>CM010311.1:9121855-15039355 GCA_001923025.3 Taenia multiceps
TTCCTTGTTGGGAAAATTGGGCAACAATATATCCAGCTGCAGCAGCAACACACACTTTTTCGGGACTCAGTAGGAATAAAGTCACCTGGTTGACAGTCACTGGCATGGTGGAGTAGGCTAGTGGATCAACGCATGTATGAGAATGCATACCGATGGCGAGGTCGCCTTTAAGTATGTGGAGCACGCCCCCCACGCACACCAGCCAATCAGAGTGAAGTGTTGACGAACCACTGCACAATGTGTTGGTGCGTGTGTGTATGTGCACGAGATCACCACACATCTGGTCATTCATGTCGAGGCTCAACGTGTCCGCACCGCAATTGCCTCTTGCTGTTTGTGGCATTGAAGAAGTACTACAAACTCTCTATGCAATCGAAATCCATTTTATCAGAGTTAGTGGGTGCAGACAGCCCATAGCCCACATCAATCTGCGATTGGAGGTGAATTGACAATTCAATCAATCATAGTGGGGAGGAGTTTGAGGCGATGTGAGGGATAATCAAATGTGTGTAGGCAAAATTTGTTGGCAAACAGGTTTGAAGGCCTTATGATTATATCAAGAGTTGGTGAGTACATCGAAATGTCAGTAAATTGGACAGCCTCTCCCCACCCAAGTGGTGGTTCTCGTTTGCATGTGACAAATTGCAATTTGCGATTGACTGTTGGATGTTGGGTTGGTCTGATAGTCTCTTTGAATAGTTCATGATGCATCGAGTCGCCGCAGGTTAAACAGTTTAAAGATACTGTTGCTCAACAGGTTCACTTTCGACTTGACAAAGCAAGACATCGAAAAGCATGAATGTTTCTATTCAGACCGCTGCAGTTACGATGACCTCATTATAGTGGTGATATGCCTAAATATAGTGAACTTGAAAATGCCTAAATGTGGTGTCCAGTGAGCAGGGAAGGCGTTGGTGAGGAGGAGGAGGAGTTGGAGTAGGAGGAGGAGGAGAAAGAATGTTGCAACCACTTTTGCGCGCAATTTCTTACTACTGAATGGCATGGCATTTGACGTGGAAGGTTTGATGTGTGCTTTGCACGGAATCCAAAATTGACAGTTTATGTGCATAGAACATAAAAATGCCACATTTCATGCACTTTCATGTGCTTTCAGCGTGTCGTGCCGGCTACATGCACTAGACTGTGGAATTCTCAGGCGAATCACTCCTCCGCATTTGGCAAACAATTGAATGATTGCACTTTAATCGAGCACAGATTACGCATAGCGTTCTATGCCTCTCAGAAATGCATTCTTGACCACTTTTTACTAAATATGTACATCACAACTTTGTCAAGTATAAGTGACGAACAAACTCCGAGCATGAGATTCCGTGAGATTTCCTAAGATGGCTATGAGTTGGCTGTATCCATCCACGTTTATCCTTATAGTAAAGAATCGTTTGCTCTGATTTGACTCGCCACCTAAGCACTTCATGGTTAAAGACTGCGTGGGCAATAGCGCATTCGTAATGGTGATTAGTAGTTACAGGCTCGGTGTCACTGTTTTAATGCAAACATTCAAGGCCCACTTAAAAGTAATTATTTTATTTAATTAAGAAAAATTCAAATGGAAATTGTGGATTTCCAACACATGAATCTGGTTAAGCACCGCTTCCAGACCCTTTCCCTTCTTTCGAGTGAAGTGCTCCGTTTGCTGTCTACAGATTTCGGATGAGGTGAAATTATTGCTTTAACACCCAAACCCTGCAGTATAAAGCGCTTTTCAGATGAAGTAAAAGAGGAATTGAATTGTTTGGATTGTGTGAGTGGCAGAAAGCCGTTTGGAACTCAGTTTTGGACTCGCACAGAAAATAACGATTTACAGGAGAAATCCGAACTGAGTGTGGGCTTTGTGAACTCCTTGCTAGCTTGAAATCTTGCCTTAGATGGTGTCTTCTTGCGTATAAGGTTAGAGTCCATACAATCACCAGCGTTACATCACTTGAATTACTCACAGAAAGCAAAATGAGAGCACCAGTGGAAAGGTTTTTGCTAAACGCAGAAGTAGACCCAAGGACCCAGAGCATGTGCTATGAATGAAAGGCGCTATGGGGTAAATTATTGAGCTCGCATGTGAAAAGCCGCTCCTGCTATACAATAGATGGAAGACACAGTAAGGCAAGAACAGCCAGCTCATCACACCCTATAAGTCGCATTATTTTGAGCAGACAGTCTCTTTTGTTTAACAGTGTCCTCAGAAATGCAGAAAAACGAATATTCGGAGGTTGAATTTCAGCTCTTCTTCATGGTCTCCGGACCAAATTAGACGGCTCCCATCCCCTCTATATGTTAGTAATGCATGCCCTCCTAAGCTACTATGGCGTACACTAATCCAATTAGTCTGAAGCGTGTGTTAATCAGATCCCTAAACCTGACGTTTAATTTGATTAAGGGTGGCTATTAGTCCAACTCGGAGACCAGTGTGCTTAACACCAGGCCGTCATCGCTTCTGTGGTAACTAGAGAATGCTTGTGTAATACGTGCTTGTTTCAGGTGAGAGACAGTCAGTTTGGGTTAACCCCGTTGCAGAGGCCAGGCTCTTAACCTCAGAGGAGAAGACGAATCCTAATCTTCTTTTGTCCTTGATAACCTATAAATCTGCGCATCAGAGGTAAAACAAAGAAATCGTCTGTAATACTTTGCATGTTTGACTGCCGGTTTCGGTTATTGCAATACTTTGTTTGTTCGAACTACCGGTTTAGGTGACTTGGGTGGCCATCTTGTTCTAGCCGGTTGGTCGGCCTCCGGGCCGTGCAACAGTCCCCAAGCCCTCCGTTTCTAGAATATATATTCTGCCTAGTACTGCGCCTTCTTTTACCGTAAAGGGAGACTCGGGACGCTACAGTTATGGTCCTGCGTGGTCATGTTGCCTTTACCGGGTGGGCTGGCCTCTGGGCCATACCAGCAGCTACGATCCCTTTCTGTTTGCTGAATACATACACTCCACCCAATTATTACGCATTTTCTTGTCTTCAAGGGAGTCTTAAAACACCACATGGCTAACGGCTGTGAGCCTACGGGTTTGGCTGCTTCTCACTCAATCCCACTAACTCTTCTACTGCACTGCAAATACGAGCAAAGAGGCCAAGTTCCCCCTGTAGCGTCCCGAGGCTCCCCTTAAGGTAAAAGAAGGTGCAGTACTAGGGCAGAATACATGTATTCCGGAAACAGAGGACTTGGGGCTATTGGCACGGCCCGGAGACCGACCAACCGGCTAGAACAAGATGGCCACCCGGGTGACCTAACCGGTAGTTCGAACAAACAAAGTATTACACAGCCCCTCTCTTCTTTCGAGCGTCGTCCCCGACGCCCCCCTTCGTCAGCCTCCCGTGTCAGCCATCACAACGTAATCAGTGCTGCGAGAAGCACCCACGAGCTAACCATCCCAGTCGTCGAGGTTCGAACGCATGTGTTCCTGTAGTGCCATCATTTCCGCGTAGCACTCAGTGCTGCAAATGCGCGCCTCTTGGCCCTCCTCTGGACTTGAGTCCACGGCTAGTGTCGCTTCAGTTGTTAAAGCTTTCCAGTCGAACACGAGGGCGAGGGAGATGTCGAAGATGAACGTCGATCTCGACCCTTCTGTTAGGAGATACCAAAGGTTCTCCCCTCCGAAGCACATGTACTTCTTTCACAACGCCGACGTTTGCCAGAACGGCGTGGAGGGAAATGCATCAAAGTCGGGTCCGCTTTCCGCTGCCACCAATGTAGCGTCCCGAGGCTTCCCTTAAGGTAAAAGAAGGTGCAGTACTAGGGCAGAATACATGTATTCCGGAAACAGAGGACTTGAGGGCTATTGGCACGGCCCGGAGGCCGACCAACCGGCTAGAACAAGATGGCCACCCAAGTGACCGAAACCGGCGCAGTTCAAACAAACAAAGTATTACACTCCCACCTTTCCATCCCACATTTGCCACTGTATCTACTGAAGACTATCTTGAAGGCAAAAAAGGCATAATAATTTGGCGGATCGAGATTGCTGGCATGGCTTAGAGGCCAGCGCACACGGTAAAGGCAATTTGGCTACCAAAGACAGTAAACGCAATCGGCGATCAAACAAACAAGGCATGCTGTCATCCTTCACACACCGTTTCCTCTCAAAGGACATGAAAGCGAAAGGAGAAGGAAGCCAAATAGATACAGCTTGCATTAATGTGTTAGAAGATTATGATTTTGCTAAAAGAGGTTTCCGTAGATATATCGTTTAAGCATCATGGAGGGGACATCGAAGTGTAATGCTTTGATTGTTCGAACTGTCGGTTTCAGTCATTTGGTGGCCATATTGTACTAGCCGGTTGGTCGGACTTTGGGCCGTGCCAACAGCCCTCAAGCCCTCTGTTCCAGAATCCATATTCTGCCCCAGTACTATGCCTTCTTTTACCTTAAAGAGAGCCTCGGCACGCCACACACTCCCTTTCCAGAATGTATGTTCTGCCCGGGTACTATGCCTTCTTTATTCCTCAAGGAAGTCTTGAGATTGCTATGCAACCATTCCATTGCAAGGGCACAATAGCATTGACTATTAAATATTTATGCAAATGCTGACTGTGTGTGGTTAAATTAATTTGTCATGGCGTCATTATTACTGGTTAAAGGCTATTAGTTGTGCATCCTTTTCGTAGTTATACGTCTTTACGTGGTTTGAAAATGTTTCGAGGATTTATAGTAGGACGTGGCTTCCACAAAATTATGAATGTCGTAATGTTACACGACTAAACGAAATTTTCCTGCATTCATTGGTCGGCCAGTCGGTGCTGTTTAGCCTGATTAACTAATCTATGATAACAGGACAACTACATAATACCTGGGTTTTAAGCTAAGATGTATGTCATGCTTTGAGCTATCAACTTTTGTGCCTCAATACACTTTACATAAAGTTGCTTTCTTGTTGTGGAGCATGGTATTCTAGGAAATACGTTTATTGCATTATCTGTTATTGTGTCTACGATGGGTTGTGGATGTAAGCCGGATACCCCTCAGTTTTACTTATTACCTCTTCACTTAAGGAGTAAATTGTCGCAACACACATGGAGAGCTGCTTCTTCTTGTTGGTGTTTTGTTTTGGATTTCAATTCCAAAGCAGTTAAATCAGTCCTTATGTAGCGCGTATTTTGGCCCAACCTGTCTTGATTCACCGTCTGGGAGTTCCAGAAGTTTGTTCATTTTGCATTCATTTACTCTTTACCAGCCAAATGACCGCTTTACCCGTGTCTTTCAACTTGCTTAGGAAACTAATGCCATCAATCATTGTTGTAATTGAGCCCTAATCGTAATTCGCATCTGTAAAGCTCATGTAATTAATGTGGAGTGTAACACTGCATGAAACGATTTTTTAGCGAGTACGCATAATTGCTCGATTTTGTGAAGGTAGCTGAGTAAATTTATTTAACCACATAGTTGAGGTCTATTTTTCTCCCATTTCTAAATCTCGACTTGTTTCGTCATACTACTGATTGCTCCATATCGCAAGAATCCTTTTACTCTTGGTCGAATTCGTCTGTTTACTAAGTTTGTTTCTACCCAGTTTGGGCTCTGGAAAAGCATTTGCAAATATTGCTTGCATCAAGTAAATTTTACTCTGCCCATTCCTAGAGACTGTGATTACCATGGGTCTTTATGATGTCGGAAGTGTTCGGGTTCGAGGAGGTAAGAATGCATGACGCCTCACTTTCACTCCCAATCCTCAGTGTTGTGTGTGCATGATTGCGTTCGTTTGGATAAACAACACTAATTTTTTCTAATCAACGGCACATTAACATTACAATTTAACCATCGTGTTTTGCGCCCCCTCATCATCTTCTGAATGTTTTCTTTGATTTGACTGGATATGGATCTTTCGGACAGTTATGCATGGAATGAGTACTTGGAGAAGATAGGAGGTACGCCGGCCGCTTGGGAATGTTTCAAGCAGGTAAATGCTTAACTTTGTTAGTTGGACGGAGGACATGGATGCAACTGAGGTTTCGTTTTCTTCTTTTTTTGCTGCGATAATGGTTATTGCTCAACGCTATTCCTCGCAATTTTCGCATTTGTATTTCCACAATTATGATGCGTAAGCGGGTCTTTTGGTAGACGCCTGGGTGAAGTTTAAGTGCTACTCTTTAAGTCACAGAGATATGTCCTGCAATTATATTTTATTGAATACCAAATGCTCTCATACAATGTGTGCCTTCCGTCACATACGCACTTTAGCTCGCATAATCAGGTTTACTTGTTTTAGTGTGGTTTTTCCTCCGAACTTGCATCCTTTATGGGCGTAGTCTGGTACATCGCAGTTAATAACTTATGATCCTTGAAGTTCTTCTGCTACTGCAGCAATATACGTTGCAGTCAATTAGTTGAATCCTGTATCTTAAACAGCTACTCTTTTCTAAATGACTGCACTCAAATTTAACTTTTCATAACTAGTGTGGTAGTACATGCATATTGGTCGTATTAGTGTTGCCCCAGCTGGCATTCTCTTATCTTTTGTTCCAGAGAACCCCTTTCGCAGATGCTGTAGAACTTGGAGCATTGGCAACAAACTACATTTTTTATACCTTCTTAATTTATGGCGTGCTATTTCATGAGATGCCGATAATGATGCACATAGACATTATTTTACTCATTCTTTGAATTGGTAATGCCCGTTGTTGTACAACTTGGTGTTAGTACTGAATGTTCTCATTTGGAATAATTTTTATCTGCTTTAGCGGGCGAATGCATGGAATACTTCGCTATAAATTCATACCTAGATTTAGGCCCTCTTTCACCATCCAGAAAAATCCGTTTCCTGAAAGTCAAAATAATTGAAAGATCCCTAAGTACTAATCTTAGCTTGTACAAGTTGTGCTATCATGTCTCATGCTTTCCTCGTGAAATTTTTTACCTTGATTCCTCACAACTACAAAACAATGTTAGGTTTTTTGTCACTAACCTTCTTTGGGTACCCACAATGGTTGATCCCATTTTACCTCATCTCTTCTGCTTCCACTTTTTGCAAACTATTTACCGTCAAGTTTGTAATTGAGTCCTTTTGTTCTGCAGAGTATCAATATTACTTTCCGTATCTCATGTTTAAATCTTTATCAGCGATCGCATGCACAATTCTTAGTGCTGCGGAGGAACGTTGAATTTCCTGTTATCTGTGCCTTGCGGTGTACCACGGCCTCTATTGGTTAGCGCACATTACTCAGCGGCGTTGTGTGCAGGTCTCGTCAGCGTCTACTCCAGCCGTAAGCGCTCTTTAAAAGTGTTCCGTGTTGCAAGCATGTACATGTTGAATCGTACGGTGGTCTGGCACAAGCGTTAATTGTGAGAGATCATGTTGTGCCTTGGCTGTAATCGCCGATTCTCCCTGTGTGTGACAGTGACAACTCTTAAGAACAGTTTTCCTGCCGTCATCACTGCTTTTCAGGAGCACACGGAGGATCTTGTTGTGCAAATTATCAATAGCTAATTTCACATTCGTCTTGATAGAGTTAGGAAGGTGGATAGCGTGCATCGGAAGTTTTTGCCTTGTATCCACCCAGCCTATGTACACAAGTCACTTTCCTCCAGTCCAATGCTATTTATCTTCAATTCTTTAAATTTAACTACAAAACAGTATTAAAACGTTTTTGTTTTTCAAATGTCGTTCCAATTAAGCCTGATGTTGGGATTGTACATTATTATATTCTTTGTTGTGGCGCCTTGCGAAGATGTATTAAGCCTCCGCCATTGTGACTGCCTTAAACATGAACTGAAGTTTTTTCTCTTCATGCTTAATCCATTCATCTTCATGTCTTCAACTTATTTTTTCTAAGCATGAAGGACGACTTCCCAAAGGTAGCTTGACTTTTCAAGTTCTCTAGTCTTAACCTGGACGGATTGCCAGCTATTCAGGAACATTCTAATCGACTGATTAAAAGTTGTCCTGCACGAAAACTTTATAGTGTCCTTTCATTTCGCTTCGTCTCCAAATAGATCCTTCACCGGACCTGAAGTTTCGCTATTGACCACGCGAAAATTGAGAATGTTGATATGCCCTAATGACAGACAGCATCCTTTTCCTTCAGACTAGCTTCTCTTCCGTTTATGGGGATTGGAGCCTCCAATATATCGCTCCTTTATCTAAGCACTTGGTTAATTGTATGGTGTCCGCGATTTCCGCACTTACCCTAAGTAGTGTTTGTTTGAATATCTTTGTCATATATTATGAGGACTAGAGTGGGTTATTAAAAGATGACTTTAAAATCGGCTAAAGGATGTTCATCTCTGGCAACACCAAATGATATCTGAATGGACATAATCAGAATAGACCCACTGGAAATCTTTTCTAGAATCGGACGCCGCCCGAAAATCTCTTTCAAGTAGACTCTCTTCTTGAGGCGGTAGATCAGAGAATCGCTTTGAATGAGACACCACCGCCTCAGCCACCTTCCTCTACCTCCGTCAGCGGTGTCGCTGTGGCAGGTCCTTCGAACGGTGTTGCACCCTCCTCTACCGCTTCCAATTCCGCTTCGAACCACTGCACAATGTGTTCGTGCGTGTGTGTATGTGCACGAGATCACCACACATCTGGTCATTCATGTCGAGGCTCAACGTGTCTGCACCGCAATTGCCTCTTGCTGTTTGTGGCATTGAAGAAGTACTACAAACTCTCTATGCAATCGAAATGCCTTTTTACGAGAGTTAGTGATTTCAGATAGCCCATAGCCCACATCAATCTGCGATCAGAGGTGAATTGACAATTCAATCAATCATAGTGGGGAGGAGTTTGAGGCGATGTGAGGGATAATCAAATGTGTGCAAGCAAAATTTGTTGGCAAACAGGTTTGAATGCCTTATGATTATATCAAGAGTTGGTGAGTACATCGAAATGTCAGTAAATTGGACAGCCTCTCCCCACCCTAGTGGTGGTTCTCGTTTGCATGTGACAAATTGCGATTTGCGATTGACTGTTGGATGTTGGGTTGGTCTGATAGTCTCTTTGAATAGTTCATGATGCATCGAGTCGCCGCAGGTTAAACAGATTAAAGATACTGTTGCTCAACAGGTTTACTTTCGACTTGACAAAGCAAGACATCGAAAAGCATGAATGTTTCATTCGGACCGCTGCAGTTACGATGACCTCATTATAGTGGTGATATGCCTAAATATAGTGAACTTGAAAATGCCTAAATGTGGTGTCCAGTGAGCAGGGAAGGCGTTGGTGAGGAGGAGGAGGAGGAGGAGGAGGAGGAAGAATGTTGCAACCACTTTTGCGCGCAATTTCTTACTACTGAATGGCATGGCATTTGACGTGGAAGGTTTGATGTGTGCTTTGCACGGAATCCAACAATTGACAGTTTTTGTGCATAGAACATAAAGATGCCACATTTCACGCACTTCCACTCGTTTCCAGCGTGTCGTGCCGGGCACATGCACTCGACTGTGGAATTCTCAGGCGAATCACGCCTCCGGACTTGGCAAACAATTGGATGATTACACTTTAATCGCGCACAGATTACGCATTTACTTAAACCTAAATTCCACCTCAAAAAGTTTTAGCTGTTTGCATTTATGAAAGGGTAGTTTCTTTGTTGAAAATTATGTTTAGTTATCATGACAACTGCTGTGTACACTTGAACGGCCTCTGATTTCATTCAGGTGCGCGTGCAGTCAAGTGGTTGGCATTCTTATCAACTTTGTGGGATGAGGGTTCACCTAGTCCGGATGATTTATTTGATTGCAGGTTTGGACTTGTAACCGGTCGTTGGTTCTTGCTGTTATGAAGCATTGATTCTTGGCCTCAGCCTTTCCTCGGTCTGCCATGGTGGACGTTTTGTTTTCTCTGCAATCGTTACCAACATTTCTCCTCAGAATGGAACCAGCTGGTGGGGTTAATTGAAGTAAAGAAGTGGACGGCAGCAAACTGTTTTGTTTTTAAGCCCCTAGTGGTCAACACTGGATGACCTCTTGGGCGAGTGTGTGAAAGGTGGGCAGTAGGGGACAGAGCTAGGCGCAACCTTCACTTGGTGTGGGCTAATTGAACTGGAAGCCAGTCTTTGCTGTGTACGTCTGTGCAAGCGTGTTGACTTACCAGAACAGCTGCTGAGCCACACACCGTTTGGTGTGCAAGTTGTCGTCACCTTATGGCCGAAGTCGTCATTGCCCTTGCCCTTGCACACTGTCTACACCGAACCACCGTCATAGCTCCCCAGCCCATGTCACTGCACTGATCACTCTTCGATGGTCCCTAAAATACTAACACAGCCGTTCAAAGGGATGATCCTTTGTTTAACCCCCGATAGGGTGCGTAAGGCCACAGCGATAACGTTTAAAGCCCACCATTCTTCCCAACTTACCCATTACTTTCGAGGTCATTTCATAACGAAATTTCCCAAATTAACCTGTTGTGTTTACCCTAATCGCGCAGAAGCTACTGTTTACAGGCGTAATTATTTAAGTCAATTCAAGGCGCATTAATGAATGCAATGCTGTTCTTTGCAGGTTTGTTAATGCCCTCTCGATTTCCCCATCGGTGTTCGCTTCCGTAAGCTACATCACCTAGTTTAGGTCGTTAATCAGTGCATCAAGTGTTTGACGCAAGGCGTCACTTCGGACGCATTGGATGGAGAGGCGTCATGTGGTGACTGCAGAATAGTAGAAATAGTGCCCAATACATGTTGCAATTCAGTGAGTGCTAAATGAGGTTCCTCTTATTGACTTTGTCCTCATTAAAATGCTCATGCGAATGAGTAAAATGAGTGGTGATTGAGCCAAATAAGCTTGCAGCCAGAAGAGACTGGTTTTCTTTCTCAATTCGTGAGACCGGCATCTACACACGCATCTGCGAAAAGCCGCAAGTTGATTCAGTGATGAAGACAGTCATCGCAATTGACCACCATATGCTGCTGCCACTGACGTTGGTAATGCTGTTGACGTCGCACCCACTGCTCCATCTGCCACGACGTGCAAATGGCCATGCAAGTGGAGTGGCAGTCATGTGCAAGGGGAGTGGGATTGGGAGTGGGCTGGGCGCGGGGACAAGGAGTACGGGAGGCGAGACGACGTCTGTTGGTGACAGTGGGTATGCAGGAATGCTGGGGAAAAGAAGGGAGGGGGGAGGGGGAGGGGGCGGAACGAGGGGACAGGGCAACTGAGGTGAGTGCCAGCGCCACAACTGACAGGAGACTCATCCATAGGCCGAGAGTCATCCTGACTATTGTGGTGCGAGTAAATACATGCGTGATCTTCTGCAATTGCCGTTAATAATGTTGATGGCGATAGCTGTAGGCTAACTACAACTTCTTGCTTTATAGCTATGGCAAAACATCACATGTAGAGCACTTTGTGCTCTCTTGCACACCCGTACTAGAACTACCACTCGTCAACCTACCCACTTTGTTCGCCTGAGGTCTGCAAACATTGTTGCGCATTCAAGTTCGCACAGGAACACTTCAACTTCGCATATATTTAACTCTCCGAGTACTGAGCATTAAAGGAAATCAAGGACACTGTTGACAGCTTGAATAGTAGATTTAGAGCATCTTACCCACAAGAAAAGGGAGTAAAGTGACACATTGGCTTTAATTTGCGTGTAATGAAAGGGAATTCAAGCAGTAGTGAACCACTTTGTGCTGATCACAGCACCAGCGCAGGAGTGCATTGAGTCGGATGAAAGCACAAAGCATGACAAGTCACTACACTGCTGTGGTCAATGCTCCACTCTGCATCACGAAATCACAATGCTGTTAAATGTGAAAGAAGATTACATTGTTGATACAATTCACCTAAAGTTCAACTGTCCTACGGAGTAGTACAATCAGCTCGCCCAAGCATCCCTTCACTGAATGCAGCATCTGAGTAAAGACAGGCGTACAGCGCGTAGTAGACCTTGCATCAGTCCATTCAAAAGACAAACCGTCAATCAAATTTTGCATATTAAATCTTGTACGAATTCATTTGAATATCGAATCACATTTGCAATGTTTTATTTCGTGATCGTGAGTAAGAAGCCTCCGCTGCACTTCATATGCACGATGGTTCAACATGACTTGCAAAACCTCATGCTGAGACGACGGTGTAGGGGAGGCAAGCAAGCAGTTGCTGCCGCCTAGTCATCGCATCAAGGGCAACATGGCGAATGCCATGGCAATGTGATGCGACGCGCCACTGAATTGGCAAAGTTTTCAACGCGAGCAAATATTGGCCTTTCTTGAAGTACACTGACGCACTCGATGCTGTGAAGTATTACATCGCTACTTTTCTGGCAACTTTGCATCAATTGCCCTGGAAGTGTACTAGAAGTGTATGAAGGAAGAAGGACCCTTACTTATTTGGGTTTGTCAGTTTTCCCGACTACTAATGGCGACCGTGCTCTGTTTCTTGTGCTGGGCTCAGGTGCATTGTCTAAACTGAGTAGGATGCATAGCAAATCACAATGTTTGCTCAAAGTAAACACTTGAAGGCACCAATTCACGATCACACGTAGTCATGCCCCACAGCCGATAGCCAGTTTAGTTTAGTTTAGGAGTGGAAATTGCATATCTACTTAATGTTTATAAGTAAAACGCTTAAAGGCTTGAATTGCCTGGATGCCGATAGCCAACGTTGCTTGTGATTAGCCCCCAAGTCGTGAAAATGCATTTCTGTAGAGTAATTGAAACCCACACCATGCCCATCTAACAGCCACCACCAAACACCTTTCCAGGAAGGTCCACACTGTGTGTTGCTGAATGAATATTCGGAGCGGCTCTTCTTCCTTAATCTCCAATCTTAGTATGCGCAGATGTTTATTGTGCGTTCACTTAGTACGATTTCATTACCAATAGCTTTTGTATGTAAGTGCTAGATTTTATGGGTTCCGAATAATAAGCTAGTTTAAGCTATCGAGGAATGATAGATCGATTATTGTTGTTGCATCTTAGAGGCGTCATGTTATCTTGGCAACTGATGATACTGCTTTCATGTGCAAGCGTCGCCTCAGAGTGAGCAAATGCACAGTACTTCCACAAAATTTAGTGCTGTTATCAGCTTCATTATCAGTACAAAGTGGGAGGGTAGTAGGCGAATTGGATATTCCGGTATGTAACCCTAAGTCAGTGAGGTACAATTAATTAAGCGTTACCAAGTTACGTGTGGCATTCAACCTATGTGGATATTGTGCTGTGATTGAGCGACGAGCAAGTCCACTTTACCCACTTTCTGCAAGAGTTCCACCGAGATGTGTGCCTTCAATTAGAAGAATAATATGTCCTCACCCATATACTCCCTTCTCGTCTTCCTCCAACTAGCAGCAGTTTCAGCTTCATGAACGTACTGCATACCAGTGTTTATAATGTGAATTAAATAAATAGCAGTTGTTTAACTTTCTAAGTTGGCGATGTTTTAGCATCAATTTGCGCAAACATCGTTACCTGCAATCTTGGTCAGCGATGACTGCACTGGCCCACGCACAATTAGGCACTTACCATTCACTTCCTATGTCCATAAGGTCAGCAGTCCCGCTATGGCTCGCACCTTTCGTGCACGTCATACTTTACCTTCTCTATGACTGCCTCGTTCATCAGACACTTTACAAATACGTGAAGTAGGAGAGGTTTGCGTGGGTGGCATTATTGGTGCTGGAGGCATCGCCTTACGGCGGCTGAATTTCAATGTCAACATGCCAGTAGCCTGTGTGATTTTCCCTCAAGAGCAATATCTCAACATCCTGTTCACGGATTATGACAAAAGTTATTATTGCATTGCTTGGAATGCTTACGCAACCTTTCCATTGCATGATTCCTACGTCGATTTTGTAGGCCAAATTCTTAACATGACATTTAGCACTCCATTAGTATGGCATGCCTTCAGAGACAAGCGAGAGTGTTCATTGCTCACACTTTATATTCTTCTTGCCTCTGTCAATTTCAACAGCCTTGCTGTAAGCGGTATCACTATGAAATTCGTTTTTCAAATTTTCATAACAGTTATATCATAGAGCCAAATAAGGAGAAGAATGCGCACACGAAATGGGCACTGGTGTGAATCGCACTAATCGGTGAAAAATGAATGCGAGGCTATCTTGCCTGCTTGCCATTTAAACTAGCCATCTCCAGTGCAACAATTCGCATGTTCGAAAGTTCGCTAGCACAGTTCTGCATTTCAAGTGGTTGTAGGTTTATGGGAGAAAGCACGATTGACTGTTGAACAAACCAGTGATGTGATTTGGCTTCGGTTTGGGGCGGTTTAGTGAGGGTATTTACTTGCCAAGTCTTCACTCATTCCTTCAAACCCTCCATGCACATATGTGACTTGCATGCTAAGAGTGTGGGTCGTAAGTCTCCAACTAGCCCAAATGCAAGGGTGATGAAGTAGAAGCCAAATCTTGGGTCCTGCCCATCTGGCTTCCATAATAAACTATGAGACCCATAGCAAGAAGTACTAAATCGAGGCTCTAGAGCGGCAGCTTTTGCTTGTAATGCCTCCATGTACTTAATAGTGTACAATTCTCCAAGTGATCGTTGCATTCCTCACCAACGAATGCAAGTCTGGAAGTGAATGGGAGCACGGCAGTAAAGTGGTACAATGTGGAAGAAATAACAAGATGGCAAGTAAGCAGACTATTCGTCTCGAGTGACTACCTAATTCATTCTGCACGCGTTCGAGTACTTTGCTCGATTTGTTAAAGTAAAATTCTGGTGCAAAAGTGATCCCTCACAGACCCATGGAGCATGGTGAGTTCTTAGGTGAGGTGAAAACAAACTGTCAACCAATGGCACACCAGGGCTTGACTCAGAGTTACACTACACTAAGAGCAGATGCAAAGGATAAGCGGTAGCCATTTCTGCCTAGTGTATACGACTCCACATGACTCGACAAATGACATTGAATAGCAGCACTTTCCAGTCTTTCCGCATTACAAATGCCTTGGGAACAAGCAAACATTGGCCCAGGCTACAGATAATTTTTGTGGTAGTTAGCTACTGCTGATGTTGGCAAACGGCACTTAGAACTATGTCTCAAAAATTAAAGCAAATTGGATCGTCCATTTTCATTGGAATCTTATGCAAAGCAGTAGTGCTCATTACTTTAATAAAAGTGCGTTTGTCAACCAGAAAGGACATTAACTTGGATTGCGGGAAGTGGGAGCAGTGGTGGAGGAGTGAGTAGCAAAATAGTCGTTGCGTTCACTAATGCAAGCCTTTCTACTCTCATGCACTCACCCAAGAACAGCCTCAAGTCACGTGGGTAGCACGGTATTCAATCAGGCAGAGTCTAGCCTGAATTTGAATGTAACGTAACATTCGTAAAGGGTGCTGATTGAAAAGATTCGCACAGTGGTGTGGTGCGACGGCGGTCTTTGCCCACTCCTCTCCTCCCATCCCCTTACGAGTCACACTCCCACTTTCTGAATGCTGAGGGAGTCTAATCCTCATTCAAAGTGTTCCCAGTTAGTAACCCCCACTCACTGGTTATTACAATATTAAGGAGTTATGCGTAAGCGTAGGGGACATGCTTCAAATCCACCAAGGGACACAAAGGTAAGCAATATACAATTCATTTGCAAAACAATGATTTTCGATACATGGAATCAAAAAATAAAAGTCTTCTGAAGTAATATATACAGGGGATTTCCTGAGTTCCTCATTGCTTCTCCTCGATGTAACTCGATGGATAGCCTCGGATGAAGTCTGCGATCTCAGTGTCGCCTGTTATATCACTATATCCATCGTCGCAATCTCCCTCCTGGTCGTCTGAGAGGATTGCAAGGAAAGCAGACTTAACTGCACCTACGTGTCTCGGTACAAATTTCGGCACATCGTAATCATGCGTGTGTGGCAAATCTTACTTGGTTGGGAAAATTGGGCAACAATATATCCAGCTGCAGCAACACACACTTTTTCGGGACTCAGTAGGAATAAAGTCACCTGGTTGAGTAGTCACTGGCATGGTGGAGTAGGCAAGTGGATCAACGCATGTATGAGAATGCATACCGATGGCGAGGTCGCCTTTAAGTATGTGGAGCACGCCCCCACACGCACACCAGCCAATCAGAGTGAAGTGTTGACGAACCACTGCACAATGTGTTGGTGCGTGTGTGTATGTGCACGAGATCACCACACATCTGGTCATTCATGTCGAGGCTCAACGTGTCCGCACCGCAATTGCCTCTTGCTGTTTGTGGCATTGAAGAAGTACTACAAACTCCCTATGCAATCGAAATGCCATTTTATCAGAGTTAGTGGGTGCAGACAGCCCATAGCCCACATTAATCTGCGATTGGAGGTGAATTGACAATTCAATCAATCATAGTGGGGAGGAGTTTGAGGCGATGTGAGGGATAATCAAATGTGTGTAGGCAAAATTTGTTGGCAAACAGGTTTGAATGCCTTATGATTATATCAAGAGTTGGTGAGTACATCGAAATGTCAGTAAATTGGACAGCCTCTCCCCACCCAAGTGGTGGTTCTCGTTTGCATGTGACAAATTGCGATTTGCGATTGACTGTTGGATGTTGGGTTGGTCTGATAGTCTCTTTGAATAGTTCATGATGCATCGAGTCGCCGCAGGTTAAACAGTTTAAAGATACTGTTGCTCAACAGGTTCACTTCGACTTGACAAAGCAAGACATCGAAAAGCATGAATGTTTCTATTCAGACCGCTGCAGTTACGATGACCTCATTATAGTGGTGATATGCCTAAATTTAGTGAACTTGAAAATGCCTAAATGTGGTGTCCAGTGAGCAGGGAAGGCGTTGGTGAGGAGGAGGCGGAGGAGGGGGAGTAGTAGTAGTAGTAGTAGTAGTAGTAGTAGGAGGAGGAGGAGGAGGAGGAGGAGGAGGAGAAGGAGGAGAGAAAGAAGAATTTTGCAACTTGGTGTGGGCTAATTGAACTGGAAGCCAGTCTTCGCTGTGTACGTCTGTGCAAGCGTGTTGACTTACCAGAACAGCTGCTGAGCCACACACCGTTTGGTGTGCAAGTTGTCGTCACATTATGGCCGAAGTCGTCATTGCCCTTGCCCTTTCCCTTGCCCACTGTCTACACCGAACCACCGTCATAGCTCCCCTGCCCATGTGTCACTGCACTGATCACTCTTCGATGGTCCCTAAAATACTAACACAGCCTTTCAAAGGGATGATCCTTTGTTTAACCCCCGATAGGGTGCGTAATGCCACAGCGATAACGTTTAAAGCCCACCATTCTTCCCAACTTACCCATTACTTTCGAGGTCATTTCATAACGAAATTTCCCAAATTAACCCGTTTTGTTTACCCTTATCGCGCAGAAGCTACTGTTTACAGGCGTAATTATTTAAGTCAATTCAAGGCGCATTAATGAATGCAATGCTGTTCTTTGCAGGTTTGTTAATGCCCTCTTGATTTCCCCATCGGTGTTCGCTTCCGTAAGCTACATCACCTAGTTTAAGTCGTTAATCAGTGCATCAAGTGTTTGACGCAAGGCGTCACTTCGGACGCATTGGATGGAGAGGCGTCATGTGGTGACTGCAGAATAGTAGAAATAGTGCCCAATACATGTTGCAATTCAGTGAGTGCTAAATGAGGTTCCTCTTATTGACTTTGTCCTCATTAAAATGCTCATGCGAATGAGTAAAATGAGTGGTGATTGAGGCAAATAAGCTTGCAGCCAGAAGAGACTGGTTTTCGTTCTCAATTCGTGAGACCGACATCTACACACGCATCTGCGAAAAGCCGCAAGTTGATTCAGTGATGAAGACAGTCATCGCAATTGACCACCATATGCTGCTGCCACTGACGTTGGTAATGTTGTTGACGTCGCACCCACTGCTCCATCTGCCACGACGTGCAAATGGCCATGCAAGTGGAGTGGCAGTCATGTGCAAGGGGAGTGGGATTGGGAGTGGGCTGGGCGCGGGGACAAGGAGTACGGGAGGCGAGACGACGTCTGTTGGTGACAGTGGGTATGCAGGAATGCTGGGGGGAGGGAGGGAGGGAGGGGGGGAGGGGGCGGAACGAGGGGACAGGGCGACTGAGGTGAGTGCCAGCGCGACAACTGACAGGAGACTCATCCATAGGCCGAGAGTCATCCTGACTATTGTGGTGCGAGTCAATACATGCGTGATCTTCTGCAATTGCCGTTAATAATGTTGATGGCGATAGCTGTAGGCTAACTACAACTTCTTGCTTTATAGCTATGGCAAAACATCACATGTAGAGCACTTTGTGCTCTCTTGCACACCCGTACTAGAACTACCACTCGTCAACCTACCCACTTTGTTCGCCTGAGGTCTGCAAACATTTTTGCGCATTCAAGTTCGCACAGGAACACTTCAACTTCGCATATATTTAACTCTCCGAGTACTGAGCATTAAAGGAAATCAAGGACACTGTTGACAGCTTGAATAGTAGGTTTAGAGCATCTTACCCACAAGAAAAGGGAGTAAAGTGACACATTGGCTTTAATTTGCGTGTAATGAAAGGGAATTCAAGCAGTAGTGAACCACTTTGTGCTGATCACAGCACCAGCGCAGGAGTGCATTGAGTCGGATGAAAGCACAAAGCATGACAAGTCACTACACTGCTGTGGTCAATGCTCCACTCTGCATCACGAAATCACAATGCTGTTGAATGTGAAAGAAGATTACATTGTTGATACAATTCACCTAAAGTTCAACTGTCCTACGGAGTAGTACAATCAGCTCGCCCAAGCATCCCTTCACTGAATGCAGCATCTGAGTAAAGACAGGCGTGCAGCGTGTAGTAGACCTTGCATCAGTCCATTCAAAAGACAAACCGTCAATCCTATTTCGCCTATTAAATCTAGTACGAATTCATTTAAATATCGAATCACATTTGCAATGCTTTTATTTCGTGATCCGTGAGTAAGAAGCCTCCGCAGCACTTCATATGCACGATGGTTCAACATGACTTGCAAAACCTCATGCTGAGACGACGGGTGTAGGGGAGGCAAGCAAGCAGTTGCTGCCGCCTAGTCATCGCATCAAGGGCAACATGGCGAATGCCATGGCAATGTGATGCGACGCGCCACTGAATTGGCAAAGTTTTCAACGCGAGCAAATATTGGCCTTTCTTGAAGTACACTGACGCACTCGAGGCTGTGAAGTATTACATCGCTGCTTTTTGTCAACTTCTGCATCAATTGCCCTGGAAGTGTACTAGAAGTGTATGAAGGAAGAAGGACCCTTACTTATTTGGGTTTGTCAGTTTTCCCGACTACTAATGGCGACCGTGCTCTGTTTCTTGTGTTGGGCTCAGGTGCATTGTCTAAACTGAGTAGGATGCATAGCAAATCACAATGTTTGCTCAAAGTAAACACTTGAAGGCACCAATTCACGATCACACGTAGTCATGCCCCACAGCCGATAGCCAGTTTAGTTTAGTTTGGGAGTAGAAATTGCATATCTACTTAATGTTTATAAGTAAAACGCTTAAAGGCTCGAATTGCCTGGATGCCGATAGCCAACGTTGCTTGTGATTAGCGCCCAAGCCGTGAAAATGCATTTCTGTAGATTAATTGAAACCCACACCATACCCATCTGACAGCCACCACCAAACACCTTTCCAGGAAGGTCCACACTGTGTGTTGCTGAATGAATATTCAGAGCGGCTCTTCTTCCTTAATCTCCAATCTTAGTATGTGCAGATGCTTATTGTGCGTTCACTTAGTACGATTACATTATCAAGAGCTTTTGTATGTAAGTGTTAGATTTTATGGGTTCCGAATAATAAGCTAGTTTAATCTATCGAGGAATGATAGGTCGATTATTGTTGTTGCATCTTAGAGGCGTCATGTTATCTTGGCAACTGATGATACTGCTTTCATGTGCAAGCGTCGCCTCAGAGTGGGCAAAAGCACAGTACTTCCACAAAATTTAATGCTGTTATCAGCTTCATTGTTATTACAAAATGGGAGGGTAACGGGCGAATTGGATATTCCGGTGTGTAACCCCAAGTCAGTGAGGTACAATTAATTAAGCGTTACCAAGTTACGTGTGGCATTCAACCTATGTGGATATTGTGCTGTGATTGAGCGACGAGCAAGTCCACTTTACCCACTTTCTGCAAGAGTTCCACCGAGATGTGTGCCTTCAATTAGAAGAATAATATGTCCTCACCCATATACTCCCTTCTCGTCTTCCTCCAACTAGTAGCAGTTTCAGCTTCATGAACGTACTGCATACCAGTATTTATAATGTGAATTAAATAAATAGCAGTTGTTTAACTTTCTAAGTTGACGATGTTTTAGCATCAATTTGCGCGATTCACATTGCTGGTGGTAATGTTTCTTTGTAGCAAATTATTTTCACTGCAAGGAAATTTGTAGACACATCGAGCATGCACCCACCAAGAAATGACAATTGTTATTGCACATGACATGCGCTCCTTTAAATTTTGAAATTAAGCGGCCTGCATAGAAGTGTGGTTTCCGGAGGTGGTCCTATCCACCCACTGAGTCCCCATCTAACTGTCACCCACACACAGACATTTGTATTGCAATTCCATCATCTGACGCATTAATAGGCCTAAAGGCACAAACGAGATCGGTTAAGACAATTTCCTCAGCCCATTGCCAAAGGCTGAGGGTGCGAGAAGGATTACCCGATCCAGACTGAGGGAGGGCACTGCAGTCACAGAGTGAAGTTTGCAGCCTGCAAAAGCCAAAAGTAAACTCGCTTCCACAGCCTTACTTAATGCGTACGCCAGCGCCCTCTGAAGGATTGAGCAGTGGCGTCTGCTTCTACTCGCCTCATTCATGCAGCTGTACACTCACTCACTCACTCACTCACTCACTCACTCACTCACTCACTCACTCACTCACTCACTCGTTTCAACCACTGCGCCGAACTCTTAACAAATCGGTGCATCAACGGCATAAATTCATCCCTCTGATGCGAGTGCTCCCCATTAATAAGTTTGTGTGCAGAGTCGTTACCTTGACAATCACCTTTTAAACTGCAAGGCCCACTTTACTGGAAAGTACCATGGCCCCTTCAATCAACCATGTTTTATGTCACTGAAAATGCTTGGCTAAGAGTGCGGCAAAATAAGTGCTCAATTGCAGGAAGATTTTGCACCAAGAGAAATCGTGCTGAACTTAGGCCACTCAAAGTGGATGTCATGTCGTATCCGAACAGAGCCAGTTAGGGCAAGGAGCAACCCACAACGTGGACAAATTGCAGGTGACCGTGCGCACGACTCACCGTTCTTGGATTACATCCTGCCTCGCATTTGTAACACTCGATAGTGTGCAGTGGTTCATACAGGGAATCGCATAGGTGAGAAGTTTGTGATTTGGGTGCTTGGGAGCAGTTCTTTGGATACTTCTACAGGCCTATATTAAGACCAGGCCGAATTTCAAATGCTTAGTGCGCTCTCGAGGAGGTTCTCAGTAAAATGGATCAAATTTGTTGTTTTCGTGGTACCTGATAGGCTTCCCTGCAAGGCTACACCACTTCCCAATTACACTTTCCAGCACCCTTGCCTCAGGAGATGCACTGTATTTAAGGCATGCCGCACAGTGGCCTTTTATTACATTGTGGCCTTGATATCGGCCACAATATGATAGAAGAAGCATCATTTGAATGATAGTCTGCCTGAAAAACGCTACTAGGACATGAAAGGTAAAGAAGCATTGATAATAGAGGTCAGGTAAATGTGGAGTAAACAAGCAAATGCACCGTCACAACGAAACCACCCTCGTACCATTAGAGAGCTTAATTAGCAACGGGTGAAATATTCACGCACCGAGAGGAATAGTGGCAGCATATCCTGAATGCTGCCGGCGTCTATTATGGGGTGTGAGCATCGCGCCTTAGGGGCAAATTGATTGCCTTCCGCGTACATGAAACCTTCAGACAAATGCAAAGGGCACATCTCCTCACAGCATTCCACTTCGATTGGTAAATAACATTTCTCCCATAATCAAAGAAATACAGCAATTAGGTGTAATTCATAGACCATGCTTGGAAAATCCAGAATGCAATGCTCTGGCATAGAGCTACACTTCGTAAATGCATGCGTGTTTAAAAGGGTACCCACAAGGCCAGAGGAATAGGACGAACTTCAACAATAGTAAGACCATCTCTGGTGCCATTTCAGATTACAATGCAAGTCGTGTGAGTTTGACTTTCTAGTGTGACTTCTTAATTATGCTAATTTGAGACTTGGATCGAGGCTTATGAGGAAGAATGGTGCACTAATTGTGGTCTGTCATGTCGTGCGATTTCTTAAACGTCGGAAACTTCATCCATCTCAGTCAGAGGTAGTGTCGGTGCAGCAGAGTCGGAGTCAGTGTGAGCTTTTCTTTGCGCTGTGATGGTGTGCTTTTGCCTTCTTTTCCAAGTTACCCTATCAACATGCATTGAAACCGGTTACCGATGCGCCTATCGTCAGAGTGCACTTTCACATGCCACTAAAGCCTTCACTTGTGTATTTTTTATTCATTTTATGCTCTATCATGTGGATTCACTTTTTCCCATCATATTGTCGTGCTCCTAGAAAAGTGCATTAAATGGCATTCCCTCTACCCTTTTGAGATGGTGTCACCTCCCTCCTGCCCAGTAACAGCGACGGATTTGGTGTGATCTGCCCAAGCCCAGTTGAATCCATGCTAGTCCAGATAGATCTGAGTTTGGACCAGTCTTCCTTGTTAACAAGCATCCAAATAGAAGGAATTAGTCCTTCCACGAAGCAGCAGTTCACATCTCTTATATGCACGGCTTGGTGGCGTCCCATTTCACTGGCCGTTATTCGAGAGTTGCTACCATGGTTCCTGTGTGCTTGCATCTGATTACATTCATCGCATCAACGCTCCGAATTCGCAATGCGGCAATGTTCACTTACTACATTGCTTTGTTCTCGTAGAAGTTAAAGTCACGATCAGGCAGCAGGAATGCAATGCAATGCAATGTAATGCAATTTCGTATGCCCATTCTGGGTTGTTTGTTCCCGTCATCGCACTCATTCAACTTTTAGTAAAATTTCAATCACACAAGTTTGGTGCTCCCTTCAATCTGCAGATGAGCAATTAAATAGGCCACATTCTCGTCGGCACTGGACGCAGAACGTCAAGTGAAGTAAGAAAGGATTGCCGTATTAAGTTACTTTCGGATCAGATGCAGATCTAGTTAAGTCTTTCAAATCACATGCAAAACATTCCAGATCTTACTAAAACGATATTTGCCAACTCACAATGCACATTCTCTTTCGAGAAAGGTGTAAAAGGCACTGGAGTTAAACTGAGGCTTTCGTGATCCTGAATAGGACCAAATTGCAAGGACTAAATGTTGAATTGGTTGTTATTTTGAAATAGTTCCCTGGTGCACTCACACACCTATCCCAGCGTTCAATCACTGTCCAGAAAGCTCTCACATCGAATGGTCTTAGCTATCCAGCTTCCCTGCATCCTCACAGCTAAACCTACTTTGAATCTGCGATCACCCACTGTCTCAGTCATTCCTTCACTCCTATTTAACAATGGGAGTCATGTTGTGTATCTGTCCAGTGGATCTCGACCTTCCTTGTAACAACTTCCCCCATCCAGTGTTGCATTCTAATATTTGGTGGTGATCAGAGTGGAAAGCTGTCTTATGCTCAGCGTACACTAGCCCTTCTGTAGTGCTGCTGCACTGTTGAACGACCACCGAAATGCGACAGAGAGAAGCCAAGAAGGGAGATGATTGCACTCCCACGATGGAAACCCAATGGATTGATCAAGCATTGTGCAATTTCGGATGGGCATGGCCAAATATGGCCAGGTGTCTTGGTGATTGGGTAATTTTCAAGTGCTCTCCTGCTTGGCTACTCTTCCTAATTGCTCATTAGCACAAGTTTGTTCCCAAGTGCCGAGCGTTCCATTTGGGTGGTGTCGAGAGTGTGAACAGCCAACACGCCGCATGCATTCCGACATCTCCGAAATCAAGTGCCTGTGGCCCACCGTCCACAACATGATAGGCGGCCACGCACTACTGCATAGCTGCTCTACTGTGACCCACCCAGACACCACGACGTCCAGAACCTTTACCAACAGACGCACGATCACTGTGACTTGGCATTCCACTACTAATTTGTATCTTATCATCTGGAGCTTTTGGGTCTCGTCAGCGTCTACTCCAGCCGTAAGCGCTCTTTAAAAGTGTTCCGTGTTGCAAGCATGTACATGTTGAATCGTACGGTGGTCTGGCACAAGCGTTAATTGTGAGAGATGATGTTGAACAGCACCGCCGCCTCCACATCACCTCCACATCACACCAGCCAATCAGAGTGAAGTGTTGACGAACCACTGCACAATGTGTTGGTGCGTGTGTGTATGTGCACGAGATCACCACACATCTGGTCATTCATGTCGAGGCTCAACGTGTCCGCACCGCAATTGCCTCTTGCTGTTTGTGGCATTGAAGAAGTACTACAAACTCTCTATGCAATCGAAATGCCATTTTATTAGAGTTAGTGGGTGCAGACAGCCCATAGCCCACATCAATATGCGATCGGAGGTGAATTGACAATTCAATCAATCATAGTGGGGAGGAGTTTGAGGCGATGTGAGGGATAATCAAATGTGTGTAGGCAAAATTTGTTGGCAAACAGGTTTGAAGGCCTTATGATTATATCAAGAGTTGGTGAGTACATCGAAATGTCAGTAAATTGGACAGCCTCTCCCCACCCAAGTGGTGGTTCTCGTTTGCATGTGACAAATTGCGATTTGCGATTGACTGTTGGATGTTGGGTTGGTCTGATAGTCTCTTTGAATAGTTCATGATGCATCGAGTCGCCGCAGGTTAAACAGTTTAAAGATACTGTTGCTCAACAGGTTTACTTTCGACTTGACAAAGCAAGACATCGAAAAGCATGAATGTTTCTATTCAGACCGCTGCAGTTACGAAGACCTCATTATAGTGGTGATATGCCTAAATATAGTGAACTTGAAAATGCCTAAATGTGGTGTCCAGTGAGCAGGGAAGGCGTTGGTGAGGGGGATGCGGAGGAGGGGGAGTAGTAGTAGTAGTAGTAGTAGTAGTAGTAGTAGAAGTAGTAGTAGTAGGAGGAGGAGGAGAAGAAGAAGAAGAAGAAGAAGAAGAAGAAGAATTTTGCAGCCACTTTTGCCCGCAATTTCTTACTACTGAATGGGATGGCATTTGACGTAGCAGGTTTGATGTGTGCTTTGCACGGAATCCAACAATTGACAGTTTTTGTGCATAGAACATAAAGATGCCACATTTCACGCACTTCCACTCGTTTCCAGCGTATCGTGCCGGCTACATGCACTCGACTGTGGAATTCTCAGGCGAATCACGCCTGCGGACTTGGCAAACAATTGGATGATTACACTTTAATCGCGCACAGATTACGCATTTACTTAAACCTAAATTCCACCTCAAAAAGTTTTAGCTGTTTGCATTTATGAGAGGGTAGTTTCTTTGTTGAAAAATGTGTTTAGTTATCATGACAACTGCTGTGTACACTTGAACGGCCTCTGATTTCATTCAGGTGCGCGTGCAGTCAAGTGGTTGGCATTCTTATCAACTTTGTGGGATGAGGGTTCACCTAGTCCGGATGATTTATTTGATTGCAGGTTTGGACTTGTAACCGGTCGTTGGTTCTTGCTGTTATGAAGCTTGATTCTTGGCCACAGCCCTTCCTCGGTTTGCTATGGTGGACGCTTTGTTTTCTCTACAATCGTTACCAACATTTCTCCTCAGAATGGAACCAGCTGGTGGGGTTAATTGAAGTAAGGAAGTGGACGGCAGCAAACTGTTTTTTTTTAAGCCCCTAGTGGTCAACACTGGATGACCTCTTGGGCGAGTGTGTGAAAGGTGGGCAGTAGGGGACAGAGCTAGGCGCAACCTTCACTTGGTGTGGGCTAATTGAACTGGAAGCCAGTCTTTGCTGTGTACGTCTGTGCAAGCGTGTTGACTTACCAGAACAGCTGCTGAGCCACACACCGTTTGGTGTGCAAGTTGTCGTCACCTTATGGCCGAAGTCGTCATTGCCCTTGCCCTTGCCCTTGCCCTTGCCCACTGTCTACACCGAACCACCGTCATAGCTCCCCTGCCCATGTGTCACTGCACTGATCACTCTTCGATGGTCCCTAAAATACTAACACAGCCGTTCAAAGGGATGATCCTTTGTTTAACCCCCGATAGGGTGCGTAAGGCCACAGCGATAACGTTTAAAGCCCACCATTCTTCCCAACTTACCCATTACTTTCGAGGTCATTTCATAACGAAATTTCCCAAATTAACCCGTTTTGTTTACCCTTATCGCGCAGAAGCTACTGTTTACAGGCGTAATTATTTAAGTCAATTCAAGGCGCATTAATGAATGCAATGCTGTTCTTTGCAGGTTTGTTAATGCCCTCTTGATTTCCCCATCGGTGTTCGCTTCCGTAAGCTACATCACCTAGTTTAAGTCGTTAATCAGTGCATCAAGTGTTTGACGCAAGGCGTCACTTCGGACGCATTGGATGGAGAGGCGTCATGTGGTGACTGCAGAATAGTAGAAATAGTGCCCAATACATGTTGCAATTCAGTGAGTGCTAAATGAGGTTCCTCTTATTGACTTTGTCCTCATTAAAATGCTCATGCGAATGAGTAAAATGAGTGGTGATTGAGGCAAATAAGCTTGCAGCCAGAAGAGACTGGTTTTCGTTCTCAATTCGTGAGACCGACATCTACACACGCATCTGCGAAAAGCCGCAAGTTGATTCAGTGATGAAGACAGTCATCGCAATTGACCACCATATGCTGCTGCCACTGACGTTGGTAATGCTGTTGACGTCGCACCCACTGCTCCATCTGCCACGACGTGCAAATGGCCATGCAAGTGGAGTGGCAGTCATGTGCAAGGGGAGTGGGATTGGGAGTGGGCTGGGCGCGGGGACAAGGAGTACGGGAGGCGAGACGACGTCTGTTGGTGACAGTGGGTATGCAGGAATGCTGGGGAAAAGAAGGGAGGGGGGAGGGGGGAGGGGGCGGAACGAGGGGACAGGGCAACTGAGGTGAGTGCCAGCGCCACAACTGACAGGAGACTCATCCATAGGCCGAGAGTCATCCTGACTATTGTGGTGCGAGTAAATACATGCGTGATCTTCTGCAATTGCCGTTAATAATGTTGATGGCGATAGCTGTAGGCTAACTACAACTTCTTGCTTTATAGCTATGGCAAAACATCACATGTAGAGCACTTTGTGCTCTCTTGCACACCCGTACTAGAACTACCACTCGTCAACCTACCCACTTTGTTCGCCTGAGGTCTGCAAACATTGTTGCGCATTCAAGTTCGCACAGGAACACTTCAACTTCGCATATATTTAACTCTCCGAGTACTGAGCATTAAAGGAAATCAAGGACACTGTTGACAGCTTGAATAGTAGATTTAGAGCATCTTACCCACAAGAAAAGGGAGTAAAGTGACACATTGGCTTTAATTTGCGTGTAATGAAAGGGAATTCAAGCAGTAGTGAACCACTTTGTGCTGATCACAGCACCAGCGCAGGAGTGCATTGAGTCGGATGAAAGCACAAAGCATGACAAGTCACTACACTGCTGTGGTCAATGCTCCACTCTGCATCACGAAATCACAATGCTGTTAAATGTGAAAGAAGATTACATTGTTGATACAATTCACCTAAAGTTCAACTGTCCTACGGAGTAGTACAATCAGCTCGCCCAAGCATCCCTTCACTGAATGCAGCATCTGAGTAAAGACAGGCGTGCAGCGTGTAGTAGACCTTGCATCAGTCCATTCAAAAGACAAACCGTCAATCCTATTTCGCCTATTAAATCTAGTACGAATTCATTTAAATATCGAATCACATTTGCAATGCTTTTATTTCGTGATCCGTGAGTAAGAAGCCTCCGCAGCACTTCATATGCACGATGGTTCAGCATGACTTGCAAAACCTCATGCTGAGACGACGGGTGTAGGGGAGGCAAGCAAGCAGTTGCTGCCGCCTAGTCATCGCATCAAGGGCAACATGGCGAATGCCATGGCAATGTGATGCGACGCGCCACTGAATTGGAAAAGTTTTCAACGCGAGCAAATATTGGCCTTTCTTGAAGTACACTGACGCACTCGATGCTGTGAAGTATTACATCGCTGCTTTTTTGTCAACTTCTGCATCAATTGCCCTGGAAGTGTACTAGAAGTGTATGAAGGAAGAAGGACCCTTACTTATTTGGGTTTGTCAGTTTTCCCGACTACTAATGCCGACCGTGCTCTGTTTCTTGTGTTGGGCTCAGGTGCATTGTCTAAACTGAGTAGGATGCATAGCAAATCACAATGTTTGCTCAAAGTAAACACTTGAAGGCACCAATTCACGATCACACGTAGTCATGCCCCACAGCCGATAGCCAGTTTAGTTTAGTTTGGGAGTAGAAATTGCATATCTACTTAATGTTTATAAGTAAAACGCTTAAAGGCTTGAATTGCCTGGATGCCGATAGCCAACGTTGCTTGTGATTAGCGCCCAAGCCGTAAAAATGCATTTCTATGGAGCAATTGAAACCTACACCATGCCCATCTAACAGCCACCACCAAACACCTTTCCAGGAAGGTCCACACTGTGTGTTGCTGAATGAATATTCGGAGCGGCTCTTCTTCGTTAATCTCCAATCTTAGTATGTGCAGATGTTTATTGTGTGTTCACTTAGTACGATTTCATTATCAAGAGCTTTTGTATGTAAGTGTTAGACTTTATGGGTTCCGACTAATAAGCTAGTTTAATCTATCGAGGAATGATAGGTCGATTATTGTTGTTGCATCTTAGAGGCGTCATGTTATCTTGGCAACTGATGATACTGCTTTCATGTGCAAGCGTCGCCTCAGAGTGGGCAAAAGCACAGTACTTCCACAAAATTTAATGCTGTTATCAGCTTCATTGTTATTACAAAATGGGAGGGTAACGGGCGAATTGGATATTCCGGTGTGTAACCCCAAGTCAGTGACGTACAATTAATTAAGCGTTACCAAGTTACGTGTGGCATTCAACCTATGTGGATATTGTGCTGTGATTGAGCGACGAGCAAGTCCACTTTACCCACTTTCTGCAAGAGTTCCACCGAGATGTGTGCCTTCAATTAGAAGAATAATATGTCCTCACCCATATACTCCCTTCTCGTCTTCCTCCAACTAGCAGCAGTTTCAGCTTCATGAACGTACTGCATACCAGTGTTTATAATGTGAATTAAATAAATAGCAGTTGTTTAACTTTCTAAGTTGACGATGTTTTACACTAATTTGCACGATTCACATTGCTGGTGGTAATGTTTCTTTGTAGCAAATTATTTTCACTGCAAGGAAATTTGTAGACACATCGAGCATGCACCCACCAAGAAATGACAATTGTTATTGCACATGACATGCGCTCCTTTAAATTTTGAAATTAAGCGGCCTGCATAGAAGTGTGGTTTCCGGAGGTGGTCCTATCCACCCACTGAGTCCCCATCTAACTGTCACCCACACACAGACATTTGTATTGCAATTCCATCATCTGACGCATTAATAGGCCTAAAGGCACAAACGAGATCGGTTAAGACAATTTCCTCTGCCCATTCCACTTCGATTGGTAAATAACATTTCTCCCATAATCAAAGAAATACAGTAATTAGGTGTAATTCATAGACCATGCTTGGAAAATCCAGAATGCAATGCTCTGGCATAAACCTACACTTCGTAAATGCATGCGTGTTTAAAAGGGTACCCACAAGGCCAGAGGAATAGGACGAACTTCAACAATAGTAAGACCATCTCTGGTGCCATTTCAGATTACAATGCAAGTCGTGTGAGTTTGACTTTCTAGTGTGACTTCTTAATTATGCTAATTTGAGACTTGGATCGAGGCTTATGAGGAAGAATGGTGCACTAATTGTGATCTGTCATGTCGTGCGATTTCTTAAACGTCGGAAACTTCATCCATCTCAGTCAGAGGTAATGTCGGTGCAGCGGAGTCGGAGTCAGTGTGAGCTTTTCTTTGCGCTGTGATGGTGTGCTTTTGCCTTCTTTTCCAAGTTACCCTATCAACATGCATTGAAACCGGTTACCGATGCGCCTATCGTCAGAGTGCACTTTCACATGCCACTAAAGCCTTCACTTGTGTATTTTTTATTCATTTTATGCTCTATCATGTGGATTCACTTTTTCCCATCATATTGTCGTGCTCCTAGAAAAGTGCATTAAATGGCATTCCCTCTACCCTTTTGAGATGGTGTCACCTCCCTCCTGCCCAGTAACAGCGACGGATTTGGTGTGATCTGCCCAAGCCCAGTTGAATCCATGCTAGTCCAGATAGATCTGAGTTTGGACCAGTCTTCCTTGTTAACAAGCATCCAAATAGAAGGAATTAGTCCTTCCACGAAGCAGCAGTTCACATCTCTTATATGCACGGCTTGGTGGCGTCCCATTTCACTGGCCGTTATTCGAGAGTTGCTACCATGGTTCCTGTGTGCTTGCATCTGATTACATTCATCGCATCAACGCTCCGAATTCGCAATGCGGCAATGTTCACTTACTACATTGCTTTGTTCTCGTAGAAGTTAAAGTCACGATCAGGCAGCAGGAATGCAATGCAATGCAATGTAATGCAATTTCGTATGCCCATTCTGGGTTGTTTTTTCCCGTCATCGCACTCATTCAACTTTTAGTAAGATTTCAATCACACAAGTTTGGTGCTCCCTTCAATCTGCAGATGAGCAATTAAATAGGCCACATTCTCGGTCGGCACTGGACGCAGAACGTCAAGTGAAGTAAGAAAGGATTGCCGTATTAAGTCACTTTCGGATCAGATGCAGATCTAGGTAAGTCTTTCAAATCACATGCAAAACATTCCAGATCTTACTAAAACGATATTTGCCAACTCACAATGCACATTCTCTTTCGAGAAAGGTGTAAAAGGCACTGGAGTTAAACTGAGGCTTTCGTGATCCTGAATAGGACCAAATTGCAAGGACTAAATGTTGAATTGGTTGTTATTTTGAAATAGTTCCCTGGTGCACTCACACACCTATCCCAGCGTTCAATCACTGTCCAGAAAGCTCTCACATCGAATGGTCTTAGCTATCCAGCTTCCCTGCATCCTCACAGCTAAACCTACTTTGAATCTGCGGTCGCCCACTGTCTCAGTCATTCCTTCACTCCTATTTAGCAATGGGAGTCATGTTGTGTATCTGTCCAGTGGATCTCGACCTTCCTTGTAACAACTTCCCCCACCCAGTGTTGCATTCTAATATTTGGTGGTGATCAGAGTGGAAAGCTGTCTTATGCTCAGCGTACACTAGCCCTTCTGTAGTGCTGCTGCACTGTTGAACGACCACCGAAATGCGACAGAGAGAAGCCAAGAAGGGAGATGATTGCACTCCCACGATGGAAACCCAATGGATTGATCAAGCATTGTGCAATATCGGATGGGCATGGCCAAATATGGCCAGGTGTCTTGGTGATTGGGTAATTTTCAAGTGCTCTCCTGCTTGGCTACTCTTCCTAATTGCTCATTAGCACAAGTTTGTTCCCAAGTGCCGAGCGTTCCATTTGGGTAGGTGTCGAGAGTGTGAACAGCCAACACGCCGCATGCATTCCGACATCTCCGAAATCAAGTGCCTGTGGCCCACCGTCCACAACATGATAGGCGGCCACGCACTACTGCATAGCTGCTCTACTGTGACCCACCCAGACACCACGACGTCCAGAACCTTTACCAACAGACGCACGATCACTGTGACTTGGCATTCCACTACTAATTTGTATCTTATCATCTGGAGCTTTTGGGTCTCGTCAGCGTCTACTCCAGCCGTAAGCGCTCTTTAAAAGTGTTCCGTGTTGCAAGCATGTACATGTTGAATCGTACGGTGGTCTGGCACAAGCGTTAATTGTGAGAGATGATGTTGAACAGCACCGCCGCCTCCACATCACCTCCACATCACACCAGCCAATCAGAGTGAAGTGTTGACGAACCACTGCACAATGTGTTGGTGCGTGTGTGTATGTGCACGAGATCACCACACATCTGGTCATTCATGTCGAGGCTCAACGTGTCCGCACCGCAATTGCCTCTTGCTGTTTGTGGCATTGAAGAAGTACTACAAACTCTCTATGCAATCGAAATGCCTTTTTATCAGAGTTAGTGGGTGCAGACAGCCCATAGCCCACATTAATCTGCGATTGGAGGTGAATTGACAATTCAATCAATCATAGTGGGGAGGACTTTGAGGCGATGTGAGGGATAATCAAATGTGTGTAGGCAAAATTTGTTGGCAAACAGGTTTGAATGCCTTATGATTATATCAAGAGTTGGTGAGTACATCGAAATGTCAGTAAATTGGACAGCCTCTCCCCACCCAAGTGGTGGTTCTCGTTTGCATGTGACAAATTGCAATTTGCGATTGACTGTTGGATGTTGGGTTGGTCTGATAGTCTCTTTAAATAGTTCATGATGCATCGAGTCGCCGCAGGTTAAACAGTTTAAAGATGCTGTTGCTCAACAGGTTCACTTTCGACTTGACAAAGCAAGACATCGAAAAGCATGAATGTTTCTATTCAGACCGCTGCAGTTACGATGACCTCATTATAGTGGTGATATGCCTAAATATAGTGAACTTGAAAATGGCTAAGTGCGGTGTCCAGTGAGCAGGGAAGGCGTTGGTGAGGAGGAGGAGGAGTGGGAGTAGGAGGGGGAGGAGAGGAGGAGAAGAAGAAGAAGAAGAATTTTGCAGCCACTTTTGCCCGCAATTTCTTACTACTGAATGGCATGGCATTTGACGTAGAAGGTTTGATGTGTGCTTTGCACGGAATCCAAAAATTGACAGTTTATGTGCATAGAACATAAAAATGCCACATTTCATGCACTTTCATGTGCTTTCAGCGTGTCGTGCCGGCTACATGCACTAGACTGTGAAATTCTCAGGCGAATCACGCCTCCGGATTTGGCAAACAATTGGATGATTACACTTTAATCGAGCACAGATTACGCATAGCGTTCTATGCCTCTCAGAAATGCATTCCTGACCACTTTTTACTAAATATGTACATCACAACTTTTGTCAAGTATAAGTGACGAACAAACTCCGAAGCATGAGATTCCGTGAGATTTCCTAAGATGGCTATGAGTTGGCTGTATCCATCCACGTTTATCCTTATAGTAAAGAATCGTTTGCTCTGATTTGACTCGCCACCTAAGCACTTCATGGTTAAAGACTGCGTGGGCAATAGCGCATTCGTAATGGTGATTAGTAGTTACAGGCTCGGTGTCACTGTTCTAATGCTAACATTCAAGGCCCACTTAAAAGTAATTATTTTATTTAATTAAGAAAAATTCAAATGGAAATTGTGGATTTCCAACACATGAATCTGGTTAAGCACCGCTTCCAGACCCTTTCCCTTCTTTCGAGTGAAGTGCTCCGTTTGCTGTCTACAGATTTCGGATGAGGTGAAATTATTGCTTTAACACCCAAACCTGCAGTATAAAGCGCTTTTCAGAATGAAGTAAAAGAGGAAATTGAATTGTTTGGATTGTGTGAGTGACAGAAAGCCGTTTGGAACTCAGTTTTGGACTCGCACAGAAAATAACGATTTACAGGAGAAATCTAAACTGAGTGTGGGCTTTGTGAACTCCTTGCTAGCTTGAAATCTTGCCTTAGATGGTGTCTTCTTGCGTATAAGGTTAGAGTCCATACAACACCAGCGTTACATAACTTGAATTACTCACAGAAAGCAAAATGAGAGCACCAGTCGAAAGGTTTTTGCTAAACGCAGAAGTAGACCCAAGGACCCAGAGCATGTGCTATGAGTGAAAGGCGCTATGGGGTAAATTATTGAGCTCGCATGTGAAAAGCCGCTCCTGCTATACAATAGATGGAAGACACAGTAAGGCAAGAACAGCCACCTTAACACACCCCTATAAGTCGCATTATTTTGAGCAGACAGTCTCTTTTGTTTAACAGTGTCCTCAGAAATGCAGAAAAACGAATATTTGGATGTTGAATTTCCGCTCTTCTTCATGGTCTCCGGACCAAATTAGACGGCTCCCATCCCCTCTATATGTTAGTAATGCATGCCCTCCTAAGCTACTATGGCGTACACTAATCCAATTAGTCTGAAGCGTGTGTTAATCAGATCCCTAAACCTGACGTTTAATTTGATTAAGGGTGGCTATTAGTCCAACTCGGAGACCAGTGTGCTTAACACCAGGCCGTCATCGCTTCTGTGGTAACTAGAGAATGCTTGTGTAATACGTGCTTGTTTCAGGTGAGAGACAGTCAGTTTGGGTTAACCCCGTTGCAGAGGCCAGGCTCTTAGCCTCAGGGAGAAGACGAATCCTAATCTTCTTCTGTCCTTGATAACCTATAAATCTGCACATCAGAGGTAAAACAAAGAAATCGTCTGTAATACTTTGCATGTTGGATTGCCGGTTTCGGTTATTGTAATACTTCGTTTGTTCGAACTACCGGTTTAGGTGACTTGGGTGGCCATCTTGTTCTAGCCGGTTGGTGGGCCTCCGGGCCGTGCTAACAGCCCCCAAGTCCTCTGTTTCCAGAATATATATATTCTGCCCTAGTACTGCGTGGTCATGTTGCCTTTACCGGATGGGCTGGCCTCTGGGCCATACCAGAATCTACGATCCCCTTCTGTTTGCTGAATGCATACACTCTGCCCAATTATTATGCATTTTCTTGTCTTCAAGGGAGTCTTAAAACACCACATGGCTAACGGCTGTGAGCCTACGGGTTCGGCTGCTTCTCAATCAATCCCACCAACTCTTCTACTGCACTGCAACTACGAGCAAAGGGGCCAAGTTCTCCCACCTTTCCATCCCACATTTGCCACTGTATCTACTGAAGACTATCTTGAAGGCAAAAAAAGGCATAATAATTTGGCGGATCGAGATTGCCGGCATGGCTTAGAGGCCAGCGCACACGGTAAAGGCAATTTGGCTACCAAAGACAGTAAACGCAATCGGCGGTCAAACAAACAAGGCATGCTGTCATCCTTCACACACCGTTTCCTCTCAAAGGACATGAAAGCGAAAGGAGAAGGAAGCCAAGTAGATATAGCTTGCATTAATGTGTTAGAAGATTATGATTTTGCTAAAAGAGGTTTCCGTAGATATATCGTTTAAGCATCATGGAGGGGACATCGAAGTGTAATGCTTTGATTGTTCGAACTGTCGGTTTCAGTCATTTGGATGGCCATATTGTACCAGCCGGTTGGTCGGGCCTTGGGCCGTGCCAACAGCCCTCAAGCCCTCTGTTCCAGAATCCATATTCTGCCCCAGTACTATGCCTTCTTTTACCTTAAAGAGAGCCTCGGCACGCCACACACTCCCTTTCCAGAATGTATGTTCTGCCCGGGTACTATGCCTTCTTTATTCCTCAAGGAAGTCTTGAGATTGCTATGCAACCATTCCATTGCAAGGGCACAATAGCATTGACTATTAAATATTTATGCAAATGCTGACTGTGTGTGGTTAAATTAATTTGTCATGGCGTCATTATCACTGGTGTCAAAGGCTATTAGTTGTGCATCCTTTTCGTAGTTATACGTCTTTACGTGGTTTGAAAATGTTTCGAGGATTTATAGTAGGACGTGGCTTCCACAAAATTATGAATGTCGTAATGTTACACGACTAAACGAAATTTTCCTGCATTCATTGGTCGGCCAGTCGGTGCTGTTTAGCCTGATTAACTAATCTATGATAACAGGACAACTACATAATACCTGGGTTTTAAGCTAAAATGTATGTCATGCTTTGAGCTATCAACCTTTGTGCCTCAATGCACTTTACGTAAAGTTGCTTTCTTGTTGTGGAGCATGGTATTCTAGGAAATACGTTTATTGCATTATCTGTTATTGTGTCTACGATGGGTTGTGGATGTAAGCCGGATACCCCTCAGTTTTACTTATTACCTCTTCACTTAAGGAGTAAATTGTCGCAACACACATGGAGAGCTGCTTCTTCTTGTTGGTGTTTTGTTTTGGATTTCAATTCCAAAGCAGTTAAATCAGTCCTTATGTAGCGCGTATTTTGGCCCAACCTGTCTTGATTCAACCGTCTGGGAGTTCCAGAAGTTTGTTCATTTTGCATTCATTTACTCTTTACCAGCCAAATGACGTTTACCCGTGTCTTTCAACTTGCTTGGAAACTAATGCCATCAATTATTGTTGTAATTGAGCCCTAATCGTAATTCGCATCTGTAAAGCTCATGTAATTAATGTGGAGTGTAACACTGCATGAAACGATTTTTTAGCGAGTACGCATAATTGCTCGATTTTGTGAAGGTAGCTGAGTAAATTTATTTAACCACATAGTTGAGGTCTATTTTTCTCCCATTTCTAAATCTCGACTTGTTTCGTCATACTACTGATTGCTCCATATCGCAAGAATCCTTTTACTCTTGGTCGAATTCGTCTGTTTACTAAGTTTGTTTCTACCCGGTTTGGGCTCTGGGAAAGTATTTGCAAATGTTGCTTGCGTCAAGTAAATTTTACTCTGCCCATTCCTAGAGACTGTGATTACCATGGGTCTTTATGATGTCGGAAGTGTTCGGGTTCGAGGAGGTAAGAATGCATGACGCCTCACTTTCACTCCCAATCCTCAGTGTTGTGTGTGCATGATTGCGTTCGTTTGGATAAACAACACTAATTTTTTCTAATCAACGGCACATTAATATTACAATTTAACCATCGTGTTTTGCGTCCCCTCATCATCCTCTGAATGTTTTCTTTGATTTGACTGGATATGGATCTTTCGGACAGTTATGCATGGAATGAGTACTTGGAGAAGATAGGAGGTACGCCGGCCGCTTGGGAATGTTTCAAGCAGGTAAATGCTTAACTTTGTTAGTTGGACGGAGGACATGGATGCAACTGAGGGTTTCGTTTTCTTCTTTTTTTGCTGCGATAATGGTTATTGCTCAACGCTATTCTTTCGCAATTTTCGCATTTGTATTTCCACAATTATGATGCGTAAGCGGGTCTTTTGGTAGACGCCTGGGTGAAGTTTAAGTGCTACTCTTTAAGTCACAGAGATATGTCCTGGAATTTTATTTTATTGAATACCAAATGCTCTCATACAATGTGTGCCTTCCGTCACATACGCATTTTAGCTCGCATAATCAGGTTTACTTGTTTTAGTGTGGTTTTTCCTCCGAACTTGCATCCTTTATGGGCGTAGTCTGGTACATCGCAGTTAATAACTTATGATCCTTGAAGTTCTTCTGCTACTGCAGCAATATACGTTGCAGTCAATTAGTTGAATCCTGTATCTTAAACAGCTACTCTTTTCTAAATGACTGCACTCAAATTTAACTTTTCATAACTAGTGTGGTAGTACATGCATATTGGTCGTATTAGTGTTGCCCCAGCTGGCATTCTCTTATCTTTTGTTCCAGAGAACCCCTTTCGCAGATGCTGTAGAACTTGGAGCATTGGCAACAAACTACATTTTTTATACCTTCTTAATTTATGGCGTGCTATTTCATGAGATGCCGATAATGATGCACATAGACATTATTTTACTCATTCTTTGAATTGGTAATGCCCGTTGTTGTACAACTTGGTGTTAGTACTGAATGTTCTCATTTGGAATAATTTTTATCTGCTTTAGCGGGCGAATGCATGGAATACTTCGCTATAAATTCATACCTAGATTTAGGCCCTCTTTCACCATCCAGAAAAATCCGTTTCCTGAAAGTCAAAATAATTGAAAGATCCCCTAAGTACTAATCTTAGCTTGTACAAGTTGTGCTATCATGTCTCATGCTTTCCTCGTGAAATTTTTTACCTTGATTCCTCACAACTACAAAACAATGTTAGGTTTTTTGTCACTAACCTTCTTTGGGTACCCACAATGGTTGATCCCATTTTACCTCATCTCTTCTGCTTCCACTTTTTGCAAACTATTTACCGTCAAGTTTGTAATTGAGTCCTTTTGTTCTGCAGAGTATCAATATTACTTTCCGTATCTCATGTTTAAATCTTTATCAGCGATCGCATGCACAATTCTTAGTGCTGCGGAGGAACGTTGAATTTCCTGTTATCTGTGCCTTGCGGTGTACCACGGCCTCTATTGGTTAGCGCACATTACTCAGCGGCGTTGTGTGCAGGTCTCGTCAGCGTCTACTCCAGCCGTAAGCGCTCTTTAAAAGTGTTCCGTGTTGCAAGCATGTACATGTTGAATCGTACGGTGGTCTGGCACAAGCGTTAATTGTGAGAGATCATGTTGTGCCTTGGCTGTAATCGCCGATTCTCCCTGTGTGTGACAGTGACAACTCTTAAGAACAGTTTTCCTGCCGTCATCACTGCTTTTCATGAGCACACGGAGGATCTTGTTGTGCAAATTATCAATAGCTAATTTCATATTCGTCTTGATAGAGTTAGGAAGGTGGATAGCGTGCATCGGAAGTTTTTGCCTTGTATCCACCCAGCCTATGTACACAAGTCACTTTCCTCCAGTCCAATGCTATTTATCTTCAATTCTTTAAAGTTAACTACAAAACAGTATTAAAACGTTTTTGTTTTTCAAATGTCGTTCCAATTAAGCCTGATGTTGGGATTGTACATTATTATATTCTTTGTTGTGGCGCCTTGCGAAGATGTATTAAGCCTCCGCCATTGTGACTGCCTTAAACATGAACTGAAGTTTTTTCTCTTCATGCTTAATCCATTCATCTTCATGTCTTCAACTTATTTTTTCTAAGCATGAAGGACGACTTCCCAAAGGTAGCTTGACTTTTCAAGTTCTCTAGTCTTAACCTGGACGGATTGCCAGCTATTCAGGAACATTCTAATCGACTGATTAAAAGTTGTCCTGCACGAAAACTTTATAGTGTCCTTTCATTTCGCTTCGTCTCCAAATAGATCCTTCACCGGACCTGAAGTTTCGCTATTGACCACGCGAAATTTGAGAATGTTGATATGCCCTAATGACAGACAGCATCCTTTTCCTTCAGACTAGCTTCTCTTCCGTTTATGGGGATTGGAGCCTCCAATATATCGCTCCTTTATCTAAGCACTTGGTTAATTGTATGGTGTCCGCGATTTCCGCACTTACCCTAAGTAGTGTTTGTTTGAATATCTTTGTCATATATTATGAGGACTAGAGTGGGTTATTAAAAGATGACTTTAAAATCGGCTAAAGGATGTTCATCTCTGGCAACACCAAATGATATCTGAATGGACATAATCAGAATAGACCCACTGGAAATCTTTTCTAGAATCGGACGCCGCCCGAAAATCTCTTTCAAGTAGACTCTCTTCTTGAGGCGGTAGATCAGAGAATCGCTTTGAATGAGACACCACCGCCTCAGCCACCTTCCTCTACCTCCGTCAGCGGTGTCGCTGTGGCAGGTCCTTCGAACGGTGTTGCGCCCTCCTCTACCGCTTCCAATTCCGCTTCGAACCACTGCACAATGTGTTGGTGCGTGTGTGTATGTGCACGAGATCACCACACATCTGGTCATTCATGTCGAGGCTCAACGTGTCCGCACCGCAATCGCCTCTTGCTGTTTGTGGCATTGAAGAAGTACTACAAACTCTCTATGCAATCGAAATGCCTTTTTATCAGAGTTAGTGAGTGCAGACAGCGCATGGCCCACATTAATCTGCGATTGGAGGTGAATTGACAATTCAATCAATCATAGTGGGGAGGACTTTGAGGCGATGTGAGGGATAATCAAATGTGTGTAGGCGAAATTTGTTGGCAAACAGGTTTGAATGCCTTATGATTATATCAAGAGTTGGTGAGTACATCGAAATGTCAGTAAATTGGACAGCCTCTCCCCACCCAAGTGGTGGTTCTCGTTTGCATGTGACAAATTGCGATTTGCGATTGACTGTTGGATGTTGGGTTGGTCTGATAGTCTCTTTGAATAGTTCATGATGCATCGAGTCGCCGCAGGTTAAAGAGTTTAAAGATACTGTTGCTCAACAGGTTCACTTTCGACTTGACAAAGCAAGACATCGAAAAGCATGAATGTTTCTATTCAGACTGCTGCAGTTACGATGACCTCATTATAGTGGTGATTTGCCTAAATATAGTGAACTTGAAAATGGCTAAGTGCGGTGTCCAGTGAGCAGGGAAGGCGTTGGTGAGGAGGAGGCGGAGGGGGGGAGTAGTAGTAGTAATAGGAGGGGGAGGAGGAGGAGGAAGAGAAGAAGAAGAAGAAGAAGAATTTTGCAACCACTTTTGCGCGCAATTTCTTACTACTGAATGGCATGGCATTTGACGTGGAAGGTTTGATGTGTGCTTTGCACGGAATCCAACAATTGACAGTTTTTGTGCATAGAACATAAATGCCACATTTCACGCACTTCCACTCGTTTCCAGCGTGTCGTGCCGGGCACATGCACTCGACTGTGGAATTCTCAGGCGAATCACGCCTGCGGACTTGGCAAACAATTGGATGATTGCACTTTAATCGAGCACAGATTACGCATTTACTTAAACCTAAATTCCACCTCAAAAAGTTTTAGCTGTTTGCATTTATGAGAGGGTAGTTTCTTTGTTGAAAATTATGTTTAGTTATCATGACAACTGCTGTGTACACTTGAACGGCCTCTGATTTCATTCAGGTGCGCGTGCAGTCAAGTGGTTGGCATTCTTATCAACTTTGTGGGATGAGGGTTCACCTAGTCCGGCTGATTTATTTGATTGCAGGTTTGGACTTGTAACCGGTCGTTGGTTCTTGCTGTTATGAAGCATTGATTCTTGGCCACAGCCTTTCCTCGGTTTGCTATGGTGGACGTTTTGTTTTCTCTACAATCGTTACCAACATTTCTCCTCAGAATGGAACCAGCTGGTGGGGTTAATTGAAGTAAAGAAGTGGACGGCAGTAAACTTTTTTTTTAAGCCCCTAGTGGTCAACACTGGATGACCTCTTGGGCGAGTGTGTGAAAGGTGGGCAGTAGGGGACAGAGCTAGGCGCAACCTTCACTTGGTGTGGGCTAATTGAACTGGAAGCCAGTCTTTGCTGTGTACGTCTGTGCAAGCGTGTTGACTTACCAGAACAGCTGCTGAGCCACACGCCGTTTGGTGTGCAAGTTGTCGTCACCTTATGGCCGAAGTCGTCATTGCCCTTGCCCTTGCACACTGTCTACACCGAACCACCGTCATAGCTCCCCAGCCCATGTGTCACTGCACTGATCACTCTTCGATGGTCCCTAAAATACTAACACAGCCGTTCAAAGGGATGATCCTTTGTTTAACCCCCGATAGGGTGCGTAAGGCCACAGCGATAACGTTTAAAGCCCACTATTCTTCCCAACTTACCCATTACTTTCGAGGTCATTTCATAACGGAATTTCCCAAATTAACCCATTGTGTTTACCCTTACCGCGCAGAAGCTACTGTTTACAGGCGTAATTATTTAAGTCAATTCAAGGCGCATTAATGAATGCAATGCTGTTCTTTGCAGGTTTGTTAATGCCCTCTCGATTTCCCCATCGGTGTTCGCTTCCGTAAGCTACATCACCTAGTTTAGGTCGTTAATCAGTGCATCAAGTGTTTGACGCAAGGCGTCACTTCGGACGCATTGGATGGAGAGGCGTCATGTGGTGACTGCAGAATAGTAGAAATAGTGCCCAATACATGTTGCAATTCAGTGAGTGCTAAATGAGGTTCCTCTTATTGACTTTGTCCTCATTAAAATGCTCATGCGAATGAGTAAAATGAGTGGTGATTGAGCCAAATAAGCTTGCAGCCAGAAGAGACTGGTTTTCGTTCTCAATTCGTGAGACCGGCATCTACACACGCATCTGCGAAAAGCCGCAAGTTGATTCAGTGATGAAGACAGTCATCGCAATTGACCACCATATGCTGCTGCCACTGACGTTGGTAATGTTGTTGACGTCGCACCCACTGCTCCATCTGCCACGACGTGCAAATGGCCATGCAAGTGGAGTGGCAGTCATGTGCAAGGGGAGTGGGATTGGGAGTGGGCTGGGCGCGGGGACAAGGAGTACGGGAGGCGAGACGACGTCTGTTGGTGACAGTGGGTATGCAGGAATGCTGGGGAAAAGAAGGGAGGGGGGAGGGGGGAGGGGGCGGAACGAGGGGACAGGGCAACTGAGGTGAGTGCCAGCGCCACAACTGACAGGAGACTCATCCATAGGCCGAGAGTCATCCTGACTATTGTGGTGCGAGTAAATACATGCGTGATCTTCTGCAATTGCCGTTAATAATGTTGATGGCGATAGCTGTAGGCTAACTACAACTTCTGCTTTATAGCTATGGCAAAACATCACATGTAGAGCACTTTGTGCTCTCTTGCACACCCGTACTAGAACTACCACTCGTCAACCTACCCACTTTGTTCGCCTGAGGTCTGCAAACATTGTTGCGCATTCAAGTTCGCACAGGAACACTTCAACTTCGCATATATTTAACTCTCCGAGTACTGAGCATTAAAGGAAATCAAGGACACTGTTGACAGCTTGAATAGTAGATTTAGAGCATCTTACCCACAAGACAAGGGAGTAAAGTGACACATTGGCTTTAATTTGCGTGTAATGAAAGGGAATTCAAGCAGTAGTGAACCACTTTGTGCTGATCACAGCACCAGCGCAGGAGGCATTGAGTCGGATGAAAGCACAAAGCATGACAAGTCACTACACTGCTGTGGTCAATGCTCCACTCTGCATCACGAAATCACAATGCTGTTGAATGTGAAAGAAGATTACATTGTTGATACAATTCACCTAAAGTTCAACTGTCCTACGGAGTAGTACAATCAGCTCGCCCAAGCATCCCTTCACTGAATGCAGCATCTGAGTAAAGACAGGCGTACAGCGCGTAGTAGACCTTGCATCAGTCCATTCAAAAGACAAACCGTCAATCCTATTTCGCCTATTAAATCTTGTACGAATTCATTTGAATATCGAATCATTTGCAATGCTTTTATTTCGTGATCCGTGAGTAAGAAGCCTCCGCAGCACTTCATATGCACGATGGTTCAACATGACTTGCAAAACCTCATGCTGAGACGACGGGTGTAGGGGAGGCAAGCAAGCAGTTGCTGCCGCCTAGTCATCGCATCAAGGGCAACATGGCGAATGCCATGGCAATGCGATGCGACGCGCCACTGAATTGGCAAAGTTTTCAACGCGAGCAAATATTGGCCTTTCTTGAAGTACACTGACGCACTCGATGCTGTGAAGTATTACATCGCTACTTTTCTGGCAACTTCTGCATCAATTGCCCTGGAAGTGTACTAGAAGTGTATGAAGGAAGAAGGACCCTTACTTATTTGGGTTTGTCAGTTTTCCCGACTACTAATGGCGACCGTGCTCTTTTTCTTGTGCTGGGCTCAGGTGCATTGTCTAAACTGAGTAGGATGCATAGCAAATCAAAATGTTTGCTCAAAGTAAACACTTGAAGGCACCAATTCACGATCACACGTAGTCATGCCCCGCAGCCGATAGCCAGTTTAGTTTAGGAGTGGAAATTGCATATCTACTTAATGGTTATAAGTAAAACGCTTAAAGGCTTGAATTGCCTGGATGCCGATAGCCAACGTTGCTTGTGATTAGCCCCCAAGCCGTGAAAATGCTTTTCTATAGAGCAATTGAAACCTATACTATACCCATCTAACAGCCACCACCAAACACCTTTCCAGGAAAGTCTACACTGTGTGTTGCTGAATGAATATTCGGAGCGGCTCTTCTTCGTTAATCTCCAATCTTAGTATGTGCAGATGCTTATTGTGCGTTCACTTAGTACGATTTCATTATCAAGAGCTTCTGTATGTAAGTGTTAGACTTTATGGGTTCCGAATAATAAGCTAGTTGAAGCTATCGAGGAATGATAGGTCGATTACTGGTGTTGCATCTTAGAGGCGTCATGTTATCTTGGCAACTGATGATACTGCTTTCATGTGCAAGCGTCGCCTCAGAGTGGGCAAAAGCACAGTACTTCCACAAAATTTAGTGCTGCTATCAGCTTCATTGTTATTACAAAGTGAAAGGGTAGTAGGCGAATTGGATATTCCGGTATGTAACCCCAAGTCAGTGAGGTACAATTAATTAAGCGTTACCAAGTTACGTGTGGCATTCAACCTATGTGGATATTGTGCTGTGATTGAGCGACGAGCAAGTCCACTTTACCCACTTTCTGCAAGAGTTCCACCGAGATGTGTGCCTTCAATTAGAAGAATAATATGTCCTCACCCATATACTCCCTTCTCGTCTTCCTCCAACTAGCAGCAGTTTCAGCTTCATGAACGTACTGCATACCACTGTTTATAATGTGAATTAAATAAATAGCAGTTGTTTAACTTTCTAAGTTGGCGATGTTTTAGCATCAATTTGCGCGATTCACATTGCTGGTGGCAATGTTTCTTTGTAGCAAATTATTTTCACTGTAAGGAAATTTGTAGACACATCGAGCATGCACCCACCAAGAAATGACAATTGTTATTGCACATGACATGCGCTCCTTTAAATTTTGAAATTAAGCGGCCTGCATAGAAGTGAGGTTTCCGGAGGCGGTCCTATCCACCCACTGAGTCCCCATCTAACTGTCACCCACACACAGACATTTGTATTGCAATTCCATCATCTGACGCATTAATAGGCCTAAAGGCACAAACGAGATCGGTTAAGACAATTTCCTCAGCCCATTGCCAAAGGCTGAGGGTGCGAGAAGGATTACCCGATCCAGACTGAGGGAGGGCACTGCAGTCACAGAGTGAAGTTTGCAGCCTGCAAAAGCCAAAAGTAAACTCGCTTCCACAGCCTTACTTAATGCGTACGCCAGCGCCCTCTGAAGGATTGAGCAGTGGCGTCTGCTTCTACTCGCCTCATTCATGCAGCTGTACACTCACTCACTCGTTTCAACCACTGCGCCGAGCTCTTAACAAATCGGTGCATCAACGGCATAAATTCATCCCTCTGATGCGAGTGCTCCCCATTAATAAGTTTGTGTGCAGTGTCCTTACATTGACAACCATCCATAAACTGCAAGGCCCACTTTACTGGAGAGTACCATGGCCCCTTCAATCAACCATGTATTATGTCACTGAAAATGCTTGGCTGAGAGTGCGGCAAAATAAGTGCTCAATTGCAGGAAGATTCTGCACCAAGAGAAATCGTGCTGAACTTAGGCCACTCAAAGTGGATGTCATGTCGTATCCGAACAGAGCCAGTTAGGGCAAGGAGCAACCCACAACGTGGACAAATTGCAGGTGACCGTGCGTACGACTCACCGTTCTTGGATTACATCCTGCCTCGCATTTGTAACACTCGATAGTGTGCAGTGGTTCATACAGGGAATCGCATAGGTGAGAAGTTTGTGATTTGGGTGCTTGGGAGCAGTTCTTTGGATACTTCTACAGGCCTATATTAAGAACAGGCCGAATTTCAAATGCTTAGTGCGCTCTCGAGGAGGTTCTCAGTAAAATGGATCAAATTTGTTGTTTTTGTGGTACCTGATAGGCTTCCCTGCAAGGCTACACCACTTCCCAATTACACTTTCCAGCACCCTTGCCTAAGGAGATGCACTGTATTTAAGGCATGCCGCACAGTGGCCTTTTATTACATTGTGGCCTTGATATCGGCCACAATATGATAGAAGAAGCATCATTTGAATGATAGTCTGCCTGAAAAACGCCATTAGGACATGAAAGGTAGAAAAGCATTGATAATAGAGGTCAGGTAAATGTGGAGTAAACAAGCAAATGCACCGTCACAACGAAACCACCCTCGTACCATTAGAGAGCTTAATTAGCAACGGGTGAAATATTCACGCACCGAGAGGAATAGTGGCAGCATATCCTGAATGCTGCCGGCGTCTATTATGGGGTGTGAGCATCGCGCCTTAGGGGCAAATTGATTGCCTTCCGCGTACATGAAACCTTCAGACAAATGCAAAGGGCACATCTCCTCACAGCATTCCACTTCGATTGGTAAATAACATTTCTCCCATAATCAAAGAAATACAGCAATTAGGTGTAATTCATAGACCATGCTTGGAAAATCCAGAATGCAATGCTCTGGCATAGAGCTACACTTCGTAAATGCATGCGTGTTTAAAAGGGTACCCACAAGGCCAGAGGAATAGGACGAACTTCAACAATAGTAAGACCATCTCTGGTGCCAATTCAGATTACAATGCAAGTCGTGTGAGTTTGACTTTCTAGTGTGACTTCTTGATTATGCTAATTTGAGGCTTGAATCGAGGCTTATGAGGAAGAATGGTGCACTAATTGTGGTCTGTCATGTCGTGCGATTTCTTAAACGTCGGAAACTTCATCCATCTCAGTCAGCGGTAATGTCGGTGCAGCGGAGTCGGAGTCAGTGTGAGCTTTTCTTTGCGCTGTGATGGTGTGCTTTTCCCTTCTTTCCCAAGTTACCCTATCAACATGCATTGAAACCGGTCTACCGATGCGCCTATCGTCAGAGTGCACTTTCACATGCCACTAAAGCCTTCACTTGTGCATTTTTTATTCATTTTATGCTCTATCATGTGGATTAACTGTTTTCCCCATCATATTGTCGTGCTCCTAGAAAAGTGCATTAAATGGCATTCCCTCTACCCTTTTGAGATGGTGTCACCTCCCTCCTGCCCAGTAACAGCGACGGATTTGGTGTGATCTGCCCAAGCCCAGTTGAATCCATGCTAGTCCAGATAGATCTGAGTTTGGACCAGTCTTCCTTGTTAACAAGCATTCAAATAGAAGGAATTAGTCCTTCCACGAAGCAGCAGTTCACATCTCTTAAATGCACGGCTTGGTGGCGTCCCATTTCGCTGGCCGTTATTCGAGAGTTGCTACCATGGTTCTGTGTGCTTGCATCTGATTACATTCATCGCATCAACGCTCCGAATTCGTAATGCGGCAAGGTTCACTCACTACATTGCTTTGTTCTCGTAGAAGTTAAAGTCACGATCAGGCAGCAGGAATGCAATGCAATGCAATGCAATGCAATTTCGTATGCCCATTCTGGGTTGTTTGTTCCCGTCATCGCACTCATTCAACTTTCTAGTAAGATTTCAATCACACAAGTTTGGTGCTCCCTTCAACCTGCAGATGAGCAATTAAATAGGCCACATTCTCGGTCGACACTGGACGCAGAACGTCAAGTGAAGTAAGAAAGGATTGCCGTGTTAAGTCACTTTCATATCAGATATATATCTAGGTAAGTCTTTCAAATCACATGCAATGCATCACAGATCTTAACTTTTCTTACTAAAACGATATTTGCCAACTCACAATGCACATTCTCTTTCGAGAAAGGTGTAAAAGGCACTGGAGTTAAACTGAGGCTTTCGTGATCCTGAATAGGACCAAATTGCAAGGACTAAATGTCGAATTTATTGCTATTTTGAAATAGTTCCCTGGTGCACTCACACACCTATCCCAGCGTTAAATCACTGTCCAGAAAGCTCTCACATCGAAAGGCCTTAGCTATCCAGCTTCCCTGCATCCTCACAGCTAAACCTACTTTGAATCTGCGGTCACCCACTGTCTCAGTCATTCCTTCACTCCTATTTAACAATGGGAGTCATGTTGTGTATCTGTCCAGTGGATCTCGACCTTCCTTGTTACAACTGCCCCACCCAGTGTTGCATTCTAATATTTGGTGGTGATCAGAGTGGAAAGCTGTCTTATGCTCAGCGTACACTAGCCCTTCTGTAGTGCTGCTGCACTGTTGAACGACCACCGAAATGCGACAGAGAGAAGCCAAGAAGGAAGATGATTGCACTCCCACGATGGAAACCCAATGGATTGATCAAACATTGTGCAATTTCGGATGGACATGGCCAAATATGGCCAGGTGTCTTGGTGATTGGGTAATTTTCAAGTGCTCTCCTGCTTGGCTACTCTTCCTAATTGCACATTAGCACAAGTTTGTTCCCAAGTGCCGAGCGTTCCATTTGGGTGGGTGTGGAGAGTGTGAACAGCCAACACGCCGCATGCATTCCGACATCTCCGAAATCAAATGCCTGTGGCCCACCGTCCACAACATGATAGGCGGCCACGCACTACTGCATAGCTGCTCTACTGTGACCCACCCAGACACCACGACGTCCAGAACCTTTACCAACAGACGCACGATCACTGTGACTTGGCATTCCACTACTAATTTGTGTCTAATCGTCTGGAGCTTTTGGGTCCTTGTTTACTACAAACTGCATTATAATGCTATTGGATGCATGCGCAACCATCGTTACCTGCAATCTTGGTCAGCGATGACTGCACTGGCCCACGCACAATTAGGCACTTACCATTCACTTCCTATGTCCATAAGGTCAGCAGTCCTGCTATGGTTCGCACGTTTCGTGCACGTCATACTTTACCTTCTCTATGACTGCCTCGTTCATCAGACACTTTACAAATACGTGAAGTAGGAGAGGTTTGCGCGGGTGGCATTATTGGTGCTGGAGGCATCGCCTTACGGCGGCTGAATTTCAATGTCAACATGCCAGTAGCCTGTGTGATTTTCCCTCAAGAGCAATGTTTCAACATCTTGTTCACGGAATTATGACAAAAGTTATTATTGCATTGCTTGGAATGCTTATGCAACCTCTCCATTGCATGATTCCTACGTCGATTTTGTAGGCCAAATTCTTAACATGATATTTAGCACTCCATTAGTATGGCATGCCTTCAGAGACAAGCGAGAGTGTTCATTGCTTACACTTTATATTCTTCTTGCCTCTCACAATTTCAACAGCCTTGCTTTAACCGGTATCACCACTAAATACTTTTGCAAAATTTCAATTAGTCGATTTTGCGGGGAGTAAAATTTCATAACAGTTATATCATAGAGCCAAATAAGGAGAAGAATGCGCACACGAAATGGGCACTGGTGTGAATCGCACTAATCGGTGAAAAATGAATGCGAGGCTGTCTTGCCTGCTTGCCATTTAAACTAGCCATCTCCAGTGCAACAATTCGCATGTTCGAAAGTTCGCTAGCACAGTTCTGCATTTCAAGTGGTTGTAGGTTTATGGGAGAAAGCACGATTGACTGTCGAACAAACCAGTGATGTGATTTGGCCTCGGTTTGGGGCGGTTTTGTGAGGGTATTTACTTGCCAAGTCTTCACTCATTCCTTCAAACCCTCCATGCACATATGTGACTTGCATGCTAAGAGTGTGGGTCGTAAGTCTCCAACTAGCCCAAATGCAAGGGTGATGAAGTAGAAGCCAAATCTTGAGTCCTGCCCATCTGGCTTCCATAATAAACTATGAGACCCATAGCAAGAAGTACTAAATCGAGGCTCTAGAGCGGCAGCTTTTGCTTGTAATGCCTCCATGTACTTAATAGTGTACAATTCTCCAAGTGATCATTGCATTCCTCACCAACGAATGCAAGTCTGGAAGTGAATGGGAGCACGGCAGTAAAGTGGTACAATGTGGAAGAAATAACAAGATGGCAAGTAAGCAGACTATTCGCCTCGAGTGACTACCTAATTCATTCTGCACGCGTTCGAGTACTTTGCTCGATTTGTTAAAGTAAAATTCTGGTGCAAAAGTGATCCCTCACAGACCCATGGAGCATGGTGAGTTCTTAGGTGAGGTGAAAACAAACTGTCAACCACTGGCACACCGAGGGCTTGACTCAGATGTTACACTACACTAATAGCAGATGCAAAGGATAAGTGGTAGCCATTTCTGCCTAGTGTCTGCGACTCAACATGACTCGACAAATGACATTGAATAGCAGTACTTTCCAGTCTTTCCGCATTACAAATGCCTTGGGAACAAGCAAACATTGGCCCAGGCTACAGATAATTTTTGCGTTTGCTGAAATTGAGGCCTCGTAGTTAGCTGCTCCTGATGTTGGCAAACGGCACTCAGAGCTATGTCTCAAAAATTAAAGCAAATTGGATCGTTTATTTTTATTGGAATCTTATGCAAAGCAGTAGTGCTCATTACTTTAATAAAAGTGCGTTTGTCATCCAGAAAGGACATTAACTTGGATTGCGGGAAGTGGGAGCAGTGGTGGAGGAGTGAGTAGCAAAACAGTCGTTGCGTTCACTAATGCAAGCCTTTTCACTTTCATGCACTCACCAAAGAACAGCCTCAAGTCACGTGGGTAGCACGGTATTCAATCAGGCAGAGTCTAGCCTGAATTTGAATGTAACGTAACATTCGTAAAGGGTGATGATTGACAAGATTTGCACGGTGGTGTGGTGCGCCAGCAGTCTTTGCCCACTCCTCTCCTCCAATCCCCTTACGAGTCACACTCCCACTTTCTGAATGCTGAGGGAGTCTAATCCTCACCCAAATTCTTCCCAGTTAGTAACCACCACTCACTGGATATTACAATAACAAGGAGTTATGCGTAAGCGTAGGGGACATGCTTCAAATCCACCAAGGGACACAAAGGTGAGCAATAGACAATTCATTTTCAAAACAATGATTTTCGATACATGGAACCAAAAAATAAAAGTCTTCTGCAGTGAAAAATACAGGGGATTTCCAGAGTTCTTCATTGTATCTCCTCGATGTAACTCGATGGATAGCCTCGGATGAAGTCTGAGATCTCAGTGTCGTCTGTTATATCACTATCTCCATCGTCGGAATCGTAACCCGCATCGAATGAGATGAAACTTTGCATTGAGCACGTAATTGCATTTTCTAAAGGTAAATCGCGGAAAGCGAACGTACCTACTACACTATCTCGATCGTCGCAATCTCTCTCCTGGTCGTTTGAGAGGATTGAGGGGAAAGCGCTGTGAACTGCAGTTATGCGAGTAGGTACAAGTTTCGGCACATCGTAATCATGCGTGTGTGGCAAATCTTCCTTAGTTGGGAAATTTCCGCAACAATATATCCAGCCGTAGCAACACACACTATTTCGGGACTCAGTAGGAATAAAGCCACCTGGTTGAGTAGTCACTGGCATGGTGGAGTAGGCTAGTGGATCAACGCATGTATAAGAATGCATACCGATGGCGAGGTCGCCTTTAAGTATGTGGAGCACGCCCCCACACGCACACCAGCCAATCAGAGTGAAGTGTTGACGAACCACTGCGCACTTTACTCAGCGGCGTTGTGTGCAGGTCTCGTCAGCGTCTACTCCAGCCGTAAGCGCTCTTTAAAAGTGTTCCGTGTTGCAAGCATGTACATGTTGAATCGTACGGTGGTCTGGCACAAGCGTTAATTGTGAGAGATCATGTTGTGCCTTGGCTGTAATCGCCGATTCTCCCTGTGTGTGACAGTGACAACTCTTAAGAACAGTTTTCCTGCCGTCATCACTGCTTTTCATGAGCACACGGAGGATCTTGTTGTGCAAATTATCAATAGCTAATTTCATATTCGTCTTGATAGAGTTAGGAAGGTGGATAGCGTGCATCGGAAGTTTTTGCCTTGTATCCACCCAGCCTATGTACACAAGTCACTTTCCTCCAGTCCAATGCTATTTATCTTCAATTCTTTAAAGTTAACTACAAAACAGTATTAAAACGTTTTTGTTTTTCAAATGTCGTTCCAATTAAGCCTGATGTTGGGATTGTACATTATTATATTCTTTGTTGTGGCGCCTTGCGAAGATGTATTAAGCCTCCGCCATTGTGACTGCCTTAAACATGAACTGAAGTTTTTTCTCTTCATGCTTAATCCATTCATCTTCATGTCTTCAACTTATTTTTTCTAAGCATGAAGGACGACTTCCCAAAGGTAGCTTGACTTTTCAAGTTCTCTAGTCTTAACCTGGACGGATTGCCAGCTATTCAGGAACATTCTAATCGACTGATTAAAAGTTGTCCTGCACGAAAACTTTATAGTGTCCTTTCATTTCGCTTCGTCTCCAAATAGATCCTTCACCGGACCTGAAGTTTCGCTATTGACCACGCGAAATTTGAGAATGTTGATATGCCCTAATGACAGACAGCATCCTTTTCCTTCAGACTAGCTTCTCTTCCGTTTATGGGGATTGGAGCCTCCAATATATCGCTCCTTTATCTAAGCACTTGGTTAATTGTATGGTGTCCGCGATTTCCGCACTTACCCTAAGTAGTGTTTGTTTGAATATCTTTGTCATATATTATGAGGACTAGAGTGGGTTATTAAAAGATGACTTTAAAATCGGCTAAAGGATGTTCATCTCTGGCAACACCAAATGATATCTGAATGGACATAATCAGAATAGACCCACTGGAAATCTTTTCTAGAATCGGACGCCGCCCGAAAATCTCTTTCAAGTAGACTCTCTTCTTGAGGCGGTAGATCAGAGAATCGCTTTGAATGAGACACCACCGCCTCAGCCACCTTCCTCTACCTCTGTCAGCGGTGTCGCTGTGGCTGGTCCTTCGAACGGTGTTGCACCCTCCTCTACCGCTTCCAATTCCGCTTCGAACTACTGCACAATGTGTTGTTGCGTGTGTGTATGTGCACGAGATCACCACACCTCTGGTCATTCATGTCGAGGCTCAACGTGTCCGCACCGCAATTGCCTCTTGCTGTTTGTGGCATTGAAGAAGTACTACAAACTCTCTATGCAATCGAAATGCCTTTTTATCAGAGTTAGTGAGTGCAGACAGCCCATAGCCCACATCAATCTGCGATTGGAGGTGAATTGACAATTCAATCAATCATAGTGGGGAGGACTTTGAGGCGATGTGAGGGATAATCAAATGTGTGTAGGCGAAATTTGTTGGCAAACAGGTTTGAATGCCTTATGATTATATCAAGAGTTGGTGAGTACATCGAAATGTCAGTAAATTGGACAGCCTCTCCCCACCCAAGTGGTGGTTCTCGTTTGCATGTGACAAATTGCGATTTGCGATTGACTGTTGGATGTTGGGTTGGTCTGATAGTCTCTTTGAATAGTTCATGATGCATCGAGTCGCCGCAGGTTAAAGAGTTTAAAGATACTGTTGCTCAACAGGTTCACTTTCGACTTGACAAAGCAAGACATCGAAAAGCATGAATGTTTCTATTCAGACTGCTGCAGTTACGATGACCTCATTATAGTGGTGATTTGCCTAAATATAGTGAACTTGAAAATGCCTAAATGTGGTGTCCAGTGAGCAGGGGAGGCGTTGGTGAGGAGGAGGAGGAGTGGGAGTAGGAGGGGGAGGAGGAGGAGGAGGAGGAGGAAGAAGAAGAAGAAGAAGAATTTTGCAACCACTTTTGCGCGCAGTTTCTCACTATTGAATGGCATGGCATTTGACGTAGAAGGTTTGATGTGTGCTTTGCACGGAATCCAACAATTGACAGTTTATGTGCATAGAACATAAAAATGCCACATTTCATGCACTTTCATGTGCTTTCAGCGTGTCGTGCCGGCTACATGCACTAGACTGTGAAATTCTCAGGGGAATCACCCCTGGATTGGGCAAACAATTGGATGATTACACTTTAATCGAGCACAGATTACGCACAACTTTCCATGCCTCTCAGAAATGCATTCTTGACCACTTTTACTAAATACGTACATCACAACTTTTGTCAAGTATAAGTGACGAACAAACTCCGTGGCATGAGATTTCGTGAGATTTCCTAAGATGGCTATGAGTTGGCTGTATCCATCCACGTTTATCCTTATAGTAAAGAATCGTTTGCTCTGATTTGACTCGCCACCTAAGCACTTAATGGATAAAGACCGCGAGGGCAATAGCGCATACGTGATGGTGACCAGTAGTTACAGGCTCGGTGTCACTGTTCTAATGCTAACATTCAAGGCCCACTTAAAAGTAATTATTTTATTTAATTAAGAAAAATTCAAATGTAAAACGTGGATTTCCAACACATGAATCTGGTTAAGCACCGCTTCCAGACCCTTTCCCTTCTTTCGAGTGAAGTGCTCCGTTTGCTGTCTACAGATTTCGGATGAGGTGAAATTATTGCTTTAACACCCAAACCCTGCAGCATAAAGCGCTTTTCAGAATGAAGTAAAAGAGGAAATTGAATTGTTTGGATTGTGTGAGTGACAGAAAGCCGTTTGGAACTCAGTTTTGGACTCGCACAGAAAATAACGATTTACAAAAGAAATCTAAACTGAGTGTGGGCTTTGTGAACTCCTTGCTAGCTTGAAATCTTGCCTTAGATGGTGTATTCTTGCGTATAAGGTTAGAGTCCATACAATCACCAGCGTTACATAACTTGAATTACTCACAGAAAGCAAAATGAGAGCACCAGTCGAAAGGTTTTTGCTAAACGCAGAAGTAGACCCAAGGACCCAGAGCATGTGCTATGAATGAAAGGCGCTATGGGGTAAATTATTGAGCTCGCATGTGAAAAGCCGCTCCTGCTATACAATAGATGGAAGACACAGTAAGGCAAGAACAGCCAGCTCATCACACCCTATAAGTCGCATTATTTTGAGCAGACAGTCTCTTTTGTTTAACAGTGTCTCAGAAATGCAGAAAAACGAATATTCGGGGGTTGAATTTCAGCTCTTCTTCATGGTCTCCGGACCAAATTAGACGGCTCCCATCCCCTCTATATGTTAGTAATGCATGCCCTCCTAAGCTACTATGGCGTACACTAATCCAATTAGTCTGAAGCGTGTGTTAATCAGAACCCTAAACCTGACGTTTAATTTGATTAAGGGTGGCTATTAGTCCAACTCGGAGACCAGTGTGCTTAACACCAGGCCGTCATCGCTTCTGTGGTAACTAGAGAATGCTTGTGTAATACGTGCTTGTTTTAGGTGAGAGACAGTCAGTTTGGGTTAACCCCGTTGCAGAGGCCAGGCTCTTAACCTCAGAGGAGAAGACGAATCCTAATCTTCTTTTGTCCTTGATAACCTATAAATCTGCGCATCAGAGGTAAAACAAAGAAATCGTCTGTAATGCTTTGCATGTTTGACTGCCGGTTTCGGTTATTGTAATACTTTGTTTGTTCGAACTACCGGTTTAGGTGACTTGGGTGGCCATCTTGTTCTAGCCGGTTGGTCGGCCTCCGGGCCGTGCCAACAGCCTCCAAGCCCTCTGTTTCCAGAATATATATATTCTGCCTAGTACTGCGCCTTCTTTTACCGTAAAGGGAGCCTCAGGACGCTACAGTTATGGTCCTGCGTGGTCATGTTGCCTTTACCGGGTGGGCTGGCCTCTGGGCCATACCAGCAACTACGATCCCTTTCTGTTTGCTGAATACATACACTCTGCCCAATTATTATGCATTTTCTTGTCTTCAAGGGAGTCTTAAAACACCACATGGCTAACGGCTGTGAGCCTACGGGTTCGGCTGCTTCTCAATCAATCCCACCAACTCTTCTACTGCACTGCAACTACGAGCAAAGGGGCCAAGTTCTCCCACCTTTCCATCCCACATTTGCCACTGTATCTACTGAAGACTATCTTGAAGGCAAAAAAAGGCATAATAATTTGGCGGATCGAGATTGCCGGCATGGCTTAGAGGCCAGCGCACACGGTAAAGGCAATTTGGCTACCAAAGACAGTAAACGCAATCGGCGGTCAAACAAACAAGGCATGCTGTCATCCTTCACACACCGTTTCCTCTCAAAGGACATGAAAGCGAAAGGAGAAGGAAGCCAAGTAGATATAGCTTGCATTAATGTGTTAGAAGATTATGATTTTGCTAAAAGAGGTTTTCCGTAGATATATCGTTTAAGCATCATGGAGGGGACATCGAAGTGTAATGCTTTGATTGTTCGAACTGTCGGTTTCAGTCATTTGGATGGCCATATTGTACTAGCCGGTTGGTCGGGCCTTGGGCCATGCCAACAGCCCTCAAGCCCTCTGTTTTCAGAATCCATATTCTGCCCCAGTACTATGCCTTCTTTTACCTTAAAGAGAGCCTCGGCACGCCACACACTCCCTTTCCAGAATGTATGTTCTGCCCGGGTACTATGCCTTCTTTATTCCTCAAGGAAGTCTTGAGATTGCTATGCAACTATTCCATTGCAAGGGCACAATAGCATTGACTATTAAATATTTATGCAAATGCTGACTGTGTGTGGTTAAATTAATTTGTCATGGCCTCATTATTACTGGTGTCAAAGGCTATTAGTTGTGCATCCTTTTCGTAGTTATACGTCTTTACGTGGTTTGGAAATGTTTCGAGGATTTATAGTAGGACATGGCTTCCACAAAATTATGAATGTCGTAATGTTACACGACTAAACGAAATTTTCCTGCATTCATTGGTCGGCCAGTCGGTGCTGTTTAGCCTGATTAACTAATCTATGATAACAGGACAACTACATAATACCTGGGTTTTAAGCTAAGATGTATGTCATGCTTTGAGCTATCAACTTTTGTGCCTCAATGCACTTTACGTAAAGTTGCTTTCTTGTTGTGGAGCATGGTATTCTAGGAAATACGTTTATTGCATTATCTGTTATTGTGTCTACGATGGGTTGTGGATGTAAGCCGGATACCCCTCAGTTTTACTTATTACCTCTTCACTTAAGGAGTAAATTGTCGCAACACACATGGAGAGCTGCTTCTTCTTGTTGGTGTTTTGTTTTGGATTTCAATTCCAAAGCAGTTAAATCAGTCCTTATGTAGCGCGTATTTTGGCCCAACCTGTCTTGATTCAGCCGTCTGGGAGTTCCAGAAGTTTGTTCATTTTGCATTCATTTACTCTTTACCAGCCAAATGACCGCTTTACCCGTGTCTTTCAACTTGCCTAGGAAACTAATGCCATCAATTATTGTTGTAATTGAGCCCTAGTCGTAATTCGCATCTGTAAAGCTCATGTAATTAATGTGGAGTGTAACACTGCATGAAACGATTTTTTAGCGAGTACGCATAATTGCTCGATTTTGTGAAGGTAGCTGAGTAAATTTATTTAACCACATAGTTGAGGTCTATTTTTCTCCCATTTCTAAATCTCGACTTGTTTCGTCATACTACTGATTGCTCCATATCGCAAGAATCCTTTTACTCTTGGTCGAATTCGTCTGTTTACTAAGTTTGTTTCTACCCAGTTTGGGCTCTGGAAAAGCATTTGCAAATATTGCTTGCATCAAGTAAATTTTACTCTGCCCATTCCTAGAGACTGTGATTACCATGGGTCTTTATGATGTCGGAAGTGTTCGGGTTCGAGGAGGTAAGAATGCATGACTCCTCACTTTCACTCCCAATCCTCAGTGTTGTGTGTGCATGATTGCGTTCGTTTGGATAAACAACACTAATTTTTTCTAATCAACGGCACATTAACATTACAATTTAACCATCGTGTTTTGCGTCCCCTCATCATCTTCCGAATGTTTCCTTTGATTTGGCTAGATATGGATCTTTCGGACAGTTTTGCATGGAATGAGTACTTGGAGAAGACAGGAGGTACGCCGGCCGCTTGGGAATGTTTCAAGCAGGTAAATGCTTAACTTTGTTAGATGGACGGAGGACATGGATGCAACTGAGAGTTTCGTTTTCTTCTTTTTTGCTGCGATAATGGTTATTGCTCAACGCTATTCCCTCGCAATTTTCGCATTTGTATTTCCACAATTATGATGCGTAAGCGGGTCTTTTGGTAGACGCCTGGGTGAAGTTTAAGTGCTACTCTTTAAGTCACAGAGATATGTCCTGCAATTATATTTTTTTGAATACCAAATGCTCTCATACAATGTGTGCCTTCCGTCACATACGCATTTTAGCTCGCATAATCAGGTTTACTTGTTTTAGTGTGGTTTTTCCTCCGAACTTGCATCCTTTATGGGCGTAGTCTGGTACATCGCAGTTAATAACTTATGATCCTTGAAGTTCTTCTGCTACTGCAGCAATATACGTTGCAGTCAATTAGTTGAATCCTGTATCTTAAACAGCTACTCTTTTCTAAATGACTGCACTCAAATTTAACTTTTCATAACTAGTGTGGTAGTACATGCATATTGGTCGTATTAGTGTTGCCCCAGCTGGCATTCTCTTATCTTTTGTTCCAGAGAACCCCTTTCGCAGATGCTGTAGAACTTGGAGCATTGGCAACAAACTACATTTTTTATACCTTCTTAATTTATGGCGTGCTATTTCATGAGATGCCGATAATGATGCACATAGACATTATTTTACTCATTCTTTGAATTGGTAATGCCCGTTGTTGTACAACTTGGTGTTAGTACTGAATGTTCTCATTTGAAATAATTTTTATCTGCTTCAGCGGGCGAATGCATGGAATACTTCGCTATAAATTCATACCTAGATTTAGGCCCTCTTTCACCATCCAGAAAAATCCGTTTCCTGAAAGTCAAAATAATTGAAAGATCCCGTAAGTACTAATCTTAGCTTGTACAAGTTGTGCTATCATGTCTCATGCTTTCCTCGTGAAATTTTTTACCTTGATTCCTCACAACCACAAAACAATGTTAGGTTTTTTGTCACTAACCTTCTTTGGGTACCCACAATGGTTGATCCCATTTTACCTCATCTCTTCTGCTTCCACTTTTTGCAAACTATTTACCGTCAAGTTTGTAATTGAGTCCTTTTGTTCTGCAGAGTATCAATATTACTTTCCGTATCTCATGTTTAAATCTTTATCAGCGATCGCATGCACAATTCTTAGTGCTGCGGAGGAACGTTGAATTTCCTGTTATCTGTGCCTTGCGGTGTACCACGGCCTCTATTGGTTAGCGCACATTACTCAGCGGCGTTGTGTGCAGGTCTCGTCAGCGTCTACTCCAGCCGTAAGCGCTCTTTAAAAGTGTTCCGTGTTGCAAGCATGTACATGTTGAATCGTACGGTGGTCTGGCACAAGCGTTAATTGTGAGAGATCATGTTGTGCCTTGGCTGTAATCGCCGATTCTCCCTGTGTGTGACAGTGACAACTCTTAAGAACAGTTTTCCTGCCGTCATCACTGCTTTTCATGAGCACACGGAGGATCTTGTTGTGCAAATTATCAATAGCTAATTTCATATTCGTCTTGATAGAGTTAGGAAGGTGGATAGCGTGCATCGGAAGTTTTTGCCTTGTATCCACCCAGCCTATGTACACAAGTCACTTTCCTCCAGTCCAATGCTATTTATCTTCAATTCTTTAAAGTTAACTACAAAACAGTATTAAAACGTTTTTGTTTTTCAAATGTCGTTCCAATTAAGCCTGATGTTGGGATTGTACATTATTATATTCTTTGTTGTGGCGCCTTGCGAAGATGTATTAAGCCTCCGCCATTGTGACTGCCTTAAACATGAACTGAAGTTTTTTCTCTTCATGCTTAATCCATTCATCTTCATGTCTTCAACTTATTTTTTCTAAGCATGAAGGACGACTTCCCAAAGGTAGCTTGACTTTTCAAGTTCTCTAGTCTTAACCTGGACGGATTGCCAGCTATTCAGGAACATTCTAATCGACTGATTAAAAGTTGTCCTGCACGAAAACTTTATAGTGTCCTTTCATTTCGCTTCGTCTCCAAATAGATCCTTCACCGGACCTGAAGTTTCGCTATTGACCACGCGAAATTTGAGAATGTTGATATGCCCTAATGACAGACAGCATCCTTTTCCTTCAGACTAGCTTCTCTTCCGTTTATGGGGATTGGAGCCTCCAATATATCGCTCCTTTATCTAAGCACTTGGTTAATTGTATGGTGTCCGCGATTTCCGCACTTACCCTAAGTAGTGTTTGTTTGAATATCTTTGTCATATATTATGAGGACTAGAGTGGGTTATTAAAAGATGACTTTAAAATCGGCTAAAGGATGTTCATCTCTGGCAACACCAAATGATATCTGAATGGACATAATCAGAATAGACCCACTGGAAATCTTTTCTAGAATCGGACGCCGCCCGAAAATCTCTTTCAAGTAGACTCTCTTCTTGAGGCGGTAGATCAGAGAATCGCTTTGAATGAGACACCACCGCCTCAGCCACCTTCCTCTACCTCTGTCAGCGGTGTCGCTGTGGCTGGCCCTTCAAACAGTGTTGCACCCTCCTCTACCGCTTCCACTTCCGCTTCGTCGGAGGCGACAAACAGCACCGCCAACTCCACATCACCTGCGCTCTCCTCCGCTTCTGTGGCTCCTCGACGGCGGCGTTTTTCTGTCACGGGAGGTGGACAGCAGCTGCGGCGCTTCCGCTCAACGCCTTTCAGCTTGGCGCGTGTCATCGAAACCGCTGGTCCACGGTTGCGCGTCCGTCTTGTCGGCACTGACGACCGGAATGACTGCTGGTTCCTGGTTGACTCCGACGAGATCCGACCCTACCCCTCTCATGAGACTCTTCAACCGCCTTTTGGTTATGTTCACAACCATCTGGTATGGAATAAGACTCTGCGCCGAACCGTGGAAGAAGGCAAAGCCGCTCCTGCCGAGTGCTTTGCCAAGGTACGTCCAATGTTCCACCCATTTGATGGTTATTTGTGATCAGTGAAAGCTTTTTTGTGAATCATTTTTCTCTAATTCTTATTTCAAGCCTACTATCAAGGATAAATGTGATGTTCGCTCATTTGCAGCAGAAATTAGTCAGTTTGTTTTGAGAGGACGTAGAGGGGCAAATATCCGCTATTAAATTATTTGGTTTTGGCTACACTTAAGTCTTCATCTACTGCTCACGGTCAGATGCATTGTCAGTTGAGGGCTCCTATTGTATGGGGATTTTTGTTTCGTAAATTGTTTCAAGAGGATGGCATTGACTAAATGGCCTAACTTTTAACACAAATAAGCCAAACTTGGTATTCTGAAACATGTAGGTCCAGTTTTCTCATTCTATTTTCTTTCATTTATTCATTATAACTCCGTTATTGTGTACGCGGCTTCAGTCTCTTGCGCCTTCTCTACTACCTTTGTTGATGTCTTCGTTAATGCTTATATCCATACATAGCAAGACTTCGCTATTTCTGGAATATTTTATACTTTGGAGTAATCTTGGCCTTTTGTTCTCGATGAAAGTTTGATTTTTACCTTTTTTAATAATGTTAATTAGTGTGTCAATTCCTTTCCCTATGTCAATGGTGCCAATGTGTCCAAACCCTTTGAAAGCGGTATTTTGCTTACCGCTTCTAGCTTCATTTTAGTAGATTCGGTCGCATTCCAACATTTTTGCGAGGACGCTTGGTTTTAGCTTTGGTCAAATCGTCAGATCTGAGTGTGTCTGCGAGCCTCTCGTAAACTGTTTTCATCACATACATCAATGGGTAATGCGACTGAATTTTCACATGAGTGGCATTTCCTTCCTACTGTGTGCATGCCAATTTTCGGTGTTTCAATAAAAATGCTGGATTTATGTCTCATACTTCACTTGTGATATCGCGTTTCTTCGTTGCTCTCCTAGCGCTTAACTGCACTTCTGATTGGTAGTGGGAGAATAGCAGAGCGTTCTAAGACATTTGGTTGGTATTCCTTCGGTGCTCGCCTAATGGCACTCACACGCGCCCTAATAATCGCAGCAAAGATGCATCAATTATATGCAAGCGTGTAACATCCGCATTCTCAATCACCGTTGGCATGGGACATTAGCCCTGCTCAGCGCTTCGGTTGCGAGCCATCTCAACGAGTTCATTACGCTTGCTTCGCGTTCATAACTTTAATTAACAGATGTGAACTCGACTTTGGTCTACTATAAACCCGCTTTCAATCTGAGTGACCCTTAATTCAATGAACGCACGAATGCAGTATCCCCAGCCATTGGTCTTAAGAACTAGATCTGTTTACTGATTTGGCAAGTGCATCGACGAGCATACGGAGTTTGGGGTGATTCATTCTCTGTTTCAGAAACAATGTTTACGCAATGCTAGCCAAAGGGTACTTTAAAAGTTTATTTTTTGGATGTGTTTACACGGTAGATGTAGCTGACTCCATTTCGCACTTCCCTCGGTTGCATTGAGCGTGCGTGCAATGTGTTAGATAGTCTTTTTGAACGAGTAGCCCATGAACAGCAGTCTCACGTGTTCCAACACGCTTGTGATCCCAAGTGTTTCATTTTATGCTACCCAGTCTTTTTTACAGCAACCATTAGCACCATTAGGAAAAGCTGAATTATGCTCGTCCAGTGAACAAGTAGTCTGTGCTCAGTTATTATTTTTCGGTACTGTTATATGCATAAGTAGCAATTGTGTTTTTCATTTCCATCGGTCTGCCGTTCTGCAGTTTCATTTTCAAAACTCTTCAACCGTAGCAAGTGTGACTCCTTTGTCTTGGCCCCTCACTTTCTCTCCCAATCTAATTGTATGGCAGCAAACAAAACTCACTAGTAATTTTGGAAAGGTGGAATTTTATTTTTTTTACAATTAAACAGGCACGAATTTCGCGTCAATTGGAAGGCTTACGTGTTTCTTGTTCATAACGTTGTTTAAAATGTAATGGTATGCCTTGTTTGCGGTTTAGTTTGTTGGGTTGTACACTTTTATTGCCAAAATCAGCCGAGAAATAATTGTTCCGTAACTGCTGTTGCATTCTTTGATCTTTCTGATGCGCTGCTATATACGTTATTCCCCTTATCTGAGCGGTTGACGAATATACCACACGTACAAGGCTTTATCCACATGGAACCAAACGGCTAGTCACCGTGGAGAGTAAGGCTTGAACGTTCTTTTAAAAGTCATCAAAACCCTTCATTGTAGCCGCCACCAGATCCAGAGAGAAACCTCTTCAAGAAGGGGGACAAGTTGGAGGCGGTTGATCGTCATAATGCGCAGCTCATCTGTCCAGCCACCATAGGTGAGGTCTCCGGTCTCCACGTGCTCGTCTCCTTCGACGGCTGGTCAGGCAACTTTGACTACTGGACGCGGTATGACTCGCGTGATCTCTTCCCCTGCGGCTGGTGCAAACTTGCTGGCCATGCCCTCCAGTCTCCCGGCCCGGCGGCCATCCAGCATCTCAATCTCACGCCCACAAAGATGCCTGTCCCCAGACCCCTAGATTCCTCTTCTGCCTCGCCCTCCTTATCCAAGCCACCGGCACCAACCCAAGCACACGCAAACCCTATCACTGTTTCAGTTAGGAGATCCGCGTCCTCGCGCCGAAAACGGTATTTGCTATCGATTTTTCTTGGCTCTTCCGAAGGAATCACATTAAAATAGAATCCAATTTTTCTCCGCAGTAAGAATTCACTCCCACCCTTAGGGGGTGTAAAGTCATTGTCATTGAACCCAAAATTCCTCCAAAATTTCGTTACTTTTAACTTATAATTTGTATGCGGCGTTTGCAATTACAGATTCAGGAAGCTTTTGATCTACAAATAAGTGTTTTGGGGATCCAGACGTATTCATAAACTCGTCATCTCGTAAAACAAGTCCAATTTTTGGTTACAAAGTAGGTAATTATCCAACGTAGTAAGTCTTCCTCGGTTGTTCTGAGCTTATGTGGTGGATTATGCTTGAACAAAGCTATTGCTATTTTCCCTGATTGTGGCAATCCCTCAGTTCCTTCACATTGTCCCAACAATACGCCTTTGCTCTTATTGCTTTTGTAAAACCAAAGTAACCCTATTTTCCTGTGGGCTTTTATTGTAATTTTATTTTGATACATATTTCTATGAAAATATTCCTATTATTACATCTTCCTTTCCCAGTTGGAACCTTCCAATCCGTTCTTCTAACGTTTGGTATTGAATGTGATCAGCAGCGTAAGTGTGAGGTGTGCAGTTTTTGACCGACCCACTTGTCGTATGCCGACTCTACTGATGCAGCTATGACCCCTCCGCCGCATCCAGACGAACAAATTTGAGAGCCTTCAGGTATCTCTTTTGAGACCAAATTGGCAACCGGCTGCTAGGGGTCCTTCGCTTTAACAAAATCCTTTAGCACTTTTCAAGAAACTTGAAGCGATGTTGAGTTCATTAAGTCTATGATAGCGTTACTTATTCAAAGTGGAAGATCGGCGAAGATTAATGGCTCTCTACTTTGTAAACAAGAGGCATGACTAAGGTGCGCTAGTTCGTTGTTTAGCCTGCCACCATTTTTTCCCAGGAGTCCATTCTTCGGTTATCTAAATGGTATTGGTTTTGGTTCTATCCCGATCTTTTGCTCTCATTTTTGAAAACCCTACCCTAACCTTCTCGCTCTGTAACTCTAAACTTGGTTCTTTTACCACTTTGTTACCGAAGGTTCTGCTTATTCAAGTCCGCATTGGTTTTGCATTGAGAACTTCGCCAATGGTTGCTACTGGATTAATCTGCTTGGTGTTGTATTCACATCCTTCTGAAATGTAAGGTCATCCTTCGATTGAACTGCTGCTCTACAAATGAATTGTTCTGGTTTTCCTTTTTCCCCTCCACAATGATCAGTTGCACTTCACTGATGTTCTACAAATTCAACCTGACCTAGTTAGCATGTTATCGAGGCTCATGCATGCATTCGGCTAATTCTATGCTGCTCTGTCGCCTTTGTACATGGTTGCTCTCTCGTCTGAAATGCCGCTATATTGTGATGGGTACACGTGTGCACGTGTGCAGGATATTCTCAAAACATCCCTTTAAGGTCATTCCTTGCTTTTTGTACTCTAGGCGGCGATAATAACAGGAATGAATGTGAAAATGAGTAAAGTTGAAATGCTAACCAGATGTGCTCTTATTGAGACATTCTGCCATCATGGAAGAGCATTCAACTTCGGGAACGAGAATTATCGACAATATGTCGATTTACGTGGTGTTTTATTTGCATTGCAGGCTAACTATGGCTAGTAGCAGCTCACGTCGCCCACGCCTATCGGCAACGAAACCAGTAGTTCGTCATGTCTTGGACACTGTTCTCACCATAAAGCCGGAGAAGGTCGCTATTTCAACTCCCATTTCCATCGCTACTCCCTCCACTACCGCCACCACAACAACGTGCGCTACTTCCACCACTGTTGCGTTGCCACCACAGCCGCCATTACCGCGCCTCACTGTGATCACCAAGACTCTAGAGGACGGCAGTCCACAGACCATCATCAAGGCTACTTCCAGCACAACTTCCACCTCCTCTTCGGACAAATCAAACCACTGCCACGCCTCTGCAGAGGGTGGAAGCCCCATGGCCTCGGCGCTACCACCACCACCACCGTCCGACGCAGAGTTTGACAGTGCTGAGCGAAAACGTAAGAGGTCGAAGAAACACAAGCGTCATAGCTCCAAGGAGAGCCATCATAAACACTCAAACAGTGACTTACACCGCTCAGTAAGGTGTGTCGTTCGAAGCACATTGATTTTGTGGAGGAAAACTTTTGCGACTTTTTTTCACTTTCTCCTATTTTTGCTGAAAGGATTGGTTTTAGCATGTAGTGTAATGCCATACCACCTGCATGTCTAGTTTTCAATGCGTATTTATTGAGTTTCTGCAACTAGGTTTTTTCGACGCAGGAAAGTTTTGTGTACATGCACTGCGCGAATGATCTTTCATGCAACAAGACGAACGCAATTGCTGCCTCCTTAACATAATACTTCATTATGTCCTGTCCTGGACTGAATTTGTCGCGGCTTTTTTGCCCTACTCCGCTTTGCAAGTTCCTCTGGAATAGTCTACTGCTCTCTACTTGGGTACTTTATTGTTAAAACTTTTCCAAAGTAGAGTTGCAATGACGAATGACTGGCGAACATGATTTCAGATTTTTAAATAGTGTTTTAGCTACAGAAGGCCCAACTGTGGGACCAGCCTTCCTTATTACTCATCAATTCATCGGGGCACTTTTTTTTTAGTTTTAGCGATCTCTGCAAACCGACGAAACTAGTAATCCGTCAACGACCAGGCGACTTCTCTGGATCAACAACACAACTTTTTGTCGACACTGTGGAAACATCTCTGCCACCACTCTCGGCTCCTTTCTCAACTAAGTTTTCCCCCTCAATTGGTACGCCCCCACAACGTAGTCCAGCACCCGTGTGCGTTGGCAGCAATGGTGATCCACCATTCCTTGGGCGAACCCAGGTGCCCTCTCAGTCCACCGTCTCACCTGCTTCAATGGGTGCGCAACACTCCCTACTAGTATTTCATGAGCAGTTGAAGAATCTCATTCGGTGCTCTGATGCTTTTTTACCCGACAGACCTCGGACCTTGTCCCCTCCCAAACGTTACCGAATGGTCAACGGATGACGTGTACAACTACCTCATTTCTAAGGATCCATCATTAATAGAGATCGCCAACACATTCAAAGAACAGGTAAGGCGGGCCGCACCACCCGTGCCGGCAGCTTACGTTGGGACTCGCCCCTTTCTCACCTTCCCGTAAACACCTAAGCAGGTTTCCAAGGACGCCGTTACAGCATGACACCCTCCCCCTTGCAGGAAATCGACGGCTCCGCGCTACTGCTTCTAGACATTGAAACAATGCGCTCCCTCCTGAGCATGAAGCTCGGTCCGGCGCTCAAGATCGACGACATCGTAAACCGACTTAAACGAGGCCACCTATGACTCCTAAGTACAACGTCTCAGCCCGCATCCCCAAAAGCCCCCTGTGAATGTGCCGACCTAACATGTCACCAGCCAACCACGGACTGCGGAAGACAAACCTAGAGAACCGCATTTTACTCGCCCAATTACCCATGTACACGAAATCCCTAATTCTTCAAAAAGTAAAGATTTTGACGTCCTGATGCCTTACAAATCTACCCACGGGCCGTAATCTGTTGCTACAGAAGGGAAGAGAAAGGAGAGCATCCTATACAAACTTTTACAATAAACACCTCAGAACACCATCCTGTGGGGATAATCCTTCTTGCTCAGTGAAAACATGGACTTTAGGTAGGAAGCCATGATGGAAGGATCCTTCCCCCTCTTGATAGCTGCGATTAGGGCGGTGTCGACTTGTTTTTGTAATTTCTTGCGATCATCGGAGACGGTGTACTTCTTGATAAGAAATAGAGATAACGGCACTAGACAGACGTACCTTCTCCTCCTCAGCAAAGATCTTATCCACGGACTTTTTCGGCTTAAGATCCTGGCGGCGGAAGAACTCATCGTTCAACTGCGACGGTATTTTAACATTTTTAATCTTAATCCTTGTCTTGGTGGCGATAACGTATCGTTGGTTGACGCGTCTTAGTGGCACACCGTTATACTTGAAAGGCCCTGACACACATAGCGTCGGGAATCTCAAAAATACTCACCAGTAACCAAAAGCAATCCACTAGCTAGCGACTTTAAGAATACAACACGCTTCCCTCTGTGTCGACCAGCAAGAAGAATAAGTACCTTCCCAGGGGTAATAGACTTGCGTATCCTGCGACGATGATCCGCGAAGCACTGAACCTTGCGAAGCTGCAATTTCCTCTTTGGATTTTGCACGTTGTACATACGAGGCTATAAGGGTGAAATAAGAGGGCGCAGACACCTTACAAATCTGGGTTTCTTGACGACCTTAGGTCTGCGAAGCGCACGTCTCTTGATACTTTCCTTCTGCTTCTTAGTTAGCTTGCTCACAGAACGTTCATGTTCAAGAATCCTTTTTCCAGATATGGTCCGATGCTTATTAGCAAACTTTTGCTCTGAAACACAGACACGAACCTTGCGATCCGCGGCCGCGACAACCATCACGAGCCAGCCTTTCGAAGTGCGATCAAAGTCCTATTTGAAATAATTCAAACAATCGGTGGACAAAAGCACAACGTTGCGATTCGCAAGTGTAGTGGTGCACTATAAGTGGACCTTAACGTTGCTCGAAACAAAAGCTTGAAATGTAGGCAAAATAATGTTTAGTTTGTACCCTGCCCTTACAAATTAAGTAAATACTTTTAAGTTACACAAAAACTAGATTGTATGGTAAGTTGTCTTGTATTAGGACTTAACTTCGAATTGTTTTGCATTGTCAACTATAATATTGCTTGAAAATTTTGAATCAAAATGGCGCAGAGGGTGATCATGTCAGTTAATTTAGAGATTTGTCGTGCAGCCCAATGTGAAAAATTATTTTGAAGCACTTATAAAATAACCATATTTTGCCCTATTACAATGCTTCGGCAAGATAAACGTGTAAATTTTTAAGTAGTTTAATTTTTCGGACTGAATGACGTGGGGCTAAACATATTTTTTATTTTAGTAGTATTAAATAATTTTGAATAGTAAACTTTGCTTCACATCATTAAAATAACTACCAAATCTCTTGACAGGATTTGTTTGAACTTCTTCACATCCGCTCTTGGTTGTTACTGCTAGACTGTGGTATGCCTCGTTCTGACAGACAGGCGGAGGGTTACCGGATTTTTATCGGCGGGGTTGATCCTAGGGTCGGCAAAGTCGAGTTGGAGCGCGAGTTTGATCGATTTGGTACGATCGTTGATGTGTGGGTTGCTCGCAATCCTCCGGGTTTCGCTTTTATCGTCTACAAACACTTGGAAGATGCTGAGAAGGCCATTAGGCGGATGGACAGGAGGTTGGTTGATTTGTTCCTTTTTTAACTTTCTTTTTAGTAGTCCCTTTGGTTCGCGACTGCGAGTTGAACACGCCGCGAATTCTCTCAAGTACAAGTTGGAGGGGTAAGCGGTACATTGTTGCTGTTTCACATTTGGGATGCTTTGAAGGCTTTTAAGTGTAGTAAATGGCGTTGTCAGCTTCGCTTGTGGTGCTGGCTTAGCTTCTAGGATTTTTGGTTATTGCTAAGGCACTTATAGGGGGTACTTTATTCACTTTTTGTGTTAATTTGCGCTTTTCACGCAAATTCTTCGTATGGTCTTCGTGCCTACTTCTAACTACAATCGGCTCTTCGAATCCACGCACCTACTAGAAATATTCATCTAAGTCGATTCGCTCTTCGAAACTGTCGTCTCTCATCTCCATTCAAAAATGCGTTTCCTCTCCTCTTCATAATCTCAATATCGTCCATTTCCATCGCTTAACCTATTTCTCCGAATTAGGGATGGTGAGTTGATTAAAGCTTACTTCAAATCCCGGGTGGTTCTAGTGATGAAATTTCAATGAGTGGGTGTCGTGGAGTGAATTTATGTTTCTGCAAGCAACCTAAACCGCATAATCTGATGATTCGTTTTAAAGCGACTTGTCAGAATGATAAACACTTTGTCATACTTGGATTCTGGCCCAGCGCAGTGGATGCATATCGGTTCCTTTCTGGGTATAGCTGCGTTTACTGTTGGACAAGCTGTTGCTTGCCTGGAGTCGATGTTCACCTTTAGCTGTTTTTGTGTTTTCTATCCCTGTAGTCGTCGCAGGTCCCGCAGCAGGAGTCGGAGGCGCAGGAGTCCGTCGTCAAGGCGTCGGAGAACTCCGCCCCGCCGGCGCTCCATAAGCCGACGTCGCGATAGAAGGTATGTCAGCCATGTGGTGCTAGCTTTCTAAGAGGATCTGCTTAGCACTTACTTGTGGCCTCTTCCTTTCCCAGCGACAGTCGCAGGTACGGACGGTCAAGTTCAAGGGACAGGCGGAGGTCCTGGCGTCGTCGATCCAATTCGCGTTCGGCATCTCGACGGTCACGAAGCGGTCGTCGTTCGCGTGAAGATTCTCGTTCTGTTAAACGCTCTAGAGACCGATCGGGTTATTCGCCTCGTCGGCGTTCGGTTTCTCGTGATCGTTCTGGGTCTAACTACGTTTCGAGAGATCGATCGGGTTCGCGAGAGGCTTCTGACCGAAAACGCGCTCGTGTGTCTGGTTCGCGTAGTCGTTCTATGTCCCGCCGTTCCCCCTCGAGGGGGTCTGCTGACAGACGGTCCAGATCAATTTCTCGTAATAGCTCTCGAGATCGGTCTGGAAGTCCGGTGAATCGCGGCGAGAACGGAAATGATTCGAGGCACAGTGGAAGCAGGCATTCCTCTCGCTCCCGTTCTCAGTCGAGGTCGCGGTCCGCCAGTCGCCGCAGTGGTGGTCGTACGCCGTCGCGCTCCGGGTCGAATTCACCTCGTCGTGAACAGTCATCTGACGGTGAGTTGTTTTTTCGTAATATCTTACGTTTGTCCTCGTGTTTCATCATGTTTTTGTTCTCTAGGTGACGGAAGCGGGAACAAAAGTGAATAAATCAATGTCATTCTTTACGGAAACCTAGCATTTTTACTCGTATCGACATTGAATTCATGTTGTGTACTGCATATAATTTTTATAAGCCAGTTGCATTATCCTTGGTCAGTATGCATTGTGTGTTGGTTTTCAAGTGCTGGGGTTGGGGTCCAATCCATTTAACTTTTCCTAAATTGAAGCGAAGTTGGGAGTGCAGCTTCGTTTTGCTTTTGCTGGAGTCGGGTCGCGTGTTTGGTTTGTGGATTGGTGGGGTTGGTTGGGTGCTGCTGTACCGTGGGGTAGTTGGTTCGGTGGCGCTCGTGAATTTGCATGTCCCGGTTACTGCGTCAACTCTGGAGTGTTCAGCTGGTGCGCTAAAAGTGGCGGTTTGGTGACGTTTGAGCAGGGGGTTGGTGGGCTGGATTTCAAGTGGACGGTGGTGTATTTAGGGTGAGGCGGTGTGGTTTGCGCGTCGAGCTTTGTGAATTTGGTGCGGGTGAGGGTTCGCGTCGCAGTGGTCTGGGTGTGGGGGGTCGGGTGACGAGACGACCAGAATTCTTTTTGGTTTCTTCCGGGACCGCGTGGGGGTCGTGACATACGTATTTCCTCTCTAGATGGTTGTGTTGCCGTTAATCGCTCATTAGCGCTGACCGAATGGTTGATGTACTCGGGTGAATGGCTTTCAGTTTCGCCCTAGTTTTTACTAAAGGTTGGTTACCCAATTCCATACTACTTAGCTTCTTGGCCAAACAGGTCAGCCTGGCATTCGTTGACTTGTGTTGTCATTTCGGCATCGACGCGTGCCAGGTCTCCTTAAGTAGCTTTGTGAGCATTTAATGGCTTGAAATTCGGCACACCTTTTGTAAACTGCACAGACTTAAAATTTTTCAGAGTAAAGCGTTTATTGTAGATTTGGTGGGCTATCTTAAGCCACAGTATTGGCTGGGCAACCGTATGGGTTATATGTTTATCTATGCAAGCGAACATGATTTAGTGGACAAGTGATCTCTTACGACAAAACGGCCTGTCTAGTTTACTTGAATTTAGAATCGCCAGAGTGAGTACAGTAAATGACAGCACCAAAAATGCTTAGAAAGTGTCAGAAACATCTCTTTCTGTTATGTGTGGAAACGTCATCATCACTTAGTTAGCCAGTAGGTTTTGATTGTTGATTAAAAATTTATTTATCACTCAAATTTTACTGTCATTAGAGGACGTCTTCACTGTACAAGGGTCTACTGCATCGTCAACACCAGGTGTTACCGTGACTTCTACGAGAGGTTGTTTAAACTTAGAGTGGTCTGGTCGACCATTAGTAGAATAATTTCCAGCTATAAGAACGACAGCGCAATGATTGTGCAGATCTTCCCGTCTGCAACATTTTTTACGCGCTAATTGACTTCCAGCAGCCGTACGGTGCAGGCTTAGGCGCCACGGCAATTGGTTGTCATGATTCAGCCAATCAGAAGTGAGGCGAACGACATCATGCATATGGCCGCACATGCACGTGCGGAGGTCACGGTGTTATAAATGTTAAAGAGCACGTTTGACATTTATTACATTTTGAATCTTTCTCCGATCTAGTCTCAGTCCCACGCGATGGTGACAAATGGCATTTTCTCCACCTCAGTGTTGGAGCAAATTGTTCGAAACATCAGCTTCAGTCAGAATTTGGATGGTCTCCATTTGAGCAATATTTTACTAAGCAGACATGCAATTCCTCAATCACCAACGCAGACAAGCGCTGTTCTGAATTTGCTTTCCGATCCGATTACGGATTTAAATGAGGAAGGGGTGCTATTCAAGTCAAGTTCAGACGATTCTGCTTCCATAAAGCCACCCTATTCGTACATAGCTCTGATCACAATGGCAATAATGCAATCACCAAATCAACGTCTCACATTGTCTGGCATTTGTGAGTTCATAATACGGCGATTCCCGTACTACAGAGAGCGCTTTCCTGCGTGGCAAAACTCAATCAGGCACAACCTTTCCCTCAACGACTGCTTTGTCAAAGTCCCCCGCGAACCTGGTAACAATGGCAAGGGTAACTACTGGACTCTTGATCCCAATTCGAAGGACATGTTTGAGCACGGGAGCTTTCTGAGGCGCAAGAAGCGTTATAAAAGGCACCACCAGCGTTCTCTATGTGGGGCAGGGCGTAGAAGCGAAAGCTCATCACCCGCCACACCTATGGCATTTGGCACTCCCATGCAATATCCCCAAACCCTGGTTAGCCCTCATAAGACAAGACCGTGGGCTACCGATGCAGAGCAGAAAAACCTCCTCCCTGCCGTCTTCTATCCATCTGTTGTAGAGTCCAGTCCTGCTGCACTTGTAAAGACGGTCACTAGTCTACGCTCAGCAACGCAAACCTCCGCATCTTCTCTTTCCTTCAGCATTGACTGGATACTTGGGCCTTCTGACATAATGTAGTTCAGTTGGTTAGACTGTATAAATGCACACTATTTTTTCTACCCTTAGGCTTGAAGAGTCAGGTACTGAAGTCTTTGTTCCGTCTTTTTATGCTCAATAAATTGTTTGAATTCTTTGGTCCACACATAAATTGGCCATGTAGATTATGAGAGCATGCAGCCGATGGGGCAAGGGAACTAAGATGATGGTCGTGCCTATGATGGATTGCAAATTTGACATCGCCTTATGTTTATAAGCCTTCTAAGCTCCCTGCATAAGTGGTTTGAGTAAAGTCATCATAAATTGAAGTTATTTTTGAAATATTTAAAGGATGCATGCCTTTCTTCCACTCTATGAAGACGTTGAGTCCAACATTCAAAAACCCTAACTTGGACGCTTGGATGGGTAATATGGTGTCAGTTTATGCGTGTACATTGAGTTTTATCCGTTCTTGTTGTTCAAGTATTGCTCGGCTATCCTTAGTAGTCTGTGCATTAAAACGTAAACGATGTGAAATGTGACATTTCTTACCATTTACACATGCTTCAAACTCGAATGCCATCAGTGAACTTGGAACTCTCCTTCAGCCAGAAGTCACAGTAACCAGAGGTAGCAGCTTGGTGTAAAACCGCTTGATGGAAGGGTGTACGAAGGGAAACAAAACCCATATGCAACGGCAGGGAATAATTCAACTTCATTGTTCACGTGGCAAAATGGACAAAGCCGTCATAGCAGCCTAACGACCAATAAGTTGTATATATCAATCGCATAACTCCATACCATAAACCAACGATCTTAAAATTGTGCCTACTTTTCTTCACAGAGGATGTAAGTAAGACTTCGTATTTTTCGAAGGTGTGTTGTATTATACTCTAGATGTGTCATTAATTGCAAGTACTCTTGTACAAGTGCTCCATCAGCATCTCCCGGCCACAAATTGCCCCTTCAAACTTCTGTGTACAAACGGTACACAAGGAAAATGAAATTACAACATTATTGTTCTTGCTTTCATGAGTGACCGTGGCTAACCAATTTTACGCTACCAAACCACCTAGAGAGTGGAGAAAACGTGGCGTTGATCAAAACAATTGGGTTTCCATTTGGGGAGGTTTCTTGAACTCAATTTGCATTGATATTATTATTATTATATTATATTATTATTAGTTCTCTCTTATGCTCATTGTTAATGCTTCCATTGTACAAATCCTTGTAATTCCAAGCCACATTTCCACGTCGTTTCCTTACTCGTCCCTGCATTGAAAGGTGGGAGTCACGTCTACTGGGCAGTGCTAAAAAAGCATAACCAGTCTTGCAAGTCATTTGTCATTAAAAAAAAACAGTGGTATAGACTGACAAGCAAGTCCAACGAGTGTCTACCAGGCCGTAGATAAGGCGTCCTTCGAGTCGTGAGTGTTTACCTCAATGGGTTATTGTTATTGTTGTAATCTCACAAAAACAGAAGGCGCGTCCACATCATAACTTCCTGAGCGGTGCTGTCCGCGGTCTTCCGTTTCGATTGTGATGATAGGCGTGCTTGTTTAAGGTAAACGATTCAGGTCACCGCTGGATATCAATTCCTGTTAAAATCATCGCACTACCTTTTATCCACCTCAAGGCGCGTGGACAAATAAACAGTGAGGACTAATAACTGCTTCTTAAAGTTTATGCTCTCACTTCTTTCGATCGAGCATATACTGCACTTAAGTGTTTGAAAACTTTGATAAATTCATCTAAAGTAAATTGACGCATATCAAGCTAACGTTAGAACTAACATGCCAATGTCCCCAAACACAAATGTTTACCATTACTTGCGGTTTTGGATAATCCTTAGCTGAAAGATAGGCCATTTCGCGCTTAGTAATAAAACCTCGCCTAGCAACCAAGTGTGCAGCCTAAGTGGAGTCTTGATAGGAATAAAACTTGTAGTTCCGCTTTTTTGTTACTCAACAGGATCCTTTTGAGTCTCACAAGTTGTGCCTAGTGTGCAAGTTTTCTCATCATGGGAAATGGCATCTGGCCTAGAACAAAATTTGGCATAAAATCGCATTAGGATACCTTTCAGGGTAGCTGATAAATTAATATAGGCAAATATGATAACCAAAATAACTTTAACAATAGCTTGTTCAATTCGCACCAATGATGCAATCAACCTTACACATGAGAGGAAGGCAACAATTTCACCCTTCTTACAGCTTTGCTGAACTTTGTCAAGGTAAACGCTACAAAGCCACAGATAAATTGTTGATGCGAAACAAATACAACCAAAATAGGCAACTACTTGAATGGGAGAGAGCCTCTGCCTATGCTGGGGCGTGGGTGTAATGAGTCCAGAGGAGCTCACTTGAATGGATCGCATAACTGAACTTAGGAAGCACTGAGATGTAACTTACAAACAGCAATGGGACAAATTTGAAAGTAAGGAACTCTGGCAACAAGTTGAGTCCCAAAGCAAAGCTTACAGCTAGGTTGTATGGACAGTACTTACTAGGTGGAGGAATTTGTCATGGGTTGTAATTCCTTACTTGTAAACTTGTGAGACTCATCAACCATTGCTCATGAGGAGTGTTCGCACTTGTTATTGCCAGCAAAGTTAATCTTTTGCTTTGGTTCCAACCTTAAAGCCAGTGGTAAATTGTATTGCGCTGTTGTGAGTGCCGCTAAATTTTACCTTTTTTTAACAACAAATGTTGTGCTCATTCACAATTTTCGAGTATGATTGAATTGCAAACGATTTGATATCCTAAATCTTCCGTCACGACTTTTCATTAAAGGACCTGGTAACCAAATATTTAATGGTCTCGATAATCAACTACTTGAAACATTAAAATCCACACACGTTTGAGGTCATGCATCTGTTTATGCAATCAAGCCACCCGTGAACCGACTCGAGGTGTCCATTTCAAGGAGAAGACACTTGCATGACCCCCACTGGTCACCCCGAGGCGATGTCATAACGGCTACACGGACCTTGAAAACTAATAAACTTTTAGAATAGCAGGGTAATCCAATCACAAGTCTTCAATATAAAAGAAGTATAATGCATTAGGCTATAGCCTTGATTTGGGAGCATTTTAAACATTTTATTTTCTTTGTCTTTGATATGAGTACCATATAGACAAATGAAAAGCTTCCAGTACAAACTCTTCAAATGACTGTAAGTGATAAGCAGATGAAAATCTTAATTCATAATTAAAAGCATGGAGAACTTTGTTGAAATAAAGTTGAAGATCGAGATGGTGAATGGACGTTAACGAGTGCGACCACATTAATAAACAATACTTTAGCACATCCTCGAGTCTAAGTTTGTACAAAGAATAAACTAAAGCACCACGGCAGATAATACCAGTTCAAACTTTTGGTGTTAGATGGAAATAGTAGGAAAACAACACTTCAAGTGGTATCACCTAGACGCCAAAGTATGCTTCCTCAGAGTACCCTAAAAAACACTGACGGATGGTTAAGCTATAGAAAACAAGGATGGTAAATGCTTGGACTTAATTGACGCTTTAAGAGGTTTACACATCCTTTTACACAGTTGCCGAAATAATTCTTAACTAACATGTAGTTAGAAGTTCTTGATGTGACAAAACACGGTGTCACTTGAGCTGCCGTGTCTTCACTGTGCTCAATCAACCCTTATACGATACACTATCGTGTAAGAAGGTTTGTCTCTTTGACCCTTCACTACTACAGTACTCTTCACTCGAGCACCGCACTCAAACGCCACATAAAGAACTTATGGTGAGGAGCCAGGGTGTGGATGTTGAATTTCTAAAAACGGAGTAATACTCACTTCTGTAGCACAAATGGGATCTCATAAAAACTGCAGTTTTTTTTAGAAAAAAAGGCGACTAGCCTGTTTAATTTCTAAAATAATCGACTCGAACTGGTGACATGTGTATAAGTGTTTAGTGACTCGTTGAGATGAAAACCCGAAAGTGGACATTTTTTACAAATGTTCAGTCCTTTGGTAGTGCATAGCTTCTTTAAAGCATACTGATGCAAGCGCATCAAAAACCACAAGAAGGAAGTCGCGACTTAATTAATCGGCCCCTTTTCGATACAGTTGCCCGAGCACCTGAAAAAAAAATCGGTCGACTAGTCCAAACATGAATGCGTTCACTAGCTACCTTGTACACCGCGAGCCTAAGTTACCTCATGCGCACCGGGGTGGAGATGAGAAATTGGAACTCACAACAGACTTTGAGTTTGGCAAGACCAGGAGTATTTTGAGTAAGCCATTGATTCCACACTCATGAAGAAAGTCCTTTTGCAGAAAATCCCAAAATGAGCGAGTGCTTTATTTTGTCATCGTCTAGTACAAGGGAGTACTTTAAGCAACAATGCATCCACATTAAAGGGAGGCTATTCCCCATCGGTTAATTAATAAACAAAGAGATTTTGTGAAAGTGAGAATAACTCCGATTGTTTTGTCAGATGAAAGTGAGGGTGATTTTATGAAGTTCAACAGAAATCTGAGAAGTCTTACAAAGGTCTTTGAAGTGAGTTTCAAAAGATTTCTGCTCTTATATACTGAAAACCAAATTTTTTACTGATAACTTGTAAATGCAAGTGAAATGGATGAAATCCATAGGTAGAATATAAAATCGTTGTAGATACTCTTTTTTCTTTCTAGTTAGTTATTTAGACCAACAGCAAGACTCTACAATTCTTTCATTGAACTACTTTAAGGAACGTTATTCTGACAATAAAAGAGCTCTACAAATACCATGACTGATATTAACATATGGCCTATTTTCGTAGCATAGCAACAAGCAGAACCTTAAGTGTTAGCGCTTCTTTTATGTCACTTCTGGTCTCCGTGGCCAGTATTATGGTGGTTTTATTATTGCCACAGTTCGTAATTTGTGAGGGCACCTGAGTGAATCAACAATAGAACACTGTCGTGGCAAAGCACTTCTATCGGTGGCTTTTGTATCACCCGCCATCGGCAGTCTCTCAAATAGGTGAGGAAAGCTAGCACTTTTAAGCGCGGGCAAAAAGCTTTGCTTTCAAAGCATTACGTAAACTGGAAAAACTACTACTATGACTGCTACTACTACTACTGTAATCACTACCATTACTGATTTCAAGGAGCAAAAACTAATTAGTAGAGTTGTTCAGGTTCGAGGAATGCTTCATTTTGTTCCATTCTTCCAATATTAATTCCTAGAAATTCCTCCCATTTTTGGCAGTGAAACGCAATGGCGGGAAACCTTATTCACCGTAGCGCGGTGAATCTGACTTCTAATGGTCTATTTCAAGAGACTCATGAAGGAGAACCAGATCACTACCGCCGTTTTTAGTGATCCGTCACTCCATTTTTTACTCCACTTTCAACGAATTGCCACCAGTAACAAGTACCGATAGTCGATGCTGCAACTGGGCGTATCCACGCAAATGGAGTTCGCTATGCCGAATGGCGGGCCATTAAGCGTGGATTAATTTATTACCTACCAACCTAAGTACCGTATTTTTACCTAATAGCAGACTCCGTCAGTGTCGTTTTCCTCTCCTTTTCCTTCATTTCAGGACTTGGAGCTATGCATTAGGTTAGCTATCACAACCTTGCATCTCCAACCTGCAACCAGTTCATCACGAGTCAAAAGCCAGTCTCAATAGTACTTGTTAAGGCAATAATAATTAAAAATAAGCCAGGCGTTTCCGCAGTTAAAGTTAATGCAATAAAGGCAATTAAAATGGGCTTTCGTTTTTAGCACCCAAATGGTTGATTGCTGTTGCTTTTATTGAGTTTTGAGCAGCCAAAAGTATGAGAGGAACATAATTAACTTCAACGCCAGGCTTGATTACATATAGAAGCTGATTGCATAGATGCAATGAGAGAAATGCTTGCTCCACTTCGTGAAATGAGTGGCGCGATGGGTCAGACCACTCAATGTGTGTTTGAATACTCTAAAGGCCATTGGCAAATAATCCCAATTCATTTTAAACCATTCAAATACAGTTTTGAAGGGAATCTCTAAAATGAAAACATTATTACATTGTTTGGAACAATGCCTCAAAAAGATGAGAAGCTTTTAAGCTCAATCGGAACTAAGAAGAATGGCCAAATCCAGAAGTACTTTTATAACTCTGCTGTGACAACTAATTCATTTCTCCACAGAACCGCTCATTGCCGGTAAGACCATGTGCAACACCAAGCTGTTCTCCAATGTCACCTCCTACAATCCAACCCATTGTCGATGATGCGCACTGGTGTCTAACAAATCCATATCCATTTGCAATGGCACCGGTGTTCATGCTTGGCGAACACCAATGTGATATACGACTGAGATAAGGTAACTATTCTATTTCGCAGCAGCTAAACGAAATTGGCATGAGAATGTATTAAACCTCTAAGCCTTGGCACCGAAAGTGTGCACGAAGTGGGAACCATCTGATCGAACAAAATTATTTGCCTCTTGGATGTTGGAATCGCAGGCGAACTTCCCCGAGCTTTCAGCAGTGTGATACACAGGGAGATGTCTTAGGTCACATATAGCTTGACTTTTTTTGTACAAACAAGGCATAATACATTGTTGGCGAGCTCTTTTGGAATGGCAAAACTGTGCTCGAAGGCATGTGAAAGTAATTTTACCACGCCTAATGCTCACACTTAAGTGATTTTGGAGTGTGGTCTAAAACTGCACAAGTAAAAGATAATTAAGACGCGATTTTAATTAAATCACAAATGCATGAAGTTAATTATCATCAATTTGGAGTAGTTAGATGACTGTTAAAACAGAAAATTTCTTCCAGTGCCCCAAGACGCTGAAGGTCGCATTTTCTTTTCAGCATAAATTATTTGGGTGCAGATTTTCTGACACGTGCTATTTATTACGGTCTCTGTAAACACATTGCATTGGAGTGAACCATAGAGCTGGCATTAAATGCAAAGCAGTTACACTATAAAACAGTCTTCTTATTTGAATTTGATGAGACTAACTTGGGTTGCAAAACTGGTTGAAATAACTTATGGTGATTGCGTGCTAAAACAGTTGAGGGATCTCAAAGTGAATTTATAATTTCTGACGGATACACCTTAAATGAAAGGGAGTTTAGTAGGAAATTAGCCACACTATCAAAATGCCTACGTGGTTGCCATGTTGGTGCATTATGCAAGATCATGACTTGGCTGGAACGCCTAACATCACCTGAATGAAGTGTCACTCAGTCGTTAGTACTCTGGCCTGACTTCTTGAGTGCGAAAACAGCATACTCAGCATCCTTGTATGCGGCAAAATTCTATGAAGGAAAAATATAGGTGAGGATTATTTAAAGCCTTGCTGTGGATCGCTTACGCATCTATAATTGTGTAAAATAATGCAGACAGGCATCTTTGTCGTAAGCTGGACTGACTCAGAATGCAGGAACACTAAGACAAGAGCTAGATATGTGTTTTAACAGAAGGTACAAAAGCGTAGATAGCACAATTGGTAAATAATGTGGTCATCTAACGCACCAGTCTGAACCTCGGTTAATAAGCCATCTTAGTCTCGTTGAAAGATGTTTGACGACTTTTCACCGCAATACTTCAAACATTGTGTTGACAATTTCAACTAAACCGCACTGCTCCTTTGCCTCTCCAGGCGTTTGATTCGTGTATCGTCGCAAAGTTTACTTTCTCACGCAGTTGACTGAATTTTGTGTACGAGAATCAAAGTTATTTCACATGTTTAAAAAATTTTCCCTTAATAAACTATCACAACACGTGTTTGCTTAAAAAAATATTATTGTTTATTAAGACGCCGCAATGTTATTTAGTCTGGTTTTCGCCTCTGTTGATAAATGCTTATGTCACACTTTGATATAAGCAATTCAGGTTGTTATGCCTTCAGTGCTAGGCTCGAATACCACCTGACCATACCGTGGAGGGACGTGACAAGGACAGTGTTGAGTCAATGAACACACCGGAAAATTTCGTTTTGATTCCAGATTGTGGTGACTTTCGATTTGACTAATTCCTCATAATTTCATCTTGGGTGGCAGAATGTGAAATAAAAACGGTCTATTTAAAGCTACGTCTAAGGAGTCATTTTAGCATCTTTTCGACAAAAAATGTCAAAACGGTGAATGCTTGTAACCACTGCATTTTTAGTAGACAGGACCTTCAGGGTTACAATCAAATATGAATTAGCTTCGTAAAACCGAACCAGGTTAAAAACAAACACATTTTTTTGTAAATTAAATATTGAAAACCATTTTTATTGCCTTAATAAATGAGAACCGTATTGGGGTAGTATGCTTAGACATTCAACATTCTGCTACTGACCAAAACGCTATTTGGGAAGAGGTCGCTTTGTTGAATGCTGCACTATCATCTCCTTTGACTTTTCAAGTAAACGCTATGCTCTCTAGACCAATCAAACAATACTCATTTTAGCATAGTTGCATCAGGATATGTCACAGAGCAGTAAGTTTTTCGGTTTAATGGAAACTTATGTAAAGGCCAGCAACGACAGCGTGGGTAAGAGCAATAAATATGAACACGCGAATGAACGAGCAAAACAACATTCAATACCATACAAATAAATTTGGTTTGTAACTGTCACGGAGTTGGATGATAGCCATGATTGACCATCTACAACACCGCAACCAGTAAAGAGGTGTGCACTCCTGAGGGTCCGGGTTTTCTCAGAGCAGACTGGAAATTGCACCAATGGGGCACATTAACGTCGCAAATTTACACACACAAACTTACCATAGATGATCAACCTTAAGCTCATTTTGTTAGACTTAATTTTCTGAGCTGCTAAATTACTTTTTTTACTTCATAGTTAATAGTGAATTATGAGCAACTTCTAGACGGAAGTATTTTGCATGAAAACATCTAAAATACCGCTCTATCTAATTCCTCAGTGGAAGAAGTTGCGCGAAAGAATACGCAAACCCCAGTAACGTGGATTATTCCCAGCCAATGGCTACACTATGTTGATATTTGTATAACACGGGAAATATCAAAAGTGTGCGGGATGTATTGATATAATGATTTTATGGTGAGTTATGCGCACTAGGGCAGGTATCCTGGTTGCTAATCTTGTCAAAATGCCTTCATACAAACCATTCTTAATCACACGAACCATTGTGTAAACCCACTGCCTATCCAAGCTTACGACGCTGGTAAAACACATGGAGTCACTGAGGGTATGCCATTTTGGTTTACATGAATCAATGATACTCAAATTGCACAAAAGAGAGTGGAGATTGGGAGTTCTTTAAAATACTAAAAGCAGTATTTTGACTTATCTATATCGCGAAGTAGGGGAAGAGGAGTGGAATGTTAGAGTTGAGCAATGGTCATTGGAAGAACAGATAAAGAGAAAAGAAAGTGTTTAGCCTCAAAAAAATCCGTTCAAAGAAGCAGGGCAGCGTCATCATTGTTGACGCTTGATTTGTCCTTTTAATTGGCGGTATGCTCGCTTTTGGTAGTAGTGGTGACGGTTGTGGTGGTAAGGGTAGTTGGGATGACATCAGACCGGATATTGCTTGAACCATTCACCACGAAGGTGTCGGAATCCAATTTCGTGGCTTCGTGAATGGCTCTATTCATCGCCTGTAATAAATGCAACGAAAATGATGAACCAGTAATAAAACCATTGTACTGTCATTTAATAAATAGTTAATCTTGCCTCGTCTTCATTCATATTAGAGGCGTCAGCTTGGTCCTGCCACCCGCTTCTCTCGGCACTATTGCCGTGGTGAATGCGCTAAAGCATGCAATAACACATCAAGTTTGAATCGCACAATGAGTCTAAAGAAAGTTTAATACCTTCTTATAATTATTTAAATTTTAAATTTGACATTCAATTACCGTAGTTTCGAACCGTTCAACAGACTCTTTGTGGATGGTGGTGACTACTTTCCTCTGCTTCTGGGTAATTTTCTTTACTCGCTGACCCTCTTCATTCGTGTAATACTCCACGGTCACCTCTGGATCATTCTCCTCCGTCTATTACAAGACAAGACACATTTATGTATTACAGTCGATATCCCCTGGGCACTAGTTGATTCATTAAGCTAGATTAAACGTACAGCAAATTTTTCGTAGTCTCAAAGTTGAAAATTGACGGCTTGTTTGAGTTAATGCAGTTGTAGCGAAATAGTGATTGAAAGGGCCTAAAGCGTATGATCTAATATGTCGCTTTGACGGTCTGAGTCAAGGTTTGTTGCATGAAGCATAAGAAGAGCTAATTCAAGCTACGGTATTAACCACGGCCCTCAAGGGGTCAAGACAATGCGCTTGTTTGAAGTAACAATGCCTCACTTCAGTTATTTGTGCAGGATTGAATTCCGAAAAGCTGTCGAAGCAATCAACAAAAGCACACTTCTAAAAGCTGTTAATGTCTCAAAACTGCAGATTAATTTTTGTTGAAAACACTAAGAAAAAGGAGAAACTGAATTTAGTATGAAAAAGCATTGACAAGTTCGTGGAAGACCGGGATGCCGCCTTATTTTCAATTAAAAGTTATGCTTTCCGTTTCCATTAAATCCACTTTTTTGATTATTTAATGGTAATGGTAAGCAATAAAAATATTAGGACTAGCTAGCAAATTAGTCCTGGTCGTTACCAAGGTAAACATTAACAAATAACTACTTACAGTGGTGCACCTTGTCATGTGATACTCACTGGGAAGGCTGACAAATGTCATCCTTACGCCAGCACAATAGTGTGTGTAACTGGATCTTCAAGCATTTCTATTGCCAACTTCAAAGCAAAGTTCTAACAAAAGTAACCATTTCGTCACATGATCATCTTCTGCACGTAGTAAACAAGTTCTCGTTCTAACTTTGACCAAACGTATAAAATGGGTTTCTCTTGACAGTCCAACCATAGCTGATTCAAGGGAAATGTTAGGGGTCTACTCAGTTCATACCAATTTGCGGTTAAATCGAAAGAGTTGTCAGACGTTTCAAGGGTTTATTAAAGGTGTGGGCCAATCCTCACCCTTCTATAGTCACAGTTTAGATGGGAATGAGGTTGATCAAGGGTTCTAGGAATTGGGCGCAGAAGTCATAATCCAAAAAAAGAATACAAAAATTTAAACTAATGCTTAGTCGTGTTTGAATATTTCATGAATATTCGACCGATTATGTGGCCATTCGAACATATCAATTAAGAAGTCATTAGTCAAACATGCCAAATCTATCAATTCATAAACATAGATTTCCTTATCAATGAGTTAAGCCATCGTAATGGCTCAAGGGAGTAAATGAAAGCATCAAGACTCTCATGAATTGGAGGGAAACTACGTTCGCAAATTGATGTTGTTGCCTCGGGGACGAAGGCACAGAAGGAAGGGACAAGTATGGAGGCTTACCACCCTCTGGGCGTTGGTGCTGGTGCAGGTGAGAGGAATGTTGGTAGCCGACTGGTGTGGCGTAGCTTGAGTGGGAGTACGCGTAGAACCTCTGCCATGATCATCTTGGGCGTCTATCACGGTATCCTCATCATCCTCTTGATCCTCTCCCTCCGTGCTGATTTCACCGCTTGTGCGCCGCTGCCTATCGGCTGGCGATGAGTCGGAAGTGCGGGCCTGGCTTTCGCTGGAAGCCACTGTTATTGTCACCCCAGGGTAGAGAATATCACTCTCCACACGCTCTGTTGTCGCCTTTAGATAGCGAGTGATAAAATAAGATGCACCACCAGTAGGACGGAACTGGTTAAAGTGGGTTAGATTATATGTGACTGTGAGACCACAGCAACCTAATCCATCACATCATTATTGCGATAGGAGTGGAGCATACTGGCAACTTGTTAGATGTAAGAAAAATCCACTTCACGCCATTATAATGCATAAAATTCCCAATTGCCATTCCCCAGAAAATTGAGGGTGACTTCAAAAAATTTAGCCACATGAAAATTCTACTTGGTTAAAGTAGCATTTGAAAGATGTCTGCTAGAGTATCTTGGTGAATCTTTCAAAATGATGAAAGATTTTAGGTAAAAGATGAAATTGTATAGCACTATTAGAAGAGGAACTGACCAGGAATGAGGGGTTCAGAACGAACTGTTGTATTGTATTTCTTATCTAGCATTAATAAAACCGATCCTTAAATAATTTTTCATAATATTTAAAGTGAAAAATTCTTAGACCAACTGGTGGCGAAGAATTAGCAAAAGTTCGCTGATTCGCTGAACGGCAAAGGAGAGTAGATATTCAGCAAGAAATCGCATTGAGCATCGTGATCCTGGTTCCTGCTAGTTTCATATAGCCGCCTCATTATTTTTTAAAAATTTTCAGCCCAAGAGCAGAGCAAATTATAACATTCGACTTAACATCTTCTCTTATGGCATCATGACGCACTTTTTCTTCGCCTGGTCCAGCCATAAAAGGATTAATTCATTCATTAAAGACCATATAACCAGCATCACCTCAACATCTTCCACCAAACTACATCGTTGGAAGTTGCACTATAGCAGCAAATAGCTTGTTCAAATGCCTGTTGAAAGCTGAGTGAGTAAACTATCATCCCAAATAAATAATGAGTTAGGCCTAAAAGTAACTATAGTGCACAAGCAGAACGGATATCCTACTTAAGCCAAAGTGCTTTACCGTATACCAAAGGATATACTGCCCAACAAGCCTAAGATCGCAATTTTGCCTACAGATAAGTCTCTCAACATCACAACTCCTCATTCATCACTTATTCACAAAACTTTTGTATAAAACACAATAATCAACACTGATCAAGGGAAACACAGTGAGCAAATCGTCAGTAGCAAACAAAGTCAAAAACATGCGTGGTGTTACAAGTGTAAGTAATTGAATCCAGTGACCAGTTTTCGGTGTGGAAATGAGTTGTGAATAACTGATAGAGGAAAATAGACACATTAACTACGTATGACAGCGGAAAGGTTGTAGACAGAAACTATCTTTCCATGTCTTACATGTGGTTGGCGGACTGTGTTGATGTCAATGGGCCATTTAGGCGATTCTTGTACGAATTCATCTGCAGCTGCGAACAGAGGATACCATTCCTCCTGTGAGAAAAATAAACAATTCAGTTGTTTACTCATTTACTTTTATAGAAACCTGCATCAGGTCCCCAAAGGTATAAAGCACAGCACCTTGAAGATGAAAGTAAGAGGAAAGAAAATGAATGATAGCGTAGCGCACAAAATTACATATGAAGGAAAGTTCAGGGAGGGCCAGTGTAGTACTTTTAAATTGAAGACACTGCTGTAGTCTGGGAGGCAAAAAATTCCTACTAAAGGGACGAAGCCTGCCCATCAATGCATACATGAAACTGATATTTTTAGGTGTTTGGAAGGGCTAAAATGAGCCCACTAACCGATGGTTGATATTTGAAGGGTCGATCACCGTAGTTGACTTCGAGAGTGGTGCAGAAAAGGGAAGCGGTGGGGTAGAAGATGGTTTTGTCGTGGGTGATGAAGGAGGAGTCCATGTAATAGGCTGGTGGTAGCACATCGCCATTTACTGACCACTGGATTAAGCCGTTGTCGAGGTCCAAGAAACAGCCCACCACGTCACCAACCTTCACTTTCTGTAATATTTAATGTACAACCGAAACATTCAAATCATTCGAATTAAATTCCATAAAGGTAATTACAGCGCTTTTCATTTTCTGGCAAACAAAGTATTGTGCCTAATAAATCACCAGCGACTACTGCAAATATCAGAAGTTTTTTACAATGGACCAATATATATTAGTAGGCAAATCCAGAAGTAGCATTGCAGCTGTTGAATGAAAAGGATAAAGTACACAAATAACCACTGCTTGCAGTTTTGCATTATATCCTGATGAAACTTACTTTTGTGCGTGAGCACGAACACCTAATCTGAAACACGTAAAACTAGTAATTTCTATCCCATTAAACTATTACAACCCTGCTGGCTTTTCCAGGCTGGAATTTTTGAAAAATTTACTGGGCGAGAAGCGGTCTCGTAAATACATCGCACTTGCTAACAACCTTAATTAATTATCTAAGAAAGATGAACATTGTAAAGTGATACGGACGCTTTGTTCCATGGCATGAACCAACATCCCTTGCTAGCACACTCTAGGTATGTGCTTATTTGGATGTCTACCGGGCCTTGGTAGGGCCTTAGTGCACAAAGGTTAATCACTGCATCAACAACTGAGTATAGTCGACATGTGACGCCGATTGGACCACAACACGGCCTTGAAATGCCAACTTATCAAGCGACGGAAAAAAGGTCGTGCATTTTACGGTATAACTCACTGCAAGGACTTGTTATAACTTGTAGACGTGAACGTGCATTATCAAGCACATACACAAGATGCCTAGGCCAGATTTGAATCAAGCATGTCAGGCTCGTGAAATTAAACTGATTTCAACGCTGCAGAAGCTTCTTGAGGCATTTTGACGACATTTGCATAAGGTGCGATAACAGAATATCCCTTCCAGAAATGGATTACCAAATTTGCTTATAAAAAATGGATTAGTAAAGGGGAGGTGCATTAAGGCGCGGAAGACCAGCAAGGAGATGTGTCACTGATGTGGTAATTTGGGCTTAACTTGTCAAGAATTGTCAGCATTCTTCAACGCAAGTGGAGAAGTAATTTGTCAAGACACGCATCAGCTGTGATGGGGGGCTTTGAAGACTATCAAAAAGTTTTTAACTTTTACACCTTACGAAGAGGCACTGGCTGATTTTCGATAAATAGTATTTGTATCCTAACTCTCGCTGATTGTTCCTAGACCCTCAATGCATTGCTTCATTCTTTGAAGACTGTCCAGTAGATGAAATCATTTAATATGACTTTGCAAAGGCCAGAGATCTGCAGCGACCGGTATCTATTCACTCGATACAACTCCAAGGTCTGCAGGAAGAATCTTTTTAGAAACACTCAAAACTAGTGAGTCAGTCGCATGGTCTATTCATGGGAGACAATGCGAGACCTATTGCAATACTTACTTAAAGGAAAATTTGGACTTTAAAAGGAAACAAAGAAAGGTGGATATTGTCCCACCATATTTCTCCTAGTGATTATTGTCTTCTCTTGGAATTAGACATTCATATACGAAACAAGGAGGAAAGTTGAGGAAAAAGGCGAGATTACGAGCTTTTTGCTTCTTGAGACAAAAAAACTTGCAAGCTAGAAATCGCAGGCTCACATCACGTTTGAAAAGATTACAGATCGTGGTGATGTTCATTACAACAGCTAAAATTCCCTGAGAAGCTTTCGCTTGTAATTCATTTTGACTTAAAAATTTTCATAAAATTATTTGGTCACCTTCTTTGACATCACACCAAAACGAAGCAGAGTTGCAGACAACTGTGCCCAACAACAGCTTAAAGGATTATGCGACATGGTCACTTACGACACCGTAATCTTCCACTTCACCATTGAAGACCTTCTTTGCTGGACTGCCATCTGGAGCAGAACCAAAGCCGTAGCCAAGATTATCCGCCCCCAGTTGAAGGCTTGCGGTTGGAAGGGACCAGCCAACCCTCGCATACCCACAGTCCTCCACCATCTCCACCTCGTAGTAGTACTTGCCTGCCTCAAATACCCCCTGTGTAGGAGAAAAAAGGCGCATTTAAAGGTGAAACTCCACTCATTTAGAGGAATACCAGAGCTTGTGACAAGTTTGGAAATTTGGAGTCCTTTTGTTTCAGGGGTTCAATGCCAGAATTTGGCATTGAAGAATCTACAATACCATAGACTTTAAAAACCACTTCGCAGAACTTCTAAATTCGCCGCAAAAATCAAGTTTACCGCCTGAATTTTAATTATTTACACTCAAACATTGACTGGAAAATCACAATTCTGCTGAAGCAACTGAAACGAACTGATGCTCACCTTGTTGGCACGGAAGCCCCGCCACTCGTTCTCCTTGGCCTGGGCCATACGTCCGTCTTCCGAGACGACGAGATTGAGGGTGGACGTGGTGTCGAATTGGTTAATACGCCAGCCGGAATTGACATTTTGTACCATCCGTTCGGCTGGCACCTCAACAGGCGCCATCCACTGCACCCGCCCACCCGAGATCTGTTCAGGGGAGTGCACAAATGGCTTCTCGCCGAAGTTCAACGAGACTCGAGCATCCCGCAGGGACACAGCTAAAATGGGGAAGGTGGGACAAACAAAGTAAATACCTAGTAATTTGCTTATTTTCCTTTCGATGCTACTTATCACTACGCGATAAGTTAATCAACTGCATTTCGGACTTCATACATAATACTACACCTTGGGAGCTCTCAGCCTTTCAACTCTCCAAGTCTACTCGAAGATTCCCTATAAACATCCACCAGACTTTTTATTTTCAAGTGTAAACTATACGGTTTGGTAATCGTTTTGATGGCATATGTGTCGTACACTAATGTAGTCTGCAAGAGATTCGAATGCCGCGTTGGCAAAAGGGTATTGGGATATGTAGGACAGAGCTTACCACTTCACAACCACCCTTAGTCTTACGTGGCCTTTCAACCTAAAGTAACTTTAACAGAGTGGTCAAGGTTTCAGATAGTGGCTTATTTATGATGTGATTCATCGAACAGACAATCGCCAAGTGTTACCCAAATAGGTTGTACTTGTGCTGATATTGAAATCTATCAGGTATTATAGATTATCACCAATTTAAAACTCATATTTCCCACAAAACTGGAGCACTCTTCTGTCCCTAGCTGCATGTGAAAAAAAAACGCTTTAATTTTAAATGCTTATTTAATCAAGAGAGGGCTTCAAAGGACTGCTTTTTTAATACATGTACAGAGAAGTGCTAGAAAACGCTAAATCTTATGTTTTTTTAGATTTCCATGCAGAACTTCACCATCAAGCACACACTCTGCAAGTCCTACTTAGATTCAAACAGAACCACCCATGGGCAACTACCAAACTAATACTAGCTTTGAATCATGCTTGCGGTTTGGCTAGATCTAATTTGTAAACGACGGTGTTCTCACGCCTACAAAGTACACTGAATCATTGATGACGAATGCAACAGGCATGTGATTAGGTGACCATGAGGGTTTTGCATTTGAATGGAGAGTAAAGAAAATTCACTTGCTTGGAAAAAAGGCCGATTCAGTGGCGATTTCGGGAGGAATGCACACAAGGTTGGCATGGGGAGAGGTGACCAGTTGGCCATTGTGCGACCACATCACATTGCCCTCTAGACCTTCGCCGGTGGAATTCTTTTGCAGTTGGAGGAAGCAACCAATAACATCAGTGACGGAGGCCGGGAAGCCCATCTCGTGGGCCTTTCCGTCGTGCACAAGCCTTCCCATTGTTGACTGCTTTATGGAAGAGCCTTCCCCTATGGTAGGACAAAATACCGATTCCAGTTAAAACCCTTGATTTTGTGTCTATCCCTGGATTCTTGTGTGCTGTTGCAACAATCGTGCCTGCGTTCTAAGAATTCACTTTAGAACTTATAATCTAATACCAACATCATTTTTCTACTTCTCCTCTGAGACGCAGAAATTTGGTATAATTCACAAGTCATTAATATCGACGAATTTTTACGGCTGATTTGTCTAAAACCTCAGAAAAAAATGTTCCCTTCTGATTTTATAAAAGTATTTACTTTTGTGACCAATTTCCATTCATTCTGGAAGTCGCACTTTTACACACTCCTTCCTGATTGACTGAGATCAAGTTGAGATGCACTTTAAGTGAGGTAATGCTCACGACATAGGGGTAAGGCAAACAACATGCAAAATTATGAGCAACTGAAACCATTGAGTGACGTAGACTTAGGCAACCTTTACCAACTAGCTTACAGGCTTGTACTTGCCTGCGGTGCCTCTGTGCTTACTCATACTTGTTTTGAAGTCTATTTAACTGATTTTCTGGTTCGAACCTCGAAAGGGTCCTAGTGTTACACACATACAAATCTCGCCAAATAACACACTTAGACAAATCCAAAGACTAAACCGTATTAGGGGAGTGGTTACCATTTTCGGCAGCCCCGTAGCCGTATCCATGTGAGTCCATTCCGAGCATCAAGGAAGCGTCATTTGTCGACCAGCCGACACGTACATCGCCATCCTCAAGAACGCTCACTTCATAGTAGTAGGCACCTGGTCCCTTGATTCCTCTATTTGTGCGACTTCCCTGAAAAGATGGAAATGGTATTACCCAAGGTTAATTTATAAACCCAGCAGACTGACTGTAATAAAAACAAAAGCTGACTGACCCCTCAGTTCTACAAGAAGAACTCGGAAACAAATTATAAATGACATGTTAAACTTAATCATCTCGTTGGGCAAATAAACAGTAATGCACAAAGAGAGACAATGCCTTCTAAAGATTAATCATTGAAGAAAATGAACTTTTGGATTCGAATAATAAATTGTTTCGCAGTATTTTGATGTTAGAATAAAATGTAGGTAGAATAGATTGGCTATGGGGTTGCGCACGTACATAAGACCTGTTCTGTGAGTAGTATTAGCCCTGCATCGATACTTTTTCCCACATGCACAGTTGCCTAGTTCACAGAAAGAACGTCACTTGTTCCCAAGAGATCAGGAATCATTTTGACTAAAGTCAATACATCACAAGGCTGTACTTTCCTAATAAAGTCAATTCCACTCAAATTTGCATGCTCTGAAGAAAATGTGCTTTTGTTAGTTGAGTGTATTGGTGGTAATTATGAGGTTGCCATCTTCAACGAAAGTAATGTAATAGAAGGAACCAAGTTTTTGTAATAAGATGTCCAATTCTGGCAGTTCATTTTAATGACAGAACCCACTTTTGATAAATGCTATCCAATAGTTGTACCGCAAAAATTGGAGGCAAATTTCCCATTTGAAGGAGAATCCGAATGGTGTGACAGCTCACCTGCCATCCGGCATCCATCATGGTAGCTACGTCGGTGCCGTAGATGTCCATACCGAGGCCCTGCGTGCAGTCGGCTGGCGACATCTGCCAGTGCTGGCGGCTGAGTTCGGGTCGCGGCATCTGGGGTGTCACACTCGGTGGTGGGGCCATTTGACGGATCTGCTGGGGGTGGCGTTCCGTCGAAAGCATCCAGTCTGCAGTCGCCTTAACAGAGCTGTCAGGGGCTGCGTTGATGGGAGGGGTAGTGGCGTGAGAGGACTTAACCGGTGCGTATGACTCCTCCATCAAAACTGACGACTCGTGGGGTCCAATTGTGTTTACGCCACCCTGATAGCCATTCCTTATGCTATCAGCGTCTTCTATGCTCGCACAGGGAGCTCGAAAACCGGTTCCTATTCAAGAATACAATGAATACCACCTAGTTGTCTTTTGGTATTATCCCAAATGTTTGAAAGTTATTTTTAACTGTCAATGCCATTGAATATGCACAGAAGGGTGTCGAGCTTAACATAGACGAAGGTGTGGCATTCGAGACATGTCGCCTATGCCTATATTTGCATTTATTGAGCAATTTGCATAATAGGATGGTGGCCAAAGTGTACCATTGAGGTTAGGAAAGAGTGCTCGTAATTCTTGAACGTAAGCTCAACTGATTTTCAAAACGAGGAATGGAAAGTAGTTAAAACCTGTGAATAGATTTAACGAGTGTGGTAATTTTGGCTCATAATATGGGAAGGTAAAAATGTGATACGTGGAAATAATAACCCACCTTTTCTGGATGCAACTGGAGTCATCAATGTGACAAGAGATTTGGCTAAAGGAATAAAAACAATGCTAATTATTTACTTATAAGATCAGGTTCGGATTAAAACAGTTGAAAGATGCTCAGATATTGCACACGTACCTTTGTTTAGACACATATTTAACTCAAGATTGCTAAATGCAGCAACTGTGCGCTCAGCCTTACATAAAGATAGAAAACACTCCCATTCGTGACAGAGGGCCTAGGTGATTGTGCTTTCAGTGGTCAAACTTGGTTTATAAGAGAAACTCTCCTTCCAGTAATCTGGGCTTAAAGTTTTATTCACGACTCCACTCAGTTATGTGGTACGATGTAATACCCTATTATGGCATTTAAAATCTAATTGTTAATAGCTACCTTCAATGGTAAAAGAAAATTTACCTTAAAACTCAAGACATGTACATCGAAAGGTAAAATCCTCGTGGCAGCGTTCAAAGCATAGAATTCAAATCTGAGCCTCCAGTTCAATGAATCAGCATTTACAGAGCTACTGCCTTACAGAGGCCTTCCAAAATATCAATCTAGATATCTATCCACCTAATGGGTGGAAATACGCCAAATGATCAAACAGTGGCCTTTTGAATCAATTCAACACGGAGAGATTAAGTTACTAATGGCATTAACAATTTGTTCTTATACTCGTTGCTACGACTTAAAAGTAGGGCAGTGAACTCAAATAATTGAAGGGACGAGCATTTTTTTCAAAATAAAAGCACAAACCGACCATACTGCTCCGGCCTTCGCTGAGCAGCCACACGTCGAATGCCACCAGCAGGAGGAAGTCCTCCATCCCTGTTGAGCGTCCAAACCCCCGATTCATTGTCGTCGAAGACCTGGGGTCGACTGTTGTAATGGTACTTTCTAGTGCCAAAACTGGGCTGCAAATTTAGCCGTCTTGAACTGCCACCCTCACGAAGCCTGGAAAGTAAATGTTTTTACAGTCTTGCGTTGCTATCACGTACTAGATAAACGCATTAAGAGATCAACGATTGAAATAGTTTTTATTTGTTGTCGAGGATACTGACATTCAAATACGAAAACTATGGGCCGATTTTGAATCTGAACGATTTATAAACAAAATCTGACAAGCATAATTTAATCTTATCGGCAGAAATAAGTAACTCAAAAGCCTTTTTTGAAGACCTCTAAAATCCACACTTAAATGTGGCTGTTGAGGTATCTAGCGCTTAGTTTACTCGAACACGGCCTATCATGTGCTTCCTTAAGTAAATATGGCGGTATGGAGAAATATTTTCTCAGGAAAAGGTCATTAACAAAATGAACAAAAGAAGGATCTAGGTTACGAAAACAGCGAACGCATTTTCATACGGAGCGTAACCAGTGGGGGTTACAGACGTGCCAGTAATTTTATTGCGGTAACGAGCTTAATGACACTCGTTTAATTCATCAAATGCGCTGAATAGATCTGATTTTAACATACGCTCCAATCTTTTCGATGTCATTCAGTACTTTCGGCATGTTTATGGGATTAACTGTGCCAAACTTTGTTGTGGCTTTCTTGCTAAATAGACAGAGCCAATGGATCACGCCCTGAATGTGTGCTCACCTAAAGAAGGTGTGGTGGTCGATGACGACGTCATAGAGTCGCTTAGCGAGTTCGCCGTTGAGACACTTGAAGGTGAGGGTCTTGTTGCGCTGATTGGCTGACGAAGGCTTTGCGGAGCGGGAGCGTTGTTTAGCGGTGCCCCGCTCGGTGGAGGAGCTTCCATTGCCGCTGACGCTTCCCTTAACGGATGAAACACTGGTTCGGTGCCTTGCGCCCCCACTCGGCAACTCAATGTACTCGTCAAAGATCACGGGGCGCACCACCATGGTGAAATCCTTACCCTTGTGGGAGAGCTCCACAATGCGCGCCCAAGTGTACCGCTGCATGCGCAGGCGACCGCGATAAACCAGCACTCCCGAGTGGTACACTCCCAGGGAAAGATCTTCTCCATTGGGGCTCTGAATGATGCACAAATTGCTCACTGTCTTCCCTACGTCTCCAAATCATTTTTATACAAATTGGCGAAAAATGAATATTTGTTATTAAAATACAATGCCGTATGATAATACATTGTTGTTAGAACGATTTGGATGGGTTGCTGTGGTCACAGCTTAATAAGAAACGCCAAAACGGGCGCATGCAAGCTGCTGTTGTTGCTTCTGTGTTCATTAAAATGAGGTTAGTACATCTCTGCGTAAACAATTAGGCAGAGAGAAGATCATAAAACAACTGAACCATCAAAATCATTAGGATCTCCGACTACCCAATGGCATCATTTTCGTAAATTATTTAATTAATCCTAATCAAAGAATGTTTGATAGGAGACCTTATGACCTTTTCAAAATACTAAGCCCTAGGCGAATTGCAAAGATTGGGACCAGAATGCTTGGTGCAGCAATACACTGCACCTAGTGGTAGAGGCTGGCTTTAAACGAGGACTGCATATTCGGATTGTTAAATTTGCTTCACTAAAATGCAGCTTGCACAGTCTCACTCTACTCGTCATTGATGAAAGGACAGAAATCTATTTAAGGGTGGCCTTTTGTCAGAATGTTTGCTCACATCTTGTATCTACCGGTTCAACCAGAGGACATTCATGCTTTGAAGAAAGCTTTCAAGTGTTGCTATTACTGCTCAGGACCGAAACACAGAAACTACAATACATACCAAGAAAACTGTGATTTTAAAGCAATTTTTGTTGGAAATAAACTAGGAATAATAAAAAACAAATTAATAATCGGCTTGAATTTCTTACTCAATTGTGTAATATGCAAACACTGCGCATAAACTCCGTCAAAAGTGTAAAGGCAACAACTTCAAGTGTACTCCTTGAAAAAAGGATCCGCCTCCTTTGCCACAAGTGCTCAAACGTGTCAGTGCGTCTTAAACTGTCGGAAGGCACCACGGCACCTGTCCTAATACTTACAAGGTATTATATAATGAATAACGAATAAAATTTTTAACCCATGTCGGTATCCACTGCATTGAAATGAATGCTAAAATCGGTTTAATTGTTTGGAGAAATTAGAAGTTCGCATCCGCCACACAGTTCAGGTGACAACATATTTGGGATTTTAAGCACCCATGCCACTGAATACTCCTATTTTGATTCATTGGTGAGGAAAGAAGGGAATATTTGAACACAGATGCCACGAGATTTGGCACACGTAGTGGGTGCTTGAAGTTTTACACTTTCTGATGCAGGCCCCACGGTTCCACTCCAGGCTGGGTCTGTGTTAGCTTAGCAAAAACTGTAAAGCTGCTGCTTATGGGGCAAACTGTGGGATCCAGATCAATTTGACATTGGTGGAAAAGTACAAAGAGCACCAAAAAAGTGATCCACACCTTGACACGGTGAAGATGAACCCCATAAAGAGCCAAACGTCGAGCGTTTTCGAGGAACATGCGGTCTGCCTGCTCAGGTGTTCGACCTCTGAAAAGGAAGAGCAAAACATACCATGTCTTTGGTTACGTGCTTATGGTTAAATTTTAAGACCATTTTGAAGAATATCACAGCTTTTTTAAGAATATGTGCATTGTCGTCAGTCTAAAAGGAAAGGCATGCAATATTTTGTTAGCCTTATCACTTGTAACGCATTCCTTCATATCGAGCTTTTCATGTAAAACGGTATTTTTGATTACCAATGCCTTTTCTTTGTGATAGATAAAAACAAATGCCAATAAATGGGAAAGTTGTCTTGGTAGATCTGAAGGACCATGTTCCCGTGGATCGCGGTGATGCCAAAGAACATTTTTTCAATACGTTTACTTGAACTAAAGCCACCTAGATGACTAACTTTTTGAGCAATTAATTTGTTCAGTCATTTTTACTGCCCAGGGGCTTTTGAATCACGTTTGGTCACGAATAGTCCATGTATTCAGTATCCGTTTATCTGCCTTCAAAGTACCAGAATAAACTGGGAGCTTCACTGGAAATAAAGAAGGTAAACAGCCCTTTAATTTATGTTTTTACCTCCCATTCATTTGCCTTACGCCGCCCCCTTTCATGGTCTTATTAAATAAACCGTTTAATTGCTTAAAACTTTACATCTTTAATCCTCATCAATTGCCCGTTAGCTACGACAATTTGGACCGAGGCAAAAGTGTGTGCACCCGCCTTTGGGCTTAACGTTGGATGGCTTGAGGAAATTTCAACATCGAAACCACAGTGTGTATGCATGCATGCCTCCCAGAAATCGAGGCGGTGTTATGTTTCAACTGCATGCTGCGTTGCCTGAATAGCGGAAGGGGTAGATAGGATTTAGTCAGCAAGGTCAACACAAGTTTCAATGCACACTGCATATTTGTTGTTTTAGTCTGGGGCCCTAACAGTGCTACCTTTTTTTCTACTTCTATTTTCAACTCCCCCATCAAAACGACATCTGTTGCACAATATACGGAATGCATTTAAAGGACCAATCTCCTATTTACCTAACGCATATTAATAAAGCAATTTTGAGCGAAAAAGACTCCTGCTAGTACTCCCCCTGCCTTCTCAAAAGCAACTGAGGGTGTCAGGTATATGATGCAACCAGTAGATGAATCATCAATTACTTGGTTTTATTGCTAGTATTTAAAGAGTGATGATCACAACTTCCCAAACGATGCACATCCTACATTTTGAATCATGAAGGATACTTGTCTCCTTCACTCAAGCCTTTGCGTGAATCCTATTTAGTGAGAAATTCTACCGTGAGACAAAGATAAAATGTCAAATTTTTCGTAAAAAGTTTCCAGGAGCTCAAAACACTATTTGTATTTAACACAAATTCCTAGCTAATGGATAAGCATAGTCGATGTTTTCTAGACATCATGACCGACCACATATCCCCAATCCACCAATGAAGCACAGGCTATTTTACACTCAAGTCAAGTTCACTCTAAGTGACTAAGCGTGGTTCTCTGTCTGAGGCGTACTCACGGCTGCAACTCATTGGGAAGCCAAACCGAGATAAAACCCTAGTTTTGGGAACTTCGCACCAGCTCCACTCACGTCATGTGACCTTGCATTTCCCTTCCGGTTATGTTTCAATCAAACATCATGTATCGTAAAACAAGCTTCGCTAATGCGAGGTTGGCTTTCAAGATTTGGATCAACGCTTTTTGTTTGCAAAACTCAGTCGGTATCCATGCCGAGGGCCTGCAAAACGTTGTAGCAGTTTGTACTGTTGTTAAAATGTACCATGTTTGGTAGCCATGGAGGTCATTACCACATCACAGCAAGAAAATGTGCATAGCATAAAAACATTCCCTTCTTTGCATCTGCTTCTTAAAGAGTGACAGAAGAGTTTTGGCGCGAATTGAAAGATTTAGGACTAGATAAATGCCTTATTAAACCAGAATATGACTGGAATTGAAAGAGCGCTTTGCGCGATAAAGGGAATATTTTACCTTCTAAGATTAGTAAATATACGAGCTATGTAACTGAATCATCTTCCGAAAACGCCAAACATGCTATTTACTTTAGTTTTTGATGAAGTTCGGCTATTCGAATAAGCATTTCTGGCGTTTGCAGATTTTTGGGTGCGAAAGGCACATTGTAGAGGTATTCAATGCCTCCGTGGACTCCGGCGTCCCAATCGCCTGCCTCCGATTGGATAACGTAGGCACCGAGGATAACGTAGGTGTTGAAAGAGCAGGGTAGCCTAAAACAGAATATAAATATTCAATTAGGATAATCGAGTGCTATTCGCGTAAAGTGCTTAAGCAAAAAAATATACATCCCGGTTTTAGGTATTCTTGGCATTAATGTCGAGTAAATGAGACCCTATGACGCATATTTCATAATTTTCCCACATTATAAAACTGTAAGCTTATGCAGCATTAAAATAGGCTTTTAATGGCACCAATTCTTTGGATAAAAATTATGATTGATCTACCATTGGCTTCTGCTAAATACACACTTTTTACGCGGTGATATCACGCAAAATACTCCCCAAATCTCCCAACAGTGGTTAGTGGCTACAGAATCACATTGAAACCGAGGCGGCAGTGGATTTATTGATGAGTTAAAGGAATGACAGCGTATGTCTGTTAACATGAAGTAAGGTGAGCCTCCTAAGCATTAAATTCCACTGTGGAGCTACTGGTAATATCTATTCTTTCACCTTCAGAGGCCCTCGCCGTTGGAACCTAGGGAGCCGAAGGGTGTTTCACATTTGCCATGCTGAACTCTTTGGAGCACAAGAAAATTCATTTACATCTCTTTACAGGCAATGCATAAATTAAATCGTCATGCACCGTGGGAGTCTTAAGAGAAATGTACTAAGGAATAAACACCCGCAGATCATTCACTGGTCAAATTTATGTCTGGATCACAATAATAACGTGAATCAATGTTAAATACGCAATTATGAAACCAAAGTACGGGCACAAAGCTAAAAGATTGACGGGTCTATTCGAACAACAGATAAAGAATTAATTTGTCAAATGAAGTAGATAGACATTTCAAGGGGAAAGTGTACTTAGGCCTTACTACCCAACGAGTGAGGCCATGTGATCATGAAACGGTGGAATAGACATTTGGATATGCGCTTGGAGTGGTTGAGCGGTGCCTTTGGGATCCTCACTCTTTTCTAGTTAGTGCTCTACTTTAAACACTTCCTTAAATACATTATAGAAAAGGGTTCAATCTTTGTAAAATAATATTTGTCAACTAACTGGACAAACAAACAGTTATGTTTAAAACTAGTACTAGAGCCTGCTGAAACTGTCTGCAATCAGCACACCGATTTAGACATAATCTGAACCTTCATTCTTATCACAGCCTTTTCCTTAATCCCACAGAAAAAGAAAGCAAACTGCCACGGCTTCAGCTACCGCGGCTGCAAAAAGACAATCGGATATTGACAAGAACCGTTATCTCAGACTTTTTGTAACATTTGCTCATGCAGAGAGCAAGACGTTTGTGATGCAAGGCCCTTAAAATCCGACTTATGGTTAAGGAGTCTTTTCTCGTGTCCTAGAAAAGGCCACATCATCCCACCGCTTGATCCTAGCATGCCAACATCTATGGCTAGGGTGAAAAGTTGGAGGGGTCCTTGCGATCCTAATGATCTCAAGTCGATGGACAGTAGGAGCCTATGCGGGCAAAATATGCACTCGAAGAGACCAGACCCATGCAAAAGGCAAACTTCACATCCCTTGCAAGTTTGCAGTATGCATTTGTGGAGCACTGAAAGACGGTAAGTGGCGATAATTTGAGCACCCTTTTCTCACATAATTGATAGAAGTGTAGTGAGTGACCTTGCAAGGCAATGTTTTCTTTTAAATCCACTCTTCTTCGCCAGAGCGGTTGCACGAGGTCCGTCTTAGGCTGCATAGTCAGGGGACGATAAACGACTGGTGAGCTACCTGTTTCAGCAAATATGTGACAAGAAAATGATCGTTTTGTTAGAATCTATCGCCCATTCATTTGACCTTAGACGAAGAGTTACACTTTTGGTCATGTGAAGCACAAAGAGCTCCTAAGACTTGGATTTTAATAATTGAGTTAGTTTAGGATTTCAAGGTAGTAAAAATTTTGACATCTATTAGTGAGAACAGAGGAATGTAATAATGACTTTCACACGAATGATTACAATTTTAGGAGCTGATTCTATGGCCAAAATGTCTAAAAATAAGGTATTTTGACTTACTGGCCGCTGATGATGTCTTGCCTAATTTGTAGACACAGAAAGTATCGCGTGAGATCATCTTTCAGATATTCAGGATGGGCCGGATAAAATTTGAACCGAAATTCAAATTTCCATGGGTTTTCTAGAATAGAAAACCGTGAATCGGTATCAGATGCTCGCCTGAGGTGGTGTCTATTTGCCCTATAGTCAAAAACCCAACGATGCAAGTGTTTGGGTTTCCACAACATTAGAAAACATGAGCTCCTGTGGATGTGGTAGCAGTAGTTTACCTATGTGGATCTCCACCATCAAAGTAGTAGATTGACTAAAGTAGCAAATTTATTGCACTTTATCAATCATCGAGAATGTAAATCTCTTCTTCTACTTAAAATTAATGTGCCTGATCCTATATCCGGTTCAATTTATTTAAACAGAGTCAGTAATTGTAAAAAAATGTCATGGACTTTTTAGGTAGCGATCGCTTATGCATCTGATAAAATCATAATCAAATTTGCCATTTGCTGTCGCATATCACAAATGAGCTGCTCAAAACTGTTCGACATTTCACCCATTTCTCATTGTGTATTTAGATCATGATTTGGCTTGTAAAACCCCCATCTTCAAGTAATCGCAAACTTCTGCTCACTGACATCATTCCTGGGAGGGTTAACGCCCTGATTTCCCATTCATCGGTTGTCTCGACTGTAGTGACACCCCAACCATGCAGTCAACTTTTATTCATGGCTTCGCGCCGAGCATAAAATAAGTCAAAAACGTACTTTCAAGTTGTTTCGTAATTCTTTCATCCATTTTCAGCCACATCTATTAAAAAGAAAAAAAGCACATTCAATTTCTCTGCTACAGAATTTGACCAAGTGACACTTGAAACAAATGATTATCGTGACATCCATTGTTATTTCTATGACAACAGGTGTTTGGTGTTAGACCATAGATGGGCATAAAAGTAGGGCTTGGACCTCGGGGCAAGTAGTTTGTGCACCCCATACCTAAAACACAACCGGATGATAAGCCCACAAAAACATTTATGTGGTGGAAAAAAACATTAATCACTTTTGAGAATGAAAGTACGTCGACATGTGACAGAAATGGTTCTACAAATTCTCCATTTTTTTGGATGAGGTAAATTTGAAAATGGCATACTGAAATCCCGATCTAGTGCATATCAAACGACCGCTCTTAGTCAAACTTTATAGCTTAGCAGTGGACTTTATCAACACATTACCTAAATGCATGGCTTGGACACTGCTGCATATAAGAAATAACTTTTCATTGTTTTTTGGTTTAGTGAAAAAGTTAGGCTAAGTCGAAACAACAAAATGTAAATAAGCTGGGCCAAATATAGGTCCGACATGGTATAAAGTATTCTTCACCATGGTAGTTTAAGATTGGCTAGTCAGTGTCTTGGAATAAAAAAAATGAATTTAGCATGAATGATACTCTAAGAATGTTTCCACCACACCTTTGAAACAGCTTAAAAACATAAAAGAATTGGTGTTCACATCTTTGGACGAACAGAAGGAAATGGCCAACAAGTGAATTCCTTTTAAGAAGTGAATCAAATTGAAATCTGTGCTCTAGAATGGGACGCAGATCAAATGCAAAGGTGAAGAAGAAGGCAAGCTTGGCGGCGCGTAAGCTGGCATAGAGGAGTCACATGTGACAGAGGTGTTAGAAGTCTGGATCATTTTGGGTGTCTTGAGGAGAATGGCATCACAAACAGAAGTGTCGACAAAACTGTGACCTCTATCTGTTTGGTGACGCAACAGTGACACCGCCTAACAAGTAGGCTGTGGTTCGTGTAGCGCATAGATTAACCCCGCACCATCAGATCACGAAATTACAATTCGATTTGGATAATTTTTGCAGGAAATCAAAACATCTTACAACTCATTTTCAGTGCTATTGTTAGGAAGAACGTTTCACTAATCTTTATTCTGATTTATTTCTATGAAAACTGCTACTCAATTAAAAAATCAGATCAATTATCAAAAGGAATGAGATTAGTAAAGCTAATTTATTTTGTACTGGCCTTCTTGAGAGGTCATGGTAAGCATGGCGCTCCTTTGCTTGAGGTATCAAAAGTAACAAGGTATGCACATCGCAGAGGCGAACATCATCAATTTTAATGAAAGTGAGTCTTAAGGTTTCAGTCAGTTTGTGTGTTATACATTTTCATCGTTCAACTTGTTACTGAACAGTAAATTATGCACACAGTAAGACATAATTTACCACAGCTTTCCAATAGGCAATTCATAATTATTCTCTTCTACGAAGTAAAGATCAAATGTTAAAACGAAATTGAACTCAATGCTTAGCTTTGAAAGTTTACCTTAAGCAACATTCTTGGGGTTGGTGCTTGTATTTAGACAGTCAAACGAAGTGGGCATGTTTACCAAGTAGTGAAGACCCGCCATGGGCCAAAATTTTATCACCGGAAGTAAGTAAAGGGGCGACAAAGTCCAGGCCCGTTCAGGGAAAGGCGAAGCATTAAATGCTTTTAATCCACAACGTATGAATTTTGCAGGTACATCCGAGATTGAAAGAAGGCATCTTCAAATCTGTTCCTCGAAAGTCATAAGTGCTGGAGAGATCCGGTGAAGGTATTGAAAAAGTGGCCACTTGTCATCGCTCGTGCGACCCTACGTGGCGTTCGGATTGATGTACCCAAATTGGCAGTTTTCCAAAACACTTGATAATCTTTGCCCTAAATAACTTCTTTCTACCCTAATTTATAATTTTACAATCACATCAAATGGTGGAGGAGAGGCAATCAAATTTCACTAGTATGCATAGGAGTCAAATTACCGGCATTTTAAGTATCTGACACTGAGCGGCAAATGGATTTTGTCAAAATGTGAAAATTGAGTGGGCCACTGTTAATGGTATCATCGTCCCTCAAGGAGTAAAAACCAATCAGAAAGGGTGGAGAAATGAGATGCCACGCCTACTTTGACGGCTACAAATAACAGTTATAAATATTAAATTCATCGCTATAAATAATCACGACCTCCACCCTGGGCATCAGCTTTCGCGACATTATTGTGTATCCACCATCAAAATCCTTTTATTGCAATGTGAATTAAAGGCGCAATGACCAAAGAGCAACTCAATAATCTAACCACTAATTGCATGAATTGTTTTGAAATCAAATATTAAAAAGTTATAAAAGAGAGGCATGCGTGAAACTAACTTTAGTAGTTTCACGACCTCTCAAGAACCTTAAATAGCAAACTACCCATTAGGCATTTACGTACACCCAAATTCCTAAAAACTGAGTCATGGAATGATGCGAATCGGCTTTCAAAACAGTGACCGCATGACGAGTCTTGCTAAGAGGCATAGCAAAACTTGCAAGACTAGGCAGACTTACATCTACATTTTGGTTTCCACGATAGGTGAGGCCAAAGTACTCAGTTTCCGTCAGCTCCAATTTCTCGCATATCAGCTTGAAGAGGTGGATGCCATAGAAATGTTTCTAAAAAAACAAATAAAAGTGATCGATATGAAAGGCAGTGCTAACACTAAAAGGAAACCGGGCTTTATCAACAAACATTCAGATAAATACACAGCATTAGAAGAAAAATGATTTTGTACCCATCTGTTTGAATTATGAGCTGACAAATGGTGAGTACCGAACCCCAACTATTTAGTAAAAAGAATTTTTGAGGCATATGTTTACGTTGGGTGAGCTGAAGAGGCATTCTAGTTATCGTCGTTATCCCACCACCCCATGAAATAGACACCATGCGGTACCTAGAGTAGTCTTCCTACTGATATTCTCAGCTTTATGCACCCACATGATTGGGATTTTCTTAACAGTGAAGCGACATTTTTTCAACAACGCCTACTACAATCCTGGAGGCAAGAAAGTGGCCCTGTAACGTAAGCAGCAAATAATAGTGAGCTTGTGAAATCCGTTCTGCTTAAATTAGGATACATTCGAAATTTCGATAGCTCTCACAACTTCCAATGCACCACTTTACTACTTTTTAAATAAAAGACAACAGTGATGTAGGGTATGCAATGATGTCCTCCACATATCCATAACACTTGATTCCTTTTGCGGTTCTGTTCTTATGGAGTGCATGTCGACTAATTTGGACAGCGTGAGACCTCTGAGGTGGTCCTAAAGCACGATTTGTGGATGTACGAGATTTATCAGACAATCTGAATTAACTCTGCAGCACCACTTTCCACTTGAAGGTTTAGAGCGTAACCACGTTTATTCTTAAAGGCTTCTGGTTACCATGACGGCAGTATTTACGGCAACGTTTTATGGCTTTTTTCCTAAAAAATGCTGAATCACACAATAACCATTGGGACCAATTAAAGGATGTGTGACAAGCCTCTCAGAGGCATATGCTAGAAGCTAAACGAGGTTCTTGAGAAGTTGTAGATTTGATTGCCAAATCATGCCATTTTGAGTGCACTCATGTTTATCACATTGGAAGTCACTTCAGTAAGACAACAAATGACTGCTTAATGTACGCCATAGCAACGGTGAGATTAAAGATGCTCAAAAATCAGCACGAACGACTGCAGAATTAACAAATTTTTTAAACCCATACTTACCAAACCAAGTCTCGGAAAAGTTGAATTTGTAACTCATGTTAGAGGATATGCTGGTTGAGAAAATTGCCCCAAGTTGTTTTGATTAAATTTACAGTCGAAGAATCCACGTGAAAACCACATGCACTATCACCTATTTTATTGTGAAAACAAGTGCTGTTTCAGTAGACCCCAGAAACGCACTGGTTGCCAAGACTGCAGCGAATGAAAGTGACACATATCTCAAGCCGCATTTTTAAGTTATTAAACCCCATCCAGTGCGAGGGACAATAATACACCCTGCATGAAAAGGCAACAATTTGCGCTATAAACTGTGATTTCGTCAGGTAAATTGTTAAATAAAACCCTTCAAAATACTGAATTTAGGAACAAAAATAGACGCTGGAAGTAGGGCAATCCCAACACTTATTTGAGTTTTGGCTAAAATGCTATCAACCAACAATGTCTGCCAGGATGCGTCTTATGGTGCCTGTGACAGCAGGTTTGCAGTGAACTAACGCAACTGTGCACAAATTCTGTTTCACAATCTGTTGAGTGCATATAGGCACGTAGCGAGGAGCAGAGAGGCGATGCGAGTGTCTGCGAGAGCAATGGTGGCAGAGGAAGCCCCCCATGGCGAACACGACACCGATGACTCATCTGAGATGCGTGCTGGTCTACGAACAGGCGCGCAGGCGGGCGCCCACGCACGCACGTACGCACATTTGCGTGCCCACCCGCAGGTAAGAGGTGATGCTTAGCGGTGCGCGAACTCGGGGTGAATGATCAGCCTCCCAAATTGTTTTTTTTTTGCTCTTTGCACCTGCAAGCAGACTCAAGAAAACCAGGTCACAAGATAGCTCACCATTTCCGCCCTCGTGAATGTGCGAATGTGCTGTGCCGCAGCACCTAGGTAGGAGGCGACCTCGTTTAAGACGATGCAATCGGAGTGGACATCGCTTGCAAATAGCAACATTCTTCCGATCTCAAGAAAAAGACCCCTTCGTTTTATACCAGAAATGAACTTGTTTTAACCCTGAAGTCTACCATTTTGGAAAAAGACTAGCAAATTCAAATGGCACAGATAATGAACATCAAGGCTATGCCAGAGCTGGACATAAGAGAGATTCACATTAAATGATCCCTTATTTTAGAGTGAAAAAGATTGCATTATCTGACATTGCAAAGTGATTAAGGGTAGTTAAAACCTTTCAATAAGCAAGCGCAACCAGCGCCGACAAATAGAGGCCTCGATACCATCTATTATGTGATTATTCGTGCCAGTCTGAAACAGGTGACAGCCATATAAGATAGTAATTACTTATGGCATCACTGGGACGACAGTAAAGCATTAAATGAGCACGAAGCAGTGAGAAATTGACCTATTGTGCAGGTGGAGAGAAGTTAGGAACTTCACTGAAAGTAGAAGGCACTAGTTTTAAGCATAACGGGGACTAAGTAACCTATCCCAACAGAGATCTTGTGACAAACTAAAAAGAGTGTCGATTGTATTCAGTGAAAATGCAGCAATGCACTACAAAGGTTCTCTGTGACGCTGGCATTGCTGTACTCTCTTGAGAAACCTGAAAAAAAATGTACTGACCGAGTTTTTTTTTTTTCAATGCAGGACAGCGCACCCGCTGCAAATACCCTAGAGCATGTTAGTCTTTAGTCCTCCCAAACTTCGACTTCCTTGAGGTCATTGAGTGCTACTCTCCGACGGGGTATAATCTACAAACATGGCGTGACAGATGCATGGAGAATCGGTGAGAAAATTTCACCAGATTAGTCGACACCATAACACAGGCAAACGGCAATGTTTGAAATTGCGCTTTTGTTTTGTGTCTAAAAATAGAACTTTTCTACGGGCAAAAATGTTGCATGTTTGAGCACTTAAATGAAGGGGAAAATTCAACATAATTTAGTGATATTTGCAACATAGTCGCCACTGAAATATGTCCTGCCTGAACACTATTAAAATAGTTGAAGTGGAAAACCAAGTCTTATTCGGGAAGCTCATTTACGATTGATCTCATATTTTAATGGATTAAGGGAATGAGATACAAACGATTATGGAATTTTTTTGGCCACTGTTAGGAAATTTGTTTAACACAAAGTGTTCGGTTTGTATCAATTTAACACACGAGCAAAATTGTAATTAATATTATAAACTGCTAGATATTTGGTAACTATCATTTCACCTCGCAAGAACGTAAAGAATAGATGAAACCATCGAAATTATCTATAGTTTTTCAAATTACAGCAAAGCATACACTCAGAGACATATGTAACTAATGCGTCCAAGGGTTTCTGCCAAATGTCAACTAAAGGCATGCAAGCCTGAATAAGTAATAACTCAGCCACACCTAAATTTTTCGGCTTAAAGTAACAAATCTCACTAGGATTTAGTAGCAGTACTAAGGAAGACCCCACGGTAAAAATCAAAGAATCTTAATGGAAGCGCATTTGAAGCACAGATGAAATTTGAGTGAATGACACTAATAAACCCTGGAAAAACAAGTTCTGCTATTATGCATTTAAGTATTTTTATCGTTATTTGATAATGACAAAGTCCTGCAACAAGTGTGCCTCACTTTTTGACGCAAATTAGAAAGTTTCACAATGAAAGGCCTTTGTGACCATAAAAATTTGGACCTTCCCTTCATTATTGGTAGCTAAAAAAGTGATTTTCATTTGAAGTTTTGTAAGAAACAAGGATTTGTATAATGTTCCTTAAATGAAAAAGTAAAACCATGAGGGTGCAGAATTCTAAACGTCATTTTCCTGTGGCTCTGTATTTCCCTGCATTGTGCCAACTTAATAATCAGTCGCAGATATTTACACATGCAAAATTAACTGATGGGTTTTTGTGACAAACTTTAGCTTATTATTTTGTAGCTTGACCATATTCGCAAGAGTACCTGCATATCCATCTGAGTTACCTGATCAGCTTCCTGTTTCATGAAAGGTAGCATCAATTAAACAGGCAACATTTGCAGTGAATTTCGGCGTCATAATACAAGGTATAAAATGATTAAGCAACATGAACTAGGAAATTCAAAAACTAAGGTTGCTGTAGACTTAAGAGAATACCGAAGACATTAAATGATGTAGTAACAAGTGGGCGTACGTCAATCGTGTATATTTGTTCGACGCCCTCCAGCATAAGAACAGAACATTGGACTTGTTTTCCAGAAGGCTTGTATTCGACTGCTTTCGACTTTCTGTAGCCACTTGTCGCATCGTACACGTTGGTGCTATTGTTTATCGTGAACTGAGAACCGGGTGAGCTGACACTATTTCGCCGTAGGCTTTTATAATAATCCTGCTTTGGCAGCGTATCTGTTATTTCTATTGTTCCGTCAGGAAGGGTAGTCTTGCTTTGAAACATAGTACCATTCTGTTGCGTAAAAGTTCGAAGGAAAGTTGAATGTGATACATTGCATAAAGCAAAAGGATTGCATCGACTCATAAGAAAAATAGGTGCAATATTATGAATGGAATCGCGTAAATATAGCAGAACACTAATGAACTCAGAAGAATTTGATGAAGCTATTCCACAAACAGGAAGAATTTTTGATATTTAAATCAAATAGTATGTTTGAAACCAGTATACAAGGTAGATAATTCCTTTTAGGCCAACATCGTACAAAACAACAATTAGTTCAAAATTTAGCCAGCTAGAAACATCGTTAATTAAATTTACTTTGCAATGCGTGCAAACATCTTATGACGTTTTCGTAATATGTGATCAAAGGTGCAAACATCTCTTAATTAGAAATATAAATCCCTGTGCTAAATTAACAGCCAAACTAAGTTTGTAACGAAATCAGATTTTCTCGTTCTGAATGGTTTTTGAACCCTAAATTAGCCTATTGTTATTTATGTGCTGACAGTACAGTTAAAGGTTGTGATTGCATGGATGCAAGACATTAGTAACCACTTCTAATGCAGCCTTAACTTAAAATTAAACATTAAAAGGTCACGATTCGCTCTGCTCAAAAGGCATTGTGTATATTCAAAAGTTCCAGCATCTGAATCTTCAAACTATGCCAGAAATTCATTGCAAAGGTAGCTCATAAACATAAGAGGTAACAGCGCACCATTACTTTAAAGCACAAATAATTTATCTAAAAATCCATGCAGTCGACCACTGGTTAATTAAAATGGAAAGAGGGTTTGAAGAAATCGTTCCTGTAAAATGCCATTTTCGTCTTATGCGAAAAAATTGTTGTAGTGTTTGATTTACCTTAGACTTCAGCGTTTCGTCCATTCGTGTACTTCCGGACTAAAGGGACTGCTGATAATACAACTTTGGCCTCCAATTAAAATGCAACAATCACCTCCAATTTAACAATCCGCTACCTGTCCAGCCTTTCCGTCGGCGTCAAGGTCACACTGCTGATTGATATAAACACGCGTATGAACGATGATTTAACTTAATCTTGCATACATTTTTTGCAATTTAATTAACAAAAATCCGTTAAAAATAATTTATTTAAAAATGCAGTTTCTGGTATTTGTGGTAATCGATGTCCGTTCTAATAACCTGTGGTTTAGATTGAAACATTTTATTCTATCTGGCTTAATATGTTGTATTTTTTATACGTTGGTTAATTAAATGGCGATTTTGATAAAGAGTTAGTTTGTGCCTCCACCATTGTGCCGTGGCCGGGTAGGCTAGCCTCCGGACCATGCCAATAGTCGCATGTCCGTTGAACGTGTACCCTTGATAAAGTGGTATGCCTTCTCCCATCTTCAGGGACACTCAGGGCGCTACATTGGTCACAGCTGAACGCAAGCCTGATCTTAAAAGCCATCCATTCTGACTTTCACTACTGGATGCTAGGCCTCAGTAGGACGGATAGGGTACAAATGGAATTAATTGGGGACGTTTTTAACGGAAGGGTTAAAAGGGCCATCTACCACCGCCTCCTATCTAGTCTCATGTTTTGTAGGAAAGACTTTAACAATACCAGCAGTGACCCATCAAGGGAAGTCTCGTTACGGAGCGGCTTACCGTGCCTTTATGGAGACGTCAAATGTGCAGATATGCTGTAATGCTTTGTTTGTTCGAACTGCCGGTTTTGGTCACTTGGGTAGTCATATTGTACTAGTTGGTTGACCGGTCTCCGGGCCGTGCCAACAGGCCCCAAGCCCTCTGGTTCCAGAATATATATTCTGCCCTAGTACTATGCCCTTTTTACCTTAAGGGAAGTCTCGGGAGGCTACAGATGCAATACCTTCCCACTTATCCACTAGCTGGATACATTCTAGATAAATAGGTATGGCTGAGTAAATCCGAAGTGAGGAAACATTGCAAGGTATAATAGAAGTGAAACTTTACCCTCATAGAACTATGCTTAATCCCGTTTTGTGTAACATAACTTATTTAGGCCAGTTTTCTCAAGACTAGGAATAGATGCTCTTGATGGTCAGCACAAATTCTCATGCTCGAACCCACTTCATGTGCAGGACAACAATTTGGGTCTAGTGGAATTTTCAAGGGCATTCTGTGCCTTTTTAGTCAAGTTTTTCCTCAGTTTCATAGATTTTGGATAGCTGGTGCACTTGGCTCGTAGGCCTTTTCTTACAGCACCGATTACAATTTGATGACTGACGTGGAAGTTTAACCAAGGGAAGCGGCGAGTATAATGCCTGTTATGCCTTAACTGTTTAACTCTTGGTTTTGGTCGCCATCACTGCGCCTTCGTCGAGTAGGCTGGCCTCCAGGACATGCCAGTGCCTTTAAGCCCTGCTGCATGCCGAACACATATATTCGACCCTGGAATCATGCAATCTTTCATCTTCAGAGGGGTCTTAGGGACCTACAGTAATGTGTCTTGATTCAAGACGATGTAATGAGTGGTCATTTGCGTTGAGTAAACTCTCGAAAATCCAAAAGAAAATTGCACAATCAATAACAATTGCATTTTATCGAGCATCCAAAAGTGAAGGAACTTTCGCAAATGAATTAAAAGGCCTTAATTCAAAGCTGAATTCTTATAATAATTATAGTGGTCCTTCTGCTTCGAGCTATATTGGAGTGATGTGGTACTTTGTTTAACTACTCGAACTCCTCAGTTGTGCTTCCACTTGAGGTGGCATGGCCTCTTAGCGATTTCTGTGTTAATGTTGAATGCTCTTTTTTATTGGCTTGGCTTACCATATCAATAGGGAAGACCCGAGTGTTGCAATATGCACACAGAGTTACTAGAGTGTGGATAACATATTACGAATGTATAGAGTATTAGTGGCTTTCTCATCTTGCCCTTGAAGGTCACGGATTATCTTAGTACCAAAGATGACACTCGGCAAACCTACTAAGTGATGCCATACAAAGCTGCAATTTATGCAATTAATTAAAAATATGCTACTCAATATATAATACCTTTGTATTAGTTCACAAAAATTACAGGGTTCTGCTGTTTTTGAGAAACGATTGAGAACTAAAATATTCAAATCTGTGCCGAGTAAATTCGGTATTAGTATCCGTTATGCTTGAAGCCATTAAAAGGTTATGCTACAGCAGTAAAACAGTGGAATGATCACCAATAAATCTTTCTCAAAATAGACGGCAATAGAAGGACACGTAAATCCAGCGCCGCAAAACTTCCCTGAAGGCAAAAGAAGACGTAATACGGGGGCAGACTACATGTATTCGGCGAATGGAAGGAACTGGGCCTGCTCACATGACTTAGAGTTCAGCCCATTTGGCGAGAGTAATATGGCCAGCCAAGTGCCTCAACCGAAGCTGAGTTTGACAGCCAAAGTACAAATTACTTAACTTTACGAACTGCGACTATTTTTCAACTTTTCACAACGACTTTCGCGCCTCAGAACTACGCCTTTGAATTGACGGATCAGTAATTCATGGCATCCGAATGCCGTCAACATTGCCAACCGTCTCAAAGTACGCTAATGGTCGTGGCGTATCTCGTCAAGACCCAGGATGAATTCCCTTCCGTTCGTCATGTATCTTTGGATTGCGTGTCTTGAGTCGGGCGCATCCTCACTTTCCACACTGTGCTACAAGGAGGATTTTATTGTGGGGCCCAAGCACCACTAAGACGAGTCGATGAACCTCATTTTGCTTCCTTGAAGTCGTTTTTCTTAATGTACTACTTTAGCAAGTGATGGGGATTCTTTTTCGTACAAAATACAGAGCGTACACAACTACTTCCCGACCCTTTTGATTGCCCTCCTACTGCTTCGCGGTAAGATTAGAACAAGGCTATCATTTTACAGTTATTTCTGCTCACAACTCTGATACCTTAGCATTCGAACTTTTAAGGAAATTCCAGACTCATAACTAAAATACTTTACCATTTTTTGGTAGGCCAAATCTATCGCCACACCCTATTTAATGGATCGTTGAGCAATAAGCATGGCTCTGAATAAGGTACCTTTTGCGCGAGTCGTCATGACCATGCATTAATCTTGCTTTTGCTTGCAAAATCATTTATGCACATTAGCACATGGTCTAATTACGGGAAGCCTCGATGCATAGCGCACAGATACAGTGACTACCTTAATGGAGTGGTTCCAAAACTTCGGAAAGGAACTTGACAACATGGGTAGAAATAAATTGCACCAACCTCAGTTGGAATGACCATGATGCAGCCGCCTGTATCCAAGGCTAGGCTATTTTGGAGGACCCCCTCTCTCATTAACATTCGGTTTTATAATGCAGTCTATTGAATCTGGCTGAAAGTTTCATCATCTAACTGAACTGCCACCCCAACCGACGGCTGTGACATTGGAATCACTCCTGGAGAAGTGGCACGGTGGTAGTATCTGGATGCGGATGCCTTTATTACAAACCCATAGAATGGTATGGGTGGCATGTGTGAAGTCCACCAATATTCTCCCACATCGGATCATTCTAATCATCCTCTGAATCTACAAAGAACAATGAAAGCATTGGCCATCCTTTTTTACTACTCTCTTAATCGTCCTCTTTGTAGCTACAATTGTAAAACCATGATGGTCGTTCAAAAGGAACTCTATCCACTCAAAAGTCACTTTGCTTCACGTTAAAAACGCCAGCCAAAACGGATCTAGGCGATTCCGATCTGATGGAATTCTTCCTAACTGTAACATCGTATGCAAATGAAGAGCATTGGCTCTGCCATCTCTCATCCTCTAAACGTCAGTGTAGTTTCCTGCAAATGCATAATGTCTCACGCTTTCTAACCTAGAAGCATGCCAATTTTGCACACTAGTGTTAGACCTTGGGATAACCAGCTTTCGAGAAACTTTTTCTGTTGGATTCTAATAATCGTATAAGCTATCCCAAAGGCTTCAGTTCAAATTGCAGCATGTTATTTTTTACATTGTTTTAACAAAGTGTGTGATACGTACCAAAATAAGAGACTGTCCCACTCCAATAGTACTTTTACATCAACATCACCTGAATGGAAAGTAAACCTTTAGACTCAAGTTCTTAGAAGTTAACATCTTTAGACCAAAATAGCGAGTAAACTGCTTCATCGTATTAAGTTTTTATTAAGGGATTGGAATAATTTCCCATTTTTCAATCTCACCTCTACAAACCTATGATATTTCAGCCCGTTGCAAAAAGTGATTGACGTGACCTGATGGATAGACAAAAGTATTTTACAGTATTGACAGTCAAATGCTACAAAACAGCCAGGGTACAACTAATGGGCCGCAAAAGAAGACTTGACAAGAGATTACACATTACTCATCGTTGATGATTAGTTAACGTCAAAGATAGTGATAGTAACCCCTTCTTCAGGGTTATTGATCTCCTCCAGCCTTCGTGTGTGTGCGCTCACCTGATGAAGTGAGGAGCGCGCTTCCTATTGGTCACTACCCGCTGCGCACGCCTATTGGTGCGCGTATGAGTGCGTGCACCATGGCTACCACGTCGGGTGCAGCGGCGATAATTTCGCCATCATAGGCGTCAGTGCGATATGGGAGGAGAACACGACGAACACAAATCAAACCAGACCATCACGTTGGGTACCCACCTATCCCACAATGGACTTCTGCCGAGCCACGTCTACTTCGGCAGCTGCTTCTTCGTCCTCGGCACTTGGTGGTTCATCGCCATTCTCCGAGCTCGGTACCGACGAGACAAGCGCAAAGAGGTGACTCTCACCTATCCCGGAAAGTGCGGCTCCTGCTCAAGGAAACTGATTGAAGGTTTGGTGAAGTTAGTCGCCTGCATTGTGGGCATCGTGATCGAGGCGACCACCGTGAAGTTCTTGGGTCGGCCTGCCAACTACACCTATGACACAATCTACGTGAGCTTCATGCTTGCTGCTGTGGTTGACATCTTTGGCGGGCTGCGCATCGTGCTTCCTGAAGGCATCGATTTTCTGGCTCATGCAGTGGCGTTTGCAAATCTTGGGATATTGGCTAGATCCCAAGCATGGGGCCACCTACACTTAACTGTCGCTACCCGAATGCTCACCTCCTATGTGGCAATTGCGGCGACTTTAGCACTCGTTCTGGAACTCCACAGACCTCAATCTCAAATCCTTCAATTCATCCGAACTGGAACTGTAATGCTTCAGGGTGTTTGGTTCTGGCAGGCTGGTGTCGTGTTGGATTCACCATTTGCAAAACTCTGGGTGGAGGATGACCACGGCAATCTAATGTTTATTACAATTGCATTCGCTTGGGACATGTGCGGTGTGGTGCTCTTCCAGACCTTCATCGCCATCGCCTTGGAGAAGTTGTTTGGAGGACGAGAATTTGAAGCTCAAAGGCACCGTCTTCGCGGAAACAAGCCAAGCGGACCAAATGGACCTGTAGACACGGAGGTAGTAGACGACTACAAACCCCTTCAAACCACGGAACCACCTGAAGTCGACTCTTCCGGTGGTGTCAATTGAAATCCCCAACTTGGTTAAAATCCAATGAACTTTTGACCAATGCACTTGCCTTTCCTATCATTTGAAAGTTTTGTCCGAGTTTAATGAAACCAATTTGTACAACTTATGATAAAGTTTTCCTCAGAGATAAAATGGACAAAATTTCTTGGTTTTTACCTCGTCCACATACCTAGCCATTTGCTCTACACTTGGTGATTCACTCCTGACTCACTACCTTACGGTAAACTGTTGGCAAATATCGTTTCAGAAAACTGTAATTATTAGAGCAGACTTTGATGTCAGAATTAAACTGTAGGATAGGGATGGCAATCTCAACTATCTAATAGAGGTCGGACAGGCATCAAAGAGCCATCTTTATACACTTTTTTTAAAGTAATATGCACATTCAATACTCGAATAGGGAAGGTGAACCTCTCTGATTTGTTCTTACGAAGGTGGTCTGCAGTGTGAGGTGCAAAATCAAGGAGTTGTCCTTAGCTCTTGCATGGTGACGATGCTCTACAGGCACGCTGCCTCAGAGTTTTGTGCAAATGGCTCAGTTAAGTCCATACTACACAGCACAATTTCTGAGGTCCCACGGTCAGACGCACACTTCAATCTACGCACCAACTGTAAAAACAAAATGAGAAGAGCCAGAAGAATTGGCTCAGAAATGAAGCTTGAACGAGGGATGAACACACAAGGCATCTTTGTGTACCTTCTAGCCTTGAAAATCTCAAAAAAATGAAGTAGTCTGATAGATCGGATTTAGCATGTTTTGGATCCACGACCACAGCACAATTGTATAGACAGAAGATCAAGAAAGTGAGAATTGGCAGTAATTCTCATTAAGTTTCGACTACCTCCAAAGCTGTATTTGTCAAACTAATCACTAGGAGTCATTTTCTTTTTTATATAACCATGGAGACTCGCAAAGGATCAGCATGAGGTTTTAATAATTCCCTTGGTTATTTTAATTAAGACCCTTGTAATGACAAGTGCATATTGTGAAGGGGTAAAAATTCGGCTGATTGCATCATAACTAGTCCTTCATAGCATAGTGTGATGCTGAATTACCCCAGCTATGCAAATTTCATTCATCTACACTGTTGTAGCGGCTCCAAGGCAGCATGTTGCAAAGGACCATTGTGATGTTGGTTACAAAGCAATTGTAGAGCCAGGGTCTACCACAGTAGACCTGCTGTCGTATTGGCTACCAAGGTTTGTTGCTAGGCAACCGCCTAGGTAACCTCACGCTGCTTGTAAGAAGCCAAGTGGCATTTCAGTGTGCGCACCTCCTATTTACTTCGATTTTCTCACCAATGGACGTTGTAGTTTTCGTATGTGTATTTAATATGTTTAGCATTTAACAAGAAGATTACATGCTTAGACCATTACGATGAGGTTAGCATTTGCACAACATGGCATCGCTCGTAGGTGAATTTGATATTGCAGTAGCCACGGTATATTACTTGTAAAGAAGGCATTCCGTCTATAGAATTTACCTTAAAAATTAATACCGTCATTGTCAAGTGATTAAAATTTGAACTTGATGATGTCAAGCTTAAAACAGCCAATCCAATTTTTTCTGTTTTAAACTAATTTTAAACCATTTTTGAAAATAAATGTGATTTTTGTCGATCACAATGTCCTGAGTAAGAGGACACACAATTTGGAGACTGCCCTGCTGAGAATATGACTTCCTAAGAGCTGGTAAATCTCAACTCAAGAAGATGCAGCTGAGGGTGCCAGAGACGCATAAAGTGTGCCCTTCAGCAATGAACGAATCTGCTCGGCACGCCAGTCTATCTACTTTGACCTCTTTGCTGCTGAACAAACTGACGAACAGGTGTGAGACCAATGTAATTGGAAGCATGTTTAAATGCGTGTGAGGTTCTAATGAAGTCGTCAGTGTTAAAGTGATCTCGGATGGTGAAGTTCCAACAACTTGGCATTATAAAAACACATTGCACAATCTAGCATATTTTTCATAAGCATAGCAGCTTTCTTTATAGAGGCGTTATGTCTACACCATTAAATTCCAACGTCCCCAAGACCCATGTGCAATGCGTTTGGTTTCTCGGGTACTTGAGTCTCCATAGGCGTATTTGTTTTGTCAACAAGGCTTTTTAACCATGTAAGTAGCTCTTCAGCTCTCCTGTGCGTCAGTTGTACATTTTAATGCATTGTACTATGGAATATCACGACTTTGGGAAAGCCGGGGGATGCTCACTATAAACCACTACGTTCTCCATAGTCAGATTCCCGATTTGAAATTAGGGATCAATGTTCAGATGCTAGACTTGTTTGATAAGAAAAAATAGACTAAATGGATTAGAAATTTTCATGAAAGTGGAATTCTGCATGTGAAATAGGATTCGAGCTGCTCTATCAAAACATATCTTCCCATCGTTAAATTTAAATCGAACTGCTTAAAAAAAAATTATTAGCTGGGACACAACCCAAGCCTAGTCCTTGAGTAACAGGTCAATCACCCTGACGCTAACTAGAGCCATCCTACAACCCCCTTGTAATGCCTATTTTATTCGGAAATGAACTTGTAGGTGGGAGCGAGAGGACAATTTTAAAAAACCTGGCCGTGGACAAGCAAAGCCGCTCCCCGGACTTCGAGACATCCTCGTCTTAAGTGCTTCGGTTTCGTTACCACAGATCCTTCTTGTGATTACAATAAAGATGTCTTAAAAAATCCAACTTCCTCGTAGCAGAGGTGGTTAAAAGGAAGAAGAGGTAAAGGAAGAATTGCCTACACCGCTTTTAATAAGATATCGACCCAAAGTCTTGTCGAAGACAGCAAAGGTGCTTCAGAGCAATCAACCTCGTACTAGGGGCAGCTGCAGGGAAGGGGAAGAAAATGTAAAAAATAACGAAGGCACAAATTTTCAACATCTAGGGATGATTGTGAAAAAGACCATTTCCAGCTAGTTGTGACACATTTCCATTGCACATGTATTTTCTGTGGGGTAAATATTTTAACCTTTCTTCCCGAGGGTGGCACAATTTCAAAAATTAAGTCAGTTAGTGCTTCTTCGTTAAGTTGAGCCTATTCGATGCACATTTATAGCTGTTTTATGCGCATAATGGGTACCTAAATTAAAACCTTTTAAAGCATGCTTGAACAAGCAAACGGCTTTATGAATAATAAACATTTGTTAAATGGCGGGTTCCATGTTTGACTTTATTGACTGTTCACAAAACAGTATGGACTTGCCGACTAGTTTGAAATTTTTAGCCATTTTGGACCATAAATGCCCGATTAGATCATCATTAAAATAATTCGTTTAAAACATACAAGCTTTCATGTGCTAGAGCAACTTATAAATTCTGATGATATTTGTTAGGAAAGGAACTTCACACAGCGATTTGTTTATAAATCTATTTACCGAACGAGGGAAGTTAAATGTCTAAAGCATTGATTAGTTGTTGCGGCGCCCCGAGTTAATGAAGTCTTTGGCGTTGTCTTCGACACCTGTTCCCAATAAGGATAGACAGGACGCACGTTTCTAGTTTATTTTATTTATTTTTAGGGTCTTTCCCGGGGTTTAAATCCCTCTTTTGCGGATTTCATCATTGGGGGTCTGGCCGGATGCTGCGCAAAGACTGCTATTGCCCCCCTAGATCGAGCCAAAATTAATTTTCAAAGTACTTCCATTTAATCAAATTGAACATTGCAGCCTCGGAAATGTGTTTCAATGTAAAGGCTCTGTTTGCGTTCTTGAAGCATTCATACGTAACTGCCGGTGTTCGTAGTCTGTGGCGAGGGAATTCCGCCACACTAACGAGGATATTTCCCTACGCTGCGGTTCAGTACGGAGTCCATGAGCGTGCCAAACACTACCTTGGTATTAGTGATTTAACGCATCACTATCTGTAGGTTCACTTGTACATGCGCGGCTATTTGAGCGTCTTTGTAAGCAGTATCTTCTTACCGTTGTACTTATGTTTATTTGTCAGTGTTTTATATGCTTAGTTAGCTTGTTGAGGTTTCTTAGCATCTGTTATTCTGCATTGACCTTATTTGATTTCTGCACTCCGTACAACACATTTTAGATCGAAAAACCAGATTCAGTTACGACGATTTTTGGCGGGGTGCATCGCCGGAAGTGTCTCAGTTTCTTTCACTTACCCTCTAGACCTGGTACGAGCTCGTATGGCCGTCACAGAGCGCGTAAAGTACGCGGTTAAATTAACATAGCTCATCTAGAAGTTTGCAGAATGCATTTGACTATGGAATTAATGGTTTTATCTCCTTTGTTAAAAATTTCAACCAGCAGCTTTAAGATTCCCCATCAGCTGTGATAGACGTGGCTTAAAATACTCTAAGTTTTTAGAAATATTTTTTGAACAAATCTACTTTGAATTCAAGTTGATATTGTATTTCGAACCAGTTGAATTTCACTGCTGTTTTTTTAGTTTTGACCGCAGCTTCGACTTGTGCTATTCTAACGTTTTGCATAGGTACGCAAACCTAATTGATGTCGTGCGGTTGACCTATCGGGAAGAAGGTTTGCGATCTCTCTACCACGGCTTTACTCCTGCCCTTTTTGGTATACTTCCATACTCTGGCATTGCCTTTTACACCTTCGAAACACTCAAGGAGTGGCGACTCAGTTAGTTTTCTGCACTTGTTAATTGTGGAAGCATTTTGTGTCTTTCTGATGTTCATATGATATCCTTTTGTGTACTTCAGCAGCAGCGGAGTATTTATTTTATCAATTAAACGTTAATTCTGTTTTTTTTCCCGCTGCCGATATCCTTTGATTTTGGGTGATGTGTACTGGTGAGTTCAGCACAACCATTCGTAGGGAGGTGTTGTCTGGGTTTTATGACTACGTGTTTTTCTTTCCTAAAGAAAAAAGGATAACTTCCGAAAGCCGATCTCCACAAAGCCTGAGACCTCTCGAAAGTCTCTCTTGTGGAGCCTTGGCGGGCGTTCTGGGTCAGACTGCCTCCTATCCTCTCGACATTGTCCGAAGACGAATGCAGACGGCGGGTGTCACTGGTGAGCTAGGTTATTGAAAATCTTACGGCCAAAACAGGCCGCAACTTTAGCACACGCTTTAATGTTTTAATATAGTTTACTATTGTTTAAGCAGTGCCCATCTCCGTTAAAATTTCACGTTGGAACTTTATGAAAGAGAATATCCGTGTTTGAAACCTCCATTTCAAGGTGTCCCCTTACCTCAAGCAGTCATTTAATTCCACGTAAATCTCACTTCGGCGTTTGGCATCCCTTTTGATGGGTGTGCACCTTGAAGTCTGAATTGGTACTAGTTTAACGCACCAGCACTCACCAATGATTTGGTTTTTTGGTTTTTCAGCGTAAGCCTTCATTGTCTATTGGTGAAAAAGGTATTTCATTTTACCAACTTTTCAGGTTTGAGATATTTAACCTGCTGAACTCCGATCTCACTTTTGCAAGGCCCGTGTTTACTATAAAACTCACGCTAGATCCCCTGACTTTTTGAGTTTTACAACTTGGAACCCTCAAATACATCTTAAGGAAAACTTTTGGTCGCTTTTGAGTGGTTAACTATTGACTTGAGCTAATTCGTTTTCATCGCATTTTAAGATTTTCAAAATTCTAAATCGTGAAATGCTTGTCGGTAATGCACCAAGGCATGCCATCGGCATTGCCAGTTATTTACAGAATTACTTATTAACTCTCGTCTACCCGTAGGTTCACTACTTACGAGTTTTTCGCTTAATCAGAGTTCGTGTTGTCCTACGGATATCGGTGTCTTTGCATGCTCTCGTATGATTCATCTGATAACACGGTCGTTGATCACCTAGAACCCAATGCTGGATATCGTTTATCCTTCGTGAACAATTTTCGCGATTTTGATCTTGTTTTCAGATTGTGTTATAGTAACTGCTTGTCCAGTTTTGTTGCTTTGGTGGTATCTTCAATTTTTCACTGTTGCTATTAGCTTTATCGATGAGCCTAATAGGTCGTAAAGTGTCAGGACTAACTTGCATCAAAACGTGCTCATTAGTGCTGTTCACAAAAAAATATTTAAACGAAATTCCGGTCGCTTCTGTTTTGTGAGGGTATGTTTCTATTGCCAAAAAATAAGTAGCAAATCATTTACCATTTATGGTCTGACGTTTTCCACTAAGGTCATCCGGAGTACACGCGAAGCATTCTGGGCACGATGCAAATTGTCCATCGACAAGAGGGTCTGTTTCATGGGCTCTACAAGGGTGTAACAATGAATTGGATCAAGGGTCCGATCGCGGCCGGTATCAGTTTCACGGTCTTTCATCGGCTGCAGCACTTCTACGCTCTCTGGCAAAACCAGCGAGGACCACCCAAAGCCTGATGCAATTTTTTCGCTCTGAGTGACAACCTTCTCTGCATAGAAATTAGCCTCTTTTGCCTTCTAGTCTCTCGTTCCGGTCTTTCGTATTGGCGCCTCTCGCTGCTTTACTCTTATCGAGCGCCTCTGTACAGCTTCTGAATCTTGTATATCTCACAAAGTATATTTTATTTGATTCAGAAAACTATGTTAATTTTTATAGCATGAGTTTCTGGTTCTCTATGAAATTTTTACTGATTATATAAAATGCGACTTGTGAATGGGGAGAAAGTGCTCAGGTAGCTCACGGGTGGTCAAGTTCGTGACTTTTATTTTACACACCTACGAATTCAATTATAGCTCCGCCACGAAGTTAAGCCCGTTTGCAATGATAAAATTAGTAAACTGACTTAGACGTGTTGGTATATCTCAATTAATTACCGTCTTGAAGTCTGCTTCAAGAGGAGGATCAGTTGGTTTAAGCTCAATTTGATCGTTAAACCGATCCGAACTACTAGTACATCATGCTGATGAGATTTCTCTGGGAGGCGAAAATGAGGTAGCCATGGCATAGTCGTTTCAGATCCAAGAGTTCAAAAGTACTCATATTTATTGAAGAAAAAATTAGCAATATGCATATCTTACGATGTGGTAAGCAGTTTAGTTTTCACTGGAAATGCAGCCCTTGCTAGAAGCATTAACTTGCATTGAATAAACAGAATGGATTGGACATCCATTCATGTAGGCCCATTCTTTTGATTTCCCAGCAGGAAGCTGTTTAAGTCCATTCTGCTTTCTGAGGCAAGCGCAGTTATCAATCCTTTGATTTACTTTAGGGTTGGACGCATAGACAAAAAGGGGTACGAATCTGTCAATAAATGGACAATTTCTGTTTATTTTCAACTGCGCTTACGACAAGTGGGAGGTTGAGTTTGATGGATTCAACTTATGCTATTCTTTCGGTTAATTGAAGCCGAACTAGCGACTTCTCATTGTGATGCACTTTTATGCATTTTATGAAATCAGCCGCAAAAGTCATCATCGTCAGTAGTTCGTAATTTAATGTACACTTCATCCTGATTCACAAACAAAGACACAAAATCAAGGGAGAGTTTCATGTGGATGACTGGAGCGGTAGCGTCAGAAGTGACGAGAGGTAAGGGGAGAATTCACACAAGAGCAGCATTGATGTCTGAAAACTGCGGGGGAAGGATCGCATCGCATCACATCGCCGTGAAGGTGTTTGTCTCCTCCGCAGGCAGAAGATGCGCCGAAGTTTGGAGATGAGCGTATCTGTGATTTGTGCCGGTGTTTCCATTGCTGGTGTAAGTGCCGTAGTGACAAGCGGTTTCGGGTGAAGAGTGCGAAGGCATCTCGTATCTCCCAAATGGGGGCTGCAGGTGTGATTGGCTCATCTCAAGGGCACACATAGGCATCGCACTGGGCGGTGAGTACAGCTCCGATGCGTCAGTTTTAAGGACTCCTGTTATATTGGGGCAAAATTGAAGCAAATGGTGGTTGACATCCTCGTGATTTGCTTTGGAATCTGTCTCTTTTAGGGACGCGTGATGTTTTGGATCCAACTTTAGCTCTTCTAAAGAAAACAGAAATCATAAGGAGTCGTACAATATAACATGAATTCGACTTGACTTCCCATTATTTTCTTTTTCTAGAAACGTGAAACCAATGCGCATTCGTTTGACTGGCTGGTCTGCCTAGTACAAACTTGGGATACAATTTTTGAAAGCGACAAATTATGTGGTACGTCTTGGACCAATTTCCGCTTTATGCCAGTGATGGACAACTCATGCACACCTAAGCGTACCCACGATGTGCATTCAGGGTTCAGACATTTCTCCAAGGTGTCTGAATTGTTAATACAAAAAACGACTCATGAGGATTGCAGAATAGCTAATCACTTGCACTGCATCTACCTCGCGCCGCCTTTGATCATCGGGCCGGCCGAGTTGCCAGCGTGGATACAGTCCAACCAGCCAGCGAAGACAAGTAAATGCACGCGTGCGCACCTACGCACACATCACTAGCAGTAGTAGCTTCCTATCCCCCGGGAGAACGTCTTTGTGACCCTTCCCACCCCATCACGCCACACACACCCTTGCCCCTCTTGCTTCCCTCTCGGGAATGGGGAACACGCCATCACCGGAAATTAACTGGTCACTTCGTACATGACCACTGCTCGAAGTGCGCCGAAAAGACGTCGCATAAATTTGCTCCCAACTCTTAGGCGAGTCCTGATGGGAAAGTGAAATCTCACTGTCGAGAGCGTGCCGAGTTTCACCAGCTACACCTGGTCCGGGTCTCATGATCACCAAAAGACTTCGTGAACTTTTACCTAGTTACCACGCAGAGGATTAATCCAAGCTGAGGGGACATGTAAAATCTTATAAGAATGTATGCTATTAATGCGTGCATCCAAATCATCCTTTACGCTAAACAATACGCATATCATGCCCATTCGACGCAAACGAAATTCTGTCTTGAGGCTTCGATGACTGTCTATCTCAAATAGTGTACTCTACATACTTATTTAGTGTTTTAAGTAATTTCATCACCTTTTTTTGGCCCAGCAAAACGCTAGAGCGCACTGTGGTCACTTGAGGAATGAAACGTGTTCCTAGCTGTTGAGCCTCGAGCGCGTGAATTAACACCTTGTCAAGCGCTTGATGGTTAAAAGTAGAAAAGGATGCGATTTCCTAAAGGTTTATCTAATTTTTCAACAAATGATGTAACCGTGCATTTTTCAATCTCATTTTGCAAATCATGGCGATTTTGGAACAATGCGGGCTCCGAGGAAGACGATTTCTGGTAGGAAATCCCTCAACATTGAATAAGGGAAAGAGGTGAATTTCGTAGGCAGCCATTTGTTGGTAGCCCACATGGCACATGCAGAAGCTGTTTTATTTTGAATAGCTAGCTGAGTAACACTGAAACAGGAAATGAGAATTGGGGAGGAGCTAGTACCCACATTTTAGCGAAAGTGAGACATGCCAGTCAAACCCTGGACAACGTAGCTAGTAGGGTTGTTTGTGAATTTTATTGCCCTTTGAAACTCTAGTTTTCACGTACTGTATCATTTGTTAATTTTTGTGTTGCTCAGTCATAGTGCTTAGAAAGAAAGTCGATTTATACGATCTCACAGGATATTTCTGAAAGATAGGTTTTGATGCCAGGCACAGAGTTCCCCCTTGTAAAGTCGTAATTTCGACTATTGAGGGTCATGTCTGAATGTCGACTGTATAGTAGAGCACTATACATGAAGCTATGCAAGTGTTGGCTGTTTCTACGGATGTTTAGTTTTAACTAGCTGAGGATTTGTTAAGGAGGAAGCAAATTAATGTCGGAGAGAGGTTCGGAGTTTCGTTTCATATTTCTTCGTAGCAAAAGTCAATGCGGCACTTTCAAGACATGGTCTTATCTAAAAAATGCATTCCAATGTAGCTTATAGCATTCCCGAATAGAAGTGGTAAGAAATTAAATTGAAAGTGCTCACTGCACTTTCGATCACGTCTCGATCATAAAAATAGCTTTTAAAATAGTTGAATATGCTATTAAAAGCACACACTTTGAAACCAGAGAAATGTTTTTTTTCCAAATTCATGCATATATTCTGTTGTTCGTCTCCTTTTTTACTAAAATGTTTAATGGTTTTCGGCCCAGATTTTGGGCGTTTTCTTGCCATTGCTGAAAGTTTCTCTTCATTCTATCTGTATTAACTGAAAGCCCCTGCAATTTCAGTTCCATTTTAAAAATGACAATACCATGAGCACCTACTTACATTACTTGTAAAGGCTCTAATAAGTCTGGCTACTATTTTGGTTGTTATACTTACTGTGTTCAAATCTATAACCGTCTTCAACAATTCCATCACCGCGACCGTAAGTCATACTGTCGAGGTTTTGATGTCGCAGTGGTTCGTTCACCTCGCCAGGAGAAATGGCTCGTGAGAAGAGGTGTTGCTGTTGTTGGTGGTTCTGTCGGATCAACTCTGTGATACTGAAAGTGCCAGGAGGCGCTGGGGCAATGGAGGACGGGATGTGCATTAGCGCATGCTGGAGCAACAGATCCCTCGGTAGGGAGGCAGCTGCGGAAACAGGGGGGACAGTGACCGTGTTAATGGGTGGCGGTCCCCCTACTTCCTCTACCAGCGCCGATGAAGTTATGTACTCAGGGTACCAGACGTCCTCCTGTCGCCTAAATGCTGGGAACTCTGTCGACAAAGACGACATCGAGGCGCTGGTGCCAAACATGGACCTCTGGCTATGAAACTCGGACTCCGAGGTTGGCGGAGGGAGACCATGAAGAAGGTGAATCCGATCCATGTATTTTGTGTCCACCGGCGAAAGCGCCTGTGGCGGTGGTGCCTGTGGTTGTGGTGGTGGCTGTGGTGGAGGTGGAGAGATTAGGGTCAGAGGAGTACACTGTGAATGGGGTGGTTGAAGAGGTTCCAGCAATGTTGAGTTCTGTGATTGTTCTCGGTTGGAAGAGCTTTGGTCACAAACGGAGTAGCGCGTATCCTATAACAACAACAAGGCGTGAAATTCACTCTTAGAAGTCTATAAATGCGTGCAGCTATGCACAATGCGAAGATTGCAGCAACCACATAAAATTATGTTACAAAAGATAGGGATTATGAGAAAATCAAACTTAAAAACGCTATAGCAATAAAGGTGAAAGCCACCTGTCCTCAAAAGCTGTTGTTATACTGAACCAAAATCCTATTCCATGATGACACCTGGCTTGCCACGCTATTTAGAACCCAAAGTCATGGGTCACTGGTATTTTCCGTGATCACAACGCCTAAATAGTTTTCCCCTCCTGAACTTTTCAATGCCTTTATTTCCTTCCACCAAAAAAAAAAAAAAAAAAACAAGCAAAACCCTCATATTTTATCTAAAGCCGGTTTGTACCAAGCCATCAGGCACAATGACCTGTCATCCTTGATCTTCCGCACAAGGCGGCTATCCTCTGACCGATCATATTTTTAACTTGCTACGCTATCTAAATTCGCCTTGATTAAGCTCCAATGATGAAATGTAAATTAATAATATCCCTTGCTAGGCCAGGAACAGTTAAAGTCAAACAGACAAAGCATTCATCGGTTTTTATCGCCTTGACCATAATGGATGTGGTCTGATCTCGATGCATAAGAGCTTTCCATTTGGTTATTCTTTACAGACATAAAGTAAGCATGACATGTCTACAAAGAGACTTTCATACAATTTCATCATATGCATTCAAAATACACTAGTCAGATGCGAGTACTTGCGTGCCATTAACAGTCTATGGGGAAAAGAGCCATAACGAAAGTTCATCATCGTAATTTGTATTTGTTATAAAGTCCAAAACGTAAGGTTGGTCTATTTATTTAACCTTGGCCTCTGACTCTATCCTTCGCATCAGGTGGCTACAGACTGCCAACTTTCTTGTTTGCGTTTGTGTCGCCTGTGTGCTTGCCCTTCTGCCTTAGCTTGAAGGTACAGCATTCCTAGAGCATGTCGATGTACTAGGCTGAAGAATCAACTTCTGCTCCAGCACTTTAAAGGATGGCAATTTCATTTATTTTGGAGTAAAGGTTCCATTTCAGCATGTCAGAAACATCAGCATTTGGCATTAATTCAATGTGGCCGCTTGTGCCGTGGTGGGATTTTATTTTTTTTAATAAAAGATTGTTTTAGGAAGAGCCGATAGATAACATTCTGCAGAAAGTGAAATCTTACAAATTGTCGTTTAGTATCAAGCATTGCCAATTCGAGTTAAAGATGCAGGAAACTGATCTCGTATTAACCTTTCCCTATCTGCCTCTTCAAAAACGAAAATAATTATAATTCGGTTTTTATCTTTGATGTTAAACAACTCTTTCGTATGGCTTTTTTTCGAAAGAGCTGTCGGTATGGCTTATAAGAAGGTAAACAATACCCACCAATGCTTTGTTTCTGACTATCCTATTGATTGAAGACACAGATGGTAGGGTCTCCTGGGTGCAGATGCCGTCCTTCTCTAGACGATCTCTGATCTCCCAGGCAAACATGGTGGGTGTCTCAGCCTTATATCGGTGAATAGCTTCCACCACTTGAGGAGTTGCTACCTTTGGCTTCGATCCTCCAATCACTCCCGGTCGAATGCTACCGGTCTCGTTGTATCTGCAAATGACCAGACATTTCTGCGCCTATTTGCATCACTCTACGTTTAGTCCAAACAAAAAATCCAAGTTAATTATGCTGATAGCATACTTACCAACGTCAATTACAAGCCAATTTTTTTAATAATTTGGTCCGAGTGTCCAATTAAAATTTTCGCTCTTATTGTTTTTGCAATTCTTTTTCCACTTTTCTAATTTGTAAAACAATAGGAATCATCTCGAGTTAATGTTGATTTGAAAACTTTGCACAGAATCCAAAATTAGCTTAAAGGGAGGCAAAAATATTTCAACCGGTCATTCAGCATTTGCTCCGGCAGAAAAGCATCGCTTACCTCGGCAGAGTTGTGGCAATCAAAATTCTATCCTACAACTACCATATTTTTAGCCCTCTTGCTAAATCGCGTTTACTACCGACGCAAGAACCAATGGACCGCAGGTGATTTCATTCCATGGTGGAGTTTTGCATTTTGGTAAAATCTCAACCGGGCGGTGATACCAATGTTACTTTATCCATACCTTAAAGTCACAGAGAACATAAAACTGCCGCGGTTCACTGCCTTTCAATGAGATTTAATAGTAACGTTTGTATCTATTTCCCTTATTTGTGTTCATAAAGTGCCCATTGAGGAAGGACTGTGGAACAGCAGCAGTTCTAAAATGGCCATTGTGTAACGTTTAGAATTACCTTATTTACTCCTTTGGTTTCCATTCAAATATGCATTTCGCTCATTTGGTGAAACATTTAAGTTTCCGGTTTATTTAAGGCTTAAAGATAGTCTCATGCTTCAATCTACTTTTTGGGTTAAAATGGTACTTTCCTATTTATGTTAAAAGGATTCCCTTCATAGGAAAGCGATCTGCAATCTAACGCAACTCTACACTTTCCAACACATTATTTGCCTTTTGTACTTTGAAGTTCATAAATCAACCTAGCTGATAATATTTACTTTTCATGGATAGTAAACCAAAAATTATGTGAACTCATTAGAGCTGATCTCAGGAAGGCCATTATCGAATCATGGAGGTCTGACATGTTTTTAAGCCGCTATATTCATGTGTAGCTCTCATCATGCAACCTGCCAAAAATCTGGTCCACGATTTCCATAAAATGCATCAAGAAATTGGCTTGACAAATTAAGACTGCAACAACTTGCGCCCTCAGTTTAACTTCATTCCTTACATATACAGGCATGTGTGAGTGTGCCGACTAAAGTTAGGCCCCAAAGTGAATACGTTGACGTTCTTCAGTCTCGTACATACGCAAACACTTTTCCCAGTACACTTAGGTGCCCGCCTCATCGAAGGAGACGAGGAAGAGCAGGATGCCTGAAGAGTAACAATTTTGCGGCCTGGCGCCGACCTGACCAGCCATAATTTTGCGTGTGTGAGTGCGTATGTGTTTGTGAGTATGTGTAATTGACGTACCTGACCGCCTTCCCCTTCTCGTCCCCAATAGTGCACACCTCCCCTCGCTGATGTAACGATTCAACACCAGTCCACTCTGTCCTACCACACCCATGACGGTAACTCGAAGACTCCTGGTATTTATTCTACTACTACCACCACCGCCAACCCCGCGTTGATATGCTCCGTTAAATTTATTAGGAGGAGCGCGGGCATTGTTAACAGGCAGTCTAGCGAAACAATGTCGGGTGGAATAGTGGTAGTGCAGGTGGTGGGACGAAGGACTGGGAGCCGGATAGTTGGAGGATAATGATTTTTGGCCTTGCTAATCACGATGATACATTTAGAGGTAATGAGTTTGCATTTTAATCATAGCTTTGTTTTTCAAAGTACCACTGGGAGAATGAAGTACGGTTGAAATGGAAGTGTAGAGAAGTCTGATTAGCAGTCCCTACCAATTTTCACTTAGCTCTTAAGCAATTGATGTGGAATGAACTGAATTTTTTTAAATCTAAAATTAGCATGATAATCTATTGTTTTGTCTATGTGAGGAGAACCTGACCAAGTCACGGTAAATTCCGTCAGGCGATTGACCCACGAGTGGTTTATCTATCAGTTCTGATGAGAAATCAGCACGCAGGTTGTCAAGTGCCAGTGTTACGGGCGTAGTGTCTCCGAAGCACGTGGAGAGTCGATTGGAGCTCAGTGAGGTGAAACTCACAATGTCTGTACGCGTTTTTACCATGACCATACCCGGACGGATTCTTTGCTCTGCACTATACCCACTATCCGCATTCAATGCGCCACCTCAGAGCAGCTCGGTCTGTCCTGGTCTTGAGACTGCCTATCATCGCAAGCTTCACAACTCCACTGCCTTTGCCCCCTACTTCTGCTTCAACATTCAGCATTTCTTGGGATCGAAACTGGGACTACTACCACTGCTGCCACTGCTGCTGCGGCAGCAGCAAGAGCCCAATGTAACCATTACTCGACTAATGTGTGCGCATTAATCTCTACATTCGTGGGCACTTGCACCTCCAAAACACTCGCGGATTTTGTTTCCCAGAGGAATATTTGCATTGGGGGCAGCGCCATGGATGTGATTAGTATACCTCATCAATTCCCACCTTTCTCTAGAGAAAGAGATATTTTGTCTGGATTTTTAATTCAGAAATCTATACATTTGCAAACTTGAGTTCTTGGATAGGCATAGATACTATTCAATTCTACAATGCGTACATTACTAGCATGACACAATAAATGATTCAACTAATAAAAATTCAGTAAATATATTTTTCTCGCAAACACTTTCTTCTACTTATAGTTCCTGAGACCGGTGTGAGTAGCTAAAAGCGATTAATTGTGGATACTAATACCTTAGCTTTCATATCACTAAATGGACGGAGGATACATTTATTTACATCTACCAGCTATTTTTCTATAAGGCGCTTGGAGTTTAACAATAACTTCTTTGATGGTGCCTAACCTGCACAGAATTTTGCTGACACAGCCATGCGATACGCGAAGACGACGACTGATGTCGCAGGGGCGAATGTTGGAGTGGGCCATCTCGACGATGCGCTGGCGGATCTCATCAGGCAGAGGACGTCCGTTTACGAAACTCCCTCCTAACTGGTTCACGTTTCCGTGGGCTGAAAGAGGGAAGACATGGCAATAATGTCAGTGTTTTCTGTTTCACATTGCTTTACTTTGATATGAATGAATTTGGCCTTCTAGGGAGTAATGGCATTTCTAAGTACATTCAGACGGATTATCGAAGATGTTCCTGAAGTCATATCGCAGATCTTCCAATTTTGTGGTATATATTGACTATTCAAATTCTCCTACAGAATAATTTAGCGCTCCCAAGGGTAAGGGGGAATGGCACGAAATCACGGAGGTAGGGCAAGCGGTAAAGGTTTTTCCCACTTTTCCTTTCTCACTCCCTCCGGAAATAACCCCCTTAAGAGAGACCGAAGATCGGAATGAGGTAGAACCAGGTGAGTGAATCTTCGCACATTAAAAAAACGGCGGGAAGAAGAAGGAGGAGGAGTAGGGAGCGGTATTTCGCTCTTTTTTTAAGATACCAAAATCTTTATATGAAGGGAAAATTACCTTTAATCCAACGTTTGGTATAGCTGCATGAGTTTGAGTAAATTCAATGTCTCAAACCCAGATATGCTCTCAATGGATAGGGCGCTAATGGATTACAGGTAAACATTTTCGAATTCTCAGCCTTCGAATCCGACAGGTTATTTGTTGCTGCAGTTTGAGTTCTTATTAATCCTCAGGTAGATGGAAGTAATTTCCTCACTCCAATGTTTTCATTTGCCTCGTCAATTCGGATTAAAGAAGACGCATAGTCTACGCAGCACCATCCCATTATCATCACGTTTTAATGTTAAAATGCAACTGAAATATTGCGTCCTTTTTAAAGTTCTTACACAAATAAACTTTGCATGAATTAATCAATTCCATTAAAAATGAAGCAGGTTTGGTAGTCTATATTTACCTTTGATTATTCTCATGCAAGCAGTTATTTTAAGCTTTTAAGAAGAGAACGATTAATAAAATAGTAAAAGTCAATTTGAATGATTTAAATATTAGTATAAAATGATGCCTATTGAGGGCACTTTTGGTTTTTATAGTCAAGTTGCAATGACTCCAGTTCGATGTTCTGAAGCCTCAAACCATGTAACATTAATAGCTACCTAAAATGTCCTCAAGAAAGTGCTGCTTGTGCTTTTTAAAATATCAAAACCCAAAATTTGGGGTGATTGCGATATTCTTTCGCTGGTAGGTATTATGACTTAGTTAACAGAGGAATCGATGCCACCTTGTTGATGCATTGCTTTTGTAGGAAACTCACAAGGGAAATCTAAATAATAAAAACAGGTATGCGTGAATTCGGCGTAGTTTTAATTAAAGCTACATAGCTTGTGTGTTTGTACGCCATAAGGAGGGAAGTCAGTTGTACACGCCGAAAGCAACAGCAGCCATGCCGACCACTTTGATTAAGCCAGACCCCCGCTCCACCGAAGCGGTTTCACCACAGCGTACAAAACATTATTGGGTGAATTTTCGATCACCCGTGGGAGTGCACGGGTGGGTAAAATTGGAAACCCTAAGCTGGCACCTCTGGTTTGTTAAATTTGTGAATCTGCGTTGCAGGCGAGTGGCGTCAACACTCATGCCAACTAACGACGGTGTGCAATAAATATAATCGTCGTAACAGCATTGGAATTGTCTGGATCTATTGGACAGAACTTTGAGGTAAGGACGATAACACAATTTAAAGTCTGCATTTAAAAAAAAAAACGAACTAAATTTCTACATCGATGATGGGAGATAAAATGGTCACCTTCATAGCTACACTATGGATTTCCTTGGATAGAGTTGGTTCGTGCGATTGCATAGTTTAGATGTAAAAATGGAACTCGTTGAATGTATCCTTAAGACAATAAGCATATCGATGAAAAGCCTTTGTGTAATAATTGTCAATAAAAAAAGGATAGAATTAGGGTCTAATTTCACAGTTTGCCCTTGTTTATCATTTGAAACGTTATTTTAAAAAAGCATAATTCAATTTCACTTCGTCACCTTACACTGTTACAACTGTTAATGCAACTTTCTCCTTTACAAGTATTTTGCGTAACTTAATATATCTTTATAACGTTAATACTTTCAACGCTTCTTCTTTTCTTAAACTCGTATGGACAAAGGAGAGGGACCCTCCTGTTGCGTTTACATACATCCAAGTTTACTAATTTTGGTGCTAGAACTCTCGATTTTTATCGTTGGATAAGCATTAACGATTAACCATCGCCTCGCGAAGTAACGAAACGATTATGGTACTCTACTTCCCCTTCCTCGACACTGCAAAATTTCTGTCAAGCAAACTTGTTACAAATGTGGCACACGCATCTGTATGCATCCGATGGAGGGGAGACATGATTCATAAAATACCAGGAAGTACAGCAGCCACCCCTGTCCAATGGCAGGTTGAATGGAAGACACGTACTGGTGGCCTACGCCCCTATTTGAGAATGTGCCGATTCGCGTCCTTCGCGATAGCAGCTGAAATTGCAGGCGCTTGTGGTTGTGAAGTGCAAACGCGGTTTAGAAGGACTACATGGTTGCAATATCCTCTTTGGTCCACAATAGTGAAGGTTTTGTCGGCTAGTTAATGCATTCGAAAATGAGAAGGCGTACAACTCTTTTTAATTGGTAACCTCTCCCAATGTTTGTGTTGAGTGTTTTGACTAAAATAACAAATCCTCTATCCCAGTACGAATGGAGGAGGAAAGAATTTGTGCAGGCAGATGCTAATTGAGGTGACTTAATGGGAAAAATCATGCTGTGTGCTTAGACAGAATTCTAGACCACAACGTGCTTCTAGATGTGTTCCCTTTTCGACTTCCTACTGTTACACCTATGTACCCTCACTTTGATCTACAGTGGCTCCAAAATGGACAAATAAATTTGAAAAATGCAGTTGAATGCTGAGTGGATACACCAGCACAGCTTCACACTTTCCCATCTGGTAGACAATCATCGACTTTGTTTCATATTGCCAAGCATTCAACTTAACCGTGTTTAAAGGATAATTGAAATCTCCTTTAACTAAATGCATATTAGTCAGGCTTTGTGGCGAAAACACTGCTCCAAAACCTAGCATCTCAAGGATGCCAAAAACACATGCTCTTTAATTAAACGCCTCAAAGAAAGAATGCTTAAGTTTTGGATAACTAATCAGCCGAATCCTTACTTCACTCAGTAAATCTCGAATGTGGTTGGCAAACACTTGCAAGCTAGCAATTGGTGTATCCAAACAAGAGAAGTCCTCACTTGAACGAAGAGATCGACTAAGTATGAAGCAATGCCTACCCTTATTTTTTCCCGATCGTTTTCTTGAGTAAAAATCCTCAAAGTACTGTGCCTGTCGGCACACAGCCGCCGCTGCCATAGTCGCCGCAACAGTTGCATAGTCTGGTGGCTCGCACTTAGTTTGGTAATTGTGTTGCCATGGTGTCTCGAACCCATTCGTCCCCCCGCAAAAGTTAACTGCCTCTCCGGCTGGACTGCTGTAACGCGTATGACCGTGTTCATGATTACCGTCGCTATAGCCGAACACCTCGCCAGGAGAACTGGCGTGACGCGAGTAAGGATAAACAAAGGGTGCGGCTGCGGCAGCTTGGATGTACGCGGCGTCTTTAAAAGTGGACATCTGCCAGGGCATTTGGTTGGTACTCGTGCTTGTGCTGTCAGACATGGAATCGGCGGAGGTGGAGGCGGAAACACCGAATTCGGATTGAGCCTGTTGTTGTTGCTGGTGATGGTGGTGTGAGGCTCTCTCGTGGCCTTGGTGCTGATCCCACAGACTCATGCTACTCAGACACATTACAGCAGTACTCAACGACGTCTGTTTAGTCAAATGGAACACTCAGGAAGTTGGTGACAGTGGCGACAAAGACGGGGAGGGGGCAAGAGTGGCGGTCGGGGAGGAGGCGGAGGAGGAGGAGGAGGAGGGCACAAGCGAGCGCACTGACACCTCGGCTTGCACGCGGAGGCGCACGCGCGTGTGGGAGAGATACGCCAATCAACTTTCAAGCCCACTGACCAATGACGCGTACGTAAGACTGAGCACTCCTTCTTCTGCTCTCCTACTGTTATCGCTGCTAACCCATGTGGGTCTTGATCCATTCACCTCTTTTTTTAGGCCAAGTAGTACAATAATTCACCTTTTAGAGGCAGGAGCGCTTTGGATGGCTCTTTGTGAATGCCCATTTCAAGCGCTTGATATAAGACAATTTTATATCTCAAAAAACTCCTTGGCCGCGAAGCCTCAGAGAGGTCAATTTTTAGGTTAAACTTTATATCAAAGTGAAAGTTAATCGAAGTTCCGATCAAAATAGGATCGCGTGTATCTCTAGAAAATATTGGGTAATTTATCACCTTATCCAATATTTGACATAATTTTATTGGACGAATTGACGTAATGATATTAAGCTACATGCCTCATTTGTGTGAATACTGCAGTTAGCATGTACATTGTACTCTCAATTTATCCCGGTTTAGCAAGTCTTAGAAATATTCACAGACCTAATCTCGATAATAGTTTTGTTTACGCAGCAACAGTAAAGAATTATTTCATGCATAAAAACAAATCCACATTCTTTTTTAATTTTACGACGGATGTCATTCGGTAATTAATGAATGGTATCACTCCGCTGCAAAATAAAGCCCTCACCAAAAGGGAAACATGGAATGGGATGATCAAAAGTTGTCCGACTCTCTTCCCTCCTGATTGGACAACTGAGCTGCTCACACATGCGCAACGATCCATGACAGAGATTGGTATGGGATTGGCTCGTAGCGTTCAAACTCACTATCACTTATTTTTCACCGGTACAAACTCTCATCATTCACGCACCTAACAGATCCATTCGGGCGCACAAGCACCAATGGTGCCAGGCACAGTTGTACTTATAAAATGGTGACCTCCCAAACCTGTCAGGTTAAGTGAGTTATAATTCACTAAGAAATGAAAGGCTCTAGACTGCCTTTCAAGTGTGTATTTATTGATTTGTGAACGGTGTTATCAGATCACAGAGTGGGACTGGTAGTATCGCTCTGGAAATGGGGATATTTCCATTTCTGATTGGACAATTTGGTTGCGCGCAGATGCGCAACCATCCATGACCACGCGCAACATGGGATTGGCTCTAACGGCCACGCTTCCGAAAGCCTATTCTGAGACAGTCTCAGCCGCACTGCGCAGCCAAGGCTACACCTATAATGATTTCCAAATGATCGACTGTAGTCATGGTGATTGCATTATTTAAAGTATTCTTGCACCAGAAAATACTGAAAGCAATGTTTGGAAATTAAATATTAAAAAAATGAAGGGTTCGATAAGAGTAATCTATTAACAACATGCTTAGAGTGAAAACAGCACCGTATTGACGAGTCATTGAAAGAATTTCAATTAATTTTTTGGGCTCTCGAAATACTTTAAGACTCAATTCCCCAACCTAAGTCCTGCTGGTGGGAAGGGAAGTTCATAACTTAGTAGGAACACTTCCTTCTGTGCTTGTTGGCCATTTCATCGAGGGTCCAGAAGCCATCTTAAACATCTGTTAAAAAGTTACTGAAATTTGAAATGTAAATTCCCAATCTTTTGCGATAGTTGACTTGCTTTGAAGTTATTATCACGTCGACCTCCCTATCAACGTTGCAACATTAAAGCAATCAACAATAAATGAAGGTTCAAGTTGAGAGATAACTTTTTAAAATTTGATTTAGGTTTTGCAACAGGAAATGATAGAGGTATGAATGTTTTATTCTCTTTAATTTGAAGTGAAAAAAGGATGTTTCGAAATTCATTGAAAACTTTGCAAAATTAACTACTAATTTATAAGTTAAATGAGCTGGAAGTACAACTGCCTCACCTAAAGTGTGCCAACAAAGGTGTGGAGGGGAATGAAGAAAGGGAAGGCGAACTCACTCGCTCGAGGCAGGTAGAAGGGATCCTCGTGGAACACGATAGATTTGTTCTCTTCCGAGACTTCTTTGTGATCACTCATGTGCTCTGGGGTGTTTACACACACGCACGTACACACAGAGGGTTGCATACACTTACGTGCACAAATGTGTAAAAGGGCGTCTTTTATATGGCATTACCCCAGCACTGCAGGCTGTCCCCGCTTAAGGCCTTGACGGGGTTTGCGCGCTGCAGCGTACTTGAAAACGCGTCGATGAGCTCTTTAGCACGACCTATAGAGTGTGTGAAACATACTTTCTGTTAGTGTTTTCACGGTCCTCGGGAATCTAGAACCGTGTTTTCAAGTGGGTCTAAAGTTTCACCAAAAGTAGGGTTTGGTCATTTAATTATCAACTATTTCTGAAACAGAGTTGCTTAAAAATGTAGACACGAAAGAAAAATTTTTGACTGATTTGAGAGCTAAAGGCGACCAAAAATGATGCCTTCCTTGAGCAAATTATTTAACAAAAATAAAAAAACGACTAGCATATCTAAAACACATTGCATGCGTTTTGCTGGGGAGGATAAATCGACTAAGTTCCAGCAGAGAAAGGAAAGAAGAAATGCGTTTAAATTGGAGCATCCTTCTTGCTAATCCTTTGGTGAGCTGCGGAAACTAAGGTATACATGAGACTGATAAGCATCTCTTTGAAGATACGAACCTAGGTTATCAAAGCTAAGGTTAGATGGTGGTAGTTGCTTGAAAAACGACCGTTTGGAGGGGATTCCTGCTAGACGAGGGATGATAAAAATTAACCTACAATTGTGATGTGTAATGGGTGTACCCCCATTTTTACTTGGTATTCGAAGGATGAGCAAATACCTTAGTTGTTTTGTTAAAGTTCTTTGGCCACTTGAATAGCGGAAGGCTTACGGTTCTTGCGTAATATTAAAATAAAATTACAAATAGTTTTTATCGGACCGAGTTGGTTTTTTTGCATTTTCAGTACTGTTGTTTGGAAAATAACAAGTCGTCAGCAGTCTGTGCCATGCTGTGTGTGATGATGTCACCCAAATAGGAAGTCAACGCACTAAAAAGTCGCGCTTTCCAATACCAAATTTGTTGGTATGATTAGCCAATGAAGTACTATCACTGAGCGCTATATTTCTTACTGCACTAATTTTAGTGACTTCAAAAGTGTCAAGTAAAAGAGTAAATAGGATATAAATCCAACAACCCTCGCAATTGCGCTATCTTTCAACACTGTGAACGGCATTTTCAACAGGGAAGTCCGAGTGAGAAATCAGCTTAGAATAAGGCCTGTAGTTTGGGTAAACGCTCTTCTTGAAGTCTGCAAAAGTAAAGTAATCGAATGTTCTTACTGTATTAAACTCACCGAAAAGACCTTTAGTCCCATTAGGTAGAACAAATTGGTCACTTCTTTCCCTCTAAATCACTAACAGCGTTACGTTGGCAAAGCGAATTCGAATAAAAACGATGCACTGGCGTTGCAAGTTATGCTTTCCAAAGAAACACTTGAAGAAAACGGGTGTACTTATCAAAGGAGTGACGCTGTGAGACGGAGTCGCGCAAGAGAGACTGCTAGCTGAATTGCAGTAGTAGTAGCGATGTGCTCCTGTCAATCCTCCGACTAGAGTGGGGTCACTGTTTACAGATGCCAGATAGGGCGCCGTTGACATCAAGCTCAACCGGTTGAAGATGCCTTTGCAGAGGCTGAACTGGGTATCCATAAGTAAATTTGTCTTGTGAAAAAAGCGACACACTATTTTATCTAGCTAAAATTACTCGTCGCATCGTTTTACCTCCCATATGGATTTCATTCTTACTCATTTGCTTCTCTCCCGATTCAGAACCTTTATGCGGGGTGCATCTGAAAAAAATGTAAAATTGCTTCTAAATTACGAAGGTGGCTCACTTCATAGGCGGAAAAACAGATGTCGAAATTGGTATTTTAATGGAATTTAGGAATTCGGAGCTCTCATATTTGACAGTCAAGTAACATCTCATCACAATCCTTTGGTCATTTACAATGAATTATGAGTTATTTGTTACTCATACTACAAACACCCACGCAAGAGAAGCGAATGTCAATTACACACGCCTTCTAGTGATCGGAGCACAAAGTTACTCCTCGCAATTTTACTTTGATTCGAACAGCTTGATTCCACTCAAAGGGTGTTATTTCGTATTATTGCACTCTGTTTCTCTCCTCCTCTCCATCGATGATTACCTCATCCTCTCTACATAGCACATGGGCAATCATGGATTACTAAGTTGTTTCTCTTCTATTGTTATAGATTGAATAATACTAGTGATAAATAATAATGAAGGATTTATATTATGTCTCTATGTAATCTGCATGTTTTTATCAAAGAAGGATTGAGTAAATGAGTGAACCTTTCTACAGATTTAATGCATTGCTGAATGACCGGTTCACTAATCACAAAATTCTGGGGCAAATTTAAACTTTACCAATTGAAACAGATCGTCACTACTTACAAGGTTAATTCAACGTTAAGCGGAAATTTTTTTTGAACTTGAAAATATAAGTGCACAATTTTCTTTAATGCAAACCTTGCACTATTAAGCTAAAATATCTAGATAGCCTAAAGGGCACAAATTGCACATTTTACGTTCTTTGCAGTTAGGCGGCTAAATTTTGTCTTTCTTTAAAAAAGAACAGTTATTAGACGCAATTCTTCCATCGAGGTACATTGGTAGTTATACCAAGATGCATTCACTGATTCTTCAAGATTTTACCCTCCTACCATCTAATGTTTCAAAGCGCATTGGGAAGTGATTTTCGCAAAAAACATGTCTGCTAGGAAAGCATCAGTTTATTCCTTTAGTTGACATTGAAATGGCAACCCCAATCGAGCAAAGCAAATAAAGTCATCAAACTCTGTGTTGTGTGCATATGAATTCGTGGCATCTATTTCTTAATTTTATGGTTATAGTCATGGACACCGAATCCAGATGCTCTCGTGGGACAAACTGACACAGCATGTGGAATCAGTTAGTAGAAAGCGCTTCAGGCAAACCAGGTGAGATGCTCAAACTCCACCAATCTGAAGGTATTTATGGTGTTGTTAATCCCAAGAATCTAGTGAGATCAATAAATTATTTGAACTGGACTTGATATAGTCTTTTCAATGATTAAGGAGTGAATTTATCTTTGCAGTGCCACTTAATTGCGCTCCTTGAATTCATTTACTTATCCAAAAACCACTATTTCTGAACTGAATGACATTGCACGACCCTTTTATTCCATCTTTGGCACAATCGTTCGTCTATGCACAGTTGGAAGGAAGTTTCCGTGACCTTCAGCGTTGATTCACGCATGGCATGCAAATATTTGCCAACGCAACTGTCGTATTTACGCGTCACGTGGATGATAATTTTGAGCAGAAAAGTGGTTTGAAAGTCAATTCACGGTTACAGAGAGTACGTCTAAATTAGCCATGTCAACACACCACGTCTTATTCCCACGAAGTCAATATGCGTTAAATTGTGCATAAAATTTGCCTGGAATAATCACTGAAATAAGTCTACTACTTCAATGATGAATGACGCCTTGGAACTGCTACATCTGTGTTAGCAAGCCATGTCTGAACAACTGATCATAAGTGATAGTGTAGCCAAAATATTATTGCAAAAATTGAACTCCGTAGTTTTAAGCGCGGAACTATGCATCGCCAGAGTACTGATGAGCAGTTCAAGCACAGTACTAATCATGCTTGAAAAAAACTGAAGACGATCAAAAGTAGTGATGCGGTCTACTGGGATTTTGACCTCAAAGTCATTCAAAAGCCTTGGCAAAGATTCTGGCTCATTCAGTGTGATTAAATAAGCAGATGGGATTTTGATTTCCACCCTGCAGGAATTTCAGATTTGATAGCATATTTTTAAATCCCACAAGTATCTTAACCAGTTTATTTGATTCGCATGACAACATATTTAATCGAAGTCGACATCGAGCATTCTTTCCTTGTTTGATACAAGAAAGTCTCAAAATCTTACTTCAGAAATAAGAACCTCTCAAATACTGCTTGTCATATAAAACAGGATGTATCGTTACGTTTTCTGCACGTAATAGTCACACTCACAAATACGCAAGTTTCACAAATACTTTGGAAGAATTATAAATTTGATGTTGACAAACAGACATCATTGGACTGTACGGTAAATACCCAAATATTCTATCAACAAACATCCCTCAATTGCGAAAAAATTTGGGCCTTTGAACCACGAGTCAATATTTTTTACATGCTTCAAACTACACAAATGGGATTACCTATCTGGAGTGACTTTTCCTCGATCAACAGTAACTTCTAAAAGAAAAATTATGACTCTGTGATGGTGTGGACACCACTTTAAACTGCAAAAGGGCGAAGAGATCTTGTCGCATGAGAGTCAGGTGGATAACTATCTCGAGATCCCAGGCATATTCTTTGCTGCCTGTGACTCCAAACATCACAATTACCATTCGGCTGATTGATTTGCTGTAGTATATCAACTTGATGCTTTCTTGACCTAGACCTCTAATCAGAAAATCTCATTGATAAGTCAGCACACTTAAAATGAAGGTCCAATTACTAATGCTATTACTTGGTTCAGTGGGTGTGAAATAGTTTTTGTGACACTGCATAATCAGGCAGCTCCACACGTTATTGCTTTTGGGCGAACTACTGCCTTGCGTGGGCCGTCAAAGCTAAACGAGTTGTTTTGATATTTTGTTTAAAGACACTTGTAATACTTTGTTTGTTCCGACTGCCCGCATACCGAAGTAGAATGTGCGGATCTTTGCTACGCTTTAAGTTCCTTTAAGTATACGACAACTTTAGCTTAATTCTAAAACTTGTACTTCATCGTGCCTGATTTGTCCGGTCAATTAATTAATTTAAGCATTTAATGCTTTGGATTCGAAACAATTATTTTTTGTTCCAAAATGAGATAATTTTATAAGCATCTTTTCATAACGCACTTTCATTACATTGTTATGCCACTAAAAGTTGTAAAACTGTTGAGACTCCTAAAGACAAATAATTTGGAATTCTGGGCATATAGTAATACTTGGAGTAGACATGGAATCATTTGGATAGCGCCATCGACAGAGTTCGCCGTGCCGACATCAAAACTCTTCTTTATGAAAACCACCATCAACTTGGCTATTAGTGTAGCGTCCCGAGACTTCCTTTAAGGTAAAAGAAGGCATAGTACATGGATAGAATATATATTCTAGAAGCAGAGGAATTGGGGGCTGTTGGCACGGCCTGGAAGCCGGCCAACCGGCTAGTACAATATGGCCACCCAAGTGACCGAAACCGGCAGTTCAGTTATCCGGCATCATTTAGTGCTCCACAATTTTGAGTTCTGCCTCTATTTAGTAAAAAGATATTTTCGATTTTTATGAGCATTTGATATCGAGCAGGGAACTTGAGAGTTAACTTATTCGCTGATAAACTGCGACGAAGAAGCTGAAATAGCCGAATGTACCTGCAATACACCACTTACGGGAATACGCCAAGGTAAATCTATTGCTCATTTTTGGACGATAAAGGAGTAATTTAATAACAAAACTAGTGGTAGAATACTAGTAGCTGAAAAATATGAAAAAAATACCTTGACACTTTTCACTTCTACTTTAAAGATACACCCTATTCAAAGGAAACAGCAAAAATGTACTTCTATAGGAATATGGTAAAAGTGATTTTGGGTGAAGTAGAAAGGAAGGAGAATTATGATATCGCCCACTCAAATCACAATACATCCAGCAGGTATTTTCGACGCTGCCAGCCGTAGATTTTAATTAAAACATATCAAATCCTGGCTCTCACTTATTAGTCATTATAAACGGAGAATTGACTTGAGTAGCCAGATTCGTGAATACTGAAGTGTTCCCTTTTCCTGGAGGCTTTAGTGGTGACAAAACCTTTTGGTCGTGAAATGAGTAGTTAAACTAATGAACTTCCATTTTACTTCACCGAGAGAGTTACATTTCAAGTAAGTGATGGGGGTAAAGTACTAAAAAATGTGGCCTCTTGTGCAATCCTATTGAAGAAAGGACAGAAAAACCATCGCCATTGGTTCAGCCAAGACGTTTTTCAACTCAAATCTGGGCGAAGTTGAAGCGTCACACGGAGCGTGGCCAACTGTTGAATTCTTAATAGACAGACACACGCACGCACACAAGAGGTCTGCAAGGATGAGGGGGAATAGGGCGAGGCCACGCGGGTGCTGTGGTAACTACTCGATGGTGCGTGAAATACCCTCACCATTTCTCGGGGGACTGGGATAGTTAGAGGGGCACTGATGTTGCTGCTGGTTCTGGTGGTGAATGGATGGGTGTGAGTAGTGGCTGTGAGTACCGCCCCGGCTTCTTGGCTCCAGCCACTGGGGCTTGTCAAAGGATTTGTGCTAGGAGACAAACCATTCATCCAAATCCTTGTTTACCTTTTCTTCCTTTTCCGTTCATTCATTTTTCTGCTGTAGGACAACAAGTTTCACTTCTCAGGTGAAGTGATTCGCTGATGGTTTCCCATTCACACACCCCAGCTGCTAAGCTTGTCACTCTTAATGACATTCTTGCTGGGTTCGCGAATAACTTTTGGCACTGCTTTAAAAGTCTAACATTATGGAGACTTAGTCTGGATGAAAGTGTAAAATGGTCCCCAAGAAACGCTGCCCCTTTTCTGAAAAGGCCAAAAAGTAAGTGAATCTCACGCCTACATAAAAGTGTTTTTAAACAAAACACAAAAAACTTCAGATAGTTAAAGGATCGTAAAATAAGCTTTTATTTTAGCTTCAACAGCCAATGCAAGGTGGTATTTTCCTCAAAATTAATAGCGTGCAGAGATGCCTGATTATGCAGTGTCACAGAATTTATTTATTGAGACCGAAAACTACGAATCCACAAGGAAGGCAGAAGTGGTCATATTATGCTTCTGCTGCATGCGTCATCCCACGTCACATTTGACAGTATTTTTCCACATGCATCAAACAACGGTGCTATGAATCACACATCCTTGCGTTAGATGACACAGTTTCTCTTCAATCCCCTTCTTAATGACTACGGGTGAGATATGGAGGTCAAAATGTAGCTCCCATACGCTCCCAACACCGTTATTTTAAAAATCTTGACACACGTTTTGAAGTGATCAAGGAATAATCAAAGGTTTGATTGTTCACATTTCTTACACCGGCGGTCCTCTGGTAAACTACCAATATCGTACTTTTCAAGGGGATGTGGAGGGGATCCAACAAGTAAAAACAAGTAGTCTGATGAAAACAGAAATTCTGTTGAGCAGAGAGATCTTCAGGTAATGAATCTCTAAAGCCCTGATATGCCTGCCGTAAGCCCAGCACAAATATTCAAGAAGGGGACCTTGGTGGCAAAATTAACCTATTCATATTGCCGTTGTGCATTGTGAATGTCAGCAGGAAATACATGGGGGAAGCGTTGAAGACACAATTGAGGCGTGGAATGTAAATTGAGACATGGAACAATTGATTCACAAGTTGACTTAACGGGTTGTTTAGCTGCAGTCGCATCTCAGAATCTCTCATGGATATCATACCATTGTAACTTAAAGAAAAACGGGCATTTTGACATTTACCTGCAAAATAAAAGGGATCATTTGTATACTTAGTCACTACAATTATTAAACATGCCTAAAAATATCATGATGCAACAAACAGTTAGAAGGTCTCAGTTCATTAAAGAAACTTATTCGGGTAACCATTGGATGAAACGAGCAACAGGTAGCATCATTTCAAATAATAAACAGATGTAAACTATAAATATTTATGAAAAGAAAGAGCAAAAAGAGTGTGAGCTGAGAATATCACAGGAAGGAATATTTGAGGTCATCGATACTCCCTCTCCCAGCCAAATCGAGGTTCCAGCCTTTGGCACACCATACAGTAATATGTCTGCTGTGTCTGGGATGTGAGACAATATGGGAGTGAAATATTTCCGTACAGATGGAGTAGTTCCCTGCTAGCAACCAGTGCATCACAGCCTGACCATAGTCCACATTCTGCGTAAGTTCGGTGAACATGGCTATGTACTGCGGCAATGTGTCACCGTTGGGATAGTTTGAGTTGAGCCAGCGAGTTGGATCCTTGTAGAATGCATCCGCCTCGTCAATGTAAGCTCCGGGATCTGTGTTGTGCCATGCCGAAAGGTCTGGATCGCAAGAGAGTAATCGCAGACTCACATTTACATGGAGGTAACTGCGGGAGCAGAGAAAATATTCGGGTTGAGTTTGCCCGTTTTAATGTTACACGTAATCAAATATTCTTACAAACGCATATATTTATTCGAATAGGTAGCGCTCCACTACCTATAGCGCCATAGGTCCCAAAATTGTTCAAGTAAACCAAGTACAAGTACCAAAGGGTTACTTAGATTACACATGCAGGTAACTTTACTAATTACGTAGTACAAAGTGGTAAACCGCAACTGACGCATCTTCACTTCCATTCAGCAAGACACCACACAGCCGGATGTGATTTTTACCCAAGTATGCTTAAGTGCATGTAGACATAGAGCATTAACAGGGTACAGTTGATGTTTCCTACGATTTCCAAATGTTTGGCAGGCAAGATATTACTTTAAAACACAGTTTTCAGCAAAACTCTCTTGATGTAATTTAATCTCAAAAAGGTTCCCTTATTTGCTAGAGTCATTACTTCAGCACACTCTGTACTTGGAATTATACAAGAGTGAGAATGGTCTATTCAGCAATATAAGCTGAGTTCAAAGTCGTACAGATTGAAAATGTCAATGTGTAACCATATTACTCTCACTATCAGTGTCTTCTTCCGAAATTCAACATCATCTGGTAACGCAGCTGGTTATCCTTCTACATACTTGCAAAACATCAAAATTATTGAAGTGAACTGGGTTTCGCAATGCTGAAGGCTATTTTACTCACCTCAGGTAAGGTGTGCTGTGACATGGCATGAGAACAAGGATGCTGGGTCTTGGAGACATGTCGGCCCAGTTGGCAGCAGTAGCCTGTTTGGCTAGCTTTGACATCAGAGCGTCTGGTCCCCGCTGGTGGACGAGGCAAGTGTAACCGGCGACAGCGATATTGACCGCAATCAAAAGGGCAATAAGCAACCTCTGAGGGGAGCAGAAGGACTGAGACCACCTAGACTTTCTCAGACTGCGATGGAGGTAGAACAACCCTCGACCAGCGTAGTAAATGAACAGAGGAAACAGTGGGAAAAGGAATCGAAATTCCTTATGCGCTAGGCAGCTGAAATAAAAGTAGAGCTTTTCGCTCACACTTCTTTATATTGTGCACTCCATTTGAATAATGGTTTGGTCAAACTCGTATCGTTATGGTAAGATCTTCACGCCCAATGCCAATCCTTTTTCTGACCTTCAAGGCTTCAAAATCTTCATTGTAAACTTACTCACAAGTCACCACTTCATTAATTAAAAAATGACCTTTTGAGATCATTTTCTTCCTAACACTTCATAACAATGCTGCTTGGATTGTTTTGAAATTGATGAAGATATGGCACGAAATCAACCAGGCAGTTTTATAAAGTGACTGATGTGTTAAATGCCGGATAACTTTCAACACATTGAAATTGATGCTTCCTATATGGAAACGCTACCAGCGTGTCATGGTTTGTTAGAGTCAGTTAGTCCTTCAGAATGATACTACATATCTCAATGAATTTTAAATAACTCATCTCACGCGGTCCTAAGTCAACACTTTGGTCTAACCTTCACCTTTCGATGCAAGTCACGTGACACAGTATCCCATTTATTCACGCGATGGTACTGCTTCTGTTAATACTCTTATTTCGTAAAAACCAATGTAAAACATCAACAAATCGTGCCTGTAAGCGAAGATAGTCCACGCGATCCAGACACCAAAGTACTTTGCGACAATCCTTTCCCTCGTTTGAGGACGACAATCTATGACATCAAACAGCCAACCGAAGAGTGCCAAGGGTAGGTGAAGGATGAGTATGGAGGGGAGGCCACTTGTGAGATACCAGTACCAAGGTTGTACACCGTAAAAGCTTGCCCCATTCGAGAAAAAATTAAAAAGCAAAAAGTTGACCTGGTTCACCGTCCAGCGGCCGAAAACGAGTCGGTCAACAACGAGTGATACAGCTGCATAAGAGAGACCAATCATCAGAGCGAGACAGAGGGTGCGCCGAAAATCGTTAAAAGAGTACTCTTTCCTAAAAAGCAAAGCAATGAATGCAGATTTCTCAAAAAGGCAACCATGATTATTTGTTACATAAAAACTTAAATGGTATTCAAAATGGACTGCGGTCAATTTACCAAATCCGGAGGAAGTAGTGGAGACACACGGGGACCCAGAGTACAGCTGCAGTTGGACGGAGTAGAATACAGAGACAGACATGGAACAGGAATGGAACGGTAGTGGTGGAGGTAGAACCCAGACCATGACTTGGAGGCCAAGGGTAGTAGCGAAAGGCCATTGCGTGCAGCGCCCACTCGAGACTGTTGCTGAGGCTGCGTGGAGCACAGTAGGCGGTGAACCAACTTGTCATCTCTGCCAGTAGCACCCACTGTATCAGAAAAAAAACCTACCTTCGGTATCATCACCCTCAATCTAGCAAAAGTGGTAGATTTAAATTTTACCAACACAGGGACCGACTTATTGACTTCGTATCTGACCAACAACATAGTAAAGTGAAAAGTAACTAATGCTTCTCCTTCCGTTATAAATGCAAAATTCAACCGAGAAGTGAAGTTATCCCACCAACTGTGTTTTGAAAAACAAGGTGTAAATGAGACCAAACATCGAGAACAAAGACCTAACTAAGTGTGAGCTTCTACATTTACACAAATTGACCATCGTTGGATCAGAAGTTTTAACAAATATTGGGGGCATACATAAACTTTGGCTCGTAAAACCACTTTTACCTTCGCAGATGATTTTCCACTCAATCGGATGGCCATCAAGTAGATAGTGTAATCGGTCACACCAGTGAGAAGACCGTGAAAGAGCCGAGGCAGAAGAACGATTGCATCACGAGAATCTACGCCAGAGAAGGCTAATGCCTTGTAGATTCCAGCGAAGAAGAGCGGGTAGAGAGGGGAGCGGATTGCTACTGTGGGGGCCCACTCCCACGTCAACGCGCCGAACCTACAGAGATTTTGTGTGTGCAAATAATTTTTCAGCAGCAATAAGTGCATCAATTAGATTGTCAGCCCTTAGTAACTGACTGGATTTTATTAGAAAAGCAAGGAAAACATTGTGACGCATGGAGATGGCTTGAATAAATTAGTCAATGGCGTTTAAGGGATCCATCGAAAAAATCAAAGGTGATGTTCCAAAGTATAAGTTGAACAAAAAATCATCAAAAACAGTCGGTCCTCATCAAAACTATCACAATTGCATGAATTTTCATTACGTTGTTTGGAACACGAAATTCTCACTCCTTTTATTGAAGTGATCGAGGGAGGACATAACATGCTACCTTCAATGGCATCAGTAGCACATACACACTGGTTGAATGGAGCAAGTGAAAGGCTTACAGTCACGACATGAACGCTTACCCGTAGACCCAACGATGCGCCACTTCAACCGACTGCCATACCTCGTCCGGAACAAAAGTTGTTCGTATCATCAGGGCATTGAGCAAACGAAGGAAGATGAGGCCCAGCAGCACAAGTATCGTACCACCGGTGCTTGTCTTGCCTCCACAATTCTCCCCTTGCTTGGAAGAACGTTTGTGTCGTCTCTTCGGAATTCCGACGAATTGCCGTGGTGACACCAACATTGATTTCGAGTATTTTACTGCAGGTTTACGCTGACTAACTTCCATCAATTTTGAAGACGCTACTAAAAGGCAAACGCTGTTGATGAAGAGTTAAACAGAAATAAAAACACAATTTGAATAACTTGACAGCGAAGAGGACATCAAGAGGACATCAATTGGACGTAGTGACTGGGCTATATCCACTTGATGTATTTAAATAACCAGAACTATAACAACAGGCGAAATCCTAAGGAGGAATTTCAATTAATTGCATAGAACTTTTGAGGTATGCTAGCTGTTGTCATTCGAGGTGCCAGCTCTTGCAATGGGATACGTCTGATTACCCAATAAACTAACGACCACACCTACGAATTGCCTATATTACATGACCTGCCCATTGTTTGAGAAGTGGGTCAGACATTAAAAGTTCACTAGACATCCGTCTATACACTAGTGAACCACCACCCCGTGGGTGCTAGCACAAACAGATTTGTTGTGATTTTAAAGCTTACTACACAACAATCAACTGAACCGTATTTACCAAACCCAACCAAAGCGAGTATGCTTTGGTACTCAAAACTTCGAAGCTTTGCTAATACGTTCAAACTCTGTGGAAGCTAAAATTTATGGGACCATAAACTATGCCCCAAGTACTGCAGGTGGACTATTTTTCCTTAGATACAGACAGACAGACAAACAGACCGGTAATTTGAGGTGCAGTTCGCAATCCCACGAAACAGCAAAAATACAAGAAAGGACCAGGTGAGAAGCTATCCATATATTTTACACAAATCACACGGCACGCACTATAGATCAATGTTAACCCTCTTCAGAGCCTCGACACACCAGGAAGGCACTTCGTCGAATTCGTATTCCGCGTCAATGTAGGATTCGCCACCTCGAGAACTAGCCTTTGACGGTTTGCAGCGTCGTTGGAAAAACTCACGAACAAACGTGGGGAAAACATCAGCCAGAATGGCCTCCCTAATTCGACCCATGAAATTGAGCAAGTAGGTGAGGTTATGCAGGCTGACGTAGGAGGCGGCATTCGACTGACGAGCACCAAAGGCAGCGTGGAGCCAGGAGCGGGAGACGTTGCCAGAACATGCGGGACATGGACAGCCGGGCTCAATTGGACGAAAGTCATATGTGTAGTCCGTCAAACGAAGATTCACCTTCAAGGAAAATCGTAAGCATAAATCAGAGATGTGGCAACGGAGTGCTCTTATTAGGTAAAGAATACCCTCGTTGTAAAAAAGGACTACTTACAAGCCCCCAATCGACAAGAGCTTGGCCAAATCGGGCTGTTCGCGTGGGATAGACGCAGTCAAACATGTCACAACCCAAAGCAACACAAACAATCAGATCAACAGGAAAGCCAACACCCATTAAGTAGCGGGGTCTGTCACGGGGCAGCAGACCTGTAGACTGATAGACTGTGCGACAAAAGTCGGACTTTGCCTCGCCCCCACTCAACCCACCGACAGCGAATCCTTGCACCTGCAATAAGGTAAATATCAAATGCAAAAATACATCGATCCCTTGGTAGGTGCCTAGACTAGGTGCTGAAAACAGTCCAAATGAATTTAATGATAATGTAATCCCAAGAACGTAAAAAACAATGGCAGCAAATTTTAGCGGTCGATTAGAGTACTTTATCCTTGCGTTTCGTCATCTCCCTGATGCACTCATCGCGGAGGTCCTCGTACAAGGCACCCTGAGTGATGGCAAAGAGGCTTTGTCGTTGAAGCTGGGGTTTATGCGCTTCAATACACCTATCCAACCACCTAACTGAGCGTCGCGTAGACTCGTACACTTCCTCGCCCATGGTCTTGACATGTAGTACATGGTCTAGTTGCATCACGATGTCAGATCCAATGGAAGCTTGAATTCGACCCACCGACTCCTCAGGCGTGAGGAGCATCTCGGAAGCGTCGTGGGGTGAGCAGAAATGAGTGCCCTGCTCATCAGTAGAGGAAAGCTTGGAAAGGGAAACCATCTGGAAGCCCCCCGAATCAGTGAGGATACCACGAGGCCAAGACATAAAGGCGTGCAGTCCGCCGGCACGGGTCAGCGTCTCAGGACCCGGTCGATGGCCAAGATGATAGGCATTGCCTAGCAGCAGACGACAGTCCATCGCCTCCAGCTGCCCTACCGTCACCCCCTTTATAGTGCCTTGGGTGCCCACAGGCATGTAGACCGGCGTCTCCACCGGACCAGCGGGGCAGTGGGAGGGGAAGAAGAGACGACACACGCGGGCTCGGGTCGTGGAGCACTCGAATACCAAATCGAAACGAAGAGACGGTCCTGTCCAGACCGAGAGCAATGGCGCTCTGCCAGTCATTTCTTTAGCCTCTTCTGGTGTGTCTTTGTTGATTGAAGGTTGGGTGTCTACAAGTGCCGGCGACGCCTGGAAGTGAAAATTAGAAACAATCCCTTGATGACTGCTTGGCCCTTTAAGATTCCACAATAGTGGTGAAGGGCGAAATATATTTCCTCCTCCCACCAAAAGGCAATCACAACAAACAAGTGCAAGAAAATCACTAAAGAGGATTAGAAAGACTAGATATATATTATAAGTGGAACAAAACAGTAATAAGCTTCACACAAGAACAGCAGTAGGTAACTATGAAAGAGAAGTGATGAAAGACACGCGGAAGTGGTGTGGAGGGAGGAAGCCTACCCCCAATCAATCAAGATGCGGGGATGGGGTGTTTTGGTGGTGGTGGTGGTGATGGAGGCGGAGCAGCCCGAATGCTGCGTTGGGAGCGATGCGGTCGTCTCGTCATGGCAGGTTCCGTCAGAAGAGGCGTTCCTGGGGTAACCACAGTTGCAGAATCTCCCGAATCCACCGGGTTGCCCGATTGCCGTCGACTGTCACGCCAACGCTGACGACGCTCCACTTCGACCTGCTTCTGTTAATGAGAAACCAAAAAAACAAACTCACCAACTATCATACCAACACAGCATTCGAATAAGTACTGAGATCAGCAATAGCAAAAAAGCTCTTGAAATACATGTTTTCAATTTTGGAAAATTTAATGATTCCTGAAAAGAAGTGAGTGGGTCGAGGGACACCGAGGTTCAAATAAGCCAATCTAACACGAATTACTATAATTGTATCGTAATGGCTACTCCTTCCACGAAAATATAATGGAATAAAATAGTCATCATAAACACCACCTGCTTGCAGAGAATGCAGTGGTCATCGAAAAACTTTCTCTTTTTGAACACTCGCCCACATAGTGGACAAGTAAGAGGGGGAACATCGGTGCGCTGCCTGACGCTCCGCTTGGCAGTACCATCACTGACAACACGTCGATCGACAACGAGGTGGACATTGGTGAGTCGAAGAGGAACACGAGAGTCTTTTGAGAGCTGTGTTTGCGGCGCCTTTGCACTGCTGCTGCTACTGTCAATTATGTCGTTATTCTCACTACAGTCCCCAAGTGGTTGTGTGGGCTCACTTGCAACCGTCAAGAGTGTGTCTTGTGAGACCGAAATGGCAGGATGTGCTAGCGGCGTTAGGTTCCCCAGTTTGCTTCTGAAGCATAAATAGCAGAACTATTATTTGGTGCCGCTAGATTTGCGATAGGTTTCGAAAGTAAATATCAAAAAGCCGATTGACAGAACTGTTAAACTAATGTTTAAAACCACTTCAATAACTTGGCTTCACGTAGTGCAAGATGGAGAATAAATGACCATCATAAGAGAGTAGATTTTAACTAATTTACAGGAATCGGTTGGCGCTACCGGTAGCGCAAATACAGAGAACGTCAACAGGAAAGCTGATGCTATTAAATGCATGATAACCCAGCCAAATATTGAATTGAATGTGCAGTCGATTGAAATAGTCATTGGGTTGCAAAATGGCGCACTAGTGAGCAAATAAAGAACAGTTTGATTGAAAGGGAACGAATTTCGGGGCGGTATAAGCAAAGTCAGTAAAATAGTCAGACTATTCAATTTCTAAATAAATTCTCAAAAGACTCACGGATTTTGAATCCTCGCTGACCTAAACAAAGAAGCTTCGGATACGCTTGTAACAGCATGGTCATTGAGTAGATGCAGGCGCAGTAATCCATATCGAGCAAAGCGTCGGTTCCGACAGATCGGACACCTACGAACCAACAAAACGTTCACAAAAGGTCGATACTTCATGTAGGCATTGCCAGTTTAGCGGAAAATAAAAGACCACCTTAGCTGAGTCGAATGTAGACGCCTACTTTGCTGAGAATCTGAACACTTTCGCGTTGTTTTTGCAGCAGACTTACGAGAGCAATGTGAAATTGAACCACGTTTTGTTGCATAATGTCCAAGTAAGTCAAAAACATCTAGCAATAAGAAGCAGGTATGAGAAATCCGTAGCAAAAGAAGGGATAGGTCAGTGAAAATATACGTACTTTCAAATTGCTTCTCACATTTGTTGCATCTAAGCCACTTGGAATTGGCCAAGTCATGTGCTACGTTTAAATGATCCGTAAAGGCTTCCAGTTCCGTAAAGGTCTTCAGACAAGAGGACACGATACACTGGTAGACCTTTTCATTATTATGCTCCACCATATGGGAGCGCATATTATGAAAGCCATTCACTCTCATCCCGCAGAACCTGCACTCAAACTGATTATCCACAAGGCTATAGTTTAGCATCTCAGAAGTGGATAAAACCTGCACGCGCCGAGCCACTGATAAAATAGAGCGGGAGGGTTTTATCAGAAGGCTGGTGGAGGACATGATGCCACCGACTGAGCGTAGCTGTGGCCAGGTTTTGTGCGACTTCATGTGCCGCTGTAGATTCGAGGCCTGTGAAAAGGCTTTTGAGCAAATGCAGCAACGGAAAGGACGCTCGCCTGTATGAGTGCGAAAGTGAATCTCCAGGTGACTTGGCCTATCAAACCGCTTGGTGCACTGAGAGCAGGCGTACTCGTGAACTGGTTCGCATGGCGATCCAGGCTGGGACGGGGAAGGAACAGTATCATCTTCCTCTTCCTCTTCCTCATCTGCATCTTGATCAAGCCTTTGTTCCTGACGAGCTTCTTGCAACCCAGAGTCCGTAACCTTAGTCGTAATATCTGACTGAAATTAGACGAGAAACGTGAGACACTATTTTTCGGTATGGATTGCAAATAAGCATGATGGACTTTACCTTTTCGAAAGATGAAACAGACTTCGATAATGACTGAAGTCCTTGGGTATCACTCTGTGCATTCTGAGGGTAACTTTCAGCGAAGCCAAAAGAATGCTGTTGATGCCGCTCGTATGAACATGGCCTACTGCCATTATAGATCTGAATCTGACTGTAGTCCTCTCCGCGATCACAGGTGTTCGATGCTTGGGAATGCCATTGAGAATTATAAGTGTCACAGGGTTGCTCCTGCCAAACAGGTTGAACGGATTCGGTGTAGAGGCCAGCGTAATGGATACCCTGATTCTGTTGATAGGTGTTTGGTTGAAAATCTTGGTACGTTTCTTGTGGCTCTTGATAGTGTGACAAAAATGTGCCGTGATGCGTGACGTAGCACGCGGGGTGGTTATAAGGGGCGGGTATCGCGGGCTGATTAACTGTGTATGGGGCGGAATATCCATAAGGCTGCTGATTTATCTGGGTATGGGGAAAGTTTTCACCAGATGTACACATTAGCTCCTGACTAGTAGCAGTGGCCTGATAGGTAACCTGAGAATCGGCAACATAATGCATCCCACTTCCGGAAGTTGAATTACATACGTCCGTGTAGGGACCTGATGATGATACCACCTGCTCAGAAGCGTAATTAAAGGTATCGTCAAACTGATAAGAGGGATAGGGATAGGTCTGGTATGTTGAGCAATTCCTATTACATGGGACATCACTCAAAGAAGTCGCGTTTGGCGGAGCAGAATAAGCAGACTGTCCGGAATTCAAAAAGGTATCGTCTTGATAAATGGTGCATTCACCAGAATGGTCAACATGCTTAATTTTCGATGTGTTGAAGTCACTCGGAGTCGATAGCTCATAAACAGTATAGTCCATTTGAATATTATCATAGAATTGGTCATGCTTGGGAAAGGAATGTGCCGGATTACAAGCAAAACCAGCTACATCTCGTCCAGAGTTATAGATCGAGCTATCGCAGTTCTGAATAATCGAGTCTGCGAACAAGGAACTGGAATAGTTAGCGTCCTCATCACTTTGCGCTTCGCTAACATGAAACTGGCTTCGGTTAGCGTTTGATAAACTGATCGGGTCTGGGTATTTTTCCCCAGGATGTTGACAGGAGTAGAACCCTGGTGAGCCATAATAAACACCGCTTGAATTATTACTAACATAGCAGTTTTCACTACGACCATAATCAATACTAGCCATTGCTCGTTGATCCATATCCCAAAAACAGCTACTCAACAAGCCGGGACTTTGGCTCCACACCAACACAGCCGTTTGCGCAATGTAACGATCCACACAAATCAGTGCTACAATTATCAAAAGAGAATTGTTCTAAGAAAATAAAACAATTTATGCTAATTGAGAATCATGTTTGCAGTTCTTTAGTGAATATCACACGTTAAAGCATTGTGCATCTGTCTATTCTCCAATTTGGTCGTATATTTTGGGTGCATTTGCTTGCTCATGCTTCGAGTAACCTTGTAATTCGAAGGGGTGGGCCATTCCGAACAGGCCTGCGAGCATCTTACCGGGGCTATCTTTTTAGGCAGCTCTGTCTCAGCAAGTCGTATGTTCTTCTGGTATGGAAATCGGAGCTTGTTTTGTCGGCGGCTTGTTTGTCATCATCTGATATTATTTGCCCGTTAACGTTTGTACGTTGCTGACTATAAACCGGTCGTTATTTTAATTATCGCAATAATCTTTCACGATATCTTGTGTGGTAAATACTTTGTATTATCTGCGGATTGTTTCGCCTTTGCTTCATGGTAAGGTATCCTTTGGTCTATACTATTTTGCTTGCCTCCCACTTTCTTCTCTGTTTATTGGGTTGATGTTCGACACAGCAGTGCGGTCTTTGTTGGACTTCCAGTTTGTTAGGCTAGCTATTATGTTTTTTTAGTTGACATATAATGCTCAAGTTCTTCTTGCTCCCGTTTGTAGTAGCTAGTTCGAAATCCCGTCGAAGAATCAAAAACACGTCTCAAAAGAACCGACCTCAGATATGCATTAGCGACATAATCCTTTTACCTATTCTCTGCTCTCGTGCTTGTACCACAGACTAAGGTTGGTTCAACTTCTATCGCAACGCACAATTCAGGAACTGAAGTTTTGTGTTATTTTAGGCTTTTTCATTCCCTTTTGACTTCTCACTAGATTTCATGGGTGAGCTTGAAAAATGTACGGGAAAGGTGGACGGCCACTACAGAGGCCTCTCGCCCATCGTGATCGCTATTCACTCGTCCAATACCTTTGTTGCTCCCTCAAGTACTGTCCTTCCCCGCAAGTCCGTTGACAGAAGGCGCTATTTTGCTGGCTTTACGGCCGGCTGCGTCTCACGTACATGCACTGCGCCCATCGACAGGCTCAAGGTTCTACGTCAAGCCGCGGTACCCGAAATCGCTGGCCTAAATATGTATAGAAGTACGCCCATTTATTCCACACATTATAATTTCCAAAAATAGCCATTATTTTTGGTTCTCGCCTGCACTCGGTTGTGCTGCGATTGGCATGGGCTATGTGGTGCGTGATTTCAGTGTAGATGGCGAGGTCATAATACAGATAACTGGTGGTCTCTCATCGTTGAGCCCCAGGGATCCTTATATTTCATGCAGATGTTGTAGTTTTAGTACATGTGGCATATCGTAAAGTCATTGTGTCTCCGGCTTCGAGGTTTTAGAACACTGATAGCAGACGGCGGCTTATTCTCACTGTGGCGGGGTAATGGTGTGAATGTGTTGAAAAATGGGCCGGAAACCGCCTTGCGCTTCGGCTTTCATGGCAAACTGAAGGATCTCCTTTTCCCCGAAGCAACGGAGTTGCGTCCCTCACAACGGCTCTTCGTCGCTAGCTTGGCTGGCGCTTGGTCCCTCACCCTCACATATCCTATGGAGGTATAATTTAAGATGGACTTATCCTTTTGAAACGTATTTTAATGTCCCGACAACAAGGTTACGCAGAAAACATTTGTTCTTTTCTGTAGGTCATGAAAACTCGTATGGCGTTGCGTAAAACGGATGACTCAAATTCAGTCATTGCTTGTATGAAGGTAGTTCATAGTCAAGGTGGTTTGCGTAGTTTCTACCGTGGTTATGCGATTAGCATGCTTAGCTACGTTCCCTACGCCGGATTGGAACTATCGTTTTTCGAGGTAAAATGATGTTCCACTGCCCCTTTATAGGTATGTTTTCCTCACCAAAGTTATCTCCCTTTTAGCTTTTCAAACGTGGCTATGTGGAATACTTCCATGGTTACCGTCCAGGTGATCCAATGCCTCATCTCGCGAAACCAGTAGCAATTAGCCTCATCATCTGCTCCTCCTTCATTCCAATGCTCATAGTCTATCCTGCAAATCTAATGCGCACCCGCTTCCAGGCCAACACTAACTTTAGGCCACCCAGCATTCTAAGCATGTTCCGAGGCATTCTTCAAGCCGATGGCATTCCCGGTCTCTACCGTGGTTTCTTAACCAGTCTCTCCAAAACGCTTCCCTCTGTCACCATCACTTACCTCACATTCGAAGCTCTAATGGAAATGATGGGTCTTCCCACCCTTGGCGCCAAATAGGCTGTGCTGTTAGATCTACTCTCAGGCATTGCATTGCTCATGTCTCGTGGTTTATTTCACCTGCTCATAGATGCCGATAGAACTTTTACGTTTACTAAGTAAATGCATTATTTTTGACGATGGTTCGTTTTTCATTAATTTTGCAGGCCATTTGGAGAGTCGCGTGACTCAAGAACAGGTTTATTAAGGATGCCAGAGTTTTAAAGGTACGTGATGGGGCTTTTCCGTCGAAGAACTTTTGGGTGTATTTGGGATTTTATGCTAGTTAAAAGTTTTCCCGTTTGTTAGAGTAAAAGTGCTGCATAAGCTGTCGGGCAAACATTGGATGCTTGTCATTTTGGGATCACACGCCATGAGCTGTATAAGCATAACATTGTAGAATTTAAGCTGTTATTGGATTGTCAACTTTCAGGAGCCAGTAGAAATCTTTGCCGTTAGATGACTAGAGAGATATTGAGACTTCTGGGATGGCTCACCCAAATGCCTTGTGGTAAACTGAATTTCAATGCCATAGAAGCTTCTCATAACATTTCCAAGGCATTTGGTAAAGTTGCAGTAGAAGATTGCATAATCGTAAAGTCGTTTAGAAACTTGATTCCTTTGATGAATCACTGGGGAGTGCGTCGCATTCATGAAATTTCTTGAACCCTTGAAAGTAAACAACTGCACGCCACCGTCGGCGTGATTATTTTGAGACTAACGTTTAACATAATTAACACAGCAATGGTTTTACACCCGCCATTAACTGGGAAGGTATAATCGTGAAAGCTACCAAATATATGATCACGTTCTTAAAAAGATGGACTGATTAACATGGGATGATGAACTGCGCCGTTTTCTGCTATTAACGAGTGAGCATATCCGTGATTACCTCAAACGACTTACAACCTCATACTTCTGGGGACCAAATCGTGCACAAGAAGGCTACGCAGTGATGGATCGCAGAGAATCGTTCGCTACACATCTGCCTTACTGAAGAGTAGCAATTACAGGTGAAGTATAATGCTATTTAATGGCATTCAGAAAACTTCTTCAGAAGCAGCTAAACTGTACAATGAGTCGGAAGAAAGCGCTATTCATTCTTACGAGGCAAAACTGACCAAGGGGGAGGGGAAGCGATTGCCATTTTGAATTTGAGAGAAAGTACTGCCTTGTTGTTGCACTCTTCCTCCTTATTTATATGCTCTTCCTCCTAGTGACAACCTTTTCTTGGATTTGGACCAATAGAAGGTAAGGTGGATATTACTAACATTACTAAAAGGAATTGTAAGTAAGCTCTCACTTGGCTTCTACAGGCAAAACTTTCTATAAAAGCAGGAGTTATAAGCTTATGCTACAGGAGAAGAGGATTTAAAAGATGTCAAGGTGGCCATTTCGACAAACAATCAAGAAAAGGGGCTTATCAGTCACTTATTTCTCACTCGAACACACTAGATGAAAATGTTTGGCTACTTTATATTTAGTAGTAGGACTTTGACCCAACTTAAGCCGCATAGCTGCATGGTGCGTAAAAGCAAAACTGTGTCCACTCGCTTTTCTACTACTGCATTCTCGTTGACTCTTCCTTCCCTAAGGCGCAAGAAACTGTCGATTCTCCATAGACCGACAACGTTTCTCTACACCACCAACCTCCTGCAAAGTTTAAGGCTGAAGGTACGAGAAACTCCATCAGATGCAATATGCCTTTCAGGTGAGTAGCGGTGAAGATGCACCGTCACCGTGACTGGTGGAACGCCAACGATTTCCGAGGGAAAGTCGAACAATATCCCATAGTACAACTTCGATTATTGCTAAACTCCCGTGTTTCACAATAAAAAACGTCGAGTCTAGCCAATCTTTTCATTTCAAAGATCTGAAACCGGAGATGTAAGAAACGAAGAAAAAAAACTACAAAACAGATGACTGCTTCCAACTATGAGAACGCATTCCAATTAAATGCAAACCCTATTTGCTTAAAGTTACATTAAGCTTGGAGGCCATGTTGCTGCAAAAAGTACAATAGCTGTGTCCCTTTGTGTCTGTAGGGTTCCAAGACTTTCTTTAATGTAAAAGAAGGCACAGTGCTTGGACAGAGTATATATTCTGGAAACAGAGGGATTGGGGAGCTGCTGGCACGACTCGGAGGCCGGCCAACCGGCTAGTACAATATGGCCACCCAAGCGACCGAAACCGGTAGTTCGAACAAACCAAGTATTACAGTGTCTACCCAAACACAAGTGACAGTGAACAATCAAGGTATTGCATGATCGTAATGGGTTAGTTGTTTACTTAATGCTCTGTTTTAACAACAGGTCATGCAATACTTTGTTTGTCCGAGCTGCCAGTTTCGGTCACTTGGATGGTCATATTGTACTAGCCGGTTGGCTGGCCTCCGGGCCGTGCCAACAGCCCTCAAGTCCTCTGGTTCCAGAATATATATTCTGCCCTAGTACCGTGTCTTCTTTTACCTTAAGGGAAGTCTCGGAACGCTACATTGGTGGCAGCGAGAAGCGGACTCGAATTTAATGGGTTTTATTCTGCTCCACACCGCTTCTAGCAAACTTTGGCGGTGTGAAAGAAGTGTATGTGCTACGGATGGGAGAATCTCTGGCATCCCATAACAGAAGGGCTGGGATCGACGTCCATCTTCCGCATCTTACTAGCCCTCGTATTCTGCAAGGAAGCTGTTAACAATTGAAGCGGCAGTAGCCGTGCACCCCAAGTCCAGTGGAAATACCAAGAGGGATCAGTGACGTTATGCTCAAGCATCCTCCATATGCTCGCTCTCAAGTTCTTAGGCAACTAGCCTCCCTTCGCCAAAATGTGTACCAACAGATGTAGAATGTGTAGGATGCCAGTCGATAGCATCGTTTTATGCTTTGCACATTTGGATCGCGTGCAACCTGTCCATACGGAGCCTGATCGACCCATTTGCTCAGAGTTTTACGATGCCCTCGCGTTTCTTCCACAGCACCGAAAAAGCCTGGAATCACAATATGCGTTGCGTGTGTCTCGACCCATTCAAACACTTGGATTTGTACCCCATCTTTCATCGTGACACATTATCTTGTGAGAGGGGGACCAAGAAATACGCATTTGCTGCACCGCGTCTACGCGGAATTGATGGCACTATAAGGACACGCACTCGAATCTCGATGACTAGTACGGTTGGCTCGTGGGTGCTTCTCACAGCACTGATTACGTTGTGATGGCTGACACGGGAGGCCGACAAAGGGGAGCATCGGAGACGACGTTCGAAAGAAGAAAAGGACTGCGCAATACTTTATTTGTTTGACCTGCAGGTTTCAGTCACTTGGATGGCCATATTGTACTGGCCGGCTGGCTGGCCTCCAGGCCGTGCCAACAATCTCCAAGCCCTCTGTTTCCAGAATATTTATTCTGTCTTAGTACTATGCCTTCTTTTACCTTAGAGGAAATCTCAAGACGCCACAATAATCTATTTTATTAGGTAAAAATGGAATTTATCTGCGTCGCGATTTGTTTGTGATTCGCTTTTAACTGTTAATGGAAAAGCTTTGTGGTCAACGAATACGATATTGCTGCTGAAGAAAAATCCACATTAAAATTGAGTTTAAACTTAGGTGCTTTAGTGGCTAGTGCTTCAAAGTCACAAGTTTCGGAAAGAAATGTTGCCTTTGTTTTAAATGGTGATGTTTGGCAGCGTTGAGTTCGTAGTTACTGTGCTGCTTTAGCATTGGTGTTCCCGTAGGGCTCGCGATGGGGGGTGGTTCGTCAAAGATTTTGGATCCAGAAGAAGTAGCCGAAATATCAGCTGAAACTGGATGTAAGTTAATACAACTTACGGTTACTGTGCAGTTTCCGCGAAACAAATACACCGACTCTACAACCGGTATACTACACTCGATCGATCCAAGGCAGGATATTTAAAGTAAATTTTTGCAAATGAGCATAGTTTTTAGGCGTCAAGATTTTCTCCTCATTCCTGAGTTGGCTATAAACCCTCTGGGCGACCGTATCATAAACGAATTTTTTAAGGGCGGGTAAGTCCATTCCCTTTTTTGTTTTTGTTAACTCTAGCTTAAATATGACTTCGACGATGGGACGCCATCACTAGGCTGTGATTGTGGTGAATTTCGTTCCTAATCTCACTAATTTATACCTTCTGTGACCTTATATTCTACTTAAACTGCGTTATAGTTTCTGGTATCGTCAAAATGTCGCTCGATTATTGTTCTTCAGAGAGGAGCTGAATTTCCGGGAATTCATGCAAAAGGTGGCACGCTTCCGAAAGCCGAATTCCAGCGGTGTGACTGAGTATAATAACCGCGAGGCTAAACTACGGTTTCTCTTTGGCATGTATGATCTCGATGTCGACAACCGAATATCTCGAAGCGAGCTACTAAGTGTTCTGCAAATGATGGTTGGAGCTAGCGTCACAATGGAACAGGTAGTGCTTGTTATGTCTGTATTCAAGCCACCTCAACCTGTGTTTAATGTGCTGTCGCCCATATGAAGGGCGTGGCTTTTCCACTCGGTGGCAGTTCTTTATCTGCATTAACGTTTTGCCTTAAATATTTGCATTATAGCACTTGATGTGTATCCCATTCAGTAACTTGTAACAAAGACTACACATTGTATACCTGTATGGGTTAAATTATTTGCATTTTTCCATGGATTAATTTACTTTTGCCTTGCATGTTCGGAACTACTCTTTCCACCCTATATTTTCCAACTCCCATTAGTCTTATTTGCAAGTTGTTAAATGCTGCAATGGAGGTCTCCGGTTGCAGACGTCATATCAGCATTTTAAATGGATGGAATCGACTACTTTTCCCCAGTCTGAGCTCTTTCGAGGGTTCGAATTGGTCGCGTCGGATTGCAGAGTAGAAATGATAAATAAGATTTTCAATATCAGTCTCTCAAACTTACCCTCATCGATGCGTATTTGACTTCTAGATTAATCGAATTGGTGAGCGGACAATGGCTGAGGCAGACGTTGATGGTGACGGGTATATTACATATGACGAATTCAAAGCAGTGAGTTTTTACCTTTATGTGCTTTGTTCTATGCGCCCAACTCGTATTGTGATATGAATGTTAGGAAAGTCAATGAATGGCGTTTTTTTGTTGTTTACCATTATGAAATCGAAGTTGTTTTTTACTATGTATCTTTGAATGGCCGTGAAGAAGTTATCATTGGTGGCGCTTCCTGTTTTAACTACGGAATAGTATTGGCTAGTATCTCACATGGGTAGGGCTTGGAAGAGAACAAATGAGAGGCGAGGCCATTAGTCGTGATACTATACGCAGAAGACATCGATCCAAGAGGGTGGGGGCCACAGAGACCCTGTGATTCTACGAGATTTAATGTTTGGCATTTGGTGCATTGAGATAAGTAGAAAATCCAATTGTGTTCCTTGTTATCGGCCTAGGAGTTGACGAAAGCCATCCCCATAATTTAATGATTTCGAACTGATAATCGAGGGTAACTTAACCGTGCACACATCCCGCCGAGTTCATTCGAGAGTGATCTGTTATGACAGTGCTGAAGCTGCGCTCTATCAGGTGACGCAGTTAGTATGTCAGCTTATAGCCTGCCTCGTCAAATAACATATGCTTGGGCACCGTACCACTAGTGACACAAGTGATGTGTCGTAATTTCTCCAGAAAAAATGAAGTAACCATATCGAAGAAACAAGCTTGGATCCACTTCCTCCTCCCAGGCTAAGGCTAACCGCCATATGTCACAACGGGGTTCTCCATTCCTTCGGGCTTCACTGTAAAAACCTTGGGTTTAGACATGCTTTACGGGAGTTTTTGTGACTGGTGTCCAGTGCCTTAACTGAAAACTGAGTTCAGGTATTCAAATGTGGAGTATTTTGTCAAGCTTTACAAGCTCAAAACTGGGCATAGGTAATGTCTCTCGACTAACCCAGTAATTAGTTTTGTAAGTTTAGCAAATTCCATGATCCGTTTGGATCACTTTAAATGCTACGCCGTTTGCATCAGTTAATCCTTTCGCTCCTCTCTTGGGATGACTGATAGCGTACTCTCTTCCCTTCCAGGCTGTTGAGGGCGTAGACATCGAAAACAAGATGAGCATCCACTTCTTAGACTGAGTACAGAACCCTGCGATCCTGTGAAACCTCGTGTCCATGTTTGCTATCCTTCACGGGCTGTAAACTTGCTATATCTTTGCTACTTTGTCCCTGTCCTCCCAACCAACTATTCGTTTTCCCAATAATGCTGCATAGTGACACCTCTGTCGCATTCCTTTTATCAAGGTATTTAACAAGACGTTGATTTGCTCACTTGCCGCCTCTTTTGCAAAGCAATGTGAAGTTTGTCACATTATCCCACCTCCAATATGTGGTACCCTCTTTATATAACAGCGGGTAAGTATCATTATTCAACATCTTGAATGTTGCTGTGAGTTTAAACTGCAGAACATATATGACAATCAAATAAGATGAAACCGAATTGCTGCTATTTGCATGCCTATCATTACGCCCTTTCAGTGAGACATTTGCAAATTACACTAGGCGGCTGAAGGTTGCAACATTTGCGTATACAGAAGAACCGAGCGCCGTGTAGTGCCATTCGTGCCTAAATAGGCTCGGAGCAATGAATCGTTTCAAACGAAAATGCATGGTTTTTCATGTCCATCTATACCCAAAAAGACAGACCATTTTGTGCATTATTTTTACCCCTGCACTCTACAAGGTCTACTTGTACATGATACTTCGAAGCCCACATACAGTAAACTCATACACATAGTTCTGTGAATGATGTGAAGTCGTCTTGTTATTCGGAGATGCCACCTTGATTCTTCGGCGGATGTTTACGCTCGGCTTTACCACTGTTTGCATTAATAGCCGCAAGGATCATTCGCACAGTGACAATGTATTCCTAAACGCAAAAAAAACACCCCTTAGAGAAGCCTTCGGTTCATTAAAAAACCAAGGTAGACCTCCACTACCTCTTGCAAGAAATTATTCACTCAGCAAAAGTCGCTGAGTGGAGAGAGGGAAGTTAGCTAGAGACGAGATTAGACAATCTTCAGTTATCGATCACATTAGAGAAGTCGTGACCTTTCGGCAAAGAGTGCATACTTTCAATAGGTCTGTATTCGATGCTCATAGGCCCCTAATAAAAGGATAAAGGAGTTAGAAGTACGTCATGACGCCGTGACGGTTGTTTTTCACGCAACGAATATTGCTTAGACGTTGATATACTTTTTTGCGTACGACTGTAAATTATCCGACTGGAGAAGGTACTCAAAATTTTGTCAACTAGAGTGAGATGTAATCTCCATTGCATTAGTTGTCCTAAGTGGACTGAATACGCAAGTGTGAAAATGACCTCCTATGTAGACCTACAAAGTGGTGACATTTTTTTTTTTTAATTCGTTGCAATGATAGTTGAATCATAAATTGCAGCTAGCGGCAAGGTGTAGTGCGTTCGACTAATGGCGCATAAGCGGCATGAGAGGCTCGTTTAGCAAGGGCTGGGGGCCACTTTATTTTCATTCTTTGGTCATAGATGCAACCAATTAGGCGAATGAAAGCTCCGACAGCTGTTGCGCAAGTTGTCACGACATAGCCTTCAGTGCACATGCAAAGTGGGTTGAAACTCGTCACCTCGATTTTGCATTATCTAAACACTACATTAAAGAATACCTTGAGATAAGTATGTTTCAGCATCTGTTTACATCGGTTGACTTAATCGCTGCACTAGATGCAGATCGTTGCGCTATTTTACCAGCTTTTGGGATGTTGAAACAGTGTTTCCAGGGCTACAAAGGACAGGAATTACCGCATTCTCATCCAGGATGAAAGTAAGTAGCAGGTCGACCTAGGTACTTTTGAATGCATTTAATTCGTAATTAACAGTGACCACTACAACGACCATACTACTCAAAAAGGAGTCAAGAATAAACTCCACAGAATCCACGTAAAACCGCGAACTCCCAGCCATCAAACTTAGTGGAAATCGATATGACAGAGGAAATGCAACGGATAGGGCTGCAAGAGCTGACGTAATTTCAACTGAACTTCGCTTCCCCTTCAATAAAAGTGTGACAAGTTAGCTTTTCACGTAGATACCTAGGGATCACTAGTCTCCGTGCTCAGGTTTTATGCCACAAGTCAATGGATTAATTAATCTCGATTCCTAAGGTAGAGATTTTTGTATTTTAATACTACAGATCATAAGTCAGCCACATGAAATCGAATTTGTATGAACGTCATTTTCACTCCGATTAAAGCACTCGTTGCTTTCAAGATTACGTCACATAGAGAATCGAAGAATGAAGAGCAGTGGGACTCAACCCACACTCGTGAAACAAGAAATACACCTAATAGCATTTCAGTAACAAAGGCTGAGTGCCTTTGACAGGTCAAGTTTGGAAGCATGACGTTTGAATAGTTATGCCGTTTTACGCATAGGCACCTGCACCATACTGAAGATCATTTTTTCGAACTTCTCAAAAGCCGTGCCTTAAAAGCACTCAAAGCAGGCAAACGCTGATCTATCATCGCCTCGTACAGCCTTTTATCGAAGGATGTGAAGGAAGAAAGCCACGGAAGACATGGCAATCTTCCCATGGATGCAGAGAAACTCAAAATAATAAATTTATTTGATCCGAATAAAACAAATTTCGGACAAAGTTGATGCATTCTTTCAATTCTTACCGTCACAAGGAGCTCTTGTGAAATCAGTGTTTCGGAATTGAATGCAGAGGAGGAAAATAAACCTCAGGTTACCAGAAATAAAATTATGCTTTTAGAATAGCCTTGATACTGCAGCTGTTCACTTACTGACACCGGATAGGAATTGGCACACTAATAATCGAACATATTTAAATGAAGACATCGGGGGTGAATGAAGTCTTGGACTACGGTAAATCAATGCGATTAAAGTGGCATAATGATCCGGAAAACTATCTGACTTTAATGTTGCAGCTTCACTGGGAGTGAGTTATGATCGACCAAACCTAATTTTCCAAGTCGCATTGTTCCACAACATAAAGGACAACTGCAATTTCAACAGGGGATAATTAGTCCTGACAGCGAAACATGCATAGGTTGGCATCAGGGAGAGCACAGAAGAATAATACTGGATGATTGCACCAAGGTGAATTTTGGTAGGGCGCGGGTTTCATGCAAGCAAATACATTGTTCCATAGCATAAACCTCTACTACTTCAATACGTTCCACAAGACAACATCGTGAAATTGACTGATAGACAAATTAATATCGAAAATTCTCACCGTTATGCGAACCAATTTGGTGCACAGAGTTTCATTTTCCTCTACTGCAGCAGTGTAAGGCCAGCCACATTTGTCCACGAGGTTCTCGATCGAGCGAATCACCGTTCCGAACAGTTCCAACTAATTTAAAAAAGTAATAGTATTTCCACATAACTTGCTCTAACCAAATCTCTGGTGTAAGTTCGTAAATGATGATCGCATCTGTCATAAGAATTCAGCATGGGCCGACATATAGATTGCTCGCTGGTGGACCAGAGGCAACCAATAAGCACAGTTGAAAAATGTGTAAAAAGTGCAAGGACAGCGTCACTTGCAAAAACAGTGGGAATAAAGTACAGCTTTTGGCGATGAAGGGACAAATAAGGAGGTTAGACGATAGGGTTGAATAACATTGCCATCACCTTTTAAGTAATATCGTTATCCTATTTTCGCCATTCAGCGCTAGTTCCCTCCCCACTCACACCTGTTTTCGCAGTTCTTTGTGGCCTTGGTCGAATTTTTGCACGAGCTGTTGGAGCTGCTCATTATTGGCACTTCGCTCCTTATAGAGATCGGCAAGTTTGGAGTTGAGAGTGAGAATTCGACTGGCATGCTCCTCACGAAGCGCCTGCAGACGGGCGTGTGCCTCACGAATCTGAGAAGAGCAAATACAGACTGAATCTTATCCAGCTTTGGCCACCCATTCAAATTCCCAAACCTCAGTGTAATAAAGTCAATTGCGAACGTCTATGCTCTATGGCGCAATATTTGACGCCAGTAATTCAACAAATGCAGCCAAAAAACTCCACTTCCCGAATTTGAATATGCGTAAATTATTGGTGTCGCTTAATATCTAGATTTTGAAGGCAGGAGGATAAATTCCTTTTGCTTATGTATTTCCACATTTTTGTGAAAAAGCCTCCCGCATCAACTCAATATCCACAATTTGTCCTAACTTCTTCCCTTGTGGGTAGTGGGTAGCTGCTTATGCCCTGAGAGCTAGTTTGGGCGATCAAACATAGGTGCGAGTTAGGGAAAAAACGCGGAGAACAGGTAAGCGCGAGGCGATCGCTTGACCTTGTCGATGCGGTGCGCATGAAAGTGTGGACGCCGCACAGCGTCCATGTGCGCTATTTACCTAAAAAAATATGCGAATTAGTAATGGGCACACTTTCCATTGGCAAAACACGATTCCTCACCATCGTTTTTTGCACAAAGCCAGTTTTGTAGACCTAACGCCGTTACGTGACATTCACATCCCCTCTCCTCCCTTCCTCGCACCGAAAACACAAGCACAACTTACGTTTTGAGATTTTGTATTCATCTCAGCTAGGAGTGATTGATAAGTTCCGTAAAGTGTGTTATATCGCATTATTAAGCCAACGAGAACATTGTCAGCTATTTTTATGTAGTCTAAAACAAAACAACAAATTCGATCCAGTCGGACGCTTTCAAAATGTCGACTCATCGTCTGCGCTATCATTTGATAGACTGTAAATTTTCCTAAACGAGGGAACCTAATAGGAATAAATAGCGAAGCACCACTCCGTTAAGCGTCATGACCTCATGAAGGTAGAGCAAATTTTAGGTACCAAATTAATGCAGTAAAATTAGACTAGCTTCGGATATTCAGTGACCAACTGCATCTTCTAAGTCAGGCATAAGAATCGTTGCCTATTTCCATAGAGATCGAGTCTATGCAATAGTGTCCTAATTTTTGAAATATTTATGCACAAAAAATACATATTCAACAATAACAGATCAAGCCAAAGCCGCTAAGCTACATAAATAAACTACTGCATTCAATTTAGCGAAACGAACTGTTGATAAAAAAGGCGCCAAGGCATACAAAAACAGCGACGAAAATAAGTCACGACAGCCCACTAAATACAGGGTACGATTACTAGTCATAACGGCTGGTATGTTATTAAAAAAAGGGGAAATTTGGCACCTTTCGTCCTCATTAAATAACTTCCGTTCCCGAAACTTACGTGGAATGGAAAGGAAACTTGAAACGAACGTTTCCATGTCTCATTATTTTAAATTATAAACAGCTAAGGTTAAAACATGTACTCGGATATTTACAATATTGCATGGTACTTAAGTATTGTTAGTAGAAAAATGAATGAGTATAACCATAGGCACCGAATGCGCAACCATACCTGGTGGAAGGAGGTCGATGACGTCCATCAAGTAAGACTCGTACTTCTTGTATTCCACTACTTTTCTCCGCATATCCTCGTATCTAGCAGCAAAAACAATCCAAATTACCAAAACCCTATAGAATATTGAATTGAGGAAAGAAAGGTGTTTCAAAAACACCACCTTCGTCTTACGCAATTTTAGCTTTTCCAAATTCCACCCTGAGTTCAACGCCTTCCTTGGTCTTTTCCTCGATTATCTGCTGCTCAGTCAAGTACTTTTTGACGGCTCTAACTCGTTTTGCTTCGTTATCGCGAATGAAACCTTCAAAGCGCTTCATCTGGTAGCGCAAATTCTCCTGTCTCATCGCAAGATCTTCACGTTTCATTTTGCTTACAGCGATTTGGCTCTAAATGTAGAGCCACAATGATATTTGTGGAGCGATCGGTTTTCATACGACATCGGACCTGTCCGAAAAACTAATACTAACGAAGACTTCACGGAAGGACCAAGAATAGTAAAAAATGACTGGTGAAAGCTTAAGGGAGGCTGATACGCATTTAGTATATACCCGATGAAGAAAAATGCACAGCTGCAGCGCCTTGTATTTGAATGTGCAGCATCTAAAATGACTCGGTTTTGGTTAAAACCAGCTTCTGTGTGCCAATCACCCCTTCGTACAAGTTCGGTAGGAAATAAACTAGGTATAATCCTCGGGATGTAAGCAATTAGAAAGTATAAACTCAATCGACTACTTCTCAGGACAGGTAAATGAGAATACGGTATGAATGAGGCAAACTATCCTTACGCGGAACTTCTTTCGCATTTCAAGGAGCCGACGATCTGAGTTAGCAAGGTTCACTGTGCTATTTTCTGGTGGTGCTCCATACCCGGACTTCAAAAGCTTTGAATCGTAAGTAGGGGCTCCAACGAGTTTCGGAGAATGAATGTTCGCGTTGCTACCCAGGGCCATTTCCATAACTATTGCTTAAAAGCACATTTCTGAGCAATGCACATGAATAACCAAAAACGATAATGACTGGTTAGCATCAAAGTTAATTTAGTTTCATTGAATGACAGCATATTGAATAAGACCGCTATGATAGTGTAAACTGAGGTCGCACCAAAAAATTTACAGTACGTAGGACAACACAAACCGTTCGTCGCACGTCTTAAACATCCAAAACCTATTTTACACTTGTCAATGTATATAACCAAGATATGCATATCAGACATATGAAGTGCATGTGAGCATACAAATGCTAATCTTATAAGCGCAAATAATCGTGAAACAACTACAGAAGAACCGAAAGTTCGTTTTAAAATTACGCCCACGATAACATATTGCGACGCCTACACGTGTGACCACAGGTTTAGTGGCACCGCCAAGTTATCCAATTAACTGCCGGTATGATTTTTATCAACCACAATGTGTTAGTTATGTACGTTTTACAATAATATGCCATAATAAGAAAGTTTTACACCCTTAAATGGTTTGCTAACATAACATTAGATCGCGTTTTCGTGCATTTTTTCGTTTTTAGGATGGCTAAATTATTGTGAGGACATATGTAGCACTCGTATGTGACAGTATCCTCTACGTAGGCAGCATAACATTTTATCCAGTCAAAGCCGCATTGGAAATCGAAAATTTAGCAAATAGTTTCTAGCATGAGTAAGGTGAATGCAACGCCTTGCCAACAGGACAGTGACCAAAACCTACGGTGTTATAAATTCCCCATAAAGTCTCGAGACTCATTTGAAAGCGAAGGAATACGTAATACTAAGAAAGAATGTGTTGTCGACCTGCAGAAGAGATGATTTTAATTGCCATGGCACAAAGACTAGTCCATCGGCGAAGGTACAATGTCGGGGCATCTAAGTCGCCCCTTTTACCAAAGTCGGGAATCAAACAAACAACCAGTTTATTACAGCATTGTCTATTAATGTGCAAAAGTAAAACAAAAACTGGTTGGTTGCATCAACATTCCATCTTGGATAGCCATACTTAACCCCTTTATTATGAGCATTCTGCATTTGGCACTTCTCTCGGGACGGAAACGTTGCTAATACTTTTGTGCCATGAGACTTCCTTGAACTCAGCAGAAGGCATAATACTCAAGCATATTGTGTATTGTCAACACACAGCAGCGATTAAGACTACTTTAATGAATTAAGAGTTGGGCTGTCCAGCAAAAATACACTGGTGTAAGGCCTTAAGAGGCCCATTGTCAGAACAAACGAACAATCAATGCATTACATATGTTTGCTTTCCAGTAACTCCAAAAGTCATTTGAATTTAACATCAGCGAGGTGTATTGTGAGGTCACTTGACCCTACTATCAATAAGGAAATTTACACGGATAACTCACAAAATATCACACAAGTAGTAGGAGCACCTTAACAAGAGACATATTCAAGCCTGGTCTTGCGTTCATTGTTTCTTACCTTATTGCAGACCATGAAGTTATTTGATTAGCAGAAGCCAACTTAGTATTGGCATCCTTTCTGCCGTGATTATCTGAAGTTTAAGCTATCCAGAGGATATGCCTTCTTCGAATATTCGGGCTTAATATTCGATCGGTGAAAGTTAAATTATTGCCAGTCTAGGCTGGGTTTACAAACCGTTGTCTCCAATGTAACCCTTTGAGTCCTTTCTGCGGACGTCGTGAGGTGTGGGTCTTTCTTGCAAATGAAAGCAAGGACTGATGGATTGTTACAAGAATTCACACAGACAGAGCTCTGCACCACCAAAATGATGACCGAAATCTACAGAGAATAAAAATAAATTGCATTCTGCTATATCATTGTGCACAATGATTCTAGTAATGGTTGAATTGTGCAGCATAACTTTTATGAAGCTAGTATAAAAACAGCTATGTAAGCTCCTAAATTAAATTGTGGGTTTAATCCTGTACATGACACATTCCCCTTATTTTGAGGTCTTACACCATCGGAACATGTCACTGTTACCCTTTCATACCTCGGTTGCAATTTCACTTCCACGTCCACTGTCATGAACTGTGAGGTGAGCGGCCAGACCGCGTGACCATTCGCCATGACATGTACATCGTGTTTTTGCGGACACCGAATGTACGTTTTTTTTAAAACCTCGTGCTCAAATGTTGCAGGTGAACTAACACTTTCACAGTTTGCTGCTTTGCTTGCGTTTAGTGTAAAAGGTTTATTTGCTTTGTGTAAAATAGAAACTACACCCTACGAGGATGTCTCACAAGCATTTATTGAACCGAGATCGCAGATAACAGTAGATGTCATCAATTCTCTAAACGAAAAATAACCACAGCACACTTATAAGGTGTCCAGAGATGAGAAAAAAAAGCGAATATTTAAAGATGGATTGAATGGAGAGGCTAGGAGAAATTGTATAGCTCAGACATGGAACCATTTTCGGATATCAAAGCTCAGCAATATGAAAGCAAATAATCCTTTTCATTTCCTATTCGAATAGCTGATCCACTTGGATAAATCCAAACTCTAACTGGGAGGCACAAATTTCTTCCCTAATGTATACAAAGAATGTCGCTTGAATTTGGGTAAAATGAAAGAAATCGCGTCTTGTAACTTCTTTTTCTCTTCCTTCTTTATCTAAGTAGCCTTTCCTCCGGATGACATTTTTGGTGCTCCCTGACATTTTGAGGAACGAAAAGATTTCTACACTGGCAAAATGAAAATGAGATCGTATGAATAATTTTAGGGTTTGAGTTAACCTTGAGAGTGCTATAAAGTCTACTCATATTAAATTGACATCATTTTAAGCTGACAAAAGAGCTAAGGGACTGATAACACGGATTTCGTTAATGGGAAGTGGAAGTGTCAATGAAGTGGTATGCGGGAAGCGGATATCATTCGATTGCAAAATCATGTACTACACATTAACTGTTGAGAAAATCATTGAGGTTCTCCACCTTCAAAGTTTTTAGTTTTGTACCAAGGAGAAAGGTAGGGTCATTGTCTCACAAAATACCGTCTTTTTGACCTTAAACCTACAGTAAATCCATGTCTATTAAGCACGCCTGTGCTAAATATTCAATCAGTTTATTTTTGCACTGACTGGACTGTGCGTAAAATATTTGTAACACTATAATCTATTTCCTCCTGCTTCGTTCCCGATTCTACTCTCGATGTTCCTAGACGCTGCTGTTTCCGCAAAGTAATGACGGCAGTTCCAGTTTGACTTGTTAAAGAGAATGCGAACCCCAAGAGCGCTAAAGATAGAAACATTTGAATAGAGGAAGTGAGGCACAACAATCCATCCCTTGCGTTTGTGAAATTTTGGACTGTCAGACCCATGGATTAGCTCGGGACGGAAGGCAACTGCTCACGATGTTTAAACAATTGCTTGAAATGAGCGCTCACCACCCCACAAATTGGCTCATGCATGTTGTAAAACCAGAGTATCACCCACTGGACATGACCAGCACACATGCACACGCGGTCACACAGGGTGTAAGGTGAAATCACCTAGATGGATAGCCAATCAGTTTTCTTTTATGCACTAACCAACTGCCGACGCATTGACACTAAATACAGATTATAAAATGCCGACAAATGATTCACACCTATCAGTCGTGAAAGATATCCAGCAGCCAATAGGCTTAGCGCCGTCGCATTCACCACGAAACTGCTCTATTTATCAATCCGTCATGCTCGACTACTCAATGCGTTTAAAAGAACACCAGGATCAACAACATCCTGCTCCTCGTTTTAAACGCCCAATTCTGGGTGGTGGTTACGAAGGTCCAAATAGTTCGTCTACAAATTCAAGCATAAATCTTCAGGAGCATTCATCGAAACCATGGAATGAAGCGTTGCAAGTGTGCGGCTGGGATCTCAATAAGGAGCAGGAACAGGACCATCCTGCAGAGTTGGGTCGTCCAATTCTTGGCGGTGCTTTGGAAGGTTCCAAAAGCCTTACAGCATTCCAAACTTCACAACTCAACGACGCTCACCCTCTCAGTTTAAATAAGTTAGCTAATGATACACTCACACACTCTCAACCGCCCGAACCGTCATCGATTCCCAGCATTTCCGAAGTTCTTCGTTCGACGAGAACACAGCCATTGCAGTTTAATCCAATCAACTTTAATCAAGATGTAAGCAACCATTTGAGTCAAGGATGCACAGTATTTGCACTGCCATAATTGTTAAAATATTATAAATAAGTACCATCATTCCCATATTCAATGCTCCCACTTTAGTATTTTCCACTCATTAATAATTTAAAGCTGTTATTGTCCAGTACAGCTCGTGTTACTATTTTTTGATAAATGGGAGTTTTAATATGTAAAGCTTCTTTAATCCAATAAGCAAGAGTGAAAGTAACTAGCATATTTTGATCAAGTAGCGCTTATGTATGGGATGTTGTTTTTTAGGTACTTAAACACTCCAGCGGAATGGCGGCAGTTGTGGACGAGGCACTAAGAAATATTCGGTATAAAACGGAGCTCTGCAAGCACTACAAAAGGCGGGGTTACTGTCCTATGGGAATCTATTGCCATTTTGCACATGGAATAGATGAACTTAGATATATTTCAAGCCACCCAAAGTATAGAACTGAGCAGTGCATTTACTTTGAAAGAGAGAGACGATGTCCATATGGAAGCCAGTGTGCCTTTACTCATGCCTATTTTCAACCTAGATACAAGTAATACTGACTGAAGGGACGAAAATCAGCTACGTTATCCGACGAGTTTGGTAACATATATTGTTGTAATAACTTTTTGATAAAATATATTTTGACCATCAATGACTGGTCTCACGAGGTCAATGCATTTTATGGACAAAGGGTAACGAAAACGAACACATGGAACACTACATCAGTCTGCTCATGAACAAAGCAGAAGGAGATAGGGAGCTTGGTTTCGGGGCAACAATTACACGAAACTATGAAGAGCTTGTTGTAATCGGTGTCTGACATTTGCCTAACAACGGGTCATTGGTTCACTCTGCACAGTCCATATTGCAATTCTTTGTGCAGAAAGCAACCATGGTTTCTTAAAACAGCAAAATATTACATACTTATAAATGAAAATGTGAAAACAAGAAAAGGGGTTAATAAGTTTGCCTAGATTCCGATCAGGCTGATTAACTTCTCAGATCGAAATGAGTAGAAGTGAAAATTTCCACTTTTGGCATTGTTCGTAGCTCTGGATGGACATGGCCGAGCATGACTGGCTGGTGAACTTTGGTGTATCGAAGCCCAGTTTTAAAATTAAATGAAAAGGACATTGTCCATACCAAGAAGGTGGTATCTTATGCGCATTTATTTTAGCCACTTCTCAGGTCCAACATTACAGCAAAAACGCCAGCACTAGCGGCATCATCGACGCGAAGGAGCACGATAGCTCAGTGGTGTGTCTTGTGTAGGCCAAGGTGGCAGTGCTGTGGGCGCATCTATGATTGTGTATTGGGAAATCATTTGGACTTTTAATGTATGTGTTCATGATAGAGGCAGTGTTTTTATAAAATGGAAATGAGCCTGCGTGTACAAGGAAACCAGCGAGAATTATTCCAATCCGCTAGTGAATGTGGGAATATCGAGACAGGGAGAAGTAATTGTATCTGATAGACTAATGCGAGTTATCTTCAAGGCAGTGCTATCATATTTTGGCAACTAAATACATGCGCAAAATTGGGTCAAAATCCTATTCATAGGTTGATTGGAAACTGGAGGCAACTCACCTCAGCTCAATTGCTATCCAATTTAACTCATTTACAAAGAATAAAGTGCTTCTACATTGTTACTCAGCCATTCTCCTTTATACTCACATCGGTCAAGTTAAAGTTGGATGAAGTATTAAACAAAGCGGGATTACAACAGTGTATAAACATTTATTCTTCCACCCATTTTGTAAAGTTTAAACACAAAGGCACATTTCTTCTCGGAACATAAAAATGGGTCCCCCAGTTGAGGAAAGGTATGTGAAATTAACATAACATGATAGATGTGTGGCAGGGTGACAGGTAGTGAAGGGAAGGTAAAATCACCTAATGTCCGTGAAGTAGCACGTCAGTGTGCGAATTTCCTACACTACACTGATAGCAGTCCTCTTCACTCGTAAAAACATTATTTATATACGTGGCTTAATAGTATGGAATTTTAGCTTCTTTGGCTAAAAGGGAGTACAAGACCAGGGGCATAAGTGGGAACACTCAGTTTGATGCTTTGCGACTGGATGATTTGATAGGAGCTATAATGTGAAGGAAATTTAATGATGCAGTACTTTAGTATTTCTTACAACGATAAACGCGGTAGGGTTATCCAGGGTAGAAGTCACCTTGACAACATTAAAAAAGAAAACTCTCGATGGCTAGGCATATTATGCATCAGAATTTAAAACCAAGGTACGTCTGAGGTCAACCTGTCCCTCGTAGCAAGACATAATGAAGTCACATTTTGCATTTTTGGATACAACTCTTTCAACATGTGCTCGTCCGTAGTAGCCTCCATGCCCACCTTAAAAGTTTGCAGCAAAACAATTTGATTGGTTTTAAATTCAATCTTAATTCAAGCAGGCATGTTGATGGTTTCTACTTAATTACGTAAAGTAGCCAATACGCCTTTGGTTATTTGGAACCTCATCAACCACGATGGTAGCAGAAATTGCACGCCAAACCAGAAGTGATGGAATGCTTCGTGAAAGGGTATCCCATTAACGGTGGACTGTAAGCCGTACATCATAAGTTGGGCACCAAATTGAAACTAACCGGCCTTATAATTTTGGCCAATGCAATGTATTTAACATTGCTTTTCTTGGTAGGGAAGGAAGGGAATAAAAGCGGTTCACAAATCACTTTCACGGGCCTCCTTATAGATATTTACACTGCACGAAATTTTTGTTTTGAGAAACATGTGTTTAAAAGGTCCTTGCTTATGTACCACACATCTTCTGAGAGATTTCCTTTCTTATCCGGTACTGTTCACAATGAATGTTCCTCTAAATGTCTGAAGTTCGCACCGACAATCATTACCCTTAAGCGCACACCTATTCGTGAAGGAGTGCACCTGTCAAAGAGGCATTAATACTGAAGAACTGGTGAAATGTTTATTAGTGCTTAATCATTTTGAAGGGGTTGGCAATAGGTGGTGCAAAACTCTTCGTGGTACATATATTTTGGGTAAACTTTAGTTTTATGCGCGGGAGACCTTGAAAGGAGCGGTACACTACGGGCAGTGGTACAAGCCTACAAAATTCGACATTTCAGTGACTCGTAAAGTGTGTCCAATGCAGTTTCCATGGCAGCATTAATGGTTTTCGTACCCAGGCCCAACTCGAGACTTCCGTGATAAGACCGTGTATCTACCTTAAATCTTCAACAGGAGAGAAGGGAATGATCTGCCCGATGCTACCTTTAAGGAATGTGGTGAGTAGCAAGTCCAACGACTTCCAAGGTGGTGAGAAAGAGATAAATGGGCAAGGGATCGGTTTATGTATCTTTTGATACTGATGGTACTTGCCTCATTCGCATTCTCTCCCGGACAAATTGAGAACTGTAAAGTTGCTGCTAAGACCCATTCCTTTTCTCATTAGTCATATGTTGCAATTTGTTGCTTTATCAGCTAGTTTATAAGAATCATTGTTTTGGAATATTTGAGGCTTTAGTATCAAATATGCCTAAAAGCTTAGATTTGTAACTTTCTCCGGATGATTTTTTAAAATTCGGTTTAAATTACTCTTATTTTACAGTAAATTAAAAAAGTTAAGGTGATAATCTTTTGAAAATAGTAAAAAAAATCCGTGGATTTCGTAGTTTGTTTTACTTTATTCAAATGTACAGTCCCACCTGCGTCTCTTTATTGACAACGGATGCAGCGGTGGTACAGGGTTACATCTGGGCGTTTTATTTGAGTCTTCCATTCGCGTAACCCTCTTATGTACCTTACTGCTAGTAGAAACTGTTTCTGATTGAAATACTACGGCAATATCAATAAACACGGTTTAATCAAGAAAACAGAATAAATATGTACAAACACTTGAACCATGGGAATGAAGTACTGTACAAGCGGACGCACTGTAGAGGATGGATGAGCTGATAATGTTACTTGTAAGTGAGTAATCTGACGAGATACGCAGCAGAGCTACCGAGGCGAAGTGAGATGAAGAAACATCCAGATCAGCAATAAGGCTGAATTAATGTAAAACATTATTATCAGCGGTGTTAGACAAATGAAGAGATTAAAGTGGGCAAAGACTCGAATCCGTCGGGCCTTTCCTTTATTTTAACTCGCTGCTGAACAGTTTTATCAGAAGCAATTATCGTGAAAGTACCTTATATTTATTTATTCGTATGCATAAATTTTAGGTTAACCTAAGATATTTAGCTTAAGTCAGATTTGAAGTAGCGGATTCAAGGATTAAAAGGGCGAAGAAATGGAGGATCATATGCTGTGATAGGAACATTCCAGAACAGTGTATACAAACAGTCCGGCGAAGGCAAATGAGTGATAAATGCGCGAGCAGAGGTATGGAGTACCTTTTTGAGCTCCACTTTACTCAACATTTATCCTATCCTTCCATTTGTTTCATGCATAATTATTTTTCAAATCCTAGGTATCAAACGGAATTATTATCCATATTCAATGGCTCTGCCTGTTCATGGCTTCCAAAAGCTAGTAAAGAAGATGGCAGTAGGAAAACAAGGCCATACGCTAGGCTGTTTAAGATGATGTTCCATTGGAAGCATTTAAAATCGACAAATATCTATGGCTAGATTTATGAAGAGGAATTGGCATCCGTTATCCTCAATTTCATTCAAAATATGTCATCCTGTCCATCCTAATCCTCATACTGCTTTCATCTAAAGTGCCTTTAGCTTACTTGCATAATTTCGCCTAACCAACTTATCCAATAAAGCTGGCAAATTTTGAATTTGTCCATCTAACTGTAACTATTTTGACGAGACTTACTCATGAAAAATCTCGTGTTAACGTCTGTGGTGACACTTCCAACACTTCTAAAAGAATTGGCTTCGATGCCTCGGTGGGGCGTTTGAACGTAAAGGAAGACTTCACGACTAGCTTGGATGATTTCTGAGAGACTGTCTTCCTGTCGGCTATCCAGACGCCTCGATGGCCCAAGATGTATTAACTGGACTTTGAAGATGTACACGCTATTTGGTTGGAGGGAATTCAGCAAGAACGAGGTTTTGGTCTAAAATGCAAATACAAATTCACATACGGGCTATGCCATGATGTGATCAGTCTCAAATTCAGACCTCATTTCGATTTGAGCGTAGTTAACACTTTTATGACATATCCTCGGTTGAGGAATGACAACTAAAGGGGTTTGCTAGCCCTCTTCACATTCGATAGCACACCTATCAGGAATTACCAGAAATGCTACAAAAAGATTATTGCAGCATACAAGTGGCCCACTAAGAAATACAGCTAAAACAACACACAAGCCCTCCACCAACCTCCCATACAAAGTCTGAAGAACATTCCAAACAAAACAAACGCTTAAAATTTGAAAAGCCATACATAAACGCAGTCAGCTTTACTTTTGCGAGCAATAAGGCAGGAGGATGATAACTAGGAGGAATCATGAACTTACACTAGGAAGGACCTTTGTCTGGGATTCAGTTGGACTGAGCCGGGGATAAGGATCAGCCATCAGCCGCAGAGTGTGAGGAGTCAAATGTTTGTCCATGGCGGGGCCCCAGGTTACTCTAATTGCGATTTATGGAGTGAGAATCACAAGTGCCCGTAAACGGTAAATTGTAGATCCATAAAATGTAATGATGAACCACAGTGAGCAACTCCTACTCAACTGACAGGCAAGGATATCAGGTTATTTAAAATAATTAAGTTCCATTGTGGTATAGTAGATCAGTTATAATCGTTCCAAGATAATGCCAGTTAAAACCGAATTTTCGATCTTATAACGTGAGGCCATAGGTTCTGACTGTTATGCCTTAAATAATTATATTGCATGAGATAGGAAAAAGTGATTTTGAAATATATCGAAAGCCTACCGATACTTTAACCCTCAACTTACCGTCAGCTTGATCTGAAACAAAAAACACCTACGTAGCTGTGCTTTACAAGGCCGATTTCAAGACCCTTATTTTCAAATGAACAAAACAAATTCATTAGTCTACCTACTCGAAGATATTTTAGTTCGACATGGAATACATGTTGCAGTTAAACAACTAGCATCGGTATTTGGGCACATTATAACTTTAAGAAAGTGGTTTAGATCCAAAGTGCACTAATTTCGAACGAAGCGGCCCATCATAAAGGAATACAGACTGAGTAGTGCATGATCAGCATACACGGTTTCAAAATTCAGGCTGTAGATCGCTCGACCCACCTGTAGAAAATTTCGGATAGATTGAGCTCGGGGCCAATATCGGGTCGAGGGCTTCGCGGATGTCGCATATTTGTGGGTGGCCCCCACGACATGTTGTAAATGAAGGAGGTGCCGGAGACTAGCTGGGAGCGCAGGTTGGTTGGAGGAAGCAAGGCGTCAGATTCTGGTAGGTAATGAGCAAAGAAGCCTGTCGTATACAAATGCCAAACACACTTACGAATGATTATGTGTTGACTCTAGTCAACTTCCATTGTGGAGAATCAAATCAGATTCTGAAAAAAAACGCTGGATCTTCAATATTTTGATGGATGTTTTGAGCACGAAATAGATAAAAGCATTTAGTTCTTTGCTTGTTTCAATGTTTTTTTTCATTTTACAAACCAACCACAAACCTTTGATTGAACAGCCGAAGTGAGAAGCCCATGGCATCGACTGATCATCAAAACAGGCTGGAGTGCACAAGCATCCGATGAGAATTGGAGGCTGATCCGTGTGCTGCTGTCGAGTGGCATCAGTGGATTTGAGTTTATTGGGTGCCACGAAGATCGCGTAGTGGCAGTTAAGCTGTAGCGATGAAATTTCTACTCGTCCAGTTCGAGTTAACTGACCCTCTGGTAATGGTCCTACTTCCTCTCCATGCTCCATTGGTTCCAGTACCAGAAAACGACTATTCTCACTCCGTACAGACCCGGAACCAAATTCATCCAGTGGTTTGAGGGGCATGAATGTTTTTGATATCTGCTCCCCGGTTTCTATGCAAGCCTGCTGCTTCCACTGAATAGTGAGAAGTTTTGGTGACAGCTTTTCGCCTATAATTCAACATTTTTGACAACGAAGGGGTTGTACAGCCTAAGTTCCTATGATACCTGAGATATCAATGAACTGAAAGTGTATGATTTTATTAGATACGATCTTGAATCAATTGTAAGGATAAAGCAAACATTAGCACTAGAACTGAATGTTACGTTAGTAGTAATTACTAGTGTTATCATCTTCTACAACTAGTTCCATGAAAAAACAGATTTTACAAGTTATGATCTCCCCAATTAAGGAGGTTTTAGCATTTTATTGCAAATATTTTAATGCAGACAATAATTTCAAGATCCTTATAAACACATTAAGTTCATTTTATAAAAATTGCCACTTATTTGCGTAGGTGGGTTGAAAGACCTTCTTAGCTAAGGGTATCAAATGTTGTTGCAGGTCAACATGATATACAATTATGGATTCGCAGTTTTGGTTGCTTAGATGGAGACGTTGGATGGTAACCTGAAGCATGCCAACTGATAGATGCCATACTTATTGTGCAAGTATTCTATTTTGAAACTGTTGCTATTAGGAATGGCCAACGCTTTCATTTAAACCAAATTTGCTTTTACGAAGTGCCAATCCTGAGCACGCATTGTACTTCGGTTTTAAATACGATTCCATTTTGGGACAAATTTGACTATCACAAATCATCGCACAAAGGGTGGCACGACCTACTGAGCATATTCTGCATGTTACCTGAAACTCTGTCGAATCAAGGCTCAAGAGAAATGAGGGCGCACCTTCAGAAAACACAGTATCGTAGCTCTCGGCAAACTCATTGACCGTAAGTATGGTTTTTAGAAACTGGCCATCCGAAACGCCGGGATCGTTGGCAAATCGAATTGTAAGAAAACCGCCAGAAGATTGGGGAAAACGCAGAGGACGAAAGTTTGACGATATATGAAGTCTATTTGCACCACTTCGCGCCCTGACGTTATCACAGTTGCAGGCCATTTGAATACCATCTGAAAGAAATGCGAGGTAAAAATCCACCAACATTAAAATGAGAACTGTTCTCTAGGTCAGGCACGTCGAGTGCTGGATTCAAATACTCGTATTTTCCAAAAGTGAGGAAATGCTTTTTATTTATTTTTTGACTCCAATAGCATTTACCGTAACCAGGACTGGGGAGACCATCCGCAGGATGCGTTCGGATTTGATGGTAAGGCTCCCGTTTTGGTAGTCCTGGAGTTATGATGAAATGTGACGCTGGCACAGAGACAAAAGTCTTCGATCCCCACGAAGAAATCGCCTGTACCTGAAAAGTTCAGCGACTAATTGTAGTCAACCGAATCCTGTGGGTTAACTGAAGACAGGAAGTTTACTATTTAACTTACACGCACTTTTAGCATCACACTTTTCCTAAGATCTTGTCATTTCATTATTAGGTGGTTAAAGGGGCGAGGAAGGCTTCAAAATTGTTTAATGCAAGTTAATTTAAACAGAGTTTTGATTTGAGAGTAATTTTAATGAGCACCGTAAATTGCCTACTCGGGCAGTAAACACTGAATTTTCGCAGTTGCTTTTGCTTTGTTTACGTTTACGTTGACGTTGTTTCAGTCAGTAACTTACTTGAATGTGGTAGGACATGTTTGCCTTGAGATTGCGAAGGAGGTAGTGCGTTTGACTCTAAAATATCCAGGCCATATGTCACTGCAATAAAGCAAAGCTTGCCGCCTACTGAGCAAAACTAATGCAAGGCTGCGCGGAGCAATGACTGTCAGTAACGCAAAGAAGGTCCTACTAGTAACAAACAATAGGAGGAACACTCAACAGGCACTGACAGGTGCAAAGTTTACTACTGAGACACTGAGCATGTGGTAGACTGACCTATCACCATTGTAACTGCAGAAAACTCTTGATCCTTAAAAAATGGGCTACTTTCAACAGTGAAGGCATATAATAAACATGCTTGACTGCAAACTGCAGCATTTCAAACAAATTTTTTGAACAAAGCGACCGCATCCAAAAATGTAACAATGCAAGCGACTTTGAAATGGGCAGGCTATCCAAAATTAGTTTTTGCAACAAATGTACAGCAAATTGCATTCAGACTGAACGCGACCATCAAGGTATTAAATTTGAAAGTTTAAAAGTAAAAAAGAACTATGTAGATGCTTTCAACAAATTAGATTTCACCTAAAATTAGCAATGCACGTGATGCGTGATTTTTAGCAGGAAATGAATTTTGCGTGCAACAAATGGTTTAATTCTCAAGAAAAATCAAAACACTCTTTAAAACAAAGCATATTAGTGTAGTTTGTGTGGGTATCTCCGTACTGACTTCTTATACACACAGTTGGGAATGAAATTGCGCCAGGTCCTATCAGATGATTCACACTATGGGGCAAGATATTCGAAAAAAGCCTGACTAGAAGGAGTGGAAAGACTGGTGCTTGTTAGAACGCCAGACGAATCGCATCCTTTGCGTGTGAGCGCTTGTTTCATGGAGAACTATGCTGTTTATCATGCAATGAAAATTGGCGCTTAACATTGCCCTCTAAATAAGTTTTGCTCGGAATTCTCAGTGCAACCATCTCCACGTCTCCATTCAAATGCAATCTACTTAACTGATTCAAAGCTGACATTTGGGGCGTTGAAGGCCACGCCCCAAAGCTTTCTGCTGATGCAAAAATGAAGAACTGGAAATTTTACTTTCTCAAATGGATCACTGGATCCCAAAATAGTTTACTCATCACAAGTCTCTACTTCTAAAACGAAATCATGGAGCTTTTAGTGTCAGATAATTTGCGGAGAAATTGTGATTTGCAAAAAATCACTTTAAATGCACTGATAGAAAGTAGACGGAAAGGAGGAAATATGACTAAAAAATTATGGCCTTAATATAAGAATGTGTTCATTGCAACTGGTGTATTCATAAGCATTAATTTTATCCTAGCAAAAGCGAAAGATTGGCAATGGAACAATATTTTGGAAACGAGATCAAATCCACTAATAATCCTTCCTCGTCATTGAATAACCTGACATTAGCTTTTGAATAACCCAATTGCCTTTCACAAAAAACCACATTCTCAGCGGCCAACAGGACTGTTACCAATAAACTCACAGCAGGCACAATGTGAAGAAAGGTTGTCATTTTATCCTCAAACACTACGCGTTTGTCAGGCGACAAATCCTCGGGTGCCCATGATATCTAGAATCAAAGGCATTGATTCAAACAAACAGTTATCACACATTAGGAAGTACTTTAAGCTAAACAAAAAATACTTTTTATCTATTGCAAAAACGCGTCCAACACAGCCGCTAATTCGATCAAATAATGGCCGGTGACAATGGTGTTACTTTAGACAAACAAATGTCCGCATTTAAGGAAGGTGCTTGAGAATGTGGCATAATATTATTACTTAAAGTTTGAACTGACTTTGAGTTATAGTAGACAATTCGCTTTTGTTTACTTTTGCTGTCATATTTATTGTCTTGCCATTTAATGAAAAGTACTGACATCCTACATCCTCTTCATATGCATCATAAAGGCTGGAAATCTTCTGTAAACACGGCTATTTATTAACAATAAAACTAAAAGCTTGTCTTAGAAATCGCACATTAAGTACGGGCTTAATGAATGTGATTTAAAGAAGAATTTATGAAAAGGTGAATTAGTCCACTTCCTACTCGATACTCTGTGACGGGGATGACAGCAGTTGCCGGAGCTTTCCACTCAATGCGGACGTGCACTCCCCCGTCCGCCTGGAACCGCCATACACCATCCACGAGTTGCCGGGGTGCCGATGCCGCCTGTGGGAGTTGACTAGTCAGACGAACTGGTGGTGTAGTTGAATCGCCAAATCCTCTCGACCCAAAACGGCTCACAGCTGCGATTCGGTACTGGTACCACCAACCTACATCTGGCTCACTCAACCGAGCTCCAGGGATAGTTGTCTAAAAGGAGGGGTTCGCTTGCCAAATTTTCATGACAAACTGCTGAAAACCATTCACAAATAAATCAGTGTCTACTTACCGACTGTAAATTGGCGAGAAAATCTACGCCCAAGTTTTACCTATTTTAGTAAACTTAATTCCACAATAACCTATGAAGTCATGCTTTCTTTACAAAGTAAGAGTAGGATAACGGCATACCATGATCAGGGTTTTCCAGGCATTTGCAGCCATTGGATCAAACTCGGGGCCAAAATATGTTCGTGCTTGCAAAACGTAGATGATTGGTTCCGCAAACGAGGCTTTGTTTTCTCCACCAACGTTCCAGGTCAATTCGAATGATCGCGGTCTGTTCCCTTCCGTGATTTGTGGAGGTTGGACAAGCTCTGGGATGTCTAAACAGTGTAGCCGCTCTCTTTTAGAAAGGTAAGTACCTGATTCGATAACTATGACGAATATCTGTAGCGCATACAAACCAATTGTGTACCTACTCTGCACTTATTGAAGAAAAACGGCACCAAATAACCCAGCCTATTACTAGTAGAGACGGCTTTAAAATGGGACATTTTAAACGTAACCCAAGGACTATAATGGTAACCTAAAGCCTCCAATTAAGCGCTATAGTAAAATCAGAAAAAATTTGACGTCTGCTTTGTTAATCCTCTAAAACCTCACTAATCTTCCTTTATTAATCGAGCATTAAACTCAGCGGATCACATCTTTAATTGATCACACTATTCCATTTTAAACTTGTGATGCGATATGTGCGATGTACATAAGCACTCCATTTGCCTGTCACCGAACTGGTAAATGCGCGTCTTACTTCTACGCTTGCCCACATACTTCAGCCAATAAGAGCATCGACTCTGAGACCTCTGTTTTCTAGTTAGTTGGTTGATGGCTTCGGTGGGGTCTGGAGATCTCGCGGATATAGAAACCCCACGTTGTAACAACTAGTGGCATCGTTTATAGCAAATTTTTGACTGGGACTTTAAAATTATGCTAAAAAAATGAGATTTATAAAAACGGGTGAAGGTGGACCACTCTACACGATCCCATAAGTTACCTTAATCAGTTTTGCCAGATTTACCAAATAAAAGGCCACTACGACTCATCGTGTTTATGGCAGGCAATAAACTGACACTAAATGAACAGAGCCACTACTACCTCACGAAATCCAATTAATTACAATGGAGGGGAGCAAAAGGAATAAAGTGTCAAGTAGCCAGTTTTAAACTCGGTATCTCTCACCACTGCCGAAAATGGGTGCTATGCAGATCCCAGAGCAGCATTTCTTTTTCTCTGGACAGTCCAAGTCCAAGGTGCAGAGGGGCGCCGAGGCGCCCTCGTCACGTAGAGGCATCCAGGGCTCGCTTCCCTCCTTAGATTGCAATGCGTCAGTGGAAGGGCAGTCGCCAAAGCGATTCTTCACCGCTGTGTCCAGCTTTTGACACCCTGTGTGACACACCCAGCCTTCCTGTAGTTCTCCAGACTAAAATTTGTACAATTTTTTCCGTCCACATAGTTCATTGAATGCAGCAAATTAGCTCCAATCCAAACAGATTATAAGATTATCTTACAACCTTAAAAGCTGCCTTGTTGCAAGAGTAATGTTTGGGTAAACCAGTCCCACCACAATCAGCTTCACTAATCACTATAGATTGTTCGTAAACCTTTTTAAAAACAATGCAAAAATCAAAAAGGATAAATTTAAGGGAAAAAGATTCCTCATACTTTAAAGAGCTGACCATTTTTGGTCCTCTCAAAGGCTGGATCATTTATTTACCAATATTTGATATGATAACAATAAAATAATAAAATAAATAGCCCTGATATTAAATTAGACGATAATCTGCTGCTAAGAAATATGCATTTAAATTGGTAGAGTTTCATGTGTTTGTTGGATTTGGGAACTTTTGTCGCCTTTCATTTGCTGACATTTCATTCAGCTTAATAGAGGCACTTGAATTGGCTGTAAATGTCAAGACCAGTTTAATTTCACACAGCAAGACGGAACGAATTTCCATCGACATGCACAATTATGAATTTCCTTTTGGTTTCACTCAACCGGGCGACCAAGGAGCACTTGCATTTTATCAGTCCATAAGCACCGATCAAATCCATGCATGAGATCGTGTATTTTTAACCTATATATGGAAAACTTGCATGATTTGCACGGCTTTTAGTCGACTTGTTGCGTTGGCTTTGTAGAGGAAGTTTGTTAGTCTTGGCCTTCATCTATGTTAGATTTGTCGGAAATCCGGCCGCCCGTGGCCAAAGTCGACTTGCTTTGAGTTGCATAAACTTCTCATTCCAATGTCCGATGCGTTAATTTAATTGGATTGGGACTGACTGTTACCGCGTATTGTGGGACATTTTACTAAGGAGGTGTTACGCTTTGTGGCCGAAAGTCATTTTCAAAAGCTCCATTCAAGCTTTAAGCTCCCAACTCAATGCAGTTTATGAGAAATTTACGATCGTTTTAACATAAAAATAGTTTACAAGGGTAGATAAGTGACGATGCATTATAAAATCCTTTAAACCACGCTAAATAAGTGGAGCTTTTACTGAAATACTGCATTTTGTTAAAGTAGAATGAACCGACGAAAACTTTTATTTTGTTTGTCCAAAGGTGTTAATATACGAAAGGTTGAGGTTAATATGAACTATTCAAGTGTAAAGGTAATTCATTTTGAGTATTGGTGTGCAGCCATTTTCAAAAAGGTCCACGCTTGGTGTGATATCAAAAACTGCTGGCTGGTGTAAACTATTGTCATTTCCAGCAATGGCACACCAGTTTGTTGTTTTCTTTGACAATTAGAAACAAAATACAGTATGCATGGCACTGCATAACAACGCTAGGGCTATTTAATACTTAAGGGTTGGAGAAACATGCGTATGATTTGGCCTTTAGGTCGCACTTTAATCGCAAACATCGCACTCCACGTAAGTTTAGCAAATACGTGACTAGGATTTCATTATTACAACCCGCAGCATTAAAAGATTGTCCGCATAAACCCAGATAGTAACAGTTATGCCACTCACCGCGCATTCCTTCGCACACTCCTTATAAGCCAAGCCCGTGTCACAAGCTCGTTCACACTGAAGAACTCAAGAAAAGAACTTATTTACAAACAGATAATGAATAAATCAAAGATGTCTTAAGCCACCCGAAAACTATACACGGATTGAGTTAATAGTGTTGCGAATCGCGTTTTCCGCAGTGGAAGATCTTGACCTCAATTAACTATGGAATATTACTCAAATCAATCACTTGAATCAAACACTATTGTTTACAGCTATACAGTAACTGGTAGATTAACTTTGCGTGTAGGATGATTGGAGTTGGAGTTGATTATTTTTGGAATGTGTGGAATCGCGTTAAAGCATCTCAATAAAGCTAGTGTAGCCATTTTGCCAAAAAACCCTCTTACTTTTACATCTCTTCACGCGAACACTTTTTAGTGATAGTTTTTACGAAATCGAGTTTGAAGAGTAAGAAAAAATGAATTGGCGTTTGTGCTTCTGTTCATGGAGCCCATTTCAAACGGATTGAGACTGCTAAGATTCAAAAAAATTTCCCCTACTCAGAAGTGACTTCCTTCAAGTACACAGAATTAGGTGGTTTAACACAGCATAGCGCCAAAATGAGACAAAAAAGAGACAGATTCTTGAATAAATCTTGTAAAATTTTACATCGGTTGGTATGAGTCCATAAAAATTTTGCAGAGCGCAGAATTGACATAACATGTTCGTACCTTGAGCGTTCATTTCCATAGTAAATGACTTATGCAACTATCTCCGCACTGAAACCAATTAAACTGGATTCAAAGCTTGCGTTTTAGCCATGTGCTAAATAGGAGCTTCATCTGCGTACTTTGAGTGCGGTATCGCCGGCCACCTCCTATATCTTACATTTCGAAGCCCGAGCTCAACCGTTTCGCATTAGGGACTGCGTGTGTTTCGCACGAGCGTCTTCCCATCCATACTTCATCAAACTTTCTAAAGTGGATATAAGCCAAGCCTCATCCCCTCCGAGACCACTATGTTTCTTTTTGGACTATGTTCCAGGCTCAACAGGAGAGGAGACTGGTACGGCTTGTCAAGTAAGCACAACCTCGAGAGGCGGCAACCGCTCTAATTAAACGTTGTCTTTCCGCTTCCCACTAATTGGGCTAAGATGCAAAAGGGAGAGGGGGAAGGGGAAGAGCAAAATCGGGATGATTAATCGACAATAAGCGGCAAGGAAACATGGTTAGAGAGCCATCAACAGAAGGCGTTCAAATAACTCTCTGGTGTATGTGGAAACACGTTTTGCTCACCTCGTTGTAAAAGAGGTAAGCCGGTGAAAGACGACGGCACTCCGACTGCACATTGACAGGCGTTTTTCTCAGCTCTTCAAGGACTGCTTTGGCCTAAAATACATGTAAACAACTCCTGAGAGTGTATTTTGTTAATAATTTGTTTCAAATTGTGAATTTGACAAGAAGACTTTTTCTAAGGAATAATTTGGAAATTCGAGAAACTTTTACTCTAGTCTACAGTATAATAATCTTCCGCTTAGCGATTCATGAATTTATTTTTTATGTGTGGAGTAAAAATTAGCCATTCAGAGTACTTAAACGTCAACACTCGTCATCTACTAATCGGGCAATACTAATACATCCCTGAGGTGGAATCATCAAGCCGTAAGAATGCTTGATTAACTAGCGCTTTAATTTTTCATACTTGGTGATCTAGGGCGAAGAGATCTATGCACCATAATGTTACTTTGACAACTATAAATTATGTATGTGACATCACGCTTAAACCGACCTGAGTAATCCACAGTACTTATTCTCCTTATAAGTAAACAGGTATATTTTGATTTAGTGTAGCGAGGCATCGCAAATCAACGTGAACAGATGCCACTTGTTAAGTTAAACGGCACGGCCAAACAAGTTTCCATACACTTAATCTGATTAATTACTCTATTTGACACAAAATATCAGTTTAGAAAGGATTAGGTGAACAAGAAAGGTAGGCATTCCAAATGACGATTTTGGCGAATAAATCTGTTCAAAATGCAGATTTCGGCCCAGCCGCTAAGAACTTTAGAAGCTATTAATAATAAGTGAAAATGTTTCGCTATCGATTATATTTAACATTCACTGCCATAGTTCTCATAATGATTGCAATGTTTGTGACTCAGTACCATGATGCCTAAACGCTGACTCAAACACTTGAGTTAGGGGCGAATAACATGTACCCGGGCTTTAAATCACCTAAAACAGTACCCCATGGATTAACGAAACAAAGCAAAGAGCAGTCTACTAAGACATTATAGACGAAGCTGTGGAAAACACATTTGTTATTTGAGGTGGAACGGTGTCTACGCTCATATAAATTACCATTTTGTGAACAATGGGAGCACAACAATGCGCCTTTCACACACTAGCTTTGGGGGTGACTGTTCCCGTGGCAGTTTTTAATGTAACTAAAGAAGGCCTCCCAAAAGCGGCTAAATAAAAAATGAAAGTGAAGGTAGGTGACCCTTTAAAGATAAAGTGACTATTTGTCGAAAAGGTTTCGCCTATCCGTAAAATATTTTGCAGCTCGAAGCCTACAACAGCAACAGGTTCCCTCCACTTGCCTAGCCAATTGCTAAAGAGAAATAAAAATTATTTAGCATTTGAAAAGGTGATTTTCAAGTTGGAAAAAAGGGGACCATTGAAACATCCAGTTCGGGAGTTCACATTTAAGAGACACAAGTCACAGCCTTTGTATGTAAACACTGGCACTTGCGGTTAATCCTTACCACAAAAATGCGGCATCGCCTTGGATTGTGCGTCCCTTGATAAACTACATGATGGTGAAAATGTCAAAATAGGCATCCACCGATTCTCATCACAATGATACTCCATTTCAAAACATACGGAAGCATTTTTGCTACGTTTAAATGTGGTGAACAAAAACTGGCCTATCTGACTAGCGATTTAATGGAATTGGTGATTTTAGATCAACGATTTCATAGTACTTATGCCCCTAAACTAGTAAGGTTCTGAACGTATCCACCAAAGAACCTGAGAAAACTCCTAAATTTTTCTTTTCTTGCCTGTTACCACTTACAATTTGGGAAATCCATGGAAAAGTGATACACACAGTGGATCTTCTTAGATTTCTTCGTAGTTGTTTTTGGTATTTGAATAAGTTAAATGACAAATTACCCACTAAACCTTGGAAAGGCGTTGAATCAGTGGTGTCTGGGTGCACTAAAGGCGGAACGTATGTAATGTCATTTTGCCACTCACCTACGTGTAAAATTTTAAAAAAGTGGACTGAAGGCGAGGCAAGGGCGCAGTCCCAAAATGACGCATGACTGTCTGGAGCATGGGTTGCTTGATTAATTAGAAAAATCACCAGGATTCCACGGGGAGTGAGGGGACTTCATATGGGAGAATACCAGGTCCTTATTTTTAAATGAATTCTGAATATGGCCCCACTTAAGGCCATTCTGTGTGAATGATGAACGATCTCAATCAGAAATACAAATATCCACTTTCAAAGCAAAGCTCCTCAAGCAGGGACTTTGAAATGATGCATATGGTGGCTAAAATAGAGCGATTTTCTGAGCATTTTTGGGTTACTTATTCGATGTTTGCTAACCATTTACCAAAATATGCATTATTTCGTGACTGAGAGGTAGGCCATATTGTGACTTGAATTTCCCTATAAGAAAAGGACTCCTTTCCACCATGCTGCTTAATCGCATAGGTCTAGTCCCAAGCTATCGTAGACATGAGCCGCACATCTCTAATCGGACCTTCGCTTGGTTCAGGGTAGGCTTAAGCAATGGTAGTTTCTCATGAAAAATATTAAATGATGATTGACAAAAAAACTATCACAATCATTTAACGAATTACTAGTAGCCTATCATCCACTGGTCGCATGAAAGCTTGGGGTGACTAGTGGAAGGATCCAGGTACAGCATCTGAAATACGCCAAGATCAAGTGATTGCACGAGTAAGCATGGTACACTGTTGCAGTTTGAGAAGTTGGTCAGATTAGAAGGAATGCAACTCTAGCCTTTCTTAGTTGATACGCACCATTATTTTACGCGATAGTATATGGATCAATTTTTGGAGTTTGTACTCATCCACAACTACAATTTAATGTATTCACCAAGGATAATTGAAAAATTCAATGGTCAGCTACTAATGCTGCCACCACAAATGCAATGGCAGTGTTTCAAAGGAGCCATGAAATTCCTGTCAAATGCGTGTAGAATAACCTGGCTTCGTAAATGTAAAGGCACAATAATGACCTTTTGGATAAAAAAAAGCATATGCAAGGGAAGGCAGAACAGCGGAGCACTTGACTTTTGGATAGGGGGCTGATCCACCCAGGAATTCAGCTGGTACTGCTTTTAAAATGAACATCAAGCACATAGCCTTCAAATTTTTACGAATGTCAATTTTTCTTGCCTTTTGTAAAGGTTTCCTAAGTCCTGCAGTAAACATAGATGTAGAAACGGTTCGCGGAATTATCGAAATTATTAGCTCTTTATATTTCCTTCAAAGGATTGTCGACATTGAATTTTCGCACAAAATCTCTTGAATGATGATTAATGCGGATTGTTTATATCCCGTCTAAAAGCTTTAAATGATTTATGGAGGCAGCAAACAACCAAGTGGAAATAAAAACTCTCCACTTTTCTTTTAATCAATCGTCAGGTCTTTTATTCTACCACTTGAGTTTAATCTCGCAGAACGCAGTCAAGATTGCTTGAACACCTAAATTCCGCTGCTTTTAAAAGAAGTTTCTGCGTACTAGCTACCAACGACCTTGCTGCGAACCTTAATCCGGATTTTGAATGCAAAAGTTATCAGTAATGCCAGACTTTAACGCTTAGTTTAACCCCATCATTATGTTTGATGGTAGGGTTGTAAACTAAAAGGCGAATAATCCTTCCTGCTCCTCGCTGTCTTAGGCTTTTATCAAATTCAATAGTGGGGTTTAGGAGGCAACTATTCGTGTTCTTCCACAGTGTTCCAATGGGTATTTATGTCATAAAATATTTCATATTGATTAATATGTCACTTCCTCCATAGTGATACTACCAGAACGCCAAAATCAGAACTATTAAATAGCTTCTCGGGACATTAAGAAAAGGAATGGACAGTGCACTTTGGACAACCCTATGGCCTTTGCAGTAGGCGCTAACCACGATGCCTTGCTATCATTGTCCGCGCATAGTGCAATCCGTCAAGCCTTGTGTGAAGGCGTCGCCTTACGCGCCAGATGATACCGCGTCAAAAAATACACCTTGTGGCTTGTGGGCGCGGACGCAGATGAGGAACTAGTTATCTATTGCTGTGGATAAATGTCATGTTAGAAGATAAAAAGAACCAAGAAAATCGTAATTCTTTCTCACAATTATGGAAAAAAAGGTTCGATAGGAACCGAATTATTCCATATATACTTGCCTAATGGAAGGTAGTTATTTCTCGTCGGGGGAAAACAGAGATGATTGGCTAATATTCAAAACCTTTGCTTTTATTACAACCACTCTCAAAGACAAGCCTGCATTCTGATGACGCATTGATGCGACAGTTCTTTTTAGTCTGTTTTGGTTTTTAAAAACTCCACTGACGAGTAGGACTGCAATGCCCATTAAGTGTGTCTATTTCAACTTAATAAACATGGAACCAATGCATATATTTTTCATGATACAGGCATCAATATAACATTTTACAATTGAAGGTGATTAGAGTGTTCAAACGCAAACCATCACTTGAAGATGGTGGCAAGAATAGCTCCTTCACATGAACTAGGTGGCAGCCATTCCAACGTCGGGTAGCAAAATAATGTGTTATGGATATAGAGGCAGGGCCTCTTAACTACAGAAAACCTCATCTTGTATCCGAGTCAGCTTTGAACATATGGTAGTAAAAATCAAAAAGACTCTTGGATAGAGCTACTTTTTGATGCTAGCCTTTAGCTCTCAGAGGAGCTTAAATATTTTATCTAAGAAGTCAACCTTGAGGCAATTCCTCATTCCAGGGTCAATGAGTCACAGCAGTGAGACTCGACTAATGTTTTTACCGCCCTGAAAATTAAAGTGCCTTGCTATATCCTGAAGGCACTACAATTCCAGGCCATTTTTTCTAATTTCCTTTAGATAATTTCACGCGCACCGCATCACTCTAAATTATACCTGGGAAAAACGGTTCCAATTGAAGTAGCAGAACAGCTGCTCTGAAAGAATGATAAAGGATCTTAACATGCATTCTACTTTCACGCAGTTTTTAGAAAAATATGTTAAGATTCTATCATTCGTTCATTGAAATGTGCACGAGTCAATGATAGCGTCAATGTAGAATCTCCGGTCATTTTGACGATTATGGTCATATCGTGACCCATTTGGAGTCCAGCTTTTCTGCAACAACTTTTTGCCCTCGTAGTGATCTTAGTGGTTTTCACGAAAACTAACCAATCTTAAGGGTGCATCAAATTCGAGAATGTGAGGTAGCAAACGAATTTCAAATGTATACATATAACTTTCTCGTATATGCCACATTTACCGTGTCAAGACATAGGTCTATGGAACATCAGTGCGCAAAAAAATTGTGGCCGGAAAAATACCTTTATAGAGGCCTAAACAATGTCCAGCGCTTCGACAGAATTGCAATTGGACTATTTACGTTTCATGCTCCCTCTCTTAGGGTCTGCGTTAGCATCCACGTCTTCGTGTATGCGTCAACCCACCTGACTAATCAACCATTGTCCCATGTATTTCTCGCAAATTATTCAAAAATTATGAGTTTGCAAGCCCTTTAATGCACATAAATGCACGGAAACAGTGATTTAGCTGGCGTGTGGACATTCGCTAATATTGCTTGGTCCACAATCCTAGCTGCCTACAGACGCAATCACAAGATACTGACTAGGTACATAAAAGGCCACTTTTTCAGACTTTTGGACCATTTCAAAAATAAAAAACAGTGCTCTCTGGGAGCTACATCAACTCTATGTTAAGAAGCATAGAGCTTTGCCCTTTGTCAAAACGAATTATTGTGCTGTGTTGCCTTGCCTTGGTTTGCACCTTTTTAGCCGTAAATAGGCCTCCCCGACCACGCAAATAATCATCAAGTAAGGAGTTCCATGCTTACAAATTGATTCCATCTGCCATTAAGATGAAATAAGCTAACAAAAACGAGAGCCTACGATGGTTTGGAATGGAAATTTTCAGCACAAAACACTCGTTTGTCCATCCTTTTTTCAAAACATCGACATTCAAAGCAAATTGTGTCAACATCGCATCGGCGGTACTAAATCATGGTAAAATGCTTAAAATTGTGTAAAAATTCAACTCATTCTACAAAAGATTTAATTACATATTGTAGTCCTTAGCTTCATCTTGGGAGCTAAGTTAAAATGGCAGCTAAAATTTTTCGCTAAATTCAAGATGCAAATTTACTCATTATCACTACTGAGCAGGCGGTAAGCAGCTACTAACAGCCATCAAAAGTCAGTTTCAGCTACGCTTTATTATTAAAAAAATTTTGCTAGATTCTTGTTTCAAAGGGAAGAACAGTTTGAAATAAACTAGATCTCCTTGAATCATTATGGTCGGCTTTCTGTAGACAAGAGTTCTGAAGTGGGAGTTTCCCCTGGCTGAAAAATTCCCTACTTCGGTGAGGCTTTTGTGGTTGGCTAGGCGAAGAACAGTGTCGCCTACCCATCAAGGGGAGTCGGTCCATCATTCTGATTGGGCCTTCCATTTTTTGAAGACCGTTCTTTGTGTACAAATGTGGTATTCACAATAAATTGGATGACTTAAGGCTTGTAAAGTTGACACTTATATCTGTGTGCACGCAAATTCAATGCCATAAAGCAAGAGGTTTTGCAATAAATAGTTTTAGGCACAGATAATTTTTGAAGAACAAAAATTGACTACGATGGAGTAATTGGGCCAATATGAATGCCTATTTTGATTATTCGCAATGTCCTGCGATGTCTCTTGCAGTGACTGCTTCTTCGCCGCAAATCGGATTGCCTTTAACGCTTTTGCCGACTGCAATGAATTTGTTAAGCTAAATGTTAGAATTTACGCTACTTGACACCTGGTAAACAATGATCACACGGCAAGAGGCGACGTCATGCATTACTAGATTTTCCGTTATGAGAAGACAGGCACTATCGCAAGGAAGTTTATCAACCTATTCGTCGAATAAATTAGTTTGGCTCGCGTTTGGTTTAAACGGCAATTGTTATACCAAAACGCCTCACTTGCCTTTGTCTCAGTGCTAGCGTAATAGTGTCAGTGAAATCGGAACACTCAAACAAGGAAAGTCGCACTAAGGGGAAACATATGTGCGCTTAATATGGCTTATTAAGCTTTCGCAGTTGTGTAACGACTTACCACATTGTCCTTACTTGTTTTGGCCTGTAAAGTGTTGAGGCAATCCCTGAGACACTCAACTTTACACACAGCCTTTGCCAACTCTAGACTCTCCGGTGTTGGTTGAGTGATCAAAAACTCCCTCAGCACATCGCGACGTAGCCGCACTTCAATCATTTTGCACCCCGAGATGCTAAACAGCAAGCAGAATCCAAATAGTGGAAGGTAGGTTGTCATCGCGTTTGTGAAGTTATCGCAAGAGTAATGTTCCTTTGTGTTACATAGACGTGAAGCAAACGTGTATCGAGTTATGCTTACGATTGTTGAATCGGCTCGACCACGTTCACGTGGGAAGCAGGAGCATGCCCATTGGTCCCTCCAGGCCAAGATGCTATTGGACCACGGGGACCAATCAGTGAGGGCTCTGTCCGTGGCCCACTTTTTGAGCCATTTTCGTGCTTTTAAACAAAATGTCCGCTCTATGGTTCGGCTCTACACTGACCCTTCCTTATACAAGGATAGTCTATTCGTGGAACTCTTTTGGTAAAGGCTTAAAATACAAATTAAAGGGCGATTTAATCCGAAATGATAAGTGACAAAAAGTAGAGCCGAACGACCTCTTCTTTACCTACAATAAACCTGATATTTTTACTCAGAATTGCTGCATCCATCAGAGTCCGAATACCCGTGATATCCATGTAGATATTGAACAGTACAAGAAGTCGAAAGACGGAAACACAGTTGGCATGACCACAATCCACGAAACCGCAAGAAGAAGGTTGCTTTTGGGATATCTTGTACTAATAGACCCAACATTTACATGCCACAGGCGTAAGTTTTGTGTGTAGGAATAAGGTTCTTGCTTCATTTGCTAGAAAACGCTTCAGTTGGTTAACCAAAACTGCAAATCTTGCCCCTTCCAAATCGGTAGGAGAAGCCATTTTGAAGTTTTTACATTTCTTTTGGCTAAACTGCATTGTCCAACTGAAAGATTTTGCTTAAGTAAGCTAGCAGAAGAAGCAAAATGTCATTTTTTATGTTCAATTGAAACTCATTTCAAATCTTTAATGGCGACTGACTCGGTTAAATGCAACGCTTCAAATCTCATTTCTTACTAGACTATTTTAAAAAGCCTGGTACTTTCCTAAAAGTGGGTAGGTCAAAGTTCGTGTGCCTAAATGTCATAAAAATAACAAGATTTGGCTGCAATGAGTAAGAAATTAAGCTAAATTTATCTGTGGACAAAAATGAAAAGATTAATTTTAGCGCCTCAATTCTTCATCTGTAGTTTTCTGTTGGTTTAGTGGTCCGCTGCACTGCAGCATCGGGCATCGCATTTGGCAAAAGTCATTTTGTTCACTTGCTAGTGAATGTAATTTGACCAGGGCTTAGAGAAAATCACCTCCTTGCTAAAAAGTGATTGCCTCGCGGCTAACTTTTTTGTTTCAATTCCTTTGCATAATGTTGTTATTTTATCTCCCCGCAGCAAAACTTTATTGGCCAGGGCGAAGGCGTAGTTGCTATTGCCCTTTGATCCACCGAAGGGAGAAAAGGTATTACCAGGATCATGACAAACTTCATTGAAACTGTCTGTCCGGAACTTCTAACAGACAAAGTAAAATGGTTGCCTTTTACCGAAAAAAACATCGATTTAGGTGACTCTGATAGACTTGTGCCATCAAGTATTTAGGAATGTTGACTTTTAGTGGAGTATAATCCATCATTACATTACATAATGCGTGCAGTGCAATCCTTTACAGGAAAAAGATAGAAGTTTTCACTTTAACGAGCGTTTGAAATGCTGCGCCTAAAAACATACGTTCTACGCTTCATTTTTCCCGTCTTGCTTGCCTACCTTAGTGGCTTATGCTAATTTAAGGTGTCCGAATGCAATGCACAGAGCCCACTGGAAGTATTTTTAGGAAAAAAAGGCAAAATTTTACCGAACCTTACCAAAAATTTGTCCTAAATATCCACTCTACTCAAGATTAACATTTAATTTGGGTGCTAAAAATTGTCTATGGTCTTACAGAACGGTTGTGTCAACTGTCGCAATAACTTGCATATTAAGGTCCTGTCAGCCAGTTTAAATATTAACACGGAGTATTGTCACGAGTGCTAGTCGTTTGCTTAGAGCTATCTTTTAAAGCAGTACAATTTTAGCGCATTATTTCATAGAAAAAATTGGATTGTGTACAGGCTGTTCTTGTGTATTTGGTTTTGACCTGAATTCAAGAGGGGTTCCAAAGCATCCACTGTGATGCCATTTTGAGTCGGCTAATGCCACAAAGGCAAATATATTATGATTTCTGAACCCTAATAAGCGAACATTTTTGAGGCATCTTTTTGAAACTATTGAACAAAATAGATGCATCTAGCCCAAACAAGTTTAGGGGAATCTCTAAGCTGTCAAGATGATGCCTTAATATCTGACAGTAAAGTGAAACATTCGCACATCTTTGGGAGACTGCCAAGTGCACTGGCTTCGTCCTGATAGCTTAAACGTGGGCATTAATGCCGCGATCACATGCTTACCATATGAAAGCCAATTAATTATATGAAGTATTTTCTGATCTCCTTCTATGGTTTGAAAATTGAGGGGGTATTTTAATGCACTACCGCTCCCAACGGTTATGTATTGATGACTCACAAACAAACTATTCATAATTAATTGCACCAGCGCTTACGTGTCCATACCTTTTAGGTCATTTTAAAATTGAGCGTCCGATGACATGGAGCGTCCTTGAATGCGAACGAGATTTTGGATAGGGGAGCGCCCTGTAGACACGATGCAGTCTTTATTCACTTACCTACACCGATTAGTTTGGGCTAGGTGAAATGGTATCACTCATCCTTGAGAGAGCACTAATCTTCAAGCCCACTGATTGACCAGGCTTTTTACTACCGTAGGTGCCTAAACTAGCATGCACCCCCTGGACGCTAAGGTAACAAGAAACAATCTTATGAGGTCGGGTTCATAATGACAAGGAATATCTTGTCAAGCTAGACCGTTAGGGAGATGTGCCTTCAAATTTACTGATTTTCGATGGAGGATACCATGATTGCCCGTGTTTGGTAACAAATCCTCCATTTATCCCAAACTTGGTAGGAACTTTTGCCAAGACCCTTCATATTTAGTAACCCCAATATTTAGTTATAAAAGTAAGATGAGCATAACAAAATAGCAGTTGTATCCCATAATTACTCCTGTGACCTTTGTTTTGTTATTATTGTCGTTGTGAAGATAGAAATTTTGTAAATTTATATCCATCAGGTGTTGAAGTGCAGCTTCGTTTGTACGTCTCACGATCACAATAAGCATTTCCTCCATTAGTTTCTCAGGCTCTAGCACCGAAGACACAGAGAACGATGGATATTTACTTTATCTCACAGAAACGACTAACTTGAGATGATGAAATCCTTATTCAGCATGCTAGAATGCCCGAAGCAATTAAAATAGTATAACTTTGTAATTGAATGAATAATGTTGTTTCAAAAAATCCAAAAAAATGGCAACCAACAAAAGTGACTAATTTTAGCTAGAAAGCAAGATCGATAGAGGTCGTAAACGTTGCACCAGAGGACATTTCTTCCAACCCAACTGTTAAAAAACTGAATTGTATGGTAAACAAGGAGTGAGTGGCGGGCAAAATATATAGCTGCGACTTTCTGCACATTATTTCTTGGCTGTGTTTTGAACGTCAACGTAATTCTAGGGAGTCAGAGATGGTGCATCAGCACTCCCCAGGATTTTGGAGTTGTCCTTTTAATTGACGTGTTTAAAGGTTTCTGTGGGACTCCATGATTAGCACGGTTGATTTAATTCCATGGGCACTTTTTAAAGGTCAGGTTGTTTGCCTACTTCTGGTCAACGACACATTCAAAGTCTTTCTGCCTGTGCCTCATGGGTGACTTGGTTTCCTCTATGAAAAAATTTACGACCAAATCGCGTGTAAATGCCACCGTAATTATAGGTTGTCATCATTGAGGGACCAATAACGTAGTCAAATAACGTGAAGATGCAAAAAGCGCACAAGCCGAAATAGCAAAAGAATGCCTGAAATTGAAATAACATTAAAAGAAACAGGGATGCGCTTTAGTTCTATCAAAATTGTCTAAAGAATCGGATGCGCGCTTATTTTAGCAGTACTCCTTGTTCAATTATTTGTGTCTGTAGCAAATCACGTCAAATAAAGAGATTCACAATAATTTATAAATGCTTGTGGGCAAGTTGGAACAGGTTAACGGGTTAAACTTTCGCATTTTTATTTAAAGCAACCACTCAAGGTTGTTACAGGTAGTGGATTTCATTAAGAACCAAATGGGCAACTGCTTCTGTGTACAGTTAGGAATTCGAAATTATTACTAATAATTATTCCTAACTGCAAATAGTCATCACAGCAAAGTTCGTAGATTTGATTAATCATTTGCGGAGAAACAGCTCCGACCACCCTCAACCAACCCCACAAACAGCAAATCTGAATAATTAACGAAATCATTAAGAAAAGACCATATTATGCGTGGATTGGGACAGCAAGGCACTAAGCAGTTAAATGGGTTGATGATTCAAATAACATTGCGCAATCATGCTTACCATTGGGAGCTTGTGGTTCAAGGGCCTTTCAGAAACTCACTGAAATTAGGTCTAATCTTAAAGGCTGGCGTTTTTAAATCCCTCTATTAGAGATTGTGACACAATAGTGAAATCCTTTTTCTAGAAGCCAGTGGCTTATTGCGAGTAGTTAATCCACTTTTTGGCATGATAGCTGATTTCATTATAATATTTCCCGCCAACCTTGATCTTATTATAAAAATTAGGTCAAAATAAAATAGCCTTGAAGTGAAACCAAAATCTTTGCATCCAGACGTCAAACAAGCAAGACATGAAAGCGTTGAATGCCGAGCCTAACTATGTAAGGCTTTTTACCTTAAATGTGGTGCAAATTCTTTGATTTGGAACTGGACCGGTGGGAGGAAGGATAAAGATAAATATTGGAGGTTTATGCAACAGCTCTAAGCTTTATGTGCCTGTGATTTTTATTAAAGGGCGTTGCTGCAGAAAATACTCACTAGTAAAAGTAAGTAGCATTCAAAAAAGCAGACCAAGTACCGTAGTAGTCTTAACCTCAAAGTGTACACCGCCTATCTTCTCTACTTCAGACACTAACGCCTTGATGTTAAAAGAATTTGTAGTACTTAGATAGTGTGTTAAGGGCTCCACCATTGCACCTCCGCTGTTTGGCCGTGTCATTAGCCTCAAGCTCTGCTGTAAGCCGGTAATGCACATTCTGCCTTAAAACGTCATGAAAATGAGCACCTGCTGGAGAGTGCTGGCATTATTTTTGTAGTGTTTCACTAACATTTTGTTTATTGCCAGTATGAGTGGCCTGATAGTTGATGATGTGTTATAGCTAAAATTATTTGCGTGAACTGGAAATAAGCTTATGAGAGTGTGTGTCGACTGTGATACTGACGTTGCATAGTGTATAACGATGCTTTGTTTCTTCTTTTTAATTTTCACTACTATGTTTGGTGGATTTCATTATTTGCTTTGATATTTCAGGAAAATAGTGTTGTTTCCTCAAATCACAAGCTTTTGTTCTTGCTTGAGAAGGCCTCCGCAATTGAGATCAACCGTTGTTTGGGTTGAGATCATTTGAACTATGGCTAAATGGCATCACACCCTAATTTCCCTTAAACGATGAAGCCTGCAAAATACCACGTGTGCAGCTGTAGAAAGGCATTTAAAGCATTTTCAGAAAATTTAAGGAATAAAATATTTTCATTGTACTTTCCACGGAATATCGCCTCTTGGAAGCGGAAGAGAAGCGCGCTGTTTTCACCATCGGGGCTGTAGGTTTTAGCAGTCCAGGTCACGATTCTCTAATTTAGTTTTACTCACCTTTTAGCTAATTTGCAATTGTTGTTACAGAATTTAGTTCAATTCGGCTTGTGCTTTCTAAGAAATCCCGGATCTTAACTTGAGTAAATTATTCTGATGTCTGCCGGTTTCATTTATAGTTCTTTCAAAATACCCCAAAAAGCGGCTTTGCCGGTGTATACTCAATGTATGGATAGTAAATAGTAACACAATTGTGGAGATGGAATGGAAGAAGTTGTGACTTAATCAGGCACTAGCATCTGCTCTTATGCCTTTCAAACTTATAAAACTGCTATCGTCAAGAAGGCTTTATGAAATTTCTGTTCTTTTCTTACTTGTACAAGATGTTTGGAATAATGCGCTAGACATAAAGTTTATTCGATGCAAAATATTCATCCAATACTTTGTAAAAGTTTCTGGAAATGTAAGTTTATCGCCCCATCACCAAGTTCCCACACTAAATAAATGATAAGTTATTATGAACCATTTCGCGTGCAAATTTTTCACACCGTCGTGAACGCCAAAATACATTTTTCATTTTGATTTGTCACAATCACAGAGGGAACCACTGCTGGTTCAAAAGCACATATCTCTAATATGGAACAGCTGTTTCCGAGTACCAAAATAAGTCGTTTCACTCTTTTACACCCCTGTCCAGCAATGCAAGCCCGGAATTAGCCTGAATATGTCCGATTTTTCCATTCTAAACAGGGCATATTTGTTTGTTATGCTCATAAGAATTTCACATTTCTTCACAGTAGTGGATGGTGTTAGTTGCTAATATTTCTGTGGTCAAATCAGTCGACCATTGCATTTATTTTACAAAATATTTTGCTTGTGTGATTAAAATTTCATAGACAATGTTCATAGAATGGCTTGACGCTGTGCATTTACATTCAACAATTGAGATTTTCGGTTTTATTTAAATCAAGAATGATTATTTGTCCTGTTGGCGATGCTTAAAGAACTTTCCCTAACCGAATTCATCCTACCATCAACTACTTTGTACAAATGGCATTGGAAGTGAAAGCGCCTTATTGCGTGCCACCTTTCATACACGAAAACGCAAGCTAAGCAGTTCAAAATAGATACTTTGGACTCAAATTTTCGGGTGGAATTCATTGGCAAGAATGGACCTGCTTGTCACACAGTACACACAACCTCTTCGATGCGTCAAGAGTATCCATGCAGCTCACTACGTCACCTCGAAAATGATCAGGTGAGTAGCTCAAAATTTATGAAAAATTGCATTAAAGTTTTACCGGCCAACTCCTTTAAAAATTATCATATTGAAGTTAATTAACTGGTGTCATCGTATTGCATAACCAACTCGGATCTTACTTTCACTAAATGCAGCATATTGCACAATTCATGTCGGTGGAGCAGAGTGCAATTAAGGACCCACTATTTGGCTGTTTTTTTAGTGAAATTTTGACAAGCAAGTTTAGCTTCCAGTTGGGGATATCAACACTCCAAAATGGGGTTTAATAACAATTGTATGCTTTCGAAAAATTAAAGGCCCCTCAAACTTTGTACCTGTCCCAGCGAATTTGCCTTTTTGCAACGCAATTTACGGAAGACTACTTGTGGTTTCTCATTAGTACAACTTACCACTTCCAGCAGGACGTGTACAGTGCCTTAAAATACGGCTTCTAATGACAAATCAAACTTATGACTAAGATAATGCTATGCTATTGGTAGTTACCACTGAAACAGATCCAGTAATGTAGTGCAAAATGGGCGACTTAAATGATACCATTTCGCTACTTATTACAATCATTACTTGACTACAGCGATCGCGAGGATCTAATGTATCATCAACCTGCAATAATGAAGTTAAGCCAAGACATAAAACCGCGAATTTTCATTTTGATAAATACTATTTTGTAAATGCTAGAATCCAAATTATTATTAGTTAAACCTGGTATATTTCTTCAAGCGGTATAATTTATATATAGACAGTGCCAGATCTGCTTTTTCCAATGACGACACATCACCAATGATTCAAAAACAAGTTCTGATCTATCATTAACCCTCCCACGTTCAATGCAATATTTGAAACTAACTGTGGTTTATGGATAACTAGTGTTATTTTGTTGCAGCGCAAATGCACCATACGGTTCAGCAGACAGTGCTGGCAAAAAATACCTGTGGTCAAACTTGTTCTAGCCCGTCCACTTTTACTATCCTATCGCAGGACGATCGCACAATAAAATTCCCAGTAAATTCGCTCTTTATCTTGTAATCTTTCTCAGAACTCGGCCTAACCAGTTGGTGAGCATCCTTAGATAAAATTACTGCCACTTTATTTTGTAACAATCTACAAAAACGTCTCGCTCGTCTTTTGAATCTCTTGGTCGCCACCCAGCATGAATAAAGCATGATAGGGTCAGATACGATTAAGTGGACGTCGATTTCAATGGCTAATAATTTATTTTCTTTCACAATTACTGATGGAATATCCAATGCGTGAAGATCAAATTTACTGTGCTCCGTGGGTGTAGATTTCACATTTGGAAGCAAACCCAATCAAATTTCATTGCAAATTTAATGTCTTCCCAAGTGGCGAATTTTGATGGTCCAATAAAGAAGAGCTAGTACTCCGCCCATTAAAATGACTATAGCAAATGCGTTTGGCTATTAAATGAATCCACTAAAAGATTCTAAAAGGAAATTCATTAAAATAATTTTACGCCTCTTTGGTCTAAATTACATTCTAAATAAGGGAAGTTTTTAGCTGTGGGAAATGCTTATTTTGGGATCATTGTAATGCTGCTTCTAAAATAAATTTATTTCTCAAAAGTATGCAGTGACAAAGAACATGCAGCAAAATTTTTAATGATACAATTTGCATAATGTCATTTTGCACACCGCCTAGATATTCATGTGATATAGTTCAGTCGGTGACATTCCTATCAGAATATCCCAAGGATGCAAAATCATGGGGCTCTGTGCAACTTAATCTTTGTGTGCAGCGAAAGGAGGAAACGGCGCCACAGATTGTTTGATCTTCAGCTTAGAATCAACAGGTCTCAACTCCACTTTGTTACACACTAACAACCGTCGTGGCTGATTTCCTTGTGTTTTGGAGCAACAACCAGCTGGAATAACAAGCCAGTTTTACAACAGACGTTTCACCATTTAGATTAATTTTGAATTTAAAGGATAGTTAGATTGGAAACTAACCGTAAGTTTGCAGCCAAACTCCAAAAATAACTGCCAAAAAGGACTTTTGCCTCCACGATAAATGACCTCTTTCACACATAGGTGATTCGGGAGTTCAGCGAAATGCAAGGGTGATGTAATGTCCAACATTATCGCCAAGAATACAGTATTGAATAGTTACTGAGTTGCACTGTCATAGACGATGACGTCCTAACCCAAATACCTGAGCTAACACATTTAGTTACGATGAAATGAATAAAATTGAGAAAGGAAAGTGACTGGGTAAATAGGTTGACAAAACGCCCATGAGCAGCGGTAGAAATGCAATCAAGTGCACAGTTCTGACATTCAAATTAGCCAAAGACCAAAAAAACTATTCATTAGTCCGAAAGCTAGACCTTTAATGAAATGTTTGTATGATTATGTGAAGAAGTTTCTTTAATTGCCATAAAGTCTCATTTGCATTTGCGACAATTCTAAAATTAGGTAAGATGCTGCAACATAAAAATCTTATTTTTCATTACAGTGGAAGGGTTGTTGTGCGCCCGCAAATTCGACCTATTTGTGACAATTTAGAGTCAAAAATTTAAAATTCTACGACTGTTTTACGGAACGTTAACACAGCACGTTAATCCATTCTGTTTTTCTCTCCAAATGCTGTCGACACAAAAATGCGCTCCATACCTAACTCTCAAGATTTGAACTATTCTTTCTTTACAAAATAAAATGGTTGGGAAGAAGTGATTGGCATTGAGCGTGCCATCCTAATGAACTCTTGGTCTGTAATGATAGTTTATAGTCGAGTTTAGGATTTTTCCCATGCGGAAATGATTGCCTGCAAAGGACAATTACTTCTAATGTGGGACTAAATGCTTTCATTGAGCACCAAGTGTGTGGAAGCGTAATAAATCCTTGCGTACCTCATGAGGATGCGAAATAGCCTATCGAATGCAATACTAAATAAAAAACATTTGTTTGATCCCATCCATTTCTTTAGAAGGCATTGGCAATCTGTTTTTGAAAACTTAACTTTCTAACCAGGGTTGATGAGCAACCACAAATGCAAATAAACTGAAGTAAGGCGATTTCAGGGTTTGTTTGCCTCTATGCTGAAAAATGCTAAACGTGCTATAGAATCTGTTGTTTACATGCACCTGGGAAGGATTTAGGAGGACAAAATGCAGCTTATAAAATTTTGTGGGATATTTTAAGCGTGAGGATAAGCGCTTACTCATCCGTTGGTCTTTTTTAACGTTAACATTCACCACCTGTAACATTGTTAAAGACAAAAATATGATGTTCGATTTGAACAATCATTCGAGAGTAATTAATCATCAAATGCGGTTCCCATTTTACCTTGCTATTTGTAGGCACACGCTAACAGGTGACAAATTAAGGTGGGAATGGAGGTTTATGCTAACAACTTATGCTCTAGGCTTGGAAAGTTCAGAATGATTCTTTGAAGATGCCATATACATGGAAGCTTCTCCACTTTAGCTCTCCTCAGAGCTAAGATGACACAACTTGAGGCCACAGCAATCATAGTCTAGGACTTGCGTCTTCAATCCAATACTGGATTCCGTGGAGCCAGTTGTTTAATATTACCCGTTATAGTGACATTTGATCGTAAAATTTAGACGCTCAAACTTCTGAGTGGGTAAGCTTGGCTGTAGAATTCGAAGCAAAGGAGTATTTCTTATCGTTACTTAAAATTGTGGATGTTAGGAACGCACCTACACCCAAGTAGCGGATGGAATTCTTTGCCACAAAATAACATCATGTTTTTTCCTGAAGCTAAGTCAAAACCCTTGTGCTCAGCGACTTATACCATTTGTACAGAACATTAACCATTTGAATGCAAAATATTCAAACTAAGTCCATAACTTTGGGAATATTTTTAAGCAATTTAACAGAATGAATGCAACTCATTGTGCACCTAGTCTGCGATTGCCATAAAGTTTCAGTGTCATTAAATCCGACTGTCTTGCTACACTGAAAAGATTTCTTGCTTGTAAATTAACAAAGTATGGAACATTAGTGCAAAACGAAATTTTTTACACCTAAATCCCAACTTTAATAAAAAAATTCGTGGCGAACAAATTATTTATTTATTTTTGATCCCGGAGATATTTCGATCATGGCTTCATGCAAGCTGTCAAATTCTTCGTTTTGACACGAAGTCCAACGCCCTCTGACATGATGACAGCCAGAATTCCAATAGATGTGATGTTTAGTGATTTGTAAAACCTGATGTTCCGAGATTGTGATGATTCACATTTGCGTATTAGGCGTAAAGCTAAGCTAAATCAGGAGATTTCAAAACATCATACTAATGTTGTAGGCCAAAGTAGTTGCAGAGTTTACAGTATACTAAGGCTGCAATGTATTTCTTTCGTATACAGGTTTTATGAAAATAAATATTGCAACTTAATTATTGACAGTGCATTAAAATGACAATGACTTTAGATTAGCATCATTACAAGACGAGGGTTGGGGCTGGTGTGAGCGGTGAGAGCCAAAGAATCGAGTGATGCATGTCTTTAGACGCGCCCCTACAGTCGTCGGGATGGTGGGTGGGGCCTCTGCCATCGGTATGACGCGCTGGCTGCTTTCAAGGGACGTGCGCAGAGGTGGTGAGTTGAAGGGATATCGATACTCAGGGTTGGGATTAAATGCATCTGCGGATGTCAAGTTATTCGGACGGAGGAGCGAAGTGTAGTAGCGATCCACTGAATGATGGCTTTTCCCACGGTATTGCCTGTTGAAACAAAACATCTCCTACTTATAAGATTTCAGTGGAGTGCCCATTTGAAATAGCCAGAAGAGGATGATCTCGTCGCATCAATCACTACTTACTGATAAAATAACACCGCATCCCCCATTTATGTGGCTTAATTTGTACTCGAACCACACGTCTCCAAATATAACGGTGTCTCAAACCATCCGTGGGAATATTCATGTTAAGCGGGAAGTTCTCCTCGGCAAATAAAATAGAAGTTCTGCGGGAAACCAGGCGCCTGGAACTTTTTGCCGTACAAACTGGCCGTATCAATGGTGTGTTGATTTCCTCTAGGCCAATCATCCCTACTGCTGCACAACAAACCGCGATAAGCTAACAGGTAACACCTTTCTGGCATAAAAAGTGTCCATTATCTTGACGTGGTATGTGAAGGGTGCTAAAAATGTTCTTGATATTAACAAAGAGGTCTAATAGGAGTTGGAATATTTGTACGAGCAAACAACAGGAACTCTTGTATTATGTATTTGCAAAGTAGCAAGAGATTCACTTTACAATAAATATGAGGTCGTTAGTTTACCCCAAGACATTTAAGACGAATCGACATAAGCATTTCAAATAATGAAACACCGAAATGATCCAGTTCTGCTTCATTTTCAACTAATCCCATCGTTTATAATGTGACTATCGTACCCCGGATATGTTTCAGCAATGACTCAATTAACTCGTAAACCCGCACTATATGTCATAATACATGTCGCTTTGTGTGCCTGCGAAATAAGTAGTAACGCTTTAAGGTCAGGCGCCAAAGATCAAGCTGCAAGTCTCCTGGGTGAACTTCCATTTTTAATGTTGCTACATTTCAAGTTTGTGGGTTTCAATTTTGTTTGGTCCCTAATAATAATGAAGATTCAGGGCTAACACCCTGTTGACAAGAATATTAGGCAACTTACGCAGCACATCTGTCCAGATATGCCTTTTTCTCCTCCTTTTCGAGATTTAAGTCATCACGAATGGGTAATTCTTTCAAAAGTTCAATATTTTTTTCTAAAATGGAGATATAGCACAGTTATGAGATTGTGCCGATGTTGGTGACCAAAGCATCCACATTTGTAAAAACGTCGACAGGTAAATAGGTATTTCAAGTCAAGGAACAACCTTACGATATAACAACACACCAGCAAACAGTATAATTTCAGTTATATAAAGCCACATTTTGTGATTATTCTGGTCCACTTCAGTGTTGAAGAAAGGTTCAAACATCGCTATTAGGATGCGTAATAAACAGACCCGCAAAAGAGCAACACTCAACATGTATTAGCCCACATTTGGGGACGACGTATACACAAGGTAGAGTGGACGTCTGGGCAGCATCTCGCCCCTTCTTATGGGCGTGCGTGTAAGATGCGAGGGTGGGTGATCAATCATAACTGTGCCCTCACCAGTAATTAAGGCACCCAGAACTACCTCATTGCCCACCCAGAGCTCTACATGTCTTTTCATTGAATCGGTAATTAGCTCTGTGACTCTCTGTAGTTCATCAGCCAAAATGCACTACAGCGGCAATGGGCTTACACAGCCGTTGTCTGTCGGCTCAAATAACTCCGTTAACTTGGTATTACCTGCTGCTCTAGTTAGTTTAGTATTTTGGCGACAGCCTGCAAATTGCATTGAAAAAAGATGCCAACTTTTTATGTGCAGTTTTTGTAAGGTATAAAATTGATGGTGAGTCATAAATGTTGACTCATGTTTTAAAACGAAATCATATCATCATGCTGGAAAAAATTAAGGGAAAATTCAAATAATCATTGCTTAAACCGCGGAAATTCCGCAGATAATATCGCATTTTGACATTACTTGAAATCATGTGATCCCCAAAAACATCTTAACTGGCCAAAAGTATGCAATTCATCATTGTTTATAGGCAGCGTTATGTGCCGGACGAACATATTTGGGTCAAGTCCAAATGCCACTGATGGTTTTACAAGAAATGAAGGTCAACATTGCTCTCAGTTTTGTGCATTCATAAAATTGCATTGCGCTCTTGATTATTCTGCCAACTTCTAGGGGATGACCACTCTTAGCTATTGTTGTGCTTTATGATGGACTGAACACTGAGCCCTACCAATTTTGTAATTCAACGTCTGGAAAACTACCCTTCGTTCATAAGCAGGATTAAAAACGAATCAATCGTAGGAATGGATCAAAAAAACGCAATCCTACGAGAACCTGGGAAGTCATTTGAACTGTGTCAAAAATCATAATTATTCAAATAAAGTAACACGTTTGTTCGGCTGGGTAAACCAAAAAATCAACTAAAGCAATTACTTTTTCTCCCATACAGTGACTAAAGTGCAAGAAAAGTAAAGAGGCATGACAATCAATGCTTCAACCTTCACAGAGGTGCAGTTTGACTGCGATTTTCTTCGCCCTTTTCCACAGCCAACGCATTCCACACGTGCCTATGTCTCGCTACGCGTAGTAAGCGCATCCTACAGCTATTCACAATTGTCCCTAAGGCACTCGCGAATCAGCTTCGATACTTGATGAAACGTCTTAGATTCGCGTTTTTACATGAATTCAAGCTCAAACACCTTGCCATCAAGACTTCTTTCATAGTGATCAGGAAGTAGCCAAATGATCTTCAATATTAATAAAAAATAATGTTTTTAAAGGAAAAAAGGTAGGAAATTGTGGGGGTTTTCAAACCTACTGAGATCGCCCTTGTAGGAATTAGCTCAAACCAGCTATTGAAACCATATTCATTGAATCCCACATAAAGGGAATGAACACAAGTGAAAATGACAACATTGTTTCTGACATTTCTAACGAAAGTGCAACCTCTCTGTTGACCTGTTAATCCTAGTGTTGGTCTTAGAGCTTACACAACCTCTCCTTTTTTGGAGCGATTTCATTAGTACATTTGTTTGAACCTCAGGACGCAGAGCGCTATTGATGTGCAGGCAAGTTTACAATAAAATCGCCTTCCTGTATTTTGCGACCCCATCGCCGGACTAACGAGCTTAATTCAAGTAGATGAACTTTCGCTGTGAATGTCACCAGATGGAAGGCAGCGATTTCCACACATACTCTGAAACACACCTGAATATTTTAGCTCCAATTCGAAAGGATAATTCTGAAGGTTTGGGGCCTTTGATAACAAAAAGCACATAAAAACAATACTTTACTAGATGCTTAAGCATTTTAAATCTCAACCTTTTAGGCATTATTAATTCAAAATACGATTGGTTAAATAATAATGTATTTCCTTTTTATATGGAAGTTGCTTTCAGAGTCAACATTACTTTCGTGTAATTCGGTGGAAAACAACGCGCATAGCCTAACAGGTATTAATAATTTTGTGGTTTTGAAAGTCAACAATATGTCATCTATCGCACCCATACAAACGCGGATTGCCTCAGTGGTGGTGCCATAAACTTACGGTCCTAGTCAGTCCACCCACCATCCAAATCCGATGAACAGAAGTGGAGCTAGACCGGTTAGAGTCCCACTAGGGGTATCGGTTTCCCCATACAAATTTTATCGTCTTGCGTTTCCCCCTGTCAATACTGCTGTTCTATTTAGAACCCATGGATTGGCCATCAGGTATTCTTTCCTGACCTAAAATCCATAGACTGATGAGGTAGTGGGGTTTGGTCGCGTCTGTCCACTGCTTCTCTTGACCTCGAATAAGGTTTGACGGACTATATGAAGAAACGTTATGGTAAACAACCAAAAGTGCTAACCCCTGAACTTTGTTCGGGCATTCACATCCGGTTTCAAATTTTAAATTTTTCGTCGCATTTCCTTCCCAGAATATATCAAACGTTACCTTACTTATACCGATTTGTCGACCTATGGTAACAGTCATGTTTATCTGTTTTCTCATTTCCACTGTTCAGATTATTTATTTAAGAAATTTAAATATTCATAATTGAGGCTTAAAGACAAAAAACGCTGGAGATAAACGTATTGTAAACTGGTAATATGCTAACAAAAGACCCCAAAATATATGCAAATAAAACAAAAGTTTTTAACTACTTTCAGGTGCAAGTTCCTTTAGTTGCGCATATCGAAAGGTTGCTTTTGTTGAATGCGTTTTATGCATTGGAAATCAAGTGTTGTTGGTTTCAACATTTGCACATAAGTTTCGCTTACCACTTATTTGATTGAGCAAGTCGTTGAGAATAAGTTGGATCTGAGGAAGCGAAAGGTTTGCAAGAGACTGTGGTGATAGCATGCCATCTTCAGTTTCGATTACACCGATCTGGATTTGAAAAAAAATGTAGTTTAGGTAAACTCTGAGCCATTCACCTTTTTTTACCTCTTCAACTGCAAACCATATTCACGACTGACAGAGGACTACTGCACGCATCACTTTTGACATAGAAGACGCAGCGTTTATTCCATATTGAAACTTCTAACAGTTGGTGGAACACTTGCATTTTATTGTTCTGAAGAAAAACTGCGTTTTAATTGTTTAATTAGTTTTGATTGAAGAAAATATAGCCTTACTTGATCTGAGTAGAATAGAAACCTTCAAAACAATCAGTGTTTCTTAAAGGAAAAGAATTTATTGGGAGTTTATTGTCTTCCACTTGCTCTTGTCACGGCAATGTTTTTTTACGTTGTTTATAAAACTGAAACGAATCAGAGCCAATTTTACCTTACACTACTCGGACCATTGTCAGGTCCCATTTCACTCCTCTTGTTCCACACTTGGGTTGATACTTTTATTTGAAAAGGCATGCTTTATGCAATTTTAAATTAATAAATTTATCAATGAAACATCGAAAAGCATCTGCATACCAACTCTGAAGTCGCGGCCGAAAGAAAGCAGACCCTCACCAGCGATTTCTTTGGCTAAAATAATGAAAATCAGCATGACTTGCAGAAAAGGTGACGGGAACTAGAAAAAACACTAATGCTTATTTCATTCAGAAGTAACTAAACACTTTGCCTCAAAAAAGGTATCTTGCCATTCTATAGTGTTGATTTTAATAATGTGGTTAAAGTTTGCAGATCGCACATGATAAAAACCCTTGAAGAGATGGAGATGATGCCAGAGAACAGCGATTAGTTACCATTGCCAGCTAAATAAAGCCAGAGTCCAAAAGTCCCTCTTCAAAATGCACATTAATTTATCCGCCAACTGTTAAGTCGGGGATATTGCACTGCTCCAACTTTTGCTTCCTCCTTATCGTTTCTTCCTTCCAGATAAGCGTGCTACCCTAGGCACAGTTCGATTATATTCCCATTAGGCTTAAAATGTATGTGAATTGCCTATTAATAAGTTTCCTTCCGTGTTCTAAGCAATGCAGCGTAGCTGCTTAGCAGTCAGCAAACATCATCACTCAACGGGATCTAAGTGATGGTTTGACCTGACCTGGAAAGATTTACCCTACGTTTAATTTGAAGTGGTGGTGAATCAAAAGGTAGATTGCTTTTTTCGTCGAGACTTCGGCAAGAAGAACTGTATCCTGCGTATAAGGGTGCTTAAAAGTGCTTGAGCTGTTACAATTCTATGGCTGTAACCTAAAAACTAACTGTCAAACATTCAAGCTTGAATTAAACTCGGTTTAACCACCTCTCTATTCGAAGATGTGTTATGTGGTAGGGGCTAATTTATGCAGTACGGACACAAAATTGTGGGTAGTGTTGATAAATTACACTAATTACCGTTCATAAACGTTTGAAAATTACAACCACGAATTAAGGGTTGTTGTAAAGATCTTAAAACCTACGGTAAATGGCGGTGACCATCCCGGAAAGACGGTCAATGAATAAATAATAGCATTTGAATTGCCTCAACTCATGCCTTCAAACTTCCGCCTATACACTAATGATGTTGTCGCATAAAGTGGGGGCAAACTCGGTTGCACCAAGCGTTTCATACACATTTCTTAATTTTGGGGTCGTTTATATTTGCTTTCTCGCCCACTTTCGTGGTACAAATGACTCGTAGCTGACTAACAACGTACGAGTGGGCGGCACCGCCCGCAGAAGGATGACTTATAACTATCCGGCGAAGGTGTTCATTCGTTTCAGTGCACATATATGCCTCTAGAATGCTTTCGTGATCGAAGTGATTCTTGTTGCAGCAGACGTGATCACCATTTAAAGAATTAGTTTAAATGACGTTTTGATTCTACAAAAAATATGAGGTTTAGTTCTTCACGGTTTCAAAATTACACCGAAATGGGTGTTTAGCTGTTAAGTGGGTATCAAACGTCCATCACGATAATTTGTGAGAATGCAATGATTCCTGTTTTGGCTGGGATTACCCGGCTATGCGAAATGACGCCACTCGGTTCATGCAACTACGTGTGCACAGTGATCTCTACCAGGCGGTGGCATTTTTGGCAGTAGGATTGAAATGTCGGATTAGCAGCATCGGCGTTATCCCTCGAAATCTTTTTTTGCTTACCACCGCAGTAGGTAGACTGGTCATAGAAGGAGTAAGATCGTTTTCGTTGGTTTCTGCAGTGGCGGTGGTGGTGTATTTTTCCTCCAGCGACTGATCATCACTTTCCTCCTCGTCGTCATCGTCAGAGAATTCAGTTCCAAAGCATATTTTAAAGTAGCTTAAGTTTTTGACCTAATGAGAAGAAAAATGAATAGGAGGCATGGAATATATCCCTGAACGTCATTCTTTGAATAGTTAACCCGTGATCAACAAACTGCTATCATTTTTCCCTTATTCCTTGACTTCTCCCAACTAAAAGGTTCCTATTTTCGGGTATAGAAGACTCTTTTAATGGCTAAAACATGCATTAGCTAGAAAACATTTGTTTAATGCCTACCTATAAATGCAGTGAATTGTAGCAGAGGGTGCACATATTTTAGGCACCGAAGACAACGTCATTTCGGTTTTGGCCATCGCAAATTAGTGGCTTGTACAACCTACGTGCCGATTAAGCTAAATGCATGCATTAAATTCCGGACTCAAATACAAATTAACTCACCTTCTCAATAACTTGGGGCGTGAGCTCTGCAGCCATTGACTTGGGATATTCGATTGAAAATCTAAGCGAACTCCTGTCTCCCCAATTAACGTTGTGCCTCCGCAGCTGAGCAAGGAAAATGGAAATCAAGTTGATATGCCACACAACTTTTCATAAATCAGACACTAATAGTTGCATGCATATTCTAACCACTCGATTGCATTTAGATTTTATTCAATGGTGATAATGTTGTTATAATTTTCGAATTTTAAAATGAAACGAATCTCTGTTCAAAAGATGAACTCGTATCTTGGGCAAAAAACGAATATTTTGCTGTTTGACTTAAACAGGATGTTTTTCATCACGAGTTAAGGGCCAAAACGATCCTTTTGAAGTGTTAAATCGCAATTGTCGAAACGCGTTACCTTGGGTGGGGATGAGTCGTTTAACGAGACTTTATCAGACTCCACTTGTGGTGGTTTTTCGCCATCAGCTTCCCTCACATTCTCCAGTGAAAAGGACTCGTTGTTTGGATTTGCATCACATCGATGTATTGACGTTTCAGTCTGTCCGTAAAAGCTCTCCGAGGTAAGCATGCATGATGAGATGATACTATCAGTTTCGACGTAGGATGACTGAAAAGAGAAAAAAAGTGAGTGGCACTGCAGTCATCGGTTTAGCAATAACTAAACGATTGTGTGTGTGAGACTACTTTCACCCTTTCCGAAACAAGCTAGTTAATAAGGTTGTCGATCTCCTGAAGCTGAATCAACTGTAGCATGATGAATTTTCAGACGTTTCTCGTTAATGCAATAAATTTCGAACTATTTGGTGTTCAAATCGGAGTTTTTTTGATCAACTACCTTCATGCGAATACCAAACGAATTTAGCGAATCGCAGATTCATCCATGGGGCACTCACAAAGATAATGAAATTTTCTTCAACATGTGCCGCTAATTTTTTAATAAAACCGATAGCACAAGAGTAACTTATTTTGTGTTCTTAACACGAATAGAATGAAACCCTTAACCAATCAATTTGATATATTTTGGGCATAATTTGTGCACAATTTCCAGTGACAGATTTACACGCTACTCGGGAGAGCCATTAATGCTCCACAAGTACTACATTTTTGTGCTTTTTGCGCTAACAACCCAAAGCTTAGCATTTCACATTACCTCCTTCATCGATACACATCGATGTAGGTAAAGTGAATGCTAACCACCTAACTCTACCACTGATCGTCCGCGTAAGGAAGTGAACGCTTTCAGTGCGGCAAGGAATGTACAAGGACAATTAGAGCCTACGCTATTGCGTGGTGTCAGCTATCGTTTGCAAGAGGGTGGACGGCCCATCGTGACTACGAGTGGAAACATGTTTCAAACCCTGACCTTTCTGCACCGCCACCGAGAGAGCCTAATCTTTTGTATTGGTAATTACTCATTGTAACGTTTGAGATGATGCAAAGAATTAGCCCCTGTGTAATCGAATCTTTACTTTGTAAATGCACTAAAAATGGTTAACCCATGTAATTCACTTGTGGTCTCGTTTCTTATTTTCAAAAAGCCTCCCTACTTTTGGTTATTGAGTTTGCAACTTAACGAGCGCAGCACAGTGGCAATATTGCCTTCTTTTATGTAGCTTCGCTATTCTAGGAGCTACTGCGCCTCGGTTCAACACATTTTATCGTAGACTGTCAAGAGCTACGCCAACTCTGTCCCTCTGAAAGTACCTTTTGAGTACCTCACATCGTTGAGCTGTGCTAGAACTAAATCATACTTTATTTGCGTGACTACTCAATTAGAAGTTGGCAATTTTAGTTGCTTTTCATCCATCAATTAGTACTCAACTTCTCTTCGTTATGATCCAGAAAAAATTAAGTTTTTAGGCCTTTGCGTTAGGTGTAATTGACAAATGGTCACATACTTAATTCAAAGAATACTATGGAATGAATGTACTGCTTTGTCGAGTGCATTCATTGCATTGGAGCAGGTCGTATTATTAAAACTCAGATTAACTAACAGGACGTATGTGGTTCATAGCAGATGGTAAAAATGTCAACAATGAATTAAGCTTAGGCAATTAGTTTGAAAATATGTCACAGAACGAACAAATACAGCACATGCAACGTATATGTTTTCACACCTCCACTGGCCCGAGTTAGAAATACGTTGAAACCACTACTGATTTTGCCTGTAGAAATGCATGACCTCATCAAATGCATGCAGTGAAAATGTGTGACCAGTTTGCCAGACAACGCATGTTTTGATCATTGGAATCCAGAGTAGAACAATCCAGTCATCCTGGACTAAGTAAGTACACAATGGCCGTGATCTATGCTTTACAGTGCGAATGGATTACAGCAATAAGCTTATTTTTACTTTCGTGGCTGGCATCACACGAATCCTCGATGTCTCTTTGGCACTGTCTCGAAAGCATCAGCGACACTCTTTTTGGTGGCTTTAAAGTGATGCTGTTTAAGGTCAAGCAGTTACAAGGAGATTTGTAATTTTGGTTCAATCCCAGCTGTTTAAGCAAAACAACCGAGGAAGATGCATTGAAAACATTACATAGCAATCGTTGACAGCTAAACAGAAGGTACCTGTGTAAACGAAGAAAAAATAACATTTTCGCATTTCGAAGTTTACTCGTCCTCTATTGCGACGTAGAAGGTTAGCTATCAATGAGGCGGAATTACTGGCTGAAAATTAGAGGGCTTTCAGGCTTGCCGTAATAGTTTAGATCTACAACAAAATTGTTAGCATTTTAAGTTTGCCTACCAGCATTGCAGCAACCTTCTTCTAATTTGAAACACCTAAACACACTCGTAATAGTGCATGATCTAGGTATTTCCTCGTGGGAATGGGGGAATCGCGTGACTAGAAAGGTGCACTACAAAGCGGTTTTATGCTACAGAGGTGACGCTTGATGAAAATGTCACCTTAAGGAGGTTACATAATGCCTTACATTCAGCCTAAATTTTGAATCTATCTCGAAGTAGTCAAAAATGCATTTCTTCTTTGCATCATTCTAACAAGATGTGGGGTTCAGCTGATGCGGTGCGGGAGTACGTGACAGTGATTTTTTAGCTCTCATAGTAGACACCAAGAAAAAAGTTGATATCATCCAGCATGTGCATCCCTTATCACTTTCAATTCATGTCTTTTTGCACCCATGTGAGGTATCGCTCCAACCTTAGGACGGATTTTTTTCCTGTCTTAGAATTAATTCTAGGGATATGTTTGGCCTTAGCGAAGTTCATTCCCTTAAAATGTTATAACAAAATTTCCTCTGATCATAACAAAGAGGAAGTAAAATTATGCATTCGCATGCATGGAAGGAAATAAGGTTGAATGCAGTCTATGTTAAAATACGACTGCATACACTTTTGGCGAAAGGTGTGTATCTTCAACTAGGTCCCAAAAAGCCGCTATGAGCTGTAACTACTATGTGAATTAAAACTATAAGTTGCGCTAAATGAGGTTGTCTCTGTTAATTCCTTGGGCAAATGCATTAACAATGTTGCTGAAATGTTTCCATTAGCTCTGTAATAGTCCAGCTATTAAATATTTCATTCCCTTCACAAAGCTTGAAGCTGTTGATGGCTCTAAATAGATTTTTTTTTAACCGACAAAGAGTGATCACTCAATTCGTACAAAGGTGTTGCAGAAAATCAAATAGATTTACCGGATGGGTCTGACTAAATCATGACACCCAAGGCTAGGGGTGGGGAACCACAAGAAAACTATGTTTGTTCACTTACGGTTGAGGCGGCTTCAACGTCTTTCACTTTGAGAGTAAAAGGGCTCCCAATGTTAGCATCGCGGTCGCACGGCAAGATGCGCGACTCCTGCATCAAGGAGTCGCCTAGCACCCGCTTTCGTGGCAGAGGAGAGAAGAGGTGGCCTCCCACCACTGCATGTCCTCTTTCAAGAGACAGAGGCGATGACATTTGCTGCAGCGATGGTGTCAGCGTCTTTACAACAGCGAAGCAGTGGCTGCTAAGTGGAAACATCGCAACCATAGGGTTAGTTATTTCAGGACCCAAAAGGGATAGGATTTATCGTCTCTCTAGAACTTTCACTGAACTATCTATAACAATGGCTAAATTCGAATGAAAGGTAACTAACTGAGATTTTATCCATCTAAAACGCTTTTAAAATAAATTCTTAGTTGATGCTGTGCTCAAAGAAATACGTTTTAAAGGAATAATTATGCGGAATGTAAACCTGCCCTAAAGTCAACAATATTTTTTCTGTCCATACCTCTTGAAGAGCATTTACAATGCTTCCAAGCTACTCCTCATCGCCATCTTAAAGAGCGATGGAGAATGAAATCGGTATGCGCGGTATGAAGCCCAGTAAATAATACACAATCTTCCCTTAAAAATTTAAACTATCTCCAAAACTCCGATTCAAAGCGCATAGAATTTGCACCTCCTCCATGGCTGTAACGAAAATAATCACAATGTAGACTTGACGTTAATTTAAAGATCTAACTCGTAGACCAGACTAATTTTCCCATGATCAAAATATTTTAAAACAAGCAAGTGATCGAGATCTTATCGTTTGTTTTGGTCATGGGGGATCCAGTGGCGCTTTACACATGGATTATCAGCCTCGGTAAACAAGCATTATTGGCGATTCGACCATCAGTCTCACGTTAGTTCAAAGACATCAGGTACACCAAATATGGATAAGTTTTGGGTGTGGAGTGTTTGGACTTGGTACGGGAGTTGAGGTTGGATCAGTATCCCATGCTATGTCACACACTACTTTTACTTCTAGCCGCCGTTCATTGTAACACTTAACAAAACAACCAAACTTTGTAAGGGCTCCGTGCTCAGATCACCTTACTTGTAAGTTCATGAAACGTACTTTGCTGATCCCGCATGTTAGCCTTCGATAGTCCTTTGTTTAAGAATAGAATTCCAGGAAAACATGAAAATACTGTAGACGGGATGAGTCTGTCACTGGGATATAGAAATGTTTCGCCTTTAACAAAAACCACTGGAAGAATGAAGAAAAATTGTGAGAATTTGCTAGCCTAAATTTGGGCTCCTTTTAAGTGTTGGTTCATGAAAGTTGAATTTTAAAACCCATCACAAATATCTCTGCGCATTAATCACGGAAGCATATTTGGCACTTTGTACACCCCTCCAGCACATACAAATACGTCTTCTACAAAGTGACCACAATTATTATGTTAGTGGTGTGATTCTGTGCCGAATGAATATGCAGAATGAAAAGGCACCCATTTTTTGGGTCCCAAGACGCAATGCTAGCTTGACGAAGATCCTCAATTGACTCGCGGGTGATCTCAGCTAGTGGCTACTTGTTGCTCACCCACACACACTCACGTCGAGCCCTCATGTGAATCACTTGAGCCTCAGTACTACGAACATTCAAACGTTGTCGAAAGTGTTTGCAATCTGACAAACAATGATTCTGCGTGATCGTTTTCATCCAGTGCGGAGGCTATAAACACTCGTCGAAATGCCACCCCCTCTTATGGTTTCTTCTTTTTTTCACAAAAAAGAACACGACAACTATTCTCTATTAAACTATGAATCTGAGTATGAGGCTTAACCACTTGATGAAGCAGCATATGGCTATTTAAACTACTTTGGGCGGCTAAAAGGTAATAGTGAACCATACAGAATGTACGAAAGATTGCAAACACCAACAATAAATAATATATATGCCACCTTCCAGTTATTAGCAATATCAAAGGATCAAATTTTAATCGCTATTTTATCCTATCATAATTAGCTTACAAGGATGCTCACTTATGAACATCTGACTCTGAAAGACTGACCCTTGCTCAAACACCAATTAAAATATGGCTATAGTAGACGAAAATGGACCTACTTTCAGCAAACACAAATCCACTGTCAACGCAGTTTCAGTGGGTCACCATTTTACGCAAGCCAAGCCATGCGGTAGCCGCCTTTTGAAATGATTTCCAAAAGCTGTGTGATTTCAGCCACTGGCGAGGCGGCAGCCTTCACGCGTGCACTGATGCCCAATCACAGGACTGCGTTAAAGCTCAACGCGTGTCCGAGACAGCTCGTTAGGTGATTGGCTCGAAGGTGCAATCGATGGCTGTGACTTCGAGGTGCGCACATCTTGCACAATTACACGGACAAGGTTTGGAGCAGTCGTGAGAAAAATGTGCCCTTTTGCCTCAAATTGAAGACACTGCATCACCGCATTCGCACTCTCAAGGCTGAAGGCTTCCGGCTCATGGTGTGCTAAGGCCACTTAACAGGGCCGTGCTGAAGCCCTGCCGTGGCATAAAAAACAAAAACTCAAGATTTATGTCCAAACAAGTATTCCAATGAAACATTAGATTTAATAAAACAGGTGTACTTTCCCATCAGTTTGAATAGTAAAATTGCCTGACATTTTCTTTTGCTTTTTTCTAATGGAATTCGACTCGTAGGAGATAGCTGGAAAATGCAAAAGGCCGCCGCCTTGGACACATTTGGACCTCTGAAATTAGTAATTCTAAAATGCAAAAAGAATTGTTTAGGCGCTTAATTCAAACCATTCATAACACTGGGTAAGGATAGAAGCATTGCAGTTTGCATGCAGGAACACAATGTTGCTATTGTGTTAGTTTGTAGTGTTTGGGCTGTCAATTGTGAAGTAGTCATGTAATGTCAGTAGGACACTTTCATTGGGTGGGTTTGCGCGTAAAGGCAGACCACATGCGAAATGCCCTAGGACGGCATGCATTTACGCATTTCTCTTTTCATAATGCGATGCGAATTAACCGAAAGGTGGAGTTAAAATACCCAAGTTGAGCATTTTTTACTTACTCGGTTAATTATATGGAATAGACACCTCAAGTATATCAATTGAACGAACACTTTGATGGTGAGTGAGGCCTCTATTCGAACCTTTAGGAGGCTATAATTCAGGCTGTATTGAAATATGCCTACACAACTTGCAAGCACTATGCTTGCCTCGGTCACAGGAAGGCGTAGTCAAGTCGAAGAAGAAGCTAAAATTTCAAATTTGTCGAATGATATGTTGCCGTCAATATGAACATGCACAAATGTAGTCGAAGTATGCGTTACGAAAACTGATGGAACACATGGAGCAAATCGGTTGAAAGGGCTCATTACTGAACTTGTTTATGTTGCTACTAGACTCCTAGTCGTTCTCTATGCCTACAATAAAGCCACCTTCCGAACTTCTATGCCCTATAGAGGCTTCAGGACAACTCAAATGCTAGAAGTAACAATCTGGCATAGTTGATATGAATAGCGATAAACAAAACACCTTTGTTGACAATTTAAATTGATGGAGCCGCTAGCAATTTAGAAATTGCAGCTTTTACTAATATCTCTTGAACCCATTCAAACGCTCACCCACTTATTCAGTACCGCTATGGTGGTCTGGAAAGGTGACTTACCAAACGGAGCCATAAATTCTAGTTGACAATAATAAAACTGCAAGTCATCAAAGTTATGGGCAATTTCAATGCAATGCTTGATAAGCTTTTTTGATTTGGCGCATTCCACGACCCACCTCTTATTAATAATAGATCCTTCAAGTGCATTGTGGAAATACAGGAGCTCGATTTAACTTAAAAGCCTGCCTCCTAGATGTTATTTGACGGAGAGAATTAGTTGAAACTATAAAATATTTCCTGGAGATAAAAGCAAATATTTGAGCGTTACGAAATCTCACACATTTTCGAAACTATACTGATTGGGAACAGCTCCTTCCAGTTAAGTCTTTTCTCTTTATTCCTTAACATAAAATACATTCCCAGGATTGACAGAAACACTAGTTAAATGTCTAGTTCCCTTTAGCCCTCGCTGTAACAGGTGGGAGGATCTCAAAAAGTCATTAGGTTTGCTTATTTTATTTTCATGACTTCTTCCCACAGCAAATAGAAAATTGTAAATTCCATGCATGCAGGGTACGATGTTTTTGCCATGATACTGACTGAAAAAAGGTGTACACATGATTGACCTTTGTGCTTGGTTTAAAAATTAAAAGAAGTCGAGCTTGGTACAAAATTATGTAATCCGATATTCCGCCTCTGCTGTGTACGCACGATACGAACATATCTGTGTTGTCAACGACATCGATGCCGTCCACGTCTTCAACATATCAATGCACAACCTGGCCATGATTCATCAGTCGTCCAATTTTGTTTGGTTGAGTCATTACCTGAAATTTCACTTATTGGCTCAGGCTTCAACATGGATTCACAAGCGCTGAGGTCATCATCACATTCAAAACGGGCTACAGTGGTTTCGACGCCAATTTTAGTTTCAAAACACGTCAACACAATAATCGAGTTTTGCAGTCACTCCTTTCCGTAGTGGTGCTGTGTAAAATATTGTGGCGATCTTCGTTTTCACTCCTTTGACACTGCAGCTGCAAAAATTCGTCAAGCAGGCAAATTCATCGTTAAAATTTTTTTTACGACTTAAGGCTTATGTGACTGCTTAGAACTGAGACTAGCATCAGACAGTCGACAGTCAAATTCATTAGTCAAATTGATCTCCCACAAAGGAATTTTCACACTTTGCTTCCTAAATTTCTGACTCGGCGAAAATAAGGATGATGGGTAATGTCGCCTAAGTGCTGTAGAATGTTGGGCAAATATTTCCAGAGAATAAAACAAAGAACGCATCGACTTCTTTCACACCAAGTATTGAGCTGGCAAAAAGACTTGAGAAGGACGGTCCTCCATTGCATTACATCTTAATTAGGAAACCTCTCCTATAGCCTATTTTTGGTCTTGATGGTTGTCTAACAAAATGTCAACTTGGAAGACACTCATCAGATGCGCCACGGGAATGTGACTTCAAAATTGTGCTGTAAAATTGGTAAAGTTCTAAAATGTAAAGTTTAAACATACGGGCCAGGCAACTTTATGACAATCCATCAAACTTACCTGATAAAAATTATTATTAAAATTCAAGACTGTGAATAAATAAAAAATTTTATTAAAATCCTATTTCTGCTTGTGATGCAATTGAATAATTCCGGTTTAAGTTTATTAGAACAAACTAGTCAAAACTTATCGGAGCCTTAGTCATAATCTTCCTTATCGTTTAAATTTTCCCATGTTGCCACATTCCGTGCCCATTCGCATGAACGGCCCTGGTGTAGTTTTCAGGACAGAGGCAGTGCATAGTGGTGTCTATTTCATATTTACATTGGGCATTTGGAGTGTGTCCTCTAGGCAGAACTTCTTTCCAAGTGCAAATCTTTCGTGATAAGCTTTCCGTGTTTGCATTTGTACGGTTGTCAGAAAGACTTCCAGAACTCAATTTCCTGAAGAACCAGGTGTTTATAGTTCCCAGAGTATTTCTTGTGCACCACCTAGTTTTATTCATTTTTCAACTTAAATTATTTCACTCGTAAACTTACTGAGAGTCAAAGATATTCTGCTATTATATTTGCCATTGAATTACTTCTTCAACTCTTCTCGGTCGTTACGTTCTGGACACAAGATTGTGCCCAGTAGATAAAGAAAATAAGACATTTTGATAAAGAGGTTGATAATGCAAACCACCAGATCAGATAAAAAGATGCTTGGAACGTAAATCAAAGGGAGCTATTTATAATAATTTCAGCAATTTTGACCCAAGCTTCAAACAGAAATGTGAAATCTCATCCCTCTTTCCAGCAGATAAATTTGAATAAGTGAAAGTGTAGTCAAATTCTTTTGGTGAGATTGCTCTAATTAAAGTTGTGCGAATCCCAACAAATCTATGCCAGCATTCGTCGTAATATTACGTCGCATGTACCCGCACATGGTGGTAGAAATCACACTATTTATGAAAGGTGGTGAGTTAGACCCTCGCGCCAGTCACCATCAATCAGACTCAAGGGTGGCGCAAATTGGGTTAGCCGCCACGTCAGCCACCGGACCGGCACGATTCAAATGTCAGGCCACATGGCACCTTCCTCGCCGCGAAGAAGAAAGAAAGGCCGTGACCTTTGCGGAGCTGTCTGTTGACCATGTAGAACTTCGGTCATGCGTAATGTAACTACAAGGAGCCGATTACTTCTGCTTTCCTCTCGGTACATGATCCTTTGTTTACCTCTCTTTCTCATAGGTTTTGAGTCTCTCATAGTGTTTTTGGTATGGCGAGACCATGAAGTTCAGTACCTTATGCTTGTTTCCATAGTCATCCATTGGTGTACGAACAGTAGAAGTCAAGACGTAAATAACATTATACCTCATCACCTCTGCAAAATTGCATGCTCTTCTTAATGTCAAGGTCATCTCAGGTATTCTGACAAACATGAAAACGCAGGAAGCTGCTGTTTAGTGCATGATTCTCATAATACTCAACATTCGTGTCGAAACAAAGGAATTTCAATGAAAAGCAAGGACTCAATTTGTACTGGTTTAGTTCACCTAATAAAATCAAACGTCGAAAATAATCGCGAAGACCTTAGCAGTAAAACGCTTATTTTATCTTGTTCGAATATTATGTGGCACCATGGTGAAGTAAATTGCTCTATAAATAGCATATTAAGGTCAACCACGCAACGACTAGACGCCTCTGCCAGCGCGACTTCACTAAATCCATTTCCCCAATCCTCTGCTATGTCCATGACATAATTTTTTACACTTTACATTCTACTTATAAATTGCAAAGAAATAGCGAACGAGTCCGAAAACCTCCAAAATGTATCGTTTCACTAACGTTTACCATCAAAAATCTGCTGGTAAAAATCAGTCTGCAGAAGTTCAGATACTTTACATGGGTATCAATTCAATGTAAATAGTACAATATTTCGCCTTAGGAGCTTTTATAACTTAGCGATCCGTTTCAAATAAGACCATTTGCAGCACATTCAAACCAAAAGAAAGCCTTATCGTATTGACTTAGATTTATTAAACTGGCTAGTGAACAAAATGGAACTCTACATCAAACCGAATTCTTAGTTTCTGTTAATGGCCTTGTTTTTCATCAAAATTGGAGAAAATGCGTTAATCGAACCCTTCCGAATTCCTTTCAGATCACTACGAAAGTATCAGTTTACACAGTCTGCACTGCACAGCGCCGTAAATTCGGGACTTTTTACGCATTTTCGTTTCGGGCAACAGGATTTGATCACCAATTCTGCAAAATTTAAGAAAAATTTTGACACAAGCAAGTCACATTGTCCTTTTACTTATTAAATTGCAGTAACAACTTTGTTTGCATTAGAGAAGGGCAATGCACCATACGGTTGTTTATTTAATTCAATCCCAAATGCATATAGAGGGCCCAGTTGCATAGTAATAATTTTATTTAACTTATGTATTTAGTGTGTCGGTTTGGACACAACATGGACTGCTCCAGAAATAACCAAAAATATTGCCCCCAATTAGGGAAGCATGTCTTACCTTTATAGCCGCGCCTGAAATTATTTTAAAAATAAATAACACGGATCCGCACATCCCTTGTAATTGCTTCGTTTCCTCGAGCAGTATTTAAATAAAACATCTAATGACTGACCTTATAGTTTGCTATTGGACAAACAACATTACTTTGGGTAATTTTGTAAATGACCTAAAAGTTGTCTTGAGTTAAATTCATTGAGTATTGTGCTTTTCTGTTTCGAAAAAACTGGAGCTGCTCAGGGTGTTAGATTGGCAAGATTAGGCACTCATTCTGCTCATGTTTTTTGCGCGACTGAGTTTTCATTATGCTGCTCGCAAAAAAGCTGTGTTATCTTTACACTTTGTACGGATTAATGCTTCCAGATCTGGGAAAAATAAGCTTTTTGACTAAGTTTCATCAAAGTTTTAATCCTACTTAAGAAAGGATTAAATGATTTACACTACAATTGCATTAATGAATACTTGATATGCACTGTTGGGCTCACACCAGCCCAACGAGCCACTATGTATACAGTTAACTAATTGTGAGTCTTTTCATTTTCAAGTAAGCGCAAGATACCGTGCTTTAATTCTACTCTCATCACCGATGCCACAACGAACTATTCCTTAAGGCACTCTATTCCCAAAGGTGAGATGTGTAAAAAGTGTGCGTTACACCTCTCGGAGACCTTTAACATTTTAAAAATCGAGCAACGTCTTGCATTGTATGCGTACATTGTTTCTTGCCGAGATTGAAGCTTGGTTCGGTGTTAAGGGTTTTACTTTATCCGTCCGGATAGGGTTACTACTAGGTTTACCAACAAACTTTTGTTCAGCACGATTTAGCTTGTACTATTTTGAGTCGCCTAACCTTCAACCTAGATTTAATTGTCACTTTTAAATTATGTTTGTCTAGATTTTTGCCATTTTTTCAAGCAACGTATAGCCTTGTTTTGAAAACGCCACTCATCCACCTATTACTTGCTTTGCTCTATCCTCCTCCAGACACTAATTTGCACGTTAAATGTCCTAGTAGTAGCGGAGTTTTTAAAAGGTGACAAGCGCTTCTTTGAACGGTAAAAGAAACATGCAAACACCCGTGTCTGCGCTTTCATTTACCTACATACTACTGCCATTGCATGTGTATTTACAATCATACAGTACTAAATTAAAATACTTTCGCTGAGGATTTAATGGAAGCAAATTACACGTAAATGATGTAATTCTTTGGTTCTCTGGCATCTAAAAGAAATCAAAATGAAGTCGTAGAATAATTGCGAATCAAAGTTTGATGACTTCCGGTAAAGGGAACGTTTTAACCGGTTTCTTTAGTACTTCCGGTGCCTTATCAACACTTCCTCATTTTGTACCATCAAGACCAAATAGGTTATATAATATGCAACTTTAAAGTTGCCATCAACTGGGACACCGAATTCACTAGTGTGTATGTCCTTATAGTTCTCTCCTTTGCTACCGCCATCTTCCATTCTCCACAATGATTTATGCGCTACAACTGGTCAAAGCGATTTCGGTAGTACCACAGTTGTTAATATTTGAATATTTTCATTTGCCTAAATTATGTGTCTGAAATTGTACTTCTATAATCAATGCAGGTACCCAAAATGCACACCCTCTGGTGCAATTTACTAGACATAGAACGCAAATGTATATTCAGGATCGTTATTAACGTACCAACATCTTTTTGAGTCCACACAGTGCCACAAAATAGGTGACATCGACAAACCTTTGGGTTGAGTCTGCCGTAATGCCGTGTCGGCTGTATCCAAAGCGGTCTGACGGTCACGGCACCCATAGACTAATCTCTTTCTTCTCCCAATAAGACTTGTTTACGCCTACTCATATTCAATAAAAAACAGAAAGAAAATTCTTCTTTGCACTTTAAAATCGGCTTTTAAAATTTACTATGTACCTGGAACACGCACAGTTTTCATTAGGCTTTCGCCTTGACGACTGTGGCCATGCAGTTATTGGGAAAAACTTTTGTGCTACAAAATTACACTTCATCTAGAACTGCAATTCTGCTAAATATTATTTGTTTCGTTTAGTTTGCTTCTCTCCATTGATTGCCAAAAACGTTTGACTTTGTCTTTGGAAACCTATTTAAGATAGGTTCGCATAAACTGTTCCAACATAAACGGCTAACATTGGACTTTTTTATTTTCATACACGAATCCCGTGGAATTTGTTATGGTGCATAAAAGAGGAAATGAAATAAAAATGTCACTGTAAAACTTTCCTCCGAAGATACCAAGCACTATTTTGTGCACTATTTATGTAGTCATACAAATGGCTCGCAAAATCCTCAAATCGCAGCACTATTTGCGCCACCCCAATCAACTTTCAATTTTTTCTCCAGCACCACTTTTTTGATAGCCATATCAAAACGCTGATGGGTGCCAAAATGAAAATGAACCACTAAATAGGGAGCGATTAATATTTTTGTTCTTCACCATCTTCACCTCCTTTTATCCTCAAAAATAACTTTACTTCACATGCTTTTAAGTTGAGTTTTGCAGAGTGATGTCAGGTCCACTACTCGTCATTATTGCTTCTGTATTTTCCCATCTTCAGAAATGAGCCCAAAGTTCTACCAGCATTCCTTGCTTAGCCAAGTTTGAAGTGTTTTGTCGCCATTACATTAGTGTGGTCATTTTTAAACTCAACGTTCTATTTAGTGAAGACCTTACTGTAGACAACTTCCTAAGCCTTCCAACACACACACTAGTGAATGTATACTTGCATTCTTGTTAGAGAAAGCGGTGGAATGTTATTTTAGCTTAAGAACAATAGCCTTTTTACAATATGTAGAAGGCGTGAGAGCTGCAGGTTTTCTTCAGCACATTTTATCGTTAGTTTTCATTCTTCCGATTTATTAAAAATCATTCCGGCGTTCTACCACTACTTTTCACTTTATTACCAGCTTTTGGACATTAAATTTTCCCATCGTAAAAGACGCTAAACAATGCAGATGGGAACACGATGTCACATGCCTATCATGGTGTATGGCTTTTGAGCCGTTTGTAATGCATCATAGGTCGAATCAGATTCGGCCTTGACAACAGTTCAATGGAGTTTGGCATCCTCTTAGAAGGTTGTGCAGCGCCTCAGGATTTCTCTAAAGGGGAAAGAGGAAATAATACTCGGGCGGAATAAGCATTATACGCCTTCAGAAGAGCTTGGGAGTTACGGGCATAGTCCAGAGGCCAGGCCACCCGACGGAGGTACAATGGCGAGCCTTCGGTGGTTCCTTGCCAAAATTAAGAGTTAAACGAGCAATTTAAGTACTATACTTGGTGTAATTACTTGATGGTGCTACCAAAAAATAGCATCGATGGCTTCGACTGTGTGACAATTGATGCGACTCTCTAAACAGCGCCTAACACTTTTTGGGTATTAATGAATTATAGTTTAAATGAATATTTACTCCAAACTGTAAAACGGCAGTCGCGAATACCAATCCTCAAGACTAACTTAGTCTGCATAGGGGTTCATTTTTACTCTTGTGACACTAACTTTACTGACTTTTTGGTTTGGAGGTCGAAAATGTACAACAGCTAATAGGGCTGTTAAATCCGTCCCTATGAACTAAAATTATGCAAGTTGTGATAATATGCCTTGAATTTAGAGGCATTCATGCCACCTTGATGTGAGGGCTGACTCTTTAATGAAATAAGTGATATCACATAAAACTACAAATGGAGCAGTCCATAACTTAAATGCTGGTCCTCATTACTGCATATGATACATTGTACATCAGATGCAATTTTCATTACTAAACTTTTGAACCAATAATTATACACAATAAATAAACTCAAAAATTTTTCGAAGAGTAGAAATTTGTATGCCCTGACAGTGATTACTGATCATATGGGTTTTAACAAGATATTTTATTTAAATAAGCAAACTGTTGATAAGATGGGCAAGTTGGTGTGCTGTACCCCTCCATCGGCATAGAGTACTTGGAAGCGATTTGATTAGTCACACACTTGGTAGGGAAGTGATTTTATGGCCTTGGTTACACATTCATGCCTGGTCAAATCCCAACCAATAACCGTGTGTCTGGCGTACTGCAATGTGATTTGCCCAAAATGTACTGAACAGTCACTGTCCTTGCATCCCCTCTATTGCTGCATGCTGACTTCATAAGACATGAATTATTCGACGTTGACAGTCGAAAGACTTTTATGCCGAGTCTTTCAGGAGGAAGTCAGAGACAAAACCTATATCCTGGTTTCTGCCAGTCTTCTCTCCCTTATAGGAATTTTGGGTGTTGTAGGAAATGCACTCGTATTACTGGTCTACTGTCAAAGCCCTCTGTTATGGTGCTGCTGCTGCTGTCGCACGGCCTACCCGCACTGCAGTCCCAGATTTCGTAAGGGTCTCCAGCACAGCCAGCGAAAACTCCTCATAGCTCTTGCGGTCGTGGATCTTCTCACTGCAACTATCGTTCTACCCTGTGACATTGCGCACAAAATTTTCACTCTTCTAAACATCCGCATCTACTGTGACTTAAACGTGGACAATCTTGCTTATGGACTTATAGATAATGCAAGGAACGTTATGTTTGCACTTGAGGGAAGCATTCTTACCTCAATTGCAATTGACCGGTTTCTAGTTATTGGGTGTCCATATGTGAAAAACATAAGCAACAAATGGCGAGCATACACCTACAGTGTCAGTGAGCTTGCATCGGGTCAGACATCGAGTCCTGACATGCTGAACGAACCTACTTCGCCTCATATTACAGGCAATGAAGACATTCACACCTCAACCGAGGTCGCACCTCAAGTCGACTTTAAGCTGTCCCATAGGTCCGAGCGACAGACGCAGTCTGTCTTGCTGCCGAGCGCTCCATCAAAGCTACATCGTCAGTTGTGCGTCCTTCTACCCATCACAATAACCACTTCGATTTTGTTAACATTCGAAGTTGCTGTCTTTATCCTGCACATCCAACAGCATAGGACGGGTGATAAGTCTCTACCAGCAGCTAGACTAAGATACTTTCTGAATCGCTTATACCTCATTTCGACGATTATTACATTTCCTTTTGTCTGTGGTCCCTACGTTTTTGTTTTTCTGGCTATACGCAGCCTTGATAAGAAAAGGGCTCGTCTTCATAGCGATGGATCAGCTCGACTGACAAGGTCACGGAGGACGGCTCTGACTTTGTTTATTGCAACTCTTGTGTTTTACCTGACCTTGCTTCCCGTGTTAGTAGTTCACTTTGGAAACTGGTCAAATGACTCCGGAACCCGAGAAGATATAGCCAAGGATGTGCACATGCACTTTAGCGCAGCTTACATTCACCATGAGTTTTACTATATCAACAATGCTGTAAATTTTTTCATATACTCATGGGTCTCGCCCGCATTTCGAAGACGTCTCAGAGAACTTTGTAAGAGAAATTGATCTGTATTAAGTATTCCCACGTTTATTTTTTTAGCCTTAATTTTCTTATTGACCTCCACATAACAAAGACTTAACATTTTTAGCTATTCTGCACCATTCTGTTTCCTGTAATAATTTTCCATTAAACTCACCCACTAAATGGATTTATCCTGTGTGGCTTTCTTTCAGGTGCTACTTATATAAGGGATTCATGCGGCCATGACTAGTCCTTTTCCTAACAATCTATAGTGTAATCCAATGTTGCAAATGAAAATAAGGGAACATACGCCCCATTCATTCACATTCTTGAGTCAGTATCACGAATTCATACTATTTCACTGCCTTTAAAATTATCTCCAGCTTAGATTGCTTAAAAACTTGCACACCTTACACTGAGAGAAACATCACTAATATGATTTTTGAACCTATTAACCATCTTGCTACTGGTGAGTTTATAAAAGGATCTTTTATTTCGAGAGACGACAAATAGGTGCGTTTAAGTTTTAGGTAAAATACGCCTCAAGTAAAGTGGGTCCACAAACGACCTATCGAAGTATTGTACCGATCGAACCGCTTTTCAATAAGAAATTAAGGTCAGACTTGAGAAAAAACATCATTTGTATCTTGGCAACTTAGCGTTTGTAAAATAGAAGACCGGTTTTGTTGCATTTTCATTTAGAATAATACAAAATGTGCTTTTTCTTATGACTTAACAAAGGACTAGATAGTCGATAGGGTTTGGAATCACTGTCGCATTAGTGTCAGCAGCTTCAGGAGACAAGTGGCAGAGCACAACGTGAACCTGTCTAATGCCAGACTTTCTTGTGGGATGGACAAAATTGGGCTGGAAAAGTACTATAGATATTTTCTCTTATGTAAACATAGACCCAACTTAAGGCGGCCAAATGAAACTGTAAAATAGTTTTTTAAGCTAGCGATCTTTCAGGAGATCGGGAAGTTTACATTCGCAATGTATATGACAATTAGCACGCATTTGGATGTGGAAGAGGTATCAGTTCGAACAATTTGTTAAAGTCGAAATCAGCCTACTATTCCGCTACCTGCATTTAGGATTGTGATTTGAGATTATCTTAAAGCCAGGTAGCACATGAGTCGTTGAATGATTAGACCATAATTTATACTAATCTACAATTTTTTTGCATTTCAAAATAGTACTTTAATGAAAACCCAATGCTTATTTCAAAAATAGTAAACCTTATTTAGCGAAGGGTGATTATTTTTCTCGAAGTCCATTTCTTAGACGTGGACAGCACAAAAGCTGAACATCGAATCCATTAATATACTTACTTGGCACCTCAAGCCCTGTTTTACCTCTGCATCATCTTGCGTCGGCTGGGATTAATCAGTTGTGTCAGGACAGTTGCCCCTAAAGCATTCTTCCACAAAAATTTTTCAGGACCATTAAATTAGGTTTTTACTTTAAAACCAAAATTTTAGGGCTGATAAAACCGTTAATAGTGAATAAACTTAGTCTCCTGGTAAATGCGTTACACCATCTAGGAAGTGTTTTCAGTGCTTTTGTTAGGTGTGGCCATTAGAGCAGAAAACAGATTGCTTTCAGTCGTTCCCATGGAGCATGTAAACACTAACTTTGAAATATTTATGGAGTAAGGATTAACTATTACTAAGTAAAAATAAGTTCCCTTCAGTCACATTAAAACATAAATTTGCCTCCCTATCCTATTCTTAACTTTTCAGAAGAAGAAAAATTTATGGAGAGGAAACAATAAAATTGCGTATTTTTAGTTTTTCCATATCTATTTGATGTTTGAAAATCTAAAATACGAGGCGTGAAAACTGTCCTTGAAATGTTTTTAAATACCTTCAGTATATATATATCCTTAGTTTTACTCTTGTCAGAGCGACCTACACTTCCTGATTACATAACAAAAAAGATAAGTGAAATGTCATGATTCGCATATGCCGCTTAGGGCTTGCACTATCTTCTGTCAAGTACCAGGTCCTTTTTGCCCTCAACTAGGAGTGAGCAAATTTGGTTGCAGCAGCGTTATTGCAGGTTGGGAATCGGATCGCTCAAAAATGTGTTTTGAGTGTGCCCAAATTAGGTTGGTTCATCCATAATGGGCTTTAGGTGTTTTTTCAAGGATATTGCAATCATGGAAGACATATGTCAAGTAGGGAATTAGATATAAACATACCTTTCAACTTAACTATCGGATATCTATACACCTCAATAATTTTTGCATTTTTGCTGCGTTTTTTTTGTTAGTCATTGATCACTGAAAGTTTGTGATATCTATACTTTGCTCCTAGATGTTTACTTATGTCAGTTAAGTGTTAGATATGTCATTATGAAGCGCCCCACCTTCCATTCTGTTTAGCTTAGTAGCTACAAGTGATCGTAATAACAGCAATGTTATCAGCAAAATTGAGTGAAGGAATGTCAGCTAATGATTAAGAACTAAGGTTATGTTTGAGATGATAAAGGGGATTTCTTAAGAAAATTGGCGGTGACGCAAATCGCAGGACGAATGTCACTTCATAATCTGTACATCGTAATTAGACTAATAAAAATAATTACTTAAGCTAGAAACGAAAAAAGCTATTGGTAAGTTAACGATGGGCGTAATGCTCCAAATAGCATAAGCGCTTTAATTTGTTGGTTGTCTTAATTTTTCTGCCAAGCTCTTTCTCCTAAAATCTAGTTATTTATCCAATCCAACACTAGTCTTCACGCATTTCTGCCTACTGCTTGTGTTATCGTTAAGGTTTTTGTCGGATTTTGTTGACTTTTCTTTACCCTCCTTCCTCTGCTTCTCGAAGTTACATTGGCTACTGTCGAGGCCGCCTACGAATGCCGCGACTGTGCACCTTAATTCGTAATGTGGGCTAAAAGCAAGCTAACTCTCGAGTCGTCTGGCTTCTAAACGGTTAGTGATGACTTAAAAACCACCCAATTTGTTCAACTTAGTAAGAGGCAGATCACCTAGCATTCGTAACACTCTGTCTAAGGATTATTCTCCTTGAGAAGATACCGGGGACTGCTGCGGGTTATCCTGGCACACTAGTTTGTTAATGCGCATTTAAGTAATATACTACATTATGTTAAAGTATTTATGTGCAATACAATACTGATATTAACATAATAATACAGCCCCTTCCTAAAGGAGACATCCAACCTAGTTGTTAATGGGCATTGTACTAACTTGTAAGAGTCCGTCAATTAGATTGCCTAAGTAGTATCCAAGACCTATTTGATCAGGATGATTTTTTGGGTGGATTTTTGAACATAACGCAGCATAATTAGACTATAGTTACCCAAAATTTTCACCTTCTTCTAATACCCACAATAAGAAGGGTAATTAAAAACAGCATTGAATATAAATGCGGCAATCCAAATTTCGCTTACGAATATGCGCCTTTTAAGGAGCCTCTTCATCAGCAAAGTGTGTTTTCATCCTTACGGTATATAGGCAACATGAGCAGTAATTTTGACTCAATATTCATTGAGAAACATAATGAATTCATTGTCTTTGAAATATAATTATACCTATCACAAAGTACAGCCTACCATAGAAGGCGTAATTAGTACTTAATTTAGTCCAGGTTGAAGTATTTGCGATTGTGCTAAGGACAACTTTGCAACAGCGAAATTCTCCTACTTTGGAGGAGGAAACATTTTCTACAAAAAGGTTGCTGCCACAAGATGTCAATAAGGTAGACCTGAGCAGCATCGCGTGATTTTATAAAGCAATTGGATTTAACGGGACCGAAACTAGCTCGTCCAAAGAATCCTCGTTAACCCTTTCATAAGCCCATTCATCATCTAAACCCTGTTCAGGTAGTGTTGAAAGCAAAAAAATCCCTCCTTTAGAGTATTTTAATCTCATTTATGTAATTTTAAAATCAATTTTGTTCCCGACAAACTTGTCGTTTACTTACTTGTAAGAGAGACTAGGATTTAAAAATACTTACAGCTTATTTTCACAGTCAGACATTTAGGTGGCTACTCGTGATTCAAGATGGGTTTATTGCAGTTTACTAAATCAGCCCTTCATATTTAATGGCCTCGAATTAGCGTTGGGTGACCGAGATTCACAGCACGTCTAATTGACAATTACGGGGATCGTGCTTTTGCGTGTTCTCGCCTGTGAGCAGTCCTACGAGAGTTGGCAAGACTCAACAAATGAAACTTGACACATTTTAGATTCGTGCCTGATCAGAAAAAAAGATCAAAGTCGGTTTGTAGCATATGAGAGTACTTTATTTTCAAAGTCTCTGTTGCTCTGTAAGACATTGGTGTTATTAATATCCATTTGCGATTGCATCATAGGATAACCCCCAACCGCCCATTTACTTGGCGGGATAAATTTTGTAATGAAAACGGTCGACTTATGATGAAGGAACATTCACCAGTTCTGCCGTCGAGATTTGTACGAGACAGTTCGATTTTAATAGCTACCCTTCAACATTTACTGTGGTAAATTTATGACTTAGTGTTCAATTTCTTTCAATACTATTGTTTTCCACATTTCATGGGGAAACTTTAAGCAAGAAGAAGAATGTGAATTAAAAACTAAGAAGGTGCTTCTTAATGATTGTCTGATGTATAAGCGGCTGCGCAGGTGTAAGGACACTGCGCATGCAGCCGAATCGTTGCAATAGACTACCACATTCAAAAACGCTCAAAATTGATGCCAAGAGTAAAGTGTGCGCAAACCGATGTTCGAGTGAAATAACCAAATTTTTCTCCACCTATAGCACCTTTTGCAATAATTTCCACCCACTATTCCCTAAAGCTAGGTTCATCAAGCTCAAAATGTCCAATACATTCCAATCATATTCTTCATTGAATCCTTCCATTTAATTAATTTGGAATTTATAATGCATTTTTGTCTCTGTAAATGTGTATTCACCAGTGTCCTACGATTCGTACTTTGGCCAACCTTATTTAAAATGAATTAAGCAATTCGTTCCTGGTGAAATCGTTAATGCCATTAATTTCTGGTCTTGCATGGTAACAGGAGGTGGAAACAAAAAAGAGGACGTAACCTTTCTCCCTCGAATTTAAATTCACTCATTTACCATTCTCACGATTGGGATCAGAAGCTAGCGGTTTACCTGTTTAGGCTGATGCAACAAAACCCATTAGTTGCAAATGCGTAGCACAGCTTTCAGCCTCAAAAGCAGCTACACCCCACCGGGTGGGTAAAAATATTTTAAAAAAAGCCACAATTCTGCCTCCACGTTGACTTCTTTCACTGCCTTAGCTATGAAAATTTATCCACTTTTCTTCCCAAGATGCGTACATGCATTGCCTATAATGTCACCGTCTTCTCAACTAGACCTAAACTTTGGTATTTGTCAGTATAAATCCAATTTATTTACGAACCACTGCAGGCTGATATACTTAAGGGTATAGTTGAATGGGGAGTGACTGCTGGAGTTAAGCGGACAGTGGTTAAACTCTCAGTGAGACCACGATGTTGTAGCTGTGATTAGCCCTGTAGCTAGCACAAGTGACGCACACATTTAAGGTAATTATGGTCAGATACTGCTGATGCCAAAATGCAAATTTTATTAGGGTTTTATGGCTATTTATCTTATTGGCGTGTACCTAAAATGTGTCGCCACCACCAGTGCTGTGATTCAGAGTTTTTTTGCCTTCATTCTAGAGACTTCCAATTTGATTAATAAGAAATAACAATTCTTCCCCATCTCCAAGTGTGCCCACTTCAGCAGAGGAGTGGTTTTCTCTACAAAGCATCACTTGAAGCCTATTTCATGGTTGTAAGCCTGCAACTAGACTAGCTATATTCAAGGAGCTTCAAGAGCACGCTGAGCACGTGATTGCCCAACTTCTCAGTGTTTTTGTTGCTTTCTACATTCCAACGTCAAAGTGAGTGTGATTGTTGGACTTAATTATTGACAGCATAATAATTTTCCATGACTAAAAAAACAACTGCTCATAATGTGCTGCCTGAGAAAATGGATTTTCTTAGGTGTCTCACCAATGCTTCACCATGTATTTTGGAGAAAAACATCCTCGACTCCTGTGTTCATGCCAGATCTTACTTAAGGGATGTAATCTAACCTGCGTGTATTTCCAGAGCCCCTAATGCTGGTTCAATTGCAACTGACCCTGATTTTTTTAGCATACTAGTACAAAAAGAGCAAATTCGCATTAACTTTGCTCAATTTTCAACTACTCCAAGTAGTTACACTTGTAACCCCTTCATTACCACTAAAGCCAGGAGATCTGCAATTACCCCCACGAAAGGGGTCTTGGCTTCTGTTGCTATACCCATGTACATCAATGCTTTGTAAAGCCAATTTTCTTCCCTAATCTGTTTTGTTGTAATTTTACTTATAGACTAAAAAGCCAATCGGATTCCATAGTCCTCTCTTGACGCTGTGTGTAGGTCATTAAAATAGGTGGATTAGTGCCTACCATCCTGCTGTTCTTTTCAAAAGTTGGATTTATGCAACATAAGGGCTAGAATTTTTACATAGCTTACGTTATAAAAGAATGCTGAGCATGTTTGGAGCAATTCGATACCAGTTAAATCTCAATTCAATGTCCATATTTTGTAGATTAAGAACAGGAATTCCTAAACTCACTTCATAGATCAGAAGTGAACAAACAGATGATAACAAGGTGTGCGGAATAGAAATTGTACTGTCAGAAATTCTACAACGGATCATTTTGTATGATCCAATTTTAGGCATTTCTTTTGGCATTCCATTGGTGTCAGCATTTCTACCCCTTTTAGTGTGGGAATTTTTCAAGTTTGAATGTCTCTATTGCATACACCTTAAACTTGTAATTGAAGAGAGTGCAAAAAAGGGCCTAAATAAACCATCTTTAACCTCTCAGATTTCAATAATTTGATTAAATGGTCAGAACCTGCATTCTCTCCTGTTAATGGTTTTGTATTTAATTATTCCCTTCGTAAAAGTGTTGTTAATCATCCTTACCCTCTTATTGCCATTATTCAAGCCTTTTCATCCACAACTACCTTCTGTCTTATTATCATATGTTTTCTAGGTAAAGTATTTCAATTTTGTGACACATTTTCCATTTTTAGTAAAGCAAGGTTGGATTATAGCGGGAACTCTAAAAGAGCTGACTACGCTAATGCTAATATTTAAAAGATGTACCTTCCCTGTCAAAGTCTCAAGAGATGTCAATTGTCCCAACCAAGTGTTAAAAACTATAGTGAATTAAGCGAACTAGTGTCGATAGGATTAAAACGGTGGTTATAGTTCGGCATATTGGAATTAAAATGTTATCCCACCATCATACTTGCCGGACTTCTGGATTACGCATTCTCAGAAGAGAGGCTGGTCTTTATGGTAGTCGATTTTCTTACATACGTTTGAGTTGATTGGACCACTGCAAACGAAGATTGAGGTATCATTACCTCCTCAGCCTCATCTTCATAAACTTTAGTGGCAGACTGTACTACATGGGTTAGTGTAAAAGGCGATTGAAATCTTGGCAATCTTAAAATAGGGCGTGGCCCCATCTTGTAGACGGGGAGGGTAGTTATGATGGTTTTGATGCTTTTCAACCGCAGTGACAATTTCTATAAAAGTTTCTTATAAATGGCCCTTGTGTTGCCTCGGAATGTTTTACGTGAATTCGACAAAGATGCATTGTAATGGATGGTAAATATCGCATTGCATCAACCAGTCCTTTGTTATCTTAACCAAGTCATTCGACTAAATAACCAATAGTTTTACTTGCCATAAACCTTCGTCTTGTTCGAAACGCTCGAAAAATAATCGAAGTAGGATGAAAAGGGTCTTCTTTTTGCCCAAATCAGCGCAGGAGCTCCTTCATACTGTATAACATCACTACTGATTAACTGTTAGCAGTAAATTGCGTCACTAAAATGAGTAGGTAAGCAAACCCATCCATTGCTGCTGTTGGTTTGTATTACCTTTTCAGTTACTAATTTCACCTTCATCCAAGTAGGACTTTCGATTGTGATGTATTGATGTGTGTACTTACGACAACAAATTTCATTCTTTTAACTTGTGTTGGAACGGAGGGTTCAAATATTTGCACTCCAGCAGCCACCATAACACCATCTTGCATTGACACGCTGCCAAGTTTATTGGTCTTTGATATCTGCTGCGGTTTCTACGCTATGTGCTTTTGTAATAAAACTATTTGCGAATTACCTCACCTTATATTGTGATTGCATTTGCACCATAAAGTGTTTCAAGAAGATGAGTAATATAAGCAATCCCCTATCCTCACCAAGTTTGTTCAACTGTTCAAAGCGACTCACCATATTTTCTTATAAAAATTATTAAAAACGCTTTTTATTCAACCGTCACTTAGATATATACAAAAGTAAGATGAAATATGTGGATAGATGGGGGTAGCAGAGATATTTTTGTTTTGAGGTACTTAAAACAAGGAGGTGGATAAAACCATTTACATAAAACACCGAATCATACACTACCTCTACTATGCTCCTTCTCATTGATGTGATTGAAGAAGTCTACTGAATCTTGGCAGCGAACATTACATCGTTTACAGCAGAAGGGATCTTTGGGATCATGGAACTGCTTATGCAGTTCAAAGAGAGTTTCGTTCTTAAATATGATTTCGCAGAAACCACACTCATATTTCTTTGAAGCAGAAGCTTGCACATTTTCCGCCTGCATCCTAGCTTTCGATTTGGGGGCTGAGAGATCCAGTACATCATCCTCTGTCATAAACAGTGGTGATGCTGTGGGTCTAGCTGGTAAGTTGAGAAGTGGTGGAAAGGATGCTGAGGGCGGTGGAGGAGTCTGGGGAAAGGCCTGCTGCTGCATGGAGAGCACGAAGGCAGTCATTAATGCAAGATTGTCCTGAGACTTGCCTAAGGGTATTTCAGGTTGGAGGTTGAGTGGAGGAGGAAGGAAGAGGGGCAGCACTGGTGTAGCAGGAAGAGGAGGAGGTTGATTCATCGGCGGAGCCACTCGTTCCGGTTTAATCACCAGGGCATTTGTTCTTTCCGGAAGACTGCCATCCACATTCAGAACCACAGCCTGTGTGTGTTTGTGTTTGGTGAGATGCATCTTTAGACTGTGGCAATACTTTGTGGCGTAGTTGCAGTCAGCACAGCGGTACTGGTACACGTTAGTATGGGATTTCATGTGGCTGTTGAGCATTGACTTGTTGACACATTCGTAATTACACTTGGTGCACTTATAGGGCTTCGAACCCAGGTGATTCCGAATATGATATTCAAGGTGATGTCGGTATTCCGTAACAAAAGGACACTGTGTGCATTGCAACTGTCGGTCCACTTTTATGTGAGTTCGCTGGTGCTGCCAATAGTCTGTCTGTAATTAGAACAGTGAAGTAACGCTTATTAGGAGGCATTGTTGGTGTAGACCAATCAAAAAAACATATGCTTCTTTCTCATCCTGTGTTTTTAGGCTACGACTTGTTTTCCTCATGCACATGCTGGGATGGCTTAGAAAAAGTAGTTTTTTGTGATATTTTAGATTTAACCAGCCGATAGTGACAATATTGCGAAAGTTAGCGCGAGCTATTCTTTTACAGAGGAATTCTGCATGCACTTAATTGTGTCCTTATTGATGGATAACAAGTGCTTATGTTCTGCTTGCCAACCCATCTAGGTGCTTTTTTAACAGTAAGTGAGAATGATTGATTTGGCTTCCATCAAGATCCATCACAGATCCACTAAATGACCTCATCAGCACCTCATACACACATAACTTAGGATCCCATTAACCATTTAGGCTTTAAGGGACTCTGATATATTTGAAGAAAATAATTGTTACTAATACCAGAGCGTGATTAAGTTGGAGCTGCTAGAACAATAAAGTGTGGCTAGGTATTTGTTTTCGTTAGCAGAGTTACATCACTCATCCGATTAGAATCGGATCAAAGTTCTTGTTAAGAGTCATTCTAGTGGTCCCTTAGATGTACATGACCGGATGACTAATTCCATGGGCAAAATCAACGACCACCTGCCCCCGTTACGTAAACGAACCTCGGTAACTGACGCAAACCGTCCTTTCCTCTCCTCCTCCCCTTTATCCGATGCTTCCACTTATCTATCCCTCTCCCCATGTCGCCTGGTTGCCAGGATAGCCTTAATCCACTCCTACCCCGACATTATAAGTCGAAAAGCCTGGGAAGCCATGTCAATAAGTAAAAATAAACAGCTGGTCATCTTGTTGGTTTTAACTCCCCTTGAACCACTCTCAGCACTGGAAAGAATTTTGAACTCTACTGATGTGGATAGGCTATGAAGATCCGCAAATATGATTATACGCTCAAATTTCTTTTGCCTAATTGAACCATGTGCTAGAACTGCGAGGTCTGACTTCGATAATTAAAATTTATCGCTGAATTTATCAACTAAATAAACGTCCCTCCTCGACCAAGCTGCGCTAATTGGATTTGTGTAAAGACATCTAATTGTGCTGTGACATACTTTTGTTTCAGCCACATAGTCGCACTGTTTGCAGCGTTGAAGCTTCAGTTTGTTAGGGGGCTTCGAGGACTTGCCAGAAAAATTTTCTGGAGGAACAGCCGAGTGGAATCCCTCTATGTGTCGTCGCAGGCGGCCCTCTGTTCGCGACGTATAGTCACATTTCGGACACTGGTAGTCGTAGTGGCCCCTCAGATGAGTCTGAAATTCTTGTCGCTTGTTCCCTGTTAAAAAATTAAATAACAAATTACCTTCACTCACACCTTGACTCCTATCAGCTGTGGTCTCGTAGAATTCGACAGCATCGATGTGTCGATAGGGGCTTTCGAAACCATATTCCTCCAAAACTTGTGTTGTACAAATTTGATCCAAAACGGCAAAAAGGGAGTTTTGCTCAACTGAATAAAGCTGGGAAGTTATCATCCGTAGTAAAAGTTAATAAGACTTCTTTTGTTTTTGAAGTATCAATTTAGTCATAAAACTGGCTAATAAAAAGTAACCAGATGCACTGGTAGAAGGGGCCCAATGTTAATGTTACATGCGGAGCGGTGAATCGTTTGATGACTTTCACCAGCATAAAAGGATGCGGTCAAATATCTAAATTCCCCCCTTTTTGAATAGATTAACATCTTCCATTAAAATGCCTGCGGTCGATTGCGCAAGCGACATGCTGGCTGATTGGCCCGGAGGGTGGAGTGTCGGACCTCCAAGTCATGACTCAGTTCGGCCAGCTGCGCCACGCGATTCAAGTAAACAACTGAAGTGATTTGAATTTGACCTCGGGACAACTCGTTTTTGTCCAGAGACGAGCCGAATTTACCACTATTTCTGTAATTGTAAGCGCATTCGTAACCGATGCATTAGCGTTACCTACCAAAGGAAGTATAATAGACTTAAGTTAATTAACAGGTTCATTTCGTTTCTGAATTAATGTGTACTTTAACAGAAGAGATGATTAAATGAAATGACCCCTACTGTACTCGGTCTCCCTTTGACCTCCATTAGAGCATATTTTTGTCCACTTTGTGCTGGTTTTTTTCCCTTTAAATATCAACAATCTGCATCTACGGATTCTCCATTCTCCTTGTAATTATAGTTTTACATTCAAGTATGCAAATAAACAGTTCTGACATTCAAGTGAAGGCAGAAATCAATCCAAAATAAGATAGTTCTACCCAATGGAGAACCAGTTTTGACAGTTTATTAAGCACAATCTCTGTCCTTCAATTGCTAGTTCTCAATTGATCTTAAGTAAGTAGCTAAGATTGACAACTTTAAATAGCTTTGCAGGGTTTCAGGATGTGTCGAATGCCTTGTTTCGCCCCCAGGCAGAGAATAAATACCGAACTTAAAGGATGTTATAAAAGTGATATTTAATGCCTACAATAACTCGCAAAAAAGGTGAGGACCTACTTTGTGGGAGAAAAGACTAGCACTAGCATCAGCTTCATTCTAGTCCAGTTGCTGTCAAATAATTTACCAGAAAACGAAGCCTTTTGATGGGAGGCTTCAGTGGCAATTCGATGAATTAGAAGGAGGATAAGGAGGAGCGAATATGCCGAGAAGTGATAACTAATGAAGTTCCCATGCTCTCTTGCAGGCCTGAACATGTTTGTCAACTAAGGAAGTAACGCTAACACACTCCCCACCTTCTCATTAGTATACTGTCTGGGCGGAATGATGTGAAGGAGAACGCGGACATTTGATTTTCTTTACAGGCCGACAGGTGATAAATTTCACTCCGCTCCTCCCACTCCACTACATACACACACTCGCACTACCGCAGGGGTACTTATTGTGACCATAAGCCGTTTTTTCGCTCGCAGAGTAGGGGACGGTTGGCAAAGGGTCTAGACGTCGGCGACACGGTCTCTTGCATGTCAACCGCCGATTCCTCACTTTGTACCTCATGGACCACCTGCGCTGGTGGCCACCGCTCCTCGGCTTTCAACTTCAAAAAGGTACTTGGAGCCGCGAGACAAACGCACCATTGTAACTCATTTTCGTTCAGCTCGTTTATTATGCTTCCTGTACTGTATCCTACTTATCGTAGTGGGCCTTTATTACCGCCAATTCTCATGCAATCTCAAAATCGCCATAACTCCAGATCATTAAGCGGTCTAAAAATCTTCTTTGGAAGTGTTGTTTAAAAAACTCATTAACAAGAGCCTACCTAACCACAAACGCTGATTATTGTTCTGCAAGTTGAAAGATCCTTTTTCTGTATATGGGTGGGAGCTGGGGCGGTGAACTTAATAGGTGAGCGGATGTGAAAGAAAACCAACGCTTACCAGTGTATTCACATAGGTGACAAAAGTAGATGCCATCCGTGTTTGGTTGAACAGAGTCGGTGAAAATTTCCATCTGACCGGAGTTCAGCCGCTCCTCCGATTCATCAAGTGTAAGTGTGGGATTTTGTGCGCCTTAACGGGGGAGGGAGAGGGGACACAAATTCGGCAGCCATACAAGGTTAATGAATTCACTGTGCATTTAAATCATGTGGAATTCACAAAATTTTTCCCCATACTATCGATGTCGTCTATAATTTTTCACTTAGCCTCACTTATAACAACTTTTCACTCCCTGGTGCAGAAAAATATGCATGAATAAGTAGAAGTTATTTTGTGGTATGCTAGGTACTTAAGGAGCCAAATATTTTGATTTCTTGCCGGCTTAAAGTGGGTAGAATTTACTTTAATTACCACTATTAAGGTTATGACCAAGCACACATACTGGATTTGCTGATCTCAGAGGAAACGGAAGGCCAAGAGTGAGAGGAAGGACTGATAGGGGAGGTCTTCTTTACATCCACAATGGAGGGCGGTGTGCTGCTGGAGGACTCCATGATTGCTTGCGCGTCCATCGCCAGTTCCAACGAGGGCCGACGCTCAGCGATGGTATCCTTAGCCAACTCAGATCCTGATGGGCAGGCCATTAGGGCGCCGCTATCCATCGTATCCTCGCAGCCCTTTATTTCACAGCTCCCCAGCATCGTCTGGATGATCTGAAAGAAACTACGAATAGTAGATGGTAATTTTAGAGAAATAGGTATAATTTGTAATTTATAATGAACTTCGGTAAATATGTGCAAGTGCGATTTTTCTCCTCTGTCTATCAGTGATGAGCAGCCTTCTGCTTACTGTCGATCAGTTGGCAATGGGGTCAATTTGTCTGCTCTCATGATGCGTACACACAAAAACACGTGCAAGCAAACATAGTTTTAAACACAGACAAAATTTGTGCAGAAATGCTCATGCCCAAATCACTGTGAAGCACACAAACACCAGTAACTTGTTATAGACTGCTCATTGGGATGCGAATCACGGAATATCTGATTTTAATAATGACGTTAGGTCTAGGTAGTTTGCCCCTAAAAACCACCAAACTTTTCACAATTGGGACCGTTTACCTGATTTTACTAATCAGGTAAACAGTCTCACTTAAACGAAAGTGTCTCTAGTGCCTAATGCAATAGACCAATGTGTTGCTCAATTCACTGCTGAGTTAATCATCAGCAGAACTTACACCAAGCCAACAATTTTGCACCGATAAAGACACGCATTTTTAGACACCGAGTTCACATGTTCTTTTCGTGTTTGTGCTTGTTCAAATACAAATGATTAGTTGCGTGTGCGTACGTGCGAGCTCAAAACAATGAAATAGCTGGCACTTTGCATATGATTTTTAGTTTGATCTATCTGTGAATAATTTTCAGTAGAATGCATCCATTGTTGAGGTCATGAAAACCACTCGTGAACAAATCAACAGAAGACAAGTTGAATGCCTCATTGTGCCTACTATACAAAGTGACAACCACTTCTATGCATTCCATCATTGAAGTGAAGATAAAGCTCAAAATAATTACTACCTTACCAGTGTACACCGAAAAGCGTTGTGAACATCGTTGCAAATTCATAGATTTACAACTATTTTTGAGTCGATAGTTAACTAATAGGCGGCCTTATAGCTTCGGTCATCACAAACATACTATCTACTGAGGCTAAAAAATGTCACGGAAATTCACTACAGATGTAGAAAAGGAGGTATTCAGGCTTATTTAACCTCTCTTGCGTTGTATGTTTTAAGTCTTTGATCTAAGTATGCCAGTAATTTAATAAGCTGGATGTAAAACTTTCAGCCGTATTCATACTGCAGAATCACGACCATTACCGTAGCATCCGCCAAATTGCTCCATTTACAATGGCGCATGGAATACTAAAGCAAACTAGTAACCAGATGGTGATCAACACGGTGGAACAGTTATTGCAAAATGCAATCTTAACTATTGGACGAACGATTACAAGTGAATCATAAGATCACTATTCAGTTTAACCATCAAAAAGGCAATCCTTTACAACAATAAAGCCTAAAGCAAATTTTTAGCGTTGCGTAAACCTACAAATTCACTTAATCAAAATGTGCAACTTACTTTTGGTTGGGTAAAGGAACGTTCTCCGTTTCACCACTATTAGTAGTCGCGGGGATGGCCTGCGCCAGCGTAGGGAAAATGAGGGGAGGGAACGGCATAGCAGGCGCCTTTGACCGATGCGAAAGAGCCATGGGGCTCGAGTGCCCGTTCGGTGGTATCAGACCAAACGAATCCGGTGCAAACATCTTATTGGACCGGCCTGTAATGGCAAAATGGGTCATTTTTAACTAATTTTTATAACGAGAGATCTCAGTGACTACTGTGTTAATTGAAGTGCCAAATGTTCGTTATCAGAAATGAGAATTTTAAAGGTCAGAAGCTCCACGCATATATGCACATGAATCACTGGAACACGTTGATATGTCAGTCAAGCTTTCCTCTCTTTTCACGAGCCAAGTCTAGAGATCCGAGATTAGGAAAATTTACGTCAAGTGGCACACCGTCACTCAGTAGGAATAATTTTTGCCATGCCATCACCTTCACCATCGTTTGGATTTCGAATACAACGAACACTTTCCAGAATGGCATGAAGCAAGTTGAAGACTGTCTATAATCCTACTTCTAAAATTAAACTGTGACAGTGGGAAAATTAACTCATTGATCTGGCTAGTTTTTCACTATTTATTGCAGTATTCATCAACTGTGCATAAGTTCGGTCATCTAAAGAGACGTCTTAGGAATACCAGAGTTAGGCAATATTATTAAAATTTAATCAACGTGTTCACTGGGCATTGTGATTCTACGAAGATAACAGTGTCCACCCACGACATGCGAAATGCTGGTGTGATGGTAACTCACAGTTCAAAACACTAAAGCAAATGGTAGATTGGAACTTAAGGGAAAACAACTTCCTTAAAACCGTTTGTCAATTTAGCAGAGGAGGAAATTACATAATATAAATACAATCAGAATGAGATTTAATAAATTACAGTCGGTGACGCATTTTACCACTACTTAAGCATAAACAAGGCAATGCTGTTTTCTTCATGTAATTTACTCAAAGTACATCTATCGTTTCGGTTGCTGGTTTCAAATTATTCAAACTTTAATCCTTCTGGGGCTGACGAATCAAAAAAATTGCATCACCACACATACAGCCAAATGTAAATACTTAACTTTATGACTTATTTACTTTTGACAGTAGTTTGTATTTAAATCTGGCGCAATCAAGAAAACTAAGTCACCAGCAAAAGGGAGAATAATAAGTCTAGTCGAAAACAGATTGCTAGCTGCTTATACCTTATGTATTCGGACCCATGTGCCGACTTCCGCCCATAAAAAGCAAATGCGTTTCCCAATGGGATGGGCAAGGCGATGGAAAAGTAGGGGAAAGGAGGGGGGGGGGGGGAAAGAGAGGGGAGAGATGTAATTTTTATCTCCTTTCAACTACCGGAAGTTAATTAGCGGCATGGAGGCTTTTTAGGCAGACATGCAATCCACATTATTATTATACTTTTGAAAGTTCGCAAAACACTCACTTCCGTTTTAATGACACACGAAAAATGCCGAGCTTTTAGAAGGCATTAAACGCGCATATTTCCTGCTAATTCTCAGGCAGCGCAACAGGAGACAATGCTTGGGTGATGAAATCGAGTACAAAGATTACTGCACATGTCATCAAATGTGAATGTACACAGTTTTTTGCAAATGGAACACCATACCTTCCTCCTCTAGTCTGGTGAATACAGGCGTCTTTAAGTAAGTCGATGGTAATTTTATCAACTCAGCAGATGAGAATGATATCCTGGTGGAGATTATGTGGAAAAAATCAAGTGCAACAGGTCATATTGTGCGCACAAGCTATAGAAGGTAATGACTCACGAGACGTTCATGCATGCTGATGCCTCCCACAGCAAAAATTGGCATCATTAACACATTGGCAATCATGGCAGTGCGACGTCGTGCCGATTATTCTAACTTGTACATCGGTGAAGCAGTGAAAGCAATGAGAACCCATCTCACTATTTGTGTATTTGTGTGCATAAAATCATGAAAACATAAAAGTAGTCGGTGATGTAAAGTTTACAAGGAGTCTTTCGACGACACCTACTAATCGATGAGCTATAATAAGTGGAAAGACTACAAATCAAGTTAACCTTTGGCTAGTGGTACGCGAACGAGCCACATATCACTCCTACACGAACACACCATTGAGTAGGCACCCACACATACACACACACACACCCATGTTCTATAAATATAATAAAAGCCATCAAAGTATACTGGACATGGGCTTACCACTAAGTCTGTCCTTGCTGAGTAGTCTTTTGTGACGCGTTTTTAAAGTGCCACCTTTTTGATCCGTGGAGAACAGTGCGACTAACGAATAGCAAAGAAGCGTTGCGCGCGAGACAGGGGTAGAGGACAGTTGGCACATGCAGCACGTGGTTGGCTCACGCAATGACGCTTGCACTGGGATAGGCCGCCCAAGTTCACGCATGCCATTCGCCTGCACACACGCACGCAGAGTGCGTTAGGATACTGGACCAATCAGGGGATGGCATTTACTGCCGGATGACTTTGAGAAAAGGGCAGGTGGGCTCCCATAACCCAGTTTCCCACTTATTGACAAAGCATGAAGTCTTCAGTTTGGCTAAGGATAAGCATAATATAGTAATAAAGTAGTAAATGTTTCTTCGTTGTAACCTAAAATCCAATTAGTATGCTTAGCCTGAAACGTTTCCCACATTCTGCTTGCCGATTAATTTATGCTCTATTCGCTTTTCAGTCAATTTAAGATTGATATCTACGCTATTAAACATAAGAATTTCCGCAAAGCATTTACGTCGCCTATGTAAAACCTCATTGAGAGGTTTTCAGTTCAAGGTTTGAGTAAAATAGAGTTTGGACACCAAACATCGGCTAGGAAAGGAAGGGCAGCGTTAGTTTAATACTTCCAATTAATCCTGTCATTTAAATCCTTAAAAAGACCTTCCTAAGGCGTTTCTTTTTAAATGAAGCGCTTTTGAGCTTTATTTTATCGAAATGGACACAGTCAGCCCAAATAAACCAAAATGGAAGTTATTCAAGTGGATTTGGTAGGTGTTGCTTTTTGACACCCATTAACCCATACCCAAAACTTTCGTTTGCATTTGTAGCTCTGCGCCGTGTCTAGTTCATCAAGGCAAATTCCTCCACAAAACCGATAAAAGGATGTGAAATTTTCACAATTATGAGTCTACCATTTATGTAGTAAATTATGCTTCACATTCGGCAATGCTATCAGAGGCGAGTGAGCCCATTAGAGTGGCTTTAATGACAACAACTGACATGTCGGGCTCTGATGCTGTTAGTATTTTGCTTCTGTATACTTTGGAGACTATCAGCCAGCCATAATATTCTGTAAACGTGATAACTCCTAATCCTTCCCTCATCTAAAAATTCTTAGCACATTTTTTTGTCACAAGTTAAACAGTGCTGTTAAAAAGGCGATAAATTCAATCGTTGATGTATTTTTAACTCTTGAAATGGTAAATCAACTTCCGTTTGAGGGTAAACACTTAAATGTGGAAGCCAAATAGGGTCATACACAATGAATGACTGTACCGGACGCAAAATTATTTTGAAACTTTCTTAAAAGCTCAGATCTTAGCCCTTAATGAATTCTGTCCATGTCATAATGGGCCATTTACTCTAAATATTTCCACAAAGCAATGAAATCTACAATAGCGATTATTACCAATAAAGACAAGATATGGAAATAACTGGCTGCTTTGCTGAATGACCGCAACTTAAAAAAGATCCTAGATTAATTGAGGACTTCTTAAACGCTATTGATGGATCCGCACGAGTCCAAATGGCTTAATAAATAACTTCTATCCCTTAGTAAAAATGTCCTTTTTGCCTAATACGACTGAAACTGCTGAATGCTCTTTTCACCAGGTAGTGACTTTCTCTTCCGCAGGTGCAGAACTGGTCACGGTAGGTGTACGTTCCTGTCTACAGAAGCTGTGATGGTACAACTCTTTTGCGTAGTATGGGTGCGCTTGATTAAGATTCAAAATACAACTTCGCTTAATGCCTTAGCGAACCTTAATAATTCAGTAAAATTTCCGACAGAGAGTCGTTCCAAGCTAACTCTTTACCAGCACACGGAAAGAGGAAAGCAATGAGCCCACCCAAATGCAACACGATGGTTAGGTACTTTTAAAATGTCAAATTTGTGATAAATCAAGCTGATCAAGTAAAAGCCAATAATTTTATTTTGCTTTGTCTCAGCATTGTGTGGCTGATTAGTAGCCCGAAAATTTCGTTACTCAAAGCGTCATTCTATGAGGTCAAAACCAGACAATCAGGAATTCAGTAGTTTAGCGCCCCGCATTGTTTCGCTTTTATTTGACTTTTCTCTCATCGTTGCGGTGTTTTTATGACCCACCACCGTCTCTGTCCCCGCCCGCATGCCGCTGATATTTGATAGCTCGCAGCAAATTCTATCATCACGGTGTCCGGAGTTCCCGTGATCCTCACCACCACAGCCATCAATATCCGTTGCTGCCTAATGGCTCGCCTTCTCGTCTTACCACTTCCTTAAGGGAACTGCACGACAATCACCTGTCAAAGTTGCAGAACTACCGTGGCAACCAGGAGAGAGAACGTGGTTATGGTCTCATGCCCGCATTCGCTTGCAGCTAGGCGTTGTTGCGCCACCGCTATCATAACCAGACGCAAATGATGCAGCCTAGACCGAGAATATTAAGCATCTATAAGTCAACCACCTTTAATTGATTATTCTCAAAAAATTTGCAATCATGTTTCTTAGATAGAAGATGTATGACATCACTTTACTGTCATAGGAACTGAAATGATACAAATGTAGATTTTACAAAGCGATTATTGTTTTACCAAAAGGAAATGTCGAAACTTTTATGCTATCAAAAATAAGTGGTAATCCAGCCTGTATTACTCCTTTCATAAAAATATGCGCCAAAATACTTCTTGATTTACAACGAGGGACTTCAAAAATTTGCGATTCCTGTAGCACGGCACAAAAGACTCTCGTGATTATTCACTATTGACTGTGCGATATACAACTTCTCAAAATACGAGGTTAGAAGACATGGTGAAGCATGATTTTGGCAGAAAAAGGCCTGATTTCTCCTATGACGTTCGATGACAGCCGGAAGGTTAAACAGTGCAAATGAGATTGTTGTAGTGGCAGTTGGTGGCCGACGTGCAATGAATGCTGCCTAGCACGGAAGCAGCCAGCGGTTTGTTTGTGCTTAATGTTTCCTAAAACTTGTTCATTTTGTCGCGGTTTTTGTGTGTATCAGACACTTAACAACCGGTATTGAGGTTACAGAGATGACTTCGAACACACACGCACACCCAGCGTCTAACCTATCGGCATATACCTGCCAGACGTATACATGTTCAAATAAATGGAAAAACAAAGTATCAATACACACTCATTCACCCATCTCTATCCCTTCCCTCCCCTCTCCAAATCGAGACGCGTTGCACTTTGGCATCTGCGTTCCATCAGACAGTCTAGTTTCGGTTTCACTACAAGACCGCCACACACACATACACAATGCCCATCAATGCGGTAAGATAACCTATGGATCATCCTCAATAAAAGAAAGATCCGAGTCCATCTCGTTCATACCTTTCCGTTTTATGAAAATGCAGTGATAAGTAGATTCATTAGGAGAGATTCTGGAGGACTTGACACTCATACGAATATGCACCGATCGATCTTTTGGAAACCTAAATCTGACTGCCAAAATAGATTGTCACGCCGCTGAATCGGCTAACCCATTGTTTTAGACCAACATCGAAGTAAAAGAGATTAAGCCTCCGACTTGGATGTTTGGATATTACTGTTTGTTTAATCTATTTATAAATAGGAATGAGTCCATGCATGCGTGTTGTTTATTTATGTTACTTTTCATCAACCGACTAATGTCACCACAGCTTTACAAACAACGCGTATATTATTCGTTGGTGCGACAAAACGGTGACGCGGCGGCCCTAGTGTGAGGCTGTCAGTCAGTGTGGTTATTAAATTTAATTGTACATCAAGACAATCGGAATTGGAAAGAACTCATATTTACTACGGTGTGGCCCTCACACCAGACAGGCATTGTTTACGCAAGCAAGTCACTTTGGCGGTTTACTGTGGTGACAGGTCGTCCTGGTAACCGCTTTGCGGGAAGCAGTCCAGGTCCATTCAGCGAAGGGGTGCGGGAAGGCAGAGGGGACACGGAGTGTCGGGATCAACTTTGGGTGGTAGTTTAGGTTATTTGTTCGCTCTCAATCGGCTCTCAATGTCACCATAGCCACCGCCACCTCCACTACCACCAATGCCGCCACCATCACTTTCGCGCCCCGCAGCGCCGCCCCACCGAATGTCAAACATGAAATGGAAAACCGTTACAATGAGAATGCGAAGTTTCAAATGCAGACTGATGTATGCGTGGCGGGGATGTAGCTCTTTTGTTCTACGGTGTAATTCAATCTTCTGAAACCTCTCCTCTATGCAAGAGGCATTCGATTAAGCCTACAATGAATTACTAATTTCGTATTTAATTTATTCTCATTAGCCTTTATAAATACCTAATTTTTTTGCGTAAAATACGAAATTTGAAACCTCACTCACGATGGCTACTTAAACGCAACACCTTAGCATCCTCTCTAACTGTTTTGCCATTATCTCAAAAGACATTTGATGTCTGACAAACACTTTTCACAAAGTGCTTTTCATAAGATGCAATCACCAAGTCACCTTTGGGCTCATGGATGAGTGAAGTACGCTTGATGCCTTTCACTATTGTGCTGTGACACTTCAGATTGCGGGAAATTTTTAAAGTTATCTAAGATATTACAACATATGTAGGTGAGCATTAGGTAAGGGTAATACTTTGCCTTCAGCATCAACTTCAATGGGAGGAATGGATGTTAATAATTAGCCTTGCGCCATAGTTAAGTCATCCATAGACAATGGACTTAAGAAGATGCCTCGTGCACCCATCTTGAGCCTTCTATAGAAGTGTAAATGATAGATAATTTGTAGCAAACTGACTTGCTGACCCTAGGTCAACGAACCTCTAAGCTGTAAAATCAAGTCCAGTTTAGGATGAGGGTTAAATAATAGTTGTGCATACATCAATCACTTGGGTAGGGACTTGCAGAGACCTTCAGTCTGGTTGACGCTCTAGTGGTATTTGAGAATCACGATTTATGGGAAAAGCTCGGGCGAGAGTTTGAGAAAATTTGCATAACATTCACTGCCAGGTTTGTGAACCTAAAAAAATAAGCCGGTGCCCTACTTGTGCGCCATTCTGATTAATTTTTAAACCACAATGGCGACGTTTTAAAAACTAGACTAACAAAAGTAGGGCAAAATATTGCTGCGGAGAGATACTTATTACCAACGGGGTTGACGTGATTACCAATTGCTGGGAAAGAAGGGTCCTGCCGGCACGGATGTAAAGTCATTATTTCGGCAGATTTGAAAGTCCGCCAAAATCGGTGAAGTCAGTGAGTGTGCATAAAAAGTAAACAGTAGCAGGGTCAACTCGTACAAGGGATGTGCATTGGGTGTCACAAGAGCGTTTAAAGTTCACAAAACACGCTTTTTGGAAAGTTTTACACAAACAAATGGCCAAAATGCAAACCTCATGTGCTCGCTGTTTCCGTTCGGTGTAACTCTATTTGGATCAGAAATGACAGAAACAAATCGGTAAAGAGCACATAAAATGCGGTGAATACAAAAGGCAGCGGTGTTTGGCTATTTGCCCTAAGTAATCCATTTTCACACTCGACGATTACCAAAAGAACGTAATGTAAACTAGGCATTATCATCAACCTCCTAACATGCAGTAGAAAACGTGAATATAGTGGACGGATAACGAATTGCAGTAGGTTGTATTGCAAATCAATCCAAAGTTTGGTACTTTGCTACACTCCTCACGCCTAATAGATATGCAATCAATGCGTTGGGAAAGGAAAATGGTTATATTATAACAACTAAAGCACGCGGGTGTCAAAATTGTAGGACATTTTAACGTACAGGACTCAATCACTAGCAAACCAAAAGTATGTGAATTGTGTGAGTGAATTTGGACATGGATTTTTAAAGCCTAGCAGATATCATGGTAATTATGGTCATGTGCCTTTTCCTCACTTCTGTCCAATCACAACCAAGCAAGGCGATAAGCTGAACTCCAATGGTGTTTAGATGCCATTTGGGAGAAGTATGGACATGACGAATTAATTAGCAATGGAAATATTATTGAAAATGCATTGAGTTGTGCAAAGAAATGCAAAATTCAACTCAGACCTAATGAATTCAAATTGATAAAAGCAGAACACGCAAAGTTAAGGTTGTTTTTTATAGGTGCAGAGCGATTAGCTAGCGACTTTTGATACTTACTATTTGGTAACATCTACACATAAAAAAGTTGCTCCAACCAAATGCGACAGAAACGTTAGATTGTGTTGCACTCTCTACTGAACTAGAGCCAACCCTTCTTAAATGAGTAGGATCAAGGGCTACCGGTATGATACAGCCACTACCTCTTGAGTGCAGATGGTCAGCCTATCACACAATCTACTCGTTCAAATAAAGGATTACATTAAAAGGAACAGTGGAGGAGCTAATATGAAAAATAAAAAGGATAATGAGAATCGCATCCACAAAAATACCACATTACCCCCCATTTTGAAAGACGGAAAGCGATTTCAGAAACCTTAACCTCGTAATTTAACAAGGAACAATAGCAAATTTAAACATTTCAATTTACCCGAATTCTACCTCTTCCCCGTAGCATAGCCCTTGGGGCTGCTAATGGCAGCACCAGTATATGCATCACTCTTACTACCGTTTCAAAAAAGACCTGGGCTACTAAAAACTTCTCAAAACAGAAAAACGAAGACGTTGTAAAATTCGATTCAGGGTTCTATTAATGTTTGCGGTAGTACCTTGAAAGTAGTTTGGATGACATCGCGATTTGGAAGTCCTGGTAGAATGTGTAGCTACATATCTCTGTTCCAAAAGGTGGCACTTTAATGGAATCATGAGCTAAATCAAGTAGGCCCAATTAACCCTCTCAGTGAACATTGCAAATCAACTTATTAAGGCCACTGTTTTTAATTTGTTCAAATACAACGCAAGAAGTTGAGTTTGTTTGGCCGCAAATTTGCTCTTCTTTAAATTTTAAGCCAAAAACTTTAAATATTGTTTTAACTTATCGACAATGCTTATATAGAGGCGTTCTGTCCGAGGGTTTTTAAACCCAAGGTCACTCCCGCCGAATAAGAGCCAAATGAAGCGATCGGAAATTTACACTCTAGTTTTCATAATCGGAATAGTTACCGTGGCCACAGCAACATGCATTCTATTTTCCAGGATGCAATACTTAGTATACAGGTATTTGGGCCGTCTACATTGCATAGGGCTGCTAAAAATATAGTCAAATTTAAATACGATCTCTCTTAGGTTAGTTTGCGTTAAAGCTCAATACATACTACTCTCACATGAATTTTTTATTTGGTTACTTAATTTTGTTTGGTTTAACATTAAAGGTTGAATAAAGTTACTGGAATTATACCATGTGGTGAAGGTGAAGATTTCTGCCAAGATACGGCAAACCAGTAAGTTTACAATGTGACTTAAGTAACTTGTTTCCCTTTACTCTTAATACGAGTTATAGTATGCAGAATGTAGCTTTAAACACAGCATCATTTAATCAAATTGGCTTCAGTCGCCCGCTAGTGTTTCATGCAGGTACATCCACTTCTCCTTCTTTGCATTCATTTTAGGCTGTTCAATCCAATCAAGCTTATATTTTTTCAAAGCTGGACCTAAATTAGATTGCTCTAGCTAATGGATACATAATTATATTGTTTGCATGCAAAATTACATCCATTTTAACGCTCTAATACTATACGCTGTAATGAAACGGCTTGTAATAGTTGATTCCCAGTCACGATTGCTCTTGGCTCACAAAATTTTGACGTTCTTGGTTGTTTTGGCTGCTCGCCTCTTCTATATTTATAAAACTACAGCTAGCAGGATATTCAGACACTTCGTTTAAATTGCCCTCATCAACATATAGATTTTTTACTTTCTGCGAGGCACAATAAGTATTAAAGCATAGACATGATCAAAGTAGTAAAACTTGCCTAGTGCAAGTGATTTGCACAATATTACATTTTCAGCTTTTGATACTACTTGGAGTTTGCGAAAGGTGTGCTGAATCATAACAAATATGTCTGGAGCATGTAGTGACTTGCCAATAAGAAAAAAATTTAAATTCACCTGATTATTGAGAATTTGGAGTATTTTTGGAATTAAAAGTTGCAGATGCTTGGGGATCAGGGGCATGAGCTAACTATAAACTCATCGTATTTGAACAAAAACTACACAAAGGATGGTCATTGGTTTGCTCGTACAAAATCAAACGTTGGCTTAAGTATTGGGATTTGATAATAAGGCACTCACCCAGGCTATCTTAATGTTTTATTTTCCCATTTGCATTAAAGCACTATGAATTATGCACCATTGTAAAAGCAATTAAATAGGCTAGAAATACGATCTATCTGCAGTGCTACAGGTTAATTTAGCATCGACCCTGAGCTCAATTCAAAATGTCCCCCGTTCAATAACATTTCCAGTTTTATCCCTTTATCTAGGTTTCATCAAAAAATTTCCAACATCGTAATCTGCCGAATGGTACTGATAGCACTAACAACTATGTTGCAAGGAAATCGAATAATAGTGTTCCCTCTATTTTGTAAGTCATGCAAAATCAATGGTTTGGTGAGAGCGATGGATGCTCTAAAATTCGTGCTCCGGACTCGACGTTCTTATGGTCGGATAATACCCACTTCTAATAGCTAAGTTGTCAACGCATATGATTCCAAGTTCTCTAAAACTGTTAAGCAGTAACTTGGATAAACGATGGCCATATGTGCTCAATACTTTGGCCTTATCTATGGCAGGGCCTCTTTCATCCCGTCCCTAGACTTTAACTGCAACTAGACGCTTGGTATGCATCGAATACTGCTTTGGTGCGAATCCTCTTGATAAATCAGAGGTAAGCTTATGCTTCCTTCTACGTTTCAGCACCCTTCTTCTTCTGCTTCACATGACTTTTGAGCTACTTGAGCGACAACAGTTTACTACGATGTTGACTACGTCACTAACTAAAGCGATCGACTACAATGAGCGCATAAAGAGTTTGCTTTTCCGGTGATAAAAAAGCTGGTTTTTACTATTGCCACTTAAATTTATGCTGAATTTCGTTATGCCTTAAAGAACTCCGAGAGTTATCGACGAATCATCAAAATAAGACTATATTTTCTACTATTTTAAGCACGATGGCTAAAAAGTGATTAGCAGCTGCTTGCTCCGGCACATTCACACTAAGGCGGTTGCTGACGCAGTAAGCACGAAGACTTTACACTTGGCACTATTTCATTCACTTTTTTAATGCATACCCTCGATTACAACACTTACACCAAGAATCGTAATTTCGCATTGTCAATGTGCACCTGTTGGTCGTGCCGAAATTTCAACTTTTTTTTGACTCAAGTCTACACATCTTTGACCCCTTTATTAGTCAAAACAGAACGATTTGGAAAAGTGACAAACTCATCAGTCTAAAAATAGGTGTTACATCCAACCCTGTAAATGAAATATTAAGCTCGACAACTCCACAAATATTCAGAGTTGCTTAAGTTAATGACTGCTCAGAAAAGACCGTTTGCTTTTTTCTTTTCTTAGCACTATGGAGCACAGGATCTATCTTCATTGTTGTAGTTTATTGAGGTTCTTTTATTTAAACTGTGTTGATGGTTAAAGTAGACGTTTAGGTTTTTTGTTTTGGGGTCTAGTAATCGAATCGCCTAGGGTCGATCCATGCCTTACGACGGGGAACATCATCATATCCCATTCTGAATGTATTCACTAATGGCGCAGAATGTGATCCATCTTTGTATCGAGCTAATTTACTAATTATACTGGTTCACATTGGCTAAATAAAGTGGGTTTTTGAGTATGGCATCAAAATGGTGTTGAATTAATATTGCGGAAATCCTATTCATGAGAACGAGTTTCAGTTATAATCTAGCATGGATAGTGACGTTTCAGCATTTTCATTAGAACTTGGAGATGAATCTCATAGGGTTAGCAAAAATACTGTATTCAGCAGGGCGGGTGACGTCCACCAAAAATTCAACGAAGTGCGTGCCCCAATGTGTGGACAGATGCAATGCAATACACATTCATCTTTGAGAAGAAAACATAAATTCGGGTTTATCTTAGCAAAAACATAAGCCTTACAAGTTTCCAGCACTGTTCTAGTTCTTCCAACCGAATCTAATTAAAAGATACCGCTAATTTGAACAACTTTGAATGCACTTAACGGTGGAAGCCTTTTTGAAAGTAATCATGTTCAACACCCATGGAAGTACCCATTGGTGCGTAAAAGGAGGGAGAAATTTAAAGATGTTATGACATCGACTCCAAACTCAAACTCATCATTGACAAGGAGGCGATTACCTTGGTAAAAATTAAAAAAAATACACCCATTTTCATAGTAAAATAAAGTCGGATCAATGATTTTGTAGGTCTGTACTTCAATGCGTCATTAGGGCGTGAAGTTGTACTATGAAACCTTGGGGCTAGAAGGGCATCTTGGTAAATTAATCAAACCACCAGGATATCATTGGTATGCCTTGCAGTCTAGAAATGTACACTTATTTGCCGAGGAAGTTCACCAATGTACCAAAGCTTTTGGCTAACTTCAGGCCCAGGTCAGATGGGTTACATTTCACGGTTGCCTTGATATATACTTGTGACGACAGATGCTGATGCGGATTAAAGATGGCTTGAAAACTGTCGATTCTGTGTGCCGTCAATAGATTTTCCAATCCCATTATGACTTTTTTTTGCTATGTTGATGCTAATTAATGAGGGATAGCCCAAAATAAACCTATCATTTCGTTTTATTCAGTCTCTTGATGCTAGAAGAGAAAACCAAAGAGACATAATGCTCTTTGTTAATGAGTGTAAAATGGACAAAAGTTAGTACCCGGTTCTTAGGGTTAATATACATCAACATTGAGGGACCAAATTCTTTTACATTGTTCGTTCCCCAAGAACATTATTCCAAACATTATTATGTTTTAATGGATGCTCGCTACGGTGCCACCGCAACCTTTTTTTCTAAACTAAGCAGTTCGCACATCTTCTCTTTGCCGAAATTACTGCTTAAGATGGTTGAAATTGCACTTCAAACTTGATAAAATTTCAGATTTTCTCCACTTGGGCAAGATATTACCGTTCTCTAATAAATAGAAAAGTTGGTAAGGCACCTATAGATCCGATGGTATTTTCTCAATATTTAGAGATTAGCTATTTGAACTTTTACATTTCAACCATCCTGACGGGTGAAAGACCATTCCACCGGCGCCATTGCAGCAGCACTGGTTGGTTGTACTCACAACACTTTACAAAATTTACAGTTAACAGTGCGTATCTGTGCACTCCACTCTAATAATATTCCAAAATAATGCCTCAATCCAACGCTTGCTTGCCAGATGACCTTGCCGTACCTAAAGTATCTTCCCTCCATTTGCAGGAGAGGTCAAGGTTCTTAACTCTATTGTCAACTAATAAGATCAAATTTCAAATCACCGCAAAATTGCTTTGTCACTTCGAGGTCACGGTTCGACGGTATGGATAAGGCGGCGAGAGAACAATGGGTTCAGTCGCAATCTGCATTCGTATCCACGGCCATGAGTTTCGTCAGTGGCATCGTCGGCCTCTTTACCATCGTCCCCTTGGGCTTCATCTCGGATCGGTTTGGTCGCAAATGCGGACTCCTCATTGCGTATACCGGCTTCGGCATTGAAGCAGTTCTTAATGGTAATTTGAGTGTGCACTTGTGAGACTTCCTTCTTAATGACTATGTACAGCTCAGCAAATAGTAAACCATACCGATTTTGTATTTTCGCTCACGATAATGAAAGTAGAATGAAATGACTTTAGTGATCCAGTGATAAGTAAGATTATATTTTTTGAGATTTTGGTGTAAAGAGTTCTTCAAGCCACACAATACTATGAAGCTAGCAATTCTAAAAATAAGTTCATTTAAAACAGAAGTTTTGTAGAACCGCTTTTTAGTGCAATTTAAAAGGAATACTCTTTTTGTCATAAGTATGAGAAGATACGTTAACTGGACTAGTAATTTTTTGACATATTGCCAGGGCTTGGAAATTAGTTGCCAAGATTAATAGTTGAGTTTGCGCAATATCTCAGTCGTCGACGGTAATCGGTTACTGCCCACCAATGTACAGATGCACTATTGGACGTCAAGTTCACCGTCATGAGGCGTAACAGGTTTCAGAACCCAGTTAACTTAACAAAGTAAAATGTACTCTGCTGAGGTGTCCTCATTTTTCCTTTGCAAGTACTCGGCGCTCTCTGATGAATTCACTTAATGAACCGCAAAAGAAATGGGTTAGTGTTTAAGTATACGTATGTAGGAGCATTATATCTTAATCACCTTTAGATTTTTGAAGCAAGTGAATTTGAAATCTGATAAGTAGCTCTCACCTAAGAATGTGGACGTGGCTAGTCTAAAATATCGTACTTTGAGTAATTTCGATAACAACATTGCCGTAATTGGGTACCACTGATTTAAGAATCAAACGTTGAAACGTTTGAGAGGTAATTGGATGTTACGGGATGATGTTCTACTATTTATTCATGCAAATGGATATGACCATCCCACTAGAAAAAAGATGTGACTGGAGCAGGTTCCTAATAAGTTCCATAACTATGCAGTTTTCGAAAAAACGTTTAAAGCAATCGAAGATCATCTAACGATAGGTCCTGCTCGTACAAAAGCATGGGACGATTTTCGAGATCCTTAAATAATCTCACGCTTTTCCGCTCTTTTAATAAGCATTAAAGATTGACGCGTAGGCAAATACAAACATCTGTTTGTTTCTTCACACTCCATTTTGGCCTCTTTTTTGTGAAAACTGAAAATCTCAACGCAATTACCTTATATAAGTGCTTTCCACATAAGATCCTCAGCCGGGTAAATGATCTAGAGTTGATTCTGACAATTTTAAGTTTCAGGGTGGTGAACTTCCATTGCACGACTCGTTAATACACCCCAAAAGCGAGGCGCCTAGCAATACGCTTGTAGCTCACACATTCAAAACTGAACTGAGGCCGGTGTTAGTTCCATCCTTCCGCAGCCGGTTACGTTGCCTACGCGTAGCCAACCCCAAAGAAAGGCGCAATATATTAGGCTAATTTTGAACAACCAAAATCGGATCCAGGCATTAATAACTTACACAATGCATACTTTAGGAAATGATCGAGCATCGAGATCAGAGTGAAAAGGTGAACACCCGGGGTAACCGGGTTGGTAATCTGCGCGCCAATTTTGACAGTGTTGTAAATAAAAGTTCCTTCGCAAGGCCAGACACGACCATAACACTTACAGTATAACCCTCATGTCCAGTTTAAGCGGTGCGTGAAACTTTCACTACCTCATATCCAAATAGCTGAGTTAGTCATTTCAGGCAAGTTCACTTCTGTATTTGTTCAATTAAGTCCCATTCTCAATGGCTAAATTGTGTACACTACAAGAAGTGGACCATAAATACAAAGGTGAGCGCTTGAAATTCATTACTCCGAAAGCAGAAGTACTTTTGAGAATTCAAAACACGCAACTTTAAATTGTTTCTTTAACTTTGCTTATAGATGCTTAAACTGGGAAATGCCTTTGGGTTAATAATGCTTTAAGGATTGCCAACCAAGTCCACTACCATACATCGAGAGGTGCATGGCCTGATGCATCTAATGTTCAAGAATAATATTTGGCTGTTTCAAATTTGCAAATAGCTGCTTTGCTAGTCAGAAACTGTCCGATCATTAATGCCAAAGCAGAATTCTTCTCTTCACTTTAAGCTTATGCCTGTAACGCAGTAGTTTTGACGATTTCAAATAGCCCATTTCAGAGAACAGAATCTCTGCAGCCTTCTGCTGCCTATAATACGCTTCTGCATTCATTCAAACGCAACGTATCCCTTATTCCTAACTACAAGTCATCAGGTTGTTTCAAAAGGCAAAGGGCTTGGTTTAAAATTCCTAGTTAACTTTTTTTCCTATTTCTACGTGACTTTTGATGCTAAACTGGTTTAGATTTAACACTCATGGATAAACATCCTCTGTTTAAACATTTGGAACAGTTTATGCACGTAACTATAACATTGATGAAACCTCTGGTCAGCAGAATTTCTCCATACTTTTACAAACTTTTTCGCGCTATTGGCATGGTTCTTGCAGTTTGTTTCTTTCCCGTGTAAAATCCTAAGTTGCGCTGGCTAACCACTATTGGTAACGCTTAAGGGCCACTACGCATGCTTGCGGCTTGAGAGGCAAATATGCAAACAACTGCTGTAAAAATAGCCGGCATCACTGATCCTGGACGGTAGAAACTTCAACAATAACACCGATGTTTTGCTAATCAATGTAAACAACTTCAGTTCGTATAATTCCTCTGCTTGTAGAGACAATGCGAATGTTAGCCTAGTCGTGTGCTTTAATGAAATGAACGAATGTTTGGTTTTTGTGTGTTGGTCAAGATTTTATTCATTTTTTTTTCCACAGCAAATTACTTTAAAATTAAGATAACTGCCACAATTGTCGAATGCATACTTAGTTTAGAAGAGTAAACCATTCATTGCTAGTACCAATTTGGAAGTTATTGGAGTCACACTAGGGAGCAACAGAAACGCAATCACCGCGCCTCCACAGCGCTGCTCGGTAGGGCAAATTGATGAAGATAAGGCACGTAAATGTGAGGCAACTGCCGTACTGCATCTAGGGCAATTAATGTGGGTCATTTGGGTAATCTCGGACGACCGCTTCCAACCTACAGTTGGAAGAAGGCACATCTTGCTAGAAAAGAGGGCTTGCTCCACGCTCATTATGTGCGGAGATGTTGACCGCGCAAGGTAGTCTATAACATTATCTCGAGACGGGATATAACATTTACACAGTGTAAAGAATTGGTGAAAAGTTGAAAATCCGCCATTTAGTATCCAGCAGTTTCCCTTGAATGCTCCCATCACCTAGCATGAACTTATACGTATAGTCATCATCCCATGCAGAGAATCGCAGCCACAACATCAAACCCTTTTAGCGAAAACGGTTTCATTTTTACAAACCGAAACAGCCACCCGATGGTGGAGTACATTTAGGAATAGAATTTTGCATTGTTTCCCCAAAGTAACCTCTCCACCAGTGTCTTTACACCGTATACTGGCATCATTCTCCTTCACGTCACTTGCTATGAGGTCAAGTTAGCACTTTCGACTTCTAACCGTCCTTTGAAATTGACAAGGTTATTTCGACTTTTACGCGGCAGCAATTTATTCAATACCACAGGTACCACTTTTTTCATAAAACGGTGGGTCAATTGTACATGCAACATTGTATAGGTATGGAAAACTGCATGATACAATATTAATAGAAGTGGTGAAAACGTCCATTAGGGTAAGCAAAAAATCAAATGTGTTTAACAGAGTTTTTGTCCAGGATAGTAACATTTTTAGAAAGAAGATTGGTAGCTTCAATGCTCAATTTATGCTGAGGTGGGCTGATTTCCTTATTTTGTCTGACTTTTCACTGTCATATAATATACTCCTTCCGAGGCACACTCGATGAAATAAGTTGCTTGTATGTATGGATTTCAGTTCTTATTCTTGATGGAACACGGGGCGGTTAAATTCACAAGGTGGATCATTGAATAAAGGCAATACCTTATCTGTGAAATTCATGCAATTTTGCCCCTTTGAAACAGAGAAAATAGCTTACTTATAAATTATCCTTTTCTAAATGGTGTGCATTTCGACTACCACAGTAATTATCTACATTGAAAATTAAATACTTTACACAATTTTGCATTTTGACCCTCAACACACAGACACAATCGTAAGAACAAAGTGACTATTTGATTGTACTTCGCGAATTTGTTGTGGCGCCTTGTCACAGGGTCGACTGATATAAAAAACTGAGGTCCGCCTGTAATGCCACAAAGCCCCATTATCTCACCTCACACACCTAAAAGCTGTTCCGACACAGCATGAGAAGGGTTTTATTTAACTCCATTACCATTTATTTCTTCTCATTTTGATTACTTTAGTTTATTTCCACATGAAACAATCATTTTAATGCACAATTTTTTATTTGCAATAGAGAGCTGTCTTCAGCTTTGACGCTAAACAGGTTTTCACTCATTTATTTCACTGATATTTCCTAAAATGGAAATTGTATGCAGAAATTAAATCTCGCATTTCTGAACATTTAGTGGTGGACGCCGACGTAAAACCCATGTAGAAATTTTTCTAAAAATATCACTTGTCCTAATCGACTTGATGCGGTACCTTTTTAATGCTACTCTTTAAATTAATACTTACATTTACCACCCATAGCTCTCCTAGTAGAAAGTGAAAGCATGTCATTTGACTTGAGCTTCCTTTCACCTAAAAAGAAAAACTAAAAATTTTGCATAAAAATTGTCTTAGAGGGGTCAACATTCAGGGCTAAAAAATGCAAAGTGCCTGGCTTTGAAAAAGCTCGTATTTTGCATCTCTAACGCTCATTGACAATGACAGGTTGCAATCGGCGTTCTTTGCTCACATTCAGAGGAGATTGTGCAAGAAACTAACCTTATTCAAATGATGAAAACACAATATTTATGGTTTGAGTGGAAATAAAAGGACTTTACTTCCAAAATGCTGAAAATGTAAATGAAGCCTCAAAGGAGGCAATTGACCATGTTTAATGCTTGAGACGATCGTGCAGTTATTTGCTTCTTATTGCAATCAGGCATGCCTTGTCCTACAAGGCATTAAATTGCAATGAAGGCCATATGAACAGAGTGGAAACTAACTTTGTGACAAATTCATGTAAACCGTTTGATTTGCAGTAATGTCCGCATTTACTGAAATCCAAAATACGGCTGTTAGGTTTTGGTGATCCTTAATACTTTTTAGTATTGCTTTCTTCCATGCATGCCATTGCCTCTCATTAGCTTCTGGCTGACCAGCTACCTAGCTTAAGTATGGAGGAAAGCGAATGCGTTATCTTACTTGGCGCATCAGAACATTATTTCATAGCAGTGATAAAAAGTAGTCGAAGCATTGTTTTGAAAGGACCTAACAACTGGGCCTAAATATAAGTTAAAGACTCTTAGGGACATTATATGCTGCGACAATGTAATAAATATGCATTTTGTGGTGTTTTAACTAAACATGATCCAGAAATGTTATGGCTCCAATCCTAATGAATTTTCTTCAAATGCATGTTAATATGTCATACAAGGCCCAGACGTATGAATGTAACCAAAAGTATTTCCGGAATCCTGGATAATACCTAGTTAATATAGAGAAGGACAAATTTAGCTGCTTCATGTAGAATGTAGCGTGCTTATTGAGAACTGTAACAAATCAACTTTCCTCCTTTTTAGCTCTTGTCATGCTTCTCCATCTACCTCTGTGGGTTCTGATCGTTGCAACACTTCCATCCAGTATTCTAGGGAATGGTCTTTACGGTATAATGACTCAGGTAACACAATCCGGGTACATTACTCTCTCATGCTATTACCGTAAAATTTATTTTGATGGAAATTTATTTACACTATTCACTAAAAACTTGGCGAAGAGTGACATCGTGAGTTTGCGTGCGTGAAATCTTCAAGCAATGAACTGATTCACATTTGCCAAGCAAAAATACAATCGGGAAGCTACGAATGTACTTTTCTAGTCAAAGCCTGTCAAGTCTGAGCCTCACACCACGCATAAAGTGCGCCAAGACATGAGGCGGGCATTTGTTTTAACGTCATTCATCTCGCCAACACTGAGGTGAGGTAGAGTTGCATTTCCTCAAGCTTAGTAGGCGTTACTAGTTGCTACCTTATCTTTGACATGTATACAATTTGCAATAACTTAAAGCGAAAATAAGAGGTTGAGTTAAATTTGAAACATTAGTCGTTACATAGCTGTATTACTGTAAAAAGTATGTTTAAACTACCACCAAAGGGTATGCGGTGCCATCTACGGAGCCAACGAACAAGTTGGCTCCACACACGTTCCAGTGACGAGGTTTATCTTAATAATATGATTCCATTATGGATAACATTTACGCCTCGAAATTTTTTCCAAGTTGCGTTAAAATTAATGATTTGACCACTAATCATAGTTGTTTTTTGGCAGTTACAAAATTGTGATTCTTGTATTGTCCTTCTCTAAGTGATACAAATTTCTGCTTGCGTATAAGTAGGTGGATTTTTGGGGAATCACGCAATCCTTGACGTAGGCGTCATATTATTCGAATCCAATTAGGATGTCTCAGTAACATCAGATAATATTGCAATAATCGAAAATAGTTTGCTTTCTTTTGACTTGAACGCTGTCATTAATACCCTTGTACTGATTTCAAGAGATTTTTCCACCCTTAAATCATGCCAAGTCAGGCTTGTGAATCAAACGGCTCAGTGGAATCAATCGTACAAGGATTGTCCAAATTTTTACGAAATGGCCCAGTCAAGAATGTGTAGATTTATGCAGATACATGTAGAGAAGTATGAATTAACCGCTTTCTATCCTCCCGTGGAATGTATTTCCAGCTCTACGTATGCATTGCGGACTTGACAGAACAAAAAGCGGAGGTCATGGAGCGACGACTATCAACCGTGCCACAGCCCACAGGCACCGATACGCCACCTCCGTCGTTCGAGAGACGTCGCACCAGATCCATTTTGGAGAAGGGTGAGCCAAAGTCGGTGACCACAGTGCAGTCCTCAATGGCCTCTGAGCGTCTCTCCTTCATCGCTCTATTCGAAGGTTGCACAGGTATCACCCTGTCGGTTGGCACAATGGTCATCGGTGAGTGTGAATTCTCTACCTGAATCAGTTCAGGTAGTGCATAGATGATTGTGCTACTTCATTTTAATAGGTTTGCCATTGCATCAATTTGTTTATTCGAATAAGTAAAAATGCAGGCTTCACCTTAAAGTGCTTTTTTAAATGTAATCTTTTATAAACTCTCGAAACTTGGAATGTCTTCAACATGCTTCCTTCGCCTTCTTACTCATTTCACCTAAAGATAAAACTATCCAGCCCATCAAATCTCATATGGCACAGTGAGTGAAATGCCCATGTCAGTATTGCTCTAAAAGCCCCACTAAAAAATCTCCTCCCCAACATTCACTTACTCAAAATAAAATAATTCACTTTTCTGTCTTCCCCAGGACCTGTTATTCAAAAATTTGGATTTGCCTTCTCTGGTTGGGTAATCCTCATCTTGACAGGCATTAATGCGGTGTTATCGGCGTTTCTGCCCAACACTCGAGATCTCTGGTACAATCCGGCTACCAAAGAGAAACAATCCCAGGAATATGACCAGGAGTCGAGACGAAGGCTCCTCTCTACCTCTGCCGCGAGCACAGAGGCACCCTCGACCCCTTCTAACCCTCCGCCAAAGAAGCCCTGCTACCTCGCCCTCAAGCAGGTGAGAAAGGGGATTGGCTACGGTTCAGAAATTGCCCACTCTGCAGCCTTTAGTTAATAAAATATTGATATAGTTAATATTGAGATGCAGTACGAAGCAGTTATGAGTAAGTGTGAAATGAATGGCCTGCCTGACAAGTAGTCAACGCTTTGCCAACTAGGTTAGTATGCGCCAAGATCGTTTGAAAATTCTTTGACGTGTGAAAGAATTACAATCCTTATCTATATTAACAAGTATTTGCTGTTTTACATCTGTGTATTGCATCTGTTTCAAAGAGTAAATCACTATATAGAGATCACGAATTCAAAAAGATTTTTCTGTGTTTATGTTAGAGTAAGTGCAGCTTTCAATAAGCAGGTATGGGGAATTTTCACGTTTAAACTATAGACCCACCATCTATCTACCCTTTGAGGGGAAATAGGAGGGTAAATATAAGTGGGTGACACTAAAGTGCCCTTGCATAAATGTCTGCGTCCTCCTCAACTCGTGTAATGCGGCTGCAAAAACTACCTAAATTCAGGTTTTAGTAGTCAAAAACACCCCATTAAAAAATACAAAAACTACAAGAGAACGAGGAGCATTTCAGGAAGATACATAAATTTACCAATCCAGAACTTGGTAATATTTTTCCCTTTAGAGATAAAATTATGCACCCCTTTCCATGTAAGATCAAAGTAGATATGCACCAAATTTACCTACTTTTTGGTCTATTTTAATTTGTAACCGAATTGGCGCTCTTTGCTGACCATTTGAGGTTTGATTTCTAGAAGTCACTAAATTCGAATACCCTACTGAAATCGTCGTTTTATAATTTCAGGTAGTGATAAATAATTCATAAGCCTTGATCTTCTGAAGGCCCTGAGTGAATAAGGCCGAATGTCGGGCCGTGGCAACACAGATAGTTATTAAAGACACCGGGCAGAAGGTGCAGTCTTATCAATTGCGTCTTATCCTGATGAGGATTGAAATTCCGCTGCATAAATGGCTCATTTTATAGTCATGTACACGTGATAGGTTGTTTTGCATAGAATGCTATTCAAAAAGTTTATTAGGGAGAAGAAAAGGCTCTATTTCATAAGGCGATTGCTATGCAGAATCGACAAAGATTAATGCTACAGTGTTTGAAGAAGCCACAAAGTGGCATTCTATGTCATTAAAGGGGTAATTTGGAGTGAAGATTCGAAGGCAGAGGGGTAGATCTTCAAATGCTTGTGTTTGAAACAAATTTCGTTGACAATGAATGCATTAATAACTATTGTGGAAGGTCATAAATTTTTGGAAGTATGGAAATCAGAACTTCATCACATTAACTTCAGCTATATTTCTACTTTACTTATCCGTAATGCCTTGCACTTCAAAAAGGGCATCGAAATTCTCTTCTAAGTAATGATTTAAGACAGCTGGGGTGCATTCTTTTTCATTTATCACCAATAAAACTATTGGAGACATGAATATAGCTTAAAATTGGCGAATCTACTGGGGCCTTTTTTACGCCACACAGAGTGAGCACGAGGCTCTTTTAATAATTGGAATAGGTTCCAGTTGAGTAATTTGTAAAGGTTGTTTGCAGACTCATTAAATCGACTATGATTTCTAGTGGAGGCGAGAGGATAGCTTAAGAGTTTTTTTTAAACGCCATGTATTTCGCTCTATTTAACAACTTAAACAGGTCGGGTAGATTGAAAAAAAACATACCAGAATGGTTCTCCGAACCACTGAAGCTTTGAGAACGCCTGTATTATATTGGTCTTGACTGACGCTTCATATGAATACACCTTTTTATGTTTTTTAGGCGTTCGCCTTTGTGACAATACCAGTGATCATAGAGATCATCGCAAATTTGCTCGCTGGTATGGTTGCCATGACCGATATTCCCATCCTGAATCTCTACTTCATCGGCAATCCTTTCACAATGACTATCTCACAAGTCGGATTGGCTATGTAAGTGCTTTCAGGTATCCTTAGAAGTCAGGTGATTGTAAGACTGTTACGTGCTTTGATTCAATTGGGCTTTTTGCAGTTGACGAAATACATCGATGCTTAACATAAATAGACATGTAATGACTGCATTCATTCTACCAATTTGAGAACTGATGCAATCTGGGCCACAAATTTATTTACTGGGTGCTTTGATGTTATTGCCATTCTATTCTGAGCTAATCATTCTGCACATGGTAAAAACAACCGCACAGTGCAGAGAATTTGTCAAAACGGAAATTGTCTCCTTTACATGAATATCCTCTTCATGACTTCTGTTCATACCTGCAAGGCATAACTTTTCAATGAATGTTTACTCATGTTTGTGTTAGTTGTGGGGATTCATCTGCTCGTAGAAGGGTACTCAATGAATCAACCAATTCCTCAGATGTTTATCTGTCGATATTTCCTGTCCGCCTGGACATTCTCACATTAGCCCCTTTTTTCACTCGACAATATTACCTACGTCACTCAGAACTGCACATTCACTACCATGCAGTATAGCTACCGATGGATGAAGATATCAAGCCAAAAAGAAGTTCCATGGAGCTAGAACAAGGCATGTCACTTTATTAAACCTCATGCCCATTTTAAGAACGCTCAGAATTTTAACAAGATACGAATTTACTCTAATGATGGACTGAAGATTAGCCCCAGGAGTGTCTCAACTGTAGGATAATGAATATGGCTTGGTGGTGGTGCGTGCAGCAGGCGAGAAGCTCCCTCGACTCTCAATCTACCACGCGATCAGAGGAGTTTGTGAGTATTTTTGGGTACTTCTCTTCAATGACTTGTCGCAACTTGTAAAGGCTTGTAAAGTGCTATGCTTCATGCAGGTTGTAAAGCTTAGGTGCGTGTCACTGTCACAACGGCATACTCTATTCTGTTCTATGCTACTTCATTCTTACCTTAAAACCTCACTCCATATAATGTGCACGGAGCCAAATACAGCTCGGCTTCAAAGCTGAAGAAGATAGTTTTTCGACAGACTCGATGCATCGAGTTTTGAGGAATAGCAATGTGTGGTAGTGGAATGTATCGTCCGGAAATGGTTCAAACCAATCGGGCGGCCCTGGAGAGAAATTACACCACGTTCTATTCTTGATACTACTTAAGAATTATAAGTCGCCATTAAAAAGCACTTTATAATTATTTTATTGTATCATGAAAAATCATGTGAACTCACTCGGCCACCTTGTTATATCTAATCCCTTTCTCATCTTTGGCAGTTCTCTTTCTAAAATGCTTAATCTTGGAGATGTGTTAATATGCAACGGAATGTGGTGATGGCAGCTGTGCAATTGCAGAGGAACACTTACTGTGGACTTCTTATGTTCTGTTGGTGACATTACGATATTTGCGACATATCCGCATTTCTACGTATTTCATCACCTTTGAAGCAAATAACATCCTATGTGAACTGAAGTTTAGATGCATTTAGCGACTATGACTTATAGGATTCGTGATATTTACCAAAAAGTCGTCCTTACGTTTCATAAGGGTCTAATTTTGGAGCCTTCTCAATCGGGTGAGCTTATTTTGGACCAAAACCCCAGATAAATGGGAATATTTTGATGCCTTCAAACATTTGCAACTCCATTCCCATATCCATTGCTATTTTCATTAGTAGTGTCCGCGGGATTACTGCCGACCACCTCAACTAAGGTAATAAAAGACAGTCTTAAACACCAACTAGTGTTTGACCATCTGTTTAGTAGAGTATATACGACCTAGGTGTCAGATAAAGGAAGACAAGTGAATTTTGTCAACATCCCACCATTAATGTGCACAGTTTCAACTTTAGCTTATCATTTTTTTATGCATCTGAAAAGAGGACGGAGTTCGAGTTTGAATGTGATGAAGGAAAGCGATTCAGAAAACACAATAGCGAATCTATGGCTAAATTGATTGAAGGCAACTTTCATTTCCACACTGCTATAAATAAGCTATAACTAACATTAATGTAAAGGCTCTCCTGCAATACGCGCCAGCAGTAACAATTAACTACGATTTATTAAAAGTGGAACTGAAATACAAAGCCCGGTATCTTATTCTTTTCAAAATTTGTATGACGTACTGTGCTTTTGTACTTAATTCAGACGGTTTCAGTGCACAGCATGTATTATGCCGTCTTCCGACCTTGTTAGGATGCCTATTTCTAGAGGGTGTATGATGGGAAATCGAAATTATGCTCTCCATTCTGTGCGTCTTTTCCCTTCATTTTGCATTCCATTTGCACTGCACTCAGAGAACATACCAGGAGACGGCACGAGATTGGGGTTCCCAGCACCATCCTTCTAAGAGCATGAGAAACATGCGTCAAGGTGCAAACCCTCGCCAATTGGTGCAATATTAGGCCTTAACAGAATTTTAAAAATTTTTAGGATTGCAAACATCACAGGTGTAAATCCGGTAAACATGCATTTAGCTTTTCAGTATTTAAAAACACAGCCTAGTATCACCATTATGTTTGCATAGCAAGTGTTAATGTACCCGTCTGAAAGTCCGATCAAGCAACTCAAACTCAAGTACGCTTAATCACTTTGTGGTTCCAAAATGCTCAACTAACGGTGTACCTACTTATGGGTAGCAATTCTTTTTTGCCAAAAGTCATTTGCTTTCTGTTTCAGTGGGCTACGGACCATCGGATGTTCAATCGTTTCTGGCCTCTTCGTGCTGTTCAACATGTTCTACTTGCAGCCTAGACTGGCCACACCAAACGCACCAGAGCTTAAGCTGTCTAGATCGTCCGTTGGCGAGAATGACGTTCCACGTCTCACCGAATCCGAAATTGCCGCTGAAAAGAAGGTAAAGATTCTAGAGGCTCGGCGCATCATGCTTTTCAGTCTCGGTGGCATCTTTCTTGTCATGGCCACAAGCCGATTCTTCTACGGAATCTCGAGCAACTTCGACAAACCCACATGCTTCGTTCTGCTCTTCATTGGTAAGCTTACTCTCCCTCTGATTTTACTTCATGTAACATTTTTATTTGTTGTACTCAATAAGTCACATTAAATCTTATCCATAATACTGTCGTTGAATACAAGTTAAAATCCAAATTTTTGTCACGATAATACCAGAAGTTTGCCTTCAGCCCAAAGCGGTGCTTTGCACAATTTTCTGAGTGATCAACGTTTTAATCACAATTACTAAATTAGTAAATGTCTTATCAATTGTAGCTTTTTCGTCGTACATAACTTCTTTTCACCTGGTAAGACAATGAAAAGTAAAGTTCTAAAGTCGCTATCCAAAATGACTCCCAGTATCATTTAAGTTTGATGGGCAATGACTTGAGTAACTGGATGACAAGGGGCCTGATTTGTCTCAAATTACCGTAGTTCGAATGCAGCTTATTGGCATGTCCTGCGCGGTGTTGAGTCCAAAATCTTAGAAACATGTTTGAAGTGTTTGCTTTTCAGGTCAAAGGTGACTTAAGGCTTTTATGTTAACTTTTGTCATTTTTGCGTTTCTTTATCATTTATTTTATTTCCCTATATTGTGCATATTCAGGCATGACTTTGAACGCCTTCCAGTTTTATGGACCCCTAGCACGAGCCCTTCTATCGAGTTTGGTGGCGTGTGAAGTGCAAGGTGAGTCAACAATAACTTTTTCTTAGTCCGCAATGTGACAGAAAGTAAACCTTCGAAACTTAAATTAGAGAGCTTGTCTTCCATCAATTAAACAATTTATCAATTTTGACAGGAAGTCAAATTCAGACAAATGTTTGCACATAACTGGCTATCAAAGCCTGGTTTGCATTATTGAGTCAAATCAAAAAGTGATTTAATTCATTTGCCTATTTTACTTATGGTGCTTATTCCCTCCTGTCCTATTTGTTTTTAATCGTCAAGGTCTCCTGTATGCACTTATTGGCTTCGCCGATGCGCTGGGTTCATTCGTAGGCTCGACTGCGTTGCCAGTACTGTTTGCTACGACGGTTTTTATGAATGCTGGCTTTGTGTTTCACATAGGAGCTCTTATCCTCGCCCTCACCTTCATGCTCACCGCGTATGTTGAAAATTGTCGTTTGGTTTTATTTATGCTCGTACTTATTTCACTTCGGTAGAAAGTGTGACTTCTCTATCAATCCAACACCCAAATCAATTACTGAGTTTTCATTTATTAACTCATTCGTAACCGCTTCATATGGCTTAACGAATTTTAAACATTTCCTTCCGGCGTGTGATTTATGTCTACGGTCACTCAAATAGTAATATCAGTTTGCATTGGATACACGAGTGGGATTCCAATGGGTTAATTAGTCAGTCAAATGGAAAAAAATGTGTAAAAAAAGTTGCACGCGAGACATCCTCATCCCCATCCGATGCTATCGTAGTACACGCAAACCATTTGGAGCTTGTTTTTTCCTTGCCTGTGTACAACAGCGAAGCCTATGACTAACCGCCTTCGGCGGGTCTTGAGTCATCACGGGTCCTTTCTGTACCCTCCAAGTATCGTCACATCCCTATATCGAAATGTGAATGTGCTACATCATTTTTCCCATTCATCTTTTCCACATGTTTACATCTTGCTCATGCATAATTGTTGTTGGCTCTTTTCTCAAGAGCATCTTGACAGGAGGGTGGTTATCAATTCTCCAACCGATCAGTCGTAGGGAAGTGGTTTTTGTGCCTTCCGAATTTAACTCGCTCTCTCCCTCTCCCTTACCGACAGTGAGAAAGGAATGCGCATTTTGAGTGTTGGTACAGCACTTTTTTTCAACTTTTCCATTGCTCCGCATTCTTAACTTGAACATTGAAATAGGAGCATAACTTACAGAATCGGTGAATTAGTGCCTATCCCCATCAAGATTCCAACAGTGAAATTCATGTTGCTTAATGGTGTACGGAGTCTCAGTAAAGCGTTTCACAAATCATTTAATGTCTTACCATTGTTGTGTTTTTTTGTAAAATGTGGGGTAATATTTCCAAAACGTTGAACTCTATACAATACTGCCACAATCATCAGCACATTTAGTTGGATTTTCAAATTATATTTTAACTTGTATTTATGTGTTAGCCTTTATAAATAGCAGCAGGTATTTTGTGCAGTTAAGGAAACAGTAAAATCCAACAGTAGGGAGGGCGCTACCGCTTTCATGTAACTCCGGAACCAAATTTTTCAGTATAGTATTATCCAACAAGCCTGAGTAGTCAAAAAGGAGGTTTCTCGACTTCACATTTACTAAAAGCTCGGTCAACCTACTCTTCTAGCATCGTCTTAGGGCCAAGTTCGGTTTGATGCAGGTGTTAATGAAACTGCACTCATGTTCTTTCATGTAGCAGATGAATTTCTATTAATCTATTTAATCTGTGGAAATTCTCGGTCATTAAATTCAACTGCTTTTTGTTTTGTCCACTGAGCTTATGTAAAGTCCGAGTTGTTTGTCTCCCACTTATGCAGAAAACCGTCAAGACGTGTTTGCTTAATCGTCATTCATAAAAAAATGAAAAGCGTATGAAACAGTTTATTGTTAGCCTTACCCCAAGACTTATGTGGAAGGGCTATATTCTTATATCTTTACTAGAAAAATACTTAACTATTACCATACTTACTGGAGGAGACCTGCAGTACGTCAGCCTTACTCCCAAGCTTTAAGTTATCCACCTTTATCAGCCACAGATTATTTTTTTCACATTTCAGCATTAACATGTACCTCCTCCTTTACGGAAAGTACAAGTGAATGGTTCTTGGTTCCAAGAGCTCTTGCGCTCAACTTCCACAGAAAGTCAGCAGACCTTCATTCATCACCGCAATTATGTAAGGGGGAGATGATTTTATTTTGTTTTTACCACTTGCAACTCGATGTCAATAATAAAGATACTGTGCACGATTCATTAAAGGAGACTTTTGTTCTTTTCGTTGAGGGCTAGGCAAAAGCATGCACTAAAACTTCGGCTAGTTAATATAACAGGTGAAATTCTTCACAGACATCATACGTATTTTCACTTTGAGACGCAGTCTATTTGTCACTTCTTCTCCCGTTATCTCACTGGAATATCAGAACACCTTTGTTTCACTCATCTAAGTACAAATGTCTCGGTAAGAGTGAATATTCACAGAAGAAGAAATTGCAACCATCTTGATTGAAGCCTGTGTTGAGAGGTTGATGCAAATAAGCTGCAAAACATGTCACTCTACTTTTGTAGCTCCATTGATAGCACACCCTAATTCCGTGTAGCTACTACAGTGACATCCCAAAGTAGGGGCCATTTTCTTCCCCACTTTAAATACTTCAGCAAATAGGCGAGGGGAGCGTGTTGTGCCCAAATAGCCAACTGCCATACGAAGATGCAGACCCACTTGTGTATGAAGGGCACGCATGGGCAACAGCGGGGCAAGTCTTAGCATGCCTCTGCACTTTTCTCTTGACCTTTAGGCATCAATGCGCACGTGCACCCACCTGTTTGTGTCTGAGCCCCGTTCGCCTGGGACATTAGCACACTTGTAGTACCTGTTTTGAACTGGGAAGAATTTTCATAGATAGTAGATGTTGGTAAATTTCGGCGTCCTTGAATCACTCAGTAATGCAAAGAGGTGCTGATTGGAGACCAACACCCAATGTGCCTGTACTAAACTAACCAAGGCTAGCGAACTTTATTTTGTTCATTTTGTGATAACTGCTTTCTAGTAAACTAATGAACAAGGGCCGGCCGATTTACTTAATAGAACTTGCATTATTTAATTACTGACTACCGACTACCTAAACCAAACGTTTGTCTGACCCTCCTAGGATGTGAAAGGGTGATCATGGAGATAGCCGCTCCTACTTCCTCATCCAACCATACGTTGCTCGAAATATTTCTTTTTCACGCGCTTTATTTGATGTTAGAAATAAGTGGACTGTTCCGTTGACATTTTGTACAAACAAGAGGCTTCACCACACAAGCTTTACATGTAGAAACACTGACACAGTCCGTTGCGTGTATTCCGTTTGTATTTACCTGAGCCTGAAGGCGGATTTCCACTCTGCCCTAATAGCAGACACACCCAAGCTGGCTTTCCCAGTACCACGAGTGTTCGCCATTGTCTGAATTCCTAAGTCAGTGAGGAAAACTTTAATGTATTTAAAGACGAGTTCCTTTTAGATAGCGAAAAAGACTGGAGTATCTACTGGAGTGAGCGTTTATTCGCGCCCAGACTGGTGTGATGCATTAAGAGGTCTAAAGTCAAAAACCAGTGGAAATGAAAATGCGTCGGGATTAATGGGAGAGGAGAGGCAGATACATGCTTTGAGTATAAAATATAAAGTTGAGTACAAGGAGATGATGAAGGCTGGGAAATAGTAAATGACAGAGTGTGGAGGACAAAGGCAAGATATGCGCACTTCTAAACTTGTACATACTTACTTACAATTACTTATATATATGTATATATTGACCCTGTTTGACTGACTCGATCAGAAGGAGTTAGGTCTGGCGACTGTGAATGACAATGGCAGAGCTCATTTTTGGAGCTGGCAATTTGCATAATGATGTTCAAGATAACCGTTGATGGGGATAACCTGTTTAGCCGAGACGTGAGTAGAGTAAGTATTCCTTGGGACTGAAGTTCGTGCAAAACGCACACTGAGAGTCTGTGCATTTTTGGTTTAAAAAAGGAGAGAACAAAAAGATGGACAGGGGAAATGGCTGTGTTGGCTGTTTTTCTCTTTTATATAACCCTGTTTATCTGTGTGTGCGTAAGTGCGCGCACAATTGCGTGGGCGCAGGCACACTTGTGGAAGTGACTCCGTCCAAATCAGTGGATCGTTGGCGGCTGTGGCGGAAGACAGGCGTCTTGCTGACGACAAATTTCACAAATCCAGTCATCCGGAAAGCTCGTGGTCTGGTAGCCCGGTGAGGAACCCGTAAGACAGTAGCCATGGTAACCGCGGTCACACTCACAGCAGCACATAATCAACTCCTACATGCAAAGCAAATTACATCGCAGGGCATAGGAAGTGTGCATACATGTCCTTACATTTTAACTATTGTTTAAAGCGAAGAATAATGTCTTAATTTTAATAGGATAGTTGGAATACAAACGACATTTACCTTTCCCTAAAATAATGTTGGTTAACTTTGAGGTAAGGCAGATGATACGGTAAAATAATATAAAGTGCTTTGTCTTCTGGTTGGTAAGTATTTGACATTTCACAGTTTAAATTTCTTCGACTTTGAAAATCAGAGGATAGGTGATTGGGACTTTGGAATCACAAATGGAGTCAAGATAATTTTTTGTTTATGTATGATGGTCATCATTGGGGACGTATCAAAATTACACAGTTTCATGTAACATTTGATGTATGGCTTAGCCACTGTGAATAGCCTAATGGATACAAAATATTTTTGCTCCCCAAAAATGATGGCACTTTGAACAACAAATTAAACAAGAAATCATCACTAAATTTTGTTGTTATTTCAATTTTGGGCGTATTGAAGGAATCCATTCAGAGAGTGGCAATAGGGATAACAACCAGGTTGCTAAAAAATCTTGTCAATCACCACAATCAAACAATTTCCAAGCGTCTGTTATGATGTAAAAAGCATAGCTCAATCATTTGAGACGCCCACGCTTTAATCCACGTTCGACGTGTTACGCAGGCCTGCTTCACTTATGCCGTTACTCTCAAAGCATTGGAGTTTTCATAATGTATAAAATACAATGCGGAAGAGAAAATTTCTAATCACCCTGACTTAGCAGTGGAGGCTTTCTGATGTAGCTTAGCCTAAAAACACAAATGAAAGTTTACAGAGTAAAAAATCCTGCAAAATCCAATACCAATGACGTTGGCAGTCATTTCTGATAGAATATGCGTTTAAGTATTTGTCACAATTTCATAAATTATGTATCGTCAGATCTTCAGACAATCTTTTAACACTTCCAATATAGGTTCGCAGAAGTTCAGTTAATGAGTGTGATCTGTTCATGAGCTTGTATGCAGTTCACTTAAATGGACTTACTGAAGACATGGTCGAGCAACTCAAGTTGACGAAGCCGACGATGCGTGGCCTCACTTATTCAGAGAGAGTTGACCACTGTGACTTCAGGTGCCTATTGTGTGTGAAAACCAATTCAAGTGGAAAATACCTTTCGGATGATAAGACTCCAAGGAACAAGCAGAAGGAGATGGCTCGTACCGAGTGAACAGATAGACTTTGAAAATGAGCAAACTGATAATGAAGATTACTGGGCTATATTCAGTGCTGCTGCGATTTTCATTTATGGGTGCCATTTTTAGGCGTACAACCCTGACAACAGCTAATGAGGTTGTCCACGCGTCTTAGATACTGTGTCAACAAAAAGCCACCTACGGTTTGGGATAGACGCCATGGTAGGGTCACATGACCCTTGTCAATAGAGAAATGTTGCAAAAATCGTGTATTTCTGAATGGCTCTGACGCAAATACTGCCTGTATAGCACTAAATATAAAGCCACTTCTAGCTTATCACCATCTCACACTCATGGACAATTTAAAAAATAATTTACTCAGTGGAACATTTTGCTCGAACGACAGGAAGTGCAGAATTCACCACTCACTCTCCCTCTAACCGTGTATTTCCGATGCACTTATCGTCAGATTATGCGTGCAGTTTTAGTGAATATTTTTTTTAAAAAAGAAGTATGGTGGGTGTTAATTTCTGTCTGTGTGATGGTCTTGGAGATGTCGTACTGCGGACTTGGTTCCATTTTGTGTTACCGCTGCAATATCTTTAAAATAACTTGGAACTTAGTCGTTGGAAAGCTAAGCTTAACAATGCATAGGTAGAAATAATTGTAGACAGCTTCAAGCGCTTTTTCGTATACTTGGGGTAAATTTATGGGAATTTGGTATCATATCGTCTGGAAAATCACCTCCTTGAAAATCAAGGAGGATAAAGGGAATCACTTTTCATCCTTCTACCTGAATACCAGGAAAGTATCGTGAAACAGGTTTGGTTAAATTACCTTGCATTCTACCTATTCGTGAAGCCATATTCCGCAACACATCGTTCTACAAACTTTCATGGACCCTATCGAAATCGGCACATCTACTCGGAGTTTTCGGTGCGAAATTTGGCATCAGTTGATATCTCTACTCTCCGGTCTTGTAACCGAAGCAGCAAAGTTTAAGAAGTAGCAAATGAGTGGTTTCAAAGCATCGAACGGGAGAAAAACAAAAATCATCAGTACTGCCATCTTTTTGTTCATTGAAAATGGTAGTTATCATTATGTGATTTCCACAGCGCTCTGAGATGGCTCTGGAAAGTTGAAACAGTTGCCCGCTTTTGTCAAGATACTTTCGTGTCAGTGTTTTCGCTCCCTACCGTGAAATATTTGCTTTCACAAAGCAATAAATCACTCCAAATTATCGAATGAAATGACAAGGCAAGGGAGCTATCTACTTAGAGAAATTATTACCCTAGACTAGTTTACGGTGTTTCCAAAGCTACTTTGCCTTATTCTTAACGATTTTGAAGCTAAAATTTAACACATTTTCAATTCCGCGTAAATTATTTTAAAAAGTGGGAATAGTAAACACTACACTTTCCACCAATCATTCCGATTATGATAGTTATTTCGCTTATTTGAACAAACTAACAACTGAGCAAGCAAATAAAGGACACGTCCTTCTTCGTTACAGGACTAGAAGTTGAAGGCCAGAGCTTGCCTCATTTGCGCCGCTTCCACAAATCCAACAGGATTTGCACTCAGTGCACACCCAGGGATAACAAAGGCGCTGACTATTGGATGTGCGAGAACAGTTCGCAGCACCACTGCTGCGATAGCGGAGGATGCAGAAGTGGTGCACAGGCATTCCACAGCCGAAGCATCGCGTGTACGATACACCTTCCCCCTCTGTCCCAGAATCCCCTCCCCCTCCCCCACCACTCCCACCACCACCGCTTTCCACATGAGTCTGGCAATAGCCGCACGTAAAGGCATCAGCGGAGTATTGGACCCGCCTGTGTCTCAGCATGTTCTTCAGCTCTACAAAACTCGGTTTGCCACTATTATATGGTCGCTGTTGAGGGGCGTAGTAATGGCAGGAGGAATCGCCGTAGGGCTTGTACGACGTCGGATGTAGTTGTGCGAGGAGGCTATGGAGTGGTTGCTGTTGGTGCTGCTGTTGGCGGAGAAGCGAGGAGGCCATGTGGTCCATGGAAGCGAGGGCTGAGGGTGCGCCGTAGTAGGGATGCTGATCGTAGGGCGGTGGGGGTGGTTGGTGGCCCGATGAGGTTGGAGGGGGCGGTGGAGGAGGGGGAGGGTATCCAGAGTAGGGCTTTCCGCGTGGACCAGAGGAGGGGTATTCCATGTCATTCGATGACTTAAGCTTGATTGGTGAAATGTAGGAGCTGGAGTTGACGGAGCTCAAGGAAGATTCCGTTTGCTGAGGTTCACTACCTACAATTGGCAACAAATCAGTTAAAATTGTTTTGTAGAGAAACAAATTGCTCTTAATCAGAAGCCTTTACTGCGAAAACCGGTGAATTACTGTTCTGAGTGTTACTCATTTAAGGTGCTATCAGAAGCAAGGTGCATACAAGACACCTGATTTTGATTTCAAAACTAGGGTTTTAGACAGCTGAAATGGTGCACTGCACCTGGCTACTTACTGCTGGAGTAGACACTGCGAGGATGAGGCTCCTCAGGGGTGTTGGCGGAGGGCATATGGTAGGGGTCGGACTCGTTCCCATCCCCCGACGTCTGAGCCGCATTTCGTTGATTCACAATCTGTTGGTTTGCCGCCGACAACCCCCGCCCCTTGTTCGCCCCTCCACTACGGTAGCTCGGGTAATTGCCTTTGCAATTCAAATAAAATACAATCTGCATGTCTATATTTCTTATAGTAAATATTCCATTCAACTAATACCATAAATTTAATTAATAATAACACGGCTAAGAGAATCACACTACCCTGATTTGGCTGCCTTATTATTACTATTATTTATTTTGCTAAACCTAGGGAGATCAGGTATTACAACTTCCTCACCAATTGCAATTCAATCGGGATAGGGATAAAGATAACTAACAGTCACTCCGACTGATGATTCTGATTTGTGGTAAATTGTTTGACACATACTTTTGTTGTGGAAAATTAAAGTTTTCACATACCAAAAAAGAGTGGTAAGGGGTAAAATGGGTCGATAAGGCTTATTAAACCTTGAGCACCACTACTTGCTCCCCCCTCACAATGGTAAATTTATTTGTTATTTGCACAGTCGTAACAGATCATTTACAGTGTCTACGACCCTAGTTAAGTGTAGCTATGCCTAGACCTACTTCTACTACGCTTATTCCTCCCATTGCGTCCTCCTCGCGGTCCCGTATTCGGAGCGAATCTGTTATACTCTGAAGTGGGTATGCTTATCCTCGAAGCAGAAGCTGAAATCGGATTCCTTGGTGTGTACCCTGCATGTTGACTATGATAGTGGTACCGTAGACCTGCGGTCGAACGATATCGGGAAGCGCAGACCTCACAGACAAAGAAAGTCACCACGGTGGTTGGTTCTGAAGGTCCGCTACTGCCACCGGGTGGAGGTGGGGTGCCCAAAGGAACGTGGACATTTCCTCCACCACCACTACCTCCACCTCCTTGGTTCGCGTTCATGTCAGATGGGCCCGATGCTGAATTCGATGACTGCAGCGACTGCGGTGGTGGTAGCGGTGGAGGTGGTGGTGCATTTGGTTGCATTGAGGGTGGTGGGGGTGGCGGGGGTTGCTGCTGATGGTGATGCGAGGGTGCTGGAAGTGGAGATGAGTGATGCTGCTGATAGGCCGGATTATTGTGTGGCTGTTGGGTGGTCATCGTCGGTCGTCCAGGCGGCAACGGTGGCAGTGATGGCGGTGCTGGAGCCTGTGGAGCGTCCGGTAGCGCTGAGTCTTAATATCGAGGATACCTTGGTGGTGATCTCAACCATGACATAAAACGCTATCTCATTTTTGCTAGAAACATACTGTTCACGCTGTCAGGACCGTTAACATGGGGATGCCTTTGAACAGCATTTCGCCATTCAAGATTGCTTGGGTCGTGGACTACCTCAGGAGGCATTCTCTTATCCATACCACTGCATATAAGAGACTGCTGCGGATGGCACTGCGGCATCATCATTATCGATGTCGTCGCCGTCGTTTGCACAGGTGCAGGCGCGGGAGTTGGTGGCGATACCGGAGTGGACGGGTGGTGGTGGTGGTGATGGTGCTGCGAAGTGGCAGGCGTCTCTGACCGGGGAACAGCAGTCGTCTCAAGAAGCTCCGGGGTCTCAAAGAAACCTGGGTGAGGATGGGAGAGCTTAGAAGGGAGGCCATCGCTGAGCCCACCCGTCGATAGATTTGCGTTGCTCCGGTAGATGGCTTCGTCGGGTGGTGTGTAGGCGTCTGGAAATATAAAAGGGACCTTTAAGAGGTGATTCAAAATGGTTTGCTTGAAAAGACGGGCAAAGTTTTCGCCGCTAGTAGGACTTGTAGTAAGATTTTAAAAATATGATATACCTATAATATTAAAATAAGTTTTGCCTTGTTTGAAGCAAAGTTTACGAAAATGGTAAGCGTCTAAGACATTATCTAATCAAAAGATGTTATTTCAACACACCCTCTCCACACGTGGTAGGTTTGATAACCAACTTTTGTGAACGCTCGCATTATTGGTTTGGTAAATGTCAACTTAACTATCTTGCAATGTCTTTAGTAACTGATGAGAGATTTCTATCCACAACCTAATAATTTATGTGCACGGTTTATCAGAGCGTTGATTTTGCTGAACATTTTAAAGCACAGCTTAACCGAACATATCCATTTCAAAAAGCTTCAAATTTTGAAGGTCTAATTATCAAATTCAATGATACCAATCAAGAACGTTTGGAAATCACTCATAAATGTTGCGTTTCCCCACTTCTGTACGACAACGGAGCATATTGCACGAGCTACGAACTTACACAGCCATTTTCAATGCAGCAGACTTGGGAACAAATTGGATTAGACCCAATTTATGGGTAGGAGGAAAGCCTATTGACGAAAGTGAAATGGGTTCCAGAGGCAAATTTTCCCACCGCTTGAAAGCATCTGCCTCTCTTATTTCGTAAACCTTAATTTAAAGGGCTCACCATCGTTTCCAATTGTATTGCCACTATCAGCGTGGTGTTGAATGGCAATTTCTTTTCCATCAGAAATGCATTTAATGAAATTTAGTTGTTCATAAGTGACAAAGGTACAATGCAGGTTAACTTACGGCAGACTTAACTTACGAAGATCGCGATCGTCTTTTTCCATTATTCGCACAAGTTAAGGTCGGTCGCTGAGCCTCGTACTTTCCAACAAAAATTTAGGGCTTTCAAGACCGTTGATACGAATCAAAATGGACAGGTTACAAAAATTAGCAACCTGTCCCAAACTATTTCAATGTATCCCGTGGGCGCTTTTGGAAAACCAAACTTATTGGCAGCACTGAAACCAATTTAATGCGTTAACCGATTTTAGCACTTAGTGCATTTTTTGGTAAAAGTGTGATGCGGTTACCTGGTCCAAGAACGTTGGGTGGCTGCATTAAACCATCCCACCCATGCCTGTCAGTTTGACGAGTGACCAAACCCGTGTGTGGTCTCGTGTTACCCTGATGCACAACACCCTTCCTGGTTCACCAATTCTGGACAGCGTGTGCCCAAATAAATTGTTCGGCTTTGACAAAGCAATTTTATAAAGTTTGGCAGCTACGAGGTTTCATCCAGACTATTAGCACTACCTTCACATGATAAGGTTTGGGTGAACTTCCAAGAAAGTATTTACGCATAATCTACATGAGACCAAGCGATAACCTACGGTTTTTATTTCCAATTTTGAGATCTATCATTCTCTTTGGTTTAAATTTTGGCAAAGTCTGATGATGCCTTGGCACCAAGTCTGTCACTTAGGTAAGAGATAAAGCCCCGTTTTGAGGTGATCAAAAGTTCATAAGCCTCATAATTCAAGTTTGCACCCACTGAAAGTGGTGTACCTTCAGTACCGGGAAGCCATTGCCGTATGAGATAGCTCTGACTGGCACGAGTTCAGTAAATCTTTGACAAGGTAATCTATAAAGTTCATAAAACCTATTTTTTACGGCGAAATTGTAGGATTCGGATACGCAAGGCAACGCCCAAACATTACAACCTGCAACTTTTCTCCCGACTACATATTACTGGACTGTTCTGATGGCCAGCAGGCCGATATTAACTATTCCATCGTCTCTTCTTTGCTTGGTTTCTTCATGCACTGCTAATTCAGTGCTAACGATCTCGAATTGAATGCCTTAAGAATGAAATTATGCTCTCAGCCTCACTGTAGTGAGGAAGTGCCCACGTTGAGCCATATTCATGCCTCCTACAGAACGCGAGTAACCCACTTAGTCCATATAATTGCATCCTTCACTAAGTATTTGTTCTGTATAATACTTTGTGTCAAAACGAATCCATTCCTTAAATATGTTTATTACGTAAGCACTAATAAATTAGTTATCGTGTCGGTAATAGAGGTGGTAACCTGGACTCAAGTTAATTCACCTTTTGTATATCCGAGTGTACATACCGTCTAGTAAGTAAACGTATTCCCTTCAGTTACCAAAAGTTGAACATCTGGAAAGCAATCCTTTTCCTTTCAATACTTTAACTACGCTTGCAACTGGTTTTCGCCCGCCTTGGGAATGAAAAACATTAAATGAGACCAATTGCGCACCTGGACTATCTTCATCATATCCAGCATCAAAACCTTGCAGACTGTTGCCCAAGCCGTCGAGCGACGTCCATCGGCCACTACTGTCGTGCCTTCCTGGAATGCCCCTCCTTCCGCGTGGCTAAAATTATAAGCGTACGGTTGATGCTGACCTCCTACACTCAGTGTACTCTTTATGGGTAACTCCGCGCCATTTAAAATAGTAGAATAGCACACAATTCATACTACCATCAGCTTTTCGGCAATGTGCAATGAATTCTGAGCTTTTGCAGACCATGTCCTGATGGGCGGGATCGGACATGGCCAAATTTGTAGCCCAAGTCACCGGATATACCAATAGCTATTCATCCCTTATGGGACAAGTTAGAAAATAACAATAAATTGTAAATGTTATCGGCAACGCCTTTGGCTAAGAAAAATGGAGCATTTTGTTCGGAGGAAATTTGAAAAATCATTTAGCGTATCTTTAAGTGACTTGGATGGTTCTCTGTTCTCTGCAGGCGTACACAGCAATAAGCTGTCTCAGAGTTCCGATTGGAAGCACAAGGAGTCGGTAATCAGCCAAAACCACGGGCTACTTAAGTTTGTGGATAGAATGTCCACAAAAATTTTCATAGTGCTAAATTTTACAATGTCTGCAATCGTGCTGCACCAAAGAATTACCCCATTTCCACCCCTAATAGGCGAGATCAACAGATCCAAAAGAGTTAAAGTTTTTTATGGAAGAAACGTCTTAAAGGTGAAACCATACCCCGGGTTGAGTAAAATGCATTTGCTATTTACGAATCTAAAGTCTGCGGGGCACCAACGATGTTCACAAGGTTTAAATTCTTCCCAAGTGCACAGCGTTGTGTTCTTTATAAAATGGTAAGTAAAGTCTAGAATCGTTGCCGCTTTACAATATCAAATCAATGCAAATGCTTTCATATTCATGATTGGTTTCACCAACGAATCACCTATCTCGATTGTTTTTCAATGCACAAATAAACTCTTGCAATGATTCAATGGAAGTATAAAGAGATTGACGAAAAGCAAAGCAAGATAAGTTGTAATAGGCAAAAACGGGAGGAGTTAGTCCCGATGTTAGTGTACCAACTGACCCTGGCAACACATTATACAGGTTTTGTTCCCGTTTAAAAAAAGAGAAAAATGCTTCCAACAAAGCTTTGTTAACTATTTGAATTACATGTTTCGTATTTGATGATCCAGCAAATACTTTTGATTATTTTATTTCAGAGTATACTTCTGCATATTGCCTATTCTCCCGAAATTTATGAAGTTTGGAAGGAAGATTTATTGCCCTTCGTAGGCGCACGCGTCTGCTGCACTTGTGTTTTCCGTGGCAGCGTCGGTAAACACTTGACGCACGAAATGTCTCCAGTTCCAAAAATCGACAGTCAATTTAAAATCCATCCTAATTTAATATTTTAGAATTGCTAAATATTTTAATGCCATTAATGGCCACAGGCAATGGATTGTGTGACAGACGGCACAATAGTGTGGCCTGAGACTTTTATTGAAATGCCATTTTGCATTGCCTGCGCTAATTCACCATTCAGTCTGCTCTCCAAACTGCTAGCTGGCGAATTTTTGAAGGGTGGCTTTTTAACTTACAGTGAATTGATGAGGTGCTCTACAGAAATGCCATCTGTTGTACTTATTTTTGCACAAAGCTAAACAGGTAGCCTTTTAAGCTTTGGGTATTTTTAATAGTTTGTTTTAGGTCTCTATTCATGGATGCGGAAAATACATTGGATGGCCGGAGCAGGCAACTGCGCATTTAGCTCTCTCTTCAAAGAGCTTCGTTTGACATTTTGTGCCGCATTAAAAAAAAACAAACGTAAACAATCCAGCGAAAAAGTAAACACGCCCTTTAACATTACCATTTGTTAATTCTCATAACTGTGTAAGTTTAGTGTTACTTTCTACCCACTTTTATCCATGAACACCCTATTGCGCTGTCATTAATTTCCTCGGCAAACCTATTATTATCAAATCTATGAAACTTTCGACAGCGAAATTGGAGGATAAACTGCCGTGATTTATTCACTTACTCACCACAGTCGAGACTTATTCCATTGTCGTGCGTAAAACATTTCAAATAGTTATTTCAACAAGTTTAGTAAGTTTCCTTTCTTAACGAAATGATTCGCGAAGACCTCGCCTTACCAATGGGTAGAAGCATGGGCGATTAGTGCAAATAAAGAAGGCAAAATACTACAGTTCCGAAACACATAGAATGTACGTAGTGATGTCGTTGGGCCTTTCATGTCAAATAGGATGTCAAAATACGCAATTTCACCGAGAATGCATTGAGCAGTAGGACCATATTATAATGTCACAAAAGGTATGCTCACCACTATCGATAGAAAAATTGGAAAGCAGTCCTTTAGAGGGCGAATGTATTTTTATTCAGTTGATGTGTGCTTACTAACCTCATCTATCACCCGCCGGTTGAGCTACGTCCTTACCTTCGAATTTTTTGTCGGGCTCCAAATAATCTATTTCTAGAATTAACAAGTAGATGTAACATTACGGAAACGAAGACTACCAGTGCAATTCAGCATCCGCTAACCTGCCTCAGTTGATGGGTGAAGCCCCTTTGTTATTTGGGGAATTTTTTACTCCATTAGAGTTAGCTACTTGCCTCAAGTTTCATGGTGCTTTATTTCATAGATTCCGCTTGGTTCGTTATTTATTATAAAATGTCTACAGCAATCACATCCATATGCACTTTAACAAAACTGATCCCGCTGGATGAGACTAATTTGCTCTCTGACAAAGATACACAACAATTGCGAAGAAAGATCCAAGAGACACAAAACTATTTGTGCTATTGCGCCTCATAATCTAAAATCAAATGAGGAAAGGTAAAATAGTGTACCAAGAAGTGTTAATGGCTAAAAGCTGTACGAAATGCAAAATCAGTTCTAGTGGGAGACCCTTGCCCACCACTCACCCGTCCACATACCCCTACAGCAGGACGCCTGTGGTAGCGTCGAACCACACTGGATTTTTCACCCATCCCCATAATTCGTCGGCGAAACTTTAACTTGGAGCGTTCTGGATCGTCATCCTCCGCATACCGTCCTCCGTAGCTGTCGTAGCGTTGCCCGCCAAAGTCTTCCAGAGAGGGTGACGCTTGCGATTGTTGCATTTCCGCAGTCGATATCCTCCTGTCACCTCCATTTGAGGCAGTTGTCGAGTTGTTGGCGGAATTCTGAGTCGCCGAGGATTGACAAGACCCCTCACCGGAGACGGAGCCGGTTAAGGAGGCCTCCGGATCGGTTGTAGAGACGCCCAGAGATGCCTGTGGTGGCTGCTGTTTAGCTAAGTCATTAACGGGTGCCTGAATTCGCGAGACGGGGCCTCGAGCTACCAAAGAATCAAATAAGCCCTCTGATTTTATAACATGGACCAAGTGCGTTATTAACTTGATTTATTATTTAAGGCGATGTTTCAATCAGTGTTCCGAAACAACAAATCGGGTTGGAATGAAATGGATGCGTTGTACTCTAAAAATGGATTAAATCGTTTGATTGACTACACTTTACTTGAAATCACCTACTGTGAATTAGTTGGGAATTTCTAAAACCATTCAACATTCTATGTCATCAGTAAATCATTTAAAATTCCTACCAATAAGTATATTCATTACCCATGTATTGGTGTGGTTTTCTATGGGAATACAATGACTTCATCCATCTTTTCAAAACTATTCAACGCAAAAATTAACAGTAGATGCTTTCGTTTCGCTTCCGTGATTAATTTATCACCTGATACTTCCAGGAAATCGAAATTGGACATTAAAAATTTGCCTTAGTGTTTGCGCCAATGGTAAATCATTTCAAACAGTAAACAGCCTAACTTATCTAAAAGTTGTCAAAATATGCAAGCCATCTGACAGGATACTTTGTCATTTTTTTGTTACTTTATTACTGCAGTTTATGTTGTGTACTTTGATGAAACATAGTCCAAAAATAGAATAAATATTTCACATATACCGACGATGGAATGGCGACTCTAACATGAATATTTACGAAACCTATTCTTCTTATTAAATGCTAAGAACAATGTATTGCTATTATATATCCGCCTTCAGATACGCGAGAACAAACCAGCTCTCAATTTCCCGGCCTATCTTCCAGTTGCTGTTTGAAGTACAGATAAATAGCAAGAATGAAGTCAAAACGGTTAAATTGTTTTCTTGCACAAACCGATGATTCTGCGATGGATTCTAGGCTGCATTTACTCAGCTATATCATACACCCTAGCATTACCATTGCAAAGCTTCGCTCCAGGTACGATAGCCCTCGCATTGTGGATGGACAATGTAGCGAGTGCTAGCTCCACCGTCCAGGTCTAACCAATACCATATAATTTCGTGATTACATGACCTGGTTGTTTTCATAATCCCGTGGGTATATTTTTTGAGAAATTGTCTGGACCAAAAAGCCGCTTGCTTCCGTGGGTGGAGTAATTAAATTTAACTGACGTGCGGAACAGCTCGGCGCGAAGGTGCACGCGATCTTCGGAGTAACACCGCAACCCTTCATTGCCGTCAGTGGCTCTATTTAGCTTCCAGTAAGTAAAAGCCTGGCTTAAATCACAACTAAAAGCCCTCAAAATATTTATTCCAACTCTTCATACTCTCTTTCCAAATATGTTACTTGAATGTCACATTTAGTCAATGGCTAACTTAAGTAAAAATTTATTTGTGAGATAGTGTAAAATATGAAATTGTTTTTTTTCCTTAGAGTATTGTAGCAGCACACAAGCTCAAAAGTGAAATATGAAACTGATACATATAAATGTAAAATGACTATAATAAATAATAGAAATGAATGGACCTGGTCAAGTGCATAATGCTATAAATCGAACGGATATAAGAGATGCAATTTGACATAATTCACCGTTGGATGAATCTACCCCCACATTGGAGCTTGGGAATGGGATTGCTTGGAACATGAAAAGAAGTCGAGAGCTTTCGAGACTTTCGGTGAATCTTCGTTTCAGGCCGGGTTGTAGTCGCCACCTATGTCGCCGATATGTTACAAGGAAGTGGGGTCTCGGCACGGATAAACCTAAGGCGATGAGGTAAAAATAGAACAAGTTGAGATTTTGGCATTATCGCCTTATTTAGATTAACTTTTGAACAAGTTGAAAAGATTGAGCACAGTTATGGTTTGATTTGGAGCTTTACAAGTGGGAGGAAAGGCATTTTACTAGGAATGGGAATGTATGCTCAAGTAAAAAAAAAAATAAAATTGTGCTGAACTAACTTACTTTATGCTCGGAAAAAGATGCTACTTCACGAAGCTTCATTACATAGGAAATAACCTTGTCGGTACATTTTTACCTTTCTGCCGACTGCATGCCCAAGCGGTCGACAAATAATCCCTCCGTGTCCGCTCGCTCGCCCGCCCGCCTGCCCGTCCGTCCGGCCGACCGTCCAGCCGCCCCCTGGCCCCCACCCTCCCTGCCTTCCGCCCACCCTGCCTCCCTTCCTCCCCTCAACCGGCTGACTAAGCCGACAAATAGGGCGTGCGCTACGACTACGGCTTGAAGCGCAATCAACCAATCAGTCGCCATCAACTCTGAGGCAAAAAATTCAAGGCCACGTTGGACGATTCGTCAAAGTATGCAATGCGTGTTAATCGATATGACCACCACTCGCAAAATCGTGTGCCCCTTTTTTGCACTTCAACGCATCCTAAATCGCCCTTTCCTTGCCCTCATAACCGTAGTGATGCTGCGCTGCGGCATACGTTTCGCCTTTATTAACAAAAATCAACTCCACTCGGTATGTTGTGGTGATCCTTTTCTGGTATTCGAAACTTCTATAGACTTAGGGGACCATAATGCATTTCCAGCTGCATAGTCTCGTCAACTGATGGTACTGCACATTACAAAAAGTTTATCTTATCGACAACCACTTTAATGATTTTGTAACCCACTGACCGAGTTCAAATCGATGAGGTCACTTCCCATGACCGCTATGCCAATGATGCTGCTTCCAGGGTTGAGTTTTGCATGAACAACGCATCGTGATGCACGTGAACACGACAAGGTCAAACCCAGTTAATCGACTGTTCAACATTTCCTTCAGCTTAATGTGATGATCAAATGCATACAATAAGTCATACACGTGAATTCGAGAAACAAATAAATTGCAACCCATTTTGGTCGCCTACGTGTAGTGAGAAGACACGTTCAAGGTCTCAGTTGCATCAATTAATGTACCAAAGGTTACTTCGCTGGCGCTAAGGTTGGGCATAACAACTTACTGTGCTTAGACACATTGTGCAATTTTGAATAAAAGTTATCCTGGGCATTGGAAAGGAAATATTCGCAAACCGTGCACTAGGAGGTTATAAATAATCTTTTAATGTACTCATAGTTAGTTGAAGTAGTAGTGCTGTCTTGTGTTAATTGATAAGCCATCCATTTTACGCATGCTCCGCCTACGGTTCCACTTGTCACCCCCTATGCACGAGAATGCCACCATCAAATTAAAAGGCGTTGCTCATGCCAGCATCTATCAATGGGAGACTAAACAGGGAATGCTGGCATCTTGCTCAGAACAATTTTGGTACCAATATTAGTCCATCGACTCAGTGATGTAACAACCAATCAATGCAGGAGAGAAATGAAAATGACCAAATTGGGAATGCGAGACAATTTTACTTTGAAAAATCCTTAATGAGATAATTCTTATAGTCGTATTCATGATTGCCTTGTGATGAACGCAAAATTGAAGTTTAACCCATTTAAGCAAAACTACGAAAAGTTACACGATTTACCAGGGCCTCACTTTCATTGGCGTTGAGGTAAAACAGTGGAAGTAGCTCAAAAGTGCTCCTGCCATCACGTGAGTTGAGAACTCACATCTCAGGTCATCCAGTCAAGTGTCCCATAATTTCCCACCCTTCCTACTTTCTGTTTTGTCCTGTTTAAAATTTGCCATTCTTAAAGTGAATAATCCAATCGTTACATTTTATGCATGACAAGATTATTCATTACCAAACTAATCGGTATACTTGCCGTATGACGGAAAAGTTCAAATCAAAGGCTGTAGGATCTCATCCACGAAAGAAAAGATTGAATCCACTAATCGATTTGACAACAAGTCGTTGATGAAACATTGGTCCAGATTAAACGAGAGTTTTCTTCACCAGCGCAGGAGGCCCATGCAACTCTTCATAACAGTTGCGACCTGTAATGTTTTCGTTCAACACAAACCAGGTGAGTCATCGTCAAGTCCTCCAATTGGTCACCGCGTCAACAACAGCGACGTCGGGTGATGCGTCCTTGCGTGAGTTTTGACTGACTTGGTAGGACGTTTTTTAAAGTTGAAACACAGTATCACTGGGCCACACGCCCACAGTTTTCCTGCCTGACAAGTATGCAAGGCCCGTTTCGTTGCATGACCCTCGATGAAGGCATTGGTTCGACGCCAACACAATTGCCTTCAGGTATGAGAAAAGGCACTGGTGGATCTACATCCGTTGTTAGGTCTTAGCCTTAGACTTTTGGGAAAGTTCCGTACTTCCTCATGTCGTGCCCACTTACTCACCATTTACTTAGTGCTATTCTACCCGATGGATAAAATCGAGGACGTTTAGGTCACTCGTTTATCAGCTTGACACTCAGGCCATTGATGTAAAATTGCCAGACAGTAAAGTCTGGGAGCGTGCTTTTTAATGTATATTATGACTAAAATGTCAATGGTCAACTACCGGTTCAGATGTTTCATTAAGGGCACATTTTAATGGTGCACCTTTTAAATTTTGCAATAATTTAAAACTTTAGAAAGCTAAGCCAATTCTTACATTTAAAATGAACTCGACTTACAAAGTTCTTTTGCATCTAACTTTCGCCTTTAGGTCTTGCGTGGATCTTGCCACTACACACCATTTACTGGCAATACACAGTAAATCTCCCCTACAAGATAGCAATGTCTGCCAAAACCAAACAGTATGAAAATAGAAATTTTGCAATAATAACGACAATTAGCTGCCTTTGTGATTGATTTTGGAGAGTGCCAACTCTCCTGTCATTGAAAACCCTCTCCCTCAACTCATGGAAATGTCACTCAATTTGGTAATCAATAATTAATAAACACCCTATGATCCTGAATACGTTTGTTTTCGATGATTTGGTGATGTAGCTCAGGTAAGGGAGATTGGGAAGTACTCAATATTATACTTCTCTCATATCCCATTTATGGAGAATCCAAGGTGCTCTGTAATTCAGTAATCAGACAGACCATTTGAGTTGGTTTACACATAATAGTATTCCGCTTCTACGACTTGTGTGCTGGCTGATCAAATTACGGATTTTCCAGCATTCTAAATGCATATGCTACGAAATAGCACTGTTTTAGGCAGGAAGAAGATAGGTGGGAGATGAGTAAGGGTCACGGAAAAAGGCAACAACTGTTTCCTATTTTTTTTCCCAAGAATAGCGTGAATTAGCACAAAGTTCATTCAGTTAACTTATTGGTATTTTTTTGGCCTGAGCGATATCTGCCTTCATTTAAGTAGAATGGTATTTTGACACTGATGAGCCTTATGAACGAAGGACTAGAATTGAGAGTTGAGAGATTGGCCTACTTTTGATACGAGCTTGCACGGAGCGGTGCAACCAGGGTGCTGGGCGCTGAGCTATCTGCGTCGCGGTATCGAAGAAGTTGGGCCTGTCCACCCTGCCCTTGCGGAGTCGTCGGTTGAAGGCGCAAGCGTCCGCGAGGATGGAGTCATAGCGTAGCAGATCGGGAGCACTTGCGTTCGAGCCAGCCGCGGCGGAGGCAAGGTCGGCTGGTACTGTGGAGACGGTTGCCATGCCCGCGCGCGCCACTCTATGTGCTGTGTCGGTGTACCGTCTGCATCCAGTCCGTCTGAAAGGGTACGTGGAGGTTTAGGGGGGGCGTGGGCAGGATTCCCATTGGTCCGCCAAAGCCAATGAAAAATTGGCAATGCGCAGCGCGGCGATATGGAGTTGCCCAATTGGAAAACTAACGGGATTTTTTTTAAAAACACTGGGCTAACGGGCGTCATTAGAGTGCAGCATTTTTTTCACTCAACGTGTATGCCACTCCATTAAACAGCCAATTATGATCTCTCCAAAAGTGTGCGATCGTGATGCTATTTTATTAAAGGACCTCTGCGCATCTAAGAAGACATTTTCCTGAAATCTTGACTACTTTTGGCAAAAAATTCAACGTCTCCTAGAAATGAATCACACACACAAACTGGCAACTTTGAAAGCAACTTTAAATGCACTAGTCCCATTTTTGGAAATCGTCAAACTGGTCCACGGGCAAAAACAATAAAATGTTTATTTTATATCAGTTATTGAAGTGATGTGAGGCGGCTAATTGTAACCCAAACCGCCCGCATGCGTCAAAATTCATCGAAAATAGATTCATCCACAGTGCTTCAATGTTAAAAGGTTAGTTTCATCAGGAAGAGGAATGATTCAAACTTCCAAGATTAGACATTATTAAATAACCATAGTAGCTTATATTTTGTTACTTAAACATTTTCGCATCAATGCTACTCAGCTTCACTTCTCATGCTTGTTATGACTACGCCTCTGCTAATATATTAAGAGGCTATGCTAGGGACATTTGTTTATTAAGGCTCGGGAGTAGCAAATGTCAACAAGATACCCCAACGTTTGCATTAACTAGTGCAGACAGCTGTTTCGACAAAAGTACATTTGTGTGTCAATCAACCGACAGGGTCGTACCTTCATTAAAAGGTCAAGGGGTTTGCGTTTTAGGGGCAAACAGTGGATACTTTCTTTGAATAGGGGGCAAAGAATCGTGTTTAGTGATACATTAAGAGCCAATACCACTAATCCCTCACTTGTTACCAGAGGAATGCGTACCAAGCGAGCTACAGTAGCGACTGGTTTGAATTCAGACAGCTTTGAGGCGTATTAGCTGTTGTGACGGCATTTTAAACGGTATTTCGCCTAGTTATTTGGAGGCAGCGAGCCAACTCTGAAGCATTCCCGAGATCGAAACTTCAAAGAATCATCGCATAATTGCCGAAAATCAGTATTTAATTGCCTGCCAGCCTTGAAAAATGCAACGAATAGCAAATGTGAAAAAAAAAGACTTCAACTTTGTAAATATTAAATGCTTCTTAACCATAGGTCGGTAATTTCATGCTATGATGGATAGATTAGTTCCGCATTTTAATCTAAGGACATTTCCCTGCTATAAGGCCTCCATTCCGTCTGTGTTCTTATTTTTATTCATCTCTTAAGGTAATGCCTCCAGTGTTTGTACAAATTATGCAAATAGATTTATCGAAGTCAAAAGTATTTCAAAGGCTGAGAGAAGCCAATGCGATGCAAAATTCCACATTTACGAAGCAACATCGACCAAAATACGGCGTTTAATTTTAGGTTTCGAACCTGCATTAAAACAGCAACATAGTGGAATTTGATCAGATTTTAGATATCATGCTAGGCCATAGCCAGGTGAGAAGCTGACCTGGGTTAGGCTGAAGCGTCCAGTTTGGCCACATACGTTTGCTCTTGGGTTCCAACAAAGTCGTCAAAATGCGCCAATCCAACGTCAGCTTCACTTTTCATTCAAGTTTGTAAAAATTTCATATGCTATTTGTGGACTAAAGGGGATACGTGGGACTTAGAATGCCACAATTTAAGTGAAGACAATGAAAATCCTATCCTTGGTCAGCCCTTAAAAAATGTTTTGAAAAGCTCTCTACGTCCTTTGTAATAGATCCTCACAAGAGGTCTAACTTTAAATTGCTGTAGCCACGATGGAAAGCCTCAGTTTAGATCAAGCATATCAGAGCATAAGTTGACAACCAGAACTATGGTTTGACTGGGATCTACGTGTTCGAACGGGGAGTCAATAGCAGTAGAAACCTGTATGCTCTTACAGGACTTTTCATGTTTTACACTTTGTTTCCAAAGCTTTTCAGAAAGTCATTCATGCACCGAAATGCCAACTGTAGACAAACGGAATCGCCAAAAGTGACTGAAGAGCAGTGCTGAATGGTCATTCATTTCTGGTTAAAATGGGGCTCAAATGATCGCCTCCAAGTTAGGGTTGTGCTTTTGGGGCCACATTGACCTCAACAGGGAACAAAGCTAAATTGTTCATAGCATTGAACCACTTGCTTATTGATGTGCGCGAAGAGATGAGGGAATAAAATGACTAACTGCACACCCAGGTGCCTCCTAATTTACCGAGTCCTTTCAGCATAACAGAGCTAGCCATTACAAGATAACGGCTCATCGAGACCATAACTCGTTGTCTCGAAATGGCAATTTGAACGCGCGCGACCACCCGGAGACAATGCATACACTTCAGGATTTTAAGCTTTACAGGATAACTTCAATGAAGGTGGAAGCTTTCTCCAGGAGTTTGTGATTCAATAAAGACTAATACACTAACGAACAGCAACGCCACGGACACTTCAATAACAGCAAGGATAACCAAAGCCAGGCGAACCAGGCGCATCATGTGCTATGTACAAACCCAAAACAAACTATGATGTGAGCAGTTTTTTTTCCGTGCCGCACAAGCTGGTAAACACTCTTGAACGACCATGGAAGTACGCTGCTAAGTGGTTATTTCAATCAGACGCGTCAATCACGTTCACCCTCCCAACTAATGTGCGCGCCTCAAGGCCTAGGCGAATCCTACCGAAATCAGTAGCTAGCGTATCAACCGACGACGCCCCAGCTCGGTAATCTGGCCAAACGGCATTCCGCTGCTTGACCTGGATCGAGGCTATGAAGCATGGTAAAACAACGAAAGGCTGAAGACTCGCCGTTTTCTTCGTCCAAATCATCCTTCTACGATTTGTCACTGCTGTGGAAATGCGACGTACGCAACAATAGCGAGACTTTGGCAAATCACCCCATTCCAGTATGCAAATTATTGGTGTCACAGTAACTACTGGATCTTGACTTCGAAGTGACTTACTGAACGTGTCCCAATGACAACATTTAGGGCGTGGCAACATGCATGATGATGATGATGATAATGATAATGCCAAGTGTGATAATGAGCGAACATAGAAGTGGCAGTAATGCATCGCCGTCATGCGTAAAAGGCAGAAAATTCAATCTCATTGACTGTCTATGTATCGATATAAACCAGTAGCAGTATGTACAGGTAGAACCATGTGGAATTAACTAGTCTCGGGTGCCAGCTTTGCGGAGACTGCGGATCTTCTTCAGTTCGCGGTAGAGGACGTGACGCTGAACGAGGGGATCGAAGGCGATCATCTCCTTCTTGGTAGTCATCTGACGCGGACGAAAACCGATCATCCGATGGCCGGTTACCACGCTCTCCATCATCACCATCACCGTCTTCACGAAACCCTGAGTCGTTGGGGTGGACATAGCCCAGACCTGAACAAAACGGCACGATGATTTGGCGCAGGGACGCTCAGACAGAAAAGTGGTACCACAGGCCCGAGGGGATACGTCTATGTTGTTTAAATCATTAATAGACAATCCTCAGTCCGAGTCCACAAGGATCAGAACTAGTTTTTACTAGAATTTCAAATGAAACTAAATATACAACTTATGATTGTTAAATTAAGACCCTAAAGTATATTTCACAGAACTAATTGTGTAAGTGGAAAGGGAAAAATACTAGAGGTGAAGCGAAGAGTGATTTGAGGAAAAACATGACCCCATATCGAAAACCAGCAACCAAACCATGCGATTTCCATGCCAGAAAAAGAAGGAATCTAACGTATAAACGGAATAGGCATTTATTGTAATACATCAGGACAAATGTACACATAAGACTCTCCAAGAGGTATTTGACGTACTTAGAACACATAAAGGAAAATGCCACAAAAGGGAATGAGGTCTGGCTCAAATGTCCTGCAAGAATAAGGAATCGGATTTTGCCAGTCCGATCTCATCGATGCGACTCATGGGAGGTAGGTCGTTTAAACGAAGACGTGGATACACTCGAATTAACTCAAATTTGGAAGAAGGATATCCTTCCGATTTGAGATAGGAAAATAGTGACTGAAATTAAAAAGATGAAACCAATGAAGCAAAGCTCACACTGCCTCCGTTCAACAGAATTTTCGAAAATGAGATTAGTCAAGTCAAACGAGATTCAAGTATTGCTTAATGGTGTCGCAGTTCGAGCTAAGGAATGCCGTGTTTTAGCTACCTTACAGAAAAGTCCTTTTCATCAGCAACAGTTTACCAACTCAATTCACGAAGGGAACGCACCTGTAAACGAAGACTAGGTTCTAGAGTCAGTACAGTTCGCCGACCACAAGGGAAACGCAGGGCTACTCGAAAGGCGTTCGCAGGATCAGTCACCGGGGGCAGTGCCTTTAACGATGTTGCAGGCTTCTCTTCTTCCGTAATTGGAGAGTCGGCCTCGTAAGGAATTTTAGCATCCTCCTCATCGTCCTCTTCCAAAGCAAGGTCGACAAAAGGCAAGGAATCGGCATCGTCCTCTATCAACAAACGTTTCGGCGGACGAGCCTCAGAGGACTTTAAAAAAATTGAAACCAAACCATGACATTTATCATTGAAGTAAGAGGACTCGAACAATATAGGGTGATCTGCGATTGCATTCGGCAGTAGGCTAAACTACAGAGAATTAGCAGAACATAGTTTGCATCTAGATAGTGTCCATTACATAGCCTACGACTAGGCGACCGAAAAAGTTTGCGCGATATTCGGTAGAGCTAGATTGAATCACGTTGTAAATGACGATTTTTCATGCCTACCAAAAACACATTTTTGCTGTACTTCACACTGCTCACCTCTTATTTTAAATCCTCACTCCATAAAACCGTTTGAACCTAATGGGTGTGATTCAAGCTAGTTTGCTTTATGAAACGGGCTTAGCTCGGCAGGTAGGCCCCAAATCGCCCATGTCCCTATAATTACGATGTTTTTGTTTGGTAAACTACAGATGCGATTGTTCATCATGGCACTCCTTCTGAAAACCAAGCAACATTTACAGACCCGAGTTTATCTACTCCACCTGACACAACTCGAAAGTAGTAGGGAAACCCTTCTGCCCAAAAATAGTCAAAAGTGAGCAATCGATCGGAAAAGCCTATTTGGATTCATGCAAAGTAACGCAAGCCCTCATAGCACCGCAAAACATCCGCGAGATTTGTACTTCGTATGTTATCATCCTCACCCCCATATTGCCATCAAATTTCTCCAATTGATGATTGATAAATATTCTTAATTTTAGGTAACCACATACGAAACGGACGGTTGGGAATTCAAAACGGGATAGAAAGAGTGGTGGATGGGACTATGTTTAGTGTTTTCAAAGGCAATCGTTTAACGAAAGTGAAATCCACAAGCATATCTTGTTTTGAAGGGATAATAAATTATAGACTGCAGTGATGATTATCCCAGCAAGTCGAATAGTCTAAGGACAGTTCTGCATTCATTTACTTCCTAAATAAATAGCACGAACTTATTTGGGATCTTGCAAATACAGAGCGTCTGACGTCTACTCTCACATTAAATATTAAGAATCATGAGCAAGCAAGACGACGCACCGCATCGACGCTTCTGCGCTTCAACGATAAAGAATGTTTTGTCGTATTTGTGAAACCAGACGAGATGGATAAAGCGGCTGTAGATGCCTCCGGCGAGGTGTCAGTAGCGGAGCCATATGCAGATGTTGAAGACTGAAGTCCACAAAAAAGGAAGAGAATTGATACCAGGCCCACAATGACCCGAGCGAGGTTCATACGTAAGACAATGACATTGGAATGTAATCAAAATCATACAACGCTGGAGTGCGATATCTGTACAAGGTAGCCCAAGAAAATGTCAAAATAAATGCAATACTTTAAAGAGCAGTTACTAGTGTTGGCAACTAACAAGGTAGGGCTAATTTTGGAAGAGAGCCAGCTAAAACATACCTACTACAGTTTTGGGCAACAGACGTGAAACAATCGACCCTTTCATACCTTTAGTACCTGGCACCCAGAAAAGATTACCTGCAGAAAATCAATATTGCCTATCTTTTGTGGCGGACTCGAAGATTTGTTTTGATCGTCTTTACTTTGTTGTTTTTTTGCTTTATTTCCCACTTAGCATTTTCGTACTTGGAACGTAACTCGAAGCCAACATGGATGAAGCAGACGTGGACACACGAAAATCCAACTAAATAAACCAGGAAAGCAGTCCTAAATGGGACTTCGTATAGGGGCATACGTACACACACACACGTTCGCCGTCGCATATGCACTTTAACCTTTTAACGGAGGAGCTGCTGAGGCCGAAGTTGGGCTAGAAAGGAGCGCACCAAAGGAGTGAGGGCGAGAGGGAGGGAGGAAGGAGAGATGAAGGAACAAACAAAGCATGCATACAACGCACAAACCAAGTGATGCACATCGGATTGGCCCACGGAGTTAGCCAATGAAATAAGCAAAAAGACATGCAGGCACAGCAACCAGCAGAATTTGATGATTTTTTTCAACTCTGCTTTCGGTGAAATGTGCTGCTTCTTCATTCCTCATTCCCGTTATGATGGGCAACTTTGGGAAGGGAGTGGATGGCTTCCTTCTTCTTTGTGCAATACGCAAAAAAAGTTAGTTGTACCGTTGAAAGTAAAACTAACGAAATACCCTGAACTGTCAATTTAAATGAGAACTGTAACACATTTGCAAAAAGGCGCTGTTTAAAATAAACGCAGAAATAAAGACCCTTTCAAGTGATCAAAGGGAAAATCTTACCGAAGCTGAAGCGGAGGTGCCATTAGCAGCCTTGAGGAAATGCGTTTTCAAGGAGGAACAATTCGACCCCAGTCCAGATGGTTCAGACAGTCCCGTTTCATCCGGAGCAGACCGAAGCTGAGATCCGAAAACATTGGCAACGGTGTTGGCGAGCGTGTTGGTCTTGGAAATATCATAGTCGAAACCCGAGGGAGTCGGATGCGTCAATAGGAACTTCGACACTACAGACAGATAGCATTGGATTTTTGCACACAAACGCACAGAACAAATATGGATGTTTGGAGTAGCCTATTGCCGTTAGTTTTCGAACAAAAAGGTGCAGAAACACCATAGTGCAAGCATGTCTATACAGCTAATTAAGTCGCATCTGTAATCCCAAATATCTGTTGCCGATAGCTGAGATATAAACAATGATAAAGGAATAAAGAGGTTTCGTTGGTCTATCAAGCGTCAACTTGATTAACACAGAGGAGAAACGGGGCAAATGCAACGGTGGACTAATCTAAAAGGAGTAACCGCCAGGAGAGGCGGGTAGGCATCGAGGCTTCAAAGAATGGGAACGTCTGTATGGAAAATACACAGATTCTACTGATTATTCGTCAATAACTGACAATTTGTGCGAATAAGGCCCAGTGATCAAAGGTCACGTACAGCAGAATTGCAAGCAATGTACCAGCTATTGCTTTTGAGTGAATGAGCAATAGGAAATTATTCTTCTTTTCTGTGTCTTTTGTTTGCTAAGTTGGCCGAAGTTCACAAATCCCTCCTAAGGCAATAAGATATTGAAAAGGATAAACCAACTAATTAAATCTTATTCGCTGGGAGAATAAATTTGTGAAAGCATTAATGAAGTGTGGAGCTTCAATAAATTACTTCATACTAGCCTTGGATATCGGTATCATAAGACACGATTTAGATAAGGAGCCGAGCATGAAAACTTACAAACGCTTAATATCTCACGGGGAATTTTAAGATGATTCCAGAAGATCTTCTGTTCCCCGGTAAATGGATTTAGAAACGCAATATGCGTCGCTGAATCTATGCAGGTGAAGCGGTTTCGATACAGCATCCCATCAGGCGATTTAATGTTCAACTAAAGGAATGAAAAAAAAAGTAAACTCCAAGTTCTATCAAGGTTTGAGGAGCAATTTCGTAAGACCCCCAGGTGTTAGATTTCGTCTCTACATGAGAAACAATGCCAGCATTTCTGAAGAACAAAAGCTTCCCCAATAAAATTAAAACCTTTAAACAAATAAACCCCCAAGTGATTATAAATAAGTTCGAATCAACTTAAAAGAGACGGAAATGAGTGCTGAGCAAGAAGCATCGCTAGAGAGGAGCTGAGAAGCACACCGGGCTTATGTATCTTCTATAAATCTCAGCAAGCGCAAGGATGCCCCACCACGCAAGAACAATTGGCAAGCTGTTTCAGCTACCCCCAATACAGTGCAAGATGATAATTGCGTCAAAAGAGCAATTGTAGAAAGAAAACATATCCAAAAATGCGAACCCAGTGCTTAATCAAAAAAGTCGTCGGATCAAAGGTACACCTCAGAGAGTCAATTCATTCTGCAGTGTACGACGCATCAACGCGCAAGTCCAGATGATAGCATCTGCAGCTAGTGTCAGGCGTGACAACAAAATACCAGCAATGTTTGAGAGCAAATTGGATGAACGAATTTCTTCATTTAAGTCACGCGCCTTCAAAACAGAGATTCAAGCCAAGGTCGCTAAAATACGAGCATTCCCGAAGTGTCAAGGTAAGTACGCTAGATACGGGACGTGTCACTAGGATGAGTAATTATAGTCACGGATGCGGCGGTAGACAAAATCGCTTTGGCGAGTCACCACGGTGATTTAGTCCATGGCGTGACGATAATGCGAACGCAATGAAACATTGATCATACCTGGATAAAAATAACGTTCTTTCTGATGAGATTAATAATTCGGTAGTCCTTCCACACGTCCCGATTGAGCACACGGCAATCAAAGCATGAATCGTCGTAAAGGCTAACCAAAATCCATTTCTGTCGGATGCGTGCCGCTTCCATAGCCTGTAACGTAAAATTTGCCTTTAAAATGCGTTTTAACTCCGATGACAACCAAAACCTCTAGCCCTCAAGAGTAAATGAACTTTTGGCTCATGACTGAAAGATGGAAAGAATAACGGAAAACCACAAAAAGGTATCGTTGTGGTCATGATAGTTTGTATCAAATTAATACAACTTCGCTATCCTTAACATACGTAACAAACACGAAACACGTTCCAAGCGCCAAAATTGGAACACTGAAATATGAAAGTCCTTCATTTCTGAACAAACTACGCGTCTTTTACCACTAGGGATGGCGATGCAAAGCACCATCAGTCCCTAAAAACTGCCACTGAGAGTATTGATAGAAAGGACTGGATTGATACGATCCGGCCGAGTATACAAACGATATAAACCACGTCCAAGGACGGTCATTAAGCATTGAAAATTGTCATGCTTAAACAGTAATCGGTGCATAAACTGAGCCCAGACCATCGATCACATGTATACTAAAAGGAAAAAAATCTCAGCAAAAACTCGGCGCAATGAAATTGGTGATTGAACCAAACGAAGTCATATTAAAAGTTATTTCTTGGCCGATCCGAAGCTAAGACAAAAGTGTCTGTTTAAGAAATCAAGAGGGCAGAGAGACATGACGGCGCAACTGCTGCCGCCGCCATTACTGCAAGTTTCGCTTGCTTGCAAATGCCTGCCGCTTAAAAAGAAAAGCAGAAAATGACCCTTATCCATCAAACAAAGCCGCCTTTAAGAATGAAGACGGGCACGAAGAAGAGATGCTAAATGAGAAACAAATAAAGTTGCTTAAATTTTCTCTAGCCTGACAATTAACAGAATCTCTAACTGCAGTGCCATGCCTCAGAAGATGACTTGGGCGAGGCTTTGGGGCAAAACGCACCCTCCATAGAAGCAGCAAATCCGTCATTTAAAATCGTTGAATGTGCGGCAGGATTAATGTGTGAATGGCTAATGACTAATGGTTGTGCGTTGCCAAAACAATTTTTCGACAAGACTCCTTCGCTTTAGTTTGGCTTCCCCTGCAACAAACTCGGATAAACCACCAGAAATAAATAGTTCGCAGTTCATGAATCGTTTAATTTGAAATTGAATACTAAAAGACAAGACGTCCACCTAACATTTTGAAAGCGACGTGGTACCACAATATTTACAATGAAATCTTTGAAAAGTCAGATACAATAAATCAATCAAATTTAGGAACATTAACACCAACCAATAACTTCTAGGTCAAATAGTAGTAGAACACAGCTAAGCACGAAGTAGAGCGTTTGTAGCTCTTCGGCAACTGAAATAGGGATGAAAAATGTTCCAAGGAAGTGCCCGAAACAACTGGACTGACGTAAAATAAGATAGCTCGGTCTGGATTTCTAATACACAACAGATATTTAGGTAGCGGTAGGATGGAAACACATAAACTGTGCTGATACCACGCCTCCGATTGCTTCAAAATTTCAAAATAAGACTATCTACGTACTTGTCGCAAAGTACCACCATACATAAGTTCATATGGAGGTGCAAACAACTGTTCCAACGTAGTTCGCTTCATGTCGAGTGATGACAGATTCCCCGATGGTGAACGATCCATGGTGTTCTAAGTTGCAATGACACAATAATGTATCAAGCGAATTCGGAAAATCAACAAAATTTTACGAGGATAATCCCCAAAAAAGAGACTTACAGGATTGCTGGACGACGTAGACGGTGCATTGTTGTTTGCATCAGAGAGGCCAGGCCTCTTGGCAGCTACCCGGCCACGCCAACGACACGAGCCCATGATAAAAGAACACAATGCAACGTAGATAGAACTAAACTAGTGTAAAGTACTGAATCATCCTATTCACCCGAATCCGTAGTAGCCACCCATAATTTTAGGACTCTCGAAATAACACAACTCATTGATAGTTATGAAAACCACTAGTCACTATTGATTACATGCACATACCCTCATGAACGGCCGCAAGTTGCGATGTGAGAATCTCAGATGGGGACGTCTGAGATGTGTTACCCGCATAAAAAAGATCCACGGCCATCTGCAAATCCCCATCGTTAGCATCCAAGAAAGACTTAGCGGTGTAAGCATCACAGCCTTAAGAAAATAAGTCATGCCGGACAATCAATGCACCTGTTAGCTCGCAGAAGTGTTCGATCATTCCTGGCATTCTGAGATATCCGTCACAAACACGCTAAGCGGGCGGCCAGCGCAGACCGGCGGAATGTGTCAACAGAACCCAAGGTACAAATGGAGTATATGTGTCCAAGGTTAAAGGTCGCTCAATTTTAAGAGATCAACTTTGTTGAATACGTTTATAACATCACACCCTTTAAGAATGGGAAATAAAAAATTTCGGTGCCAAGCAACAAACTGTAATAAATGCAGGTGTAGTTATTTTGTATCATGAACAAAGAAAACTTCTGCCACTCCAGAAAAGCTCAAACGTTTTTTAGAACATTTGGGTCTCATCCCCGACATTTTGGGTTAATTTGAGGGAGTAATTTCAATTTGAACTCAAAAAAATAGAACTGTCCCTAGTTGGTTTAAATTAGTGCTTGAGTTAGATCCTACGCCTTGAATTACTGCAAATATTTGGACAGGACTTTTGTTGTGTATGTCTGGTGGCTACTCTTCTTTACTATTCTTCAATTAAATACGGCCTGCGACTTTATGGGGTGATCTTTTCGTCAGATATTAGTTTAAAATACGGTATTTGTTGTGATAAAACGGTAGTTCCGCTTGTAGGCATCCCTTCATTCTCCCGCCTTCTCCGCGACTACCCCTTAGCACGAGAGGGTTGACTGTTCTGTGACATCTTCGCCTTCTTCGACAAAACAAGTGATCGAACGAATGGCCGCTGTCGGTGCAGAGAGATCTCCCCGCTCCTCCCCTTCTTTCTTTCCCGCCCTGCTATTAGAAAGCGGAATACTACGAGACATTCTTTATTGTAAGGCTGTTGGGCAATAGTGGTTAGCTTATATCTAAGACAAGGGAGTCCCCGACTCCAGAGGGGAAGCACGTTTGTCCTCGACCACGTTAAAATTGTCCTCCCGCCTTTGATCTACAAGGCACATTTAAACACCACATAAACACCACAATTATTGCAGTCAGCGTCGTCGAGCATGAGATTCGAGTTGTGTTTCCGCCTCTAGTCTAAAAGGTATATTTAAAGAAAAATAGGTATTATTTTATTGTATGGGTGGTACACCAATGATTTTGTAGGTTTCAGGTATTCCCAGTTTAATGCGTAGTTAAGCTTATTTTATATTTTGCAGCATTTAGCAAAGATAGGTGGCAAAAAGTGGTCTTTTAAAATTGATGTACTATTAAAGCGCAGTAATTCGATTCTGGGCTTCACAATCCAACGTACCAAGGCCAAAGTTTGGGCTTTTGGCTACCTGTTTTGTTGTAGATCAGTTCAACAAAGAGTGGAAAAAGCGGAAAACAACAGTGTTATGGTCATATCAGAATGGGCTGATCCAAATACATCAAAGGGCTTTTGTTGATAACTAACTGATCGTAAGCACTATGTGGGTGGATGCAGGCGGTTTAAAATTGTTACTTTCTAAAATGGTCTTGATGAGATAGACTAGATAAGATCGTAGTCGATATGCCTGGGTTTGTGTGAGAGCTGCTTAGCACCAATACCCTCTAAAGTTACTGTCTTGTCCTCCACCTATTCCACACAGGTTTGGGTTTTCCTGAGTTAAGTGGTGCCTGGAGTGGACATGGGGCGGACCACTCGTCAAGGTACCTGACTGAGAAATAAATTGGGGTCACGTTAGTTGATCTACAATGGCTAGACTATTTACATTAGCTATCGCAGGCGGGTTGCCATTTGTCATTAGATATACCGCTATGTGCAGTAGCGTTTTCAATGTACCCAATGTCCAATTGTTCAATAAAAATGCTAATACTATGCAGAAACACGGCAGCAATTCACTTATCACTTGTTTATTTTGTTAGCGTTTTTCGCATTGGCAACAGCAATTAAATTTATAAAATTATTACCAGAAAAATGCAGGGGCGTTATGCTAAAGTCCTACGATTAGGATGAAGCTTTTCTGATGCTTTTTGGTCAGTGGAACGTAATTATGCATTCCATGACAATTCTGCTAGATAAGATCTCTCAACCTCTATTCATCTTACATGTTGCCGTATGAGCTATAATTTGTGCAATTTTGATCATTGTTTGCAGGTAAGAGTTATTTCAGAAAGGATAAGCAAGTACACAGAGTTATGAAGCATCGGAAATTTTCCTTCACCTAATAGAAACTAAAAGTTAGAATTAATTTTGATAGAAAGTATAAAAACAGCTTGGACTGATGAAGATCACTTTCCTGTGTACATTAAGTCCTAAATTTTCCATGGAGCAACAATGCAATGGATGGACTAGGAGGACTCCCAAAGCACAACTGGGAAAAGTTCCAAGTGACGAACAGGTAATTCATTTGTTAAAAAGCTGGATAGCAAACTGTACCGTCATTGGGTAGATGTCAACCGCACTTTATTTCTAAATAACCAGAAAACGTGATTAGCATTATCACTTCCTCTGTCCTGCCTTGCATCTTCTTGAATTTTTTGCAAATTATAACGCATAAGCGGTCTTCCCGAATAAACTGAATGAGCTCGTCGGCACATCCACGAAGACTAATATTTTCCAGAGCAATGACGGGAGAAATAGCGTAAGACACGCCTTACGAAAACCGAGATCGCGCCAGCTCGATACAAAGGATACTACACACACTAGTCTAAGTTTAAGCGGTCCTCCAGAAAATTGGTTGTTATGGTAGAATATGATTGATGGCTGATTAATGCTACATAGGGGCATCAACGAAACCATCAGAACACCCTTAAAATATGTACTTTTGTGTAGCGACGGGGCAGAATAACAGTGTTTGTGGCATTGGGCTAGACTCAAGCTAAGGTTGACTCTTCGGGGTCAAAGAAGAAATCTGATGCAGGTAATGCATGCCTTTCTCATATCCATGCTTCCAACGAGCCATAGAGCATGCTCTACTGCTCAGATGAGGTGCGACAGTAGCAGCATTACCACAGGTGATTTTGAAGGCATTATCTAGACTCATAGGAAAGGGTTAAATTGTTACTGAAGAGAGAATAACAAAAAGGCATTTGCAGGGTCAATGCAAATCATGTATTGTAACCCATTTCAGAATGTCTGAACTGGATTCTTGACGTGGACAAGACAATGGTTAGCATAAATTAACGCTATCCAAGTGGTAAAGATGCGACCAAAGCTGTTTCGGTCAGTCTCATCATCTGGACGCCGACTTACCAGAGGATAAGAATTGAATTCATATATGAAATCCGAGGTGGGATAGAGGAATTCAAATCAAACTCGAATCCAAAAACAAGGAATCTGTGAAGACGGAAATCCCCAACCAGTCATAATGAGCAGCTTATCAGTATAGTACCATTGTGATCCACTAAGAAGTAAGTAATGGGGACGGATCATCGTGACACACACAAATATCATAGACAAACCTTACTGGTGGGGACGTCTGCGACCCCAGGAGAGGGATTCGCGGTCCGAATTTGAGAGGTTTCTACAAGTTCCCTTTCCAGGAATGTACTGGAAACACTGCTGTCAGTGCTCTTGCTGATCTCTTCACGATTTGTCAGCATCTCGTGAGGGTGTTTTAGCCCCAATAGAATCAAGACATTCAAAGTGGTATAAATTCGCAGGAATGGAACCACCACTTTATCCGGTGAGTGTACGCGCCGATGCCTGTCGCACTTGTACATAGGTTGTTGGCGTCAGAATGGGCTCTTTCTGACTGAGCACTCAACTGGATTCGTTTTCATGCATAAATAGCAAATAACAATATTGCCCAGTGAATGGTTCAAAAATTATCATGAACTTCAGCAGCAAGAAGTACTTGCGGTGCTGAAATCATTCTTAAACATACATCGTGGCAAATAAATTGGTTAATGGAAGGGAAGGACGTTGTTGTCATCAATGCTGAGTCATGTTTTCCATTTGGCAACCCGAATATCCAAAAGTGCTTCGTAAAAGTGGCGTTAGTGACTGCAATTATACTAGGATATAATTAGGATCAGCCCTTGCTTTTTTTTGCTACCAACTGTGTACTCTATGAAAGTTGATACAAGCGCTGTCCATTTTCAAAGGCAGACTAACGTTAGAGGGTCAGGCTCTCTCAAGCAGACTGAGACTTGTGACTGGAGGTATCAGCACTATCGACCAATCGGTTTGCGCGGTTCTCTACGAACCAATCGCCAGCGAGTAATCCCGACCTGTGGACCGCTAATAAAATTGCGTATACCAACTGAAGGCTTGGGTTTTAGCACGTTGAAGGTAGCTCTACGGTGTTCGCCCAATCCGGGATAGTGTGCCCACCGCAAAACGTAGGTCCATAGAATTGTGTTTTTGTCCTTTACTTGTGTTACTTCCTGTGGTAAACAAATCGTTCGGGAATTAGCGAACTAGTCGATGGGCTTCACCCACCTTACCTTATCATAGATTTTCCCCACGTTTTCTGCCTGCTGTAATAATAATTTGAGAGCCCCTCTCATCACTAGATACGTGGATTAAGTGTAAAATGCAGAATGAATGCTTACGCTTTCAGTTTGAAAAATGTAGATTTTTACAACTATGTGGGACAACACTCTGGAAGGCGAACCCTACTTTAATTCACATTGTCAGGCTTTGCAAAAAAAGTTTAGAAAAGTAGTTGACTTTCATGGCAATAGGAGCGTATTGGTGTTCTTTCCAATTTCGTATGCATCTTTTAGATCTTCGTGATAACTATGATAAGTCTAAATGGGTATTGAGGTGGGTGACCTTCAAACGTTGTCTAGCCGTCTCCCTTCATTTTTGGACAATATTAACATCTTGTGTCTGAGGTTTCTACCCTACTGCGTGTCCGTGTTGGCTAGGGACCTGCCGTGTGCGCAGATGCTTGCGATAATTGGTCCCCTGAGGTGATAATGGCGACTCTCGGTTGGCTTGTGTGTTTCCAGAGCTCTGAGACTTCTGTGCGGCTGTTGATGTTGTGTCCAAAATTTCGGTCGAACTGGCTGTTCTGAGTGGTTCCACCCTCTTTCCGGCTTTGGTGTTGTTCCTCGCTAACTCTCCCAGATTCGTTGTTAGCATGACTGAGGCTAAGTACACAAAGTACGACGATGTCATACAGAGTGTCCAATCGAGGTAGCATTAAATTCTTAGAATGCACATACCAACTATAACGGGTGCAAGGCACATTTAGGGACAAAGACCCTACGATACTATGAAGTACACTATTCCAGTAATTCTCAAAATATCCGTGTTTCTTAACTTACAACAAATCTCAATCGCGGGGGCTTGGTCGTACCACCCATTCGGTCGTGGGTTGGAAATGCACAAGTTATAAACTTTATAAACACTTTGAAAAGGAAGTTTATAATAAGGGTTGGGCGTCATTGGCCCATCGCTGGGAATCCGGCACGTTGGCCGAAGTTGGAGTTTATGATTTGAATTGAATTCTACATATCATTTGTCTAAAACACTTGCTAGGATATTTTCAAAATCTTCTATTTCACCTCCTACAATGGGAGACATTGTGACCCCTGTTTGTTATTTAGGGTGTCCACCTATCATTTAACTGGACCGGTTAATGAACTTCTAGTTCTTATACAAAATATAAAATCCCCATAGTACCTAGTGCTCAGATGGATTTACAGATTGTGTTCGAGCTCTATCACTCTCAAATCTGAATACGCTATACTCTTTTTAATAATGAAGTGTTGTTTGCCAGCCACAAACGATCAAAATGGTTTGGCGACAGAGATAAGGAAAAGGCGATTTTAGTCTGAGTGAGCTGCCATGAAAGTGGCGTGAAACTAGTTTACCCCAAGCCTTTTACCACTTTCCTTTTCACGTTTCCCACTTCAGACTTGGCACTGGCCGAGAATAACGTAGGCTTAGTTCACCACTGCCACTTTCGGACGGGCCGTGCATCCGTGCGTGAAGTGACGAGGACATTTTGCATGCCGGAGTGTCCTAGATTGTGGACACGGAGGTTTTTGAGACATGCTGACTAACCTCTGTGTTCTTGCGGTTGAGCCATGGGTCGCCCTCTTTCCAATTGGCTGAAGGGGCAGTTTTACGGAGTTTTACGGATGCACGCGAAAGCGGCGCCAGTCCGTCACCCTTTGTTTTATTCACCTTCGCTTTTGACCAGTAGCTTAATTAACCCTGAAAATGTGCACTTGAGAATGCAAGATGAGATTTAAGATCCATTTAGAGTCTGTTGGTTGCTACTAGCTATGTTAAACTGTTTACACGTCAAATGTTTACGTTAACCCTTTCACATAAAGCGCTCATGTGTCCCGTCCCCCTGATCATGTAATCGGGCGTGGGAAGAAGGTGAAAGGCTTCCTTTTCTCTCCCTGCAGCTGATCATCAATCCACCGATCCGAAAATGGTTGGGATAGAGTTCATTGACTACCTGACAAAGCTTCGCGTCTCCGATTTCCTCGGCCTGGAGGATTTTGCGGACAAAATGAACTTCATGTACTCTGTTCTAATCCTGCTCCTTTGCACAACAATAATCGCAGTCAAGCAATATCTACTTGCCAGTATCGCGTGCTACATACCCACAGTGCCCTCTGGCAAGGATTTTGAGAAGTTTCTGCAAAACTTTTGTTGGGTCCACGGAACAATTCCCATTTTGGAGGGAGAGCACATTCCTCAAAACTATTCCGAATGGCACGATGCCGATGAAAACATGCGAATTAGTAAGTCTAATGACTTGAACTTATCCAGACAACTGTCAGCGTATGATTTCGGGTTCTTGATTCGGTACTCTGGTGTAATTAATAGTGCAAAGGGCGATGTTTAATTAAGCGAAAAATTCAGATCCATTAGGTTGAGTTTACAATATTTTAAACTGTCAGAGTGTAATTTGTGCAGTTTAGGCTTCAATTATGCTTTTTTTCAGAGCATAAAGACTGAGGTAGCCTTGACACATCTAATGAAGGTATTCTTCTGTGCAATACCTAGACTACTACCAGTGGGTACCCTTCATGCTTGGTCTGCAGTGCATCCTTTTCTACGTTCCGCGCGTTGTTTGGCAGATCATCTGCTACAACCGCACAGGGACAGATTTGGAGAACCTCGTTGCTGTGGCGAACAAAGCGAGCAACACCATTGAGAACGACCGTAAGATGCTTGTAAAACACGTTGCTGGAACAATGGCAGAGATGCTGTTCCAGCACCGCGACTATCGTCGTGGAAAAATCGCCGATGCACGCCGAAAGGCCTTCAAATTTTGCGGAATGTTTATTGCCAGCAAGCGTTTGGGGACTTGGCTTATTTTCACCTATCTCTTCATAAAGTGTATCTATCTTGCAAACGCAATCGGCCAGCTCTATCTAATGCAGACCTTCCTTGGATTCAACAAGTCAATGAGTAATTTCGGCTACGAGGTTGCTAGGTACATGGTGAATGGTAGGGACTGGGACGAGACCAGAATTTTCCCCCGTGTCTCCTTCTGCTACCTGGAGCATGTTCGTCATCTCGGCACGACCAATCGATACGTGGCCCAATGTGTGCTTCCCGTGAACATGCTGAACGAAAAACTTTACATTTTCTTGTGGTTCTGGACGGCCATCGTAGCGGTCTGCACAGCTATTTCGATTCCACTATGGATCATGAGGTTGGGTCGTGAGAAGAACAAGGTTCATTTCATTAAGAAGTTCCTTCGTCTCCAGGATATATACACTGCGGAGCATAAGGAGATTTTGCGCAATTTCATTTCCGACTTCTTACGTCACGACGGCGTCTTCCTGTTGCGTATGATATCCATGAATGCCGGCGATGTCGTGACTGCCGATGTTGTCGTAGAAATGTGGGACATCTACAAGACTAAGTATAAGAACAGGGCTATGCTTAATGACATTGCGCGCGATATTGCCGCTCAAAGAAGACAACTCGAAGAGGGTGGGGAGACAACACAACGCAGAACTCCCTACGAGAAGAAGGCGTCGGCTGTCTAGATCGTCAGTCGACCAACGGAAGCACATTTGAAAAACTTGCACCTTGCTCAAGAACAATAACTCTGTTTCTTTCGCAAATGCAGCCTTTGATGAAGTAATTTTGGTATAATGATTTTCTCATAAGACTTTGCACCCATGCATTCACCTTCCCCTTTCTGCAGCATCTGGTCTGATTTCCGACAGTACTCAATTTTTCAAATAGCAATTTGTATATTCTTCTGGGGACCAATAAATGCGCTTTTATTCATTACACGTTACCTCCTTGGAATGACTGTGCTCGAACAGGAAAATGATTGATGAAAATGATCAAAACAACAATTATTCTTTACACAAAAGTTGTCTGATTGAATCCTGCAAAAGAGTGAGTCGTCTTTTGCGTTCTAGGCTTCGAATCTAGCGATGAAATATTTTAACTAGTGAAGTCATCCTCAAGTTGCTGTAATATCTCTTCAGCCAATCAATGGTAGTGCAATTCTTTAAGCGACCAAGTGTTCAAGCTTATCGCTCTGGACGTTTTAATTTTCTTTGTTTTATAGGATTGAAGTCTGAATCACAATGTCTCAGTTGGGGTCAGATTTTATGAACTTTTACGAGAAGTACCAGGCGGCTACGCTTATAGGTATTCAGGACTGGGCGGACAGAATGAGCTACCTGCACAGCACCATCATTTTCCTGCTGTGTACAGCCATAGTATCTGCGAAAACTTACATCCTCCAGCCGCTGGCTTGCCACGTGCCCACTGTCCCATCGGGTTCTAATTTTGACTCCTATTTCAACTCCTATTGCTGGATACATGGCACCACACCGATTCGCGCCAACGAGACCATCCCTGAGGACGAAACCGCGTGGGTTGAGTTGGAGAAGGAGCGGAAAATAAGTAAGTACGTCAATTGCACCACAGATACACATCCACAAGGTTCTAGCTGCAAGGAAGTGAGCAAAACAATAGAACGGGGTGAAAATTTTTGCCCATCGTATCTTTTTCAATTCCAGCATACTACCAGTGGGTGCCCTTCATTCTGGGTCTCCAAACCATAATGTTCTACCTGCCACACGTCGCTTGGCAAAACGTCACGTTTAACCGTCTTGGAGCAGACCTCACTGCCATCGTTGTGAAGGCGATGGACGCTCTCAAGACCTCGTCACCCGAGAATCGGGAGAAGATGGTTGCGAATGTGGCAAAACGACTGGAACTCCTCCTATTTGCGCACCGTGACATTCGTCGTGGCAAGCGAGCGGCTATCAAACGCCGACTCCACGCAATCTGTGGCATCTTCCTGGTCAGCAAGAGAATGGGTATGGTCATTGGTCTCTTTATCTTCTCCTAATGAATCTTCAATAGGAGGGTGAAAGCTCGAAGAGGAATTTTTATTAGACGATCATTCTTACCAAAATAGCGTGTTCTCATCATCGGCTCTCCCCGCAAAAAGTCAGAGGGAGATTTAGATTATATGCAGTATTATCATGACATACGTCATATCTAGCGCATATTCAAAAACTATCAGGTTAAAAGTCAGATTTTGAGTGCTATTTAAGCATCAGTCTCCCACTTAGTTTCAGATTGATAATCTGCGCCAAGACATGTTTAACACTTATACAAACAGATTAAGCAGTCTACTTTTACTGTCATCAAAAAGGTTGATATTTCAGTCGATTCACGATTATTTAAATGGGGCTGTAGGAACCTGGACAGTATTCTCGTACCTCTGCATCAAGATTCTCTACCTTACAAATGCAATCGGGCAACTCTATTTAATGAAGCACTTCCTCGGTTATGACGAGGACATGGTGGGTTTCGGACTGACCTTGGCCAACTCTTTGGTGTCGGGGGTGAAATGGGAGGAGTCTCTCTACTTTCCCCGAGTCGCCTTCTGCAGCATAACCATTCGTCATTTGGGTCAGAAGACCAATCGCTACATGGGCATGTGTGCTCTGGCCATTAATATGCTCAACGAGAAGCTCTACGTTTTCCTTTGGTTCTGGACTCTCGCCGTCGCCATAACAACGGGTGTGAGCCTTATTAATTGGTTCCTTCGCCTGGCCATCAGACGGCGCCAGACGAGCGTTATTCGCAGGTACCTCAAGCTGAAACCGCTGATGCTAGAACCAGAGAAGAATGGCGGTAGTAGCCCAACACCCTCTGAGGTCCTAGACCCTAGCAGGCCGGACACTGTGGAGCGCTTCATTAAGGAGTTTCTCCGCATGGATGGTGTTTTTATCGTCCAGATGCTCAACATGAACGCAGGCGATGTCATTACGGGTGAAGTGATTCGTCTCTTGTGGCACACGTGGGTGACCAAGTACGCCGACAAGAAGGATTTCGGCAACGATCCTTGGATTGATACCGATTTTCCCGAGGACATGGACGAAATTGACAGAATAAAGATGGAGTTGGCCGATACGAAGGAAGATTTTGAATGAGGCTCAAGAAAGTAATTTGAACTTTTGACTACTCACATCTCAACAGCAATGCTAAATTTGTATTTTCAGTCTATTATTGCTCAATAATCTGACAGGCAGTTTCGATCATTTTCATTTTAAAATTACGAATCGTGTAATACGTTGAACTGCGCTGGTGTTCTCTTAATCCTATGTCACTCCGATGATGGCATGCAAGTGATAATACCAGAAGCAATTTCGTGGAAGGAGAGGGTCGCATAAACGCTAATAACCTGGCAGGCTTATCCAGAGAAAGGAAGTCTGTGTGTGATAGTCACTATAACTCGGCGAATGTGTTAAGGTATTTTTATCTTTCATCCTAATTAGTGAATAATGTCCATCATTGGGTTACCGTAATGCACCAAACGAACAGGTTATTCCTTACGTCAGCCTTTCTGGATTTGCAGTTGTTTTCTTAGATGTGAACACGGAAAATGAAACACACGAAGTCTTTACTAGCAAAAAGGAAATTCAGGACCGCAAGGACACTTTTTGAGTGGCTCACTGCGTGGTTTTAAGTTTTCAACCTGTTAAACATTCCCAATTAAAGATGTCAGTCGGTGCAAACCAGGCGGCATCTTCCGCTTAGGCAGAATGAGCATTTCGAGTGCGTGGTGGTATATGGTCTCTCAAGCCCTGAATGTCCTGGTGCCAGCGCCTCAGCGCAGCAGGTGTAGCAAGTTCATGCGCTCTCACAGGTAATTTGTAAAGCAACTACAGATGGACTTTGACCACGTTTAAAGGCCCAATTTGCAGATAACCAAGTAGAATAATATAGCTGTAGCTGGGTCGAATTGTGTTCCTTCCCGAAAAATGTTCCATATTGTAGGTAAATCTGCTGATACATATCGATAATGATTGTATTAAATCATAGTATTTCAACAAATAACAACTTTCTATTTTCTCAAACGATTGCGTGTGTAGAAATAGGCCCCTTCGTTCGGTCATGTTGAATTGGAGACGAACCCGTCAAATATGCGCCCCAATGCCAGGTCCGAGGTTTGATAAGAAGGCAGAAAAATGTGACTTCGATACTCATCTGGGTAGAACCATTTATCCTAATCACGGCCTATTTAAATGTTTCAAAGACATTGTAGAGTAAAGTAGATATTTTTCAAGTAAGTTTCTGGCCTAACCCAATTCAAAAGTGATAGCATGCTGTTCTAGGTTACAGGCGCTCATAATTCGGATCCGATCTGCCTAAGTGAGGAAAATTTATGACGTAAAGTGATAAATGACAAAGGTTAGAAGCGGTGGCAATGGGATAATGGCAATGGAGACGGCAATCCATCACCAACGCAATGAGAGTTCAAGTCACATGTATTAGTTCGCTTCTCACTTTGAAAAAATTAAAGGTGTCTCAATTCTCATATGCTCGGATGTGCGGCCAAAATTCGTACTTAATGGATTTCTGTACAAGTTTATCAAATTAAAAAAAAAAAACTGAAATGAGATAACACGAAGGCAAGGTGGAAAGAAGTGGTTGCGCTTTGTGGTGAAAACAAAGGGATTGCAGTTGCATTTTCATGAAAGTTAACAAGCGAGTAGCAGCTCCAAATCATTATTGACTACAAAGCTTGCGAAAGGCCTGAAGTAGTGGGAATGTGTTATTCCACGAATACTGGGGGATAATAATACCAATGGTGGGAATGATGAGGGTGGTGATGGCAGTGATAATACGGGCAAATCCATCAGAATGGAAATGAACAAAGGTTAAAACAAATGATTATGCTTTGAAATGTAAGAAACAGGAACTAATGTGATTATTCACATATCGTAGGAATAGAGGTATATCTCAACAGATTATAGTTAAGGGGGTAGTAAATTCGATGTACCTAGAAAGCATTTGATAGAGAAACTTATTTGATGGAAGGGGAAATTGAATGTGACGTTGAAAATGAATTTCCTAAACTCTACGCCATAACTACTCATTATCATGCTTGTGAACCTAATGTGGACTTCAAAGTGATGTCCTGAGCTAAAGTGGAAGGAAAGAAGGTAAAACGAACGTTTTCTTGATAGAATAAAAAATTACCAGATACTCCAAGTAACGCATGAAATTTCCACTAGAAATTCGAGTAGTAAATTAAAAATAGACTAATTGTCATTCATGCAGAATCAGCGCCACTTTCTTAAAAATTAAAGGAGAAAATTCTCAGCTGAGTTCATGTTTTAAATGGAGACATTTTGCTTGGGAAAATTAAGCAGTCAACTAGATGTTGGGATGAGATATAGTCCAATTGGAGCGGAGAGTGGCCGTTACATATGACCCACAATATTTTATGAGCTGCATAGAGCACTTGGAGGGGTTATAAATGTAGCCAATCTGTATAATAATGTAAAGTCAATGGAACGAAAATAGATTTTTTTATGAGTCACAACTGACTAAGCTTAAATTCGTTTACTGGGGTTGATTCTTTAATGCACACCACTTTTCGACTACACTGGCTCCCACTACTTACAGATGCAAACAAAACAATTATTTTATCCACTAAGTTGGACAATTGAAACCGTCTGCCAAGGCCTTGTTAACGAGATACACCTACTCTACGCAAGTCGCGGATGAAACCCCCACAGCGCAGCCTTTCATTATTTCTCCAGATGAAACAACAAGTTTTTAATTAAGCGGTGTTCTCCATAATTAATGAGCTTCGACGAACACACAAAGGACTTATCACGAATGGGCAAATTAGTCGCAAACCCTGTGTTTACAAAGCACGAACAACGTTTTTTCAGAGTAAATCATACTTTATCGATAACTTTTCCTGAAGTCCAAAAGATGTTCCGAAAACTCTACTGGACTTTTAGAAATAATGAACCGTGAACGATGCCATAGTAACTCCTCTGAAGGCTACTGTTTAGTCAAATCAATAAGCGACTTCAAAATAATGCATTTTCAGTTTCACCACCCTCATAAAAAGAGAAAATTAGCTGGACTTCATTTCTATACGTATCGATTCTTCTTTATTTTGATTCGGAAAAATGGCGCCTATAAATCCTCCAAAGCCTAATGCACTGCGTTTGTTGTTTGTTTAGCTCCCGGTTCCCGGTTTCGGGCGCTTGGTTGGCCACTTTGGCCTCGCTGGGTGAGCTGGTACCTGGACGATGCCAGCAGCTGCAATCGCTTCTTCCCAAATATTATGTCTTCTTTTGTCCTCAGGAAAATCTCAAGGTGCTAAAATGCATTCTTTTTGAATAAGATATGTGTCTATTTGATTCCGGTAATAATTAAATATATTGAGGCTACAAGGAATATAGGTGCTAATGTTGGCACTTTGCACCACAGTTCTAATAACGCTAAGATAAGGAGGACATCAAAGTAAAGAAAAACGAACTTTCTAAAAAACTTGTTTCATTGAACAGCACTGCTTTGTGTCCTTTTGACCTGTGATGGAGCGCTTGCCACATCATGCTGTGGATTGAAACAGTCGTCGAAAGTCCTCAATCTAATTTACAAGGCGATACGTCCATTGAAAGTGCCAGTCTTACAATAGAATAGAATTGTTCCACAAAGCGTGGTGCTTAAAGTTGCCTCCAAGTGTTTGCCCACATCTGAAAGTATTTGCTACGCATTCAATTGGGATTGCCTCCATCACCTTATAAAACCTCATTTAACATAATACTCCGATTTAATAATATAATCGCAAAATTCCCGCCAGAAAGATACTTGATAAATTATTCCATATCGACGTTTCACAAACTTTTGCCGTAAAAGAAGTAACCACCGGTCTAAATTCCTGCGAGATTTTCGCTGAGGGTGGTATTTTCACTAGTAAATGAAAGTTAGAGCACGATAGCCATAAATTATAGATGAAATGATCAGTCACCTACTGTCGGACCCATATTAAGTAGACGAAATTTGATACGAAAAATACAATTTGTGACCACATCTATGACAACTTTGAAATGCGTAATCATGAGAGGAATAGCCGAAATGCTCAGCACTGTGAAATTTTGCAGCTGAGGTCAGTTGTGCATTTCTTTACATTAGTAATATGCACAAACGGGGGAATTTCACTTCCAGCAAACAGTTTTATTTGTTAAACCAAAAAATAAGTCGGCTTTTACATTCTTACATAACATGAACTAGAGTGATCTGCAAGGACAAACTTTAATGCAAGCCTTGTCTGGCTTTTTAATGGGTACTGCAATAGGTTGGTGGCAAACTCGCAAACCTGTTGAGAGTCTGCCAAAAGTGCTTGCAAAGTGTTTATAAACGAGTAACAATCTGTACGCTGCTTACATGTGACCGGGAATTGCGCAAATTACGTGGCTCCATGGCTGAAGCGAATAGCTAGGCGCTATTTGCAATTACGTTTTTTCGACTCCATGGGATAGGAATTGCCCCTTTAATTTATTAACTTTTAGTAAGTTGCTTTTCAAGTGACTACTGATTAATGTGTACTTTTCAAATTTTTTTGCTTTGATTCCTACTGTAATCCGGAAGTGCTGGTAAGCACGTTATCTTGAACTCATTATATGCTCTTAAGGTGAAAATTGTGAAGAACATTGGGTTTTTTAAATTTAAAGCAGTAAAATGTAAGTAGTATGCTTAAATTTGCACTCCAAAATTGAAACAATGTGTTCGCCGATGTTAAACTTAAATAAAGTATGTACAAAGCAATGCTTAGAGTGAATATATATTACTTTAAAAGCGGTAATGCAAGTTTCACCGGTTAAATGATAGCCCTGCTTTTTACGTAATTGTAACCTTAAGTTACCACAGCCGAACTAAGACCCTGGTCCCCTAACGTAAACTTCCTATCCTCTATAATATTTCATAGTAAACATTCAGCAGTTTGTATTCGAAAGCAGTCTACAGGGTGCTGAGGCCGATTTGAGATAGCTGTCACCTTACTTTGCAGTCTAAACAGGCGCAGTGACGTATGATCTGTGTCGGGGTGTCACTTTCGGTGGAGGAAAACAAATTTGGTCGAGGTAAATAAACTCAACGTTCCGTTTTTTAGTGATTATCAGGAAAAAAGAATTCAGTTAATTTATGTGAATTGAGAACCGGTATTTTAGAAAAAATAAAGTCATGTGATACTTTAACGGGTGTTTACACTAAATGTACATAGAATACATGGAGAACAAGCCCACGCAGTCCAAGGAAGAAGATGGGCACACATCCATAATTAATCCAGCACGAGAAAGGCGGTGAGTAAGATGCTCTAACAATTATTTTGAGAGCTTGGCGGTCTAGAGTTTGAATGACACCTAAGCCTACCTGCAAATAAATTTAAATTCTGCAGTAAAAGTTAGCAGCGTAAAATCACGCGGTGGGAATGACGTCTGGGTATTCACAAATAACTGTGTAGAAAATGAGAAAGTTGTTGAAAGTTAAATGGGATTTGACAATTATTGCTTGTAATGAGTGATGATTTTATGTCACCACATTTATCCAGGAGGTTAGTTAACTGTTAAGAATTCCAACTTCCTGTTTATTTGCGATCTATTACGGCCATGTGGATTTCAGTGAACACAGGCCCCTAAAATACTAGGATCGCGATTCCGCCTTGAGGAATAAGAAAGCACTTCGGTACTGCACACTGTATCTCCAGTTTGAGGTGGACCATTTGGTTCGGAAAACATGATAGACATTTTAAAATTTTTTAAAAAGGATTCTCATGCTCATTAAATAAAACTTCATGAAGAAGTAGAAATTATAACCAGTAAATGAAGGGAATAAATACAGTGGGGAAACTTATTTTACGTCACAGCCTTAACGCAATTTATTGTTTAAAGATAAGCCTTTTAGTACAAATTCCATCCCCCAAAGATCAAGCTAAAAAACAGGGAGCGAGGTTAGTTTTGCAACGCAACCTGCACAAAGGAGTGGAATAATTACCAACTGATGTCTGTTAAAGCGCTGCCTATTTAAGGTTGTTTGCCCTTCTCCAACACACAACGCTGATTCCTTTATAAATTTAAGACATAGATGAGACGCTTAGACGAATTCAACTTTTCAAATGGACAAAAGACGATTACAATTTTAACCCCCATTATACCCGGTTTTGCGCCTCAATTTACGTTCGATTCTGTATAATGCTAATGAATTTGATTGGTCGGCAGACAAATAGCCCAATTGGATGTGGGGAATGCGGAGGCAAGCAATTATTCTCATGTAATCTTTCTCTGCATTTCAGGTGTCCTGTCATTTGCCCTGTTGGTGACACGCTGCTTTCGTGTAAAATGTTTGCGGCTTTCATTGTCTTGATCCTTCTTACCAGCGGATTGACAAGACCCCCGACAAAAGAGAACGAGAAACTGGCAGGAGAGATGGCGCAGCTCTACGAAGAGATAGGGGACTCCAAGATAAACAAATTCATGGAGCAGATAAAGTTGTATTCTCTTCTAGCGGCAATCGCCGAGAATCATGACCTACAAAAAGAAGTGGAACAACAGACTCAACAATTGAAAAACCTGGGACAACTCTTGCACGAGGAGGCTGATAGGTCGCATTTTGCTCGAAAACGTGAGATGGTTGGGCTAAAACACCTTGTGGAGGGGTCAGCCTCCTCAGTAGACGTGGATGAAGAGGCCCTTCAAAATTATATTGAGCAATTTCACAAGACATTGCGAGGCAGCCATGACGAGGTATGGTGTAATTTAAATGTACATTTACACTTCTAACTCCGCACTCATTATACGTCAAGCTCAGAGTCCGGCCGCTTTTACTTAGCTGCGTCATCTGAGCAGCTAAAATTGTCTTTATTTTGGTAAATGAATGTGCTTTGGTCTCTATATATAAAGAATTTAGACAACACTGGCTATCGTGCACCTAAGTAGATCAAACTCCAGCGATAAAACGCGGGACGCGGATGTCAGTGGCACAACGGAATCCAAAATGAGTTGCAGTAGTCATTAAGCAAGCAAACGAAATTGTGCGAGTTTATAAGAATCAATTTTGAGAGATGGAACTATTTCTGCTAAATAATGACCGATATAAAATCACATTTATTCTCTTTTTTAAAGGGACACAAGCTTGCGGATCCCACTTTTGCTTAATGTTTCATCGCTAGGAGCAAAAACCCAACCCTGGCCACCATTATATTCACCTCAATTCACTATTCTGATTTTCTTTCTCACATGTGCAAAGACAAGTATTGCGGTGGTGTGAGGTCTTCAGTTACCCCATATAAGCTATGCTTTCCTCCTAACTAATTCACTAGTCCTGACTATTTTTGTAGAGGAAAAAAGTTCTTCCATTTCCGTACCCAATAGACAGATTCCGGGCTGCAATTAGTGGTTCTTTTCAGAAAGAGGGTCATAGTAAGCAATCGAGCCCGCAGTCCAACACACACACACACACACACACACACACACACACACACACACACACACACAAAAGGCACTGTAGTCAGAGCAGTGTGGCCGAAGCGGCGACCGCACAAGAAGTATGCAGTGGTGAGTGGGTCATTAGTGGACAACCAGTGATATGTATGTTCGGTTCAAGGACGTTATAATACAATACCCGCCTCTCGTCATGGGTTCATCAATCAGGCAACCGATGAACGCTGTGGTGCCTATCTAACGTGTGTGAAAGAAGTGAAGAACAAGTTGGCAGCCTTCCAAACACACTACTTTCTACTAGTCCATGCAAGTGGGCCCACTCGTTTGGATTTCACCAAAAATTTACCCTTCCAAGTAGACGTAGGTGTAAACCAATCGCTGCATCATCCACGATGGATTAAGCATTACTTTCAGGCGAGTTCTTGCCGTGTTGGTGCGGAATTCGCCTTACTGATGGGAGCAAGTATTTTCTCATTATTACCACGAGGAGGGACCCTCCCCCTAGAATGGAATGCATTCATATTGAAGTGCTTCTTCACCACAGCCACTCGACCTGATTAAATCATTTCTGCCTGGTCTCAAATTTCCGCACTACATATTTATCGAGAGGCTAGCTTCTGCAGCTTTGGAATTTGACTCAGTAGGGATTCCACGAAGGAGTGGTTTAAAGTAAATGAAAGTAGTACAGGCCACTTGATAAAATGCATTTATCACGCTTTCCATTCTGCATATGGCCTGTAAAAATAAACCATAGCTCAGTAGACACTGAAAATCTTGCTAGCTTCAGTGCACCAATGGGAAGACAAGGTGCTGGCCCCTCCAGTAATAGTGGCATTGATTGTATGATTTTTGTGTTAAATCAACCCTACCGAGAGTCTACAAATGGCGCATTAAAGCGACGTTAAATTTCTCCTCCCATTGTTGTCAAGTCCCATATGCTAGAAGTACTGGCGTCTCACCCAAGCATAAAGCAATGTAAAGTGAGGAGGTGGAGTTTTTGGTGAGATTTGACATTAGACGGAAGTTGCAGCATATGCTCAAGATTTTGCACGACCTTTTGGTTAATTACTTAAGTGTACTTAGGTAATGGCGCAGTACGATTTGCGTGATCCCAGGTGTGACAAATGGATTTTTGCCAGCAAAATCCTTTATGACTGAATTGAGATACATCAAGGACAAATTTTCACAGATAAATGATATTATCGCTTAATGTATTCAATCAGTTCAGGGTAAGAGGCCGAACTTACCTTTTACTTTTTTCATTTTTAATTATCCACTCCTCGTTAGGTCTTTCGATAAACAAGTCTAAATTTCCTTTCGAAGGACGGAATGTGCCTTCATGGTAAGTTAAGAGGAGTATAAAAGGTTTCACGAATAAGAACAGCTAAGCCGAAATGATGAGGGAACAAATGCTTGCACATTTGTTCACATCATTCCAGAAAATTTAGCGATAGCTCTGCACTGTTGTTTAACTATAAGGACTGATTTATAATTCACACATTGTTAGGACCCCAAATACTTCAATTTCGGAAACGACTATGACGGACCATTAAGAGTGCATTTGCGTAACATCTAAACATTTTATGCATTCGTCTTTAGTACACGCGCCATCGAAGATCAGGAAGGATAGAGCCACCCATCTTGGAAACTACGGGCGATCTAAACAGTGGTGAAGGAGATAATTTGGCAGAGTCCTAGTAAGTTTAAATTGTTTGCAGTTTATCAAAACTTTTAGATCTCTTTTAGACCAACAGATTAATCGAAGCTTGTCTAAGGAGTAAGATTTCAAGCTGATGCAGTGGGGCAGAATACTAGTACAGCTAAAATGGACGATCGTAGTGGAAGTGAGATTGTGTTGCGGTCGGCATAAATAACCAACTGATGCTAAGTTTTTTGAGGATTACAGACTACATTATACTCTCTCATGGTGAATAATAGGAGTCAGAAAATTATATTAATCCGTAAACCAAAATTTTGGTTGCCTTAAAAAATGCAATTACAGAGGAACAGATGAAAAGTCTGTATTGGGCTTGTGCATTATGGATGAGGTCTTTATAACCAAGTCAATTTATCTCAAATCATGCTTGTGTGTTTAAAACCACTATTTGCAACGTGAATTTACTATCGAGTCCATAAATAACGCAATTCAGCGGAATACACTTCTTTGACACCTAATTGCAGTTAGCATAGCTAATGTAAGTTACTCGTTCTATGATATGAAGCCAAATGCATCCAAGTGAGTGATACCTTCAGCTGTCAGGATGATACACTAAGTGGCAATATGGTTTGGGCCTATGCCTAAAAATGGGAAGGTTTTTGGACGCCATTTGCTGATCGCTGATGTGCACGTCCACATCCAAAAGCTCCAAGACTGCAGTCGATGTAGCCGCTTGGGAGCATTGACCCTTGAAGGGAGTTTCGAAAATGGTTTTAGTTGCCTGTTATTCGGTCGTCATGAATCAAACAATTTAACACAGCTATCAAGCAACTTCTCTGACGTAAACCTAGCATTACTTTTGGATAGAATCCGGAGTAAATAAAACTGTTTTATAAAGGTTTTAAAGATCTCGATTTTCATTCAATTTACTGTAAAATCTGCACCACTAGCAAAGTGAACAAATTGCCCACATCTCAAGGCGTTAATATTTTTGTAGACTTAAAAAAAAGCCACCTATAAGCTTACACAAACTTCCTGGTGAGAATTGAAGTAGGCTATAACGCTTTCGGTTAAAGATGGTATTAAGCCAAATCATTTACTTCTTAAGGAGGAAAAATTCAGGTAGGGCCACCTTAAAGCAGTGCGCACCATTCAGAGCCACTCACACGTCCCAAAACTACCTTAATTATATGTTTTGAGGCAGACCTCGTAGATCCATGCATTCACTGTTTCAGAGGAGCTCAATCCTACTTTTTTAAAAGCGGCTTGCCATTTATGGTCGGCACACGGAATGCTAATTTTGTCCCAATCGCTTGTTTGCAAGTAAATGGTTTAATTTGCGATACAAAAGCGGCAAAATTCACTCACTGATACGCCAACGTTGGAAATGTTTGTTGACTTCGAATTCGCTACTTTAAAAACGCAACAATATCTTGACCAGGTGCTCCAAAGATCTTAACTTAGCATTTTACCGAACCTCTTAATTCGCTAGTCGGTTAAAAGTGTCAGTGGAGATGTTTCCTGAGCACACAATTCATAGCTAACTCTAGCGGCAAGAAAGGAGTCGAGGCGCCAAACACTGACGTTTAAGAATATGTTAGTTTAAAGTAATACTATAAGCAGTACTCTTAGAGAAACTGAATGTGAAGTAATAAATACAAATAACAAATATCTACTGCAAATTTAAAACTCGTATTTTTAAATAATAGGGCGCAAATCGCACATTAATCTTTCAATAGCGTCTGCTAACTTCGATAATGGCTACTTATAAATACAGAGTAAATTCCAAAATTCGTTCATTACCAGGCCATTTTTTCTTACGTGTTTCTTATTTTTAGGTAAGAAAGGGGGACCGACGAATCTGTTTCGAAAAGATCAACATAAACTGACAAAAAGTCCTGAAGAAAATAAACCAATTTTTTATTTGACATCTTTTCTTTCCTTTGTCTAACTGTCCTGATCAGTGTTAGCGCCACTTTCAAAAATAGCTTCTACCATCCTCGTTTACCTCCTCTTTCCTGCTTTCTTAGCTTCGGAGAAGTCAAACCTGTCGAGCACGAAGTTCAAATCGTATTTCCGCCTCTGCCCTAAAAGATACACCCAAAGAAACACAAGTATTGCAAAAGCTGTAAAACCATTGCTCACTACAAAGTACCTCGAAATCGAAAAATTTTTAGGCACTTGAGTGTTACTTGTCTCCCTTGATCCGTTGGTAGTCAGGCTAGTTTTGTAGATTTTAGAGGTCCATACAACGTACCAATGCGCTTGGAAGTGCTTCAGCACTGCACACTCGAACAAATTATTCTTAAATAATAACTGCTACGTTTTGAAATCCTTACGATTATTTATCGCACCCTTGGAAAACTTCGCACTGTTATACTTTAAATGGTACTCATGTAAATCTATCTTTCTTTAACTAAGGTCCGACTACCCGCCCATACATCTTGAAACCAATCAAATAGTTAGTCCACGATAATAAAGTACTTTCAAGTGGGAAAATGTTTCGTTTGTTTAACCATCAAAGCCTCAGGTGGTCTTGTGGGATACACCGTAGATGGCTAGACTTGTCTATCTAGAAAGGGTCTAACTTGTCCACTGGCAAGGCCTCCATTCAAGCAAACAAACTGATAATGGGAAACCAAAGGCACTTCAAATGCGTGTTCTTCATTCATAGCCGGTAGACATGAACTTAGCGCTGCAAGTGATCGAGAGTGAAAAATGTAAACAACACCGATGCGGATGCAGCCATTTTTTGAACGCCAGTGGGCTGCACAATGCAAGCACGACCATCATTCGTGTCTCCTGTTTATTACCCATACCTGCCCTTCACTTGCACGACTTAAAATTACACCTGTTTATGCCTCAGATACTTTGTTCATAGAACAATTAACAGGATCTACAGGGCCCTTCAACAGCTTCCTCTACTTAAATGAGTCAATGCATAATTATGGAGACCGTGGACCTTGGTCACACCGAAGGCATCGCATAATCATGTAGTGAGAAGTAGCCCCTCCGCTTCCCACCAACGCAATGTGCACAAACTACTCAACGCTGTTTGAAAATTTGAATGAAGTTCATTGACTCATTTCGACACATTATTAAGCTAGATCAAACTGGATTCGATAACTAAATAGTACTATCATTTGACCTATAAAGGATAGAGTTAAACAAATCATTCGCTACAACACTGAAATGTTGAGGGTTTTGATGAGAAGGTAGTAACCAATTAGGTTTTTTATTTTTCTCAATAATAATTAAGGATCAATTGTGGTAACATTCTGTGTGTATGACATTTAACTTAAAGAATTCCTCCATCCGACCTTTGATAGTATTTCAGTGCTCTAATAACAGATCTTCCACCTTTGTGGAGCTTATCATGGTTTCTAATGAGACCTAGGGAGCCCCTTTGGTGGCATTGGTAACTGAATTTGATTCAAAGGTGCAAATATCAAATTATTAAGTATTAACTGGATGACGAATGATAGAATAGACAGGGATATAATGCACAAAATTGATTAAACCGGCATTTACCCTTTATAATTATCCAAATTTTGTGTTCTGCAAGAAAGCTGAAAACGACTGAGGCAAAAACACAAATGATGGACCTAAATATGTCAATTGTCCAGGGCCAGATGGGCTGCTAGGCAGCGCTGAAATGAGAACAAGGTGACAGGGAGAAATAAATGCAAGAAATCGGTTCTTCGAAGCTACTTTAAGTAATTACTCATTAAATTGCTGCATACTTGGCTTAGTGCCACGTAAAATTTGCATATTTTAGGAGGTCATTCAACCTTAAACAGGGTGAGAGGTGAATCTCCTGTATAGTACTGCAGTTAACAAAGAGGTCTAAGCTTTAGATATGACGGTGCGACACCTGTTTTTTAAGTATATCTTTTGGGCGAGAGGCAGAAACGCAACTCAAATCTCGCCCTCGAGATGCAGGTCGATACTCCCAACGTCAACACAGTCCATCCCACAACCCTCTATTATGACGTTATAAATCCATTCTTTGGTCTAGAACAATAAAGATGTCCTAGAACAATCAAAATTCTTGTACTAGGTGTTAGTCAAAGGAAAGGAAGGGGACGAATGTATATGCATAGATCCACCAGGATGAATCAACGAGGTTCACTAATAACATTACGTTTAAACGATAATGTGAAAACTATTAGTTCTCCTTCAGTAGGTGGAATTCAAGAAGCTGGCGAAATTTGTGATGATCAAAGCAAAGAGTAGCGTCTATTAAGAATCGATTTGATTATCGTTTATCGACATTCCTTTAATTTTTATACGTAGTGAGTTGGTTTTGGCATATCCAAGAAACTGTGTGTTGCTACCAAGACTTGATTGGAGGCAAAAGAAGGCATAATACTAGGGCAGAGAGAGAGGGACTGCTGGCATGGCCCGAAGACCAGCTCACCCATCCAGGGCGATATAGCCACCTAAGTGCCAAACCGAACTCGGCAGTCAGAACAAATAAAGTATTACACTGTGGTTGTAGTTTACGGCCGTTCTCTACATTAGTAGCAAATCCTTAATGTTGCTCTGACCTATCATGACTTCACAGGGGACTCGTGGTGCAACAGTAACAAATAGCTAAAGATTTACACAGCGGACGCAAATACACTGCTAATAAATCCAGTACTACTAAATAAAAACCAGTATTTCTTTCGCGCACAAAAAATTAACATAACTGATAGGCTTAAAACCCTGAACTGCAAAATTCAGTTTTATATTGCACAGCATTTTAACGAGGATAGTTTGTTAAAATCACTGCAGCTCCTTTATGATCCAGGGGCCGGCAAATTCGGTCGGGTGGGTGCTCTCTGATGTGCGCTGATTTCCCGCGCGGTTTCTTTCCAGATTGGTGGGACATACATACTCACAGAGCTAATCATCGTTCCTCTCCTCCGGCTTCAAGGACAGCCATTGGAAATGGAAGATCTATGACTGCTGACTGGGGTCGTGTGGGGTCTTGCCAGTTAACCTTGTCGGATGATGCGGTCTATGTACGCCCCTATTTTCTCTTGCTTATTTGCGTAGTTTTGGTGAGATTCTCTTATGATTCTTAGGGTTTGGTTGCTAATCTTTGTATATGGAGCACTTGGTAAATATTGTGCATCATTCAGCCCAAGATATAATTGAATTTACTGGGTCGTATTTTGTTGCTGTGAGCCACAGTTTTAACCGCGTAGCATGATTCCTGAGAACTGAGCTAAAGTGCATACCATAGCCGAATCGAACAGCACATTGTAGGGAAGTGAATCTATTCAGCATTCTAGAAATCATTTACAAGTGGAGAAATCTAGCAGATCCTGATAATTAGTTTTTTCGTATTGATACACTGGTTTTAGTGTGGTCTATTTTTGGTACTCAGGTGCACCCTCAATACTCTTGCGACTTAGCTGGATCCTTGCATCGTGTTGGATGCCCCGAACCCGTCTTGCCTGTTCACTACCATCAGGACGAAAGAAAGGCGAATTATTCACGCTTATCTTCCAAAATTATCTACAAGGATTTCGGCATCATTAAGCTCCTTGAGGACCCCGCTTTTGGTGAGCAGGCCTCTGTAGTATTTCTTTGCAGCAAATTTGTGAATATTGTATTTCAGAGTTTACCAAGTTTATCCGATTCAAGAAAGAATAATACGCTAAAGTTCCTGGAATTTATCGAGAAATTCACCTCGGAGGCTATTTCTTCGGCCTGCCAACCTGAAGCATTACGCAACGCACTGGAGGAGATCGTGAAAACTGTCAAAGGCCTAACTGATGATGCATCAAAGATCGAGAAGAAGTTCTTTTCAAAAAAGCAATTACGGGGACAACTTAAAGATAGGTTTCCTTTGACTACAATTCTCTGGTCCACGCTCAGGATTCCTGTCAATGAAGCTGAGGCCAAAGCTGTTTCAAAATATCTCGGTTTGGACGAGGAGGAAAGCACGGGAACAAAATCAGAATCTTCGCATTTATCCCATCTTTCTTGTGCGCTCGATCCCTTCCTTATCACTCTATCGGCGAGGCGAGTGAATCCAGATTTTCTCGGTAATGGCTGTCTTCGTGTAATTGGAAATGGGAATCCTCTGATGTTATGGGCTCCACCCATTTCGCCCAGTGCTCTGAGCACGCCCACTCCAAAGATATTCCTCGCCTCGTTCTCTAACACCGACTCATTCCCCCTCTCAACAAATCAGTATACGTCTTTTCAATTGCCTGATGAATTTATGCGGTCTTCCATATGTGAGATCGACGCAGTTCAGGTGAGTCATCCAAAACCTCTATCAAAAATGCAAATCGCTGCATGTTATATCCCGAACAATAGCAGTAGTATTTAGTTCTCCCAACCGTTTAATTTATTTTCTTTGGCATATATATCTGGGTTTTTCCCTCACAGAGTGCAAGTTTGGGGACATTGTGATCTGTAAAATAAGAAAGACGAAGTCAATCTCGTGTTGAAATGGGCAAACATAGAAATGATGCCTTATTTTCAGTTAGATGATTCGTCCCTCTATTTGATCGCTCGGAACACATGTGGTCAGATACTTACGAATAGGATGAGGCTCGGGCTATCGGACTTGGGGAGTTTGACAGTGGCAGAGTGTGAAAACATTCCATTTAACTCAAGCACTGACTACTACAAACCTACCTCGGTGGCCATATGTCCCTGGAGTGCCCATTCGGACAGATCATGTGTGAGCTCACTCAGATGGGCTCTTGCTGGCCGCACGTATGATCCCATAGCTTTCCCGGATGCGCACTTGGCTGTCGTGGAACTCTTCGATGCCAGGTTGAATCGACGTCTGTGGTGTGGTCGAATCCCACTCAGCGGCGAAGGTTGTTTCACTTCTCTATTCCTTCTGCGTGATGTTTAGCTTCTACCTCAATTGATTTTATCGTTTCTAGGTGAATGCATAGCTCATGTGCTGGCCAACTCTGTTGCAGCCTCAAGTTTGTACTTCGTTGACAAGTGTTACGCGAAGTTTGAGGCAACAAAACAAGAATATTCCAACGCTTTCGTATACCAGAGTCTCCTTGACTACTGCCAACAAGTTCAAAAAAAGCAGGAGGAAGGTTTTTTGTCACCAGAGCAGTTGCTTTACCGTGCAGAGCTTGATCTTCGACTGAGCCACGCTTCCGTGTGGGTACGTGTAGGTTTCGCAGACGCTCCAGGCCTACTTTGCCTCACAACACCGAAACGACTCCTTTGTCTCGACACTCGCATCTCGGGCACGCATGTGGCTCAGGAGTTATTCAACATGGCCACAAAAATGGTCGACTTAGACAAGGGTCGATCGTTCAATCCCTACGAGAGCATTTTCCACGCGCAACCCAAGTGGTACGGTGATACCTACGCCCTCCTTGCTACTGACTATAACGGCTTGGTTCTGGACAAGCGCATGCCTGGACATCCCGTCCTACATTGGTCTCATGCTCTAAGAGGTCCTTTAACCTATGCACAGATCTGCGATGTCAATGATCAATCTGGTGATTTTCCCGCACAGGTAGTGCCCTCGATCTGTAACCTAAGTCCTTGACTTTTGGATAAATCAGTTTTGTGTGAACTTCCATTTGGTTTACAGACGGCACTCGTCACAGCTTCGCAATTGCCCGGAGAACTTTCCATTATGGGGATCAATTTCAACAGGGGTGTTGCCTTGCCGCCCACTGCAGTTGGGCCCTCCATGACAAACGGAACCCTTACTGACATTTTAGATTGCCCTCTCAACAACCTTACTAGTGACATTTTAGATAAGCGTATCTGCAGTGAGCGGTTCACCACAGGCTTGGTGGGTTTGGCTGCTTGTGTACTTCAAGATCAAAGTGGTATCAAGCCACTCGGAATTCGTGGTCTCATGTTGACCTCCCGCGGTGACATATTCAGTGAGAACTGGTATTTCTCCGAACGCAGGGCTGAGGAAATACATCGAAGTCATGCAGACGACGTGCGCTCATGGTGTTTGAGTTTCAACAGTTTTAACGAATCAAAACCATCCCCATTTAAAATATCTGGCGTTATCAATGGGTTGCTGAACAATGACGTCAAAGTTGACCAACAGTCGACAAAGGCAACATTTGAGCCTTTCACGATTGAAGATATTATTTCTGAATCCAAACATGAGTTCGCGGACGCAATATACCCCAAAGAGCTCTATTCCGACTTGTGTCAACTTCTTGAGAGTGGATCTGTGCCGCCTTCGCTATCTCAAAATCGCAAAGATGAGGAAAAGGAGTACGACTCATTCCTGGATCAGATTGTCGAAGAAGCCACGAAGAAGCTAAATAGGTAGTTTTTTCACCTGGACGTCCACAAACTCTTTCTATTTCGCCTTTCTATACTGTGCTATGGGATGACGTTCACATTGTATGCAATTACTTTTTATTTACCAATTTATTGTACTGGCGGAATAGCACCTTCAACTCTCCTCATCGGCGTCGTCTCGCACGAAAGGAATGCCTGAAGTTAGAAGTTTGTGATTCAGCAAGTCAACTCATCAGTCGCTTACAAATAACCACTACAATTAATCGGAAAAGTGTGGCTTATTTATTCCAATTGGTTGATGATGGCATGCTTATTTGTATTTTTGATCAGTTGATTGAAGCCAAGGGGTATTAAAATAGATGCGTCAACTCCACGCTATTATGAACGTACACCAGCACTTACCATCTAGTTTCTTTAGCTTAGGTAGTTTCTTCATAGCCTCATCCCTAAATGTCTCCTGGTTGTGTTCTTCTAGTGGGTTTCCTATGAACATCCAGAATGCGCAAAGTTTTGCAGTTACCAACGAAGACAAGATCAGCAAGAGATGGGAGTTCGTTTAGCTTGAGTAGTTCTACCCAGTCCTTGACCTTATTGTTCGACATGTAGAGTACGCGTAATTTTTTCAGAGAACTGAGGCCCTTAAGCTTTTCAATTAGGTTGTAAGATATCCATAGTTCCTCAAGGGTCTCCCCGAGTGGTTCCAAGCCGGATATATTTTTTATGTTATTTCTAGCCAGGGAGAGTATGCGAAGGTGCTCTGGTGTCGTTTAGTGTGTAAATTGTATCCTTACTTAGAAAGTGCAGGTTGGATATTTTTTCAATGGCGTTCGATGAAAGGGATAATCTCCTAAAGACTATGCAATGAAACGCTAGTGTACTACTCGCATTTGGACAGCACGGATAAGCCTGCATCCATTTTTTCTATTGGTGGAAATTGAGCATAGAGCTTGACTTCAATGGCTTCACTCGCTTTTTGATTCGTTCTTGCCTCCCAATTAGCAATCGCAACTTTAATCGTTGTAGCTTTAGCCTAAAAAAAGATTAGAAACTGTAATCACACAACCATTTTATAAAGTTACCGTTGTTAATATCACCTTAAGCACGACCGAAACAGGTTTAATAAAACAAAAAGCCGAATATCATGTGCCGTTTGTGTTAGTGAAATCCAAATAAGTTAGTCCATGAAACAATAGTTGAATTCACTGAATGCAAACAGAAGGTAACTCTACTATATGCGATTCTGACCAATTTGGGTGCCTCCGAATTTTCAAATGCTAAAAAATGTTATGAAAGATTAAAAAAGTAATTTATGCGAAATGTGTATGTAACGTCCCGAGGCTCCCTTCAAGGTAAGAGAAGGCATAGTACTGGGGGTAGAATACATGTATTCTGGAAATAGAGGGCTTGGGGCTGTTGGCAAGGCCCAAAGGCCGACCAACCGACTCCGTACAATATGGCCACTCAAGTGACCGAAACCGGCAGTTCAAACAAACAAAGTATTACAGTGTAGCTTCCCGAAACCTCTTCTACGGCAAAAGAAGGCATAGTACTAGGGCAGAATATGCATTCCGGAAACACAGGGCTTGGAAGCTGTTGGAACGGCCTGGAGGCTGACAAACCGGCTAGTACAATAGGGCTACCTGAGTGACCAAAACCGGTAGCTCGAACAAACAAAGTGTTGCATTGTGACCGTAACAAGGGTTACATTAATTTTTTCTGGAACCATTAAATTTATTGCGCATCCACCATCTAGTTTACTGGTTCAATGCTTGCTTGACCGCGTGTTTAAATACGTCAGCAGTTATCACCAGTTTGCTTATGTAATACTTTGTTCGAACTGCCGGTTTGGATCACTTAAGTGGCCATATTGTACTAGCCTGTTGACCGGCCTTCGGGCCGTGCCAACAGCCCCCAATCCCTCTGTTTTCAAAATACATATTCTGTCAAAGCACTATGCCTTCTTTTACCTTAGAGGAAGCCTCTGGACGCTACATCTACGTTGCGCTTTTCGCCAAAATTAGAGTAAGCTGACTTGACCATATACGGTGCATGCAACAGTTATTGTAATACTTTGTTTGTTCGAACTGCCGGTTTCGGTCACTTGGGCGGCCATATTGTACTGAGCCGGTTGGTCGGCCTTTGGGCCGTGCCAACAGCCCCCAAGCCCTCTGTTTCCAGAATACATGTATTCTACTCCCAGTACTATGCCTTCTTTTACCCTAAAGGGAGCCTCAGGACGCTACAGTTATGTTGTTTTAAATGTGCCTCGGTGACGAAAAGCAGGAAGGCAATTTGAACTTCGTGATAGACAAACGGTTAGAATCTCATGAAGCAGAGAGGAACTCAGCGTCGCGATGCTTCTAAATCTGTACTGATTCTCATTGACTCCAAGCAATAAATTTTTACGAACCCAATCTGAACCTTCGGTCGAAGGGTATGAAGATCATAGAGGGGATCATGAACAAGGAGCGCGTTAAATTGTACCTGTATGAATTTTAATATGCCGTCATTTAAAACAACGTTTGCTTTGATTTTATCCTCCCAGTGGAGTGGAGTTGTAATACTTTGTTTGTTCGAACTATCGGTTTAGGTCACTTGGGTGGCCATCTTGTTCTAGCCGGTTGGTCGGCCCCCGGGCCGTGCAAACAGCCTCCAAGTCCTCTGTTCCCGGAATATATATATTCTGCCCTAGTACTGCGCCTTCTTTTACCTTAAGGGGAGCTTCGGGACGCTACATTGGTGGCAGCGGAAAGCGGACCCGACTTTGATGCATTTTATCCTACTCCATGCCGCTTCTGGCAAACGTCGGCGTTGTGAAAGAAGTACATGTGCTACAGAGGGGAGAACCTATGGTATCTTTTAACAGAAGGGTCGAGATCGACGTTCATCTTCGACATCTCCCTCGCCCTCGTGTTCGACAGGGAAGCTATTAACAACTGAAGCGACACTAGCCGTGGACTCCAAGTCCAGAGGAGGGCCAAGAGGCGCGCATTTGCTGCACTGAGTGCTACGCGGGATCGATGGCACTACAGGAACACATGCGTTCGAACCTCGACGACTGGGACGGTTAGCTCGTGGGTGCTTCTCGCAGCACTGATTGCGTTGTGATGGCTGACACGGGAGGCGGACGAAGGGGAGCGTCGGGGACGAGGCTCAAAAGAAGAGAGGGGTTGTGTAATACTTTGTTTGTTCGAACTACCGGTTTAGGTCACTTGGGTGGCCATCTTGTTCTAGCCGGTTGGTCGGCCCCCGGGCCGTGCCAACAGCCCCCAAGTCCTCTGTTTCCGGAATATATATATTCTGCCCTAGTACTGCGCCTTCTTTTACCTTAAGGGGAGCCTCGGGACGCTACAGGAGTATTACTTTTTTTTCACACCAAATATTATGCTTATCGCATATGGTTATAAGTATTTGTCTTGCTTAATGTAATTGGTTTATCTTGATTAAGGTCGCACGGCGGTGGACCGAAGGGTCCCACTCGCGTCCCTGACCATGTCGCGCTAGTAGTGCTGAGTTGGCAAACTGCGCTTTTGATAGTGACATGGAGTTCCGCTCTCCGGGATAGGAGGGCTGCGTACTGATTCATGAACTGTTCAAAATTTCGGTTATCTTTCTGGGAGTTTAACACAAAGAAAATGCAACGGAATAAAAAATCGCTGAGCATTGTTGATACCCAATTTTAACTATAATTGGTACATTTCGACGGAAAATCTCACCTTGGTAATTGAAACATTCTTTGATATTGGTAAATCCTACAGAACTCCAGGCTTTGGATAACAATTTATTTCACACACGCTGAAGGTTTGATGAGCTGTTAGTGGAAATAGCATAAACTGAATGCTATGCAACCGTCATTGAAACCGGAAACTGGGAGGGTGAAAAGTCATGCATATCAATAAGCAATTTGCAAAAAAAATAGCCTGATCCTTCAAAGTCTGCATCGAGTCATGTCCAGATAGGTTTGATCGGTGTCTCACGCTTCAGTGATCTGAAAATGTCTGTTCGCGTGTTGGTGGTAATGAGTCACGTAAATGTGACCGCGGATGTATATTTCATTCTCTAATTCACAGACTTAATGGTTCGTTTTCCTGCTCTACAGTTCTCTAAATAAGAATGACCGTGCTCAAATGTATTGCTAGATCCTTTGGGGCCAGGTATGTGATGTGAAACAATAAAGTTTGAAAGGAAAGGCTGTCAAAAAACGGTGCTGTTAAATGGGGTTAGTATCGTAATGATTCTGTAGTGGTGAGAACCAGAAGTTAGTGCGGATAATGTCAGTCATAAGTTGGCACTGTAATCCATTTTCTGGATGAATAAACTAAGTATTTGTCTTCCTGAGGTCTGGACTCCGCAGCTCCATTCGACGCAACACCAAGATTTGAGTCTATCGTAGCGCAGAACGGCTGCATAAATAACTTCAAAACAAGTGGAAGGATGGTAAACGATTTGGAATGTAAATCAAAAATTGCGAAGTACTCTGTTTTCATCGTAAATACGCATCCAACTCCAATGTTGGAACAACAAACTGTTCTCTCGAAGTGCAGCATCATTTTAAAATTATTAAATTTTCAAATCGAGATTTAAAAGGAGAAAACTGCAAAGCTTAAATGGAACGATAGTTTTTTTGCAAACAAAGTTGTAAAAGTCATGCAGATGCTACTTGGAAGACTGTTTTGTTTCAGCATCAGCAGTACGACCTCATTGGTTTGAACGCACAGCGATGGCACAACACAGGCCCGGACAAAAGGCAACTTAAATGAGGAAGCGTGTTTATTCAACCCAAGTGCTGTGTCGGTGAGCAAAATTGGCGCAGCAAGCGCTTACCAGTGGTTCGAGGCATGGGAAATAGAGAAGAAGGCTCAAACAACGGACAACTCGTCCATGCGAAATGGTACTTGGCGGTATGACGCGGGTTTGTAAGTTACTTCTATCCCCGGCCATAGCAGCACTTTGACTGCTCAACCATACCTGGGCCATTCACAGTTCAGGGCCTCTTGACCGCCTTTGTGCAAACCGTGGATGCATGTGCATCCAAACTGTAGTTATGGTGATGTGGAGAGCACAACAAGGCATCGAAGACAAAACAAGTTTATCAACTGCGACTCGCTAATGATTCGACGAATACAAGATTACTGAGGTTTTCTGTTCGTAAACAGGGGCGGACTTAGGTCTCTGTTTCTGTTCTTCACCCTCCTTTGTGAACCACAAATTTTTTTAAAGAGCTTATAAACATGGAAACAGAAATAAAAGTGCTAACAGGTAAACTAAGGGCATGGTTATAAGAGGGAATCGGAATAAAATGATAGGCGTGGAAGAAACTAGCCCTACGAAAAAGACTCATTTGTGGGTTTTTCTGTCCGCTGGGGTGCGATGAATGAGAGATTATACCAAATAGCCGTTGTCATTAGCTCTGTTGGTTAATGCTATATTTACACACACGTGGAATCTGTAATGGGAAGGAGTATAGAGGAGAAGTCAGGCGATGACAGTCATGTCTGTGCGCCAGACCTTGCAGCCATCGACAGCGTAGGCGAGGGCGATGAGAAGAAGACCGCAAAGGATGATGGCGAGAGGCCAGAAGAGAGAGTGAAAAAGGAGGGTGTCGGGGTAAAGACGGTGCATCAGCGCTGCAGCGCTCAGCTCGCCCTGCATTGGTGGCGGCAAATGAAGGAGTCGACGAGAGACAGCCGCCTCAGCCTCCGAGAGGTTAGCACCCTCTCGCAACCACTCGATGGTCAGCAAGGGGAGGAAGGTGGGTTCGTTTGCAGCCGGCAGAATGTGAAAGTTGTCCATATCAGCCTCCATCGCAGACTCTTCCTCAGTTCCAGATTCTGGTGATCCCGTAGTATCTACCTTCACTGTTAATGAGTCCAACCGACGCCGCCAACTTTGCATTCCCTTTAAGGAGAACTCTATCCGCATGGGAAGTGCGTAGCAAGGCATCAGCCCAATTGCGTGGAGCTCGCGCAGGTATTGATCCACAGTCTCCGCGTTGTCTGCTTCTCGACGGTTGCAGGGACTTGTAGAACACTGCAGTGTTAGAAGACCCTCACTTCTTTGGGCAAAACTTGAAGCCAAACCTTATCGTATTTTAATGAATGTGAGTAAATTTACTTTCAGTGCCACATTTCTACATGAATGGAAATTTGTAAAAAATGCTTTCCCACCACCGAAATACTCACACACACTGATTCGCCCACCTTCTCGAAACACTCACCCCATTCTAGGTACGGTGGGAAAATAAGTCGGATGAATACGCAATTCTTGCAACCCAACTAGGGCTTCATAGCGCTTGCTGTATTTGAAAACACGTATGCAAATGCAATACTGCTACTATTCAACTTGGGATTAATTTATATCAATAAGATAGATGTTTGGCCCAGAATCGAAGTGACTCTGCACACACCTAAAATCGAGCTGGAAAGTTACCTTCAAATTGATTGATGGTTCAGATAAGACGAGAATTAATGTTTTTGTGTCCCGTGACCACATCTCCAGCAGCGATTGATTCACGTCTTTGTACAATTTAGGCTATTCGCTCAGGAGGGCAAAGTGACGAATTGTTAGGACTACATAATCACAGCCGTGATTTAATTCCTTCAAGGTCTTGTCCACAGATTTGAAATTCAAGCAGTAGTTTGAATTCTACTTTTTACAAAAGGATGCATATCTTTCATGCAAGTACCATCAGTGAACAATTCACTTGCAGATATGAATGGTGGTTGAGTTTATGAAAAGGTAATGGTTATGTGGTAGAACCACCTCCTAATGGGATCTCTTGCCTTCTGACTGTAAAGCTTTCTCCATATGAATGCGTATTCAGACAGCATACTGCGCATAAGCTACTGTCGCATCAAAGCCCAAACTACACACATTCACTTTCTAATTCGATGAATTGTCCACGGCAAGTACACTCCAACTGTAATCGAGCTTTGCTGTGGGTAGTGCTATTTTAAATAACGGGATTCACATTTTATGTAGAAACGGCCAATAAGGCGATTGCAAAAATAGTAATAGTGGAGTAGATGATAAATGATGTCAGTTAAGGGCGACCATGGCAGCAATACTTCAGTTGATGGGGAAAGGCGAGAGAATGGAAGGGCAGTAACGCGGAACGCGCAAAATTTAACGCACGACATTTAGCATTTTATTTGGCTGAAGAATGTTATTGGGAGTTTCTCCACCAATGGCAACATGCGTCGTTGTCCCTAGCGTCCTCTGCCCCAAATTGAGACTGCCTTTACCTATATCGTGATCGCGCCTTCAGGACACACCGGTCAATGATGCAAGGACAACGATCTGCGCTTAAAAGCTGAATTAAAATAAGGCTGCAGAAAGTTCAATCCCAAAGTTCTTTTCCTTTCTTCCAAGATTTAAGACGTAGGTAAGAGCTCACACCTTTGTCCCAGAGGGGAGAGCCGATGCACCTCCCTGGTCGCTAACGTTAAATATCCGCAAACAATGAATGGACGACATATTCGCCTTTTCTTCATTTCAACTCAGACTTAACTGGCTCCTCCTAGATCCAGTAATGATTTGGCAGGTTTATTTCGACATGCCAATGTGTGCACTGCATCAAGCAAGGGAGATAACTCTTTAGAATTAGTGCCCATAATAAGGTATAGAGGGGCTTCGCATAATTGGGAACACAATACTGTTTGGTAATTTTACCCAGTACGAGTTACCTAAGTCCATAAAACCAGGGAGTGTCCTCAAAAGTATAACTCGGCCTAGACTACTTTTGCATTGATGAGAAGTATTGAGATGAAAAGGGTAAAAAGTTTCACAGAGTGAATTTTACTAAATAAGTTTTGAGGAAACGGCATATACAGTGATTTTCTTCGGATGAACAGACAGTATTTTTTGGATAATTTTCATACAGAGGCAAAAGCCTTTTGTCGTCTTTCCTCTCCACTGAACAAATGAAGGCTGCCTTTGATATTCAGTGACATAAACCTAAAATATGGTTCTTGACAGTGTGTTGCGTCAACTCTAGACTGGACCCAAAATCCTCACAAGAGGGTTTACATAAAAGGATGGCATCAATTGACCGATAGACTTACTTTGTCAGCCTTGTAGGCAGCGTAGGTGCTGAAATAGTCGTAGAGGTGGAGCAGTCGAGCCTCCCTTACCTCGAGGTATTGCCTGACGGCGGGATTCCGATATCGAATGGCCCTGATGACCGCAGGAATGTGATCCTCCTGGACCCGGGGCGCTGGAATGTAGATGACTTGGACGTTCGCGCAGGGGAAGGCAGAGCGATCCTTGGAGCACTTGTTCTCACATTTCACTCGCTTGCCAGTGGCAGTGTAGTAAAGTAAGCAGACACCCGATTCAAAGACCGACTCGGAGATGTAAGGGGTGATGACGAGATGCGCAAGAATGCATTCGATAATGACGCTAGCTGATACCAGCGTCGCACAGGCTAGGTAGACGAACTTGAGGCAGGTGCCAGAGCAATACTTCTTGCGTAGTCGAGAAAGGGTCTTGTGAGATGAAGTGTGATGGTGCTGATGCTGCTGTTGCGGCTTCTCCATGGAGAGGCTGTCAATCGGTGTGCCCTCGGTGCGACCCATTTGAGCTTGTTTGGAGAGTGGTGCTGACGCTGTTGCTGCTTTGCAGACACGTCCTTCGGTTTGCAGGAGTGAGCAGCCTTCGAGAGCTGATAGGCCGGTCGATAGGCAGGCACGTTCTCATTGGAGGAGGAGGTGGGACAGGTGGGGATGCGTACATTGGTCAAGCAAAAGCGCTTTCCTTGGCATATTTCAGTCTTTTCGAAAAATTTCACCTCTTTCCAAATTTGAGCAATTTTGTGGAAGCATAAGCGAGCTGTCCAGCTTTAAGTTTATACTGAGGTCACGTAAACAGCCTATCCGCATATCCCTTGACCAAATAACTGCATCCAGTACCGGCTACCACCATCAATTTCAACATTGCAAGGCAATATGGAGTTGGTAAAGTTTGTTTTCAGAATGTCCGAGGTGAAGTAAGATTAGTGCAATCGTTATGCAAAGTAAATATGATTACAGTGGACTGCAATACTCCAGGAATTTCAATATGCCTGAAAGACCAACGCCTAGTGTGATAATAGGGCATGTCTAACAAGTCTTACGGTATCGCATTAAATGAAAAACAAAATTGGTCGCCTTAACATCTTTATTGAAATGGATAAGTGATCAGTGGATAAGTAGAAAGCAAACATGTTGCGAATCCATACAAACTACATGCATTACATACTTTCAATGCTAATAGAGTTAAAGGCAGCAATTATTCATGTGTTCGACTAATTCATTGTGGAAAAATGCGTAAAGTGTGTCAAAATGGGCGGATAAAAAGCATGCAGTAGATGCTTTCCCATTCACCATAGCTGAAAATAAAAGCACAAACATGGAATACCAATGAAGGGTTGAAGGTGAAACGAAAGTGTGAATTCACAGTTCAAAAATTGGCACGCATGTGACTGTACTCAACCGAAAATGGGCGAAGTTGCCTCCAATATGGCAATGGACAATTGAAAGTCGTGAATTACAAAAATCCCCATTTGTAGCACCATATGGAACTTCTGTCAACTTTAACGACCAGGTTCTCGTCAAACAGGGGATGCATAAGTGGATGCGGCGTTTATTTACTCAGTAAATGTCTCGAAAGGGCAAATTACCGTTCGATTTACGACAAAAACACGAGTTTTTGTTTGCTTAAAAAACGCTTTACCTTCAAGGCTCCAAGTTTTAATGCTCCAGGAAGTACTCTAAGGAAGTTGATAAGCGATTAATCCTTCGTTCCCACTGAATATTAGAAATGGCTTGGGAAGTAAGAAATGTGTATTATTAAATATTAGGTAGGTGGAAAAAGACAGGTTTACGATAAAGCAAGATTGATAAAATCGTCTTCATGCACCAAAATGAATGAAATAGATGGGCACGCATTTATGACATTAACAAATTCAAACACGAGATACCGTCGCACCCACATTCTGTTGAGATGGCATCGGTTCTATGAGAGACATCAAATGCTAGCAGAACCAGTGGGGACAAACATCGGATTCCACCACGGCACAGCAACATCCGGTACAACTGTGGATCCATCTACGCGGACTCTTAAATGCCCCAATCCGGCTACTACGCCGGTGTCACGATGTCCCGTTTACGTCGCCTGTGCTCCCAGTTCCCATGACCCTCCGCGGATTTATGATAAACCTACTCCCGAACCGGTGCGACTTATCGCGTCACTGTGCAATGACTCTGGCCATGCAACAATATAAAATTGATGGTTTTAGGCAATAATCCAGTCCAAGAGGCGACGCGCTGAATGAGGTACCTAGAGAATCGTGAGGCGCATGTGTAGGTTACGATAGGAGCCAATTTGCATCCGATCTAGCTCTAAAAAATTATCGTGCAAAAACCTTCAAAATATAGTTTTAGCGAAAATCCGCACTTTATAAGCCAAGTAGAAGCACCTTGATTGTAAATATGAATGCTCACAGCCAAAGAACCAGACCTCAGTTAGTCCGAGGATCGGAATGAGACTGACGCGATGGAAACATTTTAAAGGCACATAGTCATTAAGTCAGGTATTGACAAAGGCCCTTTCACAAATTCAGAGGTATACTCGAAATGCTTTCATATTCCTATGCCACCGATTGTTCCCTGGACTCCTCCAAGGTAGGTAGAGACAAGTTTGAGTCGAAACATCCGGTAGAAGAGAAAATACCTTTTTTCACAGGAATACTAAAGATATAAAAATACACTACAGAGCGTTCGTTGGAATAAAAACGCAACTTCTAACACACACTCAATCTGGGATGGAGACTGGACAAAACAGTGACATAACTATGTGTGTGTGCGCGCAGAACAGGGAAAAAAGCAGGAGAGGCATGCACAGCAAGGTGTGTACACGGGGTTAAGGTAAAGCAGCGCATCTTAAGTTCGCTTGCGGCACGCGCACGTAGATGATTGCATCAGGTCGGTCCTTCTGGCCTCAGTTGATTTCAATATCTATGTGCTTTATGTCGGGAAACTCTTTCTGCAAGGGAAGAGAAAAGGAGGAATCAACTTCTAACGAAACAGCAAGTACAACACTCAGTTCTCACCAAGAATCCCATGATGGCAACTTTAAAAAAATAAAACATTAATGTTACAGGATAGACCCTGCATCTCCATGCAGACATTGGCTGATTGGAGATGCAAGCGATGAATAAAAAGGCATTATAGGATGCATAAAGAGTGCTATCTTCAATGTTTATGTGGGAAGGCTAGAGCGACCACATTACACACCGATAAAATGGCTTCATTTTCATGAGATACATTATCAAAACCAAACCTATTCAAGCCCAGCCATAGGTTGACATTGGTCAGCTCGTCTGCCATATCAATGGTTATAATACAGGCATTTGCAAGTGAATAGCCGATTAATACAAATCGAGGTCAAATTTCGTTAACTGTTCACCAAAGCCATTAAGAAACGTCAAATAAAAATACGCAACTTATTATCCTAAAGCACTGAAAAGCAATATTTCACATTTTAAATAGATAACCCCACTGCATGCGTCATGATCCAAGTAAGTCCAACTAATCTCACTACCTGCAAAGTCACTTGAACTCGTGAACGTCAGAAATGATAAGGAACTTTAACTTTGTTAGACACCTTTAAAGAAAAGAACTATTTCGTTTAACACTTCTTTGAAAGGCAAGGATGTAAAAGGGGGTAAAAACGCACCAGAATAGGCTCCGTCGTGCATAGTTTTCGAAAAGTGTATTTTGCATAAAGCAGTTTGTTAAACTTAAACTAGCTTTACTCATTAGGATGGCACTATCCCGACTGCGGCCACACAAATGAAAACGTAAGTTTACAGTTTGAGAGTGAACCATGATTACCATATATCTACTTTTATTGACGTAGATCGCCCGTTTGTTGAGATGTGTGTAGTAGACAAATCATGCCTAGTTCATTCGGTTAAAAAATTGGCATGTTTAAGCAAACCGAGAAAATAATGCAGCGCTGTGTTTAAAACACACGAACAAACATTAGAAGAAATAGCTTAACTTGAGAATCTGAAGCCTTTCGATGTGTTACACACATGCCAAGTACAAGAATCGAAGACCACAAATGTTTCGCCGTTTAAATATGCACTTAATAAAACTAGAGAGCAGTCAATTGTGGGCTTATACTGACTAGAGCTACACAGATTGGTTGCGATAAAAAGTGGGGTAGAAACTTGCGGTAACATTTCAAGCTGATCCCCAAATAATAGACACAAAACAATGCAAAATTAATGCAAAGAGCATTAATCCAATTCTATTTTGCAATAAAAATGGACGAAATGGTCAGCCAAGAGTTCAAGATGATCGTGAAACAGATAATAAAATGACACCCAAGGAATAAGTAGAGACTGTACCTTTAGACTATCTTCGATTTGGTTTATCTCAGCACCGAGGGTATTCACTAGTTGATCTCCATGGTCCAGCATAAAATGAATCATTTGCTCCTCCGTTTTAATGGCTTGAATTTCCTGGTGGACAAATCAAACCAGAAAAAAATTACTCTGTTTCCTTCTACTCAGCTGTGAAAGTCACAGCAAACAAAGAGGCAAAAACACATTGCTTGTGTGTTTTCCCCAGGAAATCACACTTACACAAGATTACCAAACAAAATATCCAATATATAAGGCTATATGTGCAAATATTTCACGAGAGAAAGGTAGGCCTTGATCATCAGTGACTTTTATTGCCCAGATATTTAACCTTTATCACAAACCACTACATCATCCAGGCGAGATAAGACCAAAATGACAACCATAAAAAAGCAATAAAACTACCAATCGTACTCACCCCCAGGAGTGTGCTCAGAGGCATGGTTTCGAGGTACCTACGAGTCAACTCGCGACCGTCAATGTCAACTTCAGCCTTTAGTCGGACGGCATCACCACCACCCATGAGCATAGCTTTGGTATCGTAGGTGCCCCGAATGATCTTCGCATTGTCAATGAAGCGCATTATCCTCTCCTGCTTCTCCAATGATATGGATCTGGAGAAAGACAGGTAAATGCCTACTTTATACTTATAAGTAAAAGGCTTTATAGAAAAACGGCTCCTTTACTGACTGTTAAGAGGAGATTATGGAAAGTGAAAGTTAGTATACGGTAAACAAATGGTAATGTGAATCAGCCACCAAGTGACATTAAAAATGCATGGAACGAAACGACGGGCCAGTCTTAAACACTCCACTACAATAGATTCGTAAATCTGCCACCATAAATGGAAGATTGTAAATCCGAGCCACCAATTAGTTGGCTCAACCAAATGAGAATCAAATATTAAATATAGTGCATTTACACTAGATAACGAACCCGTGAGTTAACTTTCGAACAATAATAGGATCTTCCATACCACTGCAAAGACTGACTCAGAATGGTGCTAAGATAAGGGAACACAAATCTATGCGATTCAAACATTGGATGTAAACAGGAGATAGATTCGACGAACAGATATTCACCAACAAATCTCCTCCGTGAATAAAATTAATCAAATAAGCAGAAGATGTATCGCGACGTGACAGCAAAAATCCATTAAGCTACAGGCGAAATAATAAAAACCAGTGCTTCGGTGCATACATGATATGGGGAACAGGGAAAGGGATCACAACTGCAGGGTTAAATTCAAAGCTAGTACATTGTCAGTAGGCGGGGATTAGCACCTGACAAGGAGTCAATATTGATGGTTTCGTCGCAAGCCGATATGAAAATCAACATTAATATAGGGCAACAAACTTTACCTGCAACTTGTGACTCAAGGCACCAAAATGCGCATTAAACTGCGAGAGCTTGTAAGGAAGGCTAAATTACGTCTACAGCATTGTGCCCTCGCCTGGCGTATTTGCGACGCCGATAGAATTAACGAATAGTCCAGGCTCCAGATCAAGCACCGCACTACAATTGACGACTAGCATCCACTTTACGCGTACCTATCCGGGGCCAAGAAAGGGGCTGTGATAGCACAGGCGCAACAGCAGATAAGATTTCACGGTCCTCAGAGTAGTAGCAAACGTCTGACTACGGAACTTCGCATAAAGTAATTGAGGAGACAAGCTGACAATCAACAAGGAGTAGATTGCCAAACCAGGACGTAGCTATTGGGAGAGTATCGGTATAAGGTAACCAAATAGGTTAACTCATTGCAACGGAACGCAAATACAGAAAGCTTCCTGAAATAATTAGTTTCTTAGAATATATCGCCATTACAATCTCTGAATTTATTGTTTTTTCCAATCAAGGCACATCTTTGCGAATTCCCCATTTATCATACGGTCCGATGCAAAAGCAAAAAACTAATCCCAGCAGCGCTGTTTTGTCGCACTTGAGTGTCCCGACTACTTGATTGATTATCAACAGGAAAAGACGATGATTACGACCCGAAGAAATAAAAGGAGAATACTGATGAATAATCAATTCACTAGCCCGTACCCAAAAGACAGATTCTGGGCTGCAATTAGTGGTTCTTTTCAAAAAGAGGGTCATAGTAAGCAATCGAGCCCGCAGTCCAACACACACACACACACACACACACACACACACACACACACACACAGGCACTGTAGTCAGAGCAGTGTGGCCGAAGCGGCGACCGCACAAGAAGTATGCAGTGGTGAGTGGGTCATTAGTGGACAACCAGTGATATGTATGTTCGGTTCAAGGACGTTATAATACAATACCCGCCTCTCGTCATGGGTTCATCAATCAGGCAACCGATGAACGCCGTGCCTATCTAATGTACGTGAAAGAAGTGAAGAACAAGTTGGCAGCCTTCCAAACACACTACTTTCTACTAGTCCATGCAAGTGGGCCCACTCGTTTGGAGTTCACCCAAAATTTCCCCTTCTGAGTAGACGTAGGAGTAAACCAATCGCTGCACCATCAACATCGGGTTAGACACTACTTTCAGGCGACTTCTTGCCGTGTTGATGTGGAACTCGCTTGGTTGACAAGGACACGTATTTCCTCATTATTATCAAGAAGAGAGTGCCTTCCTTCCAGAGCAAGAAACATTCATATTTGAGTACTTCTTCACCAGGGATACTCGACATGTTTGAATCATTTTTGGACGATACGCCCTGCCGCTGCATTCTGCCCGTTCTCAAAATTCTGCGCGACATATATAGCGAGAGATTAGCTTCTTCAGCTCTGAAACAGGACTAAACTGGGTTCGTAAAGCAAAGTGCCTCCAAGTACACCCATAAGGTTAAACACCTACCTCATGAAATGAGGATTCAAAATGATGAGAAAGTAACTTAAAAACAAACGCATTTTACAAGATTTCACAAGGAAAAATACCCAAAACCAAAGGTTTTTTCCTGCCACACGATATTTATAGTGGGTTTTCGATCGCCTACCGTGCACTCAATAACACTGAGTTACATTCTGAACAGTGGTTCAAACGAGGTTAAGCATAGCACAAGTTAGCAGTGGTGCTGACGCCAAACAATTAACTTGCAAATTATCACTGAAAACATACTTAGCCCACCACACTACTGTCTAAATTTACGTACCTGCAGCATTGATAAAGTTGACTGAACTAACAGATTCCAGCCCTCCCACACCAGTAATCTCATGAAAAATTCAGGTCCTCGGTTTGCATATATCACAAGCGGCATGAATTATGCGCTGGCACAGGTGCAAAAATGCCAAGATTTCCGCCTCATTAAATGAGGAAGGATAAATAATCGAAAATTTACTTGGAACAACAAAGTGACGACCATCTACGACCAGTATTTCAGTACCCTAACGCATAAGTTGATAAGTAGACACCAAATTATCAGTTGATTGATAACCAGAAGGCTGCAGTGTGGGATGGACTTACTTGCCAAGGAGGATGTCAGCGTTGGTGCGAATGATGAAACCAGCGACGACAGCCAGGATGCCGCTGATGGCGATGCCTCCGAGGGTGTCGGGCCAGGCAGCGCCGGTGAAAACAGAAGCGGAGAGAGCAGCACCAGCAACAAGAACACCCAGGACGGCGGCAGAGTCCTCAAGGAGGACCACTGCAGTACTCGGATCAGCAGTGCCAGAGAGGAGATAGGCTTGAATAGACTCAAATCCGTTCTCCTTTGTTTTCCGCCTCACTTCCTTGTAGGCCACCAAGAGAGTCGAGCCTTCCGTTACAAGGGAGCCCACTGCTACCCCAATCGCGCCATACATCGAGGTATACTCCAGTCCCAGCGGCATCACTATGCCTTGCAACGCGTGGTAAAAAGTGAAACCCGAACCGAGAAAAAATATTCCCACTCCACTTATCAGAGAGGAGATGCACCGCATCCGCGAGTAACCGTAGCTACAAAAAAAATGCAACAGAAAGTGAACTGCTAGGATAGTCTCTTGTCGGACTATTCCGAATCGGTTAATTATGAGCCGAAAGAGTGAGCATGCGAATACAACGTGAACATTATACGCATACGCGCAAATTTGTCAGACACGCCAACAATCAGCAAGTAATGCTTTTTTGTGTTTTCACATATGCGCGCTTTCGAGTATGCATGAACCAGACTTCACTTAAGTCACCAATGATCTCCAGAGTACCACAGTAAAAATAACGGGAATGTAACTTAAGTAAAACAAACAGAAACTGCTTACGGATGATCCACATCGGGCTGCTGCAGGGAAGAGCGAAGACCGTAGGCAAGAACAACCTGTAAGGAACACAGAGCAGAGTAAGGAAAAATACACTCGGACAACATGTACACGCACTGTAAACACGAATAATAAAAAAATGCAGGGAATATTCTGGAACGAACACAGGTTAACTGCGACCAAAATGGAGAACATCATACAATAATAACTAAACCTTAAAGTTTTCGGAAAGTAGGACTACCAAATAATCTAATATCATTTTGCAACTTCATTTGCCCACTTTCTGCCATCAGTAAAAACAACAAGTCCAGCTTTCTTTTGTAAAAAATTGATTTTAGTCACCTCTCATATCAAATGATTATCAAACAATCCACACATTCCATTAACCAAACGAAAATTCATAAGTATGGGCAAAATAGAGAATAAGGTTAGCTTTTTGCAGAATGCTCGCACTAACCTGATTAAGCGTATCGGCTACAGAATGCATCATTTCGGAGAACATGCTCTTGGAGCCGGTGTACCACCATGCCAGCCCCTTGGCTACAACGTTGAGACCATTTCTACGTCAAGAGAAAAGACTGTCTTCATCATCAATAGCCATAATAGGAGCTGCCTTCATAAAATGGTAACCAAATTCTTCGGCAAAAATATGAAATCATAATGGGGTTGAAAGCAGAAACTCACACAATTATGGCCATCATGACGACCTTTCCCGGACCGGCTCGCCAGGATTTACTCATTACCAAGCTGGACTGCAAAAAGCATTTGGAAAAACTAGTAGTGCATAGATTGAATTTTGTTATGTAGGTGATCAGCGAAGCAAAAGTGGAAAGTCGAAATGATAAAACAAGCAACTACAGTAGACATGGCGGGAACCGGCCAGTAATTAACTCCGACACATTCGTACTACGCCATCATTAAGGAAGCATAATGCTGATAATAGCACAGCAAAAATAGCAAAGCCAACTTACGCCATGAGTAGCGGATTCTGATTTGTAAGATTGAGTTGCATCTTTATTTAGTCTTCTGCGAGCGAATCTTTCTACAACCTCTAATTTACCCCAAAGCAAAGCATCTACCTATCGTAGCCTTCCGTTCGAGGTCCTTTACCAACCTTCGACGTTTTTCAAAAGCTTCTTGTCCACCATGTTTTTCCAGCGCCCTAGCAAATAAGCATCAAACTGACACTGATCTTACAATTTTTCAACATCGGATCGGAGGAACACTTGTGTCCGCACTTCGTTTGAGTAAGGACTGCGACTATAATACCTGGGAAGCTTGTCTAAGTCTCTGAAGGAAAAGGATTACCGTTAAACATAACTAACGCTGTGGAAAGCATGTACTCGCTAACGGCTCTCAGCGGTGTCAAATACTTGATTGATTTAACCGATTCGTCATATTTAAGTGGCGTCCTAATCTTTGGAATAACTGCGAAAATCACTTGGAAGGCATCGGAAGCGTACCTTTGGGATCCAGAGGCCTTGATCCGCTGGAAAGACGGGGACCTCGAGTCAGATAGAAGGGGGCGATGCACATAAAGTTATGTAATGCTAAACTTTCAGACAGTTTGAAGGCTTTTATTACTTCTATCTTTCGATGATGGAGATCGACATGACAATAAGAAGTAACGAGCACACGCATGCATCGCCACCAGCACTAATCACACAACCTACATGGAACAAAAGCTGGTGGCTTTAAATAGGCGCTTCATGTAATCATCTTAATTGGCTCTGTATAAAAATTGCATTATCACAGCAAGATCTAGTTCTAATTGGTTTTAAAATAAATTTTTGCATTTTTTGGCCCATAAGGCATTGCAGACCGCATCAATAACCATCCCATTCTACCCTATATCTTATGTGCAATTCGCCATCGGATAAGTTTCACCATTAATTCATCGCAAAAATCGCCAAAAGAGCACGAAAGTTCAACCTCCTGATGATCGTTGTAACAGTTTTTGTGTTCGAACTGCCGGTTTCGGTCACTTGGGTGGTCATTTTGTACTAGCCGGTTGGCCGGCCTCCGGGCCGTACCAACAGCCCCCAAGCCCTCTGTTTCCGGAATATATGTATTCTGTCCTAGTACTATGCCTTCTTTTACCTTGAAGGAAGTCTTGGGATGCTACAGTCGTACTTTGCGACTAAATTTTGAAGTTTTGCCACCACCACAACCTAATTGATCACGTCTAAATCCCCTTCACCTTGCTAATATTTAACCTTTGCGAAACATCCAAAGATTGTACAACCCTAGTGATTCTCCTCTTATGGCTTCGAATCCTCTTTAAGGCCAAGACAAGCCCCACAAGCCCAGGAGGCCCATTACAAACCCACACAACGATCAAAAAATGCACCCGCTGTCGAAAGCCAAATATTTCGACCGAGGTCCAATCTGCGGAGGCTAATGACCTGCATCGCCAAACACGTGAGCTTAGAAGGCATGAAACCACTACCACCAGTGGCAAGAATGAGTCCCAACCTTAACATGCTCCCAGCCCGAGCTAATGGAAACTTCGTTCAAGAATATTTCTCAACAGAAAGCATTTACAATGTACATGAGAGAACGAGAGGAATTATACTGTTCGCAGATAATCATTGAAAAGTTCTTCCTTGCCTTTGGCGAATCGTAAACAGAATTCCTCATCGGTGCCCTCGACGATGGCATCCAACGGTGTGTAGAGCGGCCTGTGTTGGGAAAAAAAGAATTCAAATTCGATTGGAACTAAAAATTCTACACAAACCAAATTTAGGCGATTTTGGCGATAATCCACCTACTCGTGACAGGGGGGAAATTAACAAGGATATACGAGTAGAAGTCACAAAGAATCACATTTGTTAATCTTCAAAAATAAATATTGAGGGGAGGGACCGTGATGTTAGAATTTCACTAGCCTATAATCGAGTCAGAAACTTATAATAAACACTGGAGAACATGACGCTTTGGTAGAGAACCAGTAATCTGAACCAAGGAATTGGGGAATTTCACGCCATATGCCTATGACCAGATCTTAAAAGTGCCTGAGACACAATAAGTAATGGGAATATAGTCATGAATTAGAAAAAGGAGAGTGACCCACTTAGTTCCGTCGGGTTGAAAGAGGTGACAGAGCTTAAGGAAGTTGGTACGCTCAGCGAGAATTCGCGGCGGTGCACTGAGCGCGCGAGGACACAGAGCGATCTGGTCGAAGGGAAGCTGGAGACGTCGGTGCAGGTGAAAAGCATTGGTAGAGAGGACGCGGTTACCTGGAGGTGGACGGAAAACAGATGATAATTAAAGGTGCCGAGCATTTATGGGGTTTCCACTACCAACACCCTTGTGCACTCTCTACCGAGACTCTTCAGCGATATAAAGGAGCTGATCTATGGACAATGACCTCAGAACATGTTAAATGCTTGGTGAGAAGTTTATCTCTGCACAAGCTTAAAATCGAAATAACAAAAGTATTATTATGGAGAAACTACCACATTTCGTTTTGAATTTCAGTAGGCTAAATGAACAAACTCCATTTTGATATTCAACTTAAGATGTATGTTAATGGAACTTTAGAGCATTATGCAACGCACAAATAATGAACCGTATCAGGACATCCATTAAGCAAAGCAATCAGGACTTACTCGATAGGATTATTCGCGGGAATGCAATTACCATTTGACGGGCGGAGGCCACTGAAAAGTCCATCATTTTCGTAAGGACGACAAAAACATCCTACAATGAATAAAATATATTTAGGAAAGAAAAAAGCTCAGACATTGAGTTGCAGATAGAATTATACAACTTACTACACTACGAAACGGGTGTACATGTCTAGTAAAACAGGAGACAGACAGTTAAATCCAATTTACATGCACTGATGGCACAATTAGGCTTAAATAAGCTTCCATTCAGCACTTAATTTTGCTATAAGTAAAAACGAAAGGTTGCCATATGAGCTATACAGCAAACTTAAATTGAAATGAGGAATCCTGTAGAAGTGTAGTTGATAGTTACACATCAACGTGGATACGCATGAGACAAAAATTCGGTGTAAAATAGTCATTTCGAGTTAGATGAGATTTTAGAAGAAGCGAAAGGACGGAATCTTACTTTTGTGGATTTTAGCGGCTGTACAATGCATTTAGGTGCTTCGCTTGCAACGTGTCGAACTTCGTGAGCTATAGAGAAAAATCATAATTTGGATCAAACGAGTCACCAATGTAGACATGACAAATGATTTTGGATGTAGTATTATGACAGGACAATCACAACGACACACATGTATAATGAGCATGAAAGATAGCATTACCTTTAAAGACAAATACATTCATAAGTGTTCCCAATTGTCTGTCCACTTCACAACTTGTTAAAGCCAGTATAGTTGGCTGGTCAGTCACCATGCGAATAATATCACTTGAGCTGAATTCACGATCCGTGAAATACTTCAAGCGAGACGCAACTTCTTCAACTGATAACTGAGATAAAACAAAAGGTCCCGTTATGCTTCAGAAGTGAGATTGGTAATCACTAACCAAGCATAGAGATAGGTATTTTTCATTTAAATGGAAACACACCTTAATTATTGATTTGGGGACGCAAGTCATGATACGAGATAAGTGGGGTAGTTCAAATCCAAAACTGCTGAGATGCCAAAGTTTGGGGGCGATGGTGGTGTTGAAATCAGTCTTGACAAGAAGATTAGCTACCCCCGGTTCCATCTCCATTCGGGAAAGGTCTGCACCGAGTTCAACTAGCTTCCGAAGGCATTCATTGCTAGAGTTAAGATGGAAATGTAAAGCACGTACATGCACCCCAACGTTTCATGAGAGCGAAGACTTGGCAGGATGACACTCTAATTCATCCTGCGTCACACCCAACTGCTCATATATTTCCATTAGATTTGTTTAAGATTTACTGATAAAAGCAAGGATCAAAATTGATACACTTCTCAAGGGTATACACGTAATTGCTTCCAACCTTTACACTCCAGTCCTACTTAAAAATATAATTTCTTGAATGGCCAATCAAATTACAGAGAAACGAGTGTAAAGAATGCATAATCCTAACATCACTCACATTAATTATTAAAAACATTAAGGTAAAATCATCGCAAAGTAAAATACCTTGTAACAAACATAAGCAAAACCGCTCTTTAAATGCAGACTGTTGACTCAAATTAAAGAAGATAAACAACCTGAGCAATTAATGTGACTGGTCTAAGAAAAAAGCGTTACCCGCGACTCACTGAGGAACAAGAGCGGCAAGGTTACCGGCCTCAGGCAAACGAGGATAGTGTCGATCGATGTCCAGATTCTTAAGCCAATTTTCCAGAATAGCCACAGAATTCTTAACTCCTAAATCTTGGCAATATTGGGAAGGGTCGGGGCTATTAAACCCCCCATCTATCTTCGCGAGAATGGTACTAGATTTAGTAAGTGACTGTAAGAAGGCCGTAGACTTGGAATGTGGGTGCCTCTGAGTAGTAGATCTAATCATACGAATCAGTGCAGTGGGCAAAAAAAAACCAAATCCACGAGAACCCGGAGAGATCATTGTGCAGGTTGAGCCTAAGCGATGAATATTAAGAATTGATTCCCCGAGAAACTAGCAAACAAAAGCTCGTAATCCAAGAGATTCCGTCGACAAGTGTTAGCAACTTATAGGCGATTACTTAACAACAAATTGCTCCTGATAAAAAGGTTGCTTGCAACAATAATAAAGAGAGGTACAATATAGACATTCTAAATATTTATCACACTAGATAAAGCTTGTCAAAACTACAGTAGGGGAACACAAATTAAAGATGCCCAGTTCTGCTCCAAAATATGACGTTCGAAGGATATGTGAAATGGACAAGGTAGTAGAAAACACACCCCTCAAAGCCACAACCAGCAAATTTTAAAACGCGATGTTGATAAGAGACAAATTAAAACATTCAGGTAGATATTCACAAACAAAACGCGCGCTGAAGGAACGCAGGTGAGGCGTTGGGATTAAATATCAATTATGTCACTCAATGGCACCTCAAGTAGGTCCTTTAAGCATAAACAAATAACTAGAGGCAAGTAATAATTGGGAAATGATGAATTAGTAAGCTGTCAATTAACGTTCACCAATTGCCATTTTTAAGTTTAATACGTCAACAATGTAATGTACATGCTATTTGTTTAGCTCTTGGTTTCAATCGAGGGTTCGGTTGGCTTGGTGGGCTGACCTCGGAGCTCTGCCAGTAGCACGAACTCCTTCTGCTTTCCGAAAGCATACATTCTACTCCATTATTATGCCTCATTTTGTCACCAGGGGAGTCTTGAAAAGTCAAATTAATGGGGGGTAAAGTAAATCCCATTACATTACGGAGTTCCTCTACCCTACCTGCATAAAGTCTTCGACAATGTGAAAATTTGTAAAATCCCATTCCCGTGGAACTGTGTTAAATTGCGTACATCCTTTCGCAAATCTCCTTTTGGACCAGTGTTCGTGCGTCAAGCTATAGGCACGCATGCTAACCAGCAGAATTCCCCTTTCCTGAAGCTAATTCCCGACCTGGTCGAAATTCATATGTAGTTGAAATACCAAGGTGGTCTGTGACGTTTTAATCGAGTATCTCCTCAGTTGCATATAAACTTGATGAAGTGGTGTGGTCTGCTTGTGAATGTTATTTTTTGTCTTCTGGGCTGCCTTGAGGCGCCAGAACGAAAACTAAAACAAGCTCTTGTCTATCAAGAATTTTGCTTCATAGTAGAGACATAAAGTTAGGTTAAAATAACTATATAGCTCCCTGAAACTTCCCTGAAGACAAAAGGGGACAGTATGCTGGGGCTGAACATGCATTTCTTCGGTGTACAGAAAAGAAGGGAGCTACTGGCATAGCACAGAGGCCAGCCTACCTAGGTAAGGTGAAACGGTCAGACGAGTCGAACCATTGCCAAAACCTCGTCAACCAAACAACAGACGTATAACACGCCTTGCGTACTTTATTTGATGCCATTACCGTTAAAAGTTTGATTAGACTGCAATAAATTTGTGTGTTAGGCAACTGTCCAAAATAGTTACTACTTTGCAATAAGCCGTCCAACTCAAGTGTCTGAGTCGTCAATGATGTAGTGTAGAAACTCAATACTGCCCCAACGGCGACTGAAGACATAGTACTCGAGGAAAACATGTATTTCTGACCTGCAGCTGGGGGTGAAGCTACTGGTATGACCCGAAGGCCAGGTCGCCTCAATCGACCCGTTGTTAGTGTTTTCCTTTAATAGCCTACAGTAAGTTAAATCCGTATGGAAGAACAAATGCCTAGGTGAAGTACAGAAGGGTTGAGAGGCCACAATGCATGACTTGTTGGTCGTGCTGCAGAGTAGAGACTGCATTGCTCACGCACTTAGACACACGGTCAAAAACTACCGAAACACCACATCGTCCTTTCCCCATTTGAGCGTCATCCCTCGCATTCCCTCTGACCGGCCTCCCAAATTGGCTTTCACAACTTAGTGGGTGTTTGGATTGTCTTGCATGGTAGGGAGCATTTGATTCCACTATCATCGATGCAGCTCAATAACTCTGCTGTAGCCGACGTTTTATTCTACCTGTAAACAGCATTGGAGGAGGGAACACTCACTAGCTTACTGCAGTGTAGGACCAGGTTGTGCTCTACAACGAGGGCAGCTTGTATGCCTATCGCCAGTCGTAAGGAAGTCGGCCTAAGAGAACAGAGCTGTCAAATGAACGTCTAGGTTCGAAACGATTTCCCGAGGCTAATGTTACGCGGCCAGTCCTCCTTGCCTATTTGATCTCATTTCAGTGCTAACCATTAGTCTATCTTTTAGCCAGTAGGGCACTGGTGAATGTCACCTGTTCATGCAATTAATGCTGCTATGTAGGAACTTTGGATAGCTCCATTACGTACTTCTTTTATCAGTACTCAAGTCTGGTAGGGCGTTTATAACTTGTTAATAGCCCTCTCAGAGAACACGGAGTTTGGGAAATTACTAAAGGCGACATCATCATTAACCATTGATAAGCAACCATGAAAATAAGCATGCTTGCTCTTTTGTAACGGTTTAATGTTACGCTGCAGGCAATGCAGCATCTCAAGTCTTTCCTGAAGCAGCAGTACGGAGGTCGCCCGGTGATAGCTCCAAGTGAGTTGAAGGAGAGTTAAGCTTGCCAGATTAATATACTATCTACTTAACATTATTTGCATAGCACACCAACAGATTTAAGACCTGTCCAATAGTTTTAAGAAGATTTACTAATAACTTCTCCTCGTGTCACAGGTGCCACTACCCTCAAACCACAGCGGGATATCCTTATGTCAGTGGAAAACCATCCTCTAACACCAATTCGCCAATGAATGCCATTATTGAACCTTTTCAACATGGAATCCAGTGAAATCAAAGACGTATTTTCGGTGTGCATAAAGATTAAGCCGTTTAAGATATCATAATTAACTTGCAGCCTCATTCCTGCACGAAATGGCACCTAAAAAACACCTTTAAGGTAATACCAAATAATGTCGCTGATAATGAAGATTTCCAGTGCTTGATGGGTGCCTAAAGCCGCACCAACCAAGTCTTCGTTTTTCAAATCGAATAGCCCTTGCTCGCACGAAGCCACAATAGAATCAATGGTCCAGTTAAATACTTCCCCTCAACGACTTTACATAGTTTTGCCTGTTGATCAAAAACATCTGCAGATGTATAAGAATGCCCTCCCTCAATATTACATTTTAAAGGAAGGCATAACTGGCTTTAATGAAACACAAAAGTTTCTTGGAATAAAAAGGTGGTCACGACTAGAGCACGGCTTATTCACAGCACAGGTTAACGCACACATAGTTCACCGATTCCTCCAAAAATCGCACTACAGGTACAATGGGCAGCTCCAAGTGAGGTGGAGCGACAGCGCCACACTTGAAAAGCACCAAACGACAACAACGAGGATCGTCAGGGGGAGGGATTTCGTCCGTAGCAACCGCAGGCACCACTACGCGGTGGTGAAGAGGTCGTTGGGACGTAGCGAACTGCCATTGCACCACTGCGCCCTTCGGCAGAGCATTCACCACCGCCCAGGCCACCCGTGCGTCACATGCACACCAGACCCGCCCGTCTGTTGCCGTCAGTGCACCGCAAACCGTCGCGTGGAAGTTATCCCGCACCCTCTGCAGGACATCGAGGCTAGTGGCGTAGACCACAGAGTAGAAGAGAGACCGCCAGCCACCCAACTCCATCACCTGCAACAGTCGGCTTCTCATTACTCATTTACCTCCAATTCGAAATGTTTTTAATGCAAAATACCAACATCAATCACTACTTGTTTCTGTGTTATTGGGCTCTGTTTTGGTTCATTCCCCTAATCGGTTTTGCGACACTGTTTAGACACACACAGGCGAATCAGTCGTAAAGATGATGCTTATGTCGAAGTGGAAAAATACGGCGACCGCCCGTGATAATACGTTTTCGATGGCACATAGATCAAGGGTGAATTTAGCAACGATCATTCTCGAAATTTCTTTCCAACCCACCATTCTTCATCTAAAATCTACAATTACTCTTAAAAAAAAGCAGTACAGAGCTACAAGACAATTCATCTCCGAGTGTGATTTCGAGAAAGTAACAAAGATATGCTTAAAAGACTGAACTAGGAGAATATCAGCTAACCGCATCGCAGCATAGCACTGCCACCCCCCATCGAAGCCCTCGTACCCAAGTGGTGGTATTCCGCATTTCACTAAATGGAAGCCTAACCTCAAAGCGGCGCACATTTCTGGGCTCGCATACTGCCAGGCGGCATGCAAATCATCGCAAATCTATGCAGAAGCACCAACTGCACTGGCGGATTTCGTAAATAAGATTATTTCTTTTATGCTAAACTTTCAAAAACGATGTTCCGAAAAAAATCCAACCGAATGAACGCTATAACGGTCAGACTTAATCATTTATTTGACTAGATAATAATGGAAAAAAGCAGATAAGTGTACACAGGAACCCCGGAATAAATCACCTTAAGTGTAAAAAGGTATTAAGGCAAAGGTGCTTCGTTCCACCGTGAGGATGAGAATGAAATATTTAACTCTAAACTCTTATCCCACCTGGCAGTACGGTAAAAGTGGACCCCTTTCACGTTCCAGAGCTAGAACACATACCTAGTTCTTATTAATTTGGCACAACATAGTTTGCTTAATACGTAGTAGTGAAAGAGGAATGCGTGGTTTCAATGGAGCTAACAGAAAACAACGTTAAGAAGATAGCCATGCAACGGCATTACTGTTATAGAATTGCAGTACACTACGTTCAGCGGCTCAGCTTTGAGCCAAAATTCGAGCACTAGTCAAATTTGTCGGATAAAGCGGTGAGCTACAACGTCCGTTATTTCAATCTTGAAAAGGAAGATTCAACGACGCAATGTACTTAAGCAAGTAGATCTATGAGCTTAAACACCTATCACCAAGACCCCCAACATAATCACATTATGCTTTAAAAGGAATGCGACGTATCCACATTAGGTTAAGGCGACTGTCCATAGGTATAAGAAAACCAATGATACCTAGATGCACTTCGACAATTACGCAGGTGAATCATGCGCAGTTTTGGTTCAAGAGTAACTGCTGTCGATGTTATTGGCGCGTCTGTACACACACATTTGACCTGCCATGTGCGCCAGGTGACTGCGCACTAAAAGGAGTATAAGTACTCCCATAGAATGCAAGAAATAGGTCAAGCACTCGCTCGTCGAAAATGTTTCATAAGAACGGAGGTGTAAATAACATCTTCAGTGCATTCGGTCAGGCCTTCCACAACGTTAGCCAAGGGAGAAAACCTGGTAGCGTCAGCAGTCTTGGGTGAGTTTACAAACCATTCATCTGCATACCATCGTGTCACTACTTTTGAGGCTAGCTTATAGAACAAACTGTGGTTTTACAGGCACGCAAATCTAGTTAGATAGACCAATATTACAAAACGACCGAGTATTCGACAAGGTCAAAGCATGCCAATTCAAAAATCATGACCGATCAAGAGCTAGTTTCACATTGAATGAAAATAGGCGAAGGCGGTATCGGGTAAAATGGATGACTAGTGTAGAGGGAGTCGTATTGAACGATTTCATTTGTGCTTGGCAGAAACTTTAGGTGCAACCCGATGCGGGGCGGTGCGAACTGCGGACCTTGTGTACCTCCAACCGGCTGTCCCGGCCAGCCCATCCCGACCATTTGGGGAGGAAATTGGGGCAACTGCGCCTCGACTCAAAAGCTCGTTAACTCTATGGCAAGCGGTCCAGTGCGAATTGGCTAAGCACGCGCTCCAGTGAGCCAACCTGACAAAGTTGTTCTCCACCCAGCTTACAATAATAAAGCATGCTTTCCCCAGCTAAACAGCTAACTTCCTGTACTCGTAGAGATAAAAGTAAAACGGGCTACACCGGATTAGCATAGAGAGGTACTTAGGTGCATGATATTTACTGAACGATTCTGAGTGCAGAGCAAAAGAAACCTGAGAAGAAATCTGTTTAAATCTGAAAGACAACATTGAATGCAGATGTTCCACAAGCGGCTAAGGTGAATTGAGTGCAAATGAGTATATATATATCCGACACACACCTTCATAACCCTGTGCGTATGCCGCAAAGCAAGCCAGCACTGCTGTTCGACATGAGGCTGCAAGCTTTCAGATTGGAGTGCAGTAGAAGTGGACGGTGACGGGAGCTCCAGCGTCTCAGGCACCAGCCCAATTTGACCAGAATAGAGGCACTCAGAGGTGAACCGAATCGCCTGGCTATGGGACGCAGTAACAGCCGGCGCCCAGTGAGAAAGCGAGCGCACCCGCATCGTCTCTACATCTGCAGTATGTTTCATTCCGATGGTAACAGCGATGCTGGATACCGCCACGACAACAATTTCATCTTTAACCACCTGAAACCATAGAAGATTGCCCGATTCAGTTGTATTTCCGAACCAATAGTGTGATCAGAATGGTGGAGGTTCCGCGTGGGGACCGTACTTAGACTGGTGAGGTAAAATAACTTTTACTTAACTTTTTCTAGTTTCCATCACCATATCCTGTGCTCCCAGCATTCGTAGTCACAGAAACTGATTTGATAAACACACACCATCAAACGGTCAACAAAAGCAAAGCTGAATGCTTGACCCCTTGGTAAATGGGCTACCTTTTCTTCAGTTTCACAAAGGCTCTCCGCTAGGCGAACTGTGTTCTTAGGGAGGGAGATAACTTAAGACATGCAACAAAGCTAGATGAAGTTCGACGAAACAGTGCATTTCATTAGCCAGGTTGTTTGGAGCAATTCGAGGGATTTCTGCAATTTCAACATGCCTTCATCGTGTGGCCAAAAAAACGACTCAGGTGACCGAATTGCATCAAAATACCAGGCGTATAGAGAGGCGAGATCAAACAAATATTGTAGTGGAGACTTTAAAGTACAATACTCGGCCGCTGAAAATAGCATAGTTTATGCGAGTAATCCGAACGATTTGTAATCCACTCCTTTGAATGTGCGCCTCTACGGTGTCAACTTTTCTAAATGAGTGCCCTACAGTCATCATTAGCATAATGGACAACTACCTTATCACGGCAGTAAAATATAGAAAAGACTCAGCTATTTATTCCAATCTACGCAAAATTAGTAACTGTCCGTGGTACCAAATTTTCTTCGTATTTCTCAAAAGGGAGCAAACTGTAAGGAGTATCCCGATACCACCACTAATACCTAACTCATCTAACTCAGGTGACTTCAACAAAATGTAAGCAAAGGACCAACATGGAAATCTTGTTGCAAAAACCAGTCTTGATCCTGGCACAATTGGCTTAGGTCATTTTACCGAAAAATGCGGGGAGTTAAGAGTGGGAAGCATAAAATAATTAGTATTTTAGGCCTGATAAGGGGATGTAGATGAGCTAAAGAATAAAAATAGTCGTTTATTATGTACTAAGTGAAGTCTCATAAATTACAATGTATAAAGCAACTGAACTTCTCATACCTCAAAATCAAGAGACCGATTAAGGACATTAAGAGGCCAGAGGGACGAAAGACAGACTAAACTCGGAGGTGCGTTTCCGACTCGACGACGTCTTGCGGAGGAATTGTCGAAAATCCGCTTGAGTGAGCTGTCTATTGAGCCAAGAACACTGGAATCCGAGAGCTCAGCAGTTGTGGTCAGGTGGCAATGAATTACATCATCAAGACTTAAACCGAACCCATCTAGACAGTGTGGTGGGATGCAGCAATGTTTAACTTACTTAGGAGCAACTCCAATTTAGAAAACGCGCTTTGGGTTGCCCTTTTAAGACGTATGTGCAACTCCGTTTTGTCTGTTGAACTATCCACTCCTATACACGTAGGCGTTGACAAAAGTCCACCAGGCATACTAAGAATTCCGAGCGCATTGCTAACTGAAGTTAGCAAGGCTTGCTCGCCAAACGAGCAGTTCCAACCTTCCGTATTTGATATATCTCGAGAAATTTCCAAAGGCACAGCACCGCTAATAGCTGCCAGCCTGTCCTCAGTGGAAACAAAGGGACGCCTATGCATAACAACATCCCCAATAGTAATATCCTTAGTAATGTTCAGCAAGGCTTCTCTAGAGGAAGAAATATCAGTCAAATCTTTATTCTATGTGCAAATCGATAAGTAGTATATCAGCCTTTACCTCTAATCGGAAACCCGTATATCGAAGATAGGCTACAGTCGAGAAGGGATCACTGGAATGAACGACAACTCTTGGCTCCCCAAGTGGGACGATTCGTTTAGTAAAAAGTGGGCAGTCAAAGGTGAATGTCTCATATTCCCCACCCTCGCCACAGGGATTCAGAGCGCAGCTCGAATCATCTGCAAGGCAGAATGCACGCGGAGCGAAGTCAGCAATCCAACAGCCCAAATCGCGTTTCACATCTAGTCCAAAGGAGGCTATCTGTGCACATTAAGAGGAGGGTCCGCACGTACCTTAACAATCCTCGCCATTACTCCAGCGCTGATCATATCAAGTAAAAGCTCTTTTTGGTCTCTTTGCCAGAGGTACGTTAGTGAAACCCATGAAAGTCGCTCACATATGCTTTCAACGCGCTCACGTTGATAATTTGATAAAATCGCACCAGAAACCAAACCTTTAATATCTTCATGATTTCTGTGAACCAGCGATAGGAGATCGAAAAGATCCTCAACCTAGCCACCTCAACTGGGGTGATTTACATCACTCACCTCGTCATTAGGTGATACGGCGTAAGTTAGAGAATGGCACGTTGCGACGCGCCTTATCTCCGATTGGTAAAGAGGTATGTTCAAAGCTTCAGCAAGATAACGAACACCTTCAGCGCCAACAGTTTGGAACATATAACTATCAATCTCTATAGTACTTATCGAAATAACACTGTAAACAATTAAGTTACTCATTTTCAGCACACGGGGGTTGCACGTTCACCAAAGCAACCACCTCATGGCTCTGAGAAACACTTTCCAAAATGGAGAATATACTGTCTTTTCCCCCACTAATAAGTGCTGCAACACGCATTCCGTCGTGTGGAAGTGGTTATTCGGGTTAACATCGTCAGGCAACTTGGGAGGTGAAATGAGATGAAAGGTCATAGCAGAATTGTGTAAATGAAATAAGTGTAAAATGCAAAAGTATAAAGTAGCTAACCAACTAGAAATGAAAATTCACCCTTTACTCATTGCAATTCAGGGGTTTAACTTTGGCGTCTACGCAGGAACACATTTTTCACGAGATGAAAACACTGAAATTGAAAACGTAAACTAGTTACGATACTTTTCCACTTTTTGCATGCCAAGCGCCTAATCATAATAAACATATAAATTCGATTGTGAGGGAGTACTTTCAACACGATCATACATTGGACATGGAAAACACAGCAACCAACGTTAGCATCGATATTTCTGGTCATTTTTCCAGTCTTCATGTTGTTCTGGCCATCATTTCAATAGCTTTAGAGACCTGACCGTTAAAGTGAAGTGGCTTTATTTTAAAAAAGCCACCTTTATAAACAACTTGTTAGGTCTGATAAAGCATAAAATACGTAACATAAAGGCATAAAGTCGTATTGGGGAAGAACAGAATTGTTTGATGCTTTGAGTAAACTGACGAAATCTAGACTCGCTAGCGATGCCTCAAGGACCAACTTGTTTGGTCGTTCGTTCGATCTTGTTGCGCTTATGGTTTCTCCATATTTATGTGTTAATCCGAGTAGAATTTGGGTCGTAGCCCCTACTGGTTGTTATCCAACAGTCTTGTTCGGGTTTTTTGGCACACTCTGCTCAATATCCAGCACGAATCATTTCGAATATGAATGTGTCTTACAAATTCACTAATGCTTTGCACAGTAGCAAAAATATTTCACTTAAGTGGATCAGTTAACAATGAGTCATATTTGGATGTCTATTTTCGCGCGAGAGTTTATGGTTTATTATATCCAACAGGCCTATAGCTCTAAGTTTAGGTGCACCTTACTCAGCTAAGTTTCCTATAAACTCTTCGGCAGAATGAGTCGTTTTATGTTTTATTAGATCAATCGTACTGACTTAGGTGTTTCACGATTTCTGATCGATTTACTAGCTGGTTTGGTGATGTAGCATCATGCATTCGTTATGCACTCGCTTGCATCATAGCCACCGTTGGAGGCTGAAGAACAAATCCAAACAACCTGAGAGGGTGAAGCTGTGTCTCAAATTTCAAGTTTTGCTTCATTTCAGTTTTTACGCGTCACCCCAAGTCAATTGAAATGAATACTTCGGACTGTGTCCCATCCAGGTGAATGGAAATTATCTTACTTTCTTATCAGCAAAAAGCACAAGTATCTATGCCCTTATTTGTTTATTAACTAACTTATGTGTGACGTGAAAAAACGCATCGTATGAAATGTTTAGTAACCTTAGATGTGTTTTTTAACGTAGCGTTCGAAGTTTTCAGTAAAATCGTAACAAACCAAAGTATTATTGGGGATCATACAGCAATAACGTGCAGGAGTAATGCTAGCAGGCCACTAGCATGCCCAAGGAGCTGTGAGGCAGAAAGGAAGTACATTCTGCGAAGACCGAAGTACCCAAGTGATTGGACATACGATTGAACAAAACATTAAATCACTGCAAGAGAGTGTGTCGATGTCTAAATTTCCGGAAGGTGGGAGGCAAGGACTTGAATTGGACTAAATATGAGTACATAAATAATAATTATGCACGTACACTACACCTAACAGATTTGTGAAGTAATCGGGATGAGATTCGGGCCGCCATCACAATTAGCTAAAAATCAAGGGTCGTGTAGGCCTTGAAAGCAAGAGTTTTCGTAAAATTTCTAGGATTCGAATTAGATTACAATAGTCCTACAATTTTGCACAATTTTTCCATGGGAATATTTGTTTTCTGCAGTTTTGATAAGAACATGTACAAGTGTTTATACACTTTGAGATATGATAAGGCAAAGGCGGACTACGAAAGCAACCTGAAGAATCGGAGGTGAGCGTTGTGGCTTGAAGCTCAAGCTTTAGGCAAAAACTGTATGAACTTTTTGACAAAGAATCTGCACTTCTCGACCAAGTCTCTCTTAAAATTGAAGAAGATCGGAAACTTCGTCGCGAGCAGCTAAAAGAGGAAATTGAAGAAGTACGGAAACTTAGGGAAATTGAGTGCAAAGAATTAGCAGAAGCTGGATATAGGTAATTTTTAATAATGCACTTCTGATTTCTTTGAATTTTGTAACTAACTTTCAATATATCTCCAATGGACTAAGCATAACATGATGAGGCCTGTGTTGGTCAAAATTAATCAGCATTGCTTACCGCATTCATTTGTGTGCTGGAATTACAGGTTGGGACAGGTTGGTTGACATGTTCTGCAGCTGCACCGTGTCCTTAAGGGTACTTCAAATTTCGGCAATAATACCTATGTGTTAGAATTTAAATGTCATGGAATATTGATAATTATACAGCTATTGACTAGAAGCGCTGTTAGGCCGATTGTTGGCGCGCAGGATTGAGTGTAGAGTGAATGGGCACTGAAGCACAGCCTTTTGTCCAGTCTTCGTAAGCACTTTCTTGTCATCAGCTAATGTATCCACTGTTGTTGGAGTTTGATCAGAAGTGTCGATATGATGTGATAAAGATAAGATTGAGTGATTTACTCAATTGTGAACCGTTAGATCACGCGGAATAGGATGGACAATGACACGCAGCTCTCAGTGGTATTTATAATTTAGATTTCCATGCTTATTGTTGGCTGCCATTCAACGACTTTAATTCAATAAAGTACATTTGGCGGTGGGCCCAGTCTTAGCGCCACTAACTGACGGTCTGAGCAGACATTGGTACAATGGTGTAGCTGGGTAGGAAGAGTTGGGAGTAAGGTTTTCGGCAAATCAACTTTTCTGCATTTATCAAAACCACTATTCATCCCGTACACGTCAATTCAACTTTTACTGGGATACTTAAGTTTTTAAAAGTTTACCTACGTTTCTAATGTATTAACTCACTGTCTTGGATGAATAACTTGCTTATCTCACCGGAATCGTGCATTCGTTGCTGTTAATTTCGGGTGTCAGCATCATCATTAGTTTGGCTTGTAGAGATCCTCAAACGCATTTCGTTTTTCGATTCCTCACTGAGCATCGACAACTAACCAGCAGGAGTGCTCCAAGTTTGTTAACTGTGTTTCATCGTTTTAGGAAACAAACAACAATGAATAGGGACAACTATAGGCTAATGCTGAATAAGCTTTATGCTCAGGATCTCAGCGCACAGATTGAATTGAACAAGCAGATAGAGGCCCATGAGAATGGGAAAGAAGAAAGCATGCCAAAAATGGTTTCGCTGCCAGTAGGCTTTGATTGTGAAAATGGCGATACCAGATTCAAAAGGTGGGTTTATGTCACTTTCTTTCCTCAATATGTAAAGGAGTTTAAATGAAGAGTTACAGAATGCAATGTCAGCCAGAGAGGCAAAACTATCAGAAATCGCAAGGCAAAAGAAGGAGGAGGCAGAAGAAATGGTAAGTAGCCCAGCTATTTGGAGTGAAGGGAGCATACGACGATGGAAAGCCGTAGATATTTTTGGTAATAAGCGTAATAGCAGTCCGCATATTTTCATTGTTTTCATCTCATTGAGTCTCTACCCTAATTCTTCTCACCATTTAAAGTTACCATTGCCCAAACCAGGTCACACTTGAGGTGATAGTCGTTTTTTGATCTTACGAATTTGGAAGTTCTTAAATGCTGATGCGTTCATCAATTATGTAATCAAAAATGTATGAATGCCCCAAATCGCGTTCCAGAGAAAGCATGAAGAGATTCGTCTTCGTGAGAAAGCGGAGGCTGACAAAGCAGCCTATGAAAGGAAGACGATGCTGCGAAATTTGTTTGAACAGCGAATTAAGGAAAAGAATCAAGAACTTGAGAGGAAGAGAGTAGAGGATGCAAGAACTTTGGCCTGGCTGACCTCCAATGCCATTCAACAGACCTCAGCAATAAAGGAGAAATCACTTCATGATAAAGTTAGTGATCAGATCATTCGGGATTGAAACACACCAAGCTAAAACAATGGCTTCCTCATATTTAATGGTTTACTCAAATGTCTAAATGTGAAGGCGATAAGGAGAGCAACGGTTGTGATTATCAGTTGTGACTAAATTGCCCTACAAAGTACTACGTAGCTACTATTTCAACTTGGCTAAACATTGGGCTATGTGGGTCCATGTCTGGGCCAATACACAGGAGTATTGAAGCGTTCAAATGTAATGCGAATCGGTTGATGAGAGGACATCTAATATTAGAATGTAAGAAACGACTTTTAGACAAGATATATGTTGGGCTATTGAATATGCTAGGTAGGACAGTTTATTGTCTTTCATTTGAACGAATATTTAATGCAACATGTTGTTTTACGAAGGCGATTGCCAAACAAAGAGCCCTGGCACTCTTTGAGTATGCGAAACAGTTGGAAAAAGAAAAACAAGTAGAAGAAAAAAGAAGGGAACGGGCTATGGAGCGGATGGCTGGAGAAATAATGGAAGCAAACGAGGCGAAACAGAAGCAGTTGAGGGAGGCGAGCCGCGCTCTGGAAAAGGAAACTAGACAGGCACAACTCAAACAAATGCAGGAAAAAGGTGAGTAGAGTCACTAATCTTGGCTTGTAGCTACGTTCAGACGATGGCACTCACATAGCTGCAGGTGTTATTTGCACTAGAAGGACAAACTTGTTTCGTGTAGAGGGTTATTTGCCTTATTACTTAATAAAAAGGCCTAAACACTCATTCGTGGGGATGTTATATACATACCAACATCCCATACATGAGGCGTCCCGATTTGCCCCAGCCCGATGTTAGGAAACAAGTCAAATGTACCCCCTACCAGGCTATGGTAAACGATTGCAAACAAATGAGTTTAGTTGCAAAAAAACATTGTTGATAAGGCTTTTCTCTGAGGGCGGTTGTTTTTTGTGAACAGCAGTTGAACTGACCAGCTCGGTAGAGCAAGGAAGCCCATGAGCTGTGCTAATCGACCTTTCCCTAAGAGCTAGATGGAGAATGCCAAAAGCCATGTTTGATGCTTAATCGTTAAGCTATGGCTACATAGGTTATGAATGGGATGTCAACCGCTTGTGCACTTTGAGGTTGGCATGATTTCGGGCAAAAAGTGACCCGACTTGAGTTCTACCAGGCTATAAACTGGAAAGGTTCATATAACCCTTCCTAAATTTGTAAATAAGACCATTCTGTAACATACAGCATGCTCGACTATGAGCGTTAAATGCGTAGGTTCAGAACTATCTGGTGATTTCTTGGTATTTTGGTTCCAGAGGAGAGGTCAACTGTGCCTACGACCAGTGGTGGTCCCAGCTTCTTGGACAAAATGCTTGCCGAAGCCGACCGAATGGTGGATGGAAGGAGAACAGTCAGACAGGAGAAAAGCCGTGAGCTCCAGCAGCCAACTGCTCAAAAGCCGCAAATGACGCGCTTCACAGACTGGGGGATGGAAGACCGTGAATTCACCCGACCACATCAACGCTCCCCAGAGGGGGATTTGGACACCTATGAATACTTAAATCCTTTACGAAAACTGCCTCTGCAGGAATTGGCATTCAAAAGCCGAATTTATTAAATAGTGCTAAAGCAGAAGCACTTACATTAAACCTCTTTAGTACATCTCACGCCTTGGTTATTTATCAGAGTGGTGTGAAGAACGCGAAATATCAACACGTAGTCCAGATATGCATCTAGTAACTTTATAAATTATTTTATGTCCCAACAAAATTGCATAGAGGATACAGAAGTTCTAGTAAATAAAATCCAAAGAGCAATGAAGCCACAGCTAATGGTGACATTTGACAAAATCGAATTGTGATAAAGTAAGGGCGAAAATACTACACAGTTAAGACTGACGTAGCCTTGCAGGGTTATCCATTTTTATTTGAAGCATCCCAAAAAAGACCATCACTTATGTGGCTCTTGCAAAAATGCGGGGCGAAACGAAGGTCGAAGAAACTGATAGAGATGACCATTCAAGGCCTATTTGTAGGAGTAACGTAAGCGTAAATTGTTGCTTAAGTCGCCAGCTATCAGGATCCAAAACGATTAACCTAACTTGCTTTGAGGACTACCAAGAACCGAGTAGGTTGGCATGACGGGTAAGAGGAGCGACGCTACTGAGAAGCCGTAGAGCGCAAGACATTGTTGAACTCTTCTGTTTATTCTCAACGCTTTCAGGCAAAATCAAGTTAGTACAGGATTCTTGCACTATCGGCAGTTCTAGTTTACATTAATCACTACTTATTAAATGACAGCGATTTTTCTACTAAATAATACTCGGTAAAAAGGTTTTGTACTATTTTCTAATTGGTCGTAAAAGACAAGTAGATAGCAGGCAGGCTGAAGGAGGGAGGAGGTAAAATAACGAGTCTAGTCAGATCAACAACTGCAGGTGGAGGTCGGTGCACGCCCTCTAGACTGCTCTACACCCAATATTCACAGACGTAATTTTATCACTGCACCACATGAGGGCTTTTTGACTGCTGGGTTTTTCCCCGTCTCAGTGGTTTCTCCCTTAGCCGACCTGGAAACCACAGCTCCCCGACATAGTCCCCATATCGACGCCGTGCTTGGTGCAGACGCCCGATTTACATGAGCAGGTGCAGTTTGGAAATTCCAGCAGCAGCGGCTTCCACCACCCTACCTCCAGCCGGCGTGGCGAATATTATAGTAAGTACCGCAACCACTTCACAAGAGTGCACACCCCCAAGAGAAGTAAAATCGTAAAGCAACTTTCAAAACCAAGTTCAGCAAATTAGATTTTCGTCTCTTTTGCTAGTGTGAATTTATGGCCACAGATTCCTCCTGATAAATTAGTTAGTAAAAACCGAAACGCATTCCAACGTATTACTCAGAGCGACGCAAGAAGAGAGTTTTGACTTTTGGCAAAATAATTAAGCCACCTATGGGGCTGAAAGCTTTTCTCAAAGACGGCTTTGCCAAGGGAGATGATATTCAAATAGACGACTCCTAAGGGATTCCAGGGTTCATTCATCGGCATCCATTTCCTTGACTGAAAGTCGCGACCGGTTGTTAGCTTATTTTATTGACTGCTGCAATGGTGCAAATCCTTGGAGAGTAACCTTAGCATTATCAGGAAACTCCACGCATGAGGACTGCATTGAGGGGTGAAATATCCACCCGCAACTTTTTGGTGAACCTCTTTTCATGCGTCATTGATATTAGTAATCCTACTCTATACAACAAGAAAAAGACACAAGACACATTTCAGGCTTTAATCCTCACTCATCTCGTCTAGTTAACGACCGTTTTGAAGTAATTTGAGGTAGAAGTTCACTTTAGCTAAAAATGCCGACGCCAGGCAAAACGCCCTATCCTATCGCGACGTGCTCAACCACCTGTGAAAGAGCCTAGCATTTGCCAACGTAACGCCCTCACACCAAGGTCTGCTGTGCCAACTCCCTGCATCGTTCCTAATGATTCTAATTGCTACGATTTTTAACAACTTTCAAATTGAACCAGGATTGTGCTACTGATTTACAGAATCGTCGTTGCGTATGGACTAGTGCATTAGGCTATAATGGAATCCAAAACGCACTAAAGTACGATCAGAACGGTCACAAAAGTCCCAGCACTTTTGCCCTGGTATCCTAAGGCCGTGATCCGGGCGGGTTTGCTGGAACGCCAGCTCCCTTGACGCAAACTCTCAATAGAGGCTTGGCTTAATTAAGATTTCGTATGAAAGCCAATTGAAGATCAGTCTCCCATACTGGAAGTGCATCTTTGCAACCACCAATTATTACACATACACACACACCACATGTAAGACAGCACACCTTCGTTCGTTGGGGGGAAAAATAGAGATAGCATGATCATAAGAACGAAAGTAAAAGAATAAGAAGGACGAGGGAAGGGAAGGGTGGATGCCGGTGAAACTATCACGATATTGGGTGACACGCTGAGCGGAGGGAAGGAATGCGGGCTATGTATAGGGAGACGAGTGTAGAGAGGAGGAACTGAGGGAGAAAGAATACGGTCAGCAGGAGCAACCGTCAGAGCCACCGGTCACAGCTGCATTTCCCCCGGTCCCCATCGCCGATTGAGCCGAAGTGCCCACCTGGAAGGCGTTTTTGTTCAACACACCGCCCTCCGCACTGTTAAGGTTCACACTAGCGATGGGAACAGATATGGTCAGCATCGCATTGGCTTGCAAGTAATGCCGGACGTACTATTTTATACTTTTACGAACTGTGCACCATCTGCTACATACCGCTATTTCAATCGGATCAATACATCTTTAACCTACAATCCGTCGGCACTACTACACTGACATTGACTAAAAACCTCATGCTTCTGGCTTGCGTCTCCCGGTGTTAGGTTTCAACTACCTATTTAGCATATCAAAGCAAATTACGAGTAAAAAAAGTAATTGTATTTGCAATACTGTCAAAAGTGATAACTCAGGAGCAGGATCGAACAGACCAAACAGTATTACAAGGCAATGGTATTCACCAGTCCTTGTTCTGATGGGAGGAAAATTGAGTTTCCATATTCCAATGGATAAGGCATAAAAAGAGCAAAAGCAAACGAACCAAAGGGAATGGCGCAATCGAAGTAATGAGAAAAGTACGTTTTTGCATACCCGCACTAGCAGAAGGGGATCAACAATAATTAAGCATTCCCAAAGAACATTTCCATTGTCTTAAGGGTAACCAGACGGCGTGAGCTTGCGCTTATCAATGCAAAAAAGAAACGCGGGTTTACCATAAACTTTTACCACGGGAATTATGGCTACATGCCTTGCATATGATAATGAACTTGTCCAAATGAACAAAGGAAATACACATTGGTGCTTTACAATGACTCAAGAATGTACTAGAAATTGCGTTTACCAAGAATCCTGAAACTTATTGGATACATTCCCCACCTCCCCAAGTTACACCCGAAGCCCATATTTTTGAAGCAAAATACTCAATGTAGGTTGCATCAAAGCGATTTTATATCAAAAATTAAATGTTGGAATATGAAAGAAACGAAAAGGTGGAGACAACGAGTGAGAAAGGCGTGGAAAAAACTATGACACTCTGCAAGTCTAAAATGCCATATCCTTTGAAATAACTCCTGGAGATACTATGCGAAAAAAAATTACTTAAAATTTATTCAAATCGTGTCTCTTGAATAGCATTTCAAAGTTGAGACTTTAAAGCCAAACGATGTAATTCTTCCACTGTTCGTCCGGTATTGGGTACGTACGAGAAGTAGAAAGACCGCAGTTCCATGTGGATAGGTCAGGCTATACACCGACACCGCTCAATTTAAGTGACCATCACGAATGAATGGCCAATAAGTAAACTATCAAATCAGTATAAAGGTTTTGTCGCCCTTACTAACCCTTACAATGCTTTCTTCATTTTCACGCTATCTTTGTCTCGCCACACCCTGGGTGACCAATGGAGAACAAAAATTACGCATGCAAGAGCACAATTTGACCACGCACATTCAGCAACGCTTCGAAATCCTTATTGGATGTCTGGTATGGAGTTCTCAGGGCACTTATTAGGTTTGCGGGCAAGAGGTATCAGACGCTCGCAGGGATAGGGGAAACTCCACTTTTGACCGGACTGCTTTTGAGATTTGCTGATTTTTGAACGGTACTTGACGGTAAGATGAACAAAGCAAGATACAGGAAAGCGAAAAATATACCAAGAGTTCAGACCTGTCCAGCCTACTCAATTTCAAATGACAAGCGTTAAATAGGACTAATTCAAAGGTTAATCAGGTTAAGTGATTATGAGTACAGAGAAATGCTGAAAATAAGTGAAGTATTTTATGCAGAAACAATCAAATGCTGCAGGCCCGAGTGGCCGGAAGTTTCAAAATCAAGCTCCCGTGGTATTGAAACAGCGTTGATATCGCGGAACATGATCCACCTATTAAGATCTTCGAAAAAATGATCAACTTCCATGCCTCAGTCTCTGATGCTTAATCAAGACTCTTCCCTTACCCATTTTGTTTAATTAGTAAAGAGAAAAAGACATCCACCCACTTCAACTAATTAACCAGTCCGCTTTACAATGCAAGAAACGAGGTCAGTACTCCATTATGGAACAGATACGGACATTTTTTGACCCACCATCTTCACCGAAGCAATACACCAGGTAAGCATTTATAATCCACATTCCAGCACAGAAAAGAACAGGCTTTGTCCAACCCGTACGAAATCTATGCGGTAACCATGACTCCGATTTGCCATAAGCCATAAAGTAAAAAGTAGCAATCCCAACTCATACTGCTAAAGCGAGATCTATATGTTCATACATACTATAGCTTTTGACCAACTCTTCTCAGTCTCTGCACACTTTCAAGATTGAAATTGCCATAACAGAATGGTCCCGGCGATCAAAATTCATGATCTCAACAAAAAGAATCGGTTGTTTTTTCCACCTGTCTAGAATGGAACCCACGTGTTAAAATGGCACGAGAAAATATGGCTCCTCAGTCACCCCAATCGTAACGACTCGCTGGAAATGCCGATGGAAGGAGGCTGTTTCTATGGCCTGGGTCAAAAACATCGTGCTTACTGAAGCGGAAACCAGCCGTTTGGTTTGCATTAAGTAACACTAACCCGGCCAAAAATGATGATGCCTAGGCCAGAGATGAGGTGCACACTTGACCAGGTTACATATCGACTAAGACTCACCATAGCGGTGAATCATCTTCACAAAGCCACATTCCATGAATTCACACACGCATACACTTTGAGTGGACTACTTAAAACTCGGGAAGCTGCGTATTCGTGCATATGTATATGTACATATGTATCTAGCTGGTACCACCGCCAAGCCCACTGTTACGCAATCGAGAGATGCCACACAAAGCAAGCACGTGTGCGCGCCTCTGCACGTGAATGTGAGAAATGCAATCGTTCAGGAGTGGCTAGCTTTCTCAAGTGAAAGCAGGTCAGGAATGGGCTGTAGAACAGGCACAACGAACAGCCGACTGCGATGCAAGGACTCTGTGTGCTCCTGATCAGCGCTGCAACTTGAGCAAAGAACAAATGCCACGACCGCCGCTAATGCATTGAAGGATAGTGCGTTTGTCGGAAATGCGTCACAAAAGCCTCTCTAAAAGTTCCTCAAAGCTCTGCATTCCTCACCATTCACAATCTCAATACAGTGCCCAAAGCCAAATTTGGCGAAAATTGGGTAAAACATCGCCGATTAGGGCAAAGAAAGCGGTTAATCATCAATTTGAAACACAGAAAATAAACTTAACAAGTGATTTCTGGAAAGGTGCTAGACGCATTCGTAACTGCTTAATTTTAAAATACAAAAAAAACAACAGGAAAACGTGTGAATTCATAAACTAGGAGAAAAACTGTGAACTAACAGAAGGTGCACTGAAGGGTGCCGTGTCAAGACTGAAAAAGGCATTATGACCCAGGCAAATTGATTGAAGCCTTCGAACCTCAAGCTGCTAGGCCACCCGATAAGCGTAACTGAAATAAATGCTTCCAATATAACATGCACATTATGAAAAAAGAAGTATCATGGCATTCAGTTGTGTGGCTTACAAAAAGCTGAGCTTTAGTCTGTGCTCTCAAGGTAAGCCAATGTTTTTAAAGACTAATAAAATGGATGTGGACTTAAGTGGGAAAATATGCATATGAACCGTTTTGAATTGTGCCCATTTGACCCTCATGTTTCAGTACTACATTGAGCTTCCCCTGAATGGCATTCCTTGCCGAAGTAAAAAATTCAACCCTTACTAAAATTATGCATATGATTTAAGGAAATAAAGTAGTAGGGTGGCTGAACTCATACACATTCGTGTGAAAGCGCTATGTTTAAGTAGTGAAGCGGATACAATAGTGATGGGCACAGAGGCAGCAGCAGTGCCACAAGAGGGTCAGAGGCACTAAGACAAGGTCATCCGCTCGCACCAACATTGAAGGAATGAGGGAGTGAGTAGGGCCGTGCGTTCCTTCTAATCTATAGATGAGCTCACAACTTATCGCAGCACCCCTAAATTTACGCGTACCCAAAAAATACATGTTGTGTTGTGAAGAGAGCAAGGATATTCAAAGAGCACTCAGTGAATGAAGCCGGTGTGCCAATTTCAATAAGGATTGAATAAAACGAAAAATCAAGTGAAAATCGTTTGAACGAAAAAGTATGGCGCAACCATCTTAACATAATGCTAGCAAAGAAAATAAAGAGATTCAATTATCTGCGAATTGCACACTTTTTAGCCTCGACCAAGCCAGCAGACATGAACATGCTCATATATTTTTAAAGATAACTAAAATCAATGCTGATACCAGAAAAAGCTGTTTCAAATTGAAGCCAGAAACATAAATCATACACGTACCTTCCTTCTTGAACATTCTGATAAATTTTCCTTGCGGTTTCCAAGAACGCAGCTTCAACGTTTTCACCACTAGAAGTTAAAAGGAAATAAATACGACGTGGTGACAAGATTTCGCAGTGACAACTGTGCTGAGCAGTGAACTGATATTGCAATACCACAATAGCATTGACTTCTATGCATCTGCACACGACCAGTAAGATTATGAAATCGAAATTATGCAGGAGAACTAGGAGAGTCAATGCTAACTCGCCTTCGGGGTGACCAATAGAAACGCAATATTGATGAAACGACATGGTAATTCATAGGAGACGAACGAGAAAAAGATGCAAACGATTAGCCACCCGAGTGAGATAAAGTGGAATTGAGGAAATGACTGATTGCCACCACAAAACAAATAGACTAACTGGACCATGCATTGATTATTTTACGTCATTTTCAAGGAATTTAAGTTTCAAACCGTAAAAAGCAAAGCTTGATTAGTTAATTAGGAAATGTAAATAGGATTCAGTGAAACACACGGATTCGAATGAACACGCGCGGTGATTGATACTATGAATAAATGAATTCACACCCATCTAATGTACTAGTGCAAGCACAAATAAGTTAGACGGTAAGACCAAAAATATGAGGAAAAGCGATTTCACAAAATACACTTCAAAGTCACCTAAAATCAGCTCCAGTTAATAGAAATGCCAGGTAGATTTGTAAAATAATAGTGGTAATAATAGCTGTACATTCAGACTACAAATAATAGAGACGAGATCAGAAATAATGCTTGCATTTGCGAAATATACAAAATTTACCAGGTTTCAACATGCATCCATAGTGAATATCAAATGAAAACAATGAATAATAGTGAAAATAGAGCATACTTCGTATGTAGACAGGAGTGAAAGATGCAAAACTGCTTACGACTTGGCGCTGCATTCCAGAAACATTAGATTATTTTCGTCCGCTAATGCTTTTGCATCCTCGTAAGATACATCACGTTGTTCCTCCAAATCTGACTTATTCCCTATCAGCATCATTACAGTATTAGCCGAAGTCAATCTTCGAGCATCACTAAGCCAATTTTGAATGCGTTGGAATGTTGATCGACGGGTTATGTCGTAGACTAAGAGAGTGCCCGCAGCTCCACGATAGTACGATCTCGTTACAGATCGGAAACGTTCCTGTCCCGCAGTATCCCATATCTGAAGCTTTATTTTTTGCTCATTCACCTCGATTATGCGAGTTCCAAATTCGACACCAATTGTATGAGGGCAATCAGGAAAGACTACATTGAATAATAATTTGATTCAGTGAAGCTTACACTTCTTTTCCGTAAACTGATGCATAAGACAGCTTTTACCAACGCCCATTTCACCAACAATTATGTACTTAAAAATATATGAGTAATTATATCCGCCTCCGGCAGACATATTTTTAAAGTACACAAAAAAGGAACCAGGCGAAGCCAATTCAAACCGTCTAGAGCGGAATTTTGTCGAAACGTTAAAACAAACTAACGATCAAAATTTACAGGTTCTAAGCGTGCTAAGACAATTTATTATTTATAACAAAGATAAATATAGGCGACTAAAGAACAAGCTTTTATATTGGGCAAGATGATATACTGTTGAACTTTAAATAATTTAACGAAATTAAATCAACCAAAGGCTCCTACCCTAAAATAGTCAATAGCATCACAGAATCCCAGATTTTTATAACTTACTAATGGCTCTTCATCCACGAACTCACCATATAGAAAGCCCTGGCTACAAATGAGTTCAAATAATTTCGAAATTTAGCAATGTAGATCCCGCTGGCGGAACCTCCAGAATTCGTACCACTTTGCCAGATCAGTAAAACCTATGTAGCGTCCCCAGGCTCCCTTTAAGGTAAAAGAAAGTGCAGTACTAGGGTAGAATATATATATTCCGGAAATAGAGGACTTGGGGCTGTTGGCACGGCCCAAAGGTCGACCAACCGGCTAGAACAAGATGGCCACCCAAGTGACCGAAACCGGTAGTTCGAACAAACAAAGTATTACACAGCCCCTCTCTTCTTTCGAGCGTCGCCCCCGACGCTCCCCTTCGTCCGCCTCACGTGTCAGCCATCACAACGTAATCAGTGCTGCGAGAAGCACCCACGAGCTAACCGTCCCAGTCGTCGAGGTTCGAACGCATGTGTTCCTGTAGTGCCATCAATCCCGCGTAGCACTCAGTGCAGCAAATGCGCGCCTCTTGGCCCTCCTCTGGACTTGGAGTCCACGGCTAGTGTCGCTTCAGTTGTTAATAGCTTCCCTGTCGAACACGAGGGCGAGGGAGATGCCGAAGATGAACGTCGATCTCGACCCTTCTGTTAAAAGATACCATAGGTTCTCCCCTCTGTAGCACATGTACTTCTTTCACAACGCCGACGTTTGCCAGAAGCGGCATGGAGCAGGATAAAATGCATTAAAGTCGGGTCCGCTTTCCGCTGCCACCAATGTAGCGTCCCGAAGCTCCCCTTAAGGTAAAAGAAGGCGCAGTACTAGGGCAGAATATATATATTCCGGGAACAGAGGACTTGGAGGCTGTTTGCACGGCCCGGGGGCCGACCAACCGGCTAGAACAAGATGGCCACCCAAGTGACCTAAACCGATAGTTCGAACAAACAAAGTATTACATCTATTGTGTTAACATAACGCCGGCTTGTTATAAGTCGTTATAATTGGGCAGCTGAACTGTAGCGTTCTGAAGCCTTCCTTAAGGTAAAGGAAGGCATAGTACTGGGCAGAATGTATGTTCTGGAACCAGAGGACTTGGGGGCTGTTGGCGCGGCCTGGAGGCCGGCCAACCGGCTAGTACAATATGGCTACCTGAGTGACCGAAACCGGCAGCTCGAGCAAACAAAGTATTAGATGGTCACCGTCAAATACGTAGCTGGAGATCGAAGAGTTACCTACGTCTAGAACAATAGTTTGTAGCATTTATTTGGCCTACACTCATTTTCTGCTTGCAATAACTGTGGTTGAAATCACTATGTTGGTGCCTTGGGTCTCTTTTGAGCACTGTTTTTTTACTGCTGAAGTTAGGGCGCTTCTTTTGCCACATTTCGACGGCCATGTAATCAGTAGAGTGGGGACAGATACTGCAACGGGTAGGTGTGTTGGGATGATGGGCAGCAGTTAAAAGAAGTGAGCAGTCTTGCACTCCAGCGCATTTAGCAGTAAAATGGAAGATGCCTTAAATTGTTTAGACTTATAATTTAATCATAATAATGCGCTTTTTTATCCTTTTCAGCACTTACGGGGAAGGAGTACAATTGCCTTCACTAGTTGTCTTCGCTTTTGGATGAAATTGGAATGTACTTCTTCCAGCACAATGAAATTGCAAACAGTCTAACCAGATTCTCAATACTCAACAACAAAATACGGCACTTTATCCACCATTAAGCATTATTTCACTTGGAGCTCTAGTGGATAGTTTATGGCAGCAGCGAATGAGGTAGCTGCCTCAACTTTACAGTGGTGGTCCAAAGTATCCGTCGTGTTGGGAGGACGGTGTAGAGGTTACGCTTACATGCCGTAACCTAAGCTTGTTTACATACACATGGATGAATAAAGTTCATTTGACTAGCTGTTGAGGCGTGTTGACCTCCTCTGAACGGTTAGTGCACGTGGATAGGTTCAAAGAGTAAATGCGGTGGAATGATGATCACACAGTCATTGATTGAGTTGAACCATTATACCAAAGCCGAGTATGCATTCCCAAGGATAAAGATACGTCTCCGAATGAATTTACCGTCGACTCTGTGCAGTTGTGGGCGATTGAGGATGTAGAAACAGGTGTTGTGAGTATGAAGAATATGAGTAATCTCTGTTGAATGGCTATGCATTGTTCCGATTCATGAGCTATGGAATTGCATCAACACATTTAGATGAGGTGAACACAGCATTAAAGTGTGTGATTGTTGTTATGGTGGTGGCTATAGAAAAGGCGATGGTAGTTGTCAGTACACATGATCCACTGATTTCGTTGATTCGGGAATTACAAATAATTGGTATTAAATAAGAAAAAAATGAACTGCAATGTTGAGGTAGTTAATTTTCTTCGAGATCATGTTTAGTGAACAAATGGATAAAGTGACCGTTGATGCCATTAAAAGTGAAACACTAGGTCATTGAAGAACTTACATGTAGGTAAGTGAATGCGCCAACTTCTATTTTGACGCGGTAGAACCAGCTGAAAATGTATTGTGAGATGATGCCAGTTGCACAACGTGAGCTGACCCGTAAACCGGGTCCGACAACTATGCAGTACCAGAGCAGTATCACGGGCAGTTTCTAGGATAAGCTGATGTCACCCCCGATCACCGCTATCGGAACTTCCAACCGGATTGTGGATCACCTTCGCCACATTCACACAAACTTCCATCACATGACCTCCAGGTCACTGGACTACAGTCACATGCCGTTGCATTCGGTCGTAGGCCCCTTTTTTGTTCATACACTCCTCCCTATCTCATCTCATTTTGTACCCTCTTGACCATATCTTTAGACATAATAACAGTGTTACAAATGGTAGGATAAAATCGTGAGCATCATTGTGCACAATTTTTACATCGGGGTATGCCAGAGAGGGCTATCAAATTAATGGATGGACGATGATCTAGATAGTTTGAATAAGTAAGCCACACCAAGCAATGAGAGGCTGAATGTGGCCCGCGCCCATGCAGGTTTGAAGCTTTGGAAGGCAAGTGACTCTGGCTTGTGTAACCAAGTGGAAGTGATTGGTCCTAGCTCCTGACCCTATCGGTCTCTTCGTTCCTCGCATCACAAGTAATCAAATGCACAGCAAGTGAGATAGGTATTGTCTTAAGAAATTTCATTATGTCTAGCCAACTGATTATGTAGACTACAGCCACGGGAATTCCTTGAGGGAGAACGTAGGCATAATTGAAAATCCTCACTCGATCGCGTGAACCCTAACTTAATTTCATAGTATTTCTTTGGAATGTAACACCAAAGTCTATAATCTCAGGCGGTCAAACTTGTTCAAAACTTATTAGGACACTAAAAATGATGAAGGAACTCCTTTTATATTCTAGACTATAACCCTTTCAAGTTATAGGTGGTCTCCACATACAAATGGACGCATGATGTGTCCTACAGAAAATCAGTTTTAAATCGGCAACTATTTCAAAAATAAACTCACTGAAATGAAGAAGAAAGGATGTGAGCAATCCGATTGCGGTGCATCCCAAACCCCTATTCTCCTTCGTCTGAACCTTTTGATTATGCATAACTCTCTACGTTAATCCTGGAAATGAGGCATCCCTATTCATAATGTATGAATGTAGGTTTGTAGCTTGCAAGGTAACTCTAAACATAAACTTTTTAATCATTTCTCTACCACTTCACGGCATACTGATGAAAGGCGGACGGGACGCATTTCCACACTGAGCCGAACAGTTATTATGGCTTGTAAAGGGAAGAGGATTTAATGAGGTGCAATACAGCTGCAACCAGTCGGAAATTCCAACCAAGAATTAATAAAACAATAATGATGATAAGAAGTGTGTTTGGTAGATACCTCAATCGCCACATCACAAGGCAGCACATACAACATGGGATGGAATGCTTTATTAACTATCATAATAATTCGTAGTTAATTTTCCGTCATACAATGGCACGGACTAATATTAGAGAACATTGTCATTACTAACGTTTACCAAAATCCACTTAGAAAACCACTCATCACTTACTTCCTGTGCAATTGCAGTGCTGCAGTCCGAGTCATCGTCGGAAGCAGAATTACGTGAATTGCCGAAAAGTGGCATGGAAGAACAAATGCCTAAGAGAAGTGCAGAATGGTTGAGAGGCCACAATGCATGACTTGTTGGTCGCGCTGCAGAGTAGAGACTGCATTGCTCACGCACTTAGACACACGGTCAAAAACTACCGAAACACCACATCGTCTTCTCCCCATTTGAGCGTCATCCCTCGCATTCCCTCTGACCGGCCTCCCAAATTTGCTGTCACAACTTAGTGGGTGTTTGGATTGTCTTGCATGGTAGGGAGCATTTGATTCCACTATCATCGATGCAGCTCATTAACTCTGCTGTAGCCGACGTTTTATTCTACCTGTAAACAGTATTGGAGGAGGGAACACTCACTAGCTTACTGCAGTTTAAGACCGAGTTGTGCTCTACAACGAGGGCAGCTTGTATGCCTATCGCCAGTCGTAAGGAAGTCGGCCTAAGAGAACAGAGCTGTCAAATGAACGTCTAGGTTCGAAACGATCTCCCGAGGCTGATGTTACGCAGCCAGTCCTCCTCGCATATTTGATCTCGTTTCAGTACTAACCATTCATCTGCCTATCTATCTGCCTACCTACCTGTCTACCCAAGTTTCATACAACTAGTGGCGAATGTGATGCGCGTTCATAACGGACTTTTAACTGGCTTGAATCCAACGTCAGTTCATCGGTTTCTAAGCCTTGTTATTAACCACGAGACTGTAATAACTACCTCCCATTTGAGGTCTTTGTAGATTTATTTGTTCACGACAGATGCCCTTCTTCAGTATCGTTAAGGCATTGAATTCTATTGCAGGCATCAAGATTGACTTTATGGCACTCTGAGTCATAGCTGAAATCCTAATGGACAATAAGTCAAAGCAACGTATATTCCCGACGTACAGAAAAGCTGAGAGGCTAGCTGCATGGTCCAAAAGCCATGCCTCTGTAGGATGGAAATGCAATCCATGGAGGCCAAATGGTCCATTCGGGTAGATGGACACGCAGTTACAAGCTGTTCCACAACTGCGCTCGTAATAGATTTGAGTGATTTTTTAAAATGCTATTAATATTTCGTGTTAATTATCTGTTTTATTAGTAAAAGAAGGCATATTTGTTAATAATGTAGCGCATTATTTGTTCACCTCCTCTTTTCAATTACACCTGGGCTGACCAGGCTGATTGAATTGGGACACATTTACTAGTTAAGTTCAATGAGAGCCAACACAGATTTGGGGAGAAAGGAGAGCTGAGCCCTTCCCTGCATTGCTCTCCTGCTTCTCACCTAAAAGGCAGATTTAAGACAACATTTGTAATACTTATGTTATTTAAAAATGACATTGTAGGTGACAGGCAGGAGAACAGTTTAAACCTGTTCGTGGACGAGCAAGGCGACTCTCCGGACATGGAGAAATGCTCCTCTTACCTTCCACCGCTTTGCTGCCACACATCAGCTGTGTGATTAATAAAGATGCCCATAAACATCTAACCATCAAGTGTTGTCCATCGCTATATGTTCTGTGAAGGTGATACGTCATCTAAATGGATTTGAGACATTCGTAGAGCCCTCCCACGTACTTTAGTAATGTAGCATTTGCATTTTAAAATATTTTTATCTTGGATGTTTAAAAACAAGCGTAAACACTGCACCCTCAGCAGACGTAAGCAGGCTGTCCACCTGACCATTCCCTTAATGCCGTTGCAAGGCAAGGTACTGTTGAAGAACATACATAAAAGACTAGAGAGGCCACTGGCACAGCCCAAAGTCCGTGCTGCAGACCCGAAGAACAGGTTGTGAAGGCTAAAATGCCTGTGTAGGTCCATCAGAACATCGCATTGCTCCACAATAATGTATTGGATGATATAGATCCGAAAGAATGTTTCCTATGCTTTGGAAATGACGTAGTATAAGGGTAATCTAGTAGTTAAATTAGTTCAATCACAAGTAAATAACAAAAAAGTCGATGAAGAGTGTTTCCTATTTTCCTTATTTGCTATTAAAATAATCCACAGCTGTCACAACTTGGTCACAGATCGACGAAGTTTAAGTTGCTTGGTTATCTATATCCCCGACGAATGGTACGCATCTCCTCTCCTTCATTTGGTTGTCCATGTTGTGTGGCTTCCGTGACGCCTGAAGTTTACCTCGTCCATTTGCCCAACAAGGGCAAGAGAACATCAGTCGTGGTGTTTCCAGTCCCACTCGTTACTTGGTCTGACTCCAGGGTGAGTACAAAAGAGCACGGTAGGCAAAGAACGAGCTAGCATACTGATGGGGCACTATTACTAGTGAGTTGATGCGACGACCAGCCATTTGGCAATGTTGTACCTCATTTCTGCATCAAATATTTATTTTTTTGTGGGTAATATATATTTGGTTAACTTTTAAGTGAGATTAAAGTGCTTTGAGAGCATGATTTAGGCCCTGTTTGGGCGTTACATCCTAAAACTGCGCATTTATTTTGACGTTTCAGTGGCTTAAACCACACATTCGGGAGTCCTACCGATCCTACTGATCCGCGGCAGGTTCTAGAACCTGAGCTGGTAAATGTACAGCATGGCTGCACCGCAAAAATTGTACGGTGCTGGCACTACCAACCACACAGGTTTTCACATTCAAGCAGTCTTCCCCAGTCAACTCTCTCGCGCCAATTTCAAGACGCAATACAAACAGGCATATAACCGGACGGTAAAAGTTTAAAACTTTACATTCCCTCGCATTCATCCTGCTTGTAATGAATGTTGGCTTAGTTTTCACAAATATATGAATCCCCCATACTCCCAATCAAACATTCAATCCGCACATAGCAGAGCTACCTCATCGATAAACCCACCACAATGACATTGTCTTCACCACATCAAACGTCTTGGAAGACTAGAATGCCCACCCCACTTCCCTTGAACCACAGGTCGTAAACTCACCGTACCTCCCCAACGGAAGCCACGCGCTCCACCGTTCCAATGAGATGCCAAGCTCACATCTACCACGCCAAGCTCTGGAAAGATCGCCGTCACATGTATGTTACGCTGGTGACAGGCATATTGACTGTACTCTCACCCTTTGGATTCCTTTACTATCAACCACCATCAAAAAATTACCGTCAACACAGAAAGCCCCACCACCATTGTTTTCAAATGCCATGAACATTTTCTCGAATCATGCGAGGTCGAGCACGCACAGGCGAAAGAGGTTACGGTATAAATTTATGCACATATATATATATATATATATAACAAAAAGGATAAGACACCACAGCAGTGGTGATGAGGGATGGGAGGACGCAAATACTGTTCAATTCATAAGTGACCAGTTCTCATTTTTTCCTCGACGACGAACAAGCGGAAGATCGGCGTACATTCGAGCGAAGTGCTTCCGATTTCTTACGGACATTGCTTTTTGCTATGCTGGGAGGGGGTGGAGGCATCGCCTCCCTATCTGCCACCGCTGTCACTCCCGCCTATATCGAAAACAAAAGAAATGCGCTTAAAATCATACAAAAGCAGAAAAAGGATTAACCGATCAGCATACATTTACACACTTCTAGCAAAACACCAACCTCCGCTGTCTGGTACATCTTATGAAACACAGATATTGTCGTTATCAAAGAAAACAAAAGAGGATACGAGGCTAACCTTTGATGTGGTACGAACATTGCGAGCAGTAGTAGTAATAGCAGGCGTCTTACAAACGCGTATCCGTGAGCCCGTGGGTCGCTTCGAGCTGGTCTGGCGAGTCTGGACCATCCCAGCTTCGTCACCGTCTTCTCCTTCCGTTTCTGAAACTCCAATTCCCCCACCTTCCCTTTCTTCTTCCTCGCTGTTCTCATCGTCTGAGAACACCAGTTTTGATGCCAATGAGGGACCTATACGGTTGAGATGTGCACATAACTCTGACTTTCCTATTAGTTTCTACAAACTATGAGAAGTCAGCTAATCAAAGCGTAGTTCTGGTTTGGTTTGGCTTATATGTACATCCTAACCAAAACATTGTACCATGGTTAAACAATCCAGTTTCATTCGCCTCAAGTCGAAACACACTGGCAAATCAACGCAACTCCACCTCCCCTGAGTCAGCCGGAGAAGTCTCAAAATTAGTGCAATCTACTGACACTTCCTTGTGCAGGTTCCGTATCGCATTGGTGAGTAGGGCAAAACAAATCCTTCCTGAGCTGCCGCCTGGCTATTCCAACCTAAATCACCAGGTCCTTACCATGGAAGGACAGACCGGCCACTGTGCCCTTCAGCTCCTCGTTTGGCGCGATCGAAGTCCCTTGAGGAAGACCCTCGCCTTCCTTCAATTTCAATTTTAAGGACCCAGGGGACTCCAGGAGGGTCGGACGATCCTCGGCATGAGGTGAAAGAGGCAGACCAGACGTCTGCACGTCGACGTCCGAACCCTCCAACAAGAAGTCCTCCATCGTCAGGCCCGAAGCAGATATGCTCGCCTGAATATTTTTCTTAAAGCGATGGAGACTCAGGAACGCACTACGCTCGACTTTCTGCAAGAAAGCAAGAGGAGTAATAGACAAACGGTGAGAAACGATACCCTGGTTAGGAAGCAAATATAAGATTATGAACGTAAAACCAATAACTATTAAAACAACCCAGACCCACCGGATTTTGCAGCCGCTTTTCAATAAAATGAGTAAGTCAAGTGATTGGCAGGAAGGCAATAGCAAGTGTGAAATGAGATGGAGGAGTACCTTAAACATGAGATCTGTCATGCGAAGGAGATCTTTGTATAATTGAGCTTTGTGCAACGAGAGTCGAAGCTGGCTGAGCACCCGAATGTAAAGACGAGCTTCTGCGGACTGAGGGATGTTTAGAACACGATTACTGAGGCGCATGGCCAGGTCGTCGTGACAGGGGTTATCCTGCAAGGATTGCCAGTGATGGTAGTGTTAACTTTCTCGAGACTACCAAAGAAATATTGTTCGCAGCAATGTGTAAGCATGCAGCTGTGGTGGTATTTAGATTGAGCTCTATTACTAAAAGGACCTTAACCACCAGTAATGCTATCGTCAGATGACATGCGACCATTGGGAGGTTAAGCATCATCAGAATGCAACATATGACTTTGATTTTTCATCTGATTGTAGGAGTATCACCCTAAAGAAAAAATATTAAGAAAGTTCTCAACGGAAATGTTAAGAGAGGTTAAGAAAATGCTCGACCGCAAGCAAAATTACTGAGTATCATAGTAGAGGCGAAATCTTGCATTGCCCTTCAGGCATCGGACCGCATCCGGAGGCCTGTGAACTTTCCAAAACTGTGTACTTATGAGTGAGGTGAAATAAACTCACGGTACTTTTGTAATCCTCACCGCTATCAGCGGCCACTCTGCTCTGCACCTTAGGGAAGAGGCAAGAGGCGTCGGTAAGTCGAGCGAGAAGATCAACAACAAGGCCAGGGTCAATTTCGGAGAGAGCTGATGTAGCCGGTGCCGCCACGAGGATAGTCAGTGTGGGCAGGACAGCGTCGGCTACACAAGCCTGCCGCTCAGGGCTGGAGCAAGCGAAGTCGGTGAAGAAGACGCCCAGTGACTGGCTCAGCGTAGGTAACTCCGCAGTTTGCGGGTTAAACCAGAGCAGCAGTAGGCGTGAGATCAATCGGCCCGACAATAAACGGCCGAAGATGAAGAGCTTTGCTACACCCACACCCGCTACAGTGCGCAAATCTGCATCCTAAAGAGCGTGCAAGGAAGTGAGCAAAAGGAGGAGCTTGAGAAGTCTCTGCAAAACTGCAAGCGAAGCGATTGGGAGAGGTCCTCGCCATGGTGGATTATAATTGAAAAAAAAAGGAATAAAATGCTTTTTTCTGCAGTTCACGACTGCGATATAACCGTTCTTTCTGACTCCGCTTGAGCACTCGGACTAAAAAAACTGTGGTTCATATGCTCAAAAAATCACCATTTTCGACAAGGACAGGCAAGCAAGCGGTTGGTGCAAGATGTAGATGGGAAAAAGGCCGGTCGACTACTGCAGCCACATGTTTGTGACAACCCCGAAGAAGTATTTTGATCAAAATCGGACTGTTCACACCACCACCTTAGAGAAACGGTGGTGTTTCGTTCGATCAATGATGCAATGGAAGCACAGTATGATAGCATTCTTCTGGCTCAGAACAAATGAAGTTCGTTCCACAAATTTTTAGATCCTAACGTTTACAAACCTTGTGGTAACTTTGTTTCAAAGACAGCCCTAAATCTTATCAATAATGGAGTAATTAAAACTTCCTTGATGCGTCACTGAAAATAACTACTCGGTTAGCTTAGAATGACCTGGGATAATGATGGTAGATTAACTGTAAGAGCGTATAGTTAAGGCGGGTAGTCCTTTTTCATCAAGCGGTGGTCATTTTACTGGCCACCATAGTACTGACGCCAGATATCAAGAAGCATGTCAAGTGAGCAAGATGCAAGAAACGACCCATAAAAGGAAGCCGTGAACAAACCTAATGCATTACAGAGAAATTCTATAACTTGGAAAATGCGCAAGCAGAAGTATGATCAGAATCTCACTTGTTTGAAACAGAAAGGAGTCGAACGACCCAAAAATAACACTTCCACATTATTGCATGCTAACTATATGAAACAGGAGAATTATGAGCAGATTTTGCACATAAAAATCCTAAAGCAGACTTTTGTACTTTTTTGGTATCCAAAAAAATGACATTCTTCCCCGATCTACAAGTGCAAGATGAGCAGCATACCGTCGAAAAAAAAGAAGTCATAACCATCACAGCCGTTCCTTGGAGCTCAACAAACATGCTCACGCTACACACCCACCAGGAAAGGAGATCTGCATGAGCCAGCCGCAATCATGAATCCGTTATAGGAGCACTGCATTCTCAAATGCAACGGTAAAGAACGCGGGTTGTGACGCGTGTGGTGCAATCTGGACCATTAGTGCCCAAAACTGTATGCTTTATGGCTAGAAAACTCAAACAATGAAACGATGAAAGAGGATAAAACAAGCGTAAATCCGTAAATAGACCAGATGGACTGATTGACAGTGGATGATCAAAGCAAGGTGGTCGCCATTTTGTCAGTTTTTAACATTTAAAAAGAACAAATGAGATAGAAATCAAAAGCAACACTTTACATAACCCTCCTGAACTTGGCATACATACCTTTGATTCAGGATCCAGAGTACTCAACTAAACACGTAAAAGTGGTTTAGGTAGGAGTAAACACGGTAAATTTATGTTTATCAATAAGCTTACTTTAATTCTTTCCCATCACACTTGTAGGGCTATGGGTTTTTTAGAGATAAGGGGAACTTACGTCACTATCGATGAGTTCCACCATAGGTGCCAATAAGCGAAGAGCGAGACTGATAGTTTCGGAAGCGGTGGTGCTGACGGCACCAGAGCTGGAACGTCCGCTCTTCAGCAAAACAAGGTCGCCTAGAAGGCAGGTAGAACACTTTCTCAAAAAAAGCCGAACCCTAATGCGCGATCGGAATGGACTTGCAGGTGTTAGAAATTTGTTTTCAGGAAAGGAGCTAGTATAGTTATTGTTGTTTCAGGGGAGATCTAACAAACCATGAACGTAAAGGTCACATTCTTTACAACAAAACTAAATCCTCCCCTCATGCCCTGCTATTGTTGCTGCTCATTGCCAAAGGAGCCTATTCAATTTAAACATAAAAGAATATTCTGCCACTGCTAAGGATTCTTTTGTTCGATTTTAGCAATGAACTAAGCCAATTTTAGCCACCAGACCAAACCATTGTCAGTTTAATGACGACTTAGTGCAACAATAATGTAACCTTCTGGGCGTGCAGGTTGCGTCAACTACTCGGATTATTTTTTTTAAAAAAGTGATCCCTAAATGACCTCATCACTACTATGGCTAATGAAATGATCCTGGATAAAATATTATGCGTGAAGTGAAGAAAATGCAATGCAATAGGGAGGTTTTAACGAAAAGTACTTTAATCACGAGTACCGATACTTTTTGATCACTGGATTATAGCCACCCAACAGAGTAATACACTAAAAACAACTCACCGATGTCCAAATCGACCTCATCAAATTTCTCCGCCACCTCCAGGAAAGGATGAAGACCGAAAATCACGAAGGCATCAATGATGCAATTGATAGCTGTCACGCGTACCGTAGCATGGTCAAGTTTAACAGCCTTCAACAGAATTGAACCACAACAAGGTGAGCGTAAAACAATAATGCCCCAGCTACCTTTGCATTTATACATACTTCATAGAAGAGCGAGAGATATGATTTGGTGAGAGCCAAATCGAGAGTGCAACAGAGACCCAGCGCCAAAATCGCCTGATTACGGATGGCCAAATCTGCGTGTTGGACACTGGGTAGAATCTAACGGGTGGACAGATTGGTAGATTAGGAAGAGAAACTTAAATCGGACAAACAAAAAGACACCCACCAAATTGTAAAGCAATGACCGAAGAGAGGGTGGAAGGGACCAGAGAGAAGGAGACTTTTGAATTGTAACAACGACCATTTTGTTGGCCTTCAGCACCACATCCGCGGAGAGCCGCGAGAGGTACTTGATCTGCCGACGCACTAAAATAACTTTTGGATCCGATTCGTCGTTTTCTTCTTCTTCTTCCTCTTCCTCCGAGTCGACTATTTCCACCACCTCTTCCGTGACCGCCTCTGCCTTCATGGTGCTAGAGGAGGCATGGATCGAGGAAGCAGAGATAACTGGACGGCCACTAGTGTCCGGTGTACTGAAGAAAAAAACCGGAAAGTGACATCAGGATTTAATTGACTAGTTTGACACCTAAATACCAAAAAACAACTCGAAAGCAAAACAAAAATTAATGAACTTACAAGAGGAGTGCCTTGACTCCTGAAGTATTACTGTGTTTCTGCAAAGCCCCACACCAGCTATTCTTTTTTTATCCATCGTGCCAAAATGTTATCACAAGGCCTCGTTTTGCATGAATTCACGCATCAATGCCATAACCTGGGTTCCCATTTTCGAATGAATTCCTTTGTAAAACCCAAGGCAACAAGGCTATGGCCTATACTGAAGCAACATATTGACAATTTTAGCATTTACCACAAATAGCCCATCAATTAGCAGCGAAAGCTCGCCAAATTTACGAATCCAAGCCGAGGCACACAAATCATCATCATTTGAACTGATATGAAAACCGGATCACCTTCAAATACTGACCTACAGAATAACCTTACATTTAAAGTATGCAGGCCAATCTATTCTGATAAGAGCAATGCATAAAAAACCTAATCAATTAGCGCTCTCAGGTACGCACTAGACCTGTCAACACAAAAACACTAAAGCTAGCGCCTCAGTCAATTTCGGACGAAAACATTCATAATGTAGCCAATCGAAACTTGACGCTTAGTTTCACTTCCAGGTTATGCAAATATTCTTGCATGATTACTGAAACGGCTAGAAGAAAAACGCATGCAGTTGTGATGCGACTTAGTAAACAATGGTGTCCAAGTGTCTCCAACGATTACAAATGTTTAAATGGCAGCAGACATTCGAATCCATTCATCGAAGGCTAATACGTCACTACACTGCAACTTTGGAAATAATCAAGGGATTTATTTCTCAAACTCCTTTAGAGCTTGCTGCGGATTTCGCCCGAGTTTAAGTGATTAAATCGTGTGTTGCGGCCCCCGATGACTGTGACTGTGATCCAGTTCCACCCTTCAAACAACAGAATCAAGAATAATCAAGAGGCTTACCAGACGGGCAAGTTGATCCCAGTGAGTTCATGAAGCAAAGCGGAGCGTTCTCCCTCCAGCCTGGCGCACTCATCACGAAGGGACGTAGCGCGCTCAAAATCCTTCACTCGAATGCATTCGCTCAGCGACTCGTTCAGCTCATTCAATTTCACTTTCAGTTCAGCCACCTACAAAAGGGAAATGAATAAAGAGCCTTGCTTTTGATTCCACTGAACCACTGAAGATAAGTAAGGCACTTCGCCTCGCCTTTATGCGGAGGTAGGTCTCGCGAGCCCTATTCAAAGGCTTGGCCTGGGGTTGGTGTGAAGGCTCAGCTGGTGACTTCCCAGCACTCGGCGTCCGAGATGACACATCGCCGTGGTTGTCGTTCGTACCGGCGGCTGCCGATACGACGGGTTGAACGCCGGAAGTCAGCTTCTTTGCCGCCTCTTCAGCAGATTCTAACAGCTCAGAAGTCATCTCCGCGACTTTCAGCACTCGGTTTTGCTACAGAAAATATCCCATTATCAAATCTGACGGTCGCCTCTCGATATCAACGAACTTTTAACTATCAAGATTACGTAGAAAAGCAGCTGCGAATCGGAGATGTACTTAAAAAAGTCCATGTGTGCATGCGTACTGAGGCGGGTTGGCATATTTAATGCACTCAATGCCAGACACCCGACCCTGAACGTGTCTAGCCACACTGATCACTCCAAACCTGTCCATAGTACTAGTGATGTACTTGTGAAACTGGAACGAAGTGTAACTAATGATGATGCCGATAGGAGTGAAATCCCTTCCAGAAACCTATGATTCGCATATGCCTTCAGTAAACTCCGACACTATAAGTCGGTTGAGTACTTAAGAAAAAGCTTGCCAATGGTGAAGAATGATAAACTTACCACATTTGACTCAAGATTGAAGTAGATTTGTAGCAGAAATTTTGTGAGACTAGCAGGTACCTGTGGGCACACCAGCCAGCCACGAACAACGTCAAAGAGCCGTCGCCGTCCAAATTCGTCGGAGAGGTCCAAAGACTCACATAACAGCAGAACGTGCTCCAACACACTCTCCGCCTCCATAACGTTCTCGTTGTAGTCGACGTCTGCCCGTAGCAGAACCAGAAGACTATCTACACGACTAGTCAGAAAGTGAAAATGATAGTGAAGATAAGTTTTTTTTCCATACTTATGGACGGACCGAGAATCGGCACGGGAACGTATGAGCCAACAGAGGCGAAAAAAACGCCAGTAAATACAGAAGCTTTGATATGAACTTTGAAAATCCGTTTTACTATCCAATTCCAAAAATCTTGCGCGGTAGCAAACTAAAAATACTTCCGTTGACAATTTACCATCTAAACACAAATTTGCTGACGATTAGAAGGCGAAGCGGCGGTAGAGTGGTGTGCACTCTGAAGGTTATTTAATGAAAGTGGTCAAACTTCGAAGCTCAGTTTGTTTCTTTAGCTCGTAAGATTATTTCGTCTCTCCCAATGCAATCAACCTTGATGGCTTCCCATTAGCTGGTGTCAACTGCAATCAGATGACTAGGTCTCGTGAAATCAGGTAATGGACAATGCTGGGATAATGCATCAGGCATATATTCTGCTTCAGACCACTCGGATGTTGCATCCGAATGCTACGAACCCCTAAATGCTTTACAAAACGAAACTTGTCGAATCATGTAATTGAGATTTTACGAAAGATCTCACTTCCAAAGATGATTCCACAACAGCTATTGCAATCACCCAATAATCCTTGTCCGAAATCGTCGACTTACTAAATGATGAAGTTAACGTAGTCCGAAACCGATGGCGTTATGCGCTCGAGGAGGGCTGCAGATTGACCAGGCGATGAAGAGGAAGTGCTGACGGTATGGCAGATTTGACCACTTTCCTCAACCTGATTGTTCTTATCGCCGGTGTCGTCATCTGCGTTCTGTTTTTTCAACAGATACTCGATTATCACGCGCCAAAAGAAGACACATTCCACGGAACATCTATCGGGTTTTGGGATGTGCCTAAGTGGGTGGAAAGCATGAGGTAACGAATCGTCTTCCCCTTGCTAGCAAAACCTTCGTTACATGAAGGTCGGGAAGACAAATCAAAAATCGTTTACGAGGCAATTTACCCTAATCCATCCACACACTCGAGGAACACTGATATCCCATGCAATCAGTTGCTTACTTTTCGTCTAAATAGTCAGTCGCCCACTTGGTTATGACAGTCACCAAGGCGTCCTCCTCTAAATTCGGCAATAGATGATCGAGACAGAGTTTACTGGTCTTGGGCACACCCTCAGTATCCAGCCTTCGGAGCAAGAGAATTGGATCTTGATCCAGGAAGTTGAACCACGCTAGCACCAATGCCTCCGCCGCTTTCCGGACATCGGCTAGGAGACAAATGGAAATCAAAGACGGTAACGAAAAAACTTCAAATAGGTGCTTTATCATAGACTGGACTCACGCGAGGTGTCCGTAAGACCGTCCTGCAGAATGGAAATACGCTTGGCAATAGAAAGGGGTCGTACCACGGAGCGTTGAGCGAGGATGTTATAGGCGGTCTTGCGGACGGCATCGGAGACATCTCGACAGCGTTCCACGACGACAGGTAGGGTAAAAGTGGTGAGTACGATGGCGGCAAGGGCGGCACGACGAACGTCCGGTGATGTGTCGTGGCGCGAAAGCCACAGTAGCTGTTCAATAACCGGGCACTTACGATCTGTGGGATTCTGAAGACGTGCTAAACCCAGAGCTGCCTGCACGCGGATCATGGGCTGTGCATAATGGAGAAAGTATGAGCAGTCAACGTGTAGGCTCCAAAAATACAATGAGTGACTGTGATTTATGATATCGTCATTGTATGTCCGTTTTATGTCGATGCATTTAAGGCCAACCACAAATAACGAATGATAAAGGATTTTCTCCCGATTTTTGGAAACTCGCTTGGTAAAGCAAATCGATGAGCTACATTTCTGCCATCACTTAGGCTAGCCTAGAGCCCAATGCAGCCAACCAAACGAGCCTGTGGAAGATGACTCAGATTGCCTGAGTGAACAGCATCAGTGGAGCTGAAGACTGTTGAAAGTGCCGAAATCCAAAACTTCATCAGTCTTCTCTCATTTTAACCGAAATGCCAATCGCATTGGCCGATCAAGGCATCTCACAAGTATTGAACTGTTTCCCAGAACCATTAAAGCATCCGGTTTTTGCTCTAAAATTATCCTTTGTTCAAATTTCATGCCTGATATTTGTTTACGAGGTAAACCTTTGCCCAACTAGTTTGCTGATACAAAAAGATTCCATCAAGCCCCCTCCAGACAATGGGGTAACACATCGATGTCGAATTTGCTAAGCTATTTTTAAGGATAGCCATGTCACCCTAAGTATCACTGAGTCATACGAGCCTATCAAATCGTAAGCTAAACTGTAAAAAGGACAGCAGAATTGAAGGTAATGGGAAAGGACCCCTATCAACGAAACTCAGATTATAAGATGCCATTACATTGCTCAGTGTGCATAGATTTCGAGAATTAGACGGAAAAACGCAGTAGGATCCCTACCAGAATATGATTTCGGAGAATGTATTTGAGAAAGAAGGGGCAAATTCGTTACCTTGACATCCGTTGACCGACGAAGAAGGACGCGCTGAACGATGTCGAACAGCTCTACCGGCAGACAAGCCTCAGAGCCCATAGCTTCGAGTAGTTTGTGAATCAACTGAGTGCACCGAAAACGTGGTGCATGCTTGACGCATTCGTGATACTGCGGAGAATGGGAAAATAAGGCTGCGTTAGCCCAGTGGGGAACCCAAGAAAAACTATAGACAAGTCCAACAAATACAGCGATAACGGCCCAAACGAACCAACATTTTGGATTATTAAATGGGTGATAATAAAGGCTAAAGCTAGATTCCATTCAGGGATTTTAGCTTGGTTCTCGAAATGCAGACTGCCTATGTGAACGTGCCAGCTATTAAATACACCCGCTTCAGAAAGTGGAGCTATGAGGTATAAGGTTGTACACATGCATTTCAGTAAGCCCCTACAGAGTCCAGTAAATGCAGGAAACGAATAGATTTTGGGAGTATAAAAACCAGTAAAATTTGCATTAAATGGCATTCACTTACGATGAGCAATCCTTGTAGACGAACAATTATCACGCCAGATGTGATGGCGGATCAAAGTAAAATAGCAGATAGTAACCAGAGCATAGTCAAATTTAAGAGCATAGGACGTACCTTAGCACAAAAGAGAAACATCTTGACAAGGAGTAGATTCCGCGGATTCCCATCTTCACGTTCAGCGGCGTTGGCACTGATATGAACAACAGCACGAACAATGAAATCAATGGTCCGCTCTCTGAAGACATTACGTTCTGCACTGGTCAAGGAGTAACGGCAGAGCTCAAAAAAGTCCTCTGCAAAATGGGAGAACGGCATCTGCAAGAGTACCAAAACATTAAGAACTCATAAGAGCATGTGCTCGAAACAAATGAAGTGAATGATTGAGAAAATGCGTCAGTGCCCACGGTAATTCAAAAGTATCCCTCCATTTATTGCAAACTAAGACGCAAGCGGACCTTGAGGATCAAGGAGAGAGCACAATGGTTCACGAACTAAAGGTTAAAACAACTTACCCTTGTATACAAATCCATCAGGGAGGATAACAGGCGATCATGAGATAATGAAGTTTCCTGGCACTCATTGAATATGGACACAATATGGGGCGGCTTCGTTACAGCCCCTGCCATTTCTGAAACTAAGTAAACGTCGTTCTTTGGGCTCAAACAAAGACAAAGCCAAAATACTAGAAATTCGCTTTCTTCGTGTAGACAAGGCAATTCAAGCAAAACGCTCAGCTTTACATGATACTATGCATTTTAATAGAGTAAGGAGCACAGTCGCCCCGAATAACGAAAAGTGGGACAGAATTTGTGAAGCCACTTCCTAAACACTATCAAAACAAACGAAGTAAAAAGCGCGGGACGTTAATCATTCGTAAAGTCTGTTCCTGAGTAAGTAACAGGCATTAAGCAATGAGCTTGAATGATGGGTAAGAAAGTTAGCAAAGATCGGTTTAAAAAAGTGAGACAAAAAACTTGCATAGCACATATAATATCAGAAAAACAAATCCAGAGGAGCCAAACAAAGAAACTGCGCCACTACCACCACAACACAAACCACCCAGAACTTAAACAACCCTCTTAAAGTCAAAACAACCACCACCATGACTGTTTACAAAGTTCAATATATTCAAACATAAGGCCTTATTTAATTAAAAAACTAAGATCTAATAATATTTTAATGCCTTAAATCGAATTCGGTTGAGGTTTTTCCATTTTTAACCTATGCATGTTTTTCCACAATGCGGAATTGAAGTGTCAATGTATGTTTAATTGATCATGAAGCACTATGCCTTTCACAATAATAGTATTTCATGCAAGCTTTCTGCAAAATGCATATTCTTAGCGTCTTGCGGTGTTTAATTTACTGCACCTCTCCGAGATTTCCTTAAAGGCAAATGGGGCAATTCTTGCTTTGAGTACACATAATCGGCACGCATTAGAGCTTAGGACTACTGGCACGACCCAACCCACCTTGTGAGGGTATAATGGCTTATCACCTAAGTGAATTCTCAACCACAACCAGGAGCTAAGCAACCAACCTATGATAGTTCTTGGAAAATGCTGTGATTATAGTACTTATTGTAGCGTCCCGAGGCTCCCTTTAAGGTAAGAGAAGGCATAGTACTGGGGTTAGAATGCATGTATTCTGGAAACAGAGGGCTTGGGGGCTGCGGGCATGGCCCAAAGGCCGACCAACCGGCTCAGTACAATATGGCCACCCAAGCCACCGAAACCAGCAGTTCAAACAAAGTATTACACTTATGTTCTTTAAGTGTGCTTTGCAGGCGAGAGGTGGGGGGAATTTTTCAATCTTCATGTGGACGCACGTGGTCCCTCCCCCCTAGATTTAGAGGCCCTTCCGTCAAAAGCACTCCCCTATCGCGCACTCTGCCTCTATCCATAATAAAGATGTCTAAGAACATCTCAACTTCTTATAGCAGGGGTGGGAGATGGGTAGAGGGTAGGGAAGATCCCTTTACATTGATGATGTCTATTGCGTTATAGAGCAAGGAGCCACAATGAAGCAAATTATGCTTTTATGGAAGAATGTGTTGCTGTTGGTGTGTGGTAGAGCCATGAGACTAAATCTATTGCCTGCGAATAACCCTGTTAAAATTGGGCCTCAACAATCGGCAAATTAGAAAAACCATGTTTTTTCAAAAACCAAATTATCACATGTCGATTCTTCTCTTAAGTTTCATTCACAGACTCCACCACTGTCAGTTTTCTCATTTGTCCCTTAGGACTTATTCTGTGAATTGCAGGTAATTGTAAGTCGGGATTGAACGTGGTGTGTTGAAATTGTACCTTAGCAAGACTACTGATTATAAGTGGTAGCACGTCCTGCGGTAGCTTCCTCCCGGGGTGGTCAGGTACAGTAGCCATCTAAAGACTTCAGGATGGTTCTACATTTGTAGCCCCAACGACTTCCTCAAGGTGGTAATAAGCTGTAATAGTTAGCAAACTTATTTGTTGTGGGTGTACAGAAGGACTAGGAGGCGGCAGCGGTCACCAAATGACCACGCTGTCGAAGCGGAAGTACAGCTGCCGCAAGATGCAGTCAGCGCAGTTAGACCCGTATTGAAACAAATATCAAGGCTCCAAGGTTAATTGACCAATTTTTTCACACTCCGAACCTTAAACTCAGTCGATATTCTCATGTAAAAGTAATGTTTTCTTGCGTAAGCAATGTTGTAAAAACTCAATTGTTTCAAAATATTTGGTTTTGTTATTATTCATTGGGCTGATAAATCTTATCACAAGTTTTTGACATAAACATTAGAGGGAATGTCTCTTGGAAAATATCTGATTTCGTTCAAAGGGAAAGGGACTTACGACATCATTGATGGTTGGTTAACTTTCGGTTTCGGTAAGGGGCACATGCGTTACCAATTTACCTTCGTTGGATGGGCCAGCCTCTGGGCCATACTGGGAGCTCAAGCCCCTTTCTGTACGCCAAACACTTATGTTCTACCCGAGTATATTGCCTTCCTTTGCCCTCATGGAAGTCTCGAGATGCCACAGCGGAAAGCAAACCCGACTTCAAAGGACATTTATCGTGGTTTGCGCCGCCGGGTGACAAACTTTGGCGGTGCGAAAGAAGTACATATGATACGAGTGGAGAAATCAGTAACGGCTCAAAGAGGAGGAGTAAGAATGACTTCTACCTTCGGTAACTACCCCAGTTCTGTGTTTTGCAAGAACGCTATTAACAACGGAAGTGACACTAACCATGAACCACATGCAAAAGCTTTTTTCACGGAGTTTCCTTACATATCCGCATAAAATTTTCAATAAATTGAAGTTGCGGTATCTCCTTCAATTCTCTAATAGCTGAATAGAACTCAAATAGGCAGGTATGTCTGGGAGCGCCAAAGTGGGAACAACGTCAACTCCAGTCCTTTGTTACGCAAATCTGCTTTTTGGTCAGTGTTTCTACCTCTACTTATGGACATGCGTGATGATCAGCACAAGCACTCGTTCCTAAATCAATTTTTGAACCTGGCGAAACTCCAGATCCAATTGAATTCCCAAGAGGATCAGTGACGTTGTGGTCAAGTATCGCCTCAGTTGCATAGAAATTTGATGACTAGCACAGTCGTCTCGTTGTTGTTTGCTTTAGTACTGATTACATCGTGATGGCTGACGTTGGAGGTTTGCAAATACGCGTGTTGGAAATGATGCTTAAAAGAAGAGAGGGGCTATGTCATAGGTTCGGTGTTTAACTCCCGGTCTGGATAAAGGCCCAACTTCACTGGCTTTTGTACCTTCTCTGGACGAGCTAGCTTTTCGGCCACGCCAGTAGCCCCCATCCTTTCTGCCGGAGTAATATGTCTTCTTTTGCCTTTAGGGGAGTCTTAGCGTGCCATACGACCCTTCTGTCAGTTTACCATAAAGTATGCTCTGATTATTTCATAATTTTTGTTCGCAATAATCCATTAAACCTTTGACTAGCAAGGTGAATAATTTATGTTAGTATATTCGTAGGAAAACCCTTGAATGCAACCTGTAATTTTGGTTTTGTGACGATTTCTCTTGTGGCTGAATTGTGTTACGTGCTTTTTAAGCGAATTGTGCATCAAAGTACCAGGATGGAAGCGGTCTCTATGACGCAAACGGCTTTGCCAGCTGACAATTGCATATGTCATGTTGAAGGTCGCTTAGCTCCATCCCTCTTCGCCTAACCACTAAGGTTCTTATGAACCAGTGTTTTTAGAGTATCCTTACACATTCTTATCACTAGAAGGAGGCCAGTATGGATCAAATCTGCAAGATACGCAATAAGCTATGTAGCGATCATTTGCATAGAAGACGTTGAGCCCACCGTTAACTTAGCATAATTACGGTATCTGAAACTTTGCAATTCGAATGTAATAAATGGTCTATAGGACTGGCGTATGAGTTGGTTTTAATTGCCCTCGAAAAATGTCGCAAGTCTATTTTATGCATCACTTGAAGGAAAAAAGACCAAGAAAATCCGCCCAAATGCCAACAGAATCTAACAGACGTGTAAGACTTGGCAATATTCCTTATAGAGCATATTCCGCAAGGTAGAAGAATAGTTATGAGTGTTCGATAAGAGCATCGTTAAGCTAGATTTAAGTAAACAAATAAGAAATCACCACACATCGAATAAAAAAGCGGCATCCCAAGTCAAGGTGTTGCCCGAATACTGATTACTGTACCCTTCTACCAGAAGTATGCAAGTACTATTTGGCTAGAAGCCGTAGAAGGACTGACCACAATGCAAGTGCTAGTAGAGATGGGAAGTAGAACTTAAGCAGGTGGTTTAATGGTAACTTTTGTTGGGAAAAAAGTTTATTAAAATCAGGAATAAAATTTGATAGACTTAAATTATTCTTTTAAGATGAAAATCCTACAAAGAGAGGATGGTTTTTAAATCTCTGTCTCTATTTAAGAATGCGAAATATTTCCTTAGCAAAGGTGCTGGATGCTTTAGATGGAATCTCGAATCAATTTTGATTGGTGCGATCACTCCCGTTCGCGTCGCCATTCCAGCGGGTGGCACTATGTCCTCCCACGATCTCGGCAGGGACCACTCGAAGGAAGGTGCCAAACACAAAAGCTTTCACGATGGATACTACGCGGAGGCTTGACAACATCACATCGTGTAGAGCTTGAATCAGTCGCTCATGGAATGGCATTAACTAAGCTGGATGAAGTCAACTGACAGAAAAGGGACCGATGAATTTGGCGGTGATGGCGATGTTGATGATGGTAGGTGAATGAATTGTAATGGAAGGGGTGACGATCTTGGGAACTGAGGCCCTACTCTGGTGTGTGACTATCTCTTCCACCAAAAAGAGAGTAGAACAGGTGATGCTAATACCAATCTTTATTCGCCATATTCAAATCTCACTCTTTTCGATATAAGTCGCTGACCTGCACCCAAAGGAATCATTTCTATGTTCCTCCTTGCAAACTCACAATAGTTAAAATGTTCAAGACAACTTTCCAGAGCAATTATGAGATAAAAGGGGAGTTATACTTTTTAACAAGTAATGCACATTCAATGGCACTTGATAAGGAAAGAAATGAAGGGAAAAGGGATAAAAACGGATAGTAGTTGCCACGTTCAACAAACCAACCTTTTAAGCATCAGGTTGAAGGCATGTAGTACCGAAGTGTCCAAGTTGAATGACTTTATCTAGTATCAATGCTCATATATTGAGCTTTCAAACCCCGACATTACCACACGCTTACGGCCTCCACAATAACTTCCGTTGGCCACCTGGATGTTTGACCCACAAATATGTCCAACCCACACGCCCAGACGGACTTAAGTGTTCACGCTTCTGCACACTTGGCCATCATCTTCAGTGCCTACACCACCAGTATTGCTAAAACTTTCTCATCAACTATCCCTTTATACCTTTATCTCACTCACTAATACGCGTCTTTGCTCCTCTTAGACTCCTTTGTTTGAACTCCTACCTTCATATTGACGATACACTTTCTCCCTTGTACTCGTATCCAGCTCGAGTAATAAAGCCTTGTGCTTAGTCTGTCAGTCCTGAGGTCTCTACTATACAAGTTTCTTTTCGTTTCATTTTCCAATCACTCTTTGTGCCACCTCCATTAAAAATGCCCAATTTGCAGTAAGAAGAATTGACAAACCACAAAGCAATCGCAGTAATATTTAAATACCACTTCTGTTTGGCTCTCCTTACTGCTGTCAAGGCTATCGGGAAAGATTATAGAGGTTGACGATTTTCAATTAGTGCAGATCATCATATTCCATGCCTTATGTTCCCTCCAAAAGCGCCCATGGATTAAGTTTTCATTCAGTCACTGGTCACCAAGTTTCTATTTCCTTGTTAGAATCAGAAATACTGACCTCAGTTATGCATAATTTCCATTTTTAAACCGTTTTTATTTTGCTAGCTATTTTCTAGAACATCTTGATGCTGTAGTTAACTCGCAGACCCTCCTCTCTTTATTAGCAAAATCTTTCGACACGAAACTCTTAGTGTTGCCGTTAGTGGAGACCGAGGAGGAAGAAAGGCCAAATTGGGGGTTGGGTGCTCCCCTTTCCGGTCGCGTTGACTGGCGACTTAATTAAACCCAGGGGCACTCAAGCGTTAAGCTGTCCCGTCAACGCATCTGCTGCTTCTTGCACAGTAACCCTTTACCTCCTTCCTGTTTCGCGCGCAAGAACCCTTCCACTATTAAATGGTTCTCGTCCTCTCTCACATTCTCTGCTCAGCCAGTGGGAGAAGACATTAAATGAGTAGCTGTGCCACCTTCAAATCTCATCACATTGGTGCCTCATTTAATCGGCTTCGAGGCATCTTTTTGCATTGAATTTTGGGATTAGGTTATCATATTTCACAAGGACTGTGCATGGGATTGAGAATCTTGTTACGGCGCTTCGACAATCTCTTGGTGAATATTCTTTGTTGTTTATGGTCTAGCATCGGGTGTGTTTTAATCTAAGTTGTGGTAATAATCCAGTCAGCCATATCACTTGCCATAATTGTAATTACCCAGCTTTATCATATTCCATGGTATTATATTAAAATTTTTTTCAAGCTTACACATTTTGCACTTTTCTTCTTTGAGCACCTTGGTGTTGTGCCACGTAGTTTAGACGTCACTTCGTCAGCTAAAAAGAAACGGAAACACGCATAGGTCATGCGTTATCACTGCAGTGATCCGGACTGTCTGGCCTTCGAAATGTGAGACGTCCATCTCTCGAGGTTACCTTCAAGCCGCAATTGGACCAAAGCCATTTTGACGACCGTTCTTTGCGTAACCTGACACTGTATTGGAGAGGCAATTCCAGTGGGACATGTAGGCTATATATTTGAGCGAGCAAATAAACTCACTTCTTTTTTGTTGCCACTGTAATCGCTAAATTTGTGTGCACATCCTTAGCACCCACGGTCACCGAGGAGATGTGGCAAGCTTGTGTTGCTTAAGTTCAGCCGGAGCTCAGGTCAATAACCTCGATTTTATAATCAAATGCTCAGTGAATTTATCAAACTAGAATGAGGGAAGTGGTAAGTTTGGTAAAAAAAATCGTACTCACTTGCTTTTTATTGTTTTTTAATTACTTAAAATAAATAAAACGTGCAAACTCCGATAATAATGACATCAAAGGCCTACCAATGTCCAGTTTATGCCTTTATTATGCGTATATAGAGTCTAAAAGAGGATTTGATTGGCTGTAAAGTGTTTATTTCTTTTAGGTCTTGAAAATAACCACTAAGCAATTAGTACAACATGAAAACGCATTATTTTAAGGGATTTGTAGGTTTTCAAAGCATATCTTTAGGATTTATACCAATGACTGTGTGAGGATCAAACTTAGCATTTTCGGAACGGGGGTTATGTGATGCCGGGGCTTGGACTTTTATGTCACGTTGTGGGGACCCAATAGTTCCATCACCTGCAGCCATACTGTCCCGGGCCCATCTAGAAAACAGGCCTATACAAGTACACATGCTTACGCTGTAGGAGCCCTCGAGAGGGATGGGGTGGAGGCGGCAGAGGTGGAGGCGTGAGGGACGAGATTAAGGGTGGGAGTGCGCGTGTGTTCCTCCCCATTAGAATTATCAGGTGGGTGGAAGAGGTGGGGGCTGTGAGAATGGATGGAGGGAGGGGGCAACTGAATGACTAACCGCAGGCATTCAAGAAGCGTGACAAAACGGAGGTGATGTTACCTTGCCTATCCGTCTTCACGCTCGCCCACGCGCATGAGAATACGGGTGTTATTTCTCACATCACAATCACCTTAAGGAGACGTCGATTACTTGAACAAATTCTGTTCCACACGGGTGAGATGGACCGTCGTGAGATTTTGAACACGCATCCACACCATACAATGCCCTGCTGCTCACTTCTCATACAGATCTCAATACCTCCAGAGACCAAACTGTTGATTGATTTTATTCTTGACATGAAAAAGAATAAAAATAGTAGCCAATATAGATTATGAGTAATATGTTGCCTTGTTGTTAACTTGAAATGATTTTCACTGTGCAAACTTCCACTTTGAATGGTTTCAGGCCATCCCAGTGCGACCATTAAAAACGATTTGACTTCGAATAAAGTACAGATCACTTAGCCGTATACTTTTGATAAATATGCCTCCATTTTCGGTTTAAAATGTGTTGAATTACATTTCATCACATTGTTTTTTTCTAGTATAGCAATTGTATTTAATTTAACCGATGCCAAGCATGCAAAAAAATGGAAACTTCCAAGTAGTAAAGCCCAATTTAGCATAATAATTTTAAAATAAATTTTATTTTGTCGGCGAAAAATCTGACAATGAACTGAGATTCCTTGATGGCGATTTCAAGTGGCTGCAGATCGGGAATTGTCGATTTGGACAAAGTCATCACAGCCAATTATTTGGCCTCCGGGGCGAGGAGCATTTACAGACACCCGCAAAGTGCCCTCAACACATCCACATCCAAATATTGCAATGGAAACTCAAATTGCGCTAGTAACTACTCGTATCCCCGTAGCCACTTAAGAGGCGTTTTTGGCTATAGCAAGTATTCTCCACCGTCACCTTATCTACCCGTCCACTCACCTTGGTCGTTCTCAACGTTGATTCTACGACTCTAACGGAGGCCAATTCAGGTGGTTTTTTAATATCCAGAAAAAATACCTACTGAGTAGTAGGTCTGGCATTAATTGCTAAAACTTGTTCATGAAATTTAAAGGGTCCAGCTGATTTTTCAGTCGAAGAACTCACTCTAGAGGTTTAATCTCTCACCAGGATGAAGGAGTATAGTAAGATTCAGCAATACTCCCTCCAGCTGGGAAATTAATGGCAGTATCTTAATCGCACTTTACAGGAAGAGCGCATCACTTTCGGCAAAACATTGTAACTCATATTACGCAGTTGTAAATGAAGGCAACACTGTCCAAGTACCCTACGCCAAATTTTTAAATGGAAAAGGTTAGTCATACTAACCATTTACGAGAACTCATAGTGTTAATGCATAATATACCACCGTATCATCGATTTGGTAACCAATGCAAAGGTAGATTGGATGATCGAAATGTATCCCTGACATCTAAGCACCTCGAGGTACAAGTTTGCTTGTCAGAATGGGATCATGAGGATGATATGAGGGAGTAGGATTATCGTCCCTATTTTTTTACCACTCAGTAGGACAAGTGGGTCATTTTCAATTGCCTTACATTTCGTACTGGTTTGTGAGCCTGTGACGCCACTCAAGGGTGTCATCTAAGGCATTAAGGGGATCAAAATGAGACAAACAGATAGGCGCCACTTCATTAAACGACTCCCAGGTGGATTGATTGCCTCCTTATAAATGAACTGGTTATAGTTTTTTCAAAAGATATTTACAGTTGCAGTCCTTAAATTTACTTCTGCTAGAAAATTTTGCAAATTAATACATGTGGAATTGATAGAACCGTAGTTATTTAAATTAAGATTTTTCGAGATTTGATTATTTTTTTGATATCATAACAAAAGACGCGTCCCTTCATATCACAGCACTTCGAAGTTTTTAGAATGTTTTCGAATATTTTAGGGACCATTTTCAGATTACTCCACTTACGCACAATCAGGCTTATGCCAGAGGCATTTTTAGTGGTTCATCTACCTACAATATGCAATTCCATTGTGGCCTTTTGCATACTTTTTTAAAATTTTCTCAATGATGAAATCGTTTGGTGAGTGAAAGGCAATTTCATCTGCTTTGCTTACCCATTCCTAATAGGAGGGAGAATCGCTAGATCAGAAGTGCTCATGCAGAAGAAGTAGGCTCTCTCCAGTTAAGTCTATCAACTTGAAAAATAAAGAAATAATTCATCTCTTACTGCTATTTGTTCTTATCCTGATGTTTTTCAACGGTATGCGGAGCCAGCTATAGCATCTGCGCCCATAACCCTGTGAACTCATTGTTGCCCGGTCATTCATCTCTTCCTTCTTTGCTTATCTCACACGCTAACGCCAAGCACACTAATTGAATAGTCCCATCTGCTCTCTTTATCCCCCTCCATCCCCTCCATCCACCATGAGGATGGCACTATCGACTCACCTGAACCTATTGCCCTCGCTATAAAGTGATCAAACGGGTAGCACCCAGCAACCACAGCCACCACGACCCTATCAATCAAGCTAGTGGCTGCGCATATGCTGATTATGAAGGGATAAACAAACAGTGGTCTGAGTGGGCTTTCAAGCTAATGAATTTCCTCGTCTCTCTCTGACTCCCTGTGATGTGTCCACGTGCGCATGTACGCATAAAAGCACATTTGTGGCTCCCTGCTTTATTCAAACTGAAGCATGCGAAGTTGTGACACCTAAGTTAATTCATCACAATCATAAATTTTATTCATGCAGAAAACTCTTATTTCGCATTGTTTTCGGGATCCACAATAGTGTTGTCCTGCGATCGTCTGATTTGTTTTCTCCCGTTTCCTTAAAACAGATCATTGTTCGCATCTTTCATCGGTATGAAGCAAAATTTGCCGTTCTGTTACACACACTTTACAGAATAGTTGAAATGGCTATATCAACACTGTCTCAAAGTATTTCATAAGAGTCAAGACCATGCCTACCCTAATTTTGATATATTCAACGTATCCAAAGCACCCAAAAATGGTGGTCTTGAGTATTCATGCATTTTTGTGGAAACAAGGTATTGTTGAATTAATTTAAAGTATTCATTTTAAAGTTCAACACTAAGTAGATAGTGCAAAATTGGTGCTCTTTTAGAATACGAAAAATAGTTTAGCATCTATTCGAAACCATTTTAAGGCACCTTTAAAAATGTAAGTAGTTAATATAGTTAGTTGTATTCTAGAAGACGAAGTAGCAGCTCTAATTATTCCAAAAAGGTTTGATCTTTGTTACTCATAAATTTAACATTAAAGGCAACCTAAATGGACACCAACTGAACAAGGAATAGAACATAATAAAAGGCGCATAAGCTTTTTTAAGAGACAAACTTGTGTTCCTTATGTCGCTTTATATTGAGTATCCCCAACGGGTGGTACTATGGATAAGTTTAATCGACAACTCAAATCAAAATAAAGTCTTCTCTGTTTTCGTCACAGAGATCAATCAATTTTAAATGAGCATTTATACCCCTGCTCCTTTTTTTACAGGAAGAAAGAAATAAATAAAGACTCAATAGTTTTTTTGAGAAAACATGGGCCGTAAAAAAGACGCTGGTATAGGCTTATGAAAATTAGGCATCACGTCTCACATATGTAAAATAGATCAAGGAGGAAGAGGTCAGGTTGTTTGCGCGACAAAGAAACCAATCAAAGTGTACTGTGTTTTTTTCCTGTACGCATGTTCACGTTGGTCGAAGGTGATTGTGAAAGAGACCTTTGTACAAAGTGGAAACAAAAACTTATCTTAAACTGAGTATATTGCCGTCTCAGGCAATGTAACTGGAGGATAGGGCGTCACTACTTCGGTTGTTTTATCCACCGATTGCAGATGAGGCAAGAGATAGTCGGGAGGCGTAGTCAGCACCAAGCAAGAGGAATGCGACGGCGGTTGTGACGGTGGTGCCTGAGGGGGATATTCACATGCCTCTACAGCATTCGGTTGAGGGAATCCACCCTCAAAATAGAGAGCCGATGAGTTCTCATGGAAGAAGCCTCCACTGTTAGGATAGGGCGAATTGATCATCTGATGCGTCCCATCAGCTCCGCCACCGCCGCCTCCACAGAATGGAGGAGTACTATAACCGGATCCACCCTCTCCACCGCGCAGAGAGTTCTCATTCATATCGCCTCCATTCTCAAAGGCCGCTGGATTAAGACGCTTCTGTTTCTGACGTCGATTGCAGAACCACACCCTCACAACCTCTTTTTCTAATCCGAGGGTATCCGCCAGGTTGGTGATGTCCTGTGCCGCAGGTTTAGGTTGCCTAATGAAATGCCCCTCCAGTACCCCCTTCACTCCCACTTCGATGCTCGTACGTTTTTTTCGCTTCCTCCCTTGAGTAGTTACTTTGTCGAAGTTACTCGTTGTACTGGTGCAGCAGTCTGCCTCGTGGAGCCACTTCTGTAGCAGGGGTTTCAGCTTACACATATTTTTGAAGGACAGTTGTAGTGCTTCAAATCTACAGATGGTCGTCTGGCTGAAGACATTTCCATAAAGAGTGCCAAGAGCCAGACCCACATCTGCTTGTGTGTAACCCATTTTGATCCGTCGTTGTTTGAAGAGCTTTGCAAAGTGTTCCAAATCGTCAGAAGAGGGGAATTCTTCCTGAGGTTGTGAGAGATTCTCACCCCCTGAGTTAGGTGACGATGCAGTGCCCATTTGAGAGAGATCAAATTCGGCATTGTCGGTTTGTGGGATGAGTCTGTAGGCAGCGGGAAGTGGAAAAGGTGGGAGGAGGGAAAATCCAGTTGAAATCGCGTCCTCGCTCGGTGACTTCACGATATCGGCTTCTGCGCTTGGTAACACAGACGAAAGCTGCTCAGAGAGCAGTGGGTTTGCGACATTCGCAGGAGGAGGTGGAGGAGGTGGTGGCTGGTGCTGTGCTTGAGGTGGAGCAATATATGGGGAGGGGTTCCAAACTTCTCCCTCCTTGAAGCACAGTGGAAGCGATTCAATGCCGGCTGTGCGCAGGAGTTGGTTCATTTTCGTCTCGGGCTCACTGCCCGAATTATTGGTGGCGTTTAAATCAGACTCCAGGGAGGAGGTCGAAATTGTAGCGATAGAGTGGTCTTCGGGCTGGAAGTGCACCAGCGGTAAATGTCCATTTATGGGAAAGGGATATGGAGGCTTCATCTCATCACCTTGTGTTACATACTCTTCCGTTTCAGGAGCCTGGAATGTGTGCTGATTAGATCCCTCAGTCGAACCTCTAAAAGCCGTCTCATAGGCATTATCGGGACGCGGCAAAGAATAAAGCAAAAGATCAGGTTTAGTCTCTTCAATCATCAGGGACTGCGTTTCCTGAACGCCTCTTGACCAACACGGGTTATACTCGGTGGTTGGGAACTGAGTGTAGGCCTCAGGAGGAAAGGGAGAGGTGCTCTTCCAGGCCTCATCACTTTCCGGATTCCAAGGGAGTACCTGATTTACGCCGAGGAAATTTTGGTGTGGTGGAAAGAGTCCCGGATACTGTGCTTCATGTCCAGCTGCGTAGACGGAAAATCCGGGTTGCTCGAACTGCCAGGAAGGCACAAACTGTTGTGCTGGATCTAGAGCCATGGAAGTGACGGGATAGGTAATATCTTGCTCTTCGGCCTCCTCAGCTCCCGCCTCGAGGTGGTAGAAGGCGTTGCCCTTTTTATGACCGCGTTTCCGCCCCTCGTGGCCGTTGTTGCTACCATCGGGGATGGGAGAAGTGGGCTTTAGAGAGTCAGGTGACTGATTGGGAGGAAAATCGATGGTGCTTTGGTGGCGCGGATGCTGATTAGGATCGTCGCTGCATATCATTTTGTGGTCGACTGCCCGAAGCTGTCTTAATCTTGGTGCGGGTGTGTGGGAGCAGTGGCTGTGCGTGTGCGCACGTGCATCCTATTGCTAGGGCGCGCCAACGCAATCGCACTGCCCCCTTTGCGCTTCGTGGACGCTGCAGCCAATCAAAAGCGCGCATTTCGCGTGTACGCGCTCGTCCACTTACCAGCCAACTGCGAAGCGGTCACGCAGAGCAAAACTGTTCTCCCACTCATGCTCGTGTGCGCTCTTCGAGTTGGGATTAGTGACAGGGATTTAGCCATGTAAATTAACTCCGGGTTTCTTATTTTCAATGGACATGCTTAATTATTGAGAAATTAAAAAAGCCACTTCTAAGAGTAAAACGCGTTCGTGATGGAAACATTTTGACCAAATTCCCTACTTTAGTGTGCTTTCCTTAACCGCTAAATTATGAGTACCTAACTATGAATTAGAGGTCTACTATCCAAGGTCAATTACAGCTAAATATACTTTTATCATGAGTGATAGACTGATTTATGCAAAGCGCTGGGCTCTTTTAAATTATGCACGGACAATGTAACTAGGGTAATCAAACACAAAACAAGCATCGCTGGTTACCAAAAGTCGATGACGGCTTACCTGTTTAGGTAATTGTTAAGAGCAATCGATGTTTTCGAATCGTCCACCCCGTTACAGAATTGTCCAGCGGTTTCACTCAGGTTTAATGGGTGAACTGCATGTTGCAATCCATTGTGTTACAACATTAAGAAAGATAAATGCGGATTTGGTCAAACAACTAAAAAATTTAAAAAAACTTTTAAAGTGAAACAAGTAAAGTGCTAATAAGAGTTTGCACTTCATTACAAAACACGAAATGGATGCTAAGATCAATGTTAATGGTTCGTTTCAAGGCAAGCCTAAAGAGCGAAGTGGCTAACCTGAAATGTCTCCCAACGGATTTACTACATTTGATTAGGGCAGGAAATTTTTTTGCTACACCACTTCACAAACCATCTAATGACTCGAAATTGACAAAACTTTGCAATATCAAGTAAGATTGCAAATATACTATTCGGCTTCCAATTTTTGTTTGCATATATAATCAAATTACCTTTATCACTTTTGACAAGAATATAGTCATAACAAGGAAGTATAAATGGAAGATGTTAAATGTATCTTGCTAAAATTTGTTGCGCTAACTACTTTAAAAGGTTAACTTGCAAAGTTTCATTACATTTTAGTATCCTAATGAGAAGAAAATTGTTCTCACTTCCCAGATTTTACACTCTTTTCGGTATTACAACCTATGATTAATTTTGTACAATTGTACAAAATTTCTGACATTAATCTTCGAGATACCATTTAGCTACTGCAAGAAATCACCTTATTTTGCCAAAACGGCAGCATAACTAAGTTAGCCGGAAAACTATCTCTAAGTTCGGGTCATTGTCGCAGATTGTTTTGGTATGGTAATGCCAGTCCACTTGCGAGTTTGGTTAGTAGCCTTCGGGCCTGGGTCCTGATGGACACTCTAGTGCCTGTTTTGACACCAGACCACGCGACCAGCACCTGCCTTTGGGGGGGGAGGGAGGGAAAGGGGGGAGGTATATAAAGGGAGAAGACATGCTCCACTCACCTCCTTCTCTCTTTTCCCTGTGGTGGTGTTGGGCAGGCGGACAGCCACCTGTGGCTTGTCAACGTGACAACTTGCGTTATCACTCTACCCATGGGTCCGCACACCGCAAACACACGTACACATACCCACTCGTGTCACACTCATTTGATTTGCAAATCAGCCTCCCTCTCCCCCTGCTCTGTGTAGTTATCACTCCAGTGGGAGATGGGGCAAGGGACCCCACAAGTAGCCTCCGCCCTCCTTCCCCCCTCCTGCCCCACCGTGCCTGGTGTCCCGCTTTGATCGAGGGTGCGGATAACCATAAATCTGAAGGCGACTGCACCACTTGGGTCGAAAGGACACAATGTTCGGAGGGGTGAGAGTGGCGAATAAGGGAAGCGAGGTGTCTAGTGAACAATCTGCAAAAGGGTTGACAAACTACATGTTTTAATAAGACTTCACACCCTATTTATGGAGAGCATGTCCAGTAAAGGCGATTGGATGTACAATTTTACGAGATGCTTTAAACCTGTACATTTTAATTATACGGCTTTGCACGCAAAACATTGCACATGGAATATTTTTAACATGACTTGTCCAAGTGCATCACAGCTAAATGCTGTTAGAATTGTGAGATATATTTAAAGGTGCCTTAAGTAAACCCGGGTAATAGCGTTTGAAAACCTAGTCTTCAATTCTAGAGAAAATTAGCGCATGAGTCGAGTTGCGAATGAAAACCCGATCTACAGTTTCCTCTAAAAGTCTGGAAATCAGTTTATTAGTGCTTTATCACAACGGCCAAATTAAGTATCCGTCTAGCAAATCCACATGGAAGCCTCATTATGATTTGAAAGAATGTAAAAGCTCAAAAGCTTGCAATTAATCCGAACACCTTTAGCCTTCTACAGGAGGTAGTGAGCGTTACGTATCCATCGAACTTATAATGCTTATGTAGTCATTATTGTGGACCTTGAAAATTGACCTTTAAGAATTACTAATTGTACGAGTCAGGAAACTCGAAAGAAAGTTCTAAATGCCGTAATATTTTCCTGTTTTGAAATATTGATTGGGGATTCACACATACCAGCGTAATCCTTTTAAGAAGAGGATTAAAAGGGATTTCACTTATAATTTAGCATTGTGTGCAGACCAAAAAGTAAAACCTTGATGATTGCAGTGTTAGTGCTCAAAACTTAACCAATTTTTTCATTTACCGGTATGAGGTCGACTGTTAGTACTGACTACATATTTACCTCTGGGGTTATTTCAATCACTAGTCACTGACAAAGAGCTTTACTGTTGTTGCAAGTATAAGACATTTGCAATCACCTCTAACGAATGAACAATTTTACCACACAAATTGTGTGCAGGAAAAGCACTTTCTGTCGCCATTACACAGCACCAGGAAATGAGACAAAGGTGTGTGTGCGTGTGTGTGTGTGTGAGTGAGCGAGGGAGAGAGAGAGCGATCACTTTTTGTGAATGTGCCTCTCAAGAGCAGGTCAGAGTGACAAACATACAAGAGCACACGCGGTGTGCAGAAGAGAGCTCATTTGAATTGGTAATTTGATGTTCGTGCGTGTCTTCGTGGATATGTGTACGTGTGAGATGGCCCATTTTACAACATGACATGCAAAACTTGTTGGCAAGTGGAGTGGCAGACTGTGCGATTATGTCATTCAGAGATGAATAGTCACAGTGTTCTACGTTGCTCTGCATGAGGCGAATCAATTTTACGAACCTGTTTATTTAAACCGACTCCTCTTGTGAGGTACCTCAGCATTACCGTATGTGGCACTGTTGATCAGTATGTCATGACTACTGTACTTGCCACAATACGTGCTGGAACACGTAGATGGTGGAAATTAGTAAAGCGGTCGGTTTTTTTATTTAATCTCATTACATTTCTTCTAAAGACCCCGTATTTGTATAGTAGCTATATTTTAATGAGATTCGCCTATGCGGATAGTGGGGTAGATGCAGAACACAAGGAAAAGAATGGAACCTCACTAGACTACATTACCCATAAAGCATTTTAAAGCATGTTTTGAAAAGTGTCGACAGCGAAGAATGCTAATGGTGTACACTCTGAGTGGTCCTTGTTGTTGATCGAAGGCTATAAATAGTTCCAATTCTCCAGGGTAAGTGACTACAACCAGTCTCTACTCCCTTATAAACAATCCTTTAGCGTACAGGGGATTGAGAGTATGCGAAACTAGTGGTTTTATTTGATTGTGAGCTTTGTTCAATTTTTGTATAAACAATTGTTTTTTTGTCTAGGGTGGACCACACATCTTGACATTTTGGGGATGGGGAGGAACTTCCAACAGGGACCCTGGTTGGACACTTTCGCCATCGGTTATGGCCACTTTGAAAGGAACCCCCCATCAACCGACTGCTGCCAGTAAGGCGGAGGGTAGGCCTTAAAATAGACGCACTAGGCGCATGCTATAACACTTTGCGGTCATTACGGACCACTAATAGCTCAATTTGGCGCAGCAGTCAACTACTTTCCTACAATCCCTCTAAATTATGTGTTATAAGGAAATTAACTACTTAACTTACAAAGGGCAATCAGATTTAGTCCTTGGTATTCACAAAGAATTTTGAAGCCATGGACTCAGCTTCCAATTGATATACCTGCTGACCAACTAGAAACTTCTCCTCTTTCCATTACTCAAGTGCCTTTAGGAACACCAGTCGAAAGTCTCCTGAATATGGTATTTCAATGCCTAGCAAGAGGCATGGGATAGCACAAATGTGAGATTTTGGCTATCGCCGCCTATAATTGCTGCTATAAACACAGAGAGTCTAATGCTCGTCAATGTGCAATCAACATGAGTGGAAGATTTTTACAAACGGCGGTCGGAAACAAAGGAGCCACGAAGAGGTGAAATAGTGAAGGGTATTGCTGCTGTGTGCTATTCCAATAGCATTTACTATGGTAATGGCAACTACGCATCAGTAGTCACCATAAGCAATATGATTTAGTTGGAGAATTTGAAAATTGATGCTTAGCTAGAGGTTTGAGTTAGCGGAACTACAAGTTTCTTGATAATGGTCTTAAAATCTAATTTCCATGATTGCGGGAAATAAGAGGGTAAGTTCGTGAACGATGTCCAACTGCAGCGCCTAGTGTCTACCCTTCGCCTGCTTGAAATTATCAACTGTTAGTTTACTTGCTATGGATTGTGAACTTTTGATACAATCGAATGTCTTGAGGTCATCGAATAGGCGTTTCAGCCTTTTGCCTCTGGCATTTCTTAAATACTGTCGCCTTAGGCACTGATAAAACTGTTTTCATATCACAAAAGACACGATCATTTTTATAAAGGGCAGACAGCTTGAAGCTCCAAAGTACCGTCTAGATGACCTGTGGGACAACTAACTTGGTTTTTACGATTTAAAATCAGAAGTTTATGGCCTTTGAAAAGCTTTGTTGTGTATTTCATTTCTTTAGAAAAAGCCTAGCATCCTCTTTCAATAATACGTGCCTGTAAAATAGCACTTATACAACGCTTTTTTGTTTTAAGGGTCAAACCTAGTTGAGTCGCCTCCACCACACTCTCACTTCAATTCTCTAACCATTCTGTACGGGCTGTCCAACAACAGGATATGATAATGATTAAATGGCGCAGTACAGGGAACAGAGAGGATAAAAATTAGGGTGATTTGGGACTTTTCTCCCCAATCAATTGAAGTTCAAACCTTTGAACGACTTTTTTTAGGAAGAACACGTGATGTCTTGCCTTACCTCTCGGAAGGTGAAAACAGGAATTTCTTCTAACTAATTAAGAGGATCTGTTTTTAAAAAAGTTTTTGTGCAAAATTTTGGTTTTCATCGAGTAGATAGAGTCCAACCGTAATCTGTTGGTCCTCGGCAAGTAAACAATACTATCTGTAATAAACTGAACGCACAATTCCCTGGAAGTGCAAGATGGTGAATAGACCGTTCATGGGTTCAAGAACGCTGCAATACAATGCCCGCTTCCCGTCACGGGTTCGTCAATCAGGCAACCAATGAACGCTGTGCCTATCTAACATACGTGAAAAAAGTGAAGAACAAGTTGGCAGCCTTCCAAACACACTACTTTCTGCTTCCACCAAAAATTTCCCCTTCCGAGTAGACGTAGGTGCAAACCAATCGCTGTATCATCCACGATGGATTAAGCATTACTTTGAGGCGAGTTCTTGCCGTGTTGATGCGGAATCCGCCTTACTGATGGGAGCAAGTATTTCCTCATTATTACCACGAGGAGGGACCCTCCCCCTAGAATGGAATGCATTCATATTGAAGTGCTTCTTCACCACAGCCACTCGACTTGATTAAATCATTTCTGCCTGGTCTCAAATTTCTGCACTACATATTTATCGAGAGGCTAGCTTCTGCAGCTTTGGAATTTGACTCAGTAGGGATTCCACAAAGGAGTGGTTTAAAGTAAATGAAAGTAGTACAGACCACTTGATAAAATGCACTTATCACGCTTTCCATTCTGTATATGGCCTGTAAAAATAAACCATAGCTCAGTAGACACTGGAAGTCTTGCTAGCTTCAGTGCACCAATGGGAAGACAAGGTGCTGGCCCCTCCAGTAATAGTGGCATTGATTGTATGATTTTTGTGTTAAATCAACCCTACCGAGAGTCTACAAATGGCGCATTAAAGCGACGTTAAATTTCTCCTCCCATTGTTGTCAAGTCCCATATGCTAGAAGTACTGGCGTCTCACCCAAGCATAAAGCAATGTAAAGTGAGGAGGTGGAGTTTTTGGTGAGATTTGACATTAGACGGAAGTTGCAGCATATGCTCAAGATTTTGCACGACCTTTTGGTCAATTGCTTAAGTGTACTTAGGTAATGGCGCAGTACGATTTGCGTGATCCCAGGTGTGACAAATGGATTTTTGCCAGCAAAATCCTTTATGACTGAATTGAGATACATCAAGGACTAATTTTCACAGATAAATGATATTATCGCTTAATGCATTCAATCAGTTCAGGGTAAGAGGCCGAACTTAACCTACCATGAAGGCACATTCCGTCCTCCGAGAGGAAATTTAAACTTGTTTATTGAATGACCTAAAGAAGGGCGGATGATTAAGTTTACAAGAGCATAAAGTGCTTCTTCATCAAAGATACTCGATTTTTTTAAACATTTCTGGACGACACGTTGTACAAACGCACACAGCCCCAATTCCATGAAGCGAGGGTTCAACATGGAAGAAAGTAGTGACAGGCACAGCGCAATGCAAAATGTTTTGATGAAATAAACTCGTATACAGGCTTTATACCAGAGGCAATGGTTTTATTTTGCAATTTGTCAATGTGTTGTCAGCACATTGCGGCAGGATAATGTGAAAACTGCATGATCTTTTCCAGCCCCTTGGTATCTTACTGTGCAAGTGTTAGACTGCGCCCCAATTTAAAGTCCAAGTAAACATTCATATAATAAAATTTTGCATTTTAACTAGCCAAATTGACGGAATTCTATTTAGACGGAAGTGCTGCTTATTCTGCGGATGTACATATTTTAATTTTATTTAAAAGCGAGAACATTTCGCATAGTTTGTACAGAAGGTTAACTGTTCTCAATATTTTTCTTTCTTTTTTCAGGGAAGAAAAGTAGGATAAATGTAAAATGGATTCATTTTCATAATGCACAATGAGTGGAGATTTTTGACAAGGCTGTGACTTTCGTCACTTTACAACGAAAGCGAAACATTAATTAAGTAAGGGCGACACCTCACAGTAATTGGTCTCGGAGAGTTGTGAAATGTGTGCAATGCAGTAGTGGGTTTTCCCTCTGGCTACATTTCCCTACATTCTACTTTATCATTGCTAAGTCAATTGTATAATGGTCGGAAAGGGATTGCACTTTTGGGAAGTATCCGCTTCGCATATCTATTGCACTAAGACTAACGCAAAATCTGTGAAAAAATAATTGCGATCTGCTGGGAGCCACTAGCACGGCTGCATGCAGAAACCTCGGAGGAGTCCAATGTAGAGGATGAAGCGAGTTCTTCCCTTTGATCCGATAGACGATGCAAAGCGGTCAAAAATGTAAATTAGCCCATCTGCCTTGGGGTGGAGGGATGGAAGCGTCTCATGAAAACAGCTGCATGAAGTGTAGTACAATGCTTCACGACGTTTCAGCCATCGTTACAGAGCGAATGGTAATTCCTTTACACGAGCAACTCTTTGATTTTGTATCTGAACCCATTAGAATGTATTTATGCTCTTTGTGTTGAACACTTTGTAATGCACACATTTCAGCCAGATATTTTGCCTTTAAGGAAATTATCCAACCACGATTGTATTGTGTTATCTTAAAGAATCAGATACCAATGTAAAGAATAAACAAAGTAAACTAGCGATGTTTCTCATATAAATTTATAATATCGTGTGAGCCCACGAACTTTCACATCATATATGATGATGGCATGACTGGTCACACCTCACACACGCGTTACCGGCCACCACACACTATTAGGAGTGGTGGAGAGACTGACGGATAGACGATTGGGTCATGCAAGTGTTGGAGGCCAGCAACTCCTTTACACGCCTTTCTACCAGACCTCCTCCCCACTTTTCAGTCTGAACAATGTGGCGTCACCTCACACCAGTCTCATTAGTTATGCAAGACGACGAGTGTCTGAGAGAGGTTATCTGCCTGGTTGTGTGAAGGGCTCTGTTACCTAGTCGGGTACCAAAAAAGAGACACATTCGGCCTCATGCATCCATAAAGATATAGAAAATGTTAAGCGTTTTTCATTTTCGATGACGTAAATGGAGGCTAAATCACCAGGCAGTTCAAATTACTAATTCAGTCATCCATAGCAGCACAATGTAAAATTGTCCTAAAATGTTCGTTTCTACCGGATAAACCGTGTCCAACTATTTGGGATGTTAAAAAGGAATGCAGAGAGAAGAAAGTCGTTATGGTCAGTGTTTGTTCCAACTTAGGAGCATTACATTAAAAAGCTTTATTCCTGAAATACAATAAAGGCGTTTAGCGAGATGATCGCCTTTACTTACAGTTGGAGAGGTGGGTACGACACTACAATCGCTATGCAATAAGTATTATGAGTTTTAGTCAGTCATCTGGGTTCTTATTGCGATTGCATCTATATCTCATTAAAAAATAATACAACTCATAGTCAGAGGAGGTATGTAAGCAATTTTTATGATTTACACTTATCACTTGGTGAGTCTATCTCATCAGAAAGCAGAATTCGTAGAAATTGCCTCCAAGATATTTGAAAACAGACCAGTTTGGACGAAATGGAGGAGGTATTTCCTTCCCTTGCGGTTTTAGCCTTTCCAAGGCTTGGTTTATGCAACTCTCTTGTTGTTAGATTTTTAAAAAAAGATAAATGCGCAGAAGTCCTATTATTTACCACTCTGTGTTTTGTCTTGACTAGAGATATTTGGTGGTTAGAATCGAATTCCATCGCCTAAAATTAGAATACTTCATTAAAATTAGATAAAAATATGGTGTCGACTTCCCAAAGCACATATTGCATACATTGCCCAAAGTTAATCAGGTTTTCCACAATTCTTTTATTTGCTTATTTATGAAAATTGAGGTTACAGGAAGTGTCACACATTTCAAATTAGTTGAAGATCAAAATGGACCCAATTGGGAATTAAAACACAATGGTAACTTTGTGCCTGGCACTCTCATTAAATGCCTTGAATAGATGGAACCCCAAAATCAAGTCATTCAGACAATGCTAAGCCCTCTAAATTCTGCATTTTTTATGCACGGGCCACTCGAGAGTCCCAAATAAAAATCCATGTAGAAGACCATGCCCTGGAGAAAGAGCTCTGCTTTGCCCAACTAGAAGACACGACTAATCCAGGATCAAAAAGCCATTACTAGCGGTGACCACTGATTGGCTACTTCGCACAATCACTTTGACGCGTGGGGGGCGGGGAGTAGTGAGGGCACTGACGCGGCTGTAAGGAGGATTAAACCGCATCCCGAATTAGGTCCGAAATTGAATATGCTCCAGAAGAGGAGAGGCGAAGGCCTCGTGTTCATGATTAGTGGATGCCTGAAGTCCCATGGCTCCCATTTCATTGCCTTCAAATTCCTGACTTTGCAGTCGCATCACCAGTTTTGTCGAAATTGTATGCCTTCCATATGCGAAGTAATGCATTTGTAACCAAACGCAATGGCAAAACAATGGAATTTCAGCAAATTTATGGTGCCAGACTTTCAATGGAATGAAAGGGGCAACTTTATTTTAATTTTTTGTAAACTGGAATAAGTAACCCTTCTCGAAAAAAAACGCGGCTATTTTAAACAACAAATCTCTGAGTAATTGACGGATTCATCTCCTTAGGGTAAAAAGTTGCCTACGCTCTATGTGGATGTTGAGGAGACTAATGAAATAAGTTAAGCCTCACATATCCCAAGGGGCCATCAATTTTACTTCGTTCAACTCGAAAAACGATTGCGATTATCGTAAACGCTATTGTTAGCTGCACGCCATGGCAACGCAAATTAAATGTAGCTGATACGCGTCCCAAAAGAATTTATTCAGAAAGACTGTAAGAATTGTTGACTGAAAGAACAATCGTCTATCCTTTAAATAAGGTGCCGTCTCTCTTATGGAAAGCAAAGTAATCATAAATAGATGTTGTAATAAGTTTATTTGGATTCCAAAAACATTAAATCTTTGTGTGATAACGGATGTTGTCGAAATAACATTGAGTAAAGCATCTCAGCTAAACTTACACACAAATAACAAAGTAATTCAAGAACCGCTATTGAGATTGCATTGATGTGTTTAAGCATGATGAAATGCAAACTACTTACTGTCAAGGGGATTCGGTGAACATCGAGTTTTATCTTTTAGTGATGGCTGACCAATTTAGATGAGAAATTTCTGTTAACTAAAATTGGAGTCTAACGGGAGGCATCCACTCATGCAAATATACCCAGAAGACTTATCTAAAGGAACGTTTTGAAGTATTTAACTTAGGCAACAAATTCTGCCAAAAAACCTACATAATTTAGGATTTCGATAGGTGTATATTTGACTAAATGTTTGTGACCCTTGCTAAGGATAGCGGGATAACTATTTTTTTTGCATCTCATGGAAAGACCGACTTAGTATTAGGTATACGAGCTACTTAAATTATATAAGTAGGGCATAGATTATTACAGCAGGCAGAGTGCATACGAAATGGGACTGACAAATTAGAGCGCCACAGAACAGCCACGGACGATATGGTATCTCTGCATCTCTTACCGAACATAACATCTTTTTTGTCTAAATAATTTGCTGCGTTTATGTAGTAGCTTCATTTCATTTCATTTACAATGTTGTTTGAACTTTCTTGGGGTATAAAATGAGCGTAAAGCTGAAGCATAAGTTTTCCTTAAATGCAGTTTATGAAAAGCTTAGGACTGCAGTTAGGCTAATCATAGTAGGGTAAAAAATTTAAAAGATATTTTTCTTAATAACTCAATTAATTTTTGTGATATCATGATCGTACACATATTCATTCTCTTTACCGCGTAGTAATTTAGCATTAATTAAGATCTGCATTTAAGCATTTTGAAAAGTAACTTGTTATTCAAAGCATGCATATGATGGTTGACTTCATTACACATAGGGAAGCGCAATCATACATTTTATTGGACAAAAAAGAAATTAAACTTGATTCAAAGCTCCAATCTTAAAGGGTTGAGGCGTTTAGACAAAAGTAAATAGCAAGCAGCAAACCATTTAAAACCTCAGCAGTTAGACAAACGTCTGATATGTTTAAAATATAGTGCTATTCTGAACAACGTGGATATCAATGGCTATTTATCAAGAGTGTTTTTTCCACTCATTAAGACCAAATGCTTTCCATAGTGCTCTAAAGGATGGAATGGTTTTCAGACCTCGATGATGGCTTTGCGAGTAGGCGCCCACACTGGTTCCGTCATAATGGAACATCGAGTAAGACAGTTGCAGCCTTTCACCCACCCAACTCTTTAGAAAGTGTTTAAGAATGTGTGTGACGATAGCAAAAAACATCCATTTAATAAGCAGGAATTAAAATTTTAATGAGCATTCGGAGATGCAAGGAACTTGTGCGACTTTCACAGGTAAAATTTGTAAGTTGGTTAAAGTTGTTGAAACAGTTAATGGGAGCAAAACAATTTCATTGCTGAGTCACATTACGATCTAAGATGAAAATTAGAGAAATAGCCATCAAAACACTTCTGTGTATATATCAGCTTTATAAAAGAGAGAGGAACGAAAGTGGGCATCGCAAAGCAAAATGGGGTGGTTAGAAGCCCACTCAGTACATATCCAGCGGCTGTCAAATTAGTGATGCAGCAAAAAGTGCTGTTGTATCTGTTGATTGTTATTAAATTAGTTTTTTTAGGAAGCAACTTACCCCAACTTCGAAGCCTCCAACCTAATCCAGATGACGTTTGAGTCGTCAAGAGAGACTAGGAAAATTGCAAGTTAATTGTTCGTTTAAGACGTCTTTGCCTCACTTTTTGGAAGAAGGAAGTGTTGTCGGCAGAAGCATAATTCGAAATCCTCATACGGTGTTGTCACTTCATAGTGTCGCAAGAGATGCTATTTCCCTTAAAGATCATTGCTGATAGGTCAACAGCAAGTAGTCCTTTATAAAATTGAAATGTTTAAACTCAAGATTGTAAAATGAGGCATAGCAATGAATGAATTAACGAGCGGAAATTCACCATGAACCAATGATAAACAGGCAAGTCCCTGATGGGGAAGAGGAGCGGTCATTTAGCGAACCCTCCAAGTAAGGTAGCGTAACCAGTATGAGAGAGAGAGAGAGAGAGAGGAGACATCAGTAGGCTCTACGACTAAAAATTCATGTGAAGTGTTCTTCATCTTGCACTCCTTTTCTTCCCCCAGTCGAGAATTAGCATTTTCATCCCCTTCCGGAAGCCACCAAAGAGAAGATGGTTGGGGAAGAGGCGGATGAGTGTGCGGGTGTGCGCGAATGTGTGGAGGTGAGGGGAAGAGGGAGAGTGGAATGAGGAGGGGAGAGATTTCCCGATTATGCAAAGTGAGCAGTAGCGTTCGCGGCGGTGGTAACAGTAGCACCAGTAGTAGCCTGCCTGCATGCCCGCTGACCGACCAGCTGGCCAGCCAGTCAGCTAACCAACCATCCCGGTAGCATCAGCCTCATATGCAATTCAAATGAGGGAAAGGGAGAGGACAGTTGAAGGGGAATTGCATTAAAACATTCACTACAGCAGCAGTAGGCCATCAAGAGAGGCGTATGGCTTCAAATGCTTATGTTTATTTGTGGCATTGTCTAAGTAAACCACCTCCTTCACCTTTTGTCTTCCAGCTGATTGCTGCCTCTACTTTTAAAAATTAAATCAAATATTGCCATCAATCATCAAATGTTATAGTCATATAAGGATTTACAAGTTCCACAATGCTCTGTAATGTATAATGCACCTATTTTTTTATTTGAGCTTCTCATATTTCTGAAAGAAACTAGCTTCAGCTCTTTGTTCTTTGTTCTTTACTAATTACTCAATTTGAGTGGTCTAATTTTTTTATTACCACTCGCCATTCAGAGGTTTAATGACTAACTGAGGCAACTGTCCATTGAAAAGCATCCACTCAACAAATCGTGCGTTCAGGAGGTTTGTTTAATTAATGATATTATTTGTGAGTAAAATGGTCAAGGCAGATAAAGATAATCAAAGCACTGTAGCACTTCAGCAATCTGACCACCACTCCCGGATACTATAATTGGAAGAGGTACTTAATGTGATACCAACTATTTTGGCAGACAGCCTAGACCTTTTTAGCACCAATTTGACGTTTTGAATGAATTGGCATTATGATAATGAAAATCAAATCATTCAATAAGTCTTTTTAAAGACACTTTGGGTTCCGCAAGTTCTGGAACTTTGGCCGATAGAAAGAAATGCTTCTTTGCCATGTAAATCTGGCAGTAATCTGCTTTGTGTGTCGTATAGGTGGACTATCATGATCACCACTTATAAGAACGGCTTTCGGATCAACTCTGCCTGTTAAGGTAGCTTGCATACAAGGCTTAATAGTGCTTAAAATTGCCAGAAATTTTGGATTTGAGCCAAAATGGATGACTGACCTATGATATTTAGAGCTGCAGTGAAGATTCCGGAATCACTCATTGCTAATCTCTTGGAAAAAAATCGCACAAGACCAATGAATACAATGAAAGGGATCCAATGCCGAATATCAAATTTGCAGTTCGTGTAAACTCATTGCTACTAATGTTTATTAGTAGAACTAATTTTGTAGATCCATACAGTGACAAAAAGTGTACTCATCGATCAACGAAACAACTGTTGAGATACATTACAAGTAAATTATAAGTCTTTTATAAGATTTACAAATTTGACAGTCAGGTTTAGCTGCAACGATTCAAGCTTCACAAGAATTATTTCTAGCCATTCGACCGAATTCACGATGAGGGAGCACGCCAAGGGTTGAGAAGTGAACAGAGGAACTGAGGTGGCCACCCATTCCATCTGCTTTCCCACCCAAAATTAAAAACTTATCCTTTAGTTCTACACCTTTACCTTCAAGTTCTTCTCACCAAACATACACAAGTATCAAATATCGTTACTCAAGTAAATAAAATGGACGTTTCAAGCCTGGTTCCCATCCACTTGCAAAGCATTTATTTTTGTGAAAAATAAAATCCATGGACCTACAATGGCGAAACTCGAAATGCACTGTGTGTTGGGTGAGTGTTTACAAAAGAAAAACTTTTAATCTATCCTCTAAATGCTCTACATCACCATACAGACTAAATTTAACAGCCATGTGATGGGTTTAACAACCCAATTCCATCGCTAATCACAGGGTTTAAGTAGAAATCAAATAATGTGCCGAACGATATGTACACTTAACTCATCACAGATAGATTGAACATGAGGAATTAAAACTGATGAAAATAACTGCGTTAAAAATACTTTTGGGCCTAATCTTGGATTTTGTCAGCCACCAGCAGAGATTGTTTTAATTGTGTACTGCTTCGTGGATCAGGTGAACTGAGACATAGACTGTGACATAATAATTCATTTTTCCTACTTTACTTTACATGTATCCGTCCTGACAATTAAGCACAAGCTGGTGAACGGAAGTAGGCATAACCGCTGCTTCTGCGCTATGCATACACACATCCATAAAGTCCTAAATGATACCATCATATTAATGCTTACTTAAAATAGATTCAAAAAACAACTGTGCTGTTAGAGGGCAAGGATGGTCGGAAGAAGTACTTCTTCAAACTCATGCAAAGGTTAGTGGCTTCACCTCTTAAAGAACTTTTTGAGTAACTGTCGGAGGAAGCCGAAGGTATTTGCTACATACTTCCTCGATGATTTTGCATGCACCAAAATTTCCATCTTTTCACCTATAAATGATCCATGTCCGCCATCAATGACTTCAAGCTACTGCTGAATCATTAGGGGAAGGTGGAAGTATTTAATGTAATCGTGGTAGATGACTTGATGGTCTCGTTTGCTGCGACATATGTTGGAATTCGTCGTCAATTTTGCTTTTTGAAAGAAGCTAAACTCTACCTGTTTGGTACAGTGTCCGAGGCGTCATAGGACAAAGCCACAGTGTATGCAAAAATAGGTAATGGGCTAGGTATTCCCCTTTGCATACTTGCTAGGAGGTAATCAAACGAATTTAACCCTCAAATTACTTCGCAACTGCTTTTCGTTTTCATCTTTGCACAAACTAACTGAAATGCCTCTTCTCAGTGCTGAGCCTCACTGACATGTATACCACAAGGGCATATGAGTCCACGGAAGTTGGCCGAACCCGAGTTTCCATACTAATCTCCGTGAGGTAGCTTTGGGTAGTGCGATTGACGACCCTGAATCACTCTTTATGAGGCACGTGACCCTTCGCCTGCCCTCGTCTTCTCCAATTGCCTTTGAAGAGGCTTTCTTGACCACCACAAGGAAGCTGCGATTAACGCAACGCAGTTGGCACACTATCACCCATTTACGCTTCCTTGATCTTCCTCTGTGAGGGAAAACAAGTCAAAGCCACGCAGGGGTGCTTTACTAGACATTCAGATGGCCATAACTAGCTGGTAGCATAAAAATTAACTTAGGTGTCGAGTTAACGCTTTCAAGATGTACAACCTACCATCTTCTAAATGGATAGAGGCCTCCAATTGTTCAAAAGCGCTGCATTTTCAGACAACTCTCAGTCGTCATCTCGCTCACATTCCTACGCGAAATTTGCTGGGCTGCCTTCATTATAAATGCGACAAGAGAAATCCGCTGGTGAATTCCAACAAGTGCTCGTAAATCATTTCAGACATGGGTTTTGAAAAACATTTGCACAACAAAATGAAGACTCTTCCAACTCTTTATCTCGAACAAGCCTACACCTTCGTTACTTCAAAAATCTCACGCTTTCCTGTACACCCGCCTTCATGTTAACGGTGCAATGTCGGCTTTTGATGTTCAAAACACTTTCGTGCAATTTTTAAGTTGTCAGACATGAGTTTATTTCACCATTAGACCGAAGCAGCATTGTTTTACAGCAATCATAAGTGTAGTTTATTGCACAGAGATTTCATAATTCAATGACCATGATCCACAGTTGAGATTTTCTTATCACCTCTGCCATATTTTTCTGCTTGAAAATGATGTCTAGTTTGGGAAAGCATTCCTATTTTAATGATGGCTAATGCGATGATTGAAGTTTCCTTAGGCTCAGATCCTTTTGGGTCGGGAAAGAGATGCATGAAACAGTGCAGGCTTGTGTGTTTGTCCAGATCCATGGGTAGGTTCTTAAGCCCCTGCCTCGAAGTATTTATCTTCCTCACGCCTAACAGTCCCAATGGAACGCACACTTTATCCATTGAGCCAGCATTAAAGGTAGAAGCAGTGGTAGTTTCAGGTAACAAAATTAAATGAATTTTTGAAAATGTTTTATTAATAAAGGGAAGGGATGGGAACTCTTCAAAAGTACAGAAGTGCGTTTAACAAGCATTTGGTTAATTTAACAAAAAGAAAGTCATGCATGTTAGTTTTTTTGCTACATTTTTTTCCAATTGAACAAATTGTAAGCGGTAAGTGTTTTTTTTCCTTTCACCGGACAACCAATTGATCTAATAGCCCTTAGTACGAAGCATAGATCAGTTACAACACTTTTTTTCCCAAATCGTTAAACTGATACTTATATTTTAGGAAAGACTTTTTTTCTAGTAATAATGCTGTTTAGTTGGCAAAAACTCTCAATAAACCACGGATTGCTTTGTTATATTGAGGTTACGAAAATCTCACGCATCATTATTCTAGGTCGGGATCGCGGAAGGCGACCACACTTTATTCACTACCACCCTAGCATACTACTCTCACTATTTCCTTTCATCCCTGGCACCTGATGAAATAGTGGCCAGGGCATAAGCAATTAGGAGGTTCCGTCTTTATGATCTAACTACCTCTGCAGTCCAACCATCCAAGTATAGTGATTGGCACTGCCTCACCTTCATCGATGCAAGTTGATCTTCACTGAGAATACCTCGTCTTTGAAATCACTCGGTCATTCTCCTCTATTCATTCAATCTGAAGCAGCATGACAGAAGGGCAACGGAATGCATGCATTGAAACAAGCAATCACATATTTTCGAGCACTGCTACAGCTCACATGAAGGTGGATAAAAGAATTGAAGATCCCTATACATCTTGCGCTGTTATGGGGCAGGAATTCTACACCTTACTTCACACTAGCTATCAAATCCTCTGGAAATTAATTTTTTCGAGTGGCATACTAGCATGGATTTTCATTTCACTCCCACGGCGACTACAAATTGCCTCAACCTCAAGACTACATACCACTTGTTGGATGGATAAATATCCAAGCAATGCATGCACACCAAATACTTGACAATAGCAATCGTATGTCTTTTGTACCGATTCAACTCCAGCAATAAGATAACGGGCAAAATGGCCTGCTTAAGAGTTGAAGCAGAAAAGTGAGTGATTACCCCACCAGGAGCAGTCACTTAAGGTGGGCAATAAATGTAACCGTCTCCTCCAAAAATATTCGAGGTAACCCCTTGAAGACTGCCTGCGTCGACACGAAATAGAGTAGTGAGGACTAATCCCATTTATCTTGTCCAATCTAACCGATTTGTGGAAATACTAACGCTTTCCCTTTTACTTCAAAAATGTCGCTGTGCCTTTAGCTCATAAAATACGAATTCAGGGCAAACACCGCCGTCGTTAGTATGCACCAAAGAGAAATGCAAATAACACCCCACGAAGTCGAGTTTTTTTTTTACAAAATTCAGCATCCAGATAAACAAAACGCAAACTTCTGAAAAAAGCTTCATCCATACTGCTCTGAGCAAGCCACTGAATGAGTGCAATTCGGGTTTATGTATTTTAGCAATGCATATCTCTGTGATGAATTTGGTACATACAGCTTTTTTTTTGTAAATCACGAGACCAATTCGATGTCAATGTGCAATCATGGCACCAAGGAGTTCGTAATGAACTAACCATACCTTTTATTTTTTTTCCCATTTTGTGTTTCTGCAACAATTTTAAAGTTGTTTGCGTCAATTTGTTTATTTGGCATCGCATGACAGGTTATCCTATGCTTTTGAACGTTCTCATCTTCAAGCAACCTTACTTCCACGCTTAGAGCTTTCGTTAAAGCGAAGCTTTAGAGGAACGTTTCTTTTTTGATTTCGAGGCACTAATTGCGAATTTAGTTGAGTCTACAAAGAAGTGCGTCTGACTCAAGCATCATTAATTCCATCGTGCAACTTTTGAACGCCCTTAGAAGTCTCCTGAGTTGATGTAGTATTATATGGTTCCTTTGGGAGAAATTGTTCAGCATCTATTTGGTTATTTCCGGCTGGGATAGAGGGTAGCTTCGCCCGCAATGGACTTTACCGTCTTACTGAACGGAATCCAGACTTTGCTTTCGGCAGACAGAAACACATCACCATAAAATTGCCGTGGTTTATACCAGTTTTTAAACGCAACAAAAATATCCAAAAATACCAAACTAATGGAACTTTTTGATCCTGTGAACATGAAATTTGATCCATAAGGGTGTCTTCACCAGATTGGTTCGGCCCTCATTGAATGAAGCAGAATAGCGCGTAATCCTCGAGTTCAGGAGCAAATCTTTAGGTGGCAAACAGCTTCCTATAACTTTTTTTAAACACACCTTTTTCAAATCATTTTTTTGTCTTAAACTTCCATCTATGCACATCAGTACGACACTTAAGTGAACGCTTTGCCAACCAGCCATGACGATTGTAATCAGAATATTTCCGTGAAACACCTTGATTTTCCATTACTTTTAACCCGTAAATCGAGTGTTTTCATCGATAGGATCCTGTGATGAGGTTGGAGGAGCATCAAAAAGACCAAATAGCTCCGTTAAGTTACCAAATGAAATGTTCAAAAATCGGGATTGAGAAGCAAGGGAAACGCAATGAATGGTACAAAGTCACCTGGATTTCGAACCACACAATTAAGTCAGTGTGTTGGGATCTTGGAGCACATTTGTGAATGGACGGTGTGTACTTTATCATTCAAGCCAACAAGGTTATCCTAGGCCACGAAAACACAAAAGACCACACGCATGAGGCAGGATAAACGATAAACTTTTGAATCTTGTTAGGTTCTTAATTAAAAAGTTCACTTTTAAATTGCTATAAAAATTAACACACCTTGTTGCTAATATGTTTCCAAGGTTAATACATTAGATAGGCAGAAGTTCGAAGTATTTCCTTGATTCAAGTAAAAAAGTGATTATCATTGAAGATTAAAAAACGTGCTAAAAAGCAGTTTCTTTAACTCAGAGATAGCCGTCTAAAGCTGTCCTACTGGACCACTGGGAGCAGTTGAAAATGAGATCAACTGCCGACGATGATGAGATGAACCGTGGACCAAAAAGGTGTTCATACCTTAGAATGGCAGAATTTAGAGACTCAGCTTTCTATTCATTTGGTTAGTTTGTTTGGTTCTCGTCTTCTTATTTTGGAATCAGTGAAACTTAATGAGAGGGAAGAAAAGTAATGCGCGTTCTCACTTCCGTGCGTCAGTGATGCATAATTCGGTGATCAGTAGTAGTTAAATGCTGTCAAATCTGGTCGTTAGAATAACTCTGGACCAAAAGTTGACATCAAAATGTCATTCTCAAGCGTATGATAAAATAACCAAAATATTCATCCATCTTTCTTACCTTCCTTACTGTCAGCAGTTCGTATGTGCAAAATGTGCTCTTCGTCACCTCATAATAATTGGTTGCAATAAATCATGCTAGAACAGGTAACCTGAGCCAAAGAACAATAAATTAGATGAAGGGTTTTCGTGATCCAAGAATATTCTCACTTCATAGCACTTTAGGTAGCACAGCTTTTGGGAGGAATAGGCTGTTTATGGGCTGCGATGGCTAACACCCATCTGAGAGCCGGGGTGAAGAGGTGTTAGGTTCAATTTTGAGACGTTTCGAATAATTTACTACTAAATAACCATTTTACTGCATAGGCAGTATAATTTATTAAGTAGTTTTACTTCGCAATCTTTGCGTCCGGTCTGCAGTAGAACCTTAATCATGGCGTAAAGTGAGGTAAAGTGTTGTGCCATTTTAGTGAATTTCGAATTTCTGACAGCTATTTATTCAAAATTTGATCATTTTTGACCTTGTTAAATTAGATTTTGAGTAAAATTAAGGCGTATACAACTATACAGCTGATATATTAGGTTCCTGGGTGCCATTTCATCCATGTTCAATCCTCCCGGAACTTTGATAAACATGACGTTGCTAGCAGCAGCCGATTGATAACATTTAGCCAAGGCATTCGTCGAAACCTTGTATTTTGCAATAAGAAACTTCTCTAATCAAATGACTTCAATGGATGAAGTTCTATTCCTTGGTCAGCAATTGCACCATAGGATAGCAAATTCCCAGGCAGGTACTCGCTCACCATTATTTTGATGGATTTAATCAACTTCATGTGACAAATGCACATAATTACCGCCTAGAAATCATTCAACTTATTAATTAAAAACATGAGACCCACTAACCATCGGACAAATTGTGACTGCTCCACTCGGTAACCCACATCAACGGCATTGACGCACCAGAAAGCATGTATTATTATGACACTGGGGCTATAACCACGGGTGGCTATAATTGACAGTCAAACCTTCGATAGCCTCTTAATAGCTCCAGTCAGCATTATAATAACTGCCCAAGGGTCGCCAAACGTCCCGATATTTTGGCCAAAGTAATCACCTTACAGGCAGGTGAATTTGATTGCATAGTTGACGCTGTAGGATAAACAATTTTATAGACATTCTAATCCTGTCCATGGTCGATCTTGATTGATGGGCTTAACGAGAACCATAATTTTGCTTCACAATTGTCTTTTTCAACGTGCTTCGGCACCGTTCTAGATCATCCTCTTGTTCTTAAATTCTCATAATATCTGCTTAACTATTGAAAATGTTCTAAAAGATGACATTCGCACTCCTGGCGTTACAGTCTCACGAAGATTCCAATTGACGGAAAAGCACGGTAGACCCACGTGTGAAACACCGATCTACTGCTGTTCACATCATAGGCGCTAGGCTAACACAAGAGCACCTTAGTAAAAAAAATACCCCCCTTTGTGCTGGTGAAGTAACTAAGACAGCCATATTCGGGCCTCTACGTAACATAGGCCACTCTATGCCTATGTGGCGGGCAGTGGTAAGCAGTCGGAGGAACAGGATTGCACATTCACCAGTCACTCTTTTCACCAATACAGGATGCTTGGGAAGTTATTGGCTAGGCTGATAGAGTCAGCCTACTATTGGCTGTAAAGCAACGAATGAGAAAGCAGAGAGAGACATCAGTCTACCAATTGGGGCAGTGGACTCCATCAGTACAGGGGTCCAAGCGTCGACTGTTCAACGTACGTGTGCGGTGCCGCCCACGTAATTAGTCTTACCTTGTTATCTGCTTGATGCCAATCAAGGCCTTCGAGAGGTTGGTGGCACCTAATCTCTGGATCCGCCAATCATCACGATACAATCATCTAGTGCCTTTCAAGCCCTGGACTTGAACATCTGATGTCCCCAAATTTAAGCACTTCAACCACTTAAGCCGTCGTACTCTCCTTGCACCATTCCTCAATCCGGATTTACAGTTAGCAATTTCCATTCACTCTATCTATCTGCTGTGTCAACACCAAAGTGTCATGGATGAAGAGAACAACAAGCCAATATCCATGGCTCCCAAGAAAAATCGGTAATATTATAATCTTTGGTGCAGCCATTTTCATAACTTTTCTCATTATAATGCATTGCTGGCGAAAATCGACTCCTCAAAGCTTAGTGAGAGCCTTTTACCCATGCTTTTTGGTTGCAGAAATAGTCTAGCACGGTTGAACGTGTGTGGACGCAAGCTGTCGTGATTCATTTGAATGACTAATGCGCTTTCTTTGTCAGCGTTTGTTGTGGTGACGGCTGTTGTACCTGCTCCTCCTCTGAGTTTGTGCCTTTGCTAGACTCTAAGATGCATTACAGTTGATTTGTATTTTCTGTGTTTGTCTCGCTACGGTGAAAGGTGAACTAATACTCTTTGTGATTATTGACAATAATTTAGCTAGCTAAGCTATTGGTACAGATCATATGTGAGAAAAAAACAGGTTTTCGGAAAGGAAATGGACTGTTTTCAAAAGTTGCGTCTCACCTCTTCGATCTATGGTATATGCGGGGTGGACAGAACAATTTCTATCACAAGAGCAGTTCATTTTTTGGTAAATCACTGGGTGTCTCAACACATCTGCTCAACACCTCTGTGGCTATTTAGCCCAAGACACCGCGTTTATCTCACCTATTCTGCCATATCAAGGGAAAATTTCGTTATAAATGTCATTTGATAGATTCAGAGTATGATTTATGGTCAACTTCGCTCTAGAATTAGGCGATAATGTCTAAATTAATGAGTGAAATTGCTTTTTCAGACTGATTCGAATCGCAAAAAACTTCGGGTGTTGTGACTGGGCTCTCTTACATATTGTAAGAGCACTGTGCTCATTCGAGTTTTTTTAGCCATAAAATGGCATACTACGGTTATTTCTTCCCACTTGTATCTTTTTTGATAAGTTTCTTCAGCTTATAATTGTCTGCTCAAATGGCAATAGTTTTCAACACCATAAATCACCAGAGGTACAATGGCTTATAGTTTCCTAATTAAGGCTCATTCTCATTTTAATTTTGGGATTTGCTGTAGACCATCAAGTATCCATAAGTACACTCGCGATATCGGAGGTAGGTATCTTAGCTCCTTTTTATTTCCGACACATTTTTCCTGTTTTCCGCATCCCGTAATTGGCAGGTTTGGTACCAAGTCGGATGCAAACAATAGGTTCGCCTCGCCATTTGGGTGATACAGTGCATTATTCGATTTCATTAATTCAGAGCATCATCAATCATCATTTTGCAATCCTTCAAAACATCTTACGTGTGGTCCCCTCTCTTAGGTCATAAATACTTAAATAGCTGGTCCCATTTTTTTCCCTTCGTAATAAGGGATGATTTCCTACTTGTGGTTGTCCTCATCATCTCTTTCATAATGATTGTTGATATGTAACAGCAAAAATCTTTGTGTACCTTTTGCATTCTGCAAAGGTACTCCAAGTTCCTCTCTGTAATGGTAGAAAAAAATAAATCTTATAAAGACTAGACCTAATGCAGTTCATTAAGTCACCTAAATTCGTGTCGCCAAGTCGACAGATTCACAGGCTAAACACGTTGAATCCCAATCGAATCATTACAAGGTTCCATCGAAAGTGGTGCTACTTTTCGTGCCTATTCACAGTGATGTGATTAAGATATTTTACTCGTTTGACGCTCATCGGAATGCCCGGAGCTCGTGTACTTTACGCATTTTCTGTCGGTGCTTTCAACGGTGATGCCATATTCCTGTGTATAGCCTAACCTACCGTCCATCAAACAGGTCGACCTGACTAACGGCAGTGAACTTGGGGAACTGCATGCTACACGAGGTAATTTCTCGAGGTCAGCTGCATCTCACGCTGTGGCGCTTCTTTCCGCACCTCATCCACGCTCCATTAATTGCATGACAGACAAACCTCCAAACCTCCCCTACCACTGTGGCTTATTATTTGTCTTAACGGGGTGAGCACAACAAAAACCTCCCTTAAAGTCCTCATGGTGACACAAAACGTTGGACTTTTTCAGGCCACCCGGTTCACTCCAAATAAGGGTACATTTGCAACTTCCTATTTAAAAAGGAAATCTTTTTTTCAGTATATTTATAGGCTGAGGTTTTACAAAATAACTAGGCAGTATCACAGTGTGTTAACAAATGATATTCGATACAATACTTGGTTGAAAGGTGTTTTTCCGTTGTTGTGGGAAGGTGGCTCAGCTAATTGGGGCTAAAATACATTCTCGCAATTCTGAGGCATTTAAGGTTGTGTATAGGAGCATCTGACCTTAGTACAGGTGGCGGCACACTGCTAGGTGAATGCAAAATTATGGCAACAGTTTACCCTATGCACTTGGGGGTTGCACAACTTATCAACACTTTACAGTAACCCATTACCAATAGCTGCCTATGCCTATGTATGTACACATTTGTTTACATCTCGATTGCTTCAAAATAGCCAGCCTCCGCGTTCGTGATGCGCAATGTAGCGTGTAGTTTTCAGTTCGTGCTTTTTGCATCGCTGCTGCACGAAGGTTCGAGGTATCTGTTCAAGCTAACTTACTATCACTGTCCTTACACCTTCATTTGGTGTTGCTGGTCCTGATTTAAAACCCGTTTTATGTGAGGTCAGCCTGAATAGCAAAGCAACTCTGTTTACTCCAATTTGTAGGAGTAGCCTTACTGTGGTGGGTTAATAAAAATAAGAGATTGCTTTAAGCAAATCGCACTGTCTTGTGTCTATAAAAGTTTTTTACCCGTGAATCCTCCTTGTATTTGATCTATCTCAAGGTATCCTTATTTGAAAGGGGTATAGGACCACTACGGCCCCACCTTTTACTCCTTGTAATTTCACGCTAAGGTATACTTTCCGTTGAGTGCTAGATTGCTTCCTTCCACCCCTATTGAATTATTTCTCGTAAAATGAATCCCATTTTACGGGGAAAGAATCATTTTTTCACCCCTGGATGCTTGTTTATAAGAGCCCTCTACGGTTAACTTCATCACATCTCATTTTTATGAATCTAGTACTCTGACTTTTACAACCTTCCACTTTACCGATGCGAAGTAATGGGATTCGTGTTCGTTGTGTTTACAAACTCCATAAACTCCCTGAACTGCTAATTTTTGAGACTAGTCGAATGTAACCGCATTCATTTCAAACCATGTTTCAGACTTTATAATCCCTTGTCCCCTACCAAATGTTTATTTAATGAACACTAGAATGGTAGAGATTGTTCTCCTAGTGATAGTTTTTCCAATAATATGGCTTCGAATTGCTTTCAAAGTGTCTTTCTTTCAAACCAGTAGTGGTGATTTTGGTATGGATGACGTCATCACAGGGTAGTAAGGCTATGCTTCAGCACACCACCTGTTTGCATGCTTTGTTAGCACCGAGCGTCCAACTTTTGAATCACTAGGAGATAGACAAATTTTTCGGTGCATTAGCGCTTTGCGAAGTGGCGGATTGCTGATGCATCACAGCAGGGTGCTTTCGCCCCTGCACAAAATCAATAAACTGGTGCAGATGTGGCGAAACAGGGCAATATCGATTTTTCGTCTACCCAGGCCGAGCAGTTTAACGCTATTAGCTTGAGAGCATGTGCATCAGACTCCCATAGTCCTAATCTGAATGCCTTCACGCCTGTGGCAGTGGTTATGCTCCCACTTTATGCCTTTCAATCATCCAGCTTTTTATATGAGTTTAGCCTAAATTCTTTCCAAGTAAAAATTATTTGCTGCTATCATGTTAACTGCAAAACGACACTGTCTCTGAACGCGTGTAAAATGTTTTTTTCTGTTTTTGATTTAGCCAAATAAGGTCGCAGTACTATATTTTTTTGTTGTTTTCCACTCGGGTTTCCGGTAGCGGACACGCGTATGAAATTCCACTAAGTACTTTCATCCGCGTGCACAATCAAATCACACACTGGGATCGTTTTGGCGTTACTTTTTCTGCTCCCCTTGTTGCCATCCAGAAGGAGCACTGACATTTTTGTCCCTAAGTGGGTCTTTTAAGCATATAGCATTCGTGCCATGTGTGATGAATCGCGCGGCCGTCTTGCTAACGCATTTGACTCGGAAAGGCCATTAGTGTTCTATTGTATAAAAAAACTTGACGTCCCAGAAGCGCTTTCTCGTGATGAACCTACGGCGAACTTGTGAATCATAAAACCTTTTCCAATTTGTAAAAGCATACCTTCTCACCCGCCGACGCATCCTTCCTACCAGCTTCATAGCTGCAACCGCCAGTTAATTTGCATAATTAAGTGCTGCTGAAGTTCGATGACCCGATCGTTTATGCAGTAAATTGTGGAATGCCTATAGATTTATGGTCTTTGCAATTCGCTACAATGAAATACTTTTTTTCTTGCCAAATGGAATTTTAACCGATGCAGCACGATTGCTTAGAGTTAAATGGGTTCGCATTAGGCTCACTTTTTTATTTACAAATGATCTGAAAGTCACGTTTACCTTATAAAATCATCGAAAATTTAAGCAATTTTCCTTGACAACTTTGCAGCCACCACCTAGACTCCACATTGCAAGTATGAGCCTTGTCAATCTGTCATAAATTTCAAGAACCTTCAAGCACTTTATTAATGGACGCACTTTGTCCTTTGCCCATTTACGCCCCGTGCGCACATTGATTGTAGACAGATACGCTATGGACATTGAAAAAGAGATCAGATATTGTTAGATCGAATTCCCATGCAACTTTACTAATGCCACTTTATCCGTCTCAAAATTGTATCCCATTATGCCTCATTAATTCAAGATTTTATGCTCTTGCATGGAATGGAAACGCATTCGATCAGCCATGACCATTCGCTCTTCCGCTTATTGTCGTTGACCGGAGAGCAAGTTGTTGGTACATTCATCCACCAATTATTCTCAATCCCTAGTTGGGCGCACCTACGACTGTGGCTCGCCTGCACCCGTCAAGTTCACCCGTATTTTCGCCCATTTCTCCATTTCTTCCATTTCGAGAAGCAGACCTGCCAACTACTACCATAATCGTTTATCTTCCAGCTGTCATCACCAGCCATTTGGAAAGTAATCTTCCAGCATAAGCATGACCTTATCTGACAAGGCACTCTTCCTGTCCAAATTGTCCTGTTGTTTAGCGAAAAGTTTCTAGTGTGCACTCAGGAGGCGTCTGTTTGAATGTGTGCTAATCTCAGTTCCTCCCCTTTACAGAGATGAGTACGAGAGAAAGATCAGAAGCCCTCGGTATGCTGAGAGTGTGACTTTTCTATTTGACACTTTTGTGTGTAGCACATCTCATTTGACAATGCTTTGTAGTTGTGACACAACCCTATGGTGATTCATAGATTTTATCCTACCTTCACTGCTGATTCTCCTCCTCACCTATGTGGCATGAACACTTAATTTGGTGAAATAACTTCTATTTGTTTTTGATCAGAATTTTCAATCGTCTTTGAGCTCACGTTTCATTAGAAATGTGTAGTCCTGTAATGTGGGCGTATTATTGAGTACCATCTACCACTTGGAGAGGCAGGCTACACACTTAGACGGCGGACGATGTTATACAGTGGTCCGTGGTGTGTAGGTGTGACAACTACCAATGCACGGAAAATTTTTTTCAGAGCCAAACAGATAATCTTTAGAGATGGGAAGCATATGGAGACGGCAGGTCACTACATTCCAACGCCAAGTGTCAACAATTGTGTGTACTGTTTTACCCTTTTGATAGGAGGAAGAAAACTGCTATCGGCAAGGTAAAACGCGTCAATGACGTTGTCTGTTTGCCCAGAAAATCACGCCCATTAACTTACGTGGTCGCATTACCCTCCATCACTAGCTCTTTGTCTCCGACTCCGATTTTTATCCTTTTTTGAACAACAAACATTCATTTCTCACTAATAATGATGCCATGGTTGCTAAGCAACTTGATGCTACACTTTTGCTAAGCAAGGCTAAATGCTCGAAACACAGTTTTTTGCATCAATCACATTTGAATAGTCTCCTGGGTCATTGTGGAATAACGTCTCCGTACGGTGATGGACTCCTTGCAAAAGTGTTTAGTTTGGCGCTGATTTGAAAGATGCTACCATCATTGGTTGAGGTAGCCAGTGAGGGTACCCCCAGACCTATGCAAATATATTGCGCATTTGGTCAGAACCCTTGGACATTTGTTTATTTGTTAGCAAATCAATTTTTAGCATTTATATCTATCTTGCATTGTACATCAGTTTGATTAACAGTAGTGTCTAAGTGTGCGATCCGTGCACCTACAAAAGAATTTGCTAGCACTACTTCTTGAGCACATGCTTCAAGTTTTTTCAAATACCTGATCTGCGGCTACTTTGGCTTAGTGCAAAGTCTAAGGAACAATTCCATCTCCAATGGCATTGAAGAGGGTGCAAAGGTCGATGATTTTTTTGGGAATCACATCCAATTAGTCCAAGCCTCATGCTTAAGTAAATCACTTTAGTTGGACTGTAACTGGCGGGGGGGTGGGTTTATCATTGAAAGACTTCAATCTTGCTACGATCAATCAAGGTCCTGACTTAGAAGGTACTTCCACAGGCCGCCTCTTCCGATTGTCTTAAAAGCAATTTGGGAAGTGTCATCTTAATCCACATTGCACCTCGTCTTAATGTCTTGATTAAAAATTTCAAAAGCTTTTTTTTGTTAATTGGAAAAAATGCATCCTTTTCTTGGTTCATAGTTAAGAACCTAACTACACTGCAGGTTCTGTGACATGTCCCAATTTGTGCGACAGTTTATTCAACGTCCAAAAGAATGTATTTTGAGACCACTTTATTGCCGCACTATGTTGAAAAATAGCGTCTGAAACATAAGTTGCCACTGGTTTCCACCTTGTAAGAACTTTGTTCAATCACTTAATGCAACCGTCATATTCGGTTTGATAGCACTTACTTTACTTTATCTTATAAAATTGCTAACAATATTTTTTGGTAGAGGTATAAAACTACTGATTGTCACCTCGAGAATTGTGAATGGTGAGTTTTTTGCCCCACGCATATCGCAGTCACTTAAACAGACCCGTGCAGCAAATCATTTGCGGCCAGGCAGGCAGCAGAGCATTCCGTACTCTTTGTCAACCCCGCTGACAGCAATCTAATCAAAAAAAAAACATATTTTCGTCTGCATTGCTGGACTTGGATTTTGGATCTTTCGCTGTATCGACAGATTGCAGATTGAAGGGAACGAAACCAAGCATCCAGCTAGGATGGTAGTGTCTCCAAATGTCTATTTCAATTTGACAGATGCAAAGCAGTTACGCATAGGCTCTTCAATGAAGGAGGTTTCTGAGAAAAAGGTAATCCGTTTAAGATTGTGCTTTCTCCACATAATCGAGGCTTCTTTGTTGAGCTCCTCAATGCGGCGACAGGAGGCCATCGGTATTAATACCTCCATTTTAGCATGCCGTCATTATATGCAATAAGACGCGGCACATAAATTTCAGCACTTTAAATCTTCCCTGATGTCGCCATAAGCCAATGCACTCTGGGCCGAGATATGTTGTTAAATTAAATAAGAGTCTGGATCTATAATCATAGCACTCGGGCCATGCTGACGAATGAAAGCATAACCTGCAGACGCTGGAGGGTTGGCCTAGCATTCAAACAATCTACTAAATCTCTCCAAGTAATTGGCAGTGGGGGTTGTTTGTCTTATTATTGCTCTCTCCTCCTCTCTCACCCCCGCTTTGGGGGAAGGGAGGGGATAAGAGCCTAGAACGATGGTTTTTGGGTGAATGTGGTTTCAAATTACTAGTATTTGCCCTGTTATCAAAAGTATCGAGCCTGTGCCTTTTCAAAGGGCCATTTTCGGCAGAAGGGGCTTGAGTTCCGATAATGTCATAACTTCCTTGTACTTTTTGGGTTGGTTAGAAATGCATAAAATGGAACTGAGAAAAAATTGATTTACAAATGGATGAAACCTTTAGCATTGGTCGTCATCCAACATGGCTGAGTAACTCATTAGCCACAAACCAGGTTGCTTTGTTGATCTGGACTGCAATAATTAGTTGGCGAGGGCTTCCATAGTGAACAGGATGGGTAAAAAATAGCACCTTATGAGGTGAAGGTGATGATTTTAACTAACATCTTTTGAAAACGTTATAATAAAGTGGTGTTGTTGTTATACTTACAGTGCATTCCATGGCGCGAGGGTGCGCATTAATAGCTTTGCGGCGTGGAGTTATTTATCGTATTTCCTGTTTTTTTCGCCTCTAGGACAAATGACCGGAAGTCGTTTTGCGTTCTGTACCTCTCTCTTATGGCCTCAGCCAGCATTGCAGTCGCCGTGCAAGCGATGGATGAGAAGAAGGTATGCAACTTATTTCCTTCACGTCCTCTTCCTGCTTCCCAGGGTGGGCTGTTTGATTTTTGACCTTTTCATCTCTAGCTAACCAAAACCTATATCCCTAAGGCAACCCTCATTTGAGAGACTGAGTCGGCCAACAGGCGTGACCCGCTCTCTACCGCACCAAGATGTTTTCATTATTAGGTTGGAGAGAATTATTGACCAACTGGCAGTGGGTAGGGTGGTTTTCATTTGCCTACCTTCCCTTTTCTCCACCATCGCATCTTAGAAAACCTATCTAAGCTTATGGAGCTTATAAGTGATTGAAATGACACTAAATAGTGCTCAGCCTCCAAATGCTCTTGTGCCGTTCATTATGCATAAGAACCTCCTCCATTACGGCATGCATGCACTGGTTTGGTCTGTTTTTGTGGGGCAAAGGCCTCTTTGATTTGGCAGAAATCGCTTGATCATGAATTTATTGCGATAACATTCTGCAATCAGTCTTAATGCCGTCTATGCATCTTTTAACCAAGAAGTAGGTAAAACATCAAACGAAGTGTTTTTAGCAGCGACAACGCCACTCATCCTCTCATACGAGTAATCCAACCGAAAAGCTATGAATAGTATTGCTGAGGAGTCTCAAATGTTAACTGCAAGATTAGTACCTACAAGTTTCCTTTCGCATTAGCAAGCCGATTTTGTTGATTCGTCTGCATTTCTTTGCCCTCCTTCCACTTTCTCACTGGCATCTTGCGCTATTACGCACATGAACTAACAGGCATCGAGATTGAAGGTCAAAAGGAATTATTTTGCTCTTTTACTTCTTTTAATAAAAAGGACTGCTAACATGCCACCTTATGTGAAGTTCTGCTGACATAAAACATTCGTGTATTGATGGATTCCTGGAGTTTCGTAACAAACGCGCATGGCTTATGTACAGGGAACATTATTTTTGACGCAGGCAAGTGCGCTAAATATTTGGTTCAGAACAACCACTGATGGTGATTTTGCCACCAAAAGGTATGCAAATTAAAGGAAGGCAATCAGATCCTTTGAAAGTATAGTTGGCCCAATTTGTGAGTAGGCAAAATTCAAGGTCTTTATTTAGCAGACCGTTAGTAGCTTTGACTCACTTACTCGGAGAAAATTTAAATGAAAACATTTTGTCCTACTACCGCACGGGTAACCCATTTTGGCTTGCCATTCTCTATTCTTCCGATTTGATTAAGTCAGCCATCAGTTTGACTTTACACCGCTAATTACAATCTGAAAAATCACGTTTGCTGAACAATTAACTGTTCTTGAAGTCATGAAAGAGACCGGTTTCGTTCTTTCAAAGTTAAAACAACACTAATTATCCAAGAACTGCGTAGGTTAAAAAAGGCACCTTAAGTGATGCTAATAGCACCCACTGATTTCGTCAGAAATGTAAATTTTCTAAAAATTGCTAAGTGATCGGATATATACCAGGTCCAATTTGCCTAATTTCTGGAAGCTTAATCATTTTTTATCCAAATTTGAGTCGCAATATGATTTGATTTGATTTCTAAGTAGATTGGCACTTAAATTGGGGGCGTATCTTCTTTGATTCCCCGTGGCGATGTGAAGAGACGGCCTCGAGATCATGAAACCGCTTGGGTCGCGCATTTGCAAAGCGAGTTTTTAAATTCTTCCTTTAATTCCGGTATGCACAGGAAAATAACACGGAAACGCCCTGTTTTAGCATGGTTGACATTCCAAGTACACACAGTAGTGTCAATTCAAGCACATTTATTCGGAAGAACTCACGATGTTACCGTACATGTAAATCTTTTTAAACTCTTGAAAGGCTATCAGATTTGAGGCAAAATGTTCTACTTACACATATGTCAAATAAAATAGACTGATAGTATTTGACCCATCCTTTTGCCATTTTGAGGTACACTTCCGGGATTGTGTTAGCAAGGATGGACAATTTCCCAGTTTCGTAACAAACATCTCCTTAATAATTACCCACTTCGACGTGGCCATCGTCTCTCACTCTTTCCAGTTTTTTCTGTCCATTTCGGGCTTAGACTATTATTTTTCCGAAGTATTAATTTTGCTAGTTCTGGAGGATCACAACGTGTAATAATAAATAACACCTTTGGCCACATCTACTCGCCACTACTCAATCATGCTGTCTCACATGCTCGGGACATTTAACTTATTGTTGTGATTTTGGGGCGCCAGGCCGATTTAAGTTAACAGAACCACTGAACTTTGAGGATCTCCTTGAGTCGTAGAAATTTCACGGGTCCCTCCATAATGTATTTAAAAATGTCTGGCTTTCCAATTACCCAAAATATACTAGCATCGAAACCAGATGTGCCAGCGCTAGGCGGCACAGGGCACTTGCAAACGCTTGAACTTTGATTACGAAGCCGTTGAGTCGTAAATATTTACTTAGTACTTATTGCGTTGCAATGAATGCGTACTTAACCTTTACTTTTTTTGGCTTCCATGCGTATCACTCACGTCAATAATTGTCCTTTTTGTATGATTGAAATTCGCTCATTTTGACTCGCCGAAATTTTAATGTTCAAAAGTTTACTTAATGAATTTAACCTAATTTGTTAAAAAGTGCGTAAACTTAAAGTACTAACGCACTGCTCTTCCGTGATTCATTCAATTACTTCTAGATAGAGGAATGATTTTCATTGTTTAGCAATTGTAAACTAAAGTTATCTTATGAACTGCTAATGCGATTTGGTGTTATGACCGTAATTTCTGTTTCTATGCTAAATGTTACAGAGTTTATTTGGTTTTCCATTCAGACACTTTCCACATCTGTGTGACTTTCAGTATTTTTTTATGTTACTGACGCTTCGAGTTAGTTAATAAATCCATTTTGGGTTCCATAGGTGCAGTTTACCAACTCTGATTACCAATTACCAACTAATTGAAGAAACAAGAAAAAAGTAGCCTTAAACCACAGGGAGGCATTACGCCGAGATTCTATACGAATAAGATGGGATGCCTCTTTGTAAGGTATGCTGCGAGTTCAAGGTGCTATCTTCTACTTCCTGTGCTCGTATTCCACAGGTGACTCGTAATAGAAAAAATAACGGGACTTACGGATATGGACGGCACCCTCATTTATGCCCGATTCGGCGAGCTGAATGACTTGAGTAGCTGCCAGACAGTAGTAGCAGTGGTGGTAGGAGATAAGTACAGATACGATACGTTTTTAACAATGTTGTTTTGCATAAACAGGATAGCCTCACTGCAGTGGTGCACGACATGCTTTTGGGGGCATTGTACGCAACCAGTGCCTGTGTCATGTTCGGCGCCACCGTTTACTTCGCGGTGAAGCGCAGTGAGACCTTCGAGGCCGCTCAGCGTATCACTGGACCCGTCTCCTTCATAGTCAAGTACTCGCGTTGCGGTGAACCCGTCAACCTCTACCTCCGTCTTGGTCTCGCACGTACGTCTGCCCCTAACACTGGAAAGATGTGCATGTCGACAGTTAAGCTTGACTTACGGGAGTCTTGGTCCTAAACACTGTAATTGGTGTCTACTGACTTTTGTGAAATCATCGCCGCGCTCCAGATTGTTCTTGATCCTTTTCAGCAGCCATGGTTTTAAATAGTAGCGAGCCTATATTCTAGGTAAAATTATTATATATGCAATCGGATTCAAGCTAAATAGACTGGAAAAGGATGCAGGGAATTTTCCCCAATGACAATTCAGCCCTTTCGTTTACCCTCTTTAGCTATGAACTGGATAAAGTAAACAACTACCAACCATTCACTCATTCCAAATATTTTTGTCCAACATTCTTCGAATAAACTAGACTGTGTTTGCAAGATAAAACTCTTTTTAAAGCACCCATTAGTTCAACTTGACTATCCTTACCACCCATTTTTTTTGCGTTTTCGTGATACTTGCCATAGTCATACGCGCCTAATGGGGGCCTACATTTAATAACCGAAAGATGTTGGGCAGAGTGCCTTCTCAAATATGAAGCTCCTATCAATGAGGCTTTAGATGTATTCAAGCCTTTGTTAGACCTGGAGCAGCACCTAAAATAGCCATTGCTATTACGTATTTTGGAAACATAAAAATACCATAAAAGTAATGGAGCTGTCACAAATTTCTGAGTTTTTATCAAACAACTGCGTGTGACTTTGGTACAAAACTAGGCATGCGACCTTGAGTCTTCCACCACATTCTAATGCCACTTCATTCACAAAACGTTTTTATGCTCAATACGGCCAGAGGAAATGAGGCATCTAACTGGTATTTCTACTAGCGAATTATTAGAAGTCAGTTCCTGTATGCGCTGAAACTTGATTGTAGGTAACATTTAAATGAACAAATAACTGGTCAATGGGTCTTACTCTTACTATTATTGTTGCTGACCTTTAGCAGACCAATTTGCTGGACTCTTTTCACCCGGCAGCAATGTTCAAAAACATCATTCCAATCTCTCTCCTATCCTTGCTTTAGGGCATAGCAGCTTGTCCCTTGAACCGCTTAACCCATCATAATAACATCATCATCGACAGAAATGCACTTGATTGTTATCATATAGTGGATTGCTAGATCATGATTTCGAATGATCTGCACTGCAGAAAAGTTCATCCATCTGCTACCCCCGGTAGAAGTTAAAATCAGATCACGGCTCTTATAATAGAGCTTCTTTTGGTCCCGAGGCCCTAGTCGTGTGATTAATTTGGCCTTCAAACCCTCTTTATTTGAAATGTCCTTTATACGGAAAGGATTTATTCTAAATTGGTGCATGCTGTTGCATTTTACATTCGTAGATTTTTCAACTGATATTTCTGATGGTAGCTTATCGGCACTGCACCGGAGAAATAGTTGGCAGGAAAGACGGTTAAATACTGACAAATTAAGAAGTTGTTTGCAGTTGTGAAGTACCTTCAGCCAGCGCTCTAATTTGCTCAAAATACATTAGTCATTCAGTCGTTGAAGATTTGACCCTTCCCAAGGTCAACCGCCATCCATTGGATTAGGTAGATGGAACGAGGTGCTCGCGTCCGTTTAAATATGCATGCGATTATGGGAACTGGAAGGAAATGCCTCTTTTCACCTTGCTGTGTTTACGTGCAAAAGTTGACGGCTAATAAAATCTCACGATGTCTTGAGAGCTCGATAGCTAAAAAACCTAGGTAAATACATGACGCTAAATCATGTAAAAGCGAATTTACCTTTCTCTAAGATTATGGCTAATTAATTTATTACCGTTGCAAGTTTAATCTCTTTTTGAGAGTAATAGGTAAACTACCGTAAATTAATTTTGCCTTCGTCTATAATTAGGCCTAACTAATGGACAAGACATTGTAAACTTTCACCATGACCCTCTAACTGTATTACTTGATTTTTAGTTAAAAATTTGAGCCATCAGTGTTCTTCATGCATATCCCATGGCACCATCAACACTGAAGGACCTATTCCAATAAGTGTTGGCATAAACAGGGGTCGCTTTCATCCGACTTTTAAATCTAAGCGCTAATTTTGACACGGATGCCTACCTTTGTCAAAGTTAAATTACCGGATTTCCTTGACCAACGAGAGATCCCATGAGATGCGAGGAACGATTTAAGCAATAATAACATGATAGCACGCCTACTTCCGCCCTTTGCAGGGCCACTTCATTTCACCTCGGTTGCGTACTTTTTTCTATGACTCTATTGTTCATCTAATGGCATTTAAAAGCCAAAAAAATTAGTTATGTTTGGGAATATAATAAAACAATTCATCTAGGACCCACCTGAGAGTAATACCTCGGCTCTCGCTACTATTACTTTTATTTGCTCTTTTAACAATAAACATCGATCTCAAAGACTTTGTCTTATTTATCCAAATAACTTCACCTAACTCAATTCCAATTCGATGGAATCGGTAGTACATATCTGTGATTTCGAGGATGTATGTGTGAATTGTATTTACGTTCTCGATTAGAGAGAGTTTTAAAAGTGCCAAAACTGCCCATAATCTTCATTGTCCCTTTGTCCATTCTCTGCAGTCTTCGCAGCAATGAGCATCGGACAGAGCGCGATTCGGCTGCACGAGATGCAAATGGAGCCACCTATGCATTGGCCCGAGGTCTTCAAATCCACCTTCGAAATTAGTTTCTTCACCGCTCAGACTCTGTTCATTCTCATCAATCATCGGGTAGGCCTTTTTCCTCCTTTTCCACCTGCATCGTAAGGTAAATTGATAAATCATCACAGCGGTTGAATGTTATCAAATTGATGACATTGTTAGTTTGGTGTGCCTCTCAATTTCGCGTCTACATCTGGGCAACATGAGTCTCTCGCAAACGTTGAATGATCGCAGTCTCGTTCGCCACGTATTGTACTAAATCGTCACGTGAACGCAGGAAGAGCAGTAAATCCATGTCGTTTTAATCCATGTTTGTATTGGTGTGCATTTGCAACTGCATGGACGGAAATGTTTGCAGATTTTGTTTAGGGTCATATGTTAATGTTCACTTCCTTCACCTAACTAACTCTTTTAAACTTTGACTTCGTGCATTTAAGACCCCACAATGTGGAATTATGCTTTACAGAAGGTCTCATCCGACAACGACTTCCATTTCAAATCTCGTCCAAATGTCTTAAATCGTCTAATTAAAACTTTTCACAAATTACTATATTATTCGTCGATTAGAATCTTTCAGCTGCAGGTGAAACTGGGTACAGTGATCACACTCCTGTGTTAGGTTCAGTTTTCCTTCCATTATCGCAGTCTCAAGTAACAACAGCTTGTTTTGCCACGAAAATCCTTTTTTGTGCAAATTTAAAAGGTACAAATAACTAGAGAAATGCCATATCGCGTCTGGTATTAACAATTTATTCACTCACAAATGTGTACTCGTGTTTTTCCTACCTCAGTTACGTAAAAAAACACGCCAATGTTAGATTTGGAAGTTTTTCAACATTACTCCTTACTACAGTAGGGAAGTTGGATTCAAGGTGGTAGCCTTGGGATGATTGCTAATTAGGCGGTGGCGCATTGTTTAACTGAGCATGTTCTGAATAAATTCGCTCAAGTGCTTCAACTTCCAAGATTAACTTCGAATAAGACGATCCCTGCCAGTAATCTGAAATCAATGGTTGTAGTTCTGTTTTGCCTTAAACAGCCATTTTTGCTCAGTCTTCTGTTGGATATCTGCCTACTAAAACATTAACCCGGATAAAATTTCTCCAGCCAATGAATAGGTTGAAGCCTGTCATCAATAAATTAGTTCCTAAGTAGGCGTCAGACGCTACAGGTTCGGTGATAATATATTGTTCTACAGTTGTTTCTGTTGACAATGGCACTCTGACTAACGCACATCACCATCCCATTCTGGCTGCTATTTGCATTGACGAAAACTCGCGATAGGAAGTCCATAAATTTTCACAACTACTGGACCGACCAACGTTGGCTTCCTAGTAGCGCAGTCCTGAGACGTAGTATTTCCTACCTTACTGGGAGAATTCGTGGTAAACCCGGCTGACTTTGTTTCTACCGTGCATGTCGCCCCGAGGCGAGTAGTGTACACATTCGCATCGAATTTATTGCTGGTGGAGTCTTGATGACACTCCAATGTCGAATTCTTTGCTGTTCCCCACTGCTGTGTGGCTGATGTGCAATAAATAGGGTATATTCTGAGTGCATAACGCTTCAAAATGGTGAATCTTTTTCTGATTTTATTGGCTGTCGCATAGCGGAGAATTTGATGGCTTAAATAAAATTGTCCCTTTTTACCCTAGATTCATAAAGTTAGGTTTTATGTTTAAATTAATTCCAAGTTGACGCATACGTTGCGAATTCTAGATCCTTGATTTATATCCTTTTTGAATGGTACATTAAGTCCGACTTCTTTTTGCGTGAATTTTCAAAGTAGATTTAACCGTGAACAGTCAATAGGTGGGATTAGCTGGTGATAAAAGTTCTACACTTGCAAATAAACACACATTTGAGGCTGATTAAATGCATCACATTAGTGAATTCTTCAAATTGTCAGGCGTCTTTACGCTTGATAGCGATATCAAAACAAGACAAAGCTTTTTTTACACCTCAGCTCGAGCTTAGATCTAAACTGAAATTTAAATCAGCTAAGTGTCAGCTAATGAAGAGAAGTGATTGCCTCCTACATCCGGTTAGTTGGCCTACCACACTTTGAACCATGTGCAAATGCATATTTTATGGCTGTGGAGGCTGTGGAAAAAGGTGATCTAAGTTAGTGTTTTTCCTTAAATTGGTGTTTTCATGTCATCCACTCTATTGCTGGACCTTGTGCAATTTGACTTTTATTCCGCATTTCACCAAATGTTAATGTCAAAAACTAAATGTTGCGTAACATTTAGAAATTTTGGTTAGCGAATGATTTCGTGCTTGGTTCATCCAAATTGGGTCACTCATTTTTTTCTTCAAATTTCGAGAATACCACTTTGCATTTGTTTTCGAACCCTTCAAATGGAGTACATGGCTTTCAGTGTTTTTCATGTTTACCGTTTTGAAGAAGCTGATTTACAAAACAGAAATTGAACAGAAGCAAAATAGGAAAAGACCACTTGTGCGTGTTCGATTGAGTAAGTGGAAATGCAGTGCGCTCGGTTCCTCCCCAAAAGTTAGGAGTCGAATCACAATAAATGCAACTACGATAATACCGGCATTTAGTAAAATACCTAGGTGCTAAGAGCATAGCTCGATGTATGCTCATTCGGATGACTGGATGCAATCCAGCAATCGTCGGAGGAAATTAGCGGTGCTGACAACTGAGCTTAGGCTACAACGGGATCGTGATTGAAGTGTGACACGTATTTGCATAGGGAGAAGGATTTACCAGGTGCATATGGCAATCACGTAATTGCAAGGGGTAATAGTCTAGAGAAAATGCAGTTTTATAAAAAAAAAGCAAATTAACTCAGCGCGAAATTCCCAAGTCTGCAATCTCGACAGAGTTTGTATGGATATTCAAATCGCCACTTACCTACCTTGCTTTCCTTTTGTTTATCAGGATCAGTTTCCGCGTTTTCATTCAGTCTCCTGTAGCTTTATCTAGACAGGGTTCGACCTTTCAAAAGTGAAGCTATTAGCATTTTTTAGGGTTCATTTTATTGATAGTTTAAAAGTTTCGAAATGTTGCAGTTTATCTTTTTGGAAAAACACAATCTCTAAGTTGCTCTCGGTTGTGGAAGTTAGCCTAAAAGCTCAAGTTCATTGGTTATCTGCGAGTAAATTAAGGGTATCATTTACAAAGCCACAGCTAGAGGTCAAATCTTAGAGTTCAAATCCTGACGTCATGTTTTGATTTTGAATATGAATTTATGTGTAGCCAATGAGAAAGTAACACAGGTGTTGCTATCCAATGCCGATACCTTTGGGAGGAGTACTATCAATGTTAGGTCAAATAAACCACGCCTTCGGTTTACTAGATAGTGATCCTGCACAATAATGAGATATTCGGAGCATGTTTCATCCACGTGCTGAGCACGAACCTCTGCATGTGGGCTGACGTTATGGTGGACAAGGTGAGCACGACGCTGCACCTCGACCACAAGCAGGGCCACTCGTCGGGCTCTTCGGTCTCGTTCTATCTCCTACCAGCAGTCTCTGAGTACTGCCTTCTCTCCGTCGCCCTCATCTACGAGATCACGGTGCGCATTGGGCAGCCCAGCTACATCGAACTGGAGGCGGATGAAGAAGAAGAGGATGCTGAGGAGGATGGGGAGGAGGATGAGGAGGAAGATGAGACTGACCGAGTGCGTAATCGAAGGCGAGACAGTTTGGGAGATGAAAGGGATGGGGAACGGGAAACAAATGAGGTGAGCAGCAAGTCTGAAAGCACCTCCGATCTTGAGATAGCCTCTCAAGGAAACAAAGGTCGAAGGCGCATCCTTGGTCGCTCATTTTCACGTGCAATCGCCAGAAATATCAAGAAGGTGGGTCTTTGAGCACGATACCGGAAGACTTTAGCTAACATGATCGCTTCTTGAAACATAAATCTATTTCGTCATTCGCCTGATGAGTCGTAATTGTAGCATCTGGAGCGCTACAGGTGTCCCCTTCAAGGTCTAAATGTCAAATGAGTGAAATTGGCGCATCTTAGTAGGTCCATCTCGTTTAAAAACCGCATTCCTCCCTGGGGTGGTTGAGCTTAAAACAAAAAAAACTGTTTATAATTTATCCAAATCTTCACTCTGTGGACAAAGTTTTTCCTTAGCGGGCATTATTTTTGCTTGTATTTCTACTTCACAAATTTATTATCGCAAATTTTACAGCATAATAAAAACCTATGACGGGAATTTCACTTATTTAATTAGACCTGAGCATTCCTAAGTTTGACTGGGTAATTTTCTTTTCCCAGAGATATTGACTGACCCTAAAATTACAGTTAACTTGATCAGCAAGGTGCGTGTTTGAAGCTGAATCTATTTATAATTTTAGACTGTTCTGGTAAAAAGGATGTCTAAAACGGCTTGCTGAAGCTTGAGATTAATTCTCTCACTTCATCCCCTTCCTTCCTAACATTGCTTTTCCCAGTATCGTTCTATTGCGGTTTTTGTGTCGCTCTTCATAACATGCTTTAGAGTTAGTTTGGTAAAATCCATTTGGGGCTTGCATAAGGGCTTATCAGTAACATTGGTCAATCCAAAATAGAACTGCAATGAATTTTTTTTCGGTTAAACTAACAGATAAAAGAACATAGTAAATTGTGCAAGTTTTAAATGACATTATCACACTCAATGTATATGGTGGCGAATTGAAAGGAAGTAAGCTGTTAATCCTCTCCGAAGCATTTCAAGAAAGACCAAGGGAATATACTTTCTATGAGTGCCATTACGACGGAGTGCAGATAGTTTTCTGTTCTTTGACATTCAAATTGAATTTAATCTTATGTGATTTTGAGTTTAGTAAAGTCGAATCTTCACCACTTGCTATTTGTTCTGACACCTCAGTCAGCTTCGGTTCCATAGGTGGGAAATGGCGAATCTATCTACCGCAAATTTACCTATAAAATCTAGAATTTATCTTGCCTGAAATCAAATGTCTAAATGAACGAAACGCTCTTCTATCATCAAATTAAATGGTTGATAACGAATCTCTAAACATTGGCCTACTTGTAATAAATTGAAGCATGAAGGGCTCGCTTTTTACTTGTCTTGTTTGCTTTTTCGTGCCCGTGAAGATGAAGGTAGGAGTGGCGCACTGCGGTATGAACATCAAGTCAGGTTATTGGGCACCGCTGCTGATTGTGCTGACTATCAGTGCACTGACTGTGGTCACCGGTGTGGCACCGAAGACCTCGCACATCACACCTTGGAAGTGTGCCGTTCTCTTTGCCGAAGAGATGTTCCTCAATTGCATGGGCATCTTCGTCACCCTTGCCTCCTTCTTCAAGATTCGTCATCTCAAGTTCACCATCGCCTCACGTCAAAGTGTTATTGACGAGTTCGTCCTCTACATTGCCTTCTTCTTCTCCGCCAACTACCTCGTCGCCACTGTCGCCCTCGCCAGTTTCTTTAACCGTGTCACCAAAGATGTGCGTCACTTTTTCTCTTCCTACTTACTGCCCTTTCAGCAGTTCGTCCCTTTCCTCTGCAGTTATCCCTTCCCACAGCTCCCGTAAGATGCGGCGCTTGACGTTTTACGTAAAACAATGTTTCCATTTTAAGGCATACGCTTTTACACCTCTAGTGTCCTAAAACTAAGAGTGCAAAACGTACGATTACAGCCCCGATTTTTTGATGTGATTAGGGATACAGCACTCCACCACGCACTGCTTAAGTACAGCTAAGCAGATGTGTAGCTCCTGTCCGGCTTAAAATGTCGTCCTTGGTGCTTTGAATTTTTGCGTTCCAGTACTGACCATCGTAAGGCTTGTGGAATTCCATGACCGGATACCCTTCCATTACACCACATACCCAAAAGCCATAAAATGTAAAGGGCATGGGCACGGTTATTTGAACCTGATGTCCTATGACCTCCTGCTGTTGCACTTCTGCACCAATCGTAGTAGCCTCAGTTAAATGGGATGGGATCATCCATACGACGATGACTGAGATGAGAATGCAAATCTGTGTGGAAGGAATAATATCACTAATTTTAAAGGCAACAATGGACTCTCTGGACTCTTTCACACGAAATTCCAACCCGAAAAAATTTTATAGATCAAACTAGGCGTTACGGCAAGTGCTTTTAATAAAAATGCATTTCTTTAAGTGGAATTTCAGGGAAGTCATCCAACTTTTCTTCCTATTTGCCATCATGACACCAATTAGTACTAGATTGGAGACATTCTCAGTTCCTTTATTTTTAAATAAAGTTATCTCTACTTTATTTAATCTCAAATTCACGAAATCGCGGACCGTTCCCAAAAAATTGCTATTAGTGGTTCCAGCTTTCAACGGCCGTTTCGCTTTTTAGTGGTTCGTGTATGTTTGCATCTAAATGACTCAGCAGTATTCTCCCGTTTCATCGGTGTAGTTAGTGTACAAGGACCTGCTGATGGGCAGGCTGGCGTTGAACATGTTGGAGTTGGTGGAGGTGATTCTGCAGACTTACCTCATCCAGGACTGCTTTCGTCGGTGCAGTGAGGAGGACTTCCAGCAACGCATCAAGCCGAGCCGACAGATGATAGCGGTACTGCTGGGCATCAACCTCGCGGGCTGGGTGGTAAAGTCATTTCAGCTGAAGGAGGCAGACGTCCTCTACAATATCACAGTGCGAGACGAGATCGCTTACGGCTGGGTCCTCATTGCTATCACCATGCCCGTCTTCCTCTTCTACCGATACCACTGTACCGTCTGTCTCTCTCAATCCTTCACTATGCTCTATGAAGATGAGGTTCGTCTCCTATCTCTACTTTTAAAAATATTACTTTCATCTTGCCTTCTTTCAATATGGGTCTCATTCATTCAGTTGACTTTTAAAACTCAGTTTCCCTTGTGCTTTCTCTGCTACCCCAGACACGTCGATTTGAGGCCCTGTGGCGTCAGAACCCCATCTACCTCTCGAACCTCCTGAGTCACACGAACCTGGCGATGTGTGAGGAGGGAGACCACTTCCACGCCCGCGAGAACCTCACCTCGGTGCGCATGTCCAACCGTCAACTGAGTGAAATACTCCACCGCAAATTTTCCACGCAGTCTTTCCAGCAGATAGAGTACATGATGCCACGCCGCGCCAGCTTCTTCCATTCTGGCGCCATCTCCACCTCTACCACGAGCATGCACGACGCCGAGCTGTTCCCTGCACAGCTCCATGCTGCACCAGCAGTGCATAAACTCTCCTCTATCCACTGCACACAGAAGAAGTTCTCCGTGCCCAACCTCAAGCGCGTTAGTGTATCCGGCCCCAAACCGTCCATCAAAGCACCACCTGGAGCCCTCCCTTCGCGTTGTCGTCTCGCTGAGTCAGAAAGCTACGAGGGACCCAACTACTTCCTCTCACGCATCAGTCCTGCCAGCAACGTAACCTCTGCCGTCCGCAACGATCACTCCACTCAGACCACATCCGTCTTTCTGCCCAACGACCAACGTCACCACACCTCCGTCTGCCACCAACAGCTGCAGTCGTTGAGGCCATCCACTCTCCGGCCCTCTGACAGCAGCCAGCGTCAGATTACTGACGGGGTTCCTCCACCAGAGGCCGATGGAATGCAACGGCGTCAGACGCTGGTCAATCTGGAGACTGCAAAATACCGCTACTTGGCTGCCGAAATGGCTCACAAACGTGTCCTCGAGCGTTCTGGTGATGGGAATGGAGAGGGTTGGAAGAAGCGCGTAAAATCCAAAAGGAAGCGCGGTAAAAATGGGAAATCTCCAGCGCCTAAAGGACGAATACAGAACCCTATCCCTTCTTCTGGTAAAAACGTGCCTTCTAGCCCATCACCTCCGACCTCACTGAATATTACCAAGTCGCCTACGCCACCACCGACGCAACCTGTGGACCCACCACCAGGCCAACCGCAGCAGGCTCAACTACCCATAAGAGGATTCGAACCGTCGAAAGTAGTACCCCTGTTAATTGCACGGAATATGGTCAATACGGCAGACGGAGGACCGCTTTCGGCAGTGCCTGAGGAGGGCGGTCACGACCTCAGCGTTACACCCTCGCCGCCACTCGTTCTCTCGTCCTCTTCCTCTACCACTGGAAGGGACACAGTGGTAGGAGCTAAGACCACGGGTTCATTCCAGTTGGAGGAGCAGAGTGGAGATGGGGATCATGTCATCAATGAGACCGGCAGTCCGGAGACGACAGTTTCTCCAGCCTCGGGGGTCACGGGTGACACAGAGCTGGAGTACACGTCCTCTGCTTCGGCCGCCTCGTCCGCCACCGGTGCGACTATCTCTGACGGCGGGGAGACGACAGAAATTAGCAAGAAGTGACCTTAATCATCTTCCCCTCTCACCAACCTGCACACAAAGACAACCGATTGCGCATTGAAAAGCACGTGCACACACACACACACACGCAGACACCAAGCAGCGCTGCTCAATGTCTGGTTCCACAAAACATTACCCCCTTTCCTTCGACTCCACTTATTTGTTCATACTTTTTTACTGGATGCGAATGCATAAATGCAGCTGCATGTGATTCCAGAAGTCCTTTTCATTTACATTATCGGGTAAAATTGGTAATGGACAGAGGTTAAAAATTACCCAGTCCGGGCGACCGTAAGTAAAATGATAAGAGCTGAGAAGCTTCATACTTAGGTAGCAATGAGTGATTTAGCAAAACTTTATGCACCAGGGAGGCCCCCTTAAAAGCTGACGGTGAGCAACTCATCAATCGTCAGGCCCGGACAAGTACGCAGAGACGTTGAGGAAAATATATTCAAATCCGCTAACAGTCTTCTAGGTTTATGTTGTCACCAAATTTCGCGTAAAGTTCCTTTTTTAAGGTTGCCATGGTGGCCTTGCAGTCACTCAGTTCCGACTCGAGAGTAACGAGGCGTTCCTTCAGCTGTGCCTTTTGTTCACCAACTTTTTCATTTGCCTCTTCAGTCGATAGATGGAAGAAGGATTCACCTATTTTGAAACTGACAAAATCAAGATGCGTTACAGGGTTAAGGTAGATATACAATTGTCAGAAGAAGATTGTAGACCCAATAATAACACAGCTACGTCAAAACAAACGTGAAAGAAAACATAAAAGTAAAGAGGGACTACGAGTGCAAAGAGTACGCGTCAAAAGTTGATTCGCCGGGAAATAACGCATGAACTGTTAATCAACCATAAACAGAGAGCTGGCTGTCAAGTTTTAAACATTCAAATGTGACAACATTTGGACAGCCGATCTCGTAACAGTGGGAAACGCAATAGTGGCGGCTATTGGAGAATAAGACTTGTAGCCCTGAACATCGATAGGGCATAAAATACATCTGGTGCGTTTCAACATTCGTAAACCAGTCCTTCCTTCGTATTTTTCAACAAGCATAAACTCCACAAACGGCACAAGCAACAAGTGGTGGAGAAACTGCATCTAAACAGGCACCGCCAAACTGCACTAGCCCAAATTAGCAATTACAAATCAGCGGGTTAAGCATGATAAGATAAAAGGATACGGATGAGCCTCTGCTTCTGATACAAGAAGCTCGTCTTCAAGATCAGCTAGATTCTGGAGTAATTTCTGGGCCAAAATTAATAAATATAAGGGCATACCTTCCTATTTTCAACCTCTGCCTCATATTCCTTAAGTTTTACGTTCCATTTGGCGAAGCTATTGATCCTCCCTTGATCGACAGCTGTAATTTGAATATCCTCCTACAAAAAATCACACACGCCAGCAACACACCTTAGAGCTCATCGCTATTAATCGTGGCGGGTACTCCCGTGAGTGATATTACTGGACGACAAATATTATAGTGGATGCAATTAAACGAAAAAAGAAATTTTACCAAGCCTTCAAATACCGTGGCAGTCATTCCAACGCTGCATTTTGCTTCAATAACATGCAATATGTTTTATTCACACAGATCATTAAGGCCTACATAGATTGCTTACGAGATATTTTAGCAAACATTATTTTGTATAAATTTTTTGCGTGTTCATAAGTGTACCTTATCAACCACTATTTTTGCCTTGATTTAGCAGGAATTATGGTACATTTTGCAGCGGCCGGAGCCCGCCTTGGTAACTTGAATGGCCATATTGTACTAGTTGGTTGGCCAGCCTCCGGGCCGTGCCAATAGCCCCAAGCCCGCTGTTTCCAGAATATGTATTCTGTCTTAGCACTGTGCCTTCTTTTACCTTAAGGGAAGTCTCGGGACGCTACAAATTAGGCCTACTGGCAGGATCCAGAGGTTAGCCTACCGATGATGGCAATATGGTTAATCAAATGACCGTAATCAAAACCGAGAATCGAGCAAACAACAAAACGCATCGCATGTCCAATCCCAACTTCTCGTACTTTAGCGCCCCGATACTTCCTTGAAGGCAAAAGAACACATAATACTAGGGTGTAATGTATATGTTTTCCGTAAACAGAATGATTGGGGCTGCTGGCATGGCCTGCAGGTCAGCCAACCCGGCTAGGACAATATGACCGCCCGAGTGACCGAAACCGGCAGTCAGAACAAACAAAGTATTGCACGTGTTGCACCATGTTGCTAATGTGAGTTAAAATGAAGTTAGTCACTAGTTAAACTAACAAAAACTGTGAGGCAAGTTTGCTTAAAGTCTAAATTAATTATCTATCTAGTAAGTCAGATCTTTCCTGAAGTCTTAATAGATTAAAGGATCGTAAAATTACACATGGCGTTGTAGTGGATTCCGTGTTTCCCTATTCTATATTTGATTTCTATCCCAATTGAAAGCAAAGATTGGGTAAAGAAGGAAATTTTCAGCTTGAGAAGTATGGTGAAAGCCCACAGGTCCGCAAAGTTGCAAGCAAAGTGTGGAACGTTTCGTTCGCATGATCCCCAGGAACTGACTGTAGAGGATTCTTCCCTTTCCTCCTCTTCCCTTCCTCCCGCTCTGCTATTATAAGGCAGTTTTACGGGGCATATTTAAGATGACTCAGTCGGAAAAGCGTGGTAAGTGCATGTCTATGGCGAGAGGGTCTCTCACTCCTAGAAGGAACTGCGTTCGTCCGCGATCAGGTTGAAGTTGTCTTCCTGCCTCTGATTTACAAAGCGCATTTAAAGAACATAATTATTACACTGACCGTTTGTCATCTAAGGGGCACATTCAATACCTTGTTATCGTAATAAAAGGCCAGAAGTCTATGAACGTGGTCAAAGCGTCTTGCTGTATCTACACAGTCAAACATACTGGTGGGCAAAATATCGAATTCTCACCCCCTTAGGGTTTATTTTAGTTAATCTTCTTCAAGGATCACCACAACACAATTGGTGCTTTGAAACCAATCACGAGTCAGGAATGGAAGTTACTGAAATTTTATATAGGTGAGAAGAAATCTGAGTACGCTTAACACCTCTACACGTTCGTAAATTGTGCTGCAGAAGTGGAATTCTGTGAGTTCGTGCTGGGTAATGTTGGATGATGCTTTGCAACATGTGCCTTATAGGCCACTCGCCCTTCCTACGTACATTTCCCTAAAAGCATAACCATTTAATAAAATCGGACTTAAAGTAGCTTTGGGGAGTTTGCATTCTTTATACGCTTTTATCCAACACTGTTTTCACTCAATTGTCACCTATTTGTCTACCTGGGCTTCATTTAGCTTATGAAGACGTGGAGGAGGACTCAACTTCCATCCATAACTGGTGTCTGGATGTTAAAATTTGGCGTCATTTCAGTTGTTAATAGTTGACAGAGCGATTGTTATTTTAATCAATCTGTTAAAGATCTTCAAAGCTTCAGTTATCCACAAATAGACTCCTCTTTTCATAATTTTGAAATTTGACAATTAACCGTAGCAATGCGGTTATTTGTTCTCGATTACTAGGGCAGTGTTATGATTCTTCCCTGGAGTCGTAACAAGCCATATCAGTACTGAGAAAGACGAACTAACAGGCTATGTGCGCGGCTGGAAGGATATGCTGACGACCAGAAGTACAAGCAACCGACACTGAGGGACCCTCACAGTTAAGCATACCGTCAGGTACTAGATCAACGCATTACACAACTGCAATTTGATTGCTTGCCGGTCTCCTGAGGATGTAGCAAATTCAATTGCTTTCAGTCAGTTTAGCCATTTTATACCAATTCTCGACCTCTTATCATTTGCCGTGCTTTGTTAACAGAATTAGCTGTAATACGTGATTCTGTGATTCTTCATTGATAAATTGAGGCAAAGATTTGCAGATTTGGTGCTTTGCCAACGAAATCGGAGCAGCTGCTCTTTTGGATTGTATCCGACCTCCAGCCATGCCTCCAAGACGGATACACAGTTCACGAAAGGCGAAGGTCATTAAAGTTTAAACTTGCGTTCAAATCAACATTAAAATGTTGCAGAAAGATAAAATGTTTGCACAGCGCATTGATTTGAGGTGCTTGATATTATTTCAGTCTGAAATGCACCAATGGACATGGATACTGCATGGATGTAATGTAGCTTCCCCTCATCAAAATGGAGGCAAACCACGACAGCATGGAAGAATCTAGGCAAATAACGTGCACAAAAGCTAGATGCTGCTAGCCTGGCGTAAAGGTCATGCCTCTGAGGGGATTTACAACTTGCACAATCTGAGATGCATGTGTGTTCAAACTTGAAGTTTACACATTAAACCGGTTCGGCAACTTCTAATTTTCGTGCTCATTCGCAATTCCGTTTCCACAGAGTAATGCAGCAAAATTTTTGCTGAATCGACAAAAGAATGGTGAGGCATATTTCATGCATACTTGTTTTTGACTTTCATCATGTTGGAAAGTAATCGTTGTCCCTCCTCCTATCGCACATCACTCCAATCTGGAGCCGCTACAATTAAATATCTCTAGCGGATCTACAGAGATAAATTCAGTGCTCATTCTATACAGAGTGTAGAGTTTCGTTTGTGCTGTCACCTTTTGGTGCTGTTAAGCGCTTTTGCATTTTATGCGACCTGTGCGATCAAGCATTACCCCAACTCCTTTGGAAAATCAAAAAAAAATTGCCAGACAAATTCTAATAACTGCATACTCTTACATGGGAGAAAGTGAACAGTTTTTGCTCAATTAAAAAGCCTGTTTTATCAGTTCATATTTGCTAACATATATCAAAATTGTGTATTCTTATCTTTTGCTGTCAGGTTAAAGTATGTTAGGCACTTGATTTTAATGAAGAAATTTTCGATCTGTTTATTGCTTCCTCTTACCACAGCTTCGTGAATCAAGGCAGATACATCTCCGGAGCACTGAGTTGTCCATAGGTTCTTAAACCTGCTTAACCACAAAAAAAAAGATTTGGCTTGGAAGGAGGAGCATGCACTGCATGAAGTGGCTAATGTTAGCTGTTGGACAAGAACACGCGACATCTTTATTACTGGTTACATAAAGGAGTAGAAAGGTTTGGCGGGATGAAGGAATTCGGTAAAACTCAAGATCAACTGTCCAAGACTGTACTCAGCTTCTTGCATTCGCTCCAAGTGTAGTGCCACATCTGGGACAGGTGTGTGTGGCGTCACTGAAGCTCTTCAAGTAGAAGGGTATGAAGCAACAGCCGAAGCATCCTCTAAAATTTTACTTGTTAATTAGTAGAAGACAACATCTAATTCATCCTATCTACAGTCTGTTGTGTTTTTTTTTCTCAGTCATGAGCTAAACACGTTATTACTTCTGCAAGTTTATTGTTCAGGTGGTTTATAAATACCTACTTGATGAATTTTGTGCCTTCATAATCTTTAAAAACATTGCATAATTTGATATTAGAAGTCTGAATTTCTCGTTAGATCCAAGTTGCTTTTTTTAATTGAATAATCTTGTTAAAATGTCCTATAGGCTTTCCGTATTATCCCTTAGGACACATCAATGGTCTCCTCTGGGATCTATTTGAGAGTGAATAGGTAACCAGCTACCACAAAGTATGCACCCAAAAGCCCAAATAGGGTGGGATTTTTAGCATTAAAATGCATACTCCTTCTTTCCTCTCCTCTGCGAGTTACTATGAGGCTCTTAAAACCCAAACCTCATGAAATTACCAGAACTGGTAAAGACAAGCAATAAAATTTGTTTTCATCAAGTTTGATGCCTTACCCGAGTAGGCAAAGTATCATTGCCCAGAAATGTGCAAATTTCCCCGCCTCAAGTTCGACATTTGTAACCACCTTCTGATTGCAAACTGGACAGAACGCCAGAGTTGGTTCTGATTCGAATTTCGGTGCCCTCCTGGAGGCTGAAGTATACGAATAAGGCTTGCACTTTTCTGTTTACCTTGACTACTAAACTATGCCAGTATTTCACTTTGATGGCGGTGCTAAGATGACCAGAAGTAGTTGTTCAGAAACAGATTTAAACTAAATGGTGTACTTTTTACTGATCTGCAAAGCCATTTCAATTTGGGTCACAGTCTAAGCCTCTGTCAACTTACCTGACTTTCCAAACTCAAAGCGATCTGATGGTTGAAAACAAAATGTTGCAACATGGGAAATAACAAAAGCGAATTACAACCAGTAGTTGAAGTTGAAATGAAACTACTATACACGTTCCTGTGGTTTTAATGCATCTAAGTACAATAGATATACCCACTGAAAATGGATGCTTTGTCAAATGCAATTATAACTGGGTTGCATTTCGAAGAGGTAAAATGAAGACTTTGTTTTGCGAAGCGCCAATTCCAAACAGTAGAATGTTTGGACAAAGATTAGCTGTTGTGATTCCAAGTTGATTGGCCTTCACTTGAATTTATGCAAGTAAACGTAATGCACATTCTAATGATATTCCTGGGTAAAGTTAATAGGAGCCTGCCATTCAAATCCAGTCATGGAATGCATGCTAAATTCCCAATGAAGACCATTTCTTTAGGCGGAAATAATTTTTGAAGCGTCACACTAACTTGGCAACACTTTGTCAGCTCGGAGTGGTCATATTCAGCTGTATCGCTTTAATTAAATGAGATTTCAGCTGCATTTATTCTGTACCCTCAAAGTAATGCTAAGGGATGCATGAGAAAGAAGGATACTATAGAAGTAGGTGAAACGTATATCAAAGCCTCATTGTCACTGACTTAACCTTTCGGTGAGGTTCCACGTCGTAAAACATTTAGGCAAAATCTGTGTAGAGATGGAAGCTTTTTAAATCGGTCCGTGTATTAGTGAAATTCTTACCTTCAATTCTTCTGCTCATAGCCTGCAGGTCTGTATAAACTGCAGTGCCTCTACCTCTTAGTTTTATAGTATTGAGAGCAGTACCATGCGGGTGTCTGCCAGTTGAAGGAAATTTGATGGGTAACCACTGAGCTTCCACTTTAATAGCAATCTTTCATCGGAAGGCAAATTGTGTGGAAGATGTGCCAGGTCGTCTCAACGACTTAACTTAAACGTGCTCGGTCAATCTTCCAGAAAAAGCAGAACGAGCACCAACATAGTGATGGCAAAGTTTGCATTCGTTTTATTTGCACGTTTGACTACAAGCACCTCGTTTAGTTCCTCAAGATTTGCTATAAATTCAAAATGTCATCAATGCTGCAAGACCCTCATCTTTTGAAGCTTAATAATAAAATCAGAAATTACAGAATGTTAATTAGTGAAACCCTAGAGGTCTACTAAGAAAGGACTACCTGAGAATCAGTTGGCTTCAAGTTCTGCGAAATACCTACAAAATTTTGTTGAAAAACATTAACATCACACTAGACTTAGACACTTGCTAGCCGGGTAGGTGACCATGATCGAATGGCCACTTCCGCCTATGCATTTGATGTAGTAATTTCTTTTGTAGAAATATTCGCCTATTAGAAAGTGTTACTGAATATCGCCGAGCCTCGAGTAGCACATGAGAAATGAAATGCGCCACTTCTCCCACTTGAGAGGTCTTGCATCACTAACTCATCCTTCTACTAGACGGCAACCTTACACAATTCCAAGTGTGAACACTCCCCACACGCCAAAACCTGCGCTGTGGATACGAGACCCCGACAAGAAGCCCTCCACCGGCACAGCAATCAACGTTGTCAGCCTTTCCAACAAAATGCCACCTATAGGTGACCGATTTGTACAAGCACTGATCTTTCTAAGTTTAGAAATGTAAAGCTCTACTGTACGTTAACGAAAGAGGGATCCAAACACTTGTGGACATTCAGTGATGGCATCTTGTCATATGCAGAGAAAACAACCAGCAGACTTTATGACCCTGGCAACAAAGTCCCGCGAAAGAAATCGCAAAAAAGCAAATTTCACATGTTTATAGTGAAGTCTCTGTAAATAGAAAGCCCCAGAGAAAGTAACAGTAATTTACAGACAGAGCAAAAGGACACGAATGCATAATATATACAGGAAATACACTGCTACACCTGACAGCGAGGTATTGAAAGTCTAGTTACAAAAGATACAGAGATTGTTTTGACGAAATTTCGGGAGAAATGCATAAATTCACAGTGGAGAGGGATGCATCTGAAGGTAACGACACATACAGCAGAGTTGACACGGAGAAGAGCGGGAGAAGGGGGAACTCACAAGGGTAGAGAATTTATGAAGCGAATTAGTTCTGGGTCATCGAAGTGGTTCAAGTCCGAGAGACCATCGAAGGCCCACCGAACTTCTTCGTCGGTGAGTTGACGATGAGATACTTTTGGGCGCTTTTGTGGCGGCTGAGTGGAGGGAGATGTGGAGGTGGAAGGCTGGGTACCGCCATCACCGATCCCACCTCCACAAACGCCCCCTCCACCACCAATATTGGTGCTGCTGCCACTAATGCGCTTGCATAGACTATTGCCACCAGCCTTGGGCATAGAAGTAGGCGGTGAGGGCTTCAACAATATGGGAGTCGTTGGTAGTGACTTGGGCAGCGATGCCTGACTGCTAACGGCCTCTGATCGCACTCGCAAATCTGGCATGCTACTTGGCAGCCCCTGTCCCTCAGTTTGCGTTATCGGGTGCAGGACAGCAATACATTGTGCACTGCTCGTGCTAAGAACGCGCTTTCTGCAATTCGTCGATTGAGGTGCTGGGTTCGTCGAGGCTGCCACACCCGTCTCTATAGATAGCGCGGCCGCAGTTGCTGATGCCGACGAAAGGGGATTCGGCGAAGCCGAATTAATTACCTGAGCTGAACAATTTGAATAGGCAGCGGTGTTTTCTGTGGGGAGAAGGATAGATTACAAATAGATGATTAACTCGACCTACTAGTGGAATGTAAGTAGTTATTACTTGTTATTGACATCTCACCCGCATTCCACTGGTTGGAAAGGGGTTGATGATGAGGATTGACTGTGATGTTCTGCATACCTCCAGAGGATGACTCCAAACCTGAGTATACTAGTGAGGAGGTTGGTGTTTCAGCTGTATTTGGAGAGGCCATGGTGCCACAGGAAAGTCTTCCAGGCGTTTGCCCCGCAGCTTCGAGTCCGTTAATGGTGACTGGTCGCTGCTGCTGAGATTGAAATGGCGATAGGTGCGGCTGCGACGGCTGGGCCATGAGAATCGTAGGACCGATTTGAAGAGCGAAAGCGAACGCTTGTGTGGGTGGACCAACAATGGGCTGCCACTGGTCGATGCCAGGCGGTAGCTGCCACATTAGGGGCGGTGAGAGACGCCAGAAGCCATCCGAACGCACCTGCACCGTAGAGACAGTTTTGGGCGTCAACTGGATTATGTTTAGAAGAAAGTAGTCGATATAGAGATTGTCCAAACCCGCAGGGCTGCCGTTACTGAAATGATAAAAAGGGAACAGATGTAGAGACAGCAACGCACCAGAGACTGATGATGGCGGTGACGTGTGTGCCCTACCTGCAGATGGGACAGAGGAGTCGTGACCAAATTGCCTCTCGATGGAGATAGGCCTCCATGTCGAATACTTCGAGGTGATGACAGCCCACCAGACGACCAGGGATCTGCATGCGAGAGCGGAAGACGGGGCAAATGAGACTAATTTCAGCCACCACTGACTGGTTAGTTGTCGGTGGGGGAGTGGTGGACGTGGAACGCTGGTCTTGGCCACCACTGGTCTGTCGGTTGCGCCACGAGGAAATAAGAAGTTTGGTGAGAGAAAGCGATTCCTCAGGCACTCGCCGCATCAGCCCGTCTAGCACCATACTCACCGCCGGCATATGTGCCATAAACACCGCGAATCGATGGTCCTTCAATTGGAAGAACACAGCATTAAGCATTCGCTTGAGAGCTACAACTACAACCACTGGATGTTGAGGCCACTTTTAATAGCACGTGATTTGACCCTTCTGGCAAATGCGTGCCAATAAGTTATGCTGTTCAGATAGATAGAACAAAAGGAGAGTATTTACCGTGGGTGGTACTTATTATTGGAACAAGGCTGTGCTAATTGAGGGTCAGTTGATTGCCTTACGACCTGTAAACGCCTAACTGTACCAGCACAATCACCTTAAATGTCAAGATTGAAAAAAAATTGTCGCTGCCTTAATTGCGCACAGCACCACGAACCTATCACATCGCACGCATACTCCCTGTACGTCTGGTGTCATGATCTTCTGCACCTCAGTAGTGATATTAATCATTCTGTGCAAATCTACAAGTGTACATTTTCAGATAGAGGCAAATTGCTCGTTAGTAGGGACCGAATTCGCTCCCTAACGAGAGGGAAGAGGGGGCGGATTGGTCTGTCTGAAAGCATGGCAGCAGTAGCAGTATTAGTGGTAGCAGGAGCAGCAGCAGCAGCAACAGCAGCCGTAGCAGTCACGGCGTATCGGAACATAACGAGGGGACAAACACAAACACACACACACACACACACACACACACACCTGTGCACGCTCGGCCAAGACTTTCACAGTCCTAACAGCTAGCCAGCGAGCCAGCTCGCCAACCATGCATGCACACACGCACGCGTGCGCATACATACACATAAGGAGGCATTCCTGGTCTCTTCCGCTGTGACGTGCTACTCCTCCGCCTTGCTCGTTTCAGACGGGCGGGCAGGCGGGCAAGCAAGCAAGCAAGCAGGCAAACGAGTGCGCACGTGCAAAAAAGGAGGCATCGATCAAACCGAGTGTGTGTGTGTGTGTGTGCGTGCGAATGCGCAACTTTCGCTGCCAATTGAAGTGGAGGATGCGAGGGACAAATGGATGTGTGTGTGTGTGTGTGTGTGTGTGTGTGCGGCGTGGCGTGGCGTGGCGGAAGACGAAAACAAGTGCATGCACAAGCGTGTGCGCGCAGGCGGCAGTAGCCGCTGGGTATAGCGCTGCAATTTTACGCACACACAAGATATGATGATAAGGGGTCTTCGAGAAATGCGTATGTGCGTGTGTGCATACAAGTAAAACTCAAATATAGATAGACAGACAGGCAAGCAAGGAGACGAACGGGCACCAGCACCACACATACACATAGGTTTTCGATAGGCGGACAGGCGCATAAATGACGCCTCAGAGAGAGAGAGAGAGGCAAAAGCGTGTATGCGCTGACGGAATTACTCATCGGTTCTAGCATATTGCCTCTCTTTGGTGTGGGTGTGCGCGTGTGTGGCATTTAGTCTCCTCCTCCCCTCAGCGTACAGACATGGTTAAAATACACTAGCATCTGATAGGACGCGTTCTTAATGGGACAGTTGTGGACTCTCCTCGCGGTGACTGGCAAGGCGTGTAAATAAGCCAATCTCATGCAGCTGGGGAAATGCCACTCTTGCCCTTCCTCCAGATGTGTGAGTAGTGTGCTTGCATTGTTGACTCATCAACAATGAGGTGTCGCATTCACTTCGATGCTCTACACCACACAAAGCGTAGCACACTGACACACACACACACACACACGCATTACTTTGACTCATCCTAATGACTTTCTCAACCTACGATGTTGCGCACCAAATCTGCCCCAGGCGAAGTAGACACCCAATGCGGAGGCGCTTCGAAACCTGCTCAGCACTTTACAACCAAACTGAAAAGCGATCAAGATTCTGACCACGCGTAAATAAATTAAGTTGACACATTACAGAAATGAGCGATGACTTGCACACATAAACTGTAGAGGCAAGTATAGTGAACACGCATGAAGGAGGAAGACATGTTGAAGCCTGTGTGACCTCACAAAAACCAGTAGTAGTAGCAGCAGCAGCGATTTTCGCGCAAGAGACCTACCTCAGGAATCAGAACGAAACGCCTGCGCCATGCTCATCATCCAAAGGGCAATGTGTTTTTTTTTTGGAAACAAAATAATTTTAAACTCTATCCTCGGTTTTGAACAGACCCAATAAAATGCAGGCCACAAACCTAGTAGAGGTTGTGTACAGCCATAACTTTTTGAACGTTTAAAATAAAACGTCTTTTTGTTTTCTTGCGTCGTCTAACTTCTAGTCCACATTCTTAACTGCAAATCTTTTCACCCTGACTATATCTCAGAGCCGATGATGTAGCTGGGTTAGGAAGTTGAATTATGTTCTGATTGTGCGGTGGAAATTGTTGCTACCAGGAGAATCGGTAACACTAGTCCAACAGAATACCCCTCTGAGCTGGACAAGGAGCCCAGAAGGTGAGTACCTCATAAGAGAAACACCGCTTCAGAGAGACAGGTGTGAAAGTAGTAACTTTTGACAGTTGGCTAGTATTTAGAGCATCAAGCGCTGTCTGGATTTTAACTAACAATTCTAAACGATCAGTTAGAACCTTGTCGTAAATCCTTTTGATTAGTCTTGCAAACTTTGAGTCTTTTCAAAAAAAAAAAAAAGAGAACTCGTTTAAGGGGAGGAAAAATAAATACCATGAAAACTATGATTCCCAAGTCTCAGTGACATCTCGATAAAGGAAATGGACATCGGCATTATTGACAGTGAATGGTAAGTGTAGAAACGGACGGAAGCAGAAGGCAATGTTGAGGGCGTTATATTATTGCAGTGATGCGACGTCTCGAATCTATTCAATGCATAATCAAGTTCGATTAAACGAATACCCTCCATCATTCATTGGAACGAAGCAGCGGAAAACAGCACATTCAACGGCACTCGCATGACGACAAATAAATAAAACGGCTCTGAACGCTCTGACGGTCGTTAAAATATGTCGGAAATCCCAATACGACTCTACGGACTTTCTGTCACCGGACGCAACATCATGTGACTTCCATTTTCGGTAGAACAAATTATAACGGGACCAAAAAATTTATCCTTGGAAAACGGTTTTCCGGCCAGGTAGATCGAATTATCGTTGGAAAAGTTCCAACGTTTGAGGATTGCCTCGAAAACTAAACGGTGTCGTATGGATGAAGAAACAGAGATCCACACAACTGTTAATGGAACTAGCGACTTAGTGCATAAAAATTAGACGATTAGCCACGAGAGAAATGACATGGCGACTTTGTTTCACCGGCGTGTTAGTAGGTCACAAACTAATTCTAACACCCCCACCAAGTTATTCTTAACCTAAGTGAGGGATCCTGGGGTATTTGTACGATGGTATTCCGACAACAATTCAAAATTTTAACAAAATTGGCCTCCAAACTTTGTTTTAGCTAACATGAGATCATGGAGTTAAGGAACTTACTGAAAAAACTTAGAAGGAATAGGCAGATCGAAGGATGCAAGCAGCTAACCTTGAGGCTGTAATTTTGAAAGTGGTGAGAAGGGGGGTGAGAGGGAGAAAGAAAGACTTCGATGACGTTGCGAGAGGGTCGACAGAGCGATTTAACGCCACACACTCGATGCGCAGGTTGGCCATCCGCGGTGGTGGTGCGATCGAGTTGGAAGACGGTGCCGTTGAATCGGATGTGTATCGCCTCTACAGGCCAGTGGCACACCTGCAGTGGCTCGTGCACCAAGTGGCTGCACACTACAATGTCCAAGTCGGGGCGTTCCACTATCGTCTCCAGGTGGTTCTTCGAGACGTCAAATTCAAAGGTTCGGACCTGAAGCGCGTTTGGTGACTGCCGCGCCTGCTCCTCGTCTAAATGCAGCACCATTGGGCGCACCACTGTCCCATTGGTGATCGGGCACACTAACCGTTCTGTCGAAAGAGTACGACGAAAAAAATTTATCCAGATGCTAGAAAGTTATAAAAATTAGGTCTGTAAACTTTACCAGAAAAAAAACGTGTCACCCAAATATAGCGTTCGTGGTTAGCGGTGACCGAAATCAGAAGTTTATCGCCTTACGCAGAGATGAGCATTTGATGAGCCTCTTGACAAAATGCAGGCTCAAGCCAGACAAGTGTACATCAAACGGGAACGCGAAATTGGAGCAGGATCGCACTGTAGTGATTGCAACTGTTTAATGCTTATGACTGACCGCAACTCACCAGCCGTCTGTTCAGGAGGAAGAGGGTGCGGAACAGGTGAAGTGTAGATAGTGGAGGGGCAGGCTTGTGGAAGCGGCGGAGCAATACTGTTAACGGTAGTGGCAGCGGCTCCGAGTCCCGCCGTGGGGTGGTGCTGGTGTGGCGTAAGTGGTGTATGTACAACGCTGTTGAGCGGGGGCACAGAGAGACCGACGACCTTGGAAGGAAGAGCACAGGAGACGGAGAGGGTGGATGTAGCGGAAGGAGGCGGCGGAGGAGCCATCGGCAGCATGGACCCGTTGGTCATTATTGGACCCGCAGGTCGGGGTGCCCACATAGAGGGCTGCGAGGGTGCGGAGACACTTGTGGGCAGCATCATACCTGGGCCCATCATCTGTGGTGGTGGTAGGCCCGCGAGGCCGGCCGCAGCGGGTGGACCCACCGTCACCACCTTGGGTGGTGGGTTGGTGCTCGAGCTCACACCCGTGCCTCGTCCGTTGCCGCCACGCGCAGCTGCTGCCCGAGACTATATTTGTACGGTAAAATCAGGTCAAAAAAGCTAATTAATTAATTATTAATTAGTTCAGCAAAGCGCAGACGCATTTCTCTCTCAGGGGAACGGAGACGCATTATGGGCTGAACGTTGAGTGAAAGTGAATGCTATATGAAAAGTCGGCTCGAGGACCCATTTCTAGAACAAAACCAATAACACGCAGGTTACGCGGATAAGCTAATGTGTAGGTATCACCACCACCCGTTGACTCATCAGCATACACACGACTGGTAAGGTCACCACGTGTCACAATTGTCATTTACCCGAATAAAATCATACCACGACACCATTTCGTCATCGACTCTTATGATGTCTCTGCGATGAATTCAAAGAGCTCCAAATTTGCAACTGACGTCAACTTTTCGACCATAATAATGACGGCCAATTTTCCACTGGAAAGGTTACCACGCTGTCTAACGTCGCTTGTCAGAATTGGTTTCCCTTTTCTCGCCAGCAGCCCAGGAAGATAAGAGTGGATAGACTCTTGTTTGCCGGTAGAGATGAAATTTTTAGTTTTTCCTATGGCTTTATTGCAACAAGAAAGATTTTAAGAGGCCAACAGGAGTTGACCATATAGATGAGATATTCGTCTTTAATTAAATTTTCAAGCATCAACATGGCCAGGAAAATATTTTGCAAAAAACAGTCGCCACCATGTTCGGATTAGCAGAATTTGCTATCACAATCATCATAGAAAAACCATGTTGGCTATCTGCCTCCTCTCACTCCATTGGACAGAGTGGCAGCATTGAGGGAAGACAATATAAAACTACAGGTTAACCCAAGGGGGTCAATACCGCTAGATGGGCAGAGAAAAGTTATCAAAATTAGTGGTAGTTTTTAAACATGTCGTCCAATTTTCTGCGGAAAGTATAGTCAAGCAGAAAAAAATAACAATATTTCAGAAATACTAGCCACGCACAGCTGCCAATCGCTCAGGACCCATAAGTGATTCCTTTGTAGGAAATAATTCAGACGTTGAAGGTAATTTCAATGAAGGTTGCTATAATGCGTGTCTTAATGATAGTGTGAGGAGTAAATGGCGATCAGCAGTGTGAGTTGAACGACTATAAAGATAAAATGGCATCAGTGTTTCCAAGGCGCTGGATATAGAGCGTCTAAACGCAAGAATACCAGAACGCCCGCCACCCACAGGAAACGATGGCCAACAAGGTAGACTGGATGAAAACTTATCAGGCGAAAGTACACCAGAGAATAGGTGGCTATACCTCTCTTAATGGACAGAAAATAAGGGACTCCTAGTAGTAGAATAAATTTAGCACAAGTAATGATAGTGCGACAAGTCTGTTCTGATACAACGAAGGGTACTCTAAATGCACTGGACTGTTAGTCTACCTCTCATTGTTACAGAGGTGATAAGAACACAATTATTCTCGGATGAGAAGAAGTGGTAAAACGAGGGGCAAAGAGATGTAGATTCTTTTGGAAAAGATGGCGATATCCAACTAATTCATCAGCGAAAACGCGCTTATCGATCCGGCAACATTATATGGTGGTGAGGTCAAGAACCCAATAAAATGGGTCATTCATTAGTTACCGCATTTTCAGGACATGAAAAATACCCCAACTGCAGCCCTTCAAATCGACAGTTAAAGCAAAGCAGGCTTGTTCACACATCAAAACACAATAATGCACCATAGATCTTTCAGAAGTTATTCGTCAATAAATTATTTGAGTTATAACTGCAAATCTGCATCCCTAAATCCCGCTCCATATTGCACATTACCCAACTGTTCCACATGATGGCGTTACATAGCGTCCTAAAACGGTAACATATTGCAGAAGCTGAAAGAAGTGGTTCCAAATTCGTTCCAACCTCAGTACCTATGATACTGCCTCTAGGTTCAAAATAATCACCAACGGTCTGTCTCACAAAATTCTAATAAAGGCAGAAGTAATGCAACACGGACAAAAGTATGGAAGAAAGGCATGACCGTTGAGCGACAACGCACCTTAGTGGTTTTAGTGCGTTTCTTCTTGGTAGTGGTGGGTTCAGTCTTGCGTCCAGTGGTGCCCTGCTGGTCGGGCGGGAGAAGGGAAGGCCCATGAGGACCAGAAAAGGGACCCGGGGCGGCGGTGGGGCACATTGCGGCGGCGGTGACACCCTCAGGCGTAGGCGGAGCCAGGGGGAAGTACCCAAAGGGCAACGCGGGTGCAGTTCGGAGCGGTGCACCACTCGGAGACATTCGAGGCCCTAGTCCAACGCCACTGTGGGGCGAAGGCATGTAGAGGCGTTGGCCGTTCATCGCTGGAGCCCCAGCAAATCCGGGGGTGAGGCAGGTTGGGTCATGGTGGTTTGGTGGCATCGGCATGTACGCTGCTGACTGGAACACAAAAACAGATAAATCGCCTATTTGCAAATCACATACATGAAAAAACAGAGGGGGATTAAGCAGGTAAAGATGTTTTTGGTGTCGATTTGAGCGAATGACATTGGGTAGCTGAGGCCTGTGACCCTAGAAAGAATGAACGAGAGGTCGTAACAAGTTTTTGAGAAAAAAAAGACGTAATTATTACACATGCACACACGCACTTATAACCGGCATAGAGAAAAGCAAAGCACTCAAGCGTGAGAAGATTATAACGCCTCTTCACCAGAGCCAATTGAAGTTATTTTCCCACAGAATTAGGACTCAGAAAGCGCACTGGAAGGCACCAAGCACCATGAGCAAAGAATTGCCTTTAAAGGAGCCATAATAAAATTAGGTAAGCGACCAATTTGTTTCCGTCGTCGATGTCAGGGGCAGCGGTCGTGGCAACAACACCTGGAACAAAGGAGGCTCACGTGCACACACAAGTGGGCGCGCACACATGCACAGATCTCGGCCATTCGCCAAATTCGTTAATAACCTCGTGTGCACAGTGGTAAGATTGTGTGATGAAAGGAAAAAATGTACGGATTTTCCTCCTCCCTCAAATAACACTGGGCGCGTCAACATGCATCGTCTCTATTCCCAAAAAATGCGGAAAAGAAAAGCGTCCCTAAATAAAAAGACATGGAGACCCTGGCACAATCACTTGATTGATGCTACAGGAAGTTGAACAAGGCAGTCCAAAATTTCCGTGGAATAGATATGCAAATAATTTGATAAAAGCTCATTAGAAGCATAAAAAAGTAAGGCAGATATGAGGGAGTACTTTAACACTCACTACAGGATGATCACAATAGTGGGGCGAGGGAGTGGAAATGTCAAGACGCACCCCCACCATAGGGCAGTTGATACGGGGATGGGGTGGGAGAGGAGGAGAATCAGATCTGTATTTTCCACAAACCACACATAGTGGCAGGGAAATCGGGAGAATGGAAGGGGCAACGGATGATGACAGGCGGAATGCTGTACAAGCAGGATGAAGATGCAGACATGCATACTTTTCCAGATAAATACGCGATCAAAAGTACACCGGTTATTGCAAAAATGAAATAACCTAGCTGATCCACGCAATAACCAGTCAAATTATCGAAAGTGGATATGTGGGAGAACTCTCGTCAGGGGAAGTTGCAGGGAAAAACCGAGAAGCACGATTGCATTACATGAAGAGGGCCACAACGGCTTTAAGATTATGTTCAAGGAGCGGAATTTATTCACCGAACTGACCTAAAGACTTCAAAAATTATATAGAGACAGTAGTTACACGCGGTTTCAGTACGTGGAAGAGCTAATAAAGTATATCCTTCCATACATTTTGAAGGGAGACAGTGAAACAACCGAAAAATCCACCTACTCCTAAGATAACAGTAGCGGAAAGCATTGTTACAAAAAGGGTGACCCAATCGCTTCCTCTACCAGACCATGAGGGGAGGTCTGCACAACCACTGGTCTCATCATGTCCGCCCAACAAGGTTCGCATGGATTGATTGATGTGCAATGAGGAAAAAAAATATGTCACTATCGCACTAAGAGACTCTGCACCCACAGAAAGCGGTCTAGGAATGATACCCTTACACTGAATTCATATACCTGCTAAGAGTTAAAAGTGTTTCTTCAAGAAAGATGCAACTCGAAAAGTCAAAAAGTGGTCGAACGAAAAAGTGCATTCGAGATCTGGGATTTATTGACACGAGTCACCCTTTTGTCATAAAACGCACCCAGGACGCTCTCTTCCAGATAATCAAAGTTATTAAAAGTGCATTTTAACATGGAAGTACACGCCCCTACACTCCAGCCTTCTTGAAAGTGCAGTCGAGGGACGAATGCCACTAATTGCACGTGTAGATGTTAGTATAGTACACCCTGGGAAAAAAACCTTTTCTGCGTGAGTATTCAGGCGATCAAAAGTGACATTTTGTCAACGAATCATTTTAAGCAAATGCGTTTAAAAGCTGAAAGAACAAAAAAGTGAAAATCCAATCATTTTAATCACAGAGGCTTGAAAAATCTGGGCAAGGCTAGAAGTAAGCATGGGTGTCCTGGAATTTGCACAAAATGGACAAGATCAGGTCCTTCTTCCTCAGGGTTTTTGATGAGAGGGATGTGGCGGATTCTTAATAGTAATGCAGATCATTACTAATCTCACTTCCCACGCATGAAGGTGACCAATGCCGGGCGCGGTAAGCCAACGCAAAAAAGGATGATGACAAAGAGCATCTAAACTGCGATGAGCAATTAAATCTCATTTAAGCAGTCCCTAATTAAATGTGTGAAGACACTTGCGCGCACACACACACACAGGACGTAAGCATTCAGAACACGGAGGGAGATGAAGAGGCGTGAAGATTTTCACACACCTGCAAACACACACAAACACGAAAAAGCAAATTCCCTCACACATTCCCATGAATCGGTTTATAGGAAATGATGCATTGACACGAGTGTGATAGGCGGTTACACTATTTATTAATACTGATGAAGATTAAAGCGGCGCAAGAACGAAGGAGTGTACTAAGTGGTCCGTTTACTTAGTTGTGGTGATTATCAATGTGCAAAGGATTAACCGTCCCAGGTTTTGTATACACTCCCCTGAATGAATGCTTATAACCGGAAACAGTTGTAGAGTGCAAGATAGCAAAACCTATCAAATGATGGACTCACAAAACTGTTCCGAGTAAATTGGTAAAAAAAGTCCGCAACGCCTTAACACGTTACACTAGGGCTTCCTGCGAATGTTAGCCCACGGGATGGGTGACACGCGGCGCGTTTGCCGAGTTGGAATACAGTGACAGCCCGTGCAAGCGAGCGCGCACTTGTATGTGTAGCGAAGGCGAATAAAATAGTGCGCCAACATGCGACGCGCATAGGGGCAATTAGACCTTGAAAGAGACATTATTTTCATTACTACACACCGAGTTCCAGTAAATACACCCAGATTGCACGTAATATTACAACCGATATCGGAAGCATGTTACGAAACGACAGCGGTGTGGAACCACTCTAGTCCCTTCCCATTTTCTTCAACAGTAAAGAGGGGATCATAATGGTGTTGGGGTGCGCAATACTGCATGTCCTAATGAGAGCAATCATTAGAGTGAGAAGGTAGGCGTGTTTGATGACCCTTTGTGGCGGCGGCGGAGTAGGGGAGTGGATGAGCCTGGCGGCAACATCAAAAGATGAAACCACCGCAGAACGACGCAACAAGTTCAGACGAGCGCAGTGACGATGGCGATGGTTGATAAAAATGTAGCAATAATAAATAATTAGCATAAAATGGACGAAAGAATTTGAAAGCAAGCAATCATTTGGAGTTTGTCACAATAACAGTTGCCTCAGAAATCATTATTTTCCTTTGGTTATGATTTGGAGTCAGAGGGAAATAACTCGTACACTCCCAAGTGGCAATGACAGTGGCGTCCACACACGCGCAACTGTGCGCGCGAGGACATACGTCATTCGTGGGATGTCGGGTGACGATCACTTCGCATATATGCACACACGCTACCGCCTCACTCATCCTCCCTCACTCGCATTCCAGCTTGGCTCCATATATTCGCGCTTGCATCATCTCCTCATCACCCCTCCTGCTTCTGGAAAGGCGCATACGCGTGCTCGACCGCTCGCTCGTTCACACATGGAGGTGCGCACGCACACGCGGAGAAAAAGCAAAGTTGCGCCTTACGTTTGTGGTCAGGTAATACCTTTGCATGCACGCACACAGAAACAAACTCGCATCTATTACAAATGCCCCTAGATTGCAAACCCATACACCCACACCCCTTCTCGGAAGAATTCTCTTTCTTCTCAGCCCCTTTTTACTCCGCCTGAGTCGACACATCGGCGCTGGTTGGAGTGTGCAAACAAAGCGCTAAGTGATAAAAATCATCTTCCATCTGCAGTGACATCCACTTTCTGCAAGGTGTTTGCAAATCAGAGGGAACAAAAAAGCGCAGCTGCATCTACTGATAGGTGATTGCACATATCACTTAACGGGAACGAAGCGTAGTGAGGCTTACAATCACCGTCATGGAATCCCAGGTTGGGAAAAGGGGATAATGCATCTAGGGACGACCCATAAATCACTTAAACTGGAATACAACACAGTAGTTTTGTGTGAATCACGTTAGAAAAAGGTAATGGTTTGAGGCGAATCGGTCTAGCCTAAAGCGTGTAGGGGTGTGCTTCACAAGCACGCAGCCTGAGTGCACACATGAATGTGAAATGCTTATTGCATCAGTGGGTATAAGACAAGAGGAGAGTGAGGCATATGTTTGCTTTCAGTCGCGCGTATATTTTGTGCGCGATTTGGTCACGCGGTCTCCTTTGCGTCTGGGACAGAGTAAAGCAGTAGGGTAGCGAGGTGCAATTCACCTCAACTAAAAAACGGTTGCCATGAGTCTGTGAGAACCTGGATGCCTCTTTTGAGCAATATTTTTAACCAACAGGAAGCGCTGTAAGTTCAATACAATCACACACCAGCGGTGCCACAACGGTACCAGATTGACAACTTGAGAACACATGGGATTAGAGTAGAATTGCGTAGAGCCGCAATTAACATAAACAGCCCATTCTACTGATTTGAGATTAGTAGGGCACAGCAGGCACCTAAAGGCGCCCATCTAGGCTATCTCTGGGATTCGGCATTTGCATGATTGGAGCGTGACATCGCATTCCTAGCTAATTCAATGCCTTGGTAACATTTCGTTTGACAATAGTGAAATTGACACAAAACAGAAAAGCACCACTTCCCTACAAAGAACCAATCAAAGAACAGGATTGGTAGTCATACATAAAACATGCGCGATAGGATAGTGATAAGCGATTACTAACCCCAACACATGGTGGCCGACCAAAAATATTTTGAAGCCTCAACAACTACACCACAATTTCGTGCAGATGTCGGGATTGCATTATGGCTTCTTAAAGAGGCAACTCACGGATTGTTGAGAAATACAAGCCGTGGCACCAGGATTGTGGTGATAGAGTGGCATGGTAGCGAATCGGGGCCCATAGAGACCGCCAGGCATGGGAGTGGTGGACGGGGGAGGAGGCAGTGGACCCACGGGAGGCGTGATTAGCCTACGATCGCCGCATCCGCCACCGCCACCAGCCACTGTTAGGCCGCTGACGACAGTGCAACCTCCTGAAGTGGAGCAATTCGGCGAGGAGGATGAGGCGGAGGAAACCACGACCACGCTTCCGTTGTTCATGAGAGATTCATCAAAATTTGATTGCTGTTGTTGCTGCTGCTGCACCGGGGGTGGTCCCTGTGGCTGACCAATAACCGTCCCAGGCGGACCCGTAGGCCCTGGAGGAGACGGACCCCAACACGGTTGGACATAGTAGCCTAAATGAAAGTCAAGGGTTGAAACTTACGTAACTGATGAAATCTACTGAAAGTGACTAAGAGATTATAGTTTTGGCAGTTGTGCATTCACCTCTGAGCCCGTCAAAATCGTTATAATTAATTGGCTGGCAAAAATAACAAGTGAATACGCTAAGGCAAAAACAAATGTACATTCAATGCGGAAATAAACAAGTACCATGCGACGCGAAGGAGGGAGGCGAAACAAGTGGGTCAAAATGGAAAATAGTGAAAGTACTGTGCGTTGTAAATGAGAGAACCGTGAGTTATCCAACGCATAGCTCAAACTTTTCCAGAGTTGGAAAAATACGCATACACAGAAACATTAAGAGGCTTCCAAGAGAAACCTGAAACCTGTCTGAAACCCTACTGCGCATACTGCTGCAGACAAGTGTCAATAAGCACGCCCGTCGGAGGGAGTCGAGATGGCGCGCAGCGACATTTTTATTGTAGCTTCAGGAACAGACGCCATAAAAACAGAATTCTAGACGCAAACATCAAAGGCACCTGTCTGCGAATGTGCCCCCCTAAACCTGCCAGATTGAGAAAGCTGAATCCACACACGTAGCAGCAGCATCATTGCAGCGAGGATATTAAATAGATTCCGACGGTTTTGGTCGACGTGAGTTGACGTCACACTCAAACCTCACGGGCGTAGTAGCTGTGACCTTAAACCTTACCAGCTGGTATGACTAACAGGATGAATACGCGGCGGAATTGAGACGGGGACAATCGTGACATAATGACCGCGGAGACCCTAAGTTAGTTAGAACCCAAAGAGACTCAGGCGAGAACAAACAAGGAGCAGATAACGAAAAACATGCAACCATGACCACCGGATGATTTCATCAGCACCACATGTTCCGAGTGTTGATGTTGTAGAGAGAAAGAACTAATGAATACCGAAAAATTTTAGAAACCTAAACGTCTAACGACGGAAATGAGAGTTGAGAGAACTAGTAATTTGTGGAATAGCCAAAAGGTCGAAGCCAACTTTCGTATGCATTTCGTCAAGGACTTAAATATACTCAGAAGACAAAATAGTTTAAAATTGGTAAGGCTGTACCGTCGCAATGCAACCAATATCAACCATGGTAGAGATATCCCGCTAAACAAAGCATCTAAGATTGACACGCACACCACGTGACGTATAAAATGCTCAAGTGTGGGTGACACCATCGTCTGCTCGGAAAAGCGCCTTCCAGTCGTACTCGCGCCGCACATACCTGCGTCAATGATGGTTGGAGGCTGGACAAGACGCTGAGATTGCGGCTGAGGTGGAAATTGTTGCATCTGTATGGTGGGTGTGGGTGCGACGGGAGGCGGTTGGCCTGCGTTCTCCTCGGTGTAGGGGACTAGGCCACCACCACCGCTTCCGCCATTTGCGTAGGGGTCCCCCACCGGAGGAGCGTAAGGAGTGGGTGCGTATTTTATGAAAGGAGGAGGATGAGCCGCAGTTGTCAGTGTTGACGCCTGTGGGGGATCATTCGTGAGACCACCTCCTCCGCCTGCACCACCACCACTGGCACCACCCGCGGTCTCCAGTGGACCGCCTACTTGCCCGAGTCCACCAAGAGTGCCCGTGTGAAGAGCCATTCAAACGAGAAGTTTTGGATCAAAGGGCTCTATATTCAAAGAAGAGTTTAATACAAAGAGTCCAGCGAACTGATAGGTACAAATACTGGTAGTCAATCTTGAGGTCAAATCACTCAAACAATAAGTCACGCCAAATAGCAGTAGCAGAAGCTGCAAGATCCGCCACCAAAGGCAAGCTAATCCACTTTTATATGCGGGGGCTCAAGAACAGTTGTTCACTTTACTGGCACATACGAACATGTGCTAGTGCGCGCAACGGCAGAGAGGACTCCGGGATTAATGAGTTTCTTGAGGCATTAAAACGGTTTTCCTCATTGGCACCGAAGCATCATTTGGTAGAGCAGGAGGCGGCTTGTCACTCAAACCGCCGTCCCAATTAATTAGCTACCCAAATACCAGAACCAAACCTAGATTTTTGCCAAATGACCACCTAACGCCAACAGAACAACATATTTGCAATTAAAATAGGGATTGGATACCTCTTCACCCTCGTCTCGGGATTCTGACCTTAACAGAAATTTGTAATGCTTATTTACGCCAATTAAACTCTCACTAGATATTAGAGTAAGTGATCTAAAGCATTCATAGAGTAAAGAACAAAGTAATGGAGTCTCATACGTTTGCTCAAATGCACATACGCACACACTCCTAGGTTGAAGACTCCACGGAGACAGCATAGCATTCCTCCCACCTTTGGTGTCTCATTGCAGCATATTCAAGATGTGAGCAAATTCAAAATCTTCAACGACAATAACCGCAAAAAATCGAAGGTTTGTTCCCGCTTAAGCTCACTACATGACAGCACTAATTCATACGATAATCGTGCGACCCGATAAAGTGAAGCCACGAGCTCTTCCAAGTGTTACTGGATAAAATACGCAGCGATTCAAAATACCGATGAGAAGGAAACTGCAAAAATAATTAGTCTTATGGTGGAATCAGATCAAATTCAAAAGAGACACAAGTCACAGTCACTAAATTGTAGTAATGATCATGAAGGTTGAAGTGAATGTGCATAAAAAAGAGATTGAATGGGAGGATGCCTAATTGGGTTAGTAACGGACTCCTCAAACTATTCAGTGAAAAACGACACCTCAAAAGGTGTTTCGTCTCGACGCTTTCAGCATCACTACCAGACTTGCCTGCAGCAACCCGTTCGCCCGGTCGCACGTACGCACACGTGCGCATACGAGGATGGTGCGGACGTGCAACCCACAAACTCGTCCGGCACCGATTAGTCAGCATTACGCGTATTTCAACTGGACCATTACGGTATGCAAAGTAGTTTCTCGAGTTATTGTGTCTGTGTGTGTGCATGTGAGTGGGTGTGCGTGCCAACTAAGACAGTTATGTGCATATATGAGGACGTGTTTACGTATGAGTGATGATCATGATTTCAACCGGCTGTCAATCAGGCAATTATTGTCCAAATACCCTGAATCCAGGGTCACCCATGGAGAAAAAGTAGCACACTATTGGAAGAAAGCCTTAAAGCAACAAAATGTCACCTAGAGAAAGGCTACCAAGGTATTTGGGCGGAGTGCCCCATTAACCTTGCGAGAAGCGAATAGACATCGGCAATACTAAAATGGACATATCCAATTCGAGGTCAATACCAAAGGTTCACATGTATCCTAACCCACACACGAGCATCCAGGCTCACAGAGGGAAACAATAAAATATCAAATAAAAATTACTCGGATTGCATTTAGACGAAAAACAACAGCCTGCATGTCAAAAAAACGCCTCATCGGAGAGCGGAGATGACAATGATTAAAAGATATGCATTAAAGTTCACGAAACAAATTGAATAGGCAGTCTGAGCTATGCTTCTAAATTAGTTGAATGACAACAGGAAAACAAGGGCGCCCAGGAATCTATTGCACAAGTCGAGGGCGAAAGAACTAGTATGCACATTCACGAATAAGCAATTGCGATTAAATTCAGTAATATACTTTATAAGTCTACGAGGAAGCTATGGCTCAGAAAAAGAACAAAATGATAAGATAACCAAACAAAAAAAGCATAAAAGACAAAATGCCCACAGTCGCATTCCCTGACAGACTTCAATAATGGACTAAGCAAACGATTCTTTACCTTTAAGAAAACTGGTAATATTTTCTAGCTCGTAGAACATAACAAGGACATTAAGAGGAAAATGACATAGTAAGCGAAAACGTCTGCGAAAACTCGGGTCAAAATAAAAATCATTCATTCACTTCTACAAGTGAATTAAATGGGATGCAAATTCGTAGAGGGCAAGACTAAAGGTCATCGCATAATATTGTTGAGCAAAACATAATTGTTAACAAAAGTTTACCTGCGTCAGTACGACTGTCTTGAAGAAATCCAAGATCCAACAAGGTTCAAATGAACAAGTACTTTCAAAAAAGTTCCACTCCCGAGATTGGACCTTAATATAAACGAACAAATGATTGACATATGTGTTAAACAAAATTAAACATAGTGTATTTTTGAATTAGGCCACATTAGTTGGACTAAATTGTAACGTAAGTATGATTTTCGTAGCGCGATCGGATAAAAGCAAATAAAATGCGGAAGTTTCACTTCAGAAAATCGCGACAGATTTTTGAAGTAATTTTTGTCAACTATAGGGAAGGTAATTTGAGGGCCATCAATAACTTGACAAAGCTTTAAGTCGTATTTTTCGCATGAGCTCTTCTTCGTTAAATGAAAAATTTTCCACAAACAATAATCTCTAATAATTACTTAACGAAGTTATTTGTCTTTTTCGCTGCCGATTGTAGCTACTCGAGACTTCCTTTGGGGTGAGAGAAGGCATGGCATTTGGGCAGAATATATGTTTTGGAAACAGAGGGATTGGGGACTGTTGGCTTGGCCCGGGCGTCGGAAAACCGACTAGTACAATATGGCCATCCAAGTGACCAAAACTGGCAGTCCAAACAAGCAAAGTATTGCACTAATCCATTACATTACAACAGGCTAGCTGTTCCTAAACTTCAAGGTAACATTGCCGCTTTTGCCATATCGTAAGCGACTTCCCGCCCACTTTTTAATTAATACCTAAATCACGTATAAAATTGTCTTTATATCCAATAATATCGAAGCCTTATCCCAGCTTTTATAAGTGCAGGTATTTTTACCCCGCAGTAATTTTTTCTTAGAGGTCATCTAATTCCAATCGAATAAGTCTTATGTTTCTGAACAGCGGATGAAGCTTTCCGATGACCGAAGATGGCATAACCCTCGGGAAGAATGAATACATAAGGATACACAGCAACACTTGGCACCACTGGAATAGCCTGTAGGGCAGCCTTCCCAGTAAACGAATAATGGTGGGGACATAATGCGGCCCTCTACATAGTTCTCTCTTCTTTTAAGCACCATCCCCAGCGCTACCCTTGGTCGGCCCCATGTCGACCATCACAACGCAATCAGTGCTAAGAGCAAGCCCCACAAGCCAACCAACCAGTCATCGAATTTTCACAAAACTGAGGTGATTCTTGTTTACAACACAACTAGCTTCAACCAACAATTTTACTGCATATGAATTTCCGTCTTACAGGAGAACAGGATTTGTAGGATGCACGTGCCATGACGCGTGTCCTTAGCTATAGGTAAAAGCGCTAACCCAAAAGCGTTATTGTAGCGTCCCAAGACTCCCTTTAAGATAAAAGAAGGCAAAGTACTGCGGGTAGAATACATGTATTCTGGAAACAGAGGGCTTGGGGGCTGTTGGCACGGTCCAAAGGCCGACCAATCGGCTCAATACAATATGGCCACCCAAGTGACCCAAACCGGCAGTTCAAACAAACAAAGTATTACAGTTATCATGCAAAAGGAAGGGATTGAACATGACGCCGTTAGGGTAGGGCGTCGTTTCTATTTTTCCTCACCATGTTCTGCTTATAGCAAGAGAGCTTAGCCCTTTTCACCTGCGTTCTATTTAGCTGGTAGAGAATTTGATGAGGTATCGCATTTTTCTATTATTGGTACGGTAAGCGGTCCCGTAACAATCTCATTCCAGATGTTTTACGCTTGGTGTCGTTCAACCGCTAATGGCTTTCTTGCAAACCTCGGGACTGGAGTAATTGTTGAAGGTAGGCATTACTTTTAGTCCTTCTGCAATGGATCGCTACCACTTTTCTCCGCTGTGGCAAAGGCGCCTCTGCTCCGCTAAGGTTTATTAATTAGCAGTGGCGGTCTGGAGGGATATCCTTTAAGATTAGGTTAGCTTGTTACTACGTCAAACGTACCACCCTCGAGACCTCCCTGAAGGCAAAAGATAATTCAGTACCTGGGAAGAATGGAATGAAACTAGTTGCATGGACTGGGAACCCGCCCAGCTGGCAGAGGTGCAATGGTGAATACTCCAAGTGTCCCGTCATCAACACCGAGAGTTAAATAACCAGCGAAAATCGCAACAAATGCCTGTTTTCTACAGCACTTTACCTCCTGTTGAACACTTTGCTTCATGTAGAAGTGTAATAAGACACGTTGTGGATTTTTACAAAGGTAGTTTAATTGATGCCTTGCTGTAGATCTTGTTATTACATTTGAAAGAGTGACATTTCTGAGACTCTCAGTGCGCGTTTGAATGCTTAATTTACGGAACATATTTGGTAGCATTGTCAGCAGATTCAGAGTAATAAAATTTACTAGACTAGAGCTTTTCCATTCGGTGTGGCCTGATATTTCTATCGGCGATAAAAAACCCATTATTTGTGGATAATCTTTTCAACCAAAGTGGCTTTAACTTGATTGGTCTTACATTATCCTATGCAAACATGTATTTTTTAACTTATTAAGGTCATGCCAACCACCCCAGGTTGCTATTAGCAACTTATACCAATATATTTAAGCAGGGTATTGTCTAACTTTGGCTGGGTTATGGGGGATGGTAGGCCACAAAAAACTTTGTACGATGAATTCGAGGGCACATATGCCGCGTCCATTCGCGTAAAGTACCAATTTTCTGTCCTAATGACAAAAATAGGAGGAGATATTCCACTCAGTAACGATAGTATGCAAAGTTGGACCCCATATAGATTCAAACGATGTTCCACTAAGTATGATCGGTTAGTCATATATGCGAAGATTTTGTTATGAATATGATTCCCCAGCAAAAGCCACCCTTGGATGTCACAGGAATTTTGTTAGTTTATCCCAAGTTCATGGTTATGATTTTGGAAGTAAAATAATAAATAAATCACAACGTGTAGGCACCCATTCAATGCCTTCTTGGTGCAATGCACGGTCTCGCAGCGTCCGAAATGCTCCTGAAACAAACACTTGATGCCTATAAGTCTGTAAATTGCTATTCATCAAGCGATGAAAACGATGAGGATTATGAAAACCCATCTGATGTAGAAATTATTCGACGTATGGTGACAGCTCCACAAACAGCACCCATTATCCAAAGCAGGATTTTATGTGTCCTTCATAATATCCCAGCACGTATGTTTCGTACGTTTGAAGTAAAGACATTTGGAATTGAACCCCTGTCGACGCTTCCGCATTTCGAACCAAATGAGGATGAGGTTCGGCTCATTGAACTGCTATACCAGCTAACGAGGCTCAGCACATATCTTGCTTATTCTGCAATGAAGTTACGTTGTATTTCTTGCTCATGCTTATTAGATCGGCACAGATGATTTAGCTATAGTCTCAACCGATTTTATTCTTTTAGGACCAGGAGGAATACGTACCAGAAATTTATAAGGTTATTTTTATCTCAAATTGTTTCATTTTGTGGTGGTTTACTCACAAAGATCTGATTAATGCAGTTTGCTTTATGTTACTTTTGATGGTGGAGGGAACGAGGTGCATGCAGTGTTAGGAGCTTGAAATGAAATTTAAGAGCGCATAGATCTTGACCTATAATGTTGGAAAATAAAACCGCGTATTTTTATCGGACTTCTTAAATTGGGTGGGTAACGCTCATTGCTTCCCTCTGTTAGAACACTATTTTATGTTTCTTGAGTCTTTTAATGCTGAAATATATTTTGATGCTTGATAATATGGTCCGGAAGTGATTAATCTTAGTACCGCATCTAATTATGTTTGTTCATTGGAAACTCATTCCACTCAAGGCGACAGCGTGTCGGCCTAAGAAAATGCACACTGTAATCGTCAAGTTAGGACACCGTGCAAAAATAAGTAAGCAGGCTTTTTACCTTTGCCACAGATGAGAATGGCCTCTCTCTTAGATGACCTTCTCGAGGATCACCCCGAACTAGTTCCGCCATTAGGTATGCAGTCATAATCATGTACCATTTTGCTCACCCACTTCGTACTATTGTAATTATGCGACTTTTATTGAAACAATTCAGCATCAACTTCCTTAAGGTGTCATTAAACAAGGGAACCATTCCCCTGAGTATATATTTTCTTATACATTTCCTACACAAGGAATGCTTTGCTGCATCCTGTCCTAAGGGAGCAGTACATTTCAACAAAATAGATATGTGAGCAAATTACGAACTTACTCCGATTACATTAAAGTCGTAGTGTCTATCGTGTTTTAGCGGACATTTGCTATTTTGCGGAGATATCTCACCTTGAGGGTCTGATGTCGGTGGTGGAGTACATCGATAGGAACGACAAACCGGACCAGCTTTCCTACCCAACAGGTGAGCTAATGCCCTCGTTGTGAATTTTGATCAGTTTAATGCGCAAAACTCTGCATTAAAGCGGTTGACAACCACACTTCTTGTTATCTCAGCAGTAATTTTAACAACATGAACGCAGTTAAGGTGGAGAGTAATGAAGTTTCAGAATGCACTTTCCCTATAAAATGGTCAGTGTCTTAAAAAGGCAGCAAGTAGTAATGAAGCTTCCCTACATAGTTGGTGGTTTGGAGAGAGTTTCGCCACCTCTTCCATGTCATTTGAACCGCATTTGTGTGGTTTGTGATGATGGACTTACTGCTGGAGGATTTTCAGCTAATATGACAGAATATTTCATTACTTGATTGATTTGGTCTAAAAATGTAAGCTACTGAAGGACCAGAATTTCACTAAATTGTAACGACTGACGCGTATCCGCCCCACTCTCAAATTGTCGCAGGCTTTAAATTCCGTGCATTCCACTTTGTCGTTGTTAATGACCAACATTGGGATTAGTTATTATGAAATATAATCTACATTTCTTTAAAATGGCAGCAGGACATTGTACTAACACTTTATTCCTCTATGTTGGACCAAGAAAGAAGGAGACAAAACTTGAGGTGTTTTCTGTTTTGACACGCTCTCATTCAATTCATCTAGACGTTTGGTTTTTTTTGATCTACTATGTTTTGGATGATATAAACTTCACCAAAATGCTGCTGGTAGATTACATAATCACCTTCAATTCATTCCGATCTGTCGTGGTCCTAGCTGACGCCTCCAACGCGCTATTTGCCTAAATGTATTGTGTGCTCGTCAGCTATACTCCTGCCTTGACAGGTACTTTGGCTAATTCGCATTGACTTCATAACAAAACTTAGTTGCTCTGATAAAAAAGTATAAAACTGCAGAACATGAAGTACCTTTAAAGTGAGCAATAAAAATATGGGCTCAGGAAAGTATCGAGCATTTCTGAACATTGGGTGGAAATTATAAGCAGCTGTTAGTTATGTTAGACAAGTATTTGGTTAGAAAATAGTGAACCTGGCCCCCAAAGTAGGATGAAAACGCAGAATTCTGTGTTGCTCAATTAACACATCATTGCAGTCGGAACGAATGGAAGTAATTACCCATTTAAAAATCATGCTATCCTTCGCTACATTACATTTTCCCTTCTGCACTTCGCTATCAGGGTAAAAGTGAGTCGGTACTTCCAACTTTTCATAGGCACGTACAGATATTAAAAGCCTAGTGCTTTTACTATTTTCTATGCCACTAATTTAAAGATCCACCATTTAAAAACAGAAAAGCACTTTAAAGAAACTCCTTAAACCAATTTTTGTGTCGGACAAAGGGTAGAAAAGTGGGGAAAATACTCAACTGCGCTACCTGTTTGTGAACGTAAATGATATTGTCACTTACAATAACCATGAAGAATGCAACCGCATGTTTGTTTCCGCCTTTCAGCGCGAACCTGGCCCTTGCCTCCGAACTCCTTCCTCTATACATGATTAAAATAAGTTATCACACGACAATCTTCAACAACTTCTGTCTTGAAGGGGGGATTTTGAGAAGGAATCTATGATTACTGATTGACACTCCGCTCATCACCGTAGGCTCCACCAAACCACATGTGATGCTAGCAAAGCGTACTTTATACGCAAGTACGTAAATGTGATGCGTTCTGCGATTCCTAATCAGATTCAGATTCTTTAGCGGAATACATGCTTTGCTCTATGAAGCGACATAAAAAATTATGCCCTTGTTTGGCTAATATGAGGGATGAGATCATACGCATCACCTTCGGAGGGAAGTTGTTGGCCAACAGTGTAGTAGAAAATCACAAAACGCCAAGAAGTGCTTTCTAGGATATCTATGTTCAAAGCTATGTAACAATGTAGGTGATGTGGAGGATGAAAGAATCTGTATTGCCCTTCAATGCCTCATAAATTCACAATGTTTGCCTTGACTAAAAGTTAATCCGGCGGATGTTAGAAATAACAATGCATTTCAACTTTGCAGCAAGGCATAATGCCATAATCACATACAGCTTGATGTTTTGTGTTTTATGAGTATGTAATAATTTTTGTAAAGAAGGTGTCGTAATTAACTGCAAACACGGAATCAGGCTGCGATAATCCACACAGATATGATGTTTGTAAGAGTTTTAAAGTAAAAGCACTGGAGAATGCTCACGTGATTTGTAGGGTTTAATCAAGTTTAGCTCACGTATTCCTGTGAAGCAATGAAGAATGGATTAAAATGCTCCCTTGATTTCGAATCCTATCACATTAATTTATCATAGTGCTCAGTAACTTCAAAAACAAATGCTACGTGATGTACACGCGGAAAATCTGGATAGTAATTCTACTGGACATATTTAACAGTTGGAATCAATGGAAAAAAGCACGGGTTTAAAGAAAACTGGATGCTGGTCTCAACTTCGCTTCAAAGAATTCTGACTGTAGCGTCCCGAGGCTCCCTTTAAGGTAAAAGAAGGCATAGTACTGGGGGTAGAATACATGTATTCTGGAAACAGAGGGCTTGGGGCTGTTGGCACGGCCCGGAGGCCGACCAACCGGCTCAATACAATATGGCCACCCAAGTGACCGAAACCGGCAGTTCGAACAAACAAAGTATTACACTGACCCCTCGTCTAGCACGAGGTTTAAATAGCTTCCCCGCCTTTAGCCTCCTCGTCTTTTCGAGCGTTATCATCGGTCGTTACCCATATAGGCTGCCTTTAAAAATATAATTGAGTGGTTTCCTCTCTTCCGTTGGCGTATGTGCTTCATCTTCGAATCCGACCAGTGGTGCGCCTTTGCAGGTTTGAATCTTGTTACGATGGACGTTTATTGGCTGAGCACAAGCTGTGCGTTGTGGATGAGGTAGTTTGTAGGTGAAAGAACCTGCACCACTCGGAATAGATCTTTGCTCCAAGGATGATGGAACTTGCGATGCATTCTAGGTGGAAGAATCAGCCCACATATTTGTGCTGAGTCCATTCCTAGGTAGACGTCAGTCCAACTGTATCTGTCGTAATATTCCTTCCGCCTGATGCAAGACAGCCATGAGTGACTATGTGCGTTGTCAAAAGTTATCCTGTGCTCTACTCTGGGGGTATTGTGTTGGTAGGAATAGTAAAACACCGTTTGATGTGTAAAACTATAGTCCTGTATGTGAGTAGAGCACTTTCTAGGCTTAAATCACGGCCTTCAGTCTATGCATCCTTGTTGAAAGCCTTCAGTAGTCCAATCGGAGTGTAAGCGTTCTCTGCACTTGCTCGTCGCCTTGTGAGTGTCCAGGCGCTGAGGTGTGGAAGTCGAATACCAAGACTAAAGCCCAGATCGCTGTAGACTGATTCAAATACCCCATGCTGACAAATCTGCCTAGTGAAGAAAATTGAAGCAGCCATTTCGGCGTCCTGTGTCCTCATTGGCTCTGCCTTTGCTACTTTCGTGGCGTATTCTACCGTAAGCAGAATAAATTGGCTTGCGCTTCTTGTAAATGGTAAATGACTTATAATATCTACATCTGCTCTTTCCCCTAATTACCCTAAGGGCATGAGCTGCAACAGTGCGATCGCCCTGGGGGGAGAATTTTCGGAACTACCGCTAGCGATGCAAATTTGGTAAAAATTGAGCCTGAGGCATCTAGCAGCTTCTTTTTGCCCACATGGCCCGGCTACTCATGTGACTCTTGGAGAACTCAATGCACTAATGAGTCTAGGATCACTAGACTCTTAAGAGGCCCAATGCCTTCTTGTTACCGTATAATCTCATCCTATGTAGAACACTTTGGTAAGTTTTGCCGCATTATTCTGGTCATCTTGCTGGATAAGGTCATCTCTTTCACTGTGAGTTTGTAAGCGGACGCCTAAACCTATCGTATACCAGAAATGTGTCGAGATCAGTGCTCTGCATGTTTCTTCAATGATGTCTGATGAGCCAGCTCTAAAATTGCGCACTCATTACAGCACTTTCCGTTCCTGTCAAGATATGTCTGCAGGATAGAGCATCCACATTGCTGTATGTGTGCCCTTTCCCATGGTGAACAGTAAAAGCGCGTTGCTGATTCACACTTCATAAAATGAGAGTAAATATTTAACAAAATACACGAGCCTCGATAGCCGACCATAAAAAAGCAAGCTTGCTTTTGCACAGATTCGTGGCGTTGATTAATTATATTAACCGACAATTGTTTGAATGCATCCGGAATGTTATTGAATGCGTTAGCGGTCATATAAATTTGATATGGCCTTGGGTAAGCGTGGACAGTTTCTCGTTTATGTGCTGTGTAATGTCTTATTTGCGTACGTATGTATAATTAAAATGTGCCTGAAATTCAAGCCATTCCCATTGGCAGAGCTGGTTTATATATTTTCTTCATTGGGGCAGATTGGTCCTGTTCTTCACATTGCCATATTTGGAATCGTGTGATCAGCATTGTTTCGGTGGGGATTTACTATATTTAATTATTCCGTCGGGATTCTTGGCTTTGGTTGCCCTTTGATCTGCATTTTGTGGGTTTATTTTCCTACACTTCACTGGTACTGGGATTTAATGGCCTTTTCCGTAACTTGAAGTTTGAGCTATGCTTTCTACGGGTGGCTTCAACTTTAAAAAACTTTGCGTTTATTTTTCGCAAACAACTACCTTTACATCAAACTTACCAAAGTTGTAAGAACTATTCATAATTTCTCTTTGGTCCGTAATTTGCTTTTGCATAGCACGCTTTATGTTCTTTTGGGGTAGGTTATTTGTATTGGGCCTAGGTCTTTTGGTTGTTGCACGTCATTGGTGAGTTTCAAAGTGTCTTGTCAAATTGAACAGTGGAGAATCAAATTTGGTTGGTGGCCACGCTGTTAGGTCATTTGTGATCGGTCTAAGGAAAAGTAATATGAAGTTCCTGCTTTCTGTGATTGTTATAGGGAAATCGTTTGGATGTATTCAGGATGTTTCTTATTTGTTGCGAAGGTTTATGTGGGGCATGAGTGCGTCGTCTCCTTCCGTCTGCCTCTGGAGCTGCCTTTCGTGCTCGTAAGACTTATCTTTTGATCAGTCTTAAGAGTTTCCGCCTATGAACTGTAACAAAGACTAAGCTCTCTGGGGCGTTTCCAATTGGCAGTAGTTCAAATGCTCCGCTCCGTGAATACGTGTCCTGAGTCACCAATTTTATGTTTTACAATTTTTCTACTGTGTGGTAATGTGTAAAGGTACGGGGATCTATTTATGAAAGTTGCATGGGAAGAGTCACCTGAGATCGCACCAATAATTCCTCGATCCACAGTTGAGTGTTCCACGAATGGGTCACTCTCCCACGCCGTTCACTTGACTATGCGACAGTGTCCATCCCCTAACCCACCTTACTCTTCACACCAATTGCCACTCATCGCATGCTTCAGCACCCTGGTCTCGCTTCCTAGATGGTGGTAAAAGCAGGCATTGGAAAGCGTCAGGCGAATCCATATTGTGGTGCATCTAAGGCTGGACAAGGAGGTTTCCGATCCACCATCGAATGTTCCATCATAGAACAGCTGCTGTGCAAAATAAATTAATGCATAAGTATCTAAGTGTGGGTTCGCTACTTCGATGCTCCTTTGCTATTTTCATGCCCTCATCTTATTTGCTTACTCACAATCGCTCCTATTCCGTATTTTATTCTTCTTAAGGTCACTACGATGTCATCTATGAAGCGAATCGCGCTTTTTTGGAATCACATGCTATCTCTTCTCCCTCGTTGAGTTCACCATCTCTTTCAAGCACTGACTCTTTGAACACCCTCTATATGTCCAACACTGCACACAATCTCAGTGACACCAGCTACAATTGCAATGTCAGTGATAGCAGTATCACTTCCAATGTCGAAAGTGTAGTAGAGGGAGTTGAGTCGCTGGATACCAAGACCGCTAGAAGTATTACTCTCGCTGTTCTCTCACGCATCGCCCGTCTCCTTGGCATCAGTTTGGACGAACTTCTGACAGCTCTCTTACCTTTATCATCGGCCTCGTTTGAGACGACACAGCCGAGCCCGCGTTGTGAGCGGCTGGTGGAGTGGGGTCGAATAGTCCACGCCAATCTCACTCAAACGGATGAAAACGGCTTTGTTGAGGGCATACCCGTCAGCCGTGTAGTGAAATCATCTGCGCTGGCCTATTTGCATGCTCTAGCCGACTGTATGTCCTTTTCACTCCCTTTGTGACCCTCCTTTTATTCCCCTCTCTGTTTTTGCAGGGCCCACAAAGGCCAATCGTGTACAACTGTTAGAGGAGTCAGTAGCTGTCATGGACGACTTCCTCACCACTGCTTCGACCGGATTTTTAATTCTGCCATCGCAGCGGTCTAAAAAAACGCATCATTTTCTGCGTCTGGTGGAGTTCATCCTGTGTGGATTCAATCACTCATATCCTCTGGATCTCACCATATCCCATCTATCAAAGGATTCCTACGTGCCAAAGGAGTATGTTGCTTTGGATCACGGCCAATTCCCAACGGCGGAAGCGACAATTCCCTTCATCGATGAATCACGTCTGACTACCAATGCGACTTCTTGTGATTCGTCGCTCGTCGGTGTGTGCGCATTCTTAAGAGCCTTTCTAGTTGTTTCGTGAAGTTTACTTTTGCGGTGGTTTTCAGAAAACTGTAACCCGTCATCGCTACTTGAGCAGTCATCATCAAACGTCTCAAAGGTATGTGGTATTGATAAACTTGACAAGCAGTAAACAAGTTCCGTCCTATAAATAACAAACCACTTTATTAGGTTCCACTGCGGATAAGTTTAACTAAGCTATACATATGCATGCATATATACTTTATTCTGGAACTAACTAGAACCATCACTAAGATCACACTTATTTTTGCCATCCTACCGTTATTTAGGATGGCAGTTTAAAATCTTTGAAATTCATTAAAACTCCTGCATTCTCATTTACCTGTTATCGTCATCGATGCATTTGGTAGCCTCTAATTTTAATGAAGTCTTTCAGTTTTCAGTCTCGACTGGTACTTGATGCTGCATGATTATGTACGGTGTTTTTTTATCCAAGTTTCATTAAAAGGTTCATGTGTTAAACCCTAGCGGCAATGCACTTATTAATGATAACACCTTCGATACCAGCGTCACACATTTACCACAGTTGAAAGGCGCTGCCTATCTCGTGGAGGTGAACGAAGTAAAAAAAATGGCGGTTCATTTTGTTCCAAGTTTCCCACAGCAAACGTATTGTGCAACTCCAAGCGCGGCAATTCAATTCCTTTCCTTGAATATTAATGTAGCCTCAACTCCATTGTTGTCTAAGTTCTCAACAAATGACCCTGTTTAATATTTGAGTTCATGTGGCATCTTGTTTTACAGGTGGTGCCACTCCCCGTCGAAATTGCGAACGTCTCTCTAGGCCTGTGAGTTTTATCTATATTAATTTGCTGTGCCATTGCTACTTTAACAAAATAAGTAGCATACAGTGCATTGTAGCTCTGGTAGCATTTTCACACCCATCCCGTCGACACCGGTCCGTTGCGGCTGTTTCAACGGTCCGGCCGCTGCAATGGCCATTCAACTAGCCCTCCTCCTTCTTCCCCCTGAACTGCGCTTCCAACTGCAAGTCTTCGTGGAGCGGGCACAGGAGGTTATAGCCAACGCGGAGCGCCACATCAAACCTGAGAAGACACTACACTATGTACAACCTAACACAGTAGGAGTCACTGATTAGCGAAGCGTGTGTTTCAACTGTGCCTGGTTCATAGTCTTTTAGGTTTTTTTTTTGGTACTTGCACATTTGCAAGGATTCGATTGAGGATGTAGTACTTCCTATTGAGCTACTCGGTTTCGATAGTTTTGCAAGGCGAACGGTTACTACTTCTATAAAATGTTTTTTGCTAATGTGACATTTTCTCTGTTAAACTACTACATGACCAATGTGAGTCTTGCTGATGTCTGTTTCATCCATACATAATAGTAAAGCTAGATTCCTTCTATCTTCCGATTTTGATTTTGAGCATTTGTAGTTATAATCATGTTAACGCGTTTTCTGGCTCCAGGTGCTTTTTTGGCATCTTGGTGCAGTTATTGCTGGATCAAATCTTCATGTTTATGTATGACACTATAAAGTATCATAATACGAACAGTGCATCGTTAATATCTGTAGTTTTACTTTAATTGCTTCCAAGCAAATATTTCTTTGCCGCTCAGTGGTGTCCTTTTCAAAACACACTCCTAAGAAGTTCTGCGTTTTACTAACCAAACCTATGGTGTTGACTACTATGGATTTAAAGCTATGACGGTTGGGAAGTTAAGAAAGTTACCAATAGGAAAAAATTTGTTAATTTTCGGTGCCACCAAATTTCATTAGTGGTCGTAAATGACTCACACCTATTTCCATCCTCAAATCCCTAGCTGGCCAAGTGGTTCGCACCCAGATTTTTCGACTCCTCAACCAATCTCACCAGGTCTTCAGGTCACCGTCTGCTGGAGTACATTCTCTCCTTTCCCCAAGCTCTCCAACTTCTTAAGCCGCCGTCCTGTCTGGATCTAGGGATTGAAGGGGTAGTTCTTTTTCCTACACCTAACTCGCTGTTTGTGATTGTCTAAATAAGATTCTTATTTGCCCATCAACAGTCTTGCACGTAATTGAGGAGCCAGCATTTAGGCTAAAAATTACCTTCATGATCGGGTGCGGACACCGACTTGATTGTTCTAGATTTTTCTTTCTCGTCCCATTCCTCTTAATAACAGCCTGTTTGTCGTGCGTAGTTGTATTGCATCGAATGGTTAATACTATGTACCTCGAAGTACGCTTGTGTTTTCTACTCCTCTCCGCAGTGGGGTAATCGGTTTGCGGAGGATTTGGAGCCCCATCATCCACAGTTGCACATGTTGAAAGCGGCTGGTCGGCGCCTCAACTTGGATATCGTTTCTAGCCCCGCCGGTGCCTCTACAGTGAGTGCCGACCATGAAGAGGGTGAGAGTGCCGTTGGCGGTGAGAGCAGACAAGTCAGTCCTATCAGTTGCCCTGTTGACGCAGACACTGCCTCCGTGGCCACTGGTATGGAACCTGCGTGGGATCAGCGAACAGTGAGAAACTATCACTTATCTTGTCTCTTTCTCCCCTCCCCCTTGTCTTCTTTCTTTCACTTTATCGACATCGCAGCTGATGTGCAATACACTAAATCACACTCGGGCCTCGCCAAGCTACACACGTCGAGTCACTGGAGCATTGGTTGCAAGTGCGTCTCATGAGTTTGGGCTTGGTATCTCGACCTCTCGATAAGCTTTTCGCTCTACATTTGGAATTACTTTCTTTTTTTCCATTCTCTAGTACATCACTCATTGCGGTACATCATTGGCACAACTCTCTTTCATGCTTTAAAACGGGGCGCCTATCTGCCTCGATGAACCCATATATTTTAGAATGTAATGTAGTGTGCAATCAGCCATTAAAATTTCACCTTTGAATCAAAGTATCAAAATGCGCATTTCAGTGGTAGACATGGTATGATATTTATGATGCGGTTTTTTTTACTCTGCTTCAAAGTTTACTCTTCTCACCGCAGCGCACTTTTATGCACCTCTTGAAGACCAGTGAAAAATCACACGATGTCAAATAAGGTGAAACCAAAGATCGTGCAAAAATCATGTAATCCAATCAAAAACATTGCACAAAATTCTGCTTTTTTAATGCAGCGATATTACTATTCATTATTATGCTTCAGCAATTTGTATGCATAATTTTGGCAGCCTAGTAAACTGGCTGCAATTACATCTTACGAATTTTTGATTAGGAATCGTGGATCCCTTCTTTGAGTTAGCCTCTTGCAGTGTATTTTGCCTTCATCAAGAAGATTAACCCCGTCCTTGTCCTGAAGAGGGATTCGTGGAGGCGACCTAAAAGTATGTCCTTTGAAGTTTTGAAGACGCAGCAGGCAAATTTAATTGCAATGCGGTGAAGTTCGTAGAGCTTAATTTGTCCTTTTACTGGACAATTACACCTTCTGCTTCTGGGCTAGCAATCTACTGTGAACAAGGTGGAACTGTTTGAATTACTCTTAGCACAAGAGCGCCGTCGAAAATGCCCTCAACTTCTCCCCACTTCTCTAACTTTTTATGATCCTGTCGCATTGATTTCCATCTCCACTTAAACCGATTTATCTTGTTCTATCTGGGAGTGTAGGGAGGGCTTTGCCCTTATTTTTACCCTCTCTACCGAAGTTTGCCTCATTCTGCCTTTTCTTCGGTCTCATGAGTTGATTTTCCTACGCGTAGGATTTGCCAGCATTTTCACCAACTTGTCTGTTCCTTCCGAAAGACATGCAGATATCTCTGCTCACTTTTCAGGGATCGCGTGATTTGGAACACGTCCTTGCTCTGGACAACATGCGCCATCTCATTCACGCACTGAACTACTTTATCGACGATAAGAACATGGATCCCAAAACTAAGATGCGCTATATCAAGCAGGTATGCGAACATGTGTTTCAATGTTTTAAAATAGAACCTAACACGGGTTCATAAATGCAACATGTATGTGCGGTAGCGAAAACCTGCTCTACTGCATCTGCCCTCATGCTTACCATTGCTATTTTTGCGACCGGACTAACTAATATGCGCACTTAGTGAATGAGTGATACGGCTTTCATGAGGTTGAGCTCACATGGGGACTTTTCAAATGGGGGAGGGAGAAATGCGCGGACCTAACAGCCACCAGTGTAAGTGGCTAGGACTCGTGTGGCAATTGTTAACCATGAAACACATTAAATAATGCGAACCGGGGAAGGAGGTGAGTTGTTGGTCCACCCTTCCTCTCCTTCTCACCTCTTGTTGCTAGATCTTTCGAGGCAGAAGAAGAAGGTCCAAACCTAAGCTTTCACGTTAAACTATGGGTTAAGCTTCTTAAAGTTCGAAAGTATTCTAATTTCACCCTTAAATTTTGCTGAAGTGTCGCCGGATTGTAGTTTCAGCTGATGAATCATCGCTAAGGGACACAAAATTGCCATTAATTCCTTTGACTAATGCAACTACTGCTTAAAAACTGTGATTATTCATCCAACCGAGAGCATCCCACATATATTTCAGAGTTCCAACCTCAGCTAACCCGTTTATAACACGAATTGACGCAACCAGTTGTCATGAACTGATACAGACCGCATACCACATGTGTGGCGCCAGGCTCGGACAAGAAAATCGGGCTGCCACGCCTATGCAACTTGGATGTATCCTTGAAAAGTGTGCCAATTGGTCGAAATGCGCACGGTGAAATCTCGCACGTGTCCTTTTGACCAACTGTAAAAACATCTTCAAAGAGTAGACTCAACGTGCCTTAAATAACGGAGCAAAGGCACCAGGGATATAATTAACCGGACATTACAGATGCAGCGCTGCCATGAGTGGATTGAGCGAATTGGTATCTGGGTTGGGATCTGAATTGTGATTCTTGTCTTCAGTTCTTCGAGTCTCCACTTTAGTGCTTACTTACTCTGCTGTTATCAAAAGTTAGATCTTGTCCTCATTCAAGGTAGTGATTCTTTGGGTTTTGAGGATTCACTTCCCACTTTTGTGTGTTCAGTTTGAGGAGACACATCCCGACGTGTTCTGGCTGCGCTTTGGTGACTCACAGACCGCGAGTAATTACTACGCTCGTCTCCGTCGCCGCATTGACCAATCAAGGGGCGGTTCCTGGGGTGGTCAATCACATGCCAGGCTGGTTGCCCGGTTTGCTGAAATCTTCAGGCTTCGCAAACACTTACTCACCAAGAAATCATCCCACTAACTCTCACCCTTCGCGGGTACTACCGTTGACTTGCCTTCTCTCTCCAATCTCTATTTATAAAAATCTATTTTTACTTATTAAAAATGTTCCCACAAAAGTTTGTTGCGATAGTAAAACTTCAGTAGCATATTTTTCATTGAATGGCCATTTTATTGGGCAAGTAGTGTTACCATTTGAGAAGTTGCGGAACAGCCTTGCTAAACTACTGCAAGTAGTGATGATTGGCGTACTTCTGTGTTCTCATGCAATTAAGAACGTTAGCAGGAACTGTGATTGTGCAATCATGGTAATAAAATTTCAGTAGCTTAGATTCACATGTAAGGGCAAATGATGCAGAGCAGAGCTTGCGGACGAACAGCCCTCGAGTCATAAGAAGCACATAGTACCTGAAGGGTTTTCAGCAATCGTATGTGAATGTCCCGATTTGGTTTTCGTTGGTCCCTTGAGGCTCCAGAAGCGCGAGAATGTGATTTCAATGCTGATTTGGATGTGTTTCCTTTGAGACTGCGTTATCGCAGTTCTGACGATTGAACCCCATCCCTAGGGGGAGGATATAATTCGCTATTCTCTTACCATCCACATCCTTATTATTAGAACCCTAGGAGGATGCGATCCTAAATCAGTAGAGATGGGGGATGTATGTTTTCAAAGGCAGCTCCATTCGAATGCTGAATCGGGACGGGTATTTTGTTGCACGTAAATCAAGTAACGGACAGTGTCGTTGAAGAATGCGGTGGTTCTACTGCTATGAACTCTCAATTCCACTTGTGCTTCGCGTGCTACAATAGCCGTACAACTCTGCTTTAATACATGCATGAGGGAGATCGGGAACTTAAATCAAATTGCAGGACTAAGTCAGAGGCTCTTTCGGTAGTTTTTCATAATCATTGTGACTTCGTAGTCTGAAGCTTCTGATTGTGGCAAATGTTTTTGGCACAGCGGCACAACACTAAGCAGCTTTCACTCTCCAACATGACAGCTAAACGGATGATCTTTTTTTGTGCATGTTAGCTTAGTTACCTCTACAATTAATTATAAAAAGCGTAATCTCATCGCCCTTTAAAAAAAATGCTTTTTAGAATCAGTTACTCAAAGTAGTTGTATCAGTTGGAAGGGTGCACAAAGTAGCGGATAGTTTGATGGACGTTTAAGCTTCTTACACTTGTGGCGAGTCGGAGGATGTGTCAACTTGATAACCTCTTATTATCCTCCTTGAATGTGAGCTCTTGGCGTTGGTGATTTAGGGGAAGCATGTGGGGGTGGCAGCGGTGGCGGTGGTGGTGGTGGTGGTGATGGGGTTGGGGAGGAGGCTATTCCAGACATTGGTCACCTGCGCACGCACTCACACACTGACCTTTGCGTGTGTGCACGTGCCTATGCATGTGTAAAACCAGGATGCCAATCAGCGACTGCCTATTGACCGGCCGCGTGCATGTGTACCCATGTCATTCCTCGGTAGTGTGTCTGTAACGCGTGAACGGTTCAGGCAAAACAAACTTCGGCCTCTCTACAGATCAGTGACTTGAAGCCCAGGTGCAACAAACATTTGTATCGTTCCGATATCACAATCATCCGAAAGGCGATTAGATCGAGTTAGATCAAGTTTACCTGCCTTAAGTGTTTTTTTTTAAATGTGACTTTCTTGGAAAGGGTAAGAGTAGGTGTTTCTGAGAGCAAAACCCGTTGTTTTTCTTGCTTTCACAACGCACATATTGGCAAGATGAGATAGGCAGAGCAAGAAAGGGATGCGATCGCAAACATTGAGGTGTGTTCCTCAGCCTCTTCTCCTGGTCGCCTCGTCGCGTGACACACCGCCACTCGAAACTGCGCATTTCCACCCTCCGAGCACGCACATCGTCCCGCTACTCGCGTGTAATCCTATCAGTCCCTGCACACTCATTCGTCCCCACTTGCCTTTGTTCAGTCACGAAAACAAATTATCACTAACTTTGATAATGGCAATGGGTACATGTAAATCCAAAGACGCTAAGACATTCTCTACCAGCATACCATTCATGGAACATGACAATTCCTCTTCCTAGACCTGACGTTGTGCACATGTGACAGGTGGTATTTCTCCTCTTTTGAAAACTATTTACATAGAAGCAGGGTGATTGAGTTCTAGCCAATAAACTGGACATGGAATATTCCTTGGGTTAAAAAACATTGTATTTTTAAACACTTTGCGTAGTATTTGAAGTGCCAAGTATAACACTACAAGTGTTATTGCCATATTGGAATAATGAAACTCCTGGAGTGTGGTGGTTGGTTTCTTCCGAGACTAGGGGTGAACAACAAGTTGGTGCAATGGGTCGTCATAAGACATCGGTGTTATCCGTTAGGAAACCACAGGAGATTAGATGTAAATGCACATCAAACGGGAGAGATCAGTCTTGCAGATAAATGTGTATGTGCATAAATTTAAGTTGCGGAATGCCTAAAAAACGTTTTGATGTGAGTTGTTACCAAACCTGTGGCGACTTTAGCCTCCTTGACAGACTGCACTCGATTCACTGAGTTAATAGTGGAAAAATGGGAAGCATTGAAGCTGCTTCTACAACAATGAAAACCAATCGTACAAAGGTTTGAGAGTTTTGTGGTCCTCTTCATTGTCGGTAAAAATATACATGCTTAGACACGCGCATACATTAAAGGGAAACCAACTGCGCTTACACATGTATCTGTAGTTCTCTGGTGGTGACTTTGCATAAATTTAGATTGGAATGGACTATAAAAGCATTTCGGTCCGATTATTTGCGAACTAAATGTTGATTTTAGCCCTCCTTATAGCCCTCACTCGTTTATTATCTGTTACACTCCCAAACGTGCTTAGTGTGGAGAGCTTTCAAAACTGAGAGCTATGTCAACATGAATGGAAACTTGTTATACACGGATTATAACGTAGTTGTGCAATTTTGCGCTATTATCCTTCTTAGTTGCGTCAAAAAGACATGACTGGTTGGGCCTACATCGAATGGAAAGCACTAAAGTTGCAGTATCATCTTGGCTGTTACTAGTTATGCTTTCCTGAAAAATGTGTGATGACATTTGATAACCCGCCAAAGCCCATCAGATGCTTGAGTGTATTTACTGTTGGACTAGCAAAGACAAGTATCTGCAAGGAATATTTAATAATGGAGCGCTGCTTCGAAAGACGGGGCGTGGCCAACAGCTTGAATAGTATTTTTGAAGAAGAACCAAAACGACTTCAATGCCAGTAGGAATGCGAATTTTTGTTTCCACTTTTTTCTGTTATAACAAAAGATGGTTTATCACTTTCATTTTAAACACCAGTTGGCTTTTTTTATGGCCTTTCTACAGCATGTGACATTCAGCGTTCGGTTTAAGTACAGTGCCAGTTCAACATTACAGTTAATTGAGAGTGAAAGAGCATCGAATTGCTCGAAACGGCGTTAATACCGTAAGTTTCCATCCTCAAGCATCCTTGCCACAAGTGAATTCTGCAACAAAGTGAACCGCCGCCACTGCATTGTCATCGCTTAAAGGTAAGGTAGCCACTCTTTACATGCAATGCAGAGTGAGGGGAACCAGAGTACTGGTCGTTTTTTTCCTTGCAACAATTGATGGACTATTAGTTTACATTCCGCTTAAATTTCTAGCCAATAAAACTGTTGCACAGAAGACAGAGGATAAGATTAACACTTCTTTTGGTGTATTTTGAGGTGTAATGAAAATCACGGATGTTACCTACTTTGGAAGATGCATTTTTAAGCAAATGGATGCAAACTGCCCATGGGTTGACGTGGCCATGCACCCATACTCTCGACCCGACTCATCCTGAAGCATTTTTACGATACAGCATCAAGAATGGCTGACAATGAATTGTTAATATTAGCAGAGAAGGGAGGAAAAGACATCCTAAGCGACTCTGGCAGTCCAAAGCAGCCATGGTCCAGTAGTTAAATCGTCTTTCCGTGGTCAAAATGGCCAGCTTGTTAACTAACTCACCATCCATGTAATTTCAGTGTTATCGTTTATGCGATTTACAAGTTGACTCATCAAATCAACTAATTTTTGAGGCTAAAGACCTTTATTTAGGTGGATATAGCAAAAAAAACGTTGTCGATTGGGGAGAATATAATGCTTTTTTGCAATTAAGTGGAAGTTATATGTGCCTATGCACGGGAATCATTTCCTCCTCCTCCTTATCTTATGAAGAATCCAAATAAAAATGCAGTCTTATGCCTTTTGCATTTAAACCACTTTAACGACATTGTAAATAGTAGGTTGCCTATACAGAGGTGGAAGGCATCATTCAACAGTGCGGAAGAATGTCTCGATTTAGAGTGGAGTGGTTTCGGGCAATTACGGGAACACTGGTGCACACCCACGTCTGCATGCCCTGTGCCACACCGTACAATGGTGTCGAGCTGACAGAAAAACTCCAAATGCTAGTTCCATGGACGTCAATTATAACGACTGACATTTCAAACGCCTTTTACTGTCTCATCCTGTAAATTTTATTAGGCATTTTTTGCAGTTTACCTTTCCATTTGAATTCACACATGATCTTCCCAATTGACATACCTACTTTAGCATACCTGATCCTTCTAAAAGAAAGGCATTTAGTGGACAACTTTACATCGTTTACCCTAGTGAGATAGTATCCAAGGCTTTCCGCTTCTAATTAAAGCACTAGGCTTTTGATATGATTAGTCACCGACATTTATGACTGCGCTAAGCTGCAAACTGCGTACAATTCCACCATCTGACCTGGGTGTGGTTCGTCAACTGTTAGTATAGCAGCGTCAATTTGTGCCCGAATTGGAAGAGAAGGAGCCCATTCTTAGTGGGAAAAAAAAAACATTTTTAAGCATTTTACATTTATGAACCTCGGAAAGTCCTACCGGTCAACACGGAATTGGCAAATCCCAGGTGAAGTACTAAATTTAACTCTTTTGATACACACAAATGATAGCTCCCAAAACACGTGTAAATTCGCTTTATGCAGGTAGACGATTTGACCACCCTCCCGTTTGCTAGTGATGCTACTAAGTTAAAATAAATTATGCCTATAGAAAGACTGTTGCAATAATGAAATGCAACACTGTAATAGTGTCCCACATACGGAGAGAAGAAGCATGCACATTTTTTTACAAAACTGTGCTAAACACTGAAGTTTAGAGACAACCCAGTTTTGACTTTCCGACTCAATTTAGAGCACCATTTCACTATGATACATAAAAGTGGGACTGTCACAGTAGATTTTTAAAAAATTATCCACAGGATACGCTCGCTATGTGTTTCAATTGAAAATCTCTAACCCTCACTAGGTTGGTGTTTGGGTCAACGACCAGACCGGAACAAGGGACAACTACCGAAGATTAGTTTACCTCCGTCGGTGTGACAACCATTTCGGCCCTCAAGCCACGCCAAGAGACAGTGTATTTTGATTTGCGAATCCACATACAAGATCACAACACTCACAATGGATAAGGAGTGTAGGTACAAACATTCAAAATTGCCTCCAAATCGTTAGCCACTAAGGAGCAGTGCATTCCACTACCTGAATACTGGTGTTTACCTCGATCTCTTGTGATCGCAATCAATTGGTGAATGAAAACGCATCAAAAAAGAAATTCTCCATTCAGAGAATGTGATTAGCGTGTTTTAGCATGTTTTACCCTAAGCTAAGAGTCCTGACACCAGATCTCACCTCCAGAGTGAACTTTTAGGGATACAATGACCCACCTCAAAGGAACGCTTACCGTTACGCATTGTAGCAGATGGTCATGCCTCTGTAATCCACACGTCTTAGTTAGCCAAGGCCACAATACCACACCACAATTCACATGACCACTTCCTCTGCGCTCCTAAGTCCATCTCACTATCAGTGTTCCAGTTGTAAAATGCTGAACTCGTTCGAAACCGTAGTCTTGCCTCTTGCCTTGTTCAGGCCAGTCCCCCCCCCCCCCCCCCCCCCCCCCAACGATAAGGGACCAGCTAATGTGACTACGCTTTTTCCTCATCTTTGAATTATTTGTCCTCATAAATGTGCAGAAGATGTGAAGCAATTTCTACGACTATTTAATGGAATGGTGTTGCAAATGAAACGCATAAACACACTGCCAAGACCTTATGCGTGCTATTAAATTCTCGTAGAACACGGATACACAAATATTTTGCATAGAATGAGTAAAACCTCAGAATGGAAGAGGGTTTATAAAAAGTCACCACGCCTTACGAAGGGCAACAAAGACGAGAGATACAATAAACAACTATGCCTGAGGTTGTGCACCTGACAAATTGCACACAGTAGCCACTGTGTACACACCCATACACGACTGAGGAACTGTAATAACTGCGGACCATTTTTAGCAAGCACCACAACACCCACCATATCCACGAGAGTTTATAATGGCTCCACATAGGATGGCACTTAAATGAAGCCTGCAGTTAATACGCTGACGGAGCCAAATCGTTCACACAGTCTATCCACTGACAAAACAACTAGACTAGTCACACGTGTTTATCTCACACAGAATAAATTTTTGATGAAAACATGCTGTGTTGATAGCTTAACCAATGCTCGATAAAGGCGATGGCGAAATAAAAAAGATTGACGATTCCACACCTCATCACTCCACATCCTAAGTCCACCGGTAAACTCGGCATCATGTCACACAGTACAAATAAGCGCCCAATAATACCCTGTACATGCAGCCTTTGCCAGTAGAATCCATAAACACCTTGTGAGAAAAGTAGTGTGACAGGAGTCTCAACGCTGCAAACGGATAGGCGCCTCACTTTCAGTTGCCACGATTGAAAACACTCACCACGACCAATGCACGAGCACAACTATCAAAGTAGGGAAACTCATGAGATGCTCCGAATTTGTGTATGCTAGCGTGTCACAGAGAGATCACCAAGCTAGCGCAATCGCATTTACAAGCATACGCACGGCAACGAGGAGGTGTGCAGTCGCACAGTCCACGTGACCCTGCAACTGACCATAAAAGGCGAACTGAAGAGCAAGAACGCTCGCTAGAGCCAAGACAAATTGGCACTCGCCACAACCACATCCAACCATCCCGCTCTACGTTAGCCAATGGGAAAAGAAAGACGACCACCTGAAGGATAGCACTGAATGGACTCAAACCCACAAAGTGTCATTTAACGAGCCCATTGGTGACACATCCCATGCACGTGACACAGCCAACCAGAGTTACGTTCAGCATCCCACTGGTATAGGATACCACCAAAGTAACAAAGCCAACATTGGGACCGATTACCAGAAGGCACGAGATATATTGCCTTTCAGTAAATAGTCCTTTTAAGTCACTGTTTCACCACACAATTTATAAATCAGTCACTGAGTACAATGGAGATGACTAGGTGAGTCCAAGGTGGACTCCTTGTCAGGTCGAAAGAACTACGCCAAAGGGCAAGACAAACGCAAAGAGCGATCAACACACACGGCAAGCCGGACGCAAGCCGAAAACCATCCGCTTCCAGCAAGTGGAAATGAGACGCAACAACCTCAAACGCCCTACTCACCACCTCATTATTCTGTGCAATTTGAGACCTCACTGCTTAATCGACACGAAAGCCAGCCTGGGGTAAAGCCACCACCAGTAAAAGGGTAAAGAGAAGTCAACTCACCTGATGGACCACTTATATATTGAGAGAGTGGGGGATAAAGAAGCAAAGAGAGACTTTGCTTCATATCTACATTCAAATGAAAATGTACACTACATCCAGGTCCGTTCGCAGCTCCCATCCGGTGAGAGAGAGAGCGGCATACGATTCACGTAGACCAGCCGGTCAGCCCAATCCTTCGTGCTGTTTGCCAGATTTGTAGAGGAGAGATCGGAGCGTATGGGACCCGAGTATTAGACAGTATTTTACAAACGTTGGCAAGTGAATGAGTAATGGGAAGTAGAATAAACAAGGGGTAACGAAACGTATGTGCATGCGAGAAGAGAAATCAACAGAACTCAGGGCAACGAAAGAAAGTGTTCGGGGAAGAGGATGGGAACGTCTGAGTGAGGTCACATAGCATCGATGATGAAGATACGCGCACAGGCTATACAGAAGAGTGGGGTTTACTTGACATGCTCGTGGTGAACTTTACAATATGTATATATTAGTCTGTGTGGTGATGGCTAAGGAGAGGTATTGAGACAACGCCGGCTCAGATATACAAAAGCGCACCTACACACCAGACGCAAGAAACAATATGAACAACTCTATTCAAGTTTTTTAAACAGCGGATGATGCGAACATTCTACACCGACTTTAGGTGGTCGTTTGACGTGCCAGCGGGAGAAATGAGGCCGACTTTACCACTCCCACTTGAACTACAATTACTACCACCTGCTCCATACTTTTCTAGCTTTGTAATAATGTGCTTCCCGTAGTTATATTTGCGCAGCGTGCCGACAAGGGGGCGGATACGGGTTATAAGACTGTTTCGCTGCTGCTTATCGGCTAACTCAAGCATGCGCTGAACTACGTAGTTAGCGAATTGATCCTTCATCATGTCGACCAGGACACCTCCAGGTCCACTATCTGTGCCATCCGCAGACACCAGCACCTCGTTTATAAGTGCCGAGCGCTCAGCTGGTGTGGCGTTGGCGATCGCCTTCTCCATAACGTTTGATGCGAATTTGTGCTCCGAGAGGGTGGCTACACGTCCACGCAGACTGTTGATTATGCGAGACTTGTCCTCCTGCGAACCGTGCTCCAGAACATGCTGAGAAGACAAACGCTTGAAAATTAACACCATCGCAAGACTATACATACAATAAAGCTTCCGACTTTCCAAAACCAACGGAAGAGAGTGAAATCGACAGCGTCAATGACATAGAGTATCGACTGAAAAATACACACCTGTACAACGTAATTGCCATACTGGTCGTTGACCAGGTTATCGACACTCTGGTGCAGCTCATCCAGAATTACCCGAGTTTGTTCAGTGGAGCAGTGTTCCAGAATGCGTTGGATAACTCGACAACCATATGGATGTGACGACAGAGTATAAACCTAAGAATAAAATTCATGCAAAAGAATGAAACCCGGGGAAACAAACACGAAATCCGAGACTGGAGAGCAACATAGGCCATGCTAAAACAAGCCCAGGTACCGCAGACGACGAAATTTCATCAAAAGAAAAGAATGACCCCCACGCGATTGCAAGTCAACTTAAATCAAAGTGGTATAGGTCAAAAACCAAACAAATGTAAATCATAGTAGAGGTCGTCCAGAGGTCGAAAAACGAGCGGAAGACTCCAATGGAAAAACGCTCTACCAACAAAATATAGATGTAACGATAAAATTCGTGAACAGTAAAATTATTCCCACTAGCGAGAATGGTCAGCCAATAAACCATAGAAGGCACAATGAAGATCGTTACACGCAGGTCAAATTCAATGTTAAATACCGAACTAATCGCCACGGTTAGTCTATCTCGACGAAATAAGCCAGACTGAGAAATTTGAGGTAGACAATAGTAGTGACAGTAAACATAACGCCGCGACTGCTACATACACAGATTATGAAAGCGAACATGAGCAGAAATGGAGAGCGAAATAATTGTGAGATGTGCACCAAATTTGCATTACTGTGTCGTCAGTCCCAAGCATAAACAACATTCCTAATTAAAACGCAAGCAGGAGTCGTAGAACCACAATAAAACGTCTTAATCAACTGAGGTTAAGCCTCGCCTATTTGCCACTATGTTAAATGGCTTCGCGGATTCAATAAACAGTCCTACGTACGTAACAGTGGACTGACAACAAACTAAAAGAAGAGTATAGCGTAAAACGAATCCTAAACCTCATCAGACATAGTATTTACGGAGAGAAACATGAACTAGTTCAGCATTAATAGACAGTCAATATTAAGTGCTATAAGCTGTAAAAGCTGGATGACGAGTACCTGCAGCACTCACAAGACTTTACACAGTCTGACAGTAAATACACATGTATACGTGGCAATGGCACTTGTCAGCGCAAATGGATGTGCATAAACCTACGTGCCGTTATGCAGTAGGCCAATCGAATTAGAACGAAAAATTGGCGCACGGTGACTTAAACCGAAAAAAAAGGTTCAAACTAAGGTGACGACACGGAGCTAACAGCATATTTGCAGGAGAAAACTACGATTTCATAATCAGTGATAAACACGTTAGAAGTCACCATCATGGAGTAAAAATCTAATCAAAACAGCAGCAAACATTTGTCAAAGTACGCGAACTCAAAGGCATTATTTGCCAAGATGAGAAAAACGGAAGCAATTTATCAACACAAACCACGTGTTTCCTTCCGAGAGAAAGGGGAAGCTGGAGACGCACACTTACCTGGCTGCGAAATGTAGTTATGATGAAATCCAGCTCAGCCGAGGGAACACACTCGATGCATTTTTGAATCACATGGTTGCCGTTTTGATCCTTCACACAACGCATCACATGGGGACGAAGTTCGCTAATGATACGAATTTTGGACTCCAGCGGAACCGATTCGAGAGCCTTCTGAATAACCCGACAGCCGTACATTTGCACCGCAAACTCCACAACGTGGCCGTGTAGGCACTGAGAAAGGAGCTGAATGAAGTACGAATAAGTTGAGGGACTATTTAAACATCCTACCTCCTTTTGATTATCAGTTCCGAATTCGAAGAACTTCTGTATGACATAGTTTCCAAAAACATCAACCATCAGTTTGCCCGCTTGAGGAAGAATTTCAGAGAAGACAATGTTCTTTTCCTCAATGGTAGCCGTTTCCAGTTTCTGCTGGATGAATCGTGATCCGTGCTGATCACGAGCGAACTCAACGATGTGGTCACGAAGCTCGGAGAGTTGAATGTGCTGAAAACGAGCCGTCGAGTTTCGGAACTCTTCCAACAACTGACTTCTGCTAACGGGAACCCCAGCATTGTTGGCCACTGGTGAGGGACCACCTAAAAAAAATCCTCAACTATTGACTCGACGCAAAATAAAAGCACTCCAAATGCCAGTTTTGACTGAAGGTATGCGTAGCCAGAAAGGGAAAGACCGCAGTATCCACAAAGGCAACAGGGTACAAAGGAAACGGTAGCTACCACAGTGGATTGCTTTGCCTGGATATTTCATAAGACCAAATATCACCTGACTTGCACTCAGGTCGAACACAGTTCTATGTCAGCAATGAACTGAAATTAAGCCAGCGCAACGATATGCGCTCATGTGATGCATTGAAAAAGGACTTAGAGTGACCCAAAAAGCAATTGCAGCTTTAACCCCAAGTGATTTAGGGACAGAACCTACCCTCAATAGCTGAGTAACCGGAGGCGGTGGAGCTAAAGCTCTTTGCAGTATTAACAACACGAGCGAATCCAGGTGGAGGCGGAGGAGGCGGTGCCGAAGGACCAGCCTGACTACCTGAGGTTGCCGAAACGTTTGCTCCCGGCGGGAACAGTGGCGACCCCCCTGGATGTGGTGACGCCGTAGGCGGCAAAATGCCTATCTACGTAAGCAAAGACGAAGCTAGTTACAATGGTATTAAAGGATGATGCCATAAAGACGCATTAGATAAAAAATATACTTGTGGCAAACCATAGGGAGCGAGCGCGCCCTGCTGTGCCGGCAAGGTCGCACCCACTTGCCCAGCGCCACCAGCCCCTCTCATTCCAGCAACCGTGGCCGCTTGAAAAGTCTGAAGAGCAAAATGTTGTTGTTGGTTGGGTGAATTAGGCTGCTGTGGTTGTTGTTGCTGCTGCTGATTGAAGAATAGTTGATTCTGCATCTGAAGTATCAGATAGGCAACAAGACGGGCATGATCAGGTGTCAAATCGGGTGTTGGTTGTGCCTGGGACTGCGCTTGCGATGCGGCGTTGGGCACGCCCTGTGAAGGCGGTGGCAATGGGAGTGCAGGCAGGGGTGGTGGAGTAATGGATGCGGCCAAGGCTGCTGTTGCTGGGTTCTGAGCAAGTTGCTGCATGAACATGTTGAAGACCAAGGGATTCCAAGTATCTAAAACCGGACAGTACAAAGGTGAATTAATTCGATCAAGCAATGCCCACACGGAACAAACTAGCTGACGAAGAAAGAAAGCTGTCATTGTCGTCGTGGTATGTGAATTACTTCCGACGACAGACGGGAAGCATTAATATCAAAGCTCACTGAAATATTACGCAATATTGGACAATGGAGGACGACTTTGATCCGTTCTATAAGGAATCAGACGGTGAGGCGCTTCGCGTTTTTCTTCCCATGTCAAAGTCCTATTGATGTTAGAGAATCCTTAAGTCATGTCAGATAGAGGATGCGACTACCTGAAGTCCTGGCGCACTATAACTCAAGAACAGTACTCTGACCAACCCATTACCCGCGGATATTACAGGAAAAAATTCGAACATAATCTGCTGAAAACTCATTAAAAATACAAATTTTGACGCAGCGAAAGGGTTGATAGTTGGTGACGTACAATCAGGGAACAAGTGTGAATTACGTGGTAACGAGCACCGGCATCCGACTTGGAGGCAGCCATGTGGTAGGCCATACGCTAACATGAACTCCATTCCAACCTTCATGTCGAGTCATTGCTACCATACTGAGTATGGTGCAGGTCGCTTTCAAAAAACGAAAATGGCAGACACTTTCACCAAAGGCCGTCAAATAACCAGAAACATGACTCACTCGAGGGTGGAGAAACACTAGAATTGGAATGCGATGGTGGAGCAGGAGCGTTTTGAGGCTGCATGAACATCGACATCGCCATTGCCATCGACATGGGATCAAACTGAGGTGGAGGCATTGGCACGGGCATCGACGTTGGCGGAGCGGAACGCTGCGCAGTTAGTGGAACCGCTGAAGCGACCTCTGGCGACGCTTCATTGCTACCAGAGCTAACCACAGGCATGCTGGTTGTTGCATTTTCCGCCAGATTCGCGACTGGAGGCATTCCTGACGGTATCTGGGGAGGCAACCCACCGGTGCACCCAAAAGAAGGCTGAAAAAAGAGGACGAAATGGTACCAACTTTCTAGGCACAATAGAAGCGGAGAGATCATGCAAATTACCTTCCCGCTGTTCCCATCGAAATGGAAAAAGGATTGACCAGAAGGCATACCACACAAACTGCTTCCACTACTGGCACTAACTTTCTTTCCTACTAAGTGGCCATAAAGACCAACGCCGCTTCCACTGATCTCACCAGGTAGTGGATTACCGGAAGTTGCGAAGGCATTTTCGCTGCCGCAAAAGTCACCGGGGCCCTCATGCGAACTGGCACTTATATTCATCTGTGGAGCCAGAGAAAAGTTGCCAGCATTAGGTTTAGGCTGCCAGAGGCTGGGAAAACCCGAGGAGGGCAAAGGCTGCTGAACTGCACCTGCAGCAACCTGATTGAACGGCCTGGGTTCCGCGGCGTTGCTACCGTAAAGCCCCCGCCAGGAAGAATTCTAGAGCCAGTGAACGTAACTACATAACTTACTCCAAGCAATGAATCATCCCATTCCCACGCGTCTCCATTGTTATCAAGTTTGGTTGCAGCGACCGCAACCTCATCTAGTGGTTGGTTATCTTCATTCCCACCTCTTTTTAGCTGGTCGTCCGAATCGAATAGACGATCATTTATCCACAAACGTCGATTATAACCTTTTGATTCCCAAATAGACTGGATGTCGATGCCGGGCATGGATTCAGGCGCAGAGGCAGAAGCCATCTTGTTCTTCCCAACACCATCAACATCTCCAAGTGATGTTGTCAAGGCTCCAATCGGCACAGGTGCCGCAGAATTCATGGCACCAATACCAACACCTGTGACATCCCCAGAACTCGTATTAAAATCATCCACAGAAGCCTGACCTCTGCGCTCTGCACCAATAGCCCATATGTGGTTCGCCCGAGAGGCCTCAAAGACGGAAAGACCTTGAAAATGGTTGGCCAGAGAGGCATCATTTTCAGACTCCGCCTCTCCATGGTCAGTGATTCCATGGACTGTTCCACCAGCCGTCAAATCAGTACCATCATCATCGGTTAGATCAAAACCATCTGGTAGATGCGGAGTACCACGATCAGAATTTTGGGCCCCAACTTGGTTCTCCTGTGCAATTAAATAAAAGATGAGGACTCAAGGCGTAACAAAAATTTGGTCCCCGTAAAATAACATCGACTTACTATCGACGGGGCCCACTGCGAGGGAAAAGACGTCTCAACCCGTGCTCGGTTGGGCATGAAATTGTTGACATCGGTTTGAAAACCAGGTGGTGCAGTGTTGATAAGCATTTGGTCGACGGGTAAATCGGACGCCGGATCTTTCGCTTCGCTTGAAGTCATTGACAAACGCACCACTTCCGAGTAATTACAAGATATGTACAAAGGCTTTTAAGCCCTTCAGGAAAAGGCTAGAACGGTAATATCAACAATTGTAGATGAAAAGCGCGTATTTACATACAAACTCACAAAGACATACACTCACAGCTATATACAGTATATACACCAAGCTCAAAGCCAAAATATCCCTCCCGAAGATATTGATCGCAATCGAAAGTGGTTTATCTAAACAAAGCAATCAAAAACAAATAACACATGGATAGGGTTACAAAGTTTATCTACTAGCCATCAAAAGCTATCACAAAATATTTTTAGACGGAAAATATGCGAATTTTGCTTAGCTGCGTTATTTCTATTCCATGGGTTGTCACGTGCGAGAGGGTTTTAGGGCGATATTTGCACCACTTTGGTGCACTTCTGTTCCTTTTCACTCTTCGCTTCTTCTGTTTACAACTAAATAAGTGGTAATTACGCTTCTAACATGAAAATCTTCAATACTTTTGCTTGAAAAATCCAACTTTTGACTGCTGCTTCCTAGTTTTCGAAACTTATTGGGGGATTTAAACCTCTACTAGTTTCCGAAAGAAAATCTCTTGCTGAGAGTCAAGTGAGTATTCGATGAAATCCTTCATTTGGCTGAACAATTGGAGCAAACAACCCTCTAAACATATCCTGACTTCTGATTGGTTAACATGTCTGGTAGGGGGTGTCAGGTTGTTAATTTTCCCAGGCAGCACTTATACTCTGCATTCACCGGGAGAATCTCGGTCCACAAATGATGGATGAGGACGAAGAATGCTTTGTATTTCCTGCCATCACGAAGCCCTACTCGCAAGTAGTGCCTGCATCATCACCACAAAAGGATCGTGCGGACTCACTTACACCCCAACGGAAAACCAGCAACCTTTCTGCGAAACCATTTTATCGTCAGAATAACCGACAAAGAGATTCTAGTTCTCAGTCACCCATGTCAAAGGAACGTTTACCACGACACACTGGACAGCCTAGCAGTGGTGGTCAAAGTAGAAAGTTTTTACGAGTTCCACCCCCACAGGCCGAGGAGGGCATTCCGAAGAGAGGTCTATTGAAAAAGTCTAGTCTTCGGACAAAAAATGATAGCAATTCTGAAGTCCGGAGAAGCCTCATTTCGATACAGGATGTCAGAAAATACTCCGTGGTTGATCCATCCACTTTAAAATTTGTTCAAGGTATGTTAATCCTGAGGACCTATGAAGTATCATGAACCTTCTACGCATCCTAATAATTGTGCCACTTTTAAATGAATTCATTCACCCTTAATTTTAGATCAATATACCTTATTAAAAAACCTGTCAACAGGTGCAACATTCATGTTTGGATAATACCCGTGTAAAATTCTTCCCAAGGCCTGGGACAATGAGTTTCAGACTTAAAGTTTCCATGAAATACCCATTACTTAGTTTGTTTTAACTCTCTGAGACATTTTAACCAAAAATTAATCGACAGTAGTCATTGAGATTTTTACTGGTAACTAGTTATTACGGATGATTATCAATTTAACAACCCACAAATTTGTCTTGACAACGTGACTGAAATAGCAGGAATTCACGATCACCACCTCCGAGCTAAACGGGCAGGAGAATTTTATAGGAGTTTGCAAAACTTAGTCTTGCGCTGTTTATCTGATGGCTGCTTAACTTGCGACAAAATTTCCTTGGTTTTGCCATGCCCTTCTACATTTCACTATTACACTTTGATCAAAGTAATCATCGCACTTGTTGGTCTGGGAGTGGATGCAAGTCGCTCATTTTACCGACTATTCTTTGGGAAAATTCAGTGAATGGAATCGCATGACAAATAGTAGAAATAGATGAGCACATCCTGTTCTAGTATTGGCTGCACTCATTGGAAGATTGTTCTTACCTTCTGTGGGGCTAGTTATTTTTCTTTTAACAAGGAACAACTCTAAAATTTCGTTGGCCAAGTACACTTAAAACATCCCAATAGTAATCTTGAGTCCGTTTACGTGATTAATTTATTATCAACTCAAACCATTGGCCGCACGCGTCACAGGTCTGCGAATTTGTTCATGACCCCGTGGTAGGACTACTGCAGGTCTGTGTTTCCATATCCCAAATTCCAGCGTTGTAAAGAACAACAACGCTCCTCCCGCCTCCCATCCCTTTGTCACCAAGATTACCAGCAGCATTATGCGTTTTGTAGCGCACCACCAACTTCCGGATCAGACAACTCTAAAACCGCCCTCTTGGATACTCCCAGGCCTAGGTCGGTGATACACACCTAACGAAGCACTGAAAGATGAATAAATTTTCAAAAACTGCCATTTATTTGTGAAAAAAATGAAAACTTGCCCTCAATTGAGAGAGCTGTAGATGCGGAAGATTGGCCCAAAGATGTCCTGTTTTTAAATGAGTTTATAGATACGTCCTCCTGAATTAGTAGTATGGAGCTCCACTTCCTCTTGCACAGTCTGCTCTAGGAGCACTTTGCTTTTCTTCCCGCAACTAGTCGTCTGATCTTTGTGGTTTGGTGCACAAAATGTGTCTATAAACGACTCAAAAATTAGAACGGAGTCTTATTTGGACGGATAAATGCTTTGGAAAATTTTGAAAGCGTTTTAAGAAGAAGAACAGCTAAAATTGTGACTTTGGCAAGTAATTGTAAAGAGCCACTGCTGTCATTTGCACATGATTAAAACTTTTCCCGATTAGTGACCCAAGACTTAGTTGCCCGCATTATCTCGGATTAAAAGTGGCATTACTATTTAAAACAAGACAGAAGTAAAAGTATTTTTGAACTGCATTCTTGTGAATTCAATCTCACAAGGTAAACAATGGAAATAGTAAAATGAGGAATGTTTATTTAGATCGACTTCAAAAGACATTCGAAGGGTGTTAAAAGTCATTATCTTTTAAAAGAAGAACGAAGAATAAGCACGGCACCTAGGGGCTAAAGAGTCAAATAGCTTGGAAAGTGAAATTTTTGTAAACTGAATATTTTTGTACCAGACTAAGCTAGAACTGCTTTAAAGGAGACTAAGGGCAAAAGAAGACGCATTATTTATTGGTAGAAGTAATTAGGTTGCTTTCGTCTAAATACTGGCTCATATTTACAGTCTAATTGTGCATGAAAAGGTACCACTTTAGGGTGCGGAAGTTGGGGGAGGGGGAGGAGGAGGAGGAGGAGGAGAGAGGGGTGTTGGGGAGAGGGCGGTGGCAAATCCACTTCCATAAAAAGATGCACCAATTGTTGAGCTCCATTAATGGTGTGCTTTTGGGAGATCCCTAGGTAACCTCGTCCCAGTAGAGCCTGCGTATTTTTATCATCACTTTGTGATTTACGTCACTCAATTCATCAACGCTAAACGCAAATTGATCTTCTTTGTCATTGACGATTTCTTCCGTGTTTTGCACTACATTTGTTTAATGACTTCCTTCTAAATCATATGAATTTATTATTAGACAGTGCAGCGAATTAGGTTGTCCGCATAAGAAATTGCACGAATAGCTGTGAGCTTAGGTTCGACTGTAATCAAAGAAAAATTTCAAGCACCGCCTTATTTTACACTCGAGACTGGTCCATTTTTCTACTTATAAAACGTATCATTCTGATTTCCGCCAATGAATGCGAGAAACATCTTGATAGCTGAATGAAAGCTAAAAACAGCGCTAATTTCATGCAATTTTTTAATAATACATCAAATTGATCGTGAGGGAGACCAGGCGTCATTGTGCCTATCAAAGTAGGGCCCTGCGGGATTCCACGAACTCAAACAGTTTCAAAGACCTTGCACCACTCCAGTAGCGTGTGATATCAGTAAACACGGACGATTACGGAACAGCAAAGAATGAAGTCACCAAGAAAGCGGAACACAAGAATGGCGGAAAATGGTTTATTACCCACCACCAGATCCAGATCGTGATAGATGGGTTTTTTATTGGCAGCCTACCTCTAACACTTTTGGGGAAGGCTAGCTCTCATTGCTGAGAACATAGTCAAATATTAATCAGCCATTGCATGGGTGGGGAGCTAGTCATGTTAGCTTATGTTGGCGACTGCTCTCGATCTCCGTCTACTCGCCTCCAGCATTCGGTCTGGATCTATCGGTCAGTGGGGTCGCAGGATGCCCAAAGTGAACCTTCTAACACATTAGCTTTCCACTGGAAACAACTTAACAAGGACAATCTTGCCTTACACAAATCTAGTTCCAACAAATTTTGGCACCAATTTGCTTTTGTTCAAGGTATTTGGTGAGGTTACATAAAAGGTAGCCACTTTCCTCGTAAATACAAAGGGCCTCAGTATTTGTAATTGCTTAATAACATTCCTCAAGTCTTATAGCCCTCTTCAATAAGGTAATAAGTTAAGAGGTCGCTTTAAGTGGTAAATTCTTGTCAATCTGAAAGTTCTTCATTCTCAGTCCATTTTTTCCCCGATAACTTAAACCAAATCACCTTTGATGCCTCAACTTTACTTTGACACAATGTGGTGAGCGGAATTGCGCACTTCAAATTCACCTGCATGGCCCAAACGAATTGTAAGAGATCTGAAAAAAAAACGGCATTTTTCTGCCTTGCATGAAGTCGCTTAAAACATGTGAAGTTTACATGCGGCAAAGAGAAAATGAAAAAATTGTCTCGGCCAGAAATGCTTCACATTGGGGAGATTTGAGAAAGTGACATTCACAAAACCCCTTTTTAAGCAGTATGTGAGAGTGAAGGATGGCGAGAAGGAGCAATTAGTCACCTGCACGTTGGCATTCACAAGCCCACTTGCAGGGTACTCTATCCCTCTCCCCGGGGAAGGGAGTCAAACATGCAGTTTTGCATTGAAACTAATCCCTTTTCAAGTGTCACTACTTTTCAATACAAGCATTCACAAGCGTACTGACGATACTCCAGTGCGAAATGTGAGGAGCCCTTAGTGAGTGACTTCGTGGAACACCTTCATTTGCAGAGTACTAACACTTTGATACCTTGTGCAGTACCTGAAGGGCGTAAAGTCTCCGGAAAAACAACCTCTCCACCACCTACCGACTGTGTAAGCACCTAGAAATGAGTTCCTACTGAATGCAAAAACACGTAATTTAGGGGTTTCTTTTTTTTCAGTTGTTTAGCGGGATTTGGCGGCTGTGTAGTAAACACAATAATATCAACACGATTCTTCATACATTGATTAATGCGCAAATTAAATATAAAAGCATGAAAACATGAAGGTGATCTCACTTACCGGTCTGAATTTCAATGCTGCCGAGGCACGAGCTAGTTCCATATGTACTCTGCTTTAAGTTTACTTCAAAGGTCACGAAAAATAGATAACTGATCTGCACTTAAAAGCTTTTAGCCGGGAGTGATGCTTGCGTCTTTTAAAGCCTCAGGTTTTTTGGGGAGACCAGATCAGATAAAACAGAATAAAAAAAAACAACAATGCCTCTTTGATGAGCTTTGAGGGGACGACCCGGAAACCAGCCAAACAAGTTACGATCAGCCTGTGGCGGTAGTTTAAACAGCAGCAAAAATGAAGTCTGCAATGAACAAAATCATACAAAATCTTGTTTCTATATGGTTTTTGACTCATTTAGTCAGCATTTGATTTTCTCTACGAATGACTGCATTTTTTTCAAATCTTCCTGACATGCACTGCAAGCACACCACCTTGCGTCGTTCCCGACTGGCAGACGTCACGCGTCTAGCAGCCGTTGGACCCTTCCAACCTCACTTTCGGTTTGACTAAATAGCTGTAATTGGACTGTTGAAAAGGCCATTCCCAAAACCAGATTAACGAAGGTTCATTTTCAGTCCAACATTAGAGGCCAGATCAGACAAATTACAAACAATAATGCTGCCGCTGCCCTTTAAAACACCCACAAAGTCTCCGGCTGCTTGGCGTAGCGTTGAATAAAATGAGTGGAAAATCGTCCTTACAATAGTGCAGATCCTGGCCTCCTTTCTTCAGAAAAAACGGACAACAAACAAGTTCTAGTACTTTTGATTAGGGGATGGAAATTAAAAATAGAAAACATCATATGGCATTGAGAAGAACTGCACAAAAAGAATCGTGTCAAAGGCAACGCCAACAGCGCAAACACCACCCTACACATGAACAACTAGGATCTCCCATAATTAACGTTCTAATAATGCCCTGCTATACACTCGCTTGAGCCGAAACCACTTCTGAGCCATTAATCAACATAAATTGCTGTCTCGATCATGTTTACCCCTTTTTATGGCATAGGTACCTTGAAATCCCTGCTGCCACTTATTTTATTACCTAAGCCGGATTCTTACAATAACTTCTGATGAAGATCAGTCACAGTGTTCCATTTGTCGCTTATAATGACTTTTGTTGGATATCTAACCACATTTCCATCCGGCTGTATCATGGCACTGCATTCATCGCACGCAATTTTTTCCTGATGACGATACACTTCAGGAGTCTCGTTCTCTTTACTCTCATATTCTAACACATGGAAATTTTGAAATCCTTTAGACAAGGAATAAATTGCCCCTCGTGTACTGAGAATACTTTCCTTTCCAGTGTGGGTTCGCTTTACCCTAAGTTATAACAAAATCTGAATTTCGCTACAAATTTATCCAAAGTTGTGTTTTTTCCCCATTAAGCTCACCAAAACATTTGACACGTGTAAATTGGACAAATGGAGCTGGAGCAGCAAAACGCGCTGTTCAAATGCTCCGGAACAGCCCATAGGTAGGAGTATCCCACCCACCCTCCGCATTCGATCTCAGGGCAAAACTAAGGAAGCCGTTGCATGTGTTATTTTTGTGCGATTTCAGAAGATTTTCTAAGTTCAAAGCACAATTAACCTAACACTATACTCTTACGACGTCCAGGTTTGAGCTTCAATTGACAAAATTAGCAAGCATTTAAGATGTACTTTTTTGCCAAAAAATCTGCAATTGGGCTTGTGGAGAAGTACGACCAAATTTCTGACCTTTTTCAACTAGGAACTTTAGAGTGTCTCTTTTGTGGTCGACCAATTTGAGCGGCGGAAGTGATTTACTTACGTACCATAAAAGAAAACTGATCATGAGCCTGAAACATTCCTAAATCGGCTTAGGAGTGCCTTGTTAAACTTAACACTTGTAAAGCTTCTGGATCCTCGAATGCAAAAAGAAGCAATCTGCCATAAAAGAATAGCACCAATATATTTATTACTATTACACATTGGATATAGCACCTGCCATCAAATCAGAAACTCCATAATCGCAAACGCCATTTCCGGCGCTAGGCGGCTGCTTTCTTATGGAAAGTCAGGGACCGTGTATCGCATCATCGGAGGTCTTGAGCAAACAAAAACCATTTGTTCGTAGATGGCCGTTAAGCTGCTTCAGTATTTGCAAGCATATAAACGTTGATTAAATAAGCTCATTAGAAGAGTGCTAAAAACGAGTGGCGCTCCTAATTTTGGTGCAACAAAGATTTTCTGAAAAGTCAACAGAATATTTACTCATTTTTTGTTGCTCACGACTAATGTCAGCCTTAAGAGCCTTTAGACTGCATTGGTTGTGCGTTCCAATTTTTAATGTAAAAGTGTTGTTACGTATTCATTGATATTTGAAATAAATAAGCAATTATTGAGCTCAGGAGAGTAGGCTCGAATTCGAAGCGAGTTAACAAAGGTAACCAAAAGCACCCAAATTTGTGCACAAAGTAGAAGCAGCGGCGATATCGCTGGCTTACGCACTCTCGAGGTCGCTGGAGTCAACGGCACGCATCTGTCCCAGGGTCAGTAATCCAACTAAGGCAGAATCGTCTTCTAAAAGGCCTAGCTATTTTATTGCAAAGTAGAAGCTCAGTTTGAATAGCTGTGCTTCTTGTGAACATGCAATTTGAATAATACATTAATTAGTGATTTATTACAATTAGGAGTGAATTATCAAATATGCTAGGTTTCCACTTTCAGCACTACAGCACTAAGTATTGTTTGGTAACAACTGAAATTCCCTTCCTTGCAAAGCACATGGAGCAATGGTTCTCAAGTTTAGCAAAATTAACCGCATCGAAGTCGAGACAATGTTGAACGGGCGACAAAACAATCCCCAACTTTAGGTGCGCTAACCGACAAGTATTCTATTAATCCCATCCACCATCGACCTCAACGTCACCTCATTCAGAGTTCTGTTTCAAAATCCACTTAAGAATTTGGTGTTTTGAAGAGTAACCCTTTGGAAAATGCAGAATGCATATGCTGGTACATTATCAAACTATGTGTCCAACTCTTAGGTAGGTATTTTAGGTGAAATCACCATCAAAAGAATGTAAAAACGTCTTAACGAACGGATTTGAGTTTATGCAAAACACTTTCAAACACCAGGCAGCAGCAGTGACGAAGAAGTCGAAACACAGATTCTAGTTAGGTTTTGATGTCAGCCGGTCCCTAAGGCCAAAAAACTTTAGACTCTTTTCGTTTAGATGCATTATAGGGATTTGGTGCTTATTTAAACAAATAGAGAAGATCAATCCTTGATTTGACAGAAAAAAGTCGATTTGAGCTAAATAAATAAACAGCCTATTTCTAACTCACGAATTGATTTGAGTAACTTTTTCAAAGAATCGACACAACATGACCCAGTCATGTAGTATTCTGCACCCATGACGACGTCCAAGTGACGAATATCTATGGAATTTCTATTTTATAATCTTTAAATTCTCACCAGTTTTATTTTTGAAGTAAGTGTATGCATAGGGGCTACAATGGGTACGGTAAATTATAACCCATAGCAGTCCATAAGGCTAGTTCTGTTTTGCATATCTGGTGAGGAAGTTTCTCTCACGCGAAAGTGGTTGCACTGTGATTTATACACTGCTGCTCCAAAATAAACTTCTCCTCATTTTCACTTAATCAAATTAATTTTTCCCTTTTTGAGGTAAATTTCATGTTACCATCGCTCGAACTTTGCTAATTCGGCTTGAAATTCACTTCTGCCTGTTTGCAAAATAAAATAATTTCGCAAAAACTGCTATTGTCCTGTAAATTTTTTCCGAATTAATTCACTTTTGTTTACAAAATTTCACGGATGTTTGTCAAAGTAAAGTTTACACAAATGTATGACTTTATACTGGAACCATCGTGCTTCTGGGAGATCGAAAAAGTTGGAACAGTATTGTTGCTTTACATTAGCATTGTGTAGAGTCTAACTGCACAACAAGTACGTATTTCCTCCCTCCACATCCCCCCGTCCACACACAGCTTTTAGCTTTTAGCTTCCTCCCAAATGGGGAACATTCAGCATAAAAAAGCGGAAGGGAGGAGCTATTTATTGAGGTCTTCATATTTACCCTACGGTTTATTGACGTGCTACGCCATCCACGCTAAAACAAATAAGTAGCTAAATTTTTCTGAGAAATGCCTCCATATAAGCAGATCCCCATTATCCAGGTGCACACACTGAGTCAGTAAAATGGTGAAGTCAAGTCAACATTTTGTTAGCTTAATTTGAACAGACCAAAACAAGCAAATGGAAGACTACGGCATGAGTACGAAAGTTAAAAGGCATTACAATTGTTGCCGTTAACAAAGAGGAGGAAAACATACCGCTTGATTTGAACAACCCATTTAATTAATTGTAAGCCAACAGGAAGGCGCTACCTCTTTTGCGGTCCATGAGAGGTAAAGCCTTTCCTAAATGGAGTTCTGCGTCAGCCTTCCACGACTGATATTTTGCAGCTGTTATTTACGCTGCCATAAAGGGCACGGTTTTCACGATCAAAGACGCCTCCCAGACGTGGCTATAACGCCTTGTTAATAGGAGCACTAAACTAAGAAGGGAAAAGACCTGGAACAGGATGAAACTGTTTTATTAACTATTTATGGGCAAGACAACGGTTATTTTACATTTTATGGATGAGACAACAATCACAAGTATATCAATTTCTAAAAACACTGCCCCTGGAGTGAGCAGCAAAATGTGAGAGAGTTGTGTTTGATTTACATAAGATTTTCATTCCCCTTTCTACCAGAGCAAAATTTTTAAGAATTTAAGCAGTCATTTGTTTAAGATGTCTATTTAGACGTTTCTAGGTTTGGGAATGCAAATTTGCTTTGAGTTGCAAAGTACTACGCAATTCTTAGGACAATGGGCATTTAACGATAAATTAAAAAAATACAATGCATTCCAAAATATTTTCTTCCACTTAGTCAAAACAGACGAACGTTTTTATCGCCTTATGAAAGCAAAAAGTAAGTTTCCATTTACACTGCACCATGGATCAGAATATGACTTGAAGTGCAGAGAATAAAAAGAAATTTTTTAGCTAAATCAAAGATTGAGTAGCTACAAAGAAGTTAATATCATCACTAGACAACCTTTTAACCAAACATTTCCTTTTCCTTTACAGTATTTGATGCCAATTTTAAATGCACACGGTTGTAAAGGCTCTAGGCCACAGAAACACGCCCAAGCCGACCGATTCGTTTCCTGGCCTACACTAGATGGTGGGCAGTCGCTGAGGAACATATCATTAGCTTACTATCAGCTTTGGGAGAAAAAAAATTGGGCCAGGCAAAATGCCCAAGCAGAGGGCAATTAGTTGCATTCAAGAACGCATATCAAACCGAGGCGATTTGCGTCTGCCCGCCACCGCTATGGTGATGATGATGGCTGCACTACGCGATTTCCATCCTCTAAGAAGACGACTGAGCTGCTATAGCCTTCTCTCTCACCCAAACTATGGCCTACCATTCATTAGTCTCAGGCAGAGGAATGAGATTCCCGTACATTAACACAAAATGTGACGTAGCATAAAATTACTAAATTTGGTAATCTCTTCTGATTAACACAAACGGATGTTCTGTCCTTCAAAGTTTTACGCTAACAAAGTTGAGAGTGAAGTTGGTCACACATCGAAAGACGGTTTGTCAAGAGTGATCGCCTTTGATCTACCGTCTGAGAGTAAAAACGCCTGCCACTATGTGGGGACCCCTTGAGCTGGTTCACTTTCCCGCTTGCGTTGGATAACTTTTTACACCTTCGGCTTTGTTTAACTCCAGCATGGCAAAGTAACCTTCACATATTTTATGTATAGTTTAGAAGATGCTTAAACCCGTCTCATTAAGCCAAGTTTAACAGAGTCAAGGGTTTTTAGGGAGACTGTATAGTTAGGGATAGTTTTTTTTGGATTAGAAAGCATGTAATGAGAATAGCGACTTTACTTGTAAGGTCTGTTTTGCTACCCCTGGTAATCACAGTGAAGCCCGAATTAGCCCAGCTCTTTTCATTCACGATGGCCTCATACTTTGCAGCCAGTCAAGCGAAGGCACATCCGTTTGCGCTAAAAAGTAAACTTGAGCTATAGAAGCCATTAATTTTTTGCTTTGCCTTACCTTAGGAAAGGTGAAACTTTGCATCCAACTTTTTATCTCGCAAAACAGATTGAAGCATTTCCAGCTGTCTTTTGCAGCCATAAATATTTTATTATAAAGATTCCCATTAAAACCTACGCGCAAATAAAGTTTGACATCTGATAGGTAATTAATGCACACACATTCTTATTTTACTCACTGTAGCACAAATTTTCAAACTTCTATTCAATAATTAATGTCACGTTGATTCACTGAATACGAGTTCGGATTGTGTATCTACTCAACGTGCTTAATGAACAGTCGGATTTGGATGGCCTGTTAAGAACCCAAATGTTTTTGCCATAGGCCCAAAGATTGGGGAACCAACGTTATTGTCTATTAGCCCTGCTGTGCATCAGACGAAAGCGCACCGACTTTATTTAATATGGCTTGTGTTTTGAGAATTTAGCATAATTCAACTTTTTTTCGGGCATTTGTAGTTAAATCTCTTTGCAAAAAAAGTTGCTACCTCCAAGATTATCTTGACAAGCAACTCTTCCCTGACGTTACCGACCATATGAATACGAAAATGGGGGCTGGTTTATATGCATATGTTTTTGTGAGACCACTTCTCTGAAGAGCATGCAAAGATCTGACTGGTCACGCAAATCAGCTTTTAAATCAGTGGTGCTGGCGCTAATGGGAATCTCCTCAACCCACCTTTCACCAGCGCCGCCAGAAAAACAATCCTAGTGAATAATTAAAGTGCGGTTTGATATACTTCTGATATAAAATCTTGCGAATAAGCTACTCTAATCCTAATTTGTTTACGTTTACGTCAAACTTATGCGAGTCAGTGCAGCACTCATCGTCTGAAGATGCAATCTGAGACAAATCAGAGGAGATGAATCAAAATTCCACTTTTTTCTCCACTAATTTAGCCATGATTTTAATGTTCAAGTAGAAATTACTCGCAGTCTCTGCAGTATTCGATTTTGATGAATGACTTTAGCTGAAACGTAGTCCGGGAACTCGGTACTAACCCCATTTCCAGTACCAATGAGGCGTTACCATGATGATACGAACAACTCTAGGCTTGACCTCCTAGTTTGTAGACGCTAAGTCTGAAAGAGGTGGAAAAGAGTAAATGAAGGTATGTTTAAGGTGCAGTGCCACAATCCATGAGTAAATGAATCTTGTTAGACTTGATCGCAGCCATTTGTCAAAGAAAAACTTCTTAAAAATTGATATTCCAGCTACATAATGCCTTACCCTAAGTGGGTAAGCGCAGGCTGGTGACTTCATCCAATCCAGGCCGATGCATAATTAATTGCTTGGGCCTACTAAGCGTGTGGTAGTGTTTGGTGGGCTCACAGGTCCCGTGTGTCCATACATCTCCTGAGGCCATTAAAATTACAGTCACTTGATGCTCTCTACTTTTAGAAAGACAGAAATCTACGGGGACAAGTTGCTGCAGTTGCCTCATAACAGCCATGGTTTATCTCCTTGTCGCGTGCACTTTCCCCTTCTCCCTGCCATTCTGCATAAAGGTGAGCTTCTGCTAACTTTCGAGACAGATGTGCATCCGTCCTGCTTCCACAGCTAACCTGAATTATTCACACTCCAATGCGGTGTCCTCGACAGCTTTTCCATATGCTCACTTTCCAGTACTTAGAGTGGGTTAAAAGGCAACTTTTTGTATGCTGTACTACACAAGTTATTTACTTACTGTCGGTTCAAAAGTTTAAGGGTCACGTCTCAACCGACACTGAATTTTGCGGAGAGCAGATCATCGCTTTCTCACTTCCCATCAGCTTAAAAATCATTCTAATTCTAGTAAAGTTTTTATTACAATATCATGTTGACTAATAAGACTACCTTACAAAACATAAAATAACTGCTAAGATTAATGCGCAACTGGAGCAAATCAAGGCATACGAATATGGCAAAATGGTTGGGGAAAATTTATGCCTCAGTGAGAAGGATTTTGAAAATTTTACTTAACCGTTCATTATGAAACAGTCCTTCTTCATTTCTAGTGCTGATGCTTAGTTGTAACTTCCGCGACAATGCCGACCGGGAAGTTTAACTTTCTGTCTCGAGAGTACCCAGGACACTGTTAAACTACACAGACTTAGGTGAAGAAACATAGGCATGTAGCAGCTGCATTAAATTGTGATTTTCGTCTAAAAGTCCTTGTGTTTTCAATTCCTGACTATGTGTGAAGCATCAGGTGCTAAATTTGGGGAGAAGGATGGTGCAGAGTGGAATGCGTGATCACCGAACTACTAGTTATACTCGTCTTCAGCTGGTGCAGATAGGTACTTAATTTTTCGTTGACTTTGCAACTAGCAACATAGCTAGCGATTTCAAGCATGAATCCCAATCAAACAGTCAGAAATGGTGTAAAGGCTCTTTTGAAAGGTTTAACTTAGCCGGTACTAGCTGTACGTTTTAGATTTACTCTAATGGAAAACTTGCCATTGTAACCGTTCTATCAACAGTGCAGTCTTCTTTCATATTCCTGACCCAAAGTCTTGGGCTTTACAAGAAGCAGTCTCATTTATTAAGACTGGGCATAAATATTGTCTTTTTAGTATGCGAATTGTATAAACTGCTGAAATTTATAACAGCCCTTGAAATTATCAAAAGCGGGGTGATGCATGCTCTCAACCAAAGTTGTTCCACATCACAAACAATGCACCATCTTCATAGTTTAGGAACGGAGCTAGCAATGAACTCCTCATCTTTAGAAGCAGTTATTTTTCCAGTGCTACAAAAGCCTCGGACTCCCCATTTTAAAAAATTCTGAAGACGCGAATCGCGCGTTGTCCGTAGGCGAAGGAAATGTAACGCAAACGATTGGCAGATGCAAGTTTAAGGTGGAGATCACCTTATTTTCTGCTCCACTGTTAAATAAGTACATCGAGAGTGCTACTTACCAAAAATAGGTTTTAAAATGAGAAGGCTAGAAAAGGTACCGTCTTCCGAGAATCCATTACAAAATTTAAGGGGAGTGCCTTGAAACACGTCTAATTATATGTTGCATTAGTCGGGAAATCAAGGTAAGGTAAAACTATCATGCAGATTTCTAACTGAGAGAAAGTATAAAAAGCTGCTTGAATATATATTTGGTGTAATTTTGTGGGTGAGGTTAATCTTGATGGGTTGATAGGGTAAAAAGAAGGAAATTCAAAATAGGTAATAAGTCATAAAATATACCTGATGATAAATATACATTTACGGCTCATGCAGTGCCTGCACTCATTGATACTCCTTGTAGACGCCCCGTCTGCATTGATAAAAAAACTTAATTCCAGAATCCATAGGATGTTTTTGAAGGCATCTTTCGTTGTCCAACCTCCTCTTCTAAAAACACATATTTCAAACATGAGATATTTTTTTTAACTAGACTATTCAAACCGGAAGCAAACCGTGTAAAATGTCAGCTATTCAAATGTTACACATATTCATCAGTTGATAGCTGTTTTACAGCATCCCCTTTTTAATAAAACAGAACAAGCTGAAGAGCACTATCGAAAATACTGTCACTCAAAACATTCCAAGTTGTAAACAGACCTAAATACGAACAATTTGATTGCTAAAAACGAAAGAGGAGCTTCTCCATAGCTAAGAAGCCCTCTTATGATTCTGAAAAACAATGCCGTGGCCAGTTTATTGCTTATATTAAAACTGCTGCATTACAATGGACTTGGTCGTTAACTCCGTTTGAGGTAGAGAGGGCTATAAGATCACAGCAGCGTGTCAGTCCATCCTACAACCGTAAATATCCCCACCATGTGGAGGCGCTTACATGGCTTAAATAATTCCATTGGACCACCGCACGGATCTTGGTTTTTTAAAAAGTGACGCCAAAGACATCCCGAAAATAACCCAAGTAAAGCCAGAATCTCTCAACTCGATGAGTAATTCCCCAGTCAAATAAAAGCAACACTGAAAAACGAAAGCACAAATGGTTAGCAAATGACTTGATGCACTGCGTTAAATAACTCTTTTATTTGTCAAGAGGAAATCACTTACTTTTGATAAAATTGCTACTCAAAGACATTTAGATGTCAAAGAGTCTCAAAACAGAGTCTTTTTTTAAAATCTGGCAGAGGTTTAAAGGTAAAGTTTTTCATTTAGAAGGATAGAATCATCCCGAGGTAACAGTAGCCCCATTAGGGAGTCGATTTGGTGCTTTCGAGTAATGGAGAATGAAAGCGTACAAGGAGGCTTCGGTTTTTGGGTTTCACCAAATTGCATCCAAATAACCATTTGGAGGATGAATTTCTTAGAAGTAACAAGAGTTTTCGAATTCTAAGGCGAGTTTGTTTGCATAAGACTTTTTTTACCAAAATCACCCAAACGTAGGGTTGCAATGGGTGAGTGCTTTTCTGTATGGCTGGATAACTTGAACTCGGTTTGTATGAATATGGTGCAAAGTGGATTAATGATTTGAAAATCCAACTGACTTGACAGGTGGCAACGAAACGAAGCTTTTATGCTTCTTCCATCATCAATGCGATAAGTCGAGAATTAGAAATTGTGGTAAACGAACAGAAGTTCCTACGAAAACTTTTATTTGGATTTCTTACACTTTCTCCTTTGGCGGTTGTTTGAAGTATTGTAAGATTTTTTTAATGATATTTACTCGTGAGTAAAGATGTCTGCAATTGATTTTTAACAAAGTTTAAAGACGTAGCTATTTCTTTAAAATGCATACAAATTCTTCGTCTTGAAAGGCGCAAAGTGATTCATCGCTACAGTTGCTACAAGTAAACAATTCATTCTGACCTACAGATGTGAATTTAATGTTTTTTTTGTGCAGTTCCTAAAACTCGAGTTACTTATGAAGATGATATAAGATGTGGGAGACTAGAACGGTGTCCATAATCATGAATAACATATCCATGTCGCACACCACCAGTGTGAAGGCTGACATACACAACCAAGATAGATATGATTCCTCGAAGCAAGCCTGAATAATATGTTCATGCAACAGTAGCAGTGGCAAAGCGGTCTAAAAGAGAAGGGTTTATGAGTCCTTCTTTACTAATAGACTTTAAAATATTATATCTTTAAGCACGTTTAGAGAAAGGATCTCGATTTTAAATGCCATGGAGGTCATTCATGAAAATCTTGGTGGAAAAAACAGATCCGCATGCACGCACGCAACCCATACGGTGGTGAGTGAGTTGAATTGAACCAAAACTGTCGAAACAATCTCCACCTAATTGCTAAAGTGGAATTGCTGCATAACGTAGCAAAGGCATGTGGCAAAGGGAATGGAGGAGAAAATTGTGGCAAATGCAAACCACTCGTTTTACTCACCATAGAAGGTCTATAGTTGAAGAAAACTTTTATGTAGGACTTTTTATCATGGAATAAAACAGCCTTTTTAGAGTGTTTTAAATCCAAATCCGAATGCACCAAGTTTTCGTACTCAAGATATTATTTTAAGCCTTGCAATTATTAATGGTCCCGCGAAAATTTTGAAATTAACTTTATCAATGCTGATATAAGAAGACATTGGGAAGAGAACACTTTAACTATTTCTTATTTTGAAAGGACTTAAATCTGTTAAAGATGAGCATTCCGTGTTCGGTTTGGGACTTTTAGATATTATGGCTTGAGGAACTCTAAAATGATGGGCGCATGGAACAGTGGTGACAACATATTGGTCTGAGTGGATCGAGGGGGCGATGAAGTGGCTAAACCTTATTTCCCATCTTTGTGGGTGCAGGTGATTGCGGAGTACGAGCGCGCGGTGATTTTCCGGTTGGGTCGAATCAGGCCCGACGGTGCTAAGGGTCCCGGTCTCTTCTTTGTTCTCCCCTGTCTGGACAGTCTGCGTAAGGTCGACCTTCGCACTGTCACCTTCGATGTCCCACCGCAGGAGGTACGATGCCGTTGCGCTTTTCAACTATACATAAACCGTGCTTTACAGCATATAGACACACGGACTTAATAAGGGGAAATTAAAGCGAGACGTATTTGAGACCCTTGCAAGCGAACGCATAGCGGTTTCAAAAAACCCTTTCATTCTTATTTCAGCATTCAGTGACGAAGGTATTTGGCTAAAACTGTGAGCATCGTCAAATGTGCTACTTATTTGTGAAGAGAATGCAATTTTAAAAGATATTATAGCGTTTGAAATCTAAGTAGACCTTATTTGAAGGGCTAAACATATTTAAAACTACCAGGTGCAAAAGACTGAGTTCAAGAAAAGGCAAGCTGATAAATAAACAATTTCAATGAAGGATTTCAAGTGCTGAAGACACCTGAGGTGGCTTAGTGGCCGGTCGAGACGACCAGGAGTTTGGTGAGTCACGACAACGGGAAGTCGCTTCATTCGATGGAGCTTAGGGCTAACGGCTTTCGCCCATTTTGGCATAGAGTCCCGCAACTGTCAGGATTAGATAGGCGCTTAAAATTTTTTTCCATTCATAGTTAGAGAATAATGCATTAAATTTTTTGCGACATTAATGGAAGTGCGACGAATGTTGGGGAATAAAAAATGAATTAGTTGGGAATAATTTAGCTCACAAACTGTTACGGCGCAAAGTTATAGAATAGGACAAAAAATTTCTTCGATATTTTGCAAAGTCCCTAACACATCTTTGAAATGCTTTCATCGATGAATTGAAGTTAAAGTTTGTTCGAAAACTGACGTATCACTCAAACGGGACAGTACAAATCTTCCCATAGGAGCCGAGGGACAACATTTAACCAAAGGCCAGGCAGATATTTTCTTTTTAGCTTACCTTCAAATCCATTTTAAGCCTCAGATCTCATTGACCTTTCCCCATTCGTAGTCCTGATGTAGCATCATTAATCATGTTTTATATTACCTTGGAGGATGCTAACTTATCGACTACTAAGTGTTCTTGCGCTTGGAATCGATGCAACGTTTTACACGCGAGGATCCGACGATCCCTTCGTTTATTCTCTCGAGAATTAATATTTGAACCCCTAATAAATGCTTTGAATCTAAAGCGTTTCGATTGTCAGTCTTTATTCTTATGTTTCTTCGTCTGGCGAGTTTACTACTCGCATACAACTCAAGTATGATACCATGGCCCATCTCGAGGAGAAATGCTTTTGTCTTTAATTTTCTCATCAATAGAAAAGATATCAAAACGGACATGTGCATTGTTTGGTCCATGGTATACAAGTCATTTGGAATGAAATCCAAGTAGATGTAAAATGGTCTTTCAAAGTGGATAGACAGCGGAATCACGGGGAGAGAACAATAAAGTCAAAGTTGGGTATCTGGAGAGCATTTCCACTTGTCGACTATGATAAGGACAAGAACTGACTCCATGATGTCCGAGAGGAGTGGTATAAATGAGTACGATCTCTAAAAAGATGCTTCTGCAGACATTCGAGGGCAGGAGTTAGAAAGGATAGTATCACTCATGCTTAATGTGATTTGAAGGAAACATTCTGACATAAGAGGCAGGTCTAAAGCACACGAAAAACACTTCTTCAATACATTGTGTGGATTAGCAAACGTGGTTTCACTAATTAAAAAGACCGAGCCTTTTGTCGTCGTTAATTTCATTTCTGCTAAACAACCAACGAAAAATCCGCACCGTTTTCACAGACGCGATTTTACTGCTTGATTAACTACTTTGCGCCACCTAAGAGACGCATCTGCTCTCTATTCACAGATTGTGATGAAATGAAGTTTCAGTGTGGACAAGTTTTCCACCTTGTAAAAGGCAATGTTTAGCATTACCGTGCTTCGTTTTGACACACCGTATAAGTTATCTTTGGATATCTATATAGAGATGTTAGAAGTCAGAAATTTCAATGACAAGAAGAGACATGATGATAGTAATCTGAATTGGTCGCTGCATTAACACTCGTAATGCTTGTAATTTTGTAGGTGCTAACAAAGGACTCAGTGACAGTGGCGGTGGACGCCGTAGTGTATTACCGCATATACAATCCCATCGTCGCTGTGACCAACGTGGAGGATGCGGATCGGTCGACGCGTCTGCTTGCAGCCACTACCCTCCGCAACGTTCTTGGCACCAAAAGCCTCTCTGAGATCCTCTCCGAAAGAGAGTCCATCTCTACCTCCATGCAGGTACATCTCTCCTTCCTCCCTCCATTCGTACGTCATCCCTTGATTCACAAATCCAATCATTTAGAGTAGCTATGTCCCCGCTGTAAGCCTAAATTTGTAGCGGTTTGAGGGGTTCGCCTCTCGGTTTAGAGAAACATTTAAAACTTTGTTTCTATGATGCATGACATAAGTTAGAACTCGGTTGTGTTTCGCTTTTAGACTACGAGTCTGATCAGGAGTCATAAACTATCTGATAGGTCATGCAAGATTCATTAATCTTCCTTATTTGCTTAAGGAAGCCCATTGCATATGAGTGAGTGCGAATATGAAAGTAGGTATGCAAAGTGAAATCTCGTCCCATCGGTTACAATGCTGACCATTTTTGTCAGCATTTAGGCACATAAGAAGCTGACACTCCGGTAATGACTATGAGCGAAAAATCATGCAACGGTTTAAGTCCTTGTCAGACAAATGTGCTGCATTATGTGGACGGTGGTGCACTTACCAAGGCCTATTAATCAACACAATGCAGGGTGGCATTTTGAGAAGTTTTTTGTCGTACGACTTTGAGTATTTACGGCAAGAAATAGTCTCTCATTTCACCAAATCTAAATTAAAGTCCTAAATTTCTTCATAGATTTCGCAAATTAGGAGAATAGAAAGCTATCTTAATTTCCTATTCCGAAGATAGAGATTCGCTTAAGGCACCGAGGCATACAAGCAAATGTAATATGCTATTTGTGGCGGTCGTTTTATTCAACAGTGAAAGATTATCCTAATTCTTAAAGGCATTTGAACCCGCTTTCATCGCACAAGTTTTTGGGTACCCAGATTGTGTGGTTCGCCCTACTTTGCCCCTATTGTCGGTAAGAAAGTGAAGGGATTTAAGCCTGTGCGATTAGCTGCTCTCATGCATATCTGGGTAATAACCCGAGAATACATCGTAGTAAAAACTGTCGGCATAAATCATGCAGAGGATTTGGGTTCATTTTTCTGGGGATGCAATCTAACATTCCTTACTATCCGTGTAAAAAGGTTGTAATCACGCCGATGGAAGGTGAATAGTACCAAATAATTGCCTGTGTCTTGCGCTTTAGAGCATGCTTACCTATTTACACTTCATTGTAGACCATGCTGGACGATGCAACACAGCCATGGGGCGTCAAAGTAGAGCGTGTCGAAGTGTAAGTGGTTGGTTAATTTTTTAACATTTCCAACCTTTGAATAAGGGCTTAATCATAAAAGACCTCAAAAAGTAGCCAGCAGATTTACCTTGTGCATAAATGCAGTGCAACATTTCCAACAGTTTAATTGCATCTGTATACATGCAAGCTGTCTAGACCGTTTGAAATAATAAAATAAAGCTGTACTGTTTGCCATTAACCAATCAGCAGGATAAGATCAATTAAGGTGTGACTTATGATAGGCATTTATGGGATTAGGTTTAAAAGTTATTCAAAAAGAATTTTGTACATACCTCTGCTTGAATACCTCAAAGATGTGATTCCTTCCTAGCTAGTCTCAGTGATTACAGGGCTCCTGACTAAAAAAGTAAGCAAGTCTAGTGCCATGACAGATTAATCATACTCAAGCAACTACCATCGTAGAAGATGGTGAAAAGTATTGCTCTCATTCGTAGAATTTTTGCTTTAGGAAGGATGTTCGACTGCCGTTGCAGTTACAAAGAACAATGGCTGCCGAAGCCGAAGCCACACGTGAAGCTCAGGCCAAGGTAAGCTGACTTTCTCGCACCCCCTAGCCAACTCAAGCTTTAATGCATTCCAGTGTCTTTACCCGAACGGAAGCGTAAATCTCAATCACGACCAAAACACTTCATTGTCGATAGTCGCAACGTGGGAGGTCAGCAACGGAGACAAAGTGTTTAAGGTTTTAGTCAGGATGTTTTTAATGTTCTAGCCAGGGAAGCCTTGCAGAAAGTATGAAATATTTTTTGTTTCAAGTAATTAATTTGTATGAAGTCGGCAAGCGCTCATGCCCAAAGCCTTAATTACTCATTTTTGTTGAGGAGGTGTTTGCCTCAGGAGCCGTAAACATGTATTTTCGTGTCGACTAAATTAATGCTAAAAGCAAATCAAAGCACATACAGCCAACGTCGTAAAAAACAAATGAAATCCGAACTTTAAAGCATTTCGGTCAAAATCAAGAATTTCTTTAAATAAAGTAAGAATCATATTTCAGTTTGCTGACCAAAAGCATCAAAAGTGTGCGATGTCCAATCAGTAATCGTTGGCAATACTTGTCTTGAAGCCACCTCCCATGAGTGAACACTTTGGAGAAATCACCACCGACTTATTCACATCACTCCTCCAGATTTGGGTGCTAGCAGTTTATTAAGTACCTTTTGAGTACATCATTTTTCATTCAAAAATAACATAATCAGGTCTGGCTAATTGACGCAGCTTAAGGAAAGATTGAATAATGCAAATGCTACCGAAGGTTTTCATAGAAAATACTCATTGAATTCAAATCAAGAGACATCTATTGTAGCAATTTTCTAATAGGTGCCTAAACTTACAAGTAAGTTAAAGTTGTAAAATGATTGCATTTTCTGGTAGGGTGGAAAGTGTTGGTCACGTCGCAGTGTAAAGCGCATTTTGGCGCTGCTAATTAACTGTCCTCTTGTATTTCAAACGCCAAATGACCATGCTGAAAAGCACTTCAATTTGAATCACATCGAGGATGAGGGTCATGGTTAGAAGTATTTGACCGCTGTGTTGTGTGTGGAAAAGTTGGTTTCATGTGATGCGCTGCCCGTCAGAAACGCGTTGAAAGATAACATGTCAACGTGAAGGGCACAACTTCTGATTATCCTAGTCAATAAATTAAGGCACAAACTTTTGCAGACGTAGACATTTGGGAGTGATAGATTTGTTAATGGCATGCCCCTAAATAAAAAAATGATTAAAGCAAGAGGTTCATAAAAATCATTTCAAAAGTAGCCACTTTATTCTGCTTCAAGGGCAAATTCAGTAACTCCTTTTTCAATCATTATGCAGGGTAAATCTCTAGTGAATCAAGCTAAAAACCACTTTTTAGTGCGTCCAGAGGGCATTAAATGCATCGCAACTTCAAGATCTTTAAACTAAGTAGTGAATTCTACGCAAAGGAATTTTTCAATTTAAAGCCGTTTTAAGTCGGCGGCATGAATCCAACTGGAGCAAAGTAGAAAACGCTCAGCCTTTCAAATCATAGAGCTTTTAAGTCTTATAGTCATCTCCCAAAAGTTACTCGAAATAAGCCTTGCATAAAAATAAGGCTAATTTGATGAGCCCTATTTCAACGTTTTTCACAAAGTTAGTCTACGTTTGCCAATGTTTTTTTGTCGAAAAATGACAGAGAACTACAAAAGTGGGATACTTTCCTTTATAGCTAACAAGGCTCACAGTTCTAGTATTTGGAAAGCGTTGCAGAATTTTTAAGTGCGCTACTCCTGCTCACAGACATGCGAAAAAGCTTTTAATGAACGCGGCTTTTACTGCCGTCTCGAGGGTCTGAAGATGTTTGTGCAAATAAAAACGAGATAAGAACTGAAGCATGCTCAATAAAATACAAGTATTTGCTGGCCACGCAGAAGACCTCTACTTGGAGGGAGATGCGAAGAGGGCTTGCACACTTATTTGTTACGGCTTGAGAGGATCGAGTTTCGAGGGGTCTAATTTGACACTAAAAAGGTGTACACATTTTGGCGCCAAATGGAACTGCTCGAATAAGGCCAAATCATAGTAGATGCTTTTGTCTGCAAAGCTCACAGTTGACAAAGTGCCAAAGCACAGTGTTTGCTGAAGAACATTGTAAACAGTAAGATAAAGATTTTAGGTCATTGAAAATCCAAATTTTTTTACCAAAAACCCGGAAATATAATTCTTGTACTTACTAATTTGACTCGCTAACGCAATAAAACAAATTATAACAATAGTAATGTCACCTTTTTGTTAGCTCTGTATATTTAATGTCAGTCTCTAAAGGTGGTGCTCTTCAGGTCTTTGACAAACGATTTTGCTTGCTCCAGAGTGTTCAATAATTTACATTGCTACAACAACCTAAAGTGTGGGTTCTCAAACGAGTCCCATTAGAGGTACTATAACATTATCAAATTATTTTTTACCGGGAATCAGCGCACAGCTCAGACTGGCTTAAAATAAAGTAAAAATTACCTAAACTTCCAATTCTTATCCCCCAAAAGCCCGAGATTGTCATCAGAATTAGGCTTTTAGACATGGTACAGTGAACTTGGTGAAATCAGTTTAGATTTGATCAAAAAAATTCGAATCCTTCCACTGAATACATTGCAAACAACAGTAGACAACAATTTCTGCAAAAATTCTAGTGGTTTCGCATTTAGTGGATCGCATGAGCCATCACATGCACTTTAAATAGCCTGTCACTGTCCGGGCTCACGACTCAGCAAAACAATCCAAAATTAAAACAATTCTCTCCTCATAAGTGATTGTTTAAAAATTTATTTTGTTTAGCCTTCATGCACACGTCTTTCTTCCTTTGGAAAAAGTGGAGAATGTACCAACGACAGACTGTGACTGCGAAGCGCACTGCTTCGCTTGCGCAGTTTCACTTGAAACTTTGTATTTTCTTTGTTAAATGGTTTTTAAAAAAAGGAGAAGGATTTTGTAGCTACGACTTAGGCTTTAAGCCTAACAAAATTGCACAACAAAATTTTTTTAAATGCAAGGGGCATTCTAAATTGTGCAATGTCATTTATGGTTTCCAAAACATGAGGCATCAACCAACAAGTGATTTGAATCACTTCTAGGTATTGAGCAATCTACGGTCAAATAATAATTTTTAGAAAATTGCATTGCTAGCTTAATATTTTGTGTCGGTGATGGGAATCATGTACGGTTGATTGCAGGAGCCCTTGCATCGGCGAGTAATCCTCAAATGCCCAGTTGCAAGGCACTACCTCCTGTATAATTTCGCACAAGTGGAGATACACATCATGTCAAACCAAAGTTTTATAGGTTCTACGCTACTTCAGAAGCTTTGGCAATCTTCAAGTTGATTTACAAAGAGGATCAAGGCATCATTAGCCATTTAATTACAGGAATCAAAAGCTTGACCCCTAAATATATGTGTTAATGCAGCATAGGTACAGTTTCTGGAGAGTAGACGGCTATCTGAGTGAATGAATAAGTCTATGCAATAATTGTTTGAGCAAATAGCTGAGTAGACCGACATTTGATTGATAGGTGATAGCGGCGGAGGGTGAGAAGCGCTCATCAGCAGCACTGAAGGAGGCAGCCGACGTGCTGATGGACTCACCACTGGCTCTCCACTTGCGCTATCTGCAAACCCTCAATGCAATTTCCGCAGAGAAAAACTCCACCATTATTTTCCCCCTACCCTTAGGGCTAATTCAGAGTCTTCTAAGGAGAGAATAGCTCATCCCTCTCTCCTTTTTGTCTTCTGCGGGGTGAGTTCCCTTCTTCCTCTCTCCACGCAATTAGGATAAGCTTCTGCATCCAGAGGATCCGTTTACACTTAAGGGCACGGCTAAAACTAGGGTTTAAGGGTAAATTTATGATCACAGCACAGCATTAGCGGAGGCTTGAAGTGGTAGCAGTATAACTAAATTCGCAATGTTGTGCAAAGCTGAATATTGCGCTAGAAATTTAACACACGGGTGCTGAGAAAAATAAAGATGAAGACTTATTTAATTAAAATCAACGTCATCTGCCATAGGAATAAGTCCCAAATGCATTTCGAATGAGGAGAAATCTGCAAAAACAAGTTCAATGGTTTGGTTGGTAGTCGTATGCGTCAATACAAGAGCAGGAGTCTACTATATGACGTTGGACTAAAAAATGTTCTTACCACCATTTGGACATAAAAAGTGGATTCTCTTACGAAACAAAATAGATGCACGACAAATCAGGACTTAAAAGTATGAGAATTTTTAAAGTCTAGGGGTATCTCGAGCAGACCGCGTGGGAGACAATGAGTTGACAAATTGTTGACTTCATGGATGAAATCACAATACACGTGCGTCATAAAATCCATTTTCGAGAATGTTTTACATACATGAAGAGGAGAAGAGGAGAAGAGCGCAGTTTCATTGCTGCGAAAGGACTGATCAAGCCAACAACCAAAATTTTTCAGAATCGCAAATTTCAGAACTAATGAGGAGATTGTTAGTTCAAATCAGAAATTCCACACCAATTCTTCTCAAAGGATTGTTTTAAACTGAACCAAAATCTACCGACATTGTTAGCACTACTTTGTTACCATTAAAGTTCTGAAGTGTTTTAAGTATAATCATACATTTCGTATGCTCTGGAAGTCGCCAAATATAATTTTGGGTCGTGATTTCTTAGCTTTCTCTAATTTAAGCAAGTATTGTTTGGAACTTGCTAAAGTATACGGTTAATTCAGGAGTAGTTAGTATTTTTTTGTGAAGTAACAACTGCGAAAAGTTGGTGACCCCTTAAGATTGACCTGGCCGCATACGCATGAGACGCAAGATGAGCTAATTTTACATGGGTTAACAATGTTAGTAATGCTTCAGTACATTCTCCTAAATGTATGCTTGCCGTGAGCACAAAAAGTACACAATTAATAGGAACATTTTAAGGGAAGCAAAATCTGCAGGTTAGTAAAGTATTCGTACGGTTCTTAAGCTTTAAGAGTAACAGAACAAGAGCTACGATGTCCTAATTAATGTGTAGACTTAGTATGCAATAAAATCTACGGAGTTTAGGCCAATTCCGGCTATTAAGCACAGTTCTGCATGGGGCAGTTCACATCAGTGGGGAAAAAAACTGAGCAAGGCGCTTTGGCGTAATTATTGCAGGCGATTGTTTAAATTCGACTAGAAATACGGAGAAAGCAGAACAGTGTAGAAACGCTAACTACAGAATTTTTGCTTCGAATTAGATGGAATACTTGCGACCAAAAAAGGGGTGCACACTGACGACACATGGTCAAAAAGGGTCCAAGTAACACCCAGGAACGTCGTGCACTTCTCCTGCTGGATTCCTTTAGTTTTACATTAAAAAATACTTATTTAAGCATGAAGGAGGAAGTTACAAATATATCAAGTTTTTCAGGTGTTAAGCATCGTAGTCGGTGGAATGAAATCATAGTGATTCTGTGCTTACACTCTTTCAGAATGGCTGAACTAGGGTAAAGCTGCAAGGTTTATCCACTAGATTTTAAAGGATGCATAGATTGTGCATTTTATTTGCCTTCTTTTCTTAAATTTATAAAAACGACTTCTTGAATAAAATATTTAAAAGTCGACTCGTTGCACTTTTTGTGGCCACATTTTCCCATTCTTTCCCACCACTTTCCCAACGACGTTTTGAAGGCGCCGAGCAGCACGATATCAAACATTTCATTTCAGGTCAAGTTTAATTGAGAGGCTGCTAAAGTGGTCTTCAATAACAGCGCAGTAATTACCGAGTTATCTAGTTTCGATACGTTTGAATTTCACTAAAATTTTCTGCTAAAAGTGAGTAGATAAGATCGAATGCATTTGGTTTTTGCCATGTGTTTTGAAAGTAAGAGCCGCAAACATCTTACCAAAGAAACCGGTCAAAGGTTCATTTCCTTTCATTTCCCTTTCAGCAAAAAAACTGCAGCGTAAGAGACCAGGAGGATGACCACAGAACCCGTTTACTGCCCAACCAGAAGAAGCAAATGACATTTTATAACTTGGAGCATTTTAACAAGGTTAATTTCGGCCCATCCTCCCTTATCTGAATCGGTTTCTAAACTGAACTGACTTGCCCGTTCATTGTTCGTTAATTATAGTATTTGAAGTTTCAAGGATTTTACTCAGCTGGGTAGGTTCTTTCGTGTTTTATAACCTCATCCAGATTGTTGCCTTAAAGCTGTCTCTTCCATGGGCTCCAAGGTGGGGTGCACAATGCAACAGCAAAATCATTCCAGATCAAAAAAAAACACGAATTTTCTTTAACGTGGATACCGATGCATGCCAAAATATACGTTGCCATTGTCAATCCTAACAGGTTGAAAGTCAACGCTTAGTTTAATGCTGGCACCCCTTGTCCGTTAACACGGAAATATGAAATCTCAAACGTATATTTCAAAATCGCCTTTGAAACCCAGGCAATTTCGCAGAAGGGATTTCGTCAACAACAATAAGCGCTAAATGCAGTTTTAGCAGAATCCTTCTATTCACCATTTCGCAGAGTCCATTTGACTGCTAGCCCTTTAAATCATCGCACAACTAACTGCCTTCAAGTCTCCTAGATGTACATCCTCCTCGCTCGTAAAATCCCATTTTTGTTAATTCATCGAAACCACTGGACCGATGGGATGGTGGTTTACCATTCTTATATTGGTTGTGTTTGAGTGCTTAATCTTTGGCTATTAAGGTGTTTATGAGAGTGTACTTGAAAGTATCCGAACCACGGCATCGGATATATTGCTTGCTTAATAGTGCTTCAAAACCACTTAGAAGCACCAGCTCAGGTTGTTGCATCCGTTCATCTGGGCAGAGTTATGGTTTTTATCTCCACGCCAAAATAGAAACCCAAGCTGCCACTGCGGGGTACTATGTGGCAGGCAGGACATCAAATGCGTTCATACTAGTTGAAGTCAGAGGTTGCTTCAGCACCGCCAACAAAAGTTATTTAATGGAAACTAATTTACATTCAGTGTTCGCGTAAAATAGTTTGACTTTATGTATTTAATGAGATTTACTGTCAAAACTCGAAAATACAACTTGAAAACAAAAAACTCAAACAAACGCTCTCTAAATTCAGGCAATTACAAAAGCAAGTTTAGCCTTAGAAAGTTGCGCTTTCCAAAAAAAATTACGCCACATAATAAGATAGGCCGGATATCTTTCGTTACTTTCTGCACAGTTTATAAAAAGTGGTGGTTTTCGGGCCAAAGCATCGACAGAAATTCCAAGTCCAATTTGCGAGGAGATGTGAGAACGTCAGAGGCTCAGATGAAGCCGACTAATCGTGTGCAGAAAGGATAATTTTCGATGTACTAATCTAAACAAGGCAGTAAATTGAGAAAAATCTTACATTTGTTATCCTCCCATTCATATTTTAATTAGTAATTAATTAGTTTAAATTGTTTTAGCATAATAGAAGGTTTCTTCCTCGTCTATCTTTCGAAGTTGTCTTTCAAACTCTGCCTTTGTATAAATCTGCACCAAGGACGGTACGTTCACTTTAGGATCATCCTTTTGTCATTTCTTTTCTCTTGGTACATACTTCGTTTTATTTTTTATTACAAATATGAGCATTTTTTCAGCCATACGGCCTTGTGATTTATCTTTACGAGTCCCTCATGGGGTACCTTTAAATAAAACTTACATTATGACCCATTGGAATTATTTGGTCCTATCCACCGCCACCCATCTGTCCCCCACACTGCTAATGGCAGCTCGTATTCAATAAAGCTTTAGTGACTCCGAATGATACTGCGCTAGATATCGCATAGACGAAATTATTAAAAAATAGAGCACCGGTCCTGTGTGTGTTTTACTTGCTCTAATTCGACTATTTTAGTTGTCAGAAAGTGCAGTTTCCTAAAAATCACTTAACTGATGTTTGACCTCAAGGAACATGGACAAATGCAAAGTGTTGAGGATGGCAGTGCTAATTTTAAAATGGTTTTGATAATGAGGTGAATGTTTTCCAAATTACTTGGAAACAATCAATCATAGGTGGAGCTGCGATTTTGAGCATAGACGTTGTTGTGCATTTATGAGATCAAGTTTCCTACAGTGATTACATCATTTGACATTCAAGCATTTCGACTCTTAGTAGTTTTGCCATATTTAATAAAGCTACTTATCCAAAGTTGAGGTGCACTACGCTCTGATATCTGTTTTGATATTGTTGGAAAATGCGTTGACTTTGGTCTTTCATCTAGCGGTGGCTTTCAAAGGTTGCAACCCCTATTTCCTGTGGAACAAAATAAAGCCATCGTGACTTTTTGTGAAGACAATTCCAGGTACAAATCAGACCCTGATCAGATTACCTCAGTGTCCCATGGCATGAGTGGATGCCTTTTGCTGCATCTTGGCTTTTGATTCGGGTATAAAAATATTCAGTCTTATCCCTACAAAGTGTTTGTATTTTATGCAACATTTAACGTAAAAATTATTACCTCGTGCCTTTGACATCAATTGAAAAGCCTTGCAGGAATTGGTAGCATGCTATTGTAGAGCACAAATTGCGATTGAGTTTTATATTTGATAACCAGTAAACCTGTGATTTCCTCCCCAATTCCTACTTTTGTGATCCCTAAATTAGCCCAATCAAATTTGTTACCCCTTTCTTGAACTTCCTAAATTTCCTCAAAATAAGCATGATTCTTAAGCATAAGTTTCGGTCGCCTTTTACCATAAAACAGTGATATTTCCTTGTTCGGTTTTTTGTGTTCTTCGAGAGAGGATTGCATCCAAATAAGTTCCAATTTTTTTGCTGCTCTAATGGAGTGCTCCCTATTGTCGTCACATTTTCCACTTGTAGATGTAATTATGGTATGGCAGTGTATCATTGGGTTTGCAGATATGAATAATGAATTCCTTATAAGATTCAAATGCCAAGACACAATTTTGTATTATACGCTTAATAACCTAACAACGTATTCCACTTTTATTTCAGAAGTTGGATGCAATTCCGACTCAGTGTATTCTGCATTGATAGCAAATTTTTCCTACTTTCTTATCGAAGAAAAAGGAGCTAATCTTTTCACCTAGACACTTCCACTTTTTTGCGGCAATTCTTCCAAAGTGCTGTTCGCAGCTTATTTTAAATGTGTCTGATTTTAAATGCTTGCTAAAGCACGTGCAAATCGTTTCTCTGGCAGCCGACGCGTCATTAAACACGCATATAGCCTCTAATCAAAGAGTATCACGAGTTACTGAGGGGAGTCTGTGGGTTTCATTATTTTACCATTATTGTTTTCCTTCTCTCCTGTTTACTGCTATCCCACTTTTATGCGATTCTGCAATGGTTTCATTCACCTCCTTAACACAAGCCATCAGCATTCTCGAAAGTGCAATCAGGAAGAGGAACTGCAGATAATTTGAGTAATCATTAGTCCCAAATGTGAGCACATTTGCTCGTACGTCTTGCCAAAAAAATGGGAAAAAGGGGCTTCGTGAGTAAGTCATTATCGATATGCAACATCTACCAATTGTCTCCCCAGATGCGTTTCGTGCGAAAAATGGTTAATACTGAAAAAAAGTGACCAACAGCCTACCATTTGTCAACAGACCGAATCATTTTGACAATTCATTTATTGCAAATCGTTTTATCGCAAATTGCCAGTCAAAAACGTCAATTTTACTGCTGAATGGTTCTATATATCGCCGTTTAAATCATAATCCTTGAAAAACTATCCTATTGGCTGCATGAGCATATGTTTCCGATGGTATTACTTAGCAATTACTTACCACTTTTAGTTTCCTAGCGTCTTCAACTACTGAATTGGTGTTAAGGAAGTCAAAATTTAACTCGGTGGAGAATGGACCGATCTTGAACGCCAAAACCCTCTTAATCATGGCTCGCCGCTTAGAGACCTACTTTAGGTACCGCATCGTAAGGAGGCTTTTTTTAATTCTTTCAAATTTTTTTATGCAGCGTAATTCGCGAAACTGGATCATGTGACTGTACCCTAACTACACATTTATAACATCCTTGGAAGTCGGCTCAAAAGAAGTTGTCCTCAACAGATGAAAGAAACTAATTGTTTGTAAATTTGCAGAAACGGTTCGGGTCTTTTTGTAGTACTTTTGCTTACTTTAAAATCACTTCAGTCTATAAAACATCTGATTGAACAATTTGTACGTTTAGAGTAGAACCAGGAGCTGGAGCAGTTTCTAACACAGTCGATAAAACACTTGCTGTTTTAGTTTTGCCTGCATGTCACCGTAGCTATCTTCCGTGAAATCAGAAAAGAACTCCTGTAATCTGCCAAGAGTGCCTCCTTCTTGTCACAACCACCTGTAATGATGAGAAGGTGGCTGACTACACAATAGGAAATTTTTAAAACAAAGTTGCCTAGGAAGATGACAAGTAGCTCTGTGTTAGCTCCTTATCAGTCTCCATTACTTAAATGTTTAACTATCATCAGTTGCAGTGGTTCTAGAGGTCGTGGGAGTCACGGAATGCCCCCTCGCGGTTATCCTAGTGGCATAGAATCCATGCAGTAGCATGCATCCATCGATAAAAAGTACTCTTCCAAGGGTTTAGATGGTGATAACTTAACAGTTGCCTTCAGAATATTCGTGATTAAATCTCTTGGACTGTAACATTTGTCATGGGCTAGGAACCGTTTTCACTATGCCTTTAAAGGACTTGGTGTCTGGCGTTAATGGCATCACAGCAAAGCGCATGGTGGAAAGTATGGAGACGGCTTAGAACCGATGTCAAGCTTATTTATTATTAGCTTACAGTTCTTATCTGCAGAAGTTGGAAATGATACACTAATATTTTGTCTCCCTAAATTCAAAATTGTCCAATGTAATCAACGATAACCATAGGTAGTATGCGGGAAGGCAATATTGCAAACGTTTGCAACTATTGCCGGAAGTAGTTGAAAAACATCAAAGCAATAAATGGTAGTAAAATAATTTTAGAGCTTTTAATATATTATGCGGAATTGGGATCGTTATTAGTGTGTTTGACTGCTTGTTCGCTAATCAAACTAGATGGCATTCTGCACACGCAAAGCTTTCCCATTGGGGAAGGTGTTCCACCGGATCCTCAGACGCGTAAACCTAGGCAATTCGAGTCGCACAGCTTCTAGTAGTAGTCATCATGTCAGAGAGTTAGTGAACTGTCGACAGCTCATCTACATTCACGGATCTGGCTGTCGTATCGACACTTACCAACCTCAACGCTCATTGCGATTAGGATAAGCTGAAAACTGCCACCATTAATGCACAACTCTTCGTTAAAAAGCTGTCTTAAATTTAACTAAATTCAGTTGGATGCTGGAGGAAAATATATGCTCACATCTGTCTAAAAACATTTTCTCCTAATTTATTAAATTCCGTTTCGACGCAACCTTTCCAGTAAGCACAATTGAAATGAAGGTCAAATGGATGATTCTTGATTGAAATGAGATTTTCAATCAGCCAAGAAAAAACGCGTGATGCCGAGGTGCATGAATTAGCTCTTGTAAAAAGCTAAATTATACATCCAGCTGGAGAATACCAATCAGATCATAGGAACCGCATATAACGTACTAGTCTAAACGGCTGTTGGAGCAGCACCTCGTAGTTATCGCAAGAAGCGATTTTTTTAAACGATGAGTTGCCAGCACCTTAATAACAATGCCTTGATCGTGTACGGAGGGAAAAACAATATTCCACTATGTTGCAAGAGTGGTACTTGTAGTTTTAGGACTGCGGGAAAAAACTGCAAATGGAGACTCTCTGACAGGCATTTTATCTTCAATAGGCGACACACCGCTTGATTTCACTTTTCGGATGCTAGCAATAATGAAAAACTATTTCCAGCACGGTTGTCTCCCTTCTCTCTTTACTGCTGCCGTTGCTTAAATTGCCGTCATCTTCACTACTTAGCGGCACTTGCCTTGATACCGCTGATGCATTGTTTTGGTTTGCTAGACGACATTCGGCATTGCCACTGCTTTCGTATCCAGTTGGCTACAAAAAGTCGAATAAAATGCTCTTGCCTTCTTTGTTTTGCTGTTTGATTCTATTTTCAGCCCTCGAAGTGCGCTTAAGGTATTGAAGCTATGTTCCTACTCTGAGTCATAGTGTCATAGAAGTGTGAGCGCAATGACAGTTTTGCCATCTCTCCAAAATCCATCTGTCGCCACTACTATTCCAAGTAAAAAAGTCTTCGACACTTTACACCGAAGTTAAATTAGGTTAACAGTTTTAAGATTTTAATTATTTAAAATAGGTGATGACACCAAGACAGAACCAGGTAATAGAAGGATAGCTGATTTCCATAATTTGTTAAAACAAGCAGCGTAGTCAAAACTAATCTTCTGGGAGCATTCTGCAGGTTCGTTCGACAGCCTCTTTGCCATCAATTTTGCATTGATGAGGAAGGTAAGTGGCTATAGTTGTGTCGCCACACACCTAATCCAGTCCACAAGGCATTTTACATTTCGGAAAGCTAAAAAACTAAAGCATTGCCCTATTTCACTACCTACACACCATTAGATCGAAACCCCTTTAATCGATTCAGGATCAGGTGTAGTGAATTCAGAAATTCGGCAACTACAATGCCAGAATTCTGAATATGAGGCAAAATAAAACTCAAGTATTTTTCATTATCAGGAACCGAATTGTTCTTCCACCATGAATGGTGTCAACTAAAAAGAATTACATGGATAAAACACTCGATCCTCAGAGGTTTTGTTAACTGAAGTGGCTAAATGGGAAGCATGTGTGCTTTTTACTGCGTAACCAAAGCAAACCCTTGAGGAGCAAGATGAGAATCTTACTGTTTCGTCAGAGATCCATGAAAACGTCTCAGGGGAACAAAACATTGTAATGTAATACTTTGTTCGTTCGAACTACGGTTTAGGTCTCTTGGGTGGCCATAGTGTACTGAGCCGGTTGGTCGGCCTTTTGGCCGTGCCAACAGCCCCCAAGCTCTCTGTTTCCAGAAGACATGTATTCTACCCCCAGTACTTTACCTTTTTTTACCTTAAAGGGAGCCTCGGGACGCTACAGTAAGCTAACACAAATGCTTCGGTGGGTGCAAAAAAATTTGACTTACTAACTCAGCGCATTAGAAGCTGCATTAAGAACTGTTGAACGTGTATAAAAATGTCAAATTAGGAGCCAGGAAAAAAGATGATCAAAATACTAGTTAACATAACATAGCTTATTGCCGTGGCTTGCTTGAGTTTTTTTGGGTTGAAGGAAACCTACCTACAGCCAACAATAATCACAGTCGCATGAGGGGTAAATGAGGAAATGGGCTCGCATATCATGCATCCTGTATTTTCGAATCTGTGTTAAATGTCCATGTCTGGCACTCCAAAGTGATTGAGTTACCTAATACAGGGCAAAAGTTTAGCAGCGGAGAGTGGACGAAGGAATCCTATTAGGTCTGTAGGTATGATGTGAAAAAAAGTGGCACATCTGGCAAAATTTCATTAAGATGTAAGCCTGCCAAAATGTTTTTTTGCCCATTTTTACCGTAGAGCCGTAGTTTCATTAAGTATCTCTTGTGTTTCTTTCACTAAACCCAATATTTTGGTGCAAACCGTGACCGATCTACTTCATATGAGATTTTTATTTGGTTTTTAAGTTTGAATAATGCATACAAATATGCCTGGTCAAGTTGGTGCTACCAATAGCAAAAATGACCAACAAATATTGTTTTAATAGATCGACAAGTCAAAACATCGCTGGAAGGCGTCGATTAAGGTGGTGGTTGCTCTTCAGTGTGGGTTATGTATTTTTAGGTTTGTTTTTTACCTTCTCGTCAGGCAAATTCTCATACTCGCTGGAGACTAACAGTATAAGCCGATCAATGAGTACCTCCGGTGACTGGACTTTATAGCTATTGCCCAGTTGTTCTCTCTAAAAGAGTTTTGTTCTATTTAGATTTACAATTAAGCTGGTTTTGGGGTCATCGTTGATTCAGTTCAATATAAAAGACACCTTTTGGTTAGGGTGGATATCTGTGAAAATTTAATTATTTAAGTTTATTTAGAATTAAAGAATTACTAATCCTTTGCACCTGGGAATAGCCGGTCTGATTGCATTGCACTTTGTTCTCTTGCCTTTATTTCGCATAAATCTTTTAAGAACAGTAACTTGTTGCAAGTTTCTGCCTTCGAGATGCTCTTTAATCTTATTTTTGCGTACCTTAATTGTCGAACATCTGAGTACCCACTAGTGCTTGCCATAAATGATGCCATTTAGACAGGCTGCGTTGTTGTAGCGATGTCCAAGAATCCGAAAGGTATGATCGTTCCGTCTTCCATTCCGTTTTCCGTAGTCGATGTGCTGGCTTACATGACTCGTGAAAATCGTCCCTTCAGTGTTAACGACATTGTTGCTGCATTACAAAAAACACATGGGAAGACGGTTCGCTACCTGTTCTGCTTTCTCACTCTATTCCCAAATGAAGGCCATTTCCAAAGCAGTCGATGAATTGGTTCTGGAGGACTCCCTGATTGAAAAGGTCTACGGAAAACAGAAAGTCTTTGTTGTTTCACAAGTTCGTGCCGTTGTACCTCTCAACCACGACTCCTTTGTCACTTCCGTTCTTACGATTCCTTTTTTCTAGGACAAGCTACCGCGTCCTGACGGTTCCGAATTGAAGGCAATGGACGAGGAAATTAATAACCTCACTACTAAGCTTAAGCAACTAAAAGATCAAATTAAATTGGTGGAATCGGGTACCTCTGACATCACTTTGCTAGTACCGTTGAATTTCTAGCATTTACTTAGGCTCCGAGCACTTTTTTGAACTTCAGAGTTGAAGACAGTGCAGTCCAGTTTGTCCCTTCAGGAGGCACGGAACCAGAATGCGATCGTAGAGGCCAAAGTATGTGTAGTATTTTAAAGAACTCATGCTTCCAGATAGAGGACATAAAGAAGTTGATTGCTGAATACGACACAGAAGCCCCAGTTGCTCCGGAAGAACTCGCTCAAGTTAGTAAATTCTCACCACTGTTTTTTGCAATCAGGATGTCTTGTACCAATGTAATCCTTTAGTAACACAACACCGCCAGCCTGCCTGATTTTCGTAGTTTAACCTTCGGATGTGATCTGCCTCATTAGTGTTTCTGGGCACGCGCCTGATTGGGGTTTTGAACAAAATCCTAGCTGGCTTTTATCTTTCAACAGGCGGAAACAAGGCAGAGGGCCGCCGTTGCGGAATGGCGTAAAAGAAAACGCATGGTAGAGCGAGCCGTGACAGCATTAAATCTCATAAGCTATTCCCTGGTCTTGAGTGTTTCTTTTACCATTTAGGCTATGGATATCATTGACGCCGTTGCCGAGGGTTACCCTAAAAGCCGAAAGGAACTTATGGTGCGCATTTGCTTTGCAAGGTTTTGCATACAGTCTAATGAAATGATATCTTTAACTTCGTAATTTTAGGAGGATGTTGGCATTGAAACGGATGAGGATCAGGGAGTTTGCATTACCGACTTCACATCATGACGCATTGGAATTCTTTGATGGTTCTGTTTTTCTACATCAACATTTTAATACATATTCTATTGTTTTGCTATTTATTGAGATCAACTGGGAAGACTTAATAGCGGCCAAGCTTATCACGAAACAACGATAAGTGAAATACGTTCAGGATATGCAGTTGAAAGCAAAAAGCAAGCATATACAAAACCACATGGACGGGGAACTATTGCCCTTTGGTTTTAATCTTGGTTATTATCAAACAGCCGTAGCAGGTATTCTCGCTCTCAAGTTGGACTTTCTTATAAGTGAACACGCATTTACGGTCAACGAAGTCGCAGAAACCCTCCAGGCTTCCATCGTTACCGTGGTAGGCGAGTTTGCCTACCAGGTAGATACAGCAATCGGGCGCAGAGACAGCCTCCAGCACCGTGAAGAGTTTCGAGTATAAGTCGCTACGGTAAATAGTCTCTGCGGTGAGGATCACGTCGAATTGTTTGCCCTGCGTGTGCCAGATGTCTGCCAGATCCTCCCAATCGCCTGTCCAAAAGCCAGCCTTCTGCTCCACAGCTATTGACTGCAACCCCACGTTTGGAACAGTCCACGCCTTCATCACGCAATAATTAAAGTCCTATTTAGGTAGAATAGAAAAGATAACAGCTTCCTGGAGAATGTAATGCGGTGGATGCAACACGGAGAGCTAACCTGAAAGGTTACGGATGCAGCATGATGAAGGAGAGCGTGGATACCCAAAACGCCAGCTCCGCATCCGAGGTCGAGTACCCGCCTGCCGGCGAAGTCGATAGCCCTGTCGACGAGGAAATTGAGCAGGAGACGCGTTCCCGTCCACACCGTGAAACCACCCTCCACTATACCCGCGACCACATCGCATCCCAAGGAGAGTACCCGTAAAACTCGTTGGTCCTCATCAATGCAGAGATTCCACGTCTTCACGCACTCCTCCACTGCGTCCTCTTTGTATATCCTTATAGCTGGAGAGCGGTACAGACCATCGCGAATCCGCATTTAAAGAGTTGTGCTAGCTACTCCCACTAAACGTGCAGCTCTTTACGATGGGGTTTTCTTGAGACTTTGTGACGGAGTCTCTAACAGTATTGATTTGAAGCAATAAAAAGTTGACGTACAAAAAGGGCAGTGAGTGCAAAATACCTCACCTCAAAGGGCTGTTGTGGTATATCGCATGGTACGAATAGAGCTAGTCTCCGCTTCAAAGCGCGCTACCGTAGTGGTACTGCATGCAGCGGTAAGTGTCCCAGTACGAATAACTGGCGCGTGCATCGCAAATCGTTCCGAACATCGCCAATAAAGGTGGTAGCGCTCGCGTGAAGCAGCATTGAGTGATGATGGGATGCAGTCCACGAGTATTTACTTATGTGAGACGTTCAGTTACGTAGGAATGATGCAGTCGAATAGTTTTACCACTCCAAAAAACAGATGTGTACATCAGTGGTGACTCTTACCGTAATGGTTCCCGACCTACGGTCTAAAGCAGACATTATTGTCGACACTAACCCCGCATGTGAGCATAAAACCATTGCCAAAGTGCACAGGAGCGGAAATTTCTGAGGTGTTGATAACAGCAATCGTTTACAAAAATTTAGAACGCCGAAGATTTGGCACGCAGAACAGTAAAGCGGGTTGTTCTGGGGCTGTTCACCCTCTACTGCCAAATCCCTCAAAGATAAAGTTTTTTGGGCCTTCGTAAAACACTGAAATAAGACTAGCGACATGCCTCAACGCGAGCATAGGATTCAATTAACTTGTACTATAGGTAATCATCAGGCTACATTTTGGTGGAAATGGTAAACTCGTCAGTGGCTGATGAATCTAAGTAAGTCGCTTACTGTAATCGATAACACGGATTAATAATACCTCAGGATGTCTGTGGGAAACGCCCATCGTAGTCCAGAGACGGCTCCACCTATATTCCTTAATTTTTTGGCATAGGTATGAAGTTGCACCGGCAGATCATTGAAAATGGAGGCAAACCTTGTAATCCAACGCAAAGGTCAGAAGTCAACGTACAAATATGATAACGGTCACATTAAAGAACAGTAAGCCAGGACTCAAGACACACTTTCCCATAAAGCTCAGACAATTAACAGAAAAAGAACCTCACCCATGTTATCGGCATATTTATAAGGCCGAATCGGAAGTCCGCGTGTTTCCCGCCAGGCTAGATAGCACAGAATGAAACCCAAGTGTACAGCTACCATCTGACAATGTGTATTGTTTTGGCAACGGCCGAAGTTTATCTAACTTGCAACTTGTTCCTGAGCTGGAGTCAAGTCGGGGCTCCAAGCTTCCAAAGAAACCAAACTTAAAATCCTACAAAAGCATCGATGATAATAAGAACCTACCATCCTTATAACAACTTCGCTAATCTGAAGAAAATGTACGAGTGACTTCCGTCGAAATTTACAAACCCGGCTAAAAAGATGAGCGCGCAATCAAGTAGCAACGACAGTGTCACTTACGCCAAGTAAAATAAGAGCTACCAGCACTGTCAACATTATACAATACGTGATTTTAGAGGTGACGTCAAGGCACACAAGAATGAGCATTTGAACATTCAAAACAGTATATTTGGGCCTATTGTGGCAATTAAAATAGCTTTCTGAAGGTACAAGATGTAAAACAAACATAGTAGACCTTCCTACAGTCAAAATCAATAAGGGTTTGGGATACAAAGAAACGAAAAGTAATACTAAAGAATATGTTGCGGTCGATCCGGAGCGTTTTAGCCTTTGATTCATATTATTAAATCCAAGATAGGATCAGAATAACGAGGAAAATTTCCGAAACACGATTCAGCGTAATATTCGATTACAAAATGGGGGGCGATCAATTCATCGAATAAGCATTTACATAAGCAGACGCTAAGCTAACCAGAGCTAAAGAGATGCGACCAAAATCACATGGTGCACAAGCAGTGTAATCAAATTAAACAAATGGCTAAATCGATAAAACAAGAATAAAATAGAACTCTTAGTACTCAGCCTAAAAGAAGTCATGATGGGTAGTGCGAATGTCTGTCAAATGTTTCTTAAAGATTTTTGGCTGTGTTGACACATCACTTTAAATTTTTTGCAAATGATAAAAAATGTTGCCACAAATTGCAATATTTACTAAAATACCGAAGTTAATGCAGTTAAGACTTTAGATCTTGCTAGCCCAACTTCTAAGAGACAAAGTTGTAGTTTCCCGAGACTTCCTTCAAGGTAAAAAAAGGCATGGTACTTGTGTAGCGTCCCGAGGCTCCCTTTACGGTAAAAGAAGGCGCAATACTAGGGCAGAATACATATATTCTGGAAGCAGAGGGCTTGGGGGCTGTTGGCACGACCCGGAGGCCGGCCAACCGGCTAGAACAAGATGGCCACCCAAGTGACCTAAACCGGTAGTTCGAACAAACAAAGTATTACAACTTGGGCACAATATATATTCCGGAAACAGAGGGATTGGGTCTGTTGGCAGGGACAGGAGGTTGGCCAACCAACTGGTACAATATGGCTACCAAAGTGATCGGAACCGACAGTTCGAACAAACAAAGTATTACACAGCCCCTCTCTTCTTTCGAGCGTTGCCTCCGACTCTCCCCTTTGTCAGCCTTTTGTGTCAGTTATCGCAACGTAATCAGTGCCGTGGGAAGCACCCACGAGCTAACCGTGCCAGCCATCGGGATTCGAGCGCATGTCTTCTTGTAGTGCCATCAATTTCGTGTAGCACTCGGTGCAGCAAATGCGTATTTCTTAGTCCTCCTCTCTCACGATAATGTGGCCCAATGATAGATGGGTGTACGAATCCAAGTTCTCGAATGGGTCCAAACACACCACACATATTGTGGTCTAGGCTTTTTTGATTTTGCAGAAGAAACGCGAGGGTACGATCGAGCCTCATAGGAATAAAATGCATGCGATTCAAGTGTGCAAAGCATAAAACGGTGCTATCGAATGGAGTCCTGTGCATTCTGCATCTGTACATACGAATTTTGACGAAGATAGGAGAGCTGCCCAGGAACAGGAGAGGGAGGTTGTGGAGGATGCTTGACTACAACATCGCTGATCCCTCTTGGCAGTTCTACTGGACATGGAGTTCACAGCTAGTATCGTTTTAGTTGTTAATAGCTTCCTTGCACAAGACGAGGGCGAGGGTGGTGCCGAAGATGGACGTCGACCTCAGCTCTTCTGTTATGGGATGGCAGAGGTTATCCCGTCCGTAGCACATGCACTTCTTTCACACCGCCGAAATTTGCCACAGGCAGTACGGATCAGGATAAAATCCATCCAAGTCGGGTCTGCTTTCCGCTGCCACAAATGTAGCGTCCCGATGCTTCCTTTAAGGTAAAAGAAGGCATAGTACTTGTGCAGATTATATATTCTGGAAACAGAAGGCCGACTGGCTAGTGCAATGTGGCCGCCCAAGTGAACGAAACCGGCAGCTCGAACAAACAAAGTATTCCAAAAGTTGTCTGTTGATTTTCAAGCGACTCTCTTAATTCCCTTGAGTAATGTGAGATATCAATCTTAACTTCCATAGATGAAGGTATTTTGACAATGCGAGGATCTTAAGCTTTTTCTAAGGGCAAATGAAATTATAATGCCAAAACCGAAAATGCATTATCGACGTACGTGATAGCTGGGAGTTAATCGCGCGGTTCAGATGCTATGCTCCCCAGCGAGAGTAGAAGAGCGGAATCTTAAGGACTTTAAAACTAAGAAATTGGTTTTACATGAAACCAAAATATTTTAATGAACTCTTTGCCTTTCGATTGTTGTCTTTCGGCACTCTTTTAGTCAAATTGCTATGTTGGCTCTCACAATGTAATCAGTGGTATTAGAAAAACGCTTAAGAAACAACAGTAATTGAACTGATATTTTGTCGTACCATTACTGTATTTGGAGTTTTGATCTGCTCGAAAACTGCACTAGAGACACTGAGAAATGTGTAGTACATCTTGAATGCCCATCGCAAGCTCCAAAAATAATAGCCCAAAATCGAATTGTTTGTTAAAAGATATGGTTATTATAAGGATTGAGGAGTATGGTTTAAGTCTACTCTTTATTGTCGACCGATTTCTAGCTCCAGTGCTCCTCACCATATCTTTTTGGAGTCAATCCAAATGATAAGGAGGTAAGGAATGTTTTGCACATCCACTTAGTTGACACCCATTCATAAATGCCGTAGATAGCTATGAGGCGAATCCTCCAGACGGTTCACGGCTAGCGTCGATTTCTCTACAAATGGCATTACCAATAAACACGGGGCTGAAGTAGCTGCCTAAGCTAAAAGCCACCTTCAAATCTTCCGATAGAAGTTGGCACAGATCCTAGTGACCGCACGATATGCCAATCTTAACTCACTTAGATGCTTAGTACTCAGTAGGTGATAAATGGTTACATACATTTAAAATCAGGATTACTTCCTGCTCCTAAACTTGTACTGTAATACTTTGTTTGTTTGAACCACCGGTTTAGGTCACATGGATGGCCATCTTGTTCTAGCCGGTTGGCCGGCCTCCGGGCCGTGCCAACAGCCCCCAAGCCCTCTGCTTCCAGAATATATGTATTCTGCCCTAGTACTGCGCCTTCTTTTACCGTAAAGGGAACCTCGGGACGCTACATGTACCTCCCCAGTTCCTACCAGGAGAAGGAAAAGGACATGTTAATAAAGCAAAATGTGCATGTCTAACGTAGAAAATAACATATCACGAAGAACAAATAACTGGGAGCACAAAGCCAGAACTAAATTGTTCATAAGATCTAAATAAAAAAGTTTTAAAAAGCAATATTATTTCACAAATGGTGTGCAAGAAATATAGAGAAATCAGGGGACTTCACGACGTGCAAAGATTTGTGTACCCACATAATAAAAAGTGACATGTCGCCAAGGTGGCGCCTGTTTCCCCAACGACGATATCTAAACTGCGAGTCACTGAACTCGACGAGCACGGCTACTTGAACAGTGATGTGTGTACCCTAAGACAATGCTGACCCCGGATTCCCCATGAGCCCATCCCACCCATACATTCCCTCTCCACCTTCCCCCTTCAAATGGCACAATGGACCATCGTCTTCCCAGATAATGGCTATGAAACTGCTAGTTCGTTGGCAAATCAGCGAAAGTGCTGCTAGGAATCGACGATTTCACGCTTTGTATGCAATCGGGTTCAAATGTGTTATGTGCTTTATTAGGCTAATAACGAGGAAAGCACCATACGAAACCTGTTCAGTGTCATAAAACGACAGTTAATGTCAGCAACCGCTCAAGCATGCTCTAAATCAAACAAGTGCTTAAGGCCAAAGAGTACCTTAACTCGGTTGGAGAAACAACTTCCCTAAGTTCCAGTTTTCTTCCCACGACCTTCACCAACTAATTTTCAGGTCTAGAGCCGTTCGATAGAAATCTCCAACATTTGCAAAGCGGACGTGGGGCTGATTGGCTTCCATTGCGTGGTGACTGGCATACATGAGTCTTCGCGTAAACCATGAAATGGGGTTGTGACGTCAGCTTCAAGTAAGAACTCGGTACTTGGACTTGCATTTTCGCACTCTGCTTTGCTGTTCATCTTTTTTTGACTAATCAACTAAGGCGTGCCAAAATTTCGCTCGCATTCCTAATCTTGTCACTTTTCAGAACGCTTTCTTGGCGATGGAGGGAGCCCATGGTACGTGAACCAATTTCATTAGCTAATTCCCAATGAGGTATGGCATTGGTACACTGAAGATTCCACTTGAAGCCACCTAATGGATAATCCACGGCTCTAAATAGAGCTAATCATCAGCGCCTTGCAGGAAGGAGGCGACGTTAAAGGAAGAGACCGGCTAGACCGCGTCAGCAGCAGCAGCGAGAGGCGCTGATCCAATGTCCGCCGATGTGCAGACATTGCAAGCAAAGTGCGCCTGGGAGGCGGACGGTTCGGATGCCGTACACCAAAACGCCGCTGGGCGAACTTTTTAGATGTAAGGGATGGTGCAGACTAAACGTCATACAAAGCATCAGGTGATCTTGCATCAATAATAATTGGCGAGGTCAAACATGTACTAATTACCTATACTTGTTAAATGTGCTTTTCCTTATCATTGATTGCCATCGAGTTTGAATCCTCAGGCCACTAATCGAATGCCGTTTTTTTCCGAAAAAGTGGAAGCACAGCCCATTCGCTGGGTTGATAATGTTCAAGTCAAAAGAATGCATAGTTGCTGTCACATTAAACATTTGTGTCTGCAATACTTTGTTTGTTCGAACTGCCGGTTTCGGTCACTTGGGTGGCCATATTGTACTAGCCGGTTGGCCGGTCTTTAGTCCAGAATATATATTCTATCCCAGTACCATGCCTTCTTTTACCTTAAAGGAAGTCTCGGGACGCTACATTGGTGGCAGCGGAAAGTGGACCCGACTTTGATGGATTTTATCCTGCTCCATGCCGCTTCTGGTAAGCTTTGCAGTGTGAAAGAAGTGCATGTGCTACGGATGGGAGAATCCCTCACATCCCATAACAGAAGGGTCGAGATCGACGTTCATCTTCGGCACCTCCCTCGCCCTTGTGTTCGACAGGGAAGCTATTAACAACTGAAGCGGCACTAGCCGTGAACTCCATGTCCAGTAGAACTGCCAAGGAGGATCAGGGACGTTGTGGTCAAGCATCCTTCGTAAGCTCTCTCTCCTGTTCTCAGATGTAGAATGTGCAGGATGCCATTAGGTAGCATCGTTTCATGCTTTTTACACTTGGATCACGTGCATCCCGAAACTATGAGGTCCAATTGCTCCATTCGCCCAGGTTTCTACGATACCCTCGCGTTTCTTCCACGGTATCAGGCAAGCCTGGAATAACAACTCGTGTTTCGTGTGCCTTCATTCGTCCAAAACCTTGGATTCGTACCCACATCTTTCACAGGACCGCATTATCGTGGGAGAGGAGGACTAACATATGCGCATTTGCTGCACCGAGTGCTGCGCAGAATTGATGGCACTACAAGAAGACATGCGCTCGAATCCCGATGGCTGGCACGGTTAGCTCGTGGGTGCTTCCCACGGCACTGATTACGTTGTGATGGCTGACACGGGAGGCTGACCAAGGGGAGTGTCGGGGACGACGCTCGAAAGAAGAGAGGGGCTGTGTAATACTTTGTTTGTTCGAACTACCGGTTTAGGTCACTTGGGTGGCCATCTTGTTCTAGCCGGTTGGTCAGCCTCCGGGCCGTGCCAGCAGCCCCCAAGTCCTCTGTTCCTGCAATATATATATTCTGTCCTAGTATTGCGCCTTCTTTTACCCTAAAGAGAGCCTCGGGACGGTACAATAAGAGTTTTAAAACACATTGTTTTAAAAATAACGGCGAAATCGATTTTTATCAAGCGCATAGGTAAGCTTCGCATATCCAGGCACAAATGTCAACTTTTCTTCTAGGTTTGTTTTTAAGGCTTTATTATGCTGCAAAAATCAGAACTCCACAAATCACCTGTTTTCCTTACTTTCTCACTTTGTCGCTCCTTTTTTATCGCTTGTTTCTGACTCTAATAAACCTATCCCATGTGTATTAACTTATTTGACCTTGGCTTGACGATTGGTCTGCTAACCTATCTCTGCCGTCGCCCTCCTCGTTTGTGGTCCGGCATTTTCGGGATGTCTACCCCTCCCGACAATTTTTCTTGGGTTTCTGACACTGTTGCAGGATTCGCATTCCCATATTCAAGAGAAAACTTGGACTATGTTGTCAATCAAGCGCATATTTCAAACTTGATTACGTTGAATGACGAAAAGCCTAGGCGCCTGTCAAATTTTCCTAGTAATACAGGCCATAGAATTTATTTTAACTGCTTGAATTTAATTACTTTTTGCGGTATTTTAGGGTTACGTGCTGTATTTTTCACCTTTAATTGATTAAATTGGAGAAACTTAGGCTAAGTGATACACGTCTCATCTTTCCACTTTTCTCTTCCAGCTCTTAAGCATTATTTCTATCCAGTCGAGGAATTCATGCCAAGTGATCTTGAAATGGTTCGTGAAATTGTCGGTATCATTGCGTCTGCTGAAGCCAATGGTGAAGTAGGTTTTTTCACTGCATGTCATAGGTACTAGTCATGTGCTTCTTTGGTTTATTTCAAGTATTTTTTTCATTGCAGAAGAGTGGAGTTCACTGTCAATTCGGTCAAATGCGCACTGGTACCATTTTAGCTGCCTACCTTGCATATCATGACAAAGTCGATGGCAAGGAAGCTATTAGACGCCTCTGTAAAATGCGCCCCAAGTCCCTAATCTCATATGAAAGTGAACAGGTCATCTGCAAGTATGCTGATTCCCTGAAAAAGCCCTAAAATCATGCCTTTTTCCCCATCTACTACTGCTATCACAGCCTGACTTCGTTTTTCATCATTCTCTTTGGGGAGGGCAGTAAAAATGCCTCATTGTGAGCATATCTTTATCGTTTCGATCAACAACAGCAACGTGTAGGCTTACATGGTTTGCATTTTGGCATCTCTTTTCCGCATTGAAACTATTTCAATAAAAGATGAGTAATTGGATGGGAAAGCATTTTCGGCCTCTCGGCGGGAAACCCTTTTTTTCCAGGTTTTATTTCTTTTTAATTTTGTGTATGATGTGAATAAATCAAAGTCGGCAAAAGCTTCATAAAGATTCCTGACTCAAAGTCCGAATCGACTCAAGCTGATTGGTTTGTGTGGGTGGCTCTCATTCACAGTTATGATTGCAGTTGGTGGTCTTTGTGTGTTCTGTTTCGATGCATAAATAGTTGTAGGTATGTGTTTCAATTGGCCGTGCAGTCTCCACTCTCTTGTGTCCCCGCATTGGCTTCCCGATGATGTGGTGGCTGAGGTGTGGACAAACGATTCAGAATTCCTCTCCGTTCAAAGAAAGGGTCGTTTAACCTATCCGGATTTCTTTCACCTCTCTATGCAGTTGGCTAAGCACCTGCGCCCTCTATCCCCGACACTGGTGGGAATTCTGTGGTCTCCCAGTGTCTACACTGTTGTGGCAGTTCACGGAGTCCTCCTCTCCTCTTCAGCCTTTATGCCTCTTTCTGACCGTAACTGGTCGTCTGAAATGCTTGAACTGTTTGGTGCGGTGATCTGCCTCTCAACAGAGTTGGATGTTCCGAATGAAAATTTCGAATGCGTCCAGACCTCTCCCTTTAAAATTTTCACCCGAAGCGCTGGGATTCTTCAACGTCTGCCTCTCAGTAATCTTGCCTACTGCATCATGACATCGGGATCTACTGGCTCACCGAAGCTAGTTCTCACAAGTCATTCGTGCGCGTCAGCCAATGTTGTTGAGCTGTGCGCTCGTCTTCCGCCTGCAGCAAATACCTCGGGAGTCTTTGTTACCGCACCGCTCACCTTTGACGCATGCATTATTCAACTCTATCTCGGCCTGGTCACTCACCGACGTGCTGTTCTCCCTTCCGCTTCCCTCCTTTTCAGCATGGAGGGCAAACTTTTGGCACAAGTGATCTCATCCGCCAACGTAGATACCTGGCAGTGCACTCCCAGTGTTTTCAGTCGTCTGGCGTCATTACCAGTGGAACTCAAACACATGTGGATTTTCCTTGGTGGTGAGCCCTGCTCAACAGCACGACTGTCGAAATGGGCAAAGTACTGGAAATTCTTCTTCCTTTACGGATTGACCGAAGTCTCTGCCTGGAGTAGTATCGTCGACGCCAATGCGCTTATGTCGGAGGAGCCTCCAAGAGCGGGTGCAACACCTCTTGGGGTTGCGATGGCCCATTCACTGGTCGTCCTCAAGGACGTTGATGAGGAGACAGGTGTCGGTCAGGTGTACACTGCACGTGAGGGAGGTGGGTATGCAACAGTCGAGGAGCCCTTTACGACCGTCAGGTTGTTCGCGGCACTGCAACAAATGCCAGATGCAGGTCTTGTGGCAACTGGTGACTTTGCGATTGCATCTCCAACCAGTCAGTCGCCGTTGTGGTTCCTCGGGCGAAAGGACCGGGTAGTCAAAGTACATGGGCGGAAGTGTCATTTGGAGAGCTTGGAGACTGAAATAATCGAACTGCTAACCAATCGTTTAAGTGGGAGTCGCCATCATGTTATCAATTGTCGTTGTGACTTTCACCCACTTAGAGCCCATGTTCAACTGGATGGGGCTCTTTCTCCTAAAGAGGCTAATGGCATAAAAGAGTGGCTGCTGCAACGGGTAACCTTCCCAATCTCATTATGCAATTTATTCCTTTCGAATTCTCCCCTTAATTTAAATGCTAACGGCAAGGTGGTTGACAAATCTGTACGACTTGCTTGCCTCTCTTCAATTGGACCCGTGGATGCGAACAATAAGCAGCACTATCAGCTGACCTTTCAACAGCTTGGTGGCTCGTCCTTGAAAGCAATGCACCTTATTGAAAGCCTCACAAGCGATTGGCCGTCTTTGAAAGAAAAGAAGGCACTACTTCTAAGCACTCTCTTCAGTAGACCCTTTGCAGATTTTATCCAACTAGCACAGGAGTCTGCCTTAAGAGAAATGGAGGACGCCAGAGAGATGTTTGTATCCGACACAGACATGCGAAAAAAACCACGACTAGAATGCAAAGCTGAGTTAGTGTGGAGTGCAGCGTTGGGAAAGTGTGTGGATGCATCTCCTGTAGTGGACGCCGCAATGGAGAGTGTATTTGTCGGGAGCCATGCGGGACTTTTTAGGAGATTGTGTCTCAGAACTGGGGAGGTTGTTTGGTCTCACACCGTCGGAAGTCGTATTGAGGCCACAGCGTGTCTGGTAGATGATCTAGTCGTATTTGGTACCCTTGATGGACATTTGCACGCGCTGAGAGCAGTAGATGGTGCATTGGCGTGGACATTGGAGACGGGTGGAGCGGTGAAATCATCACCAACTCGGGTGCCCAACTCCTCCAGATTGCTCGTTGGCTCGCATGGGCGGCGAGTCCTGGCAATCGATGGCAGAGGTCACACAGTGTGGGTGGCAAATCTTGATCGATCGCCAATTGTGGCCCCCATCACCGTGGATAGAAAATCAGAATTCGCTTTTGTTGGAACTCTCGGTGGTAGCCTTCACCGAATCATCGTCAAGCTGGGTATGTCGCGTAGTTGCTAATTGACTTAACGCTCTTTAACATTTCATCCACTATCAAATTGCTTCCGAAATAATGATCCTATCGGAGAGGATTTTATTGGTTTAATTTTTTTTGGCCTTATTTTAGCAATATCACCGGAAAACACATTTATGTGTAGCAAACATAGGAGCTATATTAGCAGCTACGCCGATTGCTTTTAAATCGTAGGCAACACTGACTGGTCAGTGAACAAGTTAGGGCCGATATTCGGTGCTCCAACTCTTTTGAGTGATCTCGGACGCGTCGTTGTGACCACAGCAGACGGAGGGGTGCACTGCCTGTCAGAGTCTAGGGGAGAACGCCTATGGACGACCACTGTCACACCACAAGGCGGTTTTTTCTCGCCCCCTGTTCCCCTGCCTCACTACCCCGCACTCCTGCTTCTGGCCAACCAATCTGGCCACTTGCATGCCCTCGCGTCCACTGACGGCAGCGTGACGTGGAGTGCTGACTGCGGTGATGCGGAGCGAACTGCCGGAGCGCACACCGCCTTCCTCACTACACCTAGTGTGATCCTACAAGAGCAGCAGCAACGATCCCCACTGGTGGTCTTTGCTCGAACAGATGGGTGCTTGTTCGTCTGCGTAGGTCACGCCAGAACCCCGCCTATCCTCCACGTTGTCTACCGACTTCCCTCAGAGACTTTCTCGACCCCCCTTCTCCTTCGCCTCAAACCCAGCGTCGTCTCTATCGTGATTGGATGTCGAGATGACACTGTAAACCGGCTGGACATTAATCTCAAGAATATATTTGAAACGATTTATTAATATTCCTCAATTTCTGAATGAAAATGAAGCTCTTTGAGGTGGCATCACCATATTTTACTCGCTTATGCCTGTCGAAACCGTGGCATAGTGCGAAGAAGTCGACCGCACAATTGTTTGCACCGCATGACGCGCTCACTGATACTGACGAACAATCTCGTCACTTGCCTCCACACAATAAAACGTCTGTGCGCTCCACCTACTGAATTTATGAGTCAATCACGATGCAAATACACGCATTGGACGTTCATAGTTATATGTTGTGGAAGCACTTTGTGCCTGGTCAAGATTAATTCCTTAAAGGGACATGCCCAGAAGTCAATGTAGTATTTGGTCAGATCGGAAGAGTAACTGAGAGAGCTTGGTGGAAGATTGGATAAACCACGGAGAATTCCTCTTCAAAATATGGGTAAGGAACTTGGGCACCGGAGAGTAATTGTATGGCTTGGTAATGAAGCGAATTCGTCGTCGCATATTAAGGGTAGAGAAGACCGTACGAAGTTCAGAGTAATCGAGGACAGAGTCGGCACATTTGTACATGGAAAATCGGGCGAATGAGTGGAATGGGGATACCCTATTTGGGAATGGCCCTGAGGCAGTGAGTGTACCAGAGAATAGTGGAGAGAAGGACGAGGGAGCCAGCCTGATGCATAGCGCCCAGACACACGGGAACGTAATGTAAGAGCGCGACGACGCCGATGGCTGATTGGCCAAGGGTGGCAGCCAGCATAAAGTGCGCCGCATTGCGCAGCTGTTGCCCCGTCACCACTCCCCCACCAGGCACCCGCAGCGTCATTGCCCACGTAACTGTCACCATTGCAACCGTAAGGTAGGCGAGGTTGCGGTGCATGAACTGCACAGCAGTGGGGTTTTCCACCAAGTTTCGCATGGTCGAGCCGTACCGTGCCACCACCAGATCATCCGGCACCCAACGGTCTGCCATCTTCGGCCACGAGTTGTACGTCAGTCCTGCGTCCAGACCCGCTACGAATGCGCCTTCATGCGTGTGCACATAAAAGAATACCAGCTTACTCCAAAGGCATATCAAAAAAAACTTCCAAACCTCCTAAAACGGGACAAGACATCCCTACGGGACACCAAAGTCTCAAAGTGGAACATACAATTTGCCTAAGGGTAATCCAATTTGTGAAGAACATGCCTGACCACAAACAATAAACATGCAAAAAATTAAAACCAGCTGACAAAAAACTTGGTCTTATGCTTAGCCGAATACACTATTTCAAACCATCTACCTTGTAGGCTAGTTTCTTAAGGATGCCGCCGTTGGTATCTAGCGGCAACAAGCCAACGCAGTCCTTGTAGTGAGCTGATTAGGTGATGCTGTGTGGTCGCATTAGAAGTCAACCACATGGCACGCCACTAAATCAATGCGAAAAAGTTGTGGGAGCTCTAACCAGGGATTAAGAATACATTGACTTGGAAAAACAAGTACTGAGAAAAATTGTTACCGAATATCAAAGCCGTGAACATCATCGCCTTGGAAGAATGACCCCATATCTTCAGCTTAGTGACTTCTGGGAACCTTTTTATCTATATTGAAAGCATACAGTGAGGAGGTGTGTGAGAAATCAAATAAACAAATGTACCGTTGGATGCGTGCACAAATGGCTGAACCCTGACCACAGGAAAAGGGCGTAGAGAATGGCTGCAGTTGACAGATGAGCCGCAAGACGATAGTGGCTCACTCGAGGAACTCCAACGAATTCCTCCTCAGGATCCATACCAACTGGACGCGGTGGCGTCTTTAGTCCACTTCTTACCATAAACCACCCTAGTAGTCCCTAAGATAGCGTAAAGTGACGAAGTCACCAAACGTGGAGCTCTACAAATCAGCATTGATTTGTTTACCTGAAATCCGATCAGTGCGCCGTAGCAAGCAACTCTTATTTTCATTCCTTTGTTAAAGTAGCCTTTGTACCAGAAGAGAGCCGCCGGTATTGCGTAGGCGACGCCAATTAGGCGACCCCATTGCCTATGACACCACTCCATGTACCAAATAAACTTGAATCTGGAAAGACTCATGTCACCATGGTTTCTCACGACACTAGGAGAGGAATAATAGCAGAAAATATCTTTCTACTGCTCATATTCTGGGAATTGCTTGTACTTTTCGAATTCTTTGCTCCAAGCTTCCTCTGTACGAGGAGGCACCTCTTTGAATGGATGCCAATCCACCATAGATAAACCCGACTCAGTAAGTCTGAAAATGCGAAAATTTTAATCAGCCTACCGAGTGACTCCACCAATTACGATAGCTCCGAAGGTTAGTCCAGCCATACCCATGAGCCAATACCCCACCGATTTCCTAGCATCATCAGAAATACCCTTTACAATAGGATCAATGTGGATATTCACAGGACGCTTGGGAACGAGCCACAGCGACTTGTTGTACAGCTTTATTTGCCGTAGCAAAATAGATGCCCTTAAAGGCCTAAAAGCATTTTGCGAGAAAAGGGGTAACATGACTCCACAACACTAAAGCGGAAAGAAGGCTCAAGGTCATGGAGTATCAGTTTTAGTATTTAGATTCAGCTTAGTAAATGAATAAGAAGAAGTCAACTCAGGTTCTACTTAAATGTGTAAATAGATTGGTAATGAAACAATGACGCCAATCATATGCCAAAGATTTTAGCTAAGGTAAAATAGATTGGGCAGGTAAGACCGTTAGGACACTTGGAAAAATTGTTTAGTACTCTTCTATCTTTGATACAAGGCTTAAGTTCTTGTGTTCAAATATTGTGGATTGTATTGGTAGTTACATAGTTTATTTTGTAGCTTCTGATATGAAATTAGTGCCGCGCAAGTAAACTAAAACTAACCAGAAATGGAATGGCACTATAATTAATTTTGTGGAAATTCGAAAATGCAAGCGCTTCTTTTCGAGTATATGATCTTTATCCAAAAAATTCTGTTTTTGTTGTAGCCATGATGATTTGAAGTCATTACTATTAAAAATATTCATCTTGATATTTTTCTTACTTGCAGTTATTTTTCAAACTTTCCTCACTACCATACTTATTATGAATACCCTTCTTAAGAAAGCCATAAGGTGCTGGCGGTGCATCTCGCGCCTTGGCCAAGTCTATATTAAACCATTTTGTTTCTGAATAGCATACGGTAATAATGTATAGGAAGAGATTGCCATATCACAAAAGAGGTTACGACGTGCAAAGATTTGTGTACCTACATAATAAAAAGCGGCATGTCGCCAAGGTGACACCTGTTTCCCCAATGACGACATCTGGACTGCGAGTCACTGAACTCGACGAGCATGGCTACTTGAACAGTGACCCGCGATTACCCACGAGCCCATCCCACCCATACATTCCCTCTCCACCTTCCCCCTTCAAATGGCACAATGGACCATCGTCTTCCCAGATAATGGCTATGAAACTGCTAGTTCGTTGGCAAATCAGCGAAAGTGCTGCTAGGAATCGACGATTTCACGCTTTGTATGCAATCGGGTTCAAATGTGTTATGTGCTTTATTAGGCTAATAACGAGGAAAGCACCATACGAAACCTGTTCAGTGTCATAAAACGACAGTTAATGTCAGCAACCGCTCAAGCATGCTCTAAATCAAACAAGTGCTTAAGGCCAAAGAGTACCTTAACTCGGTTGGAGAAACAACTTCCCTAAGTTCCAGTTTTCTTCCCACGACCTTCACCAACTAATTTTCAGGTCTAGAGCCGTTCGATAGAAATCTCCAACATTTGCAAAGCGGACGTGGGGCTGATTGGCTTCCATTGCGTGGTGACTGGCATACATGAGTCTTCGCGTAAACCATGAAATGGGGTTGTGACGTCAGCTTCAAGTAAGAACTCGGTACTTGGACTTGCATTTTCGCACTCTGCTTTGCTGTTCATCTTTTTTTGACTAATCAACTAAGGCGTGCCAAAATTTCGCTCGCATTCCTAATCTTGTCACTTTTCAGAACGCTTTCTTGGCGATGGAGGGAGCCCATGGTACGTGAACCAATTTCATTAGCTAATTCCCAATGAGGTATGGCATTGGTACACTGAAGATTCCACTTGAAGCCACCTAATGGATAATCCACGGCTCTAAATAGAGCTAATCATCAGCGCCTTGCAGGAAGGAGGCGACGTTAAAGGAAGAGACCGGCTAGACCGCGTCAGCAGCAGCAGCGAGAGGCGCTGATCCAATGTCCGCCGATGTGCAGACATTGCAAGCAAAGTGCGCCTGGGAGGCGGACGGTTCGGATGCCGTACACCAAAACGCCGCTGGGCGAACTTTTTAGATGTAAGGGATGGTGCAGACTAAACGTCATACAAAGCATCAGGTGATCTTGCATCAATAATAATTGGCGAGGTCAAACATGTACTAATTACCTATACTTGTTAAATGTGCTTTTCCTTATCATTGATTGCCATCGAGTTTGAATCCTCAGGCCACTAATCGAATGCCGTTTTTTTCCGAAAAAGTGGAAGCACAGCCCATTCGCTGGGTTGATAATGTTCAAGTCAAAAGAATACAATCCCTGACTTTTTTGTTTTTTTGTGCGGTTTACAATTTTTTGTCAGTACTTTTGTCCACCTAACGTCTTAGTGCATTTGTATGCATGTGGCTCTCTCATGATATGTAAATGTTATTTGCTTTGTGTGTGACGACTTTTATTTAACTTTTCTGCGCATTATTAATGGAAAAATTGGGTGGACTGAAAGTCTCGACTGCTAAGTTAATAAATGTGATTCTCCATGTTCGATGGCGCGTGAGTTCTGGAGGTGATTTGCGCTGATGCATTTTGGGAGACTTATTTTGACTAAATCGTAATAAAGGTTCAGGCTTTACAGTAGACTCCGTTGTTACAAAAGCGGCCAAAATTAAAATACGTCGTTTTTGCATTTAAAGTGCTAAGTGGTAGAAGTGCTGTCCAACTTGTAATTAAAATCCACGAAAAGTTTTGAATTTGCTTCTCATACAAAGAACTACAAGCTGACACAGGATTAAGCTAGGCATATGGGCACGTTTCAATTAACTTTTCCACCTTTTATAAAAGCTCAATCTTTCCGTTCAGATTTTTACATAATTGTCATAATCTACAACTACCAAAATGTTTTTATGGTAGGAAATTTGACCTCATGCCACTTGAAAAGTCTATAAGCTGAAATTTGTTTTCAAGCTAGTAGTGAAACGACACTTTCTTAAAATGCAAGTTTAACCACGTAGGCACTTTGGTCCCAGAGGTCAACAGGTCCACTCGACTTCATGACCTTCCTGTCGCGCTTTGGGAATCAAGCTTCCTCGGCACTGGTGTGACTTGCTATAACCCCGGAGGAGACTCACCACGCCGCAGTTGAATCTAGATCAGGATGTTGCGCATTGTGTTTTACATGAGCAGAAACATGCTATTAGCGTGTTATAATTCTGTGACCTTAAAATAGGCGAACTTCTGAAATTTTTCGCATAAAAACCAATTTAGTTTATGCGTTTTGCTGAACCGATTTAGCTAAATCTTGTATAACTTCATTTGTCTGCCATTTAATGCTCATATTTATGAATTAGCAGGAGTTGAATGCAACCGAGTTCATGCAACTCCAACAGAGGATCAGTCATTGAAGCATTTGTTATGTTTACTTGTTCTAGCTTTCGGTGTTAATGTTTACTACTGATGGATGTCATTTGGTACATTCTCATTGTAAACCAACGAATCTCTCCTCCCAGGATAGTAACGAGACGCAGTACACGTCTCATAGCACCTCAAAGGCCCGTACTCTTGGAGCCAAGTATTTTGGCGTTTTCTTCCTTATGAATGAGTGTATCATCTTTTATTCCTCTCTAGTAACATTGAAGCACTATTTTAATATGCTTTGCCTTCACCCAGCGAAAACTGTCCAGCACTGTTCCTTTGCTTTAGTGGCAAATTTTTAGCGTTTTCCTGAAATGACGAAAAAATGCCGTGCCCACTTAAATTTTGTCATGAAAAATGGGAAGAGCTGTTAAACAGATTTTTTGACAATGTTAGAGGATGCCTTCAAAATATGCAACATTAACGTCTCTATTTCATTGAGAAGATTCTCAGAATTCCTGTTTTTTTTATTTTTATCTTGATGGTTCAAGCTACTCTGATTATTCCAAATTACTTTGTGTTTGCCTGTTACTTTGTACAGACGGGCCACGTGGAGGACTTGAAATTTTTTGAAGAGTATTTTGTCTTCCAAAGTCAGGCATACAGAACTCAGGAACCTACTTACTTTAAATTTGGTACATTGGAAAATACCTGGAAATGCAGTACGATTCTGACGTCGTTAGCAGATCTATGTAAGGGTGCGTCAGCCTATCCGAAAATCATTTGGAAGCATTCCAGTTGGATAAAACACAATGACATGAATATTGTTGGAGGAAAGCCGGGATCACTTTTCGCAATCACCTTTGAGAGGAGAGAAATTAGCACACCAATGGCTGTCCTTCCTCCTCTGTAACTTCAGGTCTTAATTTCCAAGCACGTTGCAAATAATCTCGCATCTTGACATGAAAAATACATAGCCATTTATGTTCTCCCTATTATTTCCCTGCACTATAATCAAATGTCTTTGAAAAAATCTCTTTAGAAAACAAACCATGTTTCTTATTTAACTCAATGAACGCGAAATTTCTCCAAGGCAAATCGAAATTTCTTTACAGCAAATTAATTATATTCTGCAAAATAGGACTACAGATCTGCATTTTGGTCTGCTGGTGTGTCTGTTTATTCAGTAAAAAGTTGCCTTATTCTCCATTAGTGAGCACTGCATGCTGAGAGCTTAGATAATCATCCAAACCTGCTCTTTGAAATTGTGGGACAACTCATCCGTATATAGTGAGACTTATCGACAACTACACACTGCATATGTTTTCCTTCAATTTTAAATGCAGAATTAACATACTCTACTGCTACGAAACTTGAATGCCCGATATAATTTTTAGTGGAAAATTCTTAAATTTTTAATTACTCACCATCATCCGGTAGGAAAGGTGCCTCGACTGGTAAGGCGTTGTATTTGTATCCCTAGATTCACAGGTCCAATTGATGACGTGCATCGAACGAATTAATTTTGCCTTGAACAATAGTACACACTACTTCTACACTCATTCCAACGAAAGTTGAGAAGCAGCTGCCCATCATGGAGTACAGACAAAAGTTGTCTGACGGACAAGCGCGCTATCCACGTGGCTTTGGATAAAACGCAAAAAAAGTGGTGGTCAATTGAGAAGTTCAAACTGCCATTCATTGCCAAGGGAAATAATCCCTAGTGGTGGCATTCATGACAAAATTTCTTTCTCTGTATTTTTTTTCTGCAAAGACGTAATTTCCAGTAATGCAGTGCTATTCCTCAGAGCTACTTGCTGGTAGGCAAATTGATGAAGCGATTCCTTTGAGCTTGTTACTCGCTATCAAGCCTCCGTAATTGCAGTCGATGCCCACAACTTGAGTTTAATTAACATATTCCTACAATGCTTTGCCAATTTTCACTGATAAAACCATTTCGTTTACTTTTAAATTATTTGTTATAAACCGCTGGTTTATTAACGTGTTGTCGTAAAATGGTCGTTTTATGGAGAGTCTAGGTCGTTTGGTCAGACCAAATGGTGCCATCAAAAAACAAGATACAGTCGTATGTCTCTAGTATTTTTTTGCTTTAACGAGTGTGTGAGACGCAAACATGAATTTACTAATTGTGAAAAGGGGTTAACAATCTCTCTGTGACTTCTTACTTCAATGTTTGTTTGGAAATTCCGGACCTGCCTGGAAGACCTAATCGAGTTTTTTTGGTGAAGCTCAACTCCCCAATTTACTGATTAGTCGGCAGTATTTTTAAAATGTACAAAGCCATCCCATTTGCAAATGCTTTGGGAGACATCCATTTTTCCAATCGCAATAATGAACCTTTAAATGCCAAGGCCTGTATTGTTTTTTTTGCACTACTGTGTTAAAATCCATGATCAGGGTGTTTTTAAGGCCGATTCAGATGGGCTACAGTTAATAATGCATAAATGCATGAGAGGTTTAATGCTAAGTAAGTTACGCATAGGCGCCAGTGGTGCTCCACCTCACCGTCGTCATGGGTATCGAATTGACTAGTCTCGGCTAGACGAGTGAACAAAGTTTCTGCCCATCCTTGCAATCTTTGCTCTATTAGTAGATCGTAGACATAAGGGAAACTAAAAAAGGACCCCTATGTATTCAGGCAACTCCTGTTTACGCATCTTGGATCGGCACCTTTCAGGACCCTCCCAACCACCGCCTTGACAGAAATGCTGACATCAACGCCGAATGGAGAGACGATGTTAAAAAAACTTTAAGCGTTGCTAGAGTTTCCCTTACCCTGTGAACATACATTGCGTCATTCTGAAAAAAAAATGTTCAGTCTTCATAATTAATGCTTTCCGTGAGGCACGAAGACCTGCGAACTTGAAAACAGGTGTATACGTGAGCAGAATGTGTAATAGCAGTTTTAAAGACATCAGACTGCATTTCTCAACAGCACAATTCGCCACATCGACGAAGAGCGACTAAAACATCAGCAAACTCACCCCTCCAAAGTTGAAGCTCGCACGGCTCCCAAGGCATAGCATCCGAAGGGATCATTCGCATCAGCACAACCATTAATTCAACCGCAGCGCTATGAGGTGATTTGCACTACTGCCTTTAATAAGCATTGACTTAATTCCATTCCCATCTAAGTAAGGCTACCTTCATTTAATTCTCTTGCATCTACTGGATTTTTCAGAAAACATTTTCGACCATGTCGACCGCTATAGGTAATCAATGCCGTAGAAGGACTTCACAGCTTCGTAAAATGCGAACCCTGGCAATTCATAACAAGGAGGAGGGGACAAGAAGAGAAGAGCATCAAATTCTTCATTCACCTCACAAACTGCACGTACCAATGGCGCATTTAAGTGTCGCGAACCTCCTAGGAACTGCAAAATTTCGGTCACCCAAGCAAAGCGCAACCATGAGGAGGCGGTAGTGCGCCTCCTTGTTTGAGTTAGCACTGGATATTTTTGTCAAACTGGTGCGCAGACAATGGGAGATACACATTAAATCTTGCCGCTGGCTCAGATCTCTGAGGGAAGCAAGGAAGAACCATAAGAGTTACTCGAGGTGTCTCACAGCCCAATGCAAACTTTTTCCTCTTTCCTTCAACCGACGCGCTCTTTGAGTTGTGATTTATCGGCCGTGTTAGCGTAAAGAGGTTCTTCGATGGAAGTAGAAGCTTCCTGTTGTGAGACTAGATACCGTGGTTAGCGAAAATGTAATAGTGTAGATGAACAGCACAACATTTGAACAGGCAATTGCCCTCATTTTCTAGGTGTGAGCCAGAGATTATCGCCTGATTTTGCGTCAGGGACATTATATTTGAGTTCCGTTAACCTGGTCATAAAGTCTCTAAAGAAAAATTGGATGGTGACCTCAGGCGACACAACCTCTTCAACATCCAAACCTTGCAATTTTTTAGTGATCAAGGGGATGGTCTCCGGATTGGGAGTGGTGCAGTCGACAACCCCAGAAATCGGGATTTAAACGTCAATGAGCAGTCCCGATTTCGCTTCCATAGTTGGAAAATTTAAAGTTGGTGCTGCACGTTAAAAGACTTTCATAAATTTAACCACTATCCGAATACTGTTGCAGCAGTGTCGAAGAACGACCCTGAAAACGACACCACTTCGTATCGAGTACTACTTTGAGTGTTACAGCAATTCTTAGTAATTTTACTAGGTATTCAGGCACTCGTCAGGCTCTTAAACAAACTTTGCAAGCTGCACCATGCTTAAAGTGATTTTGTCTATCAAAAATCTTTAAGTAGGAACTCAGCAGTGATGGGCACTTTTAGGTGAATTCTTGAGAGCCTACTCACGGAGAGCAGCTCTATCATCCAAATTGGATGGGATTCAGCCATCCCACGGGCATCAGGCGACTTCTAGGATTCAGAATCCCTGATTAGTCAGTGAGTTCTCTCAAACGTGTATTACTAAGGGATCTGAGTGCTATAATAGACAGTAAGTCGTCATTACTCCGGATGTTATGCCGTCGGCCCGACAACTGTGATGTAGGGGAACAAATTCCATCATTAGGTATAAGTGGCTTTTCTCATTCAGTTCTAAAACTCTTTTTCAGTGCTCCATGCTTTACAACGATAACACTTCTCAAAATATCAACTTCAAACTTCAGCCTTCGTATTTTGATTTGAGCCAACTCTAGCTTGCATTTTGGTTAGTTCTTCGACATTCGAGACGATAAAAGGGTGTCTTTGTGAAACCACTCTCTTTCAATGCTCGCATTGCCTTTCTGATACAAATCCAGGGTCAATGAAGGTATTGTAGGAGGTAGGCTGCTAAAATAACCAATAATGAGGCTAATTTCGAGATGTATTTGTAGGGTGCTATGGTTTAAGGGGCCAAATTTGTACAAATTGTTAAATGTACCACGAGGGTAGATGACGCAGCAATCAAAATGAAAAGCAACATTTATTCATTTTCTCGTAGTTCTAGTGCTACAGTTAGTATGCAAGTGTTAACAGAAAACTTACAACTAGGTGAGTTTGCCAACCTACCATAGCAGCAATAGCAACAGCAACAATGACGATACTAAGGTGGATCGGTGGACGAAAATAGGTCAGCAATGGCGACCCGGGTGTAGTTCTATAGTTAAAACAATAGTAGTTTGGACAGCAGTAAAAATTGAATGAAGGAGAAAAATGCAATACCAGGCAAAAATGGGTACCAGCAACTCTTAGTGATTTTCACTTTCCTCTCTGGTAAAATTCAGTAAAAATGTATTGTAAATAAACCCTTTTTAAAACTGTTTCATTGTGTTTAATTTTTAAAGAAGGTGGATTTAACTGTGATTTAGCACTGTTTTTTCATGCTAGCTAGAAATTGACCGTCACTGAAATGCGTGATTTATTGTATCAAGTAGCCTATGTGCAAATGACCATTCCGCGAACGCTTTGTTTTGATGTTGTCCCAACAATGGCCTATCGAAGCCTAGGTCTTCAAATCACTTACCTTACTCCTCTTACGGAGTTGGCTTAACCCAGTCGTCAGTCAAACGGTGACAATCTCATTTTTAAAAACCTTATTGTCTATGGAGAAAATTTAAAATATCTAAAACATCGGCGAAGCTCCATCATCACTGCAATCTCAATAAAATGAAAAGTGCATTATCTAAAAATGAAGTAATTTTTCACATAAAATGATCACTGAGCTGTGGAAACAAAGTGTACTTTAAATATACAAGGTCATGTTATTCACCATAATTAAAACTCGACATTGCATATGATTTATATCAGGAACTTTTATGTACAATGTGAGCTGCTAAAAATTTTGGCTTGCGCGTGGCTTTAGACTCTGCCCGAACAACTGTTCTGTCCCGTTGGACAAATAGTCTTATCTTAGTATTACAACTACCCTCATGAAACAGAAAAGTACATTGCTTAAATTGATGCGTCCAGCCCTGCTGGAAAATCGCACTATTGTGTTGCTGTTAGGAGATTTATTAAACGATTTAGGCACCAGATAATCGATTTTGGAAATTATATCGATTAGGTGCCCTAGCGACAGGGCAATTTCCGTTTGCATTGGAACTGCTCAGTAAAGCTGCCTTTTAAGATGGGTATGAAGCATATCTATGCCAAAATCGACCTATTATGCCATTAGCTATAAAATGATATACTTTCTGCCGCATAAAAGGACTCTTTAAAGCCACTCTTTTGTACTTCAAAGGCATTGTGAAACCGACAGCTACATGGCTCTCTCTGCTGAATGCTTGGACTTCGACCCCACAGAGTGCAGTTGTTTAGCGTTTACAAGACAAAATTAATTTGACCTGAAATATTTGCCTTAACTGAAAGGTAATGCACCACTAAAGGGGAGCGAACCATTTTCGGGTACCTCAAAAACTAGGGGAACTCGTTCCAGGTTATTTACCGATAGCATTAATTATTTATTTAAGCGATGTAAGTACACTATCAGCTGGTTCCTCAGCCATCATCACCGATTGTCATTGTTAACTTTGCATATTTGGGAGGAACGTAAGCTAAAAGTGAAAAATGGTCACTTTATTTAGCTCAAAGAATTGGAATATTATTTGCACAAACAAATCTTCATAAATGGCTCGATGTACTTACTTTTGGGAACCATGACATTGTTTGTTCACTATGATTTATTTATTTAAAAAGGACAGCCAAATTTAACTCGACAGCATTGGCATGCAAACTAAGCACAGACATCCTGCACAGATAATAGGAAATGGTGAAATTAAAGAGGTAGACCCCTCTTTAGCTTAAATAATTTTATCAAGGTTATATTACTAAAGATGTATAGTTCATAGTCCTACGAAAGGACTCGTATTAAGATTTACCCCTACATAGGTATCCTCGTATGGCGAATTCAAAATTGTAAACGAATTTCAGAATTTTGGTCATCTTTAACAATTTGTATTCCTTCCAGCTAGACTTACGAGGCAGCGCCGGGTCCCCCATTCTGTGCCAAATCAAGCCAAAACCCTAGGATTTTAGGGAAGCCACAAATTTCAAAGAAGTATGAAAACCCAAATATCACTTTTTACTTTATAAAATACAGGCAAATCATGAGTATCCTTCCAGTCTTATTAATAATGCTGGAATCAGACCAGTCTTACTGCAGCTCGACCCTGTAAACACTATTCGATATCTGCATGCAGCGCTTTAATGTTTATTTAGTTGATGGCAATGTTTATGATAAATGAAACGAAAACATCAGTTGTCCGTGTGGTGTACAGGAACACTGACGCATCAATCACCTCAATCCAACAACCGCCGCTATGACTGAATGCATCTGATAGCAACACATTTTGCTCTTTCATACCTTGCGGCATTCCTGTTAAACTTATTTAAGTTTTGAACCGCAGTAAAGAAGAATGAATTTGTGTCTGTTGTCTAAGAAAAATTTAAAGTGCAATTCTCGCCTGCTTTTCGAAAGAATGTCATTCCATTATCACACCAGGCTAGAAATACTATTTTTTGTACAGTAATAAGATTCTAGCCTTTTAGTGAATTTAAGCTACACAGCAACATATTTGTTTATCATTTAAATGGTGTTAAAGTATGTTCTAGCAACCCTTAAATCAATCATCAAGGGCCATCGTACAGGATTGCGGTGTGTGAAGCAAACATACAAATAAATAAATAAACAAACTGTCAATCTTTTAAGAAAAACCTGCGATCAATTTGTTGGCGGGGTGGATTATTCAAATGCCGCGGCCGCCATTCGTCATCAGTCGCAGTAATCCGGAGTGCACGCCGCTTATCTGTGGCCGTCATTCTCAGGCTCTTGTAGGTAAAATCGATGGCCAATCGATACAACTTGGGGGACTCCGTGGTCGCCTTTGTGGACGAACGCAGCTTAGCCATCGATCAGCGCCTCGCATTTTGCATCGCCTATGTCGTGGCTTAGCCTTTAGCATCATCTGCAAACACAGTAGCTGTAATTTTGCCGAGCTTAGGTGTCTGGTTGCTCTTGCAATTTTTCTGAGGCCAACTTTGGTAGTTTGCCTTTTTTATTTATTCATCCGACTGGCTGCATCTTCTCAGTTAGCCTTTTGTGAGTGAAAATTATCCTTCTCCTTATTTTACGTCAATTTAGGAGAAGGCGAATCGATTGGATCACGTGTTATGCAACGACGCATGTAAACCAGGGTGGGGTGCACACGATCACGCCGTAAACTACATTGTTGATTAATTTTTTTTATTTTATATATTAGCTAGTTAGAAACGTGAGCTAAAGTGGGTTTCACAAATCCGTACCACCTCTCACTTTATATCTTAGGGATTTTTTAAAATTATTCATTAGGTTTGAGGCGCATGGGTATCGTTTTCATTGATTCACCTATTAAATAGAATTATAACAATTGACTTCAACAGTACCAATGTTTTTAGCAGAAATCAACAAAAGTTACTTCTTCCATATCATATCACGCAGTTCAGCCGTATTGTTACATTCGACTCTCACTATTTTTAGAACAGTTTTTTCTTTGCAAGAACAGCATTGATTGTATTTGGTCAGGTGGATTTATTCCTCTATGATAGCGTCGTAACTAAGTTCATGGCCTAACTCTACAGTCCATTAATGAATCGAGCGGTCCCTCTCTATGGGCTTTTGGTCCCAATCGTTCGTCCTTTGTGGGGTCCTGCAACTCCACAAATTAACCTGATTGTGCAATGCGCCTCGTTTTCAGACAGTGAAATTTCGGAAACCTGGTACCCTCATAAAGACCCTCCCGAGCCCATAAGGTAGTGTGGTCACGGGGAAGTTTGCGTACGCTCTGACAAACAACCAGCTTTCTTTTTTTTTTTTGATTAAAATGGCAGTAAATAAATAAATAAATAGTTTTCTAGTTAGTTTGGTTGGTGCACTAAACTGTTAATTTCGTTCTCCATAAGTGAAAAAATGAGCTGCAATCCAGAAGGGGCATACGAGTTCTGTTTCATTCGGTCTGTGGTTTTAAGAAGTAGAAAGGTAAGAGACCTTCGTTATCAATTTAAGTAATAACCTTATTTTCGAGATGCAGGTGATGCTTAAAAGTTGTGGATTTCGGAGACGTCAATGAAACCCTCTTTCCGTCAATTTTTACGGCATTTAAACGAGGAACTACCAAAAATTCAAGGATGACTTATAACTCACAAAATTCCATAGGTTTAATTCTTTTAGCATATTTTAAATTAAAATTAAGTCGAAGTTAGCATTTCTACAAAATTTCGAAACTTGAATTTCCGTTAAAAGTAGCGACACGTTCTTTTCTAGCCTCAGAAATGTACAATTAATTTGTTGATTTTGTGAGGTTTTGTGAGTTCGGGTGTCCAATTTATGCGTGGAATTGATGGCAATAGGTAAACTCTAGTTGAAGGCTACTTCACTTGCATCCACCGTAAAGCATGAAAAGGCTACTGAAACCGCAGTCACCCATATGCAATCCATGCATAAAAAACACAATTCAAAAACCCGAAAAAAATAAGTCACAAAAACAACACCAATGCACTTAAATTGAGCATTTTTTGCGCTGTACCCCTTGCGTACTCTTCGTCTAAATACTTTTCCGTAGTATTGATGAGTGCTGAGACGGATTGTTGCAAAGCTCAACACAATCACCATATAGACGTGGGGTTTCACAACTCATTTTTTTATCACCTATTCGTTTTCGTAAAACATAGCATAGCACAGCTATCCATCGGTTGATTGTACGTGACAGTTTGTGTAAAAAAAATTTTTATAAAAATGAGGTCAGCTGTTTAAACTGCAAAGCTTTGCGCAGCCTGCAAAACAGGTTATTGGAATTGTACCGAATTTCTAGGTACATTCAATTAATCCGTACTTCCTTTCTCATGGCTGAATTCTTCCTGTTTTCCTGGTCTCCTAGATTGTACATTTTCAAGATGATCTCCTCTAGGCAGGGATAAGAGAAAATTGTGTTTGCTTTAAAGGCAAATGTAGGCTCTTCATTTTGAGGTCCTCAACGGAGCAAAAAATGCTTTTTTATCACTTTCAAGGAGGTATATAGTTAGCATGCAGTTTTCTTTTAGGGAATGTAATTACTACATTATTCGTTCTCTTGAGGTTGACAGATGCCATATCTAGAAATTATTAACCCATCGGCCAACGCAATTAGCCGCGAACTATTATTGGTCCGATTAATCAAGGTCATTTCCAGCCTTGAAGCCAAAATCTGTAAAAAAAATACCGGCAATATTCTGACTACCAACCTGTCTACACTCGGATGGCTATGTGAGTTTTATTTTTTATGTGAATAATATGGAAATAAGTGGGACTCCGTCGCATTATAGCAAAAAACATCAAAAAGAACAAATTATTGCTGTGCTTACAGGAGGTAGGGTGGATGAAATCGTATGGATCCTGTCTCGGTGATTGAATTTAGCAGACTTCCACAACAGGAAATTGTCCCAAAGTTGGTAGACTGTTGGAACAAAAATTATTCTTCTTATTTTAAGCTAAAAAGTTGTTTAAAAGTGTTGGCTTTTGCATATTTATGTTAAGTCCCGCGAGTAATACATTGTTTGCCAGTACCGTGAATAAAGAATTCATGCACACCAAAAGCCCGCTGGTAATCCTAAAAATATGCTTTTCAGATCCAGAACGGAATTACTCTGGTTAGCAAAGAGTAAGCGAAACGGAAAATGGAGACTCTCTGCTGCTAGTGTTGACCACTTCAGACATTGCATTCACTTTGTAAATTTAAATTTAACTACCGCAGCTATAATTTGAACGAGTTTCAAAGTGCATGCCGATTTGTGTAAGGCAACCGAAATGAGCCCCATATGGCATCCTGACGTTAATTTCATAGCTGAATTCTTAATTTTGGCGATCCTAATGCGCCTACATACTAAGGAACAATTTTGTGACATTAATGGCTTCCATCACAATCCATATGTTAATCTATGGAATTTTTGTATCTCACTCAATTTCGCAGTAAACTCAGACTTCAGTGAAAGAACTTTCTCTTAATTTATTATGAATGCAGTAATTAGTAATTTCAATTAGATCCTAATAAGTACATCTTTTGCAATGCCAAAAGGCAACATGTCCACTGTTTGTGTGAAGCCAAGAGTGTACTCGATGCAAACTAAATTAACCAAGCACATTTCCCTGGTAGGTGGTGGAACACGGCTTTGTCACTTCCATGTCAAAGTGACATCCCAGAGTCACCTGACGCCTCACTACTTGGTAGATCTGTCTGTCGAGAGGAAAAGAACGGTAGTTCCCCCATTATTTCAATGCTGTACTTTGCAAAGCAGAGTCGCAAGCAAGACGTAAACAAAAATACTTTTTAATGTTCTTATTATTTTCTGCTTAAAGTCACACTCATTAATTAATACTCAGATGGGTTAAACAGAGAATGTTAGGTTGATAACTCATTTTTTCATATGTAAGTTAAGTAACTTTTTTTTCTAAGGGCGAATTCGTTTCATCACGACCCATATGGTCAAGTGTGTGTGTGTTTCCGACGTTTCCTGAGCGTTGATCGGATTAAATTACCGGGAGGTAAAGCTACACTTTTGAGTTTTGTGGCCGAACGTTGGTCTGGTCTGAGCTGGGCTGGGGAGATGGGTGAGAGATAAGAGGAGTTTAGGGAGCATCCGTGACACGTCATTCAATCGATCGCATCGCTTAGCTCGCCCGCTGTCTGTGTGCGTCACGCGATGTGTGAGTGTGAGTGTGCGTGCGTGTCGCCAGGACCCACGTGATCGTCGAGGCGGATGAGTCTCATTGGCTGTGGACGCGGCCACCCCACGCTATCGGCTAATGAATATTTGTGACAGTGGGTCACCTCCCGCACACACATCTCAGTCTCACTTCGTGGCTCTAGGCCTTCCTTTTGTCTCGTTTTTCTCGATCGTGAGTTCTGTTCCCTATTGCTCTGAGTTTTGTTGACATTATAAATTTACAAGTTCAGTTCAAAATATCATCTCCTCTTTGCTCGCTAACTGCTTTCTGCTTCGGCCTGAAATTTCCCTAACAAGTAACTGTGTCCTTTGATTCTTGCAAATTTTAACTGGTAGGTACATTTTTGAAAGCAACTTCCTTTAGTGCAAATTAAATAAAACCGGATAATTATAATGAAATAATTTCAAATTAAAGTGTCACATGACCTCGAAGTGCAATTTTTCCGTTCATGATCAGGCGGATAATTTTTCTCCTTATCCTCAAATAAAAGGAGGGCTAAATTTTCCTCTCATGTGTGTCCATCGTCTATTTACTCCTTACTTTTCCCAACCCCCAAACCATAGATTTATTACTGATGTCAATTTTCTTTCATCACATCTGCCCTCTTCAGTCCTTTTAAAAATGAATGACGTAGGCTTGTTGCTTTCGATGAAGTTCTGTTTTTTTATGAATGCGTGACAAAATTTCACACAAGGACTCCTTAATTGCGTTTCACCACGCGTTTGCACGGGTCCCCGCACCAGTAAATCGTTAAATCCGTGGCTGGGGCTGTGCGAATTAGAAAACTTGAACCACTTTCTCCCTCAAAAAGGAGCGAACGTTTGCGTTAGGGATAGGTTGCAGCCTCGCTGGGGTCTTTCCTGTGTGTGAAGGCTTGTAAGGCTGGGGCAAAATACATTGGAGGGCGGAAGTCATCGTCAAGTCTCCACCCTCCTGCTCAACGCTGTTTGCAGTGATGGCCAACTTGGGCGCGGAACGAAGTCTCATGATCTAATGCTCGTTAACAAGGCCTTTTTTGCGAACCTGGAGGGTTTGGTGGTGGACAGTTGTGCCAACTCCTCATTTGTCGATCGATTCACTCTAAGTCGTTAAATACACCATTTTAAATCGTATTATTGAGTACAAATATAACTGGAAAAGAGGAAGACCTGTGTAGCATTCGAGTAACGCTTTGTTTGGCAATATGAATTAATAATTATAATTGCCTCACCATGCGCATGTAAGGTATTGTTAACCTCAGTGGACTTCTGAATTTTTTCATCTATGAGCGCGTGGTCCTGATTATCATGTCAGTTCCGAATTCACATAACTCCTACCAGGTTCCTTTCGTGTTTGTTGGCTGGTGTCGAGACTAATTTGCAGGCGGTTAGGGTGAGATCCTTCCAACATAAGCGGCCATATGACTTCTCTTGCGTAGAAGCAATTGACGGTGATTTAATTGTCCACTTTTCTACTTTAGTTTGCGCAACATCTTTTTTGGTGTCTCTCATACAACCTGAATTTTCTTCAATTTGAATCCATTATTTGCACGTGAGCATACACTCTTTGCATTTTGTTGTGTTTCGTCTTCATTATCATTCCCCCCAAGTGTTCAATTCACTCGCGCTGTCAGAAGCTAGCGCGCTCTGATACCATCTGCGGTTTAGCGATCACCGCCACTCTTCCCAGGCATCTATGATTGTGAAGTGTTCGGCCAAGAAGTGTGGATGAGTTAATTTTCTTTGAACATGACGAGGAAATAAATTTTCGGATCTGTGTAGTTGCAAGTATGTATGTATGTATGATTTATCCTCTTGTTGACACAGGCAAGGCGCACCTAAATGCGCCAACATAAACCTCCATTTTTTATTGGTCCAAAGGTTTGCTCCATTTTTTGTTAATTTGTGTGCGAAATTTGCGTGCGCACATACGTCTTTTCAGTCATTGTTGCCAACATGGCGTTGCGTCTATTTTAATTCGTTAATATGATATTCACCTATCCAACTGCCTTTACGAAATGCCTCCCTCAAATACTCAATTTTACTCATGGGGCATTGTCATCTTCGGTGTTTTTCATTTTTTTTAATTTTTAGTTGCATTCTAGTTATCGTTTCCGTAAAATTGACACCGATCCCTTGTTGACGGACAAGCCAGTTGAAGTTGTGTTTTTGTAAACCGAGCTGGCTGCAGTTTATTATTATTTTTTTTCGACAAAGGGCTTTACGTGTCTTATCTCTGCAAGCGCGTCTGAGTCATGCCACTGAGGTGAATTTCCATTGGCTGATACAATTAAACGCGCACACAACGTACGGTTGTCCTTGACTGGTTTATGACTCACTAATAATCGGTGTCGAAGGGTTGAGGAATAAATTCACGCCAGTCAGACTCGGGTTGACAGGTTGTGCAAGTCGAGGGTCCGTCTGGATGATGTTTCACAAGCGTTGTTTAGGATGACAGGGTTCCTTTCGTTCGACAAAACGCATGTTTTGCAAGTTAACAATGCCTTTTTTAGTCAACTTGGATTTCGCGCAGTAGTTTTACCCAAAAATGTGGGGAGAATTTTCCCATTGATTTTGCTTCCAGTTCTTGAAACCCGTCGTGGTGGTTCTGTGATTTAATTTGATATATTATTACGGTCCAAGCCTGGGTATATTTGCTTGGAAAGTCCACGCATACGTGGATTGAGTGTGGATTTTTAAGTGTGGTAGATTTTGAGGTATGAGGATCACGAGTGGAAACCAAATTCGATCTTCATGAAGTTAGGAAGCTCTCACAGTGATTTAACCACCATTACCTTGAGAACATGCTTTTGCGAAACATATATGTATTTGGCGTCATCATTTTTGGAGGGGAGTTGCCTGAATTTTCCGAGTTTGGATTCTTCACAAGAAATGTGGTTTTCCAGTTGGGCGTTGCGCCATGCTTTTTGGAGTCGACAAGTAATGGTGCTAGGCCACTTCTGATTCCCATTTATCCTTTTTGACTTTCTGATTAAAGAATCATTGTAGTAGTTTTTTATGCGCAATTATGCCACTTTAAGGGCACACAACCAGCATTTATGCATATATGCGTGTATATTTTTCTACGGCTGCTTAAACTTGCGCACGAGTGGACGTTTAACCAAAAATCCTCCTTAGAAGTCAGCTCAACCAATCAGAGAATTTATTTTCCCAGGCGAGCGCTAACGCTTGTCCAAGCAAAACCGTCGATCGTTCGCTAAATTTGTTTGAATGAGAATAAATCTTCGCCACAACACTTGGATTTGTGATTGGTGACTTATTGAAAAATAGCGATTGCCCTTTGTTTTTTGCTTCTAACTCCTTATTGCTAAGGCATTTACTGCATCTGTCACTCATTTTATGTCTCGATGAAATTACTTTTTTTTCCACTTGTATCTAATTTAAGTTGATAAATGGATCTCGTTGGAACTATCGACCTCAAAATTGTTTAGAAATTTTAGTTGATCTTTGTGCCTTTTCGCTGTTCCCTCACCAGTCGTTTTCAGGCCGGTTTTAAGTGCTTACTGTTGAAAATAGGACTTCTTTACTATTCTGCAAACACTTTGGAGGACTTTTAGATTTAAAGCTTCCGGGTGGGTTTCCTCAAGTTCTGAATATTCTTTGGACTTGGGAATTAGTGACCGAGAGTATGGTTAAAACGATATTTCACTATCCGTGGAATCTCGCATCTTGCTACGGTTTTTCACGTGAAATCCGTGTCTTACATCAGGCCACAGAGTTCAGTAAGCCAATGAGAGATTTGCTTGCTGAATTCAAGTTGGACCAAACAAATGTCAATCGCTTCTTCGTGTGAGCAGATCTTATCCTCGTCGACCTTGGAGCTCTCGGTGAGGCCCGCTTCACTGTACCCGTTGGGCCACCATATTTTGCTCAATGAGCAGTTGTTTCTCCGAACACCCTCTCTGCACGTGGGAATTTTTTTTTTTAAAGTTTTCCTAGAAATCTTGATCGATCCAACGTACAAACTACTGGTCAGCCATTAGGTCGTGTAGGTGCGTGTTTATTATTTTTTAGGTCCACCAGAATTTTGCTTTCATACATGCACTAATTTTTGATTGGTCAACTTATTCTGCAGTTATCATGTGAGTTGTGCGCACGCACGCATTGACCTGCGTCCAATCAGCGGTTGACGTGCGGACGTTGATTGATTTTTAGCCTGCACTTTCGAGTCGACGCGCGTGCGTACGTGCGTGAATGCGTGAGAGCGTGCACACACGCGAGTGTGCCAGACGTGCACCATCACGCACGCACCAGCGCACACACACACGCACGCGACCTTGTGATGTGCACACGCACACGCACACCGCCATAAACTGAAATTATATTTAGTGAATTTTGTTCAATTGTGACGAGTAAATTGAAGCCACTTTCGATACACCACTGTGCTGCTACGCTCTTGACGACCTACTTTTTTATTTCCAGATAGACCGTCGAGACCCGTAAGAAAGGAAAGGTAAATTTGAATTTTTTTGCATATTTGTCACACTTTGTGTTGCATTATTTCTACCTGTTTCGCTATTTACACCTTGGGTTCCACTTTATATTGAACGCATTCATGGCTCTATTTGAATCAAATCACTTATTTGCCTGTCTCTAAAAGCAATTTTTTCGCGAACAATTGCGGCACTTTAGCTTTGTTTTAATTTAAGTACTGACTGTAGAGTGAACTGTACATGAAATTAATTAAACCGTGAGGTTGGGTTTTACTGTGCTGTCGTCTCAGGTTGAATTCACAGGTCCTTTTTTATCCATGGTTTTGCACGTCAGTGGGCGAGAGAGAATTACTATGACTAGCGGCTTTGATTGCTTGTTGTATTTCAGCAGCTTGCCACTTTGGTTCGATCCAACTAAATCGTACTACGATCATACAATAAAGCAATGCTAAGTTCGTGAAACTTTTTCTTGCGAAAACCAAACGAAGTTGACCAAACTGGTTATTGGTTCATGCATTTTTCGCTTTTTTCGAGTGCGTACGTAGGTATATGGTCACCTCAAGTCAATTTGAATGGTTACGTATGCTACAGCAGACGACTTCATTTTTAGGGCTCCTTGATTTTCCCTTCCGCTGTAGGATTTGTGCATTCTTATAAAAGCCCGCATTCAGGTGCATGTCTTATTCTGCTTCCATTTCGATATCTCGGTTGTGGTCAACACCTTAGAATAGGTTCGATCGCCCCAAGCGTCAGGCTTATTTAAACATTTGTAAGTTCCAGTATGGTTATTCACACGCTTATTACGAACGCCCTGTTGGATGAATTATTGTCCAATAAACTGTCTATCCTTAATTATTTGCGTATCATTTGGTCGCTCAGATTAACTTTTGAGGTGAAATTTGAAAGGCAATTTACGTACGTACAACTTAGATCAATGCCGATTTATATTGACGAATTCCACCAATCAGCGGGCTAATTCCATTCGGACACGCACGAGTGCGTACGCACACATCTCGTGTGTGTGCGCGCGTGCGAGGTGTGTGAGTGAAATTAAGACGAGCGGTCCTTTAATGTAATTATGCTTATAGTCCTGACTACTGTTTGCTTTTTTTGCTTTTTTCTCCAAAAGCAGTCCAAATAGCATGATGAACTCATCTGAAATCGGTCTCATACCCGTGCAACACAAAGGCGAATCGCATGATCTCTCATTCGTCACATCAAAGTCCTCGGCTGAAGTAAAATCGAGGGATCTACCCTCCTCTCCATCGGTGTCCTCCACCCCTGGCGCTGAAGCTGTTCCCTCTCCGACTACTGCATCCAACGGGGATGAACAGCATCAGCGGTCGACTGAAGTGAAGTTTGTGACTGCGGCGGCTGCACAAATCAAGCGCAAGCGAGGTCGCCCACGGAAGTATACGTTCGACCCGTTCCCTTCCCAAGTGGGCGGTGCCTCGCACGCACGTCTGGGCCTTCCGTCAACATTTTCCACGGTTGAAACCAATAGTCTACTCCCAAGTAATCCTAGTGGGTCGGGTGCCTTAGACCAACCCAAGAAACCGCGTCTCGGTCGGCCCTCGAAGGCTTACATATCTGCATCCAATGGCACAGATTCTCCTGCTAGTATGAGGAGCGTCGAGGTGAAGGATCCACCCCACGGGTCTGCCATAGGGGCTGCCGCGCCAGAGCAAACGCATCAACAGCAGCTGCACCAAGATTTAGTCTCAAACAAATTCCACTCCGCTACGGTTTCGACCTCCCTCTTTCCCAAACTCATCTCCTACCCAGCGCAATCTCCCGCCCTTCTCAACGGGCACACCAATGGGGTCAACGGCACACCCAGCAGCACTGCTAACACAGCCGCACAGATGGCTCCTTCTGCTGCTGCTGCTGCTGCTGGTGCTACGCTGTCGACTGCGCCGTTGAAGCCCTCAGCTCCGGTCCTCATGGAGTACTACAATGGTTCTTTCATTAATGGTGCGATCGCGGGTCCGGCAGCTGCGCTGATGTCCCCTCCGCCACCACCACCAATGCCCACCACGCAATTAGCGGCCGCTGCTTGCAGCACTATGGAAGCGGGGCTGATTCGCCGGCTGCTTCCGCAGGCCGAGGCGGCAGTTAGCGCCACCAGGGCTGGCGGCTATCCCGGTCCGCACGCGTGGACTGCGGAGATGGTAGGGTCTTTCATTGCCACACTGCCAGGCTGTCAAAACTTAGCTCGGGCGTTCATTGAAAACGTAAGTTCTCCCAAGTTCACTCTAATGCGCTCCATCTATTCACTCGTTTGATGGCTCGAAAGCCCACCACTTTGCTTAACTTCAGGAGATCGATGGTGCTGCGCTGCTGTGTCTGGAACAGCACGATCTCATGTCAATTCTAAAGTTGAAGCTTGGACCGGCTGTGAAAATTTTTGGGGCAATCAGGACCCTCCGTCAGGCCTTCCTCTCGATCCCTTATAACGATTTAACTGCGGATCACTCATCCATGTTAGCCGCTGTGGTTTCCTGCTTCCCACCACTTACTGCGGCGTCAGCAACCCAGACCTCGGCTTCGGCAACGGGCAGTAGCGCCGCTTTCTCCATCAACAACCTGGCTGTGGAGGAGGCATCGTCTGCTGGCTCACCAACGCCGTCGGGCCCTGTCGGAGTAGTCGTCGTGAACGGAACTGGAGGACGCGGTTCGCCATCGTTGATTGTTGGGACTGCGGAAAAGCCCAGTCATTAGTGCTGAAAAAATGGCAAGTGAGTGCGCAGCTGGTATGGGGGCACTTGGTGGACGGTGACTTTTCTCTCCAAGTGACCTTTATTTTTGTGTCTACAGCATCAAGTATACATTCCTTCCTCCTTACTCGCTCGTCCTGCTCCTCCGCCACTACTACTACGTGCCACTACATTAATACACTTGAATCCATCGCTCTTTTTACAAGTCATCCTATCACTGTATATTAAAATTGTCACGAATAAAAGTTTTATATGGTGATCGTAATGGGGTTATTTCTTGGTCGTACATTTTTGATGTTTGGTTTGATAGTGGTGTCTTAACATCAACAACTGATACGTGAGGCTTTTGGTATTTTATGGGTACTGCTGTCATCGCACAGACTAGATTTCGCATGGAGGCGCTATACCAAAGTAGGCACGAAACCTCTATTGAGGTCAAGGGGGAAGTCCGAGTCATTTTCGGCTGAGGAATCTCCCATGCACCTTCTCGTGTGGGTCAGTCACTACAGACTAAAGGGCCCGACATCGACTGAAAGTTCATATCCGGCCTATGGTAAGTACCATCGACGAAGGACCGTTAATTTCCGCACCTTCAAGCTGCGGCTTCCTGTTATCGACGGTTAACTTGCCTTTTTTTGAGTTGGTAGAATCGCCAAGCGAATTAGTGCCATAGATATTCCCGTTGCGGCGCTCTAGTATTCATGTACAGGAGACGTATGAAACGTTAATATAATTTTGAGGCAGTAAACCAAAGTGGTCTCATGTCACACCAGTCGAATCCTGCCTTATTTGTCTAGTTAAAGTTAATTACTAAAATTAAGTTACTGAACACCAAGGCGAGGAGGGCTTCAATTTGGCAATCATGGGTAATCTACCTAACTTGCAGGTTGGGACTTTTCCAAGGTGGATCAAAACATCACGAACGGCCATGCATGCTTGGGTCATGGAATCGGCTATTCAGTGAATTGCTTTCCAGAAGCAAAATAATGGGTGGTAAAATTATTTATAGTGAAGAAATAGGTGCTCTGAATAACTTCAACTTTTCAACCTGTTGCATATTTACAGCCTTAAATGCTGTTTTTGAGTCATGGAAGATGTGTTCATCTTGGCCATTGCAAGTAGACCAGGTTTTGGGACACATGAAGGTGGGAGGTTTAGCGTTCACATCGTTGGTGGGCTGGAAGACTGCGCGCGCATCTGAGTCGCGGTATTTATGTCACATGGGTGCTTGGTAAATCAATTTGATCACTTCATGAAATATTTATGCTAAATGCGTAAACACACATCTGATTTAAGCTGAGAGCACATTGAATGGCAGCATTAATGCGGCTTCTCTCAGCATATAAATAAGACGAAAACGAGTACTATTACAATTGAATTTCGCCCTCGCCAACGGCAATCACCTTCAACATGGTAATTTTAGAGAAAAATGTAAAGGTTTTTGTCACACTGTGTTCATGCTGTGAGTATATGATTTGTGAAACAGTGATTAATTCATCGATACATTAGAGAAAGCGCGGGTAATGTTTTAAAGTGCTTTACTATTTTAGTAGTGTCCGAAATTGGAATAACTGCCTTTAGTTTTATTGCAATTTTAATTTCTGGGATTGGAATGGATCTTTTATTCTCACTACAACTACGCCCATACACAAATCCACTAAATTAAATTCTGATAGGTTATTTAGGTTTTTTAGCATGATCGTTCTAAATTATGCCGCCTTAGTTGAGAAGGAATCCTCAACCCTGCAGCCGATGGAAACACTGATGGGCTCTAATGGCTTAAAATGCCCAAGAATTCTTCTAAAATTTTGAGTATCAAAGACTAGTGCTGAGTTGTTTTGCTTGAATTATTATGCTTGAGTAGAATAATTTCGCCAGACACAATAAGTCGCTGGAAAATGAGCCGACATCATATTAAAACTTGAAAAGTTCGGTGCCAAATACAACCATATTCCGCGCAAGTACTTGTATTAATTTACTGAGGTATGCGTTTCGGTTGTCATTGATAAATTCATAATAAGTACGACACTGTTTACAACGAAAAGCTGTGAAAATTAATCCTTTTGGAATTGAAATACTAATTTCGCTGCAGGTGTGTGTGAAAAGTACGCATCACGTGGCGGGAAAGTGTTAATGCGAAGGAGTGCAAAATCTGAAATGAAAATCTGCTCAAAAATAAAGGAGAGGAATCTTCAGCCCTTTCTTACATCGCCGTACAAACAAGACATCGGAATGAAAGAGTAAAATATTTCTTTTAGAACTCTGTTAATATCAGAAAAACCCAATTGTCAGCTGCATTAAAGCACTCCATTTCGAGACTCATAAAAGATGAAAGGCAACGTAGAACTGGAAAGTTAATGCCCTTAACATCTAAACGCTAACATCCAAGTTTGTCCAAGGGAATGACCAATAAGAAAAATTTTAATTTAAGACATCCATAATTGTTGTGAAGAAATGAATACACTTTTGAGAAAACTTAAAATGCAGCACAAATTGCCAGCTTTTGTGTTTGTTATCACCTTCTAGCAATGGTAAAATGTGTTTAACCTGTTTATTTTATTTAAACGCAATCAATGAAACAACAAAAACACGATAAAACTCAACCGCGTTATGGATGAAGATTTTACACTAAAGAAGGAAAAACAGTAATACAGAGTTCAGTAAACAATGACGAAATTTCCTTCATAAAACAACATAATAAGACGATAAAGCGATGTGGATGTCACCATTCATTTAGACATCTTATAAAATCAATAACACAAATGAGTTAATGACGACAATATTTATTCTTTTTTAAATTTCCCAAAAGGGGTATTTTTTCTGTGTAAACAGTTCAAATAACATATTTAAAAAACGGAGGTTTAAATATCCTAGAAAACAACGATATGTGCCTTAAAGTGCTCACATTCTAAGTAAGTGACTTGATGTTGAGGTTTGTTGGTTGCGAGTGTATTAACACGGAGGGATGCTCTATTGGCCTGGTGTCACCACTACCTGGTTTGACTTTCCATCCAGACAAGGCACTGGAATTCTAACCGGTTCATTTTTGAATGTCAATGAACCTATCTGGCACTCTTTTTGGGGGATTATCGAACTTCCTCGAGTCTGAAAACGCAGTATAGACTGTGATGATTAGAATGCCTCAAGAAAAGCTCTGTAAGCTTTTAAAGGTTTTCAGTTTCACCATTTTGAGGCAATGAAAGAGAAAAATCAAGATGATAGTTTAAGTGAATGCACAATCAGTTGAAACCAGCCATGCCGTTCAGGAGTAGCTCATATCGAAAGGCTCCTGAGGATTTTCTCATGCTAGGAACACATTGCTATGAGTGCTGAAATGCCAGTAAACTGCTTTAACAGCGGTGTTGTCAATTCCGAAAAATTCCATTAAATGAAAATTGTTAAAACTTTTCGGAGGGGAGGCATTATTCAATAATTACCCTTTTTTCGGTTTATATTTGAGTCGCACTTAGGTGGACTATTTTTTTGCAAAATTTTAGCCGTATATATCTTGCTATTCGATTTTTGGAATAAGTCATGCTTAAAAATACAAAAACACTAAAATTTTAAGTACTTTTATGATGTTGACATCATGGCAACCAATTTTATTGCTATGCAAGTATCGTTTTAAGAAACAATATAGTCTTATTTAACCAAATCACTTCAGAATAAAACCTCGGAGATTGCAATAACCAAGTGCCTGCTTAATGCTTGATTTTGCTGTTTGTGTTATTCAGATTAAAATTAAAAGTACGAAAGTCCTTAAAGAAACTAACCGACTGAATTTACGTCAAAGAAGTGGCAAGGAATCGATCTTGATTTACTTTCTACCCCAACTTTATAATCATTGGGCAAAAAATAAGTCCCTGACCTTTAAATTGACGTGACTTCCGAACCTAGTAGTAGAAACCAAAAACCACTTTTTATGTGTTTCTCAGTTGTGTGTGTAAAGAACTAAACTGCGCTAATCTCCCTTAAATTCCATACAATTTTGTTTCACTTATTACAATTTTTGCCAATGAACACAAAATTTGAAACGCAATGGCTGATTTTAGCCACCGCATTGGAAAAAGTTCTCTTTGACAAAATTGCTTTGACACACACTCGGCCGTGATTTTTGGTCAACCGAAAACAGAATAGCTTTGTATTTATCACCTGTAATGGCTAAAATAATCTTCCAAATACTTTCATCACGAAGGCTATCAGAAACACATATTGAAGGCACAAATAAACCACAATAACAATAACAGCTGTTTTAAAGAGAACTTTTTGGATATCTTATTGTATAATCTTATGTACCACAAATTTCTTACACGTTGTTTTACAGTATTGCCAAGCATATTACACAATGTTTTGAAATTGGTCATGCTGCACCATTTTTATTAGAGGAAATTAGGTAAAAAAGTCACAAATAGAGTAGTACGGTTCCTATAAATTGGTTGGTTTAAAAGATCGAGGACCACATAAAATTACCTTTTTACACGGTTTAAATGGATGTCGAAATATGACAATAGCTTCGATAGGCTATAAAATCTGTAATAAATTGTCCTTCCATGTCTACATCTAGTCTTCAGTGCATGACCTCAACAGCAAAACAACAGCCTATGCTCAAAATAACTGCGTTAAAATTTTATTCAACATCAGCATGTGAACAGTGATAAACTGGAAGGAAAAATGGTCGTAGGAAAGGTCTAAGTATTTTCCTATTAAATGCGTAAATCAGTTTAACACCTAAAAAATAAGCTACAAATGTGACCATCAATTTCCTGAACTGTTTTCATAGCCAACCTCCAAAACGCTGTTTAACAAAGTAAACCCTCTCCGATGAGTTGCAGCATTTGAAAGCGCTGTGAACATAAAAATGCCTTCAAATGAGGATGCTGATAAAAATGAAACTGACAGTGAGGTTTCATGACACTAATTTGTTTGGTTTTCTTCCATTGCTCTATGTTCTTATATGTTAATTTGGTAATCGGACTGATTGATGTTAGTTGTGGGGAAAAAGTGAAAAGCCCGCTTTTTACAAACATACTTTTCCACGAGGTGACTATTTGCACGGTTATTTTAATGGGCCCCAGTTCGAGTGTGAAAGTATAGAAGCCCTTTGCACCGGAGGGAAATTAGTGTGCTACTGAATAAATTGCTTTTCCATTGAGGTGGATAGCAATAAATTATAATTTAAACTCAACGGGATTGCAAGGCAATATGTGCATAGGTTAAAACTTCTCAGAATAACATCATTAGGTAATTGGATATCATCTCTGGTCATTGAACAATGAAAATAAGCCAAAAGGTTTTTTACTTATTCAGCGGTCTCTCATGGTCGGTAATGTGCTGGTGTGCATGACAATAAACCATCAGAAATGGATTTAAAAAATGTGACTTTCTAATACATTATCTGTGATGTAAAATGAGGAGTAGTGAAGTGGACACCCGAGCTATTTACTGCCTATAATTCCAAGTTACAACATTACCCACGATTTGTAATCCATTAGTTAACAAATTTAAAAGGCAGTAGCCCTACTAATAGCAGTTTCCCATAGTCATTAATGTTAAACCGCAATCTTAATAAATTTATAATACCTCGAATTTAGCTTAAAGTCAGCTAAAAAATGTACTAAAATAATAAACAGGTGAATCAAATTTAGCATCGTGGTCTCTGCTGAACGGCATACGGGAAGAACCTAAATGTTACTTTAAGCCGTATATAAATAGTTCAAAAGAGCTTATTTTTTACTAAAACAATGCAGTATACAATGTTTGGACGAAGCACTCAAGTACCAACATTTTGAATAAACCTACAAATAGTGCAAGCTCGTTTGCGCTATTGTGGCATACACTGTGGAGAATACTGGGATGGAACGATTTAGTTGCATTTTTAGCGTCGCTGTCGTTAAATTAAAATACTGAAGTCTTCGACAGATTTACTTTGAATTTTTGGGGACGAGTCCTCCGTTTATGTTGAGCTTTTCGAAAGCGTACAAGTCCTCAACTCTTGCTAATAAATCTCAAGAAAACTTAAGGCATCACCATAATGCTTTAGCTCCTTATTGAAACTTTCTACCAAGCGAGGGCTGTTAACTGCACTTCTCTCCTCAAATGCCTCCTTATAACTAGATCTTGATGGGCATTTATTGCAAATTTTGTTAAAAGCATTAGCTTTTTAGGCCTTATATTGATAGTAATTAAGTGAATCAGAAACTGTACACGAGTGGCTTGCTGACACAGGCACCGTGGATGCACCGGAAGTTTAAAAGACTAGCACAAAGAGAAGAAATGACAAGCCTAATAAACAAAATAAGTAAAAGCCAAAGTGCATGGATGAAGCACTAAAATCAAATTGGCAAAGTAAATTGTATGAAATATATTACCAATAACTCCAGTCAAAATGGCATTTAGTTAAGGAGACTACCACGTTTAAACTTCCTCGATGGATTGTTATTTGGTTTACAATCACCCATTTCGCTATGCTGCATGAGGAGATCATTTGAAATAATTGATGGCGAACTTTTTCCGTCACGCGCACTTCTAACACAAGACCGCGTTTGGTGCGCACCAGCACCACAGTACCACTTTGTTGTTGCTTAGCGTTAAACTAGCCTGTACAAAACTAACAACAGTTGAATGGACTCAAAATTGTTTAGAGCATGGGCTAAATTTACCACATCACATCATGTGTTGTTGTAAGAGCATATTTTACTAATGAAGGCCCTCAATAATGATAAGTAAAATGTGAATTGAAAGTTATTCCTGTTGATCGATAAAAAGTATAAATGTATTTTGAAACAAAAAGTATAAATGCACTGCGTTAACAAATAAAACAGCAACACAGGACTCGCTTGATCGATTCAAAATGTGGAAAGAGCATTAAGATCTTAATTTTAATCTAGTACAATGACAGTGGCGTTTAAATGTTAGAGCAAGTAAGAGGGCACTTAAGACACTCACAGCATTAAAAGAGGCGCAAGTTTTTAGCTAGGCACCTTTATGCACCTATAATGGAGATATTTCTCATAAGAGTTTTGTTTTTTGCTAAAAACATCTTACTCAGCCCTTCGCATAGGAACAGATCTACTGTGCGAGCCTTGAAATGCATTTAAAGTGGCTTGGGCACCCTTAAGGTATCGGAAAGCACCATAGAAATCCTTCTACATGGGCAAATCTGGGGGTCTTATGCAACGTTTCATGCTAACTTATATCGAGCTGTTACATACCCTTGCAATTTTTAACAATTTTCCTCATATTTTTCGTCACTTGACAGACAATACCTGTAATCACTACTAATTTGCATAGTGTCCCACAATCTCACCCCAGAAGGTGGGCTCTGCATGAAAGTCGAGCCACGTGTTCATAAAAGCCACTGCAACGTCTCTCGCCACTTGTTTATGTGCGTCATACAATCCAGCCAACTTACAAATTTGGTCTCTCAGCTGATAAAAATACTTCATGGAACCGACGAACAAAATGAGTTCCATAGATTCTTTTGGCCATTACGATATCGGGTGTCGTAGGAATTGTATTGCTGCCACTTATTTAAAGACTAACTTCATGCATGGATCATTAGTTTATTTCATGATTGGAAGATGTAGAAGTAGAGCCACATCAATTTTACCTGGAGCTAAACTGAGTGTGTACTCAATATTGTGTATGATCTCCAATCTGTTTCATGCTGTCTCAGGTCTTCGGATAGTAATTCCATGGTAGCAATCATATGCTATATCCACAAGCACAAATAATTATTACCAATTGTAGTACTGGTATCAAAAAGATGATCACAACTTTCCAAGACTGGATCGTCAGTTTGACAAGAGAATATCTCCGAAAATCAGCATCACTTATGTATTACAGTGCTTAGAAGAGTTCATTTATTTGGAGGAAAATTTAGTTCTTCCAAAGGAACAAAAAATTAATTCCAGATTATAAGAGGTACTGAAACTGTAATAAATGCGGACAAAATACAAAATAAAAGGTTGTTGCAATTAGAACAAACTTTTTTGTGCGAAAGTTAAGGTATTAAAGTGGCGGCGGATAAAAGCGATTCGTCGTCGACAAATAACTTTGTATCACTTAGTCAATCATGTGAAGACTGTCGTTATGTGAATGAGCTTCAGGAGTACAAAATTTCTTACGTTAAGCTATAAGATATGCAGTAGCTAAATAATTTGACAACCAGGCAAATGTCTTGTGTGTCACCTTTGTTTTACTTACTGGTTTTCGATGTTTTATCTTGAGGTTGAGGCAGAAATAACTTATTTGAGTGACAAGAAATTATACAACTGAAAAACATTGAAAAAATCGAGTTTGATGTTATGCTGACAATCAGGCCAAATATGCAATTTAAGGCAAAAATTCATGTTTCCGAAATTGCTTATACGAATTATAGTGAAACTTTGCTTTAAATATACGGCAGATTAGGGATACATAGTTGAAATGTGGTATCGCCTTTTTTCATAGTTCTTAAGCTCACACTTTGGTTTTCCCTTCAACACTAGTCTATAGTTAAGTAGCATCATGATGGGCTCTATGCAGAAAGGCTAATAACTCCCAAAATGGTTGTTTTTGTGTTTTTTTGAGTAACGGATAATAATGTTTTATATTGATTGAATATTTAATCTATTATGATATCTAATATCTCCAGTTGAGATGGAAATGTCAATCACAATGGCAATAAAAAAGCAAGAGAGACAAGACAGGTGCAAATTTTCAAAATGGTCTTTAGTGAATTATTCGGTGAATTTTTGCATTAATAACTCATTGGTATAGCGTCAATCGTAAGCACATTGTTGGAAGTGAATACAGAGTTAAGGATTGAATTAATTTATTAAGGGGAAATACCTTTGCAAAGTGCGATGATCGACGCTACCCTTGATGATTGCAATAAGTTCAGCCAAATTTCTACTTCAAACGGCCTTCTAAACTGTCACTGTGCATGTACATTGAAAATGACCCTCCTTATACAAAGATGCCACACCTCAACAATTCAGTTGCTTTATTTATCTTCAACATTGACACGAATCTTTGACGACCACAACGTAAAATTCCTGGGGTAAGACCCACCATCCCTTAGAAATATTACTTAGGCTAACAGTGAGAAATTTATTGTCGATTCCAAGACTTCAAAATTAATAAATCACTCTCACAGGTCCTTGAAAAATATACAGTAACGGAAAGGTAGCAATTAATGCAACCAGCTCACTCCAAAAGATTCGTCGTGACCAATGTTTTGCATGTGTAAGGGCGGTAAACAATAGCAGAGAAGAGTTTAGCATGCAATAAAGCCCTTTGATCTTACTTTTCTAATCAGTCTCATAAAAATTCGGTCCCAGGTAGTCAGACCATCTTCCGTCAAATTTTTCATAAATGTTAAAATATTAGGTTACGACAAAATTAAATCATTATGTCTTCTTCTTTTATGTAAAGTAATGATATGTGCCATAAACAAAATAATAATTTGAAAACTTACTTCTCAGTTCATTTGATTTAAGATAGAATGGAAATTTTTGCTTGATTACACTAAGTACGCATGACTCAGAGGCTGGAGCACGTAATTAAGGTCGTGATGATGCTGATAAAACAAAAAGGAGACTATTTTGCATGCTAAATAAAACAGCATGAGTGTGTGCATGCATTACAATCCAACTTCCAACGCACAAGCGTCACATGTTCGTGAGCCCGCACAGGGGTCAGGCTGGAAACGATGCCGTTTAGCCCAGAGCTTTCAAGAGTTAACATCGGTGCAAATTGATTGTCAAAAAATGATTGTAGGATTTGTAATGCAAGTCATAATTCCAAAAGGTATGCAAGTAGTAAGGTGAGGTGCTTTAGTCGCCAAGTAGAATACAAGAGAAGGGTGTAGTCACAGCCTTCAGTACGCCAAGTGAAAGCCAAGGCAGCTGGCGAGACATAGACATCAGAGTTTTCAGCAGCTAAATTATGTGCGAAATGACAGGAAAGACTTTTGTTTTCTGCCATATGAAGAGCTGTGGCATTATTTTTTCTAAACGAAATACTAGTGCTGGCGGTTTTTATGAAAATAATAACATCAAGAATGAGGATTTTCCATTGGTAGCACTTACTTGTTTAGGCGCATTTTTAAGTAACTTTTTCAAAATTGAATGACATACCAACCTTTGATTCTGTACACGTGAAGGAGGAGAGGAGCAGAGACCCATAAAGCAGCATATATGTTCGGATTTTTATGATTGCTTGGATGTTTACATTATTTTAATTGGAAAAGCTTTATGAAAATAGCTGCAGATTTTAAAGTTGGTTTAGGGAGCACTACAATTAGTCGAAAATGACTGCAGCTAGGTTGTGTTCCATCTGCAGTTTGATATAAAAGTGTAATTTAACAAAGACAATATCAGCTGTATGGCAACAAATATTGAGTCCAAACTGAGGACAATATTAGGATGATGGGTTATCTCATCGCCGCGATTTTGTGTAACACTAAGGTAAAGGTTGGAAAAGTAGGTGAACGGTTTTTAAAATGGCTAATCATAAAGATACACTGATTATTCCGCGAAAATATTGTGCTCTTTACCAGCTGTGTAGCTGTAGGTTTCCTACGTCAAATTCCCGGGGTTTTAGACCGAAATGTTTCGATTTAATAACAGAATATTTCGTTTTTGAATGGGTTATGATCATTTCTATTTGCAAATCCTTGAAGGTCAAAAATCGAAGAACTCGTTAAATTACCCCAAAGCAAAAACCGACCTTAGGAAAAAAGTCTCCCCAAAGTCATTTGTTTAAAAGTCATGAGTTGTAATAATTTTAAAATGCTTAATCGCGATTACTCATTGATCGTGCCTCTTTGTTCAAACGTTTTCAGGAGAAGGATTCGCCATCTACTTAAAAAAGTGCTCAATAATAAGGTAAATGCGCAGCACCCAGAAATAATGCTTGGGCAGAATATATACATTTGTTATGCAGAAAGGCTGGGAAGCTACTGCCATGGTCCGGGAGCCAATTCACTCAGCTTAAGTACAATGGCGGAGACTCGAAGCAACCTTTGCGCGAAAACCGAGGCTTAAGCAAACAACTAACGCGTTACACGTAAAATGTTGCACTTGATAGATTATGGACAATTTTTTCAGAACCCTTGAGGCATCACCAACTTTGATTTGTGATAACGTGACCAGTAAAACAATTGATACCCTAACTTAATCAAAACTCCAAAGTTTCATAATCTCGTCTTAAATGTGTGTGATTGGCTAGGACTCCAATTTTATGGCCCAATTCGCTAAACCAAAATGATGAGGTATGCAAGTTAAAACGATTTAACACCATTTCCTTATTAAAATATCGTCTGTCCAATAATAAACTAGGCAGATTTGCATGAGTTGTCACGATTTAACCTAGCATTGTCCTCCGAAGAGTACTATTAAAAACTGTCAGCATTATGGGAATTGATTTCCACATAATGTACTTTTAGGAATTGAGAAAGATTAGTTAGATATGTTAGGAAATTAGATACATTGAATCTGGGCTAGTTAGATCCTAGCCGAGCGTTATGGCAACACGATAAAATGATTTCAAGCCTGTTACCGAGCCACTACTTCCGATTCTATTAAAGCTGCACTAAATACGTTGTGAGCTCAAATAGCCCAGCTACCTCTAGTGCGCTGGTTTTGATACACCCATTGTGGCTGCATCTCCGTTTTCAATAGCTATGCTTACATTTATTAAAAAGAGGATTTTTTCATTAAAAGTCTGCCAGTCAGAAACACGCAGATTACTTTCATTTGCAATGGATATTAATAAATGTTACCAAAATAATGAGCTTAAACAGCCAGCCTATACATTTCCCATGAAACTTTATATTTTTTACGATTATTGACTAATGCATATTTCGAAATTCATTTTCATAACAAATGACTGCAAATGATGCATTGAGCTATACGTGTGCAGGATAATATCCTATAAAGGGGCATCTCATTGATGAAAGGTGTAGTAATTGACAGAACTTTATTTCTTAATTCTCAATAAACCTTTCGACTCCTAATTTGATTATACGCAATCAGAAGTCCGTCATAATTGTAAAGCACAATGAAGTGGATTCCCTGAATTTCGCACGCACACACCCACACCCACCAGGCGATGCACGGGAGCGTTTCCAGTCTATTCCGGTCAAAGTTTAGTGATGTCAAATCCGTGCTTAACGTCGCCCCAATCGCAACTTCAAGTTGCTCAATAACATAATTTTCTATAATAATAGCGCCAACAGAGAATTATATGAATAAATAATAGTAAATTTGTTTTCGAAAGTGCAAATTGGTGCGTTTTGAGGTCAGTGGCTCATTGCAGATAGTTCAACAGTTTTAGATAGATAAAGTCTTTACAACTGCCAAATAAACCGCCAAAGCACTCTAGCTTGTTGCTTTTTGTTTAATGGAGATAGCAGAAGATGTAACGATTTACTTTGCTTGTACGCAAGATACACATTTTAACAAAACATCGACGCACGCATCACAGTCAAAATTTATATGCAAATGACGCCAAAGCTTCGGTGATAATAATTTTTAACCCGCCCTCGAAAAAACAGCTCGCACAAAGTGTGTGCACAAGCTGCCGGTAACCTACGAGATTTGACTAGCCTTTTTTGGGTGAAATCAGAAAATGAGAAGGATCACACTTCTGAGTATTGTAGTTGATTTACGAGCCTGAACTTGCAGGCGGAAAAAGAAAATTTCATTGAGATTAAGTGAAATTCCCAGGTTTTCCATCTTATTAATGATGAATACAGTTTTTGCTTTTGTTTCAGAAAAAAAACATAACTATCGCAGCTTCATGGCACTTGTTTGATTGTGGACAAACGTTTGGTACTAAACCCCTAATTATTGAATGACGCTATTGCTGTTGGATGATAACATGCGTAAGTCAAGGCTAAAAGTCCCCTGCTGTCATTCTTGGGCTTCAAATACAGCAAAAGCAATGGAGCGAAGTTAAATCAAAACATTCATCTTGGAATCAAACTAAATTTTAGGTTTTGTTTCGAAAAGTTATAATCGAGAGTTAAATGAAGCAAGAGTGAGCATTGGGAAAAAGTTTTCGATGCATGCATCTTTCTATTTGCATCCAGTTATGTCTTTTTTGCTATTCAATGAAAAAGAAACATTTTCAGTTAAAGAATTAGGCAAGTCGAGTCTATAGGAAGAGGGAGTGCTTAAAGCAAACCATGCTACAGTTAGATTAAGGTTATTTATTTGCAAAATTTTGAAAGGAAAGCTCACTGATAGTAGATTAACATCAATAACGAACAGTACTCAAAATTGTCTTGACAAAATTATTTTTTGAAGCATAATAGAATACTTATAAAAAAATCGGGAATGAGGAGTAATCCCCAATACTTGTTTGTTCACTTAGCAGTTTTAATTATGCATTTATCCCGAGATCAGTGATATGGATTGTCTTTACCCAAGATCATCGGTTAGATCTGGTCTTTTCCTACCGAACAATTTGAAACACATCTGAACCGATGAATCACGTGTTTGACGCTGCTTGACATATAGGTGATGGAGCTCCTCCAAAAGGCGTCAGGTGCCTGCATCAAGTCCAACTGAAATAGCACCCACACACACATTAATGCTGCAATAAAGTATGATCTAATTAACAAACAGGTAAGCATTCTGTTTTGGTGCTGAAACATGAGCCCAACAGGCAGCCCAACTTCGACTTCCCTCTAAGAGAACATAAATGAAATAACCATCCTTATAGGTGATGTCCTGATGGAGGCACAAGTTTCGCTCAACCTTTTATGTGGGACTAGCATCGCTTGTTGGGTAGATGCGGTCGCGTGAGAGACCCACTGCCACTCGATCCGCCAACGTGGGTTTGCGCAAACAAAGGAAATGGCTATGAAATTGAGCATAATGTGATTCAAATTGTGGGTGGAACTTTAACAATTTTGGAAGCACATCAAAATTCCAAATAAAATTCCTCTAAAACACATAAAAATGAGGTAAAATGTGGCTACCTGTTATGCACAATAAACAAAATCACCCGGTAATTTATGTACCTCCTCGTAGATAAATTAACTCTTAAAGTGCGTTTACTTGAATTCTTGCAAGTTATTTTGTAATTTGACCAGATATGCACACGAGAGCCAATAAAAGTGCGCAAATTAGGGTTGAGACAGTAACTGAGCGGACTTTGTCAGTGCGAGGAAAGTGTTTCACAACCTTAAGAATGGATATGTATAACTTAGCAGTTCATCATAGATGTCGAGGGGTAGGTACTTGGAAGTTGATAAAAAGTTAAAAAGGTTTCCAAATAAGAAAGAGAGGATTTTGCCTATCAAAATAGGCATAACCCTCATTTTGATAATGAGCTTAAAATGCTTTGAACAACAAAATTTACAAAAGCAATTAAAACTAGTTTTGCTTACTATATGTGGAACTACTCGCCCAATACAGCTTTTATTTTACCGAACATTTTATCATGCAAAAATCGACAAGTCTAATCATTTGTCACAACTGTACTTTCGTTGTCATTTATAATTAATTTTGGAAGAATAACTTTGCGCACTTAATTGTCAAGCCGATAAGTTAAATCTCTACCAGTTACAACTGGCAGTGTTCTCTCTACACTCACACGCATTCGTCTTGCGATTTCTCCACACCCAAAACGACTGTGCGAAAGTATTTGGTGACAAAACTCATTGGAATTTTAGATTACAGTGTGTTCGACCAAAAATTCACACATTAAATACCTTGAAATTATACCTCCAATTGCGTAACACATTATAGCATCTCTATTCTAGATACTTCAGAAAGGTTAGATTAGTATTTTTACAACTCGGTTGACAGACCAGATAAAACATTGCGTAGGCAAACTGGCTTCCTCCAAACGCTGTGCAACTACCCCATCTAAAGCATACTTAGATACTTGGTAAGAAAGTTACACAATATTGCAGCTATGATTATGCCATAAACAAATCTCCACAACCCATATCACTAAGTGGCCAACTTTACGGCGTGAAAACAAAAACGTCACGCATTCCAGATTCTGTTCTAAAATGCCTTTGTGATTGCTCTGCACAGCAATGATATTTATTCAAGAAATAAATGCAACTCCCGGCTCATTTCCCACCAAGTTTTCTACATCGGCCACCAGTGTAGGCACAGAAACAAAGCAGCTTAATTTTTATGGGTCCGTAGGAATAAAAGTGCTAAATCTCAGGTGGGACTATTTTAAATGTCCTAGAAATTTTGGATTATTTCCCAAGATACCAATAAAGCGACAAAAACTAGACTTTTTCAAGCGTAGCAACCGATTGGGAAAAACTCAATAGAGAGTAACGTTTATGGCATGCATAATATCGTTTCCTTCAAACAATGCAGTTTAAATAACAAATTAATGTCCCAAAGAACTTGGCACATTTTCAAATGAGATGATTCGTGGTATGCTGTAAATAAAGGAAGCAAACTCGACTAGACCACATAAATACAAAGTTCGCTTCAAAAAGAATCTCAGTTCCAAACCGACTCAGTAAAATTAAAGCAGCGCTAGCTGGAATTTTCACACTTGGATGACTTAACGAAAACAATCATGTCTTCCTCCTAGAAACAGAATTTTCAATATTAACAATATCGCAACGTAAAAAAGAATGCGTGGAATTTTTGGGGTGGGTTTTACGACATGCGTTTCAGACCATCTGTCCTTCCTCCATGACCTGAAGCGAAGAAGAAACGCAATCTTGCCATTTCTGACCATCTTAAATCATTTCAAAAGCGTAAGATTAATTTTAAACGGAAAACAAATAGACGATTTTCGGGATTCCTTTTGTACCAAACAAAACGAACTTTTTATTTTAAAAGACTTATGGTCGAAGCACACATTTAAATGTCATTTGTTACTAAGCATCAGTAGTAAAATGAGTGGGACTTAAAGGTGTTGTACCACGAGTGTAACAGTAAAGTAAAGCAGACTAATAGACTGAAAAGCTTCTTCGAGCCCTGGATTTGAAAGTACTTCACCTAGAATGCAAAGTGGTTCTCTCCATAGAATCTTGTCAAAATACGAACTACAAGGACGTACTCAAGAAAAAGGGATCTTTTGCAAAAGAATAATAATAGTATTGTTATTAGCTTAATATAAGAATGTGTTACCGCACCTATAACCTTTTAATAGGTAAAGTAACAGTTTTGCTTGATGTGACGTCGTAAAACTAGGGGCGAACAACAGTAAAAAAAAGGAAAATAGGGTAATTTTCAAGCTACTTTGTCCTAGCACAGTTCGTTAAGCTATGCTAGTTTTTTAATATATACCTCTGAAAATTCGGTCAGAGCATTAAAGGAGCTTTAACATGTGATTTTATGACAGCCGTGTCTTAGCTTTAAGGCAAAATTCAAGCCGAAAAGTTTTCCATCGAATTCTCAAAAAATTATCGACTTCACTGATGTAAATGTGCTGCTTTGTTCCTTTCAACACTCATTATACCTTTCGGCAAGTTTTCTACAGTTGACAGCTCCCCTGACAACATTGCAGCTGTCCTCTGAACGAGGCATAAAAGAAGCATATATCATTGTTACGAAAGGAGCTTTTGTAGCAGATGAATAGAAACACCTTTAAGTAGGCTGACACGACTGAGTTAAATGTGAAATCCAATCAGCTAGTGGAGTCATTCAACCTGAACTGAACTACCCTGGAACTTGCTAATCGCCATCATTGGAAACGATTGCGATTTGTTTACTGACCAAGACGAGGATCGAGCTGAAGAGTTAAGGTTCTGACACTTTGAGTGGCCTGCCTCATCTACTGCATGTGCCGCTATTTCGTATCGTAATGGAGCAGTTTGGTTTGATGGATTGTAGCTTAAAATGTGCTGTGAAAGGAAGAATTGGTCTTTGTGCAGGGGAGTCATGAATTTGTTAGGTAAGGTTACAATCCTGACGTGTGCTTACTGTGGTGTACAGTCTCCCATTCCACACAAATTTGCGTAAAGATTCAGTGCATTTACTTACGTAGTCCGCATGGCTCCGTTTGAAGGCTACTCGAAACCCCTAGTTTTTCTTTTAAACTTCGAGGTTTTAAATGCCCATAGAAAGGCATGTAACTTATTTAACGTATTACAAATGTTTATATTTAAAAATAAGTTTCTTATAAAAAGTTCTCCATTTTTTAAAGTCACCATCGTACAAACTGTGAAATTTACCTCGTTATTTACTCCAAAAGATATTTTAAGCTTGTGTATTTTAAACCGCTGCAAAAATTTTGCGACAGCGTTATTTGACACTGATGCAAATTTGTAGAACTAGACGGAAGAACCACATATTTATGCGCATTATTTCGACACGGTTAAGGGATCAGTGAAACGCTTAGTAAATCAAGGCTGATATGCCACTTTTCAAATCTTACCTTAGCTTTCCAACCGACACCCAATTTCTTCATCTTATTTGAATGCTTTCTTTAAGTTGGTCTTTTGTGGAGCTGTAAACGATACTTAAACAGTTATTCAAGGGTTCGTGTACCTCCCAGTTCAGTTGCAGGGATGCATATGGGGTTAAATTTTGGCATCACAGTAGTGTGGAGAGCTTGAGATGAACATTTAGGTGCAATGATGATCAAGTTGTTGTATTCACTGCCCAGACACATATTCGGAGGATCTTTAATTGCCTCCTGCCTATCTATACTCGCCATTAGGTTGGTGTATGCAGAAAATCTGAACGTCAGTTTCATGAATAAACTAAGGTTTTAAGTAAATCCTATTTCTCCCATAGTTTAATTAGTAAACGTTAATGCAGCAAAGTTATCAAGGTCCAAAACATGGAAATAAATGTCCCATCTGGATGGGAATAATTTGGCTAAGGTTTTTATAGCCGTTCCCTTGCGCTTGGTCATAGTGAATTTTAATTCCCTTCTTCCTTCCTAGCATAATATGAATGCCACTCTTCAGCCAATAGAAAAGCAGTTAAAGAAGGAATATTTTTAGAAACATTGAAGTAAAATGGAAGTTTTTGCCTCCAAAGTATGCATCAAGCAGTGCCATTGATTTCAATGCAAAAAATTTTACAATCCTCAAGTTACCAGCCACTTTTGAAGAAGGCATCAAGAAACTATTAGCTACTTTTCAAACATGCGTCTGTATAAAGTGTCAAGTTAGCATTGCAAATTAGATTTTCCAAGAACTAAATGGACATGAACTAACTGCAAGATACGCATTATAAATAGTGTATTTGAATAAAAGTTGGGCGCTCTTTACAGGACCCTACGCTTTTATAAATTAGTTGTTTGATGGGTAAATAAACGTATGGTATGACTCAAAACCAATTTTTTAAACAATTCATTTACTTAACAACGTTCGAGTGTTGTAATAAACTTCAATCTTGAAATGAAGCTTAGGGAGAATACCAAAATGCACAGGAATTAGAGGACTCGTAACCGGAATCTGATGTCGCGCCATAATATTAGCGACATATTTGTAAAATCTTTGCCGAGCTTATGCTTAAAACTGAACTATTACTTAAAGTGCTGTTTTGCATAAACGTTAAAAGTTGGGAGTAAAATGACGGCATATAAAGAAATGGAAATAATTTTTGAACAATTTTATGCACTAGTGTATGCTGTATCCTACCCAACGTATATTACCCTAGATGTGAAACGCAGATAGTAAACGGCATAAATTTTTCCAAAACCTTCAAATTAACAAATTTAGATTGACTGTATTTACAAAATGTGGTAATCAAACAAACGTACTCCAAAGAGCAATTATCTGCACTAAGACCACGCTTTAAGGCTTTTCGGCATCAGACGTATTGTTGGATCTATAAATAGGCGATAGTATTTAAACCCCACTACTTTAGCGCATTTTGCAACTCAAACTGTACTGCAACCAAATTTGGTTGCTAGGTAAATTAAAGCCTTTCCAGATGAAAATGTTACCAAAAAATCCTCACACGAAGCAGCCAATTACTTGTGAATCTAAACACGTGAACAAACTTTGCATTATAAGTACCAAAAACACAGGAGGGGCAAATCTGTTTATCCATAAAATGTTAACTACCGTCTTGATACTTAAAATGGACCATTTAGCACTGATCCTAAGACTGTAATTATGTATTTTATATGCTTTAGATAAAGTCTTCAAATATAGGTGGATATTATGGCAGGAATTTTTATTTACGAAATTATCAAGTATAAGTTCTTCCTTTTGATTGCTCCTTTCGCATAATCATTGGATAAACATAAAGGTCTTTGACAACAGCCTTAAATACAAACATAGAAATAAGAATGCCATGTTTTTATTTGGAAGAATCAATGCTCCATTAGTGGAAAACTGACTGCCCACATTCGTCAGTCGGGTCACGAAATGAATTAGGGCATTCGCGCTTAGGAAACTCCAGCTACAGACTTTTATAATTTAAGTAAAGGAAAATTTTGACCATCAATTTGGCGCTAGACTTTTCCTTTTGAAATAAATGTTAGGTCGGCTGTAAGTTGTTAACTGCATTTAGAACAGCCGACTGTGTTCCTCGTGATAGGGATGGGTGCACCTTTAACCTAGTAAGCTCGATAGTGTCATGTCACATTTGGGCGAAGACAAAAAATACCCTATGAGGTGACCAGGGTACAAGGCACCCAGTCCGGTTTGTCTGTCTCAAATCAAATGACCTGATGCGCTCTAAAAACTGTCATAAAGTGAATAAAAGGAAAACAGACGTCAGCTTCTTGGAAAATAAGTTTATTTAAGGGAACATTTAGTGTTGGATAATAAAAATACAAATAACAATGCAAAGTTTGTTAATAACAAGTGTGAACTAGCGAGAGCATAAAGTCCCTACTGAAGAAAAGGCTAATAGACTGAACAGCTAATGTCACTTGAGACTATTTCCGCATTCGTGCCTGATTACGTATTTAAGCTCTTGTAATAACTTAACTACGTCTGTGGCCTATCTTGGAGTGACCTATTTTGGGGTGCATGATCCGACGCGGAATACATGACGAATTCATTTTAACAGGCGCTTTTCATAAGTTTTTCTTTCGGTTACGAATATTAACTTCTATCAGACTGTTCCTGTCCTTAAGCAGGTGTTTATAGAGGACAATAGTTGCTATTATTTACGCATTGTCGGTTTTCCACTTTAAAACTTTTGATATGGTAGACAAGCGCTACCCACATCAAGGCATGGCTTGTTCTTTTAAGTGTATCCGCCAAATATTTCATTGTCTGCGTTGTAGTTTAGGAATGAGACACGACCATTGGGGAAGAACAAAGCAGATGTTATCAAATAAAAATTAAACTTTGTTTCCACGCGCTGCAGTTTTCCTCCGGAATGAAGATTATAAGTATTTATTACTGAAGTATTTTAACTTAAGGTCCCACTTTTAATTCAAAAAGAGTGCTCCAAAATTATAGCTCTGCTGATTTATAATGGGATCTTTGGAGTTACATTACACGATTTAGAGGCTTTTTTAAATAGGTAAGTAAAACTTGTTCAGAAAAAAAACCATCAAACCCACATGTAAGCCTTCTGTACAAAACGTAGAAGTCAAATTCAACTTCAACTCAGAGCGAATAAAACGGATTTAGCTGTTGGGAAGGAGCAGTCAGTTAGTGGTGAGACCAGGCACCCAGTCATTTGATTTTTACAGTGGTCACTCATCGTTCAAAATGCTATGGCCTCATCCAGAGTAAAAGTATTTCAATATCGACGTATCCAGTGTGGTTCACCGTGTACCAACGGCATCGCGAGTAATTCGCAAAAGTAAAATAAAGGAAACATTTACTTGAAGCATGCTTAAGTACTTGTTTATTGAGACTATGCGGGGCGAAAATGTCAAATCAAAATAAGCACGTCTCTGTCTTGCAGAAACACTAGGACCCATGTGAAAAACTAAGTCCAACAAAAAGTGAACCGCCTTTCATCTCATATCACAAATGCATTTTGATAATTTTACCTTTAGATTAATGTGTTTGCGTTTACTTTACAACCCATTTAACTAACACCTAATTCGATAAGCCTGGTTTTCCACTTTGCTTGAGGTTTTATCAAGGCAACCTTGTTTAATAAATGGAAGTTACCTAAAAAGTTTTGAAAAAGGTGAAGGTGTTTGTTTTTTAATGTTCGGCTCCAGAACTTAAGATTTACCAAGCAACGCTTTGTGAATTCTTTGATGCAACAGGTTTGCACACAGAAACTGCATCTCCACTACTATGTAGAGACGAGACTAAAGCGTCTAAATGAATGCTAACTCACGTAAATTATGAGCAGATTCATGTTTTTTGTAAAAGGAGATAGCTGTAAAGGTGAGACACATGGAGCGCACGTAAACTGACTGCTACACCGATGAGCAATTCTTGTTGTTTTGGGATACACTACTAAACAAACGGGAATGTTTAAGGTGCGAATGTGAAGAAAACATTTTTAAGTGCGCTCCTATAAAATAGTAGGCGTTTGTATCTTTATGCATTAACCATTAATTAAAATGGTCCGGTTACTATTCCACCAACCTGACACCGTTTACAAACACTACGAACCTCTTCGCAGCCAACACATCGTTCGTTACATCACTCCATTTACATCTCCCCCAATTATATCAAAATAGATGCTGCCTATTTGCACAAATTTTTGATGGGAAAATGATAAGACAACGGATAATTGTTAGTGTTATCTATACGTATGTTGTTGCATATAATTGTTATGCTGTTATATAACCTTAATGTTCCTGTGCATATCAACATTTTTTCTACACTTACCTTCTGCAAGTCGTGCTATTGATTGCTTTAACATTTTATTTTCTTAAAAATATCTGATTGGCCAACCAGAGACTTTCCATCTGACGCGCTCTAGGCGCCTGCGCCTGTGCGTTCTAATCTTTTTTGCCAAATAAATTAACAGTGCATATGGCCTTAAAATAATGTTAAAGGATTTGACCTAGCCAGTAGGCCAAATCACAAACAAATAATACGCGTCTTCCTCAATGAACACATTTCATGCTAGCGAGTTATACTACCGACCTTTGCAACTTTATGCAACAAAATTATGTGCACACTGCTTTTATTAGAGAATCGTAGGCGGTTACATTCATGGTTTACATAAAACTTCCAATCTCAGCAGTTTTGTTCTTTGCTGTAAATAAAATGAAAAGGGTACCGATTATGTGGTGCGTATGTTTAACGGCTTCACGGCATTTGGGATGTGAGTCAGTAGTAAATGAGCGCATAACTTATTTGGCGTAGCATATATGCACGAGAATATATAATTATTTGTTCTTAACTCCTAAAGATTTCATAATTAACGTAAGGTCAAAAGCGCAGTGCACTTTAAGAAGCAATTCAATCAAACTCACTCCTACTGTAAACGAACAAGCAGAATTTCATTGACTCACTATTGGGCGAATGAGCATGATTGCGAGGTAAATTAGCAAAATTCCTTGTTCCTCCACCAAACTATTATTATGTTCATCGAATGCATCCTTAGGACACGTGCCTAAGTAACATCTACCGGCTCCACTTAATGCAATCGGTTTTGGCAAAGCAGGCTTAACCTATTTGGCATTCGGATAGAAGTGGTTTGTCCAACTTTCAGTGTACCAATCATAGGTTTAATCTAGCGATGAATAGCAAATGTTTTTGTGCCAAAATGGGAGACATGAGCCGTGGAAATACACCTTACTACTGTAAGAATGTCGGGCAAGAGTAACAGGAAAATACGAATAAATTACTTAATCACCTAGTTTTGCCTCTGATTTTATTACTAGCTTAGCACATAAAATATAAATAGGCGCATATCTGCAATTTTCTTGTTTAAATTGCCATGCTTTGTAGTTTCAAAACAGAGAAACCTTGCTTTTAAAGTAAAGTAACTCTCCCAGTTATTCTCAATGGGCAAAATAATCTCAATGCTGCAAACTATCCTAAGCGAAGTCTTTTGGGAATGCAATAATCATTTTCTGTATAATTGCACGCCTACGCTACTTTTTGCATTTTGAGGTGAGCCTTCTCAAAAAAATGACCCACAATTGTAGGGAAACTACTTTGAACTGTGATTTATCGTAGAGACAGTAAAGTCTAGCACATATTAAGCAAAATAAGATTTTAAAGTCTCAAAACCCAAAGCATATTTTCTCAGACATGCATCTCATAGAAGTAAAGATTCCGAAATTTTTAACATCCTTAATAACCTTTTTATTAGTGAAGGTTGTATTTGTGAAAAAAAGGCAAATCGAGGATTTTGCGTCTCTGAGTCCTCATTTTTGAGCACTCTCTATTGTTTGACCTTCATAAAAACTGCTCTGATTGGTAAAAAGGAACATTTGCATAAAGTTTTAACTCTAATTTAAGTATTCTCCTGGCCAGCCTCAAACATCCACATTTGGCCATGGCGCGCACAGTTACTTTGTTATCCTCGGAAGGTACTAATTAATTGATAAATGAGTGTTTTTTTCTAATATAAATGACTTTGGTCATTATACCTGCGCGTCTCAAATCGCGTCTGTTTTGAAGCAGGAGCTTGCTGCGGACAATATTTTAGATTTATTTTTATGAATGCAACTTTTATTAGTTTGTGATTCCAGTGTACATTTTTTTAGTATATTAAAACCAAAGAAAAAACTATCTCACCGTTTTCTACAACTGCTTGGTTAAAATAGCCTTTTGGTAGAATTTAGATAGTTTAAGGAGTAGGGGTGATTTTTATTCTGTTCCACAGATTTGTTCCAATGCAAAATCAAAAACTTGTTCAGTGATGATATTATGACGAAGGTGAGAAGAACTTAAATTACAATGCGAGCATCATAATCCCATCGGCAAGCACACCAAAGCGTCAAGCGGCAGCAGGTTGATCTCTGTCAATGTGATCGTTTGATCAATGATGCCAGCGCATGAACTCCTCAGGAACCCTCCCACATTAGTAGGTTATTGATACCACGAGTTGATGGCTACAAAGGCTAGTGATATCGTGTAGGCAAGTTTGTGACCAAGTGTTAATTTAGAAAGCGACAACCAGAACACTTACAATTTGTACTTTTTAACAAAAATTAATCCTAATTCTGCAAGTTCTTTTGAAAATAATAAACATTTGGGAGTAATTTTCAGTTTGCTTTATGGGCCGCTTTAATTTAAAACCCAAGCATAAACCGTTACTGATAAGGAGTGATTTTATGAGAGATCTTATTTTGTTTTTAGACATCAATGAAATTTAAATTTAAGGGGTGGAACTTAAGGTAAGATAAGATCGCTTTTACTACTTTGGCAGTCATAAATGTGGAGCGTCATGAGGCCTTTGAAATCAAAGCTTTTGCCTACTTTGATTTATTTAAGAAGGCCAGCATCTGTTTTGACAGCTACTTATGTATGTTATTTGAATTATGTAAAAATATCCAAAATTTCAGTTTCTAATAGAGCCCTTTCACATTTCGGCAATTATGGTAATGGTGTTCCATTCTCCGATGTCGGGATAACTTACCTTTATCTTGGCCTTCGCAATGGACTTTTAAAATGGTTTTGAAGACTATCTGATTGTGTTGATCGAAATTTCGACCCGAGTGAGCACCAAGGGATAGAAATCCCTCCAAAATCAGATGTTACTTTTATGCGTTAAGTAACTGTAATACATGACTGTTCAAATATTACCCTTCGGGCGACCATTGGTCAGTCAACTCTAACCCTGTGACAGAGCGGACGCCACCGACGTCCAAGGAACCAACAAACTCTGGCCTTTCTCTACAGACTTTGAGAATCCACAAGCCCCATCCATACCACATGAATGCAAGGTGTTCTCATCTACACAAGCTTCTTATTCTAAAGGTCTGTAGCTTGAACCCGTTAAAAGGCATTTTGAGAATTCCCACTCCATCGGTCACTCTTTCTAATACGCTCAGAACTCGGTGTCGGTTGAATACTTAACCTGCAAATGGCAGGCGTTTAATTGTAAATTATTAGAATAAGATTAAGTAATCAAAGTGCAGTTGAGAGTTCGTAAGATTGTGGCTTAGATTTAGTAATTTCTAATAAGTGAGTTTCGCAAGAATCACCTTATGTAAGAACCGTTGAACTTCTAGACGGCACTATGTATAACACCAACATTATCACTTTGCTCTTTATCTAATGGGTTTTTCCTCTCTTCTCTCTCCTTCAACAAACTTCGTGAATTCGCATAAAATTAAGCTTTATACCAATCATTTTTTAGTTTGAAAATAATAGGCTTCAAATTTCCTGTAAGTCATAGGTAATGATCAAGGTTAGTCCATCGCTATCGGCCTGTTCTTCATCTTTAGAGTTCTAGGCTAAACTTGGGTTGCAGCTAAACGGTTCTCAGTATAAGGGGTTTCGGGTGTGTGCAATGAATTTGAAATATGTGTTTGTCTTACGCTACCCATTGTTGACTGCCATACAATTTTGGATCAAAGTGACGTGCTGACACATATCAGTCTAGAGCGCTAAGCGCTGCGACGGTGAGGCATCGCCATGGGATGGTGGTCAGGGTTCGGTGATTTGGAAAGGGTACACTATAACACTCTGTTCGACTAACTTTGTTCACCTTTAAATGTGAGCTCAAGGTTGCAAATAATTATGAAGGTAATACGTAAAGCCTTGATCCAGAGAGTTTCTTAGAATTCTAAAATCCATTTTTTGAACTGTATTTAATTTCCGATGATAGTCGTTTTGTGTGATGCAAGTCACATTGATGAAACCACTTTAACCAACGCGTCAGATGCTGCTTACACAATGCATTCGTTTTAAAATTAATAGACGTATGTAAACTCACTTTACTTATTTGTTTTCCCTTGTCTTAGGTTGATAATTTCCCATATGTATGGCGACTTCGTTAGGCAATTTAAGGGTTTTCTAGCTCGGCATTGCTCTTCGGCGAAACTTATTGTCGAGCCTACTTATTAATGGTAAGTAAAAACGCTCAAGTAAGTACATTTTAATGTTTTGAGCAAGCTTTAACTATTTTGAAGTGGCAATCTGGTCTCACGAGTTCAAATGAAAACCATTCACCCCAGAAGTGTTTGGGAAGCTAAAGATACTCGCAGAATTGTCTCTTATTCACCATTTGACCCAAATAGGTGTTCCAAGTCGAAATTCCATTACCGGTTAACTGCCCTTGAGTACTATAGGCGGTTCCAATGATTTGTAGGTTGCTTTGTTTTTTCTTGGGTCCCAGTTTGCCTATTGTTAATCAGTGATCATAGTCAACTGCTCCAATTTTCTGAGACTACTTACCCGTATTCATTCAATAGTTTCAAGCAATTGGCACACATGTTGACTCATTTCACCATAAACCCTGCGGTTATAAGAGGTAACAGGCTGGTGTACATTTATCTTTCCTTCTTAATTTTACATACATATATACAAACACATAAAAAGGGTTGGCTTGCCGCTAAAATTCCTCTCCCTCACCAAACACTGGATACTTGGCCCCTTCTCGAGGAGGAGTTCATCCAAATCAGCTGTTTCGGTGCCACATCCACACCGAAGGCGGCAGAACAGCGCGTGTGTGCATGTGCATGGGTGTGCCGCCGCTAATCGCATAAAACAGTGATAATTTAAAACGCATTGATCATCGTTATCGTTCTGCTGACAGTGGGAGGAGTAGAAGGGGAAGGCAGAGAGGGTGGTGGCGACAGTTGTGCGCCTCCTGCCAAACAGGCTCCTTCGTCTTCCGGTGAGGGGCGAGTATTAAAGCACTCCGCTTAAACCGCCAAACCACAAACACATACCCCAAAATATACATACGCAGTGGGTGTCGTTAAAATACAATAAAATGGGGTGTTTGTCCTATATCCACGGTGTGTGTGCGTGCAGGCGAAGTGGGATTTAACGTGAAGGTCCTCCATCATTCATCATCGTTAGCACGCTAGTGCGCCTTTAAGAGGTAGCAAATCTGTGCGTGGATGGAAGGATTTTTCTGTTCTTGAAGTTGGTCCAAGTTCAGTTGCTCCTTAAAATTTGTCTCTATCACGGGAATACTGTCCACGCACTTTGAGAGGCCATTTTGCAGCATAAAGAAGCTCTTTATGGTGCTTTCGAATCCCCACACGCAGCATGAGTTCTTCAATAATGAACATTGCCGTCACTGTGGCAACAAATAAATGCATTACATCGCCTCCAATGATAAATGACTGGGTCAATTTGTCGTTCATAAATTTAGGTGAATATGACTCGGCGATCCATGCAAGTTTTGCCTTAAGGCTTTTGCAACACTAATAATTTTTCTTTGCATATGCAAACTTATGAAACCTTTAGCTTTTTGGGAAAAAATCAACAGAAAAAGCATTGTTACTCAGCACCATTATTATCCTTGGTATTGAAAATTGCCAAACTTTTGCTTTCCCACACGAAGCCCAGTCATTTTTACTTGACGTGATTACTTAGTAACGAGCAAAACTTTTGGCATCTGACTCACTCCTCCAAAATTGAAGAAAAGAATAAATTTTTTGACAGTGATTGGCAATGTCTGAATTGTGGTAAATTTGCTAAAAATCTGGATCTCTTTGGCAGGAGTGTACCTAAAGTGGGTCAGGAAATCAAGGTAGTGATTAGGTGATTTGATTTAACCCCAAATACGCAAACGATGAATGACATACGGTGCGGAGTCGATTTCGACTTCATGTCAAATTGCAAGACGCTCAAAAATTTTTTGGTGTAGGAAATTACCCTAGCATAAAAAACCCTGCAAATATCGAACAGGTCCATGGATTTCGACAATGAACTATTCTAATGTCAGCTGTCGGAAGATACCGGTCTTTGGAGGAATTTCCTTCTACTCTAGGCTAGTGCTGTAGCATCCCGAGACTGCCTTTAAGGTACCAGGGTAGAATATATATACTCTGGAAACAGAGGACTTGGGGGCTGTTGGCACAGCCTGGAGGCCGGTCAACCGACTAGTACAATATGGCCACCCAAGTGACCGAAACCGGCAGTCCGAACAAAAAGTATTACAAGTGCCACACAGCATCATTTAGATTAAGTGTGAATTCTTCTAAAAATTTGCTGTTTCTGAAAGGACAAAGTGAATGCATATTATCCAAGCTGGAACTAGTTACCTTGATTTTTAGCTTTTCAGTTGAAATTAACACTGGCACAAGTAGTAAAAATCAAGTGCTTCCCACTTGTCAATCATTATCGACAAATATGGCACATTCAAAGAGCCCCATTCGATGCCTCAACTCCTTGCAGAAGGCATAGGGACATGTGCTTTGGCTTTAAATGTCAAGACCACTGACCTTGTCGGTTTGGCTGTATGATTGAAATCCTGACATTTTGATTTGGTTAATTTGTTTAATAAATGCTCTTAGAGATCGGTCGAATACCCCTCAGTCGCTCTGACATTTTAAACCAAACTCTCTTGCTTGTGATGGTCCGCTCCCTTTTCAAAATACAAATCGCAGAAGGACACATACCTGTAAACCACGATTATTCACTACTCTCCCATCATTTGACATCCACAAGGGTTTTTCAAAGTACACCGCTTAAAGCAGAATCGTTGCCATTCGATTAAAACAAAACTGATGATAATCAGGCATAAAATTTTTTGAAAACTTTTCGATTTAGTTTTGTTGAGAAAAGGATTGTTAATAATGCACATTTTGAGTTTTCGATGGCTAACAATTAAAGTGAGCAAAGAATTGGATGTCATAGTAAAGCAAGACCAAAGATGCATGCATAAAAATGAGTAAATTATATTTGCTCCACGTTTCGGGACTTATGAACACTGCTAGAATGCTTTCCAACCCGAACTTAATGCAAATTTTAATCGGTAAGTGGTTTTGTTAAATATTCGGACAGGAGGCCCTTCCCTCTAGTCTTAGAGGTCCACTTTCTTAATAGTGCTGTTTCGGTCGAAATTAGTGTAAGAATCAAGGACTGGCTGCTGCTCACGACCAGAAGCAAGTGCATAAATTCGATTCAATTGACACATTCAGCTCTTTAGCCGATAGACAATAGTTGATATCACGAATCACTTCGGTCGCAGTGCCTCAAGTGGTCAAAATCCTGGTCCCTTCTGGCCAATCCACATTTGCTCCCAGCTTTATGAAGACTCAAGGGTAGTACAAAATTGTGATAGAAAAGGTTATAATGTTGCCGCTGAGGTGGTACCCATTCAATCAGAGGTTTTCCTTAATACGTAAATTACGTAGAGGTCAAATACTTCCCAGGCCCCTTTACACAGCTTTCAACTGTTCTAACTACCACTCGGAATCACGGAAAACTAGTCTACTTCTATTGGTGTGCCTATGTAAAAACTTATGTTTACGATAAAAACAAACTTTTGTTTAAATGAGCTATCAAAGTGAAGACAAGAAGCAAGATGAATGGTCTGAAATGAAGGCGTGATTGCAAGGATATGCTTAATTTAATTAGAATTGTCAGTCAGTAAGTTCTCCACTAAAGTGGGCAGCAAAAGTGGCTTTTGTGCACACACATGCATGATGTTGAATTGGCAACAAGTTGGCGTTTATCTGGAGACATGAACCCTCGCGTCTAGCCACAGAATGCTGTTTGCAGTTACAAATCACCCTGTGAATTCAAGCTGAAACAACAGGAGAGACACCCACCCACGACCGCACCCCTCTCCATTCGCCTCACTAAACAGAGGTGGGATACATTTGACTGTGAATACGTCCATGTGCATATAAACAGAGTTAAGCAAACACAAAACGGTCCAATGGCACGTGTTAATGTCCAAATTAGTGCATTTTGTTTGCTTACGAATCGAACTAGGATACATAACGATGGGTCTAAATGTGGACCACCTTTCAATACAATTCCTTCTCGCTAATAAATGCTATGAGGTATTCTAGAACAGTGGCCACTTTGTAGGGTTGCTGAAGCCCCCCTTAAGAGGTTTGGAATTTGTTCTTACAAAGGTTAGTCAAATGCGGCAGCAAGATACTCGTCTTCTGGAAGTAGAATCTAGACTTTCGTGTTCTTGCCAGGCTGACATAGTGCGTCTACGCTTCAAAAATGCATAAAAACAGAGGCTTTAAATTTGAGAGGAAGATACCACACTTAGGAATGTATGTCCAAAAAGATGATTGTAGAGCGGAATTTGCTAGCTAAGACACCTGGGCATCAAAAAGAAGGAAGGGACAACTGTTTCAACTTTGTTTGGACTTTGCAATGAGCATTTGAAACCAAACCCTCCCAAATTCAAACCAAACCAAACGTGCACATCTGGTATCAGTATCAGCCCGTGGGTTTCCACATACAATCGAACAAGTAGTTCCGAGGGTGGCAAATGTTCCAATGAAAGCTTGCAGAAGTGGGTAATTAGTGGAATCAAATGATCGTGTGTTAAGAAACCTTTAGTTTGCTGCCTAATAAATGCTATTTACGCTACTCCTCAATTAGCATCCCACTGGGTGCATTTAAATTTGATGTTAGTTATGCTTCTTCAGGCGTACTTTTTTACTTACGAATTGGTTGAATCCACGAAAGTACGGTGAATTCCAGATGAAATAAGTACTTCCATTTAATCAAATGTATTTTCGCGTTAACGAAAATGTCACAACACGGTAAATGCGTGAATAATTTCTTTCAAAATTACACAACCAACACCAATCCCAGAAGCGATCAAAATGAGTTTTTTTTGAGGCACTTACTGTATTTTGGTAAAAATATGCGATTAAATTGAAGGCATAAGGTAAGACCATCTTTGCTTTTGTAGATAAATTGCACCAGCAGTACTTGACTTTTTATTTAGCCAATGGTAGTGGTGATAATCCTGCTTAACTGCAATGAGATCAGCAAAATATCTACTTTAGTTAACCGAACAGGCTTTTAGTTAATCACTTCGGGATCCTAGCTCGTTTTCGCCCGGCTCAATGCAGTGACCATTTACAGAAAACGGAATGCTCTTAGAACTTTGCAGACAGCATTTTCACGTGAAGGCATGAAGATGACAGTCAAAAAAATTGTGCATTTTAGCTCATACACAAAACCTCCATCAAAGCACTTATCATGGGGCAAATGCAGTTCCCACCTAATGGCCCAACCCGTGCAGATTTTCGTTTATTTCCATTCAGTAGCAATTTTATAGTCAGCATAATTTAAGGGTGTGGATTGCCTACGGGCGTCACAAACGGCTTAAATGCTATTTTCTCTTAGTCCAAGTAATAATTGTCGTTGTAAGAAATATCATTGACAAGCAACTAAAATACAGAGAATAAGCAAACTTTAAATGCATTCAAATGCCAAAATAACTTAGAGAAGATGAAGTAAGTTTGCATACTTCAATAAATGAATGTAAAAAGAGGAGCTATGATTAGGCGGGTGGGAAGGAGGTTGCAACAAGCGCCAGGAAGGTGGCAGCGGACGAGTCCGAGTGAGGGCTCACTAGAGAGGATGTGGGAGTGTGCACAGAAGCTAAAGGCAGTTGATCCCTATCTATGACGAATTTGCCGAGAGTTGTGCGGCATTTTCACAGTTTTAAGCTCGCCCACCACCATCAGCCACGGCAACAGCAACAGCAGCAGCAGTGGAGTGGATTGAAGAGATGCAGCGTCAAGATTGCGCGGTCTCGCTAGCTCTTAAGGTGGGTGAGTGAGTGCGAGGGGCGGAGGGGCGACTTCCTGCAGCGTCCGATTGATAACGCTTTGCACGCAATGCCAACTTATTTAAATTCCACAATAGCATCCTCCAGGCCCGTTTATAGATTGCATCTTCCTGCAGCGGGTCGAGAGGCAATTTTTAAAAATTGAAGAGACTGAGGCATAAGCTTCGTCTAATACGCGTTCATGTATAATGTGCCCATCTCTTAGCTCCAGCTTTAGCTTAAAAATCATCCAAGGAACTCCCAAAGAATGGACATAATATGGGGACCATTGTATGACTTTTTCACATAATGTGTTTGAGAAATATGAGTTTTATAACTGGAGCTAATCATTCTTACCCACAAAACACTTTTAACGTCAAAAGCGTGATAATATAACTGCACCTCAATTCAATTTCCTTCACAGACTCTGCCGTTTTCCTTTATATTTAATCTTTACCACCTAATGTGTACCCTTGATCTTACTGCTACTCTTAAATCTCCTCTCGACAGCCAAAGAACAGCATATCCTAAGTATATGTTGCCCATGATTTGCCAAATTCATTGCTTGCACTGCTTGGTGGATTGCCTTGGTTACCGTAAGGCAGGATTTTATCTAAAAACTGAGTTTATTTGTTTATTCTGCAATAATCTCCCCAGATTGGAAGTTCTCTGGGGAAATTCGGTCTCAGCTGAAGTTAAAATCCGATCCCAAATCTAGCCTAATCACTTCGTGTTGTCGCTTTGTGTGATGCGAGGCTGTTTGTGGGCATAATTCCCGAAGGAGCTTTTGCCTGTCCTTCTTCTTCTCCTCCCTTTTTCCCTCTATTTTTCTTCATCAACAGCCCTTATTCAAGTTGAGACCTTTTATTTCCTGCTCTCCGCCTCCCTCCTTACTTTCTACTCCGCTTTCTGTAAAGTAATAAACATATTAGATTATTCCCTTCCCCAAGTCAAGCCTCACAAGTCCCGTCCTCTGATAAGGCGAGGCAAAAATAAAACCTAAATGGAGCAAACGAAATTCTGCACGCAAAAAAATATCAGCTTGGCTAAAAGTTGAGCTACAAAATCTAATTAGTGAGTCCCAGGGAAATTTGTAATTATCTTTACCACTCCCATGCATAATGAGATAGGGGCAGTATTCAATTTTCACACCACGCAAATTTTCAAATGTCTTCATTCCCAACTTCTGCCTGCCCAACACAATGGTTTAATCTTTGTGAAGCTGTTAAGAAAAGAGGGTTTATCTGACGTAGCGTCTTAATTTTTCTGCCCATAAATAAATGATTTAGGCTGGGAGGGCAAAACGCAATTGCGGCAACTGTAATCGCGTTCAAATTGCGGAATTGGAAATTACTTAAAACCATTTAAATTACCACACCAAAATAGAACATTTTCAAAGCTCGAAGAGTTGCTATTCTGTGTAAAGCTTTGTGCTAACAAACTGCTTGAAATAACTTGTCATAGGTGGATCCGTTTACAGACCTATGAAATGCACTCGTGCAAGAGCTGGGCAAAGAAAATCGTGTATGTGTGGACATGAATCAGTTTCGACTCATTAATTTTCAATGAATACAAACAATTCATTTCCGATTATCCCTTTCTTGCAATGGTCGGTCATTTTGGAAGCCAAAAATACTTGTATTAATTAGTCAAGATTCTTGACTCGTCCGAAATTGAAATCACTACGATTCGGAAGCATCGTCCCCATAACTCGGCAAATGTGTCATTGTTTTGCAAGGCGTCGAAATGTTTAGACCCCATTTTGGCAGGTGAGTTCGTAAGTAGTGAGGGAAGTTTTATTTCTTTACCCAACACAAGTTGGCACCAACTAGTGCCTGTTTATCATCTTCCGTGTGTGGTGCTTAACTCCAAAAGCGAGGGTAAAAAACTGAAACTTTTCCCTTGGCAGTGGTTTGGGCGCTAGTGCTTTTTGTTGCCTCTCTGATGCCTTGCTGAGGGTCTTTTTCGAGAGCTTCCGTGAGGTGCCCTGTTGCGGTGGTGCAACCTGACGATGGCGTTCCCACCCGCCTCCAACTTCGTGGGAAAAGTTTTCATGCAAACCACTAACACTAAGGTGTGGAGAAGGTAGAGGAAGGAGAGTGGAAACGAAAAAACACAAAAAACCATGAAGACACCATGAATACGGTTTTTTGTGTGGACACCCTGTTTTGCGGCATTTTTTGCAAAAAACTAGCACGCATGAATGGTTTCCGAACTTTCTTCGGGCGCATCTCTGTAAATTCCTACGATTGACACATCACTAAATAGGAATCTATAGAACAAATATTTTCTGTATTTTGGGTTGGAACAATGCTCTTACTGTGGCAAGTAATTGGTAAATTCAATAGTTACATTTTGATCCCAAATTCCTTTAAGGAGTAATTTGTCCTTCATCTACCGAAATGCGATAGTGGAAAGTCTTGTTTCCTAGATAACAAATTACCTCCGATTGCATAAAATTTTACCTAGAAATTAGCCGCGATCTGGCGTGCTGTCTTTAAGGCGCGGGTAAATATAGGTGGCATTTCACTTTATATTAATCTGATAATTTTGTCCAATTAATTTTGAAAACGTCTGAATTAATGGTGTCTTTGATGCCTCCGGCGCAATCACCAAAGTTAAGATTGATTGGCAGTGCTTTTTCACGTTACCGAAGGCATGGTCCGATTAATGCTACGGCGAGAGAGAAATTAAGTATGCTGAACTTGATTTCATTCAAGTGCTGGAAAGTAGGAAAATTTCTCTCCATGTTTGCTCACACACCTGCAGACAAAAATACTGTCTAGTGATTTTGACAGCCTTGTTGTTAGGGGAAGATAAGCAGCAGGAGTGGTGGCAGGAGCAGAAGCTTAGTCTCACTCTTAAATTCACCCCCCACCATTCACAAGCCTGATCACCCGACAGCCCTTACTGACTGGCCGATCACCACCCCCTCTCCCCTCTCGGTCTCCCGCAGACATCAAAGTGTCAAATGTTGATTTTGCAACTCCGTTCCACTGAACACGCACGCACACACGCTGAGAAGCACGGAGGGAAGGGGCAGGGAAGAGGGGAAGGGGAGACGCATCATAGCTGTGTGTCGGGGAAGCAAAAGTTAAACTACTCCTAAACCCTGATAAGAATGCATTAAATATTCAAATGGTGGTTGGGGTTTCTTCTGCTGAAGTTGGGAGTGCATACACACACACACACACACATACGCGTCAAACTAGGGGTGACACATTTTTGAATAAATTGTTGTTCTTCTGTTTTAATTTAAGTCTCCACCTTATCTCCATAGCAAACAGTACCTTTATGTTTAATTGCCAACAGATCCAACCAATGCATCTGTCACCAAATAAAATTAATAAAGGCCAAAACCAAAGGCGACAACTGACACGTAAAGGTGAAATTAACTTTCATCAGTCACTTTATTCTCACCAAAAGTAGTGTTTTATCCTCACTAAATAAGTGCGAGCTGACCTCTGCTTTTCCCATTTACTCTACACTAACAATTGTAGCTTTAGCACTTCAACATATAGCTCCGCTGAAAGCAACTTCAAATTGACAAAGCCAGGAAAACTGTGAGTCGATTAAGCATTGAAAATTATTCTAAAATTCGGTTAAAGAATTTGAGCCATTGGCTGAAGCACGAAAAAAGTGAATCACGGGTGTGCGTTTTGCCCCTTAAACAGATTTCGAGGAGATGGCGGGTCGTGGTTCAGGTACAGTGAAACTTTTGACCTACATTATTACTTTTATGCGTCTTCGATATGCATTGGTTACGAAGTGAACAAATGTGTTTTTAACCCCATGTGGTTACAAGGTGATTTATCACCTTCGTAAATTTTGTCCCTTATTGCACAGTCCCTGCTCTTAGTCGTTTGGACGACACACGCAGGCATACATGCGCACACACACACACACACACACGAACACCCACACCCACAAAATCGTACACATATGATTTGAATGCCCTCCATATGTGTGAGCGAAAGGGGCGAAAACTGACCCAAAAGTAGGAAAACACGTGCAAATGTGGTACAGTCCCTGGAAAGGGGTGGCTCCGGGTCTACGTTGGCAGTGAAATTTGTTTGTTTTCCTTGTCATGCTACTAGAAAAGATTTTTTGTATCCACATCTCCTCGGAGGGCATCGAGCCTTTTGTATGGCCACAATAATTTCACTTACCATTCCCTATCCACTCTCTCTAAAATATGATACATTATTACGTCCACGTCTGAGTTTATATTTGCTACTGGATTTGAAGTGCTCATCGACAGTTCCCTTTGCCTATTTTTACCTCTGCCATGTCAGAGTCTTGTTAGGATTGGATTCATTGCTACCTTCTTCAACCGAGTCAGTACAGCCGGTAAATTACGACAGATGTCAAACGGATGAACTGTGCTTAAGCGAATATCCTTTTTAGCTTAGGGTTTGTAAGATGCATGCGTGCAAACGTATAACCTCAATAAACCTTAAATATTTGTCTTTAAAAGAATATTCCGATAGTAATTATCAAAATTTGCCGAAATCAGTCGTGAACGCGGTAACGAGTCACTTTGGGCTCCGCTGGGCGGCTTGACCTTCGGGTTATGCCATTAGCCCCGAAGCCCTTCTCCGGGTAGAAAATATGCATTTTACTTAAGTATCGCGTCTTCTTTCGTCCTCAGTGAATTATAACTCACTCATCTTCCAAATATGCAAATTATGATGTGAAGGGTTTAGGAGATTTCCAGCTGAACAACGAGACTGCGAGCAATAAGGTCACAAAATTCAGAACCCAGACCTCTAGGTAATGCTTGCCCTGCACCAGTCAACACATCCAGTGACTAGTGTGCATGCTTGCATCTTAAAAAATTTTAGCATGCTCTGCTTTTTCTTACCATGTTTTGGTCGCATAAAGGCATTGCAGTTAAAAAAAGGGCTATTTGTAACTGCGCCCAGACCATTTACGGAGTTTACAAATCTTAAATTACCAACCCAAACTTTTTCGATGTTTCTCTTCACCCACACCTCGCGAGCAGCAGCTCTGCTGGTGTTCGACTTGCTTTTTGAAGTGAATTACAATGCCGCAGACTTTACCACAGTTTTTGCTTGCAACCAGCAGGAGGAAAATTGACACTGTCAGACCAGGTTTCGGTTCAATTCGAAGCACTGTTTGTTGAGTGGAGGCATTTCAAGTAATAAATTAACCTCACTACTGTTTGCCATCTGAAACCGCATTTCAACCCTTTTGTCCCATCATTATTGTGCTAGCACAATCTGAATGACCTTGAATTGATCTCAATATAGTAAAAATAATGTTTTTTAACACATTGCATATCTAAATAAAGTCAAATGCGGAAATGTGCTTTTAGACCGGTTATGAATACTTTTAAAAAGGCACTAAGCTTTGGAACGAATTACTGGTTCTCACAAGACCTCTTCATCGCAGACTTGAGCACAGCAGATTCGAATACCGGCTTATTTGTTCAGAAACTCTCCAACCAACCCCAATGGCTTTGACTCCCTAAAGTTACTCATATTGCTGCCTAATTAAAAATCGCTGCTTTCATTTCCTTCCAATTCACTTAAAACCATCCTTCCAAAGGCCTTTATTAGTATGCTGGTAATAAATAGGACTTTGAAAACACTTTTCTCCCAATCAAATTGATGACCCTCAGAAGTAGGTGTAAATAGCCTTTCAATAATACGCCACCATAGCCCATATGCTAATTGTGTTTGTCAAACATGATAAGCATGCACATGATGTTAATCACCGATGTTTGGCTGAATTAGCGGTAAAGACAATGCCTCGATGTTTTGTTGGGTGCATCACTTGATCTCTTGCGGACGACTGTTCATTTAATGTCGTCGTATCCACAAGCCGAGTGTCATCTCTGAGTCCTATTGGTATCTCACTGCTATCGTATCAACTGTTCCCTCTTGAAAACATGCCTCAGTTTCAGAGGCTGGAAAACAACACTAGGCACTATCCACTGAAAACAACAATAGCTTCCGTGAAAATATTCCCTTCCCTTAAATTAGCGCAGCATTCATGTTGCTAACAACGATTTAACAAATTGACTATCACACCTCGAAAGGAAAAACGCAAAAGTAGTGGCTCTCATCAAAGTGGCTGGTTTAGCTTGTAAGCCCTTACCATGTAACACGTAGAATGAAGGTAATTACAGTCATCTTGCTATAATTCAATGGCATACCCTTGCGATACGGGAAACCCCTTACTTTTAAAATCCTCCCCATTCATTTACTTTGGTGAAAAACACTTGTCAGATATTAAATTAATGTTCGATAAGCCGGTGTTTCTGGCATGCCACCACCAACAATGCTTTCGTTAGTCAGCGCAAAGCAGATCTTCAACTCAAACATCAAAATATGCATTTCCAGTTGCTACTGCCGATTACATGCGTGGTTGTGGTTCCAAATAATGGAGCCAAACGTAGAATATGGGTAGGTGAATAAAAGAGTGCTTTTTTTTCCTAATTTTGTCTACCATTTGATCAAGAACGCATAAAATCTTGACGTCCTATCACGGTTTAGCCACACTTAATGGTGTTCAGTAAACATCGGGATCTCATCCGCATCAATAAAACTGACAAATGCTCTACACTTCTCTTTCATGATTTTGTATCTAATAAGAGAAGCCCAATTTCCACCTTTTGGGGACACTTTAACGCCCATTCTAAAATTATTAGTGCTTTTTTGGGATTTCATTGTCACAGTAAACAGGGGTCTTTAGCGGTGAAAATAGGAGCCACATCCTTTAACAGCGGACAGTCTACTAGATGCCTATCGATGACATATAAGTCATAGTTCAACCCAAAATCCTGGTTTATTTTGATTTTTTCCGCAGGCCAGGCAAACGATAAATTGAACCGCCCGGAGCATTTGACATTTAAGCGCCGTAATGAAAGAGGATTATATAAAGTTCACCTTGGGGTGGAGATGAAGGAAGAGGAGAAAGGCAAGGGGAGCACCATCCTCTCTCCCCACCGTATAAAATTGTGTTTCCGTGGGCATGAAAGAGGGTCCTTTGATCTCACATCGTTACGGTAAAGGAGGTTTGCTTTGCTGTTTATACACCTCCAGAGGCCCGCGTACCCATACACACATGCGTACCTGTGTGAAGGCGTGCAAGTGTACGTATATAAATGGGCCCATGGGCATTTTAATGCTGCCTCCAAGCCATTTTTACTCTGACACCCAGTTGGGTAATTAATCAAAAGACGCCTTGGTATGCACAACAAGGCTGGTGTGGTAGTAACAGCACAAGCAGGAGAGGTGTTAGAAGCACCGAAATCCCCAACATCCCACTGTGGTCAGGACTTGCTTTGAAAAAACACATTTCACTAAATATGTTTCGGTGGTGTGCGACTCGATGTAAAAACTCTTGGACTATAGCTAGGTTAAGTGGTAGAAGGAAACAACCACTTTACAGATGTTTTACGACTGCGGCATTCCAGCCCCTTCGAAGGGAGCGTGCGACTTAAGACGTGTAATCCATGGCTTCACCACGATCCGACAGCGCTTTTTAGACAGCTTTTGAATGGGATCCCCTCCTTCCTACATTCCAGTCGAAATTGTGGCGGTAAAAGTGCACGATGCGTTTGCGAGGGTGTCTCACTTTGACTCGCCATTCTCCAGCTTCAATGAAGGCTTTTTAAGCGGTCTGCACAATCTACCAGCGGATGCCAGTTGAACCTTTTTTTTAATTTAGAACAAGTTTTCACCGTTTGAATGTCTGTAAGCTCACTCCATCTAAACTAATCTTTTTTTTGAAAATATTTCTCAAGAACTAGCATAAATTCACTCAATTTTAGCCCAAGAGAATGGATCCCAGCCGTAACTGATTAGCATAGGCATAAACCATCAAACTTTGCCTGTCACGTGACTAACGCCAACTATCAAACAATTACTTTTATTGCAATAAATAGTGGTAGATGTGAACGATATAACTTTATTTACTTTTCCATCCACTTTGGCTCTCTACATAAGGCTTCGCGCTGATGACATTACGCTGAAGGCGCTAATGAAACGAATTAGTTGATAAGTCGCCTTCCATAGCCTTCACCAAATAGGTTTCAGTATCGAAATAGTGCGTGCACAACAGAGTGCTTGTAAGGACAACAATACAGAAATTGTGCACATCGAGTCCAGAGGTGCATATGCTCCTAAATAGGCCAATTGATGTGATCCGGCATTTGCGTGTGAGTAAACCACTTCAATTTGCAATGTCATTTTTGTCTTGTGAATGAGAAAATACCAATTTTTTGGAAGAGGTGAGTCTAAAATTTGTTTTTGGTGGTGGATTTTTTTGCGTGGGGGCTAAAAGAAGGTCGAAATTGCTAACTCGTAAATTAGGTTGGTCTAAATTGCCACAGAAACCGCAAGATGGCTCGAGGACACTGGTCAGGATATCTGATTTCTGCTTTTTTTCGCTACATAGATGAAATTGAGCTCGTTTGTCTCAAAATCCATGTCTGCCGACTTCACATAACTGCGTGTGCGCGTTGTGTGTGTGTGTGTGGTAAGCAGTTCACAATTACTTTGAATTTTATTCCAATGTTTATTTAAATGTGAAACTTTTTTATCCCACGTTGGTGGCCAAAATGTTTCTTAATTGCACGAACAAACAAACGATTAATATGAATCCAGTCACCTTTTGTCATATCAGTGTAATTCTAAGAATTGTTTGCGACCTTTTTGAAACTAAAGCCGAAACATCCAAATCCTTCGCACTTCAATACCCCTTAACGGGACGAGGAAAGCACATAGAATGCTCTTGGTGCATTCCAAAACATACCCGTCAGCTAAAATTATGTGAACCGAAGTAGTGCATGCGAAAGCGGCTTTTTGTTAATTATAGTGAATGGTTAATCGCTTTCAACCTGCATTCGTAGTAAGCGACATCAATTCTTAGCTCATGGGATCCCTTCGTGCGCAAACACAAGGAAGCCAACTGGTATTTATTAGTATTGCTGCGGATTCTACTTAGAATGTTCGCTTTGTGACTGAGTCTGATTACTATCAGCAATGCCGTCCATGGGCTGTAAAACTAATTGTACACACGTGGAAAAATAGAAAGAATCAGGTCCAATTGGTGACATGTCTTGCCCCTTATCGCAAAAAATGGTTAAAAGCTTCATGGTGAGCAAAGAGCCACTTTAATATTAATTTTAACTTTAAGTTGTTGCTATTTACCTGCTTTCTTATTTACAAAGTTCGGGAAAACACTTCTTGTTTCTAAAGTGATATTTTAACTTTTATAATGTAGAGTACTTTAACTGGGTGACATGTTTGCCACTTTTAATTCACATCCCTTCTGAGTGTGACTTATGTAAAAAGCTGGTATTTTCTGATTGCAGTAAAAGTGCACTTATAGCCTGATTCAATACAATTTTGTGTTTCCTAACCCAGTGAAGTTCAACTAAATTTCCATCAACGAATTCGGATCTTAGAAATAGACCCCTTTATTACGCAAAAAGGCGCCTACTCGACATCACTTTGCTTAATATCAACTGCAATGCATCACAATTTTACTTAAATCAAGTAATATTACTCGTGATTAATGCCATAGCGGAGCTTCTCCATCCTCGGTGGGCATAATGCTCGCTTAATCGCATTCCTTGCTCTCGAAACTAGCTTGCCTGCCAGCTACACTAGTTAATAAGTGAAATCTTTTCGCCTAATTAAATTTACCTCCTTCAAGAAAAGCAATAGTAATAATTAAATTTGACATTGATTATTTCCACTAGCAGGCTGTGGTGGTTTTAATTTGCTGATGAGGCTAGTCACGCCCGAATGTGTGGTAGACAAGCAAGAAGCGGCAAGCCAATTTATTATCAGGATCACTAAATGAGGTTACCTCAGTCGCCTGTCAAACTTCACATGGACCTACTTTCTGCCGCTCCTTCTTTCCTCGCTCTTCTCGCCGCTTCCTCACGCTGTCTAGAATGTGTGGCTTTTCAGTCGTCCAATATTTGCGCGCCACCAACGCGGCTGCAGGGAGTTCCTTCCACAACTACCTAACGGTTGCCGGCACTGATTTAAAACCTCTGGAATTTTCTTCCTTTTGGTTTTCCTTTCGCACACATGATCTTGGCAGCTCCGTCGGAGTCCATTTTAACACACCTTAAAGGATTCCATCACATACAACCGTTAGATCCCGACCGCGAATGGGAACAGCTTTAACTTACAATCTATCTTGGCACAAGCATCTATAGGACTGACTGGTTTCTCTTGATAATCTGTTCTACAATCTGTGTGATGATTTACCTTGATGGTGACTTCTCGGGCTTTGGGAATGAAAGCTAGACAGACTATTGCCTTACGTATACTAAGGCCCAGAAATGATAGAGAGGGGCCAACCAATTCTATGTACCACCGAAGTTATTAATTTTAGATGAGTGTCACAATCCGCGGGGCCTCAGCTGGGTAGGGCAGTAAAATTAAGATTGCAATTTGTCTAATTTCACCAGTTTATGTTCCTTTGACCTCGTCCTTATCTAATTGACAGGTGATATTTTCGTTTAGTCAGGTGATTAGGTCTCGTGTAATCCAGTCCTTGAATTTCAAGCGAGGGTTTGGCGTTGGTTCGTTTACAAAACAAATAAGCTTAAGTCCAAATCAACATCTTGGTGATGGAAGTACTGTTTCAGTTAGTCCAGACATACTCTCAATGATTTTTTGCCTTTCCCTAGGATTTGATGACAGCCATCTTACCTGCACTTCTTAAAACCTATTTTTTCTAAGGTCGAACTCCTTTTGAAGTTTGAGACTTCTTCGAGAGTGTCATTTGTATTTTTTGACAATTTTGAGCTTTAGATAGCCACAGTTTTTCAAAGTGCTACTGTCTCGAAATGTAATAGTTTCCATTACCAACTGACTAGTACAAACATCCTGAAGCATTTTGAAGTTCATATCTTCTGCCAGATGGAAAAGCCTCACTAAAACTCTAACATCACCATGACTGTCAAGGGAGCAAGGGATATAGTATGCTATAAGAGGGCATATATAATAAACAGCTATTATACCTGTTGCAATGCTATACCGGGTTAGAATCCACACCATAATTTTGGGCTTAGACCTCACAAAAAGCACTTGTCTAGACCATGAGTCACAACTGACTGTGGCATATTTCAGGATTCGTGGTGTGATCCACAGCCTGAATTTGCGGGAGTGATAGTCGCTCTAAATATAGGAGGTATGGCAACCAGAATCACACACAGAGTATGGAATGAACGTGAATTATGGTGTTGTAGCCATAGCAACGCCCCGATAAAAAGATTGACACTCAGCAGCACAGCAGCCCTTTGACAAGACGAGGTGCATGCCGAGCATGCGGGAACACACTCCGAACTGCGCTCTTCTCACTTGCCAACATGATACGTCTAAAATCCTGAATATATCCCTAAAAGATTCTGCAGATTAACAGGAATCGCACTTATCAACAAGTTGCTATTGTTCTTGAAGACCCTTCTTCAAACTGCATCCAAGCCTCTGCAGCGAAAGGCCTTAGAACAAATCAAACTTCGTTTTTTTCATTGATCATTCACTTTGTTCACTTACCTTCCACCCGTGAAGCGAGTGGCAGCACTGTCTTCTGCCCCAGCGCCGACACCTACAGAGGTCTTGCCCTGAATGGAGTTTGATTCCTGTGTTCCTTTTTTTCTTCCGAACATCCACTCATAGCCATACACAATCTCCTTTCCCACATTTTTTCCTGGTAGAATCTAAGTGAATCAACAGAAAGTAGTCAGTCAGTCTGCAATAATAATTTATTTAATCACGCAACATTAACCCGTTGTCAAATTAAATAATTGCTAACAACTCTTCGACTTCCTTTATCCCCCTGAGAACTGGTGTTGGGTTATAAAAATGGTTTCATTTTACCAATTTAAATGGGGGCTTGTAAATGAAAATATCGTCGGGTTACTGCCTTAAAAACGGCAGTCCAAGTGATCCAAACCCAACTATTATTTGTTCACTTTTATTTTCCTTGAATGAAGACAGGTTTGACGTACCACCCTGGATTGTGCAAATGGTTAAATTTAACAGGGTCGTGCGATAAATTTGAGCTTTGCTCTGCCTTATTTCGACTTGCTCAACACAGGTTTCCTAAAGCATAGACTTGAAACCTTCTCCCGCTAAGCGATGTAGATTATTAAAAACTAAAATAATGTCCAGGTGAATAAATTATATGGGCTGCAATTGGTGGGAAAACATGATTCAGTGCTTATCATTATTGTTTTACTGAAGGATTGATGGACACGCAACAAGGAGGAGATTACCAAAACCCCTAAATTTTCCCACACTCGACAAGGCGGAAGGACAATCGCTGCAGTATGAAAGTGGCATAATAGAGGTCACATGCGCCATCACACCCTCCGGCCGCGAATTTCATCCCAACTGTCCTGCAACGGCAGATGCGATTCTTCATAAAAATTAAAGTGTTAACAGATAGGTGGCAGTGCAGCCAACAAATGCCCTCACGCTTGTACGGACATGTCTTGCCCGTCAGTTGTGTGTACATTGAATGGCCTCACTAACACCACCACTGGTCCCAACTGTTCGACTTCCACTTCACTCGGCAACAAGCGCGCGCGTTTTACCCGTCAACAGAGGCTTCTACGAGGCCAATTAATCACAAATCCCATAGGGAATAAATATTCGGAGGGCAGGGAGGGATGGTGGGCGAAGGATTGGAGGGGATGTGTGTACGTCTCCACTTGCGGTTTAACATTCACATGTTAGTCAGCACCCAAAACTTGTAAATATGATTTAAACTAGGTAGTAGCCGCCGCTACATGGCGTCTGTGAATCACACCTGGACCGAGTGAAAGAGAGCCGGGAAGTAGGGTTGGGAGGGGGAGTGAGAGGGAGGAGAGGGGAGACGAAGGGGAGGAGGAGGAATGTATTTGATGCCTGCGCCTTCCCCCTTTCCCAGTAGAGAACGGCCTAGTGACCTTTAAGCCGCCCGTGCGTGTGTGTAGGCGCATGTGAAGTGATAATTTAGTGATGGGCGTTTAAGACGAAGGAGGAGGATGAAGAGGAGAAGGAGGAAAAGGAGGAGGAGGAGGAGGAGGAGGAGGAGGAGGAGAAGGAGAAATAGAGGCGGTCCTTGTGGTGACTAAGATACGGTCTTTGTAATGGGGGCGTCATGCGGTTTTGCTCCTTGCTCCGTGCACAAATTTGGTTTTTTCAAAGATTTAAAAACACTCATCAACGCCTATATCATTCATTTTATGAGAACTTAAATAGCTAAATTAATGGTCCCGAAAGTTCACATGCGCCAATTGCCAATTGTAGCACAATGAACCTCCAGTTATCGGTCGTCCCGGTCAAGTGGAACAAAATCTTCCACCCTCTTTATTGAGATGGAGAATTGATTAACCTATGATGTTAATGTATTAAAAGCACCTTTCAATATGTAAGATTAAATTGAGATATTTGACAAAAAGGTAATACATATGTACCCAGGACACCCATGAATATAATTTCCAAGATGCTGAAATGCTGAAACAGCTTTATTTTAGGATGAGTTGTTAATGGCATAGCTTCACTTCAGATCTTTCCTCTTTGAAAACGTCTCCCATCCACCCACCCACCTACCCTCTCTTCCTGCATTTTCTCACGTCCCCATGTTCCCAGGCACTATTAACCTGTGTTGAGTGTTAAAAGTGGGTGAATGAGTGGGTGAGTGTAGGAGTGGTGTGTCTGTGAGCATTTCTGAGATTGCGCAAGCAGATATCACTCGGACTCCATTAGCCGGTCATCGGAGAGTTCACGTCACTACTGCATGAGTGCGAATTTTGACCGTTTCAATTTAGAAAAGGTAAGCAGGCGGGTGGAGAACATCAATGCGATAAAATAACAAAATTAGGATACCTAAAAAGTATTACAAGGCTAGCTTAATTTTTTTACGAATTTCGGCTATTTTTATTAGCAGTACATTAAATGGTCTCCATTTCGTTTGCAAGGCGTTTCAATCAAGTGGTTGGAAAGCTTTCTAACAGTTGGAGTAGTTTATTTATGAGCAAAGGAATGCCTTAAAAGCATAAGCCAGGAAACACAAATTTCATTAAACAGCATCCTCAAATAAAGCCACTCAGTTTGCGTGCATGATTAACATTTTTGTGATTCTATAAAACTACACCGCCAAGCAAAACCTTCAAAACAGTCTTTAAGTGCTTCAAATAATCAAACTTTTTTAAGAACATAGTCTTTGCGCTCAGCTCTTTACTCTAAGGTTTGCTTGTATCACCGCTTCGATGGGAAGCACATGCGCAATAGTTGGGCTTCAGTTTCAAATGAAATTCCTTCTCCCTCCTCAATTGCAATGCGTAGTCAAGATGGTCGACAATTACGCAGTCCCACTTGTTGCCATTGGTGATGTGCTCCTCCTTCGCGAATTTAATAATTTACCAAGGCAGAGGCTCATCAAAACAACCTTATTTGATTATTGAAAGAGACTAATGGAGAATTTACTCATCTTTAAGTCCCAGGAGCAAAACAATTTGACCTGATTTTACGAAACTCAATTTATGTAATGAGGTAAACTTTCGTGCAGACAGACTCACTCAGACACTCGGATAATATCGGAAACGGTGTTGCATAATGCGCTATTCTATGTGATATGAAGCCCTTTTGGTGCGATGTACTGTGCTTCTATTTATTCCATACCTACGAAGTGAATTACCCAACCATTTCTCGGGTTGTTTGTCCAATTGCAAATGTGTGTCTCGAATAGGCTCATAAAAAGGAAAGACAACCACTTTGGTTTACCTAGTGTAACCTAATGATCACAGAAATGGATCAACTTTTAGCACTACTAATCTGCACTGTTCCCAAAGTTGGACAATGCGTGTACACATTTGTATGTGTGCGCGTGTGCTTTGAAAAATTCCGTGTGGTGTGATATTGTTTTCACACGGACAGCTGCAATCACCGCATTTGATTTGTCCAATTTCCAGTGGGTCGAGTTTTATAATCATCCTTTGCATGTGTCCACGCATGTCGTGTTTATGCAACTTGATTCTGGATGAATTTTCCCCTACAGGACGAATCCATCCAACCCGGATGTGCAAGCTTGCGTAGTCAACAGGCAGTCAACACGCATTCGATAATAAATCGGTGGCGCTAGTAGTCAAAAAGTTTCGGCACATTGGTCAAATAATTGCTGCTATCAAATAAATTTACCTTCGAGGTATGCTAATTTCCCCATGACCTTATTTTAAAATACACTTACTCTAAATGTCATTCATAGAAGTATTTCACCATTACAGTGTCCTTAATTCAATTGGCGCCGCCTTTAGCGCTGTCGCCAACAATCTCCTGTTTGTCCAGCTCACTAAATATTTTCACATTAAGCCGAGTCAATTATCATTAGGCATCCATTCCTCTGCTCTTCAAGTGCCCTACTGGTGCTACTTTGAAAGTGGGCAAAATTCGACTGGGGCGGGGTGGAGTACGGATAGTACGAGAATGACGCTGATGTTGCTGCTGCTGCTGCTGCTAATAGTAGTGCATTACGCACAATGCATTTCACTATGCTGTGGTGGAGTGGGGCGGGGTGGCCTGGGCCGATGGGAAGTGTGTTGCTTGTTGAGCAGAAGACCTAATTGACGCTAATTTAAACCCCCCTCTTCTCTGTCCACCTGCCCGCTCACCCCGCTCCACCTCTCCACGATTGCATTTTCCCTATCCCATAGACACGCGAGCAACACGTACACACACACACACACACACGGACAGATAGTCTGTCATGATAACAGGAGTGCGTGTGAGAAGGTGAAAGGTTTGGTGGAGGAGGTGGTGGTGGAGGGGTAGAAAGAGACGAAAATCACTTTTAAAGTGAGAATTATTTGGACTGGGGGCGGGAGGAAGAGGCTTGTCTGATAGACAAGGGACCACGCTAACGCTACTACTGCCCCCGCTACTACTGTTGCCTAATCTCTTGACGGGATCAAGTGGTATGTTATTTATATTTTTTTTGAAAACTCGCGATAATTTACTCTGTCAGATAGCCGGAAAAAGCTTAGACTTCAAAAATTGCACATCAATACCATACTTTTATGAAATTCTGTTTTGCATTACCCTTCTTGATGCTATGTGCACTTTCGTGGATGTTTAACTAACTGCCTTAAATTCTTATGCTGAAAAGAAACTATAAAAATTAAGATAAAGGTCATTTCTGACATTTTTCGTTTTAATATATAAAATGGTAAAATTTTAATGATGCTAGCTTTAAACGAGGTTGCGATGGTTCAGTAGTGCAAAAACGCTTAAATATTATTTGTCACAGGCCTTATTCGTCCCTGACAAATGAGTGACTTAGCTATTACGAAACGATATCGAATAAAAATCGTGAAGTAATAATTGATGCACAATAGCTTTTGATTGCTAAGAATTTGTTGGCAGATCACTTAATTATTTAACTGGAGATTTAGGGTATAAGTTAAGCAAAACTTAAGAATCCACTTTAGAAGTCCAGATTATGCCACAAAATACATGAATGAGATTGTGAAAGATGAGACAATAGAGATACTTATCCTCATTTTACTGCTCCATAAGAACGGTAAAACTATAATTCCCATCTGCAATCAAAGTGCAATGCATACGAAACCGAATGAATTGCTAGCAAGACCCCCAAAGTGCCTTTGTTCCACACCGAATTAGTGGCTGATGCAGTAATGACAACCAATACCTTCATTAGCAAAATCAAACCCAGTCCTCTCGTGCGCAATTAATTACCCAGACCGGAGTCTGTTTCGTCCGGTTGGGAGGTGGCCTCCGCAATCACGAGCGGGCCCTGCCTGATCTTAGTAGCCGCCATCCTCCATTTACTTGCCACATAATTGAGCTATGTCTATGGTCACACACGCGGGGAGAGAAGGGGCATAATCCATCACCCACCCCATCCTATCCTTTTGCGAATACAAGGGGTTTGCATAACTTATTAGGCGTCGGCTCTCCTAAAGCTGATTGCGAATACAAACTTGATGTCAGCATAAATTTTTGATAAAGACGGAATAATAATGGCTCGATTTCTTAGCCAGCACCCACCCCACTCCACCGAAGCCCAAATGAAGAGCAGGGCATCTGCTATTGATGCATATTTAAACAGACAATGTAGTAAGGTTATGATGACGGTAATAACACACGGGGCTGGTGGTGGTGGAGGACAAGATATGAGTGGTGGAGAGTAGATTACCCCTTCTCATTAATCTTCTGTCACATGAATGCATGCAGGGAATGTGAATGCCAATTTTCGAAACGAATTTTGCCCTCCTTGCTAAGCTTAAAAGTACATGTATCGTGCTTGAGATTGCGCCAATGCAAAACATCCTTTAGTTAAAATGCCTCCTTCACTTCTCTTCTAATTATCACCATCCATTTCCATCTTTAAACACGTTGAGAATTTTACTGGAGAAACCAACTTCGCTTGGGTTGGGAAAGCTTGGAATTAATTTTAAACCTCTTTTTACCTTTCGCGTAGGTATAAACAAAATTAATGTATCTAGTAAAAAGCATCAATTAAAGCTTTTGATACCATCAAATCTTACTGTCTTACGTTACATGCCTTACCTAACCCTACAAATGCTTATGATATTCGAGATAAGCCATCCATTTCCTCGTGGTTTCGCATTACCCAAAAACAGTAAAGCTGTAACTTGATGGTAGTGCACTCTTTTCTGCCCTTCCTCCTCTTCGTATTATTTCCACCAAGTTGATTTTGTGCATCAGATCCTGGCAGATGGTAGCGATGATTTACAGTTTGAAGGTGTCAAAAAATGTACAGCCTGCCTCCTGCCCGCCTGTGGGTCGAAGGAACACCTAGTCGTGTGCACTTTGAAAATGCTGTCAGGTGGAAAAAGCAAATGATTGAGATTAGCAGGGAAAGAGGAAATTACCAACCCCCACCATTACCACCTCTACCACAACTATCACAATCAGTCATGCCTTCCGTGGGTAGCAGTTCGGGCTAATGCTGTTTTTGATGTCATTTATTTTTTATTGTGAAAACTAAGCCGACTTCGACGAACCTCACCGTACACCTATCAATAGGTCTCTAAAGCAATCCACCATGATGGGTTGTTTTATCAAGATTAATGTCCGACAATTAATCACTTTCTTGAGGTTTTGTTGCGATCCGACACGGGCGTCCCGACATCAAACTATGGCTTGAAGTTAGCAAATGGCAATCAAGTGGTGAAGTATCACTCCATCTTTGCAAGAATGCATCCCACACACTCTCACTCTCCACTGCTTCCTAAATGCCACTTTGCGCATCAAAACAGGTGGAGTAAATTACGGTCAAGTACATTCGTTAAGTTACTTCCATTAAACAAAATGGTAACTAAAATTAAAGCCATTATTTAGTACGCAGAGATCCCTTTCTTTGCGCAATTGGAAGGTTGTACTGATAGGTTTTGGGCGGGGAGGTGAGTGCGCATATGCGTGCGTGAGACCTGCCACCATTTGTCAATCTTCCAGGTTTACTAGAGTCCACGCCCATGATAGAAATCTTCTCTGTGATGCCACCCTCTGCCAGTCAGAATGCACGCTAACTCGGTCAGGCATTGTTGATAAGTGGTAGTAGTGGTGAAGATTTGTGTGGTGTGGTTGTGTGATTTGTCAATTGTCGGTTATCACCTTCAATTCTTTCTTTCTTCTCTCCTCCCTACCTATTCTCCCTCCTCCAATCTAACGCCAATCTTCCCTATCGCACCATTGACATTGAGGTGTCCGTAAAGGTTTGATTTTAATACACTACGTCTGTCACGCACAGATCACAAAATATAGCCTATCAAAATAAAACAGAACTAATTTATCGCTCACAATGTCGACCTTGCGCGCTAGTATTATTTAATGATCCCGAAAGCCAAACGAATTGTGGGGACTCATACCAAACCTTGAACCGACATCACATCCAGCCTCACTTCGTCGTACACAAGGGATCCACTTGAAATAGAACAGTATTCTGTCAGTCCGTTACTGTAGTGTGTAAATGAAATAAGGCAAAATGATTTGACTCTCTGTCTATCAAACGGATTTGTTTCGCCTCTTACTCGCTTGTCATCTTTTCGAATGCTTGCTTTGTATATTTTTAAGAGCATCTACTACCTGTGAAAATAAATGTAGTGTTAATAATCGCATTTCTTTCACAACAATTAGCCGTAGCTTGGCTTCTGGTACCGACCCAATGATAGTACTATGCCCATATTACAATGCGCGATCATTATTATCACTCCTCAAAGTTTGATATATTTAGTTAATTTACCTTGATAATGTGGTAATTGAGGTACCACTTCGGGTTTAAAAATTTGAGAACAAATGTAATTTAAATATTTGATGCGATTCTTTCGTTATTTTGACGATGGTGCGTGCGCATTGGTTGGTACTTCAGTTTATCTGAGATAATACAACCTTGTGGTATACAACGTCCAATTGCTTCAAAAATGCGGACTAAACCAGGCACATTTACTATCCTGTCAAACAGTATCAAGAAGTGACATTTACTAGTGGACAGCACTAAATTATACTTTCCGGTAATCGTGTTTTGCCTGCTGTGAATTGTCCGTATAAGACATGTAGAAGTGTGTAGGCCGTGGTATGGGCGCGAAGTCAATTGTATGATTGTTTAGCTTGCTTAATTTGGTGTATAAGACTGTTTCATTCGTGTTTAATGAGCTAATGATGATAATTATTGCTATTATTATGATGAGTTTATCTGAACTAGTCCTGAGACAGGATTAAGGACTGCCCACTAATAAATTAACAAAAGCCAACTTAAGACTCTGTAAGAATTAAATAACCACAGCACTCTAGGGAATACTAAACTTAATTAGGTGGACAACACTCGTTATGGCCAAGGATTTTGGACTCGACGCTCATGATCAAGCTTAAGGACAATTGAGTATGTCGAAGAATAGGAGAAACCAAACGGATGAGCATGAAGCAATTAAGTGATAACAACCACTTCCTTACTGTTGAAACGCCTTGATATGACGGAATGACTTCATATTTCCTAGAAATTTGCACTAGCTATCAATGTTTTGAATGCATTTGCATTGCAATTTCATTGGTCAACCAACAGTGAACACTGCTCATTTTTGTCTTTATCAGCCAGAAATTTAGGCACAATCTGCACCTTTGCTGGACCACAAGATTTAATGGTTCTGAACCAATCCATGCTAATGGAAAAATTTGGTGCGGCACAAACCATTTCGGTATATAGCTGTAATGCTGCCTTGAGATTTTTTAGGACGTTAAAGCTTGAGGTTATCTAAAAGGAGAAAAGGGCTTTCCTTGGAGTCTGCATATTTTAGAGAAAATTGTCGAAAGTGTGCTCTGGTAAAATCTTACATGTGTCACCGAGTGCTCGGCCGTCCGTCTATCGCTCCACTTCACGGATAGCCTCAATTTGTAATTTTCACTTGCAGCCAGGTGTCACCTTAACAACCAGCCCAAAAGTAAGCGAGCATGGACACCTGCTTCCACGGCAGTTTGTCTGATTTGCTTGGGCGGCTCTTTCTTTCGTTACCTTTTTCTTTTACTCGGCCCCAACTACTACTCAACGCCAGATGAGTCAGTCGGTAACAGGAGTGCACGGACCTCCAAATGTTGCTAGAACAACGTTAGTGGTGGCGATGGCGGTGGGAATCAAATTACACCAGACTCGTGTGCAAACTCACCTCTTTCAAGTCCTGTTAACACGTGGCGTCACTGGCTCTACAGTATGATTTACTAGGTGTTCTCTTTTATCCAAGGTTCTTCGACTAGATGGGCTCCACTCTTCCAATTCCCGAAGCGTAATTGCTTGCAATAGGGCAACCTAAGTAAAACAAATCACTTCAAGTTAGTTAACAATAGACCAAGGTTATCTGTCGCTATTTTATCTACCATTACCGAAGAGGCTTCTTAGTCAGTTTCATTTCGTTTAGTTTAAGCAAATCCGTTGCATGAATAGAGAATTTCGATTCGACCTAACTGCTTCATTAATTCAGAACGCTCTTGTGCTGTTCAACAAAAAATCATGTTACCCTCGTTAATGATATTCTTCAAAGCCATTTGATATAAGTATCAGTGGAGTGAATATTTTAGCTATTAGTGCGTTCGATGACATGGATGTGTTAAATTCGGCCGTGTAGACTAGATTTGGGTTGATTAATGTGCAAATAGCGTCACTGAAATAATACACATATTAATAGGCATGGCTGAGCTCAAGTCCGTGGGGAAGGGCTTTGCCAAGGGAGGAAGAGCCCATTTGTTTGATTATTAAAATTTCCCAACAAGTTCTACAAACTGAGAAATTAAGTAGACTGTAGTGTACAATGAAATTATTTTGGTCAGCAGTAATGCCTCCTATCCACCAACTTCTCTCACATTTCCACCGCAATACTTTTTCCCCTCCCCTAGTGTCAACCATTCACCGGTTAAAAATTTAATGTGTACTTATTCACATAACACCGTTAAACGTCCTCTCTGAACTGTCAATCAAGAGCAGAAGCTTAGGAGCAAGAGACTTCTACTTATCTCCTCCTTTCCCTCAGACCTGTTGTCCATCTGGTTTTCCAAAAGCATGTGGACTAAAAATGTCGACTTTAAATGGTCCTGAAAGTTTGAAGTGGCTAGGAGATTGATGAAAGCAGACAGCTGAGAGCCCAATAGTTCAAAATAATTGGCTGTTTGTGCTTTTCTTAAAATAATGCCAAAATAATCCTGCATAGGAGAATGCCTCTGCTAATATCTAAATTATCTGGCATGAAGGGAAAACGAATTTAAAATTCAACTATATGTACAACGAGTTCACTGTAATCGAAGGGTTACCGCCGCAATCTATCATCCGGAATACTACAAGGCACTCCTCTGTAATGGCAGATCGGCTTTGTTAACTTTTTCTGGTATCCGATAGTGTCCAGCATGTGTAAGGTTTTCTTGACTTCCTTTTTTACTGATATTTTGGCTAAAAACTGAGGCTCGTATGCATTTGTTGCTGCATTCGCGCATAAGGTCAGATAAAGACTCGCGTATTGCGTGTCTAAGTCCAGAGAAACAAAATTTCCTAGAATTAAGCATTGTATTTTTCCACTGGATTTTCGTCCACGCATTTTTCCAGACAAGACAAGGAATTACATTTTCCCAGGATTTAAAACTTTCCAACCCAATTAATCAATTCCCAATGGTGATTTGCATTCCCCTGTCAAAAAATTTTGTTCATGCATTTTTGACTGCAAATTTTTGTGTAAAGTTGACAATTCATAAACAAACTTGGTAGTCTTTTCCCTTCTTACTTTTACTTCACTCCATTAGAAACAACTGCATGCAAAATGGTTCACTCTATCCTCTCAACTTGCACGTAAAATAAAATATGATGGCTGTTAAGAAAAACAACAACCTTTGTGGAGTTGCAAAAGGATATCTAAACTTGTCCTCGTTATTATGTAAAGAATTAAAGCAATGCCCGTTAGATGTTACATCCTTAATTAACGTTAGGAATCAAGGATTTTAGGCATTTTATTTAGCAAAGCTTTATTTATCCACTTGGACGTCTTTAACATTCTCCTTCAGAGAATGACTGCAAAATGCGCTAGGATGAGAGGGAGACTTAGGCTTTGGAATAAATATTTTTCGGCCCCGAAGTGGTAAAATATCTTTGGGTCTCTCCTACCTCGTGATTGTGGAATAAGAAAAGGTGCAGAAGTGAAGCATACCGCGATGCAATCCGCGTTGTAGTGCAAGGAGCTCCAAATGGCCATGTACTTGAAAAATATTTCCTATTTCACTATCAAAATGTCAGGATACCCTTCTTATTAAATCTCAAGCATCATTGTGTTTGATACATCTGAATTTGAATCGATTACCCAACTACAAATTACTATTAATATCAAAATTATTACTTCCGCATCGGTCGCAACTCATTCACTTAAACTGACTCAAAACCTTAAACTATTTAAATAAGTAAAACAGATTTTTACATTAAATAAACGTTCTTTATTTAAAGGTTAGTGTGGGGGTTCAATGAAGGCTTATGAAGCATTTGGGAAAGGTTAGCAACTAGCAGAGGTCTAAGAATGAATTTGAAAACGGAGCCAGAAAGCTTCTGCTTTAATTTCATGAAAATGCTTCTAAGGAGGAACAGTTTCGGTCATAATATGCTTGAGAAAACCAGTTAGTGTTTATCTTGTTCGAAAACTACCGTCCGTCTGTCAGAACATCAGACTAGCAGCCCTGCCCCACCCCGCTATCCATAATGTGCCTGTGCGCGCGCTCGCGTCCCACCGAATCGCAGTAATTGCTGTGTTTGCATGAGTGTTAGTTTAATTTTTGATAAAGCGGACTCCCAATTCCTCCCCTTGCCCGCCTCAGCCTTCCCATGAGTCTGAGTGAGTGAGCATACCCTAATCGGTCGTTTTGTTTGCCCAATTTGTGTGCTGTGTTTGCCTACTCAAACGAGCTGAGTCAGAGGGGGAGGGGGAGAGGGCTACGAATACCGTAACAAGAATAGAGGGGAGGAGTATGGTCTGTACAAGTATGCAATGTGAAAATATGAAGGACCTGTTATTCATTTTTCATCTTCAGTTAATGCGAAAATCATCATTATTTATTGCGTTTTGTGGAGTGCTGAACATACATTAGCCAGGGTTCGGTTGCATCCGAAATCCTTCATTTATGTCCATTGCACATAGTTCGACAATTCATTAAGCCATTAAAGTATGTCACTTGCTCCCAACAATAATTCACCAATCGAGATCATCGCTAGCTTTGATTGGTCAACTCCAGCCTGTCCATATGGAACGCTGGGTTTTACATAAACTAGCCCCATTTCAAAAATAAATGTACCGAGTTGTGGCTCTGTGACGCATGAAAATGTAGCTTTCAGTTGACAACCGCACACAAACATGTCCCTACGCGCACGCGTGAAAATTTTTGTCGCGCTTAAAATTTTAACCAATCACCTGGCTGCCGCGTTTTAAACTGCAACCGAATTAAAATTTCAATCCGACAGCGCGCCCGCAGGCACGCACGCACGCATGCACGGAAGCATCCACGCACACATCCATGCAAACACAACCAAGTAGCGAAGCGCGTTTTTGCGCATGAGCGTGCATGCATTGCTCACCATCATCACCACCACCACTGCCTTGCGCTCGTTCACTCTAACGATCCCGAGCTCATGTGAGCAAGCCTGCTCGCTAAATTTTGCCTATTCCACCTCCCTCTCCTCTCCTCTCCTCTGACTGGTTTGCATTAACCTTTATGGTAGATCAGCAATAATAAAAAAATTGACTCAACTCTGCCAACACTAGTGTATGAGTGCGTGTGTGTGTGTGCGACCGTATGCTCCATGGTGGGCGACTTTCAAGTTTGCGCGCAATGGGGGTTTGAGGAAATTCTCCCCGGCTGGGTCGATAGATGTGAACCGCATTAGAGGCGGTGAGGCTAGAGGAAGAGAGAAGGCAAAGGGAAAATCGAGGGACAAAGACGAAGCAGATTAAGGGGTGGTAAGTTTTAGAAGCTAGGGTGGAGTAAAGAGGTGAGCGTCTACCGATTATAAAGATTTGACGATACACATTAACCGCAGCTCATCTCTGCAACCTGATTTGATCGTTGACAATGCCTTGGTGCGCGTGTTTTGCACTCGTCGTCTCTCTATGCCGTTCGACTTCAACGTGAAAATGCGACTCACGAGGGTGAATTGTTTTATTAGCACCTGCTTCAAATAACGATTCAAAGGCAAGTTATTCAAAATAACTAATCCGCAGTTGTGTACCTCTGTGTATTCGGCAAGTGCCCTTTCTGTTCCGCAAGGTAGTGGTTGTAAGTACAGCTTTAGACGGGGTGTCTCGGTCGCTTGTCATGAAAATTGCAAACGTGCATCATCTCTTTATTTAGGTTCCTTAAAACAAAGTATAATGAAACTGACGTGCCTTGCATTGAGTTGAAACATTAAAAAATAAGAGGTATAAAACATTTTTGCAAATTTTATCAATATTGACTATTTGATTTTGATGGCACCTATCAGAAAATTGACGTTGGGCTAACGGGATGATGAAACCGTGGATCGAGTCAGTGATCATGCAACTTTTGTTATTCAATCAAATAGGTCCAAAGATGGTCATTTTGTGATCTGAAAATAATAATATAAAATGCATTTATTGTGAGAACGGTCTCTGAGATGGGTTTTAGAGCAGGTGATGGAATCTATGCCCACTCAAATCGAGCGGTTATAAGCTTGTGCAAATTTTCCTGCCAATTGTTTACATTCGCCATTAGCTCATGACAGAAGTTTCCAAAATGGGCTTCTTGAATGCAACTTTCAGCATATCGACATACTTTGAGGCTCAAACTTCTATCATGGAAAGAGGTAACCAAATAAAGAGCTGTGATTTAATGCAATTCGTTCTTCAGACAATCTAAAACTGGTACCTCCAAAATGGAAAATCACTCGCATGCGAAAGAAGCACAGAACGATCATTTAAGAGTAAAAGATAACGTGGCAAAGAATGCCTTTTCTATGTGTGAAAGAAACTATAATGACACATTTGCACACAAAAAGAAAGAACAAAGAAACAAGTTTGCACACAAGAGAGGGTTCTTGTGTGGTCATTGGTACACAAACACCCAATTTCTCCCCATCCACCACAATGTGTAGGTGCACGCACACACGCACGCAAGCACGCTTAGCTCTGTTTTGGGTGATTTGGGAGGTAATATCGCGCATACACCAGATAGGGAGCAGAAGGAATAGGAAAAGAGGTGTTGGTCGGTTTTGTGGCAAAAACTTCCTCCACCAGACTGCAAGCAGTAAGTGATATGTTCTAATAATTCATTTTGCACTTAAGTTCTCACGTTGAACTGGCCAAAACCACACATCAAAGCGAACTCAAATCTGTTGCGATTTGTTTCTGCTTCTGTGATGGATTGCTGTCCAGTCGGTGTCCGCCCTTTCCTTCTTAATTAATCTTTCCTGGTTCATTCTGTCTGCCCCCTCTACACCGAGGTGTAGTGTGAGAAAACACATGCACACAGTTGCTGCAACACCTACTGACAAGCTCTAGAGTGAGATATTTTATTTTTTAATTATTCACCTTCTCTCAGGGCGGAATAAATTCATAGAAGCAGTGTGACATGTACACACACCCACGCACACTTTATTATTCATCCCAACAATTTTCACGCTTTTACTTTCATCAACGTGATGAGGTGTGCTTGTGCTGGCAGAAATTGGAATGGTTCTGTGTTGCGCCCAAGCATTTCATGGGTTATGACCCACCTAAGAAAAACCAATAGCAAAAAACGTTTATGAAGGGAGTGAGGTTCAGCTTACTCATATTAACAACATTAAACTTAAAAGTAATTAATATGGGCTGTGGGTTCACTTATTGGCCAATAATGCATTTAATAAATACTACTCATAAGGTATCACATTCAATGCTATGCTATTTAAACAAACCCTCTTCAATTATGCAAATTTCTATGCTGCTTGTGGTGTGTGAATACATGCAGTAAATTTTCGATGTGGAATTGCCTTCGCTTATTCTTTAATCTTGTTCACATGTACTATGGACTGTGACCTGTCGAGGGTCAATCAAACTGACTTCATTTAAAAAAATGACGACTTAACTCTTGCCAACTGGATACGAGAACTGGTCCGACGTTTTGAGTTATTAGCATATAATATTATTTATCCCCACCAGCAATGTTCAATGCGACAAATTATGGTAAATGCTAAATGCAATGAACTCTTAAGAGTTTAGTCAGGCTTGAGGGGGGAGGGGGGAAGGAAGAGTGGATTGGCCATCGCCATATATTTGAGTAGTCATTATTTAACTTCCTGCTACATGTCGGTAAAAGCCTTCCACTCCCATGATTTGCAGTTGGACGGGCACACCAACAAGCATACCGGAGTTTTCTACTGTCTTTGCATATATTGAATGTATTATTTAAAGTAGGACAGCAAAGGATGTGGTAAATCTTGTACAAGGGACAACCGGAGGGGTGCCGACGCTCATTGTCCGTCAAAGTGGTCGCACATAAGAGAATCTCCTCAGTGGTGCCCAGTAAGTCTAAATTGGTAGCTTCAGTGGCCAAAGTAGGAGCTTAAAATAAATCTTAACTGCATCACAATTTTTCATCTTGGCGTACTTTGAAAGAGTTTTCTAATAATTGGTGGTTGCTGCATCCATTGGGAGAGGCGTTACGTGGATGTGATTTGAATTGGCTATTGAAGTGTAGATTTTATGGGCAGCTACCGCATTATGTGCTTGGTACAAGCCAATTTATAGTTTAGAATGCATGAAGGGCGAATGCAAATGCTAATAAATGTTAACAAAACATTCGAAGGCACCAATCCACCAAGTTTTACACTACTTTATTTTCAAACTAGGAAGAAACGCAGATTTAATTAACGTGCATCACTACTAGTGCAAGTGAAGCTAAGGTAAGCAATTGCAATTGTACCGACTAACATAAAGACCGTACATTTCACCCGGATAGGTAGGGTATAAAAATTTAATTTATTTTCAAAATTCGACTTCGCACAATGGAGTAGTTCTCTGGTTTTTAGGCGGTAAATATTAGAGTACAAGTCTACCGACATGAATGAAGGCGGGTGTTTGTGAACCTCAAAGCATTGCTTCGAGAGTTCTTGGGCAGGCCTAAATGTATGAGAGACGGCACAGGTTGGGTCTATAGACTGCTTGTTAAGAGTTCAAAATACATCCCTTTGATGCGAATTGTTGTCCATAGGCTGTGCCACAGAAAGCACTTTATTCGTTAAGTAAGTGATTCTTAAAGGCAAATGTAGGAATCGAGTTCACCTCCACATCTCACCATTTTATGCGCTGTAAAACCATTTTTCGACTTATTTGAAAACAGCTTTTAATTTATGGAATTTTTGTGATGAATGATGTTGGACGTCCTGTAAAAAACTGCCTCCACAAAGTTAAATGGCGTATTTGGGTGTTGTTGTAAGGATTGTTCTTTTTAACAATTAGGTGGTTAAATTTTCCTTGATAAGCGAAAATTGTTCGCGTTGTACCATGGCTATAAATCGGCACCGAGTGGGAACCGGGATACTGACAACAAAAAAAACCGGCAGGCTAATCGTACTTATAAACTAATCAGATCCGGTACTACGGGCTCTCCTTTAGTCAGAGGCTTGCAACAAGGAGCGAGGAATGTCAGGAATGTGGGAAATAGAATGAAAGAATGTTAGCAGACTAATATGGTGGTAAATTTTGAACATCGTCATCAAACTGCTAGTGCTCCGACCTCTTTCCCTATTCCGAAGTGAACAGTAGTTGGTAATTCTCCAAATGCACTATATTAAAATATTGTTGTGGTAACCCCACCAGTAGTCTCAAATGCTTATGGAGAAATCTAGACACTTAAGTTCTTACCTCAATGCATTATTGAATGCAACAAAGTCAAAATTGTGGCAAGTAAGTAGCATGAAGGATTAAAAATTAGGCCTCGAAGTTACAGACCGAGCTCTGACCCAACTTTAATTTTGCGTGATGTTCATGTAGACCGCAAAAGGATGCCGATTACGAGGTTTTACTTAGTTACTAAGCGGATTTTAGCTTCTTCCCATTCAAAAAGCTGCCCTTTTTGAAATGCAGACTTTTACTAAACGTTAAGGGGGTCAATAAGATTTAATTAGTAATTTTGGTGGGTTTGCGAGCCGTCTTTGGTCACTGACCCTGTGATGACATTTGACTCCGCCAACGATGTCTTTAGTCTACTGCAGTGTCTACAACCCTGTCTGAAGTGATGATGACCGGGGCACACGTGCGCACTCCATGACGCTTGCGGATTTGGGAACCAAGTACCATTTAAGGAGAGGTTTGTATGCAGTGATAAATTGTAAAGTCGGCGAATTTATGGCGAGACCTTTAAGTGCCGACTTACCGGGAATAATATTAATCTGTCTAGCAACATTTACGAATTGAACTTGTTTGTTTGGTGATTAGACGCTCTTCAGATGATTAATGCAGCAGCTCTTGGAGTCTGCCACCTCCGTTTATTGGTCAAAGTGGCTTCCAAACATTAAAGCTTTACACTCTAATGAAGTTGCTTTAAGCAAAATTGATGGAAAGGTAATATGCTACCAATATCTACATGAATGGAATTTCAACACTCCACTTTAAAGTAGCCCAAGGAAGTAGAATTACATTGCCATGTTAAAATGCGACCGTTAAATTACATCGGAGTTATAATAGATTCAATGTGAATCCCAGCATACACTACATCAGTGTTAGACGTTTGTGGTCCATGCTTACAATTTAGTGCTGTATTACCAGTATTTTTGTGCGGCGCACAGCTCTGTCACTTAAGTGACGACTTTGACAGCGAATATTCAAATAGCACATCACTCAACTGTGAGTCGAATTTAGGATAACTATTAAAACTTATAGATTGTGAGCTTTTATTAGCATAAATATTGAGGATTTGACGGTGATCACGCAAAAAAGCCAGCTTGTAAGGTGAGCTATTCGATGGTTTTTGCATACTAGCAAAGGAACGCGTGTAAAATACTTTGATCGATTAAAAAAATGTCAAATACGTGGAATTGTCAATAGATGATGATCAAATAGAAAACATAAGTAAAAAGAGCACCTTGAGTGTCATCATCGAAAATGGCCACATGGTCGTTACAAGAAGTGACGCAACACCACATAGCTGTCGAGAGCTCATACTTCCTCTACTCCCTACACCACCCCACACCCATTTCCAATACCTCCACTGTAGCACTGCATAACGAAGCCACGTTGTGGGCGTGCGTGTGTGTGTGTCCCCGATACCTTCGAGGCACGCACGATCAAATTTGCACACCTCGCACACCCAAGTGGACATTGGCTGGCTGGCTGGCTGGCTGGGTGAGCACAGGTGCCTCCCTGCTATCATATGGAGCACAAATATGATAATTATTCACGCAGGAATTATGCAAGTTTTTGGAGTATTTGCATAAGTAGACAGCAAGCTCCGTTTATGCAAAATATTATACATTGACCAACTACGATGCCTCAGGTCCGTTCCACCTCTTCATCAAATGTAATCGTAACACCTGGCTGACGCGGGGCAAAACCTCCTCTGGCCGTATTGCCTAACGTAACTCTGAGCAGATAGTCTCTACTTTGTAGTTGTATACACTTAAACATAGTCTATTGGGACACTTTCGTCAAAATGCCATTTTTAAAGGAAACGCCGATTAGACTTACACCCAACAACCATTATTATAAATTATTCAAAATAACTTAAAAAATCTCCTCCTAATCAATTTTAAATTAAGCAGAAATGCTATTGTAGTTCTACTGAATGAGACATTTGTTAAAAGGACCTTTTCGATGTGGCAACATTTTACTTTTGAAAAATTAGCCTGCTACAAGTCTTAGTTAGCTTCTAAGTTCATATGCCTTCCTCAATTATTCACTACATCCAGTACCCAAAAACGTGATCCCTAAACAAGGAAATTATAATGTAAACCAACTACAATGATGTCACTTCAATAGTTTTAAGATGCGGCTTCAGAAAATCTAGGTCACAAAGGCCCTCACATTGCTAAGACTGTTTGGACCCAAACAGCAGAATTAGTATGTATTCCTGGACATGTTCAAATGGTTTGAGAGCCTCAACAGGGCAGGTCCCATTGCAGTCCTAACAGTAGTCACAGGACCAAATTTAGCATCTAGGCAAATTTAAGACACTATCGTTTCTACTTTGTTGACTTTTGTCCCCTCCAAGCACTATAAATCTTCAGTTAAAACTTGATTCTTGATCACTAATGCAAATTGCGCAGCTTTTTATCCGAGATATATAACTATGTAAATTCTTTGGTAAGGCGATTTACGGTTTTTTTGCTTAGGTGATAGCTGCGGAACGTTTTTTTAGAATAAATACCACGGCATTCCCTTGAGACTTGATGCTGTGAAAATTATAATTGAGATAAGCGATTGTTGGTTGCAATACAATTTTGCCAAGACACAAATCAAGAAAAACCAGGGCGGTAGCAACTCTTACATTCTCCAAGCCACCTGCATTTGTGCATTTTTTATATTATCCCGTTTCAAAGGGCGGTTCTCAAAATCATTTCTTCATAACGTTTAGCTGCCGCTCTCCAGGTGTTGGAACATTTCATGCGTGCCGCATTAATTGTTGAATGGGTTCTTCCTATAATCCTTTTTTCATAAGCAGCTTTAAACGTCTTTTTATAAGCACTTCTTTGCCTGATTGCGTTGTAGTAAAGGTAAGAGACTAGGCTCTAAACGGTAATTAACTAGCGCTGTCGAAATAATTGAAGCAGGGTGAAGGCGTGCATGTCTTGTCACGATGTCGTTGGCCTTCAATTAAAATCATTGAATAACTTCATTGACAAAAAAATTATTATCTAATTCTATCATCCGAAACTGAAGACTTGGGAATTTTATTCATAAACTATTGTAAAATAGGCTGAAAATATGAAGGGGACATGCACAATCAGTGCACAATCACGTGTGGATGCACACATGCACATATGCACGCACGCATCAAACGCATGCGTGCGTACGTACCGGCACGGGCGGGGGTGAGTGAACCAATGAGAGCACAGGGTTTCTGCGGTCACAGTCATTCTCGCGGACACATTGGTGGTAGAACGAAGAGAGAGGATATGAGAGAGTGATAGGGGAGCGGGAGGAGACAACGCGACACAATACGCTTTTGTACACACACGTTGCTCTTTCTCCTACCCTCTGTGCTGCAGAAGTTGCAGTTTGTGTGCATTTGCATGCGTGTGTAGGTGTGTGCGAGTGTGCAGTGTTTGAAGTTAAAGTGCGTGTGCACGAAGTGCGGACGTGTGTGTGACGCGTGCGCGGATGTGAGAGCTCCCACAGGCAGTCGTCTTTTAACAAACCATCAACACACACACATTCACGATTGGCCAGACGTTTTGATTCGACAGTGCTGTTTTTCCGCTCATTTCTCCCTGAGTATTCGTGACGGCTGATCATTGCCGCATTTCATCCTGTGCGCGTTTCAACTCCGTAGCACCCAAGGAAGCCTATCGCCTTTCTTTGGTGAGTTCTCAATTCTGTTATTTTGTCAGATGCTGATTTTTCTAACCTCTGATTACGGTAGCACTGATACTTGCCTACCCAATAGCACTCAATTCTTTGCACAGACACACTAGTTTTGCTAATACACATATTTCCTGAATACCATTGGTAATTTTACACTAATTCGGGTTATGCAGTTGGGTTTGAAACTATGGTTCGATTGGAAAGCTTTTGCTGTAGTTGTAAAAATGCGTGTAGATGGTTGTAGCGATGGTTCATTTCCACTGTTATGATTGCGCTCCATGTAAATTATAAAACTACTGTCCCATTAGTCCATCAATCATCAAAAGTAGCAGCAAAGCCATCTCCACAGGTGGTCTTCGTCCAAACGGGTCACATTCCCCTCTCTCCTTCCCTGTCATAAATCCTACTTCACAATTTAACAATTTACCATCCTCTATACACCTATCAGTGTGTGCCTGTACACAGGCTGTGAATGAAGCGCTTACTCTTGACCTGATAATGTCCCTCCCTCGCTGTATGTGTGTGATCCATCTCACCTGTTTCACGTCAAAGGGAAAATTTTAGGCCGACCTATAGTTATAAGTGCTGTGATTATTTCCTACTGCAAGGTGCATTCATCAAACAATTCGCTGGTCCTCTTTTAAAATTAAGAGAATTGAGGAAAATTAGTTCCTCATAACATTGGTATTTTTTTCGTCTTCTGCTTCTTTTGATCATCCTCTACGGTAAATGCAAACCGGCATTGTAGCAGATTTTGATTTGTGGGCTTTGTTGGCATTGCATTTTAATTTCCCAAATATTTCTTTCATGTGGTTTCACTTACAAACCTTACCAATAAACCAAATTTGTGGTTTTAAGAAGTCGGAGAAATCTTCGGGAATTATTATAACGTTTGCGCTCCTTCCATTATAAATACAGCCAACATAAACTCACACTATGAGATTGCGTGATTAATTATGAGTGCACCTCATCAAATAGTGAAACAATCTAAATTTAAGTGAATGAATCGAAAATGAACACTAGGATGAGTGACACTTCCTGGTGTCTAATTAATTCAGCTTTGAAAGAATCTCCAAATTTTTTTTCTAAAAGTGTCCGATTCTGAAAAGTGAATATTTTTGCTCCATATTTGCAGTTAATTTTCGAAGACAAAACAAACCACATGTTGTAGGAGAATCCGACAGATTGTTCTTAAGCATTTATTGACTCAGTATTCCCAATTCAAATATTTTAACCATAAAATTACAATTCTCTCGGAGTGAACCACAGAATGACTTCCATCCTTTGCAAATTTGTCCTAATGCAGTAAAAGCATAGCACTCGAATAAACTTTAAGGCTAATTTTCCTACTACCTCAATGGAATTTTGCGCCTTAACTGTTTGGTATTCCTTGGCCCCATGGATGCACTGACATTCCGAGTCCCACTTGTAAGGTCAGTGAGAATTGAAATTAACGGGTTCAAACGGGTGGGATACGCATTCACATCGAGCAACACTTAAGAAAGTCAAGCCGTAGCCTTGTAAATAAGGCCTTTTTATGCCTCGCAGTCAGCACAACTTTCTCTCCACCATTCCTTATACTTATTTTACCAAGTTCTCTTCGAAAACGTCAGATGATTTGACCTTTGGCTAGAAACCTTGACAAAAAATCGGCAAACTGCACTACGCTCGTCCCAAAAAAGGAAGACGTAAATTTTACTAAAACTTGGTGTTTACATTTGGTCCAGACAGTGATAAGCTGAAGTAGATGGAAGGAGGGGTAAGGGGACGGAAGTGGTGGGGTGCGGAGGGGGAGAGACAGCAGCAACTCAAAATAAATGGTATCCAAATACCAAGCCTACAATCCAGTCAATCTGGAGTGTTGCTAGGGCTCTGGCCCAATGTTCACAGTGACTACCTGCGTTACTGAAATAGCATAAACAGACACCTAGGTGAATACTCCCCACCAAATGTATCTGACGCCAATGGAGGATACTACTCTCCATCTGGTAGTGATCTGTTTCGCATATTTTTCGCGTTTTTAATGACCTGTCTACTCAATTTTTTTCCTTACAGTTCTCGAGCAAGGGAACAGTATACTCAATGAATAAATAAAATGGTAGCAGATTAAAACTTTCTAATGATCCAAAAATACTTCGAATCCACCGATTTCAAGTTCCCTTCTGTTGGCCGACTGAATGAATAAATGGATGATCCGTTCTGCAAACAGGTTTGGGAAGGGCAAGTGGGAGTGAGAATGGATGCATAACGCACAAAGTGTCACCCAAGCCACTGCGAGAGTGTGTGCAGCAAAACATTTGGGCGAAGATTGAGCCGGGTCCAAGGAGGGGGAAAGGGAAGATGGTTGTTTAAGGCAACGGCACCGCTGAATGCAAATTACGCAAATTTGCATCCAAGTTCAACACACTCGCTTTGGAGAAATGGCCGCTTGAGACTTAGGGAGGGGAGGTGGACTGCGTGGTGTTGGCTATGTTGTGTTGGAGTTATGATTCTTTCTGTGATGGGCGAGAGAGCGAGGCGGGATCGTGTGAGAAGAGGGAGGGAGGGAGGAAGGGAGGGAGGGAGGGAGGGAGGGAGGGAGGGAGGGAGGGGAAGAGCTGGTTGGGGGTAGGATAATTTAATGCAGGAAATTTGGGGTCGCAATCTTAGTTGATCTAATTATTCATCTATTCTCAAACAATGAATTGATTAAGGTGTGAACGATAGGCGTGTTTGTGTGCGTACGCTTGTGTATCTGCTCGAGTGCAATTGCAAACACATAGGGTAACCCAAATCTTATTCTTATTCTTCTTATTCTTCTTCTTCTTATTCTTCTTCTTCTTCTTCTATAGTAGGCCAATCGTTAATGCTACAAAACACATGTGCTGGCCTCATTCTGGTTGCTTTTTTAAATAGACTTAGCATTTACTCATCAGGACTAATCTTCACTGCGGTCTGTGAGGAAACACAATCAAGAATAGGTCTTAGTAAATACAATATGATTTCACACTATTCTCACTACTCCAGTTATAACAATTCCAATTTATTATTGGGAGTGGATAACTTTTAAGGCAAACACCTCACAATCGCTATGCTTTTAGAAAATTTTGAATGACTTTCAGTTAGCTTTTTAATTTTACACTTTCATTAGACAGTGGGTGATTTTTTGCTGGATTTTCGCCCTAAGAATGGGATGCTTAACTTCCCTCCACTATGGCAAATAAAGAAAAGAAGTCTTCATAGTGATCCTAAAACCTTCGAAAAAAGCACTTTGAACATAGACGCAAACTTGATGGAGTAAACATTTAAAAGCCAGTCTTTATGAATTCGAATCCTCACGCCAAGACTTTGCGAGGGCAAGAGAGATGCTTGTAGCTGGTTGTGTTATACAGGGGTAAAGGAGAGGGGCTCATTCCAAGTGCAGTTCATTTGATGGGATGGTTTTGCTCCTGTCGAAAAACCGCGAAAGAAGCAAAAACGCGAGTGAAATTTGGAAGTGACCACGTAAAGGTCCCTGAGGGTGATTTAGGGTGCATCAAAGAGAGAAGGGCGCCTTGGTTCATAAACGGTTTTGGGCTGTCCCATTGTTTACCTCCACTTGAGTGATTCAATGCGCTTTCTACTGCTGCAATTGCAGCTGCCTTCACCCCCTCCCTCTCCTTCCTCCTTCCACACTCCCGCACACATTCTATTCTTCCTTAGAATACCGGAAATGCCACCTACAAAAGTTTACATTTACCGTCGTGCGTGCGCACACGATTTATACGCTCGTTTCTTCAAAAAGGAGGTCTTGTGCGGCCAAAAATTAGCCACCTGCCTTGGCCTGCACTACAGCCACCCACGTAAGAGTGGTGTCTTCTGATTTTTCCCCTTCCAAGGCATCCTTTCGTCGAGGAAGACCAATAGTGCTTCGTGTGACAGACTTGTGCATACGTGTGTACACAGGAAGTGAGCAACTTCAAAGACCTTCTCCTTCTCATTTGACATAGAGGGCTATCGAAGGAGTACGAGAAGGCCGGAGTGAGTTGAGACTTTGAGGAAAATTTTAATTGCCACCTCCCCAACTAGCCGCAGTAAAGGACCGCACAAACTTATAATTTTTAGGTGGTTTTGATAAATGACGGAGGCAAGCACCTTGCTCTTTCTCTCTCTCTCGGTGTATGCATGTATATATGTGTGTGTGTGCCTACGAACCGCGCTTTTGGTAGGCTCGCTTGTAGTTTAATTAAAAGGAAGACTGTGGGTGTGAGGGGAGGAGGAGGGAGAGAGAGAGAGGGAGCGAAGTTTAAAGAACCTGTGATAAATGACGGAGGAGCTACTCTTAAACGCGTTCGTGTGTGTGCGCTTGTGATATCAGAGATGCGCAGGTTAGGAGATTGTAAATAGGCAGTAAATCCCCAACTGTTTTATTCATTCCGCTCTTAAAATTCTTTCCTAACATGGCTCTACAATGCTATTTTTCTGCGCTTACTTTTTTCAGTTTTTATTATGATTTACTTAATTCAGCATTAAACTTGAAATTATCACTTTTCGAGGCAATGCAAGAGGATGACATGAAAGTTTAGAAATCAAACTTGAAGGTAGTTTTCCAGTCCCGACACCTGAAACAGTGAAATTGATTATCGGTATCTGATTGGCAAAAAAAGTCATGAAAACTTTTCCATCTTAACCTTTTGAATGTCCAGTGGAAGCGTTCGTGATTCACTGCAGTCCTGTCAAAATGAATGATGCCAGATTTTTGACAACTGGCAAACACGGCTTTAAAATTCCAAAAACGCATTAAATGCAGTAAATAGGAGCCACATTCTTCCGCCAACAGAGAGGCTATTCGCGCGTGCGGTGGTTATTTTCGATCATTTGAGAGGCAGCACACTTATTGAAAGGAGAGGTACCATGTGGTTGTTTAATTTTACGCAAGCATTAACACCTAAGGCTGTGGCCTCAACAGCGGGCAAATAGTTTATTGGGTAAGCCATTCAACTCCCATAAAATGCAGCAACTTTCTGAACTCTCCGAAGGGGTTATGAGATACGTATCTTTTAACACAGAAACGTACACATAAATACGTGTACAGGCACATCGCGACTACCACCAACGGCACAATTTCCACTCTTAATTACGTTGGCGGATCTTCGATGCGGTCAATCTCAAGTGGTCTTGCAACACACACACCGTTGCCATCCCAATGGTGTTACCTTGTTTTATGTCCTCCCGTCTTTTCTAAACTTGTGCAATTTAAATTATTTCTAGATTGCTTAGCGTTTGTCGAATAGTTTGGCATAGTAATGCGCATTTGCTGGGTACAACGCTCAATCTTTCTGCGCTCTGCACTAGGTTGGAGAATTTTGCTTCCCAAAGAGAATCAAAAAAAATGTAGCGAAGTAGGCTGGTAACAAGAGTTTTGGAGGTCCTTTCTACTGCCATTCACGCGTGAGATCTGTGACAAAGGCAACTTGTTCATAAAGCTATCCAAGCGGAACTGTTTTACTCAAGCAATATTCGACAATTGTATGATCATTGACAGAGACGGGTGTAGTAAGAGATGTTATCTATTTAATTAATGCACCCGGTGTGGCTAATGCACTTCTGCAATTTCGCTGCAAATGGTGCTATCGCTTTATAACCGCCTATCAGGTTCCAAGATCTGAATGCATTAAGTGGTTTCCTACAGTCTTCACGCATAGTGGATACATGAGTAGTCTTATTGCAGAATCGTATTACTAAATGCTCTATCATTCGTGATATCTGGCTTAATTGGCCACTAGTACTCCTAGCTAGCTCCTACTGCATACGAGATTCTCCCCCTTCTTCCAAAAACAATGCGGTCCATTGTTCACCGCCCCATAAAATTTCAGTCTCAAATTGCAGAGAAGCGAGTACTATGAAATAAAGAGAGCTGAGCGTTGGGAACTACCCACAGGTGACACTCAAATGGAAGCCCCAATTGGTGGTAGGACAGGAGACTTAAACCTCTGATAAGACGGACTGGATAAATACCGAAATCGGGCTTGTTCGCATTGTAAACACAGAGGGGAAAGCAAATAACGTCTTATATTTGAAAGGGGTCTGACAAATTCACGTTACTTTTAAATACGTGACGATCAATACTTTTCAGTTGCAGACAATGTTTAACATTCACCACTAGGCCTTGTATGGGATCAAATGTGGGATTGTGTGCACTGTTTTGACTAGTTGGCCTTATTTCTGCTTTTCAGGTCTAAAAGTATGGCCGATACTAATAACAGTTTCCCCCCGGACGCTTCCACAGTCTTTGCCCTCATGAAATCGTTCAATGAGCAGCAGTTAGCAATGCCCCTAACATCAGTGGATGCAAATGATTCGAGAGAGGCTGAAGAATTAAAAAACCGCTTATTAGTTGCGGCAATGTCTATGCTGAGCGCCTCCACTATTCATCCGTCTATTTGGCCTTCGGAGTCAAAAATTCCTGCTCCCAACTCTAAATTAGACACAGAAGCTAACTGGGATGAATTGAATCTCACGACACAATTCTTCTCTGGACTGACAACTCCCTCGTCTGAGGTGACGACTTCCACACCCGGCGATTTCCCATTCCCCAACCCTTTCATGATGATTCCACCTGGTTTACAATCTATAGGGACAAAAGGTCTTCCTGCTGTCGTTAATGGCAACAAAGACGAAGATTTTTGCGAGCTATGCCAAAAGCACTTTTGTAATAAATACTACCTCCGAAAACACAAAAGTGACGTTCATCGAATTCCCAGTGAATCCTTCTCACAAGTGCGAAAACGTGAGGCGGGTTCTGGTGAATCTGAGGATAATGATCCAACGGATAAGTCGCCATGCCCAAACACAAATGAATGGATGAACGTCCTCACTTCCTCAGCTGTTACAGCTCAACAACTGGGAGAGAGCATTCCAAATCGTAGAACTCCCTTAGAGGGATTTCGAGGTACCTCAAACCCGGCAGAAACAAATGTTACAGTCGAGAAGGAACAAGTTCCATTGTGGATGGCCAAATCTGAGCCCAAACCTTCTCGCGTAGAACTCGGTGAGAACGCTACATTTATTCCACCCGTTATTGCCAGTGAGGCAGTTTCCAGTTCTACTCTCAGTTCTGCAGTCACTAGCAAAACCCTTAATGCTGGAGCACTAGATATGTTCAAGTCAAGCATGGCAGCTGCAAAATTAGCAGACCGTGTCACTTGCGATTTATGCAAAAAAGAACTCTGTAATAAGTACTTTCTCCGAACACACAAGATCAAGGTGCACGGTCTCTCACCTCAGGAGGTAGGTGGACCAATCTCAAGAGCCTCAGCTGGAAAACATGCGGAGAAGATGCAAGCTGAAGGCACGAGTCAAAGTCTTGAAACCTTTGGCGTACCTCCACCTCTTCCGCCACCAATTTCACTCATGACTCCCATGCTGCCATCCCAGTTTCCTGCTCCATTGGGAGGCCTACCTCCATGGCTACCGTCACAGCCCCCATCTGTAATGTCAGACATGCCGAGACCACCTCAAGAAGAGGCGAAAAAGGACCCGGTTTTACAGCTGATGGCAGCAAATGCACTAGTCACTTGTCCACTGTGTGATAAAACGATTGGTCCACGTCTATTTTTGCCGACCCACCTGACCTCTGTTCACAGTCTTAGTCCTACAGACCCATCATTTTTCATCTTCATATTGAGCGCCAGAACGCTGGACAACAACGGTGAAGGTGATGCTTCAACAGCCAAGATGACACCGACCAGCAATTCTGACCGTGGAAGTCCAACGTCTACTTCCTTTCAACTACCAAATTCCTCGCTCATGCGGCTACCATCCACCACGTCTGTTGAGACAATTAACCGGGAACAAAGTGGGATACCGCAGCTTAGTGTGCCAAACACCATGAACGGCATGCTTCCACCAACATTATCAAGTAAGTTTGAGGGGTTAAAGCTCAATTCTTCGTTTAATTAACTGATGCGAAATTTCTACTATCATAACTCGTGACAGATGGTCTGTATTTTTAAAAGGTTTGCCCTAAAGTACATGGTAACATAAAGTTCATTTGAATGATTGTAATCATCTCTCGTGATCAACACTTTGGTCACCAATTGTGCATTTCGCAAAAGTGATCAAAATCTCACTCTTTTTTCCAGTCAAGATAAAGGTATTAGTAAACTTGATTTAGTAAAAATGTTAACTCTCTGGTTCCCACTGAATGTAAAATACAGACTTGGAGTAACTTTGCGACCATCCACCATCATCTAAGAGCATAACTCTCTAATATTTTTAATTTCTAAGCGAGGGGACATTAAGCACTATGGCTGGGTGAGCGAGATGGCAGACGACTAGCCACTTACACATGTGCGAGTGAATGCGCATGTAAATATGGGCAATTCCTTCTGGTGCCCGCATATCACGAATGTGGTGTGTTTTGTCAGTAAATTTGTGGCGCGTGCGCGAGCTTGACCAGTGGGGGATAAGTTTAAAAGCACAACACGCACGCGCGCACGCATACACGTCCGCAAGAACGCACGCATACTTAGATGAAGCAATATATTTTTCACAAAAGAAAAGGGAACCTCTTTTTAACTGCTAGCACACGGCTGTTCCCATCAAGCTGACATTCAAAAGTTCCAGATAGGAGTTTTGAAAAAACATCCCCGTCCCCTCTCTCTCTCGGCCTCCCTCCCTACCACCCCCCTGCTGCCGTTGGGTATTGTATAGTGGTGGTAGTGGCGGTTTTCAGACAATACCGTATTTAATCACATTTCTACGTAGGATGTAGTAGAGATGAAGCATACTTCCATTAATTGGGTGTCTAGTTTCCATGTGGAAGTAGGAAGGGGGGTGGAGAGACTGATATGTAACTGTCTATCTTTGTACATGTGCACACAGTGAATGAGGTGGGAATTGAGGGCGGCGGTTTCGACTTACCCGTTATGGCGACAGCTTCGAACACTCTAATGCTGCCTCCACCATTGGGGCTCCTCTCCTCTCCGCCTGGGCTCTATCCCACCCCTCCCACTATGCAGCCTCCGCCTCCCCCTGCACCACCAGCGGCGGCAGTGGGAATGGTGGTCAACCCCGCCGCCTCGGTGGCCTCCACAACCAAGTGGAATCCCGTGCATCTTGCCGCTTCCGGTCTGGCAGCCAAGCGCGTTCTATCTAACGGTTCCACTGGCACAACTCCTCGCAAGTCGCCCAATCAGATGCGTGTCCTCTGCGACATCTGTAACAAGTGGATATGCAACAAATACTTCCTGCGCACACATAAAGCCAACAAACACGGCATTACGGACCAGGCGATGATAACACCTACTTCACAGGCGGCGGGAAGCGCGGCTAAAGGAATTGCGGCAGTGCCCTTGGACTTCAGTAAGCCTGGAAAAATTCAACAACTGCAGCCACCATCGGGGACGTCTGAAGGGACCACGGAGTTCTTGCCCATGGGAATGGCAGGTGGAAAAGAGGATACTCCGGCAATCCAACCACCTATTATGGCGCCTTGGTCGTTTACCAATCCTAATCCACATTCTCCTCTCCCCAGGGGTCCGCATATATTGTGTGCAGCCAACGAGTCTGTCGATCCACCTAGTAATCAAGATGTAAGGCTATTTTTACCCATTATAAAAAAAGCATTTCCGTCAGCATCTACCCTCATTTGGGAAATAGCTACTTTTTGTGTGTCTTCTAAATCTGAATATTTTAGGCAATGACAACCTCCTGGGTGTTTAAGAGGGCATCTAGGTATTTTATGACCATTCTCTTTAGGAAAACTCGCACTTAAACCACTTGACCTCGTTTGTAAAGCTCAGTAATATCGGGAAATAAAGGCAGTAACACGTTTTGACCTTAGACCTCTGTTGATCGCGGATGTCCACTTAATCTCTCCTTGAAACCTTCTCCACAACGTGCGTCAGGCGTGGGGATAAAACACTGTGTCGACCAATTCCTCTCAAACTTTCCCAGCACTGTTCCAAGACGGAGGCGTGGTAAAATTCGACGAAGGCAGCTGCGGCTGCAAAAGGGGGCTGCACGTGTTCTGGCGAGCGCATGCAGACAGCTCATTGCATTCCATCAAGCATCTTTGCTACTCAGAAGGCACACGGTAAGAGTCCATTCACCGTTGACACACAGATTAAAACCCAAGGTCTTTTTAAAGTTAAAATATGCGCTTGTCTGACAAATAGCTGTCCAACTGTTGAATATGTGTTACAAAGTATCGACAGCTATCTCAAGCGCCTACTCTTATGATTGGAATGGACACACGCAATCTCCCTTTTCCCAGATTGTATCGCATCATACAAAGCGAATGGAAGTTGAGCGATGGTAAATGATATGCCTCTAGTTGAATACAGTTAAGTGAGTTTTAAATAATTTTGCGTTTGAACTGATGCCGAGCGTCGCATGCAAAATAGGCAGGAGACTGTGCGGATTTGCGTAACGTCGCTAAGTTTAATTCAAGAACCTTCACGGTGGTTCGGTATTTTAAGTCAATCCTCCGGCTATAAATGCAAATTTTCGTTTTACAGAATCGCAGCAACGGTAGAAGTTGTGTGCATCACTTTCTCATGCAAATTTAATTTGTGCAATTTGTTAAGCAAAAGGACAAACTAGTGGATGCATGAAATGTGTCATTCGCTGTGCATGATAAACTTGCGAGTTTGGACAGGCTCATGTGGATTTATCCGGGAAATCTTGATGTGAACTTTTTCATTGTTAAAAATTAAGTCCCAGCAAAGAAGGTAACACTCAGTTGAGATCATTTTAACCGGGATCTCCGTTGAAAATGAAGTGTTTAATGGATGCATTAAGGCGTATTTACTTAAGGGAATGTGTGACTTTCTGCTTGGAATTTGTTGGACACAAAACCACCGTCCCATGGTCCTCGAGTGTAGTTTGGATAGAACTACAAACATGGCATGTAAACAGCTGGTTTATGGGATGTCCGGAAAAGTGTCATGAAAAGGAAGCCTTTGCCGTGCCATTGTAGCTCTCCCTTACAAACAAATAGTTTAAGTTAGCCTCTTGGTTCTCACACAAGCGCCAACAAAAATGCTTTAGTTTATTAAAAATGTGCTTAATTGACAAGCTCCCATCATTAGAAACACAAGAGATTTTGCATTTTTATTTCTCATGCTATTTTATTGAATCCATAGTAAAAATTGATGACAAACATAAGTTTAAAAGGGTAGTTATTTTAAGCAAATACCGTCAGAATCCGTTCAAGAGAGTGCGTCAGAAATGTCCTCGAGTTGGCCACAAATTTAGGTATCTTTTTATGGTACTATTAATTCATTCTACAGCCGATTGTTTCATCCGCTCAAGATGAGGGTAATGCATGTGGAGTTGGAAAGAAGGCATCGAGACCGTGGCAAAGTTCATGTCGGGTATGCAGTGTCTGTTTCAACAAGCGCAGCCAGCTGGAAGCACACTGCTACACCAACGGGCACCACCTCCGTTGCAATTTCTCAACACCAGCCGACATTTTCCACTCCTCCACTGGCATTCACATCTTGCCAGTTGACTCCGCCCCGCAGAATTCGATGGCACAGATCGCCAGTGATTGCTCAACGGACGAGACCGGTGGCTGGTGGACGCGTCAGCAGAAGTGGCCAATCAGTTTTGCCTCTGCTAAGCTAACGTCCCATCAGCCGCCCTCAGGCACCGCCACCGCGGCTGAGCAGTTCTGTTCTTATCAAGCCTCCCATCACCTGATTCAGCCTCCCCTCTTCAACGAGACCACCACTACTCCCACCATTTAGACTGATCTCCTTGCCCCCTTTTGCTCTTCCCCTTCCCTGAGTGGGTCCAGACCTATCGTCCCATTACCGTAATTTTAGGCAATGACTGCACCAGTTTTCTCAACTTTATACACGAATGCACAGGCACATGTGCACTCAGCACACACCACTCTTGGCTAGTTTTTCATCCTGTGAAACTGCCTATATATACATATGCATATATATATATACTTATTACACCTACAATGATGATGATACTAATAAATCTATACTCTACTCTCACATTTGTCTTAACAACCAAAATGAAATGATACTACTCGCATTCATCAGTAGCAAGGTCATAGGTGGTTCGAGACGCGTGCCATAATAACACTCAGATGTAGGTTGATGCACATGCGTTCAGCACACTTCACACATCAAAGCAAAAACAAACTCAAAAGTGTTTATTTCCTACCAGGAGAGTTAAAAGATTAGTTGTGTGTCGGCAGGCGCAGATTTGTGGACGCCCCTGGTGGTGTGCAGGTAGTCGCATCATTTCCTGATCTGACACAAATCAGCCGTAGTAAAGATGACCTGTCCATCAAATGCCTTCTTTTTGCTTATGTAGTCCATTTAGAACAGTTTAACATTTGTTAACTATTGTGTTTGATGCTGAAAGGATGGGCCGAATAATTTTCTTCCTCACCTAAACAAAGGTCTGGTCGATGCTACTCCTTGGAGTTGGGAGTTGAAAACTGGCTGAGTGGCGGATGGTCATTCGATTGTAATTTTAGTAGCTCCAATTTATAGGTAAAGTGAGTGCTACTAACCTATAATTTTTGTTCTAAGGATGAAGTATGGTCTGAATTTAACACAAAACTTGACAATATTTGCATACTTGCAAGAGCACACCTTTAGTATGATGAGAATGGAAAAGCATACATTCACGTTTAAAATTCTTATTCAGTTTGTTAGGATTTTATGCTAGAAATAACAGTTAGCAATGAAAATTTTAGCAAGATCTCAGCATTTATCATGACTTGCATCCATCCTCGAACACCGCAGTTTAGGACGTGGCTATTCTTGTGTAAGTACGGATAACGAATAGTCGTGCAAATCCAAAGCTTCCCATGGGAAGAGCAGAGTCAATTAGGTCTCAGTTTCACAAACAGGGTATTTGCTTTTGAGTGTCTATGCGCCCAAAAACGCCCAAACGCTATGCCAGTGGAAGGCAGGGTAGAGTATAGGGAAGCTGGGAAATTTTCAACAACTCTTCCTGCTTGCGTGCAGACCTCAGAGTTATCTGGTCCCCTTTCTGCCTACCCCACCCCTCTCCTCTCCTCTCCACCATTTTGCTGCTAATGCGCATTTTCCATTTGTCTTCAACAGTTCATTGGTGAGTGTTTTGTACAAATGGAATTTCTCCCTTAGTGAGTGTGCTTGTCCGCTCAGCGTACAAACGAAGGCTTAAAAGTAAAATGATAAGTTAATGGCATCTCCTCACCAAAGGATAAGGGTGGGGGGGGGGAGTAGTGGAAGGGAAAGAGGAAGGAACAGAGGGGGGAAAGTGAGCAGAAGGGAGGAAAATAGTCGTTGGGGGTGACCATTCCGTTAGAGTTATCTCGACAAAGCAATTCAATGTTACTGCTGCTAATGTTGATTATGTGCGTTGGTATGGCAACGTGGCGAACGATTAATTAGTGAAGTTTACCTCTCAGAGAAATAACGTCGACACATTCGAAACGTTGTATGGCATGGGTCTCTCGAGTCTGCATATTTTTATGCACCTGCAAAACCGAGACAGATGGCAATTCAAACTTGCGGCAGACAGAGCCCACTCAGCAGTTCAAAAATAGCCATAGGAGGAGGAGGGGGGGGGGGGGGGGAAGAGTGAGGGAGGATGGAAGGAGGGAGTAAAGGAAGAAAGAGGGGCTATGGCGGTGATGCGAATTTAATAATAATGTCTTCATTAATAATCAGTGAAGAGAATTACTTCAAATAATGGCGGCAACAAGAATTTGAACAATTTATTGGGGTCAATATTTTCTAACCATGGGTGGTACCACTTGTTGGCCTTGCCTATTTAGTAAATTAAATACTACTTGACATGCTATAAATTAATGCACATCAGTCTAGCTAACTACAATGGAAAATCAGAAAGGGTTCTGCTTCAGCCAAAACTTATTTATTAGTTTATTACTGCCATAAAAAGGTTAGCTCTTAGCATTTTTCGACCTTAGAAAACATCGCAGATGGCCACTGTGTGTGTGTATGCGCATGGATGCTGGTGGAGGTAAGTGCTGGGTCTCAGTCTAGACGATCGAGGCGAGGTCGTGAGTAATGTCCTTAAACCCAAAATTAAACTACTTTAGGTGGATTGTATGCACCAACCATTTTAGCTTTTCGGAAAATCAACGACATGCAAGGAATCCAAGACGTTTCCCTGATTCTTTAATTAAATATACGACTAAATAATTAAAAATACATGTCCATTTAGATGCATTTTGAATCGAAATACTTCCTTTGCTTGTTTTTTGTTTAAGTTTAGTAATGAAACAAATCATAAATTTTAACCTTCATAATATTTCGGTCCAAGGAAAAGACAAGACAGTCGTCTTGGCGTGAAGCGGAAAGTTTGCAAAATTGGGATTCTTCAAAAGCACAAAAGGTGAGGATAAACAGCGTGGAATAAAAACTGAAGTGTACGGTGATCCAGAACATCTGAACAGAAGAGTTAGAGGAAGGCAAAACACCCGAGCCTGTGCAGCACCACCACAATATGTTGTAAATTTAATTTGTTTATTGAGGAATTTCGGTTTGTCATGCAATTAATGACGCTCTTGTCTCATGAATTAGCTGAATTCGCCAGCCATCCAAGGAGGGTCCATTTGACATTTACTCCACCAGTAGGAAGGTCGCCCCATAAAACCCACTTGCCCCTCCTCTCTCCCCTTCCATCACGCCAGCTCGCCTACTTATGTGTACGCGTGGTTGTGGGATTCTAATAGTGGCGAGGATAAATACAACTACTGGATTCCGCCCGAGTCACATAAAACAAAGCCGACGTCGTTGCGTTCTGCCAGACCAAGATGCACTGGGCTCTGTTGTTGGATGTCGAAACAGCCAACCACCAACCAGCTGAAATGCGAAATTAGATAAATGCCAGTTTCAAAATTAAAGAGTGACGCCATAAAGGCTGAAATGCCAAATGTTGCAAGGAGAATGTCTTGCATGACTAAGCCCTTTTATCTGTAATTCAAGTCCGGCCTAAGTCTTCCCCATAAAGGGAACGGTACTTATTTTTCCTCATCACTTACCATAAAAGCTACGGTAAATTATAATGCAGCTTTACTAGTGGGTTAAGTACGGTGGAGCATTCACTTTGAGAGTATCTACAATCAAAAACCACCCACCCCTCTCTTGATTGGCATTAGTCTTTTTCATGGAACCTTAGGGATTAATAGTTTGTCGACTTTCGCTTTCGCTTTTGCTTTATGCCAATAGCAACTCAAATATCCCCTTCACACACTAACTAGCGCTCTTGTTTACATTGCAGCCGATTTTGTCTAAATTTGCATTTTTATGGAAATAAAAAGTTGTTGAAATTTGACTGTTGAGGTTAAGAAGAATGAATATTGTGAGATTTTGAAGAACTTGGATGTTTTGCTTGAAACAAGCATACATAAACACATGCTGTTGATAATTAGCCGAGCAATAAAATACAATAATGGAGTCGTTGTGTCTGGCAGTGGCTGTGGTTTTGTCAGAGATAAAGAATGGCGCATTTGGGATCTTTCGACCCTTTAAACTGCTGAAAGGCAAAATAATATCACAGCTGCCAAGTTATAGAACATTTTCTTACAAATCCAAACCTATGTCGAGGCATGATCATTGAGGGCTGCGGCTAAACGAAGGCAATTACTAAAGACCACAACAAGTTGGTCACAAATACAATTTGCGGAAACACAAATCTGTTACAAATTAAATCAGAGGTACTTTTAAAGATGATTTGAAATTTAACTTAGTTACAGCCTCTGTCAATTTCCAATCCATTACAGCGTCTACTTATGGGTGCTTTTCATTTTATCAAGAGAGGCTTCAAGCGAAATCAAGTGAAGTGTTCCCCTTGGGATAGGTAGCACTGCAGGAAACACAAATCCCGTTCACATCTCTAACGACATTTCCTAATTTGTATGCTTCTGCTAAACAATTGAATGGAGACGTTATTTTGACTGTTCTAATCCACATAATCTCACCCACTTTCTAAGAGCCCTAAATGTGTGAATCTAATTTAGTTCGCTTAATTGTGCAAGGTAATAATTCCCATACTTTAGTTAGTGCGAGTCCAAAAATGCACCACTCATTGTGATACGGCTTCAGTGGTATTTCTGGGTCATCATTCAGTTGTTAACTCCGTAAGTAGTTGAATACGTGGGCTGACACGTCTGTACTTTATCACGGTGGATGAGGTTTGAAAGATTAGCACTGCTTTGGTTTGAATTTCTCAAGCAATAACTCTACACAGAATGCCCAAAGTGATTGCGATGAGTCTGATGGTGGAACTCCATGTTAGGACTCTCAGTATTTAATTGTTGGTAAATTAATAAAAATGAATTGAATGAGCTGATCACGTCCTCAAAAAGCAAGAAAAATTTGTCGTGGAGAGGACTTCACCAGCACAATAGCTTTCAAACGTCAATAAATGTTTGCCAAAATTTTTGTAAGGTTTCCAAAGGGCTTGGAGATTGAAGTCAGACAAAGGGAAAGTACGAGGAAGAATAAATGATTGTGGGTGAACTACAGGAGCTGCTCGGGTAGGCCATGCATCCTCCGCGTAAAGAGCTCTATCGGGGCAACATCTCTGCCAATGTTTGGACATCGTTTTGATCCAGTCAGGGAAACCATGGATCATCCGCGCTAGCAACAGTGGCTCTGAAGTAAACTGGGCAAGTCCGAATTATAACCAATGAATACGGGCGTATCCAGGTGTCTCTTTGCGAAACAACCTACCTTAAGCAATAGTATGGATGTGGCTTCCCCAGTTGACAAGGTTCAAATCAGTTAGAAAATCAGGTATTTGCTAACTGCTTTATCGGTTCTCCGCAGTGTTTTACATTTTAATTTTACCAAATAACTCATATATAAACAAATATCGCTAAAAACACTTCTTCTCATTTGTGAAGAGCGAGTTTCGGGCCGTGCAACCTGTGGGCTTCGCATCACAAATAATATGAACAATACATCCATTGTCAGAGAACACATAGCAAGGACTCCCATTAAAACAATGGCATGAAGCCTGCTTTTGGCCACATGAGACAAGAAAGGTTGATTTATAGGTGGTACAGTGAGTAAGAAGAACTTAAAAGGGAATAATTTGATTGGTAGAAATGATTTTCCATCACTTGATAATGTATATCTTCTCTGGTATTCATGGAAGCTAATGGAATTGTACAGTAGCAAATGCATAACTTCAGAACAAGTGATTTGAATAATGGTCTATGCATTGTCACAATTGTCTTTTACCAGTGGTCGACATTTAATGAGTAGTTTTGTAGATTTATCAAACCCATATTCTAGTCATACTGTTATTTGCTGATTCGTGCTTGATTTGACGTGAAGTGGACCAATTAAATTTTTCTCTGTTTTTTGTACTTCATTGATTTATAAATGGGCATAAAACAAGGTGTTAGTACTTACCAACTGCTTAAATGTGCGCTAGTGCAATGCAATTGTATCTGCTACTTGCCCATTTCAGTAGAATAGATATGTTTTTATCGCTTTGTTGAATGATTTCATTATTGCCTTCGCGATGTAAGTCAAGACTTCGCAAGATAGATGTGAGCGATTCACACGATACTGAGGTATTCATTTAGTAACGTATGTTTTTTGCTACCGAAATTGATCCGTTTGCAAAAAGAACGGTCCTAATGAAGAAAAGCGTTGGTTCGTGAAAAGGGTAGCTTTCGCAATACGTGGTGTGAATGCCCCTTTGACTTTGAATCACTCGGGCTTCTTAGAATATCCGATTTAAACAGTCTGTCATGATAATTATACATTCTATATTGTTGGCTGCTCTATAAGAATTGGTCCAGTCTTTACCTGTCAAATAAATAGGTAAAGTTAAACCACGATGACATTAGCTGAATATGGATGTTTTTTGTTGCTGTTACATATGCTTGCATTTTCTCTTTGGAACTCTACTTTGGAAAACGGTTGCAATCAAAATGTCAAAGATACGAAGAGTGAGCCCCATAGTTATACGTTTTGTGATTTATTAAGGTATTTAAAGCAGTAAGCAGAGTTAAATAATTGATTTCCGGCTCCTTAAGCAGCGGTCAAGCAGTCATCAAGAAGAGTAAAGATGTCAATTGCGCATTCGTCGGCAGTTTTACACTGGAGTGTTGCTGGTCCACATTTCTCCTGTAGACAGGTGCACACCAACTGGTTCTTCGTAATTCCACCGCCTTCGTACGCTTCTTTGCAGTGCCTCACCATGACCCTAAAGTATGGCAGTTCAAAGGTGGCAATGAATGGTTGTCAACCATTTGTAAAACATCGTTTATTGCTATAATATTTTCTATCATTAATAGGTCTTTCCATCCAAGATACATATGACGTTGGACCAACTGCATCATATACGTAGCGGGACACTACTGTGATATTCTCCTTGCTTTTTTAACCCCTAATAACAAACTTGCGATGTTAATGATAATAACAATGATAGCAGCCGACCCGTTTGACGTTTGGATGACGTCGCAGCTTGATACAATGAATCAGGAAGCATAGTTGAAGGCTCAACCACGTTACCGCCAACAAACGTCCGAGTTATGAGCACAATTTTGGATTACTGCCAGAGGAAAGCCTATTGAGCAAAATGTTCCATCCCAAAAGAGTCTGGCATTACATAGATGAATAGATGTACAGCGTAATGCTTAACATTAATACAAACAGCAATGTCGCATTCCATGTTAAACAGCAGGGAAGGCAGAATAAGGCTCAAATTAAAGCCTTTATGAGAGTGACCTTAGGTCGTCTTTTACGAGCACTTTATGTGGATGTCTTGGTGGTACAAAAAAAGACAGCTCAAAATACAGAAAAGTACGTGATATTAGTGACAATGAGCATTATTTCTAGAGGACCTTACAGTTGTAAACGACTGCGTGTTAAAGGAAAAGAGGGTGTGCAAACTCACTCGCAACTGGGTCTCTCAACTTCTGCGTTCGAAATCACGACAACAGCTACAAGCACTAAGGCCAACAACTTTGCCATTGAAATGTACGGCACTCTCACCTCGTGAAGCGTAAACGAGTAAATGAGTTCGGTAGAGAAGGTGTGGCTATTTATACACAGAGCTTTAGTGTATCGAAAGCCGATTGAGAAACGTATCAAGTTTCCGTTGCCATGTAACTATTTCATGTATGAGTAGCAGCCTGGATGTGTGTTCAGATCCCTGGTTCTACGTCGAATTGGATGTCTTAAGCCTGAATAATGTGGATAATGGGGACTTATAGCTAATTACTTTTAGCTGTGCCAAAAAATTCGCATTTTTCCACTTAACTTTAAAATGTAAATTGCGAGTAATTGGTGAGTAATGACTTTGTGATGGGAGCAATGAACGCAGGCTAATGTCCAGATCCCCTTCTTTAAACCATTTTTGATAGTTCATTTAAATGGGTGCATAGTTTGAATACGCACATTGTCTATTGTCCCTCAATTTTACGACTTTTGAACCTTTATTTATTTTCACAGACCTCGGCAATGTTCACAACTGTTGATTGGTGCCCCGTTGGTGTGTGCCCAACTCATTCTTAGGGGGAAGCTAGTCAAGACCCTCGAGTGACGAAATAAAGTAGTTCTGATGGGTGGACTTGAGTCTTTTACAGAGAAACTTACAAGGATCGAACGAATACATCAAGAAAAGTGTTACTGCACACTGCATTTAATTCATCATTCACTTATACAAGACTAGTATTTTTTTTACCCTTTGCAAGCAATCCTCATTGGAAACATCGTGCACCTAACCAGAAGGAACATTGTGCTGAATTTAAGAAAACTTACTTAGGTTGGCAATTTTCACACGAACAGTCGCAGTAAGTGTCCCTTTTCTCCAATTTGGTTGCCAATACGTGGAGTTGGAAACATCGTGCTTGGTGTAGGCTTTCATGCTCACACAGAAGTGTGAGAATCGTGTCATTGTGAGGCGAATACTGATACTCAGTTAAATTAGTGAAGAGGAAAATGACTTGACTTTATTCAAGTCCCTTTCATCCGCCTTACCAACTATTCAACTGATTGACACTGTTAAGTCTTATTCAATTACGAGCAGAATACGCAATGTAGCAAAGTTGGAATTAAATGCATAGATGTATGTTTAGTAATTACTTTAGTGTGACATCCAGTAGAGACCTTTCACAAGGCCTCCAAAGCCACATATAAAGTCTATTTGTGTCGCCTCATTGGTCCCTCAAGCCGCGTGCTGCCCCCACCCCCCAGCGACGGAGTATTGTTAGCGGACACGATGGAGCCCAAGTGGGGTGGTATGAAGTGAGGCTAGAGTGGGGGAGAGAGTGGGGAGTGGATTTCAATAAAACAACTCACAACGCCATGGACGTGCACACAGAGACCCTAGAGAGTAGCCGTGCTCACTCACAACGCGGAATGTTCCATCCATGGACACCACCGTTGGAACAGCAGCAGTCCAACGTTTATTACTTCCACATTGATCCGCGATCCAGTGATGGACATGAAGCACCTCCAATGACAGCAATAACGGAGCAGGATGAGGAGATAGACATGGAACGGACGGGAGCATTGCTGGTGGCGGCAGAGGTGGAATCGAGGGGAGGAGAAGGAACGAGTGAAACAGAAAATCAGCGCAATGAACGAGAGCGACGGCGGGTACAGCAAGTGAATGCGGCCTTTGCCCTACTAAGACAGCACCTACCCATGCAGACTGGCCTTTACGAGGTTGCTGATCGGACACGTTGGGTGGCGAAGCGAAAACGACGTAGTCAACGCACCTCTAAGGTGAAGATCCTGCGCGCTGCTATTCGCTACATCAACGAACTCACAGGAATATTACAGGCATCTGAGGTAGTGGAAAACGGACAGTTTGTATGATAGCAATTTTTTTTTGCGCCCAATTCAGCTAGATTCATGCAACCCTACTTTGTACACGTTTTCCTCATCTGATTATATTTTCGAAAGGCACTAAACCAGTAGCGTGAAGGTAAATAAGATCGCACAACACCTTTGTCGGTGTCGCAGTAGACTCTGACCATACTTAAACTAGATTTTTGAATAATGCATAAATATAGTGGTGAATGTATATAGAAACGACGACCTACATCAGCCATCAAGCGAGACAGACACATCGGCTAGGCTTATCTGGAGGAGAAGCCCACCTGGAATTACACAGCCATGTGAACTTCATTGCCCTATCAATGACTGAAAATAGGGATTTGGAATACTTGTCACTTAAGTCTTGAAAACGGTGATATTTTTTTGCCCCAGAAATGTAGACACAACTAGGGCTCTAGAAATAGAGGAAATCGAACGGTATAACATATTTGGCCCTTAGTATTAACATGAACTTCAGGTGAGAGGGTTACTCTTATGTGCATGATATGGCAAGCACATACTCGTACCCCTCTGCTCGTCAAGTCGGGCTACACAACAGAGCTACAGTTCTCGCATTCCTTTGGGCTCTCGTGCGGTTTATTACAGGTGTGGTGGAGGGAGGTGAGGGAGTGAGCAGGTGCGCCTTTGATGTCACCTCGGCCCTCAGTCGTCACTCTCCCCTCCTTCATGTGCATCCCAGTAAACTCTAGACATGACAAGAGCACAGCGTCTTAGATCAATAAATATACACCCTAGTTCTGTGTATTGTCGCCGTGACTGGACCCATTGTTCGAACGAATGAGGGCGCCGAGAACCCCAAGTCATTGCTCATGCGCTGCGGGGTGGATTCCCATAATTTATGTTTATTAGCCCTGGAAAGAGTATCCACCAGTTTGACCGCGTTCCTTAATGTACTGTCACAATGAAGCGCACAATTCAATCAAACTTGACGTACAATTTCCATGATGAAATCGTGCTTCTCCAAAGCGATGCGACAACCCTAGATACACTAAGTAGACAAAATCCTCATGAAACATAGTCAGCCTTTAGAAGGGATTGAAAGCATTGGATAGACTCCTTCGACATTTCGTTAAGGCTTTATCATTATTTTTTTTTCGGAACGATAAATATCAATTTAATGAATAATGGCAGCTGACACAAGTCCGTTATACGACCGTATTTGTACAACGAACGCCTTAACTATGAAGCAAGATTTTTGCAAAATTCATCTACGATTCAAATCCCTGTGTAGTGAACTGAAGAAGACGCGATAGTAGGTGATTTACACACCGAGGTAGAGCGAAATGGCATTGTGCTCTAAGCGCAGGCGATCCTATTGCTGTGGCAACAAACGACTAAGAAAGATCCGCACACAGCTTCCATGCGCCTTCGCACTATGAGCATAGTACGTCAATATGCCATCAAGAATGTCCCTCCTGCTGTCCGAGGTGTACTAGTCCCACAAACGGGGTATTTATTAATTAGGGGCCTACTGTGAGTCATGGTGTTATTTGGTGTTATTTTTCATCGCCAATTGGACAGATGATGGAGCGCCGAGTTGCTATGCTGGTAACCACCAGGAAAACCATCTAGCTGATGAGTGAGAGGGCTGGGGGGAGAAATAGACGCTAATGTCGCTTCGTAGACGCGAAAGCCTGTGGGAAACGCAAGGGGGCAAACATGTCCACAATGGAGCATGGGCAAGTGAAGGAGGACCATGACGCCCCGCTGCTACCAATAGTGAAAAAACATCACACATTATGCGCTTGAAAAAGAACTAGTCAAAAGTGTGTTCAAGACACGGGGTGAAGACACAGGTATTATTCGGGAAGCCCCTACCTTCGATATCCAAAAATTGGAGTACCACACAAGGTACCAATCTCAATAACTCAGCTACTGCTTTCACCTTAAGTAAATCTCACAGCACTGGGCGGTCAAGTAATGTTGATTGGATCAAGATGACCAGAACCAATGACGACCATGATGCCCATGGACAGAGAGAGGTAAACATGAATAGTACAGAACTGATCAAATAATAAACGTTTTTATTCCATCAGTGCACACAGAGACAAACCAAGTAGTGGCGCTGCCATATAGTGGATTTTCGAGTTGATATAAAAGGATAGAAGGGGAATGGGAAAGCGGTGGAGAGGGGAAGAAGGAAAAGCCACATATCTGTATCTGTGCGGAAATAAAAACGCTAACAATGGGAGTGGTGAGAGGCTTTGTACAAGAAAAGCGACACGCGCGTAGCCATAGGGAGGTCTGTACACATAAACAGCGAGAGTAAGGCACAGCCACCTCGGCCTTGAGTGCTGACGACGATAGTGAAACAGACGCCAACGACAACTTTTATATTTTGCTGCTGCTGACGGTGGTGGCAAAGGTAGGAGTAATGGACGGATCCTGAGAGAAAACATACTGGTGACGGTGGTGATACTAAGGAACTCATCGCCAATAGGAACGAAAAAACGCCCGAGATCGACACAGACGTGAATCCTTGCTGAGAACCACCTGCAGTTCGCGCAATCCAGCACGCCGGGTGCGTAGCGAAGCCGCGAGGGTGAATCGTGGAGTGGTTGTGACCTGACCACCACTGCCCGCCACTGCGGCGGAGCTCGAGGAAGAGGGTTGGACCAGACGCAGACGCGGGGCGGAGGAGTTGATGAGGGAGAGGCGAGGAGTGGTTGCGGTAGTTGTGGCTGCAGGAGTGGTGGACGAGGAGGAACCCGTGGTAGTAATGCTAGCACCAGTCGCCATACCCTGATCACTGATAGAGGGATTCATAGATGTTCGCGGTCTTCGGTTGGGTGGCAGTCCAATTGCGTTCAGAGCCGTCCGGTTAGCTTGCTGTTGTCGTTCACGCTCATATTGTTCATTCTTCAGTTGATGCGCCATTTCCCGAAGTCGAGCCTGATCCGGATTTTCGCTCCGCGTTCGAGACTAAGCAATGTAATAAATAAGAAGTGCAGGCGTAAAAAAAGTCTCGAAACTCATTGTCAAACCGTCCACCAATCAAGCACATGATGCTAAAGTTAAGGGCCCAGGGAGCAAATATACACAAATCTAACGAAATTACACACCTATCCTAGCAGAAAAATATAAAACCTGATCCAAGTACTAAATGAAATGAAATTCCATCCACTTTGCGATTAGGAAAAAGAACAGGAACTAAAGACATGAAATAAGCCACCGTCTTATCAAGTAATGCAGTGCAACAACTGCTCCAATGGAGTTTTAAGTGGCATTTCCTGCTAGTTAAATCCGAAACATGAGTAAATACAATGTACTAACAAATGTAAGTAGGGTGCATACACGGGCTGATGAGGCCAGCGTTTAAAGACCAAAGGAATCCACTGCTCGACTTCAGATCGCACATGAAAAATAATTCAGTGTTAGCATTTGGTGGTAGTGAAAGATACTCCTCCTTGCGAAAAATTCATAAGCTTAGCCCATTCATGTAATGTGAGGGGTCGACAAAACTCAAGGAAGTCATCGTGACACCGTTGGAAATAAACCATACCAACATAGCAAAGAAGTATTGGCGTCGCAAAACTCAACTATCCACCTAAATTACGTCAAAAACAAAGGAATCATCTAGAGCTAAAAGGAGTTAACCTTGTGAGGAAATGAAAACAAGTAAACTCCGTAGTCTCATCAAAGTATGTGTTGCGGAAAAGTATTGTAAATGTACAAAATAATGCGAATAAGAATGCTGAAAAGTTAATTGAGATAGATTTCACTTTGTTTTAATAATAACTCAGAGGCCATTCAAACTTCTTATTGAGAATAAGCAAAGCCACGTTTTCAGAGAGCGTAAATGCGGGGAAAATTTAACAATAGGCGAAAATGGTCAGCGTCCAAAAAGTATCTAAGCTGTTTCAACAAGGAACCGAATTTAAAGTTACTAAGCAAAACTGATCAATCTACTTCAGGGACCTACACGAGACAACAAAGATGAAACGATCTCGTTGTGCAGCAGAATTGGGTGAAACATGGCAAAATACATTACATTAGAAACATTATTTTGAACGTGGTCAGGGAATAAACAAATCCTAATATCAGTAAAAGACAAAATTAAGATTGATAGATCGAGATCTAACACCCACTTCAACCATCACACATCCCCTGAAAGGAGTAGCACCTTTAAGTACTCCCGCCTACACCCAGAATCCTAAGTAATTGACAATATTTCACATTGGACCAAAGCAGAAAGCCACTCAGTTGTAGGAAGACATGAGTTAGGTCAAAAAATTTAGTGGACATTATGGAGACCGACCTTTTCCATTTAAATGAGGAACCACCCAGTGTCTGAATTCGTGAAATACGGGATTGCAGATACTATTCATTGACAAAAGTGTTAGGCTATTATAATACCTCCCTTTATTCAGCAGTAACACGCAAAATGTTCAGGTAAGAAGCATTTAAGTTCTTACTAAATCTTCTAGAAGTTCCGGGAAGTAGGCCTCATTTAGCTTAGAAGCATAGACAATAACTGAAGGAGAATAGGACACAATTAATAGGTCAAACGCATTAACATCTGTGCATTAAAACAGGATGGCTCACTTAAATATTTCCACTAATGCAACAGAAAGTACGGAGCGTTGTCCCAACCAGTCGCCACAGCGTGCAAATGTCTATGAAACTACAGATTGATGGCATCAATTTAACCAGGAGCACTAGCTGGCGAAAGAAATACCACGCGCTTTGCTCACAAAACATCAAGATGGCAGCTGAGCCGACTTAGCAATGAAGCTGCATCCAAGTGACGAAAAAGATGCAATTGACGTACGGATTAGGACGGCAAACGCATCGATTGGTTACTAAATTGTTCTAAAGTAGATAAGTAACCTATCATTTGGTTCCAGGTCGTAGTGAACACACGCCATCAACGGATGATTGGACATAAAGTTAAAAACCAGTAAATTTCTGTCCATGAATCACAACTATTAGCTATTCACCACGTGTCTTTCGTCTTTCAAAACGGTTCTAATTTTTGTCAACAAAAATGCTCATTTTGGTGGAACGATATTGCCTTGACACCAACGTTTAATTGAAGCTAAGATCAGGTCATTGTAAGAAAATACATAATTTTCATACATATTCTAAGTGACAAAACAATAAAAATGGTTCATAAACGTCACATTGAAAAACTCCTTTGGAATCTTATAGAGTACACCCTATTCAATTAACTATTGGCCATACAACTTACTATCATTTAGAGGTTTGATTATAGTGCGCCCTACTCACTCTAACCTTGTTAACGTAGATACCAGAAACTAGAATAAAAAGGCACTGTAGTTAGACATAGCAACGAAGTTATTGGCAAAACTGAAGATAACATTTGAAAAACCAAATGAAAGGAACCCAAGTAAACATTTTAATTAAGCGAATCAAAGAAGTGGCGGCTGATCTTAATACAAAAGAACAGTTGCCATGACCTTTCTCATCTGTAGACCAATAAAAGACCTTAAAAATAAGGAGTCCAAAGAGCAAGCGAGTACTTCATATCCACAGCCAGAAATTGCACTGCATAAACAAAATGATATTGAAAGCACTCGAAATTATATCTTTAAGGAAACGCCAATTGTAGTTGAGATATTATTTGGACTTCTGTCAGATACATCGGCAGTTGTCACCCCCGAGCAGATGATGCTTCAATAACCGATGAAAACAATACAGGAGTGACCTTTTGACAGTGTATCCTAGGTGTGGCAACAAAAGCCCAACAATTCCCCAGCAATATCGCCTTCAGATATGAAAAACCCACCTTTGCAGCTTTCAAAATATATTCCTTTTCCAGTTCAGACTGCTTCTGTCTGTCGAATTCGCCCAATCGCTGAAGGTAGTTTAACTGTTCTCTAGCAAAATCCACCTGTGTGAGATGTGGATCTTCCGACAACTTCACAGCTTTGTGACCAGCAACCACAGAGACACGAGTGAGTATACTCCTCAGAAAGGCGTCTAGGCCGTGCGCCATGCAATTGATCGCCTCGTCGGAGATCATTGCAATGGACGACTGTGACAGTTGGGTGCTCAAGTAACTTCGTATTTGTGACACTGGGAAGAAAGGTTGGTTCATCTGACTCGACGGAGATGGCGAAGCGACAGCAGGAGCCGCAGCAGCGGCGACAGCTGAGACTCCTGGCGCTGAAACTATGGGGGCGACAGGGGGTGCAGGAGAGGGGACGACTGAGGACACCGAAACAGGCGTGGTGGGATAGATGGGACGCATTGATGTTGCACCAGCAAGGAGAGAGCTACGTTGTGGGGTAATAGCAGTGGCGCCAGATAGAGGTTGGAACATTGCAGGGCTGGCAGGTGTTTTCATACGAATAGGTAGAGGTTGAGCAGACTTTAATTGTGGACGTATAGGATGCAGTGTCGAGGGGACTATTGACGTGGAGATGGGTCGGGGTGAGATAGAGTTTTGTACAAGTGGCGTGGCAGAGCGAGGAAGGGCAGGACTCAGCGATACCGTAGCGGCCGGGGAGAGCTGGAAAGTTGCATTGGCGGGAAGACCATCAGAAGGACGCGGAAGAATTTGTGAGGTGGACGAGGCCGAGTTTATGATGGTGGCTGGATTAACAAAGACTGTTGTTGAGGGAGTGGCAGGCGGAGGTCGAGGAGGAGTGATGTGCGGTAGACTGCATACACCGTTAGCAAGGTCCCTGCGGAGCTGTACAATATTGTTCTTCAGCAATGATTCCACATCCGTCCGCTTATTGACACTTTTCAGGCTGGCACATAATTGTGTACAAAATCTATCACAGTCAATTTCATCGTCCTAAAATAGAATGTGGCAACTTTTGGTAAGGTGCAGACAGTATCGAAAAAGACATTGAAGTTTAAAAAGCACTACAAAGGGTACAAAAAATCTTACGATAAGCCGTTGGACAAGCTTGATAATGGTGTCTTGAGTGCCAGCTGGAGTGCTCTTCTGAGAGAGCTCCATTAGTTGTTTTATGAACTTAACAACAGGTGAGTCGTTGACAGGATGAGCTGTAACGTTGTTAGGTGTGGAAGAAAACGGACCTAGGCACAAAAAACAATAACTAACCAAAAAAAACTTTATGCAGCCAAATATAGCATTCAATAAGTAAGAACAACACTTTCAAGAGGGAAAACATGCCACGATAGAAATTAAAAGGATCATATTTGAGGAAAACAATGTACAGCTTCCAAAACGGGGTTGATCAACGAGATTTCGTGATAGCTACATTGTCAAAAGCATATTTAATGTAGTCTTAAAATCGAGAACATACGTGTGGGAGCCGGAACTGCGGCTATACCGTTTCCTTGAGCAATTGGTTGCGCATTTGTAAGGCTCCTTACGTGGAGAAGGTTCGGTTGAGATGCCGCCTGAATGTGGTTCAGATTTCCGCGTGGAACAAGATATAATGAGTGACCCACTAGAGGTGCCCTGGGAATCTATAAATGTGAAATAAGAAACAGGTACACAAGGGAACCTAAAAATGGACTAGGTTTAAATTGAATCCACCGATAAAGGAGTAGGATACAAAGGCATAAAATTAAAAATTTCGAAATGAGTTAACTAGATAAATCGCACCATGGCTGGAGAGCCGATATTTGTACTGATGGGTCGAAGACCTGTCCGAATATTGGAGGCTGCCAGGCCCGAGGAAATAGGCAGCTGTTGAGGTTGACCTAAAGCAATCCAAAACAAAATTTTACGTATTCGTAGGCTGAAACCGCCGATTCAGTACTATGATCGAAACAGACCTAGCCTACAGGCAGTTATATACCAAGGCAGAATAATAGCAGAAAACAACAGACCCACCTAAGCCCAAGACAAACCTATACTTCGAACAGCAATTCAAAACCTTGCCTTAAAAAATGCTTAACAAAAAAGTACCCCCACTCAGATTCTATACAATCGCTGAAAACAATCTGACTCGTGTACAACAACTCAAACATGGCCACCTCTTGCAGGATCCGCCATGGTTGAATAATGCGCTGACAAAATCCCAAATCGAATACCTAAAACACATTAATAATAGCGAATTGAAAATACAGACTGCTATGATCGTAAAAACATTAGCATTACTAGACTTTTGTTGATTTGAGATGATTGATGCATGTGAAGTAGGTAAGATATTTAAAATGGAAATTTGAAATTAAGAATATTTTGGATTAAATTGGCTTGGAGTTTAAAAACACAGTCAAAGCACCATCGCTACAAAATTTTTCAGGGGCAGATGCTCAGTTAATGCAGGAAGCTGCTTAACTTCCGACGGCATCAATGATTCCATCACAAATTAAGCAGTGAACTTGAATGCTAGGCAGGGGAATGGTGCAATAGTCAAGAACCTAGTAAAAGGAAATCGTCCAACGTCTGGTGTAGCGTCCTGAGGCTCCCTTAAGGTAAAAGAAGGCGCAGTACTAGGGCAGAATATATATATTCCGGGAACAGAGGACTTGGGGGCTGTTGGCACGGCCCGGAGGCCGACCAACCGGCTAGAACAAGATGGCCACCCAAGTGACCTAAACCGGTAGTTCGAACAAACAAAGTATTGCATCTGGTAGCATAGCTTCGTTTCAAACCTTGTTAAATGAATACATTAGGTCTGGACTTCTAATGCACCCGTTCAGATCAACTACATTTCAAGGTCCCAATGCATGCCATTGATTTAGATGGAGAACTAATGGAGTACTGATATGGAAGTTAAAGTTTTTATCTAGGAATTTGATACGACTGCTATGTTGCTTTGTTCGTTCGAACTCCTGGCTCCGGTCACTTGGGTGGCCGCATTGAACTAGCCAGTTAGCTGGCCTCCAGGCTTTGCCAACAGCTCCTCAATCCCTCCGTTTCCAGAATACACATATTCCGTCCAAGTACTACGCCTATTGTAATACTTTTTTTTGTTTGAACTGTCGGTTTCGGTGACTTGGGTGGCCATATTGTACTGAGCCGGTTGGTTGGCCTTTGGGCCGTGCCAACAGTCCCCAAGTCCTCTGTTTCCAGAATGCATGTATTCTACTTCCCAGTACTATGTCTTCTTCTACCTTAAAGGGAGTCTCGGCACGCTACACCTACTCTTACCTTAAAGGAAGCTCCAGAACGCTAGAGCTGCTAAGGTCTAGCTTTTCGTTTTTACCGTTCAGGTGATATTGTCTAACTATGAAGCCACGTTCACACACCTGTTTCTGCGAGGAGGGTATTTGACACCTGTAATACCTGACAACACCAAATCTTAGGTTGAACGTGGCACAATTCACCCTGTAATCTTTTTATTTACTGGAATTACAGTTGCTACTCCTTTGAGCTGTAAATTATTTGAGCTAATTAATTAAATTAGATATGAGTTTTTTAACATAAGCGAAACACGTTAATGCAGGGTTTACATGTTTTCTTGGCGTCTTGATTGCAGCTTGATATTTATAGGCCTTATGTCTTCTCATCTACAGTGGAAATTAAGTATTTATTATTTTCCTTTTTGAGAGGTCTTACGTTGGCGCGCCATATTTGAAGTGGTATTTCGTATCATGAACAGGTAGAGGTTTGTCGTAGTTGCGGTTTTCATCACGTCTAACTAACCCATCTGCCATTTTTGAGGCACTCTTAAAACTCTCAGTAAATTCTGAATGTTGGAGGCAGTTGGTTTCCTCCCACTCTCATGCTTCTACCTATGGCCTTTAGTGCTGATGAATTTATTTCCCGCCGAGTTTTTGACTGCTTGTCAGAGTCTTTCTGCTTGAATTTGGACGTTGCTTCTTTGATAGTAAGTGGCGGGGTTCCTAAGAGTGGTGTTGCTCTCGAATTATGGATTAAGGTGGTGAATGAAGCCCATGATCTGTAACGTCTTGGGCCTAATTTCGTATGCGTACAGAATGATTCTTATCTTGTTAGGATCCTTTTAGTCTTGTCAACCGATATCTTTGCTGTCATGTGCACTCTTCTTTCCTCAAATAAATCATAAATTCTTTCAGCGAGAAATTTTCTCATGGCTCGTTTGAAGGCGATATTGAGGCGTACGTTGCAACCATATGGTTTGGTTGGTTCTTAATTCAAAATTATGTTCCATTGGATGACAATAGAATCAGTTAATTTCTTGTTTTTAAGTGTTCATTAAACCTTCGTTTACCCATTCGTTGGTTAAATCGCGATAATCTAAATCGTAAGATGCTCCCATCATGAATAACATTTTGAGGACGATTGGCTTGGTTTTTTTCAAATTTGGTTCTGGCCAGTGGTGTTGGTGTCGACTGGAGCGGATGTTGCTTTGAAAGTCTGCGGCGAGTTTCTTGGCGGACTTATGTAATGTATGTGTAGGAATTATTAAAAGTGTACTACTGGAATCGCTTTAGGTCTGTTGGTCAGGTCTTTCAACAAGATGACGACTGGACTCACCCAAAAATCATCTAAGTGACCTTGGTTTCTAGATGAACAGATTTGCTTGCGGAATTTCACAGGGACCCCAAATAACCCCAGAGGAGGCTTCATGCTTTGACACCATTCCAGAGGTTCCAGTCTATCGGCCCAAGGAGTCTGAGTTTCGTGAATTTGCTATGTGTATGTCGCTCATCGAGCGCATGGGGGCACAGCACATGGGCCTGTGCAAAATCATCCCTCCAACCTCCTGGTGCCCACGCCGCAGTGGCTATAAGGACATCAACTTCACCATTGAGAAGCCCATTGTTCAATTTTGCAGTGGTACTGGTGGCATTTATCTTCAGGTATGTCATCTTATCCACTTGTCAATTTTCTCTCATTTTATAGGATGTACGTACTCAGAAGAGTATGAGCTTCAAGAAATATGCAAAAATGTCGAATTCTCCCCGACTCCAGACACCCATACACGCTAGTGTAAATGAGCTGGAGGAGATCTATTGGAAGTCAATCCATCGCTTGCAACCGTTGTATGGAGCCAATGTGAGTGGGAGTTTGACGGACCCCGACCAGCCCTACTGCAACATTCCCAAACTGCGCTCCATGCTGAGTGACATTCTGGCCCAGGAGGACATTGAAATTGGTGGCGTGAATACTCCTTATCTCTACTTTGGCGCCTGGGCCACCACATTTGCCTGGCATGTGGAAGACATGGACCTGTACTCAATCAACTACCTACACTTTGGCGAGCCCAAGCTCTGGTACTGCATTCCACCAGCTTTCGCGAGAAAATTTGAGGCTTTTGCTCGAGGTAGGAATTTTTTTAAATTGCGATATCCTTAGAGCACTTTAAGTCGGAATTCCTCGCATGCCGCAGTTTTCTCCGTCACAAGTCCATACTGATCGATCCGAAGGTTTTAGCCGCAGCTGGAATCCCCACACGTCGCGTAATTTCATTCAAATACTCCCACCGATTTACTCCTGCTTTTAGATCCTACAATACGAAGGTGAGATAATGTGTACTTTTCCTTACGGCTACCACGCGGGTTTCAACACAGGCGTGAATTGCGCCGAGTCAACCAACTTTGCTTTGCCGCGCTGGGTGGAGTATGGCAAGCACGCGAGCATTTGCATGTGCTGGGATGACACGGTTCGGATAGAGATGGGACCCTTTGTGCGACGCCTTCAACCTCATCTTTTTGAGGCCTGGCAACGAGGTGAGCAAGGAAGTCCACATCCTCTCGAGGTATACACTCCTCGCATGCGCGGAGAGACTGCGACGTCAGTCAATGTTGAAGGTGGGAACCTAGTTTGCCCGCTTCATGTGTTTCTTAGGTGGATACGTTGTGAAGAGCAGTGATTCAAACTTGGCCGATCTCAATGTTCCCAATCTCTTTTACACCAACAGAGGTACGGAGTTTTGATATTAGCTTCGCATGGATTCTGGGTTTGTCATGTTACGATTGTTGCAACCATAATCGCCGTATCCACGTTATTCCAATACATCGCATTACGTGTCATTTCCCGAAAGTTTTAAAAACAAAGAGGGAACATGTCATAACAGTTTAAGAGATGTGATCCATTAAGGCTAACTGAATTCGAATGGAACTTAAGGCTAGACATTTGACAAATGACACTGCAACCTTTGTTTTTTATACCTCTTAAACAGGTGAATCTTATAATTTCATTTACGATTTGAATGTCACTTAAAGACCTGGTAATCTTTACGTAGTCAGCGAATTGTCTTGAATCCAACTCATGATTTAATGTTACTGTTGGGTGGTTTTAAAGTAACATTAGGACTTTGCATTGTTATTACCAAGGGCACGCATTGGAATGCCTAGAGTGATTTTTTGAATTTTATTTGGGTGAAAGTGTCTTTTTTAAGCCAATGTAAGTCTGGAGTAAGTGTTATGGGTTATATTGTGTCTATCCAGTTTGACTCCCATGAATGTGGTAGGTGAAAAGGACTGCAAAATCCATAGAGCCAAATTCATCAATCCCTCAGGATGCTTTTTATCTTGAAGTTTTATGGGATGGCCATTAGCCACGCCAGTTGTCAACCCAGTTGATTTTCCCTTGCGCTAGGCACCAGCACGAACTGATTTATGATGTGTTAAAATATATTCAATAAATTAAATACTTGTTTACCATTTGGTGACATTTTAGCTTAGACTTCTGCAACCAAGCCTGCAGATTCGAAGGGCTTGTTGTTATTCGGAGATCTTGCCCAGTGCCACGTTTCTATTCCCACTGAGTTTGTGGGATTGAATGTTAAGCATTTTTTGATAAATATTTGTATCGGATACGGGTTGTCGTATACACAAAAAGGTTGTGTGTTCAGTAGTGGTCAACTTCGTCGCGTATAACATTACAGATGATAACGTTTCAAAAGATTCTTGAAGCCACTTTTTTCATAGTGTAGTAGTCTGCTTTTAAATCCAAATGGACAATTACTGTTACAACTTTGCTCAATTTTCTTGTGAATTCTTTTCCATCCAGGGAATCTTTCTCAATAATAGCCATCTATTTTCCATTTTTTTCAGCTTTGGCCGAAGCAGTCTTGCCATCATACCTAAAGCGTAACCGTAAGCTTCGATCTCTTTGGTGTGGATTCAAGGCGGACCTCAAGACAGTTATTCATTTTAACCAAATCGTAGGCACTCAAGAACCCTTTTGCTCAATCTGCGCGTTTTTTTGGTCTCCATTGGTTCGTTAGTCCAGTTTTAAACCTTCAGTTTATTTGTTGAGGTGTATGGTTGTGACTTCGAACACATAGGTCACCCGAAAGGCGCTGTGTGAGCGACACAAAGCGAAGCCCCTGCTCGAGTTCAGTGAGCCCTACCTCTCTGAGGTAGCCTTCTGTCGGTCACCCGCCGACTTTGCCAAAATTCATGCTAAATGTGACCCCAGCAGCCGTGTTCTCCTCTGCTCCCAGTGCAAAGTCGTCGTCCACGCCAGTTGCTACGGTCTTGATGATGACCTTGACTGTTACCCGCCGATGTGGAAGTGTGATGCGTGTAGTTCCACCGACGGCCAACCTGTATGTAATTGTTTCCTTTTCTGTTTTATTCGAGCACATACATTTCTTTTTCTCATTCCCAGTCGAGTGTTTATGGAGCACCAAGATTCTTTTAAAACGTGGTTGTGTTGATAACGAGCCACACTTCTTCACACCATAGTTTCAGTTATTTGCGAGAACCCAAGTCAGTAACTCTGCTGAGTCAGGTTTTTTATCTTTTCTACTCGATTTTCTAGTTCGTATCTATCATTCTGAGGTGTTATCTCAAGAGCTAACTGAATTACCGTCAGATAATGTACTTATTTTCCTCAGGGTTTGTTCTTTTACTGAAAGGAAGCATTTTAAGTACGTTTACATGGATAAACAGGGAGTCATCGTTTCTGTTTTGCCTTTACTCCTGAAATCAATGTGCTTCAGACAAGTCTTAAGCTGAGCCCCACTTCCCTCCACTAGCAATGCGTACTGTGTCCAATGCGTGGAGGAGCCCTGAAGGCCCTGGCCAACGTACGCCATTCAAGTCGCGGAGAACGGTTTTGGGTGCATCTGACCTGTGCTATCGCCGTAGGGCCTCAACAGTGCTGCTTTCTCGACGTCCGCCGTCGTTTGCCCGCCCTGCTGCAGCACTCGCCGCCACTCGGGACACTAGCAGATATGGCCGGGGGGTCACCACCGCCACCACATGACTCTCCGCCGTATGGCAGTACTCGCCAATGTCCAGCGTACGTGCGCTTAGTTTTTCACGCATATCAAAAGCGTAACTTTTTGTGAATCAAGATATGTCGGCATCAACAATTCTCAACACAGAATTATATCTTTTATGACAGCACATTTCTGATTTATTTATGGTGATAACTAAAGGGGAAGGGATACGTGCTTCTCAATGGCTACTTAAAAAGACAGTCACCTGAAAACCATCTCCTAATAAGAAGCACAAATCGGTTGTTGACCATGTTTCAAACGGAAATGTTTTGTGGCCATTATACATAATTGTAGTATGAATGCGATAGTTTGCTGTATTTACTACCCATTCTCGCAAAGTCCATCAACATGAGTTAAAAAATTGAAATAAATGTGTGGTTGGTCTTGTATATCAGAATGACCATCTGCACCGCACTTATCCGAGGTTGCTTCTCATTCGAGGCGTAAGTGTTAACACTTCTCGCAGCACTTTTAACCGATGGTTTTAATTGTCTTTTTCTATTTTTAAGCCTGAAAGTCATTCGTCCGCCTAGGCGCACTGAAATGGTGCCTCGTATCAGACCCCCGAAAATGGCAAAGTTTCATGGCTCTGAAGCACCGCAATCAACAATGTATTGCCACCTCTACACTTTTGTAGCTCAACGTTAGAAACTACAGTATGCTACTAGCCTTTATTTCTGTCACAACTTTCTTCCAAACTGCAGCATCATCGTTCGTGAAATAGTGTGAAAACTGAAGTCGTTTTGCCTTATTTAAAGCCATTCCTCTCAATACTAGTAAAACAATCACAGCTTATACTCCCTTGAACTGACACTATTGAGTTTGCTCAACAACAGGTTAAAATTGAAATATTTGTTGCATTTTCTCGTAACCTCATTCAAGTGGGAATTGGAGCTGTTTGCATAATCCCCTTTCTAGTCCGGACACGCCGACATTTGCCTTCGACGTACACTCAGAAAATGATGAGATGGAGATGAAAGAAGAACCGTCGGAAACGTATTCCTATTTGTTTTCGCCCCGATCACAAGTACACTCGTCTGGTAGCACGCTTGGCAAGGCCTTGGTCTCCAAACGCAACTCGCTGTCTAAGTACTTCAAGTCCATCATATGATTTTCTGTCCCTTCTACTAGAATGGGACTTTAGGTGTAGTTTGTCCTTATTTAGTGTCCCGATTTTAAGAACTAGTATCCACGAGAAAGCTGCATTCACTTTATTTTTAACTGTTTCTCCTCTAATGCACATTTATCGATGGAATCAAATGTTACGTGACCCATACTTTAGTACTAGTCCTGCTGCATCAAAATGTTGAGAAAAATAGAATAAATTGTAGGATTGGTGGCGGTGGTGTTGCAGCCGATACCAATGGGGATGTGATTGTGGTGGTTAGTGACGCCGAAGACGATCTCCAAGCCGAGAGTGGATGTCGCCAACGCTCGCGGAGACGAGCACGTCCACCCTTTTGGGTCACCAAAGATTACCTTCTTTCGCAACCTCAAAAATTGTCCAAGTAGGTCACTTTAGCCTCCTCAGATAGTCGCAGATTGTGTGTTTAAATTTTAATAAGGAGATCTTGTCGCCTAGCAGCTACAAAATCTACTGAATATTCTTTAAAAGCACTAATTTGATTCTAGACCAATAAAATCTCATCCCATGAGTCCACAGTCCCTGTTAACAGGCACCACTGTGGCGGAATCAGCTTGGGCAAAAATGAAACCCAGAGATCACTGTGATGAATGTGGTCTGCCATCACCGGGCGGCCCTTATTTGAATCTGCCCCTTGTCGCCTGCTGGCACAAAAACTGTCCCGGCCGCTTTCATCTCACCTGTGCCCAGTTCGCCGGCATCCTCATTGCCACCAGCCAGTATCCGCATTGCTTCTATATTGCTTGTCGTCGGCATTTGAGTGAATACCGAGAGGTCAGCTCTTCACTTGCTTGTGGGCCCTCGAGTTTGTTAAATGTTTTACGACTTCACACTTCTCAAGGTCTGAATGACGTATGTACATGTTTTCCCACGTTCAATGGATTGTGAAAACGTAATAATCAGGCTGTCATCCCTAAATTTATGGGAGGATTCATAGTGGGTTTGTTTAATCACGCATACCGACTTCTGTTAGTGGACCATTATGTATTCCAAAAATAATCTTTGAAGTTGGTAATTATTTCTAACTTCACTTCCTCGGTCTCATGATATTTGATCAGCTGCCATGTCCACTTACGCAATCATGCCACTCATGAGTATTATAACCAAGTCCTTTTTTGATGCAAACTAAACGTTAGTAGAACAGGATATAGGACGGACATTGCGAATCAAAGTCCGGTCTTAATGTATCTTTTCCAATCCCACTTTTTATGCTGCTCCAGTTTGAACACGATGAGGAGGAGGCACCTCTTCAGCCCGGGGATATGGTGTATGCTCTCCACCCTGGCAATGGTCGCTACTATAGGGCTGTTGCTGTGACACCGGCAGGTCCACGACTGTGCAAAGTGGTGTTCCCGGATGGCACCTTTTCGCGAGATACACCTTCTGACTGTATCATCGTAAGTTTTCTTCATGGCAATCTCGTGGGAGCCTTCTTTCAACCCGTTGTTTATGAAAATTCTAATTTAAATGAAACTCGGATCGAATTACGCCAACAAACACGCTTTATTGGGAAAACACTACGATGAGGCGTAGGTGTTGGCCCAAGGCAGTTCTGTAATTCCTTCCGCAATCATCGAGGCACTCATTACGTCAGCGTCGAGCTTGCCAGTCTGTTCTGCTTAGCTCCCCTTGACAATGTCGGGGTTACTTGAGGTCAAGTTAAATACTCACACCGAGCCTAAGGCTCTTATTTGTAGTTCTCTTTTATATATTATAGGGCCATGATTGGCACAAACTCGGACCACCAAAAGTGGGTTCACAGGTGAAAGTCAAGTGGACTGACAACCTCGAGTATTCGGCCGTCTTTCAGGGTGCTTCAGTTGATAAGTGGAATGTGAGTGGCAAATGCATTTTCTACAGCATCATGGTGCATCAACGCCGTTGTGATCAAATGAAGTCCAATAAAGCAAATAACAAAATCAAATCTGTCGTAAGGGGATGAGCAAAAACCTACCAATTAAAGTATAAACACTTATCGCTGTCTCACCTCCGTACCTACCGATATCTTTGCCGCCACTTTATAAAACAGAATTTCCATATAGGCTCGTCTTTGCTCTCGAATGCAGGTCCGCTTCCCAAGTGGTCAGACTCTTAGGCTTCGACGTGACAAAATTTTTCGGGTGAATGCACGAATCCCCACCCACATTCGAAGCCGCATTACGCGTTGATGACATGCCTACCTCGCCGTTTTACTCCTATTCTGTAAGCTTTCCCTCAGGGGATATAATTACTACAGGCTCTGTGCATGCGCTATTAACCCACGCTCATTGGCTTCCTGACAAGACTATTTTTCCTGACGTTTCAATACTTTTTTAGGGCAACCATGTTTTAGTGAGTTCGGATTTGACGGACGTCTTCAACCGCTGCATTTTGAGATCAGTCCTATTTTTTAATAAACTATTTTTTTTCGAAGTTCCACACGTGGTGAAGTCCTCGTTTTTGGGAAAACTCAAATAAGACCACTATCCGAGTCGGCGTTACCATGGCAGCCGGACATGAGCAAACGTTTGGTGCCAAATAGAGCCAAATTAATTTGAAGTGGGCTTCAGAGATCCCGTGTTAATCCTGATTGATGCAGTAGTGACGATGCGGAGCAAGAGCCCAAGACCGTTGGAAACGTCGTTCCACCCCTTCCCCTGAGTCACTGTCGGTGTCATTGCCAGCGAGACCTAAGTATGGGTAACCTCGCTTTTGTTGCTCTATGTTACATGTGCTTGTCTTAATCCTTATTGGTAGTCCATAAGGCATTACCAATCAATGAGGCCTTGAAAAATTAGCAAAGGTGGCCCACTTGTGGTATCCGCGATGGCAACGGGGTGGTCTTAGTGAGGCAGTGCATTTGAGCGGGAGTCATCCGTGATGGGGTTTACTGAGTAGGAGAAGTCACAACTACCACCGCTGGAAGGTAAGTACCTTTGCTTCTCGTGACATAATCCCACCCTTCACGGCGAAGTTCCGTTACCAAACTGCTCTGAAAAACTCGTGCATTTAAACGACAACCGCGATAGCAAACCTTTCAAATCTTAAACAAGCATGCGAATGGTTGAGCGGTCTCGAAATTATCCAATAGACCGGTGAGCCGTAGACAAGATTTTGAAAAGCGGGGGGCTGTTCCACACTGCACTCACAAATTAATTCATTATAAATAGTAAGAACTGCCGCTAGGTAATCATATGGGGGAATAGATGGTGAAAGGAAAGGATCGTAAGTTCGGAGAAGGACTAATCTACAAAGCGATGGTAGGCCACACCAGTGACTGCAACAGCCTGCCATGCCACAAGACACCAAAAAAGAGCAAATCCCAGCACGCCCTGGCAGACATAACCTGCCTGACGTCGCACCGACTCCCATAGCTCCCCAAAGGCCTCGCGGGTGTGCTGGATGGCGGAGAACCAGGACGCCGAAAATACCAAGTCCCAGTCCTGGCCCGCAAAAGCCTCCAATACTGACGCCAATGAGGTAGATGGCGAAGAGGCGACATTTATCTCTGGGGCCAGGGGAAGCCACCCTGTGCCTGTAGAGGCCTTGTAGGAGAAGGCAAAACCGATGAGAAGTATGGAGGGTGCAAGGTATTGGAGAGCGGCAAAGTTGAAGCAGTGGAAGACGCTGGCAACGATGCGTTGCACTTCACGGTTGGTAATGCGACCTGGCTCGCGATTCAGACGGTCAAGACGCGTTTGAGCGGTGTCGAGAAAAGCCTGAAGCGATGAATTTGATGTCCACAAAAGCGGCACCCCAGATTTCGAATTGAGTATAAGAGAGACCATCAATTCGCGGCATCTTTTTTACCTGCATATGTCTCTTTGTCATCGCCACACGAAGGATAACGGTGAGGAGAGTAAAAAGAAGACGTAGACTGCAGATTCGTTCGAAGGAGAAAGCGCGAGCACAGAGGACGATGAAGGAGAGCCAAGTAGTGCCCATTTGGGCTCTGCCCAGAGCCGCTCCCGCGTGCTGTAGCAGTAGGGCGGGCAGTCGAGCCGTCAGCGGTACAACCCACAGAAGGAGAGTCAACTGGGGAGCGATGAGATTGAGATTAAAGAGAAGGCGTGTCAGCCACGAGGATTCGGGGTCCCTTTAACAGACAAAAAGCAACCAATTTTACAAAAGACGACGTAAGTAGTCAGTGGTGCAGATGGAGGCAAAACTCACCGCAGGGTTTGGACATAAATGCGCCCATATTGGAGACTGGGGAAAACGAATAACACCCCAACTATAGCAGCGTAAGAAGCGAGACAAGCCTGAAACATGCCCCAGCTCATTGCCGAGCCGCCAGACGTTTTTGGTGACAAAGAAAAGGTCAAATTACCATAGGCTGGAGATATTCGTAAGTCGAGAAAGCTAACGTCAAGCAAAAGACACAACATTGCAACGATAAATGAGGAGAATCCAGTAACCATAAGAAGAGGCCATTCGGAAGATCCGACAGCTTTCTCCTTTACTTTCGCCTCGTTGCCACTACTACGACCAAGATAGACACGAAGAGCAGAAAAAAGGGAGCTCATTGCAAACCAGACGATAAAGAGGCTCCACACGAGGTTCAGATTGACGGTACTGGGGGTGAAAAAGTCATGGATTGATAGGAAAAGTGATGTGGTCTTATTGGTTGCTGAAGTGGGGCGCAGAAAACATCGAAAAAACGAGACGAAATCGTTGGCGAAGAGGACGAACAATGCACACAGAGAGAAATCGACTAGCCACACAAGCTCTGTATAAAAAGGCAGAATAGCAATTTCGTGACCTCGAACCTCAGCTCTTCGAAGTTTGAGAGGAGTTGAACGAGGAAAGTAAAAGGTGACGGGATCATTACGACCATCGCAACCACCTCCCGCGCTAGTTCCATTGCTTCGTCGTCCTTTGCATTTGATCTTCGTGAGTCCTGCGTTTTCCAAGATCTCCTTATTAGTTGGTAAAAGGCTGCGGTATATGCCGCCATACACAAAGATGCTAGTGAATGAAAAATGAGCACTGAGTTTGGTAAGAAGACTGATGCCGATCAAGGTGGAGACCAATTGATAGCCAAGAATCGCCATGATTGAAATTCGATTGTCCAAATTAAACGAAGTATGGAAAAATTGGGATCAAAAAGGCATTGATTAGCTAAAACAAAGAAATGAGATGCTCCATTTTAACAACCTACAGTTGCAAAGGACTAGCAGATAAAAGATAATATTCTTGCGCGACTATGATGGTGATCGAATTAAAAAAAAATAGACGGCAAAAAAACCAACAGAATGGGTCGCAAAGCAAAGGCAGCTGGCGCAAAAAAGTCAACTTAGTCCAAGTGAACAAACGTTTCGAGAAGAGATCCAACGGCCGACTCTAAACAGAATTCTTGCCCATTCAATCAGAAAATCAATTGTACAAACATTAGGCATTTAAGGCTAACTATGGATCAAGTGGCAGTTACCAGGCCTGCATGCATAAAAGAACAATCAACAGAGCAGCGGCATTTGACGAGCGAGCGCATTCCCCGGACAATTCAAAGAAAAGCAATTTTTGACAGCTAAAAGTTTACAACTTTAACCTTGATCTTCTACATGCAGCTCGAGTTTTTAGTGCATCAATGCCGACCAAATTTATTGTCATAAGTTATGTTTAGTAGCAACACAGACTCCTGCCAGATTTGTGTGAGTCAGCTGTAGAGGGCGCTAATAGAAATGCGATGGTTCCGTAATTTTTCACTTCAGCCTTAATCACTGTTTCAGTTTGATAAGTAGACCAGAAATGAACATTGGCTACATTTCTTTGGTTATTCAAGTACCGATTACGGTTCCGGTTACTTGGGTAGCTACATTACCTCTGTCGAATGAGCTGGACTCTGACCCCGGTTCCTTGCCGTTTGAGAATGTATTTGTTCCGCTAAATTCGTCGTCGATAGTGTTATAAGCTGGATGATAGTCACTGCGCTTATTCGGGTTAATCTACCTCTCAGGAGACGGATGTTGTCCGCCTCATCAACAGCCTGGGGCTAAGTCAACGCTCCTTAACTAGCAATTTCAAATCTAGTCGATAAAAGGCACGAGTACTCTTTTTAAAGTAGGTAGAGAGCCCCCTAAGCCTTCGATGAAGACGACAGAAGGCACAATTCTTGGGCAGAACACTTATATTCGGCAGACAGAAAGAAACTGCTGTTGCTTGTGCAATGCTTTGTTTTTTCAAACTGCCGGTTTCGGTCACTTGGGTGGCCGCCAGGTCGTGCCGACAGCCCCCAAGCCCTCTGCTTACAGAATTTATGTTCTATCCTAGTACAATGCCTTCTTCTACCTCAAAGGAAGTCTTGGGACGCTAGAGCTTGCTTGGCTCAGAGGACAGCCGGACCGGCAAAGACGAGGTAGCCATTTAAGTGGCTGTAAACGGAATCGGCAGTCAAGCAAGCAAAGCGTAGCGAGACGAATGCGAAGCATCATTGTATTATAACTTTTGAATGTGAACTAATCATAAGGCTGATAATTTGTAAAAATTTGGCAGTGCGAGATGTCAAAACTCATAAAGAGCCCTTTTACCAACAAAATGTTTTTACGCCATGGACTTTTTTGCGAGCTTTTGTTCATGTGCAATATTTCCATTTATAGAGTGTCAAGACTCAACTGAAGACAGAAGAAGACAATACTTGGGCATGAATCGGAGATTAGCTCAACTGGCAGAGTTACAACGGTGAGGCCCCTAAGGGGTTCCTTTACCGAAACAGAAGGTTAAATAAGCAATTAACTTTCTCCTTTCTTTGTTGAAGATAATAATATAGTGGACCCTTGTAGCTATTTTGCCACCCGACCTTTTAAAAAGTAATGATTGGATGCCGTGCTGTGCCTGCCATATTTGTTCAACTGTACACGTAACCAAGCTGACACGCTACTATGGATCCATTGCGAAGCGTGGCATCAACGACACGGCTGTAGCGTCCCGAGGCTCCCTTTAATGTAGAAGAAGGCGCAGTACTAGGGCAGAATATATATATTCCGAAAATAGAGGACTTGGGGGCTGTTGGCACGGCCCGGAGGCCGACCAACCGGCTAGAACAAGATGGCCACCCAAGTGACCTAAACCGGTAGTTCGAACAAACAAAGTATTACAACGGAAGCAGCCCTTCATTGTTTCTTAGCGGCACTCCAGCATGTTATTCCATATTACTTAACGTAGCGCACATACACATACTCTTTGCTCAACTTTGAAACTTCACCTTTTGGACTGTGGCAATCTAATAACACAACTGGTTCCCCAAATCTAATTTCGTTCTTGAATAACGTGTAGAGCATTCATGAGTAGTCGATTTGCATGATATTAGTAGGGTAAATCATAGTTGCATGATTTTCTGACAGCTCGCAGCATGTTCGTATGTCCATATTCGTGCCGCAAATACCAAATTAGCTTATACTTTGTCGAACATTAAAATTTAATGTTCATTACTTATCCATTCATAATTACTAAAAAGCCAACAATCCTTCCATCCAAAGCGATTAATTGGAATGCCACTAAATGATTTAAAAATTTGCACTTATCTATGCTACACAGGGAACTGAAAATATCGTCGTTTACCGTTATTCTGTAACAATGATTGTAACCTTGGTTTAATTTGGCACCACTTCTGATTGGATGTTAGTTCTCCGGCACTTTAGAATGCTATGCTTCACTTTATTGTTCGGCGTCTGGGGTTAGCGTGGAATCATGTTAGATTTCGCTAAAGACATTGCTAAGGAGGCTGGATCTGTAATCTTCATACCTTTTTTACTTGAAAAAGCTCATTGTTAGTGCCTTTGACCAGCCGCCACATTATCACGAAAAGGTCTCCTTCGCGGACCTCGTTACGGACACCGATAAACAGGTTGAAGACTTGGTCAAGTCTCGAATTCTGGAAACCTATTCTGATCATAAGTAAAGGTTGAAGTTCGTTGGGATTTTTGTAGAATTATAGCAGAGGAAAGCGCCTCGGGTCGATCCATTTTGACGTCAGACCCTACTTGGATCGTTGATCCAATTGACGGGACTTCCAACTTTGTTAGCAAGTGGGTTCCTCGTTTTCTTCAATTGCTTTCAGATTTCCATTTTGCGCTGTGTGCATTGGTTTTTATAAAGAAAAGCAAGCAAGTTCACTTTATGTTTTTATTAGTCTTCTTAGGCTCAGTTCGCTGTTGTTTATAACCCAATATGCGAACAAATGTTCTATGCAGAACGAGGCAAGGGTGCATTTATGAATGGCCGGGGCTTACGTGTTTCTCACTGTACTGGTAACTTCCATCCTTCTCACCCAATATGTTTCCACATCAGAGTTGCACAATGCCCTCATACTTACCGATTGGGGCGGTGATAGAAATGCCTCAAATTTGGACACTAAGGCTGCAAACATCCGTCGCCTTATATCCGAAGCTCGCGGGTTCGTATTAATTGATTCTCATTTTGTGTTTTTTTAAATCAGCCCACACGCAACGTTTTTAGTGCTCATTTTTTTGGCGTGAAAGGGTTTTTTAGTAGCGTTGCTCTGTGTGGTCGATTTCCACTCTGGGAATGTTGATTGCATTTCTGTGAAACTTTAGTGGTTAGTTCCGTTTTGTTAGAATATCACTGAAGATGCGCATCAAAACAATTATTTTACCCTTTCATAAGTGATGTAGGCTTACTTGCCCACAACTCATTATTACCCAAACATTTTCATCAGAGCAACTTTGCTTGGCTGCCTATACATCCCCTCTTCTGACACTTTTCTCATCAGGATCATTTAAAATATGTACTACCAACTAGCCTCGTCAATCACCAGCTATGACTTCTTTTTCTTATCAGGGCTGTAATGTATTTTATTCAATGAATTTAGATTTTCTCTGGTGGAATAGCGGCACTTTTTGCCAATTTAAATTGCCCAACACGTACCATGTACACATAGCTGTATAAACAGATCACTCACTTTATCTGCGTTTAGTTTACTGTTTATGTCTGGACGATATGTAAGTTTGATGCTTTTTAATGTCCTTATGAATAAGTTTCTCGTAACTTTAACTTAATCAAGTTTGCGTGCATTCATTTGCCACAACTCAAAGTAGATTATTTACAGCGTTTCCCTTTTTCGTGAAGACGACCGATTCTACTTTGTGGAATAAAGTGCTCAATATTTAAAGGCCTTTTTCGTGACTAAGTTAATGAGGACTTTGTCTTAAACAATATCGGTAGAAAACTCAGTATTGTTTTTGGACTTCTTCGTCATCTCCAAAAGCGTTTGTTACAAGTTTAAATCGTCCAACGGAATTCACCAGTACCTCGAATGCCCTTTTTATAGTCCACTAATTCCCTTTCATCCCCCTGATATTACGCTCACTGCGTTGCCAATGTCTTCTGGAAATTTTGTTGGCTTTTACTGCCCTTTTGTTGCGTTTATTTCAAATCCCGTGTAGACCGATGGCATTCTTTGCCCTGTAACACATGACTCGCACAATTGGATGTTGAAGTTCATGGCCTACATCTATCACCGTCATGTGCCCTATTGGTGCCGCAGCTTGTGGTGCTGGCCTGTCACAAGTGCAGCACTGAGACCCTGGTTACCCTTAGAACTTTTGGTAAATTGTTTTAAAGATCCATTCCACTAAGTCATCTTACGGTATCAGTAATCAGTGCATGCATCTATGTAATTAATTTGAATCGAAGCAGTCTTGGACATAGCTATTTTGGGAGCAAGTATCTTATCCTTATCATTTATTACTATAGTTGAGCTTCATATGGTGTCCCGGCAGTTTTGACCCATCGCCTCATTTGTAACATTTTATTCATACAGCACATCAGGTCTCTTAAATGCTGCCTTTGATTATTTCATGACGCGATAATCGTGTGATCACGAACGCCCCATGGGTCACTCTTTTGAAATTCTTTGTCTGATTAAAAATACGCTTAAAGTGAAGGCATACTCATTACACCAATTTACGAGGGTTTCAGGAATTGGGCCTTCTTTCTTATGACTTAAGAAGCCCACACTATATCTACCTTTGCTATAATTCTCGTCTTTACGAGCCGAATGCTATCCGCAGTATATAAAAACGCTGATCAGTTTAACTGATGTTTGTGAAGTTTTAGTAAATAGGAACATTTGGTGGTGCCCGTGATTTCTGCTCCCATCTATTCATCCAAAATCAACGGGGAAAAATCCTTTCAAAGGCCAACTTTTGATGTTCCTAGTATTTTCTTGAGGTTACTATTTCATGACATGCTTTTACTTCTGATAACTTCAATCTCTCCCACACGGTAGAGAAATTGCCTTTAAGCTTGTTGCACAGCAGATTGAATTAGCGTGTAGTAGAGGTCGTCATTATTTGATAAACAGTCTTATTTCCTATCCACTTTCTGACCCCTGCTCTGAGAACTTTCTGTATGTCACAAGACAATCTCAAGTAGTTTTGTACATGCCCCATATACTGCTCCACAACGCTACATCTCCTGATTGGAACATCATACACCGCCTTGTCAATTGACCCTACCTATTTATCTCTCAGAGTGCGTACGATGGGCTCGGCGGCGTTGCACATGTGTCAAGTGGCAGCAGGCCAGGGCGATGTCTTCTTCGAGTTTGGCATCCATTGCTGGGACTATGCAGCTGCCAGCCTCATCGTTACCGAGGCCGGCGGCTACTGCTGCAACGTTGACGGTGAGTATGGCAAGTACACTCGCTCTCCCAACCACACTTCACTTCACCTTACAATTATTCACTTCGCTTGGGCGGGAATTGGCTCTGTCTCTGTGTTTGAGTAATTAAGCCTGATTATTGAGTGAGTGGTGGTATCGCAATCATTGGATTCACCTTGGCAAGTTTTCCTCAAAACGGGTTGACAATGCGTCACTCAATCCAGTTGCTGATCTTGAAGGCAGCCAACTGATTCTAACCCCCACTGTCACTGATATCATATTGTCTTGCTGGTGTCCCACCTATTCGATTTTTATTAAGAGATTTCAAATCACCATTTCGATCTATCATTTTGCAGCTGGTCCAACTCAAAGGTGTAAATACCTAATGTCTCGTGGAAACACTTAGTGTATGTGTTACATTAGAAGCATTTAAAATGCCTTTCCTTCTCATTCCTATCTTCACCTTGTTTTGGTTACCTCAAAGCCCTAATTGCTACTTTGTATAGATTGCATATATGATTGGACGATTACCCATCCAAGAACGCCTCAGTCATCCTGTTTCAATGGCGATCTGATTTTAATGTTGTGCTAGTAGCGTTAACCAATGTAGCATCTCAGACTAGCTCATACGTATTTCTGAGCTTTTCAAAATCGGTTTAAACTTCCCTTAACGTGACGACATACAAGATATTCACGCTGAGATTGTCTTTTTTTCAGGTGGCCCAGTGGATTTAATGGCTCGCCACTGCGTGGCGGCTTCAAGCAAGCAACTGGCGGAGGTGATATGCCAGAAGATTGTTCCAATATCCTACCCGCGAGACTGAGGCACCTTCAGTAGGTACACATCCCAACTCCCTCTATGTGCATGCGTGTGTTTAACTATTTCTTCTAGGCTTGCCCCATTTCTTACCTTAACCAGTTTTGTAAATTTTCTGGTTGCGCAATGGAATATAGTGCCTATTTTCAGTGGCATTTTTGCACCACACATCCGAGGCGGTTGTGGACTGTAATTTTGTCCGCACTACTCCACTAGCTTCCACTGTTCCATTTTCGAACGGAACCAAGATGGAGAGAAGGAAGCTGCACCTCAGGGGACGTCTTAAACTACCACAGTGGTGCGGATTAATTGCTTTTAACTAATCAGGCTAGGTATGTGAAATCCACAATGTTACCACTCTTGAACATCTTCGTCGAGAGAAAATCAAGTAAACTCATCATTCATTGAAAATATAAGTGCACTACGGATTTGGATTTCGAGTCGCCAGTTTTATTGCAGCCCCTTTTCCAAACAGATGAATTGCGTAAAATGCTGCTTTTAGCTCTGGTATTGTTGCATCCGGTGAGAGCTTTCTCAATGCGGTTAATTCCTCAGCGCGAAAATGCCGGTAGCCACAGTCATTGTTGGCCAAATAGCTTAAAGCCAGGGGCTAAATCCAATCTCTATTTCCGAGTTGATATACTTTTGTCTGTTACCGCAACTACTACTCTTGGAAGTATCAATCCCGTTATTCAGGTGGGAAAGTTGCTTCTCTGCGAGTGAGGCCACGCGGAAAACTACTTTTTGGCGATAGGTAGGATTGTTGTTACTACTTAACTCCTCAACAAATTAACCTCCAGTTTCCTCAAGGACTGCCTTCGTTAGAAAGGTCTGAATCCATCAAGGGAAAACCTCTATTGTCCCTTTCACGCAGTACTACTTGATCTATTGAAGTCAAACGGGTTAGTGAGTTTTTGCGGAGTCTAGTCAACAGGAAAACGCTGTTGTGCCTTCGAATTAATGAAAAAGTGGGATGCGCGAATGTGCAATTTATGCCAGAATACGAGCATTCATTATCGGTGCTACAGGTGGATTTTGAGTTTCAAATTGGATTTAAAAGGATTGCGCTTCAGATAGGATATCTTTTATAACGTCTCCCAGCGTCCAGAGGCCGGTAAAGCATCTAAAAGGGCCTAAAATCGCTATCCTGAAGGAAAGTGTCGGGGAAAATCAGGACCTTTGACAGAAAGTTGCGTCAGGATTCTGTGGCCTTAGTTGGTAGCAGCTCCTCCTTCCATCAAATATTCCTTCCTTAACAATACACATCTCAGTGTACTTGAGTGTGGTGTACACCAGCTCAGCCAATTACTTTGATCCCACTAGACTCAAAGATAGTTGAAAGGAGCATGAGGGCATCAGTGGAACGTAGAGATACTTCTTGCCTTTAAAGAAACCACTTTGACTTTCGTGTAGGAGCAACAAATTGACGATTGGGTTTCCGCAAAACCAATGGGTTGCCGACATGTGTGTTTGGAGCTGGAGTTTTCTTTCGAGAGTACCGACATATGTAAAAATAGTGAAGAAGTTGCAAGGCTACATTATCTGATGTAACGTAGCAAGAACAGTAGCAATGCGGTTGACTAGTTTTTTTACTCGGTATTTAGGAATTTAGAGCACGAGTTTCCCAATCCGGGTTTTGCAGCTGAATCGGCCCACTTTCAACAAGATCAGAATCCGTCAACTTATTCAACCTTGCTGCTAACTTCAAGGGCGCTGGTTTCGAGTGGTGGAAACAGTAGTTTGGGCATCACTTAAGCGAGAACTATGGCAAATAACATTTGGTTATGCTAAGGTCGCAAAATAGCACAACCTGGTGAACGGTTTAGAACTCTGTGACCGAAATAGGATGTGAATTTTTCATATCAATGCCTAGGGTTCACCACGCTCTTCCAACTTACTCAACGTGGTTGAAGTGACCACATCATTCACATTTTGTATCTGCTTTATACGAGGCTTTCTAGGGTCAAATGCGTTTTAATGTACGATGGAATTGATTAATGCAGAGTATGAATGGGGAGAAGATAACGTATGGGTCTCGCCGCCACCACAAACAAGTACCGGGCACTGAGAGGATCGAGGTCCTGAAACTAAATTCATAATAATAACCTCTTGTCGACCAGAATTGGAACTATTTCGACACATGACCCACAAGCGAGATGCCTGATTTGGACACTGGACCACTCGTCCATAGCATCGCTAACTCCACCAGTGATGTGAGAAACTAAGGTGTAGATTAACAATAGCACCCCCAAGATTCCTACTTGTGCAGGAAGTCCTATCATAAAAAAAACCAATTTTGCGCATTTTTTATTTCGTGATATCCATACAAAGCCTAGCAACTTTACGAGGTTAATGACAAACTAGCCCGATCGTATCGACCCGAGTCCCTCTTCAAGTTGGAATAAACCAAGGAAGGACGACAAACTATGGGTTACTAAGGTGCGGAGGAGCTAGGAAACCATAAACACGACGCCAAGCGGAAGCACAATCTGTAAAGCCTGAGATGTCTGCGCAATTCCAAACAGTAAACAAATTATCGAGTCTTCGTCACAAGTTGGTGCACAGTGTACTGCCGGTATGTGAGTAAGGAAAGCGATTTTTTATTAGGTTTTCAAATGAGCGCATCCCAACTAGGTTTCTCGAAACTTGTTCGTTCTATCCAATAAATTTAGTAATTATGTCCGGTGATATATTGAAAGAGTAGTTTCAACAGAACTTGAAATGTTTACACGCATTGATAGCTGCCTTAATGCAAGTCGAATCACCTGGACCTTTAATTCAGTGGTACTTACATCTGCAATTGTCACGTCAAATGGAGCAGGCTATGTGAAAACAATCTAGATCGACAACTTTTAGCTCTTATAACACTGTGGTTAGCGTATTCACAGAACAATATAAGAGAAACAATTGTAGCCCAGAGGCTGGCCAACTGGCTAGTACGGTATGGCCACCCAAGTGACCGAAACCGGCAGTTCGAACAAACGAAGTACTACACAACCCTTCTCTTCTTTCAAGCGTCGACTCCGACGCTCTCCTCGGTAAGCCTCCCGTGTCAGCCATCACAAAGTAATCAGTGCTGCGAGATGCACCCACGAGCTAACCGTCCCAGTCATCGGGATTCGAGCGCATGTGTTCTTGTAGTACCATCAATTCTGCGTAGCACTCGGTGCAGCAAATGCGCATTTCTTTGGCTTCCTCTCCCACTTCAATGGGTCCCGATGAATGATGGGGGCATGAATCCAAGCTTTCGAATAAGTCGAGAAACACTTAACACATATTTTGATTCCAGGATTCTTTGATTCGGTGGGAGAACCGCAATTGTATCGTAGAACTCTGGGAAAATGGGACGATTGGGCCTCATAGGAAAGGGATGCACGCGACCCAAGTGCGCAAAGCATAAAACGATGCTATCGGATGACGTCCTGTACATTCAACATCTGTAGATACACATTTCGGTGAAAGGAGGCGAGCTACCTGATAAGCTGAGAGAAAGCTTATGGTGGATGCTTGACCACAACGTCGCTGATCTGTCTTGGCAGTTCCGCTGGACTTGGAGTTCACGACTAGTGTCGCTTCAGTTGTTAATAGCTTCCTTGCACAACACGGGGGCGTCGATCTCAGGCCTTCTGTCATGGGATGTAAGAGATTCTCCCATCCGTAGCACATGCACTTCTTTCACACCGCCAAAGTTTGCCAGAAGCGGTGTGGAGCAGGATAAAATCCATCAAAGTTGGGTCCGCTTTCTGCTGCCACCAATGTAGCGTCGCGAGACTTCCTTTAAGGTAGAAAAAGGTACAGTACTAGTGCAGAATATATACTCGGGAAACAGAGAACTTGGAGACTGTTGCACAATATGGCCACTTAAGTGACCGAAGCCGGCAGTTCGAACAAACAAAGTATTGCACGGGTGTCTGGTTAGTACTAATTCAATCGTAAGATTTATTTGATTCCTTAAGTGTGCAAACACATAGAACCAAGCTTTGTGGAGAATCGTTAACTCTCTGAAACTTATAATTTACCACTAGATGTTCAGTAATATTTTGGCGTTGGAAACCCCTAGTTTGCATCTAACTCCTTACTATTTTGTGGTTCAATCTTGATGTAAAATACCAGTGAGTAGTTATACTTTCTCATTTTTCGTATCAGCGACTTCGTTTAAGCTTACATGGCGAATGAACTTATTTGAGCCAATGGAGTATTACCGGTTGTAGTCACGCTGCTTAAACGTTGTGTGTACTCCTCCCCTGGACACGTATGTTTTGTCGTTTGTAGGTGGAATTGTGTGTTACTCAGCATTCCTTTTCACTATGATCTTCACAAATCTTCAGTAGAACTATTCCAGCTGCATTTTGTCCCTGAATATTTGCCACACACTTTCTTCTTATTGTCATATTCTGGGTATACCTAAATGTCTATTCCTGTGGTTAAACATTACATTTGGATAATTCAACAAAGTCTTTTTTTGCATAGAAGGCCTCCATTTACTTGAGTTTTGTTTTATGCCATTATTACCTTGCTCAGCATGAGGTCCAAAGTCTCGTCTTTTCCTTCCTAAGCTCGTTTCTTGATTCCGTTCATTTATTTTTCATTATTTTTACCTCATTTTTAGGTCATATGCCAGCATAGTTTTGTCTTAAGTCAGCATGTCGCACTATGCTTCCGCATCAAAATCCTACGATGAAGGAGATTATGCGGGAGATGATGATGATATGGAAGATGAGGATGGGTACGACTGTTTGAGCGACTACGATGGTGATATGGACGGTGCCAGCGCTACAGTTAGTGGCGAGGGCCCTAGCAATAGTGGGGACAGACGTGGTGATGGCTATGCATCTCGATCCTCCTATCATCACGCAGGGAAAGTCAGTGTCAGTGGTAATGGCCGCCACAGAACAGATTTTCGTCGATATCGAAATGCTAGTGACAGAGTCATGCCTGATCACTCTGACGATAATCGGTCTGTATTTCAGTGTATTACTTCACCTCCCAATTTGCTCATTAGGTCCCAATTTCATTCATAGAAACAGCGTGTTCTCTTGTAGACGGGATCATCACAACCATTTGGAGCGGAAACGACGCGCAAGCATAAAGGGTAGCTACTGCGATCTTCGTGAAGCCATTCCTAGTTTACGAGGCTCGAAGGCTTCGAGAGCTGTAACACTTCAACGTGCTGCTGAATATATTGAAACACTGACAAAGTCGAACCGCGAGCACTCGTGTTGTGTGGATGAGCTGACACGGCAGAATGATCTTCTTGAAAGACAGGTATATCCACGGTTGTAGCTGCGGCTTTTTATTCAAACGAACGTGAATCATATTTTTACACAGAATTTGGAATTTTGAGTTAAAATTTTTTCCTAATAGGTTCAGGATCTTTATCGAAATTACCAACGACTGGAGAATGATGAGTACGCACTAACCCAGGCAGCAGCTGTTACACAATCTGGAGCCCCTCTCAACCAGGCAGGTGTTTCGGGGTCATTTAATGCCCCACCACCTCCGTCCACTTTGCCCGTTACTTCATCCTCTCCTACCACGTCTTCTACGGGTAATTCTACCCCCACCACTGCAGCGCACGCTCCCAATTGCGGTAGTACTGGCAGCAGCTGCAACAGCTCGACGGGGTTTTCGATTCCCGTGCGTGTGGTTTCACAACACCAACCTTCTATAGGCAGTAATACGTCATCCCCAGATGATCCGGTAAATCTGGCTTTTATCACTGTATCACTTTTTTTTGCGCCTAAGTCTAGTTTCTTTTGAAGCCATTTGTGCCATCTTGTCACATTGAGAAAGACCTGTCGTGTCCTCACTTGTTTTCCCGTTGAATCATATTTAGACAAATTTGTTTACTGACTACATAGTCGGCATGATTTAGAGATACTTCCTATTTAGATTTAATGAAACTACACCTGAATCCGAGTGGCTTGATTATGCACTTTGTACTTATTATCTCAAAAGGGCAAAGGTTACCTGCGGTGCTTCGCCTTTATTATACTGTGTCAGATTGAAATCGTCCAGAAACTTACTTTGCTGAAACAGGGAGCCCGGTGTTGATACATGATCGCTAAAAGATGTATTATATGCTTTTCGAATAATTTAGTGCATTCATTCCGACCAAAATATTTTCTGTTTTAAATAGACAGATGAGTACCAGGTTTTAATTCCCTTTTTTTTTCGCGAAATCCTTCACTATTTATGGCTACAAAGTTATTTGAATTAGCCTTCTACGGGAATTCCGTCCTCGGGTCTGGCCCAACTAAGCTATGCAGCGTTGCAACTACAGCAGCAACAGCAACAATCGGTAGTACCCTCCAACACCATTACCGCTAAACCGCCAGTTTCCTTGACCACCGTTGTGACGACAAGTCCACCGCCGATGGCGCGCCTGATCACCTTGGAGTCCTCCAATGCTGCTCCCTCTTCTGCGTCGCGAGGCGTCGTTCCACAGCGCATACGTCTTTCAAACTCCCTCTCTACTTCTAGCGGTGGGAGGCCCATTGTCGTGGTCTCGACGTCATCGTCGTCTTCTGGCACGCCAGCGACGTCCACTACTTTTTCGGCGCTTGACACGGCCGTTTTGAAGGCGCGGACGGCCCGACCACCGCTGGATCAACAACAGCACCATCACCACCACGTGGTGGTAGGCAGCAATGTGGAGGTGGTCAGTTCTTCCACCACCCCTGCTGTTCCCATTTCTGTCGCCCCGGCGTCCAATATGGCATCGCCGACTCAAGTTTTGGCTCATCCGCGTCGTGTTGTCATCGTGTCGGCGCAGCCCCATCAGGAGTGCCTACCGCCTCCATCTCAGGCTGCCCCCATCGTTTCATCGAAACAGTCACCTCACTAGCGCTTCGCCTCTTCCGCCTCATTCCCCTTCTCTCTTCATGCTCCCAAATCCACTCCTATCCTCTCCTGTCCAGCGACCCTTATAAGGTCTTTGTGTTGTTTTCGATCTCAATTAAGCATAGGAATTGCTGTTTCTGTTGGTCCACACTCGTCTAATGTTATCTTCAACTTTTCCCCCTCGTACATATGTGTATATTCCTACAATATGATATGTTTACTTCTTTTCAAACATGGTTTTTCCCTGTATCCAGGTCTTAGCGCCTCTTTTGGCTTGAATGACTAACAATAGGTGTAACTCGCTTTTTTTTGCGCTCACTCTAGTGACTGGCTTGTGGAGACGCATTGCAAATCATGTTCTATCAAATGTGCTCGTCTAGTTCACTGTATTTCTGTGGTGTAGGTACTCCTTTAGGTTCTTTAGTTGTTGGTGCTCTTTTTCATATGCCTGGAGATTTCTGTTCCAAACGTGTTTTTTTTTTGTCTCGGAAATTTTCGCGCCTCAAAGTTATCGAATAAGAGGCTTGTTATAATGTGGCTTCCGCCACGTGTTTTCTCCGGCTCTTCGTGTGGCATCTTTGTGGTTCTAAGGCGTGAAATATTGTAGGACTCTCGCTTGCTTCATGCTATGTTCTCCTTTTTTGAGTCAGCAAATTTTCGATTGGGTGCTATTTTTATAGCATGTTTAGCATCCACATTCGTAATTGAGTAGTGTGCTTTTTTTAGTTATAGCCATTCTCTAAACTTGAGATCCTCAGACGCAACTGAGCATGCTGATTTAAGGGTCTGCGTGCGTTTGTGCATTCAGCGCACAATCTTCTTTTTGCGCACTTGGACGTAACAAATGGGTGATGAGGTCAGCAAAATGCGATTTGGGTGGAAGGAAAAGGAATGCAAACAATTATCAGGCGCTCCTTTAGGGACTTATAACCTCTGAACGGTTGTATGGTCTTCACTCATTTTAACCGTTGCTTATGTGGCTAGTATGCCAACGCTAATTCTAAAGTATTGCCAACTTCCTTGTGTTTTGTTTTGAACGAAGTCTCCATTTCAATTTAATGACACTGAGTTATCTACATAATCGGGGCAATAGTAACACTTGAGCTTAATTAAATCACTGAAGTCGGTAATTTGATGCCATGACGGTTGAAGCATATCCTGACTCCGCAACGCCATCGATGGTGTACTTTGATACCGCATTGTACTAGATCTACCTTAAAATGCTTGTGTGCCTCGGCATGAAGCTGTTTCTTGGGCGACGTCCACTGAGGAAGAAGTGTGTGCGAGTACTTTCTGAACTATAGGTATTTCACAAATGTTTCTTTTGTACAAGGAGTGGTTTACTACTATTTTGACGCCATTACTAACTTTCAGCTTCGATTGGATCCACCTTCTTTCGAATATTCATGTTTGCGCCTTGAGAAGTGCTTCGGTCTTGTGTACACTTCCGAGGTCACGCTTCTGAGGTGAATCATCGAGGGTGACTTTCCAAGTGTTTTATTGCATATCGATGGCGTTTTATTATTTCATGTCTAAGCATTACTAAACTACAGATACTGCACTTGTGGTTTTTGCCCGTGGAGAAGGTACGTTGCCAAGCTCCCTCACAAGACAGTGCCCATTTGGTCTTTAAATTCCGCTTATGATTTGCACCAAACTTGCACTAGCCGGTGCCCTAGCACGATTCCTGTAGATAAGCGGTCGGAGCTCAAAAATGCCAACCGAGACAACATATCCAGGCTTGCTTTTTACACTATTCTCCTCCGCCATCTTTTCCATATGTCTCTTAAGTACATTTGTGTCTCGGTTTCCGTCGTCCCAGCTAGTGCAAACATCTTCCCCGTCCTCGTTTTTCAAATGTTTCTTTTTGTTTGTTTTATCTAAGTGTCATTTTGCTTTTGAAAATGGTTCAATTTTGGCTGCTTATTCCAGCTTTATTTTGACTTACTCGTGGCAGTAAATGGAGGTTTTTATTACAGTCTCGAACGACTGCCAAATTTTCTGCATTTCCGCGACGTGTCTCGGCATTTGCACGCGCACTCTATTAGACATCCTGAATGTCTCCACAGGACGGAAGTCTTGTATATTTTATGCTTATTCAATTCACCGCCACAGAATAATTCACCACGCAACTTAATGCCAGGGAACTATTTCGTAACTCTATGGCGTCATGCATGCAGCCTTGATTTACAAATCGTGACTCCTTAATGAGACCAATTTGCCTTCTCTGTACTTTTCCTTTAGGTAACTTGTTTTCGCTTCTCTCCGCGACCCAGACTCATTCCGATTCGAAAAATGAGTCTTGAATACATTAAATTGAACCATCCATCGTGCCTCTTCGTCTCACCCTCCCGTGATGACATTGGGCGCTTTGAGTTCCAATTGCCATTCTTTCCCAAACTTGTCCTTGGTCTGGGCACCAAACCAGGCCGCATCTTCGCTCTGAAGCGTCCTGCCACTGAGGATTTCTCCAGCTTTGCGATGCGTCTCATGGAGAATATAAACAAATACTTTGATCAATCTCATAAAAATGCCAAAGTGGGTAATCCTAGCGTTTGTCTACGAGCAATTGATGTCAAACTGGATGATAGTCAATGGAAGCCATCTGATACACTTAACGACATCTTTTTCACACCTCAACCCATGCAAATGCAGCTATTCATAGAGGCGGACACCCCGAAAGTTGTCGTGTTCGACGTTCGACTCAATCCTGCCCGTGTGAAGAGCATGAAGTTGGATTTGATACCGTTTGTAGGGTGCCCTGTCTGCCCTACAATAGCTGGGGAAAACCTGGATTTGGGAAAATCGAAATTCGAGTGGTTTGTCTCTGCAGTAAGTTATTTCCTCCTTGAGCCTCAATCACTCGTCTTCCACTAAGCCATTGATATTCTAAGGATCAAAAGCCCCTGGGACATTCGTGATTGAGTGATATTTGTGTGATTACTAGGATCATAAGATGCACATTTTTTACGAATTTAGCCAGCCATTGCTGCTTATAATGCGAATTACACTAGCAAAGTGTTTATATGCAAACAGTTATTTGCCCGTCCAATTTGGACATCCACGATGGATTACATGTGTACTCTTGAGTTGTGAGAGACTCAAACAATTTCACTCACGGGTATGTGTATAGATGACACGAGATGGCTCTTAATGATGGTGTCTTATGTTCGATAGTTTGAGTGTTCTGCTTCAGTAGCTGACTATGTAAGCCATTGAGCTAAGAGTGCTCCTGTCCAAAACACTCCTGTACTTTGGACACATCCACCTCGGAAGAAGGCGTGTTTGATAGATTCTGCAAGTTGGAAGTGTATCTGTTTGGCTCTCATGCGTGTGCATGATTAATCAGGCGCCGCAAGGGATTAGCGATGCGCCTGAAAAGTGCTTATCACATTTACTTAGCACGAGTCAATGTCCTTATTATCGCATTGTTTACTTTATATCGCTGCCTTCCGAAATTATTGTTTGCTGCAGTTAAGGCCGTGTAAAATATGCCTCTCTTACCTTTATTTCATACACGGCATGCACCTCCTTGTGAAAACATCCGAAAACACCCTTTTTATTGCCACCTGCAGTTATTTGCATCAATGGGAGGGTGAATTGGCTTTTTGAAGTCAAAGTAGCTCTTATATTTACGTATCTAATGGCTTTTTCACTTGGTTAGCACTAGTCACGGTGTTCTGATGCTACTTAATTCACTGCTCATTTAATTCAGCTATGAACGTGACTTTCTGTGAATAATTTTGCCAACATTTGCACATACGTATAAACGATGCTCCTAGCTGGGAAGTTGCTACGTCTAGCGCATCCTGCATCCTGCCTACACCTAATCTCCATAGATTGCTGACTATGATAACTTCATTTTGCATTTGCTTCAGCGATCGTAAAGGTCGTTGGTTCCATCACTTAGGCAATCATGACTCTGATTTCCGATAGTTGTCTGCAATTACGGCACATAATGCCTTGGTCTGTGCTTTTGCCAATCCGTCAGATGCCTGTCCAGAGTTATGCTTCTAGCTCAAGCACACTAATGAATTTCAGGTATTATCTGACGACTGCTCTTCCTCAAATGTCTGAATTGTTCAAGCATGTTTGGAATTCACGTGGCTGTGCCCCTGCCTCCCGCCGCCTCATGCTAGCAATGCACGTGACCTTCTTCGTTCACCCCGAAAGCGGGTGTTAGGCGCATGCATTAAAACGGGGTAAATTAGTCCCGAAAATATTTCCTCTGCTTACCGCTAGTAGTATCTGCATGGATCCGTCTGCATCTGTGCTTGTACGGACGTTGACCTTGAATGCAATTAACTGCTTGACCTAAGGTTACGCGCTGCGACGTGGTACTCTGTTCTGATTCGTCAGATGACTCATTTACGAAATTTCCTATTTTCCCAATCCTGGCCGCGCCTCTGTGGTTGTTTGTTGTCGCGTACAAGTCCCTTTGTGACATGTAATTAAGTGTTCTTGGAATCGATCATTATCACAAAGCAAGCTTCCACTTGATGGTAGATTTCATCATTTGAACCAAATCATCTGGTTTCATCTTTGGTGTGCTAACGATCCTGGTGTGTACTTTGTACAAGTGCCCGTGGGAATTGCCTTTGGCCCTGTGATTCTCGGTGGTCCACACGCCGTGTGCCTAAGTGTAGACTTAGCTCACGAACGAGATCAGTGAATCGGCCTCTGATTTTAGGGTGAATCACCAAGTAACACCTTAGTTGGTGCGTTTTCACTTCATGCTGAGGAGTAATAAGACAAGGGCGCCCACTATCCAGGGCATACTGTTGGCCTAATACGTCTTCCCTAGCATTGAACACAGCTGTGGTCACAGAAGGTGCTGAACTTTTCAAATCTTTTACATAGGGAGAGTTTAAATTTACTGGTGAGTTGTGCCTATAAAATCCAAGTACATCCAACCGACAAGAAGATTGATGAGAGAAAACACATAAATTTTTCCTTTCTCGGGCAATTTCGTTAGTAAAAGCGTGCATTTTTGCGAGTTTTGATTGAGTCTCTCGTAAGCCGAACTTTCTCGCTGTAACCTGCTTTGATCGAGTAGAAGCTAAACTTGATGTACTCTCAACTTGTGGCTCACATCCACATCAGAGGCCAGCTGAATGGGAGAAATATGACGGCAGTATCCGAGCCCAAGTCATGCCTGGTTTTTCTACTTGCCGAAGACCCTGAGGCGCGTTCGTTTGGCCATCTTTGTGCCGACCTCTTACAAACGTGACCATGTGTGTGTGTGCGCGCATATTTGGGTCATAGCCTTTCACTCTCACCCTCTTGACAAGTGTGCGATGATGCTTTTTTGCACATCATCAAGTTCACATACTCTACCCTTCTCCCTATGTGTGTGGTCGCTATGACTAACTGGAATTCTTCCAACGGGCAGTGTTCGAAACACTAACAGCTATTTGAGCTTTCTTTGTGTATACTATCTCCTACAAAATACTATTACATTCGTTTAGCGTACCATAACCTGATAAATATGCTAATTAGCAAGCAATCATAACCAATCCCGAATTTTACTTACTTCAGCTATTTTTCAATGTTTCATATTACTGAGTGTATTGGGTAGAGCAATTAGCAAATGGGGCACTTTCCACGTAAATGTAGTGGTTTCGAGATGAGACATTCAGCCCCAGTTCCAGTTGGCATGATTTTCTACTTACAAATTTTTTCTGACCATTCTTGATCGGTATGACACTGTGCATCATACACTCCGAATGGCATTTGGCTTCGCTGACCAAACTTTCTGCTTCGTGATCGGCCTTTTGAGGTGGTTAACATTCGATTTAAAATGCACTTATTTTAATTTTGAAATAGTTTTAGTGAGTTGTTTCCATTGGAGAGGAATAAAGTTTGAATAGGACTGAATTAATATTAATCCTAAAGCTGCACGAGCCCGAATGGTCTATCGCCGCTGTAGCAATCTCAACAATTTCCCGCTTCAAATTCCGCTCTGAATGAGGCCAAATCGGAGGCCAATCCTGTGTGGAAGGGGGAGGAGATGGTACATGAGGGTTTTGTGTTCACTCCACGACCTGAACACATCGGTCGATTCGTCCGCTTGAGGGTGCTTCCCTTCGACGCAGGCGGTCTCCCTGGTGTACCGTTTGGCGAACTGGAGTCGTTCGCTCTCTACAGCAGTAAAATGACACCCCAACCGCTACCCTTTTTTGGCCAATTTGTCGTCTCCTCGGAACCCATCACCGAGGCACCTCCTCAAAACCTTATTTGTGAAAGGTAAGCTTTCATAACTTTAACTACAAAAGTTACACTCATTATGAGTTACATCACGCCTTATCATCGCGATTCACTGCGCTCGGCTCATGCCAACCAATGGAGGGCTCACTTTTCCTCGTAGTTTCTTGGATCTGGCTCTACATGTGTTCAGGTGACCATACCATATCAATCATCACGATGGATAATTAATGTAGGGTCCCATTAATTCAGAACAAGGCAGAGGATAAGACTAGTGCTGCTATTCAACGTATGTGCGCATGTGTTGTACCACAGTTACCACGTATTCCGGTTCTCGTTCGTCAGCTCTTGCAAGTGTATGTGTGTGTGGGTGTGTGTAGGCAGGTGAGGGAGCGGGTGAGAGGGGTGTGTCATGTGGTCAAAAAATGCACACCTAGGTTCCCCATTATAAGCCGATTAAATAGAGCCGAAATAAATTCAACACAGATGGGAAAATTGCTTTGAAATTGTGCTGCATCGTTGATACTTTTAGTAAACAAAAGCTGCTGTTTTGCTAGAAGTGGAAGATCTAGTGTCCTTTGTATAAAGCCAAAACCAATTGCTGTGACCAACGCATTAACTTATATACAGGCATCTAAACCACTCATGGATGAAGTTCAGCTCTATTTATTGGACTATCGTTAAATCCGCGACTGCAAGGCGTGGTTATTACGACCACTTGTGTCCCTGTAATGCTCTCTCACGAGGAGGGTGGGTTTTTTCCGTTTGCGAATGGTTCGACGATTGTTTGCACGAGTGACACAATACCCCAAAGTGGGGCTTAGCAACCGAGGGAATTATCCTGGATTAAAAGTCCAGCCCAATGGTCTTCTGTGCACAGATTCAAGGAGGTCGGGAATCGAATTATGGGGACGAATGAGTTTCGACTAGTCTGCTACAACCTCCTAGCCTTCTTGTATAGCGGTACGGAGAGCGCTCGCACCTACTTCTTTCGCCACTGCCCACCGGCCTACCTAGAGCCGAAGTACCGCTTTCCCCTCATCTACCGCGAATTGCTCGCCTACAAGGCAGACATCCTCTGCTTGCAGGAGGTGGACACTACGCACTTCCAGCGCCGTCTGTTCTTTCTCCTTCAACAGGCCGGCGACTTCGAGGGCTGTTTCCTCAACAAGTTGTTGATAAACGTTCCAAGTACGCTGTCGTCCTTGCCACCGCCGAAGCCCATCGCCTCCTATCCGAGAAAGGTGCGAATGTTTCCTACTTTTACGCTTCCATTTATTAGCTGCGAACACTTAATTAGGTGCTCTCACACCTTATTGTTGTAGAGCGAAATTGCTTTTAGGTCGCCTAGTCACGTGATAGCAAAATAACCATTCTATTTTTAAGAAAACTGACGATGCGATTTCTAGTTGATTCATTCCTACAAAGAAAGCAAAGCGAAACTGTTTTTGCAAAGTGTTATTTAAAATTAAGGGGAAGTTGAATAATTTTCCCTCGTTATTTCCCCCTTGGGAAATAACGCGTTTCGATTATTCACTTTAACTGTTTTAATGATATGTAAAACAAATTTCTTCTGGTTTTTCGAATTAACAAGAGCTAATGGTAAATTGTGCACCGCTTCTTGGCATAACTCGTTTGCATCTCAATCACACCTTAATTACTTATGAAATTGCGCAACTAGTTGTGTTTTGTCTCGATGATGATTGCCAGCTTTAGGTCATTTTATTGAATAGTTGTATCCTGGATGGGTATGTCAGGAAGTCGATTTGAGAATGATAAGAGGTGAGGCTGAACCCTGCTCCTCATTGGACTACTTTCCCACCCGACCATGTGCATATACACAACCTAGGGGGAGGGTGTGGCGATCTTCTTCCGACGTGAGCGGTTTCGTTTGGTGAAGGAGGTGGTGCTGGATTCCTTGATTTTACACGCGGAGGCAGAGTATGAGGACCTGGCACGGACCTACCACGCACTGGCGGCATCGGGAGAGGTGCCGCTCTACCTCTGTATGCGGGCGCGCGCTCATGGTGTCCTTGTGTGCCTCCTCGAATGTCGCTATACTGGGCACCGCTTCCTCCTTGCCTGCACCCACCTCTACTTCCACCCACGGGCTCTTAAACTACGCAAAATCCAGTGTCTCGCTCTCCGCCGCTTCCTTCTACAACTATCTCAGGATCTCGCCGAAAAGTAGGGCCCGTGCTTTCATTTTATTAGGAAACTGAAGCGTGAACACCTCATTCGTCTATTAAGTCTTTAATTTCAAAGTCTGATTTTCTTGAGGTCCTGTAACTTTTTTACTGACTTGGGGCTTTTTTGAGGCCATTAGTAAATGCACATTCGTCCTTTGTCGCACTGTTCCTTGCATAACAATTGTGTCGGGAAAATGGGGAAGATAACTGGCTAGGGTCCAGTTCATGAACACACAATACTTTTGTTGGCATTTTAGATAGATGATGTCTGAACTGTTTTCAAGATGAATGGTGATGAGTTGATGTTGGAGTAATAAGTCCAAAAAATGCTCATGCGTAGGCAATATGTTTTGAAATGGTTACTATTCCAGCGATACTTCACCATTCGAATTAGAAAGCGCCACCCAGCTTTATACTAATTAGCATACCCTGTGTACTGGTTCACTTCTTGGAAGTCATGCACCTGTTTCTCCACAAGCGCTCGTTTTTCATCGAGACGTAATAAGGCAATTTTTGTATTTTGTGACGCTGTGCTCCAAGCGTGTTAGTCCATTAAAGTTGCCCATAGAGGAATAAGTACCTTTCTTACTCACTTCTATTTCAACAGTATTGTTTTATCAGATTAGTCTACTTTATTGTAAAATTGTGGAATTGTTAGCTGATCTTCGGTCGTAGGCATATAAGATCTGATTTATAATTACCAAACTTTTTGTGAATAGCAACTTGCAAATGGCTGTCATCGGTAGAAGTGACTCTTGGTATGGATCAGGGACCGTGCTGCGTTAAGCGCATCCATTTTAATGCAAGTATTTAATATTTTGGTTTACAGAGAGCCGTTGCCGATAGTACTGGCTGCAGACTTGAATACGGAGCCGGACTCGGAGCCTTACCAGATCCTGACAGGAGTAGTGAACGATGGAGAGATGCCAGGGCCGGTGCTGGAGGCTGCGATACCTCTACCGGAGGGCGTCTACACAAACCTGGTTCCTGGATTCAAGGCCAACCTGGACGCTGTGCTGTACACGACTCCAAGTCGGCAGAAGGGATGCTTACGGGTAGCGCACGCCTTTCCCGTGCCCTCCGAAGCAGCAGTGCTAGCGGATGGCCGCAACGCTCACCCTACATTTTCGCCCCTCCTTCCCGAGGCTAAGGGCGGTCTCACTCTCCCTAATTCTCAGTTCCCCTCCGATCACCTCTCTCTTGCCGTCGATTTTCTTCTCGATTGATCCACTGTCATCCCTGCTTTCCCTTAACACTTGATGTAGCATTTCCTCTACGTCAAAGTTGGATCTATTAAATTCTCTTTGTGATCATTAAATAGTATCGAATGTTGGGGTGGGTAGGCCATTTGAGCTAGCGACGTTAGTGGATAATCGGAATCGTGTCAATCTAGTGACCTTTCCATTTTTCAAGCAGACACGTGTGTGAGAGAGATGACTTTGGAATGAATGAGCAATTCAAGTGGGAGATCGTGATCACATCAACTTAAGGTTGTTGTAGCGATACCGAAGTCAAGCCAGATGAGTTAGTGGGTGTCCTGGATTTTGCCAACTGCAAGTGATTCAAACGCGCCAGTGTCCTCAGACAAGTAATACACCTTTTGGTGATTAGGTAAATGATGTACTACTGCAAAGATCGGATCTGAAAAAGCTCATCTATTTCTCAGTCAACCATTCCATGCAAAGGTCAAGATTGACCAATTAATACTGGGGAAATTGAGGAATAAAACCCCTCTCTATCATTACAACTCGACCAATACCTCTGATGTCACTTGCGGTACGGACGTAGCTAAACCACCAGAACCTGTTTTTAAGAATTAATTGCTACCAAACTTCAACCTGGTATGAATGTGAGAAAGCGTCTGCTTTTGCTTATTTTAGTCCCTCTAAAGATAACCGACGCATCGACGTGTAGCCATTTTTTAAAAGATGAAGCTGGAACCCCGATCCAAGTACTATGGACTTACAGGAGGAGTAAAGGATTAAAGACAAGCGATCTGAAGGCTGGATCGCTAGATACTGAAAGGTCGTGATGGCATGCATTCATTTAAAAAATTAGTCCTTTGCGATATTTACGAACCGCATATTGAAGTCCCCAGAGGCTGAGTCTACAGCTAAAGGCAAACCTTTCCTTTTCACATGAGTTGCTGGCCTTAACGTAGGTCGAAATTTAACTACAATCAATTTGGCAAAAATTGCTCTTTAGGTGAGACAGCAAAACTAAGACAAGTCGCCTGTAAAACTACCCCACAAAAACCTTGGATACGGTATAACGACCCGAAATTTGGAAGCCTATCATTACCATAGATACGTGACAGGCTGGCAGTAACCCATTTGAAAGGGCGATCAAGGTCGCTATATAATAGTTCCGTCCCAAGTTTTTTCGACTTGCATCAAAGGAGACTAATTTTTCAGGGAATCAGTCGCCCAATGCTACCTGTTAGGCACCGAGGAGATCCCAAAGTCCTTTGTCGAGGACATCAAGGTTCAATTTTTATTTTGCTTTAACATGATTTCTTGAACAGTAAGATATTTCAATGTACCAGTTCAGTAAAAAGACAATGTATTATTTGTTCATTTCATTTATTGCAAGCCTTCGGTCTTCACCCCGAATTTTTTACAAAAGTTCTCGGTTAAATGATATGGCGTAAAGCCGCATATGCGTAGCTTAATTTACTGCATAAAGTAATGCACATTCCGTCAACTAGCTTGTACGATTCGATTCCAGAACAGCACTGCTAACGTATTACTGATGATATTATCATTGCCTTCAAAGTTATGTTCCGTCCACGAGTATTTTTAATTAATTTTGAAATATCTCCCATTCCTGTATTAATTCCGACCCTTCAATGCTATTGGTTAAAAATGAGGGTCTTCGTGTGGACTTTTGCGCAAAAAATTATGCATCTACAACAATATTTTCTGAACAAATTACCAAGTAGTTAACTTCTGATAGTGAAATACGAAGTGAAGGAGATTTGTCACACCACCTCTACTTTGCTTGACGAGTAGCATTGCACAAGATCAAGATTTGGCGTTCATTAAATATGCTTAACCAGTTGGAGTCGTTATTGTTGATACACTGCAATGCAAAGTCATACATCTACGATGACGCAAAATGGCTCATTAAGCAATAGTCAATTGAAACGCATCCAGTGCCTTATCTAGGTGAATAGTTACATAACCGTGAGCAACAAAGTGTAAGTGGCCAAATACAATTGCGGCAGTTCTCCTGCTGCGCTGTCTTCGTCACGATGGCCCAAAATAGATAGGCACATGGTATTGAGGGCGATAGTGTTTTCCGTTGGAACGATTGTAGTGAGTTACTGCTGAAGAGTTTGCAGCCATTTTTTGCTTTATTGGCGACAGATTTTCCGAGTGAGGATATTTACTCCTTAAGGTGAATTGGCAAGAATCTTCGTGTTTATTAATACTACCTCAAAGTTAACCAATTGTGTGTGACTGAATTCTTGTTGATCGTGAATTGAAGGAGAATGAAATAGGCTTTTGGGCATTTATAAAATTATCATAGACCTTGAGAACCAAATCTCACGCCTTAAGTAGGTTCAGATTCTTTAATTGTCTTCAATTACACAGACGCATCAGTTTCAAAACAAGTCCTAGTTGGCGCTCTGTTTTCTTTATCTTCACGAGCTTCATTAAGTACATGCAATTACTAAACAACGAAGAAAATTACCCTTCAAAGAACAATTATTTGAATGGTAAGGCGCCGATTTTTTCTCCAAACACCAGAGCACACCGATTTTGGTTGCCGTCGCCTCCGAATCCCCATTTGGGTAACCTTTGTTGGTCACACATTTTTGCATCTAAAAAGGTAATTTTGAAACTTGCCCCACGCCTTAGGCAAATGCAGACATGAATGTTCAAATAGTGGCTTAGAGGGGGAACGCAAAAAGCATTATTCCAAGGCATTTCATGTGACATCATTTGACTCTACTATAGTCTGCCTTTGAGATCCCTCACAGTTGAAGGGATAGTCATTTCTATGTGTACTATTCATAATAATACTGTCGATTATGCAACAAACATCACTTGCAATGACTGTTCGCTCACCAATTTATTAAACGCAAGGGTAGGATAAGATGGCTTTGGCGATGGTGGACGGAGCCGAGCGGGAGTGAAGAAAGGTAGATATCAGAAAAACGGAATGAGGAGGGGCGGAGGTTGGGGCGAGAGGAATAAGGGAGAGACGAGCTGCTCTGCGAGACGCCGAGCGAAGGCAGCGAGGGCAATGAGAGCGACGGCGGTGCGGTGGGAGAAACATGCCTCTTCTGCGCTCGCGCCGCCACGCATCCAACTCTCGGAGCGCTTACGATAGTTACCGTAGCGCAATGGGTTGAAGTTTTCAGGGTCAAGGTTCTCACCGCGGAAACTGTGGTAGCAGCCGGAGTGGGGATTCTGCCAAGCCACTATCCGATCCAGCCATTTCGGACGTGCGATTTGTGTGAATCCCGCCACTCCACACATTCCAACTTGAAGTAATGAAACAATAGTATCTTGCCGCTTTAATTACTGCCTTTAGCATGGGCTAAGCTCAACCACCATGTATTACTCTGGTTATGCTCTTTCAAAGACTCCAGTTATTTAAATCTCATCCATTTGGGATGCCACATTTCCATGGTGCTAACCTACAGCTCATTTTTTGTAGGAACGCCTCCCCTGGAGAAATGCACCAAGAAGTAAGAGCTAGAAGGACAGTGCGGTAGAACATTCGTTGCGTGCAAAGTAAATCAGAAGCATGAGTAGAATGATATCACTGTAATATTTTTAGAAACAGATGGTCGAGGAATCAAGCAGCAATTCCTTAAACCTCAGTGGAATAAAGGGCAAGTTACTGAAGTCCTTGAATTCGAACGATTGTCCCATAGATGGGTAGGTTGGTTTTCGGGTACTCATTTGCAAGATTAATGCACTTTATTTAAACCATTCCTTTTGTTCGCGTCCAACTTCAAGAAATGCCTTTCTTGCGCCGTTTCCTGTCCCCAAGTTTAACACCACCACTATGAACAAATGACATTAAAATCAACAATACAAAATTGTAGATGTGGTATTTAATTACTGTACTGTAAAATGCATAAGATGTAATTTAATTCACGAACAGTTGTTGTGTCCAGTACTATTTAGTCGCGTGTAATTTTAAGCAACTAAACGATTTTATCTACAAACTACTCAAACGTATTTCGTGTGCAAGTGAATTTTACTTTTTTTAACAGAGGTAATCTCGGCAACCGAGAATATGGTCATTTAATTGAGGGAATCCCAGGTGGACATGTTGGGACGATTATCTCAAAATGGCTAGCGAATCATATTGCCTGAGCTTCAAACCCAGGACAGAAATACTGTTAAATAGTTTCATCAAGTACCAAATCAAATATCAGTTTAAATTTAGGCATGGAATACTGATGAGAACTGATCTGAAGTACCTCTGAAATTATACATGCATGCAGTTCTTTAGGGACAAATTCACTGTACGCCTTATCATTTGGATTTGCTTGGATTTTGAAATGCCAACGAGTAGAAATTGCTACTTTGATACGCTGGTTGCTGAACTCTCGGTTCTGGTAAAGGGGCCACCTGGGAACTTCGCCATCTGAGCCATGCCAGTAGCCTCAGTTCCTTCTACATGTTGAATGTGTGTATTCTGCTTAAGTATCATGGCTCCTTTTGTCGCCAGGCAAGTCTTGGGGCGCTAAAGCCATGGCTAAAACCCGACCGTCGTGAGTTCTGCACCATTTGGCAAAGATGCTTGGAAATCCGGGCATATGTAAACATAACTTAACAGGTGCTTTGTTAGAGGAGTAAGAAGACATAAATTGCTCCTGAAACACCTGATAAAGACAGGCAAATAGTCTTGCATACAAGGGATTAAAATAGAAAAAGAAACAATGCACGAATGGCGAGTGTATTACTAACTATTGTAAGCATCGTGTTAAGACGGTGGGCAGACGAAAGGAAATGTAAATCAACATGAATGCGTACAATTCTTTCCCATCTAAAACTATACATACAAAACAAAAGATATTAAAATTAGTTTTAATTAATGGCCTCAAGCCTGCCATAATGGTGCGTTTCACTTCATTACCGCGTTAAAGAGAGTAGCTTCGGCTTTCTACATTTCTGCTCAAGGCTGTCCCGTCCCAGCGTTTGAAGTAAAAGGTTGCCTTCAAATAAAGTGTTTGATGATGGTAAATTATCGACATAAAACTGTTTCCTGGGCGATGTAGTCATTTGGCCACATGAAACTCTACGTGCATCTGGTGAAGTTATTAATAGACGCGGTTTTTGTAGACGGCTAATTTTATTAATGCTTCTCATGCAACAGAAAGCTCACACTCTCCACATGGATACGTTTGGCTCATCACTATGTCATCACCACTGCTAGAGGTGGATGGTTCAGTCATAAATGCTGACGAATAATGCGTCGATGTGATCAAATCATGCTCAGTTGTTCTTGAATAACTGTTTGCTGACAATTGTGTTTTGCTTGATTATATTTTCTTAACTTCATCAACTTTAATGCAGCTAGAAGCAGTAATCTCTATTTTTTAATGTAACTGGCCAAAGTCAGTTCTCTCTATGACCAAAGGCATTAGCAAGCATGTTGAAACCGTAACCGCACGATTGAAAAGTTGTCTTTAAGGAAGAATTTTTTGGCACTGAGGCCCCAAACACAGATAGGAAGGGCAAAAGCGAAGGCGAAGCTGTACTGACAGCGCAATGAGCGCCTATCAACTGAATGCTCTTACCTTGCTCCATAAAAAGGTCACGAGCCTCCTTTGGAAAGTCGTTTTTGGCCAGAGTCCTCGCTTCACTGTCGATTTTTGCGCAAAGCTGAGCCATTTGTCGCTCAACTGATTCCACATGAGGTTCTCCTTCGGCCAGATCAATCAGCTGAAGGCCACAACGAGCCTTGATAAACAATAAACAATGCTTTTACCTCACTGTTTGAGCAATAATTAGTACCAAATATACAGCAATCGTTCTAGCAGCTGTAATTAGGATTAGTGACTTCCGGAAATAATTAATAAGAGGAGTGCTACTGCCTAGAACATGTTCCTCAATGCACTAGCACATTGAAAGCGTTCACTGCAATTTATTAAAGCGCACCTAATTTGATCCGCAAAATAGTCCTGGAAAAAAAGTGTTTGAGAAAATCAGTGAGCCAAATCCCCATGTAGATGGCTGAAAGAACCGGTGGGAATCGCAACCGTGGAATGCGTGAGACTTCGGTTTTATGTGCACCCACAAAAGGGGATGCAAGATTTACAGTGTCAGAGTCCCGTATTATACGGTTTGCCCAAAACCCATTTAGCACCCTCCCAGCTGCCCACTTGTGAGAAAGCCACTCAAAAGGCGCGACTCATGGCTTGAAGTTCTAATTAAATGAAAAAAAAATCGTCCAGCGGAGAAGCCACTTTCTTGCTTTTTCACTTTATTCAGATTAAAAAACTAGGTTGCCCGTAGCCATCAGGGGTGCAGCGTATAACCCAATCCAAAACTATTTATGCATACAAACTTAGTCTGCCTTCATTTTGGCTGCCATTTCATCAGCATAGTTGTGAATAATTCACCAAAGCCCCTTTTTTGTTTGTTTTGTTATCTGGAATAATCTGGAGGGTTGACTGCATTGTGCAACTGATTTGGGATTAAAACACATAGCACAAAGTCACCAGGAAAGGCTGAATCGGGCAAGTGTCCATTTTCAGTCAAATGAGAATTGTGCTTCAAAGTGAGTACACCAACTCACCCCAATGCCGACAAGGTAATAGAGGATTTGGTGTGTCAGGCTATATGATGTGTAATTATCCGCATTCATACTGGCAAAGCATTCTCGGGAGATAGCACATTGTGGGTGTCTGAAGGCAATAAATAACATAAGCACTCAAACATTATCTAAACTAAATCACATAATGTTAAGACTGCAGCCTTAAACATCTCAGTAAATAGACCTCGTGTGGATGGGCTTAAACTACTTTTGCAACATGTTGCTATAGAATTTGATGGTTCAAAAATCATGCATTTGCTGAGTCGAAAATTGCAACTCACGAGTCATGTGTAACGAATTCAAGGAGGCAATAATCCGATGCAACTTCAGAAATGTTGTCATCAGTGAATATGGAATTCAGATCTGTAGTAGGTAATGGCCCAAAACGCCTTGTTGGAAGAATAAACTGCCAAAGTTTGGCATTCAGGAGGAAGCTTGCTTCTAAAAGTATCCACAAATTGCTTTTGACACTTGATTTGCGATTTGACTAAAAAGTAATGAATTTCAAGTGCATGCAACATTGGATCAGTCCTAAGTGTAAATATGAGGCAAAGTAGTACCCTTTAAATCATAAAGTTCTAACAACTGCAGTTCCCGAAGTAGTATTAAATCATGATGGATAATACCCAGCCTAACCAAAGGCAAATATAAACCTATATCCAGTAAAAATTTTTCTTTAAATCATTAAAAATATCCTCCACATTTCTTAATTTGAAGACTCAATAACAGCGTTGTCAATATCAGGTGTAGATGACAAACTGACAGTGTACACATTGCGCTAGACTATAAGGGGAGGGGGAGGGGGAGGGGGGTGGGGAGGAGAAGGGGGAGGGGAAGGGGGGAGGAGCCTTTTTATCTATCGGCCTAGGTAGGGGTCACGCTAACGGCTCTCTTCAAAACGCATCCAGATGGATGTGAAGTATATAACGAAGGAGGTCTTTTCTAATAGCAGAAATAGACAATCATGCTGGAAGGGGTGAAGCGCTCAAGATCTTGAACTATTGCTGCACTGCACGAGCAAAACGAAACTCTGCGTAACCCTATTTTCTAATAAAGGAAGGAGGCATGTTCATTAAACTTATTTTAATTAAAAATAAAGAACTTATCTTGTGTAATAATGTGCTCCTGTTAGTAGTAGTACTATCAAAGCCTCTCTTCGAAAGCTTTATTTATGCATAATGGATGGTCGGTCATATTATGACAGCTCCACGCAAATTTAGCGGTCTCGCAAGTACGCCTGAGATGGGATTCGATAGTTACCTAGGTTTCCTTCGAAAACTCTCTTACAATGTTCAAGTAATGTAAGAAGAAGAATGTTACTCATTTCTACAAGGGAGCGCATAATCAAAAGCAAACTGCTGCTCTAATAGAGTCGTACACTCTCATTCAACCTTAATTCTATTAATTAATTTCGGTTACTTTTGCAGGCACTACATTAGAAATCACATAAGTACGGAAGCGGGCGGCATCATTTTACAATGCCTGGCAGTTTAAAGACATCTTACTTGAAAAGTAGAAAGGAGTTTTAGTGGCAGCAGTTCTTGTACCGAGTGTTCCAACCAGATCTGCCAACTTTTGCAGTTTTTTCATTTTTTCAACCGTTAGCCTCGGTAAACCCGAGCTGTAAACGGCAAGGAGTTGGCTGTAGACACCTACAACAATAAGCTCCCATTTACCTAATTAAAAAAGTGGCACTATTCTTCCAGTTGCATTAAGTTTACACGTTCAAAAGGGTGGGTCTATGTATGCAGTGAAAAGAATAGGTGACATTAAAATTAATTGTCCACATCATAAAAATGGAAGGCGGAAAATGGAAAATAGGGAAGGGATGAGTCTGGGTTCAGGGGCAAAATCTGGCGCACTTACCCTGCAATTTATCTTGGGATGGCAAAAGTGGATATGCAACACCGACTTGAACATTGCAGTGCTATTTTACAATCCAACTAACACCTCAAGCAGACTTGACCAAGGATGTTAAATGAGCATCAAAATCTGCGGTCCTTAATTGGTTATCCTAATAGAGAGAGACTATTTTTTTGCATGGATGTGGGATAACTTCATGGCTACAATGGGACGTCATGAGTAGGGGATTCATTCATTTAATAACACAGCTAGTCGTTGACTCCTACTGTTTCCAAGTTCCGCCGCTAAATTTGATCAACTACTTGACCTGGCACGCCAATTGCATTATTTGTGCGGTCAGTGAAATAATGATACTCTGAAGAATTGGCGTGCATTTGACCCACTAGAGAAGGTCATTTTTGATGTCTCATACCAGCATAACATTAAAAGCAAAGAAATTATTTAGATTTTGGTGTTAAAATACATTTTCACTTGATGTTATTTACACTGTAAAACTCTTAAAGGTCAAAGATGATAGGACTAAAACCAATTCCCAAATTCAGTGTTTAGCCTTGTCTGCAAGTAGGTAAAATGTGCAGTCAGCGTTTACGGTCTGTGGCTACAGTTGCGGCGTAATCGTGAGATGCCGCTCAAACTGACAGTAACTGAATAAATTATATTTTCATTAGTTTTTCAAAAGGGGATTTGTCATCACTTCTTTGTAACTATACAAGGCTCTTTTGCATTGGTGCTTTCACTATTCCCTCTCTAGTGTGAAACGTAAAAGTGAGTGAAAATATTTCCATAAGTGTTCTGACTGACAATAATAAGTCATCCTCGAGTGAGCGAAAGACACTGATTCCATCGTTTGACGCGACTTATCTAGTGGATACATCACTTGGGACGGATTTTCCAATGCATTACACATGAAGCAGGCACCTTTGTTTTGCCATTTTATCCTGGCAAAATCAAAATAAATTCTCACTATTCGTCTTAACCAGTGTGAGTACCTTACAAGCCAGTTGGGTAAATAGAGCATCACATCCTATTTTTTTTGATATGGAAAACACTGAATGCGCCTCACGATGAACATAGCTTCAGTATCGCTTCACTAGAAACAGCTATGCCATTAAATCACAACGCGTCAAACTTATTTTACAATTTTCTGAGCAGTTAAAGGTAACATTTTCTATCATACCCATGAGATATACCGAGCCAGAATCGTAAAAAACTTAATTGGGCAAATTTTGAGCTCGGGGTGTCGGCAGTCTACAGAGCGATCCATAAAATATCACTAGATTAGAATACTTTGATGTGATTTGATACGTTTTATAAGTAACTTTAAAGATCTTGCAAATTGCATTAAAATACAAGTGGTAAGATGCGCTACCAGTTGCAAAAGAAGCAGGAGATTACCTTTCAACTCATAATTTGACGAGGTTATTAAAATGCCAGTGAGAATGAGGATAGAGAGTACCCACCTTGTAGCACTCTTGCACCCATGACACCATCGAGATTTAGTGTATCGTGGTTGCGCAGCATGAAGACGAGGGCGCGCTCGGTGGCATTGAAGAGCACCTCGGCCTGGTGGGCCGAGATAGTGGCGTCGGTAGAGGGACAGGTCCGTGATGCCCCCACCGCTGACGCGAGACAGACAAGCAGGAGCACCAGTCTGTACCACATGCTGTTTCATTCTCCCCAGGATGAAGTTGCTTTGCCTTATAAACCAAAAGACAACAAAAGAATCCGACGACAACTCATTCGAACATGCCACTGCGGCTGTCTGATTCGCTTGGCCACTCCGCTATCCGATTGGCTGGTGTCGGATGGCGCTTATTTGAAAAATCAATTTTGATGGGAGCATGATTTTTACATTAAATGTGTGCATTAGCACTACATGATGAAATCAGCTGTTTATTTATTCTGTTAGTAGTACTATTTGAGTGTGGAAAGAGACAGCAGCAGAATCATCGGTATGTGCTCGTAATTATCCAGCTGCAAACAATTAATATGGTGCAATGCAACGGTGGGATAACAAGCAAACTATAAACACGCGTGAGATTGCAACTGTTGTTCGCGATAGGAACAGCACTTTCGTTTCCGGATTGAGAGTGTGTTATTCAAAACAATTTAGTGGGGATAGAGATAAAACGTACAGTTTGGTTGTGTTGATGATGTATTTTAATTGATGCAAGTGAGCCGCGATGTTGGGTTTTTGGGACTGATACAAAGTCCACTACAAGTGGATCTTGGTTAAAATGTGATTATTTAATGTGTAAAACTCAATGAGGCCAGCATCACACAAAGATGCGCTCCTTAGACGGCACTTATCTACCAGACCAGCTTCCCTTTGATGCTTTTCCAAAGTAAATGCTCGCCTATAGCAGTAACTTTTGCTTCAGTCGGCAAACTCCTTGATTATTTTGAATGCGCCTTGAAGAAGCCGCAGTCTGATTATCAGAGAATGGTGCACAGTTAGAACGTTGAATAGTGGGTTGTTGAAGATGGGTGTGTCCCACAGGCAAGGTCAGTCTAATAGCTCTGAAAGCAACAGAAATCAATTGAAAAATAAGTGAAATCACTATCCCATTCCATAATATGTAACTGCTATGGAAAATTATTGCTCATTATTGGTAGCTAATCCAAAATACAGGCAATTCACGCCTTTGAGTTCCAGGAGTGGATGAATAACGAGCAAAATGTTTCTTGGTCAAAAGTAGTCTCTGGGATTGAGGCCTGGAAACGTTAAAGCACAATCAAATCTTAAAACAAATAACCGAAGGCGGTGGAATAGAAAGTGGTTATTAAAGCTAGGTGATGCAAAAGCTGGTGGTAAGAGAAGGGAGTCAGCAATTAGTAAAATAATTAGAACGCTGTAAAAAACGAACTCACACAACTTATTTGATTAGTCCTCGTGTGCCGCGGCACAGGACTCGAGTATGTCCCCTTTCTGACCCGTAATAAACAAATTAATGTCTTTTAGTCAGGCATGATTTCCATGCTAACGAATTTTCCTAAGTTACATCTCCTGAGAAGAATTGAAAATCACTATGTGGGATTGTTCTTTTTTTCGCGAAAGGCCTAAGATTAGTTGCACCATAAGAGATGTTGTCCACAGTTATGGGTGCGCTATCAGACAACTATCAGACAGTCACGTGAACCAAGTATGAAAGATCTTAATTCCTCTCGGTGTTATCCAGACAACTACTACCATCTCCTGTAGGATTGTCAAGTTATTTCATCTCGCGATCTTCATTTTATGTAACTGTGCATAAAACCTCACTAGACCACTATGCCTGTAAGACTTTCATTTTTATATTTTAATACCATTTGGGAGGAAAAATCACTTTTATTTGTTTTGTCTGTCTTTAAAAAACTCTAATCAACTCCATAGGGAGACGTGTAGAGCTACTTTTTACAGACCCTAATTATTGAAACCAATGTTGTGTGGTTCTGGAGAACGGTCGTCAATACATAAGTCAACGGTTACCCCCCCAGGTTGCATAGTTATTTGAAATTCGACACCTCACCATGTTACTTCTTGACGGTTTTAATGTGAGCTGTGAATTAAAAATAGTCTTGGAGTGATCCTCTTGATTTTATGGAAATCCAAGGCCTATGAGGAAAAGTAGTCGGTACAAAGAAGTGTCTTTTTAGACTGAGCTAACAGACCTACTCACAAGCGGTTTCTAAGACAATCAGACCTCACAGCTAGAAACATATGCCAAGGTCTAGATTCGTCTTACGTTTGATTAAAATTCATATAAAACGAAAAGCACTTCTGGGGATTGGATAAAGCATTCCACATAAGCTGCGAAAGCCACCAAGGAATTTTTAATCAACTTGATTCAGCACTGTTTTCGACACATTACCACAATCTACTTTCGTCCAGATCCAAAAGTTCACATATATTGACCAGCATACTTTTATAATTCTTGGAAAAGCTTTCGTCTAAGATGTGTTTCTTCTCTGTCAGTCATACAGTAAAGGCCTTAGAAAGCATAACCAGCAAAAGAGAAGGAGAAGAATAAAGTAATACGCCAGACTTCTTTACACATCACTGCGTTGGAGACTTGCTCGCAATCGAAAATGTATTGCAATTATCTTTTATGTACTTCAGCTCATGAGACAAAGCGGAGGAGAATCGCAAACCGATTAATTTCTTGTGAAGGTGTGAACCCAGTGTAATTCTTTAATTATTAGCTCAACTCTTGGTATTGATAACGGAACAATTGGGAGCTCCGCCATGGAAAGCCTCCCCCCCCCCCCGGGGAGGAGGGCGGCCTTGCCTCCGGGCCCTCGGGCCATTCTCAAGTCAGCCATATATATATTCAACCCGAGTAGTACATCTTCCTTCCCCTTCAGAGGAGTCTTGGGGCGCTATACCAGCTTAAACTCTAATAGCAGAAGACCTCATCAAAAAATTAAAATATTTTTAACCAGTTTATGCTTGTGAGTATGTAGTACGTATGAATTGGAGTGATGGTTTTAACCGTATTTTACACAATTAGGAAGTCTTATAACATGCTTCAAGCATTTCCATACTAAAGGATCGTTGATTAAAGGGGTCAGATAATATTTTACAATTCCTTTAAAATATTCATTTCTAAATGATTACTCATGTCGCCTAGCAGATGGAGTCGAAAGTGAGTATGCAGGCAAAGTCACTTCTCTGTGGCAGTTCAATAACGTGGCACTGTGCACGCAACGGAGCAATAATTCCGCCTGTCACTTTGGTTCTGCTCCACAGTGGTGTGCCCTTTTGGCCGTAAAAATCTCTAAGACCGTAAGTAAAGTACAAAATCTTCCAGTCTTTCAATGCTGCTTGCCGGCCAAACTTGTGACTATAGGGCCAGGATCAAGAGGAGCTGGCCGGACTCGCGCCCGCCCGCCACTTACTAATAAATCAACTAAAATGCATAAAATTTTAAATCTTATTCAAAGAGGTGAAGATTGAGTAGTTTTTGGCAGAAACTAAGAGATAATAAGTAGGAAATTAGCGATTCAGAGCAAACTGCGTTGTTTTAAGTGGTACTTGGTTGAGCAAATAGTGTAGTGCTTTGTTTGTTCTGACTGTAGGTCTCGGTTTTCGATCACAGAGGTGGTCATATTGCCCTAGCTGGGCGGGGCTTGCCTCTAGCCCATGTCACTAGCCGCATTCCCTCTTCTTGCTGAACAAATCTCCTGCCCTAGTAATATGCCTTCTTTTGCCTTCAGGGAAGTCTCAGGACGCTACAATGGTACCGAAACTCGTCGTTCACTCCCACCTCTAGCAATCATTCACTTCCTAAGGGGACAAATAATTTGGTGTGCGAATATATGCCCTTCTTTTGCCTCCTCAAATCGTTAAAATCAACAAAGAAATGCATAAATGCAATTTTTGGGAAAATTGCAATTATAATATCTGTACACAATCTTAATACGAAGGCAATTGTACTGATCTTCAGTTAAGCGTCCGAAGCTTGGTTAATCCCTGCTTACCTAGTTCAGATTAGACCATATTTATGGTGTTTCGACCGATGTAGGAACGTTATCCACTCATTTGGCTATAGTTCCTACCGGTGTGAGTGGAGGCATAAAACTCATTATTCAGCTTAAGAATAAACACAATCATGTTGATCTTCCGGTTTACACAAAGCAATGTTATCGTGCTTCTCAAGTCGTAAAAGCCATGACTGTGAGAATTTTGTCTCGAGAAGCAAAGTTGGTTTACGGTAATCCTTTGATCGTGGTTTTAGACGATGTAGATTATTTTCTATACACAATTCTGTTTTGAATGAGGAAAATGGGTTATCGAGAAGTAAACATTGAAGTTTTCCTTCTTGCACAGCAATGAAAAAGTTCGAGGTTCGTCCGTTATTCATTTATCTGGTCCTCCATTTTTGGGGCCTATGCAGGTTAACCAAAGTAGGCGGACGTGGATACTCAAACTAAGTGAGCACTTAGAAGTGACATTGAGAATCTCGGTTGGGATTTTAATTGAGGTAAATAGAAGATAGTGCAGGAAACGATCCAAAACGAGCTAAAATGTTTAGGTATTTCTTACAACCGGCGAAAATGGAAAAAAAGGAAGCCTAACTCTTCAAACAAGGAGCGGCTTAACTATGGAAGTCAATCAAATGATAACCTTCAGGTTGATTACTGTCTGTGTCATCACTCACCACTTCTGACTCAGATGCCTTCTATATGTTGATTATAATCAAACAAAAATGTCACCTCAATTACGAAGTACAGTGGGCAAAATATGACGGACTTCCCGACTTTGACCGATGTTTAAAGTTGGCCGCACCACAGAGATGCTGGACTAGGGTCACAAGGCATTACTTTGTCACTACTACTACTCTATTATTTATAGTAGCACTGGTTCAAGGGACTACACAAATCGCCCCTCCGAAGAAACATGCTGCTTACTATGGCTAGAAATACATTCTACTATTTGCAAAAGCTACCTATTCACATCGAAGGAAGCCCACTCAAAGGAAACGGAAAAGCACGATGCTTACATTGGTGGGGAAATGTCGAACCCAACAACCCCGTGCCAACTGGATACACCCAGACGGAAGCAAAGATGAACCAACAGACTCCGATGAAGTCGCACCCAGGGGTCCAATAGCACGCCTAAGAACTCCAATCATGAGCATTAGTTGACAGTTTGATGCAATTGCAAAGCGGAAGCATGCCGAAAAGTAGCCGGCAACCTCCTGATGCCGTTATCGTATGCCTGATTGGAAAACAAGTTACTACAATCTTTCACTTGCTATGCCCCCACTAAGAAAGCATTTATGAACGCCAAGCACGGTATCGCTTAAAGAAGAAAACGCCTCTCGTTTAGCCAAACAATAACCAATGTCTTAAGTGGCAAATCGAAAAAAAGAAAAAGGCAACACATAACTGCGCTATCGTACAAACACTCAGTAACAAATCCGAAAGAGCACAATAGGTAGAAGAAAACTTCAGACTGGTGCAGGTTATTGCCTTCGGAGATTGCCGCGGTGATCTTCCGCAGTAAAGTACACAAAAGTGATACTCAAGAGTCGATGCCTCCAAGATCAAACGTGGAAGGCCCGAATATTAAATATTTCACACATTTCGTTCACCTGCAACATATGCATAGAAATGGATCAGTGTAACATAAACGACCATATAACAGCAATAATAATAACAATAATAACCTTGAGGAAGGTCGTATGAACCAAGTCGTACCACTTTTCGGTGAGAATTTTGTCTTACTAGATTGGTCATGCTCTTACCAAGTGACAATCCAAAAGTCCACTCACAATTGTCAAAAATACGTGAAATTGGACGATTCAATGATGACTATGTTCGTTAAATACTTACAAACGACCGGAGTGGACGTGCAAACGAATATATCCGTAGGTGATGGAAACAGTTTATCGGGATAACAAGTGCATACTGGCCATGGATGAATTATATCTTAGTTGAGTTTTTGTTCCTTGTAAAGTGAAGCACAGCACCAACTTCATAGTTCCGTTTCCGTGGTTGCAGATTATGGGAGGAGGCTACGAGACTACTAATTAACTCACAGATTGCAGTTTAAGTTCGTAGGATTGTAAACACTCAATTGCAAAAGATACGCCGTCTTGACTGACAGACGTGCATACGCACGTAGGTGTGCACAACAATGTAATTGACGTCGCGAAGGTGAATAGTCAATTAAGCTGGCATTTAGTATAATAAAAACAATCCCAAGGACACATTCGCACCCATGTATCAAGAATACATGGAGTAAAAGTGTAAAATCCAGGCTTTTAGTGCTTTTGCAACATCATACAATGTAAAAGGAATTAGTTGAAGTGAATAGGGCACTGAAGGCGCTTACCACGGCCCCGGAGAAGAGTAGATGGGCGACAGTGATGAGAGAGGTGAGGGCAAGGAGGCAGGGGAATTCGAGTTGGGCGGCTGCGGTGGACGGGAGACCGAGGCAGAGAACAAGGACTACTAGCCCGTAGACGCCCATTAGATTGCACCACATTGGCGGTTTCGTCTTGGTCACCTCAGCCAGGATTACACGGCACTGCATAACGAGCAAAAACATCACAATTGTTGATAGATGGGCCCATTATTGCATCCAAAGACAATGCCGTATTGCAAAGGAATTAGGTCTTTTACTTTTATAATACATAAATATCAGGAATAGGAAAATGCTATAGGTGCTGTTGACGATGCTACCACCTTTACATAGGGAACTAAATTGATCGTGCTAATTCTATTAGCACCATAAAAAAAATAACCAAGACACTCTTAACAAACAACGCTATTTTGCAAGTGATTGAATCACTTACCTCATGCATACTAACTTAAAGATGCAACTGAAAACAAATCCAAAAGTACTGATGAAGAGTTGCAATAATTAGTACACCAATTACCAACTGGAAAGGTGAAAAGACCATGAGAGGACAACCAGTGAAGCTGCTCTGTTAGAGTCGTTGTTCACGTAAGTTACGGCAAAGTTGAAGGTAGCTAGCCCTATACTTCAATAAATACAACTTCCGTGCACGTGCTAAAGTGAGTTAAGCAATGATGAAACAATGATGGGAAACTAGTGTAGGTAAAGCAAATAGGTTACGATGCACAACGTTTCTGCTTCAAACTGTTTGCGCCAATGATTTTACGGACAAAAAACGCGGACTAATCGGGCAGACCTGATCCCAACCTAGGCCATCAAACTTCCCACATAAAAGGAAATAGAGTAGACCCGTAATGAAGGCAATACTGCTACAGGATGCGAAAACTCGTGCACTAAAACTCATCACAAAATTGAAATCGTCTACAAAACTTAAAAATGGTACGCAAAAGAACATAGTTAATTACACTTAAAAGGAGCATAATTTAGAGGGGTCAGAGGAAAATTGAGCGGCCCAATGGTGTTAGAGAGTTTCAAAAGCGAAGCAGAAAGCCGAGATAGCGACTATAGCTCAGATGGCCATAGATATCTTGGTTACAGTTGCATTTCAAACACAAATAAATTACTAAAAGTGTAATCGTGATTCAAAATCCGAGTGAAACGATGGGTCAGGAACTAGAACTAAGCTATAAAATATTAAAACGGCAAAAGAATCCTCCAATTGAAACACCTATGCATTCTAATCAGAACCAAGGGAATAACAATGAAAAAATGGATAGTGAAACGCGAGCCCCATGTCCGTGAAGTACAGAAAGACTTAAAAGCAGCTCTCACACATTTGATAAAGTGTGATTTTGCTTGAAATGAAACATGCACCTCGTGTACAAGCGACAAATGTCTTGTTGATAAAGGCTGATGACCCAAAGGCCAAGTCGTATAAGCAGCCGGTAGCCAGTACATCCAACATCTTGTTCAAATGTCTGCTGACAAAATTTTGAGGCCGTAAATTGGTGCCTGCTCTTCTTGTTCCTCTCCAGGCGCACTTTTACCATATCACTAGCAAGTGAACATTCATGTATCAAATTGTAGGAATCCATTCCACATAATCATGATCGTACTTCACACGAATAAAAAAATGACGTTTCAGTGACGGTTGACCTTCCAAGAGTATGGGAACTTTTTATGAGTTTTATGTGCTCAAACGAATAATATCGTGATTCATGAAATGGTAGAAGAATTGAGGTAAGATACCTTCAGGTGAAATATACGATGCCCGCATTCTACATGGATAAAAGTACACAACGGCAGAGGATGAGTGGGCTCAGGCAACGATTAGCATTGGACTTACAGTGATGTTGGCGGCCAAGGTGCCGCCACAAAGGAGGAAGAGGCGTGGTGAATGCTCCATAACATGTGTCGGGGAGAGAATCATCCAAATCCATGAGGCGAGGAAAACAAAAACGGTCCCCGCAAAAGGTCGGACAACAGCCTCCGCTGTTGGTACCTTTGTCCGGTCCTTGTTGCAAGCTACAACTACGTTGAACACGCTGGATGGGATAGCGCAAAGCCAAAACACGCCTAGTATGAAATCAGAGGAGAATAAATGACATTTTCCATATCGGAAGGAAAATTGACTTATTCAGGGTATGTGGGTACTACGTGCATCAGTAATTGATCAAATCCGACTTGTGGCCAAAAACTATGTTAGAAACGTAGGCACATGTGAAAGAGCATTCGGAAGCGAATTTAAAACAAAGAGTTTGTGATGACATCCATGAAAACATATGAAAGGCATACGCAGATGTGAATGAAGCGAAGCTATTGTTCCCCAACAGTCTCTAGCACCTCGTGACGCGCATTATTTATTTAATGAATGAAAAGAACCAACAAATTTGGAAGCGGTGGTTCCAAAAGGGTAACTATTAATGAAGTAATCAATCCAACTGACGGAGCATTCCCTAGGAAGGACTATTAGTTAGGTTGTTGGTTCGGTAACGCAATCTCACCGACAAAATAAGCACATAGAGACGACAATAGCATAAAAATCTTGTTAAATGATAAGCAAGAATCATCTGATAATATCAACATATTAATTATGGAGAAACATACCATGCGCTACATATGGGGTAAGCTCAGGAACGCTCATTCGTATGATCGGAAGACGGTGTTCCCAGATTGAAGGTGAGGCGAAAAACGTCGTGAGAAAAAGAAGAACCGTCGTCTGTGCAGAACATCGTAGAATGCCATAAAAAACAATGGATAGCGACTACGAAAACAGAAACAGTGCAATGAAAGACATAGAACACCATAAAACATAGTAGAAAATAGCATAACGCATATGAAATACATAAATAAATCCAAAACACACCATTTGACCCAAATCATATGACCACGGAAGGTACAAAACCCCAGTAATGGACTTTTCCCAATGTGCAAGCAGGAAGCCGCAGATGATAATCCACTCGCAAGTAAACAAAACTCTGGAATCTACTTGATTTGCGAACAGAGAAAATAGGATGGGTGGATAAAATGCCGCTGTCCAAGCGTCACAACAGTGGTCCATCAGCTCCCCCAATGGAGAGGATAGTCCTAGCCTCCGTGCTTGCTTACCATCGATACCGTCTACATTTATGGTAAGAACATTAGAAAATGGTACCCAACGTGTGCGCGACGAAAATCAAGAGGGCCGACAACAGCCATATGATGCGTGGAGTGTCACAAGGAGATTTGAAGTCCCAGTCATAGAACGTAAGCATGAGAAAATTGAGAACTGTAAGACTAAATCCAACGATTGTGAGCATGTTCGGTGCAATCCATGTAGGGCAGTACTAGAAAATTGCTAAGTACATGACGTTCAAAAACCTGAACTATGTAGTTCCAGAATGGATGCAGTACATAATTCGATAGAGGGCTTGTGTCAACGCATGAATACTTGTGCTTGCGAACGCCATCAATCATAATCTCAGAGAACATTGGCATCCTCCGTTCAACTTATAATCGCAATAACATTAATGAAAAATAACAAAGAGGAAGGCCTGTACGCAACGGTGCCACAGCGACACACGAAAAAGTAGCTGGAGTGTCCTTGGAGGTACCCCGCGCAGCAGTTATTAGCCTTTTAGGAAAGGCTGCATTCTATGTTGCTGTGACAGTGTATTTTATTAAAAAACATCAACTCCAGTCAGGTTATGCAAAATATCCTTGTGAATATTATGTTTGTCAAGAAGTTCGTCAGATAAAGTGAACTAGTTCTCGTTGAATTATTTGTAGAATGCTATTTTGCATGCACATGCTCCTGATTCAGGATAATGTTGTTATTTGAAGTTTTTATTGTTTTCAATTTACAGAAGTTAGGGCACAAAGGCACATATTATATAGTTCGATCAGCTTCCACTTTCACTATCTACAGCCATTTAGAAAAAACATCTAAGTTTAAAACAAGTTAGAGTTGCTTCGCATAGGGTATTAACTAAACCACGAGATGCTATATTGTGACTTGGTCAAATATTCCTTTACTCAAGGCAGCGTTAAAGTCCGATAACAACAACTAGCTTTGGCGATAATTAGTTTTCATCAGAACACGTATTGTATTGGATCTGCAGAGGAGTGTCAAATGAATTAATGCGTTTAATTTTTCCAGCATTAATTGCGCATACGCGCCTTATACAAAAGCACAGCTCATAAACCTTTTCGTGTACGTTTGCGGGTAGTTCTCCTAGGTCGTGTCTTCTAATTTGTTTTTGGGGTTTTTCATTTCTGCAGTTTTATAGCATCGATATTAGTATGTAGCCTGTGTTAGTTTCTTTTCATCCATCTCTCTAAACCGATTGTCATCTGACTCCTGTAGCACTTTCAGGTTCGTCTGATTAATAAGCACCTACTGGTTTGCTATTTCTGGCTTTTTCAATAAGATTTACTCTCCTTGGGTTAATTTAATACTTAATTTAATGGGAGTGAGTCCTAGTACTTTTCTTTATTTGGAAGTGTTCCCATCACGTTCCTGATTTATCATAAATTCGGAATGCTAACTCTTGGCATCTTTAGGTCGAATGTCTAGGACCTCTCCAAGGCAAAAACAGTATTCGCGCCATTATGACATCGTCAATGGTAACTCTAGCTCTGTTGCCAAACCTACTCACCGTTATACTCAAGACGATGATTCTCATCGGAATTATCGTCATCGTAGTCGTCATTCGCAAGAACGCGTCAAAGGTCTCCATGGTAGTCGACGAACCCCTAAAGAAGGGCATCCCAACTCAAGGCATCGTTCGCGTCGCTCCAGTGGCAACATTTCGCCCGACTGCTTTGTCAGAAAGCATTCTCGACGCGATTCAAACATTCAACATCGCCACTCCTACTCCAAATCACCACGGAATCGGCATCGCCATGTGAATAAACGGTCAAATAGGGCCAAGGAACGTTCTTCCTCATCGTTCTCTTCCAACAGTTTGCGCTCGCCTATAGAACCCAAGGCGCCTGACCGTGATGTAATCAGTGCAGAATCCCCGGAAAGTTTTATCCCATTTATTGTGGCTTCACCAATCTCTCCCAACTCCTCATTCGGAAATTCTCTTTTTGGTCAGAATTCTGATCGTAAGTTTATTCACCTCTGTTAACACTGACTACGATATGCTGCTTACCCGAGTTGCCTAAGTACTTCTCTCGATTGCCCAAGTTATATTGGCGAATCCATGATAGCAGTTTTGCACAGTAGCTCGTGGATTTAACCGCTTCAGCTTCTATCGTTACATTATTTACTTGTCTTTCAATCGCTTTTGAACACAAGGAACTGTCCCAAAATTAATGCCTAAATCGTCTTCTATTGTTGACCTGTGGTTCATGGGTTGCATTCTGTTTTTCATGAAGCGCGTTTTTGTGCAGCCTACTACGATGTCACGGCCTCATAGTAAAAATGGCATTTATTGGGTTAGCTAGGCATTTTTTGCTTGCATCTTATCAGCGCAAAGCCTGTATGATAAATAAGCGTTAGCAGGATTGGGAATTCCGACTGCTGCTGAACAATATTACACAAGCTACTACTTGTATTAGTTGATTTCCTTGATTTTACTGTATTACCTTTTATGTAATGCCAGTTCCTCTAGTTGTTCAGATCAACTACTGCTTTAAGTTTGTGTTTTCACCCTCCAGATTAAGTTTCTAATACTTTCTCGCTGGTTTGAGCAGACGTAGTTGCATATGGATAGTAATTTTCGCCTTCGAGTAAGTATGTTATTACTATACACATCCGTTTTTTGTTGCTCGAAGTTATTTCAAATCGTTTCTGCAACAATATTGCTCCCCAAAGCGATAATGAACTTATTGGCATCTCCAGCATTTCTGGTTACTCGCTTGAATATTCGGGGTTTGTTGCGGCCTACCGCCAATGTGAACGCGTTCGAGACTATTTTTTACCTAAGCTTCTAAGCCATGTGGGAGCTTCTTTGAAGTTTTCGTATTTTTCACTCTGCATCACTTTTAATGCGTATGTTTTGTTACAACTTCTCCAAGGATCTTACTCGCCTCTGTCACCATACTGGTAAAGTATCGAAACATCTTATTGAGAGGGCGTTTCAAAATAGGATTAAATTTAACGCGAGTTTATCATTCTTTCGAGAGTGTGTACAAATGATTGTCAGTCATTTGTATACAGCAGTGCCCTGCGCTTTCAACTAAAGTAACATATATTATCAGTCATTAACTTTGCTATTGTTGTTTCGCTGTGTTTGGCATTGCCTTCTAAAAGTTGCACTTGATGTACAAATATCCGTCTTGATCAGCAGCAGTTCAACCTTCCAAGCGCTGTTTTCGCTCTTGTGGTCATCAACCTTCATATCAGCACCTTTCCAATTAGATCATTAATGTACGATTAGAGCAGGACCCATCTTGGTTTGAAAGTGCCTTGCAAGACGATTATGCAATTTCCGGTTACACTGCATTAACTGCCTTGACAGAGCCAAGGAATCCAGTTCCAGTCCCCGCAGACGAAATTTACACACCCGAAGACCTGCATTTGTTGCATCTTCCCTCCGCCTCTTCGGCTGTGCTTCCTTTGGTAGCAGGACAGAAGGCAGTGGCAGAATTGGGTGACGTAGGGGGGATGGGAACTAAGGTTAGGGTGATTGAGGAAGGTGCAGAAGAGGAGGAGGAGGTTGTACCAATGGACCTTGCTTCCAGTCCTTTTCCTCACCACAGTCCCGAGCCCAGTAAAGGACCCATCCACCACCCCTCCACCCCCCCTCCTCAAAACGAACCTCCTGTTGAGCCTAAAAAGTACGTCTTAGTATTTATAGTGAATAGTTCTTTTCCCTTACCAGCTCTTATTTCTTCTATGTATGGCTCATGGGCCAGTTTTTAAAACATTCCATTTGATCGAATTAGTGCTGTGAATTCCGTATTTAGTGTTGTTTTTCAAAGTAACACAAATTTCTGTTCTTTCAGGCGTAACTCCTTCACGGATGAATCATCGATGACTGGTCCCTCCGCAGGTATCGAAGTCAGCAAGGCCACTAAGGTGTGTTTATCCAATTTGATTTACATATCGTAGTTTACTGTTTAACAAGGGCATCATCTAGCCTCAGATGCTATTCATGTTGCGGTTATTGTTGACGCAGGGACTTATAAAGCCTCATTTCTCCCATAATAACATCGGAGTAAACTGATAGGAAAAGTTGTGAATGTGCTTTGATGCCTTCCTCATGCAGTTAGCGGTGTGTTGACTTGTGTGTTGTCCAGAAAAGTCATGTAAGTGCTATGTTTCATGAAAATTTTTTAGGAAGCAAAATATTAATAAAGGGACTTCCGTCCATATGTTTATGCTTCGTTGTAAGTATGGTTGGGTTGATACCAGAACTACGAATTCACTCGAAGGTGTTGAAGATCAGGTTTCTTTGGTCCTTTGTTTTATGTGACTCGCAATTGATCAGTCGTGTTTTTCCGATCTGTTCTCCAAACTCGATAGGATTACGCTTTAGCTCTGCATTTTATGTTTCATCATTTATCAGTTTAAGAGTTTTATTCGCACAACTCGATGCAACATCTTTTATATCATCAATGGACCTGGCGATAGCATTTAGTATTGTACTTGTAGGTGGCTTACCACTAGGTCTACCTGTTGACAACTTCATCCACTATCTTCCTTCAACCGTAGTTACTGTACTAACGATGTTATTTCAGGATGTGCTAGCGATGCTTGTCCCATCCCCGGAACCAGAACTTGAAAGAAGATGCATAGTTTTCCTATGTCCACATAAATTTATTGGCATTTTATTCAATAACTAGAGGCTTCCCTTCTCGCTTTTAATGAACTTGGGAATCTCAATCCCATATTTGCCTTGATACAGTTCAAGTCATTGTTAGTGGCTTCTAAAGCACTTTCAGTAACCTTGGTCGAAGTTAGTCCTGTCATCTGGAAACATAACAGCCTTCAAATATATGTACTAGTGCTTTCACATCTCTGGGTGTGGTGTATGGTTTCGCTGAAAGGATCTCCGAAGTGGACATCGTATGAGATTTTATGCCACGCGGTGAATTTAGTCACTTGTCGCATTTCATTTCGTTTGATTTGAACCCACCTTCCATATTATCGCATTCTTCCCCATTAATACCCTCCCTTTTGACAAAGTATCCTTATAGTAGTTTTTCTCAATTCCTCCCTGTTGTCAGAAGCAACACAGAGTTATTTCATTTGGAGCAGGTGTTTCGATAGTTTTCCGATTTGATCCTGTCCCGAGGTCACCAGATTGCTCCTCCAATGTTTACAAATGGAGTTGAATCGATGTTTTTGAAAATTGTCTACGAATCGCTGCAATTAAACGGTGTTCAGACAACTTCATGATTGAATAGAGGTATTGTCACACTTCACAAAATTCATCCAGTTATTGTGAAACCTGAGACAAGGTAGCTACGAACGTCTTTAAGATCGTCCCTCAAGCACACAGCTGCGATTGGAGCACATTACTGTTTTCATATCGTCACTTCATTGTTTTGTCTCACTTATTTGGCAGTGAGTTTCGAATGACATACTTTTAACCCCCAAGTGGTTGTCTGAGTTGTTGAATGGGTTGCTTTATTCCTTCTGCTTTCTTCATATCCACCTGCCTGACATTTTTACCCCCCTTCTCGTAGGCTCATAATGAGCGGATGCGAAGCAAGCTAGTGCCGGCGAAACGGATCGCATTGCCGCCGTTGCATCTGCACCTGTCAGAGGATGGGACCTCACCGCTGCCACCGGGGTGGCAGCGGGCACCAAACCCTGCAGCGGCGCAGGGTGGCGAGGACGGCGGCTATCCCTACTACTACTACCACACTAAGACGCGTATCACACGCTGGGATCCTCCCGTCTATCCTTGGGACGCCGACCCCGAGGACAACCTCATCCCCGACCGACCCGACGACGATCCCGAGGCGCCCTATAACTGGAACTGCGCCCATCGCTACGCCGTCACTCACGAGGAGATCGAAGCTGTGAGTCATCTCCTCACTTCTAAACCTCGCTTACTGCGGCTTTCACCCTAAAATACCTTAGTTACGATCATGTCATTGAGCTCTGGCTCGACTTTGGGGAATTTCAGACCTTTTGGTGGCTTCACAAAGAAAACTTTTTACTGCAATGAATCCAAACCCAACTAGTACCACGCCTTTTGTGAATGCTCACCTGAGGATCCATTGATACTATAAGGTAAACAGAATGGGAAGTCCATTGACCTTGTTTCTAAAAGTGCTAAATTCAGGCTTATAAGATTGTATTCCATGTCAAATAGTATTACTTATTAGGCTGTTCATTATTTGGTCATGGACTCGACACTTTCTTGTTTTCCTGCCATTTTGGAGACAACCGATCATCGCCATCTGAATTGACGTCAACTAAGCTTCTATTAACCACTTATGGGTATTATTATATTAACAGGTGACTTCTGGGAATAATTGTGGTGCTTAAATGTGCCTCCTTGTTTTAATTTGGGAATCTCATCTGGGGGTGATTGTGAAATACCCCAAGAATTTGTTTCAATTTTCCGAATTTGATGCTTTTGACATCACGACTCCAAAATCCTCGTGTTAGATTCGTAAAAATGCTTTATTTGACCACCGAAGCTTTTTTCCATTCAAGACAGATGTCATAGTGACAGTATTCGCCCTTGAGTAAACGCTTTAAGCATATGCTTTGAGCTTGCATTTTGGTGTGTGTGTGTGTGTGTGTGTGTGTTGGGTTATAGGCATTCACAATTCCCCATTATCTGCGGAATCACAGGGAAGAGCCCCATTTCCTTCACTGTTCTGATTAAAATCATGTGCTTAATGGCATTGGAGTTACTGTGACAACCAAAATTTAACCTTCCGCCTGCCTTGGATCTAAAAATTGGTCATCAAATATTTTACACATTCTCTGTATAATGCATTGTGTACACTCAAAAGTAAGTTTGTGAAGTCCCTCCTATTGGAACCTGAATTACTAAATTCATCACAAACACATTCCGGGTAAACTTGTCGAGCAAGGTTTCGAATTGAACAATTCACAGCTATTCATCTAAACAGTGGAGCAAGTTTGCATATATTAACCTGGTTTTGCCAATCTTGAACCAACAGCCCGCGCCCTCTTATTACCCCACATGCGTGCCGTAGATGGCAGTGGCAACGAGGAGAGGAAGTACTTATGCGCCCCTCTCTCCCTCTTCCTCTTTAGATGTACGCGCAATATCGAAGTCGCATGCTCGAGCGTCAGTGCATGGAGTTGATACACGAGATGGGTGCTCGGCCAGATGTCCCTCAGGGCGCACAAGAACAAAGCTTCGCCATCGAGGTGGGCTCTTGGGGCTCTGCATGTTTGCCCAAACTTTTGTAATCCGTGCCATACAAGGAATAGGCATTTGTAAATCACATACATGGAGTCAGTGCGATTTATTCAGAAGCATAATTAGGTTATAATTTGGTGGTGTGGAATGCTACTTCTTATGGGAATAAGATTGGTTCTCAAAGAGGCACTATTCGTAGTACTGAATGCAATCATTATCTTAACTAATGTGATCGCAGACGAAAGTTGACCACCACAGCCCAGACGTTTACCGTCCTATTTGAAGTTATATTTCTCAAAAATAAACTCACTTATCTCCAGATTACGAGTGCCCCAAGTTTACTTTAGCGTTATAACCACAATCGATTTAGTGCAAATATTTGTCATAAAATGATATGGAACATGTAATTGTGGCGAGTACGTTCGCTTTCTTTCGACTACGGTGTATTTACTTTATTGTCCTTTGATCTCTAGCTTTTCTCATTCATACATAATGAACTACGAAAATTCAGGGATGCGAGAGTGGATCTTGGCAGGATCACAAACGATGAAGACCTCCACCACCTCACAAACAAGGTACGCGCACTATTCGTGCATATAATCAGCACTTGCTCAAAATGCTTAATCTTATTAGTAATTAAACAGGGATAACGTTAGGAAGCTATACCAGGATATGCGCCTATTTTACAGTTGAGTTGCACTGCATGATTATAGCTGGCTCAAGAAGTTATTCCAAAGGAGATTAGGAACCTGCACCGGGCCCAACAAGCGAGCGCCTCCAGCCTCTTTATCGCGGTGGTTCCCGAGGTGACACCAGCCATACGGGAGCGAGTGTCGAGCTACGTGCGTCGTTACATGGAGTCGAAGGGTCTGTGCTGTCGCAGATTAGTTCCCCACCATCACAACCACCAGCACCATTGTGGCCACTAGAGCCACTGCCTCTGCCCTCATTCCCGAAACTGCGTCCGCACATGTATATATGGCTGTACGTATGTGATCTCGGTCGGTCGTTGGAAAAAATTAGTCCGACCGGCACAAAACGGCAATGGGTTCTAATGCTTATCCAATGTATTTTGCACGCTTTTGAAATATAGATACTTATACACAAAAAGCACGTTCCATCAGGCATAATCCTGCTTTCCATTCGATCTCTTCGTCGACGGAAACAAAGTCGTAAACAGGGTTAGGTGGCGCTGTAGGGAGTATACAAATTCCAGTTGGCTCAATTTCATTGAAATGAGGCCAAATGGGTAATGTGCCTTATTGCTGCACAGGGTTGACAGGCTCTAATGCTAGGATAAATGTTGGTCTCATTTCCTACCTTTAATATTAACAGCATACGTAGACACTGCTTATCCGATTTCCAAAATTGGATAGAATGCTACCTGTGCATTGCTGGTCTTACAACTTTTGTTTTCTTGAAAAACGGGGTATTGGGATGCCTAGTGTGAGTTGACGCTTTTGTCACCAACCCTTTGTTACATGGAATGGTACTTAAATGTGTAAGTCGCCAAAGGATCCATTGGAAACTGTGAGAACAGAAAATAATCGTAATGGATATCAAGCGTCGGAGAGCGTGTGATCGCCAACTGATCCGGCATCCTCTTGCACCTAGAAAAGCAAATCGAAAGGGTGAGCGAGGGTTCATTACAATAGTTTAAGAGTCAATGAAAAAGATAGAGGGAACCTGACGAGGGGCTGGGTGTGTTTGCAACTGAGCAAACCGTGTAGAGTCGGATGTGTTAACACGTAGGAACAATCTATGCGTTATTACTGCTTGAGATTCCAGCACCAAAAGCCAACCTGATTGACAGCGTTCACCAAATCATTTCGCCACTTACTAACATCGACTGATAATTGGCAGATGCACTTCGATGCGCACAGAATGCCCTGAGATCCATCCAAATCGTAGGCGGTTCACTTCTATTTCAGTTTGCATGTCTAAAACTAGTATTACTGCTAATCAACACTTCAGACCTCTCACCAGTCCCAAAACAGTGTTATGGGGAAGGGAGGAAGGGCAAATAATACGCGTCCAAGTCAGGTTGGCATAAGCTGACCGCTTATTTTCCAAAAGGTATTTTCAAATAAGAATGCATTTGATAGGCAACACCGTTGTGCGTCTAACTGTTGATGCACAAACACAGATCTTGGTCACTCATGAAATTGTAAGCGCAAGCTACTAAAAATAATTAACTTTAATGCGGTAGTGTGTAACACTTATGGTATTTTAGACGTCCCTTTTAAGCAAGAGGCGCAAACACAACTCGAATCTCGTGCATGACGAGAACTCCCAATCCCAAACGAGGACAGAAGTTCACCATCCTGCTCTCCTTAAGACCGTACCTGTAGCGTCACGAGAATTCCTTTAAGGTAAAAGAAGGCGTAGTACTAGGGTAGATTACATACATTCTGGAAGCAGAGGGATTGGGGGCTGCTGGCCAGTATAACAAAACTGGCAGTCCAAACAAACAATGTATTACACAGCCCCTCTCCTCTTTCGAACTTCGTCCCCGACGCTCCTCTTGGCAAACCTTCGCGTTAGCCATTACAACGTATTCAGTGCTGCAAGAAGCACCCAGGAGCTAACCGTGCCATTCATCAAAATTTGAGCCCATGTGTTCTTGTAGTGCCATCAATTCTGCAAAGCACTCGGTGCAGCAAAGACGTGTTTTTGGATTTTCCTCCCCCACGATAATGTATCCCAGATGATTGAGGTATGAATCCAAGTCTTCGAATATACTGGACACACGCAATACATATTGTGATTCCAGGCTTTCTGATGCCGTGGGATAAACGCAAATGTAGCGTAGAACCCTGAGCAAATGGGGCAACCGGACCTCATAGGAACGGGATTTACGCGAGCCAAGTGTGCAAAGTATAGCAAGATGCTATCGAATGGAGTCTTGCCCTTTCTAGTCTGTAGATAAACACTTCGACGAAGGGAAGCGAGTTGCCTAAGAACCTGAGAGCGAGCTTACGGAGGATGCTTGACCACAACGCCGCTGATCCCTCTTGGCAGTTCCACTGGACTTGGAGTTCACGGTCAGCGTCGCTTCACTTGTTAATAACTTCCTTGCAGAACACTGAGGTAGGGTAAATGCCGAAGGCGAATGCCGTTCTTAGCCCTACTGTTATAGGAGGTGAGAGATTCTCCCATCTGTAGCAAATGCACTACTTTCACACCGCCAAAGTTTGCCACAAGCGGTGCAGACCAGGATGGAAATCCATCAAAGTCGGGCCCGCTTTCCACTGCCATCAACGTAGTGCCCCAAAAATTCCTTTAGGGTAAAAGAAGGCATAGCACTAGGGCAGAATACACATACTCCGGAGACGGAGAGATTGGAGGCTGCCGGCACAGCCCGGAGGCCAGCCAACCGCCCAGTATAACATGGCCACCCAACTGACCAAGGCCGACAGTCCAAACAAACAAGGTATTACAGTACCGTTCCCTAGTAATCCAAGGCAATAAATATGTCACAAAACAATTAGTCCAGTCGTTCTCGAGGTAGCTGTAGAGACGAGGAAGTGAACAAAAGAAGTGCTACAATAGTATACATTTAAAATGCAGTTGCTTTAAATGAACTTGGTGGAAAAAAAACCTGAGGTTTGCTTTTTACAGGTTTTTAAATCTAATGTCATAAAAATCCATCTAGATGTGAGGAATCGTCCCAAAAATTGTCCTAGAGGATTGTAATAATGCAACTTTCAAAGATTTCGGGCTTATGGCACAAGTAATACACTGCTAATTAAAAAACCATTTGACTAACTTATAGGTGCATTTACTCCGCACCGCAGCCAATTAATTACATGAGAAATTTGAGAATAGTTAAAAAATATTTTTTGGGCATCTATTTTTCTCAACACGAATCCGACCGCTTTGATCATTAATAGGTTGGCCAGCCAGTAGAAAGCGTGAGTATCGTAAGCAGCAAACCAGACGCGCCCAGGAGCTAAGCTAGCCTTATTATTCATCTCTACATGCTCCCCTCGTTGACAATGGATTCTCTTGAGGAACTCGTAGAACAGTCGGATCGACTACTTATGGAGATTCAAGGTGATACTGATCTACCGTTGATCACACGTAGTCTTGAACAAATGGGAGCTTATGGTGAGAAATTGTGTTCGTCTCGTGGAGTAAGGAGCGATGTGAAGGCTGCACGTCTTCTGGGTCCCACCATTAACTATGACCTACCCAACAACTTATCAGCTAAATTGGAGTCCCTTTCACGAATAAAAGAAGTAGATTTTGCTAAGCCGAAGATTGACATGGATATACATACATTTCTGAGGTGCGAGCGGGAAAATGTCTTATTTACAGCAACTGAACAAGCAAAGCGGGCTGTAAGCTACTGCTATCTGAATACTATGGTTTTATATGTGCTTAGTGATTTGTCGATAGAGAGCGTGTTTTGTCCTGGGATCATTTTTAAACTTCATTATTTAGTGTATATATTGAGTTTCATTTACCAATGCCAATGAGTGCACAAAATTTTATTGATGTATTTGTGTGGAATCGTTTGCTGGTAAGTGTAATCAAAATCGAATTGCAGGTCTTTGACGAGGTTGACTCGATTTGTCGCAGGTCTACATCGTCTTGGTGGGATCGTCAGGCTGCCGCCATTTTGACAGCTCTCGCCAGTTCCGCTGGTCCAATAGACTCTGCTATTTTTCCAACTGTCCCAAGTTCTATTATGGCGGACACTGCTACGGGCCGAGAATTCCTTTCTCATATTGCTCCAATCGACTTTTCTGCAGAGTCGCAGGCGTCAGTTTCAAAAGAGGAGCTTTTTTACGCCAATCAAGTTGATAAGTATCTAGTCGATTCTTTCACTACTACGCAAACCGTTTACCTGCGTCAGATTTCGGTTAACTCTGGCCTTCTAAACAAGCCATCGCTTTACGACTACCTCTACAACACGACAAACGCGAAATCGGTTTTTTTCGATGAGTCCAAACAAAACGACTTCTGTGAATTTTTTCGTCTCATCAAGCGTATGTTCTCAGTCTCGGCTATAAATATTGATGATGTCGGGCCTTCGGAAACCCCGCTTCTTGATCTACCACTTCCTCCCACTCACGATAGAGCATTGGAGGTTCGATCCGGTTCTTCTCTCCAGTCTGCATTTTTGAGAAGGGCGATTGCTCATTTGGAGGCGGAATTTGCGACTTATTTGCAAACTGTCGTCTCATCAAATCCACGTCAGGCTCAGTTGGGTGGTTGTCCAGGTGTCAAAGCCCTCGTTCGAGCTTTCCTTAATGTCAAAAGCCCCTCCTTGCAACCCTCTGGAGACAATGACTTTGACTGCTTCGGTGATTTTGAGGTGCGAATATCATGCCACTGAATGTGTGTATATTAACCGTAAAATTTATGCTACATTTATCATTTGCTATTTAGGACGGTGCCGTGGATGGCAAGCCGGTTTGGCCCATGATATACTACTGCCTCCGTTGTGGTGCCTTGCAAGATGCCGCTAGCGTCGCATCCGATGCAGCGTAAGTTTTACTTATAACATTGCAGATGCCTGTTTGGCGTAGCTGAGCATTTGATGGCTTAATCCTTGTAGTAATAATCTGGGAGATTTCGTTCAAATTCTGAACACTTTCATGATTGAAGACAGGTGTCTGCCTCCCAAATTGGTGGCAAACGTTCGGAAGACGTATCGACGACTAGTGAAAACCTCTCGTGATCCGTACAAAAGGTAATATTTGCTTCTCGCTTGCATTCTGCAAGGCTGCATGTTTAAACAATCCTCCAATGGCTTTATAGGCTTGTATACTGTCTTCTGGGATGCTGCGATCTTTCTGATGCACACACTGATGTCGGTCAAAGTATTGATGATTTCATGTGGCTTAGGCTTTCACAGATTTCTATTAATGATGGTACAACTGATCAGCAAGATGATGTTGAGAATCTTACCATCGGTCAACTGCAAAACCTCCTCTATGATACTTATGGTAAGAGGGGACGTCTGACCAGAAGATTACCGTTTATTCTCTTCCAAAGTTTCTGAAACGAAATCCTTCTGTAGGTGAAACATACTTTGATGCTTGGAACCAGCCCCTTATGTACTTCAAGATCCTCTGTCTAAGTCAACAATTTGAAGGAGCACTGGCTTTTCTGTCGCGTATTGAAGGACTGCGCTGTCACGCTGTTCATCTAGCTCTTCTACTTCGTGAAATGAAAATCCTCCTCCTACCGACCTCAAAACAGGCACCACTCGGTTGGTATTTCTTTCCATTCTGTCGATGCGGGATGCCTTCGAGCCCTAATTGACAAGCTACTGTTAGTTTTTCTTGAGGTTTATACTTGGCTATGGGATTTCCAATGAGTTTTTACCGAAAATAATTGACATTTTGGCATCCTTGAACGAGGCGGTACTAGTTTACGATTAGGTTGTGTTTTGATTCGCACTTTACTCCACCAAATTGCTTCCTTTTAGTGTCTCGTGTGGATTCTGATCCCTCTGGTTTCCGACGCCTTAACTTCATCCGCCTATTGCTCCTCTATACACGTAAATTTGAATCGGGCAACCCAACCCTGTGCATGAATTACTACTACTTCCTGCATGACCTTCCCTCTGTGACTGAGGGCAAAGAGAAGACGGCGGTAGCGAGTCTGTCCGGTTTTCGGGTGCACAGTCTTTTCGTCCAATGCGTGGCTGAGTTGGTTATTCAAACGGGCGAGTTCGACCTTCTCCTCGGCCGGCTCGATCCCGACGATGGGGCTCTCCGACAGGCCGGCGCTATCGATCGCTTTGCGAGTGTGGCGCCGCCTATCTCGCTCATCACCACCGTCGCAGAGATGCTGGAAGCCCGGGGTCAAATGGCGCAGGCTGTGAGTGTCTACCTTCTCGCTGGAGAGGTCAGAAATCTCCTTTCTGCCGTTCGTCTCACCAATCTCCTTCTTGTCGGCGTGGTTGCTGTTGACGATTTCAACCCCACTGGCAACTCTGAGCGGCAGAACATATTGCGTCTAGCTGCTGAAGTCAGTAATTTCATCAGCTATATAACTTTTTCGGTGTTTCCAATTGTTAATCCGTCACCAATCTCCCTCGCTTATCCTTCTTCGCCAGGTTGGTCTTAGCGTTCGACGTCTGGATCCGATTACTTCATCGGTTGGTGGAACGGTTAGCTCAGACAGTGAGGGTTGTAGGGACATCTCACCAGCCCTCCAATCGGCTGCTCGAACTCTCTACTACCTCCTCGATTTGGCTACCTTTTTTGACCTGGCCAGCGCGGGTCAATGGCAGGCAGCGCTGGACCACATGGACCGACTGGGCCTCCTGCCTACGGCTGCTGCCAGCGATGAAATCGATGCCAAGGTAGCTGGCTTCGCTGCTCTCTCTGACCTCGTCCGTAGACCCATTCCCGCCGCGCTTCTACAGCTCATGCGTTGTCTCACCGCCAAGGCCTCCACCGCGAGGGCAAATGAGTACGGCACTTATGTTTCGCTTGCGCTTTTTACGATTTATGCCCTAGCAGTTGACTTGATTTCACAGGTTGCATTTTCTCAATCCTTGCTTTTCAAAAATTCAAAGTTGGCAGAAATTGGTTATCTGGTCAAGAATTTTCCTTGACAAATCCCTAAAGGTTAGTTCGATCAGGATGAATCCATTGCATAGAAGAGGAATGGATGTTTTACTTTGAATCCTTCATATGACTTGCATTACTTGCAGGAAAGCATAGGATTTCTACTGGATTTCACTTAAAATCTGTTAAACAAAACCGTGTTGAAGTTGAAATAGCATACCGAACAACGTCTTATTCCCTGTTATTTTGATTCCAATGAAATTGTTGAGTTGGTTGCATTTGAAGTAGACCGGCTAATATGCTCGAGAAAAGACTAATTTTAGACTATGAATCTCGAGGTGAATCGACTAATATTTGGCTACATTTCATCAATAGACATTCTCTACGCTTGGAACTCGTCAATTCAATCAGTCCGTGTTTACTTTTCATTGGCCTTAAATTAACTTTTGGCTTTTTCACAGGTTTGGGCTCAAATTGCACCAATATTTGATACTTATTTGACTATTTGGCAAGCCTTGTCACCAAACTAGGAAATGGCGAATGTGACCTAAATAATGCGGGAGCATGGTAATAATTGAGGAGAACGTGTCAGCTCTTACTTTGCGTATGGCCCTGTAGGGAGCATGGCATCTCCGTTGGACGTGCACCAATTAGCAGCAGCGGGCCTTCGATGTGTCTTGCAGAGGTGCGAGCGAGAACGCGAGCCCTCATCACTTTCGTCGGGCGGATTCCATATCGCATGCCTAGCGAAGTGTACGCGCGCCTCTCGCAGGTGGAAACGCAGCTTTCTTCCGCTTCCTCCTGTACCTGAAACCCTTTCTTTGGGTGTGTTTATACGTTTTGCTACCGCTATCACTTTGTAATGAATTTTCTGACGGTACCGAATTTGATGGAGTATTGACGAGTGGGACATTCCATCGTTACTTATTATGTTTAAGTAAGATGTGGACTACACGCATCCATTCTTTCCCGAGAAATAGGGCAAGCCTGCGATACTGTGAGTACGTATATTTAAGTTGTAATGCATTTGGTTTCGTGGCAGAAAATAGCATAATGTCGCACTACTATAACTACTACAATCTGTACATTGCTCACGAGTGGCACGACATACTGGAGAGGAGCATCGATCAAAACTAAGTAGTCCAGGTGAAAAGAGGAGATGCGGTTTGGTGGCGTGGTGTGGTACGGCGTACACCATGCGATCAAAGGGAAAAGAAGGGCGGTGGTGTCGTGAGAAGAAAATAAGTTTGTGCGTTTTGGATGCAGTTCTAGGTACATGGAGGGGAGAGGAAGAAGGCCATAGTAGGACCGAAAGGCAAGATGTAGGCGTTGAGTAGGAACAGAGCTTGAGAGAGGCGAGGATTGAGTAGAGAAAATAAGCAGTAGTATATATGGGGTGCGCGAGTACAAAAGGTCAAAACTCCGCGTCCCAGCCCGAGAGCTCATCTGGCGGCACATCTGTGATATCAGGATAATGATCGAAGTTTGAGACGTCGGTGGGTCCCGAGATCTTCAACAACATAAAGCAAGAGATCATAATTGTGCCAGGAGAGCGTTCGATTAAGTTGAAATTTGTCGCATAATTTGCATGCTATAGTCATTTATAAGATCATTTCACCTGTTGATAACACTTGAGTCGAGCTGTTTCTATTGATATAACAAATTTGGGAAAGAAGTGAATAATAAAGGGGAAAGAATGTTACGATTAGTCATATAACCAAGATGCTGATAGCTTAGCAGCGCGATGGCAGCTCACCTTTGGCAGGATTGGTGCTTGAAGTGTGCCTCTGCACAACCCAATCCAATCGAATCCCTGAAAGTATCTGAAACGTAAAAAAAGGATTCAACGAGTAGTGAGATTTCCATCGTCAAAGCTTGTTTTTACATTTAGTGAACGCGTTACATTATTGGTAATGAGCTCTACAGCAATCCATAAAGTACGCAGGAGTCGGAGGAGCTTGTGCAATGCCATTCCATTTGGTGCAAATTCATAATCCTAGTTTAAATCGAGTAGGTCTAGAGCAGAGCCAAAATAGACTGATTCAACGGCTAGCCAAATTACAGCTCAGTAATCGAGTGCGAAGAACGGATGCCATTATCATTCAGCCATAACAGACAAATTATAAGGTGATGTAATAATCAGTGGCCATTGCCGAAACAGCCTTTGGCATGATCGCAATTGCGTCATTAGAAGGACCATTTTGAAGTTCGGAGATTGAAACACTAACAGGGTTATCTGTGGATTTGAATAAAAAGAAGATCAGTTTTAGCATAGCTGATCTTTATTTCGATCAGAGGGTAGTTTTAAAAGGATTCACTCGGATGTCGCCTTAACCACACACATGAATTGCTTGAAACCAACCTTGACTGAGTTTATGATCCATTGGGCAAATCGCCGTACACAAGTGAATTGCTGTAGAGTTCCATGAAAGCCATGGCAGTTATGTTTTGAGGTGGGTCCACTCGTCTAAGGTTATTTCGTTCTCAATTGCAAGACTCTTAAAGCACATAAACTCATTTTGTGATGTGCTAAAGGTTTTCTCTTATTTCAAAGGTTATTTTTCCAGGGGTTCAAACCACAGATGTGAAGAGCTAATTCAGGTCTTGACGGCTTACCATGCCCCAGTTCAAGTGACAAAGCCATTAGAACGTTCAACAGGGCTGAATAGCTCATTTAATAGGGAATAGAATGAGATTTTTGTTGAAAGGTAACTACAGCGACGACACTAGGCATGAACGCAAGCTTAGCAAATTTTGCAAACTGTGCGATGCCGGCTTTTAGTAGATTTAAGAAGATTACGAACAGATTCCAAAGCCCGACGAATGAAAGAAGCAGGTAGCGACTATAAAGTTGGCAGCGACCCACTAGGCTACATATTGGAGGTCTTACATACTTAGTTTAAATCTGTTTCTCAATGCTACCATCCATCGGTTGTTTATAAGTGTTTCATACAAAGCAGCTAGTAGGCTGACCAAAAGCTCAGTACACAAGAGCTGCATCAAAAGGCCATCCAAACCTCGACTGTGTTGCACGCGTTTTGGTGAAACAGCATTAAAATAAATCTACATTTGAGGTACACCAAACATAGCAGTCAGGAGCTCGAAAGGTGACTTGCATCCTCTCATGCCAGCACTCATTTAACACAAATGATGGAACATAAAATAGCACATCTTCGGTTTTGGCAACCAGAAGCAATTCAAGAAACCAGTCGAGTACTAAGGTTGCGACAGTTGATATCAAACAGAATGAACAACAGGATGCCGGTGAAAAAATAATACAGATGTGTTTCCTGGCAAGCTATGAATCGGAGACGCCACGTCGTCTTCTAATAGCAGTACACTGCTGACTGGGTATTGTGGTTATCATTCACACTGCACTCCATTGAGTTTCTAGGACAAAAAGTCTCACTTTGGAGAAGGTTGCTGGCCATGTGTCAGTGTCCATAAGGATCTCCCTGTCAAATGTAGGAAAGCCTAGCTGATGCCAATAGTAATTCGCCGCCTGGGGAGAAATAGGGACACTGGTAGAAGCGTTGCTGCTGAAAATTTAGGCGACCCTCTGAAAATCCAACCTCCATACGATGATCACTATTTGGCTCAATTCAGAGATCGCAAGTGTCATAAAGGGAGCGGGTGGATCTTTAAGCTCAGACATAGTGCTACCTTTATCCTATAAGACGGATTGTCACAGAAACGTGTTCAGCATGTCTGCACTTGGAGTCAAAAGTAAGCATCTAGGAGCTTTCAACAAGTGGCACGGACTTTTCGAGCTTCGCAGGAACCGTGCAAACAATTGTCTTTTAATTTGGGAACCAATGCTAACTTCCCACTTCCGGCATTGTTCCTTTAGCTCAAATGAGCAAGTCAAGGTGTTGTTTTCCATAAAAAACATCTCGTATCCTCACATTCTACCTCATGGTGGTCTGAGACAGCCATGAATGCTTGAAGAATGTTTCAAGCTGACTTGTAACACCAGTTTTAACTTAGCTAGAAGAGACTAAGATATCTGTTCTATATTAAAATATCTAATCAGGGTGGAATCACTGTTTATTTTGTTCTCGGCTTTGTTTATTCAAGGTGTAAAGCCCTGGTCTAACAAAAGTAGCACTGTATTTGGTACATTTGGCACGCCATTTACATTACCTCCAGGAAAGGCAGTGGATTGAATGACGCTAATTAATATGAAGTCTCACGCTATTATATTTGAATGAGCAAAAAAATGAAGTCTGCATATCATTTTACTTGTGAAGGTTGCAATCCCACTGCACTACAAAATGTTACACAATTTGCGCTGACCTATCATTGTGAATCCTTTCGTCATGAGAGAGAAGGACAACATCCAGGAAACTGTCAACTTCGCAAAAAAATATGTATGATGCAAAAAAACAACCATGGGCCTACTGGGAGTTGTCCCGTGGTTCAATCATTACAGTCGAAAGTAACAACGAGAATGTGCATTATATGGGACTAGTGAATGGTGAATAGAGATGGTACATAAATCTGTTGAGACACAAATTCCGATTGTGGACTTAGGTCGCTTTCCAAAAGATCGCAACAAATGTGTTTTTAATTAAATATTGCATTAATAGCCGGTCCAACTTTACCAAAGGTGAAATTTTAGGCCATCTTGCCAAACAGCATCCGATAGCCACTTCAAACCTCTTGCTTATAAAATTTATTTATTTATTTTGAGCTAATGCACACCACTACTAATGAAAATAATGTATATTTCAAGCCTTAAAATAAAAACTGGTAGTTAAGAAACGCACAATGTTTCAATCCGACAAGGTAGTGCCTGGTTAATAGGTGTCTGAATACCTGGATGCCCGCTTTCACGTACTCCATCACAATACATGGGGGACAGCCTTACATTCACGACCATATTCACATCTGCTTATCAAAAGAACCGCATCAGTCTGAGACTTGGGCATTACCTGTAATAACTAATTTATGCATTTTTGTGTCAAAGGAACACCGTCACAATCATTCTTTCAAAAGGAAACGTGCTTAAATAGTGATGACTCCAGACTCGCCGCGCGTACATTGGCCACCAGACCGATGAGTTGAACGGAGCGACAAGTACAGTGATTGCGAGTAAAACATTAACAGGGAAACATTTGGGCTCAGAGTACACTTCAAAACGTGCTGATGGAGGCACTCCATGTAATACTTTGTTTGTTCGAACTACCGGTTTAGGTCACTTGGGTGGCCATCTTGTTCTAGCCGGTTGGTCGGCCTCCGGGCCGTGCCAACAGCCCCCAAGTCCTCTGTTCCCCGAATATATATATTCTGCCCTAGTACTGCGCCTTCTTTTACCTTAAAGGGAGCCTCGGGACGCTACATTGGTGGCAGCGGAAAGCGGACCCGACTTTGATGCATTTTATCCTGCTCCATGCCGTTTCTGGCAAACGTCGGCGTTGTGAAAGAAGTACATGTGCTATGGAGGGGAGAACCTTTGGTATCTCGTAACAGAAGGGTCGAGATCGACGTTCATCTTCGACATCTCCCTCGCCCTCGTGTTCGACAGGGAAGCTGTTAACAACTGAAGCGACACTAGCCGTGGACTCCAAGCCCAGAGGAGGACCAAGAGGCGCGCATTTGCTGCACTGAGTGCTACGCGGAAATGATGGCACTACAGGAACACATGCGTTCGAACCTCGACGACTGGGACGGTTAGCTCGTGGGTGCTTCTCGCAGCACTGATTACGTTGTGATGGCTGACACGGGAGGCTGGCTGAGGGGAGCGCCAGGGACGACGCTCGAAAGAAGAGAGGGGCTGTGTAGTGCTTTGTTTGTTCGAACTACCGGTTTAGGTCACTTGGGTGGCCATCTTGTTCTAGCCGGTTGGTCGGCCTTTGGGCCGTGCCAACAGCCCCCAAGTCCTCTGTTCCCGGAATATATATAGTCTGCCCTAGTATTGCGCCTTCTTTTACCTTAAAGGGAGCCTCGGGACACTACACTCCATGCCTCTATTTTTTGACAAAGGTTAACTTTTTGAGGATAACATTTTTCATGCAGATGTGTATCCTGTTTTTGAAATAAAGCTTCACCCAGGGAAGGAATGCGTGGCTCCGCGGGCAGCAGAACCAGCACATAAAGGCGTTGTGACACCCCAAATAATACCCTCACTCGTTTACTCATTAGGAGCTTCGATGTTCCACCTGTTTCGCCTCAAGCGACGCGGCGCCTCTGAGCAAGATTGATGTATCTATATTTGAAGCTCAATCATACCAACCACCACAAAAATGATAGATGGGCAACTTTGTTTGTTAAATTAAAAGTGTTCGGAATCATTGTGAATTTAAAAAAAGTGGTAAAAGAACGATAGAACGAGGACATTACATAAAAATTTTAAAAAGCGTGCGAGGGTACCTGAAAAGGAATGCGAGTAGCATACTGCGCTACAAGATATCAATCCAGAATGTGAAGAAATATTATCACCACCAAAGTACACTTTCAATAGGTCGCCTATCCACTGTTCAGATTAAATAATTTGTCTGTTAGACATTCTATCGGTACTTAATTTCTACGGTATGACTAGTTTTTTTCAGGAAAAATGTGGAACAATAAACAGTTCAAATGCCATTATAAGTAGGTAAGCAAAATTGGTTGACTGGGGTGAAAAAGTAGAGATTTGCTAATATCCAAAATACTAAGCAAAAGCGTGGGTGGCTGAAGGTAATGAAATTGAAACACTTGGAATAGGAATTTACCTAGGATAAAAACCAACTTATCAAACATTGATACAACTAATCAAAATCTAAAAAAAACTAAGATAAGCGATAATAATGATTTATAATTAATGGCTGAGCAGTTATCACTAAGAAGGCACGAGAAATAAATGCAGCGATGTTTGAGTGAATGCAAGAGGGCTGACGAACTCACTTGTGTTGTTTGATGTCCACAATGCCTCCGCGGCCATAGCCAAGGCGCTCCACTGGATTCTGCGCACAGAGTCGATGGATGAGCGCCGTCGCCGTCCGGTTGATTTGGAATGGCGGAAACATGATAGCGTCGATGCCGCGAAGGATGATGCTGTATATCTTCATCGGATCCATCCCCGTGAAAGGCGGACTGCAGCATGAAGTGTAAAAAAATTAGGACGTCGGAAATGATTCGAAAAAACCTATACAAATGTATGCGAAAGAAAGGGCATATCTCAGGGTATGAGCGAATGAGGATACATGGAGTTCCGCACATATCACCTACGTTCTTAGTTTAACAGCCCTTTTGTGTGTTGATAAAAAAAGCTACTTCAAGGTTCCTATGGCCGATAACGCTTACATGAGTAGCTCTGATGCCGAATTATAATGCTTACTTATAGCCTGATGAACACAAAAAATAAGCTGAGTATTTTGGAGTGTAATAAGTTAAGGATTTTGTCTAGATATTTAAGTGGCAATAGATGCCAATGAAATGCAAGGAATGTGCTTGAAAATGCATAATGCCGAACGAAGTGATAGTGGTTAGTTTAATGGAACCGATGATTTCGACTTACAGTAGCATTAGATCCGGGTCCTATCTTAATCAACTATGGAGTTTATTGAGAAGGAACAAATGTTATAAGCAGAATGAATCTGCTCACGCCGCATTTTCGACGTTCAAATACGTAATTCAACACCAGATCTCTAGGCTACTAGGAACAGTAGGTCAAATCATTCAATAAGGTCATAAGAAGACTTCATCAGAAACGTGATTTCCGAAGGGGATTGGGGACATTTTTGAGGATTTCATCTACTCAGGTGAAACCCGATAGTTAGTCACTTAGTAAAGTGATTGGATTTACTTCAGCACACACACCAGTATGGATGTGGCACTCCAAGACAGCGTAGACAAGCAGCGATTGGGCACTAAGCCCCAACTCTAGCCGCTGCCGAAGCACCGGACGTGTATTTGATATCTCCAGGGTTGGAGAAAAGCAGCCGTTAAATCCCTTGAACAAATTGCAATCAGGAATACATTTTACGCCTTCACCAATCAGCTATTACTAGGAAACAATGATTGTTTTGAGTACTAGTTAACTAGCTTATCAAAAAGACTTGAAGTACAACCTCTATAATTGCAAAAATGCTTCCGATCCTAGAAATGTTCGTCTGCGTTCAAATATATAACTGAGGAATAAATGTTTCACCTTCCAGTGAGGAGTTCGAACATAAGAATTCCCAGAGACCAGTAGTCGGCGGAGTGGTCATGGCCCTTGTTGAGAATGATCTCGGGAGCAACGTACTCTGGAGTTCCACAGAAGGTCCACGTCTTCTTTCCCGGACTTATTTTCTTGGCAAAACCGAAGTCGCACTGAAGGAAACCAAGAACACAACAACCAATACCAGTTTGCTGTTACTGAGTTTGATCGAACCCCTGGAAATAAATGAGTTCTTTTAGCCTTAATGCTTACATTGAACTTCCGCGTCTAGTAATTGACAAAGTTTAGCCAACCTAAAAAGTGTATAATTAGCTGCTTTCTACCAAATGTCGTGAAGTGGGTTTTGAAAACCGCCACTTTGTTTCAATAACCATTCATTATGAAGTATAAACAGTGGTCTAGTCACCAATCGACAACTGGATCAACTGAAACACCCCAACTGGCATTCTTTGAAGAATAATACAATGAAAGCGCTTGTTTCACATTGCTAAAATATGGAGTCATACAACACTTGGACTTTAAAGCAATACAACTACTTGGAAAAATCTGAAAGAGTGCAAATAAGATCGTCTTGTATTGCAGTTTTTCCCCATAATTGAATTCCACAAAGTTGAACTAATAAATGCCGCACCTCCTTACATGTTTTCAATGAAGGTAAATCTTTCAAGAGTTTGCTTAAAAATAAAACCATCACACGTCCCTGGAATTCGGAGGGGCTGATGTCGCTTACTGTGTCTTTAAAACACCTTCGTGCCGTGCAGTATAATGCAGGCACGCAAGCACTTGGGAACCTGCTCAAAGAGCAATGTCCGACCATTAAAATGCAACATTATTCCCGAAATGGGGGGGAGAACAAATGGACGCTTTGTATGCGCACTTTGTTGGAGATCGCTAACTCGTGGGAGTTGGCACTGCTCTGGGCCAAATGAGGCGCACAAAAGTGGATGTCGACTCGACATTGGAAAAGTGGCGCAGCTAGGGGACTCAGAAGTATAAGTGACTGCTAAATATAGAACAATGATAGTAGGTGGAGATTTAAACCATATCAAAGAATTGGTAAGAGTTTGGGAGAGCTTTCGATTTAACACATTGTTCACCTATTTAAGAATGACATATGTTTTGTTTAGTAATGCCAAATCATATGACTATGAAGTCTGTGTTCATTTACACTTTTTCCAAAACTAAATAGATTTGGAAAACAAATTGGAACAAAATAACTTGTGTCGAATTTTTCCGTATTGAAAATAATTCCAACTGTGAGAGTCACGTGTAATTCCAAAACAAACCAAAAATGAACCAGTCCTAAAAAAATAATGCATTATAACCTGAAAATGAAGTTATCAAGACTGATTTTGTCTACTCTAAGAGAGAAATAATGAGAAGGTGCGGAGAACTTACCAGTTTTATGTATCCCCGTCCGTCGAGAAGGAGGTTTTCCGGTTTCAGATCGCGGTAGATGATGTGATTAGTGTGAAGGTATGTGAAGGCTTCCAGCACGCTTGCCACAATGAACCGAGTGATATTATCGTCAAAGTTTCCGCTAAAACGAAAGTAGCGTTATGAATTTCCATCACCAAGCGAATACACTACCACAACCTCATTTTCCAAGCCACAGACAAACACAAATCTTCCCACAGACCTTTATTGTACAAAGCAGTAACGTAAGGCCATTGTAATACTTTATTTGTTCGAACTGCTGGTTTCGGTCACTTGGGTGGCCATATTGTTCTAGCCGGTTGGTCGGCCTCCGGGTTGTGCCAACAGCCCCCAAGCCCTCTGTTTCCAGAATATATATATATTCTGCCCTAGTACTGCGCCTTCTTTTACCTTAAAGGGAGCCTCGAGACGCTACAGCCATGGTGTGTCAGCCTCCAGCATCAAAATTCATTTAGGCAGCAAATACAGGCTTGAGGTAATATATCCTTTGCTATGGGCTGTATGAAACAGTAGCGGTTGAGTTAGACCTCAAAAAACGGAACGGTTGCAGAGTTGCACAAGTACCATACAATAGAGGAGACATGTTGAAGCTACCCATAGTGTTTATGCTAATGCGATCAGATTGCAAGTTTCGCGCACCAAATATTCCTCAGTCCCATATGCTGTACAAAAAGTTGGCACAATCTGGATGAACGATCTTTCCCACAAATTGACACCACTATCGGGAGGACAATACGATTGCGATGGAGTCAAATGAACAAGTTTTTCACACTGTTGTGTTTCTGATCCGCACAACGAACTCGCTCATAGTGCTGCTACACCTAGAGCTACCCACTTTGCATGAAAGCGTTTTGTGCTACCTGAGGAGAGATTACCGAGAAATCGAACAGTTACTTGATTGTCGAAACTGGTGGGAGAACAACTGCACAGAGATATCGAGTTGGAGCAAAGTAGACGACTCACCGATTGCGAAGCACTGTCCATATCTCACCACCAAGGCAGGCTTCCAAAAGCATGTAGACATACTTAGTGTCTCGATAAGTAGCGTACAACCTGAAAGTATAAAAACAGTTTCGGTTTTGAAAAGTCCCACATAACACCTTCAAAACTGGAACAATTTGGCCACAATTTCTACGAGCCAAATTAGCGAAACTCGATGCGTTTAAATACTCTCAGTATGTGCCTACAAATGATTGAATTGGTTTAACCGATTTTACGTAGAAGTATAGCCGATGTTTGGCACACTATTATTTTACTGGAAATTACCTAGGAAGCAAATGTAATACGAAATACCAGCTCTCTTTTGCAACAAAAGCGAAGAGCACAAGCACGCACCCATCATCGCAAGACACACACACACACACGACAGACTAAAATTATTCCGGCGATTATGTCCAACTCCCCATCACCCAGCCACCTGCAGCTGTGCTTTAGACTAGAGGCATAAAATAACAGCCGAACAACAGTGGTGAATGGGTACAAATTGAACAAGTGATCGCTGGCCTGCTGGGAATGTTTAAAGCTCCATGGTAATCAAGGAATGGGGATTCCGCAGTAAATATGAGTTACATGCCAAAGCCAGTAAAAGGCACCATTTTAATCGTCTTAATTAAAAAAAAATAATTAAAGGTAGGGGCAGTATATCAGAGTGCAACCTACAACCACAAAGGCATTTTTTGTCACTAATTACAAAGCAAAGCATTTTTTTATCAACCACATGAAGCTAGCTGTTGAAAAAGGCGTTTGTGAAGGAACCCTCGATGTGTCGGTCGGTAGACCCAAACACCAATCTGGGATATTTGTCAAATTATCACTTTAACAACCTCTAAATTTTAAACGAAAGGCTACAGAGATATTAAACGCGATATATTAAAATTTTAAAAGTATTCTACTCTCTACTAAAACACGGGACTTGAAAATCGCAAGTAACTCCGCCATCACTCAAATTGTTGAGACCTTTGAAGATATCAAATGAATCCTTTGCAGTCCTTTGAGGCATTTAAATTAGGTACAAAAGGAGGACGACTTTACATAAGTCTCCAATTCCATAAAGGCTAAAATAACGCAGAATTTCATAACAGTAGTTGCACATGAATGCACAAATTTATGATCCAACAGTAAGACTGTATAAAGCTGCCGTAAACTCACCGACAAACGAAAGAGGACTTGATTTCAAACATGAGATTTCTTTCGGAGAAGATGTGCTTTTCTTGTCGAGTATCTACAATATGCTTCTTTTTCATGCATTTCAAAGCAAACGACTTTGTCGGATCGTACCTCAAAACAACCTAGAAAACGGAAATGAGGAATTAGTATTTGATCCAGACTTGATGATGCATGGACTGGAAAAATACACACAAAGCGCTAGTGAACTGCAACCTACTGAAAGAGCATCCATTGCATGAATGCGGCTATTTTGAAAGTCTATTCCAACCTTGCTCCCAATTTCATGCTTTGGACTCAAGAGCATAGCCCAAAAGCATATCTTTATGATACAACAATTGCGCTTGCTATCAGCCAAGTTAAGCCCTTGGACGAAGGCTTTTCATTGCAAGCCATGCACGAAGGACGGTGTTATGGCATTCAGTTGTGAGAAAAAGAACGCAATTTGGGGTAACGGGTACATTAAGACGAGAATCTCATGTTAAAGTTATGCATTCCGTGTACTTTGAGAGTAAAAACGTGACCTGAAAATAGCTTAAAGCAATGTACTTTACACTTCGTACGCACTAGGCCACCGCAAGGTTAGGAAGTGGAGGATAATACCGTGTCACTCATAAGCAAGGCAATTCGACGCATTTTTATAATTTCATCAAAACTTAAATGTCAAAAAAATTAAAGCCATTAGATGCTCAGCTGACACCTGGATCACCTTGTTCCCGTAGTAGGGGTTTTTCATCACCACTCACCCTTTCGGCACAATTGAAGACATCCCAATCAACGCCATTCCAAATGTATTACTAAAATGTTTTTCTCCCAACTATTGGCAGCACTTTTGTGTGTACTTCTAAATTTCACTTTATTTCATGGATCGATTCACTTGTCCATTAATTGAGAAAAATGTAGTTCAAGCCACTTTCGAAGTGGTGAAGTAAATTTTACAATTATTGAAATGTAAAAATAATTATAAAACTGTTTATAATTCATTATTCATTTTGAAAGCAGATGAATTTACTTGTTTACGGGAACAAAGTGAACCCAAATGAGCATTGCTAAGACGAAACAGCAAAGCCACAATGCTGAACTATTCGTAAGATTCATTAGATGCATAAGATTTTAACATTGACAAATTTGGGTTCAATATGTTCATTTACTTGGGAACAAAAGTGGCCACTCCTAAGGAAACGAAGAAATTAACTTTCATGGAAATACTGGCGAATTCTGCAGCCCATTGTAGTGAAAAAAAAGGAGTCAGTCTTCCACCACTCTGCGTCCAGGTAACAAGGCAAACTACCAATGTGTGCGTGCGTGCGTGAAGAATCCTGAAATGTTCATTTTAAATGTAGCCCTACTATACACAGACTAGCATCCAGACTTGGCCCTGCTGTCAGTGCATGGATTTCGTGCCTCATGGACTCACCAGCTCGACACGTCCGAAGCCGCCGATACCGAGAATAGCCACAGGGATGAGGTCCTCATATTGGATGTTCTCCCTCCCAGCGCAGGCGCGAGCGTTGCCGATGCTCATGTCCCTCTCCGCCAATGCACTGGAGCCACGCTTTGAGGGCACTTGAGGCACGGTAGAGAAGAAGGGCGAGAGACTCGTGGTCCCCGACCCCGAGCTCGAAGCCCCTCCCACTGCGCCTTCCTCCGCCGACAACTGCGAGGTCATTGACGCCCGCTTATCCACCGAACCGAAGGAGTCCTCCACATCCGTGGCGGGCGATTGACTAGCAAGGGAAGGGAGGATGTCTTTAGACCATGTGAATTGTATGTTCCCCAATCATGCACATATTCCACATTTTTCACGTAAACTTCAATTTCCAGTTTACACAATCTATTACACTTCAACTAATAACCTGTTATCATGATGATTTAATAATAACTGAGCACTTCCTTAAACAAGCGATCATTCAGGTGGCTCTTTTAACATAATCCGTGTGTGCACAGGAAATAAGTCATTGCTATTCTGAGTAAAAGAGATTCCTTCGAAAAGAATTTTATATTTTTATTGGTTCCTCCGTATCGTTGGCAAATTTCGATGAGGCGCGATCCTTTCAATGACCTCGGACTCAGTGAAAGGAGAATTGCAACGAAGAGGGGCATTTTTCAGCGTATGCAGAAGCGAAAGAAAGGTAATTTGAGAGACCACACAGACACACACCACGTTTGGCGTTTGAAGTGTATAGTGAGGATGAGATCACGAGTTACACCACCCGAATACCTCCTACTGTAATTACTCCCAGGGGAATCCTCAGATCACTTAGAAATAATTACTTTTTCTAATGATGTGTACAGTTCGTTAAATGGACTGAAGATATGGACAAAATCGACCACAGAATGACACCAGTTATATTGCTTTTGGGATAATGTAACGTAAACATGCTGAATACGATACCTCTAGGATGGCTTCATCAAAATTGACGAAAGCAGACTAAAATTAAAGGACAAATAAATAGCAGTGAAGCTTCATAGTACAACCTTGCAAGAGTAGGATACAAGGAAATAAGTTGGAATGCTAAATATAGGTTACTTCACTTTACTCTTAGATGCGTTTAATTATTTCACCATACCATTATTAATTGAATGAGGTAGGATTTTGCCTGCAAGGCAGTTAAGTGCTCGAAAGTAGAGATGAAACATCGGAGGTGTGTGGGGTTTCAAGACGCACTAAACAGGGGCAAAGACCAACCAGCCTATCCCCAAATAAGGCACAGTGCACGGTGTTAAAAATGCCAATTCAAAAAACGGCTGCACACACACAAAACGTCAAAATTTGACTTAATCCAAAAGCCCCAAAGGATTCATGAATTTCAAGTGGTAATTTTTTTTTCAAAGGCCTTAAAGCGACACTTATTGACAGGACTATAAGGGATGCTGATGGGGGTTACGCTTTAAAATGGAATAACCGCAAACACTCGCACCTTTTTGAAAAGAAAAAGAACTTGCAAACATTCCAATAACCAAAAGTACAATACCATAATGGACAGTGTAGATAGATGCGGGTTGATATCTTCCAATGCGTAGCACGCGCCAATGTAATGCACATTTTAGTTATGTTCATGCGAGAGGAAATGACAACTTTAGATGCTCTTAAGTTAGAAGAAACGGCAAAAACTAGAAGTACATAAAAACTGCTAAAAGATCTCGGAAAGTTCTGATAAAAAGGGTGAAAAATAAGTGAACAACTCACCTAAGAAGACTTTGATTGGAATCGCCGTATTCACGAGATTTGATTTCATTCAAGTCCCCAATGAGGTGAATGAAATTGCTAAAAAAGAAATGTATTAATGTAGGTAGGAAGCATAACATTAAAGTTAGCTAAGTACGGTTGTCACAGCATGAATGAATTTGTGTATTATTTAGTCGTCGTAACAACTTACAAGTTGCTAGAGGCAAGGGCTTTGAAAAGTGCTACTGCCCGGCTGCCACTAAGTTGGAGGCTGCTTAGCTCAGGAAGTATCGAAAAGACTGACATTTGCACGGGTGGCGCGTTCCTTGTCAAACAATAACTTGTTTACCGTGGCATTTTGCACGTATAGTGAACGGCCCAACAATTGTTGTATAATTTGTGCATAGCTTGTAGGATTAAAGACTAGGCGTAATTACTGTCAGGCTGTGCCAAAGGGGATAGTGTTCTTAGGTTGTAAGTAGTAGGATGGAATCCGCATGAATTTATAGAAACACCTGTGGATCCGGATGTCAATTAACTCTTGAGACCGATTTCTGGAAAATCACACCTGTCAACACCGTCATCTCAATAGTGCCTAGGGGACCAATAAGTGTGAACAGGCATTTATTTCCAGCTTTCTTTAAAGCATTTTCCTGGTTTAATAGGTGGAGAGAAAAGCATCCTATTGGACCTGGGGGCAAAAACGTATCCGATTAAGAGTGCGTCAAAACATTAATCATGCAAATTTGCAGTCGAACTGGTAATCTTGAAACGGAGCAAATGCTATCGAAAATAGGCTGACCATTAACTTACCCTACTGGAAAGAGGGGAGATTAATGTAAAGTATGTTATTTCGGAGAAGAGGACCCACCTCCGATCGAGACAGAGAACGTGGACACCAGGAGGCATGGCGACAACATTTGCACTTCGTTTATCTCGTCTGCAATGCAAAATTTTAATTCAGCGGCTTTACCCATAAAAGTTGCAGTATCCTTTCCCTTTTAGTTCTCACAATCCAGCAAATATAACAAAAGACTAGGGGACGCTTCAAAGTCTACTCTCTGCACTACCAAATAAATACTCAACAGTGTTTATGATCATGAACTTTGGAAAAGTACACTCTTTTAGTGATGCTAAAAATGAGGAAATACGCATGAGTTTTAAATAGGATTTGTGTCAAAATTGCTTCGCTTGCCTTAAAATTAGTAACTGTGGAGGAAATATGAAAGATGAAAAAGGGAAAGCGCCAAATATTTACTCGACCAAATAGTAAATAGTGGTTGAGGGAAGAGGCCTCAGTGCACCAGAAGATGTTGAAAAGCCGAGGAAAGCAGTGGAAAATGACAACTCACGTGTAAAGCGCGCGTTCACCAAACCAGTCGCCGGCTCCGAGAAAACGAATATCTTGTGGCGGTTCACCTGGTAGTTTTGACTGAGTGACTTTCACCTGAAGGCACCAGGAAGGAGGTAAAGAGGGAGTAATAAAGTAATATTTGTCTAAAGAAGTTGCAACTGACGTGGCTGGACGCCCCAAGTTCGGGTTCAAGGTGGATGCAGGTAGCATATTTAAGGAAGTGCGTGAAGTGAATAAATGACGAATAAAATCAACGTCCGTAGCACAAGCTAAGAGGGAGTGGGATAAGTTAAGTGAGTCCCTGTGAACACTTTTTAAGGGTGGTTATCATTTTAAGATCAGCTGGTCAGGTCTTGAAAGCCTGGATGCCCTGCGTTGAAGTGGAAGAGGTCAGGAAACTATCGTGTTATTCCAAAAAGCACAATGCGCAGATACATGTGTAAATGTCAGAGATGTGGTGTATTTATAACCTTTGACAGGACAAAGCATCATTGATGGTGGAAAGGTACACAGTATGCAGACAATATTTAAGATTGAATACGAATTTTTGCCTTTCCTCAAACACACGGTTCGCAAAAATTCGTTGGTGCTGTGCAAGTTTATGACCCAGTGAGAAACTATGAAAAACGTCATAACTGATTGATGCATGGATTGAAAGCCAGGAAGCACCTTTCATTTAACGAGAACAATGGTTCTTGAGGAAACAATTGATTCAAAGTATCAATTTTTTGGATACAGGCGACTTTTCACCATGAATTACAAAAACACAAGGAGGTAATTTAAAAACAAAAAAACAAAATTTTTACAGAAGTATAACATCCTACATCGGATGTTTGTCATCTGGCAGACCAGCAAACGCAGATAATACAGGTGTTAAAGTTTTTCAAGCAAAAGTGCGGTGGTTCGTGTATTTCTACTAAAAAGTGTTTCACGGTTCCTTGAGCAACAAATAATGGTCTTCCAAGATTAAAATTTATTACTTTTTTATGGGATAATAACATTTTAAAAGGATGTCGATGATGCACCTGATAAGGTGATTTTTAGTTATGCGTGGGACAAAGGGAGCAGTTGAGTGAGAATGAAGTCCCTCAAAGGGCACCTCGGAAGGTATGATAAAAACCGAAAAAATGGTTGAGAAGGCGTACCTGACCGGAGTGAATGATGAAGAAGGTCTCACCAACCTCACCCTGTCGAATGATATACTCGTTCCCCGGGTAGTAAATCTAAAACCGCACATAAGGCCATTTTAAAGCCTTTGAAACATGCCACAAACAAAACCTAACTAAGGAGTGAAATATCAAGTTTCAGTGGTGCTAAAGCGTCAAACTGCTCGTAAAAAGACTAGTGTAAAAATGAATGCAATCGTACTCACCAGTTCCAGAACGTCTGCCAGCTTGTGGAGCTTTCTTTGTGATAAATTCTTAAAGTCGGACACACTAAATAAAGCAAGAGACGAGAAAAGGCAAAATCTTAAAGGGTTTACGTAATTGATAAATGGCATGCATAAGCTAAATACATTGGTGATCTCCTCAAAGAGCAACAGTTGCCTCATTATTCGGTTAAGCTGGAGTACTCAATCATACATGATTAATCGAAATGAATACCTAAACAACTTGAGAGGTACTTGTTGACCTAATGCTTATGACAATGAAATAGAAAATCTAAAGGAAAAAAGTCTACCTTCCAAGCAGACGGTTACAGCAAGCTAAGGCAACGCACCAAATCTTACTGACCTCAAAAGGAATTGAAAGTTCTCCTTGTGCTTGTGAACAGAGGAATTCATCATTATCTGTTGATAGACCCTTCGATCGAGGGTCCAGAACTTGGCGTTCGTAAGGGCTGTAAAATTGAGAAGCGCATAAGTTACCAGCAAAAATAATGCTAATGGTGATCGTTTGGATAGTGTGCTCACCACTATCAGCATGTCTGTGACTTAAACTAGTGAAGATCCCATTTGGAACAGCACGAGCATAGTAACTGCAAGAACATGCTACCTGAAAACTAATTACAGTGATTTTAATCAAAATGACATCCCAAAGGGTCAGCGCAAATGATGTCTAACCAAATAGCTATGCCATTGGCAATCGTGATTGGTACTTTGATAAATGCTTACGGTGAAGTAGCCATTACGATGCTGACACCTCAAAGGTCGCGACCAAATGCCAACTCACATCACCAAGCGACTCACATGATGACTTCTCAGTAATGCTTTAAACTTGAATACAAGCCATTGAAATGACGGTACAAGAGCTGGTTGATAGCTCACCTTCACGATCCATCAAGTGGTGAAACATAGTATTTAGGTTTCATCTCATCATTCGAATCGTTTGTCTAGGTGAAGTACAATTGCTACGACCACAATGGCGTTGCCAATCTTCAAGAGGTCTCGTTACCTAGAATCCTCATATGCCTCCCGGTGCAGCAAGATAAGGGAAGGTTTACTCAATACTATTAACAAACCAAAATATGTCAGTGTCTTAGTGAAGTTGCGTATAAAATTTTGGCAATCCTTAAGAAATAATCTCCTAACTATATTTAGCAAACAGGTTAACCATGAACATTGAGGTCTACCTTTGACCGAGGCGGTTCGGTTACAGTTGTAGAGGAGGGCCATTTCACCGAAGGCGCGACCCACCTCCATTTGTCCAATAACCTGGTCACCCTTCAGCACTTCTAGTAGTCCTTCTACAACATGAACGATAAGTCTCTAGCAAGCGCCGTTTTGTGGGCAAAGATCGCTAGTACATCGCTTCAATCCTCCTCGAAGGATGCCAAACAGCTTAAAATAGCACACTATGTTTTGCATAATTCGACCCGGGAATTAGCATAGGTAGAAGGGAAGAAAGGCTAGATCTTGGTGTCTTTTACATCAGGCATTTAGACAACAGTTCAAGAGGCAATGGAACTGTTGATAAGAAAGGATTATAATGCAAGAGAAATTAAAATTACACTTCTTCATGGGTGCCTCTGGAGTAATTCTGGGCACCGGGACCACGCGATTTGATTAAAGCAATTCAAATTGGCTTTAAGAATACAACTTCTACCCGACAATTCTCACCACCTCAGATATAGGATGGATGAAGAATAGGTTTTATTATTAATTCAGCATATCTTGGAGGTAAACAACGCCACCTAGATGGAGACAAATTACTTGGAAATATTAATGCTTTAAAGGTTTACTGAAAACGGCCTCAGAGGATGGCAAAAATTTAGATCTCGTCTTTAAGTAAAACGCGGAGGCAGAAGGTGTGAGCAATTGCGCCCTTCAAGGCCCCCGCATGCTTGAGGGGGGAGGGGGAGGAGAACCTACCACACGTGTCTACCAAATTTGTGAATAAGGCACCTTTTAACACTTCAAAGGCAAGCAACAGTGACTCAATTCACTAAGTGTGCCAAGTTTAATAGAACCATTGTGCTTGTAAAGTTGAGTCAAAATTTGATCACCTCAGCCGAAAAGTATGATGTTCAGCACTGATTAAAAAAGTCTCGGAATGGCAGAATCTAATTTTCCGCAAAAGCTTGAGTTGTTTTGATGTATCGAACTTAAATTTACTCCGGGATAGGGCTCCATATACAGCCTATCTGCCTGTCTCAGGGGGTGGAAAAATTTGCGGACTAAAAAGATAGTCAGAAAAATTTCCCTTCCACACTAGTAACCACCTCTGCAAAAATAGCAAGGTCCCAAGTCCGCCCACACATGAGCTGCCCATGTATCATAAAGGAAGTGTAGTCCATTTGGATAAAAATGTGAGTAAGTTCAGACTGGACAGATGTAGATTGGAACAACTAGAGTATTTGCGCCAGACAGACTTTATCAATGTGGATGAACAGTGGAATTCCCCTAGGATGTGATGGTCATTTTGTCCATTGAGCTGGAAAATGGCCACTAGCCCGCCATGTATCGGCGCCCACAAGTATGTTTGATTGATCCGTTAAACTTGTCACAATGACACTTGAATGGAAAGAAAAGCTATATATTCAAGCCACATTTAGTGATGTGGTGGTCTCAGTCGAGCACTGGGTTTTAAGCACACGCTGCATGTGCCAAAATAAGAACAGCAATTTACAAATGAAGCCAATTAGGGGGTAATTCAAACCTCTAGCACCAATGAAAGATATATTTAAGCGGAGAGCAGTGTAAGCACATTTTACACTAAGAAAGCCATAAAGAAATAGCAATTTGGCCTGAACTTCTTAATATAACTTTGATACACGAAAAGGCGCAGATTTTTTACACGACAAGGGTCGTTACCTGGATGCCAGGTAGTTCCGATTCATCGGCATTTCCTAGCGAAACGCCATAGCTAAGACAAATGTGAAATATCGAAAGGGTTGGAATTTGAAGCTCAAAACAAAAGTCTGTTTATGTTGTGGCGTGAAGGACACATATGGAAAAGTAGGCGCAATAAGTGACCATTACCTAAGTTCTGTAGGGTTGGTGCTGAGAATTGTAATTTTCAAAGAGAACTTTCACTATTGCCTTTTCGAAATCCGACAAGCACAGCACACAAGTGGGGGACAGGGGTACCTTGAGGGCTATGGATGTGATTAATGGCCTGCTAAAGGCGAGATGGCGCTGCAGTTGCAAACACCAGCAGTGCTCTACTTTCATCAAGTTAAATACACTTCATCGTCTTGAAAATGAAACCATCGTCCCTGCGTTCCTTTTTGTGAAGACTTGCCGCAGTGGCATTATCAGTGCAACAAGATGCTATCAAAAGCAAATCATTTTGCGTGATAGAAAAGAGCATGAGAATGATGGGGAATGCCCCACTGACCACTCACGTCTGAGATGCTGTACCGGACAAATAAAGGCAAAATTCCAAATGCCTTTTCAACATAAATCAAGTAATTGAGAAAGACAGACCGCTGAATCAACTCAAAATATTTTGAATTTTTTGAAATAAGACAGAGGGCTGAAGTTGTTTAAGTACAGTTGCTTCAAACGGAGGTTTGTTATAACAGTATTTTGGATAAACAGTGCGCTAAAGAATGGAATTTTTGTGTTAAGAAGTCAGCACATCATGTTGCTGGATTGTCGATTTCTATTAATAGATGCATTGTCGGAACGTGGTCAATCTAAAAATGGTCTAGCTTACGGTAGGCAATGTGTGAGTAGCAAGGGGGAAGGGAGAAACGGACCTGCAGTGACGTAGAGGGCATCGCCCGGCTCTCCCTCGCGGATTATGAAGCAGCCCTTATTGACGCGCTTTTCGTACATACAGAGGACAATCTCCTCAATTTGACTCTGCTCTAGGTTGTTGAGGAAGTCGTTGCTGGTAATCGCGTTGTAAATCAACGACCGCGAGCTGCAAAGAGACACCGCATGCACAATAGTCGGGTTTGGTGTTGACAATGATAAATAATTAACCCTACCCACGAAGAGGGGCATTACATGGTTGTGTACCAATACTAACACAGCTTTATAAGGTCAATAACAACCTTTCAATAGCCTGCTATAGGGCCAGAGGATTACCTACTGAGTAAAGTCCAATTATGACGCCTCAGCATAGCCAAAAAACCTTTGTCGGAGGCTTCAGCACTCATTTCGCAAGTTAGGGTGGATATGTTGCGAGCAAAAACATGGAAAAAGCTTCATACCACCCTTGAAATCAGTTAACAATGGAATATCCCCTCAGAATTACTGGTTTTGGGGCTGAATATTCCGGTATGCTTTTCGAAGAAATATTTTGCAATCCTAGCAATGAGCACTCAATGTTACAATAACATATGGCTACGGCATGAAGACTTTTCCACCGCATAGCGACAATATGCTTGTTTACCTCTACTCAGGCTTATTTGTCCTGTTATCACAAATTAAGGGCTATTAATTTTATCAGTTGGGGTCGTTCTGGAATCTTATTCAATACTTTATGCAGTGAATGGTTTTAGTTAAGTGATGTGAAAAAAAAAGATACCTACAGGCATGTGCTTACGCATTCGATGCAAAACACGGGAAAGTTAAAAGAAGAGGGAATGCCACTTTCTCAATTCTAGTTTGGCACCCAAGCATCCTAAATGCCATGTTTTAATGGGCACAGCTTTGAAACCAGAAGACATTGTTTCACTTTAATTCCCCTGATGGTAATTCTCATGTTATTGTCTCGGTGGTAGACAATTGCATGCGGTCGGGAAATGAAAGTGAGATAGGGGAGAGATGGCTAGAGCCAGATTTTTTTGTTTAGAAGCGTAATGTTATACAAAAGTAATATTTACATGGCTGTAGTTGGTAGAGAAAAGAATTACAGATCATACTAGCGATTGGCTAAATGAATAAAAAACTTTTAAAAGCTTTTTGGAATTATCGTTACCTTACAAAGGAAATGCGTACAAACTCAGTTTGTCACCTTAACCCAAACAATTAAACCACGATTTTACGGAATTTGGCAACATTAGAGTCACAAACATTGATGACTGATGAAATAAATAGGTCTATGAGGACAAAATGTGTAGTGTTCACTACCTCCCTGAATATTCGAGGGACGCGAGTGTCAGTGAGGTGTATCTGGAGCAGCCCAACATGAAGTCAATTACTTCCCTTTTGGTAGCCTCCCCACCAGTAGTCATTTGTTTTCACCACGCTGTGAAAAAAAAGTTGATGCAAGTGTTGAAAAAAATTCAGCCTCATAGCAAGGCATATTCGCGTACTTTGTGCTCAAGGGAGGAGAATTTAATTCTGCATGAGACTACCAGGGCGTCGGATGGGCGAATTCCCCTTCGCCTCCGGACGCACACGTGTCACGCACTTTTAGTTATTGATACATAAAAGGAAGTGAAAAGTGTACCTTCCGCGAACAATGGAGCCGGAATGCATATGGCTGCAAGTCCATACCTGTTTATCTCACAGTTAATGAAAAGTTGCCTAGAGGACAGCCCCCTCCCACCCCTCCCCTTAAGGCAGTCCGACTTGTATTGAATAAGTTTTCTCTCCTCAAGAATGCGAATGCCTAAGCCTAAGCGTCTGTCGGTGCACCACACATTCAAAATGACCAGGGAGAGTCAATTATTACAAAACTGTCATAGTTTATGATACCTTTTGTCACAATGGACTTTCAAACCTTCAAGATTTATTGAAGGCGGAACAAATGGTGGGTGGGTGGGGTGGAAGAGATTTTTGAGAATGGCCAACATGCACACACGAACACACGTTCAGTGGCTGTTTGCATCTGAAATACCCACACTCAGACGAATTATAAAAAAGCTACATCATCACTTTTAACGTAGTGGAGTAAAATAAAGCGTAGCGGTCTGTTGGGTTGCCATTCACAAAAAAGCCTCAGTAAAGGTGTACACATGGCATGTGCGCCGCTAAAACGCTTTACAAAGTGGATAAATTCCACACATAGCTCCATCCCACAAAATTAAAAGTTACCTGAATGATTTTAATGCAAAACGCGAAAAAGAGCATGAACTTAGCTAAATGTTATTATATATTAACTCAAGGGCAATAAAGCGCCGAAGAAAGTGGGTATGAGGATGGTTTTAGCAGTCAATTAGGCCAGGTAACAAAGTGGCAGGTTTTGGAATGCCTGAGAGTGAATATCATAAAACAGAGTAATCGACGGAAACGCCCCAATGGTCAATCACATCACGGCCCAAACTACTATACTGAAGGTAATTTATTTGCACACTGGAACCAGTGTGGTATAGCTTACCACCTACCACCTAATCGTCGTACGATTGTGCACGCTGGAGATAAGTCGAGGCAACAACGAGAGATTCGTAGCAACACTTTTTAAACGTGTGCCAAAATTAAAATTGACACTCGATTTAAGCACAATTTGTTTCTACACCAAACAGAATTAGGTAAATTATTGCGTTGGGCAACGCCATTCAAACATAGAGAAAATGAGACCCATTTATATCACTTTCATTGAGAAAATGTGCTTTAGAATGAGTTGTTTTCATTTGAGACTTTTCACACATTCATATCGATTGATGTGCTACTTTGAATAGTTGCAAAGAGGAAATATTTCACATAATTACTGCCAATTGTAAACCCGATTCTGAATTTGACATACACGCGGATTCCTTTCAGCACCTCGTACATTGGAAGGATTTTTCTCACCAAAACCCCGGAATTAATTTAAATAAAAGTTTGTGAGAGGACGGTTTCAAATATCCACTGTAAAGTTCACTTACTTATGGTCCTTCTCATAATGGATGAATCCGATGTTGGCGTTGCGCGAGACACTCTCCCCGCACACGCCCTGCTTCTTAGTGCGGGTGGGGAGCACGGCGGTGGAATGGGGCGAGGGCATCATGGGAAGGGGTGCCACACCGCCCTCCCCCAACTCCATGGTCTCCTCGACCGTGCACATGCTTGCCAATGTGTTGGCAGCATTATTGTTACTTCTGCTGCTGCTGCTGCTATGATTGGCGCCGTTTACAGCCACCAGTGGGATGTACTTTTGGTCAAGCACCGACTTTAGTTGATCAACATCTCGATTACGGTCGCCGACTATGCGACGCAGACTTTCGACCTCGCCTGTCAGACGGGCGATCTGGGTGTTGCGTAAGGCGATCTCCTCCCGTAAACGGGCCACCAGGCTCTGGACGGCCTCCACCGACTGCGGCTGACCATCGATGAGAATGCAGCAAGAGGAATTGATGGTAGGATGTGGAGGCTGAAGGGCGGCGGCCGTGGTGGTAGTAGTGACGGCGGTGGTGCTGGAGGGTGCAGTGTTCTGGTGGGGCGGAACTGGAGGGGGTGTCTGGTGGTCGTCCGCTGAACACCGCAGGTTGGGGGGCAGAACGGACTGAGCAAATAAGAGGGATGATGAGGTTGTATTCAGGAGATTAGGTGAGGAAACAGCTGAAGGCGGTGATGAGGGTGATTGGGGGTGCCGGTCGAGCAGGGCCGGAGCTTGATTGTCGAAGCTGTTGTGTGAAGCCATTATTATCTTAATTGTGAGAAGAGGAGCGAATGGCAAATTATACATCCATTCTAGATGCAAAGTAGCGCAGAGCCACCTCGACGACGACGTGTGCACGCAAAGCGGAGTGACGAATTGATTTACAGTGGCGCGTATGCCGGCAGAAACCACGACGACGTCTCCACCTATCAGGTACGAGTTCTACTCTGATTGGCTGAGAAGGTACAAATGGTCTACAGACATTCGCCGGGGCGTATGCGCATACACATGGAATGTCGAGGCGAGGCAAGGCGAGGTGTCTGCACCCTGGGCAAGGCGCTTTCCACGTCTGCTTCACCTACCGACGCCAGTACCGCGACGATTTTCATGACTACACCATAACCTCAGTGAGCGTATCACCACTGTGCTATGCATTGAAGGCGCTGCAGCAATCACTAATACTATGACTTTGTCCCCTTAACCCAAGAGTCAATTCCTTTTATTTCAAATGGATGGCCATTCAAATGAAATATCCGAACTAGCTCTTTTAGCCAACCCAAGTCATTTCTTCGCTTAGTTCATCGGATTTACTCAGGTTCAAGGAGCTTTGAGCAGCATTATGGCCCATTTATTTGTGACAGTTCTTAGTTTATTTTATCAGGTATTGCCGTGTGGTTTATTCGCATAATCCATTTTTTACTCTTGATATCATCCTGCACCCAGTGGAAGACATCTACTTGCTTGAGTGCAGTTTGAACAGAAAGCAAATTTGCTAGTACGTGTATGAATCGGAACAGAAACAATTCTATTAACCAGAGGCAACAAAAACTGCCCCAGACATCTATGCGTGATTTTGAAGCACTTCATAACATCACGCCCCATAAGTATGCACTGAGCGGTGTATCCATAAACGCTTTTATCCCATCGATGCCAGAAATGATTCAGCTGCATGAATTTTGTCGATCATTTGTGAAGGTGTAATATCCAAAGTCACGGTTCTTAAAGCGGGTGGAATCAAGCTAGCAACATAGATCAAAATACATGGTTAAGGATTGAGCGAATTAACACTGGAATTGCAGACGGGTGTCTTAACAGAGAAGGTATTTGCTACAGACTTCACACCGACTTCTGATTAAACTTGTAATCGGGCAAAGAACAATTGTAAACAAACGCATTGAACGGCACCTGTGCTCTTGAAAGCTTCAAAAGAGAATACAAATTTGGTAGAAAACTCTTAGGGCCGGTGGACTCAAAATGTGATCTATGTATGCACATGTCGATTTCCTAGATCCTCCAAGAAGCATTCTCTACAACGCTGGTGCATCAGGGTCTACTTTATAAATATAACACAGGGAGGAATGGTAGAAATAGTGATTTTGCTTTTGCCTGAAGTGCAGTGGTGGTAGGTTTGGGTCTATCCACATAATTTTAACCTAATATTGAATCTGTCATTTACTGCTGCAAATAATCGTCAACTTTTTAACGACAAAGTTGGAAGGCTGCACTGGGTAAGACAGTTACAAGTATTAAAAAAATGTTTCAGAAATAAGGGAGTTAAACGGTAGTTATATGGAAGGGGAAGTGTTGACAGTTTAGGAAGTTACCTCATTGCATAGGTCATTCGTGAGATTTTATTCGCCAGAAATAGGCTTCAACGCGTGTGGATAATGTAGTTAACTGACAGCGGAATTCTACCGAATTGATACAACAGGCGATGGTGGTTCAGTAAGCACCTATGTGACTCAACACGACGCTTTATATGTCGCATGAGATGTAATGAATGGTACGGACGTGTGAATTTTCATTGCTATAAACAAAGCATAAAAATCTCCTACTATCTCCGCCATTCTTCTCTTTCCACACCAACAACAGATTTTAATGGTCAGCTAGTTATCCTCGTGTAATACGCTTACTTAGCAGCAAATTAACTTGCAAAAATGCTGAATTATCGAAGTGATTTACAAATTGAAAGAGCAGTCCACATTTAGAAATGATTTCAAATGGAACTTTTCTTAGTCCCCTTACTAACTCGGTCTTGCGACGGAGTCACTCGAACCACATAGTTCACATTTCATTGTGCGACATTGAATCACGAGGCCATGATTGATACACATCACCTATTATTTGCTAAAAATCCTAGGGTGTGTACGTTGTGTGTACACATGCACAAAAGTGGTAGTAGAAGAATTGGGGACTTTTTGGAATGTTAAAGTACTCTGCCTTGGGCAAGTGAGACCTGACCGGAATATACGAATGGTCCAATTTTTTTGAACGGTGCATGTGCTCTACCATAAATTCACTCTTTCCGTCTAGCACAAATACTAAGTGGAAGTTTGGCGCACGTCAACATTATTCGCAGAGGTGGATCAAGTATCTCTCGTGGCTGAGTGGATGCGCATGCTAGGCCAGGAGGATAGCATTGAGCACCGTCACAATAGCGATTGGTTTCAACTAAATTCCATTTTCGTTTATTGAATCAATTGTTTTGTCTAGTCCTTGAATGCAATTTTTGGTGTGATAGCGTACCACACTGGATACATAATTTAGTTGTAGCATTCTATTACTAAACATTCAGAAAGATAGTCAAAATAGTATTGTGCAATCTCGATGGCTCCTTCGTAGGTAGTCATGGTGACGTAGCACAATTAAAGCAAAGGCACCTGTGCCACCCACAGTCTCTCCATCATTATTTTAACATAAACTATCACTTCGTTCCACGCTACCACAATGTCGGCTTGAGTAGGAGGCGTGCAGTAAATGAGTGAATGACCACATGACTCCGTTTGGATTTTCCCACTTTCAAGCGATCCGAATGTCATTGCCTAATTCCTTCGGCTAGTAGATGTGCGCTTTGTTTTTGCTAACTTCCACCAGTGTTAGCTGTCATTTAAAAAGTTCCTTTCACGGGATGTAGTTCCTCGTACATTTGCCAGTCTCGGCACAACATTTTAAGGTAAAGGTCACTAAACTTTCAAGTGCCAAACTTTAACGAACATGTTTTGTCATGCCGAAATACAACGTATTCAGGTAGTAAAATAATTCGGACCATGTAAAAACAGGGGACTGACCATTGTCTTTTAAAGTGATTTTTCGTTACTTAACTTCAACATGCTCAGATTGACACATAAAATGGTGTTACTTTACAATATGTTTACAAGATCTTCCATGCAAACGGCGTGTTACATAACCATGCAGTGCTTACGACTCCGAAACGGGCCCTTCCATCACTTTGAATTCTTTGATTATTTTTGAATTGCAGAGACATTGGTAATGCTTTTTCTCTTTTTGAAAGCATGCACGAGTACTTTAAATCCTGGATGATGCCAATTTCTTCTTGACGCATGAAGGAGTTAAGAAATTAGGAACCGGAAAACCTAAGTGGACTGGACATTTTCGCTGATTTTTTCTAAATTCACGCTTACTGTAGCAACTTTTCAAGCCACCTAAAAGCCCTCCTAACGCCCCATTCCCCCATCCCATCCCACCGCCATTGGCTTACCACGATTCACGGCCATATAAAGGACCAGCGCTATCAAATGGGCGTCTGTGGAAACGAGCGTTAAAAATATTATGGAGCTAATTGCGTTACGCGCCTTGTGTAAATATGCATAATGGAAATGGACTCATTATTTCGGCCTAATGTTATTAAGGGATTTCAAGCCCAGCTTGCTGCTAAATTGTGTAGTGTTATGCTCTTCAACCAAGGATATATACTTTTACAAAGGTTAGGCATCAAGTCCGGTTTTTTTTTCATTCCCATTAAGTGGCAATTTTCTTAATTTAACCCCTTGCGTGGTCATGCAAAAAAGGAAATCTCTGCTCTTTTATCGTGTGGAGAACCTCAGACGCTTCCAATTGACCAGTAGGTCCTGTTTATAAGGTGATTCTGCACGACATTTGTGAGAATCGAGATTTTTGCATTATAGTTGCCCATCCTCTCGCCACATGATTCGAGGGACCAATCGCTACCTCTCGTCTGAAAGACTACCACCACTGCCACCACCGGTTTGAACGAGGTGTTATGTTAAGTGTCAAGCACAGAGGAACCGCCATGTGCTGTTTTCAATGGATGTTTTGGGGAAATATGGCAAGTTAAAGTCCTGTTCCATGCAGTTCACAGAGGCTTCGGCATGTGAATGAGTACATGTGCACTTTAAGCCTTTAATTAATGCTACCATTCCGTGCTGTTCAATTATATTGAGGTTAGTTGTACCACCATCCTGTGGTCACTTTCGAAGAAAAGGTGACGTTATCTGAGATCTGCGAACGCTTTCAATGTGTCACACAAACAGTTCAGTAGATGAAACAAAAGCGTTTTTGTGGCGAGATTCTTATGCACTTAAATATCTTTTTCTTTGAAATTGATTTCGTTTGGTATTTTATCCCATGCATGACAAATGCTAAAGAACTCGCTAGATTTTGTTTAAATTACGCTAGCTACTTATAGCCCATACATAAGAACGAAGTTGTTGCAATATTTTAACTAAAAGACCACTTTTCAAGTGAAGAATTTACGGACTAAAAGACGCCTAAAAACACTTCAAATTGCTACTTATTACACTTGCACACTGCTTCTTTCCTAAATTACTAGGGAGGAATTTGAATTCCAATTCGATGCACAAACGAGCCAAGTGGGAAGGAAAGCTTGAAAAAGGCTAGAAATGTTGATAGAAGTGTTTATTGAATTGGGGGAGGTCGTAAACGTTGGTTACGGGTACACCAGTAGAATTGGCAGATAGGTAGGTGGGGGGAAGGTTGTCAGGTGGTGTTGACTATTTACAAGAAACTCTCGAAAGACTGTTTTGTGAACAGGCATCCTGTAGGTTACACGCATTTACAGAACGTGACCACACCCTGAGTAATGTGGAAATCATGACACGAAGTTGTATCACACCTACAATGGCTGATACCAAGCCAGTTAGGGAGCAATGTCGCACTGATCCATAATCAAGTCGTACTTTAAGGGAACATCCTTAAAGCGGAAGTGATTAAAGCCATAAAAGAGCACTCTTTAGAAAGGCCGGCCATTCTGACACCTTGGCCAAAAAAAACCTCAACTATGTCAGGAAGAAATGTGAACAATTAAATAGGACTACGCATTAATCACGAATGAGTTCTAAGACGCTCGCTGGAGTGAATTAAAAGAGTGAGCCCAAAAGACGCTTCAATGTGCACCAAATGAATTTCTGCATTCCCTTGGCGCATATGCATTGTGCGTACAGCCTTTCGCCAATCGACCGTATCGAAGACCCTATCCGCTTGTCATGGCAAATTTATGCAGAAATGAGATAAATAAAGACTGATTAGAGAAAAAATTTAAAAGCTGTTGATTCTTAACTTAGTGAATGCTCAAAAATACCATTTTATGCAAATGCGCAGGACGAAAAAATTTACTTGATACAAGTAGTTTAGCAGTGTTATGCTAATTCGAATTGAGTGGAGTAATTTCACCTCACTTCATCATAAAATCAAAACAAAACTAGATGTAGATCAGTTCCTCATAGCAACAGGTAGCTGAGAATTTCGGTTACCCTATTCAAAATGCAATACATATGAGAAGAAAGATAGCCAAATTTGAAGTGACTACCAAACCCCTTATTGCCAGTTCGATTGTCCCCGTCTACACCTATTCCCATTCGCCCCCTTCTAAGTGGTTACATTGTATTGCTTGTTTGATATGGTAAATAAACCCCAGCAACTAATAGCTTTCAAATAGTTCCAGCCGAATTTATTGCATCATGTATTCACTTTATATCGAGTTTGGCTAAAAAGCAGTTTAATAATTCCAAAATTTCAGCTTTTAAGTAATTGAAAAAAAAAACGAAAACTGCAGTTAAACCACATTGGAGGTCAAATCGTAGCATCATCGGTACTCTCTGATGTCGTAAGAAGTTGTGGTAATTTGATGGGAAATACGCATCGACGTACAGGGAGACTGGGAGGCTATTGACATGACCTGGAGGCCATGTCGACAAAGGGATTCACAACTGGCGAAGGCTTAAGCGGCCACCCAACTTAGCGCATTTGATAAACCCTAAACACACTAAAATTCATTCACAATTTACAGATGGATGGCAAATCTGAAAATCGAAGCATAGGAGGGTCAATCGACTTTTTGCTTTAATACACTTTCCCAACTGGAAATGCATTGCCTGTGCAGCCTTCTGATTGGAACTGTACCACTGATTCCGAGGAAGCAAAAGCTCTACTACTCTAATCGAAACTAAGAAAGAAAGACAAGAACTACCATACTGCCATTGGAAGGTATCTTCCGCATACGCTCATTTGGCAGCTGTGATTCCCTAATTGTTGCCTTCAATCTTCACACCAGTGACCGATTATTAATCCATTTCACAGTTCAGCTCTGGTGGAATGTTAGACATAATACCTGTAGCGTCCCGAGACTTCCTTTAAGGTAAAAGAAGGCATAGTACTGGGGCAGAATATATGCTCCGGAAACAGGGGGCTTGGGGACTGATGGCACGGTCCGAAGGCAGGCCATTCGGCTAGTACAATATAGCCACCCAAGTGACAAAAACTGGCAGTTCGAACAAACAAAGTATTACATACCACCAGTTGTGCCATTTACGGAGTCAAATGTTTCGGCATGTAAACATTGCCTAACAAAAATTGTACCTTATCAATTAAACGCACAAAATTAAAAAACATTTGGGATAAAATGCAGGGTAAATGCAAGTACATTTGTAATTCTCAAGTAGTTAGGTTATTTTGTTTTAATAAATCGACGAGAAACTGCTTTTTACTGGCTCTATATTGAGTTCCTATCGAGCTATCACTTTAAGTTATTGGCGATTGCTAATGGGTGGCGGGGAACAGCACAGGAGCTGGAACTTTGCCAAAATGAGTGAGATTTATATAGTTTATGGAAACTATGCTAATTTATACAGCGAGTGCTTCTTTTTCCATGATTCTTTATGAGAAAAATTTCAACACGGTATTATTACCAAAAGCAAAAGTTTTTTGGTGAGCCACTGGCCCAGTCGTTGATCTATGTTACCATTTGAAATCAAACATTTGCAGTCTAATTGAGTGAGTTTTCGGGCAGTTTCTTTATTTCATTTGCTTAATTATGATGAGTTGCCTCGTTCCATCTAGGTCCCCCCAAATTATCAAGAAAATCTTAAATAAGGCAATATAAATTGCTAGAACACACTTAGTGGTGTTTTGTTTTCATAAATCTACCATGACTATGTGTATCCTTCTTTGTTAGATTTTTAATTTTGTGTTGTATTATGATAACAGTTCCTGTTTAGTCGTGGACGGGGTTAAAGCTTTTGACTTGCTGTTTGGCACTAGAAGCATAGCGTTTTGCATCAAATAATCAGCCTGACACGAACTCAAAGCTCTTTTCTTTAACTCTCTTTCGGCCATCCCTTTACTTCCAGAAGACAAGGGACTTCCTACCGGAAGCGGTTTTTCCTTTAAGTTCAAAAAGACTTACTTGGAAAAGCTTATGCTTAAAGTTGCAATTCGACAATTTTTGAAACTGCAGTAATGCATTGTGGATGATTGCGGCACTTTATTTCCCTTACACCGGCGGCAGTCTGAGTAAGTTCTGCATTCCTTCCCTGCTTGGGCATAGTTTACACCAGAAAATTTTACCAGATGGCCTGGAAATTTTATTAATGAAAGTTAGATATGGCGTTTTTTGTTACGAAAAGCATCCTTCGGTAATCTTTGATAATATTATGTCAGTTTGCAAGAAGTGTTAGAAACCTTGTCACAGCGCAACTGAACCAGCGTGAAAAGTGCTTACAGAGCTTAGCAACAGCTGGTGGGGGGGGGGGGAAGGTTTGACGCACAAATGCTCGAAGAATATCAAACTGTTGGGAGCAGGTTAGAATTTATTGTATGCATCCTTTTATTACCAGATTTCATGATAGGGTTATTTTAATTCATAACATAGGCATGCCGTCATTATTGACTACTAATAGTTTGGCGAATGGATGTAGTAGTGTAATAACTTGCATAATTTTATGGATGAATAAAAGTATGTGAAATTTGGGAGTTAGAGGTTTGAGTGTCCATACGGAGGGTGTTGCGTAGTCGAATATTCTCCAATTCCCCTACCGTAAACGCAAATATTAGCGATGGTTAAAGTAAACCACACTCGAGGCAGTTTTACTCTAGGGAGTTTTGGCGTAGTATTTCGGCACACTAGGAAAACAGCAGATGTATTAGTCACCTAATAGCTGTGCTTGATCGAAGGGTTCATGACACATCCCTTGCTTTATCGGAGTGGGATGACATTACTTTATTTGGGATATAGCTGAGCAAAAGCACGCTAGATGCGCCTTCGCTGAGCTAAGGCGCTCTTCGAGGATGAAATGCTGTTAGGATGCATTGATGCTACTGACCGTCTATTCTCAATCCGCTTTAGATAAAAGGGGTTGAAGGTTTGTTCCTGCTCTACCTTAAAATTCTTCTAATTTTTACTATGGTTTCCCAGTAATTTCCCAGCTTAACCGAATGAGCGCCTAATCAATCAACAGAAGGACTTGAAATTTTTTTTAGACCTTTGAATTGGAAGCTTATAAAATGACTATCTACGCTATTAATAAGAAAGAATTGCAAATATTAAATTTGATATTATGTTTTTACCACGTGCCAGGCTTGCATGAACACCCTTCTGCATGTCAAATACGATAGGTCCACAAAAACAAGTCATTTTGATGGCAACGATGCTTGAATTTTACAAAAACTTATAAAAGATTCATCAGCCATGAAATGTGCCGTATGTCATAATGAGGAACAGTGGCTTTAGAATTACAGTACAAAACAAGTAAAAAATACTTTAAATTCACCGAGTAGTTTCGTATTGCTACAAACTCCAAAGTGATCAAAAAGACTGCCGTCCAGAAGCTATTTGAGAGAGATGTATTTCCCATCCGTAAGTATGCGATGGTCGAGCTGTAAACGACGATATCCAAGCCGTTGGCGGAAGAATGTTGGTAGCAGACTTAGCGAAAATGAAGTGGGGTTTGGTTACAAAGAAGAAATTCATCAAATTAAAGTAGAAATAGGATTTTTACATAAAATATATCCAGGTCCAAACTTAGGACTGGTAATTTAACATTCGGAGCTCACACATGCAAAATTTATCATTATAATTCGTATTAGTCCCACTGACGAAATGGGAAACCGCCAACTCAGTAATCTCGCGCAGCTACATCTTCGCCCAAATAAAACTCAAAATTCAGTTCAGCATTCAATGACATCCTCTACATTGGGCTGCATATCCCGAAAAATAAATATTTAATAAAATTGCTCAAGATAGACGGAATGTTACATTTTTTACGTTTCTACGTAAACTCATTGAAACAGATCGAATTTGACGGTGAAAAATATAGCCACGCATAATTTTGATTCCACCTCGCGGAGGCCATACACTTGCTGATGGAAGGTGGAGCGTTTCTTGGCGACGCACAAAATAGGGAACCGCATTTCTGTTGAGGCATATAGAAAAGGCAAGGAGGGAGATGTTGAATGTCTATGAGGGTTGTGGATCAGCGACTGGTCACTTGAATAGATGGGATAGCATCACTGTAGGAGGCTATCCGAATTAATTTCGGTGTTTAGACGGAGCATGATCTCCTCGCACTTTTTGAAGTGTTGCCACTGTGCCGTCGCCATACCTTCGAGGGCGTTCGCGATTTCCTCCTAAAGCGAGACGTTGTGTATCACCCTCTGGCAGAGCAGTTCGGGTTCAGATGCATTAAAAAATATCGACTGTGGTATTTTGTACTTACGTATCACTTTTATTGATAGGGACTGCTAATTCTGATCTATGTGATGTTGTTATGGTTTGCAGGCGTAAAACTAATCATTTAAAAGTTAACTGCGAAGGCAACAGCACGTAGGCGTGAGTATTAAATTACTTGGCTTTAAAAGAATGAAAGAGATGGGGATACATAACAAAGCCTCCTCTTAAAGGGAACCAACCATACTCTTTAATGCCCCTTTAACTCTATAATTTAGCGAGTGGATGGAGCTGTTTGAGTCTGGAGCACTTAACTATGTGGTAACTACTTAATCGCAGTTCCAAATTACCACGGTCTGAGTGCCACCGAAATTCGAACCACTAAAAGGCTCGCTACGCATGTATGAGTGACATCAATAATAATAATAATAATAATAATAATAATAATAATAATAGCACTGGCTTTCAGTAGTAAGGCAAGCCATATGAATGAAGCCGCAATTGTCCTATGTATTGCCGCAGTCCAGTCGGAGATCATGCAGGGACTTATCCCACAAGCAAACTCACAATTCATGAAACTTTTATGTTTTTTAATTAAGAACTGGGCTATGCGGAACGCGTGGGATGGGTACTTTCTGGATCAAATGAGGTTCACTCGAACCTTGCAAATTAGTCTGGAAGACTGGCCAACCTTGTTAATAGTTAGTTTCAACGTTGAATCAGGGATATGATTGCTGGTTGGAATGTGCTAATAGATGCATCCTGAATAACTTAACGCAGGGCGACTGCAACAGCGTTGAAGGTTAGAGAACCGAGAGTGTGTGAGTAATGTGAAACATACCCTTGTTGTCTTGCACTGTTGGAGCAGTACTTGGGTGAGATAGAGCTGACGATCAAAGCCCTGCTTCGCTATCGCAACCTTGCTTTCATCCTAAAAAGAAGAATGCAATAAATGGTGTCGTGACACACATCAAAGGTGTAAGGAAAGGTGACCAATTAACTTAAATAATCATTTGCAGCTAACCTTACTGCAAATAAAATGGTTCCATAAGCACATAAAAAAATCATCGTTTCATGCTAAAGTCGCCTCAACGGGTTGACATATCTCACAGGAACGCAAACACTATCTAGCATCCGATCGATCATCAATGAAACTGGTGGGCTGATCCGTTAAAATGTTCACAGTAATGGTAGTAAATGCGTTGTGGAAACTTGGATACAGCTAGACAGGTTATTATAATTTGAGATAATCATTCTGATGAATTGTAGGGCAACGAATTATTGACACAACTGCTCGCAGTGCAATACTTAGAAATTCATTTTGAGTCAATTGAAACAGCTCCACCAATTCAGCTTTTGCGGTCGCCAGGCATCTTTGCACGAGGTTATAAATGTTTTAAGCCTCATCACCTATTGCAAAATGTGCACACAGAGAGAAAGACAAATAGTTGAGATTGGTGCGAGCGTTAAATACTGCTTCTACCACAACAAGTGGTCCCTTGGCTGCTTTACAAACTGCTTACCATGTGAAAGTGAATCACTCTGTCAATTGTCAAAACATAATTATGCATTACGCACCACTTTTTTCCCCTTTTCGCTGCGTGCCCAATCGTAGTCGACGCGCAAGAGATCCAGTTTGCGACGCTCCTTCTGTTAAACACGTAATGAGGCCTTTTAAGATGTATTGTCTTTTGAATAGGCAAGAAATGGTGGACATAAAAATATAGAAATACATTTTGAGTAATGAATATACCGCCGAAACAATAAAACGCGACTATTTCGTCTGGTGGATAACTTGGTCAAGTATACCTTAGCGTTTCAACGATGCACTTCCACCGGTTTTTTTATAGGAACAAGCCCATTAATCCCTTGAAATATGGTCTTTTTTAAACAGAGAAATAATTATTCGAATTCCATTAATAAATTTTCAATGTACTATTCAAGACTGCAGTTGGCATATTTGCCAAAAAAACAAACGGGGCAAATCTTCCTCCTGTCAATTTTCCGTAGTAATGGACATCCACTCCCACTATTTAGGTTTAAGTGAAATGCTAAATCCTGACTCCACTACAAATTTTTCCTAAAATACAGAGTGATGCAGTGATTTATAAGCCATATAGAAGTACCAATTACTGACAGCTCATACCTGTATTTCTGGCCAATGGGTGGTGAGAAAATTCTTAATGACCGAAAGTACTTCCGACTGAACATTCATTATGAATTCTTGTTCTGACTGACCCAGATCCGAGTACGCTGGTGCACATTGGGAAAGTGTTACAGCTGAAAAACGAATAAGCACATTTCTATCTTAATAAATACCTAGGAGGAAAGATTGAATGATTCCGAAAGGCGTCATGTTTTGATGAGACTGTAGCTTCTAAAGCACACAACGGTAATAAATGATGCATAGAGCTTTGCTACTGCCAAAACTACTATAATGGATAAGTAACGCACACAGATCAGTTCCTGGCAGGTCAAAAGCACACCCGCCGACAGTGCTCGCCAGTTTCTCAGATCTGTGCAGATCCACAGACGAGGGGAGTTTAAAATCAACCGTAATTTTTTTTGCCACTCTCTTTACTAAAAATAAAAGCACGTCTTGTTAATTTAGACACTACAAGTAAGCGTAGTGTGACAGACCAAACATACCAGCATTAGGGGTTATCATGGCTTCAAGCTGTTCCTTCAACTTAGTACAAATTTTGTAGGTTAGATCAGCGTATGCGAACAATTGTAAGGTCGCATGATCGTATTCGGTTTTGCTTGAAGTCCCAAAAACTTCATCACTCATCTTAAAATAGTGCTGCTGGGAGAAGCCTTACCTGCGTCATTCGACCTAGTCCTATAATCATGGGCTCAAAAAAGGACTGCACTCTTTTTTCAAATGACATAATCCTCAACCTAAAACCAAAAAATAGTTGTGTGATCAACCATAGCCTACGTCTGTTTGAAACGCCTCAGAAAATTTTTAAGAAGTTATCATTTGGGGCAGACAAGCTGGTTTAACACGTTAAGTGCCCTAAGATGACCGCGAAAAGAAAAGAAACCCAACCTTCAATAAATGAAGAATGCCTTGTAGAGCAATCATGCTAAACCACCAAGGAATGGCTGCAGACCTAAAAATCAGGATGACAACGCTTTTACCTAGCAATGATGCCCACAAAAAACCACTTTTGGGACAAAATCAAGATAGATTCCATGCTGCACTCAAAGTGTTCACATGACAAGAAAACATTTCAAAATGCTCTGCGACAATGCAGGTCATTAAGCACCTTCATTGTCTTCTGCGTACTTAATGCCAGACATAATATTCTGTCCTTTGATTGGGAACCAAATGATGTCTGATTCCCACGACCAGTGGGTAAAATAAAACAAAAGAACTGATAAAATAACACCAATACATTTCAGTCATTTACATTCATTCAAAATACTTGATCCTTTATTATCAGCTGGTCAATACACTTACCCAATAACACAAAGAACAAACTGAGCAAGTTAGAAATATTAGCATTAACATAAATCTTTGCAATCTAGTATCACTTACGCATGGCAAAAGCATGCTTTAAGGCATGCCGGATGATTTTATTCATCAAAGCAATGCGAAAACGCATCCAAACAATGCTACAAAATCATGATGCAGTAAAATAACCCAGATTTGCCTTAAATAAGAAGGACAAATTCTGTTATCTATAAACCAAATATCCCATGCTAGTGTTCACGCTTTAACATATTCTACATATTAAAAGATTTTACGATCAAAATGCAATTGCAACACATTAACAAATCAGTAGGAAATTCGGAATTTTAGGAAGGCATGCATATACGTGATACTTGAGAGCTTGCATTCATCAGGTTGAACCCAATAGCGCATGACTAAGCCAATGCCGCGGATAAAAGCAGTTAAAAGTTAGGCACAGTAAAGTAAAAATACTCAGAATATAAGCTATCAAAGCATTAAAAACACCCAGGCCTACGGAAATTATCCTTATGTAGCATCTATTTTCCACTGTGTTTCAACCCAGTCTCATGACGCACCAAAAAGGAAAAAAGCAATAATGACCGTGGTGGCTGATGTGCTTCGCAATTAACAAAACCAAATTGCTATCCAAGGACAAATAAAATAACAGAACCACTTTGAAACGAGTACCGATTCTCGACCTCAACAAACAATGATATGATTGATCAGTAAAACACTGCATTCTTACTTATATATTATTATGGTTGTTAGTTAGTTTGCAATGATGGGCTCGAAGTTTAGGTGAATACCAAGCGAGACTTTGTCAATGCTAAGTCTTATTAAATCGAGCGATACTTTGTCGTAATGCGTGCTTATTTCGGAAACCAAACTGTTGGGATTATTAGGCCCTATTAGGTAAGAATTTTTAATCTTTCACGCTTTTTTGTTTGCTGCTAATCTCACGCAGTGGTGATGACTTCAACGTTGGCCTATGGAAGAAATTCGATTGCTCAAATTTTCCCCAAAGCCTTGGATATACGCATTGTGGCGTCTTGAGACCTGCCTGAAAATGAAAAGGTATACAGTACTCAGGCGGAATGTGTTTGCTTGACGCACAGAAGGGATCGTTTCTAATGAAGTAACCCAGAGTCTAGCCCACTTGGCTAGAGTCCAAAGCCCAAAGAGATAATCCTTGATCAAATCCTAGAATCAAACAAACAACCACCATATTCCAGCACGGTGGGAAGTGATGGTTAGCACAGCAAATCTACTTCTAGCAGGGAATTCATCACCTACACAGTAGAAAAATCCGTCCAAATCATTAAATTACTAAAAGGAGCAATTGTTCAGGTCCCCGCACATTAACAATATCGAGATCGCGGTACTACTAGGTACATGATAACCCAAAGGAATAATCTCACACCCAATATCGAACCCCTTTTGCTGCTGGATAGATATTGCCTAAGTATTTTCTTAGTTATGCAGTCAACCTTGTTTTATTATAGTTCGCATTTAATTTTTTATATCCATTGTTTCTCAACTTGCACGACCTAGTCTTGAGGGTTTCGGACTGATAGGTTACCAGTAAGTAAGCCACTGCAACATCCCAAGTCAGCGCAGAAGTCATGATATGCCAAAGCGCTGTGGTGGAATATGTCGTGGGCGTGTAGCCTTGCAAGGTAGCAAGCTGGTAACTTAGCCCAAAGGCCATACCGCGGCGTAAAAGTGCAACCAGTGGAGGTCAAAGAGTTTGGACCACCAAGTGGAGTTGAGCAATCGATAAAACAACTATATAGTCCCTCTTTTTTCGAGCTTCCGCGTCGGCCATCACAATGCGGTCAGTGTGAGAAGGTATTTGATCCCGACGTTAGTGCATCGGGCGTTTCGGACGAGTTTAAAACTGTACTAGAGTGAGAGAAATGCATCGACATCATGATGGTTACAACTGGGGGGGGCAATCCTTAAGCTAGTCAAGGTGGACACGATTTAAATAATTTCCATGGGGCTAATTTGTTGCATTTGTTCCCTCTTGGTTATTTGTTCACATTTTAGTAACATCTTTACATAGGTACTGTGGTTGGCACCATAATAGACTTCGCCAATTAGTTTCGCCAATTAGTTCAATTTAGCCGCTGCTTCACTTTTTGACAGTAGTCTTGCAGACCACAGAATTGGGGGAAATAGTCGCAGTAAAACGTTACTTTTAATCATTCTATTAGAAGTTCTAATTGGTTTTCTCATCTGCGGCAGATACTCTTCATCTGTCGCGTTGAGGCTCGGCATTCAGCCATGGCGAGCAGGATGGTTTCACTTTTGGCTCGAATTCACCGCTGCTGTTGCCAGTGTAGCGTTTCAAGCTCTCCTTGAAGTAGTAGCAATGCATGTATAGCTAACGTAGGGAAGCGATTGAGGACTACTAGTATGCACCGATGGCCATAGCGCAGAGCGGAGGCTGAGGTGCTCACGTATGTTAATACACAGTTAAGCGAAACATCAAATTACCACAATAATTGTAAATTTTGATGTCCTTATGATGTTTTATTGAGAAGAAGATAATAAATGAACCAAGTTACGACCAGCATCTGGTCCTTCTTTTTAGAAGTTTTGATGCGCACTTTGTCTTGCGGGCTTCTAATCTCGGAGAGTGTTTAAACGCTTTTGACTTTTAGGTTTGCTTAAATGCAGGCTTTTTGATGGAATTACTTAAAGACCTTATGCATGTGTCTACTTTTATTGTTCTGCATCCCCGCAACGTCATGAGGGACAACTTTTAACGTTAAAAGTGGCATTATTTTTCCCCCAGTTAACCAATGCAAAACTACTCGTAATAACAATTGGGGTAGATTTCCACTAAATTCTCAGAAAAAAACTCAACTCACAACGACTTAAGTGATGAAACCTGCCTCAGTGCCTTTTAGTAATTAACTTCAACTGCTGCCATGTCTCTCTGTCAGTAATTTGGAATGCTTTGGTGAAATTTAGCTCCTCACTGACCCATTGCCGATTCGAGGGGCCAATAGCTGTCATAGCGAATCCATTGCCTATTGTTTAGCAAATGTTGACAGAGCTCAGGGTCACTGAAGCACTTTATCAGCATGCATTCGAAGACATTTGACAATAGTCAAGAAAGCTGCATTCCTAGTTTCATTTGGGATCAGGGTGTCGCAACAGGTATAGGTGAATAGCATGCGTAAAAGTAGCATTGTATTTTAATGCACACTTCACGAGTACTCAAGAGTTTGAATAGGAGAACTACGAGTTGAAAAACCATTTCAGAATACACAATGAAAACCTTAGAACGCGCTATCTGCCATTGTGTATAGCGACACAGCACCCAATTCAATGACCAGAGGTCCCAACTTGACTCACGCTCACTTTATGGGAATTTGCACCACATTCAGTTCACTATCACTTCCCGTCAGAAGTATCATTCTGCCCTAGTAAATTCCACAACCTCAACACTCCAAGAAACAACGCTATGTTCCCGACCCATCTCGACAGTTGCAGGTGACATTTCTTCCCCCAAAGTCCACCACCAAAATCCGGCTGCATTACTGACCAATGTCTCGCAACAAGCTCCCTGCCACGCTCCAAATCAGTTCTTATGCTAGGACGGTAAACCAGCTCTATCAAATGCATAGAGACGGATCCTGCCCGGAATATCCAATGTCATACTTAACCAAAAGTTCACCGGCGACGAAACCCTTAGACAAAAAATATTCCATAAAGCAGTACCATGTTAAACAAAACTCATCTGCAAGATGCGTACGTCCTCCCTGCAACTAAATTGTTACTTATCTGCTCAACTTTAGTCACGTAAATCTGAAGCAAGAAAATCCAGAAATATGACATTCCCAATTAAAAGCTTCACCCTCAAGACATCCAGCTTGAATGAACATAAGATAACAATGAGAAATATTAAAATTGACGTTTTCCTTTTTAGGGGTGGCTACACAAATTGACTTAGAGCTGTTATTTACAGTCATTCGGAGTAGCAAGTTACTTAAGAGAGATTTGGGTTACGGAAAAGCTCAGCTTGCTTCTTTATTCTGTAGTCATAATCCTTCCGGTTCTGAATAAACAATGTGTATGCATCCGCCTGCGCTGGATCCTTGGGATTAGGATGATCTAAAAGATCTTGAATTCCTAAAAGGATCTAAGAACTGTAAAAAAGCACATGCACTACCTGCTTAATGGTGACAGCGGGCCGCCAGTGTTTTTCTTCATCCAGAAGCGAAAGACAAACCGTCCCTGAAGGAAAAATATTTGGATGGAACAGTGGCGGTTCGAATTTGCATTTGGGCGGGGTTGTGGGGTATTCAGGCTTGAAGTACATGCGAAGGTGGAAAAGCCCACCCTCCCAGAGAGTCTAGAAATTTACCGAAAGAACCGACCACCACTTACTCCTTTTTTACCAGGAATACTACAATCCCAAGTCATGAGGTCAAGAGTGCCATCAGCGTTTTTAGTAGGTTTAGCAACAAATCCCTGGAGCGTAAGAGGCCGACCAAAACACTTACAAATGGATGGTCTCTGCGCCACGCTTTCCTTTCTTCGGCTAATCTCTTCAGAGCAATGCCATCAGCCTCACTGTAGTCACCCATAGCTCTACAAACCAAAAAACGACTATGGCGGTCTTCTACAGGGTTAACTATAAGTGGTGTTATGAAAAATAAATGCATCTTTAAGAATAAGTTCTGTACAAAAAACACAAACAGAAAAGTTGCAAAATTTTGCAAAAAGGGACGTACAAAGTTCTAAAGTGTAAGAGTAAACAACGGAATTCTAATGGAGGAAAGCTCGAAAGATCTCAATATAAACTACCATAAAAGCAGATGAATTATTAAGAACACACAGTTATAAATATGATAAATGAAGCGAAAAATAAAAAAAATGCCTTTACCAAAAGGCATCTCATTGTGGCATGGAATTTACGTCTATTATTTCAAGACTTGACATAAATTCTATTTGAAAATTGCTTGCTAGCCTGTTTTACCTCATTAGCTGCAGAAAAAGGCACGCTTATTTTGTGTTTTCAACCTATTTAGGCAAGCAAGGTTTTATCTCACAAAATTTTTTGTTGTTAACAGCTTAAGCAATGTGTTTTTATGATTTAGAATTTTATCACAGTATTTGAATTTACCGGATGTCTGCCGCGTATTTCGTTTGGTTGGCTTCGGTGCGTTGGCGTCCTGCAAGCGCAGGGTGCCTACCTGCTCTGTGTGGTTAATTTTTCCACTTTTCCGTAGCGGCTCTTTATCACAAGTTTTGCTTACACATTTTAAGTGGTTTTAATGCGGCTTGCCTTCCTTGTATGGTGCACCATTTCGGTTTTTACTTGTTAACCATGGGCCTTTTTCGGCTTTTAATCTTTGATAGTTCATAAACTTACCAACCATTTTGCCCTTTTAAAGATATTGGATGATTCCAAGAAATTAGTCGGTAGAACGATGAAGTTGCTTCAGTGTGGTGCCTTTTAAGCCTTTTGGTTTAGTAATATTTTGGCATTATTTGCTATTGTAGTTTTCAGTGGTAACTTGCTAATCACGATTTGATTGCTACTTATTTGCTTACTCATTCCAGTTACGGTAATGTATAAACTTTTTTGTTTAATCGCTAATCTAAGAAGTTTCTTTTTTTTAGGGGAACGGAATTGTGAAATCGCGACTGAAATGAAAACAGATGATTTTGATATCGCCTGTGCTTTTTACAAAAGTAACATCTAGTCTTATGGCATTTGTGTAGCTCATGTTAACAAGGCTTTCTCTCTCACTTATGAACAAAAGCTGAGGTTTTCTGCCCTTTTCAATCAGGCGAAGCACGGCCCATTCTCTCCTGAAAAAGCACCTGATGTGGGTATTTTCGATTTTATTGGGAAGGAACGTCGGTAAATACTTGTTTACAAAAGTCTTTTATTATATGTTGCCTTTCACCACTAGTTTCTAGCTTGGAAATTTACCTATTTAACCCACTCGCGTAGCATTGTTGTTACTTACGTAGACGTTAGCCTATCTCTAATCCCACCATTATTATTTATATTCCCATTGACTGTCTTGGAAATATATCAGAGCGAAGTGGAAATCACTAGGAACAATGTCCAAGACAGAAGCTCAGGATACGTTCGTTCAGTCACTTCTTCAAATTTGTCCTCAGTTTGCTGCTCATCTCGAGGCGAATGATGCGATGTCGTGTCAGAGTGACGTCAGTGTGTAAGCTTATAGTGCCACTTTTTTGACGTTCCTTTTGTCATTTCTTTTACGTTCGGAAAGTATGTTTCGGCTCCCGTCCTCGCTTAATTTAGTTCTAGAACATCTAGTTCTACGCTGTTTTCTTTTAGGTAACTTAATAGAGGCTGTAGTTTAACAGTTCCATTGAATGTACTTTTTTGTTTTGCATTCCACTCATCCACTCGCGAAGCTTATGTATTCACATTTTTGCTCGTAATCCAGAATATTATTACAGCATATTTCAGTTACAACGGCTGCACTATCCTTGCTGTTGCCTATACGGTTTTGATAAAACATGACGCTTTTGGGTAAGCTTAACTACATTCAATATCGTCATATCTAGCCGCACTTTTAAGAAAAACTAGTAGAATTTGGTTCATCGGAGGCACTATAAATCTGATACTAGACTTGCACTCTCTTATTCCTCCAGGTGAAGTTTTAATGTCAGTTACATTAGAAAGAAGCTGTGGTTTTACATTCGTTTTACCATTGCTAACGTACAGTGATTGTGTTGGACCGGCCATTCAAGAATAACTCTGATGTTGACTTCTCCCTTTTAATTAATACCGATTTTATGCTCTAGTCGTGTGAGCTCATTTCCATCATCTTAAATTTTTGTTGGTGAGATTTTCTTGCTTGAATTGGGTCTATTAGTCCGGTCACACCACCAGTAAATCTGTCCAAGTTCTTTGAACACTTTACATTCACCGACAGGGAAGTATCAAGTGACATCCTTTCAACAGCTTCTTGTCTTTTTAATCCGGATCAATAAGCGGATTTATTCAATTGGTGCACCCTATTTTGTGAAATGCTCAGCCTTTGACGTGGGTGCGTGCTTCTTGGAGTGGGTATGCCTTGGCTTGTCCCATGTGATGTAGGAGTCTGTCGAATCTTTTCAGTTACGGATACTACAGCGTGCAAGATACTCGTGTTGTGCTATCGCTGTTATTTTTCTCCAAGGCAAAAATAAAGTTTTTTAATTTGGGTTTTTTGCACTGCCACTAACGATTCATTATGCCCCCATAATTCGGCATTGGATTTGCGTGGTATCCCAAATTGCTAGTGTTCAGGTCGTTTATTTTACCTCATCTCCTACGCATAAGTTGTTATGGATCATGAATAATTTTAAGTAAAAATTCTGAAAGTTCATTGATTCACAAGCGAACTTTCCGATGTTCAGCTGTTTGGAAATTGCCATTCTTGTGTTTTTGTAGGGAACCTCAGGAGTGTAATGACCTTCCGCCTACTGCTGTTCACGGACTGAATAGGTAACTGTTTTATTCTGTGCGTTTTGTGTGCTCTAATATTGAAGGGACTTTCTGTTCCACATCGAAATATAGAGGCGCGTTATTGTGGAATTCAGTGTCAGATACTGTGTGACTGCCATTACGGCGCCTTGTTTTTTTACCGCCTACATACCAAGTTTCAGACTTCTGAAGGCCTGTAGATACCATTATTAATGAGTTATTCAAATTCAGAAAGTTGGAGGAGTTAATTTTTCCAAACCATCAGTGGGTAACGCTGACACACGACCTCCAAATTGTAGGTTTTAGGTATATTTGCATAGGTCGCTGTTTCAACAGTTTATTAATTCAGGTCAAGTGGACCTCAGTGCGTTTGAGACCAGTGCAGATTTCATGTAATACTCGAAGAGTAATTTTTTGTCTTACTGTGCAACCATAGGCATAGCTAAATGTCGATGGACCGTGACAGTACCATTTGACTTGGTTTTACTTGTCAGTGCTACTTAATTTGACTATTGAATTGTGTAGCTTGGGCGCCTCGGTGAATATAGATTGTTAGGTGATTTCGCTTGAGGAAACTTTCGTTGTTTTGATTTGTAGAATTTGAGGACCACACTTGATGCATCATTTGCTATCCGATTGACAAGTTGAACATCACCTCTGATATACTAATTCCTCGCGCATCCATCTGATAGGCTTTCTCATTGCAAATTCTCAACACATTTTTCTTTTGACAGTCAATCGGTCTTCGTCAATCCTTCTGAAAAGCTCAACCACCACCTGTCTCCCGGTCAAGAGTAATTCTCTTTTTTCTACACCCCTCACTAATTTTTCTTGTATATCTTTTTTGCGCTTTTTGTGGTTAATATTTTACGGTTCCTCTGCACTACTTTGCTAAAGTGACTATCCTTGATTATGACCGCATTATTGAATCTGTCATGGAAGTCGTAGCTTTCGATGTTGTTCTCAACTAGGGATCATCATTGGTGATTTAAAAACCAAATCTCACTGTGATATCTGACTGTGAAGTAAAAGGAATGGGTTGGATTCATTCAAATCATCACTTACCTTTGTGTGACTATAGGTCTCAGATTCGTAACGCACTGAATGCTCAAACCTTGGATCAGTTTCGGGCTTACGCCGCCCAGTACTACCCTGACAACGAGGTCAAAGTAAGTTCTGTGTTCATCAACTCCATTTCACAGCCGTACTTGGGCTACTGATATTCCCTTTTGCCTTGCCGCGCCTGGCAATTTGTTCTTTTATGTTAAATCCAGTGTCTGAATTTCAGCAAGCGGAACTGATCGCACAATTGCAGGATCGCCACTTCCGCCAGTACATGATTTACATATCCGAGAACCCGTTCGCCCTCCCTGGAGGTGCTTCCTTGCAGAACTTGGAACAGGCATCGCACGCATCACAGGCGCCATCGAATAATGAATCCGTCTCGGTATACTTTTGACAGTTTTTAGCCTTAGTGAGACTAAGTGATTGCCGGAAATAATTGTACATTGCTCTCATTCTACACTTTGTATTAATGGATCTCCTCCAGTTTGGATTGATGCATTTACTGCTGAATCTAATTTTAATTTGCTTCTAGGATCAATGCTCCTCTAGCCCTTGGGTCAAAGCCCAGTCACACGAAGCCACTGTTTGCAAGTCAGATAAGCACGGAATAGGATCTTGCTCTGGTAAATCACATTTAATCCATTGTTATTAAAATGTGCAAAGATGACTTCCTTCTTAGGCCGCTTATCGTCTGTGACGTTTAGGGAAGAGAGTAGCGTTTGTGTCTGTGATATGTTTCTCACTCTACCGTAATTTGCTCTTACACATGGCAATGCCTCTTCCTCTGCTACTATTGATTATCTGAGGTTTAATGATCACTTATCAACACTTTAGTCAACGAACAACAAATGAATGGAGACGATCTTGTCGCCCACATTCCCGATGGAAGAAACCACGTGGCAGCACCTCAAATGTGGACGAGGAACGACATCAATGAGTTCAAGGCGCTTCTTGCCAAAGATCCCGAATCTGTCCTCAACGTGGGGAGCGGCGAACTGGTCACTGTAGGTTTTTCTGCCCAAACCAGCATTATAGCGCTGGGTCCACACTTGGTACACATTATAGCATCTCGTGACTGCTTCCATCTCTACACCAGATCCGCGTTTCTATCGTTCCGTCCGGCAAATGTCTTGTGTGGGAATTTGCCACAGACGACTACGATATTGGGTTCGGTCTAAGTTTTGAATGGTCTACGGAATCGAAGAACTCGAATGACAAGTTACCAATTGAAGGTGAGCAAGCGACTCCGAATGGGATAGCGTTAGGGACACCCTGGAGCCTCATCCAGGGATCCTCTCAGCCCCCCGCGAAAAGCGAAAGTAAGTCCATTTTGCTTCGAACCGTTGATATGACCACAAACCCTCACCTCAATTCCTTCAGGTTTCTCGGGGACTGCTGTTGAGGAGTTAATTCCAGTTTACAGGAGAACATCTCACACGGAAGTGTACTGTGGTTCTCACTACTATCCCGCCTCTAGGGGAACATACCTTCTCAAATTCGACAACACGTACTCCATTTGGCGGAATAAGATTCTCTACTATCGGGTTTATTGTACACAATGAACATTTATCGTGATTTGGCCCTAGTGCCGCATCCCAAGCTTTTTAACTGCTCATTTCCTGTGCAAATATGACTCACATTCATTTGATGAATCTTTTCACTCAACATCGACTATATCCGTATCTTGAGGACTTCAACGAGGGGCGATGCTTGTGGATACCGTATTAGAGAAATAAGTCAAAAGACACACTCGGATAACGAGGCATAATTGACAAAAGCTGTACAGCACATCAGCTCAATGGAGTGGAGGGAGAGGGGTAGCTACCATTGGACATGTTTAGCTGAAATCCCGGGGCAAGTTTCCTGAGGGCGGCAACGCGTTTGCGAAGACTCTTCATTCGTCGTTGGGATGCACTCTTCGACGGATTCACTGCGCTTTTAGCACGGCGGAGTTTCTCCTTCTCAACAGAGGTCACAGTTTGAGGAGTTCTTTCAAACCAACTAGGGTAGTAGATCTCAAGAACCTCGCCTATGAAAAAAACCATACCAATAGAAAGCTACACAACAACAATAACTCACATTTCATAATCCTGTTGAAGTTAAGGACGTTATGCACAGTTGAAGCAATTATGGGCGCTATCGCCTTATCCACCAAGATAAACGCTTTGTCTCTCGCGTTAAGTGTCTAGACATAGTTCGATAATAAAAAAATACCTTCTTTGATCTGGGCAGGTAAATACCATAAACAGTACCAAATTGCGTGAAATACTTTCGCAATTCCTCTTCTTCAAAGTGCTTTGGCAAATGGAAAACTTTTAGAACGGAGTATTCCTTGCTTTTCATTGGCTTCGCACGTGATGAATATTTCCTAGATGACTGCTTAGAGTTCTTTGCATTCATTTGAACTATAAAAGTAAAAGATTTCAGAAGAGAAAAGAGGAGCGAGATTTCGACACAGTATGACTGCATAAATTTTTCTTAAAAGAAGTCTGTACAGATTTAGCTTCGACAAGATTAACAGTAACCCATTCAGCGAAACTTACGCTAACAGAAGCCGCAATCACGACGACACAAAAGCGCTTACAGTGCCTTCGCGACTCACAACGCGGCAAAACAAGAGGTGCCTCTATTTCACGCATTAGCTTAAGGCCAAAAAACAAGCAAAGGTAAAGTTTTTATTAAAAAATTAAGCTGGTTCTAGGGACAGGTCACTGCCTACTAAAGCATATAAAGTCGAAATCAAAATATATAACTAGTCAAACTGACTTAACTAATACACTTTGCTATTAAGGCGTTCATGAACATTTGAACAATCCCAATTCAGCAAGTATTTTACTCCATTTATTAACGTGGTTTTTGTTTGTCTAAACTTGGTTTTTTGAACAAGAATGTTTTACGAACTTGAGTCTAAAAAAATTGTTTTGATGCAATGAGTTTATTTTACAGCTCAATAATCGTAGCGCACACATATCAGCGCGTTTGATCTCGGGTACAGGTTTTGCGAATGTGTGTGTTTGTTGCACCGCCGGCCTTGAGTTTCGCTTGTGCTCTTTGTTAGTTATTAGCATGCATATGCGTTGGTAGCCATGGGAAGCGATAAACTCATTTTTATGTCTTATTGTGACCAGGCTAGCGTGTTTTTCCCCATATACCTGTTCCCACTAAGCCTTCCAGTGCGGGGTTTAGTTATTTGGCATTTCGGTTATTATTATGGACCCACGTTTTAACTTTCATATGGTTCTTTTACTAGCTTATCTGACGGGTCTGGGGCGTCTCATTTTCGGTTTTGACTGGCTTGCATTTGTGCTATGGATGCAGTGTCGAAGGTAATTTTTGTTGATAGTCTGAGGATTTATTTTCTAGGAGATTTATGTTCGTTATTTATCGTCCCTAGTTGTCTCATTTATATTCACTGCCGCCTTTCTTATCTGTGGTTGTTCAATTGTTAACATGAGGATTTTCTTCCCTTTCTCCCTGAATGGAATATGGGATCCTGTACTATTTACGCTTATTATTGGGATATCGTTGCTGGCTACCAAAAGTTTTTATATGCATTTGAAAGGTGTGTGCATATACCCTTGTTTTATTCATCGAAGCCTCGGATGTTGCATTTAGTAAAAACAGTGCATTTATTCAAATTCTGTTCGACCAACGGAGTCTCTTTTTTTCTTTGACCTTACTCGTCCTGGGTTCTCTGCAAGCACTGACTGTATCTAGGCTAATGGGCTACAGGTAGGTTCACTAATTCGTCCCTTCCCAATGAATAGTGGGCGGAATGCTTGGATTCTTCAGTACGGTGGCTTCATTGGCTTTTCTTTTGCGGTCTGGGCGATTTCTCAAAACCTTCTCACGTTGACTTTTGACAACAGGCCGGTTTCTCTTTTCGATATAATCAGAGATGCAGTTTTACAAAATGTTCTGCGAACCCTGGGCCGAATAATTTATTTCGTTTTGCTTTACGTATCGTTGAACTTTGCTGTGCAGTTGGAGTACGATTTCCCGTTTCTAAACCCTAATGTTGGGGTTACTAATTTTGACTACTCAGTGGCGGTGGAAGTGTACATTGTTGGACTCTTCATTTTCACAACTTGGAGTGCATCTCTTAATGTTCTCCAGAATGCCATCACCAAGAGCTTGCCTCCTATTGGGAATGATGAAAGTCATTTGGTGGTAGTCAGCGATTATCTCAACAATTCAAATGCTAATGGACTCGTATACGTAAGTTCTAAACAACACAGCTCAAGTTTTTAGCACCTTTTACTGGGCAGACTTGCTGATTCTATTGCTACGGATGCAAAAACTCGGGAACAGGTGTTTAATCTTACAGATATAAGTAAGTTGAACATTAATGAGATTTGAATAGCGTTATTAATTTGATGAAGTAGAGGTGAATGCTTGTGTTCTCATGAGCTTCAGTCGTGAGTGATATGCGTTTTTTTCTGCTTTACGATCAGTAATTTGTGCGTAATTTCCAATTGGGGTACATGAAATCATAGCGCTTCATTTGTGGTCTAGAAGCTTGTGTTGTCCCATTTTACGTTTCCTGCACCCTAGATGGTCAAGTGACTATGTGGCTCCGATTGAATGAGTCGTGTCTTAAGAAATTGGAGACCTTTCTAACTGGTGTGAATAAAGTCAACAAGCAGCTCACTGCCGACTGCCCTGCGATGAGTGGTAGGCGATTGCCTGTTTTAATGACTTTTTTTCGTTTCGTTTAATTTCATTTTGATCTCGACTGCACTTGGAGAACCTTTTTATCTAAATCTGCTGGTGACTTAGTTTTTTGTGCTTTCGCAGCATTCGAACCATAACTCTACGGTGTCATAATTCCCTCTTATTTTCGAAAATATTTTACAATTCTTTAGTTTTTTAATGCGTAAATTACTATGTTTGCAGCGATTTCCTGTCCATTCGAGCATCAAAGCGCGCCACTGCTGTTTCCAAAAACTACTCCCATGAAGCATCACAACGATCAAGAAACATTCGGATCAACTCTTCATCGCCTTGTGATTAGGGTATCGTTTCATTTTTTAAGCTTTGGTATGTCTCTTTGTGTCTCGATATTTTCCACATAAAGATTGGAATTTGATTGCGTAAACTCTCACCCTAGTTTGTGGGATACGAGGTTTTCATTCAAAGAGGTGGTTTATAATTTGAAGTTGAAGTCACCAAATGTTTGTCCAAACTTACCACTTAGGCTTCAACTTCTTGCGCAAGGCTACCAATTCTCCGATGCCTTCTGCGAGATGTGCCATTTGCACCCACATGGCGACTCTTCAGTTCTGGCGGGACAAACCAGGTGGTGGATATATGGAGCACTGCCGAGGAGTCTCACCAAACGGGACAGTCCGTTATTTGGGCTGCAGAAATTCTTGGGATTTTGACTGTCTCCTCGTACACAGAAGATCGTCTGGGAGTAGTACAACGTTCCCTCGGACGGATATTGAGTACGATCGACGAGTCTCTAGAGGTACATGCCCTTGGCCAAAATGTTGTTATCCAAAACATTTCTTCAACTCCCAGAACCGCATAGAAATCTGCTGGTTTTACTACATGGCAAGACCAAGGGAAAGTTCCCAGGATGCTAACATTATGCGCCTTGTAACATCTTTTGCAATTTTAGGCTATGGAGTTACATTTTAAGTTGGTTGGTCTTGCACCTCCCCGCGGCAGTTTTGCCTCATTCAAGCTGAAACCGCACTGCCAGATTCTCGGTGCAACGACACTTGAAAAGGAGAATGCGACGACGGTCAACGCCTATCGATACGCATCGGATATTAACCTTCCCTGGCGCATTTACGCCACGCTACGCTGGGCTCTGGTCTCGTGTGTTCGGCGATTCGGCGATCATCTCAGGTACGAACGCACTTGCCATAGTTAAAAAAATACCCGAGACGACTTCTTCACCTTTAAGTTCTTCCAAAAGTTGAGAAAGCCTACATCCCAAAACGTTCACCGACTCCTAACAGTACGCTTTTGCGGCCCAAGCATTTATGGGATCTTGCCTTGTAGAACAATACAGATGGATGCCAAACGCAAAAGAAGACTCCAGCATTTGTGGGAATCGATAGCGGTGCCGGACGACGGATGTTGAAAGAACAGATTTCACGAAGAGAGGGTAATTATAGCCACCGCGTTGCGTCTTATGTGTGCATAAATTTGCATAAGCTATTTTTAAGATGCGATTGATTTAAAATGAAAAAAAGAGATTTCTTAAGACTTGGTGTTACTTTATTCAACATTTGGAGGCCTACGAACGGAGTTCTTCTTGATTTTTTCCGCCATCCATCGGATCGCATCGATAACACCATCACTGAAGCGCAAGAAACCAGATGTTTGAGAATGATTCTGCAACAGAATGCCTATTAGTCAATAGTGCAACCAAGCTACTGCTTTCATGGTTCAAATACATAAAAAAGAAGTTGAGGACATCTGGAACCTGGAAGTAACGGAAGGGGAAGCATTCAAGAAACTCAAGAGTGGTAAAACGCACCCCTTTAGGGCGGATGCGCCACGCATTGAACAATCCCTGGAGCCAATAAGGTGTGCGCTGTCCTGGAAGACCTGCCTGATTTCCGATACGGGAAAGGCAAACTATAATAAACACGAATAATGGGTACAGATTATCTGTATTCTTTAACAAGGTCGAAGGGATCCAAACGAGCATGGTGTGATTACTAGCCGCAAAAAGCGGTTTGCTTTCTCAGAAAATAGGGGATCGGAGTGGGGATCAGGACAATGAGTAGGTACTTACATCAAGGTCTTGCTTATTGGCGATAATTAGGAGAGGGACTCCTTCAAGTGCATGGTTTTGTATCATTTTATCTTAAAAATTATTTGGAATGGGGATTACCAAAGGCGGCCTTTGACTCATCAAATCGACCAGGATCTGAAGAATCGATAATAAAAATGACACCGTGAGACTCTATGTAGTATTTGTCCCACAAAGATTGTAGTTCAGTTTGACCTCCAAGATCCCAAAATTTCATTATTATTCCCTCGAGTGCGATCTGACCAACTAAATGTGACAATCACTACAGAAAATAACGTTACTATTCAATCCTACGGTAGAAGTAATTTTGTGTGGTGGTATCGACTTGTAAGTCTCGTTAAATTTTGTTTTTGCTTGTTCAAGATAGGTCTAAAAACAAATGAGCGGCACTTGAAGTACCGTTTTTCCTGCTTGATCAAGACCCAAAATCAGCACAGAGTACTCATCCTTCTTAACAATCTGTCGGCAAAATCCTCGAATAAGTGTATACATCAGCGACCAATTATATGAAGTCGACGCACGTCGATAGCTCACAGGTTCACAAAGGTCGTTTAATAAAGTTTTAATATCAGAATCAATCAAAATAAGCTGAAATGACTACGGAAGTACATGATGGGCAAAAGAAAGAGCGAATAAAAATGTGGGCGTTAAAATTATTACCAAGAATAAATGATTGCAACAATAAATTTAAAATAAATTGGCCATTTGCAGCGAATCGTTAAAGAAATTCAGGCAACTGATAATTTGACAGCAATAAAGTAAAGGATTGGGAATGTATATCTCCCCACTAAAGTTAAAGTAGACCGAAGACGAAGTAAATACTAACAACTGGACTTAGTGGCATAAGTACAGAAGGAATGTGTAAGAATGGGTGGCAGGAACTGGAAGTCCATGCTCAGTATGATACGTCTAAGAAGTTATAGGCGAAAAAATTTTCAAGACGGACCACACAATGACTTGACATTTGTCTAACGGACCAACTTAGCAATACGGAAAGCTCACGCAACTTGTGTACTGATGCTTCACTGCCTAGTGCATGATTGTAATACTTTGTTTGTTCGAACTACCAGTTTGGGTAACTTGGGTTGCCATCTTGTTCTAGCCGGTTGGTCGGCCTCCGGGCCGTGCCAACAGCCCCCAAGTCCTCTGTTCCCCGAATATATATATTCTGCCCTAGTACTGCGCCTTCTTTTACCTTAAAGGGAGCCTCGGGACGCTACATTGATGGCAGCGGAAAGCGGACCCGACTTTGATGCATTTTATCCTGCTCCATGCCGTTTCTGGCAAACGTCAGCGTGCTATGGAGGGGAGAACCTTTGGTATCTCGTAACAGAAGGGTTGGGATCGACGTTCATCTTCGACATCTCCCTCGCCCTCGTGTTCGACAGGAAAGCTATTAACAACTGAAGCGACACTAGCCGTGGACTCCAAGCCCAGAGGAGGACCAAGAGGTGCGCATTTGCTGCACTGAGTGCTACGCGAAATTGATAGCACTACAGGAACACATGCGTTCGAACCTCGACGACTGGGACGGTTAGCTCGTGGGTGCTTCTCGCGGCACTGATTACGTTGTGATGGCTGACACGGGAGGCTGGCTGAGGGGAGGGCCGGGGACGACGCTCGAAAGAAGAGAGGGGCTGTGTAGTGCTTTGTTTGTTCGAACTACCGGTTTAGGTGACTTGGGTGGCCATCTTGTTCTAGCCGGTTGGCCGACCTCAGGGCCGTGCCAACAGCCCCCAAGTCCTCTGTTCCCGGAATATATATATTCTGCTTTAGTACTGCGCCTTCTTTTACCTTAAGGGGAGCCTCGGGACGCTACAATGATACAGCTCTGATTTTTACAATTTGGTGCATTCGTATTTATTGATGCACTTCAAAAACGTTTCACCCTTAAAAATAAATCACTTAGCATGGCGAATCACAGGCATAATGTTAAAATAACTTTTATGAGGCGCCGCATATGGGCAAGGCTAGTAGCTGTACGTGGTTTTTGCAGTGCTACACCATGGTACGACTTCAATGAACGCTCAAAGAACTAAGTTTCCACTTGTCATATGCATGGGCTTCCAAGTGAATACAAAGCCCGTTTTATTTTTTTGAAGGCATAAAAAATATTGTTAACTGGGAGGTGCAAAGGCATTGATGCTAAAACCACAGAAATTATAATTTACTATGATGCATAAGAGCGATCAGAGCTAAGTGCTAAAAGAAAATAAGAATTCCTTTGCAACAGAGGTGTAGAATTCGAGACTTCCTTTGAGGTAAAAGAGGGCGTAGCACTAGAACTGAATACATATATTTTGGAAACAGCGATTGGAGGCTACTGGCATGGCCCTGAGGGTAGCCAAACGGCTGGTACAATATGGCCACCCAAGTGACCAAAACCGGCTCTACGGACGAAAAATTTTTACAAGAGATAAGGCTCGTACGATATTTACAATGTTTAAATGTACCTGTAATGCTTCGCTTGTTTGAACTACCGGCTTCGTTCATTTGGGTGGTCATCTTGTACTGAGCCGGTTGGTCGGCCTCCGGGCCGTGCCAACAGCCCCCAAGCCTTCTCCTTCCAGAATACATGTATTATATCCCCAGTACTTTGCCTTCTTTTACCTTAAGGGGAGACTCGGGACGCTACATTGGTGGCAGCGGAAAGCGGACCCGACTTTGATGCATTTTATCCTGCTCCATGCCGCTTCTGGCAAACGTCGGCGTTGTGAAAGAAGTATGCGTGCTATGGAGGGGAGAACCTTTGGGGTCTCGTAACAGAAGGGTTGAGATCGAGGTTCATCTTCGACATCCCCCTCGCCCTCGTGTTCGACTGAGAAGCTATTAACAACTGAAACGACACTAGCCCTGGACTCTAAGCCCAGTGGAACTGCCAAGAGAGATCTGTGACGTTGTGGTCAAGTATCCTCTGTAAGCTCTCTCTTTTTTCCTTGGGCGACTCGTCGTTCTTCGTCAAAGTGCGCATCCACAGATGTAGAATGGGCAGCACGCCTTTCGACGACATGGTTTTATGCTTTGCACACTTGGATCGCATGCCTTTTGTTCCTATGAGGCCCGACCGCCACATTTGCTCAGGTTTCTACGATGTCTTGGCGTTTCTTCTACGGTATCAATTAAGCCTGGAATCGCAATATGTGTTGTGTGTGTCTCGACCTATTCGAAAACTTGGATTCGTACCTCCATCTTTCATTGGAACACATTATCGTGGGAGAGGACGGCCAAGAAGCGCGCATTTGCTGCACTGAGTGCTACGCGGGATTGATGGCACTACAGGAACACATGCGTTCGAACCTCGACGACTTGGACGGTTAGCTCGTGGGTGCTTCTTGCAGCACTGATTACGTTGGGATGGCTGACACGGAAGGCTGACCAAGGAGAGCGTCGGGGACGAGGCTCGAACGAAGGGAGGGGCTGTGTAATACTTTGTTTGTTCGAACTACCGGTTTGGGTCACTTGGGTGGCCATATTGTGCTGAGCCGGATGGTCGGCCTGTGAGCTGTGCCAACAGCTCCCAAGCCCTCTGCTTCCAGAATACATGTATTCTATCCCCAGTACTTTGCCTTCTTTTACCTTAAAGGGAGCCTCGGGACGCTACAGTACCTTTTAGACGAGAGGGGGAAGAAAAATTGGAAGTCGCACAAGATGGGATGTAATACTTTGTTTGTTCGAACTACCGGTTTAGGTCACTTGGGTGGCCATCTTGTTCTAGCCGGTTGGTCGGCCTCCGGGCCGTGCCAACAGCCCCCAAGTCCTCTGTTTCCGGAATATATATATCCTGCCCTAGTACTGCGCCTTCTTTTACCTTAAGGGGAGCCTCGGGACGCTACATGGGAACTCAAATTCCTCTTGGAGAGAAGGGCGATGATGCTCCACTTTTCTTGGGCCTATGCTGCTTCAAATTATTTTGTATCAATAAACGTGTCACTACCGAATCAGCATGTTTGATCGTTGGTTAGTTAAAAGGAAGAAACTTTCAATAGAGATCGTGCAGCACATAGCAATCCGTCCCTTCTAAACTTTTAGTAATTTTCACCAACGCACACTAATGCATTATTTTAATTTTAATAGTTTTATTCGGTGACGGGTTATGAAAACCAGAAAGAGAGAGACAAACGAGTAAGGTACCATTAACACAATGCCTATTTCAAAGAAGCGAGCTTATCGATAACAATTTGACTAATGATTTAATGGAATATACAGTTTTTTCTGCTTTTGATGGAAATAATTAGCTATGATTTAAAGCCAAGTGTTTCGAACTTAGATTTTTTGCCAAAATTGGAATTTCCTGTAGTAAAATATTATTCAAATAAAGGCGAATTCATGGTAGTTGTTTATTCCTGCCTAACCATCAATGAAATAAATCATTACAAATATCCAGTAAATTACAAGGTCAACTCTAATATTAGGGCTAGGACTCATTGGGCTTTTACCGATTTGGGGAGATGAGTGAAGAAGAGGAGCATCCGAAAGGCATTCTGAAGCATACTGACACGAATGAAAAGAAAAACAAAACTTTTCAATGGGATGAGATGAACATTTTGGCCACTTATCATCCTGCGGACAAAACATATGGTCACATGAGAGTGGATGAGCCGCCGACACCTTACAATTTTGAGTATAATGCCTCTCAGACACCTAGCCGGGGAATCTCACCAGACGTGCTTGCCAGCAAACTTGCCGGTATATCGGATGAACCGCCTGCGATACGCGACGTAGGTTATTCCTATCGCTTACATCTGTGATCTTATCATACTTATTATTTTTGGTTCTAACTTTTTCCCTACTATCAAAAGAAAGATGATTTTTTGCAATTTTTAAAAGTATTTTCACGTGTTTTTTTTCACCCTTATCTGCAAACAGCATTAATTTCACTATCTTAATGATGATGTATTGGATTTCCACTTTTAACTGGAGCAGAGGATCGTTAAACATACATGTCTTTTTTCAATATTCGTGTACCTGTATTTAAATTTTGGGGTTTTTTGGGGTTTTTCCGTTATGTTCTTGTTTCCTATTGAGTTTCAACATGAGAACGAATCATTATTACATTGTAGGGAAATGGTTCACTTGATTTTTTGGCCTATTTGAAAAGTTCATTGATTTAAGTTTTGAAGTATACGTTCTCTAATATTTGTGTGCCTGGCTGGAGTTATATGTTATTCATTGATCGAGACGTGTTTACTCCGTTTTGTTTACATTGGAGTTTTAGTTTGGATCACCTTACTATTTTAGCATATTTTTGAACACAGTGTATTTACATGCACTTTTGATTTCATGGTTCTTTTTTGAGTTAAATGTCTATGTGATGCTATTTTCTCATGTAATTGTTTTGCTTTGACTTATTAATTAATTTGGTTCTTTAACGAAGCCAGCAGGTTGTGATTAGCTACACAAATGCTTTTAACTCTTCCACGTTTAGAAATCGGGTGGTTTTTTTCACATCCTGTAAAATGAAGCCTGGATATTTGGGTTTTGGCTATTTTGCCCTTTTCCTATTATTTCCGTTTAACCTGATGTTGATTCGTGCAGTTACCTCTAGGCACCTTCTCATGAATCTTTTCAGTTTTAAACAGACACATTAAACCGTATTTCACTTTCTTCAATGCGTCCGGTTTCTTTGAAAGTGTGTATAGGACTGTCTACCTAGCTTCAGCTTTTGCAATTTTTTGCATAAAAATTGGAAAGGAAGATTTCCACATGGCACAATTTATTGCAAGAGTTGTTAATCCTTCGGTTTCAAGCCCTGAGATGTGTTTAAAAGTCTCATATCCGAAATGACAGTCCCGTTTAATTTGTCCAAGTACATGGTCGTTAATTTTCGATACCTATAGTTTTTCACTAAAGAATCTGTTTTTTTGTGATAGCACGCATGTTATGTGCAGTAGCTACGTGCAACCAATGTTTGATCTATGGAGGGCCCTTCCATGGTCACTTAAGTTGCATGAAAGTAAACAATTTCAAACAATTTTCGTTTTTTCCCATCATTCTTGGGTTTGATTCCCTTCCATTCAAAAACTATCATCAAATGCCATTCGTGTAAATTGATTTGCACAAGTTCTCTTGAATTCGCCTTCTTAAAGCGTATTAGAGGGTGACGCTGCATCGAAGTATTGATTACTTATGCCATGTGGATAATGAATAGGATGCTTACCGATGTCGTTTCAGTGTGCCTTTATCATCGTGTAAACTGATAGTTGCCTACCACCCTTTAAGCCTTTCCTGCGTTCTTGTCCCTTTGTAGCAAGCTCTGGTCTTCATGTACTCATAGTGGGATCTACATTATGTCTTACATTTCAGCTTTGTTACTCTTAAGTTGATTACAATTCATCCGTATGGTATGATAGGTCTTTTCCATTCCTTTTTGTAGAAAACATTAAATGAGTTGAAGTCACCTGTTATCTAGTTTGTAGCGAGTTTCCACTTCATTGGATGTGCCACTTAAGCTCTAGTCCTTCAGGACAGAAAACACGATGCTGATGCCATTCTGGCACCCGAAGAGGCGGAACATCGTCGAAAATTTGAGGAGAAACGGAGGAAACACTACAACGAGTACCAGGCCGTTCTTGCAATGCGAGGTTCACATAGCTCTGGGGCTGAGGATGATGAAGACGAGGACGAAAACTATGTGGATCCTATCGCTGCACGAAATGCAAAAATAAACTCTCAAACGCACACTACTCCACGCAATCGTAAGTGAGAACTCGCCTTCGTGCACCCACACTCACATTTTCTCCTGTTCTCTTCCTCTCAGTATTCTCAGAACTGCACCCGTATTTTATGTACACTTCCGATACTTGGGTCTGTGACCTGCTCATTACGTTCGACAATGGTGCATCTTAAAAGTCCTTCGGAACAATGTTAATTGTTTCGTCTGGTGTGAGTGAAACTATTTTTTTCTGCTGCTATTAATAGATGTTTGAGCAAGGTGCTTCATGCATATTGGAGTTTTTAGACTTCTTTAGGACAGTAATAAATTATGAGTGTGGAAATCATGCGAAAGTCGACAAAAAAAATCCCTGTAGATGTGTGGGTCCTGTTCATGAATTGGACGAATAAATTGTCCGCCTCAGGAAAGGGGAAAACTTTAGAATTCAGAGTCTGTCAGCTCGTAGCTGCGATAGACTTTTAGATAGGGTTGCTCAAGGTCTGCGTTAAGCTGCTGCGATAGGTTTTTGACATTTGTATCGTGCATTTGGGATCCGCATTTCGTTTAGCAACTGGCCAACTTCATTGGTCTTCGACCATTATGCAATGTCTTGACATTCACTCAATTTATTTTTCCTGCTTAAATGTACCAGAATGGAGGTTAAACTCGGCTTCGTCACCTCGTCGCGGCCATACTTGTACCCAAGTTTGATAAATACGATTTGTGCTTCCAATGCGCTTACCTGGAAATTCTATCGTCTTTCTTGGAATTGTTGATGTAGGTTTTCTTCTGTCCCTCCAGTTCCATGGTCGAACTATCTTGCAGTGTTTTATTGCAGAGTGTTGCATTTATCCCATAAATCACATGTATTTAATGGTGCACGTACCAACACCAAATCTTCCTTGTAAACTGCCAAAGGACAGCTAGCTCGTTCTGCGCAGTTTCATAAATTGCAGAGGAAGGCTTGCTCTGCACTTGCACAGTTTCCTATGATTTTAAAAAATGTTCTTACTATCCACATAAATAATTTGAATTCCAGAATTGAACTGGTATCGGCATGATATCGTTTTCCACTTTTGCCTCAAAAGTTACCTAGTAAAGCTATTGTACTCGTTTTAAACATGATGGTAAAGCTCAGATACTGACCCGCGGATAAGTGTGGTGGAGTGCTCTTATGAGTGATGAATGTACTGGGCAAGAGCAGGCGAAACATTGCTTAAATGCCTTTTGCCTTTCAGACATTACTCTCTCAATGACTAATTTGATAACTTGTTTATCATAATGAGGCTGATAGTAAGTATTGGTTGAATTTTTAAGCCTCCTTCAATCTCTGCGGGAGGACAACTCTTTCACGACATACCTCACTTCCTGAAAAAGCTTTTTACATCCGAGCGTGCCTGGGTCATTTACCACGGGAAAGCGAGAAATTCGGTGCTGTATTACGCGTTCCATTCGGCTTTGGATCCCTTCCCATTCCCAATGTTCGCGAACAAAAATTAGAGTTATAGCTCTGCAAAGACCCGTTATTCCCGATTTTTAACCAGCATAATCAGGTTATCCTAGCACTAATTATTGCAAAACTCTCAAACGGTTGAGGCCAGAACTATTACTTCTAATTCACTTTAAAGTTAGTGTCATAAACCCACAAAAATTTAGTTTAACTAATGAATGAGTACCCAGATCTTTGCAGATTTCAAGGTCGCTAACCGCTGTAAGAGAAAATTAATGCACCTTGTAGCTGGAAATGGCTGGTATGATCCATTTTTTAGTTTAAAAATCCTCCTTGGTCTCGATCATGCCTTCACTCATTAGTATATTGAAAGGCAAGATATTTGTTCTTTGAGCTCTAATTTGTCAACCCGGGGAGGTACGAACAATGGTTCCTAATGTTTCCTTTGCGAGTAATACATGGATGTGGGGGGCATTCATCGATGGGCGATAATGGTAACCAAACATTTCGAGATAAATGGCTAGTCCTTTAGGCTAACCGTTCACCGCCGTTTGTGCAAATTGTTGGGAGTTTGCGCAACCCACTTTTAATGTTACTATTTGGGAATGCAAAAATCCATGAAAAATGATAGTTAAAATTGTTTCCCCGATCTCGAGGTTAGTTAGCAAAATCTCTGCAATATTTGAATTTTCACTAAAACTCGTGGTGGCTAGATCACTATCGTATCGAGGTCATGTCAAATGCACGGATATTCTCCTTCTCCAAATTTTGAGGTCAGCGTAATTCGCTCATGATTTTTTGTGAATCAGCAGGTACACACTACACTACACACTAAAAGTCCCAACCCCAAAAAAGTTTCCTGATCAGCACGTCTTCAATTCCCCGTAGCATTCCCCTCGCAAATTACTAAATCTCAGAGCTCCAATCCTACTGAAAGTAATACAAAACTGCAAGTTTTCTATCCTTCCGCCCCCAGCTAATTAAACCAGGGTGTAGTTTCACCAACCCGGCAAACGTGTGGCAAATTAACTGACTCCGATTATTACGTCGCCATCTCGCAACAGTCGCTCCCGGACGATGATCGGTGAAAAGAACCGATCAAAACCGAATTTATGAAGCATCAATCGCGCAAAATTTACACACTACAGGGGCCCAAAACCACCAACGTGCCACCCGTCAGGCCCCAAACATAAGCTTTGGTCCCCCTTCGACAGTCCGTCAGGCCTAAAACCACTACTCCACCATGAGCGCAATCGGCGCCGCCCATGAGAATGGACCAGCCCGTCGTCTGACATGGAGAACCCTCCGAGACAAACAAATCAAGATCCAAAATCCAAGAGGTGACAACAACAGCTTTAACGACATCGCGCGCCCTCCTCCCAAACCATAGAAAGGCGGCACGATCACTTATTTTTTAGGTTCTTCGCTTTAAAAAGATAAAGATTAATCAGACAAACAGTGTTAGAGATAAAGAAGGATCGGAAAAAATTGAGACGTGAATGGTGGGCAACAGCGAACCAGTGAAGGAAGGGAGAGTGTATTATAGGGATCATATGGTGCGTGCACAGTATTGTGTTAATGGAAATACCAGACAGGTTCGGAGTGGAGTGAGATGAGAAGATTGACTGTTGAGGGTCCTGAAAGGTCGTAGCTAAAGTGCGGGCAGATGGGCGGGCCAAGACGACAAGAGCCACCAGTACACACATTCTCAAAAATGAGGTAATGCAAAAAACCATTAGGTTCACGAGACAGCATGGAGTAGCAATTTTTAAAAGTGCAGTCCAGGCGTAGTCATGGGAGCCGTGGGAGGGCCAGCCAGACCATGAACGGAAATTGCAGCCGGGGCAGCCGGGAAGGGTGTGTGGGAGGCGTTGATGAAAACCGGAGGATGCGAAGTGTGGGGATGATCACCAAGAGATCGAGCAGATGCTGACTGACGATGCGGGGCAGCCAGCAATGCAGGACCCCCTGCAGCTCCCGAGTGGTGTGAGAAAACACTCGTAGAATTCGCAAGACCTCCGCTCGTGTAGGCAAACTAAAGAGGAATAATAGATTGATGCAATAACAACACAATAGTTATTCTCGAATATATAGGATGAGCACCAATGTCACGAAAAGTGCTGCATCCACCTAGTGTCTCACCTCTGTACCCATGAGAAACCAAGAAAAGTTCAGGGCAAGCACGGTGACGAAAATTTAATGTGAGAAAATTGAGGAGTGTTAAGCTGCACTTTGACGAGGAAATCTTACATTGGGATCGAACGGCAGAGGGGGTGGAGGTGTTGGATGCGTTGGAGACGAGGCATAGAGCCCACTAGGGGGCGGTATGGAAGCAGCTTGAGGTGGAGGCTGTGGCGGCGGAGCCGGTTGGGCGAAGGGTGGGCCTCCTACACCGGGCGCCGCACCGCTTCCACCTCGTATTGACCCAGAACCGTAAAGCGAGGCACCCGCATTGCTTGATTGGAGACGGGAAGTTATCGATACAGAGGATGTCGACGAGGGCCGATCCGCACCAATCACACCAACATAGGAAGGGTGGTGATGAGGTGGTGGAGGTGAAGGGGTGTAGTTAGAGGACCAGAGAGCAGCGGCCTGGGGTGCTACGGCGCCAGCGACAGCAGCAGCCATAACGGCTGCCTCCTGTTGGGAGTGGTGCTGCTGATGTTGCCATGAGGGGAAACCGCGTTGCTGCGCAGGCGGAGCGGGAGGATACAAGCTGCGTGGTGGCTGCTGTGCTCCCGCTTGACCCGCATTCCCCGCTCCAAATGGGGGTACTGTGAAGTAGCTGTCCGTTCCCATTCCATTCTGGGAACAGGTACCACTCATTCGATTATTTTGATGCCGCTAAGAAAGAAAAATCGAGCCACTTGTTGGCAAAGAGAACTCAACATACCTATATAAGACTTCAAAACCATTATTCAAGGATCTAGTTCGAAACAAAGGATTAAAACGACAGGAAACGAAAAGTAGAGATGTAAACTCAACGCAACGTCGGAAGTATACCATAGTCAAATCAGGTAGACCGAACCCCATCATAGGTTGCTGCTGCTGAAGTGGATGCAAAGTTTGCCTGAAGGGTTGCTGTTGGTGCTGCTGCAAATACACGGCAGCGGCTGCGGTGGCTGCAGGAGTCAATCCGAGTGAAGACTCTGGTGTGGTTTCAAGTTTCTTACTTCCATAGGCATCAAAGAATACAGAAGATGAATTGCTCGTATAGACTCCAGGAGTTTTGCCGAGCCAGTCTCCAACATCGCCAATGGGTCGCCGAAGCTGAGACGTATTTATGAGAACCGTATTACCAGGTGTTGAAAAGGTCGTGGACATCGGAAAGGAAGTAGGCTCTGGCTTTGATGTGTGAGCAGCAGCAGCTGTAGAAGAGCTGGTGATAACAGCATTTGTCGGTTGTTTTTGAGGTCTGACCTTGCAAACATTGGCAGATGTTGCTGCTACAGCCGAGGTATTCGGAACAGATACCCCCGAGGGATCGGACAACTGAGTTACACCTTCGTCCTGTGATGTCTTCTCTTCGAGTTTCGATTGTCTTGACTGCGGAATTACACTAGATTCGAACTCAGCTGGCATGGATAATGGCTGAGGAGTACCAGCAACTGCCACCGTCGACGGATGATCAGAGGTAGCATTCTACAAAGTACGAATGATGCTAATGCTCGTGGGTTTAAAAAATTTTTACAAAACATCTGCATAATAACAATCAATAAAACGATCCAAACAGGCAAAGAGGCTAAAAGTAGGGAATTGTAATCGATAGCAGGGTAAAACTAGAAAAACGGCAAAGGCAAAATAACCGAATAAATTTCTAAGAAGCAGCGACGCACCTGCATGGGCTTCGAGGCAACCTTCTCACTTGTCTTGGCCATCAATGACACAGGAGCATTTTCACTAGGGGTGCAGCTTGTGGATGTTGCAGTGGTCCGCGAACCAACAACGACGGACCAAGCGTAAGAAGACACAGTAGTCGATGCAGCCGCTTTGCTTGACGAAGCAGCAGCATCAGATGAAGCGGTTTTCGATTTCGTGTTATTTTGAGCAGCCAAGGCGGCGGCAGCAGCAGCGGCCTTTTCGCTAATAGTTTCCTGAAGTGGTTTCAACCAGGCATTAGTCGGTTGGAGCACGGTCGAATTCGACAATTTTTTGGCAGCAGATTCTGGTAACTTTGAGGATGTTTGACTGGAGTTGGCAGAGGTCGCTGTAATTGTGGTTGAAGCAGAACGCTGCTTATCTTTTGCAGGCGACTCATCACTCTTGGAAGGCTTTGAAGGTTTCTGGTCGGTCTTAGACAACACAAATGCCTGACCGCGAGACTTAACGAGATCACGACTAAACAAGAGACAAATTAGAATTCATTTAGTAAAACAAGTGATTTCAATGACATTTCACTTCAATACGAAAACCAGGTTTGATCACAGATGAGTCAACGTCAGGGGTAGAAAGGCCCAAACACTTATTGATCTGACTCACTTCTTGGTTTTAACTGTGGAAGACCGCTCGTCAGAAGAGACGGAAGATTTCTGACTTTTTTGTTGCATTTTCGCCTTTTGTTGCTTTCTGCTTGACTTGGAACGCACCTCCATAAATCCATCCTCGCTAGAGAGAGAAACGCTACCGGCAAGAGACTCAGCATCTTTTACTTCCGCAGTAGATCCGCCAGGAGCTGTATCATTACTCGATGACTTAACGGTTGGCAGCGGGGAGTCGAGAAAGCTCGGGTTGTCACAATAAGAAGGTGGGGCCTCCGCGTTAATTGACATCAAGGGGACAATTTTGCCTGTGATCTTGGGGGTTGAGCGACGCTGCGCGATTCTCTTGGGAGCGTGATTGTAACCGCCTGTGATAATTAATAGTTTTAAAACATTGCCAATACAAATACAGTGCCAGTTACGAAAACATGTCAAGCCTGCGACCGCGCGCCCTGCTACTTCACTCACCCTCTTCATAATCATCATCACCATCAGCAGCAACGAGATCTTTATGATCATCTGCTTTTGCAGTACCTGCTGCTGGTGATGCGCTTGTACAATCGGCAAAAGAACACCCCGGCGAAGTCCCCAACAGAGAGGAACTGAAACCTTCCGAGGCAGTCTCCCAGACCTCTACATCACTCGCCAATGTGACTGCAAGCAAGAAAAATAAAGCGTGTGTCCTTCTTTAACACGCCGATTGACGGGACACATGCATGCCGGTATGGTGTCCACTGCATGCAGGGAATCGGGGCTAGGGAAGACATGCCGCTAGACAACACACATGCGCGTCGCGAGGCTTGACAATGTTGGAAAACGAATTTGCCTGATGCCGCTTACTTGAATGAGCATGGCTCCGAGATTTCGCGGCGGGTGCAAAGATGTTGGTTCCGCAAGATTGAACTGTGTCGACAGTTCCACTTGGTTGCTGACCACTAGAGGTTGTGCTACCGTTTGATTCCGTATTTGGTCTTCCCTCGCCTTTACCCGTATTGCTGTCACCAGAAGTGGTGGTGGTGGTGGTGGTAGCAACGGCAGTTGAAGTGCCGTTGGTATTGGAAGGCCCACCCTTAAAATCGTGATCATCATCTTCGTCCGGATGACGACGATTATTCTGCCGACGAGTGTTGGCTCGATCAGTACGACCACGGCGCTGCGGCTGCCTTTGGGATCCGCCATGCTGTCCCCTCCGGGCCCTTCCACTGTTACTGCCTCCCCGCTGCGGTCTCTGAGAATGGAAATGTTGAGGATCCGACCCCGTTAGTTGTACAGTCGTAGTGCCTTGCTCAGAGTCCGATATTACGTTGGTATCGACCTCATCCACATCATTATGCGGCTAAAAATTTGAGACAACATTCTATCGCCGCGAAAAAAGGTCTATCCACCGTAAAGCATGGAGTCTTTCGCTCCAATAACTATCCGGGTAGCATGCAAGAAATACCATAGGCTTTTAAAAGGTCGACAAAAATTAGGCTAAAATAATGACTAACACTGACATGAATACGCCCAGAAAGTGCTCAACACCATAAAAACCACATACAGTTACGTTTGCAGTTTCCGCATTATCATCAGTCTTCCGCTGGTTTGGATGGTGCCCGCGAGGCTTCGAGGCATCCTCGTGACCGGTGTACCGACGGTCGCCAGGGCCGCCCCGTGGGAAACTTTTTCTGCCTCGACCACTCACCAATATAGCAGAGCTTGTCTTCTCAATGACACGGTCACCTAAAGCTCAGAGGTTTAAGAGCGTGAGATATAATTACCATGCCATTTCCTTTAAAGCCACACCAAGGCTGTAACGCAAGCTAAAGCAAGCAAATTATAATAAAGCGTCTTGATTTTAAAATACTCGTGAAATCTCGCGGAAATTGGAATGCCCCATCACATTGCCCCAAAGAGCGATATTAACTATGTTGTTCTCAAGTAGTCTCCAATACCGACGTGCTGTTATATAAACTAATTACACATCTACTACAACCCAATGATCGAATGGAGCACAAAAAGAAAAACGTGAATTTTGATTACCTTGCCTAACGTTTTTGCATCCACTACCTCCATTCTTCCACCTATCCCGCTGATTGTATGAGCAACACGTTTGCTGTCTATCGAAATCACAATTTTGTTGTTTACACTCATCATAATCATGGGGAGTTCCATGATTAGACTTAGACATGCGGTTCGAGCCCCGAACACGCTGTTGGCGCGGGAAGGTACCGCTACCAATGTCGTCACGACGCTGCCGCCTCAGATCGCCCTGTCGCTCCTCGCCACCTTCACCTACAACAGGCTCGTCAACAGGATGATCGTCAGTCCTATCATTATCCATTTCCAATGCACGTCTTGCCGAACGCTTCATTGCGCCCCTTTGTGGTGGGCCACGATTCTGCCGTCCACCACTGTTATAAGTTGCGTACCGATGACCTCCACTTCTTTCATCTAAAGGAAGGACAAGAAACTCATTGGAATGTTCAGGCAGCGTTCCTCGTTGCAATTTCTACACGCACCGTTTATGCCTTTCGAACAGCCGCGACTAGATTTGAACCTAGTGTAGTTATCACGCGAGGACACAGGGGGAGGAAACGTATCAAAGTCCTTTTCACTCCATTTGCCAGAAAGATTGACTTCCATGAGTGGAGTGATGTGTGGTTGCTGCTGCACAGGTTGTGGATGCGAGGTCTGCTGCGGAAAAGCCTCGATTGTTGACGGCGCTGGAGGAGTAAATGCAGTACGCGAACCTTCTGTATGAGCAGAGATCTGAAGGGGACGACTATTAATTGCTACAGTCCGCGTTAAAGGAGAAACAACCAGTTCCTTATTAGAATCACTTTCCATCCGCTTCTCCAAGGTTGGAGAACTAGGGGGATGCTGTGGTATGTGAGGTTTCGCAGATTGGAAAGGAAGGTGATTGACCACCGATGATTCCCCCACGGCATTCCCATATGAATGTACGGAACCTTCAATTGGACGATCAGGCTGAAGTCCTTGAACGTGACCGCCCTTCGAATTTGACTAGCAGAAACCACAGTAAAAAATATGTAAGAACTACCTGTTGATTGAATGCGTTCACTGCAAAATGGTCAGATTTGAAATAAAACCCCTGGTTGGTTGGTAATTTTGGAGAGTTAGAGAGTGGATACGAAGGATGCATAAATGGAGGTTGACTATTTGCTGAGAAAGGGCCAGAATTCCATGAAGAAGGAGAAAGGGCGCCAGTAAGGTGAGCCTGTGGTTTCATTTGAGAAGCCAAATGACCGTTGCTAGAAGCCACTGAATGCATTAAACTAGAAAACCCATTATTGTACAAGGCCGCAATCACGGGTTCCATAGTGTGATGCTGGGGAGAATGATTAACAGGGCCGTGCATGGAGAAGGTGGGAGTACCAGCAATAGCTGCCGGGCCAGATTGCATGATCGACTGGGAGAAGACGCTAACATCGGTGAGGGTACTTTTCGTGGAATCAATGGACTGATCTTTCCGTTTAGGCTCCATAACCTCAGCATCGCTCCGCTTCTTTCTCGCCATTTGCGCCCTATTTACAGCTGACTTAAAGGCCAACGTCCGCTCCTCACGCTGAGCCTGCACCTGAGCCTCAGAGGTAGTAAAAGATGTCCGTTGAAGCTGCTCCGACAAAAGGGCGACTTCACGACTAGGAAGCACGTCTGGACGAGCGCCGGGGATAGAGGAGGATTCCGCAAATATGCCTTCGTTCGGACCACAGAAAGATGTGTTAAAGGTATGCTGCATGGGTGACACGGGATTAAAACAACTGGGTTGATCCCAGGCAGCACGCGGATATGAGACCTGCGCTGGGGCCTGAGGTTGAATAGATGACGATGCCCATGAAGTGACTGACACAATCGATGCCTTTGGAAGCTCGCTGGACACCTCAACCATTGGCGCCTTTGATGCATCCTCCTCACCATCACTAAAATTAATGCGCTCTTGGAAGTCCGGTTCCTCCGTCGTTACCGCCGCCCAACCAGTCCGAGGAGGCGCAATTTCATTTGATACGGCCTTGGTCTCAACTGGTTTTTCATCAATGTTAGGTTCCGCAAGTTCGGGGTCTTTGGGAGCAGCAGAGTTCGACGATGACTAAAAGTTTAAGAACAAAAAAAACAGTGAAGACTATTTCTTCGTGAAAACTAGACACCAAATACCACTAACCGATGCGGTAGGACGTTGATAAAATGGAACTGTAGGCCCCGCAGCTTTCCCAGTCAGTGTCCTACCAATATCGGGGGAACCATCATTAGTTGGTTTCCCTGAAACACTTTTTGAGGAACGGAGAGCGAAGAATGCTAGAATAATAAAAAAAAATTGCATCAATGTGCTTCTGAACCTTGTGGAAATCATTTGATCTAGAATTACGTTTTTGTGGTGGCTTGACCAGAGTGGATTGAAAAGATTCAGCGTAGTTTGAGCGCTTTGAGTCATCGCTGTCCTTCCCTGAGGATTCAGAAGCGCCTTCGAGGGCAGAAGAGGTGGTAAGGGCTACCTTTGTGTCACTTTTGGGTGAGTTCTCCAAAATCGCGCTATTAGAGGTTCCAGTGCCCCAACCAGAACCTCCCGGAGGAACGATGTTTATTTTAGTATCCTGACCACCCATTTCGGCTTTAATACTTGGCACCCACGGAGGCGGTGGAGGATTACGCCTAGTCCCTTGCAATTTGCCAACAAGCTGAAGTCCACCACTTCGAAGAGCTTTGAGATCAAAACAAATTTGAATAGCACAGTTTAGGGAGAATCATGTAGGTCCTCTCAAAATTCTAGCACAAATAGGACCAACAAGGGATCCACAGAAGACGTCAAAGATGTCTGGCACCAAAAAACATACATAACGAAATACAGCCACACAATAAAACACTCACTAGGTTTCGATTGGGTTTCGCTGGCATTTCCTCTGTAAACCAAATTAATATTCGACTGTGCAAACTTCCCTTTCGGTTTGTCTACTCTTGAAAACTTCGTATTCATTCTGCAAAAAAAAGAAACAGAATAAAACACCCCAAATCAGAAAATGGTAAAGTTGATTAAAGGCGAAAAAGAACTGACAACGCAAAGACAGAAAGCCCAACAACTTACAATAAAGCCGCCCTAACAACAATGGAGTGCGAAAGTGTGAAAAATATAAACAAAGCACTTGTAGCATTTAAAAGATTTATTAGCCTCTTAGCAAAAACGCTAAAAAATAAATTTCTAAGAAAAATGCAGTTCTCTGCGTTTCACCAAAAATATTGCATGCAACATCTAAAAAATACGCTCTCAAATTTTATATTTGTGCAAAAATACCTGCTTTAGGAAGATGTGTTGCTCTGTTTTTGTATCCATCTTTGCCTCAAGTGCAAGATAATGTAAAGGAGAATTCAAATTTAATTGGGCCTTATAGCGTACCAAGGTTCCCCTTAAGGTAAAAGAAGGCGCAGTGCTAGGGCAGAATATGTATATATTCGGGGAACAGAGGACTTAGGGGCTGTTGGCACGGCCCGGAGGCCGACCAATCGACTCAGTACAATATGGCCACCCAAGTGACCGAGACCGGTAGTTCGAACAAACAAAGTATTACACAGCCCCTCTCTTCTTCCGAGCGTCGTCCCCGACGCTCCCCTTCGTCCGCCTCACGTGTCAGCCATCACAACGTAATCAGTGCTGCGAGAAGCACCCACAAGCTAACCGTCCCAGTCGTCGAGGTTCGAACGTATGTGTTCCTGCAGTGCCATCAATCCCGCGTAGCACTCAGTGCAGCAAATGCGCGCCTCTTGGCCCTCCTCTGGGCTTGGAGTCCACGGCTAGTGTCGCTTCAGTTGTCAATAGCTTTCCTGTCGAACACGAGGGCGAGGGAGATGTCGAAGATGAACGTCAATCCCAACCCTTCTGTTACGAGACCCCAAAGGTTCTCCCCTCCATAGCACATGCACTTCTTTCACAACGCCTACGTTTGCCAGAAGCGGCATGGAGCAGGATAAAATGCATCAAAGTCGGGTCCGCTTTCCGCTGCCACCAATGTAGCGTCCCGAGGCTCCCCTTAAGGTAAAAGAAGGCGCAGTACTAGGGCGGAATATATATATTCCGGGAACAAAGTAATTGCGGGCTGTTGGTACGGCCCGGAGACCGACCAACCGGCTAGAACAAGATGGCCACCCAAGTGACCCAAACCGGTAGTTCGAACAAACAAAGTATTACACACATTTTGTCTAAGTACCATGCCTTCTTTTACCTAAAAGTAAATCTAGTGCGTCACACAGCTTTTGGGCAGGCCCTTAATATATTTGCTGCGATGCTACAGCTCTAGGTGCAGCAGGGGCTGAGCTGTACCGCTTTTGGTTTTTTTTGTAGGAATGAATTTTGATTCCATTGACAGCACCTTACATATGTCGGTTTTTCATTAGCAAACTCGATCGCTACTATAGACCTAAATGTCTTAGATGTTTAACCTCTTGGCCTAAATTGTAATCATCGCGTGAGACCGCATCAATGTTAGTGGTGCAGAAATTTCATTCAGATTTACATTTGTCTGATTTTTGCGGCACATATAATTATCTACGCATTTTGAATGTGTTTTAACGGATCGGATATCCCACTGCAGGCTTATACCCGAGTTTGTCATTTGGTGTGCAACTTGGATGCCTGCCGGTAACTCGTTGCGAATCTTTCCCTCCTGCTTGGCGTATATAAGTAGTTGTATGTGGCACACTAGTTGTTGTGCATTCAAATTGCTTTATTTTCTCTGTATTTTTCAAATGCTTTCACCTCGTACGACATATTCCCACTGCGTTATTTGTTTGATGCTTTGCTTGTTTCGTTTGTTATATCAGAAAATTTGGTCAGGGCGCACGAACAACGATATGTAGTAACATTGTTGAGTATTATATATATCCTAAGGAATGGCCCGTGAGGTCAGCAAATCAGTCGGTAATCCTACTCCTGCCTCGGAAAGCTTCCACGATGAAGATGATCTTGTAACTGCGCAAAATCCATCATGTCTGGCCCAAAATATTGTTGAGTCTCCAGACTTCACACAAAAGGTTAGTGTCTGTAACTTCCTTTGCTATTTATTTTCGTTTGATAGAAGCTTCTGTCTGAAATACGTAAGCTTACACTCAAAGTGAGCGAGTTGGAAAATATCTGTGATGATTGTGAAAGCGAAAAACAGGAACTTCTGCAAGCCAATCTTGAACATGAAAGGAAGATATCATCACTCGAAGAAAAGTGTCGCACCAAGGAAAGGGAATTAATTGAACTTCGTGACACTTGCAATGAGTTGCATATATGTCAGATTGACAATGAAAAAATGAAGGAGGAAATAGAACGGTTTGTTTTTTTTCGAAGTCTCGTTTAATTCTTTCGGATACATCATGCAATCTACTTTTAGGCTGACGGCGGCGCTAAAAAGTTCTAAAGAAATGAACGAGGTAGTCGGAGTCCTGAAAATGGAGAATGATGAGCTAACCAAGAATAATACTATGCTCGATGACAAAGTAAGACCTGTCTGCAGTCATCTTTTATAATCAGCTGATGCATTTTATTGTATGCCGCTTACTTTTAGATAAAGTTTCTCGAGTCAGAGGTTGCTAAATGGAGAGCTAATAAGGAATGGAAAAAGCAGTACGAACAAGTTAAGGACGCTCTTGAAATAGCTGAGAAAGAGGCATGTTTTTGCGTCATATGATTTACGCATTTTCACGTATGTCGCTAATGCTCATGACAGGCTCATTGTCTTTCTAGTTATTCGAGTTTGTGAAGGAGAGCGAGCGCACTAAAGCGGCGTCAGAATCGGAATTAGTGAACCCGCCACGGAACCGCTCTCGGTCTTCACAATGGGCAGTAATTTCCCGCGCACGGTGCACGTGCACTTGCCACCACAATTCCTTCCAGCTTTCCCAAAACGTCGGAAATCCAGGACCTCTCTCTGCTTCTGGTGGTGGCGCTGGCGACTTAAGCAGCACCTCGTTTCCTTCCCTCCAGCTTCCGGAGTCTACACAAAACATGGGTGACGTCTCCGTAGTTGATGTGTCGTTGTGGCGGGACACTCGCACGAGTAGGTATATCAGTTCTGAATCGGCGTCAGCTAAAAGCGCGTTATTTTGTTAATGCTTTTGTGTATTTCCCGTCAAACTGTTAGGTTCAATGCAGTCGGATGCTACTGGGGAGTGTCTGGGGGAGATAATGGCCCAGGACACCACAATCCAGGATCTGCAAACGCAGTTAAATGTTGCTCGTAAAGAGGTGGATTTCTGTTCTTCGTAATAGTTTTTTATTCTGTCATCAATGTTTTATTGCTCTTGGATTTGATAGCGCGTGGTAGCAGCATTCCTTTTCTCTATCACCCTTTTTACTCTTTGGAATACCATGGATGTAGCTTTACTTCTCAACAGCCAATTTGCTGTTTTTTCGCTAATATGAATCCATTGTAACCTGCATAGGTGGATCACCTCAATGTGGAACTCTCTGAGGTCTCAACTCATTATACAAACCTGTCGAATGAGTATAAATTGGAGCGGAAAAACCTAGACGTACAAATTTGCAGCCTAAATCTGGAGAAGAAAAATCTCCTTACTGATCTGGAGGAGAAGTGTTTAGCCCTTGAAGCAGTGAATAAAGAAGTATCAGACCTTTCGTCCCAACTGAAGATCACATCATCTGAGCTGGCGACGGTGGAAACGAAAGCAAACCAGCTTAAGGATGAGCTGGATCGTGCTTTGCACAAACTGGACGAATCCGAAATAGATAAGGTTGGTCTCAGAGACAAATTGAATTGTTTGGAGTGCGAATTGGCCCAATATCGCGAAAGGGAGAAGGGATTCGAAGAGGTAAAACTTGGACTTGAGGAACAGTTGAATGATGCACAAGTGGAAATGAGAAGCCTACGATGTGAGAATCAAAAAACAGTTGCTGCTCTAGAAATTAAAATTGATAAATTGACGAGTCAACTACTCGAAGTTCAAAATCAACTTAAATCCAATGAGATCCTTAGGATCGAACTTTCTGACCGCTTGGATTTGCTGCAGAAGGAAGGGAGGAGACTTGGTAACGACAAAGTTTCGCTCTCCGAACAACTAGCACTTTCTAAAAATGCTGCAGATGACTTCAGTGCTAGACTGCGGGAAGCGGTTACCGACCTAGAGGAGAAGGTAAGTCTGGTGGAGCACTTGAAACTGGAACGTGCAAAGTTGATGGAGGCAAGGGACACAGCCCATGAGGAGCTATCGAAGGTTAAGTCTGAGCTCTCGCAAGCCTGGGAGGAGGTTGCTCGTTTATCCAATGCGCTTAAAGAAAACGATGACGCTGGTATGCGAATTGAACAATTGGAGTCATCCCTTAGAACTCGTGATTCCAATATTGCATCACTAAACCAATTGATTTGTGAAAATGATGCAGTTATTTCGCGCTTGACAGAAGAAAGAGGTCGTCTTGAGGAAATCGCCTGTGCTCTGAAAGTTGACTTGGAGGCGCAAACTTCTGCATGCAATTTGCTGGTTGAAGAGCGCAACAAGACACAAAATGACTGTGATAAACGTACTCAAGAAATCGCAGATGAAAAAAATAGTTTTCTTAGACATATGAGAGCACTAGAAACAGATCTAATGAAACACACGACAGTGAATAAGGAACTGAGCGAAAAGTGTGCAGCAACGGAACAGGAGCTTTTCAATTTAAAAGAGAAATTGTCATTGGTACAGGAAGAAGTTATCCGCCTGTCGGAAACTAATCGTTTTTTGATCGATGATAACGCTAAGCTTGCAAATGAAAAAGTAAACCTTAAGGAGGCTCTCGATGAAGAATCTTCCCTTACGGCTAATTTACGCGATGAGAACGGTGCTTTGACAAAGGAGGTTTCCAAGTTGAAATCAGATGTGAAAAAGTACCAACAGGAAATGGTTGGGGTTTATGGTGAAAATACAAGCATAGCTGAAAAGTTAGAGAGTCGTACCATGGAATCAATAAACCTGGAAAAACAAATGGTTGATCTACGGGGCCAGGTAATTTTTGTTGTTTGAACCTTGTAAGCAGATTTGGCTTCAAAATAACCATTTATACACCTACATCAATTCTGCTCCTTTTACCAGAAAATACAAGGGGTTAATCCGAAATCCCTACTGATTTTTAGTTAGCATTGATGACGGCAAATCAGGAGCGACTCGTGGAGAATAACAGGGAGCTCAGTGAGACCATGGCGGTGATGGAAGCAGATCGATCGCGAATGGAGAGTCAGCTTAGCGAGATGAGACGACAATATGCAGAAGTGTTGGTAGTGCAGACACAGTATGAAGAAGCTAAGCATCTGCTGGAGGAGAACCTGAAACGCCTCCGAACCGACTTATTGGCTGCTGAGCAACGCGTGGCCGAGGCTCGCCAATCTGCTTCTGTTTCTGCCTTGCATCGTCAATTTGCGGAGAATGAGTGCTCCCGTCTCACAAAGTTTATCGAAGTGAGCTGAGGATCATCATTGTTGCTACCTCCAAGACCTTATTACAACTCGAGTCGCTATAATTTCGTTTTCGACTTTAACGTGTATAAAATTAACGTCGTAGGGACTTGAGCTGCGCCTGGACTCCGCGACAACGGAGCGGTTAGCCTGCGAAGAGCGTGTGGCGGCAGAAGCAGTGCGCTGTCGCCAGTTAGAAGGGGCGCTGAACGAAAAGGCGACTATAATAAGTGGTCTCCAGCATCAGCTCAACCAACTCGACGCTCAGCGTAAGGCGGCTCAGGAGAAGGAGGCGTCAACTCTAATGAAATATCTTAAATCTAAGACGGCTCAAGATGAGGCAGAAAGGCGTCTTGCTTTACTCGAATCCAGCTCTTCTATCATTGAGAACAAGAAGAGAAGTACGATTAGTATTGCATAATAGCTCCGTGTTATCATGCATAACTATTTGTGCACAGCTAATCCTACTGATCGTGATTATGCGAATGCGTCAATGCTCTGATAGATAGAAGTAAGCATTCATGATCAAGCATTTTTGGTAGAACAGCAATGTCACCACTCGAGTTCAAATTGTACCCTTAGGCTTTGGGAGTCTGGGTCATATATCATACGCTCCGCCGGGTACAGAAGTTGCCTTCACCTCAGCAACAATGGGCAAGTTCCCTGATCATTCCCCAGTGCGGAGGCACTCCGATGGTACAGCTTCCTGTATTCTGCTTAAGAGCCGCAATCACGAACGGCATTCGGACGCTCTGCGGAGTGATACAGACATGGGTAGTTCAGTGGGAGAAAAGAGCCAACTCCGCAGAATACATTTTGAAGTAGGTCGTCAAATTATTGCTGTTGAAATAATTGATAGGGCTTATGTTAAAAATACTTAGCACCTTGTTGTGCATGCCTTTGGCTTTTTATCTGTATTGATTTAAGGTCCTTTTTTCAGAATGAAGGGAAATTTAGGCAATCGCCGCTGTTTGGAGAGATGTTTCCATTACCTCATCAGGATATGGCTTTCAAGACACTGGAGGCTGAGGGTAAAAACCTTTTTTACGTAATTTCTTACAAATTAATCACGGGATAGGAAGTTGATACATTCTAATAATTTACAAAACCGTCTCACCTATTTCTTTTCATTTGGTTTTAAGTTTTATTCAATTTTTTAAAATCTAATTACTTCTAGGATCCAAGTAGTAGTCGGATTTTTATAGTGAATGGCATATTTGGTTTTCGTATCACATTGCATTTTCGGAATACCAAGTCAACCCTGAATTCCAAACACCTTTAGGAGCTATGCATCCACAAAGCGGGAAGCCCTCGAGTCCAGAAACTCGAGAGGTGACCTTTACTTCGTGTTTGGGGGAAGGGAAGGGTAGTGTAGTTGAGGGCGAGACCGTCCCTGTCTCCTCTTCATCGCCCTTGCTACACTTCATTCATAACAAGGACTTCGCCTTGTACACCCCACCATTTGATCAGGAGACAGATGCTCTCAATGATAAAAGTTGGTCCGTGGTCAGCCCAATCATTCCGCAGGAATTTGAGCATCCATCCTCAAGTAACGTTGTTTTAACAACCAAAAATCCCGTTCATGTAGCCGAAACAGTGGAAATACCGAGATGTGCTTCAGGTTAGGTGACCTCCTTGCTGTATTTGTGAAGCAAAAGCTCTGCTTGGCCTCTTGTTTACCTTAACTGTCACCCTGATTGTGAAATTTGCTAAGCATTATTAGGCGATTAGAGCATATTATAATGAGCGTTTTTGATTTGATTGCAAGCAACCTACCACAACTTAGACGAAATTAAACCGTTCTTGTTTCGCCTTTCATCAAAATTTTTTTCACCGTGATCTGCGCATTGGCAAGCGTATTTCTTAAGACTTGTTGACTTTGTAGCGGTATGTACTCTTTCGAAAGGCATGAATCTGGTGCAATGTAAAATATTAAAGGAAATTGAACTTGTTTGCGAATGACGCGAAACGATCAGTCTTTGTTGTAATTTTCACGCAAAAGGCACCTATTTTTTCTCACACCTTAAAGGTGCAAGCAACGCAACAAACACTGACACCGACACGGTTTCCGACTTGGAGGGTTGGCCGCCGTACAGTAAGTGTGCAGCCCCACTCAGTCCTCAGGCTTTATATGGGAATAGAACATTCACAGTTCCAGCTCCCCTTGAATTTCATTATCGCCGCCTTCGGCGTCTGCTGATCGCTCCGGTGGCGGAGGAGATGAACATAGAAACGGCCGCAAGTTGCCTCGAGACAAAACCCATCCTCAGAGGTAGTCATGCAAAACGACCTGGTCGCCACTTATGCTCACACATCTTAACGCTGCTTTCAATATTGAGTGTTAAGTGTACTAAACTATTCTTGAGCGATATCTCATCTCGAACCTTGTAGAAACTCCATGCTCATCCGTGGATGGGCGTTCATATAGCAATAACCACGTCGTCACAACTCCTCCCAAGCGACAAAATCAGGTAGTCATCCTAATTCTTTTTCCTAATCGGTCGAAGTCATAAATTTGCCCATTACCCCAACGCCTACTTCCCACTCAGACAAACCCCAGAGCGGTGGGCGTTAGTACGAATGTGAGACTCACTTCCACCGAAATTCCCACGCCGAGGGCCACTGTTCGAATAAAGAGTCCGTCTAGGATTGAACTACGTGTGCTACGCGAAGCAACCCAGATGGAGACTTTCCTTTCTCGCGCTCCTTCACAGAAGCCTTCTCTTAACGTAAGGGTAGCACAATCCACCATCCACACGCCATTCGTAAGTCGGAACACAAACAATCCCTGCCTAAACGCAGTTATGGATTTTCAGATCGAAGGCTGTAGCGAATCTGAGACCCCGGAAGGGGGGCGAGTGGGTGCAGATCCCGCAGCCTCAAGATCCAATTCTTCGCCTCGTCCACCCGCGGCCAAACTAGCCCGCTTTCAGTCTGTCCAGAAGCTCTGTGACCTCGACGCCACACCGTCACCCCTGCGCTTCAGTAACAGCATGAACGAGCTGAACAGGGCTTCGGCTGACCGCACACAGAGGGTCGTCCCACCACTACCCAGCTTTCGCCGATTCAAAGACAAATTTGGAAAGGCAAGAGGACACAAAGCCGGCGCCGAGGAAACACCAGCAGCATCAGGCAGATCCACATATTGGAGCGACAAAGAGAATGCCGAGTTGAATCGACTTGCGCGCGCCCCGTCCGCGTCTAGTATCAAACCGAAGAAGCACAACAAGGTGAGCGTATAGACAAATGAACTAGCGCCAAGTGCATCTCACCATCCAAACACGTGCGCCTCCATATTATGCATACGGGATTTTTTTCTTTTCAGCTCCGGCTCTCAAATGTCTTCAAGTCGAAGAAAAACAAGCCATGAAGCAAGCTAAACAATCGCTTTGGTCAATTTTATCTTTAACTTTTAAGCCGCGTGATGCCGTTTTCTATACCGTTGTCTAAGGTGATCGATGAATGCTGAAAGCCACTTACGTTCCCGTTTCAATGTTTATAATACTGGTTCTAAATGCTTTTTCTAACGTTTCCCAACTTCTTATATGATCAATTTATTCAAGCTGCTGCTGTGAAAAGGGTAGTTTGGTGGATAAATAAATTTAAAGGAAATACTTGAAGGGTGCCAATATCTTGTTGAATTCTGCCACTGAGAGCAGGAAATAGTCTAACAAAGAACAGTCAATATCACTGGGCATTGTATCCCAAGTGCATCGCCTCAGAAACTCGTATACTTGTCTGTCCGTGTCGCCTCACTAGAGGAGGACGTTGATAGTGACTGAATTTCGTTTTCGATTCCGCTGGATTGGTTTGGTGTGGAATCAGCCAAAATCGAGGCATGTGCGATGGCTCCATCGTGAATTTCACGAATTCGCTTGCGAATAATGTCCAGGTTTACACAAGTACTCATGAAGAGGGAGGTAGATGGTGAGGGGACGGAGAGGTCCACTGAACCTGTATGAAGCGGAAGCGGAATCATGCGCTTGAGAGCATATGGAATACTTCGACAAACGGGGAGGCAGAGAAAAGCTTACTCGCACAACTCGCGAGTGGATCGCCATTTGACGGCAAGGGACCAGATAAAGGATCTCTATAAAGAAAAAAAGGATCAGGTTTCATTTCGGCTTGTAAGTGCTGCAGTGATCATCGTTGAGATGCGCCACTCGCTCGACTTCACAACTAACAATTGGAGTACAAATGCAAAAGTGCAGGAGGTTTGAGACCGCTATCGGCATATGACTCTAGATCGTCTGTGAAATGAAGCAAGTGCACATACGTTTCCAGATGACCTCGGATATCTTCGCCAACTAAACGGGACGTAGCTGCGGCGCCCGAGAGCCTTGAGATAGAGGCAGATCGCTGTCTGCGTGAACAACGTTCACTGTCGGCCAAATTTTGGTCCCCATCTTCGCCGTCATTACGTTGTCTGGGAAAGACATCGCCAAAGATGTCGAGGAACGCCGCGTCCCTATCAACATCTGTGTTGGAGAGGATATCACTGTTAGATCTTAATAACTTGAGTTTTTGAAGGCTGTGCAGGAGGCCGTAGAAGACTTCAGATTGATATTCGTCTTCACTACGATTGGTGCTTAACTGTGCCGCCTCCACACCCGTCCCTCCGTCTTCTGCCTTGCCCTGTTCCACTGCAGACAACCTAGCTGAAATACGCTGCAGAAGCTGTTCTGTATATTCGGCCGCCCGTACGGATGATGCTTCCGAGCTGCTCCCGGTGGAAATGCAGCGTGGTGCAATCTTCAGGTAGTAGTAGAAGAGCTGCCTCATGTCGCAGCGCATCGGGGAACTAGAATGCCTAGGGAATTATGCAAATACCCCTGAATCACCCTCCTCAACTGCGCCAAAGAAATCTGAAGATACGTGTGAAGGAAATTGCCTTAGAACATCAGCCACATTCCGAGCGTGACCAAGAGTAATTTGCATACCAACTTTAGAATTGTGAATCCTAGAACTAGTCTAAAAGTAGTGGATCAGAATTAGGATGAAGTTATATGCAATGCAAAAGTACAAAACTACGAGACTTCAGCTGACGAATCCGTTGACAAAACTCATGACTTAATGGAGGAAAGAAGAGAAAGTGCTTGCTTGTCTTCATAGGACATATATTTTGGTGTTTCTAAAAATAGGTATTACAGAGTTATGAACTAAGGGGTAGTTAAAATAAATATACAATATTTTGCATTACGACCAAATATTAACAAGTCTGAAATAGCGAACTAGCTCAAAAGTTGTAATTAAAGAAAGGTGAAGTACGAGGCGCTAATTAAGGGGAAATGTTGTCGTACTGGTTGCCGGCGACATCACCCAAGTTGTTACTACCGTTGCTTTGAGGCACCGTGATGAAATCGGCGTCCACTAGGGTGGGGGCATGTGCATGAAGAGAGTGTTCCGCAACACTTTCGTTGGAGTCCTCCCCTTGACCCCTCTGTTGCCGCTCTAGATTTCCAACTACAGGAGATTCCGCTCTCTCCTCTTCCTCTTCATCCACCGACATCATGCCCTCTGCTCCGTCCTCTTCCTCCCCTTCCTGGGAGCGAACCTCATCCGGTAGGAGATCGAGCACAAGAGCCCCCATATCGCTCTCACAATCTTCACTATCAACATCAGTACCGCTATCAAAATCATTAACCCCTTCGCTTCCCACCTGAGCCTCTGCCTCGTGCGTTTCCTCCTCGTGAACACTGAGTGACGTGGATGACGACACGGTATTTTCCTCTCCTCTTACTTCCTCCTCACTGATTCCCAGAGGCTGTCAAAGAGAATACAGTAATTCAAAAATGTCCGCCAAAACACGTAACTACAAGCATTACGATGCGATGACCTAAGCACATGCAATTCCAAAGACCCACATGTGTGTAGTAAGATACGAGCGACACCCAGCCGAGTTAACCGAAGTGGGCATTAGATTGACCACAAGAGTTTTTTGGCAGAATTGTAAACTACATGAAAAAAGCGCAGGTCCTACCGTGGCGGGACCGACGACGGCAGCGGTGGGGGTAGGAGCAGGACAACGCTCCGAGGTGATGGAAATGTGAAGGGCGTCGCCACAGTCACCTTCGCCAACAATGCTGAGGCCTTGGGAATCTCCTAGTATGAAGGATCCTGGCTGTTCATTTGGCAAGGCAGTGGTAAACGTGGATGCGGAAAAGCACCTCTGCCTACGCAGCTGGGTGTCCAGTCTCCGTACCTGTTCCTGCAACTGCTCCTTCTGATCTTCCAGTTGTGTAATATACCACAGATAGTCACGGCATTGTTGCTGGTAGGTCTGCGGACGAACCTAAGGGGTATGATAAGTCGTGGGCAAGCGATCTCCACGAGAACACAATGTGCCGAGAGAAAAATTCTGCGTACCATATAATTGAAGCAGAGACAGTCATCAGGGGAAGAGACGTAGCCCTCGCTATCAAGAAGATCCAATCGGATAAAGCGATTGTAGCCCCAGCATTCACCAGCAGCAAATTCAGAGGCGAATTCACGAGCAATGCACTTCGCACTGTCTTGTGGTGGGCCCTGGTGCATTAGTTGAATATAATATTCATACCTTTTGGAAAAAGGGCATCAACGAAAGTGATGAGATTATTATTACAAAGATGAACGCTTGTAAATGGAATAAGCATAATAAGGGGATTTTCCAGACCTAATCTAATAAGGAAACTCATTGTGCGATGAGACAATTAAAGATACGGAACCTACTTTGAGGGTTCCCTTCTGCCGGAGGTCATTTCGAGAAAGACAGACAGGTATTGGCCACGAACGATGCCGTTACCGCTGGGATACACTTTGAGACGCCATTTCAAAGCGCCACATTCTAGTGGAGGGCTGTAAATGGGCTCCGCTCGCTGTCGCACGCGACTAAAGTCGCGGATTACAAATTCGCCCGTTGCATAGGGCGGTACGAGTTCGCTGAAACACGTTAAAAAAGACCCATAAGCAGAATCGATTACTACACTTAAAATAATAGAAAAGTTATGTGGCTACACAATCTACACACAAAGGAGAGCGAAAACTCGTGGCAATGGCCGTCGTTACAGACATGCAAAATCAAAGGTATCAATGAGCGAAATTAATTAACTCTATTTATGGGAACTCAAGTGAGTGATAGTGACAACAGCCAGGTAGCTCAATGAATAGAATTCACGACGCATGGACGCAAGAATGGATGAAATTCCTTTAGGTAGCTTCAAAACCGAACATTGGGTTTGGATAAAAATTTAAGCGGTATGCTTGCAGGATTGAGGGTGAAAACGACAAGAGTACGTATCAGTAGCGACTGCTATTTTCAAAATTCAATTCGCAAACAACGGCCTAGCAATTCTGCCAAGACTTTTCAAGGATGCTCCCGCGCGAACAGAGTAATCGGCATAAATTTTCACGAGTAAAAAAGAATCTGACAAGGAAGCAGGATTTACGGCCAGAAATAACATAATTATAAAAAGTTATGAAAGAGGAAAAGGGGTAATTAAAATACAATCTTACCTAGCAAAGTCATAAGGACTATAATCACAGTTGACGGAAGGCATCGGAGTTTTATGGACTTCAGCAAACATTGCCGAAAGAGCAGGTGAACGAAAGATAAGGTTTGCAGGAGTTGTTGAGCTCAACTGGGCTTCGACTTCGTGCAGCAAAGAGTTCAACAGCTCTGTCTCCTAAACGGGATGAAAGGAAAGATAAAATCAGCTAGGTGAAGAAGCGCAAAAAGGCCACGATCAAATGAAGAAACTACCAATATAAAAGAGACCATGGATAGGTCAGCAAAATGAACAAATCTGTCGGGGCAAAGTGCAGAGGAAAAGGTAAGGCGGTTACCTGCGTTAGATGGTTGCGTTGAGCAGTCAGGGTAGACAACTTAGAGGTGTGGCGCGATTCCAAGCGCAGGATTATTGACTCAACAACTTTTTTAATCTCCTCCACACGACTCTCCTTCCTCGCGTTGAGGATCAGAATGTTATCTCCCTGAAACAATTAAATGCTAAGTCAGTGACTGCCTCCTGGGTTACGAAAAGGGATAACCCTCTCGATGTTAAGTATCCACGAGTCTAGCACCGCAGTTCAATCTAGTTACTTAATTCGCAATACGATGCAAAGAAACACACATAAAACATACCACGTCGTCGATAAGACGCTGAACCTCGTTACGCCGGCTTTTAAGTTTGTCCATTTCACGTTTAATGGCATCCACGTGCTCCTGGTATACCTCGTCTAGAGGACGGAAGGTGTGTTGACCATGACGTCCATCAAAGAGAGCGCAACGGTGACAAATAACACGATCACAGGTGACACAGTAGACTGTTAAGCGTTCGTTATGGGACTCACACCTACGGTAAAGGTGAACATAATCAGCACACTCAGACGCAGATTAATGAAAATGCAAAAGCAATGGCTTATCAAATGACCCACAAATCTGCACTGGGATCCGGTGTTTTTATCGCAAGGTTCTCATCAGCATTCTTTAAACGGTCTAACTGCTGGATAACGTCATCGGCCCATCTGCAGTTGATCAGAGCATGTGTATACAGTGTTCGCCTAAAAAAATGACTTTATTACAGCCACGTGAACACTCAACATTGCCGCAAGAAAACCAAAAAAAGCAAATTGGTGCATTAAACATTCGATAGCGAGCATAAAGCAAACATATGAGCACCACTAAATATACCTGCAATGGGGGCACTGGGCTTTGTTTTCTGTAATCCATTTCTAAATAAATGCCTCAAAAAACTCACATGGAACTTACACAAATACACTCGAAACAGCACAGCTTAGAACAGTGTGGACACATTCGCGCATTATCCAATTGTTCCATGCAAATGAAGCACTTGAATACATCAGCGAGAGCCTATAATATGTCAGAAAAAAACGACCTACTTCTAGAGAGGTACCATTCCCTACACGTTTACCGCCGGCGAAAGAAGCCATACCGCACATAACCAACTAGAAATCAAATTGAACAGCGTATATTGACTACTGCGCAAACACTATTTAAAACAATCGTTCCCTTTTTGCAAAAGTAGAAAGTAACTAATCAAAAACTGGTCCTTAACATCAAATTTGATAAAAAATACATTAACGGAGTGCAAAGAATGCGCATTTACATGGGAGCATTGGTGTTATTTCGCATTGGTACTGCTATAGGACACTAGAATTTTAGTGCTAATGAGTTGATTTAATCATGTGTAATACTTAAAAAGGGGTCATTAATTAGCAAAACCTAGCAACAAAACTGGCCGTGTTCTGTTTAAACATGTAGAATGCCATTCAGGGGGTTTTGGCCGTAACAATAACATTTGTAAAGAAAGGATGTTTCAGTTGGGCGGACAATGAAGACTCAAAGGAATCAATTTGCTTAACAGTATGCTCACAAAATCATGCTAATTAACACAGCCTCGGGACATTACAGTAGCATCTCGAGGCTTCCTTTATGGCAAAGGAAGGCGTAGTGCTAGGGTAGAATATGTATATATATATATATATATATATATATATATATATATATATATATCTTCTGTGAACAGAGGTGTTGGAGCTGCTGCCCGTACAATGTGGACACCCAAGTGACCGAAATGGCAGTCCGAACAAATCAAGTATTATAGATACAATTGCAGAAATCCAAAGTGTTCGCTCCACCAATTTCGAGTGTTGAATGAATACTCAACTTATTAAGTAGCCTCTCTTCCACTTCAAGTGTCCTCAGCGCTCCCCTTGGTCAACTTCTCACGTCACTTATCACGATGTGGTCGGTGCTGTAAGGAAACACCCACGATTCAACTGTTCCAGTCATCGGAAGTCCGTGCAGCCAGGGGGGCAGTTGATCACAACAATTCTGCTAGATTTGGAGCTCCTTCTTCACGGGGTACAAGAACTGCATTTTGGAGGCTGGAGCACGTGCTGATCATCGCGTGTCTCCATCCCCAGTGGTGGAAATACCAGCTCAAATGCCGGGTCACATGAGAAAGGACGGAATTTTGTATGCTTTCGTGGGAGCATGGTCTCGCTTCCACTCCTCCTTGCCACGTTATTCTCACTTCAGATCTGCGCTGCCGCATCTGCCTGTCTAGGCTCTACCCAGGTGGTAGAGACTTGAAGGGGGTGTCGTGTTTACACACCTGATTTCTTCTGACCGGAATGCTAAACAGCTCCCTAAAGAAAGCCCAACAAACGGCTCACGGCTAGTGCCACTTCATTTGTTAATACCTTTCCCGCAAAACACGGAATTGGGGTAGTTGTTGAGGGTAAACGTCATATTCAGCTCTTCTGTTAGGCGTCGTCACTGGCTCTCCCACCACAGCATGTGCACATCTCCCGCCCCGCTAAGGTCTATCACTCAACGGTAGAAACCGGGATGTGTATCCTTGAAGATCAGATGTGCGCTAACCACTGCCACCAATACAGCGTTGCGGTACTGCCCTGGTGACGAAAGAAGACATAATGCTCGGACAGAATACACAAAATTAACATGGGGGATTGCTCTTGGTGTGACTTGCACGGCTCAAAGACAAGGTCACCGAGCAAAGGCACAATGACGAGGTCCAGTGGCCCCTTTGTGAAATCTAGATTTAACCAATCATCTTATTACACTCAACTCTCTTCTGTACGTCGATAGAGCATTCTTTCCTATACTTATGTCTTTCAGAAAGATGCAGTGAGATACAATATTAATGGTAAAGTGCTCCGATTTTTCTTTCAGATCATTTGACTTGAACTCCTTATTAATGAATCAATGTGTAATGCTCTAAACCATGCAGAATCTGAGGTCGATTTTGAATTAGTTTAGCAAGGCAGTTGAATAATATACCCTGTGCATCTTCGATGGGCATTAGCATGCACGTTGCAACCGGCGTGAAATCCAATGAATGTACAAAATAATAAATTAAAAAAAATAAAAAGGACTAAAAATGTGATGCTTGCACCAAAATCAGTGAGGCTACCACCTATATTGTCTAGCTGTGCGAGGCCATAAGGAAACCCAGATTGTGGTTTCGCTCTGTTGTGTGGCTTTAAAGTTAAGCTAGCAGTCCTCCACCTCTTCTATCCGTTAGTGATGCGCGTTCTTCAGACTACATTTTCTTGTTACGATTTTAGGAGAGGCTCAAAATGCGATGATGGTGGCAACGGCGGTGAACTCTATGGGTTAATGCCAGCTCTTAACGCGAAGACAGGATAACACCTGCAACATGTGAGAAAATCGGTTTGAATGTTTAGAAGAAAGGTTAAAAATAACGCTTACTTTTGGCATTTATCGGAATCCTGTACTCGGATAGAATTTAATCGAAATCAGAAGCAGCACCAGGCTTGAACTAATTGGAATACCCAAGTCGGATCTGCCCACGGTACCAATATGGTGATGCTAACTAGGCGAACGAACGACATCTCCTCATCAAGCCTTCATATCCTTTATGCGCTAATGATGCTTGTCTTTCACACTTTGTCCTGTTGAAACTTCAGGGAAGACTCAGGACCCTACACCAGGCCACCATCGCTTTGGGGACTTCGTTTTATCCTATTTTATGTAGTCAAGCTACCAATTTGGTACATATGTTAGATTCTGGGCAAAAGTGAATAGCAAAGATTTAACAAAACGCTTAAGATAATGGCACGAATTCCTTATCTATATAGCTGTTTAAGTGTTTGTGCTTTGGGTGAAATCAACGCCGTTTGTTTTTTATGGAAATACACTGACTTGAGTCAGCTCCAACGCCAGTGACAGGGCATAACCTCAGAGGAGGTGCTTGTCATTGCCACCAAGAGCTTAGTGAATGTGACATGTTTGAGACACCATAGCATCAGTTTTATGATCAAGCTCTTAAAACCGAAGAATCCGCCATAACAAATATGCTTTTAAACTGAGTACCAGCCTGTTACTAGGGCTTTTAAAGGGTTTCGGGTAACTTACACTTCTTAAAATACAAATTATGCGCGGACATGGTTACATCATTTAGCATTCGATAGTCATCAGGGTCTCCAGGGCAGCGATCTCGTACGGCCTTATAAAGGTTTGCATCAAAGACCTACTGTAGCGTCCCGAGGCTCCCCTTAAGGTAAAAGAAGGCGCAGTACTAGGGCAGAATGTATATATTCCGGGAACAGAGGACTTGGGGGCTGTTGGCACGGCCCGGAGGCCGACCAACCGGCTAGAACAAGATGGCCACCCAAGTGACCTAAACCGGTAGTTCGAACAAACAAAGTATTACACCTACCATTTGAAAATGACTATTAATTGTTGATTCCTTAACAGTATTCACTTTAGTGTCATTTGAATTGCGAACTTGTGTAGCGCATCACATACTTCCCGGAGTTGTGATAATCCGACACACTACGAAAGAGCACCAGTTTAGGAATTGCACGGGACGCCTGAAAAGTTGAATTTTACGGGGCGAAGGCCAAACACTCCTATTAGATGGCAGATTTTGTCTTTTCAATGCTTGACAATGTACTTCTTCTTTGCTGTTTAGATGTCCTCGTGCAAAGTTTCGATTACTTTGGACTCCTTGAATGGTGGAAGAACCCCTGGAAAGGTGGAAGCAATCCGAAGGAGTGCAGTTTATTTCTTATGTCTTAAAACATTATGAATTTACATTGTATTGCATCACAATCGTGCAAAGATTTGGTAACCTATTTAATTGCGTTTAACTACTCAAACCCTTCAGTGTCCTCAGGCATTACTTTCGGGTCATCCTAATAGCCTCCTCGTTCCTCTGTGTGATGGTAGCATCAAAATGGCTGTTTACATTTGAGTTCCATAATTTAGCATACATCAATAAAGTACAGTGGTGGATAAAAATGGCTCAATAAATCTTGAGAATTACAATTTCGGTGAGTTAGCATACTCATCTGTATGGAGTCAGGGATTTTAGTGTGCATGTTTGCCCTGAAGAAGGCGTAGAACCTTAAGTACGGTTAAGTTTAGTGGTTTAAATGGATCCATGGACATCAAATGAATGTCCGTGTAAATCTCACTGTAGAGAAAATTACATCATAAGAACATGCATTTTGCTTGAGTTTAGCCCAACAAGCCTTCCAGTCACTGCAAGGTCAGTAGTAGTGTAGCCCAAAACATATATCCGGGATAACTCGAGTGTAAATCGAATCACCTGTGTACAAAACTGAATCGTACTGGTCATTATTAGTGGTTTAATTACAAGATTGCTTTAACATTTTGATTAGTCGTCAGGCGTGTGCAAATTGATTACTGCCAGAGAGTTTACGTACGGCGAATGGGAGCTAGTCCTATCCGGAATAGGTGTGTACAATGATCTGATTGACACCTTTTCACCATCATTGTTCCAATTACCATGGGACTCAATTCGATTCCAGGAAGATATATCAGTATGTAATTCCGATAATTATTATTTAGAGTAGCAGCGGTGAATGGGGAGTTTGGCCAACTGTATCATTAGAACCATCCATAAAGACGCAATAAAGATCGAGGTATCATAAGAATAGGCAACGTGAATGAAATACCATGACACTAGACGTCCAAAGGGCAGTCGCTCTGTTAAACTAGTCAAACATTGGCCAATTTTACTCAAACCAGCAGCGTCATTTCCTTTTTCCCAAATTCTCTGTTCACAACGATACCCGCAATTAGTGAAACCAACGAGTAAGATAAGCTGACGACGGCGGGTGATAACCGTATAAAAGCCGCCTTCGAACGATGATTGTAAGGAAAGAGGGAGCAATAAAACTCAACCGCATTTAATGCGTCATCATAAAGCAAGTCGCCTCTTACTTGATGGAAATCCTGCTGCTTTGAATGGAGTCCGCTGTATCTGTCGGTTTGATATTCGTGTCGTATTCAATAATTTTTACTTTTTTTGCATTCGCGTCCCTAGTATTTTAAGATTTTATGGGAGAGAAGGGCTAGACTTAAAAACGGACCGTAATAAAGTAGTCTGCAGTGTAGGATCATTTTAGTGTAAAGAATTATGAGGTCTCGCACAGGAGGAGTGGTTCATTTAGAGGTACATATAAAACGAAGTTTTTGCTACCTAATGATTGGATGATTTTTGTCAAACACAACAAAATATAAGTATTTGCATTCAAGTTTTCCATTCATTCATGGTTTCACGAAGCGTCTGAATAATGAATCGGTTTTAAACTCTTATGTGCTAAGCCATAACGGAAAGACGTGAAATAATCCATCTCAAAATGACGTGCTCACTAAGTACTTTGCTTAATTATTTATACATCTACACTGGTGGATTTATTCATGAATTCCACTGTTTCGACCTTATAAGGGTGAAACCTCAGCACAATGGCATTGGAGCTGCACGATTTTGGTCCGCAATCTCTTGGTATCAAGCAGCACTCTGCTCTCGATGAAAAGCGCACCTGGGGAAAACTTGGAATCATCTCGGCTAGTTGAGTGTGAAGGCAGGGATGATGCATCACGACACTGCGAAATCAGCCTAAGAAACGGAAACTAAAACCACCTATTTCAATAAAACTGCAATATAATTTTGAGGAGGGGATATGATTAGTGTGCTAAAGTAAAAACATTTCTAATCAAAGTATAGTTAATCCTCAGTTATGCAAATCGCCTACGAAACTGCTCTTGTTTAGTTATTCAGCTACGCGTCAGTGTAAGCTTAACCAGAACAAACTAAGATGGCATCCAGAATTAGGGGTTTTCTTTAAATTACAATACAATTTTAAACAGCCACGAATAGAAGGATTACACAAGTCAGATCACATTGTTTGAATCTGTTGAAATCTGTAATTGTTCTGAATTAAGGCTTAAAAATAAATTATTGTTTTGATGGTGAGACAAGATGTAATGCATTCGGTTGTTCGGACTGTCGGTTTCGGACTTGGGTGACCATGTTGTACTGGCCAGGTTGGCTGGCCCCCGGACCGTGCCAGCTGCCCCAATCCCTCTATTTACAGAATACATATGTATTCTGCCCTAATATTATGTCTTCTTTTGCCTTCAAGGAAGTCTCGGGACGCTACACTAGTTACTATTAGTATCTCCAGTACATATTTGGTAGAGTTTGCAGTTACGAGAGTATATCCAAGCACACAGTTTTACTTTTCAGTAGGTACAAAATTGCCTCCAGTACCAGTGAGGTAGATTTAAAGGACTGAAGGGGCAACGTACATAGGGATTGAGATTGCTGTTTTTTTAATGCATTGTACCTAATAGATGAGATAGATTTCATAAGGCGGAACCAACAGCCATTACAACAATCGAATAAATCGGTCACTTGGAGCATATGTTATTGAATTTTATTCCGAACTAAATAGATTATTGGAAGTGTTGAGACAACTATTCAGTTGTTCATTACTTAGCCACATAACTGCGTTGCTGTGGTTACCCATCAATGGCATATTTCCGATCATCAATGCTCTTTTTAGAAACGCCTTACCAAACAAAACTAGAATGCTAATGCCCTTTTTTATGCCGAATGTTTTTCTCGTGACCGTAGAGCTTTAAACAGAGCTTAATTAATTGCATTAAAGTCTGCTTTACTGTAGGCGAACTTGAACTTGATAATTAAAGTACATTTCGACTGACATTGGTAAAATATTTACTAGAAGGAAAATGAAGGGAGACTCCGGTCAAATGTACACGATTGGAAGTGTTGGATATGCAACGAGCTAGACAAGTACATGCTTGCCCACTCTTTGCTTAGTTCAATTGGCTTACTTCACCGAAAAATTTTGCTTAAAGGACTCAGATAAAAACACATTCAAGAGTTGCAGCCGAAAGTTTGGGTTCCAATCTTTACTCAGGTTACATACGCCAACTATTTTGCGTTATGCACTTTTAAACTTTGCTTCCGGGAAGTATGCCTCAGTTTGGTAACTCTGTTATTTACCACTGCATCGCATCATATCATCCATTGCTAAAGCACTTTTGCCCTCAACATAGAGAGGACTTGGAGACCATAGGCGTGGACCGATGTCCACTCCACCGACACAATGGTGGGACCTTCAGTATGTGTGATTTCTTTCATAGGGTGGTAGGTTTATTAGCCATTTTCAGAGGAAATGCAAACCACGGAGACCACGTAGGATTGAAGTCCATCAAAGGCGGGCATCTTTTTGCCACAATGGTGAGGACCCAGATCAACCTATTTTGCTTTTAAAAAACTTCTGCGCTTGACTCTTTCAGTTGAGTTATAATTTCCTTAAAAGAAGGTGTGCGTGAATGCTTGTGCAATGCTATTCACTGCTACAAGAGATGAATGAACATTTCATATGGAAATAGATGCACCCAAATCCCTTATTCGTTTTTGAAAAGGCTTCAAGAAATTAATGAGGAGAAACCTACCCGGTATAATTCACAAATAAGTTCATAAACGTCAACTAATTTCAAACAGAATGTACCAATTTTCTAATTAGAACTTGAAGTTTTGTGCGATTTTGCCTAAAATAAAACGCGCATTTGTTCTCCTAAACTGTTCCGAGGATTTAAATCGCACTTAGGCCTAGCGAGTGTTATTAGTACCAGTCTAGGCAACTCAAAGCCAGATCCAAATTTCGGGGTGGCATTCAACCCCACGCAAACTTGAAATTCTGCGTCTTCCTCTGGATCAAAAAGCATTTATTATTTTTCTAACTTATCCCAGAATGGCTTGAAATTTATATTCTTCTCAAGGTCTGTCTAGGTGACTGTGATTATTAGCAGTGAAGTTTGTTCTCCTGCATTAAGGAAGGTAAATATAGGCGCATAGTACGGCCGCTCCCTACAGGCGACATCGCGTAGGGATTAAAATTATGACGTAATTGAAGGCGAAGGTTTTCCTGCTTCCTTGCATCGCTTAATCCCTGGGACACCCTCGGTCATAAATAAGAGACAAACGAAGATGATATCGTCGTTAACTAAGATGATTAATTATAAGGTCATGCTTTGAATCCGGCGTTTTGAATAAAATACCTCCACCAAAATAAAAACATTAACAAAAATCGTATGCACATTACATAACACTCGATTTGAGCAAACTTAACTTGTAAGGTTGGATAGACTTTAGACATTCCAAAGTGCGTGAATAAGAGTTTGAAGTTGGATAGATCTACTGCATCACAGCCTCTGTTCGACCATTATTAGCAGCATCGTCGTCTGAATCGTTGCATGGAATGGGCGGCAACTACGGTCCATTACAATGAACAGTTTGGCCATTTCTCTGTCCTCCCAACTCCATGCTCCTTCAAAAAGCATATGCCGTTGCTCGGTAAGCATTCAACAAGCAGTCAAAAAACCTTTTCTATTTTGTTTTATTAACTCCTTGCTGTTGAGTCACGCCCAGTGGGCAATTACGTAGGGAACGAGTCATGCAACTCATGGTAGGTTAGGAAGTACTGCTAAATTAATATAATTTGATAAATCATGAAGAGTTGTAATGCTTTATTAACCTTTTTGTGCATAAGTATAAAGCATAGATTATGCTTATGGCAGTCAACGGGAACGGTCACCTCTGATCTGCTGAAGATCACCCCAAGGGAAATGTTGTTGAAGTATGTGTTTCATAAAGGAATATTTTGCAATTAAGCAAGTGGGAATAATTAACCTATAAGGAAGCTATTAGTCGGGGTGCATTCTATGCAATTTACTCTCAACTTTGGTAGCTACTTTCATACCTTTGGTTGTTTACCAAGGCCACCAGAGAGAAGCAGGAAGGGTAAAGGCAAGTCGTCTTGATTGCCTTCCTGCATACGTCCGCATTGGATATTCAAGTAAACAACCTTTAAAAAAGAATGTCAGGTCGCAATGCGTCTATTCACAAAGAGCACTTCACAGACAAAATGCGAAAAATAAGTAGCTTTTATGCGTGTTTAACTTGGAGGAAATGGTTTTCGCATGCTTTTGTAGCCAGTTCATATTTGCTCCGAAAATTAAAGTACGTTCCGTTGTAAATTCATACCAATCAGTGTTTCAGAAAGTTTTATTCCACTTTAAGTCGTTTTATTGCAGGATGATTATTTTTATTTCGGCTATATAATTCCGTCTAACGGTTGTGCGGGACGGATTGATCGTTTGATCGTGCCGCGTCGCAAATACGTTTAAACTTGAACATCTGTTGGCGATATATTACACCTATTCGTAGAAATTTCACTTTCTGTAAAAATTCCTCAAATCTACCCTGAAATACTTGTTTAAGTTTTCATAAAAATGAGACAATGCGATGCTTAGTTGCGTGCCAAGTCACTGGGTTTCTAAAGGAGATGTCATTGAGATTATTGCGGCAGAGGTAGAAAAAGGTATGAGTTCGGAGTTTATAGCATCCAAAGGATTGCTCTCCGACACTAAACACCAAAATCTGACAGCCATTAATAAGCGCTAGCGCGAATAAATTTTTCACTGAACGTGGGTCTTTTGCGTGATGGTATGCCCGTCCCTAGGGGATATTAATTCTCCAACTCTCGCCCTCTCCCTTTCTCTCTCTCTCTCTCTCTCTCCTGCTGCTGCTTCCGGAGAGGCTGGGAGCAGTGGGGCCAGGAACATCTAGAAATCCCCATCACTCTTCGCGTTCACTTGCGCCTGAACAGACATGCAAAAAATGAATAAGCTCAGTGTGTGCGTGTGTGTGTGTATGCGCGTGTGCGCACGTGCTCATTTTTTCGCCGTTCGCCAATGGTCTGTGCCAGCCACATAGGTCGCGTGCCAATGGGAGTGCGGACCTTACGCCTCCAGCGTGTAAGCACACATGCGCACATGCACTCCAGCCCAAAGGCTCACACGTCCCTATTGCCCTGCTCTCTGATGCAGCAGTGGGAGGCGGCAGTCACTGGAACCACCCATGGTAGAAGATTTGAAAATTGGCTTCACTCAACCTACGATACCGATGGTGAAGGAGAACCGGGCACCGGAGTTTAACACCTTGTCGTCCAATTCCGTGCTAATTCACGCACCGGGCGGCGCGCTAGATCTCTCCCTCTACAACTACCATCCAATGCGGCAACAGGTGCATTCGAGTTCGAGTCAACAAGTCATCACAGCTGAGTTGGAGGAGGAACCAGGTGGACAGCCACAGAAGCAGCAAGCCCCCGTGGTCAGTGCCGGTACTGGTGACGGCGGTGGTGGTGGTGGCGGTGTCAGTGCTAGGACGACGAAAATGAAGAGATTCAAAAGACCGAGAAAGAGCAGTGTGTTGGAGAGATTTATTGCTCTGCTGGAAGATAAGAGGATAATGGAAGACAGTGAGGACGCTCATCAGTTAGAGGACATAAAAATGCCGCGTCTTAGAAACGTTCTTAACATCATATTCATCACAGCGGGAGTGTGCTTCCTACTCGCCGTTGTTATCGTCATTCTCTACACCACCTTTGCAAGGTGCGTTTTCTCAAAAATCTGTGGATGTTTAAATGTTCATCTGCAAATCCATGGTTGTGCTTTCGCTGCTACATTTTTCCATGCCTTTATCATCTGTCAAAACGTCCACGTAATCTTCGGTTTACTGGAGACAGATAATTCTCCATACATTCTGAGCTATTTGTTTCTAGACCCTTCGAAGCTATGAAGTGATACCTGTGTGGCTGTTGCTTGATGATGAATTCTCGACATAAGGCAGCCGTAAATCAATTTTTTGAAGCTAGCATTGTTGGTTATTATGTTGACCTAAATAGCTTTAGTGCCGGTGGCATTAAAGTACCTCTTAATTATTGCTCACCTTGTGTTACAAAGTTGTAACAACATCATATAACTGCGTTGAACTACTTTTTATTTTTGTCCCTGAACCTCCATTGCCAATTTTACTCTTCGAAGGTAAGTTTACCACTTTACCGTCTTTACCAATCTCCAAACACACCTGTCCGGCTAAGGCAAGTTTTAACGCGTGGGGAAAAATTAAAGCTATTTTATTACTACCAACGGATCAAATTTTGCGGAAAGCTACCCAAAGCAAAGAGCTCATCTCCGGAAAGTTAGCATTCCACTAGCAGCTCTCGTTTACGCATGGCGAGAATCCGTTTTTGCCTATCCTTATAATTGTAAGGGTGGAACTGTTTATGGGTAATAGCTCGCCGATCTTTGAAATTTGAATAGGTCTACGCTGGGACTCTAATTGACTCAACTTTGAGGCTCCCCTAATAGTGTGTTCACTTGATAAAGTAATGAATGTTCATCTGGTACTCCCTTTCCTCTACCTTGGTACAAAATACTTTGGCTAAAGGAAATGAAAAATTGAGAAGCAGTTCTTATTTGTGGTGTTAAATTGTTGCAGATAGATGCATTTAAGTAGACATCCTATGATTGGTGTCAAGTGCTTTTTCAAAAATGTACGTGGAGAAGTGTGGAAATAGTGAGGTGGAAACGCAACAAAGGCAAAATTACTTGTTGTGTTGATAGGTTGCAGTAATTAGTTGTCAACGCTACAAAGCGGTTGATAGGCGTTGAGAACCACTCATAATATACAGGGCAACTCAGTCGGATCTAGATGGCCAGCTCAGATAATGAATGGTAGATAATTTTAATTTCACCAAAAAGTTTGTAAATACTGTGTGAGGAAAACTGTTTCCTACCCAGAACTACTTGAGATAAGCCCAGCATTTTTTTTCGCTAAGCCACAAACAAACTAGTGGAGGAAAATATATGTAATAAAAACCTCACTTTGGGCCGAAGACTTCATCATGTGAAAATTTTCGATCATGCGAAAGTAACGGACCGGAAGTAGTTGCCTTCTTTACCGAAAATTAAAGCTACTTATGGAAAATGTATTGATACATGTCCACTATTCAGCTGGAATACTCTACTTACGTGAAATTGCTTGTGCGTTTTGAAAAGACCCTTTGCCGTTGGTGCGTACATATTTAATGGAACAAGTATTCCGCTAATAGCATTTTCACTCTATTCAACTGGTTATGCAGGTAAATCCCCTCGAAGCACAATCTAGAGCATTCGAGTCTGGCAAATGTGCTCACTGGATAGGTGGCTGGTGTTAATCTAGCCATGACCGTTAAATGCGGAAATTCCCACCACCTCCCCTCGAATCGCAGTGGCACCATTAGCAACCAATTCATATGCAAATTTTGGTGGATATAGCGAAAACCTTATTGTTAATTTTCGTTGAACACGAAATATAAAAGCATGTACAACAACTTTTGCACCACGCGAAGTGCCATTTTTTCCGATCAAACATTGTTCCACCTGTCTAACCGTAGTAACGCCGCCAGGTATAGAAAGCATTTAGACCTAAAACAAGCTCGTTATAGATGATAGCATGTTGATAGCTACAGATTTTGATGCATTTAAAACCGTCCAAATCAGTCATTAAATGGTGGCGGCAGTTACCGTCTCTTCGTAAATAACGAGTGTCAAATAGGTGAAATGTACAACTTGAAGTTCCACTTTGAGAATAGTCAAGCCAATCAGTTCGCCATGGACTTAGGTGCTATCGAAATTCAGTGAAAACATTTACTTCCATTTTCTAAAATTAGGTTGAATTAAAACAATCACAATCATGTCTATCGTAGCATTCACTCATGTTCAGGTGTTTCGAGTCCTCGCTGCCCAACTACGCCCTACACATTCTGCATATTCTTCATTTGCACTGACTTTCTCCCAAAAGCATGAAATGCGTTTCAGTAGCGCAATAATTTTCGGTGCTGAAATATTAAAGTTTACTGCCATTGTCTTAAGCGTCTACTTATGCTTGATGTCAAGCCAAATCATTGCACTTGGTGAGATTTTTGTAATAAGCCCGCCCTTGAAAAGTGACCGATCTTCTTAGTTGAGTCTTCTGCCTTAGTATAATAAGGGTACTTCAAGCTGCCTTCACACTATTAAGGTCAACCAGGGTGAAATAATTCAAGGACAGCACTTTAACTTCAAAGGCACAGAAAGGCAACGATACTTCTAAAGCTCCGATACTTCTAGCTAAATTAATGCCTACCGTAACCGACTTAAGCTACTGCCCTTGCCTATCAAGATAGTTTAATCAGTACCAAATTAAAAGTTATAATGAGCTATTTATGCAACCAAGTTTTTCGATTGTCTAATTTGTCGGCACGTGCCCAATCATGCAATCTCTTTATTGTTTATAACAAACTGGCAGGTGCTTCGAAATCGTAAAGACGGCATCAGTGTAGTTCTTTGTAGCATTACACACCTCCACTATCACGGTCTCAGAGGGAAGCCGATCACTACAGCCCGTGTGTTTTATTGTCCCATGGTGGCAACAATTGTCATTTCCGTATTAGACAGTTCCAACAACCACCCAGTAGAAGAGTGTCATCCTCCTCAACTGCAGAGCACTTTGCATCCCCTTCAGCTATCATAAACTTGTGGCAGTGGACTTGGTGGTGAAGCTAATCTATGCTTCAGTGTCGTAACATCTACCAGAGACGTTTAGCCTTTTCAATGGTTTATTTATTAATTTAGACATCGTTGTGACAGTTAAAATCTAGTAAGCATTTTGAAAAGTATCAACAATACATTTCTATGAAGTCACATGTATATTTTGACCTTTCGCTTCTTATATGGCAAACTGCTGTCGAAAATGATAATTAATTCCGTTATTGTCACAAGAAAGTTGTTTGAACGAAACAGGCAAGTACGCCCTGGCAGTCCCTTAATTCACCCATTTCTAACCAGATGCTAGGCTGACGTTTTGCAAGAAAAGCACTACACAGCGGTTCCCTTCAAAGAGCGGACGAATTGTGCGATTGGAGTGAGCACAAGCCGTCTTTTTTGCCTGACAATTTTGATCATGCCTACTTTCTTCACAAGTTCAATGGTGAGCAGAAAAAGGGGCAAGCTCTAACTTCCTCCCAAAGCAATCGTGCACAAAGGACGTGGGTCGCGCATTTTCAAAACGTTACTTCCCATCCCCTGAGTTTTAGGCTTTAAATTATCTAACTTGCATTTTAAGGTTTTCTTATGAGTTGTGAGTGTGAAAAAAGTCGACAAAGTTCAGTTCCAAAATGTTGTGGATTTCCCATTCTTTTCTTAAAGCCTTGGTTTGCATCATTTGACTATTCGTTTGAAACAGCTTTTTGTCTTATAGACATCAAATGAGAAGTGCGATAACTGAATTGGACAACAAGAATGCAATTTGTCATTTCGCCAAAACTGACAGCTTCGATGTCAATTTTCAGCCTCACTTGCTTGCATTGGTCACTACGCGTTCTTCCAGGACTCCTTGCCCTTTTGATGCCCGATCAATCCCTATCAACTCCCGAGGAGGATATAACCAACTAAATTTACCCGTTTTGTTTCATAGTTTTGGTGGAATTTGTCTGAAAACTATGTCTACGATTCACAATCAGGAGGCATGTGTTTGATCCTCCGCAATGAAACTATCCGGCTAGAAGTAACTTTAAATTGGTTTAAATACGTTTGGTACAACTTATCCAGAGGGCGTTTCAGGTTTCGGCGAGAATTGTCCTGTAGTTAAGTCTTCAAAACGATTTAACACACGTATCTCTTCTTCCACATCTAGTTGAATACTCGCAGAAGTAACGGAGAAATTTTGCTTAAGCAACAACCCTTTACAAAGTATCTCTTACGATTTTAAGGGAAAACAGATTTCATCTTGTCTATTAAGTCGTGTTATTTCTCCAGTAATTACTGGAGGCGAGTCTTTCAACTTACTAATGCTTATTAGTGGTCAATGGAAAAAAACGTTGATGTCCTCTTTGAAATGCCCTACTTTTTTAATTTTGTCCACAAAAAAGATTGTTTGCTAATTTCATGACACAGAAGCGTGCATTTCACATCATTCACCATTTATAGATGCGTAAAAGCGAATAGAGTTCGCAACTTTATGGAAAACGGTGGTGAGAAAAAGAATTTACATAAAAATGTAGTTCAGTATTTTTTTGGCATTTTATTTCAATTATTATCGAACTGTACGTACTACCAAACGAGTTACCTGCTGTTTGATCTCATTTCTTTTATTCAAAAAAGGAGCAGGCTGGTAGGGCTGAAAGCTACCGCTTCAGTTCAACATTGAATGAAACAGTGATTAGGCATGAATTTTTCCCATATTTATCAGTACTGTCCCATGCAAGTGCTCACTTGTAGGCTTTTTCTCAATGGCACTTTTGCTTTGGATCTTTTGGCAGTAATAGAGGTTCCGTTCTACACTCCGCACTGGTGCAACAATTAATTGTGAGTATCACGTGCCTTCTCGACTTTATGGGCAAAAATGCCTGGATCAGTGTAGTTGAGCGATTTCTCCTCGTCTACACTAGTAACTTTGGCCCTGCTCAGTGAGTGAAGTAATTTCATGCTTATATTATCCCATCAAGACCGCGTTGTTGGAAGCTTAAATTTTCCGGAAAACAGAGCCTCAGCAATTTCCTCCCACCTCACCTCGCTCAGCCATGTTTCCGCCCCACAATAATCAACTAAGTCGACATGGACACTTATCAGTATCAGTGATTGCCCCGGCGTTCCTGCTTATTTATTCATAATACTAATCTGGTTTACCTTTACTGGCCCATGAAAGTGGCCATAGAGAGTGTGCTCTTCCTCTTCCTGCTACATGCTAGACTTTTAAGGTGTTTAGGGCGAAATATTTTCGGAAGTACTTCAATGCTTTTTGTAATTTGTTGGGTTCCCAATTATCACCAACGAAGTCAAACAAAACCATTTTTCAGTTTTGTCTTGCTAATCACGAAACATTTGAGTCATTCCAATAGTTTGATTGATTAAAACTCTTCAAATTTCGGAGATAGGACTCCATCGAGCGTAGTCCAATTGCGCTCCACTTGGTGGGACTCCGGTTGAGTGCGTATTAATCGTTTATTTTTTAGCAATATTTCACTTCCAACTTGAAAAAAAAAGGATGGACCGCACAATGCAAAGACATCTCCCCTGCCTCCATGGAGGTCATGCGCCTTTACCTACGAAAGTGTCCTTGTGCGTAACTCTGCCTTCTGACTCGATACGTACTGCATCAATTGTGCATAGGTTAATGTATGTACTTAATGGAATTACCGTTAATAGGTCCTTTTAATGCTTCATTTGTTGGTTCCTCCTCTCCGTTCTCAAACGACTGTGGAAGCGTGGAAGAGGAAATACCAATAAGAGGTCGTTTAAACTGAAAAAAACTTCAACATATTAATGCAAACTAATGTTAATACACGAATAAGTGAAATTACTTACTTATTGGAATGTATGTACTAAGTGAATGGTAAATTGAAGTCCGAATTCAAAACGTGGGTGTACTTGCCTTTTCTGTAAAGCCCTTGTAATGACTTTTCATTTATCCTTCTGCTGGTTTGCATTTTGTGATTAGCCAAATCTGTAGAGGACATAAGCATTCTGCAAAGGGCCCACTTAGGGCACATGATTTATGAACGATTGAACTAGCTTCACTATACCCAACAGTTCCTCTCCAAAAAGAGTCCGGGTCACTTCATTCATGGTCCTTAAATAGCATTTAAGCCGTTTGAGGTAAGTGGTGTACACGCGGTTATAGAAAGAAATCAGAAATATCGCTATGGAAATTGGCTCCTGAGCTGATAAGAGCAAGGCTGATGCAAAATTGGTGGATAACCCAGACAAGAAAGGAACATTCTTACACATTTCAATAAAACATCCCAGAAAGTGAAATCAGCACAAACACAATCCGCCGGTTTAGCTAAACAGGCGATGCAGAAGTATGCGTGATGCTTGACAGACTTTTAAACAAACGTCAATTTAATCGCGCTTAAAAAATGCCAGATTCTAATTTTCATCATGAGAGTAGAATCATTGAACTGCAACAAAATTCAAAAAGGAGCCATCGAGGAATGGCTCCCCTAATTTAGTGTGCTCTTTTGCCAATAAATGGAAAGGAGGTCTTCGCTCAACCCGGCTCATTCTTCCGTCTACCCTATTGGATCCCACCCTTTCTGCAAGCTCATAATCAAACCTCCTACCACAAAAACACAGTCGGTTAAGACTTTCTTAAAAATTACAGCAAACCATATAAGTATAGGATGCTATTTAGTGACTGTAGAAGGATCTTTCCGTTCCTCCACTTCCTTTTTCCCCACCCTGCTATTAGAAGGCTGAACGCTGCGAGACATCTTCATTGTAAGTTTGTGGAACAAGAGTGATAGGTGCATATCCACTACGAGAGGATTCCCGACTCCTGAGGGGAAGCACGTGCGCCCGCGATCACGTTAAGATTGTCCTCCCGCCTCTGACCTACAGAGCGCATTTAAACCCCGCAATTATTACAATGACATTCAAGATATTATGGTTGCAACACGCCAACCATCGTATCTCTTCCGTTTTGGTCATCATATCTTGATCTGTGTTCCGAAAACCACGCCGAAACCAGAAGGTCATCTTATCACTTCGTTTGTGATCCAACTCTCCCAGTCCAAATATAGCTAAGATCCCACTTTCTATTTAAAACTCAGTAGAGGAGCAGAATTCACCTACTTGTAGTACTCAGAGCTGACAAATCACGTCAAAATTTTTAACCGCATTAAAATTAGACCAAAAATGGGGCCAGTTCACAAAGACAGACCAGTATGGTGTCATGGAACTAAAATTTAGCTTTCATTATTCCTTCCTGCACTTATTTTGTTTGGTTGTCGCCAAGTCGCTTATTTAAGGTCTATTCAGCGCCTAGAGCAGTTGAAGGTGCTGGATTTGGTAACGCGATTCACTTTGTAGCGTCCCGAGGCTCCCTTTAAGGTATAAGAAGGCATAGTACTGGAGGTAGAATACGTGTATTCTGGAAACAGAGGGCTTGGGGGCTGTTGGCACGGCCCAAAGGCCGACCAACCGGCTCAGTACAATATGGCCAACCAAGTGACCGAAACCGGCAGTTCGAACAAACAAAGTATTACACACTTATCTTCATGTCCATGCGCTGCCGCAGTAACACTTTTGCTTCTTTATGCAAATGATATTTATTTGAATGTCAAGAGTCGGCGTGGCTTATTTGTATATCTGGATAGCAGCAATCGGTGCCCTCGGGCTAAATCATGGGGTCCTAAAATCTGCAAAACAAATGAAGGGTCAAACCTTCAAATAGAGCTAGCTTGTAGACACTAAAGGGAGTTTATCATGAATGTAAAGAAGAAGAGAACCCAGAGGTGTTAATTATGCAACTGTGCACGCGTCAAGCCACTTTAACCTATTTTTAAGTGCAGTACTTTTGACGTAATCGACTGTAATACATTGTTTGTTCGAACTGTCGGTTTCGGTCACTTGGGTGGCCATATTTTGGTAGTCGGTCGGCCGGCCTCCGGGCCGTGCCAACAGCCCCAAGCCCTCTAGTTTCAGAATATGCACTCCGCTCTAGTACTATGCCTTCTTCTACCTTAGGGGAAGTCTCGGGATGCTACATTGACAGTCGATGGTAATTTCGCACGATGCAATCATATAGGGAAAAGTCTCTGATTATTGCGTTCCAGTTTATCAAGTTGAGTCGATATTCATTCAGATTAAAATAGCAAATATCTCCATTTTAGTGCAGTAGAATTATATTTAATCCGTCCTTTGGATTTTTTGCGACTTCATGTGTTCATACTTATAAATTGCATTTAAAAATACATTTTAAAAACTATCTATATGATAATTTACCAAGACAATGGGTACTTTGGTCTTTATCTTACTGTCTTGCATTTGTTTGACTGCATTGCGCTCCGAACTATTCTATATATATTCATAGACATACTGACACTGAGGATTGTTTCTTTAATTCGTGAAGGTGCGTTTTTGTGACTTTATGCTCTCAAGTAGTTCGGAAGTGTTTATTGGCTTTGTTCAAAGTATTTATGCTCGGATGGGAAAAGTTGCAGATCTGTTTCGTTTTGATGAGCTGTTTACTTTAACTCCTTTTACTGCCGCAATGTATGGGTGCATTATCTGAATTCAAGATTACAGTGTCATCTACCCAATCATACATGAGTGGTCCAGTGTGGTGTCTGCACTGCTTTAGTTATGTAAATTTCTCCCTTTGTAGATGCCTTTATATCCTAGTCTTGAAGCCCTAATGATTGGGAAGGAGGTGGATGCCCAAAACAAACTAGCCACTACTCTGATGTCTACCCCAGCAGCGTCCAACTCTAAAAATGGTGGCGTAAATTATGCCCTTTTGGCCAGCGAATTTCTAGGCCTGGACCTTTCCTTGGTTACTTATGATGAATACGGTAACGCCTGTTATGGTGGGCAAGCTGGTGCGGACGCGGTTACACTTCACCAAGGCAATGCTCTTGCTTTTCCGGATTCCAACGCCATTGTAATGAGAGATCCTGTCGATGTGTCACAAGCAGTTCGTGAGGTAATCGTGCGAAAGAATAAGGAAGGTATTGTGGGTCTGCAGTTGCGCGATCAAGACCGCGGAGTTTTCATATCCTACGTTGAATGTGATTCTCCAGCCGCCGTGGCCGGTCTTCGCTTCGGTGATCAAATTTTGAAAATTGACAGTCAGTATACTTTCGGTATGACTGGAAAAGAAGCAATGAATTTTATCAAGAAATCATGTGGACAAAGAGTTACCATTATCATACGCGATAGGTGAGTAGACTGGCTCTCGAGAGCTGCAGCACTTCTTAATGTTGCTTAAGAGTCGTTGATTCATCTAGTTTGTAGATTTGTTACTCACTGCGCATTTTTACTGTTCAGTTGAATTTCATTGTCACATCCTTATTTCAGGCCCCTTGAGCGCGTTGTTACGCTGGCAAAGGACAGTTTGGGGAGTCTGGGCATTCTCGTCAAAAATGGGGGGGTTGAGGCCATTATCAAAGACTCAAGTGCTGCCAGAAATGGTGTGCTAACTAATAGCCAATTGGTGGAAGTGAATGGAATTAACGTACTCGGTCTTTCTGACAAGAAAATTCGCGAACTCATTAAAGCCTCCCCCCAGAATGTCAAAGTGACGCTTATTCCCGGCTTTTACTATCAGCAACTTACGGAAAAGTAAGCTGTGTTTCATTGCTTTTTTGTGCCCAGGACATTTGGCCACTTCGTAGATTTCTTTTATCATAATGTCCACTGACGTCTCTTGTTTTTTACCTCACTAGCGGCCGCCCTCCTTACCCGGTACTAAAACATTTCATCCTTGTTTGTTTCAGGCTTGGAAAGGGGCTAATGAAGAATATGGACCGCTCTGAACCAGTGGCATAGAACTTCTTTACTCTTCCCTCCCACTCTGTTTGCCCATTTAACCCAATTACCATCTCATTTCCGTATTTTCTTACACCAATCAACTTGTTTTATTCAATGTTGCTTTTTTCGGTTACTTTAGTGAGTCAAAGCTATTTGGTCATTAAGTATTTCTTGTTGGATCCACTTTTTGGCGCTGAAGGAAGTGTAGGATTTTCTCCCAACCTGACTTCGCGCACGTACGGCAACTACCCTATCACCATCGAAATGTGTGCTTGTGACAGGGGCGCGCGGAATATCTTGATCTGCCTTTGTGCTGACTTGAAATGGTGGGTGTCGAAAGTGTCGAAGATAGTCGATGCCGCTTTGAGTGTTTGCGCTGCTAGTAACTGACTGACACCCTTCACCACTGACTGACTCTAGTTTTCTGCATAAGTTGATTTGTTTTATTCATTGGCACGTCGGGATGCATTAGTTTACCCAAGGTGGGGAGGGTCGGTATTAAGCAATGGATGTAATTACTCTTTACTAGCGCTATAAAGGAGTCGGACAGTGTTTGTGCTGTAAGATAGCATTCACCATCACTTGTTTGGGGTTGTGCGCTACGTATACGCTCACTTGTGCTCACCCGGTTCCGGCTTACGGACGCTGGATAGGATCTCTGCCGGACACACCCATTTTTGTGGATAATTTGTGAGTTTTATTTGCTCATAGACGTCCTGGATAAATATCCAACTTCCGCGTCTCAGATTCTTATTCTTGATCGGATGAAGATTTTGAGAGCTGTATAAAACATGCATTCTCTTACAACCGTTGGGTCCTCCATTCTTTTAGAGTTCTGCTAGGTTCATAAGCCTTGGCGCGTGCGTCTGTGCTTTTTTTCATCACCGCCGCATCTAACCCTCCTTTTTGGAGCCTGACCAGCATATGAATTCATATTGATACTTTCTGACGGAATCATATTACACATTTTCAGCTTGTTTTGTGGACTTGTAATGACTGCCACTTATCACTCGCCATTTACTCCGTGTGATTCATTACTCACAGGGCTTAGTGAGTAAGCTAACAAATAAGTTGCGCTGTGTCGATAATTCGACTTGAAATTTCATCAAAGGTTGAAGTCAGGCCCTGTCAATAAGGCGTTATTCAACCACCTGGAACCAGGTTCAGCACATGTGGAAGTCAAGGTAGCAGTGTGATCGATATAGGCATCCGAAAAATTCATTGGGATAATTGGTGGGGAAGAGCCACTTCAAGGAAGTGGTCAGGACTTTGCGGATAAGACGCTTCACTAGTATGGTATCAGCAATCTATTCCATTTGACTTGCAGGGGAAAGATTTGCTACGAGATGGTTAATGTCGTATAGTACGTCTTTTAAATGGGTTCCCAACATTCTTGAAAGCGTGAATGGAAGGCGTGTGTGCTGCGTCTTTTCAGTACACTTTACCCGATGTTATACCGCCCACTGAGCAGAGGAATGCAGGGTTTGGTTGAGTATTCGGCGCCACCTAGTTGCGTTCGATTTTGCTGCCTCAAGACGCTTGAATCCGCATCTCTCGCGTACCTTCTATGATAGTACGTTTGTTGTACTGGCTCGATTGCAGGGTCAAGTTTACTTTCGCGTATTCCATCCGTTTGTTTGTTCAACTGTCACATAAATTTACTTCATAAAACCTATTTGTGGAAAACGGAGAGAGGGAGAGTACAGAGGCCTTTTTGGGCGTGGCCTCATTTAGTTACACAGAACGCAGGAAGGTACTCCTCTGAGATCTAAGTAATTAAGTTTCAAGAGTTACGTCTCTCCTCAAAGCGCATTTAGAGCATTTCAGTCGGTGAAAACAACCACATTTTGGATTTAACACATGCTTGTAAGGGCTTAACCTCCGCATCACCCAGTCACTCAACAAGTGTTCTTATGGATGCAGTAACCCAAGCTAAGTACAGCTCCCACTGTAGTGCTACCTTTTATTTTCGTATAGCTGTGCTAGCTTGCGATTTACTTAAGTGCGTGTCGTTATTAATACCAGTATTTTTTTTCGAAAAGCCTTTTTAATTAGTTTATTGTGTCTGACCCTTTCGTTGCACGCTGAAACATCTACGCATTTGACTGTTCCATTCTTCTGTACCTAATGAAGGACTGACCATTTTCCACTATTCCTCAATCAAGTTATGTGCTGGCATCCCTTCATCCAGCAGCGTTATTTCACACCAAGGAAGTAGTCCCCATAGGTGCTTCCTCTAACAGCATTATAACATTGTTTATTGACTATACTGTTGACTACTTACCTCATACGTGCATTAATACTACTTGCACAGATAATTTAACCATTGTGGTGAAGTAAGGCAAAATTTGTCATGCAAGCACCAAACAGCCAAACTTCTGTACGAACAGGATTTATAACAGTTTCGATAAAAATGTGATTACCTAAGCCATTGTAATGTATTTATCACTTTGCTTGCCATGCCTCAAGTAGTGCGATGCATTCAAACGTCGTTATCATACCTGTTTCTTCATTTCCTGTATCCTTTTCAATTTATAAGCAGGCTAGTGATTTTAAAGTGGCAATGAATTTATTAACACTAAAAATACTAAGTTAATTAATAACTGCTCCTACGACTAGACATACTGCCGACACGACGTTTATTCTCCAGTGAAGGCATTGTTGGTGAAGTTTAACTAGGTGCAAGTGGCTTCCACTCTCGCTGCTTTTAATCAACCATGTTTCGTCAAGTGCTTTGACAGAGATCATACTGAAAGTACTTGGCTTGCACCCATGGAGAATGCGCATACTGCATGATCTCAACGCATCATGATTGATGCATCTCAATTCACTTCTCGTGGCAATTTCGAGCCTTACCAGGTGGCACTGGGCTCAACTCACTCATTTTTGATGGTCAAACCAAAATTGGCACATGATTCACAAATGGTACATCATGCCTACATGCATGAGTTGAGAGACCAAATCCACTTCCCCCATAGATTTAAGATTTTTCAGTTCTTCAGAATCGAATAGGCAAACTCATTTCGAAACGCATAATTCACGCTTATCTCCACACAAATGTGCCCGAGTAGTATGTCCATCTTATCGCATAAGAACGATCTAGGGCAAAGAGATGTACCTAACAAGAGCAAATTAAGGGATAGACGGTTAGGTAGAGCTAATGGCCATTGGTCTTGAATCATCAGTGAACGGAAACCAATACCCAGAGGTTCATATAGAGGGAGAGGTCTTACATCGTGCAGAATGGCCAATATACCACTTGGCTACGGCATATTTCGCAAGTTTTTCTGGGATATTGGAGCATTGAAAGTGGGAGGTGGTCGTGGTCAAGTTTAATGCCAGTGGATGAATTGGCCAAACATAAGGATGTGCCATTTCAATGTTAAAGTATATTTCAAGCCAAAAAATTGAAGGAAATTCCCCCGACTAATGCTAATTGTTTTACCTAGAAGACCCATATGCCTCCTGCCTAATTCAAGCAGTGAGGTCTGAGAGGCACACAAACCAGGCTGTCTTGAGGCGCCGAAAGGGAAAGTACATCCTCATGCACAAGATGGTGGAATCTGAATGGTTCCTGATCGGAAACCGCCCATAGTTGGCAGTGGTGAGGATTAACCATAAATCGTACGCACTTATGTTTAGCAGTGGTTTGTCAAACAATTGTGTCCGGCAGAGCGCTACTTTCTCCCAAGCTTTGGCTTCCCCCTACTCCTTACCCTTCTGAGGATTTTGGCAATGCTTCCGATGCGATGTTGCGATATGTCAAATCAAACGGTAACGTTGAAAATGTTCCAGAATGAATTTTGTAGAATAGAAAAATACCAGAGCAGGGTAGCTACGATTCTTAACTCCGCGCAATTACGCAGCGTGATGTTACAACTGCAAACGCTGGAAAGCAGTATCACAGGTTTGCACAATTCAGCCCACACAAATCACAGCTCATTGAAATTTGCGCTCTCTGTTACGTCTAAAGTTAGCTTGCGAGTAAACTATCACACAAAACCTGCACCATTTGACCGCTGTGTCACGTGATAGAGCCAGTCGTATCCACTCAACACGCTTGTTATTACCGTCTTATTCAATAAATCACATTGTAAGCCAGTAAAAGTTAAGCAACGAGGTTTTCTCTTTATTCACTATCAAAAAAAAGTACTCGTTCGGCTAAACTTTGTGAATAATGCATGAAAGCGCATGACAAATTTGAGATTAAATGTAAGGCAAAGCAGGTAAGCTAAAACTAAACAAGGACCATTATTATCATGTCACATTAAAGAAGCATCAATAGTGGGGAATAGAGTTCGTGCCTGTCCGGATCGAATGGTTTCCAAAGCACGCGGTCCCACGTTTCACCAGAAATGAGCCGCAAAATACCTCATCCTTTGGCCATCAGTATCAAGTTTAAAAGTTTTCAATCAATGTACTCTAAGTAAACCATTTCCACTTAACTTTTTATGAAGAGAATGAACTCTCATACGCTGTTTAGGGATAGTCAACCGCTACAAGAGGCTTCGTATCATCTCTACAAAGCGAGACTCTTGCACGTGAAGCTCCACCACGAGACGGCGTGTGAACACTTGTTCTAGTAAAACTGAGTTTTCACTGTCCATGTGATTAACCTGTGATAAAAGACTTAAGCCATTCCCACTACGTTTCACTCACAAGGAACTGCCACAGCAAGAGTAATCCTGTACCACTTTCGTCACGCATATGCTTAATCTCCAAATAAATAGCTCCTACTGAATAAATGTGGGTAAGTGAGCATTCATACGACCATGCCTCATCCACAATTAGTAGATTCCTTACTATCAATTTCGACAAAAGCGTACTTTTAACCTTTGTAAAAAGCGCGCCTAATCTACTAAACCACAACGGCGATGACCTATGGGGAAAAGACTCGAGCGAAGTTAAGATTTAGTAAAATCAATGAGTGTGAGACAAGGGCGATAGATCAGATGGGGAGAGGAAAATTGATGATTGGGTCTACATCTATGTACACACAGACATACATTTCCGAGAAAAGGGCCTGAAGATCTATGAGAGATAGTCGCTAATCTTTTTTGCAGCCGAGTTGACACCACGCTGCCCCGACATGACGATGTCCTCCCCCACCTCCAGATCAGAGTGGAAGGAGGAGGAGGAGGGAGAGGCGGCGGTGGGCTCGAGGCCAAACCCACAGTCCTCTATTACGGGGAAGAAGTCCCCCTCGTTGTCATGACATGCATCGCTTGAGGCGGAGGTGTCAACACCGCCACTGGTGGCGGCAGGCAATGCGAAACCGAGGCAGACAGCGACATCATTAGGCAAGCGATCCTTCACCTCCAACAACTGATGATAGATTCCCTGAGCGCGACTCAATACGTTCTGGAGGTTTATCCGCTCACTCAGGCCATTGATGTGCTACAGGAGAGGAAATGTGCTAGAATAGAGCAGCACTCCCTAATTCATCATTTCAGCTGACGCTCAACACGCCAAATGAGATGAGTTTTGCGAAATTTTGTGACGCTTGGGGATCACATGGGCTCTGTACTTTGCAATGAATTTATGTAATTAAGGAAGCAAGAAGTACCTGAAGTATTTGACTTATGTCTGAACAGTTTCTGATTATAGTGTCAGCTTCAGAGTCGAAGATGGCGACTGCGATGAGCAATTGAAAGTTCTTTGGAGCAGCACCGCTAAAAAGGGTCTACACAAAGAAAACAAATTCGTTTACCGCGCAGAAAGACTTTCACTTAGGCCCCTCCTTTTTGTTTGAACAGACTTTTAAGGTAAACTCAAAATCCCGCGGATAATTTAGCTATCTATGCAAGCTGAATAAAAAGGTAATAACATTATCGGCGCTGACGGGAATATCTCAAGGCCATCGCTGCCAAAAGCGAGAATGTGTGGGAATAACTGACCTCCCAAAGTATTTTGATATCGTCGTAGGAGAATTCGCGCTTAAAGATGATGAGAAACCATCTGAAGCAGAAGCTCATCGATGTTGCCTCCTTTTCACCTACAGAATCAAGAGCGTTGGGTGAAAATCATTTGCGAGGAAGCGGACGATCAGATCTAATCAACAAAGCTGAAGGTCGTTTGGAAGAAACTGGGATAAACTTACGCAAAAACCGTGCGAAACGAGGCATAAGAATTTCGATTAGTTTGAAGAGGCCGACAAATTGGCTGGATAGGCTTGACGAATCATTGGAAAAGTGACCAGACTATTAAAGGAAAAGAATAAACGTCCGTTGGCTTAAACTATAGTCCGAAACATTATTTGAGTCCCATAAGTGGTCAACACCCCTCCCTCAAGTTCATTATAAAGGTTAAAGCCTCTACTTACTCACTAGCAGTTGATTTTGGGGGCGAAAAATGCGAGTTTTGGTAGAAATTACCAGATTAGCGTAAAAAAACTGGCAGTATTATTGCTACAAAGATTGGAATGAAATAAGATGCATTAACTTACATAAGTGCCGTCTATTAAAAATAAAAAACCTGGTCCTATCTTCGTCGTAGGCAATAAATAAAATCTCTATGCAAAATGATCCCCCACTATCGACATTTTAAGTAGGCCTCTGTTAGTGATAAATGACATAAGAGTGTGACCCTTCATAACCCTTTTTCAAACCAAATAGCATTAGCTTGTTTTTAGCGGAAACGTCACAATCGAGAACATTGAAAATGCCCATTACATGCCTCGATGCCACATGCTCATCAGTTAATTACCAAGTGCAACAAAAGGTAACCATTTCAAGAAACGATGGGAAGCTGAATTCCATCAGATGTTTTGATAAAATGCCGTTGCCTATTCTTGGAACTAATTGTAGGTAGAAAAAAAGCATTCAGCTTGAAATTCTCTCCTTACAATCACCTACAACAGCGTTGATTAATAGCACTGGGGTAGCCACAGACACAAATGAAGCATCGCCAGCGAATAGGGGTAAAGACGTGGATAACTGATCTGTCCTAAAGAATAGCTAGTATAATTAAAAGAACCATATTTTGAACTTTAAAGGAACGCATGATCGAGTCACAAATTATCTGAGCAGATTCACCAGGGCACAACTTTGCTCAATAACCAACACAGCAAACACCATACGAATTATTCTTCAGTAGAAAAAATGGCTAGGAAACACTGACAGCTGTTACTACTAAATACAAACTGAACACATGAATGGATTTTTACGTTAGCTAGCGTAATTATTAAATGATGCTCAAATGCTTTTCCGAGAATGCGGTTTATAAACAAATTAAGTAGACATTGAAAAATGGGGTGAGAGACGAGGGAAAAAGAGACGTACAACACGATCCAGAAGCCCAGCAAAGCACCAAAAGGCGTCCTCCTCACCATCAATGACAGACATTATAACCGCCAACAAGTCATTCATTCCTTGAAAATAGCCTGAAGGTTAAACATAGAAGAGATGGACTTTTCAAAGTATGTGAATGAACAATGATTTCATGGCAAGTGACCAGAGGCAGGTTGTAGAAGTAGGTTCAACCCTGGTCTAAGTCTTATGCATATAAGCATTAAAAACAAAAGCCTCAAGTGTTAATTTTAAAAATAAGAATTTCATTGGACTGTCATTAGTATTTCGATTTAGAAAAATAAATTATAAATAAAGATATTGGAGACAAATGAGGAAGCAAAAAGTGATATCACTAAACCCAGCTTCGTTCTCCAAAACCAGAGCAAAAAATCAGCGTAACATGCAGTTTTCCAATATGCAAGCTGAGAAGGCGAACAAACTAGACACTTGTGGGGAGTGAAAAGTAGACATTAATTGCATCAACTCACCCAAATCGGGGTTATAGAAAGTGTAGGTCATTAGTATGTTGTAAAGTCGGGTAAGAGCCCCCGCCGAATTGTCTCTGAAGAGGGCCGTTTGCCGATCAGTCCGATAGGTGTCCTTTTCTGAAAATCACACATTTAAACCAGATGGGTTTACGGTGAAAAGTGCATCGCCCAGACCTCGGTACAAGCAAACGAACCTATAATGCTCTTGCGCTCTCTAAAGGCACGAGAGTTCCTTTCTTGCTTTGGAGACATAGATCGCCAAAACGTCTTCATAATCTGGTAGTGTTGGCTGAAGAAAAAACAGCTCCTTTTTACAAGCGCATATTCCTTTATAATTTGTAGTATGGTGAGGAGGTTGGTAACAATAGTAAACCGCGGAGGCGTGAAAAGTTCGAGGCTTACTGTTTACTCTGAACTCTCTTAGCATTCTCATCCTTTGTGAAATCCCACTTCAGATAACCAAAAAGATACTTCCATGCGATGGGCCTGAGATCCGGTTCAATACCCTAAACCACATTTAAAAGGCATTAGGTAGATAAATGAAAATGAATTAGACTTCTTTCCCACTATGAGAATTACGTCATCTCTTGGGAGACATTTCCAAAGATTTATTGAGTGCGTATGTGATCAAGTGATGAGTACACTGACTATAAAAGAAGAATCTGGCTTAGCACAGAAGTCACTCATTGTTGAATTGGAGGAGCATTCAACATAATGAAAATAACAAACGCAGCCTCTTAGCAGAAAATACGAATGATATGCAAACTCTGTTTTTGTAGAAATGCTTTCAAATGGCATTTTAAAAAGATGAATGTATCTTAGCAATGATCGTTCAAAGGTAGGCAAATAATAAAAGGAAAAGTGGATTTGAGCAAAAAACCAAGTTGTAAGCATAGGAAGCTTGCACTATTGGCAGTAAAATTGAGTTAGGTGTTGACAAACATGTGGATGACCGGAAATCGAGTAAACTTTTATTCATCTAACTAATGTGCTGATCCAGAGTAGTGGCCAGGATGATAAATAGCTGAACGTACGTAGAGCATGCAAAGCGAAACAAATAACCATTTACTCCATTGTAAATATAGGTCTGCAGTTTCTCCACCACAGTTACACGTCCATCATGATCGAGGTGACGCTGCCACATCTCCAAGGAAACAGGGCGCTTGCGTGGCACGGGTCTGAGATCGGGGATACTGATAGGGAGGGGAGCGCGAGAGATGAGTTGGTATTCAGCATCGTCAGGAGCTGTGATAGAAGTTAAGGGTTCGTTGAGGTGCAGTCGGTCGGTGTATATTTGGTTCATCATGATGCGCTGTGCAACTAAGTCGGGGTCGAGGAAGCCCTCAGTATTGGGGGAGCGGCGCCACGAGGCTGTACCATCGTAAATACCTGCACCGTTCAGCGCAGCGTCAGCGCTCACTCGCAGACCCTCGAAGACACTCATCAATCGTGTACCCACACCGTGAATCACAGACATGGGGGAACTGGAGAAGCTAGGAGAAACCCATGTTTTCGCGTTTTATAGACAGGGAAAAGAGCATTCCAACTCCTATGAGGAGTCAAGGTAAGACAGGGCAACAAATCTTACTCTGACGTGGGTAGCTGATAGGTCGATGTCTTACGGGTGATTTTGTATACTTCAGGATCTGACGATATTCTAAATACAAAAGAACCCGTGGGTTAGCCAATCATTGCTCAGAAGTGCTAAAGCTATCGATACCATATTACCGTGACTTTCTAAAGGAGTACAACCCCTCCATATACATGAGACCAACCTTCTCAACACAACATCTACTTCTGCACGATATTTAAGGACAACAGCACAACAAAAAACAAGGCCTCGAGGTAATTTTGAAAATTGGCGACATGTTTTGTTAAAAGCGCCACCATGCAAACTGACTTACCGTTGCATGTCAACATATAAACGAAGCTTTTCTATGAAATTAGTAGAACCTCCCTGGGTGAACTCAAAAGGACCAAAAATCTCATTTCGACTAGTTCGAAAGAAGATGGAGGTGCAATGACGGTTAAACAGTAAACGCCGACGCTCCACTTGACTGATGCTGGAGAGAGGAATTTTAGGCGAGGCTTGACGCTCCGGCAGGGTGTCGCTGTCCGCAATCCACTGGATTATTGTATCCTCCGAATTCTACGCATGAGACATAACATTAAAAGAGGAGGCACTTACAGGAGAAAGGAGGAACAAAGTTCCACAAACAGACTCGACGTCAGCCGTAAAGTTGACATGGCACCACTTATTACAAGCTACTTCGGATAGAGCCTAAAAGGAAAAAAAGCTGATCAATCGCGGTCGGACACCGCACATTCACAGCTTGTTTGCCAGATGAGGAATTGCAGCACTACAATGTCCAGATGGAACAGGTGTTACATTAATAGATCATCTGTGTCAAAGCAAGGCAACCATAAGCCTTATAAGCAGTTTCAAAGTAAGTGTAAGCAACCACAGTGCCAATACAATCATGAGCCGGACCCAAAACATTAGCCAAGCATGTCGACGGGACAAATGCAAAAAGCTTTTAATCCGAAAAAGGCATCGAGGGACCTTAACGCAGCAAGCATTACCATGAGATCAAGTAAAGCGCCACAGACGCTGATCCAGTAAAACAAGCTATGAGTTACAAGCATTTACGACCCGTTCATATGTGCCACCGTGGGGTGGATGATAGGGATTAGTATTTATAATGCAATGCTATCCTAGGTTTTTACCTTTTGTACAAGTCAAATTAGCAGGAAAACAGTTACATTCATAAACAATAGATAAATTGAAATTGAAGCAGCGCCTGAAGTAACTAGAAGTTGCTTAAGGTCGAATCATGTAGTGCCCCGAGGCTCTCTTTAAGGTATAAGAAAACATAGTACTGGGGGTAGAATACATGTATTCTGGAAACAGAGGGCTTGGGGGCTGTTGGCACGGCCCGGAAGTCGGCCGACCGGCTAGTACAATATGGCCACCCAAGTAACCGAAACCGGCAGCTCGAACAAACATAGCATTACAAACCGTTAGCCACAATTTTGTATTGTTTTGATCCTTTTCTGTGGTAAGAACTTGCAGACCTAATGTCAAAACTGCATTAGTAATTTATCCATTAAAGGATTTAAACTTTCCGAAAACCATCAATAAAAGAATTTAGGTGAGCTTGCAGCATCATGAGACTCCATCGAGGGCAAAATAAGGTATAATATCCGGACAGGATACATATATTCTGTAAAAAGATGGATCGGGCGCTGGCATAGACCAGAGGCCAAAACACGCGTCTAGGGCAAAATGGTCACCCAAGTAACCAAAACCGTTGGTCCCAACAAACGCAGTATTGTACTTGTAATACTTTGTTTGTTCGAACTACCGGTTTAGGTGACTTGGGTGGCCATCTTGTTCTAGCCGGTTGGTCGGCCTTTGGGCCGTGCCAACAGCCCGCAAGTCCTCTGTTGCCGGAATATATATATTCTGCCCTTGTACTGCGCCTTCTTTTACCTTAAGGGGAGCCTCGGGACGCTACAGTACTGACCCTCTTTTTTAACCTTTGCTTCCGATGTTTCCCATGGTAAACCTCCCGCATCAGCCATCACAACGTAACCAGTACTAAAACAAATACCCAGTCATCCAAATTTGAACTCAACTAAGCAGATGATTAACCACCGCATCAGTGATCATTTTCGACAGTTAGACTAGACTTAGAGCATTGTTTGGCTTAAAAACCAATCTCAGAACAAGGGTTTATCCTGAGCATCAGCGTGTCCATGGGGAGACGTTAGAACACCAGTCTCCTTAAGCAGGTATTCTATGGAAATCTCCGCAACAAAACCATTCCAGGTGGTTCATGGCTAATGTCGCTTCAATTATTAGTAGCTTTCTTGCAGAACACGGAGGCAGGGTAAAAGCCTAAGGTTAACATCGTTCCCAGCCCTTCTCTTATGGGATGTCAGGGATTTTCCCATTCGTAGCACATGCACTTCTTTAGCACCGCTGCAGATCAGAAAAAAATCCTCCAAAGTCGGGTCCATATTCCGCTTCCACTAATGTAGTGTCACGAGAATTCATTGAAGGCACAATGCTATGGCAAAATGTATACATACGTATGTTCAGTAAAAAAGAGATTGGGACCACCGGCAGAGTTTGGAGGCCAAAAAGCATGGCTAGCACAATATGGCTAACCATGTGATCCAAACCGGCAATCAAAACAAACAAAGTATTATAAGGCTAATTTGTAGGAATCATTCGTTCTCCTTCCCTTCCCTGCGGCTATCTTCTGTATGAGAAGTGGGATTGTTCTCAGACACTTTATTGTCCTAGACAAAACGACGATTTGAAGACGCATTAATGGGACTTATGGTGTGGCCACTGCGGTACTTTGTTTGTTCTGTGTTTCGGTTTTTGTTTTTACTCACTTGAATTGCTTTATTGTCCCAGTCAGGTAGACTGACTTCTAGACCATGCTAGCAGCTCCGTACCCTCTGTTCATTGAAAAAACACATATTCTGCCCTTATATTATGCCTACTTTTGATTACAAGGAGGACGCGGGACGCTGAAAGCGGTATTCAGACCCCCAAAAATCAAGCCATAAGATTGCAACAAAATGATTTTTCAAATAAAGTAATGAAATAGCTGGGTTGCGAGCAGTTAAAAAGTGCTTTTTAATGTAGAATATCTATGGCACTTGAGCTGTCAATTTTAACATGGTCTTACTAGCCTATTTTTATGTATTGTGTTATAAGTGCTTTTAATTAGAAATTTATATAATTTTTTTGCGTTTAAAGTCTTTGGTTTTTTGGTGTTTTAAACGTTGAGTTGATTTAATCTACCTCGGTGGGAGGTTTGAGATTGCTTCGCCGCTTTTGTACCGCCGCATCGGTCAAGATGGTTGTTAGGAGCAAGAAAAGGTGTTGCGTTGCTCCGACCTCGAGTGCTCTTAAGCGCAGAAAAAGTGAGTCTAGCTTAAGGGTTGGAATATTTTCGGCTCCATGAATGACTTCATGCACTTGTTCTCTCTCGCTACTTCTTTGTTCCTAACGTCATGTCTCTACATTCTTGCTTGTAAGGTTACAGTAAACAGTCTACCTGTTACGCCTGTGTGGTGTCCACCATTCTTTGTCGAACTTAGTACCAATGGCTGTCACAATTCTACACTACTATTTGTTGGCATCGTTTTTCGTGGCACACAAATTTATTTTTATGGGGCAGAAATTTGGGTCTTTTTTTCAATTGTGGCAACTTTTGCAACATTCGTTAGCGTTGATATGGGCTCCACCATTTCCAATTCTCCTATTGTAAACGAAGCCTATTTTGCACTATAAAAGTCCTTTATCTTTTTATTTTAGTTGATCCATTCGTGGAAGAAACGGAGGCAGAGCTTAAAGACCGTCATTTGAACAAGTACTCTACAACAGGCGTAGTCCTTACTCTTGGTGTTGGAGACACGGGTCAACTTGGCCTTGGACCGGATATCACTGAGCGCATGAAACCTGCGCGGTTTTCTACTGCCAGTCTCTCCAATGGGGTTTCTAACGACGATATGGAGAGCTTTGTCCAGGTTGTTGCGGGTGGCATGCATACCGTGTGCCTCACTGCAGAAGGAAAAGTTTTCACCTTCGGTTGCAATGATGAGGGTGCCCTTGGTCGCCAATCTACGGACGCCCCTATCCAAGATACCAACGGCCAATCTGTCGATGGTCTTGTTGAAGAGTCAAGGCCTGGTATTGTCACTTTTCCTGAGAAGGATGTACATATTGTAATGGTAAGTGGTTTTTGCCCCATTATTGTGGTAATTTCTTATTGTAATTCTTAAAATTAAATAACGTCTTCGCTTTTAACTTGTTGCAAATATTATTTTGGGGATGAAAAACTACCATTTATTTTATGCTATGCAGGTAAAACACCTGGAACTTTGTGAAGGACATTTCTCTATAGTTTTAGCAATTGTATTTTGTCATTCAGTCTCACTTGATTCTGTTGTTAATTATTTCCTTAATCACTAGCTATTCTTATCGCATTTTTACTCATTCCACAGATTTCCGCGGGTGACAGTCACACTGCAGCCCTTGACAATCTCGGACGCGTTTGGTTGTGGGGTACCTTTCGTGGCGCTAGTGGGGCGATCGGACTGACTAAGGAGGGCGAGATTTGTCGCTACCCGATCCGCATGAAAACGATCTCGAGTGTAGTTGTGAAAATCGCCTCGGGACAGGATCACCTTGTCTGCCTCACTGAGGAGGGTCGTCTCCTCACAATGGGATGTGGCGAACAGGGCCAGTTGGGCCGAATTGCCGAACGTTTCTCAAAGGATGGGGGGCGTAATGGATTTGGTAAGTTGAAGTCGCCCCTAATTCTCATTCGTTTATTCACAGCAATTACTTCTATGATTGTTATCGTTAAATTTGACAGTCTTCGCTTACTGTGTAATTCTGGGGTTTATGGATTTAATTCATGGTTATCCGTAAGTGACTGAATCGAACGTGATCCATTTTCCTTTAATTTGACAAAGGTCTTTACTTTTCGACTGCATCTTCAGATCTACTTCTTCAACCGGGAGAATGTCGTTTACGCGGTTGCAAGCGATTTGTTGATGTCTGGGCTGGTGGATTTGCAACCATTGCGCGTTGTATGAATTCAGGTGTTATATATGCTTGCGGTCTAAATAACTACGGTCAACTTGCCCTTGTCAAAAAACGGTCCTTTGAGGTAAAGGAAATGGGGATTGATGGAAATGCACTTGTAAGTACGGGGCCCCTCATCGAGCATGAGCAGCTTTTGGAGTCTGTGCTGGCGGAGAGACAGGGTCCTCTCATTCAGTTTATGCTCATTCCGGCAAACGGCTTCGATCCAGAAAAGGACTGGGTGCAATTTGCCATTGGAATGCACCACACGCTGGCATTAACCTCTTCGGGTGAGCTCATTGTCACATCCATGTCCATATTTTGGAAAAGTATTGACTCGTCCATTCAAAAGCTGATTTTCATGTTTAGGGGAAGTCTATGCTGTCGGTCGAAGTGATTACGGCCGCCTCGGTTTTCCTATTTCCAAATCCGACTCAGATGTCTCTGCAGTCCCCTCTCCACGCGTGGTTCAAGGTCCCCTACTTGGTCGGAAGTGCTGTTGGGTTGGCTGTGGCGAGGCGTGTTCTTTTGCAATAGATGATGCGGGTCGGTTTACTGCACCGATGTTCTTGTGAGCCTTTTTAGTCTAGATGTAAAAACGGTTTTTCTACTTTCCCTGCAGGAAAGGCGTTCTCTTGGGGCATGGGAAGTAATCAACAGTTAGCTCATGAAGTAGAGTATGAGGACGCTCCAGAACCTGGTGAAATGGTCGGTAAAAACCTATTAAACAGGTACGCTTGCTGTGGATTTTTTTTTTCGGATTTCGGAAGCCTTTTGATCCAGTATTAAACACGCCATCCCTTTCTAGACGAGTTGTCATGATCGACGCCGGCGGGCAACACGCTGTCATGCTCGCTGGCGATCCCACTCGAGTTAAACCCAGACCCACGAAACCAGAAAACGAAGGAGGTCTGGAAAAAGTTGCACCCTGTGAGGATGAAAAATCACTGGTAATGAAGAACCACACGCCTTCAGTGCCAATGGATACAACTGCTGAGGCAGCAATCACCGTGGCGAATGAAAAAGACTCTTCCGACAAGCCCATTGTGAATTCACTTAGTGGGTCGAATCCTCCCCCAGAAGTCGCTAGCACTGCAGGTGCTACAGTTAACAGCAGTTCCGTGCACAGCTGTTCCTTCGTTGCAAGCGATCAGTCTTCATTAAGCAGCGCCCACAGCACAGACGGTGGGGGATCGAGTCGTCTGGGTGGTTCGTTATTTGCTCAGCCGGTGGACGCGCCTTTGGTGTCAAAAGCGGGAGTTCCACCTGCAGCGGGAGCCAATTGTGGCGGCAGCACCACAAGCACCAGTGAGCCCGGCTTCCCATTGACCGACGGTGGCTCCAACACCGCTTCCCCTGCCAACACCCACTAGTAATCTCTCTCTGCATGGGCGCCACTTTTATACCCACACATCGAAATTGTGTAGATGCAAACCGACGGCAGCGACAGCCCTATTGGTCCCTCAAATCCCCCATTTGAATTTGTCTGACCACTGTGAACTCTAAACTCGTCAAATTATTGCATACAATATCAATGTTTCAAGCTCCCGTATTTATAGATATAACAATTGTATCGCTTTATTTGTAAGGAATACACAGAGTGGTTTCAATCGATTGCGTGAATTGTGAGGAAATGCACAGTTACATTAGACATCAGATCAAAGTAAAACAATGGAGGGGTTAGAACAGAGAACACTTTCTTTTGTTCTTGAATGGGTCGTCTTTGGAAGCGTTGATGAGCTGGTCGGCATCCACATGCTCAAAACAGTAATTCTTGATGTCGTTGATAGCTACACTGAGCTTAAGACGCTTCATATTAAGGCACGATTTGAGCATCAGAATTTCATTTTTCTTGCGCTCGATCTCGTCCTGACGATTAGCAGCTGCATTTGATTCTCCAGGCTAAAGCAGTAACAGCTAAGCTATCATTACATCCATGAAATTAACAAGATGGATACGATGGACTTTCATTTGTACAAGCAACTGCAATTTTAGAACAATTTCGAATGACACGTACAGTCTGGATGCATAAAAGAATTCTTAAAAACTAAAAAAGAAAAACCACCCCAAAATACCGACTAGAATAATGCGTTAAGCGAGAAATTGGGACCTACAATCATTACGACCCCACTAGCTCAGATGGCGAGTGTGAAATTGCAGGCCTGTACAGAGTACTATCAAATCAAGGATACGTTATGTATAAAATAGCCTTTAGGATTTTTCGATTCTAAGACATCTAAAGGCCTACAAATGCCCCATTTTTGGTATTTAGCATTAGAAAACAAATTATGTACATTAAAACCTCAAGCAATAATCATACTACACGCAACCGAACCTTGCAAACAATTCTATGCAAAGCAGCTAATAAAACACTATATTTTTGTTTCTTTTGTTGCGGACTTTGTTAGCTAAGATTTATTGCAAATTCTCTTAAGTGCCAATGCCGCAGTGCAAATAATAGATATCCTTATAACTTTCTTACACTTTTTAATTTGTCTATTATAAATGATGCATTATGAAGGCTTCATTTGCTATTTAACAACTATTAACGAATTTGTCTTTTCCACATGCAGCAATTCATTCCGCCTATTGAATTTTTTGATGAGACGCTTGATTCACGAGTTATAAGCACGAACACTTTATTATTTACTTTTTTACTGATTGATTTGATACACGAAGCTAGTTTTTACCTTTGAAGTTAAACGCGGTGATTTTGTTTTTGCTATTTGCTGATTTTTCCTGTTCTTGGTTTGATATGGGTAATGAGGCGTCGCTTCCAGAGCTGTGCTCCACATTCGATGTTGAGGAAATTAAACGACTAGGCAAGCGGTTTAAAAAGCTCGATCTTGATGGGTCTGGCTCTCTCAGTGTCGAAGAATTTATGAGTCTCCCGGAACTTCAGCAGAATCCATTAGTTGCACGTGTTATTGAAATTTTTGATACGGATGGGAATGGCGAAGTGGACTTCAAAGAGTTCATTGAGGGGATGTCGCAATTCAGTGTTAAAGGGAACAAAGAGGCGAAGCTTAATTTCGCATTTAAAATATATGATGTTGACAAAGATGGCTACATAAGCAATGGGGAGCTTTTCCAGGTAACTTTTGCCTCCACGTCTTTGTATCTCATGTCGATCCTTTCTATCTTTGGTCTGTAGTTTCGTCCCTTTGCTCATGTCATGAACTGTTTATTCCACTGTGCCTTGTTTTATAGCGCTATTTATTTGTTTTGCTCGATGCTCAGTTAAGATGAGGATTCGCATGACAAGTTGCATAGCACTTTTTCTCTAAAGTATTGTTATTTTATTTCATTGGGGTTGGGTGTTCTTCCTTAGGTTCTGAAAATGATGGTTGGTAATAATTTGAAGGATGCACAACTTCAACAGATTGTGGATAAAACGATCATGTTCGCTGATCAAGACGGAGATGGTCGTATTTCGTTTGAAGAGTTCTGTCAGGTTGTAAGCGGTCTGGACGTTCACAAAAAGATGGTAGTCGATGTTTAATATGCACTCATGAAACCAAAATTGTATGTTTCCCTCTCATCTGCGATTCGCCTTTCCAAATAGCAGACTTAAACCATTCTCTTTCCACACTCGCACAACTGAAGTGTTTATTTTGATATCGGCCTCTCAATTGTGCAGAATTTGACGACCAATTATCAAAATGTCTACCCTTCCCCATGTTTATCGTCGTCTGTGATGTTACAAACGTAACTGTCGCTCTTTCCCCATTTTGCTCTCAGTGCATGTGCAGGTTTTTGTGTATATCCTCCCCATATTGTTGACTGAAAGCCATCGTGGTGAGTCAATAATGTACTCCCTTGCTCAGATATACAAACTGACTTGCAGAATTGCGTTGCCTTCCAGAATCGCATTTGTCACTGGCCCATCCACATTAACTTTCGCTCCCCTCCCTCATATACTTACACCCATGTCTTCCCGGGAACCACAATCCACCCTGAAATCTGCTTGTTCCTTGTAGTTTGCATTATCTTTGTGCCACTCCGCAAATCACCTTGACTTCACAGCTATTCTTTGACTCTTGTTACGGCCGACGTTTCGCATTAACAACCGATCTGTCGCAATGTGTGTACGACTTTTTTAACTACCAATGGTAAACTGAGTTTGCTTCCCCACTTTTCTCTTCTTATCCTTTCTCCTCTACTCGTATTTTTTTCCTAAGCCCCGTTGGCTTGAATGGCGATCCTGCTTATCTGCACTTTATCGTTCTTTTGTATTTAATTTAACCGTGATTTTTAATCATGAGTACCTTATTCATTTCGAATGAAGCAAAATTTCAACCGATTTCAATCCCTTATTTTTTTGTACTACTGGCGATATCTATCCATTTACGAACATTGGTTTGCTGTCTTAGGGTCAGCGTGCGCAAATTTCCATTATTTTTCACGTCGAATGGCGTACGTCCTCGTGAGTGCGTAAAGTGTAATGGGTCATGGTCACTGGTAAGTGTTCGGCTACAGTTACTTGTGTTTGGCATTTTTGGTCGGGGTGTCTCGTCCATTGTCTGCATTGTTGTGTTTGCTTCAAAATATTGGCTCAGATGATGTGGAACATTATTACTTCTTGTGAAATCGTCTCTAGCTGGGTGTCGTATGCAAAAATTCCCACATTCGTGATTGGTGTAGTCTCAACGGGGTGTTATTAAAGTTCTCACGAGGTGGGTCTTCGTATGGATGCTAGCATCCACAGACAAGATGATCATGAGCTATTTCAATCTTTAGCAGCTCTTCCGTAGTTGGTGGCAAGCGTGGAAAGCCTACTTCAACTCTATCTACAGTACCGCTGTTCTACCTCATGCACTTCGATTTTCCCGAAAATGGGTGTGTGTGTATACATGTATATAGATCACCAACCTGTACAGAGTTATTTTCTACTGGTCTTGGTCACATTATGGTGGAATATTGCAAATCCATTTGGAAAGTAGAGGTATCCGAGCCCTTTAATTTGCGGCTTGTTCACTGAACGCACTTTCCGTTGTTTCTCACGTGGGAACATAAACTCCCGGTCACGTGATTGAGTGAGTGGGCTTAGAGCGCCTGTCATCATTTGTGAGCACGAACCCTCAAACTAGAATGTCTCCTTCGACTTATCGTTTTACCATTTCCTTTCATCTGCAGGTAGCGAAGGTGACACGGTGGTAGCAATGCGCGCGCACTGCTTATCTATTATTATGTGTTTCAATCTACTTGTCAGATACCTGGTGCCTGGCGTTGATCTGTACAATTTATGACGTGTGTTTAAGACTCGTATTGCAATAATTTTACGCCATTACCAAGCCATTAACAATGGCCGAGTCGAAGTAAAGCAGTTATGGCATAGAAGCGGTACTTTATTGTAGTCGTGTCTATGAAATTCGATTCGTATCTAACATGCGTGGTTCTTATTTTACCAAGGCACATCCACCCGTTGCTATTGACGTAACATCATTACACAGGTCACTTCTCCTGCTTCACCCTTAAAATGGAACATTTACGTGCTATCAGTGATGCGCTTTCATTTCGCGTCGATTTGAGTGGTTCCACTGCTTTGCCTTTTCCCACGCAAACCAACAGACGCAAGGTTTGAGGGCTCTTATAATTAGTGAAATTTTTAGATTTTAAAGGAGTGTCTTGCACAATGCATGAGTTTTCACATGTTTTGGTAATCTGCCTCATTGTTGGATTAATGCATTTTATCTCACTTCTGCTAAAACTCAGAAGTTATGCCTATCAAACACTGGAACGTTTCTTTCAAACTCATGTGGTCATATGAATGCCATGATTCTCTCAATGTTATGAAATTTGCTTCATTTTCGTCGCGTAACTATGCTTCATCTTAGGTCTATTGAGCTAAATCAGGGATTAGAATTTCACCTATTTTGACAAGATATATTTCCACGAGAGGCGAACGCCGACTCACTTACCTCAAAACTTGGGCAATGAACGTAGGATTAACGAGAGAGTGTTCAAGTCGCCTCCTTGGACGAAGGTGTAAACCTTGGTTATAAGTCTGTTTTAAACAGAGTTGCGTTTCTGCTTCTTCGGTCTATTTGATTAAGATTTTGAACGGCGCACATGGAATTTCATGGGTCCATCTCATCCAGGGGCAAAAAGATGTAAATAAGAAGGCTCTGTGATTGACGCAACATGCTAAAAATCAAAATTTTTCTGAATACCATAGCAATGGGCTGGCAGGCGAATTTCGGCTAGGGCCTACCACACTATGCCTAGTTGCGTCTCAACACGGGTATCTGAGAGGGGAAGTGATGGAGCCAGTGAACTACTAGCCAACCATTTACTGCAAGCACTAATTTGCAGGCTTCAATATGATAAAAGGTTTCCTCTTTTTCTTTTACTCGTGGCCTTCGAAGTATGGAGAAAACTTCACTTTGTTTGGTTTGTTCAATTCAATCCAAATGGCGGAACACCATTGAGTGAATTTTGTTGCGGTCTCCGCAACCCACATTGGAGGGATTCAACCGGTAGGCATTCGACACCTGTCAGTTCTAATGTTGTTTTAATAGAGCATCAAAGTTAAAATGGGCGTAAACTCAACTAGGCTTAGTATGTTCAGAGCTTGGGATAGGAAGTTGTTGCTGCGCGTCAGTGATTTTTCAGAAAGGCTGTTCATGGCCTTTTACCATCTAGCACAGTGGCTATGCATGGTAGAGCTTTAAAGTTGGCTCTTCAGTTTAGTTTAATCACTGACATGAATAAGGGTCAAACTACTCGTCATCCCCTTACTATTGTTCTTTGTGACTCGTCGCAGAGCTGGACTCTTAATTTGCATTCCAGTGTCACACATCTTCTGGAGGTGAATCTCCGGTTAAGACGCATCGAGGTTTGATCGTTGGTTTGACCGTCAAGGCAAGGATGAAGGTTGGTTGCATTATGTCAAACCACTTACTTATAAAAAAGGACACAACATTCTTAGACTTCAAGGAAGTTGATAGCCTGTTATGCTTCAAACGATCCTATCATCCCAGGACTCCTACTTAGGCGGCTCAAAAGAGAGTGAAGTGTTGATAGGTTCAAAGCTTAAATGCAAATTTAAACACCTATTTTGCTCCCGGAAGGTCACATTTAATGCAGCAAGTGGTGGTTCTGGAGTACCTCTGCAGATGTTCAAATGAAAATGCACATTTTTTCCGTAATTGAAGCTCAATCAATGCAATTCTGTTTTCCATTCTACGAATAAACTCATAGAGACAGAATATCGTATCATTTCTACCTCAACATTTGGACATTTTCGTTACGTACTGAAGCATTTTACTTCATCTCTAGGACCACGTATCACTCCCTTCTGCACAGAGCAACTGTAGCCAGAGCCTTTTAGCTGGGGAAGGGGGGGAAGGGGGAGAAGGGGGAGAAGGGGGAGAAGGGGAGGGGGAGAGAGGAGTGAATGCAAAACGACTTACATGAACGATTTGTGTAGCGCGTTCTTGCGTAACAGAGAGACTTTCACTTTCACCTCAATGTTTCCATGAAAGTCAGCTAGGTCACATGGTGAGTGGCATCCGCGTGACTTTTACTTTCTTGTACTTCTTATAACCCACGCTTTTATGGAAGTGGTGGTGTTAACGCAAGTACTTTCTCACGGGACTGGCACCGGAGAAGTTCAAGCAGAATGGCATTCCCAGCAGGAATAAAGTGCTGCATAAAATGATTAAACTAGCTTTGAATTCATGGGGAATGGGTTAGATTGATTTGGGACATGATGCTTTAGACATTTCTGCTACAAATGCAGAACACTCCTAGAATTTAATATTACTTAATTTTCAACTTCAGTTACACGTGACTCAGACATAAATTACAAAACAGGGTAGAGGCGCGTGCCCTCTTGGTGGAGGGAGAATATTATCATCATAGCATAAATTGCCTTTACCTGGCAAATTCCTCAATGTGGCTTTACCCTAATGTTGCAACCAAATGTTTCCCGTCTCATTTGAAGTCTGATCCAATGGCAATTGTGACTTGCTTCCTAAGCCTGCCAATTACCCTGACGACCATCAAGTTAAAATCAGTTAATTTACTTTGTACCCAGCATTCGTGCCCAAGCCCTCAGCCTAAGGAGAGGAAAAAGAAGAGGAGGGGAGAATCCAATCGTTTACTGCGTCTATGGAAAAAGCGTTATTGTGTTTCGTTGGGTCTGTTTCAGGGAAGCCAAAGACTTACTAAAATTTAGCTTAACAAGCCCTCACAGTTTTATCTCAAAAGGGCTAATTTTAAAGCTGAAACATAATTTTAATTTTTCTGATGTATATGAATAAAAAGCATAAACCTATAGAGGCATTTTTTGTTGTCAGCTATCACCTAGCACTCTTCGGTGTTGCCCTACTTGCAAAGGTTGAAAAAATAGCTTTCATGCCGAATCATAGATGCTGTTTGGTTTAATAGAATGGTATAATTTTCTCCCGATTCAATGGATTCAAGAATTGTGAAGGGTCGTAGAACCTCCTGCAACCGAGCCACTTGTTCAAGTCCTTTATATGGGCAAAGTACCAAAACACTCCCGTTCTCAACGTGCTCTTTAACAAGTTCGGTACTCTCGATTTGACTCTAGTGCCTCTTGTAACATTAGGATCAGGACTACAAAGCGCCACAGGAACTCTAATGAATTGGCATTAAATTTAATGCGACTACCTCAGCATTGCATATCCTCTTAAAAATACGCTTATTGCGGTGGATTGATAAAGTCCTGATCGACATTCCGTCCGATGCTTTTAAACGTCTGTTGCAGGTAATGGGTGAAAAGGGCGCTCAAATTTGGCGCCTTTACACCGCCTGGTTCAAGAGGAGGAAACAAACCCACAGCAATACAATTAGCCTCTGCCTTAAGCTGAGTCACCTACGTTGGACAAGATAATGTGGACATATTCTGCGTGCATATAACTTCAGCACGAAAAAGGATCTTACATTTTGGTCTGTCCAAGTACCAAGCAGTAGTGCTAAGCAACATAAGACTGATAACGCATAGGTTATTTAAATTCAGCAGTGTGTCACAAATGATGCTATGGAATGTCCAAATAAATTATAAAATGCACACAAGATAGTGGAGTTTTTGAACATTTGTCACAGGCGAAATGCCCGAGTGCATTTATCGCCATCTCCATGAGTCAGTCGGCTAAAGGATGTCAATTAAATCACCTTTCAGCCTCCTTTTTTAGTTAATTATGTGCATTGTGAAACGCTCAGGGGAGAGAATGTATACTCCTGTGTCCATGAATTGAAATGAATATAACAAAACGGGTCATAAATTCCTTTTATGTCATCCAATGCATCAGTTGGGTTGTGCGCGGTACAGGCTGAAGCACGGCTTGCATTTGGCCTCTTTCGTCAACGCAGGCTATTCATCATCTGCCTCCTTCCCGTACAAAGTTACACCTGCGCAGGTTGATTAAACGCTTCGGTCCTATCTGATCTGTAGGCAGAAGAACGGCTGTGTACTTTCCAGTTTGTTACCGGGGTCAATCACACGTCCCAACCTGAAAGTAAAACGCGTGCCTCACCGTGACCCACTCAGCATGATGGATTAGATACAGGAAATCTAAAATTAGTTATTAATAAGTCACCTCCTTCAACGACTTACCAGCAGCCCTATCGAGGATACCCCTGCAGCAATAGGGAGCTTTGCGGTCGTCTTACAATATTTTAAGTGACTGGGACTTTTGATATGCAAATAAAGTAGAAATGTGGTATTTTTTTAATTTGGAAAGCCGCTTTGCAAGATGAAAACGTTTCCAAAATCAGTGGCATTTATCTATTGAAAGCGTGAAAACGGGCAAAAATACAGGAGAAAAATTTCACTTCCACATGAGGAATTAAAGATGCTTCTTGTCGAAGACTGGCTTCTCATATGAAGTGGATACTGCTAAGTTTTTTCCCATTTCTGCAACATTGTCTCTTAAGGTCTCCAGTACATACTAACTTCACAAATAAAGTTTTGTAGATGTTCAATATAACTACAGGCCTGATGAAGCTACTTTGATCTTGAGGAGGATGAACATGTACTGGCAATGTGACACGTTAAATTGAAATCACATGCCACCAAGTGAGTAGGAAGTCGATGTTTTCACCTCCCCTCTACGTGAGCAACTTCCCTTTCTTTGTATGATGGGTGGCCTCCGAAAAGCAGATGCAACAATAATTGGGGCGCAATTTAGACAAATTATTAGTTAGATTTTGGGCACGATCCGAATGCATTGAGTTTGGAGGCATGGAGATGGAGGCCCGACTAGCCACCTCATTGTTACTGCAGTTTAATCTTGCGTTGCATGAATTCCTCCTCAACGGCGACTTCCTCATTCGTCCCTTATGTAGGTGTTGGGCGTTGGCGGTAGCTTGGTGCGCATAAAACGTCCCTTAACCGGTTTGGCCACAATAACTTCACCCCGTATCAAGTGGCAAATTATGGCCCACGCATGAAGATGGTCACGTATGCTAGGTATGGGCAAGTACACTGCCCAGATTACAATGGTATGAGGACCGAAATAAAAGAAAACTTAGCTAAACATTTGGGAGGCAATTACAGTTGTTTGGTTGATTTTTGCATCATAAAATGGTGATTTATTCCACTTACTAGTCTTGTAGCTACATTTTTGTTGCGAAATAAAACACTTTTCTTGGAACCATGGGATAAACCCGCTCACCTTCACACCAACTATTTGGTGAAATAAAATGTTTGTACAAATGCTTTTATGGTTGATCTGCAGGAGTAAAGGGGCAAATGACAGAAAATTTGTCTGAAGGTACTTTGACAGTCGTTGGTGCACAGACAGTTGACATTCGGACCCAATGCAGCAGGTGCTGACAATCAGAGTCCCTGTAAGTATGGCAAATTTATTAGGTTCGTTCGCAGAAAACTCGGATAATTTTGTCACTCCCAAATCCAAGTTTAAGTCAGTATGAGAAAGCTAGGTGGAGCTGCCCTGAAAGGTAAAGGTCGGTCAAATTTGCGAAGCGTGACGCAACCTCTACGGTCGCATCTAAGTAGCGCGACCCATTAAAATGCTCTCATTTTCAAACTGCTAGTCTCGCGAAGTAATAATCTATGTTCGCAGATATTTATGCATTTGCGGTTATTTTTTGCGCAATTTTAGGGATTTGCCTAAAATGCTTGTTTCCGTTTGGAGCTAGGACCAATTCGTTATGCAGCGCTTGACATCGCTACTGCCTGAAATTTCCCAGGGTCAAAGACTTTTGCGATCGGTAATTGAAACGCGGTATTTGAAAAAGCGCTGGAGGCAACTGTCGCAGTCTACTGTTGAAATAGGCAAGCAGGAATGGACTCGTCTCATACCCTGAGTGATTAAAATTTTACGCTTTTATTACCGGCATTATAGCATTTCAAATTATCACCAAAATCCGTATTTGTGTACTATGTCTGCAAAGACTATTTATGGATAGCAAAAAGCGGGAGGCTGCGTTGCACGCTTAGTTCGATTAATTTTGTATCCACGTGACAAAACATCATGATTTTCTGCGTTACATCGCACAAATATTACGTGGCTGAAACACCTGTCTACTTTCAGCACTACATTTCACAAAGTGTTGAGTTAACCCGTGCGCCCATTCCAAATGAGTCGAGTTTTCCCTTAAATTGCTCTCGCCCAACCTATCTTGGGACACATTAAAGCGGAAAAGTGATTATTACCGCGATTAATATGGGCAAGTGCATCGTCCACTCCTCAATGTACTTTAACAGAAGGCCACATGTTGACCATTTACGCATGCCGCATGATGATGGGATGATAACACTGCCGCCCGTTCATTAAGAAGCCAAAAACGTGATTGCAGTTAGCATTAAGAGAGGCGAGTTTGTGGGCTAGGATGTGCCTCTCTTCAAGAAGGCTTATTTTTAAAAGCCTCGCCTAAAAGCACCCGCCAAATTGGCAGGATCGGCGTGGATCGGTCGATGCGAGCTGCCTCGGTGCGCGCACGAGGCCGCGGCACGTGCGCGTGCACGCGTGGGCCTGGTGCGAACGCCACCGCGCCACCGCCACCGCCACCGCCGCCACCGCCACCGCCTTCAATGACACGCCCCATTGTTTAAGGCTGCACGAGTGAACACCTCCGTACCCTCTGTTTTTTTGAGAGCCAAATGGCATAATTTTAAGCATTGCAATGCTTAAAAGCCTAAAATATATTCTTAAAAAATGCAATGAATGATGTGATTTTACATTTCAAGTTCTATCTGGGCAATAATGTCAACTCAAAATGACACTAATGTAATGCCGAACAGGGGATGCATCACTTTTAGTATAATTTGTGAATGCAATTTCAGCCTTTGCCCGATCCGATTACTGCTGATGCTTTTCAATGGCAACCATGTTTTTAGTGTTGAGCAATAAAATTGGCATTTATTTTATTTATATTTCGAAGCAAGCTTCACTGGTTCGTTAGCCCTGTTTTCGCGTTTTCCACATACCACTCGCTGACTTCCTTTGAAATCGCACACGTGAATAGAATGCCTTCGTAATGCACTAGATGGCGTGGCATATGCTTGCGTTCAGACACACCTCAGTCATTTACTATGAACGCAGTGGGAGTGTCAAATTATCATCATCATCCCTAGGTGTTTGACCACATCTCCCAGCTAGTTGACGGTGTGGCGTCGAAGCTACATTTTAATTTCTTGCTGAAATGCGAACGGGAAATTAAGCAGTTTTTGAATTCTCTGTGGAGACGAAACTCTGGCTTTCCCGATAGGTCCTGTGGAACATACACTTGCGTGTCTTTACATCACACCTATGGAAAAAGGAGGGAATCTACTTTAAAGTTGGGAACAGTTTACCCTATCAAAACATCCAAAGTGTTTGACATTAACTCTTCACGGGTGCCTCTACCCCATGAAAAATGGGACAGACTCTAGTATCAACAAACACGGAGCCATTCAATTTTAAGCAGAAAAATGTTTACATTTGAATTTAACTAGCGTCTCATACACATTTTCCCTAATGCATGGCTGGCCATATTCTGAACCTTAATCCACTTTAATAGTCTATCCACCCAGTCAGGCATAATTTGCGCCACAATGAAGGAGAAAGTTATGTGTTATGTACTTGGAATGGAATAGAAAAGAACAAGATTAAAAGAAGTATTTGGCTGCTTTCCCCGGTGCTGGTGAGAAGCAGCTCGACAAATGAGCAACCACGCCCAATGACCGATTCGAGGTCACTTTACAACGAGTGTTCAATTTAGTCCCTGTCCTGTCGAACAAGTTAAGCAGTTTATTTTTAACAATTATTGAATCGGTCTGAATAGATAGGCTGTAAGGTCTTTGACTGACTGTGATGTCCTTGCTATTAGCTTACTTTTGCAAAGCTCTGAGTCCTATTAACTAGTTTATTTATGCGGTACTAACATTCCCCATTCTAGACTTACCAGCTATGATGCCTTCCATTAACACTCATATTGAAAGCCCATTGGCAAACTGCCAGGTTTGGGCAATTGTCGCATTGGTTTAAAGGCAGCTTTCTACCCTTAACTCATTTCTACTTACCGCTCCAGTGTTTTTGCTATTTCAGTATGTTCTTTTGCCAGGCTACTTCACTCAGCTTTCGGCGCCAATGCGATTTTAACTTAAACCAAATGGATAATAGAGATAAGTGCCTTACCCACTTACTCTTGGACAATATTTTTTTAAAATATCACATCAGATGAATCCCAAAGCACTGAAACTTTGTCACTTTTCTTTCGATGGAGATGACACTTACGATGCCCTCCATGTGTTTTATTGGGCGTTATGTTACCCTTATAATAAGGGGATGGGAAAAATGACAACTTTACACATATTGCGTTCGATGTTTGCTACTTTGTGTCCTGAGCCAAAAGTCCAAATGCACTGTGTTGGCGGAAATAGCAATAGCTACCTACGGAATTGCCTATGGAAGGGAGGACAGATTAGCCGAAAATCCATTTTCGGGTTTTGGCAAAATAATAGTACATGGTTTTAGCAAAACCGAACAAACGCAAATGACGGGTACATAAATGTTGTGGATTGGTCGCTGATATTGTTTAACACCACTTAATCTCGTGCCCAACGAATTAGGGAGTAGGACTTACCTATTCCTACTTTTAGTGCCTATTTTTCATGCATTATCAATGCAGTACCCTGAATCATGCGCCTTTATGAATGAACATAAAAAGTAAACTTTATGTGGAAGTGGAAAATAACTCTTCTAGTTAGTATTTTGATGCTTGATTGATAAATAATTGTCCGAGATAACAACACACACAAACTATTATCAAAATCCTGGTTGTTCAACATTCTGACAACCGTAGTTGATCGGATTAATATGGAAGAAATGTTAAATCGTAAAATCAAATCCTACTGGTGATATCAAAAAAAATGTGAAGCCAAGGAGCATCTCTCCAGGCGTTTAGCCATTTCTTCACCTCGGATTCGTGCCGCCCATGTTAGCTCGCCACTATGTCCCAGATATGCGACATTGGAGAAGAGTGTATGGCCTGGAACAGGGCATTTCGCCGCTGCAGCGCCTCAGCCAACTGGCCGTGTTGCAGGCAATTCTACAGGCCGCGCGCACACGAGCGCACGCCAGAAATCGACCCGCACGGGTGGCACGTGCGCACCCGTGCGTACGTGTGCGTGCGGACCCGTACGTGCGCACCGAGGGAATTAGGGATTGGGGTGGGTCGAATCCAAAGCAAGAGGGGGCGGTGGCGGAGGAAGAGGAGGAGCAGGAGAGAAGGCAAAAATTTCATACAGCGATGGGCCGCGCAACCCGTAAGGCTCGATTATGGGCGATGCGTGTGCGCCAGGAGCCTCAAGTTGTCTAGGCAACGCACTTGAAGAATGCTTGGCAGCCTTCGATGGGCCGAGGGGCTGCATCAATCTGACCAGGCCCGTTCAATTATGTATGAAGTGGGTGCATGCTTAGATAATTATTGATAAAAGTTAATGTAATGGAATCATTGCGGGTTTCTGCAAATGTAAGTATTCATAGTGCCGTCAAATGCATATCCACCTGCCCATTTTAAGTATAATGGTTAGCATGACATTAGCTAGGATATATCGCAGCGACCTTTTGCATAGGGGAATAATTCGTGTAAATTATACTGATAGAAAGGGAATTTTATTCTAAAATTATTGTTCTACAGTCGACAGACGACCTGATATTAAAACGAATTCCCCAGGGGCTGCAGTACCACTTTGATTCGAGGCAATACGAGGCTACTTTAGGTCTCCGCCATTATACTTTCGGCGCGTAGGCTGGCCTTAGGGCTGTACCAGAAGTTCCAGCCCCTACCGTTTATAGGATAGAATTATTCTGACTGAACATTATGTCTTCTTTCGTCTACAGGGGAGCCTCAGGCGCTACAATTCTAATGACAAGAATCTGTAAGTTTTAGATGAACTTACCTGCGGAAATTGGGAAAAATTGAGAGACTGTTACTAATATGTAATACTTTGTTTGTTCGAACTACCGGTTTAGGTCACTTGGGTGGCCATCTTGTTCTAGCCGGTTGGTCGGCCTCCGGGCCGTGCCAACAACCCGCAAGTCCTCTGTTCCCGGAATATATATATTCTGTCCTAGTACTGCGCCTTCTTTTACCTTAAGGGAAGCCTCGGAACGCTACAAATACGTGGCTTAATTTGTATTCCACATCATTGCCCAAAAGGACCAAATACTCTAGTCTATGGAATTTTCTTTTATTCAACTCAACTGCAATTAGAAATAACCTAAAGATAGATTTACGCAATCTCTTATGTGGCCTGTTCCCAATGTTTTGCATTGGCGGTGGAATTAAGAACTATGTGACACAATCTTAATTCCACCACAGCATAATGAGAACAAAACTAATCACACAGACACAGCAAATGTCGCTTAAAACTCCAGTCATTATAAACCTACATTGCTCACTTGGTTGTTAGAACCAAAAAATGCGTTGACTGTTCCAAAATAACATCTCAATAGATAGGATTTTTTCACGCGAAATCTGTTTTCAGTAGACTTCACCTGCCGAGCTATCCTTAATTACAGTAATGCGACTAATCTGCGGCCGACAATATTACCCTCCAACCACGAATATAGACTTTCAGAGCTTCTGAAGGGCAATAGCTGTAATACTTTGTTTGTTTGAACTGCCGGTTTCGGCCACTTGGGTGGCCATATTGTACTGAGCCGGTTGGTCGGTCTTTGGGCCGTGCCAACAGCCCTCAAGTCCTATGTTTCCAGAATACATGTATTCTACCTCCAGTACTATGCCTTCTTTTACCTTAAAGGGAGTCTCGGGACGCTACAATAGCAACTTTGCTTTCATCCTGGCATATCGCACCATGACTTCGAGGATGACTCAAAGCTCCGTGGTTTCTTAAAGAAAACGAGTTATTATTCGACAGTCGGCGATTTCAATACAACTGCCATTATGTAAAAGTAAAAGAATAGATTTTTACTATTTTAAGCCATTCAGTCTCGTATGAATCAATTTAGGAACATACAAAAAGCATCGTCAACCTACCAAAACACATATTTGCAGAGCATTTTACTTAAAAATGCTAGGAAACGAATTTTTTCAGCACCTGCTACCCATCCTGCCTAAATATACAGCTGCTTGCACAGTCGTTTAGCTTATATAATAGAAAATAACCCAGTTTTAATTGTGACAGTATATTTTGCAAATTTTCGACGTGCACATCAACGAATTAGTTTGTTTGTCTTCACTACTTTGTGGTTATTCTAGGCTCAATGTTAGTCTTTCAGCTTTGTTTGATATTGTCGAAGAAGTCGGTGCTCTCAACTTCTATTTCCTTAGGCCATATTTTTTGTATTAAACTGCAAGGCGAATCATCTGATGCTATCAGCATTTCCACACTTTTAAGCTGGTGAGTCTGCATATTAAGCAACCATTACATCTAGGTATCGTTGAAATCCTTCCAAGCATTTCCTACGGAGAAATTTCTCTTGTAGTTGTGTAGGGGGCGTTGCGGAACTATTGGCATTGGAGTTGGTGCTGTTCGTGGATGCTTTCCAAGGATCCTGTAGTTGCTCAAATGGCTAGAACATACGTCATCCTCATCCAATCGGGTGGCAATCTTCTACTTTTATCGTCATAAGTGTCTTTGGACAATTTGAAATAACTGCACTTCTACAGTGAAGCAGTTTTACCAACTTATTCGGCCACGCCCTTCTCTTGAAACGCGTTGAGAAGGCACAATTGTCATGCGGTGTTAAGGCTTCGATGGTGAGCAGCAGCGATTGGGACTATGCATCCATTTGTCGAAATATTAATTCAAAAGTCGTTGATGCTCGGGTGGTGGGTTCTGGTTTGTCTTGATCATTCTCACCTCGTGGCGCATTTGAGCATTGAATCTTGAATTTGGAAATGCCTCAAGACTTCGTGGAAGTTAAATTAAACTAACTGACACATAAATGTACTATCACTCAAACTGAATAATGAGGTTTGATAAGTCCCGGCGAAGACTACCAAGGGAAGTGGGCGTGTGTAACTACAACGGAAAATGGTATCACTTTCAAATTTATGCATCGAGTGAGATCAGCGACTTCTGAATTGCAGATTGAATTGTTCAGTGCCAGTCCAGACTGACATACTTAAGCCTCATCACTTCAGATAATAGTTTTAGTTTCCTTGAGGTCGGTTTGGCAATGACATCTAACTGTCATCACTTAGCTCTCCATGCATTGAATTAAGGCGGATCAAAGTGGATTCTAGTGCCTTCAAATCACAGAGGATCATAGAAGCTTTTTAACTTGTAGATTTTGATGAGAATAACTCGCCATAGCTCGGTTTCTTTAGTCGAGATGAAATAAGCGTTTAAATAAAAGGGACGAAATCGTTGCAACTCCTGTGATATTTTTGATGAACCAGCTTTGGAGTTAAGAAAACTGTTGGGGCAATAAGTAACCACCTCTGCTATAATTATGGAAGGCAGTTTGGAACGTCAGTAGTCGCTCCGTTAGCTGTATGCAGCTTTGGTCAAAATTGCATGCTAAAAAATTTGGGTAAGGCAGTGCACAATGACAAGACGGTTTCACTACGTTTAGCGCCGGTCTGTTTATTTGAAAAAAACAAAAAAAACTTAAGGGTAAGTGCACAAACCTCCTGCCCATCCCTTACTCGTAGTTGCTTCGAGTACAGTTAAAACAGCAAGAGTAAAAGCCACTTTTCGCGTAAAGTGTCCAATTTACTCAAAAAATACTAACAGTAAAAGTGCGTGAAAGTGAGTTCAGCATTCTGGCTGGTTGCTTATCCTCCTATTTTGGTGATGGTCCATTTTGAGGGCCTGAACCACCCCGTTAGTCCCAAGTTCGCATAACGGGTAGTGTGCCAACGTGCACATAACTCTTACTTTCATGTACAGAGGTATTTCTCTGATTTAGAAATAGGAGAGCAAAATGATTTACGGGCTTTGCAGTAAAATGGGATTTGTGATATATGGTTTGGGAGTATCGTCGAGGTGAGCGATCGTCAGCTAAGACGGTGTTTCTCAATGCGCAGCGGAATCGCCCTTCAGCTACTGTAGGTCACGCAAAGAATCAAGTGACTAACAGATCAACCCTTCAAGCTTATTCCCCAGAGCCTCCACCCGATCAGCATCAGATTATCTCGGCTGATGAGACATACATGCCGAACAGATTAAAATCAACGATTGTGGCATTAAAGAGAAAAAACGGTTTTATTTAAATAAATTAAATGTAAATTAAATGATTGGGTTGAATTAACGAGTTGTGCCTAGTAAAATGCAATAGTTGATAGTAAAAAATGTCCATCAAAAAATCAAATAATGGCACTTTTTGGTCCACACAGCATGCACTATTCTAAACATTTGCATTCAACGTCCAATAAGCTCAATGGACACATTAAGTTCGCAAAATTCTACATTTTATTACACAGCGAAGGGTGATAAGTTTAGGACGCTACCTAAATATCGCCAAGCCAGTCCCAAAAGGGCACAGACAGTGGGAAAAGAGTCTATTAATTCTGAAAGGGACGACATCAAGTGATAGACTCCCAAATGCTAAAGTACGGAAGATGGGTCTGTAATACTTTGTTTGTTCGAACTACCGGTTTAGGTCACTTGGGTGACCATCTTATTCTAGCCGGTTGGTCGGCCTCCGGGCCGTGCCAATAGCCTCCAAGTCCTCTGTTCCCGGAATATATATATTCTGCCCTAGTACTGTACCTTCTTTTACCTTAAGGGGAGCCTCGGGACGCTACAGGGTCAATAGCAAGATCGGCATCATTTATAGGAAATTATTTAGATGATGAGCTAGAAGTAGAACGACGACAGAAGTTTGATACCGTGGTCCAGACCATGTAGTGCCTCACGTACCTTCAGATGAGGGGTGACAAGGACATATTTGTTTAAATATATGCTTGACTTATCGGTCCTCATGGATTTCTCTATTGCTACAGTTCTATTGGCCATGTCTAAATACACCATTAACCAACCGCGAAAAAGTAATTCATATTAACAATTTATTTGGCTTTCGACTTGTGGCTCATTTAACTTCGCGTATCAAGTAAACACGAGGCTATTAAAATGTGACAGTGATATTGTTAGCCTTTTAAGTAGTACGTCACAGCAATTTAGATGCTAATGTGATTGGGGTAGATAATCATTGATGGCAAGACAAGCACGTAAATTGGCGTCGCAATTTACTCTCAGAAGTTGGGTGAAATCTGAACAAATTTACACACCGTTTGAAGCCTTGGAGGTCAACTTCTAACAACCGTTACGTCTGATTGATACTTAATAGAGCAAACAGGTAGTAATAGACAAAAGCGCTTATTAGATTTTAATACCAGTGTCTCCATTCACAAGTTTCTCACTGTCGAATCGGGGCAATACTGTGCCTACTCTCAAACGACATCATGTTTTACTCCATTCTTTACGTCTCAACGACAAGCAGATGGCAATGCTCTATTGCCAGCTGTAGCATTCACACTAAACACTCCGGAACCCCTGATTGACACAAATTCCGCAATAATCAAACAATAGACGCATCCACAGAGGCTTCTTTTGACACGGGTAAAAGGTGGCATTCTTAATTTGTAGTAATGTAAGAGGAAGCTGTCCCTCTGAACAGCCATATCGCTTTCGACGGCTACTAAAGGATAAACTCAGGTTCCTACAGTATGGTCATGAAAGCGTCGGTTTTTTTGTAGCCTGTAAATACATTGCTAACTGGTAGTAAAGCGAGGTGGTTCTCCATCGCTTGTCTCCCAACTTCACACCGAATATATTTTTCTTTACATTAGTACATTATAGGTGAGTTCATGTCAAGTAGTACAGGTGTCCCTTCCCGAAAAGCGCGTAATTAAAATAAGGAAAAAACCACGAAAGTGCTGTTTTACTTTGATGCGAGAATTTGCAAATGATGTCAGTTTTTATGCACATCCTTTTACATCTTAGAGTGTTTGTGTTAATAGATGACTTAAATTTGTAAACTATTTCCTACGTGTGGTGGTCGACATACCTCATGCCAAAATTAAAGCATACTCTTGCAGTAGTAGAACAGATGATAATCAGAAAAAGACAGACACGTTTCTGATAATTGTTTTAATAGACTTAAGGAAAAGCTGTCATAAATATTCCCTAATGGGTTGCATTTGCTCTAGCTTCAGACGATTTCATCCGCAATGCTTTCTTATTTTGCCATTTATCTAATTTTAGCCCGTTTTATTTTAATACGTTTTTGTTAGTTGGTGTTTTAGTTTTTGTTTTTGTAGGTCATCGGAATGAGGCTTCCTTACCATTACACGAATGTGATTGGCAGATGATGTTTCGCACTTTTTCTTAATATTCCTCATGAGATATAGGAAATTGATAGTTATTGTGGTGTCATATGGGGAATGTCGGATTCTTCCAATGATTTAGGACGTTTTTCTGTCAAAAATACACCTGACTTCTCATTCTCCCGCATGTCCGATCGTAGTCGCAGCGCTAAATGTAGTCCAGGGCTTCGTAGACGCAGAATTCCTGTAAACCATTGTTCTCCTAAGGGTAGACTGCGACTTATTCAGTTTCTTCAAGAAAGCGATCTAGATAAGGCATTGCAATGTCTGCCTGATGAGTGCGCTCTCGAAGATCTCTTACCTGTCCCGCATGATGTGTTGCGATCTGTTTTTGCCGACTCACTTAGTGCCGTGGAGTTTGATCGTCTTTGGAATTCTCTTCAAAATTATCGCCGAGGAAGTCAATCTTCTCAAAGTCCTGCAGCGGCATGTAGGGATCGTCGAGTACGTTCAGTTGTTTTTTCTTTATACCGTCGCGTTCACCGACTTTGTCAGTGTGGCTCTCTTCTAACAAAAGATTGTGTAACCGATTCATGGTAATAGCTTTCTTACTGGTCCTACTGCCTTGCAGTGCATAATTGAGCTGTAGCTCTGTGTGACGGTATTTATATTTGCGTTGCCTCACACACTTCTCAAACACGTCAGCAGATTCATTCTATTGAGTTCTGCTTTTGTGTGATAGGGCGTATAGGTTTCACCAATTATCTTGCTTTGGCACCTCGTATCCATTCTTTCCATACCTAATAAATACCTTAAGTGTGCACATTTCTAGCATGTTTATTCACGACATGCATTACTTTGAAGATGGCGCGGCGAAAAAAAGACGCAACTTTCAGCTTTCCAGGCGCGCTGTTTTTCACACACCTATTAGTGATCAGCATTGTGATCCAAAAAATGAACTTCAGCAGTTGGCAGAATTTCAGGAGCGTACTCGATATCGACTATTAGCCAGTCGTCGAAATAGTTTAAACGTATCGGCGTCTTCCGATGAACCTGATGGGGTCGGGATTCCGATCCCCGGTCTTGGTTCTCGCCGGTCATCGCTTAGACTGAGAAGCTATGTCATTTCACCGGGGCCCAGTTCATTAAAGGCAATTCCCGTTAATATTTGTGCTCATTATTTAGTTGTTCTTTTTCAAAATTTTCTCATTTTGTAGTTCTCAGATTTCTCCTCAATAAACCGCAGTCTGAGTTCAAGCCTTAGCGGGAGTCCGATTGTCCGTTGCAATGATATTGGTCTTGATGAAGCCGAGCACAGAAGCAGAACTGAAGAGAAAGCGGAGGAGGAGGGGGAGTGTAGCAGCCACGTGGCTCATTCGCCCTCCCCCTCCAACCTCGAACGCAAGCAGCCTGCATTGGTATCAAAAGCACTGCCCAGCTCAGATGAGCTGGTTTCCGTTCTCCAACGCACCGCTTCTTGCGGTGTAGCCGATTCATATCGCCTCTCCCGGTTCCGACCGGCCTCACTCTCGGTGAATGTCCCCAGTCCTACGCACTTCTTATCCTCCATGGAGGCTGTTGGGAATTCCGTCAATGCTGAAAGAGCGTCTCCAGCCCCGATGCTGACCACAGGAGCCAGTGCCTCGCTTTTCTCCATCTCACCCCAGCTCTGCTTTTTTGACAAGCATCGTAGGCGCTCTGGAGAGCGAGGCTATGGTAACCGAATGGTTGGCGGTAATGGGGGGAGCGTATGGGATGCGGCCACATCGTTCAGGGGAACCTCGTCACTTTCTCATCGGTCGTCTCTCCTCTTGATGCCACCTGTAAATCAAGCTCAGCTCAGCAATCCTCCGTCTATTACCAGTCCGGCCACTGGTGGTTGCGCCTCTGTGTCAAGTTTGTTTTTCTTTTTCCTGTCACCAATGCGTTTACTTCTTTTTTCTCCTTAAGTGATTCATTTTTAGATGATTTTCTGATATTCCTATGATAGTTTAGCTTATAAGCTTTATCGACATATTATTTGCAAAACACTGCTTATATTTCCAGGGTGGGGAAGTTTATTGGGAATTTATTTAGTCTTGGTTGCTTTATGGTAGATCATTCGTTGGGGAGCAATCTTCTTAGGATGAGGCGAGCCTGTATGGGCCAGTCAGCACCCAATCTCTTCTCTGGTTGCGTAAGTCAAGTGACCATATTTTTCATCGCTATTTATGCCCTTTTTGTAACACCATTTGGACATTTTGGGTTCTTCTGTTCACGCTTTTGATTGTGCCTGATTCTTCAGTAATGCGGTTCTGTTTTGCCTAGCCAAAGTCTTTTGGGAATTGGCTTTCAGTTTCATAGTATAATTTTGCCTACCCTCACCCTTACACAAAATGTGTGATAGTTGCTTTGTGATCGAAACCTATGTTACACTATCATCTTGCCTTTTTGATTTCGTTCTTCGAAAACACTCTAGAATTTGCTTTCGTTGACTGTGTTCCATTTTAAAATGCTTCGTTTTTTATTTACAAGTGATTATCCAGCCGACTTGTTACAAATTCGCGGTGCTCTCATCACTAAAATCTGTAAATTGTTTATTTCTTGGTAGCATTTGTTAAAATGACACTGTTTGCTTATCTTAGCATTTCCCTTCAACATGCAACTGGTTTTGTTCTGGGTAGAGGTGGTGTCACTATTGGATACTTTATGATACTCCTGTTACCGTCTACACTAGATATGGGCAGCTGATTTTTGGAACTTTCGCATGCAGCTGTGAGATTCGTTGTGTGAATAAAGTTACTGGCTTAGTAATTATTACATTTTTACCTCTTATTTTCCATCTTCGTTCCTTTATTCAGTTTTCGGTGTGTTGACTCATGCCTATACATTTCACTTTTCCAAGCATGTGTTGAGTCTATGGTTCATGGATCTCACAATTTACACCTAGGCTTCTCCAGATGTGTTAGTGGCTGACCTTTTTGTGTTTCCATAACTCCATTTTAGGATTAATAGAACCGTTGTTTTGAAAGAATATTTGAAAACGTCGGTTTGCAACGAGGATCTGATTTTATATGTGCTCGTTTGTGATCGCTCTGGTGACTGTTAATTGGGGACTGCGCATGTACACAACTATTTCCATGAGCTTATAGACTCCTGTCATGGTGATCTTTAGCCATACCTGAATCCTGTGTTTGGGCATGATTTACACTTCTCCCTCTTATTGTGAACCCTAATTCGCTTCTCAAAATGTGTAGCTATTTTTGGGAATTTGTCTTTTATTGCCCTTATCCATAACTCGCGTAAATGCAGCTGCATTGAAGAAGATAATTCTGATTATTACTGAAAAGTACTACTGAAAAGTACTTGGATCGTAGAAATTTAGCCTTGTTGAAATGGTTACTGTTATCGCGCACTCATGTACATCATACACATCAAACATAGGTGGGGTCTTTCTATGCGGTTTGTCTGCCAACTTTTGGCAGCGGTTTTCAAACCCTTCTTTTCCTCTTAGCGTGAAACTAACTATCGCGACCCTTACACTGGTGCGGATGCTTCCATCTCCGGTCTGCAAGATCTTAGAACAGTACCCGATATTATCTCTACTAACTCTGTCAACGCCTCCTCACACTCCTCTGCCCAACATCTAAAAGTGGTATGTAGCTCTCCGCAACATCACTCGGGCCACACGCGATCTCGCTTCCTCAGCGGTGGTGACCCCTCGTGCTCCGCGGCCACGGTGCCACCAACTACTACATCCATAGTACCCATGGAAGTGAGTCCCGTTCGTCCAGCGAACGCATCATCGCACTTAGGTTCCGCTTTCTCGGCGGGACCTGCCAGCCCGAGCCCCCGTTTCACGGCGTCCACTGCACGACCACCGCCATCCACTTCAGCTGAGCCCTCTGCACTTGCTACTGCCATGGGGGAACTACGCATGGTTCCTGTCGATGAGGCAGCCATCACAACACAAAGCTCACCCAGTGCAGTCATACCGCCTCCAAACAAAGAGCGATCTTCGTTTCCAAATCGTGGTAGCAATGCCAGTGCTGTTGGTGTCTGTCAGCAATGTGAGTTTACTCTGCTTTGTCGTCGTTTTTTAAGTTGTTTGTGTGCCTTCGCTGCACCCACTTTCCATTACTCCCTCCCAGCTAAAAGGCTAGAACTCGATTGCGGCGTTGGTTCGCGCACATTTTTGTTGCGCTTATGTATATGTTCTTGAGGTTGACTGGTGACTGCTTCGTTACGAAAGTGGCAACCTATGATGTGGACACCTTTGATTTTCCGCTTTTCCATATTTAAATTTTGGAGCAAAGCAAGTTTCTTTTCTATTTGCCAAAAAGCCAATGTCAAATCACTACGTACCTGGTCGTGTTGGGGATTATTTTGAAAATGACCGGATTCAGTTCGTCTACATTGTAATACTCAAGTCATTCCTATTTTTTTAGGAACATTGAGTCGGAGTTTCTAGCTCGATGGTTTTACAGTAGCCTTTTATTCCTTGAGGCATCGTTTTGCCCTAGTGTTCCTCTTTTTCCTCTCACCGTCTTAATTATGCTTTAGGTGGGAACTCTCTCGCGGAGATGGCACAAGCACCCTTTCGCAATGCACCACACAACCTCCCCGCCCACCTTCGTTTGGAGTCACTTCAGTAGGCGCCTTCTCATGTTTTTTGTGCATTACTCATCTGTCGACCGTCGCTTAGTTACCTTTGTGTTCACGCAATCCTGACGTGGAAGTTTTATTAAACTCCAGTTAATCATGAATTTCTTGAGTCGAATACGGCTCTTCACATCCCGCTCGGCTTTGATGATCGTCATTGTTGGTATGTGAAGTAGCAAAAGTGTGTACGCAATCTTTGTTCGGTTTCTCAAAGTAGTTGGTATAAAGGGGTACATTTATATAATCTCCACTTAGTGTAAATGTGATTGATGCTTGATTGGTAGCATGGGTCCACTCTTTTCTGCCATCATTTTTATTGTTTTTTTCTCAAGACAACACGTGCATACACATCACATTACTTACACATGCCTGCAACCGCATATCCACACACATGGTCTCGTTTTTTTTTTTTTTTTTTTTTTTTTAAATGGCATTTTTGGTGAGTTTTAGATCCTCGGAAAATCGAAGATGGTCTCTGGCCTCACTACCTTCTTCCGGTTATGGGACCAACACCGCGGGTTCGAGCAATGTTTCAGTATGTTACTTATCCATTTTGCACTTCTTGTACGTTCCTATAATTCTCAAGATGTATGTTAAAGTCGTCTGCTGGCGAATTTGTTGTCTATCCGGTTTGAAAATTAGGCCTTTTTTATTTTTAGTTTTTTCTACGTTTGTTATTATTCTAATGCCTCTTGGTAGTGAATTCTGTAAAATACGTTTTATTAATAATCCGTTTAGTTTAGGCTGATGAGTGTGCATAGTGGTGCTGACCTTTGGAAAAGTCATGCCTTGGTGTGGAAACGTCAACGCGGTAACTTGTCACATTTGTGTCGCGTGTTTGAAATGTACCAGAGTCTAAGCTTAATTTTTTTTTAATTTTCAGCATTCTCTTATTATTGACTGCTTTTCCACCCTCCGTTTAGGATCAATTTAATTGCGAGTCCTTTGTCCATAAGGGCATGTTCAGTGTCTTGGATGATTTCTTCCCCTTATGAATTCGCCACATGCTGCCTATAACTGTCGGCATAAGTGCACTCTCCCTTTGTGAAAAGTTGCATTTCGAGTTCTGCTTATCATCTTAGCAATTTGAAGCGACTGCGCAGTGCAATAGTTCAATTTTATCGCCATTCATCTTTACCTTGTATACTCTCCTGTCCATCAGTACTCACAATTAATTTACTCTTATCTAACTTAGATTGGTTGCCTCTGCTTTAGTGTAACAGTCCAGTGTACTTTCTATGAAAGGCATATTTCATCACTTGGGTGCGCTCCTGTGCGAAATTCTATTTTTGCACTCTGGAATGTCAGTTGCAGTATTTTATCTTCGACTCCATCTTTCGATCCTTTCCTTTCGGAATAAGCTTTTCTCCGTACATTATTTCACTTGTACTTGCATAATTTTGAGTTGTTCATCTATCTTGAGGTGCTTAGACCTATTAAAACGATTTTTTGTGCAGAGTAATCCACACGTTACTGCCATATTCTTGCCCACTCCTAGCCTCGTTTTATTGGTACTACATTTTTTCCGCCTCTCCCTTCAGCTTGCATACCCATTCCACGTAAAACGCTTTGTAATGCTAATTTTTCAAGCATTTTTCTTGTGCATTTTACAATACGATTCTGTATTGAAACGATTCGAATAGGATTGGTATACGCAAATCGCAGCCCTTGATTTTCTTATCATCAAAATGTTTATTATTTGCGATTCTGTATGAATTTCCGTTCATTGTACTACGAAATGTATTGACACCCTAAATTAACGAATTTCTCCTACGATGTAGCTTTAAAAGTACGTTGGTTAATCTTGAGCATCCTCAGATGACTGAAAGGTCATAAAATTGGTTTTGTCTCTTTATTGAAATTTGTCCATTCAAAATGGTAAAATGTGTTGCGTAGAGCTAGGGTTAGAACTAAAAGTTAGAAATGTCCGCTTCTAAGTTGTTCTATTGAGTTAGGCATGGATGTTGCCTCTGAGATTCAGGTATGGTAATGTTACTATTCCTCGCTTTGTAACTGTCAACGTGGCTTTTGTCCTCCCTTGCAATATTTTAACACATCATTGTATGTGAGACTGAGTCTATATTGACCCACAAGATGTTGGATGTGAGAGCGCGAGATTACTGACTGAAGATGCGGAGTGTTTGAGGTGTTTTTTTTTTAGAGTCACTATTCCTCAAAGGAGAACATAGAGGGCGGACATCGTCACCTGGGCCTCCACTGTGGTCCTTGGGTGGGTGGTACGCCTGCTGCAGCTACTATCACTACGGCCACTGCTGCTCCTACCGCCTTTTTCGCGACCAGCCCAGTGAACATGGCAGGTGAGTCGGCCTCTCCCTCCACGAAACGTGACTCGCCAACTCTGCGACCTCAGCTTCATCCCAAACCTCCACAACCTACTCTTACTTCCGTCACCCGCCCCGCGGGGAGCGTCGCTCGCCTCACTATGGGGCCTGCTGCTCTCCCCGCGGACCTTGCTGAGGACTTCTCCATCTCCGCTGCGGGCATCCCCATCAAACGGGGCACGCCATCTCCCCAGCTCTGCAGCAAATGCGCGAAGGCAGGAAAGGGGAAGACACCCCCACCTTCAACCCCGCTATCACACCAACCACAGGCACTGGCACCTTCGCTGCACCTTCCTGAGTCGGAGGCTCCCGTACCTCCCTCGATCAAAATGGCCAGAGCTGGAGTTTCACTCTCCCCATCTCAACCACCGATTAACAATTCACCAGCTTCCCTCTCCGTCAGTCGACAGCGATCCAAGAGCTTGAGGTGTGTGTGTTTACTCGTTTGTTTTATAATTTGTTTCTACAGCTCGGCTATCTCCTCATTTTCTTATTCACGTGTAGACCAGACGTCTACAATTAAGTGGTCTTTCCTTACTGACGTGTTAAAAGAACTTTTTTGAAATAGGTCTCACCCTGAGTAATCTCTCGTCATTTTCTGCCTGTCACAATGTTTGGTGCAACAGTCATCTCTTGTGACTTATAACGGTTGTGGTGTTTCTCACCTAGGGTTTAAGGTTAAGCTTACTGCTCCTGCCATTGGTACCTTACTCAATCATAAAAATACAAACTTTTTGATTTTTTGAAGCCCCATACGATCTGCGGCGAACAATGAGCAGGACATACTTCTGCTTAATCATGTCTATCGTGAGCGCTTTCCCAAGGTAAGTGAAATGGAAACGTGGAGCAATCGCTTACTGTGCTCGTTTATAATGGATTAAACGTCTACATTTCACCTTGGTAATCTTATAAACGCCTACACCTAAATACCTGAATTACAAACCAGTTTCGCCATGAGAATTTTTCCTCTACATGCAGATTTCATTTGATTAACTTAATTTCGTCTAACTCGGCGCACAGGAAAACGTACTAAACCAATTATTACTGTCTTGATTAGCAGTCCTCACTTTTACCTGCTTGTAAAGCATTATTGATGGCCATTCCGACCTTGACAGCGTGATGAATTGACATTCAGCGGTGTTTTGGGGCAAAAATGCCTTTTTCACCAGTGGGTAGTGGCTGCTTATTTGTATCGTATTGTTCCTGCTGTTGAAAATAGCAAACACTTTGTAATTGATGTGTCTTGGTTTTTCACAGGCAGCAGCACAAATGCAAGATAATTTGGCACACCTGTGCGAAGAAATGGAGCAGGAAGATACGTTTTCGTGGACGGCAGTGGCGCGCTTTATGCATAGACAAGTGTTGGAACTGGCACGTGACTGCCTGGAGAAGGCACTTGCTGGTCTTATTACGTGCCGATACTTCTTTGAAATAACTGAAAAGCTCGAAAAACTCGTTACTGATGTAGGTTTTTCTTCATCAAGTCAAATACCTACCATTAATTTAGCCAAAATTTCTATCCTATGTTCTTTGTTATGGTCTCACGTTGGTGTCACAATTCACTTGATTAATCCTCCATTTCACCAAATTTTTTCTGACGTTTGGTCTGTATGCCTGGAGTATGCAATTTCTAATGCTTTTTACGCTCTAGACACGTGCCAAGTGTCCAGATTCGGTAGCTTGTGTGACCAACATGTGCAACCGGCTGCTGCTGATTATTGCTCGGCCGGCTCGTCTACTGGAATGTCTCGAGTTCGACCCCTGCGAATTCTATCAAATGCTCGAAGTCGCTGAGAACCAAGTCAGGCAACAGAGTGATTCCAATAAAATCTTCTGTCCTGATGTCCCCCGGTACATAATCTCCAAGCTGGGTCTCAGCAAGCCAGCCATATCTGAGCCTGAAGGTGCATTTCCTCTCCTGTTGACTAAACCTGGTCAACTTGGGCATGCCCCATTTGGTGACCGTTTTTAAGTACTTTAGCTTGCTTGAGGAGGAAGTCTGTGGAGTGGTGGCGTTATAGCATCCTTGCTCTAACGACTGATGTGACATCTTGTGTTCCTAGGTTAAAGCGGCATACCTGATGTGTATGATATGTGTCATTTTATTATTCTTCTTTAAACTAATATAAAAGGGAGCTTTCGTCTTATTTATTCAAGGTTTTCCAAGGACTAATTCTAAAGATGATTGTATGTTCATATTTGCTTGTGTGACCTCTTAGATGGTCGTCCACATTTTGCGTATCCGCAATTCATCATGGATACCTACACGGCATATTGTCATCACTGCTTTTTCATGCACTCAATTCACATACTTCTTAATAATATGCTTAAACAGAGCATCTTTCCAAATTACTTAAGTCTTATCTATAACATCTGTGCTGGCATCTACTGTATGATTCTCGTTAGCTCATTTGTTGTGCACCCTGAATGTTTTTTGTGTATTTTCTTCTTTAGACGTTCGCCATTTTTTTATGGTCAGCTTGTCTCGTTTTGCATATCGTGACACAGATTTTGTGTCATTAAACCACGGGGGTCGCATCTGATTCACGTCCTGCTAATACTAGTAGCCATTGATGCTTCTGCTGCAAAACCTTAATCGGACTAGTTAACTAGTTACTCAACTACCGCTTTTTACGCTCAGGTCTGATGGATGGCGAGCCGTGTGAACGCGTGATCTCCAGTCCGTCTACCCCCACATCTATAAGCAACTTTATGGAGGCCTCTGTCCCCTCCACTCCGCTGCATTCAGCCATCGCACCAATGGAGTCGGCCAATTCTATGGCCACCTCGCTTATCACTGCCACAGAGACGACTGGACCTCCATTAATCAGGCCGAGGCCCTGTGAGGCAGACTTTGAAATCATTAAACTCATCTCTAACGGCGCGTATGGGTAAGCCTTTGCTTTTGACTCTCACTTCCATATTACTTTGAAATGGGGCTAGAAGTACACAATAATGCCACAGGGTAGTTGTGATTACTTCATAAATAGATCACTGGTAAATAGGCTTGGGTAGGACAAGTGCCTAGTTTAGCTTTGTTCGTTTGTCAGTAATGTAAAAAGCTAAACGACACTTATTTCCTGCAAATAGTTTGCCTTGCAAGGTGCATCACAAATGCTTTTCATCTAATTTGGCCGGAGTCATGTAGAGAGTGGTGAAATTTTTGGCCAATTTGAAATGCAACTTATTAAAATACTTTGTCGCATTTCTCATCAGGGCTGTTTATCTGGTGCGTGATCGGATCACCCGTCAGCGGTACGGTATGAAGAAGATGCCAAAACAGCATTTGCGCTTGCGGAATCAGGTGGAGCAGGTGTTTGCCGAAAGGGATATTCTCTCGTTTGCCGATAACCCCTTTGTGGTGAGCCTCTACTGCACCTTTGAGACGAAGAAGAGCCTCTGCATGGTGATGGAATTTGTTGAGGGTGGAGATGTAGCCGCATTGTTAAAGAACATCGGCGGACCTCTTCCTCTTGATTTGGCTCAGATGTACTTCGCTGAACTGGTGCTGGCTCTAGAGTACCTGCACAGTTATGGGATTGTGCATCGCGACTTGAAGCCCGATAAGTAAGCTTTTGACTTGAAGTTACTTTATTTGCAGTGCTTGAAATCCTACTTTGGTATTATCGCTTATATTCTTGTTGTTTTTCTTACGGTTCATTTGTCTCATTTCGTCAGTACTATCACGGCAGCTTTATTCGTGTTGATAAGTGCTCCTAGTCAAACACTATTTATCAGATGACCTTCATGATTGATTCATTAGTCACTGTCACCGCATTCCTCTCAACGGTTTAACCCTTTGGCATGCAATAACTTGGTATTTACTATGAGGATAATCGTATCAATAGAGTTTGCTAGTACTGTTTCCTTGAGTAGGAAAATTTTACCCCCTAAAAGTTGGATATTTTTCTACTTTTGCTCAAAAGTGCGCTGTGTTTCTCTGTTTTAGTTTGCTCATAACTCACGAGGGTCACATCAAATTAACTGACTTTGGGCTTTCGCGCATTGGGCTGATGAATATGGCAACTAACTTCTACGAACGCAGTCTTGATCTCGAAAAGGATTGCAAAATGTTCCGAGATAAGCAGGTGTTCGGTACCCCGGAATACATCGCACCTGAAGTCATCCTCAGACAGGGATATGGTTAGTAAAAAACCCCTTTGGGAATATTTTCGTTCATGCATCTAGCCTGCCAGCTTATTTTCTATTAGAATTATTGTTCAGTTTTTAGTACTTATAACTGCCCCTTTAAATTCTTATTTAAACCTAAAACGATGTCAAGAATAGCTCCTACTTTAAGTCTCAAGAGTCACCTTTGTATGTTCAACCATATGCGAATGTTGATTTATCCAGACATTGCTAACGTCAACTTAACATAAGTTGAAATTGAGACCGCGCTAAAACTCAACAGAGGGTTGCCTGTTCTGCCTTTACCTTGAGTTCATAACAGCACACACGCTAGTTGGGCTTGACTCATGGTATGTCTCATCCTCGCTTCCCCTCAAAGGCTAGTGCCATATACTAGTTCACTTCGCTTTATCTTAGCTGCTCTACATTCTTTTTGTGCTCTGAAAGCCCAAAGCGTCTCTGTCCCTTGCCAAGTTTCATCCTCGATTCATAATATTCTATGCAAAGTATAAGTCACTATGCATCGGTCAATCCCTGATATGTCATTATTGCAGCATAAATGGGCAAAAAAAACCGCTATTACATAATGTCCCATTACCCAATGCACCGTCAACAATATTCGACTCGCGTGCACCGTCGTGTTGGATGGTGCATGAACATGTCTTTCGAGCCAGCATAAGATGTTTCAGCTACCGGTGATGTTTTTTGTTAGAACACTTCCTTTTTCTCTCTTGTCTTGAGTTTTTATTATTTAGGCAAACCCGTGGATTGGTGGGCCTCTGGTATTATCCTCTACGAATTTCTCATTGGATGCGTACCATTTTTTGGAGAAACCATCGAAGAACTTTTCACCCAAATTGTCTCTGGCAAGTGACATTTGGCAGCATGACTTATCTTTACAAAGCGGCTTATCACGCTGACCGATGATTTAATGCCTCATGCATGATCACGGTAGTGAACAAAAGCGCACCCAGCTCAAACTTTTTTGGATTGTTACATTATTAAAATATTTAAAACGAATTAGTGCATGCTTTTGCATAATTCCCTTCAATATTAAATCGATTTTTTAAAATTTTTTTCCTTGACGGCAATAAACCTAAAGTGAAGCAAGGTTGATAGACGGAACCATATTTTTAATTGCGTACCCGTAGGTTACAACATTTAAATGCCGAGTGAATCAATCATAAAGCGAATTTTGAATTGGGCGCCTGAGTGCAAGCCTTAAGGTGTAAAATGCGGAGTTTTTTTTCTCATGAAAATCATATGCTACTTTATTGCCTCCACCTATTTTGACTTGATTGCTATTTCACCCCATCCGTAAATTTTGCTTATTCAGATTTTAAATGCAAATGCTCTTAGTGTAAAACAGTTTGATCGAAGTTGTCTTTTTCGGTTGCGTTGCAACATTTTACTATTCGACTGCAATTAAGAACTGTTCCCTCGCATGTCTAGCGTCCGAACTGTAAACAAATGTATTTAAACATTCAAAAAGCAACGTGGGTTGGAATCATTTTTCCTAGTGCATTGGATGCTTCGATGGTTTGTCATATCAGTTATATTATATGTTCCCCTGGACTAGGTCCAATTGAATTGCCTGCTGAGGACGAGGAGGGTTGTCTCTCTCCGGAGTCAACATCGCTGATAACTCAACTCCTTGAGCGAGATCCCCTACTACGTTTGGGCACGGAAACGGGTGCCGCAGAAGTCAAGGCCGCCTCCTTCTTCGAGGGTGTGGACTGGCACAATCTCCTCTACCAGAAGGCTGCTTTTGTACCGCAGCTGGAGCACGATGAGGATTGTTCCTACTTCGATCCTCGCACTGATCGATATCAGCATGAGGTAGAAGACGACGAGGATCTAGACTTCGAATTCCTCCACTCGTGCCTCGGTCCTCCCAGCGCTCCTCCATCGTCTGCCAGCTCCGTGATATCGGAATGCTCGAGGTCGGTGTCAAAGGAGCAACTGAATGACCTGGGTCAAATTGTGACTCCCAGTGAGGAGGTGAACGCGACGCTTACCGCCGCGGACGCGCGACAAACCGCAGAGCGACTGCACTCCGTCATAAGCCTCGCTGGAACGTCGTCTGGTGGTGGCGGCGGCGGCAGCAGGGGTAGCGAGGAGCTGCCCGATGAGGCACTTTTCCATGCCTTCGCCTCCTGCACTCCGCGATTCTCCATAGCCATGGAGAGGGCGACTATAGGGGTTTCACCAAAAGAAGGGGAATCTGATCATGAACAGGTACAGGAGAGTGGAGATGGGGCACCTGTGCAGGAAGAAATAACCCCCACCAAGAAATTCCCGACTGCAGAGGAGGTTAGTCTTCACTCTCTTCGTAAACCTCAAAGGGAGGGTAATGTGCTTTAGTAGTCTAGAGCCAACCATTTTCATTTGCACCACGATAAGTGGCACGGTTTGGAACCGCAAAATTGATAACTTCTTAGCCTTCGTTTATGAAGGAATCTGGTGTGCTGGCCTCAAAATTCAGAGTCGTCCAGCTCGCTTTTCACGAAGCGTAATATCAACTACAAAACACTTAGTTTAGGGTAAAATACATCTGTGTGTTTATTTATTCAAACAATGAACCTGCCTAAGTGGCCCGTAATTTGTAGTCAATCTGTGAATCTTCATGCCTTCTCTCTACGATTTCGGAAGTGGCTTGACATGCGAATTTTTGTGTGTCTTCAAAGTGGCAAAGGTGCCGCGTTCTCACGAACTGAGTGCTTTTATCAGGTCTTAATTTTGTCTTTAACACGTCTGAATGCAATGTTTGATCCAACTGTTTACTGTCGAATTTTCAATGGTGGATTATATCAAAACCATCACAATGTGTTGCCTTTTACAAAATATTTTAAATGCTTACATCAGTAGGCAGTGGGACTGGATTGCCTGCACTTGGTATAATCTGACCGCTTAAATGCTATTTTTACCCAAGCTACAGTTTTAGTAGACCAATTGTTTGCATTCTCCCCTCCTAATCAATATTGCCCCGTGTTTGTGCTATTTTTTTCTACTAAAACTGTGTTTTAACTACCATCTTATCTCAACAAAACTCCCTCCGATCGCATACCTTCATAGCGGTTTAGATTTGGATATTATCACGCTTCACTTCTTGCTCTTCACCATTACCAACTTACGTCTTTGTGCTTGAGATCTGGTCCATAAAAGTGGTAGAGGATCATTATGCAAATTAAGGGACTTACTTCAACTCTAATAGAGCGCCCCAGGCCCGAATTTATTGCCCTTTAGCAAACCAACATAACATGAGGCTTTTCTATTCCTCTCACTTTGCTGGGATTGGATGGAAAGGGTTTGAGAGTTTTTAGCCTCCCCCCCCCCCTCCTCGAATTGCTCAACAATGCAATCACTGCGCAAACCTCGTTTGCTATTGGCAGTTTCAATGGAGGGTCACATGACATCCTCCGATTGCTACGTTTTGACTATGTATTTCTGTGTGCGAGTATGTGAATTGAAATAGTGTAAGACAGGTTAAAACGCGCGATTCCTATGCGTAGTGGCCATGCAAGCCTCATGTGCATAAATTATTGACAGGTGTGGTGTTTTTCGACGTATCCATTAATAACTATAGGTTTTGCAATCTAATTTTCATTCTTTTTTATGACTCCACGCTGTTTACTAGTATTGAAGAGAAATCTTCACGCTGTAGATGGTCTTTTCGATTATGTTAGGTTTAGTGAAGCAATTAAATCCCACTATTCATTAGTGTTTTGTTTTGCTCCTTGGAAGGATGCCTCATTGACTCCTAAAAAGTCAGGGTATTTGGATGAGGAGCAGGGTGGTTCGAAGAAATCACCCCGACAACAATCTCCACCAACTCCTACAAGTACCGCTGCCTCTGATCCCGGCTACAGTGATCTTGAAGCGGGGGCCTCATCCGCATCCTATGAGAACTCTTCCAGCAACTCAAACGCCTTTGCGACCAAAAAGCGGGTGGGCTTGACGTCAGGATTAGTGTTCACAATTTTTGAATTTGTTTTGAGCATAAAATAGGCTTCTCGGACACTATTATTACACATCTCAACGTTTCGATGATTTGTTAGAACACTTTCAAGTGAACACACTGAGGGATTCGATTTTCAGTTTTGTGATTTATCACGTTCGTGCATGCCTGTGTTATGCTTTCATACAACGCTCAAATTACAACAATAATGTTGCCATTTAAGAGACTGAATTGAGCCTTGAAATTCGGAGTGAACGATTTAGGAAAGCCGGCAGTTGGTCAATGATGCATGCACGCACGCACGCACACATTTAAACCGCCTGCACTGTGGGATTCCATATTCAAACGACATAAATTGAAAACGTTCAAGACAAACTTACGTACTTGTCACCAGTAAGAACCCAAGAACCGAATGTTTCGTGATAAAAATGCTTATGCTTGATTTGCTACATTTCATAATTCGAGCTGCCGGAACCAATTACATAGGTTAACCCATTTCCAAACGCAGCGGCTTTATCCCTATGGTTAATTCATTGTCTTGCGAAAAGGGCTTTGGAGGAGAATGCTTCACATTACCTAAACCAACAATTTCGTTTTCCTGGTGTAGTAAAGTCTTTCCTTTGGTTGCTTTAAGACCTTGGAAGAATGCACAGACGAAGATATTCATCTTCGTGAGAACAACTCTCAACAGAAAACCAAACGAGTGTCTCCGGCTTGCTCATCCACTGATCCGGACAGTTTCTCAGGAAATACGCCCTCACCCACTCAGATATCTCCATTGTCGGGAATTAAGAGGGAGGCGAAACCGTCAAAATTGCCGATTCCTTGCCGACGGAAAGCATCCAGTCCCAGTCGCTCTCTTGTTCCCGGGACCATCGTCTCCCAGACCACTACCAAGTCGTCCTCTGTAAGCACGCGACTGGCTTCTGATAACTCCGGTGCTTCCCGCACGGTCACCATCAAACGCGGACCTCGCGGCTACGGCTTCACTCTCCGTGCCAAGGACGTTTTCTACGGCTCCTCGGACATCTACACTCTGCACCATATTGTTGTGAGTGTCGACAGAAAGGGTCCTGCATATGCTGCTGGTCTGCGTGAGAATGATGTCATTCTGCGAGTGAATGGGCGTGAGGTTGTGGGTCGGCTGCATACTGAGATTGTGCAACTCATTTGCTCCTCTCCTGCGCCTCTCCGACTGCTCGTAACGACTTTCGCGCAAAGCAACATCCGCTCGGATGGTCGTTGGCGCGCTCGTGGTCAACTGGTCTCACGTCCTAGTAGACGGCCTAAGGCGTTGGTTGCAAAGGCCCCCAAAGCGGCCAGTTCAGGTGAGGAAAGTGGCCTGGAGAGCGGTAGTGGTCGACGTCTGTTCAAGCACACTGGTTCAGCAAGTTTCGGTCAGCTTCGCGTCCCCAACACCACAAACATGCAGAGTCCAGGACCGCAAGGTCCGCCGCTTGTGGTTGAACGCAGACAACGACACAGACAGCAGGTTCCCACTGAACCAACGACGTCTAGCCTGGTCTCTGGTCGGAAGTCAGCCGGACCTACAGATGAGTCATCAAGACACCACAGTCATAGCTTCTCTGTTCTTTCCACCTCTATCAAACGAATCGATGCCACCACTGTGTCAAGTCGATTGCATCTGCAACCGCGCAGGTAGTTTATGCATTATTTTTTTTGCGATGCAGATTAAAATAGGACGAAAAATGTATTTGGGTTTGTAGTTATGTGCTCTTAATGATGGTGCGATGAGAGCCTACTGCATTTTCCATTGTATGATTTGTGAGGAAAGTGGTTAGGCCATGGAGCCATGACGGCGCCATTATTTATTGCCCATTGGATCTGCTGGTGACTGGGAGGGTCATTACACTCTCCTCTTTCTTCTGGTTCCCTACTAGGCTTGATGCCTGGACGCTGCTTGTCGTGGTAGCAGCCAGTCTACATGGCTGAGCAATCCAATTCGATTCAGTTTTTTAACGCTTTAGAACTCTTGATAATGCATTGTTAGGCAAAGTGTTTGTTTTATATTCCATTTACGTTTTATTACTCTTTTTTTGGTGCACTCCATCTCCCATAATGGGCACCTGGCAGTTGCCTTGCTTGAGCATCTAGTCTTTGCTACATGTTTTTGGTTTTTCTTTCGTCAAATATTGTTGTCCTGTCAAGCGCTAAACGATTCTAATGCGATCTATTGTCACGGTCTACACCTGGGTGTATTTTCATATCTGCCAAATGCAACTAGCACTCCACCTTGAAAGGTCTTATCTTTCCTACTTCAGATCAACAGAGACGCCCCTGTTTCGTCAGCTGAGCGAGCGTAACCGCTATGCATCAGGCACGCCAAAATTGGAGGCTGTCACGACCTCCTCGAGTCTCGTGTCCACAGAGGGAGAGGGGCTTAGTCAGTCGGGTTCTCGCTCCGGCAGTCCCCTCGTAGTACGCCCCCGCCACCCTGTGCCCTTTGATGAGCCGGAGAGCGCTCCCAAGCCCACCCCCTGTGTCTTCCCACCCCCTTCCGCTGACCCCATGGCCACGCCTGCACCCGCTTCCACAACCCAAATACCGACGCCTGGCGTAAGATGATCATGACGATGTCTCATTTGTTCATTTGCTACTGTTACACTGCTCCTGGTAAACTCTCGAGCCCATGATTGTAGGCTGGGATGAAATGGCTGTTTATGAGGAGATTCTGTAAATTCTTTTTATCTCATCCAGTGTAACCGGAGGCGATTTTGAGCGTCCCTTGAGACGGTAGATGACTACAAGGGAGGGGGCGCACACAGTCTTCCCGCTTTACCACAATTTGCCAGTAGAGGCGAAACGTTTAGCAACTTGAATTCCTTGGCTCAATTTATGTTGATGCACACTCGGGCTTAAGTGTACTCATCTCAGCTACTCTGTTTGCTGCTCCTAGTGAAACTCAGACTCCATCGCGTTAATGACAGATGGTCAGCTGACAAGATAGGTTTCACGCATCCACACTTCCAAAATGAAGTGACTGTGCTATCGGAATCGACCTAAACTTGGATTTTCCAGATTAACAGGAGTGCTAGCTTTCATGTGAATAATAATCAGTTGTCTTGCCTTGCGCATTTGCCACGACTACCCACACACCGAATCTGGCGCTTTCAAATACCTGACTTCAAAAATGGTGTACCACGTGATTCAATTCGCTTCGTTTTGCACAGAGTGCGCCCCAACAGTGTCGTATCTAAAACAGACACACACAGTGATTTTTTTTTTAACAATTAAAGACTTGGTAGTGACTCGGTTTATCCTTCGCCTTGAAACACTGCTTCAGTCATGCCAATCTTTAGCAATTCCTTTGCGCTTCGCTAACCTAAGCTCTTTGATCTTTTATATTATTTAGCGAGGCGTGCGTGCATGCATGCATGTATGTGTATGGGTTTATCATAAAATTGCAATCTCACACCGTAGACTTCTGCCTCGCGATACATCTCGGTGCAAGCCTCCGCTTCGACGGCAAAAACAGCCAGTCCTGGTCTTGTACGCATTCGCCGAAGACGACGGCAGAGTCAGAACATCGCCCATTCGCCGGCCTCCCCCGCCGGTCATGACACCTCTTCTCCCTCACAGGGGCCGACGGATATGTGACCTCAATTTATTCTCCACCCCCTTGCTCTTCCCGCCTCGGTCACTCGTGTCTTTCTCACTCATTCTATCTGTTTTGCCACCACAAATCAAGATTTCACTCCTGATTGTGGAAACACACATTTTATTCTCGTCTCTGTACATAACATTTCCTCCCTATACATACATACCTACATACATGCGCGCACACTTAGAAAAAAGGCAGATTTGCAGGCACTTGGCGTTGCATTCTTAATGTACATTAATGGTAGTATCTTTCCCAACCACCGTCCTGATTCAAATTTTCCAATCTTTTAAATGGGCTAATTTGGCGACCATGGACATTGGTCGGCGTGGGCCAAAAAGTGTGTAACAACTACTATCCTGCGCTGTAGTACGCCGTGCTACCTGGAACAGTAGTCTGCGTGATGAACTCTCTGAAGTGGGTGGATGCAAACGCCTCTGTGGCCTTTACAGGATCTGCTTGTCGTATGCGGTGGGTGGTGTTGGCTGCTAGTGCTCCAATGTGATAAGGAAGTCACCGAATCTCACAGCTGACTTGGGTCAAGGCTTAAATCGCGCATAAAACTGTCACACGTCATGAAGCTTAGTTACCACTGCATGTTGGTATCAGCTCAATGCCCAAAACCTGAACCACGCAGAAGGGTCCGTCATATACCTTTTACCTGATGGGCGAAAAAATGTCCGGATGGAAGAATCCTTTAAGTGACAGGGTGAGAACAATGTCTAGCGGGAAAACACAAGGTGCTCACGAAGAGTGAAAAAGATTGCAAATCAAGAGTGGCAAGTGGGTAGATACTCTTCTCCACCAGGGAGTGGTGAATCGCACGAGGATAGATGTGTCAAAAGTCTGGAAAAATATTTCAGCCTCTACAAAAGATTCGCACTAATTGTGCGCGTATGTACAATGGGTTTACAGTAAACGGGTCCAAGACTAGGAGTTAGAGGGGAACGGAATTGATGCATGTGCGGGTGAATGCATGAGGCCGGGACGACACAAAGGAAATATACGCCAATTCAGTAGCATTGGTTTGATGGTTTTCTCGCAGTCGGAAATACGCGACTAAAAAGAAGATGAAGACTTGGAGGGGTGCACTACCCGTTCAGTCCATCACCTCCAAGTCCCACAATGTGAATACAATGCAAAAATGAGGTTGCTACTAACATCTTGATAGGTAACAAGTTGAGCTCACTTTACTAAATGTCAAGTTGGACGTACACAGCAATAATTGCAAGGTAAACTAATCTTATTAAAAATTTAGTTTGCACTAGATCGCTCGCTTCCAGCGCGTATGACAGTAGTGTCGGTAATACATGGATTTGAGGAGCAAGCCAGCATTAAGAAGAATGTGCTATGACAATGATATACTGTTGTGTGCTTGGTTCACTGGGTGTACAGATGATCACTCTATTTAATTGTTGACAAACATGGGTTTCAGGGGTGAATTATGTAAACAAAGTCAAACCACAGTCACCTAGCCTCTTCGTGCTTTGCTAAGCCTGCGTAACCTGACCCATCAACGTAGAAGTTAACATGAAAATAATTACACCTCCAACATACGAAATCTTTTGAAGTGTAGGTAGCATTTCTTCCGCTAAATCAAGTAGGCATTATGTTTTGATGAAAAAAATTACTTTGCCGCTATAGTGAAACTATGCCTTCTACAAACAACGAACACGAATATGAAAGGAGAGAAAATTAACCCTGCAGTTAAGTTGGCAAGGTGGGTGCAGTGTAGTGCAGCGCTATTGTACAGATTAATAAGTTGAACACCGGTCAAGGCGAGGCACGCGTACAGTGAGTTGTGCTCGACGACACCACTCCCATTGTCAAGTGTACGCCGAAATGAAAGTGCTGATGTAACATTGGCCTTACATCGCCTTGCAAGGGCAGTCAAGGGGCTGAATAAATAATGACAGTTGACTGACTCAGAGGGCGTTTACGTGGAGAAAAAAAAAAGAAGTTTTATGCGCATCAATACTGTTGGACCAAATTTAGCGGATACAAGAGCACAAAATGCTCAGCTCAGATAGAGTAGATTATACTTAATAAAAATACGAGAATTCCATGAGTAACTCGTCGAGCGATTTAAAATTTCTACACATTTTTAAGGTATCTATAGAAGTGGGCCAAGGCAAGACTTTAAATTATCACAGCGTCATGGAAATCATGGAGTTTATACTCACTAAAAGCAAAATGGAAGAGTCTAAGGGAGAACAGAGGAGCATGGAATTAGAAAAAGCACAACTGCATGGATGTCAGCCAATTTTTTCACATAACGGGAATAAACAAAAGCTCGCCATCTATCAACTTTCACGCACCACAAATCGTGCGAACCAGTCACTAACCAAACGTTTGTGTTCTGTTGCCTAACTCTTGGAACAGAACACCACGATTACACGATCCGCCATAATAAGCATGGCAGAATCGAAGACCTCCGAATTTAAAGGTATCTAGACAGAACTGTTTGCAAGAATCCGAAGACCTGTTACAATTCGGATGCTGATTTCCATAAGATCGCAAAGCGATGGAGCAGCCTTACCAAGTTGCAAACTAGATAAATCTGACTGTACGGCGTTGTGGGTGTGAACGCTTCCCCTCCCACCGGAAGGGAGAGGAGATGGAAGTCGTGCCTGAGTCGCAGCAGCCTTTAATGTGGCAGCATGGACACGAGGATTTCCGCGCCACCGCACGCACACACTTCCATGATTTAAATTTAGCAGAAGACTTTTTTGTTCCCACTAAGCCACTCACTGCAACGGAAGGAAGGGCAGAGGCAGGGAAACAGAACAATAAAGGAATCAAGAATATATGTGCGATGAGGCGTAATCAATTCCAGGCATAATTCTCTGCATAGTCAAGCTGGGGCCGAAGAGGTGCAAGTGTCCCAACGGGTGGAGAACTGATGCTGGGAATGTAACAACTATCATGAGGAAGAGTTTCGCACCAAAGCGGTGGACAGCTGGTTTCCAACCAACCAGTATTGTTGCAATTCAACTAGGCGATTGTGATAGTAAAAACCTTGCCTACCACACTTATCGTGGACTTCACAACACTCGACTTAGTTCTATAGACACTGCAGTGCATCCAATGAAAGGTGAAAGGAATTGGCATGTGACAACAGAAAAATAGATACTTTTTTTGTTAGACCATCAATGATTCCTATTCACAGGCATCCATTTATCTGAGAAGGATGTGCTACTGTTACCGATAGAAAAATATCAAATATTGAGAATCGAAGTTTACTATGGCAGGACATCACAGCTATCTATCACCAGTACGAGGCTACTGATTTAAGTGGTTTTATTTCATCAAGGTCAGTAAGGCTCATAAACCACATGTACGCCTCGATAACATTGGTTTATTTACTTACGAACAACACTAAACCAGCTAGTTCCAATGTGGATTAACCAAAATACCGGCATGATAGTCCTAAGCATTGAGCAAAAATAAACTCGAAAAAAAAGTTATAAACCCACCAGTTCACGGGTCATACCTCATTTGGCCTATTTCAAATAACCCAAACTTTTAACGTCGCAGCAATGGTAACTCGACCCGAAGATTACTTGTTCGAAGTGACCGATTTTTCAAATCACCAAGCAGAAAACTATCAAATGTTTAGAGACGGACCTAAAAAGGTAGAGTGCGTGCCCGTGTTCTAGATAGCAACGGCCAAAAATTATTCCGCCTAATCCTTATGCAAATGTTTAGTTGTCCGAACACATCTGTAAGTAGGCCAAGATCATTATCATTTCTATTATCCCCAGAGAAATGCTTATTATCACCGCGATTTTGAAATACGTGCTAGTAAGGGACACCAAGTAACAAGAGAAACTGCTCTACTTAATTTGAATAAGCAAGTGGATTTCAAAAAAACCAGTTTCATACAAAAGGCCGATAAAATATCACAAGATTTATCTTGAATGAAAACAAACTGTGCACATTAAGTAGGTGGTAAAAGGTACTAATCCGCGATAGCGCAGATGTCAATGGGCAACAACAAATTCACAACAAATTAACCATAGTACATTCGGAATTTCAGTTTACTGAAAGCACCGAAAGAAATTAATTCAAAAAAAACGAAATTGGTGGTCCATATGCTTGCTGCTAGAGAAGTTAGCCTGAACTTCTGAACTCGGTATCAGATGACCTATAGGAGGAAAAAGCCTGATGAACTAACCAATCAGAAGCCAATCCATGCGAGTGCATGCAAAGAATAGGGGAAGGACATAGTGGAATGCGTTAGCGATTGCTTTTGCTCCAATGGTAGAGGCAAAACTACCGGATGTGTCCATGTCATCTCAAGTACTTCAATGCTTCACAACATATCTCATTATCTCCATTCCGGTAGCACTGATGTTGACGAAAATACCAAATAGGAAGGCATCACAGATTTCCAGTGAATAATTTTAAAAAAATCATAAAGAATGATAAAAATACCGATTTTTACCCTGGAAATCTTCCTTAATAAACGGTAAATCCCAAAGGTTGGGAAGCGCTTCACCACATTAGCTGAATAATCACTTACCTCTATCATTATTGGGAGATCATATGAAAATGAAGTGACACAACTATCAAAGGAGTGCGCAGGTGGAAATGTAACCAGCCTCCAAAACCAGCTACAAATGTTATTTCAATGATCCTCTCTCAGTCAAAGATTATGCATGGAAAGTTGTCAAAAACATACAGTAAGTGTAAAATTTGCAAATTTGCAACTGAAAGAGAAAGACAGTATTTACAAAGTAAACAATCAGGCACCAAAAGGAACAGCTTACACATAAACCCTTCATTGCCCAAGTCTGTGCGGTTAGAATAGAATCTGTTTAATCTGACGCACCAATTAAAACTGAAGCTTTTGAAGAGTGGAAAATAATACGATTCGATGTAAAACGCATCCATTTGCTGCCATCTGTGAGTTGAAAAAGAACACGCTACCGCATTTGTAACTGTAATGGATTCGATGTTGCCCTGAGCCAGATGCTACATGCCACTGCGGCCGTTCAAATCCGTTGCGTAACACTACAGCTACTATGATTGTCAAAAAGCCACGTGTGTCCCCTGCTCCTTCGCCCGAATGGCTGGCTAGCTAGCAATTTGCATGCATCGATGTGGTTAAAAAGAGAAGCACAAAGATCCCTGTGCGCGCCTGCTCGTGTATTCACTCTGAATCACCGGCAAAAATTTCTACAAATAGGTGCCTTCCGAAAGATTTCACTCAGTAAGGTTAAGACATGGAGCATTTGTCAAAACGATTCAAGTGAAAGAAGAGAAATTTCACAGCACATCCACACCTGCAATAAACTAGGGAGCTGGGAAGGGCTACCTCTAAAGCTTATGTTAATTACATTTAAACTTAGCGACCACAAGCAAGACGCCATGAATCCAACGCCTCATAGCAAAGCATTAGGAAAAGCGGAAACAAATGCAGTGATCAATAAAAAAAATCATGAACCAAAAAAGTTTGGCATACAATTTTGGGGTTCGAGCAAAGCAGATTCAAAGTAGCTGTCGAGGGGAGACCATCGATATGAACAATGAACACGCGTTACATATAGAGAACGTTTCATTGATTTGTACTTCTTATGCCCAAATCTAAATGTACTAGCTTTACGCGAAAAAAGCACACAATCGTTCGCACACCGAGGATACAAGCTGAAATGAAGAGTTCATGCATAGTTAAGCTTCGAACCATGATGCACAGACGAGAATGACTGTAAGAATAGGTACTTTCACTTTAAAGAGAAACAGCTAATGAAAAAATAAAGTTTACTTGGCAGTATTCAATTAAAGATTTGACGAAATAAGACAAAAAGAACTAGCATAAGCGCTATAAAGGGCACAGCAATTTGTTCCGGGCCACACCCTTAGCTTCCAACACTTCTCAAAAGCAGTGCTGTCTAGAACTGCTGCTGAAATAGAAAATAATGGGTAAAAAACTTTAAATCTGCGGTTATGCATTATTGCCCTAAATCGCTGCGCAGAAGAATGTCTTCAAAAAAGATCCCATCCCACCTACTTAATTGCTTTATGGTTCAATTCCACTTTATTAGCTGTGAAACTTAAACGGCCAAATCGGCGATCAACTTCACCCGGAAAATTAAAGAACAACGAGGGAAATGCGAAAACGGAAACCGAATTTGCTTAACATTGTAGGTTTATTCGAATATAGAAAAAAAAATCGTAACTTACAACGGCGCAAGCTCAGAGTAAGCGCTTATTACAGAATCAAGCAGCACTTTGTGGGCCCTGATTTGATCTTTACGTGTTCGACTTGGAGCATTGGCTGCGCTCCGTCTGCGGACGCCGCAGTTTCCTCCGTCACCGGAAAGGTAACCCGACCGGATACCACTTCACCAGTCCGAATGGGACTACCCTCACACAGTGGTGCAGACTCATTACCTTGTGAGGCCGAATCGACTTTCAAGGGACTCTCGGAAGAATGAGGAACGCCGTTTTCTGGACGCCTCATCGAGGGATCATTTATTATAACCTAAATTAAGTTAAAACCAGTAATAGCAACAAAACACAGTACAATCGCTGCTATAAATTCACGCAAAAACTATTTAAATGAATAACAGCAGTCGATTTGGAATGACCTAGCACTCCTGGGAAAAGGTATGGGCTAGGTGTTTTGTAATATGCCCTTACCACCCTTTACAAAAAAAACGCCACAAACAAAAATAATACCTTGTCACGCAATATAGTTGAGTTTTTAATAATATCTTCGGCTTCTCTACTTAGTTCACCGTCAGGTCGGAAGGGGTTAGACTCTACCTCCACCGACATAGCCGAAGAGTCACCTTGAAAATGAGAGCAAGCCTTTTAAAATGCCTCCCTTGGCGTTCAGCAATTTTAAGCACTCAAAGTCGAATTTTCATGCATACAATAAGACTGATAATGTCAAAATAAAATCATCGACCAAGACTAAATCAGTTTTTTTGGCTGTACACTCGATGAAAAAGTGGGTTGTTTTTTATTATGATGTTAGTGGCAATTATACTAAACTATGAATGTGGGATTGTCTCTTTACTTTAAGGCCTTAATCAATCGCAAGTACGTACCAAATAATCACTTCAAAATTTTTGACAAGCATGGATAATGGACGAACTTAATCGTTCAATAGTCCAGTTTTCCTGGGCCACTTTGTTACAAGAGCAGAGACGAGGACTCAGAATTGTTATGACGAAGTGGAATTGACTAATTAAGCGTGGTAAGATCATTATTTTAATGTGCACTTTCCTAGTTCAACTCTTCCCCTCAGCTACCATGGCAACGAGCAGACTGAATGCACTTTGACATTTATCATCTCAGATCAATAGGGAACTGCACAAGATCAAGGGGATCGGATCGCTGCTTTGGGAGACTTAGAGGTGCCGCCTCTTACAAGATTTTACCTCCTTGACTAAAGGCACATTAAAAGCAATGTAAGTATTACATAGCACCCTATCTTTTCGAACACTGCTCCCGATGCTACCCTTATGGGTTGCCTATTGCCATACCATCGGTTGGTTTCAATTCCCTCATTTGTGCATAGACTTCACCTTCCCATCTGACTAGTGGTTTACCTTTGTAATGTTGCACCTCGTTGTTGTGGCTGGTTATTGGCTGGGCAGTGAAACAGGCATTGGGGACGAGTTAGTTCATAGGTGTAAAAACCCTCACTACTCGGAACGGACCTTTGTTTTAGGAGTGGTGGAATTTGAAGCAGGCTCTGGGTGGGGAAATTCGTCTGTATACTTATATAAGATCGTCCCCTCGTTTGATGTTAGCCCAGCTACGTCCGCCGTAATATTTCTTTTGCCTGATATAAAACATCCTCAAGTGTCTTTCGGACATGGCTCATGGCCTTCAGATTGTGTATATTTAGTCCAATCCTTCAGTATGCCAATTAAAGTGCAATTCTTTCTTCTTACTTGTCCGTTGCCTTGCAGGCGTCCTGGTGTTGTTCGTGTCTTGGCGGTCCCAAAGGTCTTGCATAATTTGGTAAAAGTCTTGCTGATAAATCCACAGATTGATACAGTTTGAGACTATTGAGGGCTACCAATATCTAGCTCGAGGCATCTAGCATCTTTCTTTCATCCCCACGATCCAGCTGCTCATGCAACTCTTAAAGAATCATTTGTACAAATGAGTCTGGGATCATTAGGCGCTTGGGAGATATGATGGCTTCGTGGTACCATAAAGCCTTATGCGCCAAGTAGAGTTTCCACCATTCTCGACACACCCGTCTGGTTGCCTTGCTGGATGGAATCATCTTTCCCACAGTGAGCTTATAAGAGAATGTCAAGAACTTCTCGTATACCGGAGCTGCGTCAGGGTAAGTGCTCTGCGTGTTTCTCCAATGATGTTTGATAGGCTCGCTCAAGAATAGCGCACTCACCACAACGTTGTCCGTTTCTGCTGAGATTGGTCTTTGCGACAACGCATTCGGGTTACTATGCTTATGCCATTTCCTTCATTAAGCTGCAAAATAACATTGCTGCAGCTCTTCGTACTAGCGTGCAACCGAACGGTCAATCTCTTTCAGTATTTTTAACCAAGTAAGCTCTCGGTAATCCGTTCGCACTATTAACTGTCTTGCTATCAGGTAATGGCTCAAGTGTCTGATCTTTATGTAGACAGCGGATAGTTCATGCTCTGTCGCACGTTTCTGTCTCACTTTTTTTTGTTTAGTCTGGTACTGGCGTAAGAGATGACGTGTTCCCTTCCTTCTTTGTCCCTTTGTGAAAGTACACCGTTCACGGCTATATAACTGGCGTCTGTGTCCAGTACAAAGAATGGAGTGCTGGCTCCGAAGTTTGTTAAGGCTAGAATTGGTGCAGAGCAAAGCGTTCGATTAAGTTCTTTGAACGCTTCCTCATGCTCGTTCTCCCACCTGAAATTCTTTTTCGTCTGCTTTTCGGTTAATTTATGTGGTGGATTGGCGACCTTAGCGAAACTTCTAATAATATGCCTGTAGTAATTTGCCGAACCCGGGAAACTGCGGACTCTCGTCTCACTGGTTATTCCTTACCTTCTGTACGGTCTTTGGTGACCGCAATCCCCTTCAACGGGACTGTATTTCTTAGAAAGGTGATCGACTGTTGGAGGAAACGACATCTCTTTAGATTCTCTGTCAATCCTAGATATCAAAGATGGTCTTCTACTAATTTCATCAGGCGTTGGAAGAGAGCCACAGCGTTACAGAGTCCGTGAGACATTGTCAAAAATTTACTAAGCCCATTTAGCACTATAAAAACAGCCTTCTCTCTGTCTGTTTCCGTCACCTTCACTGGTCAGCACCCCGATTTTAATTCCAGGGTGAAAGATTACTTCAATCCATGCAGGGAGTTTGATGAATTGCTTATGCGGGGTAATAGGAATGCGTACTTTTTACTTACGGACGTTTAAGCTCCTGTAATTGATGCACAGTCGTAGACTACCATTACACTTCTTTAACGGCATGATTGGGGAGGTCCATGGTGACTTAGATGGATTTATAACATCCCAAATCATCTCTTCAACCAGACGGTTTACTCCTTCTAGCAGAGGAGGTGGTATGCGTCTAGGTGGTTGTGAAATGGGCACAGCTTCTCCACTATCTATCAAATGTCCCTTGCCACGAGAACATGTTTGCGTACCTAATCAGCAATTGGCGAAGTCCTTTCCCCATGGTATTGGATATGTAAACCGGCTGTGCGCTGGGATCGACCAGGTTGCTCATGGGAATAGCTGCGGCCTCAAAAGAGTGCTGGAGATGTCGTCTGCATCTTTTTCAGGTCTTGAAACATCTTCATTGGCTTTAGTGTCCAACTAGTTGGAGAAAACGCCTTCTGCGAGATTTAGGACAGTTTTGGCGTCAAGTGAGAAATCAGCACCAAATATTACGTACTAAGCTAGTTCTGAATTCGACTCCTGCTTTGGAGGGGGGGGGAAAGCTCGCAGATATACTATTGACTGGGTGCACCCGAGTCAAGGAGGAATCTGCATGAACGTTCTTCCAGCTTGTCTCCTACTCGAATAAATGAACGGGAGACATTTATGTGTAGATAGGACATGGGAAAGGGCGACTCATTTGATCTTGAATTGCAGCGCGGGTTGGTTCCAACGTTTTCTGGTTGCAAAATTGACTAGCTGACTAGATTTGTTAGTATTTATGAGGCGGAATTTCTCAAACACGATGGGTGGTAGGACTCCGTATTTAAACCAAACGGGTGTTTTGTTTGTAGATCTAATGCGAGGTTCGCCCTGGAAGGCACTTTCTGTTAGGTACTGAAGGTTCTTAGCATAGTCCTCATCATCCTTGCCAGGGTTTTAGTAGCAACAGAAAAAGCCCTTGGAGACAGTCTGCCCTTGCTGTTTGATGATGAGCTGAGCCAAGGTCTCCCAGCATTGGTCAAAGTCGAAATCGTGGGAGATCCCGACATTTATTGTACCCAAGACCCAACCTTGAGTAAGGGCATGAAGGGTAGAGGGTTATTTTCTGTCGCTGAAGGCATAGGTGGGAGTTAAATTTTGTGGTCTTGAACCAGTACCCAAAGTTTACATCATCTTTGAAAGGATAGAAGACTCGTCAGCGCTACCACAAGTGTAGCTCTCCTTGCGTTTACATCCTCTTACCTGCGACTAACCCTAGCACAGGCAAGCTGTTGTTTTGCAACATCTCTATTGACTCCGATCTGAGAGGATCAGTACAGGCTCGATGGGGACTGGGCGGATGGTTTCTCTCAGTTTATAGTAAATCAACCTTCTCGTCAAGTACGATGTTTGAATTGTTTTCTTCCTTCTAGCCTATAAGGCGCATTTAAAACAATCTAGGCATTACAGACGTAACTGTCGCATTCTGATGACGCCACTGTGCACTCTGAGAAGTTGTAGGGATAGTTCGAATTTGCCTTTAGGAGGGAATGTGTCAGCAGTAACAAAGCCAGAGATGCTAGAACCAGAAGGCTCAGAGGTGGGCAAACTACACAATAGTTGATTAAAATATTTTCGGTGAATGGAAGCGTTATTTACGCCTGCGTCTATTTTTGCAGCTTACGATTGTTTTCCCCATAATGCAGACCTCTTCAGAGCCTAGGCCGAGCATATTCCTCATGTGAGCACAATGTTGACCAATCAAGATAATCTGCTCCTGGTTTTGGCGGTACTATATCGGGGCGTTAGTTGGGCTACGTACCCATTAAGCGAATTTGTCCAAATTGACAAATTCGACTATACTCTTAAAGGTATGAATGAGGATTTCAGCAACTTTATGACACTAGGTAAATCTGGGTACATTCAGAAGATAGTCACGCTTCTACCATCTGTATTGCGAAACATGTTCCATCGTCAGGCATTAACTTACATGACATTCTTTCGCAGCTAAAGGTTTATTCTGAGTGTTGTGAGTGTGAATTTTATAATAAGCTAAGTAGTGCAGTATGTCAGCGACCAGTGCAAGAATTGAGAAAAGCTAACACATGAAACTCGGTCGGAAATGGACCACAATAGTCAACTTGGATGTACTGCCTGGCTTAACAAGTAGTCAGCCAGGTGCTAATAAAGATGATATAAACGAACTTTGTGCACTCACAGAGCACATTTTCTGTAAATCTCATATATATCAACATTAAGTTTTAGCCGATAAAATATGAGTTTATTCGCTTAGCACCCAAACGGCTGAAAAGTAAATCCTTCGAGTGTTAACTGCGGCATAGGAGAAACGATGATTTGACTCCTTACATACGGTAATCCATTAGACTGTATCGAAAGTTTCTTACTAGCTTTATTAAATTCAATTGAAATTTGTTGTACATCCTGCGTCTATTCGCTTCTCAATGAAATCAGGCAGCGAGGTACTACTTCCCTGTGTTATGAATCGAATTATTGAGTGGAGACAAGTTGTGAATATGTGGAATGGGCTTGATGCTAGTTAATGCAAAACTCCACTGCTGAACTACTGCTGCAGATGATTTCTCCATTGACTTGTAAGGATTTACCATGACTTCCAAGACTTTGCTATCCTTCGAAATCGCGAAATGTGTGCTAAGTTAATGTTTGCAAAATTTCCCTGCAGCTTAGCTCATTGCTGGTGCTTCCTTATGAGGCCGAGCACAGCCGCGTTCAACTGAGCCAAGGTGTCGAAAAATACAAGCAGGCCAAGGGCTGAATTGTGGCAACAGACCAAATGCAATGTTATTTATAGGTGAACAAGCGGAATCCGTGGATACATACCTCTATAATGAGGCCTAAACAATGAGCTTAAACCAGTGAATTTAGGCAGGATATCTGCTGCTTCAGTTATGGGCCAGCTTCTTTGGAGGAGAAACTTTCCGAGCATTATTGGGGATTTTACAGAGTATCGGAGAGGTTTTATCATCACGACTGATTGTTGTACACCAGACGTTGCTTAAGTCGTTGACTAGAAGGATGCAACTATCTCCTTCTTCACTATTCAATCCAATGCTTTCCCGACGGGTTCCAGCAAAACTAATGGAAGTCTTACTTAGCTTAATGAGGAGAACACTTCTATTCGAATTCCGTCTGCTGCAGTGGAACAATAATGTAGTAAATTGTTAACTTTTGATCAACGTAAAGTGAAAATAAGAGGTAGAAGTGTTCAAGAGTTCTCTGCACTTTAGCCCAACGATTAAGGTATTGTGATTGGTGACCAGAAACTGACATTCACAAGGTTCGAGATGTAAATAAGCAAGAGTAAGTGTCTCATAATGCTCCTCATTGAAGCGTTGGAGTGCCTGATGGCCGCAGTGCGTTTAAGGTGCTTAAAGAAATCAAGTATCAGCAGTGAATGAGTGCCCATATCAGTGCTGATCAAATGAGTGTGCATAAAGGGGCTGGATGGACGAGGAGAACCGGCAGCCAGAAGAAGAGACATAAAGTTTAAACATCAACAGCTGTTTAAGTCATACAGGCCTTTGAGATGCAGCAAGCAAACTGGATATGTTCAATTTTACCACGTTGACAACACTTGGCATTTCGGAATCGATAGGTCCTAAAAGGAGGCTTTGAACCGTACGAACTGCATTTGTTCCATCTTGTCATTCCATCCAGATATACTGTTTTTTTACACTGCACAGTATTATATATGGCAACGAATTTGGGCCCCAACTTCAGTTGACGTCCTACCCTCTATGAATTGCAATGTAATCTTTGTTTCAACTATCTCAATAGGTTTTAAATCCAGATGACGATTGCACGTCATTTAAATAGACGCAAAATTGGGAGCCAGAAATGGTATGAGCTTTCGCTGTAGACCTGGCAAATTTATGATGGCAGTTAAGTGATCAAAAAGTTGAGTCTAGAGGTGGTAACCAAAGTTGCAGTGATTTGCATGAGTCTGATTTTTAGGCATAAAGCTCCCAATACATTTGTTCCCCGTTACCACGATCCTATGGAAGTTATTTTGTTCAGCCACCACAGAGTTCACGGGTTACAGATCAATTAGAAGAATTACATATACTTTTTTTCTTGCGAAAGTGAAAGCGTTAGATCTCGGGAATAGCAAATCACTTAATAACATGTATGCGCATTTCCCGACCATTATAGGAGAGTTAGGCGTCTATTGCTTCACCTTCAGGTCCTAACTACTTGAATAGCGAATCTTGCGATATTCAAAGCAATCCTCGGTTCCTTGTACTGACATATGAATGTTGACAAACTTGAGATGACTGGAACCCATCTAAATTACTTTTAACTTCGAGACGTGAGGCTCGAATTCAGAACTAATTTCACGAGGTGAGAATAAAGAGTTCAGCGTTGCAGAAACCGAATTAGATTTTGATAAAACAAGGGTAAATTGCTCCTGCGTCTTGGCAACCACCACGATGGGAGTAAAACCATCCCTTCTGTGACAGTTGTTTGTTGATGATAAATTGCGTGGGTTTGGAGGAAGTGCGCCAATGCTTGCAATATCCTGTGACGCGGAGCAGCAAAGACGGCAGAGAACAGAACATAAAATTAGCTCGCAAAGCAATCCAATTTAGCGACCATTTCACTTGATTGAATTGTCGAGGCTCCAGTAGTGGTTAGCATGGAAAGTCATTTCGATTATTAACTTGAAAAGACTGGCAAGATCCATATCAATGGTACCAAACTCGTCGAGCTTTCTTTGCAAATGCCTGGTTTTTTCCGAAGCATATTTATAACACAATGGACCTAATGTGTGCTAAACACCATGTACGTAAATGCGAAAATTCGAACCGAATTAACAGATTTTGTAGTCATTCGCAAATTAAGGGTCAGTGCCAGTCTTCTTTGTAATGTAATAGTCTGATTGGCTAACTTTTGGTTTTGGTACAGGGCAACGTAGCGACCCCGCCACCGTATTGGATCATGCCAGTAGGCACAGGCCCTCTCTGCGTAACCAGATCCAGCTCAAGGGGAATTGCCGAAACATAAATTCAATCTCCCTTTGTAGCTGAATGATATCCTTTGGTTTGCATAAATCCAGAGTGATTTCGCCATTCTCCAGTTCTATCAATTTGAGCTCTGTTAAGAACTTGTTGTGTTAAAAAACGACTTGACGTAGGATTTACAAAATCGAGCAGAGTCTCGTTTTCCTAATGCTTTGCTTGCTGTCCCCAAGGAAAAAAAACGCTAACATGTGCCACAGCTTTTGTATTTCTCCTCCAATTTAATTAATTTCCTTATTATAAAATATGATCCACGGACGTTAAAGGGATTGACTCTTCTATATATTATAATTATGGAGACAAGTTACACACATCTGTGACTTGAACACTTTAATGCCTTTCGTTTACACATTAATCATTGTTATGCGGAGGTCTCTAAACATTAGTGGTCCCGCATTCAAAACAGCCCCCTCTGTTGCATTGAATCATTTTTGTGTCTTTCACTGCATCATACTCTTTGTGTGACCGTTCCAGTCAAATTTTAATGTCAAGTTAGACGGTTTTAAAACACATCATCCAGCCTTATCAAGGCATCACGGGACCAGGCAGGTGGGACCGGACCCAACACCTCACTGACCGCAACCATTCGTACTAAAATGGCCAAGAAGAAAAGCAGGCGTCTAAGACCTGACAATATCTTGCCTCTGTTTGTCACTTTTTATCGGCAGTATGCGTGTCACCAAATGTTAGTTGAAAAAGCAACCCAGGAAGCAAGCATGCAGCAAATGTTTGTTTGAAATAAGACAAGTACTTTTAAGTAACTTTGGACTTATGACCACTAAAGGTAAAATATCAGCATCATTTCAAACAAATTAAACGTGGAATCTCACTAAATTTTTCCCTTAAATTCCTTACAGTGGACTTGGGCCATTTCCTGTCCCCTTCTCCCCCCATAGTGAGTATCTTCTTTTCCATCATTTCTAATCTGCCAATAATGATTCACCTGACGTTTAATTGGAAGGTAAAAATTTCTCTTTCAAAAGTGAGTATAGAGTGATGACAGGAGGGAGACCACGATCACGTGATCGATTTGGCCAAATTTGAATAAGCAACCAGTAATCGATAATCGATGTCTGCATTCAGCGAATTTGCTTTTATTCCGCTTGAATGAGCATACTTTGGCCGCTTATATTTCCTACACTATTGACAGGCGTTTTTGCCTATCTGGATCTTCTCGATCTAGCCTTAAAGCTGCCCCAACAGAACAAGTTTGATGCCTACCGATTCACCTCCTTTGATAATATCAAAGATCCCAAATTTAAAAGCTTTCGTTATGGATTTCCGCCTGGAATATATGGGTCGTCGATTATGCCAATAACTCTATGGTTTTTCCATTGGAGTTCACGTGCTTCATTCCGTAAGTATTTTGGTCGAATCGCTACTACCAAGGTATCTTTAGCTGGCTTTTTTTTGATAAAATCATTTTTGACACAGCGCAAAGAGTAATAATACTTTCCTTTAACTTAGCTATCGCTAATATAAGCCGGTTCTACTTTCCAAGTCAAGGTGCCCAATTTCAATACAATGCTACCCGTACCGGTGGACTGGTTACTTATAGTGCGTTCCTGCGATGAAATAATCTTCCCCCGCTGTTCATGGGCCCATTTCATCAACTTGGCGCAACCACTGCAGATTGACATGGAGCTCTTTGAGCTTTCCAGATCGGCACCCGACATCTCCACTGAGGACTCCGTGCCCTATCTCCACGGCGATTGCTGGCCTATCCGATCTGTTGAACAAATCAGTATTATCTACATCTATGCCGCGTGCACTGTCTATTGGAATGTCTCAGGCTTTGACAGACAGGTAATCTACTCGTTAAATACCCAATATTTTTACCCACATCCGCGGGTAGATCCTGCTGATAGAGCAAGACCAAACATGCGGGTTGGAGTCAATAGTAGGCCATGTTTCTACCCCACTATCATTTATCTTCCCATCTATCCACCCATGCATCGTCTCCATCCATTCAAACAACAAGGCGAGGGCGTTGTTTCGAGGTACAGGCACGTCTATATGTCTGACTAGTCTATTTCAATTATCAACTTGAGACTTGCAAATTGAGGATAACGTCGAACTGTGGACTTAATACAAAGCTCATTTCTTTTTCAGATATGCCCTCAGCCATGTGCACTGAGTCCATGCTCTGTCTTGCCATTTACGCGATCCGGATCGTGCAAAACACTGGGAATTCATGCACACGACTTCGATTGCGAATGCACGGAGGTAAGAGGAGACTTTTAAATTAAAAATTCTTTATTGAACCTAAAATTTTTTAAGATTATAGAATGAGTTTCATTTTACTGCCACGAATTTCACGTTTGAAGTTTCCAAATGAATATTTTGCAAAATAAAGCATCAAAACGACTAAAATAATTAGAAAGTCGGTTGAGGTGGAAATAAAAGATAATGTGAAACGAAATATTAGGCGGCAAATATCTTGCACGAATTCTCTGCCATTCTCTTCGTCCTATGCTATTGTCTTGTGTGCTAATAGTTATGGTTGTTTAACAAAAGGGATTCACGTGGGACCGGAACACATTCGCTTGCATTTCTGAAAGTCGATGCGAGAAGTTCTGTCACCCCTCACAAACTGCGACATGTGAACAGGATTCAAAATCAGGTAAACTCATTCCAGCATTACTCTCTTGGTTCCAATAGCGACGATAACCTGTATCTGTCGCCTTGGCTACATGGGTCATGACTGCTCTCAACTACTGGATGCCTGTCTGGTTGGGTCGGAGGTGTACCACGTCTTCGAGGTGGGAAGTGCCAAACCGATAATCCCACCAGGTCGCGAGGCATGCGGCATCGGGAACAAGTGCATTCCACGCCTAGGCACCACTAGTTTCAGCTGCCAGTGCAATGAACGCTTCGAAATGGATCGTGGACTGCCCTACGACAATTGCCTTTCTAGCAAAGACCCCTGTTCTAGTCGCATATGCATTGAGGGTGCCTGCATCGCCTCGGAGGTGGGTAAATTAAAGTATTGGAGATGCGATGTTCTTGGTAATATTATGGCCTTTCTGAAAGTTAGTGTATGCTACTTTTGTGTGTGACAATGAGGTTAGTGCTGCGTTATATAATCTTTTAATAAGTTTACCCTTGTGCCTATCATAGTAACAACCTATTACCGTGTCATATATAGGCATTATTCAGTCATCTGTAGGAGTCTAAGTGAAATTATTTCCATTTTCTCACGCAAGTACGTTTTAAAATTATTTTTACCTTTAATGCCCATCAAACACAAAACCAATAAAATGAATTTCGTATGTAAAGTTTGTTTAATAGAGGAAACAATATAGGTTAATTTTTCATGAAGGACGGTACCTGGAGCATGTGTGACTGCGAGGAGGGCTTTGCAGGCTCTATGTGTGAGGAGGCACTAGGCGAATGGACCACCTGGTCCGCTTGGACTTCCTGTGAGCCCTTCTGCGGTAATCAGCGCCTCCGTCGCCGCGTCCGCGTCTGTTCCGGTGACCGCGAGGAGGACTGCATTGGTGCTGTGGAACAGGTCTAGACTGGCTAAGTTTGATGAAGGCCGCAGTCATTCGTGTCATGTAGCGAAGGGTGTAGTTGATTGGAGAGAAGTTAATGACACCTTACGCATCGAAAAATAGCTCACCACGGAAATCAAATGCTGTATATTGCAGCAAGTTAACCTGTTTGATGCTTATGAGACTTCATGGATATTCGTGGGGCTGTTAGTTCACACATTTGGTTCGTAAGTAGATCTAAGCGCTTGCTAAAACGGGCTCTTTGACAAAACTGCTGGCATTACGCACATTCTCATTGCTATATTTTGGTACGTTGGCATGATAAAATAGCATTACATTTTGAAAATGATTTTTATTTTTGCCTAGTACTCGAGGCGTTTTACCTTAAGATAGTGCAAAGTAACATTTATCCGAAATTATTGGCGGTAAGTGATTGCAGAATTTAGTGACAGAACAAACTTACTAGAAAATCTAACTCGATGATTGTCTTCCGTTATTGAAGGTGCAGTCATGTCCAGATGGTGAGCCCTGTCCACAGACGCTTTCTGCAGACGAATTGGAGTGGAAAGACTTTGCCGATTGGTTCTGCATCCTCTTTTCAGTGACTATCGTCTACATGGGCCTCCTGCTCCTTGTCCTTACCATCCTCTCACTCTGTAAACCTGTCGCAAAAGTCGAGGAAACGTTGGAGACAGCTGACTGGTGTCAACCCACTTCACAGCAGTGAAACGCGGTGTGGTTGTGATGACCGTCGAGGAACAAATCACCAATGCTATACTTCTTTTGACTAAAGAGGCTCGTTTGTATTCTTCGTAACATATGTAAACTGACTAATGTGAATTGATTGAACTTTCCGTTATAAAATCTAGACGCTTCAACTTGTTAAAACTTGTTGGATCTTTCTTTGTTTTGATGCGCCAGGTATATATATTCCATGCTGTAGGTTACATTTCTTCAGTTAACGCAAGCGAGGATTTCAAGTATATCGGGAGAACTGTGAGCACTTGAACCTATTATTGAATCACTTGACCATTAGGCGCGTGGGATGTGCAAGTAGTGTCAACTATCCACTGCTGGTATACTTCTTCCACAATATCTCCCAACGGACAACTTAAAGACTCAGATGTGCTCAAATTTAAGCAGTCCTAGGTCAACACTTTTGGCAGATTCGGATTAATGGACTCGTAATAACAACAATATTTCCTTGATTCAATCTAATCATATACCACGAAAATTTATCAAATCGCATTCCAAAAATCTTTTTTGATCAAAAATGAGCTGAATGGCGCTTATTAGTATTATTGTTAATATCTACTTTGCAGTGGCTGCATTATAATTGATCCGTTTGGGCCTTAAATCGGAATATGTGGCCTTCAAGTCATACTAGTGGCCATTCAGCTCTCTTATACGTTAGTTGCGTATTTTTCTTCCACTTCAGACAAGGCTCGACGCGCTACATGGTAGCAACGCCAAGCGAATCCCATCCAATGGTACAAATATCCTGAATTCCCTCGCTGAATATTCAACCTCAACGTGATAAAAGGAGAGCAACTGTTGCTGATGGGTGAATGCGTGAAAACTCCTAACAGAATGGCCAAACATAGTGTCTACCTTCGGCAACCACCCTAGTCCCGTGTTCCACAAGGCGGTTACTACCAGCTGGAGCGACTACAGGCTTGACCGATTTATATGTGGCAACGATGTTGATTTGAGTGAAAAAAAAACGGTGTCTCCTTCACGTCCTCTGGCCGAATAGAACTCAGGTAGATTGACATGCAGATGAGTAGGCAAGGGAATAGGTAGATGGCTAGACAGAACGTTGTCATTTGTCAACTAGTTTTACGCTAAAACCAATTTCCTTACGAGCAGCCACCGGTGTACGAGATGACCACGTTGTGGAGCAGCGTCCAATCCTGAGCAATGCAGAGCTCATGTATAGCTCACAAAGGGAACGAGATTTTGGATACATTGCGGTTATTGAGATGCATCGGTGACGTCAGGCTCAAATGCATTGTCGTCTGTGAGAACACTAAATGACTGGTTTTGCTGGTTCGCAGGTGTGGCTTTCAAAGCACTGACCACATCATGATGGCCGATGCGGAGAAGTGCTTGGGAGAGCGCCAAGGATGACACTGAAGGGAAGGGGGATGAAGCTAGGCGGGAATCGGATAGTTGTTTTTCAGCAGTGTTTGATCAGGTTGTACGTCCACTCTGTGGCGCCATGGCCTTTGGACCATGCTAATAGTCTCCTGGCTTTTCTGCTAACTTCGATTGCCACAACTTCAGCAAAGGCTGAAGACGCTGCAGCTAAGTTCATGTTGCATTCTTAATGCAAAAAAAATACTTAGAAAACTTTTCTACACTTAATTTTATGCTGTATAAATTATTTTGAGTTGGAATCTCAAAGTAGTAACGGTACTTGCGTCCCTCCTGATTTGAACATACAATTTGTTCTAAAGTCGATATGTTGAGCTTCCGAGATCTTTTGGCTTATCAGATGAGTGTAACGCTTTTGGGACTCAAATATTTGTCTCCATTTAGACCGAATAAGTATAAAATGTTGGTAAAGGGGAAAGAGACATTTGGGTTCCATTTCCACTATTGCCAAACAATAAAATCAAAAAATTCCTAAATTTGGCAAATCTTGCAATGTTGTTGTCCGCCCACATTTGCGTGTGAATGGCTATGTAGTCAGCGTTTTTCTGGGTAATTTACCTTTGGAGAACAGTGATCTTCACCGGCCCATATTTTTCTTTGCCCGACGACTCACCAACACGACTGCTTTGCCATTTCATTTCAGCTAATTACACGCACGCACCTGCTCCTAGGCCGTTGGTTACAATCGCTATCGTAAGCGCAGGAGACAGAATGAAGGTACTTCTGTTGTGTGGCGGGGTTGTGGCGGAAATAAAGTGCGTTACAGTCGCTCATGTACTCATCCGTTTTGACTCAATTCTGCGAGCCTTTGAGTGTGATTTTCTACTTGTATCATGTAATCACGCGTGTAAGTGGCCATCATAGCGTACATGGACGTCAGGACGGTCTCGTCGAAGTCAAGAGCCAGAAATTCGATGTTGCACTTCTGCTAGGTAAAGAGAGCGGTGCACAGACCTTCTCAACGGTAATCTTTCCCCTTGTTTTTCGTAGCAGGCTAGCAGTAATTTGAAGGCTTATCTATTCTCTTCTTTTCCAGGGCTATAAAGCCAAAGCAATTTCTCAGTCCCTATATAAAAGATAGGTTTGGTTTTTGTGTACTTAATTCTGCTTTGTATGACCGTCGTGTTTTTAAGAGTGTGATCGTATATCCCAAGTGAAAAATCTGTGACGCCTATCCTTGCATGCACACTCAACTCCATTTGCTACGAACACTGCTTCTGTTGTTAGTTCTTCTTTGATAATAATACGCTACTACAAAGGACCCAGAAGCCTTAGAAACAGGAATTCAATAATTTAATCTAACTAACCTGAATGACTAATTTTGGTAACTAAACATACATTTTCGCTAATTGTTTAACAATGTAATTATTCGCAATTAAGATGAGATCAAGACCCATTCTTGAACTGAATCAAGCTCGTAGGCTATTTAAGTAAATGTGCACCGAATATATCATCAACCCGCTTGCCTTTGTGAATGGCCCCAAAGCGCGATAGAAGAGAGTTGCAGTTAAGCTAGCCCCTCGACAGCACCTCTGCACGGTAGCGTTGCAATCGCCACTTTAGTCGAAAACTGAAAGACGCGGGGCCCTGGTTTGCGCAACATTTGTCTCACCTTTGGCCCTGAAAAAAAGACGTAGGCAGATTACCTACTCCTAACCTTGACTTCAAGAAAGAGCTTAATGAGTCCCACGATTACCGGAAATCGGCAGTTACGGTCGACGACAGTCTGGTAACTGGTCTGGGCTTGATCTCAGCCGCCTCTGCGCTCAAAATGCCAGGATGCGCGCATGCGTGAGGACCTCAAAGAATGTTGATGGATGGATGTTGATAGGCTGATTACTCATTTTTAACCTTAGTGGCCCTGCTCATAACTGCCGTCTTAGTCACCTTCCTTGCACTAATGTAACAACCACCTAAATCAATCTAGGGATGATCTTTGAATTTACTTGTAAGTAAAAAAACATCCTAGTAAGAGCAACAGGAGTGCAAACAGCTTTTTTACGTTATCTTTGGGACCTAATCTGAACACAAACAATCAGTCTTCGCCGGAAAGTGAGTCAACGTCAAAAAAGGACCACTCTTGGGTGACAAAACAACTGCCACATAACATTTCGATTGGTGTCAGCCCCATCAACTCACGCGACCACACTGACCAACATGGCAGCGCCCACACCAGATCAGGACTTCTAGACCCACTCTTATAAAAGAAACGAAACGCCTCCAAGGAGGGTTATCGCACCTCTTCCCTTCGTGGACACCCTGTGCAGCATTCACACAATCACAAGCGGCTCAAATGCAGAGAAATTCGTTAATATGGTTGAGATGTTTGTGTCTGGAACTGAAGCACCTACTTTTAAGACGCTTAACATATGCAAACCTCCCAAAATCTAGAAATGCTCTAAAGTAATCGTACTACACCCTTTACTTCATCAGAAAAACACCCCAAGCACAATTTTACGACGGATTATATCCCTGCCAGATGTTCCACGAGCAGTTCCAACAGATATGACTGCTGTTCACTAGGCCTGGATCCACCATTGCCGTCAGCGGTTTAGAGGTGGCTGATCTCTCTTGAGATATTTACAGCTAAGCTTTTCACCATGGCGCCTGCATCACTGCTGTAGACCGCCATCTTGATAAAGAATATATGCACCCACACTCAATGTACACACCAACTACAGCTACGGCATCCACCACTCACTGATGCGTGCTTTATCACCATTGTGGCTTTCACTTTTAAGGCCACTCATTTTGGCAGCGTCAGCTCAATTCAACTAGCTTAAAGGCACGACAAAATTACAGCACAAAATCCGGCAAAAGACAAAACAAGCAGAGAACTGTGGTTAGTTGGGAGAGCAGCTGATCCTGTTGGGAGGCGGCGGTAGAACCAAAACCACTGAGAGGAAAGGGCGATCTAATAGGTTGCCTATTTAAAGGCACGGATGACTGATATGAGGCTAATGGGCAGCTTTTACTTGGGCCATAGCTGCGCTTTGACGACCTCGTCACCCACGGGTCATCGATAGGTAAGGGGAGATGCTTTGGCTGCTAGCCGCATATGTGGCTGCATGTGCGCATCCCAAATGTAGCATAATGGTGGAGGGATAGGGCATGACAAGGCGACATTTATCCAAACAAAGCGACCAAATTTACAAGAAAAGTAGGCCGTAGCAACAACACTAACTGTGTAACAATTACCGTCATTAATTTACAACCTCAATATCACCCTTTCATGTCTGCAGATGTGCAAGTCTAGTAGTTATTTGAATGGCACTCATCATACTCATAATAGCGCCAAAATCTCGTGCTCGTCGAATAATCTCTGAACCCTCACTTCGCACGACAGATGAACAAAGCACAATTAAAACATTAAAAGCATACATGACCGAGACTTTGTAAGGCACTAATGTTAATAAGAGCTTTAGAATTTGAAGTTGATTTAAACGGACTCATTAGCTGCAAGCAGTGATCGCTGACAATCTCCCTGACTCCATAAGCAGTATTTTAAGGCACAGAAGGGGATCTGTTAGGTGCTCACTTATCTCAGTAGCAAAATCTTAGAATGGAAGTGGTTCTTTGAGAAAAAATTTGCTTCTCTGCTCAAGTACTCACAGTAACCAGCACCTGTATCAGTAATAGGCAGGTCACTTAAATCACGATTCGATCTGGAATAAAAAAAAACTTACAAATGGCTTGCGTCAATCCCTTCCAACCGGAAGTCTGACTTATGATACGGTTATAATTAAATGATTGTCGGAGCAAGTAATAGTCCACCATATTCTAAAACGTTTGCATTGTGATGATTAGATCACAATGCGAACGTTCTTTAGTTAAACACGTTTGTAACAAATTGGACATGATACGCCAAAAGTGACACTTGCAAGGCTAAAGGTGTGGTATTTACTTGGCCCCTTATTCGCTACCGACTCGATATAACCTGTTGCTTTTGTTGCTACATTTTTTTACAGTGACCTATTAATTCGGTGACTTAGAAGAGCCCTGGGCTGCATGAATATTTTATCAAAAATAACCACGTTTTTTGTGGTCTGAGTATCTCCCAGTTTCTCCGGCATTTGCAAAAAGAGTGTACCGTCAAATATGTGTCAAGTTTAGCATTAAATTTCTAGTTATTGTTTTGATCAACTAATATTTTTATCCAATAGGCGTATAGGGATTTTTGTGAGTGAATCCACTCGTGCACGTATACACGCCACTCCGAATGTTCCACCAAATCCCGACAGCACGGGTTTGTGGCGTGTGTGGCTTAATGGCCTAGAATGGCTACAGTTAAATTGACCAGTTCGGTTGCGAAAGGAGACAGCATCTAGGCTGTGGTGGTCTACTGACTTTTGAGAACCTGACAACGGAGAGGTGTTAAGCCCTTTGTATTGATGAACGTTCCATTTCGAAAATTATACGTTTATTTGTAAAGTTACCCTTTGTAGATGGTGTACCTTTGAGAACTAAAATGCCTTAATCTACACCTTGCTGTTGTAATTTTTACCCTCGACATGGAACTTTATGGATGACCTGTAGAGAAGAGCGAGTACTTGAAAAAAGGGTCTGCGTGGTCAGTTATAATTTGTATATAGTCTTAAAATGAGATGGTTAGGACATTCTTAGCTCTACTAAGGAAGTTTGATGTTGATCACAAATTCAGGAAAGTCTACGCACCAGATGTGAACGAGTATGACAAGACTCTGGAGATAAGTAGGCAATTAGTGCAAGGTTAAGTATTGTATTAACCTGTAAACTATGTTGAATAAGCTGTGCTGCACTTTGAATGTACTGCCTTTTTAAATGACGTCACTTACCATATGCTTCAATCATAAATGAATCAATTTCCGCTCGGTCAGAGGTCGCGAATACGCAAAGGGTTCATTGGTTAGAATTTACACAAACACACGCGTGCACACATACACATAGCTGTGTCCGAACCGAGAAGTGACACGTACTACATTGTTTAGAATCACACCGTGCAAAGGTTCCCTCCATTACACACCCTCACACATTTGCCTCCCACCTAAGAATGTTCTCAATGTTTCTCATTCTTTTCCTTTTTCTTCACTGTACTTTGGTGAAAAGCCAAAATGCTGTGCAGCTAAGTGGAGGTATTACTATGCGTCCAAATTTGTTGTCTTTTTCACGATGGGGCTATATTCGATAAATCCAACGCATCTGTTCCAGACTCTGCTTCAGAAAGGGTGGACTGCACTACATGGCCCGGACAGAAAAAGCTTAGCGTTCTTCCAGGCAGTGGTTGGGATAATCTAGTGAATGAGGAGAGAGGACTCACTACTAACAGGGAGGTCTACAAGCTGTGTCGTACCTCAGCTGATGGAAACTACCTTATTCCTGACGACATGATTATTGGCGAGTTGAATGACTTTCTTATGTGCATTTTAAAGCAATCATAGAACTTGCTGGGCTTTTTGTTTATATGTACAGATTTATGAATGTCATTTACTCTAAAATTTGAGCGGTTTTATTCAATTAGTATGAGAAAGTGATGTGAACCTATGCGAAATGTTACAGTAAAGTGACTGTATCCATGAAAGTGTGCTGTCCGTCCTATGCGTAGCTCGGCGTAACGTGTGCTGCATTTATTTCATTCTAACTAAAGGTAGCTTGAAAATCGGTTTGGTAAGAAAGTTTACAAGAAACAGTCGTTAAAGTTAAGACCCAAACGATGGAAATCAACTATCCTATTGAATGTATTAAGCCTCTATTAGGCATCACAGATTTATTGCTTCATCCAAGGGTATAATCTGAAAATTAAATCACAAAATCAGAAAAGGTGATCTTGAGTGTACGCTCCTGTATCCTTGTCGATTAAATGAATTGAAGAGAAATTCGTGTTTTTTACTGTTAAACTCGTGCTGCCAACTGAATCACATAGAACGACTTCTTGGTCCAAATAATGGATACATTCCAAAAATTTCATGGGAATTGATGTCTTTTTGTGCTTTAATCCGAGGCTTGCTTCTAAGTGTGCCTTAGACATTCTGGCTTCAGGCATAAATTAATCTAGACACTATCAGCAGATTTCTTCACAATAGTAACTATTGTGTAAAAATTTTGCTCAAATGGAATGATTTCGATTTAGTAGCTTTGATCCTGAATAAATGCGCATTTTTACGGTTTTTGGAAATGCATATGGCACCCTTTAATGACAAACTTGTGTTTACAAGAACATCACCGGGATCAAAAGGTCCAGGCAAGTTGAATACTTTGTTCTATTTCCATTTGATAAAACTTACAAAAATCCGGTTCTCTTTAGAGCCAATTAAGAATTCCCAAATTGAACTCTCCTCGAAGGTGTTTACCCACTTCACAAACTACACTGCACTTACGGCCTTTTCAATGAACTCGGCTGCCGATGTCAAGCTCCACTTTGTTTCTGTTGGTGGCGACTTCTCCTTGGAAAAGGATGCTGTTAGAAAAGCTGAGGCGAGAAGCATTTCATGTTAACGGCTTTTAAACGAGTCTTCTTTGTCTCACAATACCTCCTGTACTGTATAAACTATGGCATACGTCATATTTTTAATGCATACAGTTGACATTGTATTTAAGGAAGTAAAATAACAAAATTTGGGAACTTTGTGGCAAAAAATGCGGTAGTTTTTTTCTTATGATAGGATGGATTATATACTGCAACCTGGAAGTATGAAAATCTTTTCCGCCTCCTTATGATCACTTTCGCCATGGTTTTCGTGTGGATAGAAAACCCCGCCTCTTTTTAATGAAAAGCAAGTGCTTTACCAAAGTTGATTGGAGTGGCTCTATTAAGTGCGTGAAAAAAAACCTTTGTAGACTTCGACTACCAGAAAAAAGTAAAGCCCAAGAAATCAAATGTAATTTTGTTGCAATACACCCTACCATTACCAGTGGTCGCACTTTTGTTTAGAATCAAAACAATGGTCTGACAGTAAGATCTCAGTTGCGTCATCGCTGGTACATTGTGCACCAACTGCCTGACTCACAATTGCATCCACGATTTCGAAACCGCCTACTGGACATCGCAGCCCACCTGGCACGCAGCAACATTACCGAAGTGGGCGGCGACGACAATGACGCACGCATTGGAGCGACCGACCTTCGCTCACTGGTCGGCAGAGCCAGTGTCGGTCTGCTCGCCGCACCCCCCGATCCTCTAGCTGTCGAAGAGAACAGACAGGTCATGTTTCGTGTAATGGATAGTCTCCGTGCTGCGTACTTGGCTGATCTCATTGTCAGGTTCGTGCACAACTGACACAGCTTTGCACCTTTCTGCGATCCAAAGTAAATGAGTTTTGCAAAAAGATCGAATCTTCACTTTAAAAGCGAAGGGTTATTCAAAAAAGAAGTTTCTGATACAATTATATGTCATGAATTGTTTAAATTGTTAATTTGTTTTCATTCACTTATTGCTTTTTTACTAAGTTAAAGTTGATTCATGTAAACAAGCATCACAGTCACATGACATGAAATACAATCAAGTTTACATCTTGTCACCTTCAAGACACAGGTCAAGTACACTTCTCCAATCAGAATAAGGTCCAGATTTGGCTATTATGTATAATAAGTTTACTGACCAAGAGTCACGGTGCTAACTTGGCATCCTTCCATATTTAGGGGTGAAAAAGGCTATTAGTGTACGTTTCTTTTCAAAAGCAACGAAAAGTATTGTGGCGCATATTGTTCATAATTGAAAGTCGTTACAGATGGATACGGAAGTTTTTTTTTCTCTCTAGGTATTTCTAAATAACAATTTAGTTGAGGGAAGGGAAGTATATTACCAATATCTGCTCAAATAATAATAACTATTAACAAAGCAGTAGACTTCTTCCTACAACTGTAATAAGACATTTAGCTATTCAAGTCGCAAACCATCATCTTTTCTCTTTAATCAGAGACTTTGGCACTCACACTGTGGTAGCCGTTGAGGCTGGAGCCGTGGTGGCCAAACTTGATAGCCTCACTAGTTCCAGTAGGAAGATGAGCGACAAGGATAAGTTGGAAGCTAAAGCTGCTGCCTCGGCCTCCTTTGCCGGCCTATTCGACCTCAAAACATCTACTAAGTTGGGCACAGACGAAGAGATGGTGAGTAAATAATGTCACATTTTCTGAAGTTAACTCATGCTTCAAGACTATTGTTGGACAGAGGCACCAATATTTGCATTTTTGAATATGTGAGGCAGTTATTACTGACTCCGAAATTCACATCTTTGGGGCTTATGCTAGGATGAAACCAATCCTCCTCGGATCAAAGGGAGGATCTCCCGTAAATACGAAGTTTAAGTATTTGTCATTCAGGTGAAGGCGTATAATTCAAAGGTGGCCTCGAGTTTTATCCTGAGCTACGGTGGGCCCAGTCTCAAGGTGAGTGACATGAATCTTACAGAATGGGAGAGGGATCTGGAAGATCATCTCGTAGCGGTCGACCGTCGAGGGCAGCCAATTTACGATCTTATCACACCTCGCGCACTGCCTGAGCTTAGCGAATCGCTTACATTCAGTCTTGCAGCAGCAGTGAAGGCTGCAGTAGTACGCTACTACGAGGCAAATTCCTTGATCGGTAAGTCAAATCCATCTAACGTGTGTGAAAATAGTAAAGGTTATGGCCAAACGTATGTGATAAAACGGTAAAACTTGCTACACTACACACAATTCATCGAATGACATGCTGTTAGCAGCCATGGCTCCCACATAAACAATCGCACCAACATTATCGCCCACTCCGTCTCACACGGCTTTGATGTGTCTGCTTTCGACGGAAAGTTTAGCCCTGAAGTACGACTGCAGTTCCGCCACCTTAATGTGTACACATGTTGCGGCGTTGAACTACAAAGAACATGGACCTAGATTAGCAAAAAACGTGTTGTATGGAAAAAAGGTAAACAAATTTAACCATGCATATCTCGCGGCGGTGTTACTTAGTCTGGCTCATTGATGAACACATTCAAGCCTCATTAAGTCCATGGGTAAGTAATAAATCAACATAGCCACTTTGAAACTGATGCTTGTTATGCTGTCCGAGGTGGTAAGAGGTGGTCATAAGAACTGCTACAAGAGCACAGTGAATGCAATCATGACAGGGTTATGCAACACATCAGGGATTCATACATATGCAGATGTTTCATATTATTAGTGAATATGAATTGATTTAGGATGTCTCGATCCTGCATCAACCGCCTACGATAGTGACGCCAACGTGGCTGCAGACCACTGCGATGACTTTTCATTCCAGCACTCGACTACAGGCAACGGGAGTGGACAACTGCCTTTTGGAGGAGTTTACACAACCTGCCAGGGCCCCAGTGACCTCTGCTTGCGTCACACAGCACCTAACCTGGCCACCGGCAACACCTCCTGCCCAAAGGGCTTTATACCAGTGAATCTCCTGCCCCCACAGGTACGTTCTTGCGCGGTCACCTGCCAGGACCGTGGCATCTTCCAAGAGCCTCTGTGTATGCATGAGTGTGCCGTCACTCGCGCTTTTTGGTGCGCCCTCGACCCCTCCACTAAAACCGATGAGAAGAGTGAGCCTGGCTTCCTCTTTGGTGGCATATATACCGACACTACAGTGAACCCAATCACCAAGGCGCAGTCCTGTCCCTCATACTACGAAGTGCAGTCGATAGGTCGACGCATTCAGGTCTGCGTGTCCACAGACATCGAAATGGGACGCCGGTACTCTCTGGCTTTTGGAGGTTTCTATGCCTGCCAGTCGGGCAATCCGCTGTATGAAGTGCTCTCCATCAACTCCAGTTCGCTAAATAGAATCCAACAGATCAGAAGGGAGTTGCACGCGGGTTTAAATGCCGGTCGAAATGGGGACAATGGAAGTGCAAGCGGAGGGGGTCCTGATGTCCTATGGCCCAAGCGGTGTCCTAATGGGTACACATCACACATGGCTGGAATAGAAGACACTTGTCTTGTGAGTAGCAACAGTGCCCCGCTGTTTTGGCTACATTACTGTGATCCACAAATATTCAAAATTATGCTGAAAGTTTAGAAGTTACTCACTGGAATGAAGAATTATTACTTTTCAACTTATGTATACTTAGGTATTCTTATTAGCCAAATGTCTAAGAAACTGGATGAATGCTTAATGCTATTTTGCCTGTATGATCATCAGCTCCGATATTTGCGAGACAAAGCATTATATTAACAGACATCACGTTTACCCTAACGGAACTGTGCAACGCACGTTCAGTCGAAATGCTTTTGTTTCGTCCATGTATACACTGCGCCCACAAATGTTGGAACATGGTTCATAATTTGCGTATTTGTGGGTGAGACAGGAACTTTGGATTTATTTAGATAAACTACTGCATTCCTGGCAATTCACTGAAAACAGTTAAAGAACGCACACTCAAGCGGCCTCCGTTCGTCCGGTTGGTAAGTCGTTTTGCCCACTCCAGAGTGCATTGCTATTAAAAACTACCTATTAATTTAAAAACCACTTTGTATTAGCTCGTCCGCTACAGGCCCACAAGTCTATGACGTCTGATTTAATAATCTGAAGCAAGTGTTGCAAGCATACGAAATGTCTACTCCATCCGTCTATGATGGCAAGCTGTATTAAATCTTGTTGAAAAAAGTGGTGGATTTAAACAATGTAACAAATACAGACGGCCTTTTGTCGAGGGGCACTTAATTTTTTAACTTCGAGTAGTAGCTGAAGTGATAAAAAATCGTGCAAGTTGATGTCTCACTATAACAGCAAACATCTAGGCTGTGATGGACGGTTTTCTTCAGAGGTACCTGCTACGTAGTAAGCAAAACCAGGCCATGCATAAACAGCCCTGAATTCCAGCATCTTTCTTACCTCAAGCCGGACTTTGCGAGTCTTGCTACACCACTGGATCTTCAAAAGTCTGTGAATCAGCCTCTTCAACTGGTTGATACCTACTCCGGCCGAATTTATCACAACCGGGAAGGCGAGTGGGTGTTGGACACAGCTGCAACCGAACCGGTCGATGGGAATGCATCAACCTATTTCAGCATCTCTGTCGTTATGTCCGTGATTCTGTTCGTGGTCGTGATGGGATTTGTCATTTACTACGTCTACAATAGAGTGGCGCACTCACGGCAACGAGGTCCATTCCATCCAGCTGAGGTTGCCACTGCGTAGTGCAAACAATGAACCGTACTCATTTTTAAAGATGTATTGAGCCATAAATTAGTTGATAAAAGCGCTCTTTGAAGCACACTAATTTATAGTTAATTGACAATCTTGGTGGCGGAATGAATCAGTGCGAGTGTTTATAAGAGAGTGGCTTCTTGTCAAAGCAACCCTATTGGCTCAATTTTGAAGAAAGCTAATAATGGAGAATGTGGTACTGGTTTGCATGGCAAGATGTGTAGTCGTGCGTCTCTGCTAGTCCATTGACCTGAGTTCGAATGTCACGACTAAAAGTAATTATTGTGGTGCCCCATCATTTAATTTTACCATGCTATTTTGCTGAAAGGTTTTCCTTCCACAATCTGGACTTATTACTCACAACAAAACCACTCAAGTCTTGGAGTTACCTTGAAACCCACTTCGAATAACATCCGCTCATGAAATAGAGAGACTAGGTGTTGGGAAGAACTAGGATGTCACTAGGGCATGTGTAGCAGTTGCTTGCTATGTGCTACATGTCTTGTGATGTCCACTTCCTGACTTGGGAAGCAAGCATTTGCTAATTTTGCAATAATTTTTTGAATGAAACTCTGTACCGCCCCAGGAAGCCAAACTGTTGTGTATCAAAAAGTATCTGAAACCATTATTTATGTTGCGAAGAGGAAACATCATACCGAGAGGTGGTGGGCAAATGCGTTCGACATGTCAGTAGACTTGTGCATGTAAATATGTCCACATAGCGCTGAAGTGACTTGAATTTGCAGAGCTTCCATGGTTTCGAGAAAGTCTGCAGAGCTTTTCTTAGAGTATCAAGAACCAATCGGCTGAAGTCCCTTCAACTCAAATATGCATCAAGATACGCGTACTTTTCCGAGTGATAAATGGATAGCTATTGCTTGTGCTACTGACTAATGTAGTGACTTGCATTTGATATTTGCACACACCGATGTATCGCCATGGTTAATGCATTCTGGGCAGTGCGACAGGGTTCCAAACAAATTAGCAAAAAAAGGTACAAAAAAGCCCTAACCGCTACAAAGTGGCCCTGCTCCGCTGAGGGATAGGCACAGTGAACCAACACGGCCATCACCCTTCACATTTGAAAATCATTGTTATAGAGCACACAATGTGGGCCACCATAACCAACCAAACCTTCACACTCGAAGATGAAAACATCGCGAAATCTTGTTAGCAATAGCTAAACCAAACGTGCGACCCAAGCCAACCTGAATACCAGAATGCATCCACTCAAGCTATGAAGTAATGGGTAGTTGGGAATTGCACAACTTGATGGCACAATATTCGAACACTTTCCGCGCATGCTAGAAGGAAGTAATGGAGTATCGAAAACGGACAACAACACCCCGCACGCACTAAATTGAGCCCACCCAATTTGTCCTTTGGTAACCTCAAGTTCCCGAAATCAGGTAGAAGTAAACGTAGGTTCATCTTGAAGCACCTTAATACTCAATACGTCGAACCAATCAAGCGGATGATTGGGCAATCACTAAGTCAATCGAGCAAATCGGGAACGCCTCACCCAAAAATCTTGACGACTCTCCGCATTACTGCCAAACTTAAGTGATTCCGACAATTTTAACCAATTATTACAATCCGTTGGTAAAGCAATTGAATAAAAAACCATGGATTATCATAAAATCAACCAGTCCACAAGATTACACCGACTTGATTCTCTCTAAGGTGTGCATATCCTTCCAGACATTGTTCAATTTGAATAAATAGGGTATGAAAAACGCTCGCTGCAATCTAGTGAAAGCCTTTTGAAGCAATGATTGCGTTGCATTTGAATTCAATTGAGTTCGCTCCAGAATAGGTCTGGTGAGTAGAATGCGCCAGGTTCTCGTATCAGCCGAGTACTGCACCTCATTTTCCCCAGGTTTTGATAGGCGATCAAGAATGTAGTCACACTTTTCGATATTAAAGAAAGTACCTTCTTCGGGTAAATTCATGTCATTGAAATGACTACTTGGAGATCGAGTGGCTTCGAGAACTCCAACGCCTTCGGCAAACTTCCCCGGGAGCTGACCAGAGAAATTGGATCGAAGAAAGTGCACCCTCCAGCCGTGATTTTCACGAGGTAGGAGAAAATGACTAGGAAAATGATGCCAATCACGACCGATACAAAGCGTTTTTGAAGCATTCGAGACTGGCAAGTGCTGAACGAGGTACATTGGGGCACTGTAACCTTGTGTCAACGCAAGAATTCTCGAAAAACTCAGCCCAATGAAGAGGAGCAAAAAGGACATCACGACGAAGGCAGAGAAAGGCAGGCAAGTCACGGATTTCCCACTGTGATTGAAAAACAGAACACATAGTAGGAGAGTAATAAGTAAGTCTAAACAGGGGAAGCATGGGAAGAGAAAGCGTTCCTCTTTGTGAGATTGGATGAAAAACACCACATTCCACATAAGGAGAGGCGTCAGAGCAATACAGAGCAATTTGAAAGCCCGTCGGTGGAAGTCCGTTGCAGTTTTCCATCCAATTCTGAGCATTACGCAGATAAACACTGGTACTGTGAAGGTTGCGACGAAAACAATTGCAATATTATAATTCAAGAAATAATTTATAACGTAGTAAGATGCTGTTTCTGTTCCATAAAGTTGCGAAAGACTTCGACCCTGAAGGCTAGAAAGAGCATTATAAGAAATTATGTTCCAAGTCGAACACATCAGGCCTCCATAATAGAAAGTGTCAATAAGTACCATTGGTGTGATAAGAGCGAGTGCCCAGAATATGGAATGCACTATAAGGTGAGCAATCATTCCGGAAGCAAGTAAAAAGAGTGCCAAGGGCACTCCAAGAACAACTGAAAATGGCCATACAACAATAGTGCTAACAGCGACAGCACCCACACTGTAGAAGTATTGACCATTTATCCATGTGCTTAACATCAACGACGTCATAGAAGCAGCCAAAGCACTGGGAACACTTGAGGAGGCAGAAATGAAACTACCAGGAGCAAATGAATGAATTAGGCAAAATATAACCTTGAATGTGAACCGTTTGAATCTATTATCAGGATAGAGGTATAGTGAACTGGAATTCGCGAGTAGACTAGAAGATACAGCAGATACCAGTGACAAAAACAATCTAATTCCGAGGAACTGTAACCAGCCCGGTAACCCGAATCTCACTAAAATGTAAGCAGGCCACCCGATTATCCAAAGGTATAAATATGAGCGGAGGCCGAACTGAGGAGAATACTCCCACGTTTGAAATCCGGTGTTGTTTGTGGTGGAGATAATGAATCCAAGGGGTTCTAGGTAGTTGTACGTCTCGTCACAATCATTTATGTTATTCCAAACCGTTGAACACAATGCAGCCAAAATGCCAAGTTTCAGGTCCAATGCAAACATAGCAGATAATTAACACACCTCGCACACCGCACCATATCTACCAACCACTCTGAGCCGGGAACTTAGCATGTTTGGCCTTGTGATAACCGAATTTCCAAAAAACTTACACTTTGTAACACTTTGTTTTCATGAAAGCGTTGCACATCATGATTTCACTAAATAGTTCGGTAGGGGCAAAAAGGACTTGCATTAAAATTAATGTGCAGCAACCCATTATTGAAGTTCAACTCATAGGTAGCTATCAGTAAATATTTAGCCGAAATTCTGATTAATTCCTTATATAAGCAAATTATCACCACATACAATTGATTTATTGGCGACAGGCCATTACTTTACACTAATCCTGCAGCTGAGCACAAATTGCCGTTTCTAAGGGCAGAAGCAGCCACTTATTCGGTGCATAAATTTAACTATTCGTAAGCCTCACACGTTTACACAATATGTTTTGCCCCTCTGGCCAATCTTCTCTGCCAGTTATTCGGAGTCGGAGGACCCATTAAAGGATCACAAGCTGTGGTCACGTCAAATGTATTTCTCTTAAAGATTGCAAATTGAAGAAATACTGATGCTTCCCTGAACTGGTGGACAGTGCTCTGAGGAAACTTTGTCGTAATCCTTCCATCACTTCTTTTTAGACCAATTTGTTCTAACGCCGTGGTTCCAGCACTTAGGGCGATTATGAAAATCGTAGTGAACAATTGTACTTAAGTTAAAATGAGGACAATTAGTTATCAGCAAACAACAACAGTTTGAGGTTGGAGCCGTCAGGCAATATCGAGGTCGTTGGTCCCAACTTAGTCGTATGAATTGCTAAAAAGGAAGAATAGGACACATTTTAACCACACAATATTTTCCACTTAAAAATATTTATTTAAACTGCAGATGAAATATTGGATTGACATGATTTTTACTACTAGTTCACATAATTATGGGAATGTCTTGCAATCCTTAAAGAGATACGGGCTATTTGGTTCTCAAAATTCTCAAAGACACACTTGACGGTGTGGAAGCGATTGTCAATGGACGAGCGCGATGGGCGTCTGAAGGCACTCTCTTCCCCTGCGTTAGGATCGAAGATGGGAGGTGGGAGGATGAGCCTATCGCATGGCACATTCCAGATCTCCCGAGCATAGCTAGCAATTGTGCGGTCAGAGGAGAATTTGGCGCTGGATGCAATATTCAACAGACACATTTGGGCCCATTTCCTTTCATTCTTAAAAACCAAAAAGAACTGTACGGTTTATACACAATTCTACAGAGTCCTTTGTTCATATTGCGCTAGGATTATGTTATCGTCAATGACAAATTAAAATAAAATTAAGCCATTCCAATCCAAAACTAGAAGCCTGGCACACTTGCTTTGTAGGTATCATCAACAGCAGCTTGCGCAATTAAGTACTTAGTAAAGTCAGCGCAAAGCATGTAATAATCGCGACCAGTGAGTTCATCGTATAGTTCCTTGAAACGATCTGGCTCCTCGGGGCAGAAAAATCCACTTTTTATCTGGTCCAGGCACTCACGGAGTTCCGGAGAGTTGGCGATGAAGGAAGACGGATTGTATCTACATTTACAAAATGATATGTCACGCTATGTCATGGTTGCCCCCAAAGTCACTGCATGTCCTATAAATCACCCGGTGCGCTTCAGATCGTCCAGCTCATTGACTGTGTGGCCGAAGATAAACATATTCTCACGGCCAGCCTCCTCGGCCATTTCAACATTCGCCCCATCAAGAGTGCCAATCGTGAGGGCTCCATTCATCTGGTATAGAGATACGACGAATTTACCAGTCTTAGTTCCCTTCTTCCACGTGCATTCCCCCAAAAGTTAGGGCTTTTAACAACTACTAGCATCTGAGATTATTCTGAACATCTAGGATTTTGAGTTTTATTCCCAATATACGCCTACTCAACGACATGAGAATGTTGCTAGGTGAGGAACAAATCATACCATGAACTTCATATTTCCAGTGCCTGAAGCTTCCATGCCCGCAGTTGAGATTTGCTGCGACAGATCGGCGGCGGGTATTATGTACTGCGCGAAGGTGACGCGGTAGTTCGGGAGAAATATAACCTTGTAAAAAGACAATTATTACATACCATTAGATGAGATTATTTTAATTACTTCTTCTACAAGTTCCATAGAGAAATCAATGCAACGCAACTATGGTAAGGACCTCAGTTAGGCCCTGTTTCAGACTTCATATGCGATCACCACACCTAAAGCAAGAGCTCCAACTGCTTCGTAGGGAGACAAAAAGTTCAAAGAAAAACTGAAACAGGTTGTTGCATTTGATGCCTAATGTTTGTCCCTGTAAAAATATTTCTAATAACAGATTAAATTTACGTAGTCGAGGAATTCGATCCCAGACAGCATTCAGAGGATCCCATTGTAATTTTAAGACTAAATTGAGTTTAAATAAGTCATATGAAGGAAGGTAATGAATGAGATGTCTTGAAATAGGAGGTATAAGTTACCCTGAGTTTCGAGCAAACAGTAGGATCATTGTTTACTTTTCGGGCAATGCAGTTGATGAAGTTAATTATTAGCTTAGCTCTGGGATATCCGGGTGCTGCTTTGCCACCGAACATGATAGTCCTTGGCACCAAATCAATTTGCGGATTCTTTCTTATCCGATTGTACATTGTAATGGCGTGTAAAGCATTCAACAGTTGGCGTTTGTACTCGTGAATACGTTTTACCTTGAAGAATTCAATAGTTGTATGAACTTGGTGTACTGCAAAACCTTGATTTCAATACTGAGACAAATGTACAAACAAAATAAGGGCTCCTACAATGATGCCCCAAAATAAATAAGGTAATGGTTGCTACATGAAAGCAAGCATACACAAGTTCCACTGCTTAACTTGATGAAAAAAAACGTGTGCATTTTGGCAGCTTGACATTCCATTTTTATGTATCCAGAACTTTTGCACTTAGTGGATCGCTAGCGGGTGGTAAGAAAAACCGTAACATTGAATACATGTGAGCTTTTATTTACTTCTTGTTGTTTTTCTGAGCTACAAAATTCGTACGACCATAAAGCGGCCAATTCAATCAGAAAGTAGTTCATAGAAGGCGCTTTTTGCAATTTCAGAGCATCAACTTTCCAAATGCATTCAAAAGCCAGTCTTTTATGATTTCTGTTTGCACATCAACTTCTCTTTTCCCACTAGAACAGGCACTAAACCATTCTTACCTGAATATCAAACATGGTATTTGGGTTAACCTCAACGTTCAATATATGGAACAGATAGTTAGCGAGTCTCAGTTTATTCTGATGCTTTATCTGAAGGAAAATAATAGGTTTGCTTAAATCAGTACAGACAGTTGTAAAAAGTGTCTTTGAAATTCTAACCTTCATAAGAGTTTCGAGCACGCAGTCGTCATCAGCATACTTCTTCATGCATTGAATCCGATCAAAATCCACAACCCATTCTTCACCAAGCTTCTCTGTCAGCAAGTCAGAGAGACTGGGATTGCAGAGTTTAAGCCAACGACGTGGGGTAACCCCGTTTGTCTTGTTTGAAAACTTCTTCGGCCACAATTCATAAAAGTCTTTGAACCTGAGAATAGTTGAAGAACTCAGGAGCTGAAAAACTCATTAGTCGTAGAAAGTGAATCAAATGAAGGTGTCTAATTTGTCAATAAAAATGCAGACTACACTGGCTGAGGAGCAGTATTGCTTTTTACTTCTTAATGAAAAATTATTTTTTTTGGCCTGCATAGCGTATTAGGACGGTGGGTTTAGAAGTTGACAAAGGTGTGCACAAAATCGCCTCAAGCCGACGTATGCATCACAGTTCCTTGTTGTTTAGCCTTCCAGCTGAATTCCACCTAACATTTGGTGGGTTAGTTTTTTTTTGCTTATTCGCTAAAATTTAGCTGCACAGAAAAAAGTTAACAAAGTCGTTTCGAATAAATAGAAGAAGCTTTAAGAACAGTAACGCTGTGTGAAGCATTTTTGCATGGAGTAACCATAAACCATATACTAACAACATAACAGGAGAAACTGAGTACCTACACGGAGTTTTTCAGTATCTCTGTGTGAAGCGCGGCAACGCCATTGATACTATGAGACCCAACTATGCAGAGGTTAGCGGTTTTCAGATGCTTCCAACCATCGTCGTTAAAGATTGACATCCGATATACTCTTTCAGAGTCATTGGGATACTTGCTGCGCAGCATCTAGACCAAGTCTATGTTTTAATATTCCCTACAGAATTGGCTTTATTTACAAATGATCTCTCTAGCGACCCTCCTGACGTAGACACAATGTCTCCCATTTTTATTATAAAGTCTACAAAAGAGGGTTTCTATATTCATGGTACGTTTAATCACTACAGAGCCAAGTCCTGATGTGAGGTTTCGGTAAATAAGCAGGAGTTGGAGATACTGAATTAACTCATTTGATCAAATGCTCCATCGTAATGATGGTAAATGCACTAATTGAAGTCCAGGGCTTGATCCCAACGGATCGAAATTCCTTTGATCCACTTTAGGGGGAGAACAATTATCATTGACTTTTCAATAACTTCGGCTCTATCAGCAATATCCTGCTAATTTCTTCTACTCTTAGAACGAGAAGATATACTAGTTAATTCCATTTAAAATGCTTTCTCGTTCTATTCAATGTTTATGCAAATTATAGTTAACAGCGGAGATAGGTTACACTTGAATTAAGATGTTATAACTACCATTTATATTCATGAGAGTCAAGAGTAATTGAATCTTTAAAAGGTGAAACTCACATCGCAGAAATCCTGGTTAATTTTGTAAATAATCTCCAGATGCCGAGGTAACATTCTTTCAATAAGGTCAACTGACCAACGTTCCATAGCCTCCGGAAGAACAGTGTGATTTGTGTAAGAAAAAATTTTTTGGACGATTTCCCAAGCCTTTAAATGAGGAAAAATCACAAGTTTTAATCCGTTCAGTTGTAACTTCAGCTTAATGTGCAAATCTGGTGCGTATTCGCATGGTCAGATGTCACGGTCTTAGACATGCTAAATACATTAAAAATTGGAATTCAAAATCCGAAATAATCCTTTTTGAAGTAAATAGTACCCACCGTTCGTTGGCATGGTAAAGTTTTCATGAAGAGAGAATTGAAAATACATATTTTTGCAAAGAGATACAAAGCGTACAGATTAAAGAGTTTACTGCGCTAACTTGTAAGTGATCGACAAGTAACATAATCACCTGATCCCAACCAACACCCTCAATATCAACTAGAAGTCGCATCATCTCCGGAATACCCATTGACGGATGCGTATCGTTAAGTTGGATGGCAACTTTCTCGGGTAACTGGGAAAAGTCCTTTCTTCGTGGACCATGTTCGTCCACCATTTGGTAACGCCGAAGTATGTCCTGACAAGCCGCAGAAACAAGCAAGTATTCCTGCTTTAAACGAAGCTCCTTTCCTTCAAGCGTGTTGTCATTTGGATAAAGAACTCGAGCGATATTCTCAGCTAAGTTGCGCTGAAGAACGGCCTAAAATAGGCAACTCGGTAGTTTAAACCTTCCGAAATACTATGGACTCTGCAAACTTTAATAAGGAATGGTTGGATAAACTGACTTCGATATAACCGCCCGTATTGAAAGTTGCGAGATCAAAATTCTTTGGTGCTTTGCACCCCCAAAGCCGGAGTGTGCAACAGACATTGCACATGTACCCAGGAATGGGAGTATCGTAGGGTACCGCAAAAATTACTTCGGTGTTTGTCCACATTCTTCGATCACCGTATTCTTCAACTTTACCATAAAAATTCACAGGAAAAGAAAATTCTTGACGAACCCGTTCCCATGGATTGCCAAAGCAAAGCCAATCGTCAGCCTCCTCATACTACAGAAATAAAACTTGGAATCCAAAATTAGAAAGCAACTTTACTCATCATTTTATTAATAACTACCTGCCAGCCATTATTGAGTCTTTGTTCAAAAATTCCGTAGTCATACCGAATACCATAGCCTGTTGCAGCAATTCCTAGATTAGCCATCGAATCCATAAAGCAAGCAGCTAAACGCCCCAGTCCGCCGTTCCCGAGGGCGGCATCTGGTTCACATTCTTCCAAATCTTCTAAGTTTAACCCCATCTATGGATTTTGAGACGCGAAGACATTGTAGCAAGCAGCACAGGTTTATAAAGGCCACTCGGTTAATGCACGCGTCTGGAAACTATGTGTGCGTAATGTCTGAGTTTTCTATGACCTGGTAGTAATTGATGTTTCTAAGACCAATTGTCTGAGCCAGAAAATGTAGAAATTGTAGTAAATACACTACACATCACTTGCTGAATGCGAAAATCAAAAAAAAACCAGATGAATGCAGTGCATTTATAAGCTAGTCTAAAGCAGTCTCCATTTTTCAGTGTAAAATCTTTTTTCAGTATTACAATCAGTTAAAGTATTATTTTACTCAACACACATCGAAACATTTTGTAAAACACCACCCTTTAGTAAGCTTTGTGCCCAAAGCTTGTAAGATTACATTAAAAGCAAAAAATTTAGCTTACATTACGCAAGCATTCTTGAACAGGTTCCTTAAGCGCAAGATTAAGAATAGCATTTCCTAAGGTTCGGCCAATGAAAAACTCCATTGACAAATAGTATACTCTCTAAAATAATGAGTTAATAGCATTGTACCTTCATGTCTTCCTTATAAAATCTTTGCTTTGATCTAAGCCACCTCAAACTCAGGCGCTCCCAAATAGTATTCGAAAGCGCCAGGTAATAATCTCGCAAACTAGCAGTGTGCGAGTCCTTTGCCAGAGTAACATGAAGATGAGTATTTATATCGCTATGTAAGCACTTTATGGTATCACATTGAGGAATATAGGATATGCTTATGTTCTTCGGCCTGGTGTTCATTTTACGAAGTTCGCAAAGTAATGTGTTACCGCAGATTTCTTCAACAGCTGCTAACCTAAACAAGATCCAAGGTTAGTACAGTCAATAAGAACATACTGTAGAAATGAAAAACTCCCTTTTGAACCTTTAGTAGGACAATTTAAAAGAATTTTGCCAATTTTGCAAGCAACAATACCGACCCTCTACAGCATTTGCAACTACAAACTTCAAGAACAATGTGTCTACACTGCAGAAACCCAGATTACCAACCCTCCCCCGCAATTATTTCAGTTCTTCATATTTACTTGAACTAAGACGGGCGAATGGTCAAGGCAGCCCAACCCATTCGAAGCGCCGCGCCACGCGGCCCCCCAGGCCTGTGCACCGTCACAAACACAAGGACAAATTGGAAATCCACAAACAGTTATTTACTACTCCGAAAAGGTGGAAACAAAAAGACGAGATGAATAGGATTACAGTACGAGAGCGGACGAATACCGCATCCCCATCCGAAAAAAAAATCGGAGGCGTGAACAGCTATCGGAAGCGGCAGAATTGGCAGTGGACTCCACCATAATCGGACTTGGAGCATCGCCAACATTCTACATGCGAGATTACGCCACACACCCAGCCTGCAGCCAGGTTTGAAGTTTCGAAGCATTCAAACTAACACATTCTTTGTTCAGGTAAATGCCGATTTCGATAGAGTCTGGAATAGAGATAGTTACTGTTTGATCAAACGCCAAAATAACCCGTTTTTCACCCAATCTCATGAGGCGATAATTATTTGATTGAAAAATAGCTAAGGAATCCGTGGGTAGTGAAAGTTGGAAAACATAATTAAAACTTCACCACTTACTTGGTCACTTCCTGTGCCGGTGTTTTGAGGCAAATAGTGAGAATTGTCCTGAACGCCACCATCAAACATCAGAGGTCTAGAATGCCAAGAACGAGACCAGAAACATATCAAAAGACAGCACCCACAATGCATAAATAGTGCATGGGTAGGCTATGAGCCAAGAAGCGAGACTAAGTTGATTAGATGTCTCTTAAAAATTGCAACTATCTGACAGGGAAAATGAGAATCTACACCCACTGCTGAACCGACGTGGAGAAATATGGAAGCGGTGGCTGCGCGGAGTGACGAGGCCAACTGGTATGACCGGTAAAAGGAAGAGAGGAGGGGAAACCCCATTGCTGTGGCGACGGCGGTCCCATCCCCAGGATAGGCGGGGGGTAGCTGGACTCAAAGGCCCGTGGCATTGCAGTGCCATTAAGGGTTGGTTGGATATTTTGATGAGGGATGCGGTCTAACATCCCAGAAAACAAGGTCTAAACAAAAAAAACACAATCTAAAAAGGTGAAGTCCGAACAACATCACTCAGGTAAAGGTACATGCTAATTTTGTAATGAAACTCTTTTGCACAATGAAACACCATTGATGAAAATCCAAATAGAACGATGCCAAATATTTACGACGTACTGAAGCATATCGTCTTGGCTGTCTTCCATCTGATGAATTAGACTTGAATAAATTCGCGTTGCCGGGCTAAAAACAGGAATCTGATATCAGCAGTCATGGAGACTACAAATATAGTCATGAAAAACGGTGTCCATTGGCAAATTCTTTGGAAAGGGTCACCGAATAGGCCAACTTATTTATAAGACGCCCTACAGAAGAGGCAATTTGATATCAAAATCCGCCACAACTTTACCAAATCAGACCAACTCATTAGCTCAGCGATCATGCCATTAGCACATCCATGAACCCGTCTGTTAAGGGAATATGCCCAAAAGCAACTCCCAAAATTGGCAGCAATTCACGGCAATAAATTTCCTTTCGATGCAATATGCAGCACTTTAAATACAAAAAGTATGCTTACAAGGTTCGATCTTATCGCTTCTGCCTCGTGAATTCGCGAGAATCGAGGAGGGAGTTCCCTCTGGAAGTTGGATCTCGATGTGAGGTAGCCGTGATTAGCTCTGGTATCCACCCTCGCTGCTTCCTCCAGGCGTTTCCTTTGACGAGCCGCAACCTAGAGACAGTGTTGTTTAGGAAACGAAAGCGGAGATGTACCTGGCTGGCCTGCTCCTGGATGAAACGAGCCAACTCCGAAGTGTTAATATCATTCATTCTACGTGATTCGCAAGTTGAACTCCATGGCACCGGTACTGAAGATGGATTCGAAGGCGTGAAGATGTCGTTGATTGCAGGCTCCCTTGATGCAGCAACACCTACTACATTAGACGAAGATTCGGCGAGATCCTATAATAAAGGGCAGATAGGAGCATTGAACTACCGATAAAGCTTTAGCCTCTTAACCGCAATCATACCAACAGAGCTAATAAACGCACACGCACACCTAGTTTTATCAGACCGTAATAATGCACTGCACTGTCGGTAAAACAGGTGCAGATACGCATTCCTTTCCCATTTACCTCCAGTGGACCCCTGGAACCAGTTTCCACCCTTTCGTTTTGGGTATCTTTTGGCACTTCATCCGAGATATCTGGTTCAGGGATATCAATTTCTTCAATTTCTGGCGCGACCTCAACAACACTGGGCTGTGGTAGCTGCGGGAGACTCGGAGAAACACGATCAACATGAACAAACGCCTGGTTCGCATCGGACCACTTCAGTAAGCCAGGCAATTCTTCGGCCACAGATCTGGTAAGGATACACCAGTGAGGAAAAGGAAAGCATGGTCGACTGAGCTGTAGGGCGTAACCGTACGATGGGAACAACTTATACTCATCCAGCCATATATAATTCTAAAATTACCAACCCTGGAAACTATGGGTCAACTGAAATGCAACAAACAATATGGATATCCTCGAGTCGAACAACACCGAAAGAACATTAAGAATCTAATGAAGTGATTACTATCTCTGTGCGGATTTCAACTTGAAATTCGGCATGTAATCTTCGCAGAGAAAATCCTTAAAAATCTAACGACTATTTACATTCAAGACAAACATATGCACTGCACACGAAAGAGGTGATAATCATCCGCAAAATAGAAAGGATTTTCAAAGAAAGCAGCAATAGTTGACCCAGACTCACAGTACTTATGGAGGAAAAAGCACTCAAATTAAGAACCAAGTACCTGAGAGCATCAACAAGGAGGGAGACCCGGTCACGAAAATAGGTCGCTTGTGTTTCGGTATCTCCATCAAAAAAAGAATGAGGCATAAGATCTATATAAGGACCCGGTTGGTACGAATCTTTGAAAGCTGGAATGCCCATGGGAAGAAAGCCCTATAGAGAAAATGACAAGATCCAATCAGCTGAAAAACAATTACAAGAGGTAGAAATGAAGTGACGCACCTGAAGAGCAAAAAGTTCTGGCAGGTCAACTTTGGATAAATCCTCAACTGGGACATGGTCTGGGGAGATGATGCTCACCAAAGAGTTCAGAAAATCAACCGTTGGTTTACTCAGAGGTGGAGCGAACTCAAAAATCTCCGAATTAGACAATTTACCATTTCCTAAATGCATGAAAACTAAGCACATTAACAGTAATTTTAAAAATGTAGTGAAATAGTTTTGTGAATAAAAAGGACCAGTTTCATGATCCTGTCCAATTCCGGCAACGTGAATATGCTTGCGATTAATGCCCATAGGGCAAAGGCGTGACCTTAAATGATAAAGGTGCCACCTTACTAATAATGACCTCAATGTTGTTGAAGACTCCAAGTGAGTGTAATGAATGAAGCATTTGCAAAAGTGGTTACCTAACCTTTCTTGAAGGCACATTTAAAGTCGCACTTTGCTTAAATATTATTAAAATAACAGGCAAAGCAATCATCGTCTGAGAGCTGCCTAAAAAGTACCTGTCTCTGTAAAAAAACACTGAGCCTTTAAAGCCAGGGCAGAAAGTAAAACTGGCACAATTGGAAGGTCATTCTCAACCCCTGAGCATCTGCTGCGAACCCCCATCGAAACAGCACAAAACCAGTCAATCAGAGACACCGTCGTGTACAGAAGGCACTGACGCAAAGCCTGCAAAGACGTCAAGCTTTAATATGCTGTCCGCTGATCTACAAACAGAAGAAGCACTTGACACCTACCGACTCATTTTTTTTAGACCAGTTGGTTTGCAAACCAAAGGACTGAATGACGATCGTGTTCAAGAGCCGCACTTGCAATTTCCGCAGATCCTCAGGCAGAACCGTTGTGGACTTTAATTGGGCAAAATCGTCCGCGAGTTCGACTGCACGCTCGTCCAAAAGCTTCAGCAAATCAACCGAAGCTGCGGAGCCATCAATTATTGATACTAAGGTACTAGCGGCCAACGAAAACTCCTCTGCAGCCTTTACAATAGTCCAGATATCTACCAAGAACATATACGACTTGACAAATTTTCACAAAAGTATCCTTTCAAACACCAAGTGCCGTAAACCTCGACTCACTTGAACTATTTGACGCCACGGAGTGAAATCTGAGGAAAACTGGAAGCGGGAGTAGCAGAAACTCGCATAGATCTGCTTGTATCGACGAGTTATTCAAAAGGCTTAAAGGTTCATTTTTGGTGGAAGCATATACAATATCCATGACCGACTTCAGATTCTTCCTCGAAAACAGAAAAGGAAAAGAGCATGCGATCGCACGGACGTAAAAGTAGCACAAACTATCCATTCGCGGACTGGTCTAAAACATCGAGAAATTTTTATAAAAGACCAAATTTCATTTCGGCCTTCGATACAATAGATGCAACCAAACGATAAGTACAGCGTACTTTAGTAGCCTCGATAACACCCAGTTGATTATAGGCATGCCCACAGGTTGGATCTACAAGCCAAGCCGAGACGTAGTACGAAACTGCAGTTTTGTGTTGGTGTTGATACCTTGCCAAATCGCCCAGATGAATGCAACAATGTTGAACCAGATACACCACGGCTTCAGAGAGGCTGATTTTAAGCGGCGAAGTGACCTCCCTTCTAACAGAAGATGATTCGGCGGAAACTCCAGAATCAGGAAGTTTTTCGCCACGTGGTAGAATTATGGGTCGTTGCTGGCTGTCCTCAATCGCGGTAACAAATTTGGCCGCATCGAGTTGAGCGGCCTTCTCCTTGCGAGTGAAACGAGTGAGCTGCGTCTGAAGTGTTACGTAATCCAAATCAAAGCGACCGCCTCCCCAATAGACCCTGCCCGTCGGAGGCGCGTTGAGTGTAAATGAGGTTTCAAGAATCTAGAAAAGAAATAGTAAGAGCTCCAAGGTATAGACGTTTTATGAACTAATTAGTACACATACATTTTTGGTCCAAGCAGAATCAGGGAGGCGTTCCAGCAACTTGTGCATTAAGGTAGAATAAAAGCCGGAAGCACGATCGGTCAGAGAAACCAAACGTTGCTGAAGCTCGTGCGCATTCGAACTGTTGGCACCCTTCCTAAGCTAAAGGTGACAACGACATAGGTAAATTCATGACATTCGAGCAAAGGGTTCCATGAGATTGATAGATCGACTATAAAACAATAACCCTCGGAAGGTACCACAACTACTGGAGCAAAATGAAGACAGCAGTAACAAAGTAATTGGCACAAAGTCATACAATCGGATTAGCCGCCGAAAATCAGCAAACAAAACACTGTAAGAACCAAAGATGAAACACACGAAGAAAGGTGTACATAAAAGCAGAAGCTGTGCAAAACTCAAATACTGAAACAACCTAACAACACAAGCACCAAGATGCCTTATGGGGCTTGCATTAACTAGCGTGTAAGTACGTTAACTACATGAATAACGTACATCTTCAATACAGGCATTCAGAGGTCCTTTGAACACAGTATTCCACAGTTCAACTTCAAATTTGCGCTCAAGTGAAAGCAAAGGGTCGAAAAATATAACCGTCCCATAATGCTCCTGCAACTTGATAAGTAACTCGTTCCTTGAACAGTACGATCTTCGCAAATGTAAAAGACCCTTGATTCGGAAAATTTCCGAAAAAGCATTTTTGAAAATCCTAGCGTCCCTCGGATCCATGCAATCAGACAACCCACAAACGCGGGAAGCAGCTGCTTGAAAGTGCCGCGTATAATTCAAAACAACTGAAACCGGGCTTTCGATGGATGATAAGGACAAAGAACAGTAGTATCTCACTTATTGTCAGTCACTAATACCTTAAACAACAATAAATAAAAAAGCAAATTACTGAAGCAGTTAACAGAAAAAGTGAGTTTATTAATTTTTCATTAGCTATAAAAGAATGCCACGATGCTTGACGTAATCAGGCCAAAGTAAATTTCAGGTGCTAAAAGAGAATGCTGGTATCTAAAATTCTTGTGCTTGCGAATGCACACTTGTTGAGAATATTGTGTAGCCGAGTCAACTCATGTCTCTTAGGTGAGAATAAGATGCATTTGTACAACCGTGAGTTTGAATTCAAAGCAGGATTTTACCTAAAGTAAAGTATTTTTCTGATGAGCGCATTTATTGCCTGTTTCACATAAACTGCAGATTTAGCTCTTGCAATAAGTCGGTATTTTTAAGTATCACTTTTTAAACACCTTGATGTATGCGCAGTTCAGCTTTTAGGAAGCTTAATTAAAATAATGTTGATAAAGTAATTTCTTGTTCAATGGCTTATAAAAATTCCTTAGATGTGTTTAAGAGATATGCCTCTAATTTGGCAAAGTTTGTTGTCAGCGGCAAAACGAGTGTATTCGTAGGCTTGATCTTCGCGTTGCTGGGCCTCGCTTAAGTTGAGCTGCAAAGTTCGAGTCGACGTTAGTTCTTTGCAATACGATGAAGCTTAAATTTATCCACGATGGGTTTGTTTCCTTGATTACATAACTTCATTTCTAGTACGATCACAATCACTGAATTGGAACCTAGATTTGAGTTTCAGCAGCTTCTGTCTGCAGTTCAGGGATTATATCACCTCACAGCAGAAGCAGTGCTTACGATGAAATGGATCGATGATGAAGGAGATCCTTGTATGCTAACCAGTGACGCGGAACTCAAGGAGGCAATTAGACTCTATGAAATTAACAAGGAGCCCTTTCTTGCTATTCATGGTAGTTCGTTAAATTTGTGCATATTTCTTTGTGCTTGCATTGCGTTTGATACATTTGTGCTCTTTTTTGCCACGATCGACTTATTTGGCAACCCGTAATAGCTTGGTCTTTGATTTTACGGTATGTACTTTTTGAGTCACCTTGGCGGGCATTCACTTAAAGTGTCTACTGTAGACTAACGTTGTTTATTAATGTTATTATGCTTGCATTATAACATTTCTCAACAATTTAGTATTCAACGGAGCACCGTCCGATCCAGGAATGCCCTGCCCCGGGGAGGATTGTGAGTCTTTAACAGATTTGTATCTCTTTTTTGTTGCCTGATTGGTAAGTGCCGTTCCTGCCCTTATCGGTTTTCTCTTTTAATTCTTCATAGTCAAAATGTATCGCCGCGGTGCTAAACGCTGGAACAAGAAGTTTTATCATCTGAAGGGTCACAATTTTCTCGCTCGACGCTTTAATAAGGTATGTTTCCCTCCCAAATTTTCAGTTTTTTTCTCATTTTGGAACATTGCGGCTTATTTTCATATCTTGGGAGGTAGTTTTTACGTCTCACTATGTTTGGAACAGCAATCATTTAGTTATTTTTTGAAATTGTGTGAATCTTGTGCTTGTCCACAGATTCAATTATTTGCCAATTTGCGCGTTTATGTTCCCCTTCTTTGTTTAGATGTGGGTGGTTAATGTTGTTCTGTTGTTGTTGAGGGTAGAATGCAGTGTGCTCCTACTGCGGGGACAGAATATGGGGGCTGGGACAGCAGGGTTATAAGTGCAATGCCTGCAAGCTACTCATCCACAAACGCTGCGCTCCGTCAGTCGACTTCTACTGCGGCGAGGTCCCACCTGCTCATGAAGTCGTGCGACAGCGTCCCGTTACCGTCTCTGGCGCTGGCACTGAGGGTAAGTCAACCACACTATGTCATGTTATGTTTTGGTACAAAGGCAAAATCGATAACAAGGGTAAATGATTCTAGGTTTCATTTGAGGCCTTTATTATAATATGTTTGTTTTCACAGCCCACTGTCAATCCGTTCATGTTCTGAGCAGTGCTTATTTGCTTAGTCTCAATGGAGAATCTGTACTTCATAACCTCTTCCTATTTTTAGAAATGCTTGTATCTGACGGAATCCCAAACAATGCTTTTCTGTCGTCAGTAAGTCTTGGACGCCTCTTTTTATGTTACTGCCTTCCCCAGTGAACAGTGCCCCTCGAGGTCAAAAAGCTTTACTGTTCATGCAAACATGTGGGGCAAGCATTTAAGTCGGCGGAAATGCATTAACTTTGAAAATGCAGACTTCTGCTTGAAAGGCATTTCAGTCATTTGAGCAATTCTCTGGTTCAGTTATTTACGAAATAATCTTATAGTGGAATCATCCGACACCCCTTTGGAGCTCTTGCTGTGTTGAAATTACTAATTGAAACATGCATGAGTCATTTCAGCTCCACCACTTGAGACGATAAAATAGTTTGGAATTGGGAGCCATCTTCAAAATTCTATCACCGATGCTAAAAGTGGAGAAGGTGCTACGTATGCGAGACCCGAAACTGTGTGAAATTTAGTCAGCATGAAATTTGAAGCAGGTAGAGATTACCCACTGGCGACCATGTCCTTTATTCCAAACACTTCTGTCTGCCTTTTTCATTTCCCATTTTTCCATAATGTAGAGTCGTGAGATGTCTCGCGGCACCGCTTCGGAGCGCAAGGGCAAGCAGCTGACCAAGGTGGAGGAGGATGGTGTGGTGATCCCGCAAATCCCCGTCAAGTCGGAGCAGGTATGCCTAGACCATTTCAAACTCCTCCGCGTGATCGGCCGTGGCAGCTACGCAAAGGTCTTCCAGGTAGAATACAAGCCCACCTCCAAGATCTACGCCATGAAGGTCATCAAAAAGGAGATTATCACTGACGAGGAGGTGAGGCCCCTATCCCAGCTTCAAAATCTCGATGATTTCTGCCCCCTACGGTTATTGACTTGGGAGCTTCAATCAATGATATTTTTGTTCTCGTCTTTCTTTTGTTTCATGCTTTTATAATCCGGGTCTATTTCTTCTTTAGGATATTGATTGGGTTCAAACCGAGAAGCATGTCTTCGAAATTGCAAGTAATCATCCTTTCTTGGTGGGCCTTCACTCCTGTTTCCAAACCCCGAGCCGGCAAGTCGAATCTCACTTCAGTCTTAAGTGGAGCTTCAATTGCTATTAAATGCAGTGGTTTTAGCCTCTGAGACGCTTTCCTAACCGGTCTCGGAGGCAGTTTTTTGCGTAGGCCATTGTCAAAAACTGCACTGCTCAGTGTGTACGCCTGATCTGCTCTCGATGAGCACAGCGCGGTGCGTGCGATGCAGCCACAGTAATAGCCAATTTCTCTTATCGCATGGATGCATGTATACGTGTGTGCGCGTGTCACTGAGTTCATTGGTAAAGTCCTTGAGTCTATGCTAGTCATTATGATTTTCACATGAGTGTGTGCGCATGCTCTCGTGCGTGCACTGACACCTAAATTACTGCATGAAACTGCTAATTGTGCAATCACCGCTCCCATTCCAGTATGGGATTCGATGTAGCACTGAAGTTACTCCTAGAGATATTTTAAGGCATCTGTTTAGGATCAACATTGGAGAAGGGTGAGACTGCTACCTGGGGAATATGAGCTTAACTCTACTAGCGCAGCACATAAATAGGAGAAGAAGGAGAAGCATAAGGCTAGTGTAATTGAGCCAACCTTTTAAATAAGTACCTTTCTGTTGCGCTAGTTGGGGTAACGGTGCTGGGCGTTTACTTAGTGAATCTTGTTCCTGACGAGGAGCGCAATGTTGCAGACTTCGACCAAGATTGCAAGTCACAAAATAATAGCGAAGTTCACATGCGCACGCATGTACAAACACACATTTCGGACTCAAGTGTGGTGCCCCACATCTGACCTGCACGTCCAGCACTACTGTACGCGTGAACACGGCTTACTATTTTGTGCCTTAAATTGCGCTACTAGGAGAGTACGTGTTGGCAATGCTAGAACGCCTCAAGTCAGTCGCTTCTCTTATGCGCGTTATTGTTCACTAATTTGGAAGTTGTAAGTGTTATTAAAAATACCCGCTTCATATCACATTAAAATGCTTTCTCATCAGGTGGTTCTGGTAAACCACTTCCACATGGAGTGCAGGTGTGATGAGGCAGTTTGTGGATTATTGTGATTTGTCAACTAGTATGTTATTTGCTGTGCTCTTTTATGAAATATCTTGATTTCGCATGTAAACTATTGAGTAAATTTAATTATTTTGCTCAGTTCAATCAGATTATCTTCGGCATGAGGTGCTAACAAAAATAAACGCTGAACACATGATTACCCTACTTGATTAATGAAATGTAGCGTGAAAGGACTTATTTCGCTTTGATTGTGTGTGCAACTAGGCTCTTTTTCGTGATTGAGTTCATCAACGGAGGGGATTTGATGTACCACATGCAGCGTCAATGCCGCCTGCACGAAGACCACGCAAAGTTCTACGCTGCCGAGATCTGCATTGCTATGAACTTCCTCCACGAGCGTCAAATTGTCTACCGCGATCTAAAGTTGGACAACGTCCTCATGGATCTCGAAGGCCACATCAAACTCACCGACTATGGCATGTGTAAGGTCAGCTTCATTCACGTTGCGCAGTAACTCTTATTCATGCTGTTAACAACGAATGCCTCTCCGCATTCGTGCAAATTGGGCAGATATTCAGTTCTTGTGGTGGTCAGCTTATACCTAGTTACAGGTGAAGCTTTGCGCCATAATATCTCTTCCCCATAACTTTAAGCATCTATGCTATCCTTCCAATCGTGGTTGTCTCTGCTTTCGTTCCACTTTTCTGATTAAGTGATTCACCTAATTTGCCAAAGTCTACATCTTAACCATCTTTTTTTTTGTAATTGGTTCCTTAGTGTCCCGAATTTGCGATTTGATGAGCAGTCATCAGCAATATTAAGAGTCCTGGCCATCTTCCAAACCAGGTTTCTACGTTTCCCATTTTATTTATAACAGTAGCTAAGGCGATTCGTATGTAGCCGATTCCATCCAGCTGCCATACAGCTGGAGTTGCCGGCTTAATTTACCCAATCTCAGTGACTAATGCTGACTCTTCAACTCTAAACAGGAGGGCATCTCTGAGACCAACCTCACTTCCACCTTCTGTGGCACTCCGAATTACATCGCGCCTGAGATTCTTCGCAGTGAAAGCTACAGTACGTGCTTTTTTGCATGCAGGCCTGTGTTTGCCCCCCAAATTCCACTGAAACGGATGTGACGCATGGAAGGCAATTACGCTGCATGCTATTGATGAACAATCGTACGCAATTTCTTCCTCCTTCCTTGGGTTACCATGCCCACTCTTTAACTTTATTACTATGCTTAAGTCAACTTCAAAGGGAGCTTCCCCATTCAATAATGTGCTTAACATAATTCAACGATGTCTCAATCAGGTTTTGAAGGCTTAGCATTACCCACTTAAAGGCATTTTCAAATCTATGGGCGAGGAACAGTTTAAGGCCTCAATTATCATTATTCGCACAATAATCTACATGATTTTCCCTTAGTCCATTATTATTGGTTTAATTAAAGCGATTATTATTATCCCACCCATTCATAATCTGCTCTACAACGTGTTTATCCACTTGGATAAAATTTTGCGAAGCATCATAATTAATCTCCACCCTTCCAAGGTTTCAGCGTGGACTGGTGGGCCCTGGGTGTACTTATGTTTGAGATGGTCTCCGGCCGATCCCCATGGGAAGGTATCGGATCCTCCAACAACCCCGACCAAAACACCGAAGAATACCTCTTTCAAGGTACTGCTCACCACTCTAATCTGTATTTATCGAACACTTTGCGGTGAAGATCCTTGTTTGACATTTCCTTTTGCACTGGGTGATCTATTACTTGGTTGAAATTAGCATTGATTAGTTGGAACTTGGATGAGATATATTTGTAGTGTTTTTAAATTAGTCATTTTTAAGGTAGATGTTTCCGATACTGGTGTTTTATGATGAACTTATTTTTTTAATTTTACGTTAATTAGGAGCGGAGACAATCGCGTTTTTGTAAAACGCAACCTACAATATGGTTTTATAAGCTTTGTGCACTGTTATTGCTTTTCTCTTTCAGTTATCCTTACTAAGCCCATTCGATATCCCCGATCTATTTCGGTGAAAGCAAGCAATATACTTCAGCGGTTCCTCAATAAGGTAGGTTGATCTGAAGTCAACAAAAGTGCTTAAATTTAATACATCTGAATAAAATTTCGTTAGGTGATCCACTTTAGCACACAATTACTCAAGCACTCTCTTAGCGTTTGGTATGGGTGGCTACCTCAACCGGTAGCATAAAGGCAAATATTTTTTCACGAAAGCTGTGCTAAACTCATCGAGGATGATTTGGACTCGAATGTGTTATGGTTGTAGGATCCCACAGAGCGTCTGGGCTGCGCGCCAAATTCTAACTTCGCAGACATTCAGAACCAGCCTTTCTTCGCATCCATTGACTGGGTGGCGTTGGAGCAGAAGCGCGTGCAACCGCCCTACCGACCAGAGGCGACTGACGATTACAACCTCATACATTTCGATCCCACATTCACTAACGAGAGAGTCTGCCTCACACCCGACGATCCGTGAGTCCCCGTTTCCTCTTTCAGTACTAGTGTGATATTAAGCACTCCTACGTGGGTTGCTTGTACATTTGAAATAAAATCGTGCCCTGTGGCCTTGTGGTAACGATTTAATGTCCTATCAATGCGTATAGATGTTGCATTTTCTTCAGATCTTAATTGGTAAATTTTGATTTTAGCTTTTAGCTGTCCTTTTTTCGTAAATTTGTTTATTGAAGCCCTAATTATCTCCATCTGATTAGAGACAAACTAGTTTTATAAAATGATTAGACCTGATTTCAGCAACTATTTCGATGAACTGAAATACATGACAAAGGTGATCTCATAAGGTTAATCTTTCAAGCTTCAATGCTTGTTTTGCAGAGAGGTTATCCAAGCAATCGACCAGTCAGAGTTTGATGGTTTTGAGTACATCAACCCTTTGCTAATCAAGACCGCGGAGACAGTTTGAATTGGCCTTTGTCCCCTTCTTTTGCCTTACCTCCATTTAATTACATATCAGTCCACTTTCCCTCCCCCTACTTCGCATTGCACTGCTGCTCCGACTCTCGTTACCAACATTAATTGTAAGTAGACAAAGCACCCGTCTTAATCATGTTTTTTCCCTTAAAAGCGATTTGCGTGGTCGCATGTTGAGCCCCTCCACCTAAACCCTCACTACCTTTATTGCACGTCTGGTTCTGACAAAACTATTTGAACAAATCCATACTTTTTTTTATTGGCATCTTATCAGAACGAAGATATATTTACCCACGTTGCTTTCCTATTTTTCATGGAAAGGAGATGTTTTTCCCAATCATCTAGGCTTACATTTAGTTACCTCGACTACAACAGGATGTCACATTCCCAGCCAAAGGTGTGAGTCAGTTCAACTTAGTAGGGCTAAAAGAAAACCTCGGGTCCATCGACTGCTTTTACTAATCATTTTGGCCGTCTGTGCCGACAATTTCAGTCAGTCATTAAGAGTAGAAATCTTTAAACGCTTAGATTAATGATAGGTGTTAAAAGCGGTTATGTGGGACATGGCAACAAAGGGTGGTGCTTCGAAAGACAACGTAAAGGCGTAATGTACCGCAATTCGCGCCAACGCCTGCATTGAAGCTTTCAGAAATGTCAAACCACACAACGGCTGCAGGTAGTCGTAGCAACGCGGGTTGTTTTGGTCTACGGATTAATAAAAAGAAGCGATCTCTAATGAGTGTAATGAATCAAGTGCTTGATAAAGTTGGTGATGTGAAATGCGTAACTGTGCCGTCTCCAGTCTACGCTGAAGTCGTGATTAACATGCAGTACTAACATGCACAAAAGCCAGGAGACTATTAGCATGGTCCAAAGGCCATGGCGCCACAGAGTGGACGTAAAACCTGAAAGAACACTGCTGAAAAACAACTATCCGATTCCCGCCTAGCTTCGTCCCCCTTCTGTTCAGTGTCATTCCATTATCCATCAGCAGCAGTTGCTCTCCTTCTATCACGTTGAGGTTGAATATTCAGCGAGGAAATTCAGGGTAGTTGTGCTATTGAATGGAGTTTGCTTGGCGTTGCTATCAATGTAGCGTGTTGAGCCTTGGCTGAAGTGGTAACGATTCGAAGCACTGTGGAAGAACAATATGCAACCAGCGTATAAGAGTTGTGTCAACTGGTATGGCTTAAAGGTCACGCCGCTCAGAAGGAACACAATCCGGTGGGACTGCTAAACAACCTTTCAAACCATTACAGTGTGATTTCCGGCAACAGAATTGGAAAACACCGTGACATGATTATAGGTGAAACAGCAAGTAAAATAATGTCTGTGTTTTATTAATGGGATGAATTCCCAGAAGGTATGGCATAAATGGCATTTTGTCAATACATCTCAATTACGAAATTACATTATACATTCATGATCTTGTTTGGTAGTTTGCGTATCATTGGCCTAAATTACAAGTTTACCACGGCCTCCGTCGGTTGCTTTTGTTCTCTTGCCTTTGGATTGTGCTAGTGATCTTCTAAAAGTTTTTAGTTACTTTCTGGACATCGGTGACGTCCCTTTAGCCAAGATGATTGCGTGAGTAAAGCAGCTGTCACATATATGCAAGTTGGCTGGGATTGCATATAGTTTTGGAATTAAGGCGTAATACTCTACTATCTTCCCGAAAACTAAACGGCAATTCGCATTAACCTTCCTCATGCTAATCAAGTGCGAGTACAAGGTGTTCCCCTGCAGTCCGTCTTTTCGATCCAAGAGTCCATATTTGGACGGTAGATGAGGAACATTCTTTGCAATGGATATGGACCTCGAATGGTGCCTCAAACATATTCCGCTCAACCTTCTGCTCTACCTCAAAAGGCATAACATACAGCAGATTCCGTGCTCATTCCTGAACCTCTTCTCCGTCACCATGAGAGTCAGAATAATCTCAGCTGCCGATTTTGAGGCATTTCGTAAAACGTTGGCTGGGCTTCCCATCTCTAAGAAAGACAAACGTTTTCCCGAGAGTTCTTGTGTCGTAAACGACAGAGAGAAGGTATGCAATGAACCCGTGGGACTCAAAGTGAGCTTTTCATGAATTATTTTCTCCTGGAGCCCACGGGTGAATAGCCGCCCATTATGTTCGAGAAACTCCACAGTGCAAATACCAACTCAGTGAGTTTGGTGTGTTCGCGGAGAAAAAGCGCCGTGAATTGGCTACGGCTGTGCGCTGCAACAACAGCCGATGAAAAGCCACATCCATCGGGATCTTTTGCACCACAGCTCATGGTTAGACGAATCCTGTGAGCTTCAGGCAAATCTAGTGGACTACGATCAGCAGAAGGAAAGGAGATGGTATCAGACGGTGAAACGTCATTCCATGTTGCCGTAGACTAAAATATTGAAATTTCTAATGTGTCCAGATTTGGTTTAAGGCATAACTAGTAGGATCAACTTTCTACGTGGCACCAAATCGGTTCTGGGTTGTGCAGAAGTTACCTTCTCTACCCGCGAAGAGACCAAAGCCATAGTATCCTTTGCGTTACCGAAGAAGTATTGACACTATTTGTAATGCCCTATTCAAAGCCGCAACAATACTTACGAAAAATCTAGATAATATTTTTCTACAGCTTACTTACATCACGGACAACTGAGTGAAAAGAATTTTGAAAAGTACTGGCTAAGTATGCAAATGTACTCTCATGGCAAGGTATTAACCTGGGAAAAGCAAATATCGTGAAAAATGCGTTAAATACGGGCAAGGATAGGTCGATTTGGTAGTCACAAGGACGTATGCCACTCCCAATGCCAGAAGAGGTAAACCACTTGGTTGGAGACCCTCAGAGGCAAGGTCATAGATCTATCAGTCACCATTGGCCCCTCCAATTATTTTGGTAAAATAAAACGATGCAGGGCTCCGGCTGGGTCAATTATACAAAAATGTGAGTAAAAAAGGAGGACATCCTCTCACTATTTAAAGTGGTTCTCTAGATTAGATTTAAGGTGATGAGGATGATAGAAACAAAGAGAAGACAGCTTTTATAGTATCGAATTGTCTTCATGAGGTTCAGGCAATGCTTTATGGGCTCTGTAAAGCAGTGGCCAATGTCCCAACGCCTTATGCGAACGGCCCTGAGTGGATTGTTTTCAAAACATTGCATAACACATCCAGACAACATTCCTGCCTTTAATAGAAAGAGACGTCAGGGAGCATGATTTCACTTTGTAATTAGAATGAAACCACCTACGAGACGCTGGTTTGACACTGATTCCATAGAAATGTTAGATTCTACAACACTCGGTCCAACTTCTGGGCCAAGCTCTCTCATCAGACAGGATGGTAGTGATTGAAAGCCGGAAAATTAAGTAAAGACCTGGCCAACACCAATCTATCAGACTGACCTTAGCAGTTTCATAGGCTTGGCAGTGGCTGTAGGTTTTACTAAACTTCCAAGTCATTTTTATGAAATCCCTAGGAAGTATGAGAAAAAGAACATTTCAAGAACTGAGACAAATGTACTGCTCCCCTGACGATGCCAGCGAAGCCACATTTCGAAACATTTATCCTGGCCATGGGTACTTGCGACCTCTGCATGAATGGCATACTTTCATAAAAGGGCGAAGGATTAAAGAAGTGATTACCTACTTATGTACCAAACTTATAAAATATATGAGATTGAAAGGTGCGTCCAAAGTGAACCTTTGTTATTTTCACAAGAATCAGATGTTCTATAGATCGCTTGAGAGCAGGAAACCTTTAGAATGGGAACACATAATAAGACGCTGATTGAGTCGGAGGCAATGAACAGGTTAGACCGTTCGTTAGCACGTTGATACGAGAAACTGTAGCATTGTGTAATCGCCGTGCAGTGCAGTAAAAGCAATGCACATAGCAATACAGATACACCGCCTCGCAGACCAGATCCCCCAAAAACTAGTAGCGCTCCCGTAAATACCAAATAAATACAAATGCAAAAACACTTGAAGTACGGATTCTGGAACGGCTCTAGCATAGAAGAGATCCCTTATGTCCTCTTCCAAATTGATGTACTCACTGGGCAAGGTGTGTATGCCAGAAGTCGAACACATTCCTCAAGGACTACGTTTTACCATATCTGGATTGGACCGGAGGGCCTAAGCGCCTAGTGGTTCCAGGATCATTGGTACGAACAGTTGTTCAAGCGTTATTTAACTAATTGGCCTGTGTAAGGGAAAAGATGCTGGGTACCTCACCAGAGCAGCATCTGATTTTAGTCTGATCTACATTACTCGCAAGAGACCCAAAAGCCCTCACCTCCCAGCGATTACACCACTGCAACCGTTGCCTACATGTTTTCCAGAAGATAAAAGTAGAAAATCACATTGTGGGTCGTCTACCGACCATAGGGCGATGAGATCGGTGTATTCTCGTTTCAGTAGACTAATTTATGAAACTGGATGAGGCTGAACCCATAAAGACAAGACAAAGAATCAGTCGCCACTGTTTTTTCCATTTGGTAGGGTTGACAACGCGGACCCCCTGACACAATGCTTGGTGACTAAGGCACCAACTTCTAAAGAACTGAGCCATACTCTCGAAGTCTTTGAGGCAGGTAAGCCAGCTCGTTATCTTCAGAGTAATGGACAGATAGGAATAAGAAATCGCACTTTAATTGGACTGCTCAAGGCTTTCATGGAGGGCATCGAAACGCTGGATTAGGGTTTATCCTTGTTCTAGTGGCTCCACAGGTTTATAACTACAGTTCATGCGTCAAACCACATTTTGTCGGTTACAGTGCACACAGGCAGCGAAATTGAGACTCCAACCAGAGGGGTTCTAGAGCATGCCCGTCGTATAACAGGGAATAGATATTAGGACGAGTGTAGTCAATCTGACTTACTGAGGAGGACTAGCGGTGCTCTACAAACTCTTCCACCCCTCAGCGTGCACTAGGAATTCCACCACACTTGGCACACATGCGCATCGAGTGGGGAGGATCGCTACACAAGCAAATTACTTAGTCCGTATCAGACGGATCAGTTCACAACCAATAATGTATTTTCGTAATAAAACTCGCCCTTAGGAGGGAGGACGGCTGATTTAAATGGGATAATGACGCATACATGAAAACGATAGGAATAGCAGATAAAGAAATAGGCTCTAAGGAAAGGACTGGAGACCGTAATTATAAATACGGTGAGGTTGCATGATTATTGATCATTTGAATGCACTTTTAGGCTGACAGACGATCAGATTATTGTAGCGTCCCGAGGCTCCCCTTAAGGTAAAAGAAGGCGCTGTACTAGGGCAGAATATATATATTCCGGGAATAGAGGGCTTGGGGGCTGTTGGCACGGCCCAAAGGCCGACCAACCGACTAGAACAAGATAGCCACCCAAGTGACCTAAACCGGTGGTTCGAACAAACAAAGTATTACATTATACTAGTCTTGCAGCTGTGCGAACGTAACTGAACCTGAAGGAGGAAACAAAATCTAATGAATGACCAAATTAGTTAATCTATAAGTCTTATCTATGCCACTCAAATACAAGCTTTCCTCTGTCCACCCAATCTTCCCTACTCAAGGGTTCAAAGCTCTAGGGGGAGGGAGAGGGGTGAGGAAAATCAAACTGTTGCAGCAATTTCACTGATGACATTTGCTATATGCGTGATCTTACCCATTCTGTATGATGGTTTATAAGAATACAGGGCCTACCTTGCTACCGTGAAAAAAATTTGCAAAGGTACTGTAGCGTCCCGAGGCTCCCTTTATGGTAAAAGAAGGCGCAGTACTAGGGCAGAATATACATATTCCGGGAACAGAGGACTTGGGGGCTGTTGGCACGGCCCGGAGGCCGACCAACCGGCTAGAACAAGATGGCCACCCAAGTGACCTATACCGGTAGTTCGAACAAACAAAGCATTACACAGCCCCTCTCTTCTTTCGGGCGTCGTCCCCAACGCTCCCCTTCGTCCGCCTCCCGTGTCAGCCATCACAACGTAATCAGTGCTGCGAGAAGCACCCACGAGCTAACCGTCCTAGTCGTCGAGGTTCGAACGCATGTGTTCCTGTAGTGCCATCCATTCCGCGTAGCACTCGGTGCAGCAAATGCGCGTCTCTTGGCCCTCCTCTGGGCTTGGAGTCCACGGCTAGTGTCGCTTCAGTTGTTAATAGCTTTCCTGTCCAACACGAGGGCGAGGGAGATGTCGAAGATGAACTTCGATCTCGACCCTTCTGTTACGAGATACCAGAGGTTCTCCCCTCCGTATCACATGTACTTCTTTCACAACGCCGACGTTTGCCAGAAGCGGCATGGAGCAGGATAAAATGCATCAAAGTCGGGTCCGCTTTCCGCTGCCACCAATGTAGCGTCCCGAGGCTCCCCTTAAGGTAAAAGAAGGCGCAGTACTAGGGCAGAATATACATATTCCGGGAACAGAGGACTTGGGAGCTGTTGGCACGGCCCGGAGGCCGACGAACCGGCTAGAACAAGATGGCCACCCAAGTGACCTAAACCGGTAGTTTGAACAAACAAAGTATTACAGGTACTATGAGGTTTGCATCTTTTAATTGCCCACATTTGAAAGTAGAAGATTAAATAGACCCGTTTTTGAAAAATCGCATTCGACTCGAACAAGTTTTGTGGAACCCATGGAATAAAGTAGATAATACTTGCTTCACTTCGAGTTTTGGTGAGAAGTCATGCGGGATTCTGCCACAGCACCTTCATAGGGCGGGTGGGTCCTCTGGTCATGGCAGTTACTCCAATTCACTTAGCTCGTTAAAAAGATTTCAGACCTAGTGTGGTCGTCTTTTGTCACGATGAAAGTCTTGAAGCGCTATATTAAGTCTATTGACAGTGAGAAGAAAATTAATACTTAGCATTACTAGTTCTAGGACAATCTGTTTTTCAACGGAATAGATCTTGCAGTCAATTCAATAGTGTTTAACGCTATCCAGAATCTGACATTTTTTGGCAAAAAACGATTCTGATTACATTTTGCTCTGGTTTTTTGCACAAGCACATTAAAAGTTCATGTAAAAGTTTCATTTTTAGGTTGGAAATAACTTACATTTGAAACATGGCCCAATACTAGTTACCGATTGGTCCTTTAGTGGCGAAGGTACCCATTTGAACAAACCTTGGTAGCTCCTAACATGGCTTCTGGTAATAAAGGTATCCAGCTACTTCTCCAAGCTGAAAAGAGGGCGGCGGATAAGGTTTCTGAGGCCAAAAGACGTGAGTTACTGCACATTATGTGCCAACTGACCCTTTACAATATATGGAGTGGGTTCCTGTGCGATTTGGTTAAATGTTTACCCGTTCAAATGATTTCCTAATTGGCGCCATATTTTCCTAAGTGCCTTTGCCCTTTCTTTTAGGAAAGGTAAAAAGACTCCAGGAGGCCAAGTCGGAGGCCGCGACTGAAATTGGGATCGAGAAAAAAGAACGAGAGAGACGGTACAAATTGCGCGAGGATGAGGTACTACAACACTTGAATCCTTTTTACCTAAAAGAACAATGCTCACTAGCTCCTACGATATTTCAGTTCATATTGTTAAATCTTGGCTCTAGACCTCACAAATTTCGTCCGTCCCTGGATTTTAAAGCCTTCCCTATCTCCACTGTGCCATCTGCCATCGATTCCTGTTGCACTGATTGCCATTTTTGGTGTTAAATGGATATCAATCTAGGTTTTCGGTCGACGCAGTAATACCGAGGCCGAAATTGCTGCTGTGACGCAGAAGACCCTTGATATGCAGGCAGAGTCGGTACAGAGGAACAAGGACATCGCTATCCAATCGCTGCTAGAACAAGTTCTTGCCGTAGATCCGCAAGTTCACATCAATTATCGCCCCCAGCAGAAAGCTCAGTGAACAACTCTCACTGCTGCACCGGAAAACAACAACAGAACCCCACTTCGTCCTCAGTACCCTATGCTTTTCGTTTTTTTTCTAATACGCGTTGATCGATTGCATTTCTTCAACTGTCTTGAAGTCTCAAAACCTGTGCACCCGGCACCGCGTACTGTGTTGTCATACCACATCGTGTAGCAAATGAGCCTTCTCAAGCGGTATCATTGTGACCACTATAAAATACAAGTAGACTCGACCATCCCCACAACCGGGTTCCCAAGTTGATGCTTATGCAACTCGTCTGATGCGATTCAGCACTGAACAATTCAAACTGCTTTAAAATGATGGCAATTGCTAAATACCTTGGCAGGACAAGTTTAAAAGACTGACATGCGGGTTCACCCTAAGCCTCAAGTTGAAAGAAAACTTCTGCAAGAAACCGAATGCGTTATAGTAAATGGATGACACGATGGCGATGAATAGGTTGAGGGTTCGTGTGTAGGGCTGTGGAGAGCTCGGGAGGACGTCAACGGCTGCTACTTCGCTCGTCGTTTTAAATAATAGAGATGGTTTCTGAATATCGTGATTGAATAAGTTGAAAGGACTGAAGCATGGGAGTTGCCTAGTTCCAAAAGTTAAAAAGCTTTCACAAGAAGCAGTTAAAATGTGTTACGATTAACGGATGATGGTGGGGTCGGGGGTTTATGTGGGGGGTTTGGGGAACTCGAGGGGGCGTCGGCGACGCGGCCTGCGCACTGCTAATTCCCCTGCCGGCTGTACGGCTCCCGACTCAGGTGAAACGATTTCCAGATTCCCAACATTCCAATAACCATCGGGGGTCGATGGAAGAGCGGCAGTGGCGTTGCTGGTGCTGTGCCGATGGGGCTCTGGTCCACGCGAACACTTTTCAACCTCTTCCCGTGAATACCTAACGGCCTGACGAACCTAAAAATGATCGAACCAACTACCAGTATACACAATAGTTACCTGTGTTGTTACACACATGAAAAGAAAGAAGCTAAACACAAAGTCTAAATGAGTTGTGGCATGTACCACGTGGAGATTTGCGGTTATGCAATTTGAAACATTAGTCTGCCATGCAAAATGAGCAGTGGCAAATTTACTGACTTGGGTTACGCCCGATGCGGCCGCCATTGGTTCGGGTACATTGGAGTCACCAACGTCACTGAAGCAAAATATCACACATCAAGTGTTGGAACCCATTTCCCCCGCGGCAGAAATATAAAAGGTCTGCAATACTTCCTACAAAATTCTAATCAATGGCCAGAGATTTAACAATGCCATGAGATACAGTCCTAACTATTTCATGCATGAGTGAACGAAAGACATTCATTAAGGAAAACATCAAGATTTACCCGTTATCCGACTACAGCACCTTCAAGTTGTATCAGGTAGCATAGATTCTTAGCGCAAATAATCAAACTCACTTATTCAAATGATTGTCTTGAGACGCATCCAATTGAGTTTCGATGTTCTGGGAAGGAAAAGAGACAATTCAGTAGCTAATTATCAAAATATAACTAGCCGTCTTTAAGTCATGATGAAAGGTGTTAGAACAGCCATACCTTTTCAGAGGTGGGAGAACGCCCCACGGAAGGCAAGGCATCTGCTGATGGTTTCTTCGACATCCTTCTGGTGATCCTTGTTGAATCTTAAGCAAAAGCGTTACAGCTAATTTTCACTGAATTAAAAGTGACGCCGAAAACAGCATGTAAAAGAATCTTGACTAAATTGTGAATGCAACCTGAAATACATGACATTTCAAACAGGAATTCAAGGCTACGGATATCTGCCACCGCAGTGAACGCTTAGTAAGGGCCACTTAAACCATCATCATGGTGCCTTTTAATTTAACGGAGGTAGAAATGAAAAACACGGAAAGGCTTGCTGTCCTAGTCATAGTTACAAACTGCGGAGTTGCCTCGGCTAAAACCCGCTTAACATTAACACAAAAAGTGGCCATTAGAGTCCAAATGTTTTAATTATAATGCCAACACTGGCATCAGTTTTGAGAGGCTTGCCCTTTGACTGCAAACATTTCTCAATCCACTCAATTGCTTCGCGCTACGATTTGGCGTAACCAGTTATCCCAAACTGCTGAAGAAAGCATCACACTCTTGTGACACCGACTAAGGTGCAAAAAATCGGGATGTTAATGTACTCGAGCTCAGTCGGTCGAAAACGGCCCTAAGTTGAGCAATGTGGGGCTGATGACCGGGTAGAATAGAGTAGACGACCGAACAGTGTCACAGGCTTACAGGTAGCAGGAGGTGGTGGGGGCGGTGGCATCAAGGACTTTGCAAGAGGAGCAGAGGGAACGTCAGTGGCCAGAGCTGCAGTGGAGATTGAGGGAAAGGTCAAGTCGGCCCCAGTCGCATCGCTCAGCATATCAGTCGCTGCAATGGGTTTAGGCTTGCCCTTCGGGGCATCTGCCTCCCTTGGCTGCGGTTTGTAATGGCGGCAAGTACGTTTGTGCGCCTGACGCGAGGAATGGACCCTTTGCGCACCATTTTTGAATCTGGACCTGTAAGTAGACATTTATTTCAAGCAAGGCGCAGTCTTAAAAACAACATTAGCAACACTCCTAAATCAAGCGGTTATTTAGCAAAGGAGCTCAATATAAGCAAAAAAGCGTTTATCAAGCATGATGTTGACCTGTGTCATTGGGAGTTCCTGATATTTCACGGTCATTGGCAGTTTAAGTAAGGTGTGTCATCACGATTTTAAACGCACATCGGGTCTGTGATGATGGCTCTTAACACCTTTGATAAGCAAACGATAAACGCTCGGCAAAAGTCGAATGAATCGAAACTCCCCGAAAGGAAACAGCTGGTGGTATTTTTACGATCGCTCGCAGGAATTGGTCTAGTTAATGGAAAGTGGCATCCGCTTTAACCAATCAAACGGCCTGAGAAAAGGGATCACCACCAGGGAGTAAAAATCGATAGTTAGGTGGTTAATCGCAGCTAACGCCCAACCATAAAAGACAAAGAAGCCCACGCTACTCGTCGTAGGCGCAGTCAATGAACTGGTTGCAAAAAAAATGCATTTTATGATACCATTGCCACCCAGCACTCTGATCTCATCTGGGATAGCAACAATAGCAGTATCCCAGGCGGTTATGTGTAAAAAACGGCATATTCAAGACTAAAGCTGAAGTTCGATAAACTTACAACCTCCAACACGGAATTCGCAGTGAAATCAACGTACTGTTTTGGTCGCGCAGAAGGCAGAGGAGCAATAGTCGATGGTTCATAATTGGCCAGATCCAGATGATTTACCGCCCTGCGAAGGGCCAGAGAAGCATCGAACATCTGCGAGGGAGGACTAAATGTTGCCAGTCCGAAAGGGCAGTGTGAGACCACATCATTGCCCCTTTCGTTAAGCCGAGAGTCAGCAGTTACAGCGACGTATTCGGGTTTAATATCCACAAGTTGATCAGATGAAATGCCAACCGCGGTGCCATTTGTCAGCGGTTTTGTTGACTGTAAACTTTCGTCGGCTAAAAGCGTATCGAACATTATAATTTTCGATTTGAATAATAAAAGTAGCCGTTACAAAGAGCAAATATTTCTACTGGTGCTTTTAATGAATGAAGCAGTAAAAAAGTTTCAATCCTAGCTAATACAACACTGCTAGAACTTACCAGCGGGAGAGAGGTCGTTCTGTGTTTCCGCAACGAGAACATTTGGCTCCTCATTGGTCTCCTTCGACTTTGATTTATTAAGGTCGACAGCCAATTGACCATTCGTGGTCGCAAGACAGAAACGCTTCTCGGAGGGCCTGCGGTGCAAGAAAGCAGACACAGCTCCCGGAGGAGTTGAAGCACTCGTTGAAGACTCCAATGATGTAGAGGTCGATAACTGAAGAGTGACACGTTTTGTGACATCTTAGTAATAATGCCTCTTAAATAATAGAATTAGACCAACGTAGAAGGGAAATGTTGAAAACGAGGCACATACGTTGAATCTTGTTCGTTTCCTGGGGTTGGTTGTTTCAGCTGGAATTTTATCTGCTTGAATTTCCGCAGCTACAGCTTCACAGTCACATTTTTTACAGAGAGTCCTGGCCATATGCAAGCTCTTCAACTGACGCCCTATACACATTATCTCAAATCAATAATGAAATACGTAAGCCAAGTATTTCCAACTCTTTTCCCTCGATCATACAATTACATTTCTCCAATTCTCTACGTTGTGTAAATAAATGGAAGCAACATACTTAACCAAATCAGCTTTTTCCGAATTGACGCGACTCAAACCTGATTCAAAATCTAAAACAGTTGACATGAAGTAACTGAGAACATGCCTGACCGGAGCCGATCGATCAGCTTACGTATGTCTACAAAATGACAGCAAAATTAGATTAGCAATGCTTGCTATGAATATGCAAGGATGTTAATGCATGTTCAAGGGCCTCAAAGAAGACGCCAAGGATAATGGCATATAATAAGAGATGACTGACTGTTAATCACGTTGGTGCATTCCTTCCAGTGCCTTTGACGAAGTTCCACAAGAGTAGCTATAACAGATGTCTCAAACGGCTGTAGAAGCCCGTTGGTCTCGACGTCATCCCACTCCATGTCCAACACATACAAATGTCCTGAAAGATCAAGCGCTGTGCAATTCTGATAAACTAAAACAAATAGCAAAAATAGCAGAACAGTTTGAAGAAACAAGCCAAAAAAATTTTTTGACCTTGCCTGCGATTTACTAATTTTTAAATGTGCGTGTAAAAGGGACTATAGAAAGAATTAGGAACACCTCAAACTCCGTTAAAGATATGCGCGCACACTCAATCCGACCCACACAAAACCCCTTCCCTACAATAAATGTACACGACTAAAACCTTTACAGTCCCAAGGGCTACACACGTTCAGCCGCCACCACTGAAGTCACGCACCCTTGCGACACCCAAGAACCCAAAGTTGCTTCTAGGATCGCTTACTAATCCTATGGGCATATTTCCCACTTAGCGGAGGAGAGACATCAAGCCCCACCATGGCAGCCACGAACAAAATACCAACTACGCACCTATGCGCTTTTCGCCGGAACTGCGTATATTCCATATGCCTACATCAGGACCCGATCCAAAAGCTAACAAATTGGCAGCAAATGAGTTAGAAATTCAATTGAAATGACAAGATGAGTAAGGACTACCACTCTGAGTTCAGTGCACCAAACGCATCGGAACACCCGCAGGGAACTCGTAAAGATATTTCATTCCTGCGATGACGGCAACGGAAACGACCATTCCAAGAAACAGTGATATTGTGAGCGCCCAGATAAAGGTCTAAAGTTTAGCAAAAAAAAGGAGAAATCGAAAGCAATAGCACCCGCGATACCAAAGACAACCGAAAACTGTGAGTAAGTGAGTGGTATCCCCCGCCTCATTGTGGAGGTAACAGACGCTAAAATAGTAATCATAGGAGAAACGCCGCACATTTACTATCATTGCCACAGCCAGGATGAGAGATACTGACTCCTGTTAGAGCGCTTGCTCGACAAGTCAAGGATATCGCCTGGATAACTAATCTCGCAGATTGGGCAAGCTGACACGTTTAAGTCCAACAGATTTAAAACTAAGTATTAAAGTCATCTGAGGAAGGAACCAAAGCTTGGATAAGTGCTGCCAGAGCACAGCTAATGGGTTGCATGCAATCCCTCATTGCCTACACATGCTCCACCTTATAAGTGGCAATAACAGAATGCTACAGTAAATTCAAAGCTCACAGTTAAAGGCAATGCTGTTAGCATAATTCTGTATTCAACGTAGTAACAGAAGCTCCCAAGTGCTTACATAACTACAGGCACAATGTGGCAAGATATGTGCTATCAAGTGCCTCATCAAATGGCATGACCAAAAAGCTGTGCGTTTTCCAAGAAACGTGCAACGTAGAAACATAAAACCGACTAACACACTTCTACTTGCTTATTTTCATTTTTCTTGTCAATACTAGTTCTCAGGCGGGCGACTTGATCCATCTGTCTTCTACGCTGATTATCACCTATGAAGGCAAAAAAAACGAAACCAAATTAACCCCTCCTCACAAAGGAGACCAAAGAGATCGGAAGTATCCCCTACAAGGTGAAGAAACAAGTGGGTTAAGTGTGTGAACACAAGAGAGTGTGACACTAAAAGCAATCACTATGAAATGAAGTGCTTCTGTAAGCGAATAATCTGAGGGATTTTACCCAAGCAGTAGCTTGCGCTGAGGTGTGTGTTTTCAAAAATACAGCAGAATTTTACAAATCCCAGTATGAGAACCACGTCTTTGACAAAATACAACTTTTAGCTAAATGTTGAATTGTTCTTAGCAAGGTTTATTGCAGGAAGTTTACGGGACAGTAGATTGATTGATGCAAACGAGTCAATGGTATTAAGATGACTATTCATGGGGATATTCTTAAGTAAAGTAATGTTCCTAGTAAACAAAATTCTCCCCTTCGCCACACTTAAAGTGGCAATGATCGAAAAGAAAAGCCTCTTCTAAATCTGGAGTAAGATACAAGCAATAAAAAATGGTAGGTGGCAAACACTTTTTTAGTCCTACAAAACCCACCGATGGCACGCCGAAAATTGTCAATTGGAAGGCGACTCGACGAGTTCTTCCGACCCATAGAGACCTTAGCAGCGAAGTACAAAAACGGAACTAAAATTAAGGGCACTGCCCAATCCACTTTTCAAATTCCCCTTGTTGTTAGCGTGTGGAGTTGTTCGAAACAGATATCTTGTATTAGTATCGCAATTCCTACTAACAATGTTCCAGAAAAGCCGCAGAACAAATCTTATTCTTCTGAGTAAATAGCATTCAAGTAAAACGACTAATACCATGTCAAAAGGAAGTACTAAGGTCACATTCCTGACCAGTATGAGCATTCGCCCCCATTGAAATCGCCACACATCAGAAGAATCCAAGAGCAGAAAATGCAAGCGTTCATATTTATTAAAGATAACCGCCTAAATCTTATAAAACAACCAACTCGAACTATGACCCACAACAGTTGCCGGCTTAGACCGCAAACAGAACTGGCTATCAAATGCTGTGGACTCTTTCGTACTACCAATAAAGTGCCAAGCTGCGTGGAAAACATTGCGTAGGGCCTACCATTATTCATACCTAAACCAGTTAAAAGTTGAAAACCAACCTCACGAACGGGCCTGGTGGGACAAAGTTTTGGCTGAGAAATCAAAGGTCATTTGAAGAACACTGTCAGCTTCAGTGCCTCCATGACCCTTCTTCCATTTGGTAATAATTGTAATGTCGCACTTACTGGAGGGCCTTTTTTGATGGAGAACCATTTCTTTTTTGTGTGAAATTCAAAATTCAAATTCATTGTATCTAATCAAGATGATGCTGCTGATGGACCGAGGTCACATCGAGTTTGAAGGGTTAGTTGATTTACTGGAAGCTGTTCGTGATCGGGGTATATGGCTTCGAGGAGTGCTACTTATGAGTACTCTCCACGTGCACAGCCTTTAGAAGGTGTAGAGTATCCTCTTACTGTACAGTACTGTGGAGGTTAGCCCAATTTAATGAATATGTTTTCTTCAGAATGTACGCTGCCTATTGAGTACTGTGAATTTTCCAGTGATCCGGCGAAATGTAAGGCATGGCTTGAGAAGAATCTTCCTGAAGCGTTTGAACAACTGAACACCGCGGAACAGCTGGCTGATGAAAGTAACTCAAGGAAAAAGTCCCGTCAAAGTCGAGGTGGCAAAGGACCAGGTCCTAAAAAACCTTCCGAACAGAGGGTCTCCGTCTCTCGTGCTACTAGGGGCAAGAATAAGTTTACGACAAGCGTTATCGGCCTGGACACATACGGTTTGAGCACAATTTTTATGTGATTCACTTCGACATGCTGGCCGTACTTCACCTTATTTGTTTGTCAATTTCTAGCCCTATTTAGTTGCTATTTATGCTTATCTTTGTCCCTCCCACACCCAGGAATTGATTTAAAGCAAGCTGCCAAATTTTTCGGGCAGAGATTTGCCACTGGCAGTTCTGCCAACAACTCGGGAGAAATCGTTATTCAGGGCGATGTTAAATTTGAGCTTATGGAACTGATTCCCCAAAAGTGGAAAGAAGTAAGCTGAATTGCCTCAATCAAAATCTGAATGAGCACTTACTCGTGGCGAATTCTACCTTTTCAGATCCCGGAGGGGTCAATCGAAGACCTAGGCGACATAAAACGCTAGACCGTGGCCCTTGTCCCCAATAAATACCGCTACAACATCACTTCCCTTTACCTGTCCTATTTCACGTTCTCGCTAATGGTGCGTAAACCGGTTTCGTTTCTGGGGGAATTAGTTTGCGGTAAAGCTTAGTCTAGGACGGAGGCTTAGTAGCACCTCGACTGATGAACGTACATCAACGTTCCTCGAGGCAGTAAGCTTTAATAAGTGCTAAATCTCATATTCACATCCAAAAATGGGTTTTGCAAGGAATTGATCGGGAGGTGGTACCGTTGCGACTAACAGTGAAATTGAGGCTAGGTCTAATCTTGCGGAAGTGATCACTCCGTACACAAAGAGCAGTTCTGACCGAACAGGCCGCAGACGCCGCCGAAAGCCCGAAACTCTACCGCGTAAGCTGACAGAATTCAATCTATCGCTTAACTCGTCGAAGGTTGAGTGCCCGTGGCAAGTGCCCGTACTTTGGCTTGCTCACTAGAAATGCGTATGGGCGGTAAAAAGTAGGTTTTTGCACTCCATTCAGCTTTATGAAAGATAGTCTATCGGTGCTGAAAAACTTTCAGAAGAAATCGGTTAGGAGATGATGCTAAGTAAAGAGCACAGTTTGTCGCATTCAAGGGGCGAGCACACAACCGCAGTTTCCTAGCAGGAGCCTGGTGCAGAGAGACTCTGGTCGAGAAACTTGCGCCTAGCGAAGCACAACCACCACTAAAACGGAAGCAGAGCCGTGTCAATCGCATTGGTAAGAAAACGACGCCGAAGCCAAACATCCTCCCTATCTCACCTTGCTGGGTGGTGATTGATCGTCGGCGTATACCTTGTCAAGCAGACGGAGTCCTAACTCCGTGCGCAGTTGAGAGATGTACTCGCGCATGAGGCCAGAGTCAGCAGCTGAGGGTTTTGCGTACAGATTATTTAGTTCTCGTGGAAAGCCGGAGTCGCCTGGGATGTCGAAACGCGCCAGAGCCAAAGACGTTAGCTCTTTTGAGCCCTGAGACTTTGTCGGACACTGCCAAGCGCGGAATAGCAGTGCAAAGCAATGGGTACCATCAGGGGAAAGGAAGCATACAAGGTCCGACTTACTCTTTGCAGTTTTTTTAGGCATTCCAAGATGTAGAGTACCAAGTAGACGAGGACGCGGTCAGCATCACTCTAGTGAAAGCACGATGAAGGCAAACAATGCTACACACCTTGAACTCGTAGTTCCTAAAGAAAGTAAGAGGCTTGAAATAGTTGAGTGCCTCGTCGATGATGTCTTCCGTAAGTTGAGGGTCCTGTGGAGCGGGGCCACGCGCTTTTGAACGCAGTGGCAATATGGCCATATTGCCAACACGCCGTGCGGCAGATGTAAATCTTGAGTGATAAGTAGTCTGAATAAGAAATTAGAGATTGGAACGTTATGACAAAGGACCTGTTCCAACACAGAGATGCGTCTAAGTCGGATAAGGAGTCACTTCAAAATAATATAAATGGAATCTGAGAAGCGTTAAATCGTAGGTATGGGTTAAAAAGAAAATACAAGAAAGAGTGCAGCTAAAGAGAAACATACTTTATCCACACGCATACACACCTCGTCAAAATTTCATAACCTAACCCAAAACCTAAATCCGACCCGATGAAAAATAGAAGTAAATAAGACAAAAAAGTACACAAAATCAGACCACAATGCAGAACATGAGGCGGTACGCGGACACAACCATATTAGTGATAATGCCTCCGTCAATTTTATGGAGAAATGGCCCACTTTATTGAAGGCAACCGCTCACCATCGGAGGAAACTCCCCAACTGTTCAGAAATCATACTGTCCCAGCCTCCACAACAAATTAAAACAATCTGCGAAAAATGTTTAAAATAAAAGCCTAACCATCATGCCTACTAAATAAAAATCAAAACTAATACGGAATGCCATTGTTAACCCGAGTCGGGTGGTTGCATTTAGAAAATACATAGCCTAAATAAAACACTAAACAAATATGCGATACGACAGCAAAGTGTGATGCTTCGGAAGAAAACGTAAAGGTATAATATGCCACCATTTGCGCCGACCCCTGCACTGAAGCTTTCAAAACTGTCAAACACCACAACGGCTGCAGGTCTACGGATTAATAAAAAGAAGCGGCCTCTAATGTGTGTAATGAATCAAGTACTGTTTCGTGTGACATCTACCCAGTGCTTGATAAAGTTAGTGATGTAAAACACGTAATTATGCCGTCCCCAGTCTACGCTGAAGTCGTGATTAACATGCAGTACCAACATGCACAAAAGCCAGGAGACTATTAGCATGGTCCAAAGGCCATGGCGCCACAGAGTGGACGTACAACCTGATCAAACACTGCTGAAAAACAACTATCCGATTCCCGCCTAGCTTCATCCGCCTTCCCTTCAGTGTCATCCTTGGCGCTTTCCCAAGCACTTCTCCGCATCGGCCATCATGATGTGGTCAGTGCTTTGAAAGCCACACCTGCGAACCAGCAAAACCAGTCATTTAGTGTTCTCGTATACGACAATGCATTTGGGCCCGACGTCACCGATGCATCTCAATAACCGCAATGTATCCAAAATCTCGTTCCCTTTGTGAGCTATACATGAGCTCTGCATTGCTCAGGATTGAACGCTGCTCCACAACGTGGACATCTCGTGTGTAATACTTTGTCTGTTCGAACTACCGGTTTAGGTCACTTGGGTGGCCATCTTGTTCTAGCCGGTTGGTCGGCCTTTGGGCCGTGCCAACAGCCCCCAAGTCCTCTGTTTCCAGAATACATGTATTCTATCCCCTGTATTATGCCTTCTATTACCTCAAAGGGAGCCCCGGGATGCTACATTGGTGGCAGCGGAAAGCGGATCCGACTTCGATGGATTTTATCCTGCTCCATGCCGTTTCTGGCAAACGTAGGCGTTGTGAAAGAAGTGCATGTGATACGGAGGGGAGAACCTCTGGTATCTCGTAACAGAAGGGTCGAGATCGACGTTCATCTTCGACATCTCCCTCGCCCTCGTGTTGGACAGGGAAGCTATTAACAACTGAAGCGACACTAGCCGTGGACTCCAAGCCCAGTGGAACTGCCAAGAGAGACCTGTGACGTTGTGGTCAAGTATCCTCTGTAAGCTCTCTCTTTTTTCCTTGGGCGACTCGTCGTTCTTTGTCAAAGTGCGCATCCACAGATGTAGAATGTGCAGCACGCCATTCGACGGCATGGTTTTATGCTTTGCACACTTGGATCGCATGCATTTTGTTCCTATGAGGCCCGAAAGCCGCATTTGCTCAGGTTTCTACGATGCCCTGGCGTTCCTTCTACGGCATCTTCTCCTGGAATCGCAATATGTGTTGTGTGTGTCTCGACCCATTCGAAAACTTGGATTCGTACCTCCATCTTTCATTGGATCACATTTTCGTGGGAGAGGAGGGCCAAGAAGCGCGTACTTGCTGCACTGAGTGCTACGCGGAATGGATAGCACTACAGGAACACATGCGTTCGAATCTCGGCGACTGGGACGGTCAGCTCGTGGGTGTTTCTCGCAGCACTGATTACGTTGTGATGGCTGACACGGGAGGCTGGCTGAGGGAGCGTTGGGGACGACGCTCGAAAGAAGAGAGGGGCTGTGTAATGCTTTGTTTGTTCGAACTACCGGTTTAGGTCACTTGGGTGGCCATCTTGTTCTAGCCGGTTGGTCGGCCTTTGGGCCGTGCCAACAGCCCCCAAGCCCTCTGTTTTCGGAACATATGTATTCTGCCCTAGTACTGCGCCTTCTTTTACCTTAAAGGGAGCCTCGGGACGCTACATCGTACACCAGTGGCTACTCGTAAGGAAATTAGTTTTAGGGCAAAGTTAGTTGGTAGATAACAACGTTCTGTCAAGCCATCTATCTATTCACTTGCCTACTCATCTGCCTGTCAATCTACCTGGGTTCTATTCGGCCAGAGGACGTGAGCGAGACATCGTTTTTTTTCACTCAAATCAAGATCGTTGCCACATATGAATCGGTCAAGCCTGTAGTCGCTCCAGCTGGTAGTAACCGCCTTGTGGAACACGGGACTAGGGTGGTTGCCGAAGGTAGACACTATGTTTGGCCATTCTGTTAGGAGTTTTCACGCATTCACCCATCAGCAACAGTTGCTCTCCTTTTATCACGTTGAGGTTGGATATTCAGCGATGGAATTCAGGGTGCTTGTACTATTGGATGGGATTCGCTTGGCGTTGCTACCAATGTAGCGCGTCTAGCTTTATCTGAGTTGGTAACTGTAATACATTGTTCGTTCGGACTACCGGTTTTGGTCACTTTTGTGGCCACATTGTGCTTGCCGGTTGGCTGGCCTCTGGGCCATGCCAGCAGCCCTCAATTCCTCTGTTCGCAGAATATGTATATTCTGCCCTAGTACTGTGCCTTCTTTTACCTTCAAGGAAGTCTCGATACGCTACAGTAACGATTCACAGCACTGAGGAAGAACAATATGCTAATAACGTATAGAAGAGTTGAGCGACAGCTGGTAGCACTTGAAGATGATGCCGCTGTAGGGAAACACCATCCAGTGTAATTGAATTGGATTGATTGCAGCGCCTGAGCAGTAAAACAAACGGTAAACCAAGCTGCTACTTTACTACCTAGCTAGTTGATTTAATGGTTTTTCGTTAAATTGATAAGCATTGGCTAAGTTCTATTTAAATCTACATTAATCTGTATTCTTTTGTTGCAATTTTTTGCATCTTAATCATCTAGTAATCGACTTGTTCCTTTACAGAGGGTTTAATTCATTTTTCCTTTAGATTATTCATGCGTATTATTTTAAGGAGCGTTTAAGTGCAAACCATACTTGCCTTATAAAATGTCTAAACTGACAGTTGGTTTTTCTCCCGGGGGTTTTAACGTAGAGACATGTCTATTTATAGTAACATTTTTCCTCAAGCATATCCTCTCAATTTTATTGCTTTTCAGTACTTTCATCTGCCACGTTTTCACTCAAACAGCGTCCGTTATTTCCTTTTGCGGTTACTTCCCCTGGGAGAGGAAGAGCTTACGAATGGCTAGCATAAGTATTGTAGTTGCATTACTACTGCTTTTCATACTGGCTGATGTCAGTAGGAGCGGAATTACTCATACACTGAACGGAAATAAGGGCTTCATAATATGAAGCGTATGTGGTAGGTATTTCGATCATAAGGAGATATCCGACAAATGAAACATTCCTTTTAAATTAATGAGAAAATAGCTCGGCTTGCATTATCGCTTTGTTATCATAATTTTCTTCTGTTGCAATGTATGACCCCTATGCATTTCGAGGCAATGAAGGTAATTCAAACGAAGTGTCCAGGATTTTCAGATTAAGAAACTGAACTCACGCTTAATCGTTTTTGCGCAAAAGGCAGCTTGAGATGCTTGCATGTTAAAGTGAAAACGAAAGGACCAAAGTCAATTCAAAAGCTCCGAGGCTTAATGTATAGTCACCCCATTACATAGGGGTTGCATACATTTATATACACAGCTAACGGGTGCGCAAGCACACAAATGGAACCGTGGCAACGGAAAAGGACTTAGCAAGAGGTCCGTGGTGCAAATGAAATCAAGCGTAGCAGCAAAGTCAACAGAGAAGGCAAGACGGGTCAAGAAGTTAAGAAGGGGAGTGAGGGGAGGAAAACGTTATGATAAAAAAGGTGTTTACGATTGTGGCGGCTCGGAAGGTCGTAAATGCAAGTGGGGCTTTGGGAAAGAGGCATATTGGAAGTGCATGGGTGTGGGCGTTTCGTAGAGATCTCTTCGGCAGAAGACACGAACTCGTGGGGCGTGCCTCAAGGCCACATAGAAAATCACAACGTTATTGGATAAGCCTACTCAACCTACAAGAAAAACAATCCTTACAAAATCGCAGAAATGTCTAACCAAGTCACAATGCATAAATATTTAGGTTAACAAAGACTATAGGGCTTTCCGCTTTAGTACAAACGGGTGAACTCTGACGCTTCTACAGACCTTAATGAAAGTAGCTGCTATTGCTCTGATAACTAAGGGACATTCCCAACTAGTGCAATTATTTATGCAGTAATCTATTGTATGTGGATTTCCATCAGTGACTTTTCTTCCACACTTACTGATTTTACCTAGGCAAAAGGTCCTATTTTCACAAGACTGCATTTAAGAGACCGATAGCTGTAATAAAAGATTACATGTTGTTCAAGTGTAATTCACTCTGATGAAGGTGAACTATTTTATTATACCACATGGGAGGAAGTTGTAAAGCCTTATAAATCCTCCCACAAACAGAATGACCATCGTTGCATGTGATTTAATCACCAATACAACCATGTGATTTACAGGCGGGTTTAGAGGCTTCTTCTGACTGTTCCCTTTCTCGGCCGCCATAGCAGTAGCGTCGGCTGCCCAGGGATTGCCGCCGTTCACGACCGAAGTCACCCTCGCGGGAGGTGTGGGGGGTAGAAGGCCGCCAGAGAGCTCCTCCTGCCCTCGACAAGGATCGAACTGCAACTCCATCCGATTGCTTCCTTCCTCTGCATGGCTCTCCGTTGTCCTACCGAAGCACTCATCCACCCATTTACAATTTGATACCTGCGCACATATCAGCCAAGGCAATTTTTCGATTCTCAAATAAATGCGTATAAGACGGATACACTCATTTACGATGTCACCTACCTTTTCATTATTCGGTGCTGATGATCGGGTGGCTAGCTCCAAGAAGCCATCTTCGCCACCCGGATTGCGATAAGGCATTTGCAGGGGAGGGGGAAGACTTAGTGAATTGCTACCGCCGGGGCTGGAGGAGTTCTCAATACCCGATAACCGTGTGCCATTGTTGGCGACACCACTTCGGCCCGACTGCAACGGGGAAAGACTGGGGAGTTTGGGGCTTCCGCTCAGGGAAAGCTGTCGCTGCGCTGTGTGCCTAGAGGAGGTTTTTCGAAGCGACTCGTGGCCTAAACCAGGACTCAGCATGTTCTGCACCATAGCATCCAGCTCTGCAAGCCGTGAAAAGCCCTCCGACTTCGACGCGGAATAGGTGGATGACTGAGGCAAATGCGATGATGTCCTCGGTGATGCGGCGCTCTGCAAGGTAGTTTTCTGTTGTGACACAGCGTCTCATATTTTGCTTGGATAAGTTCACTTAAATTTGGATCACTTTTTCACATTAAAAAGATTTTAATAAATCTTAGTTAAAACACCGTAATACAAGCGCCCATCTTTTAACAAGGAAAGCATGGGGTGTGGAGCAGAAATTTACTTACAGTCACGCCATTGGAAACTTTGGGAACTGAGGTAGTAGGGGAAATTGGGGAGAGATTTTCCAGACGTTTTAAACGCAGTGCCATCTCATGAAATCCTTCAGAAAGGTTCCTGTTTTGGTTGAGGAGCTGTTCAATCCGGTACTAAAAAGGAACAGATGCTTTAGTTAACCGTTATCGGTGCTACCGATGCAGTGTTTTCACAGGATTTGAGGCGTACCTGCCCTTCCTTACGTGCTGCGGCCTCCAATCTAAGTTGCCTCATTAGCCGGTGAACTTGATAGATGGCTATTTTGGTTTCGGTCTCCTGGATATTTAGCTGCCGCTTTAGCGCATCAAACGTTTCCGCGGACAAAACTGTCTCATTGTTGGCTGCCTTTTCTTCTAGCTTCGCTGAATCAATTGGTGTGGAGGTCAAGTTGGGGGCGGTAATCGAAATCGGTATTCCCATGGTAGGGTCGCCGCTATTTGATGCCTCCTTTGAAAGTTGGTAGGAAGAAATTGATCTCAGATCATTTTTGCACGCCTTAGTCATTCTGGCCTCTAGAATGTCCAACTGCCGGTTGAGAGAATTGTGCGTCTCACTCAACGTTTCGACACGTCCACCCTATGGGTGAGTGTAAAAGACTAGCAAAGATAATTCCTTACCAGATATGGAACCCATGATATCGAATCCGACTGACGCTGTTTGTCATTTGACGCAACTGACTGATCACTCATTAGACTACCTTGAAGTTCGCCCAACAAACGACTGAGCAGAACAGGATCAGGTGGAATACTAGACTGGCTTTGCATTGAATGTGTGCTACCTATGAATAAACAAATTTGAATTTAATCATGCATACGCAGACTGAGGTAACTACACCCTTACTTACTTCCACACAAAATTTCACGCGCAAGATTTGTATCGAGTGATTGACTTTGTGGCAAACCAAAAAGAGAAAGGGAAATTGGTGTTGGATATCCCAGACTATGTCCGAATTGACCCCATGCTAGGAAGTCATCATTGGTAAGGCTTTGCTTCATTTGAGAGCGAGGATGGCGGCGTGGAATATCAGAGCTATCACTCGAAACATCGCCGTTGTTGCTCGAGGTGCGATGACGATGCCGACGTCGGCCAGAAGAGGCCTTTTTTACCTTCTTTAGCGTCAATGGAGCGGAGGGTTGCTTCGAGTCTTCGTCAGAGGCTTCCTCACTGTAGATGATGCTCCTTGCCCGATCTTCTCGTCTATCTTCCCCAGGGTCCTCATCAGAGCTGCAATTCTTTCGACGCGTAGGATGTCGTCGCCTGCGAGGCGAATGCCACTCGTTCTCATCCGAGGTGTTCTCGCAAAGGGGTGGTGAGTGACTGCGGTGGTTGCGTTGCAACATCTTTCGACGGTGAGGTAAGGTGGCATGGAAACTATCCCCACCGCCTGCAGCCTGAGCTTCGTCGTTTTTTTTTGAGGTCGGATCATTTTCTTGCTTTTGAAGTGCCAGTCGATGGCAGACATCAAAAGCCTGACCGACAGTTCGAACTATTCTCATCGCCTGCAACTGTGCAAGGGGAGGGACACCTGAATCCAACTATCTGGAGCATTGAAATTGCATTGTCGTAAACCCAAATAAAGTATTACTTGCTATGCTAAAGGTAAATTGTGTTGATAAAATTTAATAAAATGCATTATTCACATCAGAATGGTGTCATTCCAACGGAACAGCAGACCTTAAGGGCAACACAGTTTGGTTCTAATTATTGGCAACAGAACATAAGTAAATGTTTTCTACTAAGCACTTGGACGCGTTGTTTGGACACAAACTAAAAGTGAAAAAACATGCAATTTGCTGAGCATCTGAATCCCAGTTTTTCAACTCACTTTCTTGTAAGCCTTGAAGACGTAGCATTTAAAGGAGCTGCTTTTTCCATCCCGAGCAATATAGCTGAATATTTTTAAATCCTGAGAATCATGAGAGACGTAGAAAATCCTGAAGAAGCGAAACAAAAGTGCATTACAATAAATTTAATGCATAATTTTGGAAAAATCGCGTCGATCAGGCACCAGTAAAAGCTATGCATGCATTTCGCAACGATTTTGCCTCTTTATTGAGCACCAAATAGCTAGTGATTGTATAGATACTACGGTTATATTGCCTGAGGTCATGCCCAACTGCACGGAGGTTGAGGCCTGGAGAGTAATTCTCATACACAAGCAGTATTTAGAGAGTGACGATTTTTTTCACTTTCTATCACCTACATTGTTTTCAATCGAGGAACACCATTTGAAGCTAATTTGGTTGTGAAAAATTAAAACTTAAAATTTTCTTTTCAGCGATGGTGTCATAAGGAAGTAAAAGTCCTTGCTTAAATCAAAATGCCCCATTTTGGTTGATGTTTTTGATGGCAGCTCGATTAAATTAAACAAAAATTATTGCTTCACTAGCAAAAATACTACTTGAGTGCGTTAATAACGTTCGTACCATACCGTGCATACACACAGAGCTTATGCATAGCGGTCATTTCTAGATTCTCCAAAGTGTTTTTTTTTTAAGAAATATTTCAAACCGCCCTTGCTCACACAAAACAGCATTCTTTGAACGACAAAATTTTGAGCCAAAGAATACCACAAAGGTCTATGAGACCCGCAGCCACCTCACAAAAGTGTACTCAAACTTTCCACGAGGACTGCAAAAGCACCGAGCATGACGCGTCTCAATGAAATTCCTTTGATGTAAACTGACAGGTCATTCGCACTATCTAATCGAAAGTCACTGTAAAATTTTAAGGTCAAAAGAACCAAAACAAAGTCGCAGCATGAGTAGCTAAATGAGGTACTGATTCAATGAAAGGAAATAAGAAGTAATAATGCTTCTTTAGAAGTGATCTTATTATTAAATGCCTAAAAACATCAAAAGATCGCCTCAAAATCTTCCGAAGCATACAAATTCCTCACGGCAGGATAAGATTACATTGAATTAATAGCCGGCTCTTGGCTTTTTTCCTAATCAAAACGACAGCATTAATATTGGCGGATGAGACCAACCTGTAGATGGGATGGAAGAGTATAACGTTGGCGGGATGCACGCAGGAGAGGGCGGAGGCGTTGCGTAACCCCAAGCCGAGGAGACCGCCACCGCTGCTGCCACCGTGGCAGGAGGGAGAGGAAGGCGCCTGCGGCCCGCCCGTCCCACTATCCTCCATACTCATCGAGGTAGGTATTTCTATAACAGGACCAAGCAAAGCATCTGCTCTCAGTAGAGCGCTCTTTGCCTCGCAGTTAAAGCGACTGCATTTCCAGCACGTGGTGTTTTGAACGGAAAAGGGCGTTTATTTTGTGTATTAATTGGCGTTCCCTTGCGCTCTCTTCTTGAACCATTAAAAATCTGAACTAAAACAAATGTCGTAAAATTTCAAAATTTAATAGCTCATTTTAGTCCTTTAAGGTAAACAACAAGAGCAATTGAGCTTGCATGCATTAGTTTTATCCTTAAGAGCCTGAGTAAGTTCAATAAGCCAAGAGCTATAAAAAGAGATTTCAACTGCCACGATTGTTCTGTGTGTGACACTTGCTTTACTTAGGAGAGTTGTATCAAAGAAAAAAACAGATGAAGAGCAGATTAAAGCCAAAAATAAGGTATTTGCACACTGGTCATGGTCCCTAGAAAAGCATCCGAGTTATTGTCTACTGAATTAAGTGAAGCCGTCTGATGTAAAAATTTCAAGCGATTCGCAATGAACACCGAATGTTAAGGTCTTTAAGAAAAATAATAAAACATAAAAAACAGTTGTTACTACTCAGTTTGATACTATAACCGTTTTAAAGTTGCTGGGATGCCGCGTAATCACAACGGCTAGGGATTTCTGAATCTTATAATGTAAACAGATAGGCCGTACAAATGTGGCGTCTGTAAGCACAGTCATTCAGATTAGCTCACCGGTAGGGACTGGAGTGGTTGATCCTGATATTTTGCTTAAGGCAGAAGAGAACCTGGTGCCGACCTGTTAGAGCATAGAACAAGCATACCAGCCCGGAAAGATGAAATCAACTTTGACCTCTAAACTCCTAAGTACAAAGGCCTAATAACAACAGTGCAACAAACAAAAAAAACGCGAAACTTTGCTACTTTCTAATTTTTATAATTAATTTGAATAAACAAGGTATGAGGTACTGCCTCATACAATGGCAGCCGTTCTCATTCTCAATCCAAAACCTATCCAAGACTAAATTTCTATATGTAGGAAGAAGCTAGTGCATTTTTAGTTCTACAATTAGCTAATAAAAGCACTTCAAAACGGGAAAACTTGTCACCTTTGGTTTGTTTCTTCCGTACACAAAGACACCATCAGCTGACACTTTGAGTAACGCCTTCTGTTTCTTCACTCCTTTGGCTTTGAACTCGTACTAAAGACGTGACAAATGCATAAGATGGTTGTATCAGGAATTTCGGAAGCATCGATACGTAAGAAAGAATAACTTTGATTAGTAGATTGCCACTTCGCTAGTTTTGCATCAGGCACTAGACAGCCTAAGAAGCGTTGCAATCGAAATGCAGAAATTGCCAGAACCGAAGCCTTAAAAACAACGAACAATCACAGTTGCGGTGACTTAAAGCGCTAACTTTAAATTGGTCAAGAGGAAGCTGACATTTGTAGTACATATATGCATATGGAAAATGAATCCTAATTTTTAGGGTGTCCTTCCTGATGCTGCCTCATTTTGTCTGCAATTTCACTGTGGGATTTCACCATTAAAAAGCCAGACATCTCTAAATTTCATCCTAATTGAGTTCCATGCAATTTCGTAAGTGCGATAAGTAGGTCATCTTACAGGGTGCAGTGAGTTAGTATATAAAGGAGACAGAAAATTTTCTTTCTGGCAGCTTAGAAGACAGCCTTGGTTCAGATTCAGAATATTTAAATGCATAAACATAAACTACATCATATAAGTAGCTGGAATTAAACTTCCTATTTCTGAAATTTTGAAGTTTACAACTTTTACAAAAAAACATTAAATTTCCATTTGGTCATGCTGAGCGGAATGCCAGTCGCAGAAGTGGCCATTTTCTAATAAATTAAATGCGTAAATTTAAGTTGAAATCGCAAAGATTGACATATGCTATATCTTCTGGCTAACTTAAGTTATTTTTCAAAAAAATTTGCACCTTAACTTCCAGTTTGCAGTGGCTGCGTTGACTAGCAGAGTAAATATTTTCTCCCATCGCAAAATCCATAAGACAAATACATTAAATATATTAAATGCTTTAAAATTCTACTACGTCAGCTTATGCATTATTAGCAACCGAACTCGCAAAAATATATGAAAAAAGGATGAAGGAGCTAAGTTGTAAATTTGATAAATAGAAAAGCTCACCCGAATGCGTCGCATCGAGGAGACAATTTCTAGTCGATTTTGGGGTCTCGGCACCTCCATTGCTCCAATGAACTGAAACGAGATGCCACATTGAAAACGTGCACACTCAATAGCATTGCCGTCATGTCAACGCTAAACAGTAAGGCTGCAAGTCTTGAGGGTAATTCTCAAGGTAGGTTAGAGTTCACTCCTTACACAGAGTTTGGTAAAATGTCAGAGAGATAGCCCGAGTTTTATTAGGCTGGCAGTACCACTTGAAGAGCATTAGTATGCGTTTAATTCAGAAAGATGATTAACTCATTAAACCTGAAAATTCGGCACAATAGGTGCAGGTGCACGTACGAAGTGTAAAGTACGGTGAACGAATTCACCTTAGCCAACTAGTAATAAACTAATTGAATGTTCACTTTTGAACATTTTAACACTTTATTTGAGGATTAAGACAAATTGACCCAAAAACCGATTTGTGCGCGGAAACATCCAAGTAAAATATTCTTTGAGTACAAAAGATAGGGTAGTGTTACTTGTTGGCCCAGATGCAACAAAACTACCATAATTTTACGATAAGACCATTTTGAAGAGCACACAAGGCCTCTGTTTGACCGTCTTCCTGGCGCCAGTTATAGGTAGCCCTAGGAGCCGTTGCGCCTCAACTAATGCTTTAATGTAAGTGCCCTGCTTAGTGAAGGATGCGAAATCCTATTGTGCCCAAATCGTGATGTCAACTTGAACGATGCTACAGCAGTAGCCATGCAACTTCAATAAATAAAGTAATTCCTGCCAGGCAAAACAGATAGAGACGCTTTAGCATTAATAGGTGGAGATGTGGATGGGAATCAGTACAGCTGCATGGGCTGCTTTAAAAGGCAAACCGTGTTTTAGTACGGGTGAGTATATTTCGCATTAATAACTTTTATGTTGACTGATTGAAGTAAACTGGCCGCCCTAATTGCCACAGGCATAAGTGGTTTGCATGACTAGGTTGAAACCTACTTCCCCGTATACTAATAATTTCCTGTCGAAACGAAAACAAGACTCAAAGCCAGGTGGTTGCATGTCACCTCACAATTTCATGACTGTCGGTGATAGTGAAGTGAAGTGATTGCGGAAAAATATCAGAGAGGAAAGTTAATTTGATTGGGGAGCAGAGCTGTCAGGTCAAATGTAAAGACCCCAGAATCCAAATGTACGCGATTTATTCATACTACGCTCTCAAAAGTATATTATACATGCTACGATGATGTTGTTTCCTTTTTTTAAAAATAAGGCCAGTGAAATTCAATTATGGTTTAACCGCGTATGCACTACCATATCGGTGGGCGAGTAAAGCAGCCTGGCATTTATAACAGTTCCGAATGTTATCAAAAGTTAACAGAGAGCTGGTCCTGCAAAGAATTTGTTGTTTTTGAGATCACTGAAAACTAGTCCAATTTATTCCATAAACAGCAACTAGAACACAAATTTGCATCAAAAATTAGTGTGGTTTTACAGCACATGTCCATTTATCAATGTGATCAATTATTTTAAGGTTTTAACTTACTGTTTAGAACCTACTCTTCCACATTACAGGCTCATTTAAATGTCGAAACCAAACCCAACTGGGGTATATTGTCTTACCTATTTCACTAATTGGGCTTTCTTGTCATTTTAACTGAAGTTTTGGTTTTTAAGAAAAGTAGGGCAAGTTTGTTGATTTGCTCAATTCGTCCCTTATTTTTTGGTCATGCTTTGAAACACAACGATTTATTTCCAGAAAGTGGAAATGATATTACTTCCTGTTAATTTAGCAGCAAGATCCACATTGGCTATTTTAGCGAAAATAGGGCGTAAATTTTACCAAGCGGCTATTTGCTCATGGGAAAAGCTGGCGAAATTCACCACTTTTTTTCTCACAATTTTACCAAACATCAATAAGTAAAAGCGTATTGAAGGTTTGATGCAGGTAGAATTTAAACCTATTGCTTTCGAGCCTTTGGCCTTCACAAGTTGCACGCATTCCTGTGCATCTTGTGTTCCCATAAGGCATTATGTATTTTTGTCTTTATGGCACGGCAAGAGTTCTCTACATTTAATTCTATTTTCACCCTATTTGAAATTTGGCACATCTCTAGGTGCCACTTTAATTGTTTCTGTCAGTAAAACACAAGTTAATGCGATCGCCAAATCTACATGCGTGTGCCACATGGTGCTCCTGTGCTTACAAAAACGTTGCCCTTTCCGGTATTATCCACGTGCCCCAACCTCCTCCAAACATTTCGAGGCAATACAGAAGTAATTTGGGTATCGGTAAATAAGTAAACTCTGCCTCGCCGACAATCAGGAAAATGGTAAGAGTTGGTCTTAACTAAGATGTGGCGAGGACAAATCAGATTTGAAGAAATCTAATTACCCTAACTTCATTTCCGAAAATTGTATTTGTCGCAAAGTTGATTTATTTCTTTGGGTAAACACAAGTGTTTTAGAGTGCTACCTTAAGCTTTAAAACCATCCAAGAGAAGGACTTGAAAACAGCCCAATTTTGCCGTTATCTAACTTTGAATCTTTTGTACAATCTAGTTTTCGTCGTCTTAGCATAACTGTCGATTGTTTTGCTGTAAAGCGCAAGTACCACAAAGAACTCCAAAGTTATGAAGAAAAAATTAAACGAGGGGCTTGAAACCACCCGACTGTTGTTATTATCAAATCTTTAACTTTTCTTGAACAGAAAACTGCGTCTAAAATGAAGAAAGTAGAAAACCAGAACATTTGGTGAAGATCAAAGTCCGTTTCAATAAGTGTCAAACAGAAGTAGTTTTACATTTTAGTTGAGTAAACATTTTTTAAACCTTTTTCAAAAGTTAAGCTCCTTAAATAGCTGCATTGACTCAAAGCCCCATGGGAACGAGAATGTATTATTGACTAAAGACATTACTACCTTGTGTCTGGGAACAAAAGGGTGCGATTAACTACCCAGGGCTGCTATTATAGCAAGACTCGACGCTAATGCAGTTGATTTGATATTCCAAGGTAAAACATTTTACCGTAATTGCATGATAATGACGATACAAAAGAAGGCACAAATAATACCTTAAAGACGACTGCAAGATACCAGCTTCAAGAAAGTAGTGTAAGGGTGAAACAGGTTCTCTTCACTTCAAGAAAAGAGGAATTACCCCTGTACCTTATGGCTGTAGCTCGTATTCAGAGCGATTTTATTTTGATAATGCTTACTTTAGGCTCAATCCGACTGGTGCTGATACAGTGGCATGTTAGACTGAATCCAGAAGACTATGCATTAAAGATATAATTTCAAACTAGCCAAAACGATTTTACGCCAAGTTTTTCCCACAGAATGAATAGCATACAGTGGATTAGTAGTCTTGCGGTTAAACATGCCGGGATGTTAAGTATCCTCAAAACAGGCAGTGCAATCGGTGTTAAAATAAATATTTAAAGTTTACGTAGGGCAGCGCTTCAAAGATCAGCGTGACCATTAACCCAGTCGGTAGCAATAGTGATGTAGCAGTAGTTGGAGCAGAGCAGAGCAAAACCCTGGTGTTGCTTTAGCACAACAGCTACTGCTGTGGCCAGCCTCTGAATGTGACTAACGCGCCAACATAGCGGAGGGATTCATGCCTCGCGCCGGGTGCGATTTCGCTCGCGTGCTACTCCGTATTACGCCCTGGTGCTGTGCTCGCAGTGCTGATGCAAGTGTCCAGTGTGTCTCCCAATTATTCACGGCTCTTACACACCCCAAACTATGGCAATGCTGCACGTATAAACACCTATACAAAGGTCAGTATGGTGGACATTCATTCAAAAGGTAAGGTGCCCATAAGTGCTCATTTCAAACGGATGGATTCAAAGTTACCTTCTCAAACATGGCTTATTTGTGCCCTTATTTGAATAAAGTACCGAAATTTGTTCAAAAATTTAAGCCTATACTATTATCCTTGACTTCTGAGGGTTAGCCTTCTCCAAATAACATCTTGACAATTTAATTTATTACCTATAACATTTAAGGTTGCGTAATTTGGTTTAGTGATGTGATTTTAACCTAAAGACCAAATAGTTTGCCTATAATTAAGCAAATGAACTTTCGCCGGAAAGTTAAGGGAGAAAACTGGCGAGCGTTTGAAGTTAAAAATGCTCTTCGGCAGAAAAGGAGTAAACTGTCACAAAGATAACCCCTAGTCTTTTTTTTTCGATAAATCAACCTCAATCGCTAGCATACTTTGTGTCACACATTGTGCCCATATACAGATGTTGTTTTTACAAAATAAAAAGTGGTACCATCAAAGAACCACTTTCAGCTTAACAAAAACAGAGGCGATTTGCTCTAAAGAAGGTTTTTAACTGAAGGCACACAAGGCTGGTGTACTCTTCTTTTATCAGGAAACGATACTACGAGCCGATTTTATTCCTAATTAACCATTTCAGAACAAACAATGGGTTTTAAATAGGTTAGATTATCTCAAACATAATGAAAGTTGATTGAAGAGAATTTGGTGCGATTATCCACAAGTCTGCAAAAAATGCAATGATGAAGTTCTGGAAGGAGACCTTGGACTATCAACAACCCTTGATGTGGAGAGAATACTTTTCGTCCAATTTCATCTACCACGTGTGTGTCTCGATTAGTGCGTAATTTAGATGCCAATAGAAGAGGACAGTAAAAGGCTTGCCAGTGCAGGTGCTAGTGTGTGGGTGTTTACAGTGGGACAGAAACTATAAAGGCAACACCGAGAACTGTCGCCAGGGAGGGCGAGAGTGCGAAGGCCTTCCTACGAGGCGTGACCGATACCCATTAACAAACAACTACACCATACACTGCCACCGAAAGACTGGCCAAGTAGCCCATATGTAATTGGTGGAGCGAGCACCAGTGGACCTTTTTTGCTCTAGGCCATAAGTACACAAAAGAATGCAGAGCCTTGGTTAAACTAGTTTGCAATTACGAATGAAGCAACTTGACATCTCCCCTGTTTTTGCTATGATTTGGAGTTTTACATTTTGATGCATAAGCTATTTCTCTCAGTAGTATGAGAACCAACACCTAGTGTTTGTTTGACTAAATCCAATTATTTGCACAATTCCGAATTCCCCTTTTTTATGTGCAAGCAGAGTTTCTGCTCCTTGTTGTAAAAAGGGATTTTCCAAGCCCTCTTCATTATGCCTTATTAGGGACATGCAAAATCATGGTTATGCTGCGACTGTCACCATCTCCCATTGCCACCTTTTCCAACGTCAGAACTTAAACTTTGAAACCGCCGCAAATGTAAAAACAATGCATTTTGATGGAATTTAACTAGTAAGGAGCAATATTTTTGGGCGATCGGCACTTCAAAAGTTTCATTAGTCTACTCCGATCGTGATAAAACATTAGCCAAATAAAGAAGAGCTGTTGTTCCTCGTATCGTGACAACAATATTAGACAGTGATAAATTGTTTAAGCAATTTCCAGGGTACCTTTATTTATCAGAACATTATTTCATTGGAAAAAATTTGTATTTTAAGTCAGCAAATCCCAAGTATCATGCGATTGGGAATTCAGTGATGGGTCCTGCATCTAAATGCATAATTAATGGCATTAGAGAGGTTACAAGTCGTCAGTTTGACCATTGTCTGACCAGATGGAGTGTGAAGGCGTGCAGTTGTTCGCATAACATTTGACTATTATTATACTTCTGTTCGATGTAACCAAATTAGGAAACTGCCTTCATGACCAAGTCAGACCAACTGTCCATGGCTGTCGCTTCTTTAAATTTTCAATTATCATGAAAAATGACAAAGTGGATTTCCGAATTGGGAAAGTTTGACTATCCTCTACGGTTACAAAAATATTTCTAGCCTTCATACTTTTTTACAAATTTAATGCTTTGCTGGACTGGAGAATACATTATGTTAACTACAAATTGATGGATAATCTCAATGCCAGTGATTGCTAAATGAATCATTCTCCATCTGATCAGTAAATTATCTTGAAGCTCACAACGAACTTGTCGTCACTGATTGTGGGGTGAAGTTGCTATATGATATCCAAGGATGAAGCAGCAAAGGTGGTTAGCTCTGCCAGTAAAACACTCACCTTGCACAAAACATTCACACAGATACTGTTGTCCTTTTTAATTACCTCAACTCAGCACTACTTTTAATTTCTCACCTTTCTACTGCTTCAGATGGCTAGCATTACCTGAAAAACGTTAGTCTGTTATGAAAAGAGGTGCCCACTTGATAAGCTTGGCAAGTGTATGAAAATGTTGAGCTGATCGCCTTCTAATAAAAGGTGAGATAATAAAATTAGGATGGTGCATTTACCTGTTGTAAAGTAGCACGACGTCTAGCAAAACAGCAGCATCTACGCTAAGCCCAAGAAAAGTAGCTCCCTCAGCATGAGGTCTTGTCAAGCACTTGAAGGGCACATGTATCCAAATTAAAGCTATCTAACAGATTTTTCTGAAAACTTGCTGCTGCTGTGTGTTTAGCCAGTGGTTTAGCAGCTTTATTCAAGCCTAAAGTTTTTTGGCTGTCAAACTTGTCTACAAAAGCCTACTTGCCCGTTCAATACCCAATCCGAAATGCTTCCAATCATTCTTCTTTGCGAGACTACACTATGCGCTCTTTTAAAGCCACTTCATCCTATCATTAAAATATGCTTATTAATCTTAGAGTTCAATGTTACTTCCTCATTGAAATCTGTTTTAGATCTTCACAGAAAGTTTATGAATAAACATTATAGTTGCCAAAACAACGGCAATTATCGAAAGATATTTGGAGTTTGATGGCAGTCTTTATCGCACCCAAATTTCCTTAAAATAGGCCAGTGAGTTTAAAAACAAATAAAAAGCTTAAAATACCCCTTTATCTTCCAATAGTTGTAAAGATTACAACAGGGGAAACTATGCGTCCGGAGCTAGCTTTTAGCGTTTCGGTCCTTAAAGCCCTCGTGGGAGCGAAACGGGGGGTGTATGAGACACCAAACTTAACTGTATGCCCAAATGAATTATGCAGACGCATCGTTAGCAAGCATCCCAATCCGATTCCTCAAAAAACATTAGTCGGAAAGTGCAAATTACGGCGAGATTCATGAGTTGGTGATTTTTTATTTCAATACAGCATTGTAAGCGCAAATGCATTAATCCATGGAATATTTGTTTAGCTCGTGGGGCACGATCTGGTTTCATTGCAAAAAAAATGTTTTATCAAAAGTGCTTTTTGATTTCTCCTCATATCATGCTGAAGGCGATGAGAAAAATTGACTGAAACAATCGCAGACTGCACGTGCGAATGGACTTCTTGGGAAAGGATGTAAATAAACGTTTTCGCATCTTAGGAAGCTAATTAACACTTTCTTAAGAAAATTAGATGCATCCTCAAAAAATTTACGCAAGCCAAGTGCATAAAATAGTTGATGAGAACTGCAAAATTCGAAAGAGGAATAAAATTATGCTCAAATATTTTCGGTACCGGTGTCCAATTTCGGGTAATAAGTTTATATAAAATATGGATAGCTATGGCGTGAGTGGGTGGAAGCACCCTTGCTCATAGAAGAAACTACATAAAGCATTTTTAATGGACGCTCTGTTTAAACCGGCGCTATCAGTTTAAAGATGGAACAGTTCTTTCCATCTCGCAAAACTGATGCACTACGTGTCAACTACCTACAATTTTTCTTTAGTGTTATCAGATTTCAGAACTAATGGTGACTCCTATCCTTAAAGTTTTTTAAAATTTAACAAGATTTGCGATTACAAGAATCAGGTTACCATGAATCACCGTAGCGTATTCGTAATTACGGAGTAGTCAATGCGCTGGGAATGGTTTGGACATCAGTAGAAGACCAGAATAAAACCAACACGAAGGCAGGCGCTACTGCTAAGCTAGCTTTGACGTCTAAACGCAGTAGCGGGCAATTTCAGCAGAAAAAATTATTTGTTGCCTTACTCTTGGATTCACAGACTAGCAAGGAATTCAATAGATTGAAAGTCTCATGCCTTTTCACAAAATGGGCAATGATTTGATGGATGTATCTTAACAGCGACGGTCAAATAATTTTCTTAATGTATGGATTCAATTGTTGTTTCACATTCTACCTCAACTTCCACCAAATACAAATGCGGTTTTCGATTTGATCTTTTAGCAAAATCAAGGCCTTAGATTTAACACCAACAGAGCGAATGAACGCACCTTGCAACAAAAGTGAATGCCATGTTTGAAAACCTCATCACTGTATACGGGGACTCGAGTATCCAAGCCGTCATCCAGCATGAAGTCATAATTATTTCTCCTGAAAGGCATTACTGTGCGTCTCTTGGAACGACGAGGCTCAGTGAAAGTCCATGTGAGAGATTGAAGTTGCACGCGCTGTCCACACAAGCAAATCAGTCGACACACTCGAAGAATGTTCTCTACATGCTTTGTCAACAATTTGTTTTGTCCCCCCGATCCATGTGTGTTCCCATTTCACGTATTCCGCTAACACGTGGTTGGCTGCTCGCCGTCCAATCACCTCCGACCAAATGATACTGTTCCCACTGGCGTAAGCTAATTATTCTCGTGTGACACGTCGCGCATCATTTTTGAAAAGGAAAATCAAGTGTTGCTCCAACCCCCTTAAAAGTGATAGCACGAAGCCTCCAAGTTGACGAGCAATCCAAGCACCCTATTGTTTCCGCCCCTGACTTTTAACTTATTAAGCAGCCTCACAGAAGCTTTGAGTGACATTGCGCTTCAATTAATATTATTTAAATGGCAATGGACTCTATAATCCCACACTTACAATAATATTTATAGCATATTCCTAGGATTCTCATAGTTAAACCTCCCCCATACAGCACGATGGCAATGGATATGGTTATTCATCAGAAATGCAGTCATATATTTTGCCGTTTTGTGGAAGATTTGGTAATCATCCAAAACGCATTGTCTATTCTGCAGATGGATACGCTTAGTCTACGTCCTGATTCAAATTTTAAGGATTTTATATAGATCGTTAAGATGGAAGGGTCTTGAATCGGGTTACCATGGCATAAAAGTGGGACAAAATATAACGGTTTTATTTTCCTCTTAAAAAACTCTCATCAAGCAATTAGCATCATTTGCCGGTCTCATGACAACAACCTTCTCAACTTACTGCCTTCTCAAAATAATTTTATTAGGAGCAAAACGGAAAGCGTTAAGTTATATAGTGTTGAGACTTAGTTAGGTAGCGTTAAGTAATCACACCTTAGCAATTAATGCGGAAAAATGTTGAGATTCGCTAGTCAGTCGGTAAAATTTAGACACTCGTTTCGGACTACTTTGCAGTAAACATAAAGAAAACTCCTCTTCATGCCTTTTTGTTGCATATGGAGGGAAGTGATAATATGCAGTGTGTTTGCGCCTCCTCTTCTCCGCTTGCACAATAACAACTGTTTAAATTAAAGAAGTCAAAACTGTGAATTCATGTTTTGATGCCGCCTCTGTAGACAAAAATACAAAAAAATCGAGACAGGACTAATGCTGAATCTGATCGCACAGCTGTAGAAGTTTTCTGCTCCATTCAACTGAGCAACTAATGATTCTATCATGTAACAAGCTTCGTTGCGTGTATTCCCTCCATGGAAAGTGGTACATTGCTGTAGCATTGAAATGGCTAATTAATCTGACAAACGGATGAGAAATGATTTTTGAAAATTTTCTTGCTTGAATGTTGCCTTAATGGTGACAGCATCCAAATCGTCAAATAAAACCAGAATGCTAAATTGAATAGGAAATAAGGTGCTCTATAAATTGAAAAACCTCTAAAATCCCAACATTTTGACAAAACACCACCTCTAGACAGGCTATGGGACCCGCCAGTGTAGACACTTCGACCTGAGGACCGGTCTGGAAGTCCATACTGGAACAGAGTGTAAACGCCGGTTGGGTTATCTAGGCCAACGTAGCACATTCGAGCGAAAATTTCAAAAAAAGTTAAAAGTCTAACTAAAAATGTGCGTTTCTGATACACTTATTTTATGAAGCGGTAATCCAAGGGATGCAATCGTTCTTTGCCTTGTAATGAGTTCGTTTGAAGTACATCACGAAGCGGTGCTATTCCGCCTTCACTCATGTAAACACATTTTCCTGCCTTCCAAGTGTCGCTTGTAGATCTGACGATGTTCGAATTTAATAGCAAAGTAGAAATAGTTGCATTTGGCCTTTGTGTTATCCTTTAGTGGCATTTGTAGACACACTGTCTCGCATGCGGTAAGCACTGGACCTTAATTCATGGGTTATAATTATGTGGGATATAGATTGATTTGATTTTTCCTTTTTAGCTTAATTAAAATTTTCAAAATTGCGCACATGTGGTTTTCAACTTCAGAGCTACTATCGAAGATATTGCGAATGTATGAACCAACTGTCGTTCACTGCATGTTCTTCTACCAATTTCGCTACCTCTTGTAGCAAATTTGCATCATTTTTTAAGCGCAACTTTATCTCACACACAATTTTTTAAGAGGCGTCAAACATTCGTTATACCTGCATACAATTGGGTGTTATAATCCCATTCATAAATGCCATTTGCACATTAATTTAATAAGATACTCTGCGGTATATGCTAAAAGTGGACCCGAAGCGCCTTTCCTCTCCAACTCTTCTTGATGGCTGAGTCCATACCCGATCAGCTTCAAATGACTAAGTGCACGCCTGCATTCGCCTTTCAACGCAAGTCACTTTTCAATTTTCAATTTTTTCGACAAATTCCTCACGTTTATTAAGGTGACTGTAATGCTTATATTGTTTAAGAATGATCTTGTGGGTGAGAGGCGGGAGGACAATTTTAAACCTGGTCGTAGACGAACAAGATACTTTCGTCGTAAATCATTCGGCTCCGCTGCCACGTATTCTCCCTGTGTTATAAGGATGTCCAGAAATATTCAACCTTCTCAGAACAGGGATGATATAAGAGAAGAATCCTTTACAGTGATGTTTGGTAATAGGTCGATATTATTTCGAGTGAAAAGCAAATTTACTTCATTACAATAAGATGCTTATTGGGCAAAAAATTCGTCTGCCTTCTCCATCAGGAGAGGCATCAATCTTCATTTGGCGGTCGCTGGTATGCGATTCAAATCGGGAACAAGTTTGTTTTGTGAAATCCGAATTTCAAATGGCATTTTGACACGTATCTTGCAGGTGTGAAATAGTACTGTAGAGAGTTTCGTATTTGTGTACAAGTAGTTGTTAAAATCTGCAAAATCGAAGATTGGATTGGTACACTAAGGCAAACCGTTCGGCATCTAGAATCAATCCAATCAAATCGCCTTTACAAACATCTTTTGCAAAATATCCATTTACGATAACGTTTGAATGAAATGCTGCCACAGCAGTTCGAACTCCATTTGGCAAAACAGGTTCTGCGTAATTGATTGTGACCATTCCTTAATTACGCAAAGGACACACTTTGAAGCAAGACTCTTGGCATAAAATGCGCTATATTTTTCCATTATTCAAAGTTTAAGGTCAAAATAGCTCCAAATAATGTAATCAATAGGTTGATTGCTCTCTAGGTGAGTACCAAATAAAACTTCGATTCACTGAGCTTAAAATCGCGAGTAATATGTTCCAAAATTGAGCCGAAGTCCGTTGGCATAACCGAGTGGTCACATGAGTGACTGAGCCCTACCCAAATTTCACCCAGCAAAGGGAGCTCATGCACTATCTGATAAATTGATCTGTGGCTTAATAGGCGCAAACGCTGGCGCACGAAAAAGTGATCGCATCGAGCAATAAATCCTCCCATTACTCCCGGTCTCCCAGTCACTCCTATCCCTTTTACCGCCCTCCTCCCTGGCTCCCTCGCTCGTTATCGCTCTCATGCCTGCGTCCCACCCAACCCCTCGGCTCTTCCAAACCTTTATGCCCCTTCCAAAGCCCCGCGTGCGCCACTGAGAGCTTCGCGCACACACACCGTATGAACACACACACCCACCGTAGGTGGTTATCACTGGTTCGGATCGCCCGTTTAGATCGCACAAGAACGAATTATTGTCCAAAAAACGTTGACTACGCTAAATACGACAATACGAGTTGTGCCGCGACCATGTAGTCAACTCCCAACAGCACAAATCCTTGTTACGTACCAATCAAGCCTATTCGCAAAACATTATCAAAAATTGGATACTATGGTTACCAAATAATGTTTAGCAAATTCCAATTGACCATCGTGTAAACTAACACAGATTTACCAATAAAAAAGACTGTATTTACGATTTTGATGGATTTTCGGCAGAAAAGTCTTACCTGAGCATTCAATTACCTCTCATCCCAAATGTATGTATTGCCAGGTGAATCAATCAACTTGACCGTAAAATAGTCGCGCTTTACTGTTTGCCTTTGAGTCACCATGGCTACAAGATACAGTTAGATACACAAAAAGGGAATGACAAACTTCTTTTTAAAAAAGTAGAAGCAACGCTGCTGCCATTCTCCATGTAACCCTAAGGATTAATATGGAAAACTGCTATTTCATCAAGTTGACGTTTCATCAATTTCGATGCATGATCACTTCATGTTAGGGTGCTTCGAAAATCATATGTGACCAAAACGATTTTTGAAAATAAAGTAATCTAAAATAAAGTAAACTTGCTTCACTTCATTGCCCTGCCTTTGAACTTCTTTTTGTGGACCACTGTTCGTTTGCCATGGATTCCAAAGTAAGTCAGAGCTTCTCATTGTTTTAAGTTTATGTTTTAAGCTGCGACGACATCCATATTCCACCCATTCATTTAAAAAGCTGCGATGCAGGTTGCTTGATAGTTAAAAATGCATGAACGGTAGCAAATATGGGATATTGTGTAGATGCTGGAGCCACTGCAATCTTGCATAAGAATGAATCTGAATAGCGGCCAGTTATTGGCTTCCTGTCTCCTCCGGAAATTTCAATCTTAGCCAATTGTAGGGATTAATCAGAAGTCGAAGATGCGATGTCAATCGACCTGGTTTGACGGTGAAAACTTTCAATGGAAGATAGCTGGTCCCACTTATGATGTTTGAAGCATAATCGTAGTGCATTTGTGTAGAACTTCTTTTTCCACGCTTTCGAACGGAGCATTTTCATTTGTGATGATAAGAAGTACCTACTTGAGGCTCTGAGGTGGGAATATATGCCGCTTCGGTAAAGATTGCAGGTTTTTTGCATTTTCTGCAACAAAATATGGAGGCGAAATAAAATGGTTAGAAGGATCCCGTAGACATATCCTTAAATATTAACTGATTTATTTATACTTATTTTACTTTAATGGCTCTTTAAGGAATGATGTCGTTTGCTACTATTTTAAATACAACATGGAAAATGTGAAAAAGGTAGCTTTTGCCCCCGTTCTTCAGTTCTTCTCCGAAGTTGAAGATGGATTTTTACAGAATGGATTGGCATTGCTGTTTTCGAAATCAGCAAAACCAAAACGAGGCTCTATAGAAACTAAAGCAGGCAATAGAGATTCCCGAATATCTTTTCTAAGAACACAAATTAATTGTCATTACCATGCTTTACTTGTGTAAGTCATACCACTTGAAATAAATTGTCAATGAATGCCCAACCTACTGTATGACCAGGTAACTTCTCATTATTTACTTGTGCGGGAGAAAAGTTGAATTAAAATTTAGTCGGACTTACTGAATGCGTTTGGTACGTGCATACTATCGCATGTGCCCAATTGCTCAATTTCTGTTATATGGTTCGGTGTTATGCTAATGAATCGCAGCATGCAACAGAGGTGCTGCAAATTGGATCGCAGTCCGTTGCGTGATTGATCCCATGCACAAGTACAACCGCTCCTCGCTGAAACAATGCTACAGTGTATATCATGCCATAGATGTTATGAGGATAACAAATAGCCACTGAGGTGCAGGCGAGTTTACCTCCATGATTTTACAGGTATAACATGCCGCGTAGGGCAACAGTTGGAACTGGAGGCCACCCGACCACAGTAGATGTGTAAAGAATTTCAGATCTATGTTACCACCCATCGTTTCATATTCTAGCAGCTGTTCTGATAGTTTTTCAGTTGATTTCGCTCCTTTTTATGCATTCTGTAGCATGCAGATAGCGATCGCAAATATGCACGAAATTTTATTTATGCTTTTTCGGCGATTTACACAATTAATTACTCCGTTCTCTGTTGACTTTTCCAATTCATTCGTTGAAAAATTATTTGCTGTCCACGATTTATTTCCGTGTTACATTGCTAATGGGAAACCTTTTTTTATTCGTGGATCCTTTAAGTGTTGACCTTGAGGCAATCAACATCCGCAACCTTTCATTTCATTCGGTGAGATGTGTGAACAGGCGGTCAATTAGGTGAAGGACCTTTAATCGTAACCGATACTTAAAAGTGAAAAACCTCGCTTATCAGCGCTCATTCAGTGTTGACTGCTTGTCATTTACTAGTTTTCCTATTTAACGGTATCATTGAGTATCATCCTACATTGTTGCGCCATGAGAAACCATTAACAACTAAAGCTCTTCATTTCTACCTGAAGAGTGCTTTTTGTAACATCTTCAATTCCCAAAAAGCTGTTGTCAATACATTATTTTTTTCCACCGTCAACGAACCACGGACATGGGAATCTGTACAAGCTGCCCCAGACGACTATGTGTCTGCTTTCACTGTCACAGTATTTGAAAATGTCTCCATATTGCGTGCCTGCAATTCGTAGTCGAAAACAAAAACCTTTATGTATCTTTTGGGTGACATAAAAAGTGTTGAGATTGATTTGCCAGTGTTTCAACAAAAAGCTTTTCATTAACCAACCACCAATTTGCGTAGCTTCAATCGGTCAGCGTTTCGAAAGTAAACAAATGCAAGCACACCTGTGGTCGAGGTTCCAAAATCTTAAGGGGTACATTCTTATAAAACACATTTTTAACCTCCTCAAGCAATATTTTACAGCTTTGTTAGATGCAGCTAAACGTGGCCATTTCGCTGGATTAAATAGAGCTAGAATATGATGATGAAACGAAAATGAACCGAAATTTGGCAATTCTATTATGGAGGAGACGAAACCGTCACCAGTGGTTGTCTGTGTGTGTGTGTGTGTGTGTGTGTATGTGTGTGTGTGTATGACTTATAAATTTTGCTCCGATAGCAGCCAGTATTTTATGTCTTGCGAACAACTGGAAATGCGCAGATATGAAAACACATTTATTTTTATGCAGCACTAAATTTTAAACAAGTCGTTCCTATTTTCCGAACTTCTAATATTTATGTATTTAAGTCCTACAATAGTACACTTTGTGTCATCACCCTTCACTGATCCTCTACCACCAGAAATGGAACTCCATCCTCATTAATTCAACATTCTATGGACTTACGATTTGTAAACTTTATTGTCATATAAATTGTCAGATGAAAGGAGTTTTAGTCAAGCCACTGAAAGATTGCTTAAAATACTAACGGATCCTTTGATTTGACGTCTTTCATAAACCCGTGAAAACTACTGCAGGATTGAGACGCTGATCAACTTAACATTTAAGGCACAGTCGCAATTTTTAAATCTCGATATGCTATCGAGCACTTTTATTGCTGCTCTATAGCAAAGTCATCGCAGGAACGGATTACAAATGTTTCAAAAACTCACTGGGACTGTCAACTTGAGGCTGCACAAATGTGACGACACTTTTATTCCTCTATCCTAGTCGGACGACTACTAGTGAAAGTGGTGAAAAGCAATTAAATGGCTACTTTTTGGTATCTTACGGAAGTGAGAGTAGAAAACACTAAGCGAATTACCAAGGATCATTTCGAAATGTATTTTTATTTTACCCACGAGCATTTTAAATCTTGTTTTGTCACTTTGATAAATTGGTCAGATTTAATGTGGTCTAAAAATGAGGTGGTATAATGTAGCACTTTGAATTAATCATGCATGCAATAAAGTTCCGTCATGCTGGATACAGAGTTAGAACACTTCCAAAAAGCGGCTATTCTTTCTTCAAATTAAGTAAAGTCATTGTCGGGAAATTTAAGGATTTTTATTACCTCTTGGCAATGCATTTTGGTAAACATAATATCAAATCGAAAGTTGAATTATTTGGATTTAAATGAGCAAAACACTGGGGAAACGCCTACATAAAGTCGCTTCCATATGCTCTGGGGAGTGCCATGTAAGTCTTCATTGCTCTTATTTCCCACAAAAGCTTTAATAAACTTGTTCTTTATTCTTTTTATTGCTAAGGCATAAACGATTTTAATCTGATCAAGACTTTTGCCATGATTAAGGATATTTTAGTACCTAAGCTCAATTATCGTACTCAGTTGGACTCTTTTCTGATCTCGACGTGTGGAGTCTTGTCCTGTTGTTTTAGAGCTCAGCTTCAGAAGGCGAGCGAGGGTGGGAAGTATGACACCTACCACAGCTGTTGCCAAGATTTCATCTGACAAAAGTTCGGAATTTTGTGTCCGTATGTGTGCAAGCCGCCTTCGAGAAACAGCTGTTTCTATAGCAAATGCGCACACTTACATTCGACACACACACCAAACCCTTTCGTTTGTGGAAGGTATGTTTGGTACTGTTACTATTACTACTGCTGTTGCTGCTACTGCCTTCGGTGCTTAGAACATGCTGACGAAAAGAGGGCGATTGCAATGTGTCTGGGAATGACATGCGAAGGAAGGTATAATTAGGCAACACTCGAGAAAACTTCGTTTCTGTTGTGCTAAATAATTTGAGTGAGGAAATAGAACTAACAGTTTCAACTGTTTTGTACAGAAAACTAGCAGTTGTTATTAGTTTGAACATTTTTATTTAATATCATTATTTGATTGCACTTAATGGTTGAGTAACAATTTAAACACAATTTTAAAGTGACTTGATGCAATATAAGTTATCGAAACTTCCTTACGCGTGGAAAAATCAGTTGCTCTCAGTCTAGCAGTGGACCGTTTCCGCTTTTAATGGGGTAGCCGGGACGGCTCTTTTCATTGCTTACAGAATTAAAATGATTTCAGCCTCTGTAAAAGCAATAAAATCCCCAATTGAATGTACATTTAATCCAAAAATTTCACGTATTCTTCTGATACATATCTTCAAAAAATAAGGTATAACGTACTTAGAACACTATTGTCGCATGAACCTTACTTCGAAAATGCTTTGCGGAGACTGAGGCATAAAGGAGTGGGTTTGATCATTCATCAGCGGGCTTTTGCTCAATGCTTAAGTGGTCTACACAAGCAAAATTGAGTAAACAGTAAACACTTGTGAGCTGGTGGTGCTGGATAATTGCTTTGCTAAAGTGGCTTCTTTTGGTAAACAGTATTTCGGGCATAGCAACACACACTTCATAGCGAGATTTTATTTTTGCCATTAAACCGATATTTATAAATGCTGGATCTCTGACAGTTAAGCAGCGAGCTGTTTATTACGCAAGGAAAATTAGCGAAAGGCGAGGTTTTATAGTCACATTAACTCATTTGAGCCATCTTTTACTTTAAATGCGTCTCGGGCACTTAAGTCACCACTATAAAGTGACTAATTTCCTATGAAATCAGGTAGTCGCTTTGAACTGGTGGTCGTAAGAACGTGTGTTACCAGCAAACATTATTTTAGGCTGCAAAATGATCTAAATTGCTAGCTGTGTACGTTTCGTGGTTATTTGCTTAAACGTCTCGATGGAAAGTAGGAGTAGAATAAACCACCTTTGAGTACTCACTTCACTGGATCTGCGGTGATGGCGTAAGCGTGAGTGAGCTATTTAATAACTGAAGGGAAGTGAAATATAAAATTACAATGAATCCTTTGGCTTTGCTCCAAACTCAAGCATTCAGTGGGGAAGTTGCTGGACAAGTCTGCTTCATGCAGTGCTTAGAATTGAAGCATATACTGTACAACCAGACCATTTGGAATTCATTTTGTTGGTTTGTCGACAACCATTATCCACCACAAGTTCACACATCCTTGAAAGGTCACCTAGCCTTCCGTGCCCTCCTTACTTATCCGTCACTCAAATCATGGGCAAAACATTTTGTCGTTTTAATACATAAAAGCATCCGATTATTTATTTCCATACCAGAATATAGCTTTTGCTAAGTAGTTGCAGAGCAAAACTTTAACAATATTTGTTGCTGGGATGATACAAATTGTTTAGATCATTCGAGCAGTATAGGATTACCACATTCGAGACAACTAAACTATTCTTTAAAAAGTGATTAAATAAACTATGCTTTTAAATTTTTAATGTCTGTAAGGGTTTATTGTTTTAAGAAAATATGGTCTTTTCAAATAGAAATCAAAGTGAAATTGATTCAGTAACTTACACTATTAAAAAGCGATTAATTTTAATACCATCAAGCGTTGCTCGATTAAAAGTGTTGGACGCTATATCTACTGCACTTTTGTATCTTAAGTGCCGCTATACAGAATTGCATTCGTGCTGCCTGGGTACGCATGTTGAATTAAGGTCGTAAGCCCAACGTTTCGCCGTGGGTGCTGATGGTGGCTTCGAGGAGACTGGGTTTCTCCGAGACGTCGTCTGACATAGAATGAAGAGCTTCGAAGCATGACATACAAGGGCCGTCAATTTGGTACATTTGGTCAATATAAGGGCTGACAGTTGATCTTATTGGCCAAATTAACACAATTTTACCAACTAGCTTGCTAATCAGTTATATGCGCTCACTACAGGAGTTTTCTTCCGAAATTTCAGTTTGTCCATTGCTGTGCTTAACGCCCTTATTTGTGCAATTTCACCTTGTCCACCTCATAATTACTCTTCTGATAGCTACTAACCGATAAAATGATTGTTTGAAAATGAAGACTGTCATTGACAGCATTTATAACTTCGCAATTTTATTGCTTCCTGTCTGTCCATCAATCGCATTTCTCCGTCAACATACCTGTCCCCAACAAAAACTCTCAGAACATGGCAAGAGTCATTTCTCATCCTAAGTCTCAAATTAACTTTTAGCAAGGTAATCAACCTTTTTTTCCTCGACATCGAATCACTGCGATTCAGAAACTCCATTCTAGACTTCGGTAGTAAAGCGCCAATACATCATCCAATAATGACTTGCTCAGGCCCCGTTGGGTTGCATGTCGCCGATTACTACGACTCATCCCAGCACAAGGATCAAAGGACGCGGGTAGTAATTAATTTTTTGTCTAAAAACTGCTACTCTTGTCTACTTAATAATATTGAAGCTATTTTTGTTCTTTCAAAGCAAAGGTCCACTTTTTGCATTTTTGCGTGGTCCCTATGCGTTAAGGCATAACGCAGAGTGCGACTCTACTTGAATACTAACTATTAACTACAACCAGAAGTAAATAATGTTAAAGTAAGGCATAGGATTGGAATTATGCTGTTAGGCGTAATTCTACTGAATCCCATGTTTATGGTTATAGGCTGTGATAGCTATCTGCAATGCATAAAAATGTGCGCAGCGACTTTTAATTGCTTTTTCATATAGAAACATCCGAAATGTTCAACATTCGCTCCTAAATCCTATATATTGGCCTAAAGTTTAGATGCTGTTTCTTGGAGCATCATTTAAATTGCATCCATGTTCCTTTTTTGCTAAGCGAACAATCGAAAGGGAAGCTCGGTTACTTTAAAACCATGACAATAAGGACTTCATCGACATTTTTGAGGTCTTCAAATGTTTACTTTTTTAAATACTTCTTTTAGTTGCAAAATGGGATTAAAATACAAACCACTTGCTCGTAAGTAGAATGTCACTTGTACTTTGCGAAATGCTTATTGGTACAGCTTAGAGCATGTATTCCGCACCTCTCAGAAACTAATCTACATTGTGTCCTTGAACAGCTTCTCTCAAAAGTAGAGCTAAAAATTTACCATTTTTCCCTTTTTACCTTGTCACGAAATCATTGCCACATCGCATGCTAAGTACTGCAGGCGTAAGCTTGTGCTGATGTACGCATTGAAGAGCTGTAAAATCGGCTTCACCGTTCACTTCACTGTCGCAGCGCAAATTGCAGCTCATTCAGCATCTCTTCGTCGTGTCTATTTGATCTACTACGCGCCTTTCTCATCTTGTGTCCCTAAATTAGTGTTTTTTTAATGGGTAATAGGCACCAATTTTTTTTATGTGTTTGTGTTTTTTACTCACTACACTATTTGGTTTTATTTACTTCATTAAGTTAAAAATTTGAAGAAGTCATCGTACTGGCAAAGTGTTGGCATAAGTTACACCAAGTAAGAAGGTTGTAGCAAAGGCTTGTAAAATGGCTGTCCCTGTGGCATCTCGAGACTTCCTTTAAGGCTAAAGAAGGCAGAGTACTAGGGTAGAATGTATATTCTGGAAACAGAGGGCCTGGAGACTGCTGGCATGGCTTGGAGGCCAGCCAACCGGCTAGCACAATATGACCGCCCAAGTGATCGAAACCGGCAGTCCGGACAAACAAAGTCTTACACTTCCTCTAATTTAATAGTAGTCAACAGAATCACTCTTTCCGTAAGTTAGTTAGCCTTTCCAGTCACCATTCATTAGTTCTAACGATAGATTATTACTATATTTTACCGATTGACTACCACTTAACTCGGTCCCTTTCTCATTTTTATTGCCCTTGTTCAACTTACGCAAACATGAGTAGATGTAACTCCCGTAGTCAAATTCTACGCGTGCTTTTAGCACTTTCCACTGTTTATGCTGGTTTGCGACAGTTTGTACGACTTATGCATAAACCCAACTACCCTTATCATCTACCACTATGGCCACAAAGCGTGCAGAGTGGCCACATCATCATGTTTCAAAAAGCCAGGCCACTAAAGTTCCAATAAGTAATGCAATTTTCAAAAGTAACTGCAAATAACAAAGAATCGTGTTATTCCTCTGGGTACTACATTTCGTTGGGTGACTCCTTAGCGCCTTATCAACAACAAGATCCGACGCTGTTAGACCATGTTAGGCGTCCCATGTTAGACCGTGAAATGTCTACAAAACGCCTCCAGTTGCCGAATAATTGTTGCGAGTCCAAGCGATTAAGTGGTTTCTCTGTGAGGTTTCAAAGAAGCATGCTGATAAGTAGGAACGTGATATCCCTCTAATCTCTTAGCATTTTACCTTATGCGTTCTCTCACCCAAACACTATAGTTTAAAAATATCATTTTTAATGCCCCTGGTCACATTATTAAATAGTGTAGGGTATCGTGTTACAAATCTGCATTGTCTTATTTATTTTTCTCATTGCAAACTATTTACTTTCTCTTAGATTTATTCGAAATTGAAGCGTATATGTGCACATATTTTGTGTGCAGAGTTTATTTTGTGCTAAAAGGGTGGATACGGACTAAACGTAGCACCTATTCAAAAAGCATGTAAATCGAGCTTTGAGCATCTGCCACAAGATGTTTTTGACAATTTTATCCGGCGATCTAAGGAATGCCGACCAGAGGTCGCTGGTTTTTAAAGTTCAATTGGTCGGTAGTTATGGCTTCCCGTTACAAATGCTATGGTTGGTTTTATTCAATGACAGTGAATTATCAGTAAGTGTGGTTTAGGTGCTAACGAAATCTCACCCTTTAAGTGTCTAATTTTGTAAGTTTTGGTAAGTAATTATAAATCAAGCCTCGGCCCTACTGTCCGTTGCAGTGTGGGTTTCAAAAACAGTCTGACCAACATCACAACATGTACGCGACACTCAGATGACCATATCCTTGCCTATGTGTCACGCCCACATAAAAGACACACTAATCAAAGCAGCTGGATTAAAGTGAAAAAAATTCTAACCACAAATTTGGGCTGTGGCGGCTAATTCTCCTCTGAGATTCTAAAACGGCAATTGTTAAGCACGACCAAGTATCATCTCATCAAAAGTCTATATTTTTATTAGAACGAATATTTTGGAAGTTGAAACACTTTCCATATTTGAATGCATCGATACAGCTGCATCTATTGCAGGATAAAGGGTTTGCCGCCTATTTGTTAGTCACTTGCACAGACCACTGCGTCACTGAATGTTTGGATGCAATTCCTATTGTCCCACATTGGGTATAATTTCAAGGGAATAGCTTTGTCTTCCTGAAAAATCTTAGGCCTTTCCAACATTCCAATCGGCTATAAAACCACAATAGTATCCAAACCATAAAATTAAGTTACCCTTTTAGCCCAAGCGTACCAACCGCTGTGGCCATTAATCACAGTAACACTTCCAACAAACCAGCGCAGATATCGGTAAACAAACGGCCAGATGATTGCATTACTTGATCGCACTGCCTTTACAACAACTCCAAAGCGGTCTACGACAGCCACTGCTTCTTTGAAGCAATTCCAAGTCTTAATTGAAGTTTTGAAACATATTTGTCCTGCACAAGTCATCTTTATCAGGCACAACTGTTCCTCTCCCGTTAAGCGACATTTGAAATATTCCTTCCTGAGTCAACTGAAAACAGCACTTTCTGTACTTGACTAATCCAAAATCGCATATTGCATAGCACTAGGGGCGCATAAAATTATCGAGTAAAACACTAAACTTTTGTTTTTTTAATAATTGTGCTATAAAAGTAAAGCCGTAATTTGTAGGGGAAATTGATGAATATTTTATCTTTGACTGAAATATTTTGACGTTCGTCTTTTTTTCAATTTTGCATTCCAGCAATCAAATCATTGAATTTTTTCCCATTCCTGATGGATGTACTTCCTTCTTCCTGAGATTCAGTAACTTCCAAAGGTCCTCGAAACGAATTTGTTTAAATCAACTGATCACTCCCATTTTGACAAGTTCAAATCTAGTATTTATTTGAGAAAATGCTAATCTGAAAATGAACGTCTGAATGTGTCCATTCTTCGCAATCTACCGTTTTCTTTCCTGCTAGCAATCACGAATTCCATAGTGAGAGAGGTTGGGCTGCAATTTGATTCATGTGAATGCTCCACAAATGCAATTATCTGGCTATTTTCTGAGAGGAATAATTGCGTTAGTGTTGCCAACTATTTCCATTAGCTTCGCCCGTCTCCATCCCTTTTAGTTTTCATGCACTCATACGCCTGTCATGCTCGACACTGAGCCACCACGATGCTCAACATTGTGAACAGGAGCTAATATTTGTCCCTCGTCGATGCGCTTACTTTTTAATTCTCCAATGCGTTTTTTAGTGTTTAGTGGTACTACGAGCCTGCTCATAAATTCGCCTAAACTAACATTTTGGCTCTCCCTTTCACAGTGCCTATGTTCCACTTGCTGCAGTCAAAAGAGCAGTTTTATAGCACTTGAACATCTCATTGAACTTGATAGATCGCCTCAAGAAAGTAATCCATTATCATTTAGTCAGAATTAAGTATTTTAAACCGAATTTTGAGCACATTTTTCACCCGACAATTTTCATACTTTTAAGCTTTCATTTTAATTTCAGGCCCTAAATTTGAACAAAGCAACTGCTTGTTTGAGGTAGGGAATTGTGGTGTTTTCACATTTAGTAGCAGTGACGTCTGAAAAGCAGTAGCAAAACTGTCAACCTTCCACCTACTTCCAAATGTTTGATTTTGCGTCAGCTAAATACACATCACAGAGCAGCAGATTTTGGTGTGATACAAATTGCATCATCGCATGCTGTACGAATATACTCAATTCGACAGCACTTTGTAACCCACAATCGGCTCGGCCACCGACGCAGAAGTTTTTGCAGGTGTTTTGTAATTTTTGTGTTTTGTCCGCCGATGACTTTCATGGTCAAAAAGCTGCGAGGTGTTCATGTACAATTTTACCGCTTTGGGTTCAGCCCCACTTCACTGTTGTGTTGATTTTTATTGTACCGTGGGCCCTCAAAAAGGCAGTTGATGCGGTGACTTTAAACAGGAACGGAGTTGTAAATATCATATTAAATTAAAATGAAACTTACGTTTTTGCATATTCCGCCAAACACAAAAGATAGGAGGGTTCGTTTTTAACGACACTTTTAAACGAATGTCAGCAAAAAGCAAAGTTTTTGAGACTCATCTGACTTTTGAAAAAATTGAGGGTGTTTTGGAAAGTGGAAACGTGAAGTGCCTGTTAGGCAGTGATCACCAAATGCGTCTCTAATGTCATCTACTCATTGAAGAGGTGAAATGAAGAACTTAAGATTTTATGATGCATCGAGTAACAATGCCAAATTCTGAAAACGGCTGTGAATTTATTTTTTTTAGAAATTTCGATAAGCGTTTTATGTGCTGCACAGGTTTTGGATACAAAATTACACTGCCAATGGCTCATAATTCTTTTCTTCCAATGGTGGTTGTGTTAGCCCGAACGAATGGCGAAACTCTAATTTTTCTAGAGATCGTTTTTAACACTTCTGGCGAATCGTCTCCACATTTTTGAAAACTTGCAGGCTCAGATTCAATAACATTTGATGGTTGACCGAATAAAGCCAAATTTTTAACAATTTCTCCAACGAACTCTGAAGGCTCATTTATTTTCCCAAGTGTACCCACTACCGACAGGAGATTTTGTAATTCTAAATTCATCCCACTATTTTGTATCGCACAGGTTGCCTATACAAAACATGGCATTACCACTTATGTTTGCTGGCACTGGGAATTTGCAGGACAACATTTACCATAAGCTGTCTTGCAGTTGGTCTGGAAGTGTTTCATAGGGTTTTAACATTCTTTCTACACCCAACAAGTCAACGCAATCGGTGACAACTAGGAATCAGAAGCGATTCGTTTGAGGTTGCAGATAGTAGAAAGTGTACTTTGGATGACCCTAATTAGTGAGAGTTAAAAATCCACTAGCCATTCGCATGCCATATTCTGTTCTCTAAATTTTCATGACAATTTTACTTATGCTTATAGTACAATTTATGAAATGTTCAAGCATGAATGCATCCACTCCAACTCGCTATTTTATCCGTTATTATGCATTACAGCACTTTATTTTGCACACATAGCACAGAAACATGGTTTATTGCTCACTATTTTCACAAGAATATGAGAATAAGATTTTGCTGCCTAGGTAATTTGTAAGTGCCATTATCGATGGCATTGGTCGTTAACTTGACACCAGTGAATGCACTCTTGACATTCGGAGTGTGAATTTTACCGATGGGAGGTCAAGTTGGCCAAAAAAAACGTAGAGATTTGTGTGCCAGATTACAGCTCGACTGAAGGGAAACAAACTGGGACCGCAGAGGATGCGGTAAGGATCTAGGTTTTAGAGTGTTTCCGTGCTAAATACTTACAAATGTCACCATCGAGAGGCTTCTCAAGGTTGCAGAGCTCACGTCACTTGTTCGCAAACGACAATTATGCACTTCAGTCAAAATGATGACAGCATGATCTATGAGTTTAACTAGTCATTTCCGCAGGTCTCCACCTGGGTTTGTGCCTGTGACTTTCCTTTAGATAAGTTTTTAATTAGAATAGAGGAATGTGGTGGCAGAATCAAACTGAAAGAAACGTCAATTGACAACTACAACTTTCGGACCTCTATGTGCTAAGATTCAAGCCGTAAAGCTGTAATTCAAGACGTTTTGCGACGAACTCTTACTTCTACTATTAACGCGTTCCGCAGGGTACGCAACCACGGACTGTAAGGCTATTTTACAATTTAATATGCCCTTGGATTAGCCCTTGCGGAAACATTTTTGTCAACATTCCCCTCACTCTGGCTTCAAAATTTTCAATATCATGTCTACTCATACTCGTGTGTTTATCCATTGTCACGCTTGCTGTAGATGAGTTTATAGTTTTTATTTTTACGGTACTAACCACCCACATTAAAGCGCTTATTATGATGTTTATTTGCATAGAGCATGTATTAAACACAGTAAATAGTCGGCTTCGTTATGAAAGAGAGAATACAACCCGTCTCCGTGACCATGGCTGGAGCATAGAAAAGGCGAAAGGAAACTGTATCCGTGACTACTGCAGAACCTTTCACCATCTAGCAGAGTGGAGTGCAAACAAAGGTCCTCCAAAGTGACTCGTGTGCGTGGAGGACAAGGTCGAACACACGCAAAGGCTCCAAATTACATGGACCTAGCTCATGATCTTCCATCCAGCTGTCATGCTCACATGGTCCACTCGGAAACCGCTACCGAATTGTTGAAATTAAACCTTTTACAAATTTCGCAAACACAGCGAGAGAACCAGATCTGCTGGGACTTCGCGATTGGTTAAGCATTTTGGTTTCGGGTTCGTTCAGTTGATTGACTCTATGCCGTGGGAATTCATGACTACTTGATTCTCTCACCTCCTGTGGACAATGTGTGGCCATAAAATGAGCAGGAAAATAACTGCCAGTGACGCCGTTTGCTGCAGTGGTATCGTCCCTGCAATGTAGCTATCCACGCAACAAAAATTGCTCTATAGTCGAAAACATTTTAACCCGATGAAAATCGAGATAAGGGCTAAAACTGTCATAGTTAGGGCAATAAATGCATCTTCAGCTGCACAATAATGATTGTCAAGAATTCAGCTCCATGTTGCTTTATTTATTATGGAGTAGTTGTAAGACTAAAATTAAGTGTCTCCACTCTATAAAGCGTGACGAAAACTACCAAACAGGATCGCATCGGAAATTAATGATCGTGAGACGAAACCACTTAGTGGCTACCTATGGCCTACTGCCCGCAGATGCTATCGTCATCAGCAGAACCCTTACTTTTTAATTAAAAACAGCAGTTAAAGATAGAGGCTGCCATATTAAATGTATTTTTATTGAATAAAGTTCACCACAAATCTCAAAGCACGTGTGTTTGAGCTGAATGAGCTCTTACTAAATCAACAGGTCTCCTGCCAAAAAGAAAATTGGTATTTACCACAAAAGCGTATAGGGTAGTTTGTGTGAAAATGCCGGTTACAATGGCATGGAGAGACGGTCCATTACTTAAATTAAAGCGAACTTTAAAGCAAAATTCTACTGGCCTAATTTTAGTAGAAATTTAGTGGACATAACGTGAGTTTCCATACTCCTTCAACCAACCACTGATAGCCTCAATTTCATCTTGGCGCGCGACCTTTACCGAGGGTGGGTCAGCCGAATTGCCGCCTCTAAAGTGTAGAACAACCAGAACTTAGTAACCGTGCACAAAACATCATCATTAAACTTAACAAAAGTTGCACTTATTGTAGCGACCCGAGATTTCCTTGAAGGCAAAAGAAGGCATAATACATACAATGTGAAACTGGAGGGAACGGGACCGTTGGCGCAGCCCGGAGGCCAGTCCACTCCACTAGCTCAGTATGGCCCACCCAAGTCCGAAACCAGCAGTCGGAACAAACAAAGTATTACACTTATGACCATGTAAAGTGTCATAGCTTTGCACAACACGTCACTCCTAACACTAACAATTTGTAATGTAAACATAAGCATATCAACTGCGACGGCAAAAAGGCGCGTTATCGACACCGTCACGCGCTGGTTTATTTAAATTACAATTTTGACCACCTCTTGGCTAGCCACTTTTGATGTCAAAATTCGACCCTATAAGTCAGTGATTCATTGGTAGACCTGCAAGGTGCTGACAACTGGGTTTAGTACTACGACTTCTGCCAAATTACCTTAAATCAAGATGATGGGCTGCTCCACTTATTTGAAGAGCTCTGACACTTTTTGAGACATCCTCGAGGATCTACAAAATCAAACAAATAACAAGATAACCAGATGCACCCAGAGGTGGCATTAAAGTTTGCTCATTGCATTAAAGAACATTACGCCGCCTTTCATCCAGGGATCAAGATTTCCATTGCTGAAGACAATGTTGCTCGTCGTCTTCCAGTCTGAAAGAAGAAAGCCTCAGACACTTGTAATTATGGAGAAAAACATGGAAAACCTCCAGAAAACATGTACAGTGAATGCATAAATTATGAGAGGTTCAATGGTTAAGGCAAAAACTTACTGGAAGTCGGTCCGAAGGCCGTGAGCAATTGTTTTTCAGACAGACGCACCCCGTATTTCTTAAAACAGTACTCATTGACATCGGCCAAGGATTTAGGCAGTGACGGGAACAGATCATTCGACGTCGCATTCGACGGATCATAGAGGTGTATCTCGGTGCAGGCCTGGGAGAGAATAAACAATGATTTTCTATAACCTCTTCTTAATACAACTTGTGCAAGGATAGCTCCTGCCAGTCCAAATTTCCGGCCATGACTTCTGACCAGATTTCAAATAATTCGTTACTAAAGTTCACTGACAATTCGATTTTCAGTCACCTAACTTGCATATAACTGTCGAATATACAGCATTGCTTCCTTTTAAGAGGACATAGGAAATCCAGGAAAATCATATTAGATCGCGTCTAGAAAACAACTATTGCAAGGCTTAGTTCTACCCATTTCAGCATTTGAATAAGCTACATCATCGACTTGGGACGCAAATGTATTTGATGCGTTACATGATTAAGATAAGTTATCTAAAGCACGACCTATGTAGAAACTCTTGAGATTTGGACGTCAATAGTATAAGGAAAATGTCGAAAAACCAAAGACTGGTCATGGTGGTAACCTGAAAATCCCATGCAACAGAGTCGTTACCCAATCCGCATCCTGTTACGTCAGCACAGTCAAGGTATTGGCTTTTGTAATCAAAGCACGACCCTGAAATGATATATACACGTGTGAGGCAAACATCTGCGAACTTTCTTGACATGAAACCAGTAGGTATAGTAAACACAATGACCTAAGACGGTAAGACGCTCTGAATCAGACAGAGCGAATTGGCTTGCCAACTGCCCTATATCAAACAAATTTCGCATGGTAATGCTTTGAGAAGATTGGGTTCGAATTTTGGGCGTATTCTGAGACCCTCGTGAAACCTAGTAAGTTAGGAGCACCTAGAAAGACCCTACTACCATCCAGAGCGGCAGTAAAAGGATTCTAAGCATTTTACCAACCCGAACTGCGGTCGTAGAAAACGCCGATGGCCTCTCTAAGCCCAGCCAGAGGATTTTGGGTGCCAAACTTGATGGCCTTACTGCAGGAGACATTGACAGGATACGCGGGCAGATTGTTGCTAGCGTAGGGATAATTCATCATGCTCATTTCCACAAAGGCATTGCGCGACCATCGAAGCATCCAGTCCAGATCTTGCTCTGACTCCAAGATAGTGCATAGATTCAACTCCATTGACACATTCTTCAAGCCTAAGAAAAACATTCTATCCATTTTCCCCTTCCAACCGACTGTGAAACAGCATGCATTTGACAAAACATGTACCTAATTTGATTTAAAACTTTGAACTCTAATCGACAGTAAACACTGCATTATTCTGGTTCAAAAGAGCAACTACTAACAATTCCAATGTATTATTCACTGCGCCAGTCTGATTTTCGGTCTCATTCAGAAAATATGCTAAATACAACCAAACTAATGAAACTAATACGGATCGAGCGGACCTTTAAGCAGAGAAACGGTTCAAGCATTCAGATAACACATAAAAATGATTCCCTTAACTCAAAAATCAGGATGTAATGAAGCGAATTTAGTCGATTAACAGCACTCACCGCTTATTCCCTCTTGGCTCCGCTTTAGAATTTCCGAATAGGCAGCCTGGATTACGGGAACACACGATTCATTCGCATTGAAATAAACCTACGAAAAGCAAGTCAAAACAAATTAATTTATAAAACAGACCTCCTTAATTGATTCGAAAAACGGATGCAGACCTTCCTCACCGATAACCCACTTAAAGGGAGCGCTAGCAGCGATTGCACCAGTGATAATATGGGGATAGCGAAGCCTCATGTAAGCTGCTAGCATGCCTCCATAACTAATTAAAAACAATTAATATAGAGGTTACAAACCTTCCACCGAAAGCGATAACTGGCGACGAGGTTGCATTAAAATGACCTTTCAGTACCGATATTAAATCAGCGAAATCTGCCATTGCCTCCTCGATTGAAAGGAATCCTATGTAGGGCTGGACAAAGCTGTTGAGGAACGGCGTTGACTCGCCATAGTAACGCTACGAGGTTAAAGAACAATTAAATTCTCATGACTCAATTACGTGTTCTGCAAATACAATAAGAGCATCGAACATTGGAGCGATGTCAAACATGAAACCGGTGCTATTCCAGAATCCCATAATATTGCCTTCATTTCCACAGTAAAAAAAAACTGGACCTCCGGGTTTATACCATGAATCTAACAAAAATTCACAACGGACAAAATTTCCATACCTTCGTAAACAAAACGCTGTTCAAAAGTAAGGGGATGGAAGTGAAAGTCGAAGTGTGAAACTACTTGTTTATAGGTACCAACTTTAGGAGGCCACGGAGAGGCAACAACCTGGCTTGCAACAGCAACAAGGAGGAAAAAAAACGCTAGAAACATGCCTGAAAGAGGGAAAGAATTAAACCATTTATCAATATGAAGAGAAAGTGGAAAAAAATAAGCTATCAAAACTTGCGATGATGCAACTAAGATCCTTATTGTAACAGCCGGTACAAATTTACATAAAAACTACCACTCGTTGAAAACGAAGGGAATCACTAGCCTTTTCAAGTTAGTGTTCTGATTTGAATGACTTGATTCAAAAAACTTGCATGTGCCTAAATAATGGTTAAATAACTACTGAATAATGGAAAATCAAGTGCAACAGATTACAGCCAGCTTTCAAGTGCTCCTCCAAGTATATTTTCGACTCAATACATTCAAACAAACCAGAAGCTAAAATAAATTAGCATGCCTAGATGATCGCAACTGACAAAAAATACCACTAAGGTACTGCTCAATCACATCAGTCTTTCCGAAGGGACTGCCAACTTTTAATTTTCAAAAACCCAATTATGGCATTGGCTAATCAATCACTCATATCAGAGTTAGAAATAGTAGTACGTGTGGAAAAAACTGTAATCCTCTGGACTATGCATGAGGCCGTAATGAGTCTTACCACTGTGGAGGCAATTGCGTTATCAAAGTGCAGAAGAATTCAGGGACAAACTTTATAGCTCCCTGCCAGCCCCATAGCTATCAGTATCTTTAAAGATTTGAAGCTGTAGACATGTGATTGAATGGCTTGTAACATAAGAACGATTTGGCTATTTACCACTAAATTTTTATCTGGAATCCTTCCTTATTACGAACCGTTTGCATTGGCACAAGCATCAACTGGACGCTAGTACCGGCGGCGATGAATATTGTATCATATTTTAATAAATTGGGAAACACTGTGTAGTGTTCCAAGGCTCCCCTTAAGGTAAAAGAAGGCGCAATGCTAGGGCAGAATATATATATTCCGGGAACAGAGGACTTGGGGGCTGTTGGCACGGCCCGGAGACCGACCAACCGGCTAGAACAAGATGGCCACCCAAGTGACCTAAACCGGTGGTTCGAGCAAACAAAGTATTACACAGCCCCTCTCTTCTTTCGAGCGTCGTCCCCGACGCTCCCCTTCGTCCGCTTCCCGTGTCAGCCATCACAACGTAATCAGTGCTGCGAGAAGCACCCACGAGCTAACCGTCCCAGTCGTCGAGGTTCGAACGCATGTGTTCCTGTAGTGCCATCAATCCCGCGTAGCACTCAGTGCAGCAAATGCGCGCCTCTTGGCCCTCCTCTGGGCTTGGAGTCCACGGCTAGTGTCGCTTCAGTTGTTAATAGCTTTCCTGTCCAACACGAGGGCGAGGGAGATGTCGAAGATGAACGTCGATCCCAACCCTTCTGTTACGAGACCCCAAAGGTTCTCCCCTCCGTATCACATGCACTTCTTTCACAACGCCTACGTTTGCCAGAAGCGGCATGGAGCAGGATAAAATGCATCAAAGTCGGGTCCGCTTTCCGCTGCCATCAATGTAGCGGCCCGAGGCTCCCCTTAAGGTAAAAGAAGGCGCAGTACTAGGGCAGAATATATATATTCCGGGAACAGAGGACTTGGGGGCTGTTGGCACGGCCCGGAGACCGACCAACCGGCTAGAACAAGATGGCTACCCAAGTGACCTAAACCGGTAGTTCGAACAAACAAAGTATTACACACTGCCCATAGTAAGAGATTAAATCTTCCGAAAACAGTACCTTACCTCTACATTGGGATCCTGGTCTACCCTTTTTTTCTGTGCTTTACTATAAAAATAAATAATTTAGAACCTAGAGTGATCTCAGTTGGTAGGAGAGGCAAAAATATAGTACCCGGGCAGAATATGTATATTTGGCAATAGAAGGAATTGGGGCTACTGGCAAGTCCACTAGGCTAAGGCAGCGTGGTATACCAAGTTTCTGCAATCGAAACCGAAAATACAGCAAAACGCATTACACTACGCCCTACCGTTTCTGCAAAAATGTCACATTTTTCAGTTTGGGCACACAATTTGCAAATGCGTGGCTGGACCCCACGTAATTACCGCTAAACCCTTCTTGTTGTGAGCCATCTTCAGTGCCATGACTGGCCCTTGTTCTCTGTGAACAGCTATTGGAGACATCAAATCGAATGTATCCCATATGTATATGCATCCATTTCTACTCCCTGAGATGATAATTCGACCAGATGTTGAAACACCTACGCCAGTGACGCCCGTGGTAGCCGCATCCTCACCAGTGACCTGATCGTTCCCTTCGCCGTCCATTTCAGAATGGTTTGCATATTTGTTTCCCGCACTAGCGAACTCATCACCAGCTGTGGTCTTAGCATCAATTCGATTGTAACTGGCCAAGGGAAAATCTAGTCTCACATCGTAAAGATTAACCACCGCATCATCGGACCCTGTAACAAAAGTATGCTCATTCGCGTGCCGCTCTATGCAACTGATCTCAGATTCGTGACCATGCATTGAACAAACAAACGGTCTGGGCTGTCGCATATCCCAGATGCGCGGAATTCCGTCAGCTGCACCACTGACAAAAGACTGACCATCAGACGAGAGCGGAAGTACCGCCGAAACGTCAGTAGTGTGGGAGCACTTGTTCAGTACCTTTACATTATTAATATCCCACGCAACCACCCCATCTACCGACGCTGCGGTGAGCAATTTGTGCCCCTCCAGGTACGTAATGCAATTTATTCGCCCTCCATGCTCAAAGACAGCCGAGGAGATGTACTCCGAGTAGCCATCTTCAGGGGGACGGGGCTGGTGGATGAAAGCCTCGACATTGGCGTAGAGACCGCCAGCGAATACAACTCCTAGATCTGGTGTGCTGTCAGCCGCGGTGGCCTGATTCATTGTGATGTCAATGATATTGCGAATGAGGCCGCTACGAACATCCCAAATGCAAATATAGTTGTCCGCCCCAATGGAAAGCAGATTCTCGTCCGACGCCGCCCACGTGCACGTCCGAATGCGACCAGTGTGTGCCCGCAGATTGTGTACAGCGCTGAGAGCAGGTACGTCGACCAGGATGCCAATTGCCGCCGCATTGGCGGCATCCATCATGCTCACTTCTCCACACGCTTCCCGTCGCGACGCATCAAGACTTGCGCGCAACTGCGTCACCTCCCTCAACAGACTTGCCTCTACATCGCGCCTACTCATTGCTTCCACTTTAATTTACTTCATCGATCGTGGCACGTGACGCGCAGACAGTTAAACTACTCCTCTCGCACAGGTCAACGACCGGGACCGCATGCGAGTGCAAACGGCACGCATGCCCATTTGGACAGACCATTTAAGCCGCTCGTACTTCAGCTCTACTCATGTCGATTTTAGCATACCAATTCTCGAACTCGTGTGCTGCATATGTCTATCACGAGTAAGTCAAGTACTACAGCTTAGTGACCAGGACAAGAAATAACTACTTCACTAAAGGGAATGGCTTTAAAAGCTGAGCTTATCTGAACCCTCACACCCGCGTTAGTAGGAAGTCTCGAATAAGGTATGTAAAGGCGACCAGTCATTTCGAAGCTCGAATTTACATTGACTGTGACACATTTGAAAGGAAGCCTTGGGTCTAACTTCAAGGCGTGAGAGGGGAGGCTAGCAGAGGTCCTCCACAAATTGGAGACACACTTCAGGCACCACATAGTCAGCGAGTGCGATGGCATTGGCCAGCAACATCGTCTCCCTCGGGGAACGCGCCGTCAGCCAGATGCGTCCATTGCAACCCACACAGATCTCGAAAGGAAATCGCTGAACGCAAACACAAAGGTGTACAATTACATTACATTACGCTCTTATTAATGCAACCAAAAATATTATTCGTAAGAAGTTATGGACTAAGTGGGAGATGAAACCTGTGTAATAGAAATTCAAACAGTTCTAAACTGCGCAGAACAGGAGTTGGTGTGTTTTGAGGCTGAATGATTCCCCTTAAAGATGCTTTCGTATGCTTTTGTTGCAGCTTTAAATTGCGCCATAGGATATTTTACATGGCCTCTTGAATGGTCCATTCGCATAAAACGAGATCTAATCCATCGTGATAGGAGAGCGTAATGCAATAGAAAAATGAACAAATTAATGATAAACACATAAACAATTCTATCACAGCTACCCACCTCGCCTAGCTTCTCTACAAGCGGAAAATTAGTGGTATCGGTCAGGCGTCGAGCAAGCTCCAGCGAGCAGCTAATCATCACTCCGCCATTCATCCCACCCGCATTGCCAACTGAACCCGGCTCATGACGACCCAGGATGCCCATTCTAGCCGCCTTTCCAGCCTCATCCATGCAAGTGAGTTCGATTTCCAGATCTGTCGATCAAGAAATGAGAGTTGGTGTATTCAGACCAATTCTTGCTCAGTGCAACGATAAGTTACTTTTAAATCCACCAAACCAAACGATAAGCCACCTTAAATTTTCATACACAAGAAAAATTGTAGTTTCCACCTTTGGTATCAACGCATCACCGTCAAAAGCATTAGAATTGCTTAGCATTTAAAAGAATTCGGCATACCGGGATCAGCCTGTAAGATAGCGGCGTAGATAACATCCCTAAGACGTATATCGGGCCGATTTTTCTTCGAGGCACCCTCGAAAGCGAGGACGTTGAGGGAAGCTAGAGCAGGGCAGCCGATATCGAGATAAAAAATCTCTCCAGCCTTCTTCTTCACCACCCCGAGGACGCGGTCACCGACACAGAACTGTGCGGCATGAAAGGCTTGCGGAGCGCCGGTCAGTGAAGGCACTGCTGCTCCCGTCCCTGTCGCCACTAGTGGCAGCGCTTCCACCCACACTCGATTTGTTCGAGTCCTCACCGTCTCCCCCGTCGCCACCAGTGAATGGCACAGAATGCCCAACTAAAAGTTCGGAACTTTATGCATTATTGCAGTGTTGTGAGCTCCACATTTCGTTCAGTTCTGACCTTTTCCCTTGTGCCCTCAGAATTCCAACCTTCTATATCACTGACTCCCACAATTGGTTCTAACACTGGCCGTAGCGGAGTGAGACAGGCCAGGAGATACTTATAAGTTAATGAAAAATAGTGAAATTACAGATGAAAGAAATATTTTACGCTGGCGTTTTCAAGATATGCCAGTTGAAGGATGAGGACGATAGGTTTAAATGGAAATGTCGATTACGAAGGAAGGTTTCAGAGGGGAGTGGGTCAACTGCCAGTGTTGTCTTTAAGCATCAACCCAAAATCATCACCATAGACCAGGCGAGAACAAACAAGCAGTGACCTCCAAAGCAATGACCAACTAGTGCTATCGCAATCGTAAGAGCTAGTCTTTAACTACCGCAGATGAACCAATCGACACCGTGGCGTTGAACAAAGGGAAGGCGAACACAGTTTACACTGTGCGCTTAATTCAAGTTACGAAGGACGATGCTATAGTACACTGATCATGATCACGGTATCAGCACTGAAGTGTGCATAAAACAACACTCTTTCCTCATCAACCCGAACACCAACTAGAAAGCATACGTCATATATAATGAATGAATACAAGTTAGGAAGATCCGTAACGCATAGGTGTGATGCAGAGAAGACCCATAATAGACTGACAGACGCTGAAGAAATGAAAGTGTACTTACTAGGTTCAAGTTTAGTCCCTAGTCGCATATATACGGAAGCCAGGAGTCGGAAATCACCGGACAACTATTTTGTGTGGTGTCATGTCAAACAATGCAATTTCCAAAGTGGTCTACTGCCTGATCTCTTCTAATATGCTGACATTTGGTTATTTATAAACAAAAAGGAGGCTCAGCCCCTCCGATACCAAATTTGCAAGGAGAACCATCTAAGCAACCTAGATTACTTGGAAAATCATTGGTGGCCGCAACAGGAAACACATGCACGCACACAACCATCACTACAAGTGGAGAACGTGCTTCATCAACCCTCACATGATTGGTCGCATCTCCACCAGAAGTTGTGCGAGAGCAAGCTGTCGACTCAGTTCATCAGTTGTGTTGTGGTGATGAGTTAGAAACGAGGAACACTTAATGACTCCGTGGAACTCGCAACATGTAGCGTCTATTTTTGGTCCATAAAAGATCCATTGACATTCCCTCGCCACTGTTACATCTACACGCCTGCTTGCCGAGTCTCATAACCAATAAGGGTGCCTGAATGCCCATCTACCGAAAAGACCTCTATCATGTTCACTTGAAAGCATTCTGCTTCTTCTTCTGGGGCCCTACCAGGAGTGTCAACCTGTTCGAAGGAGGTGATGGCAGCAGTGACAGCATTGATTAAAACTGTGGCATCGATTACTATTAAGCAATAGGCAACGCGTGCGACATCATAAACACCACCATCAGAATTTTTGGCCATCGATTGGCCGCCAGTAGGCGCCTCAAGATACGAGGCGTCGAGTCTGACCTTCATCAAGCCTAATGTCCCCACTTTTGTGTCGATGAGCCAAAGACCTCCTCGGCATTAACTGATATGTGCATGGCTATGCATGAACTTGATCTGATCGGGTGAGGTCCGAGACCTCATTCGTAATCATACAATCATCAAGTTGCTGGGAAGCAGATAATGTAAAATGAATGGGAATAAAGAATAAGATTGTTCCATTCTACACACTTTCTTTTATTGTGGCAACACGAACCATGTACATTTGTTTGCTGCGTTTCCATGGAAAATGTCTAGGATATTTAGTAAAGACTGAATAGTATGATCATGAATGGTTATGGGGATAAATAATAAGGTGGAGAACTCACCTTTCTTACCAACATGCAGATAGCACTATCAGAGTCCGCGTTCTTTGAAGGGACATAAACAACTCCAGAGCCGAGAGACCAGACTGAGGCTCCGTCGGCAGCAGAGGCACTGAGAAGCATGCCCGGAACGACGATTCTGCCGACGCATCGAACGAAGTCCCTTACCTCACCACACGAGCAAGTCGACTCTGAGGGCTGGGAAAACACACTCCCAATGGGCTCACTGATACCGGTCCTGATTGCCTGCTAAGAAATGAGGCAACGTTTCCAAGTATGAAAATGTTCTATTCTTGATTAAAGGAGCGCAAAGCACTTCCCACTAAAAGCAATTAAGCCAGCCTCTGAAAATTAGTAATGGACAGTAGAAGATACAGATGTTTTTGAACGAAACAACAGTGTAGAAGTAGAGTGGAACAAATGGATCGAAGGAATGAGGTTCGGATAAGTCCCAATCCACTTGAAATGACGCATTGGATGCAGATGTAGCACAGGACTAAGGAATGAAGGTTTAGTAGCCTTGAGGAGGGAATGCGTAAATGACAACAATTAAGATGCCTAACTATCTAGTCAGTAAAAAAGCAAGTCGAAGTCCTCCTAGTGGCGCATTCAGCGGCACACTCATGGAGCTCAAACCAATTCAAAATCTTCGGATGAACAGTCATGTGTGAAAATTGTCGAAGAATAGTGCACCGACGCCCACAAAAAAACGATGAAAGCGAAATCGCAGCCCGTTTACCATTGCTCATCGAGGTCAGAAATAGAAATTGGTTTAGGCATACTTAGGCTAAAGCGAAGGTCAACGTCCACAGGAATGTAATTTGAAAGCAGACAGCCATTACACCTGTTTCTCAAACTACCGACCTCATTTTATTGATATAAAGGACTTATATTAACCGGAAGAAAAAATATTCTGGAATCAATGTTGATACCTGACAACCGAATGTGGTAAATAGGTAAAATGTTGCTGTAGGTGAAAAAACTCAAAAGTTGTTTGACCATGCGCTTAATCACGCATGCGTCAGTTTTCGTCAGTTGTGCTTCTACGCTGCAGCATGAATTCGGCTTTCGTGAGCAGCTTTCCGCCCTTCATGTGCTTTATTGCCACTTGTTTTGCTGCAGCGACTTAAATTATTGAAGTCTTATGGGGGTCTCAGAAGCCTTGCGCTTTAGTTGGGCACGCATTCTATTTCCATTTCCATTTGTTTCTGGTATGAGGGTTTTTAACAGCACTTAGCCATAAATGCCAATAATTATCCATTTTAAGTAAGGTCAATGGCGCTATTTCACTGCTACTTTAATACACTTTGAGGTCCATAAGAATGCTAATATTACTGGTCGGGTATAGTTTGACGGTGCCGTTTTTTAAAGATGCCTATTCGACTTGACCAATCAGGTAACTGGGTTACGGTCTGGCAGCGTGGGTTCGTATGTAATACCTTTTCAGATTTTCAGTCGCTAGGTAGTGCTTCACTTACGTAATGTTGTGCCAGACGTCTTTATTACTTCATTTTGAGTTTCTATCTATCGGGCGATCTGGATGTGTTGCACAACTATACCACCTCGATAAACGCATGCTTTGCGAGTGATAGCCTGCTACCTATACCTGTCTACATGTGCAGAATGCCGGGGCTGCCAACCATACTTTTTTAGTGGCTTTTATTGTACTTTGCACCTGAGTACCGAATGTGTTGTGTAGTTTGCGCCTTAATCAAAATACGTCTGCTCGATGTTCGGTTTTAGATGAGCCGCTTATTTGGCATTGAGTTGGATGCCTTGTCATCCGCTTTTCAAACACCGGAAGGCCCAAAGGCATTCGGCACTATGTGAGTTGTCAGCTGCTCTTTGCTCATCTACAATAAACACTTAGGCCTTCTACTACGCCGGCGAATCGTCCGGCTACTCCGTTTTTCACGAAGTTTCCACTCTCTACAAAGCGCAAATCGAGATTCAAATTACCCAAACTAAAGACGGTATCCATTCATACGGAAGAAGGGTGTCTTCATGAGGTAGTTCTCCCTGTCGGCTTGGATCATTTCAGTCCACTGAGGCCGATATCACAGACGCCTGCCAAGACCTATTCTTTTAAGCTGGATCCCTTCCAACGTCAGGCAATTTTATGCGTCGAAAATAATCAGTCAGTCTTGGTCTCCGCGCACACATCTGCTGGCAAAACGGTGGTTGCTGAGTACGCGATTGCTCGGAGTTTGGCGAATAGGCAACGGGTCATTTACACAACCCCTATTAAGGCCCTAAGTAACCAGAAATTCCGTGAATTTTTAGTGGAGTTCAAGGATGTGGGTTTGATGACTGGAGATATTACAATCAATCCAGAATCAACCCTTCTCATAATGACCACTGAAATCCTTCGATCGATGCTTTATCGGTGAGTTTTGCATGCATCCATGTCGGTTTACAGTGCTATAATTTTGCTGTGTCAATTCTTACTAAACTAGACTTGGAAGCCAGCATTTGCCTGGAATTGCGTAGTTGATAAATGTACGCTGATCTTTTGAAACACTTAAGTACACTAAAAAGTTTAGATCAAGAAACGGAAGGGTGTAGATGCACACACGTCGAATAACTGCGTGACACTTGGAGTCTGTACACATGTTGATTCGCTATTGAGCGCAAAATGATCCATTCGTAATCCGCTTTCCGTTCCAGTGGATCAGAGGTAACGAGGGAGCTGGGCTGGGTGATCTTTGACGAAATCCACTATATGCGTGAAAGGGAACGAGGGGTGGTGTGGGAAGAGTCGATTATCCTCCTGCCAGACAGTGTGCGCCAGGTCTTCCTCAGTGCTACTATTCCCAACGCCAGACAGTTCGCAGAATGGGTCGTCTTCCTGCACAAGTGGCCATGCCATGTCATTTATACTGACTACCGCCCCACACCTCTCCAACACTACGTATTCCCTTGTGGTGGAGATGGTATCTTCTTGGTTGTCAATCAAAAGGCATGTTGCGTCATATTTATCCAGTTGATAATTATACATCTCCCTCAGATACTTTCCTGATGAGGCATAATTTAAATGCTTCTACTATCTATTTGGTTTATTAAAATGAATAAACAAATCTCCATTCTACTGTATACATACCGCCTCTAGTTTACCTTGGTTCTTTAAGTAATCAAACCATGTATAATCTCGGTTCATCGTTTTACAAACATTAGAGTTTATATGAGCCTGGAACTAGTTGGAAGGCTATTAATTTGGGTGGGCTAAGCGGAGCCTCGTGCTACCAGTGTAAAAACCTAGCCACCGGCCCACAGTTCAGCACACACTTGTGTCTCGTTTATATGTCTGGTTATTTTTTTTTAATAGCGCGAGTTTCTGGAAGCCAACTTCAACTCTGCGCTGGACGTTGTTCGCAAGGCCGCAGGCAACGCTAAATCAGACACAGCGATGCGTGGTCGGAGGGGTGGATCTCTTAGAGCTGAGACCTACTGCTATAAGCTGGTCAAACTTGTGATGGATCAAGAACTCGAGCCTTTAATTGTTTTTTCCTTCAGCAAGAAGGATTGTGAATTCTACGCCAGTCAACTCTCACAAGTGGATTTTAACGGAGGTAACAAGGCGGTATCTTGTTGTTTTGATCTTTATTCTTTGCAATTGGTCCTTGAATGGGAACATTGTTCTTTTGTTTTCATTACTATAAAGTAATGTAGCGTCCTCCTAGGTATAACATTAATCCAATTGCTATCGTCGTTGCCTGTTGTTGCTTTTTCGTTGAGCTCAACTTGATCCATTTTTGTTTGTCTGGATCCTAAATTAATAGTGTTCTTTTATGGGTTTTTTTGCCACTGTGCATTGAACAAGCCCCATGTTCTACCATGCTTATTTATTTCAGGTAAAGATAAGGCCGCTGTCGATCTAATTGTCAGAAATGCTCTTGAATCTCTCTCACCGGAGGATCAGAAGCTCCCACAGATTCTCTCTTTGCTGCCGATCCTTCGACGAGGCATTGGTATTCATCACGGCGGTCTGCTACCAATCCTCAAGGAAATTGTCGAAATTCTCTTTGCTGAAGGTTACCTTAAGGTGAGTTGTTGATGCACATCTGTCTCGTGTTGGATGCGAAATGCCTTTTGTTGCTACTGCGTGTTTTGCGCTAGTTAAACAGGACCGTACACTGTTTCGTATTGTGTTTAAAATATGCATAATTATATCTATCTCGATTAGGTTCTCTTTGCTACTGAGACCTTTGCTATGGGTCTGAATATGCCAGCACGAACGGTTCTCTTCACGGCAACGCGTAAGTTCGATGGACATGACTTCCGTCACATCTCGCCCGGTGAGTACATCCAAATGTCGGGGCGGGCGGGGCGGCGTGGTAAGGATGACAGAGGCACAGTGATTCTTATGCTCGATGACACTGTCACTCCCGATGTGGCCAAGCAGCTTCTTCTGGGCATGCCAGACCCTCTGAATTCGGCCTTCACACTTTCCTATAACATGGTGCTTAATCTTCTTCTCGTTGAGGACATTAACCCTCAGATTATGCTTGAGAAAAGTTTCTTCCAATTTCAAAACTATGCATCCATTCCTGCTCTAGAACAAAGTAAGTCTATCAGTATTGGTAACTAACGCGTTCGCAACTGTCATCACGACTTTCTTTCATGGTTTTACCTATCACTTACATTCAGCCTACTTGTTTAAAAGAAGGCGAGTCAGTTTTGAAAGAAAAAACAAAATTTCCGAATTTTAGTGGTCAATTTTCCTCTGGCACTTTGGCGATGATCGTATCGACACAATTTAGTATTTCGTTGACACTTAAGATATCTTTGTTGCTGTCATGTATATTTTTTCAGACCGAACACACATTCTTTTATCTTTGCAGCTAATTCACAAGATTCATTAAAGTTGCAATGTCTGCTTCATTTGATTACTTCTTAACGAGCGTATTGCAGCTTGTGGTTTTCTATTAAATGAATACTTGCTCTAAAGTTTGAAAATGCATGTGTTCATTTGGGTGTCAGGTGATGCGCAGTCTGCTTTCAACCTTCCAAAGTAGTTTTTTTTCTCCAGAGATCGCGAGTTTGGACACCGATTTCAGAGCCGTTGACTTCCCGGAAGATGTAGACATAGAGCAGCTCTCAAACTTACTCCAGCTGCGTCAAGCGGTTGAAGCTCTGGAGCGTGAGAAGTGGCAACTGTCAATGAAGTTCAAATACGTCTCCCCGTTCCTGCAGCCTGGTCGTCTGCTTCGAGTAAGTGATTGCACTTTCTTCTTATTTGTTATTGTTCCTTCATTCCTTTTCAACACTTCGATTTTTTCTTTTAGGTTGAAAGTGCCGACGGTGTCGACTACGGTTGGGCTATTGTATTGAATCTTCGTCGTTCCAAGCAGCACAATCCGTGCGACGGTGGTGTAATATCGGATACGGTGATGGTTGACGTGCTTGTCCGTGTAGTCGCGGTCAGTCCTGACATTGCTACCATCGAGCCTTCACCTCCCGCTCTCACCTCTTTCAAGCCTCTTGATGAATTTGATCTGCTTTTGTCGGAAGAAGAAAGTATAGAGGAAGTTGCAGAGCCGTCGTCGAGGAAGCGCAAGCGAAATTTGAAAGACACTCCAAAGGCACAGAAGCAGAATCAGAAGCCCATTGACTCAGTGCCTACTGCCATCATTGCTAGTGTGCCGCTTGATTGCCTGCGCGAAATGTCGTCGGTTTGCCTTAATTTCTCCTGCATTGACGGTGCGAACACCAAGGACCCTGCCGCCTTGGTTGAAAAAGTCGCTAAACTCCCTTTATCGATGCGACTCCACTTTTGGGAGGGTATTCATCGAGCTAGATCTAAGTTAGGAGGAGAACTTCCTTTAATTGACCCTGTGAAAGATATGGGCGTCAAAGACAGTCGTCTGGCCACCTGTCTAAAGGTGGGTATCGCTTTGGCCAGGTGTACATAAACTGTTGACGTGGATTTTATTTTAACAAATTCAGATTTGTGAATTGGATTATTTGTCTGAGCTCTTGTTTCTCTTATGTAGTTTGTTGTTGGCATGCTTTTTTGCTTAGAGAGTGTGTTGTTGATTATTTTTCCCCATTCCCAATGCCTGATATGTTTTATTGTTTTGTTGCACACACCTTAAAGCTTTTGACAGGCCTTTCAATCAACGTCCACTAATGGTCCTTAATTATGGGACAATTTTTCCTCCCACCCAGAACATTCACTTGATGCAAGCTCGAGTTAAGCTCAATCCACTTTCCGCCCGCAAGAACCTTGACTACCTCTTGCACACGCATAAGAAACGCATTGCAGTACGTTAATTTCATCCCTCATGTTGGTGTTATTGAGCCTTCATTACGACCACTCATTTCTCATGCTGGTTTATCATTAAAAGAAGTACTTGGAGTTGCGTGCCGCCCATGATGAACTCAATCAGAAGGAGTCATTGCTGCAGTTGGACGAGCTACATTCGCGAAAACGTGTGCTACGCCGTCTGGGTTTCTGTACCGAAGATGATGTCATTCATCTAAAAGGTCGCATTGCTTGTGAACTCTCCTCTGGAGATGAACTGATGCTAACTGAACTGCTTTTAGATGGCTTCTTCAGGTAGGTCCTCTGCAGAAATCAACGGCTTTTTGGACGTCTTTCCCCAGTTGCATTTTGCTGTTTTCCAGTGATCTCTCTGCGGATCAGATTGCAGGTGCACTTTCTTGTTTTGTCGCAGAAAAGAGCAGCACCAAAGAGCCACCCAAGCTGCGCCCTGACATGGAAGCCGCCTTTAATACCATTCGTGTACGTCATCTGCCCTGAACCGTTTTTTCCTCAAAAATTCTACTTAAACCAAGCTAGTAGCGCTTTGTTTCTAAATAATCAGTCAAAAGCTCGGCACTTGGCGACTGTGGCAGAAGAGAGTCGCGTGCGCTCGGGTCCCATGCCTTCTACACCAGGAGGTCCGATCAAGGGCGATGGAAACATCTTCGCTGAGGGTGGTCGGAGTGCCGTTGATGACTATGTGGCCAAGTTCTCGGGCGAAATGATGGAAGTTGTACGCTCTTGGGCACAGGGTGTCTCCTTCGCGGAGCTCTGCCAAATGACACCACTCTTCGAAGGCAGTGTTGTCCGCTGTTTGCGGCGACTAGAAGAGCTCTTAAGACAAATGCATGAGGCCGCTAAGGTAGCAGGAAATGCAGATCTGGAAAATAAGTTCGTCAAGGGTGGGTTGACGTCATGATTACTACCATGATTCGTTCTCTTTAATTCACTAATCATTACTTACTGAAATATCGTATTTGTCAATGTTATTGAAATTAGACTACCAAAAATGTCTATTCCCCATTGCTGTATGATAATATTTTTTTACTGTCAGCATGGATTGTTTTCTATTATAACTCTATCAAGACCCATTGAAAGTATATTATGCATTGAGAATCTTTTTCTGCCTTACAGCCATGACATTGATCAAGAGGGACATTGTGTTCGCTGCTAGCCTCTACCTTTGAGTGATGCCTTGGTGACACCTAGCCTTTCTTTGCAAAAATATATCGTGTGATTGTACTCCTGCTACTATTCTTTTTTGTTGTCTCCGAAATCTAACAATGGGATGGCGTCTGTATGGCTGCTTCTTTGATCCTTGGATTACTGCTTCTTGAATTTAAAGCTATTAGATTTTAAGTGTTATGGAAGAAGAAGTATTAGTATAAGTCGGCGTTCGTTTATATTTGGTGGTCGGTAAGTTGGTCGATATCGCTGGCACGTTCGGGTGCAAACTGTGAGGACGAGCACAAAAATAATTCTTACGGTCGCCGTCTTAGGTGTCACCACGTTTGGTACGGCCGAATTGCGATCTCTCAGGTGGACTGGCTTGGCTTCAATACGGCTTGGACTTTTTTAGGCTACCTTTCCATTATTGTTATCGTTCCGCTTGTATGTATTTCGGCATTTGGATGCGATTTTCTAAACTGGAAGGCACGTAATTCGTGCTTACCCAAAGTTAGGCACATTAACCTTTTCCGAGCAATCGCTCCGCATCTGTATTTGCCGCGTGATCAGCTGCGCCCAATTTTTGTTATAATGCATCGCATCTAGTGTTGAGATCAATCATTCGTCCCTTGTAGCTCTAACGATTTCATTTCAACTGATATTTGAACCCATCCAGCGTACTGTTTTTGAATGATTCTGTGTCCTGCACTCTAATTGGTATAATCTATGACACAGTAATGGATTGCACGTTCTCACGGTTTGAGCACTCAGTAAATTCCAAAGTTGACGATGTTCAGTTATTGCTTTCGCATTCTGAGTAGCGATGGGCGAGGTGCAAAGTGAGCAAGTAAACCTACATTGCTTTCCTCAGACACGGGAACCTAAATCCTCCTCACAAATTTCAGTAACTATCTTACTTTGAGTCATTCTGGTCGTGCCGTCCCCTTTGCATTCCCCTCGTACTGCCTCGGCATCGGCTGCATGCAATCGTGATCCTTCCATTCCATAACTCGGTATTTTTTTAAAGCCATTATTTGAATTAGTGGTCTGTTTCATCGGATCAAAAGATTTGCCCACCAATGAAGCTTTACTTTAAACAATTATTTAGATTATGAGCATCAAGCGATCGCAGTAGGAAGTGGCGTACCATTGACTTATGACTTTATCGAGACTAACTTTACCAAACAGGATAGTCTACTCGTTATCTTGAGATGAATGCATCAGGAGGACGATTATGGGTAGTCCCTTCGCACACAGTATTCTTTGAACCATCTCGAAACGCCGGGCACTTTACTACTTTTAGCTTCATGAAGAACTCTCAATTTCTATTCCTGAGAATAGGGTTTCATTGGTGTTAAACGTTTGGATTGTTATTCCGCCTTTGGTATACTATTACATGTTCTTTTGATCTAGGATTAAGGTGAAGAGAAAAATGGCGCACCTACTACAGATCCTCGAGGCCGTCAGAATCCATTACAGTGGAATTACAAACCTCTATAACTGCGTTCATGATGACTTGAACCGTTGCTGATTGCAGTCGTTTTTCTTTCCGGATTAACCTCGGAGGCTAAACGTAACCAAAGCAGCTAAATAAATGTAATGCCCGATTGAATATCAGCAGAAAGTTTCTTACAGTGAAATAGGCACAAATGCAATCCATAATCGCTTCCCAGTTAATGACAGGCTTGTCAATAATTTCCTACAGAAAATAATAACCTAACCTTAGTCACCTGCATCTCTATACCAATCTTCCTTCTCAATTATCTACTTCAAGAGACGACGATCATCGCTTGAGTAAGTACGAGGGAATCATTTCCCTCTCATCGTAAGGTGGTTTGAGATCTTTTGCTGTCCTGTAAGAATAGAACCTGTTCCTGTTCCTTCACAAAAATGATTCCTTGCACTTCCTCGAATTGTGTCGAAATTTTCATTTGACCTTCAGCTAGTGAACAATTCACAATGAACAGTTGCCTCTGAAATCCATCACCCACACAAACACACACACACACATGCGCGCAAAGCGTATGTCATTTGGGAGATAAAGCTGTGCCTACCTCAGAACGATGAAGTGATCAGTGGGTGATTTGTTCGAGAATGGCAACTGTGGGAATCAGAAGCCATTTCTCATCGCCACTCAGTCCATCAGTCATTAAGCAGTGCCCCTGGGTGCGCTCCTGTAAGACAACTGGAGCGAAGGTGTCGGTAGTCCTTGAGGCTCACTGTCACCTGCTACTGCATGACATGTCAAACCCATTTGTCGAGTATCATCCACGTCTTACCCTTTCAGGTTGATGTGGATGTGGGTGCAGACGAAATGCTTCATCACTCTCGTCAAGCATCACTGCACTTTCCTCTCTAAGTAATGGTCGCGAATACAAGTGTCAATGTTGGCGTTTATTTTCATATCATTATTATTATTGTTATTATTGAGTATAGAAGGCCTGACAATTTATTGTCAGAATCAAGTTCTTGGAATCACTGTTAGGTGGTGCATTCTGCCAACACACCACCTTTTGCAACTATGCGCTTTCGACGAGAAGTCCCTGTCACTAGGGCACCAGATTAATCTCGAGCAAGAGAAACATTACCAGAAGTTGCAACAAAGTGCAGATGTATGCTTTATAATGCACAATTTATGTTAGAAACCACGGTCACTTGTTTACCTAGCAGTACTGCCACAATGGTAGCGGAGCTGATGATGATGGCGGATCTGAACCACTGATTCGATGCGACGCTTGTCTAGACTCTTGAATCAATATATTTCCTTTTTTACCACATTGTACTGCTGATGGGAAACTACAGCCTTGTCAAAAGATTTCTTGAATATAATAGAGCACTCAGCTCTCCTAACTCGACCGAAGGAGGAAGGTTTTCTTAATGCCCACCATGAGCTAAGCCTTCTCGGTAGCGAATGTCGGCACTCGATGTTTATCGTTTTCACTGGATGATTTACCTCAGATGCCATTTCATCACGGGGTATTCGCCGATCCGCCGTTTAGAATAAGAATTACGTAAGGTAAGCGTTTACAAAAATTATCGCGCTGTTGGTCGGAAACCAACATGTCTCAGAATCGTTAATAACAGACGTACAACCGGTTTTTAGTTGTCGGCACTTTTGGCAGCTTACTGGTAACTGACGCATTGTGTATGAGGTATTCTGTAGGCACCTGATGGTTTTCCATCTAATTTTATAGGAAACTTCATCACAAACTCTTCCGTTCATGCAACATTACTATAACCTATCTTACTTAAGGGCATCGGTTACTAGTAAAAGCACGACTTTGTCACTACTGTATGTAGTACTGCTGTGGTATGATTCTTTTTTCGGTCTGTAAGAAAGTTCTAGTCAAGCATGAATGTCCTTCTTCGACACAAAGAGGCAAGGTTCATAGTGGCTACGATATAGAATTTAATTCATACCATCATTGTCAATGGATGCATGCTTAAGGTCAACATTTATTTGCATACATACCGACAAGTCCTACCTCCCATTACATACCTAATGGAGTGAAGCTAGATTTTAACGGTGATCGACGTTTACTTGATTAGTTCGATGCAAGGTGTTCTAAATCTCCTCTTCGCTTGCCCGCTCACTGGCCGGCACCATGGCCGACAAATGAGGCAAGTCTGTAAGCACGCCCAAGCAACAGCTTGATAAATAGCCGCATCATGTACACACGAGAGAGCGCGAGTGTGAGAGGGGCTACCACCGCGGTGATATCTCGTGGGCCCTGTCCTGTGTGGTCTTGGCTGGGCGTGCGTCAGAGGTCTCGCCCTCAAATCCGGGCCACCATCACATTACCCTTCATTCCGGTGCCTCCACTCTATACGCTTTGAGGCACCGCCATTTGCAGCCTAAGCATGATCACGGTTTTTGCAACTCGACCACTAGTTTAATGGCAAAGTGTTGGAGTGGGTGGGTGTGTGTGCCATGGCGGTACAGGTTGGCGGCTCTAAAAGTCGAACACAAAGTTGGTTGATTTTGTAATAAGCACTAGATTTTTGAAATGGCAAACCCAGTTGTGGGATGCATTAATAGCCTCATGCTCCTATGCTTGAAAAGTAATTTGATTCATACTCTTGAACCAAAGGCTTATAAAGTGCTGTTTAATGATGGAATTAGGAATGTTTGATTAAGTTTTCGGCTTTTAAATTACTACGGATGAGATTATGTCAACCGACTTGCCCAAGCTAAAGGCTAAGGTCAACTAGCATACCGGCTGTAGTAATATTGTTGATCTAATCGACCTCAGTCAACCTCTCGGGAAGGCAATAGGGGTTTTCTCATTTTGGCAGCACAGTATTCACCCACTTTTGTTGTCAGCGTCGTCCGTTAAAACTCAAGAAAGGAAACTTTTAGTGTCCCTATGATTGGGCTTTGATTTACTTAAATCACTGCTTCTACGAGAGTAAAAACACTTGATTGTGGCTAAAGGGTGGTATTTGTGTTCATTCGGGCCACTGAGTAAGAAGTGGCTTCCATTAACCCCAACTTCGGTCATGTGATGCAGCCGTGACCTCATCACTTTCGTGGGAGGAACGGAAGTGACATGAAATCCATCTGTCTCATCCTTCCATGAGTGATGCAAGCGAAATTTAGTCTGCAGTCCGAACAAAAACTCGGAGTTGTAAAGGCTACGAGGTCACGTCTTGAGTTGTTCCATTTGTGTTCCATGGCCTGTGCTAGCGATTGCTTTAACGGCAGATGACATCGGAATTGTCTCCTCAAGTGGTGGGTGAGCTTGACTTCGGGGGTGTTATTTTGAATACTTGCTTTCAATGTTTCATTAGTTCTCAAATTCTATTTATCATTGCACTACCAATTGAACCTCTGGGGTTATACTTATTCAGCCATTCATAGGTATCTAATCATTGACTTGGAGAGCATCTAAAACCAGATGAATTTACGCTGTGATTGGTTGCCACTATAGTGATGAAAAGTATTTTTAGCGCAAAACTTGGTGGAATTCCTGTTACCTGCCTTGAAAAAGCACTCTAGAATGCTGTCACAATGAAGGACGACAAAATGCTGTCTTTCACAATTCTCACACCATCTGGGACTTTTGATACAAAAATGCATTTAGTCACTTGTGTAGGCATAATACATAGAAATCGTTTGATTGCTTCCTTATTTTACCGACAAGCTTTTGTTACGGTGATTAAATTTTCTAGTCCAGTGGTGCTGCAGTACAGCATGTTATACGCTTCCCATAGAAGTATAAGGTTGAATCATTGTTTGCGGAATATGCGCATTCCCTAAGTCGTATTGAATAAGATACAGTATCACGAATAAAAATTGCCACATTCCATTCCTTAAAAAAGCATTAGTATGGGCAAATTTTGTAGAGTGCATTGTCTAGACCAGCTAATGCAACTACACAAAACTGCACGCCGTGCATAATGTTCGCATCCCCGCAAGTCAACTTCACGCTTCACCAGACGTTTGTATGGCGCCTCACCCGAGATGCCGCAAACGTGTTCGGATGGTAGCTCTGATTCATTGCACACACAAATGGGCGCTTAAGGCCTCTTCGTCACCTATCCGTCAGTGCGCCCCGCTCTTCCCTACTCTCCAGACAAATTGAAGGTACTGCCCCTCACATGCAAGTGTCCTGGAGCTGTACAGGCTGAAAGTTTTGAAATCTTCTCGCCCCTGAAAGCGAATTCGGAAAGGCATCTATCAGGAGTTTTGCGTGCACTTGTTTGTTTCCTTGAAGAGGTGCCATCATGGAACAAAAGCATCCTGGTATATGCACATTCATTATAGATCCTCGACCAAATATTTCTTGTTGTTTTTTGAGTAACATACAAGAGCATGCTTTTGAACAGCATGAATCTAAAAAGTGAACTGCTTATTCAAATAAATGGCCGTCAACGTGACATTTATGATCCCGTATTTTGCTGAGGGAAAACTAACACCATTGGGAGAGCGTTTGCTAGATTTTGCAGTCTTGAAAATCAGCTGCATATCCACCGCCAACTTGAGCGTACACTCTTAATCCGCGATTGAAGGCGACCAAAATGACCGATTCCATTTTACAGCCGTTCTAAGCTCATTAGATTATGCGCTCGATGATTTTTTTACGGATAGTCAGAACCTAAATTTTGGGTCAAAATATGCTTGGTATTTTTGCTTGACTGGAGGGAGAAATTTGCCCATTGTAAGTACGCAAAATCGATTTATTAGGCGATGTTTAGTTGCTACTGTTGACTACTCAACATGGTCATTTGATAGTCGCCATATTTGTCTGCTAAAGTAGGCATCGGAAAAAATCTTAATCAGATCAGTCATAGTACGTCCTGACACAAACATTAGGTTCTTGTTGCCATGACAGCTTCACCCAGAGAGACTGAAATTTTCGCCCTGGTCACACGGCTTTGCAAGTCGCCCCACTTTCATCCGTCCGCCACACAGGGGGAGACCGGAAGTGTCTTTCGTGGCGGCCACCCGAGCGTGGACTTGGACGGGTGAGACACCCGGCGAGGTCAAACCACAGCCTTCACGTTGAAATTACTATTGACCCAAAACGGTCTGGACGACGTTTATAAAATTCCTACCTTGAAATTAACATTCGCAACCATCACAAACAATAACTAGCGAAACAGTCTGACATACAATGCATGCAGAATCTAATGCGCTTATGTATTGTCCAATATGCACATGAACGAAACCGACCATTTCATAAGCTAATCAAATCATCCGAAGAGCATAACGGCTACCGGTTAAGATGGCACATTTGCAGGTGCCTTGGCTGCGAAGCCAAATAGATTTCAGGTCAAAATTAACCAAACGGCTTTTACCGATAAATACGAGCATCAACCCAGAAACCCACCGACCGCTGAGACCATGGTCGACCGTAGTTGAAATCCTCTCATGCTAGACGCTAAAAGACGCGAATGCATATGTACAGAGTTTCACATCTGGCCTTCGCTAGACCGATTGTGTTGAATCCACTCCGTTTCTTACACACCTAACTGCATGGTGAGATCACCAGGAGTTATCAGTGCTGATCCTACTAACTTACGAACCACAATACGATTGATAACTGCGAAGGATAAAACCAAGCCACTCATGCAAACCTCTTTACGCAAGAGCAAAATGAAGTACCAAAAGTTTATTAATAGAAACAAAGGTGCCACACGAGGGGGGAAATTATATGAAAAGCAGATATATAAATCATTATAAAAAATTAGTACAGTATAGAACCACGACTTGACGTAAATGCACAGGATTCATACACCAGAGTAACGTGTCCAGAAAGAAGTTGAGATTAGTACAAGTTTTGCCATTTCCCCAGGGAGGATTAGAGAGGGGTGGAAGTGGAAAAGCATCACCAACATTTCCTGACCTCTATCAAAGCCACAGACACCACGTAAACTGTCAGAAGAAGCCACAAAGTGCACTCAGGTGGGGCGCTAGGAGCAAGCGGGATCAAAGTAAATGGAGGGTTCAATAGACCCAATGCATCGACCAGTAGCGATGCTGAAAGACTGAACCAGTGTATGCAGACACACACAAAATGCAATACCCGACAAATGCAGAAAAGCACGCTTCAAGAGTTGGCGGATGAATGCTTCCTGGAATCGGAGCTGCCGTAGGGTACAGAAACATCAGATCCAGAAACGAGATAGCAAAATGCATTCAGAGAAGTGGCCTCAAGCTCCGTGGCAAAAGAGGGAGGGGAGGTAGAGGCGACGTTCTGTCCCCAGGTTATGGATGTAGAGCGTTGGGTCACAGAGAGACTAGCAGATGAAGACGAAGTGGCAGAGTGAAAGGAAGAGGAGGATAACTGCCCCGTAGGAGTAGACGTTTCAACAGGTAACTGAGAAAGATTTTCTGCTAAGATACCCGAGTTCCGATTTTGATAATCCGGAGAATGTGCACCATCCCCGCGATCTATGCTAGTAACTGAATCTGATAAATGAATCGTCCCTGGCTTGAAAAGTGATTTCAAGTAGGTGTACGCTTCTTCCAGTTTAAACTACAAAATGAAAATCCGGAGTAATGATATCAAATATACTTTACCGGCTAAATAAGTAAAAATAGACTTACTGACTCCAAATGAAGTAATTCCTGCAATCGACTAAGGGTTAAACGAGGAAGCTCGTGTTGCTCGGGTTCCACAGTAAGATGCATTGCGTATATAATACACGCTGTTGCAACGTATGCGGGTAAGAATAAGTTAACACCTTCCACTAGAAGAAATGACATTAATAATTGAGATAACAAACCGTGAAGGATCTTCATAAAAATTTTGTTCGTCGATCCTCGAATGAGTTGCTGCAGTTCAGGTCCACAGGGGATGAAACATACCAAGGGCTGAATAAAGTCGACTGGTGTGATCATTGTAAGATCAAATTGTAAAGTCAACCCAATCAACAACTCCTTGGCCTACCAAACAGCAGATGTTAAAGTAAGAGCAATAAAAGATGTAGTACGAAAAAATCACCACCTACAAACAACTCCTGTTTGGTAATTGAGAAGTCGGTATACCGCACAATTTGATCGACTGAAACCGGAATCGTTTCTTTCAGCTTACTGGAAATAAAAAAGCAGGCTGCCCCAACCAATTGATAATCACGCTTGTCGGTGTCCGCCAGCGACACGTAACGATCGATCAATTGAACAGTGTGCGCCAAAACTTCTGGTTCGGTACTTCGATGCTCACACACCTCCCTCAGCCAATTTATCAGCGTTCTACGCATCCATATCGCCTGCCCCATTGATTCTCTGTGGCAAAACGCCGGAAGGGTATGATATCGTAATTGATCACACAACAGATCCCGAACAATATTTTCGTTTCCATTAAAATATACATCGGCAATGGGCTGAGGCACAGTAGCAGGAGTTTCGTCTTCAGACTTCTCGGATAAACCACGTTCATTCCTCGAGTTCTCCATTGAAATCCAGAACAACAACAAGGGTGAAGAAACCGCTAAGCCCCACACGACCGGCTGTAAGAGGCAAGCACCATCAGCAGCGAACCAGGTGAATTAAAACAAGACACAAGAAACCTCATAACAAATTTAGGGCGGTTATTGGACATAAAAGTAAGAATTGAAGGCAAAGTAATTTTAATACACGCTCTTAAATGCTAAACAAAATTGCTAATTGTGGATTCAAATAGAAAATGCAATATAACATTCATGGTAAATTAGCCAAAATTGAGCTATTGCCCATTGTTGTTGCACGACTAACAAAGAGCAAACAGAAACTATCCTGTATGATACGCAAAAAATACGCAAATGAATGAAGTTCTCGGAATGTCTAGATATTACGCTGCATGTAAAACTATTTTCAGTTGGAAACAACTTGCCAGGAAGTTTTGTCTGGTCCGCCTTTCTTTTGGCATTATAAATAACACTTTTTGCACGTGGTTATATTTTGCATTATCTTCTTCTGGAATTTAAAATATAGACAACTTATTCAAATGGACTATATATCCTGCGTTGTTATTATGAACGCTTCGATTTGATTGGGTTTCTATCCTCCAACTATCTATTGCCCTCCTATCGTTGTTCGCGTTCCGCCTGGTTGTTCACTTTTGCTTTGTGAGCTTGTTGAAGTTTTTTTTATGGTGAAGCGTAATGGCTTACTTTAAGTAAGATGTCTATTTTTAGCTACAGTTATTTTTCCTCTCTTGAGCTCTCAATCATATGAAAATCGCCGTTTTGCTGGTTGTTGCTTATGGCTTAATATTTTTGACTTGTTTAGGATAGGTTATGCAGCAATCTTATTCGTTTTAGTTGCAAATGAGCGCTTCATCTGAAGAGACTGGTGATGCTATATCCTCACCTTTATTCTCCTCTTCGATCCTACGGCCATCGGTTTTGTCAGATAAACTAAAAGTGGCTGATACTGATGTGAAAACATCAAAATTTGAGCTCCCCACGAAGCCAACGGAATCACTTGTGGAAGCTCCAAATTTCGCTCCTACGCACCCTATTCCTGTTTCTACGGAACCTACCAACGCGCCTGGCTACGTTTTCGGGCAAAATATGAGTTCTCGAGTTGTGAATGCGAATCAAGGGGCCTCAGAGAACATTTGGCAGGCAGTTGAATCAGATGACCGCCTTAACAGGTGGGTTGAATTGATTAGATCATGCTTTTGTAGATTTTTTTGTGTTTTCGCTTTGGTCTTGATACAATAGCTATGCGGAGTAAAGTCAGATTCAGCCAATCTTTATACATTCTTCACGTGTTTGAGTTAGGAATCAGGAAGACTCTAGTACCTCCGTGTTCACAACTCTTGCAAAAGCTGTGGCGAAGCAGTCGAAGCAGAGAGAGGGAGAACTCCTAGAAGATTCCGCTGTAGCTTTGGCAAGAAAGCGCAACGCCGCGCAAATTTCACTACCTCCCAGCGCCAGCGGCGAGCAACCCGAGATTATCACAGGCGAGGAGGATGAGCGAACGGTGCTTGAACTTACCTGCAATGCCTACGTCTTTGATCGTGACTCAAAGCAATGGAAGGGTATAGGGCAGAGTTACCTCCACTTGAATGACACCACGCTCACTGATCGCACCACTTCGCGTCTCATTATACGTTTGCAATCTACCCGCCGTGTGGTTGTGAACACCCGCATCTGGTTGGAAATGCCTGTGGCCTATGTGGAGGAGAATAAAGCGGTGCGAATCGGAGCGCTGACAGTTGCTGGGCCGGGTCAGACAGACACTGAGGGCGCCATTCGCACCTACATGCTGCGCTTCACTTCCACCGACTCCGCACGCTTTCTCTTTGAGGCACTACAGGAACGTCGGCTTTCTGCGGAGAAGTTGGAGACCTTCGTCAAACGGCCCCGTCTGGAGGAATCACAGGCATCCATAGTTGCAGCTAATAATGCTACGAAGACATCCAGCTCTTCGCATAGTATGTCTCGCCTTACCCTAAAATTTCGATTTGCGAACATGTATCGTGCCGATGTTTCTACCATTGCGTCGCCGACTACAGGATTAAATAAACTACCCTGTTGCTTGTATACGTCTTCTACTGGTCGTTCTTATTAGCTCCATACTCTCCCAATTTCGGTTTACTTAAATGATAGCAAAAATAGTGATACAAAGTCGTCTTAACTTATTATTTCTCATGCACGCGTTAATGATAAGCTTGTAACATCTACTTGGGAACTGGATGTTTCATTCCTTAAACCATATTGCTCTTTTTCCCGTCTTTAAGGTGGACCCGGCACCTTCCATGGGAAGGAGTCGAATTCATGCGAACACAAGGAAGCTACGCCGCTAGACGGTAGCAGTACCACAAAGTCCACCACGGTGACAGGGATATCCTTCCCATGTCGTCACGTTCGCCTCTATGCGGCCTCGGGTGCGCTGACTGAGGAGGTAAAGTTGGAGGACGAAGATGGAGAGATGGCAGTAGTGAATATCACGGACTTTCCGCAGAGTGGCGCCTCCGTACTCGAGGTGAATGTGCCCGGCAGGGGTTCGGGATCTCTGTTGACCGCGGCTATTGGCCCGCGCCTCGCCTTCTGTCGTCTTGGGGACTCCGAGGTGCATTTTTTCTGCACTACCGAGGCCTCCGATGACGCTGTTGAGGGTGAAGACGTCACCGACGTTGCAAGATTGGACAAGAGCTGCCGCTTACAACTGGCCTCTGCATCCGAAGCCGAACGTCTTTACCGTTCTATCTTGCTGCGCGTAGTGCGCCTCTTCATGGAAACCTCCGGCATGATCAAGGAGGGCGAGAGTAAGTGGTAATAAAAAGCTCCCAGACAAATTTTTCTTTGAAATGCATTGTTATTTTCCTAGTTAAATCCAGCTGTGTTATTTTTTTGTGTAGTTCTGATTGATCGTCTTTACATTTTCGTCTTTTTTTAGAATTGAACGACGATCAGACGCCAGAAAATGCATTAAGCGCCTGATTTCATGTATGTCGCTATCTGGACCTCTTCATACAAGGGCATTGTGTGTCTTGCCAACTTTATATTCTCTATACATAGAAATTTTTAAAGTGTAATTCCCTACTTTGTTGCAGCAATGCAAAGACTTACGTGGATATTTCCCCGTTACTGGTCTTCACCTTTAATTACGGTCATACTTTTTCCTTAAGGCAGCGTAACCAGTAGTTGTTTTGAAGGATTGGCTGCATTTGATTGTCCTTTTTAAGTTACCACACTTCTCAGTTAAAATTATTCACTATGGAATAGAAATTCTTAAGCACCTTGGCGCTTACTAATATAACGATGACTGGGATCGCTGACTGGCCTCTTATCAAATATGCCAATCTGCCGGCGATGAGTGTGTTCATTTCTCACCTTCTAACAGGTGGGCGGGATGTCTTGCACGACTTCAATTCGCTGTCCAATTTGTCGAGAAGCTGACTATCGAACCCGTAATTCAGTAGTTATTGATTATACTAGGAACCCTTTCTCATTAGACACATAACGGAATAATAATGTCAGAGGAACTTTTTGACTTAATGCCAAATTTGGTTCCGTCGTCACTCATTCTATCCAGTGACTTGTGTTTTGATTGAATGCACTTTTAGGCAGATTCTTCGGTCCAAGTAGGGCTGCTAGCCCCTCCCCACCATACTGATTTAGCTTATTTTCAACTTCAGAGAAGGTCCAGAGCACTACACTGGTGACAGGGCTAAGAGAGCCTTCTCTAAAGTGGAAAATTAGTCTGATTTCTATGGCTGATTATCAAATCTAGGCTCTATAGAAAACGGCATTTGCAGAGATCCCCAACTAAATTGTTCAAGTATTCGTGTAAAGACGTAAGCTATGTGAACGAATGATGCCTCCTCTGTGCATATGTTAGCTGAATGTAACCCAGATAAACGAGTAAACAGCAATGAGATGCGGACAAAGTGACATCAGTGGACAGATCTGGAATGGTAGCCTTGCAAAACCGCATTAAATCTTGATTCTTGTTAGGTGGTTATGCTTTTGGGTCAATTTTTCCTTAAATAGTAGCTAGCGTTGCAGATTACCGACCGGTTTAGGGTATTACGAAGTCAGCTCAGTCCTCCCTTCCCCTCAATCTCATATACAGAGTGCAAGTACGATTAATCTACAGATGCAACGGAATTGTGAGTACGTGGCATTGTATTTAGGAAAAAGTATTTTCTCGTCTAGATGAGAATGGAAGAAGGGGAATTGGAGTAGCATGCTACTTCGATTAAATGTGTAATTGGTTGCTTCTGTTTGGCACCATGGTCTTCGTTTCATCCTTACGCAAGGCACGTTTGTGCTGATAAACCCTTTAATTGACAATCTGGCGGAATGGACCAACCTCCTGACCGAATGAACGGCATCAATTGTTTAGTGTGTGATGAGTACTGGCCCTTTCACATAACTTCGATTGTTAGTAAAGTCTCACGACCACAGCACACGACGCCTTTCTTCAACCAGTCTTCGCCACTTCGGGTTTCGAAGCTGGCGGTGGGAGGGTAGAGCAGTGAAGATACTCGAATACTTTTGTTCTTTAAATGTGCCTGGTAGACGAGAGGTGGGAAGACAATTTTAACCTGGTCGCGGACGCACGTGGTCACTCTCCAGAGCTCAGGGCAACTTCGTTGTAGATACTTCGGCTCCGCTACCGCGCATTCCTCCTGCACTAATAGTAAAGATGTCTAGAAATACCCGACCTTCTCATAGCAGGAGTAAAGTGTGGGAAGTGGAGGAAAGGGGAGATTCCCCTACAATTACTACACTAGTAGATGCCCTTTAACCGTATATTAGTGGCAACCCTACTTCGGTAGTGATTTGATCATTGTGGACTACAATGGGGACGCAAAGGCTGCGCAGTGCAGTTTTACTTGGCTGTTGTGATACTTTTTTTGTTCGGACGGCCGATTTCGGTCACTTGGGTGGCTATGTTGTACTAGTCAGTTGACTGGCCTTTGAGCCATGTCAGCAACACCAACTCCCTCTGTTTCCGGAATATATGCATTCTACCCTAGTACTGTGCCTTCTTTTACCTTAAAGAAAATCTCGGGACGCTACATTGGTGGCAGCGGAAAGCGCACCCAACTTTGATGGATTTCTATTCTGCTCCATACCGTTTGTGGCAAACTTTGGCGGTGTACGAGAAGTGCTTGCGCTGTGGATGGGAGAATACCTCACATCTCATATCAGAACGGCTGAGATCGACATCCATCTTCGGCAACTCTATCGCCCTTGTGTTCTGCAAGGAAGCTATTAACAACTGAAGCGGCACTAGCCGTGAACACCAAGTCCAGTGGAACTGTCGAGAGGGATCAGTGACGTTGCGGTCGAGCATCCTCCGTAAGCTCTCTCCCTGCTGTTCTTGGGCAACTCGCCTCCCTTTGCCGAAATGCGTATCTACAGATGCAGAATGTGCAGGACGCCATTCAATAGCATCTTTTTTTGCTGTGCACACTCAGGTGGCGTGCATCTTATTCCCGTGAGACTCAATTGCTCCATTTGCTCAGGGTTTTACGATGCTCTCGTGTTTCTCTCACGGCATCAAAAAGCCTGGATTTATATCATGTGTTGTGTGTCTCGATCCATTCGAAAACTTTGATTTATACCTCCATCATTTCACCCGGACACATTATTGTGCAAAAAGAGGACTAAAGAATACGCATTTGCTGCACCTAGTGCTACGCGAAATTGATGGCACTGCAAGAACACGTGCTCGATTCTCGATGACTGGGACGGTTAGCTCGTGGGTGCTTCTCACAGCACTGATTACGTTGTGCTGGCTGACACGTGAAAATTACCAAGGGAAGCGTCGATAACGAGACTCAAAAGAAGAGAGGGAGAGTGCAATACTTTGTTTGATCGGACTGCCATTTCGGCCACTTGGGTGGCCATATTGCACTAGCCTGTTGGCTGGCCTCCGGGCCGTGCTAGCAGCCCCCAATCCCTCTGATCGTAGATTATATATATTCTGCCCTAGTACCATGCCTTCTTTTGCCTTCAAGAAAGTCCCGAAATGCTACAGCTGCAATGTCTAAGTTATTAATTTGGACTACTTTCAAAAATCATCTGCGTATTACACATTCACAAGGCTCCTCTTTTAAGAGGATTTCCTTTTATCCGACCGAAATATAAACGACTGACAATACTGTTTATTAATAATGCAGAATACTTATTGATGCACTTGGACAATGCCAGTTATTTGTACCAAGACTAAAACAAAAATTCGAAGTAAACTGTATTTTTTGTGCCCGCCTACTTCATGATCTTCATTTTGTCAGTAAAAGAAGTTCTTGAAAAAATGTAGGGCATTTTCGATTATTAAAGCATGCGTGCTTATTCCTTGTTTTGCACGTCGACTTTGGTGGCAACTTTAAGATCGGCTTGGTGCAACTCAGTTTTCTCGTGGCTTTCACTCTGGAATGGCGGGTGAAGTGGCTCATGTGCGCAAGTTTATGCCATCATGCTGTTTTTCACACCTTTAAGCGTTTGAATGCTACTCAGTCTTGTGTGGATAACCAGTTGATCTTTTAGGTGGACGTGGTTATTCTTAGTGGTTGTTTCATTTCTAATGCTTGTTTTCCCGGATTTCTTATGTCTCAGCTTTCCCTTGGAAGTAGCCATGCGTTTGCAAGAAGTTGTGGACTGGCTCCCAACGCATTACTTTGCACTCTATAAGCATTGGCTTTTTCGATTTTAACCATTGTAGACTGATGGATCTAATGGTGGTGAGGCTGCGCCGGCTGGTGCTCAGTATCGCATGGACAAATGGGCAATGATCAAGACCTTTGTGTTCCGTCTTATTTTTACATATTTCATATTCAATCTTTTCCGTCGTAGTCCTGCTCCAACCACGCCTGGAAAAGCAGGCGTTCCGACCCAATCATCCAACATTCTTATGAAAGACGAGTCCCTAGATATGTTTGTCTACCTCACCGAAACACCACAAATGACGAATTACAGCGACCCGTCATTGCTCTTTTGGCATCTCGAAGGTCTAAGATACGGAAATTGGGAAGATGGAGAAGCACGTGATGGCAGTTATACGAAGACAGCTATCTTGAAGGCTAGTGAAGTGAGTGTAGTGTTTTGCAGCCATTAAGATTCAAATAAAGACAATTAATACTCATGCTTGTTCAACCTGTTGCAGAATCTGAAGAATAATGGTTCAATGTACATCCATGTTTATTTTGTCTTGCCTGGATTCTCTCCTGATCCGGAGTCCGAAGAGAAGTACTCCAAGCAGTACACTTTTTCAGCTTCAAAAGGTGGGATGCTGTTTTTTTTACAAGTTTCCATCTTTTACCTACTTGAATAACATGTTTTTATCAATTAAAAGAAATCACCCGCATGCGTAAACGTCGTCTTTCTCGAACAATGAATCTGTTGACCGGACATACGGATGCACATTCGGACTTGGTTGCCTCCAAGGACACTCCGGTTGACGTAAAGTTCCTCCCTCCAATCTCGCATTGGCATCCTAATCTCACAGTTAACCTCATCGATGATCATACGCCCTGGGTTCGTGAATCCGTTCCTTCCCCTATCAATGAATGTAAGTTGAGTTTCAGAAATAAAAAAATTATTAACTGTATGCTCTTATCACTACTTCCATCGCAAAAAGTTATCGGTCCAGATAAGATGGTCTGTCTTTGAAAATGCATTTGACTTCATGTTTAGCCATAATGCTTTTGCGTATTTAAGATATTAAGTGGTACGAACCAACGAACCAGTACTACCCCGCAGTGTACATAAACGATTTTTGGAATCTCAATGAGGAGTACATGCCAGTGAATAAATCCACACCAGAGCTCACCTTCCGTCTTACGGTTGCGCCGATGTCGCTTTTCAAGTGGCAGCTCTACCTTTCCCAAAGCATGAGAAAGTCCTGGTTCCCGGATCTGCTTGGCCAAACTGAGGATGATAAATTCAACGAGGACGAAGACCAGGACACTATGAAGGTAATGCAATTGCCGTCATTCTCCTCACAGTGAATCAATCGTTCAGTCATGTGTGATTTTTTTAGAAAACCTTTTTGGAGACAAATCCGTACCTTCTTGCGCTCACCGTTATAGTGTCTATCATCCACTCTATCTTCGAAGTGCTTGCTTTTAAAAATGGTAAGAGTCGATTGGATTCACCTTAGTCGTTGGAATCTTGGATCTAATTTTTCACTTCGCTGAGAGCATGAATCCTCAATCTAGCTTAGTACGAAGGTGTCCTACCTCAAACAAGATATCCATGTCAAGAAGTTGATATTGCGCACTGAGTGGACTTTTAAGAGTTTTTGCGTTATATTTAGTCACAATTCCCACATTGACGAAATTTTGTGATCCTCTATCATGAATGAAGTTGTATTAGTCATATGATCGATTCTTGTTAGTTCGGCGTTAATTTCAACAGTCTTCTCTGACAGCGTTCCCTTTTAGGATGAAGTAGTTCCGAAACAATTATCGAGTGAGGTAGACACGGCAAGCGTGCATTTTTGTGCTCTATTAAGGGATTACTTAGTAGGAAGCATAGTTATATACATGAGGCATTTTGTGTAATTACCACAATGCTCTTCATAACGATTGTTGGTTACACTTGACATCGTACCACAACGTATGTTGCTCCTTACATTCCTCAGTTTAAAATTAGTAGTATCTTAAACCTGTCTTAATTGTCAGTGTTTCATGTAATTTTATTGACCTAAACATCGTTTAAATTCGCACTAGTTTCGAGCAAGCGATTCCCCTCTTGTCATCAGGATGTGGTAGTCGCTTTGCTTTTACAAAGTAACCTTAGAATTCCCTCTTTCCTACTAATTTAGTTTTAGGCCTTTCATTTTTCAAAAATAAAGTCGCCGCATCATATGTTGCGCTGTTTCATTACCACAGGAAAAGAGATTAGCAGTCATTTTAATTCTGCTTCGTAAAGATATTCAATTCTGGCGATCACGCGAATCATTCGAAGGTTTATCACTACGCTCGGTTCTCTTCAACATTGTCCAGTCTGTGGTTGTGGTTCTCTATGTTCTGGACAATGACACAAATTTCGTTATCCGAGTATCCGTTTGCATTGGACTGGCCATTGAGATTTGGAAAATCCACAAGGTCTTCAAGGTTCGGGTAAGGCTTCGTCGTTTTAATGCTGCTGTTTTATTCTTACTCCCTTTGTCTAAGTAACGGCAATGATAGCATTATTACAAAGCTTAAATGATTTTGAAGTGATTGTTCTTTTAAACTTACGGTTTTCCAATTTATCTAAGCGATTCGCAACCGCTCATTTTGTGCGCACGTGTGTAATCTTCGGCAGTAGTCTTTTTATGCGGGAGTCATTGTTAGGAGGCTGGCCTCACTATTACATTCTGATTATTCTATTAAAGGGATGCGATGTAAACCGAATTACATCCGTCGCTTCACTTCTAATGCTCCAATATTCGACGGCATCTAGTTGGCTCAACCTATTTTTGGTAACTAAAACTTTTGCAAGGAATCAATTAAACGATGGCGTCCCAAGTCTTCCCTGAAATCGTAGCAAATTAAAGCACTATGAAAGAGAATAAACAACTAGTATAGAAGGCTATTGGCACGATCTGAGAGCCATGTCTCAACTACCCAAGCTTTTAAAAGAAGTCGGATTACCTCAAATTATTCTGTCTGCTTTTTCAGTTTGACCAAAATGATAAATTGTTTTGCATTCTGCCTCGCCCGTCCTTCGAATGGCAGTCCAGCTACGTGGAGTCTGAAACTAAGGTTTATGATCAGGTTTGTTCCTACTAATATTATTTTAGTATCTATTTTACAGGACAGTTCCTAATGCAAAAATGCTATTTCGCATAGATGGCATTTAAGTATCTTTCTTGGGTTCTATTTCCCCTCCTGATCGCCTATGCTGGTTACTCCCTTGTCTACGAGGAACACCGTGGTTGGTACTCCTGGGTTCTTTCAATGCTTTATGGCTTCTTCCTCACATTCAGTAAGTCTAGTGTTCATTTTTAATGCAACACGATGAAATTAGTCACACAAATTCGCATACCGAGTGAATGTCTCTCTTATGCGTTCATAGGCATCCAGCGTGTGGAAAGTTTCTCTAAACTTGAAAAATTTTCGTATAAATGTCGGGCTTTACTTGACGCTTGTCTGTGTTCAATTTGTTTATAATCCATCATGTAGATGAAATGAGGGTTAAGGTGGCAAGCAGATCCGCTTTACTTCTTAGTGTGATGAAATGCGATTTCTTCTAGCCGTCATTTCTTATTCTCTCAACCCTTTGTGCTGTTTTCTTCATATCATTTGTTGTGATCGGGTGATGGGGATGTTGGATTGTTCTTGTTCACCGTTTTTATTTGCAGGTGTACCTAGTATACAGAACAAAACTGTGTGGATTTTGTATTTTCCCATTGATTAGGTTTTATTGCAATGACACCTCAACTCTTCATCAACTACAAGCTCAAATCAGTGGCCCATTTGCCTTGGCGCATGCTAACTTACAAGGCGCTCAACACTTTCATCGACGATCTCTTTGCTTTTGTTATTAAAACGCCCACGCTCTATCGTATCGGCTGCTTCCGTGATGGTACGTGCTTTTTGAACCTTTTGACATTTCCTCTACGCCTAGCACTTCCTGCTTTTTCCGATAAGAATAGCGATATGCTCGACTGCTTGGTGGAATTGTGTTGATTTAGCACCAACTATTTGGACTTATCACTGTCGTGCTAGAATCTACTAATGGAAGTGCATAACCTTTATGAGACTAAACAGTATTTGAATGTGCGCTTTTTGTATTATGTTTTGTTATGCTGCGTGCGGACTTAAGCATTTAGAAATGCGGCGTCATGACAATGACAGTCTATGGTAAATGTGTGTTTGTGATTAGCTATCGGAAAAGAAACAAGTAACATTTCTCCCGAAGTACCTCTGGTTATGAATTTTTTGAGCTGCCACTTTTGCCATGAGGACTATTTCTAGAGTAGTCTCTCCACCTGAATTTTTCGCAAAATCTTTAACGGCAAGTTGTGTACTCGATCAAGGTTAACGAAACCCCTAGGTAGACTCCTTCTTTGGCTGTGATCTTAGTGTTCATGTGCATTGGCTTCCCTATGCTGTCATTCATATTGGCACCTGCGACGATTGTTATTGTTGGTTGTCATATCTCTGAGACATTAGGGTTACTTGACACGCGTGGGTGATTGCTTATGCTTTTCACTACTTTTATACCATTCACAAGTTGGCTATTCACTTTTTGATTCGTACCTCTTAATTTGCATTATCGTCACGCCTTCTGATCCGTGGTCATTCATCACCATTATTATTCGTGCGTTTCCAAGAAGCATTTTGGTTGTTCTGGAGCCAAGCTTGCTCTATCCCTTTGGTTACCTACCTTTCACACATCCTGATGTAGCAAATGGCCTGAAGGTACACTTGCATGAACGAGGTAAACGTCAGTTTTCTGCTTGTGCGATCGCATATATTACGCGCACTAGGCCCCTTGTGACGTCACATGTCTTTCAATTCATCGGCCTAGTAACTGGAGTCTGTAATTTTTTTCACTCATAATGGGAGGCAACATCATGTAAACGGATTTCTTGAAAGTTGAGGAAAGGCGATGAAGTCTTTTAAATGTTTTTGAAGTTGAGTACGGCAGCCCGACGAAGTCTTCAACACTAATTATGTTTTTTTTGTTCTTCCACTTATTGCTCCTGCAGTTTGTGACACTGGGCTGGTTAGGGAGATGAATATTCGGCGCCTTTTATCCTGCAGCGCTCAATGCACTTATATACTTCTATGAACATTTTTTGTGTGAGTTAACACCTGTGTAGTCTCTGAAAAAACTTTTTTTATCTTTTGCAACAGTTGCTACTTTGAAACGCTTAAAATTTCTCCCCCCCATGTAGATGTTTTTTGTTAAAATTCATAACTGGTGGAGTCCCGATCCACTTCAGCCCAATGGTTGGTGGTCAAGGCCATCATCCAAAACGAAATAACAGCAATAACGGTGCGAGACTTATCGTTTAGGTGATGTTCTGTTGATTTGCACCTTGCTTGCTCCATGCTGCGCATCATTAAACCACTGTCGCTTAGAGAACTCTTCATCATTGCGGAGTATTCGTCTCGGTCATCGTCCATGAGGATTGGCATTCCTATATTTTTAGTAAATGTGAACAGTACGGAAGCTCCGATACACAACTAGTCTGTCCCATGTGCCCGCATTGATCTATTAGTAAAAATGACCTCGTCAACGTTAGCCTAGTCCTAGCAAATAGGCTATCACTATTGTCTTAAATCGAGATCGACATGACTCACATTACATTTTAAGCCAAATCCTGTGTCTTTTTCAACAGTCTTGCCACTTTGGATGCGCAGAATAAGGAACGAAAAAAGGAAATGGAGGCAGAGCAGATAAAACACCATTTGCGTGAGAATTTCTCATTCACGTATATGCACACAGACCCATCAGTTACCATTACCCTTAACGTCTTTCCCTCAACCAAAGTCTTTCCTTTTTGCATTTTCTTCCCTTTTGAATTCCACATTACAAACAAGTCAGCGCCCGCCAAGTGGTGAGATGATGCCAATGAAGGTTGTTACGCAGCGGATCGCGATTTTTTTTACAGCAATAATATCTAAGGGGAGAGGGGAAAACTTCAATGCTATGGTGGTTTTTGACCCCACTGTACTGTTATGCATACACTTTTTTTTGCTTTTTCATGATCAAACAATAAGGAATTTATAAATGTGTTGCAACAAAAGTGCTTCTCAAAATTATCAGGATCGCCAGTGCTTGATAACGCTTTGTGGTCTGACTCAGACAGCATAATAGTTGGTTTGAGTCAATCCTTGTTTTTGGCTCTCTTAGTGTACGTTTACTTAAATTTTAAATTAAAACGGCTCAATGGTTGGAATAATGATAGAGAGATTGAGTATGCTCGTGGAAGTGAATCACTCCTCGTGTCAGTTCGAAAGGAGAGTTGGCTGACTAAGGAGGAATGAAATAAAATGGGCTTGTGCTTTGGCTGAATACTTTTGGATGGTGAAGGCACAAGTAGGTTTTATCCAAAAAAGCGCTTTTTTACGCTTGTGCACGTGCGTCAGGGTTTCCTACTAGATGGTGATTGGTTTCATCGTATTCGTTCAGTAGGGCAGACTTTGCGTACTTCTAAATCATCGCTATTTGTTAAGCTTCTGAGTTGTGGGTTGTCTAGTAACTGGGCGAAGTAATCCTACGGAAGTGTTTGGGAGAAAACGCTGCCAAAAAATAGGCTCCTTTGGCATGCCATTTTGAGTTTTGTAACTGTACACTTTTCTCTCCCTTTCCTGCTTAGACGTAGTCTTCTTCATATACCTCTATCAGCGCTGGATCTACCGAATCGATCCAAAACGTGTGAACGAGTTTGGGGTGAGCAAGGAAATGTTGGACGACAAAAAAGAGGGAGACAAAGGGGTGAAAGCGACGAATGAGGAAAAGGGCGAATCAGAGGGAGGTGCAGAAAAAGGAGTGACAAAAGACGAGCAGGTGTCCAATTCCACCGACGCCAAAAATCCCGATAATGCTTCGGAAACGTCAAATGGCAGTGTTCGTCGGCGACGTGGAAAGGCAGTCAAATCCGCGGCCTCATAGTGTGTGTGCCTCTGTTTTCCTTCCTGTAACTCGAGCCTCACCTGAACTCCTCCCGTCTACCCTCTCACCTGTCCTTTGTTTTTGGGACTAATGTTTGTGCGTCTGTCTAAAGTGGTGCTTTCTTACGCTTTTCTTTGGCATGGGAACTTATAGGCCCCCGTTATTTAGGTGGGTGTCTTATTACTTCCGACTGCCACGTGCACTGATGGTGGGTGGGTGGGGTTTGGATTTGGTTCTTTTGTTTGGTAAAGGTGGTCCTATTCTGCCTAAGTTTGGATGATTGTTTCTCGTGGATATTTTTGGTCGTATTGATGTCGCTTTCTACAATGCTAAGCGGTTTTTTCACCAACTGCATTGTCATCTAGGGCGAAGGAAATCTTGGCGATTAATGTCGGAGTCTAGGGCGCAGCGTAGTAGGGCGACCCATAGCCTTAGGTAAGTAAAGTTTTCGTAGAGTTTGACGCTGTACAATCACCATACTTTTGTTTTCATGATAAATTAGCGAGCTACTGATCCTGAAGCACTGAAGGGGTCCAACGTTGGTATCTTTCAAAAGGACGTGGCTCTAACTTCGTCATTCAGGCAAAGCCTACCCAGTGATACATACGTGGGCTACCTGTAGATATCAATGAAAGCTCTTCAATTTTATAAAACTATAGCTGGGAATTAAAGCTTCACAAGTTTGGATAGTTTGCACTGGAATTTTAGCCTCTATCATCTCGATCTTTCTGGGTACGCTATGTGCATGCTTTGGCGTGAAATCTTAGCAACCGAAAAAGCACCAACAGCATCAACGCTAATTAAGGTCACGCGAAACGTCACAGGGACAGCACGCGGCGATTGTTGATGGTCACGATTCGGCATCTTGGAGTCATCCTCATTTGCTCGGCAAAGGTTATTTGAAATTTGGGAGAATTCATTTTCATTAAAATACGGCTGTGGGACGTCTTGTAACGTAGGATTAAATATCTTGAACTGTACCATCTACCATAAAAAAGTGGTTGCTCTTGAGGGTGGCTGCTTTCGCTGTTTCTTAAGGCCCTTCTGCCTTGATCAAATGTGTATCTATGTTTAGGTGTGGAAAATGCTAGTACACATTGCACTACTCTACCACTCGAAAAAAACGGGTCGATGTTGAATGCATTTTCGAACTACCAAACTAACTTTTACGGAAATAACTATGAAATACTTCCACCATATTAAATTGGCTGCAATTACCCCCTCACCTATTCAACACAGCCCTCAGAACCCAGTCTGTATCCCTAAAGGCCAAATTTTGGTTCGAAGAATGGCCATGTATTTAAAGGTGGCGGTTCAGATTATGTTAATGATCATGCTGGGGACAAGTACTCCATCCAGGTACGCCTGGTGGATCCTCTGTCATTTGTTTACATAAATAATCAGCTACATTAATCAAAACGCTTTTGGGATTCATTCCGACAAGCCTTACACATATTCGACAGTTAGTGTTTTTCAAAAACCCGGTTGCCTAACATTTGCTTTTGCATTTTAGCTTGGTTTACCGAAAATTTGCTCAACGTTTACGTCTCCATTATAGCATTGCAACAGACATGTGAGTGTCTTCAACAAAAGTCACTTGTTTCAAAGCCAAGCATCTGCCTCGCCTCCCTTTTTGTGTTTGTATGGAACATCTTCTAAAGGTATTGCAAATTATTAAAAAATCACTAAAATCTTGTCCTTTCATCACCCATGGATGGCAATTTGAAAGTAAAATAATATGGTTATGGCCTAATGATTTTCCCAAATCCACGAAACATTTGTGGTCTGACTAACTAATAGCAAGATTTCGAGGCTGTATTTGTACTGAGAAATGAAAAAAAAACTCACCAAACCAAAAATGCGCCATACTTGTGAATGGCTTTTTCGATTGCCATATGCGCTTGGGGAGGAAGAATGCACAAGTCACGAAGGAAAGGCCAAGGAAACATCATGATTAATAAGTTTGAAGAGTGAAGGTTACAGAAATATTGCGAGGGGCATACCGAATGGGAGCTTTCGAAATGCTGGCGATGGAAATCTAAAAAAAATGGGTTGACCACTAGGCTCCTTAGGCCTCTTATCACGCATTGATATTACTGGTTCACCCCAATAAAAGTTAGAGGGAGCACGTTCGGATTGTGGATTTATGGGAGCAATGAATTTTTAATTCAACATTAAGTATTCTTTAATCCAATGTATGAATTAGATTGCCTCTGTTTTTAGAATGACCTCCTCTACTGTGGGCTATCAACAAGCATAAATCTAAATTGCCTAGTATTCGTTCTTTGTAAAAAAGCGTCGCATGAGGAGGAATACATAGGCACATCTTTGTGATATTGTAGGGCTGCATGCAAAATGGTTTCATGTGTTTATTATAAGTATGGAACAAATTTTATTTCGAACCTCTTCATTGGTCGGTGCTTTCATAGGACAAGCTCATTTGACCAATCAACGTGTTAAAATGCTTGGCCTAAAAGCGACAACTCTCTCGTGCCTTAATAGAGGAGTCAAATGCGCTCATGTTCTCTACATCCTATTCCTGACATCCTCCATGACTGTAGATGGAGTAAGCACTCTTCCATCCGTTCAATTCCTTCCCTCGCTGGATAACGCAACCTATTCACGCCTTAACATTACTACAGTCTCACCCGACCTCAACGGCGAGGCACCATTGGCGAGTAATCAGTTCAGTCTGTGGGTAATCATTGTCATGAGTCTCACATGCCTTTTTACCATCGCCTTCATTCTCTGCGGACTGTTCAAACGCGCTGACGCCTACCATATGCCATTGACGCCTGAAGGCGAGATTGACATCGCCAACATCGAGGGTCTCGGACTGCAGGGCAACGAGGGGATGTTTGGTGTCTCCGGGGCTGCCACAGGATGGATTTGAGTGCGCTGGTACTCTCCTCCCCTTCTGTCCTCACATTCTTCAATTTGTATTGTTGTTTGTGCCTAAAACCATTTTATATGCTACCGATCTTAAATTAATTTTAGTTCCTTATTAAGGAGCAATTTACGCCTCAATTATCCACAAGTCATTTACTTGCAGACTTTAACACAGCCGAATTTCGAAAAGTAACTTTGAATTTTAGACTTTGGAGCATCACCACTTTCTTGGAGATGCATAAAATCCAGTAAAGTCACATTTTCCAACGAAGGAATGTAAAAAAACCCGGTAACTATTAGTAGCAACGAAAAAATTGCACACTAACATCTTCACTTGTGCTTGCTAACATGGTTGGAAGCACATTTTAACTACGTCAAAATGCAAATATGAAATTTTCTATTCCCACACTAGTGGAGAATGGAACCCTATAATGCTTTGAAAATTTTCGCTGGAGGAGAATGAAAAGTAACCTAAATTATGCAAGTGGGTCTTTTACTACTTACAAATGCAGTAAAATTTGTCTGAAAGGTTGAAATAAAAAAACTCCGTAAACTTTGTAGATGTTTATGCAACCGAGTATGGCTTTCAAGGATCTACTAAAACAGTCTGCTATTTTTTTGTAATTGGAGAACTAAAAAGGCTAGATGTGAATAGCAAAAAATCCCAAGTTGATGTCCTTTGCCATTTAATCAACAAGATATGCTGGCTTCGTTTTTAAGTGTAACTTGGACATGTGCCAAGGTTTTGATCAAATATTTCTACAAAATCCCTCCATTTAGAAGGCAAACGCTACGTTTTATGTTAAATTCCATCTTCTCATAAAAAATCAGAAGACTATTTGAATAAAGAAGAAAGCTTACCAATTCTGCAGTGCCTTTTTAAATTGTTGATGCTAGATATCCGGCAAGGTTGGTGGGCGAAAGGTTGAAAAACTTTTTTGATTTAGCTCTCACGCATGAATTAACAATACTGACACGCGACGGAGCTTCCGGTACTACTGGTAATCAACACACAATTTTATTTCATTCGGCCACATTCCCTTCAATCTCAATATGAACTTGCATTCTTTCAACCTGAAATGCTTTTCCTATTTCTTTTGAGTTTCTGAAGCAGTCGTATTAAAAGAAAAAATCATTTTAGTAATGCATGTGGTATCCCAATAGGAAATTATATTTCAACTAATGCTAGCGATTGTCTAAAATAATGTGACAAGCACTTTTTGTCGCATCATCGAACTCCATTCGTACAATTTTAGAAAGTGTTTGGGTGACTGATGGACACGTGTCGCACATTTTTGCACTTCAAAAGGCACTCTGAAACCACAAAGGGAACTTTTAAGAAACGTGAAACTCAGCTGAATGTGGAGATGTAGGTGACCTAGATGGTGACGTTGGTGGCTCACTCAAAAATGGCAGCAATGAAATGCCTTACAAACTCTTTTCATCAGCAATGCACAGTTCCATATGAATACTCCTTTTCCGGCTAGACTTTAGCACAGGCAGCTAGCTTGCAAAGCCTAGTTTCGATAAGTACATTTAGTGGACTTTTGCGGCTGAGGCATATTTAGGCTGTTGGAAGGTTTATGAGCTTCGCGAGAGCTTTGAGAATTAGTTGGGGAAAGTCACCAGGCGCTAACCTTCTAAAGCTTCTATTTTCAGCTTTATCAATTGCTGAGACCCGGCTTCTCATTCCCATTAATGGATTTGCATGCTTTAAAATTGTTTGGCTATCAAAATGTCTTACAGCTGATGCTAAGCACATGAATGAAATTCGAAAAGTATTTCCAACGGCAACATTACATCTGATAGCACCATAACAATGGCGCATGAATAAACTTAACGTGCCTTTGTGGCTATCGTTTTTCGTCGATTAAAAACATCATCACGGGCATCGCAGACAAACATTGCTGTGAAATGCCTCAGTTGCTTTGTGTAGTGCTCCAGATGCGTTTGGTGACCGATGAATGCCTCCAAATTAAGGCAGACTGAATGAGACGAATTTGCCCAAATTTGTGGACAACTTAGACGAAAGCGATTTAGCTTTAGTGTTTTTTGGAGAAACATATTCCAAATTCACTTATTCAAAAGTTGATTTGATGGGGGATTCTCACCTTTGGATTATTTTATTACATGTAGGATTCACTACGGCAAAATACTGTTGCAATTTACCTCGTTTAAAAGACCGCAAATTAAGTTTTTCGCTCTAATATGAGTCCAATTATAATTATCATTCTCAATAATTGAATAATTTCATGCAAAATTCAAGGTAGGATGGACATGAAGCCATTGCCAGGCCTAAATACGGTGGCAAAAGTTTTGTGCACCAACGCCTACAGATCTCCATGTGATGGCTCTATGTGCCGACATTGAGGTTAAGATCCTCAGACTATCTGCAAAGTGTCATCAAAATTAGAGGGCTATATCAGACGTATTTTTAGTACCGCTACATAAAATAGGCCATTGACATAAGTACCATGATTAAAATTTCCAGCAAACCCGGAGCAAAATATACCCTGATGCAAGTATTTCAACTATTTCATGCAAATTCATTTGAGAGTTAAAAAAAATCCACCCAAGTACCTAATATTCACCTAAATCCGTTTCATTTGTTTAAAACCTAAGAAGGTGACTTAATTTTCCGCCCACCCACTAAGTTTTCGACGAATTTGCTATAAAAGCACCGAAAATGGCCTATGGATTAGCGAATCTAATAAATAAAAGGTCTGTAAAGCAGTGAATCCCATTTCGTGTGACTGATACATATGGCTAGTTGTCACACACATTTCTGGTTACCAACGTAATCACATTCCGAGGCGATAATCATTGAAAATTATGCAATCCGCCTGCCTTAAGGCACACTCATTTCGATGTATCGTTAATTAAAAGGCACTGGAGATTTAGACCAACTTGAAGCGCCATGCTAGTAGCTCCAAGCTCAAGTGTTTGCCGACAATATATATTCTGTTTTAATGTTATGCCTCCTTTTACCTTCAGAGAACTGCCAGAGCATTGCTATACAAGTTCATGCAATATTCGGCACCTAACTATTAAACCAAATGCACACTTTAATTGCATCGAATATACGCATGGAATTATGCTTTGATAATAAAGTATTAACGTAATATATCTCTTCAGAAGACGAAAGAAGACATTATACTCAGGCAGAATCTGTAATGTGAACGCAGAGTAGGGCTTGAGGCTACCCGATGGGTACAGTAGCGGAAGCCCTTTGTAGAGGAATTTCCCTTTTCTCCTCTTCCCTTTTTCCACCCCTGCTATTAGAAGGCTGGAAGTTCCTACACATCTTTATTATGGACACGATAGGGGAGTGTTTACGACGGATGGGCCCCCGACTCCGGAGACAAACCACATGAGTCTACGACCAAGTTGAAATTGCCTTCCCACCTCTCGCCTACAAAGCTCATTTTAAAATATAGCTGTTACACCCTTATCGACTGTTACCGAAATCGATAGTTAAAAAGTCAAAGTATCATCGACGCAATTAGTTGTAATTCGCCAAACCTTTCATTAAACCAATTTTCCCCTTACTTGGAAATTTTGACCAGGTGTACATGTAATACCTTGTTTGTTCGAACTACCGGCTTAGGTCACTTGGGTAGCCATCTTGTTCTAGCCGGTTGGTCGGCCTCCGGGCCGTGCCAACAGCCACAAGTCTTCTGTTCCCGGAATATATATATATTCTGCCCTAGTACTGCACCTTCTTTTGCCTTAAGGGGAGCCTCGGGACGCTACAGTACATAAGTCCTAAATAGCGAAAAACTTTCAAAATGACATTTAGACTGCTGGGAAGCCATTTCAAATGCGTACTTCGAATTGACTCATTTAATGTGCTTGTTTGATATAGCCTTGCCACAATGGACAGCAGATGCTTTCCACTGCAAAACGTTTTTTGTCAAAATAACAAACTTTACATTAATCAGGCGAAAATTTCTTATGATTATCTGTTTCCTGTCCAAATGATTTAACTGGGCTGTAATTGTAATACTTTGTTTGAACTACCGGTATAGGTCACTTGGGTGGCCATCTTGTTCTAGCGGGCTGGTCGGCCTCCGTGCCGTGCCAGTAGCCCCCAAGTCCTCTGTTTCCGGAATACATGTATTCTGCCCTAGTACTGCGCCTTCTTTTACCTTAAGGGGAGCCTCGGGACGCTACATTGGTGGCAGCGGAAAGCGGACCCGACTTTGATGGATTTTATCCTGCTCCATGCCGTTTCTGGCAAACGTCGGCGTTGTGAAAGAAGTGCATGCGCTACGGAGGGGAGAACCTTTGGTATCTCGTAACAGAAGGGTCGAGATCGACGTTCATCTTCGACATCTCCCTCGCCCTCGTGTTCGACAGGAAAGCTATTAACAACTGAAGCGACACTAGCCGTGGACTCCAAGCCCAGAGGAGGGCCAAGAGGCGCGCATTTGCTGCACTGAGTGCTACGCGGAATTGATGGCACTACAGAAACACTTGCGTTCGAACCTCGACGACTGGGACGGTTAGCTCGTGGGTGCTTCTCGCAGCACTGATTACGTTGTGATGGCTGACACGGGAGGCGGACGAAGGGGAGCGTCGGGGACGACGCTCGAAAGAAGAGAGGGGCTGTGTAATACTTTGTTTGAACTACCGGTATAGGTCACTTGGGTGGCCATCTTGTTCTAGCGGGCTGGTCGGCCTCCGTGCCGTGCCAGTAGCCCCCAAGTCCTCTGTTTCCGGAATACATGTATTCTGCCCTAGTACTGCGCCTTCTTTTACCTTAAGGGGAGCCTCGGGACGCTACAGTAATCACTAACCCTCTGTTTATGTGACAGAGTTAGTGTTCAAGAAAGTATCTAACTTTCTGTAACGTTAAAATGACGTAGTTAATCTGTAAATAAAATAAGAACTATTATTGTTCGAGTTCCTCGAATCTTCCCACCTTTCACTTTTAATAGTTTATAGCATGCACGATCTGGTTTTATTGTATGCATCGCCATAATTTGGATTGTTTCCTTTAAGGTGGCATAGTAATGCTCATAAAGATTTGCCAAAAGCTGTGACATGAATACCTGAACCAATAGAAATAGGCTGTCTCCGTCTTTTATTTGATTGGCTCGAATTATGTGCACTGTCTTCAGTCATGGGCGCATGGCGGATCAGCACGAGCGTTGTGAATTTTAAAAACTCCATCTCCCCAACCATCAGAACCCTGGTGCCATTTTTTGAGCAGTATTTTAACTCTCCACAAATTTTTTTCATCCGGGATTACAAGACTGCTGGACGTCTTCGATTGAGGTGTCGTGACTGTTTTTTTGAGAGACGGGATAATCGACTATATGTTGAATGTAAGACTTATGCACGTCACCGGCAGGCACAGATAATGAGCGAGCCTCGAACTCCGTGGAGGTTTCGTCGAAAGATTTGGAAGCACGTCAAATGGTGCTGATTGCTTCACCGTTTTCCTATCGCGCTGATATTTACGTTCTCGCGCTCTCTCTGTAGATCAATGTTCTCCTGTAAACTTTTGCAAATAGTGTTTACTGAATTATGTACTTCATAATTGTCTTGTTGTCTGAGATTTTTTGTAGTGAGTCTTAAAATAGGACATCACTATGTGTTAAGTCGCTGGTACTAAACTACGTATTCAGTTGCTTTTGCTGATCTGGGATCTACTGCCATTTTCTCCCTATACTTTTGCCACTGCAATACCGCCTGTACGAATGTATCGGGAGATGCAGTACATCTTTTCAACTTTATTCTTCACTGTACAATATTGGTTGATTTATGCTTAATGAATTTGGGAGGTGCAATTGCATGTTTCAACCTCATTAACTACGAGTGAATTTTCGGACCTTTACGATAGAAGGGTGACCTTGGATGTCTACGCCTGTGTGGTAGTCGTACTTGTGCATTCGCGGCAATCTTGTCCCTGTTAGAAGAATAATTAGGGGAATCATATCCTACTTATTAATGTCTAGTAAAAATAAAGTAAAACTGTACTTCCGTCACTTCGGGTGGCGCATCCATTCGCGGCGTGAATGTATCGTTGGTTCGGTGGAAAGTGATTGTGTGCGATGCTGGTGCGGAGTTCTAGGGTGTGCTTCCAACTTCCATGTGACGAGTACTACGCTCGCTCCAATGTGCGTGCACCGAATGCTGGGGATCGTGCTGTTGGGGCTTACCAGAAGCTACCTTAATTCAGTCGGGGTAATTTGAATACTGCGTCCAATGATCACTTCTTCCACAGCTTTTATTGAGGAGAACTGATTGGAGGAAGGGATGGAATCGGCGGTGGATGAGTATGTCCTAAGCGAAATATTAGCGGCCTACAAAAAACTAACAGTATTGCTACAGTGATATTGCACGCTGTGAAGGTGCACAACTTAAGCATTTTAATTATATGCGAATTCGGGCAAACTGATTGATAAAGGCGGAGTGCCAAGTAGGCTAAAGGAGAATCGGTCGAGTGGACTCGTCCACTGTGGAGAGGAGGCGGACTCTCGCTTACAATGATCGGGAATAAGGTGCATAATAGAATCTGTCTAGTTCCCTATTTCTTTTTGTCCATCTACCTCAATTAATCTATGACTTGTTTCGGATTTTCTCCGTGCAATTGTTGGACATCACGATGTACCCCATATGCTTCTCTGTGCTGCAACAGCTTTTCGGTGGCAAGAAAAGAGAATTGAGTTCCTTTCAACACTATTCAAGTGGTGAAAAGGTTGTGTTTTGTTAATCGTTTTAATGGTCTACCGTCTCAATTCCAAACCGAATTAGATCGGAGAGCGCTCATTTCATTATTGCATGGCTAAAAATAGGTGTCTCGTTTTACTGTCCATAAGTGGAGCTCGATGCATGCAAACCTTTTTTTTGTCGGTAGCAAGGTCTACTCTCGGTTGCCAGCGTTACTCAGTCTCTTCAAGTGTCTACATCTAGCAGTAAGTGTATCAGAAGGCCCAAATGAGGGATTCTATATGTGATGTCTAATTCGGAATCTGCATGCGTTTTTGGAATTCCTCCAATGGAAACTTGATTAGCAATTTCTTTGCTGAGAGTGATTGGAGCCTCGTGAATGCTAAAAGTCACTAGTGGTTGATGCCTTACCGAATCCTCCATTATAAAGGGTGGTGTCTAAAAAACCTTACATTACAGCATTGTGAAATCCTCTAAAATTATTTTGCCAAAATATGAATTCTTAGACGAAGTTATCCTCATAAAGAGGGATAAATAATCTCAAGAGACATTGTTTTAAACTATGCAAACGGTGTATCAGCATTTCTGCACTGAATGTGAAAAAAAGGTGGCAGCCGGTGGGAAATGCCCTTTTCCTTATATGCAGTCATCTATGTCAATTATTATGCCGACTGTGACAACGTAGAGCCATTTTCATAGTATCAAAGTGACGTTAGGGAGATGGTGAAGAAGATACTGCAGCTGAATTAATTGATAGAAGGCAGTGGAATAAGCCGCTACTATGCACACAGAGGTCTTGATGCTAGCGTTACAACCTTGGCTCTACTGTTCCTCTTCAAAATAATTTGATGTAACTGGGCTACGTTTAGATCCAAAGACGTTATATGCAGAGGAAGAAGAGAAAAGAAAGAGGACACGTTCCCCGCCTTCCAGCGTGATGTTGATTAGTCGAAAACGCGGCTTTGTGAATTATAAATGAAATATTTTGAAAGTACTATATGCAATACACTTTTGTTCCAGTCGCTGAGAGCAAAAGATGTTTAATGTGGAATTATAACCACCCTTATTATAAATATTTTCAATAACCACTTGATTGCACAAGTGAATTTACCGCCTATTAAGTGATTGTTAAACAGTAACATCAAGTCATTTCCCCTAGTTTGGTTCCAACATACAGTTTGAATTGAATGCTTCAGTGTTAAAACAGTAAATCCCGATTTTAAAAAGGGTTTGATGGAAACTGCGCAGATTTATACCACAGTGAGGCATATCCCAAAGCCACCGAATGGCTTCACTTCCATAAAGGCAATATCATGAATAGCCTCCTGTTTTTGGCTGCTCATGTAAGTTAGCCTGAGTACCTAAAAGGGTGGATAAAATTTTGTCTCTACATATGAACCACTCACGATAGCATCTACTTATTCAGTTATCAAATCGAAGAAGATAAAATTGTAAGCTCTATCCTCAAAATTTATGGCCGGTGTTCCGCTTTTAAGCGTATTTGAGAATTAACCCATCAAAGGAAACAGACCACTAAACTGCTTCAACATCCAGACTAAATGTATACGCAATTGGGCATTTGGTTAAAATGGGTTCAGATCAGGATACAAAGGGCAATAGGACAAATTACATGCTTAAAAATGACGAGTTTTTGTAACGAAAGTGTTAACACCCCTATGGTAGGGTGAAAAACTTGGGACCAACGATAGTTTTAGATAGGGATTTATTCCTAATGTCCCTATGTGGAGACACTCGCCTAAGTACAAAATCGTTTCCCTTCACCTCCAGGAGTGAGTGTTCCTTCCCCTTCGTTCCCACAATTTGCAATAGTTGAACTCCTCTTTAAGAAACAACAGTAAAAATAGAAGTATTATTGTTAGGTAAACCAGATAAAGTCAAGAATCTAGTAAATGTCAAAATGTCATTTGTTTTAGAGCAGCATGTCTAGTGATAAAGATAATGAGTAAATATTGCCATTAGAGAGACTCATGTATCCATTTGATAAATTAAAGGGACTTTTATGTCTAGCTATTGAGTGTCAATCTTTTACATAAAGCGTGATGATGCGTCTATTTCTAACATCCTGATAATCAGGCCGAAAAGTCTGCTGCATTCAGAGCGATTAATTGGCAGTTAAAACAGATAATAGAGAATAAAATAAGCTATCTTTAGTCCTAGGCTGCAAGCACATTGTACTAAAGCCAAATTAAATAAGATCTCTTACTTGGTTAAAACGGAGATTAAGGCTCCGACTAGTGTCCCAACGTCTTTCAACTTCCTCTTCTTAAACGCTCTCTTCGTATAACATCCAGTGATGCCACGATCGCATTTATTTCAAAACCCGACTTAATGAGCAACAGACTACTGATATTTTAAAGCGTCCATTTAAGCAGATTCAAGCTGAAATGAGCAGCATTTTGTTTCATTGTATCACCTAACATCTGGTTGATGATTGCTGCATTCAGTTTACTTCCTTTCACGCAATTAAAGTTATAAACAGTGATAACATCAAGAAAACGCTGTTTTGCTTGACATTTTTTGGGGAATTCAAGGAACATAAGTGATGATAATAAGCTGGGCGCATTATAAATCCAAACGACTTGTGGTTTCCACAATTTACGCCTTAAAAAACGATCACCAGTCACTAAGAGGGGCCGAGCTCTACGGATTAAGCTCTACATATCAAGAAAATTGACAAATAAGTTTGAAAGTTTTTGTATAAATTTGACAGGTCGTGATAGAATGTTAAGGTGATGTTGTAAAACTCATTTGGAAGTTCATGGTTTGAAATATTTTCTTAAGCTATCAAAATTTATCCTTTGCGCTCCCTTCTAGACATTGCCTACTTGATGCCTTAGTCGGAGGTTGTTTTAAACCACCCTCTCAAAGCTCGAGCTCATTGGCCGATTAGGCGTTCATGCTCCAAGCAGGAATTAATTAAATGACGCATTAATTCGAGTCAACCAGACGATTCACAAATTAAAAATAATGTAATCCAAAATGATGCATCTTTATGCACTGGTTTGCGTTCAGAATAAGTTGCTTTTGACGTATGCTTGGAGTTGATGAATTCCTGCTTAGTGTGATTATTAACAATCCCAGCTGCTTCATTGCTTTCATTAAGTAAATGAAAAATTCCTTTGAAGACGGTTGGATAAGCACTTTTCTCCCGTGGGGACACAAATTATGAATGCAGTTGGTGCTTTGGTACAACCTCCCGACCTCACCCGTTGGTTAGCCCAAGGCGTTTACCTCGTAATCACCTACACACCGCCACAACAACTGTGTGATAGGTTGTGAATAAAGTCGTTTTGTGCCTTTGTGCATTTGCATAGCGCTTCATTCTCCCCTAATCAAACTAACAGCAACGAGGATCCTGTTCCATTGCATTCCATACTATGCAAAATTGGCAGAGCATCAAAAGGACTGCTCCAACGTTTAGAGTCTACAGTTCCGGAAATGTTAACAACGAGTGCGAAATCAGTTCCTGAAAATACATTAAATTTCAATGTAAACTTTTCTGCAATTAAATTAACTTTAGTGAGGTGACAAAACATCACCAAGATACCGTCGGACACGATAAACGATTTGGGACTTGTTGTAAGAATTAAAAAATATCTTGTTTGTTGCCTCAACAACATCCTTCATGCTTTGCACTCTCCTACAAGCAAACTTAGAAGCGCAGTCGATGAATAAGTGATTTTGTTAGCTTCAAACGCAACCCATAAACCTCCACTGTGGATGCGGTGATGCTTGACAGAAACAAGCCGCACTCTCGTGCCTCTTTGGGACGTGATCCTGTACTCTGTCTCCACGCAGGTACGTAGATCACCACTCTTCCAACCTCATTGAAAACAGGATAATGTTCGTGAAATATTTAAGGCCTTTAATGACAATAAAAAGCACTGCATTCTAAAACTAAAAACCCACATTTTGTTGTTCAATTTATTGAAGACGTAAGTGAAATCTAGGTGATAATAATGATAATTTTCAGCTCGGTTATCTCCAACCATTGACAGATTGTCACGCAAACAACGACCTACAAATGCTTTTAGAAAAAGAGGAGATCAACAAAGCGGCATAAATTGTGGAGAAACTTAGATTTGATTCTCCAGTCCCGAGACTTCCTTTAAGGTAAAAGAAGGCATAGTACTAGGGCAGAATCCATAAATTCTGGAAACAAAGTAAGTGGGAGGTGCTGGCATGAACCGGAGGCCAGCCAACCAACTAGTACAATACGGCCACCCAAGTGACCGAAACTGGCAGTCCAAACAAATAAAATATTACATCCGCCATGTTAGAAATATGAAAAGGTTCAAATTAGCCTATTTAAAGCTGTGCACAGTTCTGCAGCACCGTGTTTACCACGTTGGAAATAACTTCAATATTTTCTGTATTATATTATTGTGATCACATATGTTTACTAGCGTTACATTTTAATAATGCTTCCGCACTCAAAAAGGAGGAAAAATGTATAACCTTTTAATTTTGAGGTGATTGCTGAAAGAATGCCTTTTATGTTGGAGACAAAATTTAGAGTTTTTTAATGGCACACAACAGTGCGTGAGACGGGACACAGGAAATCGAACTTTGAATTCGAAAGTGTGGCAGCATGAGGCGCGTCATAAAGCGGACGCAATTGCCGAATTTACATCCCGAAATTTTGCTGCTAGCATTACTGCCCTCTTGCAATTCACAATCAAAGAGCAGCTGCCCGACGATTGCCGGCCTTATGGCTACTCATCCCAGCTTATGACAATGCAAATTCCGATAAAGCTTCAAAGTTAACTAAAGCAATTGTTACCAACTTGCGACATTTCGTGTTTACATGGAAGGCATTGCACAAACTGTGATGCAACATAAAAGTTGTCGAAATTTTTAATGCAATCTAGATAATTGCTCGAAAATGCGCACAACACAGAGCACGGATAGATGTACATCAGCCTGTCAGCACTACACTCTTCATCGTGCCTTCTATTATTTTCCTGTTGTTTAGGTAACGCATTTCAAAAAATGCCGATCCAACCCGACGTCTGCGATTCGATCTTGTCTGCTTGATGGGCTGAAGTCGAATCGAGTAAAATGAGTCGATGAATCACTTCTGGGTGATAGGCTCTTCTCGTTGAAATCGCGTAACATTTTCAGAATGTGGTGTGGTGGCAGAATGCACCACCTAGGAGTGATTTCAACAAACGATTCCGGCAACACACTGTCCGACCTTCTATTATCAATATACGTGAATCCATGAGGAGTGCTCACATATTAGCGTATTATTTTGTACGGCTGCCAACCTATATCCCTGTTTATTTATATGTTTCCAAAGAGATGGCTTTAGGTACTCTTTTGTTTATTTTGAGGCTTTGCCAATGAGTTTTAATGAAATGGATGCTCATGTAGTGAATAGACAATAAGTGTTTTATTACACAGTGTGTAACCACTTTTGGAATCAATGCACCTAAAAAGGCGAAATAGACAAGATACAAACGGTTTCAAGAAAAACTTGTACATTTTTACAAATCCTGGATGGGATCACTAGCCTCCTTTTTGTCTAAATGGTATCCCAAGTTCGCATAGGTTAAGATTTTTGTAAGCATACTGCAAGTATACTTTGCGCCACAATCAGTGTCGAATTTTAAGTCCAACAAATTATAATTTTGAGCAGTTACTTTAGTCGTTCTCATTAAGTGCGTTGCTTAAAATTAAAAGCGTCTAAAGTACGATATCCTAAGAAAAAGAATTGGATGCAATAAGAATGATGGTAGATATTCAAATGAATACACTTTGATAAAAATAGATATGGTGAGGACGAGGTCCACTATAATTAGGTGATTGGCCAATCAAAAAGGTAGCGAAGGAACGCGCCAAATAGGCAACCAGGTGTTGGATAATTTTAGCAGGTAGTGATTAGTAAATACAGAAACTCCCTGTAAGTATCCGTCTTTGAACGTGAAATATTTTGTGGGAGAAAGCGTGTTTCAAACTGCTTTTTTGGTGCACTAAATCACATTCATGTCGGCTTGTTTTGGAGGGAGAAGGGGGCAAGTGCGTACGGAGATGTTCTTTTAGAAATCGTGTTATTCATTGGAATTTTTGTGGCATGGTGTAATACTTTGTTTGTTTGGACCGCCGGTTTCGATCACTGAGGCGGCCATGTTGTACTAGCCGGTTGGCTGGCCTCCGGGTTATGCTAGGAGCCGCAAATCCCTCTGTTTCCAGAATATATGGATTCTGCCTTAGTACTATGCCTTCCTTTACCTTCAAGGAAGTCTCAGGACGCTACATTCTAATTAGCAATATCTTAAAGGCTCGCAAATGTGGTGCAATTTGTAACTCTCATTTGCTTGCACTTAAGAAGTCGCAGTTCGACACTGACTTATCGCCAGGTCTGGTATGTCAAGGGCTGTCTGCTGCAAATTCTCGGTTATGTTAAACAAATATTGCAGTACTCTATTTTCGTGGTTTTAGAAGTAAAATGATCCCCAAGCTCATCGCAACCTTAATATTTTTAAATTTTGACGAATAATTCTTGTGTATTTTATAAATAATGCGTAAAATACCTCACATTTAGATAAAAATGGACCATTTCTTGTCCCATTGTGGCATTTGCATGCTGTAATTCACTTCAATCTGGCTTGCAGCACGAGCTCCGGAAGTCCATTTTTTAAACAATTCATTGGACGAAGAACTTTACGGAAGTCTAAAAAGTAAGACCTAAATGCCTATCTGCATTTGCTTTTAGAAATGGATATGATTGCTTAAAAGTGTGTTGATAACGGCAGTTTCATTACTATATCCTCGCGGACAATTGAAAGCCACATTAGAATTACAAAATGTCTACTAGAAGCCGCGCAATTACGCAGTAGCAGTGCCTTTGCATTTTGGGCTGTGATTGAATAAATTTACGGCAGGAAGCGACATCGGGTCTTTCGGGCATCGGGCCACACCCCTATTGTGGAAGACCGTGTATGAACAGTGCAAAGGCTCGGCTTGAATGTGGCCGTAGGTGCATAAGATTGCCTTTCCTACCGCACTTTGAGTCCAGTCATTTGGCAGATCTGTAGCTGGATGCAGCGTACCATCAACTGATGAATGTCTATTTCGAAATTAATAAATAATGTGCTGTCGACCCTTCTTGATATTGCGCACACTTGTCACAATTTACCATCAAAATATTCGCACAAGAAGAGAGTTAAAATCGCAAATAAAGTGGTGTACATTTGTGTGGAAAGTTGAAACCTAAGTGGTGTAATAAACCAAAACTTTGTGATTACTTAATTTAAAACTCAAACTATCTTTTACAAAGGAAGTTTACTATTTGGTAAGTTTAAATGCACAGTCTTTTGGGAATAGGCATCCTGGAGCACTGTGAATAAGACTATTTCTTATTTTATTCTGCTGCGACATGGCAGAATAAAACTACTTCATTCAGAAATGATTTCAATTCTAAAATAGTATGGCATAAAACCGGGTGAATTTAGACGCGTGCAGGATTTAGCCCTCTCAGTTGCTCTTGTTTGCATCTTCAAAAGTCGTGAAGCACTTTGCCCATCAATTAAACGACTTTGATAAAATTGTTCTTTATGTTTTTATTTTGCAAATTGAGCCTTTTTATTCTCCTACCTTTGTAGGGGTGAATGTCCATGCTCAGACAGAGGCACAGAATTGCCTCCGCCTAATAATTAACCCCTATAGACAAGTTAAGTTCCACACTTCGATTTTCACATAAAAATACACGGTCCTTTTGCTTACCATGGAAATAAACCCAATGTATAGTCTGGGAAATTGTGACCAAGACCATGTTCTTCCATTAATTCTTACCTGTTCTGCTATTTTTCGGTTCATAATCCCCACTAAACGCACTCCATCACGAGTGGACACGACCCTCCAGTGCCTTACATTTCATGATGCCTCAAATCAGAGTCGCAGCGAATCATTCTCAGCTAAATAGAGCCGAGTGTAGGGAATCAAAATGAACAAGATGCGAGTAAAAGATGTGGTAATAGGTAAGCCTTCCCTCCTGGTTTCATAAAGAAGCCCAAGTCGGACTGTTAGCACAAGTAATAATGAAGAGGGACACAGTTCCAGGGGAATTGCCCTTTTGGAGCTTCTTTTCACTAATACTGTTCACAACTCATGGCATTTCATTAACAGACACAACAACGATAGCGAAGAAACATTGCTGGATTTTGGGGCATTTGACGAAAATAGGCCTACAGTTCAAAAACCTCCACTTAAAGCAAAGCATTCTTAGAGGAAATTCAAATAAAACTACTATTAAATATTGCAAGTTTCCACAACACACTTCCGTGGAAACAGAATGTCCTAAAATTATTATAACTCACAATTAACTTGAACAAAGAGAACTCTGACAAGTTTGTTTTCAACTTGATGCATAAATGCAATGGAAGTTTATTTTACCACATATGATCACAATTGGCAGAATATGAACATTCCTTTATAAGACCTGAGGTACAGGAAAACAAAAAGTTTTGAGCAATGGTAAGGGTTTTCCGAGTGAAGCGGGCAAGCCTGGGCTTAGACCTCACCCAATGTTAAAGCTTTAACGGTTGAGCTCCACAAAGTCAGTGGTAGCTGAAAATGTTGCATTCATGTGAGAAAGGAAATGGTGAATGCAAAGTGAAAGCACACTTACGTGCTTAAAGCCCTCCACCTGTAAAGTCCACTGTTAAAATTAAACCCTTATTAGTGCAAAGGACGATTCCGGGTACTTGCTACAGTGTTATGCGTAAATAAGACTTTTGAAGTGAATAAAGATTTAAACAACGTGGATTATGCTTGGGAAGGTATCGAATTTGGAAATAGAAAGTTAAATGTGAAATAGCATATCACTCTAAAAAGATCTGCAGCTAGACATATAGGGGATTGAGGTCCATTCAAATAATCTAAAGATATGATTTCTCCCTAAAAAGCGCCAGTTAAAATTCCGTATGTTAATAATTTATGGCTCATTCCCATATGGTGATACCAGTTGTCATCAAGTTTTGTGGAGGGAAATTGTTATTTTGATTTCGCTGGTAAACAGAGAACGGATACAAATAAATTGTCACTTGCGGATAGAGGCATCAGCCCCTTCCAACGACTTGACTCACTTTATCTCGAGTGAATAGGGCCTCATGTCCCATATGATCTTACCACTTGACTTACGCTGGTTGTACTTGCTTGAAATAGAATTTTAATGCTGTAACAAATTCGATAAACGCATTTATTGACGTCCTCGTTTTCGTTTAACAATTTCCTTTACATTTTTTCCCTTTTTCCGAAATTCGTGGGCAGTGTTATTCAACATGCCACGCATCCACCAGTTTAAATGGTTTGCTTTGAAATTATTTTTAAATGGAGAATCAAGTTTATGCTTAAGTAATCATTGTTAAACACAGTCTTTTAAAATGACAGGTTTTTCAAAACTAGTTGCCCTGCATTAACTAGCTTACCTGGTATTCATATCTATTCCAATAAACGTCACGCATGTGGCCTCAACTACTTATGTGCCCACTTCAGATCAGGTCAGCTAACTACGGCACCCATCCCCAAGATATGGGCGTACGTACCCCATCCTAAGTACTTTGGAATCACACATTGCAAAGGCATTCCTTCTATCTGCAAGATCAACCTTTTCGTTGTGACTTCAAGTTCCAAATAAAATGGTAAATACAAATGTTCAGGTCGAAATGTGAAAAAAAAACTGTCGCAGACTGTGCTTATTTAAGCTGTCTTCGTGTAGTGGCGTTCAACACGTCATTACTGCCAAGAGCTACTAAAGAGTGCAGCTTAGGAATTTCGAGGTGATCACAAATATGCTAACACCATTACAACAGAAACAACACCAACAAATAGGGCATTTCTTACCTAAAAATGAAAGCATCTTGTAGTGGGCGGATAGGAATTCACAGGCTCAATATGGGCTTGCAATGAGCTTTGGGTTCTTAGCTTAGTAATTACCAGCTTTATGTGTAAATGAAATCGCCTTTATCCCAGGGATTATGTGTCAAGCGACTTTGAGCTGTTTTGACGGAGTCTGCGCGCATTTGATGTGTGAAAGCACTTTTCCGATAACAAAGGCAAGTTTTTCGTACCATAGCAACTTCCTCCATGTTTAACTCTAAGCCCTGACCTTTAGTATCTTATTAAGGCAACGTACTCAGGTCTTATGTGAATAAGGCACTTCGACTACTTCACCGCGTGACCACCCGGGATGTGACACTTTGAGAATCAAACAATCGAACCTTATTTTGTGCACAGTATGACATTGGTACGTCAGGCATGAAAGCTCGAGTGTACTGGGTTAGTTTAAGCCTAATCAATTCTAACCAGTCTTAAATAAGGTTTCTTTAGAAGCAACAATAACAAAACTCCAGTTCATTAATTGTTAAATGACTGAGAAACGAGGTTGTATAATAATCAACTATCAAACATTTGATAGCATAAATCAGTCAAGGCTTTGTGCACAAGTCTTATAGACAGGGAATTTTATGCAGGAATGCAAGCGAAATTTATGCCTCTTCTGCCATTTTTGGGTTGAGTGAGTTGTTAGTGAAGGTAGATTGCAAAAAGTTGTTAGTTAATTAATCTACACTGTAAAATATTTCGCATATGAAAAGCTTGCTTGTCGGCATTTTATTGGAATAGCCTAGTTGCACAGTCTAAATTGGTTTCATTTAAGATGTTCTGGTTGATTGTTTACTTCTTCAAATCAGACCACGTCTTTAGACATTTGGTTTAAAAAAGCTGTTTTGGCACTAAATATTGCCATCTTATGTACTCTAAATCTCTTATTAGAAATAATTTTAAAAGAATTCCGTAGCAGGCAATAGCAGTTGAAGAAGGCTCTTCAAAAATGCTCCGTTAGTACACGATGTGCTCGAGAAATCTGATGAACAAGACAACATTGTCATTCGCCGACGTGAATGACAGTCCCATCTTTCTCAAAAAAACTTGGCGATCCTTTTACAAACATTGCCTCACTTCCTCGACAGCTTGGTTTTCCTGATCAAAGGATTTTAAGCTGTTAGTAGATGCCAGGAATGGCGAAAGGTCTGCTACGAGAAGTCGATTTTGGGAAAATCGTCCTTACTTATTAATTATTCCTATTATGACCAATCGTATTCAGAGCCAAATTATTTAGAATATGAGAGCACAAAATCCTCATCACTGGCCTCTTACGGATGCACAAGTCATCTTTAAACAATTTACAAATATAATCACTCAGCTTTAGGAAGGTTGATTGATCACCTAGTGGTAGGTATGTTACATGAATGTGGTTCCATAGCCCAATTTTTGCAAAATTTTGACTGAAAATTCATGGAAGGTATGAGCTTCCTTTTCCCATTCTAACCTGTCTTCTTCCAATCTAGTCTCCAACTTTTCCGCCATCTCAAGTACCACTCGTTCAAGTTGGAAATGAAGTGACTGTAAATGCGACTCCAGCTTGGAGATTTGCTCATCCTTTTCGTTGATTAATTCATCTTTGACTGATATCGCTTTATTATACTCCGTTTTTAAGTCAAAATTTTCCCTCCTCAATCGAGTTATGGCCTCCTTCGACTCGTGTATGCGAAGCATAAAGAGACGCTGCAACAGTTTGTACTGGGTGTTGACACAAGCAGTGGCGAGTTTTGCCTCATTTTTGTTGAGTGTAATGCGTTCTCTCAACTGGTGAATGAGCCTCTTGGTCTCATATTTATCCGCCTTAAGATTCTTTTTCACGATTGTGTCGATTACTGCTCGAAGCTTCAGGCCATTCATTTTTGCCTGCATGGCGCCTACTTCATGCGACAATGAAAGAACGATGTTGTCGTACTTATTATCCTTTTTCTTTGGTGGCATTCTCTCTATCACGCCAGTTCTAAAACAACTGAATTAGCGCTTGTGCGTTTGGAAGACTGCGTAGTGTTCAAAGAGGATTTCGCGTTTGAATCGGGTGGATCGATGGAGCAGGGATAAATCGAATTGGCCAAAATTTTTCAAATTCCAACCCATTTGACAACGCTCTCCAAAAATGTGGTTCTGGTTTGTGTGTTTTTAAGGTACAACTTAACTTTCCTTTTGCCGCATAACAATACAATTCTGCATAAACATTTATACCATATACCTCGCTTTCCTGCTCCTGTTTTGCCCTGAGTGGTGATGCTGCGCTCAGAGGATGCCCTGGTCATTTGACCTCCTGGAAAATGCGTATTTTAAGGTAGCGTTGGTAATGTCGAGTGACGCAGCTATCAATTTTAGTTGGGCCACAACGCGTTTCTTGGTGTATATTTTGGCTGTGCCGCTGAAAAAGCTTTTTTTGCCAACATCTACTTCAACTTTCCGCATGGCCTTTTTGGTCTGCCTTGTTCGATTATCCTATTCAGCTTAGTTCAAGCTAGTTTAAATCATGTATCTACCTTTTAACTGTTGCTCACTGACATACTGTTTTGTTTTATTGACAGCAGCGTTTCGGCATTGTACTACCTGGGTCGAAATTCTCAAGACCACATATCAGCTTCATCGGGTTTAACTCAGTACTTGCATGCAAATATGTATTTTGGTGCTGAAAATGTGCAGGACATTCTAGTAAAAGTTCAATAAGGCACCTCAAATCCGTCGACAATCCAAGTTACGCTTACATGTTCAAAGGCATTACTGAAAGAAATTACAATCATATTCAGCTTCTTTCCGCTGGAACATAGTTTTGAGTTTTAGTAGCAATCACCCTGACAGATCTTAAGCAATGACATATTACTATTTTAGTATCATGATCAAACTGCTTTTCACGCAGACGAATTTATGCCTTTCGAAAGTGTAAAAATATATTTTAACAGGTTATTCTCTGCATTATCGAGTTGAGAGTGCGGAGGTGCATACTAAAAACTAATCAAATGTATACACGCCTGAGAGTTTTCTAGTGATTGTACAAAAGTAAATCAGCCAGTTGGACCTTTAATGCGGCCTAAAAAACATAAAGAATGTGTGATAGCTAGTAGTAACGTCTAAATTTGGGTGCATATCTTCGATGACCAAAAGGTTGGTATTGAAAATAAGAGTCAGCCTTTCTTTCGATACCTGATTTCACTTCACACCTGCACCCGTGCTATTCGCAAAAACCATAAAGCATTTTTAGTTTTTGTACAAGAAGGTGGTTTGTGCTTCCAATGCATCAACGTTGAACGCAAAACGGGCCTACTATTCGGCAGTGAGCCTGACAATAATGGAAGGTTCTGTAGTGCAAAGAAAGAGGTCTGAAAAAAATAACTTCCATTTGACGGTTCAACGTTCCTAGAATCTTCTAAAGCCTGTTAAGGAGCTCAACTTGTTAGCTCTACTTTGATTCGCACCATGGAATGGAATTCATTTGAATCCGTTTTTCAGTTATGTGGCACGCTTCGCTAGTGGCTATGAATTTTTAGATAGGTTAAATTTATCCACGTCCAACAATTGCAACATAACTGGTGAAAACAAGGGATCTATGCATTTTTGCGCATCAACTGAAACCAATTCTTCGTGTGGGATTTTTAGGCTATTGTAAAATAGGAAGTTCAGAAACGGATACAATTATGTTCGGGGAGATGCCAGATAGAAGTCAATATTCGACAGTTACGTAAACTCATGTATAATAATGCGGGACTGACGAACACTGCAGCCCATTTAGCTGGTCTTTGTTGATGAGAGAACCACTTAACTCCATCGCCCGCTTCTTCCGTTCTACTGCATGAGGTGTCGGCTCCCTTACACAAAACTCTTGGATGAGAACGTAAGGCAATTGCAAAGCGTTGACTTTAACTATTCACTATTGCCCTGCTTCACATCGTATAATTCTGCGATTTCCCTTTATTTCTTGTAGGCGACTTACCGACCTCAGCCACTATCGACACCCAAATCAAAATTTACATACTCAAATTCTCGTCTTTTACGAATGTTCTCTTAAACATTTACTCCTCACAGTCTCCCTTCAAGTCAACCAAGCATTTAAATCCTTCAGCAAAGCTGCAAAGACAGCATAAAACCCTTTTAAATTTTTGAAAAGGGTCCAACTACCTCTGGCAAGAATAGTTTAAAATTTAACGGATTAGTCCGCCTTGGACTTTGTCAGTGGCTTCAGGTTACAAAATACACATAGTTAAACATTTTTAGTTCAAAGACGCTTCTAACATTTGGACGAAGACCTTATTGAGATTGGACGGGTCAAGACTGGATTATGCATACTCCACTAAAAGGCACAGCGGCTTTAACTTTCTCATTTTTTCTGAGAAATTCCCCCTTAAGTGGTCAAAAGCTTAAAGCCATGTGACAGGAGGCAATTTGATAGCAGGATCGCCAAGACGTGATGGCAGTGGCGCCGCGTTAAGCATGGTTTTAAGTAGCTATTTACTTTTCCACTTGACAGTGGCAGAGTTTTGTAAATCGGTGTTGGTTACTAAGCCCTGGAGTCCGAATAACCCCTTCCTCTTCGAAATGACATTCCCATTGGAACCAGATATAAATGGCATAGGTTGCACAACAACTAAAATCTCCTTGAAAATCTAAAATTATAATGCCTCGGAAGTAGTCTGGAAATAATATTTTTCAATAAATCATTAACATATCAAACTAAAGAGCGTCTATTAAATTTTATCGTTGCATTAAACAACTCAAAAAACACAATAGAGTTCAACAGGAGGAGGATCGCGGTGACGCAGTTTGCTAATGAAGTGATTAATCGTCCACAGGTCAAAATCGCTTTTTCATCAACGGGACTTCTGTGCTTGAATAAGTAGTCCTACATTCAATGACACAAATTTGCATTGATGCACTCGAGCCAAAAACGTGCAACAATTAATCACTAACCACTTCGGCCCGTCAACACTCCAAATAACTTTTAAATGATTTAAATTCTTGATTTGAAAATGGGCTGTTCAAAGTACAATTATTCACTCGCTTAAACTGCTTTATTTAATTTCATTTTTAAGTTAAGTCATCGAACATACCGTCTTTGAAGATGCCAGCTGAGTATCTGCTGATGTTTTAACTCACTCATCGTTACAGCGGGCTGGTTCCCAACCAGAAATACAATTTCCATTTACAGTGAAGAGCGGATGAAAGGTATGCACCTTACTGCGCTTTCAACATGTGTAAGGTCTTCCACAAGGCTAAAAGGAAAATCTCTCCGAGACGCATATGTGTTTGTACAGTCTCTTACTTTGACGTGATTTATTGCCATTTTCAGTTGGGAAAATCTGCAATAGAACATTAATGTCAAATCCTGATGTGGAGGCACCGGTTGTCTATCGGTTAATAATTTAAAAATGCCTTTTTGTGTACAGCATGGAAGATTTGGAGCTAAAAGACTGCCCAGGCATTTAGGTGTGACATTTCAAGGTATTTTAGTTGTGCTGGATCTCCGCTTTAAATAAATTATTATATCGACACACTTGGAGGGATGGTTCAGCATAAATAGAGCCCCTTCGCACTTCTCGCCTCACCCTAACGCAGTCCTCACATCAATTCTGACTCAACCAGACGTCCTATTTAGGCACATGCATCCTATAGGCATCACAGTAATCATTAAGGAATCACTAAATGTTTGCTCAGGCAAAAATCATAATAGGCTTCTCCAGGTCTAATTTTTAAAACGGCAATGCTGGCTAACACCATACTGAAATACGTTGAATCTCAGCATGATTTAACATTTTTCTGCGCATTCAACTTATCATGATCCAGAGGACATGCTTCGTCACTCCGTGAAACGGAATTTTGTTTTACCTTCGAAAGTATGGTGTTCAATTAGCTAGACAATTCATAAAAATACGGGTTTTTCGGACAGCAACTTTAGAATGACATTGCCAAACATCTATTATGATCGGTCTATGTGTGCATAAATAGCAGGTATTGGGCACTGTGAATAATTACCCGGCTCTCACAGTATAAGAAGTGAACATCAAAGTCGACACCACCAATATTTGGACGGGTGTATGCTTTCAAATTATTCTACCGTACTTTATGCACAAATAGCAGCTCTACTTTACCATCGTAATTGAAAAGACGAACAAGCTTTAGGACCTTTCCATTTTTGGTGTATGTCAAAATCATCTTGGACGCGTAAAATATCCTTCTTCCTTTCATTATCAATTGTCATAACCCATAACTAATTAATGTTTGATCCAAAGTAATAAATTTGCTTTCAGTGAGGCATATTTTCAGCTCATCATTGTAAGCTACTTTTATCTCAGCCCAAACCTTAAGGGGATTGATTCAGTTTCTAGAGTGGAGTCATCGACTAGAATGGAGCTTCCCGATTGTGATGTCAGCAGGTGGGTTCGATGGCCGTTTTTGATAATCCTGCTAATGGAGCACATCGTTGAAAACTAGGGTTGCATTAATCCATCGGTAGAATTCATGTTGGAAGCGATTTTTAGCTTGTGCATGCTTGCACAAAAAATATTATCATCTGTCACTGTGGTAACTTAGCGAGAGTAAGGCAATTAAATAATGTAAATGGGCGCTAATTTGAATAAATATCAAAGTTTCTAAAGTCATTGGGTTTTTAAAAGTATTTAAAAAGAGTATTTACCCTTAAAGGATTAAGCACACCTTATAGACGTTTGATATAATCGAAGAATGCAGTCAGCTCGACCCACTTTAATGCGGTGTGTGCATAAATTCACAATTCAAGTTGTCTTCTTAAATTAATATTCATTCGGTTTCCATTCATTAATGTATTTTGCAGTAAAATGACACCGTGCAAACCTTTTTTTAACATTTTGCTTTTGAATGTGACAATAACTTCCCCAGCGTCGACAACACCAAGGGCACCTTACCATACCTCGAGCTGCATTATTTAGTGGGTTGAATAAGTCTAGTGTTCTACTAAAAATTATTGCCAAAACGTGTTTTAGTTTTTTCAGATTTTAGAGATAAATGTTGCACTGGTGGAGGTGAATAGAAAAAGAGATGGTACGCTGAATAACTGTACTTCACGTTGCACAATTCTTTCACACTCATTTTACTAAACTTTCAAATTCAATTGGCAATCAAGTTTTCTCAGACATTTTCTACATCTATAGATGTTAAATTTCGAATAATAAAAGAAAGCGTAAATAAATGGCATGGCAGCGCATATTCTTATGTCCAGAAATGTTGTACATGTGAGAACAGGTGCGTACAATATTTACTCTATTCTGAGGTATGGCGTACGAATCTTTTGCTACCCTGCAAGAATGGAACCTGTTCTCGCTTGATGGATCTGACTTAACTGTTTCTTCGCGAGAATTTTTCTTCCATTTTCTCAATTTGTGTCGTATGGAGTTGCTAGAGTCCAGTCGAAATTATCTCTTGGCCTTCAGCTAGTAAACAATTCACAATGAACAGTTGTCTCTGAAATCCACCACCCACACAAACACACACACATGCGCACAAAGCGTATATGTCCTTCGGGAGATAAAGCTGTGCCTATCTCAGAACGATGGGGTGGCCAGTGGGTGATTTGTTCGAGAATGCAACTGTGGGAATCAGAAGCCATTCCTCGTCGCGACTCAGTCCATCAGTCATTAAGCAATGCTCCTGATTGCGTTCCTGCATGATAACTAAAGCGAAGGCGTCGATAGTCCTTGAGGCTCACTGTCACCTGCTACTGCATGACATGTCAAACCCATTTGTCGAGTATCATCCACGTCTTACCCTTTCAGGTTGATGTGGATGTGGGTGCAGACGAAATGCTTCATCACTCTCGTCAAGCATCACTGCACTTTCCTCTCTAAGTAATGGTCGCGAATACAAGTGTCAATGTTGGCGTTTATTTTCATATCATTATTATTATTGTTATTATTGAGTATAGAAGGCCTGACAATTTATTGTCAGAATCAAGTTCTTGGAATCACTGTTAGGTGGTGCATTCTGCCACCACACAACATTCTGAAAATGTTACGCGATTTCAACGAGAAGAGCCTATCACCCAGAAGTGATTCATCGACTCATTTTACTCGATTCAACTTCAGCTCATAAAGCAGACAAGACCAAATCGCAGACGTCAGGTTGGATCGGCATTTTTTGAAATCCGTTACCTAAACAACAGGAAAATAATAGAAGGCACGATGAAGAGTGTAGTGCTGACAGGCTGATGTACATCTATCCGTGCTCTGTGTTGTGTGCATTATCAAAGCCCTCGAACGTTAAAAGGAGTCATCACAGCTGGGTAAGCCCTATCGACATGGAAATTTTAGCCACCCAGCACATACATTTTGATTGAGTTTTAGAACGGCGTTTCGAATTTCGCGCATCACATAGGGATGTTTTTTTCGTTCCTTGACAATGCTTTTTGTTAAAGTCGGAGAAAAAATGCACCGAAATAAGGCATAGAATCAACATTTAACTTTTTTGTGGGACAGTGCACATATATTTCAATATTAGAGCATTGGCTTTTATTCGTTTGCAGCTTCGCTTCTATATTTGCTCTTAATGAAAGTTTGCCATGAATGCAAATGCTCCCAAAAAATCCGGCCAAGACAAACGCCTTAAAGTTCTTCAAGTTTATTTTTAACGGGCTCGTGCTCAAAGGATGCTAAGATTTTTCTCGTGAATCTTCTTAGCATTTGTCGTTGGGTACTTTGCAAATTAAAGGTGAACAAAAATTGGGAACTTAAAAAAGGTGTTTTGTATTTGGAAACGGGGGAATAAAATAAAGTTTTCCCTTTATAGGCGCAAATAATTACTATAATATTGGTGAGAGTTGGTCTTTAAAGAAGAGCATACATCCAAAATTGAGCATTTCATAGTCCACAAAAATTAACAACTCATGAATGCAGAGAGCATTGCTTGAGTAGTTCAATGGCATTTGATGAAGACGATGGCAGTCGCATAAGGTCTGGAGCGTAAAGCATTTGATTGCTTGACAAACGCTAAAAAAGAGTCAATCGCGCAGCTAGCCTTTCCATCTGAAAGGGCAGAATGTCCTTCATTGAGGTTGCTTTTTGTAGTTGTATCTCGTTAGCTTGAAATCATTTTGGGTTATGTGAGAACAATTCTGTAGCGCTATCAATCGCTCCAACATCTACTAGCCAGAGCTTAGAAATGTCTATCTGCCACATACGCATCATTAAATGGAACACTTATGCAGCGAAATAGAGGAATATATTTATACAGAGCTTTATGAAATGAAAAAGTTTTGCCTCAAGAAAAATAATGCAGAACACTCCCCGGTCCGCGTGTTGGAAATGCACAAATAGAAGCAGAGACACAGATCCATCAACGTACTAACCAGTGGGTCGATCTAGCGTACCACTGGATGGTAATTTGACTGATCACAATTGAATGTTTCAGCTTCTAGGAACCTGTGTTAGTAAGTACTTTTGCAGTTTGTGTTTGCTGTGTCATTGGCGTCGTCGAGGCCTCTGGGTTAGTGTGCTTCTGTGAGGCATTCCACAAAACTTTATCCTTCTCGATCGGCATTGGTCGACCGTGGGGAACCACAATTCCACCTTTTTTGACTTTACTTCGGCGTAGGTGCTTGAGAGGACGTATAAAACCAGAATCGGTCTCATCCTTTGTCCTACCGGCCCAGCAGCACAATTTTTGCGCCAGACTAACCAACAACTGTTTGCAATTTCGCCGAAAACGCCTACCAATTAAAATATAGATAAAAAAGTTGCTTGCACAACCCACAAGCACAAGAACAAGAGCAGCTGGGTAGGCGTAGTAGGATAGGTGCTCAGAAGTGACGAAAATTAGTGAATTTTCTACACCGGTTATTTTATCTTCATTCACTTTACAAAGACGATAGATGAGATTCATCATTTCAAACAGGAAGCACACTGTTGTGGGTGTTTCACAGATTATGAAAATGGTCACCACCCCAATCAGTGTAAGAAGGATGCTGCGGTTGTTTGAGCTCACGTTTCGTTGTCGTATCTCTGGTCCCAAGCTGCTGGTGCCAGTCTCGTCGGAAAATGCATTAGTCTGACTCAAAGTTTCCGCGGCTTCAGGCAAATCCACTTTTGGGTTGTGTGAGGGCTTTGTCGAGTGGTTGCGCCGTAATCGAACTGATGAATGAAATGCCAAATTGCGTATTACTGCTGTCTTATCGATGTAGGATATTGCATTGCATTTTATCGGCGAGGTGTCTGAATAGCACACATTGCTGTTAACCGAGGCATCAGAACTTATGACTTTGCCTCCTGTCCATTGACCATGCATGTGGCGTTTGGTGAACCGACGAATACGTGAGATGAGCCCAAGGTTTAGAAAGACAAGGAGACTTAGTGGAATGACGAATGAGCACACTTGATCAAGCAGCTGCACGTAAACCAGCTTAAATGTGGCATACCATGACGCTGCGCTGAAAACAGGCTCGAGTCTATAGCTTTGGCACTCGGTATTCCACTTCAGTGTGCAGTAGTCGAATATGAGGTTAGGAAGTTTAAAAATTCCTGAAAGCACTACAATAACACAAAGTCCGCGTTTTGTCCTTCCCATTGAGCAGAGTTGAGTGGCTTTCAGTGGCCATCTGATAGCAGCATAACGCTCCAAGCTTAAGAAGATCACGGTGTAGATTTCAACCATTTTAGTCCAATTGACCATATAGAAGAGAGGTGTATCAATGTAGCGCAAATATCCGAGCCAGATTATGTTGTACGTCTCATAGTAATGCGCAGCAATGTAGTAGAGACTATAGAAAATTATTATCAATATATCTTCAATGGCAAGTGCTGTTAGGAGAATGTGCGTAGGACTCCGGCTTGTGACTCGATAGTTAAGGATAGTGAGGGCTAAAATATTCGCTGGAATTCCAAGAATGGCAATACTGAGGCTAACATGCGTGACTAGATCATGCAAAATTCCGGATTCGTAGGGATTTTGGCAGTGTGCAGGTAACGAAGTTTGATTGGTGGCGTTTTGAATTAATGGAGGAGGAACAGTGGAAGTCATTACTGATCATAAGTCTCATGCAACACTGTTTATTCTTTCACGCAGCGAATTCAAGGAGTGGGATGGAGAATAGAGCTTAGTGATTAACTCTTATGTTCAGCGTGTGTGTTTGGTTTCGCCATTCAAGCACGAGGCTTCACTGATTGGTCCAGAACACAACTAGTGATTGCGAAACCAACTGACCTGCAAATTTGGGCCAATCATCGTCTGACAGTTTCTTTTAATTGTGTACATTGGAAACGCGAGTAATCTACGTTACTTTAAACTCAAAATCCCTTTCTTCTTGGCTAAAAATTAAACAGTTTATTTAAGAAGAAAACGATCATTGGTCTTCACTAAACTGTTAAACTGGCAATTAGTTCTAATTTCTACTTTCCAGTCCCACTATTGTTGCTTGCTTCGCGATTCCCTTCTAGGCAGCTTAGATGGTACATTTCAAACAAATCATTTTGAACTTTAAATGTAGAATAAAAGTCCTAAATTAAACCTATGAAATCCCGCCTAATGTAGGTAACTTTTGCAGAAATCCCGAATAATTCATCATACTTTCTCCATTTAGCTTTTAATGTTGTATCCTGTAAGCACAAAAAAGTGTGCGAGAGGTGTTTAAGACAGCATGCTACCGGCATTGTACGACATTACATCCTAGAAATTCAACTTAATGCATTTACTTTGGGCATCAAAGAACTTGGGGATCTCATGGTTAGTAATAACTTAATGTGAAATAATCCCTGATTAATCTAGGTTCGAGGATTAAGCAAATGATTATAGATGGCGTCTTATGTAGAAGCCAACATCAGAGTGGTTTTTACGCATTAAACACAGAAGCTTTACTATTTAAGCATTCAAAATTGCAGCCAAACGAAATGAGGTCATTCAAAGGCCTTTAAGTTATTTCAATAGGGATTCACGACCTATTGTATATAACCTGATTGTCAAATACCAAACTTCCGTCTTCATATGTTAATTAGATCCCATGGTTCGCCCTCTATGGTCTTTCTTCTGTAATTACCCTGGTCAGAAATGCAAAACAATGCATTTTATGCGAGATGTGTGAGGTCTTCGCATGCATAACTTTTAGAGACGTTTCGTAGGAATTTGGTCTTCTAGTACCCCAGCCGTGATTCTGATCACCATCGTATACGTCCATTTCAGCAACTACTCTGTTTAAAATTTAAATGTGGGTTGCGATATTTTAGCGAAAATTTTGCTTTTGTTCAAAAGTATTTAGAACTCTGTAACACCTTCAAGCGTTGTGTAACTTTTGCGGGTAAGACTTTGACCAGGCATTCATGTGATTGGCGACAAATCGCATTCCCGTCTGGAATTAAGAAGTTAATGCAAAATTTCACCCAAACTACAAGAAACCCACTTTTGTGAGACAAGTATAAACAATTGCGCTTGCCTTATGGGTACTTGGCAGTGAACGCTAGTTTCCTTCGTGGGTAATCTGTGCGAATCACTGCTAGACTGTATAAAAAAAAAAAAAAAAACAGGCATCTTCATGTCACTATCTTACAATGCGCAAAAAACCGCCCGTTTTTTTAGAAAAAAATGAAATGAACAGCATAAAAACAACTTGTGAATTAACAAACGATTACTGAAAGGAGAATGTTACAAGGATTATGTGAAAACGTTTTGAAAATTTTTTCATAGTTTAATGGAGTACGTTGGAAACAGATAAAGGTGAGAATAAGTCCAAACAGATATTCTGCTTTTTCAATTTTGCAACGACATCTTCTTGTTTTAGGGACCATTTTTTTTATCTCTATCCCAAGGAAGAGAGAGAGTGCAACTGTAATAGCTTTCCTTGCAGTGCCTGCAGGTTCCCTTCTAGAAAACGGTTTTCGAGCACAGTCTAAATGTCAATTTCAATAATTAAAAGTTTAACCTCATTGGTTTTTTCGCCACTTAATAGATTTTTCTAAACCGCATAGAAATAAGTATGCGGGTGGCAACTTGACGTGAAAGGTGCTAAAGCCTTACATAGATTTTAAACAAAGCAGCATTCCTATTTTCGGTGGTCTGACATACATGGATTATTTGTGTACTTGCGCAGTAGTTTGTTGAAGGGATCATTATTCGTCTCATCAACGCACCAGAATAACGTTGCGTTGCCTAATAATGTGGTGTGAAGTGTCGTAAAATGGTGATTAATGCTTCCCAATAGATTCTTTAAAACTCCACACGAAATTGCCACAGACTAACACTAAATACGACACTCATAACTGCAAATTTGTTCAGCCTGTCTCCCTTCAACGGCTACAGCTAACAACTATTTCACTAGCGTTGTAGATATATTTTGCAGTCCAAATACTCCGACAGAAGTGTGCATTTAGAAGGCGTTCAAAGTGTCTAGTGTTGTGCCTTCGCTAACTATGGCGCATCCACCGAAAATATTTCCTACTACATAGTGGCATTGAACTCACACCTACTTTGGATGTTCTCAGGACCCACCAAATAGTGTAAATTTTATAGGCCAGCTCAAATTTACCTTTATTTATATCGGTTCCACTAACTTCCCAGAATGCTTTACTTAATTAAATTTGATTACTAGAGCAAACTTAGACACTTTTTATTTTCGAGCTAACTTGTCTTATTATCCCATTAATCACTGAAGAAGTGTGTACAAAAGCCATTAATTTTGCGTACGCTTCATTCGTTTAATTCGGACTGCTCAAAATCAGTGAGCAATGAGTAGGCAATTACTGCCCTCCTCTTGGCAGTGAATTGTAATGCCGTTTTACTCGTTATTGTCATTCATAGTCAAATTAAGCCTGTCTATGCGCCTCCCAAAATGCCGCAAATTCCTAAGTAAAAGGCTGGAGCTGCTTGGGAAGTTCAAGGCCTGTGGGACGATAAATCAGAATAAGCAAATGTTAGTTTATTCACCTCAAACGGACGTATAGCCGTTTGATGCCTGTTTCAAAAGTAAAGTGCCTTTGACATGGCTAGCCTTAACTATCCAACTCCTGATTTCTATTATGCTAAACACAGAGTGAAATTATAAAGAACCGCATCACTGTGAACGAGTAGTTCTGTTTTTTGCAAATAATTTGCTGACTGCATTATAGCCTACATATCAGATGCATTTACACTAGCACTGTCACTAGGTTTAATGATGCTTGAGCTATTTTTGCAAGTTTTCGAGTGAAAGCCCCCTAAAATAAAAGCAAAATTATTTACTTTATTTCCACTCTAGCTTGTTTATAGGTGCGATTCTTCAGACCTAAAAGTGAATTAAATTTAGACCCATCCTATTGTCAGTGAGCCAAAAACGTTTCGAAAGTGCTGTTGAGATGGGTTGTCTGGTCGAAAGACACCGCCACTAAAGCCGCGCCATCGATTCGCTTTGAGTTAATCAGCCTGTTTATCAACCGTAAATCCTACTAAATGATTTTTATTTGTGATCTAGAAATAAAATTCAACTTTATTACTTCACAAATACGCATGACAATGAAGGCAAATTTTAGAATTATCCGTTTTGGAATTTAAATCTAAACATTACTGAGTTCTTTTGTTTGTTTGCAGATGTGTTTAAATACTGTTTCCTTAACGAAGGCGAACAGCGAGCCCAAGATTCTCACGAATAGCAGCCTTTTTTCCGTCCATTTTTCATTGCTAATACGTATACATCTTATTATCCCTCCACGCTTTGAGCACTTTATTATTACGTTTTTCCAAGTACATTTTCTCTTGTGACAGTTTATTTTTTGTGCCTAATTCAATGTATATGTACCATTCCACAGTTATGCTTTGTAATGTCAATGCGTAGGCGGCACAGGAACCAACTCCAGGATGGTTAGTTTTGTAAAGGTCACGAAAGTTTTCCATCCTACTTGAATAGGCATTTAGGAAAGAATAAGGCACCAACCACATACTTGATCGTTTTGAGTCTTGATCTTGTGGTTTGCTCTTTACTTGTTAGGCATCCTCATTCGCGCAATGCGGTACCAGTGTCTTTATCTCAATTAGACGTATTTGGCTAACACTCCAAGGGCCTTATCATCCACACTTCAACTCCGTGAGCTCATTCGAATCTGCGCTTTAATTGGTGCATTTTGTATACATCATTCGCATTCAGGCATACCGTGTCATTGATCTTAAAAATAATAAAGCTTATTATATTTTTGGCATAGATTCAACGCAACATCCCGAGGCTTTTCCGGGGTTGTAGTGATTCATTGCAGTGTGGAGGAAGATTTATTATAGCGAATCGGAGAACCGAATGGCCATCAGCATGGCCCCAAGAGACACCAATAAAACGGAAGCACAAGCCTGGGAGATTGAATGAATATAGGGTTAAAAAAAAAAGTCATTTTAACAACCTTCATAACACTACCAACAGTCATCCATTCTAGGCTCTAAGCTTCACTGAACTTTTCAATTTATTTACAAACTTTATGTCAATGAGTACAAAAAAAATTTATTAAAGCCAATAAGGTCCGTCTGGTATTTTGGACACGGCTGCACATTATAGCCGTGTCTAGCTGCAGCAAATTTGCCAGATTTTGTTTTGACAAATAAGGTTAGTCTGGTGGCGCATTCATAACCACAGCACCTCATTACGCCTATGTGTCCGCATCGCGTGACCCATCCGTCGACCAATCCGTCCTGCCACTCGCTTGTTCCGTGCAATTGTACTGCCCTTTTTCTCTCCTCTTGTTTTTATTTACGCTGATGTAATAATTCAACCCATCCTCCTTGTGCATACGTGAATGGGGTATGGACTGCGCTTGAAAAGATTGCTGTTGTCGCTAAGGCACCACTTGATTTTTCCATCGAAATCGCAAATTTCGTGCTTTCGACTTCAGTTTGCTTATTTTTTGACATTGGAGGAGATGAGCGGCCTTCAACTTTCAGCCACTTTACATGGATTCATTTTCATCAAGCCACATTTTTTTCTGCTGAAATATATTTGTGGTTTGGTTATTTTTACTTCCTTTTCCATAAAACAAGGGCCTCCCTTTACGACAGCCCCCAGCAATCAACCTGATTATTTGTTAGGTACTAGCATAAATATTTGGCTTTCGCATTGTGGATGATGGAATTATGCACTTTTGTCCCTACTTATTTTCAGCTCTATCATTAAATTATTGCTACATTTTTAATGAAAGGCTCTTCACTACGCTAGGTCCTGCAATAAACTCAATCTCTTGCGATTAGTGTCCCATGCTTTGTCAGCGTGTGCACAGTTATTTATTATGGTCTATTCCTGGTGATATTCCTTTTCTCCTTAAGAAAATTTAGGAGTGTAACGAAAGGACTTCATATCTGATCAGTTAAAAAAATAATTTAGAGATATGGTCAGTATTTTGAATATGAATTGATAATTATGCTTTCTTCCCTCCTGTAAACCTTGAAGTAATGCCAGAATGAAAACAAAATTTTGAAATCAATCTAATTTGGTACCACAGGTAGATTGTTCAAGAAACATTAACTATAATCCTTTCTTAAGGGCTTTCTTCTTAAAATCATAAATACCAATGTAAAACACCCCCGAAACTTAAAACTTGGCCGTTGGAAAGAGCTTTAAGAAAAATTAAAAGTTTAATTAGTGGTTTAACTTAGGGTGGTATATTTCAATGATGACCTTAAACTGTAAAAACAATGAGGAAAACGGAATCAGCATATGGCTGTTTGGCTTCTTCTTTTATGGTGTCTGGTAAACGAAAGGCACGTGAACGGTGTGCTGTTTAAAATAAAAGGGGACTGGTTCTGTCCGGCTGTGTTTTTATCCACAAAGCTCATAGGCACTGCGTAGTGTGATTAGTTTTTATGTATTTTAAAAGTTGATAGTGGTCTCTTCCTCTGATTAATGGCCACTTAGGCAATGGCTCATTCATTTATCCTTTAAGGTATGGAATGTGGACGAACGCCTTTACATTGGATGTGAAGTATTTTTGCTTCCATGGATACTTGTAATTCTGCTTGAGAACAAATCCTGGTTTTGCGAGTAAAACTCAATTAATGTTGTTCATAATAAGCAATTTTGTAAGCAGTTTTGCAGCATCCCACCCATTCGTTCGCATTCTCAAGCAGATTAGGCCTTATTAACAAAGGCGCCAGGCGTGACGGGCCCCGGAAAGTGTGTGATGGGATTGTGTACACTGCATTTAGCCATCGAGATTGGATTGAAAGAAACAAATATAAACATTTAATTGAACTTTTGTTGCTTTTATAAGTATGTTTATAGAAAGTATTTGTTTCGCAAAATAAGTTAGTACGCTCTCTCAGGCAGTGTCCGACCCAAGGATATCTAAATGAGGTAAAACCTTTGATTAAATCGCCTTGAAAAATTATAACGATTCCACTTTTATTCACTCACCCGATAGATTGGATGAGCGTGGGTTACGTAAAATACGATCTTAAGGGAAGAACGAACGGGAGGTCCATATGCCATCTAGCTGCTGCGACATATGATTCCTGCCAAATTCTCCCCTTTAAGTACTATTGGGTAGGTATTTTATGCAAAAAGCAGTTTATTTTATCGGCACCACTCCTTATTCAGGAATCCGAGAGCATCATAGCCTTCTTAGAGATGTGTCTGTGATTTCCAAGTTCTGTGTGCAGTGCATTCATTTTATGTGAATTTGTTATTTGTAGATATCATCCGTTTCATTTTTGACAGCGTTACTGAGTACCACGTCGTTTTAGGAGTGACAAAAATAGTGACTGCATACCCTTCCTTTAAAATAAACAGACCTTACATAGTTTCAGTAAATTACGTCCGCATATTAATGGGCAGAAATGACTTCACTAAGGGGCTCAAAAAGGCTCAATGTTATCTGAACCTGTTTTTCGCTTGTCAGAGCAAGAATTAGTGAATTACTGCGGTAATGAGAATGCAAAAGAGTGCAGGCATTGTTTGTTTTCTGTGGTTGACAGCCCATGTAGAGTTCTTCATTCGGTGCGGGTAGTTTCATTGGGAACTCTTAAAGATATTCTCAACAGAGAAGGTACGCCTTTTACCGTGCAGTCCATGGCATTCTCAAATTGACAATTATGTCCCAGTGTGCAGAAAGGCTGATGTAGAGTTTTCAATTTCGAGTAGAAATGTAACTTTTGAAAAACAGCAAGAATGAATTCATTCGACAGTCTTTCTATTGTGTTCAGAGTGCAGCACAACATCTATATTATTAAGTTTGCAATGCTCGAGTTGAAATTATTTACTCAGCAGTCATACTATAAATTAAATCCATTTCCTGTCATGACCACTGCACAGTTAGGAATATTTTTGGACTCTTAAACTTTAACACGTTTTTAGCGTATATTTCTCGTTCATAAAATAAGCCGCATTTAAGGAGACCTGCAAATCCCTAGCCAGCTGCTTGAAACTATACACACTTTCTAAGCGAAATGACTTACTGTTTGCATGAAGATTCCACAAGCTTCTTTTCATTTTTCGATGGCTGTCCAAAGTCCTTTTCCATTACTTATTAAAAGCAAATATGAAAGCAAAAGAAAGGAGCACAGTATTACTTTAGGGACATGAGTTTCCTTAATAATGCAAGTTAACACATGAGGCATTTTGTCCACTAAAGTATGCTAAGTGCTCTGATTCTTTAAACTTTTTGGAACTCTTCCGTCCGCAGTTCCCTCTCTATTTTATGTTAGGTAGCCATAAACAATTAATGGGCAGGCGCAGTGGTTGACTGCTCAGTTGACTGAATAGATAGCAAAAAAAGTTATGAGCATAGTGATGTAATAATGACGTTTTTGATATTAAATTTGATCAGTCCAAACTGGTTGTGCACGTTACCTAGACTACAATCAATCCACCAGTCTTACAAAAACACCTATGCAACAATGGCATCGTCGTCGATGGTATTGTATCGGCATGTTTTTTGTGTACAAAATCAAAGGCATTGTAGCCCGCTTTGTGAGGAGAGACATCAATGTCTACAGCTGCGGCAGTGACGGCGATTGTGTCCGAGTGGGAAGTATACAGAGGTCTCCCTTTTGGTTCGGTACAGCCTAGGAACGTCATCAAAGGCCACAATAATTCACTCATCTCCTTTCAAATGAACTTAATCCAATTTAACACTGAGCAGTTAGGTTACCTTGGTTCCTTTGATTGGATGCTAACTATTTCCTATCGTGATTTTGCGTTTGAAGGGAAGGAAAATACTGCCCGCATTTTGGCTGCAGCTGTGAACGGGTAATTCACAGCAAAGTTATGCTAATTCTATTAATAGTTGTTTTAAATTTATTCTGTCATAATTTTCTGGGCAAAACAAAACAGTCTATAAATTTGGATATCTTTCTTAACGTTCCTGGAGGAGCTGGAGGGAATGAAATCGTCGCACTTAATTCAATGTTCGCCATGTAACTTGCTCTAGTATTTTTGCAACTTTAATGTCCATTTGATGCTTTGCGTGTAATTGCTGCAGAATGTCTTAGATTTAAGTGCTGATGGGTTGCAAGAAGGATTTTGTTTTTTTCTCTCTTTGAGGAGGTTAATGACTTGTGAGTTTCGCCATGAAAGATAGCTCAAGCCTATAGCTGTAGTATTGATGCCTGCTTAGCAACCCAACTCATTAGCTGCTTGTTGCTTCTTTCTACAAATGGCGACTTATCTTTTGGCAAATTGAATTGCAGTAATATTTTAGAGAATAGTACAAAAGGAAAATAAAATCGATGAAAGTGGCTATCATGGTATTTATGAGGAGGTTTTGCCTTTTGCTGAGGGTCCGTAAAATGGTACCACCTGCCACAACGTCAAGCCCAGTAAGCAGGTGCTCTGATCGAATGTCATATCTCGGTAAATGCTTTTATTATGAAAATAAAGGTTGAAGCACCTAACAAACACTTGTTAAAGTATGAAATGTCGACCCTACAGTAACATTTAGAAGGTTTAGTTTGATGCTGCGATTCCGTGCTATTCTAGATTCTTTGCATGAATCTTGGAGAAGGTAAACGCCTTTGCACACCACCTTCCTCTACTCTCTTTTAAAGCTATTAAATCTACATTGAGAAGTGTGTACTATAAAGCTACAGTTTATTTCCGTTCCCCTAAATTCATTTGTTCTCAATTACACACTGCAGTGAAGAACTTCAAAGCATAACACATGTAGTTATTTTAATAAAAGCACTCATTTTAGGCGCAGAGTTCTGACTTTTTTCCCTGATAGTATTTTTGAAAACTCATTTGGCAAAATGCATGGATTGAACTGCCATTCTTGCTTCGGCTTTAGGATCAAGCGATTCGATTTCGTGCAACATCATTGAGAATTGCAGTGAATGAGAAGGTCACGAAATCTGCTCATTTGTTAATCTCATAGGAAACGAAACCCAACAACATCTGTAATGAGGTGTCAAGGAGCAAGTCACACCAATGTGAAATATTATTTTTATAAGGGTCACAATTTTGACGCATTTCATCAGTTCATCTTTTCCAGCACTGAAGTGATGCTTTTGTGGATCCCCTAGAGAATACTTTCGACTGACAATCCATTTCTATTCATAGGGTGTCGTCTCAAATAAATTATTTTGCTTGTTTACGAAGCTACAAAATCAACTCGGTACATTTGTTTTGGTTTTACAAACCCTCTTTAGAAATGCAAATTTTCCGATAGGTCAGTTATCAGGATTTGCTTTTGCGCTTATCAACAATGTTGGTTCGATACTGAACTTTAGTAACGGCTATTTTACAATAGTATTTTGCATATTGAGCGTCGAACCATTCAAGTCTATTATGAGAACTGCCTTATAAGTTGTGCATAGCCAACTCACCAACTATTATTTGCAGAGCTTATTTCATTAGAGAAAGAATGTGCGGGTCTTTCTGCATTGTTGAGTAAAATGCTTAGATTACTTGGAGATGAAGGGTCAAAATACGACTATCATCCCTCATTATGCAGTAGTTATACGTTACGTGTCGCTCTACTTCCGTTCGCTTTATGTGCAAGTTCACTAACATAAGCACTGACTGACTGCCAAGGATCAAAGTTGGTGTTTAATGCTTAGCAAATTCCCTTTAGCGAGCCCCGCAAATCTTGCGTTAAAAGGGCTAAACTTAAATGCGGGAAGAGAAAACTCCCCAACACCAAGTGTTTTTGTAGTTTCCAACCTTTCCCATCAGATCATTAGTTGAATCTGCTTATTGGTGTTAAACTTCAGCAAGGCAGTTTGCCCTTGCTCTAACGAGCCGATACTTGAGTTAGTTTTCCAGTGACGTTAAGATCCATGTCTCTTTAAAAAAGTCATCATCTTAGTTATGTATTTGTATGCTTTGGAGATTAGTAGCCATTCCGCAGGATAAACCACTAGTCTTTTTGTGGTGACGAAAATGATGGTAGTGTTCATCCATCCCAGCATACTATAATGTACCGTCTTCTTTCCACACAGTTTTCATTGACACGGGCGCAATCATATTGTAGAATGAAATGGTATTTGCAGAAGAGAATGCTAGATGCTTGCACTATGCGAATTTTACGATTTAAATCCTGTCCCTCTGACAGAAGTAGTTACTTCCCAGCCACTTGGACTAGTATGTAGGGGAAGCGTTTCTATCTTGCAGTACATCTTGATTTTTAAAACATCCTCAGGTAACTTGAGTATCACTCATCAATGCAACCTTATGCCAAAATGCTTTCAAAAACTAGACCCGTTTTGCATCTTTTTAATGCACCAATGAAACTCGCATAACTTTCTTCTGATATATTTTAGTGCTGTTATAAATGCCCTATGAAGCAGCTTATTTCGTAGACAGTGGGACTTTGTAATGCTCTGAACTCTGCCCAACGTGCGACCTTTGTGTCTGAACGTTTTCCATGGTTGCAAATGCGAAGCTGTGATTCTACATTCAGGAGCTATTCCCGATAGAACGGTAAAATGGATTCTCTTTCATCACATGCATACTTTAGTGCACAAGCTCTATTGAAACCATAGTGATGGCCAACCTTTGAACACTTTCCACGCTGCATATGCAGTGAAGAGCTTCAATGGCTTCACTCTGCGTCAATTAGATGGCGTACATCACTTTAAGTGAATTTTTTTGGCATCTTCGACAACGTTTGGGCGAATTGTTAAAATAAATTTAACAGGCACCTGTTTGACACCTCTTGCTATAAATAGAACACATCGGTTGTCTATGAACCACTATTTGATGGGGAAGTCATATTTTGTCTTCACTTCAAAATACATACGCTTGAGTGATTTAATCGCATTTTGCAAATGCAATATTTTCTAAGAGGAGAACTGTTTGGGTCCTGAACCGGTCCAGGAAACGTTTGCTGCCCATTCGTGACGTTATGTCTTCAACCTAAACCAACTTCTAACTTATCTTTAATTAGCTTGCTATCTATTTAGAGCACTATTTTTAATGTGTTTAAAAACCTTGGATATTATTTAGTCTCCTTTTACCATTACTATCTTAAGGGTTCACAATTCCTTCATTTTTCCTTGTGTTGCCACTTACTGATTCGCAGAATTTGATAAATGCAAACTAATGATACCAGCTCTGCAGCTCCTAAAAGTGTGAGGGCTTTGACTTTGTACTGGAAATTCTTTCCTTAAAATGTGCCTTTTTCTGCATAAAAGGCATTGAGTACTCAGACAAGCAGACATTGAGAGGCATAATCCTTAAAAGTACATGCGTTTTACTAAAGATTTCCGTTTTAAGCCTAGATTCCTTCTAAAGCACATGTAAAACCGTAATTACTGATAAATACAGCTGTTTCGACTTGGCATTGAAGGCAAAACATGTAGAATCCGTTACATGTTCCCCTTAATGCTGTGTCCAACCAATTACCATTCCAACAGTTATTCATTCTTGCCAGCGAAACTATGCGTAGGTATGCAGGGGTTGCATGGGTGAGAGAGGGTGTTTCCATCCACGTGTCGTCCCTGATTAACTGGGTTTCCCGCAGCAGGTAATACCAGTGTGTGCTGATTTCTGTCGAAATCAGAACTGGGAGCAGAAATGAAATCTTTATCCAGGATCCGAATTGCTTCTGAAAGTAGATTTTGCAGGATATTTAGCATTCCGAGCACTGCCGGACACCCGAAGCCATGAGTTATCAGATTGAAGGTGGTCAGGGAGCGCTGACTTCCCATAGGAAGCTCCTGCCTGGTGTTTGATGTAGACGTCCGCCAGACCTGCCCACGACACACATCCGATCCCATAGCCCCAATAACGTCAATGACAACTTGTCTGCAGATTGATGAACATGGGAAGTTATTCCAACTATGCATCAAACTTTCACAATCTGCACTATTTTCACGTCGCGTTTCCAAAATCACTCATTTTTGTAGATATAGTAGCATTGTAACAAACAATTCGTGTTCCAATGTCATTCTTGGACACTTGTGCATTTGATTTCTTGTTCTAACCCAGTTGTTTATGTAAACCTCTTGATTATTGCTAGTACTGCGCTAGTGGGAGTGGGTACCGGCAATACTGTAAACCTCAGGTTTTGTTGCTTCTAGTAGTGAATTGATGAAAATACGTTAATTTTGACTCATTGACGCAATCTTGGTATTGCTATAACGTGGTTCTTGTTAACTTTCAAATCAATGGATAGGTCTTTCACGCTGACAATAAATGAGCTGCTTGCCTGGCCGCACAGATTTGGCTGCGCCTAGCCAAAATCGAGCCTGGTGTGCTGTAGGAGGTGCTCTTTACCAGCACGTCGGCGCATCCCGTCATGGGAAATTCGTTTTCGCAAAGATAATTAAAATCCTTTGCTAGTCGAAGGGCTTCACCTAAAATGGATACGCAGGGCTTCATGAGGAATCAATTCACTGATGAAGTATGAAACGCTTGCATTTTGCCACTGATTGTCAATTGAAAACTAGACGATATCTGCTTTGCATTTATGATGCAGATTTTTTGGCTCCGAATCAGGGACCTTAATTCTGTGCCATCAGATCCATTGGCAGGCTTCAATCAGATGCTAAGTAATTAAGCGAACAGTTGTGTAAAGTGCCATGCGGTAGGTTTCTTTTTTAGGTTTTTTTATGGCAAGCAGTGGTCGATGACAAATTAATCAGCTTTAATAAACAGCTAAGGCAGTCGTAATGTCCTCCATGAGAGAGGAAGACTAAAAAGATAATTTCCGACTTTACTTTTGCATTTCTGCTATTTTCAACTAGTCGCAAATGAGTTCAGCACGCAGTATAAGTATGAGTACTTTCTGTTGATCAAAAACACAATTATGTTCACATGGTTTATGTATAGGTCTAGCTATTTACTCATCACTCAAAATAATGTTGGAGTGGGACTTTTTAGACGTCTTACAGTGTTCGGAATTCGTGAGCACCCTTTGGTTGATAGTTTTCTGTAGGTGCAGTTATTCGTTTCTAATTTACTTCGTGAGACGAGCCCTACTTGTTAAATATAAGTAAGAAAGCTGTTCTTTTCTCATTGGTTTTATTTCAAAACCGCAGTGCTCACACTTGGGACACCATAGCAATTGAAATCAGTTTTAAAATTAAATCAGCCGGAAAACTCAGTACAAGATATGGATCTTAATTTGTCATTCATTTGTTGTTGAAAATTGAGTGGTCTTATGAAGTTTGCTCTATTTATAGACATCGACGATGACCAAACCAATTGACAATTTCCACTCACCTTCTACCAGGGATGTAAAAAGGGTTACTGTGGCCGCTTTCCTTCTTCCAGCTGGAAGATTGAGCCCAATTTTATCCAATCGATCACGCAGCGACCGTCCACCGTTCTTCGATTTAGCTCTGCGAAACGGTGTTTTTTAAGCCAGTATATTAATTTTCATGGAAGTAATTGTTGAATTAATGAGCTCAGAACGTAAAAAGAGAAAATAACTTAACTAGAATTATTCAAAAATTCTAGGTTATTCACTTTTACGATGCGATTTAAACTTAGCGCTAACTCAAATAATCTTCTTTCATTATTTCAGGTACTTAGCTTTGGTTTTACGGATTATCAAAATCATGATCTTATACCTTCGTAGGACTCCACCGAGTAACGAAGCGTTGAGACATTCAGGCGGAGACAATCTCCTCTGAACCTCAGACACCGTCACTTTGTACTTTGACGTCGAGCTCAGAAGTGAAAGACGCCCGGGAACGGAGCAGAAGATGTCAGTTGGGTTCATTGGCCGTCTGTTCTCGTTGGTGGACATCGTCATCTTTCCTATTGGATGTCTCGGCCTCAGTACTGAAACTCATGAATTGCAATTCCAAAGCAGTTATTCGCCTTCTGCGGCTCTGCTGGAAAACGTCTTTGTTCTACTTATTTTACCCTTAGGGTTACGATATGGATCGTGGGGACTTATTAAGAAGCCCCAACTTTTAAGGCTTAATGAAATCCATTAATAAAAAGCTGTCCAATCATTTACATAAGGCGTCTGTATTCAATTAATCAAACTGGTAGATTTGAATCTCAGAGTTTATTCATTGGCTTTGATCACATTAATAGCCTTCCTTATAATTCCACTTGTCTTCATGCAGTCAAGTTGGGAGTTCAGTGCATTGGATGTCGTCCCCATTATCGAAAATAAGTGCTTCTGCTCAAACCACCGGACTCACTGCTCTCCCGTTGGGTAGGTAAGTCATGGCTCCCCGCAAACCTTTTAGCACCGATCCCCCCATCCGCCACTGAAAAGTAGATGTTTCCGGGGTGGCCATAAGCAAAACAGAGTTGGAAAGTCTCTGTGTTAGAGTGGACCACTGAGAATTCCCTTAGATTCTGTTCAGGCTGTAACTACCATTCCTAGCTTCCATTTTTTTCTTCCCACTTACCAGCTCTAAGAATTCGGGCTGCTTGTTTCCAAAGGAAATGCACGTTTGAACGTGGTTTAGGGTAAATTAAGGATACGCAGTTGAATTCTGTGACGTTTATTCGTCTTCCCGTTTCGCAAACCAATAATTTACAACCCAACATTTAAGCCAGTTGATTTTATCAAAATTTCGTTCTTTGTTTAAGTGGGCACAATGATGTTGCTTCTACGCCTTACATATTGAGAACTTTTACTCAGAGAGCAATCGTTTGAATAAGAATTTGTTTAGATTCAGTAACAGTGGTATTGCATTTTATTTTTCCCCCATGTGACAGCTTGCTTCTGTTTTGCTATTCTTCTTGTAGCCGATTCGAATGCAGCATACTTCCATTTATTTAGATTTACGATGTAGATTCAAGACTTACATTTTCGACAGGATCCATTTAACTGGAAAATGTCAGGTGGTGCTGCCTTCACACTTGCTTGCGCTGTGTTAACATTGATGCCAGCAGTGGCGACAGTAGTGGTAGTGATGTGCGTGAGCGGCTTTCCACCGTTAGCCTGGGTGTATCCCAACTGGACGGGCAGATGACGATAGACGTGTGAGAGGTGATAGAAGTTGTCTGACCCACCTATATTAGAGGCCGGTGGGAGAGGTAGAGGCGGGGGTGGTGCAGCCTCGCCGTAGACATGGCGATACCCACCAATCTGGAAATTCTCCGGTTCCAATGCTCCTGAGTAAAGCGAAACGTTGCCGTCGGTTTTGGTCTGCGGAGAGTCATCGTGACTCGCTGCGGTGCTCCCAACCGAGGACAAGACGCTCCCCTGCTCCTCCATTTGAGTTGCCTCGTACATGAGCTGCGACCGGTGCATACAAATCACTCGAATTGTTTGAATGCAAATAAATCCAACGCCATGCCTACCCGTCTAATCACAAGTACAATCACTTCAAAATAAATATGTTTATTTTTTTGTATTTTAATTAGCTCTATGGCTTTTCCCACTTTATGAGCATGAGTTTTCCATTCAAGTTATGCCGATGCTCAACTTAAACCTGCAGCGCTATCCGATATTGTGACTGATAAGTTCTTTTTTACGAAACGGTTTACCAACGAATTGTAGCTAGATCCTAAGTTAATTTGTTCGAACAAGAAATCCTCTGGAGTATTACTAACTCAAATTGAATTTACTGCTATGAGAAGAGGAGATATTTTGGCTAGCACTTTCGATGAGTGCAAAAGCGACTACAGTGGGGTGTCTTTTAAATGAACTGTCTAATAAATTCACAGCTGTATTTAAATACAAATTCTTGATGCATTTTAAAGAAAATTTGCTATTTCCCATGATTATTTAGTGTTTATCGCCTTTGTTTAAGTTTTTACTCAAAACCATTGTATAAGCTCATGGCTTCCTCACTTTTACTATAATACTCTTCTTTAATTAACAATCAATTGGTATGAAAGATTCAAGAAGGTTGTTAAAAATGGCAAATTTTCTTGAACACGTAGGCATTGCAAAAGATCGCATAAAGGCATCAAACATACTGTGCACCTACTTGGTAAGAGGACTGCATTCTGTTCATCTCCCCCCAATGCATTGCATACTCGTGCGGTTGCGAGTTCAAACCCTGGAGGTAAAGTGCGGTTTTCTCATCATCTCGAGCATCTCCATGCAATCTATTGGCAAAGCAGTCCTCACCCGTCTGCGAGAAGGCCAGACTAGTCATGGAGGCGGGATGAATGACGGTTCTCAAGTCACTTGTCGGATTTCCGCGCTGAAGAATGAGAAGACTTTTGAGCTGGCCTCTGCACATCTCTCCTTTAGGCACTTCTCCAGTTCCCCCCTGAGTGTGCATAGTTCACATTCGTCCTTTGTTTTATTCTCTCAATGCCAGTCAACTGGTTCTACATTTTTGGGCCTTAAACCAGTGTGTTCCAAGTCATTTCGCATTTCGTTCATTTTGTACTGTTCAAGAAAACAATTGTTCGACTTGACTTTTATCGGAACCTTCGAATAAATATTCTTCTATCCTATTTTAACGCATTCTTCTCCTCTGGAGTTTATTTAACTCAGCCTTTTATTAATCTATATCCCTTCCCATACTACGTGATTTGAATCTATAAAGGTAAAAATCCCTTTTACTATTTTAGGTAAATATTTGTGAGGTAAGTGGAATAAATTAGATCAAAGTTGTTGGTTTTCTTCCAAATAAAAGTAGATAATCTTATTCAAGATTAGCCTTAATTAAGAATCCACTTAGTTTCATAAGGGGTGGGATCCAACTGTACGACTCACAGAGGTTGTGGCAGTGCTGCTCCCTGACAGTGCTCTCGGGAACATGAGGTCGCCCAGAGTCTCGTATACATCATTGGGGTACATGCTAGTGTAGCGGGCTAGTTGTGATGCGCTCATCATCATGGAGGAGGCGGTGAGAAAGGGGTTCGTCTCACTTCCTCCGGCGTCCATTACGGCCATCTGGTCTGTAGAGCAGGTGTAGCTGAGGGTTGAAGGATGCACAGCCTTCTCCCCGGACATTCCGACTGAGGATCCGCTTATGGTGTGTACGTGGCTGTTGGGTGTTGACAAGTGTGCTGATTGCTCAAATGCTGATCGAGGATCAGACGAAACTGTAAACTTCTGCACAGAAAATTTTCATTGGCATTCAAACAATAAAGCGTTTGGCGAATCGGTAAGTATGATGGAGTGGCTAGTGCTTATGGGGTTTCGTAAGTTGTTTTACTTCAAGCATGTATACTACTTTCAGCGAACTGAAAATATGGACAAGAGAGCACAGCTTTGGAGAACACATACTCTAGTAAAGGTAGTATTTAGTCTCAAGTAAAGTGGTTGATTTTTCGACTTTTGGCTTCTCTGATAATGTAGTAAAACGGATGCAAAAAATGCCCTCACTGAGGTCATATACAAGTGTGTAATCAGATAAATTTAAAAAACTACAAAATCAATCATTTTTTTTGACAGAAGATGGGACTGTCCTAAAATGCGGCACATCAATTGGAGTTCACTATGTAATTCCAATTCATTTGGGAGACTCGGAGACAAAAGATCAAATCATTTTAAGCTAAACCTACCTCCATATAATCAGCCTAACCTGAGCACTCAACGGTTTTTGTCCGGCGGCAGTTTTTCGAGCAAGCGTTTGACTTTTGTGCCTTGTGGGTCCGCCCTGAGCAACACGCCGCAGCAATCGCGTTTGTGAATGAGATATTTTGCCTCCGAATTATTGAGGAAATGTACTGTGTATCTGGGCGATTCAAAACACCGCCAGAGGCAATTCTCCCCTTCCTAGCTCCCCGCCCCCCAGGCGTATTCCCGCCACGCCGATTGGTCTTTGCTCCCGCGACTTCGAAGGAGGAGATGTCGGCCTATCACCGTATCTCTACTTCTCACAAGTGCGTTCGCCTCCGTAGGATGTGCTCTCCTTTCAGCCAATTACTTGTAGCCGATTGCTTGCAATCACTGGTTTATGACGTAGCTAATTTTATCACGGCAACCCTACCACCCCCTCTAATGTAGAAATACAGAGACAAACGAGGAACTTGGCACCTTGTAGTATCCGAGAAGAGGTCAAGTAGATGAGTGCATAAGTTGTTGATAACTCATAAAAGTTCCAAAATCGCATTTTGGAAGATTGTGTGTTGGTGACAGTGACTGAATTTATGTGAAAGATTATTCAAGTGATCGGCCTCATGCCATCTGTGGTGCATCAAATAAAAATCTTAGCTGATACCATTCAAAACATTCCATAAACTAATATTTCTCTCAACAAATCGTACACTTTATCGTTCATGCGATGTCTTGAAGTTGTGGCGCATAAAATTCAAATCAGATCTTCAAGGGCAAATGAAGAAAAAACACATTTCAAGGAGTTTAAACCGCATTTATTTCGTCATACAGTTCTCTGTAAAATTCGTTTGCATTTGGCGGGGTTTAACTGATAACTGGAAAGCTTTGACACAAGATGATTTGTTAATTCAGTTGAACTGTCTTAAAAGGTGCTTCACAGTTTTCTCGATGCTGGTACTCCGCACCCACTAACCTTGCAGAATTGCCAACCTTCGCGAATGGATGTATCCACTAATCCTAATAAACAGTTCGTCTTTCATCCAATTTCTTCATGCAAAGAGTTATGGATCGTCCATTCAGGATCACAGAGCGAAATGGTTTATGCTCTCTAGGTTGACAGACACTACAACTGGGATCGCCTTTGTATAGTTTACACTCTTTACTTGTCCACTGCCAAGGGGTTGCGTGTTCACTTGTCGTATAATGTCTAAAGTTTTCTGTAAATATTCTCTGAGTATACGCTCTCTTTTAATAAAGGGTGTACTACAAAGCCCTGTTGAAAGCACGAACCAACACCGCTGTCTACAATATTGACTGCTGATGTCTAAACTAACTTACAGCATGTACTCGAATTATTAGTAAAAGGACAAGTTTGCCATTAATCAGCAAAATGGCAGGTCTCAGTTTGATCCAAATGTCTCGTGTAATTGGAAGTTACATCATTTAACTAAATTGCATGTCTGTTTTCTAAAAATTAAAAGTTCACTTGAACCAAACCCTTTGTTACTGATAATGATGCTTAGCTAAAGGTGATTTTAGCATTTAAGTCTTGATAACTACGCCAGTTAATGCTAGACGTGTTTCCTGTAATGGTTTGACATGATTCTGATTAAACTGCCAGCATTTTTGTGTTACCGAGACAGACGAAATCTGAACGTCACTTAAATCGGGGTCTTGAGCTAATCTGTAATGTGTTCGTTGCCCTGCCTAACACATTTAAGTGAGGAACCGACAATTAGCCCAAGCCTCGACACGCATTCATTGGGATTGCTCTTTCGAGGGAAGATGTTTACGTGAAAACAAGTGTTTGACTCAGTAAAAATGATGTATTTTTTCTAGATTTGGCATGGAAGGACCGGTACGCATGGCGGCAGCTCATCCGTGTTTCATTCTTACTGTACTAATACCTCATCAACGCGCCCAGTTATTTGAGATTTCTTCAGATCCAATGATGCCTCTAGAGAACGATCATATGACTCAATGCTTATGAAGTAGATTTTGAAGTGTCTGATCTACAATGATGCCAAATTGATATTCTCGGTTTAAAACTCCTTCAACGAGGCATGTATTGCTACTAAAATGTAATTTTATGCTGAACCCATTATACAGCTAATGTTCAATAGCTTTACCTAGTGGCGAAAAGGCTTTTTACTGTTAAATGTTTAATCCTAGCTAAGTAGTTTGCCTTATTGTCCTTCGTCTTGGCCCATTTTAATGTGCTTTACTTCGACTAACATTGCACTCACACATTTGTAACCTGTGCCACAAATCGGCATGAATTAAGACACTTTATGCCATGATGGTGATCCTTAACACTAAACAGTTGATGATATCAAATTATTTATTTGCGGTTGTCTTTGTAAGTTTATCAGACCTTTTCTTTTAACAGGTATAACTGAGCTGACGCTGTAAAATATTTTAAAAACAGGGGATAAAGCTAATTCCTTGTTTTAAAGTGCAGGTCATTTAGTCAAGCATTTCTTGTGAGAACCCAGATCTTGCCATGTAACTGAATTTTCTGATGCAAACCGATAAGTTCAAAATAAATTCTCAACAGAGACGACTGAGGACAAGTTTATGCTAATTTTTCAGAGATACAGACACAGATTTCTTCACTGTCAACCTCGGGGGAGTAGGTCGAGCTCATTAGATCAGGCATCGCCCTAGGCTATGAAGGCAAACTAAGCTGCCTCATCATCACCAACACTCCTTACGCGGCATACCATTAGGGCTCTCGTATTATACCTGCTATTCTGTTTTCCTGCTACTTAATAAACGTTTTAGCTGCAATTTACTGCCTGCAACCATGATCTTCTATGCATGCAAGCATTATGAAATCTCAAGTTAGTCCGAAACCACTTGAATTTTTGCAAGGATTACCTTGGAGATTCAATTTACTTCAATGCTAATATTTATCGGCTTCTAATGGAACCCACCCCAAACTGCGTTTGGAAGAAGCATTACTTCTGGTTAAGCCAACGTACAAAAGCATCGAAGTGTAGGTTTGCAAAATCTGCAGTTTATTAACCAGGAAAGAGCATTCTCAAGAAGCGATGCAACTTTACTTGAGTGGTGATAGGGATTTTATTCCAGTAGACACATGTCTGAACACCAACCAAAGGCAAATAAGTCACATATTCACACTCAATTAAACTTTTCTTTACCATATTCACTAAGCTGATAATTATGAGTTTGTCGCGTTCACACCAAAACAGTTTGCGAGGGTAAACAGATGTGCCCTCCCTCCCTCCCTCCCCCCCCACAACCAACCGTTCTACGAAATTAGAGGTTGCGTCATGAATTTGGGAAGGGAAAGAGCACGCAATTATTTCATATAATGTTCCAAACAAGTAATTATTTATTTGATTCTCATTTGTTCAGATAAATTAATCGATGAAAATGGGGTTTTTGTTTGAAAACGTGGATTTACGGTTGGTTTCAATTTCATTGGTACATCAAAGTCTGGTAAGGGTGTCTTTAGCCCCTCCACTTCCATTTCAATCCCCAAGTTGGCTTACTATATGCACTAAAACAATTTACTTCAAAGTGTTGGAACACTTGATTTGTCCTCAAAGAAACACTTTACCGTATCGTTACTAATTTTACAGCTTAACTCCGATAACAAAATTACAAAGTACGAATCAAACCTCTTTTTCTCTATAAACACAGAAGTTAATTCTTATCACTTTCTTTTTCAATGTCATGCTCACAGGAAGGAGAAATACAGTTAAAGGTGTGGCAACTGCCTACTCAACTACTACTCTTCATAACCAAAAGGCTTTGACTGTAAGATTCTAAGGCATTCTAAGACACCTCTGCCCTACTTAGTCACTGATGATGAAATGCTGAATTCTGGCCAGATTTTTTAAAGATTTGAAACGTAGACCTGAGCTGATATGACGGATGTGGTGACTCTTAGCGGAGCGTTGAGTAGCGTGAATTCGTGCAACGTCCCAAAGGGATAAAACGCTTTTAGTGATCAAACCTGATCATCCTTTCCGCAGACGTGCAAAAGCAGCACAAGGAACATGGGAATATTGTCAGTCTTTGCTAATAAAAAGTAAATAGCCCTATGATAATCGCATTTTAGAAAATTTGCAGCACTATCTGCTAAGGCAGTCACTCTAAATTCTTGGCGGGTCGTAAACCTGCGCACTGTTGTTGCTTTGCTGCTCATTTTGATTGAAATGGCTTGATTTCCAAACACTTCCTTTTGCTTTACAACATGACAGCCTCGCGATCTCATATTTGTATGATTTTTGGAATGTTCGAAGCGCAGGTTATAATGGTATGTTTGAATTCAACCAAGGTCCTCATTTTGGCAAGTCTTCCTATGTAGTGCTACTTATTGTTTTGCGAGTAGAATAATTATTCCGACTTGTTATAAAACTTGAAAAATAGTCTAGAAGATCTCTTGTACGCCATAAAGTCTTGCATTCCTTTTGTGAAAAAATCATGGAATTTCTAAGCAAATGATTTGGTCAGCAAGTGCTTGGCCACATATTTTATTAACCAGAAAAGCTCCACTATCCACTATCCCAGTAGAGATGCAGGACTCTTGAAAACACTAAAAGATATCAAGAGCTGTTTTAGGCAGAATGAGTCTCTTCATTTTCCATCAATTTGTAAAGTGAAAGTGAATATGTGCATATTCATTCTTAAAAATGCAGCCAATGAAGTCAGGAGTGTAACAGAGACCTGGAGAAATCGAGAGAATTTATAATGAACTCACTAACTCGATTCAGGCAGGGATCTGGTGTTTGGCTTTATTGTTCAGACTGATCGGTTGTAAAGGATAAAACAATTTGTAAGAAAAAGGACCTTGTGAGTGTATCTTTGAGCTTATCATTTTTAACATTGGGCCCTAAAATACAAATGCTTCAAACATTCGTCCACTTGTTCATTTACATTCTCTTTATTTTTTCCCAATGCTGTTTTCTTCATTTTTCTAAAGACCAAGGTGATAAGTCTTTTTTGCTTGGAACGAAGATGTAAGCATCATCCACGGCCAAACAAGGAAAGACGTGCGACCTCATCCTACCGTGTTTCCTCCTCTCTCTGCGATTTCCGGGTGGGTATGGTTATTGTTGAAATCAACCTCTCTCTCACGTGGAGATTAGAAGACTGCACCTCTTGATTTGCACTTTCACTACCATGGCTTGAGGGTAAAATTTTGCTTCTTCAATTCGGTACCACTGTTTTGTTTCGCTATTTTTATCCAATGTGTCCCATAGATGTGAGGTGTGGATTCAGATAGACTCATCGAACCGAGAGCATTTAGGTGCCGATAGTGACGATTGCGTTGATCCAACCCCAAAGTAATCAACACCCGATTTACTGGCCACGCATAAGTACGTACTTATTCGCTGCCATTACGTCGGTGTGGAATGGAATGTTCGGCCTCTTAGGTGCCCTCAACTTTTGACCAACAGTTTGGTGTCATAATGTTCCACTTACAGCACTTCTGTCAACACCCCATCAGCACAATTATAGCAATGTTTTATCCAGACGCATACAATGTGGTCTTCAAGGGAGACTCCGATGCTCTATTTCTGGAACTGGCAAGAGAACTCGGTCCAAACGACTGGGTGATTGACTTGTGCATCACGGAATGAAGACACCCAGTCTGTTTGCTCCAGTGTGTAATTAGACCCAAATGATTATCGAAAGATGAATAAGGTGACAATAAGGAAGGCATCTTGCGTACTTGGTTAGATGGTTCCCCTCTGAAGCCAGTGTTCCCGCGAATATGGATTGGCTTGGGAAATGTACTTGTTACGGAGCGGCGGTCTGCTTTAAGCAGAACGAACAAAGTCTGTAAATCTCCGCAATGAAATTCATAAGTAGACCGTAACTCCTGATCAACAGAGTAGAAGAGCTGCATTACTGACGTTGAGACCAGAGACCTTTGCGTCTCGCAAAAAACTGCCAGTTTATGGCCTTTGTTCCCGGTACTTTGTCAATTTTCTGAGCACCGAATGCGTTTTGATGGTCGACACCAAAGACGGATCTCGAAAAACGCATAGCCACTCGGTCAAAGGGAAAGCTGTGTAACAGAGCGGTGTTTGTTCTGGTCTCCAAGATCCTTGATCCCTACAGATTCCAAACTTCAACCTGATGGCGTAGAGCTCCCCTCCCCCTTACCACTTCCACTAGCATCCAACTAACCCTTCTGCATACCTATAGCAAAGCTCTACCCAAGCTCGTGCTCGAATGCTACAAGACTACTAATGATTGCCATCATCGTTCTTTACACCAGCTAAAGCTAGACTAGGTACAGTTGTTCAAACGTATATTTAGTCATGTGGACTCCGCCTCGTGCTTATGACTGGCTTATTACAACCTCAGCAGCGGCATAAGCCTTACGCGTCCACTCGAGATGTCAAACGTGGAGCCTAGAAGAGCGAAGAATACTTAGAACACTAAGTGCTGGTTCTGCTCCGTTGGGTTGGCACAGCTTTACACCACTGCTTTCGCATTGGTTACTGTAATTATCGTGCATTCACTATTACCCAATGGGAATGGCGCTGGTTTCTTGTGATTTGATTGGAGTAGACTGAGGCGCCTAGCAAGGCGGTTTCAGCGCGTGTTTCAGATGTCGCTCACGCCTTCAGAGATGAAGGCGAGGTCGGTGGTCCGCGGGAAGTTCCGGGGTCGCGGTGGGAGTGCCATTGATCGCTGTCTGGTTCAACTGAAGCGGATGGTCCCCGCTGTCCGTGGGCACACTAAAATTAAGAAGCTGGAGCTACTGCAACACGTAATTGATTATATACAGGACTTGGAATTAACACTTGCCGAAGATCACCTCAGAAAGTCCTCTGTGTCCAGCTCCTCTCCCTCCACTCAACGGAATGTGCTGGTAAGCATGCGGCTTCTGGTTCCAGTGACGCTTTATAATCCTCCATTTTTGTGGTTTTTCAGATTTAATGCATGGCTGATAACTAGTGGAGTCGTGTAGAGTCAGTTTTCCTGGGGGAATGCGTTAATATTCCCGCCTAGTTGGTAAGACACCCTCCAACTTTTCCCTAAAAAAACCCAGAATGTTTGCAGATGTAGATGGCTAGTTGTTGCACTTGTTCCCGTGAAGCTTACGTGAGCTTCGTTACAATATGATCCGTTTCCTACCTTAGTTGGGGTATGAACCTCGTGTAAATGGGATTTGAGACCTGGTCCTCCTCATTTCTGAGAGCTTTACAGCTTCTTCTTTGTAGAGCCAATCGTGCTCAGATCCCAAATGAACTTCGAAAATCAGAGAATTCTTCCTGTTTGTACATACTCAGTCTTGCGCTGACCTGGCGGTCATCTTATGCTTTCAATGTAAAGGTGCTATCCAAATATATACAGGTTGTCATTGGCATTTTTTGTCCTCCGAAATAGTGAATTCGTTTGTCGACTGAGTCAGCCTTAAAGTAGCTAACTCTACAGGTGTGGGTGGTTCGCAAATCCGGAGTTGGGCTAATTGTGACCAGACGGCTTTGAGATAGGACCGGGTCAGTCACCTGTTGTCACTCGTAATTGATTGGGGCGGTCTCTTTCCCCCCTGCGCATGCTGAACGCCCTTAGCGCGTGGTACTACCGGCTTGTGGTCTGAACGCGGCGGCCATCTACACCGTGTTGTCATGCGGAGTAAACGAGTGTGATTCGTGGTTTGCGTGCATGGTTTGACGCACGACGTCTGCCGCCCCGGGTGAGGAGGTGTTGTGCGCACCAGCTTGGTACTTAACCATTTTCTTCCCAGTCAGGTCAAGTTGTCAAGATTTATCACAGTTGAGCAGCCTCGACACCTCTGGATAGTTGCCTCCAAGTCGAGCGAACCGATCTCGCTTCGCAGCTAGAGCGCGTTTATTTCTGAACTGAGTCGTCACTACTCCCGTCTTTTGCTGCTCACTAGGCGGGTAAAAAGGCTTGGACGCTTAGATTGGTAGGAGTTAGGGTGGTGGAAGATAAAGAGGGTAAATGCAGGGAAGAGAGCGAGGACTATCGACCTCTCAGGGCCACCTGTGAGCCACTTCCGAGGCCGTACGTGATGATCACGGGTGTGATGGAGGTGGCTACTTGAAAGCTGCCTGCAAGATTGTGGAAGGGGGAGGGTAGTGTGGTGGTGATGGTGCTGGGAACGGGCCGGGCGAGGTGTCAGATTCTTGTTGGAGCACGCAGTCCCAGGCTGCAGGAGGCACCACCTCGCGTCTGCGTTGCAACTGTGTACTCGGGAGATCCGATTACGCCTGTCTAGACAGGTAAATTAAGTGGACTGACCACTGCGGGGAGGCTCCTTTCCTGAGCCTCATTGAACAGTGGGATGGTGTAATCTATCAAATTCTACTAAATGCTTAACAAGAGCCTCGAAAATCCTTGCCTAATCGTGAATCTGTAATGGCCAAACAGCCTCAAATGATAAATTGTCTCATGATGCTCGCTTGTTCAGCTGAAAGCCAACTCGATAAATGAAAGATAAATTGATCTGGCTTTATCGTTTAGTATAAGCGTGATGCAATGGAGTGAGACCTTCGGATCGTCATGTCAGAGTCTTGCCCAGCTCTCCCAGTTGTAGTTTCTGTGATCAATGCAGTATGACTAGCTATGGCATTGGCCTCTTACGATTTACCACTTTATTTTTGCTTTGGGAAAGATCGCAAGTACTTTGACTTTGGGCGATAACTGTTTGTGTTTTAAGAGGGGAAAAGCCATGCTTTTTTAACTACTATCCAACTATGCGTTGGGAATTTTCAATCTGAACTCGGGACCGGCGTCACCAGGACCCAGGTCTGGCAATGAACCTGGTCACCTGAAGGAATAGAGTGGACACATGTGCTAACGTCCTTGCTCCTCCCTCATCACAGTCCCTCCCACTTAGACACATCCACCGGTTCTGGCACACTGCACTCAAACATCTGCCCGACATGGCAATCTCACTTGGGCTGTGAGTGAAACCTCAGGCGCGACCCTCGTTTTGCATTTTCGCTTATGCAAATGAAGGACTGGTGCTCTAAGCCCATGTCAGGCCATGGGAATGCTTGTCATCGCCTTTCCCATGTGCCATCAGATGGCGAACGGCTTGTTTACCGACTGTCTTGTGTGCCAGGATGTTTCCATCAATAGTGGAATATTGCGTAATGAATCTCTATTTTACCTACTAAAGTGTGATTTTTATTGAGGTTAATCTTTTCAAGTTGGACCGAAATTCTAATTTTTACCGCGCTTTTCCTTGAAAGCCTCAGTCTAAAGTATGCTGTTCAGGAGGAAACAAAATAACTTAATACACCCAAAGGGTCGCTTGTGTAAAAGGACTAAGATAAGTATACTTCTTTCGTTCGAACATATTGAGAAGGCAAAATTTTATGGCAATTTCTTGGGCGGAAGCTGTTATTAAATTGTGCTTTAATCTGAAGTTTTGGTACTTGTTTTCACCCCAGAGAAATTTGCAGTCCAAAGACATGTCACAGTATTGGTTATTGTACGTTGACTCAACCGCTAAGCGACGTGTTCTTTGTTCACGTCGTGTGAACATATGCTAATTACGGAAGTGTAAGTAGACCTATACCAAAAAGCTTTTGCCCACAGGAGCCTTAAGCAACGTGATGGGCCAGCTCTGGTATACATCTCTGTCGGAGCACTTACCTTACGAAAAACTCAAGTTGAATGTAGTGATGCTCTGGTGAATATGCATTTTGTCGAAAATCCCTTGTTTTGTAGTTAAGTAAATAAGCTTCCACAACCATTTACTTTAAGTTAGTACTAAATTTACTGTTGACAGGATTAAATGGAGTAATTACCTGAAAGTAGCTCCACAACCGCTGGATTAGAGTGCGTAGCGATCCACTCTGCTCACTGTTCCACGGAACTTCCCACTGTCAGCAGAGAAGCTGCGTACTAAGAGGCAACCATTTGAAGTGATTCATCGGGAAATGAGTTAGAGGAAAGCACGTGTGAAATGCCACTCCTTCCCACTCAGTCCCATTTCTCACTTCCCAAAATGCCGCTCCAGATGCATACTTCGTAGTAGAGTAATTGGCGCACTGTGTTTTTGAATTGACCTACTTTGGTTATCCCAGGTCATAGCATTAGCTTAAACTTTTATTTGTTGGGTAGTGATTTCGGTGTGCACAGTGCTGTTGTGTATATTGCCGCATAATTCCAATTGTTTCCATTGTGCCTTATGGGTAGGCGGTGCTGTTTGCCACAAACTATCAGTTGAGCAATGCTTTTAAATAGGTTGTAGCATCAGTAAGTGTACATCATGTACGCATGGCTAGATCCTGAATGCCTGTTAGAGATCCACTAGTGAAGTAGTCTTAGTCATAATAAGCTAGGTAATTTTATTACATAGACTACTACCTGAGGTTTCAACGGCTTTGCATCCCGAGTGCCGTGATGGATTGTTTGAATGTTCGTCCCCTTACAGTTATTGTCCGGTTCGTCTAAATAAACACTCATGTGGCTTATTCAGTTTCCACTGATGACTAATTTGTCTAGTGTTTTTACTACCATTTCAAAGCGAAATAAGAAGCCTCCATTAATTGCAAAAACAGCTTCAAAACCTTAAAGTATATGACGTGGGGTAAAGTTGAGAATAGTCGATTCAGTGAGGTGCAATTTCGCCATTCACTCAAATTTGGCCTTTTTGCAAGAGGTATCAACAATAACTGTTGGTCAACATTAACATTCAACCGAAATCTGTATCCCTTACTCTGGGTGTAAATAGTCCTTTGGTAGCATACGACAAAGCGCACTCTGACATCACCAGTTCCCTCCATGGCCTTATTGAAGGCCACTAAAATGTACATCTAACGCGACAGTACAACCTGCAGAAAACACTTTCCACTTTGATATTAATTTATGGTCAATCGTAAAGGTGTCGCGATGGCAGTGAACTATGGTTCAAGGGTTTAGAAATTGGAAGTTCGTCGGAAGTGAGCCGATTTGAAAGCAGTAGAATGAGGGTGGGGTAAATGTTTCCGTTTGTTATTTTTAAAAGCCACCTACGACACCTTGTGTGCATTGTCACAAGTGCTTCTATACCTTCGAAGTGCTCTTTGTATGGATTAACCTCCCATTTGATTGGGCCTTGTAACGACAAACATTTTGATCACCAACATTGCAAGCCCGAGGCTTGGACACTATACCTTTCCTGATTCACTACTTCCCTTTGCTATAATCAAGGTTGAAATTTCAATCGACATTAATTCGAGTCCATGTCGATGTTGTGACTACGTTCAGCTGAAACCAACGCCTTATGCACACCACCTGTGTAAACATACTGTGATGCACGGGATGGCAACTAGGCTACAACGGTGTCCACATACCCAACCGAATGGAAAGCAATAAGGCCAGTGCTACTGCTTGTGTTAGTGTTTCTACTCTGCAGTTGCATTAAAAAAGACCCAAAAAATATTAAATCTAAACTGAGTGGCGGTCGCACACATACGCGAGTCTTTTAACTGTTTGCGTTCTTATCAGATTGTCTCAATCCCATGAATCTATTGCAAAGCCCTTCAGATTAGTGGCAGTAATGAGACTGTACGTCGAAGTGGATCGTATTTGCCCTACCTACATCTCTACCAGGAACATTGAGGGTCTTAGTTGGACAGGAAGGACATAAATAAATAAATAAACAAACAAACAAATAAATAAATATTACTGTCCTTTAGAATGATGATCAGAATCTCCACCTCATATTCATGCCCATAGTCTATTCAATCCTAGTACTGTGTCTAAATATATGGGGATGTAAAACAAGCTGAAAAACTGCTAAACCATTTAGCCTTTCATGTGCCTCATCCCGAACTGTAGATTGATAAATACAAGTAAAACAGAGGGACATTAGTTAGACCCAATGTGCGTCTGAATACCCCAAGTCCGACAACCATGGTAGGCCAATAACGAAAAAAAATCTCGTATAAGGCGGACTCAGACACGGTGGGCTTCGTCTGTCAGTCAGGCCTTTTTCTTGCCCATTAATTAATCCCGCTGTTGTGAGCGCCCTATTTACGTTTGTTCTACCCTCCAGACCACAGCACCCCCATATTGTTAGGCCACTTCTGTTCCAAAGTGTCATCACATTCTCTTCTCCCTCCTTCCCCCTTAAGGTGTGTTTAGAGGGGTGGGGTTGCTAGCCCCGTACCCCCAATAAGCATGTACAAACTTGCCCACAGGACAGATGCGATGGCCCCACGGCGGCGGGTAAACAAATTGGCCGCTTAGAGTGGAGTCCTGCGGCGAGGAGACGGCTTTCATTTCCTCTTCTCAACCCATTGGGCCAGCTGATACGGATTTAGGATTTGCGGGAGGGCTTGACGTGCTAGGATCCAGATGCTGTTACAGTCGATCCGTCCGGTTTTCAAATCTCTAATACGCACGAAATGACATCTGTATGATGGAAATAAAGCAAGTGTTTGTGTTTCAATAATTTGCATTTGATTCCCTTGGATGAAACAGTCTCGTTCTGCCTATGCGCCTGAATGGTGAAAAGTTAAATAAGTTGTTATTGTCTCCTAACCGTCCCTACGCCTACCTGATGAGGAAGAATAGCTGCGTTGTCTAAAATGTTTCACAGAGGAAGCCTTGCCAAGCGCACTGGTGTTGGGTGTCAATCAAGAGCTGGAGTCCCACCTGCGTTTAATGTGCTTGCCAATTAGTAAGCGTTCGCATAATTTGGCCAATCTTGACTGTCAGTGACAGGTGTGAACGCGTTTCGTACAGGCTCAAACAGCACATGTCAAGCTCACTGTTAACCCATTCTCACAAGTAGCATGCTATTAATGTATCTCCAATATTTTTGAGAGCGAAATAGATCGATTTAACAGAACAACTTGTGCAACATCACCTTTAGCTTCAATGATCTAAGGAGCCCCAATCACAGTCACCTTCCTCATTAACAACCAAATTTGTGCCAACAAAGCGATTTGTTAAACTGGATGAACGGTAAGGTGACAGTTGTCTAGATATTATTCCTTTTTCTTGATCTGAATCACCCAAAAGGCAATTTAGACGGATGATGTGAGACACACCGCATTATAAAGAGTTTAGATTAATCTAGGGGTCACTAATCGACGATGTATAAAGTTGGGACATTATTAATTAATCAAGATTACAAGAAATTGCGTAAGTATTCAACAGTTGAAGGAACTGAATATTTACGACAGGTGTGCTGGTTTGTTAGTTTCAAGGCAAGAGACGGGTGGAAGGGGTTGGAAGCCAGTGTATCTGCAAATCTGTCAAGTTTTTAATATGGTCAGCCATGATGTTCAATGATCCTAGGTGGGACCTCCGATTTTCTTTTCAAGCTGCCCTCTTATTTTCATTGCTATATCCGCCCACCACACGTCCCGCCAAAACCACCCGCATGATTTTCCGTACTGCTCTCTTCCCACTCTCCCCTCCCCCCCCGCCGCCCGGCCGCCTTCACCTTCAATGCAATGAGGCTGTCCACACCGCAGAGGGCAGAAAGGGACTCACCCCCGCCTAAGTAAACGCGCCTTGAAGGGGAGGGGTAAGGCTGGGAAGGGATGGGATGAGGTCTGTATGGATAGAGGTAGTTAGTTTGATTTAGCCTACAAAGACTACGAAGCGATTTTTTGACGTAGATTCAGTGCCTTGGCCTATCTGCTCACTCCATGGCCCAGTCTAGACATCTTCGGGTGCATGCCTCTACTCTATATGTACCCATAACTGGGTGGAGTACATATTGACAGTTCTTTTTCTGTTTTTCATCCCAATGCACTCGAATTTGGTGTGGCAAGTTCAAACATGCAGTGGTTTTGTGTGAATCATCCAAGCGGCTGGGGTCTGCGCTAATCCTCGACAGAGGGCGCGAGGATAGGTGTGTGAGTTGGTGTGCGCGGGGGCTTCCACTGGCGTCTGCTCACACCATCACCACATGGGTTTAACATTTCAGTGTTTTGATTTTTTATAATTGCTTAGGCATGTTCCAGTGGTCCTTGAATGGGTAAAATAATTTTCAAAAATGATACACGACATCCAGTAAAGTCGGGTCTTTGAAGTGCTTGAGGTGTTGGTCGTCACACGATCACCTTGACAACTTCAAGTGGGTTTTGCCCTGTTAGACTCTTTGTTGTCGACACGGAGGCGCTTTTAACAGAGGTTTCCCACACACGTTCAGTGATGATCATAGCAACAATACCAGGTAATATAAATTGATAGCATTTAAACCTGATATTAAGCAAGATCGCAGAATAAAATTTTCTATGCTGAGTACTATCGATTCGCAAAAAAGTGACAATAAAAAATGTCACACCCAATATTTGAAATCATAGCAGACATGATTGACCTCCTATACAGTAGACAGGTTCCCTTACGACATGGGACTGGCAAAGTGTTGCGATTAGGCTAGTGGTACATTTGACAGCTGTGGCAGCATGTCTAGCGGAGGCCACATCGGAATTTCAAGAAGTGCCTGAAAGGGCTGACAATTAGGACCTTATTAAAGACTTAACAACCAAAAGGAAGAAAGGGGGTAAAATTATTCGAACAAATGGCACCCATATGTCAGTGGGAAGGTAGGCAGGGAGGAGAAGAGGGTGGAGAGAGTCAGGGGGTGACAGAGAGGGACAGAGGCCAGTTGAGATGCAGCCAAGCGCTCACAGCTGCAAGCTTGCCGGTGGCACATCTGGAACACACACACATTCTCGTCGAGCACATGGTCTCTTGCTGTGTGAACATATTGCCTTGACATTTGGCTTGTGCGCAACAGCCGGTGCTAAATTACCTCCCTTTGGGTCTGGCATCTGGCTAGATGGGCGTCACTCGGAATGATGCAACCTCCACTCTGTGCTTTCCACTGACGACGGGATACTGCTGTGAGTCTAGGCTTCATTCCAGCTGATGGTTGGTAAGATGCTCTTGATAGCATGTGCTTTGCAAAACGAATGAGGTCGTGCTACTTGCACGTAATTTTAACTGAGTTTCAGATTGAAAAAGTTATGAAAGCACAGTGATGATTAAATTGTCATTAAGTTTCAAGACGTCTTTTCATAAGAGTATTTGAAATGAAGAAGAACTGGAATGAAAGGGAAACATTTCGAAGGCTATAAACCAGAAGCTATCAAGGAATTTCTAAATTCTTCTTAGAGGCTGCAATAGTTGAATTAGAACGACTCGAGCTTTCTGATTAAAACTGCTTCATTGTTCCAAGAGCCACAAATCCTTAAATCAACACGTCGACTAATGGTCTCAGAACTTCCAATAAATGATAGACCACTGATGGAGGTCAAGCAATTTGGGTTTTATGTAGCCTAATCAACAGCAAATTCGTGAGGGGATTCTCGTATGATTCGAACTGCGTTTAACCATACATAACATGTTAACACTTGTCATTTATGCGTGAAGAGGGGCAAATTAAAGGAACTGGGAACAAATATTGACCAGTTTTCTATTTTACCTTTACCTACGTGCAAAGATGGAGAAAACCACTTTTTTGATGCCTAAGACGATTGTAGCCGCTTCTACAAGACAAAGTTTCTTTGTAAACGAATGTTTATTCCACTTTCAATCTGTCTGCTTGACAACAGTTGCTTCAAATTCCGAGAATATTTGATTTAAATCAACTTATTAGTACCAATTACCTAATTTAAGTACTGCAAAACATGTCTCCCAAACACCCGTGTATTACCATAAATTTCTTCTACTACTTTAAAATAACGAACAAAGCCGTAAATGTAAATGTAAATGTAAAGGTCTGCTCCCTTCTATGAACATAATAGACGACCTGATTACCTGACGATTGTCTTGACGTTGCTGTATATCGAATTGACTGGATTAAGTCAGTTTATTTGAATAGAGTCAACTGCCACTACTTATCTCTTTCTCAAATCACTAATAATAGCTTTGAGTGGAAGATGTGCTTTGGGCATCCTCAATTGCATCTAGCAAAACAAATTCCCTTCTTAGTTAAAATGTAATCCTTCGCAAATAATTTTGCGAAGTTCATAACCAAATATATACCTCCAATAAGCTGGAATTGAGGTATGTAGCTATAGGCTTCCGATGATAACACTATCACACACGCCCACTAACAGCTCACTTTAAGAGGCTGGTTTTATTTAATGAGTAGAAGTAGGACTTGTCTTCTGCCAGTTGAATAACAAAAATCTGACATACGTAGAAACAGTTGAAATTACTACCATTATAAAATAACAGGAAATCAAACTCTTCATCTCAGTCTGTGCGTAAATCTGATGTTCGCACAAAGGTCATCTTGCCGAGATGAAGTTAGAACCCTTTCAACAGTCTTGTCGTATTTATCAACTGGTAAGGATCCTTGCTGTGGCATTGATAGATTCATTAACTGCGCCATCGACAATTTCTGCACGAATAATTTGAGTAGGGAGAATCGTTTGGGTTTTTGTGTAGAGATTGGACCACAGCTGCAGCATTTCCCTGACTCGGTGGGAGCCCAAACACCCGTCTCCTTGGCCATCTCTATTTGGGAAAACCAGAAGGAAGCAGAGGGGGCGAGGGGCAAAAGGAAGCAACGACGCGGCGACACACTGGGACCCTTTTCACCTGTCACGACTGAGAGAACGGTCCTATGCTCGAAACATCTGCTGCAGTACAGCTGCTGCAGTTCACTCCGTCGCAAAAAAAGTATCTCCACAACGTTCTCCAAACCTCCTTATGACAATGCATCCCTCAGTTGTTTTTACCCCAACAAATATACAACTGAATGCTATACAGATAACCCTATAGCATAAGTAGTCAAAAGTGCTTTTGTAATTTCAGAAAATGGAGAAATAAACTCTGCCTCATTGTTGCTTCGAATTACACAGTTAAAGAGAGCTACTTTTCCCATTCAAATGGCAATTCGACAACAATCAGCAAAAACACGAAAATCTGGTTCAAAACACACGATTTATGGGGCTAAACCTTTCTAACAATCAAAGTGGAGCATGAAAGATTAGAAGTAGTTTAATTTTTGGGACATTCAGATTCACGGAATTAGTGAGTAAATTGTCCCTTCGGTAAGCCAGATTTCGTACCCAACTGATTCCAATGAAATCCATTAGAATATCCCTTAATTCCTCTTTTAGGTAACAGTAACGAAATTTCACTTTAGTGTTAAATCTCAATTAGGAAGATGGTGTTTCCAGAAGGTCTGACAAAATTACTCAAGTGAAGGAATTTGAAAATAAATATTATTATTGAAAAAGAATCCAAACAAACTTCAAACTCGTAGTCATATTTGGAAATAATCATAAATAGAGCATGAAAATGTGGGGATAATTTGCCATATAGGAGCGAAGTTAAAGATATCACCGTTGACTGCTTTCGAAATTACTAGTATTGACGTGACAATTAAAATACCACGGTGGTAAAAAGTTAACGATCATGATGCACTGGTATGGAAAACTAACTTAAGAAATAATGGGATATGGCAATCTTGTGGTATATCCCACACAGAGTGGCGGACACAATTCCTTTGCCTAGAATGGCAATTGTCCCATTAAGCCTCTGTTGGGTGACCATTGATGAACTTCTGGCAGCCAGTCATTTCGGTAGCTGAGTGGGACACGTGGCGTCCTGGGCCATTCAAGGCGACTCCCTCCAATTGCCCTGTTGCCAAGTCGTGCACCTTCTAAACCCATGTGACCTCAAACACGCATTAGTATTCAACCCCAATTTGTAACACACTAAAATTGTTACCAATTTTTAAAGCCTTTATTGCTTCTGGCAAAGCAACCATGGAATAGCCACTAGATCCCATGATTATTTTAGGTAGGACCTAATACGTTTTAAGGGAAAAAAGCTACCTAAAGGGTACGCAATTCAGAAAAGGGGTTAAGGTAAGGTTTGAATTACAAAATTGGAAGTCTTAGTAAATGAAGAGGGACGGAAAATAAGCACTACTTTTGGGCCCTATAGACAATGAATAACTTTGAAGGATTCAGCAATTCGATAGTATTAGTGGGCAAATTTGCGCTAAAACAGCTCCAAGAGGAATGGCTATAGGCCAAAGTTTACCGCGATAGAAGAACTCACTTGCTGTTATAAACAACGTTCATTCCTTTAACAATCTGAGAGGTGCTACTGAAATTTTTTAGTAGAAATGCTATGACGTTATCGAACTGTCACACCTGGCGTTTGTGTAATCGCCACACCTTTTTCTGCCAAATCCCATTTTATGGGTGTTAGAGACAGACGATGAACAATTGTACTGGTTTCGACTGTAGCGTCCCGAGGCAATACTAGGGCAGAATATATATATTCCGGGAACAGAGGGCTTGGGGGCTGTTGGCACGGCTCAAAGGCCGACCAACCGACTAGAAAAAGATGGTCACCCAAGTGACCTAAACCGGTAGTTCGAACAAACAAAGTATTACATCGACCTATTCAAGAAACTTGAAAGTGGTGAAATTAAAATATCAGCTGCGACTTACGCTGATGGATTGCATGATGCTCCCGAAACAGTTAAGTGATATGCTGTAATAAGAATGTGTTAATGATTTACCATGCAAATGGACGCGCCCACTTTAAACCTTTGACCACGTATATGTAGAGTTACGCGTATAACAGGACGTCAAGACTCTTTAACAACAAAATAAATCTTAAAGCCTAATTTTGTTTTCTGTAGTTAAGTCATGTATTTCTCACTGCTGCAATGACTGAATACTTTTTTGGCATTCCAATTGAAGATAAATGCATCTCAGCTGTTCATTTTCAAGGATACGAGTCATAAAATTGTAAGTTGGCAGTTTCACTTGATTTTGTCTTAGGTAGATTAAGGTCCAACGAAACCAACTGGAATGTAAATCGGAAGAATGAATAAATTACGAAGTGAAAACACAAATTACTGACATACTTAACTTTGACGCAGCTGACAACACCTCATCGCTAGTAAATTTTGGATGAAAACACGAGAAGTATGACCTCGAGAGGGAATTTAAAAAATAGTTTTTAACATGCCTCGTAATGCTTTGTTTGTTCAAACTGCCGGTTTCAGTCACTTGGGTGGCCATATTGTGCTGGCCGATTGGCCGGCCTCTGAGCCGTGCCAACAGCCTCCAAGCCCTCTGTTTCCAGAATAATATATTCTGCCCTTGTACTATGCCTTCTTTTACATTAAAGGATAGAGGAAGTCTTGGGGCGCTACATTGGTGGCAGCGGGAAGTGGACCCGACTTTGATGGATCTTATTCTGCTCCATACCGCTTCTGGCAAACTTTGGCGGTGTGAAAAAAGTGCATGTGCTACGGATAGGAGAAACTCTTACACCCCATAACAGAACGGCTGTGATCGATGTCTGTCTTCGGCACTTCCCTCGTCCTTGTGTTCTGCAAGTCAGCTATTAACAACTGAAGCAAAACTGGCCGTGAACTTTAAGTCCAATGGAATTGCAAAGAGGGATCAGGGACGTTTTGGTCAGGCATCCTTTATAATCTCTCTCTCTTGTTCTTCGGTAATTCGCCTCCCTTCGCCAAAATGTGTACCCACAAATGCAGAATGTGCAGGATGCCATTTGATGGCATTGTTTTATGCTCTGCACACTTGAATCGCGTGCACCCCGTCCCTATGAGGCCCGATCACCGCATTTGCTCAGGGTCCTACGATACTTTTGCGTTCCCTCCCACGGCGTCAAACAAGCCTGAAATCATAGTACGTGTTGCTTGTGTCTCGACCCATTCAAAACTTGGATTCGTACTCCCGTCTTTCATTGGGACACATTACCGTGAGGGAGAAGGACTAAGAAATACACATTTGCTGCACCGAATGCTATGCGGAATTGATGGCACTACAAGAAAACATGCACCCGAATCTCGATGATTGGGACGGTTGGCTCGTGGGTGCATCTTGCAGCACTGATTACATTGTGATGGCTGACACGGGAGGCGGACGAAGGGGAGCGTCGGAGACGACGCTCGAAAGAAGAGAGGGGCTGTGTAATGCTTTGTTTGTTCAAACTGCCGGTTTCGGTCACTTGGGTGGCCATATTGTGCTGGCCGATTGGCCAGCCTCCGAGCCGTGCCAACAGCCCCCAATCCCTCTGTTTCCAGAATAATATATTCTGCCCTTGTACTATGCCTTCTTTTACATTAAAGGATAGAGGAAGTCTTGGGACGCTACATACCTAATGCAAGTTTGTGGTTATAACTAGCTTCTCCCACTCAAAAAGGTACGCAAGTTGGCAAAACCGCCTCCGAGAAACAGGGTATTAGGTTTGTTCAAGAAACAGGACAAAGTGTTAAGGCAACAATTTGGATCATTAGTAAGAAAAAAATCCAGCGCAAAAAAGCATCAGAATAGAGCTCCAACTAAAGATAGAAATAGAGAATCCTGAAATTTACGGAGTGTCATTTGCTCCTTTATTGTCCACATTTATGCGAAAATGTGGCAACAAACCCAGTAACTAAAATTTTTATGGTTATGCATAACACCAAGAATCCAGATAAAATATTACTTGGAGTTCGGACAACAAAAATACAGGTAAAAATGTGGCGCAAATTTTGAATGTGTTTTACTCGGAAAGAAGGCAGCTATTAGATAAATATGGAGCAAAATAACATAGTGTATATTCAAATGCTCAATAACAACAAATAAGTGCCGATCATAAAGGAGAAAAGCATGTTCAGTTTTTTGGCGCGGCTGGAGTCGCGGTGAATTGAGTCGTCTATTCTGCCTTCGTGGCCGCAGATGACCGGTACAAATAGACGACCTGCACAGCTAATTAAAATGCAGGCGCGACCTTACAGTCCTTTGATTGTCCGGGCGATTGTTGTTGTTATCAATTCATGTCATCTTTGGCATTTTAGACCTACATGAAGGACGCTACACAATCGTGCTAGCCTATAAATTGTTTCCAGTCAATTCCCTGCATAATCTATAAATGGCTAGGCACAATCCTCGAACGACAGTTGCCCAAAAGTGCATTTAACGTGCCAATAAATGGCGTTCAAGGGAGAATGACTGACATTAGAATGAGTCAATATTCGAAAGCACAGAGTCCATATGTTAATTGTTAAGAGGAAAAAATCAAACTACTTAGCATAGGTATAAAAACGAATAGTTAAGCGCAATGCCAAACCAGATAGTCTATCATTGCATAGGCGTCGGACTTTTAAATTTGGCGGAAATTAATTCCACCATTGCAAGTACGAATAAGCTAATATGGAGGGAAGAATTTCCATGTTTGAGGTGGAGAAGTGATGCAGTGTAAATGGTACTAAGCAGTCATTGTATTGCTGGAAGTGGAAGTTTTAGCGAATCGCGTAAAGCATGTTAAATGAGTACATTATTGAAGGCATTTAATTAATGTTTGCCGACAGTAGTCTCGGGTCCTCGAACTCTGGAGGAAAGCGAGTCCAGTGAATACCCATTAATAATACAAATGTTGGGGGAGGTCGCCTCAACACTTATTCAATGGGTTCTTTGAGGAATATCTAGCACACCATAACGCCTTCACTGAAGCAGGTCAGACATAAGAAACGGAAGTTTGTAGCCAACTGATTGCCTGAGCACTGCATGCAAAGGGAGGGGTCAGCATACGAAGGATGCATATTCGCCGAAACTGTCGGGTTTCCTATTTTTTGAGGTGTTGTGAGGTTGGTTCTGTTTATACAACCGATTTAACGATGCCATCAATTAGTGAAAATACGCATAACCTGACATTCAGGGCATTGGTAGTTCTGCTTTACAGGCATAATGCTTCATGCCGAAAGGAAGTAGAGGCACAATGTAGTTTTTATTCGTAAAGTCAAAGTACAGGCTGAACAAATAATTAGCTACAATATTACCCATTATTTGCTTTGCATTTGTTGAAGGATCTACCATTTTTGTAAGTAAAGCTGATATTGAGATGATTTTTTAGATAGTAAAATCAGCCATTGACTAGTTAACTGCTTGTATCAGCAAATTATTGTGAGAATCACCGTTGATTACGGCAGGTTTATGACAGTATTGGCTTGAAGAGAAGGTGCTTTGGAAGAACTTGGAAGAAAACATCCATGACCCAAGATCATAGTTTCAGCAAATGGGTGGTAGGGTGGTAGTTTTGGGGTCAGCGCTTACTACCTCCGACCCCTGTCGCAGGGTCATTGAATTTTTGCGTCACATGCCTTAAAGGCTCCGGTGTTGATGCCATAGCAATAGACTTTGGGAAAAGTACTTAATAAAAAAGAGTGAAAATGTGGTAGCATGACAGAAACCGGAACTTAGAAATGATTTTACGAATCCACTACTATGCGCAAGTTCTTTAGAAGAATCGGTAATAAGTAAAAAAGACATCTTTCGGCATAAATGTGCGGAAGCAGACCCGTTATCAGCATGCAAATGGAATCAAGATAAAAATGCAGTTTGTGTAGCTCCATTCCATCTGCCTAGTGGTTGAGACTGGAAGCGTTCGTCTCGTTAGGTATGTAATTATGATAACTATCGTTTTGTCGAATTTCGATAATAAATAGTAACAAAGAGCAGGAATGAGTGTTAGGCGCTTTGGTTCCTCCGTGGAAGTTCTTTTTTGATTTAATACATGCCATGGGTTTATGCAAGCAAAATTTTTACATAGGAACCGTAGAAATTTGGCATTTTATTTTGGAATTAAGTTTTAGTTGTTATTAGGTTCAATTACGCAAGGTACTACAACGATGGCTCCAAAAATTAAAGGAATGGAAGTGATAGAAGGCAGAAATTGCACAAACTCAGGAATTTGCGGTCGCTAATGTGGGAGCACACGGATTTTAGAGTAGAGCAGCAGTGCTATTGGCATATCAAAATATGCATTTAGGTAATCACTGTGGGGGTAAAGTACTGCCGGAAAGTGAAAATTTGATGGCAAATACATTTATATGCATTTTTACTTTTTATTTTACAAAAAAGATGCAATCCGGAAATGCACACTTAATGCACACATTGATGGGAGAAAAATGGGAGGGAGGGAAGGTGGTGGTTCGTACATCTCATTTCTGCTTCTGGCATGGGGCACACCTAGTAGAGGCTAGTGCTAGTAGTTAAATATAGCCGCAAATGTTGGTGAAGCAAAATGGTTGTTGCTCTCGCATTGGGCAAACAATCGTTTTAGAGACATCCGTTTAGACGCTAGACAAGAGTTTGCCTGCATTAATCAAGCAGAGAAGGACACTCCATTTTCCAATTTTAACTTTCAAAGCCCGATTTTTTACTGCTTTTTTGAATTTAAGATATGGAAAATGGTAGAGGTGTGCTGATGCTGATGACATACATATTTAAGACTGGACTCTAGACCACTACTTAATTATTTCCATAGCCAAAATCGTTTCAATGTGGCTCGAAAGAAATACTCCTTGTCAGCTATTACATTATATTAAATGTGCAGCAAACGTTAGGAGGAATTGGCTAAACATGTCCGAATGGCAAGGCAATTTGATTTGCATTTGGGATTCGTGCGCTAAAGTATAAATTTGAATGTTAAATCAAGTTCCACAAGAGCACAGGGATGGTATTTTGTACGAAAAAAATGTGCGATCACCCTGACGACAGGTCTATAAAAGGTCTAGAATTCCCTACTAAGGGCAAATGCGATGACTAATTGCGGCATTTGAGAGGCAGACATGGGTGCTTAACTATGCAATTTGGGAGGTGGGCGGGATGCTATTGAAGACATTACCAACTTTCCCAAAGTAACATAAATCGACGAGAAATAAGGAGGTGATAAGGATAAATTTGTTCAATTATTAAGGAGGACGCAAGTACGACTGCTGCCTTATCAGTCACGACGACAGTTAACACATCAACAGGAGCATCGCCTTGTATGCGGAGTGACCTCTTTGACGTGAACTAGAGTAAAATAAAGCGGATTAGCACACCAACGTGGATGATGTTTTTTAGTGATTCACGTCACTTTTCAGTCACTTTTCAGTAGCACTACTGGATAGTTTGAGGTTTGCTGTTGGAAGCATTTAGCCTTATCACGATCTCTGTACGCAGTCAGAAACCCGTTGCGTGTACACGTTAACAAATAAAATGAAAGATACTTAAAGATAATAAAATATTCTTCCGGATTCAATTCACTGATCCATTAAAAGCAGTACTCAAGCAGATAGAAAAGGTTTTGATCCAAAAAGTTTTCGGTTTAAACTACAAAGTGAAGGTACATCGAGTGAGATTGTTTGTCAATGCACTACCGTTAATCACTGCGATGGTATCATGTTGATGCCACCTAGACATTAATTTCAACCTTGATGAGAAAGCCCTGTTTAGGGTGCTTAAACCTCTACTTCACTAACTTTTCATTTTAGAGTGTTCGTTCTTGGGAGAAGCAATCACTGACCGATACTAAATTAAGTGCGTAGAACGGCTAGGAGGTGATCAGACATTCAAACTAATAACTTATGATAATTAAAATTGTGCTTCCCATAATTTTACAATGAGAACAAAACCATATTCATTGAATAGCGAATACCAATTTTGAATCTGTTGTCATTATGCTCCTCCCTCTTAGTTTCCCGCATTAGAGCCTACATCTTAAAGGAAATTACATCTGGCTTTCGCAAATTAAAGTGTTTGAACAGAATTTTAATTACTAACGCTTTTTAATAATATCCTGATTTCTTTAAGGCAACACCCGCCTTCTAGACTGCAATTAATGTGATCACTTTGTGCATCGACCTTTCCACGCCCACATTCCCATCTCATAGCACATACAAATAGCCTACTGATTTTGCCCATCATCTTCTTCAGAGAGCAAATATTCCTTTATAAAATTATAAAATTAATTTACATTCGACTGATCAACATGTGTCGACTTGACAAAATTTCCTACAAGAAGGGATTGATGATACGCTAACTCAAGAAAAAAGGTATCTTTGATAAAAATCTATGCATAAACGGAAAGGACAGTAGTATTTGAATGAAGAAATTAGTTAGAACTTTAAGCAGTCAACTGGAGCTTTTTCTAACAACTGAAACCCAAAAAGTGATTGGGGTAGTCTGGCAAACGTGCAGTCGACGTGGGATTATTTTTAGTTTTCATGCATTTGCGTACGTGGCGAATGCATTTTGGTGTAAATTTAAAGGCAACACAAGTGATCCATTGAATGAATAAACGTGGGCGTTTGTGTCGGCAGTTCTGTCCAGTGGTAGGAAGGTTCGCCGATTTCAACACAACATCAAAGGTCCCGAATGACAGAAATTTGGTTAACACTGTCCACATATAAGTGCAGAAAGGAGTGACTTCATGCTGATGAAATGTTATTTTTGCTGACAGCATGCTCATATCAGAACATAGTTGCCTAGTAACTTGTGTATGCGTACCTAGGAAGCGAGTACTCTTTTTAAAACCAGGACCCTACATGTTATGAATTTTCTCCAAAAGCGGCTCCTTAATAACTGGACATTACTTTCATCGAAGATTACGTGATCTCTTCAACCGGGATGGATTACAACTTCCATTTGCAGACATAGTTGTCTTTTCCACTGGCAAATGAGCATTGGTCAAAGTACATTGACTGTGGCATTAACATGGACCGGTGAATAGTTGCTGATACCTTCACTTAGAATCCACGTCAATCACGGTTGAAAATCGCAAACTGCAAGATGATATTCATTCTAAAATACTTGCCTGTCAAATTAAGTACCATGAAACGAATGTGATTACTTTTTGGTGGATAAGTTTCTTTTGGTATGCAAAGAGTGGTAGAAAAATTGCTTGATGTTGATAGATGTTGTTAAAGGCCCACGAACCGGTATAAAAGTACAAATTTTAGTGGTTTCACACCGCCAATCCCACCTCTGTGTATAAATGGTCGCAACCAGGTTATGAACCACGCCAGCGGAATCCGACTTCCAAGCCAAAACTCTGATTATTGTAACTCCTTAACGCTTTACCTCCATTGCTACGAACTACGGAATAGGAGACTGCCGAGGAAGTTGAATTACAAATTCATTTAAAAATATAAATTGAGTCTTTTTGTGAGATTTCAGTGGTCTTAACTGATGCAATGCAAGTGCAATTTCAGCACGATTAAGTTGACTTGATAACGTCGAGGTCAATAAAGGCCTGAAAAAAGATAGTGCCTTGCAAATTTCAGACTGATCTTTATCTAGTGAAATCGCCTTGCCAAAATCCCTTTCAGGGTGATTATTTACTGAACAATTTGATCTTGAATTCATTGAAGTTTGTGTAGGCAAATGAGTTTATGATAAAATTCAAACTTTAGCATGGATTTAGCTTACACACGGCTGTGGATTTGACGATTTCTCTTTTACTATAAACATACTAGCCGCATGGTGTCTCGTATCTATTATCAGCATAAGTACAATGAAGTTGAGGCGTATAAGTAGAAATAAATACAGCAAGGCACAGTAACTAAACATGTGCATTAGGGAAATTGAAACATGAACGGTATTTCATCATCTCTTAACAATCTTATCGAGAAAAGGAGCTTCAAATCGTAAACGAAAGAGCATGGATAATATGCAGGTCATTAAAGTAAAAAAAACTTCTTCAATCTTCTAACATGCAAACACCTCTGACACCCATTTTTTTTCATTGGACAGGCTATGTGAGTGGAAAATGTGTTAAAGGTGAAGGGGAAAGGGGAAATTTATGGCGTACACCTCAAAGTATTAGTTTTTGCGCATCTTTGTGAACAACGAAATTAGAATACAATGGAATTTATGCTTCGTAGATTTGCTATTAAGGCAAGCGATGCTTCCAAATGTGAGTGAAAAAGGGGTATATTATAAAAAATACTTGATACTGTTGGAGTGCAAGATGGAAGGGGCGAGAATTGTGGAAAAAGGAGTAAAAATAGTAACACATAAATGTGTAGCTAGTTTTGGCAAGGCATTAATTTGCTAGGGAGGATAAATTCCTTGCTTGAAAAGGTGATGCAAACGCTCTTGCACTTCGTTTAAGGAGGCATTTCACGAGGCGCGCTACAATGGGAACTGATGCTGGCGGAAAGACGAACTATTGTAGCAATCTATGCAGCAAGAGTTCCAAGGCAGCGTATTTGTGCCTAACATTTGGGAAAATACAGCATCTTACTTAGGATATTTTATTTGCCCGTCCATGGGAATCCATAAAATGTAAGCGAAGTGGCCACGAAATGGGTAGGTGTTCTACTTGATGAATTTCTGGAAAATGGTACATTGTGAAGGCAAATGAGCACCACATCAAGCTTGTAATTATTCGTCAAATATTTGATCAAGTGCATTGTTTAATTAGACGTCGTAAATTTCATTAAAGAGCTGGTTCGAGAGGGGTTAAGCTTTACCAACATCTGGATCCTCAATTTATACCCAATGAATGCTAAATAATCACTTACTAAACGCGGCGTAAATGCCCCTCTGCCGCAGATGTTAGTTAAGTCACAAACAATCTGAGTAATATTGAAATAAAAACAAAGCCCACGTTAAATGGACCTTGTTAGACACAAGTACTCTCACAAAAATGTGGAACTGTTCTTATTTCTACCTCATAATGAGCCCGATTGGGGTGCCATCTATTTCATCGAGCTACCGCCATGCTCAACCTGTCTTTAAATAACTCCAAGGCTTTGATTCACTTTTAAAGTGGCATTTGCAGTAAATTGCGATTCATGAATTACCTTTGTTTCGCCCATAAGCAATGACAAATAAATTTCCCTTTTGTTTGTGTTTCAAGGGAATTCCTAAAAAACTAGTGTCAAAATGTATACATTGTGGATAGTTTAGATGGATGAGTCCCGGCTCCTAGGTCATCACTTGTAAACTTTCAATCCCTTGTGGATGCGCCTTTGTATCCTCTCGAACACGGCAGATTTGGAGAGCCCACGTATTTGTACTTTGCTCCAGGCTAAAATACTACGGTAGTTAGTGAAAAAAAATTGGCGACACTAACTCCCCACTTGTTAAACCATTCGAGTTAAAAGAATGGTGGGGTATGGATTTTAAATTTAACAAAGCTTTAATCATACTGTTTGGGTCGGCTATGTACATTTAAAAATGATAAATAATCTAGTAAGGTAAAGGTCCATCAAAACTCGTTTATTGGCTTAGGTTCGAAAACTGTGAATCCTCCCCGAATAAGTTGACCCAATTTTCGAGAAATTGCAGGCTCGATTCTTCTTACATTATATTAATGAATTGTGAATATTTGAGCCCAGACAACTAACAGTGATTCATAGGTATCTTGCCGTGAAATGTAGCAATATCAGACCCTATTTGGTGACTATGGAAACTAAACCGAGCACCCACGAATGATTGAACACCAAGCTGTGGCGTCCCCATCCTACCTTTACCTGTAGGACCACTTTGACAAATGGAAGTACAAATGACCTTTGATATGCTTTGCTAAAAAATCTGAGTCCGGTTTTAATTCAAGTACGTTTACATAAGTAAGATGAAATGGCACCTATGCCGATTCAATGTGTTAAGAACTCTGAAAATAAAACTCCGTTTCAAAGCCACTTTCAATAATCTGCAGCAAAGTTGACTTCAGTTAGCGTAAATGTTAGTGATAATACGCGTTTGAGTTGGCATTCCTTATTTTAAATAGCTTCTGGGTTTAAACATAAGTCGACTCAAGGTAAATTACAGATGGATGCACGACCTTGGCTGTGTAAGCAATCTTGTGTGAATCCGTTCTACCTGGCTGCTGCGGTGACCGATTCAGCAGCAAAGAAATGCCCACCAGACGCTGTCCTTTCAAGCGCTGATTGGTTCACATGGGTTATCAGACATGCTCGACTCGGCCAATGAGGGCAATCCGCCTGGAGGAGAGGTAATGATCGAATGAGTGACGCAAAACTCAGACGTAAAAGTAATTTTTTTGGCAGAAACACCCATTGATCAAAGTCAGTGCTACAAGCAGGAACAGGTACGTTGCATATAATTGTTAGACTTCTGGTGTTGCAATTTCTTTGACTAAATTAATGATGAAAAGAAGTTCTCAATTAAGCTTAACACACTGTAAGATTAAGTCGTTCATCAACACAAGGCGAGAGTTTGTATAATAAAAGCAATGCCTTGAGACGAGTGGACCATTTGTTTCCCTTTGTAGCTGGTTAATACGCGATATTTAAATTCGGGTCAAGACAATTTTAATTGAAGCAAATGCTGAGGCATCATTGACAGCGAAGGGAGTAGCGCATGCTATTGCAATTTAGCTTGAATAAATACGTATAATGGTTAAAAAGATTTTTTAGGTAGGTATCCATGTACACATTCATTTAGTGTTGCCACCTGTCATCTTCAATGCAGTATAGCAGCACAGAGAACCCTCCATTAATGTACTTCAGGTTTTCGATTACAGTTTGCAAAGGAAAACGTCCTTCCTTAACCAAACATGATTAGTGGCATGATTATGTATAGTCCAAATGAAATGCAACTTTTCTGTTACCCAGCTGAATTGAATTGTTATGAATGCGGTGGTTGGGGAAAAGTGAGATGCGTTATTTCAATTGGCAACGCTAATCAAATCCTGGAAAGGCAAAATGGCGGTTCAAGGGCTTTGTATATAAAAAGAACTACTGCGGTTAACACCCCCAGTTTCCGTCCGTATTCAAAAGGTGTAGTATTCATTTGAAATATGCTTGAAGCGCCTTCTTGGCATTTGTTTTCGTGCCGGCAAAGCAAGATTTGGATTTGGCCGACTGTTGGAGGTCATTTTTCGGACACGAACACAGCTGAAATAAAACCGCTAATAAAACCACTTTTGTGTCCATAATAAAGGGATATTTAGGAAAACAAAACGATCGGACTAAATGCTTTCGTATTGGGGTGCAGCAATAATGTGATTTTGGCGTCTACCCGCAGCTCCATGAAAGGATGATTTACGCGCTTACAAATGCATGGATTTAATACAAGAACTATTTCGTCTTTAAGCGAATATGTTTCGTAAAATTAGGGTCTGATTTGTGATTTTTCAAGTTAGGAATGTGTTTTTACCTACACTGACGAAATCCTTGTCAGAGGAATGCAGATAATTCCGTTTTATCGCGGCGGTGCAGCTTTTCCTAAAGGTAAGTCGGGCTTTATTTATGTTCATAGTTAAACATTACGCATTTATGTGCACCCAATGGCTTTTATTCAGAGAAGTTGTGCTGATAGCAAATCAAATGAAAGTAAAAGTTCGGGTGAAAATATGTTACACTTGACGTGTGCTACAAAGACTTCAATTGTGCAGTTATGTTTGTTACTAGTACTTATTCAATTCAAGAAGTGAATGCAGCATTAAGTCACATGGCTCTACTGGCGGTCATAATAGATCTGATCTGTTTACTTCTTTACCTTCTTTTAGCACATAAAATTTTTCATGTAGAAGGGACATTGAGGGCAACAGCGCTAGGTGCGTTGCCACACACTTAAACTATAAAAGGGACCTATCTAACAGCGCGATATTGTGGAGGTGAAAGCACCGATTTTGTGAGAGTGGAAGCAGAAACGCCCGGTAATTTCCTTTTAAGCACAGGTTGTTTTATAATTTACAATTTCGTCGTTTGCGTTTTAGCGAAAGTTTTTCTAGTGACATTGGCACATTATGTCTATAGTAAATGATGTAACTGCTAAAACAGCATTATGCAATATTAAGTGCGGAAATTTGGATGCTAAAAGTTGAAATAAGCTCTGAACGAATAAAAATGGTAGTAAAGTCTTTAAATGTCAAGAGACTGAAAATAGGGGAGGGGCGAGTAGTTTGCTTGGACTTACTCGGTGGTGAGAATGAATTCAGCCGTTCGCCGATCGCCTTTGTGATGGTGCATTTGAGGGAGATACAGGGGCACACATTGCAAGGGAATTCCCAGTCAATTGGCTGCATTGTTTGCTGTGCATCAGTACATAAGGTAGTGAAGAATGGGATTCCAAGTTGTGATATTTATTGCTACACGGCGAGGTGTTGGAGAAAGGTTACGTACGACACATAGTCAAGTGATTGAATTTCAGTGTGCTTTTACATAACAGTAAATATCAGAACCGAATTACATAGTCCATTTGTAATGTGCCTGGTGCGCATCCCCTTCTGTGATTTTTACGGTTACTGTTTCTCCTATCGTAGGTTTAAATGCCACGTAGTCCACAGCATTGCTGTTAACCAAATTCGCCCTTCCCGATTCGTGATTACCTCAAAACTTCGTGAGCAAATGAAAAAGCCCCAATAGGATGTGTTAAATGAATTTTTAATCTCACGCTTCTCAAAATCTCCTGTGCTCGTAGAACTCTGCGCCTTAACGCTAAAAACTGCAAAGTTGATTAATGCTGAAAAGTCCTCCGGTCTAGAAATTGCCCTTAACCCTGGAAAGCGTAAGTTGTGTCAAGCGTTCTCGCAATACCATGTTATGAACTTTGAAATAAGACGTGTCGAAAGCCTCTTCCATAAAATGTTGGTTACCTCGTTGTTTAGCATGCAATGAACTAATGATCACAAGTGAACCAGTTAAGTTAGTGAAAGTGCGGTACTAAGCCAGTGGCGGTCTAAACATTGACAGTTGAGCGACGTGTGCATTTGCTTGGTTACGCCACTTGCTGAATAAAACACATGGATGTTGTTTATTTTACTGCAGTTCATCTGAAATCCGGTCGAAATACGTTGTCTTTGTTTATACGGCCTATGCAGGCATGTGATACATGGAAGTGAATTAACTTTGTTACAGGAAAAAATAGGATAACTACAAAAAAGCAGAAGCTAGTCCAACTTGTACATTTAATAGTTGCGATAGTTATGATTCCCTAACAGCTTTTTCGAAAATACAAAGATAGTGAGAGGTGATGGCAGCATTTTTACCGATATTGTAGTTAGTTCTCCATCAAATTGCAGTATATGCAGTAAATTATGCCTCAGCTACGGATCTTATGCACGTGGCTGAAAAGGCTTAGCGAGTTAAATCTAGAATACCCACTATCTTTGATTAATTTCTGCGCAATAAATTCATGTATAGATTGAAATATTGTTTGCAGTGATGCAATATTATAGCCCATTTACTGGACGTACGAGGGGTGAGATTTGATTTTATTCCCTAGGTTTAAGTATTTTATCTAAAATGCGAAAAAAAGACCAAAATTTCACATCAAAAAGAGGTTGCACAGATCTCAGGCTGACGAGGAATGTGTCTAGTTTTCGTTTCCTTGTTTACAAGTGAAAAGTCAGTATAAGAGCGATTGCGTACTGCTAGGACCGAGATTAGAAAAGACAAGCATTTAAGCCTGCATACAATAGGCCATATTGGTGACCACTGACGGGCTACCAGAGACTCGGACAGACAGACGGCGTATTTAGTGGAACAGACAGGCGACCCAGATGTGGCTGTGGTGGTGCTGTGTGGGCACGCACGCACGTATGTATGCATGCATGAGTGCGTGAGTGCGTGCATGCATGCATAGGTAACTGTCCTCTCCGGGACGGAGGGGAAGAAGTTAGAGGACGAGAGAAAGGCGGTCGCTCGCACGCATCACTCGCTGTGGGTCAGTTTAACACCGGGAGCCGCCAGCTCTGTTGACATCTTTGTTTCAAACACGCACACACACCGTCACCTTGTGGATTCTCTATTCCTCGAGGCATAATTTTGTGGGATTAAGTGGCTACATTAATCGCCTTACTTCTAGTAAGTTTGTCTAATTTCCCGTTAATTTCGTTTCTGCATTTTGTTTGCATTGAATAATTGAATCTATTGTGTCTGAATAGTTATTGCTATGAGGTTGTAGCAGATTTCCCTTGTATGTGTCTTAGGAGCAAAATTTTATTTAACGTGAGTCACACCTCAGATACCGAAAAGAACTTCGGCTATAAGCTGCAAACAATAATTCCTAGTTTTATTAGAGTCTATGCTATGAGTGAAAAATTTTGAAACTGTAATGAGTTTTATAAGTCACAGAAAAAGGTTGGATTCGGTGCGATTTCCAGATTGTCTGCGATATCACTAATAATCTGTGTAACAATGTACCTGTCATTCAGTGATAAAGTTCATTAATATTCATTCGGATAGAAACACTGACACAGTACTTTTCCATTGGCTGTATCGCTGTCCATAAAGTGACAGAAATGGAAGCGCGAGGTATCACCTCGCAGCAGGGCTCTGGAGTTGTTTCGTCTTCATCGACTTTATTTTCCAGTCAAACTGTTGGTTAACGAGACGTGTTTGAACACGGAAATATGCACTAGTGAATTGAGGTTCAGTGTATTTTGGTACAATATCCATTCATAATTTGTCTCGAGTTAGTAAAGGTATGGCCAAAGACAAGTGGATTTAGTATGAATCGCAACTCATCAATGAAATAACCCAAATTTTTAATCTATGATTTGATAGACTTGAAACAGCATTCCGTCAACTGCACAAATTCTAAATTCTTTGGATTTGGTTGTACTGTCAGAGAACAGGAATATTTCGAGCGAATTGCCAGTATTTACTGGTCTAAAATCATGCAACCATGCATCAAAAGCATTTGAATGGAGTGAAATTTTGCTCAGATTAGTGATGATAACGAGAGCTGCCTTATTTGGTTGTTGCCGATCCAGTTGACCTGTATTTGGCCTCAATTTTAACCATATTTGTTTGCAGTATTCCTATTCATTCGAACTACATTAGAGTCGATCAGGGTGGTAGAAATATGGGAAACACATTTCTCAGTTAAATATTCCATTCCAATTGAAAATTCGGCACTGCTATGATTCTGCACGCAAAACGGGGACCAAAGAGGAAGTATTAAACATGGCATCTTTTAGTTATCTTTTATGTCCTAGTACGATCAAGGCCAAAATGACTGGAGCAGAATCTGGTGAGAATTTTCAGTGCACAAAATGCGAAAAGTCCCTGGTGGGACAGCGCTACATCTTGAACTCGGAGAAGCCCTACTGCATCGACTGCTATGACGCCAACTTCACCAACATATGCGCTGCTTGTGGTGAGAGGATAACCTCGGCTTCGAAGGTACGATTTTAATACTTCGTAGTCCTTGTTTTGCGTAAAAAACAGAAAGCAGTTTAATTTCTCTGTAATTACTACAGAGAGCACTAATAGTAAGGGAAATCCAGCTCTTTTTTGGTAATAAGTGAGCTTTTCATAATCGAGATGCCAATGTAAACGTGCATTTTAGCGTATCAAAGGCAGTTCTTCTGTAATAAAGCACGAAGCTAGGCTCGAATCATGAAACACAACGAACAGCTATGCAGATATTGTTCACAGCGGGAACTTTTATGAGCCACAATCGAAATAGCTTAACTCCATTAATTGGGAGGTTTGCTATTGTTCAAAGTCACGGTACAATGGTCACAAGGAGTGGGACAAATCTCAAAATGAATGCAATAAAAAGCGCAAATAGTTGAGCCAATTAATCAAATCGGATTCAAGACAGAGGCGTTTTAGTAATAGGAAAAACAACTTGTACTTGAATGCGGAGTTTGACAACTGAAACAGCGATAGCAGTTTTCACCGCGAAATTTTGCGTTTGCTCCTCCGAGGTGCTAAAAATACTCTTTCCCGAGGGAGTATAACCAGGGTGCGGATTACTTTGCGGATTAGTTATGGCGAAATGCATGCCGCCTTGGTAACATTCTTTAACTACGTTACTTCATTTTATAAACTCGGCAACATTAGCACTAAAAATTGACTTCGGACCAGGACATCGTTAGGGGCCGTTTTTAGCAAAAAATTTGTTTGCAAAAGGACCCGTGCGTTTTGAGGCTTTGGGAGATTTATGCAAACTAGGAACTCCACCGTCAGGGTGATCCTATGTATTGACACTAGATGGGCATAGCACCTGCCCTTCCTCGTCCCCACTTGAATGTGTTGGATTGTCCACGTTAGCAACTTTACGAAGAGAGTGGAAAGCCGTAGCTTACATCGAAGAGATCTCTGACGAAAGTAAATGCATGGTACGAAAGCAAGGTAAACACAAGCTCTATATCAAACGGTAAATGTTCATAGTGCACCGAGTGGCCTCTAATACAACTTACTCTTCTAGACCGTGAAATTACGGTTTTTCAGCAGTCCAACTGACTAATGCCTGAGGTTAATGAATGATAAGACATTCATTCAGTAGATTCACGCAAAGCACTGCATTAAATCAGCCAAATAAACTTCTCCAAGGGAATCATTTACCTACTTTTTATAAAGTCTAACGTAACAAATAGTAGCGATTTGTGGATGTGAAAAGGACCACCCCGTTACAAACTGTAAGTATTTTGGTAAGAGACGCCCTCAAATTAATAGTTCTGATCAAATAAAAATGAATATTCATGAGAACGGACGAGGTAAAGTCGTGGCTTTTAACACCTGGCGGGGAGTACTCACTAAACTGGACTGTCCAATTATGTTTTTACTTATTAAAATTGAAATTCTTATTCAACACAAATCTCGTGGTGGTCTGAGAAATGAGTTCTCAAATAAACGCTTCAGTTAGATCATGGAATAGAGAATTCCATTAAAATGATGAAACTGGGAATGCGAAATAACCGGAAGAACCAATAAAGTAGAACAGATTAGGCTCAAATGTTTTATTAAAATTGATGTGATTTTTAGGCTAAGAAGGTGTTTTCAAATTTTGCATGCGTCATAGGACCTCTCTTTCCAAGACCGCCACTGGCATGAAGCCTGTTTCGTGTGCATGGAGTGTAAGACCTCGCTGGCCGATCGACCCTTTGCGACGAAGGAAGAGGCAATATTCTGCCCCGATTGCTTCGACGAAAAGTTTGCGGCGCGCTGCGACGGCTGTGGAAAGACCTTCAAAGCGGCAATGAGGAAGTACGAGTACAAGGGGGGTGCGTGGCATGAGGAGTGTTTCCTTTGCGCCGAGTGTCACCAACCCATTGGTGCCAAAAGTTTCATCCCCCGCGGCAACGACATCATCTGCGTGCAATGCTATGAGGACAAGTTTGCGCAGAAGTGCGCCAAGTGCGGGGCGGTAAGGAATGCATCAGTACTATTAAATTATTGCCGTTCCCACCCCTCGGAACCCGTTCCCTTTCCTCTCTCCCCATCAGCACACCTTTAGCTGTTCCTTAGTGAATATTAGGACCGATCGCATAACAGGCAGTGTGGAATTCCTCACAGGAGAATAGTGAGTTCCGCATTAAATTTCCCTTTTCAGGAAGGATTTCGAGATCGTTACTGAGATGAATGATCAAATAAACCTTTTGGGGTGGTGGCGCGATAACAACCATGCAAAGGTAAAAAGAATGTAAAAGTCATTAGCAAATTGTGGGACCACTTGTCCGGTCGACGATCTTGCTGTTTGGCATTTGAAAGAGAGAACTGTCGGTTCTCAGAATGATTGTGAGATTTCGGCAGACGTCTTGGAATGATTAAAAGGGGAAGGAAGAAATGTAAAACGGCTGCTGGAAAGCAAAATTGCACCTAGAATTATTGTGTGTGTTTCATCGGAAGTGAGAAGTTTCCGTCCCTCAGTTCAGAAGTTGAGATTGAAATACTTCATCAAACAAGTATTTGTAAATCGCATTGTTAAATATTTCATACAAAAACGTCTTATGCATAGGTAGGGCAAAATGATAGACGATTAAGTGCTAGCGGCTACTTAATCCTTCAATGTAGCTGTTACACTACGGAGCGTTTATCAGCGCTGCAACTTGATAAGAGACCTTTTTGATGTTTGGTTGACTTATTCCAATTGGTGGTGGTTAGTTTGGCTTTGTCGAACACTAGAGACACATTTTTAACAGTTTTCTTAAATCCATCAACCTAGGCTGTTTATAGCAATAAATCAGAACCTCCCAGTTAAGTTGTCTGAATATCCGTTTGCCATGACACGGCGAATCTCTAGCTTTTCTCTTTGGATAGAGCCTTGATATTTTTCCTAGCAATATTTTATAGAAATAAGTAAAATGCAACGAACATTAGATGTGCATCACAACAAATCCTACGTTTGGAAGAAACGGAAACACATTAAACTTAAGATTAATTACCTATGCAAAGAAGTGGTGCCCTTGTAGATTGCAGTTTCCATGCTTCAGGACTACCCGCTTTGGGTTGCAGACTAACTTTAACTGCCATGGTAAAGCTGTGATCTTGATGCGGCTTCAGGTCATAAATAAAGGCGGTATCACGTATAAGGGACAGCCGTGGCATAAAGAGTGCTTCCTCTGCGCCAACTGCGGGAACCAACTTGCGGGTCAGAAATTTACCTCCAAGGACGACAAAATTTACTGCGCTGACTGCTACTCCGAGCTCTTTGCAAAGCGCTGCTCTGCATGCTCAAAGCCTATTTCTGGTAAGTACTTTGTCTGAAAGTGAAGAGGCATTATGCAATTGCAACAGCGAATAATTAAGATTTGTCTCGGGTTTTTTTGCTACACTAATTTTCTCCCCATTGACTTCTGTCTATCTCAAGCGTACATGGGTGCATTGGCAACGAATTGCTGAGTAAAATGTACACTTCCGAGCGGTTGATTATAGACAGTTTCAGAATGTAAGAGGCTCATACTATGCTAGTGAAGAACTGGTTTAAATATTTTTAGGTCACGGAAAGTTAAAGATTGAAGTACATACCTGTTGGGTGATTTCTTAACTTTTAGGACGCGTCTGTCCTATAAGTGGTTTATATTGGCTTTAAAACTTAAAATAGCTTCTATGACACCCATTATTTATTAAACATTTACGAGAATCAAACAAAAGAGAAACCAAAAGTGCGTGGAGGGAAGTTCATTAATAATGGCACGTCATTTTGAAGAATACACTACAGTTTACAAAACAGGTTATTTGATGAGGCTGCAGCCAGCCGAATCTCCGATTTTTGCCCACTGACTTTCGAGGTATTTCAATCAAAAGCCGAAACAGTTGTGTATGAATTGACATGTTCGAGGACAAAGGTGCGAATGGCGCATTCGAGCTCGATTTTGCCCAAAATGTGTAACTAGCATACTTTGTTGAAAGGGGCATTAAAGGAATTGAAAAATCATACCAGCACCTCCAAAATCATAAAATCAAAGATGAATGCAGCATTTTTCCCCGTACTTTAAGGCTCCTCTGAAAGAACTATAGAATCAGTCCGAGCCACTGTAAGGTGGACATTCCAATGCGTAGGCACTTTTTTGTCAAGTAGCATTCTGGAGTTTAGTAAAAGGTGACGGATCCTCATTGCGTTGACCATAAACATTTATGGTTGTTAATTTTTTAAGGTGACATAAACCCCATGACCCAAAACGTTGGTATTCACACCCTTTTTATGAAATCCTTAGGGCCTTTAATGAAAATTTCATACTAAATATTCAGTAATGTTTTTCATTTCCGGAACACAAATAGTCATTCAAGTGATCTAAGTGATAAATTCTTTCGGTCAATTTTTTTAATGATACACCTTTGCTGTACAAATCTAATGGCTAAAGCGTTTACAATATAATCGCGTTATTTGCACGGACGCTTTACAAAATTAAGCATTAACAACCAGGAAACAACTGTAGTACAATTTCAGTTCAGTAGTGCAAAATTTGATCGTTATTTGGGTGATATTAAAAAACCAAGATGCGTTGGAAAGATGTCACTTGAGGATATGTCTGAAGAAAGGAGAAATAAAAATTCAGACCCTTTACGAGTGTCCAAATGGAAGTGATATTTACTAAGGTCAACTTATCCATATGGATGTGGGAAAGCTTATGTGTTAGTCCCAAGATGAATCGGTGAAAATGCTTGATAGCAAAATCTGGAAGCAAACGCATTCATTTATTCAAGTTGGTTGGGAAATGGATAGTGATGAAAAATACTTATTGTCTTTCAATGAATAACGCAAAAGCAGTTCAGGGGCTCTGGACTAATATAAACGCAGTCAAAGAAGAAGCAATTACCTACTTTGGAGCCTGATAGTAACTTAATCGTAATGCACACTTCACTAACCACATGCTCTCACCGTTGAAGGTTGTAGCTTTAAAATAGTAATGTACTAAAAAACTACGCCCCTAGGTCCAAGCCGTTGTTTTGGGTAATTTAGGCCTTTCGTTTTTTAATAATTAGCTTCCACTGCTTTGTTCCGTTTCCTGCAGATTGCGTAAACAATTGGGCGCAAGAATAACGCCCTCATGTCCTATGTTTTCTACGCAGTCGCTACATGATGCCTCGAAGGCATACCGAGAAAAACGTCTTAGTGGTATGCAGTTTCCACCATGCAAACGGTAGTAGCTTTCCATTTTAACTTCTGTACAGCCAACAAGTCCACGAAATTCAAGGATTGGCACGAAATGCGCAGCTAGGAAAGCCACTGCGCTGGCCTCAGCCTGCACCATTGGAAAAATGCTTCATTTTTCTTCCTCAAATGACGGTATTTGAAGGAGGAGAAAGCAATTTCCTTCTAGTTAAGATGTGGGAGAATAATTTATAGCAAGCCTTATTAATAAACTCTGAATGGACTGCCAATGTACCATTCAGTGAAATAAAGGCACACTAAAATAGACTCGACTCGTCCATTTTAAGTCGCTACTGACTTATCTCGAAGAAATGCGGCTTTTTCATTTCTCAAGTATGTAGCAAGCGATTCGCTTTCACAGGAAAGGCAGTTGCGGGCGTTTTGCTAAGCATGCCGAAATAAAGCAGCTTTACGGTTACTTCCCGCTTCCCGCAGATTTTTCATGGTATTTCAACTAACCTTCGAAACAAAAACGCACGGGTGCAACTGACTGCCGTTTTCAAAATACTTCACTTTGTTTATCTCTATACTTGGTGGTTTCCTTTTGTTTGCAAGCGATACGACAAGTTGGTTTTAAATCTGAAACAATTTCATTTTGACTTGCAAACATGCCAACTAATTCAATCTGAACCATAATATGCAAGAAATTCTTCTCTAGCCTAGGAACTAAGAACAGTCAGTTATAAATTGTCAGCCACTGATTAGCGTCCCTGGATCTACCGTAGATTAACTTTTTTAAGATCATAACAAAGGTACTTACTTCTCCCCTTCTCTTCCATATGCGCTGATTAGCTATTTTCAAGGTATACCAAGCAACATAGGCAAAATAATTAATCGTAAACGGAGAGGTTAGTCAAGAACGAATTAGGTGAAATGAATTTTTACAAGAAACAAATATGAATGATCCGAAAAAAGGGAGCTGGAAGATGCGTCCCTTCTAATGTGAATTTAAAGTGACTAATTATAGCTATAAATACTAATATCTGAAAACAATATCATAAAAGTAGTTTAACTTTAATGACGCTCATTTATTCATTGTACCGGAAAGATTGCAACAAATGATTGAAATAGATTGGATGCCGATTTCCACACAGGTTGTCCGGGGGAAGTTAGAGTTCGAACATGAGTAAATGCAACCTTCGGGGGAACGGACCGACTAAAATCTGGCAGTTGGCGAAGGCACATGGCGTCCATTATTATTTGTAGCACGTTCTTGACGGCGAAAATGTGCCATGATAGATCCTGCATTTGAGGAAGCTTAAGATACTTCCAGCTGGTGAATTCTTTTCCCTGTAACTACTCAAGACCCAAATATTTTGCAAGACATTGTTTACATGCTTTAGCGGTTTTTATAAAGGAAATCCCGATTAAACTATAAGGTTTTGCTTTGAGGGGGTAAAAGGGGAAATGCTTTCTAAGCTGTATGGATCCAAAAGTACGAATTTTATTTTTCTTATGCTTAATGGTTTCCGTTAACCAACGAATATTACTTCAAAACTGGATCAGGTGACAGTGGTGGCGACGGCAACCGCTGACAGTCAAGAAGTGCACATTTGGTAAATAAAATATTTGGACATTGAGATTGGCTCTTTTAACAGTGAAAACTATGATTTCACTCAATGTGAACAAGATGTGATGTAATAAACAAAAGAAGACACTGTCTTGCGTTGATCTAAGACGCTCCCAACGTGAACTCATTTCCAACACCGAAGTTGAAACCAAATAAGGTGGTGCAAGCAAGTTCACCCCGATGTAGACCATCAACATCGTCTAAAGAGAGAACAGACTTTTGTCTCTCAGCGAGTTTTTCCCACAAAAAATCTGGAATAAGCGTCTGCCATCGTCAAAACGCTAGCATATTTCGTCTAGTTTCATAACCATTGTAGGAAATGCAAAGAAACGCGTTCGTACTCAAAATTGTTAAAGGGAATGCGCATATTCCTACGTTTCAAGAACCTTGCCTTGTAGCCCATGTAATGGAAGCGGTTTGACCTCTTGGTTTGGTATGACTGTCTGCTGAATTCTTTGTGAACATTCAAAATTGTGGTAGTACATTACTGAGAGGAAGCTACTCCCAGATATTGTAAGTTGAGGAGTTTAAAAAGTGTCACCAATAATCTTGTACCCTAGAAACGTATATAAACGCGGATTCAGCCCTTAATACTTGCGATAGTGGCATAAAATGATAACTTTTGGGGGGATTTATTAGTTAGAAATGCGATAATGTGCAGTTGCCGACTTTTCTCACGCGAATGAAAACAATGCTGCTACCAAGGTCACGCTTTTGACTTTGAAAGACCTCTGCCGAACTTCAAAAAAAGCGCGAATTGGATGCGGCATAAAATGACTGCTTTACCCTTTGAGGTTTCGGAGGCTGTAAGTTCATCACCTTCGAGGACAAGAATTGGCATTCCGAATGCTTCAACTGCAGCAAATGTCATTCAAGTCTGGTGGGTCGTGGATTCCTGGTTGAGGAGGGAGCTGTGGTCTGTCCGGATTGCAGTGCCTAGAGCCCTAGAGCCCCGTAAAGAATATTCCTCCACATTCTTTGATTCCCACACCTTCTTGTCCATTCATTTCCCCTCGTCACCATCTATGGTGTTCACACCACCATGGGAAGTAAACTGGAGTGGTGCATTTCTTCAAGAAAATCATGACATTATTGTCCGTCTCTTCCCTTCTCTGTTCTCTACCGTCTCACAGTGTTTCAAGTCTATTATTTTCGCTTTCATTCATTACCCCTTTGTCTGTTTGTGAACAGTATGCAATATGCATATATATGTACGAGAGTCCTAGTTTATTCCCTACAACAACCGTATTTATTTTTTCCTGTCTCCACTATCAATTTCTACGACACCCCGTTAGTAAAATGTTGTGATTTTCCTCCCCTTTTCCTTTCCTAAGTTGCGTCTACTTAAGATACCCAACAGAGTAAATTTAAAGACTAAGTAAATCCTGTTACTGGAAGTAATGCTAAGTTATTTTAGTAAGTCACTCGTTTTGAGTGGTGGATTAATGCAATACGGAAGCGAATACAGCAGCTAAGAAACTATTGGCATGAAAATAGTTACGCAATGGTTACAAAGTATGTTTTATTAAAAATTTTTACATAAACTGCAAATCAATCTACAAAAACGGCATCCATCCTTTGTACATTTGGCAAAGACGATCGACTGACGTTGCCTCTTTGATTAGGACGTCCACCTAAAGAGGTACGCCTACTTTACCGACGATTAATTTCACAATACCAAAAGTCAATCAATCCACAGCTATAAAATCATTATCTGGACATTGTTTCAGGAAACTTACTTCACTACTTCGTATTGCGGGAGAAAAGTAAAAAACACGATCGACATGGAAATGGCGTGGTTTCCCGCACTGACAAGCTTCATCAAAGGGCGTAAAGTGTGCAGAGATACTAAGCAGCCAGTTGTAATTATTCTGCGTAAAGAAGGCAATCTTGCAATCTCGACCGTACTTGGCAGCCATTGCTTTCACTGTTGTGCATGCTTATTCTCCGTGGACAAGTGCGACAATTTTTTTCATTTTCAAAAAAGCGTTTACATTGGAAGGGCATTCGGGCTTGGTACGCATTGGTAAACTAAAGTACTGTGGGATCATCATCTATAACGTCATATCTGAGCGCGTCCAAAACACTATATCCCAAGGTGGTAGCTGAATTGATATTTGAAAGTAAACGTGCATTATAACGGTTGCGTCTTGACATTCAAACGCTTTCAGTGCCAACGGACACGAACAATTTTGGAGGTTTACATATAATTCGACTGACTATCGTATGCTATGGCTAGCAGTATGGGGTAATTATTTCTAAACAGAGCCCAACTTTTCAAAAAGGAGACAAAGTGTCATCTCAAAAGTATCTCATCAAATGTAGAATACGCGAAGTGCAATGCATACCTGACCCTCCACGGACATCGGAAGGAGTTTGCTAAATTCATCATGTTCAGTGATTTTTCCCCGAAGACGATCCTCCATGCCTTTCAGCTTCTCGATTGCTGAACGCGTCAGATTGCTCTCAGAGGGCAACTCGTGCCCTCCCTTACGACTCCGGTGACCTATTAAAATACAAAAGTTCTGCTAAGTGTGCGGGTACTGTGTAGCATGTAATGTATCAACAATGAATGACCCAAAAACGTGGTTCCATTACGACAAGTCCCCAGGCACCTTTTGTTTGATAATCGAATGGTAAAACCAATATTTCAAATCGACAGTAGAACTAGACTAATCAGGGCTATCAAATTAAATTGACTAAAACAGGTTAAACAAGGGCTGAAGTACCAGGCTCGGAACTTTTCTCAACGAGGGCATCGAAGTAGATGGGTCGAAAGACAGCCATGAGAGGATCGATTTCACGACGTAATAGGTGCATGGTGACCTCGGCGCAGCGCCGGAAGGTGCCCTCAAAGCCTGTGGGGCCCATGGCGTGCACCAGGCTGCGCGTCAGCCGGAAGGGTACGCGTTCAGGCCATGGCAGGGTGAGACCTGTGTTGAAGACACAACTAAAATCCACATGCACCAGCCCCCCCGTGGTGCAGTCAAAGAGAATGTTCTCCGTGTGACGGTCGCCTAGGCCTAACGCGTAGCCCACCATGCTCATTACTGCACAGGTGCGCACATACGTCTCCCTTGCCTCGTACCTACGGAAGTGACACAGAGTAAACGCATTACCAGTGGCTTTATGAAGATCGTGAATGTGAAAAGAAGATCCAACAACTTACCATTCACTCGGATTGGGAAAAACCTTTATGAACCAACGATAGAAAACAAGTGGATACATAGGGAGCAGTTTCTTCAGATACTTTTCTCTCTTCACTCTAAGGGAATAAAAAACGCGACAATCCCGGTAAGAATGATTACATTTGGTTTGTATCAAAGTAGAATAGCTTGGAAAGAGCCGAATGTAATGCATCGAGATCAACTTCCAAGAAGCAAGGAGTGAGAAAAGAATTTACTCGAGTGAATCCTCGAGGAGCGGGGCATAACGATTCATCGTTACCCAGTTAAAGGGTCGCCCGATTTCAACGTAGAGCGAGGTCAGAATGCTGCGAAACGGCTGTGTGTTACTGACCCACTCAATGAGTCCACCGTGTTCTTTCAATGGGATTACACCCTATTCGAAGTAAATAAAAAGAACTACGTTCAACAACCTACTTTACTTAAAAGAATAACTGCGGAAACTCTAATGATCCAACCGACTCGAAAAAAATAAAGTTTTGGCAATACTCCTTTGATATCTCGCAGTACATTGCCCTACACCTTAAAGTGAAATTAATAAATGTGCTACCCAATAAAGATCAACGCTAATCTAGTGGTCAACGAGCAGTATTCTTGTATTAAACGATAAAAATTATTATCTGCTTCCTTTCTGAACCGAACAAAAAAAGTAGAAAGTGCAGTAAATTGGGTTAGGTCACTTGTACAAATTTAAGAATGCGTAGAGTTTGAAATTTTGCGAGAGAAATAGCCGCAGGAATTCATACAATTCGAATGCTAGGAGAGGTAAAATAGCTCAAAGCCTGGCCTGTAAAATCGGCATTATAACATGCCAGAAAATATAAGTGAGAAACGTACATAGGTTCGGATTCCCAAACCGCGACGGCAAGTTTGTGGATTCTTCATCAAGAACCTGTTAATAATGCTATTCATGTCCATAAGACGGCTATCTTTTCGCATATCATCCTGTTAACAATAAAATGAAACCGCGTCAGAAACGAAACCCATATTTTGGTAAAACAATGCAAGTATTTTCAAGATGTTGTAGCTATTGAAGGCCAATTAATACATCCATCGTGTTGAGTCGGGCAGGCAATCCATTCAAGACGCAAAGTGTGTCATTTAACTAGGCGAGAAGTATTTTCGTGAAATATGTTATGAACACAATGATTCCGAGGGAACACGAGGGGTACTCTTGTTCTCACAACTAGGAGAGAAACCATCCCATGATAATGAAGGTAAGCTACTATATTACCGCCTTTCAGCGCTGGCGATTAGTCAATAATTTTCACGCTTTGAGTGGAGTAAAAATGCATCCCGGAGATGTAAACATGAGATAGCTTTACAGAAGTGAGGAAAAATGGTGAGCCCACTCACATTCGGTTTGGCTACAATAGTGTACCGTCGACCATCACTGCCGAGCCAGCACATCTTCTTGGGTCGTGTCTGCGAGCCTAGAATCTCCACATCGTCGTAGAGGCGCACCAGACACACGAACCGACTGGTCGCTCCAAAGGGCTGGTGGTTTTCAATCTCCTCCTTGGAGGCGTGCGGGCGAAGCAAAGAGGGCACCAGCTGCCGATGCACCGGAATCAGCACATTTGATAGGTCACTTAAGGAAATGAGTGGTTGCAGTAAAATTGGATGGGATTTGATCATACAGTTAACTGGAGACCCTTTCTGTTGTCAATGGTAGCTCATATCACTTACGCTAATGGCTTTTTGGCACGACATCCTGCATGCTGATAACGAAATCGCCTTCAAACTGGTGACATAACGCCTGTGGAAAAGGCTAAGACACTATGAATGCAGATGAAAAGCGCTACTCATGACACAACAGAGAGTCCCTTAGCTGCAGGTCTTAGAGGCAGTAAAAGGAAATGGTATAAAACTAGGCGTCGGGTAAAATTCACAAAACCCTATTAACGTTCAGTGCATGAAAAATTAACGTCCAACAAATTAACAACAAGGAGAGCGTCGATCACGAGATGATTCGCATGAATGTGCAAGAGGCAGAGGAGGCCCAAGTTTCACGTTTAAGGTGAAATTGCCTCACCATTTAGTCGTTAGCTTGTTTATTTCTATGAACAAGAAAGTCGCAAAGGGTGGAAGATGAACCGTAATTGGCGGTTCCTTTGCGGTGCTATTTATATATCATTGATTAAGCTGTCAGAAAATGTGCGCGACTAGAAAGATTCACCCAGCTTACCATGTTTCAAGCAGCCGGGTGAAGGGACGAATAATCTGGGAAATTTTGAAAGACTTCACATCCAGACGATCTGATGATAAGAAGAGATCACTGATTGTTCTTAGGTGGCCACACAAACCCACAAAGTCCTGAAAGAGGACAAATTTTATCAAAATCAGCTAAGACACTGGAAGGCACAAGATCGTGGATTTTAGTGATCATAAATCTGATATCCAGTGCATCATGAAGCAATGAAGTTAGAGATGGACAAATGTGTAAATAAACCTTCAAATATCCTGAGATATTACTATCAGAACACAGTTCCGTCTTAATTAGCAGAACTCGGGGGGATTTTGTGCGAGTCAAACATACCGAGATAAACTTATATAGTGGTTTTTGATGAGTCCTAAAAATGAATAAACAGAGAATGAATTAAGCTGAGCGATATGGTTAAATAACCGCATGATATAGTAGGCGGGTGCACCTGATAGCCGCACATATCTGTTGAAACCGTTCGTGCCTTTGAGAGACGGATGCCTGGATGAAAAACAAAATCATGATCAAGAGGGCATTATGAAAGAATGAAACTTCGTAGACTCACCTCGTGCAAGGATACAACAAACCAAATGGTTTGCTGTGGGTGAGCCAAAACAATGCGAACAATCAGATCAATTAGCATTGCAATGACTGCTGGATGTTCATGGCAAACACGAGACAAAATTTGCCCAATTGCCGTGTAAAACTGGAATGGAGGGATCTTTGCCACACTTTGTCGTACCAACTAAGACAAAGCGAAAAAAACTTTTGGTAATTACACAATTGAATTGTACTCACAATATATAAGTAAAACTTACATTTTGAACTTCATCAAAGGTGTCCAGCATACCGGCTTCGGCAGACTTTTGATTGGTGCCACGACGACCGATGGACGTAGCCGGGGTCTGCTGTTGCCGTTGCTGCATCTTCGCCACCTCCGCACCATAATCAAGCCAGAGAGAAAGGAACCGAGGCATGGACTGGAAAATGAACTGACTTCCACAGGCTAAAGCCTGACCGTAGTTTTCTAGAGCGACTTTGAGCAAAATACTGCAGAAACAAAAGCGTTCAATGCTTCTTAAAGATATGGGGACACACGGAAGAATGGAAGACTGTGCTTACTCATGTTGATTTCCTGACTGATTCCGTGCCTCATCTACATAGTGAGCAAGACGAAAGTGAGCCTTCTCACAGCCGGGGAACGCTTTGCAGATATCCGAGTAGAGATGCCGTGTTGTGTCAAAGTCAAATCGACTTATTTCTTCGCAGTAGTGCGCGTGTAATAGCAAAGCCTGGTGGATAGGAAAGCAGTCAAAACTTACTTTTCAAGATCCACTGGAAGGGCATCGAATTAAATTATGCGTTTGATTACGATGCTATTTAAAGTCGACTGCAATTCGGATCTTCATAACGATAGTCTCTCATCCCATTCTTACGTTTAAAATAAGTCTATCGCCAAACCAGTTTGCCTCATTACCCATTGAGGGGTGACTTAAACAGTACAGAGACCAGAAAATGAGAAACCATCCTAGGCAAGTCCTCCTTTCCTGCTCTGGAAAAATTGGACAAACATTGAAAGCAAATTCCATTGTTGACAATAATTCTGTCTCCTGCGGCTCCAGTTGACTTCAACTGAAAAGTCCGTTTTAGTGATTTTGTAAATCTATTGCAGAGTCCGTGCTGAAAATATTATTATTGATGTTTATTAAAACATAAAAGTGCAAGACTAATGACAGCGATTTCCCCGAATTTACACGACTACCTTCAGCGCAGCGCAGCAGCGACAAGTGTCAATATCTAACTTTTGACAAGTGCTACCAAAATGCCATTTACCATCAAGGTGTCAGCAATATCAGCACTATGATCTCGAAAACAATGGTTAATTTCAGCCTAAATGAATCAGTCCTAATGCTTTTGTTTAATACATATTATTTTCTAAAAACAAACTTCAAGGAACACAGTACCCGTTTTATATGAATCTGATTGTTTTACAACCTCATGAACCGAATATCAGTTCCGATTTGATTGATGCCATCAAAGTCGCTTCACCGGAGGTCATAAAAATAACTACAGAACAATTTTAGGGAAGCAAAAAAGTGTCAAGTGAATGCCGCACAAGAGATATCAGTAGATCAAAATACTTGAGTGATATTAAATATAATGATCTATTTGACCATTGTTCATACTTTCCATTCACAATATCTTGAATAAAGTGCCTTGCCTGCAGCAAAAATTTGGCGTCGAGTGCCCTATCGGCGCGCTGCTTGGAGTGGGGCGAGGGCATGGCGAGGGACTGGGCGAGGTTGCGCGGCGAAAATGGGGAAGTGGCAGAGGCGCAGGCGAGGGCCTTTAGACCTTCAGCCAAAAAGGCTAGAGCGACCTCGCGTTTGCCTGCCTGCCAGAGCAGCTTTGCTCGCTCCGTCAGCGCGCCCACACTGCCCTGACACTCGGCGTTCAACACGCATGTGTAAGCCGCCATATACTGTCCGGCTCTATGGTGCGAGGTATGGAGACGAGATGCAGCAATAAAAATAGCAAGCTAGTTAGCTGGTCACTCAATGAACGCAACCCGTACTGAGGCTATTGAAATGAACCTACCTTCTTGCCAATTTGGCTCGCTGTAGCCAGCTGTCACCAAGAGCAGAGTCTAGGAGGCGTATTTGGTGGCTTCTGAGTTGCTCACCGAGGGTGGAGTTGGGGGGAGGGGGGGACATCTTGAGGCGAGAAGTGATAAGTTGCATAGCGGCGTGGCGCATGGCAAGAACCGGTTCCAATGTGTGAAATGTCGGTCTGGACTGCTGCACACGAGCATCCAGCCAGAACAGAAGATTGCTCACGAGTAGCTGTAAAACAAAGGCACAGCGTCATAGAAAACATGCTCAGAGAAATGGCTTTACTAAGGAAAGACAGTATGAAACACACATCAGAGTTCTTCTGGCATCGCGGTAGACCCAGCTCACTGACAGCTGTCACTTCTTTAGTTAATCGATTGGACAAGTCGATGATACTTTCGACCTCTGTAAGGAGACTCAAATTAATGAGTGGCTCACAAGCTCGCAGGTAACCACTTCCACCCTCCAAGGAGGAGGTGGCGAGAACGGTCATCTGACTCAGACGTAAGTCATTCATGACATCACTCAGGTATCGGTTGTGTCGTACCTAAGATGAGAAAAAAGCATGTCAGTTCGTAGCTTGTTCCAATGTTGAATTGTTTGCAAGAAAATAAGCCCTCTTCTAGTACAGGCGTGGCATTGTAAAACAACCCGATGAGCATCTCAACAGCGAATCAGTATGCATTCAAGATCAAAGGTTGTGTTATCAAGTTGATAGGAAAGGATAACTATTTTGAGATAGCCCTCCAATGAGAGATAAGTTAGTCGTCCCAATCTTACTGGAGAATGGAAAAAACAGGTTCGTTGAAAGCACTTTGAGTGGGCCTTGCCAACTAACACATTCAAAAATATAAGGAACAGACCTCATTTTTGCTTTGCCCCATAGAGAGGAACACCTTGGCAAGCCCAACTGGCCAGGATGATTCCGACGAGTCCTGAAAAACGCGTTTCTGTTGTATTAGCAGAAATTCGCTATTTCTACGCAAGCAAATACTGCAGAGGTCCCAGTAGTACCTCACTGAGAAAGTATTTAAATACGTCATCTGATGGGTTTCGGATAGATCCAGATAGAAGGTAGAAAGCCCACCATTTGGGCAATCGATAGTTTAGAACTCGATGCATGAAAATGTGACTCACCGAAGCCATAACCTGGTCCAGTTTGTCCCAGTCACCAAGCCGAATAGCCGCCTCCACGCGAAGTTCATTTAGCTGTCGCGCCCACGCTATGTTGTCGGGGTTTCCGCAGGGTTGCGAAGGGAGAAGAGCGTCGATTCGAGTGATTAGCGCCTGCAGGCACGTAGGATCGGGCATTTGGCAACGAAAGAGACCAACATGCAAGCCCCAGGCTTGAGCGTTGCTCGGGGCAGTAGACAGAACATGCTCGTAGTTGGCGCATGCCATTTCTAGTTCGTCTTCGTTCTCCAACTGCAAAGCTCGCAGAAGGGAACTACGGATGGAGTCGTACTTGGTCAGTGTCGCAATCGACTTAGACGACGGATGGATCCCCGTGTGTTGCATTTGAGCCAAAACACCAGTGAGGCCTAAAATTATCCCGTTCGTGAAGAATCCACAAATGCGCACGAGAGAAAAAAGCTATAAAATGTACGGCGGAGCGCGAAATGCCCATTTGGATACTTGGATTCCCAAGTAGTCTACTTTGATAACGGAATGCTTACATGATATGAATATTTCAGTTGATTTTGACTTTTCAAAGATGATCGAGTTACTGAATAGGCGATTATAGTTGACGAAACCAAAATGGCTTATTTTACAGATCGAAGTCTCCGACTTAAAGCAGATAGTGAGAAGGAAGGGGAGGGGTATAGCAACTCCTCCTCCTCGTACACATCTTACCGTCGGTGTCATGAAGAGCAGTGAGGGTCTCCAGAAGGCCAATGAGACTTTCTTTCCCCATGTCACTGATAAGGGGACCAGCAGGAGCCTCGAGGCGGTCAATGAAGCCACTAACGTCAAAGGCCTTGCGAGCTACTTCATCGTCGACGAAGGAAAATTCCCAATTTCGCAGGGTGCGCGCCAGCCCCCCTATCCGACGACTTGCCCTCGCCTGCACCGAGTGTGGCAAAGAGTCGAAGAACTCCGACATTCGTGTCACCGCTTACGAGGGGATAGAAGGGAGGGAAGGATCCTCTTTATCCTCACATTAACATCGTCATTGTTTAAACCAATCGTAGGACTCAGCTAGGGTAAGCTACCTACATGATCGGCCACTCAAACAAAGTGAGATTGTGCTCCACAACTTAAGTACTACTTGAAAAGAATATTGTAGGCAAAAGTTTTACACATAATCTCCTTTGGTGAAGACAGCTGGTTTGCATCGTGGAATTTGGTTACGCTATCATATTTAATAAAACTGGGATTTCTTAAAAGCTCACCTGATTGCAAAAATAAAATGGTTTAGCTGCCACATTTTTTTTTGTCATCTGTAGCAGACGCTACCTCGTCTCTTGAAATACCCAACACTACCCCAATCCATAACCACAAGGAGATTACCACGAAAGAGGGAAACAGCATTTAGTAGAGCGACCACATAACATTAAGGTTATTAGGGCCAGAAGGAAACGATAAGGCGTTTGTCAGGTAGTCAAATGATCGATTTGTTCTATTCATGTAATCAAACAGATTTTATGAAGGCTGCCAAAAGCTTGATCTCATATCGATGAGATAAAGAGGTCAGGATTGAAGCAAACCTAAATGAAGCTCGGTGAGAAGGGCCCTCTCCTCCACGTTAGGTTTGAAAGCGTCATTGGGTCTGCGATCTGTAGTTTTCGCGATCGCTGCGACCACCACTGCGTAATCCGCAGATCTAGCTCTCAGCCAAGCACTCAGGTAGTCGAGAAGGGAGAAAACTGTCTCTACTGCCAGCGGATACCACGGCTTCCAGAGCTTGCGCTTCACCGGAGGCTAATCAGGTATTAAAGTGGACTAAGTGAGTAGATACCTTTCGATCCGGTACCGACTGCGACAATCGAAGTTAGCATGCAATGTGAGATTTTAAACCCTGCAGTGTGGTTATTGGTGTCCTCACTGTGCCTTCTCTAAACCCTGTGTCTTTGGCTCTGATTTGCCCACCATTTTTCAGTCAAAAATGCAAACAGTTTGTGAGCATGATTAAATGCTTACCGTACTTGAGGTTGGTTTAGAATCGCTGTAAAACAGGAAATCAGCGGGGAACCTATCAGCGTACCACCCGGCTTGTTTGGTATCCGCCACCGTCTCCAAGACTGCCAAGACTTCAGATCGTAACTGCATTTCATTGAAACAACTGCAAGTCTTACAGAAATACTCAACAATCCAATGTATGGTAACAGCTTAGATTTCTGAGAAATGTTTGCTCTGCTACCGAACTTCAAGGCTCAAAACTGAAATAGCAGCAAAATTTGGTTATTTTTATATGCAGCTGACTAAAATAGCACTGAAAAACTATTAATAAAAGTGCGCAAGTAAAATGAGGCCGTATGAGTCCTCAAAAAAAACTCCAGATCGTCCATTTTTTCATCCAAAAAGTTTTTGCTTACATTGGCAACTGTCAATAAATAAAAGTTGCAGGTTATATTGAAAATGTATCCACTAACAACCGGTATCACAAGCTTCAATGAAATAATAGAACAAGATATCTTAAAAGGCAGATCCAAAACACGAGCGATTAATATGCAAGCATACAATACAAATGAATCCGCATTTGAACTGACTTTGACAGTGCCCATCTGAGAACCGTCGATTACAACTTGGAGAGCAATAGGGTCGAGAATATATCTGGCGAACTCAACATCGGATTTTATAACAGGTTCGCATAGTTGAAACAAGGTATACGTCATTGAGTCAGATACCTAAAAAACCAATCCACATCAAGGCTGCATAGTACGTAGGAAGGCGTACTCCTCGGACAGGAATTTACACTTACATGAACTTTCAGCGAACCAGAACAAAGGCGAATCCAGGATTCATAAGATTGGCAGCTATCTTGACAAAATATCGGCGATTGTATGGAATCCCAGTCAGTGAAGCCTTCCACTACATACCTAAGCGAAAGAGAGTCTAGGGTAGGGCAAAGTTATGTCATTTTAGCAGAACCAATAGGGGACATCTAAAGGCATATGAGAGCAAAAGGGTAGTGTCCCGCAACTACAAGGCACACAAAATATAGATTAATCCAATTCAAAAAAGTGCTAAGTGAAGCATACTTTGAGCTAAGCAGTGGTGTAAGAAGATCCTGTACGCTTTGTGAAAACTTTGCCCACAGCTCTGGACCCAAAAGGAAGCGCTTCGCTTGTGATACTTCAGTATCAGCGTTCGACGAGGCTCCCGACACCGCAAACAACCGCAGAAGCTCTTGAATGGCTAGTGCTGCAGAATCCTAGAAGTCGGAAATAGTGGCAATAATCGCGTTACATTGAAGATAAAGGACTGAAGGGAGTTTAGAACTCACCATTTGCTTAGGACTGGCAGCACGCATGTAAATCTTGGAAAGCTCCATAATAACATCAAAAGTGAAGGACTGACTCCAATTGAAAGCGGTTTGAATACTCCCTGTGGGTATGCTTTCGGCTGCACGCAATGTCAAAGTGAGCCTAAGTGGAAGAGTGGTTGACTCAAAAATTATCGGTCTTGTAAGCATGATGCAAAGTACGGATGTGCAATGATCAAGTAGATGGTGAAAAACGGCTACTTTGAAGCTTGCGAAAATCAGATAAGCCTTTTGATAACGCAAATTGCACGAATATATGGAAACAAAGGCAGGAAATCGTGTTAAATTTTTAGAACATCCTTATCCTCTAACACTTTGTACAAAAAAGCGAATAGGATGCGCAACCTTGAGGGATCAATAGCTCCCAAAGCACCAAGCCACTTAGCATAGAGCAGACGAATATCCTGATCTGAATCGCGAGTAAGGCCGGTTATAAGGGAAGCAATCAACTTGGAGAGGAGGTTCCGGATAGAGGAGGAAGAAGTACCATCTGCAGCCGCTTCGTAGGTCGTGAATGCTATTGAGGAAGGCCGATGGACTCGGAGGGCCCTGACAACGAGGCGGGATAGCTCCATAAGGCCATCATTACAACGGCGACCCCCAATGGAGCTCGACATGAGCGAGGCCAGGCAGTAGCGACGAACGGATCGGCTGGAGTGCTGCAGTGCCCCAACCCATGCGGCTAGCAGGTCGGCAAAATCATTGGGAGGAGCTAATTGCAACTCCAAGGGATCGGGATAACCCTCACTTGGAACACACAGATCACGCCTGTAAGCCAATATCGAAACTGGTAACATTTCACAAAGCAAATGTAGACAGATGAACTGATAATAAGTCGGTGATACTGTGCGAGGATTCACACTACCCACATTACTATCTCCAGGCTACTGGACTCATCTGACCCTGATGATACCTGTATTCGTGGATAACTTGAGCACTGCAGAATCCCACTTACAGTAACCGCGAAGGCACTCATGAATACCAAGGAATTTCGTTTGCTTGCGCAAATTCGTACGATAATGGTTTTGACAAATCAGTCTGGAATACAATTTTTCACTTTACCCGCAAAATAAAGAGTGGACTTAGCTATTTTCATTCACACGTATATAATTCACTGGCACTTAATTATTATGAGATTGAATGGATGCATTTGACCACAAAAGAGATGAAACTATGTAAATGATAGGCCTACCAGGGACAGATAGCCTTGAGTATGGGCTGAAAGTCCTTTAGACCCGGTAAATCGGGAAGAAAGAAGAGCTGTTTTAGCGACTCCTCAAGTTGATCTCTAAAGTATGATAAAAGAGCATTGTAACTGAGGACGAAAACATGCAGCCAAGCTGTAAAAAGGCGGTTGAATAATTACCTCCGCTTAATAAAAACACTTGAAAGAGCCTTTTTTACATAATCGGGAGCGATAGGGTAGAGACTGATCAGGTTCGCCACAATATCAGGAAGAAGCTCAATAAGAGAGTCACGTTCCAAACTGTAAAAAGCATTAGGAACATGTTATGAGAGTATGGATAACAGGACAAGTCGATTCAAGTTCTTCTGACTAACTTTTTGAGGAAAAGAGACCAGAGCTGGACAACGCTCTGAGGTTCAACAACCTTGTAGCGAAGACAGAGCCTAAGGAGGAAGAATAAGAGCAAAGAAAAAGCGACAACCAAAAATGGATCTTGAGATCTTAAAACGTGGGATAACTTAATAGTTTTTCAGAAACCGAAAGGTTTTTAAACACCTTCGTAGGGTATTTTGGATCAAGTATGGAGCTGTTTTTAACGCCGAGAGTAAGAATCCGAATTCTGGGATAGAAGGCTAACTGCTACAGTGCAATGCCGGTAAATGTAAGCACTCCGTAAAAAAAAGTGACTAATTTAAACTCTCCTTAACTCTGAGATATTTATTTAATCTGTTACTAGAGATTAAGTCAATTTACGCCAGTCACACTATGATGAAAAATGTTTCATTACAAAACCATCCACCCTAGAGTAAGTGCTGAAAACCTACTTGAGAGTGGCAATGAACTTGGCGCGCATTCGCGACACAGGTTGACTGCCGACAAGGTCCATAAAGATAGCCAAGCTTAGTAAATACCGCCTTCGCTCCTCTAGCGGACATTCGTCATCCAGCAGGCGACTGTCAAAGAAAGCCAAAATGCCACATAAATGCTGTTGGAGATATTCACCCTACAAAAACAGAATCACCAAGTTGAGATAAGTCTGTAAAGGGTCGTTTACCGCCGCAACAGAGATAAAACGCACAAAACTATCGGGCGAGATATCTGGGAGTGCAGCTTCAGTGCGAAAGTGGGCAGAATGGCGCTGTTGCAAGAAAAGACCATGAAGAGGTTTAACCAGAGGATTCATCGCCTTGCTGATAAGCCAGGACAGACCTGCTCGAGCCTCTGTGCGATGCGGGTACAGGTTGAGGACAAACTGATGCAGCAGTCTCGAGACGTCATTCATCCGAGCCACTTGTTCAATCGAAACATCAAGGTGTGACTGAAACATGGTGGAATGCAAGTGAATAATTTTGATTAGCTTTAATAATTGCAGCTGAAACCATCAAAAATTAAATTGTGGAATGCTGGATACAAATATTTACAGAAAGGAAAAGGGAACTAATGGCAACAATTATGCACCTGATTTACTTTTGACGATAGTGTATGAGTCTTAGAAATTAAAAAAAAACAGTCTTTTCTTTTTTCTTGTACTTTAAGGCTAGAAGATCTCACCTCAAGAAATTTCAGTGCTTTTGTTCGTTGATCTTCGGAAAGATTGGTGTATATGTAAACGATGACATCTGGCAAGATACAGAGTTGTGCAATCTTTGTTGTGTGATTATCCGTACTGGTTAAGCCTGGGCTCTGTTCGATCAACTGCTTGATTCGCAGATGACTTTCTTGAGTTCCTCTGACGACGAGAAGAATGAAAAGAGGCGAGGTGAGTTCCTAAAGCGTTAAAAGCCTGAGTAACAAAATGAGAACATTTATGCATCAGAAAAGGGAGATTGTGCGTTAAAAGTGGTGTTGCAGGTACAAATAGAGACAAAGAAATTTTAATTTAAGATTTTGTAGTGGTAATGAACTGACAGAGACCAGGAAAAACAGGAATTAAATTCAATAGCTAAATTAATGTTTAGTTTTCTGTAAAAGATAATCAATCGCTACTGGCAACTGCATGCGATACAAGTTTGATTTAAAAAAGCTGACCGAGAAAAGCTTTGCACTGGTGAGAGCAGAAATTTATAACCAGAAGACAGGCATACTCGAACTATAGTGAGCTTCTCCAACTGAAAAATCCGGGCAAGGGTTTCAAACGCCTGACCAACAGAAGGATCCAAATGTTCTACGAGAACCTGACAGTCAAGTAACAGTAGTTGTAAACTCAATCATTTCACACTAAATTTAAAGAAAATTCACTTACCTGAGCTATTTGTTGTTTGGCTTCACGTAGAATCGATAAATTTGTGGAGGCTAAACTAGATGACAGCCTATTAATCTAGGAAAACAAGTAAAACAAGTCACAGGAAAGAGACGTCAAAATACTTGAAGAATTCTTCCAAAATTCTTAGCGCACAAAGCACAAGGGTCTTGGTTACAAGGCTAGGGAACTATGTGTCAACTCGAATGACAGGCTAAGGATTTTGAGGCTTTGCTTGATTTCGATAAAACAACAACAAAAGTTACCTGGACTGCTGCCCCTCCAATTAGACTATGCGAATAGGAATTGGAAACGCCAAGACGACAAATGCTTGCCAAGGTGTCCTTCAACAAGTTGCAATAGAGAAATTCCTGATTATTTTCATCACTGCCCCAAGAGACTCGTGCTGCGGATAGATCAACATCACAGCAACTTTTACGCGACCTCTTTGTACCACTCATTCGTCCAAACGAACTGTCCCATTCACTGGTTGTACTGGTGATAAGAGGGTCTAAGCTTTTAATACCATTGGCCAACTGCCTCCCAATACCACCCATCACCTCTAAGCAGGTCTCTTGGTAGGCACAGGAGCTTTCACTGGCGTGGACAGCGAGGCGGTCGAGCAGTAGTCGATGTAAGGGAGACCAACGAGATGGGCCTCCGGAGAGGAGGCGGCCGCAAAGCTCAATGAAGACGCCACTGTAAGTGAAATTCACCAGCAATTGAGCTTGACCACGAATAGGAGGAACACCCACTCAATTGAGTAAAATTCCATGCTTAAAATCGAACATGGTAAGGCAATACTATCGGACGTTGGACATGATAAATTGAGGAAGCTTAGTTAAATGGAAGGCCTCAGTTTAAAAGATACGGGTAAATTTGGAGTAATCTTTGGGCCTAAAACATGGAAAATATTTTTAATGAACTGTATAAAGGAATGGTATCGTGTTTACGTGTTTATCTTCAATAGAAGCTAAAGTGGATTTCAATTAGGCCAAATCAAAAATAACCAACTTGTAAAACCATGTCAAATGAGATGGTAAAATGCGTTACACGTTCGACAACGGTTTAAATTTTCACTTTTTACACAGATTCTGCAGCGTCAAGGTCAATTATGCGAAAAGTCGCAACGCACCTTAGGAATGTGACGGATAACGGATCAACCTTTTTGACTAATCCAACGACAAATTCTGTGAGATTGGTAATGTCTGCACTGCTGCAAACATCCCATGATATATGTTGGGCTGCGTGTGAAGCCAGCTGTATTTTGCGTGAAGGAGTATACGGAGGTTGAGCGACATTACCATCGAGCCACTCCCAATTCATGATTTGGAGGACGGTGGCCACCCCGAGAGGTTGGAAGCAGGAGAAAGAGGGCTCATCTGTTGAACATTTTGTACATTTCCCGTTATCAGCCGGAGACCAGGTCAAGCATATAGCAGTTTTCACTAATTCAAAAATCCCCTCTGCCATTTTCCCTGAAGCCTCACCAGGCGCGGAAGGTGAACTAAGAGAAGCGAAATTGAGGCTAATTCACCAATAATCATCAGTAATCAGAGCTTTATCTTGGCAATGTAAGAACCTACCTCAATGTCATCTCAATAAGTAGGACTAGGCTTGATCCCCATGCATTTCTGTCACGCATTGAAGCATCGTTTATCCAACAGAGATTTCCGTGAGCTAATACTTTTTCCAGCAGTTTTGGCAGAAAATTCAATGGGAGTTCAAAGCCTTTCCTCTTTGAAAATACCAACAGAAGCACAACAACTTGCAGAGAAAGCCCCAAGAGGAAGTCGTTTTTCTCGGGCAAATACTGATAAAAATTTAATTAAATTTTAAAACCTACGGAAATATCCTTAAAGAAATTCCATAGCTTCTTTAATCCTCTTTCATTCAAGTCAATAATGAAATCGTGAGCTAGTGAAGCACTGAAGATGCTTATTAATAAAGTGATTCGACCAATTAGATCACAAAAGTTGGAATCTACGTCCACGGGTGTGGAGTTAAATGTTTTCATCAATATAGGAAACACAAGATCAACCAAGGACAATGCAGCTTCTCTCCATCTAGCGATGATATGAACAGGAAAGTCTACAATCCTACTGTTGACCAAATTCGGCACACTGAATATAGGCTGAGACTATCAGAGACAGACAAGACCAATCAGTGAGCTCTTCGGAGACAAACATCAAACCGACATCAGATAGTATGGACTCCACGGACTCCATTCCAATCCGTTCAAATCCAGTGGAAAAAAACTTGACGATCTATTTTAATGTAACTGTTTGAAGAATTGGTATACCTGACGTCTGAATGCTTCATTGCGTTCACAACCAAAATCTAGTGTAACATCATGCAATATGGCTTTTAAGACGGCCTTATCATGGGCAAGCATTTTAACCATTTCCAGATGGGCATTTTTGAGTTCAGAAGTGTGAACCAGATCTTGGCAAAAGAAATCCATTATAGTCATCATGAGATCCGCCTTGTGGGGTAGTTTTTGATTCGGGAGCTTAAGGAGGCAAGACTTGCAAGTCTAAAGTAAAAAATCAATGCCATATAACAGCCATCCGCATACCAAGATTAATTCCATGAAGCATTGATTCGAAGCCTCATTCCAGTTGTCATTTACGTTGGAAAGAACATGCTGAACCCTCCGAATAAGATGGCAACACATCTTAACGAGGTTGTTCGGGCCATTTAGCTTGCGGAATAAAGTGCTGATCTGATCATCCAACTCGTTTAAAAATGAAAGACATTCTAAGCTTCTGGATAAGAGTGCAAACACTTTATCCACGAGGGTGGACATGTAGGACGACCCCAAACATGTCATAGTCTCCAAACATTTAACCGCAGCTCCTACACAAGCCTATAAAATAAACAAGTCATTCAGTCACTTGCTCCATCTCATATTTGAAAAGGAGCGCCTAGAGCTTACCAATTTGCCGTTCAGGTCAGCTAACTCAATAATCCCTAGCAGCATTTGAAGAACTCGTTGCGCGAGAAGTGGTCGCATCGCCAGAAATCGTGACAGACACAGAGATATTACATGGCTAACGAAATATCACATACTGATGACGAGAACCTTACCAGATAATGGTCATGAAATTGTACACTTCATCAACAGAGGTAAGTGTAATATGGCAGAAGTGAAGATTAATGGTACCACTCTAGATTTGGAAATATATAAATTACAAAACTCACCATTATTTTTACTTCAGGACGACTTAATAAACTAGGGAGCGCAACGTTGAACTTTGCAGAGGGGTTGAAGTCAAGCTCATCATCGTGCTGAGACAATCGATACAATAAGACTTAAGTTTAGAAGTAAAACATATTTGGATGAAAACCCACTGGAAGATGAAGAAACTAGATAATCGATTAAAGAATCCACATCGGAAATTGTGTGCCGTTCAAGCATTAGAATAAGTTTGCTGATAGCGGAAGAAACTGAGCCGACGTGGCGATGGGGACTATGCGTTCCTATCAATAAAAAGCAATGAAGGCACCAGGCTGCGAAATCTAAAATGAGTTTGAACGAAGCCATGAGTAGAAGGACAAAGCCCATATAGTTAATGAAAAATACATACATAAGCAAAAACATGCTCAATAAAAACCTAAAAGTGCATTTAGGCAATCTAATGAGCTATTTTCATACCATGAAGTTCATCGCCGAGGGCCTCTACATACAGGTGAGGATGCTGTGCAAAAGTGTTTTCCATACGAACCAAGAAACTAAGAAGATTTATATCCTCTTTAGAGGTTTGGTTTTGGGGGTTTGAGCAAAGTGCGTCAAGAACACAATGCACAAATTTCACAGCATCTTCTGAAGATGGACTAAGCAAAGTAGAAAAAAACCACGAAATGAACTACCTTGAGCCTTCTTGAGAGCCATTTGTTATTCCACCGGAATTAAAAACCCTTCTCTTCTAAAACATTGAACTTAGAGGCATCACATAGAAGGCAGTACCTTCGATGACTCCATACGCCCACGAAACCGGAAAACCCGCCTCACGACAGGTGAATGAACAATTGCTCTGACCTTGACCCGCAGAATACCCATCACGAAGGTAGAACTGATAAACAAAGCTATGCCCATTATAAATGATAAAGTAGTTTGCTAAACTCTTCAAAAAATAGTTTTGCTTATAAAGTGCCCTTTTACTATTGCAGGCTTCTTTGCAAAAATTTTTATGCTACTTTATTTTTTTCTGCCAGAAACACAATTGTAGCGTCCCGAGACTCACTTTTAAGGTAAAAGAAGGAATAGTACTGAAAAATAGAATACATATATTCTGGAAACAGAGGGCTTCGGGGCTGTTGGCACGGCCCAAAGGCCGACCAACCGGCTCAGTACAATATGGCCACCCAAGTGACCGAAACCGGTGGTTCAAACAAACGAAGTATTACACAGCCTCTCTCTCCCTCTGAGCGTCGTTTCCGACGCTTTCCATGGTCAGCCTTCCGAGTCAGCCATCACAACGTAATCAGTGCTGCGAGAAGCACCCACAAGCTAACCGTCCCGGTCGTCGAGACTCGAACGCATGTGTTCCTGTAGTGCCATCATTTCCGCGTAGCACTCAGTGCAGCAAATGCGCGCTTCTTGGCTGTCCTCTCCCACAACAATGTGATCCAATGAAAGATAGAGGTACGAATCCAAGTTTTCGGATGGGTCAAGACACACACAACACATATTGCGATTCCAGGCTTAATTGATAGTGTAGAAGAAACGCAAGGGCATTGTGGAAACCTGAGCAAATGTGGCGGTCGAGTTTCATAGGAACAAAATGCATGCGATCCAAGTGTGAAAAGCATAAAACGATGCCATCCAATGGCATCCTGTACATTCTACACCTGAGAACAGGAGAGAGAGCTTACGGGGGATGCTTGACCACAACGTCGCAGGTCTCTCTTGGCGGTCCCACTGGACTTGGATTTCACGGCTAGTGTTGCTTCAGTTGTTAATAGCTTCCCTGTTGAACACGAGGAAGAGGGAGGTGTCAAAGCTGGACGTCGATCTCGGTCCTTATGTTACGAGATACCAGAGGTTCTCCCATCCATAGCACATGCCCTTCTTTCACGCTGCGAAAATTTGCCAGAAGCGGCATGGAGCAGGATAAAATCCATTGAAGTCGGGACCGCTTTCCGTTGCCACCGCTGTAGCGTCCCGAGGCTCCCTTTGAGGTAATAGAAGGCATAGTACTGGGGGTAGAATACATGTATTCTGGAAACAGAGGGCTTGGGGGCTGTTGGTACGGCCCAAAGGCCGTCCAACCGGCTCAGTACAATATGGCCACCCAAGTGACCGAAACTGGCAGTTCAAACAAACAAAGTATTACAACAATCCTACCAACCGTGAGTCAGATGTACACCAAATGTAGGCTCGCACATTTTACCTCTATTTTACGCTACTAGACTATGTCAGGCAGTGGGGATATAATTCTTATGAATCGCCAATCTGTACAAGTCCCAACTGCGCAAAATTTAACATTTTGAGGCTGGAGTGTATACGATTGAATCGCATTGTTTTATTGCACCTTAGGTCTCTGCTGAATCGCAAGTGGCTAATGTAATGTCACCAGCGTACGAAGGAGTTCAGAGACTATTATTGGCGTAAACGTCAAGCAGGAGATAGGATGCGCGATCAGAGAAGACTAAATCGCTTACATTATCATATGTGCAGTTTGCCATGAAAGCTGGTTAGGTAAATTATGCCCATATTTTAGCCATAATGTCTTTTGCTTCTAAAATCCACCTACAATGTGCCATTATACACTTAAAACTGCTTAGAGGCTCCGTTGTCGTACCTTCTTTGGGCAAGCTGGCCTCTTAGCTATGCCAACAGACTCAAGCCAGTCTGCTTGCTAAGTACATAAGGACTGTATCCAAATTTTATGCCGTCTCGAGACTTCCTTTACGGCAAAACAAGGCAAAATACCTAGATTGAACATGTGTTCTGAAAACAGAGGAATTGGGGGCTACTGGCCCGGAGGTCGGTCAGCCGGCTAGTTCGACATGGTCACCCAAGTCACCGAAACCGGCAGTTCGAACAAAGTATTACACCGTCCTTAGCCTTTATGTTATTATGAAGCAAATGGAAACTCTCCAAAAAATAGACCTCCGTAAACCTTTAAACTTTATTCCTCGCTCACTTCTGAGCAAGTTTGTTCTTTAAGCGGAAGCTTGAGTGCGCGAACACTTCCATGTTTCATACATTGGAAATGATTCAACAACAACAACTTTGCCGACTCTTCCTGTCTCCATAAAACATTCGCTATATGGTTGTTGCTATGTTCACAAAATGCTGTAGTTGTAATGTGTCCATTTGTTCTTTCGATTCTCGGCTTCCATTACTGGCACTTGATTTTCCACATTTCAGTCGTCGGGTAGGCTGGACTCGGGGCCGTGCCGATAATCCTAATTCCTTCCTTTGCTGAATATATATACATGTTCTGCTTGAATACCATGCCCTCCTTTATAGTCAGAGAAATATCGGCGTGCTTCAATGTTAATGTTGATAGGCCTTCTTAAAGGATGTTTTACCGATTCAAATTATTGTTGAAGACTATGTACGTAGCGTAGGTTTTTGTGTGCTTCTGAGATCGATATTTATAAACAGTTTGTAAATGTGAACTGTAATTGTGTAGAAAGTGATTACATTTTGCTTCGGAAAATGTGTTGATTTCTACGGAGTGATTGGTTGACAATGTACTCTCTCGCCAAACCGTAGTTGGTAGCTTTGTGGCGCGTGATCTGAGAACTGGTATGGCTTCACCCAGGTCCTTCCTATTTACTTCCTTAGTTGTATCGGCCTCCTCTTTATTCACATGCATTCTGCAAAGAGCTTTATGTATTCTAATTTGGATTTTGCGTACTCGTGCATGCACAAGGCAAGCGAGACCGACCTCGTGGTTGAACGGTGGCACACATTCTGTATAGGTGTAAAAGATCTTTTCTCGGAAGGATGTCGTCTGAGTCGGTTTAGTCAGGGTTCGAACTTGGTTATTATCTGTATCAAGTGTGTTGCAGTTTTCTTTCATATGTAGCTTTATTTTCCCTCCTATCATTATTAACAGAGGGGCCTTCAAGTCAGGGTCTGTATCAGTCCATTTACCAGCCTGGTATGCTAGTAGCTCACTTGTTTTCATTTTATCGCTGAAGTTTCGTCATAACAAGTTTTCTCTAAAAATTCTGTCTCAAACGTACATACTTTTGAAGGTTGATTCCTTGGATCAGAATGGTTAGATAACCCCACTCAGGTTATCGTATTGATTTGGTTTTAAGCTAGTTCACTTTAAGGGAAAAGGAATTTGTGTAAAGGCTGTATGCAAGGACTTTTCGGTGACCTTATAATGTGGCGCATCTGTTCATAGGCTCTTCAACCTATCCCAACATTTGGCAGAACTGTTCCTTTTTATATATCGAGGGTACTTAGGTTAGTATTTCGATCTTTCATTCGATTGCTCCGTCCTATTTTTTGATGGAACTAATGCCACCGTAATGCATTACTACTGTTAACTATGGTCGCAAATCTTGAACTTCACTACTATCCCATATCTCTGTACGTAGTCATGAGCCTGCACAGCAACAGATGAAATTCAGGTTGTTGAAAACGCTATTTTAGCACTTTATACTTCATCATTTATTTGTTCACATCACATGATGTCTTGGATGCCTTCGATACCACGTGTTCAAATATCATCTCCCTCTTCCGCAATCACCTGTTAGGTAAAGTCCACCTGACTTTGTCTTGCCTTATACTTTAGAACACAATGAACCGGTTTCCATTTGTCCGCTTAACTGAGGAGGGCTCGATATCATCCCGCAAAAGCGAATCCTCACATCTCCAAGACTCTGCGATGGCAAATAATAGCGGTAACCAAGATGTGATCAATTATGGCGCCAGTGGTCACCTCACGGATGCCAACGCCGAGTCTGACAGCGCAGCTTCTGGGTCGGCATTCCCTCCCGTCATTACAGCGGGGTCTCGTTACCGTGGTCACAAGGAGGTTGACATCAACAAGTGGGACGAGGAGGCCTCCCAGCACCTCCTCACTATGCGACGACCACCCGGCGATCTCTGTGACTGCTTGAGTCCCTGGAGGAGGCTCTTTCGTCTCCGTTACCCTCCACCCCCACAAAAGATGGCTACAAATGTTGAAAACGGATTTCCCTTGCCTTTTGGTGTTGTCTGGTTCGTACGTGACTGCGCTGGATGCGTCTGTATGGTCTTTACTTGGCTCCTCATTGCCTATGGCGAATTTGTTGTTGCCTGCATTATTCTGCCGCAACTTCCTTCTGCTATAATCGCCTGGACCTTCGGTTTTATCTATCACATATTCGCTCTCCTCGCCGTTGCCTCACATCTTAAAGCTGTCTTTACCGACCCAGTAAGTTTTAACTCAATTTGATGCTCATCTGACAACCGAACACTAGACTTCAGGTAGGAAACTGATTTGAGATCATTGTTTAGCCTTTTTGTCACTCGAGTACAACGCTATTAGTATTGCATCGAACCGTCAGCTTAAATGTACTAGTTTTAGGCAACGATTATACGAACTCACTTGTGTAGGAATGAACTTCTGAGGAGTATTCCTATTTAAGCCTTTCGTGAGATTATAACTAAATGTTTGAATTTGTCTAGTGATTAGAGCGAGGCCTCCGCTCTTGGTGGTTTTTGACTGTTCAGCTTCCATAGGTCTTTTGTAATAAGAGCCAATAGTTGGCGACTCCCCAAGGCTCGGGAGTTCGTGGCCATCACCGAATTTACTCAAAGTTTAAGGCCTGACTTACACGTGTTGCTATGCATACTTTCGGTGAATTGTTCCCTGCTATTGTCGGATTCAATGCATACTTAGTCCTTTGGCAGTATCATTCCTCGCCATATTTCAGAAACTATTTACTTTTGCTAGCTGGTTATTTGGATAATTGAGAATGTTCCACAACTTTAAAGTCAATTTATCGAGTACCTTTGAAGGTACTGCCTACATCTTCGTGAAAATTGTTACCACCCTTTTGATGTGCTCTAATTAAGGCATAACTTCAAATTTTACGAAATTAACATCAGAAATGCTTGGTTTCTCTACCGTGCTGTGTAGTGCCTTCTGGAAAATTCAGTAATTGAAATTGGTAACTACTTTTCTTTTATTGTACGACATATTTCTCTGATTATTAGCATGTCAGGCTCGATGAAAGACAACATCGGTTTTCTAATTCCACTTTTAATTCCGGTCTTGCTGCGAATACTTTAGGGAAGCGTGGCGCTTTATTTAGTTTTATCAACTTTAGAACTCACCAACGTCTAGGCTTCATTTTTTAAACCCACCTGCTTTTTCTATCTAGTATTCTTCCTATATTATTCTACACAATTTTTTCCCAAAACAGCCCATTTTTTTCCTTGCCCACCCCTTCACTCATCTCCGCAACTTAGTGATTTTTGTTTGGTATTTTTTCTTGGTTAAGCCAACTCTATTACCTTTTTATCTGTAAGAAACCCTTACGTGGACTAAGGACATTCTGACCAAATATGTAGGATTGGCTATTTCAATAAATACACTGGGTTGATGTCTTTCGGAACTGTAAATAAAGTTTCACGAGAGTTCTCTCATTTTGAGATCTGTTTTGAATGCAAGAAATAGCTATAGAAAGGAAATTCTTTATCAGGAACTATTTTCAATAACTCCTTTCTCGCTGCTAGTACGCCATCCTATATCACTAAAATTTTTCACTAGCAAACGGTTCTTTTTAATTAACATGGTTAATCATATGGCTGTGTTAGCTTAGAGAAGGTCAAGCTTGCCGTAGTGTGAGTGGAATTTCAGTTCAATCAAGGACTATGCAAGACGAACTTTCTAACTTCAAGTTTCCATTGTACGTCATTTGTGACTTGGTAGATGGCGAGTAGTATCTAAATTTTGACTGTTTAAACATCTTACCTATCAAGGTATTTAGGTAACCCTCAGTCACTTCGCGTGGACTTAATTAATTTTCCTTTTTTTCTTCGACACATGCATTCCATATGTATTTCTACATACTTCAATGAGAGGCATCCCCAAAGCACTCTTTTAAAGTGAGCTGCAATTGAATTCCACGTGTTGACTATTTCTTTCTTTCCCTTTCAGGGCACAGTGCGTCTGGGCAATGCTACTCGTGATGCTGTTATGCGAATATACCTAGCATCCGGTTCCAATACTCCCCTGGTACGCTGTCCGAAGTGCCTCTGTATCAAACCCGACCGAGCGCATCACTGCAGGTAGACTTTTACCTTAGCTTTTATTCCGTTGACGAGGTTAGTGTCGTCCTATTTTGTCGTTGAGCCTCTGGTCATTGTGTTGAGATTTTAAAATGAAGTCTAGGAGAAGTAACTAAAATATGATTTGGTAAGAGTAGTGGTGGTAGGCAACTTCGTGTTGCGCAATACAGTGGTTGCTTCTAGTCTTCTTTTCTCTCCAGTTGCTGTCGCCGTTGTGTTCGGAAAATGGACCACCACTGCCCCTGGGTGAACAACTGTGTTGGCGAGGGAAACCAAAAATTCTTTGTACTTTTTAATGTGAGCTATTTGTTCGGCCTAGCTGAAGTTTACCACTGTGATTGATGGTGCTTTTTTTGTCAAGTATGCCCATTTTACCTCGGGTTCCGCAAAGCTGCTGTGCCATGAATGCCTAGCAACGCCCATTTACCCACATTTCTGCTCCTGATTGTCTGTTGGTAGTAACAAATGCTTAATTAGAACTGAACTACCAGTATTCACATGAGCTATGACTACCCGAGGAGCTTAATTTCAGATCGCTGCTTGAAGGCGTCCTAAGAAAAGGTGAAATTGTGAGCTTTTGTCTTTTTACTTCGTAATTTCAGTTGTACATTTTTCTACAATCGCTCGCCGGATTAGCGCTCATCATCTCCTTTTTCCTCTCGTGCTTCTCCGAATTCGGAAGTAAGTTACATTCTGTCTTGATGCACTTTTTCCTTATTTACAAAAGTAAGAACCGAAAGATTAGTCTGTCTGATTTTTCGCTGCCAATACTTGCAGTCGTAGAAAGGTGCATATTTATTTCAACGTATTTGTGACAAACCAAAGGCTAAATGGTAAGCACGGCGACTTATTCAATTGCTTGAGCCTTAGACCACAATTTTTAATTTGAAGCTAGTCAGGAGGGAACAGCCACACACAGCGAATGTTTGAGGTAAAGCGAAAAGTCGCTACTACACTTTTGTTGGATGTGTTTAGTCGTTTGCGTTTAAGCCACCTCATCCAAGGTGTGCATACATTGAGCCGACTCTTCATCGCCCATGTAAATAAACACAAAATCATTAAATTTGTTCCTGCGTCGTCCATCTCTTGTTTTACATGCAACACTGTTTATGTATTTATCTATTCAGTTTTTTGAGTGTGCTTGGTTTCTTTTTTTGCTTCATAAAGACAATAAAAACAGTGCGTTTAGCGTCACTAACACTGGTAGATAGATTTTGCTTAATTTCTACCACTGGTAGAATTAACACCAATAACCCAGCCCAGTAGATACCCACACTGTCCCCTCCTGATTCATCAAGGTGAATACCAATGTTCCCTTCCCCGAATATTTGAAGTCCACTCTTTTCTCTGAATAATCCCTGCCCTTTTGTTCACTGCACAATCATTGTATTGTCTTGAGTCCTTAAAGAACTAATTTGTTTCAATCTTCTACTCATCTCTTATTGCTCAATTGGCAATGAGCGGTCTTCAACAATGTTTGAAAATTCGTACATGGAAGAGGAGGAGGGTTGAGGCATTCTTCAAGATGCCTGAATATCTTGTATTCTTCATCCTCTGCGACAAGTTATGATCAAAAATGCTGATAAAACCCTTAAAAACTTTCTTTCCTAGTTTCATTTTGTTTCTTGTCCTCTTCTCCGTCGTGATTTGAACTATCGTAGAGTGCGAATATCCAGGCAGTTACAGCGCCACAGCGTCTCTTATCAACAACATATTCTTCATCTCCGAGGCTACCTTCTTCGGTCTCTTCACTAGCGTCATGTCGTGCTCTCAAGTATCGTCGATCATTTCGGACGAAACCGTGAGTCACATTCCACCACATCCCCTTCCGCCACCCCCCCCTCCTCACTCCCCTCCCTTTTCCTTTCCTCTGCCTCATTTTATTTTCACCTCTCTGCACTGGGCTGGGTACCAAACCTGTTGCTAGTGCCATAGATAGCGCTCACCTCTGCGCCCTGTAGTGGCGTGCTTGCCTTCTCTATCGCTGCACTATGCTCTGTCTAGCGTTCGTTTGAGGTGGCTGATTTTACGCTTGAATGTTACGAATTGGCCATTTGAGTAGTGCCAGTCATACCAGATGAAGCTAAATATTGCTAATGCTGTTTGGTCCCCATTGGTGTGCAAAGGTGTGGTTCAGTTGTACTTTTATACGGAATTCCCCGAGTACACGAGCTAAATGTTTTTTACGCGCATTTTGGATGTGTGAGAAAATACCATGTCTTAGACTCCACTGTATTTGCTGTCTGTTTTGCTACTAATTTTACCTGGGAAGAAATTTTTGTGGTAACTTTAGTAAATAATCTAAATCGAACTACTGGAACTTTGCGCGATCATCAGGAATAACCCCGCAGTATCGACATATCAGGTCTGTAATCATCTGGACAGGTGGTACAGCCATCACAGTGATAGCTTAAAGTTATCAAGCACCTACGTCGACAAGTGCGCCACTAATATTGCTCTGGCAGGGCGGAGCTTTATGTATGTATGCATTTGTGGTGTATAACGAGACTCGAATGTGTGTGTGTGTATGCACTTATATGTATGCATGTACGTGCTTGTATGTATGCGTTCAGCAACCTGTAAGAACCGCCTGATTTCGTCGTTTGGTGCAACCAATGCCTCCTCTACCTCCCTCCCCTCCACCATGTTCGCCATCGGCGCGGGATTCGAGGCTGTCCTCTTTGGTCTCTTCACCGTCGCAATTGGGGGCACCCAGCTCTGTGCTATCTGCAAAGACGAAACTGTAGGTTTTACTGACATTCTCCACTCCTCTCCCTCCACCGTTGTCTGAGGCTTCCACCAACTTTCAAAACACACTGGATTGGGGCATCTTTGAGTTTTCCTCGCTTGACACCCTATATCGGTGCCTCCTGTGAATTTCATTAAGTCGATTTTATGTGTACCTAACATGAATTTCATTCATTGCTGAGATATCTTTTGTCATTTTGAGTGCTAACCACCAGTTCTTTGGTTCTACGAATCGTTAGTGCTGTCGAGTTACGGTTATGCTTGCGCCACGCTTTCTTATAGGTCTTTGTTATGCTATGCATTATTTGTCTCTATTACTGGAGTTTTGCGCTATGCTTAGTCGGTGTAAAATTAATCGCTGACTTTGCACCATCGCAATAAGTTAAACCATTAAGTTGCGTATTTTTTTGCTTGCGATGCTCGTTACTGCTTTCTATTGTGTGTTGACAATTCAAGCTAAGGTGCGAGTTTAGTATCTACTTATTTTCGTTCCATCTTGGACTCGCTTTGTATTTGATTAACACGTTTTTGAAGCTTTCGTTTGCTTTGATCGGCTTTCATATCCACCAGGTCGTGTTTCTTGCTACTTCCCAATCACCTTAAATTAATTTGAACCGTAGGTAGCTCCAGAACTTGTGTTATTTGAATTGCGCATTCCATTACCCTCTGTGTATGATTCTCTCCTCGAGCCTGATTTTTTTAGCACTTGAATGTCACGTCACTGTTCATGATGTGATCTCAATAGGCACTCTGCTTAATAACTCATTTTTTTGACAAATTGATGTAGACTGTAGACTGGGAATGCCTTAGCTTGAGTATTCACATAATGTCTGAAACAGCTGCAATTGTGTTAGCAAACAGCTTCCCTTTAATATGGTCTCCGGGGTGTCTTACATGTGCTGTTCTCAGGGTAGATTTACTTTGGCACTCGCAAAACTACTTTTTCACTATTCTGGGAAATGATTTGTAAAGGTTCTAGTACTTGGTCCAACTTTGGGCTTTCACTCTGTTTTTCCAACTTTGATGTTTTATACATCAAATGTTTATGCTCTACGTTTAGGTCACGGCTACTTAAGCTGCTAGTTTACCAAATAAACAAGTAAATCTTAGAAAACCTAAAAGTTAATGTGCACATGCAAACGACTCTTCTTGTATTGGAGGTTATTTTACTCCTATCCACACTGTTTTCTATCTCCCTTAACTTCTTGAATAACTCATTGCTTGCCTTCTGTTCTGTAAATGCCACCTTTGTGTACCCAGCCTGGTTTCACTTCCCTAACCTCGTCCCACATTTTTATTTTATCGGCGAAGTATCAGAATTCCGTATTTGACTCACCGGGACTATGTCGGTCCTTCATTCCCCTTTATTAGGCTGTGGAGAGTCTGAAGCGCAATAAAGGGACCCCGCGGCCGCGTATATCAAAGCGGGAGACGCTGGCGAACGTGTTTGGACGGCCTTTCTCGTGGCGCTGGTTCAGCCCTTTCCATCCGCCTGCACCGCTCACGCCGGTGGTGCCGCCGCCCCCTCAGGAAAGCGAAGCCAGCGAAGGCGTCTCCGACCTTGAGATGCAGTCTGCACAGCAGCACCAGCACCGCCGCCGCGAGGATCACTACGACGACGTCTACCTTGTATAGGCAGACGCTTGCTCCCTTTCTCTCACCCTCACATTACCTATCCGTCTGTGCACGTACGCGTGTGCACAAATGCCTCGACCTCATCATTTGTCTTCTCCCTCCTCTCTTCTCTTTATGCTTTTCTACGGCTGTGGGCTAAAGCCGCGAACTATACTGTATGTACGTAATTTATAAGTTTTTTTTGTGTGAGAGCCTTCTTTATTTCTGCTAACGGAGAAAAATAAGTCCACACTCATCTTAGAACCCTTTTATTGTTTACCCATGAGGGAAGTAACGTTTCAGCTGTAAGGTGTTTTTATTCATCACATATTTGGTGCTCGTCTCTGTTTTTTAACTACAAATGTCCTTGAAACTTTGTGAAGCTTGTTGAGTTACGGTTAATGCGACTGGAACTGGTACATTCTCATCAGAACGAATAGATGCATTTGAAGGAATAAACGTATTATTATTATTATTATTATTATTATTATTGTTACTATTATTAGATACAGATTTTGGTTTTCCGATGTCAAGTCGAATCGCCAAGGCTCATTATTACCATCTGAACGTGGCTGTCACCGCAACACACCAGCTGCCATTCCTCAAATCGTGCCATTTGCTTAAGCTTGATAAGCAAAGATTGTCCTAGTTAGCCAAAATAGCTATTTAAGATAGGTCACATGGTTGGCGTCAGGAGGTGGTTACACTGTCATTTGAATTTCTGTTGTGAGATGATGCTCACGAATGTGAACTTGGATCCTGTCCATTTTCCGACCCAATCAATCGATTGACAAGTTTCGATGCGATCGACGTGTATGCATGTGACGGCTGACCAGCTAATGGGATGCCCAGAGTTCAGGGCGGTTTCAACCTCGCATATTCATAACATTGGATTGACCTTAGTCTTATGGTGATTTGTGCCGCAACAATATAATCTGTCGACCAATCAGGGGATCAAGTAGGAACAGGACCTTCGCCAATGCTCGGGAGGTAGCCACAATAAATTGAGATTTTTGAAAAATTTAAACTAGGGTTTCATCAGGGGCCGTGGACATTACCAGTATTTTCACCTGAGGCAAAAACTATTACAAAATTTTTATTTTGATAGGTTAATGCTTTACTTGGCTACATCCTTCAAATAATGCGGTCACCTAATGTAACTGTGTTAGACTTAGTATCTTTCTCATGCATAGTTGATTCAGGTTTATAATTGTAGTCGCATGTCCTCCCATCATACGCTCGCTTTACTGAAGAACATTCGCGCATAAAACACTGCCAACGATCTGTATTAGACCCTTTTATTCCAACTTAACTCTTATTTTGAAGTATATCATTGTATTTTATTAATATAGAACAAAATGAGAGGGAAAGATGATTACTTTGACGATTTTTTATTCCTGTTACAATAAATTACCTTGACAAGCCTTACTTATCGGCTTGTGTTCAACGAAGTTCCCATTTTTGAAATGCATATAAGCTTTTATTAGCACAAATAGTAGGCTTTAAAAGCTCTGTCAAAACTCGTAGATTCGGTTCAAATGGCTTACTTTTGGAGCCCTTGTGTACCGTGCCGCTAAAGGCTACTTATTTCTTATCCAACGTCCTTGGTCTCCCGCGTTCTGTTCCTGTTTTGAGCACTTTTGATCCCTCCTTCCTAACATCGCTAAATGCCCATCCGAATTTCTTTACCTCACGATCGGATTGTTGTGTTCAATTTTTTTTTCAATGCATCCTCGGGCCAACTGATGTAAAATGGAAATGGCTTAAGACCCAACCGTCTGCATCTGATTTTTCACATAATTAGAAGGCTTTTGTGAAGTAGACGACGACTTGAAGATTAATCGTTATGATTACACTTTCGATTCTTGGACATGAGAATAGGGATTGCTTTCCTGAAGTCAGCTACTTTGGGAGGAAATTTTGAATGAAGTTCCAACGAGTCATTTAACTGAAGCTCGATTCAGTAGACTTTATTTAAGATGACCTATTTTAATTATTGCTTTTTAATTTCCTTCTGTCAGAATCAGACTAACATGATAATTTCCGATCCCCACTCCTCTTCCTTGTGTCGGTACCACAAACTTTTTGTTGAACTTGTTGTTTAGACTTACTAGTTCTCAAACTGTACAGAAAATTACTCGATTGGCAATAACAGGTTATTAATTAGTCTGTGGATATTATGGAGACTTACTCTTACAAATAGAGTTTATTCTTTATTGAGGATCTGCAAATTATGGCTTGAATAAGCAGTGTCGCAAGAACTGACGATTATTTGCCAGATATTTCAACTGAGAACGTTTGCTGTACCGATGCTTAATGGTACGAGTCCTAAAGCGTAAAAGACAATCTGCCAGTTTTAACGAAGTCAGGGAACACGGATCTCCATTCCTGTGCCAACAAATAATTAATATAGCCTTTTCTGTTATGAAATTTCCCTAATGATTTTATGTTCTAGGAAGCATTTTAGTGCTTTTAAGTGGTCATTGTCATCGTTGCTTTAAAAGTAGCTGTGACCTAACTGATTGTCACACCTTAGGAACAGTTCAAAAGCAACCACCTAGATCCGCTTCTGTTTCATAATGTTACGTGTCTGGCTTGAATCTACCACCCAGAATGAGTATACATAGATGGATATCTCAATCTAAAATTGTTTCGAAATACCATAGTTCTGGGGGCTGTTTTTAACCACCAGGTCATGCATCACTTCTTTACGATCTTCTGTGTAACAAAAGTTGATGGTAATTATTAATTCATGAACTTGAAGCAGTCTTACTTTACCACGTAAAGGGTTAGCAAAAAACCTGTCATGAAGAACAACCACGATCAATGGTACCATGAGACGTTCATGCAGCTAATGGATCGTTTGCTGCTAACCGGGAGTGTCTGGGGCTGAATTACTATGCGTTGCTGCCTAGGTTCTACAGAAATGAACTTACCTTCATAGCTAGCCAGTAAAGATAGTTTACACGCATCTTAAAGATTACGCGAAAACTAGGCCAGAGATTGTTCATTTCCCAGTAGAGGAAACAGGATACTATCATAAAGATATGGTAGTTACTCTTTTGCTCGTAATCTGCCCTGCAAAGTTACCGAAATTCGACTTCTACCTCGACCTCGAGTGCTTTGTAAGTGAGCAAATAGAAGCAAAGGTTTGAAAAAAACTCTGAAACCTTGGAAAAATTTTGTGCTAAGCGGAGGCCTAACGGTTCGATTCATGAGCCTCTCCAATCAAGCTGGTGTAAGGCATGCAATCTAGAAAACGGTTTGACGATTCAAGTCGATTAGTCAAATTTCATCTCCAAAAGAACTAGTCCGTCTAGCAAGGGGACACTGCAATCTGGGCAATTTATAGTGGAAAATACTATAATAAAGCCTCCTCTGTGTTAAGGAAAAGTGTCTACGCAAAGCACGCACTCTTGAACGAACTTTTGACTTTATGACATTCCTAGAGTGAATGCAGTGGACTCAGAGGGAACAAACGCAGTTCTTTGCCCACCGTAGGCCGTTAGGATTAACCACCTGCAGGTAATCAACTTAGCTTGAGCCCGATCATAATTGCCATCGAACGCAATGTCAACCCATTAAGTGTGTACTCCAAGACGCGAACTTGAACATTCATTTCAAGTACAAATTAAATAACCTCGACGACTAAATAGCCTTGGTGAATCACCTAAGTTGGCGTGCTGCTGGAGGGCATCAATAGCCAGAACTCACTTGAGGTGCCACATCAATGTCAGACGTAGCAGTTATAACCACCGACTTGCTTAATCATCTAATTCCCATTGTCAAAATGTTGATTTCATGAACGATTAATAGTGCAAAAAATACCTAAGGAAGTCCTAATGGCTCCATGCTTGGGAAGTGACTAAGCAATTAATCGCAATCAGAGGTTAAGTAGGCTGTACTTAACTTTGCTAGGCTAAAATGCCTCCGTAGAAGGAAAAAAAAAACCCCGTAAGTCGCTTCAATATGTTCTTTCCTTTAAAATGGTTGAGCATTAAAATTCAAATCTATGAAGGGTTTAAACAATTTCCTGAAGTAGAGAAAACCCATTAGTGGGGTACATTCGGGGTCAATGAGGAGAGTAAAGGAGCAAAATGGCATTAAGTAACATCTTTCTGCTCCCTGAAGTGAAGCATGTTGTCAAACGGGAGAATGAGTGAATTCTATTGAGTCACTGGGTGCTCCTTGTAGAGGCTGACCAGTTCCTCGGCGTACCGCTTTCGAACTACGGGTCGGGCCACCTTCTGTGTCGGGGTCAGCATTGAATTGTCGATGCTGAAGGGCTCCGGTATGAGTTTGATATTCTTTACCTTTAATTAAAAAAAAAAGAACTACGATGGGCTCAATTTGTACTTATAGTAATTGTCAGATAAGATATTTTTGATGCTGAATAGTGTGGGGCACAAAAATGATCGAGTGATAGAGAGATGATGAAAATGACCTTTTCAAATCCCATAAAGTTCGCAGCTTCAGAAAGGCTCTTTAGTTCTGCCATGACTATCTTCTTGGCTATGGGATCAGCACAAATATCCTCCAATGACAGTTTGCTTTGAGGAGCTACAATAGATTCACGAGGACTTTTTGGGGAATGATTGGAGAGGGCCTTCAGAAGTGGTTCGACTTCAGGGACAACCAAGGCAACAGGAAAAGTGCTATGTGCGTCGCCGTCGACAAAGATCTGGTTGATTAGTGCACTCTGCTGATAAACGAGTTCCAGTTTCTCCGGAGCAATATACTCGCCTTGTGCCAATTTGAAAATGTTCTTGCAGCGATCAACCACCTTCAGGCAACCCTCCTAAAGGAGAGAGGAATATCAAGTGTTTTAAGAAATGGCTCATCAAGACTCCAAGCTCAAATATTTGCCGGTTAAGTAGTCACATACCTAATCAATTTGGTAACCATTGAAATGCACAAAAATGTATAAACACCCTTCATTGCATGGAAAGTTAGGTTTGCGTTTTATCAAAACTGCAAACTAAGTCACACTCGACTAAGTGTGATTTAAAGTCATCTTATGACAAAAATAGAGGTCCTAAGAAGACTTTGCTTCTGTAATAAAGTTATAAGTTTTCTTGGTGTGGAGCTTGGACAAGTTACTCAGTCAAGTTGGATATGGTGCTTCCATGGCCCTTGTTTCCATGCTAAAACGCTACCACCTAAATCCAGTGAGGAACAATAGAGCTGATAATGGAAATGAATAGCTCTCTTTCCTTAAAAAAATAATCAGCAAGGGACTAAGACGCACAGATTCTATTCTCCAAAAACACAGACAGTTTCGAAGATTTACAACCTTCGATATGGAAAAATGTACTCACCAAGATGGCTTCAAGTACACTTAAACTTCATAGGGAAATTTAATGAAGCAAAAAAGCAACAGAACACCTACATGCCAAGTGCCCACATCACCGGTGTGCAGCCATCCATCTTCGTCTATTAATTTAGCGGTCTTCTCAGGGTTCTTATAGTAGCCGCTTATGCATGAACCGCCCCGAACACAAATCTGTAAATCGAGTCATCAACTTAATTATGTCAAAACATCATGCTACTGATTATATTTCAATAGGCGCTATGTACCTCTCCTCTGTTATCTCTCGAGGCGACGAGGTCCATATCCGGTACATCGCTTAATTTGATTTCCACAGATGGCCAAGGCGCTCCAACGTGACTGCCCTTTAAGTCACCAGCAAGCGATGACGACACAGGACCACATGTTTCAGTGCAACCATACCCCTCAAGGACCTAATTTGTTAAAAAATTGAAGAGCAGAACTTTGTGATTATAACCACTAGGGCAGTCCACTAGAAGATTCTTTCGGATAATGAGGTATAAAGAAGAATGTGAAGTTCCGCTTGAGCTTCATATAGGCATTAAATGTCTTTCATTAACGAATTCATTCAGTTAGTAAAGTGAATGATAAATCAGGAAAAGGTCAGCAACTATATGGCACTAGGCCACACGTACTGGGCACGAGAATACCGCCCGAGTGAAACGCAGAACTGGGGGAGCGATAGGAGCACCCGTCACCAAAACGAGACGAACACGACCTCCGAAGTTACGTAGAATCTTCGAGAATATCATCGAGTCCCAAAAACTCTTATTGTAAATCTGTCTGCATGGAAAAAATCGGTGTAATAAGAGAGAACACATATTAAGCGATGTCCCTTTCATGCAGTGGTTCATGTTTGCATGTGGAAGCCGAAAATGAAAATAATATAAACTCCATCAGGCTATGAAGGCGTGAATCCCATTTTCGCATTCAATCCCGCGATATCAGATTCGAATCTTCCGCCATTTGTCAGGACACGCTTCTCTAAGCTTTCGCCACCGCATCTGGGAGACGATAAGCCGGTTAGACTAAGCCCAAACGACTGAGTCCTCACCAGTACATTCAACAATGAATTCCCATGGGAACCTCAAGGCAGCTTTTCCATTTCCCCATCAGGTAACACTTTTAAATGACCAAATGGTAATGAAGAATTGCTCATCAGCCAATACTAGCATGGCGGCAATGGCAACGCGTACATTAGTCTGAAAGCCGCATAGACAAAGTCAATCGTCTGTTATTTAGGTAGTGCCTTGGCACAACAATGGTTGTTAAGACATCTGAAAGGTGGATGGCCACCTCTAGGAAAGAGCACAACCAAATTATTAAAATGAAGACTTTAATATCTACTCTTTCAAGTAAGTTGTGACCTTGTAGGCGTAATGCTTAATTCATCATTAATGTAGAAGTAAAAGAGCATGTCCGAGCAAAGTCTCCACAGCTACTTTATGGTCATTTGAATCAGGACATACAATCTAATTTAGCAGCTGGTAGGCGTTTGGCTTATGTATAGTGATACACCCAAATGGTTTGGCAGACTTGAGAAAGTGAGTAAACAGCATACTTCAATCGCATAGCCATCTGGACAAATTGGACATTTTTAAGTTAAAGTTCAAGAAAAACTCGTGAAGGGTAAGCATGTTTCAGGTAAGAAGGTGATTACGAAAGAGCAGAGTGGATTAATTGACGACATAAGGGCGGCAGTCCTAGGTTCATTTAAAAGGCATTGTCTCCATACAGCTAATGCCAGCAAGTAGAGAGAACATTGGGCTATAAAAATTGCTCGATTTAACGTACTTGTCAACTTGATGACACTTTTCTTTGAGAGCAAATTTGAGCAAAAATTGCTTGAACGTGGACTTGCAGATGTGCTCGTAGACGTTGTCGTAGATTCGATAGAGGAGGCGCGGTACGCTTGTGAAGATAGTCGGACGAAGCATCCGCAAGTCCTCGCTAACAGTCGTAATATTCCCTGAGTAGAAGCCGATTCGCGCACCGACGTACATGAGATAGATCTAACATCGGTAAGAGAAGCGCTAGTATAAAATCGTGTACATCATGAATTCAACCACGTGAAAGCGACTGGCGCCCTAACTTTAATACTTGGTCCACTACCTAGTCTCATCGAACTTCCCCGTCAGGACCACCAAACGTTCGGAAATAGTGGATATATTGGAAGAAATGATCGTGTAAATGGGCAAATTGGGCCAAATATGCATCACAATGGGAATGGGATAAGTAGAGGCTTGAAACGATAAGCATCCGTCGAGTCGCTTCCCAGCAGACCACTGCAGGAACTCGCTAGAGCGATGCGAAAATTTACGAATTCCTTTCAGACTACTAACTACATAAACTTGCACCACAGTAAGCACAGATTCCACCACAAAAATAATAATCGTCCCAGTTCTTCAGTCCACACAAACGGTTGGAACGCATGATTTTGAAGGCAAAAAAAACGTTTCCCTAAGATACCAGTTGCCGTCCATTGTTGGATTTCTCCATAGGTGGGGCTTGCATTTAATGTTCAAAGAGTAACAATTTCATTGTTATTTCAGAAAAGGGAAGTTTCGAGACGGCAAAACCTAGTAGGTAGTAGTAAATTAAAATTGACACAATCGAGTCACCTTGACGGCATCGATGCAATGAATTTTAATTTAAGAGGTGGCCTCCTCGAGTTCGTCTTACTAACTCCGATTGATGAGAGCATAAGCCCCACTTCTAGAACTGTGACAGCTTATGCCTTTCCCCTTGATGACGAATTGGTGAAACGCCGTTCGCCAAGTGGACGTGTATGTTCGTGTGCTCCCGTACAAGGCACAGTTAATAATGCGCTCGTTTCTAAATAACCGGACGGCGGATGAATAGGCTACACAAGGGGAAAACGGTGACTTGGGTGAGTGTAAATGATAAACAGTAACAGATGAAATAACACTTTCATTAATAATTTGTTCAAATAAAAATATGAATGCTTGATTAATGCCACAATCGTGATATATGCAATGCGTTGTTTAAGTCGACTTCCTAGGGTTCCCAAACCAGTTTTATAGGGCAGATATCTGCCGAACGGATGCTTGAATAGACAGCTCACTTTCTGAAAAGCCTCCGATGACTATCGTACAACCTTGCATCTACCTTTGGACTCTGAAGATGCGAGTCTTTGATTGAATAACTTGACTTGCGGTTTATGAAGAGTAAATAGTATTATACGAAAGAATTTCATGGCAAATGGTGGATTTTGTGTGTTGGAGGATTGCCATTTCTGAACGAATCGTCGAAGTGAATCACAGCAAGTCTTGAAACAGATTTCGTTTAGAGGGTAGGTTAGATATTGTCATGAAGGGAATACATTACAAATGAGAGGGAACTAGCTATGGAAGAAGGGGAGTGGATGCTGTTGTCAAATGAAATTTGTTTTGTGGCAGAGCTGTATGCAAAGCCCTGTCTATGTGGTGAAAGCCCACACAATGGCCTAGAATTTCGACTGGAATGAACATGTGCGGATGGCATCAGCCTGCACATTTAAGGTCGCACGCACCGCACAGCACAAGCGCATCATGATTAGGCCTTGTCCACCACTCAGGCACCAGCTGATGGCTAGCCCATCCCAAAGTAGACCTGCCGAGGGAAGGGAGATTAGATGTCCGTTAATGGCTCCATAGTCTAGGGAGAACTGCCCTTTCACCAGACACAACCTTTGCGCCAACATCACGCGTACACAGGTATGCCAAAGCTCTGACAAAAGGAGGTAATTGTGCCAAAACAATTATGAGTTGTCACTGGCTCACCTCACAGTACTGCTCGTAGATGTGCGCCAGAGGCAAAAATGATAGGATGGTGTCCTCCTTTGTGATAAACTAAAAAGGAATTCAAAATAATCAGTGAATCTGTACTGAGAAGAATCTGAACAGAGGGCAGATGATGAAACAGTAAAAAAATGGGGATAGTCATAAAATAGGCAAGAAGCAATCAAAATATACTTAGGTGTGACAACCTATTTAAATCAACCAAATTTCAAAACGCCTTAGCATCAATTTTAGCGCAGTTTACTCGTCGAAGGCGAATATCCTTGCCCTCTTAGTTCAGCTCAAAAGGTGTCACTAGGCCAGCATTGCACTGATCATCACACAGATCAACATCTTTAACCGGCACGTGCCTGCTTTCAGCATAGTGACTAATCTCAGGGAAAATTTCTACATTGCGCTAAGGCATCTGATTATAAAACTGACTGAAAGTAAACATCCATTGGATACTTGTCTCACATATTTTGGTATTCACTTCAGACCTTCAAAGACACTTTAGCCCACTAAATGTTCAAGCTAATCCTGTTTACATGAGTAGATGTAATGCAGAACTTCAGGTCATCTTATGCAAAGCTGGACGTGAGAGACCCAGCGAGCAGGTCACTGGAGGGCGAGAGTGAAGACTAGAAGTGCAATAAAACAGTATGGCTGCCGTTAGCACTTGGCAGCTGCACAGGGACAAAATCTTCAACTCATGACATTATAAGTAGTGCGTAATGCTATACACAATGTGGTTGGTTGCAGTGCCAAAAAGTTGCATTAAGGAAACGAGCTAGCCTGTGTCGCTAGCACTCCAGCCAGCGGGCATGCACGTACACGCTATACTCTCTATGGTGCTCACATGATCAACACTAAGCCCTGTTGTCCCGATGTCTCACCTTTTAATTTCTCCAGCTGCAATCTTGATTAGACCCAAACTCACACACACGGACACCAGTTTATTACAAAAAATCAGAGAATAGATGAAACACTTTACGCGATCATTTGGCGGCAAAAGTAGGTGCTTCAGTGTGTTCTAATGGACGAACTTGCGAGCCTATCTGTCACGCCTGGTATTCAAATGCTACTTGCAAACATTCAGCTGAAAATTTTTACATTATTTCCACTACGACATCGTGGATGAAGGGCCCAGTTGGAGATTGCATGACTATGAGCTAACTCTACTAAATTGGGCAACCGTCTCAAAATGTTTGACTTTTGATATCTTAAACAGGCGGGTCACATCATCACACATTTCAAAAGCAATGCGAAGTAATTTGGGCATGTAGCTATTAACAAAAGATTGAAGTCAATCCAACAAAGTACCATTTGTAGGCAAATGAGGCAGCTCAAACACAGAAAAAAAAAACCAGTACTGCGCAGATTTTCGGAAACGCCTCATTCGTATGACGGCCCTAATTAAAATCGCCCATAAACATTGTAGTAAAGAAGAAGTGCGGAGAGCATAAACATCGTTACTTGGTTTCAGAAGACCCAAAATTGCATAGCCCAAATAATCCCAATAATAAAATTATGAAAGAATTTAACCAAAGTTCAGGCATCATCCACTAATATTGGGTAGAATACCGAGCGATGAAGCAATGAGAAAATTTTTGCACTTACTTTACCCAATACTCGTTGTGTCCCAGCAATAATGGCGATGAGGTTTCTGTTGCAAATCATGGCACCCTTCGGAGTCCCTGCAAATCAAGAGCAATTCACATCCTATTTAATGGTACTAAACAATAGCTCCAGTCGAATAATTTGACTGCTGGTTATGAAAGACAAGCTTTTGGCATTTGATATAATGCACAAAGGACATGGCAGATTCGACCAATTCAAATAATCCTTATGGTGCATTTGAAGGCAGCAAAACGGCAAACGATGCAAGGCTCAGTCACTTAGGTCAACTCTGCCGTAAAGTGAAACGCATTCTCAAATTATCTAAACAAAACAATTATTGACCAAGGATGCCAATAATAACGACGTGCTCGTACTCTAGCATACGCCTACCTGTTGTGCCACTGGTGTAGCAGATTGTAACGAGTCCATCTTCGTCCAAAGGCTGAAACAACCAATACATACAGGGGGTTCACAGCACACCACTTAGATATTCAAGTGAACTTACACATGGCTTTTGACGATTAGCGTTTCCTCTTGCCTAAAATGAGCAAGAATAACTCTTAGTTTAGAGATCATTATTTGACATAATGAAGACAAAGAGAGAGAGCTGACCAGAATTTCGTTAAAAGTGATCATTCTAATGTCGCTTCCGGCTGCAGAGCGCAAATCTTCGAGCTCTTCCTTGGAAAAGAGTACAACAATGTGTTTGAGGTGGGGCATAGAACGTCTCTCATCGATCAACTTCTTTGCCCGCTCTGGCGTATCACAGACTATCACTGAGAGTTCAGCTAGGCAAAAGAAAAGAAAACACCATTTGCCTCCTCCTTTGTCTCATGAAAAGAACACGCTTTAGAATTATAGAAAAGTTTAAAGAAGCTTTATCGAATAGACGTTTGAATGTACAGTTAGCGCAGAGAGACGCCGCGAGTAACGAAACCCAATCCTTGAGATTTCATTCCAACAGGAAGAGAAGGTTGAGAAAAAAGGTCTTACCTTCATTGCAGATGTGTTTCAGGGCTTCTTGCCCAAGAGTGTCGTAAAGAGGCACTACAACCAACCCATAGGCCCAGCACCCAAGCTCAGCAATCAGCCACTGAAATGAAAACACAGATTTGTAATTTAAAGGTCAATCATGAAGTCATAGTTACCAGGGTCAAACAAACTACTATGTAAGCAATCTGACATTGACAACCTATACATCCTCTAAACAATGGGTCCGAGCCACACCGAGATTATCACACATATTCACCCAATTCAGTAGTGAATACAAAAGAAGCCGAAACCCATGTGAGTATTTAGAAGAAAGGACTTTTCTACCGGCGAGAAAGAGGAATCTCGTATGCTGGGAAATATCTTGGTTAAAATATTTTTTCTTAAAACCCTACCTGAGGTCATCTTTTGATATAGAACAGAATGTCGTGATTGGCTAATGGTTCTTGAAGGGATATTTTGTTGTGTGTGCTCTGCGCTTTTAAATTTGAGGTGTTTTCTTTTGGAAAATGCATATTGAGCAAAACAATGTCTCAGCAGATTGGCAAAAATGAACTCCTCGCGTGACTCATCAAGGATTTCATCACGATCTGATACCTCCATTGCAATGCAACTGATCATGGGTGTTGAACAAGCCGGCAAGTGATATTTGGGAGTTATAAAGGTGGTCTGTGGTAGTAATCCGCAAGCTGAGTTTCTGCCAACCGATTTGGCCAGAACATGTTTCAATGGTTAGAATTTGAGACCTATCAGCGTAATCCTTGGCAAGGAGCAAACAGAAGTTAGAGTTTTGATAATTCACACCCACTTCGACATTTTACCGACTTTGTGTTTTCGATTACGTGCCTGAATGCGTATTCCCAAAATATAACTTTGTATATGACTAAAGTAGATAATCTAGTGATTATTCTGCTGTTCAAGTGACACATTTTCATATCTGCAGTTTATAGTCGCTAAATCTAGAAGGATCATCCGCAATTTTTGAAAAAAAATTTCATTGAAGATATAACTCTTGCTCTCTGAAATGTTCTTTTCTGCCCTTCAAGTGATTTTAATGCCAAGGAAGACAAAACAACAAGTAGCTCTCCACCTTCCTTACGCAAATGGCATAGTTGAAAACGACAAACCAGAAGTTTCGTTTGAGATTGTACCATCAGTACTATCTGACTAAAACGGTAGAGCAGTGTTCAAGCAAACACTTCCTAACTTTGCACTGCGCTCTTCATAAAGTCGTTTTGAAAATTGATAACTTAAAGTCCATTTACAAAAACTACCAAAAATAAATATGCACTATTTTACCAAAGCTAGATACCAGTTTCTGCCAGCAATGGCAGAAATTGGGCGCAAAACACAGACAGATGGACAATCAAAATCAACAGACTAAAGAATTTTGAAGGAGTAACACTTCTGATAGTTAAGCAAATTGGTTTGGAACACACAAACGCAGTAATATACATAAGAACAACGGAATGTATGATATCATCCCGACAAAGTTTAAGTAACTTAAATAAACTCACTCCAGGGCAGTTGGTAGCATATAAACCAACGCATTTCGACGAGTTCTCTGTTAGTTCTTCGAACTGAAGGAGACCTGACCCACAAGCCTCCACCTTCTCGTTAACCTACAAATGTGTGCACGGAAATCCACAAAAGTAGTGGAAAATAACTTTATGATTCAAGCAGAAGTACATCTGTCTGTTCACCTCATCATAAGTCATCCATTCGTATGGCGCCGACAGTGTGTCGTGCCACCCAATGAACGGATCATTAGCTAAAGCAGAGTAAAAAGAAAACGATTTGGTTGACAGATCAAACTGGACAATATGTAGTCAGCACAAATCACTTACGCTGCCGTCTAACTGTGTTCCTGAAAATGTCATAAACTATTTTAACACCCTCAATTGTGTTCACGAGCGGTTCGTCTTTCACTAAAGGTGATACACGAATACCCTCCTAAAAGAGTGTAAAGCGCCAAATAGGGATTCTAGAAGAAGAAATACCTGTTCGTTTCTCAAATACGGAGCATTTTCATAGAAAAAGTCGATAGCATGGCTTGGTCTCGGTATGAACATATCAGGCCTAAAAGTTATGCAAAATAGATGAATAAAAATAACCATTTTGGAACCCATACCAAAGAAAAGATCACAGTTCGGTAGAAGCCAATTAAAGGAGCTGCAAAATTTGGTAGCTACTCTGTTATGACGGTGGAGAAACACCTGCAATGGAAGAGATTGTACAAGAGATGGTAGTGACCAAATAAAGATCGTCTTCAATTGCTACGATCAAATAGTGAGGATAAAGCAAACTCCATGACAGACAGTAATTGTAAGCAAAAGTTTGAAGCATGGCTCAAATGGAATGTTTTTTTTCCGGAAAATATTCACAAAAGGAGCGCTAAACCTTGAAATTTTGCAATCGCAAAACATACAATATATGTCCTGCTGGAAAATACGAAGTACGGTTTATCAGAGCCAAAGAACTCCAGCTTGCTCTACGTACTTTCAGTAGGAATAACTTGATCAACCACATAGATGTATGCACATTCAGAGAAAAATTTAACAACTCAAGAGTAAGTGTTAGAAGATTTAACCAGGGCTTCTACACGGAGGAAAAGCATGAGCATTTGGAGGAGTGTCAACAAACAAAAAGCCGAAACAATTTTCTAGGACAGAAAAAGCTAAGCATGAAACGTGCCGAAAAATTCAACTACAAGCACTCAAAATGGCGCAAGGAAAGCAAGTTCCAACCTTCAGCGTTTGTCAGGTCAAGGGAGAGGAATTGGCAATGGTGATCTTAAACAAAGCGATCTTGGCAGCAAAAAAATTCAAGTGCATAAAAGCTTGCAGCACTGAAATTTAGGCTAAAGCCTATAATACAACTTGTGGCGATTTCAGGTTTTCATATCAACCGTAAACAGCTTTCGGCGACATTAATAGCTCTAAGTCATTTTCTGTAGAAGTAAATTGCAATTACAAATTCCACGCTTTTTGGAACTAACAGCCTTTTAAATGTTAGGGGTGGATAGCGAAATGACGCTGATGTTAACTGTAGGCTAAAACAGCTGATTGTGCGTTTTATTTTGACACATGGGCGGTCAATAACGTAGATTTCCGAACCTTCTTAAATGGCAGTGTAATTCTTTGTTTGTTTGAGCTACCGGTTTTGGTCAATTGAGTGGCCATATTGTGCTAGCCACGTGGCCCGCCTCCTCGTCGTGTCAACAACCACCAGTCCCTCTGCTTCCAGAATATATGTATTCTGCCCCAGTACCATGCCCTCCTTCACCTTAAAAAAAGTCTCGGGACACTACATTGGTGGCAGCTGAAATTGCATCCGACTTTGGTGGATTTCTATCCTCCTCCATACCGCTTGTGGCAAACTTTGGCGGTGTGGGAGAACTGCATGCGCTACGGATAGGCGAGTCCCTCACATCCCATATCACAACGGCTGAGATCGACGTCCAAGGAAGGAAGCTATTAACAACTGAAGCGACACTAGCCGTGTACTCCATGTCCAGTAGAACTACCGAGAGGGATCATTGACGTTGTGGTCAAGCTTCCTCCCTTAGCTCTCTCTCTCTCTCTCTCCTGCTATTGGCCAGCTCGCCTATCTTCGTCAAAATGTGTATCAACAGATGTAGAATGTGCAGGACGCCATTCGACAACATCTTTCTATGCTTTGCAAGCCTGGATCGCGTGCAGCCCGTTCATATGCGACCCAATTGCCCCAGTTGCTCAGGGTTCTACGATACCCTCACGTTTCTCCCACGGCATCAAAAAAACCCGGAGTCACAATATGTGCTGCCTGTCTCGACCCACTCAAAAGCTCAGACTCGTACGCCCATCTTTCGTTGGACCACATTATCGTGGGAGGGGAGGACTAAGAAATACGCGTTTGCTGCGCCGAGCGTTACGCGGAATTGATGGCACTACGAGAAGACATGCGCTCGATTCTCGATGACTGGGACAGTTGGCTCGTGGTTGCATCTCGCAGCACTGATTACGCTGTGATGGCTGACACATGGGAGGCTGACTGAGGGAGCGTTGGGGAAGACGCTCGAAAGAAGGGAGAGGCTGTGTAACGCTTTGTTTGTTCGAGCTACCGGTTTCGGTAGCTTGGATGGCCATCTTGTGTAAGCCGGTTGGTCGGCCTCTGGGCCGTGCCAACAGCCCCCAATCCCTCTGTTCGTAGAATATATATATATATATATATATATATATATATATATATATATGTGCATTCTGCCCTAGTACTATGCCTTCTTTTACCTCAAGGAAAGTCTCAGGACGCTACAGTCATAGTGATATTTTCCAGTATAAGGGCTACAGATGCTACCAGCGGCAGGGACTGGGGCTGCTGGAATGGCTCGGAAGCCAGCCCACCCGACAAGGCCATATGACCACCCCAGTGACCGAAATCAAAGCCGGCACTCGGAACAAACAAAGTATTACAGACCCAACCTGCAAAGCCTAATAAATTTGCTAAATTGGACATACATTTAAATAATATATTAAGCCGCCACGTGGTTTCGACTTCTTGCGAGTGTCTCTCCTGGTCTATTATTTGGCTATTCCTCTGATTCGACTAGCGCGAAGTGGTTGGTACATCGGGAGACTCCCATGAGCCAGGAACGCTGGTTAACGTTTTTTCACATGAGCGAGATGACTTATGATTTCTTCGTCTGTTGCACATCTAGGGAATTCCGTTTAACCTGAAACGTTTTTACCGTTTGTAATAATATTCGTGATCATCATATTTGAGCGGTGTACGACAGCGAGTTCTTTTTATTTGTCGTAGGAGAACCTGTTGAAATATGGGGTCATTTTACCGTAGTTTCGAGACCTTTTCTTTCTAACTACTTTGTTCCCAATTTTTTGCTGCACATATTTTTTATCTATCCAAGTTTCATTGAGTTGCTTGAATTGTGGAGAAAATAGATTTTGTTCACCTGATTCATATCGACTTACGATTGCCATCACCAACTCGAACATAGACTCTTCCAAATTGCCCAAGCATTGTAATGCCAGTCATTAATAGTATGTTTGTAGAGCATGTGACTGGGGAGGTTAGGAGGTAATAGATCTTTGTATTTATTCTGTTGAGAATCTTCGCACCAAAGATTCATGTATGATGTTGAAATCCAGTAAACATATGAAGAAATCAGATTAGTTGCCTTCTTGGAGCGGCCCTGCTTTCCTCTGCCATCGAAGCAGTCATCAGAGTTACATCTGGTGTCCACCTATACCATGCCAGTACAATTCTGTAAAGACGAATTATCATTAAAGTACACAAGATTGAGATGGCTGTAAACACAATTAAAAGACTAGACCGCGGAGAAGGGACTACAAACCGTGGAAGCAAAAGAGCTCACTTGCTGAACCATGTAGCTAAATGCATGCTAAGTAATTGCATCTAATACACGACAATACAATCATATGTTCTTCTGTGAAGAGCATTTACTAAGAATTTCCATCTATTTTTTTTGAAATGTTGAACGTTTATCAGGTCTGGCCAAAACATAAGCTGATACTTCTTATTTGTTTCAAGAAAGTAAGACAATATTTTATTGTGACACATTGCAGCATCCTTAGCCAAATTGGTTTTTATAACTGCCATTTTTTAGGCATATGTTTGGTAGAGTGAAATGAACAAACGAATTCTGCTAACACATGACTGTGGCACCAAAGTTTAATACTTTTATTTATTAGTAGAAATGAAAAAAAGAATGACAGGATTTTATGGACACACATGGTGCCTTGCATTTCATCTTATGAAATCATCGGATAGGTGGGAAAATGTATTACATTAATTATTTATATCGATTGTTAAATAATGCCTAAAATTTAGTAATTGTTTCTCAAAATCGAGAAAGTAAAACTCATCCCTCTGCACTGCACTGGACACGTTAGCCAGAGATTGTTACCATGACAGTCATTCACTCATTTTCTGGATTTTATAGCAGATTCTGCTGTCAGTTGTACTAGAAAGATCGGTTTAGAATACAATCAGTGACATAATCAGGCTCCACCATACTGGCACATAGTTGTCGATCTTAGAACACTAAATTTCTTGAACCCATTATTTATGCTGTAAGAACGAAAGGAGATTCAAATCGCCAAATAGAATTAAATGCTCTCAACTTTGATGGTACGAACGTCGTAAGAAGTGCAGATAATGAGCCAAAATGGCTTCGTACTTACTGTGAGCATGAGTGAGATCACCATTTACTGGCATTGCGAATTTCCTAGGCTCTCTGCTGCTTAGTTCCACGAGCACACCGTGCTTATGTGCACTTGTGGACACATAGCCCTAAGTAGAATGCTCCTTTTTGTGACATAAAGCTCCATGTGTTTTATTGTCAGAGTGGAAGGAGAAACTAGCTCACAGTGTCAGCAAATAGTGGCTGCCAGCAGCTCAGAACCGCACCACTTGGATTCACTTAATTGTTGCATTCACATGACTGACGCTGGATGAAATGTTATCACCTACCAACAAATGAGTACGGGCCTAAATATTGAATAAAATTGCATAAGTTCAGTGTGCTATTAAAGGAGTCTGCTAAATAGCGAACTCAGCGTTCTCTTCCGCGCATAAGAGCAGGTATATTCCAAGCCTGAAGGCAGCCGTATACATAGTAGGCTTGAGCTTCTACTGTGCTTATTCAAATTTCCATTTTCGTAAAAACTAAAGACAAAATAATTTTTTTGCTTAAGTCTGCCATCTTTGTCATTACAAATTTAAATGTGTGTTTAAATAATAGAAAAACCGCCAACGCATTAATATAGACTGAGGACCTTTGCAATTATTCGTATTTAGGTATTGAAACTCATCTGTTTATTAAGTTCCATAAATTAGTATTAAGTACTTGCTATTGCCAATGAAAATATTTTAGGCAACACTTTTGTTAAATTTCAACCAACCAACGAAACATTTGTTCATATTCACTGCTCGATAGATAATGTGGGATGAAAGGTGGTTGTAGCATCCCGGGACTTCTTTTGAGGTAAAAGAAGGCATAGTACTAGGGCAGGATACACATATATATATATATATATATATATATATATATATATATATATATATATATATATATATATATATATATATATATATATATATATATATATATATATATATATATATATATATGTTCTACGAACAGAGGGATTGGGGGCTGTTGGCACGGCCCAGAGGCCGACCAACCGGCTTACACAAGATGGCCATCCAAGTTACCGAAACCGACAGCTCGAACAAACAAAGCGTTACACAGCCTCTCCCTTCTTTCGAACGTCTTCCCCAACGCTCCCTCAGTCAGCCTCCCATGTGTCAGCCATCACAGCGTAATCAGTGCTGCGAGATGCAACCACGAGCCAACTGTCCCAGTCATCGAGAATCGAGCGCATGTCTTCTCGTAGTGCCATCAATTCCGCGTAACACTCGGCGCAGCAAACGCGTATTTCTTAGTCCTCCTCTCCCACGATAATGTGGTCCAACGAAAGATGGGCGTACGAGTCCGAGCTTTTGAGTGGGTCGAGACAGGCAGCACATATTGTGACTCCGGGTTTTTTTGATGCCGTGGGAGAAACGTGAGGGTATCGTAGAACCCTGAGCAACTGGGGCAATTGGGTCGCATATGAACGGGCTGCACGCGATCCAGGCTTGCAAAGCATAGAAAGATGTTGTCGAATGGCGTCCTGCACATTCTACATCTGTTGATACACATTTTGACGAAGATAGGCGAGCTGGCCAATAGCAGGAGAGAGAGAGAGAGAGCTAAGGGAGGAAGCTTGACCACAACGTCAATGATCCCTCTCGGTAGTTCTACTGGACATGGAGTACACGGCTAGTGTCGCTTCAGTTGTTAATAGCTTCCTTCCTTGGACGTCGATCTCAGCCGTTGTGATATGGGATGTGAGGGACTCGCCTATCCGTAGCGCATGCAGTTCTCCCACACCGCCAAAGTTTGCCACAAGCGGTATGGAGGAGGATAGAAATCCACCAAAGTCGGATGCAATTTCAGCTGCCACCAATGTAGTGTCCCGAGACTTTTTTTAAGGTGAAGGAGGGCATGGTACTGGGGCAGAATACATATATTCTGGAAGCAGAGGGACTGGTGGTTGTTGACACGACGAGGAGGCGGGCCACGTGGCTAACACAATATGGCGACTCAAGTGACCAAAACCGGCAGCTCGAACAAGCAAAGCATTACGGTGGTAGTTTATTCAAGGCCTTTGCAGATTAATTGAAGTGTTTCCGCACATCGGTAAAACTACGAAGCCACTTGAAAGGGAGGACATCGCTTCAGCCTTTATTCCCTGAAAATAGTGTTGCAGAACGACTTATTTACTGGGAGATCTGTCTCGAATGAATTGGATCGTGTTTTGATGAAATTCTAGATTTCTTTCAATTCAACGTAATATTTATCTAACATGAAAATGCTTTATTTTTTAATTTAAAATTTTGCTTAACAGTTAGGTATAAACCATGGCTTTTTGGACCAAATATAAAGTAAACAAACATTATTAACAGGAAATACTTTTCGCCAAAATAAACGATTTATTTTTTATTCGATTGAATGAGCACGTTTGAGGAGTGCTTCATACAGGGCATAACGATGACTTCTTGCGACTACTGTTGCACACCAATTCGCCTATTTTGGGGCATAGGGGCTTTACCGCAGACCACTCTTCCTGCGTGCTTTAATGACTATGGTGTGGTCAAGCACCTGCCTTCTGCTTCTGCTGCTCCCTCTTCTTCTCTTTCCCATAGCGTTGGAAAATGGAGACTAAACTAACCTGCTTACTTTTTCCCTACAAATCAAAAGAATGCAAGACAGGTCGTATACTAAGCCCTTCAACTCTTATTCGAGTACAATTAGGAAGTAAAATCTAAAACACTCGTGAGGCGAAGGTTCAGGAAAGATCTAAAAGGCCATTAGGCGCCAAAGTGAACGAATATTTTGGCATTGGCAAAGTTGGACTGGTCTAAGAAATTCATTTATTTGAATGGATAATTCAAGGCTTAGATTGCAATTCTGTTCGTATTTAGGAGTTATAAATCTAGGGGATTTTGGCAGCCATGACACGATCGTGCTGAAACCAAGCCTGAAACTGAAGAATAATGGCCGAAATCCACTTTTTGAGGAGCCCTGACCTGGTACTTGCAGTAACACGTCACCAATCCTGGCTCAACGACAGCAATTGAAAGTGGGCAGTTATAGCTACTTTGAATCTCAACAGTTGTAAGGGATACTTAGCAGTGATTATTTCGAAGTCGATTTATGAAAAATGTAAAAAACTGATTTAAATTTAAACATCTAAATTCTTAACACACTTTGGATGTGAATTGGCCGGACACTATAAGACTAACCTACATTTTGGCCCGGATGACATTAGGCTCGCAGGACTCCATTACGTCTAGTAGATGAACACATTCGGTCCTCCATTTCCATGCCTTAGGCATTCTACCACATGGAATTCATTTAAATAGGCCTTGCAACCGCCTTCTCTGCCTACTTCGAAGACAATCTCTCTTATTTTACTTAAAGTATCTATGTTCATGCAGAACTGCAAAAAAACTTTATTGCGAAACTTTGTCGATCATGGATGAGCAATGGTGAATCAGTAAAAGCCTTTTTCTCTAAGACACAAAAATCATGCATGCCTTTACTCCTGAGCAAAATTACTTGACTTTAAATACTTTTCTCCTACTAATTTAATTCACGATCTGTACTTTCGATGGAATGTATGAACGGCTCGAATAATTGCATCAGGGGCATAGCGTCACAAAGGAGGACTCAGAACTTGCGGCACACAAAGGTTTTATTCACAGTCGTTTGCAATCGGTTTAACACAGCCGTTTCTAGATTAATGCTTCAATTTGAAATTGTTGAACTTAAGTCAGATTCTATTCAATGACTTAAAAATACAAGACAGTGCATTTTGCCTCGGAAAGTATTTGCAGCATGTCTTGTCGTTGGAACTTTTCGAATCATATATCACCCTCGTGAAAAGCTTTTTTTCCACTTTTCGTACCGTCAACTCCCTTGTGAGATTCAAATGACTTATTCACCCTTATTTGCGTCACTATACGTCGACAAGTTTTCACCATATTTGGCACATTTGTAGGCACCCATACTCTGAACAAATGGAATGCCTTGAACTGGTTTTGATTAGTCCCTGAACTGACAATTACAGAAAAAGTAAAGCGAAAGTGGGAATTGACAGCATAGTGAATCCAATCTTCCCGAATCATTCAGTCTGATGTATCTGATGCAACAAACTTCCCAAGTGATAACGCTTAGTTATTAGTCTGAATTTCGATTTAAAAAGTATTTTGGATTACTAATGAAGCACAATCTTGTGACGTTCTATGAAGATGAGGTGTGTCAGGACTTGTAAATCATATGACTACACCGTGATGCATTTTGATGATGCAATTAGACTAATATGGCTGATGTAGGTTCAGAGTTGATAATATCTACTCCATAGTTAAGGCTTTGCATACGTCTGAACAAAAAGATATTGGAAAAGGCAGGGTACTGACTAATCACTCTAACTTCGCATCGGATGGTGGTCGAAATCTTCACTCAGTTCATGTGGTTCATTAATGGAAAACGCGCAAATAGGACTGAGAAAGTCTTTACTCACCTAAACGAGGCCATGCTTGCAAGACACTGCTTTCGGTTCACTATTGGACTAGAATGGAATTCATTTCAACAAATAAAGGTTCTATATTTATTCATCTCTACTGTAATCAGTCGGGGTAACATCCACCTGTGCGAAGGAGATAGGTCTTCATTTTACTAAAAACCAACACATAAGATTGCTTCGCCACGTGCGATGCACGGTGTAAATCACGGTAAGAACAAATGTCTACGGACCGCACATGACTTACCAACTATTGCGTCTGAACCATCGCATGAGGAACTCGTAAAATTTACAAGGCTATCAAAGTAGCATTTTTAAAATTCTTCAAATTTCATGGAGCTGCTGCTGATTTGATACAGTGAACAGGAAAGAGAACTACGTCAACAAAGCAAAATGATAACAATGGGCACTTTACTTAGCTCAAATAAGGCCGATCGACTTTATGTTTCCACGACTAGGCAGAAGTCGAGTTTTGCAAGTGAGATTCCATTGCAGAAAGTGGAATCTAACTATGGACAAAGTCCAAGGTAGCCAACGCACGAATTAAAGGTTCAAATTATTGCTCGTTTCAGGGATATAAATAACTACTTTATTGTTGGTGAAATGGAGTGGGATCGGTGAAAAGCTGGTCAAATCTAAGTTACCTGTGTGAGCTCATCGATACACATCCGAGAAACCAGCGTGTTTTTCTGGCTTCAAGACAAAATGGACCAAAATTCACTTTCCTTGTTAAGTGGAGGACAAAAAATTGACTGATCAAAACAGACTGGTTCGGTAAAATCCTGGAAGGTATGGCATTTAGGGGCAAACGAACCCCCACGACGCAGGGTGTCTTAGACTGTTTTAAGTCTATCACATCGGTGCTTTACTTCACCAAGGTAAGGGAAACGAATTGAATTCATAACGTTTCTAAAGTAAACCAATTTTTATATTTATAAAAGATTCGACTACTAGTTATTCACAAACTATTCGACTTAGATTCTCTCCTCTATTCCATCAAGGGCATGGGGATCTATAAGTTCGATGATAATATTAATTAACTATCCAAGTAAATTTATCTGATAAATTAACCAGATGACTATTCCAGAAATCACCAAATGGTATCAATTCTCCACCTCTACATTCAGTTACTCGAAGGCAATATCAAACACCTACATCTTCAAAGAGCCCAGCCTTTGAACTCTGTGTTTCCTCCATCATTACTGTCCCTTTTTGTTTTTACTGCATTGAACAATTGATCTAGTTTCCAAACGGAGTCTTCTGAATAGCCTATAACTAAATTTTTCACTGATTCGGAGATTTGCACAGCTACAATACCTAGAGAATTAATAACAGTCTTAAGATTTCCGAAATTCATAGTTTAAAGCATCATTTGAAGATTGTTGGTATATCTTAGAGTATAATGGCTGCAAAACAGCGTCGTAGAAGCCCCATTATCAACATTAAAAAGTGACTATTAATTTGCCGAGTTTCCATATAGCCCCCCTTCAACTATGCCTTCTGACTAGAAAGCACTGAAGGCTCTGCCAGTAAGTAAAACAATGAAGAGTGTTTTATATTGATCAGTGGCACAATTGCCTACAACTTTTCATAAAATATCAGCATACATTTTCAAGTAAATTTGTGGGAGGTGGAGGATAAGTTAAAGCCCGTTTCGGCGAAGGCTCCTACTTATGTGAAAAGATTTCGATTTTCAAAATAGCCAGAAATAAAAATTGTAGGGGTAAATTCATTCCTTTTTGTTTTAACCAGACCACAATCACACAACTTTACAGTCCATTGCATTACTGGCATGTAAATGAGAGTCCCACAGCGTACATCGCTGAGTCGGCATTTCTGCACACTGGAAGGCTGTACTCGAGTGATATTTAGCCTCTCTCGGCTACATGCATGCCTTCAACACTCTCTGCATGGAAAATCACCCTCCCGCAACGACTAAGGTTATGTAATCAGGCAAAGCATAAGTGAGAGTGTCTATTTCTGTTCTTTGGTGATTCAGCTGATAAAAACCTCTGATTCTAATCAGTCGACACTGTAGCCATGCATAAAATCCGGTTGCACGGTGGAGTAACTTACAGTCTATTTACACAAAAAACGAAATGGTGCAATTGAAGTTGGTTTTCTGAAAGGGATTTAAAAAGTATGTGCCTCGAGTTACAGCTTAGGGTGGATGGATAATGGGCAGTGTTTTGCTTTCCTTATTCCTTCTAACTTAATGTAATTTGTTGATACGCCATTAACCCATTCATTTCAGTAGAGTTCCAAGGTCATATGTACAGGTTTCTGTGGTAAGTTGGATTTGTGAAATACGGGTTTTCATTCAATCAAGCATTGATAGACAAGGAGACCATTAATCGCACTCACATTATTATTCAATGCGCAAAATTAGTTAGTCTATTGATTTACCCATGGTTACGTGTCACTTGGGGCTCTCTCATTGCATATCCGCCGGGCATTGGGTCTCTAGGCCGTGCCAACAATCCCAAGGCTATCTGTGGGTCGACAATACGTAGTCTTCCACCTCCAGGAAAGGTATTTGGAGGCGTTGTGCCTACACAATGTGTGCGTTTTTGCACGCGTTTTTGGAGAGTGAATCCTTAACTTCGGTAAGTGTGAAATCTTTCTTTCCATGAGAAAAATTAGGCATTTCGAAATAAGCGACACCGGTGATTGCTTTAGCTGTGCAATGACAATCATCTCAGTCCCCGCAGGTTTCGGTTGCCAGCTTGGAGGTATGGTGTTGCGGATAACGTTATTCTGACTAGAAACTGATCATTCATGCCATGCCTATGTAATACAGTAACATTCAGCTTCATGCACCTTACAACGCCTTAAGAGGGTACTTTTGACTGCGAGTAAGGAGGATTTTTCCTCGATTATTACAAAACACCTAAATTTCTGTTTGTTTGCCTTGAATACGCGCTGGAAATAAGTATCAACAAATTTTAGTTTTCCCAAATAAAGAATGGGACCGGGTTTTGGAGGAAAGCACGGTTTAAGTCGACTGCCTCATGCGATTATTTGCGCATTCTATAATGCATCAATTATAAATTTCAAGAAACAGAGATTTCTCTTAAAGCTTGAACGAACCTAGGACCCTCTAAGAAGCATTCAAATTAACTTATTAGGATTATATTTACAATTTAGCTTGGATTAGGTCCAAGTAAATACCCAACTAAACGTGTAAGTTTTTCGTATAAAGATAGCGAAAAACAATTTTGCAGAGCAGTTGTGCTGGTGAGATTGGGATCGTTGGGTACCAACTGTGGAGACGATGGCAACCTTGATCCATCAAGATCTCCTCAACACAAGATAGCCGTTTTAATTTAGCGCTTGCGAAGTGTGATCCAGTGGTCTAGCCCAATATAGTGCTTTACGCGGTAGCACTCCGGGAATCTCTTGCGTTTTTAACCTTTCCAATTTGTAATCTGCAAAACTAGCCTAGAAATGGAAGCGAAACGCAAATTTACAAAGTTAACATGATGTAACATTTTTGCAATAAGATTGGAAAGGAAACAGCAGGTTTCGGATTGTAGGTTCCGTCAGGTATTTACCTTATCACTAGAATGCATGATATGCTGCAAGTGATGGGTTTAGTAACAGTTTGAAGAAAATCAGAATTCATATTTGCTGTCATGGTAATGGTCCTTTTGATAGGCCTTAAGAGTGCCTCGATCAAAAGGTCTATTTTTGGGCAGTGCAATGTTTGTCATGCAAATGAACGTTCCTACGACACACGACAGAGGGACACTACAGTCGAGTAGACTTAGATTGTAGCAAACCATAAGAGTGTCACAATGATCAAAAGCGAAAGTATGGTAAAAATTATGCGAAAGTAGACTATGTTAAGGTCTTTAAGGGACTAGAACGATTGTAAGGCAAAACATTGTGCTTTCATACACCAATTTTCGAGAACTCGTATGCCTTTCTTTGTTACTCCTCCAATTCTGGCTGAGAAAGCGCTCGGTTTCAAGATGAAATTGAAGCCTGCAAAAGTTGGCTAGAGACTAAGACTAACGCCTGACCATAACCCAAAAATTGGCGGTGTAACTGATTTGGGACCATGGCACTTCGATTTGAAAGTTATTCTGTACATGTAATTACTGGTGATAGCAGTAGGATGCCAGTAGCCAACTGCAAGTACTGCACGCACTTGCTTCCTTTCATCCGGCAACGGCCTCAATTTCTGGATAAAAGAAGATTGCAATTAGTTTTACTTTAAATTGAACGATTTTAAAAACGACCTCAATTTCTCTTTAATTTAGTGCATCCACCCTGAGTCAAAGCGATAAACTGGTACTTCACACTGGATTAGGTACTTTCTCTGGGGCGGTCGCCAAGTTAACTTTTCCAATCAAGCAACATCATACTTCTCCGGTAATTCAGAATTGGGGCCTTCTGTAACTAGGCCCACTTCTAGTAAAAATGACACTTAATCCCATTTTCATGCGTAACACGAGTGCATCAAAGTATTCATGGAAAATTCGGGCACGCGTATCAACATGTTAGAAGTGGGTCCTTCTTTTCATTATTCTGGGACCCTTTACCGGTCCAAAAGTTCTCTGCTCCCCATCAAACGCCGTTTAGGCAATCAGTTGGCTCAGGAAAAGTAATAATTTTTAGCACTATAGCCTTTATAGCTTCGAGTTTGCGACCTAAGATTCTTAACCCCACGCATTTAAATTCTAGCTAGACGCCTAAAGTGTTTGTCCCTGTCTTAAATAGACCTCTAATTTGTGCCGATGAATGTTTGAGGGTGAGAGTCTTGGACGTAATGCCAATAAGACATCCGTAGCGCGTACACAGCTCTCTATAATTGAGGAGATTATCTATACTTTAAGGAATGATCTTAGGATTTGATCCAATATTCCTTAAGAAAACGATCCATTTGGACAACAAACTGCTCAAGTTTATTGCATAGAAATGGTCTGTAAAGTAGTTTGGCCATTATCCATCACACTGGCTAACTTGTCCCATTGTATGACGCTCGATTTCGCCCCCGGATCTTGTCTCATTCTCTCTTGTCAATCTGAAAGGAGCTTATCGCGCCTCAATCACAACGGTCGATTGTTTTTAGGATTGATACTATGACGTTTACTAGGTTTAACTACGTGACAATCTGAATGACTGGCAAGATTCACGAAGTGTATCTTTAATCGACGACTCCACATAGATACCAGCAAAGCTGCATCTTCTGTTGGATTTTAGCTACCTTTTGGAGCGCTCCCGTTGAAAATATTCAAGTGTGCCATTGAGAAAACGATCTATGTTCGTAGTATACTTATGAATGTTTTTAAGAAGTCATGTTTCTAAAGTGGGAGGCAGAGTTTTGTTAATATATTTGGATAAATTCCTAAAGGAATATGGAGGAAGTAATAGAATGTCAAGTAAGTCGAACTAACCTCGTGATTTAAATGCGCACTCTGGATTTTTGAAAAAACGAATGTCAACACGTAGCCTACAACTTGTTCCCAAATTATAGAAATCAACTTGTCCTCAGTCAATGAGGCGAAGCCGTCTCCTTCAGTTATCTCTCAAAATATCACCGAGTTTAACATCTCAGTGCTATGAAAGGGATTCTTGTTTGCTGTGCCCAGTGTCAAAGTCCCTCAGAGCATTATTAAACTCAATGACAGCTTCTCACCTAGGCTAGCAAGAAGAACTGAGTGGTTGCAGAACAGGTACTCCAAAATGCGATGATAAAATTGTGTGGTTGGTAATTAGTAACGAAAGCATGTGCAAATTCCCGCGGGAGAAATGAGTTGGAGATGACTTTCGGATAGGATTAATAAAAGCTAATGTTTACAATGCGGTGAGTAACACCATGGCTTGAGTCCTCGAAACCGAAATGCTTACATTCTAACAGACGGACTGCTTTAATTTCATACTCTAACTGTTTTTGCATGAAGTCATCACCTTGATAACGAAGAAGACGTGCATCTTGATGATGTGTTCGAAAGGAAGCTCACACTAAATCCAGGGTGTGGTAAATGCGCAGGGCATCATAAACAAACAAATCATCTAGAAAAAAATCCAAATTATAAGCATCGCTTTAACAAAGAATTTACTTTGGTGAGACGACCGATAGAGGCAGAATAACCACGGGCGTCCTGAGAGCACCTAGGAGATTCGCGAGAGTCCTGATATCTCGACGAACTCCAAGCATTTCTGCTTGTTTGAGTACCTCGAGTACCTCGCTGAGCTTCTACTAAACAATTTGATACTCTGTGTCTTCTCGTTCAAATTCAAATTCTCAGTGGATACAATGCTCCTGAAGTTTATCTTGTTGAAATGCGTGTGCACGTAACTCTTCTGCATTCTCTTGGTTACTCCGTAAATCGCAAATGAGTAATAATCTCACGGCTACTCATTCTCTTTTTTATTTGTCATTAAATCTAATAGTATTTGTGGCATTTGCTTTAACACTCATCCGGTCACACTTACAAGGACTCTGAATTGAAATGTGCACGAGCGGATAATTACAAAGATACTTTCTAAATAAAAGCATCCATTTTTACTCGTTGAGAGAAGAATGGCAAAAGTTCCCCATCTGCCAATGTAAAATCTGCTAAAAGGAAAGTGGTTTTTGCTTGAAATGGATAAAAGTTAATTGGAGCCTAAGCGTTTAATCTGCATACTTTTGAGGTGAGGATGGGGATAATTAAAGGGAACTCGTATGGGCATTTGCACAACGATTCTTTACATGTGTATGTGCTGTCAGCTTCCGCTAAATTTATAGCTAATTGTCCGGCTTTTGACCATTACCCTTCCTAATACTGCCAAAGCATACATGCTCCATGGCTTTCTACATCGAAAGGCGCCCTTCACGATCATATTAGACCGAGTTGTTTCTTAAGCCTATCTCATTGCGCAAAAAAAATCCTTGCAACGATTGGAATTGAAGGAAGGCAATAAAAAGGCCTGTGGGAGGGGATGAGATTCGGACACCGGATAAACAGATGAATTTGCAAATTCCAAAAGATTACAGGGTGAAGTGGCTAATTGGTGGACGGGTGAAGGTGATGTGCGAGTGAGGGACATAACGAAAAAAGCGTTGTCCTGCAGGAGATGGCGTGTTGATCGGGCCCTAGTATCTTGATCACAAGCTCCCTAATCACGTCAACGTAACCCAAAGTGGTCTGCCTCATCAATTTCATAAAATCGCTTATTCACTTTTGCTTCTTACGTCGAATAGCAAAAAAAGTATTACCAACACAACTAACTGAACAATAAGGTGCTGTGTCTACGTAATTCGCCTCGATATCGTGCCACGTAAGCTGAGTTTGGATTGACTCGTGGTCAAAATTGAGATTCCACGAACGAACCGTCGCACACCATAACTTGATGCATTGTCTATTTGTTAAACCCTTGGGCACCACCTATACAATCTTTTTTGGTAGGTGAAGGTTCCCGTGTTGTACATTGATGCAAGCATGACAAATTTCAGTCCCAAATGTATTTTTACAGAAAAGATTTCCAAAAAGCCGAGTCCGAGTGTACCGAACACCAGAATACGTGATTGGGGTAGTAGTAAAAGTCCCAAGAGGCCTAAGATTAGCAAGATATGGCAAGTCTCAGCTGCGGTTTATAAAAACAAAGGCATCTGATAGCGGATAGTTGTAACAATAGAATGTAATTAGGACTCTATAACGACCGCAAGTAAAGAAATAAGATTAGTTAAACCACAAAGTTTCCGCAGGCTTTGGATATCTCAACAAACTCTAACACTTCGTACCGATTTTTAAGGACTTTTATAACGCATTCGATGTCGTCTATACGTTCCTTCATCTAAATGGCGTGCTATACTCTCCATGGCCAAGATAGTACCAATTCGATAGATCTAAGACTGTAGCAGTCTTAGCACCCTTGACATTCTCGTGGTTTGTGTTAACTTAAATCGGCACAGGTATGGACTTCGTACTGAGCTCGCATAGCTCAGAGGACAATCCAGAGTAGGCAACTCCAAATGAGCAGAAGCCTTTCATTGTATGGACGTGACTCAAAATGCTTATTTATCGTCATCTAACTAGTGCGTTTGGTGGTCCTACAGTTCTGGTATGTGCATGAAACCGTTCCCGGCAATGTCAGCTGGATGTACCATAGTTGTAGGGGTCTGTACTCAAGTAGTGGAATAGGCTTCGATGAAGGTGAATGCCAGAAATACCAGTGCTGTCACCAGATGACGCCAGATGCGTAGACAAAAAACATTAACCGGTAAAAGCAATTTGGACATCCACGCATGCATGTCAAAGTCGTATGGAGGGCGACACTTTGGGCCATGAATGACTGGTATTAGGCTGTAATGTTTAGAACTAAAGCGAACAGAAGAAAGCGGCAACAAATTCTCGTAAGCTTCAAAGCAAAGGCTAATCCCCGAGTGTAGTTCAACATGTGGAAACAGCCGTCAACGCGATAACTAAAAGTAAGATCTAAAATATCTCTTCATTATCACTCCAGAGGTCTTAGACAGCGAAGTCAGCAGACCTTCATACCTTGTGGCTCCTCACCCATGCATCAATACTACAACCTAGCGAAGCGATGAAGGATATTCGTACTCCTTCAACACAGTCCGTCACAGATCCAGCTCCGGACAGTCGAGACGACGAAGCGATCATTAACAGAACAGCCTTCGACCTCCCAAAACCCACTTCAACGACGACTCCACACTGCGTGGTGCGCGCCACCCGTGCATCGGATATAAAACGACTACACAGCCACCCGAAGATATGCCAACACCAGATCATACGAAGCCCACTAAAAACTAAACATAGGACCCGATATTAACTACGTGACGCCTTAGAAGACCAAAAAGCACCGAAAGAGCGTACATCACGCCCCGGAATGAGCGTTCAGCACAATTGCATCGGTGAGAACAACAACACGGAAACTAGAGCGAGGACTGTTAGTAAAAACACTCACGTATCCCAAGCTTCAACAAAAACGCGAGTTCCCGAATCGAAACACAGAAGAGAAGGAGAAACACAAGGAGGTAAGGGGAGAAACCTCCCTCTCCCGCTGACAGCTGTTAATTTCATGTTTAATTGTACAATTTTGCATAAGGAAACGAAGCCGTTGGGAAGGAACGCTTGACAAATTGTTTGATTAGTGAGTTGGGGGGGGGGGGGGGGGAAGGGGAATAGATGTACAAGGGACTCAGGCAAGTGCTATCACCATGAGACTATTGAAAGATTTACAGCACAACTCAGCGTCAATCTACCGATATTCTTCAGAGAAGCATAAATTAGTTTGCGTCATCTTTTGAATTCACATCGCCAACGCTGTTACATCCTTCTTTGCTCCCGTTATTCGCAGCAGCAGCAGCAGCAGCGCCCTCAGAACGAGCTTTTCGAATGCTGGCAAAATATTCATGCTCCATTGCTTCTTTCGCCGTGAGACGCTCATGGTGATCATATCTCAACAATTTGTCAAGCAAATCGATCGCATCAGGTGTTGCTAAATGCTCACAGTCAGCCGTAATGAAACGGTCCCAGCGTTTTCGGCCATGCCTTCCCAGAATGTCATTGAAACGAGGGTCCATCTCAATGTTGTACTTACGAATGTAATCGAACAACTCGACCGTGCCCAAAACTTTTGCAATGCGTACCAACTGGTCATAATTGTCGTGTCCGTGAAAAAATGGTTCTTTCTTGAATATCATACTGGCCAACATGCAACCCAGCGACCACAGATCAAGAGAGTAGTCATACGTCTACAATGGAAACATGGAGTTGGTAACCCCATTCACTTTACCCTCCGAAAATGACCATAGAGATGAAACGCCTGGAAATAGATGGAAACGGACCATACCTGATAATCCAGAAGCAACTCTGGGCCCTTGAAATACCTAGATGCGACACGAACATTATATTCCTGACCAGGGTGGTAAAATTCAGCAAGACCCCAATCGATGAGGCGGAGCTTCCTCATTGGATGGTCAATCATAACGTTGTGAGGTTTGACATCACGGTGCATGATTCCCATGCTATGACATGCATCGAGAGCGCGAAGTAATTCAAACATGTAGAACCGAATGTCGTAGTCAGTCAAATTTTGGTACAAATCCTTGAAATCCTTGTTGTCAACATATTCAAAAATAAGAGCTGGAGTTCTCGACTAAAGATTTGAAAGTAGTTGTGATTACAATTACTAGCAGAAATGTCTTCAATTATCTGTACTTGTAGATCACAAAGCATCAAGGAGTCCAAAAGCAACAAACGTGCATTAAAGGTTACTGCAATAATTTGAACTATGCATCTGCACAGAGGATTGACTCAGTGACGCCTACGAACTTACCACAGGATCCTTAACGGCAGCCAAGAGAGAAACAATATTTTCGGCGCCTCTGAGATTCTCCAAGATTTTGATTTCACGACGAATTTTCTTCTTCTTTACCGGCTTAAGCACCTTGATAACACAATTGGTGTTGTTGGTGATATTTATGCCCTGAAAAACTTCACTGTACTTCCCACGCCCAAGCTTTCGCACAATTTGATAATCATCCTGATCTCCCCAATTAATAGTGTAGTTTTCATAGTCCCAATACTCACGGGGCTTGTTCAGATTTACATCAGCATAAATGCGGGCTCTGCTTTGTACCTGCATGCCTAAAATGTCCATGATGTGATTCAAATAATTGAAAATAAGCAAGGAACGCTCATGAACTAAAGTACACATATAAGAGCTGTTCACTTGATTGCCATGCCAAACAAAAAAATAGGATAAAAGCAACAAAATAAAAGGCCCTAGCAATGTGGAAAAAGGGCGGAATACTTCTGCTCAGTGTCCATCTGCAATAATGAGCTGGGTGGAAAATACTGCGCGATCCACAGAACACGAGTTTAGCGAGCGAAACATCCAAAACGATTTGAGCCTAGCATGCTTAAGGCAAAACAGATCTAACCATTTCCCAAAGCCTCACCACTAGACGCGACGAACGTACGCCCGACGAACAGACGCAGAACCGAAACCACTCTAGAAAAAGCCACCAGCTTAAGCAAACAAAAGTTTACAGGTAGAAATGCGAAACGCATATTTATGTAAAACTTGGTCAGATCGTAATTGCCAAAATGCACAATTTCAAAAAGGAATTTACGGTGAAATGTTTTAAATTATATAGCGTGGAAGCATATGTTAGAATTGGTAGAAGAGCATTGCATATGCGCCTGTAGCGTCCCGAGACCTCCTTTAAGGTAAAAGAAGGCATAGTACTGGGGCAGAATATGTATATTCCAGAAATGGAGGGCTTGGGGCTGTTGGCACGGCCCAGAGGTCGGCCAACCGGCCAGTACAAATTGCCCCTTAAGTGACCGAAACTGGCAGTTCGAACAAACAATGTATTACGACGCTGTTCCATCAGCAACATCCACCTGTTGTTCTGGACTTACTGGTTTTGCCAGAAACTTGACCAAGTATCTAAAAGAACTCTTGGAATTTTATGATATTTGAATATCCCACTCAGTTTGAGCGTAGCCCCTGTTATTCATGAAAGAGAACAATTTCGCCTTTTTAAAGGGCCTTTATACATGTCCATGGACATTATTAAGAGTCCTTTTGCATAAATACCAGACCTCGTCTTTACAAATAATTTTAATTACTTTTTCAGCTTTAACGAATTCTTGGCTTATGCTTGGTGATGCTTTATTTATCTCATGACCTGTGGCAAAATGCTCGTTGTTTTTTGCGCAGTTAAGTGTTAAAGTGAACTGCTATTGACTCGCGCTCGTGAACTCCGGTGGGCGATTTCTCTCGTTTGTTCTTACTGCTTTTCTGATGGCAGAATTGTATTTCAATGACCGCCGCGTCGATGGCCGTAAAACAACAGAACTGCGCACCATCCATTGTGAATTCCTACCTGGATTGGCGGATGGTTCCGTTCTTCTACAACAGGGCAATACAAAAGTAACTGCATCAGTATTTGGTCCTCATCCTTGCAACGTCAAAGCTGACGAAGTACCTGATGAAGTTTGTATCACTTGTCAGTACAATCGTCCGCCTTTTGTCAACACTTCTGGCAGTCGACAGAAACACACCCATTCCGATAAAGTTGCAGCAGAATACGCAATGACTATTGAGGTTCGTCCACTTTGTATATGGTATTAAACTAACTAACTTTTAATTATTAATTGTCGCTGATCAATGCATCCTGTGAACAATTGAGGAAGTGCTGGTATAAAGTCTTACATGGAAAATCCTAGGTAGGAATCAAGAGCGTCAGGCCATACTGAAGTACTTTTTAGTCTATTTCACGTCCCATATTTGTTTCGTATGAGAAGTTTCTAGCCAGAAAATGTTTTTATACCTACTTGCTAGCCTTCTTTTACCAAAATAATTTTGTTTTTGGGATATTCAGGAAGTCTTTTCAGCACTAATTCGTGGATCAATTTATCCAACGGCTCAAATCGATATATTCATCGAGGTTCTCCAATCAGACGGTTCGGAATTTAGCACTGCGATCAACGCCGCTAGTCTAGCGCTAGTAGCTGCTGGAATCGAAATGATTGGCTTTGCCGTTGCGTCAACTGTGGGTACGTTCTGCGCAGTCATGAACGCCTTCAGAGCACCTAAATATCCCCATGTTTTTTTCGTAGGCTTTTATGGGTCACGATTGTTCGCTGACTTGTGCCGGTATGAGGAGAACTCCCGCGTTACTCGAGTCACTGTTGCCTGCCTCTTCGGAAGCCCAAATTCAGATGCAAATGCCCTCACGGGAGACTTCGCACCTTCCCTCCCCCCTGCTGCTTTGCCTCAGCACCTCTTTGGTGCCCGCCTCCTTCATACGCGGCTCTCATCATGGCTTCCCTCGGAAAAGCTTATCAGTCTCATTCGCGGTGGTGTTGAGGTAGCCAAGGTCATTCATAGCGAACTTTCTGAGAAATTGAGGCGATACGTGAAGCTCTCTGAGCGCATGTAAACAGCGCAGCTTTCGGCTACCAACATATGGCTTCTATCTCTAGGGTCAGGGAGCATTTGGTGACAGCGGAAATGGAGGATGCCGCGTCGCACCTATGAGCGCCTGGTCACTTCACATTCATCCTATGGGATGTAATCTCTGTCAAACAGGCTCCCAAGTCCTATGTGACGAATCGCCGGAAAACATAGTTGCAGACACATGAACTAGCATTCTAGCTTCGAATGATGTTTGACTTGATTGAATTTGCGCGAGAGGGCTCACTTCTTCGCCCTCCCCTAAAAGCCAGATTCGGCGTTCATGACGCATTAAAGGAATTTATTTATAGGTTTTAGATAGTTGGTTGCATCGCCAATGAGAGAGGTAGCAAAATATGAAAATCAGGTTCGCATGTGCGCGTAATTTACGTTTGTAAGCTTTCCCCAAATATACAGGTACGCTGAAGCAGAACAAGGCAATCAAGCAGTTTTGTTAACACAAACCCGCCGCGTTGGCGAATGCGCACCAGGCTACACCAGCTCGAAGTCTCCATCTGCAATGAAGAAAAAGCGCCATGATATAATTTTCCATCACTGAAGATTTGGAACAGAGACAATTCCGAAGTTTTAGAGAGAAATTGCGGTACACCCCATTTTCGGTCTTATTAGTAGAGATTTACACGAGTGAAGTGTAAAATGAAGCAAGGGCAGCGACACTAAGGGCATAGATGTAGCGTGGAAGATTATGATTTTATACAAAGTACCTTTGTACTAGCTAGTCAGGCTAATTGTGTTATGAAGGTTTGTATTACTCGTTCTTTCGGGCGTTATTATGCTTAACATAGATTATAACACAAGGAATTGGTAGCTTAATAACATATCAATTAACATTCGGGTGAATCTTGTTCTTATGCGCTACGAAAAGAGCACTGTCGGCGGCTCACCCATTTTGCATTTGGAACTCAAAGGAGTGGATGAGGCAGAGGCGGCGAAGAGCTCGCCCCACCCCTCAGGGGTGCGGAGGGAGGTGAAGGAAGGCGGGGGAATGTTTCGAGGGCGGGTCTCGTGGACTTCGAAGAGGGAGGACGAGAGTTGGTCGGCGACTAGGTGAGTGCAGAGGTCGTCGAAGTCAGCTTCAGTGCGGCAAACGAAGGCCACGGCAAGGGAGGGGTCGAGACGCCGCAACGGAAGTCGAAGAGGAGTAGTGCAGTGAAAGGAACCGTCCAGCGAGGCAGCCTCCTTGCTCATTCCCGGTGCTGGCTCGCCCAGAATCGCCGCCGGTTGTGTGGTGTGCGGGTCGAGGCAGAGTACCTCGTCGTCACCCACACTCCCGATCAACCAGAGGGCGTGGTTCGGTCTCCCACCTATCACACCCACGCACTGGCGGAGCTTGAACAGACCCTTCCACCAACAAAATACATACAACGCTAGTTTGCACTTTAAGACGACATCATAGTGGAACACTTTGGTATCGATGGTTTAAGCATTAATAAAATAGGGAATTAGGTCCATTACAGAACTGTTTCATAACCAAGTTTTCAAGATTCCCGTAATGGTCTTCCCGCTTTAACTCTAAACCCCTTTGGCATTACCTAAAATTACAGACGCTCATGTCTTAAGTGCACTTTTGGGCGCGAACTTAGGCTACAGTGGTAGACAAAATGCAATGCCATCGTAATGAGGGTTAAACCTTCCATCACAACCGTCAAATCGTTGAGTTGCTTTAACGAAAAGTAGACACCATCACGAAAAAGTGTCTTTTTGTAAAAAGACAACGCTATCAGTTAACCCTAGTAAAATATCGGAAATAGTAGTGTGCCTAGCATACAGCTAAATAGGGTACAATTCTCGGTAACTCAATAATGCAGACCGTTGGAAATCGTTTGGAGGAAATCTTGCGTTGAAGTCTAGTCAGAACGGAAGTAGTTCAACGCACAGACAAGTGTAAATTGCTAATAAAAAGCAACTCAAACGATCACATGAGAAGCTCGTTTTTAAGGAAGAGTTGGTCTCAAAACGGTTTTAAACTCGTAAAAACCCAACAAGAGATTTTCGTGTACTCTTGTATGCGTGGCAGCCTACTCTGCCATCCCTTCTATGGTTTCTGGTTTACAAACTCAGGAAATTTGAGGAAGACTCACCTGAAGTGCAGGCGCGTAGCGCATATTGAACTCGTGGAGGCCGAGCCTAAGAGGAAGAATGAGGAGCAAAGGGTGCCACGTGGAAGAAGAGGTTGTGGTAGTGAGCGTGGAAAAGAACTCCGAGTTCAGAGTCTCCGAGGTGGGGGAGGAGTCGTCTCCAGGGAGAGTCTTTGTCTCCAACACAGAGACCGACATGTTGCGGGGCATGTTATAGATCGGAGGTAGGATTATCGCCACACTTTCACTGTCTACCTCCACAGTTATTGGACTGCTCACAATAATTGGTCTTAAAGGACAGAGAAAGAATTGTGGAGTCGCATTACCTAGACTACCACAGGACTGCCATCAAAAGAATTTATTGAGGTAAGGTTACCGACCTGTCGCTACTTTTCCGCTCTGCTGAGGAGTAAAGAGAATCGTGGGAGATGGGAGAAGAAGGCGGAGTGACCTTATCGCAAGATGTCTTATCAGTTTTAGGAGCTCGGGCCGAGGCACTTCGTCGACAGAGACTTTCTGGCAAAAAAACAAAGCATGCACACGGAAAACGAAGAGCACTATATTACCAAATTCCAATCGAGCAAGAAAAACATTGAAAGTAATCGTAAAATAAATAAAATTAGTTCGTCAATAAAATTAAAACCAGAGTCGGCTAAAAATGCAATTTATTCTTCTGTTTGAACCAATTAAGTTAAAAATCGAGGATTTCACTTGCTGTGGAAGTTGCTTTTTCATAAAGGTTAAATACATTATACTGCGAACTCTACAGGACGACCTTATCCAACCTTAAATTTATGAAACCGAGGTGAATTCGAGACTACAATATATTGAAGTCTTAAGCTTACTTATTTCCTTCACCACAATTCCATCTTCCGTTGTCACATGAACAACAAGGTTTGTCCATCGATCACCAGCGGAAAGCTTCCTATAAAACGTGAGTGCAATTACATCAATCAATCACTACTCTACCTGTAAACTCAGCATTATCAAGTCTTCATTAAGAGTTTCAGTTCGTGAAATTTCTGAGGCATGGACTCAATTTCAATCACACAAATCCAGGTCCAAAAAACACTAGGTAGTTGAATGTCCAGTTCGTGACAAAGAAGGAAAAAAATCAGCGGCTTTAGTTTCCAACTAGGTATAGGTGATATGGTGAATAGTGATTCGCTTACGGCCACAGAATGTCGATGACTAAAATAGTAAACCTACTTAAGAATTTGAGCAACTGTGTTGGGTCCTAACCAGCTGCTGACAGTCTTATTGTCATCTGATGCGGCTTTTGATGCTAAAATAAAAATAATGGCAAACATAAGTAATGCAGAGAGAATATTCATACACACGAGTGACCTCAATCACTAACCAATTTTGTGAATAGAATAAGGTGCAGTCGGCTTATCTTCAAACATCTTCAAAATTCGCAAGTATGATCGATCCAAACGATCGGGATTCCAACGCCACCCTGAAGGGCAAAAGAAAGGATGTCCTGTCAACATGCGCGAACCTGGCTGACGGAAGCATGGTCAATCAAGGGAGACGAATTAATATCAGACATTACTGACTTCGACCCAAATGGAGCTGCATCAGCGCCTGACCAACCAGCATTTGACCGCACCGATGCATGCAGCCCCAACCAGTGTCCGTGGTGGGGCCCTTTTCATCTCCGATCGGTGCGAAACCTCGCCGGTATGTGAACCACAATCTTGAACGGATATCGTCGGCTATCGCCTCTTGGTCTAAAAAACAAAGCGAAACTAATAAATATGATGCATTCGACGTAAACAATCCACAAAACAGCATGTGTGCACCAACCTACCATTTAAGGAGCTGCGTTCTTCACCTAAAATCCAGACAGGTTTGTCTATAATTGGAAGATAAGGATAATCCGCACTAGTGTTCGTAAGCACTGCTAGAGCTAAAAAGAAATACCTCGGTTATGGATCTTACATTCCCAATAGGTATCCATCTGAATATTTGTTCAAGAAAAAGGATAGCCCCTTCTGTAATTTCAACACCTGAAATCTTGCCTGTATTTTAACAATTCCTCCATGTAAAAATCTAAAATGAAAATAACCTGGTTACTCTCCCAGACAACGAAGAGCCTAGTTCAAAGCTTCCATCTATTGTAATCGACTAAAATGCGCCAGCGCAAAATTACTGCCAGAGGATCAAAGAGAGCTGAAATTTGGTCCCCATTCCTCGGTTTGTAGCTACGACAAGACAAGCAAATGGAAGTTAAATGAACCAAGAAGCTATAATGCTTTGCGAGGAGATGTAACCAATCCATCACAAGGAAGTTTACTCTTAAAATTCTATTTATTAGTGAATATGCAATGCTCATAAGTTATTAAAAAAAGGTGGGGTGGGAATACCAGGATATATTGAATGCTTAAAAAACCAATACATATTTACGATACACCTAGAACCAAACACCAAATTAAAGGTAAATCAAGTCAATAACAAAAACTGAATTGTCCTAAAGAAATTTACGGAAGAAAGCTTAAAGACCCTATCCTCCGTCTTCAAAAAATCCAATATGATATTTCCCGCAAAGAAGGGTCAAGTACAAAAAACGGCAGAGCAAATGCTCTCCATTGGGAATCCAATAAGCCTAACATAGAAACCATGCCAGAACAACTCCACGATATTGAAATCAAGAGCCCAGACATACAGTTAAAGGGTGAAGCTAATGAGGCGCCAGAAACGGTGTAAATTAAAACAAAATTCTTACATGCCAGTAGCAGCCGTTTTAAATTTTTGTCCTATTTCGTACCAAATATTATGCAACCAAATTGATCAGTTAAAGTGTTACAATGACCTGTTGGATTAACCAATACCATCTAGTATGCATTCAACTGGATCTCATTGCATCCTTATGAAGCTAAGCATAGTAGTTATTCTTTGTAGCGTCCCGAGACTTTTTGTAAGGTAAAAGAAGGCATAGTACTAGGGCAGAATACATATGGTCTGCGAATAGAGGGATCGAAGCATGCTGGCATCGTCCAGAGTCCAGCCAACCGGCTAGCACTATATGGCCACCCAAGTGACCGAAACCGGCAGTCAGATCAAACAAAGTATTGCATCTATTGAGTAAACAGAAAGAGGCTGGAACTGCTAGCGTGGCTCAGAGGCTATACCCTATGGCAAAGGCAATATGGTCACTTACGTCAGAATAACCGTACCAGGCAATAAGACGAACAAAGCATTGTGTTTTTATTTAGGTCTCAGAATCGATAAAGAGTCTATGTAATACTTTGTTTGTTCGAACTGCCGGTTTCGGTCACTTGGGTGGCCACATTGCACTAGACGGTTGGCTAGCCTCCAGGCCGTGCCAACAGCCCCCAAGCCCCATGGTTCCAGAGTATATATTCTGCCCTAGTACTATGCCTTCTTTTACTTTAAGGGAAGTCTCGGGTTGCTAAATATTGCTATGGTTCCCCATCGTTGTACCTTGGGCAGTTTGACTTGCCTCTGGATCAATCCAATAGCCAAAGCCCTACCGTGCGTCGAACATATAATCAGCCCCAGTATCGTGCCTTTGTGTTCGTAGAAGGCGTGTGATGCGGCGTTGGTGGCAGCGGGATGCAAATCAAATTTTAAAGGATATATGTTCTTGCCTCTACTGCTGAGTGATAAGTCTTAGCGAGACGGAAGGAATGCACATGCTTATATCAGAATGGCTGAAACTAGCGTCAAGCTTCTGCAATTATCTAAGTCCTGTGATCTACAGAAAAGTTGTCGACAGTTGAGGCGATACTAGTTGCAAATCATCCCGAAAATTTCGGTACGAAGCAATCTACGATACCTATTTTAAGATGATTAGGTGAACACGCGATACTTCCTCCACTTCCCTGATAACTAGATGGAACCCTGATAGATATAAGACTAGATCGCGATGAAATGAGAAATTTGCTCTTAAGCCAGTGTTCCTGCAACCAGCTGCGGGGCTGTGCCATAACCATCACAATCCCCTTAACCAAACCTATTTCCTCTACAGGACGAAAGTGAAGATCCAGTAAACTACTCAAGATGGATCAGTGATGTTGCGGTCATATGTGTTCTCATTTGGATAAAACTATGTTGAATGGCCCGATTGGATCGATGCTGTTTTTCTTGAAGCATCGATTACGTTGTGATGGCTGATGCGGGAGGAAGACCCAGGAAAACTCTAAGGGGGACGTTAAAAAGCTTAGGGGAGTTATATTACGTGTTGTTTGTTTGACTGTTGATTTTGATGAATGAACAACTTAGCGGCTCCATCATTTTACCTTCGCTGGGTGGGTTGACCTCTAGGCCACGCCAATAGCTCCAATTTCCGCTGGCTGCCGAACTTTGACCTCACAGCAAAAAAGGCCTTTACTTCCGGTGGTTAAGTCTGTGGTAATTCACTGCAGAAGAGTCTTTAAAGCTACATTTAATTATGGCGATCACTCCAATGGGATATTTGAAAATGTCCGTTATGGATCCCCTTAAGGATCTTATCTTACATGGGGATAATTTTATGACTACTCCAATTTTGGGTAATAGAAGGTTGACACAGACTATCACAATAACCCGTCCATAAGTAATTTGATCAGCTTTTAGGTAAGTAGTCTCACCAGTAAGAAATGGATTCTACGCTATTTAGATACTTGACCAAACTTGAACAGTCCCTCTCGTCCAATATAGTCAACAATGAGACAAAACGCTAGGCATAATAGAGGATATGCACAAATATCGTTGTAAGTAGTTGTTTTCATGCGCCTATTAAAACTCGGAGGCTACTAGTCCTGGGCCTGGGTAATTTTTGAAACGGCATTCCCATTGCTTAAGTTAAGGCAGAAAATGAACAATGGAGAGGCTGGAAAAAATTATTTGATGAAATTGGAGAGCATATTGCAATGAACTAGATGTCAGCTTAACCCTCCATTTTGGTTACGGGCACCTAGTTAGCCATCTTGCCTTCGCCGGGTGGAATGACCTCCAAGCCATGCCCTTAATACTTATGCTCTTTCAATGTATCTTGTAGGCGAGGGGCGGGTGAGCAATTTAAATCTGGTCCTAGACGAGCGGGACAATTCTCCGGACGTAGATATATCCACCTCCTAACTTCTATTACTACGCTACCCACTAACCATTTCAGCTACTACAATAAGGAAAGAAGAAGCTCCAATACTGGTGGCAACGCCGGCGGATCTATGTTCCCTCAAAGATGTTATGAACTTTGAAGATTGGACTAAAGCTCTTAGGTTTAGCATCCACCTATACTCTCAGCGGCAAAGAATTCAGCAAGTGTCATTCTCAACAGCAATAGATGCCAATGTCTCTCATGACTCCGATACTGACCAATGCTATAAAGCATTTGCTCAGCTCGTCACCGACTAGCGAGAGCAGTCCCTGGCTAGGGACTTTTTCATTGCGATCAAAATCCTGGCAAGTCTGATTAGGAGCAAGCTAGAAATCTGCAACACCTAACAGAACGGGCCTTTTGAAGTATACCATCCAATAGGGTCACTAACTTGGTGATCGTTCAGTTCAGGGCGATAGTCCGACTACTTAGTGCTGCGGAGAAAATCCGCATCATAAAGGTCAACGATCTCAGCCACGTGACCGAGTTCGCAACCAGGAGGCGTCAGAAACTCCGCCTGACATCGCTTCTCAGACGTCCAACAGATGGTCAAATCCTACACATCCAAGTCGGGCAAACTAAGGGGACATTCCTGCAGCTTCATCCTTGATTCGGGTGCAGCAATATTCGCATCGGTGTCCCCTCTACAAAACTGCTCTTGGCAGAAGAAGGAAGATGATAGTAAAGGGGGACTTGGTTAAAGGACTCCATAAGGAATGAAAGCTAAACGGCGCAATTTCTCATGTGTCCACAACTAGCTTGGGACGTGACACTTGGCACTGATTTCCTTCGTAACACCAAAGTGGTCCTTAATTTTGCATGGAAGCGAATGCGGTTGTTTTGCGGCCAAAATAAGGTGCCGACTACGTCCGCAGCGCTCTATTCGAGTCTGCAACTAATCCCATAAACAACGTAGATGATCCTTTCGCACGGTTAACTTACATTCTTTATAGTGATAAAAAGAAACTTCGCCATTTGCTGATTGATTATACGAACGTTTCTATGGCAAGAAACGAAACATTGTCAAACAATACATAGACGTCGGCGGAGCCGGACCCATTTGGCAACCATCCGGACGCATGTCGCCGCCTTTCCTGGAAGAAGTAGACCGTCCGGTGGAAGAGATGATCAGGGATAAGGTCATAAAACCACCTAAGTCACCGTGAGCCTTTATGATTACATTGGTAAAGAAAATCGACGATAGTATACAGTTGTGCATCGATTACAAGAAGTTGAACGCTGTGACTAAGACGGACGCGTTTCCCTTATCCCGCATAAAAGATTTGTTAGGCTCCCTGCATGGATCAAAGTGGTTCACCATGCTGAACTTAAAATCCGGATAGTGACAAGTGGAAGTGGCAGGACCAGACAGAGAAAAGACAGCATTCATAGAGTCGGAAAGACATTGTCTGGAATTTATAAAGTCCGTTTGGCACTAACGCTGCACCTACCTTTTAGCACCTGATGTAGCCAGCTCTAATTGGTCTTTTCCAATCTTGACATTATTGTTTTTGGTAGTGACGTCCAAAACTAGTGCTGGGTCGACTGCGAGATGCAGGATAGACCTTAAATCCAAAGCAATGCCATTTCCCTCAACGCACAGTTACGTTCCTGGGACATGAAATCTCGTCAGGTAGGGTGGTGATTTCCGAAGACCGTAAAAAACAAGTGAGAATTTTGCCAACACCAACCAATCAGACGGGGATCCATGGTTTTCTTCTCTTGGCGAACTACTATAGGCGAAAAGGAAGCGTTTAAAGAACTAGAGCGAACGCTCTATTCCGCACCGATCCTTGCCTTACCCAACTTGGAGGCCAGGGCACCACGCTTTGTACTGGACATAGACGTCAGTGATGCAGCCGTGGATGGTGTACTTTCACAACGGGACAAAGAAGGAAGAGATCACGTCATCGCTTAAGCCAGTAACAGACTCAACAAGAAATGAGACAGAAAAGCGCAACAGGGCCTGAGTTGTGCACCGCCCATACAAGAGATAGCGACTTCAAACAGCCTGATAGCGAGACAGATTAGCAAGAGCTGACTTGATTAAAAAACAATGAAAGAGATTGACCGTTCACTTGCACGCTTGTATAAGAAGCTGCAACGATATAAATTTGCAGCCAATTACAGAAAAGATAATTAACATAACAACGCGGACGCACTGTTCTGCAGGCTCCCTCCCGCCAGAAACGGATGGCGTTATAGTGGATACACTATTTTTGGGTGAGCCCACTAAACACTATTAGAGAAGTATGCAGAGTACAAATTCTGACACAGCTCTGGTATTTGAGAGTTTTCTGGCATCCTCTTATAAGCCCACAGCGGAGGCGATGAGCTCGTCCGGTAAGGCAGCATGGTGGAAATGGCAACAATGATAGAAGTTCTCCCTAAAGGGTGAGGTTTTATAGTACCAAGAAGACACCGTGTCTCCCAAGCGCCTAATGTTGCCAGGTTCGTTAATACAAACAGTCCTCCAAAGGCAGAGGCCTCGAGCAAACGATACTGGTGGCCCTCACCCACCCCAGACGTACTGAAGTTCTATCGAATCTATATTGCTTGCAGCAGTTTCAAAAAGCCTCACTCCACAGCAATCGCACCTCTGCAGCCCATGTCTACAGCAGCTCACTGTCTACTATCACCCATAAGGAAGGGAAAACGATGTATTTTGAATATGGTTGACTACTTCATGAAAGTAGTCGAAGCGAAATATATGAAGTCGCAAGACGCTGAAACGGTCGCTGCCATCAGTGCAGAGGTTTCTTCTTTACCTCGTCTTCACTTTTAATACTCCTGATATGGAAAGATAGGATGTTCTTAGGTATCTTTATCGTGGTAGCTGAAACTTGGTAAGTAGGGGATTAAGAGAAGTTTGGAGGTGGGCCTGTCTGCCTCCGGAGAATTGACACGATCGCCCGGGACCAGATTCAAATTGTTCATCCACGTCCCGCCCACAAGGTCCATCTAAAGAACGTAGGTGCTACAATGTCAGAAGCTTTGATCTCTTATGTATATAATACACTCGGCTATCACGTCTTCTTTCATCTTCGGGAAAGTCCCGAAGCGCCGCACAGTTAACTGTTTTGTATTGTTGTGCGTGTATTCAATTGTAGAGGTTTTTAATTGTCGTAGGCTGAACTAAAGCTTGGCAGTTTAACTCTCAGCCCTCAATTACCCTTATAACCATTCTGCAGGTCAATAGCAAATCCTTCATATTGTTTCCGTTCATGATGGCCATTAAAAATGTTTGAGGTACTGTAGTTGCGACACATTTTTGTTTGTTTAATTCCCAGTTTTGGTGAAGAGCACTTGATTGACCACTTTGCCTTTGCCGGATATGCTGACATCTGAGTCACTACAGTTGCCGTAATTCCTCATTTGCCTTCAAAGAGGTCTCGGCCTACCAAGGCAGCAGCACGAAATGCAATGCTCTGTTTGTTTAGATACAGTCTCTTGGGTGACCATAATGCCTTTGCAAGGTAGGCTAGTCCCCGGGGCCGTGCGAGCAGCCCCAAATCCTTTCTGTTTGCTAAAGATATTTGTCCCACATGTAGAGCCCTCGAGACTTCCTTTAAGGTAAAAGAAGGTATAGTACTAAAGCAGAATATATATATTCTACGAACAGGGGGATTGGGACTGCTGGCATAACCCAGAGGCCAGCCAACAGGCTAGTGCAATATGGCCACCCAAGTGACCGAAACCGGCAATCCAATCAAACAAAGTATTACACAACCCTCTCTTCTTTTGAGCATCGTCCTCGACGCTCCCCTTGGTAATCCCCCCGTGTCAGACATCACAACGTAATCAGTACTAGAAGAAGCACCCACGAGCTAACCGTCCCAGTCATCGAGATTTGAGCGCATGTTTTCTTGCAGTGCCATCAATTCTGCGTAGCGCTCGGTGCAGCAAAGACGTATTTCTGATTCTTTTTCTTGCACAACAATGTGTCCGAGTGAAATGTTAGAGGTATGAATCAACGTTTTCCAATGGGTCGAGACACATGCAAAACCTATTGTAATTCCAGACTTTTGGACGCCGTGGGAGGAACCCGAGGGTACCCGAGCCCTAAGCAACTCCGGCAATCGGGCCTCATAGTAACGGGCTGCACGCGATCCAAGTGTGCAAAGCATAAAACGATGCTATCGAATGGCGTCCTGCACATTCTACATCTGTTGATGCACATTTTGACGAAGATAGGCGAGCTGCCCAATAGCAGGAGAGAGAGCTTACGGCGAATGCTTGACCACAATGCGGCTGATCCCTCTTGGGAGTTCCACTGGACTTGGAGTTCACGGCTAGTGTCGCTTCAGTTGCTAATAGCCTTCTTGCAGAACAGGAGGGGAGGGGAGATGCCGAAGATGGACGTCGAACTCAGCTCTTTTGTTATGGAGTGTCAGAGATTCGCCCATCCGTAGCACATGCACTTCCTTCATACCTCCCGAGCTTGCTACAAACGGTATGGAGCAGGATAGAAATTCATCAAAGTTGGGTGCGCCTTCAGCTGCCACCAACGTAGCGTCCCGAGACTTCCTTTAAGGTAAAAGAAGGCATAGTACTAGGGCAGAATATACATATATTCTGGAAACAGAGGGCTTGAGGGCTGTTGGCACGGCCAATAGGTCGGCCAACCGGCTAGCACAATATGGCCACCCAAGTGACTGAAACCGGCAGTAATACTTTGTTTGTTCGGACTGCCTGTTTCGGTCACTTGGGTGACCATATTGTACTGAGCCGGTTGGTCGGCCTTTGGGCGGCGCCAACAGCCCCAAGCCCTCTGTTTCCAGAATACATGCGTTCTACCTCCAGTACTATGCCTCGGGACGCTAAACCGGCAGTTCGAACAAACAAAGTATTACACTTTCTAAGCATTATGCTTCATTTTGTCCTCGAGGAAGTTTCGAATCGCTACACTAGCTTAATTGTACTAAACTTATGCACATCTACCTTACCTGAGTGGTTTGGAGGCGCTCAACGCTTAAAAGATGGTAATTTATCCCCTCTAAGACCTCCTTTTGTGCTTATACTATTGAACCTCGTCTGCTATTAGTAAAACACGCATCAATGCTGCCTTCTCTCGCTACAGTTTCGAGATTAGCGGATTTGTAGATGCGCTTCGTTAATTAATCTTGCTACTATTTAAGTAGCTGTTTTATTAATCCTTCTAATAATCTTCTCATAAATTACAGGTTCGGATTTTCAAAAAAAAGTAAATTTTTCACGGAATGCATGATAATGATCGGACTGTAAGTGATATTTAATTACACATACTACAATCTAAATCTAAAAACTGACAATCGGATCCATTTTCATAATATTGATCTTAAATTGCAATGCCAGCCATTCTCTTTACTGCACTTGTTGTGTGCATAGCTGAGTTTTTGTTTATATTACCTATTCTCGACATGAAATGTTACCCAGCGCATTACAGTTCTAATAATTTGCGGCTTACTCGTGGTTTACTGAATGCGTAGTCGTTATTATGATTGATGAAGTTGAGGATGTTGGAATCCCCTCCTACCAGTCCTTCGAAACTCTTTCACTTGTTAAAGTTCAACGCGAAGAGGGCCATCTAAGTCAAAGCCGTGCTATGTACTTTGGGGAAGACCTTGTTGATTCAGTTCCCTTAGTATCGTCAAAAAGATCTAAGGAAATACCTTGTGATCCTGAGTCGTCAAAAGTTCGTGGATTTTTGTCTTCTGATTCATCCTGGGTTTCCACTGATGCATCAGAATCTGGTGCAACTAATTCATCAAAAATCACCGAACCCTTGCAATCGGCTTCTACTTTCTTTACTGATGAAATGACACCAGAGTTTGCATTTACTCAATATCAGCGACGGTCAGAAGATCAAGCTTGCCAGGTCTGTGGGCAGCCTTCTGTTGGATTCCACCACCGTGCTTACGTTTGTGAAGCATGCAAAGTATGTTTACTAATTTTTTGCATACATTCCGGCTCTTCTCCCCAAATTCTCCTTTCCATCCTGATAGTCAAGGTTTTACAGTATTTCGGTGTGATATTTCATGCTACCTACAGGCTAAACTTTGCTATGTGATTGCGTTTAATAATTTGCGTTTTATATTACCTCCCAAGTTTGGCTTGGTTCACACACATCCTCTTGGTAGCGCTCATTTGAATGAGACGAAATTTGACCGTACTTCACTAACTAAGCAGCATTTATGTAACTATACATGTCTTTTAGAATATACTGGACTGAAGAAATAAAGCGAAATTCTGCTGCAGTTCACTTACTTGTATATCTTCACTTCGTATAGGATGAGGTTTGACTGCGTACTTGAGCTTCTTTGCCTACAGTTCCTCTTCCATACTTAGTGATTTTCGATAAGCTAAGGCGTGGACATTATGGTGTTTCGTTATCAGAACCCTTTCAAATCCTACGGTGCCAATATGAACCTGACTATGTTGCACAATTTAAGCAGTCCGGCCTCCCTCAATCAGGCGAGAGTGTCAAAATAAGTGTTATAATAGTTTACGATCGGACATGGATATTAAGCATGGCTTGGACAACGCGTATGGCACTGCTTGTCGACATACCTTTTAAGCGGCTCCGTTGTGACCTCGTACCTTCAATTTGTGTCGCTATTAATTCGCGTTGACTGAACACATCATTGATTTTATCATTCTAATCCATTGTTAGAAGTTTTTCACTCGTCACCTGACTAATCGGATCAAGAAGGACAAGTCAGCCAATGGAGAAGGTGACTCCGCCAAGTCTTCCACTCAGGGAGGCGAAATTTACCCGGATTTGAACGTTGTCTGTCCGATGGGCGGCAATTGCAAAATTGAGGGGCCCGGCCGGGGCAAGTGTCCACACTGTCGCTTTCGAAAATGCCTCGATCTAGGCATGAGTCTTACGCGTAGGTTCCCATTGTTCTTCCGGCCTTTCTAATTATAAGAGCTTCCTTTCTCTCTTTCCCCTCCCCTCCGCCAGGAAAGCCATTTCACATGTCTTCATCATACTTAATTTTGACTGCTCTTGCTCTTAATTCTGGTTGACTTTATATGCGTGTGAATGCATATCATACTGCGGCAAGTCCAGCAGGATTTATGAAGTTTTTTTACTGTTTTTGGGACTGGCGCATGGGTAATATTTGTTTGTTTTAAATGAGACCTCTAAAATTGTGAATCTGTGCTCAAATGCAAAGCCGTTCTAGTAGTACATTGATCTGCCTACTTAAACAGTAATCCAAAGCAGAAGCACTTTCCCTCAGCAGAATGTTTTGCCACTGAGGTGTTTTGATTGTTGATAATCTATTTGTTTCTGAGATCGTGCTTGTGTGGCTCATTTTAAAAGACAAACTAAAAACCTTTATTTGCTACAGAATTTTATTGGTTATATTAGCCCAGATGTACGCGCTACCAACTTCAATGGTACACTTCGCGGTATTGTTCACGGAGTATGCTGTTTCCACTATCAGTGGTAGACCTTTTTTATGGCGCTAGAGTTCAGGCTAGTCTTTGAGCTTGTACACCTACTGATCTACATGTTGGAATTAGGGTCAACGATGCCTATCTTTGATCTAATTTCCAGCTGCAACAGTGTTTGTGCGACTATCAAATAAATGACCGTCTTAAAAATGGATACGTATGCGGTTAGTGGGTAGTCATTATTCACACTGCCAATACCTGGATCAAAATGGCAACTTAATAAAATTAAAGACTAGTGAGATTTAGGTGCCATGGATCTGTGGTGAAATTGTTTCTAGATTTACAGTTGAAAATTATGACAAAATATGTATTTCAGCCCCGGGTGGAGAGATCGGTTGTGACGTCTCCAAGATACCGTGTAGGGTATGCGGTGGACCATCTTCCGGTTTCCACTTTGGTGCTCTGACCTGCGAGGGCTGCAAAGTAAGCCAAATCCATGCATTCTTTACCGATTCTTCTATGTTTAAATGTGGTTATTAGCGTTCCGTGTGTAGACCTACACACGCTGTTTGGACTCAATCCCCGGTTTAGATGAGAACGTAATTGTCAGAGACAACTGCCCAAGTGGTGCTTGTGTGGATTGTTTTTTTGTTCTCATAGGGTTTTTTCCGACGAACGGTTCATTCAAACAGCATCCCGCAGTGCCTGGGCAACCAGACTTGTCGCATCACACCCTCTAACCGCAACATGTGCAAAAGTTGTCGCTTTAAAAAGTGCCTCGAGGTGGGAATGTCTCAGAAACGTGAGTTGGTGTCCCTTCCACCTTTTCCATGACCTTGCAAATTGATTGCTGGTGTGCTTTTTTTCCTAAAGATAAGTAATTGAAATGCAAACGTGTAGTAGCGCCTCAACTGTGCATACTCATCGCAGGGCACCGATTAGCCCTCGCGTTCACTGCACTTTGCCACCGTTGCGCATCCCGCCTTTTGTTCATCCCTTCTCTCGCAAATCACTTGCACTCGCTACCATGTCAACGGTGATGTATCCAACTAAACAGATAAACAGACGGTTTTAGAGACAAATATTTATCGCTCATGTGGGTAGTTTTACCAGACATCGAGGTGGCGCGTGTTGTGTTCACGTCGATCCAGTTTTCTGACAAGAAGATGCCTTGACTTTCTTCCCTATGGCTTCCGTCTCTCTTTGAAGTGGTCGACAGTTTTGCATTCTTGGGCAGCATTAGCAGGGAGTTTACAAAAGCCGCACTACTTTTGTTCCTTACTTGACTTTCAGCCTGCGAGGAATTCACCGTCTCTATCTCTGAGACCCTTTTTCATGTCACTTTTCGGATGATGGTGAAGTGAGCCTTCCTAGAGAATGGATGAATTGGCTTTTCAGTTTGCAGGATGAACCGCGATCCTCGTTTCCACGACATAACTGTTAAAACATATCACAGGCTTCCATTTTGCATTGGCGGTCACAGTTTGCGTGTGTAATCCTTGAACTGGGATTGTTTAATGAATCTCGATATTCTATTGAAGATCTTGTATGCAAAAACACTAAATTTATCGACACTTCAAGGTCTATTGAACGCATTTGTGGAGGCAAACGTGTAAGAAGTCGTATCCAGTTGTACATACTTGTCTGGCATATTGCTTTCCTTCAAGATCATGGTGGGTAATTTAGCTTTTTTTGTTAAGCTGAAGGCAGACAAGTTTTTTTTCAAAGAAGATTCAGGCGATGTAGACGTTGTTTCAAGGTGTCACTAATCTGTGTTTAATGTCGTAATTCTTTGACTGGGGAGTGAGTGGGTAAATGGCGAAGGATACACATGGTTGATAATGGTTTCTTTTTTGTTCTCGCTTTTTGCGGAATGTCTCCAAGTGATTGCGCACATTCAAGCCGCATCGCGAGCCTGTGACTTTGTGTACATAACCTGCTGTGTGTGTCAACACATTAATTTGTATTTCTTACCCTCTCTTCCAGAGGACAACATTTTTCTGCTGCTTCTGCTTTTGTGCACATCGTCAACGCAGCTGTATGCAAACACATGAACTACTGACTGCTCCTTTGGCTTGAACAAAAGCGATGACCTTACTCCCTTTGCCTATGGCGGCGTTTCATTCAAAGTATATGAGATTTTGTTGACGTTCGTGGTCAAGACTGCACAAATTAGTTCAAACAGCATTAATGTTGTTTTATTCGGTGGATGGCGTACTTGTACTTGATTTTTTTTCAATTGCAAAACAGGAAGTTAAGATTGCGACTAAAAGTGGGGAAAACATCAGCAAATGTTCCGTCATCTTACTACTTCCTACCTCCCATCTGATCAATCGCAGTCACACCGAATTCGTGATGCAATTTTTAGGTTATTAAATGTCGAAGCAATGAATTGCATCATGTCAGGCATTGTAGGAGGGCTCATTAATCATCTTCGGCGTGTCGCCATGTTCGGCATTTAAGTTGAACGCAAATTCATTACTTGGTAGTGTTTAATTCATGGCAAAATTTGGTCCAAGATGACCCTTGGTACTATTTATTCGTAATTCTTTTGAATTAACTCATTAGAAGACTGGTAGTGTGGCCTACAGTAGGTAAGATTATCGACTTTGTTATTGGTAATTCCTGAGACAATAGAAAAAGACTTCGCACCCGGCCTCAACCTGCATTTTGACTGTTCTATGGCTCTAATCTGTTGAATTTCGCGCGTTACCTGGGTAAGTCTGCATTCCCTCGGAGCTACTTGCTGTTATCAGCAAAGATTTTGTCAGGCCGAGCACTTTTTCTCGTAGCAGACAAAAGAAAAACAACCAAGGCATGCCTTTTTGATAGGGTTTGTGAATCCATTTATTCTTTTGATGCATTGCATGCTACCGCAGTTTTGATTGAAAACGATTCTCGGCATGCGACGTACGAAACGGGAATTTGTTGGTTGAACCTTCAATATTGATGGTTACACCCTCGCTATCGCCAAAAAACGATCGCCAACCTTCACAATGCTTTACATATCCACAAACTCTCTGAAGGACGTTCTTTCAAAATTAAATTTGCTATTTTTGTCCGGATTTTGTCGGCTCCACTTCAAACTTTCGCCCTATCTAAGTCGTCGAAAATTCCCCATTTCTCCTACCTCATAGATGGGCAGATTTTGGGTAATTTCATGGCCAAGAAATACTTATAGTTAAATTGTAACCTCACTAGCCTTATATCTTTGTCTTAAAGGAAGTCGCGTCGGTCGACAGCCGAATGCTATAAAGTACTACTGTGTGCGAGAGATCTCCCAACGCGAGCAGAATGGCGGACTCCCGTCCCCGGATGACTCATCAGCTTCAAGGCGGCCTTCGAATCAAACCAACCACGCTGAAGACCCCGCGCCACTCTCTCCAAGGCGGCGTCAGACCGCGCTCCCGCTAGCCAATGCTGGTGTCCCCAAGCGATCTCTCAACACCTTCGAGGCTGTTGACGTGACGGTCGTGCCGACGGCCGCCTCCATGGCCTCAGCAGAGAGAGCGGTCTCATTGACAGCCGACTTAGGTAGCGCTACTGATGGAGAGGGAACCAGGAGTCGAGCGTCTACTCTCAGCGCTTCCTCCGGCGTCTCGTCTTCCAGCGCTGCCTTTCAGAACCCTCTGGATGCTCAGCAGACTTCTCCCATCGTTTCATCTGCCTCCTCTCTTAAAAGACCTAAGGTTGAGGATGCTCAAGAATACGATACTGGGACAGACATGATGGGCAGCAGTTTCTGCCAACAACTTGCTTCTGTAACTGTTGCAAGTTCGCTTGCTAACCACTTCCTTTTGTGAGTAATTCAACCTTTACCGAGAACACCATCAAATAGTAACATGCCAACCGACCCGATCTAAAATACTGATTTCGATTATAGAAATCCCCAATTCGCAAGTGGAAGCTGTTCCTCTCAGCCCACTCCGACGGCAGAATTTCTGAGTCAATTAGCAAAGCACCATCCCACAATGGTGGCAGCAGCGGCAGCAAGTCTCCTCTGGGGGAATTCGCCTAGTGGACCTGTGTTTGGGTCCGAACACACCCAAACTGCGGCGCCCCCACCATCCCAACTCTCGTGCTGCTCCTTCTCCTCCAGATTCCATCCCCACCAGCCACCCCCACCACCATCTACCCTTCCGACCCCTTTTCAGCCTGTTGACATGGTGGTACACCAGTCAGATCCACCTGGTTGCGTACACTCGTGCCCTGGATCTTCAGTGGCAGTAGCTAAGCAACACGACCAGACGGAAAGTCAGTGTCTCCATGATAATGTTGTTCGTGAAGGTTCTGAGGCAGCCTCGTCTCTGGAGGAAAGCATTCGAGTCAGTTCGTTTTCTTCTTCGCAAATTATTTCGAGACCGAATTTGGCTCTCAAACGCGCTTATTATAACCACATACTTTAAAGCTATGATGGAAATACCAATTGCCACAAAATCAAAACTTATTTGTGGTTCCTGTTCTTCTTCGCTCAGAACTGCTTATTCCGTCCAGGTTGTGTGGCAGCGACTACTTTGTAGCTAGTGAATCGCATAGTAAATCTATTTATTGTTGATATGCCTAAGGGACATACAGTGCCTCACATCTTGTAACTAGGGGTGAAGTTGACTCCTATTACGATTTTCTACCTTCACAGACGAACGTCTTTGTGACTCTTGCGGAATTTACTCAGGGAATCGAACGAGCCACTGATTTTCTGCGATCTGAACGCATGGTGAGTTAAAACACAATATTTATCTTGAATGGTAACATTCTAGAAAAGGTCAGTTTAAGTTCTCAGGTCCCAAGCGTCTCATTTACACGCATTCAGCGAATGGGAGTCGCAGGTTGAAAAGCAAATCATGCCCTCATTGTCTGTGTGTAGTTAGGCAGATGTTGGGTGCTCTTAGAGGTCAGACGACCCTTTTAATATCACATTGGCTTTGCTTTTTTAATTTGAAGGCGGCTGTAGATGTTTATAAGGAGCCAGAACTGTCGCGTCTTAACGTACAAGGCCGCGTCGCCTTATCTGGGACTTTCTACTGTTCTGGTTTTACAAGTTTGAAATGATCCTTAAGCGTTGAGATCGTGTAGAACACGATTTACAACAAACGTAAAAATAAGCATTTGATTTGATGAACCAGCAACTTAAAATCGCTCTCTAGATAGTGGTGGCTTATGCTATTTTACAGAGGTTAAAACGGATAAGGAACGATCCTCAGCCTAGATTCACCAACTTGGATACCATTGAACGCGTCTGGTCGCAGATGATGCGGCAGTTCGTTTCGCACACCAGAATGGTCGTCGATTTCTCGAAGCTCATTGCGGGTAAGTCGTTGGTCCACTTATCAATCACATGGTTGTGTGTGCGCAAACGTACCTGCGTGGATAAACACCGCCTTCGCAAGCATGTAACGGTTAGGTGGAAAGTTTGATGTTTCCAGCTATGGTAACAGGGACCGTCTGCGTTTTCCGAACTAATGGAAATCTGAAGGTTTCTTTGTAAGTGCGTCGTAAATGCGCACTGAATTAGGCCTTTGGTTTTTTGTCAGATTCTGATTAGTTAGTGTGCATTACATTAAAATCTTTGTGAACATTTCATTTTTGAGACAGTGGGTCTGTTTCGTCTCAATCAAGTTGACTCCAGATTACCGTACCTTTCCATGTCTTCTTCTGTGCAAAACTACACAAAGTAGCGATGAAGCGATATTATCTTGGTGACAAGTAAGATCTGCATAAAATATTATGTAATCTTGTGAAGAAGATTTACGAATTTTCTTCCCACGATACCGGTTTTTTGGCATTTTTTTGGGTCACTTCACGCTAGCGCAGCATGTCTCAGCGGAAAGTTCCAATTAAAGATCTGACAGAACACTATTCCAAGCTGGATATCGCAGAACCACTGCCTAACTTGCACATCCTGTGATTTCGCAGCTAACCGCAGCACGCTTTACTTCATGGAGATACTTAATTCGTCTAGAGTAGCATATTATGCTGGAGTTGAATGGAGGAGTTTGAAAATCACATAATTCATTGTGTTTGGTGCTACGTAATCTACCACATTTTTATACCCAAGTCCCATGTCTGTTATGGAATTTTCTCTCTGTGTCTCTTGAAAGGGTTCGTTTCAGCCAATACGCTTGGTCGGTCGAGTAGCGGGTAGCCTATTTTCCGACCGGAACGTGCTACGACCACCATTTGTATGAAATTATCTTCAGTTTCTTTCCAGAAATGCGGACGACTTAATTTTAATTCAGATTTGAGTAAATGTTTTCTTTCGCGCCTCCACCAAGCACATTGAAGTGGGCTTACGTGGAAATCGTCGCTATCGCCATTTGGGCTTGCCTGACCTGGTGTGTTTTAATGAAGAGAAGAAAACGGGTGCACATAACCCGGACGTATATGACTGGGTGATAGCACAATAATGTGCGTACGCACACTGTGAAAGCCAATCTTCAGAGGGCTTACGCCTGGACGCTTTAACCTGTTTTTGTTTATTCTAACGAGTTCAGGCGTTAAAATCGGAATTCAAGCCACGTTTTCCATAAAATCCCTTGTATCACCCAAATTAGGAAACTGACTTTTTGTGCAGATTTAACCATCGTCTTGTGTTGATAAGTGCCCTCTTATCACATTATTGTAAAGAATAAGCGATTTGTTGCATACTTTAAGAATGGATAACACTGAGACAGGTTTGCTATCCAATGGTCCTATCAAGTCATCCACACCATGTTCAGCGCACGTTTCAAATCGGTTCACTTGATTGCAGCTTTCAAATCTGCGAGCCTACTGTCTTTGGGAATTCCTTGAACAAGCGGTTTTTAAGGCGGTAGAGTTAAGTTAAACGAAGCATGGGTCGACGCGTGTCCATTTTCATCTTTAAATTTGAAGCGAAATGATTGTTACAGGCGCTCATATTCTTGCGTTAGATGGATTGTCTACATTTTATTGCGCTAATTAGCGCCCTCTTATTCACTCATGAAGTCGACTGTGCGCCCTAAATGATACCTTATTTCCCGTACACCATCATCAAAACTCCTGCTCCAGTACTGTCCAACTGGCCAATCAGGTCCCGTCTGTTGCGTAAACACGAAAAGCTACTCTCAAGGTCCCTTAAGGAGACTGTTCGAAAATACAGCCTGTGTAACCTTGAATCCTGGTTGTTGTTTTTGTACCCCAAGTTACTGGATGAAAACTGGGTATACTCTGCGCATTTCCTCCTCTCTTTTCTCCCGTTCCTTCCTTTCTTTTTGCAGGGTTCAATCGGCTGGGCATCAATGACAGAAGACAATTGATCCGCGCTGCCATGTATCCCATTATGCTTATAGAATTGAGCAGGGACTTTCAGAACAACGGCAGTCTCTCCTACAACTACTTTGATTTCCTGTAAGTTTAAATTCATTTATGCCATGATTGCTCATCGATGACATGATTGCACCCAATTTCAAGCCTCTACCAATCACCTTCCTCGCAGACACACACAAACACCCCAAAGTCGCCATATGAGCGTCGACATTTTTTTGCCTCCTCCATCAGAGGTGTAGTGCGTGTGCGCGTTTACGTCTGTTCGGTGATTTGTAACGCAGTCCAGGCGCTGTGCCTGTGTGTGTGTAGGTACGATGTGTCATCCACCTTGGCCGGATTATTGGACGTCGGCCAAGCCCATTCTTCGGTTATTCGCGTGTCGCTGCCTTGCTCTCTCGCTCTCCCTGTAGGCTGCTGCACGCCGACTGCTGCGCAATGCCAGTCGGGCAGTGGGCAGCAAGCAACGAACTACACACTGCTACCTCCACCTCTGCTCTTTCCAGAGGACCACCATTAAATGCGTGACTGCGCTTTGTTACGTTTAACAAACGATGGACATATACATAGAAAGACTCGTTTCTTCAGAATGACCCTAATTGCGCCTTTTGTGGAATATGATTGGAAGGGTTATCCTGTCAAGACTGCAGAAATCGTCGTGTACCAGCGGGCAAGCTACGCAAATGTGGTGGACGTATGGATGTACTGTAAAAATTCATTTAGTAAATTATTCATCTCGCCTTTGGCAAAGTTGGTCGTATCTCTGCACCCGACCGCGGGAAAGGTGTCAATATGGTGCTCTTCACTGAGTACCTTCTATTGCTTCCTGCTACCACTACTCCATTTAATCCGCGTGCTAAAATTGCGTCATATTCTTCGCTTATTCTGACCTTCAATCAAAATGCGCCTTCGAATCCCAAAATCGAAGTTTGGCTTCTGAAAACGTTAAAAGCGTTGTCTTGGAGTACCTATAATGGTATTGTGTGAAGGAGGGAAATCGTGTGACAGTAAAATCAGGTAGATTGTTGCTACTTTTTTGAGGTCTTGTGATTATTTGGGTGAGGTGTTTTATGCCATCAAATTTTGTACAGCCTGTAGCTTCATTTATCCCAGTGATTTTGCAATGAACAATGCAACGACCCCACATTTTCCCAATAAAATGAATAAATGTCCTGTGGATAACTTCTTCCTCCCTCCGCCTTTATCTTGGCTATATTTTTATGCAGCCACATCTGTTCATGCACAGGCATGTGGTCGCAGTGGCTATCCTTCGAATTGCACACTCACCGTAACTACTTGTGCATAGACATGCTTAAGTCGTAGTTACTTGCATCCCCACCTTGTATTAATGTTTTTGTCTTTCCCTCCTGAGATCAGTCATACCTTACATATTCACAGCAGATTCAAAGTAGTTCTTACAGGTCCATTATCTGCCTATGCCCATGGTTGATTAAGCAGGCAAACGTGAATTACCGGTTTTGTTTTAGGGAGCGTGAGAAAGAAATCATAATCCAACACTTTCCTCCCCTCTCAAAAATCATCTCCCACCTTGTCCAGTCGGGGAAGGTTCTTCAACGCTTGAAATTGGACGACATAGAGAGCACCATCATATGTATACAGGAACTTTTAAGACGTAAGTTGGGCTCCCGCTTAAGCCTTCACTCTCTTTTACCCGTAGACGGTGGCTTTGGTATAGAGAAACAGTCTCAAACCGGGACTCGCTGTTATTCAACCCAACCTTCCTTATTGCCGTGTTGGCACACTTTTTTATATCCAAGGGTCGAGTGAATCCAAGTGTACTCTGAGATCTGGGACCACCTATGATCGTCATCTGATGGACAGTTCTGTAAAACGAATCTGCTACATTATATCAATGCGTCGAATCAGTCACGTAGTTAAATGTCAGATGCACCATGGTAAAAAGCGCCACGTGGAAATGCAGTGATCGCTGAATATGGTCAGTAGTTGATTTTGAAGTTGGTGTTTTAAAGGCGCAGACATTTCAAGACGCTTTAGGCATGGAACACGAAGTAATAAGTAGTAATATTAATTTGGCCGTTAATACCAGTCGTTGTCGTGACTACCACGATGAAATCCTGAAGGTACGATTAACATATCTTAATCGTCTCCAAGTACTTGCCAATGAGGTATCTTTCTCCCTGCACAACTCGCCTCTCATCACTTCTATTCTTAAATTTTTTAAGCTGAACTAATCAACAAACATTTGTTGCCTGGAAACCCATAGTAGTGAGTAGAATCCCACCAGTTTTCCGATATACGAACCAAAAAAAGTTGCTATGTTTTTATGATGGAATTTGATATTGGTCTAAACACAACGATAAATTTCCATAAAGCTTTCATGGCGCTTTTTTTGCAGACCCAAATTTACATGTGATTTACTTGGCTCAAGTATTGGTGAGCAAAACAGCGGCGACATTTGGCATCATATGATCACTGGTAGCACGATTTCTTTGAGCAGCCATCTTCCCCTTCTTTCAGACAAAAACGAGTTGGAAGACCCAGCTTCTTGCGAGCACCTCTTCCTTCTATCCATGCAGGCCCTGGTGAACCATGAACATCTAAGTAAGCCGTGCCAAAATGCTACTCAATTTCATTGATATGTGTTCAAGCGCCTTGGTTGCTATCTTCGAGTCTCTTTGAATCAGTTCTTTATGGTTGGCGAGGGTGGTGAAGTAGTCTTAATTGAAGTGGATCAAAGCGAACAGTTATCAGTCTGATCTGTCATAATTAGTCTTAGCTTCAAAATTCCCCATGAGTAAAATTTTCATCCTTAGAATCGAAATCGGATGCAGCAAGCGAGCGTTTGACAACATTTACGCAACTCTTACCGATGTTGAATCAGTTGAATATTGAACATCACGAGGTGTTGAGTCAAATTCGCTTGCGGTACCCTCACCTCGTCTTCCCCGAGCTCTATGTCGAGATGTTTGCCATCGGGACCGACAAGCCGCCGAACTTCTTTCAGAACGATTCCAACAGGAATCACTTGTGATTGCCTCCCTCTTTTCTCCCCTTCCTTCCTACATCACTTCCCTCTCTCCTCTAGCACTTAATATTTTCTTAAACTGTCTTCCCTCAATGTCTCTCCCACTCCTATTCCTGTTCCCAACCAGCACATTGTGCCATAACAACAAACGGTAGATACGTTTGTCCACCTAAGCGCCAATGTAAACGCGTAAACCAATTACGCACTCACGCACACCTATGACGACAGTATTTTGCTTTGTCTCCCACATTCTCAGGTTCAGATAATGTTATCCCCTTGAGGGTCCTGTGTCTTTTCGGCCCCTCTGTCTCCCCAACTTCCTGTGCGCCGCCGCCGTCGCCGCCGCCACCACCACCGTCGCTCTCAGTTCAGCTAATTTGTCTCCACCGTGTGTGTTGCTGTCCCTTCCTCTCCCAAGCCAGCCTTGTAAACGTCAGTGGGTGCACACACCCAAGTGCAAGGCTCTTGCATCTCAGGGTTACTACCTTTTAACCACACGTGTTCTGATCCTTGGGCCGATTTATGAATTTCATAATTGAATGCTATTTGGCCTTTTATCCTGACCTCTTTTTGGCACAATCCAAACGACCGCCAAACTTACTCTTTGATGGGTGCACGACCTCTCCGTAGCCTCTCAGTCTCATCATAAGTGATGATGCGTCTTGCAAATGAATAATTTCTTCATCAAGTCAAAAATGGCAGCACAGTTGTCTCAGAATGCGAATCAATAACACATACATGTGCATATATAATGTGAATTAGAGTGCCTTAGGTACCACTTATCGGATGCACATTCCATCAATGGAAAATGACTGGGGTTTTCACATTATTTTTCGTTGATAGCCGTCTTGCTACAAGCCCCTCTACATTTTGTGAGTGTTGACATATTCATTGGTTTGTTCACTAATTTTTTGGTTGATGTACTCGTCTTCGGCTTTCTACTTCATGAAGGTTCATGGAGAGGCGTAGACGATGCTATAAACTTGTGTCGACATCAATTACTGAGGTCCAAAGAGGCTGTTTGTGTTAAGGGAAAAGCAGGAAGTTGAGAGGTTGATCTAGATGTCAAGGGATTCGGATAATGTATTTCAAACTGGAAATGAGTGTACAATATAAAGCATCTTAAAACGGCAGGCTTTGAAGAGCTGTTTTACAGTGCTAGTCACAACTTAGTCCCAGGGCATTGGATATGTTATTCGTTTGGCACTGCATCTTTTAATCATTTTAGTTTGTAGTCATCGAAGTGATCATGATGGGCCATTTGTTGTATGTCATTGAAATTCAGACTCATCTCTTTGTCCACTGTTTAGTCTATCAATGGAAGAATTGGCATTACGAGAGCCATTTTCCGTCTTATGTATTACTAGTTTTCATGGCATCCAAACATGTCTTGGGTGGCATAAAGCCATTCTTATCAGTTTGTGCCGAAAAAAGAACATTCCATATCGTCTAACAGATTTTTAAGGTTTGAAATGAGTGTTATTGAAGCGAAAGAAAACGGGTTACATCTGACATCGTATGACAATTACTCATCGACAATCTGAATGTCATGCCAATCCCTAAAGAAGGTTTGTACTGATCTTACCGTCAAAATTTCCTGTGTAAGCAGCCGTGCGTGATTCACTGAATTGAATGGGTTTTGGTAGCAACAACTTTCATGAGATCTACATATGGCAGCAGTTTCAGGTCGTGAACACCCGCCCTATTCTAGAAGTCAAAAAGTGCGAGCAATGAATTGACCCTATACAAAGCAGGATCTCTGTACTTACAAAATGAATCAAGGCAAACACAACTTTGGTAAAGTAACAGCAAAATAGTTTCTTTTTTAATTTTACAAGAAAGCAATCAAAAGTTAGTATCACTAGTGGAGGATGATTTTAAGTAGGTGTGAGACTGTGAAGAAATGGCAGCCTGTCAAGGAGCTCTCAGCCAGTGGACCAGGCTAACGGTGGAGGGTCGGTATGGAGACTGTAGTGCGCAGTTAGGATGTCTTGTATGGCGTCCAGTGAATAGTAGGAATAGGCGATAGTGAAGGCTCGTTCCACACAGGGAGCTCTTGTCAACAAATGTCATGAGAGCGGAGAGTGCATATTTCGTGATGCATTATTCGTCAACTATTCATTTTTTTATTCTGTACTAGGTAATTCTCTTTGCAGATGGCTCTCGTTTCTCCAATGTGATGTAACCACAGTTCCACTAAGACAATTTTTAACTTGCGCCTTTGTGCCTCCATAATTTGCATGAAATACATCTACAAAGTAAAACACATGCTGCTTAAATAAAGCGGAAATGGAAATGCTTATTTTCCATTTACATATGATGTGCCTAACTTGGGAAGTAAAAAGTGAAGATACTGCGTAGATTAAAATCTACACAGCCCCAATACACCGAAACTTGACTAAATAGTTTCGATGTGCTATTTTGTGGGTAGAGTGTAACCGCGGTAGTACAGATGATACAGCTAACATCCACTTTATGAAGCACTCAGAGTGGCGCAGCAAGTCAACCAAAAAATTTTGTTAATTAATGAGAAAAGACAGCTTTATCAGATTGGCGATAGTTAGTATTTTAGACTCCAAATATTTTAAAATGTTTGCATGGGTTCTAATGGTGTCTGCTGATATCGAATCAAAATTGACCAACTTCTCGATTTGGAATTTTAGTACATTCCAAAATACTCCCATTCAAACAGCAACGTATTTGAAAGCCGATTAGGTGGAGCGCTAAAATGCACATTCCCCAAAGTGGAGAAACAATTAAACAATATGGAAGGTTTTGGGAAAATGTTCAAATCTACTTTTAGCACTTTTAATTTTGTTGCCCATAAAACTAAATTTGAGGAACCATGCCGCATGTTTTATACGACTTCCTTAAAGCCTGTTGATGGTGGCAACGATGAATTTAGAACAGTTGGGTTTTTTGCACCAGTTCTTCGGATTTTCTTCCGATCGACTGTGAATTCATGTTCAAGTCAGTTGTCTCTTGGTGAAACATGGCCTACGATTTCTTCCACCTAAATCAAGGGGTAAATTCATCAAGCATGAACTAATTCCATTCTTTCGCTATTGTTTGCGTACCAGACCTGACCAACTCACGATCAGTGGTAAGATCGTATAGGGATGAAGGGAGTTGAAGTTTCTGTCGATCAAGTATTCACACGTGCGTGATGAATGGAAGACACCGGTAAGCGATACGGAAATATTCTCTGATCGTTCAATGGTAATATGAATTCGACCAGTAACTTTAAAGCATAAAATCAAACAGCGGTTCAACAGGCAATTGGACTTCTGCACTGTAATGAAGGGTCACTTGCATTGATGGGCACCATTACAACAGTTCCTTACCTTCATAGAGAGTGCAAAAAATCGTTGAATACCATTTGCTGGGCCACTATTGGGCATTAATTTTTATAAAACCCGAACTATAACTCAGAATCGCTTTAAAATAGGTATAAAAACCGTTAGATGATAAGTTGTAGTAGAACTAAAATCAGGCAAACTTGTTTCATAGTTTACTCACTTAATTACATAGCCTGTTTAACAGATTCCGAGTAAAAGTGCATTTTTCAGAAGGATGAGTTAAAACTTTCGAAGTAGCGGCTATTTTTCACACCGTTACCCTTTAATCAATGTTTGCAACCTTCACAAGGTCGAACTTATCAAAAAATGAGCGTTCATCAAGGTGTCAAAAACGGCTATCCTAAAACACTACTTGCCTCGGCAATAGCGACTGTTGCAAATTATCCTATTCCAAACCTTGTACGAATAAAAAATAATTAACAATAGAACTTCCGGAATAAGTCAAATGCAATTATGATAGACATGTTTTCATGACGTAGGGATGGCAACCCGTGCCAATGAACGGAAAACAGCATACCTACCCTGGCATTATGGACTCCTGTGCCTAATAAATTAATAAAGTACGCTTCTTCTTCCACTTACCATTTGTCTACGAAGCAAAGAAAGTTATTGGAAGGTTTTCTGAATTTTACCTTGCGCATTATAGTCATTTAATAAATTCGTATACATTTCTAGCTAGGTCGCTACATCAAAATTTGGATCTGGTTCAACATCGACTTAACAACAGGTATTCGCTTTACCACCGGATTTCATTTAAATTGAAATTTAACTATCCGCTTTAGAGAAGAATAACATAATAGGAATACTGAAATAATGCTGCTCAAATCGATCGAATCGGAATTGTGAAGGGACAGCTTCTGCATTGGTTGGGTCCACTCGAAGACAGCTGGTGCTAAAGCATTACTCTCCACAGTAGGTGAAAACGGAGCTACTCCAAACAGCATGATTGGAAATATTGGCTTGATGGTGTTAAAATATAATTGTATGAATGCTTTGAGCAGAATGAGGGTTTATAGTAACGGCTAAAAAACCATCGAAAGCCTATCATCATGGCAGTAAATTGGAAATTAATGTAATATAATATAATGTGTTTTCACCATGTAACTGGGAACAGAGCGCCGAAGCTGCAAGCATTCTGAAGAAAAAAAGTCAAGGAAAACACAAGCAAAGCGTCTCATCACTCACACGTGACTTCACATGGCTCAATCTGGATGCATTGCATCCCACAGAAGAGGGTTTGGTCTATCAAAGCAAAATTCTTTTCTAGGGAAGAAGTAAGCGTTTCAAAAATGCTTCGTTCGAAGACGTATCGTACCTCAATGTGTAGATTGTGCAAAGTACATTCTTATCCAACGGTTGTTTACGCAGCAAATGAAACAGAAGCAACTTATTCATGGAAAACAGTTTTTGACAAGTCTGCCATCAACAAAGGCATATTAGTTCGCGACATAAACAAAAAGACTCATCCTTGCATAGATGCTTAGCCGACAGCTTTAGTACATAGGGATCCTCTTGTTAGATGTATGGGAAGCAATGGCCTAACGATCAAAGATTTTTCTATGGGCGGATGTCCTTTCACATTTAATTAATGAATAGCTAGTAATAAGCCCTTAGTGCCAAGCCCTGAATTGGCCCTTTTCTTGGTGCAAAAAATGGCCCACTTCTCCAGCAAGAAAATCGTATGCTAGGGTGTAGCAGTTAATGCAACATACTTTCGGAGAAAAAAATTATTAACTTTTTCTCTACGAAAAGCGTTTGACGCTCCGAAAACGGAGTATTAGATATAGAAAGTGAGCTAGGCTTTGTGTTTAAAAAGGAGGTGCATGTGACCCCGAAACAGATGAGCATGTATAGAGCAAAACCACTCGAACCATTGTCACTTATCCTGCCTAATTGACAAATTGAAGATTCCATTAGCATCACCTGCTAACCACTACGCCGGTGTGCGATGTCAGCAACTGTGCACGCATGTGTGGTGCATCTCCATGTGCGTGCTTGGTGGAAAGCCCATCCTCCCTTTGCTTTATTGGTGGATTCGGAGTAACAAGGCATGGTTACTGACCGCAGCAGACGTAACCCTAACTTTCCTGCTAAATAACGCATTCATATTGCATAAAGTTGACTACCAGTCTAAAGTTTCACTCGAATACAATGATGTAACGGTAGTCATCACGAGCTAGCGTTTACATAAAACATTATAAGTACCATCCCACTGTTGCTTTTGCCTAAATGCCCTTAAGACTAACTGAACATCCAAATAGGGAGGTTACGAGCCAACAGCTTATTTTGGTATTAATGACGAAAAATAATCGCGCAAATCAATTGCATGGGAGCTTGGTGTTTTGAAACCAAAATATTCGGCCTGAAAACACATCATTTTGAAGCACGAACAAGATTTTCATAAATGTTGTAAAAATGAAAAAAGCATGTTCCTTTTGAAGTTGATTTTTTATCTAAGTAATAGCTCAAGTAAACAATTTTCCATCAAACCAAGATAGTCAAAACTGAATCGCTCCCTCTGACGTAACGGAAAGCTGCCTTTGAGATATATAAGGGAAATTATAAGTATTCAGTGGCCTTCCGGGTAATAAATCTTAGACCAAAATTTACCGCCGAATGCTTAAGCGGTGGCTTCACCAAATTAGTAGATTCATTTCCGAAATCAGCTTAATCAAATGAAATTCTAAGCTACCAGTCTCATTAATCTAGCGACTTTATGAGTGCTTATTTTTAAGTCACGAAGCCGTGGTGGGATCCGGATTACTATTTACTAGGATTGTTTGCTACCCTTTTGAAGAGTAATAATCCCCTACGAATTTACAGGCATCAGTGAGAATTGTGATATCCTTAAAAAACTTACAATTTTTTGGAAAAAATGCTAATCGAATCGCAACTGCAAATAATACTTCAAGCCATTTGAGGGATAAATTTGAAGATTAACATGAGGCCATTGCTCTTATCATTAATCTGACAAAGTGTACACAAGTACCACTTCCAATGTAAAATATGATAAAGCTACACAACACTTTTGTGTCCATGTTTATGCAAAGTATGTCAAATCCAACTTCACCCAATTCCTGACGCGATATCGTGATAACATCTTTGCCAATTTCAGGCATGAAATAATCGAGAGATTCGCTTTGCAACTGCAATCAAGGTGCATGCGCACCCTCATCGCCGAGTCATGTTATTTATGGTAGCGAGGAGCAGTGGGTGATACCCATTTTATCACATCAAATTCACAGGCATGTGATCATCCTAATTGCGCTTTAGAACATTGAGGAAAATCGAAAAAAATGACCCACTAAAGTGTTCATAACTTTGAGGGTAGACTTTCACAAGCGGGGATACCCCTGAAGTGCCATGTCTATGTTGAACGAGTAAGGGCTCCTGTTAATCGACATTGAAAATGATGATTTATTTCACTGGAAATTTGCATACAAGGCCTTTTAGGCGCCTGAGTTATAAATAGTACGTAGCACATGAGTGTATTCCACTGGCATTGTGTGCACCTGGAATCCGCCTCCCACCTTGCTTGACGAGCAGCGCGGTGGTTGAAAAAGCATTATTTTATTCTGCAATAAACCATGTGTTCCCCTACCCATATAATTGTTACACGAAATAGGTGATCTCATTAAGCTAGCATTAGCTCTATCGACGGCTCAAGTGAGGATAATTTCTCCGTATTTAACTAACTTGGCACTCTCTGCTGCATTCTGTTGAGGCAAAAATGAAAGCATTGGCTATAATTTCTTTCTCTCTGACCCACTGTAGTTGTTCCAGATGGCGATTTTTACTTGGGGTCAAAGCAGATGCGCATTTTAAATGACCTAAAGACTTTACCTACCTAGAATAGAATGCGAGTTTGCATGGTAGAGACTCGGAATTTGCGGTTTGTGCATTGAGATTTTCACAGTATTTCCTCGAAACTAAAATGTACTCATCCCAATTTTCCGCCTTGAATATCTACTAAGGCGGATCACCAAAGCGTGTATCTGATGGCAATTTTTCCACCTTCTGGAGGTCATTAAGTGTCGTCCAATCGGGTGACTGCAGAGACTCTAGGTCGTAAGGCAAAATTACAACTATGCCAGGTTAGAGATTGGCCCACCACGTTAATGCTTCTTTGTCTTGCCTCCTACCCATAAACAAACATTTCTCATCTTTGCCAGGTGGTAACATGAATTTACACTACCAGTGACGCCCAATGGTGATTGTATTATCTGATTGAAGTGCTGAAAATTAGTAAACATCTAAGTTCTCAAGTAGAAGTGATGCACGCAAGCCCACCCATTTTATGATGCCTTTTGAATCCTGGCTAAAGTATGTTTTCCAGAGTTGGAGTAGTTACTATGGCTATTTATCCCTTTTATGTCGGTAGAGCTTCTTAAAAAAAGCTGTTAGACCACTCCGAGACTCGTAAATACTTCAGACCGCACACTGGTGTTGTTTACCACTATCCGCGTTCCTGTTTCAACTTGTTTTTAAGAATTTGGAGTGTCCACACCGGTCTCAACACCGGTCCTGCAATTTATGATCACACGACAGTCGTACCATCTTCATCCGGAAGTGAGTAGAGATAATGATTCGGTGGACTAGCCTCCTTTTCACAGCGGAAGAACGGAACAATGCGGTGACCTAAATTGTGCTTGTTGAAAAACTAAACATTCCTACTTCAAATGGTCACTTTCTTTAATTAGCTAACTTAATCTCGGTTTCGGTGATGAATGCGACTATTCAGTACAGGCATATCACGCTCCACTAAAATCGGAGTAATGCCCGACTGTGATCACATTCTTGAGTTGAAAGCCGAACGACGGTTTTGGTCTCGATAGACCAGAGTCACGTTCACGTTTATTTTCACAGGAATGCTGCGTAAGTTGAGGCATTCTGACGTTCAAAATGCAAACTGTACTCCTAAATCAACTCGGTTTCTCACACCATGCTTACGAGGGATCATTACGACGATTTCCCATTTAGTCCAGATAAAACAAAAGACAATAAGCAGAAAATGCTTTATGGAAATGTGTTAGCTTACAGACACAATTAGCTCATTAGAAAGTGGATTATAAAGCTAGATTCCTCAAGACTTTATACATTAACAAAGTTCAAAATCATGGGAGGAAACACAAAACGCATGTATAATCACACCCAAAAATTCGCAAGGAATAATTGCGAAGATTAATTCAAAGAGACCGAAGTGTGGCCCAGACCCAGAGCTTCGACATCAGAAGCTGCGCTGAAGCCTGTAGAGTTGTCGGTGGATCGCTTTTTCCTGCGACGACTGCCCTCAATATGTTTTCCCGAGTAGAAGCACCTCTGGTGGTTCAGCATGGGTAGCAGGTCTAGTAGTCGCGTGAGGTGTTTAGTGTTGGCAGAAAACTCTCTCAGCTCGTAGTCTCGCATGTACTCTAGTTCGGCAACGCGAGAGAGGTTCATCTTGCGCAGATAGTCAATCCTCTCGGCTATCTTCATATTCTCTGCCTCCTCTTTTATCTCCTTGAATCGAGCTGCACCATCACCCTCGAATCCATTGTTTGGACTTGTTTTGGCTGGAAGCGATTAACAAAATTTTCTACTGAAATGCTTGACGTGAAGTCAATTAATAATACAACTTAATTAGGTCGCTTTACGGACTGTGATTCTGTTCAATGAGGCGTCTACAGATTCGTAATTCACCGTTTTATCTTTTCCATAATTGAAGCAAATTAATGAAACTATTGTTAGGATATATTGAACCCCAAACCTCAGCTAATGTAAAAAATGTAAATCATTCTCACACAACGCACACTGAAAATTGCACTACCATTTGAGATCACGATGCTTCACTCCAAGTTCTCAGCATGAATCACAAATGGGGTGCCTACAGTTTTAGAAGACAATTTAGTGCTTTTAAAGGTTATGACGAATAGTAGGTGGTAACCTGACAACGCTTCTTATATCTATTCCAAAATATCATTTTGCCGACTGACGACCTTCACAAATGCGGTTTACACAGAGAGAATGGCTCACAGCTCTGCCACAGGACGCACCTTTTGTTCTCCAGAAAGGTGACACTTCTGAAGCTCAAAAAAGAAAATCTATTGTTTTCGGAGATGAATAGTTTCCAGAAAACATTCGTTTCGCTGGAAATGATATAGCTAATCAAGTGGTCCTTTTCTGAACAGATCTTACCTCCAACAATCAATCGCATACAATGCCAAACCAAAGCACTAAAGCCCAAAAGCTGTAATGTTGCCAGCGGCATAGAGCAAAGGAACGCCTGAAAACGTGTTGGGTAGACTGTCAAAGACAAACTCGCCCAAATGAGATGCACATAGTTGGTGAACATCCCAGTATAGTAAAATGGGTCCAAAATTACTTATTTTGTCCTTCAACTCCTTCATTTTGTTGAGCAGAGTGTCAATATCCTTGCTCAGTTGGCTAACATCGTTGCTGGTCCTCTTGCCAAGCTCGATCACCATCTCTGCCTGCGGTCTTACCGCCCCTAGCACATCGGAACTACTCTTGAACTCGTGCTGCACCTGGCTGTATAGGTCGTCCTCCTCCTCCTGCTTCTTGTTGAGTACCTCCGTCTCCTCAAGCTGCTTTACCACCTACAATAAAGAACGGTCACATCAGTTCAAAACAGTACTTATTAAGATTCCAGATTTGAAGTAGTATAGAAAATTGGAAAGAATGCTTTTCTTTGATAAAAAGTTAGTCAATGCGACTTCATTAACACTAGCACTGACTGATTAAGTAGAGAGTAAGAAAAAAGGCTAATAGCTATGTGTTAAAATGTTGGCTTTAGTAATAGGCCACCAACCCTAAACTGATGGCCACCACTGCTTTTCCATGGTAGCGAGACAAGTGGAGTCAGTCGGGTGGACTTTGACCATATTAAGTAGCCCAGTTAGCAGTGACACATGCATGCACAGTGTATCTTTACTCGATCATTAATCTTTACGCATAATTGTTTGATTAGAAGTTGTATGTAAGCAAGTCATCTGTTCTGGAAGACCTTCTTATATGTAAATCTGGAATACTAAGATTAACCTAGTCAGTGGTTAATCCTTAGGGTAAAGCACAAATTCGGTCTCAAATTTTAATCACATCCACATATTTATAGACGCTTACTAACGCAGCCAGTATTTGAATTATTTCCGCAGCTTCAGACATGAATACTTGTCTCCGAAATGTGATAAGCGCATTCTGAGGAAGCCTATTTAAATGTAGCCAAAACCTAGGTCAGCTCATTATTAAACTACGTGGTTCAGACGGCGAAAAGTGGTTACAAAGACAACAAAATCGCGACACACGTCCCCTACTTTGCACTGAGGGAGGGCTAGACAGCATCACCACCGCCGCCTTCGTAAATCGGACCGCAGCATGAATGTTTCCGCTTACTCAGCAGCCTTATGATGAGAACCAACATATACGCACACAATTAATTCAGCGAATAGTCGGAGGGTTCAAACAAGCCACCAACGTCAACGACTTTGAAGCCGTAGGTCCCACCTCCGCAGCTGCTACCAATGTTTCATCCTGGTGCTGAGATGTCCTTCATCTGTCGTTTACACTTCAGTGCTTGGGGCGTCGGAGTCCAGCTACACCGACAGCCCCCATCCGTTAAATGAAATTTGGTAGCAAAAAACAAAAGCTGCAAGAATCGGTAGACATTACCGACCCTTTGATAATGGATGAGTAATTTTTTTCCCCTTCCGTGGCATATTAGATAATGAATGTGTTCCATTAAGTGAGGGACTCAGTTTGGTGTCTGGAAATGTATTTTATTTAATCGTAAATGTATGCAGCAAATACAACACGGAGAGCAAAATTGGTATGAAATGATCAGTCATTTCTTCCAATGGCGCAAACCAGGTTTATAGTGGGTAGATTTATGAGACGTGTTAAAAAAGCATAAGAAAGATAGTATGATAAGAACTCCTTTGAGCACAAAGGACCAAATTCCTTACATCATCTTTCAAGCCCCTGATTTTGTCGTCGTAAAAAGCTGCCGTCTGTTGCAGGACTTGGGCTGCGTTGAGAGCTTCATCCACTTGAACATGGATGCCTTGAATCTGTCTGTCAATTTTGTCGAGGTCCTCGTTGATCTCCGTACCAATAACATTCATCGCTTCCAACTCCTGTTTGGTACGGCTGACATAGGCATCAAAATCTGCGAAAGTGCAGGGCATTTAGTTCCAAATGATGCATGCGAACAACACTTATTTCGTGTTAAAAATGAACTGGGTTGGATTTTGATGAAAATGGGATTTTAATTACATAATTGCACAGAGGTGCAGGCCACTTACGCTGGTTGGTTGCCGTCAATGGCACAATAATGTGAACAGACATGAAGAACGTGGTACTACCCATGTTGATTTGAATCTTTCGTCTGAAAGTGTGAAGTTTGGACACCACTTTTTTCAGCTATTTATCAGGCACTACATAGAGCGTCAAAGAGCCTAGTGGAGTAGTCGATCTTAGAGACATAAGTTAACGTGGCAAGTTGAGCAGCTTACAGCATGACGGGATCAAAAAAGCAAGGACTCCATTCAAAATGGCACTTGATGATGTACCAGACTTAGGTCGATGAACAATTATATGTATCACTGATTTCATCGTTTCAATAAAGATTACGTGCTAAGAGGATTTTCTTATGAATAAGGTCAGGACATCTTTATGAGCACAAAAAAATGTGAAAAACAATGAGTCCCTCACTAGTAAGAGTACTCAAACTGAAGTGGTTGCAAGCTCTGTTGGAATGATAAAAATTTGGTTGAAGTATCAAGAACAATTGAACTTCAGTAAGCGCCCAGTATTAACTATAGGATGTATGCCAAAATAGGAAACGATTCTTGGTGGATTTGAGATTACATTAAGAAAGCTAATGTATTAGGGCAAATAATTAATCATTTATTATCTCCATTTGCCGGAGCATTCACCACTGGTTGAGTGAGGGCACAGAAACTACCATAGTCAAGCCATTCCGATCGCTTTACCCTTGAGGTCCTCCAGTTGCTGCTTAGCGTTCCTCACAGCCTTTTGGGTAGTTTGAACAGCCGTTTCGGATTTGTTGAGCAGATGTTTGAGACGTTCTATGATTCGTGCCTTTTCTCCCGCCACGGGCGTCTGTCTGACCAAGGCGGCTTTCAGACGATCGCGACCTTGCCGCATTTTCTCAATGTGTTCCTCTATCACGCTCACCTCAGCCTCAAGCATCGTCTGCAAATCGCGGGACTAAAGTTGGGGTTAAACACAAACCATATAAGTGGCAGAGATCACGAGGAAAGGTGGTTAACCCTGGATTTTGTAAGAGGAATGTTATAAGCTTTTGTCTTTGCTAAATAAATAGAAATGTTACGTTAATAATCCATTCGTGTAATTTTGAAGCTTTCAAGTATGTTAATTTCTTGCGGGATGGCATCACTTAAGTCTTTGGTAAAGGCCTGCTTCCTGGTAAGAATGGAAACAACGCAAAAAAAGCAGCTGATGATTAGAAAAAAAGGTGAATTGAAAGGTGAAAGGTCGATGAAATATGTTGGCGTAGATTGGAACTGAATGGGAATGAAAAGGTATTAATGGGTTTGCGAGTAGGTTCATCATGACCGTCGACCTAGTCGCCGCAGTGATTAACGGACTTGATGGAGTGTATCCGAGATAGTTGAAACAAATGATGCAAAACATAAATCACCCACCGCATTTTGAAAAAAAATAGCCAAAGATACGTGGAATGACAGCAAAACTATTAATCAAACCACGCTAAAGTTTGCTGTGTCGAATTGAGGAAGGGAGTGTTTAAGTAAACGGATTCTTAAGTGCTTAAGTTCATAAGTTAGATACAATTTATTGGTGGAATAAAAATTATGTTTTCTCGGTCTTTATTAGTACTCCACCCGGAATTCTATGAAATATGGCAATACAATTACTCAATCTATGGCAAAGTTGATAATGTCTTACCGAATTGATTGTAGGTTGCCTATACTATTCGTAAGTGAAATATATCCTACATCAGTAAGGCCTGACTTCACTTTATGCCTACTATCATATCTTTATGCACGCACCGTAAAATGCGTGAGCAAGGCAGGATTTATGGGATTTCCGTATCCGTCTGAGTATACTCACCAATAAACTGCAAACTGGCAGTAACCGTCCTGACTGTTGACTTTCCTTGATAGCGTAGTTAGACTGATTTTCAAGAGACTCCAAAGAAGGCGAGTAAAAGACTTTAGGCTATGTCAACAGTCCATAATGGAGGGCCAAAAATCCCATTGAAATTGCCTCGCTCATCAAAGCTGAACAAGTAGCCGACCAGAGCACTCATGGATTCGTTCCAGAGGCGACAATTGGGCCTGACTTACCGTGGTGTCGAGTTCAAAGTTTAAATTGCGTTTATCGTGAGGAGTCGAGAGTAGGCAAATGATTGCCAGTAAACTAGGATCTTGTTTCGCTGTGCAGCCAGCACTTGTATACTTCCATTTTTTGTATTCAGTCGGAAGAGAAGACATACTTAGAACTCATTCTACTAAAAAACATTTATCGTGTTTCGATTTTCAATAGCATATCCACAGAACCGATTTGATGGGGAACATGATGCCAAACTCGTCAAACTCTCCGATTTCATCACCCTTCTAAGGGATTCAGTTAAACGGGTCGATTCAAGAGAGACCAGTTTATCTCAATAGGTCATTAAATTCGAGAACTTGTTAATTCTACTCTCTTGAAAGAGCCATAAAATCAGGGAACGAGATTCAAAATCTAATTTCAAACGTGTAAAAGTAGCCTCCAACTAAAATACCAGGAGAAAAAGTACCTTTTTTAACGACAATCGTTCGGGCAACAGATAACCAAAACAACAAAGGTTTACATAAAGGCTACAGTATTGCCCCTCGAAGGGCGAATCTACGTGTTGCTGGAACAACGATGTACTTAAAACACTTGCTTTGTTTGCCTACTGGTTGGATGGAGTTGCGCTAGGCGAGTGAATAGAAGTAATTTACTTTTCAAAAAGCAATGATAACTAATAAATTACCACTATAGCAGTAAGGAACGGATCAGTATTCACGATATAAACAGTCGGTAAACAATGGTCAGAGAGAAAAGACGTGCGGATAGTGTTAACCCATACGCCATACGCAACGTTGCTTTGGATGACATCTTTATTAAAATTGTCCACAATTCCAGTTAAAGGGGTTCGCTGGAGATGGACGATCACATTTTTGGATCTAGGCCTTTCATTTGTTACCTTTAATAAATTTAGTGCTTACTGGTCCTCATTAGTAGATGACCATAAATGTTAACTCTTCACAAATTTCATGGAAAGACAAAATAATATAGACACGGTGAAAAACTCATTTACCTTATTAAGGGTTGCAGTCCAGTCTCCAAGGATTTCTTCCAGCCTAGACTGTTCAGCACTCACATCTGGCACCTTCTTCAAAGCGTCAAATAGTTTCGTCAATCGCTGACGCTGCTCCAGAGTCAGGAACTGTACATGGTCAATCTTGCCTTTGAGAGAGCCCTTCTGGACTGCCATAACCTCCTTCAGTCTAAAGGACAACGTCATCGCGCAAGTTAGCCTTCGCAATGTACAACTACGAAAGGAGCGGTAAGGATTATCAATCACGATCACCGCGAATTGGTTTGGTATGTTATTCTAATTTACTATGCATAAGATACCAGCATTTAAAGCTATCCTAAAAACATGTAAAAAAAGCCAAAGGTTAAGCCAACCTGTTAAGTTCCGAATTGAGTCGCTCAAAAGCCTTGTAAGTACTTTGAGCCAGTTTATCTGCGTCGAATTCAACAGAACGAAGGATGTTGTCGATATCTTGGACTGTCTTTCGCAGTCCGGAGGCCTCTTCTTTGAGGCTGAAGAGCATATTACGAAAATCCATTGAACACAAACCAGACAGGAATCAGTTATGAAGATATGCATGCAGTAATTTATGAAAATTCAAGTGATTTAAAATTAGTAAAATCAGGGTAAAATTTAGTGGACGATAACGAAGCTTATGGTGGATTTAATTCCACATCAACATATTTATTATCGTTTATTTTTGAGGCACTGAGTGCCAAGTCTTTTGCGTACCCCTAGTCAGGAGCTTCACTTAAAGTTAATAATCTTAGTCCATCATGAGTTACCTTTCTTATTCTAGGATTTTTATCTCACATTCTTTTCATTTGTGAAACAAGAGTTGAAAACAGTCAAAAGCGAAACAGTGACAACGGATCGGACTGCTTTAAGATAAGATGGAAAGCACATCATGCAAAATTTGCAAATAGTCGGCCTTTTATCAAAGAAGAAATTGAAGGCGAATATAAGTGAATTAGGAGATTTCGTGTGCTAATTTATAAACAAAACCCACGGCTTGACAGTTTCGGTGGCATTACGCGCTTGTTCGGTCAGAGTACTGTCTCGATTTACGGAGGCAGCCAATTTCTCAGAGAAACTATCCAGCTCTCGTTGGCCCACTGTTTTGATCCGTTTAGCTAGTTCGTCCAGATCACGCCTAATCGAGTTCAGTCGTTGCGGCGGATCCAGATGCATGCATGAAGGCTGTTGGTAAGGCAAGGTTTATTAAATACAATATTACAACCACACCCGTTTGATGCCAATGATTTACTTCAAATGCAATAGACGACCGCATTTAAGTCACCATCTTTACAAATTTCTTAACATTACAAGACATGTGATTATTAGGAAGGGTATCTTATTTCAAATTCTATTTTATTAGAAATTGGCTTTGAAGGCAATTTTTTAGTAATAATTTTACTATAGTCATGGTTCCAATCGGATTGTATCCTTTTAAATTCAACATAAAGTTATCTTCTACCGAAAAATACCCTGCTTTTGTACCAAAAAGACCTAGAAGGCAAACATGTAGGATAAATGGCAACATTTAGCCATGCCCATCGTTTTCCTTTTTTAATGTGGGACGGATAATAAGTAAACTGGAATCGCATGAGGGTTTCTTACTGAGGCATATCGTTAGCCGATATGCCTAACCAAAAAGTGTTGAAAGTGGAATAACGGAACTAAGATTGGAGACATTTCTGGAATAATGAGACGTTCGGCAGGAGTAACTACTTTTCACAGTAGTTTACTTCCGTCATCGCCTATTTTTTGCCGTTGGGAACTGAGTCAACGCTGTTAATTGGCCATTTGACATTTATGGCCTGAAGGTTCTCTGAGATGGTAAGTTCTGGCGCAATAGTTTTGTTGATTTTGATTTTCTATCTCACAAAGTCCCTCTGACGGACGGATTTGTCAACTATTTTTTCCTTTTATTAAAAGCTATGCTTATGATGCAGTTATAGACACAGGCATTTAGCATGCGTAGTCATTTATAAAGCAAATAGATTTTTTATCTACTAGATTCTACATTAAATTTCGGCCCTGGTGAAAGTCTATGCCCATCTCAGGTAAAATATTTCTTTAAAATCCACCGTGTGACCCAGCTGAATCACACACCATGCAATTCTGAAACATGAAAGGAAGGTATTTAAATCTCTTGGCGTTTGAAAGCTTCTACCTTACAAGAAGTCTTATCTAGCATTCCTATTTACTCATCTGATTCGTGATGAAGATGATGATGTCAAAATTGTGATGTAATTCTTCTAATTTTACGGAGGGGAAAATAAGATAGGTGCAGTTCATCCGCTGATAGTGAGAAAAATTAGTGCTACTGGAGGGACCAATGAATTGAAGGAAGTGTTGCCTTGGTCGGGTGGACAGGTTGTTGACGCGATCTCAAAATTTTATGCTAATCTCAAGGTCATAAAGCCCCAACTTCCTTACCGCTGGCGAAATGTACGGACAATCAGAGCAAGAATTTATGCAAAGTAGTTCCCAGATTTTTTTTTATTTCGATAGCAGCATAAAACAAAAAGTACCTGCCAAATGGCTGGCTTAGCCGAGGTTAGAGGTGGTGGCACTGCTGTTCCCATTAAAACACGTTGGGCAAATTTACTCCACTTTATTAAAAATCTGGAAATAACTGCATTCTCTTTTACTGTTCTGGATCGACTATTTGGGCCAATGGCGACTTGATGAAAGCAAGAAAAATCTGTGTTGTCAACATGATTGTCAGCCATAGAAGGTCAAGGAGACGCTGATTCAGGACAGGACTGTCCTTGGGGGAATGTGTCACACAATTCCTGTCATAAACACGTTCCCCTCAATTCAACCCACGACCTGTAGCTGGCCCAGTAGGGGTTGTAAGTGGGTCGAGAGCTGGCGATTTGCAGGTTAGTTGTTTTGCTCCAGTTATCTAGCAAACTCATTACCCCAAAATCGTACATGCATCCTCAAATCAGGCGATCAGAAGCGCTTGATTGACACCGAGCACTAGCTATATCCACCTGCGTCTGGCCGCCCATCTAAATACTCCCCATCAATGCAGAAGTGCAATGCAATTAGTTGTTTTTCAAAGTCTACGTGAGCTGACAACCAATTTTACACGTGAACAGGAAATGGGTTGACCCGTCGTTTACTTAGGTAGGAAGACTCGACTGGTCACGAGCTGAGACTGTCCCCCTCTGCATAAACAGAATTAGCAAACTGGTTGTGTTTACCTCGCAAAAGTTATGGTTGACGAACAACAAGTTAAAATTCTGAATGCCCATTAAATTCTGTTTACCCGGTCCCAAACAACGACCAGATTTGAGACAGGACCAGATGTGCCAAACGGATGGTAAAGAATCGCATCTTGCATGAAAACTGAATCGCGCCAAATTTCGACGAATACGGTTGTTCGCAATTGAAGCCGACTTATTAATTAATACCTATTAAATTATTCTACAAATACTAACGAATTAGAGTAGACTAAGGTTGTGAAATTTGTGCGAAGATACTGAAAGTCACCACGACACCGAATTGCGGTGACTCTGTATCTCAATCTTCCCAGCATGTTGTATTAAGTGCATCCTAATTAATCTCAAAGGGTAAATTGAAATGAAAGTGAGTGAATCCTTCTATGCATTTATAGCCGAAGGAATGTCAATCTTAGAATTGTCCCATTGACACCTGCGATTCATAATTCCATCGTCAAACTATTGCTAATAAAAGTAATAAAGACTGGATTTGAAGCAGTTGCAAATCACCGTCGACCACTTCAGTGCATTTGAAGTTCCCAAGTATTCACGGTTGAAATAAATCCAAGTCACTGAATTGGAGAGGAGTTGAGTGTTGCCTCCACCAAATTTACATAAGCGGCATGATTTTTAGTGCCAAAATCCACCACTTATGAGGTCGTTCGAAAATTTACAAAAGTAGAGCTAAAACTTAGTTTAAAGAAAAATAGAGAATAGGAAACCCGGTAAAGAGACAGTAATTGTAGTGCTATTTTATAAAATATTGGACGTATTAGGCCAAATGAATAATTTAACAGAGGAAGAAGGCATTATGAGACAAGGAATTTTAGCTTTAAAAAGCTTCAATGAAGAGAACCAAAAGGGATCTTTTTGCCTAACCTTATGCATTTCGTATTCCTCCAACGCCTTGGTAAGGTCTGATGCGCGCTTCAAGAGGTCTTCAACCGTAGCCTCCAGCTGATCAGCATTCGTGACAGCAGAACTGACTGAATAAACAAAAGACAAAGTAGAGACACTGTGTCCTCTCTTTCTGATCACAACACACATTTAAAGGCGAATTCGCTCTTGTGATGACATTTAGTGACCTACCAAGACTGTTTTGCAAAACAGCACTGTAGGCTTCTTGAACAGTTTTGTTGAGCTTTGTGATCTGCTCGTAGAGTCGGGAAGTGTCGCCACTGCCATCGAGGTCGGGGCCACCGTTGTTGCCAAACACTTCGGATAATTTCTTCTGCAGCTTGTGGACTTCTTTTTGCACTAAGCCATAGCAAGGCGGGCAGGGTAGGCAACCCGCGCTGAGATCATAGCGGTTTTCCTGTGATAAAATGGTGCTTCTCACTATAGTAGGGTGTTTTTTGTCAATGATTACACCTTTTTAGGTTTTATTAACAACTAGTGATAGTGATTTTGAAAAACATCTTGTGTTGTATATTTGAAGGGCCATTCTCATGGACGTGGGGATTGTGACTGGTGCCATTCTGTCCCCAAATCAGGAAATGGTATTACCAAATGCAGACGGTTTGAGAAAATAAACCGATGTTAAAATCGGTTTTAAGTAAAAGTGGCAAGCACAGAGCCATTGTACTTGGCACTTGGCAGTTATGTTCAAGTGCTGAAATAGGGGAGAAATTCATTGTTCGCTTTCACTCTCGAGTGGAAATGTTACCTGTTAACGCTCTAACCTCAGAGTACTGGTTGGAAGGGTAAGCTTCCATTTGTTAAGAATCGTCTACTGCTTGAAATTCTTCTAGTACCAATTTCGAAGAAGGTCAGGAAGAGTTTCAAACCAGTTGATGTCGCTGAAGATTATTTAGCACAACAGGTCTAAAAATTGCAATGAGGAGGTGGGGCCTGTATGGGAGGTTACAATGAAAGGTTATTTTTCACTTTTTATTGTTATCCTCACAGATAACGTACAATGTCAAATTTGCGTGGCTGTGACTTGCTTCTTCCAACTAATCCGGTGGGAGGAAAAATATGCCCAAACCGTTGTTTACACACCCCGTCTAACGATGTGTGGATGAGATGCACTGTGGCTCACCTCGCACTGGTCGCACTTCTTTCCACTGGCGAATGATCTGCAGAAGCACTGTCCATTGGAGTCGCACTGGCGATGGGTGGATCCGTAGGGGTGACATCCGCAGTCCTGACAGCCCACGCCTGTGGTGAGGTTGAAGTAGCCTGGCAGACACTCGTCACACGTCCGGCCCATCGTAAAGGGCAGACAGTTGCACTGGCCCGTATAGGACTCACAGGACTCCGACTTTGAACCCCTTGGACTGCAGCCACACTCCGTGCAGCCCTGGAAAGCACAAGATTTACAATCTTTCTCGCGAATGGGAAATAATAAGGGAGTTGGGCTGGGGGAACAAGCGTACTTGAGCACTTATTCAGGGAGAATTTTAGATCTCTCAATTTATTAAAATTTGTGTAACAGTTTCTGGGACAAATAAAGTGTGTTTAAATGATTTTTGAAGATTTGATAAAAGCTTCAGAACACTCAAATACAAATGCAAATACTTCGAAGAGAGCCGAAAAGGTCACCGGTGTGGCGCAGTGCACGCTGAGGAGATGGAGTGAAGCAATTGACCCTGATTTTTGTCGTCCCAGAAAGCACCCAAATGGGGCATACCTTCTCCATCTCTCGCCCATTCCTTGCGTGGGGAGGAAGGGGGGGGGGAGAGGGAAGGAGATGTGAGTGCGTGTGTGACCAAGCCCGCTTTCCCTTACAAGGCCGCCTTTGGGGACATCTAACTCAGAATAGGGTCACCCCAAAAAATGCTAGTTTACTTTAGAAGCTGAGATTGTTAGGGGATTGCAACTTGTCTGGCAGTACTGTAAGGGGAACAGAAGAGATTCCAAGTAATAGGAGGGGAGGGAGGGAGGAGAGGAGATTATGGTAGGTACTCAATTAAGGGAGAAGCCCATTTATTAACTCCGACAGTAATTTTGGGACCGCTAAGTCAAAAATTGTCTTGGAATGACGATGAAATGGAAGTAAAATGGAGGAGTTATGAATAGAAATAAGACTCAACACTCAAGCACTCGCAACACTAATTCACACAGAAATGAACTCATTATAAATAATAATTCCTCCAAAACACGACCCCACTGACATGCACATACTTTACAAGGCTTCGATGTAGACATTCTCCCTATTGTCGAGTTGGTGACACGCTCTACCATTTTTGCTCATTAAACATCCAAATTTATCATCATTAGTGGAATTATTAACCTTCTCCTTCTTGATTTCTCCACGGATAATCCAGGGTTTTCTCCCAGTAACCGATTCTTAACAACTGCATTAAAAGTTTTCAAGAATGTATGAGTGCCAATGCGATTTGTCCACTGGAACACGGCCTACTCTATAAGCCAATTCAATGACGGAGCAATCAGAGAATCATGCAAACCTAATGTATATTTTGATTTTCTAGGGAAAGGAAGCATAAATTACGCTAGTCGAATCGCTGCCTAATTGATTAATTCCTACACATTTCTTCTGGAAAGTGGGTATTTTAAAGCTAAGCACAAAAGTAGATTCATTTCTCAATCGCACCAGTGCGGTGAATCGCTTGATGATCTCGCCTCATTCACTTACATTCCCAATGTCAGCATAAGCATTACGGTATGTCAAAACTGCCGAAAATGGAGTTGAATGGGGTAATAATCATCTGTAATACAGTTTTAATTTTACCAGTTAAATTAGTTATTGTTGGACCTGACTACCATTATGGGACATTTTAGATGCGTTCGCCAAGTCGATTGTACATTGAGTGTTCAATAAAATGCAGACTGATAAGCTAAGATTACAAAGTTGGGTACCTAACCACTCGCTGAAAAATGGGAATGAACAGTTTTGATGCAGGCGCAAGGTAAAGACAAAATGCTTGACATTCCTAGCTTTCCTGCCTCTCGCTTTCAAAACTTTTAAAACAGCTTTTTGGAGTTCAAGCTGTTGAGGCTTATTTTTAGAGCTATCATTAAGAACCGCCTTATTAAAACGTACAAAGTGGGATTGCCTTGTCAAGCTACAATGGGTGTGTGTTGGGTCCTTTTTGGAATCGCAGCCATCTTTGGCGACACATCTCCCTTTATTCAACAATCAGCAGAAAAGTTTGCTTCCTTCGAGCCCATTGGCTACGCACAGGGCCCAAGAATTTATGCAAATGGGTGGAATTCGTAGAGAACTAAGGCTACGCATGTAGAATGTACACTTTGGGTCGATGGTGAGTCAAAATGCCTTTGCATAATCAAGTTTATTTTCTTCATCGGTCACTGCCTCAGCACTTGCCTGATAATGATAGTGTGTTTACATCTTATTTAAACGAAACGACATTCGACGAAATTGCACTGCATATCTCCCATTCTTCTAAAAAAAAGCGAATTTCTCATGGTGGAGAGAAGACAGAAAATGCGTCTAGTTAAAAGTGTGACACATTTGGTCCCTTGAACTGTGAACAGTTCTTGAGGAATGCAAAATAGTAGGACCTTGTTTTCAGTATAAACTATTACATTCATCTTTTCGTAATGTGCACATTTAACATTGAGAAACTAGTTTTCGGTAGTACACATCCCCGTCGTCTAATCAAACCAGTGATGAGGAAAGGGAGAAGCTACCAACCTTGCCAGATTCAAGACCGTAGAAGCCATCGCGGCAGCGATCACAACGGAGTCCGGTGACGCCAGGTTTGCATGGGCACTGACCCGTCTCCTCGTCGCAGATGCCGAGAGTGCCCTCGACACCGGGCATAGCGAGGGTACCCCGAGGATCGCAGTAACAGGGTTGGCAGCCTCGCGCGTACGTTGTCTCCGCCTCGACACCACCCTCCATCGGAGCGCCCTCCTCCGCCTTCTTTACGTTTCGCCGGTAACCCGGCAAGCACTTCTCGCAGTGATCACCCGCAGTTCCAAATAGACACTTCTGGCAGACTCCCGTTTTGCTTGATGTTTTACAAGCATATCATTCAATTGATTTTGTGTAAAACAATTTATCTTGGATGGGCGGTTTATTTGAGGGGTGGAATGCTAACTGGCAAGTTATTGACACACGGGCACCCGACGACCCAGGGCCAAGAAACATTTACTGTTAACCTACAAGCAGAGATTATTAAGACTACTAGGCCCATGTATTTGCTCTTTTGGGTGTGATATAGTTAATTTTACTTAACTTAGGAGAAAACTTGTCCTCCAATTTAAAACATAATTAGGATCATCTAGCTTCTGCTAAACACAGAGTCTCTGTTAGGAACAAATGTTCCGCAGACCAAAAAAAATAATTGCTTAAATATCTCAGGTAACAAAGTTTTAGTTTGATACTGCTAATTATGGATGCGTGTAGAAACAATGAAGCTGTTGTTTAGGGTGTGAGGAACGGGAATTCGAGACTTACGGGTCACAATTGCCGGTGGCTCGCAAATCAGTGTTGTTTGAGCAATCACAAGGCAGACAGGGAATTCCATTCACAGGGTCACCGAAAAAATTCTCCGCACATCTCTCACAACGATCACCTATGCATGAAATAAGAGACGCTGCATTGGAGTACTACCGGTCGCACTGTTGGCTGAGCGTTCATTAAGGGTCGAAAAATCACTGAATGAGATAACCTACCAAAATGTTTTACGCTATGCGCTCCGCACATAAAAAATCAACCTAATAGTACCGTTGCTCACCCAAAACTACATTGAGCTAAAGGGAACACAAATTTGTGAAATCATCCCAAAAAATGTCACGTGCTTGGGAATCTGGACTTTGGATCAACCTAAACATATAATTCGCAATGAACTAAGAAGAATTCTAGGAAAAAATAACTCTGACAGCTGAATAATAATTATTTATCAGTTGTGCGAATTGTATGATTATAGGGAGAGGAGTTTAGTCAAGATAGCACATTGTGATAACTACCATAATAATCGTAGTTCGTAGAATAATTACTCTTTAGAGTAAACAGGGTGGGGCTTTCGCTTTCGCGACAAATATTGTTCATCGCCTATTTCCGACAGCTATCTTTTATTTCGGGAAATGACTTCGTTATGCGTCCAAAATATTTTACATCTTCGGCAAATGAGCACTCAAAACGGCCTGCTACTATTATTTGCAGAAGCGCTACAGCGACACCGGATGCGGTGTTTCATTATGCTCAGTTAGCATCCATCATCAAGTTTCTCCTGAAGATCAATCCGAATAGTGAATAGCACATAGAGATACAGACCGATCTCACCATGGCCCATATACATTTACGGCCGCATATTTTAAAGTGTCATAGAATGCATATCTAGCATCTCATTTTTATGGCTTTGAACAGGAAGGAAGGGTTTTACTTTAATTGAAAATAAAACTTAAATCCGAAACTGCATTACCAATGCGGATCTTAAACACTTGACTGGATGAAACAGCAAATAAGCACATAATTTGTTAAAAAACTGTTTTGATTGCTAAAACCATACTGCAGTAAACATGATTGCACAAATAGGGCGATATGAGTCGATGGTCGAAGAACAGACTAGACAGTAGAGCATGTAGATTTTCACTAGTTAAAAAAAGCACAAACTTTTTTCTGAATGATCCCAGCAGGACAATTTTAGCAAGATGCTTAGTTAAACTAAATGAGTTCTCTGTCCAACAAACTTTTAAACATGCTATCCGTCTTTACGCGAAAGAGGGAGAGCGCAAAGTAGAGTGTGAAGGTATTGTGCAATGCTTGCGTTTCAGTACCAAGCATTGGTTGGGTAAACAGGGCAAGAAATCCATGTTTACACAGCCCAACAGACGTGTCCTTCATAAGCGTTTATGCACGTCAGCTAGTCATCTTCAGCCAAATCCATTGAGCCTAGTGGATTTTATGTCCGAATGACAACCCCTATGGCTGTGTTGTACAACTGAAACATCCGAGCTATTGCTATGCAGTGGGTCGCAAAAAGGCCCAACTTTTTGTTCTGTTCAAACCAAAAGGAATTTTGACTAACACTGTGTTGGGAGGATTTGGGAGGAAGCAAAATAGACCCATCAAAGTTTGTTTTCCCCATGTAGCTTTCAATTTCGGTAAACAATTTCTAGTTTCCGTTCTGTCTACTGCGATAACTGCCCTAATTTTATACAACGGATTTGGTTCTTTTTTTTTTTATCAGAACACTACAAAATGCGTCCGCGCTTATGCCAAAGTGAACAGGAGCGGCTGAATAAGTTTCAACGACATCGATGCCATTAAGCAAATGCCGAAGTAAACCAGAAGCCATATGGAGCCAATAAAAGCAACCTTTTGCAGCATAGTCGGAAAGCCTTTTAATAATGATTTCGTTCAAAGTATCTTAGTAATGGGGCAAAAGCTGTTTTCCTCTTCACTTTCAAAACTCATTTTCCTTCATGAAATGAACGGGGGACTTATTGGACCGCCATGTGTATCGGTGTGAGTAGGTTAGATTATTTTTGGGGCCTCTCCATCCATGCATAAAAGCAAGATGGATTGAATAATATGAGTAGTTTAATCTAGGCGTTTCAAAGTCGTCTGCCTTAAAAGCGTTCAAAATGGCAACCTAATGTATGCTGATCGATAACCTGTCAAAAAGGCCCCCTTTAGTACTCCTTAACGCTTGAAAATGGGGGGATGGCTACAAAATGACAACCTTTGCTAAAACTGAGATCAGAGTAAAAAAGCATTCCACCAAGTTGCATTTAAATTAGCAATTGGAATGACCCTTTGGTGTAGTCGGGGGCACAATCCTGGCATGGAAAAGGTGAGAAGGTGTATTGCAGATAGTAGAAAGAAAAAATTACTCCAAGTCGTTTATTGGTTCTAGGAGCAACAATCAGGATGTAAACCTTAAGGTAAGTAAATACGGAGTCACACCACTCTGGAGACATAGCCAAAATCATTCAAAAGGCTTTCAGCTAATCAGATCATTAAAACGTTACCAATAGCAACATTTATTAACCTCCGTAATTTACAACAGCGAATAATGGCCTGACCGTTGGAGTCGTTTTAACCTTATGTCTCCTCTTTCATTATTGACTGGAGTTGTGTGAGAGGGGACAAGACTGCAGCACATGTCCCAAACTCCACTGATAAAGACGAACCGGAATGCCAAATTCATAGTTAATAAAGGTGAACGGATGCAACAACGGACAAGCAAAAATATTGCCCCGTTTGAATAGAATGCACGAAATCAGCCAAGAATTGGTTGTTTTTGACCGACTGATAAATGGAAATAGAGCTTTGATAAGATTTTACCTGTCATGTTATTTGGGCAGTCAACACAAACTACGACGTGCTTGTCCAAGGGGAGAAATGTTTCCACGCACTTGGCGCCATGAGGACATGGACAAGGCTTGCAAGCATCTTTGGTACCAGGAGGAGCGGACGCGTTGCCGTAGTAACCATCGGCACAACGATCGCAAAAGAGGCCTCCGGTATTGTGCTGACATTCGCATTTACCTGATTAAAACAGAACACAAAGGGTATGCAATCTTTGAACGACAACACACAGCTTAAATTATTAATGGCGGCATCAATTGTAGCAAAGTCGTGCTTTCATTCAGGAATAATAGACCTGTTTCAGGATCGCAGATTTCGGAGTTATTGTTGCAGGTGCAGGGAATACAAATAGCTGTAGTGGAACCACCGATCGGTTCACGCCGATAGCCCTGCACACAATGTTCACAACTTGGACCGGTGTAACCTTGAGGACATTGGCAGATTTCCTTTCGGAATTCCTCTTGAGGATCAAGCCACACTAAAATGACAATAGCAGGAGTGATAAATCCGATTTAGATACCGATCGGAACTTCACGAAAGCTCTATTTTTCTAAGTAGAGAGGAGAGAAAGTTTGCGATAGCAATGAATAGTTTACTAGGTCATTACAAACCTCCACTGGGACAGAAGGGACAATCATTTGGCCTTTCTCGGCAGAGACATTCAAGCTCCCCTTTGTAGTTTTGGGTGCATCCGATATCCAGAGTCTTTTTGTCTAAAAACAAATCTTAAACCATACGCATTTGTGGGAAAAACGCAGGCTCTCAAAAATAATCTCGCCGAAAATTCGAGGGTAATCTAAGTGCTTACAGAAGATAAGGCCATTAAACGAATTGGCAAATGAAGATGGTACTTGACTCACCTTGCTTAAAGCAGACGGAGCAGGGAGTTGTTCCATTAGGGCAGCTGAAAATGACCTTTTTCGCCACCTCAAGTGCTTTTAGTTCGCTCTCTTCCACTGGATGCAACAAAATGGGCAATGGTGAAATAATAGATCTCACGGTTAACTCCACCCTTAGAATTTGAGCAAAACTCACTCGGTACAACATCCCCATTAATCTCGTGTCCCAGTGTACACTCTGATGAGTGGCCACTACAGAAGCATTGTTTACAACCAAGAGGATCGTTGTCCATCATTCCAAATGTGCCTGGCTTGCACCTTAGACAAACGCAATCAATTGTGATATTAGTTTGAGAAAATGCTTTTACTTATTATTAATAAGTAGCATACTTGTCACATTTTTTGCCGATGACATTGACTTTGCAGTTGCAGTCACCAGTGTAGGGATCGCACTGGGGTTGATTGTTTAAGCTCCCTCCAGCGTTACAATTGCAAGGCCTAGAAAATTAGTTAAAAACAGCTAATCACAATCCAGAAGTATGGACGGTAGCACTGAAATGGTACAAGCGATGTACTCACTGGCAGCCACTAGAGGTGAAGGAGTGGTGATCAGGAAGGCAGCGGTCACAGCGTTTGCCCCCAACGCCAGGTTTGCATTTGCACTGCCCATCGGTGGAGCATTTATTCTCTCCACCCTCCAGCGTTCCCATAGGATCACAACCACAGGGAAGACAGACGGAGGGCCGGTCGGGGTCGGGGTAGTGGCCAGGCAGACAGATCTCGCAGTGCTTTCCCATCGTGTTGTTGCCGCAGCCAATGCAGATTCCACCCGACCCCGTCGCCTGATATTCCGCCTCGTCGAACTCGCAGTGCTCCGAGTTGCCGTTGCACTCACAGGCTTAAACAAGGGTAAGATGTCACAGAATGATTTTATTTATTCAATAAAGCATGTTAGTCGCCTTGATCTGAAAGAAACTCTAAAAGCTGCATTATTTATCGGAACTTAGTACTCGCTAAACTGCGTGACTATCTTTTACACCATCCTAGTTAGAACTCCAGGTATGCCTTTATTATTGCATTACGTTTAAAATTATTGGATCCTGGTGCTTTTGGGCCAGGCATTAGGGAAAGTCAAGACACCTTTGCAAGCGTGAGGATTGTCGGGAGTAGCCGGCTGCCAAGGCGTGTCTGCATACCCGGGCGCGCACCGCTCGCAGTTGTCGCCGGCGGTGTGGTGGGCAGGATCGCAGACGCACACCAACTTGGGGTTTGGACCGTAACTTCCCACAGGACGACAATCGTTACCGTGACCGTTGCACATGCATCTGGTTGCAAATGAACACACTTTATAGGTGTAAGACTCCCTGCCCTCACATTGGAAGTACTTCTAAACTCAATCCGAACCCTAGCATGTAAGTATAATTTCATCCTATTCACTTATTTTTCATCCTTTTCTGTTCAGCTAAATGATGGACATTGATAGCCATCAACGGTTTTGGGAACACCAACAAAAAAGCGTATTTGGTAATTAGACGACAATCAGTGGATAGGGCTAAGAAAATTTGGATTTATAAAGAGAATAGCGGGGATGTTAGGCGCATCTACAGAACTAGAGCAAGTTGGATTTTTTTAAACATCATGGATTTGAGAGGATGGAAGAGACTAGATTTTCATCTTAAGTAGTTTGCGCTAATAGTATTGTGCAGGGTGAAGCGCATAGAGCAAAAATAACCAAGAAGAGAAGGCTTACTTACCGACCACCGACGGTAAACTTTCGAATGGCGAAGTAGTAGGTCAGGAGGGTGTCTCTTTCCGCATTAGCTTCATCACCGAAGGTGTGCATCTTCTGTAGCTCCACTTTGATTTGACTAGCCGTGCTCCATTCCTAATTGTTAGAGAAACAAGCACACATTCATACATCCCAATTTAGATAAAGATCCTAACATATTTTGGCTTTATTCTATCATGACAAATCGAACATTTAGCCCAAAACAAATCTGGTGCAAGGTCTGCCCCCATCAGTGAGTTTACAGTCTTGCAACATTTTTTTTGGATATTCAGAAACCTGTGCTAGCTAGCTCACTAACCTGGAGTATGGGATTATGGAAGAAGTCGTCGGTGCCTGGTCGACCGTTGATGACAGAGAAGATGACCTCGCCATCATAAAGGGGCTGAAGGGTGGAGTACTCCTCGCGGCAGATGACTTCGTCGGGTCGTGAGAAGGTTGGCATGGGTTTGTAGGTCATGTTGAAGTATGTTAAGCAGTTGCTAGAGAAGTAGGCCCATGGTGTCCACGGGGCCTCGTCGTCCACCTTCTTGTAGATCACCATCGCGTGAGGTCGTGGCGACTTGAACTGGAGGTACACATAGTTCACGTAGAATTTGGTGCCTTTCGGAAGATAAAACAATTATACGAATCGCATCGATTATGGGTCTGTAAAAGGTTTTGTCCAACTCCAGACGGCTTTTGTTTTCAACCGAGGGTTTTTTTGATAGTATAACATCCACCTTAACTTCGACTTCTTGAAACACTTAAAACATCAAGTGAGGTAGCAGCAATTAAATTTTGCCGGTAGAAGAGAGTTTGCTACTGGTGGAGCACCGTACCACATTGGAACAGAATGTCCCTTAACTTTCATGAAGTCATTATGACTAATTTACGGGTTATTGTTTGTTTAAATGCTTGTTTAAGCTACCGCGGCTGTCAGTCTTAGCACAGAATAGTGTAAAATTAGAAGAAGACAATTTTCTCTAATTATTGTGGCGTCGTAGTCGCCATCGCTAAAGACAACGTGGAAGCATTTTGCTTATTTCCAAGACGCAAGAATGACAACAATGCTACTTTTACGAGTGTTTGATTACCACAAAAATTGGCGAATAATTTCCTTACTTGACAAGGTACCCAAAAATACAATTTGAAGATAAAAAACATTAGTAAAGCCCTTAACAGTAAAGAAAAGTAATTTTGACGCGCATAATATCTACGACCAAAGTGCTGTGTAATGAATGAATGAACGAAAATAAAATGCACACAATCCTTAAGTGAGACGTGTCCACTGCAAGCAAAATTAATGATGCCAAACGATTAAATTGAATTTGAAGCAACTTTCACAAACCGAATCACACTTTCTGGCAAGCAGAACAGCAGGATGATGCCATATAAACAGTTACGGCCGTAACACATCACCGTTCAGTCTTATTCAGTGAAAATGACAGTCATGGCAACACTTGACAGTTTAAGCTAGCATAAGCAATCAAAATCCATTATCTCATAGGTCTTCTCAAAGTATGCAGCATTCAACACTAAGGGCTACTGAAAAATCGGCCATCTATTTTGCATGTACAGTAAAGAATATTTTTCAAGCATTTTCGGGACTATATCAGTAAAAAGTTAACAACAGCAGTGAAAAGAAGCCCTTAAAATTCTCATTAACATAGAATTTAAAAACTTCAGCTCCGTTTTAGCACAGCGCGACGCGTGTTGGTTTTATCCCATGGTACCATGACCACCAACCCTAGATTTATCCACCCTCCGATTGCATCACTCATGAAATCCGCTTAAACGTTGTAGAAAGCTGGTAGTTCATGAAGGGACATAAGTCAAATGAGCTGAATGATGTGGCGTAGTATACTGAATTGACAATAATTTTGCTCTAATTCCGAGTAGATAAAAGACATTCCAAAACACAACGATTAAATTTAAACCACTCTCATGCACTACAGATAATGCATATGTACGTATTCTTACCTCATGAAATCAAACAACGGCTTGCCTACAATAACTCAAAGTGATACAAGCAAATCTTCAGTAATTTGAGGAAACAAAGTACACAGACTATTTTTCTTTAATCATATTTTGCCATGGAATGCGAGATTAAGTTGCACTGTTAGTTTCTATGCTTGAAAACATTTAAACATGGAACTATCCGCCACATTCATAAATTTGGATTAGGCCACAGAGGTGGTCTGACATCGACTCGCGACCTAGTTGAGGGAAGTAAACCAATTTAAGCGATCAAATACAGAATGACAGTACTGGTAAAGCTGATGTAAACCTAAAGAATTTTGAGTAGATGATTTACGTGCCAGTATATCTTGGTATGGTTCCAAAGGCTTTACCCTATTCTATCAACTATTTATCAGGTTGTGAGTACATTGCAGCACAAGCCGGTGCTATACATACTAACTCATTCCTCAATCTTTGACCTTTTTCATTCACTTGTTTGGGCAAATAAGACCATTTAAATAAGTCAATAAAATATTATCGCATTCAAGGCTAAGCTTTAGATAATTATACCTCGATTTTGATACATCGACGTTTATATGGACGTAAGATCCCAGCATTTCAGGAGCACGCAACCATGAGCTTTCGTACTATTTTGCAGTGTGAATCAACTGAATTAAACGGGAAAATTTAGAGCTAAAATTCCACAAAAGGACGGGTTAACAAACTCCTTGGTTGGCAGCTATAATTAGTTTTCATGAAAGGCACTTTTTTGTCCCTACTTAGATGTCATTGATTTCCTAGATATCTTCCATGGGAATCCAGAATTTCCACAATTCAACATGCTGAATAAGACTGCTCAAGGGGGCTCTGTATACCTACACTTTTATGTAAGAAGTCAAGAGTCTGTAGTTCCAGAGGCTCAGGCTCGCAAATCATTACTGTTTATGTATGTTTGTGCTCTATATGACCCCGTAACTGTGCGCACAACGTTGTCACCTCTCTCTTTCCATCGCCCAACCACCACCTTAGGCTCCTTATGTCCGGTCTGAGCGTAAACATTCGAGATGGCCGGCAGGGTTAGCTGTTGTTAAGTGCGTGCAAGCGCACACGGGAATGCGATTTCGTCAGCGTGAGATCTGTGTCGCATAACCTCTGACGGGTGCAATGTTTACTCCCCTCTGGGGTCGCGAATTAGTTTTAAACCAATAAGACCTCAAATAGTCTTAAAATTTGACACTTATTTTAGGATTATCATTCACTGCAAAGCTCTCTTATAATTTAACGGGCATGAAAAGCAACGCGATTTCGGTTAACTAAGATAAGGCGGTACAAACTGAATAATGATCCAAAAAATCACAGTGTTAGGCAGAACAACAGTAATTCAAAATCTTAAAGATTTATCATTAAAATCATGTTTGCAAATAGCAGAGGCATAGCAAAAAAAACAATTAAATAACTTAACATAAAGGGTGAAGTTCCTAACTAAACGGCTGCAAAAATATTTTATAGTAATGTGAATATTTTAAAGAGTTTTAATGTACAAACAGATCAATTATTCATAAAATATAGAGTTAGAATTCAGGAAAAATCTTATAGTTACTGCATTTTGTACAAAAATGCGTTGAAGTGCTGCAATTTCGGATTTTATTATGACAGCACAGAATAGAAAAAAACTTTGCTGGTCGTTCCAATTTTAGCTCTATTACCAATGCTAACCACGGATGATAACATAAGTTTTTAACGTTAGGGTTAAGTGCATAATCAAGCAAAGTAACCAAACTATCAAGTATGATGTCGCCCTGCTATCCCTTTAAGAACGAAATCGGTAACCAGTTTCACTAAGAACACAAATAGCAGTAAGTGAGAGGCAAAAACAACTCGCTACCTTCAGAAATGAGTTTACCGTAACAAGTGGAGCATTAAAAATTCCGCTAAACCCATGGAAATACGATCGGAGTTATGGCTATGCAAAATCACTCATAAAACTAGACAAACCAAAGAATATCTTAATGGAATGTGTTTAAATTAGTGTCCATAAGAGACACCTTTAAGGTAACCACAAGTAATTTTAAAAGCAAAGTAATTTTACAAACTTAAGAGAAAAATGATGCCAAAGCAAAAAAGTATGCAGTGGTTTCCGCTTCGCATAAAAGTTTGACGGGAAAATACGTGGACAATTAGAACACATAACCCTATTTACAGACCAAAAAAAATTAACGTACCTAGGTCAATTGTTAATGTCACCGGTTCCTCGAAATGAAGATTGGGGTTCTCATCCATTGTTTCAGATTGCCACCAGTTATTTAGATTTCTGTCTGTCATAAAACTCGCGTCGTGACTTTCGCTAGGATTTCGCGCATCACAATACTGACACCGACTAGGCATTGCTGCATTTGACATGTGAATACAAAATTTCTGTCTCCTAGCTAAACCGCAGGTATTTGAGGCATTTATTAAGCGGTCTGCAGCAGCACTAATGAATGGTGGATAACAAAACACGGGGTTTCCGTAGCTGTCAACGCAAGATCCCACATGACCTTCCAATAATGTAGGCTCTTGCTGTAAGGATATTCTTACAAGGCACAGTATGGCTAAAAAGGTCGAACGTGTTTTCATTTGCAAAGACATCACCAACGAATTAAGGTGATATGAAACGAATTGGCGGTAAATATAACATTTGGAAAGATTAAACAAATCAAAGGTCAATGGCTAAAACAGTTTACCAAAAGTTCGCTCTTGTTTGTACAATGATGTGCTAAAAACGACATATTTGTAAAAGGAGAGGACTTTGCTACAAGGTGAAAGGCAGCTGGAAAGGGCAATCAAACCTGCTAAGTCGTTCAAATAAGAATTACGAAAACTGCACATTTTTCAAAAAGTCATAACATTATAATTAATATTTGACATATTTTGGAACAAGAGAAAAACGCATGAATCTAGCAATACAAACGGTGGGAACCCATAGTTACTCAAAGAAGGCGGAAGCTTGTCATCCATTATCGTAGAGACGAAGGTGTGATACTTTGTTTGTTTGAACTACCGGTTTCGGTCACTTGGGCGGCCATATTTTACCAGCCGGTTGGTCGGCCCTTGGACCGTGCCAACAGCCACCAAGCCCTCTGTTTCCAGAATATATGTATTCTACCCCCAGTACTATGCCTTCTCTTACCTTAAAGGGAACCTATGGACGCTACATTGGTGGCAGCAGAAAGCGGACCCGACTTCGATGGATTTTATCCTGCTCCATGCCGCTTCTGGTAAATTTTGGCGGTGTGAAAGAAGTGCATGTGCTATGAATGGGAGAACCTCTGGTATCTCGTAACTGAAGGACCGAGATCGACGTCCAGCTTCGGCACCTCCCTCGTCCTCGTGTTCGACAGGGAAGCTATTAACAACTGAAGCGACACCAGCCGTGAACGCTAAGTCCAGTGCAACTGCCAAGAGAGACCTGCGACGTTGTGGTCAAGCATCCTCTGTAAGCTCTCTCTCCTGTTATCAGATGTGGAATGTGCAGCACGCCATTTGACGGCATGGTTTTATGCTTTGCACACTTGGATCGCATGCATTTTGTTCCTATGAGACCGGCCGCCACATTTGCTTAGGTTTCTACGATGCTCTTGCGTTTCTTCTACGGTATCAACTAAGCATGGAATCGCAGCATGTGTTGTGTGTGTCTCGACCCATTCGAAATCTTGGATTCGTACCTCTATCTTTCATTGGACCACACTGTCGTGGGAGAGGAGGGCCAAGAAGCGCGCACTTGCTGCACTGAGTGCTACGCGGAATGAATGGCACTACAGGAACACATGCGTTCGAATCTCGACGAATGGGACGGTTAGCTCGTGGGTGCTTCTCGCAGCACTGATTACGTTGTAATGGCTGAGACGGGAGGCTGACCAAGGGGAGCGTCGGGGACGACGCTCAAAAGAAGAGAGGGGCTGTGTAATACTTTGTTTGTTCGAACTACCGGTTTAGGTCACTTGGGTGGCCATCTTGTTCTAGCCGGTTGGTCGGCCTCCGGGCCGTGCCAACAGACCCCAAGCCCTCTGTTTCCAGAATACATTTATTCTACCCTCTATTACTATGCCTTGTCTTACCTTAAAGGGAGTCTCGGGACGCTACAAAACCTTTTTTACTTTTAGCTAAATCAAAGCATATTCAGCATTTTCATGCTAGGTTAGGTTGTGAGAGATAAAGGTAATCGAGGAGCGTTAAATAAGATTTAACCTAGCAAACGTGATTTGAGGGAAGCAATGTAATACCTACGTACTTTAAATGTACTTTGTGGACGAGAAGCGAAGGAACAATTTCAACCTGATCGTGGACGTACGTTTTTCCTCGCAAAAGAAAAAGGTTTTTATAAAAAATACCCCACTATCCAACTTTCTCTCTTGTACCACACTAAATGTGTTTCGGAACACCAGACTTCTAATAGCAAGGGTTGAAAAAAGAAGAAGATAAAAGTGAAATCCTTCTACAAACAAGGCTATTTATTGCAATTTTAGATTTTTAAACTAAACCACATAAAGGCATAGTTCGTGCTCCACATTCAAATGACTTTCGTAAGTTTGAAATAGGATAGCTTACATATAATTGATTTGCAATGTAATACTTCTTTTGTTCGAACTGCCAGTTTTGGTCACTTGAGTGGCCATATTGCACTAGCGCGTTAAACGGCCTCCGAGCCGTACCAACAGCCCCCAAGTCCTCTGTTTACAAAATATATATTCCGCCCTAGTAAAATGCCTGTTTTCACCTTAAAGAAAGACTCGGTACGCTACATTGGTGGCAGCGGAAATCGGACCCGACTTTGATGGAATTTATCCTGCTCCATGCCGCTTCTGACTAACTTTGGCGGTGTAGAAGAAGTGCATGTGCTACGGATGGGAGAATCCCTCACATCCCATAACAGAAGGGTCGAGATTGACGTCCATCTTCGACACCTCCCTCGCCCTCGTGTTCGAAAGGGAAGCTGTTAACAACTGAAGCGACACTAGCCGTGAGCTTTAAGTCCAGTGCAACTGCCAAGGAGGACCAGTGACGTTGTGGTCAAGCATCCTCCGTAAGCTCTCTCTCCTGTTTTCAGGCAACCCGCCTCCCTCTGCCGAAATGCGCACCAAGTGCCACGCGGAATTGATGGCACTACAAGAAGACATGCGCTCGAGTCTCGATGACTGGGACAGTTGGCTTGTGCGGGCTTCTCACAGCACTGATTATGTTGTAATGCCTGACACGGGAGGCTGACCATGGGGAGCGTCGAGAAAGGCGCTCAAAAGAAGGGAGGGGCTGGGCAATACTTTGTTTGTTCGAGTTGCCGGTTCCGGTCACTTTGGTGGCTATATTGTACTAGCCAGTTGGCCGGCCTCCGGGCCGTGCCAACAGCCCTCAATCTCTCTGTTCGTAGAATATATATACATTCTGCCCTAGTACTATGCCTTCTTTTACCTTAAGAGAAGTCTCGGGACGCTATATGCAAAATGACTAAAATTTTACTAGCATTATCTTAATTAGATACGCAAATTATGTTGACTTAGTAAAGCCTTTGATTAGGTTGCACTTCACCCTAGAGGCAAAAGATTAGTATAGGACGAGCGCATTCGACTATTGTGTTCTTTAGCGTCCATAACGGCAGTATTTTTGTAACTCTATTTGTTCTAATTTCTAAGTGATCTTTGAACCAACTGAGGTATGCTGAATGAAACGTCAAAGGATTTCTTCTAAGGCAAAAGAATGCATAATACTTAAGCATAATAAATAATCTCGGCATTGGAAGGCGTATGGACTACAGGGGCGGACTTGGGGCCAGACAAGCCTGCAAATGCCATATAGCCAGTCAGGTGGCCATATTACATTGAGTGTTCATTTTGCAGTGCTTCGACAGTATCACCCGCAGTGTAATATGCTTTGGGTCTATACAGTAAAAATATGTAGATTGGTAAAGTTAAATGCATAAACGCACTTTAAACAGCAAATTGTTTGCTCCATAATGTTTAGCAAAGGTACGTTTATCAATATATTTTGTTAAAATTTCAGAAATTTAATTTACTTTGACGTTGATTTGGGTCATGACACCATAAAACGCATGCTAACATGTACTAGTTTCTAAAAAAGGCAGGAATTGCAGGTTTGGGAGGGTTAGGATAGCTATAACATGCGCATTTTCTGCATACAACCGAAAAAAATGAAGTTGCCAGGATACGTCATTGAAGCGACGAATCAAGTTCTTCTAGCATTTTAATGATTTACAGGGCCCGATAGCCATAAGCCGTAAACAACACTGTAGGGTCCCGAGACTTCCCTTAAGGTAAAGGAAGGCATAGTACTAGGGCAGAATATATATTTTATAAACAGAGGGCTCGGGGACCGTTGGCACGGCCTGGAGGCTGGCCAATCGGCTGGTAGGATATGGCCACCCAAGTGACCGAAACCGGCAGTTCGAACAAACAAAGCTTTACAATCACACCATCAAAATCAAGAGTTGAACTATTGATAAAAAATTTACCGATTTCTTAAAAAGGGGCCGTGTAATACTTTGTTTGGTCGAACTGTCGGTTTCGGTCACTTGGGTGGCCATATTGTATTAGCCGGTTGGTCGGCCTTTGGGTCGTGCCAACAGCCTCCAAGCCCTCTGTTTCCAGAATATATATTCTGCCCCAGTAATATGCTTTCTTTCACCTTAAAGGGAGTCTCGGGACGCTATACTGACGCTACTATCTTGTTTACCATTTACGTGGGGTGTAAGATAGCCATGCCGTAATAAACTCTTAAATTGTTTAACTTAAACTGCAGTTACAGTTTCAAATTAATAAAATTAAAACATCTTTTACAATTTAGGCAAATCCGTTCCAGTTTTTTCGAGCACACATTAGTAAAAAGACACAATTTTTATTACTGTTTCGGATTGTTTGTCTTAGCTAGGAGCGCCTCTACCGCTTCGGTTAATTGGTCTGGTGGTGGATGCTTTGGTGATGAGTGAGGAGAAGGCTCCGGTTGCTCCTGTAAAGCGTGTCAGACAGAAACAGCCTGGTAGATTATACGTGAAGGCTGTTTTCACTGGCTACCGTCGTGGACTTAGAAATCAACACGAAAAGACAGCTCTTCTTAAGATTGACGGTGTTAACACGGCTAAAGAAACTGAGTTTTACATGGGAAAACGATGTGCCTATATTTATCGCGCGCAGAAGTATTGTATTTTTGAACGTTAATTCTTTCTAGGAAAAAGCACTTGCCCCGAAGACACAATCCCACTAGGATACGCGTTATCTGGGGGAAAGTAATCAAACCGCACGGTCGGAGCGGAGCAGTCCGAGCACGGTTCAAGCGTAACCTACCCGCTAAGGCTATGGGTAAACGGATCCGAGTTATGCTGTACCCATCCCGTGTATAACTCCCAATAAAAGTTACTTGGCCAATACTTGTCGAGGAACACACCACGGTTGCATTTTTATTCCTGAGGTGTTCACATAAGTAGCTGACGTCTATGAGCAATTGTTTGGGAGTCGCCCCTATAGATTGTGTTTAAATACAGTCTGCCCCTGTTATCTTCGTTTATTAGTTGTTTGCCAATACTGGCGCTTTGGCGTGGGCCCTTGAGCCACGCTTATCCTCTATGTCTTACGAGTCACATCATGAGTGTCACCGCAGTTTGAGGCCCTACGGATAGGATTTTTTTGCCTTTTGGGTTGTCCTAATGGCTTGTAGGGGTGGAGACGAGCGTATGAAGTTCGCGGGTGTCATTTCTCGAAGTGAGCCTATATGCTTTTCGTTCTTGTGGAAATGGCATCTAGGTTCGCAGATAGGCCTTCCGAGTTCATCGCGTGTAACGTCTGCTTGCGCCCGGTACATCTTGAGCAGCGTGGTAAATGTAAGGGGGCGAGATCCTGGCGGACCTAGAGCTGCTTCAAACATCGCTGGTACGAGGCCCACTTCGGGAAGTACAGGCCGTTTGCGACGATCCCCATGCAAACGATAGCTGAGTTAATTCTGAGATCTAGGTGTCGATGGTGCGTTGAAACGATAAAGCATTTGGTCTCCAGGGACGTCTATTCGCATGTTCTAGTTTATCAGGTGAAGCTCTGGAGGCTGGCTGAACTCCGTTGAGGGAGGTTTGTGGCATCATAGGACCCAATGAACACGAAATACCAAATTGTATTTAAAAATTAATAAGCATGAAAGACCAACAAAACTGCAAAATGAAAAAAAGGAACGCATGGAAAGGTAGAAATGCACAACTCTGGTGGAGGGCTATAGAAGCAACAAAGGAGCTTGATCTCCATGATTCAATTATTCTTCGTAGACTCGTGCAAGCAGAGCTCGGAAGAAGTAAGACTGAGCCTTGAGGATGATTGAAAAGTCTTCTAGTCTTTCGTCTACAACAGAGTAGAACTTCTCATAATGTCGGATCACAAAATAATTTCCGAGACAATGGCAGAGTTTGCACAGTGGTTATTCAATGCACACATTCAAAGAAAGGTTCGTGTAGATGGGAGAGTGGGGAAGCATACCTAGCTCGTCAGTTTCGTATAGATCGACAATGACGCCTCGGAATGCATTGGACAATGAGTCCAGGAATTCCTCCCTGTAGGTGCTACCAGTGGCCTGAACAGCATCGCCCACAAGTTTTAGTAGGCCCGACAGATCTTCCTTGATTTTAACCTTGGACAGGAGCAGAGTGAAAGAAAATGACTGACCACGCACAGACAGTCAGAGCAGTAAAAAGTAGGAAGAAGCGTCCAAAAGCACCATTACTCATGGAATCGCAATTTGTATATGGACAACACGCAGTGCACCAAAGCAGCAGAGGGCACACCACAAAGTTGGTAACTAAGGCAAGCACGTTGACTGGATGTACGTGCACATCAGTTCAAACATCTGTATCGGAGGTGTAGTGCGGTGAATCAATTGATTGATTTCCAATGCACCACACGGAGGGCAGAGTTTACCAGAATCAATCATGGGTAAAAAGAGATCCCGAACCGAAAGAGATCAGATGCCTCATTTGTATAAAAACAAGGTATACCTGAACAAGGCACAAAGAGGTGAGAGTGACAGCGAGTTCGGTGACATAGCCCTTGCTAGCCTTGTGCTGCACTGCCAACGATGCCAGTTGAGGACCTACAAAAGCCAAAAGATCAAATACCTCAGATCATAATTTTCGTTCAATAAACATTTGCACAAGCAGAATCTAGCGAGATAAGGAAGGGAGACTCACCAGCTGAGTGCAAGAGACAAGCGACATTCTCAGCCAGCCAGCCATCAGGAGTGTTGGTGATCTCGTGCAAGACAGCAATGGTGTCACTGGCTGACCAATGCCCGGAGAGCCAAAGGCTATTAAGCACTCGTCCCAATTCACCGAAACACGCAGATAACTGCTTCAAGTCAGCAGCCGTGTTCTCGCACATTATGTTCCACATCAGGCGCGCTATGATGCAGAGCATGCAAAAAAGGCGAAATGCACAATAAATAATTAGAATGTAGATATGATTCTGATTGTTTTCAAAAACTGTTTCATGGCAAAATCAACATCACAAACGTCTGAAACGAAATTACAAAACAATGAATTTACCCTTATGAACAGGTCCATAGAGAATGAAAAGGAGACGAGCTTGATGGACAAAGGGATAGGAGTGAAGAATGGTGGCAAGAATGCCCGCAGTTGGCCAGACGCTCGAGAGACTAGTGGCAAAGCTGCTGCTACTTCTAGTGGCAACACTTGTGGACTTAATTAAGGGCGTTGATGTTATCAGACTCGACTCAGGAATGTGACTTCGGAAGGGAGCTGGATCGAAGCTACAAGGCACAAAAATAGACACTGAGTAAATGCATAAATATGGACATATGTGTTCCACCACATACGGGTTTTTGATGTTATAGCATTGTCAAGCTCAAAGCTAAGCGCTTTCACAAGTTTCCTAGCATGCATGAAACGGACTCCATCAAATGTAGTTTATTTTTGTGGCAAATGAATTTCAAACACTACTACAACCTTGTTGATGGTTACCTGTCGTCACGAAATGAGATACTAGCTGACGACACGTAGCCAGAGGAAGTGAGCGAATCAGTAGCATCTGGAACGCAAGAACTACTTTTAGAACTAGATGCTACGGGGTTGGTGCTACTGAGGTCCGCCCACGCCGGTCCTAAGTTAAGTGGGAAACTGACGGGATCGAGGAATATTCGGCGAAGGAAAAGTCTAACAGCCAACTCTTCGTCTGGACACTCGTCTGAAGGAGAAGATTTAAAATCATCAGAGGCATGATAGAATCCCATCATATAGCAAATCCATAGTAACACTTGGTAAATTTGCCCAAATTTCACAAGAAATGTATGTCAATGCACGTAATCAAATCACAGGAACCCTGTAAGAATGTAACATTGAATGACGCTAAAAGAATGCAAACCAACCTGGCTTCTTGCATAGCAAGCTAGTCAACTTCAACCAAAAATTCTGGCCGTAACATGAATGAACGAGAGAATGAAAGACACGTTGACATTCATTTGGTGAACTGCCTGATAGAAAGGAACGAAGAAAATGTCCAAAATAAAAGGTGGAGGGACAGCGCAGACGTCCCAATATACACGTGCCTTTTATGAGGAGTTCCTTGCTGTGATCTTTTCGTGATGATTGTCTCGATTTATGGTTTAAAGCAGTCTTAGGTTCAAATCCGTTGTGGCAAAGATACTAAAAGCACAAAAAGACAACCAGACTAAAGGACCCGCGTTCATACGCCCGCTCTCAAGAGCCAATGGAAACTATGAAGACACGGGATTCAGCCTGAGCATAAAGCAACCTTGACGCATGCAGATAACTTAAGAAGAAAATTATTGTACTGACCGCCCGAAGAATGCTATCCAGGAACTGAATCCTCAATGATAATGGAAGAAAGCAGTATAGTCTACGAAACAAAACTCCTAGACAAAAAAGACAGTAAGAGTAACCATACCAACTTGGAAGTAATAATCAAGCTGTCCATTCACATCGACAAAATTGTCTGGCGCATTAGGTGGGTGTGGGTTCCGAAAATGGCAAAGCTGTATACAGACTGAGCTTGAGAGATAGTGGTTCACGGACATCCGACCAGATCGACAAGCAAATACGATATTGGATAAATCGGGAACTATTATAAAAATAAAAAGAATATCTTGCACCAACTTCCAAGGAAAGTGAATATATGAAAAACAACTTCGGGTGGAAAACACCCCAAAAAATTCCCATCTTCATCCAAGGAAACTTCCTCAACACACGCACTCTTAAAGCGTTTAAAATGTTTTTTCGACATCATGTCCTGACTGATAGGAACAATGATTCGTTTCATAATAATGAGATGTGCAGTGCCACAGCGAATGCTTTAGACGTAAGTCCCCGTAAGAAACTATTGACTTGATCTAGAAGGATAAAAAGGAAAGCTTCGAGACAAAAGAATAGCCAAAAGAACAGGGCGAAGCGAAAACACAAAGGTGCTTGAAAGTCCACTATCAACTTCGCTACATTATAACAACAGAAAAGGATGCTAAACACACCTCTTAAAAAGCCACTACAAAGCCTAAATACCAGCGTGGACATCTAAGAGTGATTAGCTAAATGCTACAAAATAATTTGTTTACTGGAACTCATTACTAATGGTGTATGCTGCTTTGCAAATTTCTAGCATTTTTGCAGTGAAATGCAAATATCGGTGGCAAATGTAGCTAAAATTATGCTTAATTATTTCCATTCTAACACAAAAATTAATCATGAAAGCCGCAAAACTTTTGTCCAAAATGTTGTCCGTAATTTGAAAATGTGCTGGCATCCATTGTGTTCAAATTAGTTAATTCGGCTAAAACTCTCGTAATTTTAGTCAAATTTTGCTTGCTGTTTAACTATCGACTACAAAATAACGATGATACTTTAATCGCTTTACCCTAAAAACATATTATTTGTGTCGAGTTATAACTTTGTCTTTTGCATCCCATTTTACATTGCCGAGTTTTAATATTTTTCTCTTTTATTTGACACCATTCTGGAAGACTATTGCATTGTAATTCCAAGGTCGTGAGTGCATCCATTGCTCATCGTTTTGTTCTTCCTCCTTCCAACGGCGCGGTGAGCAAATACTTTGTCGGTGTGTTCTCGTGATGGCGGCAACAAAAACCCGTAATCTTATGACAGAGGAAGAGCTGATTGAATTAGAGAAACAAGAGTTTGAAACTGGGCCACTGTCTGTCTTGTTGAATGCCGTGAAAAACAACACGCAGGTAGACGATTTCTTGGACCATGTCATCATTCTTTTATGCCCTTGCCAGTTTGTGATGCAGTTTCCTCTTGCTGCTCTGGAGAGGACTCACTCCTCGCGATATTCCATAACTAATTTGCCAGATGCTCTCAAAAGCACATCTCTTATTCACCTTGGGTTGTCATTTGAGATCTTAGAATTGAGGCATTCGTGAATTAACTCCTGTTTTGCAACCTAGGCTAAGGTCCTGTCTGCCTATGACTTCTCTAATTCAGTGTCACTTACTCTTTTTTTCAACGCTATTGCTGTATTTGTGCTCCTCTTGATGCTAAACCGTTATTTATTTAAGGTTCTCATTAATTGCCGGAATAATAAGAAGTTGCTTGCGCGTGTGAAAGCATTCGACAGGCATTGCAACATGGTGCTTGAGAACGTTAAAGAGATGTGGACTGAGGTCCCCCGGCCGGGAAAGGGGAAGAAGAAGTCAAAACCCGTCAACAAGGACCGCTTCATCAGCAAGATGTTCCTCCGCGGAGACTCCGTTATTCTCGTCTTACGGAATCCCCTTGCTACGGCAGCAGCATCGGCACGCGGCTAACCCCTTGAAACTTTGCTAACGCACCCCAAATAAACCCTTTTTGGGAACCAAGTTTCAATTTTAAAAATCACTTTGACGGAGTATTACGTTCTAGAAAGCAGTCTGTGAGGACTTCGGGAACCGCGTTGAGGTTGATTATTTGTTGCGCTACTCAGTAGGTACAGGTAGAAGCGATTGACGCCAACTAGGAGTCAAAATGAGTGCTTGCGTTTAGTTGATGAGCGACCCATTTCGCTTCAAAGTTAACATTTAATTACAAGCCTTGTGGGTGTAAGTGATGCTTATAGACGCCAGACAGCGCAAATGTGTGCTAGTTTGGGGATGAGAGGTGTGTGGGGATTATGAGGAAAGTAGGGAGAGGATAAGCAAACAAAACGGTTCTGTGTGCGGGCACCGATGAAGACAGACGTACAGGTCGACTACACACACACGAACGGACGACGTTAAAAGATCAGCGAAAACTTGCTCGCATCAACTCGCAAGAACAAAATAGCGTCAATGGGAGGGAGGAATAGAGAAGCAGAGGGAGAAATGCATAATCTCCTCAGGGATACGACGAAAGACGGGCCAGATGAGAGGAGAAGGGATAGTGGTGTTGCGAGAAGGCAGCGGCGAGGATGGGGATCGGAACGTTGTCGCCACTCGCTTCTTTAGTGTGGAGGAATGCAGAGCTCCCCTGGCACAAGAATGGATGGCGCGGGAGAAACCAGCGAGTGGATGTGTTCGGGTGAGCACATCAATTAGTCGGTGGACGTAGAGCTGATAAGAGGCCAAGACAGAAGAATTAGATATTATGAGTCCCAATATCCGGAGTCAGCACAGCCTTCGGTCGAAAAAGTCTGAACACATTAGCCACCAAATAGAAGGGCGCGAAAGTCTGGTCAAATGGTGTTGCCGAGGTAGCCAATGGATATGCGAATGCGGCCATTGACTGACGTCAGTGCATGCCTCGACGCGCGACGCACGTGACAGCAGAGCGCGCACAGACGCGAAGGCGCATGAACGTCAGCATAGAGGCGATGAGGGAGTTAGGGTTTGGGGACAGGGAGCAACCAAGCAGGCACGTGTGCTAGCGACGTCGCGCGGACTACCGAACTCAGAGAATACCTAAGAGCACTGTGCGCCACTGTTGTTTGATGGGAAGAGCACATTTGAGGCTAAGTACCCATACAAGGGGATGGGCAGTTCAACTCACACCACGTGTAGCCTTGCGCAAACCAAGCCACCTGTCAGTGTAACCAATAATAACAAAGCACGCCAAACAAACATTCTCTTAGTAGGACTATTGGGAAGGCTAGAGTCCTGACAATATGGTACAATTAAAAACCGAGGCTTTCTAAAAACTAATTTAGCGAAAATGCGTGCCAAGGTAGAATAAAACCAGGATTATGTAACGTAAAGACTGGTTAAACCAACGCTTTGACACATCGAAGCGTTGACGAAATCATCATCCCAATGGGCAGCATAAGTAACTATTCCACAATGGACTGCAAGCGGATCAAATATGCTACGAACTTGAACCTTGACTCAAAGACCAACTACATTTAAATACTCTTAAAAAAAAAGGAATATAGGAGGAATATTGACCAAGCAAAGAGGGGAGAGTAGACTCCAAAAATGTAGGGCATCAGAAGTGGCAGTTCCAGGCACGTCATTAGCTAATCGCCTTCCGTTAAACAGAGAAGCAAATCGCGATAGGAGGGAGGAAGATTTGTGTGTGCTTCCAAGCTGTCCGGTCAGCACGTGGGCAAGCGGACGATCTGGCTCATAAGTGAGAAACGCGCAACAGACTAGACTGTGGTGAATCATCAGGTGAGCAATCAGAGCATGAGTCTAGTAGTAGATTTAATGCAACCCCAACTACCCAGGTGCGAGCTTGATCAAGCGCTTAGATGGCAACAAGACACTTGACACGCCACCCTCACTCCCAAAAAGATAAGACGTAGCACAGCCCCAACACTAAGTATTTTAGGCGGAAAAAATAGCGTCGGCAAGGTCAATCCGTTGCACACCGAAGTCGCGACAGCACTTTTAGCGTCAGAGCAGTGGCTAGATAAGTAAGGAACTAAACGGCGTGGCCAGTTGCCTCTGAGGTGCAGATGAGTCCTACGGCATCAGCACCAATATTTAGTCCAGGAGCAATTAAAATGCGTAAAGGTCGCCCAATCAGGAAAGAGGTGCGTTTCGAGAGTGCATTAAATGCATGCAACTAACACCTTGGAGCATGGAACAATTTATACGAAATAGGCTCATAACACCAACAGGGAGCCAAACCAACATCGTTGAGATGAGGATGCAAATTGCACTAGTGCAGGTAGGTCGTGCTGAAGCGAAGATGTCTACTCAAAAAACGAGTACTCAGACTGAAAGCCTTAACAGATTCAAAATATTCCTCAAGTGATTAACGGGTTAGAAATTCAACATGTCCATTACCTCGGGTAGAAAAAACAAGTTGCGAAAACCAAAATATTACGGAAAGTGATTAAAAAGGAGTACAAAAATCAAATAGTAATTGACCAAAAAAAGTAATTATATGAATTCGTACACTAAAAGATACTACGCTAAAGCGTGTTGAGAAATTTGTAAAGCCAAATATTTGCAATACACTAAGCAATGAAGCAATGAATTGGGAAAACAAGGGCAAGTAGACCAAATAATTAATAGCTTTCATCAAATGTGACGAAAAAGCGGAACCAACTTACCCGTGAGAATATCATTTTTAAGCGCCTTCATTTCTTTTCGGAATTCGATAAGAATCTCCCGTTTTAGGGCCTCCAAATCAGCACGCGTGACGGGCTGATTAACATCGACATTGTTAGCCGAAGACACTGAGTTCTTCCGTCTAGAATTGAGCAAAAACACCATGCTGAATTTAGACTGTTTAAAAAAGGCGAATAGCCACAATAGTTGCAGACCTACCAAAAAATAACCTCAAGTATTTAAGTTGCCTCGACAAACTCGGCCGATTTCGGTGAAACAATGCGACAGCTACTAGACTGTGAAGTAAAGGGACTGAATTCGAGTCGAAACTTACTACTACCACCGAATTACACAATCGTTTCGAAGTAGAAGTGCACTTAATATACCCACTGGTATACATTGCCGATGACCATGCTCCCTACGTGCTGAACGCGTCAAATAAGCTGAAGAAAATGGAAACCCATACAAAGAGTTGGACACTCCAACCTACATGGTGGCATAGTTCGACGTGGGGGCGGGTGCTGTGGGTACAGCAAAGGTGGGCGCGGCATTGCCGCTGCTACTGTTATTGATGGACTGCGAAGGTCGTCGTAAATGACCGCTCTCCGTGGTCGAGATCGCAGATCCGCACGAAGCTGAAACACCATTAGCAGAATCCGCAGCGGCGCCATCAGCATTATTGTTCTGTGTAAGATGAAATATATGTGAACGGTTCGCCTGTCGGAAGAATCGACTCTACGTATTGAATGAATGATCAAAATAAGTAACGTCTGTGTTTGAAAGCCACGGCTTATCAATCCTGCAACTTTTATTTTTTTCAAATTATTCATCTTGGGAGACAAAGAGAAGTCTACCTTTAAGCATAAACCTCGCAAGGTTCGCAACAGCTAATTGCGTTAGGAGAAAATCCAAACATGCGAAAAAAGAAATTTATGACCATGGGAATATGTTAGCTTTCAAAAAGACAGCTCAGGAGGCAAAAGTGGCAGAAGTAGTATTTTGACAAACAAATATAACAAAAACTGTTTTGGCGGTGGTGGAGGTGATAAGAAGCAAATGCAGACGGTACTGGGGGAATGAGACGAAGTCCCATCAATTTGTGAAAGCCGCTGATCGACTAGGGTAAAATGAATATTTCAAAGTTTGCTCAAGTGTCCATCCAACACCTAGAGCGAATTAAACCAAAAAAGCAGATTCCTCAGTATAGCCGCACAACCAGTGGAGCATTAGCGTGACTTGTGGAGAGGCAGACTGATAGATGCTGAATGATTAAATAAAATGTACCCCAAGACTAAATCACTGGCATCGACAAGGGGGAAAAACAAACTCACAACGAAACTCACGATTTCGTTAATTTGAATGCAAGTGACAATTGGAATTGAAAAGCATACAATAGGGTAAATCACAGCAAGTTCAAATCATTCAAAACAGCAATTTCGAAGAGCTTATTATGCCCGCGAAATTGACTTGAATACTATTAAAATTTACAAAATTAGACATGTATGGTACAAATAATCGTGCGCAAGCAAGTGGTTTTCAACAGTCACTTATGAAAACTTGTACTCACTAGGCGAAAGCAGGAGTTGTTCAATGACACCATTCCCGCCACAGCGTTTAAGGATTACAATATCAATAACAGTAAAGAATTTTAAGTTTAATTCCAAGTAGCACAAATACGTTGAGAGCACGGTCAATAAGGCGATTTCTAGCATGAAGTCAAAATCACACAATAGAACTGATAAAATTGCAACTGCAGTGTGAATGCAAAAGCAAAACGAAATATCCATGAACCGCAGGGTGGAAAAAAACACGAACGCGCATAAACTCTCCCATCGACCAAAGGCATTTTTGTTTACCTGTTCGAAACCAAGGTCACTAAGAGAAAGGACATTAGGAAGTGGTCGCCCAATTACCCGAAATGCCAGAAACACATTACGCGGCGAGGGGCCGAAGATAAATTGACAGTAGTTATTCACGTCATCGAGGCAAAACATACATCGCCCTCACGAGCACGCCTACGAGCCGCCAGGACCCTCTGTAGATCAGACATCATGTCAGCTCCCTGAGTTCGACTCAGTGTTCCAGCACTCGCCACCGCGTGAATCCCACCGCTTCCAGTGGTTGAATTGACAAAGCCACCACCCTCTTGCTTCTCCTGCTGTTTTCGCAGACGCATCTGCCTGGCCTGACGCAGTTGAGTGGCCAGCCAGCTCTGGTTGGCTGAGTCAGGTTCATCACTGTCGTTGGTTATTGTGCCGAGGTAAGGAGCGGAGGAGGCCGGAGCCGAGAACTTGCGATCACCAAGAGCCAAAGAAGCAGGAGCCGGTGGTGGCGGAGGGGGTGGCGGTGGCGGAGGTGGCGGAGGGGCGGGCGGTGGTGCCGGTGAAGCTGGTGGAGGCGGTGGTGGTGGGGCGGGGGGGGCTGCAGATATCGTCGGTGGCGGTGGAGGTGTTGGAGGAGCATAATTCAGGGAGCCTAGGTTACAGAACCATTCTGCTAAGAAGACGGCCCCAAAAAAAGTAAATTGTAATTCATGCTCTTAAAATTTTAAACGCACATTACTCTTCACTACTAAAACAACTATGGGAATCTAATAACAAATTTAAGAGTAAATAAAAAACGAGTTTAAAATTAATGGATCTAGGGAAATAACAAATGATTGATGATAGATAAAAACTAGGTGGTGAAAAGGTGGACACGCTTATCTTCCTCTTTCCACTCAGGGATATTTACATGTCACCACAGCCAGAAAGATGTTTCTAAAACTTCAGTGACGTATGAGGATATTTGTGCATGTAATGAATTCCAAACCGATATGATGATTAGGCTGTCCCAAGTGATTCATTGGCTTGTAAAATTTGCCCATAAAACACGAGCAAGGTCAAAGGAAGGTCAAGGAAATCACCCCAAATAAATCAATCGAGTGCAATGCAAAAATGGGGGGCGGTTAGAGAAAAACCACAAAATAACTAATTCTTAATTCATTGCAAAAATGGGAAAGGTGAATTTAAAAATTGCAATCGCACATTGCTTCGACGGAACAGGGGAAGGCTGGGAAAGTCAATTTATAAGCACGTAACCCGACCTTTTTTTATCGCTGTAGCAAACGCGCATACAAGCCGGTTGCCGAAGAGACGGCAAAAAAGTTGGTAGACAGATGAGAGTTGTGAGAATCACTTGGGGTGGGTTTTAAAATTGTACAGGCGCACGGTTACATACGTGATATCCATGATTTTGAACATCGCAACATTCAATTATAAGGTTTACATTATCCAGGCGCATAAAATGCACTAAAAATGTACCTTTGCTCATAATCGCAATCCTTTACTACATGCACCACGTTAACGCTACGGGCAAACATGCGGTAAAAATGCAAATTAACATACGAAATGGCACAGATATAACACCTGCAACAGATATGCGCCCTTAAACTTTTCTTACAAACGAGATTCTTCTTCTGTGAGTAAACTGCTAAACTGTAGCTCAAAATGCCACACCAGAGCAGAGCAAATTGAACAAGATTGAAATAAAGGTGGAATGGAAAACATAAAAATGAAGAAATAGTTAAATTCGAAAAGCCAGGCAAGGGTAAAACATTTCGTGGGGCAATAAAAGAAAAGATTTTGGCCATACACCGGCATGCAGAGGAATCGCATCTCAATCAGAAAAACGCCTACTAGTGACACTGTGCAGTTCATCTCATGAAGAAATTATGGCTGCAATGAAAGGAACTAATTAGCGGTCAAAAGCAGGCATATGCAGTAAAAATGGGATAAGTGAATGGCCAACTACGAAGCACTATAACGATGAACCAAGGCAAAGCAGTGGCTTCCAGTGGACAATGAAATCAGTCGAACATGTGAGGCAAAGGTAGAGTTGACAATTGAAAGCAACAAGTGGATAGATTCCATAAACTATAAAGTTACCGAAAGTAAAGTACCTAGAGTGGGGGGTAAACCAATCTGACCAAAAAGCACAAAGACAACGCCGTACAACTGCCCTTGTCAAAAGTCATTTAGCACCAAGAATCCCAAAAAAGTAATGACCAAAGGTGAAATTAGAAAAAAAAATTGTCCTTCAGATACACTTTTAATGAGATACACACTTTTCATAACCATACTAGAAATGAAGACAGTAGTAGCAAAGAGTCAAATTACAAGCAATAGACCATGGTAATAATAAGCGGTGGAGATAGCTATGTCCACTACTGTCTTAGGGGCAATGTACAAGGATGAGGTTAACGTGGCAAGAGTAAAGGGTTGGCTTAACAGTGAAACTGAAGTTGACGGCCAGTAAGAGAGGATGTCTGGAAACGATCAATGGACGAAGAGATACGCAAATTCACAACATTCAATTTACCCACAGACGGGTGCATGGGGAGAGTGAGTCACGTCCGCCTACATCAACACGCCAATAATGACATGTGAGGGGTTTGATGGGATTACCCTAAGCCCGTTGGCGAGTGATAAAATGATGCGGCTAAGACATGAGTGACAGAATAACTGAGGTTAAGCACACATCAAGCCCACGTTTGGCAGGATACAAGAATTGTCAACAAAAGCGACGGCATAAATGTTCCCAATTATACTTTAACGTGTTTTTGCAATATGTAGATGATGACAGACAATAGACAGCCTGTATTGGAAAGGGTTAATTAAGAAGTGGATTCGAGAACTTTTCGAAATGCACAGATAACTCTTTCGAAAAGCTCGCATCCAATGTGTGGTGGGTAATAAATGATAAAAATCCACTACCTAACGAGGTAAATGCTCTTTGCGGATTTAAGGCAAATAACGGTAATAGGATGATGTTTTCATGATTTTAAGGCAAGAGAAGTCAACTAGAATTGATTGGAAGCTATCCGAAGACCACAAATGAACGATTGCCAAATAATTAACCCACATCAGAAGATTAATAGAAGAAATCGGATAGGAATGAGAGAATTGAGGGAATTTATAGCGCACTTACCAGGGTTTACTTTGACCATCTACCCCCATCTACGACAGATGAGTAGCGTCACACAATTTGAACGCTAATGATGCCAACACACCCAGATTACTGAGGACAATGACTAGTGGAGCGATTCAGCAAAGAGCTAGAATAAGCGTGGTAATGACAAAAATCTGATCTATGATGACCAAAAAGCAACTATTGAAGCCGCCACTGCTTTCACATACCACATTCTGACACCAAACTTCAGGAAAGTTGGTCTAAACTCTGCACAAAAGGTGATTTACTGAACTTGGTGTGGGGTTGGTAAACAGAGCATTCGAAGCTATGCATAAAGTAGTCAAAATGCCAACAAAGAGTGGCTATAAAGTCGCAGTTAAACTGGAGCCAACTCGAAAACAGTCCAAATTATACGGGACCGGTCCATAAAATACTAATAACACCTAAACGTGAACGTTACCGGTGAAACAGACCTTGCGCTCAAATAATGATAGTATCGTTACGGTATGGAATATGGGCAGAGTATGTATTTCGGCGCATTGGTTGAACAAGGAATTAGACGAAAATTCTTCAGGAAGAGTTTCGAAAAAGGTAAAGGCCCAAAGAATAGAAAAGCAAAGCCGAAACTCGCAAGGAGACGGGAGAGAGAGGATATGATAGTGATGCATGGATAGAAACCTCACGAGAGTTTGGAAAAAAAACAACTGTCTAATTAAGGTACAGCTTGTGCGCTAATGTGTAATCGACACAATTGTCACACTCTGGGACATTCTACTCGATAAGAACAGTAAAGCAGTATTACAAAAACAATGCGCCGTAGTGGCCTTCAGCGATTACCTAAATGGAAGGAAATACCAGACTAGAACCATATCACGCATGTGAATCAGTGTCTATAAAAGTTCAAGTATTTTAAAGATACTTTGTTACTTTTAGAAGACATCGGTACAAACAGTGGCAAACTCCCACGGCCTTTTAAAAAGCAATGAAGATGGGAAACTATGGCCTGACCCAGAAGTGCCATAAGAAAATAAGCGCCAGAAATGATAGATTGATGACTTGAGTGGACAAAACGTAAGCGAAGATGTGAAAATACCAATATTAATGTGTAGATTTAGGAATTAGATAAAAAAATAGGAACTATGAAGGCTATGCTCCTAGCTTTGGCGCATAGTAGCAATGTGAAAGAAGAATGGACGATATCGCCGCAATGGCATCCAAAAGTCAGAAAATAATAACAAGCGCAGATAAGGCGTTAAAAATCTTTACCTTACTAATGAGGACAATTTTAGCATAACGAATCTTTAAGATGAATGAAAGCAGAAATCTCAAAGCGGAACTTTAAGCTGGGTCATAAGTCAGGGCGCGGTTGTCAGTGTCCTGACTAACTGGCATGAATCAGCGGTGGAGGTTAAAGGATCAGAAAATCATGAGGCAAAGCTAAACAAAGTGCTCATATTGGTCCATTGAAAAACCAAGAACACTGAGTCGCACTAGGAAATAAAAGTCGGGAAACAGAGTAGCGATACTCCGAATGGAGTTAGTAATTGGCATGGAGAGTAGTCCGGGCTAAGATTTGCCGCGTCAAACACGGTGACTCATGTTTCGTGTATTTTCTGGCCAAACATGTTAGCCGCTTGAATTTAATAACACCTGAGAAGCTAGTGAAATACATTCACACCAACAAAATGAATACTAAGAGATTGTTAATGACCATACAGACATGTCAACTGATAAACTACAACAAAAGATTTGAAAAAAACATCACCGTAGCAGAAATATGCGACGGCGCGAACGATCAAACCATAACCAAGGTGTGCTGACAAAAGAACTGTAATTACCTTTACTGGGAGAAGAAGCAAGACCAGAAGTAGATGGAGTTGAACAATTGCTTGCAGCCAATGAAGGAGCGTTGGGCATTCGACCAATGAGGCCTTTTACACTATCATCGGAAGAAGATTGGTACCTGTAAGGTGAATTGACACCTTTCACCCACCCATAAGCGCTCGAAGTATGATGCTGCATTTGACGTCAGGTTAAATTGATTACACAGACAACGGAGAAATAGGAATTATGGAACAATTAAACAATTATGAGAACTAGAAGTTTCACAGTTGCCCGATCTCGACAATCTGCGTTCGTACCTAATCACCTTCACACTATTACTACTACTACTAACACTGTCGTGTTAATGCATATACCGATAGCCGGTTTTCGCTATCCGGGCAATACGAACAAAGCTGCGTAGTTATAAGTAGTTTATACTTTCGATCTCGCTAGCCCAGAAGAGGTGTGTGAGTCCGAATGAGATAAGCATTTTAAGCCATACCCCCAAAAGGAGAAAGTAGAAAGAATAGTACTGCAAATTTATCTACCTACAGTCAGAAAAAAATGTCACATGCACACTGTTTACGGATTGAACAACCCACTTTTATCGAACGAGCATCGCAACGATACATTTGTACTAAAACTAACCGTCCATCCACGCTCCCGTTCCCAACTGACCCGTTAACAGATCTTCCCGAATCGCTTAGTATCGAAGGTGCTCGATAACCCCCACCGCCGCCGTTCGAATCTGACTGGGATGAAGGAGGTGCAAGCTGTTGCTGCTGCTGAGGCTGAGCGGTGTTTGGCATCGCATACTCCCCACGATTGCTGACAGCGTTGTTAGCGAGAACGACCTTCTGTTGAATTGGTACGCCTGCATAGCCAGGAGGCTCCACTTCTTCCTAAAAGGAAAATACGTCGTGTCAAGGTGATTCAGTTCCACAAAAATAAGTAAATTTTCATTTGACGGATCGACAACTACTACAAGAGGAAAAACTATTGGGCGAACAAAGCCTCAAACTACGATACTGCGGGAATCGAACTGACTTTAAATGACTTACCCTTTTTGCACGACTCGATTCTGCATAATTTGACTGGTCATAGTGAGATTGTTGTTCCCGATACTGTGATAATTGCTGTTGCGGCTGAGTCTGATGTTGAAACTGGTGGTTTGTGACCACGGATCCGTTGCCAGTGGGTTGCTGTTTCAGGGGCTGCAGCTCCTGTGGTTGCGAACTAGATTGCTGGCGCTTAAGAGCAGCTAATTGCTCAAGAGCAGCTTCGACAGCTGCGGCAAAAGCTTCTGCCTCGTCTAGAGAGGCAAAACTCAGTCCATACACATGCTGTTTGGCATCGCGCCACTGGTGGAAATTCGGACGGGCTTTGTGGTAATTTAGACCTCGTGGTATTGAACAATTGATAACGACCTTAGAGATAAGGTGAACACATTGAAAAGTGAAAAATTGACGAACAGGTGAGGGATATGTTTAGTAAGTGTCCATCAAGCATAAAATGTAAAGTGTTTCAGTGGAGAAATTTCGGATAAATCCTCAGGAGCGGAATATCATGCAGTAACTTGGGAACAGATCATATCTACCAAGTCTAATGTAGAACATTTTAAATAGTACTCGCACGAGAACAACAGAATAGAAATTTGATTGACATGCATTCTTGTACAAAAACAATTTTGACGCAGTGATTCACGTAAAATACAAAACGACGTAAAAACGATTTCTAAGATGTCTAATTAAGTCGGTAAACACAAGAATCTAAGTGATAAACGGATATCTGAGGGATAAAGTCAGCACTATACCTCACGATCCTGAAGACTCCACCCAACAACGCGATATGCGTTTGTTTGTGAATTGAAGTAGAGTTGCACTTTTGCAAGACTTTGCGAATTCCCGCTATAATTCCAGCTACTTGTTTTCGTATCGTAGAGCATAACATGCGCCTTGGCTGTTGCCACTGGTCGTTCACTAAAAATTAGTATGATTTCTTATAACAAATCAGACACGAAGCCTTGCACTGCACTGAATGAGCCACATAGGTTGGTGAAAATAAGTGACAACTGGATTAACCAAAAAAGGCATATTTTAAATTAAAACTGCACGAAACGGACTTCGAGCACTGCGAAGAATTTGGACCCATAGCCAAGAAAAAAGCACTTCCAAAGTAAAAGAAACAAGTAGAAAAGCAAGCAAACAATAGTAAAATAAGAGACGCCAAGAAGACCATACCCCATCTCAGCGTCCCTCCCTAAGAGTTTTGAACATCCACATTAGTTTTACTTCGAGGAGAAGTTAAACAAACGACAAACGCAAATGGATTTATTAAAAGGATGCTTCACCGATTACCAGCACCATAGACAGAGATATGATCAAGCCTGCAATATTTGTAGAAGCAAATGAATTATACAAATGTAAATCTTGCAGCGTTGGTTCTTTGGTTAGGTAATGCATGGTAGGAATCACTCTAAAACAATTCTAAATTGTAAAAAGATACAGGCCTAAAATGACTCTAAGAGCAAACTTCTGCGATAGCACTTGGTGATAGTGGCTATTGCACCGATTTTGTTACTTTGAACTAAACAGGAAAAGTTATGTATATATATCTATACATATCAATTATGTTTGTCTCCGTAGTCTTTTCTACTCGACGGCCTTGCAATCTCCTACATACTTTCTCAGATCATTTGCGTAAACTCCAGGTCTGGTGAAGCATTGCCATACGCATTAGAATTGACGAGGAGCGAAGTTAAAGCAATGCATTAAATAGCCGAATTCACTATCATTCTATGGAGTTCGATTGAATAAAAAATTATAGCAGTTATAAAGGCTCCAAGTCTTGTGACAAGGTCGCCATTTAAAAAACATCATCTCTGCATTTTTTTCCAGGATGCTCATGTAACTGCTTAGGATCTTAAGAGACAGCTAGGACCACTAAATTAAAGAAAGGCAGCAATAATATCGTTGATTAGGAGCGACCTTATAGGTGAATGCTGGGAGGACAATTTCTAAAACGTGGTCGCTGTCCTGAGTTTAAGATAACTCACCGTAGACACTTCGGTTCCGCTACCGCATATCCATTCTGGGCTTATAATAAAGATGTCTAGACACATCCAACTCGCTCATCTTGAGTATGGTAGAAGGGAAGAAGAGAATTAAGAGGAACCGTCTGCATGAATGACAATAGATAGTGGGGCAAAAAACGTTCTAAGCAAACTGATTTTATAACTCTTCTAGAGCACTTTTATTCTATAATTTATTCAAGTCTCGAAATCGTATACCTTCAAACAGTCCATGCTTGAGATGATACGTCAGGTAAAGTGTGTTTACAAAAGTGCTTAAAAGAATGAGATGGAAACCTTAGTGGCAACATTCGATGGTCCCAAAAGCATCAACTTCTTTACAATGGTTGTAATACTTTTGTTTGTTTGAACTGCCGGTTTCGGTCACTTGGGTGGCCATATTGTACTGAGCCGGTTGGCCGGCCTTTGGGCTGTGCCAACAGCCTCCAAGCCCTCTGCTTCCAGAATATATGTGTTCTACCCCCAGTACTATGCCTTCCTGTACCTTAAATGGAGTCTCGGGACGCTACAATGGTCGATCCAGAAGTGTAGATAGGGGTAAAAAGGTAGAGGAGGCTCAAGTTAAGAGACATATGCAGTGATGTCATTGGGCCAAACTGCATATTTGACCCCGTAAGCTCTTTGGGCATTAAAATCTGAACTTCAGCTCAGCCACGTAGCCATTCGATCAGTGGCGAAGCTTATTAGCCTGCCAGTACGTTCATATTAATACAACCTCCAATTCAATATGATAAGTAATTTATGTACGCATGATATTGCGAATCTGCGTTTTCGCCATCAAATGTCTGTTGTAGATTCATATTTTAATAGCTTAATATTGCACACACATCTGACAAGGGGCCAGACTACCTCTTTTTGAAATACCGAAAATGTCAACCATTTTTATTCATTGTTATAGCATATCATGATCGAGGTACATTTATTGTTATTATAGTTACCGTCAAGCGGCGATTTTGGATGCAATGGGTTCTAACACTGAAGGACCGCAACGATTGAACCTGAATCAAGAAAGAATATTAGTTGAATCTATAAAAAAAGAGCTGAGACATCAAACTCTTTACACCAAATATACACAAAATCCATTTAGCGATGGTTTGTCGCAAAATAAGGCGCACGCGAACGTCATTTTAACAAAAATTGTTTAGTTTTCGTATATACGGAAAAACCCAATGTTAACTCACAGGTCGGAGACATAGATGGTTAAGCAAGAAAGTGTATATTTTTTTAGAAAACCTTCGTGGTGTTATTCAAAGGTCTCGGATGGTACCAAAGAAGAAGTACTCGGAGCCAAAAACGGAAAACCAAGTATATGGATGGAAGTCAGAACCTCTAGTACGCTTTTATAATATTTTCAGTCTCTTCAAGTGCATTTGTACATCAATACATGGATTTAGGTTGTTAATGTGTTGCAGTGAGCTGCATCTCAGGTTCTTTTTTCTTCAGAAATCTCATTTAAATTTCATTACTTTGTCAGCAGCTTTTAATTTTATTATTGGCGATTGTTGGATGAGTATTTTAGGAAACGTATTCTCGTTTTGCTTATCGAACTCAACGTGCCTTAAAGCCTAAATTGACCGTAATTTCAGTGACCCATTACTTCATTTATTCTGTCATCAAAATAGGACTGTAGTGTGTATAGCTAACCCAACTGTGTTTTAAAATTCCTAGATTAACAGACAGAGAAATGATCGTCGCTTTTTCTTTGGGAGGAAAGAATGTGAAATAACACGATCTCTAAGGGGCATTTCGAACCAAAAGAATAGCTCCCACAGCAGCAACAGGAAATCTGCTTAATAACGTCCGAGGCATCAAAGAGTCATTTTGCAAGTTGGAGACACCTAAAATGAATAAAAGGGTTACATTAGTATGCTTTATTTCATAATAATAAACAAAGTCCCACCTATTTTAACAGTTTCGCAACACTAAATTGACCACTCGCCTAGGTGACATAAAGTACAGGAACCTGATGGGAAACCTAGTAACCGAACGGTTTCAAGCCTTACCGTGAAAATGGTCATTGCATAAAAGCTGGTCGATGGCGTAGAGTACTGGACACTTTAAGCAGTTGGTGGGTGTGTGGTAAAGCCGTTTCATATTTTGAAACTTGGATGTTTCTGATAGATGGGTCCGAATAAAACCTAGTTGTGTCTCCACCTCCCCTATAAAGGCGCCGTACATACTTCCTTTCAGTCAAACTGCTGGCATTGCATTTTCAGACAGTACATAGGTATGAGAATAGTCAAGCGATCGCGGCTATGAATCCGCGTTTTGTCCTATCGGCGTATGTCCTCGGTCGTAGAAATCGTTTTTGCGGTTGTGTTGGTCCATTGACTGCTAGAGTGCTACGCAATGTGGATTCATTTTGATTACCAAACCACCCATTTGGAGGAATCGCGCTTAAACCAGTTTATTATAGCTTTTTACACTAGGAACCATTTTTCAAGAAGTTAGATCTCATTAACATAGTAAGAGGTTCACCCAATGGTGGCACCACGGTTTCAATAGTTAAACAAGGAATGTTGTAATGGCCGCATGCATAACACCATATCCGTTTCCTGACTAAACACATTTGGTATCGATGCCTAAATTCGATGAGGACAATTATGACTACCCTATAAAGAACAATTTGCAGGTGAGGGTTTATTTGTAGGAGGGCACTTTTTGAAAAGGCTCAAGCTGTTGAGAATTCTGCAATTATCAAAAGATTTAGTTTTCGGCATTTAATTTTAGCAATATTTCCTTAAGTTGTTTCGTAGCACACTAAATTAATGCTGACAAACTAAATTATGCAAAATATGTCCTAACTATCATGATGAGAATCCAATAAACTTGCCATAAAAATATGAATACCCATCTCTCCTTTTAAACTTTTCCAAAATAGGCTTTAATAGTTGCATGTTTCGTTTACGCCCCTGATTTTGGAACTCGACCCTTCATAGTTTATTAGTTGCATTCTACATATTTAAAAAGCACAAATATTACACTTCTGTTTGTACTACTCGCACTAAATTTCGCCTTTGTGTTTGGCTCAACTTCTAAGAGAGAAAATTATTTGCCAAAAAGCTGCGTAAATATTTTAGTACAGAATTTGGGCGTGGCACAGACATCGGCTGACACCTGTGGATGGCATTGATGTGTTCTCGAACCAAGATTGTGTGTTTTATTGTTTAAACATTTCAAAAGTACCGATGTACCTTCTACTATTTAAATTCTTCCACTTAGTATAATAACTCAAACCGGTGCTGTTGAAGACCTATTGCTTTAGCAGGCAAAATTATGCACCAACATGTGCTCATGAGCTAAATAATTGAGTGGTTTAAACATTTACAAAATTGTTTGCGACTGAAAATACTCTAGCAAAAGCTCAAATGAGAAGACTTATTTGATGCAGTCTTTCCCTTCGTCGTAAAGGGATAGTAGTGCAAGTGACGCACAGTAACTAGTGGTTCGTTTAAGCTAACACAATCACACCAAATGGGGCATCGGAGCAGTCAATTTGCACCGAATTCTTTTGAGTATGTATAAATAATAATGAACCTTGTGCAATCATCCTCATTTTGGCGAATCCTTTCAGCTGGGTGCCATATTAAAAGAGGATCGCTGATCAGAGCAATATTTCCACCAAAAATCTCGGAGTAGCTTATCGGCAAAAAAATATGTCCAAAAAAGGCATTTAAAAGAAGTCACAAAATACACTTATCCACCTAATTCAAACACCTCAAGAAGAAGGGATTGGCTTATGCTATGTTACCAATCAATGGAAAAACTGGGAAGCTATGCTATGCTAAAGCAGGTTTACAAGAATACTTCAATGCAATTCTCGGACATAGAAAAAGGCAATTTCATTGTATCGTTCTATTGTGCATGATGTTTTTGCTTCTACCGTCCAAGATAACGAAAGACACTTCCGACTACCACCGTCTGAGAACTTTTAAAAGGGGTAAAAGGAGGACAATAGTGTTGCTACATGAGTTCCAACTTTCTTCTGAGTTGTGGCGTATCTGTTGATTTCACTATGCTGTTCTTCAATCATTACCTCCAAGGACTGCCACTTTTGCTAAATACGTTTCAGTTTCTTATCCCATGAATTAATTATTATTTGGATCCAGTAAAGTGATATTACCTTCAGTGAAATTTGCAAATCGGTGGTTCAGTGCATGTTAAAAAACAGCACATCGCTCTCCTTTTTGGGATACTAAACGAAATTGTGCCACAGTTGAGCGCTTATTACATGCTTACAAACTGATTTAACAAACCATCGAATGAATTAGTGTAAATCCAAAAAGTGGACAAGCAAGGATGATAAAAAAGATCCGTTAGTTGAACTTGCTGCAAAAGTGAGGTACCCTTCCATTGATCGAATGCATTTCATCGCCATTCCAGGAAATAGTTTATATGAGTTAGCGCCATGCCAAAAACCTGACTTTTCGCGTCTAAGAAACCAACCTACTTTTAATAAACCAGTCTGTTTCCTCAGTCAAAAAGTAGTTTGCCTACAGCGCTCCAAGTCTAACCTGAAGGTCCCGCCGCTGGGCAAAAGTACAATGTTATTAAAGTAAATGTTAAGCTGTCTAAACAGCAAAATGCCAGTCATCGAATTTGCGTACAACTGAGATAATGTTCAATTCCAACTTTACAGACGTATCTTGTAAATTCCACTGGACCTGGATAATGGTCTTGCTTAGGATTGATTTAGCTGTATTTACTTAATTGACACCCCCACGTAGATACCGTGTAGAGCTTCGTGAAGAACTTTTTGAAGGGTTCACGGCTAATGTCACTGTAATTGTTAACAGTATTTTTTTTGATGGCATGATCATTATCGTTGCCGATGATTAAGTTCATTTTCATCTCCTCTGTTAGGGGTACTTAAAGATCCTTTCATCAGTGGCAGATATCCACCTTATATGACGGTAAGATTTGGTTTTCAGCAGTAGAAACTGGATTCTCTTGTCCTTACCACCAATGTAACGCATGGAATCCTTTCCGAAGTCAAAAGAAGTTATACCAACGTGTCAGAATACGTACCAACGACGCAGTCTTAGGCTGTGCTAAACTATTACAGAAGAATTGTATCAGAATTCCTTTAACTTAAACAAAATACAACGGTAATAGTGCACTTTCTTGAATACAGGAAATGTTGATGAGGATCCGACTGATAAGTGTGTGTTCGTAATGTAATAAGACTATTAAAACGAAAATCTATTCCAAGACCGGATGTCTACTGAAACCGCCTTTGCAGGATTTTTTAGCTGGGTAGGTAGTCTTCATTCAAAATCCAAAAGCGCATAGTCTTGTAGGCACGATTTAATGAAGTTAAATTTTTTTAAAGTGGACTTTTATGATTGGTTATAAAGTGGTATTTCTAATTGGGTTCCTGATTGTTAATTGCTATCGAATAACTATGCCTGTAAAGGATTTTAAATCTCATCTGATCCCATTTTGCATGGACATTTGTAAGGAAATGTAGCATAAGGTTTCGGCAGGGCCACTCTGATGTAAATGTGAAAATGCAGAAAATAGCAGGGACAGGAACGCGAAAGCCTACGAAAATTAGTCATTTTTGCAAAGTTTCTATGCATGTAATTCTACAATAATTGTGCAAGTCAGTTTTGTATAATAATTTTTGTATAACTAATCGGTTTTAAATTCAAACGGGCAAAAAGGTGACTTCTTTGTTGCATATACTTCATCTGTCTCAATACTAATACTTGACTACATTTCACTGGTAATCTACTACCGTGTCACGTCCCTTAGTTGCCAGTTGAAATGCATTCTACATTATTGTAAGTATTACATGTACTCAAGCAATAAAGACAAAAGTTTTAGCATAAAATGAAACTTGGTTTTTATTTACAATGGATGCGGAAACTTTAGGATCTTGCTTTAGAGCCCAAGGTCGATGTTACCTCATTCTGCCGGTTTCCCCAAACGAGTTGTTTCTTCATGTTAGCTCATGGATGTTTGCGTCACGATCTTTTTTGCCATATTTTTACACGTAGATCTGGAACTCAAATTGGGTGGATTGGCATAGTGTGCGTGGGTTTCGCCAGTGTGCAAAGACTGAAACTCCTAACTGTATGGCCAAATCCGTACAACCTCCTCATTAAAAACAGTTTATGCAAGTATTAGGTCCAATATAAGTGGCTTCAAATCTTAAACTCCTTGCCACAATTCTCAGCGAAGCAGTTACTTTTGTCCTATTTAGTTAATCCCTAACGAGAATTAATTAAACAAGAATTTCGTGTTTCCAAAGGTGGCATACATCTGTGTTCATAAAAGAGCACATTTTGATAACTAATTGTTAAACAAATATGCTGGAGAGTTCCTATTCGATGAATTTACAGGCAATTTTTGAGTTACATGTGAAACATTGTACGACCTTAATATTTCTCAGCAATAGTAGTGAATTAGTTTAAACTGTACTTATAGTGTTTAACAATTTAATTCCGAATAAGCGAATTTATACCTTATCCAAAACTGTAGCTCCCCCGGTCATTCTTGAAGTAGAAGGAAGTTTCAGCACCATAGCAGAAAATGAGCTACTGACCTACAGAGGGGTTGGGAGGCCGCTGGCAGTTAGCGGAAGTACAAAAGCGGACACTTAAATGCCTGCATATCAAAACAAAAACCTAAGCAAACAATTGAAACTTGCCTAGCCTCTCTCATCCATTGAGTGGCATAGGCAATGCAAGAGAACACAGTTGAAATCAGAAATTACCGAAGAATTCAACAGGATTGAAATGGCTACATTAGTTTTAGGTTCGCCTTATACAATTTGGGCAGATAATCACTCTGCTGCGGGTTAGAGTTGGAGGTTTGAGTTACGTAGGCCAACCAACTGTATTGAGGCACTTTGCTCGCTTTTCTGCTACACAGATGATTACCCTCAATTTGCCGACAGTAAATTTACCCGCTGACTCTCCTCCTTTCAGCGTTTTAATCAAGTCTTGTAACACTGCGTTGCCAGACCCACTAGAACTTTATCTTTTACTGAAAATGAGCAACATTCCTAATTTTTAAAAGCTCTGCAAAAGTTCTCTATATCGCTTTGCATATCTTCACTTTCTACGTTGAATAAATGAAAAACAGCAAGAAAGTTTGTAGCATTCAAGTCGCTTAAATGTTGGTTTTAGTAGCGGGTCATTGGAGGTTCCGACATTTTACCTCCACTGGACGGTTTGGCCTTCAGGCCATACCAACAGTCCCAATCCCTTCTGCAGCCCAATAATACAAGTTCTGCTAGAATGGTATATTTCATTTTGCTGTCAGAGAAGTCTCAGGGTGCCACAAGTGTTACTTTATTAGACTTAAAATTGTGTATTTGGCAGTAGTTATCTTCCCCATCAAGTCAGGTACGGCAAGTAAAGAACTTCCATGTTTTCTCCCATTGGCACATAGAATCAAGAAATACTATACAATGAAATCATACGCGACTTTGCTTTGATTTAATAATCTGCTATAAATAAAAAAATTGCTGTTTCAGGAGAGAGAGCTCAAAATGAACACTCAGGCGAATGTATGATGCCAATTCAATAGTGGGAAACAAGTTGTTATGCTTCACACTTGAGCCGACACTTTCCTTTCATTTGTTCAGAATTTATGCTTTTTTATCTGTACCATAAGCAGCCTAAATTACTTTTTGAAACTTTATTGCGATTTCTGCACTTCATTCTCCAAAAATTCCAAGCTAACTTTGTGCCATTGAAATGGCATCACCAACCCACCAACAACGCTTGTAACCATTGTATTTCCATTTATTTTAGCGCTGGCTCCTCTATTTAAAATAGTAATTAATACATCAGACTGCCATCTTTGTGGGAGATTCATCTTGAATTAGCACTTTTCTTACCCCTGTGAAATCTGTAAAATACTTTCACGTCCTTGTACCTCTTGATCCCATTCCATCCCGGGTCCGTTGAATGCTTCGAGTTGCATGATCGCTTGGTTCAAACCGCCTTCTCTATGTATAATTCCTGACAAATGCTATTTTGCCACTACAAGTTTGCTATAATCATGGATCAAACCACAGTATGGAAGTGTTTTACACGACCATTAAATTAGTTGCCCATTTACGGCTTGAGAAGGGAGGCTTAAACCATGCGTAGCGGCCACTATAAATGATAATACTTGGTACATCTAAATCACTTAGGAAACCTTGAAGCACGTTTTGAAGAAGTAGGACTTATTCTCAAAGGATCGGATAGTATTTTACCGTAAGGTTTGGTCCTTTAAAATGGGAATAGTAAGGCTAGTAATGCGCCAAAATTCCTAGGCAACATTTTAGATTTTGACCAAATTTTATGGTTCATATTAAGCTAACCAGCTAAGTTGCCAATGGTACTCTGACACAACGCAATGCCAAAATCTAGCCAAGTTCTCCAAAAATGATGGAAAATCTACTTTAACATCGTATGCCAGTAGATGGAGTGCAATAGCTCCAAGCTTGTCATTCGATTTTGGTCTTCTTGCATTTCTTAAAGGAATGAGCTAACAGAAGAAGAGCGCAACTATTCAAAAGTTTGAGATAGTTCAATGATTTCTTTACATTCGCGGAGCACAACAGAAATCCTTGTAATAGTGAAAACACAGTACTAATATTTGATTTCTCTTTCGGGTAAAGTATGGTTGCTCATACAAGAGGCATCATTAGTGGCCAGCTGCAAGGATAAAATGCGCATCATTTACTCATGACCGGAAGTAACAGTTGAAAAATTTCCCTTTCAACACTGTAATACTTCTTTTGTTCGAACTGCCGGTTTCGGTCACTTGGGTGTCCATATTGTACTAGCCGGTTGGCCGGCCTCCCGGCCGTGCCAACAGCCCCCAAGCCCTCTGTTTCCAGAACATATATTCTGCCCCATTACTATGCCTTCTTTTACCTTAAAGGGAGCCTCAGGACGCTACATTGGTGGCAGCGGAAAGCGGACCCGACTTTGATGGATTTTATCCTGCTCCATGCCGCTTCTGGCTAACTTTGGCGGTGTAGAAGAAGTGCATGTGCTACGGATGGGAGAATCCCTCACATCCCATAACAGAAGGGTCGAGATCGACGTTCATCTTCGACACCTCCCTCGCCCTCGTGTTCTACAGGGAAGCTATTAACAACTGAAGCGACACTAGCCGTGAACTCCAAGTCCAGTGCAACTGCCAAGGAGGACCAGTGACGTTGTGGTCAAGCATCCTCCGTAAGCTCTCTCTTCTGTTTTCAGGCAACTTGCCTCCCTTCGCCAAAATGTGTATCTACAGATGTAGAATATGCAGGACGCCATTTGATAGCATTCTTTTATGCTTTGTACACTTGGATCACGTGCATCCCGTTTCTATGAGGTCCGATTGGCCCATTCGATCAGGGTTCTTCCACGGCATCAGAAGAGCCTGGAATCACAATAGGTGTTGTGTGTGCCTTCATTCGTCCAAAAACTTGGATTCGTACCCCCACCTTTCACTGGGCCGCATTATCGTGGGAGAGGGGAACTAAGATATGCGCATTTGCCGCACCGAGTGCTACGCAGAATTGATGGTACTACAAGAAGACGTGCGCTCGAATCTCGACGACTGGGACGGTTAGCTCGTCGGTGCTTCTCGCAGCACTGATTGCGTTGTAATGGCTGACACGGGAGGCTGACCAAGGGGAGCGTCGGGGACGATGCTCGAAAGAAGAGAGGGGCTGTGTAATACTTTGTTTGTTCGAACTGTCGGTTTCGGTCACTTAGATGGCCATATTGTACTGAACTGGTTGGCCGGTCCTTGGGGCGTCCCAACAGCCCCCAAGCCCTCTATTCCCAGAATATATATTCTACCCTGGTACTATGCCTTCTTTTACCTTAAAGGGAGTCTCGGGACGCTACAAACACGATTTCAGAGTTACAATGTACATATTTCACCGTATTGACTTTTCCTTTTGACAAAATCACGTATTTAACGAGTTCCTTCTTCAATGAGACTCGTGTCTCATTGATTGAGCATTCAGGAGTTGACAATTAATTTGATTATTTGAACTAGAGAAGTTATATTTTGACAATTCGCATCTGTTTCCTTCTCCAATGGTTTGATTTTGGTAAGCAGTTCAGATTAAAGTGGATTGTAACAAATTGAGATCTTCCTATTTCAAATTCCTTTCTATTGGCTCTAGGAATTGCCCATTTAGTAAGAAATGTTAGATATCTTTTGACCACTTCCTGCAGTTGCTAAAAGTTAATGAGGATGCACAAAACAGCCACACACTGCACTATCTTTCGCTTCTTAAGCGTTCTAAATACTTGGGTGCAAGTTTATGTTTCTGTGACTATTTGAGTGATGAAACCCGGCTTAGCCTACGTTCACACATTTAAAATGGGTATCTAATGGCGCGCGAATGTCAGTTTAAGAAATACCTATGCATCCCAGATACACGTATATCAATCGTTAGAGATGCGATAAGTGCACACAAGAAGACACAAAAGGGATACTTTCCCCGCATAATGGCCATCACGATTGGAAGCAATTTACCTGCAAAATATTATCAAACTGCTTACTGTGTGTTCGTTAAGACTTCGTTTTATGTTCCAAAGATTGCATTGCTTGTTGTACGTTGACATTCCTTACCAATAGCCTCCAACATCCATTTTTGTAATCGCCTCCACGCGTCGGCAAAATCGCTTGGTTAGCCCAAAAGTCAACAATATGAGGCAAGCAGCAGTTGGCTGTTTGGCTTATTGCTTTGCGCGCTGTGAGTGGAGCGTACTCCAGAGGCGTTCGACGCAAACCAAAGCACGGACAGGCGGGCAGGCGACCTTCCCATTGGATCAATACTCCTCCGGACAGCACTTGGTCGGGCGGCGATGGTGCGTCCGGTTGTGCGACAATTTCTTGTCTTCGTAACACTACTGCTGACTTCTTCCCTGTCGCTTTCTCATCGCAGCTCCGGATACTTTACCTCAGAGGATGAAATAGGGATTTATCCCTTTGATGAATCAGAAACAGAGGATGATTTTCCTTTTGGTGATGTGTCTGAGGGTACCAGAATTTCCTTAATCGTAAAGCATTTGAAAGATTAATGGGAAGAGAGATTTACTTTTCAAAAGCAAAAAAGACGTGTGCACTCGTTTCAGCCTTAACTGTATTTAGTGTAAAAAGGCAATATATCGGAGTTATTTTTATTTAACTTGTTTGATTCTATTTGCCGTTGCTCCACCATCCAAACAGCCGTTGAAGTTGCCCAGAATTGAGCAAAATTGGCTACAAGTCGACTTTGTTTTAGCCTCTTAAAACGAAGCTGTTATACCACGGTAGTTACACAAAAGCGAGGTTTTTCTTAGGCTACAAGGTCTGTGGCTCATTATTTTCAACTTTTTTGACGTCGTAGGAGCTACAGAAGTTGATTATCAAATTACTATATGCAGGGAATTTTGCTGATATAAGCATTAGAGAGAAGGAAGAAGTATGAGATCAATCGATGAAGATCTAACATCTTTTAAAGGTGCTAACCTTGTAACTTGGCCACTGCTGTGATGTGGCATTGTTGGACTTGTGACAATGCTGCGACTCTATTGGTGTCAGTACAAGTGCTTACCCGTGGCTGCCTCTTTTAGGCCATTTCCTAAACAAATGGAGTCTCAGCGCTGAATCTGATGGCAATGCGAATTTCAAGTCACCACCGAGTATGATGGATACCTTCGAAAAATTCAAGCGTCAGGCTGTGAAATGTGAGCCATCTTCTTCTTACTTTCTATCCGTATTTTTAGTGATTCTTTTTACATGACATAAAACATTCGGCTATTGTGTTAAATAAATGGCACAAATTAACACATTGACTGTATAAGGTTGCATTTCTACACTGTCGCTCAAATTTCGCCTTACATTACGCACCTGGTAGCGAATCGGTACTCAAGGAAACCTAAGATGACTTTTTCGATTTAAATTCTCCAGAAGACGAACCGTACCTTTACATTCTAATATGAAATAATACATTTAAGGGTGCGTTTCTGTGCCACAATGCATTCCATAATCGCTGGTTACTGTCCTTATTTCATCCGTCACCCATCCACCACTGGGTTATAAACTTTGCATTCCACTACCGAACAGCATCAGTCTACCTCCATTTGCTTGTGCACCACTTTCATACCTGTAAACAATTAGGTATATTAGTTAAATTTCGTAACTTTTGTAAATTCTCGGCCTATACACTTCATTTTTGATCTCCATGTATCGCATGAGCAGGCGTGAAGGGTACAATGATGCAGCAATGTAGTCAAAGCTCAAATGAGTACCACTGTATAATTAGAAAACGCATTTGATTACGTTTAGTCACATTAAGGCAGCATTACTGCATAATTAATGCTAATAATAGTAGCACTGATTCCAGCACCCAAATTATTTTAAACTGGTTGATGGTCCTTGCGGTTCCGTAGCCTTCCAGTTTTAAAAGACAAACTTCATTCAATAAAAAGAGCTCAAAGGGATTTTACTGCTTCCTTCTCTGTAAGTCGTGGTCTTGGATGGCCTTCTATCAAACAGCGGGGCACTCATCAACAAGCAACTTTGCTCTTCTTTCCACCTTTGATAAGCCCACACACGCGTCGCCACCGTTCCCGAGAGTTGACTGACTACGTGAACAAAGTGTCCTAATTCAAATTCAGGAACTATTATTACGTGCTTTCGAAATGTCATTTTTAACGTTATGGCATTAAAATGAACAATACAAGATTGGTTAACGTCACCCAAACTGATGATCTTTCAATGCTTTTTTGTTTCGGACATTCATTACTTTCACTGTAGCCGTTGTGCCAGGAGATGAGACAGTTAAATTAAAAGAAAGCGGACCATCCAACTCGAGGCTTACTACTCTGTTAAGCTGGCAAACAGCAAGTAAGTTTTGCCCTTTTATGAGCCTTTGCTAAAAAGTCTTTTTTATCAATTCTTTTGTTGTTATGCAATAGCGCTGATATCTGTTCTATGCGTGGGAGCAGTCGTCGTAGGTGTGATAGTTGGGGTTCTTTACTGGCCAAAGTAAGTTCCACCTATTCTCCATTATTTCCGTTCTTTCATTTGCAAGCATTATGATTCTAGTCTCATGACTGTGCATAGAGCAAAATTGTAACCGTTCTTATTAAACCTAGTTACAGGGCCTTAGGAGCGAAATAAACCTTTTTACTCCTCATTTTTCTTTTTAGTCTCGAACACATTTTCCCACATTCACTGATTTGCTGTTTTGGTTTCATCAAGCGCGTTTTTTTGTAATTCGTCAATACAAGTTGAGTCCATTTTTGGACGCTCTTAAAGTGGAAGCGTATATTTATCCTTGCAAACCATTTTGTATTCTTTTGAAAATTACTTTCAAAGGTATACTTACTTTAAATAGGGCATCAGGAACAGGAGAATCCGTTAATCGAGGTGTAGAGTGTCCTCGATATAAACCTTCGTCTTTTTACCATTCACCTACTTCGGATTCCGCTCATTGCACTGCTTTACAAATCACCATCAGCCTATAAATAAGATTTCCTAATATTTTTGACAAGACTAAGTGGCACTGCTGCTCAACCATGACTTTGGAATCTCCCTTCATACTTTATCTTCACAGAGCTGCTTTCGGTGAGAGGAGAGATTCTAGTGAAGGAGGCAAGAAGTCAGAAATCGTTGGAGGTCGAAGCCATGCGGGTGACAGATCGCTAGCCCACTCTGCACAGATGTACCACTATCAGCAGCAGAAGCAACAGATGCTTGCAATGGAACAGTGAGTCTGCTCTTCCCTTCCTTCCATCCCATTTGGAAGCATGGAAATTTGAATACAATTCTAGTCATCATTAACTATGGTTAAAATGTCTGTGTTCTACATCTACTCCACTGCAGATCTGTTACCGTAGCGTGGCTGGTTTTTTTGTCACTTTTCTACTGGTTGGTGTCTAACAAACCCGCATTGACATAATAGACTGATACATTGTTGGCAAATGGTGACTCAATTTCATTGAAGTTTACCATCCGAAATAAAATTCTAAGGTGCAAAAGACTGCTTTAAAGTCATGAGTCTTAATTTCAATAGAATCTCTCCATGCCTTCTTTTTAGGCACGGTTTAGTGATTCATGTATTTTTGGCACCTGATGTGCCTCAAGGTATGGCAGTTGTCCAGACTCCCGATCTTTTTCTAACGCAATTGCAAGGACTTATGTAATCGCCGAAATTTGTCCCAGGTACAATGTAGGTAGAAGCCAATACGTCCCAAGAACCCTTTTAAAACGGGGCATCTATGTGGCTTGGCTTCGCCGATGTCCATTAAATGTTGACTCTCAGATCCGATGAGATTGGAATACTTGTGCCTATGCACCTCACAATGCCAAATTGAGGAAGGATTTGCACATTTTTGATAATGGTGCGACACCGAGTCAAAACATAGTCTTAGTGTCCATTTTTGAGCCACCTACCAATGCCCTCATTGTAAGCTAAGTCTAAAATATTTTTATTTTCTAACATTCAGATGTACTTTGCTCGATCATCGTCCCTAAAACAGCGCACTTTTTTGAAACAATGATTTTTAAGGCTTTTAAATTACCTTCAACCTTATAATTTGACTTTTCTATCTCTCTTCTTTTAAGGGCAGCGGGAAAGACTCGCAGCTCGGACAGTAACTCGGATAGTGAGGGCGAAGGTGAGGAGCCGGATGTTAATGTCTACGAATGCCCTGGATTGGCGACGGTAGGTCAAACATTTACTTTAAAGTTCATCTAATTATCAAAGTTTGGAGTCACGATGCTTTGCAAGAGGACACTGCCCAGCATGACAAGAGGTCGATAATCGCTTTAAAATTTGTTATTTACCCAGTGATTAGACACTAAATCCAGCTGAGGTATTGGTCCCAACGAAAACTTAGAGCCTGAAAGTTTTAATCGAGCACTTTTTTTCCTTTCTATGCCCAGTAGATAGCCTACCTTCATATTCTGCGAAGGAAAGCCTGTTGCGCTTACTGTCGCATAAAGCTGAGGGATTAATTCAAAATGCAAGCACTTTCGAGGACCATTTCTGGACGCTGTTGCATTAAGTCGGTTGCGTGATGGCGAGCTATGTTTTCCTATCTTAACCAACCACGGGTCTATAGCCAGCCTACTCGGAATTTCTCAGTAGTTTCTGCAATAATTCGAAATCGCATAATTTGCCAAATTATCATTTTCTTGTTTAGGCGTTCTGCCTTGTTGCATGTCAACTGAACTGGGAACACTGGTACAGCTTAGACAGACCCTTAAATTCACGCATTTTTGGTTGAATTCGAGCTAAACAGTTTACCACCATCGCCGACACCCCACGTTTGATACAATACTTTGAGCCAATTTCTACCCTTTGATGCAGCAATGCCTGTTCAGTGCAACTCAACGAATACTTCAAACAATTTAAAGCTAATAATCCCTTCAATTCATTGAAATTGTTCATGAAGCTAATAGATGTACACAAAATAGCCTTATCATTACCTGTATGTAATTCATTTAATTATTCATGCGTAACATTTGAAATTTGTGAAAAGGCAATTTAAACAGTTTTGCTCATGTTGCACTTCAACTAATTTTCATAGTAGTGACTAGCACCTCGCTATTGTCATACTAGCTGTTTTACATTCTTATCAAATGACATGAACACCGCTGTGAGGCAAGTAAAGTTCTGATCCTTGCTTGCATCTTTTTCACGAAAGGCCAGCGAGCTGGAGGTGAAAAATCCCTTGTTTGAAGACGGATTTGGCGAAGGCAACAGAACATCATCCGCGAAGGAATCTAAGTAGGCCCGAGATGCGTCTCTGCCCCAGATACTGACTTTGGAAAAGGCGATATTGTTCAGTCTATGTTTGTGTCTGTTTTGTCTCAGTATATTTGCCGTTGTTAAGTCCACAACGCTCCTCCACACTTCCCCCCTCTCCTTCACCATTGTGTAATGTGTCCGCTTTTTTCTCATACAGTCTCAGTCCTTCCAACCCTCCCTCTTCCTGTTTCCATCTTAGCCGTGATTTCGCCCAGAATTATTTTCATACTGTATCCTGATCTATTTGTCCTGTATTGGTCTCTTGTGATAAAAAGGTTGTTGGGCCACCGCCATCACTGCCTCTCTCTCATTTACGTCTTTCAGAAGGCTTATTTCTTTAAAGAGAGATATGAAATTGCAAACATCTATGAAAGTGACTCCACAGGATCAAAGTGGAAGCTGAGTTTTGATTAAAATAAGAAGTCGGGTTGGATTATTCGGAAGGCGTTCCGTTGGAATTTGGCCGCCGGTGGGGACTAGATGCTATTCCATCGTTCTATCGAGGGCCTTGCTGTATGAGCCAGTTAGCTAGGATTCTGCAGGGCAACCCTTGAGTCACGAAGGTCTCTTACAAGAAAACCATTTGCAAGTGTGTTCTCAACTAATTTTACAAGTTTTACTTAATAATTTATTACATCTATTGTGCTTGCTTACACTCAAAGCAAATGGAGGTATTCAAAGGAAAAAAAACCTCAAAGGTTACAAAAAATAATGTTTGCTAGAATTTTGGGTCGTTAAAAATGCAACTGAAATTACTTGCTTCCGACTATTGTTACGTATGCTTAGAAATGCCTTTAATACTTTAAAATAGACTTGAGACATCCACAAGTTTGTTGAATGCAGCAGCCTATCCATTGTAATGTGGCGAGTGAACTAACAAGACTGTCATCTGGGAACTTTCTATTAGGTAAGCACTATTTTGAAGTACTTCTCCATAGGTGGTAGTTCTTCCTGAAGACAAAAAAAAGACTTTATGAATTCCATATGCAGGCAATTGTTATTTAAGTCTATCACTTGTCATACATGCCCATGGTCTTTGTCCAACAGATTTCCTTCGAGAGCTGTAATTTACACCCCTTTGCAGCTGCACAAACCCTTAACTTGATGATTTACGCAATTGTGTCTCCTTGTCCTTTATGTACTTTAATGTGTTATAATTCCACATCGAGTTTAATTTTACTTTTTTGAAGAGATCCTGCATACAATATTAAATCTGCGAAAACAAGGCCAACTTAAAGTGAAGTTACACTCTTCAACTGCCTTTAATCGTCGAAGAATGGAACAATTTCAGCATAAAGGAAGACAACCCAGAATTCCAAAAACTGTTGCAAAAATGGTAGCACACTAAGTCATTTTTTTCGAGAACTATTTGAAAAGTCATTGTGAAGTGGAGGAGCTACCAACAGCTGCATCTTCTCGACTTTTCATTTGAGTTTGCCTATCGACTGTCGCCAGTTTCTCGTTCTCAATGTGCATTAAAAACACTTTGATCTTCATCACTACATCTAGACCTAGGCTACGCGTCATAACCCCTTTTCTACTTCAACAATTAGCTATATATGTTAATACTTTGAGTAATGGAATAGATAGAACACTTCTTGGAATCTTCATAATTACATTGTGCACAAAATTTAGGTGCTTGAACTCTAAAATGGCGCCTCATATTTCCTGCACAAAATTGCGACACTAGGACTGTCGGAAGAGTTTATGTGTAGCAAGACTTGCAATCTCACAGGCGTAAATGTTACGCGCATGGGAAGTGTTTAGAGATTTTCTTGGCGTAAATGGTAGCTATGTACCGGTCCATAGCTAGCAGTCATTGCACAGGTTGCGATGCAAGTTACATCACTTCAGTAAACCTGGAAGCATTAAGGTTATGAGTCAGTGCCGAAGCCCCTCTTATGGGGAAGGCGGACTAAAGAAAAGACAATACAATATCTTGTTTGTTCATCAATAAAAGAACATGCCTCATTCTTGCACCACTGCCACGTTTAAGCTGGCATGAATCATGAGGCAGGTACTTTGGCTCACACCCCGCCATACTCTGGATAATGTCTCGCATTCTAGGAGCTGGATTGGGCTTATTGGCTGAGCCAAGGTTACCAGTCCCCTGTTCTGCACCAGGTGAGTGTTGTGCCGTGTATAGTGTGCACACACAAGAAACATATGCCAGTTGCACCATCTTCGGGATAGATCAGCACCACCGCCATGGATCTACAACTTAAACAGGCCAAACTAAGGGTGAGGTTCCTGCACGATTCATTTAGTCGCCATCTGATTTATCCTCATACCTATCGTAACTTTAACGTGCTAAATATTGTCCTTAAGGTGGCTTTTATCATCGACTTTCTCATCGTCACGAATAAATGTGACGTGAGGGATTATCCTCTGACCTGTTCCATAATCTATGAACTTCGATAAGATTGCTAATTGAACTCATTTTGAGCAACTGTAGATTATCACTATTCAATGTTTAAGTATCTCTAATCTTTAAGATTTTTACCCATATTTCTGCATTAATTTTTCCAGCTGCTTTACTTCAATATTCGCGGTCGTGCAGAGTTGATTCGACTGGTGCTGAATGCCGCAGAGAAGGAGTTTGAAGATGTACGTGTAAGTGAAACCGAGTGGCCCTCACTGAAGCCCAAAATGCCCTTCAACCAGCTGCCCGTGCTGGAGGTCACAACACCAAACGGCCAGAAAGTTATGCTCACGGAGAGTATGGCCATCGCTCGTCTGCTAGCGCGCACCTTCGGCCTCTACGGTAATGACGCCGCCGAAGTCTACCTTATTGAGCGAATGAACTCCCTCGTAAGTGAGTGCATTGGCCCTCGTGCATGTTTTATGAAGCCCACCAGTTAACTCAAAACATTCTGGATGATAAGACATAGGAATGACGCCTTGTTTACAGTAAGAAAATAGTTTGTTAGCATTTGGACGGTTAGTTTAGACATAATTGCAAAAACAAGTTGAATCTGTGAAACCTTAGCAATATGAGCACATTCTTTCTCATTCTGTTGTTGAGGCTTCTCAATAAAACAGATTTCACGCTGCGTAGATAATCTGGAATTTGAGAATTTAACACGACACAACACTTAAATGACATTAAAAAGAATAGTAAACAGTCTTACAATAGATTATGGTCGGCTAATTGGGAATTGACTCACCTTTGTCATAGTTTTCTCGCAAGGGGCAGGGAAATGGATGCATCATAAATCTTGCAAAAACATCCAAAATAGCACAATCTAGCCGAAATTTTTTATGATAGAGTACCATCATGCCGATTATAACATTTTTGGATTAATAAGTAACTTTGAGGCTTAAGACTGTCGAATGACAGGCAAGGTGAGGTAATGAAACAGTACAACATCAGCTAGGTACCCAGCCACTACAACAACACAAATTACGCCAAGTTTATGCTTTATAGACGAGTTCCCTCTTGGAGGAAATCTATGCCTTGGGCTTGAAGAAGGTCGACAGTTTTAAGAAAATGGTTGAAGCGGAGCACATGCACGAGTACATGGATGTAAGTCCACCACCTCCTTTCATCATTAGTGTCACTGGCAGGCAGCACCCGTTAGTTCTCTTTAATTTATGCTTTATCACAGTCAGCAACGTCCTTCTCATACTAGCAAATAGTGACAACCCCCACTTGGCACAGGAGATAAATAATGCGCCCTCCGAGGCTAAACCTTGAGGCCCTAAACCCTTTTTGCTTGACAACGCCAAACAGCATTTTCGCAGCTAAGCCAACCGCGATTTCGTATCACACAGTGATACTCACAAGGCTACTTCAATAAACCTTTTAATACGTCTCACTTTCCCCGAAATTCTTTGTTAAGGCAATTGAAATGGCTCTGAAAGAACGGAAGAGCACATTCATCGCAGGACCTCGGGTCACCTTAGCCGACCTCCAGGTGATAGTTCTAATCGACACAATGAACAATTTCCTTCCTAACACAAAGCACGAGTGCAAGGGTGAATTGGACGAAATCATGGACAGTGTTATCAGGGCAAAGCCTGGAGTCGCCAGATACCTCCGTTCACGCCCAGTTACCGATTTCTAATGTTTGACCCTTACATTTCTACCGCCATTGTTAGGACTCCCAGTTTCTATGGTATTTAAAATGAAGTTAGTATCACCATTCTCGAACTTAATAGGTGAGCGAAAGGCAAGTAAAGTAAGACGGAAACAAATAATGCACAAGCTGTCAGCTTTAGAAATAAGTATAACACACATGCTGAGTCAACATTTTCCACCCACAGCCGACTGCAGGATGCAAATGTGCAAAACAAAACTTCTCTCCCATTATTCGGCGGAAAAAATGCGGGAAGACACGTCTTTGATAAGCCACGCCACACTGTTCAGAAGATTTTCCCCCGTTACAGCACTACAGCCGTAAATACTCCAGTGGTGTGTCGTAATATCCTTGAGACTGAGCGCCTCAGCTATTTCAGCAGGTTTTAATGCGCCTTGTAGATCCTACAGGACATAAGGGTAAGGATCGAGGACAAGCCTTATTAGGCAAATGGTCTTCAAAGGCAAAAATATAAGTACAAAAGAAAAAAATTGATGATAAGACAAAAAGTAAAAGGGCATAGCAATAAGATATTCAAATACTCACCTGTTTATTTGCTAGCACGAGAAGAGTTGCTCCAACCAATCGCTCTTCTACTAGCAACTTGTCTAACTCCTCACGACAGTCATCTAACCGCAACCGATCGGAGCTGTCGACGACCCAAATGAGAGCATCCGTAGTCTCGAAGTAATTACGCCAGTAAGAGCGTAAAGAATGTTGGCCGCCAACATCCCAGGCATTCAGCCTGTAGCCCATATACTCCAAAGTATGAATACTGAATCCCAGAGTAGGTGCGATCGTGGATATGTCCTCACCATTGAACTTTTTGACAATGGTTGTCTTGCCAGCATTATCCAATCCACTGCATAACAGAACGTCAGTGTACACGAAATTACGAATATAAGTAATAAAGCGCTGGTGGAAGCACACTAAAGCAGGATGATGTTGATTATGCACAGTATATCGCATTTCCATCATGGACTACATCATCTAATGCTCTAAGCTGTTAAAAGTAAGAACTGTTTTGGTATAATTGATTCTGCACTATAAAGTCACACAAAACTAGGGTCGGATTTACAGAATAAGGACCCGGATTTCTCGTTCCTTTTGTTTTAGCTTTCTTAATATGGTCATAAGACCCATAGATACGCTGAATAATCAGGCTATTGTGGAAATGAAAATATTCGGGTCAAACTTTCTATCACAAGCACCAATCAACACTTCGGAACCTTTACCAATACAATTATCTACCCTTCTACATCAGTTACAGCTAGTGCTCACGTTTTTACAGAACATATACTCTTTTTCTCTACCCCATCCTGCATTTCATATTTTTATAAATTGGATCACAGTGTTGAGAAAATTAACCCTGCTTCAATCTTGATTTGTGACTGAAGAAAATGCATGCGACACCTCGCATCTTTTGCAAAGCTTGTCGAATTGGTTCAATGCATAAGAATCTCTACTATTAATGCCTAGAAGAGCCTGGAATCTGTAGGAATGATCAAATGGTCAAGCTGTTGAACGGCGGTCCACCCAACAGAATCGGAAAAGCTAGCGTATCTAATCATACGGAGGAAAATCTGCATATCAGTGGATACTGCTGACTTTAGCTGAATACGTTAAACTTGATCTGTTGCCACCACAACAATTTTTTTTATTCCTTACCTCTCTGTGGTCCAGGACCTCCTCTAAATTCGTAGTTAGGCAAAGCGCCATGTAAGAATGTGTAATGATAAAACAGAAGAATTGGGAGGCTACTTGCATGATTTGAATGTCATGCTTCATACTAGGGGTGCAATCTGCGGAAGGTAAAATGTTCTGTATTTCAACATATTCAGACAAAGTTTCAAATCGATATAGTTCAATAGAACTGGGCTCTGTAAATTGTACTCTTATTTATCAACTAGCCTATTTTCGCTGTTTCACCGCAGCACTAAATCTTCCCCTGATAAAGTGCGCATAGAAATCTGGGTTTAAACACACGTATATGCTTTTCTTAGAGATTAATTGCTTTACCAATGCAGATGACACAAGTTGTGACACTCAAAAGCGGACACGCCGAACGACCTAACCGTAGTCCCGGTGTTGCATTAACTACCCCGCGGATCTAATTCAAAGCTCTCCCTCCCAGAGCCGTTTTTTCTATCACATGGTAGCACCTACTAGTCTTTCTGCATTTATTTAAGAACCGACGCTAAGGTCGGGAAGCAAACCAAATTTACGGCGTGAACTTGCCCCGTTACTCATTCCCAAGTTGTACTACAGTTTCATCACGATAGCAAGCTTCTACGCTCCCCTACGGATGAACAGAAACTGGGACTGGAGCACAAACGAACACCAAAAAGGGTAGCCGACGATCTTGAAATCACAGATTACTGGTGATAATTATGCAAAAATTACATTAAAATAATCCTTAGTACAATGTTGTGCGATCAAAAGCGATGGGACGCTACATAAGGGTTCCCGAGGGAGACATCTATGAAAGGTCGAAGTTGAACGTGTGAAGTGGGGCGAGGAGTTAATAGAGGTTATATATAGTGCAGAAGGACGGGTAAAAAGGAACGCTTAAACATCGGTTGAAGGTTCCTCCAATTTCTGTGGCGCTTCAACATGCTCAAGAGGAGTTGTGTTAGCGGACTGAAGGATGCGCTCCTCCGATGAGGCGGTGGTCTGGACGTCGGCAGCTGAGGTCGTGGTGGAGAACACCTGTGCGGCGGTATAGGTTTCCCCGCCATCCACGGAGACCAGAGTAGTAGAGGGCTGTGCACTAGCAGCGGTAGTTTCATCACTCGATCCGGCGGATGACGCAACAACAACTGTACCCGACGGCTGCACCAGCAGGGTCTGCGTCTGTAAAAAGCACCAGATTAACAGACGGTGTGATCAATAGCCATAGGTATGCACATATCAACCGTCAAAGGAAACAGGAACAAACATGCGCACAGACGGACAGACAGGCGAGCAAGGAGGCAAGTCGTAAGACAACGCGGATGTGAGGATAGTCATGCGATGATTGTAATAAGCGAAAGCGTTACAGTGATGACACAGTGGATCATAGGGAGGAGAAGTGGAGGTAGGGGAAAGGGGGAGATAATGGGATGGGTAGGTGAGGGGAGAGTTGTTCGATCATTTACTGTTCGATTGATCACTTACTCCCGAGGTGAGATCCGACAGCTGAGCATGGAATAAAAACAAAGGCGTAAGAAACATTTTTACACCTCATGCTTCAAACAAAACGCGTGATTAATTAGTCGATAGCAATGAAGAGAGCAGAGGCCAACCTGAACATGGACGGTTTGAAGCTTGTTAGTGGCATCAGTAGAGGCACCTGCAGGGGCACCAGCTGCAGTGGTGGTGGAGGGAGTGGAGTGCTGCACGGAGGTCTGCGAATTCACCACGTGTACTAGTTGCAACCCACCCGTTGCCGCTGCCGTACCCGCTACACCACCGGTGGCGATCAATGTTCCACCCACCTGTGCTGTCGCCACTGCGTCCGTACTTGCTGTCTAGATACCAAAAAATAGAACTATTCTCACTTCTAGCCATCTTAACAAAGATTTGAGCGGAATTCCTCCCTTCAAAAAATTCGGGGATAGCAAAGAGTAACCGACTGTTGAACTTGAAAGTCTTAGTGGAGCATGCAGTGTCCAAAAATTCGCGAGAGTACCATTAAGCAACAAATCCCAAATATCTGAACCCAGTAATGATAGCTGTGATCAAGGTGAATGGTACAACAAGGAGTAATCTAGCTTTACCTGAAATTGCTGAGGAAGCATCTGTATCTGGAAGGGCTGTCCGTTAGAGGCCGAGCTAGTAGCAGGTAATTGGATAACGTATTGGATTTGCTGGCCTGAAGTAGTTGCGGCGGCAGCAGGTACGGTAGCGAACTGCACGGTTGGTTGGCCGGCCGTAACCGTGGTCAGTGTGCCGTCGGCGCCAGCCACCAGGGTGGCTGCTGTGGGTCCCGCAGTCTCCGTCTTTATGGAAACGTCATCGCCAGTGGCCTGCTGCTGTTGAACCACTTGTACCTGTGTCTGCTGTACCAACGACGAACCCGCCATATGCTGCAATGCTGACTGAGTGTGCTGCTGCTGTGACTAAAACAGTGCATCAAATGCCTTATTATAAGAAACGAAGTAAGTCTCAGCGGAAAATAAATGAAGTATTTTTGATGAAAAAAACAGGTTCATCCAACAACAGGTAGTAAGGTCATGTTCCAAGGCAACGTAAAATGATCTCAATAAATTAGTGGAGATATTTGGCCTAAATAGACAGATTTAAGCGTCTTAACTTCCTTCTAGAGTCTTGTCCAAACCTATTGACCACAATAGCGCACCTCGGAGTTCAACGGTAACTAGCATGACTGAACAAAAACTACACCAAATACAGCTAGGAATTTTAACAGTAGCCACGGCTCTGATGGAAATTTACAGTTACAATAGTTGAAAAAGCCATCAGCAATCAATGAGTAACCTAAAGCACCCCTGGAGGCCTCCATTTTGTAACGAACCGTCTACTCAAGGTACCTCAATGCATCATTTTTCCTGGAGTGAAACAGGAATAACAACGCTTTCCAAAATGACGGCACCGCATTTGCTGTTAACCAACTCATTGTCCATAGTACCAATACCTACATTTAGAACTGTCGCTGTATTGGATCTAAAATGGCCTCAAACAGTAGGCAGCGCATGACCCCAATGCTGCGTCAGGATGACATGAAAGCATCAAAGCAAACGCAAGCATGGGCAATGAGTCATCGACGCATTGGGACTTCGACGACGTAGGATGCAAAATGAGCGACGCTGGTTACCAGGCCATCGTGCGAGGCGATGGAGCGAAAACGAAGAGTAAAAAGGCAAGACAACTTCACGAACAACCACAGGGACAACCATTGTCCACCAACCAACAAGTCACCAAAAGAAACGAAGCTTCTTCCGCAGAATAGTTTAACCAAGTAAGGGCCGGAGTGTAAAGATGCAAATGCTTCAAAATCGATGTTTAGTGGAAAAAACCATTACGAATGGACATACTAAACCATAAGATAAATAAGCTGAAGTCCTTCTTCCATTCCGACATCTGTACGACCAGCCAGTTCGCGAGTTAGTGAATTTGACATTTCAGACTACAACAGTTGTGTGAGACACGAATGAAACGAAAAACCTCGCTAAAAACGATTCTAAAAAGGAAAAACCACCGCTTGAAAAAAAACCACAAATAAAACAACAATCGCAAAAAAAATCCATTTGTAGAAATGACAAGGACGATTATCCGATGAATCTAGAGTACCGAATAAAAACAACATCATGATTGGAAGGTTGATGGATAATCCACGAGTCAATGGGAGGCTAACGTGCTCTCGCCCCCAACGCCCACAAGCCGCACTGCCAGAATATGTTGTGAATGGTGGATTTGACCCGCCGCAATAACAGCACACGAGCCGAAATGAACACAGGATTGCCGTTTCATTTGCAAAGCGCAGGTTCACCTGCCCCACACTCGCTGCCTTGCGCCCTCCACATACACGCGTGAGCGTTCAGCGCCATCGGCATCGACCTGCCGCAACACAGCGCACACAAACACATACGAAGGCCCTGCAAGCAGGTCGCGTTTCATCGCTGCTTGGCAACAGCATGGTAAGCTAAACCCGGGTTTTACGCTAAAATCGCCAACTTCCATTATTTAACGGTAAAACATAATCAGCATAGGCAGCATTTGTGGAAAACACACCCGTCAACACCTTGCTAACGATCGTTCAGCTCAGAGTAACGCCTTGGACAGATGCCGAAATCTTGGATGTACTGTCACCGGAGATGAAATATTTACCAGTCTCGAAAGACTTTATAGTTTTCGGTAGGAAATGTTTTTGCAAATGTATGCTTTCAAAAAACAACACGACATCGCTGGACACCAATAACGCTAGCTAAGCTCAATGGATATGGAAGTAGTCCGATCACCGATACTTCCTAATGGATAAAAACTCAAGCAAAAGCCGCAACAGACGCATGTTAAGCTGGAAATAATTCCAACTATAATTTGCAAAAATAAAAAGATTCCAATGGAAGCACCTGACATCACCACAGCAAATACCTATTTCTATCATCTTCCCATCTTTTTAGAGATCCAACAAAGATTTGTGACAATTTATTGAAAATCTCCGACCACAATGCGAATTGGATGTACATACGCACTAATTTTTTCGAAAACCAGTAATAACAAACGGAACATGGATACGAAATCGAGTTATACCAAGGTACAAGCAAATTCGGACGAGGCAAATGTAACGCATATAGGGTGGGATAACAACTACAAAAATATACTCTTTCAAATGCACTTTTCTATCCGAAGCAAATTTCTGGCGAACAACACGAACCAAACGAAGAGTTTAAGCATCCTACAATACAGAGGAAAACGTGATATCTCTGCTTTTACGTGCGACCACATTAACCTGGAAAGTAGAATCCCAGGGTTAAATGGGTGAACGACGAATATTGCAGAACCACATTCCGTCTAAGAGTACGTCAACTACAAACGACGAGTCGTGGAAAAGTAATGCACTAAAATTCCTACCCTTCGATGTCCACGACCTTCGTCTCGCGGGACAATATCGATGAGAAAATCGAATTGATCTGTATCCCCATAGGAAACCGCCATAGATATATCGTTACGTTGCAGGGTTCTTCGGCGGTTGCGATCGGTGTGGAGCCACGCTCTTAGCGTTAATTCACGAATAAAAAGTTCTGCAGCCTTCGCGAATAGAATTGGTGCTTCCGCACTGATCATCTGAGCATATAACATTAGGTGAAAACACACAAATACCATAGTTTTGACGTCATCGTCAAGCTTCATTATTTTCTTTATACGAGCCAGAGGAAGATCTTGAGTCTTAAAAGAATTCTGCTCAGGTTTCAGTCCTTCTGCTTCTTGCTTCGCCATTTCCCAAAAGTTGGCAATATGCGTTTGCGAATCGCATGATATATCAGGAGTATAATCCATGTTAGCTGTGGCAAATTATAAACCAATGTAAGCCTCTGAAGAATTGGTTGACGAACGAAATTAAAAAGTAGATAGGGTCAGGCAACTGCCTGAAATTGAAGACTCGACCGCTACATAACTGGGTGAGTGGAAACGGTACAATTACACTGAAAAGAGCAGAATTAAATTTACATGATATCGAACTAAAGCACATGTAAAACAGTAAGGCAGAAACAACGCGAGACGTAGGTGATATATAGAAGAAGATAGCAAAACACCAGAAAAACGTCTAAAATAAAGCCTGAACAAACCAAGCAGGAGCGCGCAGCCTAACCAACGATGGAAAGGGCTTCTGTAGCGCTGACCAAGTAAAACAAAGTTGATTAAGAAAGGCAATACCGAATGTTAACAGCTAAAGGCTAAAAAATGCAAAAAAGACCAAAAATATTATTTTCTTATTTAGGGACTAACCTAATAATTAAAAAAAGGCATTTTTGTGGTTAAGGCAAAGCTTGGTAAATGATATGGTCTAAGGAATAGGAGCCTTAAAATGGTAATTTCAAAAGGCTGAATAGAAAGCAGCGGCCAAGTGTTTACATAGCAAGATTTTTGGTACTAACGGTAATATTTTGTTTGGACCACTAGCTTCGGTCAAGTGCGTAGCGTCCCGAGACTTCCTTTAAGGTAAAAGAAGGCACGTTATTAGGACGGAATACATATATATTCTGAAAACAAAGAACTTGGAGCTGCTGGCACGGCCCAGAGGCCGGCCTACCGACTAGTACAATGTAACCACCCAGGTGACCAAAATCGGCAGTTCTATCAAACAAAATTGTAAACAGCCCCTCCCTTCTTTTGAGTGTCTTCCCCAACGCTCCTGTATTACTTTTATTTGTTTGAACTCCCGGTTTCGGTCACTTGGGTGGCCATATTGTACTGAGCCGGTTGGTCGGCCTTTGGGCCGTGCCAACAGCCCCCAGGCCCCTAAAGGTAGTCTCGGGACGCTACACCTCCATCAGTCGGATTCTGTGTCAGCCATCACAACGTAATCAGTGCTGCGAGATGCACCCACGAGCCAACTGTCCCAGTCATCGAGATTCGATCGACTCCCGCTCTTGGGAGCCATCACTGAGTCTCCCACCCACAGTATATGCACTTCTTTAGAACCGATAAGGTGTGAAGTCCTTTAAGATAGGGTTTACCTTCCGCTGCCATCAATGCAGTTCTTCGAGACTTTTCAAAGTCAAAAGAAGATATTTTACCTGTGTTAAATGAATTTTTCTGGTGAACAGGAAGACTTAAAGCTTCAGCCACGACTCAGAGGCCAGACAACTAATGAAGGCCAAATAAATAACGAGGTATTTTGCAATCTAACTGAATAAAAAACAAAAATAATCGTACATAAGACAGACTTTTAACTGATCGAGAACCTTGGGATTGTAAATCAATGCTGGTGCAGATAAGCTTTTTAAGCTCGAAATTACAAGCAGCAAAGCGCACTTTATATTTTATTGGACTGGATTGTTTACCTGGTTTCGGATTTTCACCTTGACGCCCCGCCACCTTTGCTCTTGCTATCTAAGCATGGCGAATTCTGGTGTGTTATCGCAGTCGACGATAATTTATTTGTGCACAACAACAAGTATAAAAAGGCATCAAAACTGTGATGAACTAAACGGGATTGGTGTAGCGCACTTAAATCTTGAACTTCAAGGTGCGTCGTTGCACTCTTATTTTACATCACTGTAATTTCAAAAGGGATTGTAAAAATTAGAGGTCTTGACAGTTTTACAAACGTGACACACCTTCAACTAAACAACAATAACATTGAAGTAGTCGAAGGCCTGAATAAACTTGCGAAATTAGAATCTATTGGTTTGTTAGTTTGCGCACTCGAAGCACTTTGCTAGATTTGTCTTTTAACAAAATCAAAAAGGCTGCGGGCTTCGAAGGTCTTTTCGCTTTGAAGCAGATCGTTATCAGTCACAATGAGCTGACTTCTATTGCAAACTCTTTTGATCACTTACAACGCTTGGAAATTCTCGCTTTAAACTCAAACAGATTGATGGATGTAGAGGAGGTACTCAGATGCATTTTTGAAAGTGTTTAGGTTGATCACCTGCGAAAATGCACAGCTTTGCGAAGTTTGAGTCTAAAGTCAAACCCTTTGTGTGAAAATGTCAGCTATCATGAGCGTGTTCTTGCGGTTGTACCCAATCTCATCTATCTTGATGGCACAAACTGTACAAAAATAAGAGTTAGGCGATTTGTTGCTCCTAACCTTCGTTTGATAAGGTTGATTACAAGCTGGATGGTAAGTTGCAAACGACTTTGAGAGAAGACCATGTTGTGGGAGCAGAACGTGCAATCGAGATGGAAAAAACGGTACAAGAAATTCCTCTCAAAACTGCATTCGTTGAAGAATGGGACCATGATGATTTTCTTTCGAATGGTTTTTTGAACAAATTCGATCATGCACTATGCAATCTACCTGGGAACATAGAGAATTTCGAAGAATATCCTTTTTCTGTTTTTTTTGTGCCGATGGCTCATCCAAATCTACCTTTATTTATCTTCTCTTAAAAATTTACATTTAAGAAGCAGGTCCTCGAAGTTTGCAAACGGATAGCTGCAATTGGAATTAACTCAAAGAAGACCCGTGATAGTGAAATAAACCAATTTAAACAATTCATTCGTGAACTGAATGCATACTTTAAAATGAAATCAGTTGACTCGATAGAACAGTATTATAATGTTAAGGAGGTAGTAGGCTCCATATTATATTCTTTAATTTTAAAATTTTATGATGAACTTTTCTATAAAACCGTTGGTAATGATTGCGCTTGACTGGTTTTCTTTCATAGCTATCATGAATTGGTGCCTCGCTATGGCGATAAATATACAAACCTCTTTCATTAGAGTTTTAATCGCCTTCTTTTATTGAAAACAGAGAATCAAGTCCAAAAGTGAGCTCGATGATGTAACGGGTGAGGGGGAACGATTACAGATGAGTCGACATTCACTGGATGATTTATACTATGATTTGATGAAATTTGAAATTGAATTAGAAGAACAATTGGAGGAGAATATGGATGATTTCGAGAGAACGTTAGTGACTCTAACAGCCGATTTCTTGCAAGCAATTGAAGTGAGTTGCATGCATGACGTTTTAGCAACTTTCAATTGATAGGCATAGAAACGGCATTTGAGAAATATTTGACATCTCCAAATAACCAAAACACCTCATACAGTTATTTATCATGTTTTCAACTCACAATTCGGCGAACCGTCTTACATCCATCTTTAATAGTTAATTCGGCATAAATCAAACGTTTCAGGCGGAAGTCGCAATTTGTCGAGAGGTGGAAGATGAATACTACGAAAAAGTTTCGAACCATTGCTTTCACCTGCTTGATAAGGTTCCCCTTGACGAAATGGGAGTCGAGGTTACACCACAAATTCGTGAGGTAAATAACAAGATAAGTCATTGCTCAGATAGCTACTTACTGGGTTCTTGCATAAACAAGTGAGCAGAAATTTCAATTTTTCAACTAACAAATCCGGTAACTCATAGCAAACATATGCATTCGAGGTGAGATTGTTAAAGTTTTTGTGGTTTTCCCTAAAAGTAATTTCATTGTTCGGGTTCCTAAGGGCATTGTGCGAAAATTCCACTAGAGACAAAAGTTATCGCAATGAGAACTTTGCTCGTATTTGTTTCAAAGCATTGAAAGGATATTGCATGTGTAGAAACAGTTTAGTTTACAGTTGGTTGAATGATTAAATGCACTTGCGGCCCAATATCCTAATTGAATGCTATATTTGGCACAGACATTCGAAACTGACATATCGCCTTAACAATCCTTGATGTACATTGCTAAACGGCATTTCTGAAGTAACCATAAGACTAAACCAGAGAGGAGCTGAGCTAATATTGGCATTATGCATCTGATAGATGTTTGAAGACAAAGAAAGTCTGACTGAAGCTCTGGCCGACTGTCATGCAGAACATCTGAGTTCATTTGATTCAAAGGTTGACAAGATCCGAGAACGCTGTCAGTCATGGCTTAAAAAAGTCCTTCTTGATCTTCGGAGCGCTTTTATAGAAGAACGAAGAAAGGCAAGAGTTTTTGAAATTCATCACTTCATGGAAACTCAATGGGATAAGGAGAATTCTGCTGAAACATCAAAGAGCCTACCTGCAAAACAATTTACTGACTAACCATGAATCTACAAAAATTTTGTATTCATTCGACTGAATTACGGAACAGAAAACAGATGGTTGATTTTCGATTCCCAAGCTTTTGACGGGCTGACAATTTGTTTAAGTTCAGAAACGGATAAGCCACAGAAATGAAATTAAAACTTGGCAACGAACGCAACTTTAGTGCATCCAAACTGGTATTTTTAGGAATATATGGAGAGAGAGGCCTAAAGAAGTGGAAAAATGACCAGCGAAATCAACGCACATTCTTTCACCTTGACCAGCACTCTCTTGGACGAGTGGAATAATTAGACAGAGGCATTTTTAATTGATGCTCTTACGGACAGGGTGTGGCAATCGGGATTGTGTCTATTCAGAGCTCAACTCCGTCTCATCGGAGACAGATGGCGGTTGTTCCATCTCGAGAGTTGTATGTACTGACCGCTTCTCGCCTAAAGGGCACATTCAAGCAAATATGTATTACATAGCTCCTTTGTCTTTTTGAAAACTAACTCTCCGGTGCTCGCCTTATTGGTTATCTATTCCGTTGGTCTTCGTACCCGACAAGCGGTTTGCCTTTGTAGTAACGTGTCTTGGTGTGGTGAGTACAGCCTTGTCCACTGAGAACAAGGTGCTTCGTTGGTTAGGTGATGTCCATCACTCAGACTGCATCTTTACTTCACAAATGGTACATAATTGTCTTAACTTTCCGATATGACAGTCGTAGGTGTTTATATGTGTTGTTTAATGTTTGTCTTATCCCTTATCTCAGTCGCAGTGTTTACGTTTAGGCATTGTGAATTGCCAATTCCATGTTTAGTAAGAAACTATGAGCTAATACTCTCACTTTGCCGCCTGTGAGGGTCTGGAGCGGTAAAATGCTGGTTGATGCATGTAAACTGCGGCCCTGTGCAGGAAGGGGACACCTCCTAGTCTAAAACCCATTTCACAAGTTGCGCATCCTTAATAAAAGTGTAGTTTGACTTTTCTACCTTAAAAATTTCCAAGTACCATGCGTTTTCAGAACTACTGGAGGCCTTTTACCATTCAGCTTTTAAAATTAAACTCTTGAATGTCATTTTTTCGTCTACGGCACTCATTATTGACAAATCACGTAACTGAAGATAAAATAAGGCACTTTTTTGGCGTCTTGTGTTTTCAAGAGTTCTGTCTCGGTTACGTTCGTAAAGTAGTCTACTATAATTGGGTGAGTTGTAGAGGACTTATGGTGCCACTGACTATTTTTCTCCTGCTATCGCTATGAGGTGGGGTTCGTTGAAGTTGTTGAAAGTGGCTCAGGTTTCCCGAAAGTCAAGTACGTATGGTGCATGAGAAATCCATCCGTACACCTCACTCAAGAGGTGCAGCATCTTCGTCTACGTGGCCTAGTTCATTGTGCAACCTTCGAGGAACTATCTGCATTAAAAATCCCAGGATCACTGAGTGCTTAGAAGGCCCTAATGTTATCTTAGTTACACAAAATCCTATTCTCCAGGGGACTTTCGGGTAATTTTCCCAGCATCCACATAGCTGTTTTGCTTGAAGAGGTCATCTCTATCGATGTGAATTTGTTTGAGGATACGACTAGCTATTGGGATACCAGAGCTGTATGGTGATGGGTAATCTGTGTGTTTCTTCAGCGATGTTTAGTAGGATCGGTCAATAATATGGTACACACTACGACACCACCCGTTCCTGCTGAGACTAATCTACGGAGCAGAGCATTTGCATTATCATCTACATTCCCTTTCACGTACTGTGCCTTGAGATTGTGCTACTGCACCTGCCCGTAGTAGCACGCAAAAAAAGGGCCAATATCTTCCATTGTTTTCAACCAGGTAAACGCGTGAAGTACATAGACGTTGTAACAATTGCAAATACCTCACATTACGTTGCTCTTCTCTTCCCTTTTTTATTGATATCCATACAGCAACGAGGAGACAATGGCGCATTCCCTTCTTTTGTCCCTGCATCGCAAACGTCAGTATTCAGCACAAGTAGAGGGGTGCTGAATTTAAATTCAGAAAATCCTACCATTCGTGCGGAGCGGGGCATTCGATTCAACTCTAAAAAAGCTTTATCATGCCCTTTCTTCCACTTGAATTCCCTCTTTCTCTGCTCTCCTGTCGTTTTATGTATCAGACCAGCGATCTTAGCAAAATCTATATCCATGTGCTCGTAGTAACTTGCCAAACCTAAGAAATTACACAGGTACGTCCAGGTGCTTGGTTTTGACCATGTGCCTGCTTGCTTTCAAGAGCCTCGGCAACTGCTATCCCGTTTGACGAAGGAGTATGCCCCATAAAGCTAAAAAGACTCAGCAAAGGTCGATATTTCTTTGAATTCGAGGTCAACTCTGCCTTTCGTTGAATATCCAACATTAATCGCAAAATGAGGTTATGCTTCCGAATATCTCTACCTAATACAAGAATGACATCTAGGTATGCAATAAAATGTTTGGGAAATAAGCCGATTAGAACCCCTCGCATCAAGCCTTGAGAAGTGGCCACTGCATTACTGAGTTTAAAAGGCACTGTATTAAATTCATAAAGCCTGTTTGGCGCCATGGAAGCTCTCTTCACTTTGTTCGTTTCTGCCACTTCCACTTGCCATCATCCCGGTTTCAAATCCAACATGAAGGACGGCTTGACCTGTGTAGTTTAGCTAATCATTTATGTTTTGCTACGGCATTCAGGTTCCCGTGATAAGCGTACAGACCTAGACTTCCGCTGATCCTCATGACCAGGGCAATCGGAACGAGCCATAGTGGACTTGAAGGCTTTATGACTTCGTGTCTGATCATTTCCTTGGCCAGACGATTTAGTTCTTCTAGCAGAGGAGATGATATGCGATCAAGTTGTTTGCCAAATGGGTCTAGCTTCGCTGGTATTCATCTTATACCTCACAATGTATGTTTTCACAGCCTAACACATGGCCATGAGAAGGCATTCGAGCACTTCACTCGTAGTTTCAAAAGTTCATTCCTTTCGTTGTTAGTGAAATAAGAAAACTGCGAGCAAAGGACATTACAAATATTATCGAAGAGATTCTATGGCTGTAGTGGCCTAGTAAGCAGAGCGGGTACCTTTCTCAAAATTTTGAACTGTTATGGTGTTGTGTTGAAAAATAATGTCAGCAATGACGTCGAAAACTAGTTCTGCACCGATTATAAAGCTCACTGCCTAAGTCTTCTTTTTATGTTGTCTTTTAACGATCCTTACTTCTGTCGTTGATATGGTATTCTTTTTGTTTAACTTAATCTGCTACAAAGGGTCGAAAAAAGCCTTGGGATAGACTGGTGATCTATCTGCGCAAGAGTAGAAGAGGAAGCCGCATGTCACCCTCTAGGTGTGCCAAAGTCTTAAGAAAACAAAAAAGAGGCATATGAAATCCAAGAGGATTATGAAAAAAGTAGATTTATTAGCTAAGGCTGCTGTAGTGCAGAAAAGTTGGTAATTTCAAGCATTGCTTCTTTGCGAACATTATGAACTCGCGCCGTAAGGTTTATGCACAAGAATAGATTGCCTTTCACACCTAGATTTTGATTGGGAATGAGCCACGCGAAGCATGCTTTGTCAGCAGCTATAGTTTCTTCCGGTATTCCCCACCCACCTTGTCAACTTTTTATAGCAGTGGAAGAGTTCACTCACAAGTGTCAAATTTTCTTAGCCAGCACAAGGTTAAAATAAAGTAGATTAACATTTTCTTAAATGGATGCCTGGGTTGTAGGGGAGAGCACGTAAAATTGGGCTATAAAGGACGGAACCAGTTGGTGGGTCTGCCGGATTTAAGAGACGTATGGAAATAAATAACCCTCTTGATTGAACGAAAAATAGTCAACACTGCCAATATTGCAACGATTTGCATTTATTTATCCTTTTTCCCTCACTCTCTTGGATGTGCAGGCTAGCCAGTTAGGGCATTCTTTATTGGTTGAGATTATTCTTGCTTGAAGCAAACATTTTTGTCAGCGGCTAAGACCACCCAATAATTATAAAAAATACGCATTCGTTGTTAGCTTTTTGCCTAATAGATATGCCAGAACATGTATTTTGTACACAAAATATAAATCCGAGTACAGTGCAAATTGCGTTCGTAAGCATGGTAAGGTCAGTACTTTAAGCTCATTTGCAGTAACTCCATTTGACTTGTTTTACATTTCTATGACGCCCCAAAAGCCCAAAGGAGTCAATAGGATTTCTCGTACTATTGGCGCGTCAGTTGATCAAGCTTGTAGGTTTGCGGAGTGTTCGGGTTGCGCATTGTGTTTCGATCTTTTCGAGAATTCTTTCCGTCACCATTTCCGTGTACCAATTTTGTCTCTATTTGGGATGGTTTGCTGAGAGATGTTTTTAAAAACTCGGTTTTGTGGTATAGGGGCGCAATAAATGTTATTTTCTTATGATCTTTGGTTTTTAATACGACTACCAGTCACCTGCTAGATTCTACCATTATGATTTTCTTCGGCCGCACTTGTTTGGTGTTTTTGCGACAATATTGTTCCAGTAATATTGCCAATTTATGGGTAAAATGGCTCATGAACGTGTTGAAACTTCAGTTTGTATTTCATTGGTAAACTTAGTGTTCATATGGCCTGCTGTCATGATTCGTTACTGCCTTTCAGTATCCTGGTCGAATATGTACAAGTTCTGTTACTGCTTTACAAAAATAATTCCCTTTTGTAGGCAACTGATTTTGCTCAATCGTATGCATGTTCCGTTTAAGCGACTTAAGATATCGAGGAGAAGGAAACAACAACATAGTTTTGGCGGATAGTAACGTATGCACCCTAATAATTTACGCCCAATTTTCCAGGGAATGATCTACCGCATTCGCAAGAGTTCTGTGCCGGCTCTGGTAGGGCGTATCCTGCTGTGATTTCATGTAACCATCATTTTTAGCTTTCAACTAAAAAAACTCGGGCGTCCAAGAAGAGCCGACAGTTGACTGTTCTCTTTGGCCAACATCGAATGGCCCAATACTTTGGATCAAATTTTATTCATCCCTTTGTGAGTTTTTTATGCTGTTTAATGGGACATGTCATTTGTGCTATTGCCGATGCTTTACTCAAATATTCTATACACTTTAGAAACTAATCGATGTGGATCCTTCTATTTTGCAAGCTATTAATGATCGATTTCAATCCAGTAGACCAGGTAATTATGTGAGATATGCGTGAGTTATTGAGATGGTGTGGAATATCATTTGATATCAACCATTAGGTCAGATGTAGTCCCATCACTAAACCTTTTTTAAAGCTGCAATCTCATATTTTTGTCGCAATAGCAGAATAGCGTTGTAGTTATTTTTTCATGTTGTACCCTTTTGCTTTAAGCACATTTCTTACATTAAGTTGCTAAGGTATTGACACAGATTGTCTTCGTTACTTCTCCCTTTATGAGCCACTTTAATTTCACCAAGGATTTGCGCGTCCCTTTTTTACTGCATGTTTCTTTGATTGTACTTTTAGTAATATTCACCGTTGTTGTGAGATGCTAATTGCACTCATGAAAGCACCCTCGATTTTAGGTAGCAATAATTGAATTTAACATTGCCTAGATGCACGTAGTTTGTTAAATTGTGCATGTATTTCTCGTTTCAGGGATCGGAATCCCATTAGCTTAATATTTTTTCTTACTCTGAGTTGTTAGCCCATATTTATGTGAATTGTTTTTAGTCGGGTGCATGTATGAAATGCCTCTGTCAACCAAGTTAGTGGCTTTTGACGAATGATCGAATGGGGCACTTTTTGGTAAAACAGTCAGATTCGTCTTGTGGTCTAGGCTTAATTTGAATGGTTTTACCTCAGGACTTATGACAACACATCGTGTTGTCCTTTTTCTCTGCTCGTTCATGCATTGCATGGTGGGTAAATTTTGGGTTCTTGTTGCACCGTAGTCTTTCGTTTGGATCGGGGTGTTGACTTGCAAACTACCCGGGTCCTCATCGCTCCAGACGCTACGTGCATCCCGGCAGACCTCACTCCTTATGGAGAGGGCTCAGTACTGTGTGTCGAAATTAAGGCAAGTTCATACAGTGCTTTGGCTCACACCTTTTTTTCGTTGTAACTTTATCGGTTATGCGTTCGAATGCGCCATCCTCACCATGACCACTGGAGGCCTTTTATACTAAACTTTTTGATTAGGATTTTTTTTCGTCTGTAGGCGTAGGGAGTGTGTCCAATTTCCTTTATTAGGTCCCATACCAAAAATTGGAACTTATTGTATCACGGAAATTTCACCATTTCACCAGGCAGATCATTGAAGTTGAACTGATCACATGAGAGTAGGTCATTTCTCACGCATCTTTGATATTATTCTTTTCTCAAAACAGAGCATCTTTTAATCTGAGGTGAATATCAACTTTAGTCTGTGATTGCGGATAGAAATCACTTCAACAAATTGGTCGCCTGCTGCATTTTAACTTATCACGTCTTCCGCCTAATTCACACGCCCTCTAATCTCCATTTGGTACCTATTAAAGCCTCAAAATCATCTAAACCACATAACATGGCAGGTACAAGTTTTTGTTTGACAAAACGTAACTAAGTCTTCCCATATCATCAGTTGGTAGGGGCATTTTTTCGCTACTTTGAGTCTTTGGGACGAATCACGTTCTCTTCAAGTCTCTGACGGCTGTTACCTTAAATAAGGAGCAATGGGCATTATTTCACTTTCCCTTGTTAAAGAATGTATAAAAGAAATTATCCTTGCGTGGTGTTTCCTTCACTCGACAATGTAATTATAGATGTTGAGAACAAAGAGTGCTAATGGGGGTAATAGTTTTGGATGAATCACCGAAGATAAATCTTTTGGAACCCTAGATCTCAAAAATTCTTTTGAAAAAAGTGACTTCACCGTAAGTATATCTAGATTGGCATTGTGGTAAAGCAAACATGCAAAGGCGCTTACTCTTTGTGCATAAATAGTTCCCCTCATAGTTTTTGTTATCAGCCTGCTAAAGTCATTCCTAAGAATAAAATAGCTTCAGCCTTATTTGTGCGTAAAACAATTACAAAATTTTTAATTCAGCCTAAATTTGGAGCAATTCCTCGTGGACCTGAACGTGATCCCGTTGAGGCAACAGTTAGAAGGAACGCAATGTTTTGCATCATGCAATATGATGAGGTAAGATATTGTAATTTCCATTAACAGTACTCTTTAAAAAAATTGCAATTGCATATGAGCGAATTGAATCTATTTTCTGTCTGTGTGTCAGTGCTATCTCACCTGCCACATAGTTAAGAAACTCGTTACGAGTTATAATTAATCAACTCAAGAAACCACAATAAATAAATAAATAAGTGTGCAGTCTTCGAGGTACTTGATCTCTCAAAACTGCATTGAGACTATGATGGGCGACTCAAGTTACCTACGTGAACGAAACAATTCTCAGTCCTGAATACACTATCACTGAATGTTACGAAATATTTCCACTCACATGACAAAGTGGTTAAATAGAGCATGTCGATAAGGAAGCTTTAGCGCAAAAGAAAGTACTGTCAGTTGCCTGCAAGAGGAGGGGGACATTGATTTTAACTGCACCATTGTCTCATTTTGTCTTTTTGTTTAATTTCAGACGAAGAGGCGCATGTGGGGTCAACCATCATCCTACTGTCCTTGTGACCTCTTTTCTGGGTATTGTTATCTTTTTTTCTCGAAATATGCCATGTCGCTTACAGTATGTTAATAGGAAAACTCTCCCTCAGTTCGGTGGCTCAGAATATAAAGTTATCACCAGTATTATCACAATAAGGTCATCTTTGGTGCTTCGGTCGCCAATAAAAGTAGCAATTTTGAAGCGTCTTCCGTACTGGTTTATTCACCACCTAAGCTGCCTTCTCTTGTGTTAAACACCGATGGAGTTAAAATAATCCAAAAACATGGGTTAACTTCAAACATTAAACATTAAGTTCACCCCGCTTTGGTAATCCTGGTGTAAACTGGGAAACTATTACTGATTGCAACCCCTTAGTAGAATAGTCCATAATAAACACTCATTTGAGGTGCTGATTAAATCACCTAAAGATTAGGTGTTTCATTGCTATTGCTACCCATTCAAGGCATTTTCAGCACCGATATTTTTTCCATGCGGATTTGTATATTATTTGTTTAGAAATCAAGAAAGGATGCTACGAGCTCTCTTTGCAATGCTTGAAGTCCGTCAAAACAACCTGCGAGTCTTTCGCGTAAGCGGATATGTAGCTTTACCTTTTATAATACCCTGCTTATTGGGTCAATGGTACATTCAGAGATTTAAGAGAACCTTTCGAACTAAATTAAAATTGCTCAATTAAACATAGAAATTTCCTAACTTGTTTATTTGCGATGGGATTGATAGGATAACGAAATGAGTCCGTGTCGTTTCTTCATGATGAACGTTAATTAACTGTGGAAAGCTTACTAAAATATTTTGGCTGCTGAAATAATCCTTTTTGTAAACTACAATTTAATCTTAACAAGGAATCCAGCCACTTTTACTTCATTTCAGTTTTACCTCAGAACTATCTATTACGTATTTGATTGACTAGTCTCGGATGTTATCAAAGTATTTTTCCCCGCACATCTTTGGATTGTATTGTACCAAGTAGATAGGTCTCAGACCTGATTGTTCGACCCTTAGCAATTGATTGACTGCTTCTGATGTGAAGTGGTCCGTGCCGTAGAAAAGTGGGATGGATAGCGGGCGGATCCTTCGGAGATGTGTTCGTCCACTTAACAAATGCTGAACTGAAATAGAAATATCCTATTACAAAAATGAGAACCTGCTAGGCTCATTCTCCTTCGTTAATACACGGCATACCGGACTGTTTTATCACTCACATAGGAGGTCTGTTTTACCACCGCCTCCAAATGTTATGCATCAGATTTTAAAAATAGTTTTTGCGGTTCGTAGACCAGACATGCTTGAATCACTTTAATGAAGTTCAGTCGACATTTGCTGCTACAATAGGAAAATTGTAAAGAGCGTAATAAAGGTATCGTATTAGGACAACTTTATCCACATTTACCAATGCACGCGAACAACTGCATGCATCTTTTACGTTACAGTAAGCCTTTGAAGCGATCTGCATCCCAAAAGCACCAACTTCTGTGTTTGCATAACTTCTGATTTACCAATGAAATTCGAATTCTACCTGCTCAAAGCCCATTTGTATATCCCTTTTCTTACAGGACAGTTGCTGTGTGTTGAATAATAGCATTGATTTACTGGATAGTGCTCTGATGGACTTCTTTCACCCTTCTCTGAGGGGATGTGAAAGTGGAGGAACGAATTACAACAGCTCTGGCGACTCCACTGAAGTTGCTCCTTCACACGCCCCGTGAGTACTTACCCTTATAAATTCATTTGCACTTATGTATTTTACGTTTATGCGTATAAAAGGGGAATATTCATAAATCTAAATACGCTGCCCGCATTGTAATGCAGAGGTGCTTTCTTATACATCAATAAAATATAATCGTAAACCTTTGAGGTGAAATTGAATTAAATAATATAATAATTTTTGTTACAGCCAGGAATCCTCAAGTGATGGCCAGTGTGACGGTGAGACCGCCTGCCATTCACGTGCCTGTCAACTCCATCCTGCGGGTAAAGGCTCATTGCGCCATCGTTTCCTGGAGGGTCTGCTCCTTCCTGCATTGCTCACTGAAATTCCCCCTTCCACTGCATCTGGAGGCATCAGGCGGTCACCAGATTTCCGCTACGAATGTGACCTCCATCCTTACACTCCTTCGACGTCGTCAAATGGTTTGATTACTTTAACCACAACGTTAATCCCTTATATTGATATCGTGGTATCGTGGTAAGTGCTACTTCATTGTAGAAAAGAACATATCATCCCCTGTTGCCTCAATTTCGCCGCCAGGTTTTCGCGATCTTCCGCAAAATTCACCTCTTGGTCGAATCTTGCAAGCGCAGTTGGAGAGCTCTCTCAGTTACCAAGATCTCATCAAACACTACAAATCCGTAGCAGCGTATTTTGAGGAACACGATATTTCTTGGTAAGCGTCCATAACCTCGTGTTTACCGTATTGTAAAGATTATGCATTCAAACAAACTGTTGGCTTGGTTAAACAAAATGAATATTTCAGAATTCACTTGAGAGAATGCAATGTAGGTTATTAATCCTGCTGATGAATTTCATCCTTTTGTAAAGGTTGCTCATTCCATACCTTTGATGGTTTTTATGACTTTTGGAGATGAAATTTTTCGTTTTTACCTGATGTTTAGAATTTCTAGTCTTGGTAGGTAGATTAAAACCGATAGGGATCGTTGGATAGACTCCTTTATACAGAAATGAATGGTCTTTGTATTATTTGTATTTGCTTTACCTACTGAACTTTCCCGGCACCAATATAGTGCTTCAAAGAGTGATACTGCAGAATGCACTTTGTGCTTGTTTGTAGTAAGGACTTCTCCAGAATGACCAGATTCCCATAATCGAAAATGACAATTTGACTGGGGCACTTGTACCAATATTTAGTGTCTGCTCAAATTACAGGCCTTTATCTTTGTAGGGATTCCTACATTGGTGGCAAAGTTGTTGTTAATACCGCTGAAGCACCGCCCTGCCTTACCGAAAGTCTGAACCTCGTAAGTCAATCCGTTTCTTCGGCATCAGTTTGGCATGCATTTTCCCCACAGAAGCCGGTCATTATTTTTGGTTCATTTCATTGGGACTGCCTGTACCGGTGTTTCTTGTCTTGCTTAAAACGGTCATTTATTATCATATCCACTATCTGCGAAGTCTTTGATTCATTAAAGATGTTTTTGTTCACACCTCTTCCTAAACGAAGACCTATCAGATGCATTACAGGGTATTTGAATGTATTAACTTGCTTTGGGAAAATTACTTTTTTACCTATATTTGACGGGAATGGACTTTGGTTGCACAAACGCGAGTTTTTACGTTTTTTTCGAACTGCCGACGTTCGACTTTTTCTTTTTAGGTCGAGAAGCATCTGGTGGCTATGGTCGCTCGGGATTGTTCCATAATGCTCACTTTCCAACGTGCCAAAAATAAGTACGCTTGTGCTAAAAATGAACATTTATAACAACAACATAGTCTTTTCCTCACTTCATTTCTTTTAACATGCACAATTAGTTTCTGCATGTTCTGCCAAACTTTTGCGTTTCCAAACTTTTAGCTGCTTGGCGAGCGTTTTAACGGTCGGCGGCGAGTGTCCGTGCATCCCGAGGACTATTATTAACATCAGTATTGTAGATTTGGATCCAAAGGAGCTGAGCAACCTCCAGGAGCGTGTGAAATCTGAACGATGTGTGGTCGAGCAATTTCTGTTTCGACGCGAGGGTTAACGCAACGTTCTCATGTAGAACCACGATTATTTAGTCATCTTTACCCTATTCAAAAGCTATTTTATTATTGCTTTCTAATTTAAAATTAACATACGGTTGTCGTGTTGATTTTTTTGCAAAAGCACTACCATTCGAACATATAATTTCGCGTCGAAGGTTGCTTTCCTGCTTCTAGTGGGCGGCTGTGGTTTGTGCTCAGTGTATCGTTGGCAAATTGCGCTATTTCATATAGTGTGTTGAATGGGATTTCGAAAATGGTTTTCTGGAATTGGTGATATCCGCTCATGAAGCGACGCAAATGACGGTGTGAGGGTGTTCAACTTGTAATTCGGCCGCGTACCCAGGATTTTCCCGGTTATTCACTGGCGGCAGCGGAAAATGTGCCTATTTTGCATTGATTTTGTGTAGGGCAAATGCGTGTGTAGTACGTTTTATTGTTGCTTAGGAATCCTGGTTATAACTACGCTCACTTAGTTGGCTGCGTTCTCTTCGCAGGGTGGGCTGGCCTCTGGGCAACGCCAGTAACCCCCATTCCTTGTCGTCAAGCACATATATTCTGCATAAGCATTATGCATTCTTTTGTCTTCGATGAGGTTTCGAGGCGTAGCATTGGAGTCAGCGGAATAAAAACTCGACTTAAAAGAACTCTTATTTTGACTTTTATCGTTTCTAACAAACTTTGGCAATGAAAAAGAAGTGCTTATGCTGTGGGTGGGAGATTCAGTGAGGACTCCCAACAACGGGAATACAAGTGACGTCCGCCTTCGCCAAATACCCTGGTCCTGCGCCCCGTAAGAAAGCCATTAACAATGTAAGCAAAAAAGGTTAGTTTCTGAGCTCTTCTACCGTGCCTGCATGCAGATGTGGATTAAGCGAACTCGCAATATCTCCTCCACTTCACTATGAGCTGAGTAGAGCCCAGGTGGGTGTAACTGGGCAGTTTCGAAGTGAAAGCAACGTGGCAAGAAAGAACAGACGCAAAGCTCTACCCCAAGCACCTGCGTTGGATCTCTTAGATCTCGTACACCCTTTCATTTGTCTGCTTTTTTGTCGGTGTTGCAACTTCCACCTATGGGCACGCGTGATGACTAGCGAACGCGATTGCGAACCCACTTGAATCGCCACGAGGGATCAGTGGTGTTGCAGTAAAGTATCGCCTCAGTTGCATAGGAATTTGATGACTGGCACAGTTGGATCGAGGGTGCTTTCTTTTTTTGCTAATTATGTTGTCATGCTGACGTGAGATGTTAACGGACGGCAATCAAAAGAGGAGATGGACCACGTAATACTTTAATTTGTGTGTTTGGATTTGCGGTTTCGGTTGAGGTCAATTGCTGGTCCATTTGTTTCTTTGCCAGGTGGGCTGGTCTCTTGACTATGCTAGTAGCCGTGGTTGTAGCGCAGTTGGAGAGCTCTCTCAGTTACCAAGATCTCATCAAACACTACAAATCCGTAGCAGCGTATTTTGAGGAACACGATATTTCTTGGTAAGCGTCCATAACCTCGTGTTTACCGTATTGTAAAGATTATGCATTCAAACAAACTGTTGGCTTGGTTAAACAAAATGAATATTTCAGAATTCACTTGAGAGAATGCAATGTAGGTTATTAATCCTGCTGATGAATTTCATCCTTTTGTAAAGGTTGCTCATTCCATACCTTTGATGGTTTTTATGACTTTTGGAGATGAAATTTTTCGTTTTTACCTGATGTTTAGAATTTCTAGTCTTGGTAGGTAGATTAAAACCGATAGGGATCGTTGGATAGACTCCTTTATACAGAAATGAATGGTCTTTGTATTATTTGTATTTGCTTTACCTACTGAACTTTCCCGGCACCAATATAGTGCTTCAAAGAGTGATACTGCAGAATGCACTTTGTGCTTGTTTGTAGTAAGGACTTCTCCAGAATGACCAGATTCCCATAATCGAAAATGACAATTTGACTGGGGCACTTGTACCAATATTTAGTGTCTGCTCAAATTACAGGCCTTTATCTTTGTAGGGATTCCTACATTGGTGGCAAAGTTGTTGTTAATACCGCTGAAGCACCGCCCTGCCTTACCGAAAGTCTGAACCTCGTAAGTCAATCCGTTTCTTCGGCATCAGTTTGGCATGCATTTTCCCCACAGAAGCCGGTCATTATTTTTGGTTCATTTCATTGGGACTGCCTGTACCGGTGTTTCTTGTCTTGCTTAAAACGGTCATTTATTATCATATCCACTATCTGCGAAGTCTTTGATTCATTAAAGATGTTTTTGTTCACACCTCTTCCTAAACGAAGACCTATCAGATGCATTACAGGGTATTTGAATGTATTAACTTGCTTTGGGAAAATTACTTTTTTACCTATATTTGACGGGAATGGACTTTGGTTGCACAAACGCGAGTTTTTACGTTTTTTTCGAACTGCCGACGTTCGACTTTTTCTTTTTAGGTCGAGAAGCATCTGGTGGCTATGGTCGCTCGGGATTGTTCCATAATGCTCACTTTCCAACGTGCCAAAAATAAGTACGCTTGTGCTAAAAATGAACATTTATAACAACAACATAGTCTTTTCCTCACTTCATTTCTTTTAACATGCACAATTAGTTTCTGCATGTTCTGCCAAACTTTTGCGTTTCCAAACTTTTAGCTGCTTGGCGAGCGTTTTAACGGTCGGCGGCGAGTGTCCGTGCATCCCGAGGACTATTATTAACATCAGTATTGTAGATTTGGATCCAAAGGAGCTGAGCAACCTCCAGGAGCGTGTGAAATCTGAACGATGTGTGGTCGAGCAATTTCTGTTTCGACGCGAGGGTTAACGCAACGTTCTCATGTAGAACCACGATTATTTAGTCATCTTTACCCTATTCAAAAGCTATTTTATTATTGCTTTCTAATTTAAAATTAACATACGGTTGTCGTGTTGATTTTTTTGCAAAAGCACTACCATTCGAACATATAATTTCGCGTCGAAGGTTGCTTTCCTGCTTCTAGTGGGCGGCTGTGGTTTGTGCTCAGTGTATCGTTGGCAAATTGCGCTATTTCATATAGTGTGTTGAATGGGATTTCGAAAATGGTTTTCTGGAATTGGTGATATCCGCTCATGAAGCGACGCAAATGACGGTGTGAGGGTGTTCAACTTGTAATTCGGCCGCGTACCCAGGATTTTCCCGGTTATTCACTGGCGGCAGCGGAAAATGTGCCTATTTTGCATTGATTTTGTGTAGGGCAAATGCGTGTGTAGTACGTTTTATTGTTGCTTAGGAATCCTGGTTATAACTACGCTCACTTAGTTGGCTGCGTTCTCTTCGCAGGGTGGGCTGGCCTCTGGGCAACGCCAGTAACCCCCATTCCTTGTCGTCAAGCACATATATTCTGCATAAGCATTATGCATTCTTTTGTCTTCGATGAGGTTTCGAGGCGTAGCATTGGAGTCAGCGGAATAAAAACTCGACTTAAAAGAACTCTTATTTTGACTTTTATCGTTTCTAACAAACTTTGGCAATGAAAAAGAAGTGCTTATGCTGTGGGTGGGAGATTCAGTGAGGACTCCCAACAACGGGAATACAAGTGACGTCCGCCTTCGCCAAATACCCTGGTCCTGCGCCCCGTAAGAAAGCCATTAACAATGTAAGCAAAAAAGGTTAGTTTCTGAGCTCTTCTACCGTGCCTGCATGCAGATGTGGATTAAGCGAACTCGCAATATCTCCTCCACTTCACTATGAGCTGAGTAGAGCCCAGGTGGGTGTAACTGGGCAGTTTCGAAGTGAAAGCAACGTGGCAAGAAAGAACAGACGCAAAGCTCTACCCCAAGCACCTGCGTTGGATCTCTTAGATCTCGTACACCCTTTCATTTGTCTGCTTTTTTGTCGGTGTTGCAACTTCCACCTATGGGCACGCGTGATGACTAGCGAACGCGATTGCGAACCCACTTGAATCGCCACGAGGGATCAGTGGTGTTGCAGTAAAGTATCGCCTCAGTTGCATAGGAATTTGATGACTGGCACAGTTGGATCGAGGGTGCTTTCTTTTTTTGCTAATTATGTTGTCATGCTGACGTGAGATGTTAACGGACGGCAATCAAAAGAGGAGATGGACCACGTAATACTTTAATTTGTGTGTTTGGATTTGCGGTTTCGGTTGAGGTCAATTGCTGGTCCATTTGTTTCTTTGCCAGGTGGGCTGGTCTCTTGACTATGCTAGTAGCCGTGGTTGTAGCGTCCCAAGACTTCCTATAAGGTAAAAGAAGGCATAGTACTAGGGCGAAATATATATATTCTGGAAACAGAGGGCTTGGGACTGTTGACTACCCAAGTAACCGAAACCGACAATTCGAACAAACAAAGTACTACACGGCCCCCTCTTCTTTCGAGTGTCGTCACCGACGCCCCCTCAGTCAGCAATCTCAACGTAATCAGTGCTGCGAGAAGCACCCACGAGCTAACCGTCCCAGTCGTCGAGATTCGAACGCATGTGTTCCCGTAGTGCCATCCATTCCGCGTAGCACTCAGTGCAGCAAGTGCGCGCTTCTTGGCCCTCCTCTCCCACGACAATGTGGTCCAATGAAGGATGGAGGTACGAATCCAAGTTTTCGAATGGGTCGAGACACACACAACACATGCTGCGATTCCAGGCTCTTCTGATGCCGTGGAAGAACCCTGATCGAACGGGCCAATCGGGCCTCATAGGAACGGGATGCACGTGATCCAAGTGTACAAAGCATAAAACGATGCTATCAAATGGCGTCCTGCATATTCTACATCTGAGAACAGGAGAGAGAGCTTACGGAGGATGCTTGACCACAACGTCGCTGATCCTCCTTGGTAGTTGCACTGGACTTGGAGTTCACGGCTAGTATCGCTTCAGTTGTTAATAGCTTCCCTGTCGAACACGAGGGCGAGGGAGGTGCCGAAGATGAACGTCGATCTCGACCCTTCTGTTATGGGATGTGAGGGCTTCTCCCATCCATAGCACATGCACTTCTTCTACACCGCCAAAGTTAGCCAGAAACGGCATAGCAGGATAAAATCCATCAAAGTCGGGTCCGCTTTCCGCTGCCACCAATGTAGCGTCCTGAGGCTCCCTTTAAGGTAAAAGAAGGCATAGTAATGGGGCAGAATATATATTCTGGAAACAGAGGGCTTGGAGGCTGCTGGCACGGTCCGGAGGCCGGCTAATCGGTTCGCACAATATAGCCACCCAATTGACCGAAACCAGCGGTCCGAACAAGCACTGCATCACATTGGTCCCTTCTGTCTACTGAATGCATACATTCAGCTTTCAGAAAAGTCTCGAGGCTCTACAGTATGCTTCTCTAAACAGTACTTGATGATAAAGGGCGCCCAACGTTCATGAGCGTGTTTTTGTAATACTTTGTTTGTTCGAACTACCGGTTTAGGACTTGGGTGGCCATCTTGTACTGAACCGGTTGGTCGGCCTTTGGGCCGTGCCAACAGCCCCCAACTCCTCTGTTCCCGGAATATATATATTCTGCCCTAGTACTGCGCCTTCTTTTACCTTAAGGGGAGTCCCGGGACGCTACATTGGTGGCAGCGGAAGGCGGACCCGACTTCGATGGATTTTATCCTGCTCCATGCCGTTTCTGGCAAACATCGGCGTTGTGAAAGAAGTACATGTGCTACGGAGGGGAGAACCACTGGTATCGCGTAACAGAAGGGTTGAGATCGACGTTCATCTTCGACATCTCTCTCGCCCTCGTGTTCGACAGGAAAGCTATTAACAACTGAAGCGACACTAGCCGTGGACTCCAAGCCCAGAGGAAGGCCAATAGGCACGCATTTGCTGCACTGAGTGCTACGCGGAATGGATGGCACTACAGGAACACATGCGTTCGAATCTCGACGACTGGGACGGTAAGCTCGTGGGTGCTTCTCGTAGCACTGATTACGTTGTGATGGCTGACACGGGAGGCGGACGAAGGGGAGCGTCGGGGACGACGCTAGGAAGAAGAGAGAGGCTGTGTAATACTTTGTTTGTTCGAACTACCGGTATAGGTCACTCGGGTGGCCATCTTGTCCTAGCCGGTTGGTCGGCCTCCGGGCCGTGCCAACAGCCCCCAAGTACTCTGTTCCCGGAATATATGTATTCTGCCCTAGTAATGCGCCTTCTTTTACCTTAAGGGCAGCCTCGGGACGCTACAAAGGCCATGTTTTTATCTTATTGCAGTTTTACGGGTCACGCTAAACTGAGCCTTTTTATAAAGATTATATTAAAACATTAAAAGCAATCGCAGTAGAAGCACCTTTTGATATTATATGCATCCTTTAAATGCAGGTATGCTGCCATGACTTTGTGGTTTTTTGGAACAGATTGCTGTACACAATTTTGCTCATATTCTTTATATTAATATTTGACCTAGGCATGTAAACTACCAATGGGAAATTCACAATGTCTGCGAAATGCGTGGTTCTTTAAACTCGCGGAGGCGTCAACTGACGCTGCAAGAGTCGCTAAGTAGGGCATCGAAGGGGCCTCACTCGGATCTTGCGTAAGTTTATGCTGAAAGACGGTTTGATTGCTTTGTAATTTTCATCTCTCTTGTAAGGGAAGCTACTTGAATCACGCAAGATTTTGTGTTGTATTTTGTTGAATGCCTAATGATGTTTCAATGCAATTGCATATAATTGCGACTGTTTGAGTTGCGACCCAGTTGAAACTTCTCAAGTTATAGTTTGAGCCACATGCATATTTTTTGTCTTTGTTTTCCTTCTATGGCCAAATCTGTTTTTGGGTGCCAGATAATGTTTGCTTCATTATTATTTTGTTATCAGCTATCTTACTAGAAGCTTGGTAGAGCACGGCAGGAATGCTGTTTGCTGATTATTCAGAACGACCATTCAAGTCAATGGGTAGATCTGACATGTTTTGGAATCCACAATTTAGTAGTCATATTTGTTTCGGGCAAGACTGATCCTTTTTCCAACGTAGAAACTCTGAAGATTCCTCAACGAATATGATCTCTAATGCTTCGGGCATTTTTTCGAACCCTCATTTTACTTGGCAGGTTGGTGTTTTACCATTCATTTTCACCTCTAGAATTTGGATGCACACCCCGTGCAATCCGCTTCAAAACCCATTGCGGACGCTGGGTTTAGTGTAACAAATCTATACAAGGTTGGCTTTTATAATTTAAAGGTATGTGCTTCTGCAACTAGACGGAAGGGAACGTGGAATTCTCTTCAGTGTCATCTAAGTATACGGACGCATGGAATGCCTCCTATGTGAAATTGCCTTCTTCTCCTCAGAATCTCTATTACGAAAATGTATGTTTCAACTACCGTAATTTATATGTCTTTGTCATCTGGTGTCGTCAGCCGCTCTATTTTCATGTCATTTATTTTTTACAAAGCTTTCCTTCAAAAGCTTTTTTATGGTTTGAGGAAAAATCCGTTTGTCGGTGGAGTCTCATTGAAAAGGCTTTATCAGCTCCTATAACCTCTGTCGAAGAATTCGCTGTAAGTGCGAACTAAGCATAAACTTCATGATGGAATTATCGAAAAGTTCCATGTTAGTTTTCATTTTAGACCGCTGTTCTTTCGTACAATGCCCGTTTTGTCGATTCTTGGAATTTTGACCACTTATCAGCAGCTCTCCAAATTGAGCCTCGCTATTTGCAGTTGCTGCCGAAAATTGCAGGTCTTGCCTTGAAGCTACCACATCTGATTACTCGGGTAACAGCAAATATTTAAATTGGTAGTGGTTTAAAAGTATGTCGTTTAGCATCTTTTCCTTTAGCTACCTTATTCCAAATGCCACAGATAAAAGCATTAATCTCAAATGCTGTGGCGAATCTCAGTATTGAAATGCTGATTTGTTTCCTTTTTTCAGCCTATCCCATTACTTCTACGCAATCAAGAGGCAAGTGTATCTTTGAGCCAGCTCCAAATTGCGTGTCTGCTGGCTAATGCCTTTTACTGCACTTTCCCTTACCGAAATACAAGGTCAAAACAATCAGAATACTCAAACTTTCCGTTTATCAATTTCGGAGTTCTAATGTCTAGAGGGTAAGTGATACTCCAATTCATCTACAATTAGTATATTTCTTATCATAAGTCATGTTTACAGTTCTGTTGTGTGTCCCAGCCAAATAAATTTTGGCATTCACTGGTTTTGCTCATTTATAGTGAAATACCTTTTTGCCAATCTTTGCTGGACTTTTATCCAACTTTATTTAAAGTGCGGCGTCTGTCTCCGTATGTGTATTAAAATAATGCGTACTCTGGTACATTGTGTTTTTCTTTGATTTTTTTGGGTCAAGCTTAGGTTTCCCTGTGGCATTACGCACAATTCTTAATGCTCCGTTGTTGTAGTATAGCATTGAAAGTACCACTCAAAGCTGCTTCAATTACAGGCACACTGTTGTGTCCAATATTTTTATATTGTCTCTACTTTAACGCGTTTTAATCGGATTACTAGCAGCCTCGATCCAACGACTTTCTTAGCTGTGATTAAGGGATTTCATTTAACAATCTTATCAGGTCTGAAGTGCTTCTTCGTTGTAACTGCGTTACTAATTAAACCGCACTAGAAGCATCCATGCTTTTTGCACAACCATAGTTGTTTCATTCAACCCGTTCTTTTTGCTATTTTAGGTACAGAAATCAGTCTAGATCAACCGACCACAAGGTACTATGCATTCTACACTATTTCACTCGTGTTTTTTCTGGCGATCCTCCTGACGGTATAGTGACATACACTCGTCGTCGTCTTAACCAGCCGCCCGACTTCGTGTCAAGTGAAGCTAATTTCAAGTCGATTGCCTTTGGAGTGAGCTCCACCTGTCTCATTGAAGACGCAGACCCCAAGACATGTCAGGTATTCGTCCATCTTAGCTGCCATAAGCCCGTCCATTCCGATTGGATTGCTTATCGCAGTTGTTTTTATACTCAGGTTAATTTTGCTAATCGTTTTCTCGGTGGTGGAGTACTCCGTGGGGGCTGCGTTCAGGAAGAGATCCTTTGCTGCATTCGTCCTGAGATTCTCGCCGGGCTACTTTTTATTGAAGCTATGGATGACCACGAGGCCCTCATCATTGAAGGAGCGGAAAGGTTTTCGCGTTACACAGGTTACGGCGCAACGTTCAAGTGGGCTGGTGACTTCAATGAGGCCGTTGATGGAAAGAACACGCGGTGATTTTCCTTAAATTTTCTCCACATTTCCCCTTAAGCGTTCGAGTGTTGAATCTCATCACTGGCTTTGTAGAAGCCACATTACTAATCAACCGCATTTGTTTTGAATTCGCTATCTTAATGAATTAGCGCAAAGTAATTCACTTTAGAATTTTGAACTTATGGTGTAGGGCACAGAAATGTGCACTTAAACAAAACCTGTGTTTTTAGTGTTCGTAATGTGTTATAGGGATAAAGACGGCAGGTGGATGGGCGCCATAACCGCGATTGATGCGCTTCCTTTCGCCTCAGATGTCCCTCAATTCGAAGGTAAATACATTCGGCGCGAATTGGATAAGGTAAATGGTGCATTAACGCTAACACGATTTTAAGCCAGCTCCTCCCTCTGGAAGTTTTAGACACGAGTTAGAATTGAAGCACCTTTAGTTTTTGCTCCTGGAATTCGATTATGCTTGTGACCAAGAGCTATCACATTAAAGCGTGAATATTAAGTTCATTTCAAGTCGAGTTTTAAAACACATCTTGAGTCTACTAAAGCAGTTGTAAATTCACATACTATTAATGAAACAAATTATTCCCGGGCCCTTTTTCCCAACCTTCCATTTTTGTTGGTTTTACATTCCATTTATTGTTTCTTTATGTAATATTTCTTCATACACGTCGAATGTTTCAGTTTCTATTTATTTTTGCGTTGAAGGTATCCAATTTGATTCGCTTTGCTGAGGTTCTTTTTTCTTATTCAACTAGGCCTACTGTGGTTTCACCGACCTCCTCGCTCCCTACCGAGCTCTTCCTAATGTTGTCGTGAGCGGCCACTGGGGATGCGGTGCCTTTAATGGGGATAGGGAGCTAAAATGCGAGTCCTTAGTAGTATTCTAATCAATTCGTCAATTCGATTTCCTTCTGCTATAGCCATTTTGATAAACCTGACCGGAAAGTAGGATTGATGAAATGCTTTACACTTGATTCATTTTTTTTAATGTAACCGTGTCGTATTCCAAGAAGTTATCTATTTTTTGTTGTTTTTGTTGTATTAATTCTTCCGATTTGGTTTTTAAACTGTTAACTTGCAAGTTTTGATCTTAACATGGGATTTCTAGTTCCTCGTTACAAAGATTCAGTAAGTTTTCGATAAAGTTTCCTTTCACTAAAAAATAGGTGATCAGTAGTCGAAAGTTCCCGTATCAGCTGTAATTACTTCGGATGGATTCTTACTGCTTCTTGACAACATTTGATTTTGTTTCAATTCTTTTGACTGAAATCTGTTTCTTTGCGTAGGTTTGATCCAACTGATGGCTTGTGCGCAGGCCGGAAAGTCGCTTGCTTATTGTACGTTTTCCGATGACGACTTTGCTAAGAAAGCTCTTCAAGTCTTTCAGATTCTTTGCTCCAGCTCATGTACAGTTGGTAAGTGTCACCTTCACACCTTCAGGTTGTTTTTCCACTAATGAGTAATCTGTGCTCTGGTTTACTAGGAATACAGCGCGCCTTGAACTTCCAATCATGTTTTTCACTTTATTTAGAACCTTTTTTTAAATTACTTTTAACAGTTAATAAAGATCGTTGCTTAAGTTTTCTTTACAAGCACAATATACGAAATGCTAGTAGTTAACATTTGAATGTTTATTTTAGGGCAAATATGGAGAATATTGTCTACTGTTGGTCAATCAAAGTGTACATCTCGAAGACCGAGTGCCTTTGAAGTCGTAATCGAAGAATTGTCAAAAATAACTTCATTGCCCTAATCGTTTTTAAAAGTCGGTGTTTTGGGTTCTGACTTTAAGTTTTTCCATTAACAAGCAGCTGCAGTCTGCAAATCGGGATGTCAGGAAAGGATTTCAGAAAGGCTTGTGGGGTTACAATGTTAACCAACTGACGAAAGGTAGATATTCCACGGTGTGGGGTTAACTGGCGAGTGTAGAGACCAGTTAGCAATGCCCTCAGGGCATGTAGGCGTTGCTTTTTTGCGATCGGTGCTTTTGGATTCGATGGGTGATGGGTTTTCATTTATCTTGATTTGTTAAGCAGAAAGGACCACGAGGACGGTGTGGGACGCTCGATTGCTAATGTGTAGTCTGCGGGTTGGGGTGTGGGGTACCGTGCAATCATTGCGCTGACAGCGTGTAGTGTGCTCCGTGTTTGTCTTTTTGGTTGGCTGTTGAGAGCACTTTAATTGATTCTAGTGTTTTTATCAACTCAATTTCTTTACTCAGAAAAAAGATTGGTCCTACTACGTTCAAGCCCTTTGGTAGGGGGTGAGCGTAGCTCCGATGGAAGAAGGAATGATGCTGCGGAGCTATTTCTTGTAGGTCCTCAAGTTGGAGAACCGGCTATCATCGTTTCTTCTACTTTTTTAATTGAAACAATTGTTTGCACATTAAGTGGAGAATCATTCACAGACTGTGCATCCTTCGTAAAAGGCTTCAGCGGGGCTCCACCTCAGCTCTCGTGCGGTTGGAGACGTTTATTTGCGCATCCAGAACTCACTTTCTGTTTGCAAGTCAATTTCACTACTGATTGCTCAACTCGATAACTGAATGTTCTTAGCTGTACTGAAAATGATAAATTTTACGTCGCCGTAATAATAATCTTTCTAGCAATTTAAATAGATTTCTCCTTAGTGAACTTATCTTGGACTATCCAGAAATGAAAATTTTGTGAAGCTTTGAGGAGCCGATTACTTCATAGGCTAATGAGAATACAAATTCTTAAGCGAGTATTGGCGTTCGATCACAGATTATGGAACTTTTGTTAAGCCAGGGTTTATGGATATTTTATTGGGCAATTGTATTGGATGCTATCGGAACACGACAGCGGTAATGCAATGCAATCTTTGAAGTCTAGCACTTATTTAAGGATTCATAACACCTTGATTGGATTGTACTGGATTATCCAGCATAATAAACGAATTTCTGCACCTTCAATACTTGACTGCTGGTCGTTGGTTGATGTCTGTTAGCTATGCACAGATCCCCAAATTTTAAATAAAAATCTACGATGAGGCCACTTAACGCGTCATTCCTGACAAATATTTTGTTTTTCTCAATCAAAGTTGCATTGTATTTTTGTAAGTACATGATAGATACATTACAGTTACGGAGGCAAAACTCGGTTCCCAAAATTAATCAATAATCAGCGAGGAAAATCGCAACACGGGCATCCGGAAACTTGTTAATCGTGACAATCACGTCATTTTAATGGAGTTGTAAGGCTAACTTATTAAAATATTGCTTGCGCACTCTGAACTTGCACACTGAGCCTATCTCCAATTAACCCACTTGTTTGTTTTCAGATTTCTTGTCATATTTTGTAAACACCGATTATCTGTTTGTTTTTTTTGCTTATTTTGTGGGTATTGTTAGGCTTAAGAGCTCCTGTAGTACTTGCGGAACTGGATACTTACAATGTCGTTGCTTAACTCTAGTCACTTGCAAACATAGCAACACTGTCACTAATTATTGAAACTGGCATTTGTACTTCTTGAGTCATGCTTTGCATGCAGTATTTCTCATCAGTGATATCCTATAAGAGACAGACACCATGTCGTTGTCGGTGATTAGGCGTAGTTCACATCGTTTAATGGTTACGCTCAGAGGTAATATATAAACGAGCTTTCCACGCCCTCTTCAACATGTTTTTGCTCCCTTAGATTAATGGCTCTTGTTTTGCGATCTGTGCCAAATTTCATGTTGGTTCCCTGTGCTTCTTGCTCCATTCTACGGCACGTTTCTATAAAGTCCTGGCCGACACTCGACAATCCCTGGAGAGAAAGGCTCAATGTTGGTGAACAGGCCACCTTCCCAAGTAACTATGTGGTTTCAAAGGAGGAATTTAAATTCGTTGAAATGCTGAAACCCATGGACACGATTCCACCTCCTCCTGCTATCAATGAAACACCAAGCGGTTGGGTACCACCCCGTCGTAAGGACTTCATGAATTGCTGTCTTATTTTTGTGCGTTACCAACGGCGCTATTTGAAGTGTTGAAATGAACATGCTAGAGGACGTTTGCCGAAACTGACGACGATATAGGGACTTGTAGGGACAAAGAGCCATTTTGTAACTCTTATAAGCCAATAATCCGAATTTTCAGCTGGTCCTATGTTGACAGGATTAGTTTCGTTGGGAAAAATGATTATTGTAGATGTTTCATTAGGAGGTATTGTACCAAAAGGATTCCTAATTATGCTGTAATCATTACTAATATGACAAAATTATACGTATGCGTGTGCATTTTGTTCTAGTCAAAAGTACTCAAAGCCACCCTAAAATTTCTTTAGCATAACCTAAGCGTAGAAATGCTCGTTTCGTTGTATTGACTGTACCTTGTCTTCAATGTTCATCTCACTATCTTCTAAATTTTAGTGTCTTTCATATTGCTTCATTAATTCACGTCAAAACATTCAAAACTAGGTCAATGTCCAGTTTTATTATCATTCCTGTGTGATAACCAGCGACACAATTATTGCACCCTTATTGCACGGACCCGGATTTAGTTGTATGCATCTTAGACTCTAACGTATTTTTACGTTTTATTTGTGGCTAATCTGACAGAATTATGCTTATTTGAAACTTTGGTTGACTCGGATCACGAAAAGAAGTGATAAATTTAATCACTTTAATTTCAGCTGAAGTCTCTTCGAAGAAGCCCTATACAGTGACCCGTTCGCGTAACCACATGCTTCCCGTCTATTTGGAGATTAAGGAGAGGAAGAGACGCGAACAGACCCATGGAAGAAGGATGCTTACTGTTATAACCAAAGTTGGTGGTGATATATCGGTAAGAAGTTCGTCTTTTTTTCTTTATCCATTGTCACTATTTTCTCTTTTTCGCCTTCATTTCGCGTAATTGGATGCTTCATGTCGATTTCTGTCTGTCAGATTTTTTTTATGAGGATTTTTATGTGTTGATTAAAGACTTGTTTTTCTGTTTCAAAGTATGATAAATGATATCTACTTAGCTGAAGCCCTACTTGGGGTTAAGAAATATGCTCCCAGAAACTGCGAACAGTCGCAGAATACCGTAGACATAAATGGTATCTACCTACAGTGTCGCAATTCTGTAAAAATCTCTTACTGCACAATTTTTAGTTGAAACAGTACCTGGATTTCACTAGCATACCAACTCTCTTAACAGGGTTTTCTTTTCTCCGACAGAAGCGACAGATTTCTGCTCGTCATACGCTTGCATCGTATTCTTAGTCTACTGTACTAATTAAAGTAGCGTTGGTGCTGTCTAATCTTCAGGTGCTGGCTGCAGAACTGGAGGCTCTTTTGAAAGGAAAATGCGAGACAGGACGACTCCTCTGCCAGGTGGATGAGGCCACCCAAAAGATAAAAATTGATGGGGTGTTTTTGGACGAAGTTGCGGCTTTTCTTATTGCAAATGGGTTCTAACTGTTGTAGACAGCATTGCTCTATGAAGTCCGCTACTTCACCCATGTACATGCAACGACATTCCGTATATTTTCCGATTTAATTACACTTACACTTATACTTGTTCGTTGATGCTTAAGCCTATCCAGCTTTGTCGCCTTGTTAAGTGATACATTGGAAAAAAAACCACGGGCTACGTGGTGAGTGTTTAATACATCACGAACACTAGTGGGTTGCAAATGCTCATCCTTCTCTCTCAGTCAACTTTTCAGCATTGCCCAAAGAATGACTGTGGGTTTTATCCCATGGATCTTGTATTTATGCACAAATAGGCCTCATTTGATCACAAAATAAGACTGGTTTTAGGGCTTGAATTACATGGTATTTGGGGCACTTCTTCCTCATGCGAATGATTACATTCGTGGCCGAATGTGAGGTCAAAGCTTTCCTTACTTTCTTCCAAGACACTCACCCTTGGTATTACTGCGCTTACTGGGGGGAACAGCGTACGGAGGAGGCGGTGGGATTGATTAACTAAATTTCGCACTGAGGTCAATGTTAATGTGGCCTGAGTGGATAGGGGATTAATTAAAAAGCGATGTAAGGTATTTTAAACCTTATTTACCGCTTAGTGGGAGGATTTTGTTTCAGCACATTCTTTGAAAGGCACTCGATGTAAGGGAAAGGTTAGCCGCCTTTATCATGCTCGCGGCTTGCCCCTGTATCGCGTTGCCTTCAAGCATTCGCCGAATGGATGTGTCATGTGCGCATTGTGAGGCGAATCACACCCGTTCACTACAGGCAAGTGTCCCTAACTTCGGTTTGACATATCTGCTACGCATTTACGACACATCAACGTGTTAATAGTACCGCACGTGCTCGCATGTACCATTTTACATGCTAATGTGCGTCTCAGGCCGTGTTCCATCTCTAATGCGTTGCATAAAGAGGTAATCACGAGGCCGATAGCAACCAGCACTAAAAGTGAAAGTCTTAGATTGTTATGCAAGTGGGGTCCGTGTCTCGTCTGAGTGTCAGGCGCGTGATTATTAAAGGGCGAGGTGGCTTGACTCTCATGGTGATGGTTGGAGCAGTAGAGACATTTGTCCTCTTGCGAGCACTTAGCACAATCGGCTTATTGATACCGTGAATAATACCATTCCACATTCCGGAGCCTCGTGATTCAGAGCAGTGTAAATACTCCGAAATGCTTAGTCAAGAAGTAGTGATGGTACGACTGTAACTGGCGTTGCCTTCCGAAGCTTGGGATGTAGTTAACTGAAGGTGTAGGAAATCTCGAATTTGCATTTGATAGCACAATTACAGCTTTATTGATGAATCCGCGTGACAGACGATTGTAGCTGATCGATGAGGGTGGTTACTGCCAATAATTTGCTCTACACATTCAGGAGAGTATTTGCGCGGAAAGCCTGGAGGGATGTTACCATGATATCCTGAAATGCATACTTAGTAGGAAGATACTTTCTCCCCTTAGTTTAACCATAAATAGTACATTGCTCGCTCTGTGATTTGTTGGAAATAACCAGTTTTCATATGTCTCCTATGTATCACTTTCTGACGCCTTGTTAAATTATGAAGATGTGCATAAGATCGTCCTCTGCAACGCAAGTTAGGTACTTTTCTAGTGATATTATACATGTTTGGGAAATCGCTAAACATCGTAGGTGGCATCCGATTAGCGAACATTGCTACTGCTTTCTGAGCACTGCATTTTAGAAACCACTGTGCTAACAAAATACGTGGCATTCACGATTACGCTAGACGAAGAGGGTAGCGTATGGTTCTCATGGTGCACAACATTCTGACTGCTGCAGGAGTCTCTTTGACAGTCGAAAAATAACTCATCCCAAGGTGTACTTTTTCCCGAAAATCAAGTCTTTGCTTTTACTTGTTTCAAGATTACAATTTAGGGTAACATTGTAGTATTTGAAGCATACCCTGATATCGGGTGCGATAAGAAATCAAGTGAATGCTTTCAAGCTAACACATACCAATCTGGATGACCAGCTTAGCTTGGACAGCGATGCAGTCGCATTCATTTCTGGATATCCATTATCAAGCAACATTGACAATCGATGCTTACCTTGCGGTTATGTGTGTCCACCTGATTGGCGTGTGGGCAAACGAATAACCTTAACTGGTGAACCAATGGGAGTAGAAGGAAGAATTAGCCAGCGGGCAATTCAGTCGTCGCACCGCGCACCAACAGATACAACGCAAACTTGCATCGTCGTCATGACCGAACACAGGGAGCACTTTTTGAGAAAATTTAGAGAGATGGATATCGATAACAGTGGCGTACTTTCCAAGTCTGAAGTGAAAGAATGTCTCGGTGCTGCTGGCTTCGACGCGAAATTCATCAAGGTGAGAGAATTTGTTAGATTAATCAACAAAATAATTGACTGGTGCTATCTGCATTTAGTAAATGTTAGGGCGGTGTGCGTGGTAGGCGTATGTGCAGTGCTGTTTGCACAGAGTGAAAAGCGCAATTGTAGGTCATATCGGGCGTCTAAACGCCTGATACATTCATAAGCAATTGACTTTGGTTGACAGTAGGAATACAAAGAGAGAACGGAGGTATGATAGTTCAAGTAACAAAGTAGCTGTTGCACTTACAGTTCCCAAAGTCGAACTTTATGCATTCCTTTGCGTAGGTGGGTGCAGAGGGTATGGTGTGGGCTTGGTATTTACTCCATTAAACATAATAGTGCAACCCTAAAGGCTTACCTTTTTTTACAAACAAATGAATCGAGCCAAATAGATGGGATTTGTACTTTACGCGTTTGTGACCTCACTTTTGGCAGGTTCAGTTGACTATTGACTGCTCTCTACACAGATCCCGTCTGGTCCACAATTGGATGTAAAGAGAGCTAGAAAGTAGACAAAGCTAAACCAACTAAAGGAATATGGATCTTGGCTGAGCGGTTTTTATTTAGGGTAACTTGAGTGGCCTTCCACCCCTAATGAATAACTCCCTGATTAAGTATGTGCAGGCAGAAGTCAAGACTGCCGATAATGCAAATAATCTCCAACGTGATTTTAATTGTTTAATCACCACATTTAGTCATGTTTGAATTAATAATTTAAAGCTGTTAATAAAATGGCTTTCCTTTAATCTACCTTCGGCATTGTATCAGCACTTAAATCATCTATTCACCCTTGAACACGTGAGGGTCTCATTTAGAACAAAGTAGTTTAAAATTCAAGACATGGATAAGTTCATTTACTGGCGGATTCGTTTGTCTGTCTTTTTTTTGCTATTAATTCAGAAATTTTGCCGATGAATTGGAGCAAGTGATAATCTCATGCATTGGGAAAATGAGGATCGAAATTATGCCTCAGTATCGGATTTTCATTCTCTTTGCAATAAACGTTTCGCTCAAAAGTTTTATGCGCTTTCAGAAATTCATGAAAAGATTTGACGCTGATGGTGACGGCAACATTACTGAGGACGAATATCTTCGTGTCGTTTGTAATCTGCCAGAAGAAGAACTCAAGTAGGTGTTGAATGAACTTTGCTTAAATACTACCTCAAATATCAAAAGCACTTCATTCTCGTCTTCAGATTAATTTGAAAGGACATTTTGAATCATAAATCGTGCTATTAAAACTGGTTTTTTAAACATGCGCGATAGGTATTGCTAGTGGTATTGTGATTTTAAATTTATAGCACTTCTGCCCACAGAATAGCTTTTTGGCGAAGCGTTTTCGACGATGTGGATAGGGACAAGTCTGGAAGGATCTCGTGTGTAGAGCTGCACAACCTTCTGAGGGACATGGGCTTCCCAGTAAAGGTGTCCGAACTTGAGGAGTGGATTCGACGCCACGATAAGGATGAGGATGGAGAAATGGACTTCCACGAGTTTGTTGCTTTTATGTCTGATACAACGCATTGAAAGTAACTGGCCAGTCCCATTTTAAAATTTTGCATTTTACTATTGTATATACTGGCCCGGTGTCGAATTTCACCGTTATCTCAATTCTTCGTGATGTAAAAATACAACTCTACATTTTTTTCTGTTTGTGAGGACTGCTTAAACAAAAAGACCTTTTTACTTAGGCATCGTAGCAATGGAAGAAAAGGACGAAATACAAATATTTGTTAACCTGATCAAATGAGTTGTAATTTTTAAGACAACTGTAGAAAGTGCTTGGAATAGATAGGCTTATCTGACCGAAAGCCAATTGCTGCCAATCAAGCTTATAAATTCTTACCATATTTTGTGCATACAAACCCTTAAGACAATCATGGTGCGTGTTTGCGTGTCTTGTATCTCAATGAGTCTAACTTGCTGCATGATTTAGAAAAATCAAAAACAGCTACCATTTGTGCAGTTATTGGTTAGATCAAACTCTTCCGAAGGTTGCGGTATACAGTTGGAAATCATAAGCTATTGTGCTGCCGATGGAGACACGAATTAGAGGCTGTCATGGTACCTTGATGGGACATACCCTCTAAAGTAAGAAATATTTGGCCAACGCAAATAAGGAGTATTTAAGGAAAAGTCCCCTATTTGCCAGTGAGTAAATGCTACCCCTTTTGAATTAATGTAAAATGGGAAGTGGAATTTGTTGTGTGGTAGCCCATCAAACCTTCGAGCTAAATGGCCTCCACGACATTCGCATAAAAATGGAATTTGGTTCGTTTCAGATAAAATTGTTCATTGTGGAATTTTGGTGGCGTAACTGCCAAGTGATGCTAATTTACTAGACATTATTTATAACCTGAGATTTCCCGTCTTTTACAGCAAACAGGGTCATAAAATGAATTAAAGCCCAAAGTGTAAATAAATGAACCTTTTTCAGTGTTAGCGCGTACTCCTCCGAAATCCTTTGAGGTACAAGCAAAACTGCTGACTCCACGACCCCACAGGCCATAAAACTCAATCCCACAATGAGGTACATTAGGTAGCATCCACGGATAGACGTCAATAATAGCATAGGTCGAGATCAAGCTTGGATTGGTGATATGTCATTTCACGTGTACTATTTTGTCAATGTAGCTTCTAATAAAGCAAACTAAGTATCAAATATATAAGTTTTACAAAGTACTTTGAGGAAACCTGTAAAATAATGAATTGGGTTCAAGTTATACATTGGTGACTTTAAAGGTTAACACAATGTTTACAGTCATCATTGGCAAAAATCATGAAAGAACCGTTAGTCAGAACCAAAACAACCCGAAGATGAATGCCAAGATGGGGCAGATTTATAGCATCTCCAACAGCCTCAAAAATGGCAAGGTAAACATCTTATCCAAACCACAAAATACCCCCGCAGCGCACGCCCAAACACCATGGGATATGACGGTGTTTATGCTTGATGCCAAAAAAAGAATTGGTGAATTACACATACAGATTTTTAAAAAGAACACAAAACAGGCGTGTTTTAATGCTATTCTTTTTATGCATCTGCCCACGTTGATTGTTTAGCCAATTGTCATCCACGGCATGATCTTCACGTGACATAGCATTAATGAAACGACCAGTCAGACTAAACGATGTCATCTCAAGAGGCAACCCAAGGTGAGGCATCAGCGGATGCTAATATTGAACCTGGTTCTCCCGTCGCCTGTAGAAATTATGCAGTAAAATTAGTTTGTAGTCCACAGGAACTGGACATTAGTGAAGATATTGAAATAAAACATGAGACACACTGTGCAAACCAAACAGATCATACCTCTGACGATAACTACCTTCAGTGTTCTTCTTGTCAGGAATTTACCACACTATTCCCGTTCAGCTATAACATATTTATTCCCGCCACGGAGTCAAGCATCCATCAGTTTATGAAACTGAGGCACAAACTCACAACGGCCTATCTACGCTGTCGGTTGCGTATGGGAGTGAACACATTCGATAGTGGATGTATATACGGGAACGAACGATTGCTTCGTGTGGAATCTCAAACTGAAGAAGAGCTGATTCAAGCAATTGATAGGTTAGATGAAGTTATTCCTGCGTGGAGGGTTTGGCAGCGCGGCAAAGTGGATTCCCAGCTCATCCGATGACATGAGCTACTTACCGTCATTGAAATAGCATCTCCCAAAAATACAAGCATTTAAGAATGAAATTTCGGTAAGACTTCACTATACCATTCACACTAAATTCAGTCAATACGTATGCCTGATTTCGGCAAAAAATTACCTACGTATTCAGCATACAGAGAATCCAGACTAGAATAAACGCGCTTTGTTTGCGTCAGAGACAAAGACGCGATCAAAGTATGTTAAGAAAGACAAAATCTTGCCCGAGATTTCAGGTCAGCACCGAAGTGCTGGCATTTCAGGTCAATACTGAAGTCATATCAAGCATTAGTCAGGTGTATCATTTTGAACCAAACCAAAGCACGTACCGCCATGTTTATTGTCAACCACAAAATTCTGGATTTGAAGAGTAAAGACTTTTTGGGTACCAGCAATCAATTGTTGATAACAATGTGAGGTGAAATATTAGGTTTTATTCATGATAAGAGGTATTCACTTGAAGATATCTCCAAAACACAACAGATATTTCGGCAACACACACGCGTTAAATGGCGTTGACAGTGTTGAAGCCAATTTTTTCAATGCATTGAGAAATGCCTTTGCCTATATTATCAGTGGATTTAGCTTAGGCGATCATGTGAGTGGGTGTGTTAGAATACACAAGTCATAGTGCATTTCAGAGACTTTTCCGTGATCGTGTATGTGCCTATGATCGCCGATATCTCGACACACTAGTATATTCCCTCACTCCGCAGGGGTACAATTTAAATAGATGAATTGTAGAGTAAAAGCAACTAAAGATTATTTATTTTCGGAAAGGACGCATTTTTCACGTTTGACTCTGCTTACTAACTAAGTTCGAGACATGCTAGTAGCACGTAACATGACCTCACAACTTAAGCGCGCAACTTGGTCCACCTTAATTATCAAAGTGACCTAGGTGAGAACAACCTCTATAAGCGAATAAAGGATAGCCTCTTCAGGATAGTAAGACATTTTTACTGAGTCCATAGGTAATAAAATTACGGGTTCGAAGTATCGGACAACCACTAAACGTTGTCTTCTGAAGTGTCGAACCAATAGACACGTTGGTAAATCTATCCTATGCGGCTAGACCCTGTGCCATAATTAACAAAATATATTTGAAATAAATGTGTTTAAAATCTCAGATAAAGCACCAATTGCGAAATTTCAGTTTTCTAAAGTGGATATAAATCCTAGAAATTCGTTGTAGTTGAGCTTTCCGTCCTTATTGACGTCATAATCCTCCATCCAGTCCTTCAGAATGGGGATATACTCGCCTCCTCCGGAGCTGTTGAGAAAATTGCACAATTCGTTGAAGTCGATAACACCTGAGTGGTCGGCATCTAACTCAGCGAAGAGTTCCTTCCACCTTAAGGCGAAAAAAATGGATTAATTGAAGAGTCAATTCATAGTGGCAGAAGATGCTCAGTTAACTTATTCATTCTTAAAGGAAATCGTGTTAAATCATAACATACGCGCCGATGGGTTGTGTGGAAATACCAAGAGCTATTTCATATTCTCCGAGATGGATGATTCCATCACCATTAATATCAAGTGTTTCCATTAATTTCTAAAAAGGTGAGTGAAAGAGCTCCATTTAATTCGGGTTTATAATATTAGAAGTTTGGATGTTGCGGTACCTTCTTGTGATGTGGCTAATTTGATGTAAACTTTTATGTTGACGTAGCAATTTGCATAATTTAAGAGCATTATTGAGGAACTAGTTCCAACTCATTCGTTTGCGCTCAATCACAGTGGTTATAAATTGCATGCTATAGCTTACAGTAACAGGCTCAAAATAGTGATTTCAAGAACGATTGCCCCATAGCCAGCTAACCATTTATGCAAAATGCTTAAGAGGTAAGGTAATAAAGGTAAGGAAAACTAAAGGCACCTCCGTTTCCGTGGCGGGTATTCCCTGAGAAGCTAACGCAGCTGCCAATTCCTTCCTGTCCAACGAACCACTGCCATCCTTATCCGCATTTTTAAAGGCTTTGAGATAGCGATGGCGCTGGCCAGACATGATGGAATCTAAGAAGGACCATTAACTGTTTTTCACTCAGCGCCTTAACATATATATCCATTGGAAACTGGTATGCTTTACAGCGTAAAATGAGGGAACTTGATTGTACGACGCTGATGCCAACAAAAAACGAAGTTTTATAAAATGACCGAAGGAACACATTAGGATTCTACATAGTTTGTTCGAACATATTTGAATCAACAAAAATAGGCTCACATGTGAATTTTCAATGCTACAAAATTGATGCAAACTGAGAATTGTATTCAAAATAAGGGTTTAAAATTAGTTTAAAATTAGGCTATATGTTTATGAACGTCCGGAGACGTCGGAAATTGACAATGTTATCAAAGACGCACGCCGTGCGTAGGAGTCACTCACCTTCAATGTAACCTGAAAGCTAGAAGTCTGGCGATGCAAGCCTTATCAACTACAATGATTCTGCATTTCATAGGCTGGTTCAGAAGTATGTCGACTTCAATTAGTACCACTGCTTGAATCAGCCAGTGATTTGGCTCGCGCCGCGTGGTTTCGCGTAAGAGAATAAAAGAGAAGCTGTCTCGTGAAGGTTAAACATAAATCACGTCTCGCGCATCGAATGAAGCGAATGCTTTTAATTCTCGATTTCACTGTAAAACACCTTTGATAAAGGCACCCTGAGAAACGGCATGCACTTTGTCCTTGAAAGAACGAGTAAATTATTTAGTTTAACGTATCAGTTTAATGTCTCACATAGCTTCATTACTTCAGAAACGCCTAAAGGGTACGTAATATTTATACGTCGGCTGCTTTTAAATCCTGAGAGCAGGAAAAAGTTGGCTAATAGTGCACCTCCAGAATCTGGTCAAAAGTAAAATTCCAAGGCATTTTTTTTGCCACAACATTAGCGAATCCTAGAAACGCCAACCATGACATAAACACGAGCTTTTACCTGAGGGCAAGAAATGCGAAAGTTGTGCGCTTTATGGAACCATAGCCTCAAATTTGCACTTATTGTATTAATGGATCTACAAAGGACTTAAAAACTGCTGTGATTTTCTGCTAGAAGACTAAATTTTCTTTTAATTCTTCATTATTCGAAAAGTCAGCCATGCGTTGTTGGCTGAGAATAACCAAAAGTTCAAATTTTGGGAATTCAAGCATTGTATGGAGGATGAAAGTGATATTTATCGTTTAAGTTCTTCATATTTAAATATTCTTTAAGTTGGAGTGTTAGGTATCTTTTTAAAAGTGTACGATTTCTAATACACAAGGCTATTGATGTAGAAGATAACCTTCTTAATTCACATGTGATATGAGTGGTGGGGAGCACGTTAGATGCTCCAAAAATTCAAACATTTCGCAAACTCTACCTCGAAATATCCGTCATAGGATGTATAGAATTTTGAGACTGCAAGATTGTAAACTTTTGACACAAATAAGTGGATTTTTATGCATTAAGTTTCAAAATAATTAATCATGATTTTGCCCATCCAAAATATGTCTCGCGGTGTGCTCATTAGTGTAAGCTATTTGGGAGAGAGATGTTCCTCTTTCCAACAATTAAAAGGAAATTAGGATTTCTCAGCGAAATAATCCACCTGCATTTTATTTATTTGAGCCATCGAAGTCCCACTGGCAGAGAAATTTAGTTTCAGTCGCAATAGAATCGAAATATCGCAATTGACCAGGGGAGATGCGTGTTGTGGTTTTACATTTTATTAACTGGGTATTCAACTACTACCTCTGTGGGAAATAATCTCCCATTTCGGGTCAGGGGGCTGCTCATCAAGCCTAATTTAAGTTACATCACACTCATGTGCTTTTGTCTATTTGTGCTGAGAAAAATCTGTCAAAGAAGCGAGCCTTTTATAAGCTAACGGCGGAAGCGTAGCATTCTTATTAAATCCCAACTTGTAATAATCAAGTTTGCTTATTATAAGCAAGGAAATAAAATTACCGATTGAGGTAAAATGTGTTCCTCAGAATATGGATAAATGAATGAGAATTTTCGAAAATATATACTTTAGCAAAATTTATCAAGGATAGTTTCTTTTTGAGAATAACAGAGTGAGGTTTGAAATGCTCCTCTGGCGTAGAAAATATAAGTGTTAGGTTTAGTCCTCAAGTGTGGCTACAAATCCAAGAAATTCTCTGTATTGTAGTTTTCCATCTTTGTTCACATCGTAATCCGCTATCCAATCATCCAAGACGGGAAGCAGTGATTCCATACTGGCGTCTTCGAGGAAGTGTTTCAGCTCTGCCACTTCAACCGATCCGGATTTATCTTTGTCCAGCTCTTCAAAAAGCTCCCGCCACCTAAAAGACAAAAAATTACTTTCGAATGATTCGATATCAATTGTCAAGCCTAGTACATTTTAACTTTTTATTTGTTTACAAGTTATTGGTAATAATCGGTTTTAAAATTGCCTAGGAAATCAGTTGCATTCATACCCACTCCCAATAAAACCGACACGAATAAATCAGCATAAACTGAAATGATGGCTGGAGTGAACATACGCTTCAAGTGGTTGAGTGGATATTCCTAGCGCAATTTTGTATTCACCCAACGAAATGATACCATCTCCGTTAATATCAAGTTGATTCATGAGATTCTACAACAAAAAGTGGTTAGTTATGGAGACAACAAGGAAACTAGTTGAATATAATCAAACGAGTACATGTAATTCATCCTATGAGATCACGTAAGGAGAGTGCGGCACCATTTTTATGCATACTGTTACCTCAAGAGGTTGAGGCTGCCTACTAAGAACTCAAGTGCAGCGACTTGATTCCTTTTCAGCTAGGGACTTGACCACACGAGCTTTGCGGTCTAAGCTTTAGCCATAAAGATTTGACCTTTTGGCTATTCCCGCAGCCTCCCTACACTTCTGTGCGTTAATAAAAAAAACCTCCATCCGTGCTGGTAGGGCTCGTTGCGACTTAAGGCAAGACTAGGAAAGCTACAAAATTTCAATAAAGGTGGGCAAAAATGGAACGATTTGTCCCTTAAGTAGAAGGAATGCGACCTTTCTTAATTGGGAATGACTAATGCCCCGACATTTCAGCCTTGTTCGAATCTTGCCACTTAAACTACCTTCTGTTACCATAAATCGCTTGTGTATATTTACTGAGTTAGCAGCGAACATCCTAGATGAAAACACGCATCAAATTAAAACAGCATGCGAACTACTTTGACAAGTAAGTCATCGCAACTGTCTGCAATGGCCCATGTTTAAAAATAGGTGAAAAACCCGCAAGTTTGGGGTTGGTAACTCTAGTTAAACAACAATTACCAAGTGACTTAGCAGAAGGTAACAATACGTCTTCTTTTAAATTTGGTCCATTCACCCACCAATAATGTTTTCATGAAGACATATATCTAGCGTTTAAAATTCTATCAGATGAGTAAAACATCAGTGACATCAATGGAACAACTTTTCAAGACTAGCCACCACTTTCACCCGATGCGATTTTTTCCTTATTTTCAGGGAAATTTTATCAGTGTCAAGAATGTATCCGCAATGCAACCACAGAAAAAACTCCCGGCTTTCGCTTTACAGCTCGTAAATGGAAACCCATAAAAGCCTATTCGACTAATGGGGCACGAAGCTAGCAAAACCTCACGCGGGAATGAAACATCTAACATCCAGAGATTAAAATTGGTCTCAATTGGACTTATCAGAACCTGTCATCCTTAATGAGCAGTTCTACCCAAGTTATATAAGGGGAAATAAAGGGTGCCATTGCAGAACCTGTACTCACGTCAACTTCTGATACGGGAATCCCTTTTGAAGTCAATACGCTTTTCAATTCGTCGCGAGTGAGGGTTCCACTATTGTCCTTATCTGCAGCTTTAAAGGCTTCCAGGTAGCGATGCGTTAATCCCATTTTCTGAAACAAAAAGATAAGATCCTCAAGACCTATACTTATGCTATAATCAAAAGAGGTAGTTAGCTTTTTACAGAGCACGATTTATCGACAGCGATACCAGTTAGTTTCAGTATCGATACGGGCAATATATCTAAATTCAGAAAAGCGAGGACTGCATATGCTAAAAAAGTACATTTAGTAAATTGTGTCATCTATAAATATGAAGGACCAAAAGATAGTTCATGCTACAACTATTACACTTATGCCCACACTCAGGAAAGCTGAATGAAAGGGTGTGATTCATCTTGTTCTTTTATAGGCAACAAAAACGTAGGTGGTTGCTACCTTTCAACAACCAATCACTGTCTCTAACAGGCGATTCAGAAAAAACATTTTACTCACATCTTAGAAGAGTACATGCGGAGATAGGGTGGTAACACGATAATTGAGGCTTTTACTTGTAGAGTGAACTAAAGGACAGGTAAACAGCATGTCTGTAATGTATAAATCAACATTTAGGGATGAACTCCAACTGCGGTTAGCCCCTCCATCCGAGGTCCAATGGTTACATTTATTCGAGTACATGATTTCTGCCATGTCTGTGTGGTTCCACTTCCCAGAATACTTCAAGTAGTAATCAGAACCAAAGTTTTTAGTGCGTCATTTATTGAAAATGATGCCGCTTACACATATTTTCGAATGAATCGTACTGATTCGCTAACCTGTAAATTTCTGTGGTTGTTGCTATTTAACCAATAAAATGTTTAGGTTTTTGGCCAAGTATAATAAGATTCTTTTAAGCTCTCCCATCCGCTGCCCATTTCCAATCCTTTGAATAAGAAAACTAATTTGCTGAGGTCATTGTGAATAACCTGAAAGGAGGATTATAAAGGAAGAAAGTGTCTTACGGTGAAGCGAGATTGTGTGCCTTGTAGGGATTGATAATATTTATTGAACTCAGCAGCATTCTACCGAAAAAAAATATAGTAAGAAGAGGTCTATGACATGGTCCCTTTTGTTAATTTAGACACCGACCCTCCTTAGGCGCTAATTCTTCGAACACTGTATTCATTAGCCCCGTTTCTAATGGGTAGAATGTCTCCATAAGGACACAAATCATTATGACATGACATGATTGATCTCGCCAAGGAGGTGTGGTGAAAACGGAGAAACATGTTAGTAAGCAAATCCGGTCCCCAGGATCCCACAATTACTCCAAGAGTAATGGAATGGGTCTGAGTGTTGCACTAGAGCTCCCCCACAATAACTATTGGAACAATTATGTTTGGCATAACATGCACAAATTAGTGGGGAACGCCTTGTACACAAAGCCTGTATCAAAATCAGTGCTTTGGATATTTCTTGAATGGTGTTATTTGAGTTCAACGAAAAGGGCAGTGATCACCAGACTGCTACCGTATTCTTTGGCGTCTGGTTTGCGTGATAAGGCATCTGCATTACCACTTGGACTTCTTTATCCATTGTACAAGAGAATTATACTGCTGAGTGGTTTAAATCTTTCAGTGATTTCAGTCAAGTATGTTTTTGAAAGACTATCCTTCTTCAAGTTCCCGACCCCGATGCGTGTCTTATTAGATGACTGTCGACTCCTCCACCCTTGCTGGTGACATTCTGTAGAGGGAGGATTTGGTCATTTTCTGTTCTTAACCCTTAAGAAAAGATGGAATTAATCTCTAGCTAAGTTTAAAGGAATAAAGAGTTGATTTAGTTGTGTGCAGTATTTCTAGGAACGGGTTTTAGGGGATTGTGCTCACATTTTTTCTGCATTATTCGTCACTGAGATTGGAGTCCAGGCATTGCCAAACCAATTCAAGAGAGATCAAACAGAAATTGGGTGATTGTCAATACAGAAGACGTGTGTGGAAAAAAACCACATGTCTCAATGCTTGATTACAAGCTACCCTCCTCGTTTGAGCATCGAAAGATTTTTGTGATAAATATGCTTGCAGTAAAACACGAAAATAAAGGTTTAGCAGTTGAACAAATAATAGCGATTAGTATTACGCGGAGCCTTTCAAAAGTTAGTGTTAAATATAAAAGGAAAATTTGCCTTAACCGCAAACCGTGATGTGTTAAGGTAGGTAGCACATGGCTCGCCAGCAGCTACACTTCTGGGTGTCTCAACTTTTGCACATGATTGCGAAAGTGCTCACGACTTACAAATTTAAAAGAAACCGTGGGTGATTAAAGTCGTGACATTGCAGGTTTATTTAATAAATTAGAAGCCATGGCTAAGATGCTAGCAATTTTTTGTCTCTTTTTAGCATACACCTCAACCAATATCGCACTGTTCCGTAAAATCAAAAGAAATCAAAATGAAAATTCCTCAAAAATAAGATTTAAAATTAAAAAAATGCAGCATTAAGGCCTTACACTTCCCAATGGTATGCTGAAGTTCTAATGGTGCCATTATGAGGTAAATTTGGATGCACATACTCTAAAGAATTGTTGATTCTTCCTCAGTTAAATTGCCTATAGCATACGGCCAGTAAATGCTTAAAGTATCTTCCAAATACGTGCAAGCCCTGATACTTCGTAACCAGTGGCTGTTCCAAATAATACTATGGCAAGAGCGCAACCAATACCTACTATTAAATTAAAGTAACCAGTCAAGTGTCAACCCTCTGATTTCGTAATAAGGAGTAGGTTTGCTGTTTTGCTTAAAACAGTGGCCAGTGGTAGTCACAAAAGGAAACATTCACACAAATCTACAAGTCTAAAAATTGGCAAGGACCCATAAAAATGAGGCACAAAATGCAATTTATTGCGTAAAAGCGTAGAAATGAAATGAAGTGTAGATTTGAGTTTATGCAAACATCAGAGGGCCGAAATTTGGTTCAGCCCAGTCGAAGGTAGAAAACACTCTGACTATAAGCCATCCGCCAAAAATTTCCCACGGTGTAAAGTTTACCTTTTAGAACTCGATTAGACACTTTTGGGGGTGCAAAGTACCAGAAATATATCTCAAGGCAGAAAACTCCAAGTAAAGCGGTTCCTTAACCACTGCTTTGGAGTGCGAGTAATGCTGGGGCACGTGAAGCATAAATCTAAGCTTGTACGGATAGGCTACAACATGAGGAGAGCGACATGTATTGCATTCAATTACTTCTGTGATGATAGCGACTTCTGTACTATGAACAAAGTGTGCTGATCGAAGTTCTATGCGAGGCGACTACTATCAGCGATAAATTTTAGTTAAAACCTTCATTGCATTAAAATAATGACTGGAGTATATCGTCTAAATAAATATGCTACAATGATCATGTTCTAAACAAGTAGAGTTACATTTGTGACATACATTTGAGTGATTTGTAAATACAAAGCATCAGTGGACGAATGAGTGCCTGTCCTATGCAAGCCAGAATTCACTGAAATTCAAATACAGTTGCCTTTTTTGAATTTTATCACTAGCGTAATGCGCACTTACCAAGCTGAACTCATTCTTCCTTAGTTTGAGTGTTCAAAAGAAATCAAGTGTTTTGCAAAACACTACTTTCGACTTTTTCTAGCCCACTTCGTTCCATTTGCAAATGTGCCATTGAAATGGTGAAATGCGAGCAGCCAAGAACATCTTATCGAACTTATAAGCACAGTGTTGACTTTTTTTGAAAAAAAAAGTCATTTAAAAGCCCGAGGAAGGAAACCTTAGAAATCCAAAAGTCTTCCATATCACTTGGTACAATTCGAAGTAGATGTGAGTAGTAAATTGCCATCGTTACCATTTGGCCAAGATTTACGATTAAGGAAATCAAGTTGTTAGGCTCTCAAGTGAAGTGATTTACAAAGGCGCTAGGCGTTATTAGTCCTCCACCAACAAAATCATGTTTCCAGTTAAGCATCTCCACTAAAATTTGGCTTAATTTGGTAAAGGCACTTTCACTCTTTTACTCGGTCATGGGTGAGCTTCATAAGAGCATTTGAGACAAAGTCATTTATCTTCAGGGAAGCACTTATTTTGTTATTTCGTTTGCTAAGTACTTAGGGAAGGAATATCAGTTTTAATAGACTAGAATAATCATGCGTTGAGGTAAAGTTCATAATTAACCAGGTTTATTGAAAATTTCAAATAAACCATAGCACTGTCATAAGAATGACCTGAGAAGTAATATTTTTCGTCGAAAATCTTATTTATTTCTGCAAGTTATATTGTGGGGATTCTGATGCAGTTAATTGTAGAACCGTATAATTTTTGGAAATGCATTCAAATTCTGTTTTGTGTCCATCAAATTACAGTAGATGACCGACGAGGAAGCGAAACGTAAAAAGTCAGTGAAGTGGTAAAGGTGTTTCTAATAGTTGTGATGTTTAAATGCGCTTTGTGGGTCAGAGGCGGGAGGACAATTTTAACGTGGTCGCAGACGCGCATGCTTCCTCTCAGGAGTCGGGAACGCTCTCGTCGTAGATAAAGGTCTACCGCTCTTGTCCGACAGACTTACAATAAAGATGTCTCGTAGCATCTCGCCCTTTAATAGCCGGGTGGGAAAGAAGGAAGAGGAGGAACGGGAAGATCCCTCTACAGTGTTCACTTATTAAATCGAAGCGTTTGCCTTATTCACTGGACTGACCTCTCCTACTTTTGTTTGGTTACATACATCAATACATACAATTTTACTAACTTAAATGGCGATTTTACATCTAAAATCTTAAAAAAACTTCAACATTACTCATAAATGCAAAACCTGTGCAGAAGCCTCTCTGAGGTAGCATTTTAGCGCTTACTAGATGGCATTACCACGCTTCTTTAACCCCTAGGTTTTAAATTAATCCACCTATACACTTAGAACCCATTCGAAACCGAGTTTTGTTATTCTTTCTGAAGCTCACAAATGCGATTAAAAGTTTCATCGATACATATTCTGTATTGCTTTCTAAAATGCAAAATCATCAGCTTATAACAAGTGGAAAGGAGTAATGAGATGCAGTGAAGAATGCGGCGGTGACAGCAAAATCTAGCTTAAATCATATTTAGTGCAAAATTATGGGCTTTCTATTTAATGTACATATGCACAGGTGGTGGTGTAAGGGAGCTCTCGAAGCCCTCAACAATACGACCAGGTTTGCGATTCGCTTTGTCGGTATGCCTTCACGCAGGCGCAAACTGCTGGCATAGTATTACTACTTTGGGGTAAAATGATGCAGAGAGTCACAACGTTCAAGCTTTCAAATGCAAGATTCAATCACCCTTAACACTTAAGTGGTGGACAAATCAAAGCCATCCACAATTTGATTGTGACCCAAATAAGAACAAAGTTTTGGTTCTAATTAACCAAACAAAGTAAACTCTCACAAACCAACTTAGTGGATACCTGAAAATCCTTAATTAAGTGCAGATTAACTGTGAATTTCAAGTACACTCGATCAGGTTGAGGTGAGGTTTGTAAAGTAGTTGAATTGTAACAATCGACAAAAAGTTTTAAAAGCAGAACGGAACTTCGGCTCTTAGAGATATGCACATATACACACACACACCCACACACGCACAGATGTCCATTAAGCCATGTTTTGGCGCCAAAAATTTCGTGTGTGGGCCTAGACAACGGGAGAAGCATGATGTTACGCCAGTTCACTCTTCACCTCACACGCGCGCAAGAATTACGGTCTTTGTGGATTCCTACCTGCCCTGCCACCCACCGCAGACAAACGCACGCTGTGCGAGTGCGCACGTGTTCAAGCGGTGTGTGGATACAATTTTTCACCCTTGTTATCCGCACCAACGCACCGACATCCACCGCGCCTACACCCTTGCACATGCTCACACACACAGCGAGGATTTCCACGCGCTAATTGCACGCGCGTTTGGGCAGGAGCGATCGGGCAAACCGCAGGCTCCGCTTCAGGCGCCAACTTGTGCGCGACTTTCCAGCGGCCGCGCTGTTCCAATTGGCGCACTTTGGAGCGGAAGGGGGGCAAAGCTGGGTCGAGGGGACATTTGAACCGAGACAGTGGCTAGACCACGGTCCAACAGCTGCCGCCATAACTTTTCTTCTCCACTCTCTGTTTCACCACAAAGCAACGCTGCCTTCTGGCGCCATGGGAGATGCTAGAGAGTCCGGAGGAACATTAACACGACTTGTAGTTGTTGGTCTTCTACTACAGGCGGCTCAGAATGCGGTCACGGTGGGCAGCGGTACCCGTGGAATAAACGAAATTTTTGTGAGTAGGAACCACCCACGGTATGTTAGGACATCAAATGTGAAGAAGAGGAGATATTTCGAATCTGGAGTTCCAGATTACCTTTTACAGCTCAGAGAAAGGCACAGTAGAGAATGGATGAATTTCGGGCAAGCTGATGGTGGACACGGTCCCAGCTTAGGAGTTATCACTACCATACGGCATCACCGGACCATAGGTAAGCGGCTACCACTCTCAAGATGAGGTCATTGCAACACTGTGGAAATGCTTATTATTACTCTTCTTATTGTTATTAAAAATTGAGCCCACGCAAACTGAAAGCTTCAAGACCTCATTGATTCTAGACATTAAAAGTGAATAAAACCGCGAGACCTTAAAGTCTGATTATTTTTTAGCTTCATTTAGGTACCCGCAACCATTATGCCTCAAAACTGGCAATTATTGTAAAAGGTAGTGCACCTTTAACAAGTTGAGAAAAGTAGATAGTAAGTGAGGGCACACAATTTTGTTCCACATATCCAAGTCGTCTGACAAAGGGCTTAGTGATTCAGCAAAATTCAGGACTATTAGAGGCACTGACACCTTCTGCAATTGGAATAAAAGATGAAGGTAAAAAGCAATCTTAATCCATATTCCTCAAAGTGAAAGCATGAACGCTTTTATTGGCTATTGAAACGCTTCGAATACCTGTCTCTTAAAAATGCAAATGAATGCCCCTTCATATGAGAGGTTACTTGTGAGTCTAATGCATATTTTTGAAAGACAATCTCTTTTGACCCACGAAAATCTAGTTAAACACAACTATTGTTTGATTTTTACTTTGACATTTTATTAGCGTGTTGAAGTTTTAATATTAAAATGTGAAAACAAACTTAGGGCAAACTAGAATCGACAAGACACGAAAGAGATCTAGGCAAAGTGGATATCTTCCCACTTTATCTTTAAAAGTAGGAAGCTTGGTTCCTTGGCCCACTCAGCCTATTTACAAATTTGAGTGAAATATTTGCCTATTAACGAATAGCAAAGAATATTGCAAACGCAATAATTCAATAAGTTATCCATTTCAGGTCTGAACCCAAATAGTATTCATCTGACGTCAGGTGCAGTAGCTCCAAATTCAGCTTTCAACGTTTGACGTACACAGCCATTGTGTAGTTATTGAGAGATCGCATATCGAAACACAATCCCTTTAAGTTACTGCCAGTATCGTTAGAAGTGTCAGTTTAAAGTGAGCAAAACATAAGTCATTTGGTTCTATTCTTCTGGTCTCCAGAAGGTAATCGCCTGCTCCGTGAACATTTCATTTATGTGGGTTATTTAGAGCCCATCAGTATCCTAGGAAGTCTACAACAAAGATATACACATGAAATATGTTAGAAGACATTTCTGATAATGCCAACGTTGAGGGTGGAACCGCATAACGCCAGATAACCCATCACCGGGTCGCGAAAATTAATAGACCTGGCGCCAGGAAATGTTATTTGTATTTTCTGGGTCGTTCTTTACTAACGCTAGGCAGACGGTTGTTGCATCATAAACTATGCAGTGGTTTCAACTAAAATCCTTATGCAACTGGACGGAATCATCCGCCATTTGGTAAATCGGAGAGATTTTGTGCTTGCGCAAAACACAACAAACTGACATCTTTTTTTCGGCGAAAACTCTTTGGCAAATTGTGAATGTGTCTTTATTTACATAAACAATTTTTTTCGTGGTAACTGGAAGCCAATAGCTGCGTCATTTAAAGATTCATTTTTTAAGAAGGTAAAATTATTTAAGATTGCCAAGAATTAAAGTCGAATGATAAAGTTTTAATAGGACCTCCAAGCACATAAGCAGAGGTGCCGATTTCTCGCTCCGCTCCCTCATTTATGAGCTTTTTTATCAATATATTATCTTATAGGACTTGGTCTACCAATTTCTTTCCTTTCACAATTGTAATTTAGGTCACCTGTACCCAGTTTCCACCTTTGACATTCTCTCACTGTGGGAAATTTTGGAACCTCCTGTCAGATAAACTAGAAGTAAAACACCTCTTTTTAGAAGAAGGTGACATTTCGTTAAAAATTCACGGAAATTCTAAGGTACCCATAAAGGCGACTGGTAAGATGCATATGTTAATAATTCAGTGGAAGCAATAAGAACTGAAGGATTCATCCAACGTCTGTAAGCATTGACGAAAGTTGCACTGAGCAAACGCATTTTAAAATATCAAAACACTTGAACTATTGTAACACTTAAGTCAAAATAAAAACAGCACAAGGTTCTACAATATGAGATTTCAATCGCGTTTTCCTTTGTTCAGGACGTTTAATCCACTAACGCGTAAATGGAGAGGGTTGGTAACATCTTCCACTTTAAGAGGTGAAAAGTCGAAACTGCATAAATAAGGCACCTTTGAAAGCATTGGAGGAGTCACGTGGCAAAACCTTTCTTGCTATTTGCGTGTTAAATATGAGAAATACAAAGTCAAATGTTCCTTGTCTTTAAAAGCAAGTTGTTTGAGAGGAAATGGCACTTATCAATGCAAAGAAAAAAGTCATTCACATAAGGGAAGCACTTTTAGTCAGAATTATTGTCATATTCTTCTTCGACATTAAGACAAAGCGTCTTCAACTTGCTGACTTGCGCAGGGATGGATAACATCCTGATTCTATGGCAGAAATAAGTGTTATCTTGTGTTGAAAGCTCTGCAACTGCTAGAATATTTCGTCGAAATTTCCTATTTACTTGATTCCACATCCACTTAATGTTAAAATTCTGTTCTTTGTCATTACAACTGATAAAATAGCATTCACTTCTCTTAAATGGTAGTTTTTATTCTTTTAACAAAAGGCCATTTAATAAAATGATGGCAACAAATCAGGTCATAGTAGTTAAGACAACACCGTTAACCGTATTTGTCATGGTTTGTTGCGAGTTCGCCAATCATTTCTGAATTGGAATTTGTACAATATTGACAGTATCCCGAGAAGGTTGCGTGACTATCACGCCGAACTGGTGCACTATTGAAATCGTTTGGAATTTCAAGGAAGTAACGCTCCGCGCTTAATTGATTAACTGATTTTACTTATTTCTAGGATCAAGTGATAGACAGTCACAGTGGCAGAAACAGCAGAACCTCGATTTCCGCCTCGCACGATTTTCAGTTGATGAGCAGCTGGTTGCGTGCAGCTTGCGGCTACCACTTCGAGGTCATATAAACACTTCGATCCCAATCTCTGTGAGGGTGTCGGGTGCAGGAGAGTCGTTGAGAGGAGCAGTCTATTTAGAGGCGGCAGGAACATCGGGGCAGAGGCAGAAGGCGTGGCTCAACGTACCTCTTCCTCCTGCCTCCCTCTATAATCTCCTAAGGCAAAAGCGTCTTCTTCGGTTACAAGTTGACCTTGCCGATACCAGCGCTATTGACACCTCCCCTACACCCCATCTTTTGACCTTTCACCGCAGCCGAGAACGGACTGAACGGCTGAGGCGAGCTCGAAGAGACGCTGGTGTTAATGTGAACCTGCAGTTTGTTAATCAAGAGAATCCGGTAATTGAGGCCAGGGGTTAAGGTTTAAGCTTCTGAAACTCATTAAAAATAGCAATAGGTAATATTTCATTTAATTGCATTGTTTTTAATCTTCTAGGATTGACTCTGTTTTAGGAAATGGAGCCTCATTGACTATATAATGCTGATATAAATTACAAGTTGTTATACTGAGTTCCCCAGCAGGAAGGTTAAAACCCACGAAAGCCTGTTGACCTGCGCGAACTCGCTATACACGCAGATTGTTGCAACGTCTCCTTGCTCAGAATACACAGAAATTCTTTCCGGCTTTGTATTTTTGATATCAGCAAACAGATACCCATCTGTAAAATTACCTAATTTAGGAAGCCAAATCTAACACAGCGCCAAATTGTGGGAAAATATATTTACAAGAAGAAGGAATTAAATTGTCTTTCATTTGCGTGAAATTGATGTACTTGAGTCGTTATGATTTACTTACTGAAAATCAGTAGCATTCTTTGCAGGTTAAACCATTTAGTGGAAATCGTAAAAAGCGCCGACGAGGACGTCTAAAAAGCAAAAGCTGGACAAGTGATCAGGAAAAGCACAATTCGCGATATTTTATGAACCAGCGATACATTGCCTCAACATGCCAACGACGTGATCTAATGGTTAACTTTAATGCAGTTGGTTGGTCGCGTTGGGTGATTGCTCCTACTGCCTACAACGCCGGCTACTGCTTCGGTTACTGTCCCTTTCCCCTCTCAGCCCACTTTAACACTACAAATCACGCGATCATCATCCATCTCATGTACAATTTACGCGTGGCCCCACCCCAAGTCAAACCGCCCTGCTGTACCCCGCTCACCTTCAGTCCCCAGTCTATTCTCTTCTTCGACGGCGACGAAGTCGTCCTCCAAGTCTATGAGGACATGATCGTCGAGACTTGCGGTTGTCGGTGATATAGACCTCAAAATCAGGATGTTATTTATTTCAATGAATTTTTATCCAAATTATCTCACCCATTTGCCTTGGCTTCTTTGTTTTAAAAAGAAGGCTGTAGAAACTGGATACTGTAGGGTTTATGTGTTGTCGAGGCGTGGATTACTCGCAATATTGCAGCACCACAATTGCGGGCAACTAAACCTCCGCGTAATAATTGAATTGAATCCTGAGGTTCTTTTTTACCATACTCTCCAACTTATTTCGTCCACCCTGGTTTACCCTTTTCTCATTAAAATACGTAAGCAAATGCCTTATTTTAATTCTCAAAGCAAATATTCGAATTCTCTTCAGCGGATGAATTAAAATTAACTGAGCTCAGCCAAATGCCATTATTGGAGCATCTTTGTGCTTGAAACCTCGGCATTATGCTGAATTCGACTTAATTCCTTACCGATTCTTATCATCAATGTTATTCATTGCGACAGGCATCGGTTAAGTTTTGAGCTTTCGTAGCATTTTCTTTCATTCATTGTGCTGCAACGGTATCTACATAAATTTCAAATTACCTTTGTCCGCATCCGCTTACTGTACCGAGTTAAGACACCGTTTTAATTAATTAAGGACAAAGGGACTCCGTGGAAAAAAAAGACAGTCATGACCCGTGCATATTCCAGGACAACTCACCAATTATGCATTCGTTTACATTTCTGTCCTTGGTCAGTTGATATGATATTGTTGTAAGAGGGTTCTGATGGAGACTTTGTTTATTTTAAGCAACCAATATTGATGGAAAATCCATTATTGAATGCCCACAAAAGAGAGCGTCATCAAAGAGAGGAGATTTTCTGTCCATTTAAAAAACCCTCAATAACATTGCAAAATGATTAGCGATGATGCCGCACTACCAAAATGAATGTGTGCTGACCCTCAGTGAATTACGCAACCTAGTGCACATCGGCAAATATGTCTGATTCAATTTTCTCTCTTGATTTCACGTATCACATGTCTTATCTATCAGCGTCGCCGACTCCCCAACCCACGCACCCAGGTTACACCTAACTTTGTGTGGTGCACGTAAAGCCACAATCGCAGAGCATGCTATGGACTTTTCTCCAACTTCGTTGAATTCAAACTATTTAACTGAAATTGAACGCTTAGCTAGAGCATTTTAAAATGGAAAGAAGGGTTTTAAAGCACTTTGTACATTTGTGAGCAGCCAATGCTTCAACTGATAGTTGGCGACATTTGCTGTCGAGTCTATCGAAAGTTGGTAACAATTCACATGCTTTATTTGGTTAGACTTTTGGTGCTTTTTAAAACACGATCAAACCTATCACGTAATTATCGAAACAATACGTTACTTGTAGGTTGAATTGAGACCTCAGACATCGTCCGATCTACCAACGATGGGATTCACACAAAATTTGATTTTTTTCATATGGTTGATTCTATTTGTTCTAGTTACATAACAGTTTCCAACCTTCTTGTACAGAGTTGTACGAGTGGCTATGTTGTGGGATTTGTAGAGGCCAAGATATGCCAAGTTATCTTAACAATTAAAGAAAATTTTATCAACAAAATGGACTTAGGCGAAAATCATACACGTTTCATAGTCTCATCAGGCTAATAAATTCTTTGTAGGTTAGGCTGCGGTCACCGTTGGTATCGGCGGAGTGGACAATTTGTTCGACTTCCTGTTTTGGCATTTTGCATCCAAACTTGCGCAAACCTTCATACAACTCATCAACCGTCAATTTCCCAGATTTGTCGACGTCCATTTCATCAAAGGCGGCTTTCCACTGTTCAAGCCTAAATTATAAATAATCGACGTGTAAGTAAGTAGGATTTACTAATTCAGCGCAAAATCCGCAACCTTTGCTTTATTAACTCCTGAATCACTTTGCTCAAGTCAATCGAATGCCCTGGTCTGCATTGTAAGTTTACTAAATACTTTGTTGCTGGACAAAAAAAAAAGAGAACCTCAGCAGTTGACTGTTCTACATTATGTTTGCTGAATGACAGCGGTATCTCAGTTCTGGCCTCACAATCACAATATCAAAGCGTTTTGTGAACCTATCAGCAGTACAAAAGGTTTACTTGGAAAAGTTGTGACCTGAGTTAGTCAAGCGTTATACTTTTCAAATACTGAGGAGTAATGCACCACCTCACGAAAGGCATTTGTTAGATAGACCTGGAAACAAGTGAATAATTTAAAAGTAAGAAGTCGATTTGTTTGTTGTACTCTTCACCCAAAAACAAACCGATTTTATTGAAGGAAGCATAAAATTAACAGTAACATTTGCCATGGGATACAATTCACGCAATAAAAATGAAGCAACAGGGCTTTTTAATACAGTGCTGTTGCCACATGACATTCTTGATGGGCCATCGCATTTGTGCCAGGTTAATTCATTGACCACTTTATGAGGATTTAAAGCAAGTCACCTTCCAAGAGTATGCTACCATTGTTAGTCAAAATTATTCTCATGTATAAACATTTTATTAACGGCACACATACTTACGTAGTTGGTGGAACTTCTTTCAAACCTAACGCACGCTCGTATTCGTCAAGGGTGACACGTTCATCTCCGTTGCTGTCGAAAAGACTGATAAAGTCCTAGTTTTAAAAACAGATGGTCAGCACATTTCGCTTCAATTAGGGCATTAGAGTGCAACAGTTCCAACATTAGTAAACCTAGAGGAATTAATAAACATAAATCTGTTCCACTAAATCCCTACAAGTATCGTCATTAGCTTTACTTGACTGCTCAATTGTTTTTCATTTGCTCAGAAGATGAACTTCAAGGACACGAGTAAAGGATAAAATTGGAGTGATTTGAAAGTAGGTTTTTTACTTTTCCTAGTTGCAGGTCCAATTGCGGCAACTTGACCTAAGTCAGAGCGCTACCACCGCAGTCCCAATAAGTGCCATGCGCACATCATGACCCCATTCCACCAACATGCATCTACCCGACTTGCCACGACGCAGAATCGATTGGCAAGAGGCAGTTAAATTGGTTAAAACACAAGCATTCCGATTAGGAAGAATGCAAGTCTAAAGACTGGAAGGTGGAGGTCTGCCATGCAAAAGAGAATTTTCTAATTTCAGATTCTTAAAGTGCTCGAGTTTCTAAGTACAATCAATCAGCATATGCTTTTAAGCTTTCGTAGATGTGATTATATTTAAAAAAAAATAAATAAATAAAATTGAATAAATTACAGTTTTACCTCAACTTTGGATGGAGGAAGTCCAGATTCCTCACAGCATAGCCTGATCTCGTTCTTTGAAAGAGAACCATCATTGTTAGTGTCCATGTTGTTAAATTTTTGTAATAGACGATAGCGTTCTTCATTGGTGTACTTTCCCATGATAGGATCTGGGCATTCACAGATTGCAAAATGGCTTACTCAAAGGCCTCGTCTTGCTCTCTTATGTGCTTACCAATGTAGTATTTGCTAAATTGACCTTGGCGTGTTGATCATGCAGTGTCTTTGATTGGTTATTGACACTCGACGGTATTTCTCCAAGCGATTGCGTCAACCTCAAAGTCTCCATGCAACGAATCATTTCGCACAACACGCGGTTTTACAGCTGCAGTTATTTGCGCTGCCTTTTGGAGAGACCGTGGATAATCGCAGCAGCTCACTCAAGTGCACCTACCGCTACCTGAACAAATATGGAATATTCTATAGTAGCCTGTGAGATTTGAGTAGCTGTGTGCATAAAAGCACACTGTTTGGAGCGTCAACTCAGGATTATGAATCCACGAATTTGTCTTGAATCAAAATCACTGCATACACTGGTAAGAACTGGATTTAGAAAGGCGTACACAAATTTAAGCAAGCAAGAAAGAGAATAATGCATTAACTTTTTGCTGGCAGAGGTTAAAAGCAGGGTTTTGCTTAAACTTTGCCCGATCAATATCGTCAACCTGCAAACAATCAGGTTAAATTTGAAAATACAGATTTTTACACCAATCACGAATTAGCATGACCGAACGGGTACTACATGATTGATGCATTTCAACAGAGAAATCAGTATTTCGAAAATGCTGACATAGGATCTGGAAAGTACTCAATGTTTGCCCAATATTTACAAAGCCTAATTCGCACCAACTTCGATGAATGTAGGAATGTGATAGTGCTCTGCTCTTAAAAGAAAATTCATTAACTTGGTTCATAAGGCGGATAGAGGAAGTCTTGTTTACGTTAGTCACCCCTCTAAAACAGAATAATTTTGGTGTCTTCAAAGTTATGTTGCGATTTGGGCTTTGATCTATCAAAACTTTGTTTAGGGCGTTGAAATCCAATCGCAAATATCGACATGTTTACAATTTATGCGGGAAAAACTTTCTGGAATAATTAAGTCTACATCCAATTTAGGGGTAGGCAAGTAGGAATGTTGAGAGGATTTGATACCATCTTTGACCGAAACCACCTCATCAGGGGCATGGTAATCAGGTAAGGTGAAGGCATGAAACGGAGTGGACGCAGACACCAAGATGTGGTTCACTAACCGGATTTCATTCCACTTGTTTAATTCAGGCGATTTTCCTATTTGCTCTTGCGAAGCACTAATCGTAACATACGCGAGACCTACCAAGATATTTTAATTACATAACATAAATTAATATGGTTGTCCATCAAGAGTCCAAATTGCCATTTCAAGGTATAATACGGTTTCCTTATAAATAGTCCTTAGAATAGAATGCCGCGATTCCGTACTCATAACTTTGAAGTTCTAGTTTCCTGAATCAGGGTTTATTTTCTCAGATAAGTCGTTCTATGCTTGTTTCCTGTTGAGTATTATAGGTTTTCTAGGAAAAATTTGTGATCAGAATGTCATCAAAAGATTGATTACTTCCGTACCTCGCAGACTTATCTTAAGTTAAAAGTGCACAGTTCCCTCCAGGAGCAACATTGACAAGTGAATTCACGTAAACGTGACTTGGTATTTTTATTATGATCAAATATCAGAGATGAGGAGTAGTTTTCCAAGTTTTTTTAGTGGATAATTTTTAATGGATAATAAATGCCTTTGTGGTTGGCATTGGCTAAAACTTAAGAGCTGAAATTGGGCGAATCAAAGGGAAGTAAACGACACACAATCATAAAGATTGCGAAGTGGGACTTTATTTAAATTCCCACCCCACAGAGTCTACAAGAAAAATATTTGAACTAGAAATAATCTTAGAAACTTAGTTATATCGCCTGCATTTGAGCCTGGTTGTCGCCTTGTGTAGTGCATACTATACCGGCAGGAAATTCATGCTAAAATAATTCAATGGATTCATTAATATGACACAGAAGGACAAGAAAAAGGAAGCATCAATGAAGGCTACAACAATTTTCAAAAAGGAAAACCTACATCAAAATAGCGCGTAATTATGAATTACTAACCTTAAACAAGTGAGTACACTACGAAAACGGCCGAAATGCTGCAGCAAAATTGAACTAACATAAGGCAGTTTGGAAATGCACGCGCACCATTGTTAATTGACTTGGCAAATGTATTTGAGAAAGCTTGGCAGCATTATATATCCATTTTTCATGCAGCGTATTTGTTACGCTTGAAACATAGTAGGGTGCTTTGCAGAAGAGGTGAACAAACCCTTTGAAAACAGGATTCAATTTGTCCCAACAGCTTAAATATTATGCCAAGGGCCACCTATCATCCTGGCGCAACAGTTTACACGATTCTCTGTAGGTGTCATAGTAACCAAATTAATGGAAACGTACTTTACTTAAGACACAGGCCGATATTTCCATACCTGTCTCTTGGCATCACTATCTTGTAAAATTCTACCCCACTTGGATATTGCTGCAATGCACTACCTTCATAAAATCTTATGCAAATTTCACTTCTACAGAATTGTCAGTTGAAAAAAAAGCTTCGCTAGCACTGGTAGGATGACTAAGTAAATTGTAAGAATAGCAATCACTCAATATTGAAACATTTGTTGAGCCGTAGTTTTTGCTTAAATGTCATCTATTTACACCTGAGTTGAGTGACACTTGTCGTAACTAGACCGACAAAAATTATTGATTTAACGCCTTAATAAAGAATAATGCCTATATTTCTGTTTCACATTCAGATATTTAATTTTCTACAAATATTTATTTTAATTGTCAATTAATTAAAACTAGCGGGTGTGGATGGACAGGTGGGAGGAGTTTCAGGAATTGGAAGCCTTACCAGTGCGAGTGATGCGGATGTTGATTTGGTTACCATGTATTTGAGGGTAGGAATTACCCTTCCGGCTTATTAATTTTATGTGTTGGGTTCCTGATGGGCAAAACTGGTGGTCAGCACATTATTTTATAAGGATGACATAAACTACTCCTTGAACGTTTACAGGTAGCGCATACGTATAAAAAAGAATTTTGCAAAAATGTCGAAACTTTCTCACCCTAGCACTTCCGCTTTGCGTTAGACGGTAAGTGAAGGAATCATACGATTTAAGGCAATTGTTTAAGTTCAAATTTTCCTAAAATTTGGGTACACTTTTTATATACCAATACTGATAGGCTCGTAACCCTCTCACATAGCGTCTTATTGAATAAGTGTAAAGCCAATGATTTCGTTCAATTCTTGAGTACAGACCTAGGAGTCGAATGATTGAATGGCTCTTTGCTAAAGCTACCCTTCCTGTTTGTCTTTTTGTGCCTGCTTATCTGAGCTATTTTGACTGGAATCTAAACGACATTATGCTTGTTTGCGCCTGTGGTGCTTCCGCAACTGAAAGCAAATTGTTTTATTTTCCTACTTTTTATTACCAGACCACTCACTTCGATTGCCAATTCGACTATCGACGAAAAATTTTCAGAGGTATGCTTAACCACTGTTTTTATTCCACTTCCGACTTGTCTACCTTTTGGAATGTCATTAAAGGATTGAGAGTGGTAAACTTCCTTACCGCTTAGTTAGTTTACGCTATTTGTGTGAAGTGTCGAAATCTTATGCAAAATACAGCTACCTTGTGTAAATTTCTTTATGAAATACATCCCTAAACTGAATGTTATCCACCACTAGTGTTCCGAATAATTCACCCACTTGTACTGATAATGTGAAGTTGTAACAAGTGTCCAGTGACTCTTTCTAATTGAATAAGTTATGTGGTCTTGCATTAGGTGGCAAGCCCCACCAAACCTCCAACAAAAACGCAAGAAGTACACCCACACAGAAGCGCGCAATTTCGATTATGATGCAGGTAAATCACTTTTTAGGCATCTCTGCACAAGAGAAATATAGCTATACCGATGGGAAAACAGAAGGTTTTGATGTGTAACTGATGTCGGTGTAAAAGGTCATCTCGATGTTCGTGGCTACTGCCTAGAAATACATTGTCTCTATTTCATAGAAAGTGGCTTCAGATGCAGTATGCATAGTATGTTTAGTTACACATTGCCTTTTAAGTAACTGAGAATCAGTTGTCAAAGCGTTATTCAGCTTGACAGGTCCGCACAGAAATTTCTTTCGAAATTTAAAAGTACACCCTTTCCTTACACATGAGTGCAACATAGCGCGCCCAAACACTCCTTCCCAAGGTAGTCAAAATTCGACACCTATGCAAACAATCCAAACGCATGGATATCGAGATTGTGGACATGTGAAATAAGAGCATATATATTAACCGCTTTTGTGACTTATTTGTAGATTAATAAAACAATCATTTGAAATGGAACCAAATCACCAACCCACTTAAATAGTTAGTTACAAAAGAAAAAAGACGTTTTATAAGGGAAAGGGTCTGTGCACATTTGTCTACTTGTTAAACATAAAGCACTTCCCCTTTATGCTAAAGACAGCAGTTCTATGAAAAATTTTTTTCTTATAGGAATATGGTCTTCCTGCATACCTATTAAATGGATAGGCGGTCTTAATGGGGGGTTGAACTGCTTCGGACGGTGACCTTAAAGTACTTATGTTCGGAAATATCCCGATGCTGAAAGTGATCCAACAGGAGGATCGTTGCAAATCGTTTTAAGAATTTTACAAAAAAGTCACGATGGGCATCTCAACTGACTAAGTGGAAAAATATAGGGATTTTAAAAATGCATAAATCACTGCTAGTATGTTTACTTCAGTAAGTCAATGATTTTGAAAAGCTACTTTTGCTTATTGCTGAATTTTAATCTGCCATCAAAGCAAAGGTAATATTGGCACTCAGCTACCTCCATTCACACCACTTGTGGGCACACTGGTATATTATTAAAAGTTTCTAATGTCCAAAAAAATATTACTGACTAAGTGTGGAAATGAAACAATGTAGCCATCGATCCATGAACATTGTGTACGTAGAGAATCCTCCATTTCAACTTTCATGCAAATACGAAAATGCGAGATAATTTTGGTGCAAGGAGACCTCATCCAGGAAAATTGGTCAATTGTCATCAATAAACAGAAATACAAAAAACGTGTGTTACAAGCTTAAAGTGTTGAAGTGTTCTTGCACCTAGACATTGCAGTTTGTACAGTTGGGTGATTCAAAAAGTGACACCGTTTTGAAATTTTGAATTGAAGAGGTTGTCTTTAGAGGCGGCAGAAATGCTTTAGGTCCTGGAAAATTTTGGTTGCATTTTTTCGTACATCCTTGTGCATAAGACCAAAAATGAGGGGATTGCAACATGAGGCTATCGCGTAGAGAACAGAGAGAAATACATAAACATCTGGCGGTGTTCCCAGTGTCGGAAAAACCCTGGAAGTCATGTTTGCGCCCGCCGGTAGAGTACAGTCTGCAGGATCAATGTTAGTTCCATCAATCATTCGAACCAGTCCGTAGGGAAGGTATCCCACTATGAACAGAAGAAATACTACACCAAACATTTTTGTTATGCACATTTCCCGGGAAATTCGTCTTTTGTCCACATTGGCGAAAGAGTGGCCGAAGGCTTGCCTTTTTCTGTGGATGTTGTTTAATTTCGGCCACCCCGATATCATATCTGCAGATCTATTGTAACGAAGTTGCCTAGTCTGTAAATCCACGCGATAATTGTTCTCCTTGTCAGCGCCCAAAATAGAGTACGCTAGTCCAAAACTTTTTTCTTCATCATCTTCTCCTAAGAATGGTGGCTCTGAACACGTGTTTTCTAACGTTGGAAGGTAAGAATCAATCTTGATCTGAAGTGTTGTGTTTGAAGGCGTGGTGTCATTTGGGATTTGTGAGCTTTTTAAATGGCGGCTAACGCGAAAATTCTTTCGTCGGACGAACATGAAGGTGGCAGTGAAGCATACGGAAACAATAATACAGGGAAGAATAACTGTCAAGAAAAGCACGCATATAATTCGCTCTTTTTCACTGCGTTTGTACACACAGCGGAGTAAATAGGGTGAATAAAACACAAAATGTCTAAGGAAGGACTTAATATGTGGGATGATTTCGAGTGACAACGACTCATGGTCTCCTCGTGACTTGCGATATTTACAATACGCCAGACTGTTGAATACAAGTGTTAAAATAATTGGAAAAACTCGACTGCCAAGGATGACGACAAAAATGTACAACCTCTTGCGTATTTGGAGATAAAAATTCCACTGAACGACTACGAGGTATCGATGGAAAGCGATGAAAGCATGATGCCAGAGGCTGGTTCCCACTAGAATCATGTTTGCCTCGGGAACAATAAAGCAGGGAAGTGTCTCCGCAATCCACCGGTTGCAGTAGTACGAGGTAAGTACAAACGTCTGAACTAATGTCAAGTTAATGAGATCATTCACACAAAGGCTCATAATCAAAGTGTTTATGAGATTTTGTCGTAGTCTTACGCACCGAATTAATGTCCAGAGTAGCCACGCATTCCCTAATACACCCATGAGGAGAAATGCAGTCATCAAAACGGAGGCCGTGACGGTGGCTATTTTAGTGGGTTCGTGATGAGCCATGCAGTTGACCGAGGCGTTTTGAATTTCGTAATTCATTTCAATGATGAAACGAGCTTGCGTTTTGATTAAAAGGTTTACATTAAGCTAATAAAATAATTGTTTTTAATCGTTCAGGGCTTGACCACACATTATCTTCAGACACTTGATTGGTTGCTCTAGTATGAGGGTCAAATATTTCTGGCCAATCAGTATCTCCTATTAACTCGTATCGGGTTGGATATTTAAGACACTTTGCGAAATGAAAAAAATATATTGATGAATTACTTTGTTTCCATAAAGTGCAACTTAATTTTGTTTGAATATTTACGATAAAGTGATCTACTCTGAATAGTTATGGACCATTTAAATGCAATAAGGACGGAGATATAGTTAAATTGAATCCCACATGTCAGGCTCTTTGGTACACTAGAGAGGAGAAGATTTTGTGCACCATGAAGTGGAGAAGAATATGTTTAATGTACTACTAACCAAGCAGCATATTATTCAACCATCGAGGGCATAAGACTAACATAACTATGATTCGGGTCGTGTTGGATTTCCATATTTGAAATTTCTTAGCTACTCTGGAAACGCTGTGGTTAATGCAACTAAATTTTGCTGTTCAAAAATGATTTAACATGGATATTTAAAAAAAGTTGAAAAAATTTAAATTGTAAGGTGCATTAAGCTCTTAAAATTGGGCGATTGTTAAAATATCTAACCTCATTTTGTGAGCAAAAAGTTACATCATTTCTAACTCATGTAATTCACGTAATTACTACATCTTTAAAAGCATATTCAAGCAAGCTTCCTCTCTTTTGCTTAACAATCCATTGCTTAATTTGTTCGGTTTTGCATGAATGACTGATTTAATTAGCTACCGAGGCATAATGTACTTAATGTGCCTAGTATACTTTCCATTTCTATTAAAAGATCATAACAGATCACAAATTGCAAAACATTGTATAAATCTTTCTTCGCTACTAAGTATATCGGTTGTGTAATACATGGCTGTGATGTGAAATATGGGTAGGTGGGTAGCTTCCGAGGTTATCGGATAAATCTACTTAAATCAAACAGATCCAAGCACGACGCAAATCGAATGTGGATTGAATTCCGGCCATGTCCAGGTAACTTGCATTGGATTTTGTAGCACCACGTGCCACAGTCTTGACGTTATAAAAATGGGCCACGAAAGGGCTTCAGGTCTTTTTTGAGATGAATGTATTAATCCATTCATTTATGCACTAGATCATCTTGATGGCCTTTCTGAAGCTCTGAAAGTAAAGCGCAAAAGGAACTCAGAAAGTATAGTTTAGGTTTGGTTTCGAAAGTCCTGGAGACACATTTCTACCGCAATTGATCAAATTCCCTAAGCGATTCCTCGACTGTCCATGCTTCTAGAGATTTAATCCTCCCAACACGGTTTGCAATGATCAATTTTGAGATCTTGCAAACCAATGATTTATTAGTTAAAACTACCATTTTGAGTCCTAAGGACACCTTTCTTGACGTTGATTTGTTTTCTTAATTCCACAATAAATGAAACCCGAAAGTATGATTTAGGTTGTAGTTAAGTCTGATTGGCACATTAACCTACTATCGTAGTCAGCCACTCATTAACAAAAAGGTAGCCACTATCCATTGATAACCTTATAGAAAAGCATGGCAGCAAAACTTTGATCTGTTACTAAAATAAAAAGGACAGGTAAAAGTAACGCACTGATGGAAGATATTTATGGTCCCAAATACTCAAGGCGTCCAAAAAGTATACTCTTTCAGGCATTTACAATTAGCAAATTTTATGCATATTAAATCGCTTCTTCAACCGCTTCTTCAGGCAAACAGATCCAATAGTTTTGTATTTACCTCGGTCAAAAATTGGCAAAAGCCATACGCTTTATCTACCTATTAACTTAGTGCCCAAAATCACAGACCTAAAAACCTCAGAAGCACCAATCGTTTTATTGGGATCATCTAAAATTTAAGATACCCATAAATGTCTGCGTGCTGGCGCTCATTAAATTCAGGAGGTTAAGCAGATGAAAGATGGTAGCACGTTTGTGCAGTGTAGAGAAAAAAAAATGCTGAGTCTGTGCCTAGCATTACATATTTGCACAAACGAAAACTTTGACGAGATTTAACGATCTTAGCAACGAATTCGTTTGTCAACTCGCCATTATCGAAAGAGCACCAGACAAAATCCCATTTTTGATATTTTAAATTCGTTTTGGAAATAGCGGTAGCAAAATTCCAATTCCTGTAGATTTTAAACAGCGTCGATAAAGCAACGCGACCAAGAAAATTAACATTCGCTGCCGTTGACTTGCATTTATGCGCACTCCACCACAGGAAAATTTCCAGTCGAGATTTGAATTAAGGACCATGAAAGCAACTTAACTTCGGTAGAGTGAAGTTTTTTTAGTAGCACTGCTGTTTACGAGTCACTGGTTAGCTGCGAAGGATAGTAAACAGAGTATGTGTCGCAGACGACTGAACGCCTCCATAACAAAACTTCATACAAAGGAGGAAAAAGGCGTTAAATCCAACTGCAAAAAACGCATTTATTTACGCCATATGTGAACTTGTGGTGTTAAGAAGAACACACTTGAACAAAAAAAATATAGCAACTGGCTAAAGCAAAAGTCGATCGACTTCCATCCGCTGCACATCGGCGTATTCACCACCAGCGGCTTTTTTCGCCTCCATCGCTCGAAAGGTGGCCAGTTTGATCTCAAGAAGGGTCACCACATCGCTCCACAATTTCATCTGTCGCAGATTCATCGCCTCGTTTGCGTCGAGGTTCTTCTCCTCCTCTTTCAAGGCCAGTGTTTGCGCCTCCTGCTCAGATATTTTCTTCAAGTATGTGTCCCTATTAAAATATTTCCATTTAATTAATGATACTTTAGCACCCATTTAAGATGATGGTAAAGTAGTTTGGATGTTATCGAAACAGACTGATTTCATTTTGCTGAGCTGGTAATAAATTTGGGACACGCAAAAAAATGCTTCTCCAGGTAATACTGCAACTTATTATTAGGAAATCGTGATAGCAGTTGAAAAATACCACTCAGGTTAATTCACTTAACTTACTCAAATACAGAATTCGTCAGTATTCTTTCAATGGCAATAAGTTTTGCCTATTTAATTTAGGCATAATATATGCTAACCAATGTAAATGGAGCAAATGAAGGAAAGTTTCCTTCCTCCAAAAAATTCGGCCATAATAAGCGCTGACAAAATACAAAATTTCAGGTTCACCAGTCTTATCGAATCTTCATACCTAGCGAGAATAGTAACATAATAAAACGAATGATGGACTTGAACACTAATAAATTTAAGGTCAATACAATAAGTAAGGTTCAACTGTTCTAATGACTGAAAATAAAAAAGTGGATTCTAGAGATGCAGTCTTATTTGGTAAGGCATTGCCTTCTACCCACTATCGTTTCTTAACAAATGAATCATGGCGCGTGACCAATTAAGAACTTAGTTTTAGTAATGGACAATGGCTATTCTAGGTACTAACCAAGAAAACACTTGATTATGAAACAAAATTAAAGGATTAACTTCCACAAAACGGAAAATTAGAATGGCATTTCATGCCAGAGAAGTTTCTCCCAGAGGATTTTTATTGCCAGTTTTTTAAGCCGAGTGGGTGGATATTTAACAGAATCAGTCCCTAACCGATAGCTGCGTCGTTTAACAGTGAGACTAGTCACACCGTCGCCGTTGGCTGCCCCGCTGCTAGAGGTGAGATAGCCACGCATCTCCTCCTGGAGGCGGAACTGCTGAACTTTGAGGATGGCCAAAGTAGCGTTGAGATAGTGGAATCGCGACTCCTCTACTCGCGCCTCCTCGCGCAGAACACGCACCTCCTGCTCCAGAAGTAACGTCTGTGCGTCCCGACTGGCCACAAATGCATCGTACTGCGCCTTCTTCTCTGCATGCAGCTGGCTCAGCTCCTTGTGCGGAAGAGCAAGCAGGTATGACTACCAATTGTGGTCTTACTTAGAATGTAACTCTAAAGGGTGGGAAGAAAGTGAATCATACGGCTCTGCGAGTTTCTCTAATCAAGTTCACATAACGCTTTTGGCTCTTTCAATTGTAGATGTTCACCAGACCAGTGGCCTACCCAACTTTAATTTTTAAATAGTAAATTGACTTATCGGGTACAGCGTTATGTGAACATCGTGAGCTTTGCCCTATCTGTGGCATTAAAATGCACGCAGTTATCCACACAATAATTGGAAATAATGGCAGTTGGATTAACACATTGTGTATTAACCCTTGACCGACATTACAAATACAGCTGTGTAGAATAATATTAGTTAACTACATGTCGGTACCAACTTATCGTTTAAAGTTCGTACACTTTTGTCCATATACTGATTTATACCAACCAACTCGCTTTCATCTAAGACGACCAAAGATACATGTTTAAACATAACCTACTTTAGAAGGGGATTCATCATCAATGCTTTGTCCACATCCAGAGGAAATTTATTTACAATCGATTCAAGTGAAAGAGACGTCCTTTCGAGGTCGCATACATTCTACTGTCATTATGCAGTCGTTCAAAAACATCCCGTCTTTAAAATGGTAGCGTGTGTAATGCCTCCTTTGTTCTGACTGCCGGTTGCGGTTTCGGTCACTTAGGTGGCCATATTATCCTACCCGAATGAGGTGGCCTCCGCATCATGCTAGCAGCCTCATTCCCTCCGCTTTCTGTTTATATGTATTCTACCTTATTGTTATGCCTTCTTTTGCCTTTAAAGTAGTCTCGAGACACTACAGCATAGGCTTGGCTGTAACTCGTCCTATTCACGCAGCACACTTTAAATCCTATGACACTGAATCGAACACCCCTACAAAAGGCGCTTTAGCTTGTAAGCGAAAATTTTGACTCTTACAGTTAACCTAACAAGAAATAGATAAGTTATTTCAGGTACACGGTGAATAAGTTGCAGAGGTGTTTTACAGTCTTGGATAATTAATTCATGCAATAAAACCCTTCCTTATCATCACAATGACTTAAAATATCTTCTTGTTTTTTCTCACCTTGGTGTTAACTACCCTTAAAAACGGTCACTGAGATCATTAATGAAGATGAGCGCAGGTTAAGTCCGATACACTAGGGATACAATCATGCAACACTGAAAAACACCCTAATAAAATAATCACAGTACCGTATTTGTGGGACAGTTATTTAAGCCAAATCTAGGTACCTTAAAGCCAAGCCATTTACCAACCAAACTCGATGCTCTACTGTTTAAGTAATAGCTTCACGATTTTTTAAACGGTACGCATCTTCAGCTGCTAGTTAAAGTAGTTTTAACTATAGCACATCGAAAATCAAGAAGTCTATGCCTTCACAGTAAAATGGTAAGAAGTAGTGTACTTTCAGAAAACAATTCGGCTGCGCCATCAGATCTTATGAATCCAGACATAATTGCCAGAAAGTCATCCTGTTTCCGCAAAAAAGCATGCAATTGGTGGAAAATTTTCTAAAATATATTCATAAACAAAGTTAAAGACGTCCATAAACCATAAATGCCCTAGTCTTACTTAAAAACTGAAAATAATGTCCACAAGACACGTGTGTGTGAAATAATGCTCTGCATTATAGTGTTAAAACGAACAAACGCTTCTGCTCCCATAAGTACCATTTTAATAGCAGAATGGCTCCCTCGATCGCTTAAAAAACCCATCTAATGGCCATCTTTATAGAGTTAGGAGATGGATAGTTTATAAACAAGACTGGAAATTGGTTCGTGCAAGATGTCGTCCCCAGTTATATATGGCAGACTGTATCAGATAAAATATTGCATGGTATTTCATAACACCAAACCCGCTGATTCAAGAGCGGAAATGTTAGTATTCGACACACCTGCGCCTTGGTGCGTAGAGGTCTGAGCTCGCGGATGAGGGGGGCCAGTTTGTCTCGGCGGGCGTTTATTTGTTGGTTGAGCCGACCCACCAGGCATGCCATCTCTTCCAAAACGCTCCCTTTGCGCTGATTCAAATCCGCCGTCTCCTCTGATACCTACCAATTTATAAAACTGGCTTTTCAATGACTTTTATTTTGTAATTCTAGTCATGGGATGATATAGGGATAGATGTTTAATTGTAAAATGAACCGCTCATATAGGATTCACAAAAATTGGCATCATCTACAAAACAAAACACTCCTTGTGGGGAAATTTTTTTAAAAGATTCGCTTTGCATATATCAAAAAATGAAAGCTCAAAGCGTCACACTACGTTATCATGAGCTATTTACCTCCCGCAGAAGTCTTTATTTAAGTCTTTCAAAAGAATAACCAAAAGATAAATACCTTTAAAATGGGCTAGTACTGAAATAGAGATTGATCCTGTCCTTGCCTTGCCCTTTTAATTTTGCTGCTGATGCATCTAGTCTTGGAAGACACCTGATGCTGGCGTTGCTCTTGCTGCCTCCTAGGATTGGCTCACTCACCTAGCTGTAAGTTTCCTGCTTGCCCTCATCAAATTCCCCTATTCCGCCCTCGTTATGCGCCCAAACTAACGAGACCAGATTACTCCCATGAGCCTTAAGATGACTGAAGGGCTGGCAATTACCGATGGAGTATTGTTTTGATCCGCGTATCCATAAGAAAACCTGATTAGAATGGACGTCTTCCTAGACTACAACCAAACCAAACCACGGATCGCTTCTTGGGTTTTGATTACCACTTATTCTGCTGCTTGCATTGGACTCACGCAGCTCCTCGGGTTGGAAGGCATTGCATTCTGTTTCCCGACCTCACAGAGTCACACACGCACACATGCATGCAAAAGGCGAGATTTATCAAACCAAGGATAGTTAACTTGTTGGTCCTGCCGACGGCCTGTAAAGCATTCATCCGATTCCTACATGCTATTTGTGTCGCCCACTCCCCAAAGTTAAGCTTCCCACCAAAAAGTCAATCGTGGAGTACCATACATCTTTTTTCCAAGTAGTTTAGTTAGAATAATGTACAATAAAAGTAAAATGCAGCTGACATTTGAAATCATTTACAGCAAATCAAAATAAGATTAAGAGTAGTGTTGAATACGCTGGTTTAGATAGGTACGTGTGATAATGCGTAACACTTGTGGAGCCTAAATTGTGCTTTTGAAGTCTTTTAAGTAAATAGTGCCTACATATTTAGCATTAAGACTTCGTTTAAGAGCATTTGTTCGTTGTACTAACGATTATCGAAAAGGAAACAAACCTTTTCTAGCTTTGCCATTGTGTCCCAATAGCCGCTCATGCCTTGCACCGCCTCAGCAGCGTCTAGTTTCTTTTTGGCCTGTCGTGTGACGTCTTTAAGGATATCCAACGTTCTGGTTAAAATACCCCTTTCGGCCTTTAAGTTATTGAGCAACGCCCGTTTCTCCTTGTAGGCGCTATTCTTTGTACGCAGTTCTGATACATAGCTCTGGAACTATCAAAAACAGAATAATGTGAAGGCAAAATTACATGACATTTCCATTATTTGCTATGCTTTATAATTGTGTTGTAAAGTATTGCAAGTTTCCTCACAGATGAAGCAGGTTTCGATCCTAAACAATTTTGTAGATGTTGTATCCCCTAGATAAACGAATCTGACAAAGGTTTCTCACAGATTTTTCGTAGAGAAATCGGCTATTGCTCCGTTGGTGCAATGAAATTTTCTTGAAACATAACTCACAGATCGTGCATAAAGTACGCCTCTTTCACGGCGTACCCTTACTTACTATTTTCTGCATTCGGTTTAAAGGCCAAGCACCTCATGCCTTATTTCGCCATACCTCACAATTGCTGACGGCCTCATTATTCATGCTCTGCGTGGTGTCATGCTAGTAAGCTACTAACCCTTGGAGCATTACCTTTGACTACACTTTGTAGCATTTAATCTTGATATCTGCTTATAAGAAGTCAAATGAATGGCTAAGGGAATGGGGAACTACGCAGAACAATAGCCGCATCTCTAAAACTGCTTTAAGTTAAGCCCTTTTGTTTAACAACGCAATACAATGAAACATCAAGCACAAAGGCTTGTAGGTTCCATTAATTATTAGCCTAGATTTTCTGGAATCACTCATGACTGTATGTATTCGGAAGAGTTTTGGAAGTAAATCAGTCTACTTGGCTGGGTGACGCATGGTGAAAGGGTGAGTTCACAAACCCCGCGTGGTTGGGCGCTTAGATGTGGTGCCGCCATCTTTAAAAAAATACAGCTACACTCTCGTGGGCGGATTTGCGAATTCCGTCAAAACACAGTAAATAAAACGAGCACAAATGAAAGAAGAAAAGTGGCATTTATTAAAAAGCCCTAAGAATTTTCCCAATGTTCACTGCAAAAAAACGCCTTGAAATATATACACATAAAGCTAACGCTTTAACAGCAGCAGATGCTTCCTTCGCAAAAAAACTAATAAACCACCTCGGTAATTACTTCGGTAGTGTTTAGATGTCAAACCCGTCCACCAAAAAGCGTCACACAACATGCATTGCCTTCTGGTTAAAATCATTTAAAATAATTTTAAAGTTTCAGAAGAATCGCAAAAGAATATTTTGCCTCTCAAGGTGCATTTTTATTGTCCAATTTCCTCTTCCATTTACGTTAGTTTTGATTCAAAGAGCCCCAACTGATGGATTTTTTTCCCTCAACGGAGCACCTGTTTGATGCCACTCAGAAAGTGAAGGTGAAATGAACGAAAAACTTACATCTTCTGCATTAAATTGACGAGGAGTGGTGAAATTGACACCATCAGAAAGCATCGAAGCACTAGTGGTGACGACACCAGCAGAGTCCGTACAGCACATCTTTTGGAGTGTCTGGGCATGCTTTTCACGCATCTCGGCGAGCTCCTTAGCTATGGCAAGGTGCTTATCTCGGGCTTCCGCCAACGCTGAGGCCGTTGCCTCCTTCCTGTTTGCAGCAATGCTCGCCTGCTGGCGAAAGAGACTCGTCTTATCCTCCAGTGGGTCCGTCGCCACCATGCGCTTCTCTACTAGACGGTTGGTCTCCAATTGAGCATCCCGAAGCTGCGGACGCAACGTCGGAGAGACGCGTTTGATGACATAAATAACTAATGTTAGGGTAACAATTTAAGCATTTTCGCTTGCTAAAGCTAGCAATCCTTTGAAGGCGCAGTCTATTCAGACAACATAATGAAACTTGCTTTGAAAATTTGTGCTTAAAAACTAACACAGAACACTCTCCACAACAGTTCCTGTTAAAAAACTGCCACTTTGGTACCGCTGGAAGCATGAGACAATTTCTTGAGCAAATAAATTCATGCTAAAACGAGATATTTGCCACCATTTGGCTAATTAGTGATGACAAATTTAGGATGGCTTCAGTTATTTTGTGCGGAATGGTTTTGTGTTAAAGTGTGTCGGTTTTAAGAAAGACCCAATAAACGCTAATGTATGTAGTTGGGCGGGAGACACGACGTACCTTCTGATTAAGCTGATCGAGAAAGGCATGAGTCATGGCTGGATGATTCGCCACCCTCGTAAGGTCTTCCACGTATATCTTAGTAGTTTCTATTTCCTTTGGCTGCTTATCTGCAGCAAGGTATTGGTTCACCTTCACTTCCTCCTCCAAACGATGCAAGAGATCTAGAACAAGTTTCAAAACGTGAAACCTTCCATTCTATCATTATTTGTTACCTTCAGAACAGACTCATAGCAACTTGGCACAGCTTCGTACATTGAAGAAATTTTAAGGGCATTTCATTGTTAACTGATGTTGCTGTTTACGCATATTTTTTAAAAAATTCCAAGATGTTTATACTAAGCCTTATCCATGTTGGTTATCCACTACACATAAGTACCACAAAGAAAAGAAGTTTTTGGGAATACCTTCAACACCTCCGGTACCGCTCCAACAAATCCATTATTATACCATCAAATTAGAATTGTTTTGCATGTAAGGGATGGTTCTGCAACTTTTGAAACGTTTTTAACTTACATCAGCCTCCCAACTCTACAGTGAATTAGTGAAGTAAGGCAAATACAGTTTAGTTTAAAAGTTAAAGCGAACTGAACAGAAAAAACTTGTCACTGTCAGTAACGGTTGCAATAACAATCAATAGCCACTAGATGTGTGCACCTTATGGACTGAGGCTCAAAGTCGCTTATTGTTCTTTAATATGTTCTATTTATTTTTGGTACAATCTTAAAGCAAATAAGATTTAATAGCAATATGGTTTTCGATTCCACTTTTCGACAGCGTTGACTCAACCAAGTAAAATATACCAAAAAAATAAGTTAATACGCCCTAGTTGCTGACTTAGTCAAGAATATGATAAGCGCAGAGTAATTACTAGAAAAATAGTTTGCTTCAAAACGCTGAAGGTAATGTTTTGAATTTCAGTCCTGGGTCTTTGAAAGCGTGTTTTAACTCACGAAGCTGTTTTAATTCCGACTTCTCCATTACGCTGACCAAGGTACGTTTTTGGGATTAAACCTAATCCCATTACTCATTGAAGCGAATCACCGAGCCATAATTCAATTTGTTAAAAATTATAACACTTCTACACCGAAAGTTCTTTGGTGAGAAGTTGAGACGAACCTCATCGCATTTTGATTCTGATTGAATTCATTTGGATTTAATGGCAATGTTTGGTATGTACCAATGAGCCCGTTCACAAGCTACGAAAGTTTGATTAGAGCAGTGTTTGAAGTGGGCCAATTTGTTCTTACTTCATATGAAAGAAGTCGTATGGAACACAAATGCGTTTGTCAACCTTAAATTTCTTGCTTGGATTCCATTGAAAACCACGTAAAGCTTTAACCTCCCAGCAAACAAAAATAGGTTTGATGCAAACAAAATCATATAAACGACTGATTACAAAGAAAGCTTTAATGACGAAGCTGTGCCAGCCTCAACCTCTAAGCATGCTGAGTACATTCGCATAAGTTTCCAGCTATTTCATTAGCTTTTCCGCATGAAGTGATTTGGGGAAGATACCAGTGAAGGGTATGAGGTGTGCTCAAGCGTTAAAGCTACCTTGGTGGTACCACTAAACCATCACTGAGCAGCACATTTATTAGCAAATCCACAATCTACTTTGTTTTTATAATGCTACATGAGATGTCCACTTGTTGGCACTAATAGAGGCTTAAACATTGACTATGCAAAGGGTTGGCACAGTGTCACTGCACTTGTAATACCTACTTTCTTTGAATGTATCTCGTAGGTGAGAGGCAGGTGAACAAGTTAAATCTAGACCTGGACGAGCTGGCCAGTTCTCCGGACGTAGACGCACCCATTTTATAACTTCTAATAATACGCTACCCACCGTTTCACCTACTATAATAAAGATGCCCAAGAACATTCAACCTCCTCACCGCCAAAGCGCAATTTCACAACACACTCTGTGTACAGGTAGCGGTTTTACATTTTCATTTATACAAACCAGGGGAGTTTTAACTTTCCACTGTTCATCGATCAAATGCCGATTTTTCAACTGTTTTGTATGGAAATAAATCGGGATATTTCATCAACTGGTGAATTTTACCACCTGTACTGTAACACTTTGTTTACTTGACTACTGGTTTTGGTTACAGTCTATTGGGTGACTATATTGCCTTTGCGGAATGGGCTGGCCTATGAGCTATGCCGGTAGCCCAAACCCCTTTCTGTTTGCCGAATATAAATTCTATTCAAGTATTATGCCTTCTTTCGTCTTCAAGGAAGTCTCAGGCCGCTACAGCACCGCCGTATTTTTAATTGTGCCCCCAATCTTTACGTCATTGCAATATTTCGTTTAGTGGTTCAGCATGATAGAACTATTGATGTGCATTATGCTTTACAAAAATTTTTATGAATTCACTGATTTAACTCAATTGACTTTGAGGATGAATTGAAACCATGTTTTCTTTAAATTCGCATTCGCACAGGCTTTTGAACTGCCACACTATGCAACTTAGAGGAGGCGAACCAAACCCATGAGCATTCGTTCAAATGTGGTAGAGAATCAACTTTTGATTTAAATGTCTATTTGCTTTGCAATTGGAATTAAAAGGCGTTCCGTGGAAGGCATAGGCAAATGAATCAAAGTTCTTTAACAACTTATTGCGTACATTGCGTTCTCATAGCTTATAAAATGACAAAAAGCGTAAATAGACAGGAAAATTACCGGAACGTGTTTGGGAATTGCGTAACTTACTCTCAGCTGTGCAATCGGTGGCCCGTCTATGTAGCTCATTAGACTGTTGTCGAAGCTCAACGATTTTTCCTTCTATGTTTTGAATCTAAAAGCCAGAAAGAATGCAACAAACTGGCATTTGTCCATACAAATTAAAGTCGGTGATTCGAAAAACAAGTAAGGGTTCTACGAGTCAGTAGAAAAAATGTTTAAATAAGGAATAGCAAGATTACATCTACAAAACAGAGCATGTTGCCCTATTAAACAAACCTTACCATTGTTCTTTGCTCTCGAACCTGATATGCGATCTTACTCTCTCGTTCCCGTTCTAATCGTAGTTTTCGCGCCATGTCTAACATCAATGTACTCGTAGGGAACATTTCCAACTTAAAAATGATGAAATTCGGCAATTAACGTCGAGTGGTGAACGAGGAAAACAACCAACAGTTGTCTACTAACTACCGTAAGTAGGGTATTGCTTTCGATGAAGTACCTTTTTCTTCATTCGATTGATTCGGCGCAATATTTGATCCTTTTCCTCTTGCATAGCCGTAATATCATTTTTTACTTCTGTTGTAGATAAACCCTCAGATTTCAGCGACTCCAACTGTTTATGAGCATTTTTAAATGTTTCTATTAGAGCCTCATGCTGAAACAAACACGCACGCTGAATTAGAAATATAGACTTCTAATAAGGCAGTCCTAAAATTTTTGCTTAAAGCACTTTTCGCATATAGACACAATTGCCCAGTTCTATGTTCCTTAAATATCAAATAAAGCACAGCGTGAAAACTAGAGCACAAGCAAGGTACTCTAATGACTACTGTAGCTGTGTAAGTAGAGATAAAATAAATCCCAGATTCCGTCGCACCATCTATTACCACAAAGAAAACGCATATTTATGGGCGCTGCCTCACAAACCTCCGCATACAACTTGCTTAATTCAGGATCATGCATGAATTCTGATGGAATCCTAACTTTCATAAGAAATTTCGAAAGATAAGACCGTTTCTTATGTTCTTCAAAATTTTTCAATAAGGACTCCAAAATCGGATAGATATATAACTTATCGCCGACTACAAGACCCTCGCAGAATTTAGTTCTACAAAATAGGAGCACGTATCGTCTCACTTACAATTCTCCAGGGTCTGTTGGGACATTATATCTAAGAATTCGCAGAGCCTCCAGAATTCGCACTGTAGTTTGTTCCGGTGTTTCTTCTCGTATGTCAATTTTATGCTTATGTTTCGAGTTAAAATACAAAAATGTACCTTCTGATCAAGTTCTCCGAGAACATCGCTAAGTATCTGAAGTAGTAGGCTAGAATCCAACCCGTCAAATGTTATGAAATTAAAATTGCGATTAAATGGAGGCGCCGTGAGCTTTTCTGTTATAAATTTAATAATTTCGCTCATAGCACCCAGTCGTCAAGATCACTAGCATTTGAAAAGTCAACATTAGCCTTTGGCCTTATTTAGTGCACTAGAACTTCCCAGTACAATATTATAGGTTTTTGGTAGCATAAAGTCTCAAATTTATATAATGCAAAATTAAACTAATTTTTGTGAAATACAACGTCTGTTAAAATAGTAAGGTAATTATCATGGAAAGACCTTATAGATGTCGCCTAAGATTTCACAGTAATCTTCCCTCCAATGATTTTTATAAGAAGCACTTTCTCCACAATGCTTAACCATGTCTAATGATATGTATGCATATGATTGCAATACTTTTGTTTGTTTGAACTGCCGGTTTCGGCCACTTGGGTGGCCATATTGTACGGAGCCGGTTGGTCGGCCTTTGGATCGTGCCAACAGTCCCCATGCCCTCTGTTTCCAGAATACATGTATTCTACCCCCAGTACTATGCCTTCTTTTACCCTAAAGGGAGTCTCGGGGCGCCACAATGATGTTTAATTTTTTATTGCGTTGTGCTCTGATTCCTGTGCAAACCAGTCCACAAGTTTTACATAATTCTTCTAACCAGTTAAATTTGGAGCGCAGTAAATGAAGCTAAGTTTGTACTTTGTTTGCCTTAAATGTATTGATCGGCCACAGGTTAAACCTCACCGCATGGTGAGGACAGATAATTTATGCCAAACCCATCGTCCGAAGGGGTGCTAGAATGGGCTTAATGCAGGCGCACGAAGGGTCGGGAGACCATCAGTAAGGCCAAACGGGAAACGACTGAACACACCCCCGCGGCTCAGCACGAGCCAGCACAACCGCCTGCAGGCGAAACTAACGCCACTCGAAGTCTTTGGGGGCTATGGCACCCACACTCTTCCTATTAGCCTAAAATCCGACTTCCAATTACAAGACCAGTACCCGACGAGAATTAAAGAATCAACCGAGCCCCGCACAATTGAATAAAAGAGCGAGGGCAATAAAATCGATTAGGACAATTACATTTAAGGAGTTTTGCTTTTGCACAATTTTAGCATTCATACAAAGGGCCAAAACGGAAAAAAAAACGGGATGCGAACGTGAATGCCATCGGATTCGGGATGGGCTTACTGACGCTGGTTATAGCCGTAGGAGGAGCTACTGCCACCGATCGAACCCTGCTGCGGTTGCGACCCGCTGCTTCCGACAGACGTATTGGCGCTGAAGGGCCAGTTACCAGCACCTGAAGGAGCTCCACCGTAGTAGCCGCCCGAACTGTAACCGTATGAGGACGCCTGTGGCAGTTGACCTGAGGCAGCGGAAGCGTAGCCCTGCGTAGCTGTTCGCGTACCCTCAATGGAGGACTTTGAAGCTGCACTCAGCGCCGAGGCGTAAAGCGAAGGCGTAGTCGCTACTGCGGCCGCTGCTGCCCCTACTGACACAGGTGCATTTGCCGTGGGTGCTGCAGCGTTCCGACCGGAACTGAAAACGTTGCCGTACCCGTAGGAAGCGTAGTTAACACTAGCCGAATAATCGTAGCTCTAGAAGAGGCACGTGCATCACCGATTTATTAGGATAATATATAAGTGGGAAATAAATGCAAGAGCCACGAAAATAATACCAACCCGAGGGTCAGACTTGGAGGAAGCAGAGCTCTGTTGACCGTAGCTTCCTGCACTACCGCCACCACTGTCGCCACCGTATCTCTGAAAATGCTTCAAAGAGGTAATTTTACTCAACAAATTGGATAATAGATTAAGTCGGACATATTGCTGAGGTACCTGTGATGGTTGTCCGGATTTTAAATGTCCACCAGGCCGTTGATTGTAGCCACCAGAGTCAAAACTCTAAAAGACGAACAATAAAATGTCTTACCGGTGCCCCTCTACTGGTCAACCACCTGAATCCAAACCATCATCATCAGTGAAATAGGAATGCGTATTGGGCGGTCCTCGTTAAAAAACCCATTTTTACCGCTTTAAAAGCGGAAAACTACCTGTTGGAATGGTTGTCCAGATTTCGTAGGTGTCCCTTGTTGACCGTAGCCAGAATAATTCTATAGTTAAAAGCTCAATTTTAGTTTAAGATAGGAAGCAAAAAAAACTTAGTAGCTGAAAAATACCTGCTGACTCTGACTGGATGAGTTGCCGCCTTGTTGACAATAGACATCACCGTAGTCCTGAAACGACAACATCGGTCTTTGGTTAGTCACCCTTACAATTGCATGCCGCTGTTTAATTATCCCAATCACCTGCTGTTGACTCGGTTTGTTCGAACCACTGCTATGTTCGCCACTAAAACCCTGGTAATATCTCTGTACATAAAGATGAGCATATGCACAGCCTAATTCGAACAATAAAGCTACAAAACCACTTGATTCCAAGAGAAGGAGAATTCTACATTTTGGGCGACTTGCTCTCCGAAAAGCAGAATAAAATTATTGAATGTGTTCACGAGCCTACAAGTCTTATTTACTCTAGTATCACAGATCAAGGACGATTACGCGACACAAGGCTCGAAATGGCGATTTCATAGACTTTTCGATTTGTCGTGTTCAGTTTAGTTGCCCCAAGGAGGGATCGTGCACGCCTCCAGTACTTGAGCAGATAGCGATTCAAGCCTCCAAGCCACAAGATGACTTAACATTTTAAATGCAAAATGATGAAAAACAGCAGCATTATGTTTACTGTAATAGACTACAGCTGTGGAACGCAGATGAAACTTACTCCTTGAGATTCTTGGCCATGCTTTGATTGTGTTTTTCCGCTTTGAAAATCGCTGTCATAGCCCTACAGTTAGTTTGAATACCATAACTGAAAAGCTGCTACGTAAAAAAAAAATGAAGACAAATTACATACGAGTTGAAACTTCTGCGTAGTGGGGTTTGTTAAGTCGCCCACCCGTTGACTGTAGGCATCATTATCATAACTCTGAAATTGGTTTCAAACAAAAGGAAATCACTATCAACTACCAAGCCAAAAAAACATGACTTGCACTTTTATGGGCATTACCTGCTGCTGGCCTGACTTGTCAAATCCGCGGCCGGGTTTATCCTCACTATATCCCTTATAGTACCTCTGTTTAAGGCGAAAAATGAAATTCCCAAGTTTAGCCATGCATGAATTTAACAAACAAATGCATACATCGCTAAAAAGCATGGCCGAGACCAGGATCCTAAACGACACAACGATATTGTGACGCCTAATCGTACAAACGATATCGATCTACCTAAATATGCTATCAATAAAAAATGCTGAAATAACGATTAAGTGTAAAAATGGAAGAGCGTATTAGATTGAAATACCTCCAAGGGATCTCCCGTCTGCGGTCGCTGACGGCCGTAATTACCACTACTACCGCCATAACCACTGCCATAGCTCCCCTAAACAAAAAAAGTAAGAATAATCTCAAATCACCGAACAAATATTATTCATCCAAATGAGAGAACATCGGCAAAATCCAGATTCGCACACTTGGTTCACATAAGGATGAATTTAAAAAATAATGAAACTTGCTTGCTGAGAAGACTTCTGCTGTTGTCGGCTGGCTCCTTGATTTGTAAAATCACTACCGTAACCCTTAAAAGAAAACAAATGACACATTCCGAAATTTTCAAATGGATACAGCGCCCCCAATGTCCCCATAAAGCATGATGAGAGCATTCCTTTGAAACAACACCGAAATGGACGTTTTGGTATGCACTGTCTTTCTACTAAGAGAGTTGAAAAAGACAAACACTCTCGTCCTTTAAACGAGACAACTGAATAGTAGAAGACTGAAGTTGACTTCGGTAGGTTCACCGAAGGAATGTTTGACATAGCAAGTAGCAGGCTAAGGGGATAGAGACGGCCTACCTGTTGCCCTTTCTGAGGGGACGGCTGTACACCACCTGGTTGATGCCGGTTGTAACTATAACCATAATCCTGCAAAGGAGAAGCGTATAAAATAGCATCTAGTTTCCTTTAGCACGACACTGCTAATGCGAATGATGAAATTGAATTGTGTTTAAAGTGAACAGCTTTAAGCCAATTTTTTCGTTGCATATACTTAAGCTATCTTACTTGAGCAGGACCTGTGGTCGATGGCGGTTGTCTTCCTCCACTTTGTTGGTTGTAACCACTGCCACCACCGTAGACACCCTTAAGTAATCCAAAAAGCAAGCAATCGAACCGGTAACTCAGAAGTCTGTATGTTCAAATAATTAAACCTACTTGAGTTTGCTGAGCTAGCGAACCGCCCTGGTCATAACGTGAACGAGATTGCTGACTTTGGCTATCCTTTTCGCCATCATAACCCTGAGATGCGGTGTAGGTTGACCTATACCTCGAAGTAACAGCTTGAGAGGAGGTTGAATCTCGCTGCAGGAGGTCATCAGGAGCAGCTGAACTAAATCTGGATGCACGTCCATTCCCACCAAAAGCGCTGCTTCCACGTTGTTGAGACTTTTGATACTCGTCTCCGCGACCAAAACCGCTGCCCGGATAAGTGGTAGAGGTGCTATCGTTACCTTTAGGCAAGCCTTGTTGCTGGGACTGCTGCTGACCGTAAACCCCATAGTAAGAACCAGAATAAGTTGAAATGGACGGCCTAGAAACAGGTCCCTGAGAAGCCTGAGAGTAACTGACACCACGTGGACCACCAAACGAGGCACCTCTGTCACCACCGACACCACGGCCCCCACGAAACCCACCTCTGTAATTACCACCTAAAAAAGCGTAAGCTTCAAATGTTTCAAGTTCTAAACATTGTTAGTCAACACCGAAAAAAAAGAAGCGATAATACGCTGATAAAGGCCGATATAGATTCATTCACAAAATACTTACCATCATCTTGGAAACCTCCATGATACTGCCCTTCCCCGACAGCAGGTTGTTTAGCAGGCGGTGGTCCACTAGACGAGTCCCCAACCTGTTCGTACCGTCTTCTTTCACCAGGTGGATAATAACCGTATCCCATGCCGCCGTAATTCGCATAGCCTCCACCACGACTGCCAGTACTGCCTCTTTGGTATCCATCGTTACCTCCATCGTCGTTTCCTCCATCTCCACGATATCCACCACGATTAAAGTGAGGAGGCCTATCAGAACCATACTGGTCATAATGGGACCCTGAGTAAGAAGAGCGATCAGGAGGGAAAGGTGCACCGCCAAAGCCTCCTCCTCTGCCACGAGGACTTCGCTGAAAGGTCCCACCGGCGCCGGCTCCACCGCCATAGGAACCGCGCCCTCTGCTGCGATAGTCACTATCGTTATCGAAACGACCGCTACCACCATAGCGACCGCCTTCACGATTTCCAAATTCACGTCCTTCATCGCGGTAGCGAGGCCCAAACCGACCCCGATCTCCACCTGCGCCTCGATCGTTGCGGTAATCAAATCGACCACTCCCACTAAAATAGAATGAAGTTGTTGGAACCATTGAGAAGTTACATCTAGGAACACGGAAAATAATTGACTTCTTATCGTACTGAACAATCACACGACCAAAAGGTACTGATGAATTGCAACCTACCGAGAATCTCGCCGATCATATTCACCACGACCCGAAGACCGGCTGTAGCCATCGAACCGTGAACGGTGATCTCGGTGATGATACTCACGATGATCACCGTGACGGCCGCTTGAGTAGTCCCGATGGCTGGATGAATCCGTGCGATGTCGTTTTTCGGCCTGACGACTAGCCTTACCCTCAGCGTTGTATTGTTTTACCAGCTTCTCGGCTTCATCGCGTTGCAGTTCAGGAAAGATCACTTCATCAAACACGCTTGAAGAATCTTCCACAATCGACTTGGGGATTTCAAAGTTGGCTAAAAAGAAAAAGGGTATTGTTGAGGAAAGTAATGAGTCCAATATGCCGAAAATAAGCAATTTCATATTTTCCAACTGACGAGATTATTGAATATTAGGCAAAAAGTTACCACGTGGCCGAAAATTACTTCGGAGCCTTTGAGTGAAAGCTTCCAAGTCATTCGCACGCTTACCCACTGACGTAATAAAAACCCAAAATAAGGATAACAGAGGGAGAGAAAACAAGTATCCACTCAGACTTACCTGAATTGCCAAGAGGTTACTTTATTAAACGGACAATTCCCAAGGGGTGAACAGATACGATAGAGGCACAGAGAAATACACATCGAGTCAAATTCAAAAACTACCTTTCATTTCGAGCACAGCTTTCTCTGGGACTTCTTTTCCCTCCTCCTTTGCACGCTGATCAATCCTGCGCTTGAATTCTTCATCCGTGGGTACGATAACAATGGCCCTGCGTTGAAAACCCTCGAAAGGGCGCATTTTACGCCGCTGAGCAGAGGGATATACATTTGTCTGTTGACCCGAACAGCAGCCACGTGAATCGGCGCAACCGAGGTGAATAGGGAAAAAACATTCGATTTGGTTGGCAAGTGATCAAAGCGTCAGGCGAACCTTCGACAATTCAACCCTTCGATGAAAACACAGATGTCTCCACCATCCAACAATGACTTTTCTGTTAATTGTGGCCTACTTCGTCTACAAACGCATACTCAGGAAAAGTTAGCGTAACAGCGCAAGTATCCCTTCCCTCCGGAAAGTTATCGGCTAACGGTAAGTGAATACTAATTTGGTGTGAGCTTCAAAGATTGTCTTCTACCGGTGAAAATATGATTTTGCGTAGTTTTATGCGTCCAAACAGAAAGGATTGCCGAATCGCTACGTGCTAATCTTCAGTCCTGACCGATTCCAAGTAACTTAGTTATCGCAAAGGGAGAATGAAAGCCAAGAAAAAGCGTCAGGCTCCCGAGAATAAGGAGGTGATCACAAGCCACCAGGAACGAAGTCTGCTCATTAACAGGAGTGGATGCAACTTTACCTACATGATTCGATGTGGACGAAAAGGTCTTTCAAGAGTTTACTGTGGACGAAATAGGATTCACATTAGGGGGACTGAGTTTGGTTTCGCTATTTACAATTTCTTCCTTCTGGGGTTTGAAGCGGCTTTCTACCCGAAATGAAAACCCAAAAAAATCGAGCAACTTCGATCGCTGATACAATGGGGTTTTTCACGGTTATGGTGTCGTCAAAGAAGTTTACCGCCGTTAATGAACTGACAGAATCGATTAGGAAATGGTATTCCAAGAGCACAACATGCCGAATTCACCACGCTGTTTAGCTCCAAACCGACGGAAAATACGTTCAAATACTGCACCGGATCGCAGTTGACACTGAATAAATCAACATGCACAACGACAATGTGCTAAAGGCAAGGTATGCGGCGATTAACATTTACGAACATTGTTAAACTTCCAGACAATAGGGTTAGTAGGCTCCGTGTTTCCGATCAATGACATCCTGATTTGAGGAGAAAATTGAACGTCGAGACATCAATAGTTCAAAGAAATCGTAATAGTTGATGATGAATGCAAAATAGCTACCGAATATCGAAACACATCGTTGCCCATTAAAACTTTACTGAAAAGGCACATCTTTGAAAGACATCAAGACGAACCTGATCGAGTATGTAATTCCGTCTACGCTTGCAAGCGATTGATATAAGCTTATTAAGACACTGGTTCGCTTTATCAATAAGAGCGTCCCATCGGCCATGGTAGTTTCGTTTCCTAGCCAGCCCTGTAACCTACAGAGACAATACCCGCAGTTAATACCCAAGAAGCATTAGGCAAATCTAGAAAAAGCACTCATTTACCTTCATCTTATCAAGTATTAGATTTGTTCCAAGAATATTGTATTGCTTTTCGGGTTTCATCTTGCATAGGTTGTTAGCATAAACGGTCTTCCCCGAGCCGGGTAAACCAACCATCATGATTACTTCGCACTCAGCCTTCGATGACGGCGGCAGTCCAGCGCGAACACGATCCCCCAAAGGAACCTGGTTTACCAAGTTCCAGGAATCAGGATCTACAAACATAGGTTAGGGACCATTCGCGTACCATCCAATGGAGGAAACCAAGCGTCCTGATTTCCTTGACCAAAGTTGACCGTAAACTCAACATTTTTAACGTAAACGTGAGGAAATAAGGCGAAATCACCATCCAAGGACGATTTTGAAATTCGGAAACATTCCCCTTGATTCGCGCCGTTGACACTAAAACTCATGACTGCTTCAGAATCTGTCGTCTCGAGAAATGCGCCAACGACATCTCCTTCCTTGAACTCGCAACCATAATTTTCGAATTTGCCATCGGTTGATTTTTTGGCCATTCCACCGTATCCATAGGTGTTCGCTTCCTCCCCAAGGGCAAGGCCTGACTTATCTGTTGACCAGCCGACACGGAGTACGTGCGTAGCACCACCAACAAGTGACTCCATACTGTCAACGGGCAGCTCTTTACCAACCTTTACTTCAAAAAAACATTTTCCGTCTTTTATGCCATAATTAGTTCGCGCACCAGCCCACATGAGGGAAAAGCCTTCGTCTGTTAAAGGCTTTGCTGAAAATCCATCTTGAGAAATAATCAAGCTGATATCCGAACTATACATGTCCAGAAATACATCCTCTTTCTTCTCCCACTCATCGACTTCATCCTCTATCGAGATGCTCGGTTCACGTACCCGACGAGGTGGCGTCCTACGCTTATCCCGATCCAAGGAATGATCATAACCTCGCGATCGATCTCTTTCACGGGAATGATTGCGATCTCGAGACCTGTGCCTACTTCTCTCTTTCGAAAAATCCCGTTCTCTAGAGGGATCCCGGTCCGACGAGCGATCTCTTTCACTGGAATAGTCCCGAGGCTCAGAATGATCTTGGTCCTCCAAGAACCCTCTTTCGTCTACAGAGCCTCGGTCTTTTGAATCCTGTTGGTTTTCAGAAACACCCTTTTCTGCCGGAGGAAGTTGGTCGTCCGAGTTACCGTGCTCCTCAGTCTGTGGCCCGGAAGCCTCACTTGCTTCCGTTTGCTTCAGTGAAGTTTCCTCGGGCTGAGAATCCTCCCCTTTTGACGTGGGAAGTTGTGCAGTGGGACTCTGAGATCTGGATGCCTCACTAACACTTACAGCCGAATCATCGATGGCGCCAGTCTACAACAAACAATAATTGAATCAAAAGACATACAACGAGATTCTCCTCAGGGGTCACAACACTATCAGCTTCAACTGCTTTACCGGATTCCTGGGTAGGATTGTTCGCTAACAACAATAACAACTCATGAATTACGATACCTTCAACAAGTGATTTGGCAAAGTCTTGCAGTGTTTTCCCTTCACCATCTAGAACCTTAGAAAGACGCTCCAAGAGTACAGCTTTAGTCCCTATAGGATTAAGTCTGCGCCGCTTCAATTCATCACGCAAATCATTCACTTTCAGAGTATTTGGGTCAAACGACTGATCCATTTTGTAGCTGCAATGGGAGACGATGACCAATTAAAACAAGCAGAAATTATATTTTTGCTAATCATTAAAAAATTTAATTTTTCAACAGAAAGCTAAAATCAAATTTCCATATTAATGGCCAGCTGTGCAATGACGTTTGTATGCGATAAATACGTCTTAAGATCTCTTCACATATTGTGTCTTTAATAGCATCTGCTTTAGGTTTTATATTTCTAAAGTGCAGCTGCAACAATATTACCTTCTAATTTTGTGGCACGTCATGCTGGAATTTATGAAGCCTATAATCTGGTGTGCTTTTAAAAACCACACCTTTTCACAAACATGCACAAAACACCAGCACTCTGTGTTTTTTACAGAGGCCCAAATAATGTTTTTAAAGTCCTAGAGATGCAGTAAAATCTTTGCAAGTTTTCACTGAATCGATAGTTCACCACTTGATTTTCCTTTAAGGTCAAACCAAAAAGCGCTATACATAAGCAGGTCAATCACGTTATTACCGCCCTTTGGTACGCAAGTTAAGATTGTCCAGCGCACTCTCACAACCGTAATATTTACCTCTAGATTTCAAGGCTTATTTATCAAGTTATGTGATGCCTCGGTCAAACTTTACTTTGAATTGTTTCAAACTGCTGAAATTTTACGATGATACACAAACAGAAGGACAAAAAAGAAACAGCAAACGCATCACAAAAAGAAATAGAAAGTTTACGAAACGCTTAGGTCAGAAGCTTCTTCTTCTTGGCACTGGTGAAAGTGGAAAAAGCACTTTTCTTAAGCAGATGCGCATTATTACTGGCAAATCCTTTACAGATGAAGAGATGGAAATGTTCAAGTCGATTATCTATGATAACATATACAAGGGTGTGTTATATCTGCTTCAAGTAAGTTGAAACAATTGCGTTTTTGGAATCGGTTGATATTTAAGGGCTATTATTCTCCGACTTTTTTAATTAAACCTGCATTTGTGAGGCTTCAGATAAGTTTGCATGTTTTCATTTCATGGAGTTTTTATGTAATTCAATAATTTTAAGTGAGCATGTTTGGGCCAGCGACCTGTTTGTATTTTGTAACAGCCAAACTTTAATGCCGCTCCAAATTTTGTAAGTATTTCATGGCTACCGTCTGGGTACCTCCCATTGTACTCATCGTCTTTCATAAGATGGATTTTTTCCTTGATAGAGCATTAGTTACCGGTTCTTTGGATTTCTGAAGCTTTTCTCAAATGTGGAGTCTTGCAGTAGCATCCGCATACTACACATTTTTTTCACGCTAAAGAGTTTTCAGTGTGCTTCATCCGGTAATGCCTAAGTGATGTATTCGCGTCCAGATAAGCTGTGATCGATAAGTTGATTATTACATCTTTGATGCAGTGATTTTACAGCATCTTCTACAAATATTTTAGCGACGTTTTTAAACACCTTCTTTCCTTAATCACATGAAGTTGAAATAATCTCCGCAATCTTCATAAGATTTCCGCTAAGGAGAACCCCAGTTTTTGTATTAATGGGATGTCGAGGCCTCAGGCAAGCATATCGCCCTTTATCAGAATTATAAATGGCATTTCCACTGCTCCTTACGATTAATCCTGTAGCATGCAAAAGCCCCTAAACCAGTAAACTCGTTTTCCGAGTGCTGGCGATTTTCGTCGTATTTAAATGACAGCTACCATGTGATCTTGATAAGGCTGGCAGTAGCTGACGTGGATATTAGCATATCTATGTCACAACGTGCTTATCATACCTCTGGAACAGTTTTATTTATGAATTCTTACCCCTGCCCCATCTCCGATTATTTGAATGCACCTTTTAAATTGACAAACTGTTATTCTGCTATTTTAATTTTATTCAAACATAGAATTTCATTGACATTATTCCTGATCAAAAACAAACAGTGTGGTAATTGTTGGCTAAAGTTAGGGCAGATTCTGGTCATAGCATCAATTCCTGCATTTGAGGAGTATATGAGTTCTTTGGAACTACTTGCGACTGAATGGCTAATTCCAGCAATCAGTCAGCCTACCAGTAAAGAATACATCCTCATCCAGATTTTTCAACTGATAAAAAGATGCTATTTTTCTTTTTCATCCCCCTTTTCGTTAGCACCAGTAACTGTTTTAAATGTCAGTTGGCTAGGAGAATGTCAGCTTTAGAATAATCGAATCGGTGCAATTATTTTCTCCAGCAATGTAAACTACAAATATCATTTTCATAACGCTGTTGCATTCTTACTAGAATAAACCTATTTTTTTCCACATTGCGGTTGTAATGTTTTTTTAAGCATTTGCATTTTATGTATTAGACTGGAACCGGGTAGTGTTTCTTTAGTACAATCTCATAGTTTCAGTAGCTCACAATGCCTCGAATTCTTGGGAGAAAAATTGCAATGAGTGCGAAACGTTTAAAACTAGTATTTTATCCTGCAATCGCGTACTCTTCAACTGCACGCAACTTGATTCACAGATGCATTTAAGCTGAAGACCAACGGTTGCAGGGGCTACTCCGCATCTATTTGAACCTCAGGTGCTAATTTTCCTTTGTGATTGGCAATGAGAAGTGTGTGCATCGCAAATGTTAAGTGCTTTCCATATAGGCTCGTAGCACCCTTGGTATCGCATGGACAGCGAGCGGAGGCGGAGCTGTTGCGGCAGCAGAGCGACTCGAGGAGCACTTTCGTCAGACCCGAGCGCTGCGTCGCGAACGCAGCCTCCGTTGTGGCGGAGTGCCCGTCTGGTCGGAGGAGGAATTTCTTGAGCTGGCACCGCTCTTTCACGCCATCTGGTCCGACGCCAGCATCCGTGCGACCTTCGATCAACGAAATCGTTTCATCACTGAAGGCTTTGTGAGTACATCTCTATGCGACACACGGCGTGCTTATGGCACCTCGAGGACGTACGCATGAAATATTCATTTGCAAATTTAGACCATTAGTAGTTTATGCCTGACAATATGAATCGCGGACACTTTTGTTCGATAAAACGCAAGTTGTGTGTAATTGTGTTTGCCGTTCACTATCTGCTTAAGCCTTTTGCGATTGGTTTTTGCTCCATTATATTTTGCTTTGCCAAAGCTAGATTCCTTCGGCGTGGTATTTTGAATCAGTCGTTTCTCATTTAGTAGATGGCATGCAGTTTATCCTCCATTACATTTTATCTAGACTGCGAAAGGCTCCTTTTTAGTAGGGGAGTAAAGTTTTTCGCTCTGTACGCCGGTTTTTATTTGCGCAACAATGCCTCCATGTGTACTATTTGGTTTGGGTGCCGTAAAGTGCTGCTATTGGCGCCTAAACATCAGTTTATTTGTTAATTGGACTTCGCCTCATTGTTATTTGTGAACCATTTAATAAATAGAAAGACTTTTACTTCCTATTTTATTGCCAGATCTATAGCTGCCAGTTTAAAATAAGTGAACCGCCAAACCTTCTGCATGGTCCGGTTAATTCAAGGGCTGCAATGAATACAAATTGTTACATGCAGCTTAGGTGTATCACTACTTTCTTCCACTAATTCGGCAAAATTTTATTCATGGTGTGCCCTAACCTTATTTTGATGGTTCTAGGTGGACCGATTTTATAAATTTTCCTAACTTACTACTACCATAAACCAACCTGGTATTCTTAAAGATAAAGGTAGCATTCTCAGAGAGGTGCTTAAATCAAGGATTGGAGCAAAGATCTGTAGAGCAAGTTCATTCCACCCTTCTCAGGTCAGCAGATTTTAAGTTAACACAGATCCTTATGCTTCGTGATTACCTCCAGTAAAGTATCTTGGTTATGCAACTCTTGATAACTCATTTTCTTAATGGCATGGTGAAAAGTAACGTACATTTAAATCCTGAGTTCCATCAGCAACTACCCAATTGTTGACATGCCCCTGATGATATTGACGGGATAGATGAAATTTGGAAGACCACATCTACGAAGAGGCTGGCACTTTTTGCCTTCTGCACGAAGGAAAATGCCTAGTGTAACCTCGCTCTAATTTGGACCAGGAATGAAGCGCCACCATTTCAACCTCACTGTCCACAAATTAGCGCGTCTGCTTTGGACACTTGGTCGGTGGTCAATTCTCACCCTATACGATGCATAGTGGCTTTGCCTCAACTCACCGCCTTCCACATTCTCCCTCAATTGCGTGTTGTTAATTGTGTTCGTGAAAGCAGTGCTGTGGTTGAGGAAGTACCTGCAGACGTGCAGACATTTATGTCTCCCTGCGAGGAAATTTGGGTGACACTGACCGTTTTGTGTTTTGCGTTTGTTTAATCCCTTTTTGAAAGCTGCGCTTTTTCTTTTCGTTCGTCCAAGCCGGATAAGGAAGGTTTTGTACTTGCGAAACCTAAATAACCTTTCGAAATCTTGTGCACATTCGCGTTATGGACCGCTTCGACTGCTTTCAACTCTCGCTCACCATTGCAGCCCCTTTGATTACAATTGCTTAAAATGCAGCAGAGGTGGCTTTGGCTCAAATTTTTTAAACTAGACCAAATTTATGTGACGTGGTACCTCGACAATCGACGCTTGAAAAGGTACACTTCCATTCATAATGCTTTTCTACCTTTACGTACTTTGTGTCTGGTTCGCTTTAGGAGGATAATTACCAGGTCTATTATTGCTGAGAATATGCGCTGACAAAAGAGCACTTTCTCACGTTTACAATCAGAATATTCTGAAGCTCAGGACTGAATTGACTCCAGAATATGCCAAATTAAATAGCTTTCTCCTCTGTTCAATTTGACCCCGTTCACGAAACCCCTTAATGTAAATGCTGAGTACCTATTTCACCGAGAGCTGAGAGATGCATAAGTGGCGTATATTTTTGGGTGAATTTCAGTGGTCATTCATGGGTACCTTTACTACTTTATGCCAACTGTATGGCTACAATGCTTTTAGCTGAAATTGCACTGCTTTCTTTTTCATGTAAACAAGCCTAAGCATCATTCGTAGCACTATTTAAAAACTCGACCCAGTTAACGTGAAACCATTTCCCACATTCCCCACTTACCAGCCTTGTAATAACACTTTTCGAACAAACTATCCTTTTTTTCAAATTCGAGTGATCCAGTCGCTTTGAAGACATGAACATAAGCCCATTTAAATACCAGTTAATAAAATGATCTTATGTATAGGCAGATAAATGTTGCTATAGTTGCGGAAGATTATTTTATAAGCAATCGGCTGTAGTAAGGCTTAACGGTGCCCGATCATGTTTTTAAATGCTAGGTTTCCATTTATTAAACCCACACCATAAATCAGCTTTTCATAGAGATACCTTACTTTAAAACAAAATAGGATGGTGAAAAAAGGTGATGAGAGAATGTCATCGATATTGTCGTGGAGATTTTACTGTTTAGGGTTCCCAAGGGGACGCTTTCTCTCCATACTGCCTAAGCTGACGTCTTAATGATTCAAAGTGGGAACGCCACCGGTAGTAAACCATCACTGCAGCAACGCAAAACAGTGATCAATTAAATGGAATAAGCATGACAATTCGCGCCTGCCTTCTTGTTTTCCACTGATGATGAACCATGTGTAAATTATGTGTTAAAAGCTACGGATACTTGTTTAGTCCAAACGCGAACGTGGTAACCACAACGGACAATAAGATTATTTTTTTTGAAAAAAAAAACATTTTTAAAGGGTTTCAAGGAGAGTATTGATGATAATTCTCTTGGATGGTATCCCACATCGATGAAGTATGTGTTTCGTTACGCATATCCCAGACCATCCTTTACCAGAAATGCTTCCCCCTCTCTCCCCTCCAGTAAGCATTTAACAAACAATTTGGTTTTATTGATACAATTCTTAACTTGAGTTCACATTTTAGAGGTCGACCTCCACAACAAATTTAATAAAGTAATGAATGTCGGATTTCACTAAAAAGTTTCTTGTGTTTGGTTGATTCATGAAATTTTCGCACAGTTGTTAAACGCTACAAGAGCAACTCGGTGTGCTACTGGAGTCATTTATTTTAAAACAATTCATGATTTTCCTGTTTTAGAGCGAAAATACGCGCTACTATCTCAACCGTCTCCATCAGATTGCTGTTCCTGTAAGTTTATGCTAGCAAATGGCATGTAAGAATGTGTTAAGTAATTGTGGTCGTTCGATTTACCAAGGGCTTCTTGGTGCACAAAAACGCCTCCTTCAAAGGTAAGTACGAAAATTAGGTATTACAAAGATCGAAGGTTCTTTTGCTTTTTTAATAACACTTCCCAATCATGAACTTGCCCATTTATGTTCCTAAAAATAGAATTATGTCCCTACGAATGAGGACATAGTTTGGTCACGCCGCCCTACAGATTCCATTATTGAAGAAGAAATCATGGTCCATGGAACTCCCTTAATCTTCGTCGACGTTGGTGGGCAAACAAAGGAGCGTCGGAAGTGGTGCCAGGCCTTTACCGATATAATAGCCATTCTCTTTCTTGTGGGCTCCTCCCACTATGACGAGCTCTACCTCGACCGAGTGACCGGCGAATGTCGGAACAAACTGCGAGAGGCGATGAGTATCTTCGAGGGTCTCATCAACTTGGACGCCTTCCGCCGGGTCTCTGTAATCATCTTCTTCAATAAGAGTGACCTCCTCAAGGAGAAGATAGAAGCACGTGTCTCTGGAATTCGCGCGCATTTTCCAGAATTTCCAAATGATGATGATGAGTTTGATCTCGTTGCAGTACAAAATTTCCTTGTGGAATCCTTTGCTTCTTTGGTGGATCCTATTGTGTATTCTTTCAACATGGAACTAGCTCCTACCTTTTTGGGATTGCGATGTAGTCGATTGTGTTGGTTTCGAAGAAGGAGTTCAAAATCACAAACAGAAGTAGGTGAAAGTGCTCCTTCTAACGCTACTCCTTCACGAGGAAGAGCCCTTTCAAATGTGGTGGTCAGAAAGAGGACTATTTACAGACACTTTACTACGGCTGTGGATAAGAAGAACATTCAAATGGCTTTTGATGCAATGCACGATACCATTCTCCAGAATAATTTGCGACGACTGATGCTGAGCTGATCAGCATCATAAAAGTGATGGTATTTCCTGTGATTTACTCCATGCAATTTACTGTGTATCATTATTGTTGTGGACGCAATCCCATTTCTGCCCTCTCACCATCTAGCATTCAAAGCAAGTTTTGTTTGCTATGAAACATTTCTCCCAATAATAATTTTTGTTCTTCAATAGTTTGGTGCTTGCTCAAATGCCTTTTTTAATTGCGAAAACTTCAAAATTTAGCCACCATTCTCAAATGGCAACTCTTAATCGAAGATCAGAAGCATTCTTCCGTGGTTAATACAAAGGGACCTTTGTAGATTTCGCAGATACGAAAACAGCATGCCGCTGTGATGCTAATATGCAAGTTTGTCTAACAACAATAAACCAACGCAAATGCGAACAAAGATGGTAGCCATCAGTTGTAGTGTGAGCATGGAATAGGGTGAGACCCATCTTGTAGTGCTTCCAGATATCTGCTGGACTTTGACGAAGTTGTGCGGTGTGGAGCTCAGCTACTGCACAACATTTGGGTTGTAAAGACATTCCAAAGATGTCTGCACCTGTTAGTAACTACTTAGTCGCCATGTTTTCCCTGATCCACGCAAACCCAACCTATCTTGAAATTGCACAAGAAGTTAACTTTCCTGTGGGCGCAGTGATCTCACCGTACTCATTTTAGGAATCCTGGGTGTTCGTACAGATTTCTGCTCCTCACCGACACAAGAGTGTTGTCAGGACCGTCTTATCATGTGATTTAAAGCGTCAAAGTGATAAAGTTATGGGGTATCACTCCTTTAAACAACCCAGAGCAGTATCATCTGCAAAGTGATTGTGGGGGTTTCCTAAAGGGAATGTGATGCTATTCGCTTAAAATTTTACTCCACAGTGCCATTTTGTGATGTGTATATGCAACTGTTGAAGAAATGGACAAATTTAATTTGTAGGAAATTCCTTTTCTTCCGAACACTGCACCAGCTTATGTCCTTCATTGCATCGCATAAAACTCGGCAGAACGGTAATGCCACATCCTCCCCTGGATTTTGGATGAGCTTTGCCGAGGTGGTTCAGCTGCCTCAAGGAGCCCCTCCACACCAAATACTTCTAAGTACAGCGCCAACGTTGCGATGTGCACTAACGCACCAGGTGACTGTGTCAAAAGTTGACATAGTTTACAAACCTTGAAGCGTGATCCAATTTTGCTGTGAATCTTGGAGGTCTCGTTTATTGTTGACAGCTCTTTTGTAAAGATCACTCAAAATCGAAGGTTTCAGACAGCAAGAGAGTGCAGTTTACGTTCAATTTCGTCAGGTTTTGAAAAGCATAATCATTGAAGACCTAATCTGGCATAGCCAACATAAATAAATTAGGAGATTAAGCCTATTCCTTGGAGGTGATATTGCTTGCCCCGACCTCGGTTCGTGTGATGGCCTATGGAGAAGAAGGTTTGCATCTTGCTGATGCTCCAATTTCCGACATACTTCCTGTATGCTGGAGATGAAGACCAAGTTGATTGTCTATCAAATCGGGCGATACTTTTGTATACATTAGCATTGCTAAAACGTACAGAATGTTTTAATTTATACTTCATGTCTAGTTCTTCATTTAAAGCAACGTTTGAGCGCTTCTTCTGATCCGGGAACTTTGCTCTAATAATGGGCCCCATATTGCTATAAATGAAGTCTTAGTATGCAGTGGAAGTTTGACGCATTGTTTGCCGTGCTGCATATGTGCGCTTTGATTTTCATGTTTTAATCGCTTCCTCTGTAAAAAGCGCGCGAAATCAAGGAGTAAAATATTGCAATTTCAAAGCTGTCCCGTTGATTTGAGAATGCTAGAAGAGCTCTGTGGCCTTATTTTCTAAGTAAAATGTTTAATCCGAAATTGAGTTTTAATTTGAGACAAAATCTGATGGGCTGACTATGGGAGGCATTATTGTCACAATGTAAATGGGTATTTCTAAGGTGTCTACTTCATAAATGGCAAACAGTAGCAGAAAATGTTGGACTTCACAACCATAGCACTTTCCTCTATTTACCATTTTGACAACTTGGATTTAATCAAGTAGAATGGATTTGGTGTTTGTTAAAAACTCCAGAATTGGCATGTTAAACCGATTAAAATCTAAGAAAAATACTTTCACAAATTCTCTCAAGGCATTCTTTAAACAAGACTCTGACATTCTGTGAATAGGTGTGTATTTGTCGTTCCATGCCTATCTCCAGCTTCATTAAATGTGAAACTCATTCGCAGAACATTCGGTACACCACTCGCACAAGCTGTGGTCCGTAAGTTGGAGTTGATAAGACCTAAAATGCAAAAGGCATGATCCTTGTACAAGTAACGTCAGCGTACTACTGTTGATGGCATCTTACCTACCCATCGATCATAAAATCGTTCCGATCCTGGAAGGTATCATTAATTAACCTACCTTTTTGGCTCCTTTTTTCGCCTACAGAAAACATTTAGTTGTAGCAGAAAGCAATCAGATCATTTAAAAAACAGGAATGTGATGCGTATAAATAAATACTGAGTGCCAGCGTTTGGATCCGCTTCTAGCTATTTTCCCTTATTCTGGTGCAGATAACAGCGAAAAGGGGATAGAAAATTTTTCACAGACTCAACAATGGAGTTTATCGTATTCTCGCCACAGCAACTGAAGAGCCACAATATTTTGAACAGCTGAAATTCATCCCTTCCTTCTTGGATTCCGAGAGTTATCCTTTTATCGATATTTGTTTGTTAAAATCTAAGAAAATATGCTCTTGATTTTACCGCTAACCATTTGTATAATCCACCCGGAGATGGCCGAATGGAAGCTTTCGAAACGATGCAAAAATGAGAGATTTTTTAACTCCAAATCCTAAAGTCAACTTTACCCATTTTATTCAAAAATGGATAGTCAAACCGCCAGCACACCACTCACTTCTACCCCTCCAAGTGCAGAGCTAACCGACGCTAAAGAAAAACCTTCTCCCAGAAGCATGTATCAGTCAACATTCATCCGATACAAGACCGATTATTTTGAAGACGGTGTTGAAGTAGCCCACATTTTCCAACTATGATAACGAAGCTTATTGTTGTGATTTTAAGGGCTGGCTACAATTGTGTCAAGTAAATGCATAAGAGCCCGCTTTGCATACTTACTTGCTGAAGTAGCACATTTTCAAGGGCTCGGCGCTTCTCCCTCTCCGAGCGCATGGCGTTGACGCGCAGCAGGAGCTTGGCCAAAAAACCACTGACTTGCACATTTTCAAATTCAACTGACGTTCCACTGGTATTCAAGTGGGCAGTTTCAGGCTGTAATCATCATCAAAACTAAATAAAAATCGACATGCTGCAACTGCATATTTACAAAAAATTTCAAGAAAAAAATAGGTAATTTTAGCGGGCGCTTCTGCTATTCATGCACATGTGCCTTTAAATATATTTAAAATTTCACCTGCCAATTATTAACTGTTTGCATTCACTACATACCGAATTTTCATGTCTCCCTAAATAGACCACCACATGTTCTGCCTAAAGGGCGGAATTTTGGGTTATGGGCGACTCCATTAGGAAACGATTTAAAATGGTAGGAAAAGACATTGGTAAAGCCCCCTTTGAATTGTATGAAAGGGAGTCGTTGAAGTCAAAGTGTTTGTTATTTCAATTCTATTTGAAATTAACATTTGAGCCTAATCAGCCGGTCACTAATAATGTTAAATGAATTTCTAATTCAACTTTCTCGCATTCATGGGCGTCTCGACTCCCGTCAGCGTCAACAGAGGCAAGCAAAGGGAATGGACCGATATCACTTTCTGCTCAGTCTAGTCCCAGAACTGCTTACCGTTAGAGTTGTTGGCAGCTTCTCCCCATACGCGTATATTTGTGTTGCTAGTTGAAATTCAACGTGGCTGCCACAAGGAAACACCTCGAACCTTCAATTGCATGAAAAAGTGAAAACACGCTTTAAAAACGCTTGGCCTATTGCACAAGCCTATCGTATAAATACTCACTTACTTAGCATGGCCAAGAAAGAGACCGTCTTGATTGAAGAAGTGTTTGAACTAAAAGGCAACCCATTCAACCGTAATACCGGATCTGTAATGCCTTATATTCCAGTCCACTGGTTGGTATCAAGTAAGCTTTCTAAACTTCTGAGGTAATGAAACCTCCTATTTATCGGCAAAATCGTTAGACAAGGGCGTTACGAATCCTTCCGCTACTTCGAATTTGCTCAAGTCTTGAAGCCACAACTCCTGTTTGCGTGGCAGGCACAACGCCTTGAGACGTGTAAACTTATAGTTTTCCGCATCAAGTGAATCATTTGAGTGATTTTGCCTCAGCTTTCCAAAAAATGCGAAGTCAAACAGTAATTCGTTATTACCCTCCTCATCGACATTGTCAGCAGAAATGCATGTTGGTATTAACTTATGCATTTTGTAAAAACTCCGTAGGCGTTTTTTCTTATAACATCAAAAATGACCTTTTGAAAGTAGAGTAGTTTATCACAAAGATTGTTTCATTGACTCTTCATAAAATTACCCTCTCCCAACAGACTTGCTATAAAATTGACGTAAAATTTGAAGAGTTGTCTTTCAAATCGACTTTTATTCACTTATTTTTTCCTAATTCTCTTCTGTTCCTTCAGGAATGAGGCAATTACCAGTTTTCCACAGGAGCTTCAAAGCACTAAGCTGTAGTGGACTTGGACGAAAACCTTTCAGCAAACACTTGCCTCGTCCTCAACCTGTAATAAATCCTATGGATTAATTGATCTGAATACTGTTAAATAAGGGTAAATCTGCATAGGAATGTACCACTAATTTTTGGGTTTCCGTAAAATAAACAGTAAATTAGATCTGTCTCGTTATTCCCCAAGCTGTGGCAAGCTCAAGGATACCGGACCTTAAATTCTATACCCTAAGTAAAATCGTGATCAAAGGTTAATAGATTCCCAAGCAACGCTGTTCGCTCGATTTTAATGAGCCGTGACTGAGTCAGAAGAACCTAAATAAACCCAAAACACGCCATACTGCTTGGTAAACCTTGTTAACACAATTTTTTCGTAAATCACAAACGAATAAGTTAATTGCTCAATATAAACTACATTTTTTGAACGAAGTCCTAATATATCTATGAAAAATTTGCCCTGTTTTCATTCTTAAATTTGTTTTATTAATTATGCAATTGAGGGTGGGTGAAAGCGAAATAAACTAATCTCTCACGCTACTTTACCTTTAACGTCTTCACTATTATGCGATCCTCTAGTCCACGCTGATCACACGGCTGGACCGGTTTATTGGGGTGTGGAGGCATCAACGCAACGGTGTCATACAGCTGGGGCACCGATTCCAGCACAACCTGTTGAGCCTTAAGGCAGTCGGAAGTAGGGTTAATACATTTGTCTGGGGTTTTACGAAAGCACAATGTACACCATTAATGAATTAGGGACTCTTGTAATTCAACGTACTACTTTTAGCTGTGCTGTTACCCTAAAGCTAAAAGATTCGTATCCTAAAACTTTCGTCGTTTACCTTTGCAAGCATCTAGCTCGTATGGAAAAATCATATAATGCATTAATCCTTTCCAAATATGCCAGCATTTATAACAGAAAGCTGTGTCGTAAGTTTGACTCAAAATTCTCTGAGCGTTACCCCTCGGAGTGAGACAGTTCCGAGCATTGTAGATAACTCGAACGGCACATATTTTGAATTTTGACATTAAATTAGGCATTCCAAACCAACTTTGTGTCACATTTGATTGTGTAGTAATGCCCCGTTGCGAGTGCTTAAATATTGGATCAAATTTTCTAGTTTTCTCGAAATTTTCTGTGCCTAGCCTAGTGTCGGAGGTGGACTTCGAACGGACACGCACTTTGATCCTGCCATGAAAGCATGTTAAAATCAGACCGCATTTGGTCAATCAGCAAATGCTTGAGGCAAAATATGTTTAATTCCATGTCTTGATCAATTTCACCACGTGACTTCTTGATCCTCTTAAACTTTCAAAAACCATAAGTAGATAAGGAACATTGACATTCTCATTTCTTTTTTATTTTCTTGCCTTGCTTGATGGCAAACAAAGCCGTACTTATGTCACATCTAATGACGACATATCTTTATGCTCAGTGGAGCGATTTCAGCCTTAAACCCCTTCACCACTATTCCAGGTGGTTGATATTTCAAAGGATTCAAAATTGTGTGCAATCACAGCACTTAGTGGAAGCGTTTGTAGTTACTAAAGCTGTGAAAAATCTTATGAATATGATAATGTTTTCACTATGGTAGACGTTTGTGGTGTAGGCATAGGCACAGTTCTGAAACACAAACTTGCAATTTGAATAAAATACTACTTTATAGTAAAAAAGTAAAACTCTCTTCTCAGACTTCTTTGGTAGATTCAAGTCTTACCAGAATTTCAGGCGCCACAAAATTTACTCGAAAAAATATGGGGCGTACGTTGGGAAGTATTCTCATTCGACCTAAAATAAAACACCGAAATATTGCCTCGCCTTACCGTTTGTTCTCCCGTTGATCAAATACGCTTTACTCAGCGAAGGAAGGTAAGGTGTTTGAATGCCGCAGCTTGGCGCCAAGGTTCTTCCATTTCTCCGTGCAAGGACTTGAATGTGGCTTGAGACCTGCTTACGTGTTCTTGTCTTCCCAGTTCTCAATTTTATGTACCGAGCTATCAACTCGTTCCGACCTTAATATCACGGAAACATTTATTTCATTCGGATGATTTGCATCACATTTGATTCATTTAGGCGGGTAATTAGGCCTATTCAAAGCGATTTCAACATCATTTATTAAACTGTTAAGTGTGTATTATTCAATTTGACATAAAAATCCTGCTCATTTGATTTCAAATCGCTTAATTGTTCTTTTCCTCTACCTGATATGTCCTTTCTGACAGATACTCTTCCGACTCATCAATTAATTTATACAAATCCCGGTTTCATCCCATTCGTCATGCTCTAGCGACTCTCGAGGGGAGATAAGGACGGAGAAGGAGGGGGTTTTAAGTCCTACTGATCGCTATTCCTAAACAGCGAGTGTGAGAGTAAAACTGCCTAAAAATGTAGGTTAATTAATTTAAAAAAAAACTTCTTTTTTTACTGAGCGGAAATTATTTTTGCACGATCACTTGGTCCACAAATGCTAGTCTTGACAATCGGGAAAATCAAAAGGGACTTTAGAGCTATACATATTTAATCATTCGGAAGGATTTATTGCGCTTCACCATAATGTTGCCACTTCCTCTATAAACTCGTCGACTTTAAAATGCCATATTTTTGTGTCTCCACCAGCGAATTCCTTCAAACTTTGCACCATGCCACAGCAATAGGTATTTCAACCACTGGAGGCACGGTGAAGCATTAAGGATCATTTTTGATGCGTATATTATGTTTCAAAGAATTCGTTTTCCAACATGTGCTGACTTTGAATGTTCTCCCATTGTTAAGGTTTGATTTTTTGAATGTCTTTTCAATACGACTTTATTCTGAATGCTAACGAAAGCTTTGATGACCCACATAATCTTCGTGTTGGAAGAAATTTTCGCATTTACAAGAACTGAAAATTGCTTTGGCTCTTTTTGCCCGTGACTTCGTCGTAAATAATGACAGAGTAACTTAGGAAAAAACGTATTTAAAAACCATGACAGCTATGGTTAAGAGATTAAGTTTCTATTGCAAATTAAGGAAGGCATTTGCTACTGGGGGCTCAGTAGCCCTGCATCTGCATCTTCTGTGCAACATCAACGTTTTTTTTGTTTTTAGGACTTATCCTACTGGCAGACATTCATGTGAAGGAAACAAGAAATAAAAGACACCATCAATTTTGAATGTCTATTGAACACATTTCGTATCACCTTTTCACACTAGGGTACGCTGCTTCTTTATGGTTCTCACGGGACAAAGGCTGGCTTCCATCTAATTAACTATGACTTGATGAAGATTTTCTTGAGGAGTAGAAGGTCATTGCATGGTTTGAGGAAATATTACACAATTGAGGCTTCTAAAAATGGGGCATCGTCATCCCTTTCAAGTAAGGGGAATTAATTGGACAAAATTTCGACTTTTACAGACTCCTTTAACCCGAGTGGATAACGAACCAGTAACGGGAGGGCGGACCAAAAACGAGTGTGGGAACGCGTGCAGAGTATAAAAGTAACTTATGTGGGTTCAAGTAAATTACCTATTGGCTTAGGAATATTAAATTGCTCAAAAGTGACCAAGTGTGTTTATGTGAAGCTGAATGGAATTCAAGGGAATTTGCTCGCAAATTCGGCTATCCAGCCCAAAAATTCTAACCCTTAAAGATAGCTATGATTACTTTGATGGTTTATCTGATAAGTGCTTGAAAACATGGGCATAAAATATCCAAAAGTTTTGCCAAACTAAATTAGCATGTACAAGAGTCTACGAAACTTGAAAAGTGACTATCTGAGGCAAAGTATCTCATAAGTGGTAAAATAAAACCTCCAGCGCATATCAGGTACGTCTTTTTTTGCCTGACGCTGCTTAAGATGTTGGAAATTGCCTAGGAGCCAGCCCATGACGCAAACCAGCCTATGCGATCATGTTTGTAGCATTTTAGAAACCACCAGTGGTTCAAAATGTTGGTAAACTTAGGATGTTATAAAGCCTTATGAAAGAGGGTGGTGCTACGTAAATATTTAACAGCTAGCGAAACCCACGCCAACCACTTCGGTGTACGGCTTCATGGGGTGCTTCAAAGCTTTGTGCATTTGTTATAAGCAAAGATAAGCAGCCGCGAGAACCCTCCCAAAAAGATAATTTGCTGAAAATACTTATCTTTACTTTTCAAAATTTGCTTGCAGCGAGACTTAATCCGGTTGCGATTTCACTACATACAAGCCAAGATGAGTTTACTGAGGATGATCAGGTGGGTCCCGTAGGGGTGTGTACTGGCGAGTGAGTGCTTTGAAATGACCAGCGTTATGGGCTATTGGCCTATAGCCTTGTAATGCAGTTGTTTTCCTTCATAGGTCTATCGGATGTTAGTATGCCAACAAATTGATGTGTTTTAGGGTCTACGGTGATCTGTTAATGCATGAGAGTGTATGGCCTATTTATTTTTACCACGCACACTAAATGCTAATAAAATTGGTTAAAAATCATTCTCAATTCGTTCTCAGCGTTAGGATATGACTTTTCAGCTCCAAAACTTTATTGTTCTCCACAATACAACATTTTATCGAATTAATCACTATCCGATTCTAGATAACAATTTCTAATTCGGCACCTGCTTCAATTATTATGCAAATTCGCATTTGTAAGACTTAGCTGACGTCTAAGAGTTTTTAAAATAATGGAATGATTACGCTGGACATAGCATGGAGTGCCAATAATCCTACACACAGCTACGCTCTGTACCTCCCACAAACGTTTGAACGTGCTTTACAAGTCCTTAGAAGTTGCAACATCATCATAGTAAGCTATACCAAAAATCAGATAGAAATTTTGATCACCTGGTAAGGATTTTAAAAATTACTAAATTTATTGAAAGTATAAGAAACTTAAGCATTAAAAACTAGCAGATAGCGTTCTTAACTGCAAAATATTTGTGACATTCATCGCTATGTTGGGCATTGCTTTTTTAGTGCTACAGGCTAACGAAGGGTTTGGTTGACTGTTTAATTTAATAAACAGCAAGGCTAACATTGACACAAGCGAGTTTGTGCAAAAATTAAAAGGAAAACACTTGCTGAAGCTTATGTGATAGCACTGGCAGCTGTACTAGAGTACGCTCCATTACTTTATAAGAGCGCATAAACTTTGAAGGGCACAAATAGCTACTAAAAGTCTATTACAAACGTTTACATTTTAGTACTTGTTATTTGGGCGTTTGCTAATTGAATATTGATGCACTAAAACATCCAAAATGTTTAAAATTACTTCAACGATATCGTGAGATTTGCTTATCATCGTCACGAAATCAACTGTAAGTCAACTACCGCAACATAAGGGTTTTGCACTACATTCAATTTTTTTAAGCTTGCGTTAAAACACTGTAAAATCCATAGTGTTTTTTATGTTGGTTGCACTTGTTTAGTGCAATCTTGAGATTGACAAAAGTCGTCAGTAAGATGGCATGCATTTCCATTTGTTCCTACATAAGGGGCACACATAAACTACACGAATTGAAAAATATATTCGGTGGAATGTTAAAAGTAGCAACAAATCAACGCACAGCAGGAACGCTTCCCCTTGATTCCCTCATAACCACTGCAATAAATCAACTTCTCTCGATTTATGACGGAAATGTGAACAATGCTTAAGTGTTTTTAAGAAGAAGTCTACTAGAAACGGCAGATAATTTACCAAACATTTTGTGTTCTTCGGATAGTATGATTTTTCGGCGTCCGCATGGTGGATAGACGGCCAGTGCCTCAAAAAAGCTTTCTTCGATGTCTGGTGACCAAACGCCCTCCTTCGCTCTTGCCTCACGAATGTCACCCATGGGACTCCCTGCGTTTGTTCAAAATCGTGTCACTAGTGCAATTATATTATAATGATTAGCTTAGGTCGCCGTGATTCATTCAAAGACATCTGGTTTTAAGATACAGAAGCAAAGAAACATAATAAAAGTTGTGCATTTTGAGATTTAAAACTAAAGTTTTTTTGCTCCTAGGCTCGCTTTTACCTTTTTTGCAAAATTCATCAACGCGATCACCTTTATCCAGAAAAACGAATTGCTTCCAATTTCACTCATCTCCTTTGATGTCTGCACTAGCTGATTTTAGTTATGGATCAAATTAAGTGAATATCAACTCAATAGGCTCAAAAATGCGATTCTGCATCGATGTTCAAATTTATGAACCGATGTATTTTAAGAGGTCCTCTGCATTCTAGCCTACCCCAATGATTATATGTAATTGCAGCGTCCTAAGACTTCCCTTAAGGTAAAAGAAGGCATACTACTAGGGCAGAACATATATTCTGGAAACAGAGAGCTTTGGGGCTGTTGGCATGGCCCGGCGGCCAGCCAACCGGCTAGTACAGTATGACCACCCAAGTGACCGGAACCGGCAGTTCGAAAAAACAAAGTATTACAGGTGTACTTTATTAAGTAGCGATAACTGAGGCGGAACTAGTATTGGGGTTTAATCGTGATTGAGATATGTTTTCCTTCAAGACCGATGGCGTCCAATCCGTCACAAAGTTCGTATTTACTAACCATCTTTGACCTAAAAGGTACATTTTGGCCAAAATGTATCACTCAGCCCCCTCATCTTATTGATAGATAGCCTCGGTGCCGTTCTTTTGGGTAACAACTCTCTAGTTTGCTTCTGTCGGTCTTTCATATCTCATTGTTTCGCAAACTTCATCTTCTCATTCGATAAGAGGTGCACATTTCGCATAGATGCTAATTGTTGTGCCCAATAGTAATTAATTAAATAAGCAAGTATGCATCGTATGCAAGGTGGGTAGACGGTACGATTAAATTTACCACTTACATGCACCTTTGCTCTACTTTTCACGGAAATTGCAGCGTGCTCCAACTGGTGGAACAGGCCCGTATGGGTCATAATATCGCCTCTTTGGGAGGTACGACAGTCGCAAGTGTTTCTGCACTGTATTGAAAGCTTGCCCCATCCCATCGTTAGACCGCAGTATGTACTCTAGAATATTTTGGATCGCTGCTTCTCCGGTTGGTAGGATTATATGTATTTATATTAAACGGCAAAACGCCGATTGGTTTATGGGCTGTAGCCCTGTACACCGAAATGCTCCGTCCAGATCTTAAATTTTATTCTTTCGGTTACACAGTCTAAGTGTTAGGATTTACCAGTACAATTCGGAATACAACTTGTTCGCATTACTCGCCCATAACCTTTGATGATATTTAGGTATTGTGCAAGTCTTGGGAATCTCGATGATCTTTCATAATTTAAAGAGTTGGCTATCAAAATTAGCGTCCCGGTTGATATGCACTATCTCGGACACTCGATGTTTCCAAATTCAGCGATTGAAGAAAACTTAAAAGAGAATTTTGGCATCTTTTAGTTTAATTAGTTCTGCTTCGGTTTCCTGCCTTTGTGGGTGGTAGAGGAACCATTATGTCAATTCTTTCTAAAAAATCCAAGGGCATAGGTTGATGTGTTGCAACCGCTGTGAGGTGTAGCTCTTGGATTCTGCTCCAAGAAACGCAGATGAGGAAGAAATCAAATGTCTGGGCTGATCGTAGGCCACTGGCACCTTTTGCTCACGTAACTCTTAAAGATACATTCAAGTCAATGATCCTGGGATCATTTGGCACTTAGGACGCCCAGCAAATTATACCATGAAACTCTATCCCATATAGGGGAAATCGAACATTTCTGCTACATCCGTATAGCTGTCTTGCTCAAAGGGATCATCCCTATCGCTGCGAGTTTGTAAGAGAATGCAAAAAAATTTTGGTTTACTAGGGCTGCATGGTGATGGATAATCTGTGTGTTTCTTCAGTGATGTTGAGTTGGATCGGTCAATAATATGGCACACATTATGACACCACCCGTTCCTGCTGAGAGTTATCTACGGGACAGAGCATTTGCATTATCATTTACATTCCCTTTCTTGCATTGTACCATGGAATTGTGCTGTTGCAGCTCCTTGTACTAGCATGTAGCAAAACGGTCAATCTCCTTTATTGTTTTCAAGCAGGTCGGCGCCTGATGTTTTGCCCTTACTTCGAGAGTACACCGCCCACAGCTACTTCGCTAGCGTCAGCATTCAGCACGAATGGTAAGGCACTAAATTCGTGGTCAGCTCTAAAATCACTTTGTTTTGCTCTTTTTATTATTTTAGATTCTTTTAAGGCTACAGCTACCACGGAATGCTTATTTTTTACTTGAGACGCAGATTACTGAGATCGGGTAGACAGGCTAGTTGTTGCTTCAACGATTTTGGACTACTGAAACAAGGTAAGGGAAATAAACGCGCTGAATAAGTAGATATCTTATGAACGAAACGGGGATGGAGAACAGAGACCCTAATGTTTTCTTACCTCATGAGCTAAGAGCATTGTGTGCTGATTTGCGGTTTGAGAAGGCTTCCTCCCTCTGATGGCCCCAGTCTTGCAGGAGCCTCGATGTTCTTACAACCTGCATCATGCACAAATTACCATACCCTTTTTAGAACACTCAGAGTCAATTTCATGGATCAGTCTAAACATCATAAAGGGTAGTAATTATGGGTAATAATCTTAATTTCTGGTAGCTGAGCACATGAGACAGAATGTAGTGATGATCGAAAAGGCCTTGCAAATAAATAGGCGAAATTCAAATAGTGGATTTCTGCGAAATGCTCAAGGCTTGTGGAATGCTCCGTTGCTCAGCAATAAGGCATATTTAGATAGTGAAGATGTTATAGTGATGCTGGGGGTAATAGTGGTTTCCAAGTCATTAATATGGAGGTCACTCCTGTGAGCATTCAGCACGTGGAATGGCTAAACTTCGACGTCAAATCAATCCATAACCTACAGCAAAGTTGCTTAAAAGATAAATCTGGTTAGCCTGCCCCGAGTACTTTAGTATAATTAATCCACGCCGGCGATTCGCACTATGTTAAAGTATTGTGAGTATCGGCTGAGCGTTGAATAAGTTCATACAAATTCATCAGAAAGCTTTTTAAATAAAAGTTACACTTGAATCATTTGAGATTTTTTTCCAGTTTAATATGAACGTCAGTAGCACCTTGGTACGTTTCTTAAATGTAAGTAATAGTCCAATGTCGGGATTTCAATGTTCTGAGCAATCTGTTTGGTTGCCACTTTTTCACAGTTTGCCGGTAACCAAAGGTCTGCTTCAGATTCAGGCAATACGACCGGTGAAACGGGCTTAAACCGTTACATTAAGCCCTTACCATTTAAACCCAATCGCATGCATTTGAAACGTCACTGTGAAATCGGTGACTGCTAAAAGGACTGCATCGACGTAAGCTACATGGGCGACTACCTGCGTCGACGCGTCTACATAAGCGTACAGAGCCCCATCAACACGAGGACGGTGAGTGACTTCTAGAGTATAGTGGTCCAGCACAGTGTTGTTCAGGTTGTTTACCTTGGCAACCAGATTCAGATTGGAGAGGTGAAATGCACGAAGTACCGGTTGGATGTGGATCCTATCCGATGAAAGACTCGTATGGAGCTTTGAATGGCTCTGAAGGTTCATCAAAACAATTAAAATATTTAGTCATCCACTTCGCTATAAATGTTCATTAACTAATCCCGTGTTTCTGTAGCAAATGTGATTTATACTTCATTTCCTTTGATTAGATACACACATTAGGGATGCAGTGCTTGAGGTACCAGAGAATATACTAACCACCTTCATTGCTAATGTAAAAAATAAGAGGAAGACTGAAATCACAGGCAAAAAGAGCAGGATACTATGCTCAAAACCTGAAAATCGAAACACTGGGGGGCGACTTGTTACTCTGTTTAATAGGGCATGCGTCTTGTTCCTGTCAAGCCAGAATCAAAGCCTCGGCCAATGCGGTAGAAAAGGCGATACTACTTGCAATCACTTGCGAAATTCACCCGTTTAGCTTGTGTTGCCTCTTCAGCCATTTAAGCCTTCAGAACCGAATCTTTTTCTGTACCAAGATGTTCCCTATGATCTACGCAAACTCATTTGCATTTAAAACTGTTCCACTTCGCATTAATGTCGAAATAGTCACGTTGTATTCTGTGATTTTACAACACATTAATGCACTTTTAACTGCAAGAACTCTTTAGCCTCCACGACCCATTCAGCTACCGCCCTTGCAATCTGACTCTTGCGTCTCCTGTTTGTTTACAACAGAACCATTTTAGTTTTACAGCACCTAGAACGCTATAAAGGCGTTGAAGCAACCAAAGTTGGGTTGTATTTTGCTAAAAAAATTTCCCGAAACCCATCTCCTCAAATCTTTAAATACGCCATTTGCAATCCCTTCACTCACCACCTGAGGCTATGATCGGCGTCTCTTGATGCAATTCGATGGAAGTTTAACCGTTCACTTCCAATGCTGGTGATGATACTATCGAACCCAGAGATGGAGCAGTGTTACCGTTAGCCATTTGAGCCCGAGTTGAGTCCCTCACGGAGCAGTGATGGCACAAAACTTACATGGGAATTTGGCAGGATATCCATCTACTCACCCAAGTCAGGAAACCTGTGTGCTTTACCCGTTATTTAGATCGAGCCATGCAGCTTACAACAGGGTAAAGCACCTTTTTGGTTCAAAAGAGTGCCACCCATCTTCCTGGATTATGTTTCGATAAGTACCAAACAAATATTAAGCAATTAATGAAGTGTTTAGAAGATCTAAGTGACAGGCAGAGTTGATAGCTGCAGTGGGTTATCCAAGGAAATCAGGCGAAACCATTCCAAGTTGTGATAGGACCCACTTATTCTAAAAACTTCCTATCCTTACCGGTGCAACAAATGTCCACTTACCTGAATCGTCGCATAACTGGGTAGTACACGGAACTACAAGATGTAAACTTCCCATAAATGAGCCTAAGTAGTAATAAGGAACTTTATTGGCCGCTTACTAGCCAGTTCCCTCACTAAGAAGGTGATGCTTCAGTACTTTAACGTTCGATCGTACTTCGCTGAATGGGATGAAAAATTATGGAAGTGATACCAACATGTGATTCACGACAGAGCAATAGTAGTGACAAACACTAATTTAGTGCATAATTAATCGCTATAAGGATAGTTCACAAGAAACGTCAAACCCATAGCCTACTCTGTTGTCCAAAGCTACGGGTGGAGGAGGCATGAACCCGAGAACCAACTAAGTTTATGACTGGAAGTAATAATGAGGTGACCAGTTTTGCGAAAAGTCTTGCCCCTAGCCCTATCAAACTTTGATTCCATCTCACTTCTGATTCCCGAGTGTCTACCCTGCTTCCTACATTGTTGTTTCTCACCTCTCCAATGTCAATGTTAGGTAGAGGTGATAACTCTCACCTGACATATTATCATCGGAGGAGCACTCAGGTTAGCACGGACAAGTGTTTTTCTCTCCCCTTCCTCCTCCACTTTCTCCTAATTAACCCACATTGCAAATCTCGCAATAAAGTTGTGTGGCAGTAAATGCTATGAGGTCAGAAATGCTACTTACAACTGACTCGGTAGCCCTGTCGACTGCCTCGATTGTTTACAAAGAGGAACTTCTTCCACACCCTTCAGTAGTATGGGGTCTTAATCGCTAAGCCACAAAAGTTGGAGATAACACGGCTGCGTAGATTTTTAATTAATCGCTTCTGAGTTATGAAGGCTGAATGAAGAGAAGTGAGACCTCCCAATTCAATGTTTGTCAGCGGATGGATGGAAGCTGCCTTAATAGTCTCAATAAACTGGAGGAAAATGTTGAATTGCGAAATTCAGAGGGAAAATTCAATTATTTTAGACCCCCAATAGTCGAAAGGGTTTCTCACCTTTTGTTTATCAAGGTTCACAAAAAAAGTGGCTCTAGCAAAAACGTTGAAAATGAATGTAATTTATGGATCACCGTGGTTGACGATTAATACAAGGGGAATTAGACTGCCTTTTTAGGAAGTCTGAGTTAGCATACGAGATTTGACTATCAATAATAGAAATTATAACATTTAAGTAGACCTTAGATCTTCCCTTTCACCAAGGTTAAAGATACCAACCTTTCTTGTGAACATGGATTCTTCATTTCTATGATACTGCTTGGTTCCTTGAGTTACCACAATGGTGACCAATGCAAATTCCTGTCAGGGAGGAATACAATAGTTGACCACCTTGCGTTAATGGTTTCTTGATAACAACCTTGCTAACATCAGAAGGGATCGTTGGGCAGGTTCTACAGCTGCCTCACAGTAAAGTTCGCCTTCTCATTTTGAAGATTTAGCAATGAAACTGAGACAGCACGACCTTTAAACTGTTCAACCCAATCTGTCACCTTAGATATTTTTTCAAGATTTGTAACTTTATTTCACGATAGTTTTAACTCCTGGCAGTAAAATCCTAGTGTCTCCTAAAGCGGCTTACGTATAGCAAAGAATATCTGTATAGTAATGAAACTCCTCAAGACAAACCGAAGGCTTTTGAAGGGATTTGACGATGCGTAGAATTAACGGCATCGCATTGACATGACCAGGCCGGGGGAGAGAAAAAAAAACAAACAAACAATGCTGAAGCCCTTGTTAGAAAAACTTGGCAATGGAGATACCTTTGGTAAAGTACGGCACTTTAAATCCCTCAAATGTTATCTCTGGTTATCAGCAGCTGAGATGTATCACTAATCGCTATTTTGGTACTGGCGCTTTCGATTTATCATCGAAGCGACTTGAAAACATTGGTTCGGACAAACCCTCCAAGGAATAAATCCTATTAAAACCCAAGCTAATTATTGTCACGTAGGCTTATCTGTTTGCAGCTAACCACTTATTTTACAAAAGTAAAAGTAATTTTACAGAATATCGATCCGATGTTATGCATCATTTAGGCAGCAGAGGTAGGCGTCATGAAAAATTTCATGACCAGCGTCCATTCCTCCATGTATGAACAGGTAATTTCGCCAAGCAAACGACTCCTCTAAAAATTGACGAAAAATAGGCAAATGGTAGATGTTTGCAGCGACTCCAAAAGCCAAGAATTCAGTACAACTCTCTCACCGACTTGTTTCTTCTCAGCGGAAGGATCTTTTGAGTCCAGTCCCGATTGGGGAGTCAACTTCTGGTAGGGGATCTTTAGGCGGAGGGTGGTGAAGGCAAAGTCGAGACGAGGCTGCGGCGCCTGACTCTGAGATGGCATAACTATCGTCCACTGCATTGACTCTGTCAGCATGATATAAAAATGCTTTTTTCCGTGTATTGAGGCCCACTCAAACGATACAGCCATATAGCTGACACATCTGATACCTTGTTTGCCTCGCCCCTGAGATTACATTTACTCATCCGAGAAAGATGGTGGTGAAACCAAGGATATAAGATTAACGTTATTGGTACAAAAAGTATGCAGCATAAAGGGTTCAATACATTGAAGAACAGGACTCTTGGCTGGCGAAAAAAAAATTCAAAAGTACCTCTATAATCAAACTAAATGTATCGAAAAGTGTGTTACGAAAAAAGTTGATAATAATACCAACGAATGAAGAGCTGGACGGAGTTCTAGTGGACTCAGTCAAATTCGAAGTTGTGTGAATGGGATAGAGCAAGGCTTGAAGTGGTTACCAGATCCGCGGCCTTACCATTACTTAGGCTCTTATAGTTACTGTGCTTCACAAATATCCAAAGGTATCTTCTTAAAACTCCGACGAAAAGTAAGCAATAACTGCTTCGCAGTTCAGAAATGACACTATCAAGCATATAAGCCACTTAGGAATCGTAACCAAAGTGTAAACATGAGCAATTTTTGAAAATCATCACACCATTTCTCGAATTTAGTAGAAATTCCCTACATGAGCATGGAGTAGCATATTACTTAACTTAGGAAGCAGTAAAAAGGGAACTCCTAGACTCCATTCTTTCCATTCCGCACACCGGTCACTACATGCCATATTTGCTGCCCTGAATATACCAGCATGGTTTTCTGATGCTAAGGCTCACTTATTAAAACCGTGTAAGTATTATCTGACTCATTGAAACACCACCTTTATCAAAGTATTGCAAATCGTTCAGGGGGCCATCAGCGTTGACACCGCCAAAGATGAAGAACCGAAAAGAGGACGAGGAGGAACGAATGAAGGCACCCCCATGACCCGCTCGAGGACTCGGCCAGTGTCCTTCCTGCGCCACTGCAATGCGAATATTTTGCCACTCGCCAACCAATCGAGTTTCGTTCTCGCTTGAAATCTTTTTTTAGAGGAGTTAAGACAGAAAGTTTACAAGCAAGCAATGGATCCCTGGTGTATTAACAAAGTCATAAAATGAATCAAATAATCTGTCGAGATGTCTATGGAGTGGCCCTAGGGCCTAGAGACATATCAAATGCGATTGTTTATTTGATAAAGCTAAATAGACATCAGATGTTCCACTACCACTGAGGATTGGAATGTGGTTGAAATCGCCAAATTTTGTTGAATGATGCCAATTCTTTATACTTGATATTTTAGCCCCACCTTAGCATTACCCCCTTAAAGCTTCACGAGATCAAGGTGAAGAAGTAGGGTAATAAGGTCCTCATTGATTTTTACCAAGAGTAGAACAAAGACATAATAGCGATTCAATGTCAGGTGAAGAGTGATCCCAAAGCCCACCTTCTTGTTTGATTATGAAAGTGTAAAGACCATCTGTCCTCATAACGTTCCCTATTGTTATGTGGAAGTAAAAAGTAATTGAAATGTCGTAAAAACTTGGTTTGGTACATAATACAGCAACATTAAATACAGTTTCATGACAATTTAAAAAGTGGCCACCATACAGGCAACAAATTAAATCACCTTTTTTCAAAATTAACTAAGATCCTGATCAACAGAGTAGTTGCATACACATCTACGCAGTCGTCAATTGTGCTCACTAGAGACAAAAGCTCGAAAGACTCATGAGTGAGTAGTATACTGTCGGATACCAGCAGACAATTGGAAACGTAAGGATATTTCTACACTATTATACATAGGGCGAATGTATAAACGACCTCTCACCTTTTCAATGGAAAGACAGAATAGATCGTCGAAGAAATTATTTCCGGCCATGCCGCCATGCACATAGAGAGTGGTAGTGGTGACAGAGTGGAGGTCCTGTGATAAGAGTGGAGGCGGAAGCGACAGCATCAAATGACCCATGCGACGACACGGTGCCTTATCTTCATCGCGCACCTCAACTACTCGCCATCGGCGTGTCTTCACCTCATAGAGGTGCACCTATGTGTTAATGATGGCAAAAAAAACGCTCGCTTAGTTATTTGCCAGTACAGAAAGTTTCGAGTTACACGCGAGCCTATAAGGCTATTTTCTATTTACAAGAAAATGCAATGATGCATGCTATCATTTTGAAAATATATGGCTTTTTCGACCACTTATGACTCGCCTCAGTTGCCATAATTTTGGCCATATACTCACCAAAGGAAAAAATAAACCAAACCTACTCCTTCTTCCCACCTTTTGATCATCAACGGGTACGCTCCCCCTGTCACCACCGGCAAAGACGACAAGTTCGCCCGCAGAGGTGAGGCAAGTGGCGGTGTGTTGGGTGCGTGGTGCCACATCAGCGGCAGCAGCAGAGACGGGGGAAGCAAAGAGGCACCCTACCGATGACGCTGATGTTTTCATTTCCAGCTTTGCGTGGATCACGTCGTTGAGCGGCCGCTCCGCCGTGGCTCCACCGAATACCACCAACTACCATAAAGATAAGGAGTAACCACGACAGATATTTATTCAACTCTCTCGTTTTCAGTAAATTTCCCCAGCCCTATCAAGTTAATTGACAGTGCTGATCCTTTTGAACGCTCGCGTTAACGAAACATGAGTACAAGCTCAAGTTTACACTAGCTACCTTGACACCTCTTAAACGCTGAAATCGCTTGAAGGTAATTCTAAGCTACTGACCCTATCTTGTTCATCTTTCTGTAAAGGAGAACTCTCCTTCATGTATAATGTAAACAATAAGGTCAATTTATCCCTAAGGGAAAAACACGCCTGTTGCGGATTCTGAACAATTGGTGATGAAATTGGAAACCTAATATAAAATGCTAGCTTCAGCTAAATGAATGAAAGAATCTGATGAGGTAAAATGTTTTACTGTTTTTTTGCCAATTGCAACCAGAAATATGCTAGTTTTGAGATGTTACGTTTAAATATGAGAAAGTGTAGAACACTAGAAAGACTCTAATCAAGCAATCTTTGCAAAAAGTTCTAAAATATTGGTTGGCTGCCTAGACAGCTAAAGATTCGGTATAGTGAGAACGCTATTGCCATTCCCAGCGGATCACTTGGAGGGCCACGAAAAATTGCTTTGATGCAGAAAATAACCCAAGTTTATGGCTAATTGAGAAACGGCTAACTACATTCATAGCTGCATTTCAAGGCATTACGAAGACGAACAAACATACATTCACCCACAGGAAATTAAATATTGAATTGTTTGTGTGGAAGAATACGAAGATGATTCAACTACCAGTTAAGCCAAAGAATCCAAAACGTTTTGCAAAGGGACTGCGTACTCACTAAGTTCTAATAGCGCCAACATCGAGTGAATTTAGTTTTATCTATGAAATGTGTCTGCGCACGATGTTCTCCAAATCAGAAAAGATATTTTAAAACAAAACAAGGAAATTTTAAAACACTATTTTTGAGTTTGTTGCTTTTATGAGCAGAAACCAAAACTCGAGTCCGTTTAATCAAATACGATTATCCTCAAAATTTTACGCAGTATAGAAAGAGCACAATTTCCAGAAACGATAATTCAATTAATGACACGCCATTCAGATACTTTGAAGGGTCGTTAGCGCAATTTCAGTAGGAAAATATCTTTGACAAAAAGAGGATACTCAATAATTTGCGCACTGATTATGGACATTTACTGTGTTTGTAACAATGAAGACATAAAAGCTGCATAAACTGAGAAGCTTATCAATTACTGACTTCGTTATCAAGCAAGACACTGGCGTGCTCATAACGCTCAAAGCCGGATTCGGGTATTGAGTCTGAGGTCTCGATAGGATAGACCTGACCGTTTCTAATACTGTAAAGGAGGCTATCCTTGCAGCAGGAAAAAGAGTCAGCACCACCTAGAAGCAGCAGCCAGTCAGAATCATCGTCAGTGCGGAGATGGTGAGCGGTGTGACCGACTCTTGCTAGAGCTGTGCCTTTGCCAACATTGCGCATTTCACATTTGCGCCTAAAAATCAAATAGAAAAGACACTTACCAAAGGAATGGTTGTTGGTAGAACTCAGGGCACTTTTACCAATGAATTTAAAACGCTCGTCATACAGTAACTGGGAAGATCACAAGCAAACGTTACAACTCAAGCTTAACTATTCAATTCCAGCCGATCGCACGGATTATCCAACACTACCAACAAGATGAGCCTATAAAGCCAGCACACGTTCTTTGCCAGAAAGAACTGAATTCAAAGGGAAGAACCATTCCACGGGAAAATATATGAGAATAATTACCAACTGCCCAATTTCAATGGAAACGCACACATAACCCCACCAATGAAAACCTATTGCAAGAAAGGCGTCAATGTGTATTAGCAACAACCTTGAACTTACCTGCTAATATGCCGCACCAACAGCAAACAGCCTATGCCAAACCATCGAAAGCAAAACTAAAATACCAATAATTTGAGATTGATGGGTTTTCTTAACGGTAGATACTAAAATTGAAACTGGATATATTCGGCGAAAATTTGCCAGTAAAACGTTGTTTAAATTATGTTCTAGAACTGGTTTTGGTGCCCCAAGACAAATGCATAATGCTTGGAATAAATGGGTATAGGGGACACCACTATGTACTAGAGGCCATTGTAGCGTCCCGAGGCTCCCCTTAAGGTAAAAGAAGGCGCTGTACTAGGGCGGAATATATATATTCCGGGAACAGAGGACTTGGGGGCTGTTGGCGCGGCCCGGAGGCCGACCAACCGGCTAGGACAAGATGGCCACCCAAGTGACCTAAACCGGTAGTTCGAACAAACATAGTATTACACAGCCCCTCTCTTCTTTCGAGCGTCGTCTCCGACGCTCCCCTTCGTCCGCCTCCCGCGTCAGCCATCACAACGTAATCAGTGCTACGAGAAGCACCCACGAGCTAACCGTCCTAGTCGTCGAGGTTCGAACGCATGTGTTCCTGTAGTGCCATCCATTCCGCGTAGCACTCAGTGCAGCAAATGCGTGCCTCTTGGCCCTCCTCTGGGCTTGGAGTCCACGGCTAGTGTCGCTTCAGTTGTTAATAGCTTTCCTGTCGAACACGAGGGCGAGGGAGATGTCGAAGATGAATGTCGATCTCGACCCTTCTGTTACGAGATACCAAAGGTTCTCCTCTCCGTAGCACATGTATTTCTTTCACAACGCCGACGTTTGCCAGAGACGGCATGGAGCAGGATAAAATCCATCGAAGTCGGGTCCGCTTTCTGCTGCCATCAATGTAGCGTCCCGAGGCTCCCCTTAAGGTAAAAGAAGGCGCAGTACTAGGGCAGAATATATATATTCTGGGAACAGAGGACTTGGGGGCTGTTGGCACGGCCTGGAGGCCGACCGACCGGCTAGGACAAGATGGCCACCCGAGTGACCTAAACTGGTAGTTCGAACAAATAAAGTATTACAGCCACCTCACTCGGTGGTTGCAAAATGGCTGACAAAGTGGTCCTGACCGAAACCGAGTGTTAAAATAGCAATTTAAGTGTTGTAGTCGCCTACTTATTTGCACAAGATTTTGCAATGCATTTGATGCTTGTTTAACACACTGTTTCGGTAAAGGAGTCACATTGCATCATGGCCACATCGACTTCATTGGGTGTACTGGCCTTCAGACCATGCCGCTGTCACCAGGCCCTTCTGCTTGCCAGCTATATGGATTCTGTCCGAGTATTATGTCTTCTTTTGCGTTCAGGGAATTATTGGAGCCATACATCTTAAAACAAAAAACATTCTTAGTGCATTATGACGAATATACTCGCTGTAGAAATCCCGAACTAATGCTTAAAAAATTGGACTTGTATCTGATACAGTTTAAAATATTATTATTATACGAGAAGCAATCAAGGCGCGCCAGCTACGTGACGGCGCTGATGCCTTTAATAATTGCAGAATGCGTACCATTATCTACATTTCTCTCTTCCACTTCCGGCTTTGTATTCCTGTAACGGAAAGAGTGCGTAGATGATGACATCCTTTGTTTGAGCATTATTTAGGCGGCAATGTGGGTTTAAAGGCAATCGAAGTTTATCTCCTCCACATTGGTCTAAGACGTCACCTTCGTCACGTGGTTAGCATAAATTGAACGACTTCCAACAAAAAATGCGCTCCAACAAACTTGTCTAATAATCCGACAAAAATTAACTATGTGTATCTTTACCAATAAATATTTTATAAGGTATTGCTAGATAAGTCTATAAATTCATGTAAACTTTTCTTGTTCGCAGTCTGTTTTGCGGTAGAGTATTGTATTTGCTGCAACCAGTGTGTGTGTGTGTGTGTGTGTGTGTGTGTGTGTGTCGAGAATGGATGAGAAAACAATCGAGACTTGTCATTTCCGTTGTTTTAGAATTAGAGGTGCCCGTATGTTATTTGGGGCACGCACTGACCTACAGAAGCAACCTGTCAGTACGGTTTGCACTGACCTCGATTACTAGTAGGATGATAAAGAGCATGAAATAGGCATTTCCTGTTATTCAATGAGAGATAACCTGGTAATCAGTTTTTGCCAACTATGATCATTTATCGTTTTAAGCCTCGAGCTTGGACAATGTAATTTTCCTATTTCATGTCATTGATAGGCTTTGTTCAAAAGGGGTAGAGTGGCTAGCACTAAATAATAACAGCCATAATACTAGGATAGAATATTTATTGACAACGCCCAGTAGGGTACGGGGACTACAAGCATAGTCCGAGGACCAGGTCCTCCAGCAAAGGCACAACAGCGCAATTCCTAAGCAGTCCTTTTACCAAAACCGAGAGTTAAACAATCAGAGGATTACATAGCCTTTCGCCTCTTTTGATCACTCCTCTTGGTCAACCTTTCGCATTGCCGACCTCATCGTAATCAGTGCTGGAAGAAAACGCCTACTATCTGATCATAGCAACTATTGAATTTCCATGCAACTTACAAGATATTTGTCCGCAACGTCACTAATCCCTTGGGTGATTCCACTCCATCTGGAGTTTCGGCCCATTTTGAAATTGCATTGAAGAGAAGGGGAATTGTGCTGACTCTCTCCTGCGCCCATCGCTAGTCTCAAGAACACCTACCAAAATACAGAGTCATACGACAAAAGACGGAGGCTAACGTAGTATCATGGGGATGGAAACTAGCGTTTAATTTCTCCTTAATACTGTGCTCTCACTTCATTACGATCCAGTATTCTATCTACTTGGATTCTATCCATTGGCTAGAGAGGTTGGATAGGTATCTCGCGTTCACTTTATCAGTAAGTGAACTCCGCAACGAAACTTACCCAACTATTTCACGACCAGTGCCACTTCTGGTGTTAATAGCTTTCCTGCAGAACATGGAACTGGGGTGATTACCGAAAGTTGATCTTACCTTCGACCCTTCTGTTAGGAACAATCCCTGATTCTCCCATCCACAGCAGATGCACTTCCTCCGCCCCGCTAAGGCTTACCATTCTTTGGTAGAAATTAGGATAGTTGTCTTTTAGGATTGGGCCCGCTATCCACTGTCAATAATGTAGCACCCCAAGGCTTCTCAGAATGCAAAAGAAGGTATAATACTCGGGAAGGTTGTGTATTTTCGACACAAAACTAGGCTTGAGGCTACTGGCATGCACCAAAGGTCAGACCATTCACTGGCGGGGCCCTAAAGGGGTCCGCAATTAAAACCAAGAGTTCAACTAGTATTCAAAGCGTTACAATATGTCTAGTTTAAAAATTAGGTTCTCATTGTTTTAAAAAGTCAGTGTCGTTAAATAGACATTATTTATTACCCACTTCCCCAATCTCTTCTAAATGGTAATTCTTTAAATACAAAAAGCCCTGTGCATTCGTCCTTTGTTTTTCATGATTCCACGGATGCACAGAACTTTAATTGGAACACAATTGGGCTGCAGTCACGAGTTTTTTGCGAACTGGAGAATCCGCTATCCCCTCAAATAACCAAACAGAATTGCTTATTTTTAATATTTGAAGTAATTTTAAAGTTTCTATACTTGCGATTGCATAATTGATAAGAAAACATTTGTGAATGAGAAATCTCTCGTTTTTTTGAAAGATGGTTGTGGATGAAAATTATTTTAAAATTTTTCCAAAAGCTCCACTTTTCAAAGAAATGAGTATGTATGAGTTCTCCTGATTCACAAAGGATCGTTAAGCCTATTTTTACGAAGAATGGAGGTAATGCTGCGATTTGGATGAATGTTCCACAGTTCAGAATGGTGATTACCTCGAAATTTTTAGAAGAATATAATTAGCTGGAATGAGCAATCTTCTTTTAAATCTCGCTTAGTCTGTATGCCTTTAAAAATGGTATTTTACTAGCATTTGCGCAGTGTAGTGGGGAAGGTAATCACTTTGATCGTCGAGTTGCCTACTCACATCATTCAGTAGTTCCACAAAACCAGTTTTCAGTCGAAACTTTCGAAGGGTCGGATTTTCAGCTCTTTTAAACGCTTTATTATGATTATTTTTGAGAGGTCGGTAAGGTTTACTGGAAAAACAGCGGTGGAAGTAAACGAAGCAGACTTAGAAAAGGCACAGAAACGACTGTGGGAGCGCGAGCTAATATGGATGCGAACTGTCGGAGTGGCGAATGATAACCTCATAAAGGAATTTAATTTGTTTGCCTTCAAGTGACAGAAATTACTTCACACACTGTTTAGAAATTAGCTGACCGATTCAATTTTGATGGCCACCTTATAAAACATGCGAGTACTCGACCTCATAAGATTGCTGATAATATGCATCAGATTCGCACTTTAGTGGTTACTGGATGCTTTAAATAAAATTGTTGTCTTCACACCGCCCACACAATCGCCTTATGTTGTAACCTGTTGACAATTATTTGCATATCCCTGAACTGCAACCTGTAGGTCTAAATCGCCTTGCGGGCAGCACCTTTAATCAGGGGAGCGAAAAGCATCCCATTCTCCTAATACTTATGCATAGGTGATGCGAACGTTATAAACTTGAAAAGATGGACGCCTTTCTATTTCGGTCAACCAAGTCCATCAAGGCGTTAACACTTAGTTCTCTGCTGAAGTATCAAGCGACAATAGCTCATACGATTTTCCTCGTAACCCATCACATCGTGCAGCCGTAAATTTCCTGACTCAGTGCTCCCCTATCGGTCATAAACAATAATTTTTGTAGCGCAATATCAAAGGTGAAATGCTACTATTTTCACGGAGACGTCTTCGCAACATTTAGGTTTCGTAAACTAGATCGACCCACAAAGGGCGTTTTTGTGTAAACTGACATTCAACTATCCAACCTTTACTGTCTTTAGCTCAAATCAGTTTGGCATTAAAATCCGGACTCTTTTGCACACTGCAGTCCAGTGTCCATTTGCTTATATTGGTTCTTTCCAGGCGTCTGCGAAATTTCTGTTATTTCATAGTCTCGTAAATATCAGTTGCTGATGATAGGTTCGGCAAAAATAACGAAGGATTTTGCTTGGAAGAGATACACTTTAAAGCATTAAGCTTTTTTACAACGATAGTTATTAAAGTTATTAAGAAAATTTGATTGCCTTGTACATTATAGGCAATCAAGCACACTTATAGCCCGCCTGTGAGTTTCCTCAATCCAGGGTATTAATCAAAAAACCACGATACTCAGTGATGAACAATGAACATGAAGTTATTTTCTCTTTTATTAATAGATGACCATGGAGTACAGGTTCGCAAACATGATTTTAAACATTCGGATCTACAGTTAGACAAGTTCTACTTAGGAACTGAATGCAAGTACCAAAAGAACAGCTCATCAGAGATTCATCTTGTCTAGGACTTATTTCTCTCATATATCTTCAACGTAAAAGAATACACTTGCAATTTACAAAACAGCAACGTTCATTGCCAGTACCAGGGGTAGGAACGGCAAATTAAACAGAATGATATCCAATGAGAGAATGGTTCATCGCTATCCGTTTCGCCCACTTGAAGCAGACAAATTGTATAAGGCGGCTTCACTCTAAACCTCCCATTCAAGTTGGATCTCTAATTAGAGGGTACATGGTGTTGATTGTCTATAATATTGAATATAATGGCGGAACAACTCTCATATTTAGGATGAACTCTAACAACTCCATTAAAATAAGCGATTTTGAAGTTAGTTCGCGCAGGACCATTGAGGGTAAATAACTGCTTCTTGTAAAAAAAGCGTTTTTGTAATATAACAATTTTTAATGGCAAACTACAAGTGTGATCACCGTCAGAACTGATCGGAGCTCCTAAGACAAAAGGACATGGCTTCGCCTCCCAGGAACCTGAAATGGCACCGACAATTAATGCCGTTCTGGAGGCCCTTGGCCAAGCCTCAAAATTGGAGGAGATGGAATAGTGGCCGGTTAGATACAAGTCACGCAAAAATTGAAGAGAATGCTTTTGGAAGTTCAGACGAGTTGGTGTAACATCACGTCAAGTGCACCCAGATCACGTAAGACACCCTTGATCGGTAAAACGAAACCAGTTTAGATGCTTGTCCGGCTTTTTGGGAGTTACACATGGAACTATTGACGGTGAAGATAAAAAGTCCGATTTAATTTAAATAGTCTTACTTTATAATATTTAAAGCTCAGATTGCTCACTTCAAAAGATTTCAATATTTTAGTATCCGATGCGTCAGTTCTATCAATGGAACGCATTTCTGTGATACAACGCGGACATTTCCAAAAAATTTTAGGAGACCTGGTGTCCTGAACCAACAACAGGTAAGGCATACAGTTGAAACGCTTTCATAGCTTAAAAAATGGTGCCTTTGAGATAGAATCCCTTTTCTGATCATAAGTTGAACAAACTTATCCATTTTGAGTGCCCGAACAGTGAATCGGCACTTACTGACATTTCAATCAGATCTCTCTAACTTGTATTGCACCTCCTTGGAGTTCCAATTTTCTTGGGAGATTTCTTCAAAAATCATCATGACTTGCAGGTTGATGTTTTCAAATAGGTTTGGGCAAAAACAGCTGAATATGAATGAGAGAAGGAGAGCTAAATAATGCAAGCTATAAGAGATTAGAAAATCCAAACGGAATTGAGTCTCACCAACCAATTTTCCCGATTCTTAGAACCAGTGAAACAGTTTTAAAAAGTGCCCAACCGTTTATGCTACTAGAAAAGGAATTATTAGTCCATAATTATGCCTTCACCAAGCAATATGCGAACTCAGTTGGTGGACATCGCACTCACTTGTCCAATGCATTTAGTTTTAAAAGCATACCAGTCAGGATAAATCAACACATATTTCAGTCAATTTCCTTGGGACTTGATGGATTTGAAATGCTCAACAAAGTAATACAAAAGAGGAACCGGTTTCTCAGCAAACGGTATTACGCCAGCTCCGGACTCAGGCTTCACGTCATCCATTGACACCTTTGCAGAGACCGTTGGCTTGACGTTAAGAGACTGGCAGAGCAAACGCCGAGACATTGGTTCATGTTTGTGCTGCATCTCGCTTCGGAATACTGACTCACTAAACCGGAGGCTGCAATTTTACACAGATTAAGTTGGCATCGTTAATGTCGACTTCGGTCTTTCAGTGTAATCACTACGTATTTTAGAACCAATGTGCATTGTTTTCGTCAAACCAATAATGTTATAGAGTAAAAGAATTTCACACTACCCGAGTTGGTGAATACTTGATAGTCAAAATGATAAAACATTAAAATAAAACTGGGGCAACCGAACACGTATAAAGGCAGTGACGTTTTGGAGCTAAATTTGCGTCCGTAAAAAATTCTGCCGACGAGCTCAAATATGTCTCAGAAGTGTTGATGATCCGATTTATTACCCTAATTGCAACCATTGCCATCTACTCCAAGCATTACCAAGAAACAAATTAATAGGGTTGCGCGTACTAGTCTATAACAACAATGGTGACAACAGTTTTGTCATAAAGAATTCAAAAATTAAGGAACGCCTTATCAAGTATGGGATGCTAACAAGTGGACACATCTTCCATCATTTTGACATGATTACGATTTCATTTGAGAGAGATTGTCAGGAAGCTTTAAGACGCATACAACAGTTAGGCACTCCAATAAGCATAAACATAAACGATTGCATGGGTGAGCAAAGTGCTAACAAAATCCTTATGAAGCTTACTCATTGAATTTCATGTATTCCAAGATCAATTCGTTGATAACAAAGGTTGCTTCATCGATTTGCAGATGCGAAGGCACGTTTTGTAAGGGTGCTCTTTTATCTAATGCAGCGAAAACCTCAAATTTCGCTTGCGCTTCAATTCGATCAAGTGCCCCATTCCGTGCTAAAAGGCTTTTCAATGCGTCCTTAAGGTCGCTAACGGTTGCCATAACAATTGATTGAATGAGCAAAACAGCCGTTGACCGTGGAAGTTTTTAAAAATGATGGCCAGCAATGCTGTGCACCACATTGCAGCTAACCTCTACGCGAGGGTCATAGTTTAATTAAGTTCTCATCATTGAAAAGTGTTCGAAAACCCTATTAAAAAACAATAGGCTTCATTTAAGGGTTTGAAACTTAAAGGTTGTCTTCTATAAAACAGGAATTAGTTGTATTACTTAGGTTCAAATGGGCATTTCATTGAAGTTTAAGGCTGTCAATGTATCACCGATATAATATAAAAATTCAAACCATATCACAATTGTGTCAGCTGGAATATATGCCGAAAAAGCAATGGTATATTAAGATTATCACAGTGCGCCAAAACTGCTAAGTAGAACGATCAAAAAAGCAACGTGTGTAATAATGTCGGTGTTTATATACGCTTTGGAGGTGAGAGGCGGGAACACAATATACACGTGGTCGATAGCCCGCTAGCGTGTTCTCCCCCTGCGCCGGATACCTCAGCCCCGTAGATTGGACATCCCTACCTGACCGTTTCCCCTTAAATAAAACCATGCCCAGAAAAGCTCGGTCTTCTGCTAGTAAGGTAGAAAGGAATGAGGAGGAAGGAAAGAAGAACCCTGTTACAACGTGGACTTTGCTTAAGTGCTAATGACATTTTGATATAAAATTTTACTGGACTCGTTGCTTAAAACTGAAAGCTCTTAAACTTTGAACTAGAGCTGTAGCGTCCCGAGACTCCCTTTAAGGTAAAGGAAGGCATGGTACTGGGGCAGAATATATACTCTGGAAACAGAGGGCTTGGGGACTGTTGGCACGGCCCAAAGGCCGGTCAACCGGATCGGTACATTATGGCCACCCAAGTGACCGAAACCGGCAGTTCGAACAAACAAAGTATTACAAGAGCTCTTTTGAATGATGCCTGGATCATATTTGGTCCCATAAATATTATAATACGTAACGATGATGGAATGTGTAAGGTGCGCAAGGATTTCATCAATAAGCATGTCATCACTGTAGCGTCTCGAGACTTCCTTAAAGGCAAAAGTAGGCACAATAATAAGGCAGAATACACACAATCATAAAACAGAGTGAACGGAGCTGCCAGCATGGCCGAAAGCCAGCCCAACCTACCAGGGCAATATGGCTACCTAGTGACTGTTAAAACAAACAAGGAGTTACGATCACCTCCAAATACCGCATACCTTTCAGGGGCTGTGGTATGAAAGAATCGTGGCGAATTCAGTCCTTCTTGGAGTCGTAGCAAGTTTTAACTGTATGTATAATGAACATTCGCTAACATACAGTAGGATCGAGAGGCTATTATGTGATAACTTGGCCGTTTTAGTCATGAGCGCTTTATTAACCGCTGCCACTTCGCAGGGTGGTCTGGTCTCCACATCATGCCAGCAGCCCCTATTCCGTTCTGTCTGCCGACTTTGTGCGCAATGTTCAAGCAATGTTCAGGAAAGCCTCGGGCGCTAAAATAATACTGCGCGCGTTTTATCCCTCTTAGGAGAAAAGAAATTTGAGGAGTCAATAAAATCTGCATATTTGACCATACAGGCTATACCTTTATTAAAATATGTAACTCTGTATTTATGTGGGTTGCTTTAATGGATTTGATTACCAATGTTACTTTTCAAGATCAGCAACAAAATAAATTGGGCTCTTAACGGCCTTAGGCATGCGGTGATATTGAAAAAGACATTATAACCTGCATGTCCACTGTCGTCGGTCCTGGGATAGTGGGTCGTAGTTTCTTTTCTTTTTCTATATTTGTTGTAAGACTCTTGTGTCTTTTACGCACCTTAGGTGATAATTTTCGGTATGGCAATCAAACTGCATAGTCCAATTGCGCGATTACTCTATGAAAAGTATGAGCATACCCAGGAGCATCTAGAATCGGCGCATGAATATGTAATGTTTTCTTTGTGGTCATTTATTTAGTGGTACACCGTTCGATCTAATCTCCTTTCAAAGTACGCAATGGATCGTTTCATTCAGGCTTATCAAGATGAGGAAACAACCCAATTCCTCAAGTCATGCTTTGATAAGTCCGACTGGTTTTTTACACAGCTGTATCATACGATATCGAGATCAATTTTGACTTGGTTCATGACACTCACTTCGTGCAACGGGTAATCCATTTTAGATGTTTTCCTATTTTTGATCCATGACCTGTTTCTGTTGCATTTGAATGGGCTATTGATGCTCTAACTGATTTCTTCTATGAAAAGTTAAATTGCACCTCCACACCGAACTCATTATTTTTTTCTGTTCTACAGTCTCCTAAATCGAGGGTCAATGTTTGTCTTCTCAGGCAAGCTCTTTCGGTACCTACTCGGTGTCGATGAGAATTGGAAAGCTTCAAAGCTACTGGATCTAGGTACGCTTTGTGTTTATTCTGTTTTTTAGCTTAAACTGCGGCTTTAAAGTAAGATTTAGGCATCTATTGTCACTTGCGGTTATATGCACTTTGCACAAAAGGCACTTCGAATCTTAATTTTCAATTCATCCTTTTCGTTTCCCTTTTTGTGGAATATTTAACTATATGTTCTTGACTCACTGTTCGCTTACAGAAGTCTAGTTCTGAGTTTTCTGCACTTTCCTTCTTGTCGTTTTCAAAGGCGATATGGTTTGATTGTTTGGAAAAGAAGTATTTGATCTTACCAACTAATATCTCGCAAAGATACCAACCCGGATTCTCTTAAATTTCATGTATTCATAATTTTTACGGGTCGTGGCTCAAAGTTTCCTCTTTGACTGCCTTGTGAATTGAATTTTTGTGTAATTTTGATGTGGTATTTCTTCTGAAACTGTGCTTTTCGACACTCTATTAGATTTTCATAGCGATTTGGATATTAGTGTCGAAATAATTTGTGAACATCAGTTTTTGTTCTTTGTGTCTTTTTTAAGAAAAATAGGTGTCATTGCGGATTGTAATTAAGGCAAAGCATCCTGTTGCAGTTGGATGATCAAATGCATCCTTTCAATCCATATTGAATGAATAACCCTCCAGTCAATTCCCTTGACAATTTATTTCTAGTTTTTGTCTCTGAGTAAGAGTTAATTTCGACCAGAGAACATTAATGTAAAAATCTTCTTGATCCAAATAAAGCGGAGAGTTTAGTCTCCAAACCTATCCCGCAAGGCTACAATTCAAGGTCTGAGATCATTCTGAATGACGTTTAATTAATCCACCTTCAATGTATCACGGCGTTGTCATGATTATATTCAAAATGAAATAAAGTGAATGTTTGACTGCAGGTAGTTTATAGTACTATTTTTCTGTTTAAATGGCTTCCCATGCGAAGTATTACCACTTTATTCCTCGAAACCACAGGATGTATCATTGGAGCCCTCAATAATGCTTATGGTTGAGGACGAGGTTATTTCATTAAGATTGATCCATTGTTTAAACCCAAAGTCAGTAAGTTTCCTTGACTCAGCCATAAAGTAAACCAAGTAGTCGTTTCCGTTGTAACATGGATGAAGCGGTGGATCATACTACTTAACACAAATTTGGGGGTTATTACAAACAAAACGATAACGCCAATCTGTAAGCATTTATGCACTCTTAAGTATCTGTTGCTTTGCGTGTAAGACTCAGGGGTAACGGGTTTTGGGGCGAACCTACAGTTCCTCAATCGAGCTAGGACTAAGCCAATTAGAATTTTCACATGGAAGGGCTTATTCCCACAACATCCTATCGGAGATTCAAAGATGTTGTGGTCTTCCGTTCATTCATTCCCCGACAACGGCATTGACGACAACAGTGGAACTGTTGCAGGCATATCCATTTCTAGCACCTTTGTCGTTTTTCACGACACTGGACAGACCACTACCGCTTTTAATACTTCCTTTGACGGAGAAAGAAGCTGGAAGAGGAGGGCTGATGTCTTTCAGTGTTGATGCTGGTGTTGTGCGCTTCTACCCCGGTGGCCGCTCTCTTTGGGCATGGGCATAGTGGGCTAAGGGTGTACAACGATGTGACTGGCATCGAAAAGACTGCTTAATTCTCATCAATCAGCGAAGAAAGAACTAAGCACAAATTTTGATTCAACTTTTGGAAGCTATCTTATAACTTACAGTCATGTAGATTGTTATACAATGTTCGCTTCGAGGTATGCTTTCACTTCGCCGGCATCGAATTTCTACTTCATTCTCGTCCTCCGTCGCTTAAGCGCACAGAACGTCTGAATTATTGCTTACTCTTTGCCTTTTCGTATCTTGAAGAAACTAAATATTCTCACTGTCAACTTTTCTGGAAGGGATTCCGAGTGGCATAACAAAGTGCTTTAATTAACTCACATTCTGGTGACCTTGCTGATTTACATCTCTTTCATACGAATTCCGCGTATATATTCTAATAAAAATTAAGATAGCTAGACGCAAATGATAGTTCTGACGATAAAACTCAAGGAACGCAAATTTTTGTTGCAGGGTTTCGTGTAAAATCACATTGCTCCTACACGAGGTCATATGAGTCGTCAAAATGGCACCAGAGCTTTGGACTCAAGCTCGAATCTGGTTGCGATCAATCCTTGATTATAAATGTTTATTAGGTAAAAATTCAGGTTTTGGAATTCGTTCCTGTATTTTCAAATCTATGTGTCCACTATGCTGCGAAATCGCGTTTTCCACTAACCTTTGTCACCTTTTCCTAAATTGTAATTAGGAAAGCCCTGGGTAATGGTCCAATGTATGTGCCGTGTTGTGTATCATGCGTGCAATGCCTTTACTTGTTATAAACTCTTAGGATGTAGTACGTATTCCTACGTCTTGCTACTGGGAGTTCTCTGACAACCAAATCCTCAAACATCATGCTACCGAGTGGTCTACTTAAAGTCCTTCCACATCTTTTCTAAACTCCATAAAAAGGGCTGCTGGGATTTCCTGAAACCTTATGATGTTTATGTAGAATGTGTTTCGTAGACGTGTGGCCTACCTACTTCGCCTTTCCCCTTCTCAGGCGCCGGTGACGGGCGTGTGACAATGCGCATGGCCCCGATGTTCGACGAGGTCTATGTGACGGAAATCTCTCCCGTCATGCGCTGGCGATTGCGGCAGGCAAATTTCACGTAGGCCACAAAGTTCTTTATAACTAATTCCTGTCCGCCGCCATTACCGCTATCTGTGAGGACCTCACGTGAGTAATACATCGAAGAGATTCAAGTGGAATAAACGGTATTTACCATTTCTAAATGAAACTGTCAGAAGTCATCCATAGGATCGCTTGATATTTTTCATTGTTCAGTCTGATCATGAAGTCTCTCTTTAAATTGTTCATCAGTTCCTGAATCCTGTCAAAGTGCAAAGGAACAATCGTAATCGACCAAATGAAAATACCAAGTGTTTAAATTTTAGCTAAATGTTTGTGATGGGGTAAATATTCCACTGCGGCTCAAAGCATTTGTACTTACTTACTTTATGGCATTGCTTTCATACTAGCGATGCCGCTTTGTTCCCTAGTCACTACATAAGTTATTGCTAATTGTGTCATTTTGGCGACATAAACTATCGCATGGAATCCGCCTTTCGCACTGCCCAAGAAATCGACTTCTTCGACAGAAGAGCATTTTGTCGAAAAAAACGTAACGGCATGCACCATAAATCGTTTCGATGTCACCATCTTCAATTGAAACTTGCAAAGCGTCAAAAGTGCAAAAATGAAGGATTAGATTTTGTTGCAATCAGTAATTGCGCGTATGGCGAAAATTGCTAACTGCCTGCCCGTCTATTACAGGGTGTTAGAAGTGGAGGAGTGGGATAAAGCTCCAGCGGAGATGGGCACAGCGACGGCACGGCAGTACGACGTAGTGGCGTGCCTCAACCTCCTCGACCGTTGCGCCTCCCCTCTCACCCTCCTCCGGCGCATGCGCACCGTCCTTACTCCCGCTACCGGGCGCCTCATCCTTGCCCTTGTCTTCCCTCTCACCCAATACGTCGAAAGTAATTCGCCCCCTGCACCCCACCAGTCTTTTTCGCATTGTTTTTTCACTTCTTGAGCTAGGCCCTTCCTTCCACACTCGTTGCCGATGCTTAAAGCTTTTGTTACAGTGAATCGCCTTTTACTTGGCTTTTCAGTACTAACTTGCATTCGACCTCTCAAGCATTAGTCACAATGTATCCGATATTTGCAGAAAATAGATTCACCATTTAACACCTTATGACCGCTTGCTGTAGGAGCTTTCGTCTGCATTGAAGTTCTAATTCTTGGATCAACTGACTAGTCATAAGGGTCAGAGTGCAGGTAATTGCAGTGCTTCAAATTGAGGTTATTACGTTGCTTTTCAGCCACGGCGAAAAACGAGCCACTGGAGAAAATGGAGATCTCAAAGAGCCGTGCCTGGGAGGTGCAATTTGACAGTTTCCTCACCAACGTTCTCCAACCGGCGGGTTTTGATCTAATTCGCTGGACGCGGGTGCCATACCTCTGTGAGGGCGACTTTTCACGCTCTTTTTACTCCCTCAACGACGTTGTCATGGTTGTTAAACCCTCCGATAAGCCTTCCCAACCATATATTCTCTCATAACTTGCATCCTTTTTGCTAGCTTCGTCCTTCTTGTGTAGTAATTTCTTCGGGATCCACTCTGGTCCATTGTATCATGGGAAATTTTACTCTCATTACGATATGCGGCTTTTAAATATCATCAAATGGAAGAGAGAAGCATGGCGATAAAAACATCCTTTAGTATAAAATTCGTAGCATAAAAATAAGTACATGAAACTTTCAAACACGAACAACAAGAAGATTGTCTTTCACCTTCGTCCCTTCTCTTGATTCCCTTGCATTTACCGCTTTTTTGCTAGCCTTGCCCCTCCTTTTCTGTCTTCTCTGCGTGCGACGCTGTGGGTGGGTTCGATTTGACTTCCTTGGAAAGTGTGATGAATGGTATACGGCGCTTTTCACCCGTCTGCTTCGATCTAATGGAGGTGGGCGTCGTGGCCGTGGGCGAGGCTAGAACGGGTGCTGATAGGTAGCGACCAGTGTTCGGAGTGACGGGAAGGGAAACATGTGGCCGCTCTGGTGTGTGGATGCCCGACTCAAAGGAGATATGTCGGCGCCCCTCCGATTTCAGCTCCTCCATCGCCCTCACCTGCGGCTTCCCATTCTTTCTCGGAGTTACCTCCGCCGCATGCTCGGTTCTGTTTAAAAATCAAACTCCCAGTAGGATTTCTGCCTTTCCGGGTGAGTCGCCGGTCTGGCTTGTGTAGAAAGCTATGTCGGTAATCATGTTAAAATTACTTCCGGTAGTATTAGAAAGGACATAAGATTCCGTAGAGCATAAAGCAAGTATCTGTAGACATCTCTGCATTTCGCATACGCACCATTAGGACCACAAATTTACGCAAAAGGATAAGAAACCCTAGCCTCGCATATGCATATACCGATACATATAAGGCTGGAGACAGAACGTTGACATGGAAGTGCTAGAAGGATATCGACTGCGTAGAGCATGAGGGGTCATGCCACAACACTGTGGCCCGACCTGGCAAGATTCGAACCCACAACATTCCACCTACACGCTTTGATTCTCATTAGAGTCTGCCTCGATGGGGGAATTGGCCGTTGGTGGGACCATCCTCACTCCTAGCGGTCCTCGATAGGGAACACCCAACTCCTCCACGGAGAAGTGTATTAGGGAACAGTACCCATCAGTGGATGTTACGGTCACCAGGCGACCGTCACTTGACCATGCCACATCATTCAGTGATTGATAGTGGATTTGACCAATCTATTCAATAATAATAATAATAATAATAGGCCTCGGCAAACGACTTCTTTGCAACAGGCGCGGTAGCTCCTGTAGCATGCCTAGTTAACTCGATTTAAAAACTGGCTATTGTGTGATGAAGTTACCCAGCATTAACTTAAAATGTTGTAGACGTCAAAGGATCAAATGATAATAGGTTAGCATAATAGATCGTAACATGGCCAGCTGTTGTATCGTTTGGGTCTGGAGATAATGACAACGCAATTGGTTAAAGTTGGCATGTCTTGGAGTTCACAGGCAACACAATCACAGCCTACCTGAGCGAAGGGTTGAACTTGTTGAGTGTCAAAAAAGAGAAGCCCATCGTCAAGTACGAGGCAGAAGATCCACCGATAGGGCAAATCGAAGAGGCTAGAGAAAGCTACTTCAGGATCGGGATTGGTAAGGCGCAGCCGGAAGGGCTGCGGGCAGAAGCGCACAGCAACCACGGGTCGTGAACCCGTTGGCAGACTCACGCATGGTTTCTTGGTCCAATTTCGCAGGAAAATGTGTGCGGCGTGTTGTGGGGCGGTCGCTGGAAGCGATGCATTTAGCAAAAGCTCCATATTTATCTCATAGATCGTATTGTTTAATGATGGGTATGACTTGGAATCCAGACAAGACGCTATCAAGCATGATTCTTCCCATGAATGCCAGCACCACAAATTATTAGATCTACCCAGTTATAACCTTTACGCAAAGTACATTTAAGTTGCGATTCTTTTTCGGAGAAAAAATTTTTGTGCTTTGTTGGCAGTCTTGAAAGAAGGCGGAATTCTAAATGGGCCTGAGTAAAACAGAATCATGACATTGGACGAATAAATGACGCTAAAAAAAGAAAGGCAACACTATTTTGGGGCGCATTTCTGCTGAAAAATTGCATTCCTCAGACAACCAAAAGCGGCACTTGGTGCGATGAAGGAACTAATTTAGGTAGTAAAAAATTGTCGCATTGAGTTTCAATTACGACTAAGGGCATCGATAGGAAAGAACAGCCTGATAACTATGATTCACAAGACCCGCCTCCCAAAGACGTATTAGCTGCACGCTCTCAATATTGTAAGAGGTGCAACAGGATAGGGCTTGCAAGATAATCGGAGGCAATGACTTTTTGTTACTTCCCATATACAAGACCGATCGAAATTGATTAGAAACGCGTATTCGGAAGGAAACACGAAATAAGGCAGTTGGCGCTAGTGACACCACTTCTTACGTACACTTGTGACAACGCAGTGATGCACCCCAATGCTTGTGCTTTTAAAGAGCATAAATCTTTTCATACATTACAACTTAGCATTGTACCTGGGTTTCCCCTAGCAATGTTTACAGGAACACTGATAATCTTGTAATTAGAGCTGAAAAAAGGTACTAGAACTAGCAGACCGGCCTGTCACCAATGAATTTGCGATGTGGACAGTTGTCTTAAGTGGGTCATCCGAATTCATCACTTTTCGTAAACACAAAGGATTCATGTCCTGGATTGCATCTACGAGCGAACGCTTTAGTGGTAATGAAGCAGTTGCTGCTCTTAATAAACGGCACTCCTGATGGGTGCATTTATTTGTGCGCACGAATGCCTCCTGTCAGCAGAAGGTGGTTCACTGAGAGCTCGTATTCACTTTCAAATGCACCAAAACTGTCATTCATATTGCTTTCGCAGACCACTCCAGTCGGAATTGGTAGGGTTAAGCTATATGAAACTCAAAAAGCGATTCAAACTTTCCAGAAGAGCGGTTAGGAAAATAATCGACTTACCAGAAGAAAGGGTGACGTCGGAATCGGCAGCGTCAACTTTGGAGGCGATGGAGGCGCTTTTGTTGGCGGTCGACGAAACAGCAGAGGACATATCGCCAGCAAATGGAGCTGTCTCGAGATTGCCCGCTGGACAGATGAGTAGCAAACCGTCCGGACTAAAAGCTGGACGGCGAAAGAAGGACTTCCACGAATCATCCTGCCAATATCAGCGAAGCCAACCGTTTCAATCATATTTACGCTTTCATCAAGGCAGGATTGTAATGAGAGCAAAATGTTGGGTTTAAAAAATTATTGATAATTTATATTTGTATCTTCACCCCCGTCCAGCACTTAAAGGAGGGCCTTTTCAAAATTATCGCCTACAAACGTAAACAAACCGTACATCGATTTGTGGTACGTCCTTATTTAAAAAAGTAATGCACCTGAATGTTTCACCGTAGGCAGTGGCATTTTTTAGTTGAGCTAAGTGATACGTACCACAGTGCCTACCTGAAACAGATGACACTTGTCGACCTTAGATAAGGTGACGACACACTGATTCGTTGCCACCTTATAAATGCGGCAAGATCGATCGGCTGAGAGTGAGGCGACGTAGATACCCAAAGGGTCCCAGGCGACGCCCTGAACGTAGTGTTTGTGGTCGCGTAGCACCACCGATTTGCAGGTCCCACCGGAGGCGCCCTCAACGGAAAGATCAAGGCTCCAGAGAATTACTGACTGGTCCACTGAACCCGAGATGAGCGCGGTCCCATCAGGCGACCAACAAAGATCATAGACGTCCTCCAGATGGCGCCTAATGCAGAGGCCGTACAAAGTTATCACAAAGATGTGGAGGCAGCGAAGGAGGTATCATAGAAGCTAGCTCAGCACACCCAGACACACCGTAAGGAGCGCAGGGGCAACCAAGTTTCCAGATATCTTGGTTCGTCTCCGTCATCTCCAGCCAGTGGCAGTGGTGTTGATTTACTCTCAGATTCAGGCTGCATGTGCCAGATAATTATGAATTGGTCATCGCCTCCTGAGGCCAAATATTCACCTGTAGCAAAGACGGACAAAATACCGTACTCATTCTGATGTAAGTAGCACGTCTGACACCAATTGGCTTAGCCTTAGTTGAGAGTTGGATTTTAAAACCCAAATTACTTTTGTACCACGAAGCAACGGTCGGCTATGGTGATTTAATATATCAGACCAATCAGAATAGTCTCAGAACCAACGTTAGATGCACAAACCCCCGCAATTTGCGAACTTACAGATTTTTTGTTTGATATAAGACGCACTTTTATTTAACTGATTACAGGAACAGCAAACAACGGCCGGGTCATTCAAGATGAAATTCAGCACTTTAGTTTGGGTTTATTGAGCAAAATGCTACCATCATCCACTTAATGAAGCAAGTATGGTGAAAACTTGTAAGTTTAAAACACCGGACATGTGTGATCGAGTATTAAGTTAAAAGTTTCGATTAACCCAACCCGGTGAACTGGAAGACAGCCCCCAACTGGCATACTGTACGCGATTTCGCGTGAACCCTTCTCACATTTCGACACCACCGACCTTGTGACTACTGACGATGATGCTGGGTGCGGAAGGAACCTAATCCGTCGTTATTTGGTGCCGAAAGGAGTGGGTATCAGTAAGAATGCCAGAACCAGAGTAATTGTAAACGCCCTAATAATGAGCCAAAATGAAACAGTAATAATGCAGCAGACTACCAACTTTGGCAGTGCAGTGATTCAGGAAATAAAGTCTGAAATCACGCCAAAATGAATTAAATGGACCGAAAAAATAGATAAAATCGAAATGAAGCAGCTACGGCGAATAAGTGCGATGAAAGACAGATACACTATTAGTACTGAGCACTAGTGACGGCACTGCAACGAAGAATGAGCATCCCTTTCTTAAAGACCAGTAAGTAAACTGAGACTAACCCCAGAGATAGGTAATATGACTCACGCTGCGCTCTGAAAGGAGACCAGACTAATTTACCTTGAAGGAGAAACAAGGGATATACTGTTCGCAATAACCCCACGACCTACATATCAAAGCAAGTGGTAAAACTGAAAGGTTCAGACAAAATCAGCAGCCAAACCAGACAAGGTATTCTAATCAATCTTGTCTGTTATTCATTGACCAATTCTTAAATGCTAGCTGACCGAACGTCAAACATTGGAATGAGGACCGACCCAGCAAAATTCTAGCGCAACTATTTTACGCATTAGTGTTCCCAAAAAAAACGTCCAGCGGCTATTTCAACGCTGCATGCATTTTTATTCCACAAAATAAGTGCATTAAAAACTTAGATTAAAGCTTGCTGCTACAAAAAATCGAAAGGAAGAAGAAACGACCTGCAAAGAGCCCTATCGTTCCTAAACATGCGACACATCGAAATTGGAGCGCGCATTATATGACAAGAGCTTCTGATGTTCTCGACCAATAAAATCTACGGTAAGTTATCAACTTCGCAAAAGCTAAATTTATGCACAGAAAGGCATGATTACCAGATGGAGACCAGCGGACAACATTGACCAACCGTTCATGTCGTTTCAGAGTGGCTAGGAAGACTAATCCTTCGGACACAGGTGCGGACACCTTAACTCCTCCAATCGCGCCATCAACAGCAGCGACAGTAGCTGTAGCAGTGGAGGCGGCAGCAGTGCCTGATGCGGTCTTTCTGTTACTAGAGCCAACATTACTCTCTAGCATGCCCTTGGGCAGGGGCTTCTTGAAGGTGGTGACGGTGACTGAGCCCGGCGGTCTCCAGTCGAGGTGCACCCGCCACAGGCGGACCATGCTGTCTCCACCCGCGGTGGCCAGTCGTGTCCACGTCTCACCAAACACGGGCCTAATCCTCTTTTCATCCTCTTCTTCCATCACCGTCACTTCTTCTTTCGACTTCTCGGCGTCAGTTGATGCTGCATCGTTAAGAGAAAGCTCCACCAAAGGTTCGCGCAACCCCAAATCATTATTTGGGGACACCAAGGTAAATGGTTGCAGATCGCAAGAGTAGATTGGCAATGTCTCATGCCAGGCAATCTCGGGAGTCAGTACTTTCATACTCGAGCTGAAAAATGAAACAAAGTCCACAAAAATCGTGCATGACTACAGGGAGCCTATTTGGGGAATCGTCAACGTGAGGAAACTGGCAGCGATCAATAATGGTGTTTAGAGGGTGAAGAAGTACCAGGATTCTACCCTGATTAAATTCATAGATGAAGGAAGCTGCTAGACCAAAACTTCTACATAATCCTGCACCGACAATTACAGCATAGTTCAATCTATAGTAGTTTTGCTCTTCATTGTACACGAAGAAAAATGAAATGCAAAATCAGACGACTTATTGGGACAGCAAGCGAAGGACGATTACGGAACCAAAATTTGACCAAAACTTATGAACGGTTTTAAATGAAAAGGTGGCCCCTAATTCTCACAGTAGTACTACAAAATTAGGGAGTTTTCCCAAGTCTGATGTGTACCCAAGCTTTTCACCCCAACCAGAGTCTGTAAAAGTTTGAAATATGCTTGCGCGTAAAATAAGGCATGAAAATCGAAATTCTCTTCGTGATCTGAGACCATCACAGCGAATGAGAATTTAAACAACGAACACCTCTCGATTTCATCCATCCAGTGACTTCAGAGCCACCTTTATTACCATGAATGTGGAATTGCGCAAGGCAAAAAGTATCCGCTCGCTTGTGTGAAGCCTAAAACAATAAGCAGTTCGAAATTATGTCGTGAGTTATTTATGGCGTCAAAACTATTATTACATAACCGCTGAGTGAATTAATCACCAAGTGCTTTAAAAGTGCTCGTCAAATCTTTCAGCCTCAGTAATAAAGAGTGGTTAATGGTGTACGACACATGGGCTATCAAGCCACACAGAAGCGATTGGTCCAGGCCACTTCCCCACAAGACATGGCAGGTTAGGTAATCATTAATTATTGCTGAAAGGATAAGTTAGGTGCTTAGAGAGACAACCAATGTAAATAATGCCGCAGTAAGTTCAATCTGCAGCAAAAGAAGTTGGAGTTTTGCAAAAAGTCTTCACACATCCCATTTTGAAATTTATCTAGCTAAGTAAATCAGACAGCGAATTGCTTAAAAGTTAACGCATATAGAGTGCAATTGAGAATCTTCTGGGAGACAGAGGCAAGAGCAAAGGTGATGGCTTGAAGATAAGTAAAATCCATTTGCTCTTCGACCAATCAACTTATTGTATCATTTTCAAGATTATGAGTAGTGTAGTGTGAAGGCCGATGGACAAAGCGCTAGATCTTGGCAGCAGAGGAAAAAGAAACGGTTTGGACAGCAACCCAATCACCGAACACATAATGCGGTACTCCCTATCGTTATTGTTATTCACCCACTCTATTCAACACCCCAATTTTACAACAAGGACGAATCTTAAATGATAACTTGAAAAGAAGATCCCAAAACCACACACATTATAAGTATGACTTCAACATAGTTCACCGCATGAAACGAATGTGAACCACTATTTCCTCAGGGTAGTACAAATGATCCTGCCTCACCACTCAAAGAATTCTCCATAAGCAACAACTACGGATTTGTAAAAATTGTCAAAAGACGCATCATAATCATGACTCTGTTTCCAAAATCCATTTCTTATTGTCACAAGGTTGCTTTACCGCTGGGTGGGGGAAGAAATAGCAAAGTCCAAAGGAAGCGACGAAAACAATATGTAATTTTTGTTTGAAAGTGGCTTCCACTTTAACAACCATACCTATCTCCAAACCGCATTAGCTCCGGAGACAAGAGTCGTAATTAGTTTTGCAGAGCACAAGCAGAATGGAGACGAAGGAGGAAAATACCTAGCACTTAGGTGAGTACGGACACTTACAACTCCACAAGTCTGCTTAACATCTAATTACCTAAAGAGCCCGAATCCCAGGACGGGATGAAAATAAACTCTAACATACCTACTTGGTTGGGGACCAAACTAACAGCAAATAACATTTAAACAGACATCATTCTAATCTAAAACTACTCACGTAATACCGTGGGGTAATGGAGATTTCAGCCCGAAAATGTGATTTAGAGCTATGTAATACTAAGGAATAATCCACAGTCCAAATTACATATCATTTGGAGAACATAAAAACGCCGAGAAAAATCACACTTTAGTTTGTATATTGCATCAAGAGCTACACGCACATAAAATAAACAGCCACAGGACTGTTGCAGACAGCAAAAGAATGCAAAGGAATACCAGAAAATGGAGACATCATCTCTCCACCAAAAGAAGTCTATTGTGACAGAGATCAAGGCGCTCAATTATTCATTTCCAATCTTTCAAAACAACATTACAAATTTTCAGGTTCTTTGCATATTAATGGGTTTACTCATTCACAATGCCAACCAATTACTCTGCTAAACCTATCGAAAGTCGGCAGCTCACGAATAAGAACAGCGAGAAGGATGGCCTAAGCCATGAATCTGTTTTGGAGTAGCAGGTGGTTTTATTCAAAAAACCATTTTCTTGCTTGGCGGTTGTTATTAGCTGTACATGTGAAACAGAGATGATATGGAGGCATTGAACATCGACGATAAAATGACTCCCGCTGTGAATTAGTCTCCCACTTGGGTCCATTTAACGTAAGCGAAATCCACGATTTGTGGCAGGCACCAAGAGTTATGTATGTCTTGTTTGTAAACTTAGGTAAATGGGAAGGTAGGTATTTAAATCTGTAAGGTAGTGCTCAGCTAATCCATCATAGCATTGGAGAGGTAATCGTGATAAACTTCGAGTGCTAATGAAACGTTACCATCCTTGTACACAACGGACTTTCTCAACAAAGAAAAGTATCAAATGTTAAACTGACACAGAAAATAACTTATTGCACAGGTGTCCATTAGTGGAATAATATGAAAATTAAGCCAAAGTGTACCCCCATTCGGTTACATGGAGAAAAAGTTCTCCAGACAACACGACATGGAAATAAAGGCAGTTCAACGCTACGGAATCGTGCAACAAACTACCAAAAAACACCGATAAGTGTAGCTGATTTGCGTGGAAAGTTATTTCAATCACAAAGATGTGAATGCAGAGCTTTCAAAAAAGTTGTGCGCTCATTTCAACCCACTACGGCCATCCTACTCGAATTAAACCAGACGGTAAGTTCAATTCAATTGAAAGGGACGTAGAGGTCTAATCAGATGAGATCGTTTGTGGAGAGGAGGCTGAAAAAAATTGCTGCTTGGGTGTGGATAATTTTTAGTAACGCATTCGCTTCATATGTATTATGGGAAACGTCCACGTGTTGTCACCACCATGATAGTAATAAGCAATGCCTAAGAGGGTAGTAGCACACACTTGCAAAACAACTAAGCATCCCAACTGTTCGTTTTTATGTCAAGATGACGTATGCGAAAGGGGCCTGTTAAGGCCTACTTGAGGGGTCGAGTGAAATAAATGGAAGAATTACACACATAAGTTTCCAGCAAAATAGCCAGAAATCGTAAATGAATAACGATAGATAAAATACTGGCAGTTATGATCGAGGTCAAGGGTCTATCGATGGACTGACATTCAGTGTCTAGAAAATGACAGTTGTGACACAATGACTGCTACCTGGGAAGGGACTTTGAATGATATAGTAAGATCGCTATCACGTGCCCTTAAGAAAATTGAAATCCACTTAAGTGGGAGGCACTACTTCTACCCAAGAAATGGTTACATATGGAACTGCCTCCTAACCTTTCCAAGGACCAATGAAGCAAACCCAATTAATCAAGTAATGTACCGAAAATTAATTTAGTTCTCCTAAGGAGGGTAAATATTTAGAAAGGTACGTCACTTGAACTAAGAGGCCTCAGGGTGAGTTCGCGTCACTGTACACAACCAAAATTGACGACAATGGATCATGGGGAGTAGTTACCCATTTCAAGCACCAAAACACCAAGTTTTTTTGCATTCACGTGGGTTAATTCCAATCAGAGATCAGGAAAACAAAACTTTTTAAGCTTCAATAAACCCGGCTTTATGTAACAAAGGGTTGAATGTTTTTTTTTTAATTCAAGCATGAAAGCAAACAAAACTGACAAGCAAGTTTTAACAATATCAGCCTAATCCCCAAAACCTGGTTGTACTTCATGGTTGTAAAAAAAAACAAAATAGTAAATAACTTAAAACACAGCCACTGTTGACGCTATCAATAGTTGAATCGAAAGGTATCTCAATAGTGTGAATTCATCGGTCGCCATACAAAACAACAAGAAAGCAGTCTCACTTCGATTCCAATGGGTGGCTCTTTTGGAAACAAAAATATATAGCAAGCACATCAAATAAGGCAGAATTTACGGATTAACTGCGACTTGTTTGCCGTTTCTATTGTCAAGACCGCTACTCGGTCAATTCTGTAACCCGAAGAGGTTACGGGCTGCCATTTTGTTGGTGAGGCCCCTTCAAATCTTTCATCTGTGCGAACCGATAATTAGTCTCAAACACAAATACAGGATCAACCATCACAGGACTCCAGACCAAAAACTTCTGCAAATCATTTGGACGGACAGGGATTTGTAGAACTGAGACCGTTAGTGTGCTGCGCTACTACGTCGATTGATTGCATTTTAGTATACTAACCTTTAGAAACAACGCATGTAGGGAAGAAATGAAGCAACAAGGAAGAAATTTATTTTGACGCAAGCCAGAGCAAAACGGAATTAAGAACAAGAATCAAGTGGTTCACAGTTTATATTGATCATAACAATGATACAGACATACTCAGAGGTGGAGGAATGAGCGCTAAGACTTGGAGGGAAGAGGTGGTGGTAGTGGTGAAAGGAGTGGGCACAAAGACGAATGTTATGAAAGAGAGGAGGGTATATGAACTCGAGAAAGCGTTCACAAATGCATCAACAGCACAGCAGCAGTATCAATGCCCTCAGTCGGTCATGCTGGCGGGTGGGGTCTTAGAGCGCTCGTCGTCCTCCTCGTCGTCCTCCTCCTCCCCTTCAGAGGTGTTGGCGGAGTGTCTGGTGGGAACGTTTGTGGTGGACGTAACACAACCGGTGGTGGTGACTGCAGTGGAGGCGCTTGATTGCCTAATTGAGTGCGGAGGCCGAACATGGGGCGAGGGCTTCACAAAGGAACCGGGGGAAGGTGATGAGGGCGGGGGTGTTACAGCACCGCCGTGATAAGGCGTCTTGCCGGGGGGAAGAGGCTGACCACACTCCCGACAGACGCGACCCGAGTTGTTACGACCCTGAAAAACAGCCGCGGCGTAGGCATGGCCCGGACCCAAAAAGGGTCCCTGTGCCAAGAATGCGGGGCAGCCGTCGGAAGTAGTGCGCAAACGATTTGATGAAACCGCAAGGCGCCTAGCGTTGTTGTAACACCTAAAACAGAGAACAGGAACATACAATTATAAAGGGTAGAGTTATCCCTGTTGTGGAGAAAAATCGTAATCAGCCGGCTAACCGTTCGTCCTCAATCTCAAGACTGGACTCGCTATCGCTGAGGGCTCGTGTAAGAGCCCTCGTGCGATCCACTTCGACTTCCAGCAGTTGGCGCAGACGAGCGTTCTCGTCTATGGCCGAGCGCTCCTGGTTTGAACGAAGAGCCTGCTCAGCTTGGGTAACAGCAACAATGCGACGTAGACGAATGACCTCTTCACGCAGTCTGGCCACGTACGCGGCTCCGGCAACTGTGCTTTCAGTGGCCAACTCAGTTACTGTAGTGTTGCCTGGCTGAAAACTATTGCGTTGTGAACGACTTCCGGACTGAGAGCTATCTGATCGGACAAGACCGCCGGTTGGTATACTGGCATCTATAAATATTAGTTTCCGATGAGATCCCGTTGAATCAGCTCAACAAAATTCTAACCACGCTAAACTGATGAACCGGTTAATGTTTTCCTGCTTTACTTAATGTTAATGCTTAGTACTTAATGTTTCAAATATTATGCACTATAGAGAGCCTCGAACTATGATTTTTATTTTTAATTAACTACCTTTGGGTGCTTGAGTACTGTCACAGTGCAAGTTGCTGATCAAAAAAGCTCCTGAAAATTATTTATGACCTTATTGGCACACGAATGCAAAAGTCTAATCAGACGACTGATGTTCAAATCCCAGTAATTGCTAAACGGATCATAGAAATGTCCCGGGTATATGAGATCCTTCAGGTATGATTTGAAATAACTGATAAGAACGAAAGGAAGAGGGAGAAGTAGCATACATGAGCAGGCTAAAAATGTCAGTGGAAATGCACAAAACAAATTTGCCTTTACTTGTGAATTGAATTAGTAGTCGCGCAATGTGCTTTTCAAGTTAATAAATACCACATACCGAAGCTGCCGATGCTGAAACTATATGGGGGAGTGGTGCAGCTTGTGAAAAGATGCCCCTTAATATTTGTGGGAAGATGTGAGAGCTGGTAAATCACGCGCATACCACATCGCCCTGTGAAGATGGTGTTAAAGGATATCCAAGCTCAAGTGCGTGATGGTTTCTTTTCTAACAATTTAGATAGTAAATGATGACAAACTAGTGGGCGAACATTTTTGACAACGAACAAACCAGAGTAAAATGCCTCCATGATTTCAATAAGATCAACAATAAAAAGCAATCGAAAGTGATGTTTTCGTCAGAAGCTATTAGTAAAGCTAAATGAGTAACCAGAAGTCTAGGATACTAGATAATAATTCGCAAAAATCCTTGCTTTGCATCCTATTTCTAGAAGTAAGTTTATGCCTCACATATGAAGATAACTAAGGTAGCATTTTATATTTCTCGATGAGGTTGAACAATCGCTTGAGTCAGCACATTGGTCCGCAGTGCATAAAATAAGGCAATCTCCAAAAGCACCAGAACGGCATACCAGCGGTCAATACCAACAACTATAAAAGTACCAAATAGGAGATAAACACGCACCCATACACGGATAGGAGCGCTCATGGTAAAAAGAGGCATGAATGTCAATCAGCATGACTCTTCGATCTAATAACGGAAAATTAAACTCAAACAAAACAGTTTGCAGAACATAATAAACAGTACTTCTAAAATATATTGCATGGTCACGTCTTCAGCTTATAGCAGATGGGATTTATCGGTAAATGAGTTCGTTCACGATCTTAACCTGAAATTTTTAACAAAGTATGCGCCAAATCGAAACTTTAAGACCACGGCTGAACGATTTCAACAATATCCAAGTGACGGGTAGGAAGGGCAAATGCGATCTTCTACTTTGCAAACAGAGCCAAAAACAAAAAAGGCCAGGAACGGAGCGAAAGTACTCTCCGGACCAATGAAGCGTGTGCATCACGATATCACATGACCTCGAAGGTAGCCCAAATGCGTTGGATTCAATAAAATTACTTGCAATACAATAGCGAAAAATTCCATATGGTTTATCCAATCCTTTGAAACCCACGCCTGTGATTGGTAATGAAAATAATCGTGTTGTATGAACGGGCACAGTAGTGAGTCAATAGGTAGATTTCCAAAATCAAAACACTCTTTAATTACAGAAAAATCGTTTACACGACATTACTTCCTGAAGCAATACAAACGCAAACATGAACTACCACGGTAACACTCCCTCATCAAATCGCAAACATCAGTAAATATGAATGAGAGCAATCCAATCAGGTGCACATAATGCTGTCAGGAGAATCCAGCGGTGGGGTAAAGATAGCTCTTTTGGCGTTAGTTAGTCCGAAAAGTCGTAGCAAAGCTAAGTCTGACGAGTAAAATTCCACCATGATGTAAAAGTGAAAAAACAGCTAAATTGCATCTGTATCCCTAGTTTTAATAGTAAATGTCAGACATCACATCTGATGGCCCCAATTGATTAATTGATAGCTGGCAAGATTATTGGCAAAGAAGAAGGCTGGATAGAGTATGTTTAGTTTATTTTCTCTAAAAATGCCTCCGCAGCATCCCGGATGCCAGTGCAGTAAAGCCTACAACCATTGATCCATGCTTGATAGATGGATGAAAATTCTTTGCAAAAATTATAATTAAAAATGTAGGGGTGACACTGCAAACAGAACCCGTGTTATCTCGTCTTCACAACAAAAAGGGTACGTGCCGACCGCGTCAAAAGTTCAGCGATGAAAAAGCGATTTTCAAAAGTATGTCACTTTGCGCGAAAACTACCGATTAGATTAGATGACTAAAAAAAAGTGTTTCTGCTCCCCGTAACCCAAAGACTAATAATGATATTTTAAGTGTAATAGTTGTTAAATTACAACCTGTCGATAAGGCAACTGTTCTGCGGCATTAACAATAATAACGCCTCCCGTCTACTTTTGGCCTCCGCAAACCTCATCAAACTTGTCATTAATAAAGCCTACTATCAATACATGGAAGAAAAGACAGAAGACATTCGACAATCAAAGTAATTCAGGAGACAGACTAGCCAGAACGCAAGTATGCATCACGGCAGTAAGGGTGGAACAATATTTGCTTTCAACACCAGTAAATATAGTTATGTTACCGTGGTTAGACCGTGAATATGTTTGGTGGTGTAGACAGGTACAGAGTAGCAAATGCAAATGTTTAGCATCATGAGTTTCCAAATGTAACCATTAGATTCAACCTCTACACGCATACAAACACAACAAAAATAACATTCATAGAAGATTAGGCTCGAAGTAAAAAACACTTTGGCCAACAAAAAAGAAAACCATTTTTACCGCTTAAGACGAAATCACCGGTATGTTTATGGCAAACGCAACCTTGGAAATTCGTTGGCTTCTCTAGCATTGACTTTAAGAAAGTCACCTTACATCGTTTCCATCGGTTCAAAGGCACCAAAGCATTGCCATCGGTTTTATCCGACGCCAAAATGATGAGGATCATGGGAAAATTATGCTAGCCAATCTTATAGATTTAAGACTATTCTACTCAGGGAGCATATGTTCAATGGTACTTAAATCCTTTGATAAACATCATATTGTTGCCAAACGTAGAACAACTCATTGTAATCAATTACGTTACCAATCACATTAAAGGATAAGCAAGAAGCGGCGACGCAAATATCACACATGGATGATGTGGTGGTACACACAAAAAGACAAATTAATCGCGTTAAATGCAATGGTAAAGCCCATTGTGGCCCATACGTTCAGACATCAAGTCAATAAAGTTTAAGGTTTCGGTGGATTTAGATAAGCAATAGTGAAAACAGTTGGGTTTTCAAAACATGTGACTGCATACAAGCAATATGGAAAGTGCAATTGACAAAGAGCAAGCCGAATTCTCCCGAAACTTTCACTATTAACAAAGTGCATTACAATGCTTCACACCATACAATGTACCTGACCTGCTTATTAGAAATCAGTGGGAAAAAATCACAGAGATTGATACTAAGCAATGAAATAGGACCAATCTTCAGTGCTAGCGATGCAGCATTAAGATGGGATACTGCCGAAAAACAAGTTAGTTCAACAGAAGCAAGTATAGTTATTCTTTACCGTTGAATGTTTGACGAATGATAATGGACCATTTGCAGCTAATCACCGCTGACACTTAATAAAGCGATATGTTAATCAATCACTTGAATGAAGTTACCATCAAGTTCCATGGGACTCTGGGGTGGACGCGGACTGATGGAAGAAGTGAGAGAGCCCCTGGCTCCCGAATGAGTGGGAGATTGTCCGGCGTTATCTGACTGACATCCACTCGATTCGAAGCTGTCAAAACTGCCTCTTCCGAGGGCGTCCGTAGTGGGAATGCGCAAGGAACCGCGCAAGGAACCGCCTGCCGAGTGACGATGCTGACTGGTTTGCAGAAAACCCATGGGAATAGAGGTTGAGTGCTGCGCCTGGTTCGCACCACCAATCGCCACTGCAGATATGTTTTGCACGCTCGGACTCTCCGATGGTGGAGCGCTGACACTTTCCAGTTTATCCTTCGGGCAATAAAAAGCATTTCAAAGCATAAGAAAAAATTACTCACCCGTTTTAGATCGAGAGAAAGTTGGATCGATCTAACATTTAACTAAACTCATCCAAAAAATGTAGTATGCCAACACTTTTACAAATTACCCTGGTATTTGAAAATGGATGGAGTTGTTACGAGTTTATCAATGGGAAACGCTCAATGGAAACAGAAACCGGCATTTAATAAAGGTAATATAAAAATGTGTAGTACTTCAAAGCCAAAATGTATCGAGAATAGTTTATTCAACCCAACAAACAGAAATACATGTATTTTGTTAACATTTCATGCGCTAGGATTCTCAAATTAGCACACACCTTTCGGGCAATAAAGGTGGACCAGTAGTAACCGTACCTGAAGAATGCGTTTTTCATCCTCCAGCTTTTTCATCTTTTTCCAAAGTCTGTTGACAAGGGCCTCTTGTTCCTGCTCCAAAGCATTTTCAAGCTCAATTTTATCACGCCTCAACTTCTCCAAAATCTGTTGTTTCCACTCACTTTCACTTTCAAGTCTTTCAATCCGACGCTTTAGCTTATTTACCTAAAATTTGTATTAATAAAAACATGGCGATTGAGTAGCCCATTGAAAATAACCAAGATGTTTAATAGTAATATTCCGATTCACCTAAGTGGCTCGGATTACCTGAGCTTCTTGTTCTTTCGCAAGTGTCCGCTCAAGTTTATCCTTATCTTTTTGCAGCTGCATTAATTTACGATTTAACTCATTAATAAGTCGTTCCTCTTCCTCCTCAAACTTAACCACGAGAGACTCCTTGTCTTTCTTCAACTCAGAAATTTGACGTTGAAGAGTATTACTTATGTATTCCTCCTCCCGCTCAGCCTGCGCCAACTAAAGGCCATAGTTCAACAGTACAATATGAAGTCTTACAATAGAGACACTGTTTCTTCGAAGTTGTTCATTCTTTTCGACCAAACTTTTCACTCTCAGGGTAAGCTGATCAACCTCCGTTTTAAGCATCCGATTTTGCTGTTGCAGCAACTCTACTTGTCGTTGCAACTGCTCACACCTTCCTGTGTGACCATCGATGGAGCTAGCATCGGACTCTAGATCCAATTCTGAAGCACTATCAACCATGTTTCCTAGGTAGGGGAAAAATTAAGGCCAGAAGTAAACCCATTTGTCAGTAAAAGCGATGGATGCAAAATACCAACCACCAAATAAGAAAACATGCGAATGAAAACAAGTATTGATGTTGAGGCCCAACACGTACCCCAGATTTAAAGCAATGCATAAATAATACTAAAGGCGGGACATACTCTGAATTTCCGGCACGTATGAGTTAGCAAATTTGCAAAATCATATTGAACTAACATAAGTAGACTCATCAAGTGGTAATGATTAAGATTAAAAGATAAATTCGAGCGCAGATGAGCAGCAGGAGAAAAAGATTCTCAAACCCAGTAAGCGATGTTTTGAAGTGTTTTGAATACATTTTATGTCCTCAGTTCATGGTTCTGAGAGAAAAGGAAGCTTTCTACCTTGGGTTCAGGAAAAGACGTTCCTTAAATATGCCGCTGATGGACTCAACGTTATGTAAGGAAATTTCGAATGCGTCAATTGTGCTCCCACTCTTCTAAACAAAACTGCAAATTGCTCCAATTAACATTAATATTTGTAGAAACTCTATAAACCAAGGTTGCATTTTAGCAACAAAATGTATAAAAACCTGCAAATGTTTGTTATTATTTGATCACGATTTTGATCTGCAACGGGGCATAAAACAATGCTTAGTTGTGCGAAACATGCCTGACCAATGCAACACGCATATCTGAAGTTCATATTCGCCTTTTTCTCTAAAAGCACTCATCAAAGTAAAGAATCTATTCTTATCTATACTACGGCATTCTAAGCCATCGTCGATCTGTAACAAACCAAAATATTGTTAAAGAAAACATAGATTTGCGATTTTGCCATCTTTGTGCACAACTATGTTGGTACTTGAGGCTCTGTATGTTGTAGCCTCACTCTACTGCATGGCGCTCCGGCAGCGCTTAAAGCCTTACGGCTTTGCTTTTCGTCATAAGCGTATGCTTTCATTACTGCTTGGCCTGATTACGAATTCAGCGGACTCGAGATATTACATTACCAAAGCATAGGCGGGGCGGGAGGTCACTAGCATGTTCAAAAGAAATATCGCAGATCAGATGTGCAACATGTGATGACTCAAGTGCCCATGCTGTTGAGTGCAGAGCTGAACAGTATCTAGTTTTATTAGTGATTCTTTTGTAGTCGAGGTAGTTAAAGCGTGGCATGTTTTAATTGGCTCATTATTAAACGATCTTCGATGGTAGTCCGCAAAATATAGTCATTTTGAGCCTATTCTCTTCAGTCAAGATTAGCTTGATAAGCATCTTTTTAGTTTTGATCAAAACTATTCAACTAGGCATCGGTTCGGCTATTTTATGTTTTAATTCATTTGCGCATCAGGAGTAGCAATAGCTGACTGTTACTTAAGGGTCAGTGAACAACATTTATTGCCAAAGTAACATTCAACAACGATTTGCTATGTTAAAGGCCTTGCACTTCCTAGTCTTCGTCTCCTTCGTCCTCGTCGCCCTCCTCTTCTTCCTCTTCCTCCGCAGCAGCGGCCATAGCTAGACGCCTTGCCTCCTTCCGCAAACGTACCTCCTCTTCCTGCTGGACCGTCGGGTCCACCGTCTCCCTCAAACCCACCGCCTCGTCATCAAACTCCTTGGACAGTGATTGCAACCTCGGTGACTGGTAGCTGGCGCTCAAGAACTTGTTCCCCCAACCAAGGTAGACATTAACAAGAGTCCTTGAACCCAAAAATAGTGGAACAGCAAATAAAACTGAATAGTCAACAAGTACTGAGAAGGGACAGGTTTGTGTTTTTCCCATCTAATAATTTGGAAAAGGGATTTACTCACGTGCTACGAGAGAGTGCGTAAGCTCCAGGCCACCGAGAGCTGCTAACAACAGCTATGGCGCAGTTGACGGGGAGGAGGACAGTGGAGGGGCGAATATTCCAGGCAGATGCAGGAGCGGAGTTCAGATGGCCAAGTAACGACTCGCCGACTCTCCCGAGGGGCTTCATGGGATTATCCTCGTCTACCGGTGTGAGAAGGTCAGGTCCTTCCTCCTCTTCCTCTTCCTCCTCTTCTTCACCCTCCTCTTCCATCTCTTCCTTCTCCTCGTTGTCATCCTGCAGCGTTGCTAATGTTTCAAAAATCATGTAAATTCGTTGTTAAACCCGTTCTCATTTGTCGCATCACCTTAAGCTAAACCAGGTATGAAAGCTATTTATATACCTATGTGGCTTGTAGAATTTCTCCTTGATACAGTAAAAGTGGGTCTCCATCATTTCAAAGCGATTATTTTTTACATTCGTAGATGGGTTGAACTAGTTTGAATTTTGATTGCTTTCATAGTTCCTGACTGGTACTAGTTGCGCCAATCAGCACAACTTGTGGTCAACCTTGCACTTTAGGGGCGCAAAAACTTGAGTCATTCACCTCCTTCCTCTTCATCCTCTTCTTCAGCCTCGATTGCCTTCATTGCTGCTGCTGCTTTCTTGCTTGACAACCAGTTGATTCGTCCGATTGAGTAAATGAAGGGTCTGTGGTGAACCCAGTTGGAGGGATCCAGCAGATCCGCAAACTCCAACGGCTCATACTCCTCAGCCATCATCAAGCTCTCTGGTTTCTCCTGCAAACCATTTACAAGACAATGGCTGCTTTACCCTTCATCCAAAATGCGCTGCTACCATAAACTGGTAAAAAAATCATCCTAATTCGGTTAGATTGAAGATAATAGAGTCAGACAATCCAATATTGTCACATCGTTAGGTTTTTTGTCCTTGAGAAGTGAACAAAATTAATAAAATGATCACAACATTGCCGAATGGAATAATACTTGAAATTTCACCGAAAATTGTTGTAGCGAAAGCCAACTGGAATCCAATAAATTTTACCCATCGACCGTTGGTATGAAAAGTGGAAGGAATGAATTTCATTGAGAGGTCTTGAGATTTGTGAACACAACATATGTGGCATTACAGTCCGTATTAATGCTACGGCCAAACTTGAACAGCAAAGCTATTTCCGCAACCAATCCTCATTAGTTAACATGCCACTTTTTCTTTTGGGCAAAACGCTGAGCCAAGTCAAGTGGAAGCTATAAATGATAAAGCTAGCGTTGTAACGCCAAGGGAGAGCAACAAATAGAAAGGGAAAAAAATCTTGCAAGTATTGTTGTTCTATGCGCTAGTGTCACCCACACTTCCTTTGCTTTCTGTGTAGTTAAAGAATTTAAACTCGTTACAGATATTACTTTGGTGAATGCTGGCCAAAGGGGAGCCGAAAAGGGAATGAAGGAAGGAATATTTGGTAAATTATTACTCAAGTAATGAAAGAATGGATGAGAGATATGCATATGGGGAAGGGTGAGAGTGGAGGCAGAGAGAAACTCACGCCTTCCTCAGGTTCCTCCTCCTCGTTGAGCTCGAAGATGCCGGTCGGTGAGACCTGGGTGCCGGAGGATATGCGAGCGATCTGGGCGCGTAGGTAGTGTGCTTCAAGGCCCGGGAAGACCCCCACTCCGCAAGGTAGGTCGCCAACGGGAGCGTTGAGATCGCCAGTGAAGAGGTGCACCGACCGACTAGCCGCTACAACGTGCTCCGGCTTCACAATGGGCAGGCGCACCCATGTGTCCTCACCGAGATTGCTGGAGACAAAGTAGTCCCATCGGTTCAGACCCCTACCCCTCGGCTCCCATGGGTACCGGGTGGGCGGTTTATACTTGTTCTTTGGCAGATTTATCAGTACTCGTTTTTCCACGGGCATGTTCGCCACCGTCTCTTCCTTCAATAGCATTGCTGCAAGGTAACATTATGTATGAAACACTTCCACTTCTGCAGTTCTCTCTCCCTCCCCCGTTCGTTCGTATATACAAGTACACATGGGAGAGCATGACGAATATGGGAAACGTAGGTCCAACCGTCAGAAATCTTAAATTGTGTCCAACATACCCATCCGAGAGTCCTACAGCTCTTGTGAGCTTCAGCAGTCAGCTGGCCATTTCCATTAACGTTTGTCTTAAAGCACGACCACGATAATGATAAGAGATTATAGTAAATTACTATATGGACTGCATTGAGACAGTTTGCATTGAAATGCGACAGTGTTAACCATCGTACTTTGTATCTTCTATTCTAAAAAGTCAGTTATTAAGCCTTTTTTTGTTTCCGAGTGCATAAGATTTGAGTAGTTCCCAAGCCTTATGATAAAAACCCGCTGAGTAATCGTGTCAACGATGGGATCAGGTATAAAAGTCACTACTGTTTGAAGGCACTTCTTTCGCGCAAACATAAAAATCCTTCTTTTCCACAACTTTTCTTTCCTCAATATTTATCCAGGTGGTTACTCTTGGGCAATCAAGCATCGCTCTATTTCCACTACGGATGATTTCTAGAACCATTGTATTCTTTTAAGTTTACCCTCCTTTTGCTCAATCGGTTCGTTTCTACACACTCAACAATGCTTAACCTAGTAAACAGTTTCATTCCCCCATTTATCAAGTAATGCCACGCCTAATGAGTTGTGAAGTGGAATTTGAACTTCACTCTAATTTGACGAATTTTACCTTTAAATTCCTCCGTATCCTGTTCTTGAATCACCTTGGGCGGCTTGGGTGGTCGCCATTTATCCCAGGGCCCAGGAATTTTTTCGCTAGGATCTGAATCCCCCTCAAATTCGGCCTCAACAATGTAGTAATCTGATTTTTGACCATATATCTTCCCCCAAAATCGCAGTTTCGTTACATCTTCCTGGAGCACTTTCCATAGAAAGCGCAAAGCCAGCCATATTCGCGTCAGCTCTTCCCTACCCAGACCTTGAGGTGAAAAATAAAATTTACGTATCAAACCTGAAATCCACTGACAGGTGGGCATTCAAAGATATCTCTTACCTATTCCAGATTGTTCAATTAGAGCTAGCTGTTGGCAGAGATTTGGAATTGCTGCCATCTCTTCCTCATCCTCCTCAAAGTTGCCAGCATAGGATGCAGGTAAAGGTGGTTCCACCAAAGGTGATTTATTCCACACATGGTCCGGATGCTGCAAAAATTACTAAGGCTTTGTCAACTACTTCTTTACTCTTTATTAGCCTAAGTTGGCTTTTGTGTAGACGGAACGTACGCGATAGATAGCTCTTTCAGTTTCAGCAAAAACCACTTCAGGTGGTTTGGTCTCCTTGGTTGGGGCAACGGCGTCCTCACGAGCTTCGGTGAAGCCGGCGTTCATATATTCGTCTTCGAGACCCATCTCGCGTTTTACCAGGCGGCTGAGCTCCTCAAACTGATCCAGCGCTTGTGCAGGCTGGTGCTCGAGTATGTATTTGGTGATGCCCACCATGTGCTCATACAGCGTGCAAGTTCGACTGTCTGTCTCGAGACCCTCATGCTCCTTCGAGCCACCGTGATGGATAGACTGAAAGAGCGCTTTCGCTTTCTCAAACTCCTTCTCTAGTGGCTCCTCGGGGCCGAGATCGCAGAAGCCCCCCGTTTTGGGATTTGGTGTTCTTACACGATTTTAGACAATATTGTTAGGCATTTGTCATAGTAATCTTAAGCGCTTCTTCTCATTACGTAAATGAGCGCATCAAAATAGCGTGGGGGACGAGTTGAATGACATGGATTTGAATAGAATAGCTAAATTTTATGCAAAGTATGAGTATAAACTCCTTTGTCCAAACTACTTGTTTAATCGTTACTAACGGAAAAGCATCGTAGGCTTCATGCACTAATGCGGTAGTAGATGTTTTCTCATCAGTAATATTACTATGGACAGACGATCATATATGTCTTGAGAAAAAAAGCTTTTATGGTGATTACAGAGCTGACCATTGTGGCATAGGAGATCTTATGACAACCACATTACACTCTGTATCCCCAAATCTGTTTCCAATTGTGTTTTTTAATTCATAAACATTTGCGGTGAAAGTCTCTTAGCCGTTGTGTGGCGATTTTAATGTTTAATGGTGTTAAAGGGTGGTGGAGGCGGGCTTTATTGGAGACGATGGGGTTGACACGTGGAGACTAGGCAAGTAGCTGCTACAAGCCTTCTTGATTATTTGCGTACTTCGAAAGTGAACAAACTCCATTGAAGCCTTATTCTTAATGGGAATTATATTGATCCAAAGAAATTGCTGGTTACTAAGGTCAGACCAATAGCGAATTTTCTCAAGCTTGATTTAATAAATATTTTATTGGACTTATTTTTTACTTTACAAAGTGGAAGTTACTTTTGTAATCGATTGGCCATTCTATGGGATTTTAAGCTCTTTTATTTTGCGTATTTATTAAGAAGCTTTTTTTGCTCCAAGAAAAATACTGAAGCTGTTAGGGGTTCTAAAATTGTTTCTAGCAAATAAATATGCTCCATTTTATCGTATTACAATAAAGACTGCCACTTTGACTTCTAAAAGGAAGTAAACCAAGTGGTTATAAGTAAACGCATCACATAGTAGAAAATTAGGCAAATATGGTTCGATGGAAATGTGGAGTGAGTGAAAAGCACAAGTAGAGCATGGCGACTATTTCGATGTGCAGTTACTGGTTAGCTAGCAACCGCCCAGTTCACGTTTGTCCTTTGGCCCATTCCAGTAGAAATAGTTTAACTAGGTTAAGTGGACCAATTGAATATGCCTTCTTTAACCACCTCCAGCCATAATCAAATGCAATGCAATGCAATGTCTATGCTTAAGTTACTTCCATATTTAAGAAAGACAGAAATTAGTGCCAAAATTCTGGTTCGGCTATAAAATGCATAGTAGTGCCTTTGAGGCAACGCTTACATAGGCAGAGCATCTGACATTTTGCCTGACTGTCAACTTATCGACCGGCAAATTTTTTTGTAATTTCGCGCCGCGTTCATATTGTCAGATGACCATCTTCACTAGCAATTTTAGGGGCAATTGTTTGGCATTTCTCTAATAGCTTTGCACATTTGATCATCTTTTTTGAAGTCCAAAACACAGCAAGGTATGGGGAGATGAATTGTCGTTATTTTTCCCAAAAACAGCTACGCCTTGATCTGGTGTACAACTTATGTTCTGATATACCGTATTTCATGCTCCATGGTGACCATATTGGGTTAAATTTAAATGAGCAATGTGATTTACTTTGATTTGTTTCATCTTCCACCAGTACATTTCATAGACAATAATCTCTCATTTACTTTTTTGAAATTCACCATTCCTAGGAGTCTATTTTACACGCATTCAGGATGACCCTTCAACAGTAATCCTATTGGAGGAAACATAACGCGTCTGCAGAAGGGTTTTTAGGGATACCATGTCTCGGAGCCTTTTCAACCGACATTCCAAGTTAATGGCCTTTCCAGTCCAGGGCCATCTCTAGTGCATAATGCCACATCGACCGCATTATTCAAATTGTAACTCATTTCTTCTTCGAAAACAAACTGTTTAACTCGCTGCATGCAAATGCATACTAAGCCTGGCAACAATGCCGGTAGCTCCATCTCCACTAATAATTGCCCCAAGGCCAAGGCCAATCAAAAAACCATAAGAACACGGAAACGGGACTACTCTGTGCCTTTGATAGTCAGCTGGAGGTCACGTGCGCACGTGCCTAACTCTGTTTGGGCTTGTCGGCAAATAAAGGCGTCTTTGGTTAACTTTTGTCTTTTGATTATCCGGGTTAGGTATTCAACAGCACCCAAGCTCGCCCACATAAATCTGTCCACGATGCTGGAAGGTAAATGAACCAAATCCTCAGCTGAGACGATCCAATCATTTTTAGTTACACAGTGACCCCATCTATGTTAGAAATGCTCCACCTTTCGAAATAAACTTAGAAAAACAGTTATTTTTCTTGTGTGGTAATTAATGGAGAGTGTCTCATGCACCGAAGGTACAGATCTCATCATTCCCACTTTTCCTTGAGATGGCTGTCAAATGAGAGTGAGGTAGGGAAGAAGGGCATCTCAGAGTGGGATTCCGGATTCGGCTTCATCGCGGCTCGGTTAGGCAATTTTATGAAGGGAGAAGAAGGGCACAAGAGAAGGAGGCATGGCAGTTCGGTGAACCAAACAGGGCTTCTTACATTGTATATACATGAAGAGCTACTGTACACATTTGAGAGATGCGACTGGCGCCACTCAAGCTCTTCACACTACCCGAGTCGCATCAGATGTGTAAAGGAGGGAGGTGCCACCAGTATCGGTGGCGGTGGCAGAGGTAGAGGATCCAGAGGCAGTAAAAAGGAAGGGCTTTCCATTCGTACTGTTGGCACCTGTAGTGATCGGACGCGGTCCGAGTGGAAAATTCGTCGATTGGCGGTTTACGTCACTGGACAGCAGTTCTAGCGCGCCGCCACTGCCCCCATCTACATTGGCCATAATCGGCATGGGAACTGAGGAGATACGCTGCGAGGCCGGTCGTTCTGTAGACACGTCTGTGGAATTAGTCTTTCCTGAGTCGCCCGAGTGACTGCAGGTATTATTGCCTGTAAGGTCTATCGCTCTTGATGTCGGGAAGGTGTTTGTGAACACGCCTCCCTTATCCCCTCCACCCGTGGGATCTCTCCCCAGCGCCTCTTGGTCCCATGATGACAACCGTGACAGTATTTCCTCAAAAGAGGGACGTCTCAAACCCATCTCATTCCAGCAATCTACCATCAGTGCGTAGACCTGAGGGGAGCAGTTGTGTGGACAGGGTAGGAGGTAGCGTGATTGAACCAAATCGATAACCTCCGCATCCGAATAGAGGTGGTAGGGCCGCATTCCGTCTGTCCAAATTTCCCATAGTAACACACCAAACGCCCATGCATCAGACTCCACACTGAAACGACCGTAGAGAATCGCATCAATTGGCATCCAGCGGATGGGCAAAAGAAGGTTATTTGCAGAGGGAACACGGTAGTAATCCATGGCGTATGAGTCACGTGCCAATCCGAGATCGGTGATTTTACACAGCAGGTGCTCCCCCACGGTGACGTTTCGCGCAGCAAGGTCACGATGAATAAAGTGGTTCCTTGAGAGGTATTCCATTCCAGAGGCCACCTGGAAAGCAATATGGAAGCGGTCACCTTCATTGAGCTGCTGATTCCTCGGCCACGTCTGAGAAGCACCCGCAGCAGACGACCAGTCGCCATCGTCAGAGGAGGGTCGCGCAGCCAGAAGGACCTCGTGAAGATCGCCATAGAGTGGTGTTTCAAAGAGCATACACCATGGAGGCTGTTGCAAACTGACACCAAATACGCTCAAGAGGTTCGGGTGATTCAGCTCCGCCATTATGTTTACCTCACGTCGGAAATCAGTTTGCATAGTAGCTGGCGCTCCTGGAGATAAAGTCTTAATCACCAACGACGTTGGCTTGCTATTCTCATAATCACTGGAAGCTTGTAGTTCTCCCGCGTACACGGGCCCAAACACGCCTTGGCCTATTCTATCGCCGAATCTATAATAAAGAACGGCCCATATTATCTACTGTCAGTGTATGAGTAAAAGGGAATATTTTAAAAGAAAACTAACTTAATCTGGACGAGAGGATAGTTGACAGTCTTCAAAGAGCGATCGACAGTTTCAGGCGAACTGGAGCTACGATCAAGTTGATGAGATACGTCTGGCTGATGGTTGGAGAGAGTGTTGTTGACTACGAGGAACTGTCTCTCGCTCTTATCCATTTCATGGCCTGTTTGGGAAGCAAAGACCTGCGTGAAGGCTCTATAATTGGCCGTATCGGCAGGAGAGTAGGACGATGACGGGGGTGGGGGAGCAGGAGAGGTGGGTGGGGGTACAAGAATGACATTTTTTGGTGTCTGGTATTGATGGTACTGTCGTTGTTGCTGCTGATTCAATGCCACTCTTCTCTCGGAGTTGGGTGAAGTGGCCGTAGGAAAGGTATTGACCACAAACGGAGCCGTCTCCGGGCACGCACTAATCTCGGGGATGGGTTGCTTCATCTCGACTGAATTTTGAACTTGGAGACGGTGGCCCTGTTGCTTCTTACCAACCGTAGCCGCTTTGCCACAGAGGGAGCCCATAGCCCGTGAGCCTCCAGTGAAGGCGCCGTTCGAGTAGCCGCTGTGTGAACGACGGCAGGCGAAGCAGATGAGAATGATTATGAGTGCAAGAAGGATGAGCACTCCGAAGGAAATGAAAAGAGGAAGAAGATCCGGTGATTGTGTTGTCTGAACTGGCCCCTTCTGCAGTCTTGAGTTGTCCATTTGTTTAAGTACCTCCTCAGGTTTGGGATTACTTATCAAATCTACAAAATGATAAAGCAGTGGTATCATAGGACTGCAGAGAGAAGAAGAGTCGAGGAGACTGAAGGTACCTGTGAGATCAGGGACGGGTGGTCGAGAGCCCGTTCTTAGGCAGGCGTCCGGATGATTGGGGTCGAATTGCGGTAGGCTGTTGCAGTCCATAAGAAGCTTCGGGGTAGAGGCTAGAAATACAAAGAAGCACAAAATGAAGCAGATAAAACACAAGCACACTAATCAATCCCAGCTTCTTTTCTGCAACTGAATCATCAACAACCATAGACACAACCAGCATCATGGCGTGTATGATGTGCGTTCTTGTTACGCAGCCATGAGCCTACTCTCCGTTAAACAAACAAAGAACACCAGCCTACATAGAGGACGTGGATTGGGGGATCCCCCATTCCTACATGATTATCCACCTCAAAGCAACTTTTCGCAACTAGTTGCTAATTCGTACATACGTGCCCTAATGTAAACATGTGAGTCAACAACCGCTTTGGTCGCGATTCATTGTTAACGAAAACTTGCTTGCAGAAAACACTAGAGCTGATCAAGAGGAATGATTGACTGGAACACTTAAAACGGCCCTTGGAGTTGAGTAGGCTTCACAATACAGCTGAGCAGTCACGTAGAAGTCAGTGTCAAACAATGAACTATGTCATATGCGTAATGCGTGTCAATAATTAAACATACATTAGGAATAAATATGTTCATTAGTAATTATAGCTGCAACAAGGTAAAGTTCTATCATGCTTCATATGATACCATTTTTGACGAAGTACCTGTGTTTACTTTCTTACTCTTCTATGATACAGGGATTAAGAGGAACCGATTAAAGATCTACACGTCCTGACAAATCCGAGGACCTTCAGTGTCCGCGAAGTTGCATTTTGTCACGACGTCCCCCACAAAATTAAACTCAAAATACTTCCGCGATATAGGTGCCGACCTATCCCTCACACTTGAGAAAAGTATTTTAGACTCCAACTGTTACTACAAGCTGCATAATATCATGCCTAATTATTTTGGGTCCATGTGTCTGTCATAGCCTGGGCATAAAATTTTCGCCTCCAATCAACCTCCCATTTTTGGTCACCATACTTTGTACAGATTCAACTATCATTGCTCGCAAATAAGAAGACTCTTGGCTATAATCAAGTGCTGCTTTAAGTTTGCCTCATCGTAAACAAGAAACTTTGAGCTATTTTTTGGAGACTGTTTACGATAATATCCACCTCAGTGCTACGAAGTGCATTTTCAAAGTTATCGCTTTGCAACCACAGCTTGCCTTTCAAGTTAGTATTACTCAAGCACGCTCTTTTCACATAGCACGAATTTTTTCTAGTCATTTTTTAGTAAATTTCACCAGTGCGCATTGCTTGACAGAAGATGTGATTTGGTGGATCTTCCAATGGTGTAAATTTGCTTGATATCCGTGATAACTTCGAGAGTTGTCAAGAAGGAGGTACAGGACAGGATCTACGCATTGCAAATTTATTTATCCTATGCAGTGCAGCCTATTGTCAAAGCAAATAGCTTTATCACCAAACGAATATAATAGCTCAGAGGTATGAAATCTGAACAACGCATTCCAGAGAGCCTTGCTCTTATCAGCGAAATTGCCAGAGCGAGAGAAACTAGATAACATTGACTATCTTCCAAGCATAAAGCATCAAAGACAACCAAAGGCTTAGGTAAAGGCGTAGTATGTCACTGTTCGGGGAACAGTATCACAGCATTATTAGTTATACACCTGCTCCTGAGAAAGGGAATCGAGATGCGGAATTACCTTGGGACTGAGTGTCTTGGAGGAGACGGTCATATATCTCGCTGCATTCACCCTTGGTAATGAGGTAACAGTCGTCGCGGCAGAGGCGCCTTCTTGCGGCCACCTCGGAATCCACCGCCTTTTCGTTTACTTCGACGGGCGGTGGACAAATGGGAAAGTGGTAGTAGCATGTCGCTTCCATTATTCGACCCATACAATCCTTGTCGTCCGAGTGCCACTTCCGCAATGTCGCCGAAGCAATCACTGTTTATACAAGGAAAGGTATCAGTACACCAACTATAGGTGTTAATGGTGAACCCAATTGAATTGCTATTCAGTAAGATTCCACCTCTACAGCCTTATTCTTTGTATACATCGCCTTTTCTTCTGGAAGGCAAAGTGCACTTTTTGGAATAGGAAAGGAGTTGATTGTGAGAGGAGCCAATGTTAATTAGCCATTAATTGTATCGACCTTGGAGAGCAGCAATCCACTTTTCTCCTTGGAAATTAATCACTTTGTGGGAAACTAACAGCGTCCATTTATCCAAACGTTTCCCACCTTTGCAAAAAATTCACACAAAATTCTTACTATTTAAATCAGATTTGTTTGTATTTGTGCTGGATTGAGATCAGCAGCAGAGGAAAAGGACTGCGACGTATGGACGGAAAAGGGTGAGAATCGAGAAGAGTAAATAAGGTCTAGCTATAGATAAATGCACAAAAAGGCCATCAATAATTTGCTGTAAGTTGCTTATCGCTTCTTTCATTAATCGTTTGAGCCTTATTGCCGCTACAAGTATCCTGAAGCTGTTGCCACACTTACCTTATGTTACGCTTTGTAAAAAAGACTCGAGCTATTTATTTGTTAGAAAAAAACGTATTTCAATAAAGAATGGAATTTTATAATCATTCTAGATGCTGCTTAAGTGTATGTTGAACTGAGTAGATTCTTCAGTGATCGGCAACATGGTCTACCAATCATGCTGACAGTGTCAAATCCTTTCTGTGCGTTCATGATAAACCTTTTTCTTACGGGTATGACTTATTGCGGCTTTAAGAAGGACTCAAGGCCCTGAAGCCTAAGTATCGCTACTGATAAGTCAAGCTAGCACTTGGAATGTTGCAACGCTGTTAAAACTACTTAAAACTAGCTAAGTAGCATGCAGCCCACATCTACCTACAATGGTAATCGAGCAAATTGACTGGAAAAAAGGTAAATGTTAGTTGACTGACCAACGTTCGGCGTAAACCTGTAAGTGCGAAATGGAGGATGTGGGGGTAACGATGGGGAAGATGCAACTTTTTTCTGCTTCAGGGGGCCAAACCTACCTCCAATCACTTCCAAGTTGCGAAATCTAAACCCAGGGACACTGGCTCGTGACTCACACCGCCTCTTCCCCCCCACTCCCCACTCTTCTCCTACCGCGACTTTCGACAGCCGTTCCAGCAGCTGTTCTCATTGTAATTGGCTTGCAGAAGAGAGGTAGAGAGAAAGTAACCTAACCACCCAATGGAGAGGCATGTCCAGAAAACCGAAGGCAAATGGACTGCATCTTCAATAAATAATAAAATCAACCGTTCAACTTCTGCCGAATTAAAAGGATTATTTATGTAGCCATTGAGTTGTCGAGTTCAAGGAATAACTAAGAAATGTGTTAAACCGAAAGCCGAAACTATGTAAGAAGTGCATTAAGCAGAAACGATGGCAACTACTACCGAACAGACTATGGCGAAAGAAATGCATCAGAGATTGTGCAGACCAAGTCAAGGTGGGCTATGAGTAATTGGGGAATGTTTAGCATTTTCAAATAGGCCTGCAAAGGTCCCCTCTGCCCGCCCGACCAAAGGTGACAATGAGTCAGCCACTTCCATTGAAATTAGCACTGTTAAATGATGGGAGTGGTGGATGGGCAAGGAAGGAAGAGGTAACACCATCGCCTTCATCGTCACATTGATTCATCCCTTCTGTTAGGCATTAATCACAGCCCTGCCACCAGCAGAGCTCTTGTACAACATTAGCACCAGCAGAAACACCAGGTGCCAAGGTTGGGGGAGAGAAAGAGGCAGCCCTAGCAACTCAGTCCACAGTTCAGATAAATCACAGGCCTGTCGAACCAAACTCAATTGTCATATCAGGTTTCTTATTGCCCCTATGAAATGTCAGATTTTTGCCACTACCTGATATTGCTGAAATGGTCATCAGTCGGATTAATAAATGCTTGAAATCACTTACAAAGAGGCTGAGTTTTGAGGTTTGGAAGTTCAAGTCTTGCAGATGTGTATCCATTTAAGAGGTGAGGTCGACTGTGAAAATATTCAAGTAATTTAACTACTCTTTCTTGGCCCCAGTGGACACGCATGCAAGAGACATTAACTTCCACGACTGCAGGATTTGCGATTCCAGTATTGTGGCAGTGTAAGGGAAACAACGGTTCGTTCAAATGTAAATCACGAAGATCATGTGTCTGCATTACTAAACTTGAAGTTATCGACTGTTGGTACTGTAAGTGGAGAATCCAGAGGTTAGTGCGAAGGACACCTCATGACACTAGCTATTCATAGTGGTGCTGAAGTCGTTTTGCAATCCCTTATAGCACTGTGGAAGGAACTGGCATCCTGAAAAGCATTAGATGCTAGCTCTTCTCGTAAAATATCATAAAAATCAGCCGTAGTTAAGACAGTATAACTTAATAAGTAGGTCGAATAGGTCACGGTCCGTATAACTACTCGCCGAAATGCCGCTTCACCACTCGCTGTCCTTTGGGCTGATTCATCGAAAAAAAACAATAAATTTGAACGGACAAACTGTTTTTTTTCCCAGTGAGGGCATGTCACAGAAACCACTTTTAACTGTAGAGCCGAAATCGTGCAGCCAAAAAAAACAACACTATAAAAATGACTCTTACACTTTGAAATTTGTTGTTCGACTAGCGTTTGATGAAGCAGATTCGACACATAGACGCGGTGGCCATTCAAGTAGCGGACACAGACATTGCTCTGGAAGATTTGACAAAATCCACTCTTTGATTCCGTGTCGCTAAATAAAAATTGAAAAAATGGTAAACTCGATCCCACTTATTGATATCCTACCACAGAGGCCAATGCTTTGCACTTTTTCGTCACTAAAGGCTCTCGCAAATAAAAATCTCCCCAAATGGTGATAAAATCAGGATATTTATGCGCATGCTAACCCGCATACACCACACACGAATTTGTAATGTGAGGCGACAACACTTAAAGTGGGCTCTTGAAAGCCCGCTGACATCAGTCGCTTTGGCGACTTCAGCGATTCCGCTTTCTCTTCGAAATTCGAGAAAAAAAAACTGCTGTGTCCAGAGCTGACTCATGGACAACCGTAAGCTGGTCGAATTTTTTAAGGCCTTAAGGCGCGTGTCGGTACTTTAGTTATTCACAGCATGGACGATTCGTTTAAAGCAGGACCAATTACTTTGATTTTTCTGTCTCTTTTTTTTCAAAAAGGAAATGAAAAATTGAATACACTTATAGTGCGTAAAGCGAACAGTTAGAAAAGCATAACAAGTTCGGAAACCAAAAGCCATTAAAGTGTCGGTTACGCCAAACAGCATTATATATGTCTCGGGAAACTATGCATTCAATCTACCCCATAACATAGTGTGGAAGTTAGAGTACTTGTGTGGAATTTCGGGAATGCGCTTCTAAACCAGTGCAAAAATCATAATGGAAGAGACGGGTCGGACCGATCCACAAGTTAGCGCTATCCGATTTTGTTATTATAGACTCTCCGATGAACAGCCCTGTCAAAAAGGCATGCCTAGAGAATAACAACAAGTTGCTTCCGCTTGATTGATTCAGATTGGGGACACCAAACTTCAAAAGCTTCAAGTTCATTTCTGTTACCGTGTAATTCGTTCTGTGCATAAACCTCACAACCGCGTTTATTTCATGTGTGGGAGGAAAGCATAGCAAAAAAGGAATGTCAGGAATGAAGGCATAAGACTCACGTGTGTGTGTCTTTGACCGACCATCCAGATTGTGGGGATGAGAGAGGAGCTTAAGGGAGAAAGCCAGCTATTGATGTTTCAATAATAACCGTGAGGTAGTTAGTTGTCCCCTCACAATTAATCACCACGATGCGAGAGTGCATGCGGTGAGTCATTTGCAACATAAAGATCGGGTTTTTTTAGATAGTAACACTCTTAGATTGCTGCCTACTTTGTTCCGGTGTTGTGCGGTCTGATGAGGTGGGAATTAATGGCCAAGGAGGAAAGACACTCACTCTGTCTCTGCTGGGGTAAAAACCAGGCTGTTGTGGAGCGCCTTCCTGCAGCATTTTCAGCAGCGCAGGTGTATTCCCCGAAGTCCTCTGGGGTGGGATTCTTTATGCGTAGCCTGAAAATAAAACAAGACACCAAATCAACTAAAGCCGTTTGTTTTAGAAAGCATGACTACCTTCCTTATTCACACATCCACACTCATCGTATCAAAATGGAATTTGAAAATTTATTATTGATAGGCAAAAGTAGTTTGAATATGAATATGAATAAACTGGAAACCAAGTGGATGGAAGCTTATGATAGCGCGGTATCTGCAGGATGACTCTCCAGTCCAGAGGATCCCCTACTAAATGGTACACAATTGAGAGAAACAGAAAATCTGCCATGAAAATGAATACAAACAATGATGAGCCAGTAATCCCAATTTAGCAACCAAAAAGTTGTGTGCATAAGGATTTCTCTGTCCAAAGCAAACGAAAAATAATAATTAATCCAACTTTTACCATCTTAAGGGCTAATTCGTAATAAGGGCCTTGGCGAAATTTGGTCCCCCCAATTGTTATAGAATGATTTTTTTTTGTGGAGAAACTGTGCTGCGCACACCATTGGAAGTAGGGAAGGACGTTCCTTGCCTTTGTGTTAAAACCAAGCGATATAAATCGCGTGCACTTCTCTGCTTAGTTCGTTATGCCCAAAGTTGATTATTCTTCAAAGACCAATTGCAAAATGTCCTGGAAACCCCGACTATAAAAACTTTTACGCACCCTAACAATAATTCAACAGATAAATTTGCAGATGCGTTCATAGACAGAGCCTCTGAATGCGTCTTTTTTCTCAAGGGAAGTAGAAAAGCGTGTCAGAGGGTAACAGTCGAAGTATGGATCGCTCCAAATTGACGAAGAGGCTATTTTGCATTACCAATCTTTTTCATTGTACTCTGCTCCCCTGTGTGAAATACACTAGAGGTAGGGAGTGCCTCCCGAGATTGCGAGGCATTGCCCACTGCTCCGATTAATCCTCCAACCTCCACTTACTTGCAAGCTGCGCTGACTAATTGCCTCAACACAAAAACTTAGTTGAAGAGGACATACGCACATATCGGGGTCTCGAGGGGAAAGAGGTTGTCTTCGTTGCGGTGCTTAATAGGTCGTAAAAATCAACAGTGGAGCAATTTAGCCTATTAGCCATGCAGGAGAGGTGAGTCGTCTTGCTGCTCAATGCTGCTACAGGGAAGGCTTAGGTCCACGACAATTCAAAGCAACATTATCCACATTCTGACCTATGGTAATAACCCAAAATATGCGCGTGAGTCATCGCTAAACCTTTCTCCATCATGACACGATCAGATATAATTCGCACGGTGTAGAAGTTAGCCAAAGATGTACTTCAGACTTTGGTCGTTGATATATTTCGACTCAGTAGTGAGGGCTTAATCGGCTTATACGAAACAATTTCACAGACGTTCCATGCCCACCAGAAAAAAAGAAATAAATTCAGCAAAAGCGGTTCGATGCATTAGAAGGGTTTTCAATTTGTTCTCACTTCCATTGTGGAACAGACGTCTGGGTGGGTAATTGATAGTTAAAACAGCCTCTGATAATCGTGTGTTTATTCAAATAACAGCGTGAATGTCTAATGGACTTGGGAATAAGGTGAGACTTAAGTCTCAACTCGAGTGAGTAATGTGCAGTTAACAGCGGAAATATCTAATTGTGCCTTGGTGAACATCAGACACGAAAACGAGAATGTCGCTACTCCCTGCCCTCCCTGTTATGTGTTTGAATGGAGATGGTCTCTTGGGTGGAAAATGTGGCTTTCACATCAGTCCATGCAAATGGAAAGAAAGGAGGTAACTTGGCGTATCATTCTTAATTATCAACCACTAACCTAAGGTCACGCTGGGGGGATGAGAGGAGGATGGAGACAATTAGGGTGAATTTGATGAGGACATTTCTTAAAACGCTGTCCTAAATAAATCATATTTCATTAAGGTCGTACACATGCTGCTGCATTGTGGACCATTGACCCAGCAACGGCACGTAGCGTGGGTCAGCCGACATGCGGTCAACGTGCGTTAGCACTTCAATCACCATGCGCGCGGACTTGAATTAAAACCTACTTCACACGAAACATTAGTACTAAAACACAATAGGTGGGAAATGGTTTCATATGCAAAAGTATTTCCATGAACCTGCCGCGCATCGGTTACAAACTAGGAGGGAAAACATTGTTTACCAATACATGGGTACGCAAGACCTCTTATTAATTTATTTTAAATGCGAATAAAGGTTTTCCTTCGTAAAAGCTGCACCCGAATGACAGCCTGAGCGCTGCGACACCGGACGTAATGCAAATATGAGTACCATGAGTGAAAATTTGCCGTGTAACACGCACCCTCATTCGCATATGATTACAGTGGCCTGCTAGAAACATTCTCCTTTTGGAGGGTGATCCTACTTGCATAGAAAACCTGTATTTACCATGCTTGAAGGGCGTGAAAATAAAGGCGACAGAAGCGCTACCGTTTCGCACCTTGTGGGAGGAGTTTCAATTGCCAAACCGTTCCCTCTAAGGCACAAAATAGACATACTGATACATGATGCATCACCATCGCCATGGCCTCGATGCATACGCTTCAAAAGAGAACTAAGCCTCGGTGAAGGATGGGATAATTGCGTGTAGCGGGGTGTAGTAAATAAATTCACACTCCAGCTTGATTTATTTACCACTACAAACACTACCGGCCTGCGGTCAATCTGGTTGGACGCGTCCTCTGTTCCTCAAAGTTTGCACGAAACGGCTAGCACAAAATATATCTGAGATGTATGCTAATGAGAGGAGGAATGAGTGAGCTAGGGAGTAGAGGTTTATGGCAGTGAGATGAAAAGACGGACATACGGACGGATAGTCACTCACACGCTGCCCCAGAGTTTCGGCTTGATGCGGAACTTTCCGCGTGCATCGTCCGGTCTGATGCGCTTGTTGCCGCGATACCAGGTGATGTTAGGAATTGGCTGACCGACTATGTCACAAAGGAAGCGTACGGATTCATCTTGAGGGTTGTAGGTTATATTGTGCATTTCTTCCTTCAGGTGAATGGATCCTGCAAATAAAAGGAGAGGAGAAGTAGGATTAGTGGTATTGGCGGGTTGCCGAACCGAGGGCCTTTCAAGTGGCCAGTGTGGTGCGACTGAGAAGAAAAGATCGAAACTGTAGATTGCGTTTCTCCTTTCAGATTGTTCCATACGTGAGAGGTAGTGAGTCATGCTAAATGTACATTGGCGGTGTCTACGGTTTCACCAATGTGAATTAATTTCGAGCTGTTACCTGAGTGGAGAAGTTGCCTATTTCTGTTCAGTGTTGAACAACTTAAGCTATGGACTCGACCACATTCCTGACTTTCCAAATTTCGCTTTTAAATTTTCCTTTGCCGCCTCAATTCATCATTCAACTTAATGGCTTACGAATGGCAATGGTCGAAAGGAAAATCGTAACGCTTTGAGTCCCTAGAGGAACACTGATCTTACATTTCCTTTCACAAGAGCCTCCTGGCAGCATAGAATGCCTCCTGTAGTAAAAGGATACTAAATCATTCATTTAAGAAGATCGCAGTAAAGCGTGTCGTTAGCTTAATGAGTTGATGAGCGCCCATAAAATTCGAGGAAAGCATCTATTTCCGGTATGCAAGTGAAGCCCCAAAAGCATGGGCCACTGGCTGATTACGGAATGCATCAATGAGCGCACGCAACTCACACAACAAACTAAATGCAACTGAAAAAAAATGACACCTTCATCTGAAAATTTACTCGACCACTGAATGTCTCCCAAACACGAGCCGCAGTTGATCTTCGAGAGGTCTTCCACACAACCAAAACAAAAAAAAATAAATGATTCCTCTTCAACTTTTTAGATTAATTTGAAATTTAACTTTTTTTTCAAAGATTCTTTCTGACGTTTGCAACAATAAACAAGCAATTCTATTCCGAATGAGGGGTTTCATGTTCGCTATTTATCACGACAAAAATGCAGCAGGCCACATCATTTTTGACTTAATCGTTGAACCCAAGGGAAATCAGTGACCACCCTAGAATCAGCGGTGCGACTTGGTACATTTGCACAAGGTAAAAATGTGTGAAAGCCCCAGGGAATATAAAGTGGCTAGTCGTACTATCAATGCTAGCAACCCATGCGCCCAATCCAATGGATGAAACTCATTTAAACCAAACAACCACACAAAGTGCCAAAAGAATGCCAAATTGACAGTGATTCAAACTTTGACAACAATATGCACAACTGCTGCTGGATTGAACCTAGTAATCATAGTAGACCAATTCGGCAATCCGTGCCGAAACAACCGAAGAGTAAATGGGGTCGTGCAAACAGCGACTGTGAGGTTAGTCTATAGAAGACCATGAGTTTTGGTCTTAGAATTCTATTTGATGCGTTCTTGCATGCAACCAACTTTTGAATCACAACATTGCATATTTAGCCGCAAATCAAATCCTTTCTTAGTCAAGTAACTTGTTAACATTTGCGGTCACTGATTCAGGCTACTCTCCCATCTACAGGGCGTTCGGCTCACGACGATTTTGTATTGCGGTTGCAAATCACTGGGCCCCAGTTCATAAAATGTGCGGTGTCAATTTTGTATGATGAATTTTAACAAGGATAGGCGTATGCAGTGGGAGCCTTCACAACGCGATAGCACCAGAGGTGAACGATGCAAAATTCACGACCCGACGTTTCGACTGACTCGAAGTTGTCACAACTAATAGGCAAACTGCAAATATTTGGCACTCGATCAGGAGACAGTGCGCCTGGTTGTGAGTCCGGTTAATGTGTCAGCGTCTCATTTCCTCCGGCCGAAACTAGGCTAGACTGCGGTGTTAGCGGATTGATGAGTTGTGGGTCGGGTTACCCTGATGTACCGCTTTCCAGCGCTGTCTCATGGCGCCACATTGGCGATGTTTTAAATGCAAGCTAAACATTGATTGTCCGCGAATGGTATAACCACCTTGCCAGATGAGACTGAACAAAGCGAGAGCTGATTTGAAAAGTGGACTGAAAATTCAATCCGGCTGTGGGACGATAAACCCCGTCTTCTTTTCAAGCGTGTAGTGTGAGTAATTCGCGCTGGAAAGACTTTGTTTAAGATTTCACTAGCAAAATAAAACGCGCCATACGTGGGAGGGAATTGGTTGCGTAAATAATTCAGTCCAGCTTGAGTCATAACCCAGTGCCTGGTGCGGCAACATGCTGCGCAATTTAATTCATTCCACTATTCCAGAGAATTTAAAAACTACAAGGCCCACAGCAAACAAGAAGTGGAGGAGGAGGAGGAGAAGCATTTACTGAGCTCCTCAAAGGAGCAGAAAAATGTTAATGCGCCACGGAAACGTTCACACGTCGCCAGTGTGAGTCACATGGATGGAGGAGATAAAAAGCATGTCAATTTCCACTTTCCAAGGAGGCCGCAATAATAACTTGGTGGAGCTGGCAAATTTGAAAGGTGTTTATCCAGTTAGAGAAAATCCCTCTTTAACTCATGTCATTTATCAACCGCGGATAGCACAGACAACCAAACAGACAGAAACCGGTCATTCCAACGCTGTTAGCAAAGCGCCTTTATGATGTAATGCGGTCTGGCGGTGCAAAATACGGCAGTGAATGAGGCACAGAGCAAATGATTATTTATTATACCGTCCAGGCAATATAAACAAACACTTTCTCTTTGTTTGTGCTTAGCGGTCATGCAGGCCCGAGGGGTCCGCGAAAATGGTAAGTGGGTGGGTGGGCTGACGAGTTGATAAATACCATTGCGGCCGAAAATTACCTGACCAATGAATGCATTCGTAGGATTTAGACGTGAGAAAAACACAGAATTTGGATGTCAGTAAAACGAACGATAGGATGAATGAAAGGCATTAGGATTATTAAAACCGGTGAACTTACCACCAGCGTGGGATGACTCTAACTTTGGTGCGTAAGGTGCACTAAAAATGAAAAAGAACCGACCTTTATCAACTCTCTCAAAAACTGAACGTTAGTGGCTCTGATAAGGAGGAATCTCATACTCAAAGTATGCATATGATTAAGTAACAACATTTTTTTCACGTGATCTACCTCTTCCAGATTTAACAGAGAAAATGCTAACTATGTCTCCACTCTAATTAAAAACCCATAAACTGAAGTAGCAACGCGTTTCATTTCCTGTTAGCCTTTAATCTAGAAGGACGCCTCAGTGGTTACACCGCTTCACGAAATAGCATTATCGTTTTTGAGAGCAGTGGGAAGAGAGGATTCCAAACTTGCCTGTCCGGAATAAAATTGCCTTGCAAGAAGTTGTGTCCGTTCTCACCAACTCCTTCTACGCTCATGCCCTCTGTGCCGGCGTCTATATCTTCGTCGTCATCGTCGTCGTCGTCGTTGTTGTCAATGATCGCCATAGCGGCGTCCTCACGCACGAAGCTGGGCAATTGCCCCTTTTCTTCCGCCGCCCCTGCTGCTGCCACCACCGCCTCCGGGGCCACTACGGTATTCTTTGAATTCAGCTCGTTCGTCGCCTGTTCTGACCGCGCATCAATGGTGTGGAAAGTTAGATTGACGGCCAACAAGAGAATCAGGCAGACTTGAGGGAACAGTATCATCTGTGTCTTGAAGTTCTATAAGGAGGGAAAATGTACGATGCTTTTGCATGTACGAACTTGTCACCACGTTAGGGAACTAGCAAAGGATTTCCTTTAAATGAAACAGTAGAATAAGATCGTGCTATTATGCCAAATTAACCAGAACTCAGGCCCAGGTTTTGGACTCCTAGCAAACAACTAGAATTTCCATAATTACTTTACTGCCACGGATTTTGCAAATTTAGAGTGTGAGCCAAGCTAATAAGACAAAATAAAGAGGTTTAAAGCTATTTACATCAAACGCAGGTAATGGGACTTAAGTTATTAATGACAAACGCTTTGATTAGTATTTTCGTGAGAGCTATGGCGGATTGAAGAAGGGATAACACAAACTTTAAACCCTGGTTACCTTCATAATGTATCTGGTTTCTTTCAAAATGATAAAAGAAGCTGTTTTTTTAGGAATTCTTTGAACACTAGAATAGTTTATGATGGATGACTCCATCTAGCGTGACAGGGCAAGCAATTCAAAACGATGACTTTTTGTCCGGCCAGGAATGGAAACACCGAACAGATTTTGTTTAGCCTGGAATTTTGAGTTAGGGGGAGAAATTTGAGGTAACCGTTAATCAGAAGGATTTTCAATCTGTCTTGCGTTGACAACACAGACAGCCCACGAGAGCAATTCTTGCTCAGCCATTGGTTCTGTCCCCATCTTTGCACTTCTTCCTCTATTCCTCTAATCCTGCCCTCCAGACTCGGTTCTTATCGCATTCAACTGCGTGATCTGTCAACAGCGGTAAATCATCACAAGCAAGAGAGAAAGAAATTTTTATCGTTGGGAAAGATTGTTTAAAATATCATTCTTCCTGCACAGCATTTTATTGAATAGAGTGAATAGAAAGAATACCTAAGATAAAGATCAAAAGCACCAGAAAAAGTTGCCATACCCATCACCTAGTTCAGCTCTACTGTCTTATCACCCGGTCATCACAACTAAGTGAAATCACTTTTCTCTAGATGGTAAAGGTGCGGCTGATACGCTTAGAAAGATAACAGCGAGATTTGTGGGGTGAAAAATGAAGTAAGAACAGGATGCGCATCTGAATTTTGAGTGAGAGTGAAGGGAGAAAAAGTGCTGTAAAATAAATGCTCAGTTCCCTTAATCGCAAAACTTCTTCCTCCTCCCCGCTCTTGAACGCAAACACGCATGCAAATAGTCACGATGAGAAATCTTTCGAATCGCCGGTGGAGCACTAAGTGGGCACCAATCCACCGCTGAGAGCCCACGTTGGGGACTTCCTTTCAGGTGTGGTGTGAAAGCAGGTAACAGAACATACAAGAGGTCAGAATCTAGAGCGCATACCCGATGATCCCGGGAGCACCCAGCACCACAGCGTGGGATGGGCTTGTGCGTAAGAAAACTAGGAAAAAAAAAAACATCGCCAAGAAAAACGGACTTATTCGTGAAAATGCTTGTCTAATTGGAGCATCACAAATCAAAATTTTTTGAATTCTGAGTGTCAAGATTCACTAAGTAAAAACTACTTTTTTTGAAGGAAAAACGTACTTGTTTTGATATATTGGTAGCAAATCGTTCTATTACGCGGTAAGGTAGCATTGAAATAAATCCATCTTGACCCTTCCCAAATGGTAAAAATATTGAACAATGACGAACTAAAAAGCCCTGGAGACAGCATACTCAGCTTCCGTTGTCTGGAGGCAAGTGAATCAAGTGAATCTACCGAAGCTAAGCACATAGAACCCATTATACACAAAGATTAATTTCGTTCACACGTTTGCTACTAAAAAATTAAATTCCAAAACGTCTTAATTATCCAAAACTTGCATTTGGATTTCTTATTTAAATAAACTTGACTAATTGGAGCACTGGAGTGGGTAAGGTCAGCTTCCACCAGTAGTGTCGACTTTCTAGTATACCCTTTTAATATATGCCACAGTTATAATAGCACTTCAAAAGCATTGTACCTTCACTGCATCACAATCTACCACGATCAAATCTCTGATTCTGTTTTCGAACCCTTCGCTCATTTAAATACAATACGAAAAACACTGCCTCTAAATTAGATTTACCAATCCCCAAATAAGATTAAATCATTTTCACACTGAAAAGTACTCAATTTTCTTTATTACTTTAACAGAGGAGACAATTTGGGGGCGCGTAAAAACAGTACGCCCGTTTAGCTTAATAAATCAGCGACCAGTAAAACAAGGGGCAAGTAGGTTGACTGGAGATCGTCAGTCGCTTCCACGCCCATTCACCCCCACCCACCTATCTCCGAGCCACACGCAAACTTTGCCAGCCATGCTGTCTTATGGGTGGTGCTGGCACCGGTTGAGCCCGCGGTGTGTAAATCACCGGGACAGAAGGAGAATGAGTTGTGGTTATCGAGTAAACACTTCTTTCCCTCTTCTCCCCTGCCCCCTTCCCTAGACATCCAACCGCAATACAAACACTTTTTTACAAAAAAAAGAACAAAAAAATTCTAAACCTTTTGTGTTGACCATTATTGATTCACTGCGCTGAGGGCAGGTCCGTCGCTACAACTCATGGTATGTTTTCCAGAACAACTAAATTTAAAAAATTGGAGACCCTTCCTATCTATTATGCATGAACAGGTTTTACAATTTTGGAGCAACTGTATACACTGACTGTCAAAGACGCCTACGTCCCTATCGCCGGTACGGTAAAGAATAATTCCGCATTCATAGAACAGAACAGAAGTTAAAACATAACAAAAGAGGAGGAAAATCCCACTTTGGGCAAACTTAAGTTGCCATATTGTATTTCAAATCAAGTTAAAATGTGTAAGAGAAGATTGGGAATCGGTAGTTATGCATCAGAGGTGGATTTTCAAAATATCAAAGTCAGAAAAGGAAGAAATCTGGGCATAGCTGCCATGACAAAATCTAAGTCCCTATTATTCTAGTAGAGGTTAATAATTTAAGCTGAGATTAGTGGAGGCCATAAATTGTATATAGAGGCTAAAGGCAGGGGCAATTTCAGCCGGTGCTTTGAATTTGCTCTTCCGTATCTTTTATTCTTAGAGAACCCAGGCCTACCCTTCAAGGAATCGCTCCGCCATGAGTACCCGCACCGAATCACTCGAGTGCATGAGACACTCAGTAAGGTCGAGAGGTTAGGAGAAGTCGAACCGGTCATTCATGACGCAAAATAAATTTTAACTAGGTGCTAGAGGAGGCAATTTCAATCTATGCATTAGACTAGAATGGTTACAATCAAGGGAACTTTCTGAGTTTTTGATGCTCACAAAAAATGCCACTTCCGTGTTGCTGAAGGTGACCCATTATCGCTGACTGCATGTGTGGTAGGAGTACCATCACTCTCGCCACACAGCTCTACTAAGCTATAGTCGGTAGGGCATAAGCCACAAATACCATCGGCCTGCAACACAAATGCTTGGTGCCAATCCTCAGAATTCATAGGATGGGTTTGTGGTGCTGTGACCACCCAGAGGGCAAGTGACCAAAATAATGTTTGAATGAATACTATTTTGTGAGTTGTCATGGCAGCGGTCTTTGTTTCCCTGTCAAGTCGTTTTTTTTTTGTTTTGGTCTTATTTGCTGCAATGACAGACACTCCCTTACATTGAATGCGACTAAGCAGCGAAAGCATTTCCTTAGCATTCGTGAAGCAACTCGAAAAGGTAAGTGGAGTTGAAGGCTAGATCAGAAAACATTTTTCAGTGAAGGAAAAAATGGGAGGAGCAAAAAGGCTTCATGGAGAAGTTAACATTTCTCTCCGCACAGTCGTTCAAATGGACCCGACGGTGCTATTTTCTGAGCGCAGATTTTTACACACGCAAGTAAATGTGTTCCATGGAAGTTACTGCTTCGGTGAGTTCTGGAGTGCACTCACTGTCGACTCCCGAGAAGTCATCATTTCAATCACTAGGGTAAACTTTGTGAGTGAAAGATGTTTCGAAATACGGGCAGTAGGTCCAACTGTGTAAAGGCAGTTGCATTTCAGGGCCTAGAATATAGTCTTAAGGGCACAAAAAGTGTTTTGCATCCGGTATCGCCTCACCAGCAATAAACCTAACTATTGAGTGGGTGCGTTTGAAATGATCTTTAATGTGTGATTTTGTCGGATTCTGATGCACAATCGCATCACCTTCGGCGTTTTTATAAAAAGGACAAAATCACAAACACACAAACATGCATAAATGGCGCGCCATTTCGAAGACTGTGATAAGGGAGCGCATGGGGTGATATTGGAAATTAAATAATTGCTTGCCTTAGGGTGGGAAAAAAAGAAAACACTCATTGCATTGACCCTCCAAGTAGTGGGCGCCACTAAATGACGTTTATTAGGAGTTGATAGACGGGAATAATAGAGGCACAGCGCGCGAACTAGGGCCTGTTTACAAGTCACTTTTTGGACACAAGTTAATGATGTTGAGCCTTTCTGCTCCACACTCGACATTAGGGACCGCACATTTCGAATGCCGAAGACATAAGATAGCATCTAGCAGAGGGGTTTTAAGTTCTCGTAAACCGTCACATTGGATCATTAGATCAAAATGACCTGCTAAACAAGCATAAACGTGAAGAGGAGAAAAGAAGCGATGAAATATGTTGATGCGAGTGACTCTCAGTTCTAAAAGAGCATTGTTCAGGCATCATACTGGTAAAAAGACAGACAGAAAGGGCGGGCGTGTGTAAGTGTTAGTTCTGTTTCACCATAGTATGCCATCAGACGTGCACCCCGACTTCTCCCTTCTGATCTTATCCACAGCTTGGCGCGACCACACACGCATGCCAGTCAAGTTAAACGGTAGAACGAGATAAAAAAAAACCTCCAAGCAACTTTGAGCTAAACTTTTAAATGCAGTTATGACCGGAATAAATTTTTCCTCTTAAAGTCAGTGTGAGCGATTGTTTAAGAGGGGTTTCCAGCTTGAATTCAAACAAATAGAAGTAATTTAACCTGTCACTAATCTAAAGTATAGATTCTTAAAGCAAAAGATACAAATGGAAAGAACATTAATATTTTGATTTAAGCAAACTTGCATGGATGATTTAAAGAAGAATCAAGACTCTGGTTTGGAAGATATAGAAACATCCTGCCAAATTATTTTGCCGACAATTTCTTTTTTTCTATGGGGTTATATCGAAACTCTGTTTATTTGAGCCATTTTGGAACTCTTCCAGAGGCACTCCAAGTCCACAACCTTAATAAGAGCAATCACCCAAGGTGGAAAGTCGGTTAGAAATGGGCACTTTTGGGCAGAACGAGGACGCACACGAGCGAGACCAGTAGAAGCGCCAAGAGAGGTCGCAGATTGCCAAAAGGACACAGAGGCACCCATCCAGCCCCAGCATGTGTCCACATGAAGTGAAGCGTGCACTGGAACGTGAAATGCCAGCGCCTTTTCTACGCAAAATTAGCTTCCAGAGCCAGGGGAGGTACAAGCAGAGGCATGATGCGTGTCCACTCAAATGTGCGTGTTTATGTATGCGTCTGGTTGTCCATGCGTGAAATCATTAAGGTGGCCGTCATCATCCCTGTCCCAGTCCTCTACTCTCCGGTCACCAGCTTCCAACTCCGTAATCAAACAGGTGGTGAGCGATACGACCAGCGTGCGTATTCCCTCTGCTTGCCACAATCAGTACAAAGAGAGGGACGAAATAACATTCGGCCTTGGCAAAAAGAAACAAAAACAGGGAATGTGCAACTCTGCGCCAATCGGTTGGTTCGAGTACCAACAAAGTGAAGGGCAGAAAAAGTCAAAAAAATACCCTAATGAGAGCGAAAGGTAGAAACTACTGCTTGGGGCTTTGAATCATCCACTTTGGAAGCTAGGGTAAATGAGTTCCAGTTCCCACTGCAGTAATAAGTAGAGATGAAAATCTTCCCAAATGTTTTAATAGACTATGATGCCGACATGGACAAGTTGGAAAAATAATTACCAGTTGCCCGTAGCTGGAAGAATGAGTAAAGGACGGACATTAGCTGCCGAGCAAGCCTCGGAGTGAGATGATCACAGAAAATAAAAACGCATGGGTAGGAGCTGCTTTTGGTTTTGGGTGAGGGGCGAACATTAAATATTTTTAGATTGCGTGCTAGAAGTTGACTCATGTACAACAAAGCTCCAAGAACCATCGCGAACTAGACTACCACTTATTGTAAGATGTCAAAAGCGGGTGTTATCATTTCGCGTGGTGACAGTAAGAAGATTTTAGAGTGTATGGTGTGAACGCAGCTTATGGGAATGGAATCCCATGAGACTCCCGCGAATACTTTATAAAAGGAAATTGTGATATGCATAATCTACTACGACAAGTCTCGGGATAAAACTCAAGACAACATTAAGCCACTGGAGTCAAAACATGACTTCTGGTTTACCATAATCGTAATAATGCACAGTTCTACCTCTGGGTCAGGTGTTCATGCCATTTGTTGCCCTCCCAATGGGATTCCTACTGCGATATGCTTACCAGCATGGGGTTAGTAGAAGTTACAAACCACCAAAGAACCGGAGAGGTATCCTTTGTTTTAAACCGCTAAGGATGGTATTGTTCATAGGGATAAGAAAATATGCGCTAGAGTTCGGAACTAAAAATCACTTGAACGGTCAGTAGACAATGGCCTAGAAAAGAAATGGTTTTGCTCCTTCTATTTTTGCCCTAGACAGTTTGGGAAAAAAAGGCGGTAACACTAAATTGACTAAAAGTTTCGTAAAGTAACGGAAACACTAGCCAAAAACGTGTTTTAGTAGGCGCAAAATTTAATGCGATATTTAATGGTATAAAAAGGCACTCCAGACAGTCCCGCATTGATTTAACTAGCAATCAATTTTTTTAAAAAGCCTTACTCCTCAAAATTATTTCCTGCCTGTTCCTTGGCAAAAATTAATGAGCCACATTTTCCCCAAGGGATTATGAAAAGGAGTAGGAGCTACCGCTGAATAATGAACGCCCCAGCATATGGATACGTTGCCCCATAAATCCCTATGAAACAGTCGGAATGCACGTGCGTGTGCGCACAAGTGACTCACCGTGACCCCTAGTCACCCCTTCGCCTTCCCCCTCTCAGGAGCAGCCCACCCACGGTGGACGTGTCACGGCCAGTGGAATGTCCAGGTGGCCAGCGCTGACCCAATCTTATCCACCGCAGAAGTCAATATAGTGTGGAAAAAAAGTCATCTACAGAAGTAACCGAAAGAGTATCACAGCGTTCTTTCGCCGATGAAAAGTCAACCCAAGAAGCAACTTCTCACTATCATCGTAAATGCGCATTTTACGCAGTCCTCGAATTACAAATGAGGCAGCCCTACTCCTCGAGTGTGATATCGGGAGGAGGTTGGGGAGGGTGAGGCGAGTGGGAGCCTGAGGCTTGGATGAATCTCGCCGCTAGCGGCGAATTTGCATAAAGTAACTACTCGCGAGTGCGCACACCGGCTGATTTACACCGTGGTTGACTCAGCCGCCGAAATCACACACGTACGCAGAAAGCCAAGGAGTAGAAACGAGACTCACCTCGACCACACCGTGGATTGACAACCTAACTTACCCATCTATCTATCTGGTCGATTTTATTCCTTAATCGTGGGAACGCATCCAACGCACAAAATTCAGATTTGCGGTCCCGTGGAAGCAGACTACAGACAGTACTTTTAAAACAAAAGTTTGAGACTTCAGAAGGAAGCCCAAATAAGGATAGGTTAACTGATAACATTTCAATTCAATCTCTCATTCACAGGGTATTATTTCCTCTAGAAAAAAGAATCCCCAACTTTGAGCAAAACATGTGCCAAAAGAAATTTTGACGTATTTATATTGAGGGACAGGAATTCATCGGCGGTCTGCTGACAAAGGCAGTGGCGCGGAAGAAGTTGACAACATACACACGGAAGGAGGGTATCAGACCACCTACTGTGATTCGTGTCAAACGGACATCTGCCTTTGCATTGCATACACGCGCACACACCGAAGTGCCCTGACTCGGCTTCATGCCCAAGCATGCAAGCACGGACACACTCAACAAATTCCTCCAAAGGGAAAAATTGACTGAGATCGCACACACTTTGGGGTGATTTTGGTAATAGAAGTCCTCCTCCCTTTACCAAACGAAAGTGATGCTCTTGTCTGTGTCCCCACAAATGTACATACTTCATTTCCTGATGGTCAATCAAGTTGTCTTTAACTCTTATCCACTAGCCGTCTGACAGGATTTGCGCACTGAAGTACAAAGCTATGAAGCAAATCGGGCATCGCTTGTGGAAGAGAAATGTGGAGAGTTAACCGCATTACCCAACAGAATTAACAGCTTGATGGAAATTCCTCTTCGAGCTGATAACAGGAACGCTGAGGATCACGCACAGTTTCATATCCCACCACGAATCATACACAATTGCGGGTGGAGTGGCTAAGCACGCTCTTTCTAATAATAGTCGGAATTTGGTGGCCTTTGCAAATAAGTCTACTTCTAACTGAATGCAAAGCATTGACATTTAGACTATCGATTGACTTAATAGACCATGAAGAAATCAGAAATAGACAAGTAATAGGCTAGATGTGCTATTTATTGTCTACTTTTATAGGAGGTGCGAATTAGAAGGTATAGAAAAGGCAATGGACGCTGAAATTGGGAGTGAACAAAATCTAACATCGCGGGGCAAGTTAGAAGGCTGCGCATTAAACACACACGAGAGTCGAAACGACTAGTCTCTGTCTGTGCCCGTAACGAAGCCGTGCGTAAATAAGTCATCGAGTGACACACACACCTTGAAGACCACACACACGCACACGCACCACGGGAAGTAGACGGAGCACTGCCGGTGCCGCATAAACAAAACCATCGACGCAGCAGCGCATACCGGGTCTAAACAGGCCTCCATGAGGCCACCCACTTTATGTATTAACAAACTACACCGCTTCAGTTCTGCTTGTCGATTAATTTTTAATCCAAGACCAGTTACCCCAACAGCTTCCAATTTTCGGTTCCCAGTCCATTTCTTCAGAAAAGGTGTATGGAAGGTCTCCAACCTTCATTGAGACATTAAGCTATTATGTACCATAAGCATCGTAGAAAGTGATGGGCCAAAAAGAGTGAGAGCCGGAAGGACTGCACGATTTGCACAATAAATTCAGTACCTCTAAAACTGCTCTTCTAGACACAAGCATTGTCTGCATGGATTTCTCATTACAAAATTGTAACTTGCCAGAGCGCGGTAAATTGGAACCTATCAGATCCCATCGTAATAAAAAAGGTACGGGGATAACATTATTGAAAATTGCATCAGAATGGGTATACGTTTCACCTGTAATCTCGAAAAAGACACACGAATGTTCATATGGTCGGTGGAATTGTGCATGCAGGCACACCTACACAAGCCCTGGTTGCAGCGACGGAGGGATAGACGTAAATACATGCGTGAGCATCTACCACGAGCGTACTCTCTGCAATCTCAAAGGTGGTCACGTATTATTGCAGGCTCGAGGTTTCAATGTGGCACCTGTCTTCCTGCTTACAATGTCCCGCTCCCCATCCCTCCACCCATCGATTTGGGATTCGAAACCTAGCCTGTTTGGAGAATTATGCTCGTGAGTGGTTACGTGACTGCACCCCGGTATCGTTGATCCAGCTTCTGTCGACACCAATTAGCACCATTAAGGAGGAGAAAAGCGAGTGACTGGACGAAATGGTTGGGGAACGTCTTCCTCATAGAGGCAGCACGCGTATGTGTGGACGTGAACACGGCTACGCCTGCTTCATGGGTAGAATATACGACGCCCCATGAGAGGATTGCGTGAAGTGAGACAGAAGTGGGATCCCCAGGACACATGTTGACATTCATACACTCCACGGTATTCCGTCCTCGCGCGCAAACAAGGCACGAAGATCAAGCACTGGAGACCAATTTGGTTAATTATCTGTTTCTACCAGTCGTTCCTCGTCCATGGAATCAATTTACCCCTTTCAAGTGACATTCTGCTTCCCGGGTAGCTTATATCGACTAAGGTGATCAAGAGTTGAATGTCCAACATCCCTATTAAGTCCACTTATCAACCTCGGCCTCACAGAAGAACTGTAAATGAGGATTGCCACACAAAAATGTTGTTGTCCAAGATGAAAACCTCCTAGACAATTGCCACTAAGTCCAGAGCGATAGTCCATTTAAGTTTTTGATAAGTTAAACCAGACAGCCAGAAACTATGCGCATTTGCAGGTATGCGAGGAGGGTACAAACTTTAAAATTGATTAATTAGAAGGCGGTCAAGAACGGGGAATGACAAAGCGAGGGCAGCTGCTATATGGGAGATCGTTAAGACAAGCTTAACGAATTTTCATTAGTGAAGGCCCAAAAGTCGTCCATTCTAATGAGGATTGCTGACGGTCTAGCCGCCATTGACTAGGTGTGCATTTTAAAGGTTGGGTGTTGTATTTACTGTGATTAGTGAACATTATAGGGTGACAAATGACAATTTTTTCCAAGCGGATGCGTCAATTGCTTTACATGACAAACCTTAAGCAAACAACGGAGGGTGTACAATGGGTTGTGAGGACGATTGGAGGCGCATCGAGAGAAAACCGATCAAAAAAGTGAATATGTACCTCTTGACGGGTTAGACAATTCGGCGGCCTAAGAGAGCCTATGCTACCCCTCCGACCATTTAAAACGTGCTCGTTAATCACCAGGCCTTCTAAGCTTCGATTAGTTTTTCACAAAAGTAGACGTAGTAAACAAACCTCCGTCTGCGCATCAGATCCCCGCGCCAATTTGTGCGAGCATTCGTGTGCGCACCGTTGCGCACACAGACCGGCTCACCGCCACCACCACCACCGCCATCCCCTCCCCCTCCTCTCATGACTAAACAGCCCAGTTTTGGAACCCGGCTACTGACCCCAACGACACCACACCAACCAAACTAACACAACTGCTCATATTATCGGACCTGGGACAGTGAATTCCGCTTTCTGATGAAGAAACATTATTCCCAACACTAACCATTGAATAATCTCTTCTAGACTTTCCTGAGCGAGAACAGAAATAGCCCAAAGGTGAAGAAGAAAGTACCGAAGAAAAAAGAAAGAGGTATGTGTGACATGCCTCGATTTAAGTCATGCCAATTTTTCCATCCGGAAGAGCAGCAGCAGATTTCGCATTGTTCTGCCACCGAAGCATGACAAATCTGCTGAACTAGGTAAGGTAGACGCTGTCTCCTAACCTCACTAACTTCCCACCATCCTCACTACCTATCTCTTGCGCCGGAGTCCATGTTTGCCTCAGCACTTCTTTTTCAAAAGCCTCGAGATCTCCTTTTCTCGCCTTCTGGCTGAGGGAAAGGAAGGAGAGAAAGCAATGGGGGGAGGAAGGGAAGAAAAGGAGGAAAGGACACTTCCAACAAAGAGTGGAAACAGCTGCGCAAACGTCCTACTGCAAACGAAGGGGAGGGTGGTCCGGTGTCTAAGGTAAGGAGTGCGTTGACTTTCGCGCACACACGCCAGCCACCTAAGTCATGAACGAGCTTCAAACCGAGGATTGCGAGTGGATGGATAATCACAGTTCAATCACTTGGACCGCCTATTTACTATTGGCTAACATACTAACGTGTAGCGCACGCAGTTTTAACATCCGATTGGCATAGTCATCCAAGAGGGCGAAAGGAAACGCTCCTAACAAAATGTAACTACGACAGTGTGCTTCCGCCTGTGAACATCTGAGGCTACACACACCGAGGGTGACATCTAAAGAAGGCTTGTGGTCAAAGTGGAGTTTCCTCTATCTGTTGACACTAAAACCCACGCTGCAACGGAGCATAGGCGAGACCGTCGAATTGATGCCAGGAGATTGTGGGAACCGAACTTAAAGGATAGAATTATACTTAATCCAATCCCCAAAATCTTTTCCAGCCATCTCAGATGGCGGATGAACAAAGTAACATAGTCAAGAGTTTGTACCAGTCATTCGCAGGGAAAACTACTTGCTTGGGCCTCTTCACGTCTAGTTTGATTTGATAGAAACAGAACCATGCATGATGGAGTTTGAAAGTACTGTCAGATGAATTGGTAGAGTTCAGTTAGACACCACCTGTATATGCAGGTGAACCACTTGGAATAATAATAACAATAATAATAACAGCATAAGGATAGGAAAAACATTCTATCGTTACCACTGAGTATGAGAATGCTCAATGAATAGCGTGTAGAAGCAAGAAGAGCAAGGGAGGAAGCATCCTAAGTAGTGGATGATTTCTGCTCGTACCGAAGCGCGTCACACCTTTCATGGATCTAGTGAAAGGTGGCAGTCGCAGAATTAATTACTTTAACGGATGTATGGGAAAACCGAGGTCAAACAGTGCGAAATTGGGTTGCTGATTCCCTCTATAAACCGGCTCGAGAAGTCATAAACATGGCACCTGGGCAAAATCCTAAACTCATAACGAAGTAAACCTAGTCCAATAATTTCAAAGTAAATCAAATCAATTTGAATCAATCAAATCTTGATAGAGAATTATCGTGGCTTCTTCGTTCTCGAATATAAGTGCGTGGAATACCGCGGCGCACATCCTCCCTTTAGAATTTGAATAAATCCACAACCTAAAAATTCTGTAGAAAAAAATCACTTTATGTCTCAACCAGACCTCATATATTCCCCCGATCATTGACAGAAAATGTTTAGATGGCTCCAGCGAACAGCAACTTCAAAAAGTACAGGGACAAGCTGAGGAGTACCACGAATACACCTTAGAGAAGAATCACTAGCCAAAACGAGGGGAAGGATATGCAGACCAAAATGACGGAAACTCGAAACGACCAAGGAAGTTACATGAGTCACATGCTTTACAGACGGAGAGTCGAAAAATACTCCTGTTGTTGAATTTGCATGCAACAGGGAAAGAGAATCAAAAACAGAGAAGCTGACGCATCAATCTTTCCACACTTGACCACACGTAGTTGCGGGCCGGTGCGCACACAATGTCGTGCCATTATTTAATGAAGTAGCGATAAGTAACAGTGGAAAATAAACAAATCCACATATTTCCACGACCACATATTCCTCAAAGAGCATTGCGAAACATATCTGTGCAAGGGGTTTGCAGAAAATAATCCAAGTCTAGCATGAGGGCGTCTGCTGGATATTTAAGCCACTACTAAAGAAAGGCAGGTGCTTAGAATGAATTTGCCCAAGATTTTGTGAACTACCTCTATATTTTTACCCAATTTCAATCCGGTAGGCACACGTTGGCGCCGAGGAGAACGTTAAATAAATGGGTGAAGCACCTTACCCGTTTGAGGACGAGATAGTATCCTTGAACAGCAATAGATCCCGGCCCCAAAAAGGCGTAAACGGAAGTCCGAGCCCGAATCAGAGGCTCGCGTATGATAGAATGAGATCGTGGCAGGACCTCCACATAATGTTTGGCCCCATTGGAGACATTTAATTGGCAGACAGTCATGTGTCTCCACTATTGGCTGGTGCTCATAAGTGGCTTGTCCAATAACTGTACACAACCACAGCTGCAACTGACCAATGAGCATGCAGCCGTTTGTCTGCATGCGCTATAGGCTTGGTAATGAAGGTATTCCTCCTACCGTTTCCACCTCATCGTCCTCCTGTTGAAGCGCGTTTCATCTTGCTTCTAGGGCAAAAATGGATGGCATTAAATGCTTATAGAAGTGCGTAGTTACTTAACGAGTTGTTCCTATTGCCAGCACCTGCGCTTCATGCAGCGCGGCTAATTAAAACCGTTCGCCCCTAAAATCTTTTATTATGGTTGCTAAACACTAACGCCACCTTACTCGTGCTTTTCTGAGTGTGTCAAGAATATGACAGTCCTATATCTCTTATTTTTTTCATTAATGGTTTTCGTCTGGGTGTGGTCACTCTGTGACGCTGCAATTTTGCACCACAAACGTGCCAGTCAATCACGTTGTCAGAGCCAACCCAATGGTTTTTCGGTCCTATAGAGTCGTGTTCAGATTCTACTGGGAAGGTATCCATAAGTCTATGCTATTTTAGAGAAATAATCGTTGATAGCATGTGCGAAAATTCAAGTCTTTGGATGAAGGACGCGAGTTTGATTAGGCGAAAGGCAAACAAAGCACCGAAGAATGGATTTATGCAAGATTTGTCCCTCAAGTTTTTCACTGGGGTTTTATAGTTGAGGATATGGAGGCAGATTTACAACCACCACTAGACACACAGTCACTTTTTTGTGCCCTTAGCGCACAATTTGCTCCCATAAATGCCTACCTAGATAGGCTATTAAATTGCGACATCACATCTAATTAAACGGACCATTACTGGCTCGAAGCGTTGATTACTCCAGATTGCAATAATGTGGTATTTTGAAGGTCCCGCGAACAACAGATATTGGGCGGTGAAATTTTCACTCTTGGAAGCAATAGGCTCGAGGTCAATAGTGGTGGTAGCTCCCAATCATTATCAATTATTCGCCTGTCCTGCCTTCCGAGCGCATAATGTTGGTTGAGCCTTATCGATGACCTCACCATGGGAAACGGACAGTGCGCCGTTCTCTAGGAAGTTTTCCATCGAAGTCAAAGACTGTTGATTTTGTTGATGTTGTAGTGCATACATTATCCCGCATATAATTTTTGGGAAAAGATGTTTACCACAGCTAATTCGAGGCAATCAACGGTTAACACTGGCTTGGTATCTGAAAAATAAGTATAATTAGGTTATAAAATATCTAGCACAATTACATTGCCTTCCTTTCATGCGAGACTGTACACATTTATCGAATATGATTTTTAGGACAAAATTTAAGTAATTTATTATCATACGCAAGATTTTGTAAGTCGTGAGATTCGCCTGCTGCATAGGAGCTACTAACTGATTAGAGGTGGTAAAATAGCTTCATGTTCCACCAAAATGCCAGTAGTTTCAAAATCTACTCATTTGGTAAGTTTTTTGGTAGAAAAAGAAGTTGACTAATGAAAATGTCTGAAGGTAAAATTTTTTTGATGTGTCAATAGATATTCCCTACGGAAACAGTAGAAATCTTTATCAGATGTTCGTTCTAGTACCTCTACCTGGCAAAGACCTTTCAAACTGATCAGGTCATCAGGTAGCGCAGAGTGCTTGCCGCGGGATTGTCCACATCATATGAGAATAAATGGACTACACCACACGTATTAACCAGAGTACTGTAAAGTTTTCATGGCAGAAAGAGACTGTTCCTAGACATTGCTTAATTGCAATGCAAGTAAACTCCCACTTGTGCAGGGCGCATAAAGCAACGCGTTAGCAAAATAATGCTTTAAACGATTACGTCCACACACACTGCGTTAGAAAGTTTGATAAAAGGAATCGAGTGGATGTCAATTGAATCCATCAAATCTCGTTGTCTGACAGAGTGGAGGAGTACTTGTTTCTGTGTACACGGAGTGCTAACATAAAGTAATGATTTAAATTTGAGTGCATTCTCACTATTTTGCGAATTTCATTGTGATTTTGCTCGCTGGGGCTCACAGAAGACCAGCATACCGTATCCTGTTTACACTCGACATCGTTTCCCATGCCCGCATGTCTGTCTTCGAGCGTGGGTCTCACACAACTATGGGGATTGGACAGAAAGGCGAATGAATGAAGCGCAAGAGGACGGAAGGCCACCGTCATCTGTGGGGTCTGTTCCACTTGTTGGACGCTTGTCTTTCAGTTCTGTAAGCTGGGGTTAACTTGTAGAAGCTAATTTAGAACCTCGGCTCCACAAAATACTCTAACACTTCCCGCATCCCTTTGAAGGGCAACCATACAATCTACATTTTCTTCGCGATTACACTGGAATTATGCGGCTTTAAAGCTTTATAGTCGGATATTTTGGGCAGTGCTAAGAATTCTTTTTTTGGTGATAATGATGGAGAAAATGGGTTGTATTTCTGTCTTTGATTCACCATAAAAGCGAAATACTGCAAGGTGTATGCACTAGAAGTGTTCAAACAAGGTATTTCGGTGAAGGCAAGGATTTGAAGCAGTTAAATATGTTTCCTATATCTTAACAATTCCTTTAAAAAGTTAACTTATGCACCAATTACGACCTTCATGGCCAGAGAAACCGAGGAACAGCGCATTGGTAGATAAGTAGTGCTTGTTGTAGGTAGAAAGACAACTGCATTTTAAAAATTCACTTCTTATCGAAACGACTAGGAGTTCGTCTTGAGGGTCAAATTGGAAGTATAGGTCTTGGAAATATGAACCCCTTGGAAAGTGGGGTAGGGGAATCTGCTGCAACGCTATCTTGGCATTCATATGATGGCCATATTCAAAGATATAGATTAATTTGCCCGAATTTTAGCCACCACATGCGGTAGGATGAAATCGTGTCAAGAAGTTCCAACTATCCGCGAAACATTTCTGGTTACACTGAGTTCAGTAGCAGTGAAGGCGGGATGCGATAGCGTTTGAGGTAAGATTTAAACGAAATGAGAAAACATTTAAAGTAGGATTTACTGTTGTCTGATATGCTGAAACTGCAAATGCAGTCTTGATTAGAGCTTGAAATTTGACACTTGGCTAACACTTTAACAGTGCATAAAACTGAATTTATCTATGTTCTTCAATCACTAAATTACCATTATGCACATCCATTGTAAAAGTTTTAACTCTTACTACTTGTCTTGTAGAAAATTGTCAAAGACAAGGGACCTGCTCGTAATCAGAGCCTCCCGCCTTTGTGGCCATAATTGTCCGGTTATCGTCTTATAGTTTTAGTGGAAGAAATAGATGGCTCTTCCCTCACCCACTTTTAATTAAAGAGAACCTGACATCACAACAAAAAATCGACAAACGAAAGGAAATTTCATGTTTTATATTAATGAATGTCGCAAAATTAGGACTTTATTACCTGTCGATCTTTGTGGGAAAGCATTGTTTGTATGGGGTAAAATGAATTCCTGGAGGTACTTTTACGCTGGAAATATAAGCTTGGAACGTAAAAGAAAATACACAAAGGTTACTTACGACTCACCATACTCTTCTATGTAAAAGCTTGCCTACCAACGGCTAAGGAATCCGTCCCTAAGGGTGGGAGGTTGTAGTTAAGTTTGGGCTAAATTTCAAAGCAGTTAACGATATTGCAACAGTAGTTGGACCCTACGGTAAAGGAGTAGGAGCTACATATGCACTGGGTTTGCCTACTTGGTGACTCCGCCTTGCGGAGATCTCTGGCTATTTTTTAATCAAAAGCCTCAAAGGCGTCATTCGGAAAGGCATCACATTTTAACGTTCACCATAATTACAGGAGAGAGCAACTCACCTGAGGATTATGTGTGAGGGTATACATTAAAAAATGTGAAATAAGACGTAATCCCACCAGTTTTTTGCTTCCTATAGATATGCATGCACCGATAGAGAGTGGATACCTAATGGATATATCAGGACACGGTGTACAAATGGTAAATAAATGCATCATATCCTGTAGGTAGCAGTAGGCATCTTTTTAACATGCTTGAATAGATTTTCAAACATGTCATAAATAACAAAAAAGCTTCACATCTAACAGAATTTCCAACTATTACATTAGATTTACAGTTGGTTATTTTGAAGGTTTAATGGCAACCCGTCGGCGGAGGAAGGGAGCCTAGTCATCGCTGACTCTAGCAATGCTTCCCAAGACGTGTCGATTCGATTCGGCCGCGGAACGTCAACAGCCTCCCATTACTCACCAACCGCCCCACTTCGCGGGTAACTCACTTTTCAAATGCACCAGCAAGTGACAATTCTGTAGGCACTTTTTATATTCTCTCCCAAAAAGGAACTTTGCTTATCCCCAAATCCACGAGGTGAGTGTGGCACTTTATGGTTACGTTAAATAAAAGCAGAAGTGATTAGTAGGCCGAAATCTTGTCACAAAGTCTTAACCTCGACTTAGTGCAGTTTTTTTATGAATTTTGCATTTTTATACTTAAATGGTACCAAAGTTAAAAGGTAGTCTAATAGGCTAAAAGCGCATCTAGCGCTCGGAGGCTGCCCAAAGGATAAAGAGGAGACTGTATCATTGATAGGTGCCTTTGTCGGTGCAACGAGACCGCAGAGACCAGGTTGACACAAATGCTCGCAGATGCCAATTTGAACACTGTCATTTTCCGACAAATTTTAATGCTACTCTATTACACAGTAAGTCTCAAAAAGATTTTATAAAGACAATAATAAGACGTTCCTCAAAAAGATGATAGAATTGATGATGTATCTATCTAGCGAAGAGCCAGTACTCATAAAATTTTTAGTTAACAGAGTCATAAATCACTGTCAAGGCATGAACGTAAATAAGACATTAACGTAAATATAGCGTCATTTCCTGATAAACAGTGGTCATGTGAAGTCTTATTCTCGAGTTTTTTGGCGGTCTGCTCTGCATTTGCGTGGAGGCTTCCTGCCTATCTAGTTGATTCAGTGGGGCCTACTGCGCCACAGATGGAAAAGACGTGTAACTGGGTTTCCAGGTCTATTTTTAAGAAATTACTTCACGTATTTCTACGAAGCCCCAACTTTGACTGAAATTTAGGATGGTCCTCTGTTGTTAACCTGGATTTTGTGTCACCTCATTTATCCAAACGAAGAGGAACTTAGGTATTGTGATGTGGTATTTTGATTGTTTTGAATCAAGGGTTTTCAGGGCTCCTCCCTCTTACTTCAGCTGGACGGCATGCCAGTAGCTCCTCAGCCACTCTGTACATCGGGAGCTCCTTTTCTGTTCCACTAGTATGTCATTATACGTCTTCTGGAGAAACTCGAGGCGCTACATTGGTGGCAGCGGAAAGCAAACCTGACCCTAAAGGGCTACTGCTCTGATTTCTATTGATATTATACAACTTCCATTGATATTAAACAACGAATTAGGAGCATATGGCAAGGGTGGGATAATCCGTGAAGGCTTCCAACAAGGGGGATTAAAATGGCACCCACCTTTGAAAACAACCCAGTCCCGTTTTCTGAACGAATGCTATTGACAAGTGGGATGAAACCAGCTGTGGACCAGTTTAAAAGAGTTGTTATGGAGCTGCCTACGGTACCTGCATGATGATGTCAACCTGATGAACAAGCGACACCTTCTCCTTTTCTCTAGTAGCTGGACCGCAGTGAAGTGAAAACATAGTGGCAAGGAGGAACAGAGGCGAAATCTTCTTCCTACTAAACTATTTCAGAATCCGCCTTTTAGCAAATGACTGCTTTTAGGTCAGTGTTCTTGCAACTAGCGCTGGACACACGCTATGGCTAGCACAATCCCCTTTTCCCCCAACACAGTTCCCAAACAGGGCGAAACCCCAGATCCAGTGGATGTGCCAAATGCATGCAAAATCTGATGACTGGCACGACTGGCTAGTGAGGGTTTTATAGCGCCGACTAAGTTATGATGGACAAAGTGGGGGACGATGCTCAAAAGGGGAAGCCGACTGCGCAATACTTTGATCAGTTGTTAAACTCCCCGTTTTGATTCTGCGGCCACCTAAGGGTCTGTCCTTGTACATCTGTCGGGCGACGCGCCCTCTGGATCTGCCAGATCTTCTGCACGCCAATAATACACATATTATGCCCAAGTATTCTGTCTCCTTTGGGCTTTAGGGAAGAAAAATGTTTGCGGCACCAAATGTTGATAAAAAATTTCGACAGTTTGAACATGCATTTCTTAAGTATTGAAAGTATAATTGATTTCTAAGTTGCATTTTAGTGTGCGCTCTAACGCAGCAACAGTAAAATCTTTTTCGTACCTTGAAAATTCCTAGCCAAACAAAAAAGGGATATTATCATGGGCTTACTCTAAACAAAATCATCACCGAAAGGGCGTTTAGTGAAAGTACTAGCCTTGAGACTCACCAATCGGTCGCTTACAGACTGACGGTGTCAAATGCAACTTAACCTAGAAAAAAAATTGCTGGTGTAAATTGTGTGCAAATGAAATGGGTTCACTAGGTGGGATCGAATCTTTCCGTAAAATCAAAAGCTCTAAATATAGGAGGCCTCATTAAAGCAACCACAAACCGCCTGGCGTCTGCTTATTAGAGGCGAACTTAAGGTAGTAGGAGAAATGGAGCCTAATTAGTAAAAGCAGTTGATAATATGCATCGGCTGTTTCTACTTTTATGAGTGAATTGTGAAGTTCTAGTGCTTCGGATGTGTTTGGTCTAGAGGGCGGAATGCAATCGTAAACAACAATTTCCTTTCATTTTTGTAAAAAGGTAGTAGCCAATTTTCCAAGGTCTTTCCCATCACTTTAGCCCGTGGTCTTTATGCATTACAGATCAGGGCAGCGTCAGTTAGAGGTCTGTTTGCCTGGAAAATTTATTCGTGCCTAATATGGCGTCTCTACCGGTGATTGAAAGGCATCTATTAAGAAGCTTTCATAGACGATGTGCCATGTTCTAAAAAGGAAATAGCTTAACAATCAGTCGCATAAGTTGTCTTATAAATAAAAACCTAATTTTTTGACAAAGTTAAAGTGAAAATAATAACAAATAGGTAGAAATTTTTGAACAAAATACAGGCGGATCTATTCAAATGAGCCTTCTTTAAAAAATGCAAGATTTAATCAAATGTCAGTTACTGACCTGCAAGATTTATTATTCAAAATGAAGATTTGTGCAAAAATAAGAGAAAGGTGAAGATATTCTGCTTTAATTACAATTTCGTACATTAAGGTTACAAGGCGTCTTTTTGCAAGCACGTCATTCAGCTTGATTGAGTAAACGTCAAATTGCAGAATCCTCTTCTCTGCCTACCTTACCTACGAAATTTCCGTATTTGCTCTCCAAATTTATCACGAATTTATTTACATTATCTGTCCAAAGCTGAGTGACCTTTTGGGCGATTTTCCAGCCTACCTGCGAAGGTCTTAATCTCGCTTCCTCCTGCCTATTGCCACGCGCTTGTGTAATCGTGGTAGATGGATTCCGAAATACGGAAATTCACGAGGCAACAAAGCCAGCTGGATGGTTGGAGAACGCAGTTCTTTTCTTATCAAGGTAGAATAGTGAAGGAAGCCAATAAGGTAGCGTAAATGGAACCTCCTTTACGTAATTACACATGTATTTCATCTAGTTAGTTCTGGGTGTAAATTTTGATCGAAGGTAGTCGAATACGTTACTCAATCGTTTGCAGTATTTGTTGCAATCACAGATATTCAACATAAAACATTACGTTTGACTATTTAGTCCTCCAAATGGACAAGTGTGAGCCAATACATGCTCCTTACATTTACAAACAGCATTCGCTTTTAGAAAAAAATAAATAGACTCTATTTCAGGGAGATGCTCAGTTAATATGGTCCCTCATACTTGATTATTTGAATTTTTCTTGTTTTTTACTAATCGCCTGATTAGATTTGGCAATGGGATCTTTACCTAGCGGCCGAATTAACACTCCTTCTGTCACTAGACCGTGCTCCTCTGGGGGCGTACACAGGCGGCGTGGGTAAGCTGCTGTGGGGTGCGCGAACGTGACACGAATATAGGTGAAGAGAGTGGATCGCATGCTGGTGTCTCTTGTCCAGCCTCACCTTATTTCCCCTCTCCTCTACTGTTGCCTTAGCAACAGGGTGGGTGGTCAAATCACTTCGCCGCTGCCAGTATTAGCGGCCGCATGTCACACACTTCCTGCCTGTGAGTGTATGAGTGTACGCTCGCGTTCGAGGTCGCGTTTTCAAAGCGTTCACAATGAACAAAAACACCTTTTAACTGTTTCAATCATTTTTTTGTTAATTTTAAGGACAATGGACGGTAAATGAGTGCAAAATACGCGTAAAATGATATGCACATTTAGCAGAATAAGTCCCACAACGACAAACATGATTTTTTTCGGTATGAACACGAGAATTATTTCTGTAGTCTGAGAAAGCTCAATGAATCCGCAAGAAAGTTTTGCAAAATCCATAATTTTCGAAGCCTAGTCCATTCGATTTTTCAAACAAAGTGGCTGAACTCATAAATTATCGCTCAACATTAGACGAATGGAAGTTATTAGGGTGCATCCTAGCCTACGCCCCGGATACAACTTTTCAACGCAATCAAGAAACCAGGCTCATTCGCACAATAAAGTTATGTCCGGAAAAAGGTAGAATTTTAGTTACGAGAATAAGTTGCATCAATTTTTAGGCATTCTGCAACAAACTAAGGGAGTGGGATGGTGCTTGAGCATTTAAACAGTTGCATTTTATAAAATCAGGAAGCTTTGGAGTTGAATACAGTTAGTACTTTACTCATTAAGATGCTGCTGGTTTGGTTGTATTAACCAAATTTTCCTTGTAATTTTCCCTTTGCTAGTTGCCTTGGGAGCAGTAAAATTTGCCTTTCGAATAACACGCAATGGTGCTAAAGCGGCATCCTTTGAGGGAAAAATAAGTCAGTGTCGATGGCCTGGAAGCAATACTGATAAGATCTCTTGCATCTTCAGGTGAGCAAAGCTAACTTAGTTTTCGTGAGTGAATAATTTTGAGCAGAAATAATTTTATTATTGTCTTGCCTGCCTTAAGAACAGAGGTACTGGGTTGCCTTATTAGATTTTTCGTCCGCTTTGATTAGTAGTCTTAAAGTAACGCCCCATAACGACTTTTGCAATGGTCAAATTCAATTAGCACGAGATTTACTGTCGTTATGCTTTTTTTGGAATTTTAGGGTGCGATAGCGCATTTTTAATTTGAACACTCTTCACTGGCATCCATAAATACATCCAGAAACAGGATGTGATTTTAACTTTGTTAGGACATGGCTTGCGATTTATGTCCACTTCTGCAAAGACACGACCCTCCACGTCTTTGTGCGCCTACTTTCATGGTCCATGCACTAAGCCCGCCGAGGGAAAATGGTCCGCATCAAAATGGCATACCATGAAGTCTAAAACACTTTAAAAGTGCATAACTGCACGTATCTTTCAGAACACAGCTATCAGCTAGGAGGATGTTTGACAAAAGTTAATTATGAAAAATTGCTAGACTAAAAACCAAAAAATTTTGGCCAAATAGAACGAGTCTTAAATGGCAACGGATAAACTTGTTTAGACATTACTATATTTCAAGGTCTGCCTGTTTCCATAACTCATGTTTGGAGGCATTTGGTAAAGAGTTCCCGAATTGCATTAATCGTTTCCAACACCATCTTTGTTGAAGCGTGATGGAGGCAAGTTTGAAAACAGGAAAATTAGTAACCACTAAACTATGTAGGCGTCCATATACACATGAAGGGTGGCGCATTCCCCGCTCGCAATAGTCCCAGGATTTACGAACGTGCGAGGGCAGTTGATACAAATAGTCTCTTAGTCAGTCGCTTCAATTCCTGATGAAACTCTTAAGATATAGTGATTCTCTCTTTTTAAACGACATCAGAGTTTAGGGATCACGCAACACCCTATTAAAGATAAGCTTCAATCACTTTATAGATAAGCGTGCTACCTAAATTGTGGCCAATGAGACAAGCTTGACAAAACTTCATCGTCGCCTTGATGGCGCGTAAGGAATTTTTTCTCTTGGAGTTCCATCAACACCACTTCAAAGGCAATAGGGGAGTTGTAGCTCACCCTTAATCACCCTGAAACATTCACCTAAAATTAGCGTGCATATTTATGCTGCCGCCTCAAAATGCATTTTGTGCTCTTGATGGACTAATTTCAAGCTAAACCTACAAAAAAAATTGCATTTTTTGGTGTTTAATTCTATGAATCATCAGAAGGTATGTTCACACGATTCTCCATTAATTTTATGTATCCTTGAGACTCAAGTTATGAAGGTATGACCTTTAAGGATATTATTTTGGTGCAATTGGTATGCCCTTTGTGAGGACAAAATTTGGTTACTTTGCCACATTCATGAGGTACGAAGTGTTCAAAGCTTGAACTCTGGGACCCAAAAGGCGTATAATTGCTTCCAGGTTGACTTTCAGGAGCCCTTCAAACCTGGTTGAAGCAGATTCGCCATGCTATCAACTTTAATTAACTGCGATATTTCGGCAATGGATTAAAACAGGCATATACCTATTTCAGCCTCCACCTGAAGTGGGCAATTTGGTTTGACCACACACGAAAACCTATTCACTGAAGCAGTCGTTCTGATTGACGGGAGTGGCGATATCCGCCTACTCCGTTGCATAAAATAAGTCAATAAAAAAAGATACTTCTATTAAATTTTGCTTTCACTAGACAACCTTTTTTCGTAAATGTGATCGCGTTTAAAAATTTGCAAAAGGTTAAATAGTATAATGTTTAAGATAGCCTATTTTCTCACCTTAAATTTAAGCAGCACGACATTATCTTTGTATGCTGACGTACCTAATCGCCGTATGGGTCAGAAGGGGCAAACACTGAGTGGGATTATTTAATGGTAGTGGGAACAATCTTCTCCCCTCATTTTAAAGATCTAAACTTTTAGATGTCAAACAAAAACGCTTGAGTCGAAATAAACAGTAATTTTAAAATTCATCAGAAAGATGTCCCGGACCCGTGAGAGGGCTGCTTACAGTCTCAAAAATATGATGCAGCAAAAATAAATACCCATTTACAGGAGGGGATACGGAGACTTTATTCAAGCACGCAATGCAGCAAGTTATGCACGGGATAAGTTCACAATTGAAAGTAGTATAAACAAGACTACAAGCGGAAAAAAAGTACTTAAAAGCGTTTTGACGCTTAATAATCTTTATTCACTAAGCCTTACAATGATTTTCTGAACATAGTGGGCGGAAATCAGTAAATAAAGGCTGAAAAATAGACACTTAATAAAATTAACTGATACCTCTACTCTAAACATCTCTTCGAAAAAGCAAAAGTATGTACAGTTACCTCAATTTGTTGCTGATGCTATTTTATCAGTCCTGTGCTAATTAGCATGCTACTTCCACTTCTCAGCACAACTCATCACCGATCCACAATTTAAATACAATGCTAGCGGACAATACGTAGTTGTGGGCTTTTTCTTCTCATCCACCGTGATCACTACATCCCATTTTGCCTTCCTTTGGCGCGATAGTCTGCGGTAGGTAGATAGGTAGGCGCAAGTTGGGTCGGTGGAAAGGGAAGCAGGCGGGTTGACAGGTGGGACGATCGTGTTAGCCACTAGCGCCGGTCTAACAACATGATCTAGATAGATGTTTCCTGCGTACTTCTGCGTGTGTGGCTTTGCGCAGATTGTAGATGAAATATAAGTCCTTAGTAGCTCTTTTTTAAAACGGGAGCGCAACGTGGGATCAAATTCAGGCATTTTGTTTTTACCCATCGCTAACTCAGGCTTCACACGCCCTCTCATCCGCTCTCTTCCAACCAGCAGTTGCAAGGCTTTTTCGTGTACGCGATTTATCATAATTCACGCACCGAGAGACCACACACATTGCCTACCGGAGGTGAATAAAAGGCAATGAATAATCGCCTGTCCCCCTTCCTCCACCTCAGAGCTTATTCAAGAAATTGTGGACTTTTCTGTCAGTAGGAGAAAATACCTTTGCTAAAATTTTGTTGTGGAGACGAATAGAAGGGATGTAGGAAGGAGATGGTTCCCTTTCTCGAAGAATAAATAACATTGATAACACAAAGGCAGTGATTGTAATTTCATTTTCCGACCCAAAATAAAAATTTGCGTGTACTTACGGATCCAGAACCTAATTTTCGGGAGTGCCATTTTAACAATCTCCCATTTATGGGAGTCAGTATAACTTTCAAGCAAAAGTACACCCCATGTTTTGCTCAATCCTCAGTTCTGTTCCAATCTTCGAATTGGGTTATTTTATGGAGTTTTTTTACGAGTTTGAATTGGTCCAGTTTTGGCAGCGTTTTTTTTTTGCCTGAAAGCAAATCTATTACTTTCAAACATTACAACTATGTTTTCCGCTGCATTATTGATGTAATGTGTCTACAATGCTTTAGAAGCTCCGTGAAGGTTGCATCGACAAGTTTCATGTAATCTCATGAATTATGCATTCCCTCACAAAGATGTTAACTATTTCTATGTCCACAATATACATTTTAAGTCTTGAATATGTGGTGTTTTGTGGGATGTAAAACATCGGAAACAGGCTTTACACTCGTCACTTTGACCATAAAGCTCATCATTTTGATTTGACGCATAAATCATTGACTAAAGTAATCCATTCATTTTCTTTTTTAAGGTCACTGATTTGTGTCATTTTCTTTTTGTGGAGATAAACTGTCTGCGAATTTTCCCTCATGTGTGTGAGATTTACATTGGCATTAACTTGATCCTGTGCGTACTTGAGTGAAAAATTCTTCCCTACATCTAAACCTCATCACCCTTCTTCTAACTAGTCATAACACCAGGTCACTGTGAGGAACGGCAATCCGAAAGAAACTCAAGTCTGCTATACACCTGGGCACCCAGAGAAGATTTCCAGTCCATTATTATTGCCAAGGTCTCAAGGTTTCGTCGCTGAACTGTAAGTAGAAGCTCATAGACCAAGTTCATTTCTAGGTTTTCATGCTCTTATCATTGAATTAAAATAAGGCTAGTCAAATGGAGCTAGTACCGGCACTTTGAATGAAACCCTGTTTGAATGTCGAAGTCGAATGCTCTGTTTAAGCGGTTTTCTAATTAAACTCATGATTGAAGACGGAAACTAGCAGTCTAGGATAGTACCAAGACTCTGTTGCCCTGTTTATGCGTGCACACATGGAGTCAAGATTAAGCTAAAGTGGCGTGGTTTTATAACAGGTATGCTGTCCACAGCCTAGTCCGTGGGAGGCCTCGCTTGGTCCCTCCGAAAAACGTTGTTGTACACCCCTACTCCTTCCGTCCCATCTCACAATTCAGTTTCCTTTCAGTGTCATAAGGAAAAGAAAGTGGAAAATGCTACGAATAAGCCTTGAGGGACATGTATCCATGACTTTTTGTAGTTTTTCCTTTTACATATTTAATTTTCTATTCTGAAATACATGTTTGAGTCTTATTTTAATTTAAATTTGTGGATTCTCACGAAAAGGATTGGGTGCTTTATGATTTTTTCTCAAGAAAAATCTCTTATGCAATTTAGAAAAGCAGTTGAATGACCAGGAGACGTTTGGAAATAGATTCATCGGTTTTGCTTCTAATCTACAAACCGGCGAGTAAAACTCCTTTAGTTTTCGTTGGATTTAAACTTTTCGTTAACATTTAACGGATGCCGATGTGCCAACTAATTTATCTCTGAAGACGATGCAAAAACATTCGAGTCACCAAGTGGCTTCAAAGCATGCATACAGGACACCTAAAATAGCCATTCTGTGGTCATTTTAAGGGGTTATGGAGGCTAATGAGATCATGCACGGGGCTGAAATAGATATAATTCCTTTACTTCTCTACGTATGAGTTTTTGTTGAAAATATGTTACATTAGGCATAGTGAAAAGAAGTTTGATGATTCTGTGGCCTTAAATTATCCCCCTTAATCTCAGCAAGAGGTCTTGGATGAGGTAGCTATGCCCAGTGAATCATGCATTCATTCACATGAGTGACACATGGTTGTCCATATAGTGAGTTTGGCGATTTGAGATGCGATAGTCGCAGAGGTGAGCACAAGAAATGAACTATCTAGTGGTCAAGATAATAAACACCTTGCACAGTTTTTTGGACGGAAAAAATACAAAATACCCTTGTTAAAAATTCTGGGTGATGAGAACAATCGGAACATGCCTATTACTGCGTATGAATCGGGTGCTTAGCATGTGATTTCTGTTTGTATTTCAGCTATTTCTTAGGGCTTCAGGCGAATAAGTTTAAAGACAAATTTATTATTAGCGCACAGATGAACTAAGCAACTAGTATGGATATCGTGAGCGCAGAAGCCATGGTATGGAGAAATGTAAAAGTCAACGAAATCGTGGAAACGATTTAAACACATCGTTCAGTTGATTTACCTTTCCTCTCCCACCGCACCCGTGAGGTCGTGATTTTGGCTCTCAAAGGAAGTAATCCATTGTACGTATTCTCCGTTGGCTAAGAGCCAGTGAATGCTTCTAAGAATGCCTAGAAGTATGGATCTTGCAGACACCTGTAATCCTTAGTGCGTTTTTGAACCTCCTTCTATGTACCGTTATTTTCTACTTTCTAAAGAGTTTCAGTGCTCGAAAGTGCATGCTTTTAGTAAAAGCAATAAAAATATCATTTACGGTTGCTTATTCATGACTTTTGTAGCAATCGCCTGGATCAAGGGGCATGAGGTGTTGTAGGAAGAGATGATTAGCTCTGAAATAATTTCCAGATAGGCGGTGCATCGGTCCAAGTAAGCTTTTATCAAAAAATGGCTTATACCATCCGCTGATTTACATCTAGAACTTATTTATGATAATTTTTCAGACAGCCATACCCCCTGCATTCCATTACCCAAAACCATAAGTGCCGTGTTTGTAATTCGTAACAAAAGTTTGCTGCTTTTTGCTGTCATCCTTCCATCACAGTGCAAAAAGTGGCGTCTACTTTTCTGGAAAGGGATTCCACGAAGGCTAAACTTTCGTCAATGCTAGGGTTCTCCGGTTCGGAAGTAGTATTTAACTTGTCAGTTCAAAAGGTGACTGCAAGATTAGCTGCAGTAACAACCAAAACATGAACTTGTCATCCAATCCATTCTTCCTGCGAGTCTCTGTCCCACCGTTGCTTTGGCTCTTTCTGCTTTGGTTAAAACATATTTCAGTTACACATACCCAACCACAAACAGGCCAATTCAAAACTCTCAATAGCAAGTTGATAAAAGAAAAAGTGATTTTTAAAAAGTTCACTTTATTTTAAGGGCAAAAGCTTCAATCAAAAAAATAGAGTTGTAGAAACAGGAAACCTCATTAATCATAATTAGACCGTAAAAATTATTGGCTGTATAGCGAAGAACTTGAAATTTCAAAGCTTTTTACTCTTAGTGGAGTGCGATGTTAACTGGGCTGCATTCATTAGCTTTCCAAGCCTACTCAGACGACGCCGATACGATGTGCCCTTCTGAGCCACATTTGCTAAGGTCCCTTATCAAAATGGGGTAAAAATTAATGAATATGCTATTAAATATTAATCCGCGATTTATATTTCTCGTTAGTAGGCTCTTTTTTGTGCTCATCTCTGTCGAGGTGGCCCTGGGGAATGGATTGCTGTTGAAATGAGGCAGCGCGACAGGGAGGATTTTTTCTATTCCAGAGAAAGAACTAGCGCCAGGTCAGTGTCCAATTATGTTTGCTTAGTAAGGGTAGGAGATAATTTGAATGCAGGGACTGACTGTGGGAGTGATTGTCACATATTATTGGTCTAAGATGTATAGAAAGCCCCTAGATGAAATTCCTTTATATGAATACTTTTTGCCCTGAAAGCTAAGCGAATGCAAACGTGAACTAAAACCTCTTGCTACGCTTCCAGTCTAGTTTCTAAATGCGTTAATTTTTTTAGTTTTTTGTTTGGAAAGTACAAACTTTGGCAGGTTAGCGTTTCTGGATGCATTTTTTCCCTATATGTGGTAAAAGTTTGGAGCCTCTATTAAAATACCCAAATAAGCATAACAATTTGACTCTTTATGTACAGGCTCTATCATAAGACGCCTTCTTTAAAACTTTCTTTAAGCTCCATTACTTAAGGCCCTTGCTGTGGCATTTGGTATAATCTTGCCACGTGGCCAGCACTCGCCCCATATATGGAAACATCTACTGCTTCATGCTATCCAAGGTGATGCTCGAATTGACAAACAGCTTTCATTTTAATGTTGGCAGATCGATTTGACTTGTTTTTTGACATGTTTTGCAGCATGGAGCGAAATGGAATGGTTGAGAGTTTTTTTGCTGAACCAGTGTGCCGTGTTTGTGGCTGTGCTAATGCATTTCCATGACAAACCTATTCGTGTGCAAATGGTCAATTCTAAGTCTGTTTTCATGTACCTGTTTAGCTAATTTTCGTTTTGAGCAGCTTGCTAGATACTTACCGAACACAGTGGCTATTTAGAGGCCCAAAACACCACTTCATCTCTCCCCTCTACTGCAGCCGCTAGCTCCGTTCCTGAGGCGTTGAGCCTACAATCTCTGCGGGTTTCTAGCTCGAAGAGTAAAACAGAGGTTAGGATTATTTTACTCACAGCTTTTGTTTTCAGCTTCCTCCAAAAGCCACACAATAAAAAATATCGGTTCTCAACGTAGCAGTAGCTCAATGTCACGACAATATGATAACAATTTTGACTTTACATTTAAATCTCTCTTTCTGGCTGTCGAAATATAAATAGACCCAAATCCTCTTCAAGTCCTCTAAATAACTGTTTGACATTCCTGTTTAAAACCAAATGCTTCCAGAAAGTTTAATTATGTATGAGTCAGAAGTGGCATTTTCAAGTTTAAATGAAAACGGTTTTCGTTTTTTTCATAAAAACTGGGAAAATAAAACTTAAATCCCCCTTCACTTAAAGAGCACATTGTGTGACAAGCGTTTCAGACTCCACTACTGTAAAGGCAGGTAGTCTACCGACTTTGCTTGAACCTGCGCCTACAGTTGATTTTATTAAACTTAAAAAAATTTATCCACCGTTAAGATTCGGTAAAACAAAGTGTCCAGTTGAAAACCAAGCTGGAACAGGGCCAAGGTCGTTAGTGTGGTCGTCATAAAGTTACTATTTTAAAGGCACCGGGAAATAATGCCAGGTTAGTCGCCAGCATAAATTCATTGTCTTTATTTCAAAAATGTTTTGTGAACAAAAGCATTTCCTGTACTAAATGAGTTCTACAACGAAATCCATTTCTCATATTAGTGAATGGTATGAATGCTAACTCGACTTTCTACATTCTCAAGAACATTCAACCGAAGTTTGTTGGGTGTTATTTGAGTTTGCTTTAGAAGCGTAAATAATGGTTAGTTGCTTCCTTTTCCACAGATCATGTTGTCGCAGAATAATTAAAGCAAGTCAAGGCATGTGTCCCTAGAACAATCAACTGATTGTTCGTTGTGTGTGCGGTACATTTCGGCCTTCGTTGGCTATTAATTTACGCCTGTGACTGCATTCCAATGGAGGCATAATGCCTTGCAACAATGTCTAAAATGATTACTGCCGAGAAAACTGGTGAAAGTAACTTTGTTTTTCAAAAATTCTACATATTAGAAACCAAGACCTCATAATATATTAGTGATGTGGCTTCTAGTTTCACTCCTGTTTTGCACAATTGAGGCCGACGCAGTTGGTGCCGTGGCCAGACTCTTGAAGCAGGCCGGGCACAGAGCCGTGGAAGGTAGGGGAGTGCCGGCAGCGGTGGGGCTGGGTCTCACTGCCGCCGCTACCAAATTAACATTGTAACATAGCGAAGGTCAGGATGGTAAGAAAGAAAAAAGATCCATTCCGTCGGCATGGATAGTTGTAACATGGGGTTCGAGATTCTAAAAGTTCATAATTGTTTTGATTGTTCTGATAAGACTATGGTTGGTTTTTGAAACCATTCTTGGCAAAAGCGAAGGTAAGTCTGCAATAACCATCTTTATGATTGTAGCATAGTACCTAGCACAATGTCCAGAAGATTGCCCTAGCAACAATAAAATTTTCATCAGCATGATAAAAAAGTCGGGTTTAGGAGGATATGCTTAGATAGTCTTTTTATGTGCGCAATGCAACGAGCCGTAAAAGGGTGATTTGGGATAGAATGTCTTTAAGCAAGGTGCTGATAGATACATCACATTCAAACCCTACGTCAAATCCCTTTTCCTTTCATCGTAGTTTGAATGTGAGAGATCCTTGCACATCACCTGAGCCACAATCTTTGAACGAGTGACTGAATTTAATAGATGCACTCGAAGTACCATTTAACGAAAGTTATCGTTGGGATTTCGTAGCATCAAGCATTGTTGTATTTTTCTCAATTTCAAGGGTAACTGTGACCGTGAACTTTTTGTTTTACTTCTTGCTGCTTACCCTTCCCGCCATCGGTTACGTATAACGAAAATACATGCAATGAGTGCCTTTGTCCTCAGCTTTTTTTACAACTTCCAAATTTGGATGCTTTCTTCATGGTGATAAATCTACTTCGACTCAACTCCGGAGTGTTTTCAACCATCCTGAAATGTCTTTGGCATCTTTTCTATCGGAAATCAGTTTATTTGGGCTGCTATAATTCGATGCGAAAATCATTCAACAGTTCAATTTTGGACGAATTCCATGCAACAAATTGCGCATGACTCAGTCATGAAAATGGAAATCCTCGTTCTCACATATGCGTTTGGGTGACAATTTAACACTTTTTAAAAACTAAATAAACCTAGATCTGATTCGGATAAGCGTTCGACTTTCATGACCTCACTGCAGTGCAAGGTCAACGAGGCAATTCCGTGGTCATGGGACAATTTCAACCCGTTTTGATGGCCCTCTGTAGAATAAAATCTTCGCTGGAGTACGAGCAGCAACTTATTCTACCACGGAAGACTTTTGTATCTGAGTCGAAAGACAAATCTGTTGTCAATCTTCAAGCACCTACACTATATCGCAGATCGACGTTAGTGAACGAAGCAATAATCGTTGTTCTGTGATGCATCAAATCCACCGGCAGCAAATAATTTGTGTCAGCATTTTCACATTCAATTCAAATAATCAACATATCTTTAAACCTTTCACATGCTCCTTGCGTTATGCGAAAAGATTTCGTTGACGTTAAAAATCCATTGTACGATTTGTTTGCAATTGGAAAGTTTACTGTCGGCTCTCACAGCACCGCAGATAGTTTAGCTCATTGAAAGCGATGTATGAAAGCTAAGTTAGCCCTAAAGCGAGGAGTCAAAAGTTTCAGGTTCGCTCAATGACTATAAGGTTATAAATTAACTTTAAATATATGGAAGAACATTTAAGATGACCACGTCCGCCATCTTTGTGGGAGGTCCTGGTCAGTTCTCTTTAACTGAATACTCCAGATTCCAAATGTCACTGTTGCCAACGTGTCTGCTACTTATGATTTACTGCGCTCTACCATCGTGGGGTGGAGTGGGGATTTGCAGCCGCAGAGCCTGGGAACGACATGGGACTAACCGTCGCCTTAAAGCCGACGCAACGGACCACACACGATGAGGAAAGATGTAGGAAAGGGTGCTGCGAATTTGATGGTACTTTTTAAGCTCCTCCGAATATCACACCATATTGTGGTCTAGTGGGCGATTAGATGTGCACGTATGTAGACGTGCATGTGGAAGGCGCATGTCCGGGCACACCAGCACTGCGGCGCTCGTAGGCTGTTAATCTTGGTGGTGCGGGCGCGTGTCTGTGAGGGTGGTGCAAATGCCATTCGTGCGATCATGTAGGTTGGGTCACCCTTGTAGGGATTCCATTTTTACGGTGCAGTCGTGTCCCGCTTCCGGAAACATAAGCAATCGTCATTCTGCCGAAGGCTGCTGTTAGCATAAAAAGAAGTCTTGCTTTTACCGAATTGTTTATTTGGCATTTAATGTCCAGCCACCCACTTCAGCAGCAATTGGATTGTTTTATTGAAGCTCAATTTCCCCCGATTTCAGTCCAAACTATCACGATGAGATACAATCACGAAGGACATTGACTGGACACAAATGTGTCCATAACAATTCAGATACGAAGCTCTCTTCTACTAATCAAAACAGGCTCAAATTTTGTTGAAAATAGCAGACTAACGCGAGCGGTGGTAATTTTGGCCTCAATGAGCAAATCAATTTTTCAAGTAAAGCGCAAGATGGTCATGGTTCTGGGATAGAACTTTGGGCATGGTCTAAGGAGGGCCTATCCTTAGTTTGATCTGCCTTGGCGTAGTTTTGGCTACCATTTTAAAGCATAGAAAAACAACAATCGAAGGCTTCATGAGCGAGATCCTCAACCCCAGAGTGGAGACCATGGTAAATGTAAAATTTTGCTTATAATTTTAGACACCTCTGCATCTTGTACCAAAAGGAAATCACTACAAAGCTTAATTAATTCGTTTAAATTGGAAAGTGGTTCCAAACCTCTCAACTATGAGGTTCTGCGTAGGAAGTAGTATATCGCATTGGCTAGACTGCGCGAGGTATAGTTTTAGGGTTGATTTTTAACTAACTTAAAAGTGGTAGATAGTTTGCTTCCGAATTGCATCGCAACATAAGTCCATTCTTTCGAAAATGCCAAAAAACATAACATTTGTATTGCAGAACGAGACTGTGATCCATACTACACGAAAACGGCAATTTCATTCCTACTTTTAAGTGTTTCAAGATTTTTCAATGTGAATTCATAAAACTACAGACCTAACAAATGTTAAGCTACTAAGATATTCGGGCATGAAATACGAGTTTACTTTTAGAACCAGATTTGTCAAGGAATTTAGTCGTTCGATGTAGTAAAATTGCTGCAGTGTTTATAATGGCCACATAAATTCTTACTCCCACAGTTGTTAGTCCCTGGCTTGGCGAAGAGGATGTCAGCAACGCACAGGCTTGAAGGCGATGCCAGTTGAGCATTACACTTAACTGCTAAAATTTATTGTAACATACAATGGAATGCATGGAGAAATGTAGACTTAATGCCATGATTGACATAGCATAGTGCAAAGTACGAAACCAATGACGCGGCTGCTCCTAAGTGTATGGTGTAAATTTAAAGCAGGTGCAATGCATGCCTGTTTTTATGTACCTTTTAGACAAGAAGCGGTTAATATGTGCAAACCTCGTAACTGAGCAAAGTCCATTGACTCCTGGGAAGAAAGTGAGCTCCAAGCCCCTGTTACCGCGATCCACCACATCCTTCTTGTAAATAAAAGATGCCTTCATTGAATCAGTCTACATCTTCTAGTTGAGCAAAGGCAGAGGGAACGGAGAGAGCTACGAACTTGCTACATCTCAAACTGTGATAGGACAATGGAATGGAGGCTGTAGCTTTTAATGGTTTGGGGAAAAATTGTAAAAAAGTTATTTGCATGGACTCAGCATAATGGCCTGGATAAAAATCTGACTCAAATATCCTAAACGCATCTTTTGGGTAACTTGAATTGCAATATGGATTGATTATGGCCTTATAATGCTCCTCAAAAGCAATCTCATGCATAACTGGTTCAAAGTGTTTATACGGTGAAGGAATGGTGTGACCTACGCAAACTGTGTGCCTTGTTAAGTTTGGTCTGAATTTGGCACTATTTTATTCTTAAATAATCCATAAGACTCCCTTATTAATTTTCCATTTTATAACCTTTGAAGACAGCAATAACTTTGCTTTGATCGACCCCATTCATCCTTCCCTGCTCTGACGGCCCACATCTCCGGGGTTAGACCAACATCCAACTGTTCTTGTAACACCGCGCAATTACTTAAACATTCAAAACATGATTTATTGCGAACCTAATGGCTAAAATGCTTACAAGTTCCTCCAGCTAAACACCTTAAGCAATTGAAAACATTGACAATCTTGCTTGTGCACTAATTGAATGGACGAGGAAGATTTTTACCATGTTTATAAACTTCCAGCACATAAAGCTAAAATAAGAAGGTAAAATAAAGGAAAATTGCGTAGAAAAGGGCCAATGGCAAACAAGGGATTGGTTGTACTTTTAATGGATCCCTTGAAAGTGCGGCTAATACATTACTCGTTTCGAATTCGTAAAGCATTTGTACTGCCGGACTCTTCATTCCCATTTACTTGCATTACTTTATGCCTGGTTTGCAATTTGTGGAAACGATTTTGAGCACGCTAGTTGACTTTCCCTTTATCAAAATACGCTGCTTGAATAAAACGTCTATGATCATTAAGGCCATTTGAAGATTAAATTTTGCTAAAAAGGAAACCAAATGTGTTAGCAGATCGTTCGGTTTCTCACACTGAAAGAGAAGAAGATGATAAATAGAGATTGGCAATGACATCGAACTAGAAGCTGAAAACTTACTGCAAGTTTACATTGAACCTACCCATGGAGCTGCCTAGTAGTCAGGTAAACGATGGAGACGTAGGAAGATGGTACTTTTATTAAAACTGTCGGCCAAGTAGTGTAACGAATATTTCCGTTCCTCAGTCCCATGCTAATCAAACTAGATGCGCTTCGTCACGCTTTGATTGCCCTCGCTTTTAGCTCTTCCCATTGCGATTCGAGGACTCCTCGATTGGCAGTATTCTTTTCACTTATCTGTAAGTTATTTCAAATGCTCGAGATGAAATATTACAATACAGCATTTGGCAGCTTACTTGGAGTCATCAGTCTTATCTTCCATTAGAATTTCGGCAATCTTGAGAGGGTATTTACCTTTCGGCTTTACATTATTTACTCGAGCTTATTCCTCTTTCAGAAATCACAAAGGTATTGCCACTCAAAATGCCCCCCATTTAATCCAAACCCTTTGTGATGGTTCCTGTGTCGGTGGCTGAAGCGTATTAAGGTTTTAGGGCGGTGGGATGCTCAACTATTCAGCCGCGAAATGAAGCAGATGTTCTTGTGTTTTTTGTTGATCAGTGGGAGTAATGTTGTACCATGGGCTCAAGTACCATTGAGATTCGTGCACTGACTTTGCTGTGCCCAGTAGCAAGGTATTTTACTTTTGCCATAGCCAACGAATAACCTATAGTTCTGTTTCCTTTGGGAATAATCAGACGTGGATATACTGTTCCGCTGCTCCTATAAATGTAAAAGACTTGTGAAGCTAATCATTCGGGTGACCGAAGGTTTCAGTGGAGATCAAAGAACCACGTGGCGAGAGCATGATAACACTGACTAGCACTAAGTCCAATATTATCCTTGCAATAGGCTGTCTGAGTTTGACAGTTTAATAAACATTAAATGCATCCTCCGTAGCGAAGATTTCTTTGCAGTTGATTTGTATTTCATTACTTTATTCAAGTTTCATAAGCTTATAATTTACAAACTCATGTCCTTTGTTTTGGAATGCAAAGCTCTCTTGGTAAAAAAATACCCAACCCGTGCATCCTAAGCACTTATACCTTGAAAGCGCTTATTTTCCTTACATTTTGACTAATGTCACCCTACGCAATAACAACGTTTAAGGATCGCTGCAGATCGCTTTTTCAAGATTGGGAACATCAAGTAAGAAAGTGAAAGGATTTCCCATATGTAAACGCTAGATGCCTGTACAGGTCATATTGCTCACAGGACTTCGTACAAGGTAGGAACTAGTGATTCAACAAGGGCATAGACTGCTTCTGGAGAAGTTTGCATGTCTTGCCTTAATAAATGGTTTTTCCTCCTGCTATCACCACTCACTTGTTTTGGAAGAAGAAAGATAACTACTTAATTGATTAGTACCGCTACAGTTCTTGACCTTTTAGGGGAAATAATTGGTGAGGTCAAGGAGCCAACCGAAACACAGGTGATGGCTCCTCCACTGCAGTTGAGTGACTGATGTTTCATTTGTGAATACAAATATTTACCTGCCAAATGTTCAGCTTTTAATGAGTCTAGTTTAAGTCTGTAATTCCTCCTTTTGCACTTTAAGAGAATTTGCAATATTTTCGTTGCTCTCTATTTACATTCACTATTTTCTGTTCATTTACTGCATAAAACTAAACTTAGAGAAGAAAGAGAGGAGGATCGGCGAGAGACGGTCACTATTCACTAATGAGCCTCCAAGAGGAAATTTGGCCATCCACCAGTCGCTGATGGAGACATGGCGTGAAGTCTTTCCAGGCCAACAGCCGCCAACCCTACAAGTGTTTTCACCGCTGGAGCGGCGAAGGTAGGTGCGATGCTGGTTCGAACGTGTTGGACCACACGCGTGGGGACGAACTGACGAGCGAACGAACGGGAGAATGAGCGGACGTGTGGTGCAGGCCGACAGTTGCCTGAGCGTTTGTTTCATGAAATCTGCAGAGAATAAATTCCATTGACACACACGCGCACAATGGTAATCTACAGAGAAATGCGGATAAATGAAGGCTATGGTAAGGGAGGTGAGTTTAAAAAGAGGCTGTGAAACGGAAGTCTGATGCGCATTTGTACGAGTTGGAAAGAGAATGAAGTTGGTATCATAGAGGATAAAGGTTTACCTCCTTTGTCAGATAGTCAGAACAAAATTGAGAAATTACAGCATTAGCTATGACAGTCAGACATTAAGTTGGTTTCCATGATGTATTTAGGCCTGTCTGGGGGGCGTCGTTTCTTAGACTGCGTCAAAAGGACTGCTACCCGAGAAATTGGGATCTGGCATTCTGCTGGGAAACTAACCACATTCCAATGCTAACGTGAATAAATGAAACATTTGGCATTTTGATTGTTTTCGAAACTTGCTGGTCTGCAAGGGACAGGGTGACGTCAATTTGTGCTAGTAAGCTCTCCACCTTGAATAAACCAGGATCTATACTGGATATTCTCCTTTGTAATAATTAAGCATTACATTGTAGCGCTAACATTGACGTTTAGCTTTGGGAAAAAAAGTGATTTGGGCACCCGAACAAAACTTACTACATGCTCAAGTATTTCATCCCCGGATGAGTTGAGTAACTTGTCGAGAATGTTGAACAAAATTGAGGCAACTTTGTGAACGATGTCCATGATGATGGAAGTGAAGGGATTGTATGGACCAGAGTTGAATGAAAATTTAGGATCAAAATTTGTTTGAATTGGTCTCTAGTTGGCGCCAAAGCAGCAGGTCGTAGAAACACTGCCAAAAAAATCTGGTGCTCTTGGGGGGAGATTCCAAGACTAATTGTCAGGCATCTGATTGGAAGTGGAAACTACCAAACTTGTGACATTTTTTTAATCGTTAATCCCGTGACATCGTAAGATTTGATGCAAATCACTTCTACTCATGGTTTATCAGTAAAGTGGTGAGCTTCAACATTCAAAAGATCAAAGGAACAGGCGGATTTTAAATTCGAGACGCACACAACCGATTGCATGTTTCGATCGATTCGACATCTGGTGAGTGAGGCTAGGCAGCGTCTTGCCTTGGACCGAATTTCTCGTCGTTTTAACAGACTCTTTCAATGTGTAAATCAAATTCCATCCTTATTTGCCGCTCGACTGCCAAAGACGCATTCTGTTTCGCATCAGTCCGACTTTAGGGAGTCAGGAAGATCTGTAAGCACCATCTTCCCAAGTGAGAATTACTATGTAAGTGAACGAGGTGGAAATGGAAAATCACTCTTTGCGAGGACGCGCAGGGCTAGATGTAGGACACAAGTTCTTCAATCATCCTCATCGCACCTAATGACCCGTCAAGTAGTTACCGTACTCCGACAGGTTGGGCTGAAACCTTACTTGGTAGCTGAGGGTCGACTGACAGTGACTTGGCCGACAGAGACGAATCTAGATCGCTTGGAGACGCAGGAGCCACTTTCAGTTGAACTGCAGATTTACAGAGATCGAGGGATGAAGTTTCGGCGGCTCTCTGGGCCAGAGAGTATTTTCCGATGGAAACTACAGGAAGTTCTTTCTCTTGTCTACGCTCAGTGTGGATGGTAACAAAGTATTCTCCTTGCTGCATATCTTGAGTCTCGAATTGATTCTTGTACAGAATGAACATCTTGTCTTGAATGGCACGGGAACAGGTGAATAAAACGAGAAGCATTAAAAGCAAAAATAATGTTAGTAAGGATAAGTAAAGCCTTATGCTTTCGAAGGAATTCCTCTTCACAATCAAGTGGTAATACTTGATGATAAGGAGCTGATGAATCCATCAATCTGATAGGTAAATAATACAAAATCTTGGCAGCAGCCCTTAAGGCCTTCATTGTCACTTTAACAAGTGAATCTTCCCGTACTTATTATGTATGACAGTGCTATCAACGCAAATGCAATTCAGGTCCGCAGATCATTCAACACATGTTTTGTTTAGTAGGGGATTCGAACCACCAGATTCGACACATAACATAACACATAACTAACACTTTCTGGTAAACTTTTTGCTGCCAGGTAGCACATTGAATGCAGAACTCTGCAACGACTCATCAAAGCTATTTAAGTTTATTCTGGAGGGGAGCAACAAACCAAATGACTTTAGACCATCTTCATGCATTCTATTCTACTTAGCCTGAGATCTACAAAGCGCGAGATCGCAGTCCAGTAGGCCACAGCACGCGCATCACTTCAGAGAAACACGCGCTGGGGACTGAAAAGCTCAGGTAGTGTAGGCACCTAATTCATGGAAAGTTCTATTCCCTACTGAAATAAAGCAACAGCTTTGCAAATATTAATGAATATATTATAAAAACCATACAATAGACCTTTCTGTACATCAATACAAGCTGAGAGAATTGAGAGAGCACTAAGTGGCAGAACGGGAGCGCTGTGAGCCGGACCTGACGTTTTGATGGCGTCGGTACCGATCATCAGCGTACATCGCCGGAGGGGATATACGACAATTACTGCGATCCTCGTATTCGCCGTTGGACCTCATTCGTCCTCCAGACGAACCGTTACGCGGAGAACTTGATCTTGAGCGTGAACGTCTCTCATGTTCCCAACGCTCACGATCACTAGCCTTAGAGTAACTGCGAGAACGACGAGAATACTGACGGGAGGCAGACCTAGAGATAAGGATTATTTAACAAGAGACAACAAACTCGAGCAGCTTGAGTTGTCTGTTGCCCACTCATGCAATTTTAGCGTGAATGAGGTAAATTACATAAGGTTAAGCACCAAATTAAGACGTAAAACTAACAAGACACTCACGACGTGAAAGCGCTCAAAGTAACTCACCTGGAACGTCGACGACCAAAGCGATTGGCACGATCCCTCATTTCGGCAGGAGCTAAATCACTTGTTAGACAAAATGACTCGGCTTACTCTTACGATAACCCCGGGTAAATTCCACCTCTATGCGTCGACCCATGAACCGAGTCTGATCCATGCTGCGCTGAGCGTACTCCGCATCTCTAGAGTCCTCAAACGTGCACATCACAAAACAAAGGCCAAGTGAAGGAACAAATACTCGAAGCTAGACGATGTATTCAGTACTTGAAGAACTTGAGATCAGGAGTGAAAGTATGCTCAAAATGGAAGCAGACGCACAACACCACTCTCTATATTATTTTGATGGATTTTAGGGAGAACTAGTGGCATTAGCATAAGTGCTTCTCGAGAAAAGAGACTCAACAAGGGCTAATGCGACACATTGACAGCCCGTTTGGGTTCAAATGATAGATTCCAAAAGAAAATCACTAACATCACAGCCATTCTTAAAAGGATATTCAACGAATGCAAAGCCCTTCATACGACCAGAGTAGTAATCAGTGGGTATGGTCACATCTATAATGGGACCGTACCGTCCGAAAGTTCTACGAAGATCCTCATGCCTAGTAAAGCAGTAAGCAAGCTAGCAGCTTGTACCTGCAAGAATCAGGTAAATTGTTAACATAAATCGAACAACGCCGAGACATACGCAATCGACACTTATCGTCCGCCAAATGTGTAAGCAATGGAAAGTTAAACAAATGGCCTATAAAAAGAATCAGTATCTAAAGCATTGTTAAACCACGAGGAAGTTTTAGCCATTTGGTCCACAAAACATAAGTTAAAAACTAAATGAAACGAAAAGGGACAAAAAGATTTCGCTTAAATGAAGAAAATTGACGATATGAAGGCTAATGTTGCCCAATTAACATACCGAACTTTGACCACCTTGTGAATAATGCATCACAATAATTTATTTTGATTCGTTTGTTTGCTTTGGTTATGTTATCTATGGTGTAAGGCACATTTCTTCATGCACTAAACGAAACCATACTTTTACCCCAAATCGCAATTATTCGATGCATTCGACTATACGAACACTAGAATCTTCACAGACTGTTTTTTCGATGAGCCATGTCGATAACCTCAGAAACAGCTACCCCTCTTGACCTCCGAAGACGAGAGAAGGCAAAATACCGAGACAAATGATGTATTGTCGACGCAGTCGGAAGTAGGGTTATTAGCATCACCTGGATCGCAGTCCACTTTGAAATGGTGCGATGGTGGGGCGCAAAAGTGACTTAATTGGATCCAGAAGGTGAGACGAACAGCCAGCGCATCACACAACTCTGACCCCTTGTGACATTAGGAAAGACTCGAATTTCTATAACGCTATTTGTAATACTTATGTTCTTTAAATGTACTCTGTAGGCAAGAGGTGGAAATGAAATTTTAATCTGGTCGTGAACGAACGCGATCGCTCTCCGGAGTCCGAGACACGGTCGCAACTACTTCGGCCTCGCTACCGTAAAACCTGCCTGCTTTTGTAATAGAGATGCTAAAATCTGTCTAAACTTGTCATAGCCGGGACATAAGAAGGAAAGAGGAGGAGAGGGGAGAAGGGTTAACACTATTGTTAGTACTCTCTGGCATTATTATGCATCGCCTCGAGACTTCTCTAAAGACGAAAGACGACATAATACTCAGACAAAGTGTGTATATTTAGCAAGCAGAAAGGAGTTGGGAGTGCTATCATGGCTAGAGTGCAGTCCATGCGGCGAAGGCACAAAAGGCCACCCCATTCCCAGTAACCAAAACCGGGAGTCAAACAAACAGTTAGAGCACTACATAGCCTTTCGCTCCTTCTAGGCGCCGTTCCTGGCGTCCCCCTTGGTGAATCTCCCACACCAGCCGTCATAACGTAGTGTTGAAAGAGGCAGTCCACCAGCCAACCGTTCCAGCCATCAAATTTCTGTGCAACTGAAGAGATACTCGTTTGGTTTGGGAACTGGATGCAGCTGCGGATAGCTCTGCTGGCAATCGCACGTTCCCACAGAAAGACGTTAAAAAACCAACCATAAAGCAGGTTGATGAAAGGAATCACAGGATCGAACACAGTTCCATGGCAATGGGACTCCGCGCCTGCTCACATCGTCGACATCTGTAAGCCGGTATGGTGGAGAAACCACGGACAGTGTTGCGCCTGTTGCTAAAAGCTTACTTGTAGAACACGGCGACTCTCCTATCCTGTCCAGCGGCAGTAATTAGGGTGAAGTTCATTAAGACCGAACTTGCTTTCTGTTACCACCAATGTAGCTCCTCGAGACTTTTCCGAAGACAAAGGAAGACGTGATACGCGGGTTGAATGCATATTTCTGGCGAACAGAATGAATTGAGGCTACTAACATAGCCCAGAGGTCAGCTCACCCGACGTATTCGAAACCGGGAGTGGAGCAAGCGTTTTACAATTGAACTGTATCAAGTTAAGCTAAGATCGTGAAGCATTGCCTGACTAACAATGATAAGATGCATCTGCTTGGTACGCTTTTCTGACCAGATAATCGTGTATCGCCTTCGACAAACCTACCTCCGACCTCGAAATGAAAAGTGAATAGAGGTGGTGCTCCAGTAATTTGAGTTGTTCGGGAAAAGTTTAAAGAGCGATAAAATTTACGAAATACCACGGCTCATCCCTGCCTTGGTGATCGGTGATATTCACCCAAGCCAGGAGTTGGTAATAAACTGACCACGTTTCGCTTAAGTAGCATATTCCAGCAATCATGCATTGACTATGTGCATAGACTTAGACACCTTTGATACGCAAAACCACTGTCCCCAAAACTGCTAGGGTGCAGGGTTTAAGCATGAGACTTCTTCCTTAAAATAAACGAGGCCTGGAAATACTATTTGGCGGTCGACCCACAAACTGAAAGAGCTTGTGATACACGCTTACTTTGTTGGACCCATTCCAGTCTGCTGATTTTGTAGCTACACCAGCGTCGCATACAAGCCTCAAGCAGTACTTTGTTACTCGAGGTGGAACGAAGTTTATCAGCCGCTAACTTTGTAGGCCTTTCGTCCTTTTTATCATTGACCACTTTGGTAATCAAATCTGATTTGTAGAAGATGCAAAAATTTTAACAGATTTTGCGTGCAGTCTCCCAAAACTCGATCTCGACAATGCCGAAGGCGAACATAACCTCAGAAATCAAATTCGAGGAAATTCGTACGTGACTCGCCCGAGTCTTCAGAGAAAGCGGGTTATTAACCAGAGATTTCACATGTCACGACCAACTTACATCTCAATACGACGAAAAAGCAATGCACTATTTACTGCTTGGAATGCTCGTTAGGTAACGCAATGAAAGTGGATTCAATGTGGCACCGACAGCAAATCTATACCGTCGGTAAACTAATGTGACTAATAAAAGTTTGCTCCACGATTCCTTACCATCGTGTTTGATCTCCCGAGCGAGTGATCTCAGGCGAATCAAGAGTTTGCGTTAGAGATCCTGGCGCTCGCGAATAGCACAAACAATCACGATAAACAGAAGTAATTAATTTAGGAAGTCACTTGGAGCACTGATTTACAGGCTCCTGTACATTTCTAGCGATGAAATTTCAGCAAAAAATTATCTAATCAAAATTCCTCCACTCACTAGCTCGGTTTCGTGTCCAAAAATGCTCAAAACGCTTTGAAAATGCAGCATAAAAGTGATTTTTCTTGATGCAGTGGAAGCGTTAGTCGTGTTGAAATATGAAATTAGAATCAAGAATAAATGTGGGACAACAATAACCACTGCTCACCGACGAACGATCAACGGACCAAATCAAGGTTGAGGAGGAACCTGCTACTTGGGATGGCAACTGACTAGTTGAAAGGTGTCTAGAACTGATTCGAAACGCTGACTCAAAGCGTTAACTTGAATGCTTGTTCTACAAGAAAAAAAAATAAAATATAGGCACACAATGCAGTCGATCACGTAATTTTGAAACGTTACTTACGCAAAGCTGACATAAATTTGGTTATATTCGGTATTGTTACTGAGACAAAGTTTCGGAAGACTGCAAGAACGAAGAAAACGTTATCATTAGCAGGGCATACAATGAGTAGGTTTAGCTACCATTTCTATTTTGTCACAATCTGATTGTTACTTCCAGATCCAGGCTACCTTTAATTCGTTTAACTGTCAAAATTCGAGTGGGATTTTTCTGAGAGACCATGGTATTTTGGCTATCAACTCCAATATGGCGTAAACTTTTGGTCGTCACTAGCATAAATGCATCAATAACCCTCTCGCTGATGATTACAAAATCAATGATTTGGGTTCAAATGACCCTCCACGGAAAATCAAGTGCTTTGAACAATCAAAAGTGGCTATGGCGCATGAATACTTCAATTAAAATACACAAAGTCTAACAAGAACAAGTTTCAATGAGGGGAAGACGACCCTAACGAATTATTTGAGTTGGCTCCCAATTGAGTAATTGAGCGCCCGGACAGTAGCAAAGAAACGCACTACACAGAGAAGACAGGTTCACCAAATTCAAGGATTTGGTTGACATGCAGCTCCTTGGTCGTACGGGCAGGTACCCACTCGTCCACTCTGGCCTTACTTACGTTCAAAACCGTGGAATGGTAGAGCGAGAGCAAATTCACAGTCTCCACATACAAAGGCACGTAGTTCCAATTCGTCACATTGAAGGGATACTGAAAAAAGAGAGAGGGCTAAGGCATTCGCTAATGCCCATGCTAAACAAAGTGGTCCCATTATGGTAGCCCTCAAACCGTTACGAAGAATAACACATCACTGAGGATTCTTCAAAGGAACTTCATGAACGTCGGCGACCCATTACTGCATTCCTACAAGTGAATAGGGAGAATGTTTCGTCGACTGACAATGAACACAAGAAAACTCAGATACTAGCCTTTGACTTTTGCTTAAGAGTCAAGTTTTCCTGTCCACATTCATTGAATTCGCTTACAACAAAACCGCAAACACTTCACACCCGGAACAAATGTGAGGGAAACAATGACAGCCAAAATATTCTTGTTCTGTGAAAAAGAGTATCAAGGGGGTCAGCATAATGGGTGCTCACTTAAGATGTTTTAGGAAGTATGCAAGCTAAAATGACTAGTTGCCACATTCACGAACACGGGGAGGAGTGGGTGGGTGGCAACATGAGAGAGGGAAAAAAGCAGCTTACAGAGAGGTTTAGGGAGACCACGTTGTCTGTGATTTGCACATCGCTGGGTAGGAGTACAGTGACAGAGGACTGGAGTCCGATGGAGCGTGGCAGGAGGAAAAAGATCAGGAGACCAGAGAGGGTCAGGCAGAGGATGACGGTGATGAGGATTTTCAATGAGATTCGCTGCGGTCGCAGGCGCTTGTCGGTGAGAGGAATCAAAGCGATGAACTCACTGCCACTGGTATAAGAGTCTGAATCTAAGGAAAAAAGTAGTTACGTCCTCAGCTGAACTTTGAGCATAAACTTATTGTGACACGAATTGATAGAGATCTCCGACTCTACATTGTTGCCAAACCCCGAAACGTCAGACATAAGAGTAAGTGAGTTCTGGTTCCAAAGCAATCCTATCTGATTCGTATGAAAAGTATAGAAGATCAAAACAAGTTAAAAGAAAGTGTCCGATGGTCAAACCAGACACAGCCATGGTTACAACTAAACCCGGATCGTGTTGCTGACAAAATAAAAAAGCGAGAACACATTGAGAATTGCATCAAGAGAGAAAACGTAGATTGGAAGAATGCAAACAGAGTTTGGAAGTAGGAAAAGTTATAGCCATATCAATCAACCAGGTAGAGCTCAATCAAAACCAAAATTCAAATTTTGATAAGAACACGTGTTATCAACAGTTACTATGTGTGAACTCGTTCCAGACATCGTTAGTGCAGCCTCCCACACTTTACCACGTCTATAATAGCAAATGAGGTAAAATAAGGTGTGCAGGCAAACACTAACAGGAATATACGAAGTTACCTAAACGTGCGTACCAAAAGGGTGTAAGAAAAACTGAACTCGTAGTAATAGTATAGTGACAAGTCTGGCTACCGTATAAAATGCCAGTGCCTCTACATGTGGGACATTGCCTGGAAGATCCAATACATCCATATGTCGAAGCGCTCATTTGATTAGGTATTCCCATGCTTATGTTACCCATGCCGACCTACCAATAAACGAAAAAGCAGATTTTACCATAGTATTATAAAAATTAGTCAAATACATGTTTTCACTGATATACCAGGTCTGGACGTAACACAAAAGCGTAGAAACATAGTTATCCAGAAATATAGCGTGTTAACCTGCGCAGATCAACCAGATCCGACCAATTGAAAATTCATATGTAGTACTGTGCATGTGCACATAAGAGGTAGCGTAGTTATTCCAAGTGCCGAATTAATTTAGAAGAAATAATGCTACATGGACGAGTTGACGACTGAATGATAATGCAAAGATTCAAACTACAAAACACGAAACAAACAATCATAATTGTAAGGCCCGTGGGTTAATTAGATTGCGTTTCCAGCGGAGGATTCCCAATCTCACCTTCAAACAGAGACCCGCCTGCCCCAGATTCGTTTAGCCCCTCACCTCCAAACTATGCACCATGCAGGGGGCTCATAACAACAAATCCACTTCACTCTAATGCAAAGGCAATTTATTTTTCAATTCCGCTTGTGAGATTTTTGTATCACGAAAATTGACAAAAGGCGATAAGACTATGGGAAACATGATGCTTCATCGTTTACTTGATTTGCAAAACGCATTGACAAACGAGAATTCGGTGTTCCAAATACGCCAGCGTAAATTGGGGACAGTGACGTGCAAGTTTATTTATTCCACTTTTAGCGATGCCTGTTTTTCATTTGCAGATAATGTTCCTCCCGCCATGTTTTCCACTAGTGCCTTGAAGCCCTGTTTTATGTTTGTTCGAAATTATGTTGGTCTTCTATTTCGCTTGCGGGTTATTGAAGGACGGTGTTCAACCAGTTCGCCTTAATCATCCTCATCATTGCTAGCGTACGTTGCTCAAACCTGTGGGACCCGCAGCCCAAGGTAGTTAAGCTTGTTCACATGCGTTCTTTTGCCTTTGCTTCACTAGTACCAGTCACAATCATAGTTATCATAAGTCATCTGCCAAACTCAAAGACTGAGTTGCTTGTGCACGTTGCTAAAACGATTTTTTAGGAATGGAGTGACTGAGGTTCTAGGTTACCCTTTGAATTTGTCCGTTACATGGATTAATTTCGCACTTCCGATCCTAAATCTTCAACAGCTTAACCGCCGGCATTTTTGCTGATAGTCGTAGCAATAATATTTAGTGTGCCTTTGCAGTTGACATCGTGAACAGGTCTGATGTTTAATGGGACGTTAATTTACGAATGTCGTATCAAGGTTTGCGGTCGCTTCATGGGCGTATTTAATTTAAATTGATTTAAATTTAGGTTAAGGATGCATCGGTTTACATTTTTTTCAAAACTACTGCGTCAAGGTACGGCCGTCGTACCCGTGAAGGAAGAAGGTCTGGCGTCGCATAAGGTGCGTTCTATTCCCATCTAATTTGTCTCAAGCTTCTCCTTCTTAGTGGGATTTTGTCCGCCAGCTCTCCAGGCGCATTCGTTTTGTCTCCGATCGCTCTGCGCGCTGTTGAGAAACTCACCGCCTTTATTGATTACAAAATGTCCGAGGTTGGTGGACAAAAATGTCTCTTTCCGACGCTTGGTAGGTCACAACTCTGGGTCCAGTCGGGGCGATGGGAGAAATTTGGTAGCGAAATGTTTCGTCTTAAAGATCGGATTGGTCGGTCACTCTGTCTGCAGCCAGTGAGCATATACTTTTTAAGCTAACTCTCCGGTCTTTTAGACACATGAAGAGGAGGCGTGTGAGTTCGTCGGTCGTCTTGGTTTGGGAAACAGCGTTCTGCCTCTACGCATATACCAGATCTCCTCCAAGTTTCGCGATGAAATTAAGCCCAAACTGGGTCTTCTTCGATGTCGTGAGTTTCTAATGAAAGGTGGGAGAGTTTGTTACTGTTAAACTTGTACTTTTTAGATATGTATTCCTTTGATTTGGACATCGAATCTGCTGAGGAAACTTACGACGCTGTGTCAAATATTTACTCGGAGATTTTCCGTACACTTCGTCTACCTGTGTTTAAGGGTGCGCTTTTTTATCATAGTGGTTTGAGACCCACTTCCAGTTCCAGCGTAGTTTGCTTTCGACTTGCATTATTTTACATGTTTTATCTTCAAGCCCGAGCCTCAAAGATCAAATTGAGAGGCAATTTGTTCGTTTGATTTCAGTTGCGGCCGAGGGGGGACTCATGGGCGATTGTCCCTCCCATGAGTTTCATTGTCCTTTGCCGGTTGGAGAGGACACACTGTCGGTTTGCCCAAGGTATGCCTTCCAGCAACGTACTTTGAGTCTTCTCGGCCTTCTGGAGGCCTTTTACATCTCACCTTCATCACATTAATTAAACTTCAAAAAATCCCACTGCTCGATTCCAACGCTAACAGGGCTTAAAGTGGTAAAGTATGCGCCTCGAAAGAAAATCACTGACCTCACGGAAATCACGGCAATTATTTAACTGGAAATCCTTTCATTGACCATTTGTTGTAGCTGCAATAAAGCCGTCTTGGCTAAAAACGCGGGTACCGTATCTTTGGCTATTCAACAAATCCTTCTAGATTCTCGGACGTGTCCTGATTGTGGCTCAGATCGGCGGGCGTTCAAATCTGTCGAGGTAAGTCGATTTTCTCATAAAAATCACCTACTTTGCTCTGGACTGGTAGTACCCGCTCGTAGCCTTCACACTTGTCTTCACGTCTTGTTCACGCACCATGGCAATTGAACGCCTCAGTTCCATCGACGTCATTTTTATTGAAAAATAATTCCATCTCCCTTCAGCTTGCACATTGTTTTCTACTCGGAGATAAGTACACCTCCAACTTCAATGTGAAGACGACTACACAGGACGGGATCAAGTACGTTGCCTTTTAATGCTTTTGCATTCAGTCAGAACTTTGCAAATGGGTTGCTACGGCATTGGCATAACACGTCTTTTGGCTACGGCACTTGAGCACTTTACTGCCTCCCTTGCAAGAGAAAACCCACCCACAGAGCTCCGCTGGCCTTTGGGCTTCGCGCCGTATAGCGGAGCTATTGCCCTGCAGAAAGTGCGTTCTACTTTGAAAGACCACACTACTTATTTTCGACTAGTGGCAACAGCTCTTTTCCGACTGCTTAAGGATAATGCCAAGGATGCGCTGTCAACGGACGAGTTGAATGCAGTTCTCGCTCGCTTTAGGGATCTTCCTTCACCATCCGTTAGTCCCACATCAGGTTCGACATTTTTCGCGGGTCTTCTTCCGCATGGTGATATTCTCGTGGACGATCGACCGCGTTTGAGCCTTGGGCGAAAGCTACTTGATCTTCGTCGACTCGGCGTGCCTTGGATTCTCATTGCCAAGGTGTTTTGTGTTACTATCGGACTTACCAATTTTATTAACTTGTTTCTGTGTTTTACCCTCCATTTAGGGTCTCAAGGACGTTGTCAATGCAGAATATGAACTCGTGGATGTCAATAGAGGAGGAATTTCCTTCACTGCCAGTCTTGACGATGTTGCGACCGCTTTCACCCGCTCTGATTTCCAAATTTCACTTCCTTGCACTAATGTTGGCCAATGCAGCAGGCTTTGGCACCGGAGTGATGCATCCAGATAGCTATTGTGTATATATTTGTGCGCACACACACGTATGGCTCTACCAAATATATCTTCCCACCAAATCTGGTGCAAAACTGCTACTGTTCAGAGGAAAGAGACAAAAGCGTAGAGTAGACGATGCATAAGGATCAATAATAACGTAACTACAATCACGCAGAATCCTAGCCGCTGACAACGCAAACGCACGCTGATAGGCCTACAGGCACGCCACATGAAAATGGATAGGTGTCTCATGAAAGTGCAGTATGGCGGGTAGGGCGCAGCAAGACGGTATGACGAACTTCTCTAAATGCACACGCTCAAACAATAGGCGTGAGGGAGAGGGAGAAGTTAGAAGCGGAGAAAGTGGAAGATGTCATCCTTTGAGGGGTAGGCTACATCCGCCCCCCATTCTAGGCTTGATGTGCTGTTCCACCAACTGTCGCAGGCCCTCCACCTCACCCTGCGTCTGCTCCAGCTCCCGTTTTAGCTGTTTGTTGGTTTCAGAGAGCTGTGAAACCTTCTTTTCCAGTGTTTCAATCAGGCGGATCTTCCGCTCCCGACACCGACGAGCAGCATCGCGGTTTCTTGCCCGTTTCTGCTCCAGCCGGTTGAGCTGAGTGGTCAGCGACTCCCCTACAGTCACAGGACGAGAGAAGAGGCCTGAACAGCGCCTTCGACCCATCGGCTGCGTTCCACCGAACAGGGAGGAATCTGAAGAAGAGGGTCGGGTGGGACGATTAGTGTCGCTATCAAGGAGTGATGAGGACTCCTGCAGACCAGTGGTAGAAGACGAAACAACGTCTTGGTGGTGGTGATGCTGCTGCTGTTGCTGCTCAGCGACCTCCTTCACCTCTCCTCCGGCGGTTACGTTCGTCTTCGCCGCGACAGTGTCATTGAGAAGGAGAAGGTTGCGGGAGGCGGCAGCAGCAGCGGCGGCGGCCGTGGTGTTCGGAAGGACTACCGCAGTGGTGGGTGAACTGACTAGCGGCGCAGCGATTGAAGAGGACACAGCGGCTGCAGCCGTACATATTGGTGAGATGAGGATGTAGTTCTGGTTGTTGGAGCTATCTGCAGGACCACTGGAAATGATGAAACTGTTCTGCGGAATCACGCTAGGCTGCACTGCAGTGCTCGACCCCGATGTCGTTGTGATTTCGGAAGAACCGGCCGTTGCCTCCGCAAAAGATTTCGTCAATTGTGGGATGAAACCGCTAGAAGTATAAAGTAGTTGGATTGTGATATAGTTGCTCACGGACATCACGTGGCATGCGATATACCATAGTCGAGAGGTTATATACTGCAACAAATCTACTGAATTCACAAGCACGTGGATTATAGAGTTTGATTCATAATTCGAGCCCATTGTTGTCAGTCCTTCAGCGCAGGTGACAAATTGTTAAAATAAGGATTTTGTATGGTAATATTTGGCGCCCTAATCAAAGTATATCATTTGTAGCCACTATTCTTTGAGTAGGTGCAAGCGATCAGAATCCGACACCTCGGCAGCGCGAAGTCGTGTTAGTGGAAAGGGGGGAGGAGGAAGAGAGAGGAGGAAGAATCGCATTGGGAGGTGGGAGCACAACTCATAAAAGCGAAGCCTTCGTCTCAAAGAATGACTCACTCGGCAGTGCCATCATTAAAGTAGTCGGGGCCATGTGCGCACGCGCACGAGCAAAGTTACGCGCACTTATGAGTCATCTGGGATGACGAGGGAGACCTGAATCACACACGCACACAGGACAACCTCAAACGGCAGGCAAGGGAAGCGATAGCCAAGGGAAAAAAGTCTCGAGGTCCCCTCTGTCAGTTAACCAGCTTCTTTGGTGACGGAGGATTCTGATATGATATTCCACTCCTACCAGTGATAACGATATAGCTAAGAAAATGTAAGAATTGTGTACGCATCAGACCTTCATAACTAGATCCAGTACGTGGTTCGACGGTAGGCCTCGGCGCAAGCGGTGAAGAACAGAAACCGTCGAATTAAGTATTTTGAGTGGGGTGAAGCCAACTGAGTAGCTGGAATTTCGGTGCTGTATGAAAATTTGACAAATTTTTCATACAACTTTGTTGACCATGGGGATAGAGCCCTTCCGATAACGGTACAGTAAATAATGCATACTATTTGAGCATGAGAAACATATCCCTTGACCAACGTCATACGATTTATTGTCATTCAACACAAATTAATGGTCAACAAGAGCAATGTGCATTGTGCCTCCTCCTCCCCGAACTAAACAAATCTCTTTTAAAAATTTTGAAACTGAAGGTTTAACGCATTTAACGTCCACCATCCATCACACCCAAGCTAGAAATGAGAAAAGATATTCCCAAAAACTTGAGATTGAAGACTGTGTTCTCGTGGATACAAGGGTATAATCGTGGGTCAGATAGAACGCTTCTGGTTTCTTAAAAAGAGAGACCACGCGAGTTTGGCACTGGATAGTAAGTACGTAGCGGTACCTGCGCAGGTAGGCTCGCATCGTGACAAATTTGGTGGTTTGAGCAGCAGACAACATCGGGTGAGAAAATAAGCACGTGCATGTAATTCATAGCAGATCAATCGGATACATCCCATTATTTACGTTTTGTAGACGTTAATAACTATTTTACCACCGATTTCTATGGGCGAAATAGGGAGTCACAGGTAAAGAGTGAAAGGTGGCACACCTTCCAGCGGAACTAGCGTGCTTACATTAACCCAAAAGACACCACTTTTCAAAGCAACATTTTAACCCGAAAACAGGGAAACCAATCGAGTCTCCATCGTCGACACAGTTCGGTGAAACGAAGGATATGCTAAGATTTAGTGATAACCTGAAATCAAACGCATCAAAGAAAAAGCCTTACATGCGTATTTACACATAAAATTAAATGTGGAGGATGGGTAGTCCCCTTGATTTCAAAGGCAATGCCCAGCTAACCCGGACCGAAATGTCCAACAGATTTACCCACCAGCGGAGACTAAATTATAAATTTAGAAAATTTTCAAAAATTTTAGAAAAACCATTCAACGTATGCGAGGGATACATATTTGACAGATAACTACGGAATTACGCAATACTTCGGAGCTACTCGGGTTGGAGAAGATGGAATAAGGGGGGGGGGGGGGAAGATGGCCAGTAAATTCGAAACATCATCCGCTTGGTGTAAAGTCAAGGTAGTGCTCGAGAATCCTATCGGGAGGTGCTTGTCCATGTTGGGTTGGAAGTAAAGCTGCACGTTCTCCACAAACCAAGCCATAGAGATACAAATTTTGCAAACACTCTTCCCATAAATAAAATATATCTTCCTCACATCCACAAGAATCCGATTTTGCATTCTAAAGAGCTGGAAGATTAAGCCCTAGGACGCACTCAAATTCGAACACATGGTAGCAATAATTGCATTTACTGAACGCAGAGCTTACCAGAGAGGATGAATTAGGTAAATTTTCTCATCAAAGCATCAGACAGACTTGAAGGTAGAACAGACAAAGATTGGTTTGACCCCTACACATTGCAGTGACTCATGGCACAACCACTGCCACCACCTCCAATCATGCCAATGTGAGTCACGAGACGGGGGGATTTGGAAATGGGTGGGTGGCCACACGCGTGTGTGCTGCCGAGGTGAGATGAAGTGCGGTGTCGTGAGTAAGCAAATACGCCAGAGCGAGGCAGCGCCTGCTGCACAAAGCACGGACAATTCCGAAGAAGCATCAAGCCCACGTCTAGTGAACACACACTTTTTCGACAATCCACCTCCCTCTACTTGCATCAGTTTTACACACACTTTAGAAGAGATGAAGAGCCATGTCTTAACAGACCGAAGTGACCACACTGCTGAACGTCCATTTGTATGATAAAGCACCGTCTGGAGCACGATGACGTCTTCTGCTCACTTTTTAAAGCCTTGCATTGTAGGAGAAAAGTGCATCCAGCAACACTGTCAATTATTCAGAAACACCAACAACAAAGGAATGCGATCAAACGCGTTTCAAATCCATGTAATGCGTTGGGAAAGGTCCAGAACAAGTGATAATGAAAATTATTCTTGAAAATGGGACGTCAAGTCAAGTTGGAAAAGGTGATAGTCATAAAAACCGACATTTGAGGTGTTTAATGAGCTACTTGGCCAGCAGACGTTACAGGCAGGGAATTAAGCTCACACTGGACAGAAAAAGCGCTAGGAACTAAGATTCAGGTAACTTCAACCCTGTTCTGCCACTCAAGAATCATTTTGCTATGTCCACTGTAATGCCTCACAAGCCTGCGGAGTGCCTGAGCTGAAGGTGCACTGCATACAACACTGAAAGAATGCAATCAGTTATGAGGTAAAGAGAAAATAGTCTGATGACAGAGTTGAGTAATTCACTTCTGAGTAGCTTGAAACTGCGGATATGCCATCACCAACAAGCACTAAAAGTCACCCAAGTGCAGTAGTTGTGGCGAAAAATATTTGCCAACAATAAGTTTGAAGTGGAAATCGTTCAAGATTCATTGCAAAGTATTAGCCTTTAGCGTTACATTATTAATACATGGCAGAAAAACAAGGCAAGTGAAATCTTTTCACCGCAAAACCTCGTGTAAGTGAAGGTAGCTGGATTAAATTTATACCAAGTAATTGAAGACGCAGTCCAACAGGCATGAAAGTAATTTCTCAGTGGTAAAGAGGGAGGGATACATTTGATTTAGTTGGACTGACAAGACAGTAAGCAGTATTTTGTACCGAATCCCAAAAAGCGCGCACCTGAGCAGGCAAAGAAGCGCAATGACAAGTAGTGGCGGTGAGGAGGGAGGCAATGATAATGACCCCAGGGAAACGGCGATTTCAGCGCTCTGCAATGATAACATTGAAAGCATCACAGAGGTGGTGGGCGTCGACACCCTGTGAATCACTTCTGGTTGCTGCCGCTGCTAATGCCGTTTCTGCATCTCCGCCCAAAATTACATACACCCACGCGCGCGCAGGCATTCTACGTCAGTGTTAAAGCACGTGCAGTGTGTGTAAACGAGAGGTGGAGGGAAATTAAGTAAACAGGCCGTGGCGATTCCGGTCTACGGTGGAATCCAGTATTACTGTAAACCTCTAGAACTAAAAAGGCCTTCAAACTGTGAAGAATTCACGCACACCGCGCTCATTTGTACAATGCTCCATTGACAACGAAAGGAGAATGAAGAACTTCTAGTACTTGTGAGATAAAACAGGTACGTTATTCTTCACTCCTACTTGTCATGGTGATTGCAAACCAATAGCAAAAGAGAAGAATATAACGGGCAGAAATGGGACACGCATGTGTTGGGAGCTGTTCATGCGATACACAGAAGGGACGCTACCAACAACAGAGCCACTTGTTGACAAACGTGTTACGTGCAAATGAGGGAGTGGTGGCAATTTGGGAGCAACGTCGTCGAGCTAGCAAACACAACCCATTAACTGGTGGAAGTCAAGTTGATAAAAAATAGCTCATTTCGTACCTTGAAAATTTCAAAAGTACTTTCCAATTTTGTACTTGAGAACGCTATAAAGCGCTCAGTGAAACAAATAGCTCGTAAAAAGGAGAGATTTGTGGAAGTGATAACACGGAAAATAAGTCTAGCGAAGTGCAAGCAGCCACTTTAGACCTCCTAGGTTCAAAACAATGAAAATAATACCCATGCACATTACAGACTGACACCATGAGGTCAAAATAAACAGCGAATGTATGGACATTTAGACAAAAATTGGAATAGAATGGCACAACTTTGAGGTAATGTCCTTAAGCTAACCTTAAGTGTCAGTGGTCTTAAAGGACACGCCGGGACACCGATCCGCGTACACAACGGTGATTCGTTCATAGCGGGTCAGGATTTGAAAACCAGTTATGAAAATGGGAAAACAGCATTGATTTAAGCAATATATAGAGTTGCCAAAAGAAAATAAGATAGATTTATTGCTATGGCTAGCCAATGCACATGGCAATATTAAGAGTTAGCATTTCCGTGTGATAAAATTGCCTCAAAGGCCAATGAGTCGCGTCAATACATAGACCAACACGGCCGAATGGCAATTCAGGCTGCCGAAATTATTTAATATAAGGATTTGGAGTGTGCAGGAAAGCGTTATGGGCAATAGTAGTAGCAACAGGCACTTATAATCAGTAAAAATGGGGATGTCTAGTCTTTTTGGGTTGGCAATACGCGGACCAAGGGTGAGGGGAGCATTTTGACCACACGGAGAAAAATACCCGAAGCAGCTTCTCCAGTTTGTGGACATTTACGCTGGTGAGCGCTCAGTCATATGCGAAACAGGCGTGGTGATCAATAAACCAGTGGGTCTATGGAACAGCTAGGCGAGAAAAGAATTTTAAGGTAGATGTAACAGTGCGTTTCTTCTCCCCTCGGTCGTTATAAAACGTCAGAGGATTGGGAAGACTCAGATGGATGAAAAATGCTGCGATGGAGGAAGGGAGAAGGTGTAAAATAACATTGAGCCAATGAATTCACTACAGTTTACCGATAAATCGCGACTCGGACCCTTGTAAAGTTGAAATTGGGTAATACAGCGCCAGTCTAGATAAGCTTTGCGAAATTCTTTTCTGTACTTTATAATCCCAAATCTTGATGCAAAGGCTGGATAGTGAGGAGAGGTTGACAAAAAACTCAGCGCACCGATCGATATTTGGACACCGTACCGATCATCGATTGCCCCCATCGAGGCAAGCTAAGCGGATGCAAAAGCTTGCGCTGTAGGGATCCAAGTCGAGCACAGCTTGCGAATGCAGAGAGTGATTTGAGCGCTAACATAACAGTGAGTTCGGTGATTACTCATCGCTGTGCCAAGGCGATACCCCCTATCCAGAGCGGATAGGTAGGTGGATGAAGCACCTAAGATGGAATCTGTAATCAAGCACACAGATCGAATGTGATTATTTGAGATTTCACAAGAACCTAGACACACCTGTACCTGCTGCACAATGCTCACCAATTGGTTGAACTTCACAATGTGCATACGACTAACAGTCCCAATACCATGAAACTAGTCGACTTCAAAAAAAAAAACCCTCATTATTGAAAAATGGAATTTAAATGCAGACGACAGTCACTACCAGAGGTCAGCTTCAATTCTAATTTTTTTTCGCAAAACTTTGAGAAATGGTACGGAAAAAACCAAATTAGGGTGGAGTTAAGTGATTCAGAGCTCGCCTACCCACCAATCAAACGCTGAGGCTGAATAAATAGGCACGTCGTCGAGCACCAGCTCCTGGCATCGAAACAAAACTGAGGCGGTAATCTTTAAAAGCATGTGAATAATAAATATTGACGAAAAAGTATATGGAAAAGGAATAATGTAGTTGGTAGTGCTAGTCTCCTGAAACTGCTTGAATGGTGGAGTAACTTTGAATTCCACAATAAAAACTTGTGAATGAAAAGAGGAATATGACCTGCTCCGCCTTTCGTTCCAAATTTTTAAAAACTAAATAACTTCCAATTCAGACAAACCAAGAGCATTGGATATTAGGAAACAAGTCTATAAGTAGCATCTCAAAAATGCGCAGTTTTTCACTTTAAAAGGCCTCCAATTTTGGATACACAAAACCGATTATTCCCAGACTTTGAAGATGGATGGTCGACGTTAAGCCAAGGCAGACTAGTGTGAAGATGACAACTGTGATCCGAGCTCCAAGTATAACTGATATGCACACCCGTGAACCATGCAACAATCCACGTACACACAGGCACGCACAATGCCACCAATCTCGCGTTACCGATTACCATGAGTTGTTTCACTTAAGGACTAACACCAAACCAAAGTCAGAAAACTTTTACAATACACAAGCTACACGAATTAATGGGGAAGAGGTGAGTAACGTTAAAAGGTACAAACTGTGGTCATTCAAAATTTTTAATTTGGTCTAAGACAGTTCTGGTTAAAGGGTTACTTAAGACGAAGTTGGACAACAAATCCTAACAAACGCCGTCAAATTAGAAACTAAATTGATTCTGTTCGATTATAATGGCTTGTATAATACAGCTGGCTTCATACAAGTAAGGAGAAGAATGTGAATCCAAAGTATTGAACACACATTGAATAACTTTCTGCTCAAAGATGAGGCGAGGTGAGTCCACGAGAGAGACCCTAATTTGACCCACAAGAACAGTGGTCAAAATGTGCAAGCAATTAACAAAATACATGAAGGACCTCCTATCTGATTGCGCAGACACAGAAGCAGACATATTTGCACGCAAACATAGCTGAGTCATCCAACGTGGCATAAAAATCAAATATCCATCACGGAAAGAAAACAATAAATCCTCTGTGGAATGCAAAACAGGGAAAAAACAAGCAAGAAAATCATTCCGAAAAAATAAATACAAGGTGATGCGTTGGATGGTTACTTTTACCAAAATCGTCATACAATGTTTAATGAGACACAAAACACGTGATGCGGAAGAACCGAATGTAGTTTGGAGTTGTGGTAGTCATGATACATCGGATTCCGTGACCTACTATTGACCACAATACGAAATGAACCAACAAGGACAATGGGATTCAAAATTTCAACAAAAGTAAAAAAGAACCTACTCGAGAACCTTAGTGTCAGGGGTAGATGTTGTAGACGCTGCGGTAGGTTGACAATTTTGCAAAAACTGAAGCAACTGGGGAGTTAGGAGATCCATAGGTATGGTGGTTGCACTGATATTTAATGTATTTGGTCTAACTACCGCCGGTTCTGTCGAAGTGGTCGCAGACGAGGGCGGTAGAGTCGTTCGCCAGGAATTTTCCTCCGACATGGCGCCCCCTAAGAGGATGAGAAAACACTAGATTTCTCAGGTAGACGTTGAGATCCTTAGCGTGTATTATAAGGGGTCAAAAAACAGCGCTGCATTAAAGTTCAGGGGCACACAAAACAAAAGACGTGATTCTATTCCTCAAAACTTTCCTTACAAAATTAAAAATAGGTCAAGGATGCACTAGTTATTAAGGTCATATAATCCAACAGTAAAGATAAGTGCTTGATGTTTAAAAGCGAACCTGTATTTTACTAGCTCCACAGGCTCATTAGAGTGCTCTCCAATTTAAAACTACGATGTAAACTGGAGACGGGAAGCTGCTATAACAAAAGATCAATAGAACAGGTTCCACATTTGTAAAACGACCTAACACATTCAACAATTGAAACGAGTTCGGAAGTTCAACAACCATAAGCGTCAATACTCAGCCAATGAATCAACTCGATTACCAAATTTATCCAGACTATAGTGAGAAATGAGGAAGAAAACCGAAAACTAGGGCGAACACCACCCGACCTTACCACTGACAGAGCCCTATCTGGTGCCCCGCTAACACCTTCAATCAGGGCGGTAGCTTTCTTAAGAACTAAAACAAACTGCGCAACACTATCTATTTGTTTTCAGATTTATTAGCATTTAATAAATGGCCACTTGTCTGTGCAAAAAAACTTGATAGTGCCGAGTTCATAAATGTCTGCTTACCAATGCACTTTTTCTAATTTTTACCCGTCGGCATTTGCTTCGTCAATATTTAGCAGACGAAAGAGTTCTAAGAGATGGCACATGTAAAAGTGCGTTGTGCTTCATTACTTACGCAAAATGTTTAAACATTTTTGAATCACACTGCGTTAGTTACCAAATTTCAAGCATCAGTATTTAAATTACTACTATTTCTAAAGTAATAAACAATATAAAAAGGTTTGGATGTTCTTGTAACGTACTGAGACTTTCCTAAGGATGAAATGTGTAGTCATACTTAAAGCAAATATGTACGTTGGCGCGTATAGATTATTGATGATATTGGCCCGGCCAAAAGGCCAGTCCAACCTACAAGGTAATGTAAGTCCTTGCTGTTTATTTGACTCCCGATTTAGGATCCAATCGCCTGACCGGTCATATTGCGTTAGTCGGTTGAGCTGGCCTCTGAGTTACGTGGGTAGTCTTTATCCTTTTCGTCCGCCGGAAATAATTACTCAACCCGGGAAAGTCTTGAGGAGCTGCATTGGCGGCAACAAAAAGCAAGTCTGGTCTTAGTGAACTTCAAGCCACTTTCTGCCGCTGGATGGGATATGAGAATCGCTTATGTCCCTTAACAGAAGGGTTGAGGATGACTTCAACCATCGGCATTTATCCCAGTCCCGTGTTTTGCAAGCAAGCTATTGGTAACTGAAGCAACACTGACCGTGAACCATCTACAAAAAACCTCTCTATGCAGGTTCCTCACCATACCGGCTTATAGACGTCGACAATGTGAACAGGCACAGAATCCTATCCCCACAGAGAGGTATTGAATCTCGAACTCCCTTTCATAAATCTGCTTTTAGATCGTTGTTCCAATCTTCACCTCTGGACACACGCGCTGGTCGACAGATTTCTCTGTCTGCGAATTTAGTTCTCAAACCAGATTAAGTGGAATTGCAGGGTGGAATCAGTGACGTTGCGCTCGAGTAGGAATTCGATTACTGGTACGGTAGGCTGGCGGGCGGTTTCTTTTGCACTGATTACGTTGTGACGGCTGATGCAGGAGGTTTACCAAGGAGAGTGCCGAGGACGACACTGAAAAGAAAAGGACTATGTAACACTTTCTTTAACTCCTGGGGTGATCATGCTGTCCTGTGCCGGATGAGCTGGCCTCTGAGCCATGCAAGCAGTCCCAACCCCTCTCTATTTGTAGAATGTATCTATCCCGCTCACGCATTACGCCTTCTTTTGTCTTCAAGAAAATCTTGGGATACTACACTGCTTTGGAGGGCACAATACGGCTATGTGATGGTGATTCAAGCTATGTAACAGAGATTTGTGGATAGAATCTCTGTTGTCGACGAGCAATTTCATTCAATACCTTGTGGTCACTGTTTTTATATCTTTAGGATCGGTGTTCCCTTATTTTGACTGCGTTAGTTCGACTTAGGTTACACTGTTGTAGCAATGTTAGCGTAACCACTATCAACTAATTATTGTTCCAATTTAACAACTTGGTGAGCATTTTGAAGTAACTTGATGTAGGAGTGCTATCCGCATAACTGCATGCAGACACGTCACTGCCATCCGGCATTCTCCTTGCGAAATACCATTCAAGCATGTCGGGATGCTATTAGCAATGCGGTCTACCCGTAGACATAGCGTCCATTCTTCTACCTTCCCTGCTCAATGCCAATGTGCAGATTTAAACCCGTTGTTCTGGTCAGTAGCAGTTGGTGGAACGAATCAGTCAACTGCAGGCTTGTTGGAGTGCACGCTACGCGACTACATCACTGGTCTAGGCGTAGGCTCTTTAGTATTGCACTAAACCATTGGGACATTGACCAGTCGTTACGGTTGATAGTTATTAACAAAGGTGGTGTGCTGTAATCTAAGACCAGATGCGGAATATACGTCGGTATATTGCTTAAATTAACGTCTGCGGCTCGATCTTTCGCAATGCTATAATTCATAACTAATTTGGCGTTTTGATGAATCGAATACCTACACCGCAAAGTTGGATTGCTTATTGGTGGCTGGATCACTTGCAGTTTCTCCTTAGATATTTCAGTTGGTCTTATGCTTATAGATCAAATTAAATTGCTTTGTGGTTTTTGGGAAAGTTTGCTACGATTCAGTTTGCAGCATGTCGGTAGCTCTTTCGAGTCTGTTGGACCGCAGGAGTATGTCGACAATTAAGTTGGAGGGGTCAGAGATGGACAACACCAGTTGCAGAACATAGGAGTCTCCAGACATGGAAGTCAGTTGGAATGCAAGGTTCTCGCATATCGTCACGCGCTAGTGTGCTTATTCAACCAGGTGAAGGTTAATAAAGCATGGAAGAAGGAGTACACGCGGGCGTAGTTAATTCCGGCTGTAGCACCTCGCATCTTTCCTGAGGTCGAGCTAAGCTAGAGTAGCATAGAAGAACACATTACTAACGTAATAAAGGGTTGGGAGGTTAATAGCGTAGTCCAAATCGGTTAAATACAGTTGTATTCTCAAGTTTATCGCATTAATTTTCACTAATACAAGCTTAAATTAGCAACAAAGGTGGTTGCGATGCAGAGATTTCGTTGCTTTCCACTTCTTCGGTTTGTAAACTCTTTGGTGCACAAGGCAAATTATTAAAAGACAATGTATTTTAAGGAGAGGCATTTATTTGAGGATTGGTGCACGTATTCTCTTGAGGGAGAGACAGCAGTGACGCAATTGAGAGATCCATCGTACCCGTCGGATTCTGACAAAGCATTGCATGTTATTAGGGTAAATATATTAACAACCATTGTGAATACAGACTCTTGTGACCTAGTTTACTGAAATCACAGCTTTAGTGAGAAAATGATACAAATGATGTGAAAAGGATGTGTGCATTGCCGTATAAATGAATAGTTTACTCAATGAACTGTAGGAATAAATAGCAAAAGCTAATCCACTTACAGTAGGAGGTAATTATTCAATGTCAAATCCGTCAGTTGAACAGAAGTGATGTTTTAAGTACATTGTTAACCATGTAAATTCATTAGCTAGGCAGCAAGCACCGTTTTTGAAATTATAGAGCATCATAAAATAGTCATATTTGTTTTATTCGAGAGTTCATTCTAATCATGTGGGAGGCGCAGGCATTATCCACTTGCTGAGTTCCCCTTAGGTCTCAGCGAAGTAACCTTGTTGAAGGGCGTTTCAGCACCAAGACTAACACTGGCTCATAGATAAGAAATAATGTCTACTCCAATTAACCCGTCTACCTCAACACAAAGAAATTGTAACTCAATGCAATTCTTAGGAGCGGTCAAGTGTCTTTCGAGATAGCAATATTGGCCACCTAGAGACCTCAAGGTAAACTGCACACCTACATAATCGCCTCGGAGTAACACCCCAGTGCTCTCTTAATGTGCACAGTTTTGGATAAAACTATAATGGCTATGAGGGGTTTGATGATTATTAGCAGAAATGGCATGGACAGGAAGGCATGGAAATGGGACAGTAAATGAAGTCACAAATGTTACTGCGGCTCTCTTAGTGCAATCTGCTCCAACTCGGGAGTCATCGAATAAATGGAGTGTTTGTTTTGGTGACAGTTACAAAGCTGAGCGATTACCTGATGGATTCATTTTTAGTCGGCTTTAAAGGCTTGTTGCTACTAGACGAGGTTCAGCCGCCAGTTTCCACCATGGCGCACCAGTGATTGAACAACCATTCAAGCGAACACTTCCAAGACGGAGACAGACTTTGCGATGTCCACCAGAATGTGGTTGAGTAAAGAGTGCAAAACTTGCAATTCCATTCGAGCTTAACCTGGGATTCCTAAAGACGGAGGAGAATTATGAAGGTAACTGAAACAAATATTCACATGATATTGGGGCCAGTATTGGACTGACAATACATTCCTGGCGACTTTATGGTTCCAGGAGCAGCGTTAAATGCTCAACACTCCAGGGACCAATCCAAAGCATAGAAAATTTTCTTACAAATAGACCTTCTGACAGAGCGGGTCTCCGGTAAACGATGAATGGCAGTGTTGTCTGTTAAAATAAGTTAGGTCAGTTTCCCAACTAAAGCATGCAGGTTGCAAATGACAGGCACAGGAAGTTGAGTACTGTGGCGCATGGAAGCGCAGACTCGTGACAATGCTCTGGCACAGATTGGCAGAATCTTTTTGGCGAGAGAATAAGACGCTAGGTCTTCGATAAAACTGCATTCTCGTAAATTTCAGCATCTGCACCCAGTGATTCCAAGTTTAGCTTACTACACCAAATCAGATCAACCCCATCCTCATTTAAAACAACAGCATACTAGAACTAAAAACTAATTTAACCACAGAGGAGACATCATCCAACCACCGTACTACAGCCCAGACCCAAGAAACCTGCTGAAAAGAGCACAAGGACCGGAACACGTAGAAGCGCCCCCATAACGCCACGTCCAACGCAATAGGACATAACTATAAAGCGTCATTTCAACTTCTTACCCCAAGTATTGCTGATCGCACAGCATTATTCGACCACACCACAAATAGAACAAAACAAAGGAAACGCAGATACTGGGGAGAGGGGGAGAGAAACGTTGTACCACATTTAATGAATCAAATTGCAGATACAAGCATAAATAAAGGTAGAAATCGAAAAAGTGACACGTGATGTCCGCACGATTATCAAAGTCGGAGTCAGATGAATTTCTGGAAACGCGACAGATAATTGCGGGAGTGATTCCAGCCCCACCACCAGTACGTTGGTAGTCTGGGCTGCGATCTCGTTGATCCCAATCAAATCCCCCGCAACTGCCGCGGCGGTGTCCTGCAAAGCCCCGCCACTATTACAGACGCCACAATATCTTCGTTCATTTCCATCTGCATTATCGCATCGACGACAGGAGCGTATACCCTCACCACCGCAACTGCCGCCTCCTCTTCTACCTCCACTGCTACCGACACCATTGTAGCGATCTAAAATAATAACTTGTTAAGAATGTTCACATATGGTAAAGAGAGTGTGGAGCCCCAATTTCACCATAGAAGAGGGGACCGCTTCAATATGCCTGGCATTTGCACCACTAGTCATAACTGACAATGGGAATGGACCAGGGAAAAGGACAGAGGGCCGACCATCGGAACGCACCACAGAATGGCCGTCGACTGCCATGCCCTCCTCTAAAGCTATCCTCACGGAACCCTTCGTATGTCTTATTTCTGCACGAACAGGCCTCCCATTTATCGATTTGGTCAAAAACTCAGCTTCAGGACGTCAGCAATCACATGGATTGACAAATGTCACTGTTCCCCACCTAGAAAACATCGATCAATTCCAAGTAAATCGAGCGCTATTGGACGTGTTGGCACTCAACTCACCCTCGGGATCGGTTTCTTTCATCCGACTTTATGGATGCATTGACTGCACACGGGAATTCCCAGATCAGATCATCTTCCGTTATGGACCAGGCCAAATTGCGCAGAATCAGTATGCGATCAGGGATTTGTCGAAGGTAATTACTGCATAATATCTAGGAGCTTGCACCGCAGACTTGGTCACTACGCCCAAAGCAGGAGTGATCCAGTAGAGGATATGCAATACCACTACCGTCACCGAAATTATCATTTAGAAAACCGGAATTTTATCATGGACAAAAACAAACAGCTGACTAGCAATTGACCAAGGCAAATGTCAACATTTCATCTTACCTGAACCAATAGAGGGAACCATCTGCGCCTGCACGGTTCGACCTATGAGTTTGCCATTTTGACATTCGATAAACGCAGCCTGACAATCGGCATCCGATTGAAATTATATCAAACAAGATGAAGAACTGGAGAGACAAGGCATAAGTGGTAAAGAGATTGAGGCAAGCGACGCATGTGCGCGAAGAGGCTCGACACAGGCGCATCATGATCGCTCAATCAATAGCTTGCGTTCCCTCAAGGGGCGCAGAGTGGCTGTCCGCAGGGAAGTTCGGTCCACCAGTTGTCAATCCATTCGCCGTGCCACTGTGTGGTGAGATAAACTTGCTCAAGCAGCGCACAAAGACAAAGAAAAGAGAAAATGATAGTTGGTCCTCCTGAATGATAAAACCACGAAGGCTGGAATAGAAAGGCAAGTGCTGTGTGAGATATACTCACAGCGGAAGAGGTAGAGGTCCGCATCGCTCATTCCTCCCAGGTAGGCGTACGCACACAAAATACGCGGCTTTGGCGCGTCACGGTATCCACCCACGGGAGGCGGTACATTGAACCAGTTCCTCATCTGAAATACCAGCGCTAGCTACGATTAACCACAACTGTTTCAACCTCATGAGTTTAAAAAAAACGAATGCAGAAAGGAACCCAGGTGACCAAAAAATCGGAGTCCAGAAACGAAAAAAAAGCACGAATGAAGTTCGAGACAGCGTCAGCCGCTTTATTACATTTACTTAATTTACACAAGATGAATCGTAAGTTATTTTTTAAAAGGTCCTCCGCGCCCTCTTCCACCACGACCACCACGATTCTGGAAACGCCCACCGCCACGATTTCCACGATGTACGAAGCCACCGCCACGTCCTCCGCGAGCCTCACGTTTACCACCACGACCTTTAGCAGCAGAAATCTGGTCCTGCTTTGACCGCTTGGACACCGGACCGTCCTCCTCAGCATCACTATCAGAAACGTCACCTTCCTCAACCACATCGGCCTCTTCGTCGACACTATCGTCTCCACTGTCAACCTCATCGACTTCCTCATCGTCATCTTCTTCTTCTTCCTCTTCCTCTTCTTCTTCTTCTTCATCATCATCCCCCTCCTCCTCCTCAGATTCACTTCCTACTTGAGCAGGAAGCTCTGTCTTGGCTTTATTCTCTGCCCGGGGCTTCGGTTTCTCGGGAGCCTCTACAAAGCGAAGCGACTGTGAAGCAGCCAAATCTAAACAAAACAACGATTTCGAAAATGGCACTACTCTTTATGTCAGTTGAAGGACCAGCAGAACCATCTTGCATCTTCGTTTTGAGAACCCTTCCTTTGAGTTCTTGCTTGGCGCCCTCCTTCACCGCAGCCTCCGCTGCCTCTCTGGTCGCAAAGTATACGATTGCATTACTGAAATAGAACGAATCGCTACCCAGTACATGTTCAAACATTGTGAACAAAACAATTAAATCGCAAATTACCCATTGAACCGACCGTCCTTCTTTTTCATCATGAAAACGCTCTTGCACCCAGGAAAGGCTGCCCTCAGTTCATCGGCCGTAACAGCAAAAGCAATATTTGAAACAAAAACGGAGTAGTCTGCATTAGATTTTTCAGAGGTTATAAAACGCAGAGGACGCCCTCCCATAACCTTCCCCTCTGACTCTTTAAGAACTTTAGCCCTCTCCTCCACGCTATCGAAGCTGAGCATGAAACATCCTCTCCGCGTCAATTCAACTTTTTTGGCAGATGGAAACTGCTTCTTAACGTCATCAATTTCAGCACTGAAGGGCACATTAGTGACGATCAGTGAGGTCTCCGTAACAGGATTAAAGTTGCTTTGCGGTTTCAAAAACACTTTAACTTGCAATTCACCAAACCGATGATTCTGAAGTGCTTCCAAGGCCTTTTTAGCATCGTCTTCAGAGTTGCAATCAACGTAACATGCGTTAAATACACTATTTTTGCGACCTGAGGTAATAAGTCGCAGGTGCTTCGGCTCAACACCAACAATCTTCAAAATCTCCTTCTCCGTTACAGACTTCGGAATGGACGTCACAAACAAACATGTGAGAGGAGCGTCAGATCGACCCGGATAGGGATTTTTACTTGAACGAATCAGCCCAATATCCCCACCCGTGATTGACACAGCGGCAAGGGAACTCTGACTGTAAGCCGCTCCTGAACATGCAGAAACCGCCTTTTTTGCTACTGCATCATCCGCGAACCCGAGAAGAGCGACAGGAGAGTTGATGCAGGATATCGACTCCGGGCGTACGTTGCGCTTTGTAAGGAAACCACGCAATTCATTCTCAACTAATCTTGGAAAGTTGAAGAGCAGAACACTGGATGTCGACACTTTGAACTGCTCCTGCGCCCTCACTTTTGGCTCCAGCTGTTTAGTGGTACCCTTCGATTTTTCTGGATTGGATTTCACATCTGTCTGCTGACGCTGCTGTTGCGCCTTTTCGCGAGAGTTTGTCGGCTTGACAACCTTTTCGGGAAACTCATCCTCGGTGTCGCCGTTATGATCACTGTCGTCCTCGTCGCCATCTTCTTCACTATCTTCATCGGAATCGACCTCGCTCTCCCCTTCAACATCGAGTTCCGTACTACCAGAATCGTCAGCATCCTCAACAATCATCTGTTTAAGCTTCTTAACTTGAGCCGCATCAAGTTTGTTTTCTGAATCATTGTCGCCGCTGTCCTCTTCTCTAGGCCGTTTCTTCCCAACACTTTTGGTAACGGAAGGCCCGTTTGCTTTTGTGGATTGTACGTTTGGATCTGCAAAAGTGATAATGCCTCAATCAAGGGGAAAAGGCTTAATAGTGAGGTTGAAATTGGATTTTGCAAATAGTACTGGTAGCATTACAAACTCACTTCGATTCTTCTTTTGAGTCTGAAAAGTAATAAAAGGCAAATCAGCAAACACTTTGACAAATCTAAAAGTCAAACAGAAAGTGCTAAGCAAGCAAGACCACACAAACGACGCAGACGTCCCAAGCTCACCACGACCATGGCATGCAAACGCCAACAATGGAATCCCACGTGAAGTGGGTTCTTCGGGAAGATTTAAACAAACAGCGATGTAAGAATGTTCATTTTGTTTTGTGAGATTCTATTCTAAAAATAAAACAAACAAATTTGTAAAAACAAACGTTCATGCTCTGAATTCTGTATGGGCCGATTAGCTGTAATGCAGCACCATTCCAAATTAGGTTTTTGATTTGGTAGGCAGATGTTGTTTTTTGGGTTTTAAATGTTTCGATTAAAGCGATTACATTGATATTGTGTATTTGGTACAACGATTGCTCCTTGGGTCACTTGAATGATGCACTGCTTTTAGCACCCGGTGTTTTTAATTCAAAAAATGTCAGAATGCTAAAGCAGATGTCTCTTGGCATTGCTTGAATATCATACTGCTGAGTGTAAATACCAAAGCCAAGACTTAAGCGCCTGCATAGTCAGTACATCTGAGCGAACCACCAACCTTTGTGATTAAAAAGCTCTTTTTTGAGGCTCTGACTGTAGCTTCCCGAGACTCCCTTTAAGGTAAAAGAAAGCGCTGTGCTAGGGCAGAATACATATATTCTGGAAACAGAGGGCTTAGGGGCTGTTGGTACGGCCCAAAGGCCGACCAACTGGTTCAGTACAATATGGCCACCCAAGTGACCGAAACCGGCAGTTCAAACAAACAAAAGTATTACACTGACAAATAAAATCCACGCAGCTTAACATGCACTACCAGTGCGGGAAATGTAGCGGCCCGAGACTTCCTTTAAGGTAAAAGAAAGCATAGTACTGGGGCAGAATACATGTGTAATAATTTGTTTGTTCGAATTGCCGGTTTCGGTCCCTCAGGTAGCCATATTGCACTAGCCGGTTGGCCAGCCTCCGGGCCGTGCCAACAACCCCCAAGCCCTCTGTTTAAAGGATATATATTCTGCCCTAGGACTATGCCTTCTGTTGCATTAAAGGAAGTCTCGGGACGCTACATTGGTGGCAGGAACAAAATGCATGCAATACAAGTATGAAAAGCATAAAACGGTGCTATTGAATGGCATCCTGCACATTCTACATCTGTAGATACGCATTTTGATGAAGATAGGCGAGTTGCCCAATAACAGGAGAGAGAGCTTACGGAGAATGCTTGACTACAACGTTGCTGATCCCTCTTGGCAGATCTCCTGGACATGGAGTTCACGGCTAGTGACGCTTTAGTTGTTAATAGCCTCCTTGCAGAAAACGAGGGCGAGAGAGATGCCGAAAATTAACGTCGATTTCATCCCTTCTGTTGTGGGATGCCAGGGTCCTCCCGTCCTCAGCACATGCACTTCTTTCACACCGCCAAAGTTTGCCAGAAGCGGCATGGAGCAGGATAAAATCCATCGAAGTCGGGTGCGCTTTCCGTTGCCACCAATGTACCGTCCCGACACTTCCTTTAAGGTAAAAGAAGGCGTAGGGCAGAATATATATTCTGTAAACAGAGGGCTTGGGGGCTGTTGGCACAGCCCGGAGGCCAGCCAACCGGCTAGTGCAATATGGCTACCCAATTGACCAAAACCGGCTGTTCGAATAAACAAAGCACTACAGGGAAAATGTGAGCAGGCATTGGCGGGATTCGAAGTCCTTCTCTGGTATCCGAGCTTCATCTTACCAAGAATCGAGTGCCATTATGAATTTAAAATACTGGTTATAGAAATAACCGATCTCCACAACACACCCAAACAAGGAATTTGCCATCGATGATGTATGGGAGAAAGGACAAGGTTTCTACGAGTTAAACTGCCTTTTAGGTGTTCGACTTTTTAGTCTTATGGTCAGCTGCTATGTTTTATCTTATTTTTGGTTTTCGTATATGTGCGGGATTGTCTAGAATGGACAAAAGTGTTGTAACTCTGGAAAGCTACTTTGTGCTTTGAAAAGTCACTTGCACTCCCTATTTTGTAGAAACGAAATTCTGCATGTGATGAAGTGGTCGACCTTCTCTGAGAATTTCAAAGCGCTGAAAGGGCTCGAAGCTTTTGCATTATTAACATCTGAAAATAATGTGAAGTCTTGAACAAGATTTAAATGCCGTGCGTCCGAGAGAATATGCTATCCGCATAAACCAAAAAATTGCGTAGTGTAGCAGCTATTATGAAGCTCTTTCATCGTTCACCTCCTCTTCCTTACGGCTACCACTGACACGAACAGAATGATTGTTCTGCGGCATTTATTTTCTGAGATTGAAAAAGAGCGATACAACCTTAAGAGGAAATGGGAGGATGGCAACTCCCCTCCACTCCTCCCCGCCTTGGAAAATTCGACGCTCCCGCCATGCACAAGGTTTGAACTGTGTTCCTGCCTCTTGCCCAAGGAATCCATTTAGAGCAACATAAACAATACAATTAAGTCCCTGCAATGCATGATGCGTAGGTGAATGTGTGCTTTGGGTTCTGACTCAAATGAACAATACAGCGATGAGAGAGAGTTTCGGCATTAGGCGCAATTCTTAAAGCCTTAATATGGCATCCCCATGCAGAATAGTGGTACCTTAGCAATCGGAAAATTTGTGAATTGTAATATGTACACGAAATCTTAACTTGCCGTGCCTGAACAGTCCTGATGGATGCAAATACAATTGGTAAATACCCGCGCACCTGGTTTTTGCGGTTAAGAAATTGATAAAGTAAAATATGTTTTAAAAGCACTAGTACTTTAGCCTACGTAGGATGTAATTAAACATGCTGGAGTGACCGTGTGAATTCTACAACGTTTAAACAGCTCTATGCCTTAGCAATAAATCTCCTTTTTTATTGATAGGATTTACGCCAGGTGACGTTGTAATTCTTCTCAAAGTCGCAGTAAATTATGCCTTTCTAAGCCTTGAAAAATTGTAAAACATTCTGCTTGTCACTCCGTATATTCTGTGATCAAACTTTTTCAAAAAATCTGTGATAATGGAAAGGTTTCTTGTGAACATACCGGAAGACCATAAACTATAATGGTGCAATTGTGAAATAAAATCCCAGTGGCAAATTTCCCTTAGTTTTAAGGATAAAATTTAATTATAGAGAATAAAGAAAAGGAGATGTCGAATACTAGTACTGTAGCGCCCCAAGTCTTCCTTGAGGACATGATACTCAGGCAGAACATAAATATTCGACATACAGTAAGGCTTGGGGCCCGAAGGCCAGCCCACCCAGCGAAGTAACAGTGGCAGACCATCAGAGGGCCCCCTCAACAAGGTCGAGAGCTCACAGACCACCAACGTACTACATAGCCCCCTAGTCTTTTGAAGGTCAATATCCCGTGTCGGCAATCACAGCGCAGTCAGTACTGTGAGAAAACACCTACAAACATGCTATATATTGAATATCAACTCAAATTAGAAATACTTGACCATGGCGTCACCAATTCCCTCTGAAAATTTCACTGGATCTAAGTTCTTATCCTATATGGGGACTGGATTCAACCATCACAGTTGTCACAAATAGTTATAACGAAAGACAAACTTGGCGCATTTCGTGGGGGTTGTATTTCACGTCGACGCCTCTTTCGCAATTCCTTCTCACTTTAAAGCTGCGCACAAGTATATGCTCGGATCGCGCCTGGCGGAAATTGAAGTAGAGATGTCGCGCGTTGACACAATTGATTGTCTTTGTAATACTTTTGTTTGTTTGAACTGCCGGTTTCGGTCACTTGGGTGACCAGATTGTACTGAGCCGGTTGGTCGGCCTTTGGGCCGTGCCAACAGCCCCCAAGCCCTCTGTTTCCAGAATACATGTATTCTATCCCCAGTACTATGCCTTCTTTAACCTTAAAGGGAGTCTCGGGACGCTACATTGGTGGCAGCGGAAAGCGGACCCGACTTCGATGGATTTTATCCTGCCCCATGCCGCTTCTAGCAGATTTTGGCGGTGTGAAAGAAGTGCATGTGCTATGGATGGGAGAACCTCTGGTATCTCGTAACAGAAGAACCGAGATCGACGTCCAGCTTCGGCACCTCCCTCGCCCTCGTGTTCGACAGGGGAGCTATTAACAACTGAAGCGACACTAGCCGTGAACTCCAAGTCCAGTGGAACTACCGAGGAGGATCAGCGATGTTGTGTTCAAGCATCCTCCATAAGCTCTCTCTCCTGTTCTCAGATGTAGAATGTGCAGGATGCCATTGGATAGCATCGTTTTATGCTTTGCACAATTGGATGGCATGCCTTTTGTTCCTATGAGGTCCGACCGCCACATTTGCTTAGGTTCCTACGATGCTCTTGTGTTTCTTCTACGGTAGCAATTAAGCCTGGAGTCGCAATATGTGTTGTGTGTGTCTCGACCCATTTCGAATACTTGGATTCGTACCCCCATCTCTCATTGGACCACATTGCCGTGGGAGAGGACGGCCAAGGAGCGCGCATTTGCTGCACTGAGTGCTACGCGGAATTGATGGCACTACAGGAACACACTGCGTTTGAATCTCGACGACTTTGACGGTTAGTTCGTGGGTGCTTCTCGCAACACTGATTACGTTGTGATGGCTGACACAGGAGGCTGACCAAGGGGGGCGTCGGGGACGACGCTCGAAAGAAGAGAGAGGCTGTGTAATGCTTTGTTTGTTTGAACTGCCGGTTTCGATCACTTGGGTGGCCATATTGTACTGAGCCGTTTGGTCGGACTTTGAGCCGTGCCAGCAGCCCTTAAGCCCTCTGTTTCCAGAATACACGTATTCTACTCCCAGTACTATGCCTTCTTTTACCTTAAAGGGAGTCCTGGGACACTACAGTCTTACTCAAAAAAGCAGGCGATTCCCCAATGAGCCCCTCATATAATTCATGACAGCATATGATGTCACTTCAATTGTTGAGAGCGTTGCTACTGAACACAGGTCCTAGTATAGTTGCCGAGGGCAGATGTCATTTCACACATTCTGCTAAGAGTCACTATGATGCCTGGTGATCTGGTATAGAAAGCAGAACGTTTCGGATCTGGTTCGCCTTCCGCTTCCAACACTCCGGTTCCTCCAGCCATCTCCGAGGACGAAAAAGGGCAAAATGCTCGAGCATAATATACATTTTTGATGTGCACGCCGACTTGCTTATTGATAACATTACCCGAATGTTGTGAAGGAGGAGCGCCTAAGAGGTTCATTGCCAAAACCGATAGTTACGCAAAAGATTGACTTAATGCGCTTTAATTTTGGGCCGAATTCCACTCAAAAACCATGATTAGACTTAAAGAATCATTTTTTATAAAGCACATACAAGGCTTTTAGTTATAAGAGCAGCCGTAATTATTAATGAATTAGAAACAAGTTTGTTTAGTCGGTCCACTGTAGCGCCTTAATTTGGGGTGTGGGGAAGCGGGAAAACATATTTGGGTTAGGGCCGGTAACTGATGGTTCGGAGTATGTGGTGGTCTTCTCATTTTCAATGACAGTTACTGAGGAGTTGGTCCGCAGACGAGCAGAACACAATGAAGGCGAAATATGTAGCCTGGAAGAATTGGCGCTTCACCAACAAGACATCGAAAAGTATCTTTTACGTCGTTCTTTCTGTTAGAATTGAGTTTATAAATAAAAACTGTAAAAAGCTTCGAATTTTGTATCTCCAAAATAATCTTATCTCCAGAATCGGTATGGTCCGTATTGTCTTAGTTTCCTGCAGAAAATATTAATCGTTTAAAGGAGCTGGAATACCTTAATTTGGCTCTAAATAATATTGAAATAATTGAGAATTTAGAAGGTAAATGCACGTGTGTAGTCTAGTTTTAGGCTGCGAGTCTCTAAAGAAATTGGAGCTCACGGTGAACTTTATCGGTGATTTGACGAGCGTGGAAAACCTAGTAAATTTGGGGACTCTCGAAGAGCTGTACAAAAATTTGTGCTCATAATTACTTTTAAAGTTATTTAATAGGGAATCCGTGCACTGACTACACTGGATACAGGGAATATGTCATCGCTACGTTGCCCCAATTAAAAGTTGCTTAAATTATTTTGACGACTGTCCAAGGTATTAGATGGAGAAGAAATCGGGAAATCTGAACGCATTACAGCTTTTCAAAACCTTTCAAAACATTACAAAACCATACTAAAATCTCAAGAGGACTACTTTTGCAAGAGGGTGTGCAGGTTCTTATCTGTTAACGTTCAGGCCCTTGAGAAAGTCCAGGCTCAGCAAAGGAGGGAAATTTTTTCAAAAAAGCTGGAAGAAAATAATGGGTGATGCATTGATAATTAACATCATTTTGGCGTTATATGCCATACATCTTAAAGCTTATTTACCTTTGTTGTCAAGGTTTTCAAATCTTTAAAATTTGTAAGTTAATAATTCGCGTTTACCCGTCGATGCTTAATTGGTGTCTTTTCTGTTTCTACAATTTTGAAAACTATTTACTTTGCATGTTTTTTACAAATTTATCCAACAACTTTATTAGAGATTCTAATTTGTTGCATTCTACAGTAACGGAGTTGAACTTAATGAGTAGCCTACTACACCATCGTGGTGGGTATTCTGGCGAAGCAACTTGGTTTATTTCACCTAGTGACCAGAATCATGCTATAGTTTTTGGGCGCTCTTATTTGGATGTGGCGTTGAACACAGATATCTGCCCTGATATTAATTTTATCGGGCATCGGAAACTTTGTATGCATTTTGGAACTTTTCCCCACAGCAGCTGTGTGGACAATCTCGATCTAAGCCTAAAATCGACAAATGTTTTTAAAAAAATCATGCTTGGTCTACACCACTCTAATAATTATTTAATCAAAGAATGATATACCTGCTAATTTGCCTATTTCAGTGACATAGAAAAGATAGCAAAAGAATTTTGGCAAGAAAAGGGTCCCTACACTCCGGAATCACGAACTGAAACGTACGAGTTTCTTCGTTTGCAGAAGGAGCAAGAATCGAAAAAAGCTGCCTCTTTTGAGTACGCTAAATGTGCTTTTGTCCACTGGTATTAAGTAACGTGTAGGTAACTACTATTTTTGTTAAATCTGCCTTGTGGAATCAGTGTATGGAGGTATGAGACTTTTAAGTGAAATCATTTTTGGTTATTGGATGTGTTATGCTTGATCGTAGCTCAATCTAGCATAGTATGTTGCACCAAAGCGGGCCAAAGTACGTTGTGCTTTTGTATTTTGAAGAGAGACGAAGCCGAGACGAAAAATTTTCTTTGCTGAAGATGGTCGTCCTTACAACATAAATGAGCCAAAGTAAGTACTTTTCTCTAGCTGAGTGTCTACATATTTAGCCTATTTTGTTCGGGAAACATTGAAAAAAAATTAGAAGCTTATTTATGAGGCTACCATTTTTCATTCCCAAGAGACCGATTAATTTCTGGCGCATTTACAGAGGCGATTTATTGTACTGTAACAGTAATAAGCCGAGTTACTTGTAAGTTATGTTAAAACTATCTGCCGTTAGCATTTTCATCTCAAGGAAGGAGAAGATAGAGATGGTTTGAGCAAAAGGCAGCAAATAAAACGAGGCTCGGTGGAGAGGAGTGAATGGGTGATTTCGGTCAGTAGGTTTGGCTGTGACGTACTCCACCCAAACGATTTGTAACTCACTTTGTTAAACTTGCTACTTTTAACTCGTGTGATTACCACTTTGTAGGATTGAATTTAAATTTTACGAAGAAGTCATGGAGAATGAGCAGTATTTTGTGCTGGATATTGCTGCATACAAGTGAGTTTTCTGGTGTGCCACTCTTTGAAGTATGAGCAACCTTCACTGAGGTGATAGTGAGGTATCTGATTTGATTAACGCAGAATTTAATATTAATCCGAATTAACTACCATCGACTCAAAAAATTGGGCTGACGTTAGCGTTACATGTTCTTATGCAAGTAGAAGTCGTGGGTTTCAGGTACTAAGTATGTGCTGGAAGCTAAGCAATTGAGGATGTTTATTTAAGTATTAGAGGGTTGAGAAGCCTTGATTTGTATCGTCTGATGTAAATTGTTAGTCAGGGTGGAGTGCGCTATGATAATGAAAGCAATGTTGGAGGAGGATGCAAAGTTTAAGGTGTTTTAAAGCTCACTGAAGCTAATCTGGATGTGTCGGTATTATTGTGTGTTGTACCAAACGCGACTAGCCCATTCTGGTTAAAGTGGAGATTTTGGTTACCTAAATTGATTTTCTTTTCTGCATGAGTCTTGAAAAGTTTGACGACGATGAGTAAACACTCTTTTACTTTTTGTTCTCTCTAATGATGATACTTTAAATCGTACATACTGAGTATTAAAGTGTTTTTAACGTGGGATAATAATTTTGTTACCCCTTAGGTTAATTTTCAATTGTCTGGTGCTACTGAGCTTTGCAATTTCATCTTTGCAGAAACATGGACACTAGTCTAATTGACTGTGATGTGCAGACAAATTATGTTCGTGTGACACTTAGAAATAAGGTAAGTAGCGATATTTTTTGTGGGTAATAATTCGTTCATCCGAGTGAAATTACCTCAGCCCAGTAGGTAATAAGCCTAGCTGATACGGGTTGAAGGGAGGGTTGTATGCATTCACTTGAGGACGAGTGCCAGCGGATGTCAATTTTGATAATAAGTGGAGTCAGATTTGAGCAGACTGTCACATGTGGCTGTCTCTAAGGTGTTCCAAATGGCTCTTCCTGAAGAGGTTCATCCGGACAAATCCTCAGTCCAGCGTTCCCGTGTAACCGGTCGACTGCTCGTTCGGATGCCCAAAGTCAAGGTAAGCAGTCTTTTTGGTCACATTTTGCTTTTCTCACCCTTTGATCCGATTTGATGTTCATTCCTATTGTATATTTATTTGAACTTATATTCAGAGATAAATGGATTTTTTTAAGTTTGTTTTCAATGGGTGTCTTTTTGTTCACGAATACATTGAAATGATTTTGTTTATAGTCTTCTTCGATTATTGAACCTCAGAATACAAAGTGGAAACGCACTACTGGTAGTGTAGAGAAAACAGAAAGCAAAGAGTAAGTTTTTGTCCGTGTTCTATAGAAGTTCAGGGGAAGTTTTTAAAACCATTAATTAAAAAAAGAAAAAATAAAGCATCGAATTAATTATAGAACATGGTATCATAATCAAGGGCTATTCGAATTGCTCTAGGGAGAGAGGGTAATATTAAAGACTCAGCATCCTTCTGTAACTGGCTTTTGATAAGCACCTTACTCTCCTTTTACTTAAAATAGGGTGAGTCTGAGATTGCTTGCAATTTATTTCACAGAAGTTAGTTTATGTAGTGACATTATTACGTTACTTTGATTGCGAAATTGCTCTTGAGTATTCAGAGTGTGTTTAATGTGTTAGAATCACCATAACGAATATTTTCAATGGTCAGTTAATTATGCCATGCAACTAGCTGTGAGCATCAGCAAAAAATGGTGGATGTAGACTTAGCAACGTACAGCCTTAGAAATCCAAGTATTTTGCTTTGGCTGTTTTATTCCATCTTGCTACAGCAAGATGACGGGAGGCAAGTCCAATTTCCTAACGGTAGGGGAGACGACAGCCTCGGTGGACTGGCGAAACATCATAAACGCCGGGGACAGCCGTTCGGGCGACTTGGAGATGCAGAAGCGGGCACCAGTCCACCGTCGCAAGGAGAGGGAAAACAGTCCCAGCTTTGTTGACAATCCGGATGTTCCCCCCCTTGAATAATCGTGTGATCCTGAAGGGTGGAACAAACAAATTTTGAGCCTTTTAATAAAATACTAAAGTGTTCTTCATTGTGGTGATTGTGTAACAAGCATTTCATAAGGGTATGGTTTCGTTGCCTGCCGGCGCCAATCTAAATTGTATAAGTCATTTTTTGCATCGCATCCGGTGGAAAGCGTGTGCATGAAAGTGGCGTTTCTCCTCTGACATGTTTGCTCTGTTTGGCTGCTAAAATTATTACCCAAAATCTACAATGTACACTCAATCGAGTGAAAAGTAGCGATCATATCCAAGCGACTACAGTTACAGTTGCACGTTGTCCTCCAGGCTAATTAAGATACTGTTTGGTTCGAATAACCCCAACCGCAGGAGGAACTCCACCCAAAACTCATGTTGCAAGGTACTTTGAAAGATCATTTTTAGCCCATTTATGAAGTGATCAAAATAAATGCAAGTCGATCGAAATCATGAGGCCAACTACGAAGTGAATCCGAATAAAGTGTGACAGATCGCCATCTTGCTTAATCTCAGTGCTTGTTAACAAAAAGCGAAATGAATGCAGCCTCATACGTGGGTACCCACATTGAGACAATTTATGTCTGAATTTGTGTTAATCAAATATCGCTTAAAAGTGGCAAAAAGCGAGTGTGGAGATAGGGGGAGTGCATAACTGGAGCAAAGCCACTCAGCGGTAAAGCTCGCGAAGGGCACAGCGCTTGCCATCCTCGCATCAAATATTTACAGCGTTAACCTTAGACAACGGGGAAGCGGATGGGTGAATCGCTGCTCCTGCCTCCTCGTCTCATTTCAAATTCATGCCTGATTGACAGCACCTGGGGCAATCTTGATAAAAGCCACCCTAAGATTCACATGCCTGCGCTTACCTCGACCGCCCTCCCGATACACCTACTATGATTGACACTTGGACGTAGATGGCGAACAGTTAGGCGAGTGTTCTATCGACTGCTGATCTTCAGTCGTCAGGATTACTTAAGTCTCTCAAATTGCAGAAACGACTTCATCACTTAATTTAGCGCAATGACATTTTCAAGACTGAAATACATGAGAGAATTTGGATACTATAAATGGCTCGAATGCGTTTTTTTATCTTCATGTCACTCTCATTCACTGATATGCGCGTCATAGATATGAAAGCACTCGCCCTTATCGCTTGCATTCCATTAAATAGTATCGCAAATAAAAGCTAGTAAGGTGATGTTATTGGGCTAAGATTTATAAGATCTTACGAAAACGTTTCCACTTCTGTACCACACCAATATCGCAATAGAATTGGGTTCAGCTACTTCTCTACAAACAGCGACATCTGCATGGATGTGTTGAAGATGGTGATTTTAACAAGCATTAAAGGAATCCGGGATCAAATTACCAACTTAACAGCCTGAAGATGAAGTCACTGCATTACCCAGAAGTTCACACGACTACTGCAGTTTAAATAGCGTCTGTAAGGTCAACATCGCTGTGATTATTTTGAGCGCAATAAGTTTTTCCTACCTCATTAAATTACATTGAAATATTACCTTTAATATTACTTAATCATATTACTTATTATTCTGGAGGTACTCTATCCACTGACTGTGAAGATTATCACTTCAACCTGCCCTAAGAAGACTGTTATAGAAATGACGTAAAAAATAGCATCGCAAAGTACAAGTATTCTGTTCTGACCATCTCTTGAAGGCGAGGATAAAGCCTACGAATGTAACTAGCCTATTTGGTGGTAAGCGCTTAATAATCCATCTCCATCTCATCACTCGAGAGGGTAAATACTTTTCGACAGCTGTCAGGACGATAATCGCTCAGCTCTCCCCACTTTCCCCCCTCATTCCATTCTCCCAAGAACTCTCACTTCTCAATCACCCACCTATTCCATCCCACCCCCTCCTTGGCTCGTTTGTTCGTTCGTTCGTTCGTTTACTGCTCACTTGTTTTCCTCCCCTAATGCATAATTTACACGTGCTGCAGTGCTTGCATTTCTTCTCTTTCCTCCCTGTCACTGCGTGTACTCGTTTCCCTCCTCGTTCTGAGGCAAACGAACCTCCCAACTGCGGTAGGTCAAGTCTGCCGGGTGGGCTTGCACGCCCATGAGAAAGTGAAGTAGCAAAATTTGAGTGGTTCCAAATCTTAATGGGAAAAGTTACTCGCCCACAGAAAATACGAGTGCAATCACGAGGTGGTGGAGTTTCCCCTCTGCTGTCGATCTGAAGGTCTCTAATGATTGCCAAAGCAAATCGGAAACAGTGAATGTAAATCGCGTACACTTATCACAAAAGTCAACAGAAAAATTTACTTTAACATTTATCAAGGGATGATGAGTATTTAGATAGGAAGTACTTCAGCGATCGCTTTCTCAATTGGACTGACGAACACATCATTGAAATATCCTCTTGGGACGGTATCATGTTCAAAACTACTTAATAAAAGTTACTTTTCAATGAACAGATTAAAGTAGTTGCGCGAGACCCATCGGCAACTTAACATTATTAAGGTTACGAACTCCTCCTCTTGCGTTTGAAAGAACCAGAACGCGTCCAATTCCCATCAGCCATGGACTGACGCCAACAAGTCTGCTAAAGCTATATGACTTTGAATGCTTGGGTAATTCAGCTACTTTTGGGAATGAGTTGTAGATTTGCAGGCTTGCTGCAACACCTGTAGGCGTAATGTCAAAAAGAATTTCTAGAATGCGTCTACTGAAATATAGACATTTTTTATTCTCAGGCACCCATTTCATTACAAAAAAAACGCAGTAGAATTTCAGTCTACTGCTAATCACTTTACAATCCATATAAGTGGCTTCTTTAATGTAAAATGCCTTTTTTACCTTCGAAGCAAATTGTTGATTAATTAAATCGTCCACTAGATCGTCTTCTGTTTCTTGGCGTTAATTTAGGGTACAGATAATGTAAGCTCTGAAGACTTTATGATATAAGTTTCTATCAAGACCACCTCTTCAGCATGCTACCTCGAGATGAATATTTCATCACAAGGTCATTGCGCCTAGTCGTGTTGTTTTTACTTTTCACGGGGAATCGACGAGGAGTACTCCTGTGCTTTCCCACTTGCTGATGTGTCAATCAAAAGCACACAGCCAAAGCCACAGGCTAGTCATGGCTATACCCATGGCTATGGTGACATGATTAGAAAACCGAGTGCATTTATCCTACGATTTGTAAAATAGTAGCGCCGTTGCAAGTTTATTTTAGCTTGCTGGAAATGCCAATTAAAAAACCCCTAAACTAATGCATTAAAATTCGTTTCACTCATTGTTAATGCAATATAGATGCATATGATTCGGGTAGATTGATGCGGCAAGTCCAGATCAGGAACAGAAGTCATTTTCCGATTTTCGGTAATTTACTATATCATTGAAGGTTTTACGATTCCATTCCAGATTCGAGAGATGATAGATTTTGATTGTAAGGTAGGTCATTGTGCTGCTGCGACTATTATTTTCGGTCATCGTCTTATGAGTAAATTCCTCCTTCTCAACCCTCATCAAAATCCAGCTCTCCTTATTACACATGATGGCTTCCAGTTTCTAAAGGGCTGACATTCCATCCTGCATGCTTTAAGCAGATACGCGAACCGATAAAGTTGCCTATTGTGAGTAGGCAAATGTTAATTAAGATGGATTGCCTATCCTAATTACAGTATCGACACTACGTGTTTTTCCTTCTAAAATCTAGCAGGTGCGATCTTCAAAATTAACTACTGTCATTCAAAAAAAAGTAATCCTGCCGTTTTTAAAGGTTCAGGTGCTAAAAACTAATACCTGCTATTTTTAAATGTGGCTACAAAAAGAGGCCTGTCTGGGTACCGTATTACAAGTCTCATTTGTAAAATTATGTAAAACTTGGAGTTGACAGTTGCGCAAGCACATCACGATTAGTGATTGGAGAGAGGCACTTGAGTACCGTCATGGCAGACGGTGCCGTACCCACCAACCAACAATTCTTCAGAAAGTCGTAAACAAGCATAATGAACAATGAAGTTGCAACCAAATAAAAAGAAAGTTTGGGAACAGACAAGGATTCATCGCAGACAGCATGCACTTCTCCCTTCATAGGAATGGTCAACCGCATTTTTGGCCCCACGGCTTTCACTTTCTGGGAGATCTAAAATAAAAGTTTTACTCTATTGAATTATTCGTAAATGGGATTTCGGGAGATGCGAAATAACTAGGTGAATATCGTAATTAGGCGAGAAACCCCATTTTTAGTCATTAGAAAGAAATGCTATGGGAGGGGAGAAATGTGCTCCTTATTCACAAAGAGTTCAATAGTTTCTTGTCATAAGGATAATTAAGGTGGGATTTTTTGCAGGGTATGTATTTATTTTAAAAAAAATGTTTGTGGAACAGTGACGAAGGTTGATGTACGTGAGCGATAAATCATGATGCCCGGGAGTCGGAAGTAAGGAGAAACCCATCATGGCCGGAAGTGCTGTTGCATTCTTTCCTGCTTCGGTTGCCCCAGTGAAATGAGATGAATTAAACCCACGGAGTATTGACACTAGCATGTTCATTAACTACATTTTTGGAGTGCTTGATGAAAAGTTGGACGCATGGATGGATAAATGTGAGTGTACACGCATGATTAGTGGCATTTTTTCGACTGACGAAGCTTAATTAAACTCACCTCCTCATTGAGGCTCATGTCGTATCCCCTTAACGCCATGCACCCCAGGGTTTCTTACATTAAAATGCATCGTCCACTTTTAAGCCATCTCTATTGAATTCATGGAGAACGAGTCAAACCTTTAAAGGTTTACTCGGTATTCTCAGCCAAAAACTGTTTAGCAGTTCTGTTAAAAAATTGACTTAGTTGGCGCTAAGCTGATTTGCCATTAGTCTTATTTTAAGTGATCCGGTTAGCCCGGTTGAGCTAACAATTATTCACTCAAAAAGTATTTAACTGAAATGATACAAATGGTGGAGAAGTACGGTGAGTATATGCGAGTAAAAATGCAGAGATCTTGTATGAGAGTGGTGGGATCCACTTGTCATTTATTCGTTTATTTCAGCTAATTTTGATGTGATGAGCAGCGTCCTCTGTTCACACGCCTTAGACGCATGCATCGTCAGTCACAATAAACAAATTGACTTTTTGGACCAAAGAGTCATAACAGGCTTTCTTCTCCCAACAATATCATGAAATCAGACATGTGAGTCAAGCGTCGAGGCGTCTGGAGTACATTAGAGCAGAAATTCAAGCCTGGACAGGTGATTAAAAGTGCTGTTGCTTTTTACCGTCTTTGGAGAAAATCAGCACATGGAGCTGTAGAGGAAAAACAGAAGTACTTTTGTCGCTGGTTGACTGCCCAGTTCAAAGGTGTTTTCCACACGTCTGGTTTGATAAGAGGTTTTTTACAAAATGCATACCTTTCACGTTGAGGTGTGACCATTCTTCTGACTTGCATGAACTTACGTTGACAAACAAGAATCTATGAAATTCTACTCTTCACGGTGCTGGCATTATTCACTCTTGACGCAATCTATAATTTTCATTAAAGAACGATAAATGTCAAGAGCAGACATTAAGGTGTAAGCAGAAAACGTATATTTTACCTTCATCTAATGTAAAAAAAGTGGGAAGAATTGGTTGAAAATGAATTGTAATGATTCGTTGTTAATATTGCTGCCAGGTAACCATCATTAACCCTCGAATTTAGGTAAAACCCATTCATCTTGATGATTATTAAAGATATTCATTGAAAATTTTTTTTCAAATTTCACGCCTCTATTCTCAGCTTAAATTCACATGCATCTGCGTACTCTCATGCAATGGTGCCGCATGGAGCACTCCTCTGCCACAGCAGCTGCTGCTTGCATCCGGTAGAGATTGGATTCCCCTGACAGGACTAAATTGTTGATTAATGGACCCGTCTTCAGTCCTAACAGTAGGGAAGTGTCGCACATCACATTGTGTGAGGAATCACTTGTGCAATGGTTTGGGGCAATTCATTATGGGCCAAATGTCTCCTCTTCAGCTACCATCAAGTCGTGATTATTTACGTTGAGCTGGCGTGATCATGACTCCTCCCAACAGTTGCTAACCATTTCAAATGTGTAAATGTGGGTTTTTAGGAGATGAATTGAGATTTTGATCACCCCTTTTTGACCGATGTGGGATGGTTATATTTTTTAAATAGAAGAGGTTGCACAGCTTTACTGCGAATGCAAATTTTACCGTTTTTAACTCGCAAGGTGTATTGCTTGGTTTAACTTTAAAAATAGTGATTATTTCACATTTGAAGGAGAAATTTGTCAATTGCCTCAATTACGATGCGGGATTGGTGAGAGCTTTTATTACCTATGAAACAGGTAGTCAATAGAACTTTCATTTTTTGTTTTTTTCTGGTCTTGAAATTAACTAAAAGCGACGGTTCAATTTAAGTAACACTTTGCTTACCATTAAAACGTGTTATTATTTAAATCAAATTAATCCTCTTAATAATTACTGAATGACCAACATCCTCTTGAGTGACTTTTGAATTTCATGGACCACAAAGTTCTTTCCCGCTCATTTATTTGAGGAAATCTTGCTCGATCTCATTAATGGGAATCGCTTTGAATCGTTTACCCTTCTCTCTAATCTCCGACGCAGTCATTTTTAGATTTTTTTTAAATTAAAACTTAACCCATTGGTGCTTTGGGATTCATTCTCCTTGTTGGATTAGGATTTCACCCTTTTACTCTAGGAACCTTTAAAGTGACTAAAGCGAAACAGTATTCAAAGCTGCATTAATTCAAAGCGACTTTCTTATTAGCACTAGCTTAATAAGAATAAGAGTCGAACTGCTCCCCATTAATCTGTTCTTACTCCACGAGGCCTCATTTCAGTTGTCAAAAAACCGCAGAAGTATACACTAACTACTGACAATTTCTGGGTTTTCGAAATGGAAGCTATCTGAGTACGGATCTGCGAACATGACTGTAAAATTTATGCTCACCTTCATTCTCTGTACAATCGTCCTCAGTGAGTAAAACAAAGCCATGTCCGTCCTTTTGTTCCGTAGGTTCTCTTACATTACGAACGGATTCATTATAGGGTCCCCGAAGGTGCGGTATTCGTTCAATGTGACCCTGTAGAATGCAGTCAGCATCTGGTGGATCCCCCTCATCATAAAAGGCTGCTTTCGGAAAATACTTCCGGAGTCTCCAACGTAGTCGCCGGAGTGCCAGCCACGACTGGGATCGGAGAGGAAAGAACGACATATGGAAAAGAACAAACTGGAAAGCTATAGATATACACACTCATAAACCACATAAGATATTTTGAGGTCTGAGATTGTGTTCAAAATGACTGAAGGAATTTTAGCGAATCAAGTCAGTCTCTACACTTCACTGAATGGCAATTTCGTCAAGAAATTCGCTTTGGATCGATCGAGAACTGCTAAATACATTGATTGAATGCGTACGTGCTAATATTCAACTGACCATAACTTCCCCAAATGCTTCAATTGTCTTACAATTACAAAATTGGTAAGAAACACTCAATTCACTATTTCTTACCTTTTATGGTAACACCTCAGACCACGAAAAGCTAACTTGTTGGTGCCATAGCCTAAAGGGGCTCTAAATCAACCAATGACCTAAAGCAACTCCGTCGATTGTGAATGGGATCTCGAAAATACTTATTCCTTCAAAATTCCGATTCCTAAAAGAAGCTGTTCAAAACAATTTTTAAGCAGCAGTTGTTTTATGCCCACTGTTTACAAGACGGTTGGTACTAAAGTCCGATTCGAACTGATCGGAAAGCATTTATATCCTCAATAAAAGTGGCAGAAAAAGTGAGGATTAAGAGGCACTTTATTATTTACTCTTGTTCGAAGCCATATCTAAATGGTAATGGTCGAGGTGTGGTAACGACTGAAAATGTAGCTGAAAGCCCATAAAAACATTAAAATGACTTGCATCCTGTTAAATATGCAAGATTTTTGTTTAAAAACAAAAATGCTCCTTACTAAATTTCCCTTTTTCATAGAAAAATCTATGAAGTTAACAGCAAACACTACAAAAAGTCCCCTACAGCGCATGTACTTACGAAGGTACAAGTGGATAAAAAATTTACATGATTGCGAAGGGTCGATTTTGAGGAATTTATATTGGAGCGGTCAGGGGTGGTCCGGCGTTCATTATTGCAGAATGGTGAATCAGTGTATCGACTGCACTTGATAGCGAGTTCCTTTCGTTTTGTAAAATCAGGAGTACTCCTTGACCGGGCACAGAACTGCTTTCTAAAAAACGCAATCCATTCACTATTTGTTGCGAAAAAATTGGAGTTTCGGATGCAATAAAATGAAATGAAATGCTTAAAACTTGCTACATTCATCCAGTTCCTAATGAAAAACTCCAACTACTTACGGTCGTATGTCCTGCATCCTGCTTTAACAGTTGGATTTCGCCTGCAAATTTGGAAACACTTGTGGGCAGTTGCGAATGCTAAGACAGCCAATGAGGACGCAGTCACCTCCGATGCATTTCGATCGCGCACGACCTTCCGATTGGTCATCTCTGTAATGTTGATCGTTGGTTGGCTAAAAATGACGACGGAAGGATAGCTTTGGCTGCATCCACAAAATAACATTCTCTCATCGAGTCCCCATTATTTCCACTTCCTTGAAAGGGGCCAATAAAGCACTCTAGGTGCAGCATTTTGACCAATGCGGCCAATTCGTAAGAACGCGTAATGCGAAGACTTAATCCACAAGGTGGTTTTGACTTGTCATTTTGATGAATGTATTTTGAAAAGAAACAAGTTGTCACACCGTTTTAAAGACCATTTCTCGATCATTAAGACTTCGTGGGGTCTTAATATGCCTCTGAAAGAATGCACAATGTTGAATGCGATCGTGGGAGAAGGGAGGGTACTGGGTTTCAAAAACTTATTGTTCTTTGAGTAGTTTTAGATCAGGACATTTATTCCTGCCGAGATATAGGAAAAACGACAAATTGTTACGCGGGAAGGTTGGAGAGACGTTTGATTTTTTGCCACCTAACCTCAGTGCCCATTCCAACGCTCCCTTTATAAGGCATTTAACCATCTGAAGAGCTTTTTACAAGGTAGTGGTGACACATTCCATAATCAAATTTGCAAAATATTTCAGGTGTAAATATTTTGATGCTCGCATTTTAAAATGCATTTGTATATTGCCTAAATAATCACTTTGTTAAACATTAATGCCCGGTCTCACACAATTCCTGTGCTATCTCCCGTCTTCAATAAAGCTTTTGACATCTGATGAAAATTTAAGACGGGCTAGTAAAAACCAGTCTAGAGAAATTAATTTTAAATAATAGCAAAGAAATCGAGCAATTCATTTGCCAAAGTTAGGTTAAATTCTTCTCGGCCAAACCTCACATGTATTTAAATGGTACCCCAAGTGGAAATATTTGTCAAGCTTTTATTGTCCCATTTTAAGTGAAGATGTATTTAAAACCTAACCTTTGGAGGCCCATATTTCCCCATATATCGTGAACTCAAATGAGGCTGGTCGGTAATACCCTCTCTGATCAATGTGTTAAACAGTAAATAAACCCTACCATCAAAACGAATGCTGCACTAGTCATTTTCCTCTTAAACTGGAACTACCCTATGTATTTTATGATTCTATGCAACAGGTTGAAGGCCCATCAAACTAGGCAGAACGATAGTAAATTCAGGGACCCGCCAAGTTCTAAGGCCTTTTAAACAAAGTGTCGTTTGAACAAGATTGCGAATATCTTTGTTAAGTCCCACGAATCCATTGAAACTGAACATTTTTAACTCAATGAAAGTTTTATTGACAATGGTGGTTGACTTGAAACGATATTACTGAACCAGAAGAATTAACTGCAGGTAATTATTAAGCACCCTCGACCCTGTAATTCAACTAGTCATGTGCTAAGATCAAAGTGCCTTATCGCAAATAGCATTTGGTTGCAGATTAGTGTCCGCACGCACCCGGTGGCATTGCGTCATTAAGGCAATTATGTGGATCAAGAAGAACTCCTTCCCATGAAAATATGTTCAGTAATGATGACCATATTTGAGCGTTGTCTGCCCAACATATCCAACAAAAATTTTAATTGTTTACGGTGCTCTCCAGCTATGACTATCGCCTCCTAACCCTCTTGCACTTTAATATCAACTTCCTCTTCAGTGGCTTGATGCATTTAGAACACAGGAAAGGCCACATAAGTTTAAATTTATTAAAATTACATAAGAGGGCAGCATTACTGAGCCAGTAATAATGCTCAACAACCGGTAGCGTAAAATGGAGGGGAAGCACGTGATTAAGGAACCAAATGAGCTAACTGACAATTATCAGTCTGGTCTGCAATAGATTATTGCACTCCATATCATACATTCCAAAGACATTATGAACAAGTCTGGATGCTAAATGACAAAAGCATATAGAATTCAGTATAAACTCAGAAAAAACAGAGTAAATAGAAATTAAATTTACGTAGCCATAATACACCAAAAAGCGTAGCTCAAGAGCATGTGGGCTTATTGAAGTGACCTGATTGTAATACATTGTTTGTTCGAACTACCGGTTTAGGTGACTTGGGTGGCCATCTTGTTCTAGCCGATTGGTCGGCCTCCGGGCTGTGCCAACAGCCCCCAAGTCCTCTGTTCCCGGAATATATATTCTGTCCTAGTACTGCGCCTTCTTTTACCTTAAGGGGAGCCTCGGGACGCTACACTGATATTTTGTTTGACTGGGCGTGTAACCGCAATTACACTTCCGCCACGCGGACTGTATTTTCGCTCTACATAGAGATATTTGGGGCACATGGTTAGCCTCTCAACTATTCTGGAAGGCTCAGAGCGATATATTTGCACTTAAGAGGCACATTGAAGTAACCTGGAACGTAAGTGAGGAATCTAAAACGTGGGCTAGTTGGAAATTAATAAAGTTTTACCATTGTAATTCATGTTCGTCAGAGAAACTGGGGAGAGGGTGGAGGTCTGTTGGAACAACGGTTTAGCGATGCAAAGATTAATGCATTAAAAGTGACCTACCAACAAAGGAGCTATACTTGGCGCAAAACAAAACCTTATTTAATAGTTTCGGAACCAAATTTTGGGGAAATGCAAAAGTTCTTCATGCTTATTAGGCTCAATAGAAGCTAAACTACGCGCATAAATTATCTTTAAATTAGTTTTTGCTTTAAACCATAATTATGATGGCTTTTTCTTAATTACATAGACAGAATATAGCTCCTTTAAAGCATGTTTTAATGCACTACTATGAAGTGTTGTATTTTGATGCTACGCAGGTGATCGCAGGAACGTGTAAATAAGGTACGTTATTAACGCTATTTTTCGATGGATTGCTTTATGCAGCCTGGAATTTCATTGTATGCAGATTGACTTATTCGGGCTTTGATTTGATGAAAAATTGTGGAAATGTGCTTGGAGTTGAGTTTTAAATCCAGTTTCCCTAAAAAATTATGAGGAGAACTTGTCCATAAATCATGCAGGATTTGCACTTACATGGTGCATTGCATGTCGCCCCATTTGCACATTTGTTGTGCTAAATCTTTGCAAATTTGCCTTTGAAGGAATGATGTACTAAACCATGTTTGATTTTGTTGTTCGTTCCTGTACCGAATGTTTCTTGGTTGCGACTTTGCGTGACTTCCCATTTGTTGACTGTCAATTGGTGTAAAAGTCTGCCTTCGCCCAATTAAATCTACTTTGATCTACGATATTTTGTCTAACTATTTTAAATTTTGGCTCATGATGAACTCCTGATCTCACACGTGACCGTTTGTCCCTGCATCGCGTTTAGATTTATGCACGATGAAGTTGAAAGCGAGCAAAATTGAACAGCTTCTCACCACCTGTCCTAAAAGCCTTGATCCCTGGACCCTGGAACCACTGCACTCGGTTGCTTTTTTCGACTCGCTGGTTAACCAGGAGGAGCTTCCTCTCTCTGAGGCACAACCACCGATTTCATTTCCCGATCCCTCCCTCCCTCTCGCCCACTTTGACGCTGAGGTGCCTCGTGATTTCGACAGCGGCGAGATCGTTGACGATTATATAGTCTGCTCTTGCTCCGGCGATCTTTTCGCCTCTGAAGCCTCAAATTCCTCAACTACGTCTACAGCGGATTTATTTTTGGCAGATATTTGTAAAGTACTTTCGCCATCCTATAGTAGTGATGGCGAAAGCCTTCTAAAAGGGTGCTTTACCAATATTCCCACAGTTTCGGCGGATGGCTTGGTTGATGGGTATCTCTCACTCTGCTCTGAGGAATTTCTCTCACTTTGTGCTCAATCTAGACGTGAACCGACGAGTTATGCAGGTGACGCCGAATATGAGAGCAAAGCAGAAAAAGGGGACAAGGGGGAAAGGAAAGATAAGGTTGATCTTGAAACTCAGGCTACATTGGAGAGGCAAATGCGCCAGTCCAACAATGAAGTAACCTCGCATGCAGTGCTAGTAAGCATTTTTTACTTATTATCATTCAGTAACAGAATGTACTTGAAATTCGTGCGTTTATTAGATAGTGAATTTTTAACGGCAATTATGTTGGCTAAATTTTATGTGGGAAACTTAAAAGCCTAGCAGTCACTGCGCATGCTTTGTTAATTTTATCGATGTGTGATTTTTATTTTCGAAAATCTCTAAATTCTTCGGAACGGTCGGTAGCTTAATAGTATTCCAATCTCTCTAGTCTTTCATTTATTGTTGAACGAAATAATATTTCATACAGTCGGCCGCTTGAGCTTATTCCCTCATTCGTGAGATCAACGAGTTGTCTTGCCTAATTTGTAAATAGTCGGTTAATGTGACTGGCTGTAACTGACAGGACTAAGTCATTAGGTTTCTCTACTACAAGCTAACATTGGGAATCCTCGAGATTGACCGGCCACCAGTCCTGGAACGTAGTTGGGGTATGTAATTCGCCACCATGAAATTTTCATTCACGCATGCTGTAGGAGTGCAGCACAGAGACACTGGCGCCACTGACAGAGCTGGTTCCCGACCCGGCGTTCGAGTGGCCGTTTGAGCTGGACACCTTCCAGAAGCAAGCAATCCTCTGCCTGGAGCGCAACCAATCCGTTCTCGTGGCGGCACACACCTCGGCAGGTAAAACGGTGGTTGCAGAGTATGCGTGCGCCATGTGCAAACGCCGCGGCTCTCGCGCCATATACACCAGCCCCATCAAGGCCCTCTCAAACCAAAAATTTCGTGACTTCAGGTACCCACTATCATCAGTTCCTACAGTGGCTCTACCTCTTTTTTGTTATCACTTTACGAAACAACGTCGGCTAGCAACCGATGTTATTTTCCATCTTCTGCGGACGGTTTTGTCGTTCTAATGACTATCACATTTTTCTGCGAAAATTAAGCTGCAATCTACTAGAGTCATTGAAGTAATTAGTAGTAATGAATCATTTCGATTTAGGGTCACACGGCAAAAGCTCCAGTAAGTCTAGAAAAATTGTAAATGTCGAGATCTAGGCAACTTTGAAAGATACCTTATGTGGACACAAAACTCGACTATTATTATTTTACTCTGAATGGGATCATTGGAATAGCTGGGTTTATAATTTCCTATTTTTTGAGGCAAAACTTATCAAAATTTGGTAAGGGCGGAAGTTACACTCCGGCAGATGTCAGACACGCCAGACAGAAAAAAACTTTTTGTTAATTGCGCTGAATATGCCATGTTACTCGGGAGCTTTATGGTCCCATTCATTTGTGGCATCTTTGCTTTATCCCCACGACTACTACTGCTATCTTACCTGGTATTTTTTGCGGTGGTGTCATTCAAGTTGCAGTACCATCATGAAGCTTAGAATTTGCGATATTGGCGTTACTGTGATCAGAAATACATCTTTGACGTCTCGACAAAACATTTTAGTGTGAATTTATCGACGTTCTCCTTTTTAAAATGACTGCTCCCCTATAACGGCAACAAATACTGCTTCTTAAAGTTGCATCAGTGGGCTCTGGTAATCGTTGCAGCTTTACACCGTGGTCCACGATGATGAACGCAATGAGAAAATTGGTTTAATAAATGAATTTGTGTGGTATTATTGAGAATTTGTGCAATTTACAGTAGCACGTTTCCTCGAATTTTTGTCTAAATATTCACTGTAAAACAGAGGTAGAAACAAATTTTAACTGTTTCCTCAAATTTCACCTATTTCTTAAGATTTGTTAAAATTTTTACCAAGAGTTATACGCACCGCTAGAAGGACAACTAAATCCCATTGGATTGTCCGACACGGTATAGTACTAATTGCAGCTACCGTTTGCAGTTAGTCTTCATGCTTAAAGCGGTTACCTCAAGTACTAGTATGCCGAATCCCTTGCATAATGTCAACTCACTTTTAAGCGTTTCAATGCGTGATTAGACGGATTATTTATAAAAATTACGAGATACTATAAGAACCTAGGCCTATATCCTACCACGCATACTTAGGCAGACTTTCGGGGACGACGTAGGTCTTCTGACGGGTGACATCAAGGTGGCCACGAAATCAAGCATCCTCGTGATGACCACGGAGATTTTGTACAACATGCTCTGCAACTCCGCCGACACCATCCGCGACCTCGAGATTGTTATCATGGACGAGGTATTTCTTCCCCCCTCTCTTTACTTCTAGGTTTCGTTGACTTACTGGCCATATATATACTATTCTCTCATTTGATGAATAGGTCACAGCTGTCAGTAGCATTAAAGGAATAAGCTTTTTTTCCCTACTACCAATGCACCCTCAGTTCACTTTCCACGGTGTGCATTCTCATGGCTTTACTTGAAGGTTAGCTGTCATTCAGTCGAGTATAGGAATATTTCGCACCCCAACATTATCTTCTTTCATCAAACGTAATACCGTTGCTTCTATTTAAACCGTTCTTTGTCCAAAGTTCGATCAGTTAACAGTATCCATTATTATCAAGCCACGAAGCACTACACCAAGGTGTGTAACATTTTTACTTTCAATCTCTAATATTTAGCATGTACCCCGAGTTTCGAGCAACTACATTAATTAATGCATCAAAAATAAGGAAAGTTTTACTGCAAGTTGAAGCGAAAGAAATGGTACAATTCTAAAGCTTAACTTATGAACTCGTCGTTTTTTCATCATAAGAAAGGCTGCTGCAAAGAAGGGTTAGTGTTTACGCGAATTGATTACTTTCTAATGCAGAATAGGTTTCTTCAAATTGTAGAGATCTGTTAGCCCGCTTTATATTTTGCAGTATTACTAAGCGGAATTTTCTCATTTTAAGCGGTTATATGCAATATATGGGTCATGTAAATGTGTGTGTTCCTTTTTACGTTCTGCTTGGGAATGCTTATTCCATGGCTACAAAGGAAAACATACATTGAAGATCACATACCTATGGTAACTTTTAACTTTAACTATATAGTTCCCTTCAAATGTATCCACCACGTTGTGGTGCATCAAGAATCTTTCGCTTAGAAGTTTACCGTGTTCGCCGCCAGCGTCATATATATATGACGCCAATTTTGATACTTGAGCTCAGTTGTGCGAATATGTAGTAGGTATTTCTTGTCATTTTATAATAACTGGGTGAAACAAGATAGTAAAATGGATGTTGAATGCTCTTGATTCGAGGGCATTCAAACTTTTTTTCCCATTTTTGAACAGAAATTGAATGGGTTAATGGAATTTGTGGTGAATACTGTCGTGCTGGCATATTAAACACACCAAAACGGTTTGGAGCCACCTCTAGTCTTGCTTAATTCTAGTATGTTTAAGTAACAAAACAGGTCGATGAGGAGTGGCGTTACCGGTGGACGAGTAGCGGACAAGCGGAAGCTATGTAATTGCGCTATCATCCGATAGGTTCACTACATGAACGACAAGGATAGGGGCCACGTGTGGGAGCAATTGATGATCCTACTACCACAGCACGTGTTATTGGTGCTGTTGAGCGCCACGCTGCCCAATGCTCTCGAGTTCGCTGACTGGCTGGGCCGTATCCGTGGCGGTACCACTATTCATGTTTGCCAGACGCACCGGCGCCCCGTGCCCCTTGAGCACCACGTCTACACCGGCTGCGACACTGCTACCCGTGAGAATGTTTACCTCGTGGTCGACAAAGAGGGCCGGTTCAATCGCGAAGGTGAGCCATCTCCCTTCTCTTACCTCTTTTCTACGTCCCCACATTGCGCAGTGATTTCTGTGTGGTTGCCTCTGTTGACGACTGGACACTTTTTCTGGCTAAGGATCTACTGAGTTTTAAGTAAACTACGAAAGCTTATTGGCTTGCAGTCTGTAGCGGAGTCACTGCCATCGAGGCACTGGGGGTATTCACAAAGTCTCTTTAGACAATTCATAAATCAGGCTTTCTGGTGAGCTCTTTTTCTTACCTCAACGCGCCCTCCAAGGTGTTTTACTAACTAAAACTATGTGCATGCAATGGTCTACTGGTTGGTAAGAGTTCGATCTCCGTCTCATAGCGATCCCTGTCATTTTCTGTTTTCGTTGGCAGATGAAGGCTTGTATTGCAGCCCGTAGAAAGCAGTTAATTCACCTCTGTGCTTTAGATTACGTCCTATCTACAGAATTATTTCTGCGCAACCACCGAGATGCCCTGAAAATTTTTCATTGGTGGTTCAAAATGGAATTTCTCGGATCTTTTTGTGGCGAAAAGATTTGCTTACGATGCTCATAAGCTTTTGGCTCGCCACTCGGTGAACATCATTTTAAATGCCTTGTTGTGATCCCTTTTTCTGACTTTCTTTAATTCGAAGTCATTTAGCACTGTAAAGATCATACGTTTTCATGAAGAGGACTCACGAAAGTTAATTCAAAACATTGCTATGGTATCAGACAAAAATAGAATATCTTAAAGGAAAGAAGTGGTGGTCAATTAACATTTTCTAATCCCCAGACCATTGTTTTATAACTCATTCCGAACACCATGCTTTGCATAGCATGACAAAACTATATAATGGAGGCATTGCGGGTACGAATTTATATTCTCTTCCTTATTGTCAGTATTGTCATCAGAAGCATTAGAGGTAAACTCAAGCACTGTATTTTAAGGTGGTCTCCATATTCGGGCTCTCAATGTTCTTATTGCATAAAGGTCATTTGGTTCATAACACACAAGCTTTTGCATCACTTCGCTCAGACACAATTCTTCGAAATAACTGGAGGACCTCCTTCTAAACCTTTTTGCACTAAGCACTTTGCTGCTCCAAATGCAAATGGAACTAGTGCAGTCAGATAAAACATTTTTTTCTCTCTACCACGTCACCCAGGTTACCAAGATGCCAAGAACTCGCTTATTAAACCCAAAAAAGTGAGCAAGAAGGGCGACGTCTCCAATACCGTGGTAACTGTTGATGCCGCTGATTCTGATAAAATCGCCCACGAGGGGACCAAACGGAAACCCAAGTCTCAGTTTACTGGGGGTAAGGTCAATACCCCTGGTAGACAAAACTACATCCCTAAAGGTATGCGACAATGTTTGAAGTTCCGTGCGCATGGATCTCAGCTCTTCACTGCTTCAGCTATCTTACTTGTTACCTTTTCAAGCATGCACTTCTATGCTCAGGTTTCAACAGATTTTATTACAGGCTTTTCAGGAAGAAATAGCGCCAATAGCAGTTCTATTTGAAATCACTGTAGGCATATTTAGCTTGTTAGACTTTTTACCACTTTGAACTTTGGGGCTGAATATCTTATGCTTCCTTAACTATCTCCTGTGTGAATCTGCTTCAAAGCAGCTACGGAGGGTTACAATCGCAGTGGCAAGTCGGAGATAACGGTGTGGTCTGGACTGATTCGCATGTTGCAGGAGCACGAGCTCATGCCCGTCATTGTTTTCTGCTTCTCCCGTGCCAAAATCAACAACTTTGTGCAGTGTCTCAATTCTATTGATCTCCTCAACAAGTGTGGGTCTTTTTTCCCTATTCACCTTGTAACGAAACTAGTTACACTATAAGAGGACTAATCATGCCTAAAGACCTGATATATGGAAGTAATAAGGCTTATTCCCTACTCCTTCACAAACAAACTTAAAATCAAGTATGTGGGCCAACAGTGAGGCTCTCTTGTATACGTGCGTAGACCATTTGACGTGGACAATTTATTTACGATAAATAATGGTTGAAACCGGGGTCTTGGTAATGGGCGTTTGTTCCGCGGCCGTCTAGAGGAATGGCGAATTACCACAGTCTAAGTCATTTGTGCCATGGAATTCACATGACTGACAGGGTGACTGTTCTGGACTTCAGTACAATTGCCTTACCCTTTAGCGGAGAAGAACGAGGTAGTGATGTTCCTACGCGCGGCTATAGGACCTCGACTAAAGGGCTCTGACAAGCTGCTCTCCCAAGTCCTTCTTGTCCGCAATCTCACGGTCCGCGGCATTGCTATTCACCACGCTGGCATGCTGCCCCTCCTCAAGGAGGTATGGCGCACTCACCTCCCTTTCATTTATCCTGATTTCTCGGAACATTACATGGTCTGAGAACTCAATTTTTTGTTTCCCATAAATGTAAAATGAACTTGTGATTGAGACTCGGGCAGATTATATACACTAAGGTAGTAAAGCATAATCCATTCCTCCTAGTTTATCAGAAAGTGTTTGTCTCGATTACCGTATCGCCCCTAAGCTAACATCAACTCCTCACACTGAGATCTTATTAGTAGTGCCTTATGCTAATTTTATGTCGATGAAGAGTTACTCAAATTTTTTTGTCTTTGTTCTTGTAATTATACGTCCATAAAAAAGAAATGTGGAGACATACAACTTGCTCAAAAGATTGAATCCTATCGATTGTCTGCATCATAAGATGAAATGGTGTGCCAAAGTCACGTATTTTCAAGTGTCCTTCCACGTCTATGTTGGAGTACATTAAAGCAATTTTCTGTTTTACTGTCTTTTTAATGCAAACGCGATCAAAGTAAATGCCATTTTCGTTTACTTTATCTTCCCATTCATTGTGTGATCACTTTGAGTGGTATTTTCACGAGAATTTGCTAGTTATAAGTCGACGCTTTTTTCCAATAGGTTGTGGAAATGTTGTTTCAACGGGGTTTGGTACGAATTCTCTTCGCTACAGAGACTTTTGCCATGGGTGTAAATATGCCTGCTCGGTGTGTCGTCTTTACGGCTATTCAAAAGCATGACGGCGACCAGCGCAGACCACTCACCGCAGGTACTTACTTTTGTTTTTTACCCCTCCCCTTACTCATGCTTATGATCGGGAAAACGGCGTCAGGCACCTTTTTGTGCAGTGATCAACCCCATGAGCGGTTATTTTGTAGTAGCGATTTATTTATTTCACTCGAAAGGCGAGTACACTCAGATGGCAGGACGAGCTGGTAGACGCGGTTTGGACTCTACGGGAACAGTGATTATAATGGCTAACAACTGTGACAGCCCTATGCCTACTGACCTCCAGCTACAGCAGATGCTTCTTGGTCAGGCCACTAAACTGACATCCCGTTTCAAAGTCACTTACTCCATGATTCTCTACCTCCACCGTGGCAATCTCCAAACACCTCAGGTTCGCCCACCGTCTCCTCCTCCTTTAGGTAGATTGCTCTCCCACTAACCCTGGCGTTGCTTATGTTTACTCAACTTAGGAGCTGATTCATCAGAGCTTTATGTATGCGAACGATCTGCGCTACGAGTTGGTGCGGAAGCGTCAGCTGGATTGGCTGCGGCAGTTGGTGAACGCATCGACAGTGCACAATGCGACGCCCCGGACTCTTATCGGCAAGGCTGGTCCCGTCGCTGTCTCTAGTCAAGTCGATGACGACGCGATCCTCACTCAAGTCCAGGTGCGCTGCCCTACCCACCCTCTCGACTCTCAAGACTCCGCTGCGATGCCCTGTGTCGGGGCAATTGCCGAATATTACCTTGTACGTGGGACGTGGGCGCCCTCCCTTTTTACGCTCATCCTAGCCTTCTACTCATACACTCTCGTGTTCATTAGGCGTGCTGTCGTTGGCGTGATCTCTCGCATGTGTGTTCGGATGTTGCGGGAAATCAGCCTCTGGCGATACTTAGCAAGGTCTTCTCTCCTGGCCGCCTGGTGAAGCTTCAACTCTCCACTGAGTCGATGCGTTCGGCCGTGCAGAGCATGTCCGGTGGGCGTTTGGTCGCCTATGTTGGTTCTAAATGCGTACCCAACTGGATCACTGTAGGCGTTGTCCTTGAGACCACAAAAGTTGCCAATGTAGTGACGGTATGTGAGAGTGATTTGGATGGTCAATTTGATGAAGTGTTGGTTTATCTAGACCTCTTGACGTTGACCTCTTGTTACATAGGAAGATGTACTTTTAGCTTAGAAATCTGTTCCTGCAGTCATTTAAGTTGTATGAAGGGATGAGTTAAACAGCAGGCATTGTGCATACTTAGAACCAATCATCCAGCCTTAAACTATATTGACTAACCACTGTTCGCCATATGTTCTTTTCAGCTCACAGTGGTGACCTGGGAGCTGCCGCCTTCGCCAGTAGATGATTGTGAAACAGCAATTGGAGGGACTCCAGAGGAGGAGAATATTCTTGTAGATGGAGAAAAACCGCACTATGGATGTACACCTTTTCCGCCTCATCTGATGCCCAAGTACTGTCCCAAAGTATGTATGCCCCCTTGTATAGTTTAACAATGATTTGGGAGAATGAAGTTTGACTCTAAGTCTATAAGCTGAGGGTGTTTATATCCCTTTTCCCTTTGTCTAGTCTCAGGAGGAAAGTAAATCGCGTCTAGTTGTGCTGACCGAGGTGCCGCTGACCGCTTTGTTGGGTGTCAGTTGCAGCATTGTAGAAGGTGCCAATGACAAAGCCTTCGCGGAGACGGTGTCGCGCGACCTTACTTGGTTACGTCAACAGCAGATGGCCTCTGCCGAGGGTCTCCATGTAGTGGTGCGTAAGAAGCGCGATGATGACGCAGGCGATCTCGCTGCGCGCAGCCGACGGGTCTGTCCTCTCTCTACCACCAATGAGGCTCTCTTCGCTGCCGCCACCGCTATCGCCACCGTAAACGAAAGGGAGGGGTTTGAGAACATGCCCTTCTGGCAGCACCTTGGCCTGGGTGGCTCCGAGGTGGAAGAGTGGATGACGTTGACGGAGAAGCTAAGCGCTCCCCCCGCGGAGCACCATCTCTCGCCCCAGGTATCCACCTGTCCGAATCTCGTTGCCCACCTGAGTCTCATGCATCGGGTCACACGGCGCCGCTGGGCCATCAGACGCCTCAATGCAAAGCTCAGCAGAAATCAAGATACTCTGCTTGATGATTACGAGGCTCGGGTCCGTGTTCTCGAAGAACTCGGCTTCCTCGACAAGGATACTCGATCCGGATGCCTTACGCGCAAAGGTACAATTTTGTTTAAACTGCGTACATGGATAGCCCGCAGTCTTCACGTCGCTTTTGTAGACATACAAGATGGTCTAACATCTCCTTTATTAAGATGTCATCTATGCACCTGTGGAAGTGAGAAAATTTGTGATCAGTCATGAATCCGTAGTGTAGCAGACCGAATGTTATATAAAGTAAAATCAACTGTTTTCGTGCCAAATACGTTAACGCTTCCTACTTTTTCATTCGTTTATTAATGAGTTCTCAATACTTTTAAAATTAAACTCTTGCGCTTTACTGTATCATTATATCGGAGTCACCATTCAGCATTGGCGGTCATAAGCTGTGTTCGTTCAGTTGCAAATTGGTGTCGATTCGAAACCACAAAACACTTAAAGTGTTCATTAATGCGCTCATTTTCTTGAAATTAATTACCCAAAAGTTGGACTTTTAAGGAAAGATCTGTGTGTGCTTACCACCCTAAAGTTATGTGCTGCAGCATCGTTTCATAGAACAACAATGTCTTTATTCCATTTTCCAACAATTTTTACATATCATTGAAATGGCTCTTGTTATCGTTAATAGGAAGGTATAAAGCTAATTGAATTTCAGGATAATTCTGTAAATTGCGGGATATTTTGACTGGACGAAAACAGGTAGTTTATGATACTGATATAAGATGTATTTTCGACTTCATTTTGAACTAAATGTGTATGTGCAAAGAAACACTATGAGGCCTATAAGCATTGCTTTTCCCTCTCTTACAGGCATAGTGGCCTGTGAATTGCAGCAGATGGAGGTGTTGCTGTCTGAGGTCCTTTTTGATGGCTCTATAATCCAGCTCTCGCCTCCAGACATTGCTGCTCTCCTCTCCTGCTTCGTCTGTGAATCAGGAATGGTTGGTGGTGGCGGTAGCGGAGGTGGCCCCGGGACAACGGCGTTGAAGAACGACCCCCTCGCGCCCCGCGTGGCCCCTGCCTCCCGTGAGGATATGGAGAACGCAGCTACCGCCTCCACCCGTGACCCAGCTAACCTCTTTCCCTTGCCTACTACCGTACCCGAACACCTTCAATCGACCGTTCGCCTCATGCTCACCAAGGCCGAACAGGTTGGACACCGTTGCATCTTTACTCTTCCACGATCATGCTCTGGAATTCCACTTTTTCATAACTCAAGCACAGTGTTACATTTTAACTATTCTAAGTGTATGCCAAATGTGTAATATGGGTTCCTTCAATTCTAATATATCCTAACACTGAGCGTACGGTCAAATTGTTTCGTATTTGCATTGAAAGGCACCTTCTTTCTGATTTGAGAACACGAGGCAAAATGATTTGAATCAACTAAAATCTACCCACTTAATCTAATGAGTTAAAGTTAATTGAAATCCGACTTAACTCGAGGTTCAATTGTCCAAATTGATTTGCAGCGCCATCTGCGATGTCATTGCGACGTGTTTTGTATTTAATAATGCAATTGCGCTATCGTCTTTCCTTGTCCTTCTACCTTCTCATCTTATTTTACATCGCTGTGAACTAGTGGTTATTTTAGGTGTTTACGGAAGTTAAAGTGGTTTTGTAAAAAATCATTGTAAGCTATTAATCTTTTCATTAGTAGGCAATAAAACTGGCTGGTCTGATGTCTCCACGAGCCGTCAACGTCCTATTGTAACTACTTCTATCATTTGTGCAAAATTATTTTTGATTGAGTCCTATAAGCCCAACCAGTTGAAATGTTAGGCGAGTTAGACATTTAAATGGAATTGCGCCTTACCACTTGTTCTTAGAATGATGTCTGGTTCTTGTGTTCCTGCTACCTTGATTTCACATTGTTTCAACAAAACCCCTCTAAGGGAATTAAAGACTAGTTAATTTATCAATAATGACAACCTGTCCTCCATTTTAACGTTATTTGCCAAAATAGCAGTCGTAGTTACCCAAGAAATGCATTCGAATGGAAGCGTTGTGAGCATGGAGTTAACAATGAACATCGATTCTAATTTGGTACCATTTACTGCCAGCAATAGTAGCGAGTTGACCTCTAACCCGGAATTCCTGTGCATAATTTATGCATGAGTGAAAAGTGGGTCTTTAATATCGGTGTGATGTAATGCGTGTGCAGTTGCAGCGACTGCAGTTAGAGTACGGCGTACACGATGCAGAGGCGGACACGCGGCTGAACCCAGTGTTGGTGGGCGCGACGTTCGCGTGGGCCTGCAGGCAGCCTTTCTCGGCGGTGATGGGGCTGACAAACACGAGCGGGATTGACGTGCCTGAGGGTCACGTGCTCCGCGCACTGCAGCGCCTTGATGAGCTGCTGCGCCACGTCTGCTCGGCATGTCGCGGCCTTGGCGACCAGACTCTAGCCGCGCGCATCGAAGCAGCTCACCTTGCTGTCCACCGCGACATGGTCTGTGCACCCTCTCTCTACGTCGCTAGCGAAATCTCCTCCACCGATTGCGATTCCTCTCCCCACGAGGTTGAACAGCACCAGTTGTAATGAGGTGCGCCTCTGTTCTGCACTGTCCCCATTTCTTGTTTCTATTAAATTAACTCACTATCTACTTCTTTCTTGTTCTCTTTGGCTACCTTGATTGAGGTAGTTTTTCTTCGAGTTGGGCGTCGCCTATATAATTATAGATTTTTAACTATGTTCGAATTCGCTTTTGTCTCGCCACGTAGACGGAAGAGAAATTGGTAGTCCTCCATGCGGAAGGGCATCAGCAGAGAATTTGTGTATGCGAGTGCGGCAGCGTGACTTTCTGCAAGGCGATGGGAGATAGTTTGCTGATCTTAACCTCGACTACTGAGCTCCATATGTGCCTTCAGAAGGCGTCATGAGTTGTAAAAGTTCAGGAGCAGTTATTATTGGCATACCGAAGCGTCAAGAGACTGGTAATGTAGGCGTCCTGAGCAATATTTCATATCGCTGATGTGGGAACCCGATTGTCGAGGAATAAAGGTGTTTTCTTGAGAATCAGTTCAATGAAACCAAGTACCATCCGCCTACAACGGCGGAGATGGACTCTATGGGTCTCTGGGGCTGGGAGCAACTGCGGCTTGCAAATCGGTGTGGTAGAAGCGCTAACGACCGCTCTGTGATTGCGTCTGCATCGTTTTTCTGTTCTCTGAACGGATGGTTTGTGCAGCACAGACTCGTCTTCGTGCACAGCAATACAGGGTGGAAGTACGCTAGCATTCCCACCTACTGACTACTCCTCTTCCCGGTGTCATGGGATTCTGAAATTGGCGCTAGTGACTGCCTCTCCGTCTGTTGTGTCCACTTGTAGGGTCTTATGTGAGAGTTAAAGGGGGTCGAATTTAGAATCCATGGTCACAAAAGTTAGCAACGCTCAACTTGGAAAGCTTCGTCGTTTTCTCATCTGCCCAGGTCGCTTGAAAGTACCATATCATTTGGAGTTGCTTGACAATCACTGGCAGGCTGTTGAATATGGATACTGTGGGCATTTTCACGAGTTTGTGGACTAGAACTTTGTCTCACTCCTTTGTGATCATAACCAGTGAAGCCATCTTGACCAGGCAGATTCGCTTTGTGTAATGCTTTGAGTAATATGCAAAAAGCCTTATTCTTGATTGTACTGTTTGGATGGTGTTTGAGATCGCGTTCAAATGTCGTGTATGCTGGTGCCGGAGGATGTTTGCACTACGCCATCAGACAGTTGTCTTGTGGGGAGAAGGCTTATCTAATAGAAGGACAGGGGCCTTTTCGAATAAATGGTCTTGTCTTAGGTAGGTCGACTTAGTATCCGTTTTTTGCAGTCGTATTTTTATTAAGAGGGAAAAAACACCTAAACCACTCAGTTTTGGTTCCTTTCTACCTTCTCAATTTTTCAATCTCACTTGTTGCCGATTCCTTTGCTCATTGCCTTTATTTTGTGCCAAATATTATTTCTCATTACTTCATGGAGTTAAGGTGCTTTAACGCTGCGAATAGGGTTTCTCGAAAAATCCTCCACTCACCTCCAGGTGAAAAGTGCGCCATCTACGCTACTCCAGCATAGGTACAACTGGCTTCGCAAGGAGAACGACGAGTCTGGGTGGCACAGCAAAGGAGGTATGTAATCATGAGATGTCGCAATTATTAAAACGGTGTAAAATAATCCAACGCTATAGACCGCAATGTATTGTAAGCCTGGAATGATATTTCAGGTTGTAGTATCGTGGGAAACGCATCCGCTCCGAGTGCTCATAGTGCACATTCTTAACCACCTTTGGGTCACCTACTAGCTCATTAATAGTAGTGTGGTATCCTTCTTCGGTGAAAATGCTTCTCATTCGCCCAACCACCTATCTGTATAGCAGTCAACAATCTGCGCAAATAACTATTGCTGTCAGTCGTATTGGCTAACGTATTTTCGAAACACGATTATTTTGCAGCCCAATCCTGACGTTAATGATCCGAATCTTTGGCCATCTTTGACATCTTTTTGAGCATCTTCAAAATCAAGCTTTTTATCTCTTCATTTTGTACAAATGCAATATTCGATCAAATTGGAACGCTAAACTCTTGTGGGACTGGTATCATTAATACAAACCCTTATCATTTTCTGGCTAGGCACTTCTGGGGACTAAAATTTGAATCTGTGCGAGGATGCACGTCTGACGTCTTGCCTTCAAAAAATAAGTAATTATATCAATAGGATCGCAATGCCTCACATTTGCAGTGGGAGCTGAGCTATTAATATTTCTAGCTAGCTCAATGAAAATGCTATTTACGTCATTGTAAGCCATCCCAAATTTAAACATAAGTAGGATCTAGTCTGCATATAATCTATCGCAGATTGTTATCATGTGAATGGAATGACAACGCAGAACCCAAATAGCGTTCGTCTCCAATTTCGAACTTTTAAACGTTGCAAACTGTGCACTAGATTTTTCTTACTTCTGCTGTGTTGGATGTTGGGTAATTGTTCTTTGAGTAGATAACGCATAGGGTATCAGCCATTTCTGCTCTTCGATTTATACGACGCTAAATGGTTTAACTCCAAGTATTTATGATTTGGTGCTTGGATTAAAGCCACCGTCCATTCACTGGGAAGGGTATTATACGAAAATTAAACTATAAATTTGTTTGCTATTCAGCTGCGCGAAGCAGTGACAATCAATGCTGCACCAGAGCCAATGAAATCACTGACCAACCGGCCAATCACATCACCGTCTGTGAATGTGGCTCTTCACGCAATATCATGCCCAATTCACAGCATTTCTTTTGCCCACTTGTATCGATGCTAGTTGCCTGTGTTCGGTATGAGACATCGTTTGTTTCTCTTGTGTCTCCTGGTGATTCTACTCGCTGGGCATGGACGCCTTGGTCCAGCACCCAAAGGTCACCCCAAAAGTAAGCATTCCTTCCTACCAAACTACGATGTGATGCGGTTCTTTCCTAATTGTACTCAACGTGCTAACATCACTTTGGGACTTTTATAGCACTGAAGTTATCGCGTACACAGCTTAAAATTGGACGAACAGATGCCGGAAATTACTTAGGTTTGAATTAAGCGATGAGAAAATTAGCGTACAAGCTCTGATTGGTTTTTATCATGATTCATTTGGCGAGCAGTAAAGTTCTGAGTCTTAAGCATGCATTCTCATAGCACAATTATGTGTTCACTTGAGTTATTTACTTAAATGAAGCTACAGAATGACGTTATATTTAAATAGCTAAAATTATGGCCAATTATAATTAAATTTAAGTGATACCATTCGCCAGTGGCAGAACTTACCAGGCTTTTGGAAGTTAGTTGACTTTCTTGGAAAAACTGAGTCAGCAGCCTTTTATTGGGTGCTCGCCAATAGTTGCTGAAATGAACTAGCCCCACCCTTGTTGCTGGTCAATTTAATGATGTCATATGCGGGTTTCGGGGATAAGAGGACAAAAAAGACAAAGCATAAGTTCATTAACTTTTATCAGTAGTATAGGGTTCGTTTTGGTACGTAATTAAGTGGTTTTATTAGCCTCCACTTGGCATTGTTAGCATTGCAAAGATTTTCATTGAGTCCATTTGCAAGTAGTTTGTGGACGACTTTAGTTGAACTTGATGCACCTCTCATGAGCGCTGATGTTTCCACCAGAGTACCTAACTGTCCTCGTAGGACTTCGTGCATTCTCCTACATTGATCACTGCTCATTCATTTGATAGTAAACAAGACCAAATCGGTCGAGAAGGCCCTCATTCGTATGTTGATTGAGCGGTATCGCCGATATGGAGTAATTGGACGACCTGTGAGCGACAGCAAGACAGTCCTCAAGGTCAACTATGGGCTACAGCTCATTCAAATCCTCGATTTGGACGAAAACAAGCAAATTCTGCATACAAACTGCTGGTCTATGTATGTAAGTTTCCTGTGGCCTTTCGCTTCATCTGGTTGCTTACCGAGGAGCTAGCAAATGACACGCGAATTTGCCTGGTGCTGTTTTATGCTGCCCATTTGTCCTCTATAAGTTCTATTATTTGACATATTTGATCCTCCCATCAGCTGAAAGAAGAAACAATCCCCCTTTATCGGTAAGTTATAAAAACTAGGTAACATATATTCTATTTTCTTCGTAAAGCGACATGAATGGCGGTTCACCAAATTGCAACGGCATGGGTAATGCTTGAGTTTCATTTGTTTCTAATCTAGTAAATAATCAGCCTAAGAGAAAGCATACATGGTGTCTTTGAGGATAAGGAGGTATACGCCTTGATTATTTGACAACATTGGTGGGTTCTACAAGTTGTTCAACACTTCGATTCAGCACTGCGTCACGTCATTGAAATACAGGAGAGTGAATATCATACCACTTCCCAAAATCGCATAAATAACCACTGGCAGTACTCTTCTGTTACGTTAGAAATGGAACGATTCACTTCTTCGGTGGAATCCTACTGAACATGGAAATGTCACGGAAGTTCGAATCTTCCCCTCGCAAGTCTGGACTCCGGACATTCAACTCTTTAACTTGTGAGTCGTAAACTTTCATCGTATAGCCTTACGATGACGTCTAGATTGTTGCTTAATTTAAGGTGAATTTCAAGTGCCTTTACTGTGAAACAGTCATTTTTACTGTTGAATGTGACTCTCGCGATGGAAGGTGTTTCTAGTAGCAAAACATCCCGCTTAAAAGTGTGCGCTAATGTTTGCACAAGTTACAAAGTAGTAACCCTGCCAATGTACCAAGAGAAGAATTGATGAGAGTCACTTCAAGTTGTTCTTTAAATAGCTTTCCTATTCCACCGTTCCAGTGCTGACGAACGCATTCGGGAGCACCGAATAGCCCGAGTCGTTGTTCACAGTGATGGCAGCATTCTCTGGGTTCCACAAGCTCTCTTTAAAAGTACCTGCCAGGTTGAAATCACATACTTTCCCTTCGACACTCAGGTAATTTGGAGATTGATAGCCACTAGCCAAACTGATACAGAAAATGGATTGATTTTGCACGCGATACCGCTCGTTTGTTGCTTAGTTTGTCAGTCCTTATAGTTGATGGATTACACTAAAATCGAAATTTTCGCAGATGAAATGCATGCCTTTGCAGAAAAGTGTTGACTAAGTGTCCATTTAGGGGGATGAGTGTCTATTTACCATGAATTTTGTGTGCTAGTTCCCTAAAAACAGGCCAATAATCTGGGCGTCCATACTTAGGGGAATTTATGGAGTGCTAATACAGAGACTAGACCTGAGACCCCTATGGTCAGACTGTGAAGTTTAAATAAGATTTAGCAACGAATCTGAAACAATACATTTACAGGTATTATAGCACCTGTTGCATCCACTCGTGCACATTTTTGCTAAGATATGCACACTGGAGTTTGGCTCCTGGACATACGATCGAACACAGTTGGAGTTGGATTGGTGGGTTTCTTCGATGTCACCCATCCCGATGGCCTACGTGGACTTTGTGGACTACGTGCCTAGTAACGAATGGAGGACCGATGGGGAGGCGGAAAAGGATATTGTGCACACCAACCGCACCAAGCAGGTCAGTGGCAAAGCGATAGCCACTTTTACACTGTAGTGGAGGCTGCTTCACAAATTAAATGCATCGGGTTTCATGTGGCGAGGTTATCTAGTCCATAGTTACGGGCTTATGGATCTGTTTATGACCGGTAGAGCAGATTTTATTTGACGGCATTGTGCCGCCAATTTAAAGCGCACGCTAGTACTTTTATTGTCGGAGTTCTTGATGCGTTTCCTTTTAGGTCCTATGGATACTTAACAGTCGTCTTTAAAGGCCTTTTGGACTGTTATTATTTAAATACTATTTCACGTTTTGGAAAAGGAGAGCATTGGATCGAGTTTACTACTGACCTCATCCAACAGTACGATGTGTGGCGGTGATTCACCCATGTGGCATGCTAGTAAGGAAAAGATCACTTCTAAGGGAGCCCTTCTCACCTAATTTTTCCCATTTGTCGTTATACGTCACCTTTGCACCGTAGCAGTAAGAAACTCGTAGGTCGAAGGGACCATTTCCATTCGGTCTATAATTTGTTTAATTCAAAAGAGGTCCATTATCCATCGTTTAACGAATGGTTCGCTGTGAACAGGCTCAGGTCGTTACTAAAGTAACAATTAGAAGTCTAATTACTTCATTTGTAAATTTTCTTATAGTTACTATTCTCAGCATATTCTCTCTCAATTCGTCTTCGGATTTTTTTTTTAATGCTGATTGACCCTCCGTGGCTCGGCTTCTAGCCGTCTCTGGCATTTTACTGACCCCTCAATGCATTCGCGTCCAAAAACAGTGTAAATTTTCGGTTTAGCTGAAATTCTCCTGAAAGATGCTAGGAAAGCAGAATGTGGGTTTAGAAGTATGTTGTGGACGCATTGTCACAGGAGCTAAAGGTAAGTCAAAATGAAAACTCACAGACATATTGACCCCCGGACTTTGTGCTAGAGGAGTGCGTAAAATCTTTAACGCCGCACCGAGTACGTGGACCACTTTTTTTTCGAATTCGCATCCCTCGCTTTTCACTTTTACAGTACTACATCAATTTTGTGTAACCTGCCATTTCGAAAAACTCGTTTACATTTAACAGGTGGGGCGGTTATTGTAAACAAGGCGTATCCTTTCGCATGGTAGGTGAAAATAATTGTCTTATCTCAAAGGGAAGATTTTTTGGTTTCTGTGTAGCACATCGGAAGTTAGCTTACATTGTTCTCCTTCAGTATGATTTTGATAGATTCTCACTCAATGTTATGATTGCCTCATTGGAAAGTTGCGAATGTAAGAATTTGCGGTTTATATCAATTTAGTACACAAACATTGAATGGTGAAACGTTACTGCTTTTTGCTTGCTCCAGTACAAAAGTTGGAACTACCCTTACTGATGAAGCTTTGAAGCTGTTCACGTGGATGCAACATTTGCTGTTAACTCGGTGTTATTTACTTTTGAAATATCCATTCAAGATTTCCATTTCCCTTCGTTGACAGTTGGTTCCCACATCTGCGTGAGAACAGGCTGACCATGTTCTTCGCTTAAGGTTATTGGTGTGCTCCAAGCTGACATATTAATCAAAAGGCGTAAAAGTGTCAGTCCCCTCTCTGTGTTTCCCCCCCGCCCTCCCTCCCAATCGCAAGCAATCGCACTGAGAGCCAACGAGCCTCCGGACGTACCCACTAATAAAGCGCTGCTTCTCAAGTTTCCTCTTTGATCACTGAGATCCCGAAATGCTTCGCCTAAATGGTTTGTTAAGATTAGGTGTATTTTCCTATCTCGAGATGAATGACTCCCTCCGAAGTAAAAAAAACAAACTGCTATAGTTTTTGCTGATTAAGAAGAACACGAGTCATAAAAATGAGCTTTTCATTTGTGTTAACGATGGCGCTACCATTCAGACGACTTGTTATTACCACCAAACCCAATGATGTAACTCTGCTAACTGATTTTGAGCATAATAGTTATCTATTTTTACTAGCCAAGAATTTTCTGGCCGATGCTGTTTAGAAATGAGCTATATGAGGATTTGAAATATCTCGTCTATCAAGCAGCACATCACTTCGCTACTGGTAGTGCCATAGATGGGCAAATTCACCTGGGGAATGCAACCACCTCCAAGCACTTAATTCTAGAATCGGTTAAACTTGGGATCACCACAGTGGATAACTACTACCAGCAGCTAACTTATTCATATGGCATTAATGGACCACGCAGAAACACCGTTTTCACTGGGATGGTGGTAACGGTGAGATAGCAGATAAGTAAATTTAAGTTTTGACCGCACAAAGACGACAGCTATAGTGTCCGACGCAACTTCCTAACTCATCCACACTATATCCATTTCTTGAATCTGTTGAAACATCTTATTACTCCTTGGGGGTTTTAAGCTATATCTCCCGTCGGAAATGCAAAAAAAAAAAATACTAATTGTGCCTATCCAGGAAATTAGTACCTTTTGATTTAACAAAACAAAGGATTAACTTTGAGTAGTTTCAAAATTTTTAAACATATTTTAGAGGTATTCGAATTGAACGCATGCAACTTAACCTAAGGATTGAACCCTTATAGTGGACCCGACTTGCATTTTCCACTCGTGTACAGTGAAATATGTGCATGGACACATGAATGGAGCACTGCTGATGAAAATAATCGGCCAAATTCGAAATACAACAGCTGAGTTGTCGTTTTAAAGTTTGATTCAGCTCGACACTCCCGAAGTTCTATCTTGGCTTTCGTCACCATCGGAATTCGGACTCTGGTTACTGGAAAGAGGCATACTACCTTCTAGATAAAGGCCTATAAGAGGTATCAGGAGAGGAACCAGACAGACGGGGATGTGGTCACCACGAAGCAGTACACTGTTCTCTGCTACCGCGTGCGTCTGCACCGCAATCCCAGCTTCTACATTTTCATCCTCGTCGTGCCCTGCATCCTTCTCTCCTCCCTCACAATCGTCGTCTTTTGGCTTCCACCTGAATCTCCGGCTAAAATGATGCTGGGTAAGTTACTTTGTAAAATTTACACATGTATATATTCGAGGTAGTATTTGGCTGTGATTTATTTCGGAACGCAACTCGAACACTACGACCACCGTTGTCGTTGTTGCATAGAGGCTTTTATGCGCATAACTCTGTTTTGTGTAAACAAAAAGAATCTTTCGGATCTCTGTATTTCTTTTGAGCAATTGCTTGTAACATTTGCAAATCGACCCGGTGGTGGTTTGGCAACTTGCCTCAGGTGTATAAACAACTCTGTAATTGCCAAAACTCTTTCCCCAGAGGAGACGTATTTTCGTCTATGTTTGCAAGTTGTGCATTCTGAATGAGAACATTACTACGTGTTCTGAATTTTGACGAACTTTTCATTACGTATGTGAGTATATATATATATATGTGTACCCATATATATGTGTGTGTAGCGCACTCAGGTCTTCCTTGTGGTCGTAAGACGTCACAGTAGTGTGGTAGAAAATATTATCCAGACGTAAATGAGACTTGAGAGACCACTGACGTGGCCTGGACACCATGCCTCCAAGCGGAAATACAGACTGCGGAGATTTAAGTGACTACGTAATCAAAAGCGGAACTAAACAATCTACCAAAGCACTATGTATACATGCTCAACATATTTTAACAATCAGCATAAATATTTTGGAAACCAATGCAAAAAGACGTTAAAAAGTTTGCAATAGTTTTCGAATCACTGATACGGATAAGCGGACCCCAAACCCTCTTGCTTGATACGCAGTTGTGGCAGTCCTAAAAAGTATTTCGTATTCGTCGGAGCCGATTATTTTAGTAGTAAGTTAATGCAAGGGGGTGAGCATGCCATGCTGTCACCTAGAATCGTCTGATGGAAGTGGTCTATTGTTACTGTCCTAGGCGAAACGCCATGAACTGGCGACAATCTTAACGGGCGCTTCCCAGCGCGGTGGAATTAATGGGCCAGAGTAAGTCACAAATGCCCATTCTACGAATGTTACGGTTGGTAGGGAAAAGCAGTGTTTGCGCAATCGTGTAGCAATCTCAAATTGCTCTCAAATAGGGTGAAAAGTTGCCCTTTTTTCCTGCAAAAAAAGTAAAGAATCATGGCAATAGCGTAAAACAAGCATTTGAATGAGGTAAAAGTGTGAATTTTTGTGGTGAGAATCATTTGTAAAGGAAAGTTGAGATCCCAGTGAGCGTTACAGTTTGAGAATATTACTTGGCAGAAGACATGCACAAAATCCGTCGCTAATAAATGCGAAAATTGGCCTGCGTCATACATACATAATGTTGCATTGCTTGGTTCAACAAGTAGGCGAGACAATTTTGCGATGAAAGTTGTCCATTGGCCAATTTCTCAGTTCCTTCAAAGTCGTAAAACTGTTGGAGCCATCAAATGGATTATAACCAGCCCTCTAGTTTGCATTTCTGAGCCAATGGCGATTAACTACGGAAACAAAAGGCTTTTCTACAAAAGCTTGGATGGGTGGATAAGGAAACAGAAACTATTTGTGCAACTGTGGGGATGTCTGTTGCACAAGTTTTTAACTTGCCTTTGCTTATTTGTCTTTGGTCCTCAAGTGACGTTCATTAGAGTATGATAGGGACCAACCATTTCTATCTTAAGAAGGCTTCTCTAGCAATCTCCTTGATTGCCTAAATACTCACCAGGAATTAGTGATCACAGAAATCTCATTTCCTCATTACCTTCCTGATTTCCATCTACAAACAAGCCTAAAAATCAAGCAAAGCTCAAATTTACTCGCAATGCTAAACTGTGGAGCGGTTAGACTTATAATTTATCAGAAGTGCCGGTATTATTGCAATCAACTTCGGAAGTAGAGCAATTAAGCATAAGCGAAGTATTCATCCTTTCTTCGACTCTCGAGACATGGAATCTAAAATCTAAAGGCTAAATGCTACTTAATCATTGCACTTTTACTATTCTAGAGTGTGTTTAATATCAGTGTCTAAAAGAGAATTGCGAGCAATAAATGAGATCTAATGAAGACTGCTGATCTGTGACTAGAGTGAGCCACTAAAGAGGAGGTAAATTGAGACGGTGAGTGCTTTGTCTGATTTTCTGGTCAAACTCTCGATGGGTTCTTTACCACCGTACACAGGGATTGCTATCTGTGCGCAGTCTAGAAAGTTTTACCTGCCTTAGTAAACATGTTTTAATCGCATGCCTCTATGCATCACACAGTTTACTCATGTCCTGATATGCGATCGTCGTTGTTTACATTATCCTTCTGCCGCCCTCCTCCAATGAGTCCAAGATTCGCAAAATTTGTTATTTTGCAATTTTAGGAATGAACATATTCGTCACATTTTTTCTCCTCCTTCTTGTGTTGGCCGGTCAGACGCCGAATGCAGTCAAGGAATTCCCGCTGATAGGTGAGTGACTGTCTGTCATTAGGCTACCAGGTATCAAAGCTGCTTATTTGGTGGAACATTTATCCGGTGAAACAGGTGCCTACTTCTGTCTCAACATGATTATGATTACACTATCGACGTTTCTCGCCACACTTGTCATTCACTTTCACTACCGAGGTGCTCGAAATGGTCCGCTTCCAGCCATTCTTCATCGCGTAAGTCAGTTCTTACCTTTCAGTCACCCTATTGTCATCCCATTTCAGACGAGTAAATTTTCGCAGTTGATGGAAGTTAGAGAACAGCTAATGGCGGTTTCGTAAATTTAATTTACTCACTAAATTTCGTCTAGTTCATCTTTGGTACATCTTTCCGGTGCTTACTTTTTTAGGAATAATTGTTTATTCATCCGAAAATGTGCAGGTCGGAAGCACCACGGCACTGAGCTTTTGATGTCTCTTTTAGTCCTCAACCTTTAATTTTAAATAAAGCTTGCCGTGTTATGGGGAGAAAGTTGACATTCCTTGAAGAAAATTTCTAAATTAGCAACTGTGTCTGCTCCGCTGAAAATTGCTCGAAGCACAGGATTTGGTCAATAATGACTCCACGCTTTCTCAATTGTTCATCCGCGTTTCTGTGGTTCTATTCCACAATACATCCCAAGCAGTGTGCTAGTACTCCATGACAGATGGTCTCAAACAGAATTTCGTACCCCCATTAAATTTTTTTTATGCATAACTTCTGATCTCCATAAAATCACTTATTTAACTTGGTTCAGCTTTATAAATGGAAGGGATTCTAACCACAAATAATAAGTATCGCCAACATTGCCAATGTAAAATTCATGCGTCCGTGATCCATTATGCCTGTGTTACACCCTGCGACTTCCTCGAAGACTAGAGAATGCACAATGCTCAGGCTGAATGTATGTATGGCTACTGTAAAGGTCCCGAGGCCAACTTACCCGGCAAAGGCACAATGGGGGAGCGCCTAAGTGGTTCCCTCCCCAAAACCGAGAATTGTAAAAACAACCATTGCATTACACCTATATCAGTTGATGGGACCAAAACACTCTGGCCTAACATTTCCATGCATTCTTCCAGAAATGTACTATTTCTTTCACAGCACCTTTATGCCTTTGCCGCATTTTGCAGTGAGTTCACTAATATAATCTGCAAAGTTGACTTCTGAAGTAGTATGTTTCTTTTCTGCCTAAGACTTCATAAAAGATTATCACCTTGCTAAATTCACTCATTTTACCTCTCAAAAAAAAATGGAATATCTTGGATGGTTCGGCCCACGCAGAAGGAACGAATCTTCCTAGCGTTGCGCTATCAACTGTTTGGACGGGCAAAACGAATACGTGGTGTGCCCCGACGGAAGGAAATAAAACCTAAAATATTATTGTAGCAAACATCGTTGTCATATAACGCGTTGCTTTGGATGGTGGATGCGGGAGGATATCTAAAGTTGCGTCAATCTCGTTAAAAGGAACGGGAAAACTGCAAGTGTATATTTTAAATTTTGAAGTAAAGTACCAAAAGAAACCGGATGTGGTGTCACTAGTACCAACATGCTCTGCTGAGGTGCATGCGGTCTCTGAAAAGGCTCTTGTTTCGATTCCATAGCAGTTTTAATGGTCATGACTGATGTCCTGACCATTTTAGAAAGTAGGTCTCGAACTCATTTCCTTCTGATTGGTTGATGTCACCTCCATATGCTCTCTGTTAGCTCAAGATCAATGTAATACTATGTGTGAAGCAGAAACCACCAACTGTCTTCATCATTCTTCAAAAGCAAACAATCTTTTGCATACCCACACACCCTATCCCTCTACTCACCCATATCCGTTGGCATGCTGTACAGAAGTCTTGCTTATTGTTTACTCTTTTTGGGCGATCAACAAGATCCAAGCTCGCACTCATAAAACCAGTTCATAACATACTAGTTCATTCTACGATCCCCGCCTATATGACCATTTATTCATCTCTAAATCTATTCATCTATCCTTCCATTAACGCAGTTCCTCATTCACAATTTCGCCTCTCTCTTTATTCATGCCTATTCATAAATCCATCCACGCAACTATGCCATAGCGAACTAAAATGTCCATGTGAATGGATTGGTATGTATGTGTATTTCAGATAATAATCGAGGGAATGGGTCGTCTCATGATGGTTCGGCAAAGCATTCCACTGCCGGAAGAGAAAAAGACGCTAAGTCACGTGGTGACACGCACAGGGGCGGGCGGCTTGGGCAGCCGCGGCTCTCGACGCCGCAAGGTCCGCGTGCCCGAGCTACCCTCTAACAAATTTCTCGAGGACGATGACGATGATGACGACCACATGAATAACACAAACACCACAACTAACAACGAGTCCCCTCGGCGTCTGCCCTTCGGTGGGTTCTTAAATCGGCTTTTTGGCTAGCCCTGTGAATGGCGTGATTAAACTCACTTTCGGCCAGATGACTTTCATTTATGCACCGTTAGGAATTAAAAACAATCGTAGCTTCTGCCTTTATTTTGGGTGTAGTCCTAGGCGCTCCCAGTTCTTGCATTTAGGTACCAACCAAAACGTTAGTAGTCCAATGCACTAAAAAGACTGAAGATGGGAGTTGTGATAATCGGATGCACCTTCAGATTGAAAAATAGCGGCGCATCCCGGCCTTACCTCTTATGTCCTCCGTTTGGACGGCTGCACTGGGTAATAACGTGGAGAGAAGATATACAGGTCCCTTTTTGTGTTCAATTCTGCACCCTTCCTTATTGTCGCATGAAGTGTGCTTAACATGGCTCTAGCATAAATGTGTTTAAAATTGCCCAAAGAAAGGCCTTGAAGTACGCTTTTCGTTCCAAATTAATTCACTTAGGACGATACCTCGAATTCATTGTCGATGCGTTATCTTTCTTGAATATGTGGAGTATATCCATGCGTACTGATCACTTAAGTCTTTTTTTACCATTGAAAGTGAGGTAGCAATCAGCTCAAAACACTAGATAATCAACCAAACCTTCCTATCTTAATTATTTGGCTCCATGGTAAAATAAATTCACGCAATTATGAGAACTGGTTCTACTAAAGACGAGGCCTTAAGACAGTCACACCTCCACCCATTCTGATCACAGGTGTGAGCAAACCAATGGAAGAAGTTTCAAATCTGTCTGAGGATTTGGATGGGGTTTGAAGGTCGTGGCCTGCTATTGCATAATCGGTGTGGCAGGTTAGGCAACTAAACGATGCTAATATTTTGCATTACAGAGACTTCAGGACCTCTACTGGTTTATTAGTAATTGTTTTCAGTGGTATATTTGTGCTGCAGCTTTGTGCTTGATCAAAAGGCATTGAAAACAGCAAAATAATTTTTTATTATGAGAAGGATCTGTATAAAGCATGATCTGATCATTCTTTTTACCTTTGCCGGAATGTAACTGAAGTGCTATCCCATGCAAAAGCATGGTTGTGAACACATTTACCACCTCAAAGTATTTCAGTGGTACGGAATCATATGTATGCTTCATTTTTCCACGTTGCCATCGCTGAAAGTATCGAGTCCCCTCAGATCTACTATGTGATTTAGCGCCCTATTCACCTACGATAGAGATTAGACAAAAGCTTCATTCTTGTACCACACAAAGGTTGGGGAAAGATGATGGACGGCAGGATGGGAATAAAATAATGCCTAGTTGAATCAATAAGCACACCATAACAGAACTTAATCGAGGCGTTTTGGGTTGTTATGCAAGGAGCAACAACAAACTGCACTGAAGGAGGTGGAAGTTGGAAAAATCAAATGTCCGGAGCGGGTAATCGGGCCGCCTACAGTACATCCGGAACGCATACGACCTGTCCAGGCTGCATGGGACTAGGCGATTCAGTGGGAGACCTCTCACGGCGCAGTGGAGGCACCTCCGGCCAATTTGATTGGCACACCTCGGCGACAGAGCCGCTGCGAGGGACGCCAGCGACAAACCTGGACTCCGAAGACTCACCAATTATGCTGAGCTCAAGCACCAGTCTGGAGCGCGACGTGCGCGAGTTGAAGCGCTACGTTCGGATGTTCGTAAATCGACAGAAGGAGGGCGCGCGCAAGAACGCCATCGCAATGGAATGGCGCACCATGGCCCTGGTGCTTGATCGTCTCTTCTTCTTTGTCTACATTGCTACCATCGGTATCACTGTGGTTACCTCTCTGCCCCGCTCCAAACGTTTCGAGGGCTCCAACTAGTTTCTCTTTTCTTCTTCTTCTTCCTCTCTTAGCATGGATCCAAGAGACCTCCAACAGATTTTCCCTTCCACCCCCCCCCGCTTTGACTTACATTTATACCTCCCCAACTGACCAAATCTCCTTCTCCAAATAAACCAATTCTGATCTAACCTAAGTTTTAACAAAGGCGGTATTCATTTGAGCTCCTCGTTACACCAAAATGATAATTCCTAATCGAATTTTTGTCAGCAACAGAAATGCACCAATTAGATGAAAATCCAGAGTAAAAATTTCAATGGTTTGTACCTCGTTATTGAGGCGATATTTGTTATAAAAGACCATTTAAAAATCACTTCTATCACGCTCTAGGCTATATTTGCTTCACTTTTTCACTCATTTTTTGTTGATTTTTAGCAAATTTGATTTGATTCTGCTTCTGAGCATCTTTCACTTCCCCCTTCATTGATTGTAATTCCGTAAACCACCATAACTTATTCATTTCTGTTAAGCAGCGACATTAAAAACAAGTGCCTAAAACATGTTTGCGAAGGGTAAAACTGGAGTAACAAGGCCAATTGGTGCCGTCGAGATGCATCTTAATACTAATGGGTTTGGCTCATATTTAGGCATCAAAATTGCGTGACGCGGACACTCCTGTGCTTTCTTACATCTCTGACGTTGTGGCTTCGGTATTGACGTTTAAGCATTTAAAATTAAATAATTGAGAAGCTTCCTGACCGCTAGTGTTGTGTAAAATGTAATTTGATTGAACTTTAGCACCAAATATACCCCTAACAATTCTCAAGACACCACACTTTGGTAACCATTATGACTCCCGATGTATCACCTGATTGGACTCGATCTTAACACCTCCTGGCGCACCTCCGCAGGTGATGTGCTCTTGTTTTTGTGACCTCTCCATATTTTTGTCAGAAATTAGGGTGTGTGGATAATCCACCCTGTGGGTGTCATTTCATTTGTGTAAGCGGCAGCTGTTTCAAAAGTTGTGCACCACTTTTAGTGAATTCCGGTGATATTAAAATAACATGGATATAAATTGCATGAATTACATCGTTTTGTGTGGGTAAGAATTGCGGTTGGTACGTTTTTAGGACGTCAGAAGTTCCACTTGACATTCTTAACTAACTAGAAGTGCTAATTAATCCAATGAGTGTTAAATTATTCACCATGAGCATACTACCATTGTAACAGTAAATGCCTATATAGTCCGAGATCTCAGTAGCCAAAAGTACATTTTGTTTGCCAGTCTAGACAGTGTGGGCACCTACGGCGTAGTGTAAGGTCATCTATTTAGTTGTGCTAACCACCTGCAAGAGTTTGCGCCGTAGTGATGATTGTAGGTGTCATCTGCTGTACACGTGCACGCTTGACGGCTCTGGCGATGACAGCGATGATTCATTGAGCATATCGTGGTTGTCTTTATGACTTGTGGGAGGAGTGGTGACGTGGACAGTAAAAATGACCCGAATTAAAAAAACCACCGACTGTGAGACAGAGGAAATGAAATGAAGCGACAGTAGCTGATAGGGAATGCTATCATAACCTGGGAGGAGGGAAGTGAAACGGACTAGACAATATTTAACGCCATTCCTTTGCCCAGTGGAAAATTCAACAGTTGTTTTACTACCTACAAATTTCCCTGTATATAAGTGGGGAATTTTAATCCCAAATGGGATGCGTACACTTTTGACGTGACATGTTTGAGCTAGCGTTGCACGTCTCCCTCTTCTACCTTATTGGAGCCTAAAATCAGACGAGTGCATGGTTATTTTTAACAAGCAAAACAATACTTGCATTCCTATTTGTGATTGAAGCAGCAAAAAACTAAATCAACTTACTTGCACCAGATTGAATGGACTAACCTTCAGGTAGCAATGAGCACGCTTAGTGTTGAGGCCTAGTCGTTTTATTTATTTCGTCTTTGGTCTGTTATTGTGTTCCCCCTATACGATTCGTAAAGGGTAGAAATTAATACTATCCGGCGAAATTTCTAACAACTTATTATTGCCTATTACAAAAAGGAACAAAATCGCACCACTCTAGAATTTGTCCTTCCCTAATTTGTTTACTACTCGAAACCTCTAATAAGTTCGAATCAAAATAGCTCATCGGCAGAAGGCTGACCATGAGTTACAAAGGTGGAGACTCGGTTTGAATGGTGTATGAGCAGAGAACCGCGATTCTGAAACGCCACAGCACCCCACTATCAGAGATAATGCTGCTTTAATCATCCGAAGCGCGTGAAATATCTTTACTTCTTCCTGGATGATCAGATTGATTAATATTTACGGGCTACACTTTCAAGGCATTCATCCACCACTTATTCATACCTCACTTTCTACTGGCGTGGCTTTTGGCGCTGCTAACGAAATCATAACGGTGTATCAAGCAATAAATAAGCGGAAGCTATAAGTCAATTGCTGGAACCCACTCAACTCAGAATCGCTTCAGGGTACCTGCTATCGTCCAACAAGATCCGCTCCACTGGTTTCAACTATTACCAAACCTGTCTAGAATCGCGTTACCATGATTTTCAGTTTGCCTGATTCTAGATGGTAGTGAACAAAACCACACCTTTGATCCATGGCTCTTTCAACAAGCCGTATTTTATGACATGTTTGATAATGTGGCAATAAAAACTAAAATTTTCAAGCCACACGAAATCGACGTCTCCCATCTGGGGATAATTGATACTAATGCGCGCTCCACTACGCAATGGTGTTTCGGCCACAGGACACGCCAACCAATGGAAAGAGCACCTGTCCCACTACAGCCACTGCCTTTCTCCTGCCTCTCGCTATCTCCACCGTCTCGGCTACTGGCCTGTCTATGCCACACACACACACACACACGCAAGCACGAGCCTTCACAAGCCTGTCCGCACATCCTGTGCTCGCGCTGTCCGGTCGCCTGTTCACCTATCGGTGCTCGCTCACACGTGCGTTGTTAACGCGACCGAGGGCAGAAAAGCGCCTGCGTCAAGTGTCGCGCTAGCCATACAGCATTTCTTTCATCTGGCAATTCCTATCCCCGTACACGCACCCACGCACATGACTCAATAAGGCAAGGCGAATGATTTCTTGAGGTGGAGGAAGGAGAATAGGCTGAGGCAGCATGGTTCTCTTGTTTACAAAGCGTTCACCACAAATGGATTTGTTTTCCAATGTCGACTGATCGCTCCGTCTAGATTGCCAAATGCATGGTCAACAATGAAGGCTCAGTTCTTGTGAAGCATTCACCGCGATGAAGGACCAATTTATTTTTGCAAAAACTCGTGCAGACTGATAATCCTACAAACCTTGGTAATCCCGTAGAAACCTATCAAAGGTGCTACTGCTTATTTTGTTGACCCAGCGCTACCCTATAGGACATTACAACATAACTGAAGTAGATAGTCGAGAAAAATAAAGCGTGAATAACATTTCGTGTGATCAAGACAGTGATCCCACCCATTCCTACAAAAGGCTCATGGATGTTTGAAGCTAGGTTCAGCTTTCCACAAGGCTTGAGGCGTAACAATACAGGCTATGCTGGGCAACGATCTGAGGATTGGCCATGAAAACTGCTCGCCGAGCTCCACAAATTTCACTGAGCGCACCGTCCACCTTGACTATTTACAGAATAAAGTCGGAAAACCAGCTCCACCTGGTAATAGCGCAATAGTCTCCTCCCTAAAGAGTAATCCTCACACTGAATTCGTATTTGCTAACCGCTTGACTAGGAAAGGCGTGAGTAAAGCATGCCAATGGGGGTGGAGGGAAGGGAATGGAATTGCTACATGAATTTCCATAAGTTTAGTACAACTTAAAACAATTTGTGCTAGGGTACTACTTGATTAACTTAGGACGGGAGATCACAGTGAAAACAGAACAAATTCCGGGGTGTCTGTCTCCACTTTCCAGCCACTTTCAGCGGGCTACTAGATGAGTCATAAGGACACGGTCCCAAAAAAAATGGTCGAAGATGGGCGTCTCACACTGACGCCTGCTCGTATGTCCTGGGCTGAGAACAAGGGGGACACTAGGATTTGCCCAATCGTAAACAAACAGTCACACATCCAGGCCAAATGTTGAGCAATCCTCAACAAAGTTTAACTTTCGAGGGCAGAGATCCCCCCGAAAGCGTGCATTAAACCAAATCTTGAACGGCTTGACAAACAAATTCGTGAGTGTTTACTAGACATTTTCATCGCCTTCTGCTCGGCGGCAGATATTGAGTGATGGAAAGTAGGCAATCGTACAAGACAATTTGGAGATTGCCAGAACACTTTCCACAAAACAATCTTTCAAAGCACCATGCCAATTGCCGATAGAAAACACTACTTACACAGGAAAAACCACAAATGGTGGCGAAATCTCTCCATCAGCGACAGAAATACGATACCGGTCAACTCGCTTAGCAGGGCTAAACAAGAGAGGTGCGACGTGGGCACGAATTGGGCAGTGGTAGCTACAACAAGATCACCGTGGTAATGCCAAATACAGGCACGCTTAATGTATAAACCAAATTTCGGGCAATGCCCGCTATCGCATAAACGTCAAAAACCATGAAACGACCCAGAAAGTGAATCCGAAGAGCACCTAAATGCGTAAGGTTAACAAAAACACTCCTCCTGTGTACGATCTCGACTCAGCACGAATGGGGAGAAAACAGGTAAAGTATGCACGCATGTTTATTAGATGATGCCGGTATAAGTGCAATGAGAATAAAATATACATGAGAAGGAGTGAATTAACATTACCACCACAAAAAAAGAGAAGTTGGCTTAGACATGAGTAAAACGCATTCATCGAGTTGTACCATCCTCACGTGTCAAGTGGCAGTAATGGCAAATGTATAAAATTCCACAGGGATAGTCGGTACACATCGAGAACTGTACAATCATGAAAGAGTGACATATTTCATTGTCGTCTCATTTGTCGTTATTGTCCATGTGGATAAAAAAGGCAACTGGTCACTGTACAGAATGGGTGAGGGGAGGATTAAAGAATGTACAGAGGAAGTGGTGAAGAGGATGGGCTACCTGAGGTTGTGCGGTGAAAGGGAGAGGACCTTCTCCGTCTCACCGTCCTCATTTGACGGCGAAGCGGAGAGGAGAGCGAGGCATTTGATCAGCGTGCTCGACGCTTCTGTCCCCGAGAGAGCCATCTCACACAATAATGCCTCATAGGCCCTCAGATGCCTGCCGGCAAGAAAGACAACATAGACACATTTCGAAAGATTCACACAGAGGCCCGGTGAAAAACTTACCTTCGAGCAGCAGGTGAGTAGGTGACCAAATTCTGAAGAATTAGAGCAGCCGTGAGACGAACGTGTTTGGTAACAGGCCCCTCTCGCATAGCCTCAGACGTGGTTGGCATGAAGTCGGCTTGGAGGGCCTGCCGGAACTCGCAGTCGGCCACCACAGCCCTCGTCGCGCTGAGAGAGGGTTTCATTGTGGTCAGAGGGGCCAGAAGAGGTCCCTCCGACTCTGCTGTGACGTTGTTTGTCGAAGCACTGGAGAGAAGCTTGTTGGTTGCACCGGGAGAATGTGTAGCACAATGCTGCTCGTGCAGGTGGTCTAGCAGTGACAGTGAGCTCCTTCGAGTGCTGGACTCTTTGCAGCCCACCCACCTGCAAATCTACAGGACAATTTAAATGGAGCATCACACCGCTTGAGTTTACAAAGGGAAAAGTACAATCGAGTGATCACTGACAAGAATATCTACTTAGCAATAAAAGGCACGTAGGTTCAGCAATGGAAAAAGGGGAAAACCCTAGTAGATATGGAAAAAGCCGTAAGGGGAAGAACGGATTTGGATTGTAGGAAACTAACATGATCCAGCTCAAAACAGGTGAGCTGTAGTCAGAGTTCAGAAGATGAACTTTAAGTGCATGAACTTGATGATGGCATACGCCTTTGTAAAGAACTTGTAATTAAGCATTTAGAAATGTTGGGCCAAAATAAAACTACAAAGAAGAATCCAAAGTGAACTGAACCCTTCACCTTAGTGGTAAGGCGTAGGATAGAGGAAAAACTCACGATTTCCTGCTGGCCTTTAATGGGAGTGAAGTGAGCAGAGTAGACGTGGGAGAAGAGGCGGTCGACAGAAGGGAAGGACTTTCGGCATTCCGCCCAGCGACAAGCGAAGACCGTAGGAGGAGCCGCGGGACGCGTCTGCTGTGGTACTGCGGCAACAGTGGTGGTAAGTAGAGGCTGATGATGTGGTTGCGGGGAAGTTCCAGGCCCAGGTCCAGTCGTGGGTGTGGGTGCGGGTGCCACAGCAGGTAGAATGGTCGCAGCGGTGGGCGCAATAGAGAGCTGCGCATTGGGTGCAAGAGAGTACACAAATACCTGCTGGGCTCCTCCAGTCACTCCACTCACAGTGGAAGTAGTCATGAAGGTCCCAAGACAGGTTAGAGTAGGTGCAGCGGCAATTTCGGCGCCAGTACCACCACCAGTCCCAGTGACGACGCCGGGAGTTGTAGCGTTGGCGGCAGTGGACTGCATGACAAGAGAAGCCCGACATTGGGGAGACACCTTATTGGAGGTGGTGGGCAAGAGGGTGCGAAATTGTAGAACGCCCTGTGAGCTGTCGATCAGGGTAGCGCCTGTTGCGCCCATACCCACGCTTCCGCCTGCTAGGCTAGCGCCGCTTCCGCCACTAGCATTGCCAAAGCCGTTCAACACGCGCTTCCCGTCAATGCTTGGAAAGACTATTGCAGAAGCTGCGATCACCGGCTGTTGGAGGTGTATCCCACTGAAATTAATGAAATACTGACTAACATGATTGGGAAAGACCAATATTAAAACACAATCAGTTACCGCATTTAAAAAACTACGGACTCAGCATAATCCGCTACCAATGACTAGGAAGTCGATTGACCTGAAATAGACGGTCAATGGACATGAATTATTCGCTAAAGGGTTTATAGAATGAAATAAAAGATTGAAATTAATTCAAAGTACATGATTCAACTCTCATATAAGAACACAATCCAAAAAAAGAGGCTGCTTACTTGGTGGTAAGCTCGATGGGACCGTTGGAGGAGGCGGGGATGAGGCCGTCGACAAAAGCCGCAGCGTTGGTGGCGAGAAGTTTGATAGGGTGCGCACTGGCGCCGTTGACGAAAGTGGTGTTAGCCAACGTCCCTCCACCGCCCCCGTTTACCTTCACTGCGTCCTCCACCAGACGCACCTGCTTCACGCCCGCGGCTGCCTCCGCAGACGGACCCTCGATCAAATTGACTGCACTGCGCTTCCGATTCGACTGGGGAAGAAATAGAAGAGACAATACAGAACCAAGGTGGTTTTCCGGCCTCCTGTGACTCGGTCGCCATAGCTACGGTACGGAATTATGCTTGCGCCTTGTGAACGTTTACAACAGACCTACTTCCGAACCGTCAGGCCTTATAATTTCTACAGGGAGGACGCAGATGCCATAACATCGAACAGATTGAAGTACAACTGCCAGATGACTGCTTATGTAAAAGCTCTTGCCTCTCAATTCATAAATGAGAGATAATTCCTTAAGCAGCAATGAAATTAGTCAACAAATGCATCTGTTGTGCTTGTAAAAAACTCAAAATAGAAGTATGAATACGACAAGCACGGGTGGTTCAAAACGCTTCGTAAACCTTGCACATTCGTGACCCAAAATACATTACTTCCCAATGGTTCATTCGCGAGGACCCAAATAGAAACAACTCAAAAAGCCATTCACTTTCACCCCATCGATTACACTCCAAATGAATTACCGTTGAAAAGACCCCAACAATGGTAACCAACATATGACACCATCAAAAATAATAATGCAATAAGCCAATCCAAAGTAGGAAAGGAAGCTGCAAGAACTATGAAGTGTGCTGCACTGCCTGAATGATAAAAAGCTTAATCGCCACGATTAAGGTGTCTTACTGCATCCCCCGAAATGGCACACCCAAATGTGCCGTAAAATTCAACTTTTGGGAAAAATAGACCAGAACTGAAACATTAGTGGGGGGATTAAACTCCATAAGAAGCAACTCACAATGGAGATCGAGGGAGAGAGCGCACAAGCACGCGAGTGCGCACACTGCGCAAAGGCTGTGCGTGCGTGTGCACGCGTGACGTGCTAACGACAATAAATGGAGAAGCGGTGTGGCATCGGTACGAGAGCGCCAACCACGGCTACATATGCGGCTTCAAGGTCTCGACACACACATACACACATACTCACGTGGCCTACACACATACGGACACACGACACGTGCCTGTGCGCACGCGCAAAGTCAACGCACGACCTTGGCGTGCCCCAATCAGGTCACTAAGATGTCGCGTGCATGCACGTTTATATTTGTGTTGGTACGAAACGTGCAAACCACGTGGAGGCAAGGAAGTTACACATCGCTACGCTCTAGATGACACCACTCACCCTCGAAGAAGCTGAAGCGGCCGTCCGGTGGGTGAGGCCCTTCCCGTCGGAATTTTGACTCGCCAAACACGTTCCCAGCATGTGCTGAACACCTGATGGCGAAAAAGGTAGGGATAACCCTGAGCGAGTTAATGAACTAGAGGGGGGAAGACTCGAAAATTACCGAGAGCTTGCTCAACCGGTTCGGGTGCATCGACATGTTTGAGCTTGTTGTAGTGGATTTCGACGTTTCCGTTGGGAACGAGAACTTTTACCTGGTCGACCGGGGGAAACACCATCCTAGAAGGCAAATGGCAGTGATTTTTAGGCTGGAAAGTGGTTTCAATGCGCGAAGTATCATATGCGCGGACTGTCACTACCATCGCAACAGTGACTAAGCTTAACGTTGTTGACTCACGCTAAGGAGTGGAAATAGGCGCAAGTGGCGCACGCCCTGGTTAGGCACTATCGTCGATCGCGTGCCGCAAGGAAGATTAACTATTCGAAACACTATTGCTTGTTCTAATGGTGAGCTGAAACAACCTCTGCACAGGTGTTGAGCCATTTGCATAAGTACACATACGGGAAGGAATGCGTTTATAAAACAAATTCCTCCTGACACATAATTGACCCGATACGATTACTAACAAAACTAGAGAAATTAGTTAAAAAGTGTACCACAAAGAGTGGGAAATGGGATAAATCCCACCAAGGCTGTGTTGACTACAAATCTTCGGTAAAAGAAAAGTATATCCGACAAATCTTTCATGACCAAGTTAAAATGACAACGAATGATTTGGACCGTATGCACGAGGGCGAGTTACCAGCACTCTGGGTGGGACAAAATACCTGTTATTTTATTCGAGAATACCAAGGGATAGTACCTGGAGAAAGGGATATGGACCAGTTGAAGTCTAGCTCCAGATAAACTAAGATAAACGCCGATGCATCGAGCAATGAAGCAGGTCAAAAATAAACAGATTTGTACTATTTTCCAAAACATTACGAATAGCTCGTTAAAAAAAACGGGCCTCAGGAGACGAAAAGTGTGCTTCATTAGAAAACTGCTTTGGGTGCACTAAAAACTGAGCCTCACTTGATCATGGCATGGAAATCGCCTGCGGAGAGAGCCCCTCCAGATGAGGATCCAAATTGAGCCTGATGAGCCTTCTGATAGTCAGCATAGATCTGAACGCGCGGAAAGCTCGATTGCGGATGAACCTCGTAGTTTTTATTGAGCCAAAATACTGCAAACTCGCGTTTGTCTGTGGGTGCGTCGGAATACGGCTTAGGTAGGGCGTTTATGAGGGAGGAGGACAGGGATGGGGTGGAAGAAGACGACAAGAGAGGCGCCCGCAGTTGCTGCTGCTGATGTGAAGGCGGAGAGGAGTTAGTCTTCCTCTCTACCGCTGTCGCTTGCTGCTGCAGTTGCTGCCTCCCGCTGGTCGCAGATGGAGGGACAGCAACGGGTTTGGGAGTCGTGACCACCATAGGCAGGACCTGAGGCCGGGGAATGACAGAATGCTGTTGAGGCGCCATCTGCGTGATCACCATTGTCGTCGACTGTGGCTTGGAATCTACAGTCTCGACTAAATTCGTTGGTGAAGTGACAGAAATGGCAGCCTACAAGAAACATACGAAACCAGTTAATGGTGGCTCAAAAGATTAAGGCCATACCCGTTGATCCTAGGGATCAGCAAGGTATTTACACAACTGCAAAGAGTGAGAACTCTCACAAGCTGATGGTAGTAAAAGACAGGAATTATGGTTCTGAAAAAAAAACTGAAACTTGATCCTTTACGTAAACATGAGAACGTGTTGAAACGCCAAGATAACGGGCAACGACTTTTTGCACGGGTTTGAACCCGGAGCAAGCGTGTGAACATCGATGAGGTATAAAGAGGCTAATTTCAACACACCCAGATAAAAACTAGAACTAAAAACTATCTTGAAACCATCACTTCAAAACAAAAAGCGGACCGGGTTGCTCCGTGAAATTGTAGATACCGAACAACAGATTGTTAGATTACCGGATAGTCACATTCACGAGCAGCTAGACCAATCATGAGGAGTAAAAGCTTATAGTGATGAAGAAGATGTTCAATTAAGGCAAGGATAGCGCGCAATACACTGACGTACAACTCACGAAAAATGCGAAAGAGACTTTGTAATCATCTGAAGTGTGCTAACGATAGTCTGGAAAAACAATTGCTGAATCAAACAGAGATCTATGTTATCAAACAAAATAGAAAGCCACTGCTTCCCATGAAATTAATTTCAAGAGTGGAAATGAACGCTGCTAACAGAGCAAAAGCAAAAATAGGAGTTCCTCAACAGCTAATTCCTTCTTTCAAAGTAAAGCTAAATTCAAAAAGTCAATCCTCCCAGAGTTGACAAGAAATAGGAAGGGGATCGACCTTGGTTATGGAAGCGGGTGGTGGGACAGAGGACTCCTGCGCCGCTGTAATTGTTGGTGGTAGTGGCAGCGGAAGGGGGGGCGGTTTTGCCACAGGGGCAGCGACACCCGCGGTTGGTACCGGGACGGCGTAACAACCGGCATGGGGTTGCGGCGCGGGGCTCAGGAGGAGGCACGAGGCGATTGTGGGGTGTGGATCCTTTCTTACAGGCGCCGGTGGGGGCATTGCGGGAGCGACCGGTTTCTCCATGATACGCCTTGTCGAATTCGGCTGAGACATATTAGTCGTCACGGTATTAACGGAGCCAGTGGTGGTTACAGAAGTGGGACCCGGCACCTACATGAGTAAAGAGAGATAAGGGACTAATTCTATCAATCCATTTGGAGTAATCCAATACCAGATTCGTAAAAAATTACACAAGACTCCGAGAGTGCAAGCTGTGCCAGTTTGGGGGTGATGGGGTGCCAATTCTCATTAAGAGTTTAAGCATGCGAATTGCGCACACATCGTATCGCCCTACACACACAAAATCACAACTTGTGAGTAATTAATCGTGGAGCACACACAAACACATACACAAAGGAAGGTGGACCGAACTATCCATTCACGTACATTGCGTTCACTGCAGCAAAGAAGCAATACATCAGATAACACTAAATTGCCTTTATTTGATTAAGAGATGGACAAACCAAGTGGAACCAATGCTTTTTTTCGAATACTTATAAACACTCTGCCATAGGTAATTCAGGCCACCAAAGTAGACAATTGTTGCGAAAAGAATTTAACTCGGGTTACTGCCAGAGCAGCGCACAGTATAATGAAAACCGCCACTAACTCAGTTTCGCCTTTAGTAACAAAATACGCCTTAAAGCCAAACTCATAGAAAAGTAAAAAGTGGGTTGCAGACATGCTGATGTTAGATCATACTACAGAATATCATTCGTGAAAATAATCCTCTTACAGTAGGCGTGTTGATAAGAGAAATCCTACTAGATGAGAAACGTACACCACGCTAGGATCCCACGTCACCAAAGCACACTACTCTCGAAAAGAACTACCAAGATATGAGTTTAATAAGTCTCTGGAAAACGGATACAAGTAAAAGTGATTGCTGTGGCACTTTGAAACGGCTGGGAAGTATGGAAATCAAACAAGCACGAATGACTGACATAGTCGAAGACGAATCGGATAAAAGTGCCAAACATATTCCCAGAATGCAAAGGTACATTAGGGAGTTACAAAATTGGGACCAAAAATCAGCGATGGTACCCACTAATACACGTAAAGATTTTCAAAACACCTAGCGTAGGACAAATAAAGCATTTTCACAGTAGCTTTGAGACTTGAGAATGTTGAGAAGATCAAATAGGGGTCCGAATGAAGAAAAAAAAAACGATGGGATGGAAAAGCGGGCGTGGACAAACCTGCATAACTCGAATCCGGATGAGACCGTCAGAACCGAGTGATTGCGCCTCGAAGGTAAGGAAGCCAACGAGAGTGGAGATAAGTCGATGCCTCTCGGTGAGAAGAGTATCGCAGAGCATTGGGCCCTGCGCCGAGAGAGCGAAGAGTGCGTCGAGAGCCAACACAAGCATATGAAGGTCACAGAGGCAGGCCAATTGGAGGACTAGACCAATCACATGTCGTGGCAATGACTGAGTGAGGAAATTGATATTTCTGGAGGAGGCCTCGATCAGGTAATTGTGCATGCTCCCTGGATTACCCTGATGCGACTGCACAGGAGACTCGCACAGGTGACGGATTATCATAAGCCCTACAGACAAATTTGAGTGGCTGCGATTTCCTTTGATGACAAGGGGTTAAAAGCACGCATTTATAGACATTTTTTTCAGTCACAGGGACTGATTTCATGTGTTTAGATATGGGAATCACTTTTCCAAATACCCATTAATGCGAGTGCCAACTTTGACACACCCACAGGCTGAGAAACAAGGACTGGTTAAATCAGGCAGTGTGGAAAGAAGCCGGTAAGTTCTGACTCATGCCTGCCCATATGCGCAGCAAAGGTTTGCTGGAATTCTTGTTTTACCTGACTTGGGGCACAACAATACGGTGGTGGAAAATCCTTTTGGTATCGATTCAGCACCAAACACTTCCGAGTGAGCACTCAACCAATTCCTAGGCAAATCAGAAAGTGAGGCAGTTGACAAATGCCACCTTATGAAATTGAAGGCAAGAATGTCGTGAAGACAAAGGGCTATCTATGAAGAGATTCAAGCATACCCCTGATGGTGTCAACCCGATCTTGAGAAGAAAGGAGATCAGGAAGGAGGCGCGATAATACGTCGGAAAGTGGGCCGATGACCGGAAAGTGGAGGTAGGCCAGAGTGTCTAACCCAAGTTGACGTAGGGCGGTATGAGAAGAGTAAATGCATAAACAGACAAAGCGGAACACGTCAGGTTCCTGGCTAAGGATCACCGAGTTGCCAGAGGGTGTCACCACGAGATTGCGCAACACCATGGCCACTAACTGCACGCGAAAACCCTCCACATCGTGATAGGTCATGGTGTCACGGAAAGTCAAAGGACACGAATAAAGAGACTCGTCAGAGTGCTTCGGCAGATGCGCACCTAAAAGGAAGCACCACCAACAACTGGATAAGCGATATTGATTTCACCAGATAAAGGGACCACCGAAACTACCGCAATCTACGCTGATATCAAAAGTGAAATAAGAAAATGAAAAGAATAGCACACTAAGAGATCGGCAGTTGCCAACGTTGGAGCATGGAAAACGAGTTTAAAATCATATTTCTATCTTCTACCCATAAGAATATTGCCATTATTAAAGTGGCAGGGCCACAATGACGCTTGGGAAGAGGGTAAGCAAACTACTTACGGTAAAATACATCAGGGTTGAGAAATTGGCAACCGTACTTGCTGGGGACCACGCTTCGCCAGAACTAAAAAACAGTGATTAAGGAAATTGCGGGGTTACTCACCGTGTGAAAATCTCGATTACACTGCGACCGCCAAGCATCTTTTAAGAGGTGATGGGAACAGGGACCTAAAGACGTCGAGTCGAATGAAATCGACAAACTAGTACATACCAATGGAATAAATTCCCACTGCGGAAAGCATGAGAGGAAGGATTTGAGGGCAACGAGCCAAGTCAAAACCATTTCGTTGAGAGGATATGAGGAGGATGGTATTGATTGCGTAGTCCAGCTCGTTTGGTAAGCCCGACTCCAAAGCTAGCAAGAGGGCTCGATATTCCACGGATTCAATGAGATCGGTGCTTAAGTTCCAGCGGTGACGGAGGTGATTTTCAACCACTTGGAGATTGACGGAGTCGTTGGCGAGATCGATTTCCAAGACCTGTGACACTTCCGCGCCCGACTGCCCATCCAGGCTGCGGTGAACGCGTTCAAAGGGCTCCAGATAATTTTGAAAGACATTTTTTACGGCCTGACCAATGTTGACACAGTCCCGCTGCAGGTAAATGGCACCAGCCACCTCATCCCAGAGGGACAAAGAGGTCACCTTTTTTGATCCACCACGAAGAGCGACTTCGTTGTACAGCTTCACAAGGTTAACTGCATGCCCATTAAGCCTTGGTTGTGAGTTAAGCAAGGACCTAGAAATAGCGAGTAGATTTAACTGAGAAAGCCTACCTAGGAACACCCCGGAGTTTGGCCAGTTCGGTGGCAAATTGCTCCTCAGATACATCCAATACCAGTGAACTCGAACTGCTCACCGGGACGTGAACACGACTTTTGTGTCTTGAGAGCATTTATGGTGCGTGGCTGGGAGAGGAAGAAGGATGCATGGTTGGTGATACCGAAGGAGTAAAGGGAACCCAGTGAGGTGTTCCAGAGCTCGGGTCGCGTACCCTTGTGGGGAAGGCCGTGGAAGCACGCAACCCACACTCAGCTGACGGTGACGCGTGAACGAAGGACAGTCAGGATACGCGCGCTATTCGCAAGAATGCCGTGTTGCACTTCAAATGGGACGTATGACGAGACGCGTGTGCGATGCTGTGTGGGTACGTAGATTTACGCGCAGCTACGCGTAACACACACACACCCAGGAGTTTTAAGCAATGCGGCGCTCTACGCAGGGCGCAGAGAACAGAGCGTAGGACGCTGGTATCTGGTCGCGCGAACTTTAGCCAGTGGCAAACGAAAATCTATGTGCAACAGCGTACGTCCTTCTGGTCTGGGCTATCGCCCCAAAACTGAGGCATACCGAACAGGACGTGAAGCGGAGTGGGACGGACAGGCACTCCCTGCAGGGTCGCGCTGCCAAACCTATTGATTAACAAGCCCGCTTCGACGAAAACCAGTCAGTCACTACTACCCACAAATCAACCAATCAAAATACAAAGAATTACCGAACAGAAATATATGGAACAGATAATAAAGTCATGCTTAAAAAATAATTACAGTGCAAGTGCCTCAGCATTTTTATTAACATTATGCTGATTCAACGCTGAGAATCAGAAGTATCTGAATTCGACCTCAATTGTTGTTTAAGTTGACCGCTAGACTTAAATCCTACCTACGTTTACATGGTTGGCGTATCCGAGCCCAGCGTTGGAGTAGAAAGACGGGACTTTAATATCCCAGGTACACCAAAGTACTCCTTTATGGTGCATTCTGCAGACAAGACCGATAAAAATCTGGTTTTGTTTTGCGTTTTTACACTCGGGTTGTTGGGAGGGCATGCGGAACAAAGTCCGAATACATTTACTAGGCGTTTCTGTTTTCAGAAACATGAATCAGTCGCCACGTCATTATGAAGGATTGCATGTTTGCTTAACACATAATTGTGCAGTTGCGTCGGCTCTGATTAACTTCTCGGTTTCCAATGAAAGGTGATCAGAAGAAAGCTCTGGAATTCTCTGGTGTCAGCGTGAATTCTTGATAGTATCTGTGTTTATTCTGGTCCTCAGGTGCACAGCTGCTTTACTTCCGCCATTTTAAGTCCGAAGTAATTAGGTGTACGTGGGGTTTGATGGTGTCGATGGCTTTTTACTCTGCCATTCCCTTGGTTTGCTGTTTTGAGATTCTTTTTACATTGTTTCAGTTCTGTACATTACAAAGTGCGCTCAAAACCAGCATGGTCTTCGTCATGGTGACTATCAGCGCTACAGACAGTACGTTGCTCGCAAAATCAGGCGCATGCGCAAGTCGCTGCGATTCCAGCAAGGCACCCGTTCTCGTGTGGCGCCCAAGAAGCTGACTCCCGAAACCGTTATAGATGCTCGCTATCTCGTCCTAGCCGTCTTTGAAATCGAACGTTGTTGGGCATATGCCATGCAGCTCAGAGCTGAGGCAAATTCCGAGCCTCGCAAACGATTTCACATGCTTTCACGTCTTCGCAAGGCAGCAAAAAGTGCACAATTGCTCAATGAAATCATGGCGAGTGTACCAATGTGTAGCGCACAGACAAAACTGGAGTTGACAGCTTACATTCAGTGGATTAATGGTATTCTTCATTTTGAAAAGCAGGTTGGTTTCCATTACTTGTGAGTTAAAACTGTGTTTATAATTTCGTTAAGAGCAACAAGTGCAGTATGGCAGCGAACATAATGCATAATAGTGACAGCTGTTCCATCATTCACTGATTCGTTTAATGGAGAGCTTTGTTTTTGTCTGCGCTCGTTAAAGCCATTTAAGGTGCATCATATTAATGGGTTTCTGAAATTGTGTTTGCTTGTGTACATACATGCATTAGGATTGGATGAAGGCGAAAGATTTGCTTGAGTCAGCGCAGCAGATCTACACGGGTCTTGCAAGCTCTGTGGACGAGGACCTGCGGGCGGTGTATGCGGCGCGAACCGGTGAGATTCTGCCGCAGATCCGTTATTGTGCCTACAGCATCGGCGATACTACAGCAGCCAATGATCTGCGGGAGATGCGTGCCGGCGTGGAGGGTATCCTGGCCGAGGAGCAATTAGACGAGCTGCTTAAGCAGATGCAGGCCCTCCAGGCCGGCTCCGTAACAGAGGTCACCTGGCTTGGTGCTACCATACCTGTTAAACTGGAAAAGGCCCGACTGGCTGTTCTTGCCCTCCAGGCAGGTTTAACACACTTTCTCATCTGGGCGATCACTTTTGAATTCTACTGTCGTGACCCTACCACTTGCTTACACTTTACAGTTTCTTGCTTCTTTTTCTGTCCTACCTTTTCCGCCATTCATTGAATCTTAGGCCGTATTAATGCGCTTTGCGATTTTGTACTTGTATTTCAACATTCATGCGTCCTATGCTCCATAGTTGACTGCATGAAAAACTTGCGTAACTTCTTGGTAATTTTGGTTTTTTCTAAAACTAATTATTCAAACTGTTTCTAGGAGGCAGATGAGCAGTTGGCTAAGCTTCCGTCCAGCTTCACCAAAGCGACGATTTGCGAGTCTACTCTGAGGGTCATTGTCGATGCATTGGTCGCTGTTCGGGAGGAGATACGTTGTCTGTCTAACCCCGATGCAGTTGCTTCTGCAGGTCTACTGCCTGGGCAGACCTCTCAGAAGGCTAACGCTACTGGCATTGAGAAGGTGACTTTCTTCCCTTCGCCTTTCGTCCTCCTTAAAATTTTTAATAGATTCCTGTTTTCATGGTCCTCTGACTACTTAATGTAATGCTGCGCCTTGTGGATATCAATCCCTATGATCCATGAGCTATTTTTGTCGATTTTTACAATAATTAATGATCAGTTAACGGATTTCTTCGTTTTACGCGCAGCTTCCCCGGTTGCAGCGCCTGAATATATACATGCAGTACTCGAAGCTGAATAAAACAATTTGGCGGACTCTTTACCAGTTAGAGACGCTTATGTCAAACGTAGCACCAGAGCACCACCACGCTTCGTGGAATCTCGTCACTTCAGGCTACCACAAGCCGCATGAGTTTGCGCGCCTCTACGATACCGTCGTGCAGAATCTCCAGGAGGTACTCACTCTACCCGGTGGTATCCAAGAAAACGCCGAAATTAAGGCTCTCATCAAGGCCAAAATTGTTGCTTATCAATCTTTAAGGTAGATTTCCTGAGTCCTCACTCGTCTGCACACGACTAAAACTGGCGTTATTTTCTAATTTGACTACTTCAGATGTTACTACCTGGCTCTGGCGTACCTTCGAAACAGTCGTTTTCTGGAGGGTTCTTCGCTTCTTCAGCGATGCCAGGCGAAAGTGGGGGAGGCGGAAGCGAGTCTTTTAAAAGCCAATCTGCCAGAGACCACCGAGGCAGAGGCAGTACCAGGTCACTCGCGTCCTTTTCTGCTGCAGCTTCTGCGAGACCTGGCGGACCAGATAGACACCGAAATGCTTGCCTGTAAGGCCGGCTATATGCTAGAACTTGCTGCTGGTGGAACCCCCGGTGAATCTGTCGATGATGCCACTGTCTCTGCCGCCATTCCTAGAACTGTGCTTAAGGAGGTGGGTTTTTCCCTCATTCCCCATCTCTGTGCTGCGCGTCGCATACTCAGCGGAGCAAGCTTTTCTAAAGTTGAATGTGCAGGTTCCTAGCCATTTCTGACATCAAACCAGGTCTTTGCCACAATGTTGGTACAGTTAAAACAGTTATCAATTCGCTAACGAGGTCGATCCCATCTTATACTCTATCCTTAGCGGTCTCAGTTTTTACACTCTTGTTCCAATGTGTTTCGTATTTTTTGATAGGATTCCTCATGCTTCTTAACTTATGAAGCAGAGCTTATAGAGGATGCAATTTAGGAGGTAGAACTGAAGGCATTTTTAAACTGACCATGCTTTATTTTACCACACGTTTGTCGTTATTTTTAAGCCTGAGTTCCATCGGCTGTATATGCTTGGTAGAGTGCTGATGCGTACTGCCTCTAGCCGACTATTTATCAACATTTGGTGTCGATACGCTAGGTTCTATGCATGTCTGTTTGTCTCAGCCACTGATCAGGTCTCCGGGTGAATTCGTTCCGGAAAAAGTAATCTTGCGGAAGCTAACTACACAGCCAGCGCCACTGGTACCCTTCCCACTGGAATTCGAGGCGATCCCGGTTAAACCAACCTTCTTTGATTTGGCCCTCAACCACATCAGCTTCCCCACGCAGCCCACGAAGGAGTCGGCCTCCGTTAGTATCACGGGATTCATGAAGGGCCTCATCTGGGGGCAGTCGAAGAAATAGGGCGCCCATTCCACTTCCATCATCGAAGTCTTCACCTCATCTTTTCGTGTTTTCTACTCAAGTGTGTCAATCATGGTTATGGGTAGTGTATTACTTTAATACATCCTACCTGTCGTGATTATTGGTGTTGCGGGCATTTGTAGCTGGACGATCTATGGGTCACTTTCGATTATTCTTGTGCATTGATGATAAAGGGAGATTAACCTCTATAGTTATGATAGGAACCGAGATTGAAGTGTCTTTTTTCATCCCAACCGGGGTGAATATGTGATGGCATTTCCAAGGGGCTTAGCTCAAGTTAATAAGCCGTGGGTTAAGGGCGGTTCTTGGGCCTTCTGGTTTTGATGTAGGAGCCCTGCAAAACCATCTGGCTTGCCAAGAACAGTTTTGCCTTATTGCTGGTTTAGGGTTAGCGAGGTGCCTAGCGGGGCAACCGTCGCCGCTGCCCTAGGTTTGAACTTTACTAGACACAAATTTGTTACAAATGACTTGGTGGGTATGTGAAGTTGTACTTACATTGCTTGGATGAGTGTGATTAAAAGGTGCAATGAGTATCTGCGCTGGGGAACCGTTATTCTAAGACGATTTCAGCGGTGGGGGGATCTTAGGGGTAACGCATGAATGGTTCCAAACCGGGTGAGAAAATGAAGGACAATCAACGGCGGGAAGGATGCTCACATTGTTCTGAATCATGACTGCAAGTCCACAATGCCGTGGTGGGCAGGCATTGCTAACGTTCAGTAGGTAAGCAAGATGAGCAATAGCGTCCGAGGTCTACGCCGTAGGAGGGATGTGTAAGCAACCCAAATTCAAGACCCAAATCGATGATTAAAAACGGGTCCTTGTGATGTCATTAACTGCTTTACTAGTGCAGTAGTTACCGGAAACTTCCTTTCCAAGTTAATTATAGGTGACGAGGCAATAAACAAAACGCCAATGATGAAAGGGTTGAATTCATGTGGCTTAAAAAAATAAAGCTGACATCTTATAAAAATTTAAGCCAAAAACAGTTCTATAAGAGTATTTCCGAAGCAATCGCATTTGTTTGTCACAGATATGCTGAAACTACCGTACAACTTGCAATCCTTTATTAGACAAGCCCTAATAGCCATGTTGAGTTGCCTTGCTTAAACCGAAAAACATTGCTAGTTTTAAAGCGGACTGACTTTGCTGCGCAGTTAGGGTTAATTTGGTTCATGCAGTCAGCCAATGACTTTGATCCGTTGAAATTGTTTTAGTAAGCCAAAATGACCTAGCGTATGATGCGACATTTGGAAGGGTGCTGGCTTTGTCCATCCTGGGCTTGCGTCCTACTTTTCGGGGTTTGGTGAGTTGCCGCCAAGTTGCGTCATTAAATCGGCTAATTTTGCACTGATTTTAGTGGTATTAGTCTGCCTTTAACCAGAAGCTGCCGGACTTTCATTCCGTTTCTCTCCATGACCAGCTCCCGATGTTTAATTTCTGCAGTTTGCCATCCGCTCATTAAACGATAATTCTAGACTTTCATAATTACAATTACGCTCTTTTTACAGAGATTGACTGGCGCAGTTTTTCGCCTGGACAACGGGTATATTCTTTTTGTCTAAATGAAAGCTGTCCACAAACGGCTAAATTATTGCTATCGAGCGTTTTTCGAGTAGTTATGCAAATTCATGCCTTCGCATGACTTGGGATGCATCTTTTATGGCTCATTTTCCAGAATAATAAACTTTTAGCTTCAAACAAGAGCTTACTTTGGCATTAGTTCCTTTGAGGTATAGACTTATTGATCCTTCGCTATTCTTTTAGTTTGCTAAGGAATAGGATCAAAAATTGCTTATCATCGCGGCAACTGCTTCGATTTGTTGTCAAGATACTTCTTACCACACCAAGCCGTATTTTGTATGCTGCTTCCTTCTCTTCTGAGTTGGGTTGTTTCCTTGATTATTGTTAATTATTTCTAGAAGGGATGGAGACCAAGGTTTCGCCTTCACAACTAGTGGCCGATGCTCCAGTTAAAGCTGACGACGAGGATGCCAGTTTCATGTTGTAGGTCTCCAGCCTTTTTACTTGGCTTTACTTTCTTAACGCTTAATGTCTTTTTTCGTTATCATATTTGATCACGACAACAAATATCTTATGCGTTGTAAAGTGCAGCAGCTACAGTGGCAAGCGGGTCTCTGTAACAGATCTGTGAACATTTGCTAGTGTTCTCAACCGTGATTTCACAGAGCTTGAGATAGATGCTTTCTGCGACGGCGAATAAAATGGAAATGTTTATGATTCATGGTTGATGTCTTGTCATGTGCTGTGGCTGAAATTCTCGTTTTTGACGACGGTAAAAATGGGCTTTACTTTCGAATTCGTCTGACAGTCATATTTATATGTTGGTATTTTCGGTGCATGGTTCCACAACTAAACATATTTTTGGTAGTTGAGCATGATGGGATCCATCATTTACAGTCTATTTTAAATGGTGGTGTTATTTTTGTCTTCTAAAGTCCAGCTTTCTAACAATGTTGAAGTTTTTCATTCGTCTGTTGTGGTAGTAAGAGTTCACTGTAAATTGTGTGTCGTATTTTGGGGTTTTGTTTGTAATATAAAATATGCTATCGTTTTTTGGGATCATTAGTTTGAAACTGCCCCTTTTTGCCTGTTGGCAGGATATTCGAATGATCACCAACAATTTGATACTCGGCCCACTTTTAGGCAACATGACACATGTCCAACACGTTTTGAAAGGTTTTAGATCCCCAACTTGCAAGTGAAGTCTGGTTTTAATGAACGATCCCATGCGCATTGCAAGCATTTTTTGGAGCTTTCATGGAATAGAGATGCTTGATGATTAGTTTGCTGTCGATGCAAATTATCTAACACTCGCATTACCACCATCAGTACTGCGTATGAGGTAGTGCTAGAGTCACTAAATAGTCAGTGGCTTATGCTTTGGGCACATAGGTGATCAGATGGAAATCAGCTAGTATTATTATGCACTAATTACAATGCATCCAGTATATGGACCGTTGGTGAGGCGGGGTTAGCCCCTTTGCGATCAAAGACGGTCATCAATCGTAAACTCGAACGATACCGGTTCGTCTCTGTTGGGAATGTAGGTAATTTCATAGCAATCATGGTTGGAAAGATGAAGTTATTTTAGTAGGTGGAGTCATTCTGGCCGTTGATAGCTGTTACATCCAGAATTAAAGTGTACATTGGTCCAATCGCTTTAGCTAAATTCCTTATTATTCATGAATCTTTTTGCCTCTTTATATCGCTGAATCTTTGAATGCTTTCGCACCAACATATTGTAGGTCGATTGGGTAAATAATTAAGCAGAGACGTTTACGATTCTTCCCTTTGATGGGTAAATTATAAATCCTGTCCTATGTTTTTCAACAGTTACGTTAACAAACCAGTAAAACTCCTGATTTATGCTCTTGCATTGACTGGTGCTTATTTAATGCATTTTTGCTTTTCACGCACCACATTCTAGATTTGGCTTTCGGTAAGTGTTCGCTGTAGATTCAGGCGCTTGGATCTTCCTGGTTATGAAGTTGATATCCTGAATGTGCCTCTGCCAGGACTTTTGCGTAACTAAGTGACTCTTTAACTCATAGAGGGAAAGATTAGTGAAGTATTTGACTAACACCCCTATGAATCCAAGCTAGCATCGTGAGCTCAAACGAAATTAGAACCGAAATCCATTGCATCACTTCGTATTATGTTCTCTGTTTTCTCTGCTTAAGAAGTTTACTTTGCTTAAATGCTTGTTTGTAGCTGTTCTCCTAGAATATTTGGGCAAAGCGTTTTCATGTACCCAAATCCACTTCTCAAACAGGTGTATTTGGTGCTGTTTTGATTTTGAACCGAGGTCTTGCATGGTACTTGTTTTATCTTTCGAATGCTGCTTCCTTTTATCAGTGTTAAATGTGCCCAACGCAGTTATTGTTCATATTGCATACCCCTTGGGACGAAGTTCGTGAATCTCTTCCAAATTGACACAGCTCCCTTTACGAAATAAGCACTTCAATACTCCTGTATTGTGCATATTGGAATTTTTATCGCGTGACCGAATGTCAATTTACTATGCCTTCTAGTCAGCTAGATTCTTAGATTGGGAGTTTTGTCTTCCTATCCACACCAAAAGGTACATAGACCCCGTACGGGTTCGCACTGCCAACCACAGACAGCTGTTTCGTGGAATGGTCTCTTGTAAAGGCATCCAAATACATGGTATGAATTGTGAAAAGGTACGCCTTTAAACACAATGCCCGAAAGTTCCTGTCAAATGTTAATTTAGCGCAATTATTTGAAAGTATTCAACTGAACATAAATGTTACTAGTTTTTTAGCATGTCATTTTATTTTATTGTGAAAGATTAAAAACATGCATATGAACCGCACTATTAATTACTGAACTAAACTGAATATCTTTGTCGTTAGTTTGGGGACAGTTGATATAACTCGATTTTCTTTCGGAATTAGAGTCGGTGTATTCAGAGGTTGACATTGGGTATTTTTTTTGTAAAATTGTTCACTTTAAAGCATGATGCATGCACTGGGGGAGCCCCCTATTTACTGTGAGTAGTGAACTTTTTGGATAATTTATAGAAAAACTTGTTTTTTTACAAAAGCATATCTCATTAGCCCTCACAGGTGCCATCGAGATTGCACTTCTTCCATTGCCGTAGGGTTGAATTCGACCGCGCACTTTTTGCAGTCACCCATAAAAATATAGTAAAAGTACCAGCATCGGTCTGATCCGAGTACGATGTAGAGGACTATAAATTTACCCAAGTTCTCCCAGCGTTAACTAACAAACTTTGTAGGAATGCAGTCTTCTGCAAACTCTGTATCATTTATTTAAAATGGCAACATGCAGTTTCTGCTTGTTACTTCAACCTTAAACTGCATATCACGGTCGTCCACTAATGCTGTAGGTGAGCATTCACCTTAGATGCATTAGAACTAGTTTAGCACGTGTTTCAAAGGTAGGTGAGGTGAGTTCTTTTCGGAGATACGAGCTATGTAGCTAGTAATTGCTTCCTACTTGTGTCCATTTGACCAATTTTTAAAGGCTGTTTAGTCCCTTCCAGAGGTGTCACTGAAGTAAATTAGCATGTCATTGATGCTAGAAAGGCCTAGATCGGTCAAAATTTCATGTTTGTGCTTTCATTTCCTAACGTTTTTGAAAATGCTGCTCCACTCGAGCGTACATTCATTCTTGGACTCTGTACTAGGAAGATCGGTAGATTTTTTGGCATTTGATACAATTAGAGTGCGGATAGGTGCAATATGCTGCTGCCTTTGACTACCAGCTCCTCGACGGGAGGTAAGGCGTCCCCGACATTACGAGGAACGGCGTCACCGTGCCAGGCCTCACCAACGCTTCCGAAAAGTGTTAAGCCGGCCGAGGTGACGACAGGAACCGGGAGCAGTGATGGGCGGAGGTACCTCAGCGAGGTCGAGCTCTGTGATCCCGACCTTGGGTACCCGCGGGTGGCAAACCCTAACAATCGTAGCAATCCGCGTGGTGTCTGCCTCCTCATCAACCAGCGTGATTTTGATCCTGCCAAGACCGGGCAGGAGCGCCGTGACGGCACTGACGTCGATGCGGACAATATTGAACGCACCTTCATTCGCTGTGGCTACGCCGTTAACCGCGCTACCAACCTCACTCTCCGGAAAATGGAATTCCTCCTTGATGATGGTTAGTCATTCTCTCGTGTCGTCTATCCTTCTCATTTTCTGGCGACCCTAACCGATTTCCAGTTGGGAGGAATTTTGTGCATTTGCACCGTTTTTTCTGCTTATTTTCCATTTTCCTTTATTGTCCGTAAATGGTGTGGGGATGTGGCCGAACTTCGCTAAATGGGACTTGCTCTGCAATTTCCAATGAGTTCAAGTCGTATTTCATTAAACACTCAAACGCGCTTAATTTTCAGTATAAGATTAGTTTCTGATGTATGATATACTTGTAAAAGCATTTTATTCTCGCGTACATACTGTCCGTTTAGTGAACTGTCTTGGACATCTTTTTATGAGATTTAGGCTGTGACCTCGCATAATTTTATGTGACGACCCGTTTGTTTGTGACAGGTGCCCCATGTGTGTCAGGCCTGATCCTCCCTTCAATTTTTAATTCCATTTCCTTTTTGGACTTTTTCTCAAGTCGGGGGATTAACTTAAAAAGAAATCCCTAAGCTAGACAGTATGAAAACTCACGATCATTTAGCACCATTTCACTAGGAGTGGGGAGGCAAATAGAAACGTGCCCGTATTCGCGAACCAATTTCCTTGTAGAGTAGAAGTCCATTGTTCGCTTTGTAACAAAATATCATTATGCAGATTGAATTCAGCGGTAACTAGCCCTTAATGAGAGCACGTCCGAAAGTACTAAGAAAAATCACCGCCTCAGAAGTATTTCAAGTCGTTGGGAATCAGTAACTGGGGTTGATTTTGCGTGGAAAGGAGACTTATTTAAAGTGGTCTTATTTAGTTAAGAGTTGACAGCAAGCTCGAATAGCAATTAGCCGGCTGGTTGCTAGTTTACAAGTGAAAAGATAAGTTATTGCAGTCAATATGGCTGGCCAAAGGCATTCATAGTTGACTCAATTATTCGGCCACTACAACTTCACAAAACATGGTGTCAACAGAAATGAGGTATGTGTGTGTGAATGATTGGTTCCGCTGACTTCCTGCTTTTCAGTGCGGTCACAGAACCACAGTAAGTACGACAGTTTCGCCTGTGTGATCCTTAGCCACGGCGCTGAGGGGATCGTCTACGCCTCTGACGGGACCATCAACGTTGATCGTCTCATCGGATACTTTCGCTCCGATAGGTGCCCCACCCTTGCTGGCAAACCGAAAATGTTCTTCATTCAGGTGCGTTTTTGGAGGCACGGGGATTGAAGTGGGATCCATTTTTATGTAAGGGGAACTGCCTTGAAGAGGTGCGGATTCAAATAACCTCACTGTGAAGTCGAAGCATTTACTCGAAACTGCTTAGTTGCCTTCATGAGGTTTGGGTGTTATCAGCTATCACAACCTACAAATTTTTAAATGTCTTTGTGTGCCGATAATATGGCCGAGAACCTGCATTGTTGTTTCATTTTCCCATAGATTTTGGTGCTGAAATAAATCATTGCTGAATTTAATGGCGATGCCCCGGCCGATACACTTTCGGTTTTAGCAATTCACCACGTATTTTGGCCAACTGTTTGTGTATATGTGGTAACTTGCATATTGAAAGGTGGTAGGCAAATTATCTCGGACCATTGTTTGGAGGTGATGTACCAGCAGTCTTGTTATGTACAGATATTCGCTGTTACTAGTATTCCGGATCATAAAACACTTGGATTTAATTCAATTGAATGTTCGGATAAACTGATTGGCATAAAAGTGTGCATCACCTTGCATACTATGCAGGAACTATGTTTTCGACGTAAGCAATAATATCCATTTTTCGCTCCCTAAAGTGTTCACATGCAGGAAAAGATGCTGGATACTCTGTGTTTGGTCCAGTTAAAACTGAAATCATTTGACCGTTCGATGCGTTTTCAAGTATTCAATGTGTTGTATTTACATTTTCAAATTTCTCAATCACTTTTCCCATAGCACTGTACAAATTGTTTCCTATTCCTCGCTAATTCTCTGGTTCTTTAAAACTAGAATTTGTGGTACTTGATACTACTGCCTGTTAGCGACATGTCCACCTTTCGATGTGACTGAACAGCTTTGTAGGTCGTTCAGTTCCATGGTCTGCGTCATCACCTTAACTAGTTAGTTTCTTCAATTCTACCGATTCTCTGTTCAATGTCTTCGTAAACCATTTCAATAATTGTACCACCTTGTGGAGCCCAATTCGGACAGAAATTTGTTACTTTGTGTTCAAGTTCCCCAATCTTGACCAGCAAAAATTCCATGCAGTGCAATGGGTTACGGTGGGGCATTGGGATTGGTACAGCGATAACGTCGTTTTTAAATCTGGAACCATGTTTTGGCGAGCAGGACGTATTATATCATCATTGCTATGTTTGCTGCTTTAACACTGATTAACTATGTTCGAGTGCATCTTTTACCATTCCTTTCTTTAAGGCGTGTCGAGGATGCAAGTTCGATAAAGGTGTCACTCTCTCCACGGATGCTAGCTCGGACTGTGTGCTTGTCACAAAGCTCCCCATCGAAGCCGACGTCTTCGTCGCTAACTCAACATTTCCTGGTAGGCCGCTTTTTCCAAACACACCCTCATGCCATAGCGGTAGTCGCTATCGTCCTATGCTTGTCGATCTTTTCCAAGACGTAGAATTTGACGCGATTTGTGCCGTTTCCCCTCCTAAGTATGAGTATAATTTGGTAATTTTTTTCCTTGATCAGGGTTGGGTCCTGCCCCTAAGGTGATAGTGAAACTGCTTTACGATTGCGAGGTACATGTGTGGCATCAATCAATTCCACTTAAGGAGGCCCACTCGTTTTTCGTGAATGCGAATGAAATAGGCAAATTAACCCCACTTACAACTTCTCAGTGCCTTGTCTATTCTTGATGCATTATACAGGTTACTACGCTTGGCGTAACTCGCAAGCAGGCAGTTGGTTCATCCAGGAATTGTGCAAGGTGATCAAGGCGGCGCAGGAGTCAGGCCGGCATCACGACGTGGCCTCACTGTTAACGGTGGTGGCGCGCAAAGTGGCACTGCTCTACGAGTCAAACACAGGCCAGAGTGACTCCCATGGCAGTAAGCAGATGGTGAGCATCAACTCCACTCTTACTCGCAAGGCCTTCATCGTCTGACAATCTCTCCTCCTGCCTATGCTACCAGTGCCACTGTCCTCCTCTTCTTCATTCTTCGGGTCATTTCATGCATCTATAACGGGTTATCATGTTGGTAGCCTAATGCATTTCATGTTTCCGTACGCATCTCTTTGGTCCTGGGTCGACGGATTTTTTATAACTAATCTCTTACTTGCTAATATTCAGTAGCAAACTGGCAGCCTGTGCTGATTTTTTACTGAGATAGTGAGACGCTGGTCTGGATACAGATTGGCACCATCAAAGAATCAAATGGAAATTCCTAGGGCCCTTTAAAGAACTCCAAAGCTGTACTCCAAGCTGTGTATTATGTCGCTGAGTTACACCGGGGGGATAAAGAATAGGATGCGTGAGCTTCGTGACGTCGAGTAAAGTGGTCTTTGTAAGAATCCACTATATTTGTTTTTCTGAGTGGAGTACCTCGGAGAGTTTGAGAAGTACAGGAATCAATCTAAAACCCGAGTGCACTCAGTAACAAAAGGGCTTAAAGAAAACCAAGCTCTATTCTTGAATGTTGTACTCGTCGGTCCACACGGAAAATTGGATCTCAACTTACCTTTACGGCAACGTAGTCACCTATGTGGATTTCGGATGAATCTGGAAGGTATTTTGGGAAAATGACCTTAACTCCTGCATCCACACGTCCGGCTAATTCAGTGGCCGATCTTTTACTAATCTGAAAACACGAAAAGAAACGAGGAATTGCATGCATGCAAAGGGGGGCGAGGAGGACAACCGACTGTTACCGATTCGACAAGCACGAGTTCTGTGGAACCAATAAGAGACTTGTTGAATCGAAGAGCAGCCGACCGAAGAGCTGTCTTCAATTCGTTATGCCTGCGCGCTTTTATCTGCGCCGGCACGTCATCCTCCAATCGGTAGAATGCACGCGTTTTCTAAAATCACCGAGAAAACTTGACTCACGTCGCAAAAATCTCTTAAAAAGGGGGTAAAACGTACACTTCTGAGACTAAAAGGAAAGCAAAAGCCGTATGCGTAGGAAACGCAATCTATAAGAGCAAGCGTTTGATTGTGGTCATCCTCTGTTTCACCACAGAAACCAGCTATAAAGTCCGAGGAGATTGCGACGTCTAAAGGAAACGAATGTGAATAAGATGGCAACATGCTTGGAATAATCGACTTCGCACGATTGACCAGTTCCAAGTAAGCTTCCCTAGTGTACCCACGCTGCATGCGCCCGAGGACGGAGGAACTACCTGATTGTGCTGGTAAATGGAGCTGGGAACACACATTTGGGCGCTCAGCAATTAGCTGGAGCACCTATTAAACCACAAAAATCAGCGGTGGAGGGCAAACTCACTTCTGAATTGAAATCCTTGGGGTGGGGGGATGTGAAACGTATGCGCATATTAGGGTCAACGGAGCTTACTGCGTCCAACAGATTGATAAACCGATACCCACCGACTTTTTGCTTGTAAACAGTCTTGAAGCCAGGAGCTAGCGTATCAGCAGTGCAGCCAATAGAAATAGAGCCATCAGAAAGATCACGATAACTGTTTACATTCTGACCCAAAAGAATCACTTCTTTAACACCCTTAAGCAAACAGGGCAATTTATCTTAATCTTTGAATTACAAAACCGGGGAAATTGGCAATACCTCGGAGGAGAGTTGGTACATTTCTTCGACAATCGATTTCAAGGGCCGACTACGCTCCCTTCCACGAACGAAGGGAACAATACAGTAGGAACACATATTGTCACAGCCTCGCATCACTGAAATGAAGGCCGAAGGGCCGAATCGGCGAACGGGTTTGATATCGGCATAGGTCTCCTCCAAAGAAAGAGCAAGAGACGCCCCCTTCACTCCGTTTGCTTGGATGTCCTCAATTAACCTTGGGAGGTCACGATAGGCATCTGGACCACATACAAAGTCTGCAGTGACTTCGCGTTCTTTAAGCAGCCTTTCTTTCAGACGTTCGGCCATGCAACCTAGAATGCCTATGCATAGAGGTGGACGATGTTTGCTTCTCGAAACAGAACGCAAATATTTCATACGGCGCCATATTTTTTCCTCGGCGCCTTCACGAATAGCACAAGTAAGGAGAAGTGCAGTATCCGCCTTCAAGTAAAAAATATTTTAACATCAGCTCAAACCTCGATGAGATTGTTGACTCTTTTGAACCCTGCGCTTTTTAGAATTGAATGAGCTACTTCTGAATCGTTGAAATTCATCTGGCATCCATAGGTCTCCATATAGAAAGTTCCTTTACATGAGTCGTTGCTGACATGTTGAGTGAAGTCACAGAAAGAACGAACTGTCTTTGTGCTTAAACATCGTTGAAGTGGCTTCAGCGTCGATAATACGAGGTGAAGAGCCGACATTAGATTTACTAGAGCAAAAAATGGTCCAAAAGAGCTAACAAGATGATAAGATACTTGCCTCAGTTCGGGAAATGAGTAAACGTAGCCAAACAGTATAGTTTGCCAATGATTGCCTTGAAATCTCATGTTGAAAATACGAAAAAGAACAAAGATGATTAAAATAAAATCAAGAGACATTTAAAAAAATTGGCAGGAGCCCTCAATTGGCGATTTGCGCTTACGCCAAATAGATGTAGCAAGTGGGAATGTGATTCCAGCCTTAAAGATTATGTAAAACCTACACGGAGTTGATTGAGATGCAAATTAGGCAGCAGCCGGCCCAAGCTTTCAAGTTGCGATGTAACGAACATGTAGCGATAAATAAAACTAGTTAAAAGTAGATCAGGCGCTTAAGAATTGTATAAAATTTTGGTAGTATGTTGAAAAAGCTCCTTTAGATAAGTTGTGAATTGACTTTCTGAAGACATCTTTGTTTGTGGATGGAATACTAAGGACAAGCAAAGACAAACTTTGTGATAAATAAACACGAGCCCACCTGCAATTATGCGGGCATAACTAAACCAAGACAAGGTGTCAGAAAGGTGTAGCTTGAAAACACTTATTTGGCGCAAATAACATCCTAGTTTATATGATCACACTAATATTTGGGAAATCTAAGGCTTATTGGGATACTTCCTCCCCACAGAAACAAAATTACGCTTTAGTACAGATAAGAAGACCGGATTCTTTGCAGTCATAGAGAACTCACCTCTACTCCCAAAATACTACCACCAGTGGTGCATAGCAGCCGACCAGGGAGCTACAGGCACAGCCGGAATATCATGCAATCCAATTAAATGAAGAGTTGCAGAAACCAAAGCGTGACCTTGGCTCAACATAAACATAATGTATGCACCCTACATTAGTAAAATTACCAGCCCCATAGAGGACACTCAGCGCATGTAATGATTGCAATGTGTAGAATTTCATGATCCCCAAAAAGGTTATTGGATACGATTGTTGCTATTTTAACTCTAAACCTCGGCTAAGGACCACTTGAAATGGCTGGCCTCATGGCTCGGGCATCATGACCTCTTTCATCCTCGGAGAAGTCTCGGGACGTTGCAGACACTACACTGAATGAAATGCTTGCAATAAATACAGGGATTATTACGTTGTGCATGCTGCGCCCCAAGACCTCCTTTAATGTAAAAGAAGGCATAGTACTTGGGCAGAATGTATATTCTGAAAACAGAGGGATTGGGGTGCTGTCGGCGCGGCCCAGAGGCCGACCTACCAGCTAGTACAATATGGTCACCCATGTGACCGAAACCGGCAGTTCGAACAAACAAGCTATGACAATGTGTGACTGCCAATTGCTTTTTCGATGTCCCATAATCCTTGCTAATAAGTACTTTGATATCGCATGTGCTGGAGATTTCGCAGCGCTTACCCACTTCATGTTCTATTGCGACTTACGTAATTAAAATGGGCTGTTGTTAAAAAGGGAATAATGATGTCTAGTAAGCAGTTAAGTTTGTTGTGTTGTTTTAACTTTCCATGGCTAGGAGTTTTAATCAACAGTGGAAGCGTGCGATTTTTCAACTCCCGTCTCAGCGCTGGTGGGTCCTGATGGGTTGGTGGTTGCTGGCATTGTCCGTCTGACATGGTTGGTTCGCTTTTTCATACGCATTTTAGTAACTTGGGTAAACAATTCTGCCTTGATTTTACTCCTACATCACCTTACCCTGCTCCTTAGTCACACAATCCACCTGTGAATGTGCTGCACGGCTTCATCATAATGCTTAGTGGGGATTCTTTTCAGTCTCGCACTTGCCGTGTTAGAGCATATATAGTTTATCCTCTTCTTTTAGGATGCGTGCACATCATCATTTACATCAGGCACTGGTTTTTTGTGCTATTTCTATGACTTTTGAGTTGGCGACGTAATTTTTTGAGTTGAATTTTGGGAAAAACTTGCGTTTCAGTACACCTTTTCGTTTCCTGGCTTGTTAGCATATCGGCTACGACGTAATTAGCATTTGGCTAGGATCTCCTATGGTTGGCTTTATATGCCACAAAATGTTTGGGTTGAAATAATTGTAACATATTTTAGGTGTGGCAAATTTTGATGCGCACTGTAGCACATTCTTCGGTGTGGAGACTACCCTCTCTTTTAAGTTTGTTCAACGCATGTAAGTACTCTACTTCAGCGACGAACAAACATCACATTCAGCATGAATATATGACTAAGGATAAATGCCTTGTCGTGGACAATTTTGACCATGTTCTCTTCACAGCTTCGAAAAAGGTTTTTCGGCTTGTATCTTGTCATGTTTTTAGGAGTGTCATTACAAAAATGGCTTATTACATCGAGCATTTAGTTTGTTTATATTTCACGAATCACCTTCAACACCTGGTTCATTGGAGCTCTTAGTGCAACAACGCTCTGCTTCGAAGCTCACGTTTCCATTGTTATGGACTAACAGCTGTTGTAGCCATCCCTGCATTAATTATGATGGTGAAACCGAGGAAATGAACGCTCTCGGTGTTAGACGTGCGGCCCGACGTAAGGTTAGTGCCTTGCGGGATGCTTTATGTGCTTGAATATTCATGCCTCCTCTGTTAAAGTGTGTTTTTCCATTTTATTTTAGGCAGAACACGAACTTGGAATTGATAGTAACCGATATTTATCCGTTCAGGATATTCATTTCTTAACACGCCTTATTTACTCGGCTTCCAATGAGCCCAAGGACAATATGTGGTGTGAGCGAGAAATCGATTACCTTTTGGTCAGCATTCTTCCCCCAAATCTGTCGTCCGATTGTTCTTATTTGACTCCCAATGTTGACGAGGTTGCCGCAATCGCATGGTTGGACCTTGTTTCTCTCGAATCCTTGGTTGAAAAAAATTATCACTGCTATACGCCATGGTTTCGGAAAATCGTGCGCTCTGGGCACCTCAGAAAGATGTGGCAGTGGGCGGATGCTAGAATATCTTCCCCATTATCCCAGTCATTCCAGGCTATGGACGAATTGTGGGACCGGTCTGGCATTGTCGAATTGAAATAGCCGACGTGATTGGCTTAATCTATGTACACATATTGTACTTCTGGATCATTTTGTTGAAAATACATTCTTCCGGATTGTGGTTGATTTTTAACCTCGTTGACAGTACGATAGGATCATTTACTTGGATTTTTTTTCTAGGAAATGACACTAGGTGGATCTGGAGCACCAGTGCGCCGTGGCGCCTCTTTAATTGGCAGCTCGTCATCCGCAGACGATGGAACCAACCAGAATTGCAATGAGCCCGATCTTTTGAATGAGCTATATACTCGCTTAGAACATATCCAACCCACGGTTTGCTAAGGCGTTTGGTATTGATTCTCTCCTTCCCTCAATTAATAGATACCCGATCGTGTGTCCATACTTCTGTTGGAATCCGCTGGGGTACGCCTGGAGGCGGGCGAAGGAGACGCCCGATTGGCCCGTTTGGTTAGCCTAGCCGCCGAAAAGTTCCTTTCTGACATTCTTTCTGACACCATGGTTCACTGGAAGCTCTCAAACGCTCAAAACACCGGTCTTCTCTCCAAAGCCGGCACTCCTGCTTCGAAAGATGGGGGCAATGCTCTTGCACCTCCGGAGGACAATAAACCGCAAGGTGAATCTGCGACGTCCATGTTACATTCGTTTACACAAGCTGTGGCAGTCAGAATCGTTTTTATACCATAGCTTTAATTGTTTGTAACATTCCACATAGTTGGAACTGGGTTCGGTGTAGTTCTGATATTGGTATGTGGCATCCACAGTTACTTAATGCATGCGCACCTATTGTCCCCTTGTCCAGCCCAGTCCAAGCCCTCTACATCGGGAAAGGCGGAGAAGCGAGTCACACTAACTGTGGAGGATCTTGTAGCGACTCTGCGCGATCGAGGTATTCATGTGGCGCGCCCACCCTACTATATATGAACAAATACACAATCGCGTTCTGCGTCTTTTGCTTTTCTTTTGCCGTACATTGTCGCCACTAGGGGCTACGTTCAGCATGTCGACACACTATTAAGAATCGTCTTGCAATGAGGGCGTGTTGACTACTCTCAAGGAGTTGTACCAGCCTTTGCCTCTCGTGCAGGCGCTCTGAATGATGAGTTGGTGTGCAGACAGGCGCTTGGGATTGGCGATTTGGCTTGAGGTTTATACCGTGCCTTTTAACTCAGGCAGCAAAGGTGAAGGGTTGGTGGGCGGGGTGTGCAGTTCCCTGCGTCAGAGGGTTGGCTGCCTTCCGGTACATCCATCGGAGCCTCTACCTAATGGCAGTACAGCGCTTCGATCGTTTAGTTATGCGATTGAAATCACGGGCGCTTTGTTCTGTGTGGAGTAGGATTCCGCTCGGTGACGCGAATTTCGGGCCATGCAAGTAGCTTATCAGCGATTCTGTGAGTAAATAATGTATTTTCTAGCATCTAAATGCAAGCCCTAGCAACCTAACTGAAGACTCAGGTCCTACAAGACATCTAGCATAATTCGCCCCGCATAATTAACACCACATTCCTTGGCAAGCGGCTCGAAAAAGGGTAATTCAATTCAAAAATCTCAAATTAAGATGCATAGACATGAAGTTGCCTAGTTTGCATGCAGTCAATGGTGAAAGCAGTCGTTACGAAACGCATGTTGTCGGATCTGTAAAAGATGTACGAAAATGATTATTTTATGAGTAATCAAGGCAGTTTATTTACTTTTTAGCAATCTCAAATTAAACAGCAGGAATTTTATGGAAAAAACATCATTTAGTATTTTGCGTTAAAGCTATTTTGTAAAAGCTGCGCTGAGTGGGCTGACAAACGCTCTGATATCTTGCATCGATGACAGCGAATCTTTGACTTCATGGTGGGTTGTCTGTGTTTCCCTTAATTTGGATAGCAAGCTGGGGCAAATTCAATTGACTTTATATGAATAGTAATGATTTTTTTCGTAAGTGATTGGGTGGCTCAGTTTTTCGTATTTTATCTTCTCTCTGGGACCGCGCATGTCGTTTGCGTCCAGAGTAACATTTGCTGTCTCCTGCGTCGCGACTATTGGAGTTATTGCTTACGTGCATATTGAACAAGCCTTAGAGCGGGAAGTATGTTATTCCGTCAACTAACTCCTCTCCGAAAAGCGTATAAGTGCCACAGTACGGGAAGAAATCGAGGCAACGAAGGCTCTTATAGGAGACCGAATCGAGCTAGAGTAAGCAATGTACTTTATTATTTTGTTAGGCCTTCTGAATTTTCGGGAAGCCCGCCAAAGTGACAAACGATGCAGCACACATTAAACGTTCGAGTTCCCTTCCCAACCAAATCCGCCGCAGAAATTGCTTTTCGTGCTCTGAAAGTTGATCCCGAACCCCAACGTTCAACTGTTTCTGTGCAGCTGTCTATTGAGCGAGAGTTCCTCTGTGCAAAATTTACTGCTGATGTCTCACTCGAGCCCAGATTGGACGCTGTGTCACAGTTGAAGAAGCTTCGTGTAGCAATTAATCATTGGCTTGATTCGATGTCCTTGATTTATGAAACTATGGCTGAGTTTGGAGATCCTCCTGGTGATATGTCTGAGCCAGTGCATGCAATCACAGGGCGTGTTGATGTTTGACATTTTTACAAAATAAAGCCAAGCGTTTTGCAAGTTGGGTTTTGCTGATGTGCGGAACTATTCTCGATTGCTGTGGCTGAATTTGCTCACTTTGTAGATATGAGTGATCAATTGGACGGTCTGTTTCTGAACATTGCACAGAATTGTCCTGATGGTATCAGGGGGATGTTGGATGCTTTTTTCGGCTTTCTTTCCCGCAGGACCGACTTCTACTACGGTGCTGCAATAACTGATGCGAAGCAACTTGTCCTAGAGCAATTTGAGAAGCACAAGGTAGGCCTTGTCACACTTGCTTCAAGCTCTTTTTGTAGACTGCTGCTCTGGATCGCCACAAACAGGAGAAGGAGGAAATGAAAGCCAAAGAGGAGCGCGAGAGACGTCGTCGGGCCGAACGTGCGGAGGAGGCTCTCCGGAAATCCGCTGGTGATGGTAACGATAGTTTTTGTTCTCGATTAATACGTTTTCGCTGATAGTAAGGAGTTAACTTAACGCCTACGTTTCCCACTGATTGCTTTATTGTTAATGCTGATTGGCGTACTGTTCCATGGGACCACGGTAGTTATTGTCTAGTTGATGTTTAACGATTATTTGGGTAATTAAAAGGAAACTAGGTGCGGGGTAAACAGCCATTTCAATGTTTTATCACCTGCTAATTGGCTTCAAAAAGAAAGATTAGTGTTCTTGTTATTCAGCATAGTTGGAGTTAGTGATCAAACTCTTGTTCACGAGTCAGCTATGAATTTTTATATTGCTTAGCTGATAGGACCTAAACTAACCTCACTGATGTTAATGTTGCAGACATTCATAGCGGTGTGGTGATAGAGGAGGTGAAGGATGATGAAGAGGCGGGAGGGTTGAAGTTGCAGGAGGAGCAGGAGTCAGCAAAGTCAAGCCCGAAGGGAGACGAGGAGAGTGAGGAGAAGGCACCGGTTAAGCCCGTTAAAGTGGGCCCTCTTGCCGAAGGGGAGGAGGAAGATGAAGATGACAAAGGCAAACTGAAACCAAACGATGGAAATGGCGCTGACCTTGACCGCTATCGATGGACTCAGACTCTTCAAGATTTAGAAGTTAGAATTCCAATAAGGGTAGGTCCTGCTGGAATACGTTCTCATTTTTCAATCTTAAACAGTATTCTTGACTACCATCAAAAAGCCACTGCAAACGAACACGTTTTTTTTCTTTAGATTTACTTGAGGTTGGTTATATGATCAGGGGGACTTTTTCGTTACAGCTTATTTATCGATGAATAAGTCTTACCATGTGCTCATTTAGTGTAAAGCATATCTAGGGCAATCCACGTTGCCTACGATTACTGGACCAGATGAAATCCGAAGAGTGCTTATGACTGTCTTTATTTGGTGCTTTTCTACTTTTTTAGATGGGTAAGCGTATCAAGGGCCGAGACGTTATTGTCGAGTTCAAACGAAGGCATTTAAAGGTCGGGCTTCGGGGTCAGGAGCCAATTCTTCAAGGCGAACTTTACAATGAAATTAAGGTGTGTATGCTTTCCGCGTCGGTATCCGATTTCGAGCGCTTTTTGATTTGCAATGTTTAATGGTATTTCAGGGAACTAATACTACGTTTTCATTTGTGACAAATTCTAAGTCTACCTTTCACAGTATATGTTTTCGTCATCGTGTAATTTATCCTTGCGTCGTGCACTTTACACCATTTTTGGTGTGCCTATATTGTATGATGTACGTAATATAATTTGGCTTTTTCGGATGCTGATAAAACTATACTGTTGCCACTACTGCGTGCTGAAGGGTATTTAAGCTTTAGGAAAATGTGATCATGAAAATGCACGCTTTCCGCTTCTTTTCACTTGTAGCCTTCAGATAATGCGCTATCATAGCAGCTAAGCCGTTGGTTCTTTTAATCCAAAATTTTCATTAGGGTTTTTTTTTGCAAGATTGCGTTATAATGAGTGGCTAATGAACCCGTAGCATAATTACCACCGCGCACGAAGCGTGTTTAAGTTGAAGACTGGAGAAGGCTCACCATATAATTGTTTATCCATTCTTTTTGCAACCGCCGCCCACAATGTTTGGAATGTTTATGCTTAGTTTCCTTTTTAATTGTGCTCTTGTACCACCTGAGTCCTCTCTGAAGACGATAGAAGTGTTTGGGTAGGACTTCGATATAACTGTGCGAGAGAGTTGGTGGGCTGTTAACTAAAATGATCTGGCCAGAAGGCCATAACGGCAATGTGGTGACCAAAACTCATAGTGACTGAAGGGTCTGGGTACAATTGGCTGCTGAAGCTCCTGGTGTTACATCATATTTACTTGTTCGATCCAGCATTCGATTTCTACTCTTTTTTTTCCGCGTGCTAGGCGGAGGAGTCCTCTTGGACTCTGGACGATGGGTTGGAGATAGTGCTAAGTCTAGAGAAAGTCGACAAGATGTTCTGGTGGTCGTGTGTGGTGAAGGGTGAGCCGGAGATCAACACGAGGCGTGTACAGCCGGAGAATTCGAAGCTCGGTGACCTGGACGGGGAGACACGGGGCATGGTGGAGAAGATGATGTACGACCAACGTCAAAAGCAGCTTGGCAAACCCACCTCTGATGAGCAGAAGAAGCAGGAGCTATTGAAGAAATTCATGGATGCGCATCCTGAAATGGATTTCTCTAAGTGCAGGTTTGATTGATTCTTTCGTTCCACAAAGAGCATGACATCACTGTCAAATGCTTACTGTATCGTTGGAATGGGAGCATTCTAATATTTTTTGCACTTGAGTACTTTCTAAATCTTAGGGGCCGGTGCTTGCTCTTTAAATTAAAGGTAATTCCTCTTAACGGATTTAATGGCAGGTTTGATCTGTTTTTTTCCAGTCATGCTACTTATTTAAGTAGGGCGATCGGTTTTAAAGTTGGTAACAAGTCATAGTACAGGCTTTGCGCATGTTTTTCACCGATCTAACGAGCCATAGTTAGGTCTTAGTTATATCTATTTAAGATTAAGTCGCCAAGTCCATATGTTTTCAACAGGGATTTGGTTCGTTCGACATAGAAAGTCTCGATTGCTCAAAATAGTCAAAATTGTCGGCGAAGTTATTACGGTAAATGGTGAGAGAGCTTAAGTCAAGGGGGTGGGTAAGGAGTCTGTGGAGCAGTGTTTTAAAAGAGGTTTCACAAAGTCTTGGTAGTCGATGTGGGGTTTGGATGTCCATGGCTACGACAAAAGGAATCAATGAGTTGCGTAGCAGGAGCTTAGTAACATTTGATGGCCACGGAATGCTTTTTGTACGTTAAGCGGGGAATGAAGCTCTGTAAGGGGTCAACGATGAATGTAATGGTGCAGGTATTGTCAATTCAAACTTCGCAGAAAGTGCTTCCATCTTGTTGCATGATCCACTGGTCATGCCTGTGGTCTTCTAGCCGTTCTGTACGTTAGTAACAAATCGTCATCATACTTGTTTCTCATTATCACGACTTCGAGGAACACTTGAGTCGCTACAATTAATCTCTTCAATACATGCTCCAGTGACGTAAAAGAGACTAGAAGTGGTTTTCATTGTGATACATTCGATACGGCTTGATTGCGTATGCATGAAAGAAAATATTTTCGATGGATTTTGCAGAAAATTCTCCTTGAGACAATCGGAATTTGCTAGAATAAGCTTTTCTGGCGTCCTTTTGTGGCGGTAATCAAATAATAGGGAGACCATGTTCAGAGGCCAGTGCTCACAAAAAGAATGGAATTATCAGATGGATTCAAAACATTGTGATGGTTGGTTTGTATCTGGGATGTCACGGGCCTCATTCGTAAGACGCCCTCACATGCCTTTCAGATATTTCCTTCTAAATCAATGTGATGCGATTTAGATCTCATCGATGGGGGTTCCTTGTGATTTAAGATACTAAGACAATTGAAGGAAGAGAACCATTGCGACAAAGCAAAAGAATCATTGCGAGAGCTACCTGTCCTCAAATTAATATTATCAAGGAAAGTTTACTCTTTGTTAAAGAAATCTGTGTTTTGGTCAGTCTTGGGTGAACACGTCATTATCTTAGTAGTCGCCAAGCTTTGCTTACTCGACATTTTCTAGCTCGTATACGGATTTCGCGTTTAATCAACTGGTCAATTCCTGGAAACACGGAGCCCATAAGTTACAATCGGGTCGTTTAACTAACGCCGCAATAATATGTGATTTTGACACTGAAAAGTAGAAGTTGACTTGGCACACAATCAAATAGGCAGGAGGGCAGTCTTTATTGTCTTTTATACATATAGCTTTACAAATCGCGGCGTTATTTGTGAATTCTCCTGGTTGCTGAATAGAATAGCTCAACTTCTGAACAGGGTTCCACACCATGGGTTTTGGCGTTTGAAAGCGGCTAGCAAAACCGAATTCCTCAATTTCGTTGTCGCGAATATTTTTTAATTTTTCATCTGGGAGAGCACTTCTTTTTCGATTTTGCAGTGGACGTTCTTCATCACCTGTAAAAGGATATATTGAACTCCATGCTAGTGTTCCGTTCCTGTTAAAATCTTATTGATCCTATTAGCCAGTTAGGCTGACACGGAAGCAGCGTGGGCGACTTAATATGCTGAAATGCCTGAAAATTCTGTGATATTTCGAACGGTCTGACAGCTTTAATATCCTATCTCGGTGTTAGAGGGCTGATTTACTTGTGCTAATACTTCCAATGTGCACAATCTAGTAATGCTGATAATATGCAAAACAGGATTTATGGATAAGCTGGCGTCGTAAACGGATACACTTGGGTGGGTGTAAGGACGCTTACCCGAAACACCTCGTGGGGGTACCAGGTACCGTAATGAGGTTTAGGTGCGCAGCCAAGGGCGACACAATTGGAGCAGGTTTGACCGTGGAGGGAGAACCAGAGGTTCCATTCAGGCCGGCCCTTCTCGAGCTCCACACAGAGAGCAAAAGAGGCCAGCGCGGATATCGAGGTCCACACCTTTCCACAATCCTTTAGACGTGACAAAAAGCTGTTGTGTAAGTTATTCAGATGACTGTATTCTGACATGTTAGCATTATCACGAAAATAATTAAAAGATGTTTCAGCTATCGGACCACAGTCGCGCCGTCATATGCGCTTACACCTCTTTCAGAGAACACGATTGACACTGAAATGACTTTCTGAGAGATTTATAAAATGATAGGTGTGGTGAAAATATAATAAAAGTAAAAACACAGAAATTCGGGATTTTTACGCTTTTAATTTGACAATTTCTGCTTGAACAAACACTGTTAATTGATGATTTTGAGCTCAACGGTAGAGTAAAGCAATCTGGTTTGAAAGTGGAGCTTGCCTTGCTAAAGCAATATAATTGCGGAAAAGGTGGAAATTTCGGGACTAGAACAAAACGCAAATAGAGGATGTGGTGTTTCCAGGTTCCAGTAGGGGAGTTTCAGTGAAATAACGGTTTATGCTCCTGTTTTGATATGAAGTGATGAGTGGAGGTAGGAGGTTTATTTAGCAAATAGTGTCCTCTTAACGTCACTACGTATGAAATACCATCGTGCTTGCACGAATGCAATTGAGTCCTGATTGATTTGCATTTGAACGGAAAAGCGCAAGTAGAGAGGACAGATTTTTTGAAATTACGTAGCTAAGATCGCGTGAGCTCGGCTTATCCATGAGCGTTCAGTATGAACCATCATCGACTAGGGAAGTACTTATGAATACCTAACAGAGCAGAATGTTCCAAGAGTGCCGGAAGCGAACACTAAAAGTAGAGTAGCTTACATTATTTGACAGCGCAAAAATTTAAGTGGAGTGGTAGGTAATCCAAGTTAAGTAAGGTGGTAGTTACGAAGATCTTTTTGAACAATTTACTCACAGTGCAGGTGAATCGAACTTTCGCCGACTCGGTGACGCCCCAAATACAGCTGCTGGAAGGCACCTCGGCGGGCGAGTCGAAGGGTCGGAGACGCCAGGTCATATTGGTGGGATAGACGAAAAGGCGGTAAAACGTTCCAATCCACACTATGTGGATGCTTGAATTTGCAAATTGTGAAACAACAGAACTGTTCTTACTTTTGCTGCAGCCAGAAGTAGAAGTCTTCACCCACCTCCTTGCTCATCTCGGCCGAGGAGACGGGCAACGAGAGCAAACCAGCCACATTCCTCCTCTCGTAAACGTAGAGGTAGTCGTTGACACAGCTTTCGCATGTGCAAATGGACGACATAGCACCGATGGGCGAATCGTAGCGTGGTTTCATCATCGTTGCTCCCACCATTGGCTCAACTGTTGCCGAGTGGTACGCGTATTTATGCAGTAGTCTAGGCCGTATTCCCAGTTGGCTGACCAGTAGGAAACGGCGTTGAGAGGGCTTATTATGCAACCAAGGGAATTTGTAGTCGTATTAGTCAGACTTGGAATGACTACAGCAATGGGGATACGCCTGAATTTGCTGACGCATGGTCAGGTGTTTATTACTCATATCCATGCTGTCATGATTATTTAGGTATTTTAGGGTGAAAACTTGCGGATTTTACTGCACTAAGCACAAAGAAATGATTCTCAATAGTCGAAGTGAAAGCTGGGTTGTTCAAAACTCGGCACGCAGGCTGTGGAACATCAAATTTGTCTGAGGTTAGAGCTAAGGAGATCATGGATGATGGATTGCCTTAGATAGTCCTTCAAGACAGTACTACAACTTAAAATTCTGATTATGAAATTGCGGAAGTATTTAGAGATTAATTAGGTAGTTTAAACGACAGCTAAACTTTTGGGTGAATAAGCACTTTCATGGAAAGGGTAGAAGCTGAAACGCTATCCATGATTTTACAGAAAGTGAACAAAACTTTAAAAAGTACCCCAATGGGGCGTATTTACTCCAGCATTACACCTATTGCACGCGGAAAAGCACACGAATCCTCAAACTGCCCACACAACACAGCGCCTTTATGAGAAATGTAAAAGGAAACAGAAGAGCAAATGCAAACATTGAGAACTGTTTATCAAAGCCATTGTCTATTTAAATAAGTTGAGGACTGGATTTTGCTATTCCTCCTTGTGGTTGGAAATGAAATATATCAGGAAATTTCAAACAAATTGATCACTTCCCATAAAAAATGTTACTTCGAAAATATATCTTTTTAACTTTCAGCATAGTAGGCGCAGAGGCTATGCTATCCTAGCTCTCCGAGACTTTTTCAAAGACGAATGCATATGTTAGACACAAAGAAGAATTTGGGCCTACTGGCATGACCTGGGGCCAGTCCACCCAACAATGGTACAATGGCGAACACACAAAGTGGCTCCCTTGCCAGTACCGGAAGTCCAACCATCAACCAACCAACCAGCCAACCAGCCTACTACACAACCTCCCTCCCTCCCTCCCTCCTCTTTCGAACGCCGATCCTAGCGCCCTCCTTGGCCAACCTCCCACGTCTGCCATCGCACGTAGTCACTGCTGTGAGGGTACATCCACGGACCATCCATGCCGCTCATCCAATACCCTCGAAACCGATGTGATGCTCGACCACAATTCCACTGATTCCTCTTCACAGTTCCACTGCATCTGGCACTTCGACCTCTGTGAGAACTGAATTTGAGGACAGAGACTGTGCTGCATATCCTGCGTGTCCACAGCTAGTCGTAGGAATGGTGCCTTAAAAACAGTCTTTTAATAAGAGACGTGGTTGGACACAGTTCGGTGGAGGTGGAGTCTCGATTCCACTCCTTCTTGCCAAGTTGTTCTCACTTCAGAGCTGCTTAACCATATTTATCTGGGTTCTATGCAGCTATGCAGCTAGTGGAGGAGTACTGTGGAGTGCGGGACTGGGGTGGTTATTGAAGGTAGACGTCATTTCCAGTCCTTCTGTTGGGAGTGGTCACCGATGCTCCCAATCTTGCCATGTGCACTTTACCCACCCCAATGGGAATCATCAGCCAGCAGTAGGAATTCGAACTGGTGATCCTTAAGATCGATCTGAGACTTTTCCGAGGGCGAAAGAATGCACAATGTCGAAGTAAAACATACATACATTGGACATAGAGAAGGGTCCAATGCAAATGGCGGGGCGTCTAAGTGGCTCCTTTATCGAAAATGAGAACAAAGTGACAAAAAATGTTACAGGGAAAATTTGTAAGAATATCCTTCTGATTTAATGTGGTAAAATAAACGCTAGATCTAGAAGTTTTCCTGATTTTGAGATTACAGTACAACTGATGGGCTAAAAATCGGCCACTTGTCAAGAGAAGTCTAGATAGGACTAAGGAGAGAGGGATTTAAACAAATATAGCCATTATTGAGCACAACTGACACGATAGCATGAAATCAGAATGCCAGACGTGAATAACAGGCATTATTTAGTGGATAATTATAGGCATGTTTCTCCGGTTTCCCACGCAATTTGCAAGTAAAAGGTGGCTACTATATTAGGCAACGTGGAGTCACGCTCTTGGACAGGCAATGAAGTGTATCACGGGTGCACGTAAGAAAAATAACCACTGCCTTCTCCAACGCAATCCTCCAGCCAATCACATTTCAGAGAATATGAAAGTCGTAAAAGTTTACTCTCTAAAGGTGCCGGTATCTATACAAACGATTTTTGGGGCATCGCCATTTGAATTGGGCGCAGTGAAGTGAAATTGTAGAGAGAACACGTTTTCCCGATCAATGCTAAAATCGACATACAGAACTGTTGCTAATTTTCAGCAGAGGAAAGCATAATGAATCAAAATGACAATTTTTATTCCGAATGCATATGCTTAGGTTTAATTTCAACGTACAAAGAGAAACTAATTTGAAAATAAAAAGCTTTTTGTCTTTAGCCTTATTATGGTGAAGGAGCATTAAGTTATGATGGGAATGAAAAGGCAGTGTTCGTATGTGAAAGGGGAAGGCTTTTGGTGTACGAATGCTTTTCTCGAAACCGGATTTCAATAGGTGTGAGCGGCACCTTATGGTGTAGGTGAGTGGGGCATAAGGGCCTCCAAGTGGGTGTAGCACGAATATCAGCATTTGCAAACTTCAAACCCATTTATTGCGAAACATGCAATGGACTTTGATTGCATTTGTACCACGATTTGGCTGAACAATGCATAATTCCCTAAATTTAAGGCACATACTGACCCTGTAAGGAGGTGAGCACATGATTCCTCCACGGTAGCACTTCAAATTCAAAGAAGATTATCTAGACGGTACTAATCTTGATAAATATGTACAATGGATGGAATGTCTAGAAAAAAAATATGATGGAAGGATTATTTTACGAACGCTTGTCAGTTCCACACAATTATTTTGACAATAGCGGAAGCATGTCTTGAGGACTAAAAAGAATGTATTAGTCTAACCCTTATAAGCCCAAATGAAGCTTACCCTTGACTCTAGCGGTCGGAGCGATGGGTAGTCTTGGGTGGTTACCTCATAGAATTCAGGATCAAGGGATCTTCACATACTCCATGTTGCAAGAACAGTAAAATTAAAAAAACCTGTAAGCATGTTGATTCCCACGGGCTAGTATTATTGAAGCTGTATAGATTGTTAAACCACTTTGAGGCCAAAAAAAAGTTCTCCATAGTGAAAAGTCAAGAATTTGCAAAAAGCAGCATAGAAAACTTTTTGAGAACGCAAAAGTAGCCAAACAGTTGTGCTAACTCGGTGGCCTCATGTTAACTTCGACTCAAATTTTCATAGACCAGGGCAGGAACTTAAACTTTTTCTATCAAAGCCTTGAAGATCAGTTCTAAATGCCTCCGCAACTTGGTTCAATGGCTTATTTAAGCTTAACACATGTAACTAACCTGTACATGGCTGCATAAGTGAAAGTTGGTGTGCAGACTTCCACATTCACCGTTTCACTTTATGACTTTAAGTCTAAATCGCTTTTGTTTTAGAGTATTGGAATGGGGATTATGGTTCAGCACGCTATTCATGTCATACTGGGACAAAGGAGCACTTTTAAAGGCGCTCAAAGCTAGCATGCCAAAAAGTGGTTTCTATGCCTTATCTGCTTTGGCGGCAAGGCAAAGAATGGACACGAGCCTTGTCAGGAACCGAAGGCATTATGTAAACCTTGTACACCATAACTCAGCACTTTAAAATCGGGTTCCCCAAATGCCATATCCTAATTGAAGTGTGTGGTGTTACGTACAATTCACATACATTTGCTGAGCATGGATGTACACTAAAAGTTGCTTCGAGCACACTAGCAGTCCATTCGTATGTAGCTTAGCATTAGCGCAAATAAATAGAAAAAATGCCCACTGCCTACGAGGTATACAACAATAGGCCTTGCTATGGAAAGGGTAGTTTTTAAACAGAATGATTTTCCATGAATAATGCCATAATTTCCGATTAGAAATCGTAAATTTACTGATCTCAAGTTACTTGTACAAATGGACGCAGACACTTTCAAAGTGGAGAAACAGGAGAGAGCTATTAATGATTACTTTCTCAGGTTCAAAGTTCAAAGGCATCGAAACGGTTTCCTAAATGTCGTCAGAGGAACGTAGAGTTTGAGCTTGAACTAAAAACAGCATGGTCAGTGTTATTTTGATGGAGATATCAAAAGAAACAGCATTGCAGAGCTTTCTTTGATGAAACAATTAGAGTGAAATTGGAGCAGTAGGAATTCACTACTGAATTAAGATAAACGCGCGTGTCGTGGAGTGGATCGCGGCTGTGGACATGCAGGTGTTTGGATATGCTAGCGAGAGAATGCAGGAACATTTGAACTTGATTTCTCCAACGAATAGCATCATTGCATATCTATTGCTGCCCTTTTCAAGCATAACTTAATCAACTCCCCAAATATACCACAAAAAGTGTGCGCATTGTATAAAGAGACGGTGATAAAACCACAGAGAAGCAACAATTAGTTTTCACGTTTATTCACATTCGCATCTAATCATAGCAACAGGCCTACGCAAATATGTCTTTCCTTGCTCTTATCTAATGACTACAGTCGATTTGTGACTGTGGATAGTAGGCAAAAGTCAATGAGACTGGAAGTAAAAATGGTGTCATATGAAGTGAGCTCTAAGTGCTACAATCTCCAGTGATCGTTCAAGAATTACAAGAAATTCATGAGTTTTGGGGAGATTACATTTGCATGCCAAAATAAAAGTTAATACCCGTCATGAAGTATCAATTTGGAGGCAGCTTTCGACGTTTACGCTGCAAAAAGGAAGGGAAACAGCGTTTTACTTCATTTCAACCTTAAGCCACCCTCAACTCTTTGGTTAGTTGATTCCTGAGAATTCTTCAGAGCTGCAGGTATTTTGGTCATCAAAAGAGACTAACTAGATAGAAATTTTTGCAAATTTTATGTGCAGTAGAGCTTCTAGCAAAAAAAACTAAGATTCATTTAAGCGCTTTACTGTTGCATAAATTCAATTTGCATTTGCAAGAAAATTGTTTTGAGGAAAGCTATTTAACGCCGTCCTAGTTAGCCTCAAATCCTAACTGCCACTGTAATGCTTTTTTTGTTCGAACTGTCGATTTCGGTCACTTGAGTGGCCACATTGTACTAGCCGCTTGGCCGGTCTCCGGGAGGAGTCATCAGCCCTCAAGCCCTCTGGTTCTAGAATATGCATTCTGCCCTAGTACTATGTCTTCTTCAACCTTCAAGGAATTCTCGGAACGCTACACTGGTGGCAGCGGAAAGCGCACCCAAATTTAATGAATTTCTGTCCTGGTCTATGCCACTTGTGGCAAATTTTGGCGGTGTGAAAGAAGTGCATGTGCCACGGATGGGAGAACCTCTTACATCCCATAGCAGAAGGATTGAGACCATCGTCCATCTTTGGCACCTCCCTCGCCCCTGTGTTCTGCAAGGAGTCTATTAACAGCTGAAGCGACATTAGCCGTGAACTCCAAGTCCAGTGCAACTGCCAAGAGGGATCAGCGACGCCGTGATCAAGCATCCTCCGTAAGCTCTCTACCTGGTGTTGTTGTGCAACTCGTCTCCCTTGGCCAAAATGCGTATCAACAGATGTAGAATGTGCAGGACGCCATTCGACAACATCGTTTTATGCTTTGCACGCCTGGATCGCGTGCATCCCGTTCCTATGAGGCTTTATTGTCCCATTTGCTCAGCGATCTACGACACCCTCGCGTTTCTTCTACGGCATCAAAAAGGCCTGGAATCACAATATGTGTGTGTGCGTCTCGACCCATTCAAAAACTTGGATTCGTAACCCCATCTTTCATTGGGCCACATTATCGTGGGAGTGGAGGACTGAGAAATACGCCTTCGCTGCACCGAGTGCTAAGTGGAATTGATGGCAATACAAGAAGACATGCGCTCAAATCTCGATGGCTATGACGATTAGCTCGTGGGTGCATCTCGCAGCACTGATTACGTTGTGATGACTGACACGGGTTGCTGACCAAGGGGAGAGTCGGGGACGACACTCGAAAGAAGGGAGGAGCTGTGTAATACTTTGTTTGTTCGAACTGCCGATTTCGGTCACTTGGGTGGCCATATTGTGCTAGCCGGTTGGTCGGCCTCCAGGCCGTGCCAACAGCCTTCCCGATCCCTCCCTTTCCAGAATGTATACATTCTGCCCTAGTACTATGTCTTCTTCAACCTTCAAGGAATTCTCGGGCCGCTGCAGCCACGTTTCTCATCATTTATAATAAATTATCAAAACAGCATAAAATGAGAGAATAAACTTATGGTCTTTTATAAACTCCAAGTACTATGAATTTTGCTTAACCAGTAGTCCGAATATCGCGTTTAAAATGCAAAATCAGTGAACACTCATTGATAACGCGAAAATTACCATGGCAGAGGTCCTCGAGCCCAACGATGTGATGAAGGTATCAACACTCGGAATGGACCTCCCCATTTTCGAATTCAATTACTGCTGAAAAGTGCAATTTCTAGAGTTGTGTTTGTTCAGCGCATTCTATACATCGCTTAGGTTTGTTGCTGTCACTGATACAACGGTCGGGGAGAGGGCTGTGCATCTTTATTCACTTATTAAATCATGAATGTATATAAAATGGGAACTACATGGTTCCATATTACTGAATTGATATCGTGAGTTTGTTCACCAGCTTTGCTTTTAATTACTGCCTTTAGACACGGCGGAACGCAGCACATAAATAATCTGGTCCGTAATGTGCATTTTGGCACACGTTACTGAAACGGCTCCAATTACTACTTGGGTATAATTCTCTAAAAGAAGAATTAAACAGTGGGTCGTGATCACAAGATTAAAGATTAACATGACTGGAATTTCGATAGCGGCAGAACAATAGGGAATTATCCATTAGACCGAGCCGTACCACTATCTGACTTCTGGCTTATGGAAAGGCCAAAACACACCTAACAGTGAACACTTTCTTCGCAATTTACGTGATTCTTTTGGAAATTTAACAAAAAATAAATTGAATATTTTTATCAGAGCAAAGTGCATGTGCTACCGCTTCCATCATAGCGGCATAGGAGTTGAGAGGAAGTTCCTTTTTAAAAGATCCATGCCTGTTTGCAATCCTAACAGACATAGCTCCACATACAGTCAAAGTGAATGAAGCACCTCCAGGCGGCTGAAGCATGAAGACGACTATGGTATACGCGTGTGCCCAATGGTCGGTGGACTCTGCTGAGTAGAATAAGCATTACGAAACAAAACCTGCCTTAGTTATAACCCCCAACATCTGACACTGGTTTGGCTTGTGAAGAGAGCTGGGAGATCACCATTCCAGGAATGGCAGGTCTCAATCTAACCAGCCTGTGGGGGGTAAAGGCGACTGCGGATGTCGACAGAGACCTACATGCCAAGTAGGTGCTACCAGACTAAGTAAATATGGTGTTTCGGTACTGTAATTTTAGATCTCTACTTCTATCAAAGTAAGCAATTATCAACACAAACGACGAACTAAGAAAAGTTAGTAAGACGATATGTAATGATGTAATTGAAATAGGAAAAAGAGAGGAGGAATATGCCGTGTTGGCATCTTGAGATCGTCCACTGAAGCCTCCATACTTTGTAGATCAGACAATTTGTACAACTGCTCGCTCCGCTGATCGTGCGATCTGAAGTTTTGTGACATCTTCGCCTAATTGACACGGGCAAAGAGGCCCTCCATCTACCGATTTAGCGTACTACGGCAAAGGCGAAGGTGCGATTCAAATGCGATTTGAGCTATTGCACTTCCGTATTCCTGCTGTGTGTTAACATTTCTTAGGGACCATCCTCTCGGGTCCTAAAAATGTACTAATTCAACAACAAAAATCAGAAAAAGCAGACATTGAAAACATTTTATAGAAAGTTAGCTTACTTAATAAGTGCAACTAGTTATAAAAACAGTGAATTAACGCTAAATAGGTAAGCAGCACACTATTCACAGCAAGTATCTCTTTTTATAGGTCCTATCAACAATATTGGATGTTCAGACACAATTTAACAAAACTAAAAACTCTGCAGTAGATACCTATACTGGCCAAAACAATTACACAATACTCCGAAGTGGGTTGCCACGGCTACAATAGACGACGGCCGCTAGCGAATGTGGCAACAAACTAGAGAATAAGCAGAGCGTGACTGGTTGTTCTAAATTTCCCAAACGCGTTGTCACACTTTTAACCAAATTTTACTTCTATGTTCGTTGTTTGAAACGTCACAACGATTACTTATTCATTTACTATAAAGGCTTTTAAAGTTGATATTGTTTGATTTATATTAAATAATGGCAAAAACTTCATGTAACCTACCCTTACAGCGATTAAGAGACACCTAAGTTAAACCCGCTGCCAGAAAGACTACCAACAGTGACCACATTTCAAGCAGAACAATGTCCGAACAACTCGCGACCACGCTGTAAATACCATAACTGGTTTCCATTCCAACTTAACTAAATTTGAAAGTTATACCAAGTGAGTAGCTTGCGTAAGGGAATATTCAGGGCCATGTTTAGAATTAAAACGATGCATAGGTAAGGATAAATGGCTTAAAATGAAGCGTGAAATCAGCCACCACATCATGCTTGAACGGTTTTGATAATCTCGAGTAAAATTGGCCGACATTTTCGAAGTAGCTTCTGAATTGAGTCTAAGCTTGCACAAAAATATGTGGGTACCACGGTAACTGGAGTTATGTGAATTTGTCCAAAACCCTGACTTGATACTAAGAGCTTGAGACTAAGTCCCTGAACATTTATGCCAATAAAAAGCATATGTATTTCACAAAACAAAATAGACAGCTCTTTTCAAAGGACAATGGCAAGGAGACGCTTTCGTAGGTGTTCCAGCAGGAGTATAGGTTTAAGTCAATGAAAACGGCTGTGTAGCAGATAATGGTAGTCTAAGCTTCCAAATTCCACGTTATTAGTGAAGCCATGAAAAAACAATCAGAACTGAAGAATAAACCAGCTGCCTCTGGAACATTTCGATAGAGTGTGTTCCAAAACATTTTGCATAAGCTTGAAAGTCGGGCAGACATTATAAATGAGTACTCGATTTCAATTGATCCGCTCGCAGCATGTTGCAACGTAAGTGCATTTCTTGCAGAATGAAGCTCAGTAAACCGGCTTGATGGGAATTCTCGGAAAAAAAGGAAAGTCGTCCGACATAATGACCGGCATGCTTTTACGGAATTTTATCAACACACATCTGTACTGCCACATATTTAAATCAACGCGATGCCATAGACGGCGTAGTTCCCTTAATCGTACTTGGTTCACCTTTTAATGCACAGCTCACCGGATTCGCAGGATAGTTTTGGCTGGAATTTGACCACGAAGCGAACAAGTCCAACAAATGTTTTCTGGGTTAAGAAAAAAAGTGTGACAAGCAATATTGATGACCCCCCAATTTATCAAAGGTGAAACAATATGGTTCTTTGTGATCCAATTTGTGCCCATTGGGAATTCTAAAGCATCGTTGGCACTACTAGCAAAACATTACTTCGGTCTATCACTTACAGAGAACCACTTAATCACTGATATGATCTCAATCAATTTGCCAAAGCCATCTAAAGTGAGCCTATTATAATGAGTACTAAAGCATTTAAACTACAAGCAAACGCTTAAAATCTTATAAAATTGAATAATAAGGAATGTACCACAAACCCGATTGCCGACTACATACAACTTAGCAGACTACAAGCGAAGCTTCCGAAGATGAATAGCCCCGTAGAGTCCCGAGACTCCCTTTAAGGTGAAAGAAGGCATAACACTGGGTAGAATACATAGTCTAAAAATAGAGGGCTTGGGAGCTGTTCGTACAGCCCAGAGGCCGGCCAACCGGCCAGTACAATATGGCCACCTAAGTGACCGAAACTGGCAGTTCGAACATGCACCAAACGCGTGACATTAGCAATATTTGCTTCTTAAAATTATCGCTCACTAACCTAGGGGACGGAAACGAATGCAGGAGTTGCTTGCTGTCATAGTTTGTTTTTCACTCGAAATGATTAAATAGATTGGGCTAAAAAAATATTTTTCCTCAAGATAACGAGTTTATTTATTGGATCCTTTCCTTTAAAAACATCATTGAAAAGTAAAAAACTGCACACGATCGCAATCAAGCTTAAGGTTTACAGGTAGCTTTATTCTGTTAATAGTCAAATACCTGTTACTCAAAGAATGCATGCACCAACATCCGCAATAAGGGGTAATTTTTTAACGAACTGTTGCGTCTCAAAACTTCTTTAAGGTAAAATAAGGCTTAGTACTAGGGCAGGACGGGATGCACGCGATCCAGGCGTGCAAAGCATAAAACGATGTTGTCGAATGGCGTCCTACACATTCTACATCTGTTGATACGCATTTTGGCGAAGGGAGGCGAGTTGCACAACAACACCAGGGAGAGAGCTTACGGAGGATGCTTGATCACGGCGTCGCTGATCCCTCTTGGCAGTTGCACTGGACTTGGAGTTCACGGCTAATGTCGCTTCAGCTGTTAATAGACTCCTTGCAGAACACAGGGGCGAGGGAGGTGCCGAAGATGGACGATGGTATCAGTCCTTCTGCTATGGGATGTAAGAGGTTCTCCCATCCGTGGCACACGCACTTCTTTCACACCGCCAAAATTTGCCACAAGTGGCATAGACCAGGACAGAAATTCATTAAAATTGGGTGCGTTTTCCACTGCCACCAATGTAGCTTCTCGAGAATTCCTTGAAGATAAAAGAAGGCGTAATACTAGGGTAAGGCCCGGAGGCCGGCCAACCGGTTAGTACAATATGGCCACCCAGGTAACCGAAACCGACAGTTCGAACGAACAAAGTATTCTATGAACACTATACGAAATAACATAGCCTAGTTGATAAATGCTCAGAGCATTCAATTTGAACAAACTTTAAAGTTTTTGATGTTTTTCTGTCTGGCCTGGGTATTGAACTACTTCTTCTGGCAGTTTTTTGGTGAATTGTTTTCCTTTCACTATACCCCTCAAGTCGCAGTGCTAAATAAAGTGCCCTTGAAACAAGAGGAGCACACTTTTGCGTTTAAGTCGAGAAGTCAGTACTCTGTGTCAACCTGTGAGCTCGGCTGGTGGATATCAGATACCTGTTATCCAGAATATCCCAACCTCTTGATTCGGTCTGTTACAGTAGTAGCCCCTACATGATCAATGCTAGGTCCATCTCAGAGGCATCTTTTGGACCCTGGAGCCACCAGACAATCAAGCCGCAAATCACGGCTTCAGATATCTTGCCAAACCATTTCCACTATTGTCGATGCCAATTTGGAGCCACAAAATTGAATTTAACTGCAAGTATTGTAATACTTTGTTTGGACGGCCGGTTTCGGTCACGTGGGTGGTCATGTTGTACCAGCCGGTTGGCTGGTATCCTGACCGTGCCAGCAGCTCCCAACCCCTCTGTTTCCAGAATATATATTCTGCCCTAGTACTCTGCCTTCTTTTACCTTCAAGGAAGTCTAGTTACGCTACAAGTATCACCTTAAATAAAACACAAGCACTTAAGGAGAGCATTATCAAGTTCCGCCTCCAGATGCCTTCTTGCCACCCCATGTTCGGATTGGTTGGACCAGCAACTATCTGCACAGGTGTGGTTTTCCTCTTCGCTCTAATGTGTCGAGATAGGGGAGGTGGAAGCTAAGGATTCTGATAAGACATGGGGTCTTGCAGCGTTTTGGTTGGACCTTTTGGGTAGCCTCGAGTAAGGAGAAAATGGTCAGCCAAGAACGCCATTAACAGCCTTGTTAGTATAATTATCAATAAATAAGTTCCACTCAGTTAAACATCCGGAATTCGGTTCACGTCCCTTCCTTAAGTAAAAGTTGACTTCCTAAATAAACTTTTGCCGATACCTTCCCATTTTTGATAATGCGAAATGGATTCAGTTAATTGTCACACATTGTACGACAAGTTTGGTCTAAATGCTGTAGCACGTTTTTCATGGAATGTCCCTTATGAATTCCAATCGGATGTTTTGTTACAAAAGTGTATTCGTTTTCCCCATTCTTTTCGACATCAATTCACCCTCAAATCACACCATTTTTAATATGAAGCTTTGTTGTTGTTGCTATAATTTTTTTAATGAGGATTGTTTTCTGTTCACTTTTTACTTTCAGCAAACAGCAAACATTCCTCCTTGAGCTAATTTTGGATGCAGTAAAAGAGACCATTCGATGCGCAAGATAATTTGGGTCTATCACTTTGCCTCAAGAAAATCTCACCTTAGCAAATGACTTTAAAGCGGAGAAAGAAAGGATAAAAGTTTAAATTTAACTTAAATGCGAAAGGTGATTTTCTTTTGTTCTCCAATGAAACTACTTAAAAAGAAACAGTACACTGTTGGTTGAGGGAAACGGTAATTGAGGTCGATGGATGTTGAAGCTGGGGGATAATAATCTCAAATCATGATCGATCAGGTTCTTCGTAATAATTTGAGTATAATTACTACTGGAAAGAATTACATCAAACTTAATCTGGTAAGACCAAAGGAGGACTATGCTATAAACTCTGCTATCTCTCTCTTGGATTCACTAATCGCGAAACATGTACTGTAGTACGAGAAAAAAATTTGCTCAATGCGATTGTGTGGTACTGAAACCACGCCATGCAAGGAATAAGACCATTGAGTATCCCGATGCAGTTGTGCTTTATTTTTGCTACAATGGTGAATAAATGTGCATGAAAAGTTTTCCTGCGGCACTATTAAGAAATAGTTGTTAGTGTAGCGCTCCGAGACTTCTTTTCAGGTAAAAGAAGGCTTGGGACTGGAGCAGAATACATATATTCTGGAAACAGGGGGATTGGGAGCTGCTGGCATGGCCCGGGGGCCAGTCAACCGGCTAGTACAATATGGCCACTCAAATAACCGAAATCGGCAGATCAAACAAACAAAGCATTACAATTAGGTTTTTTATTTACATTAATCTATATATTGACATAGAAACCGAAGTCATAGGCAATAGCATAAAATTTATGGTAAATCGGAGTAAGAAGAATTCGAATGGTGTAACCCGCCATCTGTTTGATGGCATATGGTTTTGCAAGGATATCTGCCTTAGGCATGCTATTTTCAAATGATTACACTGTCACACTGGTAACTGTGGCTTTGAAATGTTTCATCACGCAATTTGCTTCCTTTCGAAGTTAGAATGTGCATCTTCACGCATTTGAAGCTGAGAGCAAGTAAATGGTAAACAGGTAATTAATTGGAGCGCTGCGACCATAAATCGTTGAAGATTCTTTGAACGCTTTTCCGACAAAAGACAAAATAACCACAACACGTTGTCGACTGCAGTGGGGCGAAGAGGAGAAGTGGAGGGGAGGAGGAGGAGGAAGCAAATGCAAAGTGGTGCAAACTTGGAGAAGGCGAACATAATTGCACTGATGTAAATAAAGTTTGAAATCGTTGCGAAATTCCTAAAGCAAAAGGAATCTACGCCTTCTGTGAAGTTCGAAAATTTACGAGTACACAGTGTTAGCAATTTTACTAAAAAGGATCCAACTTTTGCTTCGTTTAAAATTTAAGAAGAAAAGTAAGATGGGCAAAGTAGTTCTGCTTATGGTGTGTCGATTAGGTGTGGCGAAATGTAGTTGGGGATGCGAGTGCGTGGTGTAGTGATTTGATAATTTCTTCTTTGAGACACAATGACAGCCTTTAGCTCAGTTATTACATGTTACTTCATATTACTTTCGCCCAAAATGTGGTATGAACGCCTTTGTACGTGACTACTAAACCCTGAATTGGAGCAAAAAGTGTTCCCCATAAACGGCATAAGAATACAAACGCCTACGAGATTTCCCTGCTTCTTCATTTATGGAAATTTAGATTCAGGGCATGAAGCATAAATAAATGAAAAGTGAAGATTTCTTAAATCTAAAAGTCGTAAAAAGCACTTGTGTGGAGGATTTCAAAAATGTTATGAGTCACAAACTTTTATTACCTGAAAATTAAAAGTTCGTTTCTTGCCTAATTTCATGCCCTAGCAGTGCATGATAGAAGGCACTTTTATCCGATTTCACTGACAACAAACATTTGAAGATGATAAAATAAATACCCAACAGGGCAAATAAAACCTACTATGAGCACACGAAGTTGCGCAACCTGTGTTTTCACAGGTAATTTTCTGTGCCACTATAGAAGGCCATAAGTAGGTTGACCACCATTAGAGGAACAACACACTAAATATGTAAATTGCAAGCGCACAAACAAAAAAGGCCTTTTCATATTGACTATCTTCTCACAATGGGCGTCCATTCTCTGTGATGTTTATAAAGCCCTTTCCAAAGGGTTGAGTTTAGATATTGGTAAACTTTCCCTTTGCACAGGCCCAGGCTGGATAGAGAGCATTGCCGATGCTATTGTTCCCGCTCAGTTCATCAAAAATGCAGCTTTAAAGTGACGCTTCACTGCGTACCTATAGTGCTAATGAGTGTCCACCCTGAGCTCGAAAGTCGCGCTTGGCGTATCGAAGCCTCTAGAACGACGCATTCCCACAAAAAAACTGACCTTTAAAGGAGCTATTTGAAAGCTTAAGTGTAGGACACAAAAAACGAAAAAGTTGTCATCTATATTCAATATTTGCTAAACAAGTTGCCAAATTGGGAAAAACCAACCTCATAACACTCGTACGATAATGCTCTTCGCTGAGGAGGATGCGAATAAAAGAGCAACTGCATTTTTTAATTGCCGCAGGATATGCTTATGGTTGGCAGGGTTCTGGCAGTGACAACCGCCGTCAGGTTGTGAAGCGTGTTAAGAGAATTTTCACTCCACAAGTAAAAAAATCCATCAGTTGATTTAACGGGATTGACAATACTTATCTCGTCGGCACAGGTAATTGTTACCTAAGATCATTCATTTAAGAATACAGGGGGGCAAATGCATAAATGGGAATTCCATGAAGAGATATTTCTCTAACACCCGGAAAAAGGAATGTAAATCAACTAATAAAATGATTTGATTTGCAGTAAAGTTATTTGAGAAATAGCACGCCTCAGCACATCAAGATTCACCACACTCTATCAAGTGAACTGCAGAAGTAAAGCGAGAGACAAGAAATGCCTAAATGAATTACGTTTAATAACCCAACTCATGCTTCTTTAACAGTGTTCGGGCACAATTTGTACTTCTCAAGATCAAATTTCTTCATTTTAATTTGCTTTAACACGTGCCTAATGAAATCATAAAATCTTGGTATTAAGGATGCTACAGATATACCGACACAAGATGGAAAATTGTAAGTTCTTTTAGGAATCACCTTTGACCCCAGACAGCTGTAGCAGACGTAACTGCGCCGCCGTAGACAAAACAGAGGAGCGTGCTTGCTGACAAGGTACAGTCACTCAATAAGAGTTTTCGCATTCTTCTTACTCGTTTCAAATATGGTTCTAGCCATGAAAGTATGCATTTGTAATGGTTTAATCGATAAACCTTCTGTTGTGATGAAAGAGCCTGTTTTAAGACCATGTCATGTACCTTTGCCAACCCATTCCAGTAGCACCAATCCCTTATATGTAGTGAATATATTTATGCCTTTGTTTGACTTCAGAATGGGCTTAGAGCGTTACATTGTTGGCAATAGAAAGCGAACTCAATCTTAAGGATCACCAGTTCGAATTCCTACTGCTGGCTGATGATCCCCATTGAGGTGGGTAAAGTGCGCATGGCAAGATTGGGAGCATCGGTGACCACTCCCAACAGAAGGACTGGAAATGACGTCTACCTTCAATAACCACCCCAGTCCCGCACTCCACAGTACTCCTCCACTAGCTGCATAGCTGCATAGAACCCAGATAAATATGGTTAAGCAGCTCTGAAGTGAGAACAACTTGGCAATAAGGAGTGGAATCGAGACTCCACCTCCACCGAACTGTGTCCAACCACGTCTCTTATTAAAAGACTGCTTTTAAGGCACCATTTCTACGACTAGCTGTGGACACGCATGATATGCAGCAGAGTCTCTGTCCTCAAATTCAGTTCTCACAGAGGTCGAAGTGCCAGATGCAGTGGAACTGTGAAGAGGAATCAGTGGAATTGTGGTCGAGCATCACATCGGTTTCGAGGGTATTGGATGAGCGGCATGGATGGTCCGTGGATGTACCCTCACAGCAGTGACTACGTGCGATGGCAGACGTGGGAGGTTGGCCAAGGAGGGCGCTAGGATCGGCGTTCGAAAGAGGAGGGAGGGATGTTGTGTAGTAGGCTGGTTGGTTGGTTGGTTGGTTGATGGTTGGACTTCCGGTACTGGCAAGGGAGCCACTTTGTGTGTTCGCCATTGTACCATTGTTGGGTGGACTGGCCCTCAGGTCATGCCAGTAGGCCCAAATTCTTCTGTCCGACTATTATGTCTCCTTTCGTTTTTGAGAAAGTCTAGGGGAACTACAGTTGTGATAATTAGAAGCAGACACGAATTTCTTCGAAAGGCAAAATCATCCAATTCTTTTAATTTTGATTTATGCATTTCTATTTTTCGATGCATTGAATTAAACACTCTGAGCAGTAGAGCATTTTGAGCATCCTCCTGGGAGGCAATGAGGCGACAGATCACCGAATAGCCACGGTACAGAGTGCACGCATAATGTTCTATTTCTTCGATTAATTTTAAATCCTTAATAACAAGCTCTATAAAATGCATAAAACTATTTTATTTCTTATTGCTCATGGTCTAAATGTGGAAAAGTTGCCTGGGCTAATTTTAGATTGAAGTGTGACTTAGGTGTGATGTCCGATTCATGCAAAATTGTAATATGAATGATGTTACGCTTGGAGAAGAAAATTCATTTTTTAATTACCCAAGTTTTATTGGAGAAAAAGTAGAAGTTACGAGCACGAGAGGGGCTTACGTAGTGATTTCCAGCTAATATCGAAATGGTTCATTTAAATATTCCCTTAATAGATGGCCAGGAGTTAATCAAGATGAAATAAAGAATAACTGACCTAATAGTCTGTATCAGTCCAATTCTTTTCTGGACAGACCTTTGGAGGTGCCAGAGTGCAATAGAGGGCTAAACATAAAATAAAGGCCTAACAATACTATTGCTTTCTACAGCATTGAATGTGAAATTCCGACTTTCTTATTGCTACTGATGGAGATCGAGAAGAATGTGTAGATAAATAATTTTTTGGAGAGGTCAAGATTTAATCCTTATGCACACCCTTTTTTTGATTGCTATTCATTCAATCTCTATTTGAGCACCTGGAATCATCCTCATGTCATGGTTCGCTATTGTCGACAGGATATCCAGTCCTCTGCTTTGTAAAAAACACCAATCGCCGAATGCTCGGCAGTCTGCCAATGGGAGATTTACTAAAGAGCCAATTAAATTTTAATCTGTTAGTCCAGGAGCAGGCTTGTAAAAAGTCGAAACTTAATATAGGTAGACAATAGGTACATCCTAGTTAGCTCACATTGTTTTACTATCATCTAAATTAACAATGACACAGGAAATGCCAAAAGAAGCCCTCGTGAAAACGCTAGAAAAACTACTTGAACCCGTGAGCAAGAAGCCGGTCTACCTTACGGCCAACGACCTTCTCACAGTCTGGGACTTCTTTGACATTGACCGTATGTCATTGATCGTATGCATTAAATTAGCATTTTTCCACCCAAAAACCATCTCATGTGCTTGCACCCTTATTTTGCCTACTCTTTCCACACGCACCGGATCTCCCATTACCACGTAGTTTCTTTAGAGGCTTAGAAAATTCTTACGGCATAACAGACTAGTTTCCGGTCTACAGGTGCTTTCATAAAAGGACAAACAATAGAGCAGCCTTGAAATTCAAGCAATTTATTAGAGCATTGCAAGCTTGATTTGCACATTTATGGTAGTTTGAAAAATCCAGATATTTTGAATTATTTGGTAAATGCACAAGCTCTACCGTAAAATTTACTCATCATTGACTTCATTAGTTGTGCAGCAGTTTGTCATTTCAATTAAAATTTTCCGTTTATTTATCTTCCATATTTTTGTATGATTAAAGGTGACGGAACTCTCATTGCAGAGGAATATGAACTTTTCATACGCATTCTTGGGGAAATTCTCAAAACTGTGTTTCCAGTAAGCATTCTCATTTTCCTGTGTTCGTTGGCGCCTATCCCATGACAGCGGGGCTCCCCACCTAAGAGGTGTTTGTGATAGTCGTGTACACCACCAAGATACGTAGAAGGATTTCCACCCACTATGTGGTTTTGGAAGTGGTTGGTTGTTGCTGAACTGTGACACTTCAATCCCATTTGCAGTAGGACTGATTGCTCCAAGTTAATGAAAAGTACGAATGGAGCATCGTGGATCTGCAGATCTTTTTTTGTACTCAAGTAATGCGATTAGTTGTGAGGTAATTGGCTTCTGCACCTCTTCACCAAAGCGATTTGACTTTTTGCCTTTAACATTGGTGTGAGGCCTTTGCTTAGTGAAATGCAGACTTACCTGTTTCCAAATGCTTATGTAAACTACGAAATCTGCGCACTGGTTTTTCCGAACAGTGAGAGAAGAAAAAAAACACAGCTTTATGCTTCTAAAATAAATCTTTTAAAAAAAGAACTAATTAGAAATACAGATGTAGTTCAAGAATAAGTAAAAAGAATGTACTCCACTACGTGTCTTAGATTTACGGGCAGACTGAGTCGAATACGACTTCTTTCCCTTCTGCCAAAATATTGTTTAGATTTTTTACTCTCAGTGGAGCTGTATGATTATTCCGATAGACCTGTCTGCATTCATGATTCTGATTTGGTGGTGTTGATGAGATATGCAATCTTTCTGCTTAGGATTATAGCAGGACCTCGCTCCCCGATCTAATTACGGCGGCGATAAACCCAAGTTTGCCCTATCAAATAGGCATTGACGAGGTACGTTCGACTGCATACATACAGCATTTGAAAAATATGATCTTGTGCAGACTGGTGTCATTGTGCAATGCATTTGAAACCATCATCAGTTCTTCATGTTATGTGCATAACATGGGAGCGTGAAAGCTTCACGCTTTAACATTCTCCGCTGATGACTCTGAATTAGACCCTAAACAATTGTTGTGGATTACCAATCGAGGTTGAAGGCTTGTGACGATGTCATGCACCGGGTTAAATTAATTGACCATATTTTAATGTAAAAAGATGGTTACTTGTAATTTTAATGCGCAAAATACAGAGAAATAGGACGTAGGTGGATGACCGATTTTTTTAATAAAAAAGGAGCTAAAAAGGTGGCACAAGGCAAAACTATTGGGAGAATGCGACTCGGAGCAACGAACACGATTGCCTTAATGAAGTACAAGACTATTCAAAATAAAATAATGGAAAAATTTTGTGCCAAATCCATGAAGATTCACTTTTAGTCCTTATTTAAAAGGCTTTTGCTGCCAGCATTACTGTGTTTTGATTTCTATTGCGCATAATGTTTAAATGCCTGCCCTTGATGTGCTTCTATCGCAGCGCTCGAATTTCGTTCTGTGCAGATGAAGTGTGGCGTCTTACCTCTGCCAATCGTTAAAATTAGTTTTATAATGAATTGAGAAAGAGAAGTCAATCAATCCCCTATCAGCATAGTGACATAAATACGTCCATTTGTAAGGTACCTTTCAAATACCTTCCCTAATAAATTGGATTTCATCCGTGGGTAGGACATTTGGAATCTCTAGTTGCCATGTCATCCCATGATTGAGATACATCATTGCAAAGGGATCAAAAGTATTCACTTCAATCAAGCATTAAGGTGGGTTCTCTAGAATTTAACTAGCACAAAACACCTTTATGAAATATTAATCCACGGTGATAATAATGCAATGGAATAGAGTCATAGAGCAAGGTTGTGCCTTATTTGCCAAAAGTTACGATTAAAATGTACATTAGTCGATGGCATCAGATCTATTAAGTGGATAGTAAGTGGGAACGATGCATCGAGTCGGTGATGAGCGATTTGGCGCTTCGCTGTTTGTGGCATATGCCGATACTAGTGGATCGAGTACTTTGATCCAGAGGTCAAAACTTCATTAAAATTTGATCGAAAGTCGGTAATTGAAATAAAAGAATAAATTATAAATAAGAAAAACTTAGTCTCATAGGTGAACAACAGAATGTACATTCGGATTGTGTCAGATGAATTTCCTCTGAGAAATTAGTAGCTCAAGTCTTGAGTAAACCCGTCGGACTGCTTCACTATCCAGATAGTTGCAAGTTTCTATCAAGTTCACTGGCATAATAATAATTTGAGTTCTCGCAGTGCGCGCCAAGCAACTACTTACAAATTTGTCCGATCCCGTAGTTGACGCAGTTCGTGAGTTTTATTTGTGAATGTGAATGAATGCACCATTATTCGAAGTGAGTGAATTTAGGACATGTGACATGCAGACATTAATGTTCGATTAAATGAAGTTAACTTACCTTACAATAACAAGAATATGTCTTTGGGATGATGCTTCTGCACAACAAATTGATACTTCAGAACCATGTATGAAGAAAAGATGCAAGCGAATTTGTCCACAGTGTGAAAGAGAGCTACAGAGGACTTTCCAAGATTCTGTGACGTGCAGTATGCATATTAAGAATTTTTTTTCAAAATTAAAAGTGCTTTGAGTTCTGTTAAAGTACAAGTCGATTTAGGGTTCTAAAGAAGATAGAGTTTGAAGGTTATTCCATCGACTGGCTTCCGGCAGAAAACGAAGCTCTCAGACCTTGATACAAATTGTGTCCCATCAATTGTGTTTCCTCCATTTGTACTCGCTAATCCGTATTTGCCTGATTTAGGAGTCCCAGTGTTGTACATATTCTTTCACTCTTGTGGATAGGATAATGAATGTAAAATGTCACGAATTGTACAATAAGGCTTTATTGAGCTTGCATTTCGTACTTAACAAACACATGCTAATGAAGTATAATATTTTGCGATGGAAAATGCAAACATTTAAACATTTGCAGCACTTTATCTGCGATCGGATTTTAAAAATTGAGATGGTAGGAATTGCAACTGTCATTCGCTGCCAGAGCAAGAGTTCAACCTGAACACAAAACAAGAGTTTAAAGTTCCTTCATTTATTTTAGATTTCACATTTACTTTGTGAAGAAGAGCGCTTTCTCCTTGTTTTTCGTAAGCTTTCCAACATTCAGTCAAGTTTTGACTTTATGAAGGTAAGTGATTCACTAGAAAAATGACTTTAGATCTGGCGAGAGTTCGATACTGACGGGAATGGCACTTTAGACAGCAAAGAACTGCAGGTAGAAAAAATATGACCTCAAGTTGAGTGGTTGTCGTAGACTTTCCTGAGTAAACTTCTCTCCAAGTCGGCTGTACCTGTCACCCACGAAAAGGTTGAGGAGTTTGCCTCTCTCATTGTAAGTATAGGACACTCTTATGCATTCCTTCTTGCCACTCATATTAAGGTGGCTGTGTAATATGCTTAAACTTGCCCATACGACAACGAAACCCAAAGGACTAAAAGTCTGGCCACTCAAAATGATTCGATTTGATAGCCTACTAAGTTAAATGCTGGCATGTTTGTATGTTTGTTCTTTTTACAAGATAAAAAGGTGTCTCAACTTTTACCGCATCAGATATTTTATGTTTATTAAGCTGAAATTCTTCGATGTGAATTCCGATGGACAACTGCAAATTTGTGAAATGTCGAAGTAAGTGGAAAAGCTATTGCATTTAACGAGATGAGACCTTCAGGTTGCTTCCAACAAAGAACAACATTTTGGCTAACACCACACTAAAAGTAGGCGATCTGTTTAGAATTAAATGCTGCAATTACAGGACATTTCCGAGGCTGAACTTGACCGGATATTTGACTTTTACGATCAGGTGAGTGATTTGATTTGTGCAAATCCCTTGAAATAAACTCATGTGAGTGTGGAATAGTCGGCTGGAGTGAATGTCTGAGGGATTTGAAATAGAATTTGCACTCTAAATCGTGCTTCTAGTTAAATGCTGCAAATATAATAGTGCTACTGAAATTGCATAAGCATTGACCATTGTAATACTCCGTAATTTTAATGTCGGCCTGCGCTTCGTTTGGATCATAAGTCCGGAACCGCATTGAACAGCTTGGCTTCACGACGTCATGGGTGCAAAATATGGTGAGACTAGACCCATTTTTTACTCTTCTGCCTAGTCATTAGCCCTTTACCATAATGACTACACAGCACATCCCTCTACTTGTTTCGCTTCTAGAGTATTCCTGCCCAAAATAGAAAAGCACCTCGTATGTGTTTTTTGGGACTTCATGCTGACCGAGATTTTCAATCTTTTTACAAAACATCACTGATGATCACTCATAGGATATCACTTCCTGTAAATTGGCGCAAAAGACTACCAGGCCAAATTGTATGGATCTTTGACAATGAGTCGAGGATTTTCAATAGCAAGGCAATTGACGAGGTCAACCTTTTACAACATCAAGGGATCGCAGACCAGCAGCTATTTATGATTTCACTAAAACATTCACAAGTGGTAATTGACAAGTAAATAGGTTAAGCATTAAGCATTAGCCATGTACCAGCAGACTACATTGTGTGACAAAGTTATTCACGCTTTTATGACCGAAATGCGTGACTGCAATTCGTACTAAGCGAAGATAAGTATGCATAGGCATTTTTAAACCACACGCAATTTCGACTCAGAGTGGTGTAAAATAAAAATTACAGAGCAATTTGCTCACGCTCGGTCATATCTGGGTGCGAGAGACTGACCTAATCTACAACGACAGACCATATATAGGTGTTCGGCCAATCATGGCATAAAAGTTGACTGTTAGAAATCAGTAACTCACTAATAGAGCAGTAGAATCGAATGCTACGTCAGTAAAATATGTGAGTTTAGTCAAGAGGTCACAGCAAATAAAGCGTTCCCCTTTTTCAGGACCACAGTGGCGTAATTGAGAATGAGGAATTTGAGGGGCTCGTGAAGGATCTCTTGGATATTGCCAAAAAGGTGGACGTCGCATCACTCTATTAGTTAAATTAAGTCTCTTAACACACTATAACTGGATTCTTTTAAATAATCATTTTCAATCTTGATAGAATTATGACACGAAAGATCTTGATGAATTTAAAGACAATCTGCTGAAACAATGGGATGCAAATTCGGATGGAAAAATAAGCAAAACCGAACTCAAACTTTTGCTCCTCCACTCCCGGTCGATGTGAGTCCGTTGGTCTGGCGAGCGAGACGTGTAGTGACTGTTTACCTACTTGTTATGCTTCTTCGTTGCGAACTACGTTATTACAAGCTTCAATTTACTTTTGCCTCCTCAGTTCTCAAATGTGTTAAATTTCCTAATACGTTTCACACCGGATTGTCATGTTTATCTCCCGACATAAATTGTAATGCCACTTTATTACCGAGACGATGGACTTCTTTAAATGGATGCCCATCATCCAAGCAAACAAGTTTACTGCTCTGATTAAACTACTTAATTACAAACAATTGAAGTTTCCTGAATTTACCAAAATTGTATTTGCTACACCTTGAGGTAACTTAGTTTGCGCTAAGATGTACCGGACAGGTTGGAATGAGCTTTGTGGCGTCCCGAGAACAAAGGCTTGGTACTAGGGCAGAATACGTATATTCTGGAAATAGGGCAATTGGGAGCTGCTGGCATGGTCCGGAGGTCAGCCAACCGGCTAGTACAATATGGCCACCCGAGTGACCGAAACTGGTAGTCCGAAAAACAAAGTATTACAAGCCTAACTTGTAGAGCAATAGGTGGCTGGTCAAGTAGGGCGATGAGGTGCTTACGTAAGGTGAGCCGATCGAATGGAGCATGTGGCCCAAAGTATCCGATTCGTCGTAGCGGTGGTTTTCAAGCAAAAATTTGGATTGAGCCAATGAATTTCCTTGATATCTAGTGATACACAAGATTTGTGACACAAAAAAATGCCTGCAAGGTAAAGATGCCTGATATTCAGAACAGAACGCAAGGTTGATGGGAGGTCATACTCTCGATCTGTCAAATGACAGAATATACTCTAAATGACAAAAAGTGTGGGACTGTCAGCGTTCCGGGTGCACGCTATTGACAAAGTTGATGCCTGAACGTCTTTGTTTGAAGACGAAACCTATTCGAGGCAAATCGTGCGTATTATGTATCCACCTGATGCTAAGATGACGCTTTCCACCAAACGTATTTTGTACACGTGGAAGAATAGAAGTGAATGGATACTTTATTAAAAATAATAAAAAACATCCTCGAACAAGCGTAATTTGGGAAAAAAGCTTTAAGTTATATGGTACTATTTTTACCTCTTATCAAGCGTTTAACGGTAGTAGTATTTAAATTTAGGTTGTACACGCCAAATCGAAACTTTTTTAACAAGGCCTGATTTTTATACAAACAATGCACTTTTTTCGGCAGATACGTAGTTTAAAAACAACTGAATGTGACAGCTTTCTAAAATAAAAAGACCATCCGTTTGACAAATTGATTCGCGTACTTGAATTTGATTTGCTACTTAGTCAAATTTAAAATGCGCAGTTAGTTTGAATGTAATCAACCCTCAAAACTGCTCCTCATCCTTAACTACTCCACTTTGATTGCAGAGCTTATTCTAACTGATTATGCGCTCCATGTCGTTATACGCACCAACCAAAGGTAGGTTAAACAACTGTCAGTGTAGAGGACTGGCGTGGTCTGCCAAGATGATTTCTCATGAGGCTGAACGAGTGGTTACTGAATGCTTATGGCTTTATGGGAGAAAAAAAGAAGCTTTGTTTCATACTAGATGTCCGACTTTAGCTTGTCAACCAATTGTAGGTTCATCGTTGGATGCCATATAACAGCTCTGTAAGGCGTAAGTGTTATAATTTGCCTAAATTTACACATTTGTGGCATTCTACCACGTAAGGCCTTTTTCCATCATGAGGTGTTTGTAGAACTTCCAGGCGTATTCCAGAGCATCATTGTCGAGTCACCATCGTGCAAGTGTCAATTGTGAGTCCACATGTTGTGGCGCCAAAGTGCTAATAACTAGCTGTAAACTCATCAACGGCCAGGATTATTGCGCTGCTGATGGTTGATTCAACTTGGATCTTTATTACTTTTAAGTGAATTTCCATTTCAATGCGCCTTTCAGCCTGCACTAGAGAATGGAGAGTTGATGGTTCCTTCATCTGACCCAACAGCAAAAAGGGTTATGCATTGCAGACTAAGGAAATTAAGTTGGAAAACTAGGTTCAAGTTACAGTGGTAATTGTAACAATATTGAAAGTGAATTGAATAACTCTGGAAATAACCCTTTATAGTGCCAAGCAAGAATTGTAATTTGGTGAATGAATGAAATGCGGATATGCATGGCTGCCTGTCAATGAGCAGTGGAGTGGAAGTCCACGCTTGTAGTCTGGAACGTGCTGAATTTAAAAATGATTAAACCAATGGTACACTCTACAGTTGAATGCTCTTAACACATGTTTTCTTCGAAGAATAAATGCATGGAATTTCCCTGCCACGGCAACGCCTTACTGTGATTAAAATAAGGTTTCATTTTGACATTCTACTGAAGATGGTAGCTGAACCAAAGGGGATGGAGTGGCAAGGTAAAGTAACGGAGACGTGCTTTTATGGAAACCACTAACCCTAGGCGTAAACAGAAGGTCCATAAAACCACAGCAGTACTGACTGAGACATGTACGATTCAAGAGGAGATGGTTAAATAGATGCCTCTGTCAAAGCTGGATTTCGCAAAATGGGCTAACTTCTATGAATCCACATGAGAACATTGAAAATCGGAACTGCAATTTTTCCACTTTAAGGGATGCGCCTTTTCAAGTAGAAGACTAATGCTTTCCTGTCTACTTCAGCGTCTTACTGTGAAGCACTACCGCACCTTTTTATTTGTGTGTTGGCAAAAAGGTAGTTTTGACTGACACACGAAACTAAATGGGATGTCGGGTCCATTAGACTACCCATTTTTACAAAAAACAAAGTTGGACCAAATGGGGAAAAAAATCAAAGCGAGTCTTAGTTAAAATGTTTCGATGATATAGGAGCCAATAGAGGCTAATGAACCGAATTTTTTTTTTGGCGGGGTGCACATAAAACAACCGAAATTTGTTTTCCTCTTCGTGCGAACGGTTGTCAGGTTCATGAGTTTTATCGCGCTACTCACTAACAAAATCCTGTGTGGAAATCGCGTTTTTTCTCACTGGGATTTAGGCTCCAAGACTTTAAATGCGCAGTCTACTTATAAGCTCGTGCATAACAGAACGAAAACCATGTAATCTATTAACAGAGGTTAAATTTCCATAAATTTTGAAAACACTAAAAGCAAATTTAGCTATTTTGCTTATACGGTGACTGCTTGTTTTCGTGCATAATCCATCTTCCTCGTTTTGCAGCCTAACTAATTAAAGTTAATCCATCATAATCATGAACGGGCAGGGATATTGTTTGAATCCTACAAGCATTTTGTCATTTAATTCTACAATTTCATTTTGACAAGAAATGTAACTCCAAGAGATTTTTTTCATTTCAAAAGTTATTTAAAATCAACTTACAGATAGATCCATAGGTGCAACTTAGTTGCGTCGAAACATTGTTCCCCCTGGAAAGGCTTCATCACTAAATTCCAATGTCAACATAAACAATGCAACGGTGCCTCAAGAAATGCACAGCCATACTTGGAAGGCTCTTGTTCATTCAAAAATGTGATGTTTGTGTAAAAATAAGATTAAAACCTTGAGTGTTTTTTGAGTTGAAAAAGGTTGGAAACTTGTATGACCTCCGGTAGTCGTCAAGTTCAGGAGTCAACAGGTCATACGTTCGACGGGTAAGAAATAATAATGAGCCAAACATTGACTCGTTCCTATCCATTGACGGAAAAAGATGTGATCTGCTTGTCTCTAACAAACTCATTCACCTAATTTACCATCCTTCAAGCCATTTGGAATGCCAATTATGGGGGAAAATATAGGTGTGCATTACAACGATATGAAATCATTACATGTTATCATTAGGCGGTTTATGACCAGCGTAAATAAGAATCACATGACTCCTTCAAAAGTCGCAGAAAAGCTGTCGGTTAGGCCGAAGGCGGTTTTATTAATTCATGCTTTGGTCTCGATCCATAGCGAAACGCCACATGCAAAGGTGATAGGCAGACGTTTGGAGTGTCACGTCCTACTCCCAAATGACCAAGTGAAGTCCTTTGTTCACCCAGGCCTGGGCGATGGATTTAAGCGGACTCTGAGGCCGGGGACTTGGCTGTTAACAATTAACAGTGGTCTTCATTAATTTAACTTCATCCCTGGCACATTTTAGGAACTTGAAAGTCAAAGCGTGATGCGCATGAATTTGCATTGTCGCTTCATCGCAAAAAGACAAATTTTAAATTTTCCGTGTAGTAACTATCTCAGACAAGTTGGTTTACTAATATAAATTGGAACATATTCATTCACAAGAAAATTTGTTTTGATAACTTTCTTAATTTTTAAGTATCAAAAGTTGGTAGGCGAGGATTCTAACTGCACCTTAGAATTCGTTTTAAGTCAAAAGAACTTGAACCACGTCTACCACTTTCTCCTTTCCTTCTTCTTCCCTTCTACCACTCTTTCTATGAGAAGGTTGAATGTTTCCAGACATCTTTATTGCAAGCACAGGAGGAATATGCAGCAGCGGAGCCAATGCATTTACGACTAGGGTGCCTCGGACTCAGGAGACCGACCACGTTCATCCACGGCCAGGTTTAAGAGTTGTCTTCCCGCCTCTCGCCTACAAAGTGTATTTAAAAACAAAAGTTTAGCGTCCCAAGACTCCCTTTAAGGTAAAAGAAGGCATAGTACTGGGGCAGAATATATATCCTGGAAACAGAGGGCTTGGGGGCTGTTGGCACGGCCCAAAGGTCAGCCAACCGGCTAGTACAATATGGTTATCGAAGTGACCGAAACCGGCAGTTCGAACAAACAAGTATCACACAAGTATTACACTTACTTTCGCCTTACCAACTTTTAATCTGTTCATCGGGTGAGATTGAAGACGTTATTACAATGATTGGTAGTAAACTTTGCCAATCAAAACTTTGCTAAACTTCCAATATGTGTCTTGAGTGGTCCAGACATTTTCGTTAGGAGTGTTGCTCAGCACCTTACCCGTTTGAAGTGAGAAGGATGAAAATCTTTGTCAGACTCATGTTCATACATATGTTAAAAACGTGAACATTTCAACTATTTTCGGTTAGTCAAGAATATGTTTGGATTCGAACATATTTCCGTGATACATGTTTATTTGAAGATGCCACGTAGGCGGCGTGCGGTTACCCGGTACCAAGGAAGAAACACACTCCAATTGTCCCCATGAACAACGACAATCTCTAAGTCTTCTCCATATTGTTTAAAAATTGGAAGCCTTCACCCTCTTAGTCTTCACAACCAGAGAGGCTAAAAGGTAGAGACGGAAAAGCGAACACCGAATTCTTTGACCTGTTACTGGCGATGAAAGCATTCCATTCACAGAAGGAACTCCCTTATTCCAGTTTTTAAAAGTGATAACTGCTTTTGAAATATTTGGTATCTGGAATTAATCAACTTGATATAGCACTTTAGTGTTTAAAAGCGGTAGAACACTGCTAGTACTTTTGCAGAAAGGCAACGTTTGGGTGCATGTTTAAAAGGAGAAAACCGGTCATGGGCAGACGTGAAGTGTGTAACAACATTTTAATGTGACGCTATTGCGAGCAGTGGGTGGATAGGATTGCGAGCTTCTTACAGACGCTTAGAACCCAATGAAATGTGACAAATGTACCTTTCATTTAAGTAGGAAGGTGGGATGACGAAGTTCTCGTAAAATGGACTCAGGTTATTGTTTTCGTTGATAGCACATAACCGTGAAATGGATAGGCCATACAGAGGGGAAAGGTGGAAATTGGTGAAGCCTGTTTTCACAATTTGTCATTTTAGCAACCATTTTCAGTGGTTTTACCTTACAGATTGAAAATTATTCACTTAGATAATTTTAACAGATTTCTAAGGCAGGAACAAACCACTGTTTTATGGTGTACAATAAAATCCACCTTGTAAGGAAGCCTGCCAAGCTATGAATTAATTCCTCATTTATTACGCATTTACGATCAAGCTCCACGAAAATACTGGTAGTGGAGACCGATCGTAACGAGACTGGAAGTACACCTTGGTCAGAGTGTGGGTGGAGTGTGCTCCATATATATTTTCAGGTGGCAAATGGTAGCCTATCGCGCCCGTGTAAATGCATCTCTTCCCCGGGAATACGGACTTGATGCATTTCTCCTAGACGAACTTTTATTCATTTTGTGAATACTGCATAAATATCTAATTAAGTTAAAATGTACTTAAAGTTGTTTTAGAGGGTCAGCATTTTTAGTGTATTCAGTGGCTAAGCAAAGTTTGTATGTGTAGCTGTAACTTTGAGACCGAATAAGGGATAAGTATCATTAAACAAGAGTGCACGATGAATACACCATCAAAAAGAAGGAATAAAAATGTTAAAGTGTTCCTTTAGAAAGGGCTGCGGAACATTACCAATGGTAAGAGCATTTACTTTGATACAGAAACACAGCTATTCCACCTGCCCTATATTCTTCAGTAACATCCAGCAGCTTTATTAGCGTATTTGTATTCCTTTACTTCCATTTTAATCTGAGTCATAACTGCTGTGTTAAAAAGATGAGAGACTTAAACAGCATTCAAAGCCTATACAAAACTGCCTCAAAAGACGCCCGATCCGTGGTGCAACCCCTGACATGATCTTTGGAACTCATCTGAGTTCTGACTTTTGCATCCCTTAAAAACCACACACTATTCCACCTTTGCAGCAGCCAAGTTTAATTGCCATACCTCGGATTAATAGGATGAATGTACTTTACGAATTGGTGCAATAATCTTGTCTTCGAGAACGCGAAATTTGGCTTCCTGAAATAAGTGCTTCTGTAATACATGAATGGTCCGGTTAATTACCGGTTTCAGTAATGAGCCACTTGGGAACACTGCCATTTAACCTCCACTGCGCGACTTAACTTCCGGGTTATGTTAATGGCTCCAAGAGCTGTTGTACGCTAAAATACGTATACTGTCTGAAAATGATGCATTCCCCCTTCTTCAGGGGACTTAACGTTAAAATCTCTGGCTGGAAATATGTTATGTTTCTTGCTTTGCGCAGATCTAATTTCCTTCTGGAGCCGTAAATGCCCATACACCTCGTGCCTAGGGAGTGAGTTTCTTATAAAATTCTAGTATGTATAAATTGAAATTAATTGCTGAGATGCAGACCATTTCCTCCTCCTTTAAGAAGGAAAATTTGGTAAAATTGATTAGGAAGGATTACATACTCAGTGGTTGCCCAAGTTCATGCCTAAGTACGGGCAAAATTTTTCAGCCGTCACCCGTAGTCCCATTAGAAAAGTGACAGCATGCTCTTATCGAGGCGTTAGTTCCCACTTGGGAGAGTGGCATGTAGGATATGCATAGTTCAGTGATGTGTTTTGCATCCTTACAGTCCACCACATACCATTGAAGGGAGCTCCGTTTTCAACAGCTTCGGGCCCAAGTACTTTCGAACCACACGTTTTTTATGCTCCGCTGTGTTGCAATAGATTACGGAATGTAAATGAACAGCTGAACTTGCTGCATTCAGCGAATCCTGTGGACAATTTGTAACCGGGTTCATGATTGCAGACAAGATGTTAATCCTTCCGATTCAATAAATGTTCTGTCAAATCATCAGTGAAGTGGATTATGACATCCACAGTGCCTGTTTACACATTCTGCCCTATTTGTTCGGTGGGTGATGATGGATTGCACCTCCACTTTTCTACTTATGTTTGCATTACGGTGTAAATATTTACTTTGGTCACAGTTCACTTCGCTTAAAATTCAGACTTCCATCAGGTTAAAAAAGCCAATGTGATTTCTAAAACACTTTTAGGAAGGTGAGTTTTGGCTTCGAGTAGTATCTTAACTGCTTCCTACAAAGTGAGCGTTCAAGAGTCCATTCCATTCTGGGGGGTGCTATTTATCACATTAAACCAGTCATTCCAAATTCATTTAAAGGAATAATTTAAGTAAGGACTTCCACTTCATATTTATCTTTCAACACCTTTTGATTGAAGATATGCACACTAGAAAGATGGGTCCACTATAAACATGGCATTTTTAAAAATAATGTCATCCTTGTAGAACGGATAATGAAGAACGGGTACATGGTAAAGGCTCGAAGCTGCCCAAGCACAATTAACTAGCTTCTAAAAAGAAGGCAGCTTAAGGACGATAGTCATGCCGATAGGGGAATGAGATTTTGCAAGCTTTGAAAAGGCGTGCCGGTCTGTAGTGCATGGAATAATGCAGAGAAGCACAAGGTAACTCTCGAACTTTGTGTTTACAGCACTTGGATTTGCATGTGTGCCTTCCTTGCCCCACCTTTCCTCAAATTCACACCTTACTTGCATGAACACTAGCCCAATGGCCGTGAGATTTAGTCTAGCGCCATATTCACTTCGCCTCGAGGTAAAAAGGCAAGTTGGGTAGATAACCTGTTTGATCCTGCGAACAAATTTAACTTCGCCATTATCCTTGCAATTAAATACTAGGTTATAAAAACTAGTGGCACCATTTTTGATTAAACTCCATTATTAAAGTTACTGCATATGCCACCTAACCAAGATGAGTTCCAGAGGAGCTGACCAAATTGTTAATTCTACCCTAAGATGGCTACTATTATAATTATTTGCTAAAATAATGAAGTGCAAAAGACTGTAGTAACCCCACCAAGAAGTATCCAGATATGCCAGCCAAATGAGATCGCCGAATCTGTTTGACAACAAATTCCAACTGTGGACAGTCCTACCATCAGTACAAAGCACTGCTATTATGCAATTAATCTTTTGCTCCTAAATTAATATTTCTACTCCATTTCCGGCGACTGAGTCATTTTTACAAAGGCCGTCAAGTTAGTCAATTTTCGATCAATTTAAGGAAGTGGGTAAATCTGTTATGAAATCATTAAAAATATAAGATACGATGAAAACACAACGTCAATGCATTATTAAAATGCGGTGTGCCACCAGTTACAGTAATTGTTTTCAATATCATAGCGCACTCGGTGCTAAACGAGTAAGATCCCTGTGTCGACGATACCAGAACCAAAAAAAGATTCAATCCAGGCATCGGAGACCCCTGACCTTGTCACGAAAAGGCAGTTCGTGTTACCATTGGTTCTAGGCCTTATCAACAAAACGAAATCATAGGATTGCTGTACAACACAAAGCTCACACTCAAAGTTTCGATGTGCAAGGTGGGTACCAATATAAAACCAACAAATCCTCAAGGAAGGCTTTTTATTGTTTCCGCCGGAGCGATTCGCATCATACTTTACAAACCCATTAGTCCACCAAACTTTCCTTACTAACAGACAGAAAGAAACGCAAGACAAAACGCTGGAGTTAAAGAACATTCGAACGAGAGAAATCATCAGCACTGAACGAACACATGATCTCACACTTAAGAAAGGTTAACTGCATCAACTCAGGAAACTGTACTTACATTTTAATAACTTGATTTTAAGTTCATACAAGTAGATAGCGGAATTTGTGTTATGAAATCGTTTTGACTCTTTTATACTACAGAATCAAAGCTGCCAAAGGGTAAAAATTTTATTTTTGGTTAGTGTACAGAGGATCGAGATTCCTACTCATTAACTGTTAGTAGCAGTAATCAATCAGTATGGGAAGAAAATAGCATGTCACAGGCTTTTTTGTGACGCGGCCAATGCTCTACCTGGCACTGCCGACGGCAGTACCACTCCTGGCGACACCGAGAGCAGCGCTTTGCGGCCAACTCACCACAGACAACACAGCGTGGGTTGCGTAGTAAGGGGTGCTCAAATACGGCTTCCGCATCGCCGTGCCCGTTCGCATCGCCACTGTCGGTGGGTCCGAAGAGCGCGCCTACCGTTTCTTCCGAAAATGTCTCCGCCCACCTTGAAGCCGCACGCTGAGATGCCTCTACGTTTTCTTTTAACTGGATTCGCTCCAGAAAGTCACTGGCCTCTGCATCCCACTTGCCTTTGTACCTGTAGCGTTTGTGTACTTGTAGGTACCATTTCTGTAAATTTTCTTTACTTCAATGTCAAAATTAGCATTCATTGCTTGATTGTTACAGACATTTCCCGCTTAAGCTACAATCGTTTTTACTTCGTTTGGTTAGAATCTAACGTTTTCACGTGTTTGTGACATGGTGTAAGAGGATCGGATTTGGTTTAACTGTGTAGTTAGCTACCCACGCTCTTTCGTTCTTAGTCCCCTGCGCCTTCATAAGAAGGTTTTTTCAAGAAACGCACACCTTCAGGGGACTTGGACATTTCAATGGCAAAACCGTTTTATGGTTATAATGTCACCAAGACCTTGAGAAGTTCTTATTCCGCAAGAAATACACGAGGATGCATCTATTAGTTACTGTAGAGCAAAGGTCAGATCTTTGCATTGTTTTTGTACTTTTTAGCTATGGGTGAGACAATGAAGATGATCGCGAGAGCTTTACACATTAGGGCACTTGTTTGAATGAATCTAGGTCATAGTAGGCAAAAGACCAACTTCCGCCCTCCGAAGCTAAAAACGCAGTCTCAATTCACTTTACTCCCCATCTTTCAGGGTATGTTTCGAAGTATGCCCATGTAGACTAGAGTACTTTACGGAAAGAGATAAAGTGCAAGACTTTACAACTTTGAAATTGGGTATGTGTTTGAGTTTGCATTCTTAAATTAATTTTAAACTGATGCATAAAAGTTCCAAAGGGTTTTGTTATTGTATATACGAATGAGCTGACAATTTGAAGGCTATTCTTTGGTTAGATCTGATGAGCAATCCTAAGAGCCAAATCGAAACCTATGATGTTTTAATGAATGTTAGCATAACGGACCGTATTTTAATGGCAATTCCTTTTAGTGTGGCAGAGTTAAAGCTAAAGGACGATATGAAATGGGGGGTTGAAAAAACATCTAACCTGCGCAGAATACCGTCGTGTATCTGAGGAACGTCTTCAATGTGACAGAGTTGAGCGACAGCGGCAGCGGATGAGGCGGCGGAAACAGACCGATTTATGGCAGCAGCCTCAGAGACAGCAAACTCCTCGAGGAAGCGACGCAGTTGCTCCAGCACCGGAATTACATCGATGCGTGATTCCGTGAGGTAAGGCCGCAGACGCAGCAGCGCCTGGCGCCTCACGCTGCTCCCCACCAACTCGTACCTCACCACGGCCATCACACCCGAAAAGAGCAGCTGATAGATCGACAGCCACACCTGCGGTCAAATTTACACAGCTCAAGTCCCACTCCCTATGGACCGTATTGGCGAATTCATGTGAAAAAATTTAAAACCATCTCTTACGACATTGTGGTAATAAAATGAATACCCGATGTCCAGTCAAAATAGTAATTTCCATCTAGACACCACATTTGACACTGCAAAAGCATAAGTCTCAGAAACCTTGACTACTTGTCCGATTTGCATAAGCACCATCCTTTCTCCCAAAAAATGAGTTAAAGCTTTTGCGTACCGAGTTATTGATCCCCTTATTACTGTTATGCCTTTTATTTCCAAACCCCGATTCTTATAACTTCAACTCTCATATATTTGTTCTGCAACACTACTTCCAAAAACGTTCAAACCAAACCGTAGAATAAAACTTTGCTTTCTATCTAGCATCTAACACGTCAGCATTTTATCACAACTACTTAGTGAGGACAAAAATTTGTATCTTCTTTAAAAATCCTAAAGAATGACCTCCCTGAATTTCATTCAGAATGGATTTGTTAAATAGTAGCAGTCTTGAAGTGAGGATTCTCCCAAAGGACTAACTTACTTGTCCCTCAGATTTGGTCACAGAAGTCCAGTTTTTCTCATCAGTCTCGGAGATCCAGCAGCCCGACTCGTGCCACTGGTGTCTGAGCGGTCGTTTTGAGGTGGCAGCCTCTTCGCAGCCCCACGGTGCAAGCTCGATGAGGTGGCAAAGGAGACAGAGAAAATCATGTGTGTGTAGTAGCCGCCGCGCTATGCTCAGTGGCGTCGTCGCAGACGAAGCCACCATGTCGGCGCAGACGTTACAGCAGTGTTCGATCAAGTGGCGCGTCAATGAGATTGCCTTCATGCCCACTTCATAGATGAGAATATCCATCTGTCGCTGCAACTCCTCCTCATTTGTCTCCAACGACTTTGGCTATAGTTTGGATAAAAAACAACTTCTACTAAGTCCCTATAAACATTAAATAATGCACTTTACGACTTAAATGCTATTGCACATGACATTCCTAACAGTAATAATTTTCGATTTTGACTTCAGGGATGAGTCTACCTTTTCGTAGGTCCTAAAACAAATGCTGACATCCAAAATCTTTTACTGTTAGGCTTGAGGAATAGTTTTAAAGCCTCGTTGAATACAACAGCATATTAGCATAGGGTATACTGTTTTCAAAACGCTAATTTTTGCTTCTTATGCGCAAACCACAAATTGATACAATTTTAACTACTAATTACTTGATCTTTGAGAATTCGGATATTTGCCTTCTTCTCCTCACTTGACACTGCGTTCACGAGACGACATAGAGCCCGATGGCACCAGTCACACAAATCTACGGCATCGTCATTCAGACAGTCAACTATGTCGATATGATAAGTAGCAGTCTCCAAGAGGTTTACCAGAACAAGCTCGTGATGCAGTACAACATACAAAGGAAATGTAGGCAAGTTTTTAGGCAGACATTTCAGGAGACGTCTGAAAACTTTTTGAAGCCACAATTCGGTCGCAACTAAGTCACGAACAAGGAATCCAACCTTCTGGTGGGAGATGATAAACTCCTTGACGAATTCGTCAGAACCAGATCTGGCAGAAGCAACAGCCTTCATAAGTGATTGCAACAGAACTCAAAATTACCTGCATATTAAGCTTATCCAAATACGAATGTTGTCTGTACCACTGTTCCTTCCCATAGCAGTCGTAATTGAGGTCCGCGAGGGAGGCAACAAGAGCCTCTGCCTCGGCCGGAAAAATAATGTACTAAAGTGATGCAATAGGTGCTTTTATTACCATACACCCTAACAATAGTGCCACTATACATGCTTGTACGCATCGCCTACAACTGAATCTATGCATACTGTTGTGCTAATTAGAAAATTATCTTTCACGTGGATGGTAAGCATAACGCAATAAGCGATGGTGGCTTCTTAAGAAAATAAAAAGAGGCAGATCAACTGCGTTCAAATTTCTGTTGCAAAAACGGGTTTATTTTACAAAATACTTCGTAAAGATAGGATATTTAACCATACGCTGCCTGCACAGATTTCGTTACCACTTGTCGAATTTCACTGAAATGACAAAACTGTAATAATTTTCAGTTGCAGAAAGCATTTCCTGGTTATTTTCACAAAAGCACAAGAATTAACGGCTATGATGCTGCAACCTGTATGCCCAAAGATAAAGAGTGGCCAAGTAGTGCTAATCTACTTGTTGTAATCTTAATAATGAATTCATTCTACTGCATACTTGTAATTCACCAGCCATTTAGGCAATCGATTTGAATTCTAAAGGTTACTACGCTATAACAACGCGAAACGTATTAGACTACATAAACACAGCTTCATAATCCGGGAATTCTGAACTTGGGCTTAAACCGGCACGTTTCTTTTGGCACAATGCCCTGAATCTTAGTTTGTATGCAAAGTGAGACATTGCTCAGTCAATTTAAGCCATGCGTTTTGGTTAAGCCCCAAGATGTTTGTCCCAAGTATACCGAGTTTTGCGCTTGATTTGCTATTTTTGTTAAATGCACGTCAGTGTGCAGCGCTTTGAAATTTCTATAAAGACAAAAGAAGACACAATACTCGGACAATATACGTGTATCTAAAGCCAAAAGCAGCAGCTGGCAATGTCGTTTTACAGCTCCGCGAGCACCATGTCCATGCAGCTCGTAGTTTGCCTAGCAGCATATTAGACATGATGATCTTGGGTCCTTCCTAGGGACACTGATATGCGTGTGCAGTTGAAAACATACTGTATATTTCTGCTACCCGAATAAAGTCATCTGATACTAAGTTTGTTCGGACTGCCGGTTGCGGTCACAAGGGTGGTCATATTGTACAATCCGGGCTGTTCGACCCCCGAGCCGGGCCAGCAGCCCCAAACCATCTGTTTCCAGAATACGTGCATTCTACCCTGGTACTATGCCTTCTTTTACCTAAAGGGAAGTCTCGGAATGCTACAGGTGCAGTACATAGATTTATTTTGATTGAATCAAAATTTGCAATTTGCTCTGGCACCCAGTGCAAACCTTCATTAATAACTTCAACAAAATGTGCTAGAGTTCAGAAGAACTTAATTAATGAATAAATGTTCGCCACCTTGTGTGGTAGTGAAAATTATGCTACCAGGGCACTAGATGCCAATTTTCCACGATTTTAATCGCTTCTCGTTTTGTTTTATTGATCATGTCATTAATGTGAAATATGATTGGGTAGAGTTCTATGCAAATTATCCTCGTCATACGTAAGTGTATTTGCTCCTTACCATTGGGGATGAATCCTATTGCTCAATTCGAGTCTACTAAGATTATTGCCTCTTTAAATGATGCATTTATAAAAAACGATTGCGAGACTATTCGAAATGTCCTGGCCAATGCCGTATCTTCCACTTCTTGTGCATCTTGGGATCTGGTGTCCTGGATTTTGAGCAAAGTTGATGATTCAGCGGTTGAGCATTCCATTGAATTGAAAAACCTACTTAAAACTAGTGTTTCCGAACTGTCCCAGTTCCTTAGTGCGAAGGAATTCGTACTGCTTCTTCTTAACGAATTGGAATCAAGCAGTTCTCTTTGTGTGCTAACTTTTTCTATGCCTTTCTTGGAACATTGTGCACTTTCTTTCGGACTTTCTGATTACGTGAACACACATTCTATCTTTAGGTCTATTCAAAGCAAGTTGCACGCTTTTGTATCGAAAGAGAGTGCACCATTTCGCTCCAAACTCGCCAAGCCTCTTAACGTGTTGATTGGCGACATCAGTCACTTGTTTCGCTGCATGTTCTCAAAGAATACTGACACAATTGATGCTCTTGTGTACTCAGAAGACGTACTTTATTACTTTTCAGAGGCTCTATATTTCGCATGCTTAAATGAGGATACAGTGTCTGTTTTCCAAACCTTTATCTCCGTTCTGCAAATAACCGGTCCGCCTCTATACTCCAGTTGTTATGACCTTCTTCAATTCTTGAATGCTTGTTCAGACGTCATTTTTGCTTCCACTCAATTTAGTGATCGCGAGATAGCATTGTTACACACTTTGGGTTTGTGTTTGACATCCTTTTCCGCTTGTTCACTTTGGCCCACCATTTTTACGAAAGCCTATGAATTTAAATTATTTGTTTGTATTGCTGCGCCGCTTATACAAAAGATAGAAAGTTTCATTGCTGATGGCTCTTTTTTATCGAAGTTGGATGTCAAACGACTTATTCGCACTCAAGAACATCTTATTAGTTTATCTTCCCAGATCCGACGAAGTCTTCCATCTACTTGGTGGACTTCTTTTCCTACCTCACTAATAAAGAATTTTGAAGCAATTTCAAAGCACCCAATCTCATCTGAGAGTCTTCCCATTGAGGTCAAAAATTGCATATTAGCTATCGAGGCTCTTCTGTCTTCTGCCTCAATTACTGCTTGCTGTGAATTATTCATTGGTATTATGGATCGGTCAACCAAACCCTTCCATTGTGGGCTGAGAGCCCATATGATCGTTCTATTTAAAGATTTCTTGCATGACATGTTGTTGGTATTGCAGGATGGCCGTCGTAACGATCTGCTTGTCGCGGAGACCTCAGTAGGAGAGTCTAGCGTCACATTGCCATTTGATTTCGATTACCTCCGTGGCATGTGTGACCGGATATTTCAGTACCCATTATGCGGTTGTGGTGACTCTCTCCTCGACCAATCTAGCTGGCTGATGGCGGCGTTAAACTTGGTGATCTATGTGAATATTCGTACAAGGTCGATCGCAGCTTCGGAATATGGCACCGAAATTAAAGAAATGTTCCACAGGGTTGCACTGGCTTTTAGTCGTCCTGACGCCAAAGGCAGAAGTACACTGAAAACCAAGTTCCTTGATCCCCTCTCTTCGGATATTGCATCAATTTCAAATAGGTATAAAATGGCAGAGAGGGAGTATGAAGCGAATCCCGATCCAATGACCATTGCTCCCAACGCACCGAGTCTTCGGGAGTGTCGACTAAATTTACTCCGATTCCGCTTGCTAATGGACACTGTATCCCGTGTAGGAGATTTCCCTGTTGCTTAAACAAACACGAATTTCTAATAAATTATCTTATTTTTACGCATATCTTTCTAATATAAATTCAGTGATGGTTTGTTTATCTAGGCTTGGTTTTGTTTTTACAGAATTGTTGGAGATGATCAGGTCAAGAATAAGTTTTAAACAGTAAGTTGATGGGAGCGTAACTTTGTTTGCTGTGGAAGAATCCACAGCGTATTTATTTGTACCATCTACCTTTAGGTGTATCCATTGGCTCGGCTCTTTAGCCATTTGCCGTCGCAGCTTCCTTACGGCTCCTCAAGTCGATCGCCTTACAAGTCAATGTTCTCATCTTGTCTCCAAGACATCAAAGGTTTCCCTCATCTGCAGGTCAGGTACACCTGCCTACGTATTATCTAGTAAGTGTAGTTCAACTTATTTCTTGGGGTGTATTCGTTTAATTGACAGTGGTTAAATCTGAGTTTTACGACATGGAGAGTAATTTAAGCCTCATGTTCTGCACTGAACTACATACATCATTAAGTGGTGTTTAAAAGCCATTTTCGTTTTCCTCGGCTTTTACCCTTTATGCGGGTTTGTTGATAGCGATCTACTGTAAGCCCCTTATTTTGCCGTGTATGCGATCGCTGCTGTAGATACGTGTTGTTTCTTAGTTGCAGCCAGCACCACAACAGACTCAATGGAGGGGGCGACGTACGCAGCGGAAGTGGAAGGAAGTGGTTCCGACAATGAGAACTCTGCAGTGGACTTGAGAGCGGGCTCGCTAGAGGAGATGTGCGAGCGCGCACTGGAGGCTGCGGTGGCACATGTGCCTACCCTCGGGTGGTCGCGTGATTCCCTCGAAGTCGCTTGCATGGAACTTGATCTGCCCCCCGGTCTCCATTCTATTGCTATGCCCCGAGGCCCCATCGATCTCGTGCTACACTTCTACGAATCCCGCAATCACCATCTTGCCGATGTACTCGCGAAGTGGCGCAAGGAGGACGTTGCCGATGGCAAGAACTACGCCATTGCCAAACCCAACAGGTCAGCGAGTAGCGCCCATATACCAAAGACTCACTTTTTTAATGTCCATAGATGTTTTACTACGCTAAAACTTCCATTTATTCAAATTCCATCTGTCTGATCTAATTACGCTTCTGTAGAAAGCTTGACGAAATTTGTATGCAATACCTGCTCCATTCGAGGCATCCATTATGGCATGGTGAGCTGTCTTCAAGGCCCTTCAGATCTGGTTACGAGACACTCTGTTGGATCCATTATTATCAGATTGGTTCACATTATTGTGGACGAAGCAGTTGTTTGTAGAAGTGTGCCCAGTCGACTAGCGGCAAGCTATTTCTTGAAACACCTTTGTCTGCGTAATTTGTTCACAGCTGACGCACTAGTCTAGGCTAGCGATGTCACATAAACACCGTTCTTACTTCCATCCATCCTCAAAATAGCTTGGTTACATCGTCCATTTTTTTAATTTTCCATCTTCAGAACATGATTATTAAGGCCCAAATGATATCGAACTGGAAGTGATGCTCTACTTTTCATTAAAATACTGAGGAAAGTTGTTGCTATGTCATTCACACTAAGTCTTATTCGTCAATTTGTCATTATCGACTCGAAATTCCCAATAAAATTTGATCGATTGGCTTCTTAGGTCACGCGAACACTTTTTAACCCGTGCGAAACCTTTTACGGAAATAATATAAGTAGCACGGTCTAATTCCAGCTTCGGATTTGAGGCACCACCTCCTTTCAAGACGAAGCAGGAGACGGACACGTTTTTGCATCGCGCCATCGAGCACCGACTGCGAGCCAACGACGAAGTGTACCCACAATGGGGACAGGCAATGGGCCTTCTAACCCTACCACAATATATACCTGCTGCTATCGGTCTTGAAGCGCAACTCGTTGACGAAATTTGGGCACAAGCTGGTGATAGGTCCGTTGACGTGAGTCATCACGTAATTTTGCCATAAATCGGAATCTACGTCATTGCTAAACTCCTTTGTCTTTTCTGTGCGTGCTTGAATGCAGGTGCCAAATAAATTTTCCAGGTTATTGCTATTCGAACCCTAATTACATTGTTCTTAGAATGGTTCCTATTGTTAATTAAACTATTTTTACTGCTCATAAGAAATACCTATTTTCAGGCAGTTCCATAGTAACAAACTCCGCAGGGCGGTGGTGCATTGTGGCTATTTCACTGTTGCGGAAAGGCTCCTGTAGACCCACGTCAACTTTACATTCAACATGAAATTCTAATTTGCTCATATACTTCCAATTAATCACTGCTCTTTTTTCGCCCCGTTGATGAAATTGATCTCCGTGATGTTTAATTTTACTGAGTCATATGAGATCCTCGGTGTGTTGCAGTATCTTCAGTCGATAAAAAACACTTTGCCTTCTAGGTTATTGAAAGCGTCGCTCGTTATAAGCATCCGTATTTTGCATCAATTGCTCTGGGCTCAAAATCAATGCTTGTTTAGACATCCTACAGTCTGTGCAGGAATAAAATGTCTAACGATAGCACATTTTTACTTGACTAGAGCATAATTTGGCAAAAGTTCACGAATAAATGACTGAGTGGTTGAGAGGGAAGCTTTATCTGGGGAGGGAATTCCGAGAACCCGGATTTGATCTCACAAGCACTGGGGGTCTCCTCGAAATGCAGAGAATAATGTAGATCTCTAAAAGGCGGATAACTTTTTCAAGTAAGTGTCTTTTGATCCTTCAACGTCTTCCATTGTCTTCGCCGCCTCGTCGTTATCCATTGCCACCAGTCGCGTGTTGGTTATTGTTACAGGGAACATTAACACTGTGAAAAGCGGAGGCTTTGGGTAAAAGTTCATAGGGTTTCCTTTCGTCTGTCCATCTGCGTTTTTTTAAGCATAATTTGTACGCTGGAGGTTACAACTGCTGCACGGTTCCAACCCACCACACTTCTTTCACGTAGCGTTTGGAATAGCTTGATTTATTTATTTTTGATTGCGCAACAGAAACACACTCAAATCGTGTCTTCTTTTTAGCTGATAATTTTGATCAGATATTCGTCTGGAAATTCGTTTGTTTACCTACAACTATCATTGGTGATTTTAGTCGCTCAAATTTATCGCTCTTTTCCAAAAGGCTAAATTTTTGAAATGGGTGTCATCTGTACAGCTAAAATTCTCAAAAGCCAATTTTTTAATTCTTCACTGACAAGGAGTCGATGACAAGTCCTTTTTACAAAATTTTTTCGTGCACTTCATGGCTTTTTACAACTTTTTAGAAAAACTTTTGGTGGTCGCGTTGATTTAACCGTATCGCTGATATTTTGATACGGCTGAATTTCTAATGCTGTCGTCTCGCCCTTAGCTTCACATTTCGATGTTTCAATTTGCAGACAGGATCTGAGTTTCGGTGGTAGTGGTAGCTTTGGTGCAATTACCATCTGATCAATCGTAATTATGTGTTTTGGGGCGATCATTTGATTACACAGTTAACTTAAGTCATTATACACCGATGTTTCACACCTAGGTCGTGTATATTTTTGGAGAGTGGTTTTAATGCATATCGGTATCAACATTAAAAGGTAAGATGAGTCAATGAAGTCAGGTTAACATCTTGTCGTTTTGTTGATTGAAGTTACGTTTACTATGAACTCCCAAAGATGGTTCAGATATCGAGGCGTCGTGTATTGTTGCATACCAGAACGCCTGAGTCGATTTGACATCCTTTAGCAATTTCATTTTCGCCCACTTTTAGATGAACTGGTACGCAAAGCGTCTAGGCCTGGCATACGTGTACAAACTAACCGAACTGTTCTACATCCAAGACACGTCGCCAGATCACAAGGATACCTGGGACTTCCTTGATCGTCGAATAGCCGATCTTCGGGCTATGAAGGAAGCCAAAGTGCGTTCTCTTAATCTTATTGACGCGTCAAATAGAAATGCCCCATTACTGTAGTTGAGATGCTCAAATAATGTGACCGTTCCTCGTGAAGAATGCCCGTGACTTCCGAAGCACTCATTGTTTGTCCGATCCTAGTTGATATGGTGCATTTTCAACTGTCCGTGCAGTGTTATGGCGTTTCTGCTTGAATTTTTTTTCTAATTCTTCCCTACATCATCAGGCCTCTGCAGTTAGTAGGACTTCGTTGACACATCCTTCCTCCATTCCTCTTAGGTGGCGGTGTAAACGATCCGTCGACAAGGATCGATCTATGATTTTATCATTTATGTGGCGTTGATCTCCGCTTGAAATACTTAAGCCTATTATTTTCATACCTCTAGAGTAGAATGCTTATGTTATTGAGGTTAGCGTGTTGTAAAGTTCGTTCGTATACATTCTGTTGGTGGGGTAAAGTATTTACACCTGTAGTTACAACAAAAAAGTTTTAGCTTTCTCTGACTTCCTCTTGTTCTCTTCTTAATTGTTTCAGGGGAGAGTAGTTCAGGTTTACTGTTTAAATGCACGTAGATATTTCCACCCGTTGCCCGTAATACAGGTTTATTTCCTCATTGAACTGCTACAGTTGGCCACTTGAGATCGGGAGTGTTGTCACTTTTGAGTGTTTTATCATGTCTCATCTTGAGGTGTTTTTGCTGATGACCAGATTGAGTGCAGTTAATGAGGAGCTAGTATCAAGAAGGATTTTAGTTTAAATATGTGTTGCGTGGGAGGGAAGGTACGGCTTTTGCTTATAGGCGTATTACTGCTGTGCCAATAGATAGGGAGGCTCATTTAGTAACACGGGTGATTCCTTGCTGTTGAAAGTCCTTCCCCCTCCCCTCTTGGCCACTTAAACAAGTGAACCGTTGCCTATCTGTTTGAGAAGCTTCGTTTTATTTGCACTTGGGCCAATTTTGTGGTTGCACCTTCCTGGTTTCGTAACAATCAGTTCGGTTGTGTTACAAATATATAGTCAACTATTCCCACAGGTGGTATTATTAGTTTTTATTAGCTTACCACTTGAAAATATTATGCTCTAAAGGGCTGCTAATGCGGTGGTTTAATAGCATGAATGTCGCACTTTGTAGCTGATTTTGATTTGTTAACTTGGTGCGATTTCAGTTACTTAGAGCAAGTGGTACTGTGTGCTAGCACATACGGCGTCACTGCGCACGATCAATTTTGAGCTGTTAGGTCTGATGTCCCATTGCCGTTGAACCTTTCTCCTTCTCGGACAGTAATCCACTGTCGCTTCGTTGGACCCTTCGTAACACTTGTCCCTCATTCAGGATCGATAGCCAAATGCTTTATATAATCTACAAATCATCTTGATTCACGACTTAATGCCGGTATTTTGGCTTTTGGTAGCCCCCTGTTGGTTGGATTTAGCGTCTGCTATAGTTGTCCTTTAAAAAGTCCGTTAATCAACTTGTCTGCTGGTGTTGACCCCCAAAACCAAGAGCCAGCCCACAATCGGTTAAGTAGGTCGAGCTCTTGAATGTCTTTTCATTTTATCACTAGGCTTCCGCTCGGTGTGAGGTGGCGGTATTGTGTGCAACATGTAGTTTATTTTTTGTTTGCTCATCTTCAATATCAATGTTGACAATGCATTCAGGACCAAGGTAGCACACACTGATTATTCTGCTTGAATATTTCTTTTCGCTTAATTTCCAGTTCTAAGAGAGTGATCGTCGATTGCGTACAATCTTTTATTACCAATTTGAGGTATTTGCTTCTACCTTTTACAATGGAAATTGTCAACGTGGATGGAAAACTGCTTTAGAGGATTGAGAGTCTCAGCCTTATTGATGATTTCAGCCTTGCTCTTCTTGTCAAAAGGCACCTAACTAAACGCATTTCACTGTCAGAGACCTAACGTGGGCCATCCCGTAACATCACATCGGGGCAGTTTAATTAGCATATTCACGCAATTTTAATTAGGCCCTATCGTAAAAAAAATGCCGTAGAGATAAAATTGATGAGGTCTCTCGGGGATATTTGCATGTGGCTAACATTTTTTTCCAAGTCACTTGGATTCATACCACTCCTGAATTGCTGCGCTCAAATATTTCAATTTCACTCTCTAGTAGTCTTGTTGATCACGCCTTTCCAATGTACGGCTTCGACTGTAAGAAAAGTATTGCATTTGAACTCATTGGAATAAGTGAAATTTGGACTATAAGGGTGGGGTTCTGTCGCCACTATGTGAGAAGTTTTCTTTAAAATCCATTGAAGCTCACTTTTTATTGTTGAGGTAGTCGCATTATTTCCTTTTACTGGCGGTGTTGCACCGAGTTTACGTTTGCTCTGCACATGCTTTTGGATATCGAAATTTATTGACCTCCTCCATTTTTATATTTCGTCCACCCACATGCTGACCTTTTGTTCTTCTTTTACAGCTCAAAGGCGTTGCCAGTATGTTGCGCGAGGGAGTCTTCGCTGCCGGTCACGTCGTAAGTTCCTTTTCCGTTAAGGTACTGTTGTGGAGGAAGGCACATCCACGCTTGCATTTGACGGCACAATGAGTCATCCACTTCCTTCCATCTGCACATTCTTCCGGCATACAAATTTTTTTTTAGAAAGGGGCAATGTCAAGCACTAGCCTACATTGGTTTTGTTGCGCCTTTCGGCGATTACATATTATTAGCCATGGTTTGGCTAGGCTGTGACCGGATCATTTCAAACTCGAGACATCACCTATGTCCTTCTGGCTGGTTTTTTATAGAAGCACAAAGAGGTGCCTTAAACATTTCGACGGACATTTTATAACTTGATTAAAATGCATTGTGCACAATATGCTACAGCGCAGGTCTTGAATTTCCGATTTGATACAATGCTTTCACCACTGTAATGAAGTTTTTTAACTGACAGATCGTGGCGTTTAGTTTCACAACTTTTAATGATGAAGCATCACTATTAGTGGAAGAAACAATATGCTCCGCGATGGTTGATCCCTTGGCAAATTGTTGTTTAATATTTTTCTGACATTTTCTGGCTTAAAAGCAGTACAGAAACATAAAGAAAGCCTCAGCATTAATGAGACAAAAGCGCACTGTGCTTTAAATGGTCGTTCATTTTCAGAGGGTATGGACAAGCACTCCTGGATTTCCATCTGATGCCGTTGGAAGTCTCCAAATATTTCTGTTTGCCCATAGTCAGTGTCATCTTAGTTATTAACCTACGGTGGTAGGAAATTTTGGGCGTTATAGTGGAGCTTAAGGCTTGAAAAACGTTGAGATGCCGCAATAGTTTGGAAGTGTCATACGTGCGTTGCATTATAAAGATTAGAGGGAATGGAAGTAGCTGGAGGTTTGGTTATTTTTTATTGGACATTGATTTTCCTTCCTTTTAGACCTTGAACATCCTGGGTTGGAGTTGTAGCGGTCGTTAGATTTGTTTCCTACTGACCTACTCCTGACTTTGCTGCACTCTTGGGAGTTGAGCCTGTGAATAAATCTGTTCATCTGTCCGACTTCTTTTTTCTGCATGTTCCAATGTTTGCTGTGTGAATCAATTCACATACAGTGCTCCGCGGTTGAGTTGCGAAGTTAACTCTTTACTAGCGAGGACTGAAAAGTGTGCTGTGGTTTTGCGTCTGTGTGAGACCAGTGATCGCGGTCGTTCCCACTCAACTTTGCCAATTTTTTTGCTTTTGCTTGTCGATTACGAATTGTCACTGATAATGTCAAGGTAATCCAGTTGTTTCAAGTCTATGCGTAGATAGATCTCAAATGTAGCTAACCACTAGAAATATAGATTAAGCATATTGGCAGCACAATTTTTGCCTGGATTTTTGATTGGATGCAAGGGACAAATGGGACTTGTCTTTATGCACTTATTTGGTAATTTTTGTTGTTGTTTCATGCCCCTTCGATTTGTAGAGTGGTTTGAATGGCACAGAAGTTCCGTAGCAGTGAGTGGGACCCCTTCCTACTGGCAGGTCAGATAGTGTTCATGCAGTGTCTCTTCTACGGTACCACGGGTGCCCTGTGCGCCTTGGTGAGTCCGATCTCTCAGTGGCACACGAGCCTACGTCTCCTCCTGGACGACAGCGAGTTGCGTTTTCGAGACCTACAAGGACGTTGCCTCATAGCTGTATTCCTCCTCTCCGCCGGTCTCTGTGCTCTCGGGCTGTGGCGGTTGGTACGACGCACCAAACTCTGCCTCGACTTCACTTGCACCCTTTACTTCTGGCACTTCATTTTTTGTGCTCTCTACACCGCCTCCTTTCCCGTCTCCGTGGCCTGGTGGCTCACTGTCACCGTTTCCGTCATTCTCATGACTATTATGGGCGAATTCCTCTGCATGCGAAGCGAAATGAAGGCCATTCCTCTGGGCGGGGCTGCCAGTAGTGTGGTATGATTCACTGTCACCACCGTCTCCATGATCCCCCTTCCCTTCCTTCAATGTCTTTGTCTTTCTTTTTACAGAGCTCCTACGTATTCCTTTGACTACATTTGATGTACATTAATAATGGGTGCTTCAAATAATTTCTGTTGGTTTTGAACCTGATACTGATCAAAGGTAGCGGCTGCACACCGTGAAGGTACTTTTATGCGAAAATTGCATGAACTTCCCTTAGTTATTTGACTGATTGAAAGCTCGGGGCATGTGCGTGCATTCCATTTGTATAGGCGCGAAGTTCTGATGATGTGCATTGCAAGAGATCGGAATCAGTTTTGAATGAGCTTAAACCATTTCTTTGTGTAGAATTCAAGATGAATCATCAGTTGGTGACCACAACGCGTTATTTCCCCGTGTCTTGAGCTTGCGCTGGGTGTGTGGAGTACCGAGCTATGACGTTTCCGGTCTTCTTCAGGTATGCAAACATTTTCAGCAAATGTTTGTGCGTGATTTCATTGTATTAACACCGATTAGTGGTAATTGGATGAAATCGAACTCTCGTTTCCAAAGTTAAAAGGTTTTGTGGTTGCAACAGCACTAAGTGATCACTAAGGCAAATGTGGCCGCACTTAGGAATATCGAATGAATCGGACTACTGACTCTTATTGTAATGATTTTGGGCTGATAGTATTTTATTGACTTTGTCTGTGGAGCTACTATGGTTTTCCGTAAAAAAGATTTGCAAAAAGCACTGCCGCTACTATCTGTGTGAAGCGTGCTTATCTCTGGGTTTACGTGGTTTTGGTCTCTCAGTCGTCTCGTGGACTTGACGTCTGTTTTGTCCCTTAGCGTTCTGTAATTGGCCACAGTTTTTGTGTCCTCGATTTGTTGCATCTGTTTAACAAAGCATTTAGGTGAATAAGTGTCTAGATACTTATTCAAATGCGTTTTGAAAACTGCTCTGCTACAAGCAAATTTGAAGTGGTTACTTTGCGTGGATTTCATCAAATTAAAGTGAGCAAAAATCTACTGCATGTGTGCTTTTTAGTTGTTACTTATAGGCCATTCGTATTGAGATTCTTACGCGATAAGCTGAATCTCTTGATTTGTCTCAAGAAGTATGTGGCGGTGGATAGTATATTTCCTCATCTGAGTCGTCTCAAGTTCTTAACGAAGGCCAGAGATATGACAAGTCTACAAGGAACTTCAGTTATTTGATGGCGCCTCTTGAAAAACTGTCATCTAAATCCTCCAAAAAAACCTTTCTGATAAAAAGTCTAGAGTCTATTAAAATACGATTGTCAAGCTATTCGGGGTGAAAATTTGTATTCAAAAAGTGAATTCATAGATGGTGGTGATTATGGTAGCACCCATGTCATGTATAAATCTAAGCGTTTCCTGTAATTGTAACTCTCCTGGTAGCCAGAACCCATTGCCTGGAGGAATGTTGCGCTCTAAAGTCATTCTAGATGGGCATTGCATTTTTTGGCACCGGCAACGGTTTCATTTGATATCACGCACATTAAATTGTATTTTTTAAAGAACTCAGTGAACATCCCAAATGACATGCATTTGCTACACTAAAATGCACTTAGTTCCGTTTTACCACATCGCCTGAAACTCCGATTCTCAGAAATAATCCTAGAGGCATAGAACGGAAGACCTGAAATGGAAATTGGCCGTTTTACGAACCATTTGAGAAGGGCATCATCTTATGTCACTTGAATGAGAAAACAATGCTATTTCTTTCTTATTAAGTGTATGAATGCTTGCAGAGTTGGTCGTTCTCCCCAACTTATTAGTTTACATTTCTCAAACAGATTTATGGCGCGGATTTGAAATTACTGAAGACCTAGTGCTTAACACTTTTGATTCCTCCTCTCTGTGAGATTAACTAATATACTTATGGTGGATCTCGCAGTTTTATTCCTTCTTAATATTTTCATATTTTCTCCCCAAATGAAGGGTTTAAAATCTTTTAAAAGTAGTGATAGAGCAGCTTCCCATGCTACCAAGGCCATGTGTATGTATTTGACAAACAGTTCAAATAAGCACGCACGGATAATTTTCGAGAACAGTGGAAAAAGGATGCGTTCGTGATGACCGAATTTGTGGAGTGGCGCCTCGCTAATTTATTCTTTTTGAACTCAAATTAACCGTACCATCCCCGCGCTGGAGTAATGGCATTTCCGAGCTTTCGCACACAACACCACACCTTGATGGGAAAAAATTAGAATTTTGTAAAAGCTTACTTTCACTCAACTTGCTGACCCTTTCCCCGAGGCACGCTCCGACTGGCATTCTCATTTTAACCCTGGAATTTACTACGCGCTTGCGAAGAGCCCATGCGTAACTAGAAGTGTGATCCGGTCATAAAAACACTTGGGCTTATTTGAATCATTACTACATTTCGGTGTGAATGCTTCCTGCCCTGTGGGGACGCATTAATGTCCCAATTGAATTCGCATGTTATGAAAGTTGGTCCATTTTATGCTTGAATGTGCGTAAGAAAGCCCAAAATCTTGTTTGCCTTTTTGTATTCAAGTTGATAAGTCGGTATAGGCGATAGAGGTAAGGAAGTCACTCATCTGTGTTTCCGCTTTCGGAAGAAAAAGTCTTAACAGTGCAAGATCTATTTCTGCATTGCGCCAAATTATTTCTGTTCATCATGCTTTAGCAACTAACCACGGTTTCTTCAAACAATCACCATCACGATTAGTAATGGGTCACTTGAAACCACAGTATCGTCTTCTCCTAAGGGTTTCCTCAAAGTACTGGTTTTTATTATCCGTTTAATAGTCACTCATTTTTCGCGAAATTATGAGAAATTAACAAAGAGAAGGCAAGCTTATCGTGCCTGGTTAATTGCCGTCATCTTCAGCTGTCTAAATGGGCGATGTTGAGAAATAACTGTTCGTTGAGCAATCACCAATTTGGCGCCCTTACATTTCAAATTTATTTTCTACGCAAATGAATGCTTTGAACCGCGAAAAAAGCCTTTACATGAGTTAAAAATGCGGTAAATTGTAAAGGCAGTTGATTACTTACAAAAGCGAAACTACCTATGGGTGACCAACTGTACTTGTTATACAATTGGACCAATGACCAAATCTTTTTAGATGCTGATGTACCTCAAAAAAATGCCCTGTGCGGCTCATCGTGTGGCGATCGAGAGGATAAAAATGGTCCAGCCATTTGGTCCTCCACTTCCTCTCATCAAAAAGGCAACTTCAAAGAGGCACTAACATATGTTGGGCTCGTGTCACTACCTTCCGTCCGCCTGTTCAGGGCGTCATAATATGCTAGCCACTTCATTTTCACCCCATCAGTAGTTTGCAAGTTAATGTGCTATTGCACATTAACCAGTTTAACAACAGTTCTGAACTCAAAATTGGGATGAAAAAGACTCAAATTCACATTAATTGCTTGCTCATATGTTTATAATTTAAAAGGGGTGCTTTCTGATACTTTTATTAAACTTTGGAAAATAAGTCGTCACCTCACAATTAAGCATAGCGGATAAGAAGCATAACTGTCCTGTGAGTGTTCAACGAGTAATTGGTGTTGGTCACGAACTACTATCTGTGTATCCTTCTGAGTGGAAAGTTTTTAATGTATCACGATTTGCACACCCAAGTACGCGGGAAATTTATGACTGCTCTAAGCATCGTTCATTCGCTTGTGGGTTTTTGGGCCATCGCGTTGACGGAGTGAGCCGGGGTTAGGGCTAGTGGGCGAACACTTGAACGCCATAGTCACGTGACTCTTCCCAGTGGAATTAACAGGTGCCAATAGGGGTGAAGGCAATGGTGCCATAAATTTCATTCCTTCCCCTCCTCCCCCCCCCCTGCCTGCTTTGTGAGAAGAGCGTGGCACGTGCTAATCAACTAATAGTGCAAGAATAATCCAAACACAGAGAAAGGCTATTAGCTTGTAAGGCGTATGATGCACAGAAAGGAGTGTTTTAATTTGTAACAAGGTAAACTCCAGACATCCTATCTGGAGGTTATTAGTAGCATAAAGGAATTATATTGCAGGATGGATGTGTCGCATAAATGACTTTAATGTTAAAATGGAGTTAATATATAACCTGACAACTTGTCTACCTTCAAATTCAACATTAATTATGCGATTGTGCTTACACAAATGACGTCTTTAGACTGGTCAGGGCTAATCGGGACAAACAAGATTTCACATACTGGTGAAATTAGGCTAATTGGCAGAATAGAAGTAATTTTATGGCTGGAATAATACGTAAAATAAAGATTAAAGCGAGCGCACAACTTCGTAGTGATTAATAGTTAAAGTTAGTAGATGGTGAAATAAATTAAACTGCTTGTAAAATTATTTTCTTCAGAAGCCTTGTGGACTTTCCCATTTGGAGTGATAGCATCCACCCTTATGCCATAGCCACTCAAGGCATTTATGCCAAAGGGCTTGCGCTACTAAGAGATCTTGAAACACGTATTCGTGACCTTTGCAGAGTTGCAACAACGGCACTTCTCTAACACCGAATTCCCAAGCCCAAGAATGTGAGGTAAAAAGCTCCAAGTAATTGATGGCACCAAACGGCACTGATTTTATCATCAAGAAGGCATCGATTTGTTTATCGTATTGTTTTTACTTTTTGTACACAATCGTAAATGTACATTTGTAATCATGGTCCCATTGATAGTGGCAACTCACAGCCAAAATAATCTTTGACGGTGATTGTCAAAAGTCTTGCGAAAATATGAAACAGGGGGAGAGTAAGTCACATAGGCTCCAGTAACCAACCAGATCTTTTGTTTCCTGTCTTAGAAACTATGGAATGTCTTACTTTATGTTCAGCTCTCAGGGATACGCTTTTGTGTGTAGGCATGTGAAGGAAGCCCGTAGGAAACTTGTTTACGTGTGTGGGAGGGATGCGGCTTGGAAAACTTCCGGATGGAGTGAATTAATTCTGCCTCTTCTAGTCTAAGAGGAGAAAAAGAAGATGGTGACACTGTCACCTTTTTTATTCCAACCACAGAGCCATCTAAAAAGTCCTGATCTCTTCTCTGCATTTCTTTTACATCCTTCCCTTATAAAAGCTGAAAAAAATTTGCAAGCGCTATTAAAGTCCACATTATCCAGTTTGCAAATGGAAAAGGGTTTTATTTTTGAGTGGGTTTGCTAACCTTGAAAATGATAAGGTGGTACAATTTAAAAATTGCTACAAGAGAATAAGGGGTTCAAGGTGGATTACCGTCAACGACAATTACTATTCTAAATGAAAGGGTATTAGGAAGAAGGGAGCCACATCAGCTTAGCCTCACAATGTCAACAATCGGAACAGACCGGATGACAATCCACCTTACAAGTCGCCATCACTGTAAACCAAGTATGATCGAGTGAAAATAACAAGACAGTTATTTTCTCCATCCTCATCAAGTTAAACGGTTTGACTGGAGGTGGGTGGACTCCTTATTACACGTGTGGAATTAATTACTGCAGAATATGTTAACATAAACTTGCCACTTGGCCGTTGCCGTAGATTTCGTCTGGTTGTTTATTGTTCGGCGCTAAATGCTGCGGCAACAGAATTGAGCGGAATCGGTTGGTTCTTCAGCCGCCCCAACCTCAGCGATACTGTACCTTGTGCGGTCTAGGTATAGAAGAAAGGCAGGCCAAAACACATTTCTTCATCTGTAGACGAGGCCATGTGCTTACTTGCAAATGCTCCATTCATTAGAAATCGTAAGCCCAGTTTTTCACCTCGGTCTGACTTATACTTTCGATAAAATTTTGATAACTATGTGTGTGTGTGTGTCTTTTCGCCGACTCCACCAAATGACATTTAATTATTTTGAAGGTTTGTCCATGTTGGAAGAAGTGCTTAGCGGAATTTTTCCTCAACCTTTATTAGTTTATTTATTTTGGCGGTTGCAGAAGCAAATTGCTTGACGGTGCGCACCCACCCGTTGTGCTGCTTGGTCCCCTTAAATGTCTTAAAACTTGAGGATATTTTGCTACACTTTTGTGTGAGAAAATGATGTGACGTTTTCAATGCTTTCTATCCTAAGTAAATTAGGCAAACGCTAGTACAACCTCACATTGTTGTTAAAAAGTAGCACTGACTGTAAAACGTCGGCCTTAGGATAAACTAAGTTTTGTCTCTACGAGTTAAGACTTTTTGAAATTTTTACAAGACCTTGCGTAGACTTCCAATGAACACAAATGCAAAAGATTGCATTGCATGAAAGTAGCTACGTACTAATTATCTTGAATAACCACAGACATTTAGTGTAAACGGTTTAAAGTCACTCGTAATTCAACCAAACAGATTTCAGATGCCTTTTAAGAGGACTTTGGAATAATGTCAATTATAAAAATTGCCTAAAACTTTTCACATCCAATATCCACCGTTTGTTTCATTTTCCCCAGTTTGTTCATGCTATATGTTAATTCATAAGCATGTTGAAAATTAAAGCCTTTGACGACTCATCAATTGTCTGATGCAATTTAATTTTGTTCTCTAAATATTCATCCGTGCGTAAACTGGAATGCCAGTGAGCCCACACAACCGCTGTGTTTTGCAAATTGGACACGGTAATTTATTAATGTGGCTCCCTCAAAAATTCCTTTGAGCTCAACTTATTGAATCAAAGCTCCAAAGATTGAGCCGATTTCCGGCGCGAGTGCGGATAAAAAAAGTGGACGGGTGGAGAAATAGAGTGACGAGGTCGGCGCTTGCATCTGTCTGGTTGATCAACTGGGCGAATTGCGCTGTAGCAGAGCTAGTAGACTGGCGCATAACGTAATAAAACTATTCAAAACGCCAGTTCTTTGTAAGTGGATTTTTGAGTATCAAAAGTTAAACAGTTGTCTTTATATTACACAATGAGAAACTGTTTAACGAATGAAGACATTAGTCTGGGCAACGAGGAAGTTGCAGCATACCTTTTTTACAGCAACATCTTGCATGAAGTGGAACTTTGAGAGCTCTTGCAAATTAATAAGCTCTGCAAACTAATGTAGCAATTGGCGTTGACATGATGCCATCTATGCGTGTCCAAAATGTAACGTCGGTAATTATTGGAGAGATCGCATTTCCAGTTGATGATTTACGAGGGCAAGCATAAGTGAAGCCGGTGGAGCCATGAAATAGTTGCAATAGCCTCCGTATAAAAATAGCCTTAGGTGCGGTCAACAGAGCATGCCTAATTAATTCATACAGTCTAAGAAATTTAATATCAACAGCAGGAGTCTTTTCACTCGTGTTGATGGACTTTTCGATGCGGATACAGTGTCAATGATTATTTTGACTCTCGGGAACAACGTAGGGGCTACTCAAAAAGACAAATTTCATTTGATTTTTACAAACCGAGTCTACAAGAAACAAAATTCTACACAATAATGCACTTTCAATAGACGGGTGGTGATTTATTCCAGCTAACTATTAAAATTATCAAAAGTTGAATGACGTAGTATTCTATGCTGTTTGAATAAGCCAAAAGGGGTTTTAAATTACATTGCATTAATGATTGCCTAAAATGCAATCAAAATTATCCTCTTAATTTTATTGGAACGATCTCTCAAGCCACTTCTCAGTCAAAGTATTATGAGGTAGTAAGCTGGGACAACGCCATTTTTAAGTGGACTAGAATTTCATAAGTAGACATTCAATGCAGTGTTGGGTGAAGCTCGAGTTGCAGCATTCGCCGGCGTGAAACGTTTCATTAGTTTACAAGCGTGCGATCGAACCACGCGAGGTCCGTTGAGGTCAATTTCGCTTTTGTTTGGGGACAAAAAATATCAATTTGATGCAGGTACGCCTTGTGGGATGGATGAGCTTTTAGTTGCGGTGTTTTCTCCGCCATTTTATACTAACTGCGTAGAAGTTCCATCAGAATCCCAAAGCACTCTCAAGGCCACGGAAGAGTGATGTACCTTATCTACCTTATCCATAGGGATCGTGTCTTTGTGCCACGGGTTCAACAGTGAAAAGGAAGACAAGAAAATGACCTACCAGATCAACTTCTATGCCCTAAATACAATAAAATATTTGGCTTACTGAATAAAGTATCTGCAAAATCACAACTCCAAATTTTATGTCATAAAAGTAGTTTATCGACACTTTCCTTTAAGAAGTGAAAATTGTTGTTCATTAAGGGAGCCATGAACTGTTGGGTTCAATGACAATCAAGAACACGGTTTGCCTGTTTGTTAATATAGCCACTGGTACAAAATGTCGCCACCCTCAAAAGAACAGCATCGACCAGTCGGAGCAGTTACTATGTTTGAAGATCAAAGGTGGTAGCGTATGCTAAGTAAATGAGATTACTATCTGATGGTCTTGAGTTGTTTCCAAACAATGCTTGATGATGTTGACCTCTTTCAATACAACGCCAGCTGTAAAGTTGTTTCAAACGATTCATTGAAGCAATATTCATATCATCAGCCAATGTTCTGGACCCATAGCGAAGATGTGCATTTTCACTCCTTTATTCACCAGTATCTGTCACCGTCTTTTTTTTACGGCAAGGTGAGATGTAGTGACTAACATTTAATTTGAAATCTTGACAAATGTCAGAGTCACTAACCTTCAGCAAAGTAGCGACCTCTTCTTGGGAGCTGTTTTCAACGTCAATGTCATTGATGGCCAGAATTTGGTCTCCAACCATTATTCTTCCATCCGTTTGTGCTGTACTACCCTTTATCTACAATAAAGTGGCATTATTAAATAAAACCAGCCAATGCGGAAATTACTCCAAATTTAAGTTTACTTTGAGCACTAATGTTAATGCATAATGTGCAAATACAATAAATAGTGCGGGTGAGCTTTGTCCCTTCTAATGCTCTGAATATTTAAAATAAAATTTTACCAAGCAGGAATCGCATATTTTAAATTAATTATAATGTTTGCTCTATGTCGTTGAAGGATTTTAAGTAAAATTAACATCCACTTACCAAGTCGCAAACAATGACACCAAGACTAGATCTCTCAGTTCCCACTGCAGGATGCTGGCTGACATTCTGAGATGTTGTTGCAGAGGCGGTGGAGGTTGTGGAAGAGGCAAAGGCGACACCGTTGGCAGTGACAAGCGTGGGTCCGGAGCGCTCCACAATGCAAAGACCGAGACCACGACCAGGCTTCTTGAGGAGATCCGCAGTAACCTCCTGGTCGTACCACTTTGTCTGCACCCCCGCGCCTGGTCTCTCTACCACCAGAGTGATGAAGCCACTGTCGTTGGCGCTGTGGCTGGGGGAGGTGGCCGCCACCACACTGGAGAGGTCCAATTCACTCTGCAGCGGTGTGTGACCCGAGAAGGCCGCCGCAATTGTTGACACCGCCACTGCATAGGGCAGATTTGAGAGTGATTCGTTGTTCACCGCCAGCAGTCTATCGCCTGGCTCTAGTCGGCCGTCCAATGCAACGGCTCCCTCAGGAAAGATTTCGTGCACTTGGAGGACTCCCTTTCATCATGAATGAACACAAAATAATGTTTCAGTTTCGTGAGTATTAAGGGCCATTGTTGTAAATAATATTAGTCACCACGTTTTTATCTCTCCTATCAGTCTAGATACCAGATCATTCGCATCACGGTGATAGTCATGCATCTAAGAGAATTTAAAGATTTTACCAACACGAGTGTTCACTTTTCTTCTTCTTCTTTAATTCCCATTTTTCCTCTATTTAACAGGATGAGCACTTCAGCTTACATAAATCAGTATTTTATTTGCCCTTCGATTCGGCCAAGCTAACTAAATATTCGCTTTGACCGTGAGCCGATGATAGCGCATTAAAATTGGGCGTAATTTTTCACTCCCCCAGTGTTAATTCAAGAGGCAACATCTAAGAGAAACTCTCATTAAAATGGAAGCAAACGAATATGAGAGTAAAATAGTCGGTCTGTCAAAGGTAGAGGAAAATATGCGTAATAATTGGTGAGAAAAATAGGCGACCGCCTGGAGCACTAGTTGGCATTTTACTAAGCTCTATTTTCACTCTCGTTTCAGTTTGATTTACCGCCTTCTCAATTGACATCGGCAAATCATGCAAAGGAATGGGACCACTTTAGTCCACCTTCATATCCTGTCTGCGGCTGAGATGAAAAAGTACTAATAGTGTCATGCATGAAACATTTCGCATCTAAATAAGTAAAATCGACTTCACTCTTTCAGACATCCCAACGGCCAATGCAAATGCAAAGATCAAAACCTACTAGGGATTGCGTGCAGACATTGTGAAGTCTTGTTAAAGCAAATGAAGAGCTCATGACTCGGTTCCGGGATTGACAGTCGAGCTAACAACAAAACCAACATTTGAATTCCCCAAATCTACACTTCGAATGGTGGAATGTGGGAAATGTGAAATCCAGTCTTCATATTAATGCACATGAGATCCCTAATTATTCGCTTCACGACAAGTGATCTATGCATAACAGGGGAACAAGACCGTAATCTTACAAGAGAAGTTTCACTACCGCCGATGAGGGAGATGCCCAGGCTAAGGGAAGGATTTTTGCGGATGCGTATGAGGGTCTTCTGGCCAGGCAAGATGGGCCGTGTGGTCGCCGACTCGACCTCGTTACGATTGGCACCGTTCCTGTGGCTATGGGAACTACGGTAGGCTGCGGTGATTCGTTCAAGCGCCGCCTCGTAGCGCCCTCGTAGTGCCGATTCAGTGGTTTTACTGCTGCCTCCATCGCCGTCACTAACAACACTAACAACTCCAATGGGTAAAACTGGAATGGGCGGACCAGCAAGTTGGGTAAGGCTGGACATTGGCACTACTCCGAGGAAATTTTTGGCTGCCAGACGCTTTGCAAAACCGGGAATGACCGCATCTGGGCAGGAGGCGCGACGCGCCTCATTCAAGACCCCGATATTTGGTGAGAGAAGGTCGAAAGTCTCCGAAACTACCGGCCGGCGTAAGCCTATTGAAATCAAGATTTTGTGAAAATGGTTAATTCCGGGCATAGCATGAAAAATTGGAGAGCAACCCGTCTCAACCTCACAATTACGGAAACTCCTTTTACAGAATAACTTTGCTATTCAATACCTACTTTACGCCTCAATTTGGTTGAAACCCTTCCTACAGAAAGGCATGATGGGGCTGTATTTGACCAAGTTCTGTCAGATATTGTTCCTTTCATTAAAAAAAGCAGTGTACTAAATCAGATTTGACTTTAAAAATAAAAAGTGCCACAAAACATTTTAGGGAGTAAGTATTTCTACTTTTGTAATTTCAATTTCACCGTTATATTGCCAACATTTGTGAATGGAGGCATCCCATTTGAATGCATATTTTACAGTAATTCTGCATTGAGGGCTAATGTGAAGACATTGATGTGGCGTTTATTTTTGCAAGTGTTGCGGTGAACTTATTTGACCTGCTGTACATCACTACACTGACCTGATCCATATGCTGCTGTCTCTCCTGGCGTATTGTTATAATTCGTGGCAAATGCAATCATTAGCTGTGTCGCACGGGTTCACATTGCTTTAATAATCACCAATGGAATAGAGTACTGTAAATTTTCTAAAAATTGGAAACTTACAATGGTAGCGTTATGTGGAATGAATCAACACTTGCGGAAAACTTATGCATTCCATAAACAACGAGGCAAGAGGCTTATACATAGAAAATGCCTAAATTCGAAATACTGTTGACCTTCTTTAGCGATTTGGAGTAAACAGGATGTTAACAAACGGGTTCTGCTAGTCTTTCATTCTAGCCAAATCCCAGTGCAGCTCAACTTATAGCTTGTAATTTTCTCAGCCAGTTCGCAGGATAAATATTTATGCTTGGATTTTTTCGTATGCAAAATGGGTGGTCGAAAATGTGTACAAAGGGTATGCATGTTTCGTTTTCTTACTCAATGTGATGGAAGAGTGGAATTTAATATTCTCCGGAATTCAAGTCTATGAGTAGCCACTTTCATTGGGTTGCCTTTCGACTTGGGAGGATAAACCATCTGTTCACTAATTTTCGTTTATTTTTCTTGATATAGGATAACATGAACAGAAAGCACGTACCTTTGTGCTTGGGGTCGCCAAGGCCCTCTCCCTCCTCGGAGGAGCCGACAGTATCTTCCATAGAGGCAAGTTGGAGTGAAGATTTCTTTGAGGAGGCTGACGAAGGTGAAGGATGCATGAAGGCATGAATGAGAGAGGAGATAAGAGGTGCAGAGAGGCGTTTTCGAAACCCCATTTTATATGGCTCCTCGTCCTCCAAAGGCCGATTATCTCCCGTGAAAAGACGGACCCGTGACACCACAATCCTAACCTGCATGATCAAATGCGAACAGTTGAGCTGGTGGTTATTATTTCCTTCCAGTCGTTTTTTGCTCTGACCGACGTAAAGCGTGTTTCAAAATCGGCGAATTCTAATGGGTCGATCTTCTGATTTATGGTAAAAATTAGCACATATTTGCTGAGATCGTAGCAGCGAATTTACTAAGCTTGGGGAAATTTAACTAACTTTTAAGAAGGGGGAACTTATGCTGTATTCCAATTGAAAGCATTCTTTCAATGAGGAATGTATGTGGCGTAGAGTTTTCCCGTTTTTCCTTAGCAGAAAACTGCTAACCTGCTAAAATTCATCAAGCAGTCTGATTATTTTTTGAGGCTGGTTTAACACAAAACGTCAGCATCGAGTCACGTTTCGTTTTTGCTAGGCACAACGCGTCATTACTTACATTCCTTCCGATTTTTAGGAAATTCCCAAATAAAATGTCATTGCTTTTTTTGGATGAAATATGAAAATTCTAATGAACTAACAAGCAAAACGTATTTTAACTATCCGATGCTGCAATGTGTGGAGTAGGGTGATTTTTCTGATAGGAATTAACATCCGTAAGTCTGAATTACACTATGCCTCAGCTGTCAGCGGAAGGATTTTTATTGCAGCACCTTGCCTTTACAAGTGCAGTAGGACAAAGTGCTTTAGTGAAGTTGTCACATACTAACTTGTCAAGTAAATAAATTAGGTGGGATGAATAAAAATGCAAGAAGCAAACGCTATTAGGCGTCAAATGATTCAAATACTGATGGTGTATAGGGTTCACAAACCATTATTAGATATCTATAAATGCAGCTTAGGCTCTTTTTTTGAAAAAAAAATATGGTATAGACAAATATACAACCATTTTTTGTGTATTTTACTGCCCATCTGGCGCCAAATTCCACAGCAATGGCATGGACGGACTGATTAATTAGTTTTACGAAGTTAGGTGTGCGTTTGTTTGAGACTTGCAATTTTATGAAATAGTCGTGCTTTAGAACTAGGTAGTCTCCTGATGGGTGAGTGAACTTCGAACGGATATGTTTGGGTTTGAGTTGTATCAATGATGCAACAGAAACCCCATAGAGCAACGCTTTGTGATGCGTGGTGTTGAGACGAGACTGGCGTGAATGACCCACCTGATGCCGAGCGGACCTCAGCCACTCCAGGACGGAGTCGTAGCTTGCATGCAAGGCGTCGTGCCAGTCGACACGGAGGATCCGATCACCAGCCCTCAGTGTTCCGTCCTGAAAACAAGTTCACGTGAATAATATTCTAAACGCATTTTTCAAGTCTCCACTAGGACTACCATTTAAAATAAACTGCTCACATTTACTTAAAGCGTGGTTTTGATTACACCGTCCCAGCTCTTCCACCCCTTGTAAATGCGGTCCGATCTAATGATACTATTGGAAGATATTTTTTTGATAGTGCAAATGCTACCATTCCAAATGTCGGTTATTTGATGAATAATACTCTGCCAACTCATCTTTTTGCAGCGGTTGTTCCGAGACCTTAATGCGGTTATTTTAATGAACAAAAGTTGCTCGAAAAATATAATAGTATTAGTAGCCTGTAATTAGTACCATCCCAGTATCTGAGAGGAATAAATATATCCCTCTGAATAAAAACTAGCAGTGTAAGTGAGACTGGAGACACAGACGTGTGCTAGGAAATTTGTGAAAAGGAACACTTATGGTAAAGTAATGGAGGAAATTTGAGTCCATTCACATGCAGGGATATACTCATGACAATGGTTCTATGGTTGAGAAGTGAACGAATCCAACTATATTGCAGACGTTACAGGCAATGGTAAATTATTCATGCTACAAGGAAGGAGAGCGAGCTGTGCTTGACTCTATTCAATTTCCTTCGTTCATTTTTACGACAAAAGGGTAGGGAAAGGTAATAGCTCTTGTGGAGATCTCCTCATTAAGGACTCTTAAAACGGTGGGTTGTCCATAGTCGCTTAGGTGATTTGAAGACGTAGGAATTATTAAAAGTAACCTATCTTACGGATTTTCTAGCTCATCTTTCATGTCAAAAGAATGATGCATGGGAATATGCCGTGGGCATCATGGAAGCAGGCATAGTGTTGATGTTGCCGAATAAATTTTACTTTTATCAGTGTTCAAAGGCGACAGGCCATCCAAATTGTAAGCATAAAGGAATTGGAAATGTCGTTTTCTCGACATTTGACTTACAGTCACTTCAACATTTTGACTTAACGGGCCAAGCTTAGTTTCACTATTGCTACAATTCATTGAAAAATGACATGAAGTCGAGTACAATACTCATGAAATGAGAATCACCATAACAGCTTCATCTTATATTAATTTCTCATTTTCTAGAGTTACAAGAGAAAGCACTTTTTAAAAATAGGTGTTTAATTAAAATTATCTTTATTTTGTAGTTGACAGAGTTAAAATCGAACTGTACATTGAGCTCCAACTACTCATCATTCGAAATTGTTGTAACGCAACAACAAAATTGAAAACATAATGTAAATTTCTTAATGATTAACATTGATGTGCATCGAATGGAGGATCGGTGCATTGCCAAGCTTCCAACAGTTGTCCTGTTAGTTTCAATACCTATCTCTACTGAACATAAGGTTGACTGGCATTACTTAAAACTAAAGTAGAATATAGTTCGTCATGCATACCTACATGCCTGCACATCATTGTTCTGCTTGTCTGGTAGACAAAAAATGACTCAACTTTGTGGTAGTGAAGGCAATTTTTTGGTGTTATTCATAAAAGCGTAAATGTCTTTTAAAATGCCTCTTTTTGCTGATCCAACAGCAACTTTTGATTGGCTTTTAATTGATTTAATACTAAAATAATCATTAGGAATACATTTCCGCACTTACCAAGGCGGCAGGACTATTTTCAACCAACTGCTTGATGTATATCCCCGGTTCGTTAGTAAAGCTTTTGTCCATTATCGCGAATCCAAAGCCGTTACGACCCTGAAAGCCACAAAAAGTTTGCGTACGAAGTCTCTAAATTTGTAAGTTAATAGCATGGTGATAGTTTCTACCCCAGCAAATATCTAGTGGAAAAGTACAGAAACGGGATCTGGCTCCGAAAAGAGAAATATTCATCCCTAGTCACGTAACTATTCACAAACTTATTTTTTTTTTGCAGAGAGTGAACAACACAAAGGAGATGTCATATAGCTCCTCAGAAGGAGCACTTACTCGTAGTAGGCGGGTGGCATGAACTTCCTCAAACGTTGAACGACCTATGGGGCTACCCTGAAGCTGCAGGATATTTCTTGGAGGCGAATCTGCTCCAGATGCTGTGTCGACACTGCTTCGACGACTAACCTTCTGGGAATTCTAAAAGTTTAAATGTTTTTCAGTGCAGCATCTCAAACAGAACTAACTCAAGCAGGTTGTGTATTCGTCTTCATTTAAAAATCTACCTAAATTATTGTTACCACAAGCAAGAAGCTAAATACCTATTGTAATAAACCCACTATTACCCGCAAAGAGGATGCTGTGCTAGCTTTCAAAGCACGGTGCTGTTTACCTCAAATAAGGAAACCGTGCCACTATCACAGTCTCAAACTGGGTTAACGACCCCTTCCGCCTATTTGCCCACTTGCTCTCTTCCCCTTTCCCAAGCACGTAGTATCGCACTTGGAAAATGCTTTCTCCCCTCCTTCTCTCGCGGCTTTGTCCACTAACATCGTGGTGCTTTTCGAAGAAACTGCAATGCAATTTTTCTTTGCCTTGTAATTTGGAGTAAGTAAACGAGCTAGCCTTATGGTTATGCTGATGCTGCTGCTGGCTTTGATGGCCTGTTCTTTGCCTGGAATGCCTCCAAATTCCACGCGATGCATGCAATGTATTTAGCCATAAAGGTTGTGATACCCATTGGGATCAGCATTCGACCTTTTGTGGCGCACGTTTACCATCAACTTTGGTATTTTTCACCAGCTTCCTTTACTACCTCTCACAAAATTTATTCGCAAAACAATGTTGATGTCAATATTAACATGTGTTTTTAATGAAAAGATACTAAAGAGACAGCTCCTGACAATAAAGTAAACGCATTTTGGCCACAGCAGTATTATGCTGATGATATTAAACGCGATCATGGTCAATGCTAATAAGCATACGGACTATGGTTGGGGTTTAAGGCGAAACCTTAAAGGTCAGACGTAGCATCACACCACGCCACAATTAACGCGCTTAGCTCAGGCATACTTTTCACCTTAACCTACGTTTCTTGACGTTGTATTCAAAAAGCAAAAAAAATTATGAATAAACTAATAAGGAAGTCCTTCATTCCCCTCACTCCACTAAAAATTTAAAATACCTTCCATTCAACCTTAGAACTAGCTTAATAACCAGAAAGGATGCAAATTTACTAACCTTTGAACAGCAAAGCAGCCCTAAACACATCTCCAACGATGTGATCATGTTACAAGCGTAAAATGATGTAACGAGTAATTAGTATCGAGCACTGATTGCAAAACAGATTCGTAAATAGCGCTCGATGCAGTGTTGGAAGAGTTCTGAGAGTTTAGCAATGGTAAAAAATCTGACGCACAACCATCAACTCACTGTGACATAGGAAATCGGCGCAACGGCCATGTTGGTAAGGTTATCGGGATTCCGGCAGATCACAAAGCATAGAGAGGAGGGAGCTTTGGAGCGTTTGTTGGAGGATCTGTGCAAGACACTAAGGAGGCAGGAGCGGATCAGGGGACCAGCATTCAGGTGGCTCCGTCCATAAAGGACGTGCTCATTGAGCTTGGAAGGTGCAAAGTGAAAAGAGTTAGTCAAATGGCATATAGTCGATGACTGGCATCACCACTGTAAATGGCTGTATTATATGCTGGAGGGAATCCAAAACTACACGAGGCAATTAAGGGGACGCTATATTATTACCAGTAATAAAAGAGAGCATCGAGGACGTTATCTTACCGAGTTCTGTTACTTTGAGTCCCATGTAACACCCTACTCTACCACAATTCGTCAGTTTAGTATTTTTAACCTCACTACCAATGGGCACCAGGCCTATGATGTGAATTCTTTGTTTGTGCTGGGTAACTTACGTGTAGCAGCCATCTTTTCCCTTCCAATATTACACTGTTTTCCCGCCTTACTCTTACATAATATACTGCTTCTAATTAGATCGGTAATGCGTTTGTAGATGTCTACCTCAAGTAGCTGATCTCCGACCGTAATGCGTCCATCCACCTCTGCGATACTTCCCGGTCGGAGGCCACAGACTAAAACAGCCATTTGATTAAGGTCCTTGTTTCCACAGAGTGATATGCCAAGGGTCTTGAGGATGCGTGAACTGGGGTGGCTAGAGGGCTTCTGAAATGAGGTGACGGGGATTGTGGGGGAGCTTAGTGGAGATATTGATTGCTGGTGCGCTGTTGAGTTGTGGTAATTGGAGGAGAGAATCTCTTGGATCTCCTTCACAGTTATTTCTACGACAATTATTTCGCCAGACAATTCACCATACTTCCTCTGAAGGTTATCTGAAATACAAAGTAAAATTAAATCTGGGCACTTACTGATTCCCTGTGTTTGTTTTCTAGCCTGAAAATGGTTAAAAACACTTCTCATTTCAATGGCTTACGCACTAGGTCCCTTTGCCCAATTCCTACCCTGATAAACTTCAATACTCTTGTCATATCGCATGATAGATCTGACTTGGTCACAAAATTTGCTAAAACGACATCCCTATAGCGTAAATACCTATATTATGAAGGTTATGCCCCGGTGGACTGCATTTAATTGCCCATAGCATTATGAAAAGTTATGCCGACTAAAAGATTAAATTAAGTCTTTTACCCCTACTTTATACTTGTTTAAATAGCCTTCAACCCAAGCTTGAAGTATGGCTCAGGTGACTTGCACCACAAGGACAAGAATAGTGAGGATAGAGTAATGAGAATTTCCTCAAGTATTTGGTTGTTGGCCAGCACATTAAACAGTGCATGAAATTTTCTGATTTCATTTTAAGTTGTTTCAAAGCTTTTGATTCAACTCTCTTGAAAATGCAAGTGCCTCTAAGAGTTGTGGACTAAGCAACTTTTGTCGTGGTTCCAGTCGTCGAGAGAAAAGCTTACACTAAACCAGTAGAAAAAACTTTCCCATTAAATGAATACAAATTGGAAGGAGATGGGTTATTCTTACAAATGCTAGGGATAAAACGCCTACAAATCAACTTTCGTTCTACGCATAAACATTTCCTCAGTTCACAAGTTGAAGAGATAACGCAGGCAAAATTTCAGATTTGTCTAGCGTGACAGTTTTGGCGACATCAACGGTTGGAGGAGAAAATCTAAAGCCGCTTAACAAATTAAAATTTGCCTCTTATAATTTATTCTATTCGGTTGGATAAGAGGCACAAAATTCTTGGAATTTTGGCACGATTAGACTTATTTCTTGTTAAATAACTATGCTTTTGCTTGTGAAAAAAATACCCATAAAATCAGGAATAAGTTAGCAACAAAAGAAGACAATTTGGAAGCATCGCAGATTACTATGATGAGATTTGATTTTGGTTGAACACAAATTGGGACCTCATTACAAATTGCACTCGGTTGTCCCTTCATGGCTGTCATATTCAACCCTCCTGTCATATCTGTAATAATTAGTTATTTTACCCTCGAATCCCATAAAAGTACAGGATTTGAGGAATAGTGTTTAGTGGACGTAGAAGTTAATTTGCATCAAATCACTTTTGAACTATCAGTTACCAATACCTTATTGTTAGGAAAATGAACTAAGATATAAAGTAAACTGTGAAGTGAACACCATTTGTCCAAAAAAACAACTATCTGCTTATTGCCTAAAGATTGAAAATAATGTGATAAGCTAGCTAATGATTTTGGACGCGCATTCTGAAGCAAAGTGTTAACCCTTGAAGTCCATCGGTGTTATGGACAACCATGCCGGAGACATACCAATGCACACACCCACTCTGATCTGGCAAGAAAACACGATGACCTGGAGGACGGTAGGGATTTGGGGAAAACCCACTTCGCCCCAGTGCAACGCGCCACTGCGGTCCAACTGCGGCATATTCTACAGCCTCAGTAAACTCGCATTCACGTTATAATGAATAATAGCATGGCAAATGTCGGTCGTAACCGAGAAAAAGAAATATGGGCTAAGTAATTTCTGCTTTCCTGATCACTTATCACGAAACTAAGAAAAAGTAGACGGCAAAATAAATAGCAGGAACCAAGTAGGTGATCTCAAACATAATTTTTAAGAACTTTTTATGGTGAAAGAAGGTAACGGAAGAGTCCTGCCATCTCTAAAATGCTTATAAGATGTGTCAGCAGGATTGCTTGTGGCGAGATAAAGCACTCGGAAGGAATTAGTTAGCAAAATTGGATGACAACTCAGCAAATGGTGTTGAATAGCTCAGGTAGTTCTAAATGGGCTAACCCAAACTGCTCATTACCTTAAAAGCACACATAAACTTTGCGATTCTACGAAGCCGTCGAGCTATTCAGAGCAGATTACAATGCTAGCCTTGAAAAGACTGCAGTGGAATCGGTAAAGAAAGCAGAAAATTTGTCAGGTTTTTCCGTTAAGGACAACTACCTACACCATTCATGTCCCATTCTCGATAGATGGGTGAACATTGGCAGTCATGACTTAGTGCAAGCAAAATTGCAAGTTTTCACATCAGCACTGCCAAACAATGAGAAGCACCAATTGTCCAATGTCGAACAAATCCTGCCGCAAAATTACGGCTTTTACTGCAGAGGTCGCCATAGCTTAAAATAAGTACTAAAGTTCAAGCTTACACCAAATGAAATGGAGCATTTGCACTTTTTACTTTATGTTCTGATGGCTTCAAATCACACCCTCAACCGGCGACATGATAGTATCTGTGCCGGTTCTGAATCCGGCAACAATTCATACTCTAGCAACAGAAAAAGGTTACAAAATATGGAAAATAAGCAGACGATTGAGGGTCAGTAATTTACCGAAGTAAATTATTTCAACAACAACCGAATGGACGCAATTTCTTCTGTTTTGCACATTTTGAGCTGCTGCTAACTAAGTGACCTCTAGGAAGGATTCTTACGTGCCGTAAATCAAATTATTAACTTACAGTGTCGCACTTCTTTGCAAAATTGCCCCCTTTACTCTAAGAAGGAAAAAACTGGCAGAGATTTTGCTCCACAAGGAAATAATTCGGTCGTGTGGTTCCCAATTCGATGAGCGAGAGTTGTGTGGTAGCCTCAAACCGAATTGATTCACCCTCAAGCCATGTTCACAGCCATGGTCGAAAGCCTCACTATGTCCCTTCATTGGAACCAGCAAGAGGTGTTGTGACATTTATTAAAACATTCATGAATAATACTTTTTCTCATTCTCATACTACCTCCCATTATATGGGTTTGGTTGCCATGTCTCAGCCAGTTTGAGAATTCACAGAGGAGCCAATGGTATCCCAAATGCCTCATCTACCTTCCAAGGAGTTTAGTGTGGACAAAATAAGTAGATCTGACATAAATCTTCCAATAATTCTGTGCAAGTTATTCAATTCGGATTAGCAAGGAGTCTTAGTAATTGCATTGATGTAGGACGATCCCTGAATGATGCATAACCAGTTTTGCAGTTGGCGTTCAGTTCATTCTTTCTAAAGATTAGTATGTCAGTAAATAATAATAATACCCGCTTCTAATGATTAACTAAGGTCGAGAAAAAAAGCACTCCTGTCCTTTTCTTTAGTTAAACCTTTCGACCTTCGGTAGGTTAATCAACGAAAGCAATATACCGACTAGCCTCAACGTGCCATTTCTCTCATACTTCTCACTTTGTACTTTGTCACATCTTACTTTATCTTTATATATGTTATTCCGCTCCGCGTCTATCAGGTTACAATGGATTTCCTCCCTACCACCAATATCGGTTGACAGAAATGAAAAAAGAAAGCTAAAAAGTGCGAGGGAAGTGAATGTGTCTGCAAGGTCTCTATCAGCTGCCACCAGGCCTATAGAAGCAATTGGCTCAGGCAGAGGGCTAATTTTTCTAAGTTACACTTAAAGGTGGCCTGACAATCATACAACATGAAGATGGCTAAACTTGAGGTGGCAGAACCGATACTTCCGATAGTCAACTCAGCAACTTCAAAATGTTGCAAAAATGTGGTAGTTAATTAGCTCTGAAGGATGCTGTGAGCAAGGGGGTAGAAGAGACTCTACGAAAAATGCTATCAACAATGAGGTCAGATGTTTTGCACTTTCATTTTATTACCATTTAAGGCCAAAAACTAATTAGTTTTTCAAATGTGGCGACTTTTCCCATTTGTGATACGGCACATATTACTTTTGGTTACTACAACTAGAGAGCATATTGTCACAGGATTATTTGAATAAATTACCTGGAGGACGCAAAAGTGAATCCCAGCGAGGCATTTCAAGTGCATCCAAGCAGTCTGTGTGAGTGCTCGACAATTAATGTCGCTGGACTTTTCTGCATGGTGCAATATTCCATCTAATGTGTTTAAACTTGGGTTGCATGGACGATGACGGCCCGCCTATAAGTTCTATGGGACAACTAAATGTTTACATTTCGCCGCAAGTGGGCTGTACATTGTCTGCTGTGATCTCAACCAAATCAACCGATTTAAAATAGAGCAACACGAGTCATTGTCACCTAAAAGTGGCTGGCCACCCGAACCCCAACCTCAGAGACTCAGGAAATGCCCGATAAAATTGGTCTATCATGGCAATTTAGAAGTCGCCTTTATTGAGTGCTATAAAACGATAGACATTACCTGCAGCAAAATCGCTAGGCCTGATGGCTATTTCAAAAATATGCAAACTATTGAGTGTCGGTAGCATTTTCTCAAGCCAAGACTAGAAAGTGCTATTTTTGTTTCAACGACTAATGAGTAATCTGATTTTCACCAAATACTAAACCATATTACTCCTTTATCATTCATTTAAATCATGGCAAATACAAAACCAGAATTACCTTATACTCCTTTATAATAAAAAACAAAACTGCGTTTTGCATAACAATGGCGTGAATTTGAAAAAACTTGACGTTATCCTCAAAAATGCGGACGACTTCTTACTACAAGCAGCAGTGGATGGCCTTACCAAATTCAGCATCAGTTACGGGGACGTAACAATAGGCACCATCGGGGTTAGAAGCAAGGGCAGTTTGATCTTTGGGAGGGTGAATGGATTTTACTATCTTTTGCCCATTTTCCCTCGCCGTCTGCGAACATTCGATAACGGGGTTGGTGCACAATTTGTCTGTCAACACATCGCCACAGACGTGTGATTCCTCAGATTGCAAAAATGTCGGCTTACGCGATTCCGAATTTGATAGTGAAACGTTGCTAGATGTCATTTCGCTCATACACATGATTTCACGTTGATTAATGCGAACACACCGATGCGAAACTGAATGGACAGATTGTGCTCTGTGCCGGCTGGAGCCCTTGCCCTCATGAGATCCACGGCTGGACGGATGGGTGAACGAATAGATGGATAGATCGGTAGGTAGACAGGTAGATTATACAGACATAGCTAGTGAGATGGATGGAGGCAATAGGGCCGCGAACACGTCAGGTGTGCACGTAAGCACATGCGCACACACCTGCCCACGCGCCTGAAAGGTAGCTTTCTGATTGGCCACCACACCAACCAATCCGTGGGGCGCTTTGGCGTCATTGATCTAGGTCGAATGCCAGGCCAACCATCTGTGGCGTGAAGGTCTGACGCCGGGGTTAGCTAGACAGCATCGTGAAACTGTGGTTGCAGGATTGCAGTGAAACGAAAAAAGCATGCCAGAGAAGAGGTGCGCAGCCCATCACCAAACCGCGACTCTTTTTAACGCCTTTCGGCAACCCCTATGCGGTAAATGTAATGCACACTTTCAGACGCTTTGATGAATAGACTCGCCTTCCCAACGTTTTGATAGATTTTACCCACGTTATTGCGCCACTGTTTGTTATGCTTTTCGGTTCATTTCATCATTTGCATCGCATAATTTATGCATTTCCAAAAAACAGCAAGTTATAGGTTAGACATGCAGAATCCGGATAACATGGGACAATGGGCGCTCCAAGCTAACATTTCATAAATCTGTAGTGGTTAACTTAAATCCCTTTCGCTTACATGGACAGTACTAGTTTCACAAAACTCATCGACCTAAGTATTGCGGAGAGCGGTCTTCATATGTTTCGTTAAAATCTACAAACATGTATAGAAAAAACCGACATCCTCCTTAATGGAAGCTGTTGCTTTTCCCATGTACCGGTTGAGGTCATAATTTTGATGCTTAGGCGTCAGAATTTCATCTAACTCAAAACTGATGGGGGTTACAAAAGACAACCTGCTGCATAATTTATATGCATGCCTCCAGTCATAGGTAAATGGGCCTTTATTCTCGTCCATTGTATCGCACCAGGCTCAAGTACATAGTCTGCCATGTACGCTCGAGGAAAGCCAAACAGCCCTCCTCCGCTACAAGTGACGCACAAATTATGCCTTTGGGAGAGCAGAAATACAAATTTTGCAGACATACAAAGGGCACTGCGGTACAGTTTGGCTAGGTTACGCTTTTCAACCACAATAGCTCTCAGCACTGGCTATGGTCGACCACCGGTTGATATTTCGCTAATATTCTAGTCCGGCTCCTAAAACCTTCTCATTCGGTATGGAATTGTTTTAACCTTCAAAGTGTGGCACGAAAGAACCAGCCATTATTTTATTTATTTTTAGGAGTTAGAAAATAAGCTTACTTAACTCTAGGTTATTTTAGCTTTTAAAAGGTACACCAAGTGCCGAAAGGTAGTGAAACTGGTGAAATGGTGTAATCTCAATGTGATTCCTTTAATAAAGTGAGATTGACCATTTTAATTACAGTTTGCTGAACGTGTTTTGCCCTACTGATTGACTAGAAAAGAGCGGAGACTATTTTGACCAATTTTTTTACTCGTTGCTTCGTAGAGTTGATTAAGAGCGAAAGCCGGCTTGCGCCTAATGAATAAAACATTGCATTGAGGTCGTGGAAACAAAGACCATGGACTGACTCGGGCAAATTAAGACAAGTGCGTGGGGAAGGCGCGTGGGCAAGTTGCGACCGTGAGGTCTAGATCGGTTTCTCTTGCCATTTTAGTTAGTTACTACATCGCTAAAAACTTAGGTAAACCATAGCTTGGATGGATAAGTATATTTGAGATGGACCGACGGAAATTTGTAAAAAAATGGAACCAGCACTACTGAATACCGGAAAAGTACCTATAAAAACGTGTTTTAGTGGGGATGGCCTTAGAACGTCTCCCTTCTTACGGGTATCCGGGTATCCTAAGGATTATAGGTGTTTGAACTAACACAATCATTTAATCCAATCGTTTTTTGACATAATTGTAGTTACAAAACAGTGTTGCTTCACTCCTGAGGCTCATTCACCTTTCAACCTGTAAATTAGAACTCTAATTTTATTAAGATGATACATGAATAACGATGGAGAATTTCGATCTTCAACCAATTTGTATTGGATCACGACAAACTTCATCACAACTGCCTCCTTCCACCCTAGCCAACCAACCTTATTCGAGCTACATTGTTTCAAAGTGATCTCAAACTTGGGTTAGGTCTCTACAGACCAAATGGCACTTCTTAAGCTCAGCTTGATCTCAGTGTGGATGAAAGCTACTTTAAAGCATATTCAAGAAGTGCTTTTGAAACTAAACAGTGAATACAAGGGGCAATGCTAAATCATTACGATCAAAAGACTTGTAGGGTGGCTTTCATTTTGAAATTACCTGTTATCCATCAGCAGCCACGGCCACAAATATTGCTAACAAATCCAGGACAGTTTAACCAATAGCCATGCATTTACAATTAAAATTTATGCAATCCTATCCTTGGCATGCGTGATACTTACTTTAACAGCTCCGACAAAATGTACCGAGGATTACTTTAAAACTTAAAATGATTATTCAAAGTTCCATAAACATATACCTTGGGATGCAGACAACTTTGTAGGGAGTTTTAACTTACCATAGCAGGGCGGATTCAAATAGCCTAGATTGATGTTTGCTTTGGGCGCTGATGGGCATTTGCCAGGTTTGGAGAGGTCAAAGTTGGGCATCTGCATGATTTCACCCTTGGAGAGATCCTGGACACATCTTAGCATCTTGATCCCTGTTGCAATGAGATCATAATTAGTGAATAATTCTCTATTACCTGTTACGACAATCTGAACAAACGTACCGACAATATCGCCATCATGAACCTTCCCACCTATGGGTGCTCGTTCTTTGTTTTTGAGTTGCTTAACACCTCCACGGCTCGTCTTCACCGCAGAAGCATATTTGCTCAGCACCTTTTTCTACAAGTAATTACAATTGAAATCAGGCTCCTTCTACAGGCTTGATGCATTGATATGCGCTTGCAGTCTATGAGCAGGAGGAATGCTAGACCTACTTCTCAATGACATTTGCTGATTAAGTGTACGAATGAGCCATAGGTGTTTCTGAGTCCGCAAAAGGCTACAATTTCCTTTACTTTTCCAAACTTCCTTTTGAAGACTTTATGCAACCCATGATTTTACGTAATTTCTAGTTCGGTTCATGCTATTATACAGTCTTTAAATTTGCTTAATTGTCTGAATAGCGTCATGCTACCTAAAGAGCTTTGTGATGCTGCGAAAACAGTGCGATTTATTCTGAAACGGGAGAAAAACACGTGACAAGCACTGGTTTTCATCCTCCACAATAAGCTCCTCCAGAAGGTGTTCATTTCACTTTCGTAGTTGGAAGTGATTAAATGTCAGAAACTTGATAATAGAGATAATTTTCAGCATTCAGTTTGTTAAAATTCAGAAAATTTTCAGCACCTTTCCTTATGCGGCTAACCATTCCTTAATGCGTTTTCCTTTTATGCGATTAAAACGCATAAAAATGAAGCATTAAAACTGTCGATTTTACCTTCCTTGAGTTGTCAAATGCTTCACCTTCTTTATTTCCATCGTTAAAGCTGAATCTCACTCTATTTCTCAAGGACAACTTTGATTTTATTGATGTCGAAGCACTAGCATAGCAGTGGCCACCCACAAAAAAGCTGTCCATCAAATGCTAGAATTCGTTTGAACAAGTTCGCATCTTCCATCTTATCGAACTATCGACGGCACGGTCTGATAAGATTTGTTTGTGAAAAAAAAATTAGCAGTTTAATGACGTTTGATGGTGCATCGCAAATGCCAGTTCTGACTATCACCGATGGCTTTGAAGGGACGCGGAACAGACGAAGAACAGAGAGCCTGTCCCAAAACGCAAATCAGTAGCAAAAGCATTAAGAGCATGACCGTAAAAGGGGAAAAAACTTTGAGTTAAGCGGACATCATTAATTTGATGGATTTAAGTTTTGTTAACTTCTATTATTTATCTTAATTTACCCACATTGTTCTGAAGGCAGCCTTTCAATGGGTGGAAAAGTGCACGGTTAATAAATCATTTATGACGTTCTTCGTTTAATAAAACATTCATTGAAAGCATAATTTCATAAAAAGGAGGCAGAAAAATGGTGTGTTAAACAGGTAGAGTATTTGTTGTTCATTTGTACCAAGGAGAGGCAACTGGACAGTGAATAAACGAGTAAGGCTTTGGGTGCCAAGGTGGTATTTTACCCAACAGATAACTACAGCTACATTATCCGAGGCCTGGACAATCGTATGGTGCAGCATCCAACATATGTGCTTCACATTTTCCTTACCTTTGGATGTCCTGATTTTTTGCTGCACAGTTTACAAATTTGACGACTCGAGTGGCGTTCAGGGGTTTCTGGATTTGAATCGCTGCTGCTGAGCTACAAAGTAAGAAATCCCTGATCTTGACACTCCTGTCATTCATTGTTGCACGCTGTCAACATAAACCTAAAAATTTGCACATTTTACCAGATTGTAAAATATTTACAACCACATTCTTTACACTATTTAGAGGTATGCAAACAAATTTATGTAAAGATTTTGAGGACTTTAATGAGCAGTTTGCTACTTATTCGAACTCGCCTAAATTTATGGAAATTTAACAAAGTGACTTTGAAGAAGGACACTGCTTAAAGGTCCCTGGCTATCATTAGCCGACTGCGGTGCAATTGGAGTAGCTTCCCTGTTTTGGCAATGAAATAATAGAGTGGAGAATAACATACGGAGGGGCATTCCCTGAGGCGTTTAACAAGAAGGCGTATGGGTGCCGCATCCTGAGAGCCGCCGTCGGCTACTGGAGCGTTTTCCACCTTTTGTTACAAATTAAACTCACAACCATTATATGTTCTAAGCTATTTAAAATGGAGTATTGCTTCTCATTAGAAGCACATGGAATCTAAAACTCCAAATTTTATCTCTCATTCTTGATACCCCTTGACTTTGAACTAACTACTGACGTTTCATTTGATTTCAATGAAGGGCGGAACTTAAGTAGGAGTGGGCGATAATGTTTTGTATCCTCTTCTTAAGAACTAGAAGAGCAAGCAATTTCGACAGGTAAGCTTGCCAGGTTTTTTATTTGTATTCATTTACTCTGTATACTGTGAATAAATAAGACATTAAAAGAGGTAGAGAAAGCCCCGTTTTAGGGCACGCCTCAGTTGTCACTAGTCATTACTAAGTTTATATAGTTACATTTGTTAGAAATGGAGAATTTTGCATGCATTATCTTAGCGTTACTGCTATAAGTCCTGTTTGGAGGTTGCTGCGACTGAAAGGTAAGGAATGAATTTCTTGATGAAAATTTGAACCAAATTAAAGAAATTTTTTACCTGCACGATTAGGTCACCGACTTTCAAGGGCAATTTTGAGGATGCTGCACACAAGTCGCACACAATCACGCCTGCAACGCTAATTCCGCACAAGGAACCACCTTCGAGGGAAAGAACATAATGAATATCCGTGAATGAACTATGAGTGATACAGTTTCCTGGCTAACTTCGTCCATCGTGTCAATGAACTGTAAAAACACTGCATTCTAAGTGCGGCGAGTAAAAGTAACATCAAGTTTCATTTAGCGACTTTTCCAACCGAGTAATTTTTGGCTGCCTTTACTTAATATTGGGGCACTTGAGTGGTTTCCTTTGGTCATTAACCAAATTCCCCATAGCTATCAAATTGCCAACAAAGTGGTTCTGTAATGTTTATACTATTCAGGAAATTATCATAGAATTAAATCCTTCTAAAATGCGGATAGGGTTTTCCCTGAACACATTTAGTTTTAGACACTCTATTGCTCGACAAAGGTGATGGTTTACGTAGAGGTTTTAAGTAAGTTCCAATTTTGATATAATTGAAGACTATAAGTGCAAGAGAAGTAGATGCTATGCACGTTTAGAGTGGTATTATTCCTAGAGGATCACCAAGGTAATAGCAAAAAAGCGTCTAGTAAGATTCAGGGCCACAATAGAATTCCAGGTGATGCGTCCTCGCCTATAAATTAAACGACACCCATTCCATCCTCCCACACCATCCAGTATTAGAGGCTAAAGTGGCTGAGACTGCAAAAATATTCTAACTCCAGTAAAATGACTAATTAATTATTTCAAGAAAAGTGTACAGTACAAAAAGCTACACGCTTTTTCAATTCAAATGATAGTAGCTAATTATTACTTCTCAACAGTGTCGTTTTTACTTCACTATTAAAGCGCAAGTTACTTGATCAAACACACCTTGGTTAAAAAAGGTTGGCGTCTAACTATAGAGCTTTTGATCTGATATTCCGAATCAACATCCTGTCTATATTTTTGTCAGCATACTTTTTGGGATTGTTCAAGCTTGCAAAGCTTCAGCATTAACAAAAGCCGTTTGTGAAAATGAGTTCAAACAATCCATATTAAACACTCAAAGGCATATTCCGAGTTGATGTAAAAGAGTTAGGCACGTTCTTTAATACTTTTATAAATCTATGTTGTTTGTTCTCCATCAGTCTTATCTCTGCAAGCAGCGGCAGGCGTTCTTTTTCTAGCGATTCGCTTCAACTGTGTTTCCGTTTACAGCCATGTATTTCGTAAAAACGCTGACAAAGCTTACGCGCAACTTTTATTTCCAATTTTTCATCACCCGGATTGGCCACTATGCTGAACATATCACTCCAATTCTGCTCAAAGGCATCTCTTTTGCTCTTCTCAAAAGCGTCGCCCTCTGGGTCGTTGGATTTCTCCACAAGTTGGACTTGCATAGACTGTTGAGTGGTGTAGGAGCACTTAAGTTGTTTCACGTTTTGGGACGAAGGGAAGATATGCGTGGCATAAATGCATCCAACCATCTCATTCCAAAGGTTAACCTTCTGAGGTACTCTTAGAGCAGAACTTTCATAGTCATCAGAAATACTCTTTCGCAACAGTCCCCCTTCGAGATTATTTCTGCGGTGCCTTCGAAGCTCACTATGTAAGTTGAGTGGCAGTTTCAGGCTTGATGTGGTAGCGGCACCTTGATTTCTTTGTGGACGTTGATAGCTGAAATGAAGGACAAAGTGGTGACCGATCATACTTTTTATTCCTGTCACTTACCATGTTAAGTGATGTTCAGACATTCCACCGAGTGGTGCTTTTACATTAATCGTAAAGTCTTAACTACATTGGCGTGTAAACGAATATGTTTGAGATGTTCCGTTGCATTGCTTTGGTGAATGCCAGATGTTTTGGTATTCAAGACGTCTGTATATTGCCACATACAGAAATTAAAATAAGCACTTTTTTATGAACTCTAAGCTAGTGCTGGATTCAAATTCGAGCTACAGTGCACCGGCAATCGGTAAGTTTATGGAGACTTAAATCACTCAGATCATCTCAATAGCCATAACCACTGACTCGCTTCGAAGTGGACTCATTTAAGACTTTTTTGCAAAAGTGCGGAGTTTCGCATATCAATAAATTCTGTTTCAATACAAATTCTGCAATCAGTTATGATTTCCACATGATTATTTATCTCAAAACATGAAAATAAACCCGGTCAGCATACGGTCATGAATTCATTTCTAGTCCTAGTTCTTAACTACAATGATGGCAACACTAGTGCAAAATTTTATGCAGACATCAACTGCCAAAACTTTCTCATTGCTTTCAAAATGACGCCAATGCTTTTTTAGCGCCCCATCCTTCAGGCTTTCGTTTTTCCGTAATAAAGTTTTAAGTTTATTCGAGTTCTTTGTAAAATTCCTACTTTACGGAATCAGAGCAATGTGCACAAAATGCAACGGAAGTGAGCAGAATTCGTAACAGGAAGCTCTGATACATCTAACCTAGTTCAGTGCTTTGTATCGACATAACTTATATGCAGGCCAAGTGATTGCCATCAAACCCGGCCAGACTTCCACTTAGTTGCGCGTTTACATTTATCGCTTGCCGTTTTAGGCCCTAACATTAACTATTAAGAGGATCATGTTTACTCAGACAAGGTTTCCTCTTGATAAGATCTCTTTGAGCATAGTTCCCGCATAAGGAAATGCCTACATTGGAGTCTGGGGCGTGGTGCGCATTACCCCAAGTCGTCGTATTTGTACATGTGGCTCGATGGACAATCTGAAACTGAGACGGGCGAATGAAGAAAGACAAGTTCCCCTAGGCCAGCACTTTAACTCGATCTCCTGGTTAGTAACTGCATTCTAAATCAAAGTAACTAGCTAAGTTTTCGTTGCAAGAAAAAAAGCATGCCACTAATATTCATGCACCCATGCACGCAGAGGAGAGACAGTGAACCACGCATGAGTTCACACCCGAATAGCATAAGTGCCATATAAGAGCCAGTAGGGAACCTCGTAAATATTTGCTCTAGAATGCCCAAAGTCTAAAATGGTAAGTCAATCGGTAAGCCGGTGTCCTTTGGGCGAACTTAGAGACCAAAGTAAACTAATTTCGCATAGCATCAAAGATTTGACTAATTCATACAATTTATTCTGCTATCAAATTGGGATGAATAAAACATTCTGCGACCTTAGAATTCAATTAAAAACCAGCTTCTGGATTCAAAGGCGTGGTAAATTACACCGTATGACATACCGCAAGGTATTTAAAATATTTCCACTTAACTACTACGCCAAACATTGACAAGGCAAATACGTGACCTTAAAAGGATTACTTAGTTTAATGTTTATAATTCTCCTTGTTAGCAGGGGGAAAGCCCTTCAGCATTGCAACACACTGATATTTATTCTAGCTACACTCTTATCTACGAAGGCTATTTAGTCAGTGGAGCCAGTATTTGCATCATAGTGGCATTGCCGAAAAGCCATGCCTACAGCTCTTCACCTCTCTCACATGCTAACAACGTTTTTTTTTTCTTCTGACAATGACTTACTAGGGCCAATCGCTGCTCCATCTTAAAATTGTCATTTTGTTTCAAGCTGAGCAGTAATAGCATCTCAAGTTTCACCTTAAAGAGCCAATTTCTGGCCATCACTTTTCGCAAAGAGTCTTAACATCAAATTCATTTCTATTTCTATAATGATGATGAGGGGGTCATACTTTTACAAATGAAACCTCTTTTTCCTCATCCTCAAAAGTACTCACTGGTCATCAGGAACACAATACAGCACCAAATCCTGACGTATTTTTAGCTTTGGCCAAACGCTTTTTAAAACAAACTGTAAAGTAAAATACAATCTTCCAAATCAGTAATTTTATAGTTTGAAGAGATTTCTACCTTGCTGTTTGCAAATTAAGTCTGCGTAAATGGAGAAAAAAACTAAAAGTGGCCACATATCGAGTTACATCCGTTCAATCCCGGAAGTGGTGCATTACCCAAATGCCTGCCCACTTGAAGTAATGAGCGCCTTAAGCCACCAGCAGCTTGGTGCTGGATGAATTTTGGCGCTTCGAGGCTATCGCTGAGCCGGTCAACTTCGATTCGTTAAGTTTCCTGGAAATGCCCACTTCTTCAATGGAAAGCTGGAGTAAATTCACCAGGATTTCCTGGGACTAGGAATGCATCAGCTGTTACTTTATCATTTGAAATTTTGCAATTTTCTTCCGCTCCGGTATTGTGAGGTTTAAATGACCATATTAAGGGCTCTTTACTCAGGAGCATGCTGAGGGTCACAGTGAGACTAGAACAGTAAGTGTCCAGTTTTCCTGTGTAAAACAAAACATCTAGAAACTATTTTTTGACAAATGACTCAGTTTCATAAGGTTCTGTATAAAATGACCTCAAAGTCTCCACTCTGGTACTTACCAGAACCTATAGTTGCATTTTATAAGAGAGACGTTTACAGTCCACAAACTTTATCGCATTTGGGTCGCACATATGTTTGAAGATTATCAACGGTAGGAATGTAAGTAAAAGAACAGCACAACTTGATTTGAGGAAAGAAGAAATTGACCAAAAAACATGGAATCGGTGCAGATTTCCAAGTGCGCCTGCGAGTTCACAGACGTCGGAGACTGAGCACACACACATACACACGCATGTACACAACGTCGGGGCGTGCGGTGAGGCGGGCGGAAGGTATGGAGGCAACAACACATGAAAGGAAAGAAAGAGCATAAATTAAACCAGCAAGAAACTCAAAACCGTGTAGTTGATAAGGCTTACACTTCTTGCGCCGGTTTCAAGCATTCCTGGCGGCTTGCATATACCGTTCAACCATGAGTTTTATAAAACCATGGGGTGGTACCCTAAAGAGGCACATGCGAGCGAAATTGCACAAACAGTTGTGAAAAAATGAATGTGCTTTTGGTAATTGTTGGTGTGCGCTGCAATTTTCTGCGACAAAATCAGACTTCAAAGCGTGCTGGATTAGTTCTTAGCAAATATGACAAAATCACGTACAACAAAGTTTAGTTAGATATACATTAGTTATCATTAGCCATATTGCTTTGTATAGACTATTGTAGGTAACACGTCTGCCCTCTATTGCCTTCTCATCATCGGCGTTATTTGGTTCTGGAAGGTATCAAGCATCGATAAGAGTGGTAGTTTGTAAAAAGTTTCTCCTGATCTTTTTACAGCCTCGTGTACAACAAAAATGGCATGTTCATAAGTTTGCTCCTTGGTTTCCCTTAAACCAAGACAAAATTTAAACACCAACTTGTTACAACATGCGACTAGTATAGTCGAGCGTATTCTACAAGTGTGCAAGCATATTAGGATAATGGAAACCAAGTCAAGTCTTCCGGCTAGGTTCACTAAATCGCGTTTAAAACTTGCGCCTCCCCATAATTTTGTGCCACCCAAATCAATGTCCATCTGGCCGCATCAGTGGCCGAAGGACGAAAAATAGGTGGCCGTCCTGGTGAGCTATCGAATTGAAGTAATTCACCACTGAGGGCAAAGAATCTTGTTAAAACAAACGAGTATGTGCAAGTAGTGGGGGAGGGGAGAGGGCGTGCAGGACACACAAGAACAACGGGCATACAATCAGGGCAGCCACCAAACTTACCATTGATCATTTGAATATCCGCTTATGTTTTAAAGCAGTTTTGTAAGAGCGTATCAATGATAATTAATGTGTTGCAGGCTACACCAAAAGGCGCTATCGAGTGATAAATTAAACGACTGCGATTCTGACGGCTTTTGATTTTGCTCAAGACAGTATGACCCAAAGTGGGGTAGTTGTTCAGCAGTGAAAGCCTTTACATTGAACAAGAATACTAAATGCATGATCGGAATATCCTTAAAGTTGGATTAGCAATAAAATTGAAGGGTTTTCAAGAAAGCAAAGTATATAACAATCTAGCAAATAAGAGATATAAAAATTCATTATAGTAAAGTGGTTTTGGTGTATTTCGGAATACCAAGCGAGGGTAGGGGGTGGAAATTTGAGCTAATTACAGTTAAATGATTATGAGACGTCTTGTTTAGTTTTTTTATTCTAATGTGTGCCACCATTTTTAATATCAAAAGCTTATTTTTGAATCTATGATCATACAAATTAAGAAAAAATTACAATCAGGTCAAATGAAATAATATAGTAATCCATCCACGTCAAATGTCACACTCGTGCCTGCAATTATCTCGAGACAAAGGGATAACATTGAGTTTATCTTAATTCAGTTCTATTGTAACTTTCGCTCAAGTTAACCGCCTACAACATTGAGTTTACAAAAACGGTGGTCATCTAACGCACTTAATCTTCTAGTGCTAAAGAAGGGTAGGTAAAAACATCTTCTTTTCATCGCTCGCTGCAAATTTATTTTGCACCAAACAACCGATGGTTAGTTAAAAAGATTACCAACTGATTATTTTAATTATTGTTTAATTAAGCACAAACATTATGCTATGTTTAACTCACAAATTAGGATTTGAGTTGGTGGGTTGGGTGAGTGAGTTGTCGTTATTTGACACAACCTCATTCGACCTTTCGGGTGATTTCGGTGGGACTCGAGTGTTTTCCATTGAACTGACAGGGACATGCACTGCACTCGTTTCGGCCGCGGGTGGTACAATGTCGAGAAGGAAGGGACCGGAGCTAGATAGCCTAGAATTGCCGGAAGCGGAGGATAGGTTGAACTTTGAAGCACTAGTTCCGAGTATGGGAATCTTATCAAGAGGGCGTTCCGCGTGAGCCTCAGTTGGTAACGTGAGTCGTGGCTTGGTTGACAGCTTAGGCGTAAATTTTAGGCTAAAATAAAGAAAATTCATGGGTCGACGACGTCGGTTAAGCACTAAAGCATAAGGTGTTATTTAACAAAAGAGTTTAAGGCGAGAACATGGAGTGACATACGCACTTTTACCACTGCCTCAGATAAATGCACCGTCAAAGCCACCTTCCATGCTCTTTCCACGACCGTATGGCAGAGGTTGCTGTCATTATTTTCTTAATCATAAGGCAGTCCTCAAAAATACACTGACTGCAATAGATTTTGATGTGCCATAATAACTGGGATATACTCGGCCCCTATTATGAAGGAAACCGATCGTTTCTTCGCAGCGAAAACACCCGAGACCTGAAGCGGCGTGCACACCCAGGCCTGCTACCCTCTATGAGCATTTAAGATAATCAAAACGACTCATTTTTTGATGAACTTAGAAATTCAACCTATTTAGACTAAGTTGCAAGTGTGCGAAACAGGTGAGAATACAACAGGGTTCAGGCGAATATTTCAACTACACAGAAAACCACATTTTCCGTAGTTACGATGTTTGGGCACATTGGCATGTTTGGCATTAAAGATGAAGATGAAGGCAAAGACTGAATTTGCTACTTTGACGAACAACTTTACCCATTGAGTTTTTACTATGCGTTCATTTGAAGGATAAATGAGATTTTAATGATGGCGAAGAACGACCCACCGTACATCACTACTAAACCAAGACAGTAAATGATATTATTAATGCAATACAGGCATGCAATTCCTATGTCACATCCAGCTACGCGGTCCTGTATTGCCTTGATAGAGACTGTACACGAGCATCAGTGTGAAAAAAACACGCACTTAAGAGAATTTGAAATCAGAGCACGAAATCCAGTCAACACACAATTATTGCATCATCCTTATTTCAAAAATTTGGCCTCAGATTTCACTTAAAGTAGTTTCACATATGTCATAGCAGTTAATAAAAATGAAGAGTTGACATAACATCTCATTGTACCTGTGCATGAATCAAAAGGGCGTCAATGCTTCAATTAATAGACACAGAGTTTGATGGTGTTTAACCCAAATAGAATAAGATTAAATGAAATTGGTTGAAAAATGAGTAATATAAATGTTAAGTTGAATATTTCATTGATTTGTTCAATGATAATTGCAACCTCTGTGGCTTAGTTGAGTACAGAGGTTTCAAAATCTTTGGAGTGAGTTGAGTGGGATTCCTCTATTGCATCCATTCATTTGCAATAACTAAGTTCCAAGCACAGCTTCTCTACATAAAATTGCAGAATTCATTCCAAAGGGAGCTGATTTAATGTGCAGCCAAGGAGAAGATTTGTTTAGGAATGGAATTTGTTAAAATTTTTGCAGGGCAACATTGTTCTCCAAAAATGCCAAAGTTTTCTTAACCATGAAATAGGAAGATTGAGAATTTGCAATCATTGTTGCATCACAATGGCATCGCAGTAGGCAATCAATCCAACGTACGTGGCGTTAGTGAGGTAGGAGCACAGAATGCGAAATGAGTAACATAACGTGATGGGGCGTTTCCCGATTGTTGCTTCCCGGAATGAGAAGATTATTAAGAGAGCTGGATTACATTATCTTTGGTATTGGTTGCCGTAAATTTGACCAGTAGAATCTGACTGATGGCTCCGCTTCACATGCACACACGCACACACACAAACAGATAAAAACACGAATGGGGACAACGACTCAGCTTTTAAATGGCGTCTATTTGGAAAATCGTATTGGAAGATTCACTAAAGGACCTGATCATTGATAAGCGTTATGAATCTGCAGCACAGTAAATCAAACCCACGGAACCAGCTAATGGATAAAAAGGGAGTAGATGGAGTTGAAAGACCGGGTGTTGAATCAAACCTGACAAGTGTAATTCATTAAGTAGAATCTTGGGTGAATAGTTACCAGCCTATCTCTTATTTTATAACAAGGCGGAGGAATCTGGAATCATAACTTGTTAGATTAATGAACGGAAATATTTACAAAACTCGTAAAAAATGTACGAAATAAAATTTGTATCATCCACATTTTGTCCATATTAATTTTTTAGCTTTATAATGGTGGACAATGTATGAACAAGAGGCATTGGGATTGGCAAAGAACCTTAATGAAAGTGGGTTCACAATACTCTCGCTGCAGAAGGAAACCTAATTAGCAGTGCCTCATTGACTTCGGAAACGATGCACATGTATACCAGCATGAAGACACCTTGGTGGGAATAGGATCAGTCATCAAGGCGGAGCTGCGTAGAGAATACGCTTCACCCTTTGGCTGAAAATAATGCCAATAATGGAATTTTTCAAATACCGGCCAGATCTCTGCTCTTCAGTAAACTTTGAACATCTACTTTCAAGCCGTCGTTGAGAAGTTTCGTGATTAAAAAGTGCTATAAGTGCAAATTCGATGAAAGGCATAAGAAGTCAGGGATTCGAAACATGTAAAATAATGGTGAAGCGGAGGCACTAGCGAAAATGGTAAACACTCCTCAAATAACATAAGTCCGAAACTTTGTATTCATATCTCAGCAACACAGGAGAGCTTTATAAATTTGGCCCGTTCTTCCAACAACAAAAGGCATCACGCTTGGTGAGCGCCGGAGATCAGTAACAACAGCTTTATAATGATATTTTTTTACAGGTGGACATACGTAAAAAATAGAGGTGACTTTTACAGCGTTTCGATGATTCTGTGATAGCTATCAGAGAGCTTAAAATCAGACAAAAGGGGTTAGTCAACAGCAAAATGTGTTGCTCGAACTGCAGGGTAGAAATCCAGAATGCTCTTCGCATTCAGCGTACTTATCGAGTGTTTCATCAGTCCACTACTGTGTTATCATATTTAGAAAACCAAATGCTTAATTCTGCAAAACACTGGGTCCGCAAAAAGTTGTACGAACCGTTTTTTAAGTTGGGATCGTCCTCAATTTATTTTTCTAGGTTCCTGTCCCATTGACTTGAATTAAATTAATAGTAGTTTTGGCATATTATGGATTAAAGTTTCAAGTGAAAAATGGAAGTGCAGTCCTTGATATACTGTATGTTGCAGATGCTTCAAGCATTAAATGTGGTTGTTAGTTGGATGAAATCACGTACACACACACACACACACACACACACCTGACATTGCCCTCGAGGGAGAACATGCTCCAGAGCAGGCTTTGGACACCGAAGAGGGTAGCATAGCGGAGATGTTTTCCGTTGATCTCTGTCACCACGTCACCTACGTTGAGGTTTACTTGGCGGTAGACAGAGACGGAGTTAAGCGTGCGGCGCAAAGCTCCGTTCGGAGCGATGTCCGTCACTGTGAAACCTCCACTCGTGTCGTCCTTCTGACCCAATGTCACGCCTATATGGACGGGAAATCTGACACTATCCTAGGTTCAATTTTATCAAAAGGAGATTTTCAACAAGTCAAATGTCATTTGTTTCGACCAAACTTACTGTTGAATTCTTCATTACAAGCAGTGACTACGAGGCTACTTGTAGAGACTTAGGAGAAATGCGGGTGATCAGTACAAAGCATAGAATTCTAGTCTTTTCCTCAACATACTGCAAAATACCAAAATATTAGTTAATCAAACTAAAGACGTCAAATCGAAGTCAGAAGTAATAAAGGCTGTAGTTCTACACCTTTCTCCACTTTATTGTATTAGTTGAAAATTGCGAAGACACCACACAAGCGAACAAAAATGTCGCATATTTAACAGGTACATAGACTGTGGCCTTCGTTTCAGTTCTCACTATTAAGATAATAAAAAATAAATGTTAAACTCAAAACCAACCTTATTTCCGCATAAAACAGAAAAATCTGAATGGATTCAGAATGATCAAGTTGTTGCTTAGTATCTTCAGTTTACCAGGTGTGTTGGTGTCAAACTATGGTGTTTACCAGGGCAGTCAGTGGGATAAATTGATATCTGACATGACAACCGGCTATTTATGGAATAGTCTTTCACTTCATTGCACCATCCCTACCGATCAGTTCACCCTTCGCCTTATTGATGACGATTTCGATTGAGTCGTTCCTCGAATTGGACGAAGCAGCCGCAGAGCCGAGCGACTCAACATGAGAATCCCGTGGTTGGGTGGGCGTCCTTTGACCGATTGTGATATCCTCCACCTAATGACATAGTCAGGTAACAGTTATCTGCTATCATAGTAATACTATACGGAATCAAAACATGCATTGGGGTTCGTGGAGAAATTCTGTACCTTACTATGTTCAATCAACGTAGCAAACCAGTGTTTATCCTAATTTATCAAATGCGGTAAACATTATAAATGCTTATTTGAATTTATTTCGGGAGACAATTCTTGGGAGAATGCTGAAATAGTCACCAAAAAGCAGGCAACGTGAAAATCTGAGACTTAGTAAAAAATAGTTTGATACATGCTTATACCGACAATAGGAACTCTAAATAGGATGATGCTAACGTTTTGGGCTCTGTGCATCTGAAACGTTTGTTGGGTAAAATTCACCGTTTTTTTATAAACACCAATCAAAACTCATTCCAAGGCACATGTATATTTGATTCAAATATAAAAGGGGAAGTGACCTTCTCTTCTGCCAGCGTTTTCGGTTGCGTCGATGACATTTCTTGTGAGGAAGCCTCAAATTTCCGTCTGAGCTCTGAAATCTTACTGCCGGAGCCCGACATGGTCTCACCCCTCTCAGTGCCTGGTTCAAGCTCAATTGGGACGGTGTCGCTTTGTGTGGTCTCAGCACTAGACATCTCGTGAATGACAGACATCTTGTCCTCACTGAGGGTAGACGAGCCGTGCTTTTGGACAGAGGTAGCGTTTTGTGATCGGCTGCATACAAGGTATCCTGAGCTTCGCGGTTTTTGCAAAGTGACGGTTAGAAAAGTGCTGTCCCTTCCCATTACAGCCACACCGCTGACCTGTGTGTGCACAGCGTTTGTACAATTTAGTAAAATTTAGCCAGATCTTTGCATTTGCATTAAAAACTAATCTTACATACTTGAATAGAATGAAATGCTACGTAGTACTGTGTAAAAATTTATCGTAACGCTTTCATCCCATAAGCAAGAAGTTGCAGTAAAATATACACTAATAATTATTTTCACTTGCACGAAATATTGTTGATAGGATGTTGACTCTAGTTTCAACCTTAGTTTTTAATGTCATCCAATAAATGTCTCCTCAAAACCCGTGGATATTGCTCCACATTTCGCTTCATACTTAGCACCTTGTTCAACGAAGAAGAGGTAAGTATTCTCAAGGTTTTGATGGTTTTCACAGGAAAGACGTATGGATACTGATGTGGAAAAAGTGAAAAGGGGAGGTTACCTCTAGAACTTCATCCATTGGTTTTAGCTCAGTCTGTGTGGCGATCACACCGTCTCTTTGTAATTCAACGATCCGGTGCCTGAAGTTTGTCTGACAGCCCACTCTGTCAATGTTACCCAACGTCTCCACGGATATTCCAAGGGGAGCATTTTCCAATGGAAGAGTGTACTCCCCAATCTAGACCCAAGTCCAAGGCGCTCTTATTTAGAATAAAATCCTGCCATTTAAATACCTGACAACCTATCATCAAAGCGGCGTAACTGCAGTCATCCTGAAGATAGGTGGTGTAATAGATAGTAATTTACTTTAATCGTAGTAATGTTGTGCCAACAGATCCCCAAACAATAGTGAATTCTAGTCTTGGCATGGCTTTGCGGAGTGATCCTGAGCCAATCCTTCATTAAAATGGTCAACACAAATCTAAAAGTAGGACCTGGTGCGGTGGTATGCTATATTAGTATCAACTGTAAAAAAATAGATCAAATTTTCTATCCATGTTCATGGTCAGACTATGTTTGCACACATACACCCCGAATAAGAAAACCAAAATTCTTCTGAGGCTCCGCTTAACTTCTTCCCTGGAACCCAAAGAAACTGCTGCTTCGATGATGGGATGAATGATTTCCCCCAGAGATCAGTAAGAGGAAAGTTAAAAGATAGTCTCGGATCTTGTTTTAAGGAAAACTCATCAACTCTAATAGAGAATATCGAGGCGGTTCTGAGGCGGACGAAATGCTACTGCTTCTTAACTTTGTCGATTTAAGTAAAGGTTAAATTCCAACAAAAAATGACCAGTAGTGGCAACTAAAAAATACGACTCCATATTGTATAACTTATCACGTTTTTTACTAATTCTATTTCTCCATAGTCAACAGTCTGCAATTTTAAATGTCGCTTGGATAATTCCAGCCGTTTAGTTCATGTGCGTTATAACTAATGCATTTCAGTTTCATAATGGCCAAGACCACCTTGTGTTCCCAAGACTGCCAAGGCAACGCATAAACAGCTAGTTTTACCAGGGAGCATTAGTTAATCTCTAGTTACAGTCACGCAACCTTCATGGAAAAAACCTACCTTACATATCGCTGAGGAGGAGCGTGGGAAGGTTTTGTGAATGATGATTAATCTTTTTTAAACTTTAGTGTTCGCATTTACTGTGGAAACAAATTCGGGAGGCCCTATTCGCGTTTTTGCTAATGAATGTGAGCGTGAAGTTCGATGCCTTCAAAAACACCACTCTTGTTGCTGTCCCACCTGACGCGATGGCAGGTGAGGTCAGTTTAGCTTATGTCATTTAGAAAATAAAGTCCTCGCCTTTGGGATGCACAGTTTGTTCATTGCTGGACAGAATCAAATAGCCATTTTTGTAGACTCATAGTAACAATCTTTGATGAGGATGAGTAATTATCTTCGAGCGAGTGGGATACTTTTATGCATTCACATTCAAACTCATGGAAGTAACATTACCGGCCAAAAGATTGCATTAAAAGTGACAGAGGGAGGATGATCAACGACTTACAATTATCTCAACATCATCGTTTAAGGCACTTCTCCAGTGATTTTGCAGTGTAACTTTTTCTTCTTGGGTGAGCAAATGACCTGCACAAGTTCTGTCTAAAAGAAACGCAGAAAAGTAGCCCCTCGGGTAGTGGCAAATAGAATGATGTTGAAACAGAAGTGGCCAAATCAAACTACCTGGCTCAAAGGGAATGCTCTTGGCTGGATAGGCTTGGTAGAATCCACTCACAGAACTGGCCGTGGGAGGTGTTGATACTTTATTCAAATTCCTTTCATCAACATCTAGTTTTAAATGAGAAGATTTATGCAATCAAGGATAGTATTAGCAGGCTTACGAGGAAGAATCATATACCTATCTACCTTTACTGGCGCTTGGAGGTTAGTTTTCCCTTAACATACCATTCAATATATGCACAAGAAAATACTCATGTGGAGCCGTTGTGTTATTATTTGTAGTCAGGATACATATAGTTGGAAAAAAGTTAGTTTCCTTTGCCATAAGACGGTGTTCAATGCAATTGCTTATGCACATGACTTACCGGAAATTGAAGTCCCATCCCCAATGACCACTGCTGGATCGTTCTCTAATTGTAGGCAGGAAGTCACAAAGTAGAATTAAAAGTAATTACAGAGCGTTGATAAAACGAAATTGCATATGGTATAAGATAATTGATGAGTCCTTTCAGGAGGGCAATAACGCAATAAAATTTGGTGGAGCATTAATTCATCGGTATCACAAACGAGTTTGTACATGGAGGCAATGACGGTAAACTGGGGAAACCAAAGCAGTTCCTGCACTTCTTTACACAAGATAGTGGCCCATCCAGTTTTACCTCGATGTGGCCAAGCAATTTCTACAGCGAGTGGACCAATGGTAGCATTCGATATCATGAGAATAAGACGTACTCAGTTGGGGTGAATCCAAGGTCTCGACTTTTCCTGATACATCATCTAATTAAAAGGAGGAAGTCATAGAAACCAAATGTACTTGCACATACCAGCAACAACTTCTTCAATTACGACTCCTCCTTCCATCTGATCGCTCAAGTTCACTACAATCAATTAAAAGTTCCTTATGAAACGCATTTTATCCTGTTGATGTGAGCTGAATGGCAGTTTACACAAAACTCATCTCTAGTTCCAGGAAATTGTAGAAGTGTACTGACGTTGCATTATTCACCGGGAATTGTTACAGGAAGCCTGTTTCAATTTAGCTGTAGGGAGCAAAGCATTAATGCTGTGCCCGAAATGCCACCTGGAGCTAACACTCACTACTACTGTAGTAACCAGTTGGAGTAAAAAGCATAGGGAAGCCTATTTGACTCAACAGCGAAGTCCAAGACCAGCAGGACTGCAGATTACAAACTAATTTGGGCTGACGTTATAGGCAGCAAGAAGCCAACAGTGGCTCTGGTTGATTTAAAACTTAGTAAGCATAAAGTCTGGAGGAAAAGTTATCAATTTCCATCATCGATATTGTTGTTTACTTAATCATACGCCAAATAATCACAAGTGGTGGATAAAGAAGACAAAATTTTGTGCTAAGAGGCGATTAGTCAAAAGTGGATTTTGTTAGAGTGATTTCAAGAAGCAAGTAAATATCCCAAGCGATAATGTGTAATCGAGAGCGTGTGATCCAACGCTTAAGCATGGGTGTTATAAACGTTAGTGTGATGAAATTTGTTTTAAAGTCGCTTATAAAATGAGGATCAAAAATCAGTACACAAAAGTGAAAATTTGCTTGGGATTTAGCCTACCAATCAGGCCCACTTTATGTGCAGGCAACTTACGTTTAAAATCTGTTTGGAACTGAGGACAAAAATGATACGAGACACAAAAATCCCACAATTGCTATCACATGAACAAGGAAGTAGTAGAGGCCGAGGAAGATACGTGGATAGGAGAAAGGTACATTCATGAGTGTGCATCATCACCCCATCGAATGCATTCTTGGCATTACTTCCACAAAACGGGCTTACCTGAGTTAAGTTTCAATGCACCCGAACGCAAAAACGTGAAAAGTTGCATTAAAAACTTTCGGTTAACAAAGTCTTGAGGTGGCAAAACTCACGAAACACTAATGGAACTCCAAATGGTCCAGTCATAAACGCAGCTACATAATAAATCGGGTCGATGTTGAAGCGCTTAGCCGTAAAGCGTTGAAAGTGGAGGCACGTCTTAAAATTCGGCTTACCGTCAGAAGACGTCTTGCTCACGTCGATAAGGAGCGAAGCGCCTACAAGGAACAATGGGAGCAGGCTTCCTAATCTGCGGAATTTGCCCAAATGTGATGCCTTTATTTAAAACGGATTAAATGAGTGACTTTCAGAGGAGACCGACATTTACAAAGGCGCCAAAAATAAACTAATTGACAAGAGTGGGGCCGAGAGCGAGGATGGTCAAATGTCTTTTGATTAAAGGACAGCCATGTTGGTGTCTGTGGCTGCATTCATTGCAGTACGACATACAATTGGATAATCAACACATCAAACAGAGTGACATTGCTAACTTACTTCCTCAAAAGTGAGATCCGTTATTTTTCTAAGGTCCATTTAAGCTATTAGTGTGTAAAATTACATTCTTTAAATAAAAAAAATAAGATTAGCAGGCATCCAAGCATCAGGATCTTTTGACTCGATTAAGATGTTATCAAAATTTGGGAAATCGTTTAAATTCGTTTGATTCATTTTAATCACTTCTTTTCCAACAGTTGCAGCAAAGAAAAACGCCAATTATTTGACGGAAAAAACTGAGGGGCATCCAGCCGCCACTTCTTTGTCATCTTCCACGAGCACCAAAGGCGGTCTCAAAATACCGTCTGTCCGCAAATCACACCCATCACTGATAATCTCAGTCTCCTAGTAACTAGGCTGTAACTACGAGCACACAACATGTGAAGTCAAAAGTGGCGCCAGGTTACATATGCATCTTCGTGCACAGGCTAATTTACCTGATTTCGCATAACTTTTGAAGTTCTAGCATTGCTTTTAGCCAACTAGTAATGACTCGTTTATTGCATGACAGCAAGGATATCGTCAAGCCATACGTCACGATCTCCCACATCCACGATATTCTCGTTCTGATAATTTAACTGCAAGGGCTGCATAAGCAAGTCAAATGTCAAGGATTTCGGTGCGTACTTCCTATTCCCAACGCCATGCAATTTACATCCATCCTCTCATCGTCTTGATCAAGCTCATTAGAGCAATGTGGAGGCTGCTTTAGTAGCACGGCAGGATGCAGGGCAGAAATTACCTTGTACACATTAATGCATTTTGACTTGATTGTGGTTTGCTGCGTGTCCACACAAAGAAGGTGAATGATGTTGTCCAACAATCACGAGTCTTCTAAACGTAAGCAAAAGTCTGGGTCTGAAGAAGCGGGCTGAATAATGGCACTAGAATTACTCTAAAATGAGCACTATATCCCAACTTTACTTGAATGCATGAAGCAATATAGGAAACCGGCATTCGATCTGAGCAGCACACCAACCTATTTGACGATGACGTGCATTTCAACACTAAATGAAATCGGAAATGGCAGCTTGCACATCTTCCAACTGACTGTAATTTTACCGCGCAAACGACTGGCTCTTCGATCACTTCATTCTATCACATGAAAAAGCATTCACAACACCGATCCTCAAATTTCAGATCAAGCATGAAGGAGCACGACGTCTCTTCGTCCTGGATCCCTCGGCTGTTGATACTGAGGGTGTTATTCACGACAGCGTTCTCTATAAGCCTCTATAGAATCGTCCATGTTGTACGACATACGAAAACAGGACTGCTGCACCCATACCGCTTACGACTTCAAAGTGGATGCATAGACCTACTGCGTTGGTTGATAGTTAACGCTATGCTACACGTTACCTTCGTGGAATTGGATTGCATCAGGACTCGTCGTAGAAGATGTAGCCGTTGAAACAGATTGACTCTTCTGAAATGTGACAGTAAAAATTGGTCAATCCACTCATTGACTTGATTGTCGTCTAAGCAGTAGTTATATTTACCACATGAACATCACTACGCGTTGGGTTAAGCGAGCATAAATGAGCACGAAAAGCACAACTACTTATCCTGTAGAAGTAAGGTTTGTAATAGCTCCTACACTTCCCTCCTTCATATCAGCCGCCATTTTTGCGGCTTCAAACAGAACGGAGCTTTGAGGCACAACGATTGAACGCGTCGACGTTGGCTGCGAAGAATTACTGCACTCCTTCACCGATCGTGAGACGATCAGTCGGATTGGTTGCAAGAGAGAATAGGGTAATGTACCTTGGCTGGATTCCGCTCCTGTTGAGGCACGACGGTAGACACGAAGCACGTCTTTGAATGTTCTGTTCATTACCGGTTTCTCATTTATGTAGAGTATGCTGTCATCAACTTGGAGGCGGCCATCCTTCAATAAAGGAGACAACGCTCTTGAGTTAAATCACGTTTAGCGATTCGCCATTTATTAACCAGGTAACGGTTCATAGAGAAGAGAGGATGTAGCGAATTGACAAAAATTAAAATGACGAACTGTTGGGAAGCCAGGGGAATTCCCCAAAAGCATAAACTCAACCAACGGATGCTATGATTTTGTCTTTTAATTTCACTTGTCTGACTCCAAAACGACTTGCATCAACTCTCAAACTACTAGAATTTAAGATATTCTGGTTGAATTGGAGTAACTTGCGCTTCTCCCAGATCCGCAACCATTAAGCCCTTAGGTAAGAGTTTTTATAAAGAGCAGCTTTTTTACCTTGAAAATAATCAACCTCAAGTGTTTTCCAAAAAACTGAAAATAACAAGATCAGCACAAAAAATCCCGAAGTCGAAGTAGTGATGCATTTGAAGGCTTAAAATAAAGCTTTCACAGTCAAATGAAGGATGTTTGCCAATCTTGACGCTAAATCAAATTACGGAGAAAGACTCCCCGTGCCTATTAGGGGGAAGTCGATAACAAGGTTCACGGTGGTACCAAGCTGGAGCTAGGTAGAAGTCGAAAACGACGCGTGTCAGTCAAAAGCCCTAGTTCTCCCTCCCCCTTAGACACTAGCGGTGAGAGCAGCAACTCTGCACCACCTCTGTGCTTAGTTGGTAATACTGTGAGGCGTGTCAGGTAAAGGCATCAACCATTCTAAGTAAAAGCGCATCACTACGTTTAATGTTCTCCACCATATTTTTAAACTGCTGCAATTAGTATAAACAGTAATGCATGAAGAATTGGCCATGTTTCTTGGGCATTATGACCTTTAAGAAATAGTCTAAGCGAGTGCATCATCGTATAAAAATGCAGAAAGTGGCTTCACTAATTAAATTAATCATATTTTAACAAGAATACTACGATGGTGCTGTAACCAACTGAAGTGTAGTGCGATTTCCCTCATGCGCGAGATTTTGCTACGCGATTCGAGGCACTTCTCCTCCGCTAATTGATTTGTGCTCCATTTTACTTAATTAGTCGAGTCTGTGATCTTTCCTACCTACAGAGGGACCATTTATGACACTCGTATTGTTCCAGAACCTCAAGTTTCCATTTTAAGCATCCTCTGTGGGGTCGTCATAGGTAGCGAATGACCCAAACAGTGATGGAGCTGATAAGCATAATAAGAATCACAACACAAGTGGCAGTGGTCAGGCTGCCTACTCAAACCATTTGAAGGATCCAACAGTGAAGGAAAGACTTACTTAGAGCTACAACAGGCAAATAACGAAAGCCGAGAATACGTCCGTAAATCAACACCGCATGACAGATTAGACGTATATATTAGCATGCGTAATGAGATAAGGAGTAAACGCGATTGGCCTCTAGGATCTTTGAGTACAAAGAACGCCTGCGACTTGAGGCAACAGATCATTTACCTCCTACGATGATGACGTCTGCCTACAGACTGAAATCTGGTCCATACTTTTTTCCTGTTATCTTTGTTTACCACCAAAAATTATTTAATACTCCTTCTCAAATTAAGAAAACGAATGCAACTGTCCTCTAATTAAAAAATACAGTGTGCACCAATAGGAACGGGCACCGATGCAAGCCACCCACTAGGTTCACTAAGCCATTCTTTTCGCCGTCGGGCTTCTAAGAGTGAATTCAGTCGCGCCACAATGATGACTACTACATTGCACGAAAATGAAGAAGTGGCCGGAATCCAGACAGCACCAGTCTAAATGTATTTGTAAAAGCATTCTCAAGACCAGTAGAATCCAAATCAAATGGATAATTAAAACGAATGTGACCTGCTCTAATACACTTCATTAGCTTGCTTTTGGAAAAACTTGTGGATAAAGAGCACACTTGTGATATGGTTGTGATAATATCACCTATCCTAGTAAGAGATGTGACGAATGCAAGAAAACGCAAATAACGACACGAATGTCAGCCAAGTTAGCAAAATGTGCATGGCACCTACGAAGCCTAGCATAAATGACGTGCAGATTCATTAGCGCAGAGGAGAAGTGGGAACATATTAAACCGTAGACGTGCGCATTTAAAGCAGATATGGCGTACGCACCAACAGATGCACCGAGATGAGGGAATCACTCAGAGGGGAGGATGGAAAGAAACGCTCACCAGCTGGGCCAGTTCGCCCTCAGCCAGACGCTCCACGCGCGCACCCAGACCGTTCACACCAGGAGTCAAAAATGCGCCGATTCCGGATCTCGTCTTCGGGAAATCTATCATCTCTATCTCCATCAGTTCCTCTTCAGGCTGCGCAAAGGAACCATAGCTATCAGTCAAAGTTGGAGTCCAAGACTGAAAAGTTGGCTGTCTTTAAGCTAGAAATAATGAGCAAATACAAAGTCGCGAATGCTGCATTCTGATGCTTTGATTGTCCTTATGGTAACACCAAATTTCCCTTATCTCTCATCCTTGAGATTCTATTTAGAAGCAGTCGCCTCTTTTCCGTCTGCATTGTTTTCTTCATGATCACCACGTAAACAAGCCTCTCCGCTGCACAAGGTTTGATGCAATTCTTAAAAGATTACATGAGATACTTCAATGTTGAAAGTTAAATGGGAAATATCAGGCTAGAAAAAGACCCAGAAGTTGTTAAATGTTTGTCTGATGTCTACCAACTTACAATTGCTTCATTGCCAAAAGCCTGAAATAACGTCTATTCTATAGAGTGGACTTTGAGGAGATACAAAGTTGATCAAACAAATCCATTTTTCACCCAAAGGTTCATGACGCAAATAGTTACCATGGCTCCCAATCTTCTATCAGTAAACGAGGATTACTAGCACTAGACACAGAAGACCAGGGTTTTGCAGGCATCAAATTTGTGAACCAGTTTTCTCAAACAATCATTTTGACTACTAAACGATTAGTAAAGTTTATCAACCTTACTATTGACTCATTACCCTTGCGACCATTCATTAAGAATGATTTTAATGAAACAGTGTTAACATGAGTGAGGTCTCTCCCATGAAACCGTGGCAACAGCGAAGGCAACTTGAGTTCGCAACCAAACGATTGAAGGAGGCAGCACACCACAACTGCAATGCGTCAACGAGGGGGTTGAAAATATGCCACTATAGCTGCTCTGATCTTGCAAATGAGCTGACAAAGGGACCTAAGCTAGTTGAGCAGGATCATGAGACGAGCCTAGACATAGTGGTAGACACAAATGTTCTTCGAGCCACATAGGAACTTGTAATAAAAGCTGATATTACCATGCCGTTGATACTAGCCCAACAGGACAGGTTGATGAATATGGCAAAATGGGTAGGTGGCTTTTCTGTGAACTAAAAGTGCGGAGTAGAGGGGAGCATTTTCTTTTTCAACCAACTGAATAGTTGCAACGAAATGTCTGGACACATAGTTCATGCAGAAGAAGTCACGGGTTAAGCACATCTAAAGCTGCTTGTGAGCAACTGTCTTACCTCGTATTTCATGGCTTGAGGATGCCCTACTGGTAGGCCATAATGAGGGGCAGACAGCGTTGACACGTAATCTGACTCGAGTACGGAGGTGACTGATTTCGCCTTCAGAGGACATCGAGAAATGGTGAGACAAAGTGGTCTACGTCGACCATCCGGTTGGTTAGACCATTTGTTCTTTATCCAGGCATCAAGGACACTGGTCATTATCTCATACAGGGTTGTAATGGCCGCAGAAACCGATCTGTAGCCACGTTCAACCATCTGAGCATTCCCATTCAACGCATCCAACGTCGGCTTATCAAAGACAATTCCTTCGATTGCCAGAATTCGATCGCCTCGCATAAGGCTTCTGAAATGTTATGTTGAATATGGCTTGGACCACTTTAGGTACATTACACGCATAAGACATCAAAAGCGCCAATCAAGAGACCTACGCTGTTCCCGCATTTTCCTTTTTAACATTAGCTATGTATAATCCCTCGTCAGTATTAACAGTAGAGAGGATCTGACCAAATCGAAGTCCTACAGTCCTCCAACTGACAGCCCTCTCACCCACTTCCCTATCCAAACTTCCAATTGGATTTAACGAGGGCTGACTAAGTGGCATATCATCGAAATCGGCGTTGCCAGGGTCCGAGATCTCCACTTCGTGAATCTCCGTATCGTGTGGAAGTTCAAACGCTCGGAGGCGTTCACGGAATTCTTTTCCGCTGCATCGAACCTCTGCGAGGGTATTGAGACTGAATTGGCGCCGTTTTATCCGTCTCTTTAATAAGCGGAAAGTATACTTAAACAGCACATTCAGTATGTTTCTTTACCCCTCACTATAGCTCCATCGCATTTTTGTTGCGATTCGTAAATGCACTTGGTACAAAAGCTGTTTCTAATCTAAGTCCTTAATTAAAGGCTGATTCCAAGGAGTATACGCTCGACAGACCTGAAGCAAAAGGCACTATAACAGTTGGACCACAAATGACAAATCATCTATTCTGTACAACGGTGATGCCTCTTTGAGATAGAAATTGGTACCCAGTGCCACATCGCTCGCCATCTGCCCTGATTCATTTCAATCAAACAGAAAAGTGATTTTATCAAAGTACTGTTTGAGACGAATTGATGTATTTTCTGTTGAGAATAAAATTAAACATTACGTGGTGAGACTAGTGAATAAATCCATGCATCAACGCGATTTCAGACCACTTTACAATGGTAAGCTATCTTCGCTCTGTAACTAAATTAACAGCCATAGTTACTTGGTCATGTACTTCTAGCAGCTGAAATTATTTGCGATTATTATGCTGTAATAGCTTAATTTTGACCCAGGAATCCCCAAATCCTACAAATTACACAAATAACTTGAGCGAGAATTTTAGCAGACACAATTTTGATTTCGAAGCAAACTTTAAATCGTAACGCAGCTTCATGTACGTTTTTTGGCTCAATTATTCCTGACTCGGAAGCATAGTAAAAAAAAATCGTACTGAGAGGAACACGAAATGAGATTAAATTATACTCCCCGCAGCTTAAACACAAATTGGCAAGATTGTAAAGTACTAAAGCTAGATATCGTGCTATCATTTACTTTAGACTGAGAAAATCGAAGCTAACTTTCATATGATGCGATGTCAAACGAAAAACTATGGCCACTAATTCTTTGGTGAGTGTCATTCGACAATAATGCATATTTGCCAGATTTGGGACCGACCGTCGGCTAGTAATGATGGCATCTACGTTCCATTTCAAAAATTTAAATTAGCAGAAATAGGTATCGTTCAGGCAGTACATAAGAGCACGATAAAAAGTGGTGTTTAGAGAAAACGACGGGCACCTTGTGGTGTGATCTGGATGATCTAGCAGGAAAATGCGGTATACAGGGATTGACTTATTGACGCAGACTCGCTACTATTGGGACAACATAATAAACCAAACCAATTAGGACTGGCAAATAAAATACCAGACGAAACTAAAAACGCTCGAGAAGTGAAGTCTCATCTACCAGCAATAAGGTATCAGAGTCGTGCCTTTGTTAACTCTACACTAAACGGAGAAAAATCTCCCCTTGACTTTAATCATTTGCATAAATATGATGAGACACCAGGTGATGTCGGAACGAAGATAAAGTTTAAAGCTTTTAAAAGAAGAGTCAATGTCCAACCAAAATTAAGCTACCTGACTAAACCAACAATTTCCTCATAGCAATATTGAACTCAAAGATTTGGTGAATATTCAACTGTAAACTAAGATAGCTTGACTTATAAAGCAAAATAAAACGAAACGTGGTATTTCAGCACTAAAGTAAGAGATGTTTCGTTTTTTTGCTGCACGAGTCCTCACACAAGCAAGTAAACGCACTTTCTTAACTGTAAACTCTTCATATCGATATTTTCTTGTAACAATTTCTTCAAACAGTTTGCTATCCGTGATGGCTACCAGTTTATTCAATTGACGTGAGCTGCAACTTCCACTACGCTTCGGGTAAGACCGTTGAATTGTATGCAAATATTTTCGGACGTTTTCGAGTTCTGTAAGTTGAAACTACATACTCAAGATCCTACCTATATCATCCATGCTTTATTCCCGTAACAACCCTCCGACAGTGCGATTGTTGGCAATTTAAAAGTGCACCCGAGACTAAGGACGTATTCGACCCACTGATTAGGGCTAGCTAAAAAATTACTTGAAAATAGTTAATACACAAAACTGGCGTAGATTATGATTCTAATCCTACAAGAGGCATAAAAAGTGAACAGTTCGGCAATGCGAAGTCGCTTTTAGTATGTGAGGTTAAACACTCCAAAAGTATACAGATATTCAACAACCAAATTCTTTTAAAAGTTAAATACTTGTGGTTGTTAAAGTTGGCTTAATTAGGTCGCTTTTAAGCATTTCGTATGCAGCAGGGTCAATTTTGGATCTCTTAAATGGTGTCCAGTTCTAGTTATCGAGGTCCGAATGTATTGTAGCCCTGCAAGCCTTGCTTGAAGACGAGTCATACCATAGTGCTTGAGCAGAGTATGAGTTCCTGATACGCAGTAGAACGCAAGGATAGCATGACACGGATGCCAAGCTCCCAGGGGAGGTAAAATTATAGCAGGATCCTCATTCACCACTTCCCTGCCACTGACCCTAGCAAGGGAAGAATGATTGCGGCATCTTTAGTATCCTAAATAAAAGGGAAATCAATTTGGTTTTAATAGGCCAAGGAAGGCTAGCTTCTATTAGTGCCAGGAAATCGACCTCTTCCTGAAGCACGAGGTTCGAATTACATTCGCTCCTTTCGCCCAAAAGATTCACTTAAATGAATAAGCATTACAACAGTGATGAGCCGTATTGTGTTCCTTTTACTAATAAGAGAGCTAAACAAACAATTGATTATTGCATCTGCTGTGTGTAGTCTGCATTTGTATGTAGTGCCAAGCGAATCTTATGTTCTGCAGGCGATTGATTTGATATGTAGTTTAGACTTCATAAGCTCCAGTTAGTTTCGGCCATTTTTATTGAAAAGCTGTACAGTCTTGACGTTAAATGTAATTCTCCTACGTGTAGCCTTATAAGATACATTCACCTTATGCATGTTGCCCTGTTATTTTTGTTATTTTGTCTGCAACACAGACTCCACTTCATTATTGTCTTCCAAGAGCAGTAAAGGCGGTCTTAAAACACCACCTGTGCACACATCACACCGCATCACCATAAGTAGAGGCAAGCTAAAATTAAATGCGGATGAGGTGTGCCAAACTGAACGACACTTCAAAGGTGAGAGCGCGAATGACACAATATCTTTGACGCACGATGGTGGCGCCACTTTGAGTCCAAAATGCCAAAGCCATACACCCTATCGCTGTTCAAATTCTGCATTCTTAAAATAAAGTTCCCCTAACTGGAAAATGAGAAGTAATCTGCAATGATCAATCCACTCGTGTTTTTCATTTAGCGAAAGTTGGTATCTGTCTGATTCCAGACCGTCCGTTAGCTAAGCATAAGGATATGTAAATTCCACTTTGTAAACCGGTATTGCAAGAAGTAGACATCAAGGCAAGCGACATATGAGGGTTTTATGATAAGGAATGGTTCTCAGTCAGAAATACAAGTGCTCTATGTATTGTAGCCAGGATGGGCTAAGAGAAATTGAGGCAATTTGAAATTGTCAGAATGGCATATTTGACTATTGCTAGCACAAGGCTGCCACATCACATACATAAATAAAACGAGAAAGCTTAAACACAAACAAAGTGTTGTGTTTATACCAACAATAGTAGGTGGAAATTGTGTGTTTACTGAATCAGCACACATAGAAATAAAGTTTGTGTAAAAACAATTGGTCATAAGAGCCCGACAGGCCACTCCATGATGCCGAAACGAGCATCCAAGTTTTGCACATTTTAAAGTAAAACTCGCTACCCTAGCCAAAATCAAGGTATTCGACAAAATTGCCGATTTACTCAACAGTATTTAATAGGAAAACATTGCAAAAAATGTTAGAATAATGTGTCTCTGTGAATCAAACATGGTTTCCACTAAGTAATATGATTCGTACTATGCTTGAAATGAAACGGAGGACGTTTTTTTGTATTTTGTCACACTCTCTACACAACCAAGAAAACTCTTCAAATAATTACTTTATTGCAACCATTTCTTTAAACAGCTTACTATCTGTGATAGCCACCAGCTTATGTATCTGCCGCAAACTGCAACTTCCACTACTCTTCAAGTAAGACCGCTGAATTGTAAACAAGCTTTCTTTGAGGGTTTTAAGTTTAACAAAATGAAGTAAAATAAACCGCGTCATTATAATCGGTCCCAGCTAAAGCCTTCCAGCGATACGATTTCTGGTAAAATCTAAGGTGCCTCAGAAACCTAAGACTTATTCTACCAACTGACTAGTGCTGAGTAAAACAATGTCTGGAAATTAGCATGGTTATTATCCAACGAGAAGCTCATGATAACAAACGATAAGGCAACGCGAAGGCAACAATAATTCAAGACCCAAAAACTCGTAAAAGCAAGTCCATAAAATTAAACGACCTATTTTAATAAAAATTTATTGTTTTTGTTAGTTGTGTGGCGTAACCTATTTGGCTGGTTTGGATGGTGAGCGATTTGAAAATGCACATAAAGCTAAAATTCAAAATCAAAATAAAAGTATTTAGGAGTGAACTGTAGGGTGCTAAATTCCTCTGAAGACGTAGGAAAGCAAAAGAATATGGCAAAATATGCACTTCCCACGTACAGTAGAACTTGAGTTAGGAAAAGCTACAACAACGGCGCTGTGGTTTCACGTTACCTGATACGGAAGTTAGGGAAACCATGCGTTATAGTGCCCTGAGAGTTACCCGAAGAAAAAAGAAAGCATAATAGTAATGCGTTGTTTGTTTGACTGCCGGTATCGTTTACGGTCACTTGGACGGCCATATTGCCCTGGCCAAGTGGCCTGGCCTTCAAACCATGTCAGTAGCCCCGATTCATTTCTGTTCTCCGAATATACATTCTGCCTAAAATTTGTGGCTTCTTTTGCTTTGAAGAAAGTCTAGGAACGCTACATTAATACTCGCATGGAATACATTTTCTTCAGGTAAAAAAGGTCTTGTGGCTACTGGATTGGCTTGAATGGCAGCCCACTCGAAAATGGTGCAAGTGTGAAGACACAAATTGGCCCCCTTTGCCAAAACTGAAAGTCAAACAAGCAACTAATTAACTTATTGCGTAACCTACTTCCCTCTTCTCTCGAGCGCCGTCTCCGATGCTCTCCTTGGCCAATCTCCCGCACCAGCTATTGCAAAGTGGTCAGCGCTGTGAGGGTACATTCTCGGATTATCCACACCAGTCGTCGAATATCCTCTGCACTGAACTGATGCTCGAACGCAAGCTTACTGATTCTTCATGACATTTTCACTGCATCAGGAGTTTGGACTTCTATGACAATTGATTCTGAGGATGGGGAGTGTGTTGGACATCACGCGTTCCTATAGATGGTCGTAGGAATGTTGGTTTAAAAGCAGTCATTTATTAATTGATGTGGTTAAACGCAGTTTAATGGGGATGGAGTCTCAATTTTCATCATCCCTTGCCATGTTGCTCGCATTTCAGAGTCGTCGATCCACGGCTACCTGAGTTCTATCCAGCTAGTAGGTATGGCACCGATAGCCAAATAAAACGTATCATTGCATTGTGTTGAACATGTTCTTGCATACAGTGACTAGAGAATCTCCGCGAATGTGGCGGTTAGTTTGATACTCACCTTAAATATTTCTTGTGAAAGTTTTCATTCACATAAATGAAATATCTATTTATACTCACCGCAATACTTTGTACTGTCGGTTTCGGTCATTTGGGTGGCCATATTGTACTGAGCCGGTTGGTCGGCCTTTGGGCCGTGCCAACAGTCCCCAAGCCCTCTGTTTCCAAAATATGTATTATGTCCAAGTACCATGTCTTCTCTAACCTTAAAGGAATTCTTGGGACGCTACATTGGTGGTAGCGGAAAGCGGACCCAACTTTAATGAATTTCTATCCTGGTCTATGCCACTTGTGGCAAACTTTAGCGGTGTGAAAGAAGTGTATGTGCCACGGATGGGAGAACCTCTGGCATCCCATAGCAGAAGGACTGAGATCGGCGTTCATCTTCGGCACCTCCTTTCCCCTTGTGTTCTGCAAGGAATCAATTAACAACTGAAGCGACATTAGCCGTGAACCCCAAGTCCGGTGCAACTGCCAAGATGGATCAGTGACGTTGTGGTCAAGCATCTTCCGTAAGCTCGCTCTCCTGTTATTGGGCAACCCGCCTATCTTCGTCAAATTTCGCATCAACAGATGTAGAATGTGCAGGACGCCATTCGATGGCATCGTTTTATGCTTTGCACGCCTGGATCGCGTGCATCCCGTTCCTATGAGGCTCGATTGTCCTATTTGCTCAGGGTTCTACGATACCCTCGCGTATCTTCTACGGCATCAAAAAGGCCTGGAGTCACAATATGTGGTGTGTGCGTGTGTCTCGACACACTCGGAAACTTAGATTCGTAACCCCATCTTTCATTGGGCCACATTATCGTGGGAGTGGAGAACTAAGCAATACGTGTTTGCTGTACCGAGTGCTGCGCAGAATTTATGGCATTACAAGAAGACATGCGCTCGATTCTCGATGACTGACTAAGACGGTTAGCTCGTGGGTACTTCTCGCAGCACTGATTACGTTGTGGTGGCTGACACGAGAAACTGACCAAGGGGAGCGTCGGGGACGACGCTCGAAAGAAGAGAGGGGCTGTGTAATACTTTTGGTTGTTCGGACTGCCGGTTTTGGTGACTTGGGTGGCCACATTGTGCTAGCCGTTTGGCTGGCCTCCGGGCCGTGCCAACAGCCCCCATGTTTCCTCTGTTTTCTTAAGACTCCCTTTAAGGTAAAAGAAGGCATAGTACTGGGGGTAGAATACATGTATTCTGGAAACAGAGGGCTTGGGGGCTGTTGGCACGGCCCAAAGGCTGACCAACCGGCTCAGTACAATATGGCCACCCAAGTGACCGAAACCGGCAGTTCAAACAAATAAAAGTATTACACTAGTGCTATGCCTCCTTTTACCTTAGAGGAGGTCTCGGGACGCTACACTCACCGACAGTAGCCTTTGTTCGTGATCGCTGCAATCCGCATATTTTTTCTTCGTAGAATGCCACCAATTTAGACGCTTTATTTCCATATTTTATTCTGTCTTGGCAACTTTTTTTAAAATTTTTTAATTCTTATTCTTAGCGCACTGTAATTGGCTAACATTACAAGAGTTGATGTTGGACACGTTTTGTTATAATACGCTACATTTCTACATATTTTGTTATAACGCACTTCTAGCTCGGCAGTTAGCATATTTTAAACAGCGCTTTACCTGTTCTTGCTCGATGTCAGCGCCTGGTAATTGTAGCGTCTAGTTATGTCTTCACACTGTTTTTGTGGCATTCGTGGTTTTTTAAGCCTTCCTTGCCTCACTTTTTGACACCAAACACTGGTGACTAACTTGCACGAGATTGAATATAATTTGTTTGTATTCTAGTATATTGTTTCTAAAACATTATGCTTTTATCGACCTATTCGTATTCTGAATGATTTCTTCGAGTCGCGTGCTTTATGTGACTATAGCTTTGACAAAGTTCGCTTATGGTTCCGTGTTTATGCAATGTCAATTTTTTAGCATTGCCGGATAAGGAAGTTTTGCCCACTGCACCCCCTCCATACTCGGAAGTAGCACCACCTTATTCTGGGGCAGCGGGGAACTACCCACCTGGTGAGAATTTTTCATATTACCTCTGCTTTTTATGGATTCCCCTAGTGTTTTTGCCCTTAGCCTCTCTTCCAAAGTAGCCTAATCGCGAATAGGTGGTTTTCGAGTTAATCGTTTTATTATAACCAAATGAAAATCCTTCAATGTTTTTGGTTGCTGGAGTGTGGTTTTCACTTTGATACCTTCTTATGACACTGGATTACTGGATAGCATACGCGTCGCTGCCTTGAAACGTCTGAAAGGGGTGTTTTAGCCCAAATGGGGGTGGGAGGTTTAATACAACTGCCCCAAACCTGGTGTTTTTGTACGAGTTCATTTGATGCTGCTCGTTACCGTCTTCCATTCGGAATTGACGACTGTCGCCGCCGTCTCTTTAGGCTGCTGCAGAATGTTCCTTCTCTCATTTTACTTTTTTTTGCTTTATAGTTTATCCACAGCCTCCAGCTTATCCGGCTGGTCCGGGTTATGCCCCTCAACCCTATCCTCCTCAAGGTGACTAACCATTTTTGTCTACACAAACATGCTGACACGTGAATTCTTGTTTCCATTTTTGCGCATATCTAAACCCACCCTGTATCTATGTACGCATGTACCCAAACACGAACACTATTGGTCACGCGTCTGTGCTGCGGTTTCGTGATATAATGGCTAGCTTATTCCTTCATTCCGTCATGGGGGTCATCAGTTTATCTATTCACAAATGTAGTAAGGTATTCCTAGGCGCCGCTGTCTCGCGTCGCAATTCCCTTGGTTAAAAATGCTCTATTAACTAATTTCGCTTAATCCATCACTGACATCTTCAAAAAGTTATTTGACGTTTCTTTTAACTTTTGTGGTTTGAGATTTCTTTTGGTGTGAGCAATGGGTTGAAAGGGGAGGATTGATTGTATCACTTACGTAAATGTATTGTTCTTTATCCTAGCTGGTTTTAATGCTCCGCAAAGACCATACACGGAACAACCCAGTAAGTACCTTTGAACGGATGAAGTAGTTTTCACCTTTTTTTTTCCACGCTCCAACTCCGTGCAACAATGGTTGCTACGGTCCTCCCTCTTCACCTGCTCAGTTCAATGCAACAGCCTCTGTTGGCGACATTAATTCCCTTGCTAAAGTGCAAGGTGTGACTCATGTTTGGATTCTCCGGTTCACACCATTCAAACAAAATTGTCTATGACCCCAAAAGTTGTGGGTGTACGATCCTCTTAAGGGTTGGCAATAAACTGAACTACTATGACATTGTTGGCGACACTGGAATAACCTCACCTTGCCCATTGTGTCGCACAAAACATTTTTAGCCTTTGTCACCTCTATCTCTTACCTTTTGTTGACCTGACATTTCACCAAAGTGTGCTGCTGTCACGTACCTTCAATTTTGTCCTAGACTACGTGAAGGCCTAGGTGCTTTTTATTGCGCTGTCTTATTTTGCGATGTATAGCTATTCATAGTTGAAGATGAGACTCTGTTAGTAGATGTACTGGTTTAATTATCTCCGCATCGATTGGTTGTCACTGCTACAATGAATCTTGTTGTTGCATGATTTTGCATATCCCTATCCTGCTATAAACTTTAACCAAGTATGAACAAGGAGTTTCTTGTCGTGTACTTTATTTTTTGTTACATTTCCTAGAACGTCGCTACGCTTTCTGAATTACTAAGACTTGTCGCACGCCTGTAATTTCGCTGCCTATTAATACTGCCTTCTAGCAACTGTGGTATACACCTCTGGCGCACTGGGCCCAGGTCCTTCGCAATTCTTTTGTCCCAGATGTCAGAGAGAGGTGCTAACCAACGTCACCTATGAATCGGGTCTTCTCACGTGGATTTTGGTCGTTCTCATTTTCTTCCTCGGGTAGGCCGCTTTCCGCTGTTGCACTTAGTTCGCATGATTTGCTTCTTCACCGAGAGTTTTCTTTTTTCGTGCGCCTTGGTGAAACCTGGCTGTGAATGTCATAATAGATAACGATAACTCCCCTAGTCTTAATGAAAGATTTACTAGTGGGTGTGGTGGGGCCTCGCCGTTTGTATGGCTTCTAGGGAGTGCCAAGTGTCAAGATTTTCATAGTCTAGAAGCTGGAGTATCAGGATACTGAGTCGGGTTCTTAAGCAATCCACCCGCGCGAATGCGGGCACTCTACCTCACCTGTGTAGGTTGCTCATGCTACATGCTTTCGTCAATATTGAGCCTACGATCTGCGTGGCCTTTTCCAGTGTCGGTTGAAGTACTATCACCAGTGGAACGTGTGTAGCTAGGGTTTAGCATTGCACCCTATAGGTTTTCTCGGTATCGCACTTGGCGTGTTGCTTCTGTTCATGGGATTTATGGAAGCCTAGACACATTGCATTGTTTAGATTTTGCGCCAAGTAACCTTAATGTCTGTTACTGCTTTGGCATCTCTCAAATAGGCATGTTCTCACAATGCCTCATAAATTTCTATAGTTTTGCATCAAAGGCCCTGTCACTGGGATTTTAGGAAGAGCGCTTGTGACTTCACTTTTGTCTTCTGCAGACCATTCTGGGCTGTTCTTATAAATTCAATCTATTGCCCCCTTTTAGTGGTTTCCTGGGCTGTTGTTTGATTCCGTTTTGCTGCGACTGCGATAAGGACGTGGTGCATACCTGTCCGCATTGCAAACAAACCCTCGGGGATTACAGTCGCTTGTGAACTACCCAATCCATCTTCCTGCCTTCTTCCCTTCTTTTCATCATGCTCTCATTTGCCATGTGTGCTTTTTGAGTCGCCTTGGACAAGGCTTTTCCCATCATGCATAAGAAAACGTTGATTCTTTGCTTTTTTCCACACTCATATTTTCTTACTTTTTGGGTACCTGATGTTTGGAAAGAGGCATTCGTTGCACCAGCTCACCTCCGATTTGTATTCAGGACTATGCTTGATTAATGCAAACTATGGTTGGTAATCTTGCAATACTGTCCATCTTTCAATGCGCCTTCTTTTATGGCTGCGACACTTCTGTTGGATGTATATGGTGTGGATCTAGTGCCCGGCCCGGTGGAGGTTGCATGTGTAGGCGCATACGTTCATGTATCCGCGCTTTCTTACCAAAAATGTCATCACATGCCTTGTTTTTCCTATCAATCACTCCAAAACCATGAAATGTGTTGATAATCAATGCACAATCGAGATCAAATGCGTGCTCGATGTGGTCATATGCGTAGGGTAATCATTCCAAAGATGGCCAGTGGTGCTTGCATGCAATTCATTGGCGTAAGCGGTGCTTGCGTCTTGAGGGCATAGGAACTATGCAAAAAAGGGTGGGATGTTTCTGTGGCGGTTGGTGACTGATGCGTTGTGTGCTTTGCGTCGATTCACATAGCTCTTCTGTGGGTAGCTATTTTCATGTGAACTGCGGGAATCTGCATGCGTGCGCGCGTTCTAAATCACTGAATCGACAGCAGCAGACATCGGTCTATTGGATATCGCCTTTTTGCGCTCAGACGATGACCTCACTCCCAAACCATATTCAGCTTCGTCAGCGCACCTCTAGCCGTCCTAATGACTGCCAGACAATGATGTCCCATTTAGTACAGTGTGGCTACTCAATGAGAAATTCTAAGTATAAATCCTTTTGCTTTTTCCAAAGGGGCGAGAGGTGTGCAGTCAGTAGACGGCTGTGGTTAGCCCCGTTTCTAGGAGGCATGTTCACTCGCGCAAGTTGAGCTGGAGATGCTACTTAAGTGGTCAGCAGTAGCAGCAGAATTTGCGGTTTTCCTTCGAAAAGAGAGGGTCAATTCATCGTTGGCAGCTGACCATTCGCCACGCTCAAAAGTCTTGCACGACATTTTCGCTTCTCGCAGTACAGTACTCAAAGTTGCGGTGCAATTTATTAGACTTGTTTGTTTTAAGTAACGCAAGTCACGATCTGCCGGTTGATTGTAGTCAATCCTATTATCGTTTCTTCCTGACAAAGTCCTTAGTTCCAAGGTCTTGTACTCACAAAGGATGAGGGGGTTAGATGCGTGGAATCCCTCTTCCCACGATTTTTTCATGTCAGCTTTGAAGTGTGGGTTTCAATGACGTTTTATATAGCATGCAACATCATTTTACTGCTCCACATTGGTGTAAAGTATTAGCAATTAAAATCGGCAAACAGTCTATCCCACATCTCTGTATTAATTTTGCGGAAGATGTTTGTGTTGTTTGAAATTGCAAAGAAACGAAGTAGAAAACTTTTGCCTTTTTTTCAGTGGACCACTGTTCTGCTGTCTGATTCCTCTCTGCTGTCCTCCATGCAAGGATGTGGAGCATCACTGTCCCATCTGCGGTCGCTTTTTGGGCTACCACCAGCGCCTTTAATTCCTGTGGCAGGTTTTGCTTCCTTGATGACAATCCTTTGGCTCCTGATTTATTATGTACTTGATTTGTGTCTTCTGATTTAGAGTTTGTTATGTGCCACTATTCCTCCATCCTATCTGGTGCGATCATGCCAGTTCTCTTGGTTCTGTCGTAATAGTTAATGAAACTCGAGCCTACCGTGTTAATGGGTGTTGGGACCTAAGAACAGCGTATTTTCGTCCAATCGTCTTGAGTTTTAGTGAAAAATAACAAGTCGGGACGTGAGTGGCTTGATTTACTGGAGATGGCTCTACTTGTGGGATAAAAATTCAGGCACATCTGTGCAGTTGAGTTGGCGTCATGGTTTGACTCCAACTTCAGCTCTCTTTGGGGATTAAACACCATCTTAAAGCGATTTTTTACAAAATCAGCACTGTTAGCATTTCAAAATGCATTACACAAAAATCAAGAAAAGAGCGCTTTTCAAAATTAAGGTTTATTATTATTAAAATACTCTTCCCTAGATGAGTTCCCGTACCGCCTGTTTGGTTTCCTGTCTTCCAAACGTGTTTCTTTGTAGCTTGCGAAGTAATTTTTATGTATTCGCAGCTAAACTTGGTTGACTTTATTGATCAATTAAGGGTAACAATGGAAAGAATGAGTTGACGCAGTGTCAGGACGCATATTCGCGGTTAATGTCTCCAAAAATTACGTTGATTTGCAGGAACCACTTCAAGTACATGACTTGAGAACTTAAGGGTCAGTATTGATGTGCAGATTTACAGATTTCCATTCCCCTGGATGCAGTCACTTGGATTTCCATCGTCTTGCAAGTGTCATTCACATTAATACTTGATCGTGTCTACAGAACTATGGAAAAGATTTTTCAAGCTGAACATTCCATAGAAGATTTCTTCTCAGGAAATTCAGGCCGACAATGGCTAAGACGTTCTAAGAGCACTGCAGTGACTGGCGGAAGCAGTAGTTGAAAATAGTTAGGACTGCTTACTTGGTACTGAATTGCATTCACTAATGCTGATTTCATTTAGAGATTAAAGCTCTAAATTGACTTACGTAAGGTAGACGATCTTCAAGATGTTGACTTCCTTCACGCATTTCTTCAACATGCCGCATTATTCACCAGAAATTGGTTTTTTTAGACATCTTTGGCCTAACGGACGTTCATTGCTCCTACCTCCGGACTTGGCTAAGCTTGTACCGTGACGATAAAAGCTGACAATCATGCCATTTTAATATCTTATGCCTGTACAAACATAACCTTGCTTAGTTTGATGGTAGGACCATAATTTTGCAAACAAACAGAGCACCCCAGTAGACGGTATGCATTCGGCAAGCAGAAGGTGTTGGGGTTATTGACATGGCTTGGAGGCCAGTCCACCCAACAACGGTACAATGGCAGAGTCACAAGTTCCCCATTGCAAAAATCGAGAATTAAGCAAGCAACATATTATTGTTTTCCTTAAAAAATAATACAATCCAAAGGCGAAGTATTCTCCAGCTAAACTCGAGTGAGTTAATCAACGTTGTACAAAGAAAAGCTTTCGTAGTGGTAATTGACGCCACGCAAAGCTCAGAATTTCGTATTAGTTATATGATGAATGCAAATCCCATTAAGCCACCAAAATCGAGTCCACTAAGCAAAGGGAAACGCTATGGATGGTTATGAAGAATTCTTTGACTTTGGATGCGGTTCCCAAAGATAGCGATATAAAAAGATGAGATAAAGACGTTAACGATTATAAAAGGGAGCCTCGGATTTGCTAAGGCTGGCCTCCTGTTATTAGTATTGCTTTCATAAAAACTTGATTTTTCCGTTTATTTTGGAACCAATCTACTATGCAACACTTTTTAGGGTAGAGATTGACTTTTCGCCAATTATGGATACTATACTTGTAAAATCAACAGCCTGAAGGGTACTCTAATGCTATTTCTGAAGAAGTGGGTACGCTTGCTCATCCATAGAAGCTGACTGCATTAAACGACCCAACGACTACGCCTCAATCCTGAAGTCTAGGCCAAGAGGGTATTAGAGAAAATATCTTACCAAACTTTCATTCCTCCAAAGTTAAGTGTATGCATGGTTCACAAGCATAATAATGACTCCGTCCCATTGCCATGGTACCCACGCTCACCTTGTGCGAGCGACGCTAGTAGCGCCAGCACGCATACCCACTGGTCCCCACACCTGCATTACGTTAAGCAATTTGGCGCGGTCTAAGGTCGTCCGCATGCCCATCCTTTCCTCCTCCACCCCAGAAAGTCTTGCTTGATGCAACGACCCATAGACGGGTACTGACCTTTTCTACGAAATACATCATTCCCCCTTCCTCTTTTGAAGGCAACGTAACACCCGTACTAAGTGGAAACTACAATCACCAAAAGAAATACGACCTCATTTAACATTTTATGTCCTAAAATAATATAAATCCTAAGTATTTTTAAGACGAACGACTGGGTTTACAAATAAGTGATTAGACGGTCACTGCCACCAGCATCTCACCTCTAATGTCAGGCAAGCAACGCAAAGAGCCCTGACACCAATCACGTCACGCATAAGAGTAAACCGCTACACTATTTATAAATGGGATTAAAAACCTTAAAAACCGACAAAGCAGGTCTCTGTAAGGGTACGCCTCAGCATCGAACAGACAGATTCAGCGACCCCCACCCGAATATCAAGAGGCTTTGTAAATAAAGGCTAGTGGCAAAAGCGAAAACAAGTCTTATTTGATGATTGAAAAAAGGTGATTACATCAGCCGTAAGTAAGTAAACGGCGCTGAATAGATAGGAAGTTGGAGTGGGAGAGCGAAGCAAATCTAAAGGCGCCTGTAGATGCCCAGTACTCGGTGGCAGTCTGGGCACTGATGCTCCACGTCTTTGCACGGAGGACAGCAGAAGGGAACCAGACAGCATAAGAATGGTCCTCTATCAAAAGAATGTGCAAGTATCCCCAAAAGAACTCATAGCAATAAAAAACTATCCTCGCCAAGGGAAATATTATCAGATTGATGCGCTTCAATAACCAATCACTGAAATTATGAATGGTTAGTCGAAATCCACAAATTAGAACGTACCCAAAAACAAAGATAAGGCAGCAGGAAAGCCAGGTGAGTCTCCCATTCTGATGATTCGTTTTGGTAACAACTGGACGACTACAAGTTGGACAGAAGATCTGCTGGGGGCGAGAGGATAAGGTGGATGGCTGCTGAATGACGACTGTCGTGGGAGCTAAAAAAAGGCAAACGTCTGCAATTTTTTTGGAAAGTAACTTAAATGCTCCGTCAAAATAGCAGTCCAACACTTGAAACCAAAGCAAGTTAATTATATAAATAACCCATTTATTTAAAAGCGGCAAATAATCAGATGTAGTATCTATAGTACCCTCGTCTTTGAAAACAGAATTACCACAGATTGGATTATTATTTATTTTGTGACGTGTACAGACTAGCTATATTAAGACTTCCATCGTAAGGGAGTGAAAGAAAAACCAGTACCTACCTGGCACTCCAGAAGAATACTTGTCATGAGCAAGGGCCATAGTTGAGGTGCAACAGACCCTTAAAAACAGAAAATGATAAAACGTAAAATCAATCAATGTTTCAAAGAATTCAGACTATTTTCTGAACGCGCCAAATTGTAAATAATGCGTAAATGCTCAATATATTCATGCAGTGCAATAAAGTTCTAAATATTCAGCTCGAGATTCAGAGTAATTATGTTTTAATTATTAGCCTACCAAGTTCAAAAGCAATATTCATGCAAAGAAGCACAACGAGCTTAAAAACTCAATTGAGAAAGGACTCGAAGCCCTGGAGGAATAACAATGTACATGAGAATGACTACATAAATGCAAAATGAACTGTTGAAAGAATTTCGTGCATAATGTAAATATGGATTACGTGACGTTAAAAATAACTGCATTGTAAACAAAAAGAATTACCCAAAGAAAACAGCGAATGACCCCAACAGTAACAACTGATCAGAGAATCGAATATCGGACAAGGGCTCAATGGATTGACCTAAGCAGTTTAAACAAGACATATTACCAAGATATCATGAAAACCAGGACCAGTAGTGCAGCAAAACCAGCTGATGAAGTATGTATGCGTATGATAAATATTTGTTTTGCTTAATTTGAACGTCTTAGATGATGCGGTACTAACAATAATATGATGTTGCGATTCTTCTCTCCCTTGGGTGGATGGACTGCTAGCTATCAGTGTAACGCTTTGTTAGTTTGGACTCCTGATTTCGACCAATTGGGTAGCCATATTTGCTAACCATTTGGTTGGCCTCCGGGCTATGCTAGCGGTCCCAAATCCCTCTCTTGCCAGAATGCATGCATTATGCCCTTTAAAGAAGCCTCTGGAAGCTACAGTCAGTTGTAATACTTTGTTTGTTTGAACTGCCGGTTTTGGTCACTTGGGTGGCCATATTGTACTTAGCCGGTTGGTCGACCTTTGGGCCGTGCCAACAGCTCCCAAGCCCTCTGTTTCCAGAATACATGTATTCTACCCCCAGTACTATGCCTTCTTTTATCTTAAATGAAGTCTCGGGACGCTACACAGTGCCTTGAACTTAACCTTTAGTAATTACATACTTGTACGAATTTTAAGTAACATATTTCTAAATTACCAGTTTTATGGGAGCAAACTTGAGTATCCAACTCTTAGACATCGTTTCACATAAGTAGAATGCCCTTACATTGAAAAAATGTAACAAAATTTATTGGCGTTTAAACTTTCCTAACTTCCCGTTGTTATACTAATCCAAACGATTTTTGTAAGACCAAAAAGAGGTGTTTTTTCGCTTTTAACGTTTGGAGGTTGTAATACTTATTTGGACGGGTAGAGAATGTCCCAGCCATGGAGACATTTGAGTTTATCTATTGACCAGTTCTGCTGCACTTCAAGGTTGTTCTTTATCCGTGTTGCTAAGCTCAACCGACCAATTTACCTCAATATGTCTCTGCTTAGCATTTTTCTAATAAAAATGGAACATCAATTCCCACCGTGTGTTATTTACTTGTGCCATAAATGTAATTAAAGTCCACTAGGCACGTTTCCTAATTTTGCTACTTTCCAGTCAATTCGTGTGCTTTTCTGACTAGTTACTGGAGGGCTACGTCATGGACATTAAAACAACTCGATGATTTTGTTCCTAGTGCACTGTTTCCCATTCGCATGTATTTTTAGGCTAAGTACAGATTATTATTAATCAATTCGGAAAAGTACTCCAAACACCTTAAGGCTTGTGGATACGTTCCTTCCAACTGTTGGGTTTTTCTTCAGGCTTTACTCACCGATAACCCCCATCCCGACAACACACAAGGTTGTTATGGCCTTTTCGTTAGACGTATACTGGGTATTGCGCCTTTCTGTAGGACCTTGCATTCCACGTGGCTTTCAGTGCAGTCAATTTTTGGGGGTATATACCCACTGTTTCCGACTTGACTCGCCGAAACGTGCCATGCAGTCCCGGATAATTTGCTTCCAAATGGGAATCTCGCTTGTCAATAAGAACAGCGATGCAGTTGACTGGTGATTGGCGATACGAGAACCCTTTCTCGGTGTATTTGAAGCTCAGCAATGCATTGTTTCATCGAAATGGAGGAAACACGCTTGACCCCCACTTCACCACACGGACGTACTTCCTGCTATCCTGCGTGAATTTCCTTGTTGGTTGTAATGATCCTCATTTCCCGTCTCGACAGAAACTTTCTCGAAGCTTTTCAGCAGTCCCCCAGTTCCAATAATGCCCACTAAGTACTGCACAGCTCCTCAAGACGCTAGTTTGCATTCCCTTCAGTTTGGTGAGGTTGCGGAATCTATTAAATCCATAGAGGAGACGATTGCGGACCTGTTCGGCAAGACCTCCCATTCCGAGACAAATGTTCCTTCGCCATTTGGGCCCGTTATTGGCTGACAGCCTAACTGTCCTCCGAAATACTCCTTCTCAGAAATGTGCTCCGCGGTCGTATCAATATAGAGCTCATTTCTACAATCATCCTGCGTGAGACACCACGTATAAACATGAATCCTTCTTGACGAGTCCCGGTTATCGCTACGAACGGTTGCACGATCGCTATCACACCAGCATGGGCGTCTAGGTTTGGGGGAGAGCATGTTCGCTACATATTACTGGTGCTTTCACCTTGATCAAAGTAATATCACATTCCCCACGAAGCTTAGTCTTGTCTTGCACCGAGATTTGTCCCTGAGTCGTTACACCACTCAAAGTATCAAAATGAGAATCTTGAAAAGCGTTTTAAGATGACCTAAGTAGCTGATGAAGATGGCCGCTTGGATTCATAGCCCCTTGAAGTCTTATCGGAGTGGGAGAACATCTTGCGAAATCAGGACAAGAGAACTGTGATTTGAGTACGTATATCGAGCGCGTTAGCTTGTAGTGGGAGTCGGATTGAGCTGTCAGTAGTTTACCCAAACGAAGATCCAACAGAGAAGATGTGAATATGAGTAAAAGTGCTTCGCGTATGAATGAGGCCGAGTTCATGATGTTGGTCACGGCGCGAAGAGCGAGAAGTGAGGAGAAACAGCAAAGGGCAGAGAGGAGAGAGGACATGCGGTGGCTTGACTTGAGAGTCGTGCATAATTCCAGTGAAAGACTACCGCATCACGCCAAGCCTGTGTGCTCGTCTTTGTCTCAGTCATCGCTTAGTTTAAATGTGCGAGCATGTCCGCAGAAGAGTGAAAGAGGGTTATGAAAGGCTCGAAAACACCTCATGGTAAAGACTGCCTGGGTTAGTTTAAAAACGCAAAAAAACATCGATGGAAAGGGGTTACAAGTGGTTGGTAGATGTAGACAGTAGTATACAGATGAACGAGCATCACACGCAGCCGGTAGTGTACTCTAAAAAGTGAATGAAGGTTGCAATCGTGGTCTGTATGCGGATTTTGGGAGAAGTAATCCTCATTAAATTTTTGACCCCGAAAACCGGCTCACTCAACATGGAAGTTAACTGTGTGTGCTGAGCGCCACAATAATTTAAGAAATCCGCATTTGGTAGGGGTACAGATGTCATGATACAATGAGCAAGCTGTTAACATATCACCTCATAAGGCGTCCAATTCAACATCAAGTAGCTTACTCGCAGGACCCCAGATTCGGATTTCGCCATCATCGTTGACCGAAGCCATCATTGTTGGGATGGTAGGATTCCAGTGAACTCCGGTAACCGGAGTATCGTTGCTATTAGCTGCCATTGACGAGTGAATAGGCCTGCTACCTTGGGAACTGCCGACGCGCCAAATGTGGACGAAGCCATCTAACGATGGGCGAATGGAGAGAAGCCAATGATTAGGAAAATATCAGAAGGGCCCTCCATCGAGCAGGGAAGAGAAAACGAAGAGAAGCAAAGAACTCACTCTCACTTCCGCAAGCGATAAAGTCCTCGTTGAAACCACAGAAAGTGTAGTACAGTTTTTGTTGAACCTGATGGTGGCCGTAGAACCGTTGAATAATACCATGAGATTCCAAGTCCCAGAGAATTATTCCCTAAAGCAACATATGTTTATTGCTCGGAGCTAAAGAGCCGGTGTCGATGAAAACTTGTTGGTCTCCAAAGTATTATGCCATGTGTTTATGGAACCATGAGACACCGGCATGAATTCCAATTTGAATGAAGCACCTACCTTTGCAAAAAGGGCCCATCAATGGAAGGAATATAACTCTGCATTAAGCATTTCCTGAACTACTGAAGCAATTAACTTGCTCATAATACTCCTAAGATATGCACTGCCCACCAGTTGTCAGCATCTTGGGCCGGATTTTGTATTAAAAGCAGTGGCTATGCTAATTATACCTGAAAGAATTCGGTGGATAGTATTGTTTTTTAAACGAAATTTAATTGGGGCAATCTCGCTTAAATCCATTGTTGGGTGGAGAACGAAGGTGTGATTCAATGCATGCATGCATGCAAATGCAAATGCGAGCGGATGGATAAAATTGGAGGGGTGACATGCCTTTGAGTTGAGACCCACGAGAAGACGCTTGCAAGAAGGTGAAAGCACGATCGATTGGATGGGATGCATCTCCTTAATTAAAGTGGCCTGATGCAGGAGACCGTAGACCTGTCCTTGCGAGATCGATGCCGAGGCAGAGTTGGAAGCAGAAGCGGTCTGCGTTGTACCCACTACTGCCTCCGTGTTCGTTGAGACGTCTGCCGTGTCCGAGTCAGCCTCCTGAAGCCCCGAAGCCATCGTTGCCCTTGACATACACACAAGGATATCCAATCACCCTATTCACAGCCCGTGGCATACTGGATGCATTGCTCCAACACAAAGGTAAGATCTCGATAACTTCAGCGACTGAGGCCTAACCGCAAATAGCATCCTGTTATCACCATACTGGTGATAATTCCTAAACGATAAACACTTCCTCTGTAATACTTTTTTTCAAAAGTAGCCGGTACATACCAAAACCCAATGAATGTGCCTTTTTCTCAAACTCAGAACTCAGGTGAGTGACGGTGTCACGTCGTCATAAGAACATGAAAACAAATCATGCAAGCAGGACTGTCTTGCAACTTATTATTGAAACGCGATGGACCTAAAAGTTGCACTCGGTTTCATTTTAAAATCAGCCTGAAGGCTACGCGAAGGCTTTAGCCGAGGATATCATGTATTTCTCCAGCGTGGTAAATCCTACATACGTAGAGGCTTTTGCCGGAGCCGTGATACTAGTTTAGTGATGAAAAAAATGTTCACCTAGTTGAAAGTCTGCAATTCGCTACGCATTGCACTGCATAATTGTGGCCCAACGTAATAACAACACCAGACCATTAAAAAAACGAGTTGCGAAAGGTGTGAATTACGCAGCTGCGGTTCCAGTTCGTGACGTGTTTCCTCCAGCACTAGTACTGCCGCTACCACTACCACTGGCATTGCCGCGAGGGATTGGAATGGTCGAGATGCTGCCTGATCGCCAGTAGTAGTTCTGCATAATGCTGGGAAGGGCAGAAGTCATGACCGTGGCAGCAGCAAGAGAGGCGGGAAACGAAGAAAGAGGAACTGACTCGACGGTATACCCAGTGCCAACGGGTCCAGGACCAACAAGACTGGAAACGCTCGACGTGCTGCCGTCCCTGTTGATAGCTTGTAGTGCAAATCCAGGGCTGGTGAGACTGGGCTGTATCTGAACCACCACTTGCTGTGCCAGGCTTCCGAGGTTTCGTGGATCTCCCGCAAGACCTAAAATACTCTGTTTTTCTCACCAAGCGCACCTCCCTTGATAATGCGTTATAAGTCTTTGTTGTTGCTCACAATAGAAACTTTTACCAATCACTCAAATCTTTGCAGTAACTCTTAGGTAAGAGTCGATCTGTACTGTTAAATCTACTGATAAACCCCATTTAGATACAACCGAAATAAAAATACTAATGCTCGACCATTTTAAAAATAAACGCAAACGTTACAGAAACTGACAACATCGAAATAGCACAAAATGCAACAGCAGCAGCAATAGCAGCAGTGCCACAAAGAACATCATACCGATGACAGAACCAGGAGTGCTGGCAGGTTGTGGCTGCTGCCTGCCTATGCCAAGAACACCGAAATTGGAGTCGGAGGTGGTCTGACGCATAGGGAACACATTAACCCCACCCGGGGTGCCAGCGGGCGGTGGTGGTGGCGGTGGTGGTAGAGGAGTCAGAGGGACACCAACGGAAGCCCCTCGACCTCCGGCACGCGAGGAAAAGAGGGCGTTCTGCAGAGCCACGATAATGGGAGCCACACCTCCCCCACGTGTAGCAGACCACATATCGGTTTCCTGCGGCAAGGCATTTCCACGACCGGCGGAAGCCGTACCGACCGCGCTACTGTCACTTCCAGAGCCCGAAGTGGTGTAACCAAAACGGAATATCCGGATGCGATACATGTGATCCACAATGAGCAATTGATCAACGGGCGCAAGGAGTTGCTCCAGAGCGGCAGCAGCAGCTGTCGAAGGGCTTCGTAGCGACGTATCAGGATCCATCTCTATGGCGGCTTCGGGTGTGAACCCAGCGGCGAGGGTGGCTGCTACCATGGCAGCAGTAGGTGTTGGTGGGGGAATGATGGCAACCATGCACTGCACTCGGCAATATTCATGCGTAAACAACACCTTGCCATTATCTTCGGTGTCCTGAATGAAAGACGTTATTCAAGGCCGAACGGGAAGTTTAATAATTATTTCTCAATTATTTAATTATTTCTAGCAACAAATATAGCATAGTAGTGATAAAAACACATTTTATTGCTGAATTTTGACTTCCAGAAGCAGGAGCAAAAACTCAGGAGCATGTATATATCAATGTAAAGAACACTGCATTGAAATCTTGACTACGAGGACGGGATTTCACAGTATGAAAGTGTAGAAAGAGAATACGAGCTCACAATGATGTGGAAGCAGCCGCCTTTAAGGCCACCAAAAGCAAGCTTCCGACTATCGGCAAAGAAAGCAGCCGTTATGTAGACATCCTCGGTCCTTTCCAGTTTCTGGCACACCTGGCGTCGGTTGACAACATCAAAGACCACAATTGGCTCAGGCCGCAAACCACAGCAAACAGCAATTCTGACAGACAAAAAAAATCCTGCCGGTATAGTGCATTATTTTTATTTTTGTTAGGAGAACTTTTGTGACGATGCCTGCACCAGTAATACTCCAATGGCGCATGATTTCATGAACAAATTCGATTATTTTATAAATGATTCTAAAAACATCTAGAATTGACGGAGTCACCTCTAGCACTCATCACACCAAACATATTGTAATAAAAAACCAACCCTTATCCGACAGAGAAACAGACCAAATACTTCTTTCATGGAATTGTGAAGACTCTATTTAAAGGATCCTACATCGGCTGCCCTGATCACGAATGCAGCCAATCCTAAGGGAAAAAGAGGAGAGCTTCCCTCAATATCGCCGATCACAGCAGACAAAATATACCACACCAGAATGCAATTCGCAATCGCCGATCCGCGCATCGTAATTTAAATGCATACACGATTCACCCAGCGGCCGCAACTAAGGCATCAAAGCCATGAGTAGGCAGCGAGAAAAAAACACCGAGTAGGGTAGGACTGGTAGGCAAAAAATTTACGTGGAATGCAACCTGTGTGATGAAAGTCTCACGAAAGTACTTATAAAAATGTGCAAGGTTTGAGGCCCACTGCGTAAATGACCACTAGTTTCCACCAATTTAAGCATTCCTATCGACTCAACTGCACCATTTATTAGGGAGTGTCAGTATTCACGTGGTTTACCACAAAAATTACGCTTCTTAGCGCTGTGGCGACGTAACACTGATTTTTGCTTATAAATATAGCAAAATTAAAACCGGCCTATTAATCCCAAACTCTCAAGGCCTATTATTTGGCTTTGTAAGTTCCCATTTAGACCATAATTTAATTTTACCAAATGCATTGAAGACAACACCAGCGATATCGGCTGAATTATCACCTGTCACATCCGAAAATAAAGTGCTCATTTTTTTCAAAAGCTTTTCAAAATGCGCAATATCATAATTTACTACCTCATTTTACTAAGTAATGGAAAGTGGAATCACAGTAGGAAGTAGAAGCGACACCTTTGTATTTTGTAACAGCAAGATTAAGTAAAAGCGCTCCCGTAAAAATAGCTTTAGTGATAATATCAGCATTCAGTGGAAATTGACATGCAGGGTTTCGCAAACATCTATTTAATGTGGTGCTTCTCTTACTCTGAAACATCTTTATTGGAATTAAAACCAGTGAAATTTTAAAGCCGAAGATCAACCGTATTAATTACCGCGCATGTGAGTTATAGCGTCAACCGTTGCCACCACAAACCGCGGCTCGATACTGGACAATCAAGACGTTTACATTTCCAAAAAAAGACTCAGTAGCACATTGTCTACTTAAGCAAAGTGCCAGAAATTGACTCTTATGCTCTGAAATAGGACGTCTTAGCGGCATTATTCAACACGGCGTTTGTCCGTGAAACGCATCAGATGCGACCTCATTAGTCCGATAAAAAGTGGAGTGGACTGCTGAACTGCTAACGAAACATAAGAAGGGTGTGACGTGCATAAAAGAATACTACAATCCAAAGTTCCAGAACGAATCTACTTATTAATCTAAGCAAATTAGTTTGAAGCGTGAAACTGGAAAAGTGGGTGAAAAGAGTCCATTCAAATTCTACCAATCATAAATCGCAATTCTTAGGTAGCAAATAAATGGTATCAGTGCGAGGAATGGAGAAACAAAATTAATCATTTTTCTAGCAACCTCAAAGAACCAATGATGGCACGCTGCAACCAATGTCTAGCGGAGGTAGTTACAACGCCTACGAAAGAGCAGTAAAACTATATTTGCAGGCGCGATGCGGCTTACTTTTTTGAGTCTGGTGACCAGCAGATATGATTGATGGATGCCTCTATGGTGTAAATGGTTCGTGGGGAATGAATTGTATGTGATTCCGAGTCAACTTTCCAGACGTCTACGTTGGCATCCTTACCACCAGTGGCCAGGTAATTGCCATCAGGCGAAAAAACGCAGAAGTAGAGCTCGCTCTCTCGATGCTCGATTTTCTGAACGGTGAACACAGGAAAGTCCTGTCTACAAAACAAATAAAAACCTGATTGCCTCTGGGTTTGAAGATGGCTATTGCCTTTTATCTCCCATTCTTCTACGGTTATAGGGCCCATTGACTTCGCCATACATTCAGACAAATCTGCTGAAGTTAACGTATCCGCTACCAGCGTCAAATGCAAGCTCCACACCTATTTCCTTAAATGAGCCCGACATCACAAATACACTACAGGTTATTTGCCCTCTCATGATAAAGAGTTCCGAGATGTCCCACCACAGATGGCCGGCTTAATTGAAAAAAAATTATAACAAACGTAGGATATTCCTGGTCCACGATAACTAGTTTGTTTAACCCTTGGGCATTTGAGTATGTCAGAAAATTATTGACAACTGATGTGACAGAACAAATAATCTGGACTACAGTGGTCGATTTTTCTTCGAATTTCTGGAGCATATGCATTCCGTGCATAGTCAGAGTGCCTGAATTTCCCCGGTCTGACAATGACACCATTAGACGCACCATTACAAGTCTGAAAGCCGGAGTATTGACATCCAATTTGTTGAAATACTAACAGTTTACCAAATACCGTCTCGCATTTTGGCAAATTAAATAAGCATTCTTGTGGTTCAGTAGCTTTGAAAACAGGTTTGTAATGTAAACCTATTCGCACTAACCCAGTGATTAGTGCTCCTTTGCCTCGAGAAGATAAAGTAAACTACAAAGTTAGTACAGTGGGGAACCAAAATAAGTGACGGATAAACGCAATAATGCCACTGGTAATGTGAAGATGCAACCAGAACTGTCTGTTATGTATCTAGCATTGAAATTCTCTAACATCATTTATCCTGTTAAAAGTAAAACAGTAGAACTGAATGGAAACGTAAACATACATGCTACAGGCGTGCGGTTGTAGTAGTGACGCGGACGCCAAAGCATCAGACCAACAAATTGGCTGTGTGTGAAAAGTGCAATTCGCAAGCTGGGCCCGCATAGCTTCTGTGATTAGAGTTTCTAGTCTGTTCGGTGGAAGCATTGTTTGTGCGGGCATGAAACGTTGGATACATTCCACAAGGGCAGATCGACTTCCACCATTTGCTCCACTCCAGCCACCCGCTTGAGCGCGCAATTCTTCAGCTGTTCGACACATGAGACATCTGAAAAAAATAGTGTCGAGAAAATTTGAGGTGTTAAGAAAGTTCATTGGCGTTGGAACTCACTGAGCCAAGTTCTGAAGGCGTTTCTGGTCAGGTTTAAGAGGCGTTATGCGGTAGCGAAGAAGAGAAAGAGCTGAAACGACCTCTTCAGCCTCAAGAAATTCAAGAAACTGTTGTTCCAATAAAAGAAACCGAATATGAGCCAAATTTGATGGGTTGTCTATCGTAGGAGCTAATTCCTCAACCGCTTTCTCAGTCTAAAATCAAATCTACGTTAGTTTATCGACATATAAAGTAATGTATAAAAGTAACAGTGCAGTTATACAGCATTCCAATCGCCTGATAGTATAGCCGCTCTGAGATCGGTAGCCGGTTGGGGCTCCAGAACAATGCCTGAATCTTTCGCCAATTGCTTGTACGCATTGCTAGAAAATTCGCCATATAGCCAAAAAGTAATTACTTATATCCCTTGTTACAAAGGTATTGTCCAATTAAGCGAACCATTTCTATGTCCCGCGTATGCAAAGGCTTTGTAGTGACCCCATTGAGCTTCTCTGCTACAGCACCAGCTTTAACGGTGGATGGTAGCTCAACTGTCTGAGAGTTTGGGAAGGACATACTCCACAACTATGCTAAAAGGCTACGTCCGGGTTCTTCAAGGGAAAAAAAGGAAAAAACAAGTCGAAAAATAACCAAGTATCACGATTTGAAGAAACTGCCCAACTTACAGCTGAGCACTCATATAAACGAACTACCACAAAAAGCGGAATTAGTAACATATAGCGTTTGGTGTCCAATCAATGCAATTTTTAAATAACATTTTAATTAGCGCATCTTATGCTTGCCTTGTGTGTAGGGTTACTTGTAGTGCGCATTGTGCCTTGGAAAAAATACTTAACTGTAAATTATAACATTGACAGTGGTTGTGAATTTAATCAGCAATGCTTGAGAGATGTTCCAGAACTTTTTTAAAACCATTTAAGACCTATAAATTTAGCTTCATCTGAGTGGTGATAAAGAAAGCCCTGTTTCAAATGTCCAGATTATCCAATAATTCTTCGATTTTTCCTTTAGTTAATGGTCTCATAAAACCCATAATTGAAAAATGTGTGTGATTTTTACAAAATCCACTCATACTGGTTGCAGCATTTTTAACTAGGTAATGTGAAATACGTTCCTTGTTCTAATACACATCTAAGATTGCAAGGTGGCTGGATTTATCAACCTCTCAATTTCTCAGCCATTTATTCTCGGACACGGGACTCTAATCCCCATAAGCATCGTTCACTCTTTAACACTTGTAGGGTCTTCTTCCTTCTTCTACTCCTCCCTTTCATGATTTCTGACATAGGAAGTTTGCATGTATTGCTAACAGGTAATGCTAAAATTTGCAAACTGGGATTTCCAATCTTGTGAAGCTTGATTAACGGAGAAATGGGTTAACATTTTGATAATTTTACATAAATTTGAATTTAACCTCATTTGGGAGTCCTAGTGCCTACATAATAGAAAGTTACTTGATTAAGCACTTACTTCCCACTTCTACCAATCAAGAGCGTACAAATGCTCTCGGCTTCAAGCATTTAAAGACAACATTTAAAACATTCTTTATATCGTCGCGCAAAAAACGCCCCAAAACACTTAAAAGGCAAACTTCGTTTGCAACAAAGTAGCATTCATACTAGGACTTTCTAGGCTGCAGTTACATCTTCGCTAATGATATTTTGAGTTGCTGCCACTTCGCATGCGCCTGCGGAGCGTGTGGCTTAGGGAGCAATTCTTAGGAGGGTTGTTGAGAAATGATATCCTCTTGAGGACCAGTAGCCATCTGAAGAGTCATAAACTGCTTCTTCATTTAGGCATTGTCATCTTGCCTCTGGTGGTGCAATACTCTGGCGGCTCGAGAACACACTAATGTACTGCGCAATATGACAGCTAAATATTCGTATGCCTTAAACTCAGAAAGGCTCTTTTCTTCCTTCCCACCAAATGGGCTTTCAATCCCACCCTTTCTTGGGCAGAATTTAGAGCTCGTTGCTATCTAGAGTAGACGATTTTGTCTGTCCAGCTAATGGTAGAGCTAAACGGCACCACTTGTATTCCAACTATCCCACCCACCTGTAGAAAATAGGATAATGCTGAAATTACACATGCAGCAACCTACACGAAGGATGATATCGAGTCGACTCATGTACACTCCGACGACTGACTTGTACAAGTTGAGTTGATATTAACTTGAAATAGCCGCATATGATTTGGGGCATTTCAAGGCGGCGCTTGCAAACATTCTTCCATTGTAGCCGATAGATACGGTGCTACGTCTTGCTCTCATCCATTCCCACATTTCATGGAGGGTGTGTACGTGAGGTTGGCACGCCTCACTCCACCCAACTAGACTAGGTAGGTTGGAAAAAAGAGACGAATGTGCCTAACTTTGTACCCGAATAAATACTGCCCTACCTTATTATTGAACAAGAAATGGTTTCACCAGCCTTTACCTCAAGTTCCAATTGCTGACATTTTTCACCGACCTTTGGCTAACATGCCGGTCGATTTATAAGCATGCGTCCAGTGAGCAAACCGCATGTCAAAGCACTCATAATCAACCCTTATCACTACTTTATACTGGAACATTACTTTTCACGGTTTCCTTCAAGCAAAGAGTCGTGAATTCACCCAAGAGATTTTGAAACTTACCATTGATTCGTTAGATTACAGATGACTTTTCTAACCTCGACGCGGATAAACCATTATCATCCGCCTCATCGATATAGGCACCACATGTGTAAGATATAGGCAAACCACAAAATCATAGGACGAAGCGGAACTTCAAGATGCTGGTTTACTAACACGTAAAACTACAATCACATCACGATTAACAAGATCATAAACAACATAACAAAAGGTGTCCATGAAAATGCGCTTTTTAGTGAGATTTTGGAAGCTAATGCACAAAGTGTAAACCGCTTGCGTTTGTGAAGGGCATATCTTGGATACAGAGAAGAGGCAGTCATGCATTGAAAATAGGTAACCGGGATAAAGGCGAAGCCTAGAAAAAATTAAACAGGTTATTGAAAGGGAAAGTGATTGCTAATCATGATGGTAATCAAACCCCACTCTCTGCATGAAGGCGAATTAAGCATCGCCAGTATATTAAGGCAAAGCAAGGTGAAGTGGAGGTGCGGAAAAGCAGGTAGGAACGCTAAAGAAAAATGGAAAACAAGTTAGCGTACAAAGTCAGAGAGAGGTAGAGAAATTGCAGTTGGCGGTGACTATGGTGAGTAAGGGAGAGGTGACGTTTGAGGGGAGTAGAATTGACAAGAGCCAGAGGTTGAGAAGAGAGTGGTCGTGGTACATACCCGGCCACGGGGCCACAAATTAAAGCCTGCGGAGCGCTGAGTACGCCTCAAGCTGCGATAGCCGGGCCACACAGCTGGAGAGGAAGGCGGTGATGGCAAAGCATCTTTGTCGTCTTCTCTCCTTTCCTGCCGTCCTGCTACAGAGGTCCCGCAACCACATCCCCATGTTCAGAGGAACAAAAAATAAAGAGGCATCATGAACTTTCGCTCGCGCTTTAGCTCTATTCTTGGCATTCGGCACCATGACACCAGGACTCAATAAAAGTGTTTTACCGAGATAGTAGTTCATATATACTCCAGTTAGCACCGACCATACACAAAATTTGCAATAGGTCCCTTCTTTAAGGATTTTGTGCTTGTAAAAGAACTGTCAGGGTTCGAAGGGAATCTGTAGATAGCATACAAGTTCCGTAAATTTTTAGTGATACTGACAAACAGGAACCAATGCCAGATGGTGGAAGCCAGTCTACAATGTAATTGGAGGTTAATATAATGCAAAACTTTACCAAATAAAGAAAATAGTGTTTCATCCAACTCAAGCAGACGGTGTGGTTCGCCTAAAAGTTCCATACAATAGAAGATGGAAAAATTGCGTGTTTCTCGATTTCAGATAGCAATGCATCGGATCCAAAGTAGAGCTAACACATCCATGCTTAAAAAAGTATATGGGCTTTTTTGATCACCTTCTTGCACAAAATAAGCAAAAGCTCATTTTTAAAGCTAAGGCTGTATGCATGCCTCAGCTAGTTTCTTCTCTCCGATAGACTTTGACTGATATTTTGTCGGTTCCGAAGGCGGCTAATGGGTCATCTACTGAAACAATGATTGCCCTGTAGAGTTGCTGCAGGTCGAGTGGTGAGTGCAGTCAACAGAGTGAATCATTACACCACGTAAACAGCGTATGGCAGGTATAACATACCCCAACTTGCAGATCATTTAAAGCCAGATAGATGCCTCTAGGATGCTGTTTGCACTGATAGCAAGTAGTAAGCTCCATTCGTTCCAAAAAACCATCCTTAGAATTTGATAATGATCTAGAAACAACAGTCCTCGACCTACTCGTAAGCATCACAAAACCGAACAACGTGATACACTGAAATCGAAAACAGGTTTCTCCTAGCGTGATATTATGGAACATTCACCATTCAAAAAAAGCTTCAACACAGAGTTAATCCCTAACTTTTAATTGCTTAAATGTACAGTTTAGTCGCAATGTAAAATGACTCAAGGTTGGTGCAAGACTACCATTGTGAATTACACGACAGTGCCAGAGATCACAAAGGTGAAAAGGAGGTGGACTAGTTAAACCGCAATAACTAGTTCAGGGTACTGTCCAACTGATGTTTTAGAGCAAACAAGTTATAATAAAGCCCTTAATCTACAGTTTTCAGTCCAATGCGATTCAATTTTAATGAATTGAACTGAAAACGATGGATAAATTCTGATCGATGAGTAAATGACATTGTGGCGCTATCCTCGTGAGTATCCTCTTCTCCACGGTTTCCATTGGAACGGGAGGTTCGACCACTTTGTGATATGTTGACTGCCTTGAATTTAATTGGGGTATCTACAGCTCCAAAGAAAGGCCTGAAAATGGAGTCCACTCTGCGTCAGATAAATTGAAACTAGCCTAGAAAACAAGATTCGATCTGTGGATTTATCTGATTAAAAAAAGTTTGTAAACATGCAGAAAACGAGATGTGGGGACACTGCAGATGAAGGATACAACAGTTTTGCTAGTTCTGAATTCGTTTTCTTTGTGAAAATTGCATGAACGAAAAATGATTGTTCTTTGGAGACCCTATGCGATAAGACGACCATAAGCAAGGTCTGAGGGGAGCAATCTTATCCCATTTTACGTAATTACTGCTATTGCTTAATTTTTGCGCTCAATTAAATAGCGCCCATTTAAGTGTGTGCGCATATTTCAAAGATGACTGAGCAGAGTTGTTATACTATTCTGAAGAGCTTGCCATTTGGTGCTGATTCTTTTGGTGCCTTTTTATCGCAACTTTAGTTTTCATCAATCATTCAGAATGACTTCATTTTTCCTATTTCAAATACCCAAGTGTTTTAGGTTTTGCCACAATAGGGGCCAAGTTTGAACTTTTGTTGTGCTGGCTTGCTTCCAAGTCGATTGTTTCTCAAATCGTTAAATTAATGGGTTTGCATGAATCTCTCCAATTTGCCTGATAAATCGACGGATTAATCTCCGTGTTTTTATGCGGCTTTAGTTTAGTTGATTTACTTCCTAGTGTAAGTGTTCATTTGCAAAATATTTTAATCATATTTCATTGTGGATTTGATGCTTATACTTGCCTGTGTTAGTGCCGCCTTACGGCAGTCCATTTTTTTTACTTTTCTTCCGGTCGTTAAGTTAGGCTATTACCTGTACTCACGTGTTATGGGCATGGGCACTACTTCGTCATGGTACCTCTTTTAGTCTGTATCAGCGTTTAGTACATCTATCCTTCATTGGAAGTGAGCTTGTCATTATTCAGTTTAACTCGTGCCTTTTTTAATTCGCACACTTTATTTGAATTTATAATTCTCGGCTCAGCATTGTTTCTCCTTACGTGCGGATATGTAGGGTTGAATTTTTACTTACGAATCACACAAGTGCGAATTTGTGAAGGCATTGGAACTAGGTTGGGATATTTGCTGATTATCCAGTGTTTGTCAATCTTGTCAAGCTTATATCTGCCGTTTAATACCACTGCTTATTTCTCCCGTAGGCAATGAGTGATCTGGGACTTTTGAAGCCCGTTTGCCTATTCGAACAATTTTTCGACCACAAGCTCCGTCTCAATAATGTTCCCTACGACGGATTTGCCAACTTTTCATGCTGTACTGGTGTCGTCAGTACTGCAGTTGGTTCAGCGATAGTTTCAGTTGGCGCTACTTGCGTCATCTGCGGAATAAAGGTTACTTTCAAGTCGCATGCTACAATTCACTTCAGTCATTTCTTCCAATCCTGCGATTCGTGCATGAATATTGCCTGATTTTTAGAACTCGACATGAATCATGTTGATTTCATAGGTTGATGTTCTTGCAAAAGATACCCAACTTTTGTTAATCATCTTCACAGGTGAAGGTGTTGCCTTCTCCCAACGAGGTATCATCACCCTTCATTTGCAATATTGAGCATATGGGCCTGGCGCAGCGGGGTCAGCGCATCAACCCAGTTCCCTCTAAAGAGCTTCAGTCGCTTTCCGTCCAGCTTGAGTGGATTCTCGGCTCAGTCGCGCTTCCTGACATCAAAAGCCAGCTTCTCATCCATTCCGAGAGTGACGGTATGGACGGCTCCTCCCCCTCTGGTACCTATTTGCTCCATATTGACATTGCAATCGTCCTCGATGACGGATGTCTCCTCGACGCCTGTTTGGCTGCCGCTTTGGCTGCTCTCGAAACGGCCTCATGGCCTCGACTTGTCGCGGATCCTTTGCCTCCTCAGATCACCGATTCTGCTCTTTCGACCCTCAAAGTGGAGTTCAAGGAGAGGATCCCCAGTGAAGTTGTATGCTAGAGTATTTGTTCTTCTCCGTCTCTGTCCTTGTGAATTTAAAGCAAAGTAGACATTTATGATGTAAGTCAATTTCTTAGTGTAGCTGTGAATTTATGCTTCAAATCCTGGTACTTCTAATCCTTCATACTCTTGGTTGGCGCCCATGAAACCGGGAGTCATTTCGGCAAGTCGAGCCTTGAGCTGTTCCTCCTGTTCAGGTGAAGTTGGTTTTGTCAGAGTGGCCGGTGGCGTTGTCTTTCGCAGTGGTTCCGCGTGCCCCTCCCAATGCCTCCCTCGAGACCATTATTCAGCCCTCTCGCAGCGAGAGTCTGTTGTGGGACACTGATGCCTCCATCTGCCGCCTCGTAGTGGATTCACGCGGTCGTGTCGTTGATTTTACCATGTTTGGTGGATTTGCTTCTGGTCTGTGGCGGCATCTGGATGCTAGCGATGGCAGAGAAGACACCGTCAGCGGCTTAATCAGGCGAATCATAGCACGAGCAACGGAATACGCACCACTCGTGCGACAGCAGATGAAAGCCAAGACTGACGATTGATTTTGGTTCTTCCATGGCAGCTCTACACATTTATGTATTTATTTTTTTTATGAATGAAATTAGTGACAATTAAAAGTGGAATCTATCGCTTCTCTTTTATAGATTGATTATGTGTCTCGTGAAAATTTTTTACACTGTTTGAGATCTAAGGGGTATTTTTTTAGTCGCTGCGGATTATTTATGATGGATTATCAATTGGGAAGTACGACAAAATAACCGGTTTCCATCTTAACCGTTGTTCAAGACTGTTTTGATCTTGATGGATGCCTTGTTACTTTTATTGACCTTCACACAGTTGCATTTGCCAGGGCTTGATATTAGGTCCTCCTAATTCTGGCGAATAAGAGGAGTCCCGGGCGTTGAGTGCTCCGTTTCTTTCATTCAAGCTTAATCGTTTGGTCTAGTGTGGGTACGAAGGGGCACATAAGGCACGACTAGTTATTTCTGCTATCATGCCTTGGTTTAGGGCGTATCTAGCCGTGAGGTTGTGATTACCAAGTGTTTAGTTTTGGATGCATTCCTTTTCATGCGACCAGGTATTGCATTCTTTGTTTTAGGGCGTCAATCATGGGGGTTGAGCTCTACTCTGTCGTTCGTGGAGAGGTAGGCTCCTTTTTCTGCTCTCGACTGTGTTGGAGGACTATTTGTAGTCGGAAATTCTTCCTGTGATGATGTTCTTAATTTCAATGTATGTAGCATCCATCAATCTCTAGTAGGGCTTTAATAATAAGTTTGTTGTGAGTGTACTATTTATCCATTGAGACACGTACTTTAAGCACAAGGTATCTGATTGAATAAACGCTCCCTTGAAAAGTTTTAACGGATAGAGTGGCCACCTTGCCTCACCTGTGGGGGATAGTACTAGCCTGTCTGCTTTTTATGCTGTATCCAAATGAACAGACGACTGAGTGCATGCTCACAACTAAAACACGACGGGATGCTCTTTTCACCCCCCCCCCCCCTCCTTCCCCCACCTTTTCTCGTGAGTGCCAAACTTTGCTTTTCCTTCAAGGTAGTCAGCATTAAGGAGTTTGGTGCATTCGTCAGCCTTGAGGGCACTGATAGACAGGGTCTACTTCACCGCTCTGCTATTTCCAACCATCCAATCGACAACGTGTCCGATGTTCTGGACGTCGGCGAAAAAATCTTCGTCAAGATAATTAGCAACAAGGTATTTTCCATGCACCAGTCTCTTGTAAATTGCAGGATGGCAAACTGGGACTCAGTATGAAAGTAGTCAACCAAACAACGGGAGAGGATAGAGATCCCAACAACCTCATCAATGCGTATGTACTTTGCTTTCCTTCCTGGCGTCAACTCGTAACAAGCACCTTTGTAATATTTTTTACCCCATTGTGAAGCTCACTTTATACTAGATGTCACAGCACACTTTAAGGATCTTGTTTGTGGGCATGGAATGTTGAGAACTCGTTGCTTGAAATATTTTGCTCTTACCCTACCCTGAAGTTGTTTGTTTCTGAAAAACGTGTTCAAAATTGAAGATGTTAGAAGTTTGTGGCTAATAGTACGCAAATGTTAGTGCATCCAACCTGTAAACCGTTTTTTGCAGAACAACAAAATCGCTTCAGTCAGATTTTTAAAATTATACATATTCGCCTTATTTGATTCGAATGGGTGTCACTTTTATTGGTAGAGATAGCAGTTGGGACGCTTTAAGGTCGTTTACTAATTTTTCATATTCCTCTTGAGTAATCACCAAAACTTGGGGCCGAATCTTGCATCGAATTTCTGCATTTCTCCAGGGAAATGAAAAAACGAAAACAAGGCGCGTTCCGCCCCCAAAGCCCTATCCGACTAGGGGCTGAGTTAAACACGGTATGCAAGCGATGTGGCGTTAAAGGTATATTAATAACTGCCTTTTACTCCTTTTTCCATCCCTTGCGGTCGTTCACATTCTTACTTGAAGTTCAGGATGTGTCTTCACTCCATTATTAATGTTTGCCGCAAGGTGAATCGGCAATTCATGTGGATCTCATGTTCTTGCACGCCGTAATCTTACGAGATTTGTTCGCGTATTGCTAGAATTCAGTAGTCTATTCCATGTCTACGGTCAGGGGAGAGGGCATTCATTAGTCAGTAGCGTATATTCCACTTTGTCATTGTAGGTCACTTGGCAAGTTCATGTTTTGCGCAAACGGGGGCTGAATTCCTTGGACTAGTGACTTCAGGTTCTGAAGAAGATGACGAAAAGCTACCCACTTCTGCATCTCGCAAAAGCATGAAGAAGAGAAAGGGCGGGCATTCAAAGCACCATCGCTCATCTGAGAACAGGGTATTTGCTTTTTGTTGTGTGAATTGGCAAAATGGGTGCTTTTTCCTAACAAGATTTGTTACTTTTTAGAAGCGAAGGGAGCGTGAAAGGAGTAGAAGTCCACTTAATAATGCCATCACGAAGGTAGTTTGTTTTTCGGGATTTTTTTTTTCTTAATTCCGCTTATAAAACGCATGTGTGTTTTTAACTTAACGGTGGTATGTCGACAATCTATTTCAGGTTTGTTAGGTGTATTTTAGCACAAAAAATCAGGTCACCGTGGTCACCAACACAGAGGGCACCATGAATAGATCCTTGATGTCTCGAAATGCATGCCTGTATATATTATGTTGGAAAATAAATTGTTCCCTATTACCTCTGTTTGCGACTTCTGGAAAGCTAGCTGGCTAAATCCGACAGCAAATAGTATTCCTGTAAGCCTAGTCCAGTTGCTCAATAGGCAAATTCAAGCGTGCTGGTTTGTTTCACACAAGGCGGTGTGTTGCTCGTAGATGAGGAGAGGTTGTAACAAAGCCAAAGTTCGCTCAAAATCACTAAAATCCTTGGGGCGTCGTGAGGTCTTCAGAAGTATCGCTGAATGCCGACACGTCTTGGGGGTTGGATGGTCTTTCTGATGATTCGGATTGTGTGTAGCAAGACGAAAATGAAAACTATCAGCGACCTTTTAATGCTTACCGAAGTGAGCAGAGGACGCGGGGCATAAAAAACAAAAAAAAAACAAGGCGTTGCTGGATCGGGTAGTTATATTCTGAGGCGTTTCCAGGAATTTAACAACAAAATGGGAAAAAATTTGGGAAGAAATTAAAAAGCTAGGATAAAAGCAATTTGTTCTGTAGCACGCTCCGTTTAAAGACATCACATAGACAACAAGCAATTGGAAGACGTCAACCTTATGACTGAACGAGTATTACCCTTTCTCAAGAAGGGTATCCGTCCGCAGAAAAGTGATAATTGTGAAAAACCCATGCTGTACAGCATATACATGTTCCTCTAGTCGGTCTTCTCGATCCGAGGACTGTGAGTACTAGACTTCGCCTGTTTAGTTTTAAATTAAATACAATTTGATTTCCATTAGGTAAGACGCTCGCCAAATTTAAGTTTTCCTAACAATCCAAGTAAGGAAACATCATTGCAATACGTTTGTTGCTTGTTTAACCCTGTTACAGTTAAGAACACTTGGATGGCCACATTGCCTTCGCGGGGTGGCCGGGCCGCTAGGGCATGCTAATAGCTTAAATCTCTCCTGTTTGCCAAATATGTATGTTTCGTCCGAGTATTACATCTTTTGCCTTCAGGGAGAAGTCTCGAGGCTCTCTGCTGGTGGTAGTGGGAAGCGAACTCGATCTTGAAGGGATTTCATTCTGGTTTCCACTGAAGGGACGGAAGAAGTGCATATGCTACGAATGACAGAAACTTCGACGACCCACACCAGGAGGGCCGATCAAGACGTTTATTCGGCAACTACCCCATTTCTGTGTTCTAGAAGATAGCCATCAACTCTCAAACCGGCGCCAGTCGTGAACTATCTAAAAGGATCCCCTTACGGAGTTTACCTAACATAACTGCATAAAGATGCGAACATTGTGAATATACGTGGAACTGTGCTAAATTCCATGCTCCCTTTAATATATCTACTTTTGGGCTGTGTCTTAATGCCTAGCAATGGAATTGTCCGATGGCCAGCAGATTTCCTCATCTCTGAATCCAGTTCTCAAACCCGATGAAAACTCAGATCCAGTGGAATCGGCAAGAGGTGTCACTGACGGTGCTGTCAAGTGGCTCCTGAGTCGCACAGAAATTCAATGGCTGCCACGGTTGGCTGATTAGTGTTTTCTTTCATTGCCGATTGCGCTTTGATGGCAGGCGCGAGAGCCTAACCGAAGGGAGCGCCGCAAATGACACTCAAAAGAAATTGAAGGCTGTGTAGTACTTTGTAGTTTTTTGATCCCCCCGGTTTCGGTTGCAGGAACTCGATTGGCCTCACTGCCTTCACTGGATGGGCTAGCCCCTGGCCCACACCGATAATCCAAGTCCCTATCTATTCGCCGAATATATTTATGTACTGCGCCTGAGCGTTGCCCTCTTGATTCTTAAAGGAGGTCCCGGGGCGTTCAAACGACTGCTACCGGTAATGAATGTCCCCCGGTCATTCGGTGTATGCCACTGACAACTGCTAGAGCATTGCTAACGGTCTTTCACAAGATATCAATTCTAAGATTCCTTAAAATCATTTAGGAAGTTGACACAAGCATAGCTAATTGTGGTTATCCATCTACCGATGTATTTACAGTGTTCGTGTAGCGCCCCGAGACGTTCTTCAAGGTAAAAGGAGGCATAGTACTAGGGCAGCAAGTATATTCTGGAAACCGAGGGGTTGGGGGCTATTGGCACGGCTCGGAGTCCGGCCGATTGGCTAGTACAATATGGTCACTCAAGTGACCGAAACCGACGGGCCAAGCTAGCAAAGTATTACAGTTCGGGCCCGCCATTTCGACGACGAAATTTTCCTTGTTTAATTAAGTAAATATAGTCTAATCACTCTCATTACGATTTTTTGAAGACAACCTATTTAATAAGTGCCTTGTAGGGGTTTCGAATGGCTCTGGAAGCATAAATTAAGGCGAAGGTAAATATAAGCGGAGTTTGACGTCTTTTCGAATGTTGAAATTTGTCACAAACATGAAAAATATAGACTTGAATTCTAATTGGTAAGTTGCTGCATGCCTTTTCGTTGACATGCACTAACTTGTGTGTCCATTGGTATGATGGCTCTTCTTCCGGCAGAAATTATTGAGTCCAAGACAAGACAGACCGCCTCCGTAATTTCATTGATTAATGGCTGATGTTTGCTTCACCAAATGATCTAGAGATTGATTGTTAGAACGAGTGCAACCACTGACATTTCTTTAGGTTCATGTACCCATCTGACATCATTCATAGCACATCCGTGTTAATTTAGACCAACCTATTGATTTTGGTAATTCTCGGTTTTCGATTTGTACGCTCACTTTGGAGATCGTGTGCTTATTAATTTCAGCTAATTTTCCTTCATGGATTGGGAGACAATGGGTATGTTTTCTGGCTTAGCTGCTTTAATAATCTTTCATCTAGTTCCGGTTGGGCCGATAGTCTCCGTAATGTGGTTCCTCCGTATTGCAAGATTGTCTGTCCTAATGCGTAATTCTATCCTGGTCTTATCCTAAAATTGCTTTATAGACGAGATATACCTGTTACAATAAATATGGGCATGGTGATGCCTGCGTGGTAAGCTGTTTCATGTTTACCTCTTTAAACCCAAAACTGTTTTCAACACTTTTTGTCCCTGCAAAATGAATTTCGCATGCAGGTATGATCTTTACAACCTTGGTATCGGTGCTAAGCAGGATGAGCCTGGCATCCTTGAAGCCACAAAAGAGGGTGAGTTGGTTCACTTGGACATTTCTTCTGCTGGCAACGCATATTCTTCCACTTTATCTCATTGGTGCAAAAGTCTTTACATATTTCTATGTGTGTCAACAGTTTTGACTCTTCTGCAGTTCATTGTCCCCTTTGCTGCCGTTTTTTTAATCATTTGTGATGTCGACTTTATGCCTATTACTTTGACTTTGAAATAGGCCGCGTTGGTTCGAGAATCCTTGTTAGCTTAAGTCGATACGCCACTGGTTGTGCCTTATTTTGCAACTGAAATACGCGTCTGGCTTCAACTGCTGTCCTCATGTCGACATTGACTTTTCTCCTAATTTGCGTCGGTGTGCATGATTAGTCATATTTGAATAATACAACTTTTGTGGGGTTTGTTCTTGCCCAAAACTGAATCAGCGCCTTAATTGTTTTGATAATGTTTTTATACCCTATGTATTATCCGCTTTGCGTCCCCACAGTGGCCAAATGGGTGGCCGCCGAGAAAACTGCGGGAATTTCCTCGGATCGAATCGTGGTTGGCGGATTTTCTCAGGGTGGCAGCATCGCATTTTACTACGGCATGACTAATGTGGAGCAGAAACTCGGTGGTATCGTTGCCCTCAGCTGTTGGCTTCCTCTCCACGAAAAATTTGTCTCGAACAGCAGCGTAAGCCCTCTTATATAATGTGGCTTACCTTTTTTTGGTATGTCTCGGTTTATAGAAGGTGAAGAATTTGTTTACTTGCTACCGTTTCGAGTAGCGTTGTAAGCATGTTTCTTTTTAGTTTTCTATCATTCATACTTGTTCTTTTTTTACCTCCGTTTCGGTTGCACAGACCTGCTGGTAGCCTTTCCTTTACCACTGGTTTATGAAAAGGTGGTAGGGGAATCCGTGCATTTTTTTCTGCTGCTCATACTTATTTCATATTTGATCATAATCTGATAACTCAAACATCATTGTTGGTAAAAACAGTTCGTTCACTAGCGTTTCCTTTGGGATTCACTTGCACAAGCTGATTTTGCTCAAGACTGTTTGCTTTGCTGTGTTGATCCCTTCATCACTGTACTGTTTTTGTGGAGACGTTTTTATCGTTAATTTACTAGCATTTGCATGAACTCTTTTACGCGTCACTTCTGCTCATACCTGTTCGTTTTTGTCACGGAGCCTTCCTACCATTTATGTGACGTGAAGGCTCGGGTGCAGGTAGTCATTTGTAAACGATTTCCGCACAGCATTGTCTTCTTTTACTTAATGAACTTCCTGCCCCCAAATTTCCAATTGAGTAGACCGCAATACGTGAGATAATCAACTTACGCTTCTATTCGTGACGGTTTTCGTTCAATTTTCACGTTAAATCGACCAAATGAGAATGTTGGGCGGGGTAGTTTTCGAGGAGTTAGATATCTAGCCCGTAACTACCTTCAGTACATCTCTTTTATAGATTGCGACCGCAAACCGATCCATGCCCATTCTACAATGCCATGGTAAAATGGATCCCATTGTTCCCCACGAACTGGGCGCACTCACCAATTCCATATTGCGCAAGCTTGGATTCACAAACTGCTCATTCTCGTCGTACCAGGGCATGGGCCACTGTACCTGTGACAGTGTAGGTCGTGTTTTTATTGACTTTATGCTTTCATACATTTCACTGCGGGTGTCAATTGCCACGTTCACCAGGTACTGTCTAGTTTTAGCAGAAAGTAGCCTCGTAGGAGTATCAAGGTTACTGTTCCGATAGCCGCTCTGTATGTGATTAAATAATCTCGTAGCCTCCTGCCGAAGAGCTTCTCTTTTTGTACCTCGATCTTTTTACTGCGCAGGAGATGACTGATGTGAAGGCATTTTTGAGCACCTGCCTCCCCCCGGTCAATGAGTAGACCCACCTCTCAACTTCCGGCTTTGAAATCCTCGCGCAGGCACACCACCTCTCCTCTCTCCCCTCACTCGCCTCTTTATAAAGACCCTTTTCGCACTAACTTACTTTTTTTCGGCCTAAAATAGCATTTAATTGTTATTTGAGCGGTCAAATTATGCTTATTTTATATTATGCGCTTATTCAGACTAACGCAATGAGGTGTCATTGTTCTGTTGTGTTAGCAATTGTATTGAGCATCAAAATGCTTGTAGCAGATATCAGATTAGCCAGTTTCGGCTGGTGTGGATCATTCGCGGTAATGAACCATTTGCTGGCATTTCAAGTGAATGTTACGCAGCAAATCGAACATCGGGCGCAAGGTAGTTCGGAGGCGCTTACAAGCAGTATTCGAGCCACGCAGATGGGAAGAATGTGAAGCTCCAACGATTTCCTAGGTTCGCGGCATTATTAGGTCCCTGCCGCGAAAAATAAGCATTCTGTAGGGGGTCGACACTCAGGCGAATGTGAACTAGGGGGTCAGAACCGATGCCCTCTGAGTGACCGCCGCACTTCTTGCAGTATTCTACTGTCTGGGGATGAACTACATTGTGGGTGAGGAGTGCGCGTTCTACTTGTTTCGTTCCAAAAAACGGGTCAGGTGGGTGTGTCTACGGCATGGATGTTTCAACTCTGGGGAAGGGGCAACTACAAATAGAGGTCGGTTCCCTAAAAGAGGGGGGCAGTGTGTGCAGCGAACGCCAATCTCACGGGTGGGAGCGTAACGCTTAAGGGTTGGAATATAAATAATGGGACCAAAGAACTGGAACCAAGTTAAATGTCGGTGGAAAATCCAGAGTGCGAAATTGCATCATAAATGAGATACCTAATGCATTGTAACAAAAGCGGATGGAAGTCCATTTCCGTCGTAACCTTCGTTCATGGTCTTATATAAACTACACAAGATTGATTCTAAGTTCTGCGTTTAGTAATTTTGTTTAACTGTGTAGCGAATCGTTAAAAACAAAAGAGATCAACAATCCTAAAATAAACAGCTAACACATTAGTTGTTCAGCAGTTTAAAATGACAGATTTATCATTAAGTATAGCATATTAATGCAACGTAATTATTTGCAACAATTGAAGAGTTATTAGGTGCACTAAATTCCTTGCAAACAAATGCCATAATTGGTTTTGCTTGCTAAATAAACTTGTATGGCCACTAAAACTAAAGCCATTTTGAACCCCAAACTAATTTGTTTTGTTTTACTTACCAGAGAGATTACACATATTGCGGTTCCGGGTTCAGTTGTAGCGCTAATGGCTTCTCAACCCAAGAATCCTCGCAGTGACAACGAGGCTGCTGATGTTCCTCCAGGTTGTTTGTTGTTCATTTTCCTAGTTTCATGTCGGTTTGATGGATTAATCATTTTCCTCTTTGCAGAGGTTGATCATGACATCTTGGAGAGTGTTGATTCTGTCCAAGAAGCTATCGACAGCCTCAACAAGAAGGCTAGTGTCGAAATTCTTAAAGTAGAGCAGAAGTTCAACAAATTACGCAAACCACACTATGAGCATCGCGCGGAACTCCTCGCCAAAATTCCAAATTTCTGGCATACCGTATTTGTGAACCATTCACACTTGCGTAAAGTGATTACAGAGGAGGACCAGAAGGTTCTCGCCTATCTGAGAGCTGTTGAGGTTCAAGAATTCGATGATATCACGTCTGGATACAAGATTAACTTCGTATGATTGCTATTGCCTCACTAGCTTTTTTTTAGTACTTTGACGAGAATGACTGGTTTAAGAACGATTGCATCACTAAGGAGTATCATGTTAGTGAGAAGGGTGAACCAACTGCCACCTCTACAAAAATTGACTGGAAACCGGGAATGGACCTCACTGAGTCGGCTGACAATGGGAGGGAGGGGCAGAAGAGGGACTACCCCCATCAATCGAGCTTTTTCTGTTGGTTTGCGTTTGATCGCAACGCCGTGGGCGACGTCATCGGTGATTACATCAAGGATGAGCTCTGGCCTAATCCACTTCAGTATTATCTTAATCCTGAGGTTGACTCGGATGAGGAGGTTGAAGGTATGTCCTTGCTTAATTGTAATCTCCGCAGAGGATCTTTTGGATGAGGAGGACGATGAGGAGGAGGAGGAAGAAGATGAAGAAGACGGTCAAGATCTTGCTTACGATGAGGCCGGTGGGGAGGACGCTGCGAAGTCATCCTAAATTGGAACCGGGTATACCCCGTACGACGCGACAAGTCAATCGTGCATTTTCTTTAGTCTGATGCACGGATGATTCGTGTTCTGGTATCTTTTACCCCCATCCCATCTCATAAACTGCGTGTATCGTGCTTTTTTGTACAGATTATCGTTTTTATGAGTGTATAAGCACATTTTGGGTCCGCTCTCGAGGTTAACGTTTGCTGTTCTTGCGTCCTCAAAGTTAATCTCTCGTGACCTGCATTTATGTTTTTTTGCCCATGGTCAAAGATTTTGACATATACCGTGTTACGTAGGTGGCTGCGTTGTAATGCTTTTATTGGTTTGGCCGATTGACAAGGTGGTAGCGCCTCTACTCAAACGCTTGGGCAATCGCAGCTAGGTGTGGTGGGTGACAGTGGTGCTGCCACTAGTCGCGTGTCCTCACGCCGATCCAAGGGCACTCGATCTTCCCTTTCGGGGCTCCGAATGGAGGTCATGCGCTTCTCGTGGGAAGTGTCTTGGGCACGTGGGAGCTTTCGTTTTCGTATTTGGTTGCCTTGTGTGTAGTGCCTGAAGGGGTTTTGGCTGGTTTGGGGATTTCGGCATTCTTTGCCGCCAGTTTGCGTCGGCTTGGGGGCTCTACATGTTGTCTGGATGAGTAGGTTTTTTTTACGGAAATGCAGTGGAGATGTGAGGGGTGGTGGTACCGCTGTGCGGTGTGCGGGCGCTCCAGGAAGGCTGTTCGGTCAGTGAGTGAGCGTTGCGGTCCGGGGTGGGAAGTTGGGCGCGTTGGTGCGCTTCTGATCTCACCAAGGCATTCTAATGCATTGATAGGCCAACTCTCGGGTAGTTGCAGCCAGGAGTTCAAAGAAATTGAATTGAACCTAACAGCTTAGCTAAAGTCTCGGTGGGGTAGGCCTGTAGGCAAGGTAACAAGGCGTGCAGAACCGCCTTTCGCATTTAATGCGCCAAAGTTAACGGTTATGTGGGAGCACAACTCCACGTAAGTCAGTTGAGACATTAACCTTACACCTCACAATCAAAGTAATACACGTAAGGAGTCTTTTGCCAGGGGGAATGAGGCTAAATTAAATTGTCATTTCACGCTGGAACCTTGTTCGTATCATGTGTACAAAGAAACTCGTGAATCTGCATACCGCTCCTACCAACTAATACTTGTGTAATAAGGGTGTCAGAAGCAAGAAAGCCGACATCTTCTCCTGAAGGGTAACGCATGAGAGTATCCATACAATGTTAGACTCTACTTTTCGACGTTCGACAACCTGTGGATTTGGAGTTGCAATGGCTTGTCGGTCTAAAACATAGCTGTCGTCTAGAGCGATAAAAATTCCCGCGTCGGCGATTCTGCTCTATGTTGATTGTATCATTCAAACCAAGACCAAGTGACTATTTAAGACATTGCAGATTGCCTGTTTAGCCTTGTCTGTGAAGGTGTGCCTTTGTATTTGACCCACAGCGAAACCAACATACCCACACCGTTTGTATCAATATAATGCCAATTCCGATTAGCATGTATATTTTAGCTACACTTCACTCATGTATATGCCATAAAAGTATACACATACACCGATCAGTACCAACCAACACTCAATGACGTGAGAGCCAAGAGTGAGGAGTGCAAACATGCAGTGGATGGGTAGAAATTCTGCTCTCATGTTATACCGGTAGGCAACCAGTTTAAGGAAAAGGCGCGTATAAGGTCAAAGTTTGTTCATTAAAATTATAAACAGCGTGGAACTCACGCAAAATCACTAGGATGTCAGTGCACGCTTGTGTGTCTATCTCACAGGCCAGGCGGTACATGCGCACATACACATACACATACACATACAATACCATACATCCACACACACACGGAGCATGTGTGCCTGCGCAGCCAAGTGACACAAAATGAAGTGGAGCTAGCGAAAAAAAGCCAGCAGATGCTCTGATTGGTTCGCCAAGTCGTCGAGTCGGCTGCTTATGCACCGGTTTGATTGGTGAACAGGTGTGCAGTTGCTACAGTAACGAGCGCGTGTGCATTCGCTAGGCTTTTATGGATCGAAGGGCAGATGACGACTAAGGTCCCAGATGCCTGTTAAACGCGAGCTAAACCAATGATATCGACTTGACACTGTAGAAAATTTAATTCTCTTGTAGAATCACAAGTTTCTCTTATCAGACCTTTGTGTAGTCGTAAGGGGCGAAGCGTTTTGTGAAACTGGCAGTGAATTTATCACTCGGTGAGGTCTCACTGCATTTAAAACACCCAAAATAGATTACCACTCAAGACTGTTGTGATGCGACAGGTTAGATTGTGAATGAATATGAATAAACAAACTTTTGAAGTCAGTTAAGGCCAAGACCACGCGTTAGATGAATGGCATCGAAGAAATGCTTTATTTGTACCAAAAACTGCCCCGAAACCAATCGAAGCGATCTAAACGTACACTATCAGTGAAGAAGTGTAGTTTTTGTAAAGGAAGTGATGACGCCTCTGGCAAGACGGTCAGAACTCAAGTGGCGGGAAGTGACGGAGCTCGCAATACTGTGCTCAGATAGTTCGATCAATTCTTGGACCATCATAATCTCATGATCTTTGGTAAGTCAGTAATAGTATTCTTTACCATCCTCGACTGCTGCGTATCCTTTACGATCAGAAGTCTGACCTTTTCACTCAATGAAGGTGTTCATTGTAGCTGGTGACGTCGTTCACTGCCAATGTGGCTAAATTATATTCTCTACACCTACTAAGAACTCATCACTCCTTGAAAGCGTGCTCTGTATGTGGCACCTAGCGGTGTGAGAATAATGACGAATGCTCATGTCCTTACGGTTGATGGTTGGCAACTTTTGAAGGACACCGATTCGAGGAAGTCAATTTGGTGGACTTCGATGACCTCCGATGAATAGATTTTGTACTAAACAATTGTCTTGCGTTAAGGGATCGTTGCGGATGCACCCGCATCCACGAATGCCCGGTTTTGAAATACAGTCATCCAAATAAAATCATGTTTTGGAAGCAATTTGTGACCTCAACCCGATCCTCTTCGAGAGGCGGAATTTTGCGCTCACTAAGATGGGGCAGTAAGATCTGTCCTCCAGAATTTCAAGCGTAAAGCCGACGATTTAACAGGGACGCCAAAATTACTCTTCTAAATTCCCTTTCGCGCCCAGAACTCGAGACTACCCTGAGGGAGGTTGCAGTACTATTCTTTATGGTGAAAGAACACCCACAGCAAACACTAGTAGAGTTGGAACTACTCCTTAAGACCCATGATATGTTTGCAAAAGGCGATTTGTCGCCTTGAAAGCGACAAACGATGTGACGCGAGATTCTCCACTTTCCTGGTGAGCAGAGAGTTTTGAGCCTAGGATGCAAAGTGAACATGAAAGTGGACAAATAAGGCTACAGACCACAGGCAAACACTATGACTGCGACTCGTCATGAGGCGTTCCGTTAACACGATCGCATACACATGCCACTAATTGATTTAAGTAGAAATTATTTACCATAGGGCAAGGAAAACCAACCACAGACAGCGCATATAGGGCTATTAATAGCGGGAAAATAAGGAAGAATGGAAGCGTTCCAGATTTTGGCCTCAAAAGAGGGTTCAAGTGGAAGAGGAGAGTACAACAGTGGAGTTTATAGCCCATCGTCAAATTGTTTGGTGTCTACGAATTTGGCCAACTCTTCACGTGTTCGCAAATCGGCCTAAGAAATTCATAAAAGGGCTGGAAAAATGGCTAAAGATTAGCAAAATGAGACAATAAGAAAGGAAAAGGGAGTATTCTACTGAATAATCAATGGACAACAAAATACTGCACAAGAGTGCTCACAGGGAATAAATGAAGCAAAATACAGCACATGCGGACGACCATCAAATTAATATAAAAGAAAGCAAAGGTAAGGTGGGTGCTAAATTACCTTCCGTGTTGGCTCCGGGATCCGGTAGATGGAACAGCGCAGAGTGATTTCCACAGCAGTTTGAAGGGTGATCAGATGCCCAGGCGAGACAAAAACGGGATTTGATGATGCACTAGTAAGAAGAGCCTAGAACAACAGACACGACTTTGTTAGACGCGTTTTTACAAATAAAAAAGAATATTACAATTTCCAAATGAAGCAGTTCTTCAAACAACCTGAAAGTGATTAATCTTTAACCCTTTCAACTCACTAATTTCTAAGATGCTTCAGCTAAAATTTCCAATAAGTTGACGATTCTTAGGTAGATTAGCACTTGATCCCTCAGTGCATCATAATCAACGGATAAACGAAAGCTACAAACGAAATAACAAACAACGACACTAAGTAGAGCCTTACAGCACCATCAATACATCCTTCTTTGCCAAGAAGATCAAGTTTTTCTCCTCGTTTCATATGTTTCAGCCGCTAAAACAAGGTGGCGAACAGGAAAAAAAATATAAGCATCACAAAGGAGTTGCTAATAAAAAACGCCGTCTTTTCGAAATCAAATGATTCAGATAAGAAACAGAAATGCCACAAATTACATTTAGTCACAGCATTGATAAAATATGATATGGTAAAGCACATCTCACTTTGTAGGATTTTTACACACATTCCATGTTTGGATTAAAATTGTTAGGATGGAATGCCTTCAGGAAAAGAAATACGTCTAATGAAATGCTAGAATTCAAGTGGAGGAAACGGAGAAAAATCAAACCTAACCAATAAATGCAAACATAAAAACTTGGAGTCTCAGTGTTTCTAATTATCAATAGATGGACCACACTAGCGCTTACCTGGAGAAGGAAATACTTTGCGATTCGATTTCCAAAAAAATGCAGACTGACCTTTTAGATACAAAGAAAGCCTGGGAACGAAAACAATGCCAGTTCATCGACTAACGTGAATGCACGGTCAGAATCGACCAGAGAAAGGGCCACACCTGGAGAAGGAGGTGCTTCTGCGTGGGTCCGTCGGCATCCAGAGGAAAGCAATTGGGTGCAGATTCGAGAAGGGGCAGATTTTTGGCCACACCGAAGGTGGGTCGGTTCAGCAAAACGCCAAGGTGGCAGGCTGCGCCAAAGCGGAGGGGGTGCAGTGTACCATTGCTATCCACCATGAGAACGTCAGGAGCGAGGGATGCGTGGCGCGCCTCAAACGCGCGCACCGCGGCTAGGTAAGCGGGTACCTCTCGGAAGGCAAGGAAGTTGGGCACGTAAGGCACCTCTACCGTTATGCGATTGCAGTCCACCGCCAGCGTTTCACACTATAGAAGGTGAAAATTAAGTCCAATGTAGCCACATGGGATGAGAGATCTCAACATAACAAAGAAAACCTGGGTTAATGGGTATATCCTACCACATTTTATTGTTATATGAAACATCTGCTTCAAGCGGAGTAATGTCATATAAACTGATAAATAATGATAAAATAAACGACTCATCTTACATCCTGTGCTGGTACCATTCATGGAAAATACTAACAGTCACATAAGTTGATACAAGCTTAAGGGATTAGTCGAAGAAAGTCAACTATTTCTAACTATACTAAAAAAAGTATTGTTTATTAAAGATCCTACAAATTCAACATCGGCCAGTTAATAAAAGAATTTGGTACTAAAATGATTTACCTGAGTTTCCGAAGCAGGATCACCGATTCGCACCACAGAAACGCCAACAAAGGCTAGAGACGAATCATTTTTAGAGTAGGAAATGTCAAGACCTCCCACAAGCAGTGTACCACCATTAAGTTTTTCTAAGATTTGGGGGCTATCCTCTAGTACACATTGTTCCTTCAGTCTCAGCTGTTCTCTGAAAATGCAAAATAACACGGGATGAGACATTATTTTGGATACTGATTCCAGCAAAATGCTCAGTTTTCTGCAGTTTAGAGATGTTCTGAATGAAAAAGCTCCATAAGACTAACAAATTCATTAGAATCACACCAAAACAGGTACTGTTCGCGGCAGTTACTATATCTTAAACACGAAAATTCTACGCTTAAGTGTTAGAAATTCCATATTATAGATAACAATATTTCCAAAAACATGCACATGACAAGAAGGACGAAACTAGACTTAAGGGCTCTCTTATTATTCAAACTAATCCTTCATGCGCTGAATGGGAGTGATTGAAAAAACGAGATTCTTATTTTCAGAGGAATCGACACTGACAATAGACTCACTCAACCCAATGCCTTTTATGATCTTCCATGCACAAATCCTGGACCAAGCTTGATATCACTTGCAGACCATCCACAGAGCTAGTGAAATAATAATTACATTCGATCAGACTCCAACGTGTTCAAAGACAAGCTAAATTCATCTTAACACTTGAAACACTAAGTAGCAAGCCAGCATGAACGAATAACTCGGTATCAGCTCGACACTAAACTACAATAAACAGCCTACTTAGCCAAAAGCATCGTAACGATGGAATTGATTTATTTCAAAAAGAGGACCGTATCACTTCAAAACGGTTAGGTTGTGTACTATAAGCGAAACTTCTCACAAAAACTTGAAAATTTCGCACCATTTGCAGGTCTTCAGTGCGACAATACACCATGAGCAGCGGCGAGAACACCTCACCTTGGAACGCACACACCGCGCCTAATGCAGCGACTCGCCGAAATAATTTTCAAGGTCAACCAGGAGCATTGATAAAAATCCCAAATCATTTTATTAAAATGATGCAGCCATTTCAAAGACTTTTATTTGCTTTTTTGTAAGCCTAAAAATGTAAAATTAGGTGGTATGATCTTCATGAGGCTTACTAAGGACTTATACTTTCTTCTTCAACTTAGTTTAATTATCACCCATATTTTCCAGTGTTTGTAAGGTTCACATATGCTTATGCGTGATGTAAAAGCTAAATCAATGCTTCCTATCTCATTTTAATGAAGCCACTGTGGCGCTAGATATAACCGCTTAACATACTATAGTCCTTATTGTTGATTTCTCTATTCTCGTTTCATTAATGCAACAGATTTCAGTGATTTAAAACATGTACACTTCTAAGCACATCTGCCATGTACTTCCGAGTTTGTCACGGCTTGTACTTCCTGTTGACTTCATAGCCTTTCAGCTACATCCTTCTCTAACTTAACAGTTAAATTATTGCTTGTTTTGATGAATGTTTGAGATGGTACAGTGTACACTTGACAGTTCACGCGCTTGAGCAGACAATGTAGCGTCTCGAGATTTTCTTTAAGGTAAAGAAAGGCATAGTTGTAATACTTTGTTCACACTGCCGGTTTCGGTCACTTGGGTGGCCATATTGTACTAGCCGGTTGGCCGGCCTTTGGGCCGTGCTAACAGTCCCCAAGCCCTCTGTTTCCAGAATATATATATTCTGCCCCCAGTGCTATGCCTTCTTTTACCTTAAAGAGAGTCGCGGGACGCTACATAGTACTAGGGCAGAATATGTATTCTGGAAACAGGAAGATCGGGAGCCTGTTGGCACGGCCCAGAGGCCGGCCAACCGGCTAGTATAAAATAGCCACCCAAGTGACCGAAACCGGCAGTTCGAAAAAGCAAATTTTCACAAGCATCATGGATTGCCAAAGCGGACAGACAGTCTGACCCCCATAAAACTTTGTGCATTTTTTAAATCTTCACATTATACACTACAGGGCAGCATAAAAATTAAGCAGTAATCCGCCTTCCTCCATAGAATCTACTATAAATTCCAAAAAGACTTATGTTCTACGGTCTGATGTCAGTGTCCTTTTGCTTATTTGTACTTCTGATGAACTTTTAAGGCATTAAGATCCAGGGAGACTCTCATTGTGGAAGTTCTCAGCGTTTGAAAGGCTGCATTTGGACTAAGGGAGTAAGTGTAACATTAGCTGTCTAAAAACGAAAGTGACCACTATTCACCTTCATTCAGTCTATTTAAGTCATAATTACAATTAAGCTTTTATTTGAAGTCGAATCATGTGATCTTTCCATGTTAGCTTATCACAATGAATGAATGGAACCTCTTCATCGATAGTAAAAACCTCAGTTCAAGGGCCATGCTTGTGCTTTGATTGCGCACTTTTAAAGATTTCGATATCCTTTTGATAAAAAAAATAAAGCAAACCGTCACAATATTTGGTGCTTAGTACTAAATTGCCCGTAACAAATGTCAAGTTAGTTGCTCTCATGTCTGATAAGTTGTAAAAATTTTGGACAAAAATGAAGTTGATGTCAACTGCTACAGAAAGAGGGGAATCAAGGAGAACGCCAAATCGCACACTAGGTAGGATTCATCTGAAGGACGCTAATTTGGCGTGGTACAGCCAGTAAGCTATTAAAGTTGATTTACCATGTCTCTCTTCTTGGGCTGACCGAAGGCGTTCAGGGCAAGTCCGACAAACTGGTCAGGCGTCAATGCTTGCACGTTACAGATCCTAGCAACGCCAGTAAGCATGTAGAGGTAGATGTAACATGATTTCTCCGGGGTGGAATCTCAAGATTCACAGCTGAATTACTAGCCCATGATATTTAGATCTTCTTGGAAAATTTTAGGTCCTTTTTTTCAGGTAATAATGCTTAAGTAATAATTTAGAACTCTTTTAGGACCATCAAATATGCAACCGTCCCAATCGTTGATTGGAAGCGTGACGGCATTGTGATGTCACTAACCATTTTGGCAAATACAGTTGATGTTATTCAGATAAAATTCAATCTTATTTCAACTCTTACAATACATGGTATTGTAGCGTGCCTATGAAACTTTCACTTCGCAGAGTTGTTTGCCTTTCAGCATTGTTAATTAAGTGTACAATTAAAAGACTTGCGAGGCGAGAAGAGTTTAGTTAAACGATGCATGTTCTTAAAATTTCTTTTTAATAACAGGAATTATCTGATTGGGGAATGGAAGAGGGTTTATGCAACGCACAGTGTAACATTTCACACCACATCCAGCCGTTTGCACATCAAAGCGTTGATCTTACTGCAGCACTGTTTCACTAGTCCTGTTCCACCCCTTCTTGTTGTATCAAAAAGTAGTTAAACATTTCGTCTTTTTTATCGCTTTCCACTCACCTATTGAGACAGGGCAGGAATCCATTAAAAGTTTAACTTAATTTGAAGTATATTCCAAGATAACCGCAATTAATGTCAAAGTTGTCTTAGACGTTTGCTTGTTTCGCAATGCCTATATTTATGTCTGCATGTGAACATTTTGCCTACTTGTGGGAATGAGGGGTCTCTTCAGGTTCAGATTTTAATGCTCAAACACAGAAGTTATGCTCATGAGTGAAGGAGTCTTGGTCAAAGTTTATTAAAGAAATGTAAAAAGAGATCAAAGGAGTTTTATTCATACAGCTAAGTCAAATAATCTAAGTATGGATCGCGATGTCGAAACGAAGAACAGAGTAGGTGCACAAGGTTCCAAGGGATAGCACTTATCAAGAAACCGTAGAACATTTTTTTCCAGCGTACATAGACAAGATTCTACTATAAATTATTTCAATGGAACCATTCCAAAGGTTTCTTGGCATCATTACAATGTCAATTTTTAGCATTGCTTCCAGTTGAACATCAGATGACCTTCTAGGAGCGTTCACATTGGCTATCCATGGGGTAGACCCTATTGATGGACTGAACATAAGTTAATCTTTTATCGTACATCCACACATCGGTTATGAACAGTCCATGGACGAGGCGACGGACGTAAGCAATGTAAACGTAAATGACATCTTGCAAACCCGTCTTCTGGCTTCTCGTCCAGTGGTTTTTCCCGTAGTTTTTATCACCAAAGATGGTGTAATCTGAATGGAGAGTTATGAACTTCTTGAAGACTTTCAGATCATCAAACGCCAAAATGACGGTTCTTTGAATCTGACTTTCATGAGGCAGCAACTCCTCTTCAAATTCAAACCACCGATAGGCCAGCTCTACATTTTCTACGTAATGTGACAGTGGAAATAGCCCTCCTCACTTCGAAGCTTATCCATTAGACGAATATATAAGCCTAACTGTGATATGGTCGTAATTTTCTTCAAATCGACGTATAGATTCTTCTGTAAAATATTCGGCTTAGATCAAAGGATACAGCGGACAAGATAACCCATGTGCCAAAGCTGGCAAGATGTACGCAGAGCTTGTTGACTGCTTTGAAAGCAGAGTTTGTCGACATCATTTCCACGATGCGATATGTGAGTGCGTGACAATTATAGACGCTGTTGGGGTGACGTAAAATACCCTGAATCGTTTCCTGAAGATAAGCACATGTTAGAATTAGCGCCAGTCACTTGAAAACACAAAATTCTATAGGAAATTGATTGTAGATGCATATTCAGGTATACAGAAGTGAAGTATAGTAAATGGACCTCCCTTCAGCCCTATTTTAGTTTGATTACCCAAAAATGGACTAATAATGCCTGATGATGGCGTATGGAGAATTGTCCATTAGTTAACCATTTAAGCGCACCATAAACAATCGGAGATAGGTGTATTCTGATGAATTGAGTGGCTGAAAGGAAGCTTTTCCTTAATGACCGCGCTAATCAAGCCATGTAAAATCAGAAATAAACGAGATAACTGTCGTCTGACATATACAATTTCAAGTGCAATTTTAAGTACACAAATCCTGGTGATTCTTCAAATCATACAAGTTAATGGAACAGATGAAGGCACTAGTGTATTTACTGGTGTGTCTCTCGGGCTGTGCGTTGATGTGAGGAGTGAGGAAGGGGAGAGAAGAGGGGTGGAAGCGACCTCGACAGGGGTTATCGGTGGTCGTAAAAGGCAAGTGTGGTGACTGGGCTAGCCTAGACCCAGCAATAGGAAGGGAAGTGGAGCATTTACTGATCGCTTTCTTCAATTGAAATATAAATGCGAGAGACGATGTTGAATCCTCACTTATTCTCTGGTTACGAATAAGTCATAGGTGTTATATGAAGGCAGTGAAGCCATCGGGTGCATATAGAGGAATTAGATTCGGGTAGAGGTCGAAGTACCCACTTTTTGGTCTCTACAACTGCTCCTACTGCTGCTGCTGCTGCTACTTCGATGACCATTAACGACCTTGGTCTCGATCAGTGCAAGCTGCGGAAGTGCCTTGGGCCGATATCCCACGGGCTCCTTGAATTGTCCATCGCCACTACCACTATTGCTACGTTTGCAAGACTGCTTTCCTTTTGTGACGTTGGGATATAGACTGGGGGCCACGTCAGAGGATCGTATTATTGCGTATACGATTGTGTCTTTGTGTCTGCTTGAAAAAGAAACATATTCTTTAATTCAGCTAGATGCTATGATTGTTGTGGCACAGGTGTGTCTAGTGTTCTTTACTCTGAATTGAAATGTTTGTTTAGATATACTTCGTCGTCTGTATTTAAATTGCGGACATAATTTAATGAGAAAACTGATGCTTGAACTGTGGGTCTTTTTAGTTGAAAAAGATCGTAAGGTGCGCTTACCTTTTAGCAGCATCGGTAAGCGTGGTATCAGCCAAAGCAGTTGGCGGGTTGGTGAAATGCTGGCCAGGAAATGTTTTCTGTGGTGCAAAGGGATAAAGGATAGGTCGGAGGAAGGTGGGTGGATAGGTGATGATTGAACCTATCCTCGAGGGCCGTGGAGGTAGTGTGGGTACACAGGTGTTCTCATAGCTGACAGGTGCTTCGTAAGTGGAAGTGGGAGAAAGAAGAGTTGAGAAGGAACGATTAGACGGCGCTTCACAGTACCGCTGCTGGTGGTATAGTGAGGGTTCTAAGTGTTTTATCTTGTCCTCTCCTTTGAGTTTTGGGTAGAGAGAAAGTTTGGGTAATGTGGTCTCATTAGAGCGTAGTGAATTGAGTGGCTCGTAGGCCGACCAAATAGTGGAAGTTTCCGAAGCGTAGCCATTTATGTCTTCCTCTAGTTGAAGTTTCGGGGAAAAGTTTGGTGGGGATGGCTTTATTTTTGATTGGGTCTTTTCACGTCTCCATAGGCAAACTGCCATGAAGAGGCACACGGCGATGGCTAGCACAAGGCCGGAGATCGCGACTGCAACAGGAATGCCAATTGTGAGACTGAGGAAGGAGGGTTGCAAATGGACCATAACAATATTGCCCTTATCCGAGGCTAAGGGCTCTGCGGACGTCAATAGGGTGGTGTTGGCAGCCAAATAACTCTGATGCTTTTGAGAGCTAGGGCCACTTACTGAAGAACACTTAAAAGTGCCGTCTTTAGTTTTGTAGCAAGTAGAGCCCTTTGGACAAGTGTTTGGAGGGCACTCAACTTCACGATTTTCGCACCAAATCCCGGAGAAACCAGACGGACAGATGCACCGATAACTGCTAATAAGGTCTTCACAAAATGCTCCTGTAAGACAAATCATTGCAAAGTTTGCATTATGACACCTGTATAAGGGGGGCAGTAACTCGAACGAAAACTCAGGAGGTAACACCCACCATTCTGGCAAGGTTTTGATGCACAGTCATCAATGTTAATTTCGCAGTTGTCTCCCGTGTAGCCAGGTGGGCAAGCACAATAGAATTGTCGCCCATTCTTTGGTCGAGGTAACGGGTGGCAGACTGAATTGGCAGCTTGACAGGGATGCTCTGAGCAAATTGTCTGATTGAATTCGCACAAATTGCCGTAATAACCCTTGGGGCAAACGCATCGGGTCTGCAATAAACATAGGGAGCGTTAGGCTACTGTCTGCATTTGAGTACCAATATGTCGAATACAAAATACCCACCTGTCCATCCATGTGTTGGGTACACTGGCCACCATTACGGCAACCGTGACTGAGACAGTCGAGTTGCATCATCTCACAGTGGTCACCACGGAAACCAGGGGCACAGACGCAACGATACGGTTGACCACTGGGACTTCTCGCATTTTCACATTTTCCATTGTTCTTACAGACTCCTTTATTGTTCTGACAGAATTGAAGATCTGCGAAATTGGATTGAAATGCAATTCAAATAGTGCATTTTTTTACCCATCAATGAAAAAAGACAATGAAAGTGGCTGACACAGTTAACTCACCTATATCGCAGAGCATTCCACCCCATCCATCCTCACAAGAGCACGTGAATGGAATATAGCGAGTTTTCTTTTGATCAAAAGAACATGAACCATGTTTACAACCTGGGTAGGCTTGACAAATGCTACAGTCGTTTCCTGCCCAACCCTGATGACATCTAAATTAAAGTAAAATACAGTTCGAAATAAAAATTTATCAAGTACTGAATTTATGGCTTTTTTCCACTTTTTAGTTAAGTGATAACTTGCATGGGCTTTCAATTAAGAAATTCTTAAAGGCCAAATAGACATGCATGTTTAGTGTTGCTCACCTGCAAGTATCGGGATCAACGCAATCACCATTTTGACATCCTTTGGTGCAAATCGCTGCAAAAGGCGAAGGTCAATTTAGAGAAAATATTCATAATCTCGAGCCTAAAGTTTCATAAGGTTGAATAAACCTCGATTTAGCTTCATAAGAGATTAGCTATTCCAAAACACAATACGATAGTCAACGCTTTGAGCTCCTTAACCACAAATGAGTAGCTAAGCCCTGAATAGAAAAGCAACAATGGGCTAACTGTACTTACGTATGTCACAGTGTTGACCCCTGTAGCCTTGAGGACACCGTGTCTCTTCCAATTCGCATTCAGCAGATTCAAATTGGCTGCCCTCTGAATCGCACTTATTTTCGCACGTTGGTCCAAAAAATCCGGGTGAACACTTAAAGTTGAACGTCGTGAGAACACTGAGTCCGATTCCACGTTGTGTGGGCGCCAGTTGAGAATGTGGTTTCCCATATGCGAGTGGTGAGCGACTTCCGAAAGCTTTCACTTTCCATTGGTGGTGTGAAGTAAAGTTGACTTCATTTGAGGGCAGTCGGAAGAGCAGCTTTGGTGAATCTATGCGTCAAAAACATGGAACTATTACCAAGTTGATTTATGCTTTAAGAATAAGTTCAACAGGATAGGTTCCTACTTGGTTCACCAGCATCATGGAGAATATCGAGCATAAGTGTGAAATTTTCCTAAAAATAAAAGTGTGATTATTAAGGGGTATTTTAATGCAAACCTTAACCACGAACAGCAAATCACCTGCCAGGTTGCTTGAACAGGGAAACTGATGTTGACTAGTGGCTTCTTCAGTTGTGCCAACGGAAGTGGAACGACCTTACTCCCTAGTGGGCATTCGGGTTGCCTGTCAGCGTTCCAGACGGTCTGATATTTGTCAAGACAAACCTAAAGGACCGAAACCCGAACATAAGTCAGGGAAGTGACAGCTTGTTAGAACTTCTTCAGCTACGACAACTGCTTTGTTTTACATGCATCCACTCCCATGGTGTATTAGTTACAGAACATACCCGAATAAGAAATTGGCATTTGGCAAGGCAGGCTGTGAAGGATCTGTCAGCGTCTTCATCGTCATCCTGAGGGCAACATTTAGCTGCTGGGAAATTCTCGTCCAACTGAAATCTTTCAATACGAATTTCGAATATGCCACCTCCCGCCACAAGGGTCTAAAACGGTACAGCATAGCGATTTTTACTGAGTACAAGCATTAAAGAATAAGGAGGAAGAGGGCAGAGGGGATAATTTTTTAATTAGCAAAAAATCTTTGTCATAACGACATTTTAGGTGTAGGTGAGCCGAGATTTTGACCGCACACCATGTAATTAATGGGGGAAAGGGGACAGCGGCGGAAACGGTGTTTGATTGACAACGCTTAATTGCCGTCAATCATTACTAGAAGTAGGTACTAAGGCGCCATTGTAAAATTTGGTGATTACTTTCCTAAATACTCCATGACGTTCAGATCATCAATGAAATGAAGCCTTTGTGTGATTAAATAATTGCCATATTCCGTTTTACGTAGAGTAATGCATAAATGATTGATGAAGTCGTTTTTAGGAGAGAGGAAATGCAGTAGGATTTCAAGGCGCCACTCCAAAAGTAGGGCTTAGGCAGATAGTTGAGGTTAAAGTCCAGATGAAAGGAGGTTGCGTAGAATGGGCAAAGCTTGTCTCAGTGCAGCTATTAACAATATTTTCTTTAATTTGGAGAGCTCCAAGATTTGTTGTAGTAAAAATTGCAACGGCTTGGTGTTTTACCGATTTTTAACTCTTTTTATCGTTTTGGGGAAAAGTATGTACAAAACCATTTTTATTATTGCTTAAAGCGAAGACACATAAAAAAACATATTTATTCAGCTTCGAATGCACATCACAGTCAAGTTGATTTTAATAAAATATCACATAAAATCCGGTTATTTTGATGCCCGACAAGCAGTTGGCTTTAGTTATTCTATAGAAACACTAATTGTCACCATGACTGGTTAATAAATCCTCGCATCAAAATAATTTGTGGGATTCAAAGTTGCTGTTAATTTGTTAAGGATTTCATAATTTCGAATAATCTATTCAGTCAGCAATAGTCGCTGGGGGCTGCAGTAGCAAGCTGGATTGGTTTTGAATCCACAACGCCTTTTAATTCGCAATAAATGTAGATGACAGGCATTAAATGGCAAGAAAGGGTTCTGTCACGTTTTGCCATTGATATTCTTTCACACATTTATGGAACGCCAATTCACATTCTTTGTTTTAAACCACCTGATGCAAATAATCAAGTTCCTCATTCTTTTAGCACCTCTTTTTCATTCCGTTCAAAATATGCTAAAGGGAGGTGGTGAACTTTTTGGGTCAGACCAGTATCGAATCTACGGAAGTGGACGGCTAACCGTGTGAGGGATTCTTAACTGGACAGCAACCACGAACACCTTTCATCGAATTGTCAAATGGGGGGGGGGAATAAGAGCACTTGATGGGGGGGAGAGTAGCTGTTTTTACCTATGAGTTTACGGGGTTTTAAGGATCTGTTAATTGTAAATTCTGAAAACTGAACTAAGTGTGGATTTTTGCTGTGTTTTGGCATTATCGAAGGATTCATAAGGTTCGGTAACTGTACTTGCGGTGTTGTCATTCCAAGATGACTCAAATTTTTGCTTAAAGAACAGAATAAAGCTATGATCGAAATCTCTCGATAAAATTGCCTTCCAAGTAAGTTGCGCTAATGATAACCTCTTGTTGTTCTGTAAGTCAATTCACGCCGAAGAACACCTATGACTTGAATGCGATACTTTCTAGTTACTGAATGCGTAAAACCTTTTAAAGGTCCTTTCAATTTGATAGCTAAGATAACCCATCAAATAAGCACTAGAAGCTTTGTAAATATTAAGAAAGCATTGGTTCGAAACATTTCTGCCCTATGCATAGAATCAATAAAGTGTAAAAAGCAAGGCTTCTACAAAGTGGTTCGCGACTTTCATCCATTAAGGCGAAAAAGTAGTGCAACAAAAATTGGCATTAATAAATTTCATGTGAAGAGACGTGAGAATTATGTCAGAAAGGAAGCCAATTTCAATGTGGGGCGTTAGTGCGTCAGAGCAAGTAATAGTGATAACTAATTATCTGAAAGCCCTAATCGCTCCGCTTTATCACAGACACGCAGGCAGCAACATTATTGCCCTTACTTATCTTTAACTCGCAGGCCACTTAAAGGTGAGAGACACGGCGAAACCCTGCGACTGATTACGCCACAAAAAAAATAGATACACAAAAGTTAATTAACACTTGCAATACTTCTTACTGCCAAAGTTCGGCCCACAGGGACGCAGCAAGTAGTACATGTTGGTAACTAATCCAAGCCTTTAGTCTAAATGCGTACTTTGCATTGCTAGCAATTAAGCATGTAGTGGGAGAATTAACGAAACGCAAACCTGCACATAAGTGCAACCCAATACACACGTAGCAAATCAATCAGTCTTTCGCTTGTCAAAATAGTTTTCTCTACGAAATGCCAGATGTTCAGATATCACTGAACGGTCGTTCCTAACAGACATGCACAACGCACAAGCATCGTGCTTGCCCTGTTTCCTTCCAGGAGAAAACAGCCAAGAAGAATATCCCTATCATTTGCTTAAAATCATCGATTTTAACCTCATTTTCCTTCATGTTAAGCCAGGATTCCTAACATTTCACTCTCCTTTAAACCCCACAATCTGTAGCATGGCTTACCTTGATGGTGAAAAATTTTTAATAAAAGTCTATTGAATTGTATAAAACTGCACATTAGTTCTATCACACACATTAAATTCTAATTAGTGACAAGTTTAAAGAGCATTTAAAAACAGATAGAGTGAGTCGTATGAAGTCTGTATATCATAAGAACTTACACAAAACAACGCGAGAAATGTGTATTGTGCCAGTTGAGTTTTGACAGCCATTGCTAGTATAAATTCCAGCCGTATTGAACTCTGTCTGCCAATGCGTGTTTGTGTGTGTGTATGTGTGTACGGTGGTGATTATGTCCGCTTAAAATTTGACTGATCGCTTCTGCTTCCGCACCTTCCTCATATAAACCGGTGACGGACAGCTGTGATTGGCTCTGTCGGGGGGAGAGGGAGAGGGAGGCGGGGTGTGTGTGTGTGTGTATGCGTGTGTGCGAATTCGGGAAAGGGTGAGGCCACACACACATACGCATGCGCTAAAGGCCTAAAAGTGGGGGTGGTGACGGACTATTTGATAACCGAATGGGCACCGACCCACCCACCCACAGCACACACATGCAGATAATTTCCTCTATCTAGTTTTTCAACAATTTCAAATCTCTTTATCTCTATGGTTGATTGTGTGTATGCGTGTGTGTGCTTAGATGTGTTGGTCTATATGGCCAACCAATTCTGAGGCAATGTACTTCGGCAACTCCAGTGGCAACCCACCAATCAGGGGAGGCACTATACGATGCTATGATTGGTCACGCAGCTTTGTCTGTGCTGGAAGTGAAATCCTAGTTTGTGTGTGTGTGTGTCGAGATTGCTCGGTCACACTGTATCATTAACTCAAATGCGGGGTCGCTAATCGTTATAAAAGAAAAATGCTCCCCTCTTCATAGTTGACCTCAAGAGTGCATAAAGCAGAGATATACTCTTTTGAATGTTTAGTGAAAAAAACACAGATGCCTTTCGTGCTATCAATCAAGCAATTAACATTTGCTTTCTGTGCTATTGATGATATTCGGCACGCCCAAAAGTGAGAAATCGTCCATTTATTTATTCCACATTAATAAAATGAGCTTTCGTAATTAAATGCGTTTCTCAACAGGACATGCCTTTGGGTAATCTGGCAGATTCGTATTATTTTACATTGATTGCTACAGCAAAAAGAGAAACGAATTTTACTATGTTAAGCGAAAACACATTCATGGATTGCATAAAATTTCCGCAAAAAATGAACAGTTTGAACGTCAGAGAGGTAGTTTATGAGCATTGTGCATTATATTATTAACGTTGCTTGGGGTTAGGAAAACAATCGTGGGTAAATATTAAAAAAATTTCGTTTTTTCCGCCATGGAACGGCAAAGGAGTTGGATAATAAAAGCAAATTAAGGAGGAAGAACAGGAGAATAGGCTTAATTTGAGTCTCAGCGCTATCCCCATGGAAATACCACATCACAACTGGGTAGATAATGGGTTTATAAAAACAAAAATTCAAAGGTTTGCGATTGTTCTTAGTATTTCTACATTAATATATTTACATATAGAGGAAATAATACCCTAATAAACTTGTTGATTTTTCACAAGGTGAAGGCATACATTCATTTTGTGCGATTGGAAGACATGGAACGGGGATGAGTTTGTCCACATGGAAAATGCATTCGATTGTGTAATTCTGGAGAGCAACCATGGTTAAACATGCAAGCGATCAGGCGGATTGAGACCTTGATCTAACATAGCTTTGGTCTCTAAAATTTACTTCCCTGTTTAAGCGAGGCCTACTGAAAAGCTATGTTGCATGAGTGTATGTGCTAACCGTAAGGCTATCCTGCAATTGATGGCAATCTTCCAGACAACTTCATGCTGCATTTTAGCTGGAAACTTCAATGGACTATAATGGGTTATTTAAAAGGCTCATTCGAAATTGCTTTTGACTTATAGATGCGAAAACTCCTGAGTAGCTGTCTCTTAAGTTTACAATTCAACAGCGCGGAAAATGCGTGGTGCAAAGTTCGAGGAAGTTGAACGGAAGGACGAAATGGGGTGCAAAATAAACGGTAGCAAATTTTTGCATTCAAAATACAATCAAGATGAGATTATTGCTACCCATAATTAATGGGGTCGTAGTAAGCATAACTTTTGAATCAAATTTAATTACTTCAGCTGAAAACAGTACTGAAAGTCCCTTACTGGCATAAATAGTTGTTTCGCCCTGTAAGCAACCACTTCCTGAGTCTAGGCGCAAATTTGTGATGTCCTGGTATTGCTCTTTTGCAGGGTTAAGAGAGCGAAATAAACTTGAATAGAGCAGTAGAGATTGGGGAGAAAGACCCAATAAGCAAAAACAAAGGATAAAAACAACGCAACATTGGCTTGAATGGGAAACTCAATGGCTAAGTAAATAAGTTGATTGGGGTTCTAGAAGTACTTTAATGTCCAAAGTTGACCGCTTTAAATATTGATGTGACTGTATTTTTGTTGTACATGGAAAAAAGTTAGCTGCATAGGAGTCTGTCAATTTAGGAGATACCACGAATTTTAGCATACATTTTCCGTCCTTTTACTTGGTCATCTATGAAGTGGAGACCTGACACTCTCCACTGGTTGACCGATTAGCTAACCGTTCCTTTAAGTGGCTGCTGACCGACGCATGGCGGTAGTGGAGAGCTTGTGGGAAATTCCCATGACAATGGGAAGAAGAATTGGTAAACGAAGCCTTGGCTGCATTTCTAACCGACATACTAGACGGAGGTAAAAAGTGAGCCTGTGAATGAAGCAAAGTCCAGAGGCGAGGTGAAAGATGGAGTCTGCCTTTAAGCCGGCTTTTTTGTTTCCCGTCGGTGTAGCTGGTCACCGTAATACGGAGTCCTTGATTTCGTACAGAAAAGAGGTAAATTGAAAGAGACTAATAGCGCAAACTTTTGATATTTCGGCATTATTTTAAAGACTTAATTACTGTTCTCTTCACCTAATAACTTGTTTATTTTAAAAGTAATGAAAAAAAGAAAGATTTCTAAAATTGTTAACACAACGTTTCACACACATCGATGACCGCAGACCGTTAGGAGGCCTTAAATTAATTAGCCTTGTCAAATGTTGGGATAAAATTTGCTTTAGCAATTATAACGTTTGCATCACTGCGACCTTAAACATTCCAGCTCGGTGATACATAGTCGGTAGTCAGTAGGCGACAGTCGCATTTATTACCTATTTATGACCGAAAAGTCACGTTTCCTTGACACGCTCATGAATCGAGTTTGACCTGGATTTCTAAGGTATCCCAGCACGACCCAATTACTACAGTTATAATTTATTTGATTAAGTAGAGCTGCAGGAGACATCCAAATGATGGGTCATTGAGTGGAAATTATAGCATGCTTGTCACAAACACTACCTCTCAGTCTCTTTATGCTAGTCCTCGGGGACAAAATATATGAGAATTTCATTTTCAGTTACTGATACTAAGCCCCTTACCTGAAGGATACGAGCAACTGTAGGTGCACCCAAGTTCAAAAATTGGCTTCTCTGTTTAGAAGTGTGGAACCACTCTGGTTCCTGAGATGAAGAGGAAGCACGTATGGAAGTACCGCAGATCCACTTCTACAGCCATCTTTATGCACTGCTGAAATTAAGTTCGAATTGAAATAGTGGGCAAAGCGCCAAAAACAAAGACCTGAAAGGACGACAAAAACTGACATCGAGATGATTCACAGTGGGTCACCATCAGTTCCCTCGAAAAAAATTTCCCCCTCTAGCGACAAGCTAACACGTAGGGCCACTTAGTCACGATGGCATCGTAGGCATGACTCCCTCTGTATCAGCGTTTATCATAAGTTTGTATGCTGATAAAAAAGAAAAGCTATAATGATAAAATTCAGCTGCTTGATAGTTTAGTCCTTCTAACGTGCTGAGTAGGACTAAGGAAAAGCATGCTTGTTCTGGATTTAGGCAGATGAAAAGGAGAAGGGCTCCTAGACTAACACAATGGCAGGCAAAGGCAAACAATAGTAGCTGCATCACATAATTTATTATCAGTGTGTTATGTTGCCATGTCATTTATCATTCTTAAAAACTGCCTACTGTTTTCCTTTATTAACTCATCTGCTACTAATCTGCTGATCTGCGACTGACAGCAGTTGGTAAGGGTAGTTTAATTGTTGTAGATGCCACTGGAATTCGATCCTTACCTATCCACTTATTTAACTTTTACTGTATATTCCGACTAGCCTTCAAGAATACTAGATTGGTTTAGTTGTTCACAGATTTGTCACCACTTGTATAACTTTAAGATTTTAATTTACTATTTACATGAGAATTCAACATACCTGCGAATGCTGATAGTCAACAAGGCAGTTAAGGTGGAATAGTTCCGATGGGTTATGATTTATGAAGGGGCTACAGTCAATATGGTAATGCGTGGAATTTAATGGCTGAAAATTTCCGCAATCTCTACATTTTTAATAGCAGCAAACTTTGCTGTAAGTTAAGAATTCTGCCTCCCGTCTACAGGTCATAAGCAAAAGGGGTAGATTTGTTTGGTTGAAGAATACTTCTTAGGTTCATTAGTAGCTGAGATCACACACTTCTTACGGTTCCGTTTGTCATGAGCCAAAAGGCAACCGATAGGAATGAGCAAGACTTTAAAATTTATTCAATCCGTGAACCATATTAATGCCTCTAATTAGGATTGTATCGATGTACCTTCTTACGTTAAAAGAGGTCATGACACTAGGGCGGTATTGCAATTGTGGCATTTGAATAGCTAAAAAGATTCTTTTCAAAATTCGCCAACCATATGGGCATATTTTGACTTTCCATAATGCAGGTGTTTGAACTCGTTAGGCAGCTTCATTGTTTGGATGCAATAACGAAAAGCGATCCCTTAGAAAGTGTTCTTCTGAGACACTGATTTACTTCACTGTCCGAACGAAATGCAACCAAGTTTTCATTCCTGATGTCGAAAATGTAGTCGAAGTGATCACATTATTAGGCCCAAGAAGTAGAGGGCACTTTATCGTCGCAGCATGCTGCAGGGGAATCGTCTGAGATGAGTCTTTCAAGGTGATTTTCATACTTACTTCCTGTTTGTCCTTCGCTTACAAACACTATCGAAGGTAGAGGCAAGAAAAGGCTAGTAAACCTAATTTTGGCTGGAATTTAAGTTTTTCATATTAGCCAGGAGAGTTTAAAAGGTTTGTACTTAAAGGAAGGGGAAAGAGTGAAGGCGATGAAAAGGGAGGAAAGAAGGAAAGGAGGGCGAGAGCCAGTGTACGAACAAATGAAATGGAGATTAGGCATAACCGCTGCATTGCTGGTGCTGTTAACGTCGATATTTTACATTGACAGAGGGCCGTCATCTACACTAATTACCCTCTCGAGGCTTCTTCTTCTGCAGTAGTTTAAATTGAAGATTCTCATTCAGACACTGTGGGTTTTGGACCTACACGTGACTCGTGATGTGGAGTTTTGAAGTGATTCAAGCCTCCTTTTTGCAATTTCAAAGTGTTATGTAGAGTGCAAAGGCTAGGGTCTAGTTCCTCCACCATGCGTTGGGCGTGAAAGCGAAGGCTGTCGTTGACTTGACGTATGCTGTGCGAAACCGCTCAAGCATCACTTGTTACAAAACCGCACTCTAAATCAGACTAAGAACTCCTGCGTTCCCACTTATATGTAAGTGAGTTTCCAAGCTGCTGAATGCAGAAACTCTATCCATAAAGTTACGTGGCAAATGTACAAAGTGTCACCTCAAATCATTACGTCCACCTAGCAAAACCAGTCTTGATAATGACATCCTCGAAATAATATATGGGTCCTGAATTCATTGTTTACGATCTCTTGAAAACTCCAAGCCCTTGATTTAGATCAATTCTTTTTAATTTATACGATTTCGTCTTACATAGCAGATAAAACACTAGAACATTTAAACCATGTCGATATGATTTACATCCAATTGCGCATCAGTCCAAGACGGAATTAGAAACTGTCTGCTGCATTACGCCAACTTAAAAGATTCCTTTCTTCTGGTCACACCAGCACCATACTCGACTAACTAATGTCGGAAACCCTCCAACATGCCTTGGAGGAGGTTTCGCACTGCAGTTGGTTTGGACCTATCAGATGTACATTTATGAAGCTATCAATTCGTTAGTGGGATGAAGGTTTATGCAGGAAACATTCTTTTTACGGAAAACTGGCAATTCGTCATTCCAAGTTTTATTATTGTCCAAAATGTCACCATCTCACCCCATACGGAAAAATAGTCGATTGCTGAATGGCCTAACAACTCCCACCTTTTATTGCACATACGTGGAGAAAATATAAAAATCAAAGTTATAAATTTTATTAGGTCAAGTAGGGCATTAAGGATAATTCTGAAAATATCTCAACGTATTGCCTCTTAGGATAGGTGAATCTTAGGAACGCTTGCCAACTTGTGTCCTGTGATACTTTCGACCGCGTATTCCCAGCATAATTTCTGTTCTTCCACTTTCTCACAAGGCCTACCTACCTGCAATCAAGAGTCTGTAGTCTATAAACTGTAGTATGATCTTAAAGAGGTTGACATGAAAAACGATTTTCAAACACTGAAAGTTCGATTTTTCCCTTTGTGATAAGGCATGAAATAAGTTTACTTCACACCATTATATCAACTACCCAACTAACTTCTCGTAATAACTCACTCACTCCTTTAGTCGGCATTGTGCTCACTAGAAGCAAGTAGCACAGATCGCTATTAACCAAGCCGAACTTTTGAATTTTGCTACCATTGTAGACTGTTAGCTGTCTGACTAACTGCTTTGAATTTGTATTGAATGCTAGCTAGCGCACAAACTCGATGCTCTTTGGAAGAAACCGGCAAGTTACGCGGAATTTCCCTCACTTGCGAAGACTGAAAGAAACCCAACGCGAAGATGCAAGGCCGAGTCAATTAAGTGCTTGAATTTCAACCGCAAAACACGACGTTCTCGACCTATGCATCTGTGTAATAGGATATCGCACCTGCCTCGAGATGAGATAATGCCGTTCCAAAGCTTATCTTGAAAATTTTTATGTCTAGTTTTTCCGAAACCGTATTGTTTTGTTTGCAACAATTTTTTGATGGTCTTCCGACAGTACAAAGATTTTTGGACATTTTACACCGGTCTTAATGAGTTTTACTACAATACGTAACGATTTATTAAACATTGCTCATTTCCCTTAATTTTGCTGTTTTTTAATTAAATGAAATTTACTAAGAATGGATTGACATTCGACAGAATCGTAGGCCAGGTATGAAACATCAAGAGGAAACTCTCGGATGCTTACTTCTTTCCAAGGCCTTTAAGGTATGCAGGTTTCCGTCCTAAAGCGTGATGGCAGCTTCCTTTACGGCACTTTAGAAACTCGTGCCGATTCTCATACTGAAAGTCCTTCGACAGCACCTATCCGACTACCTTCATTGATCTTTATTTGAGGTTCTTGCCACAAATTTTGTTTGCATTTGCTTACCAAGCACGCAAATTCCGGATCAGGTTTGTGTGACCCCAAGTTTACTGGTTTTGGCATTGAACTCTTGAGATAGGAGTCGTGCGATATGTTACCAAGGGAGCCATTAAGATTCATACTCCCATGGTCTACTGTACAGGTTCTCACCACATAATTAGCATGAATGAAACTTTGTTTCAATGGAAACCAAATCTTGGGATTGGGCTTTAAAGGCATTTCCCCACCTCTGCTCAAGGAAACCCATTAACAAATTTGTGTATCATTAATTTGTGCGAAGGTCCACTAGTTTGCATAAATTAGGCCACTACTCATTAATTACAATAAAATAATGCGATTGCTTACTTGGAAAATCGAATGACTTCTGGCCAGAATTGAATTACTTATTGAACATGTTGCACTGCTTAATAAACTTCGTTCAAAGACAATAATATCAGCATAAAATCCCGGCAATGTTAGTCATTTTAACTGTGCCTTCAGTTAAAACTGTTCAGAATTTGCTGTTTTCGTCTTTTAGAACATGCAGTTCAAAAATAATTTTACTTCATATTCATAACCTATCTATCATATATGTATATATGCGGCACAAAGAAGGATTGGGACTACCGACATGGCCTAGAGGCTAGCCCGTCCGACAAAGGCAAAGTAGCCAACCAAGTGCCCGTAAATGAAACCGAGAGTTAACCGAACGGCAAACGTATTACAGTAGAAGTAGATCCAAATTAAATTAAAACAAACGCTTAGTGAGATTGAGAGTCGGATAAAGTAAACTGTGCCTCACTACCACGGAAGTCAAAATTTATGGCAAATTACCCACTTTTGCGTTTGGATAATTTGGAAGGGCTATCTTATCGGACGCCTGTAAAAGCTGATATCCAAAAAGATGCTGACTTAGAAGAAGTGAAAACAAACACGCCTTCCATAATGCCTCCGCTTTGAACATGTAACTGAACTAATCCTCAGTCTATGTACCCGAGTGGAACACGTGACGTTATTTAACAAAAAACCTTCTTATGGGATTTTCTAAGGTTAAAACACCCAGATGACTCCTTATTTCACATTTTTTTTCTCTATCACACTTCGCAACTTTTTGTAGACTTGCAAGACGGGAGTTTATTTCACTCACTCCGTGGTTTTTCAACCAAGGTGCATCTGGGGAAGGTGTATGGTGAAGCAAGGGTAAGGGGAAGGAGGAATTATGAACTTTGACTGGAGTGGACAAGAAGCAACTGCACTCTTTGTTGCGAAACTCCTAGCCGAGATTTCCTCTTCCTCTACCCCTCCTATGTGCGCTGGGACAAAAATAAGCCTGCAACAATGTTTTAAACGTGAACCTTCTTATTTATGGTTTCGATACCCTTTACTTTATATCATAACATAAAATGTATTATGTATGCTAAATTCGCACATTGGTTTGCATGAATTTTGTTTGGATCACCGTTTATTGTCCATTATTAGAATACTCAATCCTACTGGAGGCTCAAGTAGCATCCAGATTACCAGTGTGTTTTCTTTCGCCTTTGCAGTCTATGTGCTGTCGGGAATTGGGTTAAAAAGTGGTGGCGACTCTCACATACCATTACCTTAATATCTAGGATTGCTATTTTCAGATTCTCAATAAGTGGCATGCTCAAAATTTTGTTTTAGACTGTTAAAAGGGAAATTTTCTCATTCTTTCCTAATGCACATCGTCTGATGTCAAAGTGTACAGAGCAGTTTTGGTGTGCTAGCTTTCGCTGGAATTTCCAGAAGTGGTTTTGTCGAATTTTTGCAAATCAATGTGATTTTCTTTAGTTTTTAATACCTAGCACATCGTTTGGTCTGTAATGATTCTTTGTCGAAGATAAGACTTGTCAAATCGTTTTAACCGAATTGATTAATTTATCCAAAGTAAATATCTTGGTAAAGCCTTTGTATGCATTGATTTGATTAAGTAAGTGGCTTATCCAAATTGCTCTCAGCAACTGCATCAAGAGATGCAGGAATGGGGTAATCCTAAGTGCTGTGCGTCTAGACTACAAAAATTGTCGTGACAATTGAGGGACTTAATCAGATCCAGGTAGAAAAGATGAACCAGCTAGTGGAACTCACCGCAATGGGGATCTACGCATCATCTCGAAGTTTCTTTTACCGAGAGTAGCATCCTAACTGATGGCCGTATGGGAAATTCTGGATGCTGTGCGGGATGGGGAGGTCGGGCAAGAGAGATGGGGATGTGTAGTTCGATTACGGCAGGAAACTTGGCGGAAAACCACTGAAACAGATCTGTTTGACAAGCCTGCACGATAGCTGTCGAAGGCCCGATGACACATGCGAAACCGTATGGGGATAAATGTGCGTGCGGACAAGTTCGACGTTTGATGGAAGGAAACACTAAAAGTTTTTTCAATCAGCTTTTGGTGGTGCTAACAAATGCGCGCACCAAGCAAGATAACTCTTAGGACAACTACAACTGCAACACTTTATGAACTGATTAAAACTAGCAAAGAAAAGGTCTGTGGTATCGTAGCAGCCATTCTAAAATGCGTTGCTTCCAAAATCGCCTTCCACTCACGCAGGCACGTTATTGCGTAAGCTACGCTAGAACATGGAGGTTGGTCTCTATTGTGAGGCTACTAATATGAGTGCTTTCCTTCCAATTCAATCTAAATTATTTTTTGCTAATGAGAATATGAGTAGTTGTTAGCATGCAGGATTAATCCCAAAAACCCTGAAAATCTCTCGGTAAGAGGCGCACGTGCTTACACTTCACAGGCTTCTTTTACAAGTCAATGCTTGTTTTTCTCATTATTCACTTGCTATTGATGAACTAAAATGCCGACTTGCTTTCTCAAATACCGACACAGTTATCTACATTTGCGAGCATAGATCTGATCGCCTTTAACACTAACTACAGTGCTCCTTCTTTTATCGCCACATTCTACCCTTGGCAGCCATGTCATAGCAGTGCACATCCAAGAACTTTGGAACTTTAACAGCTGTGTTTCTTTGGAGGAAAATCCTGCCTCAAGTGTATCTTAGGTAACTTAATGAAAAGCATCTACATGCTCTAGAAGCCATTCTATTTTTAAAAAATTTGCAAAAAGGGCTACGAGGTGCAGTCAGATTTGTTGATTGAGGTGGGCGTGATAGAACTTGAAAGCTCATCTAATGGGATTTTCTCATCCGCATGTTGCAGAACCCATGAATTCGTTTTCGATAAGTTCGCACTGTCGTAACTCCCAATAATTGCCATTGAGGCCTTCTAGGGTAATAAGTTGGATGGTCCAGATTCTAACTTTAGATTGAGTGGTTCATTGTAAACTAGTGGAAAATTCTGACCACTTCTGCCGACAAATGAAGCTCTTTATTGTTTCGAACAGCTTCACCTCCATCCAAAGGTGTAAAGAGTCAATGTCACTCAGCCAGTCTTGATTAATTGCTAATGTGGATAAGTCAAGCTGCCAGAGTGGTATGAATTTATGTATTTAGCTGGACAGTGGGCCTTTCGGGCTTAATCTACTCGACTGATTGTCTTGCGAAATCAACACGAATTTGGGCATCACTGAAACTCGATTCATTGCCATTAGATTTCTGATCCAAAAACAGCCAAGTGAATTATCCTTCTTCAATCATTATTGGACAAATAGTTCCAGATTTTGGCATCTTCAACCACTTACACGTACATGTTTCAGTGTGTATGTGTGCTTATGCAGATGAAAAGGGAATCATGTAAGTATTAATTCCACCTTTTGGTCGCCTAATTAGCGCAGTTGGTGGTGGATCACCCTTTTAAAGTCACCGCTAAGTGGGCCCGAGCCCTAGGAGCACCTAATCACAGCACCTCCATCGCCCACCCTCCTCTTCCCTCTTCGCTTCCGCACACGCCTTATTAACCGGCCTCAGTGGCGATGGCGGCAGTGGGCAGCGGTGGGAGGTGGACTAGGCGAGGGTCAGGGCGAGAGGCTGTGCGGATGGGGTGGTGTGCGTCAGCTGAGCCACGATAAAACCTAATCGCCGTAATTAGGCAAAAATTCGACTCGAGAGCAGAAGACTTAGCATGCTGTCGCTGGCTTGGATCACATCATGTGCCGCAAATGATAAAAGAAGCCGATGGCAAAAGGCTTCGAAGGAAATGACCATTATAATCGTTAATAGCGACAATAAATTCAGTTTTTCAAGGCATTCTGCTTTAGAGATATTCTTGACAGAGACAGGCAATGAATGCCACACCCCACGTTGGTCTTTCAATAAAATTTTGCTGATTTATTACAAGCATAACACTTACAGCTATTGTGGTCGCAAGAGTATCTGCGATTTCATCTGTTAACTCTTGAGAATTCACATGATTACTTACACCTTTTTTTAAGTAAGACAGATGACCTCTCTCCTGGAGACACACAAATTTTTGAGTTTTCAAGAGTTATGCACTATTCATTGTAAGTGCTTAGCAAAAGCTCACCAGATGCGTCTCCCGATATGTTTTAAGTCGACTTGAATTCACTGATTAGGTTTCACCCACCATTGCTGATAGTGGGATTTTATCAATAATAAAGAATGTTTTGAACACTCGTTTCATTAAATCAGTCAAATACCTCGTAAACATGGTCAATTAAATTAATCACCACTTCTTGATTCAAGAAGGAAATGAAGAGTTGGGATATCTGACATTTGACATTTCGATGCATCTGGCACTTACAAGCAAGTGCCTTTCGAAGAAATTTGTGTTGGTTCAAGATGATGGGCATTTGTTTCAAGCCAGAAATGGCGTATCATTCTCTTTATATTATGATTGCATTTCCGAAGAGGATTCCTTAATCAAGCCTTACATACCGAATATCGAGCTTGCTTTTATGGTTTTCACCAATAGGCGTCGGTGATTTAGCGCCGTTCTGTATACACACTATCAACTAATAAAGTAAAGCTTAACTCATTCTCAAGTAAAAAGGCTTAAGTTTTTTTTGTGAATAATGGATTAAGTTTCTGATGCTCGGTTGAAGCCCGCAGCATTCACGCGGGTTCCTAATCAGGGCAAAACAGGCGAGACCCCTTCCTCCAAAACCCATATCAGTAAGGGAAAATGTTGCCAACCGCTACAAATGCGTAGATGTTTTGCACACTTTTAAGTTAATTTGGTACAGTAGCTCTGAAGTTTTGTGCATCATTTTCTTACATTCGCCTATTCCCCATTTCCGTACCTCCTTCAGTGAGGGGTAATTCTCTAGGCTGCCTCCTTATGGGGACTGAAGCCACGCATGCACGCACGCGCACTCCCTTGGAAGGGGACACACGTGTGTCCTCAACCACAACAGGTTGAAGTTATGGGTGGACCCATGTCCTGCCCAAAGACCGCACCGCCGCTGTATTATTTTGCCAGTTGTTTAAGTCGATGCATTGGTAGGTGCAGCTATCTATTTTTCAGAGACCATTTTTAAGTGCCTAAGCATTTTATCTTCATGGTTAATATAGAAGCCATATAATTAATAAAGTGTTCGCGTTGATAAGTAATCTACCGTGAAAAATTATGATGCTTGACGTAGGCTGGTATCACAAAAGGATCTCCAAATGGGATTTCTAGGTGATGTAATTTCTCAGCGAAATCGGCCTATGCTCAAGAAATAGGCAACATCTTTATCAAACAGATCACCATCCTTTGCAAGTTGAGGCATGGATGAGTAGGTTCTTCAACTTTTCGGAAACCAATGAAACAACTCAGTGTGACAAAGTGATAAGGCCAGGATAAAAATGACCTCAAATTCCTCATTAATAGGCCAAAATACTCACGTAACCCTGAGAAATATCCAACGAAATTTGCTCAGTAATTACCACTTCGTAATTAAACCATTCGATTAGGCCACCACCGCCTCAGTGGCAATTTTGGTTGGTAAATTATACAACTGGGGCACCAAGTATAGAGTTCAAAATGAGATGCGATCAATGCAACCTATCACGCAGCCGTCACCGCATTTTGAGCCAAGGAGAGGTAGTCCAAATGTCCAGCCTTCATTTATCCCTAGTCAGGCGTTTGCTGCTGACTTCATTAGCAGGAATGCCCTAAGGCTACAGGGCAGATACACCACGGTAGTACGCGTGACTCACGCCCCGAGGGGATGGCTGAACGCCACAGTCAAAGACTCAATGCCTCCATTTCACTTTAAAGACGTACAATCACACTTGCAGAGTGCCCACAGCCAATGCTTGAGGCCTTCAGAAATCCGAATGCTGGGCGAGCAGGGCATCGAAAAATGGAAGGCCGTTATGGACTGGCTTGTTGAATGCTAGCAAAATGCGCACTGTTTGCAAACAAAAGGATTATCTATGATGCTCCTTTATATGCTATGACTAATGTATCCAAGTTAACTTATAATAGCACTAAAAATAATGATAGGTTTAGGTTCAATACCTTTCTAAAATAACCTTCAATTAGGGGTCACTGATTTACTGCCCTAACTCTTGTGACCTATATGCAGAATTTCAAGGGAAAATTTAACAACCATCGCGTCACTTTTCCTATACCTGAAGTAAGGTGCTCAGCTCGCATTTAATTTCTTAATCCACAAACGGTGAAATGTTGAGCAAACAAGGACGCTTTCCTTGATTAGGTGCCGGTTTTATTTGAATAAAACATATTCGGTTGGGATTGGCCCCGCATCATTGATGCTCGGTGGCTACTCTATTCAAAAAATTGCCTGCTTCGAGTGTGGCGGCTTTGGAGGTGACCTAAATCTGGAGGTGCGCACGCACTTTAACCCACGACACGCGGCTGCACAATCACATCGCTCCCCGACAGGTGCTTATCGGGTTATATGGGCTCTGTGTCAGAGGTGTGATTTTTCCCACTAGACAATATTAAGGTATTCAATCTTCTATGCTGCAAACAGGATATTTTAAGCCAAGGCATAGAATATCTGGACTGCCTGATTCAGCGCTTGAGAGACATGATTTGCAATTTATAGAGATTTTCCTTCAACAATTTTTCTCCCACAATTCAAATCAATTAATGAATGGGATACCTCTTCGAATGCCTCCAGTGAAATCGATGAAACAGGAATGCGTGGCGGAACCACATTTCTTCATCAGCCCAGTGGATGTAGTGAATATTCAAGGAAACCGTCATTCTCACCTCAGCCTAATAATGTCATTGATGTCAAAAGGCTCTGCAACCCACTGACACTTACCAGTCCTTAATAAAGCAAAACGCTTCCCTCGTAGCTGTCAAAAGCCCCTGTCCCGAAATTAGCCCGCACCGTACAACCGATGGTTAAGGGAAATTTGAAGTTACTTTGCGGGTGTTCAAGCCCGAATTGTCTTATTACCTCATCGTACGCACTGCTTTACATCTCATCCGTATTAAGGAGGTGAAGCACTCTCTTCCAACCACCACGCTTTCCTTCGGAGATGCGGGTTAAAGGAATTCACGAGTGTGACCTTTTTGCACTTGGTATCCTCCTAATCAAATTCCTCTAATTAATTTATTGCTCCTCCCGATTAGACACAATCATACAGTTTTCGATTCTCTACCCATGCTGGACAATGGCCCAAGTTGAACTGCTTATTTTATGCCTTTTGATGTATGCCTCGCAAACACTATCTTTTAAAACGCACTACGACTTTAAAGTTTCAAGTGAAATGTCGAGTCAGAATTAAAGTCCTCTGAACCTGCCAGTCCTCGTTTGCAAATCAAAGTGGAAACTTCAATTGTTAGCAACACCGTAGTGACTGCAAATAAGCCAAATAAGAAGATGCATTCGAAACGAGCTTTAATTGTCGAGTTGTATTTTTTTGCCCGTTTCACAAATAACTTCATCGATGTTAAATTTTTTTTACTTACATTAAAAATGCATTAATATGCACTAAATTCATCTTCCAATTTGAGAAACGCCTTATAGGAATTTCTGAGTGTTTTCTGTTATCTATCAACAAATGAAATAGCAAAGAAGATTTACAAATGCATACTAAGCAACTGAAAGGGTGCATTTTCCGAATCCATCCAACCAAAACCGATAGTATGCTTTAAAATTAAAGGACGTAGATACTTTTTCATTTTGCAAAACTAGAATAAGCCTCGAGCAGGAAATGCGCTCGAAACGACGGTATAATATTTTTGTTTTGCCCAGTGATTTGACAAAATTGTGTGAGCGTCTAAATTTTCCCACATCACAGGAGTTGGGGTCAGGACACGCACACTGGCAATCCGAACCACACGCGTCCCCGCGTTGCTTGTTTGATCCAACGCATTGCGTCTTAAATACCTTAAGGAGATTATCATCGGCTGCTGATCCGGTACTGTATGAATCAAGGGATTGCAGAGGTGTCAGAGTATAACATCACAATCCGTCTTTAAAAATGGCTCTGTCTGAACCGCATATTACTATGCCCAGAATTAGGTTCGGGGAAACTATCACTGCTTAGAATTTCCCACGTTCACTCTGACAGTGGTAGAGGCAGGGTTTGGTGTAAACGTGTGATCCGCGTAAGATGTGCACAAGTTCACCAGGCAACGTCATATACTGCGGGGAAATTGCGAATTGTGAAAGCCCTTCCGGACTTCGCCTAAACTAATCCTATGATTATGCAGCATCTAATTATAATGGTGGAAACTTCACATATTTATGATTTGTAACTTATGCGTCAAATAAAAACTTAAAAATGCTAATTTTTGTTTTCCTTTACAATCCCGAGTACGAGCCTTAGTCTCCCAATCGAGTGGATACATTAAAATGGAGGTTTAACTACTTCTCGTACATAACTAAATAGAACAAGTTTGCACAAAAAATTTTCTTTTTTAAAATCTCAATAATAAACGAAGTTTAAATGGGCTTAGTATTTCGCTAGCTACTTATTGATGCCTCAGTAACTTTGCCTCAGTCAAATTACTTAGGGCTTAGTGCTCAGATGTGTGTGATGTGTGGAAAATCTTAAATACTGTATCCGAACGTGGCTAGTGAATGTCCCAAAGCAAGGAATTCGTGTAAAGGCAAATTCCTTTTTTGCAGCTTTTGAAGAAAGTGAAAACGTGCAAAAATAAATACGCAAAACGTACTACTAAGGAGCCGATACACTGCCGTAGAGAATTTAGTTTTGATTAAGGCATGGTTCATGTACAGCAGTTTAAAGTATTTTATGCTCATGTGTCGCCTAAATTGTAAGACAAAATTAACCTTAGTTTGACGAATCACCCTACCGCACAGCATTGCCGTCGCTGGACTTTGATGTGCGTCTGCAGTTGGCGATCTTTGACAGATGCCATTGCATCTGTCACCGCATTAGCGACTGACTCGACATGGCTTGCCAAATAACACTCTTGGAAACTTAATTAGCAGGTAATCTTAGCCACATTTTTAAAAATGCTTAGAGGATTCCAAGTTTTCTACATGACGATGGAGAGAGTCGGGATTGGCAGACTTCTCTTCAACTTTGAACCAGCGCTTTGAGCCATCCAAATGGTAACGAAAGCATAAAGCCGTAATTGGAAAAGAACAAAGCAATGATCCGGCTGCCTCGAAATACTGAACTTGTTTAATTTGTTCAAATAACCGGTAGTGACTAATAAATGCCCAATAAGAGCCTAATCAATGGATCACACAAACCTCCGTGCGTTTTGATTAATCAACTTTGTCAGGAAAGAGGCTCATCCAAAGGAATCGACGTCTAATTAACTGCAAATATTACATTTACACATTGAAGTGACCATTGCATATGATCCGATAGGAGAAACAAAACTGTGTGCAGCTGGCGCATTGTCGCCTGCATGACACCTCTTGCTTATGGACTGCGTCTGATATTTCAGCCGTAGCAGTGCTCTGCCTTGGCGTAGCGAAGAGCTGACAACTGTTAAAAAGGATTTGCAAAGTCTCATTCAAGGTATAGAATTGAGAATCTTGTCTGATAGATTAAATTGAAGGCCAATTGTTGCAACTTTGCAAAAAGCTCTATTCCCCTGTATGGATGAGGTTATAGGAAGAGTTAATCATACTCTAGAGCGGTATTAGCCTCAGTTACCACGTTTCACTTGCTGAAATTCCTGTGTATGAGTGCATAGGTCTCCCCTTTTAGCTTTTCGGCCAAATAGCTGAAGGGATTTTGGAAAAGTTTGTGCATTCCACCGGTCCATCCATATGGACTTTGAGCCATTCACATTACGCAAGAATGATTCAGGAAAATTGGTGAGGTGAAGATGCAAATGAGGATATCGGGGGCTTAAGTGACGTCATTCACCTCGTTGTTAAGGCCAAATGCTTCTACCTGATAAATAAGGCCCAACTGATTAGTCTTACGGTCATCAAGGAGACAGTTTTATAAAAGGTTGTACCAAAGGCTCTTAAATGAAGCAGAAATTTAGATAAAAGGATGTCGACATTAGTTCAATATGTTTAGAAGCAGACTATGGTCAGTATATTTCCATTTAGAATTCTCCCACCCTGATGCATGTATGGAAGCCTCCTATCCTCAAGAGCACGCACTTCTGTTCAATTTCAGGAAATGGACGCGTCTCCCAGACATCAGTTAGTAATGTGGGAATTGCCATTTGAATAAATAACACTATCCATGGGCTACTGTATATTAGTGGGCTTGAAAGTAGAAATATTATCCAAACCGAGCATGGCACTAATCTCAAAAGAAGACTGTTCAAAGACTTTTTTGAAATTATTTTGATGCAAATAAGTACTAGAAAGCGGTACATGCTGGCCTTTCAATTCTTTGGGTAATCACTGATTCTACACAGCTGTAGCGGTAAAATGCTTTATTTATAAGATTTCGAAGACTTAGAATCGTCCAATATCTACAATGAAATGATAACAAATTACTCACTTCTGAAGGGCATCTTACACTTTTTTCACAAATATTGAGACCTCCTCTAGTGAGTAGCAAATTCATTGTGGCAAAAAGGCTGTTCACTTAAAACGCGAAAGAAAAATTCTTTCACACTTTGTGCTATCCACGGAAGAAGGTATAACACACTTTAATTTTCAGAATGCTCTAGGATTTCCCATTGATACTGCATTTCAAACATCTGGTCGCCCTCGTCGACGGCGGAAAAGTAGCGTTTGAGGGTGTGTACGTGAGTGACTGAAGAGCTTCTCCGGGATGCGACAGTGAGGATGGTTGCCGGGACGAAAATTAGGAGTTCCAATCGGGGTGGAGGTGGACGAGAGGGTTGTGTGTTGTGGCTCTGAATGAGGGCGGCAGTGATTATGCAATTAAGACGCAAGGAAAAATTTCACTTGGATCAACGCTCCACCGAAACCGTAACAATTTACAAGGCGAGTCATTTCCGTGTTTTGGACATCCAGCTTCAGCATATGCTAGAAATTTTTACTTTTTTTTGGCAGAGGACATAACATGCTTACTGGTTATACAAATTATACAAATGGGACTTACTTGAACGCCTTCCTAGCAAAGTTTGTAAAACATGTGTCACTCGTCTGTCATTGCGGCGGATTATCACCACTACATGTTTGTGTCCCACTGAAAAAATCATTCGAGTGGCACATAATATCTGAAATGTAGACGTTTAACACTTCTGCTTAAAAAGTTCGTCTTATTTAAGACGCCTTTGCTGTTGTTGCAGCCACTCTGTCAGAGTATTGCAAACGCGAAATGACAATTTAGCCTCGATTTTATTTGTGAATCTCTCATTGTGTTTGAGATGGAGGTGTTTATTGTGCCAAAGTTGAATAGACTAGTTGTTCTGTGTGGAGCAGAACTGGGTGAAGCCTAAAACGAAACACCAACACTGATATTATTCCACCAGTGACGGACTTTATTTATGACCCACCCATAGGTTACAAATGGGCACCAGCATCATACAATTTTTCGACATCAGTACTATTTCATCAAATAGCTTGGCTGGAATATCAGCCGAGACAACGACGAGCACACACACACACAAACCCCAAAAGGGTCAACATCCTGCCACTCGGTGGTATGGAAAGCCTAAAAGTTTGATCGCCTGCAAGATGTCCTCTCTAGAAGTCATTAAAAATTTTTAGGTGAATTACGCGATCCCATTTAATGCTTGATGAATAGCCATGCATGGGGAACACTTGGAGCTAAAACCAAACTCTAAGGAACTCGCCTGTCTGTTAAAATGAGGAACACAGTTGTAAGAAGAATTCACGAGAGAAAGGTTACAATATATGATATATTTCTTTGTTTAGGCTCTGGATTTTCCCAACTCCCCCTAGACGATATACCACATGCCCATTTGCTTGTATCCATATTTTATCTCCGGAAGCAGCATCTGCTTCACAAGTTTCATTTACGAAACAACTTGTGAATTTCAACTTCAAATCTTTTTCCGTAAAAAACTTGTAAAAATGCTTTAAATTAAAATAGAATTAAAGGTACACTAGCTATTAACTTTAACACATTTAATAGCTAAAATGTGTAATGTTACTTTTTATGGCAATAACCGGGAGTTATACATGAAGGATCCACTGAAGCTATTTCCCACCATCTCCAAATGCTAATAGTAGAATCCACTTTTCTTACTAGCCTCTGTAGGAGTTAACTTGAAGCAGCCTTTTGATTCATGCGATGGCTTAGAGTTGAAACAAAGAATCCCACAATTTCCGCCTGGTTCAAAACAAAGGCCTGTTCCGCCAAGACTGTATTTTGAGTGGACTGGCATTTTCGAGGGCATTACTTCCTGCGTGGGGATTAGTGGGTCGGCAGCCTTCAGAAGTTGGCGCAAGGCAAAAAGATGTATCTTGTCACAATATATTTCGCCTATATATTTTCCTTAATCCATGGGATAAATTTGGACTTGTGCATTGTGATGATGTGCTTTGTTTCCCATGTCTTCTGTCAGTCCTCCTGATTGGCCTAAAAGTCACACTTTCCTCGTCGATTAAGGCACAAAGTCTGGAGGAAAAGAGCAACCTACAACTTTTGTCGCTTTTAATTGAAGACAAAAAATCACTCACAACTGGAATCATTGATCTACTCTGTTTATACTTTCGCAAAGAAAGTATAATATTTGTCATAATAATGCTATACTTTGGCAAAGGTGTAGACCACATTGTGATGACGGCATTTTGACTTGAATAATTTAGCAATAAAATGTTACTTCTTAATCAAATGTTTTAGTAGATCCGAATCATAAGGTGGCAAGATATTCAGTTCACCGAAGGTTTCCCGTTAGCCCAGCGAATGTGACGTTGTGAGACGCAGTATTATCATTGAAAAGAAAAGCTCATGAAATTAAATCAAGAGGTGTGCATAGGTCCGAAACTTCGTCCGTTAGAACTGCAGTTCATTTAGTGTGAATGATTTTCATTGCAAAGGCTCTTGGGCTTAGCGAAGTCAAGGTGCATTGAAGATAACATAGTGAACACGTGGATCAGTTAACGTCCTCATCATTATTTTGCGATTCATACAGCTTTTTTTAATAAATCAACTTCGAAATGTGTGAATGATATAAGCGCATACGATGAAAAGATATGTGTTGGACTGAAGTGCGATGTGACGATGACTTTCCTTACCTTGATAAACGGCGATTATTAATGGTACCACCTCATATACGCGCACACCGTCGGACGATAAACCACGTTTGAAGTTGCATGCCTGTTTAAACGCCTCTGTCCTGGCGGCGAAGTCATTTGTGTCCCATTGACAACTCGAGGGCGGACGCATCAGTCAATTTCAAAGAGGTCCACTAAATACCACTCTCTAATGCCTACTTAATTTTAAAACGATTAAACACACCGCTCGGATCACAATTAACTTTGAGTGGGGCACATCAAAGGTTACGCGGCAATTAATGGAAACGAGGCATTGTAATAGCGTCTAAATTTTTCAAAGCGTAACCACTGATAATAGTAATGGTCGCTACTTATTGGAAGTGAAGGACAGTTTGTCTACCATTGCCAAATGCAATCATTAAATGGGCAAATGTGGAGCATTTATTTGAACTCAACAAATGAATTCAGAAGCTCCACAAGGGCTGCAAAATGTTGTCCATTTAAAGCGACCGGATTTTGCCTTTTGCACGATTTATCCAGTGTGCTTTGATTGATGATTTTTTTGACCTACGAATCGACACCCATCATTGGCTAGTCAAGAGGGGATAGGGGAAAGAAGAAGTTTCGTGTGGAGTTGCCAAATGACAGTAGGCTGACTGACTGCGAGGCACCTATTTATTTCACCCGAGGCTCCGTTTTTGAAGCACTGCATTCATAATGACCTTCTTTGCTAGGTAAATGGGTAATAAGTTGTTGTCAACTAGTAGCACTAACTTCAATATTCATCTTACACTTGCATAGGGCCATTCAGCTTTCTAATTGAAAGAGGTAAAGTAGTTTCACCTTGGCGACTTGGGTTGCTTTAAATATTCAATTCTTTCACTTAGTTGTCAAAATATTTTGGAAAATTAGTACTGGGCGCCTCAGTAAATAGAACTGTCCGTTGACTTCAGAAGGTGCAGAAAGTAGGTGTGTTGCATAGTTGAACCACATTAAGAAAATTATCACCGTATTTCTCCCAAGAGAAATGATTTACACGATGACTTCACGCGCCTAATGAAACCTTCTTTTACCTCCACTGCCCATGTCCACACTCCACTTTAATCTAATGAGCCTGAAAAGTTTACTCCCACCATGTCAAAGCGGTTCGTCGTGGTTTTTGAGCAAGTTTGCTTGATGAATGACTCCTCTGTTTCTTCTGTTGCAAGTAGCACTGCAAACAACCGAAGTGGCCTGGCTGCCAAACCAGGAGGTAGTAGCAGATCTCCCAAGGGTGCCAACCGACAAAGGTGCCGCGAAGTCACGTCACGCTAATGCTCGAATGTTAAAATGCCACATGAATCCACCAGAGCCACAAACAGCAAACCGTTACCGATATTAAATACTAAAAAAGAAAACATTTTTAAAGTCAATATCGTGTGTGCATAAGTTATTTCTCGCTGCCCACTGACACAAAGACATTCTTTCATTCCTGTCTGTCAGGCAACCACAATGTGTTCGTGGTTAATTAGCAAAACAATACGATCGACGAAAATGGCATAAAACTGGAAAAAAATTGAAAAAAACAGGACTCTCGTTTTCTTAATTTATTGTTATTTATGCTTGTCACTTTTCTGCAAGTAAATAATGTGATAAAATAATGCTACCGAGGTTGTTTAGTGTTTCAATGCAGAAGTGGCACCAAAAAATATCGTTTAAATGGCAACGAACACAACTTGTACTATGAGGTGGCTGGAATGGGTTGAGACTTAAATGCATTCGATTACATCTGCCTTATATGCTTCAAAGCAGTCGATTTTCACCCGTATTTTCGCCACTTCTAATGCGGAATCTAAATGTCAGTCGATATAATGGCGCTGTGTCATTGTTGGCAAGCTCAGAACGCAACAATTCGAGAAGGCATTACTGCGACGCATTTTGCGTGGTACGACTACCACTTCATTGTGAGGCAGGTTAGTTGGAAGGAGTTTGTAACACATAGCATTGTCCCAATCAAAGCTGACATTAATGAACCTCTTTGCAATGGAAATACGAGGAGGCATCATGCACTATTCCTCAGAGACGACTGTTGTACTACCTTACGAGTGCCTAGTAAGAATTAGCCCTATCAAGGATATCAATTCTAGGTATACATTGCAATATAAATCCACTAGTTTCAAGAGCATAAAATAAAGTCTGGTTAATGCAAATGGAGCACAGATGTTTCCTGTGCTGCAAGCGCAGGCGTGCACAAACCTGACGACTCGAATTGTGGGACAATGTAAACTCTTTCATTGCCTTATTTCCTTTCTAAACGCCTATTTCAATACACACCTTTATGCCCTTTGTTTAATGTAGGGATTTACATTTGGTTGTTGGAATCTCAATCCGTTAGACTATAACCCCAGCATCACTTACGCGGCATGCGGAGATCCACCACACAAGACTAATTATTTCCAAAACTTACTGCAAAATTAAAACAAACTCTTTTTGCCTCCGTGTACACGAGCAAAGCGATGATAAAACGCTCCAGTCAATTTGTACCTTGGTTAAGAACAACCAGTCACACTAACAAAATGTGATAAAGGGCGACTGTCTCCGCTAAAGCATTGCGCAAACGTCTTCACTTCAATTCAACTGAAGTCTCGAGACCGCTACGAATTGTCATTTCTCATGGCGAATTCCCAAACTTTCGGAGCCAACTTCAGACTTCTCCTCGGGTTGATTGGCAACAGATTATTGTGTACAAGAGGAATCCTAGCATAAGATCACCTCGCCTATTGAACTGTTGCAAACTAGTTGATCCATCGCAGTGATAGAGGGAAAGAAGCAAATAGCAATAGAAATACCTCCATCAAAAGTAGGAATGTAGGAATAAACCTAACATTAACGTTTCAGGGTTGAGTTTATCAACAGTCCAGCGTTAAATTTTCCAACTGGAAATCCATTGCATATCACTATTTTCGCTGATATTGTGAATTGGAGCACCATTCTGCATGACCGAGAGTAATCACCGAGTAGTACCAGAGATCTGCGTCTGCAGTGACTCCCTTTTTGGTCAATTATTACCAATGAAAAAGGTCACCAGTTATGCGAGCCAACCAAGACTGGCGACACTATCCGCAGTGTCACGAGGATACAGACACCGATCACAGAAACCAACCCATTAGCATATTCATTATTCACACCTATCCGATTGCCAGAACCGGGCCACACGGCATCATATCAACTATATCGGCCGACGTAAGTCCTTAATGCATCCCTGGTCCTCAAGTCCAAACCTGTAGGGATTGTTTGCAATGAATCATGAGTGCAAAAATTCAGGCATAAGTCCCAGCAAGGGGAGCAACACCACCTGACATGTAATTCGCACCTTTGCTTTTACAACGCCTCTACGGTGAAGTGAAGCGAAAAAGCCAGTAGAACGGAGCAGCTACTGTTGAAGGCTAAGTAGCACACCACGTTGAGAAAGGGAAACAATTGCAAGGTTACGCGCTTTCATTGCACAAAATAGCCAGAGCGACGGATCAGTACTGCAGTATTTACAGGTTGTGAGGAGATACGCTGAGAAACTGCTTCATCGGCGAAAACCACTGAATGAGTTGAATCCGAATGACTTCTTCTTTGCAGCCATCCTCTCCTGCTCCTTCTTTCTCGCCTGGGCCTCCTAAAATGAACATATCTTAGAGGGCGCCGCCAAAAGGCAGTTACGCCTTATTCTGGCACAATTCAAAGATCTATGCTCGCCATATTTACAAAATTACTGATGCGGAATTTCAACCGTTTACTGCTGGACAGTGAAAGCTAAACACTGAGAACCAATATGGAAATAGCGACCAACCATGAGCTGCTCATGCTTCTCCTTAAATGCAGCAAGTGGGTCGTCAAACTGGCGGTAGTGGTCCAGCACAGGACGTACATCCTTCACTCCACTCATGGCGATCACTATAATTTCCAACAAGAAAGTCCCATTAAGTGCATGTTTAGCAATGGTAATTGGGCCCCAAAACAAATAAGCAACTCATGTAAGTGGAGGGAAGGCAAAACAATTGTACAAGACACGATATAACTAGGTAACCATGACGAAGTTTGTTCAGGTGAAAAATAAGCCGTCTAACGGAATGAAGTGTCGGAAGACTGGCGATTCAGTAAAGACTGCAGCATATCTAGATCATGGCGCAGAAGAAGCCAAGATTTTCAAGAAAGCGGCTGTGACCCATCTTTCTATCTTAATTCAACTACAAAATATCTAACAACCAGATAAAATATCTCGGCTTGAGATACGCATGTTATCAATGTGAGTGTTTGACATTAATCTCAATTTTAAAATTAAACACAGCAACCAGCGATAATTGGAAATGAGACAAAAACAAAATGATGGGACCTAATGCCTGGAACATGAGTGTTTACGAGAGAATCCATACAGGGTGAAATGGCATATCACCGACGAGAAGTTTGAGATAAACAAGGAACTTACTTCGAAGGAAAGCAACCAAATCAATGAGCTCTCGATCCGAATCGTCGCCAGTCCAGCGATTAATGATGAAGGCGTTCCGTGGTTGCATGGAAGCGGCGTCAGGATTCCAGTCAATCAAAATGACCCGTGAGAGGTCTCGGTTCAGGCAGGAAAGGTCTTTTATATGTTTGCCTTTGCGATAGCGAGTCGATTCACGGAAAAGACGGTAGTGGATGTACTGCCCCTTTGAATCGATTTGCGCCAATACCGGCATTCCAGTCTGGCCAAAAACAGGTTAAGCAACATTGTTATTGACGCAATAAGCAATGATGACGTTAAACCAGTGAAAAAAACAAGGTGATTGGTTTGATTTCACCGAAAGAGCATTGAATAACCTCTTAAAAACGCTTAGCAAGATTGCAATTTAAACAAGAAAATAACAAATTTTTCCACAAACAAGTAAAAGTTAAGTGGCAGCAATAAAGTTTTTAGGTCAAAACTATCTGTACCATTGCAGAGTCCTGTGTGAAAGCTACGACTTCATAAAAAGGGGAGAGCTGCTGCAAAAACAGTTCCAAAGCAGGTCGTTTCTTAAAACGCCAACCGGACCTGAACTGCGAACATTACGTTACAAGAAATAAAAAACCTTCCAATCTGGATGGACAAGTACGTCATTTATCTCCAAAACAATAGTATACGGCGGTTGGTAATAAGGAGGCTCGACTGGGTCTGGGAGGAGTTTTTCACTAATAGGATCCCGAATACTCTTAAAACTCGAAGGGTGAGGAAAACTCAAACCTGGTTAAAATCCCACATTGTTTGCCATGCTCGACATATGTAGCCTCTCCATTTCGGGACTAACAAAAAAGCAAATCAGTGAAACACATACGACTAGAGAACTCGTCCTTTATCTAGAAGAAAGTCAAACACATCGCATATTACCTCAACGCCATTCTCATCTCTGCCAGGTGGTCCTAAAAATAATACAGCATTTTTAAGAACATTGTACCCCAGACAGCGATTCCACAGCCAGCCGCGAACGCTGCAGACGCTGCAATACTTAAGGCACCCAATTTCCATGCGTTTTTCCCAGACCATGAACTTGATTCATTTCTAGATCCAGACTCAGAACTTTCCTCATTTTTATGAGAAGATGATTGAAAATCGGGTCCACCGGACGAGAAGAATCTCCCATTAGCAAAACGCAACACCTTGAGGTTTGAAACAACAAAGAAATGTAGCCTCTGGGAGAAGAGTTGAGGCAACACATTCATCCCCGCAGAATATGCAAAACGCTAAACCGGCGGAGGTTTAAAAATGCAGAGTAAATCAAAAAAGCAAACATCAGGTGGCAAGGTCGTCCACGACTCTCTATCGGATTTAAATTTCATTTGTTTCTACCTTAAATATCAACCATGATACATGGATACTACCTGACTAATAAAAGCAAATAATTGCCCATTCACTGTGAAGATCACTCAAACTGAACTGATTCTCTATGTTCCATGCGTAAACAACCTGTAGTTATTTGTGCAGTCAGGTAGTAAAGGACACGAATTCAATAAAAATCAGCCTGTTGATGACATATGAAAGATGGTTTAAAGCACCGTGCTCAAGTTAAATTATTTCCTTAAGGTCAGGGCCAATTCCTTCAGCCCAAAAGACTAATTAGCTGCGTAGTTTTGGCTAGGGCAAACCTGGTCAGACAAGGGTAAAATTTGAGCCGCTTCGCAAGCTCTTTTATGCACAATCAGCTTTCAAACATTTATACAACAATTGCACCAGCAAACTCCGTGTTTCTCTTGACGCGCGGAAGCCGAACTTATGCTTTCTGACTGGGTGTTGTCGTGGTGTATTTTACCATGTGCTCTGAATTCTCCACATAATTTTCATTCAGCTTTGTTTTTATGCTGTGCTAATAGATGTATTCAACAGCAAATCACAGGTTTCTGACAACTTTGTTTCTTGGATTACGTCGGGTCTGCCCATCTATATACTCCTTGCGGCATTTTCCATATTTTTCTCCGAATAAAATGCGAATAGTTATTTTCTCGAGATATTTATTAATACCGGAGTCATAATTTGTGAAGACGGGCATATCATGTTCATATCAGCACAATTCGTCTGTCTTTTCTAGGTGCGTTCTAGATGGACCAAAGCAACGTAAAAGAGCAATCCCATCAACTTGGTCGTTGGCTAGTTAAAACCACAGAGAGTCACATTCTCAAAGCTTCGGGTGATGAAAGGGAGGTATTCATCGTTTTCTTCCAATCGAAACTCTAGCTTTTTGAATCGGAGTTAGATTTGCCATGCACTCCTGAAATGTTATTTTCAAAAAATTCCTTATCCATCTCTCTCAGGCGTAAAATTCTCATTTGACTTATGTTTGTGCTACTTTAGAAGGTGAAAGTGAGGCAAAGATAGCATTCTGTGCCCTGGACGCACTTAAATTAGTTGACAAGTCTAAAATTCACATCCAAGTTCCAGCCGCTGAGCAGTGGAGCAAAACGCATTTTCAAAAATATTCAATCTTACATCCATTTGACTGGACGTTTTCAACAACCTACGATGGCACTATAACCGGTATGTTGTCGCTCGTCAGCGTGTTAGTTCGTTTTTTGAATCGTCTTAATGCTACTTTGCGTAAGTTAGAACCACCTTCCACCGTTACTGTTACATGCCTGGTCCTCAAATAGCCTTAGATACGTCTCGAATCATGTTTCCTGGTACACTATTGGATTATTCAGACTGCATCGGCAAAGTGGGTCCTACGCCTTATTGAGGGCTACTGCCCAATATCGAGACCATTCTCTATGTGGTATTTTATTCATTTTTAGCTTCTTTTATTTCGTCCAGAACCTGGTTAGCATAGTCATAACGCTCATTGATTTCATCCTACTAACAAAGCGTTCATACACCGTCACCTAATGCCAACTGTACCACTGCTATTATTAACTCCAATTTCTGCTGACGGTATTTCGCTCAGGCGATTGGCTCGTCCAAAGTACGCTTGAGGGTCTCGACCAGGAATTCATTCGATCCCGCGACCCCATCCTCCTTTTCGGCAACATTGATCTCTTCGAAGATGAACTGGGGGACAACGGAATCGCATTACTAAACGTCAAGGTCCGTGTAATGCCAACAGGATTCTTTGTTCTCCAACGGTTCTTTTTGCGAGTGGACGGCTGCCTATTGCGTCTCTGGGACACGCGCTTGCAGTGGAGGCTAGGTGATAAGTACGTCTTCCACACGCCTATAGTTGGATTTAGCTACTCAGCTGTTAGAGAAAAGTAAGGTGCTATTGTCTCCTTGTCGCGTTAATGACCATTACGTTCGTTGATGTGAGTTATGCATCTGGATTCGTTAATCGTCTGCTTCGCTCCTCCATTCCACGGCATGCCGCTCTGCATGCGGATTTCGCGCAGCTGGACTGCCTGTCTCATTATCTCTAAATATATCCTTTAACACGACAGGTACGTCCTTCGCGAGGTGAAACGACTAGATAGCGAGATGTGGCTACCCACAATGGTCGGTGTGCAAGCCGACGACGCGGAACAACTGTGCAAGCAGGTTGTGGAGCACAGAACCGAGAAACTCTTCCCAAGCCTCCTCTAAACTTCCACCTTTGAGCACATTTTCTTAAAAAAAGTTCAAGTATTCTAATCATAGCAATTTTTTTCTTAAGATTTACATGTTAATTACTTTCATCTGAGAGGAAATTAACCACATTGGGATCGATTATTAAGTTAAATGTACATATTTCTCAACATTAGCCAAGAAAATTTCGAATTGTCACGGTTTGTGCAGAGAGCGCTTGAGCAGCGTGTATCCAACATATCGTTCCTCACTGTAGCTGAGTTGTCACCTTAGCGTAGGCAGCGTCTGAGATAGGTGTTTCGGAGGGTTTAGCAAAAAAACAGACCGCTGAATTATTGGTGTAGCACACATTAAGAATTAGTGAGTCGAAATATTTGGCTGGGGGGAAACGTGCGCATCAGGACTGAAATGCCTATCATTATTCTTCTCTCGGTGCCAAGCGATTTATTCGCTACTTGCGCGAATCGGTCATAGCATTTCGAAAGGTGTCGCATACTATACTACGAAGATGTGTCTTTTGACAGATTTCTGCAGGATGCCAAATTATTTTAGGGGAAATGCGGAGAACACGAGAGCAACACCTAGTTGTTAGAGTTTAAATGGAAACTACTCGGTTAATCGTGGCGCGACAGTCCTGCGCGTAAAGGCGTATTGTTTTAGAAATTCCGATGAATGAGAGGAGGGAGGCTGCTTGACCAACCATGGACGTCAACTTTAATGGGATATACACGTTGACAGGTGTCGCCCCAAGCGGCTTGAAAAAGGGGGGGATAGGAGTACCAACACAACGTATCAAGCAAAGGAAGGAGGGAGAGGGTACACGAGGCAGCAACAATGAGGTGGCGGCGGTGGCGCTGAAAGCACACGAGGAGGGAGGAAAGGAGTAGCGCAGCCAATACCTCAGCCAAGAAATCGGAACCAGTAAGGCCAGTCGATACACCACGTGACGAGGTAATAGAGACAGAAGCCCAGGACGTAGCCGAAGAGGATGTCTTCGAGGTGGTGGCGTCGCATGACAAGACGCGAGACGCACACTGAAACTGTCCACACGGAGATGAGGAGCCGCGAAAAACCCGAAAGGTTGAAAAGCCACGGCAACAACCACTGCAACATTCCCGCACGGCTTGAGTGACCTGGCAAATGCATACGCACAGATCACGCATGGCCTCCCATTAGTTCCGCATGCAGAAGACGTTAATGGCTGCGATACACTATCCAGTGTTTTTAGACTTCAAACCCATAGTACATTATAAACATACTGGTTGCAAATGAGCAAACTTGGATGGTTAAAAAAGCATACTCACAGCCAGGAGCAGTCGACGCAAGCAGGAGTACCTAAAGTACCATCAAGCAATTTGGTGTAAAGGAACTGGATTGGATAAGATGCAAAAAGTGCCTTAAAAAGGGACCTATTTATCAGCAGTGATTTCGCGTAAGGAATCAGTGTGCTCAATTCACAACGAACGTGCTAAAAAGTGAAATCTAGCAGAATAGGCAGAGTAAAAGTAATGCTGTAAGCTTGTGCAACTTCCTTACAATAGGTTAAACGCATCAGGGAGTCCAAACAAATGCTGTGTCAATTCACATAATGCGCCGGCTTAGATGAACCGAAATCACTCGAAGCTGGAGAGGCGATGTATAGCAAGATGCTATAACCGCCAAGTCAATTCAGGCTGGCATTTAAAATAGCATAGACGAATCAAAAAGAATGCAAGTAAAACAGTTTTTTAGTACCAAGCCCACTTTTGAAGATCAATGATCCCGAGTAACGTGAATAAAGGAATAGTGTGTCTACTGCACCTCTAGGAAAGGAGGCTACTTCGGGGAAATAAGTTTGCTAACGTTTGGAATGCACCAGTTGACACAATCGTTGCGTAGAACGTTTAACAAAAACTGCAATGATGGATGATACTCAAGCTTTTTTTTTCTACAGAGGTATGAGCGCATTAACGAGTGAGGGTGGAGAGACGATGGAAAAAAAGAATGAAAACGGTAAAGTTGAGTCGGGTCGGCGGATTCATAAAAAAAGTCCAAAACAAGCGGGGTCTCAAACCAATGAATCCAAAAGAGGAAATTTAGCATTAAAATCCATCTTAAAAACCACATATCAAGGGGGACAGTTTCAGCACTTTTTAAAGCTGGCGAATTAAGAGCATTTCTGGTGACAAGGGTGAAACCACTTCAAATCAAGTTTATGGAACAAATTTTGAGACTCACCAGATGGAAAAGACCAATCGTCAATGGAGACGGTGAGTAGCATATCGGAAGAGTAGTTAGCCTCGGGACGTGGCCGCTTAACGATGAATTTCAGACAGCCAACAACGAGAACGTCAAGGATAAGGGCAAAGAGGAGACAGGCGGCGCGCCAACCGTAGAGGTTGCGCGCGCTTCGCGGCGCCACGTAGGGATCGGAAGCGGAGCCTGTGTAGGGTGGTGGGGCCATGCTACTGATGAGCAGGCCGAGGATCCACCCTCCAGAGAAGATGAACCATGGCACTCCATGGCAGGACCACTCCAGCGCTAGGCCCAAACACCGCAGCGAGGGTAGCATCGCGCCAAGCACTGAGAAAACGAAAAGGAGGGGTACAGTGCAAGCCACTGGAACAGTGACGCTTCACCATGACCAATATCTTCGATTACCATTAAAAACCCAACAACACCTTCGGAAACAAGGCGTCTATAGCGGTAGAAAGTAAGTGTTGATAGGGCAAAGAGTCACTAAATCAACAACGATTAAGTAAAGCAGTCTGGGAGCAGCATTTACAGCATAATGAATGCAAGTGTGACCAACCTTTCGAAGGAGATTAAAACCTCTTCGATTGATACGATTGATTGTGAGCGTAATGCGCTCTATTGCACAAGCAACCAAAAACAGCGGATGTTAAACAAGGCAGAAAAAGCATATTTCAGGCAAAATCATATCAAAACTTTTCATGTCTGTACGCAAGTGATGGGAAACAAAAATAATAGGAAAACGGCAGAAATTACGTACAAAGGAGTGGTATAATCCCGTTGCTTTATTCAATAAAGTATAAAGAGTAAAAGGCAATGCGCAACTGTAATTAATAAAAGGGTCGGGCGAGTAAAGCAAGAAGTCAAGGCGCGTCCGATCTATTGTGTCGCAACGGCTTCGGGAGGAACTATATTGGAGGAAAAAGCAGATCGCCGAAGCAGTTTATGCGAAACATCGAAGGTTTTCAAGAGAGCGTCTGGCAAGGGATCGCGACCTCTGAAAGCCTGAAAAGTGCTGCGACAAGAAAGTGCCGTTCCTGGATCAAGAACCGTTTTCCTGTAGCGGGTAAACAGATCCCTAACCTAGTACGAACAAGCAGAAAAATTAAAAGTGACCACATAGTGATCGACTGGTTAAAACAAAGTGAAGAGTCCATTCAACCTGCTGTGCATCCCACTGCTTCTCGAAGCCGGCCTCAGTGAAGGCAGAGAGACAGTCAAGAGCGATGACCTGACGCCAAACTTCGAAGTAGCGCATGCCAGGAATACCGCGAGATCCGAAAATACCCAAAGCAGAACAAGCCCACTGGTCATCAGGGTGGTATGCGTAGGGCATATGCTGCATCCATAACGACTCCGAAAGGGCATGCCACGTCTTCCACGCTGACCGTCCCGCCGCCCACAACTCAAGGTCGAATCGCGATTCATATAGAGTACGTAGGAAAGGTAATGCCATCACTCGGCTTATGCCTAAAAAACAGCAGCAATGCACACGGCTTTCAGAATATGCGAGTGTTGAGCAGAATTGAGAGCTTAGTCAGATTGAGTGAAAGGAACGGATCTTGGCAGCTTTAGAATGATTTAAGAAAAAAGCTCAAGCCAAGAAAAAGGTTAATTATTTAAAGATAAGTTTAATGATAGATTAAGCAGACCGACCATGTGTGGTATTGACAACGACGCGATTAGTCCCGGAATCTCCTAGAGCATCTCCAAAGATAGCTTGGCGCATGGGCCCGGAGTGAATAAGAAGAAGTTTAATGAGATCCTGAGTTAGGAAGGAGTTGTCCCTGACAGGGATGCCCCCGGTCGAACCAGCGAAGCTCGCGCCCGGCATCGGCGTATTTAGGCCCGTGAAGGCGTAAGAGGGTGTGCGGCTGACAACGTGCTGCAGGCATCTACCGAATGCCGACGCGATATCCAGCGCCTCCTACATTAATACATATTCCACAACGAGACCAACCCCATGGAAGATAATTAGGAAGGAAAGCCAAAATCAAAGACAAAGGTTAATGCCTCGATCATGGATTATTTCAAGGGTGGGTTGTGAGCTTCCACAGCTAAATGAACGGTAGTAAATGCATAAAAGTGCGACAGTACGCAAAGTGTATGTGGCGCCGGTACTTTACAGTCGAAAGTACTGCTTAGAATTGAATTCATCATAGTTGATTCAGTCATTGTGAGGCATTATCATTTGAGAAGACGATGTTCAAGTCTTGGAGCGATTGTGGCAAGGGATGCAAAGCGAGCACGTACTATCTCTGAGAGACCGATACGAATAGCGTCAGAGGGAAGATTACCGAACATGCAGGCAATCGAAACCTCAGCAGCAACGGGAGAGGGCGACTTAGAGGGCACTGGAAAGCGAGTCACTAGAGGCACAGGCGTCACGTTACCGAAGGACGCCGCGCCAAAATGGTGCCTGTGTCAAGGAGATAACAAATGACGTCACAAAAATGAGCCAACACTGCAACTGTTGAAGCGCAAATACGATATACACATGGTGTGATATAGGAGGGTGAAAAAAGCTCTCGTTTACAAAAACTCTGCGTGAGCTAATAATTCAAATCAACTTTAACACGACTTGCAGAGGATATTGGTGCACGATGGGGCACAATTATTGGAAGCGGAACAAAAGTTCCGCACTGCAAATTCTTGTTTCACTGACATCGAAATTTGATTTGCTACTCACTTAGCCGTTCTGACTTCCCAATGATGATGACATCAAACCGATTCAACGACACCAAAAAGACCCACTTGCACAAAATTACCCTCAGCAAGTAAACAGCCATTAAGCCATTAGTATCTGTATTTCGATTGGAAACATTGACGGTACGGCTAATGCATTGAGGTCTAATAAAATTACAGGAATATTTTAAATGCCAACTCGCTTGCACCCATTAGCTCCCTTAATATCGTGAAGTTGCTTCTGAAAATGGGAGCCACCAAATCACCATCTGCATATCAGGATTCTCTACTATCGACTGTTTAAGTGACTGGTAAGGTGGCAAAAGCGTTCACACAATTTAATTTCCAAACAAAGGCAAGGCCACTTACTTGGAATTGAGATCAACCAGAATTTCACCGAGTTTGACTCCCTTCTCACCGGCGTCGACAACTTCATATAAGACACTGTCGGTGATACCAAGACGAGTCGCGTGACCCACGCCCGTGGGCAATCTTGCAACTTTGAGGCCGAATAAGTCACCGAGACGCCCGAAGATGCGGTCAATGCTTGCCTCGAAGGGCAGAACGCGCCTGTACCGAGGGTCTGTAGATAGACTTGATCCCGGCGCCAGCGACATCGTGAAATTGTACTGCTCTATCGCATACGCAATGTCGTAATGTTCCAGGCTAGCTGTATTAAGCAGGTTGAGGATCGCCGTCAAAAAGGTGTTAACCGACAGTTTCTACCGCTTTTAGCCTATCAGGAAAAACTAACGGGCAGATGAACAAATGTATTGTTAAGGTTGATAAATACATTAAATGCGTTAGGTTATTGAGTGAACGAAAGAATATGAGTGTGACGAAAACGCCTGTTAAAAAGTGGGTCAAAACATCGAAAAGACTTAAAGATTTAATATTATCTGACAGTAAGATACACAGAAATCACAAAAAACAGATCTCCAACCGCTACTGTACAATCATAAGCGCTTTGGATAAAGAACTGTAGTAAAGATTTGCAACCAAAGGGCTTTTATGCGAATAATTTATTATATTATTATATGCAAAAAAGTGTCATTCCAAGCATCGCAAATAGGTTTACACAACTTTCCATTAATGGCGTACATTCAAATCACCAGTTATTCCAGAACTCTATTGTAATTCAAAAGTGGAGAAACAGAATAAGAGGAATGATTCCAATCAAAGAGCTTACGAGAGATGCGCAGATGAGGCTCAGCCCATTCATTCAGGATGCTCCACTCAATTTTACCGAGAGGGAAGAGTTTTTTACGAATTGGTTCGAGGACCTTGTCGACGAGGTCATCAGGACTGGAGGGCCCGCGGCCACTAACGGCGGTGCGGCGCCATACGAGGGAGAGCCAATCGGGCGCGTCCATGTTTGAGGCAACTTGGGAGCGTAGACGCCGCATTTGCTCGATCCGACCGTCATTGGAGGCGTGCTGGCCCGAAGAGCCACCAAAGGTGCGCTGACTTGCTCGCTGCACCAGCGCCTGCCACACAACCTTCCGCAACTAGGTGCAGAGGAAAATGGGAATAAAAAATACGCCAGCATTTACATGCTCTAGGCTCAACGCAGACAAGTCATTTGAGCGCTTAGAAAATGCCCAAATTAGACCACCTTGATTACCAATGTCAGGTAAAACTACGAATCGCAAGCTACCCAAATGGTGGCCGCTGTTCGTGGATAAAAAGCAGTAATTAACAAAATGGAACCTTCGACAATGGCTACGGCCGTCGCAATATAATATAAATCCTTTAAATTGTCACATTAATGCAGCCGATTGAAACAACGCTTGAATGCGACAAGCGAGAAGTCCAAGGCAGCCTTATCTTAAACACTTAGAACGAAGATTTATTGATACAATTGTAAGTATTCCGAAAAAAACCTGAAGTAAAGTAGTTATCAAAAATCACGAAGCCATCAGTGAACTTTAGAAGGATCGGCAAGTCTTACCTCTCTATTACTACAATGGCAGAGGAACATATTGGCGGATTTATCGATGCCCAGATTAACGCGCATGTCCTTAAAGTAGCCACCCTCCTGCTTCCCGCCCAGTGCGTAGGGAAACCAATAAGGAGCAGAGGAAGAGAGATCGGACTCCGCGACCGGTATGTACCCAGACGAATTCGGAATAAGTACGTTATTGAGGTAGCCTGGTAACTGCGCACCAATTCGTCTAGCGTTGTCGTAACGACCAGTGATTGAGGCCTGGCTGATAGTTTCGGGAGCACTGACATAAGCACTATTGGTGACCATCTGCTCAAACATGTTTTCCGCCTTCATCAGCTCAGAGCGAAGGTAGGAGAGTTGGCCAAGAGATTTCCTGCAGCTGTCCTTCCCGTTCTTAAGTGGGAAGTGGGGGGTACCACAGGAATTACATGATTCAGTTTTACCCGCAGCAGCCGATGCGAGAGCTGCCCCGTTGGACCAGCCTTCGGCCAGCAGTTGCTCAACAACACCTGTAAGGATGATGAAAAATGCGAAGAGAAATGGGGAGTAACTGCGATAAGATAACAGGATCGTAGACCAATATAGCGCTTCTGTAATGACTGGGAAATGGTATCAGAAGGCGTTAAACAATATTACACAATAACTAGTTCATTAGAACAGGAATTGTTGTTATAGTCCAATTGGCACATTTCATACGAAATTTGCCGACCCCATCAAAAGCGACACACATACCTCTTTTGAGTTTGTCCTGCGGACCCAACTGAAGGAGAACCTTATGTAAGGCACCATAGATTTCAGCATTGCTATACAAGTGTTCGCTTTGGGCTCGTAAGAACTTAGCAGCTAAACGACTAACTACAAGACGCCACGCGGGGTCATTGTTGGTGGCGCCAAGGCTCTCAACAAGTTGAAGAGAACTTTGGACAGGAAAAATAATTTCGTCAATCCTGGACACTATATTCTCATAGGTGATTGGAACGCTGTTTGATTTAATGTCCTCGGCAAGCTGAGATAGAGCAACTTGGTACTCAATTATCTGCTTTGATATTCCTGTAAATATCTGCTCTACCTTGATATCATCAAGCCTAAAAGTTATAAAGCACATTAAATAAACCTAGGTAAAGTCGCACATTGCAGCAGCGGATTGTTCAGTAAACTGTCAGAAGGTATTTCAGGGATCACGTAGTAGAATTGTCCCTTTGATTCTGTTAGTGGATCAGACGTAAAGGCACCGCGTATGCAACGGTTAAGGCCAAAGAAACAACGGCAGCGAGGCAACGAGCGGAACATTTTAACAAAATCGCCACAAAAGCAATTAAGCCAAACAATTTATAGTTTATAAGCGACTTCAAGTAAATTCACTGTAAAGTTAATTAAAATTAGATACTAGTAGCAGTTTGTATTATCTAAAATCAAAAGACTGGGGTAAATAGGGTGATCGATGGGGAACGAGTCCAATAATTCATGCCCGCCCGTCCAACTAAAAATAGAGCTTAATGGGTAATAATGTTAAAATGGACCAAATCCTTTAGCCACCAAATAGTTTTTCAACCTTCTAAGATCCAAATCTACGTAGAAGCTGTAATCACTCAGCAACGGTGCACGAAATTGCTACCATATGCTTTGTGTATATTATGTGTAGCGTCCCGAGACTCCCTTTAAGGTAAAAGAAGGCATAGTACTAAGGCCGAATTCATACATTCTGGAAACAGGGAGCTTGGGGGCTGTTGGCACGGCCCAAAGGCCGGCCAACCGGCTCAGTACAATATGGCCACCCAAATGGCCGAAACTGGCAGCTCGAACAATCAAAGTACTACACCGCCCTCTCTTCTTTTGAACGTCGTCCCCGACGTTCCCCTTGATCAGCCTTCCGTGTCAGCCATCACAACGTAATCAGTGCTGCGAGAAGCACCCACGAGCTAACCGTGCCAGCCATCGAGATTAGAGCGCATATCTCCTTGTAGTGCTATCAATTCTGCGTAGCACTCGGTGCGGCAAATGCGCATATCTTAGTCCTTCTCTCCCACAATAATGCGACCCAGTGAAAGATGGGGTACAAATCCAAGGTTTTGGACGAATGAAGGCACAAACAACACAGATATGATCCCGTGGAAGAAACGCAAGGGTATCGTAGAACCCTGAGCGAATGGGGCAATCGGGCCCCATAAGAACGGGATGCACGTGATCCAAGTGTACAAATCATAAAACAATGCTATCGAATGGCGTCCTGCACATTCTACATCTGAGAACAGGAGAGAGAGCTTACGGAAGATGCTTGACCACAGCATCGCTGATCCCCCTTAGCATTTGCATTGGACTTAAAGTTCATGGCTAGTGCCGCTTCAGTTGTTAATAGCTTCCCTGTCGAACACGAGGGCAAGGGAGTTGCTGAAGATGAACGTCGATCTCGACCCTTTTGTTATGGGATGTGAGGGATTCTCCCACCCGTAGCACATGCACTTCTTTCACACCGCCCAAGTTTGCCAGAAGCGGCATGGAGCAGGATAAAATCCATCGAAGTCGGGTCCGCTTTCCGCTACCACAATGCAGCGCCCTGAGACTCCCTTTAAGGTAAAAGAAGGCATAGTACTGGGCAGAATATATATTCAGGAAACAGAGGATTTGGGGGCTGTTGGCACGGCCGGGAGGCCTGCCAACCGGCTCAGTACAATATGGCCACCCAAGTGACCGAAATCGGCAGTTCGAACAAACAAAGCATTACATCATGGTTGATATTATGATCTGTCTGCTTGTAGGTGCGGCTTTTTGAGCATTCACTTGAGTTACAATAGGGTTGCGCAGCTTAAAAATATATTTTAAAACACATGGAAGAGCTAAGAGGCTACCAGACTGGCCCAAATTCCATATCTTTGATCGATAGTAGGATTGTAATTAGCTTGGTGTGTCCTTCCTCCAAATCTGACTTTACACTTGTAGGAGAAGAAAACAAGTCGGAGCATAGCCTGCTTTACTGAGCTGTGGCAAATAAGGGGCAAAAATATCATGGTTTAGGTGTGTGCGAAGTACGCTTCCTCCTTTGGACCCAATGCTGCCTAATCCGTAGCGAGCCACGTGTTTGCTGACCCCCTCTCACTGTCAAGTATAATCAGCCAATCTTGTCTTGCACACTGTGAAGAAACCATATTATTCACACAGTTAAACAAGCCATGAAGTCAACGTAGGTCGTTCACGACAAGTCGAGATTTGCAAAATCATGGTGCAGCGCCCGAGACTTCCTTGAAGTTGAATGAAGGCATAACATTAGGGTAGAATGTATATTTAGCAAGCTGAGGGTACGGGACTGCCAGCATATCCCGGAGGCCAGCCCACTCGGCCAGGGTAATATGGCCACTTCAGTGATCGGAACCGAAGCAGTCAAAACAAACAAAGTATTGCATAGCCCCTCCCTTCTTTCGACCACCGTCCCCGACACCTCCCTTGGTGAACCTTCCGCGTCAGCCATCATAGCATTATCAGTGCTGAAACAAACACCAACAAAATAACTGTGCCAGTCTTCAAAATTCGAGAGCAACAGAAGAGATGTTTGGCCACCACGTCATTGACCCCTCTTGTCAGTACGAATGGACTTTGAGCTTCGTCCAGTTTAGAGACTAAACTCAGAGTAAGAGGTTCTGCCGAGCATTAACGCGTCCATAGGGAGACATTAGGACACCGGTCTCCCTAACTAGGTACATTAGGGAAATCTCCGTAACAAAACTTTTCCAGGTAGTTCGCGGCAGTGTCGCTTCAGTTGTTAATAGCTTTCTTGCAGAACACAGACATGGACTAGATGCAGAAGGCCGATGTCGTTCTTAGCCCCTCTATTATGAGATGTTAGAGATTCTCCTATCTGCAGCGCATGCACTTCTTTTGCACCGCTACACATGGACTCACAGAAGTTTCAGTAAAAGCTGGATGTTTTGCAGTGAGGAGAATCGACCCACTATGCCTGATTTCAGCTTACTAACATGAATTTAAAACTTAAAATTTTGGTAGTGTCTTATGTGACGCAAGAAGCTCACCTAGATTTAAGATGGCAAGGAAATGGCATTTATTGTCTTTTGAATCCGACTTTTTCGTTTGCAATATCTTAAACACACTGTCAAGTGCGGCAGACAATAAGTCATTATACCATAGAAGCAACAGCATACAGTGCCGTGAATTGCTTGCGCTACTTTGATTGTTTGATTGTCGGTTTCGATTATGAGCTGGAGCGGCCATTATTGCACTAACCGGGTGGGCTGACCTCCGTGCCAAGCCAGTAGCCTCGATCCTTCTGTTTGCTGAACATACGTTTTCTGCCCCAGTATTATGTCTTCTTTTGTCTACAAGGAATTCTCGGATTGCGGCATTACTAGTGTAACAAATAGCCACTAAGAGATACTGAACCTCTTTCTAGATTTCAGCCTTGTGTTTCTTAAAGAACTGAATGTATTTTGGAAAGTTGGGTCCATAACTATGCAGGTGCCAATAAACATGGTGTCTTTTAACAAATATCCACCATTTGCCCCAAACCGTAAATGTTCCGGACATCACTCCATCGTCATAAGGTACATGATTGTCCATGTGGCAGCTCAAGATTTCCTTGACCTACAGGCGAGATTGGGTCAAATATTACAGGTTGAAGTCCAAGACGTCTGGCTGAAGTACAACGTTGAAGATGCCAAATATATTCTTTACTAAAATCATGAGTTAAACAAACATTTAAATTAATGAGCAACCCCTCTCCTCTTCTAAACACCGTATTTAATGCCCTATTTGGATAAGCTTCCGCATCAGTCATCACAATAAATTAGGTGGTGTAAGGTAACACACAGGAGCCACGTCAATCTCACCCCAGAGCCGCTCAACCGTATTTAATTGGGCTTCATCCAGCAAGTAAAACATAGTCGTGTATTCGAGGTCTTCGTACGTATAAGCTGAGCACTTCTGCATTGAAACTTTTCCAGACATATCATGACACGTACAGCCCCCTTGTTATTAGCTATCCTCCAAGTCATGAAAACAGGTGGACGATATTTTTGGCCCTTCAGCCATGAGTCGTTTACACATGTCCTATCCATGGCATGTGTATATTTTTAGTTACGTTGACGTTGCAGACCGAGTTTTGTTTCAAAAGTGGAGACAAAAACCTGTTTTCAATAAAGCTTTGCTAGATAGCCATTTATATCATATGAGAAAATCTTCCTTCGATCTTCTCCCCCTAGCGGCATAAAGCCAAAGAAAAATATGGCTAAAACAATAACTACACTAATGCAATGCTACTCAACGCACGATTTGTCTAGAAAGAAAAAGCCAAACATGCATAATTTTGCATCTTATGAAAATGTTCGTAGAAGGTATGTCTAGGTGTTTTTATTGGGCCACCATATCTAATTAAATGTCACCAGTCATGCAGCACAAAGTCTTTTAAATTCTGTGCCATCGTCGTAGGCAAGTAACAAAAAAGACGCGAATAAGTTGCTTTATTTTGTTTTAAGCAATGAATTTACTTTTCAGTACACACATTAGACGCTTAGCCGTAAGGCGCGTGCTTCGGTCTCCCTACTGAGATTAATCGTAGTGGTAATGTCGGCCTCATGCCCTAAGTTTATAAATAATTAAACTAATTGTGTGTTTTGTTGGCGGTTGTACTAAATATTGAATGATATTGAGTTTAGTTAATCACTACCCTCATGTCGGGGAGTAGGTGCAATTTTCTGTTGAGAAATTCTTTAACTTCCTAGCGCTTGCGTTGTTTGACTTCTTGGTTTAAACACATTTCTAATATTTCAGTTGTAAACATTATGGCAATCATTCGTGAATTATTTTTTGCTGAATACATAATTCTAAGAAAACTTGTAACAATACCTTTTGTAGACCACTTTATACAATCTAAATTAAAGCTAAAGTGCGTGTAGTAAAATTTGTGTTTTTAGATCTAGGGCACTTTTTTACGAACAATGGTTATTTCCTTTTAAATTAATCATTTTTATAGACAAGGTTCTTTTCCCTGCTTTAATGTACATTTGTTCATGATTTACCGATTATGTGAAGAGGTTGCTAATAAGTATATTTGTCTAATAGATTACGGTATAAATGACGGCTTGTAATCCGAGTTTGCCCGGCTACGTGCCCCTTCGTCCCAGCAAAATGCCCGGCTTTTTTTTCAGGAAAAGAGTAGAACGCATTGATTGGAAGCGCCTGGGTAATTACTTTTCTGACATTTTCACAACCTTTTTTAGCCTCAGTTGATGTGTGTCGCGTTGCTAGTCAAATCGACATTGACGCTTTGCAAGATAACCTTGTTAGCGTCGCCTTCTGTGACATTAACTCAGAAATTGTAAGCGGATTTAATTATGGTAATTTTCTGTTAGGATACTCGTTACGTGGACACTAATTTCATCAAACTTTTTCAATTAGCTCAGCTTCTTATAGAATACCTTCTGGTATGTATGCTGAAATTCATTATTTTTGGAACTACTTTATTTACCTAATTCGTTTGCTTCTCAGTATTCACAAGACTACCTTACAAATACTATCGACAGTTTAAGATTGGAGAACGAAGCAATTAAAAAGGTTTGTTTCGATTGTTTTTTAATCATGCACATTTACTTCAAATAAATTGTCCCTTGGTCGTTGAATGCGCTTTTTTGGTATATGGTAAATGGGAGTTCCTGCCGCTGACTTTTTTGAGTTTCACTAGAGATCGGCAATAGAGAATGAATTTGCCTTTTTGCCCTTGCACTTACGTTCTGGGGTTTTCATCTGTATTAAGCGCCAATAAAAATTTGTATAGCATTGATTTCGTCTGTTACTATTACAAATACTGTTGGTATTAGCATTTGAATGCATTTTAGGCATGCTTCGTAGTATTATTGCAGAAGTTTATTTAAGTTCCCGTGCACTAAATACGAGGGCTTCCTGTGATCATTTATTTTTATAGGAGACTGATGTTTTAAAAAAGCGTTTGGAGCAGCAGGCACAACGCTTAACAAGCACGCGAAAGGAGTGTCATCGCCGCCGCCTGCTCCTTCTTGCTCAACAGCGTCTGATGAACAGCGGACCGCAGTCTTACCACCGGTGCCCTCACTGCACTAAAGCCTTCATTAATGCCTCCTTCCTCAATGCACACCTCTTTCGTCGCCACGCGGAGGTAGTCTCGGCTCTTCAAGACATCGATCTTAATCAGGTCAGCCTCCTCCCGTTAGATAGTGGGACCAATCTCATCGGTGAAAAGGACATCAATGAAAAAACACATGTTCTGGTGGGTTGCAGTTAACCATCGGATTTCTCTTTCATCTCGTTGAAACATTTGTTCGTTCATAAATTGCAAGAATTCGAAGTGATCTTATTTTTTAGTCGTAAATTATGCTTTAAAAGTTTTGAATCCCTGTAAATTATTTGGGTTACCAATATTTTATAATCAACCGCTTGGAATTCACCACGAGCGTATTAAATTTCATTCAAAACTTTTGGTTTTATTACTCCTCTTTACAGACGCCCAACTTGGAGCAGCAAATTCAGGAGGTGTTGGACCACCTCAAGTCACAGGTTCCACCACCGTTACCGAAACCACCATCGCTGACTTCTGCAGTGGTGCAGACGATTGAGGTGAAGGATACGGCGAGCCCCCGTCCGTCCGCTACAGTGGAGATTGCGTGGCGGCAGCGAACCACCGAGTTGGAGCGTCAGCTTGAAGAGGAGCGTGATCACCTGCGCCAACTGGAGGAGCGCAACCGTGCCTGGCAGGACTCTGTTGCCTCACAGCATAGGGTGCGTTTCCTCGTCCCTTCGGGAAGTGATGTCTACTATGATTGACTTGAAGAGTTTCTGTCTCTAATGCTTCAGGAACAATATTAGAGTTGCTTAGCTACTGTATTTGCATATTTTTAAGTCTATCCATGCATTGGATGCATGATTCGCGAAATCAATGTCATATTCCAATGCTGACAGATTTGCAGGGGTTATTTCTTTTGAAATAGCAACTTGAATCCCGTCCCACTACCTGTTAAGTGATATTTTGTATGGCTTTTTTTAAGAAATTTGTTTATATTGTCTCACATTAATTTGGTTTCCTTCAATTGACAATCACAGCTCTATCAGAGTATGCGCACGAGTTTTTCTCTCAATTTTTCCTTGACATGTTAGCACTTACGACAAAATTCATTTTTTTTCATTTGATTCTTTGTTGCTAAAAAACCTAGAAAAGATCTTTGATCTTTTTTCACCTAGACCGATGTTGAAAGGGTTAGAGAGATGTTTGAAGTGGAGTTACGAAATCTGAGAGAGGAAAATTTGGAAACGCAAAGACAGTTACTTCAGCTGCGAATTAAAAGAGGTAAGGGCACGTAGGTGAGAGACTATGAATACTTTCACCGTAATCATTGCCCCAAATGCTGCATTTTTTGTTATAGGTAATGGTTCTAGCTTCGAAGACGTGGAGGCTGACGTTCCAGAACAGGTTTGTACCCACACGTGCCATTATTATATCAAGGGGTTTCAAGACAATCTTACGCTGTTCTCGTGTTTCTTTTAGTTAGAACGCCAAGTCAGAAGCCTAGAGGTAAGATATACCATTTACTGTGTGAATTTTCATTGCGAGATTTAAGCGTTTTATCGAATATTGTAAAAGGAAATTCTTTAGTGGAAACAAAAAGTATTAGCTGGGGTTCAATTGTCTGTACTTTGAATCCCTCTTGAGGTTCGAATAAAGCCAAAAGTGCTTCAATGCATTATTTCAAGTTACCATGGTGACCGAAACAAAACTGATGTTACTTATGGAGTAGCCACTTTATAGCCGACTCAGAATGACGCACTCCACGTTGTTAAAACACGAACAAATAGTGCCTGAAATTACAAATTTTATAACCTAGTGTTCTTGCAAATTATTTTCTGTGAGTATATCCGCATTTGAAGGAGGTAAGATCTCCAATGCCCAAAACGGTTACCGTATCACCACGGGAATACTCTCCTGAGAAGACTTCCTTACTGCCATCCTCATCTGATCCTCCAATAACTAAAATGGCGAGAAACTCGAACATTACAGCGCATTTAGTGAGGAGCAACTGGTCCACGGTCTCCCGAGGCGTCAGTTGCAGTGATGCGATCAGCAGTCTGATCCACGCGGTCCCCAGTGTGCCCAGAAAGCGCTCTAAACGCCAGCAGACAAGCGATAGGGAGTCTCTCAGTCTCACGAATGCCTCCGTCCAAGTGACGCTAAATGAGATCACATCACGACTGACCACTCGCACTCTTACCAGTCCGCAGAAGCAGCCGACCTTACTTACAAACAAGGGTGTAGTGGTGGAGAGTCTCATTGTCAGAACCGAGGATGAGGAAGATGGTGAATCGGATAGAACCCGAAGCATTCATCTGATCCCATTCGCGGTCTCTTCACCAAGCTTCTTGCGCACAGTTTTAAATGAGGTCTATGTAGTTGTGTTCTCGTTCAGTTTGACATTTTCTCTGCCTTACTTATAGTTTTAAAACTGTCGCTCCTTAAATGTAACAAGTTCATATTTTTTTTAAATCCAGGCATCACCAAAAAGGGAGAGATATCGCCCTCACAGCAAAGCTGAACTTGAAAATAACAAAATCATGCAATTAGTTGACGATAGTAACAAGAAGTCCGAATCCGCGAAGGAGCGTTCAAGCAAATTCCGTTCATTCACGCAGCCCAAAAAGATTGATGTTGAAAAGTCACACAGATCTCTGCAAGCGAACGGTAAATTGGAATTAATGTAATTATTTCACTAGCAGTCGTTAAATCTTCATTAAATCTTGATCAAAATATACATCTTTAGGTTTGGAACTCAGAATAGATCAATTGGAAAGCATTTCACACTACAAAGACCAGTTGGAGCAGTTTCGTTCTGATCCGGATGCAATGAAGCGCCTGCGCAAAGAAGTGGAAATCCTCCTGATGGAACAGCTGATCGACCATGATGTGGACGGTGATGCCGGTGGGTTGACGAGAGGCAAGTTCAATGAAACGCTGGATATCCTCGGCCAAGAGAGACAGCATTTAACAAGAAAGCATCCTAATTTTGCAGAAATTCGTGCGGTAAGTTCTTATTGCATGATTTTACAAAAAATGTATCACATTTTTTTCTTGTAGCGAATAATGTACTTGTTTGCTTTGCTTTGCTGTAATAATGAATCTGAGGTCTGTTGCGATGCGAATAGAGTGGTACTTTGGAATTAATTTTTATCAGTTTACTGATGGAACTATTGCGTATTACGAGGACATCTAGGGTGAGTGAAAGAGTTGCAATTAAAGGGAACATTTTGATTAAGTGAAAAATCCTTTCGACTAAAAGATTTTCAGTGTAATTTCTCCTGCTTCCAACTAATAAGCAGTGGTTATTACAATCTCTACCCAACTGTCAAAATTCGCATTGCTATACCAATATCTTATTAGGAATTATTTTAAAATGGATTAGCCAGTGCTTTCAAAACCTCTATAATTTTATTAAAATGCAAAATAGTTGGTTTAGCTGTACCAATGGAAGCGGGAGGGAACCTTAGAGTTGCATGAAAGTCATCAAACTTGGTGTATTTTATGGTCCATTTAAGTTGATAGCACGAAAAGTGGATCGAATGGCTCTGATAGCACTACATTCGAAGCGCGAACGTCACGATTCGTCCCTTAGAGAAGGAAGAAATGGTATTGGTGGAGGCGATGGAGACACAGACGGAGGAGGCTCGCAAAAAAAACCTCGGGCCTCGCGCATCGCAGACCGCGATACGCTGAGCCGACCACCGAGCGGACGACCGACCTCCCTCACTTCTCTCACTCACACCCTCTCACCGATCACGGAGCATCGACGCTTCGCCACCACTAGTCCCGCCCTGAGGAAGACTAACCCAACCCAGTCCAGACAGTCACTCTTCGAGAACACCGATGATGAGGGAGACGATGATGGCGATAATGGTGGGAGCGCGGTAAAGGCGGAAGGGAGAGCCGTAGTTTATGGGTAATTTCTGCACCACATTACCTTGGGAGCCCCTTGGGCTATGCTCATACCGACTGAAATGCGGATTTTTGTAGCATAAAAATCGTCAAAGCATCTTCGTACAATACTGGCGAGTGAACAAGGAATCCTGGGAACTGTTGCGCTTCTGTCTAATTTTGGTGCATATGGTGCTCTGTGTTTGCGGTGCCGTCATTTTGAGATGTCTTTGAATGTGGCGAAAAGATTTAGCTATCATAATTCCCACCACTTGCCCACCCATTCCAGCAGTTTACACAATTTCATATACAAAGCCCGGAATTGAGTGCACATGGGTAGTTGTCATATTCGAGTTAAAAATAACGTTCACTGATAAACTACACACCCAAGATGCCTGAGTGTGGCCTTAGTCAAAGTATAGAAGTTCTTTTTGCACCAATTCATGCATGTTTTGGAATTTGCCTTTCGTTTTTCGATTCTCATGTATCCTATGTCCTTCAGGAGGGTATGTGCGTTTTATGAGTTATTTTTTACCAAGGCCAGGCAATAATATTTATGTTCCAAATGTACGAGGTGCAGAGCTGTGTATTAAAGTGATCATGCTTGATAAGCGCTGAAGTCCTTAATATTAATATTTTGCAACAGTTTTTGATGCCACTTGTTTATCATAAACTGGTCGAAACATTAAACGCCATCACTAACAATAAATCATTTCAAGGTAAGGTTATGATGATCGACTGGGTAATGAAACCGGTGCTTCTTATTTGTTAAACTGTGGCCCACTTTAAGACCCCCAATTGTGGGTCTCACAGCCTGCGTGGACGTGGCGACCTCCAGCGTGAACACTCCCACCACCAACACCACTCCACTGCCACCGGAGACCATAGTCTCTAGTGACTCTACCAAACTCGCAGCTAGAACTGTTCGTGTTCAGGAGATTGATGTGAGATCCAAGTCTGAAGATAGTTGCAAAGAAGATAGCGATAAGATGTAAGAGATGTTAACGTTGGCTCAAACCCTCAGATTCCTCTGCTGCTTATTAGTTTGTTATTTATTTTGCAACCGAAATGTTAGCATCACCCCTTTAGCTATATGCACAGCAAATATAAGACTATTTTTGCCAGACTGGATTTTACGCTAGTGAACAAAAAAAGCCCTGTCAAACTGGGGCAGACCTTACAAGTAGAACGAATGGGAAGGTGTATGCTGCTCGATAGCTCGATAGCTTGTATACATCTAAGTCGTTTTCTTAGAAGGTGGTTGTTAATGCTTGATGACTTCTCCATTCAGCAAAGAGAAGAAAGTTCTGAGAGGCATTATCAAATCACACACACCAAATTCACAAAAAATCGGGACAACTGGTAAATTGGATGACTTGGACGCGGATGGGGTTAAACAACAGTATGTCAAAACTGTTGCCATTCAAAACCTCTTTTCTTCTAGGACCATGCGTACTTTCTGTTCAATCTTTAGACTTCTGACTTATTTCACACCACTTCCAACTTTCCATTTTGCAATGGCTTCTCTTTACCACTTTCCGTTCGTTATTTCTTTTTTTATTTAAAATTTGTTCAATTTGCCGTAAATAAATCAAACTTCGACTTGAAGGGATTACACAATAGTGAGGCTTCGGGTCACAATATTATTTGAATTACGACGACTCGATTGACTTGTTATGGTCTCTGAAAGACAAATATATAAATGGTCTTTTAAGTAAAGTCACAGTTTGGCTTGGATTGAGCTAATTTCATGCTCAAATATGGATTCTTTGTACGACTAGGTGAAACGTTGGTACTTCGTTTCTGTTTTAAAGTCTCTCTCATTGTACATGCTACCAGTCCTTATGGTGGTACGTGGACTTCTAAATCGGAAGAATTCACCTTGATGAGCTTCAATCATTTGTGTTTCAGGACTATCAAAAAGTCCCACCAGTGGATGGACGGAGAAGCAAATGAGCGGCTCCAAAGTAAAAATCCATCTCCTAGTCATTTGGTCAAGTTTTCTGATGAAAACAAGTCCAAAAAAACTAATGACTTAAATGGTGGTAAGTCATCTTGAAGTTTTGTAATATCCTTCACCTCAAATTTAGCCGTAATGGTGCTATTTAAGTGGTTCAGTGAACTAACTCGGAATTCAATTGTCTTTCTTATGGATTTTTATCTTCTTGTCTCTGAAATTCTGATGTCAACTTCTCTTAGTCTTAATCCTTCATATTTGGATGATAGTCTAGATCCAAAAGTAACAGCATTCTTTGGCATTATCGTTCAATAATCCAAGTTTGAAAATTTCCGAATGACTTTGGTGGAAGCTTTGTGTAAGGTCCTACCATTGACAAGATCGCTTTAATGCTTGGACTTCCATCGGTGTGGTCCATCGGGTAATCATGACTGTACCCAAAATCGTCATTCCGGTGTTGATCCATGCCAAAACCTTCATGACAACACTTATCAGCACGACGATAGTAAATTATGCTAATTATGCTTTGTGGAGTATACTTAATCTTTATAATCGCTTTTCTTCATTATTCCAAGGGAAATTGTCAATTTCAAGATGATCCACAAGTTGTAAACGTGCTGATGAGTAACATGATAACGTTATATAAGGCCGAGCGTAGACTCCCGAGATGACTCAAACCACACTTTCCCATTTGAATTGTGCGAAATCTGTTTTTTTTCATATTATGGTATGCCTACAAAAGGGATGTGGATTCACTGAGTAGAAGTTAGAGGAAACAAACGCATTGAACTGGCGGAAATGAAGAACCATCAGCGCGTATAGGGAGCGTTGGAAGCGAGATTTTGTTGCGATCGGCATCTAACTTCGATTCAATAGAGTGCAATGAAGAAGTCGTAGCTGATTTGCGTTATGAACGGTTTGGGAGACTATTTTGAGAGGCCTCAGTGGTGTGGTCCTCGACTTGTATGCGAAACAACTTGACATCATTAATTGCCTACTGGTATCCGATAATTCAAAAGTTGATGCCTGATGCATTTATTTAAAAAAATTATTACGTAGGGTCAACACAAAAGGTAAGAGCGAAAGTTTCATTTCAGCCTATTTTAATTAAAATGTACAAATGAATGCGTCCTTGATGCATTAGGTTCCGCATAACTGTAGAAATGTGGCCAATTGAACTAGTTTTTTATGAAGGCAATTCAGTGAGTTCAACAAATGTGCTTCTAGTTTTAAATTTCCTAGTATTCTTATTTCCCTGTGTGATGACTTTTAGTGTACGAATTTAACATCGTATTCGAGTAAACGCTTTCCTCTTCCTTAGCTTTAATGACATCGTGGCATGGCTAAATGTGCTTGTAAGGTTGAATTTAGTCGTCAAATGCTTATTTCACAGTTAAAGATGATGCTGATGATGATGACTACGACGAAGAAGATGACGATGATGGTCCAGTGAGCGTTTTCTCGATGGTCCCCAAGGGGCAGGGTGACAGTGGCCTCAGTCCATTGCGTCCCAAAATGCGGAGGGTTGGATGCCCTGATCCAACGGCTGACAGCGTCACCACCCTCTCCCCTCTGCGGCCCGGCGCCAGCTACACCATCAGCACCAGCCAATGGGACACCAGCTCTCAAGGTTTGAACCTCCAGTTAAGCTGATTTCGGATGGCGTATTGCCTTTCTGGGGAAGTGAAGAAGAGACGCGCAAATCGCGCAGTAGTATTTAACCACTTATATTTGAATTATTTTGCTGAAAGCTAGCACGCGCGCTTGTGAATTAGTGATATCTAGGGTAGTTTTTTCATTGCCCTTATCGTGAGCACATTGTATTGTCCAAAAACAGAGGAATCATGTGATTATATCGGCTCGAAAATTGAAAGTTCGAGGGCTCTAACAGTCTTACTCAACATATTACCAAAGGGATGGGGAATTGCATAACTCAAATGGACCATCTCACTTGATTTCTACCGTTCTTACTTCCAATAAACATGAAACAAATCTTTCTTCGCCTGAGTAAAGTCAAAAAGTGATGAAATGCAGTATTTTTCCACTTATTGTGTGCGAGATTTGAATTTCTGTGATTTACTGCTACAAAAAGGCTAAGAAATGTAACAACTTTACACATTGACTATTTGCCGATTTGCGCATATTTCTTATGAAAAGAAATCTTGGAGCCCAATTCTAAGAGCCTTGGAAACTTTTGCATTTAGTTGATGATAACCAACGCTCTGAGAGAGGAGGGCCTGCAACTCGTTTGGACTCGGATGCGTAAATGATCAACAACTCCAGCTCCATTCGGACTTTCGTATTCGAAATCACATATTGTTGTTTGACTGTCCTGTCCAATTATTCTGTAATTGTGATGCTTATGGTCTAATCTCTGTCTCGATACCTGATGAACATTCAAAAAATGAGATCCACAACTAGCCCATCATTTTTATAAATATACAAATTGAGGCTCTACTTCACTCTTACCGCCTCATCAGAGGAAATGGCTACTTAATAGGGCTGATGATCCTTTTAAGCTAATACTACTTAGCGTCGTGATACGCACTTATCAAGACGGATTTTGCAAACCCATCAAAGTGATAGCAAATTCGAATGCATTGCGGAAGCCCTTGCCAGCTAAATTCAAGTCTCAAGGTTACGGTGGGGTGGTATCTCGTTGTTTAAAAAACGAGGCAATCTGTTTCCAAAGTGGCGTTCTTTGTTTAGCTGAGTGTGATTTAAATGATTTCATCAACAACTTCGTATTTGGACGAGCGGTCCAGGCAGACAGCATCGAGAAGGTGCTAGCACAAAGCATGAACCTGTGATGCGTTAAACGCCAGAACAGGATTTTAATACTAACCACCCTATTAAATTAGCTCAGTAAATGGAGAAGCAAAATTAGACATCATGCTAGTACAAACTCGGTTCACGTGTCGTCTCGTTCATCACCCCTCCACAAATTTCACAAAGTTCTAAAGTTGTTACACCTTTACCAAAGGTGAAAATTCAAGAATTGCGCTGCTCTTTCTTCATTTCTCAAAAAATCCAGTAAGTTCAGTCACACTTTGTTGCAATCGGTAGTAATGCGAAGAGCGTGAAGGGCATGTTCTGCATGATCCGCTCCACTAAGTTGAGTGGAACCCTGTGCTCACTCAAAGGGAACAGACTCGAAGTGGGCTGGATGATCGTCCCGCTGTAAAGGTGGCCTGCCAGTCTAAATTTCACCGTCGTCGATGCTGTTCGTTTGAATAGGCCTAAACAAGCGCAAGCCTAAATGCCGAGTTGGGAACGCTGCTGCAGATAGTTTAGAGGCAAAAATAGATTTCAGTCCGATTTCGGTTGTGGAATCAGCAGACGTATATGCATGTACATGCAAACACGAAGGTCAACTGTAATATAGGTCATCAGATTGTTCTGTCAGTTATAAGACCTCAAGATGGGAGCAAAACTGATCACAATGCACTGAAATACATGCCTTTATGGATAGTTGACCGAAACTTAAGAAGGTTTTAAGCACTTCAGATCTATTAATTATGTGGAGAGCACATGCAAAGAATTGGCATAGAGCCCCATGTCACTAACTCACAATAAAATGCAGGAAATTTAACGCATCTAGTGTAATACTTATGTTTCCTAAATGTACAATGTAGACTAGAGGCGGAAAGACAATTAAAAACTTGTCGTGGACCGAAGCAATAGCTCTTAGGGATTCGAGGCGCCCTCGTCGTAGAAACTTCGGCTCCGCTAACACAACTCTTCCTGGTCCTTTAATAAAAATGTCTGGAAACAATCAAACTTTTAATAGTAGGGCTGGTAGAAGGGAGGTGAAGGTAAGAGAAGAATCTTCTGCACTGATAAGTTGGCAAAATAAAATAAAAGTCCATTTATAAAGTAGGATGTAGAAAAATTCCGACACATTTTTTTAAAGCAAGCATTGTAAAACATCAAGTTTGCAAATAGGGACATTTATTGCATTAGAATTTGCAGAGTTTCTAAAAATTCTTATTTACGTTCAAAAAACAATGGCATGTCTAAGAAAATTCTTGAAACTTTGCGCTGATGGAAGGTTTAATGCATTATAGGATTAAATTAGCAGCAGCTCAGCAACATTGATAACTATTTCGCAGCAGTTAAAGTGGACTTCATGATTACTATGCTAGGTCGTAGTGACTGGAGCGGTTCTTAAAAAGGACGCCGGAAGTCCGCGTTGGCGGATTTGGTGAAGTATAGACCATTATCTGACTGTTAATGCCAGCTATGAATAGTAGTTCAGCAGGACATGCCCAATCTTTGATCGAAATAAAACTTTTAGACCGAAGGTTAGTCCACATAATGCCTTTTCACCGACATAGTGCCAATCGTTTACACAGGGAGCTGATCCCCTCAAATATATTTAAGAAATCCGATTATGAAAGTGATAGAAAGGAGATTGATAACTTTTACAGTAATCTGCGCAGCAAATTCTTGGATGACAGTACCGTGCAAATCGATTTAAGCGTCATTTTAGGTCGTAGCCTACTTAAGAAAATAACCGAATTGAAAGTGAGAATCACGGACGCTCAGTCTATGATCAGCGAACAACAATTTAGTAACCAGTTTGGAATATTTTTTTGTCAGATTTTAGGTTGATAAAGAAAGTTATGGACAATGTTGAGCATGCTTTATCTGATTATTATAGCTACGAGAAGGAAAGGTAATTTATTTCTTAGCGTGGCTTAAATAAACTCTGTTTTTCCAAGAGCAAAATATGATGCTAGTAACAGTTGTTGTATGATATGTTGTGCCGCATAAATTGTTAAAGCATGTGCTTTTTACAAGTCTAAAAACTTAAAATAAATATTAGGGACTACAAATAAGCACATAATTAATCATTCCCTTTTATTTGTAAACTTAACAAGTGTTTCGATTGGTCGTAGTGATAGGCATTGTGCTTTTGTTTAGATTTTTTACACGTTTCCAAGTAATTTCAAAACGGTCCTTAGTCATGAATTGATTTCCTTTTTTGAATGTGGATGCTGTGATAATTTTGTGAAAATCTATGTTTGAACGTTAATGAGTTAAAACAGTTCTTGGTGCTTCACTTTCCGGACGCCATTAGGTGGTCATTTACTGATTCATTACTGAATGCTTTAGTATGTTTTTGTATTGCGAATCACACAGCTGTTTTATTCTAATAACGATCAGCAGAACTTTGCTTTTCCTCTAATTTTATTTGTTGACTTGAACCTTAATTGGTTTTAATAGGAGTGCCACCCCGTTTTTAATGTTTGTTGTTAGATCCTAACTTATCTTGATAGCATTCAAACGCTTAAAATTTTTTGTTTTTCTAGAATGCAGGAGTTGATAAAAATGGAACTAGATCTATGGGAGGAGTGCACAATTTTTGCTGAGAAGATTGAGTTATGGGGAAAATATTCACCTTCCCAGATGAATCATTCAATTGGACGCATATACTTACAAAATTTTGACTTAACTGAGGGTAAAAATATTCTACCAGAGGTTTCCGCCCTGCAGGTAACTTTTACTTGTTAAGTTTTGCTGATCAGCGATTTGGTTCTTTATCAAGAACTACCTAGCGAAAAGTGGTGGGCGTACAGGAGGATGGCACGACTTTGATCATCAAACTTTTCTCAAAATCCGTCGCCGGTACACCTGTAAGCCCTCGAACGGTTCGGACCCCTTTGCCAAGCGGATACTTCCTGATGATTTGAAGGATAAATTTGTACAAGAAGTTGCATCAGCCCTCTGTTTAACTTCACAGTCGGAGGCATTTGCTCATGAGGAGTGGTTTGCAAAACTTCAGCAGTTAGAGGCCGCCAGTAATAGAGCGCTGAGGGAGCGCAGATCACGACAGGTGTTACTACCTTAATCGCTCTTCACATTTGCTTTCTACTTAATATTTTAACGTAGTATGCTTTCACGGTGTTAGGCAGGGACGCTTTCAGCTAGGCTATCCTGTGAGCACAAGTCAGTGACAAAAACGCGTCTCCAGTCGGCACCTTCGCTGAATCGACAACGTCAACGAATCCGAATGGATGTATGCGACGAGAGTAAGCATCACGTAACGGGGCAGAGGTTGGAAGTAGAACAGAAGGCCAAGGAGGAGCAACATCTGAGAGAAATGAGGAAGCCCCAAAGGAGAATAGTAATTCCCCAAAACTAAAATAAGTGATATTTAAAGACGCTTAACTTTTGATGCTGTATTTCTTTCCAGCAAGAATTGAAGACCCAGTTGGAAGTCCTTCACTCGAAAATGGAGACTGTAGATGTGATTCAAGCCAGAAAAGGTTCAATTCACTGTAATGTGGAGCGAGCTATGAGGCAGTGTCTCACAGAATTGGTCAAGGAAAGAATACAAGGTGTAAATATTTCGATGTTTAGACGGACAAAGCGCAAGTTAAGGTTATTATTTCAATAAGAGTGGCATCGTTGTGCTTGATAAACTGCAATGATAATGCACTTAATTTGATTAAATTTTAAGTTTATGCTAGTTAGCTCTCCTAAAAATTGTGAAATTCGGTAAGGCCTTATAGATTTACGGCATATGTTGACCTTAACTTAAATGCAATTGTTATTGGAACTGAAGGGTGATTAGTGATCACCTTGTAGAATTGTGCTAGTGTTGGAATGGTCTCACTTGCTTAACCCTTAACTCACGTTGATTTATAGTCTGCACTCTTTGTCTTTTTTTGACGTCTTAAGGAGTGTGATTATGCTCATCACATTTTAACATTCATTTGTCGAAAAAGGGGTCATGAATTATACCTTACATAGCTTAGACAAATTTGGAAATCACTCTTACATTCTCCTTCAAAAGAGTTCACATTTGGTAATTTTTGGCTTAATTTGCTAAATAAAAGTGGATAATTGATGTGTGTTGGGTACACAGCCAGCAGATGCACGAAGTCCTCACTAGGTAGAAATAGTAGTTATGCCAATATTGAAATGATTTTACGTGTAATTGTCTCAATCGAGGATGTAGTTATTAAGTTCCTTAAAAGTGTTTATTCTCGAAAATCGTTTCATGCCTGAGACGTCTTGGCAAGTAAGACCTTTCAACTTCAGTGCATTTGATTTCCAATGAGTGCATTGGAACTTGTAGAAAACCCACTCAGCACAGCCGAAAGTGAGAGGAAAATGGTCAAGGCCGCGAACTCAGAAGAAATGAGAAATTCCTATCAGCCGTGAGACTCCCAAAGTGCCTTTTACTCTCCTCGCCTCATTAATTAAATCACTCTTTTCTATGCTAATTAGGACTATCATTTGTAGATATTATGCAGGGGAATTTGATTTGTCCATTGACATTTCCAATTGAAAGATTTGAGATATGTTTCGTAATTCAGTAAACATCTTTACGTCTCAAATACCTTGTCTAGAGTAAGGTAGTTTTCTGCCACTGTGCTGTCTTTTTTCGTGCTTGGAATTCGATAGGAAATTTACATAGAGCATTATTAAATTTTCAGATCTTAGTTATGCATACTTAAAAACAATCCCAAGAGACGTACATAGGGAAATAGTATACTAATTCTCGGGAGACAACCGCCCACTTTCTCTTATTACGCTATGTTGTGTTTGCAAGTAGAGCACAACGCCGCGAGAGCCCTAGGCTAAGCAAAACTGTGGGAACTTCGAGTCCAGGCCCTAAGGAGTAAGGCAAAGTCGCCTTAGCCCAAGCTCGCAGTGATGCGGACGATTTCTCAGCGTCGTCTAAAAGCGGATCCAGAGTGGAGAAGGCGGACAGTTCCCAATTGATCAATGTTATTTACATTAACTGCTGTGTATTTTATCCAAAGACATTGCTAATTCTTCCAAAAGTCCGAGTCTTTCTAGTTTATTCAGAATCGTGCCAACTCATCCACTGTTTTATGCTTTTCCTTTTGGGGAAAATTCGAGGCAGTGCTTAAGTATAAGCATGTATGTGATAATAAGGATTCACTTATGCGCTTTGCTTATCTGTTAATTGACACGTGCTCGTTCGTTCATCTTTTAACTGTGCAGAGGTCAATATTGGTAGCCAGAATTGACTAAACACTGCTGTGCAATTGTTAACGCAGCTTTGAGGCCAGCTGATGACCACCTGAGTGAACTTGTTGTCCAAAAGATGAGACATTTGGCCTTCGACTAGGGGAACGGGAAGTGTTTATTGAAAATGGTGATCCGGATACTCCCAAGCCATTCCGATAGTGCTGCGCCCACTGAAAAAGATGCCTGGATGCACTTGGGGATGCAGAATTATTGTTCAGTAAAAAGTCGGGCAGCTGTTGCCGCGTCGTCCCTGAACAATACGATGTCAACGTTCAGAGAGCAAGAAGCAACCATTGATTAAAAATGGTTAGACAATATTTTATTACTTGAGGTCTAAAATGAACCGCTCGCGTACCTTGATTTTACCGTTAAAAGATGGAGATCAAAGTACGAGAAGTGCCGTTCTTCGCATTTCCCTAATATTTGGCAGCAGTAAATGTAGTTTGCACTATGGGGAAACTTTATAGCCAAAAATGGTTTCGACAATACATATTGTGGAAAATTTTTTTGCCGTTGTCAACGCCTGCAAGTATTGCAATTTGTATCTGACCCAAACAAGAAGGTTGGCTTCCTGGAGCATGTGGATGTGATTGAAGCCCAGTCACTTTGTATGGGCGCATGAGGGTTCGGTGCGGGACTTGTTACATCCCGTCAGCCTTGTAGGCTTCCAATTTTGAAAAAAAAGATTCATTCGAAAGATAGAGCACTGAATTTAGTCAACTTTACTAATTAAAGACGAGTTTATTCAAATAATTCACTCACAAATTTATTTTCTTCCTATTTACAAATTGTTAAGTCTCGGCTACGGCAGTCACAATTTGTTGCAGTCCATTAGTTGCTGGAAGAAGCTGGCTAACTCCCGCATCAAATACACTTCATGTGTTTATAGTTTTAATTTTATTATTTTCTGTATTTATTAGAGAGGCTGCTTTAGAGGATTCTTCCCTTTCCTCCGCATTCCTTCCTTCATCCGTACTATTAGAAAGCTGGATGTTAAGAGACATTTATTATGATACGAGCAGGGGTGTATGAGAGCGAAGTATTTACGATGGAGGAACTTCAGACTCTTGAGAGGAACGACGAGCGTCCACAGCAAGGATGAAAAGTACCCTCTCGCCTCTGGCCTACAAAGCGCATATAAACAACATAATTATTACTTCACCTTAAATTGGCCATCGGCATTGTGATTTTTAATTGAATTTATATAAACAGGGCACATTGGTGTGACAAATTTTGGCCCTTTTAGGTAATGCTCAAGATCGGCCAATATGCTTCAACATGGGTCTCTTCAAGTTCTACCAAAGCTCCTAACACTAAGCGTCGAAGGTGTAGATACGACGATGTGCCTACCAATCCTTGCACTTGCACACCCATTTTAAAACTGTCAAACCCATCGGTATGACCTGCTGAGTGTCTATTCAAGGGAGCTTAGATCCTTTCGAGCAGAGATGACCCTTTACGAACTTGTTCAGGTGAGCGAAGGGGAGTACGACCAGCGCTTAAGGCACTCATTGCTTTCAATTGCGCCTAATTGTAATAGCTGATCCACCTTGGCAGAGTGAACTTGCCAAGGTGATCGTTGGTGCAATTACAGCGCAGCTGTACTTGACACCAACCAATCAAGAAGGAGCGAGCGCGAGTGTAACCCTCTGAAGGATACGGAAAATAGTGATGACAAGGAATATTCTAAAAAATCCAGCAGGAAGGCTCTCTAGGGTTGAAGTCATCTTCAACCCCTACACCAAACACCTGTTTAGGACCGTCAGTAAAGACTGAAAGTAACATCGCCCATTTGACCATCCTGGTCTTGTGGATTTATTCTGCACACAACTACTCCCCCTTCATTTCCATGAATCAAATCAACCCTTGCTAGGAGTTCACGTTTTCCTTTCAATATAGTTAGTTAAATTTGCAACCGAAAATTAGGGGTCTCGTTGTATTTTCTGGAAGTTGAGTGAAATTGCGTCATGATCAGTTCAATTTAACAGCCTTCCTTTGATCATAAGCACCAAATATGAAGACATACGGTTTCTTCACTGAAATGCAAACCAAATCAAATGAGTGGGTTTTTTAGAACTAGTATAAATTGCGCATATTGAAATCTGCGTATATGGCTTTAAACTTGACTACGATTGGAGATGAGTTAGTCTTAAATCCAATCAAGTGCAAAGATCTCGTTTTCTTGTGATAGCAGACCAATAAATCTCTGCTTCTTACTTTCTATTAACCTTGAAAGCCATGGAAATTTTTATTTCATCCTCACTTGAGAGACTATTTGTTGCTCTAACAGTAATGCATACTAATGAACCAAGGAATGGTGAAATGGCTACCTTTCCACTTCCAGACAATAAAAATTACTTCCTGCCACACAATCATGAGAATTTTGGAGCCTCACTTGCAGTTCTCTGCGCCTTAGGCACTCCCTCAAACTATTCTTTGCGTTTTAAAAAGTTGTGTTCCCGTCCTTTTTTTGCATAAAATCGCAAAGGACAAAAAGAATACAAAGTGACATCTTTGACAGGTGCTTTGCGGATACTCAAGCTCGATCCGTCGCAGCACCAGGATGTTTGACCAAATATCCTTAAATGCACAGTTGATGGATTGGCAGCATGTTTCCGTGACCTGTGTTCAACTTGCCTGCGATTTTTGCAGACCAAATTTCCAAACTGCTGTATGAAGCCCTTCACAGCCAAATATCACGGACTCCGACAGAGACAGCAGTCTCCCAGCTGTGAGAGCTGCACCTCTCTAGCTATCGTCTTCGTAGGTGTGAATTTTCACATACTGTATTTCTCACAGGATTCTCCGCTCTTGCTCACATTTTCACATGCTCCTCGGAATAGATTTGCACGAAGATGGTAAGGTGAAAAGCCAACTGCTTAAACGCACTTTTTTGTGCTACTGAATTACTCACGGAATTCGATGGATGCGGGTGCAAAAGGGGTTAACGAAGGCGTGCCAGTTAGTAAATGTGACTTGATAATAAACCATTTTGAACTTACGTAAGAAGGCTCTCACAAATTAGTTCAATTTTATGAAACATTGTAGAAAACTATCGAACACTTTTTGTGAAATGTGTTACTATGAGAAAGCGCTTTAAATATACTGGGCTTACTCTTCCACTTATTTCGGTATCAACATTTGCTATGGACTGGAATGCGTAACGAGTGAAAGCTTAACGATGGATTGGTGATTTCGGATGTTTGGGCGATATTTTCTTAGTTTTTTGTGGATGCTACGAACTCCAATTTAAAGGAGATTGCAGTGTGAAGTGGTGGAAATGGGCTAGTAATGTGCTTGAGGGGGCGAACAGTGTAGTGCAGGCCTCTAATCGTGCCAAGCGTGTTTCCGTTTAGGGCTATGACATTATGATCTATTTATTCTGTCCTTTTCACAGGTTGTCAAGACTGGCTCACACAATACCCAAATACCGTTTAGGCGTTCGTTACTAGAATAGCTTTAAGTAATGGAACCACACTTAATAGGAGGAGGATATTATAAAATTTATCCAGAAAAGTGCATTTTCTCGTGCATGTTCGCTTGAGCTAATATTGGTTTTGGACAAATGTTCCCGTGTTCACAGAGGACAACCTACTCAACGGGTTTCTACCGATTTTGTTCACTCCTACTAATTCTGTACCACGTATTACCTACAATAGGTATCCTCTCTGGCCCTGTGTCGCAAAGTTTTGTCTATGGTTTCCCAGTCCCTACTTGCACCAATAATAAACTTTTGTATTGATATTTGGCGTCTAGAGACTTCTCTGAAAAAAAGGGGATACGAAACTCGAGTGGAACATTCATTTTCAACGTACGATGGGACTTAGGTTACTGGCATGGGCCGGAAGGGAGAAGATACAATAGCAGAGCTCTAAGTGGTCTGTTACCAAAATTGAGAGTTAAGTAAGCAATCAACGTATTACAGATGTGCCATATTACGAATATAGGGAAGACCAGGAATCCTAGATTAGCCATGTTCTGTTGTATTCGATAATGTTGTTAAGCAAGACTAATTACTTTTTATAAGGCGGACATCTCTTCCTTCGGTCAGGACAGTATCACCTCTTGATTATGCCTTAATGTTGAAAAGCCTGCAACACGAGTACCCAAGCCATCCACGTATAGGTTGTGTTACGATGTCATCCTAAAATGCCTTCTATATAAGGCTGACTGCCACTCTGAACAAGGCCAGACATCTCAATCCCAACTTGACCTACGTCTTCTCCGATAATGCATGTTTATCAAGGTAAACGGACTTCACTATTGGCACATTGACTCTGAGCTGCACAACCGTCCTCCTAGGCACCAGGCCAGTTTCATGCTAGTATCACGCATAGTCATTCATTTCTACCTTTAGATCGAGGCAAATTTCCACAACGTTCATTGGAAATGCGTAGAGTTATGCGTTTGAATTAACCGATGTAATTGTTTCTCTAAAGTGTAAGAAGTGTTCCAAAACAGTAAACAATCCTCTAAGGAGTTCACTTTTTTTGGCTTAAAAGTTCATGGAAGATAGGACATGTTGAAGGTGGTCTACTTGTAAAGGTTTCCATTCTGGCTGTAAGGGACGCGTCTGATATACCCAGTATTCAGTTCCCACTTTTTTAATGACAAAGCTGAGCAATTAATTAACCTTATTCAAAAGATTAAACGTACTTATAGTGCGTCAATTTGTTGCATCTCTTATGCAAGCGAAATTTTGTTAAGCCATCATAGTGGATATTTTCTCTGGCAAACTAAAGGACGAAGAAGAAGAAGAAGAAGAAGAAAAACAAATTTCTTGTGGCGAAAGATTGGCAGTCATGGAACCGAAAAGGTGGTAAACAGACATGCCAAAGGCAGATTTATAATAGTCCATCATTTAATGCTAGCTGCTTATGCAACTGAAACTCCCACCACTTCTCGTATTGGTCACCTAGTCATGCTGCATAGGCGACCATCTAGTTCCGTGAGGACTTGGCACACTCCAAGTTTAGCGTTTTTAAACCAACTGCTCGTTTAAATCACTTTTAATATTTGCAAATTTTTAGTCGAAATTTCCTTACCACGCATTCAAAAGCACTGAACTGCTTTGGGCTAACTTTAATTAGTAGTTTTGGTATTCCAGCCAAAGCGACGCTTCGTTGTCGCTACCGTTCAAAGTCCGAAGTGATATTTTGTCAGATCTGGCGTGTGTCTGAATGAAGTGTACACGGGTGATGTACACCAGGCTATGAGTGAAATTAGGTCCTTGGTTTTGCGGGGGCATTGGTTACCTACTCTCCACTTTCAAGTGCTTGATGTCGGGTGCTATCGTGTTCGAGCTCCAAGTATGTAAGTCGCTAGACGGTTTCCTACAGGTGACCATGCAAAGAGTAAACATAATTCTAGGTTAATCATCTAAGAGGCAGTTGGGAGACGACATTACGAGTTGCGAATATTTGACACCAGAACTTCATGCATTTTCATTGAGGTAAGTAGCCTTTGGAATGAACGTTCTAGCACTCTTTTGAATCACGAGGTCAATATTTGCAAACACTGCTACTCAAAATGCTCAAAGCTTGGATAAAACGAAACCGTTACCGTGTCTTACGTCAGACTTGAAGTTGCTGCTTTAATAATATTGAGTTGCCTGAAACAATGCAAAAAGGTAAAGGCCTGCCGCACAATTTAAACAATCGAGTATTGCCTTTGCACCTCCAGCAGGTATTTCAACCACTTCAACATTGCCGTATTCTTTGTGTGTGATAAATGTGACTGCTTTCGTCTTCGTAAGTGGACACAGTCCAGAGATGGACAAGTAGCGTGGATGAAATGTTACTGCATTAACCGATGTTTCAACCCTTAGCTGAGTACCACGGCTTTCTCCACTGTGCCTCCCGGAAATCACCTCCCTGTTGTCCATCCGATACGGAGTATCATAAAAAATGGGCTACAATAATCAGATGTTTTAAGGTACTAGAGTAATTTCAACAGACACAGTGGTCAACTGTGCATAGTTGTCAGCGCACTTTTACATCTATTTCGTAACTAAAATTCTTTGTTAGTGGCGTAACAAAACTATAACATAAGTAGACCTTTAACACTTCGATTATCTGCTTAATCCTCCGTTTTGGTGTCACTGAGATTTAATGCTTCACCACTGTGCTTCCGCTAGACAGCATGGGCTCTGGGCTGTGCCCTCTACTGACTCCAGGGGAGGCTTGGGGCACCACAGATGTCCAAAGGAGCAAAAATTCTCCATTCTAGTTCTCGTCTGAGTCAGAATTTGGCATTGATGGTATCCCATTAAAATTACTGAAATTCCTTTAAGAAGTTATAAAAGTAAGACTTTATGCCCAGTGATTTACCCGTACACATGCGACTTCCAAACAAAATAGCCTTTGCTTACCTCAAAATTGCCAGGTTCGATTTATGAGACACAAATAATTCACTCTTTTTAGCTCACTAAACCAATTGATGAATACAATTTGATCAAGAGACCATCTTGATCGCGTCAGCAAAGGGGCAACTAAGCTCTCTTGCCTGACTTCGAACGCCTGGTTAAAAATGATGCATTTGATCCTACACGTACCGTGAGCACACAGGCGCAGCTTCAAAAGGTGTAAAGTACGACGACTTTCTCCAAAGGTTCGTCCGTACCACAAAGTGAACCCCCGAGCACTACCTGAGATCCTATAAGTGTCACGTCTTTATTAGAACCCTCTGACAGATTAAAATGGGTAGGGCGGAGAGAGTAGCTAACTGCATGCTGGATGGATGGACGGATAAGTGGATTAACGAATAGCAAGAACGAGGATGGGAGACGGCGGCGGAAAGTGAGGAGGGAGCCCAAATTCGCGCCGTACTCCAGCGCGGCCGACAAGCTTGTGGACTCTAGACATGAAGGTAGGGAGGAGAAAGGGAGTAGACGCCATGAAAAAGTGGAGTAGCAGAGAAGACTCAAACAAATGCGCCACTTAGAAGGGAAAGAGGAAATCATATACAGGTGCTGGTGTGGGGTTTGGGTGAATGTGCACGTGGCAAGATCACAGGGAAGTGTAAATTTTGCAGAGGGCATCGGCTCCCGCGCTGGCAGCAAAAGGCATGGTTGGATGCATGGCTACAGCATGGATAGACTCGTTATTCTTCACACGATGACACGTCATCTCTTGAACGCACGCCTTACTCTCCAGGTCCCACAGACGAATTGAGGAATCATGACCTAGAAGGTTGGTGTAGGGTAAGAGTGAGTTGGCAGAAGTGGATTTTGCATCTTCATAATCGCTGCTAACCTGGTATAAGTCAACCATTCGCATTCCAGTCTATGTGGCAAGTAAAAAGGGCTCAGTCATTGAATATGATGCTCTCTAACGTACTTAACTTCGCCTATATATCAGGATACGCGACTTCGCAAACCTTATCTGGGTGGAAAAAATGCAACTGACGTGAAATACGTACTATTAAATAAGACGCGTAAGCATATTTTCATGTATAGCATGGGGAACATAGCCAGGACTCATCGAAGAAAACTCTAAGCACCCATAACCCAAGTTAAAGGCATGGAATAACTTTATTGTCAGCGGTAGCGTCTGACAGCAGTCAGGCTTTTGTGCACCTGGATGAATCACTGCATTTCGCACACGCAGTGTTTTGGCTTCCCGTGAGGGCCTATTTTTGCGTAGCGGAGTAAGTGTGCGAGTGTGCACATTTGCGCTAAATTGGCTGCCAGCCAGAAGAGACGATAGTCAGTCGTGGCAACCACTGCTGTGATTGCGCCGACGCAAACACTTGTGTGTATAAACATTTTCTATGAGGTATCAGCATCCACACACAATCATTTAATAAGATGAACCCTTTCCACTGCCATACTAATAGCAAACTTTACCAGGTTCCCAAAAGAACACTATTTCATTGCAGACTTTAATTTCGCTCTCTGATAAACAGTGCAATAAAAGTTTCACTAAAAGCGACCAAACACCATTCATGCCAAATTGGTAGAATAATTGAAAGTCCCTTTCTATCATTCCAGCGCAGAAGAAAAGGATGGAAAGTAAATGGCCAATAGAGGGAAAACTGACTTACTTCCAGTGAGAACATAGAGGTCGTGAGGATCAACTGTAAGACAGGTAACGGCGTCCAGGTGAGTAACAACGGTTCCCACGCAAAAATTCCCCGATTCGCCACCAGTGCTGCCTCCCTGTCTGGTGATGTCGTAGAACCGAATGCACCGATCCTCATGGCCCGTTATGGCCAGCGAAAATGTCTGATACATGGTGATAGCATGGATTCCCCTGGGACCCCAGTCAGCAGCCGGATAGGTCACCGAGTCTGCAAAGGACAAAATACCAAAACGTTAGTTACGATTATTTCATGACTTCAGATGTTACAATCACTCAACCTTCAATGCTTGGGTGGATCAAGCAAGAATACATACTGGGATTAGCATTAGAGGGCTGGTGGTTGAAGGGGTCGCCCTCGTTGAAGTCAGATTCGGTGGTGGGTGCACCCGAGGGCGATTCGGTGGGAGGGGCTACCTTGTTGACGACCTTGCCAGCCTCCACATCGATGAGTGCGAGCCAACCGGTGCTGGTGCCAACCAGGCACTGGGTGGCGTTCGAGGGGTTCGGGCGGCTGCTAAGGAACGTCACACTGGTCGGTCGACCAACTCCCGCCTCGTTGTCTAGAGCAAACGTTTTCACAAGAGTGGAATTTCACATGTCCAAGGTCTCTTCTAGACTCTAATGCCCACTGATTATAAGCTTTATAAACCGAACGTTAATCTCGTCTCTTTTAACATGCCTCTCAACAGTGACATTTGGGATTCAGAATTCACGGCATAATAGAAAAAATTCCGATTTCAGTACAGGGTGAATTTCAACGAGACCGTTCAGGTAAAGTTAATCCACTTATGCAGGCACCTTCACCCCCTAAAGCTGCAAAATTTTCGTATATCAGTCAAGCTAATTGAACCACCATTTTTTATCTACCACAATTCATTAGTTATTGATTCACAGTGTGTATGGCTCATCAAATGCTACTATCCACAGTATTAGCCGTTCATTTCGTCCATAGCATCGGAGTCCACAGTTAAGAACATGTCAAAAGGAGCAGTTCAGATGCAATAATGACTCACCGGTGGGTGTGATAAGTTCGCTGAGACGAATGGTACGAGAGGGGAGGATGAGATCGATGGGAAGGGGTGCTTCGTCATCGCCGGATGACACATCTGCCTGAAGGGACCAGAAAGAGACTGCAGTGGAAGTGTCCACAGACGCCAACAAGGGTAGACTGGGATGTACAGATATCGACCAAACCGCGTATCCCGGGGAATCCGGACCTGCATAAGAAGGCCTATTCAAACAAGGTCGTGGAAACTAAAGCCAACGATCCGCTAGTTTTCATTCTGAAGAGTGGATCACTAAGGCATGGTAATAGATACCTAAGTGCAAACCGGCTACTGTAAAATGCTAGCTCATGGTGATAGATACGCATTGCGTTTGGCTGGCCTTCTACACCGCTAATCGCAACTTCTGACTTGATAAACGATCTCATTAGGTAACTGAAAATGTTTAAAGTGAAATTAAAGGCACGAAAACCACTTGGGGCTACGCATCTTTAGACATTTCGAACGATCACGTAAAGTGCTAATGGAATGACAGTCATGGAAGAACGAAGAAACGTATTGGCATAAAACCACATTTGGTGATTTGTGAATTAAACCAGCGGAAAGTTTGAAGCCACTGCTGAACCTAACTTACACTTGAGCAAAGGACCAAATTCGTTTACGGTCTGCGAGAGGGAGTAGAGATCGAAGAGTCCAGTGAAGGGGTCGGGAGGGGGAAGGCGCCAGCCACGAATGACTCCGTCAAGACTGGAGGAGTAGACGGCGCTCGCACATTGGCCCACTGACGGCACGGACACCGACAACACGGGTCCCATGTGGCCCCGATAGATATGGACCGGATCAAGGTCAGGCGGGGCGTTGGCCAGAAGCATTGCAGCCATTTGATTTCCGTTCTTCGCATTGTTCGCGCTCTGTTTTCGAAGAAATGCGAGATCGAGCTCAATGGTGCATATGAAACCATGTCAGACGAAAAGATATCAATGCAAGCACACACCTCCCAAGCATTTGCTAGTCAAACGAAGATTGGCTAGTTCTAAGCTAATAACAGAAATCAGATATCTAAACAAGGCAAACGTAGGAGCGCTAAGATGCTGGCGACAATCGGCTAAAAATTAAACATTTCTCATCTTTACCCAAAAGATAGCTAAATGTCACCCATGCTACTAAAAGGAGCTTAAAAATCAAATGCCCGAGTGAATCATCTGAACTGAACACAGCATTGGACATTTTTACAGGAGCCGAAACGGGAAATGATGGAAAAATTGGAATGGGCTTACGGGCTTTGGGGATCCCGGACGACGCAAAGCCCACAGCATGACTAGGCCATCTTCACCACCAGAGAAAAGGTATGGTTCACTAGGATGAAAGGCAATGGAGCGAACCGAGTCAAAGTGACCCCTCAAACCAAACTTTTTCGTCCAAGGACGTCGAGCGCCGGCCATCGTTGATGACGCCGAGGACTGCTTTTGCCCAATGCCCGATTCGGTCGATAAAAAGCCACCAGTTTCACACTGTTCTGCATCTACAGCAGGAAGCAAAAGGAACTGAAACCCAACTTTTACGGTACCGCAACAAGGATGAGGTTGACAACGTACCATTTCCATTTTCAGATTCATTCGCAACGGTAAGACTAGCGAGATCGCCCAAACCTACGGCCGCGGAAGTTCCATCTACTTCAACCTGATTAGCCGAGTTGAAGGGCATCAAGTTAGAGGCACCAGACGCATTACTGGGCTCCCCATCCACACTCGGCGCTTGTGAGCCCAAAGGCCATACCGCGTCCCCCAGTTTCGACAGCGCCTCTGTTTCCCCACCCTCCTTATCCGATAGCGAATTTAGAAACTCCTAATTTCAAAGTCTCAAATTAACACCCTCCATTGCATTGATCTACATAAGATAGAGTTCTGCTTACCACCAAATTATTGTCAAGACCAGCTTTCCGTCCGAATCTCTTGGGTTGTCCAGTTCGGGAATCAAACCCCGAGAGTAAAGATGACATTCCCTGTAAAATGTTCCCAAAATTCAAGAACACTAACTTTAAAGCATCGCGCGTTTACAATCTTTCAGTCCGTTATCGAAAATGGATCGCTTACGCCTGAGGCTGGCTTATCGTCATTCCACGGAGCTTCTGCGTCAACAGGGGGGTTGGGTTTTTCGGCCGATTTTGTCGCATTTTCCAAAAAATCAAAGGTACGGAGTACGGCTTCCTCACTCTCGGGCAACGTGAGGGAATTGCGATTTGACGGACTGCAAACATTAAGTAGATTAATAACTAGTCCAAATGCGCTAACAACATAAATGTAGTGAAATACAAACCTTTTCCTCAGACTGCTAACTGGTTCCGGTTCCCCTACATCTCCGTTAGTTGCACAAAGTAGTTGGCGCACACGACTTTGACGAATGGCTAAGACTGAATCTGTGTAACCGACCTCTTGCAAAAAACTATTCAAATGAAATGTACAGCGCAAGTAAACAATGACAGATGTAACATAGAGCCGCATTAAAAGATTAAACGACTCCTAGAGCGCTTCAAGTATACTTAGTAACTCACTGCTTTAGCTTTAGACGGCTTTCGCGCCATTTAGCGTTGCTTTGAAGAGCCTGTTCTGTACAACGTGCTAATTGCCTCCCCGGGTCCATTATATTCTTATAATCCCTAGCGTTTTCAACCGAGCTATCAGGACCAGATTTTGAAGCCTCGTCCACTGATCTGTCTGTGGTATTATCAATAGAAGACTTCAACTGATGATATCGAACGCGCTCCTGTTTAAGTGCATGTTCCAACATTTTAATTCGACGGACCAAGTCCTGTTTTATGTTCTCCTGGCCACGTCTTTCGCCCTGTAGGAATGCTATCCTTGCCTGGACAAGTGTTAGCACGAAGAAAATAATGTACCTGTAATTCAGCCCTTTCCATTTCCCATTGAGAGCGTTGTAATTCCAGACGTGTCCACTCCGACTGAATGAAGTGAAGAACACTTTGTATGGTATACTGCGTATGACTATCCTTTTGCTCAATGCTACTATTCACTTCTGCTCTGTCGTACCCCCCGATGCCCTGCGACGCATAGACACCAGCTTCCTCCATTTTATTTGTTTTCAGCGGCGACAAAGACCGGCGTGTTGAACGTGGATTGACAAATTAAAACAAACCTGAAAAAAATCTGTTTTATTGTTAGTTGGCACTAATAATTTTTAGCTCTTTAAATCTAATCCGTATAAACGTGTTGATGTTTTATTTTTGCAGGTTTTTTATGATTTTGGACCATAGTTACAACGACCCTAAGCAATAATAATCTGTTTTGTGCTCATTGAAGACTATTGCGTAATGTCACTGACCATTTTTTTAACATCTACAGCTAAATTTTCAACTCAAAAAGTGTTATTTGGATACTGAGCGTGTAGCGTCCCAAGACTTCCTTTAAGGTAAAAGAAGGCATAGTACTTGGATAGAATATATATTCTGTAAACTGATGGATTGGGTCTGTTAGCATGGCCCGGAGACCAGCCAACCGGCTAGTACAATACGATTATTAAGGTGACCGGAACCAGCAGTTCGAACAAATAAAGTACCACACAGCCCCTCTCTTCTTTCGAGCGTCGTCCTCGAGGCTCCCCTTGGTCAACCTCCCGTATCAGCCATCACAACGTAATCAGTGCTGCAAGAAGCACCCACGAGTTAACCGTCCCAGTCATCGGGTTTTCGAGCGCATGTGTTCTTGCAGTGCCATCAATTCCACATAGCACTCGGTGCAGCGAGAACGTATATCTTAGTTCTCCTCTCTCACGATAACGTGTCTCACTGAAAGATGGGGGTACGAATCCAAGCTTTCGAGTGGATGAAGACACACAACGCATATTGTGCTTCCAGGCCTTTTTGATGCCGTAAGAGAAACCCGAGGGTATCGTAGAACTCTGAGCAAATGGGGCGATCGGGCCTCATAGGGACGGGATGCACACATTTCAAGTGTGCAAAGCATAAAGCGATGTTATGGAATGGCGTCCTGCACATTCTACCTCTGTAGATACACGTTTCGGCTATGGAAGGTGAGTTGCACAATAACAGCAGAGAGAGAGCTAACGGAGGACGCTTGACCACAACGTCGCTGATCCTTCTTGGCATTTCTATTGGACTTAGATTTTTAAACTCAACTTTCGAGCATGGGGCACAGTTAGCAAGAAACGCTTTACCGAAGTCTAGGATGTTCCATAGCAGCATTTAAGAAGCTTAGATTTTAAGTCATGCAGGGTTAAACCAACATTTTAACTAGAAATCTTTAAAGGCTCAAGTCTTCCCTAATTTTGAAGAAGGCATAATGTCCGAACAGAATGCACTTTTGACCTACAGTAGGTCTTGGATCTACTGGCATGGCTCAAAGGTCAGCCAACCAGAGGTTTTGCATTGGGGACATAAAATATCTCTGTAGCGTCCCGAGGCTTCCTTGAAGTCAAAAGAAGGCATAATGCTGAGGCAGAATATATGCATATATATGTATAAAGGGACCGGGGCTGCTGGCATAACTCAGCGGCCAGCCCACCCAACCAAGGTAATATGGCCACCGGAGTGACTGTAATCGAAATCTGCAGTCAAAAAAATAAAACATTACGGTCTTCTCTGCCAAAACCAAGTATTAACCAGATAATTAATGTTTTACGTAACTCCTCTCCTCTTTCGAGTGGCGTCTTTGCTGCTATTTTTGACTAACCTTCCACCACAACGTAAAAACTGCTGTAAGGAAACATCTCACAAGCCATCTGTAATACTTTGTTTGTTCGAGCTGCCAGTTTCGGTCACTGACCTTCGGGATACGCCAGCAGCCCCCAATCCCTCTGTTTCCAGAATGTATATATATTCTGCCATAGTACTATGCCTTCTTTTACCTTAAAGCAAGTCTCGAGACGCTACAAAACCGTGCTACTATTCGAATTTTCAGCAAATGAGTGGCTACATGGCAGCGACGTCACTGTATGGGAACCGAATTCGCCGACGCGGAATGTGTTGGCCATCATGTGTGTTTATGACTAGTTGTAGGCTCGCTGGCTTAAAAGCAATCGTATAAAAATGGACAAGATTAAACATGGTTCCATGCGAGTACGACTTCATTTCCTTTTCTCTATGCCACGTTATTTGCACCTCAGGTCTCCCCAGACATATCTATCTGGGTTCTATCCAGCTAGTGGAGAAGTGCAGGAGATACTGCGCTTTTATATTTTCAATATCTCCATACAGGTACGGTAAATACCTCCGTAATAATACTTTTTCGGATATTATATGACAAGAGTCGCTTCTGTTATTGATAGCTTTCCTTCATATCACAGGACTGGAGCGGCTATGGAAGGTAGACATCACTTTTAGCCTCTATGTTAAAATTGATCACTTACAGCATCCAGCAGTAGAAATCAGGATAGACGTCCTTTACGATCGGGTTCGCTTTCCGCTGTCATTAATGTAGTGCCCCAGGGCTACTGGCATGGCTTGAAGGTGAGCCTACCCTGCGAAGGTTCAATGAGGTAAACCCGAAGTGACCCTTCACCAAAATTATGAGTCAAGCGACCAACGTATTACGTATAAATGATCGAGAATTTTAGGCTTAAATGTATTCATTTCAGTGTCAGCTAGTGTGGAGCATCGCATTCCAATGCGTTAACTGTTTGTGCAACGTTCGGCTATAGCAACGAGTCACCTGGGGGTTCCGCTATTGCACGTCCCTCAGGAAGGCTGGTCTCTGGGTCATGTTAGTAGCTCTCCAGCCTTTTTCTATGGCAACATAATCTGCTCCAGTAGTATTCCATTTTTTTTTCTCCAGCGGAGCTTCGAGTACCACAATAAGTCACATGGAAATCAGCCCCAGTAAAATATAATCATCTCGGTGCTGCGAAATTAGTGAATACACCGTATCGCCTTGTCCATCTGTGCTTAAGTATGGATTGAAGAGTAAAATAATTTCTGTGCCCACATTCGATCCTCATTATTATGCACTACTTACCTACGCCAAAAAAAATTAAGGTAAACTTTGGAGCACTTCCTCCGTGATAATTTGCCGCCTTTTCAGTTTTAAAAAACACACATAAGTCAATTAGTTTAGAAGAACAAAACTTAAAAAAATTAGTTTTCCTCCAGCGAACTAATGTCACATACGTCCGCTTCGCTACAATTCAGGAATCCAAATAGACAGGCACATTTCTCGCGCATATCGCAACTCTCGACAGTGCAAAAGTCATGGTCGTGGTAACCGCCATAATATTCATCGCTTCTACTTTCATGAAGTGTTCCCTTGAAATCTTCTTCCAATAGGCTAGGATTAGCAGCTCCATTTGGAGCAAACATGGTCATGTTTTCATGCTTCATACTCGTCCTCCTAACCCCTGTAGAAAGTGGAGTCGATGTTGGATTTCGATTGGCCTCAGCGCATCCCACTGAGGTCCTGAGTCTGCTGGGTTTGGTACGTTTTGTTGAAAAAGCACTTTTAACTCCATTTCCGGGGTGCAGACCCTTGGCAGATTTGAAATGAGGCAAAGGACTTACGATTCCAATGAATTTGTTATGGGTTTCATAGGATTCCAACACATTTACTTCACTTGTCTCCCTCGGTGCATCATTTAGATTTTGGATTGTTACTGGTGGCTCTCTTCCGTGAGATTTGTTTGAGATTGCTTGGATTTCAAATCCTGAATGCGTAGATGTGATCTCACTTTGCTCCATTTGTAGAACCACATACTTCGAAGGCTGCCGGGTGAAAAGACTCAGTGAATGATATTCACGTGTGTACTGACTTAGAATCACCTCGAGTTCGTTCTCAGTGGCGGTTTTGATGAAGTGGTTAAAATCGGCATCGCCATATCCATCACCCTCTCCAGATCCTTCTCCAACACAGTTTAGGGTGGTTTCGTGGTCATATATTTGTATAAATTTATCTAGCAAAGAAACTAAAATTCGTCTCTTTGTTCTTAACCTTGAATTTGTGGGAAAATCTGGAACCTGAAAAATGCCATTTTTTAACATCCTTTGAACACTGGAATCATTGTTATTGGCACTGTAAAACCACTTTACCGCCTGTGGAGATAATTTTAGAGCAGCTTTTTGCAAAAATCGCAATATAAGATCAGCCTGTTTGTCGGCTTTCTTCGAAGCTACATATTCCTGCTTTTTATCATCTGCCAGAACTTGCGCTTTGAATCGAGACTGTATCCGTGAAAGATAGGCGGAAAAAGTTATTCGTGCTTGATATTGAGTCATTGATTTGATCGAAACGTCACCTTTTTCTAGCCCATAAAGTCGACTCATGTGCTCTGCATCAAGATGGCTTTCAATCGTTGAGGCAACACAATGAGAGTCATATAGGATAGTGGTATCCTTGTTGCCACATATTCCACAAAGATGTGATCCTCCCGATTCGTGACCACATCTAGCTAACAGACAAACGCCTCGTATGCACATAGGCAAAGCTCCAATCTTCCTGTGGTAGAATGGAAGTCGTCCCAGAGTCTGGGAGTAACACGCCGTTACACGATTTGCCTGTTCTTGTTTAGTGTTTGAAGCTTGAAGGTTGAATCCAAGACCAATCATCAGGTGCTCTGAAAGAACATTTGTAGTTAGACTATGAATTGGTAGGGCGGTCTCTGAGTTATCGACCTGTAGCGGCGGTATGTGAACCATGAGCTTTTCTTCATTACCCTCATTCACTTCTGAAGCTAGGGATATATTTTCTGCTGGACTTGGTAGACCTATAAACATTCCAATATTAACCTTGGGGGTCATGAGGTTTGGATGAATTAGGGTGGCTTCTCCGTCAGTGTTCTTAATCATCTCCTCAATCCTAAGTGAAGTGGCCTGCTGCATAGCCGAAACGGCCATTGTGGCGGAAGCATGAACGAGAAAAGCCTCATCGACCTGACGGCCGGCCTTCTGGATTGCACTGCTAGTTGCAACAGTGGGAGTGCGTGTCGAAGCTGAGGCCATAGAGAAACGCCATCTTGGCAGGGGAACGTCACTTATTTCTCCCTGGCTGCTACCGTGGAGGAGACTAGCGTACTGCTTCCAGGTCTCCCCACAGGGAAAGATTCGGAGCCAACCACCGCAGCGCGCTGTTTCCTCTTGAAATCGACGTACGAGTTGTTGCTCTTCTAATGTCATCTCCTTTGAAAAGCTGGAGATTTTGGACTGAATTCTGTGCAGTGGAAGCAGTGTATCCGGTTCTCTAACGCAAGCAGAACGTGATAGCTTCTGAACACCTGCAGTAGAATGGAAATTAATCAACAATAATCTTCAATTAACAGGTCCTTCTCATCAAGTTCCAGGAAGATTTATGCCTATAAACCAAAGAAGTGCATTTATTTGTTTTCAAATAAGATCATCAGGCTCATGGCGAAATGCATAGTTGCAGTTAGATCAGATTCTAAATAGCATGTTGAAAGGTGGACTCCCTAGACTCATTTGTGGGGTAATCAAGCACAACTAGGGAATTCGGGTGTAAATCTCATTCTCAAGCCTCCTGTCACTTGTAAAGGTGATGACCGATCCACAATAGTCCGAATAACAACTATCAAAAATGCCCTTAATAAGCGTAAAATGCAGTCGTTAAACTTGCCTATTGAAGGTAGAGTTTGGCTTTCCTCATTGACGTACTCTTGAGCGGCCACGAAGTAAGTAGGATGTTTGGGTGAAGTAAAACTGGGAGTGCCACAAGCCCCCTTTTTGCATCGCTTTGTTGGATCGCAGTATATGATTCCCGCCAAGTTTAATAAGTCTGAAAGCATGTTTGATTTTACTTTGAAGTCAAGAGGTGTATCACATGCCAAAGACGGTGATAGATTGACCTGTTTGGAAGCAAAAACAGCATTTTATTAAAACAGTTCTCTTCTCTCTCTAACCGTGCACTCTGGTAAGCCAAAATACCTCAAGTAACCACGGCCGAAAAGTTTCATCAACGATTATATCAAACCCATAGAGCTCGAAGCAATTGAAATTTGAGCTCATAAAGAGGCGACAGGCTTGGTTGATTGGGTCTTCGACCGCAATAAAAGCTTTGATTACGATGTCCTCTATACGAAGCATCAATGCTGCTGTATCTTTCCCTTCACTTCTCAGATATCTAAAATTAATAATCACATTAATATTAATGGTATTTTAATTAACAATGAACGCACGTTGAAATAAACTCACCGTAGCAACGCACCAAGTGACCATTTATTCCCGAAGTCTTCGATGTCTGCATCATCGTTATGGACGAAGTAGCGGTTTTTCTTGTTGACACTGTAGTTTGTCAGATGCATGCATAAATTTTTGTAGTGTTTGGAGCCCTTCTGATAACGCACTGTAGCAAATCGTACCAATCCTTCCTCATATATGTAGATCGTGAGAGGTGAGTACGACGTGACTGCGACGTACAATCGCAAATCAAATTTGAAGCCGTCAATCAACAGTGGATTCGATACATACTTAGAGACAATAACCTGATCCGTACTATTTATTGCGTCGGGATTGCAAATGATGTGAATGCCCCTACCCCTAGAAGACGCAATGGGTTTAACTATGTATGGTCCTTGGCCCTTTAAATAGCTTGACCGCAACTCACTTTGATCAGATGGTAAAACAAAAGTCTTTGGAATTATATCAAAATTACTCAGTCCTTTTAAACATTGCATTCTTTTGATATTCTGAGCGAGCTTATCCTTTCTCGTGAGCTCATATGAACGCGGAAAGTGGTTGACCCTTTGAAAATCATGCATAGCTCTCAGTTCCGTGGGCTTAATGTGACTATTTGACCACATTAAGTTAAATTCAGAAGAAAGACTATCTACTTCAATAAAGCCATGGCTCTGCATCATGTTTCGAAAAAGCCGGCAGTCCGCTCTGTGTAGTTTAAAAGAAAGACTAAGCTTTGCGGCTAAAGCTTTCACACTACTCTCTTTGCACATCATCGTCGTTGGGGAGAAAATCAAAATCGGAGTGCGACGGTACACACCATTCCACGCCAAACCGGGCTGATGAACCGGAACAGGTGCCAACGGAGCAAACCAAGCCGACTCCACGTTAATGCGTCTTGAAACAGACCCAAATAAATATGACTTTATGAATTCTTCTGACCTATACGACTTCAATGAATTGGACCTTTGTCGCGATTTGGAGCGCCGTCTTTGAATCCTGCAGGATTGGAAACCCAAACCACCATCTGCATTGCGCAAACCATTATATGAATCGGCTTTTAATCTTGTGGTTGAATCAAAATCTATTATTGTGTTGTATAAATCGCCGTTGCAACAACCGATATCTTCCTCTGATGAAGCATGTGGTAAATCAGCATTTAAAGGTGCATGACGGTTTTTATAGCTTTCCTGATGACTTCCGGTTGTAATGAATGATTTCTCCGAAAAATATACAGAAGATGACATCATTGCTTGAACTAAGTGGCACCTTTGACGGAAGCGTCATACTAAAGTAGCGCACATGATTAACTTCGAAACTATCCATTTAGCGCGCCACTGATTTCTATGGTGTAGACAATTATTTATTTGTGTGGAAGAGTGACAATACCACCTAATATTACATCTACTTCTAGTTTGTTATACGAGGTAGATAAATGCATCAAATTGTAGCTTTCGTGTGTACTCGCTAGCACCATTTTTTAGTACAACCCAGAAAACGCACTTAATTCAAAGTCTAAGCTGCTAATTGATGTAAATTAAACTATTTGTTACATTTGTACATCACCACACGCAGTTTCAGCTTCAGTTTAGGCACTCAATTTTCTAACGAAACATATTGTATCGAATAAAACAATTCATAATGTCCTACCTCAGCAAACTTTGTGAACAAATGTTTTGACAAAGTATCCCACTTAAATGAAAATTCTAAAGAAATTTGCGCGTGCGAATGTCCTCAAGTCGACGAAGCAAGTTTTAATTATTATTAATTTGTCGCATCTGTGTGTCTTTATTTTCAGCATTGTCTTCATAAAACACACCACGCACGAACACATGGAATAGGGCTCTTAGTGATTGTCGGTGAAGTGTGCTATTTTTACTCGTTTTATTTGTCCTTTTCATGAGCTTAACTGAGGTTTATCATACCTAACAGGGCAGTGTATATTCCTCTGTATGCAAATGAGTTAATTTACCTTCGAATAGTTACATGCCCTTACATTGCAATCACGTCTAGTGTATTATTTATAAGCATGCCTCCGTCGTTAAATCACTTTAATTTTAAATTTACTCCTAGCCGCGGATACGCTTTCAAAAATGTCTGTGTGTGGTGCTGTTTTGTTGCCTTCTGATCATGGCACGCAGACAAATCTAGAATGCCAGGAACTTAGTTCTTTGGAGCGTGAATTCCGTCAGATCGATGAGTGCTGCTCCTGGAGCTTATTTTATGAGGTACAAATCGTAATTCTTTTCTATTTTTTTAGCACATACAAAACCTAGCTTCCGTGGAAAGCCGCAAGTTGACATTGTCTGCTGCTAATGAGGTTGAAAATAGGTGGAAAAATAGGTACCGGGACATTATCCCCTGTAAGTGTGCCATAGTGTTGCCATGTTCTCAGACGATGAAACACGGGTTTTGCTGGAGAGTGAATCAACAGGAGATTATATAAATGCTAACTTTGTAAAAGTGAAAGAAGTTCCTTCTCGGCGCTACATACTCACGCAGGGTCCTCTCCTTCAAACTGCGGGCCACTTTTGGCAAATGGTTTGGGAACAGAACTGTCCCGTTATCATCATGCTAAATCGTTTCACCGAAAAAGGAACTTTAAAGTGCTTTAATTACTTTCCCAATCATACTGAAACACTCAGCTTCCCTGATGCAAACTGTTCGGTTACGTGCATTTCGGAGGAAAAAAGGGGGCTCTACACTCTTCGGACTCTGGAGGTCGTAAATACTCTGGTGAGTTTAGTTACTAAAAGTTGGCAGACTGCTCCATTTCGACAACGTGCTATTCTGTGCTGTGCACTCTACGAAAGCACTTTGTAATTTTGAGTACTATCTAGCACTCATTCGACCAACTATTCAGTACTTTTAGCTGTTGGTGCTGTAACGTCCCTTTTGGAAATTTTGTTATCCTTAGACTAACGTTACTCATGAAGTCCTACATTTTCACTACACCCGATGGCCTGATTTTGGAGTTCCCGAGTACTCCAGTAGTATGCTGAATCTTCTTTGGGATGTTCGCCGAACAGGGGCTCTCGATGATCCAGATCGACCCGGAATCGTTCACTGCAGCGCTGGGGTTGGTCGGTCTGGCACGTTTGTACTGATCGACATAGCTTTGGCCATGGTCAGTTGCTTATTACTTATTGACTACTTCATTATATTCGTTTTTGAACTAATCAGACTTGTCGTATGATTCGTGTCTTGCGAGTGAAGTTTCCTAAAATTTAATTCAAAAGTAAAATGTCGTTCTATGTCCTTTTTTAATCTCTTAAACTCACTTTAATGTGATTTCACTTTGTGTTCTACTATCACTGGGTCTCAGTGCGTTCCATTTTCATTCTAAGTCATCTTTCGCTGATCATGGACTTGATGGTTTCTAATTCTTTGGGAGAGTTAGCGTTTGCCCGTATTAGGTCTCGAGTTTTAATTTGGAAGTGTTTTGAAGGATTCGTGGATCGGTCAACACCGATGCTGAGAGTCAGAATGCGCATATCTAGAAATTGCTTATCATCATCCGCGCAGACACTATTGGGGCACTTATTGGACTGTTTATTCTTAACACCATTTTAGTTTTTAACCTTTTATATGATCGGCATTGCGTTGCCCTGCCATCTCTTTATCTATGCATCCACTTGACTATTATAAAATCATGCACTACGGTTCCTTAAATGTGCCACAGTGATGCTAATTTGTAATCTTTGTGTTTGTGGTTCCATAACGGGGGGTTGCAACAGCACTTTCAACTCACTTCATTCATCAGTCAGTTTGTAAGATGAAAAGAAATTACCGTTCGATCGGTTGTATTCCTTATGCGTGAGTGTGAAGAATGCAGATCAGTCCTTTTTCAAACTGGCTTTTTTTTACGCACGGGCTGTAGGCGCATAATTAAGGCTCAATAGCAAATTTTGATTTTGCTGACTCATCCTAGTGCCACGGCCGTTATTTTTTTCTTGGCGGGCTAACAGTATCATTTTGGATTTTTTTTCTTACCGGGACACCGTAACTGTCGGAGTATGTATTTAGCATAGATCAAATGGTGCATATTTTGGTGTTGGTTAGATTTCAGCAGCCTTGGAACCGTATTTCCCCATGCTTGTGTATACGCTTTTACTTACCTTAGTTTTTCTGTGAATTTGCTCGAAGAGTTTAATTTAGCAGTGCGGCGTTTCCGAACTTTCTCCACTGCATCAGTTAGATTGTTTTCTGTTGCTGTCCTTTGCCCCACTATCTAACCTTAGCAGCCTAAATTTTCCTCTTCTACCCCATCTTCTATGCGTACTTTTAAGGGTTTCTCTCACAAAATCCATCTCTAATCTGTTTGGCGCTGAGCCTTTCCTTACCTCTTATCCCTTATTAATCTTCGCGTTCTCATTCGATTGTTCTAGCTTTTTTATCCTAGGCATTATATCTTAACCTCAATTCCTTGCCCAGTTAAAATCATTTTAAGTTTACGATGGTTCGGTCATTTCTTTCCGAAAAGCCCGTCGCATTGCTTGGTAAGATTGTAGTTTATTTCATGTATTTTCAGTGAAGTTAATCGGATCTTATAAATGAATTTAGGGATTTGATCTCCCCCTAATGACTAGAAAGCGAGCCTTAATCCAACGAACGCGATAAACAGTTCTTTTGTTGAAGTGTGAGTGTTTGGAGCGAATTGCTCGATTGTTTTTATCGTCCTGGCTAGAACTGTTTTCGCACAAACTAATCTAACGGTTCGCATTGGTGTTCATGCGCTTGTCCATGACGCACTATAATTTTTTGCCATAAATTGACGCAACGGGTTGTCCTGATGTTCTTCCCAATTATTCCATCTGAGCTCTACTTAAGACATTTTTTACCCTCCCTGTATGGCATATGTTCTGCGGTACAAGCTATACTCCCTGGCCAATTTGACTATCTTAATGCAAAAATATCTTAACGCAACCGACATAGTGGTCTTCATCTGCGTTTTGAACAAAATTAACTTTCATTGTCAAGTTTGACTACGTCTATCACTTCGCCTGGATCCTTTCATGTGAGTAGCCCTCACTTTCAAAACTCGTTGGAAGCTTGCCTTCATTCGGAAGTAACTTTAGTATTTCTGCCCCGGTGAAAGCCCCTCCTTCTCCCCTCCCCCAGATTGCTTCCGTAGTAAACTAGACAGCCGATAACCTCCGTTTTGACCTGACCAACTCAAGAACTCATTCGGTTTTTTCTTTATTCCATCCCCTACCCGCATATCCGAATTCCTGCAGTGTGTGTATATCGTTTTCCGTTATGAACCGCATTCACAAATGCTTTTCTTGGATTCCTGACCATCTGCATCTGTGACATTGCGCTTTGTGGATTCACTTTGCGTTTCACCGGACATGGGAAACCTTTTTAATGTTTCGTTTAGACCATTCCGCATTTCTAATCGCTTTCATACAGGCATTGTACCGTAACACCAGCCCTTGCAAATGCGCTTTTTAACTTGTCTATTTATGATTCAATTATGGCGAAATTGTCTGCATTAAATTATGCTGCAATCCAAAATAATTTTTGTTATGTTTTACGAACGGTATTTTTTGATAAGGTGCAGATTGCTTACGACGAAAACGATTATTTATAGATAACTGGTAACACTTTGTGCGTTTAGGTGGCCAATTTAATGATAATCGATTCATTGGCTGCCTTTTAAAACTTCAATATTAGTTTTTGATTGTTATTTTTTACAATTTAAAGTGCGACACTGCATTTCTCGATTCCGTTGTTTATGTTTGACGGTGAATTAGCCGAAAACCAATTCACTCTCCAGGGGTTAGCGTGACCTTCACTAATCATAATCGAGATGTCGTAGTTGTTTTTGCTAGTCTTTTGACTATGTGCCCATGGCACTTACGGTTACCATTACCGTGACGGGGCGTAGCCTTCCAAACTTACGCCGCCATGGAAGCACTTTACATCTCGCTATAGTCGTACTCTTTTTTACCTCATCGTAAAAGCGATTTCTTTTGCTCGCAACTCTACTTGGGGCTGTCAGGACACGAATGTGATAAACTGATGTTCACTCAGTCCATCGTATACTAGTTAAGATGAGTTTTTAGGAAACTAATCTTAATTATTAAATGATTTTGAGACTGCTTGCGACTTGCACGGTACTCGATCATGCTCTGAATGTTGTCGCAGCAGTATGTCGGGCACTTCATTATCGAATAACAGCACTCTGGTGTTTGGTTTCCATCTTATTTGCATCATGGGAATCTAGCTTCTACCTCCCTCTTCCCCGGCCCTGTAGATCGAGAAGCAGAACAGTATGAAGGGTGTGGATCTACCTCAGTTGTTGATCCAACTGCGTCAGTGCCGTATGGGTATCATCCAGACAGCGCAGCAACTGCGCTACTGCTATGCGGCTGTTATTGATGGCGGAAAAATTATTCTCTCTACATTGCCCGAAGAGCGTGCTGCTCTAGTGGTAAGTCTACCTCCATTCCTGCACTTATCCTACCTTTGTAATCGCTCATGATTTCTTATAACTCCTTCGCGCTAGTGTTCTGCAGACGAATCCCTAGACGATTTCGGAGTTTTCTAATCCAAATTTTGCTGTGTTTATGTTAATGCGCACTCTTTAAGCCTATTGACGTAGCTCAAGGCCGTCGTATGAGATATTTTATTTTTATTGCCAATGTCTGGCCCGTATTCGAGTTGCTCTTGAAGTCTTTCACCAAGATAACGCAGGATGAGTTTGCGGTATGACTTGGATATTCTGTTATTTTTCTTATCGGTCTATTCTCCCTAATAAAAGATTTGAAATGTTTTACTACTAATCCATTTCATTGCAATGTTCGCTTGCAAAATTGGTGGCTTAGTTTGTAGCTGTCTGCCTATTTGGAAACCAGTTGGCTCTTCCAGAATCACTCTTAAGGCCTATTTATGATCTACCCATGAAACTGAAGGTGTCTATTTATTTGCAAGAATTATTCTCTTCAGTCCTCTCTATTTCTGAATGTCGAACTGCACCTGGATGATTGTGACTTTTTGGTTGTGTATTGTTTCTGTAAGATCACGTAATCCAACACTTATTTTTTTTACTCTAGTCTCTTGTGGACGCGCACTCCCACAATATTGCAATCCCATTATTATACTACTCCTTTCATAGTTTGCGTTGGCTTCCTTTCTCCTTGCATTTCTGCTAAATTTTGACGACTACTTAGCTTTATGGAGGCATCGAGTTGAGGCTGTGGTAACGATTCACTTTGCTTTCTTAGTCCTTTGTCACAATAGCTTTACTGCTTAATACTTTTCAAAGTGACGAAGCACGGCTGTTAAAGACTTGCAGTTGTTTTTAAATAACTTCTTTTTGTTCATAAACAGTATGCTATTTATAAGTGCGGCTTTCCCAAGACTGCCTAACAAATTATCGCCTATTGTGCAAGTATATCCGGTTGCATGCAAACACGGGCGTGTGTATGCATTTGCACCTCCGTGCACCTCCTGTGGTTCTTAACTCTTTCTCAGATCAAGTGCTTCGGCTTCTTAACTCCCATCCCTTGTCCTGTCTGTCTGGTGACTCTTTGCTTGAAGCCTCCTTCTTCCATTGCCAAATGAGTACTCCTTTAACAAGTACTGCTATCTCTTTCCATGGCTTTGAACTTGGGGATGAAGACTGTTTTCCACTTGACGATGCTAATACTCATTGTTCGCTTGTAAGTAGAAGTATCTATACGGGGAGATACGCTAAAAATGCTTGTTTCTTAACTCATTAGCCGTTTCGTCTGAATCAGTGGGGCAAAACAGTACGTAGACCAGGCTTTCTTTCGCTTACTGATTGTCGTAACTGTTTTTAACTTTGCAAGATTTGGGAGGCTCATGGCTTCATGTTGCTCGTTCATAAAATTGCATCCAGCCTTGTGATCCACAGGCATCTTTTACCCAAATGTGATAGCTGCTGCTATGGTTGCGTGATTCATCCGATGCTCACCTCAAGTGCAGTTAAAGGCTTTTTTGTAAAAAAGTCTGGTTAAAGTCAATTCTCTTTTCCCCCTTTATAGTTTTCCGAGCACAATCAACTCTCTGCTGACGAGGATTGCGGGAGTGACAGCGACGAAATCGACAGTGAAGAAGAGGATGTTCAAATTAACGACGTAGAGACCACAGATATGGACATTCAGGACGATGAACGGAAGATCCTGAGGCACCTTCGGATGTGCGCAGCCAGGAGGGGGGTCACTCTCCATCCCAACTACCTTGGCTCCCTCAATTCTTCATCCTCCGCCTCCACGGACGAAGAAAATGAGGTTGAAATTAAGGGATTGTTTAATCAGAACTGCCGGAAATCTAGTTGCTACCACCACTCTTTGAATCAGAACCACTACCCATCTCCACCCGTAGAAGTTGAAGAGGTCCAAGCTGGTGAAATTGGAGAGAGGTTTGTTGTTCTTTTTTGAATTTCTTCGAGTATGTGGCCTTACTCGGAACTTCTGGGGACGAATTTTTCTAGTTCATCAACTTCTATTGCTGCTCATTCGTAGGTCCAAGTTATATTTTCGGTTCCTTTTTTTCTTAAATAATTAAACCCATTTATTTTCTCTGATCCGTTATGCAAGCATTATTTTGTGCAGCAGTGGGAAGTACATTATGAGACCTATGAGCTATGCATATTTTGTAGCTCGTGATTGTCGCAATATCTATCTCATGTGCAAATGTGCGTATTATCTCCTCCACGATGTGGCACACCGAAGCTCGCTGAAACGTGTTATCTACCTGGGACGTTTTTCATTGTGAGACGTGATCCATTGGTGTTGTCTCTTAACCGCCTTGATGATTCACGGCTCGTAGGCATATTAGTCGGCAGTAGCTACGATTACTCTTCGTTGCAACTGGCAATGACTGGCCAAATATATGTATTCACCTAATCGAAGAATAATCCGGTACTTGGTCTACAGTTTTCTCGGACCATTGCCATGAACGCACAATACCTTGAAAGTTATGCATGGTCATCTATACGTGTTGTGGTTCCAGTGTTTTAAGCAATACAGTACAGTGGCGTGAACCTCTCGTGCTCGTTTTATTATAACGATTGGTGACCGTGATCCCGTCGGCCGCGTGATCTGTAGTAATTCCCTATTCCCTTGATCCACTTTTACCTGACATCACAATATGCAATCAGAGTCCATCTTTCGATTAATTTCACTTTACCTTGGTCATTGCCACCGTTTTCAGTAGCCACTGTTCTGGAACACTGAGTGACCGAAACTGAGTGCTGTCCACCTCTTCTTCAAGGCAACAATTTTCGGCTGTGCAGCGGAAGCACCAGAATTATCTTTTTATGTCATAACCACTTGCTAAACAAGTAACTCGTATTTAAAGGCGGACTAGGCAAGGCCAAAACATTGGTAATCTGAATGGACGAATGACTTTATTCCAGGTATTGACTTCCCAATGGGGAGATTCATTTCAATTGGGTAGTTGGTCCTTCTGATAAATTTGCCTGTGAAGAATGTCAGCTAAACTTCTGGCAAAGTAAAGGGATTCGAGTGTTTTTACTGATTCTCAGGTCAGTCAAGTTTTCATAAATATTTACTCTTTATCGTGGGCGAGATCCTAATGGTTTGATTCAATTTTGACTTTGTGGGATTGGTGGCCCACATTCCTTCGTAGTCGTAGTAACCTCGCACCCATAGACTAAACTCCTCGATTTGCCTTACACTTCGGGCGTGCATTGGAGCCGCAAAGATGAGTTGATTTTAAAATCTGGTCTCCTGTTATGTGAAGCCGTCTGTCTTTGAGAAAGCTTGTTTATCATTTGATAAAATGTAAATTTGACTAAAAAGATAACCTTTAGCTGGGTGAAGTGCAATGTGACGTTCTGAGCGTTAAGAGTGATTTAAGCAGAGGTACTTTACGGGATTGGCATCGCACTCCAGAATCCAAAATCCTCTTATTTTCCGCACCTCTAGCAAGTCGATCGGCGAAGCCCCAATCTATCTTTGTCTCAAGCATACCCAATCGCTCTTACAAGACACTTATTTCAGCAGATTTCTTATCATTATATGTATTTCATCTTACCTTCAGCCGACTTCGTAGATACAAATTGAAAGTCTTGGTGCTTGCGTACGTACACTTTGGCAGGCTTATCCTTCTCTAAAATTGTGACGAAGCAAGGTAGTAGTTGGCAAGCCTTTGCCAACGTTCAATTGTCTCAGTTGGTCGGTGACCGGACTTAGGTGGATGGGGAGAGGGCAGGGGGGATCGATGCTGGGTGAGCGGACGTGTTACCGCACCACTGACTCACCAACCCGAGAGATGGGAATCCACTTGCGTGAGAAATTTCCCCGAGACCCCGGCCTCCGCTGCTTCCCTATTGTTGCGTCCACTGTTACCTCTCTGGTTTCCTCTATTTTCAGACATTATATTCTGACTGCTGCATAAATTGTTGAACTTCTTGAGGAGGCGGTTTAGTTTTGCTGCTTTATTTCGAAGAGCGATTTTGGAAACCACTTTGATCCTGTAATTCGCCTAAAGATCTTGACGGTGGTGGTGACGAGGTTAGGTAATTGTGTGGTTTCCATACTGGTCGAATTGGAGTGCAATTTGCACCGGCATGATCCGGATGGTGGACAGGGGCTAAAGAACGTTCGCTCCGGGTCGAATCTGGTTTAGCGGCATACATTACCCTGCGTCACTCTAGGGGTCTGCCAAAGGCCGTATTATCTTATTCACTTTATATTTGTTCCCTCTTCCTGGCTGTCAAAATGAATCATCCCATTCCTTGTATATTAAAATAGCCGTCTCGAGGCTTTATTCCATGCATTTGGTTTTTTCCGGCATGGAGACGTATTCTGTTGGTGTATAATCTTCCGATTTCGCGTTCGCTTTATGTTGACATTTGTATAAACTTCTCATTGGAAGGATGCACTGATCAAATTTTAGCCGCCGTTAGCACCTCGTTGCTTTCGAATACAATGGCATTTGATACCCGTTTTTTCTTCAGTGCTGACTTCTGCAGCATTTGCATTCTCTTTTCTAGGTTCAAATGTGATCCTTAAATGGTTTTCTTCTTTAGCCATTTCGAAAAGAATACTTTAACAAGAAGCAGCCAATATTGTTAATGTGGTTATGGTTTTTTACTCTTGCCAAGTAACGTTTGCTTTTCAATTCCCGCCATCTTCGGCCCCTCTGTCCCTATTTGTTATTTGAATAAATGAAGCAAGAAAGCGTACTTTTCGTTTTGAGCCCCGCAAGCGTCTGATGCTAACCTGCTTCCCCTCAACGTTGTCTCTGCTTCTTTGGCTTTTTTTTGCGAATCTTCCACTTTATGTACACTTGACCTTCTGCTTTGCGGGTTTATTTCATTATTCTGAATGCTCTTAAGCATTCTTTGATACGTCTAAACCTGTACCACGCTTAGTTCGTAAATGAAGGGTTTTTCGCCAATATTTGTGCTAATCAGGTATGAATCCGCCGTTTTTGAGTATAATTTCAGTTTTGAGGGCGCAAGGTTCTTAAGCAAGTGATTCATGGGGAATTTGTTCTTGTCTGACCAGTACTTCTAAATGACGAAGCGTAATTCTGGCTCCTTAGCTTACAGTTAGCGCTCGGGGCTTATTCTATTACTACCTCTCCTAAATATCCATCACTATACTCCCAATCCATATTTATTTTTGCACTTCCATGTTTGAATTGTAGCTCTTATTCTTCTACTTCTGTAATTTTAGAGGTAGTTTCGCCTCTACAGACATCCCAAAAATTTGGGTTAGCTTTTCAACCTAGTAATCCCTTTTTTTGCAGTGTTGAAACCGAAACTTGGTTTGTCCTTACTGTTTCCCGTTTGTTATGAAAATTATCCTAACACTAGCAATTCACCTCCTTTTTAACGATCTTCGGCATTCCCGCAGCATTGTGATGTCTCACAACACTCTACCAGTCCAGTCCAACGAAAGTGACCGACCGGAAGAAGACACACTTCAACATTCACCGGATCTTGTAGTTCCGGATGTGAATGCTCCCTCTTCTCTGGCGACGCAGGATGAGCCTTTAGCTGAAGATGATGAGGAAAGAGAGAAGGTGGTAGGAAACGAAGAGAAGGCAGAGCAACGGGAGAAGTTAGAGTTGATTCGACAGCTCCGGGAGGCGCGCCTTGCACGTCAGACACAGACACGCACTCGTCTGGCCGAGATCACGGCGCGAATGGCGGAGAAGAACATGTTGCGTCATCGGTGGCTCCCTGAGCGCATCGCCCAACCCCTGCGGACCTTTTTTACTCGCACTGGCTTCTTCAACAATCTCACCGAGGCCATTCTCTTTGTTCTTGGAATCTTTTCTCTCCTCGTTGCGGTGTCCCTCGGTCTCTGGTGGCGACACCGCTCCTGAGGTCACCTCTAACCGGCACCTCATGTTCCGCTCTTTCACCTTCAGAAAATGCGGCACTGTGATTTTACTCCCTGCTCTTACCGCCTCTCAATGTGTATAGATATTTCGTTGACCCTCGTACCCAGTTTCCTTGTCTGTATAAATCGTCGTAATCTAAAGGATAAATGACGCTGTGCTACACCAATACAGTTGCTGCTACTTCATTGTACCTTTATTCTCTTCTTTCTGTTCTATTGCATTGCTAATATTACTATAATGCACAAAGATGTGTCTGTTTTTTGCATCGGGGTGGTGAATCTATCGGAAAAGTTGGCCATTTATGTGCAATGGTTGGGTTTATTCGTTATGCGAAAAACTTGTGTGCTCACTTTGAGGTGCCTTACACTGAGCAAAGTCGACATTGGAAGACCGGCTTGGAGGTATCGTCTGCTAGGTCGCTTCAGGGCTTTAACGGTTTTAGACACGCTGTGCCTCTGTGTTTTAGCCGAGACGGGATTCTCCCTTCACTGATACCTCGCTCCGTTTGTTATTTCCTCAACTAAAGATTACTTTCAATGTCCTTACTTTGGAGATGGGACTAATTTGGTGCTGATGATGTTTTGCATTGCATTAGAGTGGGAGCTTAGTACCGTGCCAAATGCTTTGGTGAATTTTGTTGGTTACCATAATTCTGGCACTACTTGAGAGCAGACTCCTTTCAGAAGAAGCTAGTCACTTGAAGAGTGGTTGTGATTTTGATCATGTTTGCGAGCTTTCAGTTGTTGACAGGGAGCCTGATGGGCCTTGCAAGATGTGTCACGTTCAACGATGCATCGAGCCTAAGGCCTCTCATTCACGTGACTGTTCAGAGCGACATCACAATTCCACGTGCGTTGCTCGTGGATCGATCGCATTCACGATCTCGTTAAGCATTTTTTGCGAATACCTTCGAACTTGGTACGTTCAATTTGAATTTTTAATGCAAAAATATGACTGGTAAGTGGACTCTTGTGCTATCGATATGGTTGACACCTTTTTGCCATGCACTCTTCAAGATCCTTTAAGTAAACTCTGTCGGCAATTTACAAAAGCAGCGCCTAGCCTTTTGTAGACTTCTTACTTCTTTGGGAGGTGAAATTACATCATAAACTGTGGGTAAATCGCCTGCTTTCAAGGCAACCGGGATCGCTGATCTTTAAACCATCAAACAAACGCACTGCAATAAGCTAAATTTTCTTCGATTCTAATAGCATGCATCAGACCGAATTCGGTTCAGTTTATTTTGCAGTGTCCTTAAGCCCTCCAAAATTTCTATCTAGACGCAAGTATGTTAATAGTTTTAGGCTATACTTCTTCATTCTCAATGCTGAAAGATGTAGGAATTGACCTTTACCCCCTATTTCAATGGATTTCAATCCAGTCTCTCATGTTAGCCGCATGACATTTGAGCTGAATATAAGCATAGTTTTTAGAATGATTCATCAAGGCGACGTGATGGAGCACAGCCCAAGCTCATCAATGCCTACCAATGCAAAGGCATATGGGTTAACTAAAGTGGAGCTTAGGAACGGCTTTCAACGCTGCCGAATCGATGAGCTGGCAAACCAAGTAAATAAGCAGAATGGTAGCAAGACGTTTAGACGACTGCATGGGCCCTTCAGTAAGCTGACTCCTCTGGAAGCCTTTCAATTCATTAAAGCGCGCGGTCCCAATATCATCGACCGACTGCCCCCTCGTACGTTCAAGCCCGCTCCCACCAAGGCAACTCACGACGTCTCGCAGGCACCGTCGATGTGGTTTGCTGTGAAGCGTCGTCAGCCAGGTAAGTCCATCGTACTAGACTTGCGTCTCTACGGCATTGGACGAATCGGCTTAAATGGCCTATTAAAGGTAGTAAATCAGGTTTGACCTATATCTTCCAAATGCTAAGGTGGGAGTGCATGTGGTCTCTTTTCGAAATAGACATCATTTACACTTACTTTTCTCAAGATTTTTATTGCGTCATGGCCTGTATGCAATTCATACATCGATGGATTCTCATTGTCTAAACTAAGTTTGAAGAAACAAATTCATTTAAAAGATCGTTGAACTAGTAAATAATGTATGTATATCAGTTGTGCGGAAAAAATTTTTCCCAAAATATTGTAGTACATGATTCCTCCCCCCTTCTCACTAGACACTAAATAGTCGTGAATTTAATGGTTTGGTTTGATCTAAGGAAATCAAGTAAGTCTGAAACTTTATTTGGTCATTTGTTTTGCGTTTCAGTTTCACGTCTTCCGCGGTACGTGGTACGTTCCAGAGGAGATCCACTGATAAAGGTATATCACGTACCACTAACATTAACTCTTAGCAGATGTGATTTAATTGGCGTGGATGTCATGAGACAGATTTTATTTTTTCACTTAAAATTAAATTAATTTGCAAAAATAGTGCTTTTCTAAGTAAAATCTATGAAGAAGTTCTTAATTATCGCCATCTACTTCCAAAATGGCTCTGCAGGTTGATTAGATTATGTAAAATTTTGTGGACGTAATAAACGCTCCTCTGTTTCTAATAATTGTTCGTAGCTAATTCAATTGAAGCGAGAGCGTTCTCTTCCTCAAGATACATCAGCTGTTGGATAGAAATGAGGATCTTGCATCACTAGTGGTTTGTAGCGGAACTCAGTCTACCATCGATGAATTTTACATGTTGAATTCAATGTAAACACCCAGATGTGTGGTTTTTTTTAAAGGTGTATCTCTACCAAGTATAATTATCCATCACTCCGGTGCATTTGCGCCGTCTGCGATGCCTAAATGTTCACACATGCTTATGAAATGTCAAATCACTTGTTTTAAGCAGTTCCATCCCCTCACCTTCCCACGCCCTATACCTCCATGGAAAATAACGAGAACAATAGTATTGTTTCATGCGACGAAAGTAGTTTTCCTTCCAACCCTGTGAGCACTTTTTCCTTATTTCGTCCTTTGGAAAGTTTTTCTTTAATGCTCACATTATTCTTATCAGGAGACGGTTTCCTAAAAAATTACAGTGAATAGTCGCTAAATTCTGTGGGGATTAACAAATTGCTAGACGTTTGCTACTAACCTCATTTCAATAGGTCAGCATTTTGATAACCTCTCTAAGGTTGAAGCAAACCAATGGAATGCGGCTTACAAAGGTGGGAGGGAAACTGAAATAACAGAAGCTAGTCCTTGCAAACCTACTTACCGATTAATCCGACGAGGAAAATGCACTCATGGAATAACCATCTATCCGTCTTTGGCCATGGTAATCCACCCGCCCCAGAGCATCGCTCCATTTGAATCAGGAGACGAACACTGCGATCTCTGTGGCACTGTTTCAAAAATAGCTGAAATGACTCATACGAGGTGAATTTCCCTGGTAAAAGTTGTCATTCATGCAATCATTGATACTCTACCAGTGAACTTAACTCATTCATATTATTGCCTCGTTTATTTTTAACTGGAATGAGCCTATAGTTTAAATACTCGACGTAGACTACCTGTTTTGTCGGCTACAAATTTAGTACCTTGCACAATTTTAAAATTTAACTTTAAAATTTGAATCGTTTCCCGAGGAGAGTTAAGACATGACCTGTCTGTGTTTCAGTTTTCGTATAATCATGCTTAAATTATCCTAAAACCAATGCCATTTGACTAACTGCGATCATTGTAATAAGTTTGACCAATGAGAAAATAGTAATCTTTCATCTGCATCACGGACATGAAGTTGACATACTGTTGAGCACCCACAGAATCACAGGAATAAAACTCCTTGTTTATTAGTCAAGTATTCTCTCCAAATGTCCAATACGTACGAATGTAGAATATTCACGTATCTTAATCCACTACATTGTAACTAATTACTCCTTGATTTTCTGTCTCAGTCTCGTCCTGAGCACCGCTTGGTATTTTTCTCATTTTAGCGCCTCCGATTTGACATCATCACCATTAACAAAGTCAATCCCTAACCTCACCCCTATCTTAGAGACATACGAAAGCCCAGCACAAACAAGTAATAAAGGTTCGGTGCCCATGCATCCGCGACACCAGCAAGAACAACAAAAGCAACAATTTCAACAGAAGTGTTTGAATTTCGTCAAGAATAAAGACGCCGCAAATGGAGCCGTATGTCCTCCACTTGTCGATGCTTCAAACTCTATATGCGGCAGAGGCTCTATCGATGCAATTCGACCACATACAGGAAGCAATCAAGGAATTCCTCTCTCCTCAGTCGACGCTCCTGGAGCCACGGAGACCCTCCAGGCGACAATTCCCAGCTGTAAAACCACCTCTGACGTCACACCCAGACAGAGCGCCTACAAGGAACCCAGTGACCATCGGGTGCACAAGAAGGTTAGCTGGTAGATATTTAAAACCATCACTATTTATTGCTTACAGGCCAACCAAAATTTTGAGATGATCTTTAAATGTCCATGCTCGTTTCAGTGAAAGGTAATATTTATCCGATAAATTCTCACTTGAGGAGAATAGTTGGTTGTTTAATTCGGAATTAGTCTCCCATGTCACATCTGAGTGGAAATTGTAATTTTTATAAAGTGTTTTAATAGTCGATTTGACTTATTTAAGGTTCGCCTCGCCATTCTGGTTCATCCTACAGCGACTCCGACGACTTGCGCTGGTTCGAAACGTGACATAGCTACACCTTATCATAGCTCGACAACCAACTCCTTTAGCGAATCTCTGACCGACTGCATTCAGAGTGTAACAACATTCTCTTCTGGCGGCGATAATCCAATGCCGGATTTGGATTCCTGCATCCTCGACGATCAGCCCATCGACGTCTCGGAGGCCTATGATATTAATGGGAATGGGGAAGGTGCATTTAAGAAAGGTTATAACGAGTATCAGAAAGGGGAAGTAAAGGAAAAGCAGGGAAACGACTTGGAGGAAGAGAAGGTACAAAATACCCTGACCCACATTACCCCACCATCATGTCCCTCACTGATCTCTGAGTGCAGTCCTTCGACAACTTCGACAGGTTTGTTGGATCAAAGAAAGGAGCACGAAAGTGAGGACCTCTTTTTTAATGAGAATGAGTCGCCTGGAATGCCCGTAATTGTTAATTCTACCTTCCTACCGAGCTCAACAACGGTTGAAAGGCCATTAGGAGACAAAAGCGCATATGGGAGTCGCGGATGCTCAAATACAGCGCTCCAATGGGCGCCCAGAAGCTTATTGATGTCAAAGCTCTCAAACATTTCACTTGCTCAATTGTGTTTGCAACCTCCGAAGTCCGAGGTCAAAGTAACATCCCCCTATGCTAGGCCGTAGGTCATGCATTGCGCAATGCCCTTTTGTTTGTTCAGTAGTTAAAAACGTACTAAAATTGCCTAACATTGGGTGCATAAGCACCTTATTGGACTCTAAATAGAGGTTCGAATTTCATAGATGTGTAAAATGGTTACTATTCAGATTATAGGTGTAAAAACTGTCCATCGTCACTGAAAACTCCAGAATCGTCTATATTTATGTGCACAGAGAGTAGTGCAGATGTACACTCCTAATAAACCCCAATTCCACTTAAGATCACACCCCGAGCAGATCGATTCCCTTTCGGAAGAGGTGAGTAACGCGGAGTCGTACAAAAGGGAGTCGAACAGCTCGGATGCAATGATAGAGCCTTTTCAGACCGATTTCATCGTCGGAATGGAAGGTGGTGGTTCCCTATCGGCCTCATTAGAACCTACAATCCGTACCCTTCAGGATCATGATGAGGTGGTAGTAGAAGTCTCATATCTTTCGCCATCACTCCACCGGATTCCCGGTCCGCTCTCTCCAGACCATCTCTTTTGGAACAAGCGGAAACGCGCGGTAATGGAGGAGTCCGGGTATCTGAAATGGGTTCTAAAGCGTGCCAATGTCTCAATGACAGAAATGAACACCGTGGTCATGCACGCTGCACCGAATGTTCTTCAATGCACGAAGCATCGGCTTCCACAGATCAAGGAAGCAGAGGATACTACATTGTTCTATACTAATAAAATTCACTCAGAATTAATGAACCCGTACGATATCGGGATAGCGGAAACATCCGCACCATGATGGTAATGTCGATTCTTAATTTTTCTTCTATTTGCATAATATTTGTTCTAAATAATGGCGAAGAGGCGTTTTGGAAGTATCAACGTCAGTTTAGCGAATATTATTAGATTAATATTTGAATTAGGTGTTTGCTATGAATAAGCATTACCAAAGTTGAATAATCATTGGAATAGCAACTTATAATGCGCACATGGTTGGTAAATTAGAGAGTGTCAGAAAAATTAAAACTAAAAGCAATTAACCATTTGTGTCCTCTTTCCGCAGTCGAATATGAACGGAAATGATTGAGGGAGGAGCAATGCAGGCACGAATCAGCATGGAGTAAATGCAGATTTTTCTGTTTTTAAGATTCCAAAACAGTCCCCATTGAGTGAGAACTGTGTGCCTCTTGCACTTTTATCTTTGGTTCCTTTAATTCACTTTCCCCACTCCTCTTTCGAGTGGATGCTTTTTTAGGTCTACTTGTACTTTACTTAATGAAATATCATTATGCTTGAGTACAAGTACAACATCTTTTTAAGCCCCAGCTAGATAGGCAGACAAATATAAGCAAGCTGAGGCACCTAATCTGGGGATCTGTTCAACTTTCGATAGGGAGCTAGCATAAACACAGGGATTATTGCTAATGACTCCATCAATCTGTGGTATGCTTTTACAATGGGAAAATCCTTGGTTACCAAAAGCACGCATGAGGAATGTTTGATAGGTGCATTGCAGAAGCGCTTATTTCCCACTTACAAGGCTCTTCCTTCCATGGTCCAAGAGGCTTGCGGGCGAAACGCATTCACCACCCCTTGATTTTCTTCTGACTGTGGGGATGAATTCTAGGGTGACCCTATTCCTTCCGATCAAGGGGTTCCAGTAGCATTGGCAACCAGATCATCAGATAGATCTGGTCGAGCGACAGATATAGGCATTTCTATTGATATATGGATAGATGTGAAAGCGTTTAAACTTGCTTTTATGCTCTGTAACGTGAAGAAGACTACTCGCTTGATACGAAACTCAAGGAATGGCAACGTTTTGTGCACAAGTGATGGAAAAAACATAGACGTGTGCTTGTGCAGTGTAGCATTCACACCTTTTTGTCTAGGAGATTAATTTTGCGAGTCTCATGGCTCTCTTCTGCATCGTGATTGTGACTTGCAGGGTAGATGCAAGAGCCGGAAGCATTAGAAACATATTTCAGCATTCAAATGAGAGTGCGAAAGTAAGGGTAGGGGGAGAGAAATGCATTAATGATGTGTGAATGGTGGATTTCGCATTCGGATTTGTTGGCGATTTGAACCTGACTCATTGAGGAGCAAACAGTTGAAGACTTCATTCCCTTTAAAGAGCTTCAACAATACTGGAAGCCGAGAATGGTCAGATTCTAAAAAATGATGTTCTCTAAGTTTTGAAAACCGACCTTAGGAAGTTCACGCTCCATTAATCCTCCAGATTCCATAAACGAGAGGCAATGTCCCCAAATTCACATCAGCAAACATGACTGTAGTCGTGTGGTACTTCTTTTGTGCTTACTTTGGCGAAAAACGTTGATGTGGGTCTATGTGGCTGGCAACTAAAGGGTAGAGATGGGGTCAGCTAAGATCCTCTCCTGTGCTTGTCAATGCTCCAGATAACCCAGGTATTAGTAGGAGTAAATAGTACTTAGTGGTAAACGTCAGCTAATTTGTGCAATAGATCTAAAGATTGAATTACAAGTAGCACGAAAGATCCATGGATGTTACTAGTACCTACAAGTAAATCCACTAATGCACCGAAAGGCGTTCTTTTAATTTGAATTTCATTAATCTTTTGGAATTTTTGCTTCCAAAAGAGAAATTTATTGGTTATTAAAGCAAAAGTCCATCCACAATGAAAGTACGCAGATTGAAATGCGATAGGATAAAAGGAGAGGAGGACTGCTGTCACCTTAACCACAGCCTTGTCTACTCGCCCATTGGTCAGTCCTCTTACAAGGTTTCCCGTGTGCTTTTACGAGGTCATATGTGAAGCAATAAGGCGTATGATTGGTTTGCCGTGTTTCAGGGGTATTTCTTGATAAAACATCTACTGAAGCTTTAACAAGGTTCCTCAAGATGTCAATCCTGCCTTTTACTACTACTCCGATATTCCTCTGCTAATATCTGCAGTTACAATAGTCATCCAAATATATCTTAAAAATAAAAGTACAGGCACTTCACTGTTGATTTGAAGATTGTTGCCAAAAGTAAAGTGCACAGTTGAAGTGTAGAAGTTTCGCAGGATATGAAGTTCATCAAAATGGCAGTTGTACCTTGATTATAAAAGCGGTGATAGCTTTAAACGACTTGCGACCGGCGATCAAGTGATGGAGGTGATAATACGCGTTTAAATCAGACAAGTAAAACCAATTAGCTCTTAATACAATTGTTGATAATGCTGCGGTGTTTACTGGAAGATCAACTTCCGGGCATCGAGCGATAAGTCCAGATGTGCCTGTTTATCACAGCACGAGCAAAGGTTCCCACCGGCAACATTTGGACTTGTTACTCCACTTTGAAAAGAAGTAAAGAAAATAACGTTTCCAAGGATACCTTCGGCCATTAACTAAAACGATGGAAGGCATGATGTCACAATTCAATCCGAAGAAGTCTTATCTTTTTAAAATCTGTTCCCATGGGAGTTGAACTGTAGGACTCTTGTGCATGAGGTCCTTTATGTCATTCCCCTCCATCCTCCACGGTAATCGCCAAGCTACTTATGGTAAAAGAAAGTGGAGGCAAATGAGTGATCTATTCTCGAGAATTTCAAGATTGTAGTTTAGGAGCTATGATCTTTTTTGCTTGGCATTAACAATACCAAATAATGGCTGAGGTCTCTGCTCTCCACTGGCTCACTGCATTTCCATTTTTCTCATCTTATTTTGTAGTTCATTGAAATAGAATGACACATGCACAATCGCCTTTACCAATGTAAGTGTGGTACTGATCATAGCTGTTTAGGCTATAAGGAAAAGTTCATAGACCAAACCGTGGGCGTCCAGACATCGCTTCACTTCTGCCCATGAACTGTTAAAAATTTAAGATTATTAATGCAATCCTTCAAACAATCATTAAGAATCCATGCTTATTTATGATAATTGGATTGAAGGCATTTGTTACGGTTGTTTCTACACGGGCAACCTCGCAGTTGAAGCTAATTCATTCCCAAGCATTAAATATATTCTAAACAGAAATAAAAGCCTTTAAGAAAAGACCCCAAGAGAATTGAGATTTACCATGCTACAATCCTTATAATTAGATGAGTAATTGAAAAAGCAACCCGGAAACGGCATTGAAGTCCATGATGGGAAGAGTAATTTTTATATTTGTAGCAATTCTATATTGGTATGTATTGAGCTCTACCGAGATCAGTAAGAATAGTCGAAAACCAAAAGTAGCATAAAGCGAACAAAAAAAGGTAGGCGTGGGACGGGGATGCAGATAAGGGTAGCGAGAAGAGAAACCTAGGCAGAATTTGTGCAGTTATAATGCATACGCTGTTTGCGGACATAGTGGATCGGCATTTCACACGCTGCAGCAAAAAGAGACGGAAAAGCACTGAAGATTACAAGCTGGAAAGCAGGAGGATAGGTCGAAGGTACTTATGAGAGAGGGAGGAGTGGACAAAAGATGAGCGAAAGTTGGAATCCGCGCAAGCGCGTCTTATATTTCTCGAAACTTTTCTCCTCCTTGCAATTGAGACGTAAATGATAAGGAGATGGAGCAAATTTCGTTGGTGGGGGGAAAGCTATATTCAACCTGGCGAGAGAAAAAAAAAAGAGGAAGTGATGATAAGGTCTGACACGAACTTGTGCCAACGGCAAAAAAACAGCAAAAAATTGCACATAAGCTCGGATTCGTAAGGAGTGCTCATCTAGGCAACAACAAATCTATGGCCATATTTCAAGTGATAGAGGTTAATGGGAGAGTGTGTAGTTTATGGACAGTGAGCTAGAGACAACAACAGCCATTGCCACGCAATTATAACATGTAAAACAAAGTTGGGCAGCGATAAGTCCTTGCCGGAAAATTCCATGCGTTTGCGAATTAACATTAACAATAAAACCGTTCAAAGTGTTATTCCGGTTCTGAGGCTCGATATCTCCTTTTTTTTTCACGCACCATTATAAACAAACTTGAAGAAAGATATACTGCCTGCAGCATGCAAATATCCAGGCAATGCCAGAGCGAAGGAAACGTTACAGCAAACGAGAAATACGCCTTGAAAATCCGTGATATTACTAACCAGATGGGAGTTTTTAACTAGCGGAGATTACGCGGAACAGTAGGTTTTGTCAATTACAAGTAATTCACCTTAGGAGAACGTTTAATTATGCTGTGATTTTAACACTAAATTCTCAGTGGAAAGGCACCTTAATTTTGCAACGAGTAAAGTCGGTACCGCCTTCAAAAACATCCTGATATTTAGTGGTTTTTCATAAACACACTATTTAAAATGACCATTCAATAGTAAATGATCCATTGGTCTTCCAAAGATTCCATTAATTTGATCCTACTGTTAGGGGGTTCTAAAGGCTAATGAACATTTGGATTCTGGGCACACGGGTAAACAGATGATGCATAATAAATAGACGTGCCTAAACTAATCAAAGACATGCAAACAAGCAGTACCAACAGTAGAAGAGTAAACCCACAGAGGAGCAACACAGAAAGAAAGAAAAGAGAAGACAGAAGCGCGTACCTCCATGCAGCTTGAAGGAGGGGTTTGAGAGGGGCAATGAGGAGGTCCAGGTCGGACTCCTGGTGATTAGCGCGGGATTGGTAGGCGCAGATCCGTTCACCGGACACAGCGCATGCGAGTTCTCATGCCGAACCTAGAGAATGGGGGCCGGGGAGGAGGGGAAGTGGGAATCTACGGAAGGGGAGGGAAGGGGATGTGGGATTTGGCCTTAGTTAAGGTGGGAGCAGATGAGTCTGTTATCTTCACCAAGACGACTAGCCACTATTCCAGACCCAACGAAAGAACAATGCAGTGGTTTGAGGATTGTTCAGTTCCCGAATTGTAATGAGTGTATGAATATGAGTGGGTTTTGTATGGATGGGATCATTTTCCTGTTCACTGGGAATGTCCTGAGCTCGTTGATTTATTGAATTCTTCGCTTCACATATTAGTGTAAAAAAGCAATCTTACCATTGTTAATTGATGAAATGCAAAAATATCGAAAGCAAACAAAATTTGAAATAATTGGATTTGACATCTTTGCTGAGTTCACGTTGCTCATGATCGAAATAATCACAAGCCGAAAGGAATGGTTGACAAAAGCTTGTTTACCCTCACCATCTTTGTAGAAACAGGATGGAGAGGATAGATGGATCAATGAAGCGTTTTTTTTTTAGCCGAAATAATTGCCACGGATTCATTTTTGCTCGTGTGGAAAATCATAATCAGCAGCTCGGATGATTTCAAAGTCTTTCTCAATTTCCTCGTCAACTGTACAGCTAGTTTCCGCCACGGTTGGTGTGGAAATATCCTTCGGACTAAAGGGTTCAGCCATCGGGGTGATGGGTGAGGAAATTTCAGGGATATCTTCAACATCTCTTCCATGGATGAGAACAGGAGAGGAAGAAAGGCTTTTTAAGGAACTTTCGGTTACCAGAGCTCCCGGATGCACAGATCCTTTGAATTCATCCTCGGACACATCGAAAACTGTAGAACCCAAATTGGAGTCAGTCTGCGAAATAGGTGCGTGCTCTTGGGCCAAGTTTAGAGAGGTGATACTCGCAGAAACAGGTAGTCGCTTAAACGCTGTCTCCTCGTCGGTGTCTACCTTCTTCAACAAAGCTTCATCTCCACTAGTGGAACGGGGAATAGATAATTGTGGCAGTTCGCTGGACTGTATCGGTATTGGAGGTGGACCAAGAAGTGGCAGGAAAAGAACCTCAGATTGGGAGGGAGGCTGTGTTGAGGCCCTACTTCCACTGGCCATTGCAGCACCACTGTCTTCCAAAGAATCAGTCATGTGACGACTGTAATTAGCCTCAGATGACAAAGAGCTGTCTCCCCACTGCCCGTGTTGACTATGCTGTTGGAGACCCTCTAGAGAATCTGTAGATGTCTCCATGATTTGCGGGAAGTCTTCTTCTGAGGAGTCCGCTTCTCCCAGAGAATCACGGTCTCGAGGATAACGCTGTTCAAGCACATCACGAGCGCCACGAATGACATCGCGAATAAGGTCAATTGGTAGGACCTCACGTTGACAAGAGCTACTGGCAAGTGAATCGTGAATGGAGGATTGGACCAGTGAATCAGCATCACCTGCAATCTCAGAGGAATCTGTCAGCCGGGAAGTCTCGACACTCTGACACATCTGTTCGGCTAGAACATCTTCGTAGATGGTACCAATAGTCTTGCGGGCCAACGCGGCCAGTTGAGAATCAATCGGTTGCTGCTGAACAGACTCTTGACTACTGGCACACTCCAGTTCTGCACGAAGGAATTCGGAAAGAGAAGACAAAGAACTGTCTCCTGCGCCCTTAGCCGCAGACGGTAATTCTCCACTACTCGCTGAGAACGATTTAGTTGCTTCTGCCTCGATTCGTTCAAATTCGGAGAGGGAACTGCTAGTCTTACTGCTCGAACTCTTTTTCGGATCAACCGAAGTCTTTTGAAGGGAGTCTGGAGATGAACTGGCAATCAGTTGTTGTTCCAAACGCTCAAATTCCACCAGAGATGGTGATTGACTTGCAGTAACTTTGGATTTAGAAAGAACCGGTTCACTTGCACCAGGATCACCCTTTCGTGGGAAACCCTGAAGTCGACCTTTCGGAGGACAGTAAATCCCACTTGATGTTGAACGTTCCAGAATGCTTGGTGTCGATACCGTGTCTGCAAAATGGCGACTGCTGGATGATTTATCCCCAATAACTTGATCTGTTGACATAGCAGTAGCCAATTCAACTCGTCCTTGCGTAGAGGTATCGAAGGTTTCCTTAGGAAGCTGCGGAAAACTGTCGGAGGTGGATAATCGTGTTTCGTCGAGGAGATTCAGGTCAGAGTCTAGTGACGCAAGGGTGGTTCTTGAGGCCTCTTGAGTTTTGTCGACATTTGTCAAGGTATCACTGCCGATTTGAATTACTGTTGCTTGACTATCTTTGCTCGACTCTTCAGTCGTGTCAGTTGCAGTTGCTGTGAAGGAACTTCTTTGGGATGAGGCAGACAGTCTTGAGAGCGACGGCATTTGTTGTCGATACTCAGAAATGGGTCGAGAACACATCGGAGAGGTGTCCTCTCCTTCATCCTCCTCATGAGCTGGAACAAGCTTCAAATCCATCGGAATTTCGTCATCGTTTAACGAATCGTCATCATCAGGCGTCAACAAACCTGCAACCTCTGGAATTGTGGGTAGTGTGCTATCCAAATCCTCAACCATTATCTTGGGATGATCTTCCTCATCCTCCTCTTCTTCATCGTCGAGAACAACTTCCTCAGCCACCTGCTCTTCAGCATCTTCGCCCTCTTCGATGTCTTTACTCATGCCACGTTCCACATCGTACAGACGTGGTGAAGGCTGGGCAGCTTGTTGAGTACCAAGACCATAAAATTTGAGTCTTGAAAGCAGTTGTGAGGAACGATCCAACGTTGTTTCTGGCGCTGGTCGAGGTCTAGACGACTTGAATCCAACCGATTTGAATTCGTAACCATCATCTTCATCCTCTTCCTCGTCGTCTTCTGAGGCATATTCGGCAGCAAATGTAGCACCAGCAGCAGCTGCAAGTTGTGACAAATCATCCCATGTACCTTCTTCGGCCTTCTCTTCACCTAAAATCGCGGAGTCACTGGAAACGAATTGACCTTTGCTGAGTTTTTCCTTATCAGTGCTTGGAACAGCTTTACCTTCCTCTGAACTACAAGGTGAAAGAATATAAACATCCAGTTCACTGCTCATAGGTTCTTCGTGCGACTTTGTTGCGGATGTAATGGCGGGTGAAGAGAGGCTTTCAATGGCTGGTGAAACTTCAGACATCATCACTTCACTGCACACTGGAGCAGATGAGATTGGAACCACCGAAAGTAAATTCATTACCTCAGCAGAAGGCTCTGCATCTGCCTTGTTAGTGCGAATTTCCGGAGCTGAGGCGCCCAAAACGACATCATCAACGACAGTTGTTTGATTTGAGGCTTCATGTTCTTTAGTTTTAGGCGACGGAAGTGAAGCGTAAGTAGGGATTAAATCGTTCTTTTCTCCCATTGGTAGTTCTCCCTCAGCATCTTGAACAAAGGAACGCTGGGGTGCTATGCTCAAGTTTGGTTCAGGAACAGGAACTATGACTGAAACATTTGGGAAGGGAAGCGGGCTTTCCTGGCCATGATCAAACAGGACAACTTCTTCCCAAACTACTTCTTGGGTGTTTGCAGCATAGAACAGGCGACGGGGGACTTTGACACGTAACTCTAAAGAAGAATCTAAGAATCTTGCAACGTGTGGAGGAGTCTCGACACTTCCGATCAGACTATGCGAGGACGAAACTGATGAATGTCGCGCTAAGCATTTATCAGCCGAGACAACTTCGGGCATACTGGTTTGCCTCTGGGAGGCCGCAAAGGAGTCTACGTGTTCAGATTCCGTAACAGCTAAAAATGCAGCACATGTGAGATTGTGATCTGCAACTAGAGGCTTCACCGATTCCGATGTAGATGTGCGAGAAAAGACAATTGGCACCTCATTTCCAGTTTTGTCAATGTAGATTGCAGCCTCAGAAGGCGTAACTGTAGACACACCTGGAAGAGCGGAAAGATGATCTTCTGTCTCTACACTGACAGCCTGCAAAGGAGATGGGCCAGGTGGAAGAGATTTAACCTTGGATGTTCTTTCATCAGCACTTCCGATAAGGCCAACATGAACATCACGACCTGAGCCTTCTGGATGTGAGTACTTTGCTTTAGCAGTAGCGTATTCTAAAGGATTTGTTTGTTCGATATGGAGAAGATCATCGTGAGTTAGACCAAGATGTAAGGGAACAGATTCTTTGCTGTCTTCAGTTTCAGAAATTTCCATCCCAATGGGATGAGATACTGGAATAAGAAGATCAGAAACTGGAAGAAAGGGAGGCGAAGTACTGGTAAGGAAACGGCTAGAGTCAGAAACTGGAACACAAATTTCTGACGGCATATCAGAGGAAACGAGTAAAGCAGATTCCATTGGACGCGCATCAAAAATATCCTCCACACGACTTGATAAAGAGGCGGAAAAAACATTCGAAAAGTCAAGGGGACGTTCTTCAACAAATTCATAATCCAAGGCAGACGAATGTAAAACCGAAGACGAGTAATTCATAATCTCAAAATCAGTAAACTTGGAAAACAGAGGAGGGCAAATAGAAGAGGGAACAGGCATCAACACGTGCTCATCCGCCACCTCCTCTCTCACCTCCACTTCTTCTCTTTCTGCCTCTACCTCTGCCTCTGCCTCTGCCTCAACTTCACCCACCGCTTCGGCTTCGGCTTCGGCTTCACCTTTCTCTTCACCTTCTGCTTCACCCTCTACTTCTCCTTCTGCTTCCACCTCTGCTTCCACCTCTGCTTCCCTTTCAACTGCTACTTTCTCCTCATCTTCCAACTCTTCTGGCTTCTCCGCCACTGGCACCGCTTCTCCTTCCATCGGAGGTGCTGCAGCCTCCACTTCACCAGTGACAGGCATCAACACGTGCTCATCCGCCACCTCCTCTCTCACCTCCACTTCTTCTCTTTCTGCCTCTACCTCTGCCTCTGCCTCTGCCTCTACCTCTGCCTCAACTTCACCCACCGCTTCGGCTTCAGCTTCGGCTTCGGCTTCGGCTTCGGCTTCAACTTCGGCTTCGGCTTCACCTTTCTCTTCACCTTCTGCTTCACCCTCTACTTCTCCTTCTGCTTCCACTTCCGCTTCCACCTCTGCTTCCACCTCTGCTTCCCTTTCAACTGCTACTTTCTCCTCACCTTCCACCTCTTCTGGCTTCTCCGCCACTGGCACCGCTTCGCCTTCCATCGGAGGTGCTGCAGCCTCCACTTCACCAGTGACAGGCATCAACACGTGCTCATCCGCCACCTCCTCTCTCACCTCCACTTCTTCTCTTTCTGCCTCTACCTCTGCCTCTACCTCTGCCTCAACTTCACCCACCGCTTCGGCTTCAGCTTCGGCTTCGGCTTCGGCTTCGGCTTCAACTTCGGCTTCGGCTTCACCTTTCTCTTCACCTTCTGCTTCACCCTCTACTTCTCCTTCTGCTTCCACTTCCGCTTCCACCTCTGCTTCCACCTCTGCTTCCCTTTCAACTGCTACTTTCTCCTCACCTTCCACCTCTTCTGGCTTCTCCGCCACTGGCACCGCTTCTCCTTCCATCGGAGGTGCTGCAGCCTCCACTTCACCAGTGACAGGCATCAACACGTGCTCATCCGCCACCTCCTCTCTCACCTCCACTTCTTCTCTTTCTGCCTCTACCTCTGCCTCTGCCTCTACCTCTACTCTGCCTCAACTTCACCCACCGCTTCGGCTTCAGCTTCGGCTTCGGCTTCGGCTTCGGCTTCAACTTCGGCTTCGGCTTCACCTTTCTCTTCACCTTCTGCTTCACCCTCTACTTCTCCTTCTGCTTCCACTTCCGCTTCCACCTCTGCTTCCACCTCTGCTTCCCTTTCAACTGCTACTTTCTCCTCACCTTCCACCTCTTCTGGCTTCTCCGCCACTGGCACCGCTTCTCCTTCCATCGGAGGTGCTGCAGCCTCCACTTCACCAGTGACAGGCATCAACACGTGCTCATCCGCCACCTCCTCTCTCACCTCCACTTCTTCTCTTTCTGCCTCTACCTCTGCCTCTGCCTCTGCCTCTACCTCTGCCTCAACTTCACCCACCGCTTCGGCTTCAGCTTCGGCTTCGGCTTCGGCTTCAACTTCGGCTTCGGCTTCACCTTTCTCTTCACCTTCTGCTTCACCCTCTACTTCTCCTTCTGCTTCCACTTCCGCTTCCACCTCTGCTTCCACCTCTGCTTCCCTTTCAACTGCTACTTTCTCCTCACCTTCCACCTCTTCTGGCTTCTCCGCCACTGGCACCGCTTCTCCTTCCATCGGAGGTGCTGCAGCCTCCACTTCACCAGTGACAGGCATCAACACGTGCTCATCCGCCACCTCCTCTCTCACCTCCACTTCTTCTCTTTCTGCCTCTACCTCTGCCTCTGCCTCTGCCTCTACCTCTGCCTCAACTTCACCCACCGCTTCGGCTTCAGCTTCGGCTTCGGCTTCGGCTTCGGCTTCAACTTCGGCTTCGGCTTCACCTTTCTCTTCACCTTCTGCTTCACCCTCTACTTCTCCTTCTGCTTCCACTTCCGCTTCCACCTCTGCTTCCACCTCTGCTTCCCTTTCAACTGCTACTTTCTCCTCACCTTCCACCTCTTCTGGCTTCTCCGCCACTGGCACCGCTTCGCCTTCCATCGGAGGTGCTGCAGCCTCCACTTCACCAGTGACAGGCATCAACACGTGCTCATCCGCCACCTCCTCTCTCACCTCCACTTCTTCTCTTTCTGCCTCTACCTCTGCCTCAACTTCACCCACCGCTTCGGCTTCAGCTTCGGCTTCGGCTTCGGCTTTAACTTCGGCTTCGGCTTCACCTTTCTCTTCACCTTCTGCTTCACCCTCTACTTCTCCTTCTGCTTCCACTTCCGCTTCCACCTCTGCTTCCACCTCTGCTTCCCTTTCAACTGCTACTTTCTCCTCACCTTCCACCTCTTCTGGCTTCTCCGCCACTGGCACCGCTTCTCCTTCCATCGGAGGTGCTGCAGCCTCCACTTCACCAGTGACAGGCATCAACACGTGCTCATCCGCCACCTCCTCTCTCACCTCCACTTCTTCTCTTTCTGCCTCTACCTCTGCCTCTGCCTCTACCTCTACATCTGCCTCAACTTCACCCACCGCTTCGGCTTCAGCTTCGGCTTCGGCTTCGGCTTCGGCTTCAACTTCGGCTTCGGCTTCACCTTTCTCTTCACCTTCTGCTTCACCCTCTACTTCTCCTTCTGCTTCCACTTCCGCTTCCACCTCTGCTTCCACCTCTGCTTCCCTTTCAACTGCTACTTTCTCCTCACCTTCCACCTCTTCTGGCTTCTCCGCCACTGGCACCGCTTCTCCTTCCATCGGAGGTGCTGCAGCCTCCACTTCACCAGTGACAGGCATCAACACGTGCTCATCCGCCACCTCCTCTCTCACCTCCACTTCTTCTCTTTCTGCCTCTACCTCTGCCTCTGCCTCTACCTCTACATCTGCCTCAACTTCACCCACCGCTTCGGCTTCAGCTTCGGCTTCGGCTTCGGCTTCGGCTTCAACTTCGGCTTCGGCTTCACCTTTCTCTTCACCTTCTGCTTCACCCTCTACTTCTCCTTCTGCTTCCACTTCCGCTTCCACCTCTGCTTCCACCTCTGCTTCCCTTTCAACTGCTACTTTCTCCTCACCTTCCACCTCTTCTGGCTTCTCCGCCACTGGCACCGCTTCTCCTTCCATCGGAGGTGCTGCAGCCTCCACTTCACCAGTGACAGGCATCAACACGTGCTCATCCGCCACCTCCTCTCTCACCTCCACTTCTTCTCTTTCTGCCTCTACCTCTGCCTCTGCCTCTGCCTCTACCTCTGCCTCAACTTCACCCACCGCTTCGGCTTCAGCTTCGGCTTCGGCTTCGGCTTCGGCTTCAACTTCGGCTTCGGCTTCACCTTTCTCTTCACCTTCTGCTTCACCCTCTACTTCTCCTTCTGCTTCCACTTCCGCTTCCACCTCTGCTTCCACCTCTGCTTCCCTTTCAACTGCTACTTTCTCCTCACCTTCCACCTCTTCTGGCTTCTCCGCCACTGGCACCGCTTCTCCTTCCATCGGAGGTGCTGCAGCCTCCACTTCACCAGTGACAGGCATCAACACGTGCTCATCCGCCACCTCCTCTCTCACCTCCACTTCTTCTCTTTCTGCCTCTACCTCTGCCTCTGCCTCTGCCTCTACCTCTGCCTCAACTTCACCCACCGCTTCGGCTTCAGCTTCGGCTTCGGCTTCGGCTTCGGCTTCAACTTCGGCTTCGGCTTCACCTTTCTCTTCACCTTCTGCTTCACCCTCTACTTCTCCTTCTGCTTCCACTTCCGCTTCCACCTCTGCTTCCACCTCTGCTTCCCTTTCAACTGCTACTTTCTCCTCACCTTCCACCTCTTCTGGCTTCTCCGCCACTGGCACCGCTTCTCCTTCCATCGGAGGTGCTGCAGCCTCCACTTCACCAGTGACAGGCATCAACACGTGCTCATCCGCCACCTCCTCTCTCACCTCCACTTCTTCTCTTTCTGCCTCTACCTCTGCCTCTGCCTCTGCCTCTGCCTCAACTTCACCCACCGCTTCGGCTTCAGCTTCGGCTTCGGCTTCGGCTTCGGCTTCAACTTCGGCTTCGGCTTCACCTTTCTCTTCACCTTCTGCTTCACCCTCTACTTCTCCTTCTGCTTCCACTTCCGCTTCCACCTCTGCTTCCACCTCTGCTTCCCTTTCAACTGCTACTTTCTCCTCACCTTCCACCTCTTCTGGCTTCTCCGCCACTGGCACCGCTTCTCCTTCCATCGGAGGTGCTGCAGCCTCCACTTCACCAGTGACAGGCATCAACACGTGCTCATCCGCCACCTCCTCTCTCACCTCCACTTCTTCTCTTTCTGCCTCTACCTCTGCCTCTGCCTCTACCTCTACTCTGCCTCAACTTCACCCACCGCTTCGGCTTCAGCTTCGGCTTCGGCTTCGGCTTCGGCTTCAACTTCGGCTTCGGCTTCACCTTTCTCTTCACCTTCTGCTTCACCCTCTACTTCTCCTTCTGCTTCCACTTCCGCTTCCACCTCTGCTTCCACCTCTGCTTCCCTTTCAACTGCTACTTTCTCCTCACCTTCCACCTCTTCTGGCTTCTCCGCCACTGGCACCGCTTCTCCTTCCATCGGAGGTGCTGCAGCCTCCACTTCACCAGTGACAGGCATCAACACGTGCTCATCCGCCACCTCCTCTCTCACCTCCACTTCTTCTCTTTCTGCCTCTACCTCTGCCTCTGCCTCTGCCTCTACTCTGCCTCAACTTCACCCACCGCTTCGGCTTCAGCTTCGGCTTCGGCTTCGGCTTCGGCTTCAACTTCGGCTTCGGCTTCACCTTTCTCTTCACCTTCTGCTTCACCCTCTACTTCTCCTTCTGCTTCCACTTCCGCTTCCACCTCTGCTTCCACCTCTGCTTCCCTTTCAACTGCTACTTTCTCCTCACCTTCCACCTCTTCTGGCTTCTCCGCCACTGGCACCGCTTCTCCTTCCATCGGAGGTGCTGCAGCCTCCACTTCACCAGTGACAGGCATCAACACGTGCTCATCCGCCACCTCCTCTCTCACCTCCACTTCTTCTCTTTCTGCCTCTACCTCTGCCTCAACTTCACCCACCGCTTCGGCTTCAGCTTCGGCTTCGGCTTCGGCTTCAACTTCGGCTTCGGCTTCACCTTTCTCTTCACCTTCTGCTTCACCCTCTACTTCTCCTTCTGCTTCCACTTCCGCTTCCACCTCTGCTTCCACCTCTGCTTCCCTTTCAACTGCTACTTTCTCCTCACCTTCCACCTCTTCTGGCTTCTCCGCCACTGGCACCGCTTCTCCTTCCATCGGAGGTGCTGCAGCCTCCACTTCACCAGTGACAGGCATCAACACGTGCTCATCCGCCACCTCCTCTCTCACCTCCACTTCTTCTCTTTCTGCCTCTACCTCTGCCTCTGCCTCTACCTCTGCCTCAACTTCACCCACCGCTTCGGCTTCAGCTTCGGCTTCGGCTTCGGCTTCACCTTTCTCTTCACCTTCTGCTTCACCCTCTACTTCTCCTTCTGCTTCCACTTCCGCTTCCACCTCTGCTTCCACCTCTGCTTCCCTTTCAACTGCTACTTTCTCCTCACCTTCCACCTCTTCTGGCTTCTCCGCCACTGGCACCGCTTCTCCTTCCATCGGAGGTGCTGCAGCCTCCACTTCACCAGTGACAGGCATCAACACGTGCTCATCCGCCACCTCCTCTCTCACCTCCACTTCTTCTCTTTCTGCCTCTACCTCTGCCTCTGCCTCTGCCTCTGCCTCAACTTCACCCACCGCTTCGGCTTCAGCTTCGGCTTCGGCTTCGGCTTCAACTTCGGCTTCGGCTTCACCTTTCTCTTCACCTTCTGCTTCACCCTCTACTTCTCCTTCTGCTTCCACTTCCGCTTCCACCTCTGCTTCCCTTTCAACTGCTACTTTCTCCTCACCTTCCACCTCTTCTGGCTTCTCCGCCACTGGCACCGCTTCTCCTTCCATCGGAGGTGCTGCAGCCTCCACTTCACCAGTGACAGGCATCAACACGTGCTCATCCGCCACCTCCTCTCTCACCTCCACTTCTTCTCTTTCTGCCTCTACCTCTGCCTCTGCCTCTGCCTCTACCTCTGCCTCAACTTCACCCACCGCTTCGGCTTCAGCTTCGGCTTCGGCTTCGGCTTCGGCTTCACCTTTCTCTTCACCTTCTGCTTCACCCTCTACTTCTCCTTCTGCTTCCACTTCCGCTTCCACCTCTGCTTCCACCTCTGCTTCCCTTTCAACTGCTACTTTCTCCTCACCTTCCACCTCTTCTGGCTTCTCCGCCACTGGCACCGCTTCTCCTTCCATCGGAGGTGCTGCAGCCTCCACTTCACCAGTGACAGGCATCAACACGTGCTCATCCGCCACCTCCTCTCTCACCTCCACTTCTTCTCTTTCTGCCTCTACCTCTGCCTCTGCCTCTACCTCTACTCTGCCTCAACTTCACCCACCGCTTCGGCTTCAGCTTCGGCTTCGGCTTCGGCTTCGGCTTCAACTTCGGCTTCGGCTTCACCTTTCTCTTCACCTTCTGCTTCACCCTCTACTTCTCCTTCTGCTTCCACTTCCGCTTCCACCTCTGCTTCCACCTCTGCTTCCCTTTCAACTGCTACTTTCTCCTCACCTTCCACCTCTTCTGGCTTCTCCGCCACTGGCACCGCTTCTCCTTCCATCGGAGGTGCTGCAGCCTCCACTTCACCAGTGACAGGCATCAACACGTGCTCATCCGCCACCTCCTCTCTCACCTCCACTTCTTCTCTTTCTGCCTCTACCTCTGCCTCTGCCTCTGCCTCTGCCTCAACTTCACCCACCGCTTCGGCTTCAGCTTCGGCTTCGGCTTCGGCTTCGGCTTCAACTTCGGCTTCGGCTTCACCTTTCTCTTCACCTTCTGCTTCACCCTCTACTTCTCCTTCTGCTTCCACTTCCGCTTCCACCTCTGCTTCCACCTCTGCTTCCCTTTCAACTGCTACTTTCTCCTCACCTTCCACCTCTTCTGGCTTCTCCGCCACTGGCACCGCTTCTCCTTCCATCGGAGGTGCTGCAGCCTCCACTTCACCAGTGACAGGCATCAACACGTGCTCATCCGCCACCTCCTCTCTCACCTCCACTTCTTCTCTTTCTGCCTCTACCTCTGCCTCCCTGCCTCTCCTCTGCCTCAACTTCACCCACCGCTTCGGCTTCAGCTTCGGCTTCGGCTTCGGCTTCGGCTTCACCTTTCTCTTCACCTTCTGCTTCACCCTCTACTTCTCCTTCTGCTTCCACTTCCGCTTCCACCTCTGCTTCCACCTCTGCTTCCCTTTCAACTGCTACTTTCTCCTCACCTTCCACCTCTTCTGGCTTCTCCGCCACTGGCACCGCTTCTCCTTCCATCGGAGGTGCTGCAGCCTCCACTTCACCAGTGACAGGCATCAACACGTGCTCATCCGCCACCTCCTCTCTCACCTCCACTTCTTCTCTTTCTGCCTCTACCTCTGCCTCTGCCTCTGCCTCTACCTCTGCCTCAACTTCACCCACCGCTTCAGCTTCGGCTTCAGCTTCGGCTTCGGCTTCGGCTTCACCTTTCTCTTCACCTTCTGCTTCACCCTCTACTTCTCCTTCTGCTTCCACTTCCGCTTCCACCTCTGCTTCCACCTCTGCTTCCCTTTCAACTGCTACTTTCTCCTCACCTTCCACCTCTTCTGGCTTCTCCGCCACTGGCACCGCTTCTCCTTCCATCGGAGGTGCTGCAGCCTCCACTTCACCAGTGACAGGCATCAACACGTGCTCATCCGCCACCTCCTCTCTCACCTCCACTTCTTCTCTTTCTGCCTCTACCTCTGCCTCTGCCTCAACTTCACCCACCGCTTCGGCTTCAGCTTCGGCTTCGGCTTCGGCTTCGGCTTCAACTTCGGCTTCGGCTTCACCTTTCTCTTCACCTTCTGCTTCACCCTCTACTTCTCCTTCTGCTTCCACTTCCGCTTCCACCTCTGCTTCCACCTCTGCTTCCCTTTCAACTGCTACTTTCTCCTCACCTTCCACCTCTTCTGGCTTCTCCGCCACTGGCACCGCTTCTCCTTCCATCGGAGGTGCTGCAGCCTCCACTTCACCAGTGACAGGCATCAACACGTGCTCATCCGCCACCTCCTCTCTCACCTCCACTTCTTCTCTTTCTGCCTCTACCTCTGCCTCTGCCTCTACCTCTGCCTCAACTTCACCCACCGCTTCGGCTTCAGCTTCGGCTTCGGCTTCGGCTTCGGCTTCAACTTCGGCTTCGGCTTCACCTTTCTCTTCACCTTCTGCTTCACCCTCTACTTCTCCTTCTGCTTCCACTTCCGCTTCCACCTCTGCTTCCACCTCTGCTTCCCTTTCAACTGCTACTTTCTCCTCACCTTCCACCTCTTCTGGCTTCTCCGCCACTGGCACCGCTTCTCCTTCCATCGGAGGTGCTGCAGCCTCCACTTCACCAGTGACAGGCATCAACACGTGCTCATCCGCCACCTCCTCTCTCACCTCCACTTCTTCTCTTTCTGCCTCTACCTCTGCCTCTGCCTCTGCCTCTGCCTCTGCCTCAACTTCACCCACCGCTTCGGCTTCAGCTTCGGCTTCGGCTTCGGCTTCGGCTTCACCTTTCTCTTCACCTTCTGCTTCACCCTCTACTTCTCCTTCTGCTTCCACTTCCGCTTCCACCTCTGCTTCCACCTCTGCTTCCCTTTCAACTGCTACTTTCTCCTCACCTTCCACCTCTTCTGGCTTCTCCGCCACTGGCACCGCTTCTCCTTCCATCGGAGGTGCTGCAGCCTCCACTTCACCAGTGACAGGCATCAACACGTGCTCATCCGCCACCTCCTCTCTCACCTCCACTTCTTCTCTTTCTGCCTCTACCTCTGCCTCTGCCTCTGCCTCAACTTCACCCACCGCTTCGGCTTCGGCTTCAACTTCGGCTTCGGCTTCACCTTTCTCTTCACCTTCTGCTTCACCCTCTACTTCTCCTTCTGCTTCCACTTCCGCTTCCACCTCTGCTTCCACCTCTGCTTCCCTTTCAACTGCTACTTTCTCCTCACCTTCCACCTCTTCTGGCTTCTCCGCCACTGGCACCGCTTCGCCTTCCATCGGAGGTGCTGCAGCCTCCACTTCACCAGTGACAGGCATCAACACGTGCTCATCCGCCACCTCCTCTCTCACCTCCACTTCTTCTCTTTCTGCCTCTACCTCTGCCTCTGCCTCTACCTCTACTCTGCCTCAACTTCACCCACCGCTTCGGCTTCAGCTTCGGCTTCGGCTTCGGCTTCGGCTTCAACTTCGGCTTCGGCTTCACCTTTCTCTTCACCTTCTGCTTCACCCTCTACTTCTCCTTCTGCTTCCACTTCCGCTTCCACCTCTGCTTCCACCTCTGCTTCCCTTTCAACTGCTACTTTCTCCTCACCTTCCACCTCTTCTGGCTTCTCCGCCACTGGCACCGCTTCTCCTTCCATCGGAGGTGCTGCAGCCTCCACTTCACCAGTGACAGGCATCAACACGTGCTCATCCGCCACCTCCTCTCTCACCTCCACTTCTTCTCTTTCTGCCTCTACCTCTGCCTCTGCCTCTGCCTCTGCCTCTGCCTCAACTTCACCCACCGCTTCGGCTTCAGCTTCGGCTTCGGCTTCGGCTTCGGCTTCACCTTTCTCTTCACCTTCTGCTTCACCCTCTACTTCTCCTTCTGCTTCCACTTCCGCTTCCACCTCTGCTTCCACCTCTGCTTCCCTTTCAACTGCTACTTTCTCCTCACCTTCCACCTCTTCTGGCTTCTCCGCCACTGGCACCGCTTCTCCTTCCATCGGAGGTGCTGCAGCCTCCACTTCACCAGTGACAGGCATCAACACGTGCTCATCCGCCACCTCCTCTCTCACCTCCACTTCTTCTCTTTCTGCCTCTACCTCTGCCTCTGCCTCTACCTCTGCCTCAACTTCACCCACCGCTTCGGCTTCAGCTTCGGCTTCGGCTTCGGCTTCGGCTTCAACTTCGGCTTCGGCTTCACCTTTCTCTTCACCTTCTGCTTCACCCTCTACTTCTCCTTCTGCTTCCACTTCCGCTTCCACCTCTGCTTCCACCTCTGCTTCCCTTTCAACTGCTACTTTCTCCTCACCTTCCACCTCTTCTGGCTTCTCCGCCACTGGCACCGCTTCTCCTTCCATCGGAGGTGCTGCAGCCTCCACTTCACCAGTGACAGGCATCAACACGTGCTCATCCGCCACCTCCTCTCTCACCTCCACTTCTTCTCTTTCTGCCTCTACCTCTGCCTCTGCCTCTGCCTCTACCTCTGCCTCAACTTCACCCACCGCTTCGGCTTCAGCTTCGGCTTCGGCTTCGGCTTCGGCTTCACCTTTCTCTTCACCTTCTGCTTCACCTCTACTTCTCCTTCTGCTTCCACTTCCGCTTCCACCTCTGCTTCCACCTCTGCTTCCCTTTCAACTGCTACTTTCTCCTCACCTTCCACCTCTTCTGGCTTCTCCGCCACTGGCACCGCTTCTCCTTCCATCGGAGGTGCTGCAGCCTCCACTTCACCAGTGACAGGCATCAACACGTGCTCATCCGCCACCTCCTCTCTCACCTCCACTTCTTCTCTTTCTGCCTCTGCCTCAACTTCACCCACCGCTTCGGCTTCATTTTCGGCTTCGGCTTCGGCTTCACCTTTCTCTTCACCTTCTGCTTCACCCTCTACTTCTCCTTCTGCTTCCACTTCCGCTTCCACCTCTGCTTCCACCTCTGCTTCCCTTTCAACTGCTACTTTCTCCTCACCTTCCACCTCTTCTGGCTTCTCCGCCACTGGCACCGCTTTCCTTCCATCGGAGGTGCTGCAGCCTCCACTTCACCAGTGACAGGCATCAACACGTGCTCATCCGCCACCTCCTCTCTCACCTCCACTTCTTCTCTTTCTGCCTCTACCTCTGCCTCTGCCTCTACCTCTGCCTCAACTTCACCCACCGCTTCGGCTTCAGCTTCGGCTTCGGCTTCGGCTTCGGCTTCAACTTCGGCTTCGGCTTCACCTTTCTCTTCACCTTCTGCTTCACCCTCTACTTCTCCTTCTGCTTCCACTTCCGCTTCCACCTCTGCTTCCACCTCTGCTTCCCTTTCAACTGCTACTTTCTCCTCACCTTCCACCTCTTCTGGCTTCTCCGCCACTGGCACCGCTTCTCCTTCCATCGGAGGTGCTGCAGCCTCCACTTCACCAGTGACAGGCATCAACACGTGCTCATCCGCCACCTCCTCTCTCACCTCCACTTCTTCTCTTTCTGCCTCTACCTCTGCCTCTGCCTCTACCTCTGCCTCAACTTCACCCACCGCTTCGGCTTCAGCTTCGGCTTCGGCTTCGGCTTCGCTTCAACTTCGGCTTCGGCTTCACCTTTCTCTTCACTTCTGCTTCACCCTCTACTTCTCCTTCTGCTTCCACTTCCGCTTCCACTTCTCTGCTTCCACCTCTGCTTCCCTTTCAACTGCTACTTTCTCCTCACCTTCCACCTCTTCTGGCTTCTCCGCCACTGGCACCGCTTCGCCTTCCATCGGAGGTGCTGCAGCCTCCACTTCACCAGCGACAGGCATCAACACGTGCTCATCCGCCACCTCCTCTCTCACCTCCACTTCTTCTCTTTCTGCCTCTACCTCTGCCTCTGCCTCAACTTCACCCACCGCTTCGGCTTCAGCTTCGGCTTCGGCTTCGGCTTCACCTTTCTCTTCACCTTCTGCTTCACCCTCTACTTCTCCTTCTGCTTCCACTTCCGCTTCCACCTCTGCTTCCACCTCTGCTTCCCTTTCAACTGCTACTTTCTCCTCACCTTCCACCTCTTCTGGCTTCTCCGCCACTGGCACCGCTTCTCCTTCCATCGGAGGTGCTGCAGCCTCCACTTCACCAGTGACAGGCATCAACACGTGCTCATCCGCCACCTCCTCTCTCACCTCCACTTCTCTTCTCTTCTGCCTCTGCCTCTGCCTCTGCCTCAACTTCACCCACCGCTTCGGCTTCAGCTTCGGCTTCGGCTTCGGCTTCGGCTTCAACTTCGGCTTCGGCTTCACCTTTCTCTTCACCTTCTGCTTCACCCTCTACTTCTCCTTCTGCTTCCACTTCCGCTTCCACCTCTGCTTCCACCTCTGCTTCCCTTTCAACTGCTACTTTCTCCTCACCTTCCACCTCTTCTGGCTTCTCCGCCACTGGCACCGCTTCTCCTTCCATCGGAGGTGCTGCAGCCTCCACTTCACCAGTGACAGGCATCAACACGTGCTCATCCGCCACCTCCTCTCTCACCTCCACTTCTTCTCTTTCTGCCTCTACCTCTGCCTCTGCCTCTACCTCTCACTCTGCCTCAACTTCACCCACCGCTTCGGCTTCAGCTTCGGCTTCGGCTTCGGCTTCGGCTTCAACTTCGGCTTCGGCTTCACCTTTCTCTTCACCTTCTGCTTCACCCTCTACTTCTCCTTCTGCTTCCACTTCCGCTTCCACCTCTGCTTCCACCTCTGCTTCCCTTTCAACTGCTACTTTCTCCTCACCTTCCACCTCTTCTGGCTTCTCCGCCACTGGCACCGCTTCTCCTTCCATCGGAGGTGCTGCAGCCTCCACTTCACCAGTGACAGGCATCAACACGTGCTCATCCGCCACCTCCTCTCTCACCTCCACTTCTTCTCTTTCTGCCTCTACCTCTGCCTCTGCCTCTGCCTCTGCCTCTGCCTCAACTTCACCCACCGCTTCGGCTTCAGCTTCGGCTTCGGCTTCGGCTTCGGCTTCAACTTCGGCTTCGGCTTCACCTTTCTCTTCACCTTCTGCTTCACCCTCTACTTCTCCTTCCGCTTCCACCTCTGCTTCCACCTCTGCTTCCCTTTCAACTGCTACTTTCTCCTCACCTTCCACCTCTTCTGGCTTCTCCGCCACTGGCACCGCTTCTCCTTCCATCGGAGGTGCTGCAGCCTCCACTTCACCAGTGACAGGCATCAACACGTGCTCATCCGCCACCTCCTCTCTCACCTCCACTTCTTCTCTTTCTGCCTCTACCTCTGCCTCTGCCTCTGCCTCAACTTCACCCACCGCTTCGGCTTCAGCTTCGGCTTCGGCTTCGGCTTCAACTTCGGCTTCGGCTTCACCTTTCTCTTCACCTTCTGCTTCACCCTCTACTTCTCCTTTGCTTCCACTTCCGCTTCCACCTCTGCTTCCACCTCTGCTTCCCTTTCAACTGCTACTTTCTCCTCACCTTCCACCTCTTCTGGCTTCTCCGCCACTGGCACCGCTTCTCCTTCCATCGGAGGTGCTGCAGCCTCCACTTCACCAGTGACAGGCATCAACACGTGCTCATCCGCCACCTCCTCTCTCACCTCCACTTCTTCTCTTTCTGCCTCTACCTCTGCCTCTGCCTCTCCTCTGCCTCAACTTCACCCACCGCTTCGGCTTCAGCTTCGGCTTCGGCTTCGCTTCGGCTTCAACTTCGGCTTCGGCTTCACCTTTCTCTTCACCTTCTGCTTCACCCTCTACTTCTCCTTCTGCTTCCACTTCCGCTTCCACCTCTGCTTCCACCTCTGCTTCCCTTTCAACTGCTACTTTCTCCTCACCTTCCACCTCTTCTGGCTTCTCCGCCACTGGCACCGCTTCGCCTTCCATCGGAGGTGCTGCAGCCTCCACTTCACCAGTGACAGGCATCAACACGTGCTCATCCGCCACCTCCTCTCTCACCTCCACTTCTTCTCTTTCTGCCTCTACCTCTGCCTCTGCCTCTACCTCTGCCTCACCTTCACCCACCGCTTCGGCTTCAGCTTCGGCTTCGACTTCGGCTTCAACTTCGGCTTCGGCTTCACCTTTCTCTTCACCTTCTGCTTCACCCTCTACTTCTCCTTCTGCTTCCACTTCCGCTTCCACCTCTGCTTCCACCTCTGCTTCCCTTTCAACTGCTACTTTCTCCTCACCTTCCACCTCTTCTGGCTTCTCCGCCACTGGCACCGCTTCCTTCCATCGGAGGTGCTGCAGCCTCCACTTCACCAGTGACAGGCATCAACACGTGCTCATCCGCCACCTCTCTCTCACCTCCACTTCTTCTCTTTCTGCCTCTACCTCTGCCTCTGCCTCTGCCTCTGCCTCAACTTCACCCACCGCTTCGGCTTCAGCTTCGGCTTCGGCTTCGGCTTCGGCTTCAACTTCGGCTTCGGCTTCACCTTTCTCTTCACCTTCTGCTTCACCCTCTACTTCTCCTTCTGCTTCCACTTCCGCTTCCACCTCTGCTTCCACCTCTGCTTCCCTTTCAACTGCTACTTTCTCCTCACCTTCCACCTCTTCTGGCTTCTCCGCCACTGGCACCGCTTCTCCTTCCATCGGAGGTGCTGCAGCCTCCACTTCACCAGTGACAGGCATCAACACGTGCTCATCCGCCACCTCCTCTCTCACCTCCACTTCTTCTTTCTGCCTCTACCTCTGCCTCTGCCTCTACCTCTGCCTCAACTTCACCCACCGCTTCGGCTTCAGCTTCGGCTTCGGCTTCGGCTTCAACTTCGGCTTCGGCTTCACCTTTCTCTTCACCTTCTGCTTCACCTCTACTTCTTCTGCTTCCACTTCCGCTTCCACCTCTGCTTCCACCTCTGCTTCCCTTTCAACTGCTACTTTCTCCTCACCTTCCACCTTCTGGCTTCTCCGCCACTGGCACCGCTTCTCCTTCCATCGGAGGTGCTGCAGCCTCCACTTCACCAGTGACAGGCATCAACACGTGCTCATCCGCCACCTCCTCTCTCACCTCCACTTCTTCTCTTTCTGCCTCTACCTCTGCCTCAACTTCACCCACCGCTTCGGCTTCACCTTCGGCTTCGGCTCGCTTCACCTTCTCTTCACCTCTCTTCTCCTTCTGCTTCCACTTCCGCTTCCACCTCTGCTTCCACCTCTGCTTCCCTTTCAACTGCTACTTTCTCCTCACCTTCCACCTCTTCTGGCTTCTCCGCCACTGGCACCGCTTCTCCTTCCATCGGAGGTGCTGCAGCCTCCACTTCACCAGTGACAGGCATCAACACGTGCTCATCCGCCACCTCCTCTCTCACCTCCACTTCTTCTCTTTCTGCCTCTACCTCTGCCTCTACCTCTGCCTCAAACTTCACCCACCGCTTCGGCTTCAGCTTCGGCTTCGGCTTCGGCTTCGGCTTCGGCTTCGGCTTCACCTTTCTTTCACCTTCTGCTTCACCCTCTTTCTCTTCTGCTTCCACTTCCGCTTCCACCTCTGCTTCCCTTTCAACTGCTACTTTCTCCTCACCTTCCACCTCTTCTGGCTTCTCCGCCACTGGCACCGCTTCTCCTTCCATCGGAGGTGCTGCAGCCTCCACTTCACCAGTGACAGGCATCAACACGTGCTCATCCGCCACCTCCTCTCTCACCTCCACTTCTTCTCTTTCTGCCTCTACCTCTGCCTCTGCCTCTGCCTCAACTTCACCCACCGCTTCGGCTTCAGCTTCGGCTTCGGCCGGCTTCGGCTTCAACTTCGCTTCGGCTTCACCTTTCTCTTCACCTTCTGCTTCACCCTCTACTTCTCCTTCTGCTTCCACTTCCGCTTCCACCTCTGCTTCCCTTTCAACTGCTACTTTCTCCTCACCTTCCACCTCTTCTGGCTTCTCCGCCACTGGCACCGCTTCTCCTTCCATCGGAGGTGCTGCAGCCTCCACTTCACCAGTGACAGGCATCAACACGTGCTCATCCGCCACCTCCTCTCTCACCTCCACTTCTTCTCTTTCTGCCTCTACCTCTGCCTCTGCCTCAACTTCACCCACCGCTTCGGCTTCAGCTTCGGCTTCGGCTTCGGCTTCGGCTTCAACTTCGGCTTCGGCTTCACCTTTCTCTTCACCTTCTGCTTCACCCTCTACTTCTCCTTTCTGCTTCCACCTCTGCTTCCACCTCTGCTTCCCTTTCAACTGCTACTTTCTCCTCACCTTCCACCTCTTCTGGCTTCTCCGCCACTGGCACCGCTTCTCCTTCCATCGGAGGTGCTGCAGCCTCCACTTCACCAGTGACAGGCATCAACACGTGCTCATCCGCCACCTCCTCTCTCACCTCCACTTCTTCTCTTTCTGCCTCTACCTCTGCCTCTGCCTCTGCCTCTGCCTCAACTTCACCCACCGCTTCGGCTTCAGCTTCGGCTTCGGCTTCGGCTTCGGCTTCAACTTCGGCTTCGGCTTCACCTTCTCTTCACCTTCTGCTTCACCCTCTACTTCTCCTTCTGCTTCCACTTCCGCTTCCACCTCTGCTTCCACCTCTGCTTCCCTTTCAACTGCTACTTTCTCCTCACCTTCCACCTCTTCTGGCTTCTCCGCCACTGGCACCGCTTCTCCTTCCATCGGAGGTGCTGCAGCCTCCACTTCACCAGTGACAGGCATCAACACGTGCTCATCCGCCACCTCCTCTCTCACCTCCACTTCTTCTCTTTCTGCCTCTACCTCTGCCTCTGCCTCTACCTCTGCCTCAACTTCACCCACCGCTTCGGCTTCAGCTTCGGCTTCGGCTTCGGCTTCAACTTCGGCTTCGGCTTCACCTTTCTCTTCACCTTCTGCTTCACCCTCTACTTCTCCTTCTGCTTCCACTTCCGCTTCCACCTCTGCTTCCACCTCTGCTTCCCTTTCAACTGCTACTTTCTCCTCACCTTCCACCTCTTCTGGCTTCTCCGCCACTGGCACCGCTTCTCCTTCCATCGGAGGTGCTGCAGCCTCCACTTCACCAGTGACAGGCATCAACACGTGCTCATCCGCCACCTCCTCTCTCACCTCCACTTCTTCTCTTTCTGCCTCTACCTCTGCCTCTGCCTCTACCTCTGCCTCAACTTCACCCACCGCTTCGGCTTCAGCTTCGGCTTCGGCTTCGGCTTCAACTTCGGCTTCGGCTTCACCTTTCTCTTCACCTTCTGCTTCACCCTCTACTTCTCCTTCTGCTTCCACTTCCGCTTCCACCTCTGCTTCCACCTCTGCTTCCCTTTCAACTGCTACTTTCTCCTCACCTTCCACCTCTTCTGGCTTCTCCGCCACTGGCACCGCTTCTCCTTCCATCGGAGGTGCTGCAGCCTCCACTTCACCAGTGACAGGCATCAACACGTGCTCATCCGCCACCTCCTCTCTCACCTCCACTTCTTCTCTTTCTGCTGCTCCTCTCCTCTGCCTCTACCTCTGCCTCAACTTCACCCACCGCTTCGGCTTCAGCTTCGGCTTCGGCTTCGGCTTCGGCTTCAACTTCGGCTTCGGCTTCACCTTTCTCTTCACCTTCTGCTTCACCCTCTACTTCTCCTTCTGCTTCCACTTCCGCTTCCACCTCTGCTTCCCTTTCAACTGCTACTTTCTCCTCACCTTCCACCTCTTCTGGCTTCTCCGCCACTGGCACCGCTTCTCCTTCCATCGGAGGTGCTGCAGCCTCCACTTCACCAGTGACAGGCATCAACACGTGCTCATCCGCCACCTCCTCTCTCACCTCCACTTCTTCTCTTTCTGCCTCTGCCTCTCCTCTCTGCCTCAACTTCACCCACCGCTTCGGCTTCAGCTTCGGCTTCGCTTCGGCTTCGGCTTCAACTTCGGCTTCGGCTTCACCTTTCTCTTCACCTTCTGCTTCACCTCTACTTCTCCTTCTGCTTCCACTTCCGCTTCCACCTCTGCTTCCCTTTCAACTGCTACTTTCTCCTCACCTTCCACCTCTTCTGGCTTCTCCGCCACTGGCACCGCTTCTCCTTCCATCGGAGGTGCTGCAGCCTCCACTTCACCAGTGACAGGCATCAACACGTGCTCATCCGCCACCTCCTCTCTCACCTCCACTTCTTCTCTTTCTGCCTCTACCTCTGCCTCTGCCTCTACCTCTGCCTCAACTTCACCCACCGCTTCGGCTTCAGCTTCGGCTTCGGCTTCGGCTTCGGCTTCAACTTCGGCTTCGGCTTCACCTTTCTCTTCTTCTGCTTCACCCTCTACTTCTCCTTCTGCTTCCACTTCCGCTTCCACCTCTGCTTCCACCTCTGCTTCCCTTTCAACTGCTACTTTCTCCTCACCTTCCACCTCTTCTGGCTTCTCCGCCACTGGCACCGCTTCTCCTTCCATCGGAGGTGCTGCAGCCTCCACTTCACCAGTGACAGGCATCAACACGTGCTCATCCGCCACCTCCTCTCTCACCTCCACTTCTTCTCTTTCTGCCTCTACCTCTGCCTCTGCCTCTGCCTCTGCCTCAACTTCACCCACCGCTTCGGCTTCAGCTTCGGCTTCGGCTTCGGCTTCAACTTCGGCTTCGGCTTCACCTTCGGCTTCACCTTCACCTTCTGCTTCACCCTCTACTTCTCCTTCTGCTTCCACTTCCGCTTCCACCTCTGCTTCCACCTCTGCTTCCCTTTCAACTGCTACTTTCTCCTCACCTTCCACCTCTTCTGGCTTCTCCGCCACTGGCACCGCTTCTCCTTCCATCGGAGGTGCTGCAGCCTCCACTTCACCAGTGACAGGCATCAACACGTGCTCATCCGCCACCTCCTCTCTCACCTCCACTTCTTCTCTTTCTGCCTCTACCTCTGCCTCTGCCTCTGCCTCTGCCTCAACTTCACCCACCGCTTCGGCTTCAGCTTCGGCTTCGGCTTCGGCTTCGGCTTCAACTTCGGCTTCGGCTTCACCTTTCTCTTCACCTTCTGCTTCACCCTCTACTTCTCCTTCTGCTTCCACTTCCGCTTCCACCTCTGCTTCCACCTCTGCTTCCCTTTCAACTGCTACTTTCTCCTCACCTTCCACCTCTTCTGGCTTCTCCGCCACTGGCACCGCTTCTCCTTCCATCGGAGGTGCTGCAGCCTCCACTTCACCAGTGACAGGCATCAACACGTGCTCATCCGCCACCTCCTCTCTCACCTCCACTTCTTCTCTTTCTGCCTCTACCTCTGCCTCTGCCTCTACCTCTGCCTCAACTTCACCCACCGCTTCGGCTTCAGCTTCGGCTTCGGCTTCGGCTTCGGCTTCAACTTCGGCTTCGGCTTCACCTTTCTCTTCACCTTCTGCTTCACCCTCTACTTCTCCTTCTGCTTCCACTTCCGCTTCCACCTCTGCTTCCACCTCTGCTTCCCTTTCAACTGCTACTTTCTCCTCACCTTCCACCTCTTCTGGCTTCTCCGCCACTGGCACCGCTTCTCCTTCCATCGGAGGTGCTGCAGCCTCCACTTCACCAGTGACAGGCATCAACACGTGCTCATCCGCCACCTCCTCTCTCACCTCCACTTCTTCTCTTTCTGCCTCTACCTCTGCCTCTACCTCTGCCTCAACTTCACCCACCGCTTCGGCTTCAGCTTCGGCTTCGGCTTCGGCTTCAACTTCGGCTTCGGCTTCACCTTTCTCTTCACCTTCTGCTTCACCCTCTACTTCTCCTTCTGCTTCCACTTCCGCTTCCACCTCTGCTTCCCTTTCAACTGCTACTTTCTCCTCACCTTCCACCTCTTCTGGCTTCTCCGCCACTGGCACCGCTTCTCCTTCCATCGGAGGTGCTGCAGCCTCCACTTCACCAGTGACAGGCATCAACACGTGCTCATCCGCCACCTCCTCTCTCACCTCCACTTCTTCTCTTTCTGCCTCTACCTCTGCCTCTGCCTCAACTTCACCCACCGCTTCGGCTTCAGCTTCGGGCTTCGGCTTCGGCTTCAACTTCGGCTTCGGCTTCACCTTTCTCTTCACCTTCTGCTTCACCCTCTACTTCTCCTTCTGCTTCCACTTCCGCTTCCACCTCTGCTTCCCTTTCAACTGCTACTTTCTCCTCACCTTCCACCTCTTCTGGCTTCTCCGCCACTGGCACCGCTTCTCCTTCCATCGGAGGTGCTGCAGCCTCCACTTCACCAGTGACAGGCATCAACACGTGCTCATCCGCCACCTCCTCTCTCACCTCCACTTCTTCTCTTTCTGCCTCTACCTCTGCCTCTGCCTCTGCCTCTACCTCTGCCTCAACTTCACCCACCGCTTCGGCTTCAGCTTCGGCTTCGGCTTCGGCTTCGGCTTCAACTTCGGCTTCGGCTTCACCTTTCTCTTCACCTTCTGCTTCACCCTCTACTTCTCCTTCTGCTTCCACTTCCGCTTCCACCTCTGCTTCCACCTCTGCTTCCCTTTCAACTGCTACTTTCTCCTCACCTTCCACCTCTTCTGGCTTCTCCGCCACTGGCACCGCTTCTCCTTCCATCGGAGGTGCTGCAGCCTCCACTTCACCAGTGACAGGCATCAACACGTGCTCATCCGCCACCTCCTCTCTCACCTCCACTTCTTCTCTTTCTGCCTCTACCTCTGCCTCTGCCTCTGCCTCTACCTCTGCCTCAACTTCACCCACCGCTTCGGCTTCAGCTTCGGCTTCGGCTTCGGCTTCGGCTTCAACTTCGGCTTCGGCTTCACCTTTCTCTTCACCTTCTGCTTCACCCTCTACTTCTCCTTCTGCTTCCACTTCCGCTTCCACCTCTGCTTCCACCTCTGCTTCCCTTTCAACTGCTACTTTCTCCTCACCTTCCACCTCTTCTGGCTTCTCCGCCACTGGCACCGCTTCTCCTTCCATCGGAGGTGCTGCAGCCTCCACTTCACCAGTGACAGGCATCAACACGTGCTCATCCGCCACCTCCTCTCTCACCTCCACTTCTTCTCTTTCTGCCTCTACCTCTGCCTCTGCCTCTGCCTCACCTCTGCCTCAACTTCACCCACCGCTTCGGCTTCAGCTTCGGCTTCGGCTTCGGCTTCGGCTTCAACTTCGGCTTCGGCTTCACCTTTCTCTTCACCTTCTGCTTCACCCTCTACTTCTCCTTCTGCTTCCACTTCCGCTTCCACCTCTGCTTCCACCTCTGCTTCCCTTTCAACTGCTACTTTCTCCTCACCTTCCACCTCTTCTGGCTTCTCCGCCACTGGCACCGCTTCTCCTTCCATCGGAGGTGCTGCAGCCTCCACTTCACCAGTGACAGGCATCAACACGTGCTCATCCGCCACCTCCTCTCTCACCTCCACTTCTTCTCTTTCTGCCTGCCTCTGCCTCTGCCTCTGCCTCTGCCTCAACTTCACCCACCGCTTCGGCTTCAGCTTCGGCTTTCGGCTTCGGCTTCAACTTCGGCTTCGGCTTCACCTTCTCTTCACCTTCTGCTTCACCCTCTACTTCTCCTTCTGCTTCCACTTCCGCTTCCACCTCTGCTTCCACCTCTGCTTCCCTTTCAACTGCTACTTTCTCCTCACCTTCCACCTCTTCTGGCTTCTCCGCCACTGGCACCGCTCTCCTTCCATCGGAGGTGCTGCAGCCTCCACTTCACCAGTGACAGGCATCAACACGTGCTCATCCGCCACCTCCTCTCTCACCTCCACTTCTTCTCTTTCTGCCTCTACCTCTCCTCTGCCTCTGCCTCAACTTCACCCACCGCTTCGGCTTCAGCTTCGGCTTCGGCTTCGGCTTCAACTTCGGCTTCGGCTTCACCTTTCTCTTCACCTTCTGCTTCACCCTCTACTTCTCCTTCTGCTTCCACTTCCGCTTCCACCTCTGCTTCCACCTCTGCTTCCCTTTCAACTGCTACTTTCTCCTCCCTTCCACCTCTTCTGGCTTCTCCGCCACTGGCACCGCTTCTCCTTCCATCGGAGGTGCTGCAGCCTCCACTTCACCAGTGACAGGCATCAACACGTGCTCATCCGCCACCTCCTCTCTCACCTCCACTTCTTCTCTTTCTGCCTCTACCTCTGCCTCTGCCTCTACCTCTGCCTCAACTTCACCCACCGCTTCGGCTTCAGCTTCGGCTTCGGCTTCGGCTTCAACTTCGGCTTCGGCTTCACCTTTCTCTTCACCTTCTGCTTCACCCTCTACTTCTCCTTCTGCTTCCACTTCCGCTTCCACCTCTGCTTCCACCTCTGCTTCCCTTTCAACTGCTACTTTCTCCTCACCTTCCACCTCTTCTGGCTTCTCCGCCACTGGCACCGCTTCTCCTTCCATCGGAGGTGCTGCAGCCTCCACTTCACCAGTGACAGGCATCAACACGTGCTCATCCGCCACCTCCTCTCTCACCTCCACTTCTTCTCTTTCTGCCTCTACCTCTGCTCTCTGCTCTCCTCTCGCTGCTCACTTCACCCACCAACCGCTTCGCTTCACTTCGGCTTCGCTTCGGCTTCAACTTCAACTTCGGCTTCAGCTTCGGCTTCGGCTTCGGCTTCACTTCTTCGCTTCACCTTCTCTTCACCTTCTGCTTCACCCTCTACTTCTCCTTCTGCTTCCACTTCCGCTTCCACCTCTGCTTCCACCTCTGCTTCCCTTTCAACTGCTACTTTCTCCTCACCTTCCACCTCTTCTGGCTTCTCCGCCACTGGCACCGCTTCTCCTTCCATCGGAGGTGCTGCAGCCTCCACTTCACCAGTGACAGGCATCAACACGTGCTCATCCGCCACCTCCTCTCTCACCTCCACTTCTTCTCTTTCTGCCTCTACCTCTGCCTCTGCCTCTCCTCTCTGCCTCAACTTCACCCACCGCTTCGGCTTCAGCTTCGGCTTCGGCTTCGGCTTCGGCTTCAACTTCGGCTTCGGCTTCACCTTTCTCTTCACCTTCTGCTTCACCCTCTACTTCTCCTTCTGCTTCCACTTCCGCTTCCACCTCTGCTTCCACCTCTGCTTCCCTTTCAACTGCTACTTTCTCCTCACCTTCCACCTCTTCTGGCTTCTCCGCCACTGGCACCGCTTCGCCTTCCATCGGAGGTGCTGCAGCCTCCACTTCACCAGTGACAGGCATCAACACGTGCTCATCCGCCACCTCCTCTCTCACCTCCACTTCTTCTTTCTGCCTCTACCTCTGCCTCTGCCTCGCCTCTGCCTCAACTTCACCCACCGCGGCTTCAGCTTCGGCTTCGGCTTCGGCTTCGGCTTCAACTTCGGCTTCGGCTTCACCTTTCTCTTCACCTTCTGCTTCACCCTCTACTTCTCCTTCTGCTTCCACTTCCGCTTCCACCTCTGCTTCCACCTCTGCTTCCCTTTCAACTGCTACTTTCTCCTCACCTTCCACCTCTTCTGGCTTCTCCGCCACTGGCACCGCTCTTCCATCGGAGGTGCTGCAGCCTCCACTTCACCAGTGACAGGCATCAACACGTGCTCATCCGCCACCTCCTCTCTCACCTCCACTTCTTCTCTTTCTGCCTCTACCTCTGCTGCTCTGCCTGCTCTTCTGCCTCAACTTCACCCACCGCTTCGGCTTCAGCTTCGGCTTCGGCTTCGGCTTCGGCTTCAACTTCGGCTTCGGCTTCACCTTTCTCTTCACCTTCTGCTTCACCCTCTACTTCTCCTTCTGCTTCCACTTCCGCTTCCACCTCTGCTTCCACCTCTGCTTCCCTTTCAACTGCTACTTTCTCCTCACCTTCCACCTCTTCTGGCTTCTCCGCCACTGGCACCGCTTCTCCTTCCATCGGAGGTGCTGCAGCCTCCACTTCACCAGTGACAGGCATCAACACGTGCTCATCCGCCACCTCCTCTCTCACCTCCACTTCTTCTCTTTCTGCCTCTACCTCTGCCTCTGCCTCTACCTCTGCCTCAACTTCACCCACCGCTTCGGCTTCAGCTTCGGCTTCGGCTTCGGCTTCGGCTTCAACTTCGGCTTCGGCTTCACCTTTCTCTTCACCTTCTGCTTCACCCTCTACTTCTCCTTCTGCTTCCACTTCCGCTTCCACCTCTGCTTCCACCTCTGCTTCCCTTTCAACTGCTACTTTCTCCTCACCTTCCACCTCTTCTGGCTTCTCCGCCACTGGCACCGCTTCTCCTTCCATCGGAGGTGCTGCAGCCTCCACTTCACCAGTGACAGGCATCAACACGTGCTCATCCGCCACCTCCTCTCTCACCTCCACTTCTTCTCTTTCTGCCTCTACCTCTGCCTCTGCCTCTGCCTCTGCCTCAACTTCACCCACCGCTTCGGCTTCAGCTTCGGCTTCGGCTTCGGCTTCAACTTCGGCTTCGGCTTCACCTTTCTCTTCACCTTCTGCTTCACCCTCTACTTCTCCTTCTGCTTCCACTTCCGCTTCCACCTCTGCTTCCACCTCTGCTTCCCTTTCAACTGCTACTTTCTCCTCACCTTCCACCTCTTCTGGCTTCTCCGCCACTGGCACCGCTTCTCCTTCCATCGGAGGTGCTGCAGCCTCCACTTCACCAGTGACAGGCATCAACACGTGCTCATCCGCCACCTCCTCTCTCACCTCCACTTCTTCTCTTTCTGTCTACCTCTGCCTCTGCCTCTGCTCTCTACCTCTGCCTCAACTTCACCCACCGCTTCGGCTTCAGCTTCGGCTTCGGCTTCGGCTTCAACTTCGGCTTCGGCTTCACCTTTCTCTTCACCTTCTGCTTCACCCTCTACTTCTCCTTCTGCTTCCACTTCCGCTTCCACCTCTGCTTCCACCTCTGCTTCCCTTTCAACTGCTACTTTCTCCTCACCTTCCACCTCTTCTGGCTTCTCCGCCACTGGCACCGCTTCTCCTTCCATCGGAGGTGCTGCAGCCTCCACTTCACCAGTGACAGGCATCAACACGTGCTCATCCGCCACCTCCTCTCTCACCTCACTTCTTCTCTTTCTGCCTCTACCTCTGCCTACTTCACCCACCGCTTCGGCTTCAGCTTCGGCTTCGGCTTCGGCTTCGGCTTCAACTTCGGCTTCGGCTTCACCTTTCTCTTCACCTTCTGCTTCACCCTCTACTTCTCCTTCTGCTTCCACTTCCGCTTCCACCTCTGCTTCCACCTCTGCTTCCCTTTCAACTGCTACTTTCTCCTCACCTTCCACCTCTTCTGGCTTCTCCGCCACTGGCACCGCTTCTCCTTCCATCGGAGGTGCTGCAGCCTCCACTTCACCAGTGACAGGCATCAACACGTGCTCATCCGCCACCTCCTCTCTCACCTCCACTTTTCTCTTTCTGCCCTCTCTCTCTGCTCTGCCTCAACTTCACCCACCGCTTCGGCTTCAGCTTCGGCTTCGGCTTCGGCTTCGGCTTCAACTTCGGCTTCGGCTTCACCTTTCTCTTCACCTTCTGCTTCACCCTCTACTTCTCCTTCTGCTTCCACTTCCGCTTCCACCCCTCTTCCCTTTCAACTGCTACTTTCTCCTCACCTTCCACCTCTTCTGGCTTCTCCGCCACTGGCACCGCTTTCCTTCCATCGGAGGTGCTGCAGCCTCCACTTCACCAGTGACAGGCATCAACACGTGCTCATCCGCCACCTCCTCTCTCACCTCCACTTCTTCTCTTTCTGCCTCTACCTCTGCCTCAACTTCACCCACCGCTTCGGCTTCAGCTTCGGCTTCGGCTTCGGCTTCGGCTTCAACTTCGGCTTCGGCTTCACCTTTCTCTTCACCTTCTGCTTCACCCTCTACTTCTCCTTCTGCTTCCACTTCCGCTTCCACCTCTGCTTCCACCTCTGCTTCCCTTTCAACTGCTACTTTCTCCTCACCTTCCACCTCTTCTGGCTTCTCCGCCACTGGCACCGCTTCTCCTTCCATCGGAGGTGCTGCAGCCTCCACTTCACCAGTGACAGGCATCAACACGTGCTCATCCGCCACCTCCTCTCTCACCTCCACTTCTTCTCTTTCTGCCTCTACCTCTGCCTCTGCCTCTGCCTCTGCCTCAACTTCACCCACCGCTTCGGCTTCAGCTTCGGCTTCGGCTTCGGCTTCGGCTTCAACTTCGGCTTCGGCTTCACCTTTCTCTTCACCTTCTGCTTCACCCTCTACTTCTCCTTCTGCTTCCACTTCCGCTTCCACCTCTGCTTCCACCTCTGCTTCCCTTTCAACTGCTACTTTCTCCTCACCTTCCACCTCTTCTGGCTTCTCCGCCACTGGCACCGCTTCTCCTTCCATCGGAGGTGCTGCAGCCTCCACTTCACCAGTGACAGGCATCAACACGTGCTCATCCGCCACCTCCTCTCTCACCTCCACTTCTTCTCTTTCTGCCTCTACCTCTGCCTCTGCCTCTACCTCTGCCTCAACTTCACCCACCGCTTCGGCTTCAGCTTCGGCTTCGGCTTCGGCTTCGGCTTCAACTTCGGCTTCGGCTTCACCTTTCTCTTCACCTTCTGCTTCACCCTCTACTTCTCCTTCTGCTTCCACTTCCGCTTCCACCTCTGCTTCCACCTCTGCTTCCCTTTCAACTGCTACTTTCTCCTCACCTTCCACCTCTTCTGGCTTCTCCGCCACTGGCACCGCTTCTCCTTCCATCGGAGGTGCTGCAGCCTCCACTTCACCAGTGACAGGCATCAACACGTGCTCATCCGCCACCTCCTCTCTCACCTCCACTTCTTCTCTTTCTGCCTCTACCTCTGCCTCTGCCTCTACCTCTGCCTCAACTTCACCCACCGCTTCGGCTTCAGCTTCGGCTTCGGCTTCGGCTTCGGCTTCAACTTCGGCTTCGGCTTCACCTTTCTCTTCACCTTCTGCTTCACCCTCTACTTCTCCTTCTGCTTCCACTTCCGCTTCCACCTCTGCTTCCACCTCTGCTTCCCTTTCAACTGCTACTTTCTCCTCACCTTCCACCTCTTCTGGCTTCTCCGCCACTGGCACCGCTTCTCCTTCCATCGGAGGTGCTGCAGCCTCCACTTCACCAGTGACAGGCATCAACACGTGCTCATCCGCCACCTCCTCTCTCACCTCCACTTCTTCTCTTTCTGCCTCTACCTCTGCCTCTGCCTCTACCTCTGCCTCAACTTCACCCACCGCTTCGGCTTCAGCTTCGGCTTCGGCTTCGGCTTCGGCTTCAACTTCGGCTTCGGCTTCACCTTTCTCTTCACCTTCTGCTTCACCCTCTACTTCTCTTCTGCTTCCACTTCCGCTTCCACCTCTGCTTCCACCTCTGCTTCCCTTTCAACTGCTACTTTCTCCTCACCTTCCACCTCTTCTGGCTTCTCCGCCACTGGCACCGCTTCTCCTTCCATCGGAGGTGCTGCAGCCTCCACTTCACCAGTGACAGGCATCAACACGTGCTCATCCGCCACCTCCTCTCTCACCTCCACTTCTTCTCTTTCTGCCTCTACCTCTGCCTCAACTTCACCCACCGCTTCGGCTTCAGCTTCGGCTTCGGCTTCGGCTTCGGCTTCAACTTCGGCTTCGGCTTCACCTTTCTCTTCACCTTCTGCTTCACCCTCTACTTCTCCTTCTGCTTCCACTTCCGCTTCCACCTCTGCTTCCACCTCTGCTTCCCTTTCAACTGCTACTTTCTCCTCACCTTCCACCTCTTCTGGCTTCTCCGCCACTGGCACCGCTTCCTTCCATCGGAGGTGCTGCAGCCTCCACTTCACCAGTGACAGGCATCAACACGTGCTCATCCGCCACCTCCTCTCTCACCTCCACTTCTTCTCTTTCTGCCTCTACCTCTGCTCTCCTTCACCCACCTCTGCCTCAACTTCACCCACCGCTTCGGCTTCAGCTTCGGCTTCGGCTTCGGCTTCAACTTCGGCTTCGGCTTCACCTTTCTCTTCACCTTCTGCTTCACCCTCTACTTCTCCTTCTGCTTCCACTTCCGCTTCCACCTCTGCTTCCACCTCTGCTTCCCTTTCAACTGCTACTTTCTCCTCACCTTCCACCTCTTCTGGCTTCTCCGCCACTGGCACCGCTTCTCCTTCCATCGGAGGTGCTGCAGCCTCCACTTCACCAGTGACAGGCATCAACACGTGCTCATCCGCCACCTCCTCTCTCACCTCCACTTCTTCTCTTTCTGCCTCTACCTCTGCCTCTGCCTCTGCCTCTGCCTCAACTTCACCCACCGCTTCGGCTTCAGCTTCGGCTTCGGCTTCGGCTTCAACTTCGGCTTCGGCTTCACCTTTCTCTTCACCTTCTGCTTCACCCTCTACTTCTCCTTCTGCTTCCACTTCCGCTTCCACCTCTGCTTCCACCTCTGCTTCCCTTTCAACTGCTACTTTCTCCTCACCTTCCACCTCTTCTGGCTTCTCCGCCACTGGCACCGCTTCTCTTCCATCGGAGGTGCTGCAGCCTCCACTTCACCAGTGACAGGCATCAACACGTGCTCATCCGCCACCTCCTCTCTCACCTCCACTTCTCTCTTTCTGCCTCTACCTCCTGCCTCTGCCTCTACCTCTGCCTCAACTTCACCCACCGCTTCGGCTTCAGCTTCGGCTTCGGCTTCGGCTTCGGCTTCAACTTCGGCTTCGGCTTCACCTTCTCTTCACCTTCTGCTTCACCCTCTACTTCTCCTTCTGCTTCCACTTCCGCTTCCACCTCTGCTTCCACCTCTGCTTCCCTTTCAACTGCTACTTTCTCCTCACCTTCCACCTCTTCTGGCTTCTCCGCCACTGGCACCGCTTCCTTCCATCGGAGGTGCTGCAGCCTCCACTTCACCAGTGACAGGCATCAACACGTGCTCATCCGCCACCTCCTCTCTCACCTCCACTTCTTCCACTTCTTCTCTGCCTCTACCTCTGCCTCTGCCTCTCCTCTGCCTCAACTTCACCCACCGCTTCGGCTTCAGCTTCGGCTTCGGCTTCGGCTTCGGCTTCAACTTCGGCTTCGGCTTCACCTTTCTCTTCACCTTCTGCTTCACCCTCTACTTCTCCTTCTGCTTCCACTTCCGCTTCCACCTCTGCTTCCACCTCTGCTTCCCTTTCAACTGCTACTTTCTCCTCACCTTCCACCTCTTCTGGCTTCTCCGCCACTGGCACCGCTTCTCCTTCCATCGGAGGTGCTGCAGCCTCCACTTCACCAGTGACAGGCATCAACACGTGCTCATCCGCCACCTCCTCTCTCACCTCCACTTCTTCTCTTTCTGCCTCTACCTCTGCCTCTGCCTCTACCTCTACATCTGCCTCAACTTCACCCACCGCTTCGGCTTCAGCTTCGGCTTCGGCTTCGGCTTCGGCTTCAACTTCGGCTTCGGCTTCACCTTTCTCTTCACCTTCTGCTTCACCCTCTACTTCTCCTTCTGCTTCCACTTCCGCTTCCACCTCTGCTTCCACCTCTGCTTCCACCTCTGCTTCCCTTTCAACTGCTACTTTCTCCTCACCTTCCACCTCTTCTGGCTTCTCCGCCACTGGCACCGCTTCTCCTTCCATCGGAGGTGCTGCAGCCTCCACTTCACCAGTGACAGGCATCAACACGTGCTCATCCGCCACCTCCTCTCTCACCTCCACTTCTTCTCTTTCTGCCTCTACCTCTGCCTCTGCCTCTCTCTCTGCCTCAACTTCACCCACCGCTTCGGCTTCAGCTTCGGCTTCGGCTTCGGCTTCAACTTCGGCTTCGGCTTCACCTTTCTCTTCACCTTCTGCTTCACCCTCTACTTCTCCTTCTGCTTCCACTTCCGCTTCCACCTCTGCTTCCACCTCTGCTTCCCTTTCAACTGCTACTTTCTCCTCACCTTCCACCTCTTCTGGCTTCTCCGCCACTGGCACCGCTTCTCCTTCCATCGGAGGTGCTGCAGCCTCCACTTCACCAGTGACAGGCATCAACACGTGCTCATCCGCCACCTCCTCTCTCACCTCCACTTCTTCTCTTTCTGCCTCTACCTCTGCCTCTGCCTCTCCTCTACCTCTGCCTCAACTTCACCCACCGCTTCGGCTTCAGCTTCGGCTTCGGCTTCGGCTTCGGCTTCAACTTCGGCTTCGGCTTCACCTTTCTCTTCACCTTCTGCTTCACCCTCTACTTCTCCTTCTGCTTCCACTTCCGCTTCCACCTCTGCTTCCACCTCTGCTTCCCTTTCAACTGCTACTTTCTCCTCACCTTCCACCTCTTCTGGCTTCTCCGCCACTGGCACCGCTTCTCCTTCCATCGGAGGTGCTGCAGCCTCCACTTCACCAGTGACAGGCATCAACACGTGCTCATCCGCCACCTCCTCTCTCACCTCCACTTCTTCTCTTTCTGCCTCTACCTCTGCCTCTGCCTCTGCCTCTACCTCTGCCTCAACTTCACCCACCGCTTCGGCTTCAGCTTCGGCTTCGGCTTCGGCTTCAACTTCACCTTCTCTTCACCTTCTGCTTCACCCTCTACTTCTCTTCTGCTTCCACTGCTTCCACCTCTGCTTCCACCTCTGCTTCCCTTTCAACTGCTACTTTCTCCTCACCTTCCACCTCTTCTGGCTTCTCCGCCACTGGCACCGCTTCTCCTTCCATCGGAGGTGCTGCAGCCTCCACTTCACCAGTGACAGGCATCAACACGTGCTCATCCGCCACCTCCTCTCTCACCTCCACTTCTTCTCTTTCTGCCTCTACCTCTGCCTCTGCCTCTGCCTCTCTCTGCCTCAACTTCACCCACCGCTTCGGCTTCAGCTTCGGCTTCGGCTTCGGCTTCGGCTTCAACTTCGGCTTCGGCTTCACCTTTCTCTTCACCTTCTGCTTCACCCTCTACTTCTCCTTCTGCTTCCACTTCCGCTTCCACCTCTGCTTCCACCTCTGCTTCCCTTTCAACTGCTACTTTCTCCTCACCTTCCACCTCTTCTGGCTTCTCCGCCACTGGCACCGCTTCTCCTTCCATCGGAGGTGCTGCAGCCTCCACTTCACCAGTGACAGGCATCAACACGTGCTCATCCGCCACCTCCTCTCTCACCTCCACTTCTTCTCTTTCTGCCTCTACCTCTGCCTCTGCCTCTGCCTCTGCCTGCCTCAACTTCACCCACCGCTTCGGCTTCAGCTTCGGCTTCGGCTTCGGCTTCGGCTTCAACTTCGGCTTCGGCTTCACCTTTCTCTTCACCTTCTGCTTCACCCTCTACTTCTCCTTCTGCTTCCACTTCCGCTTCCACCTCTGCTTCCACCTCTGCTTCCCTTTCAACTGCTACTTTCTCCTCACCTTCCACCTCTTCTGGCTTCTCCGCCACTGGCACCGCTTCTCCTCCATCGGAGGTGCTGCAGCCTCCACTTCACCAGTGACAGGCATCAACACGTGCTCATCCGCCACCTCCTCTCTCACCTCCACTTCTTCTCTTTCTGCCTCTACCTCTGCCTCTGCCTCTGCCTCTACCTCTGCCTCAACTTCACCCACCGCTTCGGCTTCAGCTTCGGCTTCGGCTTCGGCTTCGGCTTCAACTTCGGCTTCGGCTTCACCTTTCTCTTCACCTTCTGCTTCACCCTCTACTTCTCCTTCTGCTTCCACTTCCGCTTCCACCTCTGCTTCCACCTCTGCTTCCCTTTCAACTGCTACTTTCTCCTCACCTTCCACCTCTTCTGGCTTCTCCGCCACTGGCACCGCTTCTCCTTCCATCGGAGGTGCTGCAGCCTCCACTTCACACAGTGACAGGCATCAACACGTGCTCATCCGCCACCTCCTCTCTCACCTCCACTTCTTCTCTTTCTCTCTGCCTCTACCTCTGCTCTGCCTCTGCCTCTCTCTGCCTCAACTTCACCCACCGCTTCGGCTTCAGCTTCGGCTTCGGCTTCGGCTTCGGCTTCAACTTCGGCTTCGGCTTCACCTTTCTCTTCACCTTCTGCTTCACCCTCTACTTCTCCTTCTGCTTCCACTTCCGCTTCCACCTCTGCTTCCACCTCTGCTTCCCTTTCAACTGCTACTTTCTCCTCACCTTCCACCTCTTCTGGCTTCTCCGCCACTGGCACCGCTTCTCCTTCCATCGGAGGTGCTGCAGCCTCCACTTCACCAGTGACAGGCATCAACACGTGCTCATCCGCCACCTCCTCTCTCACCTCCACTTCTTCTCTTTCTGCCTCTACCTCTGCCTCTGCCTCTGCCTCTACTCTGCCTCAACTTCACCCACCGCTTCGGCTTCAGCTTCGGCTTCGGCTTCGGCTTCGGCTTCAACTTCGGCTTCGGCTTCACCTTTCTCTTCACCTTCTGCTTCACCCTCTACTTCTCCTTCTGCTTCCACTTCCGCTTCCACCTCTGCTTCCACCTCTGCTTCCCTTTCAACTGCTACTTTCTCCTCACCTTCCACCTCTTCTGGCTTCTCCGCCACTGGCACCGCTTCTCCTTCCATCGGAGGTGCTGCAGCCTCCACTTCACCAGTGACAGGCATCAACACGTGCTCATCCGCCACCTCCTCTCTCACCTCCACTTCTTCTCTTTCTGCCTCTACCTCTGCCTCTGCTCTCCTCTGCCTCTACCTCTGCCTCAACTTCACCCACCGCTTCGGCTTCAGCTTCGGCTTCGGCTTCGGCTTCGGCTTCAACTTCGGCTTCGGCTTCACCTTTCTCTTCACCTTCTGCTTCACCCTCTACTTCTCCTTCTGCTTCCACTTCCGCTTCCACCTCTGCTTCCACCTCTGCTTCCCTTTCAACTGCTACTTTCTCCTCACCTTCCACCTCTTCTGGCTTCTCCGCCACTGGCACCGCTTCTCCTTCCATCGGAGGTGCTGCAGCCTCCACTTCACCAGTGACAGGCATCAACACGTGCTCATCCGCCACCTCCTCTCTCACCTCCACTTCTTCTCTTTCTGCCTCTACCTCTGCCTCTGCCTCCCTCTGCCTCTACCTCTGCCTCAACTTCACCCACCGCTTCGGCTTCAGGCTTCGGCTTCGGCTTCAACTTCGGCTTCGGCTTCACCTTTCTCTTCACCTTCACCTTCTGCTTCACCCTCTACTTCTCCTTCTGCTTCCACTTCCGCTTCCACCTCTGCTTCCACCTCTGCTTCCCTTTCAACTGCTACTTTCTCCTCACCTTCCACCTCTTCTGGCTTCTCCGCCACTGGCACCGCTTCTCCTTCCATCGGAGGTGCTGCAGCCTCCACTTCACCAGTGACAGGCATCAACACGTGCTCATCCGCCACCTCCTCTCTCACCTCCACTTCTTCTCTTTCTGCCTCTACCTCTGCCTCTGCCTCACCTCTCAACTTCACCCACCGCTTCGGCTTCAGCTTCGGCTTCGGCTTCGGCTTCAACTTCGGCTTCGGCTTCACCTTTCTCTTCACCTTCTGCTTCACCCTCTACTTCTCCTTCTGCTTCCACTTCCGCTTCCACCTCTGCTTCCACCTCTGCTTCCCTTTCAACTGCTACTTTCTCCTCACCTTCCACCTCTTCTGGCTTCTCCGCCACTGGCACCGCTTCTCCTTCCATCGGAGGTGCTGCAGCCTCCACTTCACCAGTGACAGGCATCAACACGTGCTCATCCGCCACCTCCTCTCTCACCTCCACTTCTTCTCTTTCTGCCTCTACCTCTGCCTCTGCCTCTGCCTCAACTTCACCCACCGCTTCGGCTTCAGCTTCGGCTTCGGCTTCGGCTTCGGCTTCAACTTCGGCTTCGGCTTCACCTTTCTCTTCACCTTCTGCTTCACCCTCTACTTCTCCTTCTGCTTCCACTTCCGCTTCCACCTCTGCTTCCCTTTCAACTGCTACTTTCTCCTCACCTTCCACCTCTTCTGGCTTCTCCGCCACTGGCACCGCTTCTCCTTCCATCGGAGGTGCTGCAGCCTCCACTTCACCAGTGACAGGCATCAACACGTGCTCATCCGCCACCTCCTCTCTCACCTCCACTTCTTCTCTTTCTGCCTCTACCTCTGCCTCTGCCTCTGCCTCTGCCTCTACCTCTGCCTCAACTTCACCCACCGCTTCGGCTTCAGCTTCGGCTTCGGCTTCGGCTTCGGCTTCAACTTCGGCTTCGGCTTCACCTTTCTCTTCACCTTCTGCTTCACCCTCTACTTCTCCTTCTGCTTCCACTTCCGCTTCCACCTCTGCTTCCACCTCTGCTTCCCTTTCAACTGCTACTTTCTCCTCACCTTCCACCTCTTCTGGCTTCTCCGCCACTGGCACCGCTTCTCCTTCCATCGGAGGTGCTGCAGCCTCCACTTCACCAGTGACAGGCATCAACACGTGCTCATCCGCCACCTCCTCTCTCACCTCCACTTCTTCTCTTTCTGCCTCTACCTCTGCCTCTGCCTCTGCCTCTACTCTGCCTCAACTTCACCCACCGCTTCGGCTTCAGCTTCGGCTTCGGCTTCGGCTTCGGCTTCAACTTCGGCTTCGGCTTCACCTTTCTCTTCACCTTCTGCTTCACCCTCTACTTCTCCTTCTGCTTCCACTTCCGCTTCCACCTCTGCTTCCACCTCTGCTTCCCTTTCAACTGCTACTTTCTCCTCACCTTCCACCTCTTCTGGCTTCTCCGCCACTGGCACCGCTTCTCCTTCCATCGGAGGTGCTGCAGCCTCCACTTCACCAGTGACAGGCATCAACACGTGCTCATCCGCCACCTCCTCTCTCACCTCCACTTCTTCTCTTTCTGCCTCTACCTCTGCCTCTGCCTCTACCTCTAACTCTGCCTCAACTTCACCCACCGCTTCGGCTTCAGCTTCGGCTTCGGCTTCGGCTTCGGCTTCAACTTCGGCTTCGGCTTCACCTTTCTCTTCACCTTCTGCTTCACCCTCTACTTCTCCTTCTGCTTCCACTTCCGCTTCCACCTCTGCTTCCACCTCTGCTTCCCTTTCAACTGCTACTTTCTCCTCACCTTCCACCTCTTCTGGCTTCACCGCCACTGCAACCGCTTCTCCTTCCATCGGAGGTGCTGCAGCCTCCACTTCACCAGTGACAGGCATCAACACGTGCTCATCCGCCACCTCCTCTCTCACCTCCACTTCTTCTCTTTCTGCCTCTACCTCTGCCTCTACCTCTGCCACAACTTCACCCACCGCTTCGGCTTCAGCTTCGGCTTCGGCTTCGGCTTCAACTTCGGCTTCGGCTTCACCTTTCTCTTCACCTTCTGCTTCACCCTCTACTTCTCCTTCTGCTTCCACTTCCGCTTCCACCTCTGCTTCCACCTCTGCTTCCCTTTCAACTGCTACTTTCTCCTCACCTTCCACCTCTTCTGGCTTCTCCGCCACTGGCACCGCTTCTCCTTCCATCGGAGGTGCTGCAGCCTCCACTTCACCAGTGACAGGCATCAACACGTGCTCATCCGCCACCTCCTCTCTCACCTCCACTTCTTCTCTTTCTGCCTCTACCTCTGCCTCTGCCTCTACCTCTGCCTCAACTTCACCCCCCTTCGGCTTCAGCTTCGGCTTCGGCTTCGGCTTCGGCTTCAACTTCGGCTTCGGCTTCACCTTTCTCTTCACCTTCTGCTTCACCCTCTACTTCTCCTTCTGCTTCCACTTCCGCTTCCACCTCTGCTTCCACCTCTGCTTCCCTTTCAACTGCTACTTTCTCCTCACCTTCCACCTCTTCTGGCTTCTCCGCCACTGGCACCGCTTCTCCTTCCATCGGAGGTGCTGCAGCCTCCACTTCACCAGTGACAGGCATCAACACGTGCTCATCCGCCACCTCCTCTCTCACCTCCACTTCTTCTCTTTCTGCCTCTACCTCTGCCTCTGCCTCTACCTCTACATCTGCCTCAACTTCACCCACCGCTTCGGCTTCAGCTTCGGCTTCGGCTTCGGCTTCGGCTTCAACTTCGGCTTCGGCTTCACCTTTCTCTTCACCTTCTGCTTCACCCTCTACTTCTCCTTCTGCTTCCACTTCCGCTTCCACCTCTGCTTCCACCTCTGCTTCCCTTTCAACTGCTACTTTCTCCTCACCTTCCACCTCTTCTGGCTTCTCCGCCACTGGCACCGCTTCTCCTTCCATCGGAGGTGCTGCAGCCTCCACTTCACCAGTGACAGGCATCAACACGTGCTCATCCGCCACCTCCTCTCTCACCTCCACTTCTTCTCTTTCTGCCTCTACCTCTGCTCTGCCTCTGCCTCTACCTCTGCCTCAACTTCACCCACCGCTTCGGCTTCAGCTTCGGCTTCGGCTTCGGCTTCGGCTTCAACTTCGGCTTCGGCTTCACCTTTCTCTTCACCTTCTGCTTCACCCTCTACTTCTCCTTCTGCTTCCACTTCCGCTTCCACCTCTGCTTCCACCTCTGCTTCCCTTTCAACTGCTACTTTCTCCTCACCTTCCACCTCTTCTGGCTTCTCCGCCACTGGCACCGCTTCTCCTTCCATCGGAGGTGCTGCAGCCTCCACTTCACCAGTGACAGGCATCAACACGTGCTCATCCGCCACCTCCTCTCTCACCTCCACTTCTTCTCTTTCTGCCTCTACCTCTGCCTCTGCCTCTGCCTCTGCCTCTGCCTCAACTTCACCCACCGCTTCGGCTTCAGCTTCGGCTTCGGCTTCGGCTTCGGCTTCAACTTCGGCTTCGGCTTCACCTTTCTCTTCACCTTCTGCTTCACCCTCTACTTCTCCTTCTGCTTCCACTTCCGCTTCCACCTCTGCTTCCACCTCTGCTTCCCTTTCAACTGCTACTTTCTCCTCACCTTCCACCTCTTCTGGCTTCTCCGCCACTGGCACCGCTTCTCCTTCCATCGGAGGTGCTGCAGCCTCCACTTCACCAGTGACAGGCATCAACACGTGCTCATCCGCCACCTCCTCTCTCACCTCCACTTCTTCTCTTTCTGCCTCTACCTCTCTGCCTCTGCCTCTGCCTCTGCCTCCCTCAACTTCACCCACCGCTTCGGCTTCAGCTTCGGCTTCGGCTTCGGCTTCGGCTTCAACTTCGGCTTCGGCTTCACCTTTCTCTTCACCTTCTGCTTCACCCTCTACTTCTCCTTCTGCTTCCACTTCCGCTTCCACCTCTGCTTCCACCTCTGCTTCCCTTTCAACTGCTACTTTCTCCTCACCTTCCACCTCTTCTGGCTTCTCCGCCACTGGCACCGCTTCTCCTTCCATCGGAGGTGCTGCAGCCTCCACTTCACCAGTGACAGGCATCAACACGTGCTCATCCGCCACCTCCTCTCTCACCTCCACTTCTTCTCTTTCTGCCTCTACCTCTGCCTCTGCCTCTGCCTCTGCCTCTGCCTCAACTTCACCCACCGCTTCGGCTTCAGCTTCGGCTTCGGCTTCGGCTTCGGCTTCAACTTCGGCTTCGGCTTCACCTTTCTCTTCACCTTCTGCTTCACCCTCTACTTCTCCTTCTGCTTCCACTTCCGCTTCCACCTCTGCTTCCACCTCTGCTTCCCTTTCAACTGCTACTTTCTCCTCACCTTCCACCTCTTCTGGCTTCTCCGCCACTGGCACCGCTTCTCCTTCCATCGGAGGTGCTGCAGCCTCCACTTCACCAGTGACAGGCATCAACACGTGCTCATCCGCCACCTCCTCTCTCACCTCCACTTCTTCTCTTTCTGCCTCTACCTCTGCCTCTGCCTCTGCCTCTGCCTCTACCTCTGCCTCAACTTCACCCACCGCTTCGGCTTCAGCTTCGGCTTCGGCTTCGGCTTCGGCTTCGGCTTCAACTTCGGCTTCGGCTTCACCTTTCTCTTCACCTTCTGCTTCACCCTCTACTTCTCCTTCTGCTTCCACTTCCGCTTCCACCTCTGCTTCCACCTCTGCTTCCCTTTCAACTGCTACTTTCTCCTCACCTTCCACCTCTTCTGGCTTCTCCGCCACTGGCACCGCTTCTCCTTCCATCGGAGGTGCTGCAGCCTCCACTTCACCAGTGACAGGCATCAACACGTGCTCATCCGCCACCTCCTCTCTCACCTCCACTTCTTCTCTTTCTGCCTCTACCTCTGCCTCTGCCTCTGCCTCTACCTCTGCCTCAACTTCACCCACCGCTTCGGCTTCAGCTTCGGCTTCGGCTTCGGCTTCGGCTTCAACTTCGGCTTCGGCTTCACCTTTCTCTTCACCTTCTGCTTCACCCTCTACTTCTCCTTCTGCTTCCACTTCCGCTTCCACCTCTGCTTCCACCTCTGCTTCCCTTTCAACTGCTACTTTCTCCTCACCTTCCACCTCTTCTGGCTTCTCCGCCACTGGCACCGCTTCTCCTTCCATCGGAGGTGCTGCAGCCTCCACTTCACCAGTGACAGGCATCAACACGTGCTCATCCGCCACCTCCTCTCTCACCTCCACTTCTTCTCTTTCTGCCTCTACCTCTGCCTCTGCCTCTCTACCTCTGCCTCAACTTCACCCACCGCTTCGGCTTCAGCTTCGGCTTCGGCTTCGGCTTCGGCTTCAACTTCGGCTTCGGCTTCACCTTTCTCTTCACCTTCTGCTTCACCCTCTACTTCTCCTTCTGCTTCCACTTCCGCTTCCACCTCTGCTTCCACCTCTGCTTCCCTTTCAACTGCTACTTTCTCCTCACCTTCCACCTCTTCTGGCTTCTCCGCCACTGGCACCGCTTCTCCTTCCATCGGAGGTGCTGCAGCCTCCACTTCACCAGTGACAGGCATCAACACGTGCTCATCCGCCACCTCCTCTCTCACCTCCACTTCTTCTCTTTCTGCCTCTACCTCTGCCTCTGCCTCTGCCTCTGCCTCAACTTCACCCACCGCTTCGGCTTCAGCTTCGGCTTCGGCTTCGGCTTCAACTTCGGCTTCGGCTTCACCTTTCTCTTCACCTTCTGCTTCACCCTCTACTTCTCTCCTTCTGCTTCCACTTCCGCTTCCACCTCTGCTTCCACCTCTGCTTCCCTTTCAACTGCTACTTTCTCCTCACCTTCCACCTCTTCTGGCTTCTCCGCCACTGGCACCGCTTCTTTCCATCGGAGGTGCTGCAGCCTCCACTTCACCAGTGACAGGCATCAACACGTGCTCATCCGCCACCTCCTCTCTCACCTCCACTTCTTCTCTTTCTGCCTCTACCTCTGCCTCTGCCTCTGCCTCAACTTCACCCACCGCTTCGGCTTCAGCTTCGGCTTCGGCTTCGGCTTCGGCTTCAACTTCGGCTTCGGCTTCACCTTTCTCTTCACCTTCTGCTTCACCCTCTACTTCTCCTTCTGCTTCCACTTCCGCTTCCACCTCTGCTTCCACCTCTGCTTCCCTTTCAACTGCTACTTTCTCCTCACCTTCCACCTCTTCTGGCTTCTCCGCCACTGGCACCGCTTCTCCTTCCATCGGAGGTGCTGCAGCCTCCACTTCACCAGTGACAGGCATCAACACGTGCTCATCCGCCACCTCCTCTCTCACCTCCACTTCTTCTCTTTCTGCCTCTACCTCTCTGCCTCTGCCTCACCTTCACCCACCGCTTCGGCTTCAGCTTCGGCTTCGGCTTCGGCTTCGGCTTCGGCTTCAACTTCGGCTTCGGCTTCACCTTTCTCTTCACCTTCTGCTTCACCCTCTACTTCTCCTTCTGCTTCCACTTCCGCTTCCACCTCTGCTTCCACCTCTGCTTCCCTTTCAACTGCTACTTTCTCCTCACCTTCCACCTCTTCTGGCTTCTCCGCCACTGGCACCGCTTCTCCTTCCATCGGAGGTGCTGCAGCCTCCACTTCACCAGTGACAGGCATCAACACGTGCTCATCCGCCACCTCCTCTCTCACCTCCACTTCTTCTCTTTCTGCCTCTACCTCTGCCTCTGCCTCTGCCTCTGCCTCAACTTCACCCACCGCTTCGGCTTCAGCTTCGGCTTCGGCTTCGGCTTCAACTTCGGCTTCGGCTTCACCTTTCTCTTCACCTTCTGCTTCACCCTCTACTTCTCCTTCTGCTTCCACTTCCGCTTCCACCTCTGCTTCCACCTCTGCTTCCCTTTCAACTGCTACTTTCTCCTCACCTTCCACCTCTTCTGGCTTCTCCGCCACTGGCACCGCTTCTCCTTCCATCGGAGGTGCTGCAGCCTCCACTTCACCAGTGACAGGCATCAACACGTGCTCATCCGCCACCTCCTCTCTCACCTCCACTTCTTCTCTTTCTGCCTCTACCCTCTGCCTCTGCCTCTACCTCTGCCTCAACTTCACCCACCGCTTCGGCTTCAGCTTCGGCTTCGGCTTCGGCTTCAACTTCGGCTTCGGCTTCACCTTTCTCTTCACCTTCTGCTTCACCCTCTACTTCTCCTTCTGCTTCCACTTCCGCTTCCACCTCTGCTTCCACCTCTGCTTCCCTTTCAACTGCTACTTTCTCCTCACCTTCCACCTCTTCTGGCTTCTCCGCCACTGGCACCGCTTCGCCTTCCATCGGAGGTGCTGCAGCCTCCACTTCACCAGTGACAGGCATCAACACGTGCTCATCCGCCACCTCCTCTCTCACCTCCACTTCTTCTCTTTCTGCCTCTACCTCTGCCTCTGCCTCTGCCTCTGCCTCAACTTCACCCACCGCTTCGGCTTCAGCTTCGGCTTCGGCTTCTTCGGCTTCGGCTTCACCTTTCTCTTCACCTTCTGCTTCACCCTCTACTTCTCCTTCTGCTTCCACTTCCGCTTCCACCTCTGCTTCCACCTCTGCTTCCCTTTCAACTGCTACTTTCTCCTCACCTTCCACCTCTTCTGGCTTCTCCGCCACTGGCACCGCTTCTCCTTCCATCGGAGGTGCTGCAGCCTCCACTTCACCAGTGACAGGCATCAACACGTGCTCATCCGCCACCTCCTCTCTCACCTCCACTTCTTCTCTTTCTGCCTCTCCTCTGCCTCTGCCTCTACCTCTGCCTCAACTTCACCCACCGCTTCGGCTTCAGCTTCGGCTTCGGCTTCGGCTTCAACTTCGGCTTCGGCTTCACCTTTCTCTTCACCTTCTGCTTCACCCTCTACTTCTCCTTCTGCTTCCACTTCCGCTTCCACCTCTGCTTCCACCTCTGCTTCCCTTTCAACTGCTACTTTCTCCTCACCTTCCACCTCTTCTGGCTTCTCCGCCACTGGCACCGCTTCTCCTTCCATCGGAGGTGCTGCAGCCTCCACTTCACCAGTGACAGGCATCAACACGTGCTCATCCGCCACCTCCTCTCTCACCTCCACTTCTTCTCTTTCTGCCTCTACCTCTGCCTCTGCCTCTGCCTCTGCCTCAACTTCACCCACCGCTTCGGCTTCAGCTTCGGCTTCGGCTTCGGCTTCGGCTTCGGCTTCACCTTTCTCTTCACCTTCTGCTTCACCCTCTACTTCTCCTTCTGCTTCCACTTCCGCTTCCACCTCTGCTTCCACCTCTGCTTCCCTTTCAACTGCTACTTTCTCCTCACCTTCCACCTCTTCTGGCTTCTCCGCCACTGGCACCGCTTCTCCTTCCATCGGAGGTGCTGCAGCCTCCACTTCACCAGTGACAGGCATCAACACGTGCTCATCCGCCACCTCCTCTCTCACCTCCACTCTCTCTCTTCTCTCTTCTCTCTGCCTCTCCTCTGCCTCTACCTCTCCTCAACTTCACCCACCGCTTCGGCTTCAGCTTCGGCTTCGGCTTCGGCTTCAACTTCGGCTTCGGCTTCACCTTTCTCTTCACCTTCTGCTTCACCCTCTACTTCTCCTTCTGCTTCCACTTCCGCTTCCACCTCTGCTTCCACCTCTGCTTCCCTTTCAACTGCTACTTTCTCCTCACCTTCCACCTCTTCTGGCTTCTCCGCCACTGGCACCGCTTCTCCTTCCATCGGAGGTGCTGCAGCCTCCACTTCACCAGTGACAGGCATCAACACGTGCTCATCCGCCACCTCCTCTCTCACCTCCACTTCTTCTCTTTCTGCCTCTACCTCTGCCTCTGCCTCTACCTCTTCTGCCTCAACTTCACCCACCGCTTCGGCTTCAGCTTCGGCTTCGGCTTCGGCTTCGGCTTCAACTTCGGCTTCGGCTTCACCTTTCTCTTCACCTTCTGCTTCACCCCTACTTCTCCTTCTGCTTCCACTTCCGCTTCCACCTCTGCTTCCACCTCTGCTTCCCTTTCAACTGCTACTTTCTCCTCACCTTCCACCTCTTCTGGCTTCTCCGCCACTGGCACCGCTTCTCCTTCCATCGGAGGTGCTGCAGCCTCCACTTCACCAGTGACAGGCATCAACACGTGCTCATCCGCCACCACCTCCTCTCTCACCTCCACTTCTTCTCTTTCTGCCTCTACCTCTGCCTCTGCCTCTACCTCTTCTGCCTCACTTCACACACCCACCGCTTCGGCTTCAGCTTCGGCTTCGGCTTCGGCTTCAACTTCGGCTTCGCTTCACCTTTCTCTTCACCTTCTGCTTCACCCTCTACTTCTCCTTCTGCTTCCACTTCCGCTTCCACCTCTGCTTCCACCTCTGCTTCCCTTTCAACTGCTACTTTCTCTCTCCTCACCTTCCACCTCTTCTGGCTTCTCCGCCACTGGCACCGCTTCTCCTTCCATCGGAGGTGCTGCAGCCTCCACTTCACCAGTGACAGGCATCAACACGTGCTCATCCGCCACCTCCTCTCTCACCTCCACTTCTTCTCTTTTCTGCTCTCTACCTCTCTGCCTCTGCCTCTACCTCTGCCTCAACTTCACCCACCGCTTCGGCTTCAGCTTCGGCTTCGGCTTCGGCTTCAACTTCGGCTTCGGCTTCACCTTTCTCTTCACCTTCTGCTTCACCCTCTACTTCTCCTTCTGCTTCCACTTCCGCCTTCCGCTCCACCTCTGCTTCCACTCTGCTTCCCTTTCAACTGCTACTTTCTCCTCACCTTCCACCTCTTCTGGCTTCTCCGCCACTGGCACCGCTTCTCCTTCCATCGGAGGTGCTGCAGCCTCCACTTCACCAGTGACAGGCATCAACACGTGCTCATCCGCCACCTCCTCTCTCACCTCCACTTCTTCTCTTTCTGCCTCTACCTCTGCCTCTGCCTCTGCCTCTACCTCTGCCTCAACTTCACCCACCCTTCGGCTTCAGCTTCGGCTTCGGCTTCGGCTTCAACTTCGGCTTCGGCTTCACCTTTCTCTTCACCTTCTGCTTCACCCTCTACTTCTCCTTCTGCTTCCACTTCCGCTTCCCTCTCTGCTTCCACCTCTGCTTCCCTTTCAACTGCTACTTTCTCCTCACCTTCCACCTCTTCTGGCTTCCCGCCACTGGCACCGCTTCTCCTTCATCGGAGGTGCTGCAGCCTCCACTTCACCAGTGACAGGCATCAACACGTGCTCATCCGCCACCTCCTCTCTCACCTCCACTTCTTCTCTTTCTGCCTCTACCTCTGCCCTCTGCCTCTGCCTCTGCCTCAACTTCACCCACCGCTTCGGCTTCAGCTTCGGCTTCGGCTTCGGCTTCGGCTTCAACTTCGGCTTCGGCTTCACCTTTCTCTTCACCTTCTGCTTCACCCTCTACTTCTCCTTCTGCTTCCACTTCCGCTTCCACCTCTGCTTCCACCTCTGCTTCCCTTTCAACTGCTACTTTCTCCTCACCTTCCACCTCTTCTGGCTTCTCCGCCACTGGCACCGCTTCTCCTTCCATCGGAGGTGCTGCAGCCTCCACTTCACCAGTGACAGGCATCAACACGTGCTCATCCGCCACCCTCTCTCACCTCCACTTCTTCTCTTTCTCTCTGCCTCTACCTCTGCCTCTGCCTCTGCCTCTACCTCTGCCTCAACTTCACCCACCGCTTCGGCTTCATTCGCTTCGGCTTCGGCTTCGGCTTCAACTTCGGCTTCGGCTTCACCTTTCTCTTCACCTTCTGCTTCACCCTCTACTTCTCCTTCTGCTTCCACTTCCGCTTCCACCTCTGCTTCCACCTCTGCTTCCCTTTCAACTGCTACTTTCTCCTCACCTTCCACCTCTTCTGGCTTCTCCGCCACTGGCACCGCTTCTCCTTCCATCGGAGGTGCTGCAGCCTCCACTTCACCAGTGACAGGCATCAACACGTGCTCATCCGCCACCTCCTCTCTCACCTCCACTTCTTCTCTTTCTGCCTCTACCTCTGCCTCTGCCTCTACCTCTTCTGCCTCAACTTCCCCACCGCTTCGGCTTCAGCTTCGCTTCGCTTCGGCTTCGCTTCAACTTCGGCTTCGGCTTCACCTTTCTCTTCACCTTCTGCTTCACCCTCTACTTCTCTCTTCTGCTTCCACTTCCGCTTCCACCTCTGCTTCCACCTCTGCTTCCCTTTCAACTGCTACTTCTCCTCACCTTCCACCTCTTCTGGCTTCTCCGCCACTGGCACCGCTTCTCCTTCCATCGGAGGTGCTGCAGCCTCCACCTCCTCTCTCACCTCCACTTCTTCTCTTTCTGCCTCTACCTCTGCCTCTGCCTCTGCCTCTGCCTCTGCCAACTTCACCCCCTTCGGCTTCAGCTTCGGCTTCGGCTTCGGCTTCGGCTTCAACTTCGCTTCGGCTTCACCTTTCTCTTCACCTTCTGCTTCACCCTCTACTTCTCCTTCTTTCCACTTCCGCTTCCACCTCTGCTTCCACCTCTGCTTCCCTTTCAACTGCTACTTTCTCCTCACCTTCCACCTCTTCTGGCTTCTCCGCCACTGGCACCGCTTCCTTCCATCGGAGGTGCTGCAGCCTCCACTTCACCAGTGACAGGCATCAACACGTGCTCATCCGCCACCTCCTCTCTCACCTCCACTTCTTCTCTTTCTGCCTCTACCTCTGCCTCTGCCTCTGCCTCTACCTCTGCCTCAACTTCACCCACCGCTTCGCTTCAGCTTCGGCTTCGGCTGCGCTTCGCTTCGGCTTCGGCTTCGGCTTCACTTCTTCGGCTTCACCTTTCTTCACCTTCTGCTTCACCCTCTACTTCTCCTTCTTCTGCTTCCACTTCCGCTTCCACCTCTGCTTCCACCTCTGCTTCCCTTTCAACTGCTACTTTCTCCTCACCTTCCACCTCTTCTGGCTTCTCCGCCACTGGCACCGCTTCGCCTTCCATCGGAGGTGCTGCAGCTCCACTTCACCAGTGACAGGCATCAACACGTGCTCATCCGCCACCTCCTCTCTCACCTCCACTTCTTCTCTTCTTTACTCTCTCTCCTCTCTGCCTGCCTCTACCTCTGCCTCAACTTCACCCACCGCTTCGGCTTCAGCTTCGGCTTCGGCTTCGGCTTCGCTTCACTTCGGCTTCGGCTTCACCTTTCTCTTCACCTTCTGCTTCACCCTCTACTTCTCCTTCTGCTTCCACTTCCGCTTCCACCTCTGCTTCCACCTCTGCTTCCCTTTCAACTGCTACTTTCTCCTCACCTTCCACCTCTTCTGGCTTCTCCGCCACTGGCACCGCTTCTCTTCCATCGGAGGTGCTGCAGCCTCCACTTCACCAGTGACAGGCATCAACACGTGCTCATCCGCCACCTCCTCTCTCACCTCCACTTCTCTCTCTTTCTGCCTCTACCTCTGCCTCTGCCTCTACCTCTGCCTCAACTTCACCCACCGCTTTCGGCTTCAGCTTCGGCTTCGCTTCGGCTTCGGCTTCAACTTCGGCTTCGGCTTCACCTTTCTCTTCACCTTCTGCTTCACCCTCTACTTCTCCTTCTGCTTCCACTTCCGCTTCCACCTCTGCTTCCACCTCTGCTTCCCTTTCAACTGCTACTTTCTCCTCACCTTCCACCTCTTCTGGCTTCTCCGCCACTGGCACCGCTTCTCCTTCCATCGGAGGTGCTGCAGCCTCCACTTCACCAGTGACAGGCATCAACACGTGCTCATCCGCCACCTCCTCTCTCACCTCCACTTCTTCTCTTTCTGCCTCTACCTCTGCCTCTGCCTCCTCTTCTGCCTCAACTTCACCCACCGCTTCGGCTTCAGCTTCGGCTTCGCTTCGGCTTCAACTTCGGCTTCGGCTTCACCTTTCTCTTCACCTTCTGCTTCACCCTCTACTTCTCCTTCTGCTTCCACTTCCGCTTCCACCTCTGCTTCCACCTCTGCTTCCCTTTCAACTGCTACTTTCTCCTCACCTTCCACCTCTTCTGGCTTCTCCGCCACTGGCACCGCTTCTCCTTCCATCGGAGGTGCTGCAGCCTCCACTTCACCAGTGACAGGCATCAACACGTGCTCATCCGCCACCTCCTCTCTCACCTCCACTTCTTCTCTCTGCCTCTACCTCTGCCTCTGCCTCTGCCTCTGCCTCTGCCTCAACTTCACCCACCGCTTCGGCTTCAGCTTCGGCTTCGGCTTCGGCTTCGGCTTCAACTTCGCTTCGGCTTCACCTTTCTCTTCACCTTCTGCTTCACCCTCTACTTCTCCTTCTGCTTCCACTTCCGCTTCCACCTCTGCTTCCATCTGCTTTCCCTTTCAACTGCTACTTTCTCCTCACCTTCCACCTCTTCTGGCTTCTCCGCCACTGGCACCGCTTCTCCTTCCATCGGAGGTGCTGCAGCCTCCACTTCACCAGTGACAGGCATCAACACGTGCTCATCCGCCACCTCCTCTCTCACCTCCACTTCTTCTCTTTCTGCCTCTACCTCTGCCTCTGCCTCTGCCTCTGCTCTGCCTCAACTTCACCCACCGCTTCGGCTTCAGCTTCGGCTTCGGCTTCGGCTTCGGCTTCAACTTCGGCTTCGGCTTCACCTTTCTCTTCACCTTCTGCTTCACCCTACTTCTCCTTCTGCTTCCACTTCCGCTTCCACCTCTGCTTCCACCTCTGCTTCCCTTTCAACTGCTACTTTCTCCTCACCTTCCACCTCTTCTGGCTTCTCCCCACTGGCACCGCTTCTCCTTCCATCGGAGGTGCTGCAGCCTCCACTTCACCAGTGACAGGCATCAACACGTGCTCATCCGCCACCTCCTCTCTCACCTCCACTTCTTCTCTTTCTGCCTCTACCCTCTGCCTCTGCCTCTACCTCTCTGCCTCAACTTCACCCACCGCTTCGGCTTCAGCTTTCGGCTTCGCTTCGGCTTCAACTTCGGCTTCGGCTTCACCTTTCTCTTCACCTTCTGCTTCACCCTCTACTTCTCCTTCTGCTTCCACTTCCGCTTCCACCTCTGCTTCCACCTCTGCTTCCCTTTCAACTGCTACTTTCTCCTCACCTTCCACCTCTTCTGGCTTCTCCGCCACTGGCACCGCTTCTCCTTCCATCGGAGGTGCTGCAGCCTCCACTTCACCAGTGACAGGCATCAACACGTGCTCATCCGCCACCTCCTCTCTCACCTCCACTTCTTCTCTTTCTGCCTCTACCTCTGCCTCTGCCTCTACCTCTGCTCTGCCTCAACTTCACCCACCGCTTCGGCTTCTTCGCTTCGGCTTCGGCTTCGGCTTCAACTTCGGCTTCGGCTTCACCTTTCTCTTCACCTTCTGCTTCACCCTCTACTTCTCCTTCTGCTTCCACTTCCGCTTCCACCTCTGCTTCCACCTCTGCTTCCCTTTCAACTGCTACTTTCTCCTCACCTTCCACCTCTTCTGGCTTCTCCGCCACTGGCACCGCTTCCTTCCATCGGAGGTGCTGCAGCCTCCACTTCACCAGTGACAGGCATCAACACGTGCTCATCCGCCACCTCCTCTCTCACCTCCACTTCTTCTCTTTCTGCCTCTACCTCTGCCTCTGCCTCTACCTCTTCTGCCTCAACTTCACCCACCGCTTCGGCTTCAGCTTCGGCTTCGGCTTCGGCTTCAACTTCGGCTTCGGCTTCACCTTTCTCTTCACCTTCTGCTTCACCCTCTACTTCTCCTTCTGCTTCCACTTCCGCTTCCACCTCTGCTTCCACCTCTGCTTCCCTTTCAACTGCTACTTTCTCCTCACCTTCCACCTCTTCTGGCTTCTCCGCCACTGGCACCGCTTCTCCTTCCATCGGAGGTGCTGCAGCCTCCACTTCACCAGTGACAGGCATCAACACGTGCTCATCCGCCACCTCCTCTCTCACCTCCACTTCTTCTCTTTCTGCCTCTACCTCTGTCTCTCTGCCTCTGCCTCTACCTCTGCCTCAACTTCACCCACCGCTTCGGCTTCAGCTTCGGCTTCGGCTTCGGCTTCGGCTTCAACTTCGGCTTCGGCTTCACCTTTCTCTTCACCTTCTGCTTCACCCTCTACTTCTCCTTCTGCTTCCACTTCCGCTTCCACCTCTGCTTCCACCTCTGCTTCCCTTTCAACTGCTACTTTCTCCTCACCTTCCACCTCTTCTGGCTTCTCCGCCACTGGCACCGCTTCTCCTTCCATCGGAGGTGCTGCAGCTCCACTTCACCAGTGACAGGCTCAACACGTGCTCATCCGCCACCTCCTCTCTCACCTCCACTTCTTCTCTTTCTGCCTCTACCTCTGCCTCTCTGCCTCTGCCTCTGCCTCTGCCTCAACTTCAACCGCTTCGGCTTCAGCTTCGGCTTCGGCTTCGGCTTCAACTTCGGCTTCGGCTTCACCTTTCTCTTCACCTTCTGCTTCACCCTCTACTTCTCCTTCTGCTTCCACTTCCGCTTCCACCTCTGCTTCCACCTCTGCTTCCCTTTCAACTGCTACTTTCTCCTCACCTTCCACCTCTTCTGGCTTCTCCGCCACTGGCACCGCTTCTCCTTCCATCGGAGGTGCTGCAGCCTCCACTTCACCAGTGACAGGCATCAACACGTGCTCATCCGCCACCTCCTCTCTCACCTCCACTTCTTCTCTTTCTGCTCTACCTCTGCCTCTGCCTCTACCTCTCTCTGCCTCAACTTCACCCACCGCTTCGGCTTCAGCTTCGCTTCGCTTCGCTTCGCTTCAATTCGGCTTCGGCTTCACCTTTCTCTTCACCTTCTGCTTCACCCTCTACTTCTCCTTCTGCTTCCACTTCCGCTTCCACCTCTGCTTCCACCTCTGCTTCCCTTTCAACTGCTACTTTCTCCTCACCTTCCCCTCTTCTGGCTTCTCCGCCATGGCACCGCTTCTCCTTCCATCGGAGGTGCTGCAGCCTCCACTTCACCAGTGACAGGCATCAACACGTGCTCATCCGCCACCACCTCCTCTCTCACCTCCACTTCTTCTCTTTCTGCCTCTACTCTGCCTCTGCCTCTGCTCACCTCTGCCTCAACTTCACCCACCGCTTCGGCTCAGCTTCGGCTTCGGCTTCGGCTTCGGCTTCAACTTCGGCTTCGGCTTCACCTTTCTCTTCACCTTCTGCTTCACCCTTCTTCTCCTTCTGCTTCCACTTCCGCTTCCACCTCTGCTTCCACCTCTGCTTCCCTTTCAACTGCTACTTTCTCCTCACCTTCCACCTCTTCTGGCTTCTCCGCCACTGGCACCGCTTCTCCTTCCATCGGAGGTGCTGCAGCCTCCACTTCACCAGTGACAGGCATCAACACGTGCTCATCGCCACCTCCTCTCTCACTCCACTTCTTCTCTTTCTGCCTCTACTCTGCCTGCCTCTGCCTCTCTGCCTCAACTTCACCCACCGCTTCGGCTTCAGCTTCGGCTTCGGCTTCGGCTTCGGCTTCAACTTCGGCTTCGGCTTCACCTTTCTCTTCACTTCTGCTTCACCCTCTACTTCTCCTTTGTTCCACTTCCGCTTCCACCTCTGCTTCACCTCTGCTTCCCTTTCAACTGCTACTTTCTCCTCACCTTCCACTCTTCTGGCTTCTCGCCACTGGCACCGCTTCTCCTTCCATCGGAGGTGCTGCAGCCTCCACTTCACCAGTGACAGGCATCAACACGTGCTCATCCGCCACCTCCTCTCTCACCTCCACTTCTCTTTCTGCCTCTACCTGCCTCTGCCTCTCCTCTGCCTCAACTTCACCCACCGCTTCGGCTTCAGCTTCGGCTTCGGCTTCGGCTTCGCTTCAACTTCGGCTCGGCTCACCTTTCTCTTCACCTTCTGCTTCACCCTCTACTTCTCCTTCTGCTTCCACTTCCGCTTCCACCTCTGCTTCCACCTCTGCTTCCCTTTCAATGCTACTTTCTCCTCACCTTCCACCTCTTCTGGCTTCTCCGCACTGGCACCGTTTCCTTCCATCGGAGGTGCTGCAGCCTCCACTTCACCAGTGACAGGCATCAACACGTGCTCATCCGCCACCTCCTCTCTCACCTCCACTTCTTCTCTTTCTGCCTCTACCTCTGCCTCAACTTCACCCACCGCTTCGGCTTCAGCTTCGGCTTCGGCTTCGGCTTCAACTTCGGCTTCGGCTTCACCTTCTCTTCACCTTCTGCTTCACCCTCTACTTCTCCTTCTGCTTCCACTTCCGCTTCCACTCTGCTTCCACCTCTGCTTCCTTTCAACTGCTACTTTCTCCTCACCTTCCACTCTTCTGGCTTCTCCGCCACTGGCACCGCTTCTCCTTCCATCGGAGGTGCTGCAGCCTCCACTTCACCAGTGACAGGCATCAACACGTGCTCATCGCCACCTCCTCTCTCACCTCCACTTCTTCTCTTTCTGCTCTACCTCTGCTCTGCCTCTGCTACTCTGCTCAACTTCACCCACCGCTTCAGCTTCGCTTCGGCTTTTCGGCTTCGGCTTCACCTTCTCTTCACCTTCTGCTTCACCTCTACTTCTCCTTCTGCTTCCACTTCCGCTTCCACTCTGCTTCCACCTCTGCTTCCCTTTCAACTGCTACTTTCTCCTCACCTTCCACCTCTTCTGGCTTCTCCGCCACTGGCACCGCTTCTCCTTCCATCGGAGGTGCTGCAGCCTCCACTTCACCAGTGACAGGCATCAACACGTGCTCATCCGCACCTCCTCTCTCACCTCCACTTCTTCTCTTTCTGCCTTACCTCTGCTCTGCCTCTGCCTCTGCTCTGCCTCAACTTCACCCACCGCTTCGGCTTCAGCTTCGGCTTCGGCTTCGGCTTCGGCTTCAACTTCGGCTTCGGCTTCACCTTTCTCTTCACCTTCTGCTTCACCCTCTACTTCTCCTTCTGCTTCCACTTCCGCTTCCACCTCTGCTTCCACCTCTGCTTCCCTTTCAACTGCTACTTCTCCTCACCTTCCACTCTTCTGGCTTCTCCGCCACTGGCACCGCTTCCTTCCATCGGAGGTGCTGCAGCCTCCACTTCACCAGTGACAGGCATCAACACGTGCTCATCCGCACCTCCTCTCTCACCTCCACTTCTTCTCTTTCTGCTCTACCTCTGCTCTGCTCTGCTCTACTCTGCCTCAACTTCACCCACCGCTTCGGCTTCAGCTTGGCTTCGGCTTCGGGCTTCAACTTCGGCTTCGGCTTCACCTTTCTCTTCACTTCTGCTTCACCTCTACTTCTCTTCTGCTTCCACTTCGCTTCCACCTCTGCTTCCACCTCTGCTTCCCTTTCAACTGCTACTTTCTCACCTTCCACCTCTTCTGGCTTCTCCGCCACTGGCACCGCTTCTCCTTCCATCGGAGGTGCTGCAGCCTCCACTTCACCAGTGACAGGCATCAACACGTGCTCATCCGCCACCCTCTCTCACCTCCACTTCTTCTCTTTCTCCTCCTCTGCTCTGCCTCTGCTCTACCTCTGCCTCAACTTCACCCACCGCTTCGGCTTCAGCTTCGGCTTCGTTCGGCTTCACTTCGGCTTCGGCTTCACCTTTCTCTTCACCTTCTGCTTCACCCTCTACTTCTCCTTCTGCTCCACTTCGCTTCCACCTCTGCTTCCACCTCTGCTTCCCTTTCAACTGCTACTTTCTCCTTTCACCAGTGACAGGCATCAACACGTGCTCATCCGCCACCTCCTCTCTCACCTCCACTTCTTCTCTTTCTGCCTCTACCTCTGCCTCTGCCTCTGCCTCTGCCTCAACTTCACCCACCGCTTCGGCTTCAGCTTCGGCTTCGGCTTCGGCTTCGGCTTCAACTTCGCTTCGGCTTCACCTTTCTCTTCTCTTCACCTTCTGCTTCACCCTCTACTTCTCCTTCTGCTTCCACTTCCGCTTCCACCTCTGCTTCCCTTGCTCAACTGCTACTTTCTCCTCACCTTCCACCTCTTCTGGCTTCTCCGCCACTGGCACCGCTTCTCCTTCCATCGGAGGTGCTGCAGCCTCCACTTCACCAGTGACAGGCATCAACACGTGCTCATCCGCCACCTCCTCTCTCACCTCCACTTCTTCTCTTTCTGCCTCTACCTCTGCCTCTGCCTCTGCCTCTACTCTGCCTCAACTTCACCCACCGCTTCGGCTTCAGCTTCGGCTTCGGCTTCGGCTTCAACTTCGGCTTCGGCTTCACCTTTCTCTTCACCTTCTGCTTCACCCTCTACTTCTCCTTCTGCTTCCACTTCCGCTTCCACCTCTGCTTCCACCTCTGCTTCCCTTTCAACTGCTACTTTCTCCTCACCTTCCACCTCTTCTGGCTTCTCCGCCACTGGCACCGCTTCTCCTTCCATCGAGGTGCTGCAGCCTCCACTTCACCAGTGACAGGCATCAACACGTGCTCATCCGCCACCTCCTCTCTCACCTCCACTTCTTCTCTTTCTGCCTCTACCTCTGCCTCTGCCTCTGCCTCTGCCTCTGCCTCAACTTCACCCACCGCTTCGGCTTCAGCTTCGGCTTCGGCTTCGGCTTCGGCTTCAACTTCGGCTTCGGCTTCACCTTTCTCTTCACCTTCTGCTTCACCCTCTACTTCTCCTTCTGCTTCCACTTCCGCTTCCACCTCTGCTTCCACCTCTGCTTCCCTTTCAACTGCTACTTTCTCTCACTTCCACCTCCTCTCTGGCTTCTCCGCCACTGGCACCGCTTCTCCTTCCATCGAGGTGCTGCAGCCTCCACTTCACCAGACAGGCATCACACGTGCTCATCCGCCACCTCCTCTCTCACCTCCACTTCTCTTTCTGCCTCTACCTCTGCCTCTGCCTCTGCCTCTGCCTCTGCCTCAACTTCACCCACCGCTTCGGCTTCCGCCTCTGCTTCCGCTTCGGCTTCGACTTCCACTTTGGCTTCGACAGCAGCTTCGACCTCGCCTTCACCTTCAACTTCACCTTCAGCTTCAACTACAGCTTCAGCTTCAGCTTCAGCCTCAACCTCAGCTTCACCTTCAACTTCTGCTTTTCCTTCACCTTCTGCTTCAGCTGCTGCCTTTAACTCTGCCTCTGCCTCTGCCTCAACTTCACCCACCGCTTCGGCTTCGGCTTCGGCTTCACCTTTCTCTTCACCTTCTGCTTCACCCTCTACTTCTCCTTCTGCTTCCACTTCCGCTTCCACCTCTGCTTCCACCTCTGCTTCCCTTTCAACTGCTACTTTCTCCTCACCTTCCACCTCTTCTGGCTTCTCCGCCACTGGCACCGCTTCTCCTTCCATCAATGGTACCGCGGCCTCCACTTTACCAATCGCAGTCCCCAACTCTTTTTCATCATTGTCTTTCTTCTTTGATTTTATTTTTTCCTTTTCTTTTTTATATTTCTCTTCCTGTGCGCCGCCATCTATTTCCTCTTTTTCATTATCCTCTTGTGATATTTCTGGCAATATAATTGGTATTGGTTTTTCTATTGTTATTTCCTCATTTTCATCGTCTTTCTTTTCTACCGCATATCTTCTCTCCTCTTTTGATTTACTTACTTTTGCTGTCTCTGCTTTATGTTTGACTTCTATCTCTTCAATCGCTTCTTCTTCCTCTTCCTTTTGTAGTGTTTTTTCTTCTACTTTATGCAGGTTTTCTTTTTCTTCTTTATGTGGTCCTTTTTCGATTTCGTATTTTTTCTGCGTTTTTCCTTTTTCGTTTATGTCACTTTTTATTGTAGTTTGCGGCGTCTGGTCTGGGCTAACCTTGATGGTTTCGATAACAGACTCAGTTTGCTTTTCCTTTAAATTATCTTTGTAAATTCTCCCTTCTTTAGCTAATGAGATTAATTGGCAATTTAATACGGTCATGCAATTGAAAAATTTGGAATTGAGGGGGGACAGGAGTAAAGGAAAGGAAAAAGTATCAAATAAATTTAGAGATTAAAACTTGGCTGCGCTTACAATGTACTTTCCTTGCAAACTCTTATCTTTTACAAATAATAGTTTCTAACATGCAAAATACTATGTGTTATACCTTTTGACTTGCGGTCTTTTGCGCAAGCTACTAGTTTTTACCCACTTTTTATTTGGGTTTCTGACTGTTAAGTAAATACCTACCTTAGCCGATTGCCCTGCCAAATTAAGTGAAAGGAAAACCTTTGGCCTGTTCATTTGCCAAGTATTTGGCCTGCGCTTGCATGCACCAAGCATTATCATATTCATCGTCATGCTCTACCTCTTGATTTATAGAACTAGGCTCAATGGGCAATATAGTTGCCTAGAGAGGAAATACTCACACTCCACAACTCCTCCATCTGCCTCTTTGGGAAGAAGTTCGTTCTCCGAAACCTCGTCGGTAACTTCGCGCTCTGTGATTCGCTCAGTTGTGTGCTGAGTAGTGATTCGTTTCTTTACCACTGTCCCGTCCGGTAAAGTTTCTTCAATTTCTTCCACCTTTCAATACGCAAAATAATCTTCCAACTTTTGCCACTTGGATTTTATGCGAATGTTTTATTGCTGTGATTTCAATGCACGCACTAATTTTTTTCAGTCGTCCTCGATTAAAAGAAGCGGTGACGGTCTCTAAGCGGGATGATTTGGTTTGACCCAACTCTGGTCAGAAATAACTTTATCCGCTGTGTGAAATAACCACTGCGATGCCTCTGTTGGATAATTATCCACCATAGACAATAAAATTTTATTCAAACATGTTTAATTTCTACCCAAACTGCATCACGCTAACGAAATTTAATACTCTATTATATGCACCCAAATGTCCGATTACGCACTTTGACAACCTCTTCCGGTGGTTCGATAATATATTTATCGTTGTCACCAGCTGCAGCTGCGTTGAAGACAGCCTCTTCCCAGTCGTGCGCCGACAGGGCCTGAATAGTCTCGGCAGTCTGGACTCGTTGTTTGACAACTGTCCCGTCTGGCAGCACCTCCTCCGTTTCCTCGACGAGGAAACCCTCCTCTGGACGACCCTGGTGGACATCATGACCAGCTAGACCTGTAGGAGACGGTGTTCCCTCGGCCGCGGCTGCTCTGTATGCTGCCTCAAAGTCCTCGTCAGCATTGTCCAGTTGTTCCATTGACGGGACTCGCAACTCGTCATCTGAAACTTATTTATTTCTTGCTTTTATTCAACCGTAGCTTCAGTAAACTGCTGAAATTACTCGTGCCATTTATGATCAGCCGATGCTACTTTTGTGTGAGTATTTACGATTCAAAGCAAAATTACAACACTCACGACAAGGATGCTAATTTTTTGTGAGCAAAGAAATGCTTTCGTTTGTCTGCAAACTCACCGGCTTCTACGTGCAGGACATCAGTTGGTCCGACAACGGGGGTTTCGACCTGGCTGGCCCCACCTGCTGCTCGCGACATTAGTGGGCTGAACTCTTGTTTCGGTTTGCACTTTACAGCCTCAATCTTAGCTTCCGTAACCAAAACATCCTCATGGTCTATATGAGAAGGGATAAACATTCATCGCTGTAAAATTGCACCTTTCGGTATCAACATAGGGTCCTCTCATTTCCGCTCTTTTTAAAGAAGCACAAGCACATAACGATTTTGCTAGGTTAATATAGGATATGCGTGACAGAAAAGAAATCTAACATCCATTTTTTCGGACACGCTTAACCTTCGCCTCTGAAGCACTCAGTAAAACTGCTTGTCCATCAAGGCTTTTGGGCGCCAAAATATAGCCAGTGGAAAAGTTCTAATTTTACATTCTATCATCTGTCGGGGTGATAGTGCAGTTATTCTTGAGAACTCAGCTAAGGCGCATCTAGTTTCAAAATATTTACATTCGTTGCCCAAGAATGAAGCATAGTGCCTTGAATAGAGGAATCAGCTAATTAAAATCACGCACGGTAAAGGCTAAATTTTGCCATGCTCAATGCAACATTTTGGCAAAAACTGTACTACTTTAATTAGTGATATAAGAAGGGAGGTACCGGCAGACTGCGAGATAACGGATATCATGCGAACATCGGAGTCTAGGCCCAGGGCCTCGACAAGCTCCTCAGCGGCGATTTGTCGGGCCACGGAGTCGGCATGAACGATCACTTCCTCGGGCGGCAGGAGATTCTTCCGCGCCAGATTTTCCGAGGCTACGATGAACTCATCCGTAACTGGCTTTATTTCATTGGCCGGTAATTCAAGATCATCCTTTGATGAAAGCATTGGCACCGCCATTGATGGCGGTCGCTCGAGACTGGAACTCTTGATCGAGGAGGCTACGATGTAGGGGACCTCCTCACTCGGCACCGTTCGAGCTACGACAGGGATGTTTGAAGTGGGTGAATTCAGTTTCTCAGGGATCCAAATTTATCACGTGTCGTAAACTATTGTAGTCTTATTTGCCATTAGTAGAAAGCAAAAGTCTTTAGCGGTATGTGAGGTACATTGATACAGAGGGTAATCTTAGAGGTAAACTCACGAGTCCCATCAACAGCAGTTGGCGGTGGCGTCTGGTCCATCGTGGATACAGTTGGAGATTCTGATCCTACGTAAATGCAAATCGCTACGTATCGAACAGCAGTCATACAACTTTGCAGTATGCGTTGATACGTATGTATGTATAAATATGTATTGATAATTTTAGTGTTTATTGCATAACTTTAATAATAATGCATAAATCGGCTTCGACAAATGAACTCAAACATTCAAACGGTTTTCAGTGAGACTGTCCGAGCACCTCATTAGAAGGTCAAGTGAGAAGCTTGAGTGTTTTGCCATTTTAATCACGATACAAACTAAATTTTTGAACTAATGCAACATTCCCTATCTTCTGAAATGTCCCAATGGGCTTCGATTGTAATTCAGAAATTGTTAGTTGCAATCCTAATGAAAAATCGAGACTTCCCTTACAAAGCTTGTCCATGGACATTTATCCCATGTAAGGGCTTAACTACTTGAAACCAAAAAGTCTTTGACATCGTGATCTTATGGCCTCTATCTTACTTAATAGCTTTGATATGAATTGATGAACAGCTTACCAGGATGTGCCGCAGCCACTTCAGCAGCGCTGGTTGCAGTGATGACATGATCTGTTGAGGTCAGCGGCAGTGGTGGCGGTGTATGCTGAGGAGCGATGGCACTAATTAACTGAATGGGATGCATCAAGGAGGGTGTCTCGGACGAAGTCATCTCTTCGTCGATGTGGTGCACTCGCGAGGCGATCGGCTGGACGTCCAGCTCTGCTGGCGTGTCGGCCACGTGGATACCCAAGTTCTCCAGCACCTTCCTCATGCAAGAAGCTAAATTCAAAGTGGAAAAAGTAAACTAATGTTTTTTAAACATTGTTATAATCGGCTAAAGCAATTAGGTGAAGCCCAAGAGTGTAAGTGAATGGCTGTCATTCGTATTGAATACTGCCGAAAGGTGTTGTTGATATGTTAACTTCGAATTGTTGCAAAAAGTAACACGTTACTCGTTGCCATCAAGGATGTGAAGTCTCCCTTAAAGTGACATACTTTCGAGTGTTTCATCAGTAAGGGTTCAAGCTACTTCATTTTGGTACGTCTTGCCATCAAACTCGGCTTCAGAACCAACATAAGCTTACTTCATGAATTGGAGAAGTTCAACCCACATCCATCCTGTTCAATCAACAGTTTACGAAGGTTGTGGGAAAATAAAGCTGAGCAAATGATACATACGAACAGTCGCAGGCATTTAGGGAGGCAAGGTGCACCGAAAACCGTATAAACGTCCACACCACCTGATACACTGGCGGTTCATTGTTGCCCTTTTCTCAGCAAATGTTTTGATTGTTTCATTAATCAATTGAGTCCCCAAGTTGGTGCATTGTTCATAACCTGTTATGAGGCCTTTTCAGCGACGAGTTACTTTATCTTTTAAAGATGAGGCATTTTGAACATGGCAAACTATTGAAATAAGATATGACGCTTTAGGACATTAAAAGTTCATTTTGGTTCCGCTGGAGATACCTCAAACTTCAGAAATACGCTCCTTTCGATCTTTATAACTTGCCATCCCTGTGGATAATTCTCGAAAATGTTGAAAAACCGCGCGCTTACTCCCTTCTGGTCGGCTGAACCGACGTTCAGATATGCCTTAAGTGCAGTAATAGTCGTGGCTGAACCGGGCAAGTGACCCAGACGCAGGCTCTAGTGTGTCTCCAGCACTCTCTACAAGCCAGCCCTCGGGATCGTGACCGTTTGGCATATCCGTGTGTTGACTCACCTGCGCTAATCAATAAAGACGTCTGCTCTAAAAACCATACCTACTGGGTACTTGCCTGGACTGACAAATTCGGTCTTGATGGGGACCAAGCTGCTTGCACTTCGCATCAGCGCATAACCAATGACTACCTGGTTCGGCTTACGTTACACGTTTTTGTTTTTAAGGAAGCGTAGTAACTAATACAACGAAGGTAAATATAAATGGTGGGATGTCTGTCTTCTGGCCATAATTGACTTCTAGGACGATTGTATCTTAATAACGCACCGGAATCTTCTGGAAGGGCGGTGCCTGCTGCGGCAGAGCGCTGCATCCAAAGGGCGAGCATGTGCCGACAGCGCTCACGATCTGCCTCTGGACCGGTCTGTGCACCCACCAGCAATTCTTGCTCCACCATTTTGAACTTCTAGGACGATTGTATCTTAATAACGCACCGGAATCTTCTGGAAGGGCGGTGCCTGCTGCGGCAGAGCGCTGCATCCAAAGGGCGAGCATGTGCCGACAGCGCTCACGATCTGCCTCTGGACCGGTCTGTGCACCCACCAGCAATTCTTGCTCCACCATTTTGATGTCCTCGGGCGAGAGACCCAACTCCTTCGCCAACTGTGGCCATCGTGCACCCACAAGTAGTGCAATTTCCCTTACGTTTAACTCAGGTCTCACTGTCTTTGTTGACATCTCTTCCGTCGTCGAAGAGTCTGGATGGAATGGGTATGTGAACATGAATTGTGGTAGCTTATAACCAGGACACAATAGCTAGGATCGATAATATGTGGGTTCTGCTCCAATTGCCTACCGAGCCATCGGCCTTCGACGGCATCACCAGGCATGCGAATTTCGAGGACAGTAATAGGCTGTTCGTCGTCAGTGGCGGCCCCGACACTAGAAGCCTCCCTTGGCTCGCGGTAGACCCGAAGGTGGCCTATTGGAGGTGCTTTGGTACCTGCAGGCTGACGTACCCGAACTGGGTAGGTCAAACGGTTCTCCTGGAAGGCCTGTACGTCCAAACTTAGCTGACCCGCGTGTGCAGGGTACGAGAAGATATCGCCCACCGTCTCCAGCCAATAAGCTTTTGAATCCGTTACCTGAAATGCGGAAAGGCTGGAGTTTTTTCATCAAGAATACCAGAGAGTATGATTAGATTTGTACGACCAATAATAGATGAAATGCAAGCTTGCGCAGTTTATGCTGTTTAATAAAGGTATTGCAAGAAGATGCGTCAGGAGGTATACCTCAGTCGGAGGACCAACAGCAACGAGTTGAAACTTCTCCTGTTGCTCTAACGTTTTTTCAGGCACATCATCGATAAGGCAAACGCAGCGGAGCTCTGCATCCGCAGGGTGGAAGACCTTTCGTCGAAAGCGGGAAGCCCCTAAAGTGGTTGCCGGGATGGCATCAGCCGATGATGTCGAAACCGAAGCTGCTGCTTCGTTTGCCTCAATCGCCTGGCGGTCTTTAGGAAGCCGAGCGTAGACGGCAAATCTTCCAATATAAGGTGGGAGTATGCTCTCCTGATAGACCCGACTGGCCACCTCTGCCACATCCTCAACACCCTGTGCGTCCACGAGCCATAATCTGGGGGAAGAAACGGGATTTAATCTGTTAATGTCTGGTCAAGTTATGATCCAGGGCTGTTTCACATTTTGCATCAGTGAAAAATGTGGAAATTAACTTGGAAGTAGGAGAGGTGGAGAGGGCAACTAACCTTGCAGAGACGGTGGTGGTGAAAGAGACGCAGTCTTTGTGACGAGTCATTGTGGTGGAGCCCGTTATGTCTTCCCAAGTGGCCGGTGCGCAGCCGGCGGTGATGGAGCAGAGCAGGTGGAGGCTTGGTGGCAACGGATCTGATTTATGCACCCCCTTGAGTGACTGTCGTGGCAGCGGGATGGTCACCGTTATTGGCTTATGGAACTTGCGTCGTCGCGGTTCCAATGTGACCACCGGCGAGAAGGTGGCTCGGTTACCCACCATCTTATTTACTACGTAGGGCTGAATCACTTGGGCCTAAAGAGGTTGTTAGCTGCGGTTTTGAGAAAGCAAATGACGACAACCATTCTGGGTTGCCTTTCGCAAGTCAATAGACTAGGGAGTCCTTCAAAGGTTGGCTTCATGGATTTCATTCCAACAATCGCGTGGTAACTTCTGTTACTTATCTTAACCACTTTTAAATCCGCGGTTTGATAGTGATCTTCGCCCACCGCATGATTTCGTTGTGGAAATTGCAGCCAAAACTGTAATTTCATCCATTATTACTGTGAAAATTGCCCATTAATCAGGCAAATACCATCGAAATTAATGCAAAATTATTGGATAAGCACGGACACGTTCCTATAGTTTGGATCAAATACCTATCTCATAGCCTTTTGATGTGGAACGTAAGTGCTAACAAGTAATACAAAAGTGGAGGCGGTGAATTACCTGTAGACCAACTTTGATGCGCTTTTGCAGGGCGCCCTTGGGGAAAACGGCTTGCACCTTAGGAGAGACTGTGGATGCCAGCACTCCTCCGTCGGGGCCGATGAGCGCGATCTCCTGGCGGAAACGCGAGATGAGCGCGAAGAAACGTGGTACATCCACCATCAGAATACGCTGGATCCGGCGCTCTCGAATTGATGCTAACGGCTCGATTTGACCTAAACATCAACGCCTCTTCGCTAACTTGACCCAGTTAGAAACGGACGATACATAGGTCAAGCAAATACTAAGCATTTAGAGATGAATAGCAGTAATCAACAGGAACGGAAACGCACTCAGCTTGAGTACAGCCACAATAAAACTTTGCAAGAACCCACCAAATGCAGTTCCTAAGGCGTCTTGTACCGACTGATCGGTTGATTCAAGTGGATGGGCCTTCCACGAATCCCCGTGATCACATCTCAGTGTGATGACTTCTCGATCACGTCCCTGGATGGAGGCAAAATGCGGAACCTCGAGAAGGATAGGCCCATCGAAACGTACGTTGCTGGGTGACATTTCGATTATTCTAAATTGAAAGAGCATATATTGTTTTACGAAATATTGATGATGGGGAGGAAGTCAGATATCTTCATTTGAATGTCCGTTTACTTGCCTGCATGCAAACGCATCACCGTCGTTCAGGTGGGGGAGCCGAGAGACGCGATCCGGTCGCAGTAGTCGGCAAATTATTCGTGTGGGACTGGAAATAGCGTAGGGTGGGATTAGGAATCGAAGGTCTGGACGGCGCTGAGCCTCTACAAATCCTCCACGTGCGTCCACAAGGAAAGAAACAAGGAATCTGAAGTGAAGCAAAAATCGACCAAATGAAATCGAAAGCACTTTGAGAATTCATAATTCATAGTAAAACAGAAATGATGGTTAGATAAGTAAGTCTATGAACATTCATGTCGACAAATGTAGCATAGTAATAAAAACAAATACAAAGCACAGCCAAGTTTGAATATTTTTTCAGGAACAATTTAAAAGCCATAATATCGTACCCAGCCTTTACTGGTTTGCAAACAGCCTCGAAAGCCTCCCATTCACTGGAGCCACGAGGTGTCGCGTTCGACATCTCAACGTCCGATTTCTGCATAGACAATGTTGATGTGCCCTGAAATGGATTAGGGACATTATAGTAAGCGTGATCACAAACCGCGGTAAACGATGGGCCTTGGTCACTGGAGCACCAATGGAGAATGCTTTGTGTGATTCGTAAAATAACTCACCATTAGCTCGGAGACACGAGTCGGCTCATCGAGGAAAAGTCAAGATCATAATGCGATTTTTATAAATCCAAGAAAGCGCTAGTTACATTTGTAAGCAGTATCTTGCAAACTTTTCAAGAAGCATCTGGAGCCTGTGCTAACCGATCAAGAAAATCATTTTACAACAACTTGGGAGCACAACAGCTAATTTACTTGTGCCGTTACTCAAAATTCCCGGCTGTTTTATCCGTTTTACTGGCGAGGGTGTGGCAGGCAGCTTCGTATCGTCAATGTGAACTAATGGTAAGTAAAAAAGTCAAACACTAAATTTCGAGAAGGGAGGCAAAACGATACCTTTGTGCGCACGTGTATACTCCATTTGCTCGCAGAGCAGATTGTATGAGGGTGATTTGAAGAGAGAGAGTTCACCAACAGAAGCTACAACAAGCACCGATGTTTACAACGATCAGAAAATTGTGGCATTTCCTTTTGAAAATGGGTGCATTATCTTTACCTTTCTTTTGGTCTCGAGGATGACGACGCATAATGACAGGAGTGGAGACAAGTTGATCACCTGCATGCATGACAACATTGAAATTTGTACAGAAACTGACAACACAGGGACGGCAGAAAATCAGGTTCGGAAAATTTGATTTTTTAAAATAATTATGGAAGATCAAGTTACACGGGCTCTTCTATTTTTGTAGAAAATTGACCGTACCTAAGTATGACCTAGTGCTTAAAAGGAATGGTTAATTTTGGAGATGTTTTGTGGTGGTGATAAACTCTAGCTACAAGCACTTTACATTAGGGGCAGTCTTATTTATATTTTGCTGCACATTTGCGCTATTGCATTTGGGGTAGCAGCTGCTAGTGAGAGCGTGAAACTTGGCCTTGTTTAGGAAGTTGGGAGTATTTACCGATCAAACACACATTTTTGTGGGTGTGTTCTATCGGTAAATGGGTTTATAAGTTAAGTTTAGCAACGTCGATAAATTGCAAAAATATGTGGATATGATGTCCTTTGAATAGCACACATTTTAATAGATTTATCACCATGTGACCGCCTAAATCATAGTCCAGGTCTCAGTCAAATGCAAATTGAAACCAAAGGCATGATTACGTGGCGGTGACAAAATAGTGGCTCTTTTACAGGTACTATGGGAAACAATTCGATTTACGACACAAACGTTAGTTCTGAAAGAACTAACATTGAAGAGCAATGCACATCGAACCGACATTAACGAAGTTGTGAGCGGTAGACAACACAGAGACTGAAGATAGGGCTGCGAAGGCGGAAAATAAACACTCACTTTCGTCCTCACTTTCGACCACTGCAATACGATCAAGCATTTGGGTAGGCGAATCGAGTACCATTGAGCCATCGACGAGAGCTGGGTCGCCCTGTGAGAGGCCATCGGCACTGGCGCCTTCGAGGCTAGGCGTATCCCAGTCTGATACCGTGGTGGTCACCCTCGAGAGGTTTTCAAATATGCTTGGGTAGTGTTGCCGCTTTGCCACTTGCGCTGCCGTCCAGCCTTGCTAGAACCCATGAAGCACAATGCGTCGCCTTAGCGGCAGTATTCAAAGTCATTACAGCGAAGCGGAAGGCATCAGCCCGCTTTATTTAACATTTACTTTATTGGTGCATTTGGAATCTTACCCCATACACAGTCCAACACCTGTAAATGAAGAGCGTGCTTTTACAATTAGGCCTGTTGATGTTTGATCACCAGGCAGGCAATGCAAAGTGCCCATCATTCCATCGCACTTAGGCAAGTCGTGTTTAAACATATCTTCCTTGTAATCTTGCTTCAATCCCAGGGAGTTTGGCCAGGATGTCTCTGAAGTTGACGTTGTGAACGTTAAGAACTTGTAAGATACTCTGTTGAAACTGTTACAGGGGATCGCTTTCAAGACCTTGATGAACTTAGCCACACCCTAGCTGTGAGCTAATAGCGTCAGGGTCTATCAACTTAAACAGTACGTTCACAAGCCACCTCTGTGACTGGATATCAGTGTAAATCGTATCAAACAGTAAACGATGAATACCGTGTTCAAGTCAGTTTGCATAGGTGAATAAGGACTTGTTTTATGTACAGGGAATGCATACTTCAGTGAATTTCTAAGTATCAAGATAGGAAACGTGCCTCTACTTTGTCCTCTGTAACAGCACTAGAAATGAAATTACTTCCCACAATTAAAAAAACCGCACAAGAGAAAAAAACTACTGGAAGAAACTATGCACCGAAGCCTGGACCCTTCAACAGACAGAATACATGCCATCAAAGTTAAAATTTTAGACCTTAATGGCGATTGCTAAACAAATTAGAAATTTTGACGTGATTCTTAGCTATCGTTTGTCCTAAAGTGAGTCGGTTCTCGATGTTTTTTTCGAAATCACCAAATCCATTCTGAAGGGTCCAAAGATTTGCTTCAAGATAATGATGCGGGTAGTGTAATAGAAGATAATCAAGGCAAAGCCAAGACAACGTTGGGTGCTTTCGTCACTTTTCTCGATGCTGTGCCTCATACACTTCTCCATAAATAAACGAATTTTCAGAAAAAAGCACTTTTTACGGATAAAAATCCAGTGAAAATTTGGACTTTTCTCCCAGTTGGTGATGGTGAAGCCTGGACAAATGCTAGTATCAAGAGGAAAATCCTGCCACAGGATGACTCACACTGAAAAAACTGAATACATTGAAATATCTTCCCTTTTTGCTGCACACATTCTATAAGTTCTAAAACTGCATTCAAGAGCAGCTGCCTTACCTCCGAATTGAAGTACCACGAAAAGGAGTATGATTAGGGAGCTTACCATAGTTCGACTTTTCGGATCGGCGCCCGCATTCAGAAGTAAATCAATGATCTGTGAGTGACCCTGCTGGGCAGCCAGGTGCAGGGGCGTGCAGCCCATAATCGTGCGACTGTTGATCGCGCCCTCCTTGCCCGGATGGGCAAGAAGTAGCCTAACCAAAGGTGCACTTCCTCTGTAGGCAGCCTCGTGCAGAGCCATGTAGCCATTTCTCGTCTGCATGTTCTGATCAGCTCCGTGAGCCAACAGGAATTCCGCAACGTCCACACGACCTGCTTGTGTTGCCAAGTGCAGTGGCGTCAAACCGTCCTGTAAATGAGATGAATTAAAAGGCTTTATCCAAACTTAGTTATGTAACGACTGTGCGAAGCAGAGGACGAGGAACCTACGTTGGCAGAGCAATTGACTTGAGCGGAGTAATCATTCACTAAAGTTTGCACAACTGTAAGTTCGCCTTCCAGAGAGGCGAAGTGTAGGGGCGAGTAGCCATTCTGGGACAGGCAGTCGGTTGGGGCATTGGCCTTGAGCAGAAGGGTGGCAATTTCCGGGGTCTTCGCTTTAGCTGCTAGGTGAAGTGGTGTGAATCCGTTTTTGCATTTGGCTGTCACTTCCGCACCACGAGATAATAAAAATTCAACCGCCTAAAAGAGATGGCTAGGTCATTTAGCCGTTCATTTAGAGGTAAAGTTTACGAAAACAAAAATTTTGCGTTCAATTTTAGAACTAATGTTGCTTGCGCCGATAATAGTCTTGCTGCGCTCTCTTGCAGATTCGGGTGTCTGAAATTTGTGAATGTTACTGGTTTAACTCGAAATTGCTGGTGTAGTGCGCTGGAGACGATGGACACGTCATTTAAAAACTGAAAAAATTTAGTAAAATAATGTGGCCAAAAGAACCCCAGGAGGAGTTACCACTTCTTGGAAGATATGACTCCTCGAGGCCATTGAGCCGGTTGGAGCGAAATTTGCGTCGCAGCAAATTTGGACAGTTAAAAGTCGCAAATGAGTGTGAGTAAAGAATTTTACTAACCGCGAGAATCAAAATGGATCAAGGTGAAACTATGCTCACCTCTGGGTGTTCGTAATAGATGCCGACATGCAAAGGAGTGAGCCCATTCCTCGCTGCTGCATTAGCGTCGGCATTGGCTTCATCCACGAGGTATCTTATTGCATCGATCTTTCCATACTTGGTGGCGATGTGGAGAGGTGTATAGCCGCGCTAAAATCGGGTAAAAAGCCATAGCTAAAGCAAGATTACTTTTAAGATCAACTTGAATATGGAGCATCAAGGATAAAAACGCACAATGAATAGGAGGCCAAATTTAATGTTTGAAAATTGCTAGCCTGTCATTAAATTAGGCACAAGAGGTTGACTGAATTGATAAGCGGATGGAACAATTTCCCAAAGCACCCAGATATGTCAATGCAGCTACCATATTTTCTACCCGCAATCGCAATGCTATGAGTGAGAAATGTCCTTTTTGCTGCTCTAAATTTAGAGCAATAATAGCATTGGTAAAGTGCTGCTAAATGCTTTGCGGATCCACCGCATTGAAAACTCTGTGGCAGCAGGGACTTTTCTACGAACAACATCCCGAGAGCGTCAGAAAAGCACACTTTGCTAAAACGGTTATGGAAGGAGCATCAAAAACGAAAGCACCTCAAACAGAGACGAATTACAACTACTTTTCTATACTTATGCAGCGGATGTCACGCTGACCATTAGTTGACATCCAAACACGTTTCACCGAGCACACTGAATAATTCCACCTTGTTACCCCTACTAAAACTAGGCGCAAGGGAGCGTCTCCACACACTTTTTTGGTAAAGATATCCTACTCTCTTCTACGACCTGGTCGCTGCTTCTTCGTCTTCAGTGTCTCATCATTAATTTCTGCCTGTATTTTACAACGCTCAGCATTTCCGACATTGGGGCCAACCCATTTTTACGTGAGCCTGTACCCGCTTGCGGCACCCACTGTCTGGCACCTGTCTGACTTTCTCAGGCCTCTCATTTATCGATGGTTTGACCAATTTCCAACCACTTGTCCCTCACCTGGTCCAGCTGTGTGCTGCAAATGAAGACTGTCATTCACCTTTGTTGTTTGTCTCTCTAAAGTGTTTTACTAATGAGCCAAGTTAAAGAGTCAGATCACGCAGTCCGTAGCTATGCTTGAGCCAACCGATTGTATACCAGTACCTCGCTGAAAGATGGCTTTGAAATGTTTTCCTTATTCCTTTTACTGAGTTTGCGTCCACTACTCAACTGCAATTATACTTTGGAGCATAAATGTTTGTGGTGGCACTGCGAGTATCCAATATGTGTTGCGTGGTAGTCTTCGGTCCAAACATGGAAACTACCCCAACGCCTTCACCACTTAATTTTAGTCTTCAGAGTATTGGATTTGGTGCTGGTGGAACAGGGAAGTCAATGCTGTTTGACTATGTTGTAAGCTATTGAGAAAATGTCAATGAGATAGTAGATCACGTTGCCTTGATCAGATTTCCAAGTGTGCAAGAAGTAAACTGCTTAGAATAAGCATGGCCTAAGATAGATTTACACGCTGCCAGTGTGTTTTGGCTCATGGGTTACAATACTTCTCTTCACCCTGCACTAATTCAGTGCACAAACTGATCAGAAAGTGTTAAAATTATGTAAAAAAGGAAACATCAATGGCACTCTCCCAAATCACGTAATAAATGGCGGATTGAGAAGGCTAGCGTCGAGTTGAACTTGCATGTGTCGATTGTAACGCTAGTTATTACTATAGCTTTGCACAATAATGTAAGCTTTTACGCTGTGATTTGAACACGAGAAATTTGTTTCCATTTACAATGTCTCAAAAGACTACCTCGAGTTTCACTAAGTAGTACAGGTGGTAAACTCTGCAATAATCACCTGATCGGGACAAGTAGTGAACGGGAAAAGCACATACCTTGGTGCTCGCGTTCACTTGAGCGCCCTTTTCCAAGAGGAGGCGGATTATTTCAATGTCGCCAACCTTTGCGGCTAGATGGATGGGTTGGTGCTTTCCACGAGACTCCGACTGCACATCTGCTCCGGCCTCGATCAACAGCTTTACGATTTCTGCGTCCTTCAGCCGGAGGGCTATGTGCAGAGGTGTTGCTTTTTCCTATCAAGTAGGGAGAAGCAAGAACATTAAGCCTCTGATGTAGGGACTTTGTGCTGGAAAATGAGGTTGCCCCATCAGGAGAATCACGATACACACAAGAAGTGACTACAATGCACTCTTTTGCGCAACCATTCAAAGGAAAATTACATTCTGTTACACAAACTCTTTCTTAGACTCTAATGGCACGAATCTTGTCTCGAACATGTGTATGCTTCATCGGTTTCAGCTCGAGTCTCGGATGAATAGAATCTCGATAATCTAGGTGTCTACATACTCGTGGTTTAGAAAGACTTGGCATGTCAGTGTTGCTTGCCAAGTCACTTCAACCAATGAATTGACCTCGCTTGAGAGGTCCCTTATATGAACTATCTTGTTTACAGTTTGGGATTGTGCATTTTTAAGCCTACCTGATAGCCATGACCTCCAAAACTGATAGTTAAGGTCATGATGAAACACACTTGATGCCCACCAAACAACTTGACAGTTGTGGTAGACTTTAAACTCGAAATGCCTTACAATGAACGGCCATCCATCTAAGTGAAACACCTTAAACTAAATATAGTTTGTGCATAGATTTATCTCGTTGGATCACAGAATTTTCCTATGCAGGGCCATTTACTTCTTTGTCTAAATATACGTTCCAGAAATTGCTAAGAGGAGAAAAAAATTGAACAGTTTTGCTAGGACCTTCAAGCACTTGAAAACACAAAGGGACTTCATGCCTTGCCAGGCCCCGAAGGCACTCGTACCTGCAGCCAACAATTCACCTCTTTAAAATACCATATATTTACCTTCGAAGGTTTCGAGTTGTCATGAATTAAACAAGCTCCAAAAGAAAAAACATTCTGGTTTCACGTTTTTTTATAAGTTGTGTAGGCGATGAAACATTTCTCGAGCTTTGCCCAGATCGGCTCAACTTCTTCTATCTCACTTTGTAAATTTAGTCCAACTAGGCACCTCGGTCGGAAAAAAAACGAAACAATTTGGAGTCATAAACCGACTCAACTTTGGCTTAGATTAAGCTGCCACCTGAACTTCAAAAATTTTTTCACAAAAGTCCTCATTCTACCCGCTCATCAATATCCAAATAAGCAGTCCTTATGAAACGAAAAAAAATGTCATTTTAAATCCTTTTGGAGAGCTTTCTTTGTGTTATTACGGGGAATAACGCACAAATAATCCATCTGTGATCAATTTTATTTTAACCAGACTAGCATGAACATTGCAGTGAATCCTATGAGCAAACATTTTCTGTCCTAGCTCGCCTCCATGCCAATTAGTCAAAAGTTAAGGCTTTCTATTTGCTAGTTTCGAAAGCCGTAGTAGAAAAGGCACATTATTTTGCACAAACCTAGTCGTTGGTGTACTTTGTTTATGAATCTCCTCCGTCCACATTATAACAATTTTATCGAGCTGACGCTAGTTAACTTAGGCAAGCATAGAAGTAGTTTCAGTTGCATTCATTCGTAATTCCACATTATTGACTGATCCTTTACTCAAGTGGTAGAAAAGAGAGAAGCTTATGGTCCATTCTCACCTTGGCTTTAGCATTCACAGAGGCTGAGTGTCTGAGTAGCAATTTGACGGTGTCGACATGGCGTCCGCGAACTGCGAAGTGAAGGGGCGTTTCGCCGCGCATTGTCACCTGATTCACATTGGCGCCGCGCTGCAGAAGCAGGATCGCCGCATCTGGACACCCAACGAAAGCTGTCGCATGCAAAGGGGTCAGACCAGCCTAGGGACAAAGAGAAAGAGGCGGTCTCGGTGACTGACACCTGCAATCATTGGACTTTAACCACTACTGTTGGTTATCATTGCTGCTTTGTTCTATCAGATAGCATGCGGCCAAACTAATTCGCTTTGAGTGAGATTTACTCCTCAAGCGTTTTTCTTACTAGACTTAGCTATCTTCGCTGAAATATCGCCGAACAAACTTTTTCCAAGTCTGTGTCTCTACGGCGATTGTCCTAACTTCCTGGATAACCAGAATTGGACTTTAAATTAACAAAATGAGTTCAAGTTAACCTTCTATTTTATGACAATTTCAACTCTTCATGTTGAAGTGGAGATTAAATTGGCAAAGTTTAAATAGGTTTGTAAGAGAGTAATTGGAATTATCAGGTCAATATTGATAGAGGAAGCATGTTTTTGCCGTGATAACGTTTTGTTTCCATCACTACAAGCATTTTCTTTTGAAAGGAAGGAGGAAATAGTAAAAGACTACCTGAGTGGTAGCATCGACGGCGGCGCCTTTTTTGAGAAGTAGTTCTACAATCTTCACCTTCATCTTTTTACAGGCAACGTGGAGGGGGGTGAAACCATTCTGAAACACAAAACACTCAAATTTAATGCCTTTCTCCGATGAAACATTTTTGCATTCGTGTAAATGAAATGCCTTCACATCGCAAAATAGTTGAGCATTACAAACACAGGCGGCAGAAGCGAGTTGGAACGCAGTACAATAGCCTAATTCGAAGTACTTTTACCGCACGTATTAGTGGCCTCCAAACACGCGTTCAAGTTAGCATAGGGGCGTCTTCACCAAAGTTAATCCAACTGTTCATAAATTTTACACTTGACAAATCAAGGTTTATTCACGCACACACATCACTTCGACACACCCTGAATTTGAAAGCCAAACTTTTGCTTGTTTGATCATCCGCGCCTTCGAATAGTAGCCCGTTTGAGGTTTGAGAGCAACAATGTGAAGCGGTACTTTGTTACGATTCAGATACGTATGAAAATGGCCAAAATGCCTACTTTGTCGAAGAAACCTTCAATAAAAGAGCTGACGGTGGACTTACAAACGCACGAAGGTTGGGATCACAGCGATGATCCAGGAGTACCTGCGCGACCTTTATGTTGCCACAGTGAGCAGCGATGTGAAGGGGTGTTAGATAGTCCTTAATAGGCAATAATAAGGGACAAATAAGTTGTAATAAAAAATTTTGAGTTATGCTGCCAGCCTGTGCAGCAAAAACACGTCTGTAAAAATAGGTCTTGCCTTTCGTTTCCGGAAAGGGAAAGCAAAATCATTTCTCCCCGTAAATTAACAAAGACAAACTTTACTTCCTGGGATTCTACTCATTGTGCTAGCGCATTTTACTTATTTGGTACGCAAGCAAAGGTACAGAATTTTACTCAAACCTATGACAACAAATCGTAACAAAATCACGATTTTTCGCTAATGCTCCGCTGAATCGCCTCCCATGGATGGATTTTGACTTTGAAAGGCTTCAGGAAACTAACATGTCATTATGATATAAGCAGTGAATATTGTCAGTGATGCGAAAACTGCGAATTTGACAATTTAAGCACAGGGAGTTACCGACCATTTGAAACGAACAATATCTTGTGTTAATGCTCATCAACAAGTAAAAGCGATTTGCTCGTCGAGATATATTTTTGACCAAGTACACCGCTAGAGTTGTTAACTTTCAGCGCACCTTGAAAGCACGCTTTGTCAAGCAAGCTAGAATTGTCGTACAGTGTAATGATCCCTTTAAAATGCTCTACATAAGATAGAGTTTGACTGTTGAGTGGTAGGTGCGGAAAAAAGTCCTTTATTGCATGAAATCACAAAAAAGTTTTAAAGTTGGTCGCGTAAAAGTTATTAATGACTTACCATAGTTACATCATTTGGTGGCGATCCTTTTTTCAATAGCAGTCTGGCTGTGTCCGCGTGATCGCTTTGGGCAGCCATATGAAGTGGTGAAAGGCCATTCTGAAAGGTATTACAACAGTAGTGCGCCTGTGTAAGGATAACCTCGAAGGAGACCTTTGACCGTCGATCTGAGGCCATAGAGTAAATGAATCAGAATACCATGAAGGCGTATCGAAATAGCTACTAAAAGATCCAAGTCTTTTGAGTACTTTATTACTGAATACACTCAACCACGTATTTGTACTCATTAGCTTTTCGCCTTGTCATTGGCCTAGTGTAAGTGCGAAATGGATCTGATTTAGCTGTGCTAGCTCTATGGCAACTGCTGAAGGCTAACTCATACCCGCAGCGAGACTAGTCAGTAAGCTGAGTAGAAAGTGTCCAAAAATATAGCATGTTTGATACTTCCGGTACTTAAATTAACAAGGAAAGTTGGAATAAATCTGTCAAGTTAAAAAGATCAACAAGTATTTATACCAATCTTTTGAGCTGTAATAGCAACTGTAATAAAGAGAATATTGAAAGATTTGCCCAGGGCCGTGAATGAGTAGGATTAGCCTACAATTTGTAGCGTCGATTTATCAAAGGTCTGAAATGAATAGCAGTGAAAGATGATACGTAGCATTAGCAGTGGAATATGAAAAGCAAGAACTGCGCCAAAAACGTCAACATCTGCAGAAAGCATTTGAATGACTTAATTTCAATAGATAGTTAAAGTAAGTCATCCAAATTTGACTTTACCCATCAGATTGGTTGGTAGGTGGGAGAATCACAATCAGATTACTAACTCTTGCTCCTCTATCACCCAAATGGAATCAATGTGGAAGTTCGGAATGCAATTTCAAAAATATGAAGATTCCAAGAATCCATGCAGTTAGAAACCTATTGTCACAAGCAATGCAGAAATTTCTTAACTAGTTGCAACCAACTTTGCTTACTCACGCATTCGGAAAGCGATATAGGTTGTCAGAATTGAGATGTAAATGTAGTCGCTCACCCTTGTTTTGGCGGTAATACTGGCGCCAGCGTTGAGAAGGACCTGTACTACGTTGGTGTGGCCGGAGCGCGCCGCCGTGTGCATCGGTGTGAGACCGTCCCGCGTTCTCGCGTCCAACTGGGCGCCCTTGTCGATCAGCAGCTGCGCCATCTCCGCCTTGCCCCATTTAGCCGCAAGATGAAGGGGCGTTATACTGTCCTGGAGAAGGCAACATTATGCTTTGCGCTACTGCACCACGCCTTAATTGTGGGCTATTAAACGATACTAAACAGTCTGGAGAACTGAGAGCAGATTGATGAATGCTTCTCTGCAGTTAGGACTTTGTGAAGTAATTAAAGAAAGCATTTAAAACGCAGCTCGCAACCGAATTGGACGGTAGGTTGGTATCCAGTACCGGTGGGAGCAAGTCAGGTTGAAAATTGTGAAAAACTGTAAAGTGTACGATGCAAAGTATAAAAGGACTGGAACAGGTAAGCTGATGCGATAACGCCTATTGACAGGTAAAGCAACTCATTTTGAGTGATTATTTAGAAACCGGAGCTAACAACACCAATTAAGCTAAGCAAGTCCAAAGCATTTAGTTGTGGGATAGTTCAATAACGGTAACACGAAGTCACTCCTTCACTGTAGTGGAGCTTTCAAGATTTTACATTTTAGAACACCTTTTAGTAGTAAGCATCATTTTTTGAAGATCTCATAAAATATTACGACAAACTTTTGCCACTTTGACTGGCTTTAGTAGAGCGTTCACATAGCTACCGTTTGACACTCTAGACGGCATTTAACTCCTTTTTGCCTTTATCTGGGTGTTCTGCGCTTTAAAGTCTTCATTATAAAAAATGAGCAAATCAAAGGTATAGTTTCTGGCATATAATTTAATTGCCAGCGTTTCCTCCGAAGGCAGATGCTAAAAGTCGAGTGCTCAATGCAACCGGGAGGGGTCAAGCTCTGGAACAAGACGTACTTTGGCACAATAATTGACGTCGGCTCCGTTGTTTATCAAGAGGCGGGCGACCTTCAAATTTCCGTACCGAGCTGCGATGTGTAAAGGTGTAAAACCGCGCTGAAATAGACGAGAAAAAGAACATGTTTCTAGTCCAATTTTCTGGCGGACACCACGATCCCTTTAAGGCGACATATGGCTTACTGACTTTGGCTTTGGATGCCCACCACCCTGTATTTGGCTGCGATGTGGGAGACAACCTGACTTCGGTCTTTCTTTTACTACGTTACAAAGTTTGAGTACCAACTTAAAGGGGATCCGTTAAAATAAATCCATGCGTAACGTAGATTAAAGGCAGAAATTTGTGGATGTTATCCGGTGATTTGCTGGCCGACGTTTACCCATCGCCACTAAAGAAAGTATGCTAACTGAGATAGATTGAGGAGTGGAGATTAGACTTGTACTGGGGACATTCTGTACAATTTTTGACTATTACCGTTGACTTCGCATTAGAGCTTAAAAACCTGATACAATACCTTTTGACTTCAGGGTTCTTAATCCAATGTGATTACTATTAGTAACAGATCCCCATGGTTATGATATTTAAATGGCCCGTGAAATTTCAGCCTGCCTAGTCACGATTTGTTTTAGTTTGTTAAAATTCAAGGTTAGCACAGGAAATCCGGGTTGTAGCTAGGTCAAGAATGTTAACGTCTACACGATCTTGGGAGACAAGCAAACCACAAAATGATTATCCCAATCTGAGCTAAATAGCAAATGATTCGGTCAAATCTTGATCAAAATTCCGCAAAAGAAGTTATTTTTCAAACTATTCGAAGTAATGCATCGAAACATTCCTGAATAATTCTTCCCAGAGGCATGAGGATGATGTCATGAGCGTCATTTATTAGGCATCCCAAATCGCCTAGCTTAATTTTGGAGGAAATCATCTGAGCCTCGGGTGATGTTTGGGTGATTATTTTTCCTTCTTTAACGGTGGTTTGAAAATGAAGGCTTAGGCTTCACACAAATTATTACCTGTTTTGGGGAGATAAATTAGCCTCTCATTTACACATCACAACTGAATCCACTCATCGTAGTATCGCAGTAGGGTGAAACTCCTTAGTTACCTTAGCAATTACATCGAATAAGACAAGGGATGAAGAGTTTAATGCTGTATAATCAGATGATGGGTCTCAAGGTTCTTGAATGCGAATTTTTATGCCCTTTCGAGCAAGGACTATTTACTGATAACGGCTTTTCGGTGTCGATTATCGAGATCTAACCAGGAACCCAAGACCAAACCCAAAGCATATTTGTAATATTTATGTTCTTTAAGCGTATTTTCTAGGAAGAGGAAGAACTTGTATTATGGGTTACGGCTACTACGCACACGTACCCGAAAATGTGACTGTTTGGCAGCCTAAGACAAAGGCTAAGCGAACTTGTTTTTAAAACTATGAAGTTATCAAAGTGACAAGAGGTTATGTTTTTATTATGATCTTTTGACAGAGAGCATGCAACTATCCAGTGACAAGTGAATAGGCCTGGGAAAAAACTTGACACGCTCGAGTGATTGATGATTCACGCACACAAACTACAACTTCACCTATTTGGCAGGAGAATGGCGAAGGCAGGAAAGTTCGCGCGCTTATCTACGCCAAGTAGCCAATCAACTGCAGCCTTCCATTGATCCCCTTCGGCAACTTCAGCCCTACACACGTGTGCTAGCACAAACATTCAGCTCCACAAGCCCAACACAACATGCCAAAAAGTACTAACAAGGATTTTAAGGATGTGTTGCATTTTGCCACGAAATGCAGTGATCCTATTGCAGGTTAAACATAACGTTTTAGTCTACCTGAGAATACACCACGTTAAAACTATACCGCAATGTTAATTTAGCCGGGTTCAGACGGTGTGAACATACACATCAAGAAATGCGTTTAATACTTTTATCAACAAACATAAAGTGCACTCTTCTGAGGTCTGATATGCGTCTGTTATGTCCCAAATCTCTTCATGGGTGCTAGCACTCCAGTTGATCTCATGAGGGTGAAATACGTCCAACCCACAGCAGTATTGTGGAGCAGATCAATGACGTCAACCTTGAGATTATTTAATGTTGTAAATTGCCCTAGCATAATAGCAACCCTTTTGTGAACCGTCACACAACATGATGCAGTATGCGCATTTTCACTGAAATCTGATTAAAATCTCCACTTTGTATATGTTCGATTCACGCAATCCATCAACAATCAGTTCCTAGTCCTTGCACAATCCGGATGCCGCCTATAGTCAGCTAAGCTAATCAAATAGAGGGCTGGCTCACTGTGGAGGCGTGATTGACGTTAACGTCGTTGTTGGCGAGGAGAAGAGAGACGGCGTGGACGTCGTCTTTCTTCGCAGCAACATGCAGAGCCGGAAGGCGACCCTTTCCTCCCGAGTCACGCTCCAGCAACAGCGAAACCACCGCATCGTGGCAGAGTTGTAAGGCCACTGCTAGGGGAGTGAAGCCATCCTGTACAAGAGAAATTCGATCCAATTATTATATGACTTTCTTTGGCCTCTCCACTTATTTGTACTCATGTGCTTCAACTGACGCCTACCTACCCATCGATAGAGGGATCTCACTTTTAAGGACTATTAATTATATTAATTTCGCAGTTTGGGCTCCCCTTGAGAGTTAGCAATTAATGTCTTCACTTTCGATGCCTGCCTCCACTGTGCACCGAGGGCGCAAAAGTTTACGACTTAAGTGGTGAAAAGCCAGTTCTTCGGGAAATCCGAATGAATCAGCCTCATATAAAAGATTCTTCTTAAGATTTCACCTTACTAGGCTCAAATATTGTATTTAAAGATGTCAATGAAACGAAAAAAGTGCTTCATCTTCGGTCCCTTATAGAGCCGCTACATCACTTGCTGATCCTATTCCGTGTAGTAGGTCACGCATGAGAACGCCACTTAAATTTGCCAGCAAATTCATTTAATACGTTGCTTCCCTTCTGCATGCGTACAATGACTTCTCATTCTTATCCACTCCAATCCAACTACAATAAGCGGTTTTTGAGCTGCTAGGGCAGTGTGATAAACGGAAGGGCACTTGGTCTTTCAAGCACTGTTCTTTTCGAGTCGGTGAGTTCTTGTAATGCGCTAATTCTCAAAACGTCAATCATCTTGAGATCTGTGGCTCAGATGTGGGTGTGACCTGTCGACTGCCCACTCTTAATGAAGTACATTCACATAAACGCCAGGTAGAAGCCTGAGCAGAGGTTGATCTTGTAGCGTTCCACTAGCAGTGACACAATTGAACATTTGCGGATTGATGAAGTCAGTGCGTTAAGAGCTAGTGAGAGCTTTGGTCTATGCACTGACCTTCTGAAAGAGCTATAATTAAATCAAGGCCTTAGCTTTAGCTATACGGTAACAACGCTTGTCCTTTTGTCATCCTTCTTCAAGGCTTAATAAAACGTCAAATTAATGGATAAACAACGCAAAATAGTATCATGATTAAACATGGTTACTTTGAACGGGTGTTCCATGAGTTTGTCGAGCACAGTACCTAAAGAGTTTCATTTCATATGGTGTTGGAGATAATTTTAAAATTGATGGAGGGCAGAAATCTTACATCAGTTGCCAAGGCCTGATCAGCCCCGTTGTCCAGGAGGTATTCTACAATGTCTGCATGATTTTCTTGAGCGGCCATATACAGTGGTGTGAATCCATTCTACAAAATAGAAGATAAATTCTCACACAAAAGACAATAAGCTTTTCGCCAAGTCTACATTTAAATGCCACTGATTTGTGGGAACACTCGGTGCAGCAATGAAGCATTGCATAAATCTTTAATAGGGAGCAATGTCGAAATGCCAAAACGCAGCCGTAAGTTGGGGAACAAACGTTTTTGCCACATGTAGTCAGATAGTAATTTCATTCCATAAAAAAGCATTTTGATTATTCAGTTTCAACTACTCAGACTACACTGAAAAAAGATTCAGCTTCTTTACAATGTAGACACTGATTGGGAAGAGTCGCAGAGTGTGGCTTTGTGACATTCAACACCACCTCATGTACAGGGACCTAAACTTCAGATAACCCACTTCAAGTATGCTTTTGCTCATGGGATTCTGTTTTCAAGCTCTTTATATTTACACCTAACAGAAATTGCATTGCGGTTGCTAAGGTATCCACAACTGTTGGAGTTGGTAAATTCTACAATGCATTGCTCATTATTACAATTCCTGAGAGTTATAGATCTTCTGAGAAGAGCACAGGTTGCGTTGAGAGCGGCATTTAAGAAGGAAGTATCTTCATAAGTATGTGGTGATATCCCATGTGATGCAAAACGCTCATATTCCCTTTAATTATCATTCTAAACATATTTTCTTCATATTTCTATACATTTGAAGGAAATCGAGGGCATCGGGTACTGCGTGAATTTTCGAGCCCCTATGAAGTGGAAATGGATGTCTGCTTCTTTTGTTTCCCAAAAGTCGCTAACGCAATTATATGACTTTACTATAATTGCATACAGCCAACAGTTAATTAAGCACTGGATAACAACTATAAAGAGGGAGTAGCAGTTCGCAGTTCCAACGTGAGCCTCAAGCAAATATGCCACTTTCACTTAATGCGTGTTTCTAATTGTCTCCAATTTTTGAAAACTGAAATGGCCGGGGACGAATAAGGCTTAAATCTTCATTCAATGCTTAAAAACACCAGCTCTTGCAGGTAGACTTGTAGCAATTGAACAGGGAAGGCATTTTAATGCGCGCAGGACAAGTGCATTCAGCTAACAAAACAGTATCAGTTTCTCAATGGGACGGCCAAGAATCCCTGTTTTAAAATGGAAAAAATATTTTGCAAACGGTAAAACTAGTAAGATAATTTAGATATCTCCTCTTAAAAGCGGGTTCTTAGGGAGTGCAAAATAACCTGAGATTTGGCATTGACATCGGCACCCCGTTCGACGAGAAGCCGAATTATTTCGCTTCGTCCAGCAAGACTGGCGATGTGGAGGGCAGTGTTTCCACGATTCGTCTTGGCGTCGATTGTTGCATGGTGGTCCAACAGCAAACGAACGACTGGCAAGTGGCCCTCCTTTGAGGCCAAGTGAAGTGCATTCAGTCCATTCTAAAATCCGCAGCACTGGTGAATATGCTTAACACACATTAGTTCTAGCATTATCTTATGCATGCAAAATTTATAGCTGTCAGTGCTTCTTACTAGAAACATTTTAAGTTAGAACCTTTTGAGGATCGTGAGCGCACGCTCAGTGGATTGCTTAAATTAACGTCAAATATCAGAGTTCAGCAATATACTCACGCTCCCACAAACTTTCTAAATAGGCTCTCAGGATTGTTGCCTTAAAGTCGCAACTTAATCTTAAAGACCTGCGCACTCTGTTAATTCCAGAGACCAAGTATTCGATTTTAAGCGTGTCAAAATCAAGACAAATATGCACGGCTTCCTTCCTGAAGCTCTACCTATTTTTTCACTCCGTGCTCCAAGCAAGATTACAAGGCAGCGGCTACAGCACTGTGTAATGATTATTGAAACAGTATTCTTCGTGTAAAAGGAAGCTTCTAGTTCTTTCGTCTTCGTCGAGACTTGGTTGATGGATGCCTGGAAGGTGATCAAATCAACTAGTCTTTGCCTTCTTCCCATTGAGGGCAAATGCACTCTTAGTTTTAAAACACTTGAACAGTTTTCTCCACAATTTGGGTAACTGTGTCATTGGTTTGAAATATTAAAATTTGCAACAATAGTGCACCGACAAGGAGTCATTGTATGGCGTCGAAAAAGTTGTTTGAGTTGAATTGAAAAAGAAAAAAATCAGGCCACTATGAAGGCTTTGATAGTCCGAACAAAACTAAGATTGAGGGTTAATTAAACCACTTCTACCGCAATTAAACAAGGCAAAATATTCACTCGGGTTATAATGCGAAAACTTTGAGGTTGTCTGCTCACTTAGGTGACTCTTTGAGCTAGGATAATGTCTGCGTTTTAGTCGGAAGTCAGTCCGCCCTTCTAACGTCTGTCGTCTCAGTAATCAATCGTCGGCCAAGATGGCAGTCGCAGTGTCTTGTAAGGAAAAAACCTTGACGATATTTCACACACGCCCGCTTTTTTTAATCAACTATGCGAGAGTATAAAAGTTATTAAACTACCAGAAAGAAAAACTAGGGTGGATTAGGCGCAAATATTTACTCAACTAAAGCTTGGCACAAAACTGTCCTCCATTTCTAAGTGTGCACGTCTTCCGTTTACACACTTGAGTCCTCGCCCCTCGCCAGGGGACGTTTTTCCTCCACGTTGCAAAATAAGCGTCAAGCAGCAATTTTCGACTTTTTATAACGTGAAGAGTGGTAAGGAAAATTCAGCGCAAGTTGAACTGCCACTTTATGCCCGAAAGTTTTGCCAAACCTTTGGCGTGGACTCGAATTAGTGTGTTATCAGCATTTGCTTGCTAGGAAACCGCTTATATAGGTATGCCTCCGAGTAGCATCTTTTCCATTATGCAAATTTCCCCGCTGCCAGGGCAAGCTGCTATGCCTTCTCACATAGGCGCCTCTGCCCCTGGTGAGGGTGGGTGTCACGCCACACCATTGCCTCGGTGGGTGGAAGGAGAGGGCTTACAGGACACTGCCGTTGACTCATTGCCAACGACGGCGGCAGCAATGGCCGCTCTAAGTGATGCAACGTGTCGACATTGGGCGTAGGCCTCCGCCCAAAAATTGTCTCCAGCTACATTAACCTTACCTCAATGCCAATGCCAACTTCTGGGGTCTAATGGTGAGAATATGATGGACATAACCACACTGCACACCTCGATCCACCAACACATGAAAAAGGGAAGTTATTTACCCGTCCACCTCATTCAACTGACCTTGTGTTGGACCTAATTAGCGGACGAGGTTCACTACCACCTAATAATTCAAGCGGGTTGGCATGTGTAAGAAAACCAAATTTCCTCCCATAATTCAAACAAGAATCTATGCGAAAACTAATTAATTAGTAGTGAACGTGAGAGATCATACCTGATATCCACTCCAGGCCAACCTAGCTGCTAGTGGATAATTTTTGCCTACTAAGCATGACCAACGCAAACGTATAATAAACTATTTCTGTGACGAGATGTTCAAACTTTCTGAGTCACTAAGAGAAAACAAAGGATTTTGTTTGACACTAAGTTGCCATGTCATCAACAAAAATGATTGAATAGTTTGACAAAATAAATCCACGATGAATGGTATTTAACCTCTTTGGCCATGATTAAATCTCAAGGAGTCAAGGCTTTTAATGGAACGCGAGACTTTTGTAATGGAAAAAAAAACTATGGGAGAAGTCCAAAGCAATGTGCTGCAACCAAAACGTTTGATGCTGAGTTTAAATATGAAATAAAAAGATTTAAATTACACTAATTAACTCTATGCAGTTCGTCACCACTCAAGCTGTGAAATGTCCTGCAGCGGTACTCCATATCTCCTTCCACTTTCTAAGGATCAGGATAGTTATTAAGGAACCTATAATTTCCTATCATCACAATGAACTAAGTAAATATGGGTTTAATGCTACAGGAATGGGGCAGTAATTGTGGTCTTGTCCTGGACCTAATAATGTCTACAATGATGGGAATTCTTGCCATGTTACTAACTGCAACGCCTTCACAACTCACGTTGCGGCAGCCCCTGTAAAATACCGTAATAGCCTTAATTAACAAAAAGGCGTGACTGATTTGCTTTTAAGCTTACAAATTCCTATGCTTACAAGTGTTTAAAAACGCATGTTGTCTAAAACTCCGGACAGTATCCACTAGCGTAAAGTATGCGAGAGCCATAACTTGTCTGTGAAATCAATTAGTACCCACAGTTAAATATTGTGTTACCCGTTATGCTTACCCTTTCGGGCATAGAGGATAAAACAATATTTTTTTTTATCATTCTAGAAACAGGACACTCACCGAACTGACGGCATTGATATCAACATTTGAATTGAGATACTCGGCTATCTTCCCAATATTTCCAGATCGGGCTGCACGCAAGAAGCTTTGTTTAGTCTCGGTCTGTTTTCGCGTCCAACGTCGGTCAAGGCGCATTTGGAGGGGGAAATGTCGCGCACGAAGGGGTTGGTCGGTTTCACGCACCGTGGCGATGGAAGTGGGGGGCGGGGAGATGGCGTCCGGATCAACGACGTCCGAGTTGCGTGAAAAGATGGGAGGAAGGGTAAAACATCGGCGGTTAGAGTTTCGTTGAACGCGTTCCAGTAGGTCCTCACGTTCCCACTGGCGAATGCTTTTTCTGATGGGAAAGCAGGCGGTGAAGGAAGCACTTCTTCGTGGTTTTCGCTCCACCGTCTGATTACCCCGTATTAAAGTGGCCTCAGGTCCCTTCTTACGTGTCATTGTTGTGCAATTTTGAGGGAATTCTCCAGCCAACTTTTTACTCCTCCTGTGAGTGTATGCAAGAGTGTGCCTGTGCAGATGCTTGAGCTATGAGTTACTGAGTGCCAATCGGCGGTAGCTAGAAAGCTTAAAATTTCCAGTTTTTACAAGAGCCAAAGCACACACCGTTAAAGCCATAGAGGACCAATAAGAACGAAAGAGCAGTCTTATTCGACAATGCACACACACAATCACTCCACGTTCTTCGGTGTGTGTGTGAGTGAGTGAGTGAGTGTAACCAGGTGTGGCAGAAGTAATGATAGCCGCTGTTCTGCTGAAATCTATACAAGGGCGTATCACCACAACCTCCCATAGAAGTCCATCTGTGTGTTCGACTTAGCATATTAAATTATGACTTCAGCCACAGTGCTTACGGGGACGCACGAAATTCCGGCATCACAGAATTTACTTGCAGCTTTATAATATGACAGGGGACTTTCGCTACCGCCTACAAACACAATCGCTTCCTACTACAGTATTTCGTCCTCACACCGCCAAATTAAAACGAAAACTTCATCTGTCGACTTACACCTGAGGAGCGCGTAGAGGTGCCCTTCTTTTAATCGTTGATTCATGCACTAGAGGCTTCGACGATTATCTCGAACAAGCCATACCGTAGTTCGAACAAATTTCCAACACTAATGACGATACGATTTCGAGGTTAGAGACATGCCTATGTGCCCTTATGACAGGCTTTACTCCCTCAGGTTATTGATGATTGACCTCATTAAACCCTATTTAGAGTGTCGTTTAAGCATAGCCAACATGACCTTGGGTGCCGCCTTCACGGCTTAAAAATCCCATCACCGTGGTGTAAACTCGGTTTGTGCATAAACATGGTAAAATGCAAATTACTCGCACCTTGCTGCCACATTAAAGCTAATCAAGTCGGAGCAGCAGTAACTTCCCATTGGTAAATACCAAAGCTTGAAGAACAATTAGGATCGATAGCAGGAGTTACGGTAAAAAGTCCAAGCTTTGGAAAAAAAGCAGGAAGAACTAGGATAATTTTGGACAGCACATCCCTAGAACGTGTTTGAGGTGGTATGCATCTCCCATTGTTTATAGCTTACACTTAAAAGCCTCCAATTGATGGTAACGTATGTATTGGAGAGCCGGAAAACTGTAGGACTCAAGAGCACAAATAGCAGTTTGAATTACTCACATGAGATCCAGCAGTGTTCGAAGTCTCCACCATCTTTCCTTTATGCATTAATGCTATCTCTAGAATGCAATGCCAAGCATGTGGCGGTGTTGACACAGACTAGAAAATCGAACGTAATGAGAAAGAGGACTCGGAATCGCGTGTCTGGTTGAACTTGAGCTTGAACGCTGGATGGAGCGGCCACAGAGACCGCTTGGGCACACCTGTCGGTGCGACGAGGCTGTTCGGACTGCACAACGATGTGGACGCACACGTACACAGGCAATGCCCTCGCGCGCAGCAACAACGACGCGCAATGGGTGAAGGGAGTGAGGGCGGGAGGGAGAGGAGGAGGAGGAGGAGGAGGAGAAGGCAGGATGTGACTTCACTGCTGCTGCCGCCGCTGATGCGTAATCCCCGAGCCGATCAATACGGAGCTGCGCGCACGTCACGCACTTCTACCCTGGAAAGGGGATGGGCCCACACCCACGCACGCACGCACGCTAGCACGCATCCGCGTGTCCGTCCCACAATTTCAGATAAACGCGCTTTAGGCCATACAAAGGCGCCTGCTTGAACCTACCCATTGACTCATTCATATACTACCGTGTGCTCCACAGCTGTCCCGAGTGCTCCGATAAATAGTAAAACGTGAAATCACCGAAGAACGGATCCAGTGAATTTTTTCGAGGCAGGTGATGTGGAAAAAGATCATAAGGGGCAAATCGAAGCAAATTTGGCCATATTTGTTCCTTATCAGCCTATTCAGCGTTATTGATTGCTCCTATTTAAATCTGACACATAAAAACCACCTTCCAAATGGCTTGGTAAATCTTGAATTGATAATTTTTGCAGGTTTAATTGCGCGATAGTCGAAGGGAGGGATTCTTTAACTGCGTGTGGAGCATGTGATGTAGATACTGACTTGACTGCAGCAACTGGATTGTAATACTTGAACGGGAATTTATGCAAGCATAAGGTCGGACTTTTCAACCTGACTTATTATAGATACAATAGCAACCTTTAGCTGGGCCAAAAAAATTCTTCCTCATACATTTGAGTCGCAAGAAGCCAAAAAAAAACAGACAGTCGTGAAATATTGAAGCACTTAAGTCAAGTCTGCAGATCCATGCAAGTCAAACTTGTAGCTACTTCATTTAGAAACGCTCCAATGGGTATATCATTGACAACCTTTCCATCGTAGCGAACCCGCATCAATGACCTTTGATTTACTACCAACGGTGAAGTGTGATTCATGAAACCGGAGAACCGCCAAGAGAGGTGCAATGCCACCTTGGCTGAGGCAACGGTGCAAAGAAGTGAAGTTACCTAAATGCAAGTAGTCGATACTGCCTGGCTAGAGTGCCAAAGAGGAATGTCAAGCACACCTTTTTCGAAAAAAGTTACCCCACGAATACGAAATTATTTTTCGCTCATGTTAATGAACAGCGATTGGACTAAAACTCTAAAAATAGTGCAAATATTAAAGTTCTAGTTTAAAAAACGTTTCCCTTAGTTGGTACAAATAGTAAAATGTTACTTCCTCATCCCATTCACTGACCAGAATATAGCAATTCTTAAGCGCACCTCGCAGACGCAAATTTTCTCCCTAATGTGGGGCATAAATCTGTCATTGCGTGCGAAATGCATGGCGTCATCCTGAAAACTCGGTGATTCTGCCCTAGCGAAAGGTGACTCGTTTCCTATGCTCTCATCGAAGTCAATAGCGGTTCTTGAGGTAGTTAATACAAAAAAGAAGGAGGTATAGCTGAAGACTCATGCTGGAAAATGGGGACCTGCAACAGAAGGAGGGAGTCAAGTGTAGAGCTCATGTGTCCCATGTGCGACGTCTCCACGTTCCACCTTAAGAGAACTGTTAGCTTGTTCGGTGGAACTGCTAGCACCATTGACAGGAACCAGCTACTCCTACTTAGATCCCTGTAAATTTACTGTAGCTGAGGCGTGCAACAAGCCTCTGGAAGTCTTCTTTCCCATGAATCGTATTTTAAAGTGAGAAAGGAGCAGTCAAGTTCATTACCTGTGTCGTTCACTTTTACGTTAAAACGGTGAGAAGTTTTCGTTTTTATTCCCTAAACTCGCCTGTGATGACGTCCTTCTACCCAATGGATCCTATTCAGCGTGTGAATTTTTTCAGTTGCAATAAAATTGTCGAAAAGAAGTTAATGTTAATTTTTACTGTGGATTGAATAAACAAAGTGATTCTGTTTGATTGACGAAGTTTTTCTGACCCGGCTGCTTGCTGATCCTCAGCATGGCCTAAGTGGAGATGAGGTAGGAAATAGCAGGGAGCATGGCAAAGCCTGCGCCATCTTTACTCTGTAAGTGTTTGGTAGGAAAAGCATCACAAGTTTTGCTTTACACTCTCTTGAATACTCAACCTAAGATCATCAAGAAATTCTGCATTTTGGCAGGTTTAAATGACCACCTCCGCTAAGAGAACGTCTGAACGTATTAATTGCGACTGCGAAGTGGAAATTTCAGGCTTCCTAACGTTTTTGAGGATTAATGTTATTGTATTTTTTTGCAGGTTTCTAAAAAAACCTAATTACGGTGTAAGCGATCGAGTAACGCAAACATTTGTTTAAAGACTTAAAAACTTGTCCTACATTTACAAATTCTTTTGCGTTACCAGAACCAAATGTTAATAAATAGTGCGATGGGGAGCTGATGTCTACTCTGGACTTAACCGACTACTCACGCTACTCAAGAAGTGCCATCCGATTTGCATGACGACTTAAATGAAGACATTAGGTGAATAGAGTGATCCTAGATGGAATGAGAGAAGGAGTTGAGACATTACAATTGTTATTTTCGACTTATGCTGGTTGTTGGGGGGTTTTAGCAAATTCACTACTCCCTAAGATTTTAGTTACCATTGGCTCTCTCTGATGGACTTAACAAGCGCTTCTTCACTAACAAGAGAAATTATCAGTTTAGCAATAGTGCACAGGAGGGGATCTCACTAGTTTTATGCAATTCGATTGGCAATTTTGATTTGCCCAGCTTCCAGTATGCTTCGATTGTCCAAAAGATCCTTGATACTAATTAAGTGATCACGTTATGGCCAAATGTTTACCTCCGAACAGAGTCGCAACTTCGGGAAATCTGTGTTTCCAAGACGGAGAAACAAGGCATTCTTACCTATAAAGACCTAGTAGCATATGTGTGGGCCTGATCAGCTTGACCACCTTTTGATTCATTTATTTTACCGCGTCGATTTGACTAATTATCTGTAACCTAAGTACTTTAAGTAGCCGTAAATACGTTCACATAAGGTATGACTCAGCGATCTGTCTTGAATTTTTCCTTTTACCGTGCTGCCATAGATGAGTGAGCAATTATGAGGGTTCCCTTGAAAATGTATTGAAACATTTTCACAAGGACTTGTATTCTAGCATGTCAGAGAATTCCGTGAATATTTTAACACAGTAGTGATCACATGAAATGTGAATGAGAAGGCATAGTCAAAAGGCTTCTGATTGTAAGTCAGGATAAATTTGGGTTTTTGTTCTTTATTTTGTATGAAGTGGAATACCACTCGAGGAAGACTCAACCTAATGGCATTTCCATGCGTGGTGACGTGGCTAAATTCAAAAATGTTGGTAAGAGAATTAGTTGTTAGAAGCACCTTTACATTGGCTTTGAAATCTGGCGGATCAGCAAGGTAGTTAGGACCGAGTTAGGCCATTACTGGAATCTCTGGTGCTCGTAGGTGCTTAAATGTCTACTTAAAACATGGTTATCCATTGTTTTGCATCTAAGAGGAATGCTCTGAGTTGCGAAAAGGATGTATAATAGGTGACAGAAATTTGCAAACCAATTTAATAATTCGGTTTTCCCACTATTCACGAAAAGAATTATGTTGTTTTGTATCCAGATGGTCTATATTTTAGAAGATCTTCAACTACTTATTAGACAAAAATATTGATCAAGCAATGATATGCGGTAATAAGTAAAAAAGAGCTGCTTCAAGCCTTAAAAATACCACTACCATAAATAAAGCAAACAGCTTGAATGGATGAATTATTCATCGTCCCTAATTTATGCGTACAGTCTGTTATCTGCGCAAATGAAAAATGTGTTGAGCCAGCAAAGTGGAACAGCACTGCTCTCCCTCTCTGTCCGTCGAGTGATTTGACAGCCAACGGCATGTGATTGCGATCGTTCACAGAGTGTTCATTGTTTATGTTCACTACTAACAGCCCGATCAAATGAGGGTGTCGTCAATTCTGACAGTTGGCGGCCGTCCCACCCCGGTAATTGAGTTGCCATATTAGGTGACATTCATGCCATGTCATACGTTAAAGTGTGCACTCGAGGAGGTGTTCTGACTTTTTAACAAGTTAAAAGAATGCCAAGTTGTGTTGTATTTTTGCATCCATGGCTTAAGAGCAAAGGAAATCAAGTCATTTTCACCTAAACCCCATGACCACCAAGCAACAGTGATAGAGTGTCAACTATTTAAGTATTTCACTGAAACTTGCCTTGCGTACCCAGCTCTAAAGTGAAGTCCTGATTTGTATGATACAATTTATCGGGTAAATAGATGCGATGAACAACGCCCTTCATAGGACCATAATCCACACCCTGTTTGCAAACACCTTGTCCTTGAAAATGGAGTCAGAATCAAAATTTCGACGCCATCACATATACACTGGACAGGCTATCCATTCTGAATGAAATCAAATCCCACGCTTTCTCAGAAGATCCTCTACTTTGGCAAGGCATTAAATGTATACCTCAAGTGTGGTTTTATCAACTAAAAGATCAAAGCGATTATTGTATGGGTGGTCCGAATGAAATTTCGATTTCTAGAGTCTAATTTATCTGTCAAAGCATTCATCCATTTTGTGATGCAGGCTAATACTCATGCTAATCAGCGCTTCAAACTCTCTATCAAAACAATTCATTATATTCTGTAAAAAAGCTTATCACTTCTGGTCTTTCAGGCTATTCCCGACGCCTTTTTATTGACTCCACCCGGAAGTAATAAGATTTTGCATGATTCCCTATCATTTACATATTCTTCGTGACTTATTTCGATACATAAATATCTCAGATAAAGTAAAGTTTAATAAAACTTTATTACCGTTGCTTACTTATAAGGCAAGGGTAATTACAGCTTGCTGGAACAAAGTTTCGAAAATCCGCCAACAAAATTGTACTGTATTGGGGCAGTGCCACAGTGGCAGGGATTTATAGCACAACCCCCTTTCGAGGCGTCCAAACTCTTGCGAGGATGATGTGGGCAAACGCTCTCCAAAATATTTATTGTTATGTAGGCACGATAACTATGATTTATGGGAGAGTTCCCGCTTGAGAAAAGTTGTCCCGGAGTGGAGATCTTTAAACCAACCAGAGCATATAAGTTTAATTTTGAGCGACAATGCATCCTATAGAGCTCAGGCGACCTGGCAAGCTATAAACTCTGTATTGTAAAGGGATTTTGGCAGACAATTTACAATAGAGGTGAAGAGTCGTGAAAAAATAAGTAAGCACTCGTAATCAATTTTAACAAGTTATCAAATTTATAAAGCTAGTAATTGTCTCATTGAGATGAAGATTTGTACTGCTTTGCATCGAATAAAATTCGAGTCTCACGGCAATGAGGTACCGTATTTGTCGTGAACTCAAAGAGTGGAGAAGTTGCCCGCTAAATAGGTGTTTTACGCAATAACCCGTTTCCCTATGAGGGGATCAGCAAGCAAGAAGTCAAGAAATCTTGATGTTTGTTGCCAAATAAAACCGCACAATTCATTGTTCCTGGGCTATTCGATGAATCATGACACCAATCATCAAAAGTAATTGGCAATTCTAATTAACATATTGTAGGGGCTGCCGTGCTTTTGCGAACCTGTGTCGGTAAATTTACGATTTACCTCTGTTGATAAATCCGCCATGATGGTTATGAAATTTTCAACACATACAAAAGGAGCATTAGAAGAAAAAGACTCCCTTAATTAGGTGCATAAATCTGATGTCACTCATTTTTGTATGCAAATTGGAATGAGCAAAAGATGGTTGAATTATAAAAGCGAGCTATTCTACAAACTTGGCCGTGAGGATGTCCACAATCGAGCGGTTAATTTAAATCATGACAATCCATGCATGGGCCTAAATATTATAAATTAATGGTCACATTGGTTCTGCTTAGAGAGTTCGCTAATAGAGTCTTGGGAGAAGATCTTCCACTGCAGCCAGATGCCTTCTTGTTTCAAATGGGATGAAATTTTGCACTACCGAATTGACCGATCCACCTCTTGCTAAAAAACGAAGGTGGGATTGTCCGCAGAACAGTGATATCCCAGAGCTGTCTCATTATTTTAGTCTCAACCAGCTTCGGTTCAACAGCTCATTATAAAATGATAGGTAGTACATGGCACATATGTGTGAGGAAATCTAGATGATACTTGAAACGAATCCGCCAGTTAATCGCAATACATAAGCACCGACCGTTTAAACTGGACGCTGTTCAAAAGGAAGGTAACTTTGTCAAAATTGTTTGTTGCTTTAAATGGCAAAAGCTTTAGAGATTAAACGAAATTTTTACGAATTCACAGATTCGCAAAATTTCCATGAGAAGTTAGCTAATTTGCGGTCATTGACTTTTCGCAGGTCTGGGAACTATGTTAACTCCTCGAAAACCCTACAAGTGTTTACGTTTCTCTTTTAAAGGGTGCTGCATTAGGCTAACTCAGATGGAAATAAACTCCTTTAGAGGGATTACTTGAGCCATCTGTTTGGGGATGAACGCTAGAACAAAGCATTTATTGGCCTTTTAAGTGACCCGTGCCAAACGTCCGTCCACGACTCCTGTTGTGCTGCAGAAATTCTGGAATCCAACCTCGAGAATGTTCGAAATGCTATTCTACGTTTTCCCCTATCAAATCAATCGATGTCTGTACACCTTTTTAAAGGTTTAAAATTCAGATCTGATCAAATAACTTATGTGAAAATGCGGTTTATTTTCTGGAGGTAAGTTCGCCCAACTAGAATCGCTTTTGCCTATAAGTGGTAAAACAGTGATTGGTTGTTTACTACTAAATCCTAACTTGATTTATATCCGAAGAGACGTAAACATAATTGTATTCCATCATGCAAAGGATTGGATTTACACTGATTTCTCGACTCGTAAAAATAACTGTTTGCATTTTAGGATGAACGCTAAATATAACTATTGCTTTGGCTAAAAACCGCTTAGTTACAAATCGTATTCCTTCCGCACCTTATGTGACCTTAGACATTTCAACATGGGAGTTACAAAGCCTCAGATAGTCGGGGAGATAAATTGGCTTCCTTAAAACCTATGGATCAAAGAGCTCTCACATCACAGGAAGCCAATGAATGATTTTGAAGGAAAGAATAACTGGTTTACGCAAAAAGTCTCGATCTTCAGACTAACCAGAGGTGAGCGTAGAATGCAATTCTCGCCTTTCCGTAAATCAGTTACACTAGCTGGTAACAGTTGATAGAGTCACATCTTTAGCCCATGGTTCAAAAAGGCGCCTAGGTAACCAAACCATTGAGTAGCTTTTACTTGATTTACTAATCAAGTCAAAACGTCTCTTCTGCTCCCCTTCCACCACCTAATTATTTCCGATTTGGAGCAGATGGCAGTGCTTAAAAAGCACAAAGAAGATATCTCCAGGGTCTAAGCAATACCTAGACGAAAGGCAACTCACCAGTCACACCGCGAAAGCTGGTGTCTATGCAATTTTTGCTGATGCTAGCACTTCATAATGAGGCTGCAAAAAATAAGGACAGGAAAGAGGCTTCTAAATTACTACTATGTGTACACACCTTCTGAAGAACCTTCTCAATCGTTTATCTCAGTTTATTTTAATCTCTGAGGCAGCAAATAGCGACTAATGCAAGGTGACTCGGAGCATAGTATAGAATAGGAACCTTTAAGCTCCACTGCAGAATGTGCGTGTAGAAAGTAACGATTTGAGCTTCTTACCAACTTCTGAGCAGTTACATTCCAGATTTTTCAAATAAGGTCTAGCCTTCATCAAATTGCCTGTTTTAGGATTCGTGTAGCCATCTGGTTCCTCGCACACAGTATCGGTAGTCCATTAAATGGTATTGTGTTGTCCATTGACAGCTTTATCAACTGACGATTTGGAACCGAAGTTAAGCATCCCCACCAAATGAGGCTAGTCGTGTTTACTTTCGAAGTGCATAGATTAAAGAGTAAATAAATTGAATAAATTGGAATGCCTGGTTATTTATGGGTCAAATGTAATGCGCATTTCACCATCCCCATCAAGTTCCCCATCTGTAATTGAACTGTCCTACATTTTAATGTTGGATTACATTTGTTTTCTTTTATTGTGAATATTTTTGCATTGACGACGACAGAAGACGTGGTCAATGCGAAGGACCACGCGCAAGGCCCTGACTCGGCCGATAATTGCTGTTCGAATGGTTAATGAAGGCAAAAAGCAAGTCACAATGACCTTGTAAGAAGCAAAAGCGAAAACTGGATTTGAACAATTTTTACTTCCTACAAGATGTCCAAATCAATTTTGGATAAGGTCACGCTGTTTCGATAACTTCAGGGTCAAATTACCTGCTCTACTGAGGACAATTTCAGCCCACCAACATACTTTCGTTAAAAATATCAAAGCGATACACTTCAAGTACTTCAGAATGCAATTATCCTTGGCGATAAAGCAGTGTTTTGAATTACACGGAAACAAGTTATTTGTTTTTGGCATGTGCTGAATTAATTTACGCTTTGCAATAACTCATCAACAATGGCCATGATTTTAAATGAACATAAGCAAATGTTTAGGCTCAATTTACCAAACAGGCTAAGAAAAACAGGTAACTTTCACATTTAAAACCTTCATCCATCTCACTGTTAGGCCTTTTACAACATTTGCATGCAGATTTTTTGAAAACAGTGCACCATCGCAGTCTGACTTCAGGAAAGCGATACCTCTTTATTGTAAGTGGTATTCTCATTTGACATTGGCCATAGACCACAAACCAAACAAATCACACGCTCATATTCATGAATGCTATAACAAAGTGGTCGTCGACGCCCACTTGGGAGCGGCTCTGTAACCACGGCCACAGTTGACCATGCCTCGTCAAGATTGCCAAGTCAACTTTTACCACTGCCATATGCAGTTTTCTTTTAATCATAATTTGGTATGGAGACCTTAAGCAATTAAAAAAGCATGCATATCATACAAGGCTGGATTCAATTAACTAAAGTGAACGCACGGCCGTAACATCCCGCTCGTCTTCAATGTTATAGGTACTGGCCGGATTCTTTTTTCTTACGATAACCTTAGTTACCGTCAACAAAATGTTAATGAGTATGTAAAAAGTAATCACTCCTCTGACCTAAGAGAATAAAGAAGTGGTTCTAATTGTCTGCAACATCCTAACAGTTGTTTGAGAGGATCGCAAAAGATGTGGTTTTGTGTGATAATATACAAGATTGCTGAATTTAGTAGAGTATTAATGCTACTGGAACGCGTTTTGGCCAGTACAATGTGGATTGAATAATATATGAAGGGATAAAGTGGACAAACTATCACACGAGAGGAATTGTGGCAAATTTTGCTGGGATGTGCTCAGCAGCAATTTGAGGCAGACAATCGGACTTAGGTTCCATACGGAAGGCCACTAGCGATTCATCTTCACAAAGGTTAAATTTTAGTAAACAAGTCTATAGATATTTGCTCGAACGATCTTTCTTAAAGAGGTGCAGTTTAATAGGTATATTTAAAGAATTAAAATTGAGGGAAGTCCGATGTCATGAAAATAACACACTTCAAATGAATCTAAAAACAATTTTGCATAAGGTATTGTCTTACTTTAGTAGTTTGAAATTATTCGCCTCAGTAATCAGGACATTTAGGGTGTAACGCGTTAGAAAAAGTAGCTAAGTTTCGGTTTTCAACATTATTTATGCTTGGAAACCGTAACGCCCACGATTTCGCCTCATCTATAGTAAATGACTAACCATTTGATCCTCAGTCCTCTCGGACGTCTTTTTGGCAAAATGGAATAGTGAAGGCTTTGAGGTGTGGTGTTGGGCTTGTTCTTTGTTTGAGTCTTTTCTGCTCAATCTTCTCGAGTCGGAGTCACGGGAGGATATATCGCTGGTTTCCCTACCTCCGGAGGACACAAGCGACATCTTTATCGATTTATTCGCGTCTTCCGCTTTGGGAGTGACTTCATCCATCCCTGTGGAGACGGAGTCGTGAAGGCAAAGCGGAAGAACTGGGCGATTCGCCTCCTCGTTGGTTGGTGTACAGGACCCACTGCTGCTGTGTCTAGCTGCAACATCCTCAGCGGATGTGGAGGAATGGCGTTTGGGTGAGGTGTGGCGCGAGCGAGATAGGGTGCGCCACCGTTTCGGTCGCAGGAAATCGAAGCGACCCTTCTTCTCTCGAGGGGTGTTGGAACTGCTGGGTCGATGTGAGGCCTCAGGGCCGTCTCGGTGTTGGTGGTGCTGCTGACGAGGCAGCGTGGCTGACTTACACTTCTCTTCGTCACCGTGTCGAGAGGGTGTCGGTGACCTTGACAGCCAATTTCGCCACATTAGATGCTAGGTGTACCAAAGTTGTAGTCTGATGTTTCTCAAACAAATACCTCTGTGCAATTTCACCCAAAGAATGAACCACACTGTGTGCGCGGCTTTTATGCTATTTGTGAGGAGGCTGGTGATAGGCCAGTAGATTCAGGGGTCTAGGGTTGGTTGCGACTGCGTAGGTGCGTGGGTGGTGGAGGGCTATATGCGTTACGAAAGGATCGATTTTCGTACTACCTCAATTTTTCGGAGGTGGTGGGCACGCCTGGTTAGCGGGGTCTCAAGGCCATGTGGCCTATCACTTTGGCCAGGTTTATGGTGAGAGAGCGAGAATGAACGAGATTAGCGCTCGTAGTAGCCGTGTCGACCACTTGCTACTACGGTTTGCCAGACGACTGTTGATTGGCTGATCGATTCGCAGCTCTTCAACTTCTCCCATTGGCTCTGGCTGACTGACACGAGGCATACACGTGCGCTCGACGAATGGGAGTTGCTTATCAGTTGAGTGGGATCGCCGCTCCAACTTTCATCTTCGGAAACAATGGTGGTAGTGGTGAGCGCACTGCCCCAAACTAATGGAACATAACATTCCTGTTTAGTGTGTAGTAGATGAAATGCTTATCTTGAGGTACTGCAGAACTCATTGAATTCTTATAACAATCTCCACTTACAGTACCCGTTTTCGGGCGTGAGAAGGCAGTGCAACTCGAATATTTGTTGCATATCTCTAGTTCACTTCCGCAAACCATCCATTAGCATAAGGCTTGTGTAAACATGACCGACCTCGAGTGCATGTAGGAGTTCGCACCAACATTGTAAATTATGGTGATATTCCGTCCATAAGGGCAGTGTGTTGTTGCTTTTAAAGCCCCCGAATAATCCTGATTAGTGTGTAAAAACCTCTCATTAAAAAACTACCCAGTCGGACAGGTAAAATGCAGCAACTTATCTAGATACTCACGGGTTTATTTCAGAATTCAATGCGTAAATTAGGGATTCCCGCAATTAAATCAGAAAATGTTGTTTGCGAGACGTTGAAAAAGTGTTGCAAGCTGGAGTTTATCTTGATAATAGACTTTCAAAACAAAATTATCATTGCCTGGCAGTGTAGTACTTGCATTTCTATTCCACCAAAGAACTTTTACATTGCACCCTAATGTAGTTGTGACTCAAATAATTTGCATTGCCTTACTACCAAGCATGCTGCAGCATTGTTTTCCACCGCTAAGGTAAAAAATGTTGTGGCTGCGAGGTTGATGCCAAATAAAGCTCCGCCAAACGGAAATTGAAGAATCCCACTTGAAACCCACTCGACTAGGCTGTTCATTTTACGCTCCTCACAGTAACAATAGCCTCATTCAATTCCCCAAAAAGGCATTTTCAAGTCAGTTTTCATTTCTCAAATAATTTACGGCACTTGTCGATTGGTAAAAGTGATTTTGCACAGTCTATAAAGGTCGTCGACGGTAGGTGAAGAGGTAGTTTAACAAGTACCACCATTAACTTCTCTCTAAAGAAAGTGATCCCTGCAAAGCCACGAACATTTCTTCACACAGCACAACCTTTTAAGAGAGCTCGACACTGACTACTCAGCAAAATGGTAAAATAAGTCTAGAATTAGTTATTAAACAAAAACCTCAATAAGGCTTGAATGAGTTGAAAACATGTTTTGATTTGGTTGGATGGAAGATGATGAGCAATTTAAAAAAGAGTAGCAGCTACGTTAGCACTGAGAAAATCGGTGGATATTTTGCCAGTTAAGCCACTGCATTTTAAAGTGCCCTTGGAAGAGTCCCCATTTCTGCGCCCTCATGCCGTTGATGCCAGGGAACGAAGGCGATTCAGCAAAGCTCTTTTGGTTATCGAAACATACATTCGCACTGAAACGCATATTGCACGCACCTTCGTAGGAAAAAGGGAGCTTTCATGCCAGTCACGCAATATGCTAGTCGGTCAGGTGGGGATGCGATTCGCTTGCGCACCTTCTCAAACGGACTCGTTTCGTTCGCAGAGCAAATGCGTCTGCTTGATGACTTCATGAATTAGTAACTTGAAAACAATCATTAAAAAGCACATTTGATTAGTTTTGATGCTAAAATGGTAAGCAATGATGTTTGTTTTTGTAGCCTTCTTGCACTATACTCGCATCACACCAAGAGCAAATGTATCCAAGTGAAATATTACCAATTCATGTGCATTTGTGCTTCCATTTTTCTAATTGGTACACTTAATTCAATTCCGCTGAACAGCTAAATGTGGAATTTGCTCCATTGTTTGGATTGCAATCTTTGACGACCCCGAACAACCTGTCTCATGGGAAAGACTTCTCTGTGTGGTAGAGGTAAGTAGTTGGGCAGCACTTTTCCATTGGCTACCTTTGTAGATGAAATGGGGAAGAATTGGGGTTAAATAAAATATTTAGGTCAAGTGAAATTAGCACAATGAAATAAGTATTCATACTAGAAGCTTATTTCATCTCAGAGTTACATTAATCACAAAGTACTTCACAAAGAGAAGCCATTTAATTTGATTGCATCTGAATCAAGCATAAATCTGAGCATTTGGAAAACATATCTTTAATTAAATAATTCTCCAAAACAAAAATTTTCAGAGTATATCGTTCGATATTTAGACCATTTGATCCAGTCATGCGAATTTATAGCAGAAAATCTGTCAACATTAATTGTTTCTGAGTTTGCGAATTCCAACTTTAGTAATGGACCTCTGAAATCGCTAACAAACGCATCAACGTTCTGCTGCTAAATGCAGGAACTCGCGTGCCTACGGACGAAGGCTTGGAAAAATGGCGATCGTCAGCTCCCCAAGCCCCATGAGTAGCTACGAAAAACCTGGGAATTCAAAGATAAAGCACGGAAATTGACTTTTATGCCCTTTATGTCTGCAAATTGTAGTTACGTAAAAATAGACTGCTGTGATACACAGGATTCCTGAGTATTTTTTTGTTGTACAAGCAGCTTTAAGTCCCAGGGTAGGATGTAATAATACATATGAAGCCATTATGTAAATGTGTTAAAGTAAATGGCAAAAAAGTCCTAATAAACTGCTTTTAGAACTATATTAATAAGGAGCAATCGATGTGGCATAGGATAGCAAACGTCGAGAACAATTTCTATGATGCAAATCCTTCCCACCCAACTCTTAAAGCCGTTTTGACATACATTAAGAGGTATTCTTCCCTCTATTACCAGATCTTGCAGAGTACTACAAATGAGATTTTGTTGCCACTGCGTATCACAAAAAGTGTCTACAAGTCTCTACTGCCTCATTTCTTAGTCGACGGAGGCAATGAGGGGCGACCCTTGTGTGGAAATTGACTCGTTCCATTGCAATTGTTTTCAGCCAGCAATGGGGGCATAAAGTAAGGCTGAGTCGGATCACAAAACCAGATTTTTGAGACAAAACATTTTTGTGCTGCTTTTTGTCGGAGCGTAGTGGACATGCAGCATTGGTTAGTTGGCATAACTGTCTGCATTTACACCCAAGTCAACTTATCCATTTGCACATCACTTAGCACACAAGTCTCACTAGTTCGGAGTCACTATTGTGAGCATTGATGAAATGGAGATAAAATCTGCCAAGGACCATTGTATTAGCATGTGTTATCATTTCCATCCAGGGTCAGAATTCTAGCCTTACAAGAGATTAATTCAGAACACCTCGTACATTTTTGCGTTTATGGATAGGTTCGTAAAAAAATACAGCCGTAATCCCCATTTCAAGTAGATACTATATCCTCTTAGTCTTAGACTATTTTTCATCTTTTATAGCCCTTTTTGATTACTGAGTTAAAGTGCCTTTCAATGAATCTGTAACATCCTTTAACGGTGGGACACTTTTAATGATCTGGTTTGTGCACCTAATGATCACATAAACTTCTACAAAATATAATTAAAAACCGAGGACATTTTCAATAAGGTATGACCTCAAAGAGGGCAGAGGATATGCGCAAAGCAGTACCCTTGTCAGACATTTTGGCAACCTATCGTTCGCCCAACTGCTTGTGTGTGTGTGCACTTTTTGTGTGGCACCGTCTCCCAAGAAACAGACATTTACCACGTACTAATATTCAGACTTGAAATATAGGAATTGGAGCAAAAAAGTTGAATATTGACGACTCCAACTAGACTGCCAACATTAAATATGATTGGAGAAATTCAGATGTTAGTCGACCTACAGGTATACTTTTGCAGGGCGGCGAAATTGGAAGGGCGGTTGGGCAGTCACTAATCTGCACTACGAATTATACCACTGGGTAATGAAGCTGTCGGAGAGATATTGCTACTGGGTGAGGCATGGGAGAGGCACACTGACAAGTAGTGATCTGTTTCCTCCTGCAGATCGAGCCCAAAGCATCGAACAAATTGGCCCCTTGTGCTGCAGCAGTCGAACCAGATGCTTATTGTGATCTTGACATTTAGGTACCTGTCAACTTTAAAAAAAGGTTCCGTCTCAGTAATGCACTTCTCTTCTACTCTTCTAAATATCCACTGATGTTAGACTTTTTCTATCTTATTTAAAATGTCAAAAAATTGTGGGCAAAAACTTTCTGGAATTAATAGCCAACTTGGTAATAGGAGCCATTTTTACCACAAAACCTGTCCGAGACAATTATTCTGCCTTAGGCTTTATTCACATTACTCGCCTATGCCTTACGGAATCGCACTTACCTGTAGGTAAACTGGAATTTTGGTGCTTTTGTGAGATTTCGCCTATTTAACGGATTGGCATGTCAAAGCTAGGGTTGCCGGTGTCGAAGGCTTAACGTATTCTTTTGTCTATAGACAGAGGGAATGGAGTTAAAAAGAAACTGTGCGTTTTCAGGAAGTGCGCAAATAAATCAGTTTACAGCGGTAAAAAGAAACAGTGACATTTCCTTTACTTCGTCGCTTCCTCAATTATGGGATCACGTTTTAGTACTTTCTACAAAAAAAGATAAACTGCATGCTGCTGAAACGTGAAACACTTTGACCTCCATGGGACGTGGTTTGGAGGTATTAGATGGGGTGACATGTTCACAAGCACAAAGGCCCATAAAAGCTTAAAGATAGCCCATTTCAAATAACGTCATGTCATAAATTCGAATGTAACTTTACTCACCTGCGTAAACAATCCCTTGAAAAACGTATCCTTAGGCTCGCTTGGAATGGGCACTGTGGCTCAAATCATATCCAAAGTTAGATTCAAGTGATTCATAGATCTTCCACCATTCACTAGTAAAAAATTGGAAAGAGAATCAGGCCTAATGAATCGGCTCAGTTCGGAGGTTCACTTGTTCACCCTATTGTTGTTAGTTCCTAGAACAACTAGATCAGTGGATGGCATGATTGTGTAAATCATTAGTTGTTTAACTCCCGATTTGAGCAAGGGGGCTACTGTGGGTCTCCGCAATTGTACCTTCGCCGAAGGGACTAACTTCTGGACCATGCCAGCAACTTCAAACCCTTCTCTATATCGACAGTACACGTTCTGCCTTAGTATTAAGCCCTCCTTTGTATTTAGAGGAGCCTCGGGGAACTAAAGATGATATAATAAAGCTAAATTATTGTTATGATTTCGATAGTACTCACCACTTCTTCTCAGGACTTGCACAATTTCACTAACTCGAGTGGAACAATAAATGACTACTCCTCTTCAGGTAGTGCATAATGTCATAAAGTACCTCAATGATGTACAGGTTAGATCAAAAATGGATGTTTTGTCCTTTAAATGGTCCAACTCATTAAATGCTTCGAGTTGAAAATGTCTATGTACTTGATGAGCTCAGAGGAAATAGGGGAGAAGTTAGTTCATCTTTGGCACAGTCATCTGAAAAACGCAATTATCACTCTCGCGACCTGGTTGAGGCTGGTTATTACACATACCACCCCAAAGGGATATCGACAATTTCTTCAAATGGCACCAAATCACATCTCCGCAGGCATTTTCTGTCAAAATTTTTTGGCTTTTTGCTCCAATAGCATTAGACATTGCAGTGATTGCAGAGTGGGAGGGGTAGGCCTAGTGTTTTTTTTTTGCAATCAGGGAGTAAAAAGATCAAAAGGCGTTCGGGTTTGGCTGCACTTGCCAGTGCTACCGCTCTGACCATCAAAATTAGCCCAGAACGGCTATCCCACCCACACTCCCCAACCCTATCGATTGTTTCTACTGTGTCTCATCATTGAAGGTAAAATGCTATGCTTTTGCACCTCTTCAAATCTTCACTCATCACAAAAGTTTAGAAAACGAGGGTAGTACACACTCAAGCACGACAACTAAGTGCTTTATCCTACATGATTCCCATTTTGCACACACACAACTTCACAATCGTATTAAGACCTAATGCGAACAACAATTCTTTCCTTGAATAATAACTAGTACGGGTTGATATCATTGGGAACAAAAGCCTTTAAATTTTGGTCGATTGCAACCTCGAGCATTCTCAGCTAGAGGAAAACGTCAATTTACGATGGATATGTAGATCAGAGGATACGAAACGTGTTATGTCACTGACAGGTGTGCAAGTACCTATGTTAAAATCAACTCTTTTTTGGCCACCTCAGTAGGTAAAATGCCAGGTATTTCGGTTAGTTGAGTGTTTTTAGCAAATCTAAACCCAACTGTGCAAGAAGGCTTCATTTTTATGCCCATTGGTCAATGTTATTTAGAATTGGGGAAGAGAGTGATAAAAGGCCTCCATATTATACTGTTAGAAAAGGTTCTAGAGGCACTTTAAAGTTGGGGCGAACACTGGCACGTCCGATGCATGGATTTTTACAAGTAGGATAAAAGGTTTGTCTTTACTAAGCTTACTTATTTACAGTAAGTAATAAAGACTCCCTACAACAGGTTTCATTGTAATCCTGACATCATGCACTCATACATTGTTTGTCAAATTTTTAGATCTGATTTAACTACAATTTACATTAAAGATCACATCGCGAGTTTTTGCTACGTATTTACAACAAGCCTCATGTAAATTTTCATTGGAATAAAACAGAACTGCTCAGGCTCACGTTTATGCGCACAAGTCTTCCAGCCTTTGCAGAATTCTCTAAACGTCTTTCAGTTTAAATCTTCCGATACTTACATAATAATGTGAAGCACTAGCGAAGGAACTTTTTTAACTTCTTTGGAGATGACTATGACGCTACATCAATTGCATTGGCAAAAGAAGCGACTTCAATTACACGAGAAGTTCACTTTCGTCTATAGGATGATTACTCAAAAGGAAGGCCCACCAAGGTTCATTTATCCAAATTGATCACCCGGTTTCGCGCTCCACAATAAGGTAAACAACGAATAAAGCGACTTCTCAAAAAAGCGATATGAAAAGTTAGTTGGGAATTTGTCCATAATAATTACGTGAAGACATATGGGGCTTACAAATGCATGGGCAGTCTAATATTGGGATCACATATGTTCTCATTTAAGTCATAGGTGACTGTCAAGTTGTCGACCACGTTGTTGTGGACGACAAAGACTAATGACCACAAGCGTGTCAAGGATGGAATTTTAGCAGCGATTTTACGAATAACTACATATTTGGCTCAGGGAGATCGTAAGCCTCTATGGAATTTGCTTAACATCTCACGTCATTACGCATGTAATACTTTGTTTGTTTGAACCGCCGGTTTCGGTCACTTGGGTGGCCATATTTTACTGAGCCGGTTGGTCGGCCTCCGGGCCGTGCCAACAGCCCCCAAGTCCTCTGTTTCCGGAATACATGTATTCTACCCTCCAGTACTATGCCTTCTTTTACCTTAAAGGGAGTCTCGGGACGCTACAACCCAACCTCAAAAATGGTTTTATTGAAAACTCAATTGCATTGACGTTTGCTTGCGGGTCCTATCTGAAATCGTATCACTGCTTACATATCTTCAGAGCGTTTAAACACTGCTACCTTTTAAAGATATTGGTGAACTGGATTTGTAAGCATAAAGGAATACTGACCACAAATAGGGTAAAGTATTTAGTATAAAAATGAAATAGAGACGCAAGCTATTACCAGCGCATCTGAAACTGAGGAGGAAGCGCCGCTCACCCTACTCCTACCTCTGCACTCCCAAAGCGAGCAGGCTAACTAGTTACTTATATTTATTTGCTAAATCCCGTCAAAATGAGGTCGTATGGGGTTGCATTTGCTTCCTTCTTAGGGGTAAACGGCACCCGCCCAGTCACAGGTTTGGCACAGTTACTGACCGCTTCCTATCAGAAAGATGCATTCATAAAAACATTTACTGGGATATATCTTTTAACTTTAGAGAATTGGTGCTATCGATTTCGAATGATTTCTCACGACGCGTAACCATTAATGCCCTCTACATTATGTAGTCCACACAAACTTTTTAATAGTAAATAAGTCAAAAAATCAGTCTAAAAACCACTCTATTTTGGCTTTTTATTTATGACAACCGGTACTGGTCTTATTTCAAGCCGCTAAAATTAGTGCTTTTAATAATTTTCGATTACTAAATGTAATGACTTAAAAAGAATGTAATGCAGCACTACGAACCCATGTTTCCTCTATCAACCCATTTATTGATCTAAGACGATTATTATTTTGACTTGTTCATAAGTCTTAGTACCAAACTGCCAAACCATACTTTGTTTAAGATTGTGAAGACGCGTACGGTCATTTCAAGTAGCCGGTGTCAGCTGTTAATTTAGTAATGGCAGAGCCGGTCCTGAGACGGGGTCTCGAATTGCAGCAGAGAGTGGTGAACTCGCTCTACCCTATCGTCGTTCGTTATAACGCAACTTTACCGAAATGCTTTATGCAATTCAAGGACTATTCGAACTCTCCTTCTTGGGAGGAAACGTTGAAACTTAAAGGCACGTATATTTTGAGTTAAATAAAGCTACCAATTCTTTATTTTGCGCTATGTATACTAATGTCTTGGGAATTGGGCTCAAGTGAACATTAACTTGGTCAGCAGTAAAAGACTTAGAAGGCATCATATTGTGCCTCTGACTTTTAACACCATTGTCTCCTCATCTCAGTACTACATTTTAGCTTATTACGTATTCTTTTTCTGTTTAGTCGTTTTTTTTGGACGCCAGTTTCCTTTGCTAACTCACTGTTATTTCTACATCTGTACTTTCCTCTTTATCAAAATTTGCCATAAGTAAATTTTGACTTCCAAAGTTTTTTGCAATCATAGACATGCGGACACAATCTCATAAAGTCCCGACGGTTTTGAAAGTTATCGCTGACCAACCCATACCACTTTGTTGTAGTCTTTACTACTATGAAGTTAACATAAGTGCTAAAAGCCAGTGTGGGTAAGTTCGCTTGTTTATGTGCATTGTTATTTTTGATGTTTCAGTTTAACTTTCTGAACGTTTTTAAGGTCTCTTAAGGTCGGCTTTTCCTTTGACGAATCTGATAAGGCAAAACACCAACGTGAGTTCCAATTTTTATGAATGAAATCAGAACCCCTTATCATGCATTCTATGATGTGGTTTAAATGTTTTTCACTGCTACAAGCTTCACTTTGGTTTGTGAGGTTTTTGGCCCTTTCTGTACTCATGATAACATTTGAATGGAACACCCCATTACTTAGTAAAATATTCTGCTAGTTGGCATTTGCATAACCACAAACACATCTAGTCCAAATGAAGTGTCGTCTTAGATTATGGCTAGCCAAATATTTTATAGACATGTGTGTTATGATTTCAATCGAAATACTATTTGTGTAACTGGTGTTTTGCGATAGTCACGAGCTCGTAACGTTTTGGCTGCTTCTGAGAAAACTTATGAGCTACCATGCCCGGAATTAACTTTTTTCAATGCATTAGATTTGGAACAGTGAAATCTGACCTGCAGTTGATAAGTGTAATTTTCACTAAAAGTAAGTCTTGCAAACCGATGCACAACATATTCGCTTCTTGAGATCGGGGTTATCTCCCACTACCAGTCTTGTGGTTAACATATACAATAAGATATCAAAGTAAACTCACAAATTGAAACTACCTTACTTCTGTAATTCGTTAGGTTGCGCCAACTTCATTGGTTACCACAGCAACACAGGTCGAATTGGCCTCAATGATGGTGACTCTACGCTAGGGGACGAAGAAAATGAGGTTTGCGGGCCGCCTTTCGGTGTAGGCGATGTCATTGGCTGTGGTGTCAATTTCGTCAGTAATTCAATTTTCTTCACTAAAAATGGGATTATTATTGGCAGTTCTAGTGTACACAACAAATTAGTAAGTTACTATACCCTGTTTATATCACACTTTGCTGTCTGATGCATCCGAACTTCTTGTCCCTCGTCTGAACTAGAAACCAGGTCCTATTGATTACCCATGCGTGATAATTCGAGGCAAAAGCGCATTTAAGAAACGGATTTTAAGCACTATTTCATTGTTTTTACCCACCTTACTGTATGCTTCAACAGATTGTTCGGTCAATAATGGTCGTTTAACCAATTTGCCTACCTGGTTGGTTTGTGTGTCTGTGTGGTGAGGTTTTAATTGGAGGAAATTTGACAGTTTCGACATCCTCACCATAAGGTCACCCCTAATCGAGAACTGCGGAGCAGTCTGTCAAAAGACGACTGTCTGTTTCAGCTAGCGTCTGATAGTAGAAAGTCTAATGTAGGTATCATAGTTGCATATTTTGCTAGTTCGAGTTAAAAATGCTTCTCAGTATTTTAAACAGTTTGGTTTTGTGCGTCTAGTGTCTACTAGGAATCCCATCTTGCAATAATTAAGGCTCATAATTTGCTGAAAGACATACACGCAGGCTCGATTTTAGTTCACTGTGAATCTTTCGTCGGTTGCATTTTTTAAAATGGCTTTTCCCACCATTTATGTCTTATTTTTTCATAGCTTCTGCTCATGAAATTCTTTTTTAAGAAGTTTACCAAATTAACTCCTATCGTACGATGTCGTTAATTTGTGTGTTGTATAGGTATTAAAATCGGGAGAATTTAGTGTTTGCACTAACGCGATTAAATCCAACTGATCATCGTCTTAGCTAGGGAACAACTTTATGTTGTGATTTTTTGGTTCAAGTGAATAATCTTTTAGGGGTGAGAATGAGTAGTGCTACGTTTCTGTCCATGTACTTGACATACGTCCTATTTTCCGTCTAAAATTTTTCTGTCTGATTCTCATCCCTCAAATGAATTCTTTTTGAGGTACATTTAATCTAATCTCTTTAAAGTCTGTGATTTCTACGTGAGCTGATTATTTTTACGCCCAAAACGCGTAATCCCTTCGTCATTCAGATTTTTCACGAGATCAGCTCATAAAACCTATATTACCGTTGTCTAGACGGAAGCCTATTGAGAGAGTTATGTCCTTATGGATGCGAGTTTTCTCCAGGAAAAGTCGGCGACAATGCAAATAGTGCTTACAAAGTGGTACACATTCATAAAATTTCGTGGGTCCTCCACGCCACTTGTGCTCATTTTTTGCTAGGCTTTAATTTTGCGATTTTGGGAAGTTTGTGGTCTAAGTACTACAATAATTTGCAAAATTCTTGTCATGGGACTGCTCTATTTGCTAATAAAATTCCAATGTCTTATAAATAATGTTCATAGTTTCCTGTTACGTTGTGGTACATATTGTTGTGCCTTTCTTTAAGTACTGGGTTTTGATAGTGGCATTAAAATCGACTGCCCAGTCATTTTTACAAAACAGTTTAAAATTCTGTTGGCACTACTACAATTTTTTCTGCTGAAGTTTACTCTCATTGTTAGGCGGTAGCAACGTTAGCCATCCCTCTCTAGAAGTCCGGTAGCTTTTTGAGATGGTCCGTTAGATAAAATTATTCAATCTACATTGTTTCCATCTGTCATTATTTATTCCCTTGGTAGATACTATGTTCCGCGAGATCTCTTAATTATACATGTAGCTTTTGTATCTTTTGTGTGGCAGTTTATTCACTTTTAAAGGGTGTTTGAAGCCTCATGGGTATCATTCATCGTAGTCCCACTTTTCCCTTGCAAAAGCTTGCATTTGCAGTTAAGTAATCAACCGATCCACCAAAGTTTTTCATCCCTATTGTTCTTTTCGATGTTACTGCCAGCCTGATTCCTGCCTTTACATACATTAGTCTTCTGTTTTAAATCTGTTACACATCCCTGTTGCCCTCATTTTTTTCCTTTTTCCACTGAATGCAGAACTATGAGGTGCTTTAGCCAATAGGTGCTTTTAAGGGATCACGTAAGCGAGTGGCACGTGTGGATTTTGTATAAAATACAGCACCTTCTGCACACAGCAGCACCTCTTTCCCAAGATCCTTCCTGTCTAATGATTTCTCAGGAAGGTCTAACAACTGGTTGAGATTTACCCACTCCCACCATTTGGAATGAGGATATAACCTCATTTGCTTTCTATTGAGAGTGGTTGGACAACGCCGTCTCCATTGGATACTGGGGCGGAAACCAAGGGCTTCTTGCAACCTGCTCGTTAGCTTGTTTTTACCTCGCTGCCGTTGACGATGGTTGCTTTAACCAAATTTTGTATGGTGTGTCGGTGTTTGAACCCGCCTGCAAAATTGTCCATTAGCTACAAACTGCCGTACTACCTGCTGTCAACAGATTTCATCGCTGCTCGGAGGTTCTGCCACTTTTTTGCAGATAAAGACTTTGTTAAAATACAGTTATCTCTCCTCTCCCTTGTAAACATAAACAGTATAGGGTTCTCTTTGTATTGGCGATTTTGTGCTCATTTGCGCACTAGTGATTCCAGGCAGAAGATGGATGTGAATGACTTTTTCTTGTGCCGGTATTGGTCAAATTCGCTCCTTTTTTCCATCAAATGAATCTCATGCTTGATATTACCATTGTGGATTAGCGAACGCGGGAATACTGTACGCAACTTATCCCCTTCCACCTGCCGAAACCTTTGTCAGAACACCACTGAAATCTTTTTTTCAAGTAAATTTAACTCGAACACCTGGGGTAGGTCATCTGATTTCATAGTACAGTGTACTTTTTACATTTGTCCGGACCATCACCTGTTTGAAGTTGAGTATTTACTCAGCCTCAGATTGATATCTGTTTCCCTCATTCACGTTTAAACAGTCCTTCAATAGCTAACTTATCCTACGTTTGTTTTTGTGAGCATCCCTCGTGTACCCTTTTCAGACTACCTTTGGTAATCAGCACCCGGTCTAATCCCATTTTATGCGGAATTTTACCGTCATATGTGATGCGGCTTCGGGCGCGTTTAGTCCGGAAGGCGCTGCACTTGACTTCACGCCGCGCTGGTTCGCGTAACCCCAATGTGCCTGTCCTCGTTCAGGCTGTCAATCCGCCTTCAATATTACCTATTTGCACTTTTCGACTATCTGAAACATGAAGTAGTCTCTAGGCCTATTTCTCCTAATTTTGAAGATGGTTTTTTTTCTAAGCAGTTCAGGTGTGAAGATTATGCCATCTTATTATTTTTTAAGTGCTAACAGCGATGGTGTGAAATCTGTGTATGTTACCGCTTAGTGATTCCATTCAATAGAACAAACTCCCAAAGGTGACTTAACTGCAGCTGAAAGGTGTTTCCATCTGCAGGATAAAAACTTTGTGAGCACTTGACTAGACACGAAGGGCGCACCATCACTCTCTGCTTAGGTTTCGATGGGGTGCGCGCATAACCCTCTTAATGGCCTAGTTAGAAGATGTTCTCAGGATTTCTCATGCGAGGCCGATAGCACCACCATTGCCTCAGTTCATACGTTTATTTGTGCAATCTGGTTTAATCCACTAACAAGTTTGCACACTGCCTGTGTCAGAGCTCTTCTCTCTGCCTCAGTGCGCTGTTTACTCTGAAAATAGCCAAACTTGCAGCCAGATCATACTAACACTTTCGCTACCAGCGTCAGATAGCTTTGACGCCGGGGCGTCAAAACTATGCAACATGTGCCCTCCATAACTTGGTACAATTTGGTAATAGCTATTTGCACCAAATCGTATCCCAAATAAATTGGTTGCGATTTAGTTTTTGAGTTCCATTTTAACTTGCTAATGAAATTACTAGTAATTGGTGCTGTGTTAGAACAGTCAAACATTTGGATTACGGTAGTCAAGTTTCTTCCATGACTTTTGCTACGAACGTGCTAAAAGACATCTTTTTCCCTGGATTCGTAATTTCCCTCATTGCAAAGTATCGAATCCGCCTATTTCACTAAATATATGAGAGGATGTTGCTAACTTTGTTGGACTGGCATGAGAAATGGTGAGGTGCTTAGCATTGTACAAAAGTGGTAGTAGTTTTTAGGTTGATGGGCATGTGTGGGTATAGTACCAAATCACAAACCAATGGATTAGTAAGTGAAAAGGTGGTTGCAGTATTTGACCTCTTCGTGAATTGCAAACTTGCTTTGACTAGTGGTGGTGGTGATTCCATTTGCTACGAGGCAGAGGACCATTGGAACCGTTTTCAGTCTCGCCTCATGTGCTTGCCTTGACCTACTCCTACTAGTATTAGATCGTGAGTGAAATAAATGAACAGGGGCCTCAGTTTCCTTTGATGACATCGCTGTTGTGTGAGTCTTGCCACTTCTTGCCTCTATCAGGTAGCACTCCTATTTTTTAAAACAGGCAATATCCATCTTTTTGCATGGGGAGATTTTAATTATATGCTTTTTGAAATCTGTACGTGAAACCTCCCTCGTTTAAAACACTTATTTGGCCAAATGTTAATTTTATGCATTGTTTATTCCTAAGAATGTGTGTACCAGAAGTGCACTTCAACAAAAAAGTACAAAACCTTATTTTAACTTTCACATGAACCCTTCAGAAATACCTCTTATCATTGTGGCAGTATCGTTTGGTTCTTTTTTTTCGTGTTTGCTTAACTGGGCGGATCTGCAACTGATATGAGATGGTTAAAGAAGGGAAATGGTACGTTTTTCTTCTAGGTTTCCTGTCACTTTAGTCTCGGGTTTACTGAGCATAAAATGTTTATTTTGGAGGCGACTTTTATTAGCATCATAAAGTAATCTCAAATCATTCTACACTGGTGTTATCAATGAAGAAAACTTTAGGAATTGCAATCAACCTGGATAGCAGATGATTCAGTGATGTGCAAACAAAGTACTCGTCCATAAATTTGTTTCGAATCGCTCTATACGCCAAGTTGATACTGTCGTGTCTATTCAATGAGTAATTAGTGGGAGGATGCTTCGATACAAAATGCAATCGGATAACGCCTGGTGTGGAAGAGGGCGAATAATAATTTAGCCTCAAGTGCATCAAGCTCTACTCAGGACTGGATTGCATACGACCTATCCTAGTGTACGCGCTAGTGACCTTTGAGGGTCAAAAACGACAACCTATCTCTGTCTTTGGGATTCACGATGCCAAGGGATTGCGTTCCCCTCTACCATCTCCTCTGAAAGGTCATCTATTCTTCTTAATTTACACGAGGCCTTTAATGGGACACAAGTTGGACTTTCTTAAACCGGTAATAATGCCCTAACCACAGGGATGGAACTGCTTACCTCTAGGTACCTCTACTAACCTGCATTGATTCTATTCTTCGCCACTGTTATCTCATACTACGTTTTGGAGAACCTGAATTTCCGCGAAGCCTTGGTGTTACGAGCCCTGAGAAAATATCTTCAAATGTGCATTAGTTCTTCAGCGGAAAAGGCGGCAGTACTTGTGCTGTGCTAACTGCGTGCACTGCTGCTTTTTAAGTGCCTACGAATATGAGTATTTTTAGAAAAAAATTAATTCCAGATGCACGTATTGTCTGGTACTTTTTAATCCCAAAACTAAATTATAAGGCGGTGTTAACAAAATCATTGGCTCCCATGGTATGAAGACCGTACCTCGTGAGAGGCTGAAAACCACCTTGTACTAAATTCGATGTTTAGTAGAGACGGGCAAAAGTAGGCTATAATTTAACCAGTCATTGTCTGTTCCTACGCAGTACATCACGTTTGCTGATAGTGACATGCCTTTGCTTTCGTTCCTTCATTCGTTCATGTGCGAGCGCGTGCCTTTCGGTCGCCCTACCCCCCGTTCCCCCTCCCCACTATCCTCTCGCTCTCTCTTCTTTCCTATCGCCACCACCGCGAATGCGCCTGCTGATCACCTCGTCCGACTGAACAGCAAAGGTGTAATGGCCTACTTTTAACTCGACTTAGATTTTCTTTACTGAGTGCAATAAAGTCATTCTTCTTGAATGGGGTAATCAAAAATGTCAAGCTCATCTGTGTGTTGGTTCATAAGGTGCTAGACGCGGTTCTATTCGGTTCAGTATTTAATTTTTTCCCTCACATGTATCTAGTGCTCATCACGGCATCTCCGCATGCGCCTTGCAAAAAAGGCCTTTCGAGTATCTCAGACTTGGGAATGGTGAGATTCACACGATAAATTTGTTATGAGGAATCATGTACAATTCTACTTTGGTTGCTTTTACCGATTGCACATGAACAAGGTGATTCGGTTGGCATTGATTAATACGCGATCTGTCATGTCGTAGCACATGTGACAGTCGAAGGAGATGGTTAATCGTACTTCAACGATTTTCCCCTATTGGTGAGCGCTTACCTTCCAATGTAAATCAGTGATGGTATTTAATGCTGGTGGGTTTATTAGATTTACAAATCCTTGTGGATCCAGCATGTGTCAATTTGAACACCCATCGTTTTAATGTAAAGCATCTTTAATATTGAGTGCCTTGTTTGAAGCATACTTAAAGATGATTTTTACAGTAAGCATTTGTTATCTTTTCTGTCACTGTTTTGTGTCTTGTAATACAGGCAATAGTTTTCAAGCTACAGAAACTGGTTGTCATGGCAGCTACCCTGGTGCTGATGGAGGGTTGAAGAGCAGATTTTGTGGTCTCACTTGGGTATTGGAAACTATAATTGCAAATGATTACAATATTGTTTTCCTTGAGAACGTCAAGCTGCATACCGAAGGAGTTGCCGTTTGCGCTTCCCTCTTGGGCGCTCCTGAGTCTTTGTAGGCGTAATTAGTCTACATAGGGATAAAACTAAAACGGAAAGGGCTGTTTTTTTATAACTTCGCTTTGAAAGTGCACGTCTTTTATTTTCCCTACTTCGCTTTTGTTTCATTTATGCATGGGAGCTCATGTACGTCGGTGGTACTTCCTTTAATTGTTAAAAAAGCCGGAAGAATGTGTTTGCGGCCATCCGTAGTCAATGTTTGTGAAATTCCTGTGGCTTTCTGTGGTTTAAAAAAAGGAAATTCTTGCCCACCGCAAGCCGATATGGAAGCAGATAAGTTGTTTTTTTTCTTGACTGCTGCAGGCAAATGCGGTGACGATTCCTTGTGTTATAATGATTTCCCCTGCTACTGCGCTGATCGCCAACTTTGGACAACGCGATTTCGTCTTCGCGATTGCTCAGTACATAGCTCAGGAGCGCTGCAATTCTGTCACTCAGGTGATCGAGGACAAACTCACCGCGGATCTGGCCAATGTGGAGATGCAGAGGTAGGTTTTTCTACATTTTCAACTTGTCCGACTCTTGTGGAAAGGAGCAGCAAGTTTAACTCTTTGTTGTGAACAGGTGCATATGCATGCGTGTGTGTGTGTGTGTGTGTGTGTTTCCCACCCTTCACCTCTCAGAAAAGTTTTTGCATCATTGAACAGTCCACAGAGGACCCCCGGGGAGATGAGTAATTCCGATACACATCTCGCGGCACGCGAACGTGTATGCTGTCCCTTATCTCGTTTACAGACCATTGCAGCTATTTCAACTGCACTTAGGCGAATGTGGTTGGTTCGAGATCAAGGTAGTAGGACCAACAGGAAGCGTATTTTGCAGTGAGACAACACTGAAACATGTTTACACAACAATTTCATTGTACATTTTGCTGTTTTGAGCGCTGAAGCGACTATCCATGTGATGTTAAAGGAAGTTTGACTAGGGGAAGTACTTTCTAAGAATACAAGAGGGAGGGGGGCTGTGTCTGGGCCACTCCAACGTACAAGCCCCATCACACGCAAATGCCACTCCAGACAGGAACGTGCCTTATTTGCCCTCTACCCGTCTCGCCTTCTACCATTTTGGCCTATTGCTATGCCCCACACATGCATGAAATGCGTTTACTTTGATTGGGAGGCGCGTAGATGTTTAACCAACTTTTCATCCTTTTCCTGCTCAGTTGGGCTGATTTGGCCGGTTCCATGTCGAATGATTTATTTCCTGGGGACTACTTCAGAAAACCGTTTGATGCTTCTTACCCCTTGTTGCATTTTAAAGCGTCTGTCGTAAATTGCAGTGCTTTACTTCATGTAATCGAGGTGCAATGAGATATTTGTTAGTGTAGAGGGTTTGTATTAGGTGTATAATGCAAACTATACCGTTTTATCTTTTCAGTTGATTATACTTATTAATTTTATGTGTAGTTCTTTTAGTGCGTTCTCAGTGTCGAACGCATGTGACATCCACACCTTATTAGTTGACGAGATCCATTGCACCAAATCATCTCTCGATTAAATCGGCCAAATTTAAAGAAATCAAGCTGTATAACATTTTTGGTTTAAGGGTGATCACGCTTTTTGTTACATCAGAACAATAGACTATCCGAACCATGGTATTCGATTGTTCTCCGAGATCCTGCTAACGAATGTGCCAACAAATAATTTTTGCATAATATTTCGTTACAAATTTGGGCTTTTATTGTTCACTGGGCTCTATGAATATTGTTGGAGTTACATTGAATAAAATGAGCACCTTTTCGTCTCACCCAAAAATATTGCTATAAAATGTCCTAAACACGTATTGTTTATGGTAAGTCAGTGTTTGGGCAAAGTTCTGCACCCGTAAAGCTGTTTAACTTAGTCGTACACCCCTGTGCGTTAAGCAAAGTAGAGGCTGCAGATAAGTCAGTGTTTTTCACATGGAACAGGCGCTATTGCAGTAGGTGGTAGATGTGCTAGGTGCGCTTCTCCGACTGGCGAAACCTAAAAATGCACAGTCATGAGTGTCATAGGATGCAACCTTACGCGTGTCTGATGCTCTTTTACTGCGTCATTTAAACCTGTCGGCGTGGCATTAAATGAATTGTTTTGAACTAATTTTGCGAAGATAGACATATGGTTGCTCTGTCCTGAACCGGAACTAACTGGCTCAAATCGCAACTACTGTGCTTCCTGTCTCTTCATCTAGCTTATCCAAATGTAGATGTGGTCTTGCCCGTCTCTGCACGATAAACTTTCCGTTTTGTGGTTAAAATGGTGGTGCTAGCTTAAAAGTAAAACCAAGCCATGGGCAATTATGGGACGTTGTGACAACTAGCTCTCCTTCTGAGCGCTCACACTTAAATTGAGGTGCTCTTCAACTTCCTTACAGCCTTTTCGATTTCGACTTGTGTGTTCTCCCTTCCATATAGAGTGAATACAAATTGCCGTGCCAATAGAATTTTGTCATGCAATCCTAAAACATGGATAGGTGGTCTCTTCATTAGCACAATACACGCTGTTTTTCCTACTTTGTTAGTCGATGAGAAGATTGCGTTGATTATATACAACCTCAGGTTAGAAGATATGGAGAACTTCTGCATGAGGCCTGTCATTTTAATTTTACCGTAATGTAAAACTCTGTCGATGTCAGCTATTCCATTTCGGCATAGCTCCATGTTGTCACTTATTTTCCTCTCTATTACTTAGCTGAAGGCGAAAGCAAATTAAGGCCATTCTGGCAAGTCGGCCACATAACGCCCTCTATAAATGCAACCAGCAAATTATTTTGATTGCTTTCGTTGTGAATTTCGATACGGCAAAGCAATTTTCTCGTCTTAACGCAGAACCACTTCCCCTGTGTCTAAATGATTTTAAAGGCATCTAAGGTCACACCCAGGCAGTTGTCAATCGACCTTTCCAGCGGGGCGTATTTTTTACCTATCCACTTTTTATCCCTTTAAGTACCTTCTTTGGAGGAACATCTGCAACACAAAGTAGAGATGAGCGCATTAAGGAGAGCGCGTAGTTTGCATTTTCACACAGAATGCGTATGACAGAAGTGCAACTTAAACTTCCTGTTGTTTTGCGTTACCCTTGTTACCACTGGCAATGTTTTCTGTTCAACGAATCTTAACTTTGAGTCAAATAGACTGGATCCAGCTGAATTGCTTCTAACATGCCCCTTTTGAAGTTCTTATTTTTCATTTCATCCTTCAATGGGATTATCTATTTGGTAATGCTTAGTTTGCTCTAATGTGGCATTCTGAGTTATTTTTATCATTTGAGTGTCTGTGGATCCACTACATCTACGCCTGGTTATAAGCTATGCATTGAACCTCAGCAATTGCACAGATCACTTAGGGGAGACCTTGACTCCCATGTGTGATGTTATTTCCTGAGTTTTTTTTCTGTTTTACTGTACTCCTTTGGTTTTCAAGCCTCCTTTTCTTGGCTTAACATTAAAGATGCTTACTCTGACATTTGTTTCAGGCATTTGTAATCAATTAAACTCCTAGAATAAATTATTTTCAATCACATATCATGGCAAATGCCTTTAATTGACTGTGCCTTTTATGGATTAGCAACCTGTGTAAAACGATGACTACAATCGTGAAAACAATCTACGCGTAGAATCAAAGTCCACAAACGCCGGACCTAACGCTATGTCTGTTTATGAAATATTTTAGCATTCTGTTTCGACGTATAGCCTTGTGGTCGAATCCAAGTAGATACGATTCAAGGTTCGAAAGCCCTTCACTCGGCTTTTCTACCCAGAAAACAACATTATTTTCAAGTATTGTATTTCACAATTAGAGGCTGTTTTAGCCCCTCTGTTCATATAGTCTCCCTTAAGCTAAGTATAGTCTTTTTTATGCTTAGGAGTCGGTTGGTATTCCTTCATCTGCGCATAAGTATTGATGTGTTAGAACATGTTTCCGATGAAATGCTGAACCGCACACACGGTATTCGCGTTTTATGTTAGTTTTTCAAGAATTCAGCACAGTTAAAATGCACAGTTGGCAAATCGTTATAGCTCTTATTCAATTCTGTTAACTTGGTCTCCCACTGATTCCAACGATAGGGGAGCTTGTTTCTACCTCACTGTCAATCTAGTTACAGGTTTGCTGTTTCACTGCAACCGCTGAATTGCGGTAATAAATTAGTGAACTGCTTTCCGATTGCAGCGGTATATTCATAATTGCCGGTTTTAATTGGCTTAAAACGTTTCACATCGAGACAATGGAAACGAAATATATGTCTTCGAGAAGTAATTCGTTTTTGTTTTTAATTATTTGAAAACAGGTGCCAACCAAGTGCTAAAATGTCTTTGGCAATTGAATTTTAATGCCAGTTTTCCTTAACATTCAAGCCTCGTCCTGGACTACCTGCTGAGATATGGTTATCTTGCTACGGCCAGCTCCATGGTCAGACCGTCGCTAGTGTCACCTCCTACAATTACCACAGCTCCTCGGGCTGTCACGGCTGTCGTAGCTCCTGCTGCCGCTCCCGTTTCCCCATCTTCTAACCCTCAATTTTCGGAGTCGGGGAATGGAATCCTAGATAAAGACGGCCCCGGTTCAAACTCCTCTTCCCCATCGACTCACCTTGATGCTCCTCCGGTAGGTATCCCTCAATAAACCCCGTCTTGCTTTGCAAGCACATGGCCTTCCTCATCATGCATGAAAATTATATGCTGTAGCCAATTGCAACCCTCTATTTGGGTGGATGACGTATGTTACGAGGATCACAGTCATAAAATATGGCTGGCGAGGATGAGTTATTTCACCTTTTTCTGTCTCCAACACTTTCTCCTCAGTTGGCCAATTTAAACAGTAAAATGAAAGCACTTTTACTTAGAACTTCTGTGTAGCAATGCAGTGTGCTGTTTATTCAGACAAGAAAAAAAACGGCTTAGCTATGTGACCTTGTAAAAAAACCGATTGGGTATGATATTGCTAGCATTCTGCCCAACATGGTCGGAAGAATCCTGAAGAGAAGCATTCGTACGTGTGGAAGTCAATGCCACATAACTACGATATCGTTTTTTTAGTTTTATAATCCATATTTCTACGATGCATGCTCATGCACCCTCAGCATGGGTAGTCACGCGCCGGTATTTAAGTTCCTTATTCTACTATTAGAGCATTCTCAGTCGTTTTTTACTCAACTCAGGTAGCGTATAGCAGTAATGAAACTTTCTTATGAAACGTCTGTGCCTGTGCTAAGTGTTTTTTTTGTGTTTTGCCCCAAAGCCTTTATGCAGGTCATCCAATATCGGTGATGAATTCGTTTGCTTTCAATGCGGTTAACTTTAGTAAGGCTTGGATCCTCCCGCTCGAGTCTTGGTGAGCCGAGCGTATGTCGACCTGAACTGGTTGTGTGCAAGCATGTACTTTCCCCAGTGGAAAGTTGCCGATTGGTTTGTAAGCAGTTTCGCTAGTGATTAAATTAGCATTCTATCTTACTCACCTATGCTATAGGAGGACTTACTAATGGAGACACAAATAATATCATTGCCTCTCTCAAGCTGATTTTCACAACCTCCAAAATCACTGCTTTTAGTAGTGTGCAAATGGAAAATGGCAAAGGAACTAGCGTTGTCCGCCCCAGACTGATTGCTTAAATTACGTTTCGTATTGCCACTAGCTGTGTCGGCGTGTGTGACCGAAGCTAAGCATTGTTTATCGTTTTGCGAGTTCCGCATCTGGAACGCTAGGTGCGTGATTGAGAGATGGTTATTTGAGGTTGCTTTGTAGTCACGCCCTATTGTTGTCATTTGGGTCGCGGAATCGTGCCTTCTGGTACCGAAAGTATGCCACAGAGGTTTGGAGCTCGCTGTTCTGTACGAAAGTTATTAAAGTAGTTATGGGCAATGAAAAATAAGGAATGGTATAAATCGACACTGAAATTGTGGCTTGAACTGCGCAAACGGGTGTTTGCTGTCAGTCAGGGCGAGTGCACACGCTATTCTGCAAGGCATTGATTTGCACCAGGCATCACGCACACCCACGCGCAGGCGTGTAATGAAACCCATTTCCCTTTTCTTGGATGCGTAGACGGCTGTGGATGTTTTTCAGGCTTGGTGACGACTTTTCGTCTTGGTATGCGAAAACGTTTGACCATACGCACAGGCCGTTCACATTTGTCTGCATTAAGCATTTTCGGGTTAACTTTTTACACGACTGGCGATTTGCTATTCGATATTCAGTAGTCAAGCAGACAGTTTACTGTGCCAATGCATCATAAGCCTTTAAATAGTCCTTGTATGGTGCTATACGGCATTTACTGCTCGTGTCTGCGGTCTTTAGTTTTGGTGTCAAAGTTTCATTCATTGTGTCAATAGTAAGTTCTTTTCATTATTTATTCTACCCTCGACACCATCAGTGCAGACTGGAACATAATGACTACTTTGGTTTAGTTTTCAGCTACTGTCCATTTACAAGAGTAACTGCTTGTAGGAGCAATGATGTATGGTCAACTGTTATACCATCTTCTAAAATGGAAAATCGCGCTGCATAGGTGGTGTTTTACTATCCTTCTTTCTGGAATAACCATCGAATAAATTGTTTACACGGAATTGACCTTTTTATTCGCTTCTTGTTTATGCAAATGGTTCCAAATTGCTCTTGGTGTGACAAGGTTACAAGTTCATTTTCTATTACTTGTTAAATCACCAACCCGAAGTCGGTGCGCAGACGTGCAAATAGCCCATTAGCGTTTCTCCGTTATTTGCAAGGGCTTTTTTCTTGAAAGGTATTCAAACATTTGCCCGTGGGAATGTGCTGCCACCTTCGGTGTCAGGTATGCTTAAGCAGTTTGCTCCCTCTTCAATGCCTGCTTGTTTGTTTTCGCAGGAGTCAAATTGGACACAGATGTATCGTCGCCATAGATCATAAGTCTAAAAGGACAGTTTTCGGACATTTGTGTGTTCACTAATGTCCAGGACTACATTGGGTTTGATTCGGCATCTCCTTGAACTCTAACGCTTTGGGAAGTATCGCATGGTCAGAGGCTAGTTACTGTCATCATCTTTAGTGTGCAAAGACGTATTTCTTATATATTCACTGGTTGTAGTGACGCAGGGAAGATGGTGGCAGCTGTCGCAGCCGACATGATAAAAATATCTCCCTTTGCAGTTCAGGCATAAATACCGTCACGGCCGCGTAAACAGCATCACATGTGCGACGGTCTGAGGCAAGATTGTTGTGGTTAATGTAACCGTGGTGACTACTCCATTGGCTATAGTGCATACTTCTAAAGCTACTCTTGATGTTTCCCGTTGGGGGTGTACAAACCCGTTGATGGACTTTTTATCGTCGAGGTGCGGTATTTTGGGGCCCGTTCTTTGATTTATTTGGAGTATGAAAAATTCATGACTGTCCATGGAAGCACGAATGCCAGCATTCTGTGAATTTTCTTTCAGATATTATGTCAAAATAATGGTGAAAGAAAACTTAACTCTGCCTTAACAAGCTTGATTTCCCTCTTCTAAACGGTCATTTTGATCAAATGTTCAGCGACCTCACTACGAACCTTAAAAGAGAAGAAATGGGGATGTATTGCATAGTACCTATCTTTGTTGACTTTGTTGTATGGGAAGCCACAATGCTGATGCGGCTTCCTCTTTGCTCTTGGTAATTGTGTTTAGAGTAAATGTGTTTCAATGTTGATTCATTGCCTTGCTACTTAATTTAGCATCGGAGAAACAGTACGACGAGTTCTAAACCAGTGTCTCCCTAATAAATGTCCTCATGCTCTCTTTCGGAGCTGCGTGATCCACGACAGTAAATAAAGCGTAATATGGCTTGTAAATTAGTAATTACCTTACCTCAATTTCGAATTTCCTAGTTGAGTGTTCTAATTTTCCCCGCTGACCTCTTCATTGTGATGAAAAACTTGTGTTTTGGCATAGGACGCCAGCAAATGGTTTTGCTTATGCCTTCTCCTTGGTCAAAAACTGAAAAGCTCTCACTTTGTGTTGCACGAAAATCTCTGTTTTGCACATGACTGGATGTATTCATTTTCTTTGGTCACCTAAATATCGTAATTGCTTCGTGTATTGCTCGGAGACGTTGATCTTCCTGGCATCGTAAAAGCTAGATCGCCTAGAGTTGATGCTGAGATTCTTAAATGTCGAATGACATTTTATTGGGGTCATCAAATCACTTTCTAAGGGGAAAGTGCGCCAAATGGCGGTGGTGACTTCGTTCATTAAACACTCGGTTCAATTATACAGATAAACTTTTTGAAGTGGTCGAGAGCCTCTACCATGGGACACTTTCCGTCAATAGCATACCTTTAATTTCGTTAGTTACTCTACCATTTTGACGCTGTGATTTCTAAGTGGCGGATGACGCCCGCCACTCCTACCAACCTTGTTATCAGTTGGTCGAGGCGAATTTATTTTGGAACACTTTTACCTCCTACCGGCTGAACACACTCAGGTGATGTTTGGGCATTTTTGCCAACAGTAAGTTTTAATCACTGCATGACTATTTTTCCTATCGTTGTAAAAATGTCATTCACTCTTCATTGCTTTTTCTCTTGTTGGATGGGTTTCATGCATGCATGCAAACAGCACATACCAAACGTAATTAAATAAGATGAAGGAGTCGTAGTGAGCACATCTCATTATGAATACGGAGGTATGAAAATTTGCGTTGCCGCCAGCGTCTTATGGATGAAACCGAAGCAGCAAATTTTAGTGCCATTTGATGGTTTTATGGAAATGTGCGCATTCTTACCCTTTCGCTCCCAGCCTCCATCCCATAATTGTCATTGTTTCCGATTGTATACGTCTTTCACGCACCGATTATCAGCAACTAGTTAACCATCATCACGCGTAAATGCCACTTCTAATTTTTGTGCGGATTCCAGTATTTCATTCACTATTTAAAATAGTCTTTTTAGGACTTATGACTTGCCTACCTTACTGTGTTTCCTCCCAAAATCAATTGCATTTTGAAAAGGAGCGCATTTTTCTCTCCTGCCTACCTACTTTTTAAGTGATGAAACTGTCATCGCACAGTAATTTATGTCTGAATAGCCATTCGGTGTAGTCAGTCTTTGGATTATTCTATTTTGGTGCGTCAAGATTCACACAAATAGTGGATGCCTTGATTTTATGCTTTCGTCATGGCCCTGACAACACTTTGAATTCGTGAATACGGCCAAAACTGATCTACGACATCCGACTCAACTGTTTTGGGTTTAAGTGGGGTGCACACATTACATGAACTGTTAGACAGTTAATATCTTATTGCAATTACGAAATGCAATAAGATTTATTGGTTTACGGTAAGATTCTTCGAGGTCAACTTTACTCCCATCTACTGAATGCATTTAATGGAAACATCCAAGTGACCATCGTAGATGAAATTAATGGCATTACTTGGTTTGACTTTTACTTTGTTAAGACATGTCTGCGTTTCTGATCAAAATTATCCCTAGGATACTAAAACACTTCTATTAACCTTTCATTGTTTTAAAGAAATAAATGTCATCTTGTACAGATGTAGCATCTCATCATTTTATTTCATTGACTCTGGCAGCCACTTAACTCGATGAGGCTAGTCCTATTTGTATTCCTCCGCCGTCTAATGCACGAGCTACACGTATAAATGGACAGACTCCACCTTTGTTTTGGTTTGACTAATCGGCTGCTCTCTTTCTGACCAGGAGAGGTCATGGAAGGGATCTATTTGTGCTTTCAACTATTTATGTAAAATGTAAAGAAGTGATAACGACTTCCACATGTAACAAATTATGTGGGCATCACATCGTAGCTCACAATAACTTCCTGAAGAAACTCGATTTCGTTTCTTTCCTTGCCAATCGTGAAAATTCACGCAGTGAATAAATGTGCATCGGTCGCGTTTGCAGCAAATCCTAATCATTTAATCGGTTTGAAGAGCTGTGTCAATGCACTCCTCGTTATTTCATTTAATCACCTAACAGGAGTTTTTTTTTTTTGGAAAAAGGAATTGAGAAAGCATACCATCCACCTTCATGTCGGTTCTATTTTTTCTTCCTGCTAGCTTTCTATCTTCATTCCTGCCCTCCGTAGTGCATATTGACTCCATTACTGTACTCCAATCTTGTTCCTGACTGAAATTTCGCATCAGTGTAGTAATTAGAATCTATTTATCCAGCAACACACGTAAAGTACGAATGAATGAGCAGACACTGGCATCATATAGGTATATTGTTCGTAGAAAATCTCCTCGCTTAGAATACACAGTGTGTGTATTTATAACTGAGCTTTAAGATGCTGCGCGCTTGCTTGCGGATCCTCGCTAATTGGGTTTTCCATTCCCTCTCTCTATCTCTATCGCTCTCTCGCCCTATTCAGTACTCCCTAAGCCCCAAAATCAAGCTTTGGGCCAAAAGGTGGAGTCTGAAGGACCTTTTCAAAAGCCCGTCCTTGACTCCATTGCGTCACAGGAAGGTGGTAAGTCCTAATTCATTTTAAGCGTCCCTTTTCTCCTCCCCTCCCCTGTCCTTCTCCTTGTTCTGCCAACCTAACCTGCAGCGCACCACCGCCGCCACTACTGTTCCACCCTCGTAATCCTCCTCCCCCCCTCTCACATCTGCGTACTTTTCCTATAACTCTGATTGGAGTTTTGTTTCTGGCGTCAGGACTTCAGTAGCTACTGCACTGTTTGGATTTTTTTTCAACTTTCTCTCCATAATAATCAGTAAAAAGTGAATTTCCGGTTTGCTAATGCTTCCCACTTTTCTGTTCACCTTTGGACGCGAATAGATTAGCTTAGGATTCACTCAGAAGAACCATCTTTCTGAGTGTCTTAGTCTGCAACCACTCATTTCGTACCTTTTTTCTTAATGCTACTCGCGGAACTTGTCATGGTTCCTTTGAATTTTAAAGTGAATGTCTTTTATGTGTTTTCAACTCGAGTAGTTTTATCTTTTTTACGAGCATCTGGTCCCTTTAACATGCGTTTTCAAAACTTAACGAGTTTTTGAAAGGTCTGCTATGCGGCTGTACTAAACTAACCGTCTTGCGTGGAAAGAATGAGTTAGGCTACTTATTTTTTGTTTCTCACTGTATCGACCACATGCATTCGACGTCCTTTTTAATGGTCATAAAGCGACGTGGACGTCTTTGCTTATTTCGCACTTCAAATCTGCGTTTTCTATGCAACCTCAAATTTTTTCCAACCTCGCCTGATTGTATAGGTATTTAATTTCTGAACGCCCCTCTCACAACTAAACCAACCACAAAAGCTTCGCGGTAAGATGGTTTAAAGCATCAAAAGTCTTAAGATAAAGAATAGTTACCGCTTTCTTTGTCATTGCACCATTCACTCGATGAAGGAAGTATCACACTTGCGTGATGATGACTGAAAATCACTTTTTTTCAACAAAAGTTGCTCGAAACGCCTCACACCATTTTCATAACTAAACCTTGGAAGTGTATTTCCACGCTGTTTTAATTGATGGGCTAAATGGCACATCCTTATTCACATATTTTAAGCTGAGCAGTCTACTAATATTATTCGTGGGTGCCTATTGAATGTTGAATCTACATCACGTTAATAGTCTCCCATTTACCCCCATTTCACACTTAAGAAGCAAGAGTCGCTGGAATCGCCAATGACGGAGACAGAAGTTTCGCCAACCACAGAGACTGTACTGCCATCCCCACTTTCTGGCGAGGTTCCAAAGCCGGCACCTCCCAAGGAGGGATGGGAGTGTGGCGGCGGCGAGCGGTGGCCTGAGACACCGGAGGCGGCAAATCAGCGGATCCGATTGGCTGAATTGATTTCGCAAGGCCAATATCTACAGGCAATTTCCCAATTGGACCATGACTACACCAGTCTCGTGGAAGCAATGCCTTCGATTATCTTCATGCTCCGATGTCGTTACTTCATCGAACTGGTGGGTAGACCTACTTCACAAGTTTACCTTAGTCCACTCCTCAGACTCGCTTAAATGGATAGTTATCCAGCCCTTGCCATGCTTACAATATCGTGTGCCGTCATCGTTTTCATCATAATTGTGCAAGCTCACACGCGTTGCAACTGTCAGCTAAATTACTGGAATAGTGAGTCTGATACACCAGCTGACTCATGTGAGATTTGATTCGCTTTCTGTGTCATCTACCTTTAGCTGGTTTAGCACCGACACCTGATGGATTAATTTAGCATGGCCACCCTCAGACGTCCTATATTCGTTTTGTCCTTGCCTCAAGGTCAAGTGTCTGATTGGCTAGAGCATTTCTCATGCCGGTTCAAACAGCTGACTGCAATGTGATTGGTGGGTGAGCCCCAGCGCGGTGTCTCGGTTGTGGGTGTCGTCACGATTCGCTCGCCCCCGCAACCCCGCTGCCGCTCATAAACTGCCTTATTCTTTCTCTCTCTCCCTCTCTATATCTGCAACTATGTGGATTTTTTCGTCGAATTATCTGTCGCAGATTCGCAGTGTGCTGCCAGTCACTAGTGCACTCATTTAGGAAACGGAGGCGGCATTTTCTCAGTAGTGGTCTGTTTTCCACTTTGAAAACTGCCTTCAGACGATCCCATTCCTCATTGACCCTTTCGTCAGGAGCATATTGGTGCTCAGCAAGAGCTGTAGCGGTCACTAGCCCAGCTTTCAATACATGGTGCTTCTCGATGCGTCTGTATTCCTCCCCAAACCTATCCCACAAATTATTTAAACGACCTCCAATGCCTCCATAAACGGAACTATTTACGAAAAGGCTCTAATAGAATTCCTCCAACGTTTACATTATCAAAGGCAGCTCTCTGCTTCACTACGCGCAGTGGACTGAGGCATAAACAGCTCCCCGCATCTTAGGAGTATGAATTCGTCCACTCTTCTACCCATTTTTAGTAAAATTCTTACGGCACTTTGTCTATTAATGCGTCTTTCCCTCTTCCGCACGGAAGAGATGTTAATGAGGGTGCATTCAGTGAAGTGTGTGTACTTGTGTGAAATGAATGGGGAGGGACATTTATTCCAATAATTAGTTCTTTTTCTCAGTGTCTATGTGAAGTGGAACACTAATGATCAAATCATGTGAACCTCGGTGATTCCCTCGTCCATATCGGGCAATTCGCCTTGTGGTGATTTTCGAACTTTTTTCTGGCTGTTGTCGCATCTTCGGTCACATGAGCACCCACATCTAGCTCCGGTTATTGACTTTGGAAATGAAAGATAATTGCAAAATATTTAAAAGTTAATCAGCACATTTTCTATCCCTTATTTACAAAGTGTCCAGTAATCTCGATCTGAACCCACTGACTGCTGTACATGGACATTTTGTCGACGAAAATTTACCGCTAAGCTGCGCTATTTGAGGCCAAATCGGATTTGGCAGTTGTGGATTAACTTCGTTACCACAAATGTGCCTTGTAATTTTTGATTTTAATCGTACTTTGAGGAATCATTCCTAAGAATTTTTCATCTTATTCCCTATCACTTTTTTTTATTTTTATCCAAACTGAAAATCTCTAACTAGTATGACGTTAAGTCACCAATGACTTAGACACCCTCTAAATACTTTTTATGCTAATGAGGAATTTCTCGTGTGTACTTTGCTTTTTTGGGTTTCCTCCAGGCCAAACGAATGTAATTTACCGAATTCAGAAGGAATCACATGCCATGCGCACGAATATAGTAGGATGTCTTAATAACTTCATATTATTAACCACTTTTTACGCTCCAGGCCTCATTGGCTTTCCCGGATTCCTACTCTTTCGGCGAAACTAGTTTCCTTCACACTTCGCAACATCATTATGCTTCTCTATATCGGCGTCATTGAACCGAATTGTACTGCCATTTCGCACGCTCACATTTGAATCTGTCTTCAATTTCCCTCACTTGCTACCATACCTGGTTTTGGTTGTAGTTCGACAGGATTCATAGGATTGCGGTTAATGATTCCCCTATCTGTCTGTCAGAACATTGTACTACTTATTAATAAGTAGCAGTATTTATTATCTAGCTATTTACGAATCAAAGGCCATCTGAAGATACCGCCCGGAAGACGACGACAGCGTCGATGGTCACGCCAATGAAGGCGACATCCGCGCCGCCTAATTCGGATTGCAGGAACGGAGCAAAGATGGGCGTAGGCACTACATTTAAGCGCCCTCAGCCCTCCAGCTCACCAGAATGTTCGCCTTGTGGCGGTGGGAGCTGCTTTCGGCAGTCCGCTGCCGTTCGCAGAAAATGTGAGGAAACCAATGGAAACACGAATGGCATCATCGGAGAGGATGAAGATGATGAGGATCTTCCTATTGAATGCATTCGTCAAGAGAACGGCAGTGTGGCGATTCTACAGGCACCACGATGTGTTCAGGTGAAGTATCTCTATCGCTTTGCATTTTTGTTGATGTCACTCGGTATGCTTGTTTTTACCTACTGCATCCCTATTTTGAATAGCTGTACTTCGTTATAGGTAAGAAATTTGCTCATCTGGAATTGAAACCCATTTACAATTTAGTTACTCATATATGTTTTAATGAGTTGCACCGAATTCTTCTAGGACAGCTAACCACTCCTCCCTTAGAATGTAATTTTATGTCCAGTAATTCCGACATTTGTTAACCGCTAAATGGCTGAATTGTGGAGCCACAGTTAATATTGTCGAACCCGTTTTAAAGTGGTCTGTCATGATGAATTCAGGAGATCATAAATCTGGCGATAATTGTTAGAATTTCGATCTCAACTTTAGTTAAACGAGACTAATCTACTCGTTGGCCCATTACCATTCCCATTGCATCTTGTTGTTGAATAAGCTTCTTGCTATGAGAACCATGTCTCTTGCCTGGCGTGGTGTTTTAAGATTCCAAAACCAATTGGTCATTCTAAACTCTTTTTTTGTCAGAACGGTATCTCCATGTTAACAAAGGAGAAAAGAAAAGCTACCAGAAGTCTTTTCAAGTGTTCATCGCTGAATTCGGTCGAGAAACCACTAGAAACCCCGACCCATAATGGAATCACTCAGAAGAGCACCCAAGACTCCTCCGACACCCCACCCGAACCTTCCTTCTATCCTATCCCGATTGCCGAGACGATACCGATGCAGGAGAGTGCCATTGTCTCCTTGGACCTCAACAGCGTCGTACAGTTGGGTCGAGAGCTTCGAGACAAGGCACAAGAGCTGCAGGCAAAGAACGCCCTCTCTCCAACCCAGGCTGCCCTACTTCAGGTTGGTTTGGATTAGTAAAAATGTGTTTAAAACTTAGAGAGGAGACAACTGCTTGTTTTCATAAATGTAGGACGCCTTCAGTTTGATCGCCTATGAAAATCCCTATGAGAGCCCATTTGCTGATTTGATGCATCCGAGACACAGAAAGATTCTCGCAGAATCCGTAAACAATGCTATTTTAGGTGAGTTGACCCTGCTGATGTATTCAAACAGCATCTAGGGGTACAGAAGAAACAATCTAAAATGGTTCTTACAATTGCAGTAAATTTGGGTAAGGCGCGGTACCCCCTGTTGGAGATAGGAATCGGTATGTTAGAGGAGACGGTACTGGATGGTCAAGGGGGTAATCGGGTGTCCCTCAGTGTAGCTGATGCAAAACTCATTCGAAAGCAGCACAACCAGACAAGCACCTCGTCTGCGGGGAGCACACTCACCCCATCACACACAGTCTCCACCCCTGTCAACCTTCCGTCGACGGTGGGCGTCTACGCCACCGCAACCGCTACCACTGTCTCCTCTCCCTCGCCTCGGATGGGCGGGAGTGGAAGCGGCGGTGGGCTGCAGCAGTACCATCGAGGTCACCGACGGCACCACCACCACCATCACCGTTCGGCCACCTCCTCCCTCGTTGTTACCTCTACTACCACCACCACCACCTCCGCCACAGCGTCGCGTGCACCTAACCCACTGTCCTTCCTTGCCAACCTCCCTCCACCCACCGCCACCACCCGTCAGCGCTCCTCCTCCTCGTCAGCGGGACGCCGACTGCGCAACACAATCGTACAGAGCTCGCCTCGCGACACCGGCGAGGAAGGGCTGCAGGAGATTGTAGTCAGCGGTGGTGGTGGAGTGGACTGGAACGAGGAAGCAGCAGAGCGCGAAGACGACGCGGAGACGGCAGCAGTGGAGACGAGGACGGACGAGGTTGAAGAAGTCCAATTGGTGTTTCAGGAGGGCGGAAGGATCCGCGTGGATCGATACGTACCTCCGCCACTACCACCACCGCAAAGCGTAGATATACGCGCCGGGGGCTCTGAGATGGCAGGCTTCTTCCACCCGGCATTGTTCGTCCCCCCGTCTCCTCCATCCTGAAGTACTACTACCACTACCACGGCCGCTGCCCCACCACCCTCCCCTTCCCAATCCTTATTGTTATTTTACTGTTCTTATGTCCTACACACATCACACCCCCCAGTTTGCCCCCTCCTTCAAATTACCCAGTTCGCCTCTGTGCATCCACACACACACACACACACACAGTTCTTATTATTTTCATTAAAGTAACACAAGTTAGCTGTGATCCTTCTATCACCTCAAGCGTCATCATATTTTAAGAGGTTAGAAGTTTCAAACAAAATACTTGTGCAACAGCTATCTGTATATACGCATCGTATTTAGCAAACCCAAGTCGTAGCAGCCATAATCCATACAATTCTGCTCAGTGGGAGTTCCGTATTTATTGTTAATCACGTTAGACGCCTGTGCACAGAAGGAATCATGTTCCTCAGGGTAGACCATTTCTCAAAACTTATGACGTAGAGTGCACTTAACCAAGTTAGAGAACAGGTTGGTCTCATCATCAACAACGATTTCGGAAAGGATGTGTCGTCTGTACTCGTCTTCATCATCAAATTCTCTCTCAGGAGGCTCCGAGCGAAGATGGGCAAATCTTTCGTAAAGGGACTGCGGAATAGTGCATTGCTTTAGAAGGAGGCAATTGCGAACCGTGAAGGGGCCGTGTCGGACTCGTCGTGCACCTGATAGCACACAACTAGAACGCAACGAAGCTCCGATATTGACCATAAGGTCGGTTAAAAATGCGTCTGTTTCATAAACCACTTGAATTTCTGCAAGGAAACAGTGGAGCTGCGTTACCGTATGGTGAGTGGATGGCGTACAAAATCCATTCGTACCCAGAGTGAAGAAGGGAGGTTCGAAGTTAACACAACGAATCGCGTGGAGAGAAGGTGGAAATTGGGGCAGCGAGCTCGGATCTGGACTAGCTCGAAGGGAGTGTGGCTGCGTGGGTTCTGGTCTTCTGTCCCAGTAAGAGGTCACGTGATCAGAGGGGAGAAACTCTCGAGGCTCGACAAGCGGCTTCGGAACCGGAGTTGTACGATCAAGATTGCTGAGAGCCTCGTAGGCCTTCTGTGTATTTGCTACAAGCCCAGCGTGCAATAGCGAGGCTGATCGGGCTTTGAATTCAATTGAGGCCAGAACGCGATCCAACTTTGGTCGCGTTATGTGACCTAAACTTCAATAGCAGCATTATCGATGGCTCAGAAAACAGCTTGAATGTCAAAGTGTGACGAATGAAGAACCATACATTTGATAAGCAAAAAGCATAGATTCGAAGGTCTCGTAAAAATACCAGTAAACCTATAGAACAAAACATAGTTACTCACGCCAAGGTGACCGGTATATCACAGGACCCGTAGACAAACCGTTTGAAGAGGCTTGACCCAGCATTCCAGTAAGATGATAGGATTTGAGGAAACATTGTTTGTATAACACATCTGCAAAATCATACGCACCAATTTCCCCTATCCCAATTAATTGGATACCAGACCCATAATCAGGTAATGGATCAATAAGGTTGAGAACGATATCGCCGAGGACGAAACGTCTGCCAATAACTACAAAGCTCAGAAGTCATACATCAGAACAAGCCGCACCCAGAGGACTGTCCACAAAATCAAGTTCTGTCGAAATCGAAGGAGTCGAAATCATGTTGTTTTTTGCTTCGACATTCGTACGCAAACGCACCGTCTCCCAAGGTAGCTTATTGAATTCTCAGGCGAGTGAGAGGAAAATCAATCAAACCATTGGCAATTTTCTGCGCTGTCCGTCTTTGAAATTTCACTGTATCCTGCCCGGGAGGCTTGTATAAAGAAATAATCCCCTGCAAACATCGAAAAAGCTCCACTCTTCTTGCCATTCACACAAAACTGTACAGTGAGTTAATGAAACACTTCGCCGATTTTAGGTGTTGCGCTGAATCTTGAGAGGAATCAAACAAAATAAATAGAATTGCATGTCACTTGTCAGTCTTTATATAAGTACGCAGAAGTGATGAGGAAAAAATTTTTTGTTAGATTTATATGGCTACAAATATTTTTTCAGGCGGTGCACAAAACAAGCCTAGCGATCGCTATTTACTGAGGCCATTGAAGCGTCCCGAGAATTCCTTTAAGGTAAAAGAAGGCATAGTGCTTGGGTGATTATATATTTTGTAAACAGATGGATTTGGGACTGTTGGCACGGCTTGGAGGCCAGCCGACGGGCTAGCACAATATGGCCAGTTCGAGCAAACAAAGTATTGCAGCCATGATCACAAGGACCACTTTTGGTGACTAAAAAATTGGGTTGCACTTTGACCCTGCAACGAGCCCTTGCGACCATGCCAATAAGTACTTAACTCTTTCGAACGTTATTAACGTAAGTTTTTTTAGTATTTTGGCTCGTTACAGCTTCAAGGAAGCTCCTGAAAGTAAAACATGTGTGTTTTAAGGTACATAAGAACTACAGCGCTCTTAACATAACTCGACGTCAATGCTACGAGTCTAGGACATAACCTGAGGAGGTTAAAGATCCTGTGTAGGTTGACGCAGGTGTAACGTTCCGACGCTTCTTTGAAAATAAGAGAAGGCATAGTATTTGAGCAGAATACATATCCATATATTCAGCGAACGGAAAGGAATTAAGACTGCTGTCAGGGCAGAACAAGTGGCCGTTACCCAAACCGGCTGTCAAGCAAACGAAGTATTACAACAGATTTAAACGAAGTTTTGGAGGAAAGAAAGGGAATGATACCCGGACAGAAAATGTATATTCGGCAAACAGAAATAATTAGAGCTACTGGGTTGGCTCAGGGGACAGCCGTCCGGCAAAGGTAATGTGCCAACCAAGTCTCTGCTGTAATCCTTTGTTCTCACTGTCGGTTTCGGTCACTTAGGTGGCCATACTGCCCTAGTTGGGTGGGCTGGCCTTGATCCCTCCGGTTTGTGAATGCATTTATTTTGCCCTAGCATTATGCTGTTTTTTGCCTTCAAGGAAGTCTCGGGACGCTAAATCTGCAACCAAAACCGCGAGTTATCTGAGCAGCAAATATGCAACAGTTGGTTTCTTACCACCCAACTTTTATAATATGCAATTACTTCAAAATTTCCGCAAATTATTATTCACAGCAATAGTGTAATACATTGTTTGTTCGAACTACCGGTTTAGGTCACTTGGGTGGCCATCTTGTTCTAGCCGGTTGGTCGGCCTCTGCTGCACTGAGTGCTACGCGGAATGGATGGCACTACAGGAACACATGAGTTCGAACTTCGACGATTGGGACGGTTAGCTCGTGGGTGATTCTCGCAGCACTGATTACGTTGTGATGGCTGACACGGGAGGCGGACGAAGGGGAGCGTCGTGGACGACGCTCGAAAGAAGAGAGGGGCTGTGTAATACATTGTTTGTTCGAACTGCCGGTTTAGGTCACTTGGGTGGCCATCTTGTTCTAGCCGGTTGGTCGGCCTCCGGGCCGTGTCAACAGCCCCCAAGTCCTCTGTTTCCGGAATATATATATTCTGCCCTAGTACTGCGCCTTCTTTTACCTTAAGGAGAGCCTCGGGACGCTACAATAGAGTTCCTAGTCTCCCTTGAAGGCGTTACAATGCGATCCGCCGATTATTTAACCCTTAGTTTCGGTAAAGAGATCGTTTTGGTTCTCCTTCTTGGTGAATCGTAGCTTGGCTACGGTTGTCATAGCATTTTTTCTGCCTGATATATGACAGTTATAGGTGTTCACGTGTGGTGTTGAAAGTTTAACTTATCGCTTACTTCATCCATATTTAGCAAGGGATTGTTAGGAACTCGCAATTCAAGCAATGTGAGCACTTTGAATGGTGAAACTCCGATTGATGTATGAACTTCAGTCCTATACGCCAGAAGGGCTCGTTATGGATTTCAACTCCTAATTTTTGTTTATATATCTTCCGTGAACATCTTCAAAAGTCCAGTACGAGTACGACTTTATCCTCCTTCCTGTCTCGAAGCTATTATATCGCTCAGTAAAGAGTCGACTTTTGAAATTAGAGCTTGATCGCCATGGATTACTTCGGTCACACTGTGTTGGTAAATCCACTGTTCAAGGGAAAGTTAAGCGATCGACTAAGCATCTTGCGATTTCCTGGTTCTGCCTCAGCCATTTTTTGATGTAGTCCACCAACACTAAAATAAATAGGCTTCTTCTTTTGGTGAGTGGTAGAGGACTCATGATGTTAATACCTACTCTTTTCCTTGGGAACCCCGTGGGCGTAGGTCGGAGTGATGCGATCGCTGTGAGTTAAGGACTTTTGAAAGTGTTGCAAAAGAGACAAATTCGGCAACAATGGAGTACGTCTAAAGTGAACAAAATCCACTAGTACCTTCTGCCAGAGGCATCTACCATCTTTCGTTTTACCTACGTGACCCAGTTACTCCTTCAACCCTTAAATCACTGCTTACATAAAGGATCCTGATACTACTAGACGCATAGTACCACAAAACCTCATCCTCCAGAGTGAGTTTCGATCATTCATGCCATATTCATTTGGTGGCCTTACTCGATGAGGATATCTCTTAAGCTAAATGTAGCACTTTGAAACTGCCCTGAATACGGAAGAGGACATCCTGTTCGAGCATTATATATATATGCTTATATGTATATGTATATCAGACATACTGAAGGACTGGAGGGCGGGAGGCCACTGGCATAGCCCAGGGGCTAGCTCACCCGACCAAGGCACAATGTCGGGGAACCAAAATGGCCCCATCCACCAATAATGAGAGTTGAGACAATCAACGCATTGCGATAGGTTGCAACAGGTTGGCGAAGCGGAGAGAGTTCAAGGTCCACTCTTCCGGGGTAGAAGCTCAAGAAATGATGGTTAGATGGGTTATTTATTTGCATTTGCATAAAACAAGCATAGCTTTACAGGTGAAATCCATCTTTAGGGATTTTCTATGTTGGTTAGAATATTTAAAAAAACCTAACTTTGAAGGCTTAGACCATTTGCAATGTCATTGCAAAGAAATTATATTTTCCATAGAAATCAGTTAGCAAAGGCAGGAACTTTCAATTATATGCAATTTCGAAAGATTAGTCAATTTCTTGCGGGATCATTGGAACACGCGATCCATTTGAGGAACAAATTCTGGATAACAACCGTGCATTAATACATGGCCATCTATGTGGCTTATACAACTGTTGATAGCGTTGGAGACTCGAGCTGAGAAGTTTTTATGTAGCGTTCCGAGGCTCCCCTTAAGGTAAAAGAAGGCGCAGTACTAGGGCAGAATACATGTATTCTGGGAACAGAGGACTTGGGGGCTGTTGGCACGGCCCGGAGGCCGACCAACCGGCTAGAACAAGATGGCCACCCAAGTGACCTATACCGGTAGTTCGAACAAACAAAGTATTACATTTTAGTTCCAGGCTTCCCTTAGTAGTGGGCTCCGTGGCACTGGCTTCGTCTGAAGAGGCTGTTCTCGCAGCTGAGGATGCTACTGATTTTAATTCAAAGTGGATTTGCAAATTTAAAACCAATCATTTATCTTTGTGGCATAACTAGGTACGAAATCAGCAAAACTTATAAAAGATTGGTAACCCACAGAGTTCTATAACGGTACAACCCATAATTTGTAGAACTTTTTGAGAAATCGTTGATATCGATAGAAATAATGCTGCTCATTTGGTCATGAAAGTATTTTGAACTATTTTGAGAACCAAAATGTATTTTGATGTTATTTGAATAATTGATTTGCACGGTACTCTCCAAATGTGTGTCGCTGTTAGAGCTTGGAATTAGCCAAGATTGAACCACACTGGCTGTGCAATTCAGTCAGCTTGGTCTATCAGGCTTTGTGCTTAAAGTTAGTTGTAAAATGAAGAGAACGTACCGTGCAAAAACTCAAGTAGGGCGCAACATTGAGAGGATAATGAGGATTCAAGAAAAAGAACTCCTTGCCACGAAAACTTTGGCAGAAGCATACATGGAAGATAAAGCACAAGTGTTTGAACTTTTGCGAAAATTCAAAGATTGGTTTTCCTTGCACGGAGAGATGGTTCAATGTACTATAATGCACTTGGAAAAAAATTGTGGACGCGAATATGTATTCGATGTGCTGAAGAGTTGTGGATCACCTCTGAATGACGTTGAACATTACGTCCTTTATGAAATTGTCACACACTATGGTGACAGAACTTTCACATTAGGCAATGTTTTAGAATTGATAGAAAGCATAAAATGCGGTCAAGTTCAAACTGTTGATCTGAAGATTGGTCTCCTAGACTCCAACTCCGTTCCTGTCTTCATCTATGCTATGAGCGGATCCATTCCATACAATCCACTAAATATGAATTTGGAGACAGACAATGAAACAACGATCCAGCAGCTTATTCAATACGTAAAATTTGAATTCAGCTGGCCTTCGAAAGAAATTAAAATCTATCAAACCGCTGATTGCGAGCAGGCGCTTGAGGACAATGTAAAGTTAAAAGATCTCAAAGTCGAGAAGAGCGGTGAGATATCAGAAGGCATTGAACTATTTATGGACTACTCAATGGGTTACATCGATAACCCCTTAATATTAAGCGACCATTATTTCGAGGGTAGAACTGTTGACAAAGTGCTCGAGGGTTTATGATTTGGAAGAATTTATGTCGAAACATTAATCTTGGTAGAAGCGAGAACATTGTTACTAAGTAAACTGCACTAGATAAGGTTTGGTTTGTATATTTTTGATTGCTGCAGACCAAACAATTTCTTGAATCACAACAGATTTTTTTCACAGTCTTGCATTTTGGAATCGTTGGATTAATAACATTATGAAGCATTCAGAGTCCATTCCTAAACCTTAAAAAGTCCAAGAGTATGAAGGAAAACGTAGTTATAATGCAGAGAGGCAGAGCACATTTAAAGAACGTTGTAATACTTTGTTTGTTCTAACTGCCGGCTTCTGTCACTTGGGTGGCCATGTTGTACTAGCCGACTGGCTGGTCGCCTGACAATGCCAAAACACCCAAATCCCTCTGTTTCCAGAATATATGCATTCTGTCCTAGTACCATGCCTCCCTCCATCTTCAAGTAAGTCTCGGGACACTACAAACATAAGTGTTACAATTGGTAGGTCCCAAATACCCTTAAGCAGAGACAGGAGTGTTTGGCATTTGCGTCAAATCATTTTCTAAACCCAAATGACACGTGAGGCATCAGCGAATCGAACACAGCAGATAGTAAACTTGATAGGTGATTTGTGTTTTAAAAATGATTTTATTAATTATTATGGAAGGGTTTGCCAGGAAGACCTGAGAGGATGACATCTATTGGCAAAAGGCCAGTTTCAGCAAATGCCACTGCAGCCTCCTGAGACTTCCTTTAAGGGAACAGAAGGCACATTACTAGGGCGGAATGTGTATTCTGGAACCAGAGGGCTCGGGGGCTGTTAGCACGGCCCAAAGGCCGGCCAACCGACTAATACAATATGGCTACTTAAGTGACCGAAACCGGCAGTTCGAACAAACAAAGTGTTACAGCCACATTACTGGATGTAACAAAAAACCTTGAAGGTAATCGAGGTAAAAACACAGTACTCGCTAAGATTTTTTGCTGGTACATTATTTCGACAAGCAAGTTAAACCAGTCTGTAAACCTTTCTTCACTCAGCAAAAAGCATTTTTAATGAAAAATTGTTTAGTTTAAAACATTAATTTTCGTACAAAATGGATGTCAATAAATTATATTTCTAGAGCTTGTTCGCACAGACTGCCACCTAAAGCGGGCTGTTTGGTTGTTTGCGTGTGGGTAAGACACGATTCAGACGCTGCTGTCGGAATGCGACGCCAAAAGAAGGCACGTTTATTATGTTTATGTAAATACAGAGCTTTAGAACGAAAAGGGGACGGTCGCGAGGTACCTGAGTCAGAAGCAGGCGATGCGAAGACTTCAACTAGGCTTATCCAACTTTAGGTTGGCAAATATTTAAAGTTTATGCATTGTAGACGTATATGTATTCTGAAAGGCATTTATCCAGTTGAACCGACAAACAGAAAGAAAGCTGGTCGTGGAAATTCGCAGCCGAGAATATATTTCCACTCTAAAGATATCGCATTTCTTGCGAGGGAGCCTTTAATTGAGACATTTCGGAAGCTACGTGTTCATCAGAAGCGTTTAAAGAGGGCACGCGAGAAACTTAATCAGGATAAGGAGTATCGGCTAAGGATGAGCAAACCCACCTACACCCTACACCATTTAGTTCGTGAGCGATACCCCAAGCGCAGTGATGCTCTTCGAGACTTAACCAACAGCCTTAACCTTATCTTTCTGTTCTCGAGGCTGCCACGCTTAACCCAATTCCACCCCGCTCTAATTTCATTGTGTCGTAGATTTTCTGTGGAGTTTTTGCACTATGTCATTGCTATGCGATGTATTAGAAAAGTATGTTCTGTCCAGTAATTACCATATCCTTCTCTTAGGCTTTCATTACCATTAAGGGTTTTTTTTTGGAGGCCGTAATTGATGAGGTTCCAGTAGTCTGGGTAATTCCACACCAGGTCGCCACACATACGCCAACAGATGTGGATTACCGCCTTTTGGCAACATGTGTTGAATTCGATCTTACACTACTTGGATCTTTGCTCTGCAAGTATGTGGAATTTTTTTAACTCGACAGCGGATAGTCTTTATAAGCAAGCTGGTCTTTTATACCCTCCAGAATTTAACACTCAACACATCAATGCCTCGTCCTTCTCTTATTGTTCCCCCGAAAATATTCATTTTGAGGTAATTTACAATCCAGAAATCTTAACGGCTTTAGTTTCTTGCTTCCTTTTCGTTCCCAATAAAGGGATCTGAGAAGGAGGGTGTTGATTCCGTTCAGCTGGATGACTTAGTTGAACTTCAAGTGAGTTACTTTACTGATGGTTCATATTTAGTCATTTTTCAAGCTTTAAGTTTTTATTTGTCCACGCTTCTTTTAGTTTACTGTAATAAATTGGCGTCGATACTTTTACATTTCTTTTACCGATTTCAGACCATTGACGACTCTGTCACAGCAGCAGTTAGCAACCAAATCCAGGCTCAGAGAATCAAACACATTTTTGACGGCAAACGCTTCTTCCTTAATCGTGAGGTACCCAAAGAGGTTCTTACAGTGATCATCCGGTCATGTGGTGGTGATTGCAGTTGGGATGCCACCTCCGGCCCAGGTGCTACCTACACTGAGGACGACAGTCGGATTGATTATCAAATCGTGGACAGACCGATGAAAGAAATGAAATCAACTCGGCAAGTCATCCAATCTACTTGGAAATTTTTAAACATATTCTTCCCTCCGTCTGAACTGCAATATTTTAGTTTGATCAAAAGCCAGCATCTAGAGAACTTCCGTCGTGATGTTTTTCTAGGCCTTATGTAATAGCACTGGTTATCGTTGAAAGCCAGATTCAATCGGTAATTAACTCAATGTGCTTCATCGTTTTTTGATGGGCATGCGTTCCGGAAGCGACTCCTAGGCTAGTCCAGTGTGCTCAACTGAGTTCTTTGCCTTTTTATGGGATTATAGCTTTAATAAATACGACGTTTCTCTTTTCCCATCAAATAACCTAGTTTTAATACTAGTTAAAGTGTTGTTAATCGCTCTGTGACAGGTCGTATGTTCAGCCCCAGTGGGTATTCGACAGTCTGAACGCAGGTCGTCTGTTGCCAACCCAGGACTACCTCCCATCGGCATCTCTCCCGCCACACCTCTCACCGTTTGCTACCGCAGTGACTGCGGACCCGCGTACGGCCATGGCGGACGCTCTGAAACAGGCGGCCGCAGTGAGCATCGCTCCAGGCTTCGGTGCCGGCTCGGCGCTCTATCGACCTCCCGAGGTAGATTATCTCGCTGGTCTTGTCTCTCTCGCGGAGGTGCGCGGCGCTGCTGTCGGTGCTGCTCAGCCCAACGAAACCACCGATAATCAGCAACAAGAACAGCAAGATGAGGGAGAAGAGGAGGTGCAATTGGAAGTTGATGAAGCACATGTCGAAAAGGATGGAGAGAAATGTTCAAGAAAGAATAAAACGAGCAAGCGGAACGCCATTAAGGCTCTTAAGAAAGGTGCGTGGAGCAGCTCGCGGAATTTATATGTATTCATGTGCTCAATGTGGCAATGTACGCGTATCTACAAGATTCTTGGAAGAACGGCTACTGACTAAGTTCCGTGTGTTTGCTATTCGTGCGAAGTGAATTTAGCCGTGTAGGTAGACTCCCGTGAAAACAGAGCAAAATGAAGGCCGGTTTTGGATCTTGATAGCAAAGCATCCCATCGATATATCGAATTGCTGTAGCTATACCTTGAGCAGAGACATAACTTATCATCTGGCGTTGTTGAAAATAGGTTGTGATTTGTTGCAGGAAAGAAAGCCGTGGTGAAACCGGGTCAGTCATTGAACGAGCTGGTGGTCAAGATGGCCGAACGAGCGGAGGAAAATGCTCAACGCAAACTTCGCGAAATGATGCTCCCCAAACGACATAAAAATCTCTACAGAAAGATGGTACATGCCCAAAAGGCTGCAGACAAGGATATGCGGCAACTGGCTGAGCGCAGGAAGGCCTTTGAGAAGTTCGTTGGAATTTACTCATTTTTCTGCCTAAACTAGCAAAATTAAATGCGCCTGTGCTATTAAGTCTGTTTTGACCAGACCTTGATTCTAAGATTCGTCTCACTCTCTTCTAGCCGTTAACCATGAATTACAATTGCATTGTAGAAATCAACGTTCACGGAGGAAATCGTAATAATGGTGCAGAAGTACCACTTGTGAATGATGGATATTATCATTGAACTGCTTTTATGAAATATAAGTGTGAGTTCCATGCGTCACCAGTTTATGCTCAAAATGAGCTCTTCGAGTTCTTTAGCGGATGCATAAAGTTTCTCCTTCTCATCTTCTTCTACGTCTTCAAACATAACCCCCCGTACCCCATTTGCATTCACTATACAGGGCAAGCTCATGAAGATATCTCTGTCGATTCCCGGCAAATTCTAAAAGCATAATATTAGTCGAAATATCCGGAGGCTGTGGTATTTGCTATGACTTGAAGTTTCGCTCACCTTGAGCAGTCCCTCATGCTACAGCATTTGTTAAATATGAGGAAAATACCTTAGCATGCGTTGAAAGTGGTATGATGATGTTGGCGTCGTTCAAAATGGCTTCGCAAGTATAACATGCTATCAGTCCAATGGACCAGGAGCTGTTAGCCTTGACACTTTTAATAAACAGGTTGCTTTTGCTACAATTTCCATTACTGAAAATGCGAACTTCGTGTTAATCGTGTCGGGGATCTTGCTGTAACCCTCAGTGTCTTTTTCTGTTCCGAAGGCGGGGTATACGCTTCTCAGTCTAACTCCACCACACTCGACCGAGCTGAAAATTGGGACTAAAAATATGATCGTCGAAAGCTGGGAGTACCTGAGCGCGGTCCGTGTTCGCCAAGTATGTGGCCTCTGACTGTGCTGGGACTCACGTTCAGTTTTTGACTAATTCCAACTCGGAACGCGGCGGATTCCAAAGCTGTTCCGATTCCGAAAACACGATTTTTCTCGAATCCGCTCAAACGCCACGCGATGTAACACATTATATCAACTAGGAGATGATATTTGAGGAAAATTACCTGGTTCGGATACTACAATTACTATACTCTTGGGACTGCTCTCAACAATATGTGGTATTATCCCTTAAATGTTGGTGACTACAAGAGAGACTAACTTTTAAACATGTCTAAGCTTCGTTGAGCATGAGTTAGTTTGTCTTCGCCATCAAGTAGTGGAATTCTCTCGCACATAATTATGATGGTTGAATTTGAAACCAATTTGTAATCTAGGGTAATTGTTGTAGGTTCACTTTACTTGCTCCCCCATATATCAAACATCCCGGGTAGTATTCCGCAGCTCCCTGCAAATCCTTTACTTCTGCTTCGATTAATTCTTCGTCTAAATCAATCAAAGTCAGTTCAGTGGCTATGCCCTGGAAATAATAGAGTAAATTTTGATACTTTGGTTAAAATGCAAAATGCTGCTGCCATTCCCTCACGGCCACAGCCTATAACTGATATTTTCACTCTCTTGTATGACACCTTCCGGTCAGCATAAATTGGCATGTAGATTCTATCCTTAAGCATTTCCATAATTGCCGAACTGCTGTATATCCGCAAAAAGCTGCATCGCCGATTTCGCGTGCGATATGTTCAAACAAATTAGCCACGTTTGAGAGTCTCAGTTTAATAAATAGTGGTGAATTTTTTAAGAAAAACCAAAAATATTCAACACAATTTATATTTAATTGCATCACTGCAAATTATTTATCTAATCTTAATAAGTGCATTGTTTTTAAAAAAAACATTGTGCCATGGTATACGTCGACCTACTTAGGGTCCCACCAAAAAAGTGGCAAAAGTTAAGGTTTGCCTATTTTCCACACTTGATGATGGTGTTGGCACCACATAAAATTTCGGACGTTGAAAGGCAATGTCTACGTGGATGCAAATAAGATTGCATTGTGTTTTCAGTTCGCAAGATAACTAACATAAAAACACGTTCCGTAAAGCTCTGTGCACATATGATATTTATAAACGCTTTGGTTAGACGTAAATATCATAAAGCACCGCTTATAGTTGCGCTTTCTGTTTAGCACTTTATTTTTATTATAGATACTTAGCGCTGTATTTTGCACTGGTACAAAGTGGCAGTGCTGTAGCACTGTTTGTTCTGACTGCCGATTCTGGTTTCGGTGATTTGGGTGGCCATTTTGTACTAGCCTGTTGGCTGGCCTCCGGGCCACGCCAGCAACCCCGTTTCCTTTGTTTTCTGAACATATGTATTCTGCCCTAGTATTACACCTTCTTTTGCGTTCAAGCAAGCCTCGGGACAATGAAAATGCTGAAAAATTTCAGTTGAGTCTTGGGATTATGACCTGTGGGAAACGGTGCAAACGCAAATCCTTTCCTTAAAATAAAATTGTTTTCAAGTTCACGAAGTCGCATGGATGATAATATTGTCAACTATACATCAATATTTACCCATATTAATGCCTGTATACACTATTTTCGATGGTGTGCATCGTAGATCACTTCAAGCCTTGTTGTGCCCACGTACAAACATAATCTGTAGCGGCCCCAGACTCCCTTGAAGACGGAAGGCATAACTCTAGGGCAGAATATATATTTCAGTAAGCAGAGGAAATGGAGCTGCTGGCATGGTCCGGGGGCCCAGCCCGCCCGGCTATGACAATGTGGCCGCCTAGGGGACCGAAACCGGCAGTCGGAACAAAGTATTGCATTGCCGGTTTTTTAAGATCGTTTAACTTTGTTTTGCCCTCTTATGCATCGCTTGAATGATATCGACTTCCTCAGTTATACCTACTAGGCAGTTTTCTGTGTCGCAACGGTTGTTTAGGTTGCTTAAACATTTCCAATAAATCACAATATTTCCTTAAATTATTGATTCAGTTTCAACTGAAGACCTGGCATTCTTACACTGACGCCGATGTATGGTACCAGAATCACGTCCATTGCAGCTTTTGTGGTTATTTCTTCCATTGACAGTAATGTTTAAGCGTTATAACGACCTTATTTACACCAGTCGTCTTATGTTCTGCTTTTTGCGTTTGGCAACTACATAGACGCCGTTTAGTGGCAATGCATAATTAGCATTTACATACTTCTTCACTTTCCGTAACTGAGTGCTCAGTTTTCATCCCCATTGATGTTGCTAAAATTTGCTTACAGTAAATCAATTTTTGGAGCAATCAAATTTGGAAGGAACTTCTAAGTTTCCCGTGAAAACTACTGATAAGGCGAAGAAGTGGGACAAGTGTCTTCCTGCAAAGGCTAAAGCAGTACTTCCCCTTATGAGTAATGTATGAATGCAGTGACCTTTTCCGCGACACAAATAATTCTGGAAGGAAAGTTGAATCAATAATCATACGCTGTGGGAAAAATTATGCATTGCGAATTCAAATTTGGCTGCAAAACTTCAAAAAATGAATGTAAAGCACTCGGACCGACAACACTAGGAAGTATGATAAGCAGGAGAATCATCTCATGTATGACACCTTTGCTCTTAATCTAAAACCAAGCTTAAGTTGATTTAATTACTTTCAACTTCAGCATTTCTCTTTCGAGATGGTGATAGTGGTGAAAATAATGATGGCTTTTTAACCCAATGCCGAAATTGGGCTTTTTGCCATCTGCTTGAAGCGCGCGAGTGGCAGTGATGGAACACTTTCATTTGAACCACACTTCAATCGATACTTTGGCAGCGGCGCAGTTCTGCCCTGAGGCTGCCTTAAGCAGTACAAATTAAGCTGAATTACAGGCATGGGGTGCTCACCGTCTGCTCCAGAGGCAGTTGTAAATGACATCGCCGTGCTCCACAACCAGAAGGCGGCAGGCGATGTCGTTGTGGACGGGGTCGCTGTTAAGAATGCAGAACCTGTTCCACTTCCTCCAGTTGTGGGAGGTGAAGACGAAAAGGAAGTTACAACTAAAAGTGAAGCAAGTAAGCTTGAAAAGGTCATCAAAGTGGAAGAGACTCCAGCAAATGAGGCCGCATCCAAAACTGTCACAGAGGATCCAGTTCAGAGGTGCGATAGTTTTGGTGGCGCCGATGGCATAATAGCCAAAAAAGGATATGTTGTCTTTGAAATAAATTTAGATGGGGAATTGGACACATGCTTAGACAGCTCTAAGAAACCATTACCCAAACGTCTTAAGGTAATTTGCGTTTGCATTGAGAAACATTTATAATATAGCGCCTAGAGCCACTTCCAAGAGCTCCAAAACTAACTGCTGAAGAGTTGAATGAAAAGCTAGAGAGGGCTGAGCAGAAACATCTTAAGGTATGCAACATTTAAGCACAACCGCTTTTTATCGTTTTTCCTAAAAAAAATGCTGTGTTTTCCGGCAAAATATGTGCTTCACTAATTGCAACTGCCTACTACCAATGGTAAAGGTGCCTTATTCATCATGAAGAACCGCTATAAATTTTGGGGGCACCTTTAGTTTCACTTTGATAAGTCCAAGCGCATTTTTTTTCAGAAAAGCTCTACACTCAATTAAGAATAAGAACGCTATGCTGTTACGCTGGTGCCTAGGTTTGCGACTAGAGTTAACATTCTTCTTGGAATGATTTATTTTGATGCAACTCTGTTATTCCTAAACTTCTTCAGTTGCTACTTTGTCCTGTCGATTGGCATCAAGCAGATTTTTGCTCCTCCTTCAACGCACTAAGGTGATAAGTTAAAAGTCGATTTCTAGTTCACACACTTCAATCTCACCAATCTAGGGTGAAGTAAACTTTAAATTGGCCAAAGTGGATGGACCCGGCCAAAAAGTTGTGCAATTAGGAAATAAAATCCACTGGTAAACATTGTGCAGATCATCGGATCATCTACTCATTTTAATAAACAACTTATACGTACCTATCTATGATAAACTGAGTTGCGAATAAAGTGTATTCAGTTGGTTCTTATAGTGCTAAATTCGAATCACGTTCGGGTCCAAAGTATCTATTAGAGCTAAAGACAGCTTCACATTATTAGACTCAGATCAGTCGCAAATTTTCTAAACTATTTGTTGCACTTTTTACATTCGCATTGTTGCACCTGATTTTAGGCCTTGGCCATGAGGAAATCTGGAATCAGTCGTCGCTTTGAAAAGTTTGTTAAGCAACCTCCAGGCCACAAGGGTGACGCTCCAACTGCAGTGGACGGCAACGTCAGTCTCTTGTTGGTCTTTATGCTTCAATTACTGTAATAACCGTTTGCTTGATGTTACCTTTCAATCGCATTATACGTAACTAAGTGAAGTTATGAGACTGGCAAAGATGCCTTGTTGAACGTTTTAGTAAATTCTTTGTTTCACCCCACAGGCCCAAAGAAGTGATGATGCGGGAGAAAGTGAGTCAACAAGCACAGGAACCAGTGAAAACGGTAATGCTAATACTGCCTTATTTCAATTCCCATAAGCCTCCCAAAAGCGGACCAAATCAAATTTCCAAAACTACTATACGATTGGAGAGTGCTTAGGTTTTTCAAAATTAATTTATTATTTTCGCTGCTGTTGATCTTCGGAGGTGCACATTATAAGGAAAACCATTATGCTGCCTTAGATACCGATGTTGGTACTTCACAGGAAGTAAAGGCGGGTCTGGAAGCTCCAGAGAATACACCAAAACCGGAAGAGAATGATCAAACCACCGAATCGGAACAAGTGTCAAATTATGACGTTGTTGACTTAAACAATAATAATGCTAGAGAATGGGCAGGAAACCCCATGGACCCCTCAAGTTCGGCAGAAGTAATTGCAGGGCGCAGTCATGGTCATCACACCCTGAATGCTGTCAAGGAAGTCGATGAAGAGAACACCGAGTGAACGAATAATCAGCGCTCTTCTCGTTGTCATGCAGCCTTCATTTTGCAGTTGTCAACTATTAATGGTTAAGTTAGGCCCAACTTGAACTTTTCTTAAAAAAGCAAGAATTTGAGAACACATACACGCAACTTTGTCCACTACCTACACGAATGTCGTGAACTTGAGAAATAAACACATCACTCTTCTACTGCACCGACTTCTTAGCCAACAGTCTATGGGTCCAAATCTGTTAAAAAGGATGAGGGAGGCCATCCCAATTGACGGGCATAGGGAGTAGGCGATAACTCGAGGGTCGGTTCCCAATAGGACCAGAAGCAAAACTGGCGAACCATTCGACCGAATCGTAAGCATGACTACTTTATTACAACCTGTCCATGTGTTACTTTAACAAATGTGCATCAGTATATTCTGCACGGAAGGAAAACGCGCGGACACTAATACAGCGTTCAAGCTGATACGTCGGTGGCCATGTCACGTAAAGCCGCCATGCTGTTTCTACGTCTCACTAATCACAGGAACACAGCGTGATGTCGTATCCATGGGATGTCTTAATTGCAAACGCGACATTCATCTCGAGTCCCAGTCAGCAACTTCAATTATCAAAATCCCAACTGCCCATAACCAACTCCGAAAACGCAGCTACAAGGGATATTGCACTACGGTGACAATATAAAAAGAGTAACTCCGGAGCTTGACTTCAAAGAATGTGGAAAGTCTTTATTCTCACTGCAAACTAAATGAGGGTGATCATGAGGGGCGAAAAATGCGTCACGAGAGCTAGGTATTTACTAATTTGGAACTTAAACGGAAAGTAACATGAAGTCCATTGCTAGTTAGTCCTGTAAGTAGAGTGGGTGCAATTTAAGCACAGAGTACAAAAGCAGTGCAAATCGCAGTATTGGCTCAACCATGCTGAATGAGCCACGTTTGCCAGATTCATCTTCGGCGCACGAATGGTCGTACTGGGAGGGAGCGGAAACACCGAACAAATGCTTTAGAATTCGCAAATGCTCACAGCGTGTACAGAAACGCGCCAAAATTGAGAATACTAGGGGCTTTTTGAACCAATTATAACGATGGTTGTAACGTCAAAATGAAGACTGCGCGGTGGTAAGTTAAAGGGAAAATTTCACAGTTTATGAATTAGCGGCTCATAGTAAAAGCAATACAAGTAATTCACCTAGCTATTAAAGAGAACAGATGATGACAGCAAATCCCCACTGCATTATCAGCTAGTGTACATTCAAATATATTTATAGGATATGCACAGTAAGGAGAAACGGCAAAGAAATGTGAAGTTTGTAACGCTGGAAATTTGTTTACTTGATCGCTTGTTTGTTTGAATGTGCGCGAGTGCGTGTGCACGCAAACAAAAACACCTAACAAGTCAGAAGCGGTCAGTGAGATGAGGGAGGGAGGAAGGGGAATGTCAGTTAATTGCCAAACATGCACGCACACACGCTCGCGCACGCAGACACCAGACAAAAGGCTATTGAGAGGAAGTCAGGACTGGGTCTTATGTACAGATGCGAGGGGTGAAGGTTCATACAAACCAATGCGAATAACTGCGCGTTTCATCTCTAGGCAAGCAACGGATTCCCTTTTGCCAGGAGAGCCGGACTCACGCTCGAGGCTAGGGACGGGAAACAAAGAACTTAAGACTAGGGCCAATGGAATTTTGAAATGTAAGATATCCACTCAAGCATTGCACAGTAAAACTTGCTAATGCAATTACGACCACAAAGGTCCAACCAACTCGTCGAAAGAGCCAAGATCACAGAAAACGAGACGAGTGAGGAGAGCTACCTTCATCGCCCGAAATGGTGACAATAGTGGAGCAACGCTTGCCCTGTTCCAGTGCAGCATTGAGTTCAGTGAGCCAGCGAATGCGAACTTCGGGAGAGTGAGGCGCCAGCACGTGGCAAAGGTGCGACTGCAAACTACCCTCCGCGCCACCCATCCCGCCGCACACCGCCGACGTCGCTGAACGCCGCGGCCGCTCTGAGACGCAGAACCATAACACTTGCTCTTCCGTCGGTCTCGATCCCGCCACGCTTATGTCCTCCTACATTGGCAAAGGATAGACATGGGAGAAAGTTGTTAAAAATAGTAATTATACTCTCTAGAGACATAATTTCCTACAAGAACTCATCCGAAGCCCCAACCAACGACAAACTCCACAATACTCAGTTAGAACAGCACCGAAGACCTACATCATAAAAATTAACAAAAATAGCCCCCGCTTTGAAACAAATTCTGTTCCATCGAATTAAAGTTAGCATAGGTGGTAACGAAGTAAACAGCTGCGCAGGTGAAGCTTAAACAATAAAAAGGGCAGTGCAACTGTGGGGATGCATACCAACAGGGCGATTTGTGAGAAGGAGAGGAAGTGTCTAAATTGGCAACGCATCTGTCGAGTGACACCATCAGTGCGTGAAATAGCTTCAACAGCAGCGTCAGCGATCACGAGGCCTTGGTCAAAGAGCAAGAGGTGGCGATTTACGAAACACAAGGTGGTAGAGTCCTCCGCAATGGCCTTAAGCAGCTCCTCATCTTGCGCTGCCGTGCAGGCAGTGCCCTCAGGTCGGGATGAGCCGTCGGTGGTGGCGCTGCCACCAATGGTGAGGTCGGCTAGAGAGGCCTCCAATGCGCCCACTAATTGCGTGGCCACACGAAGAGCACCGTGGAGACGAAGCGCACCCAGTGCATTCTGCTGCAGATCCGAGGGTACTCCCGTGAGCACTGGTGGCAAACACTGACCAGTGCCGCCTCCCTCATCAATTTCCCCTAAAATCTCCCCCATTCGCGAGAGGTTGAGCTCTGAATTGGCCGTCTGGATAGGGGAGAGTTGCAAAAGTTTATTACCAAGGCGATCTGAAGCAAACATATTTAATTACAACGAAATCCATCTTCAAATTAGCCATGCCTAATAGGGAAGGAAAAGGAATTGCAGTGCAGCACTTCAACCTTATCGACCAAAAATGAAGGGAGACTATTTAAATTTACTGGCTCAATAGTGTAATGCTAAAACCCAGGCGGAATTGTAGAAGTGAAGAAATGACAATTGATGCCCAATGGTTCTGAATCGAAGCGAGAGAATTTTACACAATCATAGGCGTGGGGACTATTTGGGTAGTCATAGAAAGTATTTACAAGACAATAACACCGTACAATTACTACTGACCATGTAAGATACACGAATTACACACCGTGGGATAATTTCCTGTGTAAGCAGTAAGATTACGCCAAATTTAGAAAGGAATTATTCACCCGACGATCAAAATATTAGAGGGAATCAAAGGACGGAGGTGAAAGAGGAGGGAGTGAGTCACCACCACATCTGCCAAATCGTCGCCACTCCGCGGGCGCAAAACAGCATGTGGATCGCGCTCCGAAATGAGGTTTTTGCCCACTGCCCGATGTGTCAGCCCGCAACATATCTGATAGTAAACCTCACCGACACGCGTATGCCAAAAACGAAGTGAACTTCATAGTATAAAGTCGGTAAAGTGTGTTGTCTTCAAAATAAATTTACAATAGAGTCCGTTTTCACAAATCCAATGAACTATGATCTTTACAAGTTTGCAATAAAATGTCGATGGAGAAGTGGACGCAGTTTGAGGTGCAGGCCCACCGTTTCAACAGGGCAATTGTTTCAGTGAAAAAATGGGCCAACAACGGAAGTTCGGTGAGTCGGTGTAAGTAAAAAATAGAAGAGTTACTGATGCTTTACTGCACTCACATCTGCCAAATACGCTCACGCTTCTAGGAATAGGCTTAGACGCGTAAATAAATAACCGAAAAACTAATAGGAAATTGCCAAAGATCGTAAACTTCACTTTAATGCACACCTGTATTTCGCTACCCATAGTTGAGATGTTGAGAGTAGAAGGTGAGCGACTAGAAACCTGCGCTGCTCCATCCTCTTCGGCCCTCTTCGTCTCCGAGGCAACATCTGTCTCACTCTCCACAGCAGAAGTAACTGCAGAAGCAGTTGGAAGGGCCTGAAGCTCCACCATAGGTGGGGGCAGCTCCAGTTCCACGCTCTCCTCTGAGACGTTGTCCAACAGGGCTGTGTTGTCCTGCGTCGCGACACTGGTTGCTGAAGTCACCGGTTGATGCGAGGTCGTGGCCAGAGAGCGCTATGTGAATCGATTAAGCAGTAGTGGCCCATCATTGATAAAAATAGCTAAATTAGAAAGGGAAAATGTGGCATACGTTGATAAGGGGAATAGGAGGAGCCATGTCAGCCTTGGAACCACGTTTGCTGGAAGCGGGGGTGCCTGGAAGGATTTGACGTCGTTCCTTGGCTCCAATGCCGGAAGAGGGAAGCCAACGACGCATTGAACGACGTCCCCCACTGCTGCTACCAGCAGTGATGGAAGCGGCACGGGGATAAACGGGGGCACCAATGAGGCGCGCAGGGATGAAACCCTCGTCGACGGGTGCGTTCGGTGACGAAGCGCTGCCCGTCACTACAAAGCGTACTAGTGCCCACGCCAGCTCGCTTGTCCCATCCACTTCGCCCTCCACAGACGCTGAGGTAGTCGGTGTGGGTGGTGGTGAACCTACACCCTCGACACTCGGCTGCGCAGTACGCTGAATTAGCTGCACTATTTGGTGAGCTGCAACTGATATTTCGTTTGGACCTTGAGCCTGTGTACGAACAAACAGTAGCGTTAGCACGATACATGGGTAAAACCGACACAATCTACCCAGCCAACGCATAGTCCGAACATTTCCGACGACAGCCAACAGTGTCCACAAGACACCCAATTCATCGAACGCAGATCAGTGTTCGAATATTCACACAATATTCGGTTCCCGGTGTTAAACCAATCAATGCGTAGTTTCAAGAAACCATGTAAGCATTGGAGAAAAAGGCAAAATACGACTACCTCGTGAATTTTGACGATGAAATAGTAGAGACGTACCTGATAATTTTCGCGAATGTAGTAGGCATCGAGAGCAGAGACGCTATCTGCACCGAGTTTACCAGAAGCTGCAGTGCTGTCCTGATGAAGACTCTGCATGCTGAACATTCGCTCACGCATTGCCTCTCGAATGGCTCGAACCCACGTCTATGCAAACAAAAATAAACATAACTCCCATTTTAGGACTCTCTCCTAAGTGTTCAAGGTTTTTAGGAATTTATTAGGGACAAACCTGTTTGACTTCAAGAGTAGGAGCCTTGAGCACCAGCCGATAGTCGTTGACTGGCGGCACACGACCTGCCCAAAGAGCGAATTTGCACTGATCACCCTCTATGTGCTCTGTGATGTTCAGATCAGCCAGAAGAAAACGAGACTTGAATTGGTACCTAAGAGAAAGTAAACCTTATAAGCTAGCATGAATTAAGCTACCCTCCACAATCATAAACCTGACCAAACGCATGGGAAAACTGTCGGTCTCCCATGTTACTGGATCGCTCTTTGCAGGCAAAAAGAAGCGGAATTAAGTGCATGGGAGTAAAATCAAGGGTAGTTGAACATTTTGGGTTAGTTTCACAAATTGTCAGCTGCCGTTAAGTCTACAATCTTTACTTTGTCCTAAGGATATGACCAGCAGGGCTATTAAGACATCCGCCTGTCCGCAAATAAAAAAATTTGCAAGAGGTCTCATTTACTCTTCTCATCCTTCTTGATGACAGAGTTTTGCACTTCTTATTGAATCGTTTAGGAAACCCATTGAGTTTAGCAAGCTACTAATTCGCTGTATGCAGAGAGACTCTAAAAATCTTGCTTATTCATTGCAAGTACCAAATGAAGTTAATGGAGAAAAGATAAAGCAAAATGCACAGAATACAGAAAAGTACAGTTTGAGATAACTTTTAAAGGGGAAATAAGCTACCACAAATTGCACATTCTAATATTTGAAAAGCGCTTCAAGGGCAAGCGCACAGCTGAAAACGCCAGAATGAAATAGCCAAGATAGCGATACTCAAGGTGGAGGTGAGTGCACAAGCACCCTCCGAGGCAGATTTTACGAGGGTCATGCATGCATTCAAAAAGACCGAAAGCATCATGCGCGATCGCAAAGTTACCTAACTGACTAGACATGTCTTAATTATAATAAGTGTCAAGAATCATGCGCCAAAAAGCAGGACAGTTACGCACGGGTGAATGTCATTTACAGATTATGCGATTGCATGAGTGTTGACAAAAAAGATATGCCTACTTCATTTTGCTCTCTCCGGGGTTGACGGGGCACTCTTTGGCAAGCACAAGGCAGATGTCAAAGAGGAAGACACGCCTTTCACGAGACTTCTTGATTAGCTGTTTGGGCTCCCACACGGTGAATTGGTCCTGCAACACCACGTCGCCGAGGCACGATATCGGCAGGTCTTCCGGCAGGCCCTTGAAAAAAGAACGAAACACAAGCGGAGAGTCTCTCTCCCACGTACGCACCAGTGCACAGGGTTCGAGCACTTGCCTAGTAGGGCGCACACACACATGGTTGTCATCCATTTGCATGGGACTCCTTTGAAACCGTGCACAGTACAAACAGGTGTAAATTCGTGTGAAAACACAGAGCCCTGATAAAGTCAACGCCGTTAGAGGCTTATGGCTGAGCGAATTTATAATGAGCATCCAACCCAAGCAGTGCCATGTTACAATTTAACTGTGAATGAAATATGAAAAATCGAACGGCGGAAGTCCATTGATACTACTGCAAACATTTTGGTGCCCTTAAATGCTCTATTGATTTGTTAAAAAGGTGAAACTTTGGTGCACGATTTTCTATTAGGTAAATTGCACCAACCTTTTTTCAAAAAATCACAAGGACCTGCTTAACATTTCTGGGGCCTTGATTTTAATGCTACGCAACAAACGCCAGCCAAGATTTTGAACGAATATCACAAAAACAATTAATAACCTTCTGCCTAACAATGGTGAGGAAAAATGACCTCGGAATGATTCGAGCAGGAGACACTAGGCGATTGAGTCGAAGTTTAATGAGACTCAGCTAATGCGGCATTCAGAACTACCTGAAGCATTCGGAGGTGAATGGCTTCATTAGCCTTTTTAGGTACAGCCATCATGACATCGAGGCCCTCGGACAGTTCACCAGCCGAGGATTTGTCGCAGCACTCGCGGATCTCGCGTAGCAGAAGTTGATACTTTGTGATTCTTTGCACAGGCTTGATGAGGAAGGACTGAAGTGGCTCACTCAGCTGGTAACGCAGCTGGAGACGCCCAAAGAAGTTATCCGTGTCAGCTACAAGGATTTGCATGGAGTCTTCTTTGTTGACGCAGTATTCAACGTAGAGACCCGCCAGTCGGTCACCGAAGGACACAAAACAGTGACCTACGTCCTCGGGCAGAAAGTCACCGCCGCTGGCGTACTTACAAATCTCGGGTTCAAAGATCGTCTCATGGAAGCGGCAGATCTCCTCAAGATTACCATAAACAATGCTTTCCTTGCCGGCTATGTATGAGGGGATCTGAAATTTTAAATAATAACGGAATAAAAGCAGAAATATCCAACCTGCGAAATTGGTGGGATAGTCAGGGAACGGGAATGGGATTTTAGCAAGATGATTTCACGTCACAATTAATTATGTTGATTGCATGCCTTTGTAATTGATGCACAAAATCCCAGTAAAATTGACAGGATGGATAAGCATTAGAAAGAGCTTAGGCCACCTATCGGGAGACAAAACGCACACAAAAATCACTTCTGAAAAGCTTAGGTAGTAATGTTGTATGCTGTTAAGGAAAATTTGTTACGCGTGATTGCGAATAAGCCAAACTTTCACCATTATGAATAAAGTGTAGGAAGGATTGCTTTCGTAGCGGCAGCATGGCAAGAAACGTACTCGAATAAGCCGCATTAGGATGCACACTTACCGTAATCACGAATAGCCTGTCTAGACAATGCTGAATGCCATAGCATGGCATTTTGAAATGTTTTGACATTTACCTCCTATTGCGAGTAAAGAGACGTATTATTGAATGAATAATCATTTTAAGATATTTTGGTACACAGCAAAGCAACAGCATGAGGTCACCAATGGGGGTGAGACAGATGAGCGACTCTAGAACCTGTGTTCGCAATCTGACAGCGAACATAGTAAAGGAAAGCAAAAAGATCGGGTGTAAAACCATCAACTGGACAGAAACAGAATGAGAACTTGTTAACGAAGCCGACGTCTTTACGATCCTCCATGCGCGTAAATGAGTAGCGCAGAAAAGCAGTAAAAGACAAACAGGCTCAAGAAAAGTGAGACATACATCGAATGGTGATGCGCAAATTCGTCAGCATAAGAGAAATTTTTAACCCGGCAAAGTTGCTTTTGCGGACATTGGAACCAGGTCACCTCAAACTGAGGGACCCTCGCGTGGGGAACAGACACTGACATATTTACTGCCTGCTCGTCGTCGTGCCAAGCATACATACACGAACATTCTCGGTTGCTTATGTGCGATTGGTTCCCCACATGAATGCAGCCTTGTTTCTAAGGTCAACAGACACTACATGAAGCAGGGATTGCTGCGTTTATGTAAACAAATAATTTGAATAAAGTGAGTGGTGAAAACACTGTAACGTCTGGTCTTTCCAATGTTACAAATAAAGGCAAGTAAGCTTCGACTAATACCTGTAATAAAAGTCGAAATTTAATTGATTCTGACCGATTAAAAGAAAGCATTCATAACAACCTAGAGGCAACGAACTGAAAAGTGTGAAGCAAGGGAATTAAGCCACGAAAACATGTAAGTTAAAATCGTGGATATATTACCGACAGTAGCTAATTCGTACCTGTTCTGAGGGCATAAAACATCGCGCACATTCATCAATAAAAGGCTAGCTGAGGCTATTTAAAGTGACCGGGTGGAATTGACGATACGAGCCGCAGAAAGGCCCTACCAACTTTCCAAAGTGCTGTCTTAATTGAACTACGCGTGAAGCTGAATTTGAGAGGCGCCTTTAATTACTACAGAGAGACGCGTGAGAGCCACAGGCATTTGGCAAGGACAAAAGACTCTAAGGAAATTTAATCGGGGAAACAGACACCTGTTAAATGCTTTTACCAACCAGAACCACTTTCACACACCTCAAGGCCACAGAATCCTTCATGATGCATGGACATTCGTGTGCTCGACTGCAGACACAACGCCACTCGGTCCTTCACTACACTACCCCACTCCATGTGGTACGATAGCAGAGCCCAAATTAGACATACATGCTCTGAAGTTTGGATTCGAATCCGTTAGCCAGGAAAACAAGAAGGATAAAAGGTTCAAGTTATTAGCCTGATTTTTCCAAAACTAAACGTGAAGACCATAAATGTAATTGAAAATCTGGTAAGAACCAACCAAAAGCCTCATTTTTGGAATGATGAAATCAGAACCATTGCCCTTGCAAATCTCAATGGTAGCAATCACCCAGATGTTTGTTCACGTTTGCCCGACTGAGAAATGGCCTCTGAGTGCATACTTGAAAGAACGTCAACGAGAAAAAAAACAAATAAAATTGAACAGACATCCGTAACTAGAATGAAGGAGTTCCCGGGTCCGGCAATGACGCCACCCCAAAAAAGTAGACGGTTTTTTTGTCACAGTAAAGCCTTAGTAAGAAAGATGTGCACAAATACAAACTCAGTGATGAACGTATTTCAGTGGTAAAAAACCGCAGAACTATCGCAGCTGGCAATAGTCCCAAGGGTGGACAAGGAGACAATGATGAGAGAGGAGAGCAAGGGGAAGACCAGCAATGCCAGCACAACATAGACTTACCGGAATATCTACAGGCGGATTCATAGTGCCGACGTGGAAAGTTTCGAGACAAGTGCGAAGAGCCACAACGTAGGCTCGCTCTGTGGTTACTAGCTCACGGAGGATATTCTGGCGTCGGTTGATGAGTTTCTGTTGCTCCTCCGTCAAACCAACTGTAGCGGTGATACTTGGTGTTGTGTCACTCGATGTCACTCCCGAGCTTCCTGTGCTTGACACAGAGGTTCTAAGTGATCAGACATATACTCAGTGAACCCACACCGAATGTAACAATTGGAACGTCGGCCATGCCGTGAAAGGTGGGCAAAACAGGTAAACAACGAAAAAAATTGAAAATACACAAACCTGTTGGAACCGGTGCCGGCGGAACGCATCTTGGCGACAGCAGCAGAGGCAGAGTCATTCTCAGGCGGTCGAGGCGTCTCCACAGGAGCGATGCAGGCGTTGAAGCGTTGATAAGTCTTGAGGAGACTATCGGAGTGATGAGCGCCCACGCCAGCCTCAAGGAGGACCTTCAGGGACTGGCAGGCACACTTCACCGCCGCGAAGAGGGACGACTGGCGTGGTAGCAGGGGCAGTGCCATTTTTGGATCCTCAGCCAATTTCGTTGGACTACCCACAAATTGCAGGATGCGACGCGCGAGATCAACCATCTCAGCCTAAAGTGAAGAAGAGCAGTACATTGATGCTTCATTTCGCACCTAGGAAAAGTAATAGTGTTTTGACGAGAAATGTTCTAAAATATTTTATTTCACACCGAATGAATTTTAGTGCCCATGCTTTTAATTTCAACCGTCATTAATTCTCTGTAGCAGAAATGGCAAAATTACTACCTTAAGGACAGCACAAACGAAAAATAACCATATAGGACTATTTGCCCTTAATGAGTGTTAAGCATCAAAGTGATTTTACAAGGAAATGTAAGCATTTTTGCACACAAGAATCAAATAAAGGAGTAGTACATCAATCAATGGGGCGTCAGTTTAAAAAAAACGGCCACTTCGGAGGCACAAATGAGACTGATAAATCACTGCAAAAGTACAAGAGCCCATCCTCGTTACCTCATTCATGCTTTGTTTACAAACGCACGAAGCATACGTAAGATGAAAAAATCCCCAAGTTTATTTGTGGAGGTGAATTCATTAAATTTCACACCCCCAACCACAGTAAGCCGGTAGAACCGGATTTGTGCCTGAAAAATGACTATATGCGATGCACTGCTCTCCTTCATCCCATAGAAAAGTCCAAGCACAAGCCGCTGGGTGAGTACGGCCGAAATTACTAGGATCCACTTTTCGATATGCATAAAAATAAGGAGAACTCTGTCAATGTGCAAATTTAGCAAAGCACCGATTGGACTATTTAATGAGGGTCTGAACAGTGAAATCGCCCTAACATTGTGGCTTTTCGCTGCTTCTTATCCAACGATGTGAATAGCACCTAACTAACTTCACTACCACCGCCGTCGTAATGAAGATTAATGCGCCAGGAGAACACCTCGGAACTGCTGGTAGGCATTGGAAACGGTCACAAGAACCACTGCTGCAATACAGACAGGAAGAGGAGGAGGTCTATCCACACAATGCGTTAGCACGCGAGGCTATGTTGGGGAAACATTGACGTTAACTAAAATAAGTTCCTAAGCAGTGACAACAAACAGGTTCTACATTTCCACCTAATGAATGTTGGTACATTATTCATGTTAAGTTCTATACGTTTGAAAACACCAGATATACGTATACGGAACTACGGCAAAGCAAATACACAGGTACATGCATTTATGCCGTGCTACAAGTTCGAGCCACCCTTCAATAAGTCAGCGATTCGCTGCAATTACTGTTACAGAATACAATTCTAGGGTTAAAGTCTCAGCAGTTGATAAGGTAGTGTGTAATTCGTAGTGAGGATTGGGATGTAACTCACCTCAACGGTCACGAATTTCACACACTCCTCAAAACGACGACGTTGCGCAGCCCAGGCCTCAAGCACGGCCTGCTCCTTGGCCATGAGGTCGGCCATATCACTGCGGATCCGCTCCTCCACTTTAGTCCGACAAGCCGTCGTGGGGGGCTGTCGGTGCAGATACTTCATGAACAATTCTGAGGTTCGTCTGAGAAATAGACAAAGTCACCAAACAGTCGAATTGTTGGCAATCAAGAGAAAAAGCTAATCGTAGCATCAAATGTAAGAAAAAAATCTAGTTAATCTTACAGTGATAAGACGTTCCCCAATGCAATAAGCTGTAGCGCAAACCAGTTAGGCGTATCGTGGACATGGGAGTTGTGCCAGTCGAAATTTATCAGAGAAAGACACAAACGTACGGACATGAATAACCCGAGTGCCGCTATCACTACTGTTGGTTTTTTTGTCTGGCCTGGCCTCCAACCTATGCGACGTCACACTACATCCTAGAATTTGAAGAGACACCGAAGCTAACACCGCAGCAGCCAAGTTAAGGGGGCGTCGGAATGCGAGCGGTTAACCAAATAACAGGGCTTAAAGAAAGTTATGGGTAAAAACAAGGAGGTAAACGGTAATGATTCTTGAAAAGAGAACAATAATAGAACGTTTAAATAAAATAAATTTTTGGAAACTATGAGTCGCCATAAACGACGCTTGCCATTGGAAGACCTGAAATCTTAAATATGAACTACAGGAAAGATGAGGGCTCAGGAGTCCGTTTTCCCAAATCCAAGGCAGTTTATCGTAGTGTTGAAACAACTTGGTTAAGTGTATCTGGTTCCGAGCTTTGGCTGTAGGTGAGCGAACACGTGGTAACGTGTCAAAATGATTCCAATTTGCAGATCAAGAGCCGCCATAGCCAATATGCCACGGACCTGGCAAGAATGCACGCCTTCAGGAAAGCCTCCTTCTGCTCGCCGTGTTTGTTGAGGAGATCATTGAGGTAGGACTCAACGTTTCCACTGTTAAGTGCTTTGTCCGAGCGACACCAGTCCTCCTCCCTCCGGTAATCCTTCTCCAATGAGCGCAGTACCGATATCACCTGCTCGGAGGTCTTGTACCTGAATGATGGAGTACATCAATGAACATGATCCGCCACAGTTTCCTAGACATCAAGATAGAATTTTTTGGTGCTTAATCTGGAGACTAGAAAACATTCAAGCATTTTATGGAGCAATTAACGTCCTTTAACACCAGAACTTGATAAAATTTTTAAAAAATGCTAATTTGAGAAGCTTGTATTTTAAAAATGATCGTTTATAGGCGCTAGGATCATCAAGATGACCCAGGTTGTGAAGCCAGATGGCACGGAATAAGCACAAATTTAACTGGCCGATCATTAGTAAACCATTAGTGCACAAGACACCAGGGGATTCGATTTCAAAGGAAGGAGAGCTTGGGAATCTACTCAGATGGATGCGCATGGGTCATGCAGACATCAGCGAGAGGAAAACCAATTGAACCGATTTAGTAGGTAGGATCCGCAAGTACCATGCTCCCAGAATTCTACTAGAGACAGAGGAATTTTTAATTTCAAATACTGAAATAGGGAAAAAAACTAGATCACGCTTATCTGGCAGATCAAGCTGGCAGATAGAGGTAGTCATTCAAATTATTTGTTTCTCAAACCCTATCCTATAGCGCAAATGTTGCCAAAGATCAAAAACGCACTCTAGTACCTGCATTACCTGTCAAGCGATTTAATTACGTCGGTGGTAAAAGTTGCACGTGGAAAAAGGAAATTCCAACTGAAAGGCTAGCTTTAAATAGCACTCGGACGATAAATAATGTTAAAAAAATATCATTGCCACTTCAAACCACAAGGAAGTGTGTTCTAGGGACCGCAATGAACGAGGGACATCAAAATGTTTTCGAAGACAGTAAACAAGTTAGGTAGATGTCCGGAAATGACGAGGAAACGAAAGTACCAGTTAGTGGCGGCAATGAGGAGTTTATGTTTCTCCTCGGCAGCGTAAACAAGTTTCTGCCAGCGCTCAGCAACGCTTTCCGCGACCGCCTGGAAGTCGGCACGGCGCGGGTGGTCAGCTGCAACAGACTGGAGGAGGTAAGAGGCTCGCGCGGCACATTGCACCGCCTCGGGGTGCGCGTCGTTCAGAACAGGCTGGAATTTGTCGTGGTCCGTCTGCATCGCTTCAGCCTCCGCCAGGCTTGTTGGAATCACCGCAGTCTGGTAGAGGATCACTTCACACTGCCCAATCCACTTCAGCACCTACGAGCAACCATTTAGATGGGTCATTTTCTGGCTATGCAGACTACTGTAGTTAACACCCCAAAATACCCGGCCCTAAAATGATACAGCGAATTAATTACTGTTTAATTATATCACAGAAATATTTACATCTAGCTTATAATATTCTTCACAATGGATGTGGAACCGTCAACTCATCAAAGGATCAGCCCTCTGGTAATGTATCAATGCCTCCACCTTTCCATTAAAGTGTCTGATTTTCAGAACCAAGGGATTCCATCACTCACATGGCGGTTATGTGCCGGATTGATAATCAGGGGTAGGTGCTTCCATTGGTTCTGCCTAACACTGCATAAACCAACAGACTTTCCCCATTACCAAGAACTTCATTCAACTATGTCTGCGCCTGTAATATCCACTCAATACACCAAGGCATTGTTAAAGAAGCTTAGGAAGCATTAGGAGTAGCTAAAAAGATGGCAGCATGACAGACTTGTCTGGATTGGGACTGAAGGCGACGCCAATCGAGTTCGTTGCTGACACGCTCGTTAATTTCGTCAACAGTGGCAACAGATTCACCGAGTTCGGAAATAAGGCGATGCACGCGCTCCACTGCAGTCTCCGAACTATCACCAACACCTGAATCACTGGAGCCCGGACCTCCTGGGAGAAAAAACAGCATTATAAAGTCCGTACTTCAGGCGAGTTTTGATTACAGTGAACCACATAAACAGAAATGCTTCCAAAAGCCCTGTAAATTACCGGCAGGAAAGTTTACTGCAACCGACTCGAAAATGCGAATAAGTTCACCGCCTTTGTTGAGTACTTCTTCCACCTTCGGAAGAACAGCAGTACAGGACACGTTCACCTCCTCCAAAGCGGCAATACTAGGTGCTTGTCGGGGATCTGATATCCAGTAAAGATCGGAGGTGGCGGTAGAGGCAGAGACACCAGAAGTGGAAGGAACAGCACTGGCGGCGTTTGATTCCGCCGTTGCTGTTGGGGCCGTAGGGGAAGTCGAAGCGGCTGCAGATGCAGCATTGGCCACGGCCGCGATGGCAGGCACGTCTCGACGTAAACCCTCCATAGAGTTGTGGACGTCGGCTTCAAATAGACGCAATTGCATACATAGCTCCAGTCTCATTTGTCGGTCTCCTAGAAGCTCCCACACGGCGTCACGCTCATTGGTAACCTGTAAAAGAAAAGATAACAAAATTAAAAGCAAAACCATTTGACCATTTAAACACTTTAGTCTTCCACCGTGTCAAAAAGCCCTCAGCAGAGGGGAATTGTCGTTAGTTTGAATGCTGTAATTTAATCTCAAGCTCAAGGAAGTCAAAGAAGTGAGCTCGGTGTGTTACGAATAACAAACGAGAACCTTCAGACGAATAAGGAGGAGTAAATCACAGATTACGAAGGGTCGGTGAGAAAAGTTAAGAAGCTTCCCTCTTTGCACGGACTATTGGCAGAACTTTCAGACAAGCAGATCAGTTACACACAAACGGACTCAGACGGCTGGAGCTCGCAGGTGATGCTTGTGGCGTCCGCGTGTCGTAAGCGAGATGTTAGATTGAATCAGGCAGGAAAGAAACTAAGCTGGGGGAATCAGTCCAATTCTGCTAGATATGGAGGGCAAATAAACGCTAAAAAAATAAATTGACGTGAGAATAAAGTAGATAACGAACTTGAGTGAGGATAGAGCGAAGATGGGCAGCCTCCTCGGAGTCCTGAAGACGCGAAATGAGGGCCTTTCCTTCGGAGACGACCCGTTTGACCGCCGCCTCGAGGCTGTCTCGGTGCTGGCGGAAGGCGGTTAGTTCATCGTCCATGCCCTCTATGGTAGGTGGGAAGTGCTCGCCGGGGTTGTAGGCCTCGCTGGCGTTATGCAACCAATTTAGTACCTCCTTTGTGTGGCCATAGAATCCACAGGCTAAGTCCAGCATCTCACGCCTAGAGTCCACTGCGTTGGTGAAACTCGTTATGCGTTGTTGTAGCTTGGCTGCCTCCTGTACAGTAAAACGGTTGTCAAATACATCAACGAAGCCAAGGTTCAGTGACGAAAGAATAAGACAGCATTAAAATGGAAGTAACTGCTATGAGAAACAAGCGGAGTAGTCTGGTGGTACGAAATAGTGGTGCGCCTACTCAAGAGGCCACGAGTAGGCTTTTTGCCACAAAACGACCAAAACAAAATGACTTACGAGCAAATTGACTCGAAGCCTCTGTACAACAGCATAAAATGTGCCATTTGGCACGCAAATAGTGGTTGTCAACAGCATCATCAAAGTGGATGAATCAGCAGCGCCATAAAGAAATCTTTGAGATCACATCGCCTAAATTATTATTCGGTGGTTTGATTTGCTAAATGTCAACCTTTCCCACAGGTTGATTGTTACCACTAATCGTACAACTCGGGCCTAATGAACGATGGTACGAATACTTAGAAATCCCGCCAATAATAAAACCGATGGTAAAACTTGTATCCATAACACACGCATTGCTAACTTTCTTGAATGATCGACAAATAAGCGAAAATCGCACTGTAGCGTTGTCGTATAGCACAAACTCATAGTAAACACACTAAATTTCTGTGGCCAGTGTTGCAAATGGTCAACATATACATAACCGCTTTCCTAACAATAGCGACTCCTGTGCAAATAAACGCCAAAATCAATGACCAACGGAATCTGACGTAAACGTGTCTTTAAAATTGCAAGATCTCTAGGTGGATGAATGCAATACAACAGGAAGTGCACTGCATTGACCATAGGAGCCAGCTGTTCAAGAGAGGCAAGGACGAGTAGTCCACTAACAAAATGATATGGATCACTAGACTATGAATCAAATGGAAATAACGGTGCAGCGTCATTCACTGCTCGCGCCTACGAACAGTGCTGCATTTCGGAAAGGGAAGCAGTTACGCGGCTACGCATGCATTTGTGGCGGAAAAAAACCCCAGAATCCACCAATAGGAAGCCAAATGTCACGCATAGTTATACCATCAACAGTACTTAGCTTTACATGTGATTCAAGCAAGATTAGATCATATAAAAAATTAAGCTCTACATTCTCAAGATAGAATCAGGTGCCTTGCTTTGCTGGGTACAAGGCAGCACAAGTCAGCATCGAGATTGTCAAATTTGCAGTTTACACAAAATTTCAAAGATAAGCCAACTTCAGAAGGTCTAGTAACTGCGACACCGGCCGGACAGTCGCGCCACGAGTGGCGGCGATTCAATCATTTAACCGTCAGAACTTTTCAAGACAAGAGCATCAGCGACACCAAAAATGTGCCAAGAGTACACAAACGATGACGCCAAACCGCTGTGATAAAGCGAAGCGCAACTGCAAATTAACACGACTTCTAGTGAGAGTTCGGTACTTCGTTCGCCCACAGAGAAGCTTGTGGTCTACACACAGAGGTGGAACCGCACCGGTAGGGCAAACTTATACTGTCATACTAAAGCAGACCAACCACAGGTGAATGTAAAAAGGCGCTAATTTAAATGTGAACACTGACCTGACGGACTTCACGAGGGTTCTCTGCCTGAGAAGCAAGTTCCTCGACTGCGGAGATTAACTTATCCGCATTGGTAAGGGTGTTGGCAGCAACCTATAAGCGGAGGCCATGACAGAATGGTTAGTTTGGTAAAGTACCTACTTTTTTGAAGGGCATTATATGTTTTCGAAAGTTACAAGTCAATTAATTGTTTTGAAACAATATTGGGTGAAGGTGAATAAATAGTGTTAACAATTAATCTCGGTTCATAAAAAAGCTCACAACAGTCGATATGGTCAAAATATCATCTGCAAGAATGAAAATACATTTTGGTTGAAGTAATAAGCACACTCAAAGTCTGATTAAAAATACATCCAAGTATGCAAAACGGGTACTGCAGCCCCAAAACAGGGTAAGTACTTGTCTTAAAACAGCACACTAATGCAGTCAAACTCTACGTAACGTCCAACGATCGCATTAGCTAAATAATGCCAGTGCCTCTCGATCTCGCCTTCTTGAAGCAAGGAGCAAATAGAGACTGACTACTAAGAAGCAAGGTAAAAAGCAGTAGCGACAATCGGATCCACGAATACAAACCTGTTCAAATTGCATATGTGCATTGTAGAGCTGCTCAGCCCGCTGACTTGACTTGCCAATGGCAGTTTGCCGGGCAAGGAATGGCTCACCGTGGTCAGTGAGCCAAGTAAGAACCTGTCCCACATCCTCCTTGAACATGAGCAGCGCCAGACGCGAGGTGAGTCTAGACTTTCGTTCGGTGAAGGCCCGCTCCAACCGCTTATACCATGCCCATAACTGGAAGCAAAGACAAGGTTTTTAAGACGAATAGGTATAATTGAGTTCAACATTGTTCGCTGCATACCTCGTGCACCAGGTCAGCACAATGCTTGCGACCCTGAGAGTAGTCGATTGCGGCTGTGAGTGAAGTGTGTGATCCACCAGTGACAGGAACACTCAAAAGGTCCACCATGGCTCGACCGTCCCTACAGGCTTCTTCGTAAGACCGCTGAATATCCTGCCAACGCTCCTAATGGAAGAGGAGGAAGATCACGTAAGACGATTTTCAAGAGAGTGGGGGAGGGGATAGTCGTACTTGGATGAGCCTTAGGGCCTGGTTCAAATCGTTGACGCTGGTGCCAGAGACGTGACGCACACTAGTCTCCCACGTAGTGCAGTTGTTCAGGAAGGCCTCAGCACGAGTGTGGAAACTGGTGGAAAGCTGGAGCACTCGAGAGCGCTCCTCCAGAGCCGTGGTGAAGGACTTTCGCTCATGTTCCAACTCATTTGCCTGTGAGTTGAGTAAATGAAATTAGATTAGTTAATAAACAACGGACGAAAATTCGACGTCAAACGAAATGGAAAGAGGGCAAAAAAAGGATACTTGCGCGCAAACTAAGCTGGGAGTGATTAATAGCGATTGACTGTGAAGGTGAAACCTACGATAGTAAGCGATCAAGGTTGCCAACTTCTGGCTTTAAACGCATAATTGCGAGCGTCTTGCGCGTAAATACCAGCATTGCAGGTGGAACAACAGCACACCCTTTCCCAGGGACGGTCACCTTCGAGTAAACATGGCTTCCCCAATTCGCGACGTGATGTTAGGAAAGGGAAAAGTAGCCACGGAGAAAATAGAAACTCTCGTGACATTAAAGACTTAAAACAAGTTAAAAAGAACAAAAGGGTTGCCAGCTTCTCAGCGACCTTGAAATGTGTCGGTTAAGCGGTTGGATAAGTTTCAACAATTCAGCTACTTCGGAAAACACATAACAAAACGAATAAATTACTCGGAACCCATATTCACCTTTAAGAAAGAAATCCCCCCTAACGTAATTCAAATTCAAGTTTAATTGGAAGCATTAAAGGGCACACGACTACCATCGGAAGGCATCAGCGATAAAAGATGTAGTACCGGATGCAAAGACATTAAATAAGGTAGAACCATGCAAAAAGCCATCAAAGGGTTAATAGTTCAAGTGGGTATTTGCTGTGCCTCATATCTTCAATAGAAACAGTTGGCACCACAGAACAGGAAACTCGGACATCGCACGCCCACAACTGAAGAGCATAACCCCGCCTCTCCTTGGAAGGCTGAAACTACTGAGAGGTCGTGAAAAACTAGCTCCTCACATCACTGCACCGGATACCGTATTGTTTACACCGACTTCAACTAATACTTCCAACTGCTACTTCCAAGAAAATAATTCAGCTGAGGAAAATGACGCAGGTGTGAGATAGTAACGATCAAGCATACAAAGTTGGACTACTAAAAAAGGATGTATCTCGCATTAAAGCAATGAACCACAATGGAGGCAATGACAGAAAGTGGCCTCACTTGCTTAAGCATCTGTTGACCAGCAAAGTGTCCGGTGTCGGCCAGCATACGAGCGATTCCCGTAAGGCGTGACACCTGCTCTCGCACTCCACTGCACTTCTGCAGAAATTGTCTGTGCTGGTTGTGCAAATCGACAGCCTGTAAGGTTTATGAGAACACAAAGTTTGACACCTCCCTACATGTGGCATGAGAAAGAAAAGCACCTTTATGATGCTGAATACAAATGTTAGAATCGAATGTAGAAGCCAGTGTTACAATCTTATTGCAGTGAAGACACAAAATAAACCTACTTCGCAATTCACGTAGCTGAAAAAGAACGTCAAATACTTTTGAAGGCTAGATACAAACAGGCTATGAATCAAACCATGTAATAGAAAAGTTAGGCGAATTAAAAGGTTCAATGAAGTCTTTCATTAGAGAAAATCGTGGGAAGTAGGAAACCTGTGATGCAGTCTCGCCTATTTCGGCGTGTTCGGTGAGGAGAAGCACGCTTTGCTGCTCTAGCCATGCGGTCATGCGACTGGCGTCGTCCTCAAACAGGCGAAATTGGTAGATTTGCTCCAAGCGCGTCCTCCCAGTCTCCCACTTCTGCTGTAGGTGCGCACGAAACTCGTATAACTGAGTCACGGTCTGACGCACCTGTGGGATTAACTGAAGTGGGCAGGAGAAAACAGTAAAAGGCAAAAAACGTGCTTTCAACGCATAGGAAAAAAAATTGGCCACCAAACGTGTTTTCGGAAGTTTAAAAGTTTGCGGTGTTTTCTAATTTACCTGAATTTAACTTCTTAAAGCGAAATATGTACGAAATTTCAACATGAATGCAATTTGAGGAGAATAAACATCATTTGTGGCATAATCCATATGGAACCTAAGTGCTCCACTTCAAAAGAAGTTAAAACTAGCAAAATAAACAAAAGGGAGGCCATAATCCCTCAAATAACTAAAGGATCATCAGATGAACAACAGCCAACTGCATTTATTGGTTGGAGACTTATGCAACTTGTGCCTTAGGCACCTAAAAATCTACTGCTGTAAATGTCCCCCTTCCGAACTGTTAACAGTCTTAGCTAAGTGGTTCAGACGCATTTACGCATACAGGAAGCAAATATGCTGACGACAAATGCGATGCGTCCAGGCACTGAGAAATAAAATTCAAGGAGTTTCGGCCAAAACGGGAAACAATGCGCAATGAAGAGAAAATAATACAGACTGCCACCACAATCATCCCACAAATAAACAACCCAAAGCCCGAAATCGAGAAAAGGAAGTGAACTTCATGTGAGCAAATTCAATCGAAAAAAGCACACTGGCTTGCCTGTTGGAAGTCCGGATTCATGGACACCCAAGAGGAGGGCACGTAGGAAGCCCCAGAGCTGCTTGCTGCATTACCAACGCTGCTGGGAAGGCCGGCTGCTGCGGTAGAAACGGCCGCAGAGGCACCACCCGATGCGGAGGCGGAGGCAGCTGCAGAGATGCCATAACGCAGCCATGCTGTGAGGCGATCCGACTCTGCCTCTAGTGCAGGTACGGGGGCCTGCATCACCTATGAGGCAAAAGTGCACAGCATTCAACCTGATCAGTCTCCTCCATCAAGCTTAGGTAAAATATAGGCAGATCTAATCAATTCAATATGCTTAAAAGCTATTTGAAACGATTTCATTTACTTTGACAAATCCATGGATACTTTTGAGCCACTGGACCGCCTACATATGAACAATGGCCCAACCCAAATTGGGGATAATAAAGTTGAAACGCACCTTCAAACGAACTGACCGATGATCCTCCAATGCGCGTTTCGACTCCTCGACGGATTCCGGGTTCTGTTTTTGGTCAAGAAAGCAGTACAGTTGGCTAAACTTATCTGACATGTCATGAGCGAACATAAAGAACTCCTCCAGACAGCACCGGATTTGGATCCACTCTTCATGGTTGTACGGAAGATTGCCCTAGAAAGTTTTGAGCCCCATTAGAAATAGCGTAGATCAGATTACGAGGAAATTCATGCAACTTCAATTAAAAACCAGTAGAATGGAAACGGTACCAAATATAAACTGGACATGAAAGCACTCGTTTAAAATATAAGTGAATTTTGCGGAGGATTACAGCACCACAGCAGCAAAATCCGAAGTCAGGGGAGGATGAAAAAAGCCAAAAGGTTACATAGCTGATTCGACTGAGTGACAACCAACCTCTAAGTCAGCGGTCAGCTGGCTGGGGTCAACTTCGAGGAAAAGCTGTTCAACGGACACCAACTGAATGTTGAAGCTGAATTTTCCTATCGACATTTGAACCTTTTGCTTTTCCAAATATTTGTCTGGTTTGATAATATACGCCATTGCAACGTTTCCTCCTATGCATTCTTCGATAACCTAATGAAAAGCGAAAAACAGGTTTAAATGAGTAAAGACGAACTCAATAATAAGGCTAAACTTAGGTTTTACAGGTGCCTACAGGCTATGATAAATTAGATTGAGAATATCCCCTACCATAGAAAAATAAAATAGATCAGATAAGGATTAGCATCCAACAAGAAGTGAGGAGAAGAAAGCATTCCCGTTTTAAAAATTTCGTAAAAACACCTTTAATACAGGCTTCACACTATGCCAAGTAGTTCCACTGCGCATGTCAATGATAACGGCAAATCCGAGCTTCTTTACATTTTCCTCAGGGAGGTAGGTTAGGTATAAGACCAAAAAATAGAGTTCCTCGAGAGGTAGACAATCAGCATGGGAATTAGCAGGAAAGCAAAGAATTGGTCCACCGTTTCGAGTGCGACCTCCAGGCAGCATTGCATATTTACCACGGAGAAGAGGTATCAGCTCAGCAGCACGAAGCCTGGCGCCAGAGGGTTTATGCCCGCTTTTGAAGTTACTGTTGAGTGAAGCATAACCAGAGGTCCCGCTGCTAACGCTCGCTGCACATCCACTTTGACTTGATTGACAAGACTGTGGGCTGTGTCTAAAAATCTCTGGATGAAGTTGTCGTCCAGGGTGGTGCTGCGAAGCACTTTGAGGACGACCCTGCTGATAAACGCGAAGTAGTTGAGGGTGGATGCCATGTGCAGCATGAACAGCAGCTGTGAGAGGCATTCGTAAGGCACTGCTTGTTTTTACATGGAGAGGAAGCTGTGGCACCGGCTGTGACCGGTGTTGATTGCCAGAAGGATGTTGATCATGGGGATGACAATTGTGGCCAGAACTAGACAACCGGTTCTCGCTGATATGAGATGGCCGATAAAAGTCTAGAACCTCAGAATCAATGTGTTTACTAGAATGATCCATTCTGCAAACGCATCCCAAAGGGAAGGGAGGCAAGCACAACTCCCAAAAAGCCAGCAAGCCACAAAAAAGCCGCAACCAAAATGCGCGGAAGATAAGACAAATGAGGCTTCCAACATTCATTATATAAAACAAAAAGATGTAAAAAATGTTGCATTCGCCTTATATTCCAAAAAATATCGGTAATAAAAGGCCACTTACTTCACATGCGAATATATTTTCGCTAGCAATTATATAAGAGATACTAGTGCATAATACATTGTAATCTTTGCTTGAAGACCTACAAAAAGATCCTAATGTTGCAAATCAATGCATGCCAAATTAAAATGCAAAAATTAGGATAGTTAGAAACATGTCGCGGAGGAGAGAGATAAAGGTTTAATTAATCACCTGTCTATTTTTAATATTTATGTAGTTTTACTGCTCTAAGGTCCGAAACAGATTTGTTTGCAACGCCTGGTTTGTAAGACTAGCCGTTTTACGCCGTTCAGTTAATAGGTGCAAAGCATCGCAGGACCTAGAGGTCTCACTGTTTAACATGCACTGCGGCGTCCCGAGACTGCCTTAAGTGTAAAAGGGGGCATAATGCATTTAGCAAACAGCGGAATTGGGACTGCTGGCGTGGGCCGGAGGCCAGCCAGCCCTGTTGGGACAATATGGCCACTCAAGTAACCGAAGCCTACAGTCCGAACAAGCAAAGTACTACATGGAAATTCAGAATGCGTAGGATATTTGTTGTCCCAGAATCAAGAAAACCGACACATTTCCTTAGAGCACCCTCTAAAATCCTAGGTTACATGTCCACGCACAAATTTAATCGTTGTTCAGCATGAGGCCTCAGGCCTGGGACAGGGAAAATAGGTGACCTCTGCAGTAAGTGGTTTGGCGGACTTAATATATCCCGCTTGCTAATGTAGCTGTAAAGGGTCTTCCCTTCCCTTCATGTAGCCCTGTTATTAGAAGTCTGGGTGTTACAAGACATGTTTATCATGCTCTAGGCGGGGAATCATGATGATGGAGCATTTTTGACGGGATGAAATTGGACTCCCGAGAGGAACCACGAGCGCCCACAACCAGGTTGATGATTGTCCTCCCATCTCTTGCCTACAAAAAGCATCCAACTGACAAAGTATTATAGCAACTGTAATACTTTCTTTGTTTGAGCTGCCGGTTTCGTTCACTTGGGTGGCCATATTGTACCAGCCGGTTGGCCGGCCTCCGGGCCGTGCCAACAGCTTCCAAGCCCCTGGTTCCAGAATATATATTCTGCCCCAGTCTCAGGACTCTACATTGGTGGCAGCGGAAAGCGCACCCGACTTTGAAGGATTTTATCCTGCTCCATACCGCTTCTGGCAAGCTTTAGCGGTATGAAAGGAGTGTATGTGCTACAGATGGGAAAAGTCCTGGATTCCATAACAGAACTGCTGAGATCGACGCCCACCTTCGGCATCCCCCCCCCCGTTCTCGTGTTGTGCAAGGAAGCTATTAACAAATGAAGAGATACTAGCCGTGAACTCGAAGTCCAGGAGAACTGCCAAGAGGGATCAGCGAAGTTGTGGTCAAGCATCCTCCGTAAGTTCTCTCTCTGCTGTTATTGTGCAACTCGCCTTCCTTCGTAAAATGCGTATCTACAGATGTGGAATGTGAAGGGCGCCATTCGATTGCATCGTTTTATGCTTTGCACACTGGCATCGCGTGCATCCCGCCCCCACGAGGCTCGATCGCCTCATTTGCTCAGGGTTCTACGATGCCCTCGTGTTTCTTCTACGGCATCGAAAAGCCTGGAATCACAGTATTTGTTGTGCGTCTCGATCCATTCGAAAATTTGGATTTGTACCCCCATCCTTCATTGGGCTGCATTACTGTACTACTTTGTTTGTTCGAACTATCGGTTTAGGTCACTTGGATGGCCATCTTGTTCTAGCTGGTTGGTCGGCCTCCAGACCGTGCCAACAGCCCCCAAGTCCTCTGTTCCCGGAATATATATATTCTGCCCTAGTACTGCGCCTTCTTTTACCTTAAGGGGAGCCTCGGGACGCTACATTGGTGGCAGCGGTAAGCGGACCCGACTTTGATGCATTTTATCCTGCTCCATGCCGTTTCTGGCAAACGTCGGCGTTGTAAAAGAAGTACATGTGCTACGGAGGGGAGAACCTTTAGTATCTCCTAACAGAAGGGTCGAGATCGACGTTCATCTTCGACATCTCCCTCGCCCTCGTGTTCGACAGGAAAGCTATTAACAACTGAAGCGACACTAGCCGTGGACTCCAAGCCCAGAGGAGGGCCAAGAGGCGCGCATTTGCTGCACTGAGTGCTACGCGGAATGGATGGCACTACAGAACACATGCGTTCGAACCTCGACGACTGGGACGGTTAGCTCGTGGGTGCTTCTCGCAGCGCAGCACTGATTACGTTGTGATGGCTGACACGGGAGGCGGACGAAGGGGAGCGTCGGGGACGATGCTCGAAAGAAGAGAGGGGCTGTGTAATACATTGTTTGTTCGAACTGCCGGTTTAGGTCACTTGGATGGCCACAGTGTACCAGTAAGTTGGCCGGCCTCTGGGCCGTGTCAACAGCTCCCAAGCCCCCTGTTTCCAGTATATATATGTTCCGCCCTAGTACTATGCCTTCTTGTGCCTTTAAGGAAGTCTCAAAGCGCTACAATCGGACTAAAAATTGAATTTTGGTCTTAGTATTATCATAAAATGCTACCAGATATAGCAAGTATTAAATCATGGCACTAACAGCAAAATAATTCTAGGTTCGTAGCTAACTAACCAAGACGTTTTTAAACCCTGTAAGTGCTTCATCCCATTAGAGCAATCTTTAAGCGTAAGTAGAATTCCTTTTTATAATTTAATGTTACCACTCTTTAAAATCCTTCACTTAATTGTGAAGATGATACGTAGTAACGATTGCCACATAACTTGAAGTGTTGATTTTGATGCAGTTGGTTTGCATCCGCACTTGTATATTGCACTCTAGATTCTACAAATTAATTTATAATGCGTTTTACCCTATCAATGACCTTATAATTTTCTCGACCTCTATATTTAGGCTTGCTTGGTGTTGAGTCTGCTTATTTATGTTGGGCCGTCGGCGCGACTTTGGCTTCGTTCTAATCCACTGGTTTTATCTTGTTTTCAATATATCATAGTTTTTGAATTTTTTCGTGCCACTTTTTGCTTGAAGACGCTTTAAAATATCCTCCTTGCACGAACCCAAAAACTACAAAATTTAGTCTTGATGCGCTAGTTTTTCGCTTTGCACCAGAATCCGTGCGCGACAACTTATCAATATTTACCTATCTAAACGTTGTAAGCTATCTCATTCTTTGCTTGAGATCTTGAACTGGTGATCTTGCTTCTTACTTCCGATTGTGTAAACAGTGTAAAATACAAATACAGGCCTCTTAATGTATGTAAAATGCGGTGACTTTTTTTGTTTTAGATTAGAGGTGATAGGATGAATATTTTTTTACCTGTGCTTCTCACTGTTCTGTCTCCTGTTTTTACGAATGTGAACGGGAAATCTTTGGGTGTCGTTGTTTGGCACGGTATGGGTAAGCAGAAATAACTTAAGGTCCTGGAAAATTATGTGGCAATTCGTCATGTTACACGCATGAAAGTATAAGGGAATCGAGGCGCTTTCTACATTCTAAATCTACATCCCTTTTCCATAGCGGCCTACCTACATTAACTGCAGACTTGCAAATCATTGAATCAAAATTCATTTTAAGTATTGTTGCGTGTATTCTTTGGTAAAATTGCACACCACCAGATTATTTCGCCTAGAACCTTTGCTGAAAAACAATCCGATTCTTGCGTTTTACGCGTAACTGTTAGAAGAGATATGATTGTCTTCTTGTCATTGAATGTAAATGACGGTTTTATGTCAAAACACAATGACTTTGTAGCTAACATTTCTCTTTTTTACACCAAGCTGTTTTGCTTCTACACATTTTAGGGGACTCTGGTTTCGGTAGTGGCGTCAAGCATCTATGTCAGATGATAAAGGATGAAATACCGGGAACCTACGTTCTTGATGTGGAAATCGGTTCCTCAAGTTTTATTGTGAGTGATGGCATTACAGTTTGCTTAATGCAGAATCTGGCAGGAGTGAACTTCCGCCTTTTTCTAGGAATTCATCGAATACATGTGGTGCTACTTCTGGATTGTGAATAGTACTTTGAATGTTTTAATTTATTAATGGAAAAGGCGCTTCAATTTATGTCTGCTTTAATAATATTTTTTGCCTCTAGATAATCTGTTTTTCGTGGCATTTATGGTCAAGTTTGGCTACTCTTAGGTTTACGCTAAAACACGCAAAATTGCAGGAGAACTTAGTTCAATGGAATGCATTTTCTCAATGAATAGAAGCTTTTGGAGCTAGAATACCATGTTGATGTAATGCCATGTACGCATTTAGGACCGCCTGCACTCCTTCTTCATGCCCGTGAACAAGCAGCTGAATATCGTTTGCGAAATGATCCACTCGAACCCGAACCTCTCCGGGGGCTTTCACCTGATTGGGTTCTCTCAAGGTGGCCTTTTTGTACGTGCCCTGGCGCAACGCTGTCCTCCTGCGGTGCTCGGGTCGGTTATCTCGATTGGCGGACCGCAGCAAGGTGTCTTTGGTATGCCCTTCTGCCCCAACGCCACCAGCCTACCCCTCTGTAGTTTCCTCCGCAATATGCTCTCCAAGGCGGCTTACACCGACTTTGTTCAGTCGCAGTACGTCCACCTCTCCACCGTTTCTGTAAACTTATTATTTCCCTCATTTTAAACTTAGCTTCAATTCCGGACTATGGATTTTAACTCATTACTTTTATTATTTGTCTTGTAAACTTAATTTGTCGTCAGATTTGGCTAACTTCTCTCATTGATTAAATGGTTTTGCAATCAATGCCTGCTCTTTAAAGTTTATTGCTTATAAATGATTTTTTTGTCATTTGAACATGGGAAATCGTGCTACTTGTAGTTGAACCGTCTTTTAAACATTGAGATTGCTCGTTTTTTGCGCGTTATACACAATAATAGTTGTTTTATTTGCGTCTTGTCTCGATATGTGCCTGTTTTGACTTGGGAACTCAAGTCAACCGAGTGAATTTACATGAAGCATTCTAAATGTCATCGTTGCTCATCCAAATTTAGCTGTTTATGTTGGAAAGCTGACTACAACTACACGGTTCTCATCAACCTCCAAGATGTCGTCAACCATTTTGGTCTATTCTGCAATCCAGAATTCCTACTGGAGGCGCCAAGTAATTTCGGTGATTGTGTGACTAATGTGCGGTGGTGACTCAGTTTACTCCACTCGAACACGTTTAATTCAAGTTTATAATCTTGATTAATGTGCTCAAGAACAGGTCCGTTCTTGTTGAACGAATTCGGCATAGTCTGGGGTCGCTAATTTACGGTCTGAAACTTCAGTGTCCCCTTCGAGAGAGTAGTGGTTTGTGTAAAACTTACACTGCAATGCTGACCGTCCCATCAATAAAATTTTCCCGGCCTCCAAAACACACTTTATGCCAACAGTTTGTGAGCCTTTAATGTCTTCGATAATCGTTTCAAGCTAGGTGTAAATTTTCCCCGTGGGATCTTACGTCGACTAACGTGACGGATTGAATTCAAGTACGACGCAATGCCTTGTAAACATATACTCTTATGTATTTTAGCAATTAACCTGTAAACATTAACGTTTTTAGTTTCGTTCAAGCTCAGTATTGGCATGACCCATTCAACGAAGCCCTTTACCGTGAGAAGAGCCAATTCCTTGCTGAAATAAACCAGGAGAAGGTTAATTTTCTGCTTTAAAATGTTTTTTACTCTTAACTACTGCGCACACTTAGGTATGTCGGTTTCTATGAGTTCCGTTTAATTTACTTTATATATTGGCTTGAGAGCAGGTGAAATTCGCTCTTCATCGGCGCACCTTGTGGCTCAATTGTAATATCGGACAATATATTTGCTAATTTTAGGTACAAAATCAGACGTACAAGAACAATTTGCTAAAGGCAGCTAACTTGGTTTTGGTTCGCTTCATGCACGACGTAACCGTTATTCCCGGTGCTTCTGAGGTGCCGTTCGCGAACTAATAGCTAGATTGCTTATTATAATGTAACACCAGCAATTATTCCGTTTGCTTGGATTCTGTAGTGGTTTGGATTCTACCGTTCGGGCAAATCCGACGATGTGTATGACATCAAAGAAAGCAAGCAATATAAAACGGTAAATCCTATAGTACTTATGTCCACCTGATGGCACAATGCCGGTACTCTTTGTTCTATAGGAAATTCCCAATTTCATCAGATTGCACTTTAGCAATCACCTCAAACAAACAAACAATTAAGCAGTTTCACAACGCGTCTTGCTTCTTCCTCGCCTTAGGATAGCCTTGGCTTGAAGACACTGGATGAAGAAGGGCGCCTTCATCTGATTCCACTTCCGGGACACCACCTTCAATTCTCCGATGAGTGGTTTCGCAAGGTCATCATTGGGCAGTTCCTTAAAAGCCGAATCTAGCACTATGAGGCTGCTCCCTCTAAGTTTTTTTTTTATGTTTCGCACTTTATAAGTTTAACCACCTCCTTCTAGTTAATACAATCGAATGTAAGCATGATCTTACTTTTCCTACTACTAGGATGTTTTTCAAAGTTAAGGCATCTTTTCCAATGATTAAGGAGATAGAATCGTCAAGTTTTTGCCTTCGAGGTGTCTCATTATCTTTTACTGCCGAATGTAAGGTGTGACTTAGAAATGGTCTCGGAGTCTGAGGGCAGACAGTGTGAGAATATTTTGCTTCTTTTATATTACGGAGCCTGATTTGGCTTCAATAGTTTATGGTGGACTGTTGCAGTCCCCTCATTCAAGTGGTCGTGTGACATCCATGGTCTGCTGAAGGAAGTCTGTGTAGTTGATGCACCCGCGTCGATGCTGGTCGTACGCCGTGCGGAGGTGGTAGAGACAGTCGGAGGAGAAGTCCATTCCGTGTTTGCGCAAAAAATCTCCGAGATCCTTTTCATTGAAGAATTCGGGGTGTTTTGGGTTGGCTATGGCCCGGAAACCCGTCAACAACGTTTTGTACTCACAAAGGCACTAAAAAGATGACAAATAAGTCGATGAAAGCCGGTGTATGGCAAAAGGTTAAAAAAAACGACCATTAAATGGTATTTTAAGTGTGCCTGTGCCGTTGTAGCACAGTTATGGTTCATATAATTTTCACGGATGCTTTCAAGAGAAGCATCCCACAAAAAGGGTGTCACACTGCCGATTGACAGCTTTGCTGAAGTTTGGGCAAAAGTTGAAAAGATTTAGGATGTTTCTAACTTACGATCTGACGAATCCTGTCCATGACCTCCCTGACTCCGATTTCCGATCCATCTTTCTGGAAAGACGTAAGTAGTGAGGACACAATTGTAAAGTGACTTAATGTGGAAGCTTCAATTCATTTCATGGTATTGCATTATCTCGGTTGCAAATAGTCCCTTTAAACACAAGTAGCTTTTTATGGATAATCTAATGTATAGTTAGAATCTTGACTCGAATTTCGGGTTCCTCCACTCTGTAAAGTGGTAACGCTGTGTATACACTATTACCTTGCAATGAAACAGTTGAAAGTGAGGAGGCTTACAAGGTTTTTGAGTTTGTGATGCACAATGTCGAACTTTTGGCCGACCTTTGGTGGAATATGGCCCTCAGAAAAACGAGAAAGGAATTCCACATAATTAACACTGGAAAGGTAAGGAAGCCGATGTTGTAGGCGAAAAGCGGATACTGGGAAGCTTTTACTAAGCAGCTCTTTACATACTGTCCATTATTATGTTTGTCCAATCCGTGAGCCAGTTCGTCCAACTCATTTGAATCCAATGGAAAAGAGAAGGCTTCGCAGACTTTCTGAATTGAATTGGTCAAAATAATTAAGAATTCTAGTTGCCCATGAAAGCGGTATTGGGCAGCTAGACGAATGGCCCAACATACGTGATGATTACGAAAAAATGGAGCTTGTCTTACCCTAAAGTCCTTACAAAGCATAGACCCCCAGCCGAAGGGATCTTGCCAGAGGAATCCATTTCTAAGATCCGTCCAAATGGCGATCACGAAAGTCCGAATTTTCTTGCATAGTTCATCTACTCTTTCTTCCGAAGGTTTTGCCTTTTGCTTCTCCATGTACTTTATCTTCGATGCTGCCTTTCCTATTGCCAACGTATCATCGAAGTGCTGTTTCCTGAAGTCCTTCTGGCACTGACGGAAGCTCCCCATCTTCAATAAGTTGGGATCATGGAGTCCTGCATGAGGCACATAATAGCTAGAGTACGTAATGAGCACAAACCGGGTAAAGGCAGTATAGACTACGAATGCTAAACATTTGGGTTGGAAGTAGTAACGAATAAAACAAGCAACAATAAAACACACATAACAACTTACAATACTAACCATAGAGTTCTGTCGGATGTTGGAAAGAAGCCAATATCTTACTAAGTTAGTATTCAAGTAAATGCAGAACACCGAATCCAATCGTTAATCGCGAGACACTGCCTCAATGACGTGATAATATTACAATGAAGTAGTACAAGTCACCATGCATCACTGTCACTCCATGACAGTTACCTATTAGGATCTTAATGAGAAGCGACACATGCTTGAAGAAAGGAGGATGGCAATTACTAATTACAGGCCAAATTATATCGAGATTGAACTAAACAATGAAGTTTATTTCACAATGTGAGGAGTTAAGCACGTACTTTTGTTGCGCTTGGCGGCGGCCAGATGATAGCGGATGTTCCCAGTCTCAAGAAAGAAGCGCATCACTTGCCGGTACTTGTGGAGTCCGTTTGCAGACGGCTCCGCCTCGTCCACCAATTGCCACACTGCGTCTAACTCAACCTCGCACATCTCCAGACCGACTCTTCAAATAAATAAAGGAAAAACCGGGTGAAAAGAGATTTTTTACTTATAAAAGTAGTACATTGAGATGGATTATTGCCGATGAAGACGTACTTCTTCATGATGACACCAAAATCGTGCTTGTCGATTGTGGCATGGCCGACGTGGTCGAAATGCTTGTAAATCTAAAATAAGAAATGGATAGATTGAACACGAGTTTTCGTGCGATTAGCAACTAGAGTAGGTTCTTTTTGTTAAATTAATACGGTAGTAACAAGTCAAACAAAACAGGTAGATGGCAATTTTATGAACATAGCCTTAAAACTATCTGAGTAAACTATTCGTTTGCGGTTATTTTACAACGATCGGATTCAGCGTCTCAAGAGTGAATTGCATGTTTGGGAAGACTCTAATACGGATTCAGACAATTCATTCTTAGCCGGATCCGATAAGCGCAAACCATCGAGACAGGCCTATCTGCGATATCGTAAGATGCGCACCTTATCAATGATGGCGAACTTTTCAGCGATTAGCTTCTGAATAGCTAGCAGAAGATGGCTGAGCCCACGGGGTTCACCGGAAAATTGGACGAGAGATTTGAGTTCGGGATCGTGTACTCTACCAAAAGACAAATTAGTGGCCAGCTTTTGGAGTATTATCAATGGAGTCTTTTCAACTAGGTACCTTTATTGGCGTGTGATTATTTGAATGAAATTGCTTACTTTAATTAAAGTTGGTATACCTATTTGTAATGTTACAAATGTGAACCACGCAAGAAGTCGAATCAGTGTGGCGATACATATTAACAATGTCAAAGAATAAGAGTGATGGAGTTAAATTGAGAAGCTTTTAAAATCATGCTGACTCTATCCGGAGTGAATTTTAAAAGTAATACTTCAGAGCAATGGTTTCTTTTTAGGCACAAAATGAATGAAGCATGTAAAACGTCCTTGACTGGTTAGCACATTGAAAACTGTGCTTAAGCTTAAGCTTTAACTAAATTAACCGATAGACACAATACTAGAACCATACAGCTAAATCTTCTTTTTAAAGTTGTCAATGAAACTGATATATCCACGAAATAGCCCATTTTGTAGGAACTCTCTCCCATGCCCAATGGCTCTTTGATCCTGCAAACTGAGGTGCTGCATCCCACAGGGTAAAATCTAAATTGCTGCTTATTTACAAGATTAAAAAAGTGTGAGTGCTGTCTCAAACTTGTCCTTGTTCAAAAGGAAATGAAATGAAAATTTACTGCCGACAATACCTCGATCAAAATTTCTCAAGTTTGGCTGGCTGCCTATGATTATTCAGTAGGCACAACAAGGTGTCGTAAATGATTGCACAAACCGCTCATTTTACCTGTAGTTTATTGCTAGTCAACAAGCCACGCTAAGTCATGGCTGTTCTTTTAATATGGGTAAAAGACTGAGATAAAATACCGCTTACATATCTCCAGCTTTAGAAGCCCTGTACGGCGGATTCTTGCATCTAAAGTGGAATTAGATATTAAGTTAAGCTTATGGGAGGAGATGAATGGCTCTGTATTTCACTCCACTAACTCTTTGGAAAAATACGAAAGAAATTGGTTCAAATCCACTTTACAATCATTTTTGAGACGAATACGACGAACTAAATCCTCCCATTGACACCGGTGCATAGTGAATCCGACGGTTGCTTCTACAATATCGCGGAATTTTGCCAAGGGAACTCCTCCGTCCTTGTTATGTTTTCTTTAACAGATACAGCTCCATTAATTAAAGCTAGTACTCGCCTGTACCTCAATGCTGGGAAAAGAACTTACTCAAGTTCCTCAATGAACTTAAAGTAATCGTGAAAAAGCGTTCTGAAAAGTTCATCTTCCAGATACCTTATTTTCCTGGACCTTTTTTTTAACGGACATGGGTCGCTTGTTTTCCTGCGTGGAGGACAAAACAATGTTTACTGATTTTGTGCATTACAATGTAAACATGGTGAAGCATTATTTCTAATAATTTTGAGTTCAAATTCTTGTCCAGCAGCGCACAATATCGAGGAGTGGTGACATACATTTTATCAGTAGCTCTAGGTGGTGGAGCGCATTCCAACTGGCGAAGCAATTGTTTATAGGCTATATTCTTCTCATTGGGTGCGCAGAGATCCTTGTCACTGTCAACAAAAAGGCCCTGTCTTTTCGCATAGCGCTTCACCTCTTCAAGATCAACTTTTAGTCCAATGTCTCGGAATATTGCGAGCAAATGCATAATTGATATGTAGCCACGGCACTCCAAATCAGCATTTTGAAATGTAAGACCTAACGCCACGTGAGGTTCATCGAACTAAAAAAAAATTAGGCGCGGAAAGAAAAGAATGGCGTCTTACTATGTATTGCAGCTGCTCGATTGGGTTTCGAAAGCATGGTCTACGTTGCCGCAGGAGATTTATTTGATCTTTATAATGAAAATCAATGGAAGGTATGCATTCTTCTACCACAGGTTGTGCATCTTCAGACTTGTAGACTTCCGGCAATTCATCAGTTTCGGACTTTTTATCGCTTCGTAGCGGTTGAGATATAGGATCCATTGCCACCAGAGGACAAGGATTTACCTCCTACAATTATATCAGTGCAGCAGAATAAAATTGAAGATCTAATTAAAAGCAAACCAGTAATGAGTTGTGTCCATTAAAATTCTTATATTTTGCGCGATGAGATGCGGGAAACTTGTATTCGACCAGCTTAGAAGTTTCCTTCTTTGGTATTCCTTCTTCTGTCAGGCCAAGCTGATCAATTAGCTGTTGAGTAGCAATTGAACCGATACCTTCTAAGTCAAATTTTCTACAAATTACGCTTATGGAAAGCACTTTTTTACTGTTCCCATAGTCGTCGAAAATTCTCATCGGTTAAATTTATGCGCATTCGTGCGAGCATTTCGCGCATTTGTGGTTTAAGAACCCTACCATTATTGTCAAAGCAACTAGGTGGGAGGAGTTCTTTCAAAGCGAATCCTCTCGAATTTGCACCACGTAGAATAGTTTCAAAAGCAAAGGCGACGGATAGCATATGGTCATACCCGAAGACAATCTTCGGTTCCGGTGCTCGTGTTTTACCTACAGGAGGCGCTCCAAATATGGCTTCGAATTCATTAAAGGAAATTATTGGGGTTTTGTTCAGACAGTATCTACAAATACATTTATTACAGGAATTTACCTACCTCTCACACAGTCTGTGAAATTGATCCATTTTCATTTCTGGACAAAGAACATGAAAAATCTGCAAAAGTGCAGCTCTTTAAGGTAGTCAATATAAACATGAGGTACTTAGTCACGTTTCCTTTTTTCTGGCAGTCCGCTTCAACAAAGAGACGCCTAATAAAGTGTCTCCGCCGTTGAAGTTGACATCGTATAATAACATCAATCTTAAATTTATCATAACTGTTAATACATCACGTACATCATCCAATGAGGGCCTTTTAAGGGATAGATGTTTGTATGGCTCCGTGACCCATTTCCCTAGACCTAACAGGGTACAGGCTTAGAACTCTTCACGACCAACCATCTTTATCTTTTGGAAGTGTGTAATGGTATTTTTCATCTTTTAGAGGTCGAAAATGATAAAAGCCAGTTTGATCTGCATCGTGCTCAAGAAGCATTCGAATGGTTTTTGCACTATTGCACCTTTTCAGAGGTCTAACTTCAAGAATTCCGTTTGTTAAACCTTCTGGAGACGTATATATCGTCGGTTGGAAGACCCGATTAGTGGGCAACCCACTAATACCTAGTAAATACATCCTTTTAAACTCACTGCGGTAACTGACAGACTCTTCCGGGCATTCTTGAATTTCGCTCTGTTGGCATAGAAGATGCGTTCGTTACGGTTATGAAGGTCATCACTATCGCAAGGTCATTTGTGTTTCGTGTCTTTAACATACACGAGTTTATTTTACAAAATTCCTGCTGAATATATTTTTCTTCTTTGATCATAACTTGTAGAACAGTGAGTCACGGGTCACTATTACTGTCTGAACTAGCAAATGTTTGACGGATTCCGCTCCATGTTACAAGTCTCGCACGTTTTTTGCTCCAACATCCATCATGGTCTTAGCGATTGAACTATTTCCATTATTCTTTACGAGGGGGTAATTTCAACTAGGCTAGGGCCATATAAAGAATGTATTCTACTGGTTTCTTATTAGTTGTGTTTGTGCTATGCGTTGGATAGAGCTTTCAAATTCAATCAAATAGGTCGGAAGAAGGACATATACGGCATACTCAGTTCCCTCTACAGCCGCGAAAAACCACGTAATTTGACGCAGTCAGGCAAGATATAATTTCTTCCCAGTGAATCCACAATGTAATTCAGAATTGCATCAATAGTTACCCCGCACCATTTTCCTTTACAAAGCATGGCGTCGATTCACCTACTTTTTTTCAGCGGGTAATTTTATGTATTTTAAAGAGTATTTTGAAAGCATTAGCTTCTGCACCATTGTTAGAGTTCATGCAAAATAACTTTTTTAGTCGCCGCAGCATTTGCTAATGAATCTCACAGGAATTTGAACAGACCACAGCCTGGTTTTTGATACGGTGCTGCACTAAGACACAGCACTGACACTCATTTATTTGATTTCGCAAAGATTCCCAGGGAAGCAGCCGTACTAATAGTTGCTTTGCCCACACTAAGAGCAATTAATGACATTAATATGTATGTGGGCCACTCACCAACATACTCAAGAATCACGTTTGGACAGGGTTCATTATTAAGCCTCCCATACCAATCTGTTGCTGCGAAGGAACCAGATTCAAAAAGAGCTTCCATTTCTTCAATATGCTCCGAGGCATCGCTATCCGATTTGCCTTTACCCAAAGCTTTCGGTCTCATTCGTGGCATTGCAAGCCCGCAGTTCTTGTAGTAAGCTGTACGAATACAGCAGCTTTGTGGAACCCAGGCATAAGAAGTGTTCAAATTTGGCATAGTCCAGCCCCGCTCGTCCATCCACCACTCATAGTGCCACTGAGTCAAGCCACAGCATTCAAAAGTCTCGTTAATCCAATCACTGAAAAGCGCTGCATCATCAGAGGCGGTGTACTTGCGTAACAGTTGTCCCACAGTCAGAATGAGTACGCTTCTGATGAATTTGTCCCGTCTTCCAAAGAACAAAATAAAAAAGAACAGCTCTATTGCAAGGCTGATATACATTTGGAGAAGGAAGACAATCGCAACAGTGGGTCGAAACGAGCGCCAAGTTTGTACACCTGAACCGAGGTTGATGAGGAGCCAACAGCCATAAGCTGCAGCGACAGCAGTCGCAAGTGTCGCCTCGCTTACTGTTAGCACTAGCGTGAATATCTTACGCTTTAAGAAGAGAATCACAGCAACCGAAATGAAAAATATCGCATAGTTGAATATCCACGACAGAACCATTAACCAAATTATCCAGTTGACCCGCATTCTGAGGCATTCTAGCCTTGATGTACCGTGTCACAGTCATGCAAATCAATAAAGCAGTTCTCTTTCAAAGTTTTATGCATTTCTTTGCATCACAAACTCGTGAGATCCACATTTGTGCAATCTCTATTCAATTTTTACTAATACAATTTATTTTAAATATGTATTCTCTGCTAAGCTTTGCCTACGTGTATCAAGACACCAACCACTAATTTAGCAGTCACATTTGTAAAGCTTGGCTTGCTCATTAATGGTCATCCGGTGTAAGCATGTGTAACAAATTATTTACAAAGATTTTGTTTAAGGACTCTCAAAATGGCAATGCGAAAAAGCTCTCAGAAATAAACTATGATGAAGTTGAAAGGAATTGGGTAGTATCCACCAATGTAATGCATAAATGTTTTGAGTAACATAAGTAACTCCACGTGACTTCTCTGAAGGCAAAAGAAGTCATGATACTCAAGCTGAATACATACACACGTATTCCACGTATGGTAGGTGATGGGGCTACTGGCATGGCCCTAAGGCCAGCCCACCCTGCGAATGAACAATGGCGGAGCACCTAAGTGACACGTCCATTAAAACCAACGCCAAACGTTTTGCGTGCTCCCTCTCCCCTTTGTAAATCTTCCACATCAGTCATCGCAACGTAATCGGTGCTGTAAGGAAGAATCCACGACCCTCAGCTGAGGAGGTACTTAACAGCAACGTCACTGCTTTCCCCTTGGTAATCCTGCTGGATCTGGAGTTTCGTTCATTATGGAGCCGGTATTCAGGGACGGAGGAGCGTGATAGCCATCCTGCGTTTCCATCAGTAATCTTTGGAATACGACTAAAAGCAGTCGTGTAACAAAGGACAATATTTAGCTTAGTTTCTTGGAGATGATATTCCCCTTCAGCTCCTTTTAGTTAGGTTGTTCTCACTTCACTGCTGCCCAGCCACGTGAATCTAGGTTTCCTCCGGCTAGTAAAGAAGCGCGGATGGTGTTACGACCTTTAAATAATTAAAAACTTTATGTAGGTACGGTCAAGAGTTTCGTAAAAAATTTTTTACAGATGGTTAAAGGTTGGTGCCTCTTCTGTTGTTGAGAGCTTCCCAGTAGACTGTGAGACTGGAGTATTTGCCCAACATGGATGTCATTTTCAACCATTCCTTTCAAAGTTGTCCCAGATCCTATTGCTCTTATCATATTACTTTTATTTCCCGCTAAAGTTTATCAGCCATCAATTCAGCGCCCCAAGACTTTTCTGAAGAAGAAAGAATGCCTACTACCCAATTGGAATGTATACATTTGACATACAGAAGGGATTAAGGCCAGTGGCATAAGCTGATGACCATCCCACTCGATGAAGGTACAGCTTTGATACCCAAAGTAGCCATTTTACCAAAACCCAAAGTTAATTAGCCAAGTTATTCCAACAATAACACAACACAATGCTATAAACATATATTTTAGAGTAAAGTCAGGTTGTGTAAGATCTGCTCGCAGAATATTTTGATACAGGACCAGGGCTAAGAATACATCGTGTCTCAGTCAACTATTGACCAAGTGGATGCATCATGGCGAGCTGATGGAATAACTAATAAAACTAGAGAGCCACCCCCCACCTCACTTGAAAATTTGTGGCCGTACCGAGGGTTTGAACTGTACTTGCCCACTAAAATTTCCTACTTGAAGGAGATTGATAAAATGTCAGAACTGTGGCACCATTCGCAGTGTGTACAAAATGGTAAACTTGTCACAGTGCTTACTTCGTTCTAACCTCAGTAGGGCGTGAACTGTTTTAACCGCCCTTGCATAACTAATACACCTGCATGGAAGCATGTTATGCTGAAATTTCACTGAGAAAACTAGGTCCACATTCGCTACACAGTGTCACCAGCTTCTCCACAGACAGCAAAACCAAACGCTGAGACCTGCGTGACCGAGCCGAATGTAACGTGCCAACAGTTACTAAACCGCGCTCCATATCCGCAGCCAAATTCCTAGAAATCCGACATAGCTTAGCACTAGTGAAACAATGGTCTTTTGACATTTGCTTCCTGGAAAAGCGGAACAATCCTCGAGGCATTCTTGCACGCCTATACAAGCATTCCGCACTCCATGCTACATGAAGGTGGCTGTGGATTTAGTAGTACGTAAAGTGCCTGACGGACCGAATGATAGCGAAGTTTTCCGCCAGAAACCAAACCGACAACAAATTTAATCCAAGTTTGCAGCTAAGTGAGCGTGCAAAGCAGTGGATACCAACCAGGAAGGGATAAATAACAGTAAAAGAGTAAGATTCCTTGCACGATTTTTCACCCTTTGTGGGTAATGAATGCGCACACACTGAAGGTATGAGGAAAGGTAAGGGAGAGAAAGAGAGACCGAACGGGGGGAATATGTCTCACATATGTGTCAAGTAAGAAAGGTAGGGAGTGAAAGACACGGTGAGAGGATGGTTGTTAGCGTTGCGATGCAGAGAGACAGAGGTTCAGATAGGCGTCGCGGATGCGACTAGGGCAACAGGAGAAGATCAGGTTCACCTGATGACATATGGCGCGGGCACTGGTCCACTGGCTCTCGAAGACGAGATTCACGATATCCTCCAGGCCAAAACGTCGTGACCTCTCATCATCCGCCTCCGCTGCCTCCAGCTCCGGGCGCGATGACGACGGAGGCAGTGCGCTCGTGACTCCACCCTGTTGCCCGCTCACTGGTGGCTTCAGGGGAGAAAATATCACGTGAAACTGAGTTTGGAGTGGGAGTAGGCCACCTATCACCGCATCCATCATGGTGTGTGCTGCTAGGGTTAGGAACAATTTAATGAGCGAGACAAACTGAAGACAGCTCGGGCGACCTGCTGCACCGAGTTGGTTGATTTGACACTTCAGTTTGCTTCAGTGTCACACATCAGAAACAGCAACAAAATTAATCACTGATGGACTTTCTCTTGTGATGACTGATCTGATGATAAAACAATTGCCTCACACGTATATTTAGCCACAGTTACGTAAAACGAAAGAAATGATGGAAACATCTTCCAACTGACATGACAAGAAGACTGCAGTAGACTTCGAAATCATCAAGCTCTTGTACACTTAGTTTACAAAGGTAATCTTTTATCGGTCTATGGTCTTAACCGGTAATAACAATTGAAAAAAGCATGAAACCTAAGGACAAAATTGATTCTTCCACAAAAGAAAAATTCCATGAAAAATTGACATAAAAGGTGCCTCGGGCGTAAAACAGGAACCTACAAGATAGAGGATGACGAATTGGACCTTAGAGAGGGGTTGATTGGAGGGATCACCGATTGTAGTGACGGCAGAGCACAGAGAGCAGTCCACCACGTGGGACATTGGCACCGACAGGAACTTTGAGCCACCACGAAAAATCTTGGGCAATCGAGAGGCCTGCACATCCAATCGATCTTGGGATACGGCTACATTTGTGCACACACTTCAGATTCAAACTGCTGAGACGTACCAGCCTGTAATCAGTACTACAACTCCCCCCCAACTACAAGAGCAGACTGCAAAGTGGCATAAAACGCAGTGGAATGGAAATTCAAGTTGGAAAATAAGGTAAGCTACTCCACCAGTGGAGACATGCCTTTTTAAAAACACTAAAGCAGCTGTGCAAAAATTGAATAGAAAGTCTTGCTAACGCGATAGTCGAGCTAACAGTGAAAAAAAATGTGGCAGCGTTACGTGAAAAGTCACTTCCACTAAAAGCATCTTATATCAAGGGTGATTGGAACGATGAAAAATAATCAGGTGCTGTGTTCACGAAACGAATGAGGTCGTCATACCATTCTACAAAAAAAGATCCTGATCTTATGTGCAGCTTAGTTCTGCATAGCAGTACAAAAATGGATGAACGCAAATGGCGCAGTTTCAGAGATCAACGAACGTCTACTTCATAGTTTGATGATGATATTAACTGTCTGACTATTGAAATAACCACAGCATAAGACGCAACTTTCCTCCGTAATGGATCTTGGATGTACCATACCAAAATAAACAGGAAATAGATCAAAGAACACGGGGAAAAGGAATACCAGGAATGAAAAACGGATTGTTTGTTACAACATGGCAGCATTTCAGCCACGTAATAGTGTGCAGTTAGTGAAAAGCGTGCTATATGACTAAAATTAACGTTGAACCGCAGACGAGCTAAGAATTAGCATTCAAACAAAAATGTGTGCCATCATGTTAGTGCACGTTACTACCGATCACACAGTCAACAGGTGCCTACGCCTCATGACAATTAAGCAGAGAAGATGACCAGACGCGCTTGCGGCTCCGGTGTGAGACAACCATATCACCAGCAAAAATATGTAGCCATGCACACGAAGCGTTTAGCCTCGCGAAACGATGTCCAGGTGTAATGAGCGAACAAATTCGTTGGCGGATGCAAAGGACAGAAAGGTGGATTGGTTCCTAAGATTGAGCTTACAGTGAGGGGAACCGTTTAGCATTTGACAGGACAAAAAGGTCCGGACTACAGGTATTCAGAAGTTTACAACTATACGTACAAGCGACAATTGTAGGGCAAAATTGGAGAGAAGAGAAAACCTACTGAGTTGAACATCGCGCGAGTTAGGACCGCGGAGCTGGGTGGCTCGGTATTTCCTCGATTGGAGGTTGCGAGTCACGGCGCCACCGGGTGATGTAGTCGGGATGTCGACAGGGATGTCCCCGGGCGCAGGAGCGTGCGACCCACGATCATTGTCTCCCATCACAGGATCGTAGCGACCTGTTTTGTGTAGAGGACATCAGTGACCAGGAATAAAATAGCGCAGTTAACACATTTACTCTCTGATTCTCAGGGAATAATCGACAACAATAACTCAGATATTTTACTTTTCTAACACATATTGGTAGCAACAAATTAACAATTCAACAACCGCTCAAAAACTGCGATTGAGGAGGACTTAAATTTTTTTTGCTGTCTAAAACTAAATATCGCTTTCGCAAAGCAACGCTATTCACCATATGTGCCGCCAGCACAGACGAGAAAATCATGACATCACATTTGGGTCATTGTGATAGCAAAATGCGCTGAACTCCCACTTCATAAATAGCTCTTTCCAATTAAAAAATAAGTAATTTAAATTGATTAAAATCCTAAAAAGCGAATAATTTCAACTAAAGTGGCAATACTGTACCCAGACGAAAGTAGACACTTTCGGCATCATAAATGCTTCAATTTGTCCCTAAATAAAATTCGGAAAGCACTGGTCACTTCCTACACTTAGCTTAAAGACCTAGGAGCCGTCACGAAAGTAGCCACAAAACCTACTCGTCTCTGCGTAGGGTAAAACAAATTTTCTTAGCGGAAAGTAACCCCAATACATTACATCTCCTGCTTCGTAGACAATTCAAAGTCATTTCTTTTTCAGGAAGTCACTATCAACTCAATGGCGAATGTACAAGCGACCGTATGATTTTTTAATTGGAGCCCAAACACATGATTCAATTCAGCAGAAGATACATCGTGCATGGCGCAGGTGCACTTCCTAATGGTGGGAACTAGGGTTATAAGAGTCAGCCTAGCTTATTCAACACAAAGTGATAGCTTTAACGATGTAAAAAACGGAGTCATACGTGAATGGATTTGAGGTTGTTATAGGTGACCACATGATGGAAAGTCAATATGTAAAGATCGGGGTCAACTTGTCGAAGCATGACAAAAACAGTAAGCTAGACCGTAACAAGCCGCAATCTCATGATAATGAATACACCCCATTGTATAGTCAAGAACGCCTCGTCAATGGGGTCAGTAACGGATACAAGGATATATTAATCAAATAATAGGCAAAAAGTACAACTTGGGGGTGAACGTACTGTGTTCACGAATGAGGACGAAGTGCGGACGCGGATTGTTTATCGTATACTCCGCCAAAGTCATGCTCAGATCGAGGGGTCTGCGGGAAGCGCCCTGATCCTCAGACGCTCGTGGCTGTTTGTCGGCGTCAAGCCATTCCTCCAGGCGGTAAGCGTAGCCCTCATGCTGCCGTAATTTGCGCCTATTGATAGCCTCTTCAAGCACCCTCTTAAGGGTCGCCGACGCCGGGAAACGCACAAGGCTTATGCCCTGGGCCAAGTGCCTTTAAAAGGACGCAATACACCAACAGCCAGAGCCGACGTCAATGAAGTATTTTCACTGGTGGATGCATCCACTACATGTGCTGAATCTAACCAACGTGATTGTTTTCAAGCCATCCATACTAACAATCATGAAAGAAATCCTATTTTAACTAGATAAAATACTGGGGCTGCTCAAGCTGTTGCATGAAATAGACGAACAAAATAAAACATATCATTAGAAAGCAAGGCTATTTCAAAAGAGAAAAATATACACTGTAACGTAAACTAGTGGCTCCACGTTGACTTCCTGTCCAGGAGATATTGTGGTGACATTCTCCACCAGAGCAAGAGCATCAAAGTCGTACTTATAAATCGAATCCGAGGGCTGGATAGGGGGGAAGTCATCAACTTCTTCCTGTGGGTCGTACACGTAAACGTCTATTTGCTTAATTATTAATCTGCAATGCAACAAAATATGAACAGCTAGTCCCACAATAGTCCCACAAGAGCCACAGTGACAATAGCAGCCGCTCACGTCGCGTCTTTTTCAAGATGGGATGATTCTGAGTTGAATGTAGTGATGGCAGATGGGTTTTCGTTAAGGTACTGCCAAAGGGCCAATCCTACCAAATCACGCACTGTACATGCAGATGTGGGCTGCACTGAGAAGGATATTTTAGGAAGACCGAAAATACGCCAGAACCATATTACATAGAGACGCAGACGCGGAGAAGACTGGGTGTTGGACACAGAAGCACTTCTACCACCTGCTGACCGTCCATCAAAAATGGCATAGCCGTTAAATTTATTCACCGACTTGTCATTCAAAGAAGTCTTTTCCAGAGCTATTGTCAAAGCCGACTTTCGTGCCCGATCGACAGGAGGAAGGGGTAACAGTGGTACCGCATTAGCAAATTCAGGGATACTCTCGCCCACACCTACAGAATTCGATACTTGGAAAAGACTCCACCTTCATAGCAATAAGACTGGCAGCTAGTAGTGGACGTAGATGTTATTTGACTGGTTTGCTCTACAAAATATTTCCAGCGCCAACAGTCTGGAAAAAAATTACAAGGAGTAAAATATTACCCGAGTCGGGAGTGAATGCTATTTCCGGAGAATATCGATAAGGACAGCTTGGGCTGGTATCCCTGCAAAAATGGGGTAAATCATGCTGTTGGGCAATTTCCGTCATGAATTCATCACAGTCACGACACAGATTTTCACATGTTGAAGTGTTGTCAGAAACAATAAAAGCGTTCCGAAGTTCGCGGATGGTATCATCCATCAACAGCGAACAAGTCGCGCACTAAAACCACCATTCATAGATGGCGCTGACTATCAAGACCATCAAACGAGTCGTTTAAACGTAGCATAAGCGGCATTGTTTGTTAATTACCACAGTTCGCATCTGCCAATAATATAACTTATTGTTAAATTTTATTATTTAGCTGAATGCACTATTTAAAATAATACAAATAATGGCCAGGCAATAATTGTTCAAATTTTGTTTAAATCTCTAAGCATGGGATACTTTCGGATAATATAAGGTTTTATAGATTAGCGGCTTTCGCAAATCGGTGTGTAGTATATGGATGGATCAAAAGGCAAACTACTTTGTCGGAACTGAATTATTTGCCAAAGAAGTGATTGAATGTAGCTCACAGTATGGAGAGGATGGAAGAACGGCTTTCGTGGCAGAAAACCTGTGTGGCCCACCGACAATATACCCCAATTTTGAGGACTCAACACGCTCTTGTGCATTTGTAGGTTTATTGCTTCTCTGTGGCTAAGTGTTTCCTTCACTTTCGCTAAAACATATTTTCTACAGCTTAACTATGGATCTCGTTGGGAATCCTACCCAGGGTCGATAAGACCTATTTCCGGTGCCCCGCCCACATACTCAAGCACGGATTATGTTGATGTTTTCTTTGAACGTCCTCTCATTGTTGTTCGCATGAAGATATATGAAACATTTTTCCCTGGTGCGATTGTAGCCGTCCGTGCATGCTATCGAGACCAGCCAACTGGTAATCCTGTAAACGCACGTGGAATGTATTGGGCTACATTATGGCAATCGACTCCTCATGGTAAATTGTTGAACTCGCTTAAGATAGACGGGCAAGACGCTGTAATGCAAGCGACTTCTCTTCAAAGTGTACGATTTGGAAAGGCTAGGATATTTGTGCCTGACCTTGTGCGTATCTTTTCCTCCAACTGATATCTAATTTTGTCAATTTTCTCCATTTCGCCTTTTTTCCTTCGCAGTTTAACATTCCGCTTGTGCCGACAGATCTTATCCGGATTGAATTTGACGTTCGTCGCTGTGCGTACCATACACAGTTGGATGCGGTACAAGTAGAAGGTTATGAACCCATCTCCGACGAAGAAGCCAAGATACGTTTGAAAAAGCATGGAAAGTGTCGTATTATACCAAGAAAGGAACTGGAGTGGTACCTCTCAGTCATTGAGGAAAAAAACAATGAAAGAAGGCAGGCCTTGGTTAGCTTGCCATCTCCAAATCCAGTAAATTACATTCTATCCAACCTTTTTGTGAATATGATTATTCATGCTCCCTTTTTTAACAGACTCCGTATGTAGATGAGGTTGATGACTATCCTTCTGACTTACTGTCACTTCCTCGATTATTGATGGAAACTGAATATATTCAAAATTCTGCATTGTGTCCGATATCAATGGGACTTTGTAAATTTCCTTCATCATTAACTTCCTTGGCTCTGATGCATCGAACGACCCTTTCACTTAGTGAAAACCCGTTTTCCTGCTCTTTCAACCCACTTCTCCGTTTCCCGGTATGTACGTCGATACCGTTTTTTGTCACATTTTTTGTTGTCTGATTTGCTTGTTGTCACCTTCAGCATGAGGTTCTTCTCGCGATTTTCCGATACTTAGACCTTCCGACTCTCTGCCGAATATCTTGTGTGTGTCGGTAAGCATCGAATTTTCTAAAATTTTTGTTATCCTCTTCGTTTCACGAAAACTTTCGTCTTCCAGTACTTTTTACCGTCTTGCCGATGAAACCCTGTCACGCCTTGAGAGCATCAACTTGCAGGCGCTTTGGCCATCCACAACGGACAATACTCTCTCGGTGCTCTCCAGACGACTACATAGAAGCCGGAACAGGACTGCATCTTTATGTGAAAGACCTCGCGGACGAGGTACACGCTCTGAGTCGGCACCTGTCCATTATGCCTCGTGGAGCAGCCTCACGGGGCAGGGCGTCACTCATCACACCACCCTCGTCTGTGGTGGTGGTGCGCCACCCAGTGATAGAGTTCGCTCTTCTGCATCCAAAGGTTTCGACGACATTTCACAAGATGCTTTGCTCTCCCGACTTAGAAGGCTGGATGCTTCCTGGTGTGGAAACTATCAGGCAGTAGGTTTTAATCATTTCTCGCAAAGACTTTCAACTCATTGTCATTTAAATATTCTTTGGTTCGTCAGCTTTTAATCCATGTTCTGTTACCATTTATCTGGTTTGGGCTTTGTGATGTAGTTCGGTAAAGTTTAGCCTACGCGAATTTTGCCGCATCCCAGTCTCACACCGCTTATGAGTCCTGTTTGATGAGGATTTGCATGCATAGGGGCATTGGTAATTTGTGGTGTTAAATAACTTCATTGGTCTCTGATATTCACTTCTACTCCCAGTGAATTGCACTCCAGAGGGCAACCTTTACGGGTTCGGGGTGCCATATGTTTTAAAAACTTCCTTTTATTTCAAATATCAATTTCGAGGTGTGGTGGCCTTGACGTTATGCTTCTGAAAGCGATATGTTATGCCATAGACCTTTTTGCGGTTTGGCGAAATCAACAGGACTTATTGCTTGGTTCTAGAACGAATGTGTGCCGTAAAGTCAGACAGACTGTGCCACTTGGAATATCTTATTTTAATTCAGATATCCACATACGGATTTTGTCAGTTTCTGAGCGACATTGGGCGTAATTTGACTACCCTTCGTCTTTCCTCCTGCCAAATGGTCAATGATGAATGTCTCTTACAGCTTATCAATATCTGCGGTAATCTAGAAGGTATTTTTACCTTGTATGCGACTCATCTGCTTTTCTGTGATTGTATCATTCACTGTCTTGCTTGAAAAGTTTGTCAAAGAAATCCTTATTTGCATTTTTATGAATTCCGGAAGTGGTTTGTATGGATTTTTATATCGAATGCTTTTTTCCTTAAACACCTATCTTCCTTATCCATAATTAGATAAGGTTGTACTTTTTTAAAACGTGATAAAATGGTGCCCTCAAAACTCGGGCCATTCTTAAGTGCGGGTGAACTCGAATGTCTTGAGAAGAGGCAATTCCAGGGTGCGTTTTGCTAATCGAGATCACCTTATCCTCGTCACGTATTTTAATTTTAGCTTCCCGTGAAAGTTTTGAAGTCTATGCTTATGTACGGGCATTCAATTAACTTCTTTTATAGAGTTGGACCTTTCGTCGTGCCGATCAGTAACCAGTGGCGGTTTCATTCCCTTGGGTCGGCTGATTAAGCTGCGGTGGCTCAGTCTCTATAGGACGCGGGTAGCAGACGCTGCCCTGCACAACCTGGCCAACCTATGCCAGCACCTCCGACATCTGAGCCTCGGCTCCTGTGTCTCAATCGAAGACGCTGACACCATTGTTGAGCACATCACTGCCAGCAATCCGTGAGCTTTCTCCCCTCCATTTTCCACTGATTTGTTGTGAACCTTTTTGGTTCTGTAATCATTAATCGTCATTGTGACTTCAACAGTTTGAAACTCCTTTTTGCCGTTTTCTGTATTTTCTCCCATTGTTGTTCAGTAATGATGCTTCTTTACGTATGCCAGTCAGATTCGATGTACTTAGTATTAAGCCACAGGGCAAACTTTCCTTGGTCTATTTGGTAACACTATAACTGTTTGCAACTTTAAAGTCTCCTGGAATCTCTTGTCCTGTGGCGATGTCGCAACTTAACCAGCTTTGGAGTTCTAAGAATAGCTGAACACTGTCCACATCTACTCAGACTTGATTTGGGCTGGTGTACAGGTATTGAGTCAGAACCATCCAACTGTCTCCGTGAACTGGTTACTCGTTGTCGCAAGCTGCGTGTTCTGTCTCTTGCAGCCATCCGGTTCGTAGCAGCACCATTTATCCTAATGTAGCAGCTCTCAATCTAGTTCAGTGATCAGTGTTTTTTTTTACAGGTCTGTAACACCTGCTGATGTTGACGCTATAGCCGATTCATTATGTGATTCGTTGGTTGATCTGGACTTGATAGGCAATGCTCTTATCACACAGTCCTGCATTAACCGACTTCTTCTTCATTGCCGGAATCTCGCATTCCTAGATATTTCTCACTGCCCGTCTATTTCATTGTTCGAAGCTCTTTCACTTAAAACGATATACAATCATTGTGACATCGCCTTTTATCACCACACTTCTCTACCTTCGCCGCCACCTGCTATACCGATGGATTTCCACTTCCCACAGTTACCGCCGCCACAGCAGTTCCCTCCTTTGACATTGCTGGGACCACAAGAAGATTTGGATGGCTAATATCCAATGTGTGATAGTTAATAAGTTATCTTCATCCCATGATGCCGGTACCTTGCTCATATTAAATTTTAATTTCTAATGGCGGGGTTCATTTTTCACACGGTTTAGTGGTTGGTCTTTTCAGTAGTATAGGTGCGACAGTTTTTGACCTAGGGAAGATGGGGTAGGGGTGGGTAAAGTTATAGACACCTGAAGTGCATTCAGCTCTACAAAACATGAATCAGTCGTTCACTATAATCAGTGGGACTTGGGTATTGCCTTCGATACCCAATGACACCCAACGGATGTTCGCAATGGTATGCTCCAAAAATCGTCTAAACTCGAAATCATCCTTTTGTCAGTCCCCATGACTTACATTTACGCCTTAGTAACAAATATCGCTGACTGTGGTCAGTCATCAGATTCTTCTGTCCGTTAGTGCTAAACCCCCCTCCATGGGGCACAACAATATCAGAGAGGAGTGGAAAGTCTATGCCTGGGATGGTAGTAAATTAACCCGATTCATGAGACCAGCTGTGCTTACTTGTTTGGCTGGTTGCTGAACCCCAATGGCATGAGAGGAAAGTAGGCCCTGGAGATTGAAGAATCTACAGAGGATCGTTGCAGCATGTTGCTTTCTAGAGGAAGGAAAAAGGCAACCCAAACACCACTAGGCTTGCCCATGCGGAGTTGCCGACGATGCTTCTGATAGGATGTATGAATTTTTTTAGCAGAAATTACCTCCTCACGTCGCTACTTGCTGAGTTAGACTCACACAATCAGGCGACATTGAATTAAGAACAAAATGGGAGAAAGCATTGTAATCCTGTGAAGCCAATTTAAATCATATCCATTGTCCGGTAATTCTCCTACTCTGAAGTTGTTACCACTAATGATGGAATGGAATCCTGGCTGAGCATCATCTAGCCCTTCTCTAAATACAGTAGAACAGATGAGCAGGGACGAAATGTCAACTTCATTTCATAAAAATTTGGTGGCCACCGTTTCTACGACATCATTGAAATACATTGCGATGGTCAAAACAGAAAACCGACTAAGGGTACAATCATAAACAAAGCGCACAATAAAAATAAAATGTGTAGTGTTCAAGTGTGGATGTAACCACAAAGGTCTGTCAGTTACAGCTAGTCGACCTTCCTTTTCAGCCGCAAGGCTCAGAGGCCACTTTGTAAGTTGAAAAGGAGCTTTGCATCATGAAAGTATAGTTGGTTTTAGCGTTTCTCCCCTACCCTCCCGACTTGATACCCCTGGAACGGAGAGAGTTGGTGGTAGATTGTGCCTTCATTTGATCAGTGACACGAGATCCCACGAATAATTAACTGCAGAGGAGGAGTGAATTTTTATTTCTAACACCGAGTGTCAAGACATCACCCCAGCCAAGTGATTAATGTAATGTAATGTAATGTAATGTGATGTAATGTAATGTAATGTAATGTAATGTAATGTAATGTAATGTAATGTAATGTAATGTAATGTAATGTAATGTAATGTAATGTAATGTAATGTAATGTAATCCCACCTAAGAGATGCATTTAAGCAGACAAGCATTGTAAGTTTATTTTTAAATAAAACATTGTCAAGACCTGGAAGGAGGGCATCAATGAAGACGTAGAAACAAAAGCTTGGTAAATTCCACTAAGGAAATTCACCTGCCAGTTAGTTTAAAACAAAACGATGTTTAAGTTGTGCATTTATGTTTCAAAGAAAATCGTCGCAGGAATAATGGCTTTCATTTGTTCATACCGAACTTGTTTAACTTTCTTATTGCAAAGTCTCCTTATAAATGTGCATGTTTGATCAACCTGCTGTTAGATTTCCTCTTAAGTGCTTTGGTCATGGCTTTGTTCAAGCGACGATCAATGGAAGGTAAACGTGCCATTACTTCATTTGCAGATGTTATTTTCGACTTGAAATTTAGTGAAAAGCAACTCACACGCTATTCCCAAAAGGCTGAATCTGAGTCAAATATGTGCCGAAGTAAATTGAAGAAGGTACGCTGTTTTACATAAGAATGTCATTATTTTCCAAAAGGCACTGATGGCAAAAAATGTAGATGTGGCTCGCGTCTACGCTGAGGATTCTATTAGGAAACACAAGGAGAGTGTTCAATATATGGTCATGGCATCTCGACTTGATGCCGTTCAGTCGCGCTTGAGGACAGCTTCCACCATGAAGACAATGACAAAAGACATCGGGAGAGTCACAGATAGGCTAAAGTCTAGCATGGCATCGATGGATCTTGAAAAGATCGAGAAAGTAATGAGCGATTTTGAAAAGACATTCACGGATCTTGATGTCCGAACTGCTAGTGTTATGGGTCCAATGAACACTGTGATGGCTACTTCTGCCCCCGAGAATGAGATTCAAAGCCTAATCAAGCAGGTAAATTATCACTTTGCTTTTAGCTTGTTTTTTTCGAGGCGGAACTGCATTCATGTATATTCTTCATTGTCAAACCATTTGATTGCATTTTTAAGTCTACTTTAAGTGCTTAGCTAAACCACTCGGCGTTAGAAATCTTGCTTTGTTAACCTTAAGACCTCAAGTGACATCGGAGGCTTGGCTTTTCAATGTTTTAAAGTTTACGCATACGCCATCTCATTAAAACGTCGTGGTTGCCGTCTTGATTCCCACCAACTTTGGATTTTGCGTATTGGTACTTTTTGTTCCGTTTAAAGCGCCATGGAGGTTACTTAGATCCAATGCTAGTACCTTCAACCAACCCGTTCTAAGTATTTCGCAATGATTAACACCTTGATAACAAGCCTTAATTCACTGGGTGTATTAATTTTCTTGCTTTACGCTGGAAATCTGCACCTTCTTCAACTTCACACCGCCACAATTGCCCCATTTCTTAATAAAATCTGTTTTCTTGATTCGCCTCTTTATATGGACTTGTGTAATCAATTGTCAAATCTTTGCATTATTGGTTTTCAGTTAGATGAATACATATAGAATCTCTGCATTAGCGAACCCATGCCTAACCTCTTTATCCTCTGCGATTTGATCCCACGTAGTTGTCGTTTTCCTAAATTTTCATTTTCGATTGGTTTTGCCATCAATTTGAGCCATCCATTGACGAACACATACTTTTTGATGGACGAATTGTTCCCCTTTGCAATCATGTGTACGCTAAAAATAACTCCAGTAACATTCTAGCGCAAAACATTATCATATTTAAGTGAAAATCGCCTGACTTGACGTGTGAGTCTATTGATTGCTCCCGCCCCCATATTCATGAGTGGAATATGCCTAGTGTTTCACCGCGTTTTTCGTGGGTAGCTTCAAATTTCTTAAATGCAATTAAACGATAGCTCTCATCGGTGGTTTATTTAATTGAATTCCCTGCTGACTGAAAGTGGTTTCGTCATACCAGTCAATTCACCTAATTCATCATAATCCCGTCAGTAATCGAGACCAAAACTGGTAAGATATTGCTCCTCAACCCTAGATTTTTATCCTTGCTGTGTTGATGGCTTAGTGACGATGCTAAGTGGTACTCCAAGACTAACTGCTAATAGAATTGTCATAGTAGCAGGTAGAATTGACCACTGGGAGCAATGGTGTTAGCTTGGCTTGCAGAATCAAGCGCTTGTGATTTGATGCTTATGGGTAAGCTTTGTGATGATTTTAATTATCTCCGAAAAGGCAAAGTAAAGAAGAGTTCTTATTGTATAGATCGCTGCCATTAGTCTTTATTTCTTCTCAAACTTGATGAGTTTCTGGCTCTTCAGGGGTTAGCTTATAACTTTTTTCGTATGAGCACAATGTCATGACTGTTTTGAAGAATCAGAATGTCAACTTCACTTTATCTGATTTACGTATCGCTGCTCATTCACCTCTGAGTTAAAGAAATTCCCTGCCACTGCCCCATGTATTTGAAAGAGGTCTGGTGATTATCCGCGTGGTTGCATGCGATTTGCGCGGCTCCGTGTGTAAGCTTCTCTTTGTTTTTTGCACACATTTGTATGCATGGAATACCTAGAATTTGGCGTAAATCAGCACCTCCAATTTAGCGCAAAAAAACTCATTTGTTCCTAAATATCACACGAAGACTGGCATTCTATCAGTAATTACTTGCGCTGTCTTTGTGTTGACAGAGTCTGCCTCCCTAATCATTCCTAATAGGTACGAGTTTTAAGTAGATACTAATTAGCGGTAATATACTCGGTTAAACAGCCTATAAGTTGATATCTGTTGATGAACACTTGCAATAGTTAGGGTTTTAAAGCCCCTTTCCCATATTGTTATATGAGATCTCCTGATTTGCAATTTTTGCACGATAACACACAATTCACTAGATTTTAGTAAGATTAGTTTTGCTGTAAATCAAAGTCTCATCGACTTTCATACGCCGATGCCACTTCAATTTGAATAGCAAATGAAGCCTTAATAGCTATGGCTGAGAGCATTTCACATGAGCGCCGAGGTGGGGCCTCGCGAGTACGTTTTTACTAAAATCTAGTCGCTAGCGCTTGTATATCCTCACTGTTCACTAGAAATGAGTAATAACTGTGTATTTCATCAGCGGCTATCACTGATATCCGTACAACTACCTGATTGATAGGACGGGGTCGTGTCTTACCAAAACTTTGAACCTTCTAATATGCTTTTCACTGATTCGCTGTTGCTCCCATACCAGAAGCGCTCTCCAACCATGAGGCCTCTTAGGTGTTTCGGCTTAACCATGAGTTGTATCGTTGCAGGTGGCTGAGGAGAACGGACTGGAAGTAGAGGCTGCAATGGCGGACGCCCAGGTCCCCAGTGACTCGATCGCCCACATTAGCGGGGAACGCAGGACCCAAGTTGAAGATGCCCTAACTGAAAGGTAGATTCATTCTATACCCTCTCTCCTCTTCGACTATTAAACTAAAAAATCACGCTTTTGGCACTTCCTATGCAATAATCTACGAGACGGATTTCATTTTATTCTTTTCATAGACTCGCTGCTCTACGAAACTAAATGCTACCATTCCAAAGGGGATTTAATGATTTTTTTATCCAATTTACAACGTGGGCTACTCGGATTCTCCACAACAACCACGCCATTTCAAAGATTCCTACTCGCTTCCCGTATGCCCGCACCACTTCTTTCAACATTAATAACTTATTGTGTTACATAATTATACGGACTCATCCACACAACACTCCTGCCCAATTTTGGTGAACTTAGGGCAGAAGAAATAAACACTGTATTTTTCTCACGAAGCAAGTTTACCTTATGCTAAATGTCTAAAAATGTGAAGATGTCTCTGAAGGGCAATTACTATTTGGGCTCAATTACAAGTAAGTAAGGTGGAGTCGTCCAGTGTGGATAGATGTTCCAGATGAAGTAGAATGCATTGGGTGATAATAGGCGAGCAGGATGACCATACTGATGGCTAGTTTGGTATTTTACTAGGTAGCACTACTGGCTATTGATGCACAAGCGGGTGGCGATGTACAGAGCGGCGAAAACGATCAGGTTCCCAGTTAGAGTTAAACCACAAGCGCTCCAGTTTATCTGAAAGCAAACAATGAACAAGCTTAACGTACCAATGGGGCCGAAAGAGGAGCATGAGCCAAAACAATGGGGAGTGCAAAACAGGTCGCGACGAGAACGGTGTGGATAAATAGCATTGCGCTCCACGCAGCACTGTCTCTCTCACATTGTGAATTTATTGCCAGCAAAAGCGGAATTGGTGCAGTAAGGTAAAATGGAATAACTCCAAACGGTTTCCAGTTGCTACATGGATTTACAATTTAAGACAAGAACTAACTAATCTCCTGTGACGACGCACCCAACCACAAGCATAGTAAATCCAATGGAGATCAGGAAAGCCAAACCCACGATACCTAAATATTAGTGAAGATGTTACCCGAAATACATTTTATATTCATCGCATCAAACGCCTATTTGAGTCTTTAAAGCCGGTAACTTCAGAAGTTAGTAAAACAACGATTAGTGTCATAACCAAGTAAATTGATGGATAATAAACCGTATTTTGAACCCTTTAAGTTTGTAAACAAGCGTTGCTTTTATCTAGTCACAGATTGGATTTGCCTCAATCAAACATAATAGTCGTGTGTTAAGTTGTTTAAGCAAAATTACATAAAAATATTACTTGGGGATTTCGCCAAAAATATATATCTATGCTTTTTTGTCAGTCAGACAGAGCACTAAGTCGTCATTAATATGGGGGATCCGATAAGGGTGATACACTTTTTGCCTGCTTAACTCTGGGTTTCTCTTATGTGCCACTTAGGTGGCCATTGTACCACAATCTGCGAGGTCGGCCCTTAAGCTATGGCGGTAAATGCGGCGTCCATAGACTCCCCTTAAGGTAAAAGAAGGCATAGTACTAGGGCGGAATATATATTTTAGAACCGGATGGCTTGGGGGCTGTTGGCACGGCCCAAAGGTCGGCCGATCGGCTGGTACACTGTGGCCATCTAAGTAAGCAAAGCCGACAGCTCGAACAAACAAAGCATTACATAGCCCCTCTCTTCTTTCGAGCGTCGTTCTCAACGCCCCCTCGGTCAGGCCCTCGTGTCAGCCATCACAACGTAATCAGTGCTGCGAAATGCACCCACGAGATAGCCGTCCCACTCGTCGAGATTCGAGCGCGTGTCTCCTTGTAGTGCCTTCATTTCTGCGTAGCACTCGGTGCAGCAAAGGCGTATTTTTTAGTCCTCCACTCCCACGGTAATGTGGCCCAATGAAGGATGGGGGTACAAATGCAAATTTTCGAATGGATCGAGACGCACAACAAATATTATGATTTCAGGCTTTTCGATGCCGTAGAAGAAACACGAGGGCATCGTAGAACCCTGAGCAAATGAGGCGATCGAGCCTCGTGGGGACGGGATGCACGCGATGCCAGTGTGCAAAGCATAAAACGATGCAATCGAATGGCGCCTTTCACATTCCACATCTGTAGATACGCATTTTACGAAGGAAGGCGAGTTGCACAATAACAGCAGAGAGAGAACTTACGGAGGATGCTTGACCACAACTTCGCTGATCCCTCTTGGCAGTTCTCCTGGACTTCGAGTTCACGGCTAGTATCTCTTCATTTGTTAATAGCTTCCTTGCACAACACGAGGTCGAGGGGGATGCCGAAGGTGGGCGTCGATCTCAGCAGTTCTGTTATGGAATCCAGGAGTTTTCCCATCTGTAGCACATACACTCCTTCCATACCGCTAAAGCTTGCCAGAAGCGGTATGGAGCAGGATAAAATCCTTCAAAGTCGGGTGCGCTTTCCGCTGCCACCAATGTAGAGTCCCGAGACTTCCCTTAATGTAAAAGAAGGCATAGCATTAGGGTAGAATATATATTCTGGAACCAGGGGGTTCGGGGGCAGTTGGCACAGCCCAAGTTACCAAGTGACCGAAACTGGCAGTTCGAACAAACGACGTTTTGCAGTAGGCCTTGTCTTTTCTGTGTCTTAAATAAATATATTTCGATCATAATTTTTAAATTTATGGCTTTATGCATGGCGTTGTTATGACCATTTGAACAAAGCTATTAAGGCCTTTTCAAATACTATTTGCAGATTATTTTATGCCCCAGTGTAACGCTTTGCTTGTTCGGACTGTAGGCTTCGGTCACTTGGGTGGCTATATTGTACTATCCGGTTTGCCGGCCTCCAGGCCGTGCCAACAGCCCCCAATTGCTCTGTATCCAGAATATATATTCTGCCAAAGTACTATGCCTTCTTTTACCTTAGAGGAAGTCTCGGGAGTCTACACCTGGTGCCCACAGTCAAGAGAGGCTTACGCCATTTGACACCTATGTGAAGCGGTCAAGGAGAATGGCATGTGTCATCTTAATAATAACCGACTTCTATTGCGTGGGTTAATCTACGCACCGTTAGCGATGATCGCAGTCAGCGGTGTTAGCACTTAAACGGAACGCTCTGAGCAGTGCAGATTTCAGTGTACAAAAGTGGAAGACATCTGGATATTGGTACGAAACTAACCATATTCTATGGAAGCGATAGCTAGATTAGACAAGCCATTTGGGTCAGGTGAAAGTTTTCGAATCGTTCACATTACTACCATTTTCAAGACAATTTTCCGCTTTCGACCAACAATGAATAGCTGTATGGTCCATGGATTGAAGTGACGATCCGACGAAGACACTACAGCAACTATCCTGAAAGGTCCTACCACCTCCCTTTCACATTTTATGTCTAAACTCTTGTTCGAACGTTTTAAAACTGTTTCGAGATCATCCCTGCACTGATGAAAAAGTGAAACATGATGCCCATTAAAAGTTTAGCAAGTCCGAAAAACCCCTATACGCTGAAACCTCTCAAATACAGGTCAAATGTTGAGGTGTTTAATTTTTCCTTTTGATAAACGGGGGTTTCCATGCTCGAATTGTCCATATGCACAATTAGCGAGCCAATCACTTAATGCGAATCCATCTATCATCACGCACTTGGAGAAATGTTTGAGTCTTGAAGCGAAAAGTCTTTTGAACACGTAGAAATATTCAAACTATCTATTGCTTATTTTAAGTCGACAGCGGTGTAAGTACTTACTAATGCGCAGATCTTTGAAGTACTACGTACTTGACACACAGTCCTGTTAACATGCATTGTGCTTGGTTTTCCCCGTTGATTTATTCTGATCGTCGAATAAATTGACCATCAAAGTGTACACTAAGATTCTCGGGCTTCACAAGTTAACCTGATTTATATAATACTTATTGAACATGTGCATAACTAATGCTTTTATCGTGAAACGTTATCGATAGTTTTATCTGTAAAAACAATCCTATGTTAATTCGACATTGTGTAATCTCTACCACTAGTTAACTTCGAGGCACTTAAATAGCAAAGAACAAATGTTCCTTCATCATGCCGCCTCAGTCATTTTATACCTTTTAAAAAAGCGTATCTCTGTTAACTGCAAAAAGAAAAACCCAAAAAGTTTGTGCTTGTGGAAGAGTAGGAAATCACAGTTTTCTGTCAAATGCATGGTTGTAGTCCAATCACATGGGTGGAAATCAGAGGCACACCGAGGACTGAGCCAATGGCGTTAGAGGAAATCCTCATCAGGGGTGGGTGACCGATAGCCATTGAAGGTCTGAAAGGCAAGGATAGATGCCTCATCCAGAAGAAAAAGGAGAACAAGCTGATTAGTGGGCTAAGTTTGCCGAATTAGCATCTGGTTAACCGGCCGGCTAAGTAAACTTTGAGCACTCACGATGCACGATCGGAACAAGGCATCACCTTAGCGGTTCCTTAATTTGATGAATAGAGTAAATTGCATTGAAAAAAAAAGACATTCTAGGCAATAAAAAACAAGTTCGTTAACTATTTAGGGCGTTAATGATGTCAGTTAAAACTGTTTCACAAGCGCAAGTTCGATTATCTTTGATGAAATATGAAGGATAAATTGAGTTGTTTTTATGCAGTTAAAATGAATGTTTGACGGTCTGTGACGCCATTTTAAGTCTCAGTTTAGATTTGACGAATATCTGAAACCAAAGCGGGCCACAAACATGTTTTCTGTGAAAGTGGTCAATGTAGCTCTTAAGAGGGACATTGAGTTTGCTCACCTGTCGCTCATAAGGTCCCGCGCGTCGATTGGGACGTATTGGAGCGGGTGAGGAGTCGGAGGGATATTCATAGCCGAGGTTGGCATATCGCGGTTTCTGGCTGCGATCGTGAAGGGAATATGAGGAATGAGCATCTATGGAAGGGGAAGAGAAAAGAGTGTTCTGCGGCCTTTTAGAGTCCTGCGGAGGCTGTGGGTTGTAGGAATTTGAGGCGGACCATACAGCACTGCTTCCTTCCGTACCGCCCACCTCGTTCGCGTCAGTGAAGTCACCACCACTAAACATCAATGGATCCTCTTGTTCTTCAGCATAGGAGGAGTACTCGTTTGAGCTCAACTGACGAGGTACCTGGAAAGGATTTATGAAAGCCGATCGGCCTGCCTATAGCCAGTTCGTCAAAATTTAGATGAAGGTTCAATCAACAATGTCTTTTTTTCAAGCCAAAACCTTGGAAACCGAGATGAGATTAGTGTGAAAAATCCTCAAGTTGGAACGCTCTGTATTCAAGACATCATAGCGTGACATCGAGTTCGCGTTGGGATGTTGGTTCATTTTGTATGCATAGCACTACCACATGAAGCACAATGAATTTTCCAGGGATTTTAAGATTAAAGTCCCGAAGGGAAGCTTTAGACATGCCTATTAAGCTTAGCATCTTTTTGAATATAAAATCCCATTATCTTGGACAGTCAATAGTAGTCCATGGAATATGTTTCCTTAGAAGTTCAGAAAAGTACCTGCGCATAATCTTTGAAGGTATTATTAGCGTTTGTTATAAAAAGGGAACTGAAGCTCTATATCATAGTAAAATATATCTTCCAAACACTTAACGTCCATTCATTTAAGGGTTTATCTCAAACTGTTGCTGATGGTGTGAACGGCCTTAGTATTCCGGACTAACCTCATAATCAGCACCGCGAATGCCCGAGCCTAGAATGGATCCTTCGCCTCTTGAGCTAGCGGCATCAAAAAGTGAGCCGTCATTGTCAAAATAAGTTGGTGCTGGGGGTGGGCGCTGGTTCCTTCTGGTTAAAGGTCTTGGCGGCGGACCGCGCGCACCTGGGATTGGTCGTGACGGGGGCGGACGCTGCGCTGATAGGATTGGCAACGCTCCTGAAGTCTCAGCCCTTATTGGCTGTTGAGGATGCTTAAATAACACAGGAGGAGAAGGTAAATAAGGCAAAAGCTTCAACTTTAGAAGACTGAACAGTAACCTACCTGTATAGTAGGGCCTAGATAGTCACTGCTTTGCGCCTTTCCTATAGTCATGTCACGGGGATGAGTGCGATTCAACGAGTGCATACTGTTGTAACGAATTCCAGCTGGAGGAGTAGTATAGCCACAAGTCAGGTGAATTGATACTTTAACAAAAGTGCAAAATTTTACCAGCCATGCCATCACTTTGATTTGTTAATCGAGTGCTAAATTTTGAAGCTACAGTATGGTTGTTTTTCAGGTTATAATAGGATGCTTAGAAAACTGGGGTAACGGATATAACTTAGGGTCACTAAATTAGCAGATTCTTTTCACACTATTTAAGATCTGGCTGTTGAATAGGTGAAATTAAATTGATAAGTAGCTGATCATATTGTCAATAATAATAAAGTAGCGGTCCTTCATTTTTATAGCAAAGGAGATTCATCACAATTAAAAGTAAGTGGCATCGCGTTGGGAGCTATTGCTACTAGCACTCAGGGAATGCTATGGTTAGTTCAATTTTGCTATATGGATAGTAATGTTTCCTCTTATTTCCATAAATCATTGAAACGGCACTGTGAAGACCATCGATAAACTCAATTCCAATAAGCTAATCCTTCTTTCCTGACTTCTTATTGGAACAGCACAAAGTTTTGAATAGTTGCTTCCAGTGCAGCTGTTCCACGCCAATTATGAGCACATTCAAAATAATGATACTTAACGTAATCTGTGTTTGCATTTGCAGGAGGACTGCACTCATTAGTGTGTCACTACTCTTTATCAGGAAGTCTGTCAGATGCACCAATGGGATTGAACTCAAGCCCCCACCTTTGTGATGCACCTCAAATGTCCCATTGCGATTCTTTTCCGACAGGCACCATCAATGTGCTGACGATCATTGAGGAGTGGAACAACAGAGTGTCAATATCAGTTCTCAAACTGAAGGAGAGAGCACTTCGAGTGTTAGGTTGTTTCAACCAGACACAAATTCTTTACGACCATTATACATTATTTGTGAGTGACTTGGATGCGCTATTAATCGTTCGGAATAAAAGCCATTGTGTACTGCCTCTGTGAGGATAAGCCTTTAGGCAAGAGAAGGAAAGAGAGTGTAAATTTCTTGGGATAAAATGAAGGAAGGACATACCTCGATTGAGAGCAACAGGAACACTGGCAGTTCGCTGATGTGACGGACGAGGACTATCCTCAAGGGCGCCATTCGTTACTGCTGCGGGGCGATCGATTTGGGTGGTGCGATACTGGAAGAAGGTTCTGCCCGAGTACTGAATTCGTGCGGACCTTCCCAGGAATCCGATTGGACCTTGCTTTACTGCACGCGGTTCTTTCAACCGGAAGAAGACGTGGTGCTCCACTGCTGTCTTCCACAGCCGCTTTGCCAGTTGAGGGTTCAGCAGCAGAAAACCCACCACTGCTTCTTCTGGCTCCGTCTAGATCACAGTCATTACCGATAATAGGCCCCATCAACTTCGTAGTCCTGTTTTTATTTACTTAATAGAGGCAAAAATGCATCTAATCAAATGAATTTTTGTGTAAACGTCTTGACTTATTGTGGCACAGGTAGATCAAGCTGCTCTTCATTGTAGTCTTCGTGGGCAGTCGTGATGTGAAATAACATTACTGTTATATTATGATTTAAAAATAAATAGTGAACCATTCATCCTTTGCCTTGCCAAAAAATCCCTTAGTTATTTTAATATGCAAGGTCATTGCCTTCATATTGTTTGTGAATAATTGCATTCGCTTATCTGGTTTGGTAACACTTCTACAAGAACCCGTCAATCCAGATGTACTTCTATGAAAACTGGCATAGGTAGATTTTGGCCGAATAGTTTTGCTTCTATAAGTATTGCTCTTTGTAAATGTCAGAAGTTGCAAGGGACACCTTAACCCATTAACTTATTTTCCATTGTAGAGTTCGAATTTTCCCAAATGCCACTTTACAATGTGAACAACAAGCAAGGATTTTGCTTTGTCACCGAAGCTCTACCTTCAAGCTCCTTATAATTTTAATGGAAATGGTACACACCTAGCCTGTTATAATTCATGAAGCGTTATAAATTATTATGCTGCTTCATATTTTAAGTTTTAGCAGTTTAAGATTGGTTCACGCATTTACCATGAGTTATTGCTTAACTAAACGCTGAGGCGCACCCGCCAACATTTAGGTGAGTTATTCCAAATAGACTTTTCAGATTAGTATCTAAGTTCTAGCTGCACACCTAGGTTCCGCATCTGTTGAACGTGAAGTGCAAATCTGGACCACGGGAAGGCTGTTAAATAAATTGGTCGATGGTCAGTTAATCAGCTTTCACAGTTTCGCAAAATAAAGATATTCATTCTGGGTGTGCCTGGTGCGCTAATTTTGTGACGATAGAGTTTTTGGCAGATAGTTGTTACTTGCACTAGTAGCCCAACTTTTACACTTTATTTATAGACTTCTCAAAAGCATCAATGAGCGTAAGAGGGTCCACGAAGTAACTGATCAACATTTTAGACAGATCACTTAGAGCATTAACTGATTGACCAACAACTCTTAAATAAGTTCTTTAAGCTCAAGCGAACTTGCATAGTCAGGACGAATTTTCAAATAGAAGTAGTTTTTCTTATAAGAGATCCGCAGAACTTTTGGCCATGCAAATCGGCCAATCCGAACACGATCGCGATAAACGACAATGCCGCTGTACCCTACACCGATGTAGATTTCCACATTCTCCATATCCCGTGCAGGATGAAGGTCCAAACCATAAAGATCCAATCGCTTCGCAGTCTCCAAGTACTTTATATCTGCTTGCCCCGGTTTCATGCCTCTGAAGCGGAGAGAAAAAACGTCAATGCATGACACTTTGCTTTAAGCTCAATTTGACGCTCCGCCTTTGTTTTTATGTAGTAACAGTTGCAACATATGAAAGGTTGACCAGAAGAAAGCTCCAATATGCTTATGGGTACATTAGGAGCATTGTTTTTACTGGTAGCACCAAAGAAATTACTAATTTCAAAGGCAAAATGAGTTAATCAGAAGTTGATCAAAAAGCGCATCATCATAATGTCTTATTCTGGAGGACTACAGGTAAACATCAAACTCGAGCTCCATATACAACCTTGGAGTTATCTATCGATTAGAAATCATTTTATATGCATCATTAAAATATTGTTTATCGTAGCATAAAAAAACAGGAAAAAATTAAATTCGCCTCTCTGACTTGATGTCAGGTGATTGCACTTTCTGCATTCTGTAACAGTCAAGACGCTTGAAATTTTCGAAAAGTATCGCTTTAATTGTAGCACTGTATTGCACTACAGCCTTCAAGTTGGTGTTCAGCATTTCCTCCAACGGGTGGGTGAGTCAAAAGCCACAAGGACCAGAGCTTCTAGCATTAACATGGTCAAAGTTCAATCGCAAAGTCAATGAAGTGAGATGGGGTTAGAGAAGTTGCACCGGGAGGAAACGACTGGCTCAAATAGGCAGGCTGATGCGAGTGAAGAAATACAAGCTTAAAAAGATAGGCGTGTACTTATAGTGCCAAATGGATGTCTAAAAATTACCTGTAGATTCACAAGAAGCTATGATTTCAAAAACCTTCATGTAATCTCATTGTACATGTGACCGTAATGATGATTTGAAAGTGGGTCTTTATAAGTGTTATGGGCAGCCTCAACTTTCCATTTCAATCATTCAGTCCATATCACCGGGTTACGATTTATTGAGTCGGTAGTAAATGCGTAAACATACGCATTAAGGTGACTGATAAGCGGACTAGGGTTCAATTATGATCCTACATTACGAGTGAGGAGGCCGCCAATTCCACAGGAGATGAAGACCTACCGACGCGCTGGGGCGTGTGCATGTCAAAAACCGAGTGATGCCTTGGGGCGAATAGTGCCATACGAGGCCAAGGGCCTTGACAAAGGCGGCTGTTCAATTAGAGTGAATGCGTTTGGGCTGTTCCTACCACAAATACTAGGTCCACGAATTGACGCTTCGGTTGTCTCAATTATTTTTCAAAAGGCTTGTATTGTGGTGCTTCATAACGTTACGTGGATATAAGTGCCGCACCTTCACTGATTCGTCCTTAGCCAGTTGGAAGTATGGGGAGCACATTGCAAAGGATATCGTGTATAGCATCAAACGGTAACAGCTTCAAATCTCACAGGAGCGGAGAAGAAAGCTACGTTGATATTGAGTCATGTGACACAAAAACAGCAATAAACCGACACATTATGTAGGGCCACCTACCTACGCATACAAGCAAACTACAATATGCGGTCAGCAACAGCTGTGTACCAAAGTCGAGTTCTTTTTGGAAGCAACTTTATTGATACCATAATTATTGCTACTTTTGGTTCTTGGTGGACAGGTTGGCTGTTCTTAGACATTTTTAAAAAGGCAAAACTAATTCAGGTAATTTCAGTATAAAGCTGGTTTGTAAAAGAAAAGTCATACCTTGCTCCACCATTATGTATTACTTTGGAATTTTGAAATTTTAAGAAAAGAAAAGAGCTATACCATGAATTTAGTGATTTAGCTACACCGACGAACAAGCGTTTACTTATATCCTGCATAAGGCCTTTTTGTACAAACGAATCGACTGAGCATGGGGGCATGATTAAGGCCCTAGGAAACAGAGAAAGTATGTCCTTTGAAGGGCGCACGCTAATACACTTCTCGTTGAAATGTTAAGCCATATTCGCTGTAAGGGTATTTGTAGGTTGCACACTCGTAGCTTCTGCAACGGCTGCAGGCAACTCACGTATGAGTCTTGTGAAGTTCCATAATCTTCTGCAACAACTGGTCGGTAGGACTTCGAACGAACTCAAATTGTCTGAGGTAGTCAATTCCAGGTCCCTGGGCTGTGGAGTCGTAGTCCCCGAGCTCCGACTGAACGAGGAAGGAGCCGAGTAGGGCCTGTGTGACCCAGGAGCAGGGCAACTTGCCCGTGTAGACATCTTGCCGCACCTGCAGAACTAATTGGTATCGCGTCGTCTCGTCTTGTAGCATCGTCGGCTCCGGTGGGTAAAATTTCACTTGGAAATAGAATTGCCAATCCGCCACATCTGACGAGACGAATTCGTAAGAACAATGCCATACACTTAATGAAAGGTCAAGCTATTCAATTACACTACTTTAGACTTTACGTCGACTCTGTTGATTACTATCGAAATTCACAGAGAAATGGTCCCGATTAATGGAAGACATTTATAAAGCGAATACACTGTATTTTTCAGAAGTCACTTAGAGACTAGTAGCATTCCATACACTGCAGTAGTCCATGCTCCAATATAAACAGTACCGTAGTGAAGAAAGTAAGCTTCAGGGCCAGAATCTGTTTCGGAAGCAATTGTCTAGTCATCTATGCATGTACAAAATCAAACATGGGTAGGTGTGAAGGGAATCACCATGATTAAATTTAGCAATTATCCAAATTTTCCTCGTAAAGTTGACCAATGTCTAATAATTACTTACCTGGAACTTGTTTAATGATTTTTTTATCAGCATCTAGCCAGAACTAAAACAGGAAGACAATTATACCATTTTCAGTAACAAAAATTGACAAGCATAATATAGGTCAGAAAAATTAACCGAAGTATTCTTAAAAAGTTTGATTTAATGGTTACACTATTTTAATTACAATATGAGAATAAGGATACTTTCCACGACCGTCACTTTTGATGCATATTATTTCGTTGCAAATACTTTAAATCCATTCTTAATATGCCATGATTATATCTATGTACTTCGAATCATTTCATAGCAAAAGACCACACAGGCATCCAAAAATGTTGTGATGTTGCAAAGGATTTAATCAAGTTCAAGATGCAGTGCATAATTTTGCTAAGCTTTGTCAACAATGCATGCATATTTAAGCAACGAACTCTTACCCATGTTCCGAGCTTCTTATCTGTGTATGTGATTCCAAAGTAATCAGGTTCGATGATATCTTGACCACCGCAGATACGTTCAAGCAATTCTAAACCAAAGGCTCGCTTGCTCAACTTCATTGAGACTTCTTCACCATCCAGGAGCAAAATACGTGCTGTAACACCCTCTGAAATAGGTTTGGGGGGTTTTTCAGAGCCACCCACCTCCACCTTATCGACAGACGAAGGTAAGGGTGGAGCATCTTTGGCCTTCTTTCTTCGAAATGAGGCCAAAAATTTGTCATACAGTCCTTTGTGAAAAAATGATTGATTGCTCTTTTTTTCAGGGGAGGGTTCAACTTGAGGAGTCCAAAATCTTGGTTTAGGTGAAGATTGAGAGCGAGATGATAAAACGTTGGGGTTGCGTGCTCGGGGAAGAGGAGTTCGCTCACCACTCAAACCATTACCTACTGGCAAAGCACTTCCTTCTTCAGCTGTACTACTGTAATTTGCTTGATAAGGTCGTGAAAGACGGTTTTCTCTTCCATTCCATGAGCTATAAGGGCTTGAATTCCATTCGCTATGCTTGAAGGTTTGTTGCATATTTTGACTGGTAGATCTAAATGTCCTATTCGATAGGGATGATTTAATAGACCCTGAGGCGCGAGCGCTACGGGACCCAGGAAGCTACAAAAAAAATCTGAAGCTTGTTTGAGGGAAAGAAAAATAAAATTGATGTGTTCAATAAGCAGTGCAGCTGAATGCAAGCTAAAATGGTTAGCAGAGTGATCATAATCAAGCCTTTAAATATGCTTGTTATGTTAGTCACTTTACACTCTCTCGTCCGGGGAGATTTGGTGTGAACATGTCCATTCGATTTTCACAAGCACTTCTATGTAAACAATCAAATAGTGATCGACATCAGTTGCCATAAATTACAATGCTGATAGATAAAAGGCATCCATCAATACTAGAAAGTCTAACTTAAAATGATTTCATTTGGATTTCTTACATGACCTAAGGAACGCATAACCACATGCGTTTGCACCATGAAGTGTAAAAATGTGCAAAGTTTTTCTTAAGGGCTCCGCATCAAATTAATAAGCACTAAATGAAGCGTCAAATAACTTAACTTGATACTGTTAATAAAAAATTCATCTTTGATCAGCAAGCAAATAGACATTACAGAATAAAATTTGTATAATTGGTAAATGCAACGTTAAGTAATGCGTGAGCAAGAATTTTTTTGAGTTTCACAAGCACTTAGATAAATAAAACTGGTCAATTCACTTCTACGGTTGGTAATGCAAGCATAGCGGTATTTATTTGTAGGTCATTTTTTACGAACAAATTAAGCAAAGTCTCAAAACACTAGACCCTATTTACCATATTATGGAACCCATTTCTGAATTTTTTTGAAAAAAGAAGCTGAGTACATTTGGTTTTCTGAAACATCTTTTATAGTATTATTTCTTTCAAGAGTCGTCATTTCACTTAGTTTGGGAAAAATTATAAGGAGGTAATCTCAACAAAAAATAGCACTATTATCTTTGCTTGTTTTATTCACATTTGTTTTTAATAGTCAAGTTTATCTGTTAATGTGAAGTGCAATTTGTACAACATACTATCTTTGGTTTGCACAAAAGGCCCCTTTCGTGGTCAACATTCCGATTAGTTGTGTATCTACTTTAAGTGATTACACAAGTGCTTGAGGTTCTGCTCCCGCTCTTTTGTTGGAGGGCATGTTTTCCGTACCCTGCCAGTAGCTCTTATTCGTTCTGTGTGTGGGTAATGAATATACTTTACCGGTATTATGGCTTCTCCCGATTTCTGGAACGACTCGCTAAGCTGCATTTGTGGTGGATCTTGAACCTAGTCTTAAATGGCAAATAATTTGGCTTTTGTTACTAATAGTTAATCGTGGACGTTCAAGAAATGGTATTGGCTGCGGATGAGAGAAAGTGTAATTAACCCATGCAATTGTCCCAGCCCCGTATTTTGCAAGAATGTTATAGCAGGAGTAGCAGTAGCCGTTAGCTTACTGTAGATTATCGTTACGGAACTTTATCCAAAGCCTTTTACCCCTTTGTTGGTTGTATGTTACCCAGGTAGATAGAAATGATCAGCACCGTTATGGGATCAAAGTGGCAAGTAAAACAAGTACAAACCCGTACCCCTACAACACCATATGATAACCAAGCCGCACATTTCTCCATTCATCCAATACAGTTCAAAACATGGCAAAGCTCCAGATCCAGTACAATTGCGAAGAGAGACCAGTGCCGTTGCCATCAATTAGCTAATCAGTTGTACGCAAATGCAATACCTGATGTAGCTGGTTTTCGGGTTACTTTACTGCAGCACGGACTCTTCGTTCCGGCTACAATGTCATTATTGGCTCCACTATTACACTTCCGCTGGGTTCTATGTCCTTCGAAATACTCCAGTAGCCCCCTCCCAGCCCTCCTGTACGTTGGCAATGCATTATTCGCCCTGGTATTGTGACTTTTTGCCCAGTGATTAACCGATTCTATGGTATCTAGTGTCGTTCCTTAAGAAAGAAAAACCCAACAGTTAGAGTAAATACACAAACCTTCTCAAATTGCATTTCTACCATCGTTGTGTGCTCACGCTATTGGGTCCACTTCCTAAAGGTAACGGTAACAAGTCCCTCTTGAGGTTCTGTAAATTTCTGTAGGGCTTCAGGCGTTGATACATTACGATACTTCAGTTGGAGTGAAGAGGAGCCTTTGTATCGTGCCATAAACTTGCTTCGTTATTATAGGACTTGCAGTAGTTGGCCAGGACAACGCAAAAAAATCCAACATCCAATGCTTTAAGTTTTTAGTCGCGTCAAGGGCCGACTGTGCTGCGACCGCAACATCGCTTGTACAGCGTTCCGAGCGGACTAAAGATTCCGTGTACCGTTGTGTCATATTTAGTAATTGGCGAGCTTAAACGCAATGAATTTGGTAAAATGGAGAAGACGGTCCCCTACGAGATTTCTAAGATCATTGTCGATATTTCCATCGGTGCTTATCATATAACGCGGTCGTGCATCTTACAGAAAGCGATGGGCATCGAGGACGACACAAATATACCCTTATTTGTAGTCTTTTTATCCACAACAGCTTTTAACAGACCTGTTTCAAGTCTTCAAATGCTTAGTACTAAATAAAAAAAAATTATCAAGTAAGGTAGATAAATGCAATTTAATTTTAAATGAATGGGAATTTAAAACATTGGATTGGATTTAGGTGTTCAATTCATTAACACATTACGCTAGGTGGAGATGGATTGTAGAAGGGAATCCAGTGACTCGACAGACTGTTTGCTTCTTTCTATCACTTTAAATTTTATGGGAAATGGATTGACACTTCTTTTAAGTGTTAATAGTGTTTTTGGACACACACAAATCTTGACCAATGCTGCTTACTAAATTTTTAAGGAGCAGTGTGCTTCATACATGTAAACACCCTACGGTCCTGTGCATCATGGTTTGTGTTGGCTAGGGAGCCAATCAGAGACACCAATTGAATTGGACGCGTTTTGAATCGTCTGGCGGCAGTATACTAGGTTCAATCGGTCACAGGTAGAATATATAAGCACTCACTTCGGTGAAGCCTGGCCCACGCTTAACTGAACACTAGCATGAAAACCACACGAAGGTAAGGTTTATGCACATTCCACTCCCTCTCCCTTAGTCGTGCAGAGGTCTTGAAACTGCTCCAGTCCTTGGATCGCGATAAGTCGGGCAAGGTCAGTGCAGGGGAGCTGATGGCCGTGTTTGGCGACGAAGTGACGCATGAAGAGTTGAAAGCCTTTATTGCTCGTCATGACAAAGACAACGATGGCGAGCTTGATATTGATGAATTGGTCGATTTTTTCACCAAATAAACCAAGATTAATCTTTCAATAAATGAATTCCGGCAACCTTGAAAATTACAGTTCCTCTTTAAATTGTGATGATCAAGGTGGATCTGGATCTTGATTAGTCTGTGTTTGTTAAGGCTGTAACAGCATAGACCGTTTCATTGGACTGACACAAAAGTGGTGCATTGGATCTATGTCAAATGGTGGGCTTACCGCATGTAAATGAATTTAAATGTTCTCCTTGCAGCTTGACGCAATGAATGCTCTCAAGGCTAATCAGATCATGGGAAAATCTTGATAATCTGAAAAAAACCTAATATATTATGCGAGATAAGGAAACCTTTGTGATCCCTGCATTTCAGAAGTATCTGATAGACCGATATATTGGAGCGGTTCGAGAAACTCACTTAGGCATATTACACCTTTCCCTACTAGAAGCAAACAATGCTGTTTGCCCTGAGGGGTACTCGACGTGTGTTGCGTCCAGCACTGCCTAGGAAGCTCTCTACTGCACTATTTTGTTGGTCGTTGGCAGATTCTTCGAAATAAGAGGGGCGGATATGCCTTCTTATCATGGCAATGGGTAAGACGCTTGTTCAAGCAGACCTTCCCAAAGCGCTAGGTGGTTTGTACGTTGTAGTGCAACTTCACGCAATGCATAGGAGGCTTTGCCCGCTAAAACAACACTCCAAATGGTAAAAACAAAAGCCCTCTACCTAAGACCTAGGACACTTTTAAAACTGTATAATGCAAGGTAATGGTTAAACTAGCGTATTTGTAGACGAATTCATACCAACAGGGCGGAGCTCATCGCAATGACCCAAGTAAGGTTAACTTTATTCTCCAGGTTTTTAAGCTAAAAGAAGTAAATATGTGTGGAATATGGGGACCTTTATAAACAAATCATTCTCAAGTAAATGTGAGTGAAAAGATAGTTTCAAATGGAACAATAAATGTCTATGGATTACACAATGTTTGCTAAAAAGAGATCAGTTGTGGTGGAATTCCACCGATTTTTGTAGACGAGCTTCTTATAGTGTTTCAATATTTTAGCACTAAAAAGGATGATGACTTGTATGTCCACATTCCACACTCCATCCACATTATGGTTATTATTCTCTGAAGTTATTAGCAATTTAATGTCCACGCCAAGTGGCCTGGCCTACGATAAAAAATGCAAAAAGGGTACTTGATTGTAACGTGAATAGCCAAGGTGCTGATGCCTTATGAAGCCTCATGCTTTACGGAACGCACGCTTTGCGACGCAAATCCATCACACTGAACGGCCTTACCTCATGACAGTCCATTCGATGCATTCGTGTGTAAACAATAGTGGATTTTGTCGCACCCGTCCGTTTTTACTTTTTACTTGCACAAATTGTTCCTTGAGGTCTTTTTTTTTGTAAAAAAAAACCTTGAGTCTACTAGCCTACAGATGCACCATATCCGCCTTAATTGGCAATACGAATGTCAATGATTGCGATGCTCAAAACGCATTTTAAGGTGCTATGGAATTATTGCAGCACAACTTCGAGGTGTAGGCTCTGCGGATTTCGACTTGACCTTCTAATGGACGGCATGTAATCGCCGATGCTATGCAATCGAACAACTCGGCATCCTATATCATATAGTTGTGATTTCCTGTAAGTTCATGCTCAGCATCCACCTCGTTCCCACTATTGCGGTGATAGTCGGTTTTAACTTGTTTACCGGCTACGAAGGTTATCTAAATAGTTCACAAGTCCAATTTTCGAATATTGCAAATATTTACAGGAACAAGTAACCTCTGTTGTCTTGTTTACATTGAAACGCTTTGAGTATTAATTTAATCCTTCCGTTTGAATTCAAGGGCACTTTGAGGTCTCGCCTCTGTGTCAGTAGTCTCCAGCCCTTCTCTACGTCGGAATTGTGTACTTTGCTTAGTTAATCTGTCGTTTTTTTTTTCAGAGAAGTCTCGGGGCGTTGCAGCCTTAAAGTTCACTTATATTCTCCCATTTGGACTGACGTACCTGTGGCCAGTTTGCAAAACATATTAGTAAAGGCGGTTGGTGAGTAAATGGGTTTCCTTATCTATTTATGCTAACAGTCTTGAATAGATGCTTTCAAAATATGCTTCGCACTTCAAATGGAGGACTATAACGCCTCCATTCGCATCTGGTAAACTACAAGGTAGTTCTTTTTGAACTTTCACGCTTGGTGGAACACCGTAAAGCATATTTGAATTTACCAAAATATCGGATCAATGGCTGGTAGGTAATATATTTTTCCTACTGCAGAGAAACCTAATCCAGAAATCAGATTGGCCGCATTCACTCTTTTTCGAAAATCAAAGGTGTTTTTATGGGAGGAAGATAAGATTTCTATTCTTCACCTGGACTGATACTTGAACAGAAAGGGAACAGATGCGGAAACACTAAACACATGTGAAGAGGAGGAATGGGGAAAGACCTAAACAATGAACACATACCAGATGGGGTTTTAGTCAAAGTAGAAATCTTTCGCTAATTTTAAGAACAAAAGGCTATGTCAAAATAAAGTGCCGTGTCAGAAGGGTTCTCAAAGAAAAAGAACCTTTTTTGCTTTTGGAAGGTGAATGGGACCTAAATCTTTGCAATGGTTTGAAATTGTTGCAACAAATTACACCCTCTTGAGCAGGGATTGCAGCATTCTGAGATTTCCTTGAAGGCAAAAGAAGGCATAATACTTAGGCAGAATATATATATATATATGTATATATATATATATATATATATATGTATATATATATATATATATATATATATATATATATATATATATGTATCCAACAAACAGAAATGGATTAGGCTACTGGCATTCCAGTGCTTGTGTTTTTCAAAATGACCTTGTAGGTGAGAGGCGAGATGACAATTTAAACCCGGTTGTAGACGAGCAAGGCGGCTTTCTGAACTTTGAGGAATCTTCGTCATAACTGTTTTGGGTTCGCTACCACACAACATCAGCGTGATTATAATAATGGTGTCTTAAAAATCCAATCATAGCAGAAATGGTAAAAAGGAGGAGGAAGAAGGAGGAAAGGGAAGAATCGCTTACAGGCATAGCTTGGGGGCCAGCCCACCCGGCGATGTGATTAAACAAGTGACTTAACCAAAACCAGCAGTAAAAAAACAAAGTACTCAAGAGATGGTTCCGATTTTGGCATATTTTAATCTGGAATTGCTTCCAGAGTAATCTACAGAGCACAAGATTGTGTGCAATAAAATAAACGAAATCCTATCAATTACTTAAATGTATTCCATTGGTCGACTAAGAAGTGTGTTATTAATTGTAAAACTTGTTATTTTGTTTAAAATCCTGTTGTGGCTACAAGCTATCGGTTGGCCATATTGCTTTCGCTGGGCGGGATGGTCTCTGGATCATGCGAGTGGCCCCAAAACCTTCTCTTCACTGAACATATATATTCTGCTCCAGTGTTGTCAATTGTCCTCAGGGAAGTCTTGGAGTGCTCCATGATATCATTCATTGTTTCTTCTAGCAAGCCGGAACGTAATAACGCAATTCGGGTTTACTAGAATTGATCCTTAGGGCGGCAAGCGGTGAGATTGTACCAACTTCATGTTCAAAGTGGTGTCAGCAATCCATAGTACGACAGCAAACAAGGTTCACTTCATTTAACTTGAATTATTACAAAGTTTCAAATAGAGAGTTTTCTCATTTCAGGGATTGAAATCGAAAACGGAATGCAAAATAGACGGATAAAGCTTTAAAGGCTGAAAGTCTTGTAATAAGTATTCAATAATAGATGCGGTAAAAAATTTTTAATTCAGGCTGAATAGTATTAATGACTCTTGGTACTGGGTCTAAAGCGCTGTAAATGCACCCTGGGTTTTGTTTAAGTTACCCATCCCCTACTCTGGGGTCTTTGATTTTTAGGAATTAGTCTCGTTGTGGGTCATATTTTCGATTGTTTTGCTTTGAGAATGAAGTAACAAAGGTTGTACACCAGTGATATTTGCAGCCATGATATCCAGCTCAACTATTTCATACTTCTTTGGATTTTGGGTACTTGCCTACCTCCTAGATGCGGGGTTATCCACTCATCCATGCACACGTCAGAAGTATTTGGAACTCCGCGAGAAGTCGGGCATTTCCATACAGGTTTTGCAAGCAAGATTCTTTACCCAGAAATTGAACCCCTTATTTGAACGGATTGGTGAAGTCCGCTGGTTTCCTTGGAACTTGTGGTTCTTTGTTGGCACTGCCTTTTCGGCAGTGTTCATGGTCTTAAGTGTTGTGATATTGTTCTTTCTCGCCTACAACACTACAATGCGCAAACCCATAGAACAGCAGGTCATAACCCCGGTGGTATACTTATTTGTTCCCCCTTTCACACTAGTTTTAGATGCCTGGTGTTAATTTGCCGCTGAGTCAACTTGGCTTTTATTTGTTGACGCTTCTCGTTTGTGTGGTTCTCCATGAGGCTGGTCATGCGCTAGCGGCACTCCAAGAGCGTGTTAGAATTCACGGATTCGGCTTTTTTCTCATTGGAATTTATCCTGGTGCCTATGTGGATATTAGTGACGCTGATTTGAACAGTCTTTCTCCGATGCGACAGCTGAAAATTTATTCAGCTGGCGTTTGGCACAATGGCGTTATTGTTGTTTTGAGCATCATTTGTTTTTACACTCTCCCCTGGATTCTTAGTCCGGCCTATATAGTAAACCAGGGTGTTGGCATTGTCCATTTACAAAAAGTGAGTTCTTCAGTTGTATTATCAGTTTGTCTGGTGCGTCGAGGGATTATAAATGATTAGGTTAACAGCATCTGAAAAAGCGTTCGGGTCTGTCTATAGTACTAGTACACAACACCATTTACGCTTTCGATGCAACTTTTCTTTATCGGCACACTACATTTCATTTTTTATGTGCTCGACACTTACGGCAATGTAGCATGGTGGTGATTCGGTGGGTTCCTTAATTTACCATTTTCGATGTTATTATGTTTTTCAAATTCTTTAGTTGTAATGCTGATAAACTTAGGTCTGGCTACATCCACTTTAAACTGCATTTCATCCACAGTTATTTCTGAATGGTTTTAACGTCGTAATAATGTCTGTTTTTTGGGTAGTGATACGATCGGTGAAATTCCGCCTAAATACGAAAAATCTACTGTTTCTACGACTTCATATGTCACGACGAATCATCAACTCACTCTGTGGAAGTCTTTCAGTCGCTCACATACTACTTATGCGACACCGTTCCGTAAGACCTTTTCATCGCTATCCGATTGAAGGAAAAGGAGGGCCAATTTGAGATTAAATTCGTTCAAAATGGGTGGACATGCCTTGGCTGGTATCCTTCTCGGGTTCTACTGATTATTAGCTACGTAAGACGCGAACTGGGTTTCGCTAGTCAGTTTGCGTGCAAATGTCGTTCCCTGTGACGTTATATCTAACCTCACAGAAAGTGTACCAAAAAATTACTCTGTCGCTACTGGGGCGCATCTTTCGAGTCTTGATAGAATTGTTCCACCATTTAAGTTGAGATAAAGTTAGCCAGTTCGGTGGCTGTATTTTTTCTTGTCCATGAAAGTTTGTGAATTTGGTGTCTTCAGACCGCACACGCTCAATGGCATAAACCACAGGATCACAATTTAATATCGACAAATCATGGAAACACGGTTTCAAAGTCTCTAGGTATTTACTCGCAGGTTTTGCTTTTTTTCACTCATCTGGAAAACAGTCAGTTAATAATTACAGGGCATTACAGATGTGCCATTCTTGTGGACACCCCCATGTCTCATACCCTGTTCGGGTGTTCAGGTAGTGATTTGCTCGTACATGTTTGCCGTTTTAGCATGTTTCCATTCCTTAATGTTTATTTTGTGATTTGGTTGTAAAAATTATTTGTATTTTATTAAAGCGTATGAAGGGCATTGCCTGGACGGGAATTTTTCATGAGATATTTAGCTCAAGAAATCCAGGGTAGTCGTTTTAAAATTAGGCTTGGGAAGCTGAAGTGAAGCTTCCTTAACATCATGTCATCCAAAGAGATTTTTTCATATTTGTGTCTACACAAATGAATTTCCCATTCTAAATGTTCCCAACGGTGTAGGATAAACATTTATTCCTACTTTGAACTCGGAGATTAGATAGCTATCAGTCCAAGTCTTACCTTTTCCGCAGAACTCAGTGTTTACCGGTCCCAGGGGTCTCCACCTTGGTGATGCGATAACGCAAGTCAATTCGTGTCCAGTGAACACCCCCGCGGAATGGTTTCGTTGCCTAGAGGAGGCAAGTACGAAGGCGACAGGCTACTGCGTGCCGAACAGCTTCATCGGGCAGCACCCGCCGCCAGTCTCGCCAGGGCTCAGACACCTCGCTGCCGTCGTGCCTCCTCTTCAACCTCTACAACAGCCACAGCATCAACAGCAGAACGTCGTCGATGGGCAGGAGGTGGCTCTGCCTGGCCTTGCTTCTCAGGATTGCTGTCCTCCTCACCTTGCCTCCACTCACCTCTGCTTTGCCTACATGGCCAGTGGAATTAATGCAAAGGTAGGGTAGTGATCTTTGTCTTCCGCCTTCTTCATCATTAAACTGGTGACCCATGATTGAAACTGGATGATAAGAAACATTTTGTCACATAGGAAGAATTGACATGAAGGTGTATTTGGCTTTAGCAGATCGTTTTTGGATTTATTGTGAATGTAAGCCTTGTAAAAGTAAGTAATCCTTGACGGCTCTTTCTCTCCTGGACACGTGTGTCAAATTATTTGGCATGCGGTGTCATTTATTGCTTGTAGCGATTCGTCCCTTTTCGTCAGTAGCTTGTAAATGAAGTGATCTATCGTGTTCATGACCAAATTGATTCACGTGCGCTCGGTATAAGCGAATAAATTTTCCTATCTTAATAACCGAGCGGCTTTATAATTTTGAAAGGATTTAAAGTGCTGCTCCATTACCGTTGGCAAATACTTGCTCTTTAGATCAGACATCGCGGCCAAAATAACGTTAACCACTGGCAGTGGAGTTCTATGAAAGGCACGGTAAGAGAACCAGGAGTGATTTTGAAGGCGCTAGTTGGAATGCTGGATCCGAGAGTAGCCGTTTGGGCGACCAAATATGGTGTCTTAAAACAGCACAGCGCCAAAATTAACCTACGAAGCCTTCTTCTTTTCAATGTCTTCGATTCCTACACCACGTTTTCTATCACTGGTAAACATCATCACGGCGAAATAAATCGCCTTACTATATCATTGTTATAACCAAATCAGACAACCAAAACAAATATCCCTGACTGGTTACTTTCCAAGTCAGTCAGCTCGTTGGAGAGTTATTAGGTAGTGAGAAGAGGTTTGTGCTAGGGAATTTTTTCCAGCTAACTTCGGTCTTTCCACACCAATCATTCAAAAGAAAACAAGTGCTTTAGTCGTTTTTCATGCTGATTGAATTCATTTCTGTTATTGCGACTAGAACTATTATTTAATCTGAGGCATTACAACAGTCTTCACTGCACTGCATAAACGTGTGTACGCGGATTTTTTTAAAATTACCCTTCGCATCCTTGTCAATCAATCTCATGTCACCTCCAGGAATGACGCTTCTCTCAGTTTCGATTCAAGTGTGTTTAAAAGCGCGAGATCGCTTTAGCCACTGTGCGAGTTCCTCTCCGCCGTCATCCATGGTTCATCGCAAAATTGAAAATGGAAGAGTCACTGATGTGCTTTGTAGAGGCCTCGGCAAGCCTGTCTGCCGGCAAGGGCAGTGACAGAGAAGGAGGCCTGCAGTGTGCCGTCGGACTGTGGCCGGGTCGCAGGGGCTGGCGGATCCGTGGGTGTGGCAGGGGCTGGTGAAAGCGCGTGGGCAGCGTGCTTAGTGCCCGCACCTCCCGACAACGCTACTCGTCTTATTCGAATCGTACACAACCGCGCGCGCTCGCCCGCCGTCCTTTTTTTTGGTCCCGTAGAAGAGCTCTTCTCCGCCGTCGAAATCTCTGACTACGTGCCCCGCTGGCCTCAAATCACACCCTGTCGACTGCCCGAAATCCTCGCTACCTTCTGCAGGCAAGTCGTCACCTCTCTGGAATTTAGCCCATTGCCTTAATAATTTTGGTTGTTTTGTGTTTGCCTCCTTGTGTTTCATCATCAGAATCCTTGTTAAAGTCATGGCTCTCAAAGTTAGTGTGATTATTCCCAGACCGTTAACATATTGCATTTATTTTATTACTCTAAATCAACCTCTCCACTGATAAAGTGTGAAACTGGTAGAAACTAAGTAGTTAAATTGAATAAGGCATTGCATTCTAATTTGGTCCAATGATGTAGGAACTCAGCTTCTTGCAGAGGCCTATTTGGACGTAAAACCCTAGTTACATCATTCATTATTGCTTTGAGATTGATGCACTAGGATTCTTTAAAATCAAGATTCTCCTATGATACAAGTTATATTTAGCGTTAAGTATTCATACAACCTCATTTTTCGTCGATGTAACACGCCGGTGTTTCTGTTGGACAAATGTATTACGGACTGGGTAGTGGTGAATAGTATGCTTCTCTGGCCCGCCTTTTTCTGGAATTGCTATACCTTCAAAATGTCTTTCCTATCTTTGCGATTGTCTTAAAGTGTGATTTATAAAATGTCTTTGCAAACAAAATTTTCCCTGCCATATAGATTGTTAAATGAAACTGATTGAGTGCTTTACCGTGATGAAATACTTTCATCCCTCTCTTCTCAATAATAAATGCTAGATCGCCAAAGAAAGAATAATTTTGCTGTGGTTTTGCGCGTCTTTCTACCAAGAAGTTACCCGTTGCATGGCATGTAAAATTGGGTTTACAGGTACCTCTTCTCCTTGTCGGGAGCGCTGGTGATGTTCAATGTGGTGCCTTGCTACGCACTGGACGGTCAGGGAATATTCAAGTCGCTACTAGAACTGGCGCTGCCATCGTGTGTGTGCTCGCGGCAGATTCGACGCCTCATCTTCTCCACCACGCTCTGGATGGGTACCGGTCTGGTTTTTCTCAACATCGCCCTTGCTCTCTATTACCTCCTTCTGTAGTTCTCCCCTCGACCTCAAACAAGGGAGCCTCGGTCGTTTCTACTCTGCTTTGTCCCACCTCCCCTTTTTTACGCACTATCATTTTTTCTACTTATCGCGTCTACTGTAAATTTTTGTGCAGTACTTACGAACTTGCCTATAAGTGACTTCGAACTGCGCGCCATTTCTAAGTACGTCTTTTGGGATGTTTAATCTAATCGCCATATTTTAAAGCAACCAATTCCACTACTTTGGCCATCAAGGCTGTGAATTCGGTGCGTACTTGCAGGTTAAAGTGGGTTCGCCACTCGGCGATCGGTGGGGGGTTGTTCGCGATTATGCTCAGACGCTTGTGAGGGTGGGCATCATTGCGATTTTCCTCTCGCTTCTTAGTGCTTGCCAGGTGGTGAATGCGCAGCTTCGTGGTGTTCCACGCACTTGATGCTTACACTGTGTCTTTGGATTGTAGCAAGTCTCATGAGCATGAGAGGTCTTGTTATTAGTGTGCTGCAGGTCACAGGTTAGGCCTTCCCAAGAAGTCAACTAGACGGAAGTTAAAAGGGGGGCCTGGGGCACTCGTAAAGTTGGGAATGAATTTTAACTGCGGTTCCTGCGCCGAAAAGTGGCCGTCCAGTCCTGAATCTAGAATGCATCCTTGCAGTCTTTTGAGTGGCTCTCTTCGCTTCTCATTTACAGCTTTCATAGCCAATTTTATAGTGACGTATAGAGGGTGCAAATAAGAGTGCAAACGAGTTAGGTGTGAAAACAGTTCCAGATTTTGTTCAATACATTTCTTGATTAGAAATTTTAATTGAATAGCTTTCGGGGAACATAAAGCTCTTGGTTAAAAGGTCATCAGAATTTTCTAAGGTAGACTGGAGCCTGACAGGAGATAGCTCGACCTGTATTTTCCACTTGAACACTGGTCTATGAATGCACTCTTGCCAAATTATTAGTCTGATGGGAGGCCAAGAAGAAAGAGATAAAAAGATCCTGGATTAATTGAGTAGATTGCCAAAAAATACTTGCACCACAATGCATAATTTAGGCAGACGAAGAGATCAAATTTGGGCAAAAAACAGGCAAATTAAGTGATATTCTACCTTCTAGTACGAAAGTGAAGCAGTCCCAGCGGCGAACTAGAATTTACAACAATGCTTCGATCTTTTGAGATCCACTTAAACAAAGGTCACATACTGGGACAGGTGTGGAATAATTCATTTGTTTGAACGGCCGGTTTCGGTCATTTGGGTGGACAGATTGCACTAGCCAGTTGGCCAGCCTCCGGGCCGTGCCAACAGTCCTTACTCCCTCTATTTCCAGAATACATATCCTGTCTAAGTACTATGCCTTCTTTTACCTTAAAGGAAGTCTCGGGACGCTACAAGAGAAGTTAATATGACCTAGCTAGTGAAGGAAATTCTGCTAAAATTCTATTAAATGTTAAATGTTACTGTACAATACAGCGGTGCTAAAAATTGTAACAGAACACTTCGTTGTTAAGAGCCATGCTTAGTGTGCAGTTAATAAATTCATACTCTTAGAAATTAGGTGTGTTTTATCAAGCTGCTGCTATGACAGCAATAGCCCGAATTCGATTTGAGCGGTGGCTGAAAGGGATCTGAGGAACTAATGATAAGATCACATGAAGTCACGCTAAAATATGGGGCGTATGAAGCGTGTGGGATCGTCCTTTACCGCAAATGCAGACTGGAAGGTCTCAAGAGTAGCTGTAGATGATCATTCTAAGTTCATCAGAATTACTTGAATTGGTAGGACACACCGTCATGCTGGAAAAGATACCAAATGTACGCGATGTACTGGAAGTGTGGTTACAAGATGAAAGGATTTACAGATGCAACCTACAAGAACTGCAATTTGGTGGTGACGGATTTTTGGATAAAAAGGCGAGGGAAATTTCCCAAAGGATAAAAGAATCCTACCATGCCTGCAATGCAAGCTCGAGTTTGAATTTGGAAATTGGCATCGGAAATACACCTTGAGACCCTTGAATTGGAGGATCCTTATCAAATTTGAACATGTATTATTTAAGGAGTAAAGCTTGAATCGAAATGCAGCCCCTAACTGTTTTAGCATTATGCGACTTGCAAGCTGGAGTTAAACCATATTCCATAGGTTTTTAACGCCTGAGCAGATTTTGGTAGTGCTCAAGTGGTCTTCATAGCCTTTTACTTAAAATGAACATGCTATTGATTAAGTTCGAAGTTTGGTGTCAGGTTTCCAATTTTGTTTAATTTATAAAATTTGAACAGTGACCGGATCCAAGCATTCCTTCAATTTACTGGCATTGCTGATGTTACCTTCGAACTTCCAGTTAAGTTAATTTTGCCAGCATTAGGATGCAACTAACTATTTAGATTGATGAACATGGAACAGCTGTTATTTATTGACATCCACTTCGTCTGGTCACATGTTGCATAATCTAAGCATGGCTGCAATTTTTGTTTGTCTAACTGCTTGTTTTGAGATGTATTGCCTTTGCTGAATAAGCTGGCTTCCGAGCCATGCCGACGCTTTCACTTCTTCTATGTTCTGCTTAGACATTATGCCCTTTTTCGCCTTCGAGGAAATCTCAGACGCTGCATTGGTGGCAGCGGAAAGAGAACTCTCTATCTTTGCCAACACCGTTTGCGCCAAACCTTGGCGGTGCAAATGAACCGCATGAACTGCGGATTGAAGAATTCCTGACACCTAATAACTGAAGGGCTGGGAATGATGTCTACCTTCGGCATCTACCCTACTAGCCATAAAACATTCAGAAAAGTTTCGTTTCGAATTTTTACTACAATACCCACATAGAGACGGCAACAATACGAAAACAGGCTGAGTCCTATTCCAAAAGAATTGTGTTAAATTCAGTACTCTTTTTCATAAATCCAAATGCGGACACACGCGATGGGTGGCAAAATGCTTCGTCGCCGAGTTCATTTCTTAAACCGGACAAAACTTCATATCTAGCAGAATTGCCAAGAGGGATCCTCATAGATGTTTTCTAAGAGCATTAATTATGCTATGGTGGCTAACGAGAGCGGCTAACCAAGGGCAACGTTGAGGACGATGCTGGAAAACTAGAAAGGCTATGTAATACTTGGTTTTCGCTTGACCTCCGGTTTTGCTCCCGGTAACTTGAGTGTCTGAAATGCCATAGCTATGTTAGCTGGCCACTAGGCCATGCCAGCAGCCACGACCCCTTTCTGGTCGTCAATACATGTATTCTGTCTGAGCTGTAGCGTCTCGAGACTTCATTAAAGGTAGAAGAAGGCGTAAGGCTGAGGCAGAATATGTACTCAATAAGCAGAGGGAAGGGCTGCTGATATAGCTCTGAGACCAGCTGCAATAGTTTGTTTGTTCGACCTACCGGTTTCGGTCACTTGGGTGGTCATATTGTACTAGCCGGTTTGCCGACTTCCGGGACGTGCTAACATCCCCAATCCCTCTGTTTTCAGAATATATATTTCGCCCCAGCACTATACCTTCCTTTACCTTAAAGGTAGTCTCGGGACGCTACACCAGCACCTCCTGGCTAGGGCAATATGACCACCCCAGTGACCAACACCAAAACTGTCAGTAAGAACAAACAAAGCATTGCATAATCATTATGCGTTTATTTGTCTCCAATACAGTCTTGGGACGTTACAATGATAGCAAAGAACTCAGCAGCAGACAACCTTACAGAAACCCTTTTGCCCACTAGCATTCATAAAGTCTTAGTGAGCCGTAGTAGCTCGGCGAAAGACATCTTGTTGACTGTAAAAATGGTAGTGTTTACATGCGCTTTGTACGTGAGAGGCGGGAACACAATATGCACGTGGTCGCGGACGAGCTCGCTTCCTCAGTGGAGCCGGAGACCAAACCCCCGTAGATTGGACTGTTTCATCTGCCTTTTTACCCTAAATAAAGAGATGCCTAGAAGAACTCGGCCTTCTTATAGCAAGATGGAAAAGGCGGAAGAGGAGGAGCGGGAAGGTACCGCTACAGTGACACACAAAAGATCCATCGCTTACAGGCAATACTGCTCTTGAAATAAGAACTGAAATTATGCACTTGTTTTCTGGGCTAGAAAGTATTTATACTAATAAAATAAACTAAAAAATAGGCTCAAACTGTGTAATACTATGTTTGTTCGAACTACCGGTTTAGGTCACTTGGGTGGCCATCTTGTTCTAGCTGGTTGGTCGGCCTCCGGGCCGTGCCAACAGCCCCCAAGTCCTCTGTTCCCGGAATATATATATTCTGCCCTAGTACTGCGCCTTCGTTTACATTAAGGGGAGCCTCGGGACGCTACATTGGTGGCAGCGGTAAGCGGACCCGACTTTGATGCATTTTATCCTGCTCCATGCCGTTTCTGGCAAACGTCGGCGTTGTAAAAGAAGTACATGTGCTACGGAGGGGAGAACCACTGGTATCTCGTAACAGAAGGGTCGAGATCGACGTTCATCTTCGACATCTCCCTCGCCCTCGTGTTCGACAGGAAAGCTATTAACAACTGAAGCGACACTAGCCGTGGACTCCAAACCCAGAGGAGGGCCAAGAGGCGCGCATTTGCTGCACTGAGTGCTACGCGGAATGGATGGCACTACAGGAACACATGCGTTCGAACCTCGACGACTGAGACGGTTAGCTCGTGGGTGCTTCTCGCAGCACTGATTACGTTGTGATGGCTGACACGGGAGGCGGACGAAGGGGAGCGTCGGGGACGATGCTCGAAAGAAGAGAGGGGCTGTGTAATACTATGTTTGTTCGAACTACCGGTTTAGGTCACTTGGGTGGCCATCTTGTTCTAGCCGGTTGGTCGGCCTCCGGGCCGTGCCAACAGTCGCCAAGTCCTCTGTTCCCGGAATATATATATTCTGCCCTAGTACTGCGCCTTCTTTTACCTTAAAGGGAGCCTCGGGACGCTACAAACTGTACTTGATAAAGTCCAAACATTTACTTATGCGATTCATACGCATTCACTGCTTAATTTTTTGTATAAAGGCGAAAAACCAAATTTTAAATGATGGCACACAGAGGCACGTTGTTTCTCAAATGCGCGTTGACTTTCTCTGACATCATTATAATTAACCTTGTGCTATAGTTGTTATAATTGACAACGTTTTTTTGTTTAGTTTAGCTACCTGCAGCCTTAATCGGTGCGGTCGCACTTTTGTCTTCTCTTTTAGTGATGTCGGTTGGTCTCGCTTTTATAGGTTTGTTAGTTCTGATTTGACATGTTTTCTCAGTTTTCTTGCTTTCGTCATTGGTGGTTGCTGACACAAATACTACTGCGAGTGAAGCAACTTCAGTGGAACCCACATCAACCACAGTGAGCACTACAACAGCAACAATTGGACCCACCACCACCCCATCACCTGACGGAGTGTCCAAATTTGACTTTCATTGTAATCGGACGGTCGCTGTCATTATTCAAGCGAAATTGGAACTTTTTGTTTCATATTTTGATGTAAGCATCATACTCGTCTTCCTGCCTGTGACATGCGTTAAATGATCGAATGTAGACTGAGTCGTGATCGTTTTTAGGGCGAATTGAACCGGACTAAATCTTTTGTCATTGATAACGATGCTGTCCTCAATGCGGTCTGTGGAGATGAAGTCGAGAAAATCACATTGCGGTGGCGTCCGGGTGCCTTCTGGATTCCGTTTAATTTAACGATGACTATTCAGAAGTGTCCAAGCTCTCCTTCCAAGGTTGGGGGTTCCTTTATTCGTGACATTGGCTTTGACTACTTTGTGTCTGCTGACATTTTCCCTCATGCCAACAAAACGGGTAAGAAACGCAACTTTAGGAGTCGCAGTGGTAATGCAAACATTTCTTTGTTTTACTCAGATTTCGAGAAATGCATATGCTTAGTTGTGACGACCTGATTTGTGGATTGGGCTTTTCAATACTTTTACTTATTTAGGCCCCGTTTCGGTGTTGGCTAATGGTTCATTCTTTGAAACTCCTGGAGCAATGGGTTTTACCTGTACTCCTCAGCAAAATATTTCGCTAGCTAATTTTGTGACTTTTGGTGTGTCCTTTCTCCATTTGGAAACCTTCCGCAACTCAACTTCTGCGGACTTCAGCGAGAAAGGTATTTATTTCAGCATCATTTCTTTCAAGTTTTGGCATTTAAATTGTCATTCTTAACTGTGACTTCGTCAGTGATTAACTCTTTTATTGGGTCGATTTTACCTTTGCTTTTGGACGTAATTAGTAATTTTCACCTCCAACACCTCATATTCTAACCCAGTAAAGAGCTGGATGCTTTTATACATGTCTTTATTTTTCTGCGCCATGACTGCATTCTGTCCATTTTAGCCGAGCTTTTCGGCAGTCCGACTTGTCTTTTTAATTTGTTCTTCGTATTTCCCCTTGACACTCCTTTTTCTTTGAGCTCACTTATTTTGAATTCGCTTTCGTTCCAGCTCTCGATTGTATGGACATTCCGGCGACCAATAAGGTTGTTCCCATCATTGTGGGAGTATCGGCTGCGATTCTGATTCTGCTAGCCATCATTGCTTTCCTCATTGGTAACCGTCGGCGAGTCCAAGGCTATCAGAGCCTCTAGGTGTCGCCTTACTTTGACGGTCATCCGGCTCCCTCTCTTCTCCCCCTCCTGGCTGATTCTGTTACCCCAAACTTTTGTGCCAATTTCATGACATTTACTAATCGCAATTTTTATACATGCATAGCTGTGCTCAATGTGTTTTAAGTGAGCTTACTCATTAAGTGCCGTGTTGGAACATTTTCATGCATTCGCGACTTGAGCTTTTTTGCCATTGTAAGAATTTTAGGATCTGACTTTGCGCTTTGATTTTCATTTTTGGGCTAGTAAAATTAGGGCTTTTGGCATGCTTGTGGTCCGTGTTGGGAACCGGTCTCCGCATTCGCGAATTAGCCTTGCTCTGGATTCTTCATGCTGTTCTTTTGTGGTGTCGTCCTTATTAATGCGTTATTAAAATCTCCAACGGTCAAATGGGGCTGCCGATAAGTTTCAGTGTTCAAATGGGTAATGTGCGGACCGTTTCTCTTGGATTCAGCGGGTGACATCGCTGGGCGCACATTTGATAGCATTGTTGTTATCGAGGAACAGAAGACAGAAAAGAGGCAGGCAAATTTTCGAGTACTTTATCAAGATGGAGTCAAGTAGTTGACGTTTTGATGTAGTACTTTTAGCGGTGAGGTGCACAAAATGATCGGGATTTCTGCCCAAAATTCGTACTGTTCAAGTCCACAAAATAAATTTTCATTTCATCACAATCGCATTTCACTTTATTTCTGCGAAACAAGTGCTAAGTTTGAGGGGCGGATTAGTAAAAGCCGGTCTCGACAACGCATGCAATTTAATTGAGGAATCGCAAACAAAACTTTAATTTTGGTTTGGCGTGAAAAAGGTCGGTCAACAATTTTAAAACATTCAGGTCTGTAAAATACGCAAGGAATAGAAGGTGGGAAACAAATGCACTCGTGTGCCCATCAGGGGATTGATGAGAGGTGCTGGCATCTGTGGTGCACGCAACCATTGTCCTTTCAACTTTTATGATACGTCGACAAAATAACTCCACTAAAATGATGGATGGGCTTTTAGTAGATATTACCTGAAGGAATTGATTGTTTCGAATGCAATTGATCGTCTAGTTGGCTGAGGATCCGGTGATCAAGCAAACGGGGCTGGCTCAAAATTATTGAGCCATTAACAAAACCTGAGTTACACTGACTAAGTGCTTATTTGGTGGGGAAAAAGACTCTAAATTTCTCCTTTTTCTACAAAAGGCAGTACTCGACATTACACACACTCTTCCGGTCGTAAGCGACCCGCATTTCACTCAAGCATCTCAATTGGCTAGTTGATTAACAGGTAAACAAAACCACTTTCCATTTTAATCCTTTTTCACTTGAACTTGTGGACACCCATGCATTTGGAAGTGTATGCAAACACATGGGATTCGAACCTCAACTGAACACACAGTGATAATTGGTGCATCATTTCCCTATTAAACATCGCCATCGATGATGGATTCTTCGATTCTTCCTACTGCCACATTAAGTTGGCAAATGACGTGATGGAATCGTTTGAGCCTCAATTTTGGTTCGAACTCATGCTAACTTATGGAAGCTGCAGCTTTCTCATACTGTAAATTCGGGTTAATTCCGCGTTGTTGTTTTGTAAGGTTAATTCAAATTATTTATGAGTGGTGGACAAAGTGTTCCGTGTCTTGATAACAGTTCATTGGGTCCTATTTTGTTTCGTTTTTTTACTGGACGAGAGGTGGAAAAACTGCCACAAGCTAATTGTTGTGCCAAAAATGAAAAGTGCTGTACAAATGCAGGACGTGACTACCAAAAAGGTGGGTCATAAATAAAGGCCATATGCAGCACTGCACTGCAGTTCTCTAACTTTATAATCACTTGTGCAAATTTCGTGCCTAGTGTTGTTGATGCTTGGGTTTACAAGACAAAATGCCTCAACTAGTTTTCATGTATGTAAGCAAACCGTATTCACGTGTCCGAAATCGCGACATTCAAAGAGGGATGCCGCTTTGCTGAGATTGGATTAATGCTCCAATCCAGAGAGGGATCCAGTAAATACCACTGGACAGCTTATGTGCATCAGGACTTACATCGTGAATAGTTTGCGTGAGGCTAAAATGTGACTCGGACATTAACTTCAAGTATCCTGCAGTGTAAACAATTGGATGACATAACTTCAAAAACACTAATCTACACTTGGTAAACAATCTTGCCACCCTCAGTTGCATAAGGATCGATGAAAACCCGTCGAAACTAGCTTGTTCTTCTTTGCTATTTAAGCGATACTTCTTGATAGGTAAACAGCTAATCGGTAGTAATAAAATTGTTGTTTTTCCAAGTAAAACAAGACACAACAAGTTAAAAAAATAATGTAGCGATCTAAGGCTTCCAATGCGACAAAAGAGGGCATAATACTGGAGTAGTATATGTGTATATATATAATCGGCGAACGGGAGGGATTGGAGCTACTAGCATGGCTTAGGGGCCAGTCCACCCGGCGGAAGCAATATGACCAACCAAGGCCCCATGACCGAAAACGGGAGTCAAATAAACAACGAAGTACTGGAGGAGACTATTCATTACGACTTGCTGCTGTGTTATTAGGCTTCAGTGTAAAATTCGTGATCCCCTTATGATTAGTGAAATATGCCATTCTGCACAGGCGGGGGCCAGAATAAACGAAACTGATAAAGTAATGTGCTAGACAGCCTGTTCCCCCTGTGGTAAGGTGAAGGAATAAAAGTGAGTGGAAGTTTTTATAATTAGACATTACCAAATCATCTTTTGTCCAAATCAATGGTGTTGTAGTCGTGGTAGTAACGACGACAAAGAGAGCGCCATAATCACTAGCCCATGCACGTTGGATAATTCGGTAAGTAAACGAAACACAAGGTGATTCATGTACAATGCATTGACGAGCCTATGCACAGTAGCTGCACAAAAAACTTCATCAACTTACTGGACGTTGGTCCGTTTACATGTTTCTTTTACAAACGGCACCGTTGAAACAATGCTTAGCTGCTCTGCGTAAATTGAGCGGTATTGCAGGGTTTTACATGCAAAGAAAAACCATCCGAAAAAATCGCGTCCTCCGATTCAATACACGCAATCGCCTCCCTCCACTCCGCACTGCTACACTCAATTAAATGAGCACAAATGCTCATTTCTGTTTTCAAGCGTGATTGAGGTCAAAGGGCATTTCAAAAGTAATTACGAATGTATAAAAACTAAAATATTAAATCAGTACCACATAAAGTTTCCCTACTCCAGTTTGTGCCTAGTGTGGTCAAGTTGATACCAACAGCCGCGTTTTCAACGCTGATACCAATTGTTAGATTACACAAAACTAGTAATTCCAGGTCTACCTATCTTTCAAGATTACTAGCATAATCTATACTGCTCCATCATTTATGCATGCGTAAATAGGGTTCGACCCATTTCTGGTTCGAGTAGAGATTATGAACATTTAAATCCTTGCCCACAGAAAGGGCCATTTATAGTCAAGGTAGATATCAGTGAAAAGGAGGGAATGCAGTTCTGCTTTTTGCTAATTCCCACTCCATAACGAAGACTGCGTGTCTCCAAGCCCTTTGCCAAAGCTAAATATTTCAAACAGTTGCCTAAGGGCCAGCCTTTAGCGTATGGCACGCGCTGTCGGAGGCACGGCCACGGTGCGATGTGGCCGTGCCGGACACAAAGACCGCGAGTTTGTGGTACAAATGGGTTGGCCTATTTCTCGACTTCAGCACTCATCGGAGAGGCTGTTTCAGTGTGGGCTTTAGTATGCCACGATCGCATGAGAGGCCCCTAGAGATTGCAATATTCGCTAGTTCTGGGAACTGGTAACTCAATTCATTAACCACCCACGTGTGCACATGTATGCTACATCCACTTGTCACGATCTTCTCTTCTTCCCGCATTCCTTCATTCCTTCATTTCATTTATTCATTTATTAGTTAATTTTTAAAGCATGATTCCATTTGAATCGTAACTAACATCTAAATGGACTATGAAACTGACCTAAACAATAGGTGACAACTGTTGATTTTTTGGCTAGGTTTTAGGGATTCTGACAAATTACCTGACATAAATATAACAATGTATGTTTATATGAATCTGCATGGTAGCTTACCACGTTTCAAAACACCATTTCATCCTGTTTAAACAAAGCTGTTTTCAAATTAGAAGAAAAATTCTACCCTAGTACCACCAATTCTACTCCATGAGAATGTGCTATAAAATTATAATGTTTATTTCAGCCAATGTTGAAAAAAGGATTTGAGAACTCTCCCCATGTTGTAAAGCGAAGCACACGTTTTTGGATACTAAAACTGGGGACGTTAATTGCATGTTCAAACGCCTCCACTCTGAGCATCGTCCGCTAGCACTACTTTTAAATGGAACATCAAGATTTTTGCATGCAATAATTCTTACCAGATAATGTTTAATTTGATGTGAACTTCCATTTTAGTAGTGGAGGGTTAGAAATGCGCTGTTTTTTTTTCAGGATGTCAACCGGAAACTCTCACAATCTCTGTTTAAAGATAGTAAATTACTCCCAGGCTATGGTAAATAACCCGATTCTGATAATCATTTTAGTCGCCATATTTTAAAACTGACTCCGATCCCAAGTTTAGAATCTTGCAGACATTCGGGATTCAGAACTACTTCAGAAAATTCACCGGGAGTGGTGAGTTCGAAAGCAACTCTATTAAAGCGAGGGAGAAGGTTTAAAGGAGTGGAAGCAATGATGACGTTAATAAAGCCGCACGTACCTTTTAGTAGAAGCTGTAATGTGATGAAGATAATGTACAAGCCATGTTTCTATGTGGTTTGCAATGCGTCATCGTCGCTTCTCTCGCTTGTTTAAGTGATTAGCTAGGCCGATTCAACCATACGAAATGAGAAGAAAAGATGCCTTTGCAAATTTCCATCGCAATTTCGGCATAGTCATTGTTAACTCGTTTATTTTAATTTACCACATTCTTTAACGACAAGAGCATTACCTTCAGGAGAGCGTTTAAAAAGAAGGGTTGAAAGTTGGACAATGCTATTTTGGGACTATGCTAGGAACACTATCAACATTGGTGATAGCGATCAGCTAAAACGAAATCTACTACAATTGACAGAGAGTTTTTTCCAGGAAATAAGGATCGAGAGTTATAAAGGTGCTATCGAAAGGTCGCATAGCGATCGCCAAATGCCGTCCCCTTGATGAATGCTGATTCGGGCACAGGCAACCCTTCATCGAAGCATGCCACGCCATATCCTAACTTGGAGTGTCGGTCCGGGAAAAAGAACTTCCTTTCTTCCTGCTTATTGTGTTTGTAGAACAAACTTTTGTAGATTTCTATCTTTACAAGGGTCAAGCGTTCCAATGTTATGGAAACTGGCATTAGTTTTGACAAATCAAAGACGATTTAATCCACCCCGGAGTAAAAGCATTCCGTGTCTGTGTTCTTGCCCCAAACTCGCAGGAAATTAACAAAAATGAAATGGATTTTGAAAATTGCTTCTAATGTAAAGAGAGCACATCATTTGAGTCGAAGATCAAATTAGTCAATACAGAGAATGGGAGATTGACGTGGAATACAAAGGGCAAAGCTACATTATACATGATAAAAGTCAAACAATAAAGCTCAGCACACCATTAAAATTGCTGCAGAACTGGGAAGTCTGTTTAAACTGAAATTTTATTTAAGCTCACTGGTTTCGAGTGCTCGCCACGCAGTTGTTCGATCGCAAGTGAATGTTTGACTGGCGTGGGCACTGTTATGCATTCGATCAAGTTCGTACCACTTCTTAACAAAGGCAATCAGCCATCTCCAAAGATCATCTGGGAATACTTTACTTGGTGGAATAATGGACATTTGGAATCTTCGATGTTTTTTCAACTAAACACTAACTCGTAACTTTAAGTGACTAAAAATGCTGTCCCCAGAACTGGCCGGCCCAGCCCTAGTTAGACCCGTTTCTACCTTACCTCCATGTCCCAACTCCCTATATTGCATGCCTTTGTTCAATGCAAATAAAAGGTGACTTGGAGAAGTATGTGGAGAAGATGAGGGGTTAGGGTGGAACACCACACATGGAGTGGGTAGTGAGTCCACTGTTTGGGCACGATTAGTGCTGTGTCCGTTTGCTCAAAGAAGGTTGCATTATAGGGGTGGTTTTGCACCGCAATGAAGTCAACAAACGGTCACTTCATATCACAAAGTGAAGCCATTTATACTGTGAAGCGAAGGTCAAGATGGCATTCCCCCGGTAGAGGATGGTAAGTCGGTCTCAGCACGGGAACCCAGGGATTTTTTTCAATAGCATTCTTCGGTGGTGCACGCTACCAACACACCATTTCCAGATGTTATGCAACTTCGGTGAGAGGCTTCTGCAGACCTGAAAACAGGGCTAAGTTTGTAAAGAGGACATCTTCAAGTTACATCCGTCATTTTCAACCGACACCCAATGATGCGGTGGCTCTAAACGAGTGCCAAATGGTGGAGAGCACAATCGATGCAAATAATCCCTGAAGTGAGCTATAACGAAAATAGCACAAACTTCTCACCCACCTAACACTTTCATATATATTCCACTCCACGTTATGTTATCAACAAAGTACAAACCGCTGAAATACTAAATAATCAGCGGATGATCAATCGCTGAAATCGGTCCATGCTTACTTATCTCTTAGTGATCTAGACATTCAGGCGTGCTACACATTACTGAGTAACATAGGGACTATGTTTAATGTTTATTAAAAAAGGAACGCTTAATGTATCTGAGTTCCCAATGAATTGAGTCGGTATACGAATGCCGTCTCATTCATCCTGGTCATTGAATTTGGAACAGTGCGTGCTCAATTAGGCTTTTCGAAGGACATTTCATCCTTGTTGCTGCATCTTACATTTTAAAACACGTTAATACCTATTCTCGTTTGAAAATCCTATGTATAAGTAAGAATGTCTTTGAGTTTCGAACACCAGTTGAGTTCATTCACGCAGATTAGTAAAACGTCTCCTGAGGAGATCCCTTGGGATTGCTGAAAGTCGTTGAATGCACACACTCTTTCGTAAACACAAGCAACTTCCCAAATTCACCCATTTTCTCCTACTCTGAATGTGACATTGATAAAATGGCAGTACATACAATAACCCCACAAGCCCTATCAATTGTTAAATCGCTGCAAGACGCCATGGGAGGCGTTAGGAAAATGGAAGATAGGAAACGCAATAAATAGTCACATTAATAGTAAGGAAATGGTAAACAAACACCATTTTCGACACTTTTAAGGCAGTGAGTCGTGTCGACAGAAGCAAAGCACGAACTTCGATTATGGCCTGACCCGCGAACCACTGCTAGAGCTTACGGAGTCCGATTTGTTAACACTGACCACTCGCCAGTTCATATTTGGCTGTCACTTTCAATGTAAACATCAACTGTGCAAACTGTTGGATCCCGTGCTAACGTAAGGGCCGATTTTTACCCTGCAGCTTTGTTTTTCAAACGGTCCACCATGAGCTGAAGTAATAATTGCCATGGAAGGCCCTCGTTATGGTTGCCAAATGCAAGCAAAAATTTTAAGCTGAAATGATAGTAAAATATGTGCAAAGGAAAGGATTGCAACCTGCACTCGAGGTTTCGTCTAATATCGGAATATGATACCCATATACAGGCGTTTGCATCACATGGGCAGGACTATAGGAAAATGATTGAAATTCCACGGATAGCGCTGATATGGCATTTTACCGAGATCGTCATTCCTGGCGAATCACAGAGCGCCATCATTTCTCCATGAGGATGCAAAGTTCGATTTCTTATTAAACTCCTACTACGTATAAAAGCGCCTTTATAGACAACACACTAGTTTCTCTATGTTTAATGTTTATTAAAAAAGGAACGCTTAATGTATCTGAGTTCCCAATGAATTGAGTCGGTATACGAATGCCGTCTCATTCATCCTGGTCATTGAATTTGGAACAGTGCGTGCTCAATTAGGCTTTTCGAAGGACATTTCATCCTTGTTGCTGCATCTTACATTTTAAAACACGTTAATACCTATTCTCGTTTGAAAATCCTATGTATAAGTAAGAATGTCTTTGAGTTTCGAACACCAGTTGAGTTCATTCACGCAGATTAGTAAAACGTCTCCTGAGGAGATCCCTTGGGATTGCTGAAAGTCGTTGAATGCACACACTCTTTCGTAAACACAAGCAACTTCCCAAATTCACCCATTTTCTCCTACTCTGAATGTGACATTGATAAAATGGCAGTACATACAATAACCCCACAAGCCCTATCAATTGTTAAATCGCTGCAAGACGCCATGGGAGGCGTTAGGAAAATGGAAGATAGGAAACGCAATAAATAGTCACATTAATAGTAAGGAAATGGTAAACAAACACCATTTTCGACACTTTTAAGGCAGTGAGTCGTGTCGACAGAAGCAAAGCACGAACTTCGATTATGGCCTGACCCGCGAACCACTGCTAGAGCTTACGGAGTCCGATTTGTTAACACTGACCACTCGCCAGTTCATATTTGGCTGTCACTTTCAATGTAAACATCAACTGTGCAAACTGTTGGATCCCGTGCTAACGTAAGGGCCGATTTTACCCTGCAGCTTTGTTTTTCAAACGGTCCACCATGAGCTGAAGTAATAATTGCCATGGAAGGCCCTCGTTATGGTTGCCAAATGCAAGCAAAAATTTTAAGCTGAAATGATAGTAAAATATGTGCAAAGGAAAGGATTGCAACCTGCACTCGAGGTTTCGTCTAATATCGGAATATGATACCCATATACAGGCGTTTGCATCACATGGGCAGGACTATAGGAAAATGATTGAAATTCCACGGATAGCGCTGATATGGCATTTTACCGAGATCGTCATTCCTGGCGAATCACAGAGCGCCATCATTTCTCCATGAGGATGCAAAGTTCGATTTCTTATTAAACTCCTACTACGTATAAAAGCGCCTTTATAGACAACACACTAGTTTCTCAAAAGGTGAATCTTCTCAAGCAAAAGTATTGCAACATTATGTGAATGGAAAAAGAACAAAAACATTGCAAGAGAAGTTTAACAATCTAGCATCGGTTGCATTATTTGATTCTTAAAGGAACACCTGTAAAATACGCTTAACAAAAAAGTAGGATTAACAATGGGTCAGGAATAAGACGCCAGTTGTAGTACTCTGTTTGTTCGAACTACCGGTTTAGGTCACTTGGGTGGCCATCTTGTTCTAGCCGGTTGGGCGGCCTCCGGGCCGTGCCAACAGCCCCCAAGTCCTCTGTTCCCGGAACATATATATTCTGCTCTAGTACTGCGCCTTCTTTTACCTTAAGGGGAGCCTCGGGACGCTACACCAATAATTGAAACACAAACCTTAAGAAATTTCTGATGCGAGACAATTCGCAAAATCGACATTGCAGGATACAAGGCAGTAGGACTTTAAATAAATACACATACGAACACTAATAAGTTACTTCTTAGTAAAGAGTTTGTACCAAACCTCAATTTATTTTTGATTGTCCTCAATTTGTTTGATTTGTGCCACACAGACATGCCTGCACATTCTCCCTAAAACAAATTAGTTTTTTAGAAAAGGCCGGCATAAAAAAATTTTTTTAACGTCCAGCAAAATAAAAAGTAGAGTTCTGCTGTTTTTAATTTTGGTTTAGATCATGTTAACATGTCCTTGAGCCCTTTCCAAGGTCAAGTTGGCGCTGATCTTTTAGGTCACTGGCTAATGGGCTAGTTCATTCTGCTGTTCGCACTTTTTCACTTGTCATGACGAGATGAACTCGGATCAGTTATGTGTGGTTTGCATCGTGGATGGAAATTTATCTACTTGGAAGGAAGCTGTACTCAACAGTGGAAAAGGGAGCGCAATTTCCGCAGTGATACAAGCATGTGAAGCGTAATGCCTATATTTTTCGAGCTTTTTAGAATTAAGGCAAAGGTTCAACATTACACATTCGATCAAGTCAGCAAGAACAATACAGAAGTTCTTGATGCGTTGTATAATGCTGAAATCCTGGTTATTGATATCAGTGGATGGGTATGTTTGTGCTCGTGAACGCATATTGTTTAGAAAGAAATTTCGGTTGTTCTGTATCATTTAGGCGTTCGCGAAAGTGTTAAATCAACTGTAAACATTGTTTTGGTTTGCGCTGATGATGTGGATCTTGTGAGAAGCTTACCAGTAATGTGTGATCTTAGTCTATTCATCCTATTTAGTCCTTCGAGGAGCCTAATCTATTATTGCCATATGTTAAAGATGAGGAGGGTTGTGCTCGGTATGTAGATCCCGGACGTTTAAATTTACTGAACGGAGAAGTAGCAAACGTAAAGGGGAAGATAATGGGAACCCTTTCATCATTGTCGTCCCGACTGAAAGAATGCTTCATGGACGCACAAAAGGAAACAAGGTGTTTTGCTATTAAATATTGCATGCTTCATTATTTAAACAACATTTAGATGTCGCTGACCTGACTTGTGTTGGTTTGTGCGCTTTTAGACACCATCTTTCCTGTCAGTTTGTTAAAGAACTGCGAGTAGACCGTGAGACTCTAAAAGACGACGAACTTCGCGAGGTGAGCTCACACCGTCTTTATTTAATCCTTGGATTGTTTTGATTACTGGTAGTTATCACTAGCCCTATACATTTGAGTGTTTTAAATGGACTTATGACATAACTAATTCAATGCTAGTTAGTGCAAATAATAATGTTTCTTTTTTCAGAAGCTGCGCAAGATGCGACGTCGCCTCGATGATCCGAGACTGCTCTCCCCAGATAGTCTTCTTAACATGTTTCTTTCGTATATGCATGTTGAGGTTTGTATTCTTCTACAATGTTTGTACTCACCAACAAATTTGAAGGTAGTATTAGGCAAACAACCCTATTAACGATGCAGGTTTCATATCTAATAAAGCATTGCTTAAGCCAAGGTCATTTTTATCTTTCCTAAGTAGATTATATGTTAGGTCTGATTATCGCAAAGTGGAGATGCTTTAGCATAGAGAACAACAAGCTGTTGTACCAATTTTCTCATCGATTATCGAAGTCCCTTTTTTCTAACGGTTGAGGCTTAATACATTGTAGTCGCTTTTACTGATGGACGAATCTTTTAGGGATTCAATATCCTGTTTTTTTTGAAAACATCTCACACATAGCCACTTGCTATTACGTTAATGCCACGTATCTTGGAGTCGCGTGGAAATACACTTGAGCTTTAGAACTGGCTACCCAGCTTGGAAGTTGAAAGGCCATGCAGAACTATGTGAGCCTTGAGTCTCTCATTAATACAAGCACTTGAGATCGTTAAGTGCTTTGCGTGTTTAGTAATGCGGACAGAATTCACCACCAAGTACCCAAAAAGCCAAATTTCGAGGGTGATGCTCAATTAAGATGAGGAGTCTTGTGAATAGTTTTCATGAATTCCAACTTATTTTGATATCAAATCAGAATTCTTAGGGCTTGTGAAATGTATGCAAGCAGGTTTATTTATGGTGACTTTGCCACAATAGACGAACAAATTTGTAATTTTGTTCCAACATAATAAACGTGTGTTAAGCCTCTAAAGGTAATCTCTGGTGGCGTTTTACCCTGATAAAATTAATGAGAGGTTGGTCATATACTTCTGAAAATGTCTGTTGGGACCTTGATCTTTTGCGCCATTTATTTCTTTATAATTCTAATTCATGTTATTATTGACGTGGGCAGGCTCGTTACGGAATTCTTATAGGTGAACGCAACGGAATGTTCACTCCCCCAAGTGCTACCCGTGTCAGTTATAAATTGTCTAGCTATATGATTATTTATTAGAGCGGTATGAAGTACTGTCATGTATTCCTTTGGATTTTTCGGGAAGGTGTATTGGAATGCGGGTTAGGCACGTGGTGTCGTGCCAGATGTGCCCCGAGATGGCATTCCAAGTATGTGATTGGTTGCGAGATTGGTATGTCGCGCTTATCTGGTAAGCAGGGGTATCTCAATGTGCTCAAGGGGGAACTTGGGATACCTTATTGCCTGCTTAGAAACTATTACTATTTTTCTTTTACTGATATTTTGATGATCCGAATTCACGATTCTATGAAGTGGATTTCAAACAGCTTACTAACCGTCGGATACGGAGCGATGTGCTGTGATTGAAAGTGTACCAAGATTGATGCCGCTTTTTGTCGTTTCTGTGATTGGGGAAGTTGCCCTATGCTAAGTTGTTGCATGTTCACATAGTCCTCTGTTTGCAGGCCTATTCGGATATGATAAATCTTGTGGAGGCCATTCAGGGACTCGAAAATTATCAACACTTGCTGGAGCCCCCCAACATCCGCTACTACTATGCTTTCGCTCTTAATCGTCGCAACGGTAAAGGTGATCGTGAGAAGGCGCTAAGCATCATCAAGGATGTAAGTCGAAGGTTCCTTGCTTGAAATTATAAGATCCGTTTAGTCCTGCATTCCGTTTTTCGCCAATCCAAATACCTCAGCTGAATAGCCTTACATTAATTAAGTGAATAGCGATCGAATGTTTCAGCTGGGAGAATTCGATAAATGATTTTTTATCCGTGTAGGTGATTGAGAACTGCAAGCAACCCTCACCCGATCTGTATGGTCTAGAGGGTCGGATATACAAGGATCGTTTTGTGGAATCAAACTGTACTGATCGTGAATCCCTTGAGAAAGCTATCGAGAGCTACCGGAAGGGTTTTCAAGAATCGTCGAGCGAATATCTGGGCATCAACCTGGCAACACTGCTTGTGATCGGGGGAGCTGACAGAAGCAATAAGGAGTTGGCCACCGTCTGTAAGCATCCACTTTCACTATCTCAAATAGATTTCTGTATGTTATCAAATTTTGGTGTTATGCAACTACCAAAGTGAAAGAGAGCAAGCAGATGATACTTGATGCTATTTACGGTAAAATCATGTCTGCAACTGCCGTTTACACGAAGTGTGAAGTCTTTTAGTGAATATTAAAGGCGGACTGTATCTCATTCCTTCCTGTTGCTCTCATTGCGTATGTATTTGACGAGTTCTGTGCTCAGAGAAGCTCTTTCACTTTCAGGATTGCGAATTTAAGGGTTAATGGCGTGGGAATTAAATATCCTGATAAGAGGTGTCCTGCAGGTATTACCATTACGCAGTTAATAGCAGTTGTGGTAGTAACACCACACCATTCATCACGTGTCACGTACTGCAGGGAGCAGGGAACATCCCACCTAGTCAGACTTCCTAGCCGTCTAACCAAGGCTGCTGGTGCCCAGTCACTGCTGCGCCCTTCCATCTGCTGTGTCGTTAAAATGCATTTGCAGGCACTTTGAATTTGCAAATCAAGTAGAATTTGAATTGCAGCTGTGTCTTTGTGAACTGGATTGTGTTGCGTGTCAGGGTGTGGATTTGATCTGATTTTGATGGATAATTCCATCCCCGTCAAGTTGGAAGGCTAGTTTTGGGCTTTCTCCAGATCGGCCATGATAGGTGCTGTCTTCTGTGCGTTGGGATGTGGGTGCCTTTAGTGTCGTTCAGAGCGCATCATATTCAGCGCAGGTGATAACCAACACAGTCCACTTTGCCTCAACTTCCCAAACAGTACTTTACACGCCACATTTATTGGGATCAAGGTGTCAGGTTTGTGCATGCTTCCTATCTATACACATTGAGTCTCACCGCCATCATTGTTTGATGTTTTTTGGGAAAGTATAAACACTGATTGCCAAGCGCTTCGTTTAATTAGTTATGCCCACACCCAATTGGAAGTATCTATCGAAGTGTTTGAAATGCATTAAGATGAACGCTCGATCTCTCGCGCTCTCTTATCCACTTGAGGGTGTTGAGCAACAATTTCAATGTTCACAATAACTATGGTGAACATATTGCATATTTTCCATTTAATTCACGTGCTTTGTTGGCGCTCGTATCACCTGTCACTGTAGCTTTCAGCTGAGACAATCCATAGACTCGGATTGGTAGCATGGTCACAGAAGCATGGCACAGAAGCTGCCCAGAGGACAGACGAATATGTGGAGAGCCTGATGCCGAAGTCATTTTTGTAGAAAACAAAAGTCACGTATATCTCATTGTAAATTGAAATTGGTGCAGGTGTAAGCCATTGGGATCAAGTCTAAGGTCATTTTCATCAACACAAGGTGGTGAAAATTTTTCGACCTTTTTCGGCGAGATAAACAAGTCCAGGCAATAAAGCGCGGCCATCTCAACACTGGACGCACAAAATGTCAATGTTGTTTATGGTTTCGTGCATTTACTGTGTGGCTGGAAATAGCGCGATAGCATTAGTTGAAGTTATGCATTGATGTGGGAAATGGGAAGTCAAAGCCTTGCAGCTGCCATTTCAAGTTCATTGACAGACGAATACTTGTCGCACGGATTAAAGACTTCACCCCAAAGAAAGTGTCCCATTTGAAAGATTTGATTTTCTCCTTCAACGATGAATATCGTCATTTGAGTTGGATCACATCCCTTGAACATTTTGAAGCAAATTTCACTCTGTTACCGACTAAACGTCATGTATCCTTCAAATGGCATTAATAGTCTCGGTGTTGTGTTTTAATTTCAACGCACCTGATTCTTTAAGTCGCTCATCTTATGTTCCCTCCTTAATCAGGCAATATGCTGTTTATTAACGCTGGGAGAAAGGGCAATCTACAGGACCTTCAGGATTACTGGGATGTGGCAACTTTCTTCGAAGTGTCTGTTCTTTGGGCTGACTACGCAGGCGCCGTAAAAGCGGCCAAGTACATGCACAAACTGAATCCGCCTTCGTGGTAAGTGGTCGCTTATTCGCCCATACGGCCTATTGAACCTGCATTCTGAAGACCGACAGAGTCGCGTTCCTCACGTTTTTGAACACAAACTACTACTCCACGCAGACTTCATGTCAAAACAACCACACCCAGTGACCTTGGGGATTAACTTCATGTTCTGAAAGTGCATAAACACTGACATTGGGCTGGATTCACGCTAAGGGGTTTGAAGTGGCTTTCTTGTCCTTAAATGATAGAAGGGTAGTTAAGGGCATTACTACTGATTATGGAATTCAAAATCATGCATATAACAGGGAAGATTGTGCATTACGAAAGGGGCCATGCATGGACCATTCACGAGCCACAAGCATCGTCAATAGTTTACCAATCTCGAGTTTAATATAAGTAGTCAATTACAAGAAGTGACACCTTGTGTACCTCATGAGCAATTAAAGTGGTCTTTCTATTTCTAAGCCGGATCCGACTTAGTTATGCGCAAATACCACAGTTTTGCACTGCCTGTAGCGCTGTCCAGGCCCCAAACTGTAGCTATCCGCTGCTCGCTTAGGCTGCAGGCGTTCTAACTGCCTATTAATTATTGCACCTGGCTGCTATTTTTGCTAATGCATTCGCACTAGACTTCCGCATTCGCATCCTAGTGGCCGCCTGAATTGCACAAATCAACAACATAGTTAACGCATTTGCGATGGTCATATTCCCTGTTATGCTGTTGGACAGACGATATTCTTCTGTGATTGTTTCCTCTTCATGTGCTGCAGGCTGATGTAGTATCTCAGGGTCAATGCGAAATGGTCTGTTGAGCGTATGCTTGCGTTGAGTTGCCATGCTTATCGTGGTTCCCATGTCAATAGCTACTTGCAATACTAACGAATCCGATTTTATGGTAAAAATAAATCCTGGATTTGAAGTTATTCCCCAAAAATAACTATAAAAAAGAGTTTGGAGATTTTCCCACTTAGCCTTACTTCGATTTTGAAGTGCTCGAAACGGATAAGGATGTGTCAGGCTACTAAAATGCATATATAAAAAGCTCGATGATCGTGTATTTTCCCATTGCTCACATGGAGTTGAAGGCATTATTTCTGTTTGCTTTACAGGCACCTGGAATCAACATTAAGAAACATTCGACTGATTCTGCGCGCCCGGAAAATTAGAGCAGACACAACAGATAAGAACATGGAGGTAGATTCTCATGTGCCTCTGCATCAATAACCTTGTGTACGGCCAAGTCTGATGCTTTTTTCGTCTTTCTCTTTTAGCTTTTCAACTTCTGGTTGGAGTTCTTTCAAGAGTGCATCCAAAATCCCGGTAAGATGGGAGTAAGCTCCAGTCAGAACTCGCTGCTCGTCTTTGATCTATGACCTCAGTGTATATGCATCTTCAGAAAGATGAAGTCATTAAGCATGCGCTTGTTACTGATGCAGTCATTAAAACACATGTTCCGTCTTTTGATTTGGCTAGTTCATTCTTTTTTTAACCGTTACCTCCAATTTCTCCCTTAGTGATTGTCACGTAAACAAATCCTTCTTCATAGTATCTCTAAAATATAGAACTCAAAGGTTTGTAAGTTTCAATGGGAATCTTAATGCTTAGCCAGATAAACTCCCATTTCAAATTTTTATAAGTGTCGAGTGATTCTTAGAGCATCTTTGAAGGAACTATAAGATATGACTGTTGCGTTGTCTTCCATAATAAAAGGGAATATTCCCATTAGCTGGATGACTGGATTACTTAACAGTTATAAACACTGTTCTGCTTGGTAGTTCCTTACGATGAATACGACAAGCATTTATAGGAGACTGATCTCTGTCTATAGAACCAAACAGCTAGCTTATCGTCCAGTTTTCATCTCACATATCTTTTGCACTGGTTTCAGTACGTAATTTACACCTTCACTGATTATTGGTCTTTACGTTAAAAGGTAGGAACTAGACATTTTATCGAAATCATGGTTCCCTTCGGCAACAGCGACATTTATCTTGCTGTGCAATGATTAGCGTCCCTCGGTTTTGCAGTCCCTATCACCGTTTCAAGAAATGCGGCACAGTTTCAATGCCTTAAGCAATGTTGACTTCTCGAGCAAATTTCAGTTATCAAATGTTAACGTTTAGAAACCAAGAAAAAGTCATCGGAAGGCTTAAAGGGTAATGGAGAAGGTGATGATGGGAAGAAGGGGCAGGTGGCAAACCCCGACGAGACGCCGGAGGCTGAAGCACCATTGCGAATCTACTTTCCGGTATTGCTTGTGGACATGAGCGGTGAAGAGTTGAGACCTGCCCATCTTCACATCCACGCTCACTCGGACAAGCCAAACATGCGCGTTTGCTACATCGAGAGCAGTCAAGAGCCTCCTCCGAAGACCACTCATCGTGCCGTCACGCCTATGGTCTTCACATTCGCTGAGGATAACAGTACGGAGAAGGGCGAATCCACACCACTCCCTAACCTCCGAGTCAATCAAACATACGATCTTGTTTTCTACGAGGATGACATCAAGGGGTTTAGGTGCGTCACGAATCTTTGCTCCGCACGAATTGGGGTTGTGGTAGAAGGTTCTGACTTTCCAACGCACTAGTGATGCTTCGTGAACTTAGTTTTCTCCTCAACGATTTGCTTGCCTATGGTCAAAACCTCTTCCGTGCGATGTTGCCAACTGGGAAGCAAACACGTTTACAGTGTCATAGTGTCTATGTCAACTGCAAGTCGGAAATTCATCATTTCAAATGCTAATTGCTTGCTCGACTTTACGATGCATCATTTTTGGAAAATTTATGAATTAGCTTTTCTGGCAATAACTGTAACTGTTTGGTGGGGACTTGGAGGACTCTCGTTTAAGCCTGATTTGTTGGTTAAATAGCTCATGCCACTTGTCTTCAGACCACTTAACACGGGGCCGTTGATATAGTCAGACAGCTTCTCAAGTGTTTGCAATTACGTTAGCCCGAGGCAAACTTTTTTTCCACAATTTTTAGCCTCAATCCAAAGGACAAGCGGAATCTCTACTTCTTCACTGTTCAAGCTGAAGATTATTCCATCTTCTTCCCCTGTGAACGTTCACGGACTGAGTATGTGCTTAGTACACTTGATTTGCATGTGTGCCCGTACGTGGATGCATACGAATGGCTTTCAAACCCTTTTTGCCTGATTTTTTTCTTATTTTGTGCTTTGTGGTTAAGATCAAACTTAACAATTAAACTATCCCCAAAAATGGAATCCCTTGAACGTGTGCTTCATAATTGCTTATTTTGTTATTTGTTACTGCGGAACGTGTGAATTGTTTAGTACTCTGTCCATCTTTCAACCCATCACCCTTCTCATCTAGATTTCTGGCTGCCATTCGAGCTTCGCTCTCGGAGTATGATAATTACCTTGTTGATGAGCACGAAGATGACGAACCTATTAAGGTACTTCCATCCTATTGCTATTTCATGCGCTTAAACGACAACGTATTTTTTATTCACTCTTTTTTATTTGCTTACCAGTAATATGCATAACAACGATTAGATAAAACCACGGGGATTCATTTCAATAGTATGGTACAATTGCCACTGCTTTGTGTCTGCCTTTATTAATAAACTATTTTTTGATCTCAGATTTGTGGGTGCAAAGATGGTGTTGCCGCTATTTAATCTTGCAGTGGTTTGCATCGAAAATCCCCATTTTTTCTTTTATTTTTAATTTTTCAATGAATTTGTATTAAGCTTTGATTTTTTCATTCATCATTCGAAATTTTTAGCACATTGAGGCCTTCTCTAGCTGTAAGATGCAAATTTCTTTTCTCTCAATTGCTTAAAAGTGTGATAAGGCGGTTTTGAAGACTATTTTGTTGTTGCAAACACCCTGTTTTTTAAATCCGTCAGTTATTACCATTTATTACTAATCTCTTATGGTAGAACACTTCATGGAAATGGTTTTTTTAGGAAACTTAAGGGTCAGAGTTCAATTGTAACATAAAAATAATTGGGACTTCGTCGGAAACGAACTACCGACGTCACCATTTGAAATATAAAAAGTTTTAATTAGAGCTTTCAATGCACAATTGTTCCACACTATTTCAATCGGTTTTATCGACTAAGAACCTCGATCGTAGGTAATTTCATTGCCATAAATGTGTCTTGATTTATTAAACAAAAAAAATTTGAAAATTTAGTTCGTCTATGAATTTGATGAAAGCGGTCATCCCATCGTCCTCGGTTCAGGAAGCTTTGGGACAGTCTACGCTGGTCGAGAGCTTAGCAGGGAGGTCAAGATTGCCATCAAGGAGATTAAAAATATTCCCCAAAAGTGAGATACTGTGATGGCACTTGTTATTCGCAGAGTAGTGTAACGCTTGCGGCACACCTTCATTTGCTTTCATTGTTTCCATTAGAGATCTTCAACCATTGATTGAAGAAATCAATCTACAATCGCGTCTCAACCACACTAACATTGTCTGTTACCTGGGCTCAGTGTATGAGGATGGGATCCTGAAAATTCTTATGGAACATGTTCCTGGGGGTAATTTGCACTCAAATTTCTTGCAATTTGGATCCTGCACATGGTTTGTCTTTGTGTCTGTCGCCAACTTGTTGATGAGACAAAACGAAGCACCGATGTGACTCACAAACCTGTATGAATTGTGAGCCCCACTTTAATGTGTAGTAATTGCAGGCGCTGGATTAACGCCATTAAGCTATTTCTAATGAAGTTTTTTTTCAGGAAGGTTAAAATACTGTAACTTGGCGAGCATGAAAATAAACAAACTGAAAACTAGACGTAGCTTACATTAATTTTGCACTACCTGTCACGTTTCACTTGCCCTTTAGTTATATTTTTGTTCTACCTAACTATTACTCCTGCTACAACGCTTTCCTGTCATCATTTTTCCAGGGTCGCTTAGCTTTCTCCTGAAGAAAATTGGAGAGTTAAAAGACGAAACAGTTTCGCACTACTCCAGCCAAATTCTCGAGGGTTTGCGCTACTTGGTGAGAACGACGTCTGTTGGGTGTCAGGCGCAGGCTTCCAGCGTTTAGTGATAAGGCATTTAATGTGACGATCAACGTTCTGTTCGAGTGGTTTATAAAACTTTTCCCATTTTTGCATGAATTCTTGACAAAACGCAAGCTACCTAATGCCATCCTCTTTGGAAACCGGGTCTTTCTAAAACTGCCACATTCATGGCAAAGTTTCATGCGTTAACGTAAACCTCTTCTCTACAAGTACTCCAACATTTACTCACCATGCTTATTTAATGGGTTTTTATGCATTCGTGCAGAGCTCTTCGTGTAACTGACTGCGAATACCACGAGCTTGGATTTTATTGTGCTGCTGGGCTGTTTTTTCGGTGCATAATTCAATTCCATTTAGCTGATTTATGACAAAAATCTACTCGATCAACATAAGCAACCGCCATGTGAGGATATTCAGCCTGTGTCAAGCTTGTTATTGCCATTCGAAATAATTGGTTGTTTGCTTATTATTGAAGCAAGTATTTTTTATTTTGTGACCATGAAATGATCAAAGCTAAAATGTGGTTAAAATGCTTGTTGCAACCTTACTGGCTCATTACATGTTACGCTTCGTTTTAAGCGGAAAATAAAACACCTTTACTAACTTCAATGTGTCCCTTTTAGCATGCTAGCAAAATCGTACACCGAGACATCAAAGGCGATAATATTCTGGTTAACATGTACAGAGGGGAACTGAAAATAGCCGATTTTGGTGCCTCGAAGCGACTTGGTGGTCTCATCAGAAAGGCTGGCACAGTCACGGGTATGTTTTTAAAGCATGCTCATACGGTTCTACTACACCAATCATTTGACTTGCATGTAGTGGAACTCACTAAAGCAATTTGGGCAACAAATTTTATCACAGTAATACAGTAGTCATTTATGTGATAGGTTAATTGATGTCAACATTCCCATCTACTAGGCATTCCGGTGTGGGTGAAATCATCTTCAAAACATTTTTGATTGCACAATACTTGATTAATGCTTGCTACGCCGCATGCTCCCCAAAACTCACATCTGTTAACTGTAAAATCCTGCACATACCTGAAAGGGCAATGGGGTTACTCAACATTGTACGCACACAGACACACACGCACGCACACATTAGTCTATTACAGCACCCTATCCACTCAAGCACTATGAATTGTCAATGTCGCTGCTTCTGCATGGCATTACAGTTATTCAATAAATTGTGGTGTTAGCCGCCTTAAAATTCACAAAGCCAAATAAAATTTATGCTTGTCTAAACACGTATGTTCGTTTGTGTGAATGTTTTTCTGGCCCTTTCCTGTTGAGAATGAATTCTTTGTTGCACTCCACTTTTATTCAACAATAATTTATTATTCCTAACTCAGGCACCATGCGTTTTATGGCTCCGGAACTCATCAATGCCTCAAAAGATGGTTACGGTTATCCTGCCGATATATGGAGTTTCGGTTGTACGGTTGTGGAAATGGTGACAGGCAAACTTCCCTATCATGAGGTATGAGTTTGGCAGTGCTTTCATCGCCTTTTTGCTATGCAGTGAGACGGTCTCACACGAGCTTTGAATTTGCTTTGTTACACACAGCTTGATGCGTTCGCAGCTTTTTATCGAGCGGGCCACTACAGCGCACACCCGGACATTCCGGAAAAGCTGCCAGAACCTTGCAAAGTATTTATCAAACGCTGTTTCGAAATCGATCCAGAGAAGCGAGCAAGTGCTGATGAACTTCTCACCGATCCTTTCATTCTCATGTGCGTTTATTTTATAAACGTGTCTCTAAGACCTTAGTGGGCTCTTTCTCACATTTACCCAAAAACTCAAACGTCCATGTGGGCCATTAGTCTGTTGCTTTGCGGCTGGCAAACGCCCTGTTTACGTGCACACAAGCGTAGCGGGAGGTAGTGGCTTTTTTCATTCGTACACGTGACACCGGCAACAATAAAGCGCGAAACTGAGCACCCGTCTGCGTGGACGCTAGATCCATGGTAGACTTTCGACGCTCATCTATGGACGTGCATTATTATGGAAGGCTATTATTTGATCATACTCTGGCTCACTGATGCGGGCAAAGATTTGACTGTTTAGTGTTTCTACAATCATGTCAGTATTTTGCACAGTGATACGTCCCCAGCATACGTCAGGCTCTTAACTATTTCAATCTGGGCAGCATTACTACCAGCAATAATAATCAAACCGTATATACCTTAAGGGCTCGGCTTCCTCTGATAGCGTGTGCTATGGCGTTGTGTAAGCGAAGTGATGAAGTGAGAAGATTCGATTCGTCGAGTGGCGCATCAAGACGAAATTGTTGAATCTATTCGTTCCAATTTCCGACAGGAACGCACCTCACCCCTCCAACGATATAGACTTATGGTACCTGGTTGGAACCATGTTGTGCATTGCTTTGGCGCAAGTAGGTACAGCCTGAAGTAACGAACTTTGTGGCTTAGCAGCCTTTGGCTGTTTGTGCTTGCATGTAGACAGGCAAAAAAGTTGCATGCGAATGTATGTGCGTGTGCATAGTCGGGAAGCGCTAACTGCAACCCCGGGTCTAGGGATGACCTCACATGTTATGCTACTGTGACTATAGGCAGCGAAGCATCTGTTCACGCTTTCATCCGCCAGGCAAATCGGTGTCGTTGTGTGCAGCTCTTTTGCCAAAATATGTCCCTTTATTCCATGTGATTTTGACCATTCTATTCATTCCCAACACCACTTGGACTATTTCTCTTCCACAAGCGTACTACTCTTGCAGAAATGTCTTATTATTAAAGCAGCGTGCAGGCATTTTGTACCATGCATTCATTCCGATATGGTTCTTTAATCATCCAGCGATTACTTGATCCTTTACAAATGAGTGTGTTGAAGAAGTAGTTCCCTTCGAATCTAGAGTCATCAACATGGCAATGACAGTAAGCTGGTTGTGTTCTGCCGTTTTTCTGCTCCTAAGCTTAGTCATTTTAAACTTGAAAATTGTTGTAGTAGCGCAATCTGTACAAAAACGGTTTTTTGCATAGGTTTAAGTAAATAATTCATCGCTTTTGCGAGATGCTGATTTGAGCAGGATTTTCAAGGTGTGGATGTTAGTAGGCTTGAGATCAGTCACACATAAACTTGGGTAGTGAATTAGCAGCAATGGAGCCATAATACGCATTCTCCAGCAACGGTTTTAATGGATTCCTAATGTTTGAGCTTTTTAGTCGTTTTGCATATTCGTCCTCTTCAATCCATTTAGGCTCCTGTCACACGTGAGTGTGGTTTTGAAAAGATTATTGTAGTGCTGGCACCAGTTTGTCTTGCTTCAGATTTTTGCTTGCAGTTCTCTTTTTTTCCTAGATCATAGAAACCTGTGTTTGTGGTAATTAAGTTAAGCGATGATTAATACTACTAATAGGGTGCTTGGGAAATTGACAGGGGGTTCATTCGTGCCCTCTTTTTAAATAAGTTGACAATACGACTCCTAATTAGTGTACGCAAGGTAGACGCGGGACCTTGATTGACTAAGGTGCCTCAACGATCATAGATTCTATTGTGGCTTTCTGGAGCCATGTGATCTGAGTATGCATCCGGCATAGGTTGGCAAATTATGGTTGGTCAGTTGCAGAACGAGATGTGACACTCATGGCTGACACACCCCTCTATCAAGCCGCTACTGTGTTGAGTAAGGCAGGGTGGCATGTGAAATTCTGGTAGTGAACAGCACTGCTTTCATTTACCATCTGCAAAATTAAGCTAACAAAGTGTGTTTCCGTGATTTCGCATTAAATAAATATTACTTTGTTTTTCACCAAGCCTTGCTTGAGATTTAACTTGAATAGTACAGTGAAGTGAAGAAAAGTAACCTTTAGGAAGCTTGTCTTGACAGTGACCAGCAGAACCGCAGTTTTATCCTTGCAAGGGTGATTATGTCGGTATTTCATTTGTTCTTAAAAATCCCAGTCATTTAAATCTTAGCGTGAGTCTGTTGCACCAAGTTTCTGTTAAAGCTCCAAATATTGGAAGTTTGATTGTTCTTGTTTGGAACTGTACTGTAAGCACAAATCGTTAAATGTCATGATATATTCCCTTTTAATTTCCATTCATGTATAGATTTTCAGGTTTTGTTCTCTATTCACTTTCTGATCAATTTTTTATAGCTGAATGCTCTCTTCCAAAATATCCATTGAACTGGCATTTATATTTGTTTAGGTATAAAAGACACAAGAACAGACCTCAGCCAAGGAGAGGTACCTCACGTAAGTACTTGTGTAACTTTTATTTCATGTTAAAGCCTATTTACTTCCACTTCGGCATTGTCATTCCATCAAGAAGGCTTCTTCGTAAAACAGTTCGATCAATCACTCGTGCCAACGCAAATTTCATTGTTTCACTATCTGGAAGTAGCTAAATCATATGAGTAAGGGGTTTTAAGAGCAGATCATGGTCTTAATTTTTTCGCATCAACCTTAACTTTTCCAAAATTTTTTGACTCAAGGTCGTTGCCCTTTAGAGAAGACCACTGCTTTGTCAAATGGGTACAGCGCTGCGACTGGTTCTCACATTCTTGCGCCGTACCTCACAGCATCCAGGTTTCACGTATTTCATTAGATTGCTTTTTTCCTGTGCAGGTTTTGCGCTTTCAAACTTTACAATAATTATTCAGCATTGGTGAAAATTTAGCCCTAGGTCCGTGTTGCTAGCCTACGCGCATAAGCACAAGCACCATAGCCTAGTACCCTTCTTCTACTTCGTCTCGAAAGCATCACAAAGTGGCAGCAACTCATGGTTGTGATTGAGATTCACATATCGATAGTTAGAGTTTAAAAACGTCCGCATCTAAAGGAAATGGGTAGACATTCTCATTTCTGCTTCTCGAACCTTCTGTGCTGCTGCAGCAAGGCCTGTAAGTTTTTCATAACCTCGTTTGTTTGCTCGCTTTCAGCATTGAACATAATCAGTTTGTGTAGGCTATGCTGTCTAAGCCATTGCTGTTGGACCAGGAGCTTAGCTGTCCTAGTAACTCAATGGATAGCGTATGGCTATAGATATTAAGTCATTTATTGGTCTCCGATCACCCTCTACCAATGACTTATGGCAACAATCACAAGTACATTTCAATTAAGCTTCTTCAATATTATGATCTTCAACTTCGGATTTTATTTTCTGCTATGGGTGCTCGACTGAACTGTATGGTTGATAATGATCGTAGTCTAGACATAATTCATTTCATTTCATTCATTTTGCCATGACCAAATTCGTGAATGCTTCAATTAAAGGTATTTTTTCATCCTCATGACATCACTATTTATCTCAATCAGTGCTACACTAGTACTCTATCAAAGTTAATTATTAGTAACTTTACTCATTTTATGTAAATATACAACTTATCCCGACATTGTTAGTGTGTCCAGCATCGCAGAATGTGTGACATTCCCTAGTGGTGAAATTTCGTTTTCCTCATGTAGCTCATTCAGGCATCATCATGTAATAAACCGTTAACAACTGATTCATTACTTTTCTTGAATTTTAATTAAAAAGCAACGAAACAAAGAAATAGGGGAACAGGTTTTGGCTAATTCAGTCAGCTAAGAATAAGTAACAAGTCGTTGGTCGAGGCATCGTTACACATTTAACAGATAGCTGAAATTTATTCACTTTTTACTACTGCTGAACACTTTTTGCTCATTTGTGTGTGACGCTTTATTACATTTACCCACGTTAAAACACTGCATTCGAAGGCGCTATGAGAAGTGAAGTACTTAATTGAGGTTTGATTACTTAATTTTACACGTGGAAGTTCGGTACGCTTTGTGGCGTTTAAGATCCTCCACTTCGCCTGTTTAGCATTTCGTTTAATTTAAATTAATGCTACGGTCTCAGTGGAATATTTTTCATTTCAGCAAGGCCTCTCGATTCCGCTGCCCCACTCAATCCAACCGGTACTGGTTTGATACAAAAGTGGGTTCCTAGAGTTTGACCATTTATAATAAAACCAAAAGATCCTAGTTGTTTTCATTGTTAAAGTGAATTCAAAGTAATAATTAACAAACATTGCTTATGCTTTCAACATAAGGAGCGAATCGTGTTTCAGATGTGGATTAATTGGATTTTATAAAATCCTCACTTTATGCCTCCAGTGTATTGACCAGGAGCGGGTCAAGGGCTTCGTGTTTTGGTCCAAATGTCGAATTGTTTTCTTTGCCGATTTGAATATTAAGGGCGAGCAAGTTCTTATATCCTTTGCCTCTCCTAGACAACTGGGTAGCTGATCTGATCACCCACACTTTGTTGCTCATTTTTGGTGGAAAAAACTTTTATCAGATTTTTTTTCACTACGTGGTGCTGCAGGCTTGGTAATGCAATATAGTGCAGTGGATCACTAATCTGTACAAAGCTCCCTTATTTGATCACTTAGGTGCAATCTCTTTAAATGAAAAATAAAATTTGAGCTTATTTGCATAATGTTGATACGGCTTGAAAGTATTACATTCACGTAAGTATACGCATTTTAGTAGTCGAAAATGGAGGTAGAGTTCTCAAGGTCTAATAGCTATGGTATGCTAAATGGTACAACTGGTAGTGGGGCTCACTTCTAACTCACTGGCATATTCCACTCCAAGCATTTTTGCTGCAAACGTTATCCACTTCAATGTTGTATTGACACTTTTTCTACGACTGAATGGCATGGCTTGAGGATTCGATCATAACGATCGAGAGTGACTTGTAGCCCATCCCGGTATTTCCTTTTGTGTTCAAAAACTTTGAAATGATCACATCTGTAATTTCAGGTTTTTTAGCTTCTTATCATTACAATTTGTTAATGGTGAGACGGTGAAGAGTCGCAGTTTGTAAAAGTATATAAATGAAAATGCTCTTTTTCTGGAAGCAAGTTTAATTTTAATGGTGCTTTGCTAAACGGGTACTGTCGTACCACAAAGAGTTCTGATTCTTTATTATTTTTAATGGAACTGCAAATGCTTCTGAGCTCCTTTGAGTTTTCGAATAAAAACGTTGCATTTAGGTGCCTTACAACGACTTAAGATGGGTACTGACTTAAAATAGGTAACGATACTAGGTTTTCCTTCATTTGGAATACCAAACCCGTCGAAGATTTACCGCAGCTGAAGTAGCTGTAACTGGGTCGACCACAAAATGCCATGCTGAAAATGTGTGATTTGACACGTATTCAGAAAATTTGACCTTGACAATAAATGTCTTTTGTGAATTCAGTCAATCCTCTGGTTAATAGGTAGCGGATATACAGTTTGTGTACACGGTTTACACATTTTCCTCCCTTCCGCTGTAAGCACTCTTTGGACCCGCACTGTGCCCACACAAATAAAGGATCGTGTGTAGAGCTTCGATTTAAAGAAGCCATGCAACTCAAAAAACCCGTCACCCCTTGGTCCATTCATCCCTGATCTGCACAGCAAATACTTCCAATAATTGCTAGAACGCCCTCTGATATTTAGCTGCTTAAATATAAATAGGTGAGGACCCTGTTTTAACCTCTCAACGACTGCGTTTCTTGACCTTCCTTTAATAAGTGTCTTATCACCTTTCTATGTACAATTTTTTTGGTTTTAATGTACACCGTGCGTATGAGAAGTGCCCGCGAACCTCCGCTATTCATTTAGAGATTGAGTGCGAATGTGACTTTTTAGCGGTTAGGATGTGAGGAGTACCAGTCATTTTCTAAAATGATATATCTGTTAAGATTTCGCCACACTACTGGCAATACATCGCATTACACTTTCACTTACTGAATAATAACTGCCGCTTTATTTAGGCCCCTTCCTGAGAGTCAGGGTGAGAGAAGAAGAGTCACTCCCTTCAGCACGTCGCCATGTAAGCGCATTTGTTTCATGTTACCAAATCACGTCTCCATCTTAACGTCCTTTTGCGAATAGTCAATTTATTTCAGGACTAATTGTTAACTTGCTTCATGAATGATTTGATAGGGAATGGGTTTTAAAATTGCTCCACTGTTTTACCCTCACAGTAATGTGGTAAAGATAGATGCCCTTCCGGAGTTGCTTGTATGAATCTCGGGCATATTTTTTCTATTGCTGATATGTTCATCTTGCATAATCCTTCCCTTTTATAATACAGAGTCCTTTTCGATTTTCACAATGTCATGCGTTACCCTCAACGCCATCAAAAAAGATTACTCGTGTTTCTATTTTTACTTACACAACGCATCAAGGTCAAAAATTCAATTCTACTTTCCTCGTGGGGATGTGGATGAATTCCGGAATTCTTAATGCTTTTTTGGAGTCGTAGTCATTTCCAAAGGTTTTATTACTAACACACCAAAGCTTGGCGAATACAGACACGAACCTTAGAGACTGGGGGTCCCGTATGCTTAAACAGACTACTGTAATCGCTAAAGACTAGAATTTTTGCTTCAACTTCCCTGGTGGATGTCGTCGCTAGCAAAATACTTTTATAAGTCTGAAAAACAGTCACATTTTCCTGCCATCATGGTCTAAATCGTGTAATTTGACACCACTTATTTGCATTCCCAAACAGGCCAAACACAGCTGAAAAAAGCGCGCAATACACCCTTGTCGCACACACGAACCTTCTCGACCGCCACAAGCCAAACAGCACCAATCTTACAGGGCTCACAGCAGGAGCTATCGCCACTGAAGACCTTGGATTTGCCAACGCACATCAACACCACAATGGAAAAGGGTCGGCGGCCCGAGCAATGCCATTTGCGGGAGCGTGCATCTTACGGGGGTACCTCGGGAGGGGAGGAATTTTTTGGTTCTATCGAGGAGAACATTCGCAGTCCTCCCTCTGACGCCAACTATAATAGCGGCATGCTGACCACTTCCAAGATTTCCCTCTCCTCTCCCATCGGCAGTGGTATCCAGTCCCCCGAGAACTTCAACGTAATTAAAAGTGTACGTTCATGTTTCTAAGAGGCTGGCCTTTTGATCGAAAACTCTGCGGTGTTCGTTGGCACTTTGGTTCACAGCATCCCGATTGGGATTTTTAAAAATTCATTAATTGGGAACGGTTTCCTTTAGGACATCGGGTATGAGTCTACCCGTGTCATAACGGATGAATCCGTAGTATTTCGGACTACACTCATTGCTATCCAATTATCATGTTGAGAAGCTATGATTTTGGTCTGAGGAAGTGCATTATCCTTCCGCATTGCTTTGATTTTGCATGAATTTCATAGATCCGTAATTATTTTTGATGAGTCGCCTGATTTCCGACGCTAGTACCATGCTTCATTTTTTGCATAGCCACGTTTGGCAGGAACAACTTGCTGTGATTTCGATCGAAATAAGCTTTGAATTTGCTTTCATAGTTTTGATCAAACAATCATTCTAAGCACCCTTTATTCAATTTAATCCTCCTGTTTCAGGTCGCTCTTCGAGAACTGGTTTTCTTCTTTGATTTATTTGTTAAAATGGCAAAATAACTAATGTGTTCACTGGTCTGTTGCATTAATAAGCGAAAATTGTACTTGCGTAATTTTGAAATAACTCCCGTTTTGGGTGTTCTTCCTTCAAATTGTTGAGGTGCAAAGGAGTCAAAATGGAAATCCAAGGCTTTTAAATCACTCATTTATTGATGCATTTTTCAAGCAAATTGTAGTTTTCGAATGTGGTAACTACACATAGATGTAAAAGAACGTACCCAGTGCCATTGATAAATTATTTCGATTTTAGTGTTTGATTTAGTATGCATCTAGAAGTCACTCAATGTATACTTCTTCAAATACCTAATTTAAATTGAGGAGACGTCAGATTTTCTCATGTACTGACTTCAAGGAGTCTTTTTCGATGCTGGGGGTTAGATGGACGAGGCAAAGAAACAACTCTCATCAGCCTTGATGCAATCGAAGGCGAGTGTGGTAAATTGGTGGGTTGAGCAGACCATTAGTTCTGCTCGTCTTCCCAAACCCGCAAAATCGCTCTCCCGTACTCCCTCTGGCGATATGGACGGTGTCTCAACGACCTCCTCCAAAACCTCCCCAGAAATGATCCCTCCCTCCCGTGAACGCGACGAGCACGACTTGATTGAGGTTATGAATTTTTGCTGTACTACCTTATATTTTTATTGTTTCGTGATACCAAACGAAATAGGGAAAAGGATAGTTCTACCTTTGAAAATTCTACTAAATGACGTACCATGTCACAGAAATTACCACATTATGGACAAATTCAAATTTGTTTCAAAACACTCGCATATTCTAATAAACAAGCAACTATTATAACAGTGCCATATGTTATGAAATTCAATGAACTATTTTGCGGCACGTTATAGTCTATAAGTAGCCCGTTTTTCTTGTTTTAGTACCAGTAAGACTATGTGTATAAAAAGGCCTATGCTGTGGATACATGCGGTGTTCAAGAAGAAATCGTCACAACCTATCAGTATCATTTATGTATTCAGGACACGGAATTAACTCGGTTTTCATATTGTATTGAAACTTGATTAAACCCTCATGCGTTTTGGAGTTTATGATTGAGTGATTTACCTCTGCCAAGGCAATGAAGCAATGTCTGCATTTACGTAAATGCTATTTATTTTGCAAGGCACGAAATGATGATATGCTAAAACCTCTCAATAAATGTAACCCTTGTCTTCCTGCTTAGTGCATGTTTGATTTTTTGATCAACACTCTGGACGGTGGTGATTCGTTACAATCGCTGAACCGCCTTCTGAAATCCACCATCCGAAACGCCACGGTTACACCAAATCCCAAGTCATGTCACGCGCCTATGCTGGGTAGTCTCCCACGTCGAATCTCCACTTCCTTCTCCTTCGACAAGGTCCAGCCGACCTGCGAGTTTACCTTCGTCGCCGTGGTTAGTAGAATCCTACAGCAACAGAGGCTCACTATTCAGCCAGGAGTTACTGAGATGACATTCCCCGAAAATGTGGTCCAACAGCTTGTGGCCTTTATTGAAAGGGCCTGGTACGTTGTCAATCGCAGATTGCCCGAACCCCTGAAGGACGGTGGTCAGTGTCAAAAGAAACCGCATGAAATGCTCTCTTGGATTAAATTGATCAACGATATTGCTGGAGAGGCCATCGATCAGCTCGAGCGTAAGTCTGCGTGGACGATTAAAAATGTTTGGGCTTTCAAACCTCTTACCATGGACCATAAAATGCCTCCATCCACAAATAAAAGTATTTGGGCTTCATGAAAGTCTATCCTTGAGTTAGCCAGTTTACTATCAAATAAGCTCCATTTGTAATGGGGCACGGTTCCAATTGTGTATGTACTGCACCCACAGTTTCGGTTATTTGTGCACCTCGATTTACAAAAATCTAATCTGCAATTAGGAAAGCGAGAACCAGAAGAGAGTTTTGGAAGGTGAATTTTTGCATGCTAAACTTTCATAGTCTTTTGAACTGGCTATTGTCACTGCCATTTTACTAACATTGCCTTGTTTCAATGTTCTCTCAGGATGACTCATTTGCACACAACTTGCTCTAGGGATGAATTTAGTCGGTCTGCCACTTTAATGCGCTAACCCAGAGTGCTTGAATTACTTTACATTCTCTAGTTCAAGAGCAATCTATCATTCTTCGGCGCACCAAGACCATAAGCGCTGGTCAACGAATGAATTTGGGGGCGGGTTGTCACGTACCTCCACGAGTGCGAAGCTTGATGCAGCCACAGACCCCAACGGCATTCTTCGCTACGGAAGGCATGGCTACTTCTCCGTGGTTGCACTCGACACGCCACGTGAAGATCGTCTCTCCAAGCGCCTTGCCCGACTCTGGGCAGTCGTCCATGGTGCAGGAGTCCCCCACACCAGCCTCAATGATTTTACCAGCCGACTCACAGCTGACTGGTGTCGACTCCGATGACGTCAGTCTCACCATGACTCATTGCGACTCCGAGCCAGCCCCCTCTGTTCACGGCCTCCTCGGACGCCGTACCCAACTTCGTCGCAACGCCTACCCGCTGCGCTACGTGAAACGCCCCATCATGCCGCTTAATACTACTTCCTCGTCTAATTCGGAGAGGTATCACCAGCATAGCTCCGATACAACTGGGCCGAGCGATTTGAAGCACATCAATGCCCAGTATGTCATTGCGTGTCTTTTCGTAGCGATACTTGCTCAGATTGAAGTATGTATTCAATCCGTGTGTGTGTGTGTGTGTGTGACAGCGAAGCAACAGCTGATCCATGCTTTGCTACTTTTTTCGTTGACCCGATTCAACTCAGCCATCAGAATTGACTTGAGGCCACGTTTAACCATTTTCGTAGACCATGGCACACATTTACCAACGCATCTTCATATTCAAGACACGCACTTGATGTATTTGCGTGAAAGCCTTATGGTACACAGAGATGTGTTGACTAATCAATGATGCTTTACAGTTTCGCTCCAACTTGGTGAACTTGGCCTTGGGGAATTCCAGGTGGCCAGATGCTCTTGAGATCTTACTATAGACCTTTTTTTGATGTTCTTCACTGCAGTTTGCATCTTCGTGGATTACAAGGACTCCGTAGCATATTAGGATGGTTTTGTAAAGCAGTCGAAATTATAACACGCACAATTTTTAGTCCATGCGGTTTGGATCTGGATTTCGGGAAAGTGATATCGGCGCATTGAAACTTCTACGTATTTGACCACAGTTATAACAGAATAACTCGATACGTTCTAAGAGGCTTTGAGGAAGTATCTTTGTAGCTGACGGATATTCTATTTAACCATTATAAGGCGCATAACGAAGAAAAATATAATTAGTTTTATTAGTCTTATTGATCGACCAAGTAATGATTCCTGAACAGCTTTTCGGTTCTGGCTTGAGGAATCCATTCCTGAATGTTTCATTTGCCAACCACCCAACTGAACTGTATGCGTGGGTGATGTTTACCTAAGTGTGCGAGTTCAATGAAATACGCGTGTGCATCTGCCTTCTGTTCAAAGTATTTCCTATTTTGTTCGTTCTTTTTGAAGAATCACTGAAGAACTGAAAGAAGTAACTCAGAATTACAACCAACTTCTTCGAAGTGAACTTGAAAGGAGGGAGACCTACATTGCTGTACTCGAACGACTCGCGTGAGTTTGCCCCGAGAGCTCCAATAATCCCCATGATCCGTCCTTAATACCATCTACGGAGCTTCCAGCCTCACTTGTTCATGCACTTTACAAATCCAATTTTCTTTTTAAACTTTGTCACAAACATTTTAATGAAAGCTGATAACTTGTGCCACACAAGACGATGATTCGGTGCTTACTCCGAAACTAGAAGTGGATTGTGATACAAAAGCAGCTGTTTGTGCTCTGGATCCACCATGGCACTAATGTCCATTTTTGCTAACTTCTTCAGTAAATCCTCATTGTCTTTAAATGACGTACTTGCACCCGCTCTCGGTGTTGGCGAGGGAATCCACACCTACACAGGCATCTCCACTGGATTCCCTTCCCTTTCCGAATGGCTAAGGGAAATTGGAATCCCCATGAGTGAGATTGAACAAGTAAGTCATGCCCTCTGATCCTCCACATTATTACGTGATTTCTGGTAGTGCTTTACCGTCTCTATTACTCCCAGATTGCCAATCATGAAATCGACCAGAATGACTTTCTAGAGTTGATTACAAAGGACGATCTCTGGAGGTTGGGACTCAGGTAAGTAACTGAGGCTCAAAAATAATACTCTCATAGCCTTTTTAGCAGTGATAAGATTATCCAGGTCTTGTTGCACTGAGCGTTCAATTATTTTTTACACTATGATTTTGAAAGTTGGGCTTGTGTAAAGTGCTTCAAAGCCTATAATATCATCTTTAAAGTATTAAGGGACACAAATGCGAACATATTAGTGGCTAGCGTTTTGCAGTTTCGCTGCACACGGTCAGTATCCCGCTTCCATAGAGGCACTTTTCTTGTTTTTCTCTGAAACTGTTAGCCATTTCTATGAAAAACGTACGAATGGTAAAATGCATGTGTAAAGTTTTTGAAGATCCGTTTAGAACAATGAGGTATATAGTTGATTTGCAAGATTCCATGCTTTTAGGGGTGGATCTGTGCTGCGAATCTGGGGTGCTGTCTGTAATCTGCGGAGAAAATTTTTGTCCAGTCAAAGGAGCGAGGCAACAGATGAACAAGCCCGGTCTGAGTTCTAGTGACCGCGCCTCCCCTCCTATATTTTTGTGCGCGTGTGATAAAACTTAACTTTTTTTGTTTTTCTTTTGTATACTCAATAATGCCAAAGGTTTTTAGCATCCCACACGTTCCCTACTTTGTTTCTGTGCAAGCGAATTTGGCTGCTTGGGTGGCAAAAAATAGCTGAGCAAGAGGTCTGCACTATCCCTCGATAAAGTTGTGACAAACTAGTCCCATTGAATTGTAACTTTAAACACTTAGCTAACTTTGGTAAGCAATAAAGTTTCAGTGATTTCTTTGGAAAGAATTTGTGGAGGCCAGATCTTAAAACCCATTTGCTCGCTATTCATTGTCGGCGTCTTCGATTAGTCAAATGCTGCGGGAAAAGCGATTTCATGTTAAGGCTGAAATGAATGTGTATTGACTTCATCACCTTGGAAAGTCTGCATCAGGAGTTCATTTGATTTCTCGTTAGTCTACTCACGACCACAAACATTCTGTTACGCGATTGCATATTGGGTCACACTTAACACTGAGATTTCATTTCTTGATTAGCTAAATCACTTGTAGCACTGGACTGAGCTTCACTCCGCTTCCATTCCAATCTGAATCGCTCATCACTATCCCATGATTGTTTCAATAATAAAGCGGTTTAACAACCTACCAAAGAAAACACATGGTTAGTAGAGCCAGCGATTTTTGAGGCTTGTACTTCCAGGAAAGACAGGCTTTGTGTAACGGAGGAGTACTACTGACAGTTCGTCAATTCTTCCAAAATTCTCTGTCCATAAAGTTATTTGAAGAGCGATGAAGAAGGATTGAGAGGTCAAGTGCTGTGGAGCATAAAAACCGCTTTTTTTACTCATAGCCCCATTTGGAGCTAATGTCTTCGGAAATCCCTCTCACTGTTCACGGAAGAGTTCTATATGCGGTTGCTCGAAGCTAGTTTTGAATGCGTGAAAATGACGCAGCCCAAACGGTGAGACCGATATGGAAATGCCAACCAGTCTAACTAGTGCCAACACTATCACTAAGCGTCTCAACAATATTGGTAAGTAATTGTCTGAGATTGGTTAAATGAAAATAAGTGTTTAAAACATCATAATCTATACAAATGAATTGAACTCATGGCACTTTTAATCTTGCAATTTGGATAGTCGAGTCATTTTGGCTGAGTTCACAAATCGTAGAGGCACATCTGCACTTGTGTAAAGTATATTCGATGACTGATTATAAAGAGCGAAATTGCGCATTCTGAGGTTATTAAACAGAATAGGAGGGAATCATATTGAATCAGCAGTGCCGTGTAGAAAGGAAATGATAGTAAAGTAACCCGTTTACGGTTAACCGCAAGCACAACCGAGAACAGGCGGATGACGTACTTCAGAGCAATAGATGATGTTGAGTGCAAGTGTTTGGTAATTTCGCAAAAATGATGCTGAAGACGGTTAGGTGGGAGGAGTTGTTGTGCATCACAGGATGAATTTCGCTAACTGCGAAAGCTACCAAAAAGGTTAAACAGGCAAGGTTGTCACTCGGCTCAAAAAGTTGCTGTAAGATGAATAACTTCAATTATTATCCACCAGGGATTCTTAATAAAGGCTTATTTTATTCCACTCTATCAAAAAAAGTTAGCTAAATCCCAAATACTGCAGGACGCAAGTAGACCTTCAAGTCTTATCAACATATTTTCGTTATAAGTACGACAGAAAGAAAGTTAAATAAAAGTCGCCAATTTAACTGCAGACATTACCAGGCAAATTGAGTTGATGCGTCGGTAACATCACAACTGCCACGTCAACTTTCCAGCATTAGATGATGGTTTAAAAAAAAGCATTCAACTTCCCTCATTTCAAACGTCTTTATGTTTCAGTAGCATGGCTTAGTTGATTCTGATTGAATGATGTGAAGGTTCCAAGCTATTACATTATAATGCTAATTGGTAGCAGAGATTATTGGACTACCAGTGTAATTACACCATCCAGCGACCAAGAAAGCCAACCCAAAATGCCATTTTGGTCTCGGTCGTGGGAAATCGGTAAATTTGACTTTTTATCACAAAAAAAAGTGGGAACTAAAAGTGAGAGTGCTTTGATCCAAAGCAACAACGGGCGAAGTGGTCAATACCAGACAGAATTGGTTTCTCGCAAATGAGCACACTTGTTGAGCTATCATGTGGAAGGCAACCAACTGCGTTAATGTGGTGTTGTTAGGGAGAAATAAATAAATAAATACCGAAAGCACAAAGCGATTTAGCCACTGAGGTGTCCATCATTAGAAGCTACTGTTCACAAAAGAAAGAAGATGGTAAATTACACTTCAATAACATCTTTCGCCATTAAAAGCAACCGACTTAGCTCTAACTACGCTCGTTTCTATCTAACTCCCATCTTTAGACTGCCAATGTCACGTTGCATTGCATTGCTGGATATGGAGACGGTAAATAGCATTCGGAGAAAAAGTATTCCCCGTTCTAATGTCCTGTTGCCTTGTAAAGGCGGACTTTCTTTTAGCCGACTGACCAATTCAGATTGCCTCTAAGTGTTTCTTAAACAAGCAAAATTCTATTAAATGGACTTCAAACGTAATTTATAGATCTTGAGCAATAAATAAATGATGAAAAGTTGGGTCTGCAGTCCACCACACACACAAGCCAAAGCGCCATGGCGATGAGACAATGCCTGTCCTCCCCAGCTGTGGAGTGGCTAGTGAGTCCATCGTTCAGGCCTAACCAGCGCCATAGCCGTTTGCTCAGCGGACTTGGGAATGCAAGTGTCGTTGCGCATCACAATGCAGTCAACAAACGCCCATTTCCTAACGCCTCCTTTCGACACGAAGTGAGGGATAATATGACAGGATTTGGAGCTCACTGTCACCTCTTGTCCATGCATGCAACACTCGTGTACTTAGCTTCTATCGCCACTTTCCCAGTTGATGCAGGTGTCATCAACTGTTCCACCACTCCTCTTCAGCATCAGCAACGGTTCTTCAGCGTCGAGCTCGACTCACCCGCGGTAGCAACACAGATTCTCATTCCAATCGCGGATGGAGGATGGGTCTCAGCATGATGCATCTTTGTCCGACTCATCACCAAAACCCAAGCATTCCCTGGTGGTACACTCCACAACTACACTCTCTCCGAATGTCATGCAACTTCGAGTGGAAGCTTCTGCAACCTTGAACGTGAACCTTAGCTGATAAAGCGGGCAGCTTCTAATCACATCCATCAAGTGAAGGAATCGCATAATTTACACGTCCCCAAAATTTATAAGTCATTATGTAGGGTTATACCAAAAAAATGCACCAAGTTCGAGCCAATCCAATGCAATGCCGAGACTACTTGGTCTTGCATTTACGTCAGCGACGAAATGGTCGTCAGACAACATGACTGACAGCCAGTTGAAATGACAATTACTTTTAATATTTTAGGTATAAGATTACAAGCTTGACGGTACTCACTCACACATCATTCTCGATCGGCGAGTTTCTTTGACACCCTTAATCGTCTTTATATAATCATCAGTGATCTTATGTGCTGGAAATGGTGCATGCTACACTTGGGTTCTGGTATTGTATTTTGAATGCAATCAAATGCACGCTGATGCCTTTCAGAAACACTAACCCAATGTTTGCAAAATTGCGCATAATTCAATGATTCCGCACCCTTGTGTAAGGCGATTAGCCATTAAGTCAATGCATCAGGGATTATGCTACAGATTCTAACACCATGACGACTATCCACGTTACAAAGGGACACCTGTTCAAACAGCCCCGATGTGCCGTGAATAAAGGTCATCTACTTTGCTTCAAGTTATTTGTCCCAGTTAATGCAAAAATGAGAGGAAAGATTGCTGTCTTTGAGGCATCTTTCATTAACGAAAGTATGCATGTGGCTATAAAAGGATTCTACGGGGACACTTCGACTTAACATGAGTATGAATGGTAGAAATCCACGTGCAGTGCTCCCATATAATTGATATCGATAAGATCTTTATTGTCGTATAATACTCCCGATTTTCACGACAGTACTTCCGCAAAACAATAACCACTTCTAATGAAAACGAACGCATTTGAGTTCAACATTTTAATCAAAGACGAATTGCAAGTCACATGTCTAATAAGTTGATGAGAAGAAACACCCACTGAATCCTACTACTGTAATCTGGTCAGAATGGAGGCAGTGCACGAAAAATTCGCAAGAAAATACACCGTGACTGAGTCCAGTAACCATAGGAAATACCTAAAAGCATCCATCTGTTTAACAAAACAGCAATACGCTTGGTTCAACTAACCTGCAAGTTTAGGCAATGAAAACTCAGACAATAATAGGATAATAACCTCATGCTGCGCGACCTAATTACAATCGAACTTTTTGAAGCCAATGTTATCATCCATCTACTCAACGGAATCCGAATCAAATTAAGTGATTATATTTTTTTGCAACGGAAAAGATGGAATCAAGGTTTCGATCTGCACACCCTACAGCTCTTACGTTGCTTGGCGCGAATGCAAGTGAGTTCAACCAGTTTGCGAAGTGAATGTGTCAACTACAGTTTGCAGCCCCTGACACGCAAAAAGCACGCCCCACATCTACTGGCGAGGCGCGTCAACCCCAGTAAATATACAAGTACGACCTAATCTACGTTCATGGACTCACCTATTGGTTATGACGTATCAAATTCTTCACTACAGCATTAGGAAATTAGCAGACTTACTCTTCCTGTAGTACAAGTCGAAGCAGTAAATAGTGAGAGCGAAGGTGTGATAACGGTAGGTGCTGTGAAATATCACGATTCGAAAGGAACTAGAATTGAGGCTAACCTGAGCGCAAATAAATATCGATGAATGCCCGAAATCAAACAAGGCGGGAGTAAAATATCGGTGATATAAACCAAATATAGTGCAGCATTATTGTAGGATAAGTGATTAATTTATGAAGAGTGACAGAGTCGTCAGTAAACACAGTCTTCTCTTACACTTTGGGCAGTTTAGTACAGAATTCGATGCGAGAATACATGGGAAAACAGGGGATTTAATAGAACAAGGCATAAGCACTTCAGGTCAACCGCAAAAAGGAAGATCTTTTTGATTTAGGGAAAGGGTAGGGGGATAGGGGGCAGATGGAACAAGGAAAAGGACACAGCCTGAAAACAAGACCAACCAGAAGGAGAGATACCATCTGCGAGAAAGCAGAGGAAAGATGACGATGAAGCTACTAAAATGTATAGCCAGGCGTCACCCACCTAATAGTACCTCCGCACTGGTTCCATGTAGTCACAATCCTCAACTTTTGAAGAGCTCAACGTTATATCATTGATAACCTGCGTTTGGAAAAGCATGCGTAATACTCATGAGTGGAAATGTTCTAAAAGAGCATACAAGGCAGCGATTCAAAAAATAAACTGAGTCCTATTAGTTCCCAAGGCTCCATGTAAGGTCCCCTAAGAGCTTAAAAACCCCTGGTCATACAGAGGATACGCATCATTCAGAACGATTATTTCCTCAGTCAAGGGTGTGCTGCTCGTCCCAAAGAAATGATGAAATCACAGCGCAGGCAAAGATGTTAAAATATGCAGCGTTGCGAGGAGAATGTGTGTAACCGTGACTAGCAGGTCCGGTGCCGAAGCCAACAACGCATCCATTCGAATGGGAACACTCAAAACAAACTGAATGTACTGAAGGCTGTTAGATTAAAAATCGAAAGACGAGAGTTGATCCCTGAAACGATAGTCAAGAAGCACCTTAGCCGAGTTAGAGTGGGGTGAAGCGTTAGTGGAACCAGGAGACTTACGACAAGAAGTCAAACTATGCGCGAAATCGGCTTGCTGTGGCCTAAATCAGGAAAAGAAGTAAACCTACTAATCAAATACCCATAGGCTCAACTAATGTCCAAATGAGTCACGTCGCGACTTTTCATAAAACGTGTAGAATTAGTAATTTAAAAAGCCACTTGTTACCTCTGAATCAATGTCGGAATCAACGTCGGAGACATTGCCTGAATAACACTGTTGTGGAGGCTTGAATACATTAGTAGAGAGATTTGTCGTTGAGGAGTAGCCACCGGCGTGGGAGGAAGGCGAACCACCAGTCGTAGTTGCAGAACGAGGTGTCTCCTGTAGATGGTTACCGGTGGAGGAGCCCGGGAGTGCCTCACCAGCTACACAGACGCCACGATCGTCTGTAGGATCGGTCGTAATGGCGTATTCGCCCTCCTTTTCCAGTTCTAGCCTACTAGGCCGCTGGGATTGCTGTTGCGATTGGTGTACGCCTGAGGACAAAGTCCTTGAATTTCAGGTAAAATATGAATGAGATGCAGAAATACGGTATGCACGCAAATAACAATGCCCTTCTTAAACAATTTTGGGGCTTCTTGAAAAAGACGAACGAATTTAGACTTACTTATCAGTAACGTGGCAACCCGCTTGTTCCCGTGGAAAATCACCTAAACCGCAAACTGAAAGTTAGCTTTTAAAATGCATCAAAACAGAACGACCACTGGAGTGGCAACTTTGCATTCTTATTTATTGAACGGAGCCTTAGAATGCAACAATCTTTTGCGAGAGTGAAGTCGAGTGCCTTGATAATAAGCAAGTTTGATTAGAGAATAAAAGTCAAAATGCAAAAAGAGGCTTACTGAAGTTCAAAAATAGCAAGGAGATGTAGAACGCAGAGATTCAGTAGGAACACCATTTGAATTTGAAATGAGTGCAGTAAGGTGTACAAACAAAAGCTCGCCTATTTTCTCCGCAGAATCGACAAGGTGAGGTGGAGAACGACGCTGGTGCTGGTCCTTAGGGGTGGTGGGAATTCCTGGCGGTGACGAGAAATTGCTATCAAGGTTTCCAGGAATACTACCATTATTGCAAAATGGTTTGTCGAACCCACTGAAAATGGAATAGAACTAGTCTGTGACGTGAAAAAACTCTTAAGTAAATAGTGCTAATTTTCATCCCCATAGATAACAGTAAAAACCTTCAGTGTCTTCGAATTGTTACTCAGAAAGCGGATAGCGGATAAAGGGGCAACAAGGCTCTAGTTAATAACTGTAAATAATATTAAGTAGGTAAACAGCCCAGGTTTGGTTAAAAAATGTCGCAAACACATGATCAGATTGTAGGTGTAAAAAATTCCAGACATGCCGCGATAATATGTGGGGGGTAAGAGAGAATGAAGCTTACTTATCTGAGTCCTGATCCAACTCGACAGCTAAAAGGATAAGGAACAAAAATGTCGACTCCAAGTACCAAAAAGAAATGAGAGCTGAGTTAATACAACCAAGTACATAAGCGTGTGTAATTTAGCACACAGTGAAGTTCCGGGTCTGAATCAAGCGATAGGAAAAAAAGAGACATAAGAGCTAAAGATTAAGTAACGTAATGGTAGGTTCTCAACGCTTATGAAATTAAAAAGGCAACCTTTTGACAACTGCAGAGGCTCGATTGGAAGATTGGCGAACGCTTCCAGTAAGACGGGAAGTATAGGAGTTTTGTCAGGAACGGACGATAAATTGTACCGCTGAATCAAGTCACCCCTCAGTTCTAGTTTGAGTTTACCCTAATAACTTAACACTTACAACTGCGGTGGAACTTACAAGCCCTGTTTCATGCATAAGAACATTCAAAGTCTTATTGAGTCCGAGAGACTGCAAGAAATCCACTAACAAGGAGACAGCGGTGATACCTTTCTAAAAGTGCGCCTTTCTCAAAGTATCATTACCATTCTGCCTCGATATTAACGTATTTAGAGGTGAAGGAGTTCGTTCGACAGGCTGTTTTGTTTGGCGATAAAATGCAGCATAAACGGCGGCACTCAACTGGTCCTAGAATGAAAATGATTATGCCATGAATAATGCACTTGTATTTGTTTAAGTGTGCCATCAGCCTTAAGCGCTTCAAGCAAGCATTCTTTGAGGCCAGAATCGTCACCGTCAACATCGGGACCAGTCTCTGACATACCGCCTACTCACACGAAGAAGTGCTATTCAAACGAGAAATGCGACACTGCCTGCTGATTGACTACAAGGTCACTGCTATTTTTGGGAGTTGCCAATATTGCTTAAAGGAAATGAAATCCGTTGTAAATGAACTTACGGAGATTGTAACTCAATTGCTATTAAAAAATTCTGCTAGCTGTGTGATGAAGCACTTGCTTACTAGGGATGCTAATTACCAACTTCAAGCCTTGTGAGAATTCTACATTTTCTGAATAATGCACTATTAATTTTTAAGTCTTCAATTATCTATCTGCTTACAGAAAAGACAATCTTTGCATTTAAGATGCCTAAGCATAGCAGGTTTCCTGAAAACCATTTGGACAACGCAGTATTTTGGTGAATGAATTACACAATAATAGTGTTGTAATACTTTGTTTGTTCTGACTATTGGCTCCGATTCCGACCACCTATGTGGTCATTTTACTCTAGCTGGGTAGACTGGCCTCTGAGCCTTGTAAACAGCCTCAAACCCACTGTTTGCTTGATGCATGCATTCTGCTTTAGTTGTAGCGTCCCACGACCTCCTTGAAGGTTGAAGAAGACATAGCACTTGGACATAATATATGTTTTGGGAACAGAGGGCTTGGAGACTGTTGGCACGGTCAGCCTCTTGTGTCAGCCATCACAACGTAATCAGTGCTGCAAGAAACACCCACGAGCTAACCGTGCAAGCCATCGAGATTAAAGCGCATGTCTTCTTGTAGTGCACATATATTAGTCTTCCTCTCCCACGACAATGCGGCACAGTGAAAGATGAGAGTACGAATCCAAATTTTTGGACGAACGAAGGCACACACTGTAATTCTTTGTTTGTTCGAACTGCCGGTTTCGGTCACTTGGGTGGCTATATTGTACTGAGCCGGTTGGTCGGCCTCCGGGCCGTGCTAACAGCCCCCAAGTCCTCTGTTTCCAGAATACATGTATTCTACCCCCAGTACTATGCCTTCTTTTACCTTAAAGGGAGTCTCGGGACGCTACACACACAACACATATTGTGATTCCAGGCTTTTCGGATGCCGTGGAAGAAACGCGAGGGTATCGTATAACGCTGAGTGAATGGGGCAATCGGGCCTCATAGGAACTGGATGCACGTGATCCAAGTGTACAAAGCATGAAACGACGCTATCGAATGGCGTCCTGCACATTCTACATCTGAGAACAGGAGAGATAGCTTACGGAGGATGCTTGACGACAACGTCGCTGATCCTCCTTGGCATTTGCAATGGACCTAAAGTTCACGGCTAGTGGCGCTTCAGTTGTTAATAGCTTCCCTGTCGAACATGAGGGCGAGGGAGGTGCCGAAGATGAAAGTCGATCTCGACCCTTCTGTTATGGGATGTGAGGGATTCTCCCATCCGTAGCACATTCACTTCTTTCACACCGCCCAAGTTTGCTAGAAGCGGTATGGAGCAGAATAAAATCCATCTAAGTCGGATCCGCTTTCCGCTGCCACCAATGCAGCGTCCCGAGACTTCCTTTAGGGTAAAAGAAGGCATAGTACTAGGGCAGAGCATATATTCTGGAAACAGAGGGCTTGGGAGCTGTTGGCACGGCCCAGAGGCCGGCCAACTGTCTCAGTACGATATGGCCACCCAAGTGACCGAAATCGGCAGTTCGAACAAACAAAGCATTACATTCAGCCCTAGTACTATGCCTTCTTTTACCTTAAGGGAAGTATCGGGACGCTACAAGTACAATACAGTTACCAAAGTGACCAAAACCGGCAGTTCGAACAAACAAAGCATTACACTAGTATTATGCTTTTGTTTGTCTTCAAGTAAGTTTAGAGACGTTATTGTAATACTTTGTTTGTTCGAACTACCGGTTTAGGTCACTTGGGTGGCCATATTGTACTGAGTCGGTTGGTCGACCTCCGGGTCCTCTGTTCCCGGAATGTATATATTCTGCCCTAGTACTGCGCCTTCTTCTACCTTAAGGGGAGCCTCGGGACGCTACATTATAAGTGCAAATCTGTTGATCGTTTGTATGACCCTCGGTCTTGGTGGAAGGCTGTTTCGATCCTCCAACTTCCTGCCCGGGTTTTATGCCTTTCTTCGTCTTCAGAGAAGTCTCGAGGGGTTAAATTTTATGCAAATGTGTATTTTTCTGAATTTTTTTTCAGTAGCTACATTTTTTATCAAAGTGGAAGAAGTTGCGTTTTGAGGCACTAACACTCCCCAATGCGTGTTTGCCTGAATAAACCGAATTTTGTGAAGACAGATTTACGTTAACATGCGAACATTTAACTAAATAGTCCTGCGTCATGCCTCTCTCCCAAAAGAATCCAATTTTTAAAACAAAATAATAAAATTTTCCAAGAATTCACCAAATGTAAATTAAAGAATCACAGACACTTTCTTCTTCAAAATTTTAAAGTTGATTGGCGTGAACACCTTCCTCGCACTTAGTTTGGGGCCTGGAAAATTTAATATAAAATATAATGTATCGCTTCATACTCGTTTAATTAGAAACACAAATGTTCCATTCCGAATGATATATGAACTAAAACTAAGTAAAACACTGTCTGAATTGCTGTAATTTAGTACTTGGGTACCTTAAATGCACTTTGCGGGCGAGAAGGAGGACAACTAAAACCCGGTCGTGGATGAATGCGGTTTCGCTCCTGAGTCCGATATGCTCTCATCGTAACTACATCGACTTTGCTACCGCATGTCCTCTCTGTGTCTATAATAAACGTGTCTAGAAACATCTAGCCTCCTCATAGCAGGGGTAGTAGAAGGGAAGAGGAGGAAAGGGAAGAACTGCCTACAGTGGTGCGCCTAGTACCCTCTGAAGACGGAAGAGGCTGTAAAACTGGGGTACCATATGTTTCGTCGACGTACAGAAAGGATTAAAGGTTAATGGGATGGTCCAGATGCAAGTTGTCCGGAATAAGCACAAGGCGAAAACTGAATTGCTCGCGAAACCAACATGAAGAGTAATTAACTAATTAAAGCATTGCATTGCTATTTTTCGAATTTGCATAAACCTATTTAGTGCACTAAACAGTCGTTTTCTGTGCTCATCGTTTACTTAATTTATAGTGTTTTGTTCAACAATGTGCTCATCTACGCTCAGCTAAAGTAGACTAAGGAAATTCCATTTTCAATGATATATCGCCCAATATCGTGGGTAAATATGTTTATTGGCACGCATGAAAACTTGCCTGATGTAAAAAAACTGGTTAAAAATTATTTTCATGCTGATAAAGTGGTTAAAAATTGGATGGTATTTCAAGATTACTAAACACCAGTCCCATGTTTTTAGAATAAACTTTCCTACCCTTTGAGCAGCGCCTTTTGCAGTTCGTACGGCAATATAGCAGTGTTACTAATTTGACATCTAAGCTTTAACCAAAAAATACACGTCGTGTAGTTGTTTCGGCATAAACAGGTGTAGCGTCCCGAGACTCCCTTTAAGGTAAAAGAAGGCATAGTACTGGGGGGTAGAATACATGTATTCTGGAAACAGAGGGCTTGGGGGCTGTTGGTACGGCCCAAAGGCCGACCAACCGGTTCAGTACAATATAGCCACCCAAGTGACCTAAACCGGCAGTTCAAACAAACAAAGTATTACACAAGGTTACACCGCACACACGTTTATATAATCGGCTTTTAAATGCCCATCCGAAGGTGATGCCGCAAATATGAAAACAGATGTGCGTAAATAATGGTGTGCGCTGTCCAACTCGACCCAATCAAGACAACTTATAAACTGGACAAATAAAGTGCAATTATAAAACATCAACTCACAGCATTTCCGACTAAACAAAGATGGTTGACGTGATTTGTAAACATAATAATTTCGGGTAGTATCAATGATGTACTGCAGCTCTAATAGATATGCAAAACACATTGGCTTGTTCTTGTGCTCCCGTTGGTCTCTACCATTTGAAAGTCGTCTTGAACCCTCACATTATAGGGTGTCGGTAACACTCGATGGATGTGATTAGAAGCTGCCTGCTTTACCAGCTAAGGTTCACGTTCAAGGTTGCAGAAGCTTCCACTCGAAGTTGCATGACATTCGGAGAGAGTGTAGTTGTGGAGTGTACCACCAGGGAATGCTTGGGTTTTGGTGATGAGTCGGACAAAGATGCATCATGCTGAGACCCATCCTCCATCCGCGATTGGAATGAGAATCTGTGTTGCTACCGCGGGTGAGTCGAGCTCGACGCTGAAGAACCGTTGCTGATGCTGAAGAGGAGTGGTGGAACAGTTGATGACACCTGCATCAACTGGGAAAGTGGCGATAGAAGCTAAGTACACGAGTGTTGCATGCATGGACAAGAGGTGACAGTGAGCTCCAAATCCTGTCATATTGTCCCTCACTTCGTGTCGAAAGGAGGCGTTGGGAAATGGGCGTTTGTTGGCTGCATTGTGATGCGCAACGGCACTTGCATTCCCAAGCCCGCTGAGCAAACGGCTATGGCGCTGGTTAGGCCTGAACGATGGACTCACTAGCCACTCCACAGCTGGGGAGGACAGGCATTGTCTCATCGCCAGGTCGCTTTCTCTTGTGTGTGTGGTGGACTGCAGATCCAACTTTTCATCATTTGTCTCCAGCATCTTGCTGAAGACCGACCAGTTAGGAATAAGTTTTATCCATTTGCTATGTCACAACTTTTTCGAATGCAAAAGTGTGCGTGAAGAAATTTGTAAGTTAGTATTTTACGTCTAGATTACTGCTGCTTCCTTCGATTAAGCCACAGCCCATTTTGGCACTTTTCAGCATAGAGGCCTATGCATCAAAATTATGACAATATCATCAATAAGACTTAGAATGGCAAATGATGCACGTGTGGTGCTCACAAGAAAAGAACTTCTGACCTCTGTCTGTTATCTGCTCATAGCATAGTACAACGTTACCTCAATAATTTGTCATAGCTGCCTCGCTACTTTGCAAGATTTTCAGCGCTTCTTACTGGTCTGCTGCATTTTATCCAATTCTTTTGAAGCAGAGCTCACAACCTTTAATTTGCCACCCTCACTTATCGCCTAGAGATCTTAAGAGTTGAAAGCGACGGCTCTCAAGTGCTGAATCACGGGTTAATACCAATGGCGCATACGTACGCGGATGAAGAAGACCTTAGCACGGTGGACAAAAAGCCCTCCACTTGTTATGCAAAGTTTAAGAAAGGATTAAAAGACAACCTTTTTACTATTTTAACACTTATTGGCGTGATCATTGGCTTCGGCATTGGCTTTGGAGTAGGCAAATCAAAACCCTCTGAAACGGCAGTAACATGGATCGGTGAGTGCTTTCCCTTCACCCCTACGCATTCCGCGTCTTATTCATCGACATCCTAAAATTCGTCCCTTTTTCCATAAATCACTTGAATCTACTGTTCTATGCACCTTTTTATAAACTCATATTAACTTCATTTCCGACTATACTATCCCCACGACTTTTCGAAGATGCATGTTAATAGTGTTTTGCTAATACATTCAGTTAAGATAGGAATCTGCATTGTGGCCTGCACCATGGCGTTCACATTTTACGAGTATGCACATTCAAGAAAACATCTCCACAGTTTCTGTAAATCAAAGAGAGAACAGTATTTTAGTGATCATCACTGAAAGCAAATTCCTACTTCATTTGCCGTTAAAATCTGTTTTCTACTATCCAGCAATGCCGGGAAAGATATACATTCGACTACTCCAACTCACTATTTTACCGGTCATTGCCGCAAACATCATTGTTGGTAAGAATTTTGTTGTCCAACTGATTGAATGCATGTGATTCCACTTACACAAAATGAGGAGCAAATTGCCATCACTAAGATTTTGCAAATTTTAGTTATGGGAAGGATCGATCCTCGAAAAAACGGTAAAATGGGACTGGCAGCATTCTTGTTTGTATTCTGCTTTGACATTATCAGTGGCGCAGTTGGTGTCATTATGGCCGTTCTCATTAAACCAGGTGAGTTTTACAGCAAAGAACGTGACTACCAGGAAAAGACAATTTCATCACAAACTACCAACCTAATAGTTCAGTTAGTTTAGGGCTGATGAACTGACAAAATTTGTGGTTTTTGATGTAGCATGCAATTTACACAGTCGCATTGGTTTTGGAAGTTATCGAGACAAATTTCTCAATGCATTTACTTATCTACTTATCGTACAATAACTATGCGGAATACGTAGAACTCTACGCTTACATGTATTCTCCCTCTTTTTTTTACCGAATTTTATTTCCTATCTATCTCAATGCCATTGATACACCGTTTCTGTTAATGTTTCAGGTGTGTCTTCGTCAATTGCCGCAAACCAAACGGTGGAAGAACCAGGACCTGATGATGCTCCTGTTTCGACGTCTGATGTATTTGCCGATCTCTTCATGTTAGTATTTACCTTGGCAAAGTTTTGCTGACTGAAAATGTATTACAGTACTTGCGACAATATTTTGATGACAGGTTTCTTCTTTTGCTCTCAAGAGCTTTACTTCCATTTTATTCATTTATTCCCTGACACGCATCCATATATGATATAGTTTTATAGTTAATGAAATATTTTCATCCAAAAAAATTTTAATGAATTATGGCCAAATAACTCTACTGTTGAGTGTTGGATATGGCATAACTGGAAACCACTTCCATGGTAAGTGGGCTACGCTGATGCGTAAGAAGTTGGTAAAAATGGTTTTATATGTGTTCTAATTGAATCCAAAAGAAAGTAATGAAAATCAACAGTAAAACAAGACTCCATACATCAGTCTGAGAATTCACTTCAACAAGCAATTATTTGCATCTCCTCTAGGAACGTGTTTCCAGACAACATAGTTGGTCTCACACTCTATCAGGTAGGTCGTTCCTGGCATACTGGTTGGCCATTCGATTCATTTGTAACACAATGCATGAAATTAGGATATTTTATGTCACTTTATGGTATAAATCACATTACGGTGTGGTGACAACTAGGTAGTTGTTTCAAAATTCCTCCTTACTTCTTACAGAGTAATAAAATACAAACACCTCTTGTTCTTGTCCATTTTATAGTCCTCATATTAGTTTCTCCATCAGTTGAAATGGACAACTTGGTATGTAGACGGTATTTTGCGTTTGTTTTGCCACAGCAGGTGTTGTGCTCGGTCAAAAAAGGGTTCAGAATAGGGATGGGTGAATACTAGGATGTTTGAATTACATAAAAATGAAGATAAAAAAGGGCTTACTTGTTTCCACTGGCTTAGACGAAAACCATACGTCGGTGGCCTCATTTTCCCAACAAAACCGATCCGATACCGGTACAAATCAGACTTGAATCAACCGATATGATAGGTAAGTTGCCCATTTATGTCATTTTTTTCACTTAAAACTCATGAAAAACGGCTAATCTCCTTTGACTAGATTAGTACCACTAAATTCTCAGGTTTCAAGATAACTGCTCACTTTCAAAACGGAATTTAAGAAACTTAAAATAAAAGTAACGATTTTGAGGCTAATTTATCATGGAAATTCTGAGATTTGTATTATAGGCGCTGAACCAAATATAATTAGGCTCCATACCATATAATCATGGGGGATGCTAAAATGCACGAGACTTTACCTCCACTGCACTTCCCTTCACAGGACTCATATTCACTACGATCTCCTTTGGCATCGCTGCTGGTGCTGCTGGTGAAGGGGGAAAAGCTTTCATCGACTTCTTTGAGTCTCTTGGCAATACTGTCCTCATTCTTATGCGATGGTTCTTGCAGTAAGCTTCACCATACTAATGTTAACATTTCAACCCACCCTTTAAGAACTAAGCCAAGCTGAGTAATGTTTCTTGAAGTAGACTTTCCACGGCTGACTCGAAAATGCAAGAAAATGGCAAATTGGTTCAATTTCGTTTGGCAGACTATTTCTTTTTGTACTATTGATGGTGCTACCTCTATCGACTGTTTCCTTCGAACGTCTTTATTTAAGAGTAAAAATGCTGTAAGGTATCACAACACGCTTGATTGCAGGCTTACACCGGTGGGCGTTTGCTTCATGATTGCGGGAGCGGTTGTGGACGTGGACAATGTATCTGAAACCTTCCAGGGTCTCGGTCTCTTCATGGCTACGGTATTGGCAGCGCTGGCCATACACATGATCCTACAAATGGTCGTCTATACCATCGCTTCCTTCCGCAACCCTTTCCGCCTCATTTGGATGGGTTTCAGAGTCTTCTTCCTAAGTTTCATCACCACTTCACCGTGAGTGCATTTACTCCTCTTTAAACCTTGCGATATCCATATCTATTAATGGATCTATTTGAAAATAGCATTGTTCAATTATAAAGCGAATTCACTAAAGTTTTTTAGATTAAATTCATGCAAATTAAATTCATGGTCTTATGGCTACCATCTTTTAAAGACGCCATTAATAACTATTCCAAAAGTAATCATTTTTTATACCGTCCATTTGGGAGCTAAAATTGTAATAAAGAATGTCTACCCATTTTATTGCATTGGATCGGCTAAAAACGCGGAAATTAACAGCAAGACAAAAAAGAAACACTAGACAAACCATAATTAAATGAAAATGTTTCTATCTTACTCAAGTACTATTGACTACTGACATATTTTCTAGGCTGATTGCCATCCCTGATATGATTGAGACATGTGATCGCTATGGCTTGCAGAAGAAGATCAGTCGGTTTGTCGTACCCCTCTCTGCCGCTCTGAAAGGCGACGCCTCAGGCGTGTTTCAAGCCGTGGCTTGTGTCTTCATAGCCCAACTCACGGGCTACAATTTGACTGTTGGGACCTATGTGATCATTGCGTAAGCGTCAATAGCATTCTTTACAAGCATGGCTTGAAAAGTCTTACTTTCATATAGATGGATAATTCAATGCAAACAAAATTAAACCAGGTATTCCAATGCCACTTAACGGTGACCTGAATATCCAATGTCGACTCCAACACATTTTAAGCTTTTTTGGCTATTGGTAGTATTTTTAGGCATTTGGTTTAGATCTTACTAAAGATATTTTTATAGTTATTCATTGTCTCACATAGAGCTTAAATACTGCATCCTTTTCAAAAATACTGTTAGTTTAATTAGTTCCAAGTCCACACGCAAATTTCCAAATGGAAATGTCAATCAACATTGGCTAAAAAGTGTCCTCATGTGTGCATTACTACGAGGGGAACTTATTTGACTATTTTGTGAAATGCAGAAATAAGCTCATAACTATAGCAAGTTCACATTAATTCAGTCTGTTGACCGGATTTGCAACTCTTGCCATCCCCAACGTCCCAAGCTCGAGCATCGTCATCATCATAACAATTTTATCGTCGATTGGAGTTCAAACCGGAGAGGTCTCGCTGTTGTTTGCAGTTGAGTGGTTCATGTAAGTCTCTTCGTCTATCTGCTAATGAAATTAATGGTCAAATTTACGTTCTCGGAACCCGTTTGTGGCATGGAACTAATCTGCCTTTTCTGAAGGCCGATAACAAATTGATATTACTACTCTCACCCCAAAATATGAGGATCTACTGTAAAAAAGCTTTTGCCACCAAGTAAAGTCACGTCGGAAAGGATGGAATGAATTGCCAATTACTTCATCTGAGATATGTATCTAGCTCTTACACAGAGGGTTATTGTTGGATTCGTATAACACATCCCCGATTATATCGTTTCACATTGGCTTTGGCGGAAATAAATATTTAAATCCACTTCGATGCGAAAGTATGCAGCACTTTAAAGAAAACAATTTTTTAAAAGAAGTAGGCATTTTGAATTGTTTGATCACCTATTTCCTGGGTGATGGCACTGGCTGATTTTCGCAATTCTCATTTATAAGTATACGATAAAATGTACTAGCTTGACCTTTTAACTTAATGAATTCGGTATGCTTTATTCCTCAGGGATCGCTGCCGTTCAGGTTCAATTGGATTGGGTCACTTGTTCGCCGCAGCTTTCACACATTCGGTGGCCGTGGGAAGGCGAACAGAGGGTAAGGTCGACGAGGAAGAAGAATTGGACGACTCTGAGGAGGACGAATACAAAACCGAAAAATCGGAATGATCACGTTCCTTACTAAGTACTGAATCTATGTCTTTGAGTTGATTTGTTACTGGATGGAGCAGCGTTTTTAAGGTGACTATAATTGGTCATAATATTAGTTGCTTTGACGGCCTTTTAACAAAATTTGCTTAACTCAAAATCAAGCTGCATTCAAGATGACTATGACGCAGTCAGAAGTGGTGGGCCTGTTGAGGATTGATGTCAAATCTGCTTTGGTGAGTGGGTAGCACGAGCCAACGCTCACACCCTTCATGGCGAGGTCGCCGTGAATATGTATTGGTAACCCGCCACCTTCGATTAATCCTTATTGCCGAGGGAGACCGCTTTGTGCTATAGATATAGCACAAGTAAAAGTAATATATAATATATATAAGCTATCGTTTTTCTCCAAACAGCAATACATAAGATTACAAGCACAATCGTAGCCTTCAGTGACCTATAATGTCGACTTAAAATTCATATCAAGTCGATTTTGCCTGCCTATAGCATGGAATTGCAAATTTACACTACTCACAGAGGATGTGGAGTTACCCCGGCTAGTGCAATTCAAAAGGTGGATGCCTTTTCCGAATCAAGTACTTTTCACCACTTGAGAACACAGGAAGCAGTTGCACCAAAATCAAAAACGCGAATCTAAAGTTTTTACTCCCCAAGTGCAGCGGGAAAGTCGAGTTCTGATGCTGATAAAACAGTGAAAATGAGTAAAATCGTGCGGTGAATGCACATGTAAAGACCTCATCACCGCAATGTCGCACAACCGAGAGCCGAAGTCAATGATGAAAGACGAATTGCAGAAAAAGTGCCACACCACTTTGTGGTGTTATTAAAGCCATATTAAACCGTGGCTCAATCACGGAAACCTTATTCACTACAAAGAGGCCGCATGTGAACCCGCCTGCCGAATTAGCCTACATCAAGATGCACCCAAACCTCAATGAAAACGGCAACATGTTGCAATTTGGAAAAAAAGTGAAACAAAGCCCCATGACTACTACCATTAGAGTCTAACAATGCAGTCAAGTAGAAAATTAGCAATTTTTGAAATTATTTTCAGACATTGTAGAGTAGCTAAACTATGCAGCATGGGAAAGGCATGAGGTGTTAAGAAGTGCGGATCCCGCAAGCCCATCAAAATAACACAGAAGTTGACAATACTTGCACAAGTGATCGAGGCGGTCATGTGTGCTTGGCTTCACCGCAGCACCATATGCCCCGCTCCGCAAAGCAGTGGAGATGCCCATTCAAAAGCACTGATCAGACTACCACTTTGGCTGGATTGCATCCAGGTCCTGCATTACAGTTTTCGTTACTTGCATACTTTTCCACTATAGTAATTCGTTGACATGAACAGGGGCAAGTAAGAAATGGAATTAAAATTTCCTAGGAGATGACAAGTAAATTAGATTCGCTAACAAGCAAACAAATGAAATGAAGGACACGGTTCAAGGGAAATTAAAGGTAAAATGAACGGAGAATTGTAACGTGCATGTAAAAGTTTTGCAAGAGCTACTGATTTTCACAAAATCCGATTCAAGAACTGTCTCAACCAACTAGGGACAAGTCTCATAAGGAGCATCAATTTTTACAAAACCTGCAAACCAAAAAGTGAGTCGCAAAATTGGCATAAACGAAATCGCAACTGAGTTGCTGACAGGTTGTGTGTCTGAAGCTGATGGGATGGGGTGAATTGGACATTTTTTTTCCTATCTACAGGGTGGAAACAGTTATCAGTAACATCACAATTAAAGAATTGATGCAAGTTTGCAGTCAGTTACCGCCCCATGGCTGCACTGCAATGATAAATGCATGGAAAGCACTTTAAGTTGGCGGCTCGTCGTGACTGTAATTGGCAATTTGCGCAACCATTTTGATGCCAACTTCAGTTTGTCTTATTAAATGCAATTGTGAATACTCAATTCATACCTTAACATTGTATGATTCAACAAGTGCAGCACTTCTAAACTAGGTAAAACATTGTGCAAGAAAATAAATCATAGTGAATGCTAAATTAAAACTAGTCAAGTAATGATATGCTTTCCCATTCGACAAGAGCCCAAAGGAATGGCGTTTTTGAAAAGTATCAAGAACGAACTTGTCCTCTAAAATAGCATTGTAATCAACACTGATACTGGAATTTGCATGGCGGAATGTGTCATGCAGCAAAGCCATAAATAACAACCCAGATTGAACAGTTGACGAAAAATATGTTGTTAGGACAGATTGCACCTAACAAATTGCTAAATGCAATAAGTTTTAGACCCTTCCTCTTTTGAGCTCCATAAAATTTTGCTATAGTATTTTAAACACAAGGCAAATTTATGCAGGACTATGGTATATCCCCAGAAGGGTATCCTTCACCACGCCTTGTAGAGTTATCATCTCGGAGAAGTAAACGTGTTCCAGTGTACACATAAGGCTGGAAGCCCTGTTCGGTTTACCGCGTTCGCAGCCAGTTGAATGCAGATTCAACCCATGTTTCAGTTCCCTCGCAATCCTTATGACTTAACCTTTGGTGATGTCAAAGGTGAATAGGGAAATGTCTGAACTGTTTGCATGGTAGGCACACTCAATTCTATTACTTTAAAAAGGCTGGGCTGGTTTTTTTTACATGTAGCAGAAAGCTCCAAGTCTAATTTGCTCCAAATGAAACTTCTAGTAAGTGCAACGGAACCATTCATTACTCAATAAATTACAATTGTGCTTACTTATGCCTTCTCAAGAGTAAACCCTAATTGTCTTCTACCTAAGTTTGAGGGCGTAGTAAGTCAGTAGAGTGATGTAATTCCCATGCTCTTTCATACCATAATCTAGGATGGTAATTGAATCCAGACATGTTCAATCTCGTCTAATTGACTTCATTTTTGAGCTTCATTTTATTTACACCTGGGATACAAATGTGTTCTGCAGGAAAAGAAAGGCCTGCTTTTTTTGAAATCAAACAGCCAAAAAAAGAGGAAGCCCTGCCCATAAATTTCCGTTAGCTTATTTTGCGGAGCAACTGGTACCAGCTCTTTTGAGAAACAATTCCACTCGTAATCTGCTAGTGAGACTCTTAAATTTCTGCGCCAATCCTTTTGTTGCAGTCCTACTTAAATTAAGTTATCAATCATTCATTGCGGCTTTTTATGTTTGTCTCTGTTTCCCTTCAAACAATGAGATTGTGACGAACACCTAGATGCTATTTGGAAAAAGAAGTTGCTTCTATAAAGTCACAGCTTTAAACATAATTGATTGAAATCTCAAAAAACTTGCTGATTTAATTTTAATCCAAATATATGTTTGCGCAAAGTAGCGCAGGTAAAATAGCTAGCAAATACCGAAACAAAACGCCGAATCTGTCCTATATGACACATCGAAATGCTGCTGAGGACCTTCCATTTGGTTATTGTATTACGTTTTTCGTACTCCAACTGATAAATATAATCAACTTTTAAGCGTATGCAATGAAATGCAGGAGTAAAAATGTTGAAGTAGTCCAATATGCAACTATCGAGGGATGCAGGAGCCCATGTCGGCTGCAAGAGTTAAATGCAAATGTGTTCTTTTGCATTAATAGATGAAAAGTTTAAAGCATGTACAGTAGCAGTTTCCAAAGACGCTGACAAGCGGAGGGTATGGATAATCCCGGCGTAAGCATCAGCTTTCCCACTCTCAACGACCCCATTGTACTTAGGAAAGTGAAGCTGAATAATAGGAGTACATGAGTATGAAGTAAACTGGGTGACGTCAAATAGTTTACCATGATAATTAGAAAATCCTCACAATCAAAACTGTTCAAGGTCTAAAAATATTCCCTTTTTTGACTGAATGTTTATTTTAGCAAAACTTTCAGACTTGCATAAACGTGTTGAAGGACGTCGAGCTATTAGATAGGATGGAGCATTTCCAGCTGAATAGATACGATTGTATGCGCAAATGACGCATAGAAAGCGTAGTAACTTTACCATAAAACCTTATCAAGCGTTTTGAAACACCTTTTTTAGCATATCACTGAAGCCATCAGAACGTAAAGCTGTAATAAAACACACACGAGCCGATTGCGGTAAGTAAAGAATTTCCACGCAATCGTGGAGACTTTTGATTGCAATGTCACTGATCCATCTTGGCAGTGCTGCTGGATCTAGAGTTTTATCCTGAATGGGGAGTGATATTCGTAGAAGGTACCTTTACGACCCAGCAGTACAAAGAAACAAAGCCAATCCTAACCAATCAGACGGAAGTCTGCAGTTTTCTCATTTTGGTGAACCACTATAGACGCTTCGCTAAAGGCTCGGCCAAGATCGCCAGTCCTCTGCATAAACCAATCGAGAAGCATACGAAAAGAGAATTTTAAGTGGGATAGCGAACATGATGAGGCCTTTAAGAAAATAAAGCGAATGCCCTGCTCCACTCCGATTCTGGCCTTACCAAAATTCGAGAATAATGTGCCTCCTTTTGTGCTGGACACAGACGCCAGCAACGCAGCCGTAAGCACTGTGTCCTTACAACGGGACAAAGAAGGCAGAGAACACGTCATCATATACGCCAGTGCCAGATTCAGCCAAAAAGTGGGACAGAAAATGCAACGGAGCGTGAACTATTCGCCATCTTCACAATGGTCTGACACTTTAAACACTACCCGATAGCGGAGCAGCTCATAGTGAGAACGGGCAATAAAGATTGACCGTTCATTTGCACGTTAGAACGAGGAACTGCAGCAGTATGACTTTACAGTACACTCTAGAAAAGGAAATAAGCATAGCAACGCGGATGCATTGTCCTGAAGATCTCTCTCAGCAGAAGGGGCTAGCGGTAATTGGGTATGCTCTTTTTGAGCAAGCCTACTGGACACCAGTCTAGAAACACATAAAGCACTGATCCCGACACGGCTCTGGTATACAAGAGGTTTCTGGCATCCTCGTACAAACCTACTGCGGAAGAGATGAACTCGGCCAGCAAAACAATCAGACGGATAATGGCGACAGTGTCCCCAACTCGCCTTGAAGGATGAGGTTTTATGGCGTTAAGAAGACGCCACGTCTCCCAAACGTCTAGTTGTTCCAGGTTCTTTGATACAAACGGTCCTTCAAGGGTCGTGCAAACAATTGGGTCATGTAGTCAAGAAAAAGGTGGTGGAGGCCTCGAGCAAACGATACTGGTAGCCCTCTCTTACCCCGGACGTGCTGCATCACTTGCAGCAGTTTTAAAAAGCCTCACTCAACAGTAATTGCGCCCCTGCAGCCCATGTTAACGGGGTTCCTGGGTAAAAAGGTGGGATAGCCATCATGGGCCCTCTGCCACTTACCAAGAGGGGGAATTGCTATATTCTAGTTATGGTTGACTACTCCATGAAAGTAGCCGAATCAGAACCCACGAAGTCTCAAGACGCCGAAACAGTAGCGTCAACCTTCCTCAACCGTTGGATCTGTCAACACGGAGTGCCCGAACCAGTCCATAGCGACCAAGGTCCTAACATCGAAAGCCGCCTCTTTATTGAACTATGCAAGACTTTCGGAGTCCCAAAGATCCGCACGACATCTGAGCACCCATAGGACAACGGACAAGTAGAAAGAACGAATCGAACTTTGATAGAACTGCTGAAGGCTTTTACTAAAGAGGCGCAGCCTGAAGATTGGGATTTATGATTAAGACGCGCTCTTCTCGCTTATAGGGCTACAGTCGACGCATCAAAGGGTGTTTCCCCGTTCAAGATGCTCACAGGCCGCGAAAAGAGAGATCCCTCCGATATCTTCCTACCGAGCAAGGAAGTAGCAACCAACAATGTCCCGGAGTACGTACTACGTCTAAAAGAAGGGATAAGAAAGACCTTCAATGTTGCCTGGCGACACTTACAAATGTAAAAGTACAGTCGACCCAACATCTACCACGAAGGCGATCACGTTCAAATATGCAGACCGATTTCCCTAAATGGAATGCACCGCAAATTTTACTATCCTTGGAGTAGAAAACCCTTCCGTGTAGTGAAAGTTCTCTCCTCCACGAACTACCTCGTCCGTACTCAGCCAATTACGGCCCATCACAATAGGATTCGATCTTACAAAGGCACTCCGTTGGTCGGTTACGAGGATGAAGCTTACACAATTGTGGAAGAAAGAAGGCAGCCAACGGGGGTAGTACCGGGGACGGTGCTCAAAAGACAAGGGGGCTGGATAATATTTATGTTATTTAAATGCGCTCTGTAGGCGTCAAAGCAGTGCTTCCTCTCAGTAGTCAAAGCAACCCCCCCTTCATAATACTCCGCCATCATACTTCCCTGCTTAATCATAGTAAAGATGTCTCGGAACACCCAGCTTTTTAATAGCAGGGGTGGAAGAAGGGAAGATTTCTCTACAATGAAGTGTGCTGAGTATCGTGCGTGTCACCGCTAATCGTAGGTAAACTATTCTATAGCATATAAAAAGGGAGGGTGTAAAATAATTTTGTGGGGGTGGGGTTTCGTCTGTAGTCCTCTTTGTTACTTTGTTCTTAATTTAGCGCTGGGCATCTGTACCTATATATGTGCTATCCATCTGGTAGAGAAGTGAATGCTGTGTCGCGTATTCATTTAGTTGAGACATTTATGCAGTTGCGGTAAGTAGCTTCGCGTTAAAACCTGTCTTAATGGTTCACAACTGGTGGCTTTTTCGATGTTAATATCTTTATGCAGATCGCATGGCAGATACTTGCCGAAAGAAGTTGCTGTAGCGTCCCAAGACTTCCTTGAAGGTTAAAGAAGACTTAGTACTTGGACAGAATATATATTCTGGAAACAGAGGGCTTGGGGGCTGTTGGCACGGCCTGGAGGCCGGCCAACCGGATAGTAAAAATATGCTCACCCGAGCGACCGAAACCAGTATTTTGAACAAACGTAGTATTACACAGCTCCTCTCTTCTTTCGGACGTCGTCCTTGACGCTCCCTGTAGCGTCCCGCGGCTCCCCTTAAGGTAAAAGAAGGCGCAGTACTAGGGCAGAATATATATATTCCGGGAACAGAGGATTGGGGGCTGTTGGCACGGCCCAGAGGCCGACCAACCGGCTAGAACAAGATGGCCACCCAAGTGACCTAAACCGGTAGTTCAAACAAAGTATTACACTCCCCTTGGTCAGCCTCTTGTGTCAGCTATCACAACGTAATCAGTTGCAAGAAGCACCCACATGCTAACGGTCCCAGTCATCTAGATTCAAGCACATGTGCTCTTGCGGTGTCATCAATTCCGCTTAGCGTTCGGTGTAGCAAATGCTTATTTCTGAGTCCTTCCCTCTAACGATAATGTGTCCTAAGGGAAAGATAAGGGTACGAATCCAAGTTTTTGAATGGATGGAGACACACACAACACACGCTGTGATTCCAGGCTTTTTTTGATGCCGTTGGTGAAACGCGAGGATATTGTAGAACCTTGAGCAAGTGGAGCAATTGAACCTCATGGGGACAGGATGCACGCAATTAAAGTGTGCAAAGCATAAAATTATGCTATCCAATGACATGCTGTACATTCTGCATCTGTGGTCACACATTTCGGCAAAGGGAGGCGAGTTGCGCAAGAACAGCGGAGAGAGAGCTTACGGAGGATACTTGACCACAATGGCGCTGATCTCTCTCGGCAGTTCCACTGGACTGGCATTTAAGCATCTCGAGACTTCGTTGAAGATAAAAGAAGGCATACTACTTGGGCAGAATATATATAAGTATATGTTCAGCTAACAGAAAAAGGCTAGAGCTGCTGGCAATATGAGCACCCCTAAGTAACCAAGACCGGCAGTCGAACACAGAATATTTGCCAAAAATTGTTTCACAAGCGTCCTACGCGAATATAGTTTACTTTCGAATGGAACGCCAAGCTTTGCAATGCCTTGTTTATAACTTAAGACTTATATTTAATAAACGATAATATGAACAATCTCTACTGTTGCAAAACGATTAACGACGAAAACTTTGTTTTAACGATCTAAGTCTCAGCGGCTCGATTCAAAGTGGTCGGCTTCTTTCCATCGGATACGCGGGTGAGTTGTTGGTTCCCATGCTTGCGTAACACTTATAGCTATATTTCGTTCGTTGGCTTCGTGTTCTACTCGCCTACTGATTGGCTGTTGGAATTTCTGGCGCCCTCCATAAGCCACCTTTTCTATGTTTCCGCGTGCTTATACTCCCTCCCGTCTGAAATTATTTCACAGCGAACATTGTGTTTATGTAATCCCCCAATTCTTTCATGTGGACATTGATAGGTAGCAACGTGTGCTTGATCTTCATTGTTTTCAACCCATGAAACCCCTTAAATTTTCAGCCTCATGCATAAGTGGTGTTAAACATCTCTGTACTATTTAGGCAAAATTTTGTTGTTCTACCTAATTAAATGCGCTTCACTTGGTCGTTTCTTTCAATCGACCTTTTACAGCTATCCGTTGCAATAATATGCTCCCAGTATCTTAAATAATTCCCTTTAGTACTCAATGAATCTCAAGAACGCGCTACGTGAGTTGTCATTGCCTCTGGATGTGGAGGAAATCAGTGCTAAAAAGGCAAGAACATTGAAGAAGGAAGGTATTCTTTGTTCGGGCAATACATTTTAGAGCTTAGTTGATGGGCGCAAGTACGGTCAAGTTAGATTACGGAGGAATCAGCGTCATAAACAAAATTCAAGAAAGAATAAATCATGGAAACAATTTGCTCCCAGCGCTGGTAAGTCCGTGTTTTCTTCATCTACCTATTGGTCCGTAAATGAGCAGTCTTATGCGAAGTTATGTTCTTCGATACTCGGATCTTTCCTACTTGTTGAATCCCCTGATTCTCCTATGGTTTCACATCTGCTCATGATGAGATTCACTGAACACTTTCTTATGCTTATTTATTGATTACTCCTCCTCTTGGAGATCCGTACTTGATATTAAAACATCGATTTTATTCTAAACCAATTGCAACTTTAATAATTAAATGTGATCATTGTATACAATCCTTTGAACATGATGGGTTTAGGTTTAAAAGCTCCAAAGAAACATAAATCGAAAGATGTGACCAAGGGAACCATCGGGCCGCGTAATGACTTAGTGAATCTGGGGAAATCGATACTGCGCTCCCGGCGAAAGCTTCTGGCTCCTGAACCACTGCCACAGGTGCAGAAAAAGCCCAAGAGTCTTTTCCAGGAGAAGGACTTCAAGGAACTTGGTCAAGATTTGCGTTCTTTGTTTTGTTCATAATTGTGGTAAATTACAAATGCTGTACAGCTACCTACGCAAAGCCCTTCATATTTACTGCTAAGCTGGGTCTGATGAGGTTATACGGTGATTGGCTCGAGACCAAGGCAGGATTTTGACAAATCATTAGATCAGGTCGGTAATGTGCAACCATTTGCATCATTTTATTTGCAAAGTGGTTATTTCCGTGTAAGGTTGGGTGGGATAACCCACAGATACACGAGGTCTTCATTTGCTTTATTCTTAGGTAACAATGGTATAAAAGCTAATGGGTCAATAAATTGGTAAACGGTATGATCCGCCTTTTTCAGAAGTGCATTGTTTGCATTGGGATAAAGTTGACATCAGAGGCATTGTTGTCACATCAAGTGGGCCCATAAACTCGACTGGTGATTATGCGTAGATCGCGAGCTAGGTAATAGCTTGTCAAAGCAAAAGTTGGGAAGAGTGGACTCACGGTTGGGCGCGGCAGACTTTCCGTTGTAGCTGCGTTGGAAGTGAGGGAGCTTTGTCAGCAGAGGTCTCTTCGAGCGTCCTCTGGTTTGACTGATTTGGGCAGCGTAAAAGTTGGGTAAATGAGTGTTTCGTTAGAGTTGATTCGGATTCACTAGCAATTATAACACTAAAGTGATGTGTGTGTGGCACCCGAGGTCGGCTACCGGCTACCACGTAGGTATGCTCTTGTGTACCTAGCTGTGGCGTATTGGGGCCACGTTTGCTACGTAGGAAATTTTAGAGCTGGTGGAAGTTTTACGCGTACGTATTCCAATGTTTCTTTTAACATGTGGTTAAAACAGTGAGTGAATTACAATTTCATAGTGTAAAGTTGGTCAGTAAGGTATGGTGGTTGACCGTCGGAGATTTAACTTTCTGACTTGCGAATTAAACTGTGTCTCTTAACTAATAGTAGAGCGAGGCATACAGCTACAGACCTCTAAAAAGACCTTCAGATCGGAGATCATGGCATTTCGGTCCGTCACAATGTCCTTGGTGCAGTCATAAAGCCTGCGCAGCTTGTTTTCCAGTTTACGATTGGTCATTTGGAGGTCGTTGATGCGGGAGTCCCTTGCTACAAGAGCGGATGCCAGGAAATTTGTTGGCTTGCCTACGTTAGCTAACAGCTCAGAAAGCCGCTTCGCTTCGTCCTCTGCCGTCTAAAATATTCGGCAACGAGTCATAAATATTGCGCCTCGGATTTTCATGAATTTAAATGAATTGGGTGTAGCTGATTGCACTATGTCGTGTAATGACTTATATCAAGCTATTCAAAGCACCGAACAATCTACGGATTGAGTTCGGTTCAGACTGCATATTCCATACCTCCAAAGTCTCGCCTATCCTATGCCATTACAAATGCTTATGAACTTTTGATACGAGGTAGGAAATGCTTCCCGATAGCATAAGTACCCAAAATCTGTAAGAATTATTATGCCATATTGAACCTATACTGTAGGAGAAAATAAGATTAAAAGGAAAATGGGTGACAGAAAATGTTATACAAGATGTAAGGGACTGAACGTAATGAAAGGTGAGCAGGATCGAGTAGACCTTTAGCATTAACCCGTAGAAATGAGATAAACAAAGACAGGCGGATGGACAGGATTAAAATACAGTTGGATAATGTCAACAACCCAAATAATGACTCCAAAGCTGGTAGCCTAGTGAAGAATGCTACTCCGACGACCCATCAGTTGGAAAATGAGGCATACATTGGAGACTGACCACAGAGAAGCAGCACATCGGTGAGCATTTCCATTGCACATAAAAGCTCATTTTGTCAGATTGCACCCTTTATGACTTAGAACCTACTGCTCTAGCCTCTATTCCTTCAAGTTCGGCAACTTTAAGCAAATTGTAGACATGTTGAGAGGGCATTAATAAAACGCAGCTCCACCTTAAGCTTCGTCCTCAGTTCCTTGTTTTCAATCTCAAGGGAGCGACGCACCTCTTCGGATTTGGCAAGCTGACGAGAAATCTTGATGCAGTGCTCTAAGCGCCTTGAAGCCAGGGTGGGAAGCAAGGGCGTGCCGTCGCCTTTCGACGAGTTAGCGAGGTGAAGCAATGCGTCCGAGCCCTCCTCCATTTTCAACACCCCAGTGAGTGCGGAGGTCTCGATAGCCCGGTCCAACTCCGCCTCAACCTGCTCATAAGCCGCTAATTTGCACGAAGCCACCGCTAACTGCCTTTCCATTCGGGACACTTCCGCCTTTCGTGCAGCGTCCACCTGTGTTGGTCAGCAGAGCAGACCCTCATTCATCCATGCATAAAGTTACTCAAGAAGCCACAGTAGCTGATTAGTCCTATACCGCGATCCAAAGAGGTTGTAAATTCATGCTGACACTTGCCGCAAATAAATTATTAAACTTTTGCAATTTATACGTCAACCCTGATAAGTATTTAAGTAAACTGATTTCTCACATCAATAACATTACACCCATTAAAACAAGGAAAATTAACTGTTACTGACTGCTGTACACTGCGTATCGACAAAGTTACCAAAATCGACTTCGCGACGCTATACTTTTTGGTCATATCCGTCTGCCAAAAACGTCAACATGGGGAAACAATGCATGTAATTGCTTAACCGATAAATATGCGATAATGTGGCGACTTATGCTAACTTGTTTCGAAAAAAGATTGCTGTGAAAACAAGTTCACTCACAAAACTAAAGCCACATTGAAGGTAGTACAGTTAAACCACCAACCCATATAAATGTTGTGTTTCGAAACAATAACCATTGGTGCTTTATTTTGGAATGAACACCAAAATACTTTTGTGCAAAAAATGAGGATCTGTATGAAAACCTCATGGATTGCTTCCGAGGCAGCTTCAAACTTTTCAGTCAGCCGCTCTACTTCACGAAGAGCATCGTTACGAGCAGCGCAGGCGGCATTCAGTTGTACTTCCAAACTGACCACACGTGCCTTTGTGAGGATGTCGGGCTGTTGACTGACTGAGCGGATCTCGCAATCAGGCTTAGTGCAGAGACAGAGCATTTCCCCTCTGAAACGCCTCGTCTCCATTTCAGTACTCCGCAGTAGCTGATGCAACGCGTCCTGCTCCCTACGAAGGTGGCCTAGCTCATTCAGAACCTCAACTCTTTCTCCCTCCAGGCAGCGTTCTGATTTCTAAGACAAAAATTATGCAACCACGGTATCAACCGAACTATCTACTCAATTCAAATAAAATAAACCCTAATTCCCCTTGTAAATATCATAATGTCTTATTTAATTCTGTGTATAACTTACCTAAAAATGCACCGCTTTAAATTAAACTTTGCTGATCAGAGCAGATGCATAATTCTGCATCTGATAATAAATGCATCAAATGCATTTAATACTACGTCCAGGATCTGTATTCTTTATTTTATGGTAAACTTTTGCGCGAAGTTATGCCACCTTAGTGATACTCGCAACCACCCGCCCCACGGAGACACGATAAGTCCGTTAGACCAGCTTTTGCGGTAGCAAAAATTCACTTACGGATTGTGAGTTTAAGATAAATACACAATTTCTCGTCACCTTACCGTAAACTTAACTCGAAGCGTTAGTAATGCATAGAGAGCTTTCGGTCTTGAAGCGTGTTCACAATATCGTCCATTTCCCAAACAGATCAGAGTATTACAGAGGTAGAAAAAAAATTAATATTAAACAGAAGTATTGTCTTACGAATGTTACTTCTAAAAAATCTTAAACAGCACGAACAAAACATAAAAGGCTATATAAACTGCAAATTACGCACATGTAATTGCTCGAGTCGACCCACGAGAAGTTCACTTCCGTGTGACTGTTGAAATACACTCAATTCATCTTGCAAAGCTTGCTGAATTTTTTCCGCCTCAACGGCTCGAGCCAATGCCGCTGAGCACTCGTTCTCGGCTTTTACCAATTCCGCCGTCAGTACCTTATTTGTTCGTTCTAGAGCTTCCAGCCTTTCCATTAGCACCAAAGACTGCCAACAATAAAGCGTTTTTGGAACAACAAAATCAGATGTCTGTTTGAAACAAGGGTTACATCCAATCTCGGACTAAGAGCATTTCTAAAATAGTCACAGTTTATGACTTGTATTCGCTGGAGCTGTTAAGTAGTAAGGCACAAAATAACGTTAAGTTGGTAAGTTTTAAAACACTAAAAACTGCAAAAATAATGTACTTAATTGAAAATGTACTTGTTTACTAAGATCACTGCTACCCTGTTTCACAAGAGATAGCTGGTTTTCCAATAATGCATTTTCATTCACGATCAGAAATGCGTCTTCTGTTTGAGTCTCTACACTTTTCGTAGTATGGAGATCCTTCTTTGTGTCCACTTCAAAGCCCTAAAGAAGTAAAATACATCTCTAGTAGTGCTTGTATTAATAAAATTACCTGCCTATTAACGCACAAGCGTAGACGCCACAACATGATAATGCTTATTAAAGTCATTTGCCTTTGGAGCAAATTGCGAATTTTGGGCATCTATGCACATGAGTAGGAATCCATTTTAACCTTCAGCTTCCAAAATCACAAAATGCAGCATATTAGCCATAAGTCTAGCAGGAGATGATTCCAACTCATTTGGTTCGACAGCTGTCCCGATGCAAGGATCTAACTAAGTGCTCAAGCGGATGCTAGGGCAGTTTCGAAAAATAAGGACTAAGCCCAATTCAAAATTCAGCAAAATGTAGCTCACACGTCTAGCATAGCCAAAAAACGGTCCAACTCGGCATTTATATTATCACCTCTTCTGCTGCATACGGAAGGAATAAGTAATTAATTTATTTGGCAGGAATAACGACATTTTGTCAGAAAACAAACCACAGCTGCTTCTAGGCCCTTACAAACTTCGACTTCTTTGCTGCGGTAGATTCAGCCATCAGTTCCTTGATTTTCATATCTTTCTCAAAGACCTTAATCGACAACATTTTGATATCATGCTGAAGTTTCCCAACACTAAGGGTGTTTGTCTCTTCCCAACCTTCCGAATAATCACGAGTTTCCGAGCTGTTCTCAGATATTTCACAGATTTTGATGGAATCCGTAGAAGATAGACAATTCGATTTCATTTGTTTTCAACACTGGCAGCAAGCTTAAGTAACGCGGTGTTTACATGGCGATTAAAACAGCTTAGAGTTAACTGTAGTTAAAAGTGACTAAATTCTTCGAGTTTTAGTACAACTATTTATGTGATACATCAAATTGCTATCTTAGGCCTAATGCATAAGACCACTCATATTTTAACTGGTGCAACAAAAGCCTCACTTGACTTGCCTACTCTGCAGCCTTACAAACGATCAGACCAGTAGACCCATCCCCGCAACCCGCCGCCGCGTATTGGCGTGCAAGAGTCCAGCCCACTAGCAAGCCAATGCACCAATGCAGCACCGACACCAACCAGCAGGCCGATCCGACCTACGTCCCCCACCTCCCTGTAGGGGAGCATTACACCCCATCCCCCCTGATTGTCCAATCCACAAATAAACTCGGAGTCCTCACCCAATATCAGCCTGTTACGAAAAGGTATGCCGCTCACGGCAAGGCAATACAGCAGAAATAAGATGAAGAGATAAAACGTGCCCGCCATGAGACACATTCACAAACGCAGAGATTACGGGAAGTGGGGTACCCTTTACCAGGGAAGGAACAAATAAGACGGAGAAGGTACATCATATGGACCGTTGACGCGATTAAACAAAGCACTGCCAGAACACAGCCGAAATCTTACTCAACAGCGCTGCTACGTAATTGCATCGAAGCCAACTGATTCTGAATCTAAATAGAACAAAATAATGGCATTCGCCTGACCACAGCTAATGAATGGGAATGAATTTGATAGATTTGAAGCCTGATGATGAATCCATTCGCATTAAATGCTAACCCAATAATACTGTGCAACACTACAATAACTAAGTAGCAAAAAATCAGTGGATGTAGCGATTGATTGAAGATCTATGTATTGTGTGCATACAAAAGCAAGCGGAAACAGATTACTAAGGGTGGAAATCCAGCAATTAGAGATACAAGGTTCGCGGGTAATGAGCACACCCTTGAACACCACATCGACAATAATCTGCTTAAGTTAAAATATATAAAATCAAGCCAAGAGATAACCACAAACGTACTCAGAATTCATTTACTGAAGAAGAAAACCGACGGAGCATTAAAAAGTATCCGAGTGATAAGAAACTAACGATTCTATTATCAGAAGGTAAGAACGATGAAGCACTTGTTGCAAATCCTTCTAAAACTGCTTCTCTGAAAATAGCGAAATAGAAAGCATGAAGAAGTGGTATACCTGGGTGAGATAGGACTGTTGGGCGGTGGAGTTGGGAGTGGAGGCGGGGTTAGCTGCGGCAGCAGCGGTATGGGAGGGAACCCACTGCTGCTGCAAGAAGAATCCTGGACTCCCGGTCTTTGGCGAAGCACCCGAGGTAGTGGCTGCGATTGTGGCCTTATCCGTCCACTGCGTTGAGGCCCGCAAATGTGGAAAAAGGGAATAGAGCATTAGCTGCCGACCGACCAAATTTACATTTGGGCAGATTGAAATAGCTGTTCTAATATTGTCCACCATGAATCAACCTAGGGACCGTTGTTTCGGGAATTCAAAGCAATGAAAACGGAAGTTAGTACTAGTAAACCTCATGGAAAGGGCTAACGACACCCAAATACAAATTGAAACTTAAAATAGCGATTTATCGGTGATGGCACCGTACCACTCGTTTCAATCAGCATAAACCTAATCTAACGGACCACTTTCTGTATCACCAACGCATAAGCGATAGTGTCATAAGAAAGGACCTAAAAAATCACTTAATTCGTAAACAAGCGTTTACATGTTAATATGGTAACAAGATTTATAAAGAAAAATAGGCGGATCCTCGAAGAACTTGGCTCAACTTCATTGAAGTTGAAACATCTTATGAACAAAACTATAAAACAGATCGGTTCGTGCTAGTCAGAAATCTACATCACACTAACAATCAAACGGATATGACAACACAGACCACCTGTTACCAATCCCCCAAGGGCAAGCCAACTGCCATATGAAATTATCAGGGCATGCAAGTTTAGGTAAAATAGCACACCCTTGGCGTGTACTGTGACGCGCCACCCTGGAAAACATCTAGACCAAGGAGGTCTAAGGACGCCGGTGCCTTGGTAGCCTGAACTGAATTTTGGTTGAAGGTAATAGGCGATGCTGGAGGTTGATACATGGGAGGCACCTGATTAGGTACATAATTGGAGGAAGCGGTTACGCCGAACATCGAAGCCATGGGCGTTCCGTTCTGAACTAAAAATAAGAAAACATCCACTTCTAGTATATCCGATGAAGAGCAAAAGAAACGCAAACGCTACAGTAACGGGAAAAGCATTTAAAAAACTTGAGGCTTCCGTATAAAGGCGCCAGCATGCTCCCCTTTCGTAAGTCACAAAATTCATTGACTGAGTTTACCATTTAAAATACCATCCAAAACTCTATCGTACTATTACTTATGACACAAAGGGTAACGATTTGCAAGCAATAGTTCATACGATAAACTGTAACAGTAAGATACTTTCTACAATAGCCTAAAGAACAGATTTTAAGGAAGTGCCTTAGCAAATAACCAAGCGATCAAGTAGAAAAGTGGAGTAAAAGTGGCTTCACGACCCATGATCGATTAAAGCCAGGTGAGATGGACTGGGAACGCCCCCGATTTGCTTGAAGCATCTTGACAACCGACCATTTAGATGAGCGAAACTCGGTGAGATGAGTTCGCCACCTGGACCAACGGGCTTGGACAGCGCGTAGAGGGCGAGGATGGACTCTTTGGTGGCACGCTGCTCCTCACTGCTGCCCGTCTCCATTGCCGAGGGCTTAGCTACTTCACCGAAGTTGATTCCAACGAGGTCTGCACTGAAGGTGCTGGACTGAAAAAACCATTGTATAGCCGTAAGAATAATACGCTAATTCTTGTTTCAACCCACTAAAACTAATTTTACTGCGGAGAATAATCTTTCAGCGCGATAATGAACTTGCGCAATTTTCTACCCCTTAAAGCATCGGAATTCACTTTGTCCTTGTAATGGGTTAGCGCCCAATTTCTGTATAGGATACCGGGCGTGTAAAAAACTTTAGCCCAATTAACCGGCTAAATGATTGCATGAGTAGCTGAAGTTCGGTGGCAGTCAATACCCATGGTGGATTGCCGGTTCAGCATATCCGGTGTCATGAGATACGAAATTGACTCCCAATGTCAGCACCCAACGAATACCATTAGTGGAATAAACAAGATTACACCATAACATTCCATTCTAATAGGCATGAACCCACTTAAAAATGGCCAGTTTTGCTCTGATAATGGCTGATAGGAAGTGTATTAGGCAATTTCATGAACCTATCCGTGCATAATGCGCCCAATTTTAGCAAAACAAAGTCTTAGCTAAAGTGGACCATAAATATCACGTTAAAACACTAAATTACGATTGAGAGGGCACATAAAGACAACCAATTTAATTAACGCGGAAAGGGGATCTAATGGACAAAGTAACGAAAAGCTTTTAAAATATGGTACTAGATCGCTTTCACGTTTAGTAAAATGCGGGTAGTGAGTAGTGCGGTCCGCGTTGATTTGAGACTAGTGAAATGCCTTCCGTATGCGGCGAAAGTGAAAGCGAAAAAGGCTTAATTGAAACAAAACAACTATAATCGTATTTGAGCCAAAAATGTAGACCAGGTAAGTAGTGCAAGTGGGCATAACAGAGAGTTTTGGCTACACAATTTCAACCCTTTAGAGGACACCAGGTTTGAAGAGTGATTGCGCTTGCAGAATGAACTACAGAATTATAACACACCCCCACGTGAGGAGCAACCGGCAGAAATCTAATAAGGCAATGTTTAGTGTCATTTCACAAAACACTAGAGCAGGCAATCTCGGAAAGGCATGGGCGACCGAATGGGAATTTCACTCTTGTGTAGTTGAGGCTTATCGCTACTTGATAAGTGCGTACCTGACGCATATACTAGTGAATTCTCAACATAGGAAAGGATAAAATAGTTTCAACAGCTATAAGCATTTTACAAAATGACGGCTTTGAGAAAATGAATGACCTCAAGACACTACTACAATCAAACAAAGGAGCAACTAACCTGTTTTTGCAGTCTTAGCAACGTGAATACAAAAAAAGGTAAATACCTCACATCACTATAAATATTAACCTAACGGCGCAAAAGCTTTAGCAACTAGCTTAAAACATTCAATTAAAGAAATTCAACCACAAAAAGGGATTCACCAACTAAAACTTGAGAAAAGCATCACGAAACAAAGCCGCACAACTGGTACAACCAAATCGAACACATCATCCGAAGGCACACGTGCCGCCTATCTGCACCAGAGTGTCACACGTTTGGTAGAATACACCGAAGCCGGCAAAACAGGACTTCAATAAAACATTTCGGCAAAAACGAAACGATGAAACGAATAGGTTAATACAACAAAAAGTATTGATGAAGTGTTCAAGAAATGCAGGCCTGTAGATTACCCACGTGTTAAAAGTTCCTTTCAGTAAAAAGGCATCACTCACTTGTTCTAAAAGAAGCAGAAAACCAACACCATACAAAGCTATTAAACCAAAAGTGGGTTCAAATTTAGCCGAGGGTTTCACAAAGTACGATCATGCAAATCTTGTTGTCATAAGCGTGGACGATAAATTTCGACACAAACTTGCGCCGCAGACCGGAAATAGTACCAAAGTAGAACTCGTGATTCAGATTCCGCTTAAAAACAATGTTATTCTTAGTGGTGTTATGCTTGGACAGTGCGCCCATCGACATAACAATTAATCCCCCAGTATCTAAGCGTTAAAATCTGTTGATAACGATATTTTAACTGGATCAATAAGCAAATACTTCACATAGACCATATACAGACCAAAAGAACATTTTCGGAAAAAAAAGGTTTTTAACATCAACCTAATCAAGGACTCAACCACTAAAACGTAAAGGTGATACCTTTTGTTAAAAGGTTTAAAACCCACCTCCAATTCTGCCACCCGATTAGTCTGCTGGGGGGCGTCTGCATACTTTGTCGGAGCTTTTGAAGCAGAAGACTCATCATCATCGTTCTTACTAGCCACGGGCGACGAAAGACCCAGGATATCAGCCGTTCCGCCGCCAGTACTGTCATCGGTACTTCTCGCAATGGACTATTTTACGTAAAATAGTGGTGAACGATGTGATGGAATGAAGGACAAAAGCAATATTCAAGTAGCACAAGGCCAAGCATAGCGGATAACACAAAAGGCATTTTTGCCTTCTGTTCTTTGAAGTCATGATGAGCATGTTGGAAAAAAACACTCGAAAATCCAAATAAAGGATTAGAAGTTCACCTTAAGTGTCCGACCCTGAGTCTTTGACGAAGCACTGCTGTGAAGTGGTAAGTTGATAGACCTGGCACTAACAGCTTTTCTTTTACTTTGCTGCTCCAGCCGTAAGAGATCCTGCCGAGGTTTTAACAGAATATATAAGTAATGAGCCAGGAAATACAAGAATGGCACACAACTATAGCCAGATAAATGCAGATGCACCAATAGAAAAAATAAAAATTGGTCGGCTTTGAATAATGCCAGGACAAAAGCTTCTCTGGAAGAGAACACAAAACTCTTATTAAAATGAGGTAGTGTAGTGACGAATGCCTTATTTGGAAAAGTGAACGCACTGGCATGTGTTCACCCAGTTTGTAGTACCTTTTTCACAGATTCTACATCAGGTTTTGGGAGAACAAAGTCAGAAGCAACATATCTTTTCTGCTCATATTTGGCTCGAATAAATTGTTCAAGCGCTGAATCTGTTTGGGGTCGACGGAAGAACTCCGGAAGATTCGCCTCATAGAGCTCTCGGGCACGTCGATTGCCAACCGCTTTAAGCACCTACAAGAAGAAAGATAATCTGCCCAACAAACAACTCACAGCAACCTGTTGGGGTTCCCACGAGTCGAGATTAAGCGATTTAACTTTTGATATATGAACGCCCAGGCCCCGGTGAATTCCTGCGCATCGGATGCAGAGAAGAACTCCCAGATTCCAGGAAGCCCAACGTGGCCCTGATTTGTAAGGGCTTGTGAAAGTACCATACCTTTAGCATCACAGTCTGCACAGTACTTGTTCTCTTCATCTCTGACGAGCTCAGCAATTATGAGTTGAAGACGCTCGTTCTGCTGCTTCTCCCCCTGCCGCGACTTAGACATCGGAATTATACGCAAACTGTGCGATCAAATCGAATCAGGCCTTACAATTCCATCAAGAAAAACAAATTTTTCAATTTACGATCAATGGACGATTTTTTGCTTTTGCCGGACTAATTTATATTTAACAAATACGCATAAAATCGAGAACCTGTTGCGTAGGTGTCTATTGTTGTCAACTCAAGTTTTTTCACAATTGGCAAGCGCTGAGTTTTTTGGTGTAATCACACCACCAACCACTCGGTTGGGGTATGATGACTAAATCGCAGGCAGACATTTCGACGATTGATGAATTTTTGTTGAACAGCTCCTTCCATTAATGTGCAAACTGGAATGCGTCCATCCAGTAAGTACTGAATAAATTATTGCTAATTACAACGACAATTCATACTATTGAATGGATCGTGTTCATTTCCTTATTATAGTGAGTTCGATGCTATAATTTGTAGCGTCCCGAGGCTCCCCTTAAGGTAAAAGAAGGCGCAGTACTAGGGCAGAATATATATATATTCCGGGAACAGAGGGCATGGGGGCTGTTGGCACGGCCCGGAGGCCGACCAACCGGCTAGAACAAGATGGCCACCCAAGTGATCTAAACCGGTAGTTCGAACAAACAAAGTATTACATAATTATCTGCTAAAGATTTCACAGCATGCGTTGTTTTCTTACACCCTACATTAAAGCCATGTAATAATTTAGAACAGCATGTTACAGATTTCCGTAAAATTTGTAATAGGCGATGTGGGATGGAGGACTACGCATCACCAGTGCGTGGAATGCGCAACATTACACTAGTATGATTCGACAGCCATGCCTCCGAATGGAAGTATATGGCATGAATGCCTATCTGTTGCATGGTTTAAGCACTCCATCAAAAGATAATAATAACTCACTACAATTCAGGAAAGAGCCCAATCACTAGCATTCCTTCCCATGATACGATGAAACAGTCAACATTTTGCGTTATCAACAGCTGTGCTTTTTTTCAGTTGAATAATCCGTTAAACGTTAAACCCATACTTGTTCTCAGTGTGGTTCATTAGAGGCGCTCGAATTGACGTAATGCTATTAGGGCCACCAACAAATTCAGGTTTCTGTTTGTGTGCATGTCTTAATCGAAAATTCTGAAGTGGAATAGGCACACTTTTTTGTTTGAAAATAATACTATGGGTAGACTGTGGCACCACCCTCATTCATTTCTTTTTCCCTGAGACTACTCCTGGGATCAGTACAGACTTAATGGGAACTGGAAGAATGACTTCTCTCAGCGTCGAGAATATCGACCTTCTCGTCACGCACTGGGTTCAGATTGTATTCATGCCTCTCGTCTAAAAGATACATTTATTAAACGTAATTGTTACACCACTTCCGAACAATTTATTTAGATATTTTACTGTCGGTTGGGATTGACCGTGATGTTTTCTTTAGTAATTGGATTAAGCGTTGAGACTAATAAGGTAGCTTCCCAAGACTTACCCGAAAATGAATGAAGAAATAATACTCGGGCAGAACTGCTTTGTCGACGTACAGTAAGGGTTGGGGATACTAACATCACCCAGAGGCCAGGCCACTAGGCAGAGTTGCAATGGCGGAGGCCTAAATGCCTCGACATCAAAATTGAGAGTTGCACAAAACTGCCTAAAATGTGTTACTAACTTATTGTTTCAGCAGTTATTCACATATCTCATGAATTCACTTGCATTATTTTTAGTAAATAAGGTAAGTTTTCGCTTAAAAACTTCGTCGAAAGTTTGAACTGGGGGGGGGAGGGGGAGGCGACTAAAGAATAGCGATGTTTTCTTAAACTGGTGGAGCTCCTGAGTCGTCCCAGAAGTGCAAACAAGCCAAGGTACTGTGAAGGATATATGGTACCAAAGTCTGTAAAGCCCAAAGGTCTCATTACAGGGCGGACGTACAATCGGCTCATCCGCAATGTTTCACAAAATTACACAAAGTGGTGAATCGCTCTACTGGCAGAATAAGTGTTCATTTTCGCTTAGCTTCTTCCGATTGCTAAGCCCTGTAAAATCGTCTACCGCATTTGGGAGGCGCATGCCGCACACGTGGATAGTCGGCGCCGTAACAACTGGGAGTAGCACTTTACACTTAAAAATAATGCATTACCAACTTTTTTGCATAAGATGAGTGCTCTGCAGTCATTGGTTGCAATAACAAGATTGGTTTCGAAACGTGGAGACATTTTTGCATGCGTTCAAGGGTTAGCGACTGCAAGTTTTATCCACTAATGCGCTCTAGTGCCTCACTATCGGCAAAATCCACCTTCTGTCCCCTTATTGCGTTGGTCTATGCAACAGATACTTCAACCATGCGGTCGCCAAAATTCGATCGGTCTACTCGATGACTTTTGTCCAGAATATGCTTAGTACTCACGTATGCTTGATGAGACCTTCTATTCTGGAAAAGTAATGATGTCCCATGCATTAAATGCCTTCCAATTTGGATAGGCAATCGTTCCAAAGTCGTCTGGCTTTTTGTTTTTGGGAACTCTGATCACGAAGTCACAAGCCTTATTCTTATTTTTAGTTGGATAAAAATGGCTACGTACTACAAGTAGATGATTGCTGGAACCCTGATCCACAATCTCCTCAATTTTGACAATTAGTTTTACTATCAACTTTACAGGGAGTTAAATCTGATCTCAAAAACGAGTTCAATAAGCTGTATGCATAAAGGGCCTTCAGCCGTCGGTCTATGTGGCACAACTTTAAAACAACAATTCATGTTCGGACTCATTAGCTAAAAACGGTCCTGGTTAAGTGGGATTAACAATTCACATAATGGTGCGAAATAAATGTAGAAGCTCTTAATGGAGAAGCTAAATTAAAACCACTTCCTAATAAAATATAAAGAGGATCGCTTGCAATGTAGCGTTTTGAAAGTTGATTCTCGCATTTGCTATGCGGTGGTTGTGCGTTTAACTCTCGGTTTTAGCCCTCGTTGGGTGAGCTGGCCTTCGGGCCATGCCAGTAGCCCCAACCCCTTAGGCCACAGCGCATATGCCTTCTTTTGCCTCTACGGAAATCCCGGGGCGCTACACATAAACCACATTCCTGAAACTTTCCTATCACATTGTGGGAAGGGTCGTTCAAACATGAACAATTCATGCAAACAGTAGGCCTGCAACCTGTTTCCTTGTGTGCAGTAGGTAACTCAAACCGACTTGCAGTATGACTGATGAGTAAAGAAGAGGTTATCAAATTCTTAGGATCGCGATTTGCACAGAGAAGTGGAATAAATTGAACAGATTAAGGGTAATCACTATCGCCTAGATGTTGCCAGTTAATACTCATGGGCAATTAATAATAAAAATGCAAGCTGAATTTGAACAAATCTCTTCCCAGTAAGAAGTGTATTTTTGGAGCAAGGCAAAAGTTTGGTAGAAATAACCATCCAGCGATTAAAAAATTGCACTGAACAAGCTAAACATCCTAACTGGAGATTTTACGACGCATTAAACTTTCAACAAAACATTCATAACTTTTCAAATTTCAGTTTAGAGGAGAAAATAGTTGAAAACACAGTCCTACTGTGCTTGAGTTTTGCACTCGGGTGTAAAAGGCATTAGGTGGTAAAGAAAAATAACCTCTAAAATAAAGCAAGCAATTTGGGAAAGTAGGAGCTTGTAAGCACGGGGTTTTTTTCATGCAGTCCGTCTGCTTGCAAATAAAATACACTCTATCGGACTTCAAAACGCTTTTGTTATAAAGTATTACGCCTACTCAATTGAAATTGATCATGTTATACATCCCTGTCTCGTAAACAATCGCGTAGAGCAGCAGGACCGGTCGCAGGCCACTTGTTTACCACATTCTCTCAAAGACGAGTACTTCCTATTTAACCTTTCTTCCCTTTTTCCGTGTCACCATTAAGTAGACGTAAGGTGTTTTGCAAGCGTGAATTTTATCAGCTCTTTAAAAATGATACGAGAATCGTTCCTTATAATCCACACATTGTCTGAACATTAATCCATTTAATGAAATTGCCCAAATGCAATGAAGATCTTTTGCTAACTAAATTCGTGAGTATGACTACTATCTACCCCGGATATCAACAATAACCTAAATGAAGATAAGACTTTTCCAAGACCCCAGACAAAGGGTTTGCGTAGTTCTAAATTGTCAAAGAGCAGAAAATGTGCATTTGCGCTAAATCTGTGCAAGAAGCAGCGGTGACCAGACGTAATTACAATATGCCATCGTAAAAGGCAACCATATATCAAACATCAATGGGTCATGTAAGCAGATTAGGCGGAATATGCAATAGGCGTTCAAAAAAAGTTGCTTTCGCAAAAGCTACAAACTGCTCAAATGACCGACACAACTAACTAGGCGGGCATTCTGTTGTGAGATGAACTGAACTGCTTCAAATTTCCGTAGGTTAGGCAGAGGTAAACCATTCAATCACGCAAAGTGCCTCCAGACGCCGATGAGACTCCTTTTTAAGCAGAAAGGCTTCTAGAGGCCTCTTACACCTCAATGGGACCTTTGAATATTTGAACCATTCTTGAGTGCAGTTGTAAGACTCATCTATGTGGACAATGACACAGAAAGACTGGTGAGCAGTAGGCTGAAGTACTAGGCGCTATCGTGCGCAAATGAAGGGATTTTTACAAATAAATGACACTAGAATTCGTTTAATTGCGTCAAAGGGTTGTAGGCAGCACAACTCCTTACTACCAGATTATCTACCGTTACACAGCCTAGAATACGACGCCAGGTAGGGCAACGTATGGCATCCTAGGTACTTGAAATGTAAAAAAAACCGGCTCTGCTGGACTACCGGACAGGTATAGATCATCTTAATTCGACAAACTTCCTCTGTGGACTATTAGAGGCAAGCATGTTCAGAGAAGATTGACGTCACCTAACTGTCAATTGAGAGCACCCAAAAATGGAAATTTCTTTTGCGCTGACGCAATAATGTGAACAAAACTCTTCTCGTTGACATGCATAAGGGCTTGCAACAATCACATTAAAATTCGTTTTGACAAAACTTCGGATATATCTTTTATGACATTGATAAAAAGTGCAAGCCCTGTTTACTGCTTTTTTGAAACTAAAGAGTAAGCGACGAATGCTGTATTTTCCACAAAAAACCACCTCAAAAAGAAATAAAATTCAATTTTTGTCTTCCTGGATTGCAAATTATTTTTAAGATTTGAAATTGTTAGAACTGCCTTATTTAAACTACATCGCAGTTCTAAACGAAGCACTGCCGATATCTCACCACCGCCACTGACTTTACTGAAGTCACGCATCAGTCAATCTACAAGCCGTTCAAAGCGACTTGAAGGTTCTGACACATCGAAGGTGGGTGTTGAATTCGACTTCTTCAATATTAACAGATTTGTAACCATAAATTTTTGTTTATGTCCACAGCTTATAGCGTGGTTCAAATACTGTAAAAGGGAGGCCTTTCCCATGTTAGCAAAACTAGTACATCAATTGTATACCTGATGACATTGTTAGGATTGTCAAATAATGCAAAATTTCTTAGGAAATGGAAATAATTGTTATGAGTTGCATTGCAACCATTCAAAGAAGCGTAGGAGCACAGCGATTCAGAACTGAAAAATTAAATGTTACGTCCCAATTTATAAGATTTATTCATTGTCCTTCACATAAAACATGAACTAGTAATGTCCAAGGAGTTGGGTTGTTTAGCTTGCCTCCTTGTCGCCCTTTCACACTTTGGCAGCCAATGATTAATGGCACTAGAAATTCTTGCACATCTACGAATCTACATCAATAGTTGGTAAATTGCCTTGACTATCTCTTTAGCCCTCCACTGGGCGACGTAGCCCCCGAGCTTCGCCGGTGACCCTCCAGCTCTTCCATACATCTTCAATACATTATTCTGTCCTAATATGATGCCTACTTTCGCCTTCAGAAAAGGCTCAGAGCGCTACAACTGCGTGCTTTTAATGACCAAATGCATTAGCATACACAATTAGTTCAGCGTGTTTGATAAAGGAAGGTCAAATTGATGCTACGCGAAAGTTGACCCATTTAACTGTTCACAATTTACTCTCTGCAGGGGCTCTAACATAAATGAAGAAAGCTGCCACCTCAATTGGGCAAATTCTGAAATAAACGGAAGCCCAAAACGTTGCCGTCTAACTATTGCTACAGTTTGAAATTTTTTCAGTCTAAATGCCTCAAATTTGACGGTGTAGAAATTGATTTTACGAGTAACAGCGTAATTGTCGCAAATGGTATGCCTTAAAGCCCTTATTATCGAATAAGAATACTGACCACTCCTATTCGTTCACACATTATCTGCAAAGAAGGAACCCAAAGTAGGTGCTAGTAGCGATTGCCTGGGAAAATTTAGTTGTTTGGCTGTTCCTATTACTTCACAAAAACTGCTGTAAATCAGTTTCTGTTGGAAAAGCAAAAAAAATCTTTTGAGGTAAAGTAGTTTACTTGTGGGGCACAAAATGTGGTACAAATCGGAGTGTAGATGTTTAATAGCAGAGTTGGAGCCATAATGTAAACTTAAATAAAACCCTTTTACTAATGATGCTTCCATTCCTGTTCATTTTCATCGTTCCTTAATAGCATGTGCCAAGCGATTCCTCAATCAGTAAAACTGGTTATTGGGTAGTAGCCATGAAATTGTGCAACACAATTGAAACATAAAACTGTTCATTAACGACCTTGCTTGTACTACCAGTTTTGTACCAAGCCTGGAGCAGATCACCTGGATCACAAAGTAAACATGGACCAAAAGTATGTGGACATGAAAGTGACGAGTAGAATGAATAATTGCGGACTCGGAAGAAAGATTCTCAAAGATCTTTCGGTGAATTTTAGGCTAATTCGTAGGGATGATCTAATGCATTATGCGATGTGTTTCTCTCAAATGTGCAAACATTAAAATTTTCTGTCGGTGATTCATGCAAGTTAATAGCTGCAACTTTCACCGACCCTTGGGTTTTTATGCGCATCTTACATCCGTTTTCCAATATTGACCTCATGAACTCTTCCAAAAGAACAGGGAAAACATCAAGGATAATTTGTGGCAAATAATCGTACGATCATTGTAGACCCTAATGTCGGTTGGTTGCCAAAATCTTGAGCATCATTTCAACGAAACCCAAGTTTTCCACTTTTATCACCAAAAGAGGAAAAACATTGAAACAAATGGCAGCCACTTTGTACTCTTCGCAACTGGTCTCATTTTGGAACCCATTCTGATACACTAACCGAAGCGATGGGTTTACAGTACGATTGGGTATAATAAGGTGCATTACGAATGGCTTATTAAAGCTTACAGTTTCCAATTGTTGTGGAGCCAAATGAACGCATAGATTTGTGTGGATAATAGGCTAAACAAAAGGAGGAAATACGGCTGCGCTTAATGAAAACCGATCTCTCGGTGCTTGTGTCAAAGAGGTTTATTCTTGCAGAATTTCCCTTCCAATATTAACAAACGTTTAGGCACAATGAATAGAAAAAGGGGAAAATCCGCTCTTCTAGCACCCCAAATGCTGCGGCTTTGCTGTTCGCTGTTCAGGGGAAGCATTTAATGAATTGGAAATATGACTGAAGCAGGTGAGGTTTTCGCTTTGCCTAATGAAAATGGTGATGCACTCTTGAAGAGATTTTAGTTTATCACCAACAAATACATGTCGTAGAAAGAGAGTTCCAAGGAAGGGCTACTAATAATGCTATTTAAGGGCTCGCCAAATATTGCATAAGCGAACAAATTCGGATGCATCGCAAAGAACGAGTCGCTATTGAGCGAGCCTAAAGCTATGAGCTCACACAGTGTGATAGAAGTATATTCGACAAATCCAAAAAAACACAATGTGACATCTATCGGAGATATAGCAAGTGCAAGTGAAGGATGAAGAGCATAAAATGTAGCGCTACATGATTCTTAGGGAAAAGCAGCCAGTATATTCATTCTTAAAATTTAATAACATGTTGGAATAAATAACCTTCTAGCGACAAGAACGTAAAATGTGATATGGTAGATAACTCGCAAAATCCCAAATCCACATCTCATAGACATAATGAGATTAAGGCAAAACATTCGTTGGTCGAGAGTCTGCTGATTAAATCTAGTTTCAGATTCCTTCGGTGTGTGTGTGAGTGATCGAGGAGGAGGAGGAGGAGGAGGAGGAGTAAGAATCTTCATTAATTTTGCCGATTGTTTGGTGAGTCCCACTGCAAAATTAGCTGCCAAGGGAAGCCAAGGCGTTGGCACGGTTCACACACAGAGCTGTCTTTTTATTTCTTCAAAACGTTTTGTGTTCAGCGCTAAAAGCAGTGATTTAATAATTCCAAACTAGTTACTTTGGGGTGTGGGATTTCAATGCTTGACTATAAATTTTCTTCCACGCAAATAAATTAAAGTCCATTTAATAATCTGCAGGGCGTTATTCTCATCATCTCTTACAGTTAAAACCTTAATATTGTTAAGGCCCGAACCTTTAAACATTAACAAATCACATTGAAGGGGTATAATTGAAGGAGGCTAAAGTATGTGCATGTTTGATTACCACTCAGAAATGACCTGCCCATAAAAAGTAGTGAAAAAAACCGGTTTATTAAAAGAGAATGATGGCTTAGATAAAAAGTCAGCGTTTCGGCTATATTTGTAAGATGAGACGCCTTTTGATACCACCTTTTGCGGACTGTGTTCAAGGCAAAAGACAATTAGAGAAAGAACATTCAAAGAGACCGATAGTCACCCAAATTCATTGAATCAAGTTATCGAGTGTACGCCCTTCTAACGGAAATAGCTCCACGTCTTAATGACGCAGACTGAAGTCAGCAATCCACTTTAACTAACCTCTTTCCCAAGTACTTGACGCATGAATAATCACAAAGCTGGGAACCAGAAGCGATACAATGTGACCTTTTGACCTCATTTGGAAGGCCTGATGGTGGAAAATGAGCTTATTCTAAACTGTCATAATAAGCACATTCCCATCTTCAAACTGTCGTTACAAATTTATGGCATATCTTGGAGTTTCTTATTAAAATGTGCTAACCTTAAGTGGTTTCGTGTGCCTTAAGTGTTAAACTGACGCGCATTTAAGTAAGCAGTCAACAAGGCCTTGTGAAGACACACAAATCTAACCCAAAACACTCCCAGCACTATGGCAGTACAATACAACGGTTGCATTGTACTATTATAGCATTGTAGTATTGTAATGGTACATTTTTGAACTGTTCCAATAGGAAACAATAATTGTGCCATCACATCGCACCCGCACCATCAAAATTTCGCGGGGCAATATAACTCCATTTCGGAAATCCACAAGCGTCGCGCTATTATCAACAGCGACTCAACTCTCATTTAGTCACGCTACCTCACTTTCCCTCTAGATACACTTAGTACATCACAAATAGACTACGTAAGGCTCAATTCAACTTTGTCAATTTTATCTATTTTACTTAAGGTATTATTAGCAGTATTTTGGCTCTGGTTAGAGAGCGCAACAAAATCCGAACGCCTGAGTGCAAAGATTACCTAAAAGCGCAGACTCTACATGAAGAACCACTTTTTTAGAACTCTGAATCTTAGGTGGAGAAGTACACATTTCTTGTACGATATCTTACCTTTTGAATCAGTCACTTGAAAAGTATCCATATCACTTCTATTTGGACCTTTTAAACTTCATGCCTCGCTCAAAATTGTGACTGAATTTCACTTTCTGCATTGCGCATTACACCATCAATGCCATTGGCAATGACATACAATTTCGCGACACCACACCGGGTTACGCTGTTTTGACAGATGCAACAGGGCATAATTCGAAAAAAAGCACTGCCTTCTAAGTATAGGTAGCCAATAACAAGGTCCACGAATTGCACCAGAAATGGCATGTACTGCGATTGCAAACATTGGGATTCTAACCTATTGGTGCACACCACTGATTTTAAATCTACTAATGAAAATTGTATTTGATGATTGTTTGCAAAGTTAAGCAATATATTCCGTTTTTTACTTAAATAATCATAGAGTGCGACTTTTACAAGGGGAATGCGTCTTCGTGACCCCAATATTCGTTTGTTAATCTGACTCTTTTTGGCGTTCCTATTAGCACTAATGCCTTGCATCCGATGACTGGAGTTTTTTACGCAAGTCTATTAAAAACCTATCTTATAGGTGAACCTCCTCGTAAAAAATGAACGAATTCCTTGATGCCCTGTTATTACATTCGATTTCAAGCCTGTGCGTACAAATTAATCATAAGCAGTCAAGACAAAATATTTTGCTTTTGCTGTAGATTTAATAATCGTTTTAAACAACTAGCTGAACTCCATGCAAATCATAAAAAGCACAAATCACTGACTGGTTCTACCAAGTTAGTTTGTAGATGGGCTTGAATAAGACATATGGGGACAAATTAAAGCCTTGAATTGCACCTAAAATTGTGCAAATTAGTTTCCGAAATAGATGTGGACAGATGAAAAATGTTAAAGCCCGATAAGGATTGCCGTTTAAATAAGCCGAAAAGACTTACTTCCAAATTTGAACTTATTAGTTCGACAGTATGCAAAAGTGGCTGCACGATACGATTAGGTCAATTTTTTTCTACAAAAAACTGTTGAATTGCATATTGCCTCGTCCATTTTTGTTGCTTCTCAAATTTCTGTAAAAAATCAAAAAGAATAAGCGAAGTTGGAACTCCCCATTCGTGTTTTCTTTCGGTGCGTCCATATATCAAACAGTTGTGCGTCTTTTCCCTACTAAAAATGGCTTGTTCCTTATAGAAATTATCATAACAGAATATGAGAAACTCGTGACGCGGCAATAAAAAGTTCAAAATGAATGATTTCGCACATTTTTAAGTGGTGTTAAATAAAATGAAACCTTGCAAATCTGTGCTTGGCTTTACAGATATAGCATGCGGATATCAGCGCGTAGAGTGGGGAATTTGAAACTAGCTCTATACAACTTTATTGCTGGATGATTGAGAAATTTTAGGGCCCCTCAGAGTGCTGGAGAGGAGAGCAAATAATCTCCCAAAACTTTAGAGGTTTGACACAAATGTAGGCTATTGCTCCTAGATTGACCTATATAATGGGTGCTGCCAGGTGAGGGTCTAGCAAGGCAAAGTTTTCAAGAGTCTGCTTGCGTAAATCATGGGACCAAATTGCACTGAAGATAGGCTTTATAGGTGATCGACGTGAAGGCGTGTATCATGGTGATACCCACGAATTACTGCATAAAAATGCCCTCCAAAATGCAGCTAACGATTACCCCTGTTAAAAAATGCGTTTGTTGACCCATTGAATACCCAAGACGTTGTGCATGATAAGAAGTTCTGCCAAGTTATTGCGCTCCTTACTTGTCATGCGCCTAGAAAGGTAGCGCTTCGAGGATCAATTGAAATAGTCGATGTTTAATTGACGTGATTTAACGATGGATACGTGTAACAATGTAAACGCACGATACAGCTAGATGAGGGGCTGCATCATTAAAATGATAAGTATTCTAAAGCATTAGCAAAACTTCTTGACTTTTGCCTTGAAAGTCGTCGAAAAATTATTCGTGGTCAAGACTATCCATTCCCTCCCAAAGGAGAGCACACATGCGCACACACGTATCACGTGAATTGAATTAGCTTCACCTTTCTTTTAGTTTTTGGTGAGAAAATTCAGGCATTACTGACTACTGCCATGCGATCATTCGGCATTGTTGTCTCACTGATGGAGTTCACACAATTTCCAGTCTGAATGATCTCTTCTTTGGACCTTTGCCTTGAACCTCAAATTTCCCCACTCGGGGTAATTATTCGTGCTCATTAATCTCGAAGTGAAGTAACAGTTTAACTGTAACTGTTTTGTCAAACGAAGAATAAATTATTAAAAATAGCAAACTGCGTACCATAAAGTGCATAATAATTAAAACCAGCACTCTTTTGCTACCAAGACGTCCAAAAATTTTCGAGTGCAAATTAGATTGCATTTTAAATGCGTGTGCAGTCAGTGACGTTGAAAATAACAAATGCTGCTTATTTGTACTAGATCCTTAAAAGTGAGTAAAATGCATTGAGAGCGTTGTGCTTCAGAGAGATTTAGGTTTTAAGATTGGACGAAGAAATTCGTATGATCCATCTATTCCTTAATTTTTCAGAAGAGTTAACATAATTGCAACAAAACAACAAATGCTGAGTTTAACCTTCAAAATGAAGCTCTACTAATTAAAAGATGGAATCTTAATAGCCTGTGGCTTTTGAAACAAAAAAAACGGTCTTGCAAATCAGCAAAAAGGGCTTAAATGTAGGTCTACGTGCTTAACACTTATTTTTCTACATGAAGTATACCAGCTGTTAAAATTTATTTTTACTGGTAAATCGACTATACAATATGTTGTTAGGAGAGCGTCGTCACTGTAGTTGGGCTAGATGCAAGGAGAGAATGTGCAAATAGAGCAGAGAGTTAGCATGAGCGTGCGGTGTTAAACAGAATCACTGCAAGTATCGTCAAAGTCCTCGTGACCCATTTCGAGCTGTGAACGCGGCAACGGCAACGGTGGCTGGGAGTCACGTGCTGTTGTTGTGGCGCTTGCAGCAGGAGGGATAGGACTGGCAGTGGTGGCAGCAGCGGTGGCATTGGCCTTCTTTGTTGTTCCGGCGACAGTCAGAAGTGCAGCAGCCTCGTAGCGCCTGCGCTGGCTCTCTGGTAGTTGCGGTGGCACCGGCTGAGGGATTAGGGGGTCTGGTTCTCCCATGCCCGGTAAGAGAGCGCGCGGATTCGGTGTGGCAGGTTGGTCAGGACTGAGCGAAGGCAGCCACTGCCTTACCATTGCCTTCCTCCTTCGACTTTGAGGATCTCCCTCATCCAGAGAGATGGTCGAAGAGCAGAGTTTGGCGCTCACCGCTGCGGCGCTGCTGTGCAAAATGTCGATGGGCAGGGGAAAGATGATGGTGGAGTTCTTCTCCGCGGAGATGGCGCAAAGAGTTTGTAGGTAGCGCAGCTGCAGTGCCAGTGGAGAGGAGGCGATTACGTTGGCAGCCTCCTTCAATGCACTTGAAGCCTTGTGCTCACCATTTGCTGCGATGACCTGGGTTAAAAAGGTCAATCAGGTTGCCACTTTCAAAGCGTTACGACCGAGTTGTGGCTAGGCGAGCACTAAGTAATTTACTTCCATTAAAAAATCCTAATCTTATTACTAAAAGTTCATTCAAATGACAATAATATGTTACTATTAGTGTTTCAGCTGTCCAATTTATCAGATGTTAATGTACTAAGCTAGCATCTTATTTATAATGCATCTAAAAAGCCGTTTTTTAAGTTCGAAACTGAAGTTGAATGATATCTTAATAATTGCAAAAGCATGGTGCTGGCTTTATTGTCCAAGAAATGAGAAGTAAATTGAATAGGACTCCACGTAGCGTTTTAACCCACGTATTGCCTCATGCTATGCAACGAAAGGATAAAATATTTGTTTATACTTTTCTTAGCCTTTATAATGAAGAAGCAGTAAAGGCACAGTGGTGTGCCAGTAAATCATATTTCACATTCGCAAGATTACTCTGTCTAGCACGGTTAGGATAAGATGCATGTAATGCTTTAGAGGTTCGTTTAGCTCTCTATTTGACTACGGGGGCTCGTGAGTCTCCGCAGGTTATGCTTTCGCTCTCTGGCGATGCCTCCGGGGTACGCCAGTAGGCTCTCAGGCTTTCTGGGGATTATCAATGCACATTCTACCATATTAGTGTGGCTTCTTACGACTGCAGGAAAGCCTCGGGGTGCTGTATACGTTCATCAAAGTGACTATAATGTATCATCTAAAATTTAATTTTGAATCGTGCACTAATATGCTACTTAGAGCACCGTGACACAGCACCGAAAATGATAAGTTCCAAAAGCAAAGAATTGCGGGGTTGAGCAATTTATTCCATTCATACTATCTCAAACCACTGCTGTTTCCTTACACGCGTTCAAAATGAGAGTTGTGCTAAAAATGACACCAAAAATAATTCATTCGTCTCAGCACAGTTAAATTTCAAAAAAATTATGCATGCTTAATAAGACAAGCAGATACGGTAACATTTGCGCTGGCCACTGTAGCATACAAAATAAATTAGGCACACGCATAAGTCTCACTCTCTCGCCATCACAAAATACAAACAGTAGTAAATTGTCCGTGAAATCGTTTACCTTAGAGAATTCCGAAATATTGAAGAGAAATAACTACTTTAATGAGTTGCGGCGTAAAACGTTGCCTACCTTTGCTCGAGCCTCTCTTGTGGCCTCAGCTTCAGCAGCCATGGCGCGCTGAAGGGCGACCGGCAGCCTCACATCCTTTATTTCAACTCTTTCAACCTGCAAAAGCAGACACCTCGTTAAACACTACTGTTAGCGCTTTTTCCTAAAAAAAACCTTCATTAATTGGGCTTTTAACAAGAAGATAGCTTCTATCACAGTTTGTAGAGTCGTGAAAAGTTTAAAATGGTCCTTTGCATGATGTGATAAAGCCCAAGTGATTTATTTACTTTTGTTGGATACATCCAGAAGCTTCAAGTGTGTTTTTACTAACCTAACGAAAACAAAAGATTTTTGGATCTATTAATCAATCTTGTAACTACTTTTTGTAAGCTTGTTTTGATCAAGCCATTTATTTAAAATAAGGTGAGCTCCATTTGAATAATATGGCGTTTAAAAGTATGGTTACTTTCAGGCCCTTCTTTGAAAATTTGGTCCGGATTACCAGTGCTCGCCACCTTGGTTAATCAGTTGAGTTCTTAATTTGGCTTTACAAACTGGTGGATGTAAGGTAGCTTTGGACAAAGGACCTTTCAAAAGAAACTTTACAAGCATCCACTGAAGTTCCTTGCAAAAATTCATGCAAATGGCACGCATCTAACTTTGAAGTGTGTTGTAAGAATACGGGCACCTCGTCCTTTCCATCATTTTAACAAGGAATTACGAATTATTGATAAGTCTTCATTGAAAATTACTTCATAAGTTCATTTGAGGTGCCTGGACGATGGCTTTTCCACCAGTATTTACATCCCAAGTGATTTCACCACAGTGGCACTAGTATTGAGGAGGTTTATCATTACTATTATTGCCGTGTCAACTTATTACATATGAACCAGCTGAAAGTACCCAGACAACTCGTGCCCCTTAACTTCACTTGGTTGGGGATAATGACGATCCTTACCGTGGTTGAAGCACTGCTACTGAGTTCGAACTATTTTAAATACCACTACTGTATTTTGTTCTAAAACGATAATTTCTCACAATTGCAATGCTTAAGTCCTGCTTTTAGCGAAATGGGCATACTTAAGGTAAGGTGCTAAAAAGGAAAACTCTTTGCTCATTTCAATGAAAACTTAAAGTGCTAGTGTTTGAAAAGGAATACATTGTAAATAGTTTGCAGCCTTCAAAAATATTCTGGACTTGGAAGAAGGCAAACACGTCGCACTATCGCACACTTCCTATAAATGCTTTTCCCATTATCAAACAGGCATTTCCATCTACTATCCAAAAACAGCTTTCGGAGTCCTCTGACACCCTCTGATTTTGAACCATAGGGTCTTGTAGGATCACCACTATGATTGACTTTTCTCTCTGATGCCCTATAAAGCGCAACCGAGACGGCTGAGTCTATACTCCATCTATCGAATAGGTGACACATGCTTTCATTCATTTCATATTCAAATGTTTAGTCAAATACCGAATAACGAATTCCGTGGCGAATTTCGTTTCGGCCTTAATTTAACGATTTTGATTGGTTATTAATTCAATCCTAACTCGTGCAGTGTTTTAGAATATTTTATTTGCTATTTTCCGACCCTTTCCCATGAAAGTATTGGTTTGGGGGTTCCCAGGTGTTAGCAGAAATCGCTTATCTCTGGCTTTAAGCTCCCTAATTTTTATAGCCTCAAAACATGGAAGTTAATAAAAAACTTATTCTTTATCCGTTGAAAACTGACTTTGCAACTTTATTTTGGTCAATTTAGATGGTGAAATGCCCAAATGCCTCTGGGAATCGCTACATCGGACATTATTAAAAATTTCCTTATAATTTTTGATTGAGTGAATGCTGTCAGGTGCGGTGCATTGTTACCTTAAACCAGTAGCGAAAAGTTAGCCAAAGAACAGAAACAATGTAAAACGGATCGAGATGCTTCCCCTCCGTTGAGCATCCGACAACGCGATGAAAAATGAACTGATGAGCACATACGATCCGGAGGACAGAATAGGTTTAATTGCCTTCAAAATCAATCCATTTGCTTATCAGGTTTTTGGTAAATTTCCTACAATTTGGGTGCCTTGCACAAATCATTTTAGGGGATATCCAAATGCTTATCCTAAAGTCAAGCTTTGAAAGAATGAGTGATTCAGCACTTCGGCAATGTTACTTGGGTGATAACATAGAAAACTAAAAATCAGCAAAGTGGATAACATTAATTCATATGGAATAGCAGGCCGACAGCTGTTAATTAAAACTAGTTAAATAGATGAGTTATTTTATAAAGTGTGCTTCTCAGTAATTCTTTACACGCGCTGAGCTCCAAGAAAGCGTATTGCATCAAGTCATTACCTTTACCCCCCAAGCCTCAGTAGCAGCATCGATGGTTGCTTGCATAGTCACCGACATCTCCTCTCTATCCATGAGTATTTGAGCAAGGTCCTTCGTTCCAAGCACATTCCTCAGCGTGGTCTGTGCTAGCAGACGCGTGGATCTCGCCGCGTCCTCGACGTTGAGGATGGACACAGCAGGGTTGCAGATTCTGTAATAGACGACTGCATCAACAGCCACCGTCACAGAATCGCGAGTAAGCACCTCCTGAGGTGGAATGGAGAAAGTTACTGTACGCAGCTCCACTGTTCGCACGCTGTCGATACAAGGGAGGACAAAAAAGAGGCCAGGACCTCGTGTGCCTTGACCGCCCGGCAGTAAGCGACCCATCCTCAGAACCACCGCTCTCTCGTACTCAGCGACAATCTTGAGGCAAAAAATCATGGAGAAGGGAAAGGTCATGACCACTATGATCATTGAGAGCACGGTGAGGAGGGAGGTGAACCAGTCCGTCTTTTCGTTTTGGTCGTGCGAAACCTCTAATTCACCCATAAAACCCTCAGCATCATTTTCAAATGTTGGCATTTTACTGGATGACGAGAGGGGCTGGGGCGGAGATCTGGGTTCACGAGAAGGGTAATCCTTTTGCGGTGGGGAGGGTTGTTGTTTTCCATATCTCTGAGATGGAGTGGGCTTTTTTCCTGGAGATTCGTAGGGCTGATTGCGGCGCGACTTTGCTTTGGAGTGAGCTGACTCAGGAGTGCCGGGGATATGTGTTCGGGGTGGAGCAGAGGGCACGAAACGCTGGTTGGCCTGAACAAGCCGGGATTCGCTCTGAAGGCTTGTATCCTCCTCTTCCTCTTCACCAATACTTCCGGGATCTGGAGACTGACGTAAAAGTCTTGCCGTTGTCTGCCGCATCTGAAATGCATCTGTTTGATCACGGTGGTTTCTCGGTTCGCCGTTTCTTTGGTCTGTGCTGCTGTCGTTGTTTGGACTTGTAGTACCGGTGTTGGTGTTTATCATCTTGAATCCGCGAAAACTATCAAAACTCTCTGATTGGGAGGGGCGTTCGTGTTTGGATTTACCATCCATGAGGGTTTTCCCCATTGTTTGTGGAGATGACTTCTGACGATAAGCTATGCTGGTGAAAAGGTCTTAAATTATTCGTCGGTTCACTCATTACTGGCGAAGGTTCTATTGGGTTTCGGCGATTCGAGACGATCGCAGGTTGATGTAATCGAATTAATCAAACTGATGGCAAGTTGAAATAGCGAGAATCGAGTATATTTAACCAGTGAAGACATCGGTCGTTGGAAGTGCGCCCTAAGTGGTCTTTTCAACGCCTGCTTTTTGCCCTTCCACGATTGGCCAAGGCAACGTGTCTTACTAGACATCCAGCCAACGGGTTCGAGCTTAGACATTGACCAATCATCGTGGCGCGTCACCATACCAATAGGCACTGGGGCGTCCCTACCCCCTCCCCTCTGCATTTGCAGACCTCGTCTCAGGATTGTGTTCCCCTTTCATTTAAAGTAGTAAGAAAATTCTCTGCAGTGAACATTTTACATTGATTTGTCCAACACCACTTTACGCAAATACTCCTAGACCACAGATTGCTGCGGAATTAATTAGACGTAACATGCACTTTGTTCGGCAAAAGTCGCCTTTTTCGTGGGTTTTTGATGCGAATTAATTGAGGCTTGTTAAAATTCCCGCAAATGCACACTGAATGCTTTGTATTAAACCAAATGCCACTGCAACAAAGATTTTGTGTCAATCAAGCTTTAAATTAGCGGAACTTTATCTTCTCAAATAAGTTTTTTAACTAAAGATAAGGTCAAACTGTGCCTGTTGGGATCTTACGAGTCTAGCAAACAAATGCTCTAGTGCAAAATTTGCCGAATGCGGTTCAAATTAAGCTAATGAAGGAAAACTTAGCTAATACAATTATGATCAATTCTACCGGTTTGTAAAGCCAACACTACTTTCCTCTAGAAAATTAATTTTAGATCCATTTACTTCCAGGCCCATTCAAACTACCAAGAGGTTGCGTTACCAATTAATTCATAAGGAATGACAAGGCAAATTTTGAATCCAAACAAAAGTTTCTCTAGGTCTCGCTAAAAACTAGATTTCATTGTACCGTAATGTCAGTCGAATTCGGAGTAGATGCGTTTGGAGTAGCAACACCTTTGTTTCCATATTATCCCTCCTTTAGATGGAATAACTCCACGCAACCTTTTAACGCCTTGTTGGTTCATAGCGTTTTTAAAAGCCTAGAAATTGTTTAACACTCAACACAATTTTTGCACAAATTCATGGTGATGGCTGGTTTCGTGAAGTTGCTCCGGAGGATACACGATCGACAAGTATTTTGTGATATTTTCGGAAGTGGTTTATGCATATCTTTAAAGTTCTAGACACATTGGAATGTTCATCTGCTCGGAGGGATTCTCAAGACGCCCCCTCATCAAGGTAATTCGATGCTTAGTTTAATGTTCTTCCCTAGGGGTGGTAATAATGAAAGGCCACACATTACTACACATGAGTTTCTGTTTACACAAAAGTCGTAATTCTTCAATTTTATTGTTTCCAGAATGGGGGATTCTGTATTATGTGCTGAAAGAACTGAGAAATGCAGCTCAGCTAGATTTTTTATCCACTGGTTCACTAAATAGATAAGTGTCCTCTGCGAAATGAAATGTAGCTTAACATGCTGAATGTCACTTGCATAAATTTTCGATGAAAGATATGATAGGAATCGGTCACGTCCTGAGGAGGAGACCTACTTTTCAAATACCAAGGCAACGATTCTTAGTTCTTAGTTTACTCCTCTCTTCAAATTTTATCTCATAAATACTGGAATTACATTCTTTTGTTGGTGACATTGTCAAAACACTTGCCTTCTCTCTTGATACTTTAAGGCAGTGTCTCATCAATTTACTGCCGGAGACTGAGGAAAGGGGCGCGATGTTGCTGCGAGTTACAGCGAAGCCTTGGCCACAGAAATGGTCGGGTGACTATCAGGTAGTGCATTGTCGAAACATCCAGCCTTGTCCACTGGCCTTGATGATTCATCTTACGTTTGCAATTTGCTGTACGAGGCACGGCAACGCCTCTGCTCTTATCATACCACCAAGGATCTCCGCTACTGGATTTTGCAAAAACATTTCCATTCTTCATTATTTACTGCAAGCAAACCTTTAAAGTTTGGGCTTTTGATTTCATGTTTCGCCACTTTTTCAATTCATTGAATGCGAAGTTCCCAAAAAGCGTCATGTTTGTTCAGGTCAAATTTACGCCCTTTATCACTTTAGATAATAATAGTTAAGTATTTTTGTAAGTGTATGACAAGTGGTTGAGGCTTGACAACATTTGCCAATTTGCGATGTGAATGGATTGGAAGGTAAGTGGAGGATGGAACTATGTTTGTGGATGATTAATCATAATGCTTGACTTAAATTTAAAGTTTTATTTTTTTTAACGAAGGACTATTTCTAAAATCAACTTCACCGAGAGTGTTTGCTCTGATCAGTGAAATGAGCACTGAAAAAATATTGAGAACAAAATATGACCTTAAGGTAAAGTTATATTTGATTTCTCCTTAACCGATTGAATCACAATGATGTATTAAGTAGGCGTAAGACATTTAACTGAAATTGCGATGCTTTACCAGCGCTACCAAAAAAAGCGGGGCTTAAAGTTGACCTGAAGGACGGATTACACCACCTGCGAGGATGGCAAACTCCAATAAACCCTCACGCTAATGAGGTCAGCGACTGTCGTTGCACTACCCGAACTCCATTTCAAAATTCATCAAAAGGAAATTTGTGCATATTTTAACCATGGCGAATGCACTTTTTTGGTACCAGAAGATTGATACAACGATAATGACCGTTTATTTTAACAAATGCGTTAAATAAGAGATAATTAAAATGCAGCGATATTTGTCACCTTAAAAAGCCTTAGCACTCAAGATGATTTGAGGCTTACTTTTATTGCTTCCTGTGAATTATTTTTTTTTTTACTTGAATACGCAACCTCATTAGTGGAGTTCGCGTCATCACCACCCCCAGTACTATTTCAAAAATAAGTGATACACATAAAAGATTTTTGAAGAACAACTGAACGCCTTTGGACACCGTTTTTTGGAATTAGCATTCCCATTTTCGGAAGGTAGCAATGCATAAATGGGCATTATTAAAGCACCTCTCTACTATGATTTGCTGCCAATCATTTCTAAGGTAGTGGTAAGATGGAAATCCCATGATGCAGGGCATTTTCCCTTTCGTACCATCAAATACGCATCTGCATAACTGCAGATTTTGAAATCCGGAATCAAATCACAAGATTGATGTGTAGAGCCCTAAAACTTTCCCGAAGGGGAAAAAAAAAGCATAATTCTAAGGCAGGAAGTTCATTATCGTCATACAAAAGGGCTCCGGGTGCTACTGGTCTGGCCCGGAGGCCATTCACTCGGCGGAACTGCAAAGGCGGAGTCTTCGGTGTCGGCAAAATTGTGAGAGATGGGTAAACAAACAATTGAAGCATTACAGATAGGAATTCCTTTCTAGGGCATTCAGCCAAAGTTTGTACCGTGAAGGATGGGAGAATTTCATAAAACCTGAAAAGTCCAAAAGTTTATACCTTGATTATTTTTACCATAAACTCATTCTTATGATTCGAAGTACTCAACAATCGGGTACTATTTTCACACACTGTATATTTTTCTATTCACTTGCAAGTTGCGCATCCAAAATCGTGGCCGAACCACGGTGTTTACACCTTCAGGCTACACTTCTACTTTTGGAGAGTAAAGGAATTAGGTAAAGTGATATTTTGTTAAGAAGGCATCATATAGGTTGCTATATTATAAAGTTGACGTTTTTATCCATTGATAAGGAGTGATGCCTTAATGTGCGTTTGTCTAGCTAGCGTTTAATAGACTGAGAGTTGTGACAGACTTTTGATTCTAGAAAAGATAATGCTAATCTTTAGCGTCCCGAGAGGGTGGCTACAACGAAGGCAAACATTTGGTGAGATAAGTGTCCACTTACTTCACAAATTTGCTTCTACAAGCCAGAACAATTAGAGATTGAATTTTATGCTACAGTTGCTTGTCCATGGACCCATCTTTGGTAGCCGTAAGGCAGAGTTGTAATTTTTGCGCGGAGCACAAGAGAACCAACTTATAACCACTGAGTGTCAAGTAAGATCGATGTCGCTAGAACTGATTAATGGAAATGTAATTTGCGCAAATCGTTTGATAACAATTCTCCCAAAATTAAAATCCAAAAGTTATTGATAATCTTAAAATGGGCTGGAAGTCATTATATATTTATTTTATGCGGCACTTGGACATGCCCTTCTGCGATTGCTTGCCTTTCATTCAAAGGTTACTAATTCGGATTTGCAAGTAGCCACGCTTTAGCCCCTGGTGGTGAATGATTGTACGGTAAGAGTGAGCGGCGCGTAAGCGCTAATGAGTTTAAAACACCACTTCACACCCTCTGTAACTTTTATTGCATCAAATGCCTACGTGGTCATTAAGAACTGTTCCAGCTCCCAATCTTTTGGTGGAGTACTATTTAAAACTGAACTTGTTTTCGTCTATTGTAAATAGTAATTATCATTTTTGAGGATTTATGCAGGAAAGATGGCATTGAAGTTGAAACAACTTTCTGAGAAATGTGGTGTCGACTTCAGTTGATAATTTTTGCCAAATAAGATATAAATCGTAAGAAATGCATTATCTTAATCACTTACAACTGTGTAGAACTGTACTTCACATAAGAAGGCAAACGGATGTGAACCACGCTTAAGCAAAATGAGCAAAACATTAAAGAATTCACTTTAAACGCTTTAACATGGTTAGATAAATGAAAAAGTCGCGTTTGTATGCAAAAAAATCACCGTCGCGGGTGTTATTTATATTGGGAGTAAACTTAAGACACAAGCACGCAGGCCTGCTGCGCTCTGGCATGCGGACAAACAGGAGTGGCGATTCGATAAAAGAGCGCTGCCGCTCCGCACGGCGCACAAAATCCTCTTCCACTCGGTCAATCAACCAACCAACCAGTCCATCTTTGGCCTTTCCCTAGAAGAGTGTGTCTATTTGGAAAAAAACTCTCTTCGGCCCAAATTAACGAACTTCCTTCTCCACCTTCTACTTAGATGTCGCACCGACAACTTTGATGTCTACAAATTCCTTTTACAAAGGAAGCTCTGATAACTGCTGCAATATTTTTTAACATTTCTATTAAATAAAGGGCAACATAGTTACAGTGTGCTGAAAAATGAGCCTTTGAAAATAGTTAGGTTAGTATGCCATTGACTCCTTGGTTTCAATAAGCAGTGCAAATTGATTCTGGCAAATCTATGCGAGACCTAAATTATTACAGCCAAGCTAAAATTCTATTGCATTTTCAGCTCATGGCTTTGTAGAGAGCAAACTAGTTTGCTCAGAGCCCCATAGGTCATTCTAACTTTTCACTTGTGAAATAATCAGTTTGGAATTTCAACTCAAGTAGATTGAAAGTAAACACTTTGTGCACTGAATTGCATGCAAAGTGTGCGTCAAAAAACATGATAGAATTACCAAAACCACTCAATGACATTAAATTCTACTTGTTCAAGATACTGATTAGCCATTATGCTCTAAGTGTTTGGTAATTTATTACTTGTCTCTTGCTCCTCCGAATCATTTATTGGAAAGCATGCATTTTACCTTGTGTTTCAGTCAAGGAACATGTTGTGGCTTCCCGTTAAGTATTTAGACAAATGTATAATAGTTTCCTTCCAAGGCAACTGACAACCTCAAGTTTCACCGTTCAAATATGTGCCCAAGGAGTATGACCATTCGAGAAAGTTAATTGAGCTGGAGAGAACACCCACGTCGACTATAATGGAATGGTTTCTTACATTTCCTCTCCCAACATGATAATTACCGTTGGCAAGTGGATGCTTGCGTGTACCGAACTATCGTGCCCTCTCAATAAAGCTTGTCGCCCCACAAAGTGCACCACTAATCTCTGAACAAGATTGCTTAAGTTGCAAAATCATTTGGCATTAGATGAAATCGTTTGAACCTGTGGTGTGTATGTTAACCAGTCTGCGTAAAAATGCAAGGAATGTGTCTTTAAATCTTGCTGACCCAAGTTTATCAGCCAATCAGTACCTACCACTGATAATTATACACACCAGTCAGTTGCGGTTCTTGGTCGGAAATTATGGTCGTCAGAGTATCTCAAAGTCTAATTTTACATTTTAAAGTGAGTTTAACACGAAAGTGTTACCTACAGTACCTTTTTGGTTTCAAAGATTGTAGAAAAATTTAATTTCTCGACAACGTGAATAGATAACAATGCATTGCAAACCAGTGCCCTTAATTGCTCTCATTTCTCCATGACTGATCTATCTTTCTGCATTTACTAAGTGTTTTTTCTTCTTATATCCTCTATTCCGATGATAGCCATCTTTGGTTTAGGCAGATGGAACATCGTCGACCATATTTCACGCAAAGATTGACGTTTGGAATAAAATGTTTTAACCCGCTTCCTATCACCACACTCAAATACCAGGCAAAGGGATATAGCCAGGCGTGCTGGGCGGAAAAAAAAATAAATTTGTAGTCATAAAACATCCCTCCGTCTTGTCGAGGGATTGAATCGAAAGTGCCTCCTTGACGGGAGTCCTTCCTGCTCCTCCACGGTGACTCACCTCCTCGCACTGACAACATCGTGGCTGTGCTAGGTGGGGCACGATCAGTGCATTCCACATGGCGCATAAATAACCATGCAGCGACGATGGTTCCTACCCAACTTTTATGTCATGATGGCTTTTGATAACTAAGTATCAAAAAACAACATGCCTGCACAATAGGCTTACACAATAACAAAAGGTCTGCCTCGTGCCTTTCTTTGACCAGATCTATCGCTCCCATGTTAAAAAGCAAAATATTCGACCAAAAAATCCAAATTTTTTCGCCCACCTTTAACTCATGCACGGCACAATAAATTTTAGAAATGCTCTGAAAGATCATCACCGTCGAATTCTAATGTGATAAAAAACGCGTGTCATCACGCAAACTAAGACTACCTGTTTGACGGACACGGCACATCTGAATGCACTGGCTAGCTAAATAAGATGAACACCACAAAATCGCAGTAGGTATGCAATTAAATACATAATGCCTCCTGGGTCTGGGTGATATTAATTTAGCCCTGGGTATCTTTTATAATTGATCCAATCTCTGGAGACTTACGCATCGCCACTCCTTTTGATGTTTATTACCTTAGATATAATTACATTCTTTCACTAGGAATTTCATTTTATCTCCAGACGGCATATCCCTTGGCACTTTGCTTTATTACTGACAAAGTGATTTAGAAACCTCCATTAATTACAATAAACACTTTTCTAAAGAATTTCCTGAACTAGCAACTAAATATTGACATGTACTGTCAGCATTTTAAGAATTTTGAAAATGTGACTCTTACTAGACCACAACGGTAAAATCTGTATTCCATGTTCTATTTCTAATGCTGCTCAACATTTAAAACGCGGATTTTCGCATGAAAAATATATGTACATTTTCAATGTTTTGAGCCCAAAATTATGGCCAACATGGGAAAATACAAATTAGCTGACCATCACATCCCACTTCATTGAATTATAGCTGTATGCCAACACAATTTATTACTTCCAACCATTTAGGCTCCGCACACTACTTCTCGGCTCTAGAATCTGTAAAATCCCTGGCTGGAAAACGACCCAGAATTTGCTACTTTTTACTTACTTGCAGTTTAAGAACCACATGATACATCTGAAATTGCTTCTATTTCACGACAAAATCAAGGCAATACAAAATTTTCACTGCATTGTAAATAAGTGTATCATGTACGATATGCGTGGGTATCAAACGTCTTAAAATTGCCAGTAAAAATTAGTTTTAAAGCGCTTTCAATTGCCTTGGGGACAATTATTTCTTTTGAGAAGTTGTTCACGTTTGGTCTATAATTTATCACGTCCTTGCAGACAGCGCCAATCAATCAACGCGGACGGCTCGGTTAACCATTCATCCGGGGTGGCTCATACGCCTCGCTTGGTTGCTGCTTCGCCGAAAGTCATTTTGTCCTCAGGTACTTTCAGTACTCGTAACTGCAATGTAAGCTGAATCCGAATTTTTTACATTAATGCGTCTCCTGCCTACGGGTTTGAAAGTTGTGCTTTAATTTTTGCATTTGGGAGAAAATTACCTTCACAGTACACGCGGTTTGTAGCAATCCAATCAAATCTATTGCCACACAAAAGCAGCGTCAACTTTTTACTATGGCCAGTAGTCTCTCTCCTTTGCTGTCAACAAAATCATCACACTCCGATCTACACCGTTTATTTGATGTAGCAACAGAGGATAATTTGTCAATTAACCTTCAAATTTTCCGAACCTTCTAAGTTTGATTTGTTTTTTAAATTTTTGTTGTATGTGGAAAAAGCAAAGTAAAAAAATCCTGCTAGTTTCTGCCAAATAATGGGAAACGATGAGCCCTGTTGTCACTACACTAGTTGCACAAACCCAATCCTTAAATCGTAGGCAAGTAATTGGCTGGACCAGTGGTACGAAAATGCAAAACGTGGATCTTACTATTTACTCACTTTTATCAATGCGAAAATAATGCCTATTTTGACATGTTAGAGTGGATTCTTTTTAATGATGAACGCGTGCGGAAGTGGCCCGAGTTCAAAGGCTGACGACTCTTCTGGCTTCCCTTTTGGTTCATTAATTTGCTAGGGTTAAATTAAAGTGTCTCGCGCAAGCTCGCCTGTCAGATCCTAAGGAACATGCAAAGTGCAACTAAGTCTTGGTAAAGGCAAACACTTTAGATGTTGGTCATATTTTTTATGCGAATTTCGAACAGCTTCGAAAATTTTTCACCACAAGTGCCACATGCGAATAGGGGGTAAAAACCAGCAACACATAGTGAGCCTCTATGGAAATGAATTAATCCTTCTTGACTTTGTGTTAAGGATAATGCGAGAATATAGTGTAAATAAATTTGGTTTAAACTTGTCCGATATTATTCGTATGCGTGAATGATAAAATCTTCGCATTACTGTTTTCTGCCACCTCACTTGTAGGATGCATCACGCAAAATATTTTCTAACTAATGGCTTTTCTTACCCATATGGGTGCCAAAAAAATAGTCCGAGTCGTTTTGGAACCTCATGGAAATCAGATCACCATTTTGGATTACAACAATCTTGATAAGTCTCAAAATAACTCCGTCATAGTCTAGTCGCCTTAGTCCTCCCCTAACCTTGAATTTTGCCGTATTTGAAGTAATTATGGCTTAAACTACAGCAAAAATTAAAGCACTTTATGTAATCCAATGTTTTAAACATTTTTCAATGTCACTGTCATTTGGCTAGAATGTCTCTCACTGTCGTCACTTCGAGATGACAGGTAAGCAACATCTTTTTAAATACGTCTACTTCGCCTTTTTTAGATTACCAGCGTTTTTCGGTAGCAGAAGATGCGACGAATTTTTCGCATTTTGATGTCCATGGTGTTGTATTAGTAAATACCACGAATTCTCTCTGTACCCACTTCAAGACTTTTGAGGGGTCTTAACCGCAGATTGCTTTAATAAATACTCAACATTTTTCAAAGAGTTTCTCCCGCAATCAACTTTAGAAATTAATAAACTTTCCATAGTGGATTAATATAGTCGAATCTACCCCTTATTTTGTGCCTGGTTTGATAGACCGTATTATTCTCTTTCAAACTAGGGTCAAGCAAAACTCAAACATGCAGATGCGTTTTAATTTCTTGAAATGGAAGTAGCAGCGGATTTTTAGCATGTAGATGTGTGAATGCAGTTTAACGCATGGATGAGGAAAAATAAAAATTCAAATCATTCTAAATGTTCAAAATGATACATCCGCCATGTGTTCAATGTACTCCAGCCTACAGATGCCTACAAAATTTATTTCTCTGAATCTGTTAAAATACTCCACTGTAGCCAAATGTCTAATGCGGTTCCCTAATTGCTAACAGCATATTTTTAATTTCGGAATGTCTTCAGATTGAAGTTGCGCGATCACATTTGAACGGTGAACAGCTGGACACACACCCAGAAGGGACACTTTCCAGACTCAACTGACGTTACGGTGTTTTACAAACCGACTCAAAGACGCGTCTTATTTTTAAAAAAATATACAATCCACTTAGTCAACCTTTGAAATTTCGCTCCTTTTCAATCAAGTTTTAATTGTGACCTATTTGTACCTCGAACTAGGGCTCAGATATTTAGTCATTTCTAATAGTTCACCTATAAGCTTGTTCTGTTTAAGTCAAATGGGCAAGCATTTGGTGGGTTATATCAAAAAGTTGCAATAAAGGTAAATTCCTCTCAATGCATTCGAGAATAGTTCCGTCACAAGGTATTTATTAACGCAGTTGGATGTGTTCGCAGCACCACCTTTGAGTGTGCCCAACCAGAGTAACGTGGGAGAAGCACTGAATTACGTCTGTCTTAAGGCTGCAATGCGGTCTGCCGCCCATCGTCTGTCCTTTTCTCTTGGTATTAAAGTTTATAAAGGCGTTGAATCACGACGACTGATTATGAGAGCTGTGAAAACAGGGATATTGAAAATAGTCTTCTCTGTACCTCATCGAACACAAAAACCCTGTGGTGTTTAACTGCCTATGCATGTTACACCGGCAAGTTTCGAGGAGAGCGTAAGGTGAAATGGGGTGGTGTAATCGCCCCTCCTTTTATCCTAAGCGACTAAAGCATAAATCGGCATGGATTTCCTTAACATTTAGATATTCATTGAGACTTTAAAAGTGTTGATATTTCACATTTTATGCACGTAGACGTAGAGGAAAGGGGAACTTCATAAAAGCTACTGCATTCTTGGTCTGCCTGTCCTTCAGCCTGGTTAAGCAGCGATTCTAATGCTGGTTTTTGAATCTTCATAGCTGAAATTTGTAGCACACGACCTTAAAATATTAGCATCTATCCAACAAAACACTCATTGCTGCTTACTATTCTGTGAATAAGTATTAAATTTTCAATTCAATTCGAAAATTGCCTTAAAGATCTGGACTTAAAAGCACGGGACTTTGAAAGGCGAAAGGACGCTTTGGAAGTGACAATTATTGGTTCATAGTTTCACCATCTTCGTTTGCCGCCAAGCTAGGTTTATTTAGAAAGTAGTACCTCATCATTTTAGCAGGTCCATCGATGTGCCCAACTTTTCCTTTCCTTGTAAATGCACTAAGCACCAAGTAACAAGCATAAGGTAGCGCAGCATCCAAAACCCAAAATCAAAATGGGTTGTTTTAGGTACTACTTAAGCGTTCTGCTCAACTGCCTTTGAAATGACTGCAAAACAAATTTTTATTGGGCAATAATGTCATTTGAGCGATTAAATGCACCGATTCTCCTTCTAGTGTTTCGTTGGTGTTTGAGTCTAGATAGGGAATGCTGAAAGAAGTAATTGGGTCCAAACCAAGCAGATTTGATAAAAATTCCTTTTGGTTGATCCTTAAAATTGTGCTTCATGTTTTGCGTGATGAGGAAACTCACGGATCTTATGCAGTACTTTAGCCTTTGTTGCCCAACTTCACGTGGCACATCTGAGGCCTATAAATAGTAACAGAGCCGCTGGAGCACATGAATGTTTCTCTACGAATTCTTTTTTCTGTTTTACGGTCAAATGGGGACTGTGAGGACTTATGCTACCTAATAAAGAAATTATTTCACAGAATTGCTTAGGACCACTTGCAATAGTGAAGCGGCCAACGTCCAAATGAAGATGGTACTTAAAACGTCAATGAACTTCGTTTATGGGATTGCTTCAAGTCAACGTGGTTTACTGAAGTTCTGAAAAAGCGCTAAACCTTTTACTGGAGTTCTTTTATTGCCCAAAACCTAAAAGCACAGGTCTTGAAGTTGCTCCATCACAAGTATGTATAACAGGGATTTACTTTTGTCATCCATTTATATTGGTTTACTTATCTTACTTTCACAGAAAGCGTTCTGATATCAATTCTGCACAGGACAGCTTTGGAATTCTGACTTTTTTCCCACTTTGAATGATGAATGGTCTAGACAATTTAAATTGAATAACTTACTCCATTTTGGCCCAAATTTGAGTTTTAGGTAAATGTTGTGAAAATATGTGATTGACAAACAATTTTAGCTTAGTAAGAATAAACTTTGGCTCTTTTAGTATAGTCTAGGCTGTTTTCGCATATTTTTGGCTTTCAGAAAGGAATATACAAGAATTTTAGTCAATCAGAATGAGAAGCTGCCACATTCCTTTAAAATATTACGACTTAAGAAGCATTTAATAACACAACATAAGGATGATTTGCTGAGTCCTAGAATCTTCATTTATAAATTGGTAAGTAAAAATCAAACGATCATGCCAAGGTTTGCCATAGATAATTTTTCAGATGGGACATAGTGGTCGATTTTGATGTTACCTTTTCAAATCATTTGTTTGAGAACAGCGTCAAGCAAGTGAGGTGAACGTTAAATGAGAGTAACTTGTAGTATGTGTGAATCTTGGGGTGCATAAAATACCCAACACAAATTCCTCTTGACTAAACAAACGTCCTTCGCCTTTTGTCACTCCTCCTTACCAATCCAATGATGCCAAAAAGACGGATCCGTCTCTTAAAACTTGCTAACAACGCTCCAATCAGCAGTGAAAGCTAGTCAAAGTGACGAAATCATGCAAACCTTCTGTCCTAGCTATTAATTCTTTTTTATTTTTGTGAGATAAACTAGAATTAGGCAACTGATTCATAAGTTAAGTCTGATAGCTTACCGAAAGAAAGTCACTGATCCCGCAGTTCCTTTACTGTGTTTCATTAAGAATTTTTTACGCAACCCGTCATTCTACACATCACTCCGCACCGTGAATTCCCTTTTGGCTATCTGGAAATCGTAACAACAGATATAGTAATTGGCAAGCCGGGCGAGCAGTTTCTGAAATCCCTTAAATCAACTCTCTATAATTTAACTTAATGCTTATGGTTTTGGTAATTGTATAAAACCAATGAACAACACATTAGTGATGTTAAAATGAGTTGATTACTGGCTTCTTGTCCAAAAATCAGTTATAGGAAATAAAACCTGCATCTGAAACTCACCATGCTCTTTGTATGGGTAAAAATCGTTCAGCACGATGAAAGGGTGTTGTTAATTCCAAAACAACGCTGGAGCATCTAATTCGTTTTATTTTATTCGTGTATGGTAAATTTTCGCACAATTTTAGGAAAAAAATACTTGGCCTTTTACAAATGTGCTATAATTTAGGCTGTTTACAACTCTTCTAGGGATTTGCCATCAATACCCCACTTGTGAAAAACATTCCTTCGATAAAATTAAATGCTTCATTCCATCTCGGTGGTGCTATGAACAATCAAGCTTATTATTCTCCTCAGTAATTAATGCACACATGTATGCACATTTATATTCTGCTTCAACGGTCTGATTTATGCTAAATTACAGACGAATTCGAACTACCCAGTGGATTGATGGCACATGCTCAACCCTCTCCTTGCCACATCAATGCTCTAGACAATTTTGTAACGGTAAAAATTACACCCCGGAATGCGGACAATAAAAGTGGTAACACTGAAGGGAACCTTGAGCATAGCAGCATAACAAATTTATGTAGCGAAATTCGTTAACAGGGCACAAATTACTCTTGGGCTCCGTTGGATTGCTGTCTAATTGTCTCTCGTAAATGGCTATCTGGGGCGACTTTTGTGCCACAGCTGCTCATTTCCAGCGCTTCACATCAACAGTTTACATATTTGAGCAGTTTTAATCATTTCTGGAAGAGTTTCTATCAATGAAAAAGGACTATTTTATTTTGACGAAACTTTTGTTTGTTTTCGATCGAATTGCAATGACATTTATCTTTTGATTCGAAGTACTCTAACGAAGAAAAATAGCAATGCGCAATGATCCATGTGCCAAGACATTTTCAATCGCAGAACAGTTAATTGTGAAGTTGAAATTCACAGAATGGAAGCGAAATCATTAATGTAAATGCTTTTGTAGAAACTTAGTGGAGCTAAAGTGTAAACACCAGATTTTTAAGAAGTTACGCAGCAAAGCTCATGTTTCGCTGAACGACTTTTTCATCCGACTTGCATACACATTTTTGAAGCAAAATTGCCAAATGGTAGAGACGCACCGTATCCTCTGCCAACGATACTCTTCCCTCATTTTACTACCTTTGCTTACATTGGGAGATTTTAACAATTTTGAAAATGCTATCATCTTTTGTCCCGACGCATCGAGGTTCTGAACATAACCGCCCTCCTCCATGGTAGGCGACACGCGACATACCGACATGCCTTCCACTCATCGCAAGGCAATATTTGAGATTCAGTTTATTTATTTTACTCCGTTATGCTAAGTTAAAGAGTCAGGAAAATTGGGACTCTTGTGCCCATTACCTTCCACATCAGTACTTTCACAGTGCAATGTGAAATAGTGTTTTTAATTCAACCAAAGTGAATTTGACATTGTGTTCACATAAGCATAGGAATGCGTCCACTGTGCCTAATCAGCAAAAGTGCTCGATTTGTTCGCATACTGAAGGGTTGTCTATTTCCAATTGTCAGCTGCAGTTGTCGAAACCGTTGTCCGTCTATTTTGATTGGCAGATATCCAGAGATGGCTAATTTTCCAGGGAAGCATAATAATCGCTCTTATTTAAAATGATTCGAACGTTTGCGGCAAGCTTTCATATTTAGCCAAAGATTGCACTATTTTGTCTTATTTTAAAAGGTGCTCCAGTAAATTGGCAATTGAATTGCAGTGTTTTCTGACTCCACTCATATTGCCTTGTAAAGCCTCGAGACTTCCTGTAGACAAAAGGAGACATAATTCTCCGGAAGAACATGTGTTGTGGACACATAGAAGGGCTTGAGGCTATTGACGTTGCCAGGAGGCAGAGAACCTGAGTGCCCTTTTACCAAACCCAAGAGTTAAAAAAACGACACACGTTTTACAACTCAGTGAAAAAGAGTAAAATTAAGTTGAGTGAGGTAGACAGGATTTTTTTCAAATCAGTAGCAAGCTCAACTGAAAAGATTAGAAAAATTGTTGAAAATTTACAGCTTATTAATGTGACGTGAGAAGTGAGAAAATCAAAATGCCTCAGAACAGTACGAAACGGCAATACTGATGAATCTTTGCAGTTGCCTATTCAATCCTACTTATCTGCGCAGTTCCTAATCCCGAATACTATCCCAACCCCTGGTCCGCATGTATGCATTGGGAGGTGGATGCGTCTGCTGTCACCATTGCTCAGCTCTGTGTAGTAAAATATAATAGTTGAAAACATTTTAAAAACCTATGTTGGAGCCCCTCAAGCACACTGACCATTCAACTTTCGCATTTTTTTTAAAAAATGAACTGTCAAGTAGTCTGAACACGCTTGAGACTAGGGGCATCGCATAAATAGCAAAATGCCATTAAATGATGTCACTGTTTTAGCCATAAAGTGAGCAAACATTCCTCTTTTACACATTAAGAGGCGAATTAGGGCCATGGTTTGTTTCTTGATTGTTAAATTTGCTAATTTTCAAGGTGGAGCATATTTTCATACCACTTGACCTAGATTTGCAATAAAAGTGTCGTAAAAACTACAATAACAACTTTCAGAGACACAATCATCCCTGTAGTCCAACAAACGGTTAAGCTGAATGTCGAGTTAGGACTAATTGAATTGAGTAAATTTCTCGATTTGCATTAAACTACTTTCCAAATTACATCTTTTAGGTAGTTACAATGAAAGGAGTTCCGATACTTAATATTACAGTCCCGTAATGTATTTTGTCGGCTTTTAAGGAGGTTTTAATTTGCCCTGAGGAGTTCAGAGTTTAAAAATGCAAACAATAATGAAGCGAAAGACTTTTGAATCACCTTTGCCTAGATGTCGTGGCCTCGCTCATTGAACATTATGGCCCCTGAACATGCAACAAATAGCTAGCATTTTACTGCCGGAAGATCATAAAATAAGTAGCAGAAAATGATACCAAATGGAGCTGCCTAATTACAAATGACCATGAGCTGCAGTGCGTTGCAGAAGCACTTAACCTACTTATCCCAACAACATTGCATTTTGAGCGTTTCTTGGACCGAATGTGCCATCTTGCTTCAAAATTGGCAAATGCGAGTAGGCTAGTCCATCCGAATTCATTACCTATACGAGATATGAGCGTATTGGTGAGGAACTAAAGAAACGCTCTCGCTCCTTTCCACATAAAATTAGACTGCTAGTTTATATCCCCAACTCCCTGTATAAACATTACGTTGTCTGCAGCTACTTCCATGAGATTAAGGAAAGGAATAATGTTTAACTGGCAGGTATGGCCCAAACCAACCCGTCTCATTTGTGAATCGGCTCACTGGGTCGCCTAAGTAAAATTAAGTTTGATTTTAGACAAACATTTCACAACTATTAAAAAACCGACCCACTATTTTTCATTGCCATTTGGCTCGAAGATGGGATGCTTGTACTTTGATTGCAAATCTCTTGACATTCGTGTTTGTTTATTGTAACCTTGTGTCGGTGATTATCACAGAGGAAGCAATAAAAGAATGCTTACCAATCTGAACTAATTTACTAAAAGTTGCAGTCAAGTATTTCTTACCACTATTTGGAAGATTCGAATGCCCTTCAGAAGATACTGTGAGAACGAGTCAGCCACCTTGCTGTTTTGATAGCATAAATTTCCTCAGCCATCAGTGCCAATCTTTTCGTACCTTTATGGTCCTGCATCCGAATGATGCAAGCCATAAGGTGTCGCAGTGAGTTTTTTAGTAAAAAATAAGGTGCAGCGTTTACCATCAAAGTTTAATAATACAAACCTTTCCTGGATCCTTTCTAAAACGTTGTGGCACTTTCGAAAACAATATGTTAAGGCATAATTTCTTCATTCTTTTTCAGTGAATTAAAATTAATATTGAAGTTCTGGCAACGAATTATTAAGGCTTCCTTCCTTCAAGATAAAATCTATAATATACTAACACTTTCTAATGTGAAAAGGCTACACAACTCCTTAACACTGTAATAAATTACCGGCTAGCTTAACCCTCGGTTTTGGTGGCGGGCTACTTGGGGACCCCGTTACTGGTAGTGCTGGCCTTTAGGAAATGCCAGTAGTCTAAGCTTTTTTGCACATCGGTAATGCATATTCTGCCCCAATGACGTGCCTTCTTGCATCTTCATGGAAGACTTCGCGCGCTGCACTGGTGGCAGCAGAAAGCCAACTCCATCCTGTTAGTGAATTCTAAACCTCATCGCGACAGGAGATGAGCATAAACTAAAAATGCAACAGCCCATGATGACCCATAACAGAAGGGTTGAAAATGATGTCCTCTTTCAACAACCACCCCGTACCCCGTCCTGCAGGAATATCATTAACACCTGGGCCGATTCTACCCACTAATTCTCTGGAGAAGCTCACTACTGAGCTCTCCACCGTACCTGTATGCACATATCCACCACATGGACAAGCAATTTCGCCTTCATCTCTCCACTAGCTGCATTCACTCCACACAGGTGTGACTGCGCAGCACTGAAGTGAGAACGAAGCCACAAGGAGGAATGGACGTGAAACTCCATCCCCGCAAAACCATTTCAAGCCCCATTCCTAACTTGAATGACTCTGCCTTGAGACCAGAGTTCTGGCTATCGACGCCCAAGTTTTCGAGCAGAACAAAACTGCAGATCCGGTGGAAGTGCTGAGGTGGATCAGTGACGTTGTGATCAAGTAGCATCTCACTTGTGGAGTTTCCTTACTTCACCGACTGCGTTGTGATGAGTGGCACTGAAGGCTGACCATGTGGGACATCGTGGACGAAGTTCACGAGAGAGGAGAGGAGCTGTGTAAGGCTTTGATTGTTTGTATAACACGTCGTTTTGGTAAGGGAGTAAATCCTGGCCTCAGAGCCATGCCATTAGCCTGGGCCCTGTTGTGTGTTGGCAATGTATATCATACGCTGCGATTGTCTTCTTTCTACCTCAAAGAAATCTCGGGGCGTTACTGCATCTACCAACACATTACAACGTGCTCATCGCAAAACATTTGCTTTATTAACTAGGCATGTGTTTACGTTTGAACGTCTACTCATTTCAGTTTTTTGGTTTTAAACCTTTTGATTTTTTGGATTCGGAAACGGCTTTTTTTATTTTTAGCTTTGAGTTGGAAGAAGATATTTTGCCAACGAAGTGATGTTTATTATCATTCATTATTGCACCATCACGTGTAGTAATGTTCCAAATTCACCAGTCAAAGCGAAGCATTCGAGGTTTAAGATAAAATGTGCCAATGCTTTTTTAACTTCACCACTGCTTCAAATCTCTTATTGCATGCGCTTTTCAAGCACACGCCTTTTGTTGAATGGGAATGTTAAAAAAGCATGTCTAAGCTACAAAAAATGGAAATCGTGCCCCACTTTCATTTAATCACTCGGTACCTTGACTTCGCACGATAGCCAATCCATTTTACCCAAAAATCCGACCCTGCACCAAAAAATGCATGCACTGAGATTGTGAGAAAATCGTAAAACAGCAAACCTCCGATAAACCGACATAAATACCAATGGCACGCTTAGGAAATACCTCCAAATGTGACTGAATGCTTAAGTGTGGTTTTCGTCTCAGCGAACCTTCATATTTATTTATTTATTTAAAACATTTTGTGCAATGATTGGCAATGACTGTTTAAAGAAATACCTTCCCACATTTAACACGACAAGGCGCTGAACTGCCTTTTACTGCCTGGCTGAAGCCCTAGTGGACCAAATTGTTTGCCGTCAAGACACATGAGAAGGCCATAAATGGGGCAAAGTTTGCACCCTACCTCATGGTGCTGTAAAGCCAAGCATACTTCATCTGGATGCTATAAGTCAGTCAAATTTTATGGGCGGTCATAAGGGCAGTGATTCAATAGACATTACCCTAACACAAAGCCGACAGGACACTCCAGAGACCTCACCACCAAACTGTAACAAATCTTTTCGCCTATGACCATCGCACGTATACCTTTCTAGATGTTCGTAAGTTGGAAGTACTCTTCAATATTTATTTAACATTCTGTTTTCCTGCCTAAGAAGTTATCATTACGTATTTGTTCAGTTCGTCTTCAGGTATTTTCCTTTTTGATAAATAGCTGAGCGTATTGAAAGGTCTAGTTGTGACCTTTGTTACAGCATGAACTTTAGCGATACCAAGGGATATATACGATAACATTAGTGTCATTATCGTGTTAATATTTTTAGTTAGAGCTTAGTTTACAAAGTATTTACCCTTTATAGTACATTTAGATCCTTATTGAATATTTTTGAACATGATTTTTCTATGCGATAGCGGTTTCGTAAAAAAGGCTTTAAAGTAATGGCATCACTTTTGATATTAACTGGAAGTATGATTTAGTGGTCTCAGAAAAATCTCCACTTTATTGGCCGCAGGCATTTGCTCGACCATCGATATTCGTGCACGGTTATTTCATGGCTGCAAAATAAAAGCCGTTATCTGCATAGTTCACCTATGAAAAATCCTTTGTAAGTTAAGCATAGCTAGATAGTTCACTCACTTGGGTCCTTTTTTAGCCTACTTGTAACGTCTTCATGTTTCATATAAATACTTCTCTGTACTGTGGCAGCAAATAGAATCAGAACATTGCCTGGGTCTTTGTTGAATTTGATAATAATTTTAGATGCATAAAGGTAGGAAATGTGTGACTATCCACATTGTGGAACAAATGTAGGTGACACATGAAAACAGCGGATTCCAACCAAATTCTCATGTAGGATCTCCTACAGTTCGCTATCTCCCTGTTAATTTGTGTGCCGCGCACGCAGGTACCGTCCTTTGCGCCACTTCTGTGAGTAAAACACTACAAATTGATTTCCTCAGCTTTATTCCATGAAATTAATGGCCTTTATCTAATGACGCTTCATGAAACATGTTGAAGTTATAAAAATACCGGCTCTACTAAATCAAAGCTTAAATTCGGTGCACGATTCTCCATTATTTTGAAATACCATCCCATCTGTCTTCACAAGACCTAGTAGTAAAGGACATTTCAATGCTAATTCCCTGAGACGACTGCTATTGACAGCTCAAATGCTCTGCTAGCAAATCTTGAGTAAATGACTATGCTCCAAATATTAATGCTATAGTAGTGCAAGCCTTTAGGGAAATTTACTCAAAAGAACTCCTACAAAATTAAGATTTCATTCATTTGAGCATTAGGAAATATGCTCGCAAATCATGTTCCAGAATTGACTAAACAAGTAGGTTATTGGTTAGCTTACGTGTCACAAAACAATTGGATTCAATGGCCATTTTCTGTGAGTTGTGAACTCAGAACTAAATGAGAGCAGCCTGCTCCAAAGTAGATCACCCTGGGTTTCCTATGCCAGGAGCTTCTTTCAGCTAATTCCGTTATTCAATTTTACCCAAATTTTAAAAGTTGCAAAGGACTGTTAAGTGCTTAATGACTTGAACCATGTATGTTACGACCTCAGCTATTCCGCAGTGTCAAATCAAACGTGCGTCTTGTGTATAGTGTGTCCCAGTGGTTGCTATTTCAGGTAATTCCTGACTGCGTCAAAAAACATTTTCGGCAGTAGCGACATTCCTTAAAATCGGTCAGTATTACGGTTTTGGCGAGATTACTTGGTTACTAGGATTGATTACAAATGCCCTCTCAAAAAAGTGTGTGAAAGGATTGCTTTCACTAGGCTACAATCCATCCGCTGTCAAAATCATGGCCTAGTATTGAGGCGAATCAAATTTTGGACACATACGTGCTAATCTTCACCATAATTTCAAGCAATTTGCATATTATTGCATAAAATTACCATATCATTGTTACCTACCCTGCTTTAAATGCAAATGCACTCAATCACTCAAACTATCATGCAAAAATATGGACTTCTCTCTATCCCAGGCAGCTTATGAGCTATTGCTATTCACTGTCTTAGAGCCTAAGTGCTTACTAATGTTCTGGCTTTACATCAGTCAATTAACAAGCATCGTGCCTCAGAAAGAAGTCAATATCACTTGTGGTTTCATCACAAAGACAACAATAATAAAACTTTTTCCATTCCCCGGAAGCACTTGCATGTATCATCTTCGATCTCAAAAATATTTAGCTACAAGTGTCATGGATGCCGTGCGTCATTGAATCGTTTCCGTCTTGGAGCTGCAGTATGTTTTGACAAAAGGCAGTTACGACCATTTATAGATCCAGCAGAAGTTTACTCCCGTAATTTCTCTCTCTTGGTTGCTGGATTTGTTACACTAATAACCACACCTTTCATCCGGTTTGAAGTAACTTCGTCAAAGCCTCACGTTATACTGCAAACAGTTTTATTATTAAAAACTATATAGATTGCAACAGAGTTGCTTTAAAACCCTGGGAATAGTATATTCTTTCATTATGACACATGAAAACCGCGTTTTTAAAACTTTCTTCGTTAGGCTACCATACTCTAAGCCTTTTCCTAGATTCCGTCGAAAGTAATGTCAAAACTATGGGTCGAAGTTACCCGAAATTTGAGGTGTCAAAATAATAACAGGATAAAGTTTGCACGCAATTGAGCAATTAAGCGGAAAACCTTCTTCAGATCGCCGTTATAGTGTTGTAATGTCATCAAAACAGTTTTGTGTCCTCCTTTTGGAGGGTAATTTTGTCCACAAATGGGCACCGTAGCGTAACCTGCTGAATGACTGCCCATGTCAACTGTCAGAGTGCCTTGCACTGGCTGAGTATTTTAGGCATTATTGGTCTAAAATGTGTATGAATTTAATGCCATGTCAGAAATCACTATGATGCGACCTGTAACATTTATCTTCCAACCACAACAGGGCTTTCGGACGTGAATTTGAGGAGCAAAAATCGTTTCAATGCAATTGAGGCAACATAAAACCGTTCTAGTTTGTCTCACTCCGTGCAAATGATGCTGTAACGGTGTGCCATTTGGAAAGGTGGTCATCCGATTTTAGGAAAGGTGTCTTGGGAAAATAAGAATTTCTGAGTTTTTCCCCAAATGCGGATGATCTTGTTCTAACACGTGCGAAAATTTTGTTCGAAACTCCTAACAGAATATAAATGCAAAAATAAGTATAGCGAATTTCAAATCTTCATGCTGGCTTCTTCTTCTATGCAAGAAGTTGTTTTTATCCTTAACTATTTTCAACTATGCATTCATATCCACAAAAACTTGAAGGTAGAAAATTGTTCTACCTTCAATCGTTTGACCGACTCTAAACAATTTCATAGGATTCATTGTGCATGTGCTAGGGATTTTCTCAACTTCAGGAGAAGTTTCTGATCTGATTGTCCGGGAGTCTTCTTTCTCAACATGTTAAAACTTCTCGCTTTGATTTAGTGCCTCGGATAGTAAAGTATCACGGGTGGAGGGACTTTGAACCTGCTACCAATGGCTTTGAGGGCAAGACAGATTAAAAAACCATGGATGCGCTGGCTTGGAACCACTCATTGTCTCCATCAACCAGTCACCAGGCCGCAGCCGCTGATCGTCAGTCGCGTATTCACGCGTCGTGTTCAAACGTGTTAACAGGCGAAGACGTCCATGTGGAAGCCTTTGATTCCCGATCATGCTGGTTAGGAACTTGATAGGATTCAAACTTATGCAAACAAAAACCAGTAGTAACATTACTCAGGATAAATAGCCTTACTTTTCCTGCTAATTGTTCTCAATGCCGTGTTGTGATGCGAAGGTGTAATGCGTGTCAACAGAAGTGATTCCGAATAACAAGGAAGTCTAATGAATGCCCCAAAAAACTGCCTCTTTAAAATGGGCAAACAGTTCTGTAAATAACGGGTGATTGGCTGACTCACTGTCGCACAACTGACATTTTCGACAAGCAATGGGGGCCACTGTTCACTTCAATCTGATTTACTGAAAGCACGGTAAAAATGCGCCGCTAGAAAGTTGCCATAGCTATCACGCATTGCGCAAAATAAGAGAGATCGTAAAATTTGCCGAGGAAAATAACAAAATGACTTTAATTGGAACTTAGAACTCTCCAACAAACTTCCACGTGTTTCACACAAAAGCTCAGCGCTAAAAAATTTCTGGTTACATGTTAAGGTCAATATGGCATACTAAATTCTAAGGAAAAGCTCAACTTTTAAAGTTTATGCTCCATTTAAGAACTGTCTGACATGGAGGTACTCGCGTAAACCTTCACTTTACTTTGATAAAAAGCTCTTATAGCACCTTTTTTTAAATATTTCATAGTTCTTCTCCATTCATTTGTGCCATCATAGTGGAATATGGCAATTCACCTTCAAGTGTTCATTGTGCTTTATTTGCGAACTTCAAAGTGCTTATGCGCACAAGTAAATATCCCTGGATCATAAATGTTTCTCTTCCACTGTGATGCATTTTGGTAAATCAAGAGCAGACAAGCACTTGTGAGACAGTAAGATTTACGCTTTGGTTTGGGAAGTCAATTAAGGCTTAGAGAATGGCGCGACAATGCGGTTTCTCTGCAGGAGTTTGACGTTAAGGAGGATGGAGTGATGGAAGAGACAAGCAAAATGTAGTGCAGTAGGTGTTAAAAATATCATCGGTCGAGTAAGGATGCAGAGCCTGTCCTCTCACCCTCGGGACCGAGGGGCGCGTGAAGCACGCTGTAATGCGGAGGATGTTGAAGAAATTTCATTGAATTGTAGCTTATAGGCTATTTATTGTGCACAAATATGTGCTCTTCAAAAGTCGGTTTATAGTCATGTGCGTGTGTCCTAAAGATCATAGAGATTTAATTTATAAGTATATCAACTAGGCTGCGGTCATCGTGGGAATGGAGAGGCAGTAATTAACTGCCTGACAAGCAATATATTATTGTTTCGCCTAATCTGCACCAACGGTTTGCCTGAGATATTCCAAGCCATCCCGTAATTGCCTTCATTATTATTTAGTTTTTGTCCTATGCATCGACCGAAATCAAGAATCCGCTTTTTTACTGTGATACCACTGATAGCGATGTCTTTAAAATTTGGGAACGCTGTTAAGACCGTTTACTACAACTACCTTTCTTATGCTGAAGAGCATGGTCGACCCAAGGAAGGAGAGTTATCTTTACCCTTCACAAATGGTAGGGTAAGGAGGAAATGGAAATAGGAGCACTACCGTGGGATCTGCGATGACGCAAGTATCATCAGACATCGGTTGTTCAAATGATTGACACCTCTCACTGCGGTAATATCGTTAGTTGTAGGTAGATTCTCACATGTTGATCACTTGGAGAGTGTTAAATTCACATGTAAAATGTTGCTGCATGTGGTGGCATGATTGAGCAGCTTCCTTATGGCGCACAATCCACAGACGTCTTTTAGATTAATGAAAAGTTAAAAGAAAGTCTGTTAAGATGATTTTTTCTTCACAGAGCATAAACTTAGCCATAATTTGATTCATTTTGTGAATTAAATTAAAGCAATGCGGTAACATTTTGCATGTCAAAGGGCAAATCCAATTTCGAAAAAAACATCTCGGACATAATCTGAGATTTTTACAAAATGCATCAAAAGAGTAAAATTTCACCCTTAAAATTAACCTCCTGTTGTTGCACATGTGTTTGTCTTAAATAAAATATAAAACTGGTCTGATTTATTCTTAACCATCCCATTTGCTGCAACTATGTTAATATTACCAACACATTAAATCATTAGTTCTTGTAATGTTTGTCAAGCACTTTTACGTACCGCAGGACAGTGCAGGGCACTCTTTCCCCACGTCTTTTAGTTACATTTAAATTGTCTTCCCAATTGCACTGAATGATGAGGCGCAGTACTGAGGACATTAGTTCCAACCCTGCTGTCGCTTCCATTAGTGAGATCAACCCAACACCCGAAACTCAGTAAACACTATACCGATGAAAAGATAGCCATTGAGTCCGTGACTTACCTAGTTAACATCTATCTGTTAAACTTCGTAATCGTTTCCAAAAAGACTATTATTACAGCCTACAAATTTGTTGCCATTTGCGAACAAATCAGATGCAATCAACAAATTGTCAGCTGACATCTTATCGCTAGTGGCAATAAATGGTGCCCTTCGACTTTGGTAGAGTGTCACACAAAATTTACCAATCCAAGGTAGTATTTCTGCAAGTAAACCATTCTAGTTACTTTATGGGGTTCGATGACAGTCTGCCCGTAGTAATGAAGTCAACTATGTGAGCAGTCGAGCAATAAACTTTGTTTAGCCGAGTGCTCTGTACTTTTAATGACGTCTAGTTTAGGCTTTCAGCCCAGTAAAAGTCAACTCCTTCTAGCATTAATCGCGCCTTCTACAAAAAGTTGTTCATAATTACAAAAATTCTTTCTTTTTCTTTTGATACTAACCTTAATTAGGGCAAAATAACTTTACACCCTTCCTCATGTAGACTCTGTGATCTTACAAACATGGGTCGCAACATTTTGGCGGATCAAATGGAGCAAAAGTTTTTCCACTTTAATAGAACAAACCTGTGTCCTCTACGGCTTGCCTATGAATACGCGAATGTCGTATGGTGTGCAGATGAGAACTAGGCCTGTAAATGGAGTAAAATAAGCCCTCTTACCTCGTTTGGAGTATTTGTTGTTTTGCTTAACCAAAAGTAATTAATCACATTTATTTTGCCATACAGAAAGCACATATTAGCCCAAGGCGGAATTAGTTTTGGATTTACGTATGGGTGTCAATTTACAAAAAGGGTACTCCTGAATGCTTTTATTGAGGAGATTCCTAAAATATTTATCTAAATTTCATCAATCTATTTTTAATTGATGTTGCTGTCGCAGTCTCTCGAGACTTCCCTGAAGATGAAAGAAGACAATACTAGGGCAGGCTATGTAATGCCGACGTACAGCAGAGCGGAAGTGCAAGTGTGGAGCCTTAAGTGCTTGCAAAACCAAAATTACGGTCTTAGAACATTCTTCGCACCATTCTTTTGCACACTTACAATGAAGAATAAGTGCGATCACAAGATTCGCTCGAACCGAAAACAGCGGCAATGTCTATACCATCGCAGAGATTAGAAATTTTCCCCTCCAAAAATTAATCAGAATATGGTTTGGCATGACAGAGGACTTGCTGTACTACCACTTGGATGATGGTGTCCTCATCTTCAAAATTAAGGTGGTGATTAGTACTAGACCTCCCAATAACGTCGGATGTTTCGATCCCTAAGCGAAAATTTCCTTCATCATGGTAAGGGACATTTTCTCGAGATCTTGTGTAAAAATCTAAGAAAATTAGTACTTTATGATAGTGAAACATCCACACAGTTTAAATAGAATTTTTCAGACAAAGTCATCTGTAATTATTTATGATGCCCTGAAATCTTTTTATAAGTAAAAAAAGGTGAGGAAACAACGCGACGATCTATTTCACATTTCACCGGCTTTATTATAAAATAACGATCATAACTTCACTATCTAGAAGAAGCTCTTCATACCAGTTTTCTTAAGATAGCTTCCAATGTCACTCGGAAATGAAAGGAGTCTAAACTTTCCAGTTAATCGACAGTATTGCGTGTGAAGCATTGTGTTTACAAAGAAGGAATCGGATCTTATACTCTCCTTATGCGTATAGCTTTTTACTTGGAAACTGACCCTGCACTATTTTAAATTGCTCAAACCAGGTCTTCATTACTGGCAACTACATTGCGCACTTTTTATGCAGGATAGGGAATAGATGGCATTAATACTCCCACGCTTGCCCTTACTCAGTCTCACTTCAATTTACCTCACAAGGTCTTTGTGGAATGATTTGAAATAGGGACGAATTTCCTACATCGTTACACTTTATAGCGGTCATATTTCGATTGACAGAGGCAGTTGACAACTATGCGACCCCTTCCCAGAGTACTTCCATCAGGAGCTGCACAATTAATGTAGTTTTTAGCTTTAAATTTGATGGCTTTATAGATTCTCATTTTTATTTGGTTTTATGCTGCTTTACCGAAAAAGACATGAGGTTATGTTAGCAACAAAAGTACCATAGCTAACGTTTTTGGATAGTTATAAGCGGAGAAGTGTTCTTCTATGAGCGATTATTACGAGAAACAGAGAAAAAAAATCTTAACGGAATCTCCTATACTACTGAACTTCTGAGAAGAAAGAAATCCGGCTCTTAATTTTATGCTAATGGAAGTCCACTTTGAAATAACCAGCGTGTCACAATTTTGTCAGAGTACTTTGTAGGAAAATAGCAGATGTTAAATCAACTCTCGATCTGTCAGTTTCTAGCTAACTTGGACACAATTATGCGCCCATGAATTTGAGTATTTCTATAACTACAAAGTACGATATAAGTTTCAATGGAATTATTTCAATTTTTAACGACAATGAGTGCCTGTATTTTGGCTACTGATAGAGGTATTCCAATAATATTAGCAGCAGAGGATTATACTGGGTGACCGCGAGCATTTAAGCTGGTTATATATCAATGGAGTTTAATTAATTCAGCTTCATTTCCTTATCCCTCACTTCATCACACCAATTTATTTTAAATGGTTTTTAAACTAATCCGCAAAACAACCACAATTCCCCAACACTGACATAGAAACAGAGTACTTCATTTTGCTGTCCAATTGTGGCGCCTTAAGTCATACCTACAGAATACCTGAGGCTACTGGCACTGTCCTGAGGCCAGGATTTACAGCAGAAGTACTCCCCTACCAAAACGACGTGTTATACAAACAATCAAAGCCTTACACAGCTCCTCTCCTCTCCTCTCCTCTAACCTCGTGAACTTCGTCCACGATATCCCACCTGGTCAGCCTTCAGTGCCACTCATCACAACGCAATCGGTGAAGTAGGGAAACCCCACAAGTGAGATGCTACTTGATCACAATGTCACTGATCCACCTCAGCACTTCCACCAGATCTGCAGTTTTGTCCTGCTCGGGAACTTGGGCGTTGGTAGCTAGAACACTGGTCTCAAGGCAGAGTCATTCAAGTTAGGAATGGGGCTTGAAATGGTTTTGCGGGGATAGAGTTTCACGTCCATTCCTCCTTGTGGCTTCGTTCTCACTTCAGTGCTGCGCAGTCACACCTGTGTGGAGTGAATGCAGCTAGTGGAGAGATGAAGGCGAAATTGCTTGTCCATGTGGTGGATATGTGCATACAGGTACGGTGGAGAGCTCAGTAGTGAGCTTCTCCAGAGAATTAGTGGGTAGAATCGGCCCAGGTGTTAATGATATTCCTGCAGGACGGGGTACGGGGTGGTTGTTGTTATAGGTCATCATGGGTTGTCGCACTTGTAGTTTATGCTCAATCGGTAACCGAAATCAGGGCTGATGTCATTTTGCCTTAGTTTTACTTGTCGTTGGCACAAATGTAGCTCTCTAAGCCTACCGTCTAGAATACCTGAGGCTTCAGACAAAACCTATAGGCTAAGCTGCTTGGTGGAAGTACAAAGGTGGCTCCCTAAGAGCCTGGATGACCAAAACGAAGAGTTAGACAAACAGCCAAAGCATTGAACAACACTGCCAGATAGAACTCCCTGCTCGACTCCTTAGAATGTGTCATATGTAGTGCTACAACGCGAAGTATATTTCGGAACTAATTTAGTCTTTAAAATACATTTAAATCTATTACTTTAACAACCTTCTGATTTTATAAAGAATTGTTTTGTATCGCCAAATCTTGAAGACAATGGAACAATCATAATGGTCCTAGGATCCAGACCCTAATTGAACAACTTCACGAAATCAACACAGATTTGGAGCTAACCTTTGCATTAGAACATTTTTTTTGTTATTTTAGCGCAAAATTAGCAAAAAAACGAAGACATTCAGGCCTTGTGGAAGTGTCAGTAAATAAAATAATTTCCCTTCTCAGCAACGACTTCTTCCAATAACATACCCAGCACTTCTTAGACCGTACAAATCTCAGCTAATAACATACTTAAATCTGAGAAGAACTTTTAGCAACTCTGCTTATTTGAATCCAACACTAATTTTTAAAATATAATCAAACTTACTTCTAATCACTTGGCAGTGAAATTTATCTGTTTTAGAACCAAAAATGTACTATGTCGTCCTGTTAAAACAGAAGAACACCAAACCAGCTATCACTTTTAACTTGAGAGCGTCTAACTACCCCTTGGAAGCTTTCCAACCTGCCAGAAGCCCCAATTTTCAGCCTCACACTCTCAGCGATTTGTCTTCAGCCGCTTTTGAAAGGTTAATTCGGTGACCTGACCTTTCACAGCAGGACTTTCAGGCATTGAAAACAGTCTAATAACATTCAACGTCTTGGCATCAAAAGCTGCATCCGAATGAGTAATACTTTCACACTTTGTGGCTCTTTGATGCCAGCAGGAGTAAACAGGGCGTGGATAAAGATGATCCAATGAACCATTCAAGACCCTGTAGTGAATAATGAACAAGCACTTCCATTGTGATTACAACAGCAGCGGTCAATTTCTAAGCTTACTGCACCCCAAAAAGGAATGTGGATGCTTACCTCATTTGAAAACTCTTTTCAAACTTCGGCTATTTTAGTTTTTTTTTTAAATTTATCGTGCTTAGTTGAAGGAGGTTTTTCAGTGTGATTTCCTATCAAATCCCCAATTTATGCTTTAACTTCCAAGCAGAAATGCCAGCGTTATAGGGATGTGGACTTATTAAAGGCTATAGCTATAACTTACGCATTCTTATTGCAATGATTTTGATTGTTCAACTTAGCAGACGAATGTGTGAACATCTTCCCAAGCCTTGTATCCCAGTTTATTAGTCCTCACACTTGCAAAATCTATTTGCATGAAACTGCTTCAGCTAGCATTTAGGAGCCTATAAAGCGCCGTTTATAAAACACTGGGTGCACTTGAATATGTGAGTAGACAAGGAAAAATGTGAATTAATGTATAAGACGTAAACATATGATTCTCGCATTTAAAAAGACATTAAACAGTCTCAAAATGGTTTATTTTTGATAAAATATTTAGAGCAAACTTAGACATACAGCAGAAATCGGGAATCACCACTTTCAAGCAATCGTTTACCTTGGCGAAAGCATTACAGTTATGCCTACGAAAGAACTTGGATGGAGGATAATGCAGTCTCTTGACCCTGACTCCCAGCGCAGATGCAAAGACGGAACCTCGAGGGACTGCGAATTCAAAACGAAGAGTTCAGCAGTCAGTGCATTGCATCAAAACTTAAACAGACGCAGTTTAAGCAGACGTTTTGAAAGTAGGGCGCTAAATGCAAGTGGGATACGCAATGCGCTCAGGCGTCAACCACAAACAGTCGTTTGTTAAGGGTTGCGGGAATCGCATCCACACGCCCCAAACACAGTCGCTAATTTACGCCGTGTGACAAAGTGAAGCGGCCTCTATTCTGCGTTTCCTTCCAATCTTATCATTACAACCCCAACTGTCACTGTGGTAGTTCCGTCATATGGAGCTTTAAATGCTCCACTTTATTCAATTACCTCTTTTCCCTAAAATGGTTTTTGTCTATGTAGAGAGTTGCCTTCCTCAGGCATCCAGAACTCGGAAGTGCATAATATGTGCCAAAAGAATTGGAGAAAGGACATTACGAACTGGAGATTTGGCATCAAAATTCATCATTGCCAATTCTGCAAGCGAATCACGAAGACCGAAGAGCAGTTGGGCTACTCAACTTCTTCTCGCCAAATGCAGTGAGACGACGTGAAAGAATTTGCTCCAAATTGAAGGCGAATCGCTCAAGCGTTGCAACATCACGGTGTTGCATAATTTAGTATTTAGTTTAGCGAGCAAGATAATGTACAATTAAAGTCGAAAGATGAATCTGGTAAAAATGTCGCCTTTTAAACAGCATTGGAATACTTTTGATGAAATAATGAAGGAGATGGTAATTTATGATAACTAGTGAAGCATTTTTACTGATGATAAAATAACCAAAATTATTACAAAATGCAGTCTTACTCACCGAAGAACGTGATAAAGAGCCTAGGTGGTAGGAAATACCGAATGTAAAGCTTTTTTTTTCGCTGGAATTCTCTCGACCCATTCTCACATAATACCGCCAATGCGAAGTATGGTATGAAAAACAATGGGTTGCACCACCATTTTAGTCCGCAAAATGGTAGAAGGCAAGATGACTTTGTAATAATTATTGAGTTAACAAAATTGACAACTTTTGCGACCTATAAGCACAATTCCCACGAGTTACTTTAAACAATTTCACAAGATTCCTAGTCAATTCTGTTGCTTCCTTTGACGCGGAAACCTCATTTTTAATTGACTTTCTCAGAAAATAGTTTTAAAGGTAATTCTCAGTGGAGCGGATGTTGCACAAAATATTCAGCCTACGGAGAATCGCCTCAATAGGATTATGCAAAAATTAGTTGAGCAAGGGATACCTGTGACACTTTGTCGCTCCAATAATTAGAGGGACTCTTCAAGACTTCCGCTAAAATTACTAGAGTTAAAAGAAAGCGATGCAAGCTACTATTTGTTCTCTATCAAATTTATTTTGATGCTTTGGTTAACGCACTTCTTTGTGAAAAAGGTAAGCGTAGTACGGAGCTCAAATTGCTACGGGAGAGGACTCAGAAGCCGGAGATGAGGAAACGCCCTCGTTTGAAACCGATCTCTAGTGATGACCAAGAAGACAGCGCTGCTGATGTTGAAGCCCATGGACGTCTTTCGAACAAATTCTTCTATTTTATTTTCAAAGAAAGTCTAATTTGAGGTGTTGCATTACGATCAAATGCAGTGACACCACCACAGTAAAAGAGGATTCGCCCACACGACCTGCTCAAATGTAGTTTCAGGCACAGCCAATTCAGTGATAGAGGCGGGAACAAATTCGATGCAAATTCACAATACAAGATCCGGGTTTTAGCTCTGGTTTCAACCCCAACAACACAGGCACCAGGTCAAATCGTAGGACCCACCAGTCTAGTAGTACTTTCATTATAATTGCACAAAGGGCAAGAAATGTGTCGGCAAGTACGTGTTGTTAGCAGTTAGTCTTTATCAACATTTTGCCCTAAAACATTTTTATTAGGTGATTGTTAAATAATAGAAAACGGCTTAAGTAGCAGATTGTTGAACCCACCTCCTCGGTGTCAAAAGGCAATGGTCCATCCAACTGCAACATCCGAAGACCACTTTAGAGCACGAACTTCTAAATGGAAACTCCAGTCGCTTTCAGGAAGAAGGAGCATATGAGAAAAGGGAAGCCAATGTTAATGCCACTGTAGCAAGTCGACATTCCGAAGACAAACCCCCAAAGTCCGATAAAAGGTGTTGTGTTCGTAAGGCAGTGACCGCCCAAGATCCACATCCGTGCCTTCTGGACCAATTTTTCACCTCCACATCCTGATTAATATTAATATGCTCCAAGCACGACACGCACGCGACAGTTAAACTTGCTGTGCACAACTTTATGACGCGAAGCACGCGAGAATGGTAACAGCACTAGCCTAGAGAAACTCCTTGGCTCTCTTTCCATCGCCAGTGTTCACGTCGCCTTTCAATACGTGTATGCAGGACCAAGGTACACACTCACAGCTGAGGGAGCGAATGGGAGCCTCACATGTAGTACACAGCTAATGCTCATGCAGCTCACACAGACTGAGCGGTGCAGCTGCCCCCAAGGTCACTGCAATGTTGGTCGACAAAAAATGCAGTTCTCCACTGACTTGCTTTTTTGAGATTCTTTAAGCCGAAAATCGAGTTTATTCGGATTTAATTAAACACAAACATTCCTTTGCAGCAGAAAAGTTTATCTTCAGAAACCTCAGTAGACAGCCTTTCCAGAGTTTTGAAAAGGTTCACTGTACCTGAAAAGACTGTGTGAAAGACTTGCCCGCAAAAGCGATTTTCAACCACAAGGAATATTAAGCCCAGCGGAAACTGATACCCTTATCTGTTAAAAGAAGGGATGTAATTTCAAGTAAAAGTAGCTAGGCTATGCTTCCCAAACCATTAAGCAACAAGGAACAGACAGTGAAAGGATGAGAGAGATCCGATCCCCTTCCGGTCCAGCAATTAACACAAAACGAACAACTGACCACTTCTACCTACCTGTCGTAAGATGTACTTCACAAAATTTTGCAAAGAAAGAATCAGATTAGCATTTCGTACTTTCGCCTCCGCATAGCGTGGATAAAAAATCAGGAAGGGTGAATATGCTTTAAATTGACAAAATAAGGAAGACAAGCAATGAGAACAATTGAAAGTCATATTAGGGGAAGAGGATTCAGATTGAAACACGCAAATCCTGACGACCAGAAGAAGAAATGCGACCACGTAGAATGATGAGGTAGGAGTAGTGACCCAATGGCTCATTGGAGGACGTTCATTTGAAGCGAAGGCAATGGAGGCGGAGGGACATATGAGCTCAGGCGCAGTTGAACCTTGAAAAGAGCAAATGTAGCCAGTATGTAGCGGTGCAATAACCTAACTACTTTTCTTGAGCCGCATACTCAACCCAACTTTAGTCTAAACGACAAACACTTTTTTCAATGCTAGCTAATCATTCTAAGCGTTCAAAATGTGTTAAATGTTCTAAATACCAACCATTTCCAAATGATTGCGTTCCCACAGAAAAAAACGTCTCATGTGCAATTTCCCGACAGTACACACGTCAATTAGTCATCCGCGACGAGGAAGGCGGAGTGACCGAATATTGTGGGGCTATGGAAATATGCTCAGCCTTTAAGTTTTGCACAAAGAGTTCATGACTTCGACTACAAGAACCATCATCACCATACGCAGTTCCACACACAACCACTGTTGACGAGCTACCCGCTGGATTTGGGCGCCTCTCGATACCAATTTCACCATATACGAACCTAATTAGTGTGAAATTAGCGCAAAAAAGTAAAAAAATTGTAGAAAAATGCTGCTGTATTAAGCGCATGCAATTTAACATTGGTCTCAAAACACTAGGCTAGAACAATTTCTCTTATAACGAGTGTGAAAGAAGTGAGCAGAGCAAGAAAAAGTCCGGCAAAAGCAATTTTGTGGATGCAAACATACAGCACGCAGTACATACCGGAAAGTCCATAATGAATAATTAGCTGAGACTCAATTCCATTCGTTTGATGACGCGTACTCCGTGAGCATAGTCAGCGTACAAAACCTAGCAGCATAAGTTCTAGTCCCAAGAACGAATTTGACGAAACGATAAAATAGTACTAGCTTCGTTGGGATAACGTTCCCAATCGGAAGTTTTCCTTCTACTTGTCGTGATGAATTGCCAGATGTACAGATTTGCTGATCTAACAGGGATTAGCCCAAGTGAACTTCACGCAGCAATCTGTGTGGCAAGGGCACCACAAATCGATTGGAGTGGGCTTGATTTAAAGTGATCCCAAAAAGGCAGCTTTTATGCCAACTGAACGGATCCACCCTGATGTGGGAGGAAGGAAGAGAAGGGAAGAACACTTTTTGATATAAACCCAAAGGGACGTTAAAGTGATTAATGTAGCGATCGCGTCGCGCAAAGCCTGTTTATCAGTGCATAGAAAGTCTAACGAAGTAGAATGAATTGACTTTTTCACTCAATCTCCACAAAACGCTCTTCAAATCTCCTGTAAAGTCAAGCGTCAGGTTTTGTTTGGAGTTAGGTTATTTCGAAAATTAACGTTAAATATACCAATATTATGAGGACTTTTGGTTCATTTAATGAACCAGCTAGACGACGGTTTGTTCAAAAAAACTAGCTTACAACTATTTGAGATTGGTGGAGGCATGGGTCAACGCAAAATTTATTTACTTGTAATCACGCAGTGGTCCAATCATAACAAATAATGATTTGATGATGCAGTTTAAACAAACAATAACTTCGAATGTTCTGCAATCCCCTTAAAAGCAGTCCCAGGATGGAGAATGTTAGTTGAAAGCACTTGATTAAGGTGAACGAGCCAGGCAAATTTGGCCTCACTACATACCATTATTTCTGACCCAACTGGAGCACTTTATTGTTCAGTACTTGAAACAAAAGGGAACTGGATAATTTCGAAACCTATCCGCACACAAAAGAGACTGCTATGGAAGGACCTGGGATGAACGCAGTGTGATAACATCTTTAAAACCCATTTCCGCCACAGCATCATCATCATGGGTAGGCAAAAGTGTACGCTAAATGCAAAAAATGTTCACTCAAATAAGGATTAGAGGAAATCCTCCAGAAGGCATCTATCATACAATGCGGTAGGCGCGCCCTTCATTAATTTAGAACTTCCGCTTTCACAAACACTACATAGCGCCTAGTCGTAAGTCATGGAGGCCCGAGAAACCAGGCAGATTGGGTGCAACGATAAGACTCGTTTTAAGCATCATTAGTTGCGAGTAAATCACATTATGCATTTCCCGAACGAAATGCTATGAAAACGGGGAACAAGATTGCTTGAATCATGATGAGTAGTTGCTTTAAAACTCGCCAGGCACCAAGCTCTTCAGCTAGTTAACATCAAGCAATCAGGAATTGAGTATGTGCTTTGAACGCTACGGTAGCACAGCCTTGATAACACAAGATTTTGGTGTAGTGGAATTCAAACTACTAAACCAAAGAATGAGGCAATGATCGAAGCAATAATAAATTGTACGTTTCCACCTACACAATGCGCGTAAACGATGGGATGATTGATTGATAATAAACTACAAGAAGTAGTGCCGCTTCGCCTTACAAAGCTCTTGCAGCGAAAGTGGCCAACAGTTTGGTGGGTGCTTCGGTGGGTGAGTTTGTTGCATTTGTGGAGTTAGACGAAGTCAAACTTCATACCACCTACATGCTGCTGTCCGTGCTCAAGCGATAGAGCTACCCTTCAACACCAGTGAAATAAGAGCCAAACTCTACTTGAGGTAATGCTTTTCAAGAAGAAACATATTAGCTCGACACTACTTTTTTCGTAAGCAGCGCTTTACTAGCGGTCCGTTAAGTCAGTAGTAATGGCTTAGCTCCAGACGCAATCAAGAACAAAAGCGGTAAAACTTCAACCTGTAGAACGAAGACCGGCGCTCGATACACACAAGGAGTGGATATTCGGAAGAGCTTAGGTTTGAAATATTTTGGCTGACTTGCCTTCAGGAAGTGAAAAGGGAAAAAATAAACATTACCCCGATTTGTTGTATTGTATTTTTTTCACAAACACTATGAACACGTACACGTTTGTGTGAGTCAATGAGCAAGCTTTTCCCAACTTTTAAGAGTCTCTGTGCAAAATCAGGCGATATTTACGGACAAGTTGCGGACTTTCCTATTGTCAACGAAAGAGAAACAGATTTCAATGGGGATAAACCTAGACAAATGTGTTCTAGGCTTTCGTTACCTTTCCTTCCACTCCTGAAAATAACCCGATGTAAGGGACAAATGGCTGAATTAACCAAGGGATGTAGTCCCAGATGCCATTGTCAAAATCATGCCTTTGAATAAAGCAAAAGATTTTCACAACAAAAAGCCATGGGGAGGGGATTTTGTGGGTAAATGAGTGGCTTTGCATTAGCAAAATATGACTCGCAGCATTTCGAATACAAGAGCTCCCCATTTGCCATGTTTGTTTGGCGTTGAAACGATACATCCAAATCTGGAAAATCGGACCTTCACAAAATTTGGGCAATCTTTCCCCAAACCGAGGCAGTCCCATGAGAAAGAAACAATTAAACGGGCATGGTCAGGTAAACAGTAATGCAGTGGTCGATTCAAGGCAAGACGAAACCCCTTACAGCGAATAACTGGGAAGAAAATTGGCGAGAGGAGAGAATTCACAAGAAATAAACAATCAACAGTCAACGGGGCTTTTCTATTTGACAAAAAGCCTAGGAAAGAAGGAAAATAGTGCCCAGCTCTGAGATATTTAGACTAAAATTTTAATTTGCATTGCTAATTGAGTGGTTTCCTTGAGTAAGGAAATTGGATATGCATATCCCATGCGCTTACAGAGTACTTTAAAATGAGAAATTTCAACGCATAACACCTAATGTTGGACAGTGTCTGTACACGTTGGAAACAATAAAGTGCAACACAGGGTGCAAGACTCTCGCTGCAAAGAGGGCATATGAAACTCCATAAAGTGGTATTTAGATGATGAACGCCGCGGTCGAAACGAAAACCATCAAAGGATGTATTACAAACCAAATCGGCTGTTGAGATCAAATTTTTACAAATAAGAATCTATTCACTCAACAAAAGTGTGGGCTTGAATTATTATTCCGTTTTATCCGGCTGGTGTGATTTTCTGATTATGTCGTATTCAAAAAAAAGAACAAACAGCTTCGTACATGATTACTTTTTATCTTGGTAATGGCTTATGGGATTGTACATAATGAATCCCTCACACTATACAAAGGGCCAATTCTTCAACAAAACACCTACGATGGGATAATCTGCGTATTTTGTCCCACAACAATGGATGTTAAGACACACGACCATATATAGCTATACATTTGTACCTTGTGATAGCTCCTTTACTTTCGCGGCAAAGGTTTCCACTTCCTACCCACCATCTTGAGTTAAAAATTGATGCAAATGCCACAAATATCTCACGTAAATGCAATGCCAAGGTGACTTGGAGCTTGAAATAACGATTGATGCTTCGATAACTTCGATATGGTGATAATGTAGAACGACTGCCCCATTGCAATTATTCTTTGCCGGTATCCTAGACTAATTTCTGCTGCATTTAAAGCACATTAATTCAACCGATACAATGCAGTAGGCAATCGCATTGCTTGGAATAAAAGTATCTTTCAATAAAACACTGTTCTGTACCACCTAGAGAATTCGATTTGCCGTCTAGACAAAAAATGTCCAGTATGTGGATGGAAGTATTCGACCGCTGGAACAAAATAAAACCTGTACAGATTTTGAGAGCACCCCTCTTTAAGGAATTCACCCATAAAAGACGTTTCGAGTCCTTAAGAAGGACTAGAACATGCAGCCATCAATCAACACACACACAAGAAATTACAAGTAATATCGATTGTTTTTGTCATTTTGGTAGTTGTTTGGCATATTAGTGAAGCTTATGTTTATCTGATACCAGTACATGCTGCCGAGTTTCAGAAACAACTAAAAAAGTCCAGTGTCATGCGAATCACCCAAAACCGTAACACTCTCAAGGAAAGTTAGGAAGATTGCATTAAAAGAGAACTCAATTGATAAGGAGGCGTACCTTAAGATGAGCGCAGGAGTCTCTCTCCGAGACGATATTTTCGATGTGAGAGGCGTTGAGCGCCTCTAGACGCGCGTTGTCCCTCATGAGCTGCAGCAGGGTTGCGGTCATCTCGCCCTCATCATCATCATCGTCGTCGTCGTCATCTTCGTCTTCATCTCTGCCGTTGTCGCTCTCATTCACTTTGCCGCCTTCGTTTAGAGTGCGGCTGGCCAGCGAGCTAGGCATCTGAAGGCGACCCAAAGCACCACGATCCACCTTCAAGAGGTGCTCGTTCTCGTGGAAGTACTGACGCACCTGTTTTTCACGCACCTCTCCTGTGGCTATCATCTGACTGATACACGTCTAAACCGAAACCCAAAGCATACCGAATAGATTCAGTGACTAAAACTAAAAGATTACCTCCATCACTCACCTCACGATGAATACAAATATATATCCAATCTAAGCACTTTAAGTTGCTCAAATCTAAATGGACATGTTATGGCCCAGCAAAAAGCTGAAATGTGAAAGGAGAGTCTCAGCAACGATGAACGTCAAGCCACTGATGTTTTTTGCAAGCGTGTCCCGTGCTCCGTTTTCCTTTCGCCTGTTTTATGTTAATGCAAACCTAGAAATTAATTGGCTCGTGGAGTGCACGTGCATAGTGGATTTCCCCTCACAGGAGGGAAATTATGCGTACAATGGTCTAATCTCCTTGCGCACGAATGAAACTGAAGTACCGATGAAAATGTTTTCGTAGAGAGAACAATAACGAATAACTTCTCCTTTAAAGGGAACGAAACCATTTTGGTAGAAAAGTCCTTAAAAGAGCATTTGTAAATCATGGGGCATGGTTACGAAGTCTCCTTTTACCTTCGCCTCGAAAACGATGCTAAATCATGTACGTCACTTTGCTGCAGTTTTATAATAGTCAAATTTAGGTTCTGAAATCTACAGTACAATAGCGAACTTCAACTTCCTAGTTTTAATATTTCAATCAATGGCACTGGCGCAGAATCATCGCAAATAAGTCCCTTCTGGGAGAAAAAGCGATGAGTGCCTTTGAATCATCCAGAAAGCATTTATTTATTACCCACGACGACTGAGGGGTGGAGGAAGGTGGGGAGGAGCAAGGGAGGAAGGAAATAATTTATAGCGTCGTAATAATTCCAATGAGAGCAAGTGTGCCCCAGGTGCAGAGGGAAAGCCCATCACCCTCTCCGCTCGCGTACACACGCGTGCAGATAGTGTGAGCAATCTGAGCACTCAAGGCCGCGTGTCTTTGAAAAAAGACGATCAAAAATCCGTCGTCTCATTATTGGCATTATGACGATCTTGACTAGAGCGCCTAACTGAACTTCACCTAGAAAAACGACTGGTGCTATCACAAATACGCTGCTTCTGGGTTCGAATGACAGGCGTTCGAATCCATATTCCTGCTATGACGTACAAAAATTCAACTTTATGGATGAATGTGGCTGAGCGGAAACCCAAGTCCACACTTTGTGACATCCCAATAGGCTTGTGTGAAAGGATGAATATTGCATTAAACACAATCGAGAAGCAGGCATTTGTACAGCTTACAACAGTTCAGCAGTTGTACATTCCATACATTGAAACCACCCACTCTAATTGCCTTTCATGTAAAACTTCCCCGCTCCTAAATCCTACAGCAGAGTAGGATTATTTAACTTCGTATGCCACCAGGCGAACCTTTCTAGGCCCTCCTGACTGGGCTTTCACGCAGATGATATCTAGCTCTCCTCAGGCTACCTACGCTATTAGTCACCTAGGTGTAATCAACATATATAGCAAAGCCTTAAAATGCCTTAAGAGGCGAATGAAACCCTAAAGTAAATTACATGAGTTGGGGGCAGCTTTCATCTCATAGGCCGTTTGCTTCAAAACGAGACTTAACGTGTATGATCATTTCTTAAGAATTTCAAGCATAAAATAGTTCAGGGATTGACAGATGCAATTTTTGCGTCAACACTTTGAAATTAAAACCCAAAAACATGGTGTGAAAGTTTCAACAGCTCCACAAAGCAGCGAGTAAACAAGAACAATACCATTCACAAAAATAACTATCAGACAGCAGCTTTACAATCCCACCTGTCTTCTCTCTCCTCTATTCCTCCATTGATAGGATGAAGTCAGTACATGAAAAGAATTTGACAATGCAAAAATAATGGTTTGGGACTAACATAGGTGTAGTCAGCCGGCTAAAATCGGATATTAAAAAAGTGAGACGATTTAATCCATCTTAAAAAAAAAACTAAAAGGATGTTTCATGGCATATGGGGAAGGATTGCCTGAAAAACCGAAGCCTTGGAAATCGTGAAGGGGGGAGGGAGAGGGAAGGTTTGAAAAGGCCAGGCATGATAGTCAAAATGAGAACTTTCTGAGTCTAAAAAATCAGTAACCAGATTAATTAATGGATGAGGTGAAAGAAGAACGACATCCGCCGCATTATCTTTTATTGTAGCTTAATAAACAAAGAAGAAACAATTATTCAAACTGCATACGCACATCAGGAATGCAAACAATTCATGCGGGAATCGGATTTTCAGGTAAGATTAAAACGTATTTTATCATGAATAAATTTACGATCCTCCAAGGGGATCCATGGATATTGTTTTATGCAAAATAACGGTACTTAGATTTTGGAAGCCAATAAAAACACATTAACTGCACACATTGTACTACATTACGTTTTAAAAGATCGGCAACTAAAGGAGGTGCTACTCCTGTTAGAGTTAAAAGCGAGCGACAAACTCGAAGGCAGAGTCACGTTCCATCAGGGTAGGCTACGAAGTCAAGCCCCAAACTAAGTGCTACCCAAGTTCAAGGAGAAGCCCCTATCATCTTGATAGCAAAGCTGAATAAATTGACAAGTCATAGAATACGTGGACGTGAGGTACATGAGTGATGTTACAAAGAATCACTATCTCAAAACAATATACTACTCAGCTTCGGAGGTAAGCGCCGTGCCTTCACGAATAAAAGCATGCTGTCCATAAAATGTTCAAAATGCTGGTTGACGATCGTTTTAGTAGATTTGCCTAAAACAGGTGAATGAACAAGGTACTTGGGAAGAAGAGATACCTCTGTGCCAAATTAACACCTAATGCGCAGAACGGGTATGCTCACATTTTCATTTCTTCAATACCAGCTATTTAGAAAAAAACAAGGTCATGCTCATAAAAAAAGGAGAAATATCACGCACTTGGATCTACCAAAAAATAGTGTATCGATTCGCCAGTGGAGTGTGTGTGTGAAATTGTATGAACACATTGGATAGGGGAGTTTGCATGCGCATAAGCACAAGCATTCAAAGCCCAAAAAATGTGTGGGATGTGGGAACAACTAAAGCGGATTTTTATGAGTCAAAACACCACACAACGCGATAGTGCAGGATACAAATTTTTATGATGCAAAAAACCGAAAGAAATTTGATTCGTTGACTCGCGCAGTAGACTTCACTTGAAGATTTTACTAGCAAAAGTGATAATATTCTTCGGTGATTAGAGAGTTTGGATGGAAGTCATCAGTTTGTAGAAAAGGAGGAGGGAACACAATCGTTTGGAAGGAGTGGAATTTCATTGGAAAGAACTACGCTGACCTCCCATTGATAATGCAATCGCACAGCACTGATACCAAGGGTATAAAAAACGTCTTGTTTTTACTTACAGATAGGACTCAGAATAAGGCACTTTCTTCAACTGATTTTGTTGATCCATCATGTATACGGATGATAAACTGATTGAAGGGACTAACAGTTCCAGTGACATTCAAGACCACGTTTGACAAACACAAAGAGCCAACATCCCGAAGATCGTAAAACATTAACTTTGGTGGTATTGGTGCGCAATCTCAAGAGAATGGATAAGTGGTCGAAGAATTGTCCGGATATGTCCGAATTTACGCACTAAAAAACTGACCATCGGAAATTAAGCATGACATGTAATACTTCACGATTACAACCTTTGTGATGAGCCTGGATTTCACACATAAAACATTTGAAACAGATAGAAATGCTCTGAATCGTAACTTCCCGTAAGCTAATAGTTAAACGTAAACTTCATTAGCAGTAGCTTTGAAATGCTACAATTTAGTAATAAAAAGTTACTGCGGACATTTTCTCATCATTAAGGTGAAAGCAAAGCGGCCAAAACGACGTGTGCGTGTGAACGTATCCAGATCTCAGACATTGCTATTACTTGTGAGAATCCGACCTTATAACAGAATTACCTCTGTCCACTGTGTAACGATATCGGACTGATGGCATTTTTAAACTAACAGGGCACAAAAGAACGATGAGAGGGTGCCAAACCTTTTGCAAATTTAATAAAGACGAATTCAAGCATCCTGCAATGTTCCCAAAGACGGTTTGGATGCTACAAGAGGAACTACAATGGAGTTAAGAAAGTACCAAAATGACGTGAATAGCATTCTATCGATAATGCGGTTGTGTTAAACTAAGACATCCACTCGATGTGATAGAACGACCAATGCAAACGTTGCAAAATATGGAAAACAAGACATCAGCAAAAAACCGATGATATGGAGGAGGAAAGCCCAATAAATATGGTATGTTTCCTCGAAATGTCCCAAATCACATCAATCATTTGCCATTAAAGTGATCGTCATTAGTTACCGTCTACTTTCCACTCTGACATTTAAACGCAAAAGTTTGTGATTAGTGTCTGTAAAAAGTCTGCTCCCAATTTCGCGTCTTTGATTCTCATGCCTGAGGCAAACAGAATCGTCCTCTCGTTCTATCCCTCCGATTAAATAATGTCATTTATAGATCGGCATAAAATGTGCTAGTAAATCCTATAAAACGAGGGTCAATTAAAGTACTGTAAATACGCGGGAATGGAATCACACTTTGTCTCCGACACTCAGTCACCAGTCACGTACGTACAAGTCATATCCCCACCTCACTCATATCCATCAGTAAAAGAGGATCTGTATTGAGGCTTTTGTTTCCCTATCAAACCGGTCGAGAAGAGGAGAAAATTCAAACTCATGCATATAAACACTCTACATCAATTGACGACGCACCAGTTATAGCAACTACTCTTCTACTGCGTCGGCTGAAAGTCTCGGTCACCGATTCCACTAAGTCTCCATCAACTACTAGCACCAACCTCAATTCGGGTGATTTCCGCCTCCTGCGAACGAATGCGCGATTTGAGGTCGTGCTGACAGGCCATGAGTTCCTGTTGACGTACTGCCCAGTAGTTGCAGATGGAGAGGAGATACTGGGAGGCGGGATCTAGGTTCGGATGATTTTGAGGCGGTGACTGGGCCTCCAATTTCACCTCCTCTTCCTGCGCCATTCTCACCTCCTCCACTGCCACCACCGGCTTTTTTGTCTCATCGCCGCTCGCCATGACCACTGCCGCCAACACTTCCGCGCACGGTGTCGGTGTAATCGGCCATTCGACGGGAAAGCTCTCCACCTTGGGAGTCAGCACTTCCTTCGTTGTTAATGTCCCGTCTCGTGGAAGAGATGCCCTGGTTTCACTATCAAGTGATGCAGCAGAAGCCTGTGGCATTACCACCTCAGTAGCTGGTTTCCTAAAATGCCGAAGTACGTGTACAAGAAACAAACAAACTCATATGGGGTCAATCCAAGTAACAATTTGAAACTTTTTGCCCGAAATGCTGTCCAATGTGAAATAGAACATCAAGGCTCTACTGTAAGCTTGATAACAGGTTTAATGCGAGTGTACAGAAATGATAAGAGCCAGTAAATAATTTACCATGCACATCATAGACTTGCATAATGCTGATTCACACACACAAAGTAAGCGAGAATTCACAAAAGCAAAACGCTCAAATACGCAACCACCTTAATTAAACACTTTCTATCTATTGTCTCCGAAAATTCCCAAAGTCAGGTCAAAGTAGCATGGTTAAGACACAAATACAATTCCGTCTAGGCGTTTTCCTTAGTTTCAAGTCTCTTTTGGGGGCAACGGATCGACTGACAACTAAGATGCCTGCACTGGGATCGATCAGGATGGCAGCACATTTGCTCAAAGGAGTGGGGAGTTTGTGTACACTAAATCGCAAAGTAATATGTTCCCATTTCACCCACTCTGTGCGCACGCCAATTGGACTAATCTTAAATACCATCACGCTTAATCGCTTTTCCACCATTTCTGAAACCGCTACTAACCGTTTACTACCAGTGCAGTAACCAATATCACGCAAGTTCGTGGCGCTGACAAGATTCATTCTGCTTTTCACTATACGCCTCAATTTTTTGTTGCAAAACCGTTCCTTCGAAAAGCTAGCAGCAATAAAGGCAGTTAAACATAGTGCCATTTAAATTCAAGTAAATCAGCTTTCTGCACAGAACAAACGAGATTGGAAAGGAATTCACATTCCAAAATCCTGCGAATATAGACAAATACTCATTGTCGTGAGTAGAGCTAGACAGAGAATGCGGTTGTATTTTTTGGTGTAACAGTGACAAAATAGGGCTTACTTTTATTCCACCTTGTAACAAAGTGAAAACAAACACCAGTTAAAATATGATTTTGCAGAACGGGGGTATGTGTTCTGATGTTATCTGAGTCACTGGCCTGGCAACGAGAGGAAGTGCCTGTGAGAGCAGTGGATGGCACGTAGATGAATAACTCGGGACAAAAAAGGCGGCCCGAGGGGACTGTCGATGAGGCTGGTATGTTGTCCTCTTACATGAGTGAAGGAAAGTATTGAAGAATAAATGGAAATGCGAGAACAAAAAACCGCCTCGCAAAATTATGGAGTACTAATTAGCCGCAATCGAGTGATAAATATTTATTCATCTTCCACAGGTTGCAAACGTGCTGATAGTCATCTGTTCGAAGAGCGCAGCATGCTCAATAGAAATAATCTCCCAATCATATAACTTGGAAGAAAGCTAGCGAGCCCAGTGATTTTACAAACGATCAGTTCTCCAGAAGGTGAAGCTTGCTTGTGCACTTAAAATCTCAGGAGAATTGAGCGATGGGAATGCTGTCCTGGAATCGGAGAGATAATGATTTACAAGAGGAATACATTAACTGCTTTGCACGACCTTAAATGTAAGTAAATTTTATCTTACTCATGGATTGAATGGAAAAGTTAAAAAGTAAGGCGTAGGTCCCGTGCTTTCGCATGCGATTCTTGAAAAAAAACGCAGCACGTAAGCCAAAAAAACCACGTATCTACATCATAGGTGGTAGTAGAGGTTATGTTGGGCTCAGTTTTTTGAATGCTGACACTCCTTTTTAAACTATTGGACGAACAAATCCGTCTATGACTGTATTTTTGACGTGTGCTGACAGCTGCGATCTTCACTCTCGACTTTATGCACCAATGGTAAATCACAGTACAAAACACGACTTTCATGTGCGTTTAGAAGCTCAGGCACCATAATTGAACCAGACCTCACCTCAGGCTGATAAAAACAACCTCATTAATGGTATCCGGTTAAAACCATTATAGTCTAAGACATTTTTCCTGAAAAGAGGTTTTTCCCGAAAGCTGAGGGACTTTTTCATAAACCAAGCAAGAAAAGATTTAACTTTGAACTGCAAGCACTTTAAAAGTGTTGCGAGTATTGGACATTTAATTAAAATTAACATGCTTAACTACTTTAGCGTTGCATTTTTTTCTAAACACTACAGAAAAGGGACCAAATTAGTCCCAAAAGCAGTAATTTGTTGCATTGTTGATGTCAGACTACGAAAAGGGGTAAAAAATGACCGTTGGGCAATACGGATACGCTCAGACACAATGAATGAGTTTAATGCATATGATCAGTTAAAAATTGATAATTATATAAATAAAATGCTTCCAGGAGGGGTCACGTAATGGGACTTTGGACATACCTCAAGGAGAAGTCGAACACCTCCTCAGTGTCCAGCGACTCAGAGGGAATCAGTTCTCGAGGAGGATGAGTTGGGGGTGAAAGTCTCTCTTGGCAGCGTTTAAGACGCCGCTTCAGCATAGTTACCGTCTGTTGGAGTTCCCAAAACTCCGCGTCCAGACTGCCAGAGCTGCTAGTCTGACCGCTCACTGCCGGTGCGCGATGTTTCTGCTGTCCACTTGAGCGCTTCGAAAGTGGCGAGACAAAATCAAATTGAGAGACGGGAAGGCGGGAACTCACCGGCTTGGAGGCTAAAATATACCCGATCCATGAATGCACAAACATAGTAGAGCCTAAACAAATTAATGTAACTCAAAACACGTATGTTATGCTACTCGAGTGTAAGTCATCAATACCTTAATAGGTAATTTAAAGATCCATGATTAAAAGCCTTTCAGTTTGAAGTAAAAATAGTTATGCAAAAATTACGGAAGCTTTGTAAAACTGGTGCGAGTATTTATGGGTGAAAATGGATCATGGCTGCGCCTAAAGATGCATGAGAGCACCTAATTTCAAGTGTATCCTGCATATTGTACCATTTCGTTTCAATATTTACTGTTCCACGTCAGGGCACAAATATAAACGCCATTTCTAGGAGGAAGCTGATTTTGGTGACTGTATGAACACTACGGCCACATCAGACCGATATTTAATTTGGAGAGGGGATGTTTCAGCAGCTGAAAACTTCCGAAGATAGGATAGAGCTGTGACCGATTCTAAATGAAATTAAAGGCCGAAAATAATAATCTAACACCCTGATCAATGTAAAAAATCGCGTCTCCACCCATCCCCTATGTCCCTGTGATCGTCAGGATCGCGTGCACGTTGAGCGTGACTAATTATTTCCATTTTTAAGAAGTTAAATATGAGAAAATAAAGTCAAAGCCACTTGGGGAAATGAATGAAATGTTATCATAACAAATATCGATGAGTGACACTCGGCGCTGTTATCCACTTGCACCTTCTTTATTATGCATCCCTTATGGGAAATGAATGGTAGTGAGTCCTTTTTCCCTTCAAATACCTTATTTGCCGTTTTCATGAGGCTCAGGTATGAAAGACGTCCAGTTTACGACGCCGGTGCTAGGGTCAAGCGCTTGGTTGATGCTATTGGCTTGTATAGTAATAGCTGCGTTGCGCGATTTAACAACCAAAAATGCAATACCTTCATTTCCTTAAACTTCAAAACCGGGAGTCTCATAACAAGTATTTGGATGGATAATGTGTCTGAGAATAGATTACGCCTTGATGTAGCATCTAAAGCAGCAAAGCACATTGGCTATGGCGATAAAATTGTTTCATTGATTGGAAAGTCGCATGAAGCTTGTCAAACTTTTAAATTGTGAAACCCACATGGAAAAACTGCAGTAGATATCATCTATTACAGTGACTCAAATAACGGCCCCGTTTGCGGTAGCATACGCCTCCAAAATTTCCCTTACATGGGTCTCAAGACCTTTGAGACATCAAACAATTTTAAGATGTAGGAATTGTCACACTATAGGAGGATGAGCCTACTTACCTTCCTAAAACAGGGTGAATAGGACGCAGACCACCAGTCAAGAGATGATAGCACACAGAAAAGTGCAATTTAATTCTCACTGGCGAAATAGGAATTATTCAGATTTCCCAAAAAGAGAGAAACACGGTTAGAACTGCGCGCTAGAGTGAAAGCACACACTGATGTAAAAAGTCAGTAGCAGCATCAGTTAAAGAAGGCATAACCACCTTTCTCAGGTGACGTAATGACGGAGGTGCCACTGACACTAGCAATGCCAGAGTTGGTGGATGCGGCGGCGGTGCTCTCGATAGTCTTAAATTTGACCAGCTCCTGCTGTACTCTCTCCAAACGTGCTTCGTGCCGTGTCAGCTCAGCGCGAATAGCCTCTGGATCGGTCAACTCTAGGAGAGTCTTCCTGCGCTTCATCTTTGTCACTAGGTGTTGCACCTAGCGGAGATCAAGGGAAAAAGAGCCTAAAAGGTGTGCCAGAAAGCAAAGATCCCGTGTTAACTAATTAATTAGCCCATAACATCGGGGGTTTTTGACTAAGTTAGTCTGTATATGGGGGCCAGTACATGCGTGCTCCAAAAGACAAACGATTCATATTCATCTAGTGCCCAGTCTTGAATGAGAATGTCCAAACCACTCAAAATTATTTACAAAGTGTTTGACTATTTGATTCTCAGAAATGACATTATCAGACAAGTCTAGATATTTATGCTGCATTCTCCAGAATTAAAGCCAAACCATATACTCAGGCAAACTAAGGCAATCTCACGTTTTTTTGGAGCTAAACGTTATATTTATTAGTTCAAAAGTGCAATTCAGTGAGCCCAAATGGTTTTGCATGTTTTATAAAAATAAGTGTCCACAAAGATTTTGCTAAGCTAGTCAAAATTACAGCGGCCCGGTTTGCAAGAAAAACTCACAAGGTTAAATAAATACAACTAAAGTTGAGTACAAGTTTAGTTAGAAAAATTGGACATACTGAGGATTTCCAAAAATACAATAATAAAAAAGTACTCTTCAAATAGTTTCATTTTCATAGGCGCAACATTAAGTTTAAGCTCTCACGTGCTTCAAAGAGGTTTCATCTGCCAATAATTTAAACGTTGACGAGGTTCAATAAATTTGAGATTCAATGATAACATGGGACGATGGGAAAAGTTTCCAGCCTTAACCAAATACAGCCAGAATCTCACATTCCTTCTAGATTCCCGCATGAAGTCCCAGGGTCTGGTAAAGGCACAGACGCAAACTCAAATACTAACCACACTAAGTCGAAAAAGCAAAATCACCTCATATTATCTTCTCAATTAATTGTTCATAAAATTTGAAGATTAGCGATTAATATCACCAGCGTCATGTTAAAATGAAATTAAAGTAGAGATAAATGAGTGAGCCCATGTATATGGGTGATGTAAAGGCTGTGTCACAGCGGCCAAGAGCTCGCGTTTCAAGGCAATAAGTAGCCTAAAACCCAACTTGCAAGCGCCACAGGGCTTCCTGAATTTTACGTCCTCCACGTCTCTAAGCAATCAGTGAACATTTGAGTAGAAGGGGCACCTCCAATCTCACTTAGAAACAGTTTAAGGAGAGAACAATGAAATTGCAGCCGATTCGATTAAGGGTACAAATATTCCAGTTTCGAGAGGAACCCGTCGTTGATCCTGCTTTCCTCTGCCTCAAACTTTCCGACTTAGAGTTCGCGCTAGACACACACTTAACAGATTAGCTACTGCCTATTCGCAGGAACCCAAGTGCTTCTTACAAGCAATTAAGATTTGCTAATGGTTCGAAATATGCACAAAAGTACCGAAGCGACAATATCACATAAGGTCACTGCTTTTAAAATAACGAATGAATAAAAGTACCATTCCACCAGTCATGTTATCAATAAAGCTTAAGATTTCACATCTTTACGCATGAGACTATGTTTGAAGAAGACTAATACTTCCATTTTTACTCGTGTCGAAGAGCTCGTATTTTAAAACTCAGCGCATGTTTATTGCATGCAGCAGACCTTCGCAAATTTTCGTCCTACAGCAGGACATAATAAAACTTTACTCGACAGTTAATTTTAACAGAAAATTGTTGAAAATTCATCGTTCCATGTGCTTTAAAATGAGTTTCAGAAAACTTAACCCATTCTTCCTTATCTTGAGAACAAATACATTATTGAAGTGCTTTACCAAACCGAAAACTATTAAAAAACCTAGTTTAAGAGAAGAACAATTGCGAACCACAATGAATCGGTCGGTCACAAGTTACACTTATCAGGCTTCCACCTCAAAAGCCTGATAAGGCTTTATAATAAAGCTAATATGGGGTCGTGCATGCACTGAGAAGTCAGGGGCAACATCACAACACGAGCACGAATCCAATTAGGGGGAGCGGATTAATAATTGCAGAGGATTACTTCCCTTTCCCGCTCTCTATTGCTTTTAGTATAGTGACAGCGAGGAGACTTGGAAGTTCGAAAGTTTGAATCAATTGATGTCTCACCTCCCAAATGAAGGCATCCTTCTCCGCACTGGCCCTGCCCGAGGCGATCCGTTGGTGAGTGAATGTCAGCAGCGACTCCTGCTTAAATAGCTCGTCTTCCAGCTCAGAGAGAGAATCGGGCAGATCAAAAGGCATGAAACCGGCCTCAGAGGAAGGTGGCGGCGGTGGTAAAGGAGCCTTGTAAGGCCGGTAGGTGAACGCCGGGTGGGGGAACAACCAGTGAGGAAAGGCTTGATTGCTTGCATTTGCCAAACCGACTAGCCGTGTTTGTTCAGATTCTGCTAGTTCTATTATGGCTCCGTCTATGAGAGAAGTTCAGCAAAGTGCAAAAAGTCGTTCAGTATCCATTCTAAGGATATTTTTATTTACCGCATGATGGTATAAACTTACATTTCCTTCCCATAAAACAATCTTTAATGGTAACAGGTTGGTGAATCTCTAAAACTCTTTACTTCTGAGAACCCGTATTAAATGCTAACCGAAAGCTTCCGTCTAATAGGCCATTTGGGCGAACTAAGGTGATCTAAAGCTACACCTAATTAGATTATTCATGGACTTTGTTCCGTCAAAGAATGAGGTGGCGCTGAGAGAGGTCAAAATGGCATAATTAACCTTCTGGAGAGGGCTGGAGGAGGAGAGCCAGGAGACGATGAGACATCCGGAGTGTGGGGGAGAAGACGATGACGAGATTGGAGAGAGTCATTTTGTTGTCGCCAGCGCGGTCGATAACATGAACCATATGCTGCAGCAGCCAGGCAAGGAGGTAGCGGTTGACGCGCGGCAGCTCCCGATGCACTAGCTCGGCCAGCCGGCGTCGCCGACCGCCTCCTGTCTGGTCGCAGACCGCCTCAATGGAGGAGCTCAGTTCTGTGGTGAGTAAGGGTTCAGGCAAGCTGCGCAAGAAGTGCTTCAGCACACTGGTCACAACTGCCGGGTCGTGTGGTGGCGGTGGTAATGTAAAAGCCATTTGAGAAAAAGTAGTACCGCCCTCCCTACTCCCCGGCATAGTGGCTGCAATCCAAAGAAAGTCGATTAGTGACATGCCAGAAATTCAACTATCTAGTCTGTACCCTTTAGATTGAAATAGACTTGTCAGCCATTTAATCTTACTCATCGCCTTCGAAGTTACCAATGAATACCAGATGATGGAATATAGGGGAAAACTGCATATTATTACGTTTTCTGATAGCGACAGAACTTATGGAGCAGTTTCAACTGTTTGATAAAAGCATGAGCGCGTGGTGTGTAGGTTGATGCACCCTAAACGTTTGTAATGGATAACCAGTGCTACTACAAGTCTAATCTTCCTGAAAAGTAGCCATGACTGAGTTTTTGTGTATTCTGAAAATTGGAAGCAAAAAAGAGCGGTGGAAAACAAAATGACAGTCAAGAAAGTGCTAGAAGCAAGAAAATCTTTGTATATAAAACTTTTTGCAAGATAAGAATACCACTACTTGGCACACCGATAGATTAGGGCTCTTGTTTCCAACACTTCGGAAGATCACGGCATAAAACTCACGGTGGTTTCAGTGGGAAGACCATTAAAGCAATAACTCGTGGTTCAAATTTTACCTGTCTTTTATTGTAAGGAAGCATTCTTAAACCGCACCTATGGTGAGTAAGCACAGGTTAAATTCGCATAAGAGGCGACAAACAATTTTAATGCAGCTTTTACTATCTTCCTCATAAGAAAGTTTTGATATAGTGCCTGGCTTCATAATCTGTATATTATAGTGCGCACTCGTAGAGACCAGTTGTTGAACACAGTGTTAGATTTAAAAATAAATTGATTATGATCCGTTAGCAATGGTTTTAGCACTTGAAATAATCTCAAAAGTATTCACAAATGCTGAGTCCACACACATGAATTGACCCTAAACATGGATTGAGACGTAAATAAATGCTTCTGCTAGAGGAATTAAGAGTTTTAGATTAGCAAAGCAAAATTCCAAGATTACACTGAAAACGCAAAGCAAGGTTTCAGCGTGAACCTTACCTCCCACAGACTTTGGAGTTTCATCGTAATGTAAAAAGGCAGGAGATGTGGGTGGGATGTCCGGAAATTCCACACCGTTGTTCAAGGCATTGATGAATTGTTTTACCTGAGAATTGACGCCTGGGACCTTATCATATGATACATGAACGTACGGAAACGCTCTCAGGAGATTAAGTCTGCCAAATAAGTTAAGAAATTTACTCTGTAAATGCCTTCCACTGCAAGCCCATATTCTTCAATGAAGTCAATCAAATAACGAACGAAGGCTGGCAGAGGAACGCCATCATGACTTGGATTTCGTTCTAGCGCAGTTGCGAGGGTCACACCAATGACAGCCTGGGAAACAAGACAGGAACAAATAAACCTACTTATTTTAAACAAGTAAACACAAATTAACTCGAGCAATTACTTTATCAATATTCGGCTCTGTGGCCGCAACGTCCACGCCGCCGATCTTTTTTCTCCTCTTCTTTTTCTTGGTCGAAGCCTTCAGCGGAAGCTCCAGAGTCTCGGCTGCCTTCTCGGTTTTTTTACTAGCCTTGCTCTTCTCCGATTTCTTTTTCTGCTTCGACTCCTTCATTTTCGCTTTCTTGGGTTTCTCCTTTGGCTGTCGGGAGTCAACATCGGGGAAGAGAAAGATGTCCTCAGGAGCCTCTGGAGGCTGGGGATGATGTGAGAATGCCACTGGCAGCTCACTTACAGGAACAGAGGGGGTTGGAAGACGCAGAGAATCCCGAGACTCCTTCCGACCTCGACTCTTCTTCCCCGTGGACAAGCGAAACACCACTGACATTGGTTTTTTAGACGAGTGCGGCTGCTCACCACCCTCCATCACCTTCAAGAAAATAGCAAAAACGTAAACATTAACTGTACATGCCAAGCAAATCTCATTAACGAATTCTAGGAATAAACAGACTCAGTTGTAAAAGCATAATCAAATCAGGTCGTCAAGTGGACCGAATAACAAGGAATGTTTATAGTTCAGTCGATCAAAAGTAAGCGCTTTCGAAACGATATCATCTAAATCTGAGAATAAATTACTAGTTTTACCGAGCAGCAATTAGCTATCGAACAATCGTTACATTGCTATTTCAAAAACTTGAAACACATTTTCGAGACGTCTAAATTTATTTCATGCAAAATAACACCTCTATCTGTACTTTGAGTCAAAATGTTGACAATGCCCTTTGGCTGAAAACAAGACTGGTAGCCTCCCATACACTGCACAGTGGAGCGTCATCTTCCATCCGAAGAATGGATTCTTCCGGTGTGCTGTAATGCACAGCCGTGTGGTCCAAGGATGTCGGTGATTCTGAGAGCTCTTCATCAGAACGGACATTGGGATTATAGGCCTCAGAGCTCGTATTTGTGTTGCTCGCCACAGAGGCAGAAGGCAGCCAAAAGCGTTCGCTCTGAGGGCTTTCAGAAAGGGCCATGGTATTGGATATTTTGTGAATCTCCATGTCAGCTTGGAGTTAAACTTTCAATCGGTCTAAAAGTGATTAAAGAAAATAACCATAAAGGAGAAGAAATTGACACAATAGAAGACTCAATTTCAATTCAAGCTCAATTAAAGTTTTAAAAAATCCTCACAACTCCAGAATATATCCCTGTATTTTGGCAAATGCATCAAACCAATGAACTGTTGTGGCCGAAGCCAATAAAGGATATGAAACACGATTCATAACCAAAAAGCATTCATGTAAGCTACTGCTTTTAAAAAGTAGCAATCGACCAAGCAAAAGCCTGGATCTCATTGAATACCGTTCAAAGGTGTGACTTATTACATCGCTGTCTACATTAGAAATAGCAAAGCCCAGTGATGTACAGGAAAAATCGAACAAGGTGGCTACTTTCCATGAAGACTTTAGATACAGAGAAGACAAATATTACTATTTACAGGAGTTGCTTGAAACTCTACGTGATGGAATAGTATTTCCTTGAGAAGTATAACCCGTATTACATTCAAATGGATAATGAGTCACAAAATACAAGAGCCTGCCAACAGGAAAAAATTGCCAGCTATGAAGAGGTGATCGAGATCGCCCCAGATACGAAGTGAATGCGCTACTTTGACGCGATCTCTTGTGATTGGCTTCTTCAAATCCCAGGGCAAATGAGACAAGAATCCCCCACACCCAATAAACGGGACACCTGGTCCATTCGCTCATTTATTCGATGCACATCATGCACCAATTAGGAACAACCATCCCAAGAAAGTGTGGTTTGTGCAAAAAACTACATTCTACATCGCTGAAGCACAAACCAATTGGAATAGATGTTCACTCCAGACGTAACCTACTGGACCAAGAAGAATAAAGCATCAAATAGCATGCAAAGTAGCAAGAATAAGTAGCAAAAGTCGTAGCCGCTTATTCCTTGCATCTATTACCGGATAACTTGCATGCAGGCAGCAACGGTAGGCAAATAAACGACACACAGGAGCTTTTACTTGGTCTGAGCGGATATGGACATAAATGCCACGCGAATACGCAGTCGAGAGGAAAAAAAACAATGTAATGAGGGAATGAAAGCGGACAGAGGCACCTCAAATTGCCCAGCCCTTCGCACCCAAAGATAACAAGAAAACTCCAAGTACCCATATTGATTTATAATGTGTTGGGACTACCTTGAGTTGTGAACAGGGAGAGTTACCGTGACCAACTCAGCACCACAGAACAACAAACCCCAGAAGTCGAACTGTTCGCTCATCTGCGCAGCCGATTCAAATAATTGTAATTCAGTTTAGCATTAGAATGCATAGACGAAGCGAAACAATTGTCATAACATCAAAAATCCTTAGTTGAAACTGCCTAAGTGTGTTTTTGTAATGTCAATTTGTTTAATATGTTCATAGCATAATAGATGCAAGTTTTTGTCCTCCTAATACTAAATTGACAAACATTTAGGCTCTTTTTAAGCCAGACCTATGCGTTGTACTTATATATTTGTCTCCGGCTTGTTTGAATGCATGGATGAGAGTCCTCTCTCGGTTTTGAATTCGTAGCAGCATTTGTATTCGAATTGTAAGTTTGGGCGGCAATTCAATCGGTTTTCATTTGTCTTTTCTGAGCTAGTTTTCCTCCAATGCTTTGCGCGTATGGTTTGCGTATGGTGCTTTTCACTTCATCCTAGCTCTTGGTCTGCATGATTTCCGCAAGCTTCACCGGGTAGCAGGTCTTTCTTTTGCGCTTCCATAAGACCACTTTTAACTCGGTATCACTACCTTACACCGTCTATCGAGTCGTACCTGTGAATGTGGTTCTGTGTGCTTTGGATTTCTGACATGGTTTTCCTGTTTCAGCCTTATGATTCAGCAACCAGTTGGTGTAAAAGTTGCACTCTCTCAGAAGCAGGGCTTTCCTTCGAATGTTGTTCAGGTCCTTCACACGCGGCCTGGACCGGGTGGGACAACAGTTTTCCAATCCAAGCCTGCTCAATTTAGCGCAGTTCCTGTCCAGCCCCTCTTGGCCTCACAACCTGTTCAAATTAACACAAATACAGCCGCGCAGTACGCTCGAAAGCCGCAGGAGATGACACGTGAGTCCGTCCTACTGAGTTGTTTTTTTTGCCTCTTGCTCAGGTATTCTACGTGTTCTCTACGATATTTAGTTGTTGCTCCCAGTGGTGCATTTATGGCTAGTCCAATTCCCGGTCAGGCCTTTGGACAGGTCGTGAGCATCGGCCAGGCTAATATGCCTGGAATGACTGGCCTAGCCCAGACTCTTATCGGTGCGCCTGGCGTCGGGATTGCGGCTCCCCCAGGACCTGGGGCTCCGCAAACGGTGAACAGTATGACTAACTCCAGGAAGCCCTGTAACTGTACCAAATCGCATTGCCTCAAACTATATTGCGAGTGCTTTGCGCAAGGTCAACTCTGTCAAAACTGCAATTGTAATCATTGTATGAATAATTTGGCCTATGAAGAAGAAAGAGGTCGTGCAATCAAGATGACCCTCGAGAGGAATCCAACTGCATTTCACCCCAAAATCGGTCGCGGTGAGGGAGAGCGCAAGCACACCAAAGGTTGTAACTGCAAGCGCAGTGGCTGTCTCAAGAACTACTGTGAGTGCTACGAGGCGAAAATCAGCTGTTCTGATCTCTGCCGGTGTCTCGGATGTAGGAATACAGAAGACAGCATAGAGCGCAGGTCATTGATGCGTCTGGCTGCAATGGGTTCCCTTCGATCGCGCCAACCGAATGCGTTTAGGAAGCATTTAATAAAGCCTCCAGCAGAAACGTGAGTTGGGGGTTCGGATGGATATCATTTGTGGGTTGAATATTAATTGCCATTATGTTTTCCAGTATGCCGCATGTATTCTTCACTTGGGAAACTATTGAAGCCGCGGCCTGTTGCCTATTGGCTCAGGCTGAAGACGCTGAGCGCAGAGACCTTCCACCAGCATCACAGGAAAGAATAATACTTGAAGAATTCGGTCGTACTCTTGATCGTGTTGTTGAGGCTACTAGCAAGGTATCCTTTACTTATTTCAAATGACGTATCATTAGGCTCAAGTCCGCACAGGTGCATCGCTCGTTCCAACCGGTACTGGTCTCTCTGACGATCTGGCTATGGGATCATCCCGCAATACCCTGAGTTCCACGGTTCAAATACCGCATCATCGCCCGCGCGGTCGTCATGACGACGATCTAGTTGATGACGAAGATGATGAGTTTCACGACGTTGGCGATGCCGGACATGGTGGTGCCTACGGGGCTGTTGAAGATACTGGTGGACCATTTGGCGATGAAGACGATGAGGATATTGACCTGCTTGACCGTCACAATCGACATTTTCATCAGCGTAGGCGTTCCTCCCTGGTTGCGGGCAGGGACGGTGGGTCTATGGGTTCTGGGGAACCCGGATCCGCTAAGATACCTTCCGTGAAGTTTATTTCCCGAAGTGGAACGGGTCGATCCTACATCGGCAGGAAGGATCTCTTGTAGTCATTTACTGTCTCACTTTTTCACATGCAATATTCCGATTATCATCCTTTTGTACAGTCTAAATTTGTATCGAACATGTATAAGAGATGGTATGTTATACGGTTAATTTTATTTCCCATGTCTTTCTGCGCTGGCGTGTTTTGTGCCGGCTCGTGGTTACGTATCAGTCCAGTTCCGAAACGGAATCGCAAGCAGTAATTGTCCTTTTCGTAGAGCTACCTCAGTAAAAGCGCTGATTTCACTTTAGGCGACTATCACTGGTAAATCTCAGTGCTATGTACACCAAATTGGGGTATGGGGACAGGCTAGTCAGTAACGGTATCTCTGTACAAACGCAGCCCTACGTGTACATATTCAGAGCGTTCACTGGAGCCCATTGACTTAATCATGGGCAGGGTGATGTCAGGAATGGGTGTACTTGAGGTTCCGCACTTGACCACGTAGTTGGAAGGTGTCGATACCGGGTCTGATTTGAAGGGTGGGTCTGAAAGTTTAAAATATTGGCGTGCAAGTATGTCGCGAGACTTTAACAGGAGGCATGGTCTGGTGGGGGCCACGGGTGACGGCCTGAGGGCGCCAAACAAAGTCTGGGGAGGGCATACAAGAGCCCATAAAAAGGTGAATAATGTAAGACTGGTGACATGACTGGATTCTGAATACCCATGGGATTTAAAAAAACTATTGGGGCGTGTGAAGTGGCAGACGTGGTGAAGTCGAAAAGGGAGTAAGGCAATGCACGGCCCTCTGAGCATACCTTGAATATGCGAGTTAATGGAATTTTGGCTATTTTTAAGATTTGCTGCAGCCGAGGCTTTGGAGGCTGGAACGCTGGGAGGTCGGTCTAAAACGGGAAATAATCCAAGTGATACCCATAGTTTTCACTTTTAGGCATCGAAGGTCAACGGAAGTAAACCAAATGTATGCAAGGTTTCAGTAATAATTGAGTTACAGGGAGATGTGTGCAGAGATTACCCCGAATTTCACCCAACAAAGGCAAAAACTACAATGCGGATGCTGATTTTACGTACTCAAAGCAGTCTTGGGGCCGTGAATGCCTAAGCCACGTCTTTCATGAACCCGCAGGAGTTGCATGATATCCGAAGCGGAGATGGCAGCCGCATTGGAGGTGGAATTCTGCGAACCTGATGACGATTGCGCTCCGTCCGGTGTACTGGAAGAGGAGGGGTCGAGGAGACTGGTCGGAACTCGGCCTGGGGCAAGCGTCTGGGTCGTTGAATCAGAAGCTGATGAGGGATCATTCGTTGGACCACGGTCCAATTCACCCAGACCTGACCAAGATAAAAGACTCAAAATTGTATCTGGCATATCAGCCCTAACTAGTGTATTGCATCGCGATTCAGAGGCGCCAAATGTCTCCCTGGCCTTTTGTGGGTCAATTATGGAACAGCAGCTTTTTGGCTCATATGCATAATTCAATTTTAGCACCAGAATGGTCCCTAAAACGTGTCCACTCTGCTCAATGGATTTTAAACGGTCGAGAAATGACATTAAACCGGAGCAGAGAACTACTGCTCAATCACATGAGTTAGTCGAAGTGAGAAGAAAACAAGCACATACCAGCACCCAGTCCGGAGTCAATGGTACTTTCTGACATCCAGATAGGCCGTTCCTTGGGGGCGGTGACATTGGAACTTGTGGGAGCGTCTAGTACAATAGTTACCGTGCTCTCCGTTGAAGTAGCCATAAGGTTCTTGTTGGAATCAGTCAGCCAAGAATTTGCTGCACATGAATCCGCGGCATTACTAGAAGCATCAGTCTCGGATTTGGTCTAGGTAGAGCAAGTGGATTCAATGTAATTCTACAAAACCAAAAAGTGTTTTAAAAGGAATTTCAAACAGATAAGAGTGCTAGTGCGTTAAGTTGCACACTCGACTTGACATTAGAAATCACACCTGTCGATAATCAACCTCCATTCAATTGTGGGCAGTTTTCCAAAGCTAAAATAAATGCAGCAAAGATTTCTTTTCCAGTGACCCAGTCGATAACAATCAGAAGTCTCCAATTTTTCATAGCATCTTGTAGAATTAACTCACTCCGGGGAGAGGTTCCAACGCGCGGAATTCTGGTTCCAAAATTGAGGAGGAGAGATGAACTTGATCGCATTCCTTTAACAAAGTATCCAACGGTCCTCGTACCTGAAAATGAGTTGAAAGTATCTTATTCATTTGACGACGTATAATGAGAAAAGGTATATAGACGTATTGGAATATGTTTTGATTCTGCGTTAGACTACTCGGCTACCTACTTGGTGTCATAACGTCTCTCTCATACAGTCTCTTGGCTCTTCTGTACTTTGATGGCAAACCTTTATACTCACAGGCTATCTAATACACTAGCACACTATATCAGAAAATAGAACGAACAATAAAGTAACATATTTAACTGAAACACAAAAGGTATCGACTTTACAAAGCAGAGCCTTCATTATTGCTTTGAATTAGTAGACAATAAGCATGACAGACAAACGGAACACTGACCCTAGTGCGTTGGAAGGGAAGAAATAGGCAACAATAGGGACCACGTAGTGGAATCACTTAATCCAATGCACCGTTAAAGTGCATTAGAATATGGAAATACAAATCTGAAGACCGTCACCGGTCAAGAGGACTGCAACATGATGACGTGGGAAAGTAAAAAGACTACCGGAGGAGTTACCTGTTGGTGAAATTTGGCAACAAGAGCGCGAGCGTCCGAACGCTGTGCGTTATCCTCCTCCTCTTTAACCTCAGCTCGGCAATAGACGCAGATCAGGGTGTCATTCTGCGAAGAAAGGAGGCGGTCGACTTGGAGGTCAGTGTAAGCGCTATTGCAGGAAAGGCAGCGATAGAGCGGTCGACTTGACGTCTGTCGCTGCTCCGTCTCCAGTCGACGCTGCATCTGATCCAAACGGTACTTGACAATGTTAACGAACACTTTGTAATCGATAAAGTAGTGAATGATCTTTGCAATCCTCCCTTCTGTGTCCGTCTCCAGCTGCAACTTCGATTTGATGAACTGATCTGTCTTCAGGGTGTGAAGATGCTGACGCAGTTGCTTCTTCTCAAAACGCAAACGCTCACACAAGTCATCCTCTTTCATTATTGTATTTCGCACCTGCAAAAGCAGCAAAAGCAGATAGCCAGTGGTCATGTGTCAAGCATGATTCTTAAGTCTTTTCAAACGCCGCTTTAAGAAGAGTAATACAGGAGTAGATAATGGTAAAATTAAAATAGGTTTTATTAAAGAATGATTATTTATAACATGGACTCAGAAATCTGCTCCCAAAACAATACAGATTTCCAGAAAATGAGCAAAGAAAGCCAGAGAATAATAAAGCATCAGAAAAATTAGATTTGCTCACTAATAGGTCGATAATAAGAGAATGTTCTCTGGAATAAAAGCTGCGAACTATCGTGCGGACAAGTCTCTTTAGACATATAGGTAACTCGGTTTGGTCTGAAGAGGAGATTGGAGGTCTCGGCACTTCCACGGATGGATAAGACCGTTTCATTGCAGTCTTAATTAAAAAAACAGATCCGGTCAAAATGAACAAGAGTATAACGGCAAAAACAGGGTTTCGAGGTTTACCTAATTCTTTCGTTTCAACTTCACGAGCTAGTAAGCTTGTAAAACAGGAGTTTATGCGTGCGAAAAATTCGATCAAACAAAAAGGACAAGGCTAGATAGGCCAGATTGGTGAAATTATTAGCAAGAACATTAGACGCATGAATTAATCATCAACTAACAATAAACATTGTCACCAAATTAAGCAAAAAATTATCTATTCTGTCAAAAATCCCGAAAATAAGAGGCTTACAAAAGACTGAAATTATCACCAATGACAGAGAAAACATTTTAAAAGCGAGGCAGACATGCTCAATCAAATGCAAGGAAACGACGCTTATAAATAGAAATGCATGGCAGAGCTCGAGATCAGACTCCAAAAACATGTGAACGATTGCTAATAGCACCACGAGAAGCTCACGTACAATTGAAGCAATGTGAAAAGGAACCTGCAGCCACTCAAAAATGCGCAAAGTAACGATATGAACTTAACAAGTTATGCGCAATAAATCATGATATCGAAATATACTGTGAGGTGAAAACAGTAGCATAAGCGCATTTAAAATGTCGATGAATATCACAGTCAAAGTGATTCTTCATAGAACACTTCATTGTGATAGCCTCTCAAGACGTTCCTACGAAGAAAAGGAAGCATAACACTGAAGTAGAACACGTTTTTTTTAAAACTAGAAGGAACCAATGTAACACTTTGTTTGTTCGAACTACCGGTTTGGGTCACTTGGGTGGCCATCTTGTTCTAGCCGGTTGGTCGGCCTCCAGACCGTGCCAACAGCCCCCAAGTCCTCTGTTCCCGGAATATATATATTCTGCCCTAGTACTGCGCCTTCTTTTACCTTAAGGGGAGCCTCGGGACGCTACATTGGTGGCAGCGGAAAGCGGACCCGACTTCGATGGATTTTATCCTGCTCCATGCCGTTTCTGGCAAACGTTAGCGTCGTGAAAGACGTACATGTGCTATGAAGGGGAGAACCTCTGGTATCTCGTAACAGAAGGGTTGAGATCGACGTTCATCTTTGACATCTCCCTCGCCCTCGTGTTCGACAGGGAAGCTATTAACAACCGAAGCGACACTAGCCGTGAACTCCAAGCCTAGAGGAGGGCCAAGAGGCGAGCATTTGCTGCACTGAGTGCTACGCGGAATTGATGGCACTACAGGAACACATGCGTTCGAACCTCGACGACTGGGACGGTTAGCTCGTGGGTGCTCCTCGCAGCACTGATTACGTTGTGATGGCTGGCACGGGAGGCGGACGGAGGGGAGCGTCGGGGACGACGCTCGAAAGAAGAGAGGGGCTGTGTAATACTTTGTTTGTTCGAACTACCGGCTTAGGTGACTTGGGTGGCCATCTTGTTCTAGCCGGTTGGTCGGCCTCCAGGCCGTGCCAACAGCCCCCAAGCCCTCTGTTCTCGGAATATGTATATTCTGCCCTAGTACTGCACCTTCTTTTACCACAAAGGGAGCCTCGGGACGCTACAACCAAAGTTTTCAGAATTGTCCAAAGGCGAGGCCACTTGGTGAAGGTGCAATGGCCGAGTACCTTAATTGTCCGTTATCAAAACCGTGAATTAAACAATCTGTATGTGGACTATATTGCCTTAAGTCGACTATTAAAACGGAGTTGGTGTTGTGAGATAAAAACTTAAGGTCCGACCGCATCGAAAGTCGAAGTTCCTCAGAGTTAAGGTCGAACTAATATGTCAGCTGCGTCGGCGCTCATTGCCACATCAGTCTAAGAAATATCTATACGTCATTGTCAACCTTTCTGTCACAATTTTCCCTTCCGTAGCGCGTGCACTCCTTCCCCCACCTTAAGCTTTATCACAAAGTGGAAGACATAATTCTTGTAGAGGATATATATGCTTAGCAGCAGAAAGAGATATGGGCTGCTGGAATGGCGCGGAAATAAATCCGCCCAGCAAAGGCAAAATGACCACCTAACTGGCTGAAAAAACACCAAAATATGTTGCAGATATCCCCTACAAGCAATTTATTTTCCCTTTTTACTAAATTATTGTTCTCTTTCTTTTAAAAATGATGCTGAAGACATGCTCGACGGTCCCATTACTAAATAAGCCCACCAGTGTGGCGTTCTGAGTTTTGGCTGAAGGTGAAATAAGTAATAGTAGGACTGAATGTATATTGACGATGTACAGAAGGGCTGAAAAACGCTGGCATGGCCCAAGGATCACGCAGCCTATTGGAAGTACAAAGGCCAAGACTTCAATGTGCGCAAAAAATCGACAATTTTGTCAGGTATTCGGAGCATTAAATAACCCCGCTCTCTGTCCGTCTGGGAGGCCTCCTCAGTCGAAATCCCACTGTGCTTTTATGAAATAAAATTTGTGAGGAACTCGCCCACAAACGGCCAGTTATTAGATTCGCATGCAACTAATATGCTTGACCGCAATGATACGGGTCCTTCTTTGATGTTTCGTCCTGTTTAAAGACTCCTTTGAGGGAAAGAAAAGTGTGTAGACCATCTCATATGTTCATTGCTAGTAGCTAGAAATTTAGACTTAAAGCAGGATTATTCAATTAAAAATGGGATTGGAAATATTTCATGGAATAAGGCCTCAAGTCTTTTTCTCTTTGCCACAAGATCTTCCCTTTTCAAAGTCAACTGCAATGAAGGGTAAGGATCACGACTAAGAGGGATATGGATTCGCTCCCAAACCCGGTTTTGTTCGTTGCAGTTAAGGTTTTTCCTAATTTAATTTTTGCAAAATATAATTCTGACTGCTTATACTGTTGTGAGGGACACATACATAAGTGCTTAAATTGACAAGATATAACAGACCAGAAAATCTCCGAGACCGCACATTGTATCCGTCGCTAAAACGCATGCATGACCTTGATGCACTTGCAATGATGTTTAAAATGGTTGATATTGTCGTTAAGCTACCACTTTTGTTTGTTCGGACTGCCGGTTTCAGTCACTTGGGTGGCCCTATTGTACTGAGCCGGTTGGTCGGCCTTTGGGCCGTGCCAACAGTCCCAAGTCCTCTGTTTCCAGAATGCACGTATTCTACCCCCAGTACTATGCCTTCTTTTACCTTAAAGGGAGTCTCGGGGCGCTACAGTATTGCTGATTGGCTTGTGTCCTTTCAAACGATTCTGCAGAAGCCACGATTGGACTGATTACCGTAACGATCAACCGTAATTCATTTGCCATTTAATAAATTTATAAGCCAAACTGTCAAAAACACATCTAGCAATAAGCCTGGTTGCTGAACAATTTTTGCCAAAGCTGTATTTTAATCACTAAAATAGGCAATAATTCGCTAACCAAAAGCCATTATTGGTTCACTTTAGAATTTATTTTTGATTAGCATTTGCTGTTTTGTCTCTACACAATAATGATTTCTGAGTATTTGATTGTTCTTTTCATTGTTACTGTTTATAATCAACATCGTCTTTTGATTTACATCGTCGCTCATTGTCTTGGGACCATGGCATGAGTGTAATTTTAGTGTACGTCGATGCGTACACATTGTAATGTCCGATTTTCGGTGTGCAGTTTTCAGTGCGCCTATTGGGGACTGATCTGTGAACTCTACTATGCATTTGCTTTTTCTAATCTGGCTTACTTTTGTGACTTCTTGCAGTCTCATGGGTGTGGTCCATACTACATTCCGATCGCAAGCTTTTATGTTGATTTCTGCCGGTTTTTTGTTTTCCTTGGGGCTTACATCACTGCTTATTTTCCTGCACTTTTTAGTCACTCCTATTATGATTCGAATGTCTTGGATGACGTCTTTTTAGGAAACGCTTCATGTTCTTTGGGTTTTTTGCCTCTCTGAACTTATTGTACTCTAGTTAGTTTTCGCTTAGTGTCATACCCGAACCTGCTGGTGTTTTTCTCTCGTTTTCCGGTGCTCTCTTACTTGCATTTAGTTTATTTTCAATGGTTTTTAACTTTGATTGTGGGTTGGAATCCTGTTTTTAAGGTATTCGAAATCTGCGTCTCCTTATTGACTTTTTAGGTTATCAATAGTCAGAAACTATGGCTCCTATAAGACAGGATAGTGCTACTTTCAATATGACCTGTTTACTCCGAGAATGGGACCGTGCTCCTAGAGAGAGACGCCGCCAGCTTCTGCAAAATTTTATTGATCAACACTGGGGTCGGTCTGGACCGGAACTGGAGCTGGAATTAGCTCAGATGGCCAGCCTTTTTCTTGCACGCATATGCGTCTGGGTAAAATTAACGTGAGTTTTTTTTTCGCTAAGCGAGGCTGCTTTTTCTTTGAAGCATTCTTTATCTACGATGTTTCCCATAATTATGGGTCACATGTTTCATTTTTAGATTGCATTTTTTAAAATTATGAGCTAACTACTTTTGGTCTTGCTATATCTGACGCTTCTGTTCTGTTCTGAACCGTTTCAGGTCGCTTTCATAGGTTTCTTTGTATCTCTCTATGCGGTATCGTCACCGAAATGCCTTGTTCTAATAAGTTGAGTTTCCTCTCTGCCCACATATTCATTGCTGTCAACCATTAAAATGTTTCGAAGCCTTTGAACTAAATGGTATTGTTGTTTAGTGTCAACAAAACAGGTGCCATTCTCGTGTTTTCTAGCTTTTGGTCTTTTACTGTTACCGAATGGTAAACAAGAAGCAAGCTTCCATTCGCTCCAATTTTTGCAAAATGCGGCGTTCTATGCTTTTCAGTTTTTACCGAAGGTGTCAGTAGTAGTAAAAATCGGTTTGTTTAGGCACTTCAACAATGAGACCATATAGTGCTAAGAGTTATTGTAGTGGATCGGAGGAGAAAGGTAATGGGGTGAGTTGGTGTTGTTTTTGCACTTATGCAAGCCATCAGCCGTTTTGGGCTGGTTTGTGCCTCGCTCCAACTTGTTTGTCTGCTTAAGTGAGCACGGTGGGGCCTCCTGACACGTTTCTGCACTCCGTTTTTCTCTTCATCCTTTGTTCCTACTACCTCTCCCTAGCCTCCCAAGGAAATGTGGGGAGAAAGGATTTTTTCGGTTTCTTGCCCTGCCTACGATGCAGTGAGTTTTTTTTCACCTTTATAAGGTTGCCCTGAAATCACATTTGAGTAGTCAGATACTCGTCACTTTGATCTCTGTATTGAATGCTGAATGTTATTGGGTAATCTACTGAGTAATGCTCTTGTTTCTTGTCAGCGTTACTTATTTTTGGGAAGCTATTAAAAACTCAACGGAGTGCATCGATCAAGGGATCTTGCATTCTTCAGCACGAATTTTTTGCCTTGATTTTGTTCAGCTCTATGTTGTTAAATTTAACGCTGTAGCTCTTGAAGTAACTGCGGCAAATTTTCTTTTCCATCATTTTAGTGAATAAGCACTAAGGCCAATTGGTCTAAGATTTGCTTTATCAAATATGTTAGTCCGCTCCACGCTCCACTAGACTTGAAAGCAATGCTAACTTCCCAAGAGTAGCATTTGGTTATTTTTATACAAACCAGTACGTGCACACTGACCTGCTATCACTTGTTTCCGTCTGTCAGAATTCCACTTCCTTGCGGCGCATATACCCTACCGATTATTGTAATTTTTTCAGCAGTGCTTGTACCGCCTTATGGCGACCAATTTTGCAATAAAAGCTCAACCCGGCAAATGACTTTCCGGAATTGGCCCGGACTACAAACAGCTGCCCCAAAATTTTGTGCTCTACCTTCTCAAAAACTTGGCAGACAAGTTGGGAGAGTGCAGTTTTTTTCTTGAAACAAGGTGAAATCATTCTGAATGCCTACATGCACTTCACTTTTGGTTATAATGGCCACTTGGCACGATCACTGATATGCGGCCGAAAGGACGATTATTTTTTTTAAAATGGACACTCAAGGGGGTCAAGTAGTCAGGTCCCCCACTATTTTTTGTCTGGCAAAAAGCGCTTGTGTTCTACAGACTGCCTAGTGGTTATACATCTGTCTGGCTTAGCCTTTGGGCGGAACACCGTCATGCACTTTTGTTTTTCCTTTTTTGATAATAAGGTGGTTTTCCGGCCTTTGAGTTTTTATTCAGGCTTGTGGTTCTTTCCGTGGGGCTCACGCAAATGCTTCTGTGCGGCGTTTTACAAACTTGGGAAGCGCAATTTGTTTCTGCGATTTTGATGAACTATTTAATGCCATTAATTAAAACGCTGTTGGTCTGCACCGTTCCAAATTTTTTCCAAATCTCATGAACATTGCATAATGCGCCCTAGTGGCTGTATCTGGAAAAATCCATTTTTGGTGGGAATTAATGACCGGATTGTGCTTGTTTATACTAGTTCTTAACTGATCTTAGTAGAAGCAGCTAGATATTGGAACGCAGTTAGTTTTGAACGGTAGACTAACCATCACAACCAAGAGTTGTCCATACAGAAGCTTTCAAATAGATTCATGTCATTGAAATCATTCATTTATCCTGTTTGACTTTGTGCATTTCATTTTAATTTCCTTTTCAAATTTTATTTTTTGACTCAAGCATCTCTTGAAGCTACCCGCAATCTGGATGTTCGAACCATGCTGATATCACTTTCCGCAAATCCTTATGATATTGAAGACCTTAATGTTTAATCGCAGTAGGAAAATTTCCTGTACCCGTGATATTGATTAGTTGCACATTGCTCCATTGACAAATGGTCTTGATCACCACCGGAAATGTTGAGGTCTCGTACATCATGCAGAAGCTTTGCTCAAATAATAAAAGCGATTTTTGGATTTTTGCTGCCCTTTTCTTCAACTTGCCTATTAGTTTTGGTTTTCGCTGCTGTAACAAATTTTTGTGGCCTTGAATTCACAGCATTTTTGACGTTGTCAAAGGTTTTTGGTGTAAATACCTATTATATTTTCTGCAAAGTATGTCTTTAATTTCCATCTATTTTTACCACTAGTTTTCAAAAAAAAGGTACTCAAGGTTGGTAGAATGGCGCATCATTGGCGTCAAGATTTTTGTGGTTAAAATTGTACATGTGGTAAGAACCTTTGTTGATGAAGTGCGATTGTTTTGGTGTTCGAAAGCGTCCACTTAAAGCATGATGGATTTGCTCAAGTTGGGATCTGTTCGGTTGACTCTCAAATTCTGGCCTCAGGCTCATCGGCTAATGCAGGTTAGGGAGCAGGCGTAAAATGGTTGAAAATGCGTTAATTCAGCCATTTCGGGTTCGTTAAAAAATTCATTTCATTTCATGAGAAGAAGAGGCCATTCTGCGCCTACTGAAGAAGGTTGCCTGACCCAACACTGCTGGGACGGGCATTTCTGACTCCCACGAAATCTATGTTCCCCAAAAGGCATAGTGGGAAAACCGGCGGCAATTTCATCCATCATGCTAGCTTAATATAGCGTCATGCCATTGTCACCGTAATTCCTCCTTAGCAAACTATCACAAGGTTTGTTGAATTCCTTCATTAGTTCACCTATTTCTCATGTGGAAGCCAGATCGGTTTCTTAACCTGCCCCCATTCCAGCCTCCTCTCTAGTTCACTCGATTTGAGGTTTTCAATTAACTGCACAGTATTGTCCAATTTATAGAGTTCTTGCGTGCCTTCAATGCGAAATAAAAGCTTAATTTAGGTTGACGGTATGGGTTTTCGTTGTTTTTTTTTTTCAAAATTGATCATCAATGTTCCAAATTTACCTTTCTACCTAGTGAATGTGCGTGATCATTGAATGTTATTTTTTGTCCAATTCAGCCGACCCGAGGCGTATTTCATACCGCCTATATTCGAGTTGAAATGGATAAACGGCACTATTGCGCCTAGTTCCTCCTTAGCCAACGATTGTGAACCATATTTTTCTCTGAATGTTAGCAAAAATGTTTTTATTCCTTAAAGGATTCAAAACTACTTGACTAACTGCAGAATCGTTTCTTCCCTCATTGGCTCCTTTTTTCCATTGAGATTGAAACGGGAGCAATGCTACATTTTTATGTGAGCCCTCGCATTTTGCAGTCATTTGACGGCACACAGTTATGGCTTCTGTTCATAATCCAATGAATTTGTCACCCCTTCGACATATGTTCTTTCAACTTTTTCCTGCTATTGTTCATGCCCTCAGACGAAAGGAGGGTTACTAAGCCGATGCTTTTTTGTATTCCGGTGAAATCTGCCTTCAGCGCTCTATAGCTTGAATGGTAACCCTTCTTACGCTCGACTTACCACGTTCGAGTCACTCACGAACACTTATTTTTATTTTGAGTTCATTTCTGGGAGTAGCTTATGGAGTGCACCACCGAGAAACAATAATTTGCCATAAAAGATGGAGGCTTCATCACTTATTATGGCGGTTTAACGTTAAGGTTGACTTATTTTATCAGAAAATTACCTTGCTTCAGGAGCTGCTCCAACGTCCGATATAATCCTTTTGCCCAACACCATTAAACCTGTCCTTACATTTATGCAATTATTTGCAGTTGAATATACATGTCGCTTGATTTGTTTGGTTATTATCAACACCTGTTCTAAGCTTCGCAATTTCTACTCCTACCTTGACAGGAGTAGTGGTTCACCTCACTTTCCTGCCGTTCTCAAAAAATAGGCTGGTAATTTTAGCAACTTCATCCACCGAACTGTTAACTAATTTTTTCCAAAGTGTGGTATCAAGGTTGCAATTTTTAGGCCAATCCTCACAACGAAACCATGATTTTTGTGCGCCGTCAAATGCACATAAACCACCATGCACACGGCTTGGTCGGCATTGGCGTTACTCTGTGCTTTGTTATATTTTTGTTACTTAGCCTGCCGGTCCGCTCTACTCGCAATCAAGGCAGAACTGATGAGGTTTGAGTACTTAGTGATTGGTATTACGTCGTTCTGTTCTGCGCATTGGACACTGAAATGATATGCCATTTGTTTGTGAAACGAAATTGCCCGTTTTTAAAAGAATGGCAGTAAATTCCACTCCTTCAGTATACTTCTAATAAATTGTGCCTATTAACGGCCTGCGTATCACAGACGCTGGATAGTTTTGACGTCGCATTTTTTCTGTTTTTTGCTCATTAATCCTGAGTCATGTGTGTAATGGTTCGCGGGCTTTTTCATCATGCCAGGAGGTGGTGTACTAATTTCTACATCTGACTGCCAACATGCTTGGTGAGGATGTGTCGTTAAATGTATGGAGCTTTTGGAGAGCGTAAAATAAACGAGGACTCTATGTTTTGTCTCTTTGTCTTTTATCTGTGGCGCAAAAAGATCGCTCGTAAGCTTTTACTGTTGCTTCACTAATGCTTAGAAATACGTTTGTCAGATAAATTGCTGAGAAAAATGCGAAATTCAACATTATTACTGGAAAACATCCCCTAATTCAATAGAATACCCTTCTGTTAAGCGGTGAATGGGTCTCAATTTCACAATTACTTTCGTCACTGCATTTCCAATCTGAGTTTTCCCAAGGACGCATAACTGCCACAAACATACAGGTCGGATTTATCATTCTGCCTCATTTTTGAGCTTTTTTTCCACTTTACAGCTACATGAGCGGAACCTGTTTGACAGAGCAGCTTCAAGTCCTCTATATCTTCCTCTCCGCAGCCAGCAGGTTAGTCAGTTCCTCGTTGTGCAACCCACAAACCTGTATACCACGCTCGTCGACACGTTCTCCGGCTTGGATCACGTGGGTAGCCAACCGAGTCGGGGTCTGTGGCAGACAGTAGACTCTTTAAATCAGAACCCAACTTCGACTATCGCTTGGTGTAAATCTCAAAAATTGACCGTGCGTTTATTTGCTTTAGGTCGGCGATTCAAATGGTAAGATTGAAAACCTCGTCAGCTATTTTTGTGCTATCGTGCTCTTAATTCGATGGTAGACTCAATGCTGCTTGTTTTACCTATTTCATTAACCAAAACATGCTTATACGATGGCCTAAAAATGTTTTTTTTTTATAAGTGATTGGCGAAAGAAGCGAATCCATTCTCATCGGGCTTTTTATTGGCACTTTATGCTTCAAGTGATGATGGTAGAAATACCTATTCGTAAAATACTGCTAAAACATGCATGGACTTCGTCTCTAGTTTTTCAGCCGCACTAATGGTCTTTTTCTGTGACTCGTGGTCTCTTTCCGAGAATGGCGTTTTTTTAGTTCTAATCGTCTCGTCCGGTTGCCTTGATCAGTTACTGCGATGTGATTGTCACGACTTGTGCTATTCTATCATTTTATGAAAAAATTTATCACATCATCTATGTTTAGCCGTTATAAATAATTTATTTTCGTCAAACCTAAAGCCTGTATCTAAAGTTGCTTTGATGAATTTTTTGAAACGTGCTGTTTTCTCATCGTCGTTGTTGTTACCAAACCAATGACGATTCATTTGGAACACTGTTCCCTTCCTTTTGATCTACTATCCCTGTTTAGAAATGGCAATTGACACCTGATCGAGAAACTAGCTATTTTCCCTATTTGTGCTGAGTGGGTTTTTTGAGAGTTATGTTGATAATTCCTTCTGTTGCCTTTCGATCAGGACCTGTTGGAGCCCAAATTCATCATACACAAACTACGTATTGCTTCCTTACTTTTTTTTTCTTGTTCCAGTTCTCTAGACTATTGCGGGTTTTAGGAAGGATTTAAGCTCCGTGACAGTTCTAAGTACTATTTCATCTGTTTCCTTGAATTTCGGTTAGGTTAACTTCCAGGGTTATCTGGCGCTTTTTGGCTCCAAGGTCATCTTTATGCACTGGGACAAAGAGTAGGGGTAGCTGGCCAGCTTATAAGCTGAAAATTGTCAGCTTGCAATTCTATAAAATCATGTTCTTATTGTCCGTTTGTTTTGCCCTATTAACTGTTCGATTTACGTTTCACTCCAAAATGTTTGCTGATCGTTGAGATTTATAGCTTCGTCCCGCACCATACATTTGGTTTGGTCTGTAAAATGAATTTATTCAGCCACCGACTGCAATGCTCCAAGACCTTCTCCGTGGTTGTCACAAGTGCCATATAATAGAGCCATTGCCCCTAGAATCACGTCTGTTAGCACCCCTGAGATTTTTTATTGTCACTGTTTTCTGCGCTGAAAAAACGAGGCAACAGCGACCAGTGCACTTGCTGCTAATTGGCTTGCTCGGTATTCGGAGATTGCAGGAGTTAAAATCTTCCACACCTTTGAAAAGGAGTGCTTTTTTCTCTTAACTGGCTTTGAAGTGCCATGTGTGTTTCACCGTCGCCCTAAGACGAAAGTCATTGGGTAATCTTTCTGGATCATCTCCGTGTTTTGTAAAACAGCTCACAAGCTGGACTTCTTAAAATTCAACCAAAACGTTTTTTGCATCCCTATGACTTTATCTCTTATTCAACTTGTTTATCGCAATCAAAACAATTCTGATATTGGTGATTTCGATTGACCAGGGCGTAAGATTTCAGACCAATTCGTTGTTGGGTCTGTTTATGGTCTTTTGTTGTTCATCGGGATGACGGCCAATGCGTTGCGGGGTTCTAGCCCTGGGGTACCTCATTATGCTACGATCTGACAAGCCCCAAAATCTTGCCTTTTTTGAAATGATTTCGGACAATTCCTGTTTTTGGCAAGGCCAAATTTGACTACCCTTTTTGATACGTTTTTGAAGAATGTGTTGTGACGTCCGGCTATTGTGGTATTCCCTGTGTGCCTATGCTTTGTAATGAAATTTAAAGCTGCATCAGCGCATTTGGTTTGTCAACTTTGCATTTCGTGGCGTAAGGCAGTTCATTTTTGGTGTCACAATGTTGATGAGTTTTCTCCTTCCCATTCAGTCACAACTTTCTGGCCGAGTTTCTGCAGAATGGCGGTATCCTCTGTTTACAGGAGCTTTGCGTTTTGCCCACTGCTAAAGAAGTCGACAAATATTGGGCTCTCCGTGTACTCTCCTGCGTGGCTAATGGCGGCACGCGCTACAAAGAAACCATCTGTGAATGCTACGGTTAGCTTTGTGCCAAACACGTCTCCTTTACCCAACAGTTTCTTTCATTTGGAAGCTTTTCCTTGTGTCGGTATTATGTGATAATTTCGAGGACCTTTTATTCCTCCCTTACAAATGCTTCTTTGTGCCGAATAACTCATTTCAGTCCTGTAAATTTCGAGTTTTGAAAGGTTGCAAAGAGAGTCTGTAGGTTCGTTTTGCAAGATGTGATTCGAAAGCAGCTTATTGGAACGGTCTTTCATAATTACTCTGCATAGCTGGAAAACAAATTGCTCACTTTCTCAGTGCGTTCATTTTCTACTATTTTCATTCAAACATGCGTGTGAAGCCTCTCGTGGAAGGTGCGAGGGGGTAGTTACATGAATCCAACTCGACATTTGAATTTATTTGAAGCGAATTCTAATTAGAATGCGGAGTTGGGCTCTCGCTTGCACGGTGGAGATTGCACCCACACTTGAAAGTTTATTGCCGTCCATCGCAACTGAGCCCACGCCTGAAACTCGACTCAGGCGAAATGCTGTCGCGATGCCTTTCATGAGCAAGTTTTCACCCTACAGGTTGCTATATCAGCAGAGCTTTTGCTTTTTAAATTTCGAAGCCTTCTTCATTTTGCATTGAGTTTGTATTTATCTTCTCGTTTTTAACTCATCCCAACCAAACTCATTCAGATCCTTAGTGCGTGTCAAGTGACGCTCCACTTGATCGCATGCAATATCCTGCTCCTCTCATCTGTAATAAACTATTTGCGAATGAAGCAAGCGTTTCCACTCCAACGTTTGGGTACCATTGGAAAGCTGCGCCATACAGTTGTTACTATTTCCTGTTTTTTTTTACTTTCTGAAGGAGCAACCAAAAAATAGGAAACAAAATCCCGTTTTTCTTGTTATTTCTTTTGATACTAATGGGCAGTTAGTTTCAGCCTAACTGGTTCATGGGTTATGCTACTGGGCTGATATGGTTAATTTTGAGACAAATCTAGTTATTAGCTCTTATTTGTACCTCACATCTACGTCTCCTCCCTTCTATCGGACTCACTACGCAACCGAGATGTCGTCCAACGTTACTTTCCAAAATTAGAGCCCTACTGTAGTATTCTTTTGCTGCCTTCGTGGCGCGTTTCCCCTTGCTCTCTCCATAAACATTCCTTATGTTTAGCGTTTGATGCCTATTTTATGCTTACATCATGTTGGCGACGGAGCTCCTGAGCAAATCGCCGCTCGAATGTAAAATTAGGGCCCTCTTCCTGTCTGATAGTGGCATTGGCGCGATCAAAATGTTGCGTGTACATCTGCGCGTATGCCCGCTTAGTCCCAGGAGCTGTGTAGTGTTCGGTAAGGATGGCGGGAGGTGGGAAAAGTGGCTAAGCGGGTGAGGAGGTATCATCCCACACAACATGGTACGGTTGACTCGTAGGCTCATTGCTTAACTTTTGGATTCGTCCCTTATTTCTCTGTCGTTGAGGGAAATGCATGATCTTTAATGCTTGCAAAGTGGCATGCCTGAATTCTCGAATCATGCTTTACTGTACCTGGTGGGTCCATGTCAATATTTTTGGCCTCAACGTTCTTTTAACTTTGCGTTAATGTTAATGTGGTCACAGTATCCGCTTTTTGACCTACTAATTAATGAACTCCAATGCAACTAACTTGTCGTTGAAAGAGGGCGGGTTACGTGCTTTTTAGTTTACCTCTGTGGTGAATACCGGCTGAATGAAAGACTACTCAATTGTGCTTGCATTAGGGGCGTGCTCCCATTTGTGTGTTGCTTGCAGGCTGTTTACAGAGAGTGGTTCTTGTAGGATAAAATTTTATGCCACCCGAACGTTGTTATGAATGCCAGGCAGACTTGATTGGAGTTTCCGGTGTGGCTATGTTAAGGCTTTCTATTTCCCATCGTCAAAGCAGTCTTTTGCATAACTATTTTGGCAGTTACTGTGTGGCCAACTTCTATAGTGTGCTAGCGCTTTCACGTCGAGCTTTTTTTAAACTTAAAAATAATCGAAATGTAGAACAATTTCTGTAGAGTTTTGAGCAGAACATCGTATTTATTGTTTAATGGGCTCAACAATTGTGTCTTCGTTTTGCAAATTAGAATTTTTGTAGAATTAAATTGGTGCTTTACATTTAGTTAGAGGGCTTTAATTCTTCCACAACTTTCGGTGTCATGAGCTTGAGCTCAAACATGCCAGTAATTGCTCATTTTACGTTTTGTGACCACAGGAATTCGCGCAGTTGCGGAATGCATGGCCAAATCGCGCTCGGAGCGGACACAGGAAGCTGCGCGCGACGTGCTAGAGCAGTTGGCTGAAGGAAATCCGCGGTTCCGCAACCAGGTTTACAAAGGTCTCATCGCCGTTTTGCCATGCGACTCAGCCAAGGCCCAGCAACTCGCCCTCCAGTCCATTCGCATTCTCCAGGTCAGCATCCCTCTCGCTCCGTTTTCCACCCCGATAATTTAACCGTGTGGGCAAAACATCGATCTTGACTCTGTACCCAAATTGTATCTGTAGTTTTTGGTACACGCGACGCTTCTCTTGAGAGTTAATACGTCACTATTTCAGTTCTCTAGCAAAGGAAACATGCATACTCCCTTTTTTTCGGTGACAAGAATGTAAGATCACTTTCAGCTGGGGAAGGGTAAATCAAGAATCGCTTGTGATGAGGAGATGTGGGATGGGTGGGGAGGGTGGTAGCATTCTATGCGCACTGCCATATCTCAAAGATAAAACTCGTGTAGTGATTTGCATAATCAACAGAACGCATGCGCTTTTGGGCAAAGTTGTTGCAGTCGGCGTTGAAGCTAGCCATCCATTAATAGGCTTTTTCCATGGTTGTCTAAAAAAACAGCATGAAGTCGTCTAGTTGTATTCCTTTTAATGTTTACCAATTTTGCGTCATGGTTTTAGTTCCAATTCTTTGAAGCTACAAACGTTTAATTGTTTGAGTAACAGTAGCAGGATGGAACCTTCTGAACATGGATGTGACTATCCAGCATAGTCTTTTTTCTCATAAGGCAAAAGTTAGATTTGATTGGCTTTTTGATATTTTTGGTACATTTCTTCACGTATAGTGTCTTATTCAAGTTTCCTTACCTACAAAGGTAATAACCGTTGCACAAGTGCACTAATTCAACCTATCTTCCAAGGATGTGATTTTGCATTCACTTTCGTTTGCTGTTTTGACAGAAGCACTGCGTCAACAATCTCGGCACAGTACTTTACCACATACGAAAAGCCATTTTTTATTATTAAGTACCTCAAAAGCTGTTCAAGTTTCTAGTCTTTTATTGATGACGTTCAATGTAGTTGATTTTAGCCGTTGTGATCCTTCATAAACGGCCTAGCCTATGCTTTCCCTTTGTTGACAAATTTAGTCTGCACTTTGCTCTGCAGTTGAACGCCAGAGGATCTTGTGACTCCACCACACTGGTTTTCCCGCTTCCGTATGCTTACGTCAAGCAAACAATGTGGGTACGTGCGTGTTTCACATCGCGCTTTTTCTATCGTCTAGCGATAGCAGGTCCCCGAGGGAAGAATTTCCACATCCATCCTTTTTTTCCTCGTTAGCGCGGGATTATTTTCTTCTCTTTCTCCCTCTCTGCTCTCCTTTCCCCCCCCCCCCTTCGGATTTAACTTAGTCATTTGAGAAACGTTCTCATAGGCAAAATGGTTGTCCACTTCAATCTTAACTACCTCAGCTGTGTTTGTCTGCACAACTTTCTCGGCTGGTTAGTGTAACTATATACCGTCGTCTTTCTTATTTCAATCTAGGTGTGTTCGTTTTGCGTAATTGTACATCTTGGTCTTTTGTTTGACGTACTGTTAAATCTGCCAAGCACTATGACCTATTTAATTATTCCTGGTTGCGGCCGCGTTCTTCACCATCATCCAGTTAGATTCGCATACCACAGGGTCTAAACCGTAGGCCGGTTTAATGTGATTGATCCTGTAGTCTGTCTGACTGGACCGTTTCTGCTTCATTTAAAAGCAATTTTTTGCTTGTGCTGATTGGTTTGGTTGTGGTTCTCGGATGAGCTCAAACCTAGCGAATACACCAGCCTCCCTTGCGGAGCTGGGATTTATATGCTACAAACACTAAGAGGGCTATTGAAGCGCTCTTGTGTGGTTGTTTTTTTTTTTTTTTTTAAAAAGGCCTGTTTTTTAATCTCTGTCTGCCGTTTCACTGTGTCAATCTTTTGTTCTCATTATTTGCCAAATTTTGAAAACTTATCACTTATGCGTGGTGTGTATGCGCTGGTGTCACGTTTTATGACTGGATTGCGTGCAAATGTGAGCTTATTAATAAAAATATTATCTTCAAATCTCCACCTGATACACGCACTTATGGACTACGCATCGCAGTAACCCAAGCCAAACGCTTGAACAAATTGTGGCAGCGCCGCTTATGCCTATGATGGTAGATAATAAGTAGACGCTTTTATAGCCTTGTGCGTGGGTACTTTGCTCCCTATATCGATCGGCGCTTGATGTGTCCTCACAACGACACTCGAAATTGCTGGGCGTGTGTGTTATCTAGACGAAACATCACTTGTTATTTCGGATCGTTTATTGGTTTAACTGAACATTGGAATTTCTTGTGCTCTACCAAGCGCATGATTAGACTTTCTTTCAAATCTCTACTGCTGACCTAAAATGGACCTCCATTACCTTCCGATTTTTGTGCCTTAGTTGTATACCGGCAATCCAATGGTCCTGCAGGTGCTGAGGTCAATGTGACATCCTGTGCTAGCTTGTCCTTCTGCTAGTTCTTTTTTTTTTTTACTCCGTAATACGTGTCAGCTACTTTAATTTTCAATCTTTTCAGCTCATTAACGCTGTGTTTCAAGTGCCGCTCTTGAATCCAGGAGATGGTCTCTTATAGGCATAGGATATATTAAGCAAGAATGACGATGGTGACTTACATTTGATCGTGTTTCTTTTTCCCGGCTGCCTTGTGCAAGTTCTATTGTTGACTGCTTTTTCGGCAAATGCATCCTTGAGAAATTGCAACCCGGAAGTGGCGCATCAGTGCAGGGAAGATCAAAACGTACTGAGAGGCGTATTCACAAAGTTACTGCCTTTTTACGGCGTAAGTATGTAATTATTGCTTCGTTCTACCTCCAGGCAATCTATTTTATTGTAGCCTCATCGTTGTTGAAATCTGAGAGCTGGTATCCCCCTACTCAGAAAAAATTTTCTTGTTATTAGGTTAGCGTACTTTTTAAACCGCCACGACTTATCACTTCCAACACGATATTCTCAGTGATAAACATGCAATTCATTTTCTATTATTAATTCTTCTCAATTTATTCGTTTTTACAATCTTAATCGATACACTTCATGTGTAGCCTACTTTGTTGCCAGTCGTTTTAATTTTATAGTTGTTTTTGCCTCCTTTTTCTGGATTTTTATGATATGTTCAATGGAACGAGGTAAACTAGCTTCCAATGGTTATGCATGAATATCCCCTCATAGTGGTTTGCTTTTGTTGGATGCACACACTAGTCGTGCTTGTTTCGTTAGCTTGGCTTGATGTTGAAGTTTCCTAACTTTACACCACTTGATCTCATTATTGGTATCTGACGTTCCCATTGTAACGCGAAATGGCTTTTTCCTTCTGCAGCCAGTGAGTAGCAGGAGCGAAATTATTTTAAAGGAATGTTAGTCATTGTGACGTGATTAACCGTTTGCTGTGTCAGTTTTCTCGGTTGCTTGTGGCCAAACTAATGCAGGGTGGTCTTAAAGTTTCACATATTAATATTATGGTCATTCTGGAAATAAATCAATTTCGCGTGAATGATGTAATTGAATGCATATTAGAATGTTGAGATTCACAAGTCAAGTTGGCACTATGCACGATTCTATTCATGCTGTGAAAAGAACATGCTTACCCCTGAGCACGAAATCACTTAAATTCCTCTGTTCAAGACTGGGTTCGACTGAATGCCACGATTCTGTGCTTTCAACCCTCAGGGCCACGATTCTAGCGAATACCGTCTGCTCCTCTGCGTCTCTTACTCTCGCTCATTGCATGTGTGTGTGCTTGTGCGTACGTCTGCTTTTAGCTGCCGTCCATCTGCGCTTATTGGTAGCGATGCTGCCATGCGTTCGGCTTACAACCTCAAGTCTATTGAGGCGGAGAGCGAGAGTGGCAGCGTGTTTGGTATGGCTATCTTTTCGCCTTACACCTTTGTCGTCATTTGCTCGTCCTCTTGCTACACTTGTGTATACCCCCATGTGGACTGGAAACATTTAGTTTAGGAGCACTTCAGTACCATCCTTTCTTCATTTCCTAGGGAATTTAGTTTAATCTGATTAGTTTTGGCAGTGGGGTTTAATTTGCCCTGTCTCTGCGACTTAAGTATAAGTGTTTTTACTTTATTGAGTTCGCAGCCTTGGGAATCAAATTGGCACTGATTCAATATTTAGCCCGGTTCGCTTATTAATAATCATTTATTTATGCCTCTGAGTGGGCGGACAATGCTGCGCACTAAATTGGGGTGTTGTTTTTTTCCCTAGGGTTTTGAATGTGAGCGTGGATTGATTTTCAACTCTTTAATTTTATTAATACTTGTAAATTAACCATGGCTAGTCGTTTATCGCAGATGCCAACCCTATCTAATTCCAGGAGGGCATCATCACTAGTTTATTGAATTTTCTTATCCAAAGTGAAAACTCGTTGGAATGTGCTTCCTTTACCTTCCTTTTTCGCTGAATAACCACACGCTGTTATTAGTTGTATGGCAATTCAATGTAAACATAGCTCGTCAAATCCGTTTTGTGAGCGGCGAGATGGCTTAGTAGTCGATGGCAGTTGATACGTTTCTTTAGCTTTTGGGTAGTCAGAGTTGATTTCCTTTCAACTCGGCGACATTGAGTATTTTTGACCACGTTGGCTTATTCAAATAAAATATATAAACGGTAAATGTTGGGGTTGTATTCCTTGTCCTTTGAAATAGCCTGAATTTGCAATCGCGCCAATTTGTCACAATTGTCATGCTCATGGCTTTGGTCTGTCTTACATTCTGGCCAGTTTTTTGAGGATAAGCTGTTGTGTCGGTTTATTTTACGAGCTGCCAGCATTTAAGCCTTCTATGCGCACCGAACCAGCGTTTAGTGTCTAGCTTTATTCGTCGTTCGCTTTTTGCTGCGCACATTGGCGGAGTATTTTCTTGTCCAAAGTGAAGCCGAAATGGTCCAAGCACAAGCTGGCTCTAGGAATAGGCGGTGGGGGGAGTGAGTAGGTTCAATCAACGATCCATTACTCTGAACTTCTTAGCCATGCATCCCATTCCCTTTCAGATTGGGAATCCCGTGGCTAACAGGGCACTCATTGATCGTGTCAATTGCATTATGGAGTCTCTGCATTTCTCTGTGCAAGCTGCTGGTAAGCTTCCGAAACGACGCAGTTCCAGGTCGCATGGAGCGTTTCCGTTGTCATTTGGAAATTATCCTCATTTTTGTTGGTAATTATCCAATGCCCTCTGGATAAAACAGCTCTTATGTTTACGCTGAACGTAGCTTCATTGCTATTATTTGATGGGCCTTTCTGTAATGCGACTCTCTTATTCATCAATTTTCGCAATGGCAAATGGAAATGTTTGCACAAAATCGTGCTATACCTTTATAGCAAAGTGAAAACAATGAAGTTCGCTTCATTTGATCGTACTCTGCGGTATCGCTTAATTGTGCACCTTTGAAGCTTTACAAAGCTGATCTTTAAGTTGTTGCAAATTACTAGTATTTTTTCTTCAGCAGTTTGTTACTTTCTTTAATTGTTTTAATAATGTTGTTGGTATTTAAACTGCCTTCGATTTCTAAGTGTTTTCGGTACGATCACCCTCTGGCGCCACCCACTCATCATCTTAGCCGCCTAAATACCTCTCCATGCATATGAGACAGTATTTCTTTCATTAACGTGAATAAATAGTTATTTTATGTCATTCCCTCGCCCTAATTTACTCATCAATAAGTCTGTGGCTTTCATAAATTAGGGGTCACACTTCTGCTTCATTTTGCCAAATGATGTCGACATAATTTCTCAATTTGCGGGGGTCCAATTTCCACAGTTCAAGGATTTTTAGCGACGCTCACTATGGCTAGATCAACACAGTATTTAGTTTCAACTCACATCTGCAAAACGCTGAAACGCATGCAAAAGTCAGATGAGATCCCTCCGTACTTTTCTCTTTCTGTCGTATTCTAATCGCATAATTCTTTTCATCACGGTAATTGCAATGATTTTTGAAAGGATGAGGCACGATTTCTAACCCTAGAGCTATTTCCTAGCGTCGTAGATCTTGCTTCCCTTATTGTCGCTTTCAAAAGAAAAAAACCCAATGTAAATTTGTTTTCATAGTCACTGTTTCCCGGGAGAATTGGATGCAGTTGCGTTTTATTTCAAACCTGAATAGATGATTTGTTCCAGGATTTACATGTCCAATTCTATGCCTGTTTGCGTCTGTCTACCTTGGACTTTTTTGCATCGTAGATTTAGTTACCCAAATGTTTCAAGAGCCTTTCCATTCATTGTAATTTGCCACAGTTTCATTCAATTTCCTCATTTGGTGAATAGCTAGTATGAGCAAAGATATTGTTGTTTCACTTTAGGCACTCCACACCTGGATAATGTGGAAGTTAATTTCTCACTGCATTCTACTAATATTCAAAAAAATGTTGGAAACGAACAATCATGGGACGTAGCTTCAATCAGCCGAGTTAGTTTATTGCAAAACTTAAAAGATTTGCCGTAGCTTTAGGTGAATCCTAAGATATGTGGGCTGTGTTGTGAAAACCTTGAGCTTGTAACAAAATAGTTTTAGTAGCCATGGTTGTGGAGTTTACCATGATTTACTGTTCCATCCACGCGTCGGCTTTCTATCCTTTGTTTTGTAAAACTCGACAGAACTTTAGTTTCTTTTTTTATCGCTCTTTTGGTGATGGTTTTTTCATGCAAAATGATCGCATTGATACCTTAACTTGACGCACACTGATATGATTGATCCATACCTATCTGAGTTCTTTTTTTATTAACCGAATCGGTACCTTTACAACTTAGCGTTAACATTCGCAAACGGTATCCCGACCTCTAAAATCATCCAGCGATCGGGCACAGGAAGTCCTTCGACTGTTTATGTTTAGCTAATACTTCCTCGATGTTATTAAGCGGGTTAATGACAGCCATATAGCAATAAGATTTTAGCTGCCATACTTTAAAATCGCTTTACCCTCCATCCTCTTTAATCAGCCACTTGCAAATTTCATTTGCTACGGGTTTGCTAGTACGAGCCGAAAGTTGCCATGGTTATTTGGGAGGTTCCGTATTTGATCGGATTACTAGGTCCGTGTGTGTTCTCTCTATGCATCCAAACGCTAATTAAGTTCATAGTTGACTTCCAGATGCTCCATCATTTCTACGGCATTGTAACTCGGCACATCAATAGATTGGCAGTATAGCTGATAAGTGGTCGCGGCTTTCTATGTTTGCTCATGTCTGAAGGATGATTGCAATTGAGTTTATCGAAAACATTTGACTCTCACCACCTTACTCTGTAGTCAAGTCATCGTAATGCACTTTCAGTTATTTGAAGGCCCACAGTTTTATCACATCCTAGCACTTGGTACATTGCTTGAAGGTTACGTTATGCCCCTCTCCATTTCTAGCTCTGGAGCTCGTTCGTACCCTTATGGAATGTGACATTGCTGATGACATCCTCAAAGCTCTTGTGTGCCTCCTTCATCCCCAACGGGAAATCGAGCTGGGCAAACTATTCAACGAAGCAACTAAATCCATCTCTGATAGCAGTGATGAAGAAGATAATGCTTTTTCTGAAACCGTCAACAGGAATGCTGATGATGGAGGCAAGCTATGTTTTGCACTTTTTGAAATGCCTGTGTTTTTGTTTCACATCCCTGAAAAACATAATTTTGTTGAAAAAATATTCTCTCTCAATCACCGGCCTTGTTGGAGCATTTACTTTGCATATATTGACAGGGTTGGGGGTATCCTCGTTGAATAGACAATGGCTAATTACATTTACCACTAAACTTTGTCAAAATGTTAATGGATACTTTGTTAAAAATGATTTTGCATAGACTTTGGAATTGATTGTAAACGCGCAACCGTTTAATGGCATTTCATCCCTAAGGCTAATTTCCCCTCTTTTGTCCCAAATGATGGTAAATGGGTTGATCACAAGTCTATCACTAAATATGCCTAACAGGCTAGCATGAACACCTCTGTTTTAAAATAATTGGAAACATTCAAGTGCGTTGTCAGATAAATAGCGCTAATTACAGAGGGTAGTGTTGGAACGTTTTTCATCTCAAATTTTCTGGTGGTATTGTAGTAGTGAGAATATGCCGTCTTAATCACGCAATGTCGAAGTACTTGCATTAGTATGCGATTTTAGGGGATTTAAATAATTCAGTTTGAAAACTTTAGTCTCAACAACCGGAAATATTTCGCCTCTGATATCCTCCTTTTCACGTTGCAATAGCCATGGCATGTGTTTTCCTTCTGTTTGCCTGCCTCCATTACCATTGTCGTCGCTGCTGCTGCTGCTGCTACGGTGATGATTGATTGCAAGATTTTTAGCTTCCCGTTACTGGCTTTGACCGCTGTCCGATTAATCAATTTAGAGTGTAGCCCGTCCTCCATGTAGTTAAATTGCCCAAGGACGAGCATTTGCGCTCGCACACTCACGCGTATGCGCGCAAGCGCGCGCGTCACCTAACTACTTTGGCGGACTATGCAATGCCACACTCTTCACCAATCACTGGTCCCTTTTTTCAACCACCACAGGATTAGCTTTGGTTGATTTTTGCTGGGAAGTTATTTTGCTTGCCTTTTTGATACGTTCAATCGTACATTGACCTAAAATGGACCGTTCCGTTTTGACATAACGCCCTTGACTTATGCACACTCTATCAGGTTCTCCTCTGGTCAATAAATCCTTAGAAAAATATCCACTTTTATTTTCAGTAACGTAAATTAGGTCTCCCCTGCTTTTAGTGTCGATGATTCTTATAGCGGACGATAGCTCGATCAAGTCACTTAATACCTTCGATTCTTACAACTTGGATGTTAATAGATAGAGTCTTTTATTAGCCTTATTACCTGTTTGGATCAATTGAAATTACTTTTCGGATAGACAAAGTGTTCGATCAAGGCAGTGTTCACATTGGGCGCTTTTGCTCCCTTGAAAATGCAGTTTTTGATACGCTTCGCCTCTTCTATCTCTCAGAAATGCATTACTAAAAGTCAGAATTTCGTCTTGCCTGTGTGATTCGAAATGAAGCATCTCATAACGATCTTTCAATACCCTCTTAAGTAACTAATCTGGCAGTTCCGCTATTACATGTGGTCAAAGAACTCTCTCAATCTGCCTCTACTGAGCATTAATCTTAGTGGCTGGTATAATTTCAGATCCACTTTTTACCCAAATATCAGTCCAAATCAGTCCCTTATACCGTTTCGTATCATTAACGTTTTTTACTCAATATGAGCTACGGAAGTGGTGAATAATGGCTCGTTCGGAAAAAATATTATCCTAAAAAATCGGCTTGGCGTTCACTCAAACTGCTAGAAGCACTTTAGTGCAAGGAGCCAATCAAATCATTTATGTTTACCAGGTGTCGGAAAAATTTGCCCTGTATTCGGTAAACCGCTTTCCAGTTTGGTAACCGGCTTACCCACCGTCGCAACCCATGGTTCGGTGGTCCGTGCCACGGGCTTAGTAAAAATTAGGGCATTTTCAAATGAGCAGAAGGTTTGTCGCCTTGTAGGTTGCAACATTCTGCCGTCTTTGTAACCGCTTCAAGTCACATCCGATCAATTTTAGCTTTCCTTTGTCCTTTTGGCTCGTCTCGCTTACTCACAGTAGCCCAAATCTTATGTTCTTAGTTTTTCTGTTTGCTGTGGGCTTAACACGTGAGTAATTTAAATGTACTTTGTTTTCCACTCTAAAAGGGCCACTAGTTAATGTGATTCTGCTGTGCGTGCACTGCTATCCATCGCATCGAGATGCCATTTGAGGGGAAGTGAATTGAATTATGCTGTGCGAAAACACACTACTCCGTGCTTATTGCTCTTGAATGTCTATTCGTAATTTCTCTTCCCAACACTTTTGGATGATGTTTCGTGTTTCTTGATGTTTTACTTGACTCCCGATTTCATTGTTTGTTTTAAATAGGCGGCCTTAGGATTATTAAGTCCTTTTAAATTAGAAAAGTGCCCGTGCGCCTCGATTTTTCAAGGAATGTTCTTTAATTAGTAATGAACATTGTATACCAAATAGCTTAGCAACTAGGGGCTAAGATCCATTCAGCAATTAGCATGCACGCCATGTGAAAATAAGTTTTACGCTTACCATAGTCGATTGGGGGAAAGGCTACTGTTATAACTTTTCAAACTGAAAAGTCGGGATCCGTTATTTTTCGGTTTCCTTGGGGTTGATTTTTTTACATATTGAGCCTTGTCATCGTTTTTCTAGTCAATCTCTCCGACTAAGTCTTGGAAGACATAAAAGTTGCGAAGGTAATAAATGTCGTACATTTGTGCGGTGATTTTTGTCCTTACCATAGGCCTCCTGCAGATTGTTGAAAGACCCTTGTACGTTGCATTTCTTAATCGTGTGTTTTGTAAAAATCATTTCAAAGTGATATTTTAATTTTTCATTTCCCATCCCTCTACCCACAAATCCATTGCAAAAACCTGTCTGTAACAGGTATTAGTTTTATTTATTGTTGATGTTTCAAACTAAAAATCATAATTTCCGTGATGTAATATTTTCGTAATTTACCGAACACTTTGAATTCACCTTTGTAAAGCTTAAAACTTCACTATCGCCTGTGACGGTTGAAATGGTCACACCTTAACTCTCAAGAAAGACTGGGAAAAGTTTATGACTTCCTCAATTGGTTACTCTTCCGAATCTTCACACCTTTACAAAGTGTCCCCGCTGTGCGTAGTTCTGGTTTTTGAATCGGTTGGTTAAGTGTCCGTTACTTTTTAATGTTTTCTCGCCTGATGGTGGTTTAGTTTTCACTTCTACTGCAATTCATGGTCTTCTTAGCTTTTTAGAACACACAGGGTCTTAATAGGGCTAATCAGCAAAGAATAAAGGTGCACAATTAATGTTCATCCGCCACTGACGTAACTATTAACAAAAGTACCCCACCGTACTGCAGTAATTGGCAAAAGCTTCGTTGAGCATAGAAGGATTAAATTAAATGGCGATTTACTGGTGTGTAAAATTTTTCATCCTTACCATCGGTAGTTATTGGATTCAAATTAAGGTACAAATTTTAGGGTCTACAAAGATGATTTTTTCTTTGCACTTCTGTCCGCTTCGGGAAAAGAGTTAAAGCTCACCACACGCGGCCACATGGAAGCGTAATTATGTGTGTGTTCGTTTGCGTCGAATTAATAATGAATATAGGGACAACTGGAAACAAACCATTTGCCCTCTGATGCTTGGTCCCTTTTTTTCCCGGTCACTGATTATGCCTCAGTGACCGTGTTTTACGTACCATGCCTTCAAGTTCGCATACTTTTCCTTCACTTCAAGCCAGCTACTTTTCTCCCTAAATGGGCGGTACTTGGATGCTAATTAGAAATAGCTAACCGATTTCACTGCTGTCTTACTACTCAAAATTACTATCATTTCTTCTGGTAAAGGCCCTTTGAATGTTAGTGCCCTTGTGTCAATTTATCTGTCTTGTCTGTTTCTGCATTATACATGGGAATTTTTTGTTTAACGGGACACCAATGTTCTGATCAGTCCATGGTTGAGAATGGAGTGAGACCACTCGATTGTCCCTGAAATCGCGTTAACCGCCATTTTTGTGTTCCTTATCCAAAAGCTCTTCACGCCATTTAAAGCCTCTCTCTTCACGCACACTAGTGAATCAGGCGTGCGAGCTGATAGTGCCTAAGAGAATTGCTTATGTTCCGATTTGAAAAACTACTGCTTTGTCAACCAACCATTGCAATTTTAGTGCGCCCATAGGTTTGACTCAGTTGGTTGATTCAAATGAGACATGACTATTACGTTTGTACCGCACATGGGAGTTTCCAGTTTCGAAAGTTGTTTTATCTGGGTATAGCCTATAGGTACAATTTAAGAACGGTGGTGGGATGTTCATAATTTATTCCAATGCTGATGACGTGGAGATTCGACTTTTAAATCACGTAGTTGTGGACACTCCCTTACCTTATTCAAAAAGGCAAATTTCTGAAGCAGGATTGATGTCGATCCTTTGACGTTTGGTTGATTACCATTTGTCCCATTTCGTCACGTCCCACGCGAAATTGTGCATTCATTTGCATGTTTGTGTGTGTGGCAGGGGCTCAAATCTCTTTCGTTTCCCTTAATTGGGCTCGTTATCAGTCCAAGTTATAACTGATGGATCTTAGTTTACAAGAATATTGACTTTTGGAAACGTCATTTTTTGTTTGGAAATTTCACACTTAAAGGCTAATTTGCTGTACAATCTTCGAGTCATTTTTCTCGCAACTCTGAATTTAGTTCCATCTTGTAACATTTCATCTCTTTTACCTATTTCGCACCTGTATTTCTGTCTGGAAATTTTAAATAATGAGAAATAGCTTAAGTGGAAGGTAGTTAAAAATCTATCTGCAAAAGTAGCTGCAATTTCTTTGGTATTGTTTGGCGTGCTCCCGCGAACATGGTGTTGACTTTATCATGGTGGCGCTGGGCTTGCTTTCTAGTGGACACGCATAATTTCATCACAGCAAGCTGAGGCTGGCTTATCCGATCCCTGCACATCTTTGCATTTGGGACATTGATATCAATTTGACTGCAGATCGCGTCGTATTCCATGCTCATCACCTTATTGGGGGGAATTTCTCTGTACCCCAGTGTCGAAATGTCGCTGCAGGGGATCCATTTCTGTCTAGTCTTTCCTTCACTTGTGAATTTGCGGATATGTTAACGCTAAGTTCCGTGTAGAGTTTCATTTGCCAGGTCCTCTCATTACAAAATATCATCGATTCTTTTGTACTTTTTAAAATGCATCATTGTGAATTGCTATTTTTTGCACAATGTATACTTTTACCTTATTTAGGTCATTAATCACGCCCTGCATTTATCCCAATACCATTGGCATTCAGTCTTTTAAATTAATAGCGTTTGAATGTGACTTTTGAAAAGAAATTGTGTTACAAATATTTCTGAGTTGAATCGTAATTGAATTAAACGCATAGAGCTTAGCGATTCGAGGAAATGGAAACACTAGGATTAATTTCATCCATCTTTTTTAACCCCATTTTCCACTTCTACTTGCTCCCATCACAGCTTCATTCCCTAGACGGTTTGTTCTCAAGTTTTAGCGTTGTGGGTTCAATGAGTGAAGTAAACTACGGATTTTGGTTCGAGTGGTTCCTGGTTGATTTTTATTGCGAAGTATTGTGTGGGAAACTATTTGGACTGGGGTGCTAACTTTCTTACTTCTGACATTACGTCGCCTTTTTTACGAACAGAATCTTGCTGTACACTTTAGCGGAGTAAATAGAACTCAAGCGTTTCTCAATCTTCCACACGGCGAACCATTGCTATCCCAACTGTCTAGCATTGCTTTTGGACCGCAAAATTCAAGTCACATCAGCAGCCATCGGTTTTGAACTAGTGGGTGTGTTTGCTTACGTTAGCCGTGCTAGATTTTCGCGGTGATGCTTTGAAAGCAGAGCACACTCAAACACATAAGCATACGCGAAACTACCACATCTTTCGACTCTTTTCAAGCGAAAACACCCACAAGTAATGATGGTATTGAGGAGGATGAGGTTGGTACCACAGAGGATAGCCGACTGATGATAGCAAGACCCACCAAAACGATGCGTCGTCGGGATGGTGGCAGATCCAGCGGTCGCGCCTCCTCATATACGACCAGCTCGCACAGTAGCAGTCAGCACAGACGCAGCCGACGCCCGCGACGGGGTAAGGAAGATGGTAGTGCTTCTGGCAAGACTCCTGTTGATCAAAAACTCGGGAAGAATAAAGACCTAGATAACGATCAAGCTATTCTCTTGCCCACCCCGGCTTTCGTTCAACAAGCCTCCGCTGCAAAGTGTATTGGGTTAGTTTGTACTTCCCTTTTTGGATAGTATGTTTACGGATATTGACTCGTGTCACGAGTTAATGATGCAACTCATTTTGAATATCTTCAACCAGTGACTTATTGCAAACTGATCACCCTACTACAAATCGGAACTATTTCCTCCGAATTTTAGTTTAGCCTGTAAAGTCAATGAATAAAGACTTTCTTTTTGTTTCAGCAACATCCATCGATGTTCGAGGCATTCATGTTTTTCAACGTTTTTGTTTTTAGTGTTCTCATTGAAGATAGCGTTGACTTAACCAGGAGGTTATTATCGGTGAGTAGCGGAATTATTATCTGAAAGGAGACGCCAGGGAATCACATCATTCATTCGAAGAAATGTGCTTTCTACGTGGGTGGTAATGAATAGTTTTCAGCATTGCTTTAGAATTTGATTATTTGTCTATCTCTAAATCAAATCAAGCAGTGAACTCTCATCTCTGTTTTTCTTAATTCAATTCGAGTATGTTGGGTAAATAGCCAGTGCTCGTTTCTGAGTAATTTGGTTTTGTTTTTGAGATAATGTCATGTATTTCCGTGCGCACGCTTCCGTTGCGATGCGCTGCCCATTAATTTTTTTCGCTCTTTGAGCTAGCAAACCTCTGAAATAACCGTTGGTAATTGTTGAAAGTCAATTTAGTCCTTTCGTACTCGCATTCTTTTGACAAATAATGCTATTGTAGTTGACTGTTCAATTCTACATTTTCGTTCAAAAATTACTCCATGATTTGCTTAATTTGCAACTAAATCTGAGTGACCAGCTTTCGCTAATTATTCCCTTTTAAATTTCCGGTTCCTGTAGCTGTAGGATAGTTAAAAAAAAACTGAACATTGCATTTAAATAAGGATATTATGATGTTCTCAACAAAGCGGCCTCTGCTTACCAGAACGCTTCCCATTCAACGCAACATTTTTGTTGAGTTCTCATTGTTCCAGTTTGTTAATGTGATTCGCCTTGGTTATTGATTCAGTTCGGAGCGCTCTCAGGACTGCTCTACGCGATGGGAAATTTGGAATATCCTGATAGCCAACACCATGCCAGTTTAGCCGTCAAGGTGCTGCCATTGTTAAACTGCTTTATCACTTTGTCATACTTGCTATGAATTGTAGTTTTTCTTTTAACCCGATTTCCTCATTAAATGAGAGGTCGTCATTGCATGTTTCCGAATTCGACAACGTTATTAATTCCGATTGGTGTTTTCCCCCATCGTGCTTCAGATGCTCTGCGAAAAGTACTTGCCGATCAGGGAAATCGTCTCTCAAGTGATGGGGCAAGCTCTCTACGAGGAATTCTTTGTAGGTTCTCCTTTTTTAGCAGCGGTAGTGGCTCATGCATGTACTTTTAAATGACCTTGAGCCGTAGTTGCTTGTGAGGATTCTGGTCAAATGCATCAACCTGGATGTTGGATGATGTAGTGATAAGAAAAAATTGGTATTTATTCGTGTCCAAAAGTTGGTCTTCTTTACTCATATCACAACTAACATCGAGATTGTTGCAACTTTTGATCATGATGTCATATTCCCTCTCCTGAGTCGAAAACATCCGATCAACTAAATTATTATCTGGCTCTTGTGCATCTCAACTGCTAGTATACGATGTGAGTCTCCAGAAGTGTGTTCGTTGATGATTTTTTTGCTTTGCTCATTACTCCTTTTTGGTTTATTTAGAAAAAGACTGATGAATTTTATTTGCACATGACACCACTGCAGGCTGACTTGCTGGTCTCTAGTAAAGCCAAGTTCACAGGTATGCTCAGCTGTCATCATACACGCTGATTTAACAATTTTACCTTTATAAGTATAACGTTCTTTAATGAACTGGACCAGGATATGACTTAAAATTCCTTATTTGTTTTTGGAATACGAGATGGCAAGTATAGTTTTGGAACCACTTCCTAGACAATTTTGAAGGCGATCATGCTAAAGCACTCTGAATCATTGTAAATTACTGCAACACTTCAGCCACTTTATTGGGTTTCCATGCCAATACGCCGCTTAGTTATTCAACCGCCCCTAACCTAGTTCAAGGCTTCTCCCGACAATTAAAATTACCACCGCCTTATTAAGTAAAATTGAAATTAGTGAATTGTGGTACTCAGATGGTTTTGACAGCATTATAAGTTCATCCTAGTTTTCATGATTGTTTTTGTTTTATGCACTGCTGTCCATTTTTACACAGTTCTACAATCTTGTGGACGCGATTGCGTTTTTATTACCACATTTACAGCCTTGACTGCGATGTTTGGTGAAAAACCACTCTTACCTCGAAAGTAACCCTAGGTCGAGGATGATTAGCAGTACTTGGTGATGGTAAAATCACGCACTTTGGTTCAGCTTTTATAAAATGCCCAAATAAATCAATAATTAATTTGATTTTCATCGACCATCACTTTTGCTTAAAAATTCGAATCAAATGAGGGAGTGCTTGATCATTGCCTTCACTTTCCGTTCAATTTTTTCTTCGCCAGGAATTGATGAAATTAGCCTGGAGATGGGGGTGTAAGCCCATCGACTACCTTCTGCTCACAAAGCGCTGAAACCCACGCTCACACCATTGCGGCTGCACACCGAGCAGCTTTCGCATTTCTCCGTACTCACCAAAAGCGATGCCTTCACCAAGAATCATTTTCCCAAATGACATCTCTGGATGTACCTCAGGAAGATTATTCAAATAAAGTCTCTCATGAAAATAGTTTTTTATTGTCAAGTTTGTTGAGTGCGCTTTGGTATCCTGCTGTTTTTTCTCCTTTTTATTCTGTTGGAGAATATAATTTACACTTCGATGTCATGTGCAGCAGCACAGCTCTGGTCAAACTTGGTTGTTATTCGATGCTGATGAGGAATAAGGAACGTTTTGCTGATAAATATGGGTAGCTGATCTCGCTTATTGCTACTTGTCTGGTGTGATTCGGCAATTTATTGAACCGTGGGTAAACTTTTGCCTGTGGACACAGACAAGCAGTCGCAGCTTTTTGAAATCGGTGCTTTAAACGATTCTTGTTTTCTTAGTGGTTTTACGTACACTTAGTAAATACACAGTAGTTAATTTCTCCTTCCTTCAGATAAACAGTGGCAGTAATCAGGCCTGCTTAACTTCCCAATCGACGAACGATCAACAATTCGCAAATTGACTCGCATCGAATCGTTGGACTTTATTTCCGCATCAATCTCATACTTTTCTGCTACTGTCCACCTTCACCTCGACGGACATGGACCATCCTGAGCCCATATCAAAGCGCGTTCCGGAGATTCCGCAGTGCCGGAAGGGTTTCACTCTCGAGGAGGCGCGCGGCTTTGTCGACGCCGTGATGCAGGTCTTCCATAGCCTCGAAGATATGACCGATTTGCGCTCTATGTACGAGACTGGAAAGCAACTCAGTCGCCTCTACTTTGACTGCCATCAGTACCGCGTCGAGTTGGCTGAATACCTTACTAGCCTCGAGTATCCGGCCTTTGCGTCAAAGATGATGAAGAAACTTAACAATATGGGTGTCTTCAAAAACGACAATATTTGGTTTTCCTCTTTTTATTTCTACAACACAACGTGGAACTTCTCTGAAATATGGCCAGATTTCGCCACCGCTCTTGCCAACGCGGGTCTTCCCAATTTGTTGAATCTTAATATTGGCCACCAGCCCTACTTGGATAATTTGCCTAGCAAAAATGTCTACTACCTGGTGAAGGCTAGCCTATCCATCATTCATAATATCGCACGGGTCCCTGGCAATGTGCACTGCTTCTCTACAGACTCAGTCAAGAGCGCTTTGACAAACAAATTCTTGCGAGAGGAGGAGTTTCTTCGATGCATCTCAGACCTCTGTCTAGCCTACATTGTGAACGACAACGACACTAATCTGATGACGCAATTTATCAATGGTGCTCCGCCGAACAATAGCAGTGTGTTACAAGGTCTCGTTGACCATGTGGTGACAGCGAAGGCATCAGAAAAACGGCGTTGTCATGGCTTTCAAGTGTCGGAATTGATGTCAGCCATTGCTACATTGGCAGTTAATGATAGCATAAAGCCGGACATCCTGTCAGTTTCGGTGAACCAGGCTGGTGAACGCATTAGCATTACACAGTTGGCCAAGGAGGCAATTGAAGCAGCCACTCAAACGACCCCTTCTCTAATGGTGATTCGCGAGGCTGAGGAGGCCGCCCGTCTGCTCTGGAATCTTTCTCTCGATCCACGCGCACCCAATCCCTCGTCTGAATTGAACTCTCTAGTCGGGAACTGGCTCTCTAGCCTCAGCAAGGAGGGCAAAATCTCGTCTTTGCCGAGCCACGTGGCTAAAGCACTCGAGGCTGTGTCAGCACGTCTCACCATTCCCGTACCAGCCTCTATTTCGCCAGGCCAAGGTGTCTTTCTGCTCTCCTTCGCACCGGTCAATCGAATGGCCGCCGTAAAGATTGCCGAGCGCCTACAAGCTGCTGGCCTGCCTGTGAGCACACTGGAGACACCAGATTCAGACAATGCCTTGTCTGACTCCTCCGCCGTCGGTATGTCGGGTATCTACTCAGCCTCTACCTCATTTTCACATTGGCGAAAGATGATCGAGTCCGCCAGCATTATTGTGGTCTGCGCTTCCGAGGCCTATCGACTGTCTCCTGGTTGTCGCTACGAGATTGAGTGTGTTCGTCCTGGTCTCACCAGCCCCAACAACATCTCGGGGGGTGATTCATCACTCAAACAACCTTCCAGGTACATTCTCCCTGTCTACCTACAGCCCAAGTACAAGCCCTCCGGCTGGCTCGGTGATCTTCTTGCTGGACAGGTTGTTCTTGATCTCAGCGGTCGGAGGGATCTGGATGTAGGATTTGAGAATTTCACTCTTCAGGCACAAAATTTGTATGCAGAGGTGAAACAGGCCCTAGGCTCAATGATGGCTAACGATAGGAAGGGTTCATTGAGTGCCATATCCGCTGGTGCTCCTTCACAGACCAATCATGTGGATGGACTTATTCCTGGCTCTTTGAGGAAGATAAGCAACGAGTACGTCAGCTGTACGACAAGTCTTGGACGAGATGGCAGTCTGCCGAAAGGCACTGCGCAGCCCAAGGGGCCTTTCTACGGCCCAGTTTCCGGGGCACCCTCGCCCGAGGCTATAATGCGCATTCGTAAGTCAGCAGTTCGTACTGAGGTGCGCTCTTGGTCTACCAATACGGTTTCGCAGTGGCTCAAGTTTCGCGGTCTTGGACAGATTTTACAAGTAACCGGAGCATTCGACGGTCTCCTACTATCTCAACTCGCCGCGATGCGCTTCTGGGCGCCAGAATACTTTGCTCGCTCTCTTCAGACAGAGTTGCATCTATCTTTTATTGATGGTCTGCGATTAATTGAGGCCTTGGATGAGCTCTCACCTGGAAGCGGCGTTGGTGAGGATGACGGTTTCACGGGTCCCAGTGGAGAGGCGAATTACGACGACCGCGCAGACGCCTTCTCCCACATGAGCGGCTGCGACAATATGGGCGGTCGATAAAGGGGACAGAGTGGCGTTCACTTTTCCATCCTCATTTTTCACCATCTCTAGTACTTCGAGTAATACCACAACTCAACGTTCACTTAATTCTACTAGGAGAATGAGAGAAGAAAGACAGAAGCGGGCTGTTTTCGAAGATACTTTCGTGGTCATTGGTCCCCGTCTGTATCTCTACTTTCCCCTGCCTCCCTCGAATTTACCACCCATAAGTATGTTACTCTTCACTCCTGTCTGAGAAGAATAGCGATCTCGCCCATCTCCGGTCTTCCTCGACACTAGATTCAAGCAACTTGCTCTCTTCCTCCGCTCCTACTCCCCACTGCATTTGACGAAAAGCGCTCCTTGACTCGCAGTCCCCACACATATCCTATCTCTGTTTTTGTCACTCTCTTCCCTATTTATTCTCAAGTTTCCTCGTGTCCATCTGATGCTGTTGTTTTTGTTAGAGAAAACATGTTCCTACATTGTTATTTTCACCGTGTTACGATCGCATGCGCGCACGCGCTCTCACTCACACCTCCTCCTCTTCTCAGACATGCCCACATTTACAGCCCTATCGACATTCATTGGTGCAAATTTCATTTAGATTTGCCAGACATTGCCGTACCTTCTTCATATGTTCCCTTAGTTCATGATCGTTCCCTACAAATTTGGCATATTTTGTTCTCTATCCACTTCTCCAATCCGAGTCAGTTTGCGTTGTAACTCTGCTCACTTGTGCTCGCTATGTCTCTCCTCGAGCGCGTGCGCCTTCTGCTCCCTATGGCTACACAAAAGGATTGATCTCTGTCCAATATTTGTCTGAAGTATTTTCCTCGATTGGGGAAACGAGATGTTGCAATCAAATGCTGTTTTTGCCCGTTTGGTCTTGGCGTTTTTGGAATGGGTTGGGGCGAGAGGTGCCGGCTAGTCTGTGAGTGATTGAAGGGGGGGATGCCCTTGCGGTAGCTGATGTTGGCAGGTGAGGTGACAGTTACAGTTCGTTTCTCGGGCTCTAGATAAGATACAGGAAGGGGGTGATGCTAGTTCTGCAGTCACATTAAGTGTATACAGAATCCAATCCTTGATCAAGGGTATTTGAGAATTCAATAGCGCGTAGTAATAGGCTTGAGATGAGTTTCTCATGATCGTTTGCTCAGCTTGCGAACTTTTCATGGTGTAATTTTCCACGTAAAAGCATAACGCCATATCCTTTCAACTTGGCAGGTTCAATTTGAGAATACTGACAACTTGGGTATATGGTTAATTTGTTAGTAGTGGCTTATTTGCCCCACCTTTTGGAGGAGAGACGGAGTAGGACTTGATGTATCAGTTGAGTCAATTGTTAAGTTCATTTTGCATTGAAAGTCTGAGGTGGATATAAATTTTAGACGGTCATCACTGTGTGTGGTGTTGCTATGGCGCAAAATCTGTTCAGCGTTCCCACTGGTACTGCATTGGGAGTCGCTAAACTGGAAAAAGGTGCCCTAATCGAAGCTTATTTCCTTCTACTGGGTTGCTATCCACGTTTATTTGGTTGTCATGCTGATGGCGCAGAGACATGCCCACGTCACCTATGCCAACATTCTCGCAACCCTTCTCGATGGATGATATCTTGTGAAGTCGCCAGAAACTATTTTACAACAAGGCAATGGGTTACGCGAAGTAGCTAAAAACAACTTAAGCGCTTGAACCCATGCCAGGAACAAACTCCTTCACCTTTCCTCCATAAACAGGAAAAAGTTACACTGAAATATGTTTCACAGAGCGTCCTTTCGTGGCTAAAATCAGTTCAAACCAGGACGAACGACTTTATTTGTGGAAAATAAAGGTCGTTACATGCTCTATTGATAAACCTCAATGTGATCGCTTGACTTGGGATAGATTATGCGAATGAGACTCTCGGGTTCCCTTGTAATATCCTCCATATTGTACACGAATTGATTCTGAATCTACACAAAAAGAACACTTGTGTAATTGACGATAATCCTACTTGTCCAATTCAAATGTCCGTCGTGCTAATAATTAGGTAATCAGCACTTCGTTTTTCCTTCTATTAAAAATAATAACCTCAAGAATGTTTCAAATCATGTGCACAGTCCCAAACAAAATTTCGTTGAATTCCAGCATACCTTCGAGCAGATGGGAATATTGTGAGCTTCGTCGCGGTCAAGGTTGATCCTGCAGCCTGGAATTATTCCCACACCAACAATGTTCTTCTTGTTTTTTTGCACTACAGAAAACACCAAGTGCCCTCCACGAATGTCAGCTAAAGTAGTGTAGGGAGAAGAACTTTAAGCTTTCAACTGTGACGCCCTTTAATCATTTAATTAATTTGAGAGCTCAATTTCTTATGCAGATATCTCAGGAATGGAATTGATGAAGTTCACCACTGAAGGAATGAATGCTTTTGTATATACCGTGTGTAATAAAGCTTTAGATGCAAATGCAGAGGAAACAGGTAATAGTGGAGGAAATTTGAATGCACAGAGAGTGGTGCCCACAGGGCGTTCTGCCACATATCCTTTTTACCCCACCAATTTTCTTATCCTTCACAATCCAACGATGAGCACAAAGTGATTACCAGATCAGCCCCTCTACCACGAAAAATGTTGACACTAAAAACTTGTTCAAATGGATTGAACTTTGGAACAGACAACGGTTTGTGGGTGTTTTAGACAACTGAGCAATCTGATTTTGTTCGGTCGCTTGCTCACGGCCTTCTACGAAGAGGTGAAATTATAGTCCAAGTTTTGGTAGGCAGTTTTAAGCAAGAACGATTATCCAAGTCAAAACCCACATCGCACAAGGTTCCTGAATTTGAACTCTTCATTGAAGTAGGGGTTGAAACCCCTCTTGCTCTTAGTTTGTTTTCCCATTCTGCGACCATCCGCGGTGTAAAGCATGCACCTGACCTGTAGAAAAGCAAAAAATAGACATCTCAGTGTTTCTCCTCCGTTTCATTTTAAATGCACCATCTTCATTCAGCTCGATTCAAGTAGCCACTGCGTTACTCCATCGGAATCCTCCAATAATTTGAAGTACGTGTGGGAGTTTTAGGGCATGAAATTAGCAATCTAGGAATTGCGAATTGAAAGCACGTGCAAGACCTACCGCATGCTTCATTTTTTCGTCCACATGTTCAAGGTTTCTAATAAATACGGACATTCGCTGACGCCTCTCATTATACACGATATCTGCACGGAGTATTATAGCCTAAAAGAGACGCATCGGTAGCTAGCTTATGTGCGTGCACCATATTTAGGCATTTCAAGCCCAATACTACTTACGACTTCGTTAGTAGAGGAGTCGGCTAAAACAAAAATCGTGAGTCAGAAGATGAAGTGAAGCCTTATCTGCGAGACCCCACATTAAAAAAAAATGACTTAGTTAGAAATGAAACACAGCATCGTAAGTTGAACATTTAAATAGCTCTTGTAACTTACAATCTCCACAAAGCACGGTCGTTTCTATTAAATGACGTAAAAAAGAATTTAGCATTCCAATAATGCCACATTCCTGCCATGACTTCCAAGGAATCACAAAAATCAATTATAACTAGGTATGAAACGGCAAACCCATCAGTAAACAAAGGAAGGGAAATGTAACAAATAAGTCTATCCGTACTCCAGAAGCTCTTGGAGTATATTAATACAATATTCGATCATTACAAATTTTGCTTTCACACAACTAGACAAATGCGAATGGCTCATAATGCTTATTCCGGTTTGGTTTCCAACACATTTCTATCATGTACTGATGCTGTTATGCGATTAAGTTGCACCGAATAGGAAGACAATTGATGTTGTGATGATCAGACAGGGTCAGATGGCACGTACCTCGGCACGGCGAAAATGGCAGTGACGATGTCGATGATGTTTGTTGCGATTGTAGTACTGTCACAATAGGCACCCAATTTCGGATCCAGAGCGGCGGAAAATGCAATCATAGTGGCGAGTAAATAACCGAATTTGTATATTTTTTAATGAAATATGGTAGCTCAACTTTGTAAAAAAAAGACTCATCAAAATTTACACAGATTCATTTATTTTGTAGAGAGAAAGCTCTGCTTCGGTACACCGACAGATTTGATAAATCGCTGGAGCTTAGCTCTAGCAGAGGTAATGTAGACATCCAATGGCAATGCTCAATAACATCAGCACGCTCCATTATTTTTTAATGTTTACATTTACCTTCAAGATTTTTAAAGGCCATTGCTACTTGGACTGACATTTAAAATGCGCTATGAAGGTCTGCCTCTTTGTGAGCTGATACAATGTATGTTGCTTTTCCGTCGCAAAAACTTACGTGCCGTTCGGGATTTCGGAGATGAGCCTAAATCAGAAGATATTGAAATCGACTTTAGCTCTAACTTCCACACTTGATGAAATTGTAAATGATAAAAGATTTGTTAAATGTATTTTGCTATCACTGTTGGTATGGGATATTTCAATAAACTTACAAGGACAGGCCGACGTCGATAGGGGTCCAATAGCAGCATTTGAAAATAATTAAAGCACATTGTAATGAAAGGTAGAAGCAAAACTCTGTATCTCACGAGAAATGACTTACCAGCCTGCAAGATATTTTTTTCAGGTTCAGAGGATGTCGCATCTTCCAAGAGTCTAGCTGCAAATCATTTAAAAGAAGGAATTAAAATTCATGCACGGAGCAGTTGTTCACAAGAATGCTCAGTTACGAGCTCTTACTGATCATCCACGCTTCTTGAACGTATAAGAAAAGCGATGCTGCCGAGTAACTTTGTAAGTAAAATCACAATAGAATACTTGAAACGCACTGTTCACACCTAGCAAACTTTGTGTCTGCAGTATTTCATGACCAATATGCCGAAGACTTAGCCAAAGTTTATGGCTCTGGAATGGGTTTCAGCTTGATTTAAAAATACCCATTTTCATGATTTTGTACTTAGGCAGAAAATCCAACAATTTAGGAGTTTACATCACAAACGAACGAATAGATATTAAAAGGTCTATAACCAAAGCGTCCCACAATTTTCGACTTGCAACTTTCCATAAGCTACAATGAAAAAGTGAAGCGAAATATTAACCGAAGAGTGCGTCAGGTGTCTAAAGGTCCCAATTGTATCAATTAACCCTTTAAGAAACTCAATTTACTAAAAGAAATATTCCCCTGAGTGGTTAATCGGAATTAGGTATTCTTTTACCAGCCATCGTTAGAAGTTGAAGGCAAACAACCAGTGGAACCAGTCCAGTTTATCCATTTAAAAGGTGGAATACCTCTGCATCTAGTTATCTTCCGAGGGTTGACACGTATCACTTCATCTGAAATAAACAGTGAACGGATATACGACTAGTAACAAATGAACCAAGTAATTGATCATTTTAAAGCAGAATTATCGTGTCCATAAATAACAAGTTTGCGAAAAGAACTAATAAAAAACACATCTGTTTGGTAACAGACTGTTAAAAAAGTGTAGCTCATTCTCTACTGCTCATTGATGAACTAAGGTTGGATCACTGTCTAGCTCATCTCGTATACTTCCCAGAAGAGTGCACGCAGGAGGCTTAAAGGCGGACTGGAGTAATTTTTCCCAAAAGTCAGGATCCTCCAAAGGGTAAAACTTTTAAGCGTCCAGTTTAACATTGTCATTTTGATTGCCGATAGAAGGAAATCCAAGGTTTAATAGATAAATATATCAGTATTACCGAGTACACTTACAGACTGTGATGTCGGAATCCTGGGAAGCTACGTGGAGAAAAGAAAAATTAACTTTAAGAAGGTAAAGAAGAGGTGGATAAAGTGGATAAATAGCAGAATAACTGAAATCCAACTGGGCTCTTGAGGAGCTCCCCCACAAAATCTGGTCATCAGTTTGTTGGACTAACACTCTGTAAATATTGTAGATTTTTCTCTACAGATAGTAAAATTTCACAAGAAGGTAGAATAAGCTGATTTGTGTTACTTTAAGATGCGTACTTCGCCAAGAAATCAGTACAGCTTGAAAACATCGGTGCGAATGTGGCTTACAGATGGTTTGATTTACAGTGGGTGACGATTAATTGAATGCCATTAGGATGTGGATAAGTTGCAACGAACAGCTGCGATTAGAGCCACCATTTCAAAGTTTAAGGCAAGAGATTCAGATAACTAAGTCAGCTTTATGCAAATTAAGCAGCGGTTATGGTGACTTTTTCCTGCTTCGGTCTTATAGCATGGAAATGAAACATCGCCCACTCGTAGCATGGTCACTCGTAAAAGCAGATGACTTATTGCCCATAATACCGGGCCTTCAATTAGCATAGCAGTCGGGTAGAAATGCAGTTCAAAATGCCCATGTTTTCTGCTTGATATATCACCAATGTAGTGGGAATGAGGCTCCTCTCGATCAAAGCAGGCTTTTTCGCACTACTACCACCTGAATGCTCAAACGGTTGCCCTAGTGGAGCACCCAATTACGGCAGCAGGAGCAGGTCAGTGGAGGTACTCGACCATGAGTCACGAAAGCAACGACGCTTAAATAAGTGGTAAGCAGTCTATTTAAGGCTGTATTTCTTAAAATTATAAATGCAAAAGGTTTATAAGGAATGCTACCTCCAGATGAGTTTTCGGCTGTTATCCTATTGCATATAAGGTAATAAAAGTTCTCCTCTTAACGTAGGGTTCAGTCATTTTTTCGAACAGTACATCCAAAATATTTTTAAAGGCAATGAGGTGCACACTTTGTTAAAATCATTATTACAAAATTGTGCATTTACTTTGACATGCACTTTAACGAATTCCTTCATTTCTTGCCAAATAAAGCTTATGCTCCGCGGGACATAAATATTGAGAACAGTCAAAAGATTGTGTTAATCGCCGAAATAGTTTCGGACGCATGTATGCATGTATTTAATTGTTGACTTCATTTTATTGCTCAAGTACAAATTGAACACTATTATTTTCCATTATGCATCAAAAAGTAAAGTAAACAGAAACTGCAGTATGCTTAGACAAATCTTACTGCTCGACGATGAGTGTGCAGTCAAAGCTGACGAGGGCAGACAAGTTCCTATGTTTGTCCCAAATCAAAAAGGCAAAGAATATGGATCAAGTGAAAACTTCAAATTACTAATCAAAATGACTTATGATCCAGTAAATGCATCAGGCAGCATTACGGTTTCACAAGAACTTAGACCTGTAATTGTGCTTTGAGTTGGTCAGCCTAATGGAATCGAAGATAAGGGATCACCCCATCAAGTAGATATGATAATTTACTTAGAAACCAAGTTGGCTTCTTGCTCTTAATAAATTCATGCTATGTAGTGGTAAATGGGAATACCTCGTTTCTTGGACGATTTGCTGATCTCAGTGGGGATCACTTCATCTAAAATGGATGAACACCTTATCGAGCCCATGCCTAACAACAAAGTAGGCGTCTATGGGAGCCTGCTATGCAAGCTGAATGATGACATTAAATGCATTGCCGTGTTTATTACGAATTTGTTATTTTAAAACCCATGTCTTGTGTTTATTTTGTCATCTGCCCAGGGAGCACAGTGAGTCCTGTATTTACGTAACCAGTGATCGGTGAGCAGATCGAGAAATTGGAGTGGAATGCTTTGAATATAGGGTAATCAGAAGCACTCAATATTGCACTTACATATCGCGTTCCTGTAGGTGTTCAAGGCTTAAAATTGAAAGGAAAAGAGAAGCCACGGTTGCTAATCGAAGGATGTGATTGGGAAGGGGGATACATGGTTCTTAAAAAATTGCTGCACCCACAATCACTTCGTCTGGCACTTATTTGAAAAAGTTTGACAATTATAACAATTACTACATCAAATAATGTTTGCCAATTTGTCTCGTATGCATTTTCACAAACGTTCTGAGTAAGTCTTAACTGTTTTAAGGTCTAATTAACACATCATTCAAACTGCTGAACATGAAATTATAATGTCAAACTCATTATTACTTTAATGACTTAAATCACACGAGTGACGCAAGGTTGTCGTCATTAAAACTCACGGAGTGTTTTTGCTTTGGAAGGTAGAAGTGCTATTGTTGATGGAAGTGAAGGTAGCGATGAGGACGGTGAAACTGAAACGAAGTATATCACGGACAAGTTTTGTGAGGTAAGTAGATTTGTTCAATGATTCGATATAAATATGGAAGTTTTCGGATCAATTTGAAGATTAAGAAGGACATCAGAAAGTCCTGCTTACCACTCTTTGATGACGTTGAAGGCTCGTATAATGCTGCTTCATCTAAAGTACAGGAAAAATTGAAAAGAAACATTTACATGAAATGGAGTGAGGGGAACGCAGTTCACAGGTAAGGAGTGTCTTTTCTTTTGTAAAGACTTTCAAAACAACCTAAAAAAAACCCAAAATTTACTTTTGAATATTAAATTATGGCTGCAGTGAGGACTTATTTGGAGATGCAAATTTTTGGCGTACATAACGATGGAATGGGTATGAAAAACTTGGGAGTTTAGAGGAACTCACAGTTGTACAAATACGGCATTGATGCTGACGATGCTGAAATCCGATGAAACTCAAATTAATTCATGGGTTTGAATGCACTGAGATGACATTTTCTGTTTTCAGATAAGCGAGCAAGACAAAAAAACAGCGTTTTTGCTATGCAGACATTGAAAGGTGCCACTGAAAAGCGGTAGGCATGCACATTGGGGTGGTGTTAGAAAAAACAGCAAAAAATTGGGGAAAGGTTATGCGATAGAGACACCTCTCTTGTAGGTCGCCACTCTTCGTTCATCGCATTCAGGTTTCGCTAAAACACAGGAAAGTTGTAGCATCAGGCAAAACATTTTACAAAAAACAGTGTAAAATCCATTATACACGGGTAGACAAATGAAATTGTTAGTGAAAATTCCACTCTTAAGTAGCATATGTTTGTATGGTAGAATTCATCACCAGATGGAGGACTTACGACAAGTTCTCTCCCTGGGCAGAGATACGTTGGAGCACCGTGAGCGAAATGACGAGGAGGCTAAAATTTTTACACGTGCAAATGCAGGAATACCTTGGACTTAACCATGCAATGATAAACTCAAATGCAATTTGGGCACACTTTCTTGCCAAAGCTTCATAAGACTGTTTGGAATTTGTCCTTGTGATATTCAACGGTTGTCCAACAAACAAACTAATAAATTACATTCTAGTGGCAAGTTGGATGGTGAAAGCTCACGACGATTCCGTACCCTCAATAGATCTCTTCAAGTAAAGGTGGGAGGGAGGAGGGCAAGTAAAGTGCGCTACTCAACAGAACTAGATAAAGGGTTGCTCATATTAGGATGGAAGATAAGCGTTTTTATTCTTCTGGAGCCAGAACATGATTTGATTAGTCGGGAAAATACTTTTTTATTAGTAAACTGGGTTTATTTAATGCTAAATTAACTAATTTATTAAAGTTCACCATTTCCAGTTACTTTAAACACCATTTTGCATGGAATACAGTGCTACCAAGTATCACCACGTCTTCTTCCCAATTCCACTCAACATATGGCCAAATAAAATCAGTTAATATTTCACAAGAAATCCACCCGAATGCCACCCACTTTAATATCCACAAGCCACTGCTTATAAAACACTCACAGTGCGATGATGACGACGATGTCGACGACGACGATGACGATGATGGCGTCGACGACGAAGACGAGGTGCCTAAAATGCGGTATTGAGTCCAAAGAACACGACTAGACTTCACTAAAATGTAGTTTTTTGAGACTTTTGTGCATTTAACTTTTGGTCTGAGAGTAAAGAGCATTTCAGGCTGAAATGGAGTTCTAGAATGTGAGATGTTTTTTTTTTTGCAAAAACTCTGGCTCAATTGTTTAGGATGCTGTTAGATGTGAAAAATGTTGAGCATAACTTGTCACGTACACCTAGATGTCATTGGCATTTAACTGTGTGCGTTGATACAATTTAGCAAGCCTAAGTTAAGCTGCGAATTACGAAAAGACGCGGTCTCCCTAAAGGCAAACATCGGTTTAGGCGTTTCAGTCATAGAAACTGGTACTCACTACACTGAGACGTACTGCGAGGTTCATATGATGGCAGCATTACTGAAGCAATTACAAAGCACAATCGAGGTGCATAACGAGTGTAACACAAAACATAAATGAAAAAGCGTTGGTGGCAAATTTCCCATCAGTATGTTTACAAATTTCTAATTTCGTAAGCTTGAGAACGACAGAAAATTTGCTTCCCCAATAATTTGGCGTTTTTTTTTGCAATTTATAATATATTTGAGGAATTTGAAAGGTAGTATTCTTAAGTTCTTAGAAATTATGGTATATTCTTCAAGGATCACTATAATTCCACTTAGCAAATGAAAAGCAAGTGGGGGCATGATTGTCAGAAAGATTTCCTAATTTTTTTAATGTGCGGGAAGAAGTTTACTGTTCACCTCCCAGAGAACACTACATACGCATTCTGGTTTTGGGTCACTGCATCACCAGGCTATTTACTTGTTTGGAATGTGAAACCAACTTCTGACAAGTCTATCGCTTGTGTCTTGGAATATCATCTGATGAATGTTAATTCAGCATTGTGCGTGAAAAAGTTAAATCGTTGATACTAACGTAGGTTTGCATTTAAGGCTAAAGAATGGTAGTTTGGGACTGTATTAGCATTCTACACTAAGCAGTGTCTGATTTCTTTCAAAGATGCGCATTCATTAGTACACGTCAAACGCATACTTCTATCCCTTGCAGCAACCACAGTCGACCCGCACTGAAATTGAAAAAGAACGTCAGGTTAGGAGTGGTGGTAGATGGTGCTTTGAAACCGATTTGGCAAAGTTCATGACTGTAGCATCAGTCGCTTTCCATTTAAAATTACACTTTCCTAGGTAACTCGGGACATTCCTGCACATAACTCTTCTGGTAGGTAAAGCTTTGCAACCACTGACATTTTATGTATAAGAAATCTACCAATAAATCTGAGGGAATCCGGTGAGCTACAGGTACGTCTTTAGGCCTTGGGCTACAGACTTCACCCCAGACGAAGGAGGATAGAAATCGACTGATTTATGGAGTCTGTGGTAATCAATGGCTTACCGTCGGATTGTGAAGGTAAAGACTGTAGGCCATGTCACACTTTAATTCTATTTCTGATCCACATAGTTCAATGGTTCCCAGGAAGGATTTATGTTTCTTTTTCACCTCATAAATTTCAAAAACCAATTTCCCCATTTTGACGTCCCCTAAAGAAGAAAGAATGCATTTTTGCTAGGCCGTTATAAGGAGACATTAAAATAAAATCGTACAAATCCTAAAAAGTGCCATTTCATATATCCATTTAAATTCCAAAAAAAAAAATGCTGGGAACGAATATGCTGGCGCCCGTATGGATTCTTTCACTGAAACAAGCAGAGCTTGTAAGGTCTTATTTGCTGGCAAACCTAAGAATACGGCATTTGCCTTATTTGATGTGATTTCATTCTTACATCTATCATGACCTTTACTGACTTGAAAGCACGACAAGCTTGAGTAATTTTTAATATCCTTTCCCAAGTAGGCACACAAAGCTGCACGTTTTGGTGACACTATAATTTGCACAGGTACTAATTACTTAATAATGAAAACCAAAGAAAAGCCGTGGTTTTGCATAATGTCGCCATTAGGCACCATGCAATTTAAATGAAGTGTATAAAAAGAGGCAAGCTCCAACTCGCTTTATGCTTTATCCAATTATGATTAGCCGTTAGTCTTACGAGAAGAGGGATGAGACACAAAATCGGCAGGCTATGAAAGCACTCTATCAACCAAATACTGGATAGTTAAGCAGAATTTTTCCACTCTAGAGAAGTAAAGTGAAAATGGTGGCTTTAAACCTACTTGCTATGAGAGGGGTAAAGTGGAAATCCTCGTTGAAGTGCGGATTCGGTCCGCGTTTCTTTGAAGTTCGACGTGCGTCAACAATTACTACACCGTCCGAACATCGTTCACGAGACCGGAAGCGTTTTAGCAACTTCTTATGTTCCATTAACTGTGGGCAGGTTGGCAGCAAAAATTTGGTATTCACCTTAAGGAAAAGTGGATGATATCAACGTCTTAGCACTTCCTCGGCTTCTCATGGGTATTTTTAAAGGCTCACAGGAATCCAATCAGACCATTGATCAGAAAGATGTCCGTTGAAAGAGCGAAAAATCTTTTATTTAGGCAGCATAGGTCCTTACGCATGCTTCATGGACTCCTCTTACTTTATCATCAAATCACCTTTCCAACTCCTCAAAAAATTTTTGTAAATATGAGGCAAATTAGCCACAAAATTCACAGAATTCTTACAAAGTGTGTTATTAAAGAAGAAATTTGGTGATTGAGGTAAACGTCTTACTGACACGTATTAGTTTTATTAAGTGCATTTTTTAAGAATTCTTGGCAGGTATGTTGATGCAATGGTGAGATCTCACAGGTGCATCCCTTCAGTTGCACCATTCCTACTAGCCCCTGAATGCACATATCTTTCACTACCGCTTAGACCAAAGACGTACTCTGACTTTTCTATTGAGAGGGGTATTTTGTAGATTCCTAACTAGCACATCAAGCGCTTGCTTGCGTTCATCATACTTGATGTAGACATTGAGGATGATTGGGGCCCTGAATGGATTCGGTCCCGGCTGCAAGTTGAAAAAAAAAGCATAGCACCACATAAAGCCAATATCGAACGCGCCTTTTCACTACTCCAAAACTTGAATCATAATGCATCACTCACCTCCAGGGTGCAAACCTTCTTTTTGTGAGAGCTATCTACAAATTTGAAAAGCATCGAAATTAGGCCTACCTAGTTAATAGGTTGATCGACGTTTTAACGGAGCTTTTATCATCTTTGATCTACGGATCCAGACAAAAAATTCATTAAATACCTTTTCATTACTAACGGTGTTGCAAGTTGCGTTCTACCTAGACCATTATCAAGGATTTTTTCTAAACTAGCTATTGCAGTATTAAGTAAAAAGCGTGGCAAACGTTAATTCCAAACAGACCATCCACATCACAATTTACTCCCTGACTTTTTGCTTGGATTAACAGTGACGGTTGGACTTAACACGCATAAAATGGAAGCGAAAGAAACTACAGTTCGCTTACCGGAGTGTGGCATCACGGTAGCATTATTAGCACAAATAAGGGTGGATGTTTTTATACCTACAGTTTTTATTTGTACTTCATCAGTCCATTGGTCTCCGACACCTTTTGAATGCGCGCAAGATAATTTGATGCGGGTGACCAAGAGTACTTTGTGTGCCACTTCGGATCGCAAATTTCCAAGTAAACCCGTCGTGTTGACAGCATCATTTTAGCGCTGCATTGCATGCTATAGGTCATTGAACAATAAAAAAACGCAATTTCACATCTCAGAACCGCGATACCTCTTACGCGAGTGTGAGGACTCAATGGGATAAACTATTGCCGCATTTTTACCTATTAATTGCTGGATTCGAGCCATCAAGTTTATGTCAACTGTAGTGCACGTGATGGCTGTCAGAGCTTCTTGACGTTATTTAAGAGAGCTAGAACAGTGCAAGTACTACGACCAACATCTGTTCATTTGTGTTTACGAAGTGAATAATAAAGGACAAATCGTACATTCGGATAATTCGGCGTCCATTCTATTTAATGTTTATTGACAAAGCACTTCTATGCAAACCTATCTAAGCAGTTTTATTCTAAAGTTGACCATTTGAATTTTTTGTAAAACTTATGCCAGCCATGTTGTTATAATTATTGTACTTGTTATAGTGGCGATTATGTGTAATTAATATTGTAATACATCCCTCGGTTTCGGTGTCGAGCGGTCTGGCCTGTGGGTCGTGCTAGTAGGCCTCAGTTCATCCTTGTGTTAAAATCCACATCCTGCCCGAATATTGTGCCTTCCTTTGCCTTCGGGGAAGTCTTGGAGTGCTACAGTGTGCTACACAATAGTGTTTCTTGCAATTGAAGTATTTTAGATAATAAAACTACCAACAATCTGAATTCGGAGAAAAAATTGTTGTAAATAATGGCTCATTTTTTGCGTGGATAAAATCATGTGAAGCTACCTTGATTGATTTCGATTTTTAGATTCTAGTTTATAAGTGACATGTTACGTTTTAAAATCCCTTTGAATACATCTTTTGGAGGCAAGTGGACAGATTAGACCAACCTCATGACCGAGAACTAGTTATCGAGCCTCAAAAGAGGCGCAAACTCAACTCTGCTCCAAATTTTAAAAACCGATGGAGGCAGAGAAAAACATCAAAACCATTTAATTTTTCCCAGTTTTGATGTGTCTTTGGAAAGTCTTACACTTCATAACCAGTACTTCATTTTGTTTAGTCAATGTAAAATCATATATGTACTCGTTTTCGCGCATTTGAATTTGGAGCTAATTTTGCGAATTAAAATTGGAATTTTGGAGGTAATAAGAAAATAACCCACCCGAAGACCAAACATTGAAATAGATAGGCACAGTTCTCATCGTAAGGTTCAGCAAAACTGATAGAAACCTACTTATAGTATTAGAAGTTGAATTACGAAATGTAATTACTGCGCCTTGCTGTGTAGACGGTCTTTTGACTTCGTTGCAATTGTCCTCCCAAGAATTTGGTTCGTGTTAGTGGTCACACATTGTATAATCTACAATTTCGATTTTTGGGTCAATTCTGCCACGCAAATGTGTACAGGACTCAATCCCTTAGGCCTGATATACTTCTAGCCTAAAAAATCATAAAAAGATTTATAAGAACATAGGACTAATTTGTTATACTCTACCAAAGCTATATTTTTTTGGCCAGCATTACGATAAGCTGCCTTATAAGATGGAAAACAGAGCACCAAAGACCGGAAAGGATGAAATTATGCTGCTGAACAGTGCCAAAGAATCTCTTTATAACATCTCTAAGGTAAATTCGAGATCCTAGTGAAAGGTGCCAATGTGGATGACAGCTGGATGGGAGGGGATGTGTGACCTCAGAAGGCCTTCAAAGCTGACGGATAAAGCGACTAATAGAAAAAAGAATTAGCACACAAATGCAATAGAAATAAGGTGAAAGTACATGCGGACTACCCTCAGACTGACATAAGGAGCGCTAATTTAAGAGCATTGGTGGAATTCTTGAGAAGAATAAATGGGCTTTAGTCACCACCGTTTTATTCGCTCCTGGAATGTGAATCAACCTGCTGGAGATCAGAGCAATATAAGGCAAGGCCAGAAAGACTGAATAACATGAGATTTGTTAACCAACTCAGAGAGTGTTTCGTACAACTCATAAAAATGAATATTTACTTTTGCCTGTAAGAACCAATGCTCTGCTGCGTTTTATTTTGAAGTTGGGATGTGTCCGGTACTGTCTCACTGTTTTGACCTTCTTGTTCCTTAAAGGGAGCTCAATGTGAATCACGGGAATGTGATGGTTGAATGGCTCTCCACTCAGCACAAGGGTTAGTACATCGACTGTAAAACAGTTGAGAAAGCCAGTAGCATCGCCTTAATCTTGCAAAACTCTAATGGCTTGGACGGTCCTAATATTGGAACTCCCAACTCAGGAATATTACAAAGTCACAAACAAGGAGAGTTAAATGAATTTTACAAAGTTAGCACATTACTTTAGACGACAGCTTAAACAAACAGTCGAAGATTGTTGGAACGCTAAAAGAATGATGAAATAGGAAAATTAAAAGACAGAATTTATTAAAGGAATGGAACCACAACAGTTGGAGAGTCGGACCAAGCACGAAGTGTAGAATACGTTTCCATTTTCAAAATAGCGATGTTAGTTGATCTACGGTTTATGAGAATGTCAACATACCCTGCGCTAAAGCTGCACAAGTAAAGCTGAAATGTGAAGCAGAAGGACACTTAAGACTGAACAATTCAGAAGGGCAACGAGAGATACCAATTTTCGCCATTCACAATAAGTTTGGCTGATAGTAAAGTACTTATATGTTCTCAGATTTTCATGCTACACTTCAAATCTAGAAGCTACTGAATTTTAAAAACCAAGTATACCAGATCAGTGTACAATATAAGTGAGACGACCATTGTGAAAAGTTGACTCAGGATGCTTCAAGAGCGCGTATAAAGTACTAGCAAAAGATCGACGTCACCACTTTTACATAGGTGAGTCAAAAATTGGAATGAAATCCGTTGGTGTCATCATTGCAAGTGACAAGGTTAAAAACACGCATAGCGAATGACAATGTTCATTTTACTTTTATTTTGCTAAATGAACTCATCTTAGAGGTCAAGGTATGGTAATTTTGGTCGACTTGCTTATATTGTCACTGAGACCTAAAAATGACTTGCTTATTTTACCAAAATTTCGGCAAACAACAATTTTAAGATTTTACTATCGCTATCAAGCCCTTGGCGAGCTTCAACAACTCCACTCGGTGCAGACTCGTATTGTTGGAAGGTACGCCGATTGCACAGTTGACCAAAAAAGTTTATTCCCAATACTTCATGAAAAAATGTCAGCTTGTTTGTAAACATGTGAAGAAATAAAAGTGAGATTATTTAATCAGTATAGCTGTGCACAAAAACTGGTGTTTTATTGTTAAAAAAGTAAGAAGAAAAAATGACGAAAATTCTTGGAGTGGGCATATCACTCAGCAGAGTAAGAGACGTATTTTCACCGGTTTTGACTCGTACCTGTATAGGAGCGTTTGCGATTTTTGCAGGCAGGTAGTGCATGGAAGCACCGCCATTGAGAGTAATGTTTCTGAGGTGTGCAGATGCGCCTCGACTGCGGGGTTTGCACAACCCACGGCTTGGCGCGGAGCACACACTCACACCGCTGCACAGGTGCATGTGCCACGTGCCCGCCCCTGCCATTGGTGGACGCGTCGGGCTCTCTTGTGCTCTCCTTAGCGCTCTGTAATTGTCTGTGTGCTTCTACACACGCATTTGTGTGTGTATGTGTGCGCCTACGAGGTAACTTTGAGCCACGATCAACGGTTTCAAACCATTTCTCCCTTAGCCTATGGCTAGGCTACTGCAAAAGTCGAATCAGCCGTCTACCAACGCAGGCAGCTGGGGTGGATTATTCTCCTGTTGCTTTGCTTCGAAGAATCCAAATCCTCCGCCACCTGAAATCCCTTGTGAGTCACCTTTTTTGTGTTTGGCAACACGTACCATTAAATAAACCCAAGACTGGCGCAAAAACTGGCATAATCCAAGACAACGTTCAATAATTTGTGGATTGAGCACACTACCGTATTCTCAGGTCACCTACTCTGGTAGTGCTTGAAGGTGTGCCCTCAATTTTCTCGATGATCATCCTGCCACTTCAAAATGTAGCTATTATTCCAACCTTAAAGTAGTGTCAACCTCCCAAATGAGACCTCATATTGCTGTCAATATACTTTAAAAATCAACAAAGTCGACATGAGGGTGCTTCTTCCCAAATACCACTGTCGTAGCCACAATAAAAGCGTACTTTATTTTCTGTAAACATCTCCGATAGCTTAATTGGAAATTAAAATGGGTTGCTGTCAAAAAATCAAGCAATAATAAGTTTCAGAAGATTATGCAACTTATTGATGCCTGATTCTGAAGCATCCATGCCAAGAGGTGGATAAATTGGTTGCATAATTCTGAGTGAGTGAATCATCGAACGTGTAAAATGATGCTTAGAAATTTGAGCAAATCCGGAGCATTTTTGCATTCTTAGCAGCGAAAGTATTAGGCGAGAGGTGGAGAGGGAGGGGACCGAGGGTATTGCGATTTGAGATCGCTTAGAGCATGCATCTAACGCTGTTGTTGGCACCTGACATCGGAAGATACTTCGCCTTTCTTACCCACCCGCGAGTGCAATCGCTCTAACAAATTGATACCTTAATTCCTGGTTGCAAATTACTTTGGTTATTTGTTTAATTTAACGGACTGGTAAATTCATTCTATATTCGGTAATATGAATCTCTCAAACCAATCAAGGTAAATGTGAATGCAGCTTCCATCGTGTACTACCTTTTTTTCCAAAATTACTAACGCTGTTGATTTTTATCACATGTAAGACGTTCTTACAAACAGTCTATATTTTGCTGTCCAAACTTTTTTAAAAGCCATTTTAAAGTTATCCCTACTTATGCGGTATCTACAGCACAAAGCCGACTGGTGTACCAATTTTACCCTTCCAATTTGGTAAACGTGTCGCCATCCCACATCCTTGATAGTTTTTGGTGTGGTATCCAATGCAAAGATGCATCGATCATTAGCAATCACTTCAAAATTTTCCAATGGAAGCGACACAAGCACAACGGGAGTCACTCTATGGTGCAATAACTTGTAAACCCACTTTCTATCGCTATAGCCTCACAACCAAACGATTATTCGTGCTAGACTTTAAGATAAAAGGTTAGCAGGTTTACCACTAGTAGCACGCTTAAAATTACTTTGAGAAGGATAGCAAAACAGTGAATCCTCTCCAAAATGCTTTCACATTGTGTGTCAGTGCTGACAACTCGCCTTCATCAGCCGACCTATCAGTTTACAACAGTAAGATGGAGGTAAAATCATTAACTTTCGCGATCTCACTCAATTTCCTTGCATTTTTATAATCCGCTCTCGGTAATTAGCTTATGCATTATAAATGTTGGTGGAATCTGACAAAATCACTTAAGTTGCTATTTGCTGTTTCTCAATATTGGAAATTTAAAACTGTCATTTGTTTCACATTTTGGTGTACGAAAAACCATCACATTCATTAAGAAGAAATTATGTTTTATTTTCTCTCTACGATCCACTAAACATTGGATAAAGGGCATATCCGTGTGTCAATACTTAACCGATGGTGCAGTGGAAAATTAATAATAAATCCACTCATTTGAAGAGATTTGCAATATAATTAGTTAGTGAATACATTGTTAACTGGTAATCCCTTAAAATCGCGAAAAATGAGGCTTTCATGTTTTAAAAGGATAGGATTGGTTGGTAGTGCAAATTCACACAAGATGGGCGGATCGAAGCGGTAAGGGAAACACGTCTAAATGACAAATAACAAGGCTCCACAATCTGATGCCAAGCCTAGGCACACGCGAATGATCAAGGGACCACCGGCAGTCCCACTTGGCACCACATTATTCCAATCACGTCTGTCATTATGATTTCAAGCATGGAACATGATGCAAGCAAAAAAGGCTCACGAGTGCAATTGCTGGATGGTAAAATTTCGGTTACTTTTGTGCCATGAATCGTGCTATTTAACGCATTAATGCAAAAAGACAATGAAGATAAAGTGGCATGATCAAATTTCTGGTGTACTTAACATTTATTTAATAAAACCTTGTTAGGCAGACCGATTTTCAAATTAATCTAAAATAGGCTTTTAAAAAACTCCTTATTAAAGCAATAGAGTACTGGAAGATTGTGCGATAAGGTAGTAGCACTAGATTACTGATTAAGTCATGTCGTTTTCGGCTTCTCTGCAAATTTAGAAGGATTCCTTCTGATATTGCAGAATTTTAGTTGCTTCAAGTGTACAGACCTCTATTCGGCACAGTAAAGTGGATGCCAATACCTTTCTTTCCATAACAATGGCAAATCTATTCAATCTTCAATCCTTTCTTGCCCAATCCTGAGAGGAGTTGAGATCGATTTCTTAAAAATGCCTATAAATAACTGTTTTTTTTGCCATTAAAGCCAATCTTCCCCAAAAGTACCCATTAATGTGCTTTATCCAGTTCTCAAGGAAGGTACACGGCAGTTGTATTGATGCAGTTGTGGAATCCAAGTTTGTGTGTGTTTTTTTCCAAGTCACTTGCGTCAAAGCGGTTGTCATGTGCAATATCGGGAGCGGTGACATGTTGCGCTGATGCCTGTGGTAGTTTGCAATGCACATGTGTGATGTCAAATGTGTGACATTTGCGGAACATTTTTACTCATATTCTTGATTAAAATATTATTTTAACACATCTGTTAAATCCCTCCTTATGATTTCAGCTATTAAAGTCCAACCGCCGCCAAGTACTCCGGCTGGTAAGCTAAATTCGTTCCTATAAAAGTCCTTTGCATTTGTGATGTACCAGGAAACTACTCGTCCCCTGTGGATACTTATTTGCATTGACTTTAGTGATTTCAAAAAATTGTTTTATAATAATAACTGATGCGTAGCAGACCACAGTGAGGGCAAAACAGTACGGTTTTTGCTTAACTTTCAGGAAGCGTCTTTGAAAGAGATGCAGCTAACAGACATTCAGGTGAGGCTTCCTTGATGTCACATTTGAAACTCATTGATTTAAGGAATTGAGTAGATATGGAAGAACCCTAATGTACCCTATGATTTCTTCCAGTTGCCTCCCATGGTGGAGATACGACGTCCACGAAAAAAGAAGGTGATCTATTGGGCAAATCAACAATCCAAACCACATCGAAGTTTCTTACTCGAGCCAGATTTTACAATTTATTACCGCATCCTATTATGCTAGACTAAGCACATATTTATTGTATGGCCAAATATCATGCATTGTCAAGTATCAGTAAAAAGTAAGTCTATTTAAAGCACCAAGATAAAGCATAAAGAACTGTTGGCATTTTGCATGCACAAAAGTTTTTTACAATGTTAGCATTGCTTGAGATGTTTCTGAAGCCACATATTTTTAATTAAATAACCCAGGTTCGATGGTTGTTCTATTCGTCATTGACCCAAAAAAATGTGAAGCATAAAATCCGTCCACTGTGATTTTCTAGATTGTAGTGTTTGCCTTGGTCCCTATTTATTGACTTGTCAGGAGTGGAGTTGAAGGTAGCTGGCACCATTGCTCTGACAGTCCACCCTTGATTTTAGCTACATCTGGTGGAACGAACAACATTCCTTCGAAACCCAAAGGTATGCATGGCTGAGCTATGCTGTGCTATTTTCGCATGAGGAGTTCTTGTGGCAATGTGTGCCTGATATGCTTTACAGTGGATGCTTACGTTCGTGAGGCTGGCGAATGCCTACACGCATGGCCGCACCCGAATGGTTATTTTGTCCCATAAAAGTGGCGACTTTGCAGGGGAACTTTGGCGAGAAAACGGCAGTTGATTTGCTACGAGAAACAAAAACAGTGATAGTTAATTGATTGCATAATTAGACAAATCGCATGCTACCACAGAGGCGGATTTATCAGATTGGGATTGAAGTGAAATATTTAAGGAAAAATACAAATCAGATCTGTGAAGAGGATACAGCTATGTATCATTTTCTCTTTTAGAGAACGTTAAACGCAGAATATCATCCCGTGATGAAGGTGAGTTAACAATCTGTTTATTTCATTATTTGATTATTTGTGTTTACTCAAAGTTAAAAATTTATTCAGTATTATTTTGCCTTTTAAATAAAATTCACTTGGAGTAACTAACCCGACCATGTCCATTCAATCCACCTACTGAAAATATCATTCACAGAGAGTTTAGAAGAACGGAAGTGTTAATGTAAATTCCCTTTATCAAAGCGGAAGTTAGATTGAGGAATGCAAAAGAGGACAAAATTATTATTAGTTGCATAGTTTTTCCCCACTTAAGGGGTATGAATGCGCGAATAATAATGTTATTTGTTTGCACATCAACTCATAATACATCCTCTTTCCACAGATGAACCAAGCAGACGTAAGTTTGTTGTATGCCCACTTCATTTATCTATCCATTCAAGGCATGTTTTTTCCTCATATCCTAAGTGTAACAAACCATCACCTATACATTTTGATAAAAGCTACTTAGGATACCTAGGGAAGGTGGATGCTGCATAAGCAAATGAAATTGACCATAAAGAGGCGAAGTGTAGGTTTGTGTGAATAAATTATGACGCTGTCCTTCATTCTATGTCCTATTTCTGTACGATTTGAGCGGAATTAATAGGCTTACAGGGGCTTAAGCATCAAACCAGTAGACAGTCTTGCATGACTACCAAAAATTCTCTAAAACTCCACAAAATTGACTTTGGCAAGAGCAGCTGACTTGCATCATTTGAAATGCATATGCATGTTTGGCACGTAGGTGACATGGAAGCAGAAGATTCCAACCGTATTAACACAGGTATGTCGGCGTGCCTCGGCTCCTCAGGTCCAACTTGCTGCACTCTAAAATTGTTGATTTGACTCAAAAGTACAAAAAATTGAGGCTGAATGGTAATTTTGTGCAAGGTTAGCATCATAGTTCAGGATGAGTGCGATTATTAGCAGAATGGTGTGGTAGATGTCCAGGTCGTCTGCGACACCCTTAGTTTTAAAAGCACCGAAATTGAAACTTCTTGATTGTATTCTTGTAAGCGTTAAACTAATAAGATTAGTTAGACGTAGATTTGCGACTTTCCTTCCACTACTTTTTACGTTGCTTTGGCCTTACTTTTACACAGCTATTTGCTTGGCTTGTGTCCGTTTTGCCAATGGACTGGAAAAACGTTTAAAAATTAGAAATGAACTACAACGTCAATTGTAAAATACTGAAAAAAAAACTGCAAGCTTGTACTGTCTATTGTCCACGGGAAGGACGTTGTGATTAACCAATGCTTTCGAAGCTTTATTTGTTGCGATTCTTCTTAATGCTTCCGCTACCCAACCCGAGGCAGCTTTGGTGAGACTAAAAGGGGACCTTCATCAGGTGCACGCGCATATAAATCACAGTAGAATGCCAAGTTTTGTTCGTTCTTTGAGTAATGCATCGAATTGCAGAGGCAATGTACAACAGCTGGGTGGGTAAGACAGAACCCAAGGGCTCCGAGACCCACGAGAGCGTCACTCTCTCAGCTCTTGCAAGTCGACGAAACAGTGCGAAAACGCCGACAGCCTCGGAGACCCCTCCTGGTAGGTCTTCACCACAGAACACTTAAAACCCCTGCTTATCACCTAACTATATGTCAGTACCTCCTTTTGGGCCTATTGTACAGAAGCAACTATTAATGTTAGTGGATTCCCTCAGATCAGTCGAGTAAATGAGTAACCCGAAAAAAATACACCAAGTTTAAGGAGAATAAGCTACTTTACTGTATTCTCTAACTTGTTATGGTTGTCCAAGCTGCAGAAGAAAGTGACGAAACATATTTAAAAATGTCACGAAACCTTAAAAAGGTTGTTTTTTTGGAAAAAATTTAAAAGTATAATTTTAATAGTAGTCGTTTACTCCTCCTTAGCCAAGCAGTCAGCTGCGCCAATGGATGAGTTTGCGGAGGAGCACTACTCCAAGGGCTACCAATGGCAGTCGCAAAGCAGTCTGGTACGTTCCCCCACAGGCCATCATGCATCACGGAAGATTGCTCTCACAGTTGCATTCTCGCATGTCATGGAAACTGAGAGGCAGATACTTAAGATAAATTTGAAATGTTGATTTAATTGAAAATCAGCCAGAGAGATTTGTACGACAGAAGAAAAAACCAAACCTGATGGAAAGTGTCGGATTATGTTTGTTAAATGCTCCCGATCACTTTTTATAGAGGCATGAGTAAAATGCAGAAACATGAATTTATTCTGATCATGATAGCAAATTAGTGTGAGTTTATTCATTGACAGAGAAAATTCCAAAGTATGCTAAAAATCGGAACTGAGAAGCAATCCTTCATGATAAGTACAATAAATAGCGCTGCAAAGCTTTTTGCTAGGTTTTGCAAATGCTTGCCTCCTTTTTTATCATGTCGTTTTCTTTCTTCGATGTCTTAATAAATGACCTGTATTTTATTCATGGATCCCTTAACTAAAATGCAGCAACAAAATAAGAATTATGCATTGTAGAGGTATTCCTTGCCATAAGGGATTAATTGTATTACTTCTTGACCAAAATCATGCTGATCAGTTGCTGCACACATGCGGAAGCCATGGCTGAAATTGTGTGAAAGCTGGGCTTTAAAACCAAATTATTAGTCAGTTTGTCCTGCCCTTAGTCCGATCATCTGAGCTTTCGTTCCCCATACGGCACTGCGCGAACTGGATCATCAATAAGATCAGCTAAGCACTTCCAATTCACCGTCAAAATTCAGTCCCCAAAATGCGTACGCTCTGAAATTGCTCCTGGTTTGCCGTTCACTTCCACACCGATGATGTTGAGTGTGTTTTGATGTTTTCACAAGAAAGTTTCTCCCAGAAACAAAAATTAATTAGCCGCTCCTGTCCTACGTCTCTAGTCCGCACAGGAGTCCTTGAACCTACCGGCGAACGTGACCATCCACACGCATATCAAGATGGACTATAAGACCTCGGATTTGATCATCAAAGTCATCCGAGTCGACAACGCACCAAGTGAGGAGCAAGCCGGCTCGCAAAGCTATCAGGTTTGCCACTTTTAAAGCACATTTCAAGCTCCGCTATTTAATAACAGTTGTTTGAGTGGTTCATAGGTTAGGTAGTCAAAGGTGTACAAATTTTAAAGTAAATAAATTATGAAGATGCTGTGAGGATTGGAAAGCTTTGGTTGCTTCTCGACAAAAATTGCCAATCCGTATTTCATGCCAAAGAGTGTTTTATTACCCGTCTTTGTGAACCACTGAAAAGCATACTAAAATGTGCGAAACATAAGAATTTTTTTAGATCGCTCTTAAATGGAGTTAAGTATTACCCATGTTTGTTCATCGGAATAGTTGAATAAGCTGACCTCTTCACTAAGGCTACTCACCTATTGTTATCGAGCCTGGCTGATAAGGTTTTGGGCCTTCTAAAATACTCCGGATAAATTTACATCTAGACAATCTCACTAAATGGAGCGTGCAGAGCTAAGTGAAACTATGTGTCTAATTTCATCAACTTTAATAAAATTTTTTATTAAAGCATTTGTGTACGTAACCATAAAACAATCTGAAATTATGTGAACAGTTGGATGGCATATGATACGATCCTAGAATAAAATAGAGGCGCGGTAACGAGTAATGAATAAGGAAAATTTATTGGCCGAAATTTTCACTACAAATACTCATAAATATTTGGTAAATCTTTGAGCGATGCATGACGTTATAAACTCTCCTTACTACCGGTGCCAGCACTTGATTTGGATATTCTGGATCGAAGGTCGTAGGGTCATAGACCCGTTCAGACATAATTCCGTTATTGATTTTAAAGGAAATTGGATGTAGCACTTTTTGACGAAATTTGATCTAGACATCCAAATTTAGGGGTTACATACAATCAGCCTTTTTTAATCACGTCTTTTTTTCCTTCAGGTTAGAATGGCTCTGCTTGGATTAAAAAAGAAGAAACGCTGGCACACACGCATTGTTCCTGCTCCTAATCCAGTCTTCAATGAGGAAGCAGTGTTCAAAGCAGTGACACCAGGTAAGGCGATAAGATCAGGACAATGCAAAAACACGTGACCTCAGGCGTTTCACGCTAGGGAGTCCCATTCAACTGCATGGACATTAATAAATGCACTGTCTATTCGTCTTTCGTATGAGGCTATTCGATACAATCATTGTGCTTTTACTCACGTGACTATACAGATCACTGAGCGTTTTAAACAGGTCATTTAATATTAAAACATTTGTGGCTATTTGAATGAAGTTAAAAGCTAACAGATATAATGTGAACATTGTGTATCTGGAGGACTGACAATAACAATGTGGATCTTACAGTAATATACTGTTCGAGTTAATTGCTAACACTCATTTCCCTCCATTCAAGAAGTTGCATGGCCGAATGCCTCCCTTCTTCAGAATGCTTCGCTAATAACGCAGCTAGTGGAAAGGAACTGTCCAACCTTTTTTAAGTAACTTATCGTTGAGTACATGGCACAACGATTCCAACGAAGTACTCCCTCTCCTCGCTATGCCACAGAACACCGCACTTCTCCGAAAAGCATAATATAAGCAGGATGATTGCATAAGCATAGGATTATTGCTTACGTTCATTAGTAAATATTCCCTCTGGGTGCATGGGCCATCAAGTCACTTTAACTCGGACGCGTGGAGCACATCAGAATGCAAGTTGCTCAAAACTGCGGCTACATCATTTACCATAGTTACATGAGATGCCTTAAAAATTGTTTTTTCTTTCAAATTCACTTTATCAGATGAGTTAGCGAGGATGGCGCTTAGACTACGATTGTATGGCTGCAAAAGAATGCGACGTCACTTTATCTTCGCTGAGTCAACTGTTGCCTTCACTGCGCTGAATCTCCGTGGTGGCGAGGCCGACATTCCGTTCGCTCTCGCCGTCAAGGTTAAACGCGAAAGCGTAGTCGACTCGGTTAGGCTGTCTTTTTATTAACTAACGCAGTTGTTTGCCCCAATCGAAATGCTCTTTATCGTTTGAACACTTCTCCTACTTCTAAGACCACTTTCATTTTCTTTAAAAATGGGGTTACATAATTGAAGCATATAGTTCAGTGTGAGTCTAAAAATAAAATTCCGGTTCTCAGTTTTGTTAATTAAGCTATTTAAAAAAATTCCTATTTTAATAGCTGGCTCTGTGCATTCTGCTACAGTCAATTCTTTCTTGACTTGGTGTTCTAATCCTTGTTTGATAAGTTGCTATCACAAATGCACTGCCGAAAATGATTCCTCGATTTAGACTGAATAAACACGATGTTGCTTGGCCTATTGCTGTGCGATTACATGACGGATATCTGTAGGTACTTCGAAGGAACGTCCAAATTCACTAGAACCTTATGCCTTGTTTCTTGTGAATAATTGACTCAAATTTCCAAGTAGGACTAGCAGTGAATCGCATGAAATCACTTTCAACAAACGAACGCAAGCCTTCCAATAGACTTTTGAAATAGCTTAGAGGTGACAGTCGCAAATTTGCAGTCTTTGCACATACATATTTACTACTAGAGATCGGTTTATAAGCAACTTAAATGCCCGAAATAAATCTGCTAATTGAGCGACATTTCACTATTATTATTGTGGCGCCTTGAACCCTCCTTGAGGCCATAGCAAACCAGTACAGAGAAAGATTAGCTACTAACGTACAGAGTGGCAAGATCGAGTGAAAGTATAGCCTGTGGCACTTGGAGAACCCAAGTTGTTAAATGTATGAATGAGTAAGGCACTTGTTTGACTGCTTTAAGTTTTAGTATTTTTTGTGACATCAGGACAGCGACAGCGGTGATAACCTGAGCCGCTTGCAGGCCAGTCGATTGGGCTCACGTCTCTCGATGGGCAGTCGAGCGAGTCACCACTCTTTATCGCGTCGCTCCACCCCACGCAGCCTCCGACCACCCTCGGCAGCTACAGCGACTACCGAATTGCCCCAGTTGGACACCGCACGCCGAGTAGCCGAGGCCAAAGAGGCCACGTGGCCTGAGCTACTTTGTGGCCTAGCATACAATGTCACCACCAAGCGCCTTAACATTCACATCCTCCGCGCTAACCGACTGAGGGTACCCGAGAGCTCACTTAGGATACCCAGTAAGTCAACTTTTTTGCAGAATCCCAGCAGTCATCCTTTTTGACCAACCGAATTGGTAACTTCTTCTTGATTTGAACTTACACTATTTGACAGCCTCTTAATCAATCCCAACTATGCGCAAAATCAAATAAGATTTGGGGTCCCAGATACCATAAACTACTTATAGATGTGCACTTCGTCAGTATCCGTATTTACTTGTCAGCTTTTACCAGACAGCAGAATAGTCCAAATCTTCAGGGCTAGGCCTTAGGACGGTTTTTAGTTAGTGATAATACAAAATTGTGAAAGCAATAGGATTGCTATTATCTCTGTGAATCTTACGACGAGAAATGGCTATGCATTTCAACAGAAGTAGGGTTCTCTTTTTTTGGCTTTCAATAGCAGTAATAAATATTGCCATTCGATTGCACATTTTAACACTGTGGCTCCTAGAAGCGTCACAATGACAAGCATATCAAAGTGATTCGAGAATATAATCGTGTTATTTTATGCAACTACTTCTTATCCTAATGTTTCATTGTATTCTTCAGAGCGGATTCGTGTAAATAAAGACAGAGGTCGCTTCCTTCAGTCTTGATATTGCCTTTGATTCCGATGTTTCGCCTTCTTGAGGTTGTAGTTCATTATAACTTGCAAACACAGGATACATAACTCCTCGATTTGGTGTATGCTACAGAGGTCTACGTGTTGTTGACTCTGGTCACGGAGACCGGTGAGAAGATAGCCAGCAGCCAAACCCACGAGGTTCGCCTAGTTGGCAACACGGAGTTCGGTGAGCGCTTCGCCTTCGACATGAACGCGCTGAACCCACGCGAGGTAACTCTCTTTGTGCGTGTCTTCCAAAAACACCATGTTCACAAGCGGGAGAATCTCGGCTGGTTCGCTATTGGTAGGCAGATCTGCTGGCACCATCAATGAGGTTGCCTTTAAGCTTGCCGTATTTAATGCAATGACCTTTTGTAGGCGCCAAAAACAACGGTGAGGAGGAACGCAGTCATTGGAACGAGATGTTGCAGGCTCAGGGACAAGAGATCACCCGTTGGCACGTGCTTAATGAGGACGTCACCTAAGCCGCCATGTGTATACGGGAAGTCCATTGAGATCACTTAAGTTGGAGGAAACTTGACCTTCCAAACATTCTTACAAAAAGCACGAGAACCGACTTCTCCCTCTATTAATTTGTCTATTTTCGCGAACCAGTACGATCTGATCTCAGTTCTGACTTTTCGCATCAAAAATTACGAGGAAAGAGTTTTAAAGCCAATCAAGTTTGCATTTTTAACAGGTTTGAGGAACGCATTGACGTCACCAATGACTGCGCATTCCGCTATTTCATTCCCACGGGATCTGTATTCTGTACTCATTTTTCATGGTAACATTAACTCGATAAATACCAACTTAGCAGCGCATAAATATATATTGCTGAATCTATGCAAAAAAAACAATTTACAGTACTAGCCCCATGTGCTAAGCGAATTTGCAAATGAGTTGCAGATAAATGCGCACCACAAACAAGTCTCCGAGCTACTTTTCCTTTCCAGGCAAAAATTGTAGCTAACTACCGGATTCGGTAAACAACTGACGTAAATAGCTAGCGATAGCGCTTTATATTCATAGTACTACAAAGTAAAAGAAACGGAGGCTGTATGAACTATGATTAACTTGACAAAGTGAACCAGTGTGGACACGTACAGTGACCATCCTAGATCTTATTGACTTTTGTTCCTTACTTAAATTAGATAGCGTGCAACCCTCACGGAAGACATTCAGCTGTATTTTTCAGTTGTGTTCAAATCACACACCACTCCAAATACAACGGGCAGGCGTCTAAGAGCAGCAGCAAAGATTGTGGATACGTTCCAGGTGTCCACGGTTCCTTTTTGCGATTTTATCACAACCACAGTAACACTTAATTCGCTTTTAATGCAAAAACGTCATCACTGTCTCATTGTTACATTCCGCCCTCAATTAAACATAGCATCGCTGAAGTCATCATTGGATTTGGTAATGTTATGCCATTGAAGACCCCACGACATGCTTTCTACCAGATGGGGTTTAATAGAAGATGTACACTTAAGTGGGACTAACAGTGATGCTCTATCTTTTTCTTTTCTTTCTGGTATTTGACTCTGAGCTACTACTTTCCTCTGAATCGCTCTCAGAGGAGACGTCATCGCTAGTAGATTCAGAGCTGCTATCACTATCATTACTACTATTGCTAGTATCACTATCGCCTTTGGAGACGCGTTTGTGGCGGTTGGCAAAGGCCTCGTAGAGAGGCGCAATGTAGGGCGAGTGCTTTGGCGGTCCTGAGGGTGGAGGATGGGCGAGGCGCCAGCGATGGTCTCTTCGTAGGGTTACAATCTCATCACGCACCTGACACGCAGAACAGAGAAAGCATAGTGTGGTGCAGAACACATCAACGCAAATGTTACCCTATAAACGACACAAAAGTGACATTATTAGTTGTTGTTGCAAGGAAGTCGTGTTCTATTGCCTTCTACTCAAGAGCGTATTACACTTTAAGTGATTCTTAAATCAATGTATTTGTTCAGATAGATCTTATAAACCTCACTAAAAGTGGTTTACCTGTTGGCATTGAGACCTTATACATGCAACGTCTATCTGTTAGAGATCCAGAGAATGATAATTTTTACCACAGGATGAAACACACCATTTTAGGGATGACTGTCAGAAAAGAACCTCTCCTATTACATGCAGTCATTGATCATGCTCTTTCTCTATTTATTTCATTTATTAGTGATTAAATTAAAATCTTTTCTTAACGACCCTACCAATGCTACAGAGGGCTGAATAAATGGATGCCGGATCAGTGAAAATGATATGAATGAGAAAAAGATTACGCAAAACGTGACGATGATGACAGGGTCGTGCCCATCATACCTGAAGTTGGTGTTTCCTCCGAATCAGTATGCGCGCAATCATGACGAGGAAAGGAGCCAACGGAGTTAGGAGGATTCCCAGACCAAAGGCATGAAACCACCTAAGTCCGAATACGTAGTGAAGCAGTTCGCACATGAAACAGGGCAGGAAAGTCGGAACACACAGACAATTCACTAAAGTTCATAGAGGGAAAGTAGCGTTAGATAGCAGAATAGATATTTAAACAAGAGTGATCAATACGAGTCAGGTAACCTCGACGTACTACAGTTCTCCTGACAGCTGCAGAGGTATGTGCTCCATGGACGATAGATGCCCTCCCGAATGGAATCATCCTCATCTTCATCTTCATCGTCATTTTGTTGGGGCATGTTAAAAAATAGTAGTGACGACCTCCTAGGTGTCACGTGACTGAAAACGTGCAAGTCATTGATTAAAGTTGGAAGGAGCTATCTAAACATAGGACAACAGAGGTACCCTCGGTGAACGGAATGTTACCACCTAAAAGATCCTACACTTCCATCGTCTTAACTAGCCATCGTGGCATTTAATGATGAATAGTGTTGATCGACTGCAGGATCCTGGTACTTTACGTCATCTACTGCTTATGCATTCGTCTACTGATACAAGTTATTTGTTCACCTTCTAAACCCCATCGGCGTAGGATACCCTTAGATCACTGAAGAGCTGCACATGTCAATCTCAAGATTCCACAGATAAAACACCTTAATTATGTCTAATATCTATACAGTGTACGATCGACTGCTCTCAGTATCAGCCAGTTGCACACGGAAAAAAAACTGCTTTCGTAGTAGTAAGGAAGGAAACGAGCGGATTTGTGAGACATTTCTAAAGCTACGGATGGAAGCTTTGTTGAATGGTTGGAATTGACTTCAATTATGTGTGAAGTACAGGAAATAGGAAGTTTCACTCAATGGACAAGCAACACATGAAAGGTGTTCTCTTGATGTCCAAAATTCATGCTTTAGAAGCGGTACATAAGTTCCGCTTGTATGCTTATTACAAATACCGGCATTTAGCACCAGCTACGGGCATAGGCAGCCACTAAGAGACATAAGAGCTTTTCAATGTTAAATTGCCAATAGCACAATTTTTAACAACACAAACCACTCAAATCAAAAAGACAGAAAGACCATGGAAATGATCAAAAGATGGTCACCAATTGAAGAGGGGGAATAGGTGAGTAAGAAGTTGGTTCAGAGGCCTCGTAGTTGCTTCATTAACTCATCGAGACTTGGACCATCAGTAGAGACCTTATCATCATCCTTCTCTGTCTCAGTCAATTCCTCACCCATCACAGGAGCAATAGGAGCAGCATCCTCAGTGCAAGCTTCATTAACGACGGAGGAGCCAACCAACTCGATGTGAAACTCGTTGTCCTCATGTAAAGGAGCGCTAGCGACCTCGCGGGCCAATCGCTCGCGCTCCGCCGCGGCGGCCATTTGCGCCTCTGCGTTCCACGCCGCGTCCTCTGGTAGGCCGCGTGTGACCAGCTGCGCCCGTCGTTCCTTCTGTCGCCGGCGGCACCACGCATCCGCACACGAGGGATTTGGACGCAGGCTCACTTGATATACCGTATCCTTGGCTGCGCCATAGCCAAAGTAGCTCGAAACCTAGCGCGACAGCATTCGAAACCGTGTCTGGACTAATGCTTTAACTACTGGAGTGCATACGATCAACTAAAGTGTTGAAAAGGTAACCATATGCAGAAAATAAGAGCAAAAAACTGGAGCAAATGAGATCGCCCTGATATAGTCTAGAAACAGTGCCACCTGGTTTCAGTTTCGCCACTATAGTGATTTGATGTAAACAAAGAGCTTTTAGTTGAGGAATCTGTGATAAGCTCAGGGTGACTATTTAACACAAACGTAGTAACGGCACAGTCGATAATAGCAGGGACAAAATGGTCAATTACCAGATCAAAAAGCAACATTCAGTGTAGTGTTTTCAAGAATTTCAATCGGAAATGAGATTTATTCGACAGCCTAAACCATTCCCATCAACAAAAGTTTATCGAAATTGGAGGAGATCAAGGGTCCTAGAAGCCTGGTTTTGTAAGTTTGCTCAAAAGCTGAAGCCATTTCAGATAAATTCTTAGCTCGGGCAATAAAAAATTTTGATCAACAAGAAAAAATCCAGCATTCACTGACCGACTTTTAAATAATGACTTTGCCTGCAAACTTACAGACTTTGGCCGGGATTCACGTTGGTACTTACGTCAATAAATTACGTGCTCAAGCAAAAACCCAATAATACATATTTATTTCGGCCGAAAAAATGGGTTAAAGAGGGCAATGGATTAAATGATGACAGGTTGCGCTGCATTACAGAATATATGGTAAAGCGAATTTAGTAAAAATCGCTAAAATATTCCAAGAAAACACACTAAACGCCTACTAAGATGCTTAAATCATCGACGGTACTAAAAAAAGCGGACATACCTCTCCAAAGTTGAGCAGGAATTTGAGAACATTTTGTACCATGAGACCGGCGACGATGGCCATGGTGGTGGGAAGGGAGGCGGCGCAGACACCATCGCGTTTGAGCACCTTGGTGTCATTCAGGCCGGCAGCCACCACCAGCGGCGGCATGCATTCAAAACATGGCGTTCGGCCCGGATACATGAGCTGAAAGTGGCAGCTCAGCGCGTCCTCGCTCACTCCTGCCTCGAACCACACCTAGATAGTACACACTACTTTCGTCGCATAAGTAGAGAAACTGCTATCATGAAAAGTACACCAGCCAAATCGACTGGCTAAAACAAGAGAGTGAGGAACATCACACCTGGTTGAGTTCGTTGCAGGCCCTATTGATAGCCATGCGAGCCTCAAAGTTGTCCACACAGGAGAGCACCAGATCAGTGGGATTGTCTGTTTCGCCGCGCAAGGTGCCTAGGAAGGAGTCGAAGTTTTCCACTAGGGTGATATCGTAGTTGTGCGGCTCCACAATGACATCCGGATTTATCACCTCCAAGGTTGCCGCTGCTGCTTGCACTTTGCTTAGGCCTGCCTGATTGGGCTAAAAAGTAGGAAAAAAGGCGGGTTCGATCTTGTCATTGGCACATCCAGAAGGTTTTTGATTCAGATACAAGAACTTTACAGACACAAATCAATGAAGGAAGTGTGTAGGCATATTCATAACTATTCCAATAGAAAAACACAATTAAAATGCAAGAAAATAACAGGCACAAGCAAATACACTAAAAACCTTTCAAAACAAGAGTGCATCGAGGTCACTTGGGTTTAACTCCATCGCATGAGAATGAACCCAAACATTTTTGAAATTCGTCGAGAAGCAAGAAAATTTGTACCTGGAAAAAGAGGCGGTTCATGTTGGCGAGTTCTACTTTGTCATAGTCAAAGAGAATGAGTCGACCGATACCGCAACGGACGAGCATCTCCGCAGCCACTGAGCCAACGCCACCAACACCGACAATTGCAACGACCTTTTCACGAATCCTAAGATGGCCAGATTGTTAAAAAATAGGGTGCCATTTGAATGTTTTCGTGGGTCAAATTGCATCAGGTTCTGAAGAGGTTAAGCAATGAAAATCAAGAAAAATGTTTTGCTTCATGCAAGAGAAGTTCTTAAGACCCAAAACAATCTAGGAAAACAGTAATTAAACGCTACATTTGAAACGTACTGCGCGTAATTCTCAACAATACCCATCTTCTGAAGTGCCATAAGTCGACTATAAGGGTTCGAACTGACGACTTCGCTAGACATTTGAGCGATCTTCTGCCGAACTGGGCGTGTCTTCCCGAGCTCCGATTCCAGATGCGCTATTTTAGCCTTAAGAGCGACCACATTATTTCTACGAGGCATGTTCCTATTAGCTAATAATCCGAGATACAAAATTGATATGCTGACACAAGTTCTACGGACCCAGAAATTGGGATAAAAATACCGACCCAACACACAACCAAGGAAACGACGCCCCAACCACACGACGAATCGAATGTTGGCAAGCTTTCGGATATTCCGCGGTGATTCAAGGTCAAATAAAAATTCCAAACGCTTTTAACAAATCCCAATGGTTTGATTAATGCAGAATTGAGGCAAGCTGATGTTCTTAAAAAATGTTTAGCGCATAATCTGCAAATCAAGTTTTGCCTCATGAATGTATGCTGCCATTCTGTTTTGCACTACAATGCCTTTGATCTCAACTGAGGGCCTAAGCACTTCTCACAGGTTTCTGCGATTTCTGCATCCCATTCACTCAAAAAGGCTTAAATCAATATGTCTACCTTTAAAATTCTATAAAGGAAACGCAGAACTAAGTGCTACATACAATTTATACTCCTAAATTCCTTTATAATTGTTCAAAAAAACCTTTTCGACGAATATAGCATGGAATAATTTGATTGGTGATTTGGCTTTCGACTTGAGTGAGGAACACACTTTAAGCCTCTGGCATTGCAAATGAATCGAATGATTGGCATCCTGGTCATCAGAGTAGCCCCCAGAGCTTCCCTATGTCGAATGGTACAGACTCTGTCCGAGCATTATATCTTCAGGAAGGTCTCGAAACATCACGTTGGCGACAACAAAAAACCAACTTAAATCTAAAGGAACCTTAGTGAGTCGAGAAGGTGCATGTGCTGTGGTTGGGTAAAATCGATGACGCCCCATAACAAAAGGACTGAAAATGCTGTCTATCTACACGAACGCTAGTAACAATGAAAGCGATACTTTTGATGAATAAGCTGGACTAGCTCGTTACACAGCTGTGCACCGTGCCTGCATAAAGCCACCATATGTATAAAAATGCTAATGAGAAATAGACGTGAAGCCCTATTCCCACAATTCATGCTAAAACTCCACCTTTTGTTAAATGACTAGGCTTTTAGGCCAAGAATCGTACGACCACCGATGGATAGGCTTGATGACCAGCCGATCATTTCGTCCCCGAATCAATTTATTAAACGCAACAAAGCTCAAAAGCTCTGTAGAATTGCTGAGAGGGAACAGTGACACTGCGGTCAAGTACCTCCCCATTTGTGTGGGAGGTCGATAATTCACACGGAGGGCGCTTGATTTTGCTTGGAAGTGGGATATTCACCAGGGAGGACCTCTAAGAATGACACCCGAAAGCAGAGCGGGCCTATGTAATACATTGGTTGTTTACTAAACTCCCGGTTTCGGTAATGAACCACTTTAGGTCCCCACCATTGTGCATTCACCAGGTTGGCTGGCTACTGGCCTATTCCCGAGTATTACGTCCTTTTGTGAGTCTCTAGGAAAGTCTCAGGGCGCTATGAACCCATATACTGCACTGGTCTCTGTGTGAAATGAAAATCGCAAGGATTGCACCATCGTTATACACTCAAAACACCTCAATAGCCATGTGACAATGTGTATTTAGCAGCAATTTGACTCACAGTAATGCAAGATAATTTCGAATCATCAAATTGACACCACCAAGTCATATTTTAGCAGAATGCATCGTTGAGATCTAAGTCCAGTAGATAAGGTGTCAAGTATGTTATGATAACGGATGCTCCTAAAATAATTTAAAAACAAAGTCACACTAAACGCAATAAATACAAAAATGTGGAGGTTGAATAATAAATGCAACACCATTAATTAAGAATAGGTGAAATGATCCAATGTTTGACATTGATTGATTGTCACTTAAGCATACTAAAACGTGGCACTCATTGTCGTCTTCAGGTGAAGGAATTGAACTGTGCATGAACAGAGCAATAGAGTTGACTGATGTACCTGCACGACGGAACGAGAGAATGATTTCGAGTACAGCTGACTTTAGGTCAATGCAACCAGCAGCTGCGGCGGCCATCAACATGGCATATTCACCGGAAACGTGATAAACAGCGATCGGATGAAATGGCAGCTAAATTGACAAACAAGTCGGCTGTTAACACAGAACTTGAAAGCCATTGTGGCACCATTGTAAGAAAGTGGGGCTTTACCTCGCGCCGAACGCTGGCAATTACATCTAGGTAGGTCAATCCCGGTTTAATCATTATGATGTCAGCGCCTTCTTTGGCGTCGCGAATCTAAACGGCAAAGGTCATTTAAGCAAATGTCGTTATACTTTAATTGCAAAAATTAGAATTCTTCAAAAGTGAAATGGAGGAAGAGCAGAAGACTCACTGCAGTTCGAACAGCAAGACCTGCAGCACCGGGTGGTAATTGATAAGACTTCCGGTCAGTAGTCACATCGCCTGTACCAATTACCGCTCTTTTTCAGAACGGTAGTGCGCTAATGAAAAGCCAACTCTCTCAATGTATCCACTACATCTTAGGCACTAAATGAGACTCCCACACTAACGTAAGAGACATAACCACTTCTGGTTATAGTACGTATTCCTAAACAAAACCGTGGGATTTTGTGGTTAAAATCGCACAGTGGCATTCACGAAAAGTCGGTTCAAAAAGCCTTGACACTTGATATGAGCACACCTCAAATTAGCCACATATTCGATTAATAGCATAAGTTTACTTGAATTAATCAAGCAGGATGCCGTTGTTAGCTCTATCTTAGTCAATGAAATGACAGGATGTAGTGAAGAATTTGACTTAATTTGCAGTCAGCTTTTAAACGGTCTTTCAGGGAACAAGTGGTAAATTTACCTGCTCGGGTGCAACGAATGGTCTTTAGGCAAGCAAAATTCATTGGAAGATTTTTGTAATCTATTTGATGAGCTAAGGAAGTTACCTGAAGGGTCCATAAAAAGAGGAGGCGAATTTTGCAGCGTAAGACATGACCGAAACTTGACGTGAAAAACCGTTCTTGTGGAGAATTTGCTTTATTGCCAAAATCCTGCCCTCCGACATGTCTGATGGCGCAATTATGTGTGCTCCTAAAAACACAAAACGCAAAATAGTAAAGCATCAATGCCAGCGCCTGAGATAAAACACAAAAAATGTTCAAATTTAGTAAAAAAAACAATAATTGGACGCAAAAACTACAAATTTTATGAGAAACACACAACTTTCGGAAGGTTTTAACACCACTTCCTTCAGCTGCAATAAACTAAGCTGAAATTCAAATAAACATTACAACTAAAGGCTTGATGCAGGCAAATGTGACACCTAAATTTACCGGAACTTGGCGTATATACGTCTGAGCACATCAGGTGCATGGGCATAGCCCAATACCCATCCTCAAAATACAGGCCAGCTGAAAATAACTTTGGCAACAACGGTGATGAAATCCACAATCAAGTAAATTAATTGGACGATTTTGCAATGTTTACCGACATCATGAACAGTTTATGCCCTACAAATGCTGCCGCGGGCCAAGTCTCACAAATGAGCACCAAAAATTTGTTCAATTAAGTGCATGAAAAAGGGTTACAAACCTGCTTTCGCATAATTAAGTGATATTTCGGCTAGTCTGTTTATCGTTTGCTCGATGTCCATATCGCCACACGCATTTGATACATCTGAAAAATTAGAAAAATATGATTCCACTTATCAGGCTACTTAAGATATCATCACTAGTTTAAAGGCGACTTCCATTTCGCACTAAAAGTAGCATTAGTACAGTGGCAGATTAAATAGTGCTATCATGCAAAAAAGCGCTCAAGACAGGTGTTTAACATCTTGACGAGCAACAGAAGAACAAATGTAAACGCGAAACTCACAACAGCAGTGCGTTTGAGTGTAAGCACACAAACACACATCACACGCGAGAACGAGCGAGGGTAGCTGGGATCTCAACAACTTCAGTGCACCTATGACAGGGCTTTTGCCATAATCCGCCGCTGAACCCCTTTCATCCTTCACTGAGTCATCAACAACGCCAAAAATAAGCACGCATTTAAGCTTCTTTTCGACTAGCGGTCTCAAATGTTCCACCAGGTTATTTAGACCCAAAAGAGTTTGATTTGGTAGTCCTGGTATGTCGTCGTTAGCATTATCATTAGAGCTGTAAAATAATTCAAAACCGAGTTGCAACTATGCGAAAGCAATAAAAATCGCACAGTAAAGTGATAAACGGCATTGCATTTGGTTAGACTTTTTACGTCGTTAACAGAAGACCTATCCAACAATGCAGTCCACTACAAATGGAAATAAGATAAATAGGATTGATGCGAGCATACCTAACAAATATGGGATAGATAAGGTTATCTCCGGTGATGGCACAAGACGCAGACTGCCAATATCGTAAAAGCGGTGTATTGTATCCTGAATGCAATGAATGGTTCTATGAAAATCCAAAAAGCAAAGCATGATAAGTTTTATGCAAAATAAAGTGTAGCGCAAAAGCCTCTGAGGTGAAAATGAGGACTTCGAAATGATTGGTCCATAGAGACGTAAGACAATTCATTTGACTGCTAGGTGTTAGATCATTCGTAAAAATGTTTTTAGGAATGAAATAGTAAAAGGTTCTGAGCAAATCTCAGCTCACATTCATTTTGCGGAAGTTGGAAGTCCAAGTAGAAAGACCGTCTCCCGCGCCAAAACTGGAAGTGCTTCCTGACCAAGGTTGATGCATACACAGTTGGTGGTCGACTCAAACATGACTTATCGGATCCCGTTTCAAAACTTTCAATCAAAAAAACTTGCAACCGTATTTCAAAATTTTGTAAATTACATATCTGGTAAGATTATTCATGCTTTATTTTCAGGTTCTTAAATATAAACTCAACAAACCAACTTTGAAGTGATTGAATTTAGCATTTTAAAATTGTTTCCCTAAAACATATTAAACAAGACTTCAACTTGATTGTAGTATGACCGTTGTAGACAAAGTACTCCTAATTTCCCCTATAATTGTTTAACCAAAACCTTTTCGACGAATATTGTAATACTTTGTTTGTTCGAACTACCGGTTTAGGTCACTTGGGTAGCCATCTTGTTTTACCCGGTTGGTCGGCGTCCGGGCCGTGCCAACAGCCCCCAAGTCCTCTGTTCCCGGAATACATATATTCTGCCCTAGCACTGCGCCTTCTTTTACCTTAAGGGGAGCCTCGGGACACTACAATATAGCATGGAATAATTTGATTGGTGATTTAGCTTTCGACTTGAGTGAGGAACCCACTTTGAGCCTCTGGCATTGCAAATGAATCGAATGACTGGCATCCTGGTCATCACTGTAGCGTCCCGAGGCTCCCCTTAAGGTAAAAGAAGGCGCAGTACTAGGGCAGAATATATATATTCCGGGAACAGAGGACTTGGGGGCTGTTGGCACGGCCCGGAGGCCGATCAACCGGCTAGAACAAGATGGCCACCCAAGTGACCTAAACCGGTAGTTCGAACAAACAATGTATTACACAGCCCCTCTCTTCTTTCGAGCGTCGTCCCCGACGCTCCCCTCCGTCCGCCTCCCGTGTCAGCCATCACAACGTAATCAGTGCTGCGAGAAGCACCCACGAGCTAACCGTCCCAGTCGTCGAGGTTCGAACGCATGTGTTCCTGTAGTGCCATCAATTTTGCGTAGCACTCAGTGCAGCAATGCGCGCCTCTTGGCCCTCCTCTGGGCTTGAAGTCCACGGCTAGTGTCGCTTCAGTTGTTAATAGCTTTCCTGTCGAACACGAGGGCGAGGGAGATGTCGAAGATGAACGTCGATCTCAACCCTTATGTTACGAGATACCAGTGGTTCTCCCCTCCGTAGCACATGTACTTCCTTTACAACGCTAAAGTTTGCCAGAAACGGCATGGAGCAGGATAAAATCCATCAAAGTCGGGTCCGCTTTCCACTGCCACCAATGTAGCGTCCCGAGGCTCCCCTTAAGGTAAAAGAAGGCGCAGTACTAGGGCAGAATATATATATTCCGAGAACAGAGGACTTGGGGGCTGTTGGCACGGTCTGGAGGCCGAACAACCGGCTAGAACAAGATGGCCACCCAAGTGACCTAAACAGGTAGTTCGAACAAACAAAGTATTACAATCACTGTAGCCCCCAACGCTTCCCTATGTCGAATGGTACAGACTCTGTCCGAGCATTATATCTTCAGGAAGGTCTCGAAACACCACGTTGGCGCCAACAAAAAACCAACTTAAACCTAAAGGAACCTTAGTGAGTCGAGAAGGTGCATGTGCTGTGGTTGGGTAAAATCGATGACGCTCCATAACAAAAGGACTGAAAATGCTGTCTATCTACACGAACGCTAGTAACAATGAAAGCGATACTTTTGATGAATAAGCTGGACTAGCTCGTTACACAGCTGTGCACCGTGCCTGCATAAAGCCACCATATGTATAAAAATGCTAATGAGAAATAGACGTGAAGCCCTATTCCCACAATTCATGCTAAAACTCCACCTTTTGTTAAATGACTAGGCTTTTAGGCCAAGAATCGTACGACCACCGATGGATAGGCTTGATGACCAGCCGATCATTTCGTCCCCGAATCAATTTATTAAACGCAACAAAGCTCAAAAGCTCTGTAGAATTGCTGAGAGGGAACAGTGACACTGCGGTCAAGTACCTCCCCATTTGTGTGGGAGGTCGATAATTCACACGGAGGGCGCTTGATTTTGCTTGGAAGTGGGATATTCACCAGGGAGGACCTCTAAGAATGACACCCGAAAGCAGAGCGGGCCTATGTAATACATTGGTTGTTTACTAAACTCCCGGTTTCGGTAATGAACCACTTTAGGTCCCCACCATTGTGCATTCACCAGGTTGGCTGGCTACTGGCCTATTCCCGAGTATTACGTCCTTTTGTGAGTCTCTAGGAAAGTCTCAGGGCGCTATGAACCCATATACTGCACTGGTCTCTGTGTGAAATGAAAATCGCAAGGATTGCACCATCGTTATACACTCAAAACACCTCAATAGCCATGTGACAATGTGTATTTAGCAGCAATTTGACTCACAGTAATGCAAGATAATTTCGAATCATCAAATTGACACCACCAAGTCATATTTTAGCAGAATGCATCGTTGAGATCTAAGTCCAGTAGATAAGGTGTCAAGTATGTTATGATAACGGATGCTCCTAAAATAATTTAAAAACAAAGTCACACTAAACGCAATAAATACAAAAATGTGGAGGTTGAATAATAAATGCAACACCATTAATTAAGAATAGGTGAAATGATCCAATGTTTGACATTGATTGATTGTCACTTAAGCATACTAAAACGTGGCACTCATTGTCGTCTTCAGGTGAAGGAATTGAACTGTGCATGAACAGAGCAATAGAGTTGACTGATGTACCTGCACGACGGAACGAGAGAATGATTTCGAGTACAGCTGACTTTAGGTCAATGCAACCAGCAGCTGCGGCGGCCATCAACATGGCATATTCACCGGAAACGTGATAAACAGCGATCGGATGAAATGGCAGCTAAATTGACAAACAAGTCGGCTGTTAACACAGAACTTGAAAGCCATTGTGGCACCATTGTAAGAAAGTGGGGCTTTACCTCGCGCCGAACGCTGGCAATTACATCTAGGTAGGTCAATCCCGGTTTAATCATTATGATGTCAGCGCCTTCTTTGGCGTCGCGAATCTAAACGGCAAAGGTCATTTAAGCAAATGTCGTTATACTTTAATTGCAAAAATTAGAATTCTTCAAAAGTGAAATGGAGGAAGAGCAGAAGACTCACTGCAGTTCGAACAGCAAGACCTGCAGCACCGGGTGGTAATTGATAAGACTTCCGGTCAGTAGTCACATCGCCTGTACCAATTACCGCTCTTTTTCAGAACGGTAGTGCGTTAATGAAAAGCCAACTCTCTCAATGTATCCACTACATCTTAGGCACTAAATGAGACTCCCACACTAACGTAAGAGACATAACCACTTCTGGTTATAGTACGTATTCCTAAACAAAACCGTGGGATTTTGTGGTTAAAATCGCACAGTGGCATTCACGAAAAGTCGGTTCAAAAAGCCTTGACACTTGATATGAGCACACCTCAAATTAGCCACATATTCGATTAATAGCATAAGTTTACTTGAATTAATCAAGCAGGATGCCGTTGTTAGCTCTATCTTAGTCAATGAAATGACAGGATGTAGTGAAGAATTTGACTTAATTTGCAGTCAGCTTTTAAACGGTCTTTCAGGGAACAAGTGGTAAATTTACCTGCTCGGGTGCAACGAATGGTCTTTAGGCAAGCAAAATTCATTGGAAGATTTTTGTAATCTATTTGATGAGCTAAGGAAGTTACCTGAAGGGTCCATAAAAAGAGGAGGCGAATTTTGCAGCGTAAGACATGACCGAAACTTGACGTGAAAAACCGTTCTTGTGGAGAATTTGCTTTATTGCCAAAATCCTGCCCTCCGACATGTCTGATGGCGCAATTATGTGTGCTCCTAAAAACACAAAACGCAAAATAGTAAAGCATCAATGCCAGCGCCTGAGATAAAACACAAAAAATGTTCAAATTTAGTAAAAAAAACAATAATTGGACGCAAAAACTACAAATTTTATGAGAAACACACAACTTTCGGAAGGTTTTAACACCACTTCCTTCAGCTGCAATAAACTAAGCTGAAATTCAAATAAACATTACAACTAAAGGCTTGATGCAGGCAAATGTGACACCTAAATTTACCGGAACTTGGCGTATATACGTCTGAGCACATCAGGTGCATGGGCATAGCCCAATACCCATCCTCAAAATACAGGCCAGCTGAAAATAACTTTGGCAACAACGGTGATGAAATCCACAATCAAGTAAATTAATTGGACGATTTTGCAATGTTTACCGACATCATGAACAGTTTATGCCCTACAAATGCTGCCGCGGGCCAAGTCTCACAAATGAGCACCAAAAATTTGTTCAATTAAGTGCATGAAAAAGGGTTACAAACCTGCTTTCGCATAATTAAGTGATATTTCGGCTAGTCTGTTTATCGTTTGCTCGATGTCCATATCGCCACACGCATTTGATACATCTGAAAAATTAGAAAAATATGATTCCACTTATCAGGCTACTTAAGATATCATCACTAGTTTAAAGGCGACTTCCATTTCGCACTAAAAGTAGCATTAGTACAGTGGCAGATTAAATAGTGCTATCATGCAAAAAAGCGCTCAAGACAGGTGTTTAACATCTTGACGAGCAACAGAAGAACAAATGTAAACGCGAAACTCACAACAGCAGTGCGTTTGAGTGTAAGCACACAAACACACATCACACGCGAGAACGAGCGAGGGTAGCTGGGATCTCAACAACTTCAGTGCACCTATGACAGGGCTTTTGCCATAATCCGCCGCTGAACCCCTTTCATCCTTCACTGAGTCATCAACAACGCCAAAAATAAGCACGCATTTAAGCTTCTTTTCGACTAGCGGTCTCAAATGTTCCACCAGGTTATTTAGACCCAAAAGAGTTTGATTTGGTAGTCCTGGTATGTCGTCGTTAGCATTATCATTAGAGCTGTAAAATAATTCAAAACCGAGTTGCAACTATGCGAAAGCAATAAAAATCGCACAGTAAAGTGATAAACGGCATTGCATTTGGTTAGACTTTTTACGTCGTTAACAGAAGACCTATCCAACAATGCAGTCCACTACAAATGGAAATAAGATAAATAGGATTGATGCGAGCATACCTAACAAATATGGGATAGATAAGGTTATCTCCGGTGATGGCACAAGACGCAGACTGCCAATATCGTAAAAGCGGTGTATTGTATCCTGAATGCAATGAATGGTTCTATGAAAATCCAAAAAGCAAAGCATGATAAGTTTTATGCAAAATAAAGTGTAGCGCAAAAGCCTCTGAGGTGAAAATGAGGACTTCGAAATGATTGGTCCATAGAGACGTAAGACAATTCATTTGACTGCTAGGTGTTAGATCATTCGTAAAAATGTTTTTAGGAATGAAATAGTAAAAGGTTCTGAGCAAATCTCAGCTCACATTCATTTTGCGGAAGTTGGAAGTCCAAGTAGAAAGACCGTCTCCCGCGCCAAAACTGGAAGTGCTTCCTGACCAAGGTTGATGCATACACAGTTGGTGGTCGACTCAAACATGACTTATCGGATCCCGTTTCAAAACTTTCAATCAAAAAAACTTGCAACCGTATTTCAAAATTTTGTAAATTACATATCTGGTAAGATTATTCATGCTTTATTTTCAGGTTCTTAAATATAAACTCAACAAACCAACTTTGAAGTGATTGAATTTAGCATTTTAAAATTGTTTCCCTAAAACATATTAAACAAGACTTCAACTTGATTGTAGTATGACCGTTGTAGACAAAGTACTCCTAATTTCCCCTATAATTGTTTAACCAAAACCTTTTCGACGAATATTGTAATACTTTGTTTGTTCGAACTACCGGTTTAGGTCACTTGGGTAGCCATCTTGTTTTACCCGGTTGGTCGGCGTCCGGGCCGTGCCAACAGCCCCCAAGTCCTCTGTTCCCGGAATACATATATTCTGCCCTAGCACTGCGCCTTCTTTTACCTTAAGGGGAGCCTCGGGACACTACAATATAGCATGGAATAATTTGATTGGTGATTTAGCTTTCGACTTGAGTGAGGAACCCACTTTGAGCCTCTGGCATTGCAAATGAATCGAATGACTGGCATCCTGGTCATCACTGTAGCGTCCCGAGGCTCCCCTTAAGGTAAAAGAAGGCGCAGTACTAGGGCAGAATATATATATTCCGGGAACAGAGGACTTGGGGGCTGTTGGCACGGCCCGGAGGCCGATCAACCGGCTAGAACAAGATGGCCACCCAAGTGACCTAAACCGGTAGTTCGAACAAACAATGTATTACACAGCCCCTCTCTTCTTTCGAGCGTCGTCCCCGACGCTCCCCTCCGTCCGCCTCCCGTGTCAGCCATCACAACGTAATCAGTGCTGCGAGAAGCACCCACGAGCTAACCGTCCCAGTCGTCGAGGTTCGAACGCATGTGTTCCTGTAGTGCCATCAATTTTGCGTAGCACTCAGTGCAGCAATGCGCGCCTCTTGGCCCTCCTCTGGGCTTGAAGTCCACGGCTAGTGTCGCTTCAGTTGTTAATAGCTTTCCTGTCGAACACGAGGGCGAGGGAGATGTCGAAGATGAACGTCGATCTCAACCCTTATGTTACGAGATACCAGTGGTTCTCCCCTCCGTAGCACATGTACTTCCTTTACAACGCTAAAGTTTGCCAGAAACGGCATGGAGCAGGATAAAATCCATCAAAGTCGGGTCCGCTTTCCACTGCCACCAATGTAGCGTCCCGAGGCTCCCCTTAAGGTAAAAGAAGGCGCAGTACTAGGGCAGAATATATATATTCCGAGAACAGAGGACTTGGGGGCTGTTGGCACGGTCTGGAGGCCGAACAACCGGCTAGAACAAGATGGCCACCCAAGTGACCTAAACAGGTAGTTCGAACAAACAAAGTATTACAATCACTGTAGCCCCCAACGCTTCCCTATGTCGAATGGTACAGACTCTGTCCGAGCATTATATCTTCAGGAAGGTCTCGAAACACCACGTTGGCGCCAACAAAAAACCAACTTAAACCTAAAGGAACCTTAGTGAGTCGAGAAGGTGCATGTGCTGTGGTTGGGTAAAATCGATGACGCTCCATAACAAAAGGACTGAAAATGCTGTCTATCTACACGAACGCTAGTAACAATGAAAGCGATACTTTTGATGAATAAGCTGGACTAGCTCGTTACACAGCTGTGCACCGTGCCTGCATAAAGCCACCATATGTATAAAAATGCTAATGAGAAATAGACGTGAAGCCCTATTCCCACAATTCATGCTAAAACTCCACCTTTTGTTAAATGACTAGGCTTTTAGGCCAAGAATCGTACGACCACCGATGGATAGGCTTGATGACCAGCCGATCATTTCGTCCCCGAATCAATTTATTAAACGCAACAAAGCTCAAAAGCTCTGTAGAATTGCTGAGAGGGAACAGTGACACTGCGGTCAAGTACCTCCCCATTTGTGTGGGAGGTCGATAATTCACACGGAGGGCGCTTGATTTTGCTTGGAAGTGGGATATTCACCAGGGAGGACCTCTAAGAATGACACCCGAAAGCAGAGCGGGCCTATGTAATACATTGGTTGTTTACTAAACTCCCGGTTTCGGTAATGAACCACTTTAGGTCCCCACCATTGTGCATTCACCAGGTTGGCTGGCTACTGGCCTATTCCCGAGTATTACGTCCTTTTGTGAGTCTCTAGGAAAGTCTCAGGGCGCTATGAACCCATATACTGCACTGGTCTCTGTGTGAAATGAAAATCGCAAGGATTGCACCATCGTTATACACTCAAAACACCTCAATAGCCATGTGACAATGTGTATTTAGCAGCAATTTGACTCACAGTAATGCAAGATAATTTCGAATCATCAAATTGACACCACCAAGTCATATTTTAGCAGAATGCATCGTTGAGATCTAAGTCCAGTAGATAAGGTGTCAAGTATGTTATGATAACGGATGCTCCTAAAATAATTTAAAAACAAAGTCACACTAAACGCAATAAATACAAAAATGTGGAGGTTGAATAATAAATGCAACACCATTAATTAAGAATAGGTGAAATGATCCAATGTTTGACATTGATTGATTGTCACTTAAGCATACTAAAACGTGGCACTCATTGTCGTCTTCAGGTGAAGGAATTGAACTGTGCATGAACAGAGCAATAGAGTTGACTGATGTACCTGCACGACGGAACGAGAGAATGATTTCGAGTACAGCTGACTTTAGGTCAATGCAACCAGCAGCTGCGGCGGCCATCAACATGGCATATTCACCGGAAACGTGATAAACAGCGATCGGATGAAATGGCAGCTAAATTGACAAACAAGTCGGCTGTTAACACAGAACTTGAAAGCCATTGTGGCACCATTGTAAGAAAGTGGGGCTTTACCTCGCGCCGAACGCTGGCAATTACATCTAGGTAGGTCAATCCCGGTTTAATCATTATGATGTCAGCGCCTTCTTTGGCGTCGCGAATCTAAACGGCAAAGGTCATTTAAGCAAATGTCGTTATACTTTAATTGCAAAAATTAGAATTCTTCAAAAGTGAAATGGAGGAAGAGCAGAAGACTCACTGCAGTTCGAACAGCAAGACCTGCAGCACCGGGTGGTAATTGATAAGACTTCCGGTCAGTAGTCACATCGCCTGTACCAATTACCGCTCTTTTTCAGAACGGTAGTGCGCTAATGAAAAGCCAACTCTCTCAATGTATCCACTACATCTTAGGCACTAAATGAGACTCCCACACTAACGTAAGAGACATAACCACTTCTGGTTATAGTACGTATTCCTAAACAAAACCGTGGGATTTTGTGGTTAAAATCGCACAGTGGCATTCACGAAAAGTCGGTTCAAAAAGCCTTGACACTTGATATGAGCACACCTCAAATTAGCCACATATTCGATTAATAGCATAAGTTTACTTGAATTAATCAAGCAGGATGCCGTTGTTAGCTCTATCTTAGTCAATGAAATGACAGGATGTAGTGAAGAATTTGACTTAATTTGCAGTCAGCTTTTAAACGGTCTTTCAGGGAACAAGTGGTAAATTTACCTGCTCGGGTGCAACGAATGGTCTTTAGGCAAGCAAAATTCATTGGAAGATTTTTGTAATCTATTTGATGAGCTAAGGAAGTTACCTGAAGGGTCCATAAAAAGAGGAGGCGAATTTTGCAGCGTAAGACATGACCGAAACTTGACGTGAAAAACCGTTCTTGTGGAGAATTTGCTTTATTGCCAAAATCCTGCCCTCCGACATGTCTGATGGCGCAATTATGTGTGCTCCTAAAAACACAAAACGCAAAATAGTAAAGCATCAATGCCAGCGCCTGAGATAAAACACAAAAAATGTTCAAATTTAGTAAAAAAACAATAATTGGACGCAAAAACTACAAATTTTATGAGAAACACACAACTTTCGGAAGGTTTTAACACCACTTCCTTCAGCTGCAATAAACTAAGCTGAAATTCAAATAAACATTACAACTAAAGGCTTGATGCAGGCAAATGTGACACCTAAATTTACCGGAACTTGGCGTATATACGTCTGAGCACATCAGGTGCATGGGCATAGCCCAATACCCATCCTCAAAATACAGGCCAGCTGAAAATAACTTTGGCAACAACGGTGATGAAATCCACAATCAAGTAAATTAATTGGACGATTTTGCAATGTTTACCGACATCATGAACAGTTTATGCCCTACAAATGCTGCCGCGGGCCAAGTCTCACAAATGAGCACCAAAAATTTGTTCAATTAAGTGCATGAAAAAGGGTTACAAACCTGCTTTCGCATAATTAAGTGATATTTCGGCTAGTCTGTTTATCGTTTGCTCGATGTCCATATCGCCACACGCATTTGATACATCTGAAAAATTAGAAAAATATGATTCCACTTATCAGGCTACTTAAGATATCATCACTAGTTTAAAGGCGACTTCCATTTCGCACTAAAAGTAGCATTAGTACAGTGGCAGATTAAATAGTGCTATCATGCAAAAAAGCGCTCAAGACAGGTGTTTAACATCTTGACGAGCAACAGAAGAACAAATGTAAACGCGAAACTCACAACAGCAGTGCGTTTGAGTGTAAGCACACAAACACACATCACACGCGAGAACGAGCGAGGGTAGCTGGGATCTCAACAACTTCAGTGCACCTATGACAGGGCTTTTGCCATAATCCGCCGCTGAACCCCTTTCATCCTTCACTGAGTCATCAACAACGCCAAAAATAAGCACGCATTTAAGCTTCTTTTCGACTAGCGGTCTCAAATGTTCCACCAGGTTATTTAGACCCAAAAGAGTTTGATTTGGTAGTCCTGGTATGTCGTCGTTAGCATTATCATTAGAGCTGTAAAATAATTCAAAACCGAGTTGCAACTATGCGAAAGCAATAAAAATCGCACAGTAAAGTGATAAACGGCATTGCATTTGGTTAGACTTTTTACGTCGTTAACAGAAGACCTATCCAACAATGCAGTCCACTACAAATGGAAATAAGATAAATAGGATTGATGCGAGCATACCTAACAAATATGGGATAGATAAGGTTATCTCCGGTGATGGCACAAGACGCAGACTGCCAATATCGTAAAAGCGGTGTATTGTATCCTGAATGCAATGAATGGTTCTATGAAAATCCAAAAAGCAAAGCATGATAAGTTTTATGCAAAATAAAGTGTGGCACAAAAGCCTCTGAGGTGAAAATGAGGACTTCGAAAAGATTAGTCCATAGGGACGCAAGACAATTCATTTGACTGCTAGGTGTTAGATCATTCGTAAAAATGTTTTTAGGAATGAAATAGTAAAAGGTTCTGAGCAAATCTCAGCTCACATTCATTTTGCGGAAGTTGGAAGTCCAAGTAGAAAGACCGTCTCCCGCGCCAAAACTGGAAGTGCTTCCTGACCAAGGTTGATACATACACACTTGGTAATCGACTCAAACATGTTCGCATACTTCAAGGTGCACTGACTTATTGGATCCCTTTCCATAACTTTCAACTATAAAAACTTGCAGCCCTATTTTAACAGTTTGTAAATTGCATATCTGATAAGAATATTCATGTTTTGTTTTCAGGTTTTTAAATATAAAATTAATAAACCAACGTTGAAGTGATTGAATTTAGCGTTTTTAAAATTACTTTCCTAGAACATATTGAACAAGACTTTAGCTTGATTGTGGTATGACCATAAATAATTTGTAGAAAAATCGTGCCTCGAATACAGCAACCGGAGTGGCTCACTAAGGATCTACCGCGTTTTTAGCAGAGAAAATATGCGTACTCCTGCTACGGCATCTCCGCTCGCTAAAAATGGATAACTACACCACCTTTTAGAACCAATGGTTTCGTACTGCGTGAGCAATCCTGCACCACAATCCCGTTTTCACTACCACCTGTAGGTGAGCGGCGGAAGGACAATTTGTTGACCTGGTCGTGAACCAACGCAGCTGCTCTCCAGAGCTCGTGAAGCCTTCGCAGCAGAAAATTCGGGTCCGCTAGCACATCTCCTTCCTGTGCCTTTAATAAGCGTCTAGAAATATCCAACCTTCTCACAGCAGGGCTGGTAGAAAGGAAGATGTGGAAAGGAAAAAGGTCCTCCACCCCGTCGAAGGCGACAGAACCCGGTGCCGGCGTAGTGGCACAAGTCCCCCAGCTGCACCTGACTACATCAGAACCCTACCACCCCACAGTTGCTTTTGCGCTGCGCTACAACCTCCGCACCACGGCAGGCCTTTCAATCCTTTCACACGTTAGCAATCCAACCACCCGGCACTTTTTTAACCCATATCAACCTCAAAGAGAACTCTAGTTGCGCCATCAGAACAACGAGATGAAAACAGTCGTAAACTAAACTGAACTTTGTTATTCAGTAGTAAAGTATGAATGAACAAATGACAATACCAGAGTCGAGCCAATTGTGTCGACTAACAGTGAAGTTAAGAATAGGATTGAAAATGGCGAGCCTAAGCAACAGTGAGACTGGACGATCGAATAACATCAATGGCAATACCAGGGTGTGTAAGTGCAAAAGCTAACACTGAACGATAGTCATCAGCGAAAGAGTGTGTTTCGATCCGGTCGGGACCGCACCCTCCAGAACCTTGTCAACAACGCGGCAATTCGACGGTACTAAAAACAGAAATGCTGTTTCAAAGCAACATGAAAACGACGCTTCGGATGAGAACAGTATGAGCTGCAAAAAAGATAACGTTGCATTAGAAGCATCTATTCGGTGAATTGGAGGCCATAAAGCCGGGCAGCCACCATCAAGAGAACCACCAAAATATCGAAAAGAATTTTATAGTGTAGCGGTAGGCTATACAAATGTTTATGCCATCATGTCAGAAAGGCAAATATCCAAGCTCAACAGCATCACGTCTAGATCTAGTAAAAGGACTGATGGCAATCACAGCAAGGCTATGTAAAGCTTCGACCAAGGAGACCCAAACAGGTACTCTCCCAATGATCGATTGCTCCTTACGATGGAGTTGTCGCTTGGGATAAAAAGTAATGCAAATTTCACGTGTAGAACGCGAATTGAGTTCAAAAATAACAACTGTTAGCACTCCGACGCAGCAAATATGAGGATGATTGGGTTTTAAGCAAACACAAACGTTGACAACGAGATTATAATTATTGTTAAGTGGAAGTTGCCCAGTCCGGTATTTTCAGAAAGACACTTACTAGCGCTGTGCAGTTCAGCAAAATCCACAAATTATAAAATCCAGGTTTCACATTCCGTATGGTTCAACAAAACTTCTGCTGATACCGAAAGCACTAGGGACAATGCCTTCTTACTTTTGCTAGGCGGCTCCAGACTGTGAAGTGCCTCAGCTGCGCGCTCTTGGCGAACGAGTTTGTCTAAACAAAAACAACAGCTAAGTCAATGCCCTCTCCACTTTCACTGCGGCAAAACTCAACAGCCAGACGATTATCTCCGTGCCACGGTGAGCAATACAAAGGATCCATTTTTTTGTTACTGGAAACCAGTGATGGCCACTTTGTGCGTTGCAAATTATAGACAGGATTAGTGTGTCTCCAATGAAGTACGAGCGAAAAATTTGGAAGCTAGTGCTCTTTTCTTAAAAGGTCAAAATGCATACTGAAATCGAGGCTTAGTGAGTCCAGCGGTAATCGAAATCATGTCAACAGTTCTGTTGATTTCACAAGGGATGCGTGGTGACCCCAACTAAAAAAAGTTAGCAAGTGGAGGTCAACATATTGAGGTATTTTCAGAGGCCGACTCGCCTTTGTGCTTCAGAGGCCAGACCTTGACCGCTGAACACCCGTAAACAATACCTTATCGTACAAATACAAGTGGCCAACAGAGGAGACAAAGAGAAGACGCTGTAGTAGCCCGAAGAGCAGTCCCCTTTCCTCTCGGTTTTTATAACCGATGTTCTCGGTTGTAAAGTGGACCGCTTGATTTTAAAACAATAACATAGATGTAAGACTTTTTCGCCCTACACCCTACGTTTCTTTGCCTCTGGACTGGAATTAAATTGGTCTATTCAGAAGTACAGTTGTCAGGGTGATCCTGGAATAATAAAACGCTGGGATTTCTATGAACGATTGTACATCTGAAGACCAATGCCGGAAATGTTAAAGTTTTGACTTTCGTCAAGGATTTGGATAAGGGCAAGGAAATATCGCAGCTTTGCTTCAGTTGCCAATTCCACTAAATCTGAAGATAAGGTGAGCATTTAATGCAAACATAAGGAGTTGGCGTTAGAAGAAAACGATTCTGCTCTTTGGCGATATTATGGCACTCGATTGCGTCAACACGCACAGTCTTGAGTTACTATGCTTCACGGTTGAACGGAGGACTGTATACCCGTAAACGGTCTCTAACGGATTGACAACACAAAGATGCACATCTGTTTAACTAAGACTTCCTTACCATTGTGCTATTAAACTAAAATTCCAACTATGCATGGCTATTTGTTAGCGTGAAATCCAGCTGCTTAAACAACAATTCAAATAAGACTCATAACTCTCATTAAATGAATGCATAGCCTTGATTATGAAATAATATCATAAAAAAAGATGAAATACTTATGACGCGCATAAGTCGGTAAAAAGTACTTGTGATTAAATGAGCCATGGCAACGAGCTTACATTTACCGGAATTACCCACGATGTCGCCACCCTTGTCATCCCCTCCATCGTCCTCCAAAGGAGGCGACGGCTTCGAGAAAGCCAACGGGGTTTCCTTCGGAGGACAGCGGCACACCTGTCGTGGAACGCCCGGGCTGTCTCGACTCTCGCCTAGCGGACACTCCTTCGAGCAAAACACAGGCGACATCGCAGCTTCCGAAGTCTGTTAATGTGATGTACGCGGATACACAACGAAAGTGCGAAATCGTCCTTCCAAATGGTAAGACTTAAAGCCCACACAGTAGTACTTAAGAGACGCATTTCACCTCGTACATCCTAACAAAGATGAGTGCACATCTCATGATGATGATGACAGTGGTGTGAGTGTAGATGATGAAGCATAAAACTACACCGAAACTCTTAACCCCTTGTAAGGCTGCGAACATTGACTTGCCTTTAACGAAAAAATCAGCCAACAGTTGCGGCCTACTGCAACCAAAATGTCGGCCTCCAGTAATTAAATTCTCCAAGCCTTCTACAACCCAAGTATCCCAGAAGTGACGAACCATTGTTCTCAATCTTGACATCATTAGTGATGTGGCTGGTGTGTTTGCATAAACATAGAGATATAAGTGGGAAACTTAAGTGACTTTCATTACCTTTGCACCAGTCATCTACCCAAGCGCAAACCATTTTTCTCAATTTCCAAAGTGCAAGTGGCAGAAACAAATAAACAATACAGATATAAGTGGGAAAAGACAACATTACAACCGTAGGCGCTAAAATCTGTTTTTGTAACCTAATAACGAGCGGTAAATAAATTATTCACCGCACATATCCACAAAGAGCATTGCCAAAAGTGCGTTGTCGCCCGCATTCCACATTGGTGCACGATAGGCATAGGGTTTCGTCAAAGCGACCCCAGACGCATGCGGTCGAGATACTCCTTCGCTTTTCAAGGCATACGGTTTTTGCATGAATTCGCCTCCAGTTTGGGCAACAAGTGGGATGAGAACTGGAAGGACTAATGCAAACAGGAACAGCGAAACGTGACACCAAATTTCATGGCGAGTACTACAGACACTATTAGGTGTAACAAAAACTACTCTGGAAATGCAACGTCATTGTCGATTCAGACCTGTACTGTGCTGCTGTAGATCACCCTACAACTCACAAAGTTTCCGTTTGATCTATTAGAAGTTCCAGTCGATTGCCAATCTCCGGAAATTTTAGGAGGCCTTAATCTCGTCCCATCCATCCTGGTGGTATAACTGTACTCTAATTGTTCTAATAAGCACCCAAAGGCCGAGGTCGATCAGTTATTAATACGCATCACTGAAATAACCGAGAAGCAAACTGATTCAGGCAGTGTTCACTACATGGCCACCAGGCCTGTACGCTCTAATCGTGCCCAATTCGCTTACCTGTTTCGTAGGTAATAAAGGCATCTCAACGAAAGCCTTAGCTATTGGTTATCCAGCCAGTGGTCACTATGACATCCAGTCTACTCCGGCACATAAATACCAGAGTCATAATAACTGATGGTTCGGCTTACAACGCGCAGTGGACGCAACAAAAGCGTAAACATAGGTAAGGTCCCGCTTGGAATGACTATTGAATCTCGGCTCACAAAATGACTAATTTAAATGTGTTAGGTAAGTATCGACTAAGGGCTAATCGTGTGGAAGACACGCACAAGCGCGCAAAGCTAGATCTGTCTCATACGCATTTCGTACCTGATGACCCTATTTTGAGAATATATCTTGTCAATTGCTGATTTCCCATTAGTTGGAGTCAGAAATGGCCTGAATGTATGCCGTGTTTATGCAGCGGTAAAATACAGATTCGTCATTTGAAAAGATTCAACTTTTGCTCTAAAATTAACATCATGGCATATCCAATCATTTTAATCCAAATTCTGCACCACCATTTGGTTTTAACATCAGCTTTGACCAACAGCCAATGCACGCGGTGGATTGTTTGCACTGGACTAACATAGTAGGAGGGGTGCATGAAGTGATACGATCATTTGTGAGTGCGAAAATAAAGCCAAAATATGCAGCTGATCGCTGCTGAACTAGTTTGTCCGCCTGCGCTCGCCATAGGTCAGCGAAAGTGAAGCAAGACATGGCTTAAACCGATAGGACCCTATCTCAGATAATAAAATGTACACTGAGAATAGAGAGTTCAGGAAGAGAACTCACCGGATCTAGTTGCACAGAGGTCTGAGAAAGGCCCATCTCGATGAGGCGAAAGATGGGTACATCCGAGCAGTTGGTGGAAGCAACAGGATGATTGATTTGGATGCGTTCCTCACGGTCAGGCGACAACATAAATAGACGCATGCCGAACGGTGACTTAAACTGAACCGTATTGGATTCATGGGCTCCCTTCAGAGGACAGAAAGTACATACTTACAGACACTGAAAATTCATTAATTCATTAAGAGTAACTACTTGCATAATTGAAATGAGCAGCAGATTACCTTATGATAACTATAAAAATAAGTCCGTAAGTGCAGCAACTGAGCGAAATCGCCTCTCCATACGCCAAGTGATTAACATTTATGCACAAATCAATCATCCGATCGGTCATTAGTACTGAAATTCTACCGTTAGTTTAAAAATTCATCCTCAGGAGAACATTTCTACAAACGACTGCTTTTAATTGAGGTCAAAGAAAGCCCAAAAACCATGAAATCCCTAATGATAATCAAAAGGGGTAGAATCTACGGTAGTTGTGCAGGTGAGAGAGTTTAGTAGACTAAAAATTCAAATATGCAAGCTGTACCAGCCACAGCGTCGATAAGCCAGAAAGTAATAAGATTCTGGCCATAGCGTAGCAAGGTTTAATACAGAAAAAAGCAGGGAAATTTACGCATTTCAAACAATTCGAGGTCCCATGCGAGTAATTCATGCTAGAATATAGTAAAGGCGTAGATCTTGAATAGCTTTGCAACGAATTAACAGACCATGGAATTTTCATACAAAAAAGTCACAGTGAAAAATCGCAGTGATTTTAATTGTAGGGACGCGACACGTTAGTTGCACAAGCAAGGGAACGCGCGACTCCCACATGTCATATTCCAGGTACCATGAAATTGAACGATTGCATATAAGTCAAAAAGCACTTGATTTAACGCGAACACGGAACCCCTTTAAATAGATACGAAGCCTTACGTGGATACATTTTTGACGGCTTTCTGTTCCATGTAAATAAGTCGAGAACCACATCTGTGGGAAACTAAGTTCCATGGTAAATAAGAAATCTGGGTTTTTATGGAATTTTCACGACTGAAAATGGCTGTCACGAAGCAAATATGACTAGCTGCAATTGAGGTGCAAGTGTTGAAAGCCACCATCATTTTTAAGAGTGAATGCAAATAAATGCCACAAGATGGTCGCTACGCTGGTGATTCAGTCAGCATGAGTCTTTCTTTGGCTAACAATGAAGATGTAGCAAACTGGGCGCCAAAAATCGGAACACCCCCGACTAAACAGAAAACTACCTAAGGAAGCGACGAACGGCCGGTCATTATTTGGGTCAAAGTGAGTTTTGGCAAACCTGAAAATTATTTACAAAATCGATAACATGCTATGCATCTGATTTGTCACTGAAACAAATGCATTTAAGGACGCCGTACATCTTATGACTAAAGAGCATTTTAACGTAGGAGGAAATTTCAAGGAAATTACTGGGAACCAGAGCAATGCAGTCAAAAGTGCGCTGAAAGCGTACGTTTCAAAGGAATGGTTCATAAATAGACTAACATACCCTACGGTTTTTTAAGGAGAAAATAGGTATCTAAAGTTAACGCAACTATCACTAGGGAAGGCCAGGAAATCCACCTTGATGCGCTCGAAAACAGTTTCGTCAACAGGTACGGCCTCAGCGACCTCCCGCGTGAGGGGATAGACGTAGCAGGTTCCGTGGGTTCGCATCACCGTCATGGCATCACTCAACAGGTGAAAGATGGAGACAGCAGGAAAGCCAGCGACAGGCCCGTGGGTGATGGTGATGGCATTGGGTTCGTAGAGGAAGCGCTCATCTACGTCCAGCCCAGGGAAGGGCGTGAGGGCGCGGCAAAAGCCGACGTTGGACATACCACGATAAGCATGTCGGTGCCACGGCCAGGCGTTCGAGTGACGCAGAGTGAATATGATAAGAATGCAGCCGGCGATAGTGGCGAGGATGACGCAAATGAGCATCAGACGGAGAATAAAACTGTGTGGCCTGCAAAAGCCGCCGGAAGAACGACCTGGGAGCAGATCTCCGCCGACTCGGGGCCGAAGAACAAGAGGATCATCAGGATATTTGAACTAAAAAAGTGGTACAGTGCATAGAATAAGAGATTCAACAGGACTATGCCAAGAATGCTATCAAAGGGGCACCCTGTCTGAATCAATTGATATTTCTGGGGCAATCTATTGGTCTAATGCTAAACCACGCAAAATGAGTAAAAAACGCTTATTTGCAAAACTCCTACGAAAGAGTCAAAAAACCCAATTGGCCACGCAAAGGACAAGGAGGTAGGATGAGGCCGATTCTTTATTATTCAAAATGCATCACGACACACTGTAGCCGAAAGAAAACACAGTCCACCTTTCCATGGAATAAGAAATGAGACAACACCCAAAGTAAACACTAAGGCACATACGTAAGGTTATGCAGTAGGTCTAATGTTAGATGCATTGGATGCTCACTAAATATCATGAAAAAAATCCGAAAGCAAAGTATATCTCAACTAAAATACCCCAGCTTCGACCAATTTTTCAGCGTCAGACATCGCACCAACTGGGAAGCGAAGTGCGCCAAAGATCTCGGGACCTAACGTAACCGAATTCCCTCCAGTAATGCAAAATGGCTATATTGCATCTTTAAAAGTGAAGTCGAAAGCATTGCGCATATCATGTACCTGATTTCACTACACTGTTGAGATGATATTAATAAAGTAAAAATATTCTTACTATTTGCCTCAAAATGCACCTGCACCACGCTTAGTTCATTACATGCAAATAAGTTGTGTTTCACTAAAGCACATATCACCATTTTAAGGTACACATTTGCGGTAAGCACCCAAAACTTATTATTGCTCTATAACTTCGTTGCGATATGATTATTCTTATTTATGTTCGCAATGGGTATCTCTGCACCCTAAAACAGGGTCTCAAGTAGTGCCGAATGCATCGATTATACTGAGTTCAACACAATATTACCCAGAGTGGATTTTTTTGTATTCTTGTACACATACATTTAATGTCAATCAGGAATTAACCCCTCCAAAGGTGATCACCTAAGTGCAGTAACCTAGCCTCAAATGATATCAGCATATGAGCAGTATATTGTTTGCCATCTCAATTCATTCTAATGCCAAAATATCGTCTTGATTACTTTAAAATAGAAACCAGTGAGTACAATGTTATCGTATTGAGGCTTTCATGGGGGACGAAAAGGATATAATATAATACATTCGGCAAGAAGAAAGGAATTGAGCCTGTTGGCGTGGCCCAGGAGCTACCCGCCTGGCGAAAACAAAATTAGCCAATCACGTTTCCGTAATCTAAACCGAGATTCAAAGAAGCAAAATGCTACTTCAACCTCTTTTCAGTACCTGAATGAAATTATGAAGACTTCGGAATAAACCAACGCCATTACTTTGGGTGTCATGATAGCAAATATCTGCGCTTTCATCGGGGTGAATAATATACACCTCAGAAAGTTAATCAGGATCTGGAACAGCCTTCAATAAAGCGTTTCAATTTGCAGTGCTTTCCGCTATCTGCCATATTTTGAGTGACCACAATGGTGTGAAATGCTGAATGTTTGAGAGTGGGTTACGGAAACGGCACTTGAGAAAGTCGTAGTCGCACAATTTATAGGAAATGCTATTTTTTCAACAAAAAACAACGATTTTTTTCTAAAGGATGTCTTTACAGTACTATTGCAGTTAATACATGACATTTCTGTAGCAAATAAAGCTGAGCATCGTGACTTGAATTTGGATTTTCCTATTTCCATGTGAATGCTTGACAAAATAAATTTCAAAATGCATAATTTATGAATTGGTGAACAAAGCTGTTCTCTATGTGAATTTGGCAGAAATGCACTTGGAAAGGCAGTTTGTGTAAGCTTAATATGTCTTGTTCAAAGGTGCAAATTGATTATACAAGTGGAGTGATCAAATATGAAACTCGTAGTGCATGAAGCATCGCGACAGGCAGAGACTTCACTCACTCCCTTACGCTACATGAACTGTGAAGGCACAAACCTCCGCATGCACTACTCACATGCCACCTCAATCATTGGCTGGTGCGCGCGCTTGAGCACGCACTGTCCTTCAGGAAGGCTGCTTCTCTCTTAAAATTCCCCCCCCCCGCAGAGCATCAAGAGCTTCAAGTTTTCTCAAACACTCTCCGACGCGTCACCGCTTACAACAAACTTGCATCGTCTCGCTAGTGTTTAATTAACTACTTTGACATCATTTCTTATCTTCGAACGCATAGCAGTAAACATCACAGGCAATGTCCAGAGGTGAGAGCCCTTCCTTTGAAGTGTTCATGCGCATCACATATGCATCTGACTGTTAGTCTTCTAGTTTTTTAATACTTTTGGTCTCTTTTGCAGCTTTTTAATTGGAATGTTCATAACACATTTTAAAAGCCTCCCTTCTTGTATTCTCAATTATCTGAAAATCATGAGGTGATGTTTAGTTTGAAGCCTTTTTAAATGTGCTGTTCACTTCTCTATGTTTAATGATTTGAATCCCTAATTTTTTTTACCAATTGATTGCTGAGTTTTTTGAATGTGGTGTGCATTTCGCACCCTCAATGATCACTAGCCTTCCATCAAATACCTAGTTATGCTTTGTTAATGATTCTAAATGCATAAATGCCGCCAATTCAATCTTAGACAGAGGCCTTCCTGATAGAAAATGAGTGTGGACCTACCACGTGGTCCCCCATAACCGGTGGCCTGTGTTCGGATTGTGCTTGCATAGTCCTCCCAATCTGTAGGAAATAACGAACATCCCACTGAACCGAACTAACATTAGCCTTGATTCTTGCATTTTACATAGTGGGGACTAATTTGGGCTCAAAAACAAGTTTAATTCTCGCAGGTCTTTGGCACCATGGCACAATAGAAACCCGAAGATAATACAGTAAAAATGCCTAACTTGCAGCGCCGAGTGTAGGAATTTCTTCCTTCTCCTCCTCCTCCTCATCCCTGAGCTCATTCCTCGAGTGGGAGGGTTGAGTATGTTTTGACACCTTTATTACGTTTGACAAAACAGTGAAGAGATGGAGTATAAAGTAGTTAAGGGGTGGCAATATCTGTGTCAGGAGAATCGACGTGTCCTCCTACCTCTCGCCCAAATGGTACACATAAAGAAACGTGAGTATTACACCAAGGCCTCGGATTTTTTTCCTAAAATGTACTTCAGCCACTAAAAATAATCAACCTCAATTTAGATCCTGTTGGTGGTTAATCAAAAACCTTCTTAAAATAGCCTCCCAATTGTAGACAAGTAAGAGAAATAAATCCAGTTTACCAGTCAGAAGGCGGTTTATGAAACATTGCCATCCCCTTGAGAACCACGGCCTCTTGGTGCTGCATTTTTAGCTTCGATTTCTCTACTAGATGGAGGTGAAATCCAGTTACTCTGAATCTCTTGATTTTCCTCGTATTAGGCAAACCCTTGGTTGAAGTACCTGTATGCCGATACCACAAATATATGCATTTTTTTTCAGTTGCATATTTGTGACAGTAGCTTTTCCAGGTGTTTAATTCCCTCACCGCTAATTTTGTTGATTTTATGATTCATCAAGACCAGCAGACTTCCCATCAAAGCCCGACTCATTTGTATTTCCCATAAGACTGCCTATTCACGTGCAATTTTCATCCCAATTCGCATTAATCAAATGGGTGCAAGGGCCATCTTTCTCTGTACTGGTAGCCTACACCGAAGATGCACAACTCCTTAAGCATCCAAAACATTTGTGTCGAAGTTTGGAATACAAGCCTCGCCGATTTGCAGACTATTCTGTGACTAGCCAAACGATAATTGCAGATTATTCTTTGCCTAAACCCCATACCCTTCCCGATTTTTGCAGGAGTTTCGGCAATCGACCGCGAATTGGCTGATTACAAGGTGAGTTGGAACCCATCAATGTCAATTCATACAATCCTATCGATGCCACTTTCAGTCAAATTTAGAGTCTCAATTTTCCATTTTACATTTACCTATTAAGGGGCGGTGCCGATCGAGTGACTGTTGGATACCCAGTAGCGTATAATGAGTCCGCAGCTTCATTTGGCTCATCTCAGATCCAATATGCTAGAATCACACTTCTCAACTCCTATTCTTCACTGTAGCGCAGATTTAGTCACAGTTTGAATGTAATATAAAACTCTTTAAAAAATGCGAAGGTCCCTTAACAGCAGATAAATTATTTAAGTTGAACGATTGTCTGATTCTAAAATATGGGATCATCTTACCGCCCTCGGTTGTTTTGTGTGAATTTTCCTACAGATATATTCAAGAAGACTTTTTTTACCTATGACACACCACGTAGGCCCAGTCATAAGTGCCCGTGAAATGAAGCTAAGCTCCATATGCTGCCAGGTTTGCCACTCATGGACTTTCGAAAAAGTGGCATTTCGGCTGAGTACTTTACCCTACCAAACCCGTTGTTGCCAAAAGCATTTTTAAAATTATTTCTTAGGAAGTAAAAGCGATTAACGCCTCTCAGCATCACTGTAGTGACAACACTTTTCGGTTGATGTTGTAAAATTTATTGGCGTTAGGTTGACTGAGAACGAATGAAACTCTTTTCATCTCAACTATGTGGGGGTTAGCCTACTCCATGATTCTATGCAACTTCAGATTCATATGTAAACGAACGCCTTTGGCACTTTTGTAATGCTTGAAGGAGTGGTAGAGCGCGTAAGCTAATATGAGGAGGCTTGTGGTGTCTTTATCGAGTGGCCCGGTGATGGCACGCCCTTGGCGGGGCGAGGGAGGAATGAGGTGGGTAGATCCAGAGCGTTACGTTGGCGATAGGCGCGTGCGTGCGTGCGTGCGTGCGTGCGCACGCATGTGCCAAGCCAGAGCTCCGCGTCAATCAACTCGACGTTTACGGGGCTGCTCTCTCTGCTTGAGAATGCTTGACCAGTTGTGCAGATTTCTAAACTACGCTTTAAGAGCTCTCCTTGGCTCTACCTTCTTACCCCTAATTGATAGTTCTAGGCAATGCCTATGGCATTTGATCTTGCAAAAGCAGTGTTGAACATTTTGTCCTTTGTCGAACGGTCCAAAATTCCTCCTCTCATTAAATTTAACGTATCACATTTTCCAATTATTGCTGACTAAGTGGAGCTCAGAATTAGGGCATTTTTACTACGTTTGATAGCAAAAGTCAAATGACTTCCAGTGGAGGCTACTCTCCTTAAGTGATCGTGAAAATTAATCGTAAAATTGCATTTCAAAATTAAGAATAGTGCTGATGCCTTTTCAGATAGTGGCAAGTGATCTCAAGGTCGGGGTGAATCACTTGGCTCTTGACGAAGAGCGCATTCGACAAGAACAGTTCTTCGAAGGAATTCTCGATCTTCAACAACGCATTTCTCGGGTTAGTCTCCAAATATTGATTATGCTCTCCTAGCATACTCTAAAATATCTTTGGCGTGTCCAATACTTAAAGAACAAATTAATGATTTGATGCAACTACTTGATATAGGAAGGTATTTGCGAACTCAAGCACACTTTTCCTATTTACACGGCACTACCTTACGAGATAATCATTTGATTTTTGTTAACAGAATCCGGATTATCAGGAGCGATATGGTGATGAAGTGGAAAATTTGAAAAACGGAATTCGATTGAATGCTGATGTGCTCAACTACTTGAAGAGCATCACCAAACTCGAAGTGCCACTTACGGTTAGTGGGACTTTTGGTAGATCTGTTCAAATATACACACTGTGAATATGACGCTGCCAGTGTTAAAATACAAAATTTTCTCAAATTTCCTGCTATGATTCATGCAAACTGGCAAATAAGTTTCACCTTTTGGCAAATAGACAACTGCGTCACTGCACTGAACAACTAGATGATGTTCTCACTGAAGTTGACCCGAACAGATCTATTGCACGTTTTTTTGCTTCCAATCTTCAGTGAGTGGAGCCATAAATGGGCGCAAATAACTAACCGTCTACCAGGAACCCATGCGAATTCAACATTAGCTGTGCTAAAAGCGTTTTCCTATTGAAGGGTGGTGTATACCTTATTGGGTTATTATTTACTCCCCTTGAAATTGGTATTTGCCTCTGTGTGCAGTCTATTTCATGCAATTATGACTTGTACAAATACATAGTCTTCAGCCACAAATCATACAGAAACGTTCACACATGTATTTTCTTTCGTGGACTTCCATTACTGACAATCGGTTTTCCGAGACGATTGATATAATTACCTGTTAAACGGCATTATAGACGCATCCATGCATTTGTACCAATCATAAATATGCGCTCAGACTGTAAAACCTTTTACCCTAAACAAGCCGAATGCCGTATTTCAGGACCTGACTAACAAGATCACGCAGGCTGCAATTGATGCTGGTTCTCCAAAGGCTGCATCCCCGGCAGTTTTCGCAAGCAAAGTAATGTATATGTTCAAATATCACTCACTAGTATGGTGTCACTATTTTATTGTCAATTTATGCTTCTCACTCACATTGCGTTTGTAGCTAAAATACTCTTTTGTACTAAGATGGCAATTTGGTGTTTTAGGCCCTCGCAGAAAATGTTAACAGCTGTTGGGAGTACATTGCTCAGTTGTCCTTAATCACTCAATCTCACCTGAAGGACGCAGCCGCTTATCAACAGGTTCGCCTTTATCTACTGCTGGCTAAGTTTAGCTTTTCACGATTTTCCGACTTAATGAACAAGACCTCGTGTCAGTTTTCTTTCATCTTGTATGAGCTTATCAGAGTGGATGTGAAATATTGTCACTAGTGTACAATACTTTCCTGCATACAAATATTCTAAAAAGAGTACCAAATGTGCTCCCTTAATGCTAGTTTCACCATATGGCCAACGAGGTTGATGCCCACATCGACAAAATGATCGGACTAGCGGAAATGAAAATGGCTCTCTTTGAGCCTCAAGGGACTGTCGACGAGTCAACTTTGCTTGCTCAAGAACTTGAGGTTAGCACCCTTTTACCACTAACTTCTTCAATGCTAGTTTTTATTTGTACTGGCTTGGCGGGTGCTAGGGTACGGGGTGCATGCAAAGAATAGGTGGAATGAAACTTTCTTTGTATCTTATAATTTAAATACTATTAAGTGTGCATAATTGGAACTAATCAGCCTCAGTAGCTTTCAGGTTCATAGAAATATGTTATTTTCAGTAAAATGTGATAAGTATGTTGACTCAACACCAGTCCCACCTGCACATAAAATCGTCAAAGCTGGATTGTTAAGGGCATTTCAATAAGAGTTGAGCTGAACGACTGCCAAAGTACCTGAAATAGCTCCTCTCAAAATGCGTACGTAATTTAAATCTGAGTTGAGATGTAATTTTCTGTGTAAAATTAACTCTTCCCAAACCAAGACGCGTAAGATAGCCTGACTTATCAGTTTTGACCAAACGTCAAGCATCTACAATGCCGAAAGAATACTTTTTATAATAAGATGATGGAACGGAACGGAATTTGAAGAACCGCAAATAATACTTACTTCTTTACCGATAAAAACTCACCTGTGACTCGCAGCCGTCTTCATAAACTTGGTTTATGTTTACAGGCTGATCACGTTGAGTTGACACGCAATTGGGATCAGGTATGTCAGCTCACTGACATGGCACGTTACATGAAGCCTCTGCGAAATCGTCATTCCCGGGTTGTGTGTGGCCAAACCGTGGATTCGCCTGAGAACATAGCCCAACAGATCGTCATGGTGAAGGCGCTGATCGACTTCTCAGGACCCGACTTCGCTATACGCAAAGGCGAGGAGATGATTCTAATGAGTAATGAAAATCCCAACTTTTGGCGAGTGAAGACGACCTTCGGCGAGCGTGAAGTGCCCTCCCTTGTTTTCGCCACAATAGGCCCCAATCAAAATGAGGTATTTAAGGCAAACAGGTAGGAGCCATTTCACGTAAAATTAAGCTGAGTACAGAAAGAAACTCGTTCCCTAATGCGCAGACATGATTGATTGCACTGCTTTGCTAAGAAGTTGTAGAAAAGCGTTAACCACGGATTGTCAGAGATCACATGATGCTTGAGCTATGAATCACAGTATAGAAGGAGATTGAAGGATTATTTTTCGGTTGTCACACCCAATTTACAACAAATCCGTAACACTTTAGCCTATCGAAGTAGACCATTCATAGAAGTAGGTTGCATAACCTTATTACTCCGAGCTTCAAATAGAAGTGGGGTTGTGCTTTACAAAACACTTGTAAACAACCACCATTACCTGAATTGAAGCAATTGCTTTTGGATGCGTAGGGCTTAAATCAGATGAATTGCTCTAGGAGGATGGTAATAATAACACCGGGCATGAAAATGTAGTCCCGAACATTTACCGATCCGAACGCATAATAATTCTCTCAGTCCAATATTTTATGCGTACATTAATTGAGTGATGCGTTTTTGTCAATATATTTGTTACTTTGAAAATCAAATGAACTGAATATTTGCGTGCATTTTAAAAGTTCATTATTAACAAGTGGACTGGTTTACTGGTTATACGATCCGTACTCAAATTGCTCTGCTACTCTAATAACCCACTATGCACATTCTTTCACGAGCTTGAGTAAGGGCACCTTAGTTCAAGGTTAACAAAATAAACAACATCAGTTCATTACTGACTTTTTGTGTAACATCCTTTAGCCTTCAGAAAAAGTGTGTCTCAGATTGGAAACGCATTTTGGAGCGTACGAAGGGCAGGCTGGTGAAGTACTACGCCACTCTCTTTGAACGCTACTGCCAAAACGATGTAGGTTGAATGCGCTATAAAATGCAACTCCACGTTTTGATCCACTTTCGATAAAACAACTTCTTCACAACTCTGGAGGTAGTTCAAGTTAAATAGGACTCCTGTGCCTACAAAGTTGCTTAAAATTTCGCTGGTTTTTGGACAATCTTTTGGTACATTTGCACACTTATCTCGAAGCTCACTTAATATCAAGAAGGCTTTGCCATCGGCGCCCACTGTGTGCTAACCTTTCGAAATTGTAAATGTTAGTGAAAAGTTATGTTAACCGTTCTCACCTAAAGATTCGTACCTTGTGCTGGTGTCTCACACGTTCGATTTTTAGAGAATTAACTCCTAAAGCTGTGAACCGGAACAGAATCACTGCGGCAGGAAATCATCACTGACACCCACAAATGCCTCTAAAATGGCTTTACCATTCAAATGTCTTATGTACTGTTTGGGGTCTTCAGTAGCTGTCCACAGATTTTGTGCCTTGGTTAAAGGGGCCCCGTCACTACATATCCCACGCACGCACAACTAGTGCTTTCTGTCGTCTTGAATGAACAATGTCTGGAGGAATCTCCGACATTTGCACCTGCAAATGTCCCAGCGTTAATAGATGGGGAACCGTGTGTGCCATAGATAGAAACAATCAATTCGTTGAATGAATAGGCGGTAGTAAAAGAACATATCAAGGTATTCCAGGTCGGATCTACCCAATGTACCTTAAATTGCAGGTGGTCTACTTTGCCCACGAGGACGCAATGAACGCCTTCCTTGACGATATTGACAGCATTTTGATTGTGCCCAACTACGACAGTGGGATCCTCCATCGCGCATATGAAAAGTTCACCAACACTCTAATGCTTCTTTCGCGTAGGTTTTTTTGGTTAATCTAGTATTTTGCCTAACTTACACTTTTGCTAAAAAGGGAGCGATCATAAGGCTGATAGCTTCCAAATAACCTTCTTAACGAATAATCACTGATGGCGCCGACTTGATGCTGCATTTGTAGCCAATCTTCATACCCCCAAAGTCGATCAGCTGTTTTAATATACTTGTTTAAGATATGGAGCTTGCTTTGTGCAAAATTAATGAAGTTAGATGATTCAAGGAATCGGTTCTCGTGATAATATCGCACATATAGGTATCCACACACGCAATCAACACTTGTCCTATGTATGTACCACGTTTCCACATTTTTCGGCGCATTTATGGAGTCGTACTTGTAAATATGGTTGAGAAAGGCAAGTTCTTTTTAGAGACTTCGTTGATAGGATCTCGACCTGTGCAGTTCACTGACTAAGAAGTTTGTCGTATCTCCAATCAAACCTGACACGACGAAGAAAATTGGCTTTTGATCATGGTGTTTAAACGAATTACAGTTGGCTTGGTAAAAAGCTTAAGAAATGAGCAACCACTCGAAAATATCACTGAATCAGAGCCAAAGTCGTGTGGGTGAACCACTTCATAGGCTATTGTTTTACGATTGTGAATTTGCCCATTTTACAAAAGCCTGACAAGAGGGATATGAACACAATAATGACTTTTAAACATTGTAGCATTATCGTAGATCCGTGGATCTAGGCCTAAATGTACGATGGGCGATGAAATCGCTTTATTAAATTATGCTTTTGACGTCTCGATAACATTTTAACTTGCCTGAAGACATAAATACGCTATCAGTGAATCACAAATTGACAGAAGGTTGGAGATGTGAACGACGAGAATTTGAAATGCATGCAAGCATAGCAGAAGGTGCTCAAAGCGGCGCGGTTATGATGCACATAGTGGTCACGTTAGAACTGCACATAAAAAAGGTTGATATCTGCATCGTCAATCAAATCTGGTGCAAGGAGCGTAGTGCGCAAGTTCAAATAACTGAGTATTTGAGCTGGAGTTGATCCACGTCAAGGGATCGGTATTTTGACTGAAATGTCTTCGCTGCTTATAAATGCATTTTTATGGTACGTCAACAGCCCATCGGCGACCGCCGCGCGGTGCGGTGGCACTTACCGAGTCCGACATTCGGGTTCTGCACACACCACTGACCCTGTTGCTCAACCAGGTGGCTCATGTGGACCAAGTCCAGGCGCGAGTCACCATGACTGCCGAAGAAGTGCAGCGATACCTCAAATCTGTCGAGAATGAGCGTCAACATATCTACAACGAGATCGCCCGCATGGAGTAGGTCTTTCTTCAGAGAATCCACTATCGTGTGGCATATTCAAGCAATTAGGATTAACTCAAATTGACCGTCTCATGATAATTTAAAGACATTCTATAGGCGAGCATTGCGGCTGTCGAAGAGTCATAGTCGATGAGAGTTGACTAAATTAGTTGTTCTTAATGCTTCTCAATTGTTAAATCTATTAATTAGTGCCAAAATAGCGCTATATTCATGCAAGGCAATCTTATCGCATTTTGACATCTTTACCTTCATCGCCTAATACTTTTTGGTTGCTCACAAAAGTCTTAGTAGTCTCTATGAGGCATTGTGGCATTGGTTTCAAATCGAGATTGAATGCTTAAGATCTTTATCGTTCCTTGAATCAACGAATTTCTAAATAATTTGAGTTTTCCGTAATAGTAGGCGGCATCAAATGTCGAAGCGTCTAAGTCGTTGCCGAATGTTCCCCATAAATTTCTGATGGTTTCATAAAATTATACATGCACTTTTCAACAAATTTATGATCTGCGTACTGCGCATAAAGACTTAGACGTCATTATTTGTAGGCAATTGCAAAAAGCGAATGAAAGTCAACTAAAGAGTTTGGCAGATCGAATGGTAGACTGGAAGAGCAAAAGGAAGGCCTACGATAGGGCCATTAGGGACTACACTTCCGAGCCCCCCGATGATATTCTAAAGCACTTTCCCTCCACCCGCCTTGCAAAACCAAATGCGATTGAAAACGACTACCGCAGCCCTACCGACCGCTATGAAACTGATGACTACGAACCCTCTAATAAATTTCGAAACAGTAGTGAGACTCCCTCCTCTGATTATGGACAAGTCGCAAAGCAAATGGTAACCTCACATGCTCGTTCCAAGCCAAGTGGAATGAAGTTCACAGGTGGTGTGATTCAAGAACGCGTCTCTGGCAAGGTCTGGGGTGGGAACACGATGAGTCTGATGAAAAGCGCCAGCACCAATGATCTTCAAACTCAAATTCTCAGAGTCACAATGAGCACCTCAACGCAATGCAATGAAAACGCTGGTGTATCTAAGTCTGACGCTGTTTATAACACAGAGTCAAAGCGACAAAATCTTGGTAGTCGTAGCAGTTCTGTAGCGCGAGTGAAAGCTGAACTTGACGCTAAGAGTGAAAGACATCAAAGCACTACTGATGTTCAAGCGCAGATTACTCGGGTTATGAAAAATGCCGGGTCACAAGTAGGAGTACGTGTGATGCCGAAGGCGATTGATCTCTCTCGTGTCGACATTGATAATCTCGGCCTGGAGGTACAAAACAATAGTGAATCAACTGGCCTTGGCCTTCGTGTGGGACAAGTTTTGTGCCCAGTAACTATCGGAACATCGATGGATTTATTCGAAGGCCCTGGGGTGCAAGTTATGGGTATTAATGACGTTGACTCAATTGATCTACAAATGAGAGATTCCGTGGCCCGCGCAACTACAGATGCCCACAGAAGACTAAAGGTCCGTGATGTCCAGGCGCAAATATTCTCAAGGTCTAGTAGTCCAGCCACAGCATCGATTCGAGGGGATCTTCGCAGCGATACCCGGTCTAAAGATACCACGCGGTCCGAAGTTCAAGCGCAGATTGGGATTATTAACAAGGCTGTGGGGGTACAGGCTGTGGCGACAATGGAGGTTGTGAACATTCCCTCACAGAAACCAAAGAAACGAGCGGCCGAGGGCGCAGCTACATCTTTGTGTCTTTTACCTGAAAAGGACACGAAGAGTATGGGATTTACAGTAAGTGAGCCCTCAACTTCCACCGTCATGACCCAAATTAGTTGTCTTTTGCATTCACGAGGAATCCATTCAGATCTGGAATCGTATCTTTCCGACTATAAAAAACGGAACGGAATCAACCTAGAAACAGCTGATTTGTGTATGCAGATGCAGAGTGCTGAGGAAGGCATAAACGAGGAACCACAAGTTACTGGTTTCGTGGAAGGTAGGAAAATGTCACATGGACATTTGAAATCCGCCGATGTTGAAACGCTTATCTGCAAAGTGGTACACGACGCTGACACCCAAGTCTCATCGAAGCTCGTTCCAACGGAAGTGACCGTGGGTAGGATTAGAACAAAGGATATGGAGGTATCTTTCGCTAATCCACTGCGTGAAGTTGATATTGGTGTGCCAGTTGATTCACTCATTTGTCCTGCTGACATGAAATTCAAATCCGAGCTTTATGAAGGAAGTGACTTCGAAATAGCTGATTATAGTGGCTTGAGTGACCTCCTAGTGACACAAGATGGTTCGGTTGCAAGAGGTTCTGTGATGCCGGATGAAATCCCAGTTAACAGCACAGATTTGCAGACTGGAAATACTAGTAAATTGAAAACACAAGCAGCAATTGTATTGCGAACAGATAAAACCAAAAGTGCCGTAGAGGAGATTGTTGCCAGTTCGAAATACGTTCCAAAATTGAAATTTGTGGTGGCGGAAATTGGAGGTCCTTCAATACATGCACCACAAATTCCAACATCCGATTTGCAGACACAAATCAGTGACATGACTCGACCAAGAGACGCCGCCAAAAAGTCGGAAGACTTGGACGAAAACATGACCGACTTTACCCGAGGGTACGATACTGTGGAAGGCGATTACTCGACTAAGTACAAACCCAAAATGCAGACAACTGTTGCCACCATTAGTGACCAAAACATTCGCGTAGTTGGTGAGGTAGTATGCTCTAGATGCCACCAAAGATATCGCGAAATCCAGATGCAATTCGATTCTGATTTTAAAACCAATGAAGTTCAAAAGTTTTCAACCCAAACACAAATTTGCAATGTCGTTTCGGATATTGCCACACAATCCCGAGGAGAAGAAATGTACGATGAGTACATAGTTCCACAGCAAAGCCCAGTTGTCGTCAATGCTGCTGTGCAAGTTGCTGTAGAGTTGGTACCAACAGATATTGTAATGTCGCGATGCGATATTGAAAATATGGAACTGGAATTTGAGGAGGAGAGTGATGGAGCCACATCCAAAGTACGAATGAAGTCAATGGCGTGTCCAGCAAGGATGAAAGTGAAGCCACATCTAGTGGAAGGTTCTGGTGTGCATATTGCTGGGATAAATGATTCTGGCAAGATTGGCTTCAGTGTTTGTTCTGCTACCAAGGGTGATGTAAAAAGAAACAGCGAGTTTACAACCAAGAGTGATAATGATGCATATGGGGAGCTGGAGTCATTTGTTACATTCGAATCACCTGTGGGGATGAATAGCCTTTTCCAAGGAAGACAAAGTTCCAACAAGTTAACACAACGATATCGTATTCGACTGTTACCTTCGAAACAAGTGGGGCAAAAAATTGCACCATCAGATACGGTCACTCAAATGGTTTCAGTAATTAAAGATGCATCGGTGCAAGTGGGAACACAGCTTGTCCCTCAGGCCATCGGGATTGCTCCCGTGCATTTGAAAAATATGGAAATTTCGGTAACAAGCAAGAGCAAAAGAAAAAGTGAGGAGACTTTGTCTGCATCGACATTGCTGTATCCTGCCCAGGTTGAACTAAAAAGCAGGCTTATGGACGATGGGAGTGGAATCGAAGTTGTTCCACTAGACCAAGTTGAAGTCGTGAACATAAGCAACCCAGCGGAGGTAGACCCCCTGATTCACTACGCCTACTCTTCGGGTGGTTTGGATGCCGCTACGCAGAGTGCGACGCAAATACCAGAAAGCAAGAAATCGAACCTGCTGCCTGCCAGCCTTGTGATGGAAACCAGTCAATTTGATGGTCGTCGCAGGGTTCCTGAACTGGCATCTCAATCTCTTGTTTGCGAACTCCTTTCTGGCACAAAAGAGCACCAAGCTTTAACCATTCGAGCCAAGTCCGTGCCCAAAATGAACACTGAATACAGTGGCGATAGGTCGGCGCAGCACCTTGGATACTTGACAGTTGGAGCAGTGGTACAGGCTGTTGACCTTCCCGGTCAAAAGACTCCATCTTTGGCTACGCAGCACTCTGTTGAAGTTCAGGTTGGTACAAGGCTAGTTACAAAAGCACTTAAAATTTCTCAAATTCCTGTCGCGAATCTCAAATTAGAATCCGTGTCTCCTTCCCTTGAGAGAAGGCAAAGCTTCTCCATTCAAGCCGTTCGGTGTCCTGCAGAAATGATTACGGAAACGGAACTTTGTGAAAACAGTGGAATTTTCATTTGTTCACTTGATCAGTCCAAGGAAGTTGTGGTTGGAATGTCTGATGAACCAGTGCACACTTTGGAGTCTCCCCGAAAGGTCGTTTCTGGTTGTTGGAGCAGTGGTACAAATAAATCTATGCGGAGCTCTGCAATAAGCCTGCCAATTGAAGGGGTTCAGGCCAGTTCAAGCAATCTCCTCTCAAATGAGAGTAGTCTAACGTTGCAAGCAGAAGCTATTCTGCGACCGGAAAGTAGTGGTTTCTCTAACCAGACAGACTTGATTCACATTCACGACTCGAATCCGCAGTTCAAACTTGTAGTAGTTAATGCGGGTACACAAGGAGCTTCAAAATCTGCCATAGAGGTCGTCAGTGGATCTTTAACTCCAGATCGGCGATTGTCCACAGTGAACTCCACCATGATCAACCTTCCTAGACCAAATGTAGAGGATCACAGTGTGCAGGTTGGTGTAAGACTAGTCCCTACTAGTGTTGAGATCAAACAAATAAAGGTGGAGAACACGGAAGCTGTTTTGACAAGCAAAACTAACCTCAGTTCCAATGAAATCGATGCCAGTGCAATTTTTTGTACCTCTGGAATTCAGTATAGCGAAGTACTGACTGAAACCTCAGGAGTTCACGTTGGCCAGATCGATAACGGCGATGACATCTCTCTTAATTACCATGGCGATCAATTTACAACCAATGTAGTTTCAAGTAAAAAGTGTGAGCCATCCATTTCAAGTATTGATGGAACCAGATCCTGGATTAAACACGGTGCCTTCTCAAATGCTTCTGCTAATTACTTACAATCTTCGAAAGACGGCGATTCAGATTCCATTGGCCCAATAAGCAAACGTCTAATTTCATCGGCTTCTCAAGTGGGCACTTTGCTGGTTCCGGCAAAGGTGTGTATGGACAGGATTGCTGTCGACCAGTTGGCTGTCGATATCCCGCTGACCGAGTGGCGAACAGCAGATCTGAGCGTCAGTGCGATTCTCGCCTCGACTGCTACTGAAATGGTGCCAGTAATAACAGACACGACCGGAATTCAGGTTATCGAAATGAAAGATCTTAAAGAGCTTGGAATCCAAGTTGAAGATGTAGTTTATGTTGCCAGTGTTGTGGCACCACCAGTGAAGTCCTTGAATACAGCCTATGGTCCCACAAGGGACTTTGGTGTTGGAACTAAAAGCGCTGATCGAAAACAGGAAGCCGTTTTTATCTCTGTTCCAAAAGCAAACGAGACAGCGCAATTGACGCACAGAGCGGTAACCCTTCTAAATCAAAGCGCCGAATTACGAAAAGTTCATTCTCTTCTGCAGTCTTCGTCATTCAAACCACGATTACGCATTACTTCAACAAGTGGTACTTCTATGCGCTTGGCAGAAAGCACAAGTGTTCAGCAGTCGACAACATCCAAGCCTTCCATTTGCCGTCCAATTACAGGCATTTGCAACTCCAGTAACATTTGTGAAGTTATGGAGGATTCACACCCACAGTTCACTCACCGGCAGGCTAACGGTACGGCTTTGGGAACACTTCGTGGTACTGGTGAGGCTTCAGCAATATGTCAAACCCAGAAACGCACTCATTCTGCTGATTCACGCACACAAAAAATGGAGCAGCTCTGCGTTAATTGTCAAAACAAATTGTTTATGACTGAAACCAGCGTGGCAGAACCATATGATCCCAATTCTGTTCAACCAGCAATCACTATTAGAAGAAGTTCTGATGTGGGTCTTTTTGAAACTTCACAATCTACTTCTATAACCGGAGCCTCAACTTCTCGACGCGGTATCTTCTCAAGGAACTCAGGAAAGCGTTTATCGGGATCCTTCGAGTCCTTAAGAAGCCAATCAATGACAACCAAATGCGCCATGTGCCATACAGACTTGACATCTGGCGACCTCACTACGTCTATACAAACAAGCACTTCTAGTCTTTTGGGCTCTGAGGCCGTGGTCAATATGAGTTTGAAGGAAATTGCTGAGGCGTATGTGGGAATATGCAGGGCAATTGGACAATTCGATGGTTCCGCTGAGCCAAAGGAACGTGCATCCCTTTATCAGACTTTGAAGCATAATCGAATAATTGAGGCTGTGATTGCGGACTATGAGAAGGATAAAAATAAAGAAGGCCAATTCTTCCTCGAGTCAAAGGAAATTGCCGATGTTGTAGCGACGAAAGCTAAGCAGACCAGTTATGGTACAAGTGAACCATCGACGTATTCCCGTTTAAAGGATAACGCCTTAGTTAAAAAGGTTGTTGAAAGTTATGAGACCTACAAGCATAACCAAGGTAAGGATAGTTGCACACAAACTGATCCAGCACAGTTAGGGGGGGCCACATTTGCTAGCAGGGATATTCAGGAAATCGCAGAAGTGGTGGGAATGTTCGAGAAATCGGAAGGGCAAATCGCGCCAAAAGGGGCTCTCTATGCAGACCTTAAAGGAAATCCCATTATTCAACGAGTGATCAAGGAATACGAACTCAACAAAGGCGCAAACGCAACAACGAAACCGAGTGTACCTAGAGCGGGGGCGGTGCATTCTTCCACCGCCGCTTCAAAGGTGGGAGTTCTCAGTATTGATGGACAGGTAGCAAAAATGGAATCAGAGAAATTCGCTTCCGCAGATCCGCTGACTCGAAACGGTTCCCTAATCGTTAGAAGAAAGCAGAAGGCCAAAGCGGAGGAGGATCCTATCTCTTCATCAGTCAGCAGCGATTCGGAAGATGACATCATTCAAAACTGGAGACCCGCTCAAGTCTCTCCTTTGTCCTTGGAGGAGTACACCCGATTTGACGTGGCCTGCTCAGCCCTTATAACACCAGAGACATGGGACAAGAAAGTCCAAGTTGATTCAACGTATCAGTATTGATGCCTTCTTCTGTTGTAATACATCCATCTGAACTGTTATAAAAAGATTACATTTGTATTCTGCTTGATTTTTAAAAACGCTTTTGAGGTCCACTTTTCAAATAAATTTCACAATAGCCTGAATGTTTACTTTTAAACCGCTATGGAGACATTCGAAACAGTCTTTTGGAATCAGTAGTTGAGACGTGTCTGTAACCTTAGCCAAAAAGCTACTGTATCAGCTACATATTGGTGCATTTAAAGAAATGTTCAGCCTTAATCTTGGAGTTTTTTCTTGATTCATTACTCAACAAAATGAATGCTGACATGTGGGGACCAACAGAACAGAGAGGAAAGTTATTAACAATTGAATAAGCTGCGACGTTTACAGAAGTTTAATAACAGTTTGATGGAATTCTTCAAAAGTTTTTAAACCTGAAGCAATTGTATCTTCTTTAAAAATAACCACTAATAAGAGAATTCTTAGCCTGTGTTCATTTTTACTGGGTGTGACGCTATGCGCATATGATGTTTGAAGTCCCATATGAATTGCATTATTCACAGCGTGATACGTCGGTTGCTAAGTTAACTTTCGGTTTGGATGAATGACCCGCTTTGGGACTCCGTCACTATGACTGCATGGTGTGGACTGGTTTCTGGGCGATCACGGTATCCTCCAGCCCTTCTGTATGTCGAATGGTACATACTCCGCCCGTGTATTGTATCTTCAGGAAAGTTTTAAAGTACTACATTGATAACAATATAGAGCTAACTCCATCCTAAGGGAGCAATTGTGCGGCGGAAGAAGTGCATATGCTACAATTGGGGAGAATCGGTGACAACTGGACTGGAAATGATGCAACTACCCCAGTCCATATTCTACATAAACGCTAGTAACATTGAGAGTGACACTAGTCATGAAGCAGCTGTCTACCGTACCTGTGTGAGGTCCTTGAATGCATAAACATCCCATTCCTTCTCGACTTCTCTACCTAGCTAGATCGAACTCAGGTAGGTATGGGCGATTAGCCCTGAGGTGAGAAAAGGTGGTAAGGAGAAATAGACGGAAAACCCTATCCCCACGAAACCATGCCAAATAATATGAGCACTTCCTTGGCCCTAAATATGCTCTCATGGCATGATTTCAAAATTCATTTGGACGAAAAATACCGGCAGTAGACCGCAGACAGAGGGTAAAGCGGCACGGGTAGATGAGCTACACTACAAACTAGGAGGCCTCAAACGTCACACTCTTTCCAAACCTGAACCAATTTTTAACAAAAGCACAAAAGCATTTTAAATCCATTTCAAGCATCCCCGCAATTTTTTAATTGTTATTTTTTAAACAGTTTCAAAACATGTAATTGTTCTTGCTGTACACATTTTCCAGCTGGCATTCCGTACGATTCAGCCATTCTACATTCAACTACATCGACATCAAGACTGCCTCAAGGGTTGGCAGGAAATTTGTTTAAGTAGCTGAGACTTCTTTGGAGATTATTTGACTGATTCGTGATGTTTGAACATGAATCGGTTAGTTACATTTACTAAGCAAAAGAAAAAAGCCTGAAATCATTGTCTTGAGAGGAGGAAGACGTATGGGCTTTTTAGCATACATTGTTATTTCAATGTATACCTCGTGCCTTCGGGTGCTTTGACATTAACTAGTGCGGACAAATTTCTCGTAAGTTATACGGGATATTTAAGAGTAGCAAAAGGAATTATTGGAAAAAATTAGAAAAACATAAGGGTCCTCCAAATGGTATGTTTGGCTCGGGATTGGAAAAGAAAGAGGCACCGTTCAGGAATGCATCAACAGAGCTGATCAACAACTTGAAGAGATCTTCTAAAACATTTTTTCCCATACTGATAAGCTTGCTTCAGTTTTAATACAGACGGACTGATAGATTATTCTAAACGTTTTGGCGCACATTTTGCTCGAGTTCCCTTGGAATTTGGATGATCAAGGGAGCTGACTTAATAAAGTGGCAATTGTCACATATCGAAAAACTGACACATGTGAAATTTATCAGACATATGCGAAAGTAAATCTTAAATCACATTTCCTTTTCTTTTACACATCACCGAAGTGCAGTTGATTACCATGTTTGGGAAGCATTGAATGCTGTTTATAGAAGAAATTCAACGATTTCGTTGCCATAGAGTTTCTAAAGATGGGAGATGGCATAATGTTTAGGAAGGATATTCATTTTTTACGTACAGAGGGGCTTGGAGACGAAAACACAACGGCGGAGGACCAAAGTGTCCCCTTTACCATGACCGAAGGTCAAAGAAGTAGCCAAAGTATTGCAACATTTTTACGAATTTTTGAAATTGATTTATAATAAAATCACTACTACCCCTTTTATAGCGCTTATTTATTTGTGCTAGGATAATATCGTCGGTTGCTTCGCCAACGGCGCAACACCATCATAAAATGCCCAGTGTAAATGTTTGGCCCCCCAGGAAAAGCTGAAGAAGTTTGCATGCCCACAAGGAAGGGAGCCGCGAGCAATTTTTTACAGCAAATGCTTTCCATGCATTGCGCAATGTGTTGCAGTCGGGCAATGAGTCGATTTTCTTATGATAGAGGCATTCATCTGTGATTTGGGGCACAATTTAGGAGTTTCATTAAAATCCATCAACAGATTTTAAATGTCAGGTCTGGACTTGGAACATTAGTGCTGCAAATGCAGTGCAAATGAACCCTGATGGCATATGTAGGCGAAAATATTCGCTAATATCTCAATGTGTAGAATTTGGCCCCAATTTGTTGCCTCCGTTTTCTACGATGCAAAGAGTCATTAAAAGAGCATTCAGTAATATAGAATCGAATCGTATTTGCATGATTTAACATAAAAAGGGGCTTTCCGGTGTCTATCATACATAGTAGTCACAGCGCTATAATGCTAGGCGCCAATATTAGGGAACCCAGTTCCACTTTTGACTCATTCAATGTTGGTTGTGTAAGGTAAGCATCACCTTGAAAAGAAATAGGTTTTGTGTTGTTTAACATTTGTCATTTAAGTGAAAAATCTCTCGCATTTTATTTCACCTGTGATTGAGCAGGACTCTGAAGGACACTAATCTGTGAGTGATTATGCTGCGGCATCGTTAGGCCATAAAATCGTGTTTTAAACCTCAATCTTCTTAATATGATAATTTTGCCTGACAACAACTTGAGCGTTTTAGGAAGAACCATTTATTAATACTTGTAATAATGGCACCGAAAGATAAATTCAGCCTTTGTTGTGATAGCAGAGAATAAACCCCAAGGCTGCACCGTTCTGACGTTATCAAATTTAATTTACACAGGTCTTATTTAGCATTGAGCTTTTGACATCGTCGATTCACCTCGTGGTTGAAAACTAACCTCCATTACCACCCACTTTGATGGTAGACTTCAACATGCGTAGCTTCTCGCTCATGGCATCCGATCAAGTTCCCCTTTGTGGAATGTCTTTTCCTCCCTACTCTATAAAGTAAACTTGTGACCTGAACTAGACGTGTAGTCCAATTCTAAGTCCTAATCGAATATGCAGCAAAGTACTTTGTACCTCTCTCCTTTAGAGCATTTCCACTTTCGAATATCCCAAAAGACCCAGAAAAAGTCGCCAAACTATTGTTTCGGCACTTTATAAACTCTATAGCTATGTTAATTTATTAAAAAGGAACACATGATACCTTCGAACAGAGCGAAATTAGCGTACAAGACCGATTTAGGGTAGTCTACTTTGCTGGTGTCGTGTAAAAGCAGTAAACCAAAGATTGGTACTGCTATTAAACTACAATTTCGTCTCATTTTTATTCCATGACTTGCATAGAGGTATTCGCCAGCGCCATTCTCTTTATGTAGCCTGACTAGTAGGGCCTAAAAACATCTTCTCAACAGTAGCAAAGACGAGGCAGCAGCATCAACAATAACTCAACAATACCTCATTGCAGTGATTGTTGTCACCGTTTGCCTCAGCCAATTAAAAGCATAGCACACTGCTTTGCACTTTGCGATCATTAGTTTCGATTTTCACCAATGTGTGACGTCATTCATCTGCAGATTATTGTGTTGCAACAAATACAATTCCTGTGAATGTCAAACAAAGGGGTGGGTATAAATTAGTGCTCCTCTTCTGCAGCGTGCACCTTGGGCTTGTCGAGAAGCCTACAAGTTCCCCTGAAAGCTACTAATGTACGGTCTTACATTACTATTTTAGTGTATGACCAATTCAACAAAAACTCTAAAGCAGACGTCGTAGTGATGGTAGGCATTTCATGAAAGCGCAATCCAATACTAGGCTTGCTCCCCTTTCCTACCTCTCCTGTAGCATTACGGGGTACAAAAATCAAAATGCTTTTTAACACCGAAACTCTTTACAATGGCTTTGAAAGCCAGTACACATATGCAACAACTTCAGATTGTGTTTAATGACTCAAGTCAGGAATCGGTATCGTAGCATAGCCATGTTAGGAAAGTAAGATGATCCAACGAACACACAGATACCACAGAGTAAGAATTTAGCTTACTATTGTATAAGTACAAGCACAAAGTCTTAATCACTTTAACGCTCAAACGAATCACCTCCTCCCATGGTTTATCGGGCTTAAGCTTGATGGAATGGGAGATTTTAAATCTCATCCATTGCTGATGAATGCAAAATTGTACTGCTCACACGGCCCGTAATCAAGGCAATATTACCTCCAAATTCAAAACAACGACAAAAGCTCAAGAGCTCTCAGAGTAGCCTCGACTGCAAAAGGCACTCTACAGTGACCAGGGCATACCCTTGTTCCAAAATAAATCTAAATTTCTGATGCGAACTCAATCCGCCTGCCATAAGGCCAACCCCTCCCAGTTAGGCTAAACTACCCCACTGGTAGGGATCTGGAGCTGTGAGCATAACCCCACCCCAGATACGACATATACAGCGCTGGTGATTCCGAAGAATTCCTCGTGATTTGTCCGCAACTATGACAAGATAACCAGACAGCCTCAGCCGCCTAAACCAACCTTAACATCCCACGTCGCCACACTCCAATACTCACCAAAATAACAAAAACCTGCCTGGAGTAAAGAACAACTGGTGTATGAAGTATACACAATCGTATAATGACTGCTTGGCGAAATTATATAGCAAGAATGCCCGGAGGACGAATGAGGGGGACAAATATAATCCTGCAACCTACAAGATTAATACAACCAAGAAGATACCCCGAAGTAAATGAGATGGATTGAAAATGATAGCCGATCAAAAGTTAATGGCCGTAAGGGGATTCACGGTGTGGAGCAAAGCATAGCGTTTTTACGAATACAAATCCTCATCCACCGTGCCTTGATTGTAAGGGTTGCTTGAAGCGGGATTAGCGTGAGGGCCTGAATTGCCTTGCTCGGAAGGAAATCTGAAGTTCCCACCCATGCCACGGGATTGCTGAAGAGTTTGAGCAAACATCTCATACTTCCGAATATCGTTATCTGTCACAGAGCGACGAGCAAATCTCATAGCTTCTTCAAAGTGACGTCTTGTAATTTCTGGCACAGGATCACTTTCGGCTTCCATGGCAGATGGGTTATTCTGCCTTTCACGTTCCGCTCTTATTTCAGCCTCAATGGATTCACGAATAGCTTGTTTGCAGGCCCGTTGACAAATTTCTGTCAGATCAGCTCCAGAAAAACCATTTGTAGCTTTGGCCAGGTAATCGATATCAACGTCCTACGAAATTGCAACAGGTATAAGCGACACTCTGGAAGCCAACAAAACCATGGATATGGAAATACCCACCTTAGCGACAGGCGATCGTCGTAGGTTTGCCTTGAATATAGCTATTCTAGACTTCTCATCTGGTAGAGGAATGTATATCAACTGGTCGAGGCGACCCGGTCGAAGGATGGCGCCATCAATGATATCAGGCCTGTTTGTAGCACCAATTATAAAAACATTTTTCTTTGAAGACATCCCGTCCATCTCAGTCAACAGTTGATTAATTACTCGGTCGGCAGCACCACCAGCGTCACCAACGCTGCCACCACGAGCCTGCAACAGAAAGCACACAAGTGAATCAGTTGTTCAGATTGTGTAATAATTTGGGCAAATGCTTACTTTAGCAATGGAGTCTAACTCATCAAAGAAAAGAACGCAGGGAGCCGCCTGCCTTGCTTTATCAAATATATCCCTCACGTTAGCTTCCGACTCGCCAAACCACATTGTCAAAAGCTCGGGACCCTTGATACTGATAAAGTTCGCTTGGCATTCGTTGGCAATAGCTTTAGCTAACAAAGTTTTGCCGCATCCGGGAGGCCCATAAAAAAGGACACCCTTACTAGGAGTCATTCCGAATTTGAGGAATAAGTCTGGATGTTCCACCGGGTATTGAACCATTTCTTGTAGCTCTCGCTTTACATTCTCCAAGCCACCAATATCCTCCCAAGTAACATTGGGAACTTCAACTGTAGTTTCCCGCAAAGCAGAGGGATTGCTCTTGCCAAGGGCCCATCGGAAATCTTCCATCGTTACGGCAAGAGAGTCCAGGACTTCAGCATCGATAGTGTCGTCCTCGAGATCAATCAAATCCATTTTATTACGAATCTGTTGAAGAGCGGCTTCTGAGCATAGAGACGCGAGATCAGCACCAACATGACCATGAGCGTCGTTAGCAATTTGTTCCAAGTCAACATCCTCAGCAAGTTTCATATTCTTAGTATGAATGCGAAGAACTTCCAGACGACCCGTGGCATCAGGAATGCCAATTTCAATCTCACGGTCAAAACGACCAAACCGACGCAGAGCCGGATCAACACTATTTGGCCTGTTAGTAGCAGCCATTACAATGACATGGCTTCTTTGTTTCAGACCATCCATTAGAGTAAGTAGCTGAGAAACTATTCTTCTTTCAACTTCGCCGTGAGTTTTTTCTCGTTTCGGTGCGATTGCATCCAACTCATCGATAAATATGATGGCTGGGGAATTTTTCTCAGCTTCTTCGAAAGCTTTTCGCAAGTTGGATTCAGATTCACCTGCTAACTTGGACATGATCTCCGGCCCATTGATTAAGAAAAAAAAGCTCCCACTTTCGTTCGCAACAGCTCGAGCAATCAGAGTTTTGCCTGTTCCAGGGGGACCGTAAAGCAGAATACCTCTGGGTGGTTTAACACCAATAGCTTTAAATAACTGCGGATGGCGCAATGGGAGTTCAACCATTTCCTTTATTTGCGCCAGCTGCTTCTTACAGCCACCGATGTCGTCGTAGCCAACTTCAGTCAGTTTTTCATCCTCTTCCTATTACGTCAGTTATGCGAGACCAACTAAACATACCTCTCGTTTAACGGGATTACCCTCAGTGTGAATTACTGTGTCTGGCGCCACAATACACGATGGTGACGGATCCGTCTCGATAACCTTGAACTCGACCGCACGAAGATTACCACGGACAAGGAAGGTGTCGCCCTTAGTGATAGGACGATACGCCTCCAAAAAATACGGCTTCAAATAAACTTCGAACAAATCACTGAACACGTCACATTAGTGAGCTGCACAAACCCAGTGAGTCCAACAATTGTGTCGTCAATGGGAAGAACGTGAATTCGCTGGCCGTATTTGATGTCTGGAAAGGCCTTGATGGAAACAACATCACCAAGACGAACTCGAAGATTGCTCCTGACACACCTATTCATGCGAACTCTTTCATCAGCAACACTGTCGTCAGACAAGGCAACGCAGACAGTTTGCTTTCTTCGCTTCCCAGTTACGCTGACAGTGTCTCCCCTGAAAAGCTCCAATTCATTCATCGTAGCCTGGTGGGAAAAAGAAGTGATAAATGCATTCATACTGTTGAAAGCACGATGACGGAATTATCATCATTAACCGCATCTTCAACAATCAGGCGGTTTCTTTTCCTCTTGGCAGAAGCTGATGTCTGAGGATCCCTAGAACAAGGTGCATTAAACTTGTGCATGTGATTCAAAACAGCTCTAGAAGACCCAGTGAGGAAATTACCCGGATGAAGCCGACATTCTAGGCACAATAAAGACCGTTGACTAAGCCAACAAATTAAAACGCAAATCACAACAACCACTAATCTCCTCGTGGTTAAAACAAATTTCAACGTGACACAATAAATTTACATGTTGCCTTTCTATTGCAAAAACACAAAAAAGAAAATAGCGTCTAATTCCCCACATATAAAACTGTTTGTAGCTATACGGTATAAGAGCGCTTTTGATACCGGTATTCCAATGCTTTCATTATTCCTATCGATATGTTGCGTGGCTGCGTAATATTTTGTGGTTCGCTCTGACAACGGGAACTTTTTAATGGAGTTTGGTACATGACTAAAACAGCCTGCGCTGTTCAGGTCTTAGGTGCGTAGAGAATGCCATAAGGTTAAGCAATAGCTACCGTTAAGGCTTCTTTTATTCCGCTAGGTAAGAATCTCATAGACTTTAGCACTTGACACAGATGCTTCGTTTTGCTGAACTGTGTAGCCGACCGCGCGAGTGGTTCGTGGCAGAGGCTATGATTTTGCTCTGTGGTCTAATGCTTAAGAGATGCCATTGTCCTTCCAGCCTTGCCAACCGTCGTGGGCTGTCGCGACTCTAACAAAGACGAGGTTAAAAAGGAAGCCTCATTTGTAATACTTTTGTTTGTTTGGACTGCCGGTTTCGGTCACTTGGGTGGCCATATTGTACTGAGCCGGTTGGTCGGCCTTTGGGCCGTGCCAACAGCCCCCAAGCCCTCTGTTTCCAGAATACATGTATTCTACCCCCAGTAATACGCCTTCTTTTACCTTAAAGGGAGTTTCGGGTCGCTACATCATTGGCTAGGAAATCCTATCAAAGCTCATCACCGATGGTTAAAAATGACGTGCAATTTCGGAAGTTAGCGCATACCGTAAGATGGCTATTAATAAGCGAAACGACGCAGGGTTTAAACGCTTTGAAAAAGCCCTTTATGGATCTGGGGAAGGTACACATCAAACGAAATTCATTAATTGCACATGAAAAACCCCCTTCTTACCTATGTAAGATGAAAGAAATCGAGTAATTACCCGCCATTTGAGGGCTAATTGGCAAGGAGAGGCGCATTTTATCTATAGACCCCATAAAATATCTTAATCCTGTCTTTTATGGAATGCCTCTATTTGTAAATCATTCCTCATTGGCAAGCATCATCCGGTTTTGGGCAACACGAACCCAGTGCATTCCCTACTTTAATAAAATGAAAGAATATGCCATGTCTTTAGGCATGATTGAATCATCCGATCCATTAGCAACGTTGAAACTGACTGCTTTTTTACTGGGGTGTAATATGCTGGCCACCTGCGTTTTGTTACGTGGCGTGAGAAGCCTCTCAAATGTCAAGGGCGACGCTCAAGAAATGCTGTGCAGTAACTTGGTACTTGGTGCAACAAGCTGTCCGGGCACACCGGTTTCTGTTAGGTTGTGGGCTTACTTTGCTAACGTTTAACTGGTTCTTCATTACTCTATGAATGTATGGTCTTCCATGCACCTTTCGCCTACAGCGAATCCAGCGGAAATTGGGGGCTCTATACACCGTTTCCCTGAACCTTTTGTCAATGATTTCGCGCGACTTTCACACACAACTGCTCCAGATATTATGGCGTTCTATTTAAAAAGAAAGGATTTGCGCCGCATTCTTCATGTTTTACCGCTACCCTCGTTAGGTTTCACTTGAGCCGTACTGTAGAGATCTAGGGATTCTGTCAAGCGACCGTTGAAATGAAAAAAATGGCATTTGAGGGCTGCAAAGAATGCTGCTCTTTTAACGACACGCAGATGTACACACACCTAAATATCGGTAAACCAATTATCTTGAGATAGACGTATGCATTTTCCCATTTAAGTAAATCGCATTCTAAGCGCAACAGTAGCGAAGCATAGTCACAAGTCGCTTAGGAACTTTAAACATTTTACTTCGAGGGAAGGAAAATCTTTGCCACAATTGGAAAGAAACATAAGAAATTCAGGTATAGATTTAACTGAATCTAGTTCGAAAGTGGCTTTCAAAATGGCACAGCCACTTTCATTATCGAATTGGAAAACCCAAGCTGAATGTAGCAATTAACTAGTGCTGAACGCATAAATTATGCAAAAAAAAGCATACAGCTTAAAACACACAAAAGGTGGTAAGATATCATAGACCAATACTGCAGGATGAAAATAGCGTCGTGGTGTTGCAACTACGTCGAAAAAACAAATCATAATGTTTGTTCAATGTTTTTAGTAAGGGCTTGGTGTTTAATTTCCACACATTAGAACGTTGCGACGAAGGGTCCTGGCGTTGATTGGCGCGCTTTTCGCTATTTGACTTCTGCATCAGTATGGATAAGTCAAAAGCGAAGGAGGTCCCCACCATTGTACATGATAAATCAAACAACAAGACGTATGTGAGAGGGAGGTTTCTCGGAAAAGTATCAGTCCGTTGCGTAAATGTTTTACTTTAAGGGGGGCTTCGCTCGCTGTTGGGAGCTGAGCGATCAAGACACCGGTGTAAAGTATGCGGGGAAGGTTGTCGCGAAATGCGATATCCTGAAGCCCTCCCAGCGTCAGAAGATGCAGCAAGAAATCACAATACACGCTTCGTTGAAACACGAGAATATTGTCGGTTTTCACAAGTCTTTTGAGGATGAAGCCAACATATACATACTGCTCGAGCTCTGCCCACGGAGGGTAGGTCTCCTACCAGTTTAACGTTGTAGACTCTCATGGAACTGCATAAGAGACGCCGGCAGGTTACTGAGCCAGAAGCTCGGTACTTTGTGAAGCAAGTTGTTACCGGATGTCAATATCTCCACCTTAATAACATAATTCACCGCGATCTTAAACTGGCCAATTTATTTTTAAATGACGATATGATTGTAAAGATTGGGGACTTTGGTCTGGCCTCTAGAATTACCAAAGAGGGTGAAATGAAGAAGACACTATGCGGGACGCCAAACTATATTGCGCCTGAAATTCTCTGCAAGCATGGTCACAGCTTCGAGGTCGATTCGTGGTCCGTGGGTTGCATTTTGTAAGTAGTGTTTGACCTGATTATTTCTAAGGTACACTCTTCTTGTGGGTCGACCGCCTTTCGAAACTTCAAGTTTACATGATACTTATGAAAAAATAAAGAAGAACGACTACTTCGTCCCCGGTAACATCAGCATAGCAGCCACAAATCTGATTCGTGCCTTTCTCAACTCGGATCCACAAAAGCGGCCGAGCATGTTCAGTGTGATGGACCATAGTTTCTTTAAAGGATTTACTCCCGCCGGCCTCCCCGTCAGCGCACTCACCACGTGTCCCCGGTTCGACAATCTTGCCCGTAATCCCTCAGACAGACGGCCACTCTCTGTTATCGACGCTAATCTCAATGATGTATCAACAGTCAATACAGAGGCGAACAAAGACTACACCACAGATGATTGTTGGCTCACAGTTTTGTTCGAGAAGGTAAGAACGTTTTTATATGAGGCTTCTTAAATCAGTTAGGAGAACTACTATATGCACCCACATTGCAAACAACGTCCATAACTGCAATGGAGGAGAGTGAAGACCCGGCATGTGTCCCAATTTATTGGGTCTCCAAGTGGGTGGATTATTCGGACAAGTATGGCATTGGTTATCATCTGTGTGATTTCTCAAACGGTGTTCTTTTTAACGATGATACGCGCTTGATCTTCACCGCGAACAAGGAGAATCTCCAATATATCGAAAGTGGTGGCAAGGAGCACTTGTATACCAAGAATGATTACCCTCCTTCGCTGAAAAAGAAAGTAACATTACTTACTTGCTTCACTAGTTACATGCAAGAAAATCTGCTTCATGTGAGTCAATTTTTTGCTTCTCGGTCGTCAATTACTCAAGTAGCTCTGTTTTAAAGCTTTTTGTTGAAGGGATTGTTGAAATCCTATATTTGAGAACCCAGTAATGCGTGAAGTTTGCTTGGAGTTGTAGTTGCGTATTAAGTTCATATGATCGTTGGTACTTTTACTGTTGCTACTTTGTGCATCTCAGCATGATGTTTAACCGGGTGAATTGCTAAGGGTAGATGAAATTGTCATCTATCACAATGAGTCTTCACTTCCTTAATTTCGGGCGCTTTTTGTCGTTTATTAACCTCCAATCGGATGTTATCTATGGGTACCAAACACACCAGCTTGACTAATCTGAGTCGGTTTCCGTGACACATCTAGTCATCTCGGTCCATCATTCCCAGACTAAGAAGGCTCATGGCCAGTCTTAATCTTGGTGCCGTTCCTTTGGTTTATATTTATTGCAGATTCATTTTGTGATGTTTACCTAAGGCTCATGCTAGGACCGTTAACAATTATCACAGTGGAGGTGCTTTTTATGTTAATGTACTGGTTTTTGTGATTTCTAATCGCTGATGTCCTCGTCTGCAAGGTTGAATGTAAAAGTGGTGCGTTCTGGAATTGTGTGTGCGTAACTTCTACAGTATCGGATGAGTGAAAGATCGTAAAATGTATGATCTCACTGCACTTTCGTCTTCAATTCAGGCCGGAGAGAACATTGTACGTCGAGAGTCAGACAATATGGCCAGGCTGCCTTTCCTCCGAAGTTGGTGTCGAACCCGCATCGCGATCGTGCTACATCTCAGCAATGGGACATTGCAGGTAAGGTTGGCTTTGCAAACGCCCCTCATGAATGGATTTAACAGTAGAGTAATACAGGGGCCTCTAAATATGGTCACAAGTGTCACCACTCAAGTGCTTAATCGCGTGGGGATTAGTATCGTGATTAAATTATTATCTTGATCTAGTCAACTTAATGCGAATTATACTCGGGGTTTACTAGCAGTTTAATATTCAAAAAGGAAAATGATGCAAAATGTGACGTTCTGTTTGCGATGAGCTTCTTATTTGTGTGACGCGACTGATTTTTCCTCGTTTCTGTCTATTGTTCGAGTGCTGACATGGGGCTTATTAGTCTCAGTCTTAGTGATGTTCTTACACGTTAAACTCTTAAACCACTTGAAAAACCTTGTTTTCCTAGAAGTTTCTCTTTGCTAAGGGAAAAAAGACCGCATTTTAAGGACCTCATTTTCTTATCAGTTGTTCTTTAGCTGTAGTTATCTTGAAGGTGGGTTAATAATTTGAAACGGAGGCTGGTTTAGTGATATTGTTGGCTTTCAGCTCAATTTCTTCGACGATCACTCAAAAATCATCCTCTGCCCTCTGATGGAGGCCGTCACTTTTATTGACCCGAGTCGTAATTTCAAGACCTTCCGTTTCAATTTGCTCAAGAAACACGGCATCACTGAGGACCTAATGAAGCGATTGAAGTACGCCTATGATATGATAGATTGCAAACTCTTGCAACGGCAGTCTGAGCTTCATGCGCGATGTACTGGTGTAAAGAGCAAAAAAGGTTCTCGAGAGGCAGTTCAGAACCCAAACATTGCTTCAGCGAAGAAGGAAGATCCTACTAGTGCAAGTGCTGGTGCAGGAAAGCAGGACGCTGCAAAAGTTGATGTTTTGAAAAACAAATAATTAGGCTTTTGGACTATTCGGGAAATTTATCACATGTTTGCCGTCTTCCAATCGCATCGCCTCATTGATAGTCTTGAATAGATTCCAAATCTCGTGATTCTTTACCATCCTTGGTGAACGTTGTGTAAATTTAATTCCTTATAGTTTAAAAAGTTCATTGCAGGTCGTCCTGAGTCTTCGCATCTTTGGGGGTATGACGGTCTCCAATTATGTCATTCGGGCATCATCCAGCAAAGTACTTTATCGCTTCACTATTTTCATTCGTACCAAGCTTGTGTTATCGCGAAATTGGCACTCGGAATAATGGCTAGTTCTATTGTACGTGAGATCCGTTCGGTTACGTTATTCGCTTTTTCCAAAACCAAACCAGAATTATGTGGTGACTTTGTATAGCGGAATAAACTTTGACTCATAGGTTCACGTCCTCGTTTGCACCGTGTGTCGTGGACATGGTCATTCTCAGCGCAAGCTCAAAGTGTGATGTATAACCGCAGGCGTCATGTTGTCGGTTCGTTCAGTCGATGATCTCCACAATAGTTTGGGTGTCGATATTCGCGTCAATCTGACGGGTCTTCTTGATTGACGCTGGCCAGATTATAATCAACTAGTACGGTTTTCTGGTCTGCGAAATTGGGTTGAGTTCTGTGGGTATTTTTTTAGATTGTAAAAGTAGTTTGAGGGGTCTGCGTGGGGTGAAGGAGGATTGGCGTCCATGTTGTGGCTCGGAAATGGGGGTCAGCGAGCAAGCCACTTCAGTTTCGGTCAGCTGTCATTGCGCAAGATGTTCTGGTCAAGCGTTGGCTTTCGTTCAACTTCACAGGCGATTGTTTGTCACGCGCCGTTTGTGAAGGATCAGATTAATTCTATTGGCATCGGCTGCTCATGGGTTTTTTAATTAAAGGCATTTTAGACTTAAACTCCACAACAACTAAAAGAGTCATGAAAATAGTTCAGTTGGAATGGAGAAATCAATCTGGTACTCTCAACATCACCTCTATTCGAGTGGAGTTGTTCGTTGTGCTCCTCATCTGGATCTCTCGGTGGCTGTTTTTAAGTGTCTTGCAAATTCCCTGGGGGCGGGCCTCTACGATTGCTTATGCTGTGCTTCCCCCGCCAGTCCTACTTACAGGAGTCAGTAGACAATGCGTCAAATCAGCAAGATGGAATGGGGCTTCGCAGATGGCACAGGTCAAGGTGCTAGGATTTGGAAAATTAGGTGCCTATCATTCGAACGAAATTGGCATTCTTTAAGAATAGGGTCTAATCAGGTATCAAACGTGCGTTACCACATCAATGGCGCTGTTTTGGTCAATTGCGTTGATTGGTCTCGCTTGAACGTTGGACGGGTACGCACTAGTTGAGGGATGGCGACTCCGTTTCGTGCGGGTGCTGCTACTCATCGTTCTCTGCTCAAAGAAGTAAACTAGGTTTTATGGAAATCTTCGTGGACTTATGTCGGGGTAGGTGATTTGGCTCTTTCGCCCACGTGGATGTCGATGACACGCATTCACAACTTTCATGGAAACATTACGCTGTGGCCTTCCAAGTACACAATTATAGTTGCATAATACCCATTTGTCCATATAGTTCAAGTGTGACAGCAAAACGACCTGTAAACTTGAACTGAAAAGAGTCAGTCACTTCACCTTCCTTTTTTGAAGCCATAAATATGGCAGTATGACAGGGTTTAAAGTGAATTAGGACGTTTGTGGAATACCTCGAGAGCCAGAGCAGTTGTTTGCGTATTTTGGGGTAAAAGTCCCAGTGAAAACACTGTTTCTAGTACGAGGGACCAATAGCGAGGTTAAACTAGGCTCTCCACTCGTTCGTGTGGACAAAGTTGGGAAAATCCATGACGAAGTCCAGCAATAGAGCACGATTATATCATCAATCATTCCCCTCTACAGTGTGGAACCGATGCATTACCATGCAAGCAGATCATCTCACAAAGCCTTACCACTCTCTTGCCCTTCACAGGGACGAATTTATTTTTATAACCCTCTCTATCAATGGCAATGTCATTTTCTCGACGCAAGACGTTGGCATCATCAGTTTGATGCGCAAATGAATGGATAAGCGCTATTGCACTTGTGCCAAAGTTAGCGCACGTTCATGTCACAATAAATGATACAAAATACACCTAGAAATGGGTTGAAATTCCTATCATGATAAATCAAACGAAGTTTTGATCATTTTTAACAATTAAAAGTTGGTAATGCAAGCCTTCATGTGATCGGAAATGTACCCAGCGATGATTGCTTTTGTTCATGAAGGCAAACACCTGACAGGTTAGCTATGCGAGTCAAACAACTGGATGGACCTCTGTCCAAAACTAAAGTAGTTTTGGCACCATCCTTTTGTCCTAACAAAGCCACAACGAATCGAGTTTGGTGCCTGTTTGATTCAGTATTGATGAAAATTTAGTTTATCTCACTTGAACGGGGCATTTCTATTAAAGTATCAAAAGTGAGCTTTTTACGACTTTTTAAATAATAGCATAGCAATGGACTCTCGACGCAGAAACAATAGCACTATCCTCTGATGGTCACCATGGTAAGAACTTTCTTCAAGTACCAAAATGCATTCCATATTACGCGTAGGAATGTAATGCCGCGAAAATTTACATATTTCACATATTTAAGGGAAGCGAGAGCTGATTAAATCACTACGCTGACATGAAGCTTATTGTTTAGGGGATTGAGCAGAAAGTCTAGAGACCTCTCACACATCACCGTCACTATCCAGCTCTACCACTTTAATTCATTCCAAATTACAAAATCAAACTGTCATGCTTTGGCATATTCAATTGAACCGTAATACCTACTCAGTTGGAAGAACCTAGGAGTTGTGCGTCGGAGTTAGCCGCTAATTTCCAGCCAAACAGGTGAGAGGACTTTCACAATGTGTAACAGTGTACGCGTGTAAACGAACAGAAGTATAGCAAAGACCAAGTTGTGTTGCGATCCACTATCCAATGACATCTTTGCTTACTGTAAACAGTCGACACACTCACTGCATTTACGCCTTACACCACCGACGCATTCTATCAACAAGTCCAATGGGTAAGATCCACGGCTTCGAAGTTCTGCTTTACGTGCTCTTCTATTGCTCCTTTATCATTGGGATGCATTTGTACTGCACAAGGGCTGGTATGACCGTACAGCAACTTAAAAACCGTTTCAGCTGGCACTGACTATCTTTTCCTCTCTCATGCTACCAGGCAATTAATCTGGGGACTGTATGTAAGTCTTCCGCTGAACCAGTAATGATGTCTTCACAGAACACAGTAGGCACAGATTATACTGAAGTTGAAAGCTACTATGTGATGGTGCCCTATTTAGCCGCGTTCTTCATAATATGCCTCCTAATCAACATCCTCAATGCGCCCTATGTGAGTTACGATAACACAACGACTAACCGATTTGCCTGTAGAAAATCCAAATCACCGAATTTGTGTCAATCGGCATGATGATCAGTTTATATGGGCTACCCCTCATGGTAGTTATCGTCGGAATTATGGTTCTCTTAGCAATCATCGGTCGAAGTCTGCGTGGAAGCAAAATCCTGCCCCAAATGTTTGGCCTCCTAACTCTTGGATTCATCTCTAAGGTTATGGACTATGTACCATGGATAGTAAGTGAATTTACTCAACTACCCGTGTTTGTGCCGTTTGTGGAGGGCTAAGCAGCGTAACCTACTTTGCTAGTCGCTATAAAAATGTACATTGCTTGCTATGGCAGCGTCGGCTTTCGATAACCGATTGATTAAGTTATCAGATAACATAAATCATATCCTTTACTTCAAAGATAATTCGAAGCATACTTGCTACATTCATAGCCTAAAAAAGGCGAAAATTTATAATGGATTTGACGAATCATTTGAAGGGCAACTGCCAAACCTCAGTCATGTGGACACTAAATATTCGAAATTTCATTTGGGTTCGATGGCACCGCTTGCCTAAGCAGACGTTCCCATAACGCATTATCTTTTATCCCTCCCAGTGGAACCAGCCGGGCAACAGAAATAAGTCTTCCGCTAATTTGATATGGAAGATCCGCGTGAGAAAACGGGACTAACAAATATCCATTACGCCTTCGAAATCATACTGCAAGATACTATTTAATCCATTTTCCATGCTTGGAAGTATAATTGAGAACGTTGCTGCAAAGGTGCTAAATAGTTAGAAAAATATAATAAAAAATTGAAGGTTAACTTCACCAGAGAAATTTTTCAATATCTGCTCTTGCATGCACTAATACATCTTTTTCACTATTGACGGTATTAAGGACGAATAAGCTTGAAGAAAATGTGCCTTCAACGTAGCAAAAGATTAACTAATTACGAAGATAAGGAGAGGTTAAATAACCAAGTTTTGCAGTCTCAAGCTCACTTTGAGTGTTCCGTAGGCTTCAATTTCAACGGATGTTTACGAAATTGAGATAGTGTTTAGTACTAAATTCGTGGGCACATTTGAGTGTTTTCTTTTTGTGTTTCACCAATATGGGTGCAATTTAACATGAATTTTGGTTCAGATCAAGTGTTACTGCTTTAAAGATGAGTATGATAACTACATTTTGAATGATTGCGCCTTTCAGGTGTTACTGTTCTGTCACCTTACTGCCGCATCTGGTTTTGTAAGAGTGCATGATCCACCGCCTTTCTAAACGAGTGTGGTTTTGCCTTCAGGACTTCAAATGGCGCCTTCATGCATCATCTCTGAGCTACGCGGGGTTTTACGCCCAGGTTGTGCGTGCGATGTTATTGTGCTGTGACTACGCGAGGCAGGAGAAGACGCCAGTGGGCTGGAGGCGTCTCCTTTCCGAGTCCATCGGCTTTCCCGCTGCTACTGGTGTCTTCATGCCCACCTCCTTCGTCCTCTTCACCGACTGGTTACAGTGGCGCAATGGCCAGCATGAGGTAGGGCTTCAGGCATACTTTCATTCAATTCGCCACTCTGACCAAATGGTGAATTGGGATATGCTTTATCGGAGGTGCGAGAGGTGTAAAATTAATCTTTTAAAGTTGCTGAGCTGACAATATTACTTTCTGCCGATGCAATCAAAATCTGAGATAACCGAAAAATGGTAATATTTTTTAAAATATTCTAAAAATACTCTTAAGCATCGTAAGAAATTCAAAATCGAAACACTTGGTTGTTAAAACACAAAAATCTTTTCCATAGTTACCTCCCTTCGGCTACTGCCTGCCTGATGCCAGGACAATGTAATGCGCATCCTTTTCAGAAATGGTATTGTAGGCGTTAATAGCATTGACCTGCCATCCCAAGTTATATTTCTTCTCATGACTCCGCTCCAGGGTGATAAGAGGTCCTTCTTTGTCCTAAATGAATGGAACTTTCTCCCGACTGATTTACTATTTCCAAACTGTTTCCAAAGAATTACTTTTTTGGACACATTTGGGTTGTACAAGGTGGATCTGAGTCCTGACAGTTTGGTCTTCAAGTAAAAATGCACAAGGAAGTATTCCGTCTGAAGCGTCCAAACCAAGGTAACCATAGTCTTGTGGAGGCAAATCGGTGTGTGCCTTAGAAGTATGGAGCAGTGAACGGAGAGTTTGGAATTAACCATTGATGTATTTGTTTTCCTCAACGAAAAATGTAATTAAAGAGCCATTCCGCATCATAAGGCAGTCATTGAATGATGTGTTAATATAACATGCAAGGAAAGAAGAAGGTATGTTTCCCATTTGCTTGGCTTGTACAACTTTCCCAATTAGTGTGGATGTCACCGATTGTTGCAGTGCCCGCATTAGAGGTCAGTAAAGGTCCTGAGTTCTTGGCGTGTTAGTCTTTTACCTGTAACACACAATTCGTCTCCCATCTTCCATAACGTCTGCATCTCTTAGACTGGGTTCAACACAGTCCGTGAAGCGTCCAAGCTTGAGTCACATCAGCTCCTCTCAGTTGACGTTTATGGTGGTTCAAAATATAAAGATTTGGTGGGAAGCACAAAGGGGTATCGCGCCAATAAAATGACTTAATTATACGCTTTACAGCTCACATTAACTACATCATTTTGATGCGATCTTATGCGTTATAGTGAGCCATTGCAGCAAGCTATTCCGAAAACCTTTTGGAGCGAGTGCTATTAATAGTCGCACAGCCGGATGGAAGCGTAGCCGTCAAATAAGCTTAAATTGTCTCACGAAGCTATGCTGAGACGATTTTGCGGATCACACCTCCTAGCGCAAGTGCATTCCGTGGAAAGTGAAGAAAAAGAGCAATCAAACACTTAGCAAATAAAATAGCAAATCACTGTACACATTCCTCACCCATACGCTTTCCTTCCCATTCTTTTACATAGGCCATTGTTCCAAAAATTACCAGCATGTAGGGGAAAGAGCCTATTAAAATTTTGTGTAGGAGGAAAGACATTTGATCCCAACGTCAGCCATGTTTTTCAGCAGCTCCACAGCGCCGGGACCTTCACCCCTTCTGTGTGCTGCAATAGAGGAAGGGCAGTTATTGGCTTTGTGCTGCTCAAGCAGGCTCGCGTTTCTTATTACCAATCGCCATTGGTAGGCACGTCCTCCCAAAGTCGGAACCATTCAATAAAAGGCCAACTTTATGGTAGATTTGAGGAGTTTTTATTATTCCTTTACTTCTCCTTCTCACTTTGCTCTCATTTCTGTACTACTCAGATGGTTGTTTGGAAGAGGTATTGTTTGTTTTCGCAATTAATATCACAATTGGCTTTTTCAAATCGTTCAAGTCTTTACGTAGAGGCTAGTTGCCTTACTTGATCGAGTTCGCTAACTTCTGCAGCCAGCTTAGTTTCCGAGCCTTCTCCGAAGTCACAATAAGCCCTAGTGAGATGGAGGCAAAGAGATTTATCATTTGTGCGTGGTCAGACTTGAGAGCCGTCGGCATGACACTTCGGCCACACCACCAAGCGTGAGTACAAGCTGCGAAGACTGGGGAGCCTGCGTAGTTGAAACTACACTTCAATACTTTGATCGCATGAATTACTGACCGTATTTTCAGCTATATTGAGAAGTCATTCTTAGATCAATGGCTCAATTGTGAGTCACTTAAATCAGGTATTTTAATAAGCCAACAAAGTCAACAGATGTAAACAAACTATTCCTTTTATTGGCATATAAAAACTTGGTAAGTCCCACTTTATAGCTATGATGCGTAAATTACTTTTACAAAATTCTGTGAATGTCCTGAAAAGTCTCTCAGCTCATGTTACTCCCATTTTTTAATTATCTTAGTTTGAATGGAGCGGACCCTTCCAGATGGCTCCCAAACAACTTCTTGGTAAAGCCACAGTGGTGCGGACTCTTTCGTTGGGTCGAATTCTCCTTCGTGCATTGCGAATTACCTTTTGGTGTTTGGTGCACAAATACGCCATTTGTTCTGTCAACTTCATGAACGTTCTTGCGGCACCTTTTGAACGAATACTCAAGGGTAGGGATATGCCAGTGGACTGGTTCCTTCTGTGCTTTGCCGCCTACATGTTCACCGTTCGTTTCAACGTCTACTACGTCATTTTCTACAACCTATCGCGGCTTTTGGGAGACCTCCAGCAGCTTCTTCTCTCACCTGCATTTAACCCAAACACCACCCAGCTTGTCAAGGGCGACGCTAACGCAGAAAGGATATGGAAGGAGGCCTCGCTGATTGAACGGTGGCTAAGAGTGGAAGTTAAGACAGAGTGCTTGATGCCAGAGGGTCCCTGTTGCGTAATGGCCGCATTTACATCGTCGGAAATTTGGAGGTACTTTAGTACCTCGAAAAACTTATTCCCATGTTACACAAGATTAAGAAACTAAATGACTAAAATAACCTGTATCACATGTGATTTCATGCTTTTCGATGTTCTACTGTTTCATTCTTATTTATATTGCCGCCTAATTATCTTTTTTCTGCACTCAGACACTTTGACGTTGGCTTGTACAATGTTTTAAAGCAGTAAGTCAAGATGTGGTTTAAGATTTCTTTTAATCGCACTGCGCAATGTTTAGGTCAAAGGCTTTCTAGCCTTCTTGTTTTCGCACTGTTGAGTAAATCCTGTCACTAAACAGTGATTCATATAGCCCTAGTAACCTCAGCTATTGTCTCTTCACCAATTTTTTCCACCTGTTTGCAGCAATGGTTTGTGAAATTCCGTACATTGTTTCCAAGATATGCATCCTTCCTCATGACTACCATCTACCATGAGCCTTTGGATTTTTGGATAATCTAGGATTCGGTTTGTCTATTTAAAGCTATATCTACATTCCTTGGATGGAGTTGATAATATCAGCGCTTGGCAAAGGTGCGACGAAGGGTAACAAAAAACAAAGCTCCCTCGTCAGAACTTTTGCAGCCTTATTTGGAGCTGCTTTTACCTACATATTTGTTCTCACTTTTCACAGCTGGAGTGAAGGAAATTGTAAGTCTATCTCCATCTTTAATGGCTTAATTAACCCAGTTCTACCTTACTTTGTCAAATTTAATGTTCATACATTGCAAGAACTTTTTTGAAGTTCTCTCCTATGCAATCTAAGAGGCTTTTCAAGACAAAATTATAACTGTTATTTAATAAATCAAACAATAACCATGTTACGAGTACACAGAAAATTCTTTTTAAATCCATTTCATGTATCTGATTGCATGATCTTGATCGAAATCGGACGACCCCATGAACCCCAGGCAACATGACTGGACAAGAGTAGTTTGATCGCGTTTACGCAACACTGTCATGCCAAGCATGTCAGTTGCGGATTAGCATCATGAGATGGCAGAACTTCTGCGTAGTTTATAGATTAAACACAATACATTTACTTTTACTCTTAGGCCTATGGGTTTCGATCAGTTTCAGTCTCTGGATAATTGAAAGATTCGTTATTCATGCCAACAAAGTGTATGCAATTTGTGACTCGTTGGTAAGCGCTTAGAAGGTTCTAATGTCATTGAAGTGCCACTCAATTTACCTGTGCTTACCGAAGCCGTTATTTCACCAATGTAGTCGAGACACTTGTCGCCATCTTGGGAACAGAGGATTCGGTGTTCGGGATTCGCCCTACTCCAGACATGTAATATGATGAGTTTCTTTTGCTTCTTAACCAACTTCGATTCCGGCTGGTTCTTCATTAAGACAATGCTTGCACATCCATGTGAGTAATGTCTGTGAACACATAATGGCACTCTAAATTAGCTGAATGTACTCAATATGGGCTTGACAATCCTCTCTCTTGCACCATTGTTTAAATAAACAGTGGAGAATTAAAACTGAACTGTGCCGTTGAGTTAGTGTTTGAATTCCAGATATTGAAAACCACAGTTTAGCTGGTAATACACGGTGAGTACCTAGGTGCGAAATTTAATGGTTTGTTGAGGTGACCGCCGAGTAGGGTTGGTAAACCTAGTATATGCCGCCCGCATCGGTAGCACCACCGGCACCTGCGACCAACATTTTGCCAACCTCTATGTTCATAAATGAATGCATTAGTACAAGTACGTCGCCCATACAAACTTCGCTTCATAAGCACACTGGTAAACAAGGAGCGAATCGGGCTAATTTCATGCCTTCTGTTTGATCAAAGCACCATGTGGTTCAAACTGATGACACGCACCACAACCCCCACTTTTATTTCAATGTAAAGTAAATGTAGAATTAAAGGTGAACTAATGTTTTGCCTGCCAAACCACCTGCTATTTCGTTCGACTACCTAACATGTTACATTCGGGAATGCCGAGCTGTCTCGTATTTGTGGCAGAATATACTTGGACACAGGTCGGTACAAATCGCGCTTAGGCACTCTTGGCTTTCTGACCTCTCGCCCTGTACTGTAGACCAACTCCACGTTTTGCTACAATTTGTATGGTGTGGTTCCAAAGCATTTTTAAGAGAATAGCGATCTTGTGAAAGTTTGCTATGAACCGGAGAAATTGGCTCAGCTATCATTGTTCCGTTTTTTACTGTTCTAGGCGGCAGCCCTGAAAGGTAATCAAAACATCGTACATTTCTATGCGGGAAATGGCACTATTATTGCTGGCTTTTGGTTCACGCCCTAAAGCGTTCATTCTGATGAGAAGCTTGTGAAGGAGTGTTTAAAAGCATCAGAGATCCGCAAAGCTTATTCGCGTGATTGCAGGCAGATCATACCGACTAGAATACCGGGAGGGTTTACAATAAGGAAACTGCTAGTATCCAGCAACGGCAGCTACAGTTAAGGAACGATTGCCGCATGAGTTGGAGAGTATTCTGTAACTGGCACTAAACATACGCTCTGAAGATGTTAGCGGTCTAGATATGCTTTGACACATTTCCTACCACGAGGAAGCATTGGTTAAGACTTTCGACCCCAAAGCCGTACGATTGATTGAAACGAGGGCACCATTAGCACGTAAACGCTTTTAGAATTTGTTGAGAATTAGCTGATATCATTTGACCTTTATTATCTTGAAGCCACTACGATTAATTGTACCCGAACTGTTTTTTTTAGATGCACTTCTACTCTTCTCCTCTGTACTCTACTGCTCATATCAAATGAAACTCGCTCTGAAGACGTAGGTATTGATGATATTACTCTCTTTCGAATGGAGATGGGCATAGGGTATGTGTTTGACTAGAAATAATAAAAGTTGCTTTCAAAATGGGATATATGCACTTCTGGTACTTGTTTGGACTGTGAAACATTTATTAGCTTAGGTTGAAAAGAATCAGTGCAGACTCAAGAGGAACGGGTTGATGGACTCTTCGCCGCTTTAGGAGACTCAGAGTTGTCGTCTTGCATGAAGTGCTAATCGTTCTCCCACCTCCTGCCTTAAAGAGACATTCAAAACAAGCTATTTATTCATTTGCAATCCACTTTTTCATAAATGATACGCATTGACAAAGACGCCACATTCAGTCCTTAACTAGATAGATTTGGTGATAAATTCCCAACCATAGGTGAAAACACTACAGAAATCTACATCAACGATGCATTTTAATTTGTGAAAATTTTAGCGCAAAGCTAAGGCAATTCAAATCCACAGCCTCATCGGATTAACAAAATTACAGCAAAGTAGCCTTCATGGGATGCCGTGTAGCGTCTCGATGCCTCCTTGAAGGTAAAGTCAGACAAGGTGGAATGCATATATTTTAGAAAGAGAGGAATTGGGGGCTGTTGGCACGGTCCGAAGGATGGCCAACCGGCTAGTACAACATAGCCACCCAAGTGACCGAAACCGGCAGTTTGAACAAACAAAGTAATACCTGTTGGACCAAATAATTAATTATGATCCAAGTGCAGAAATGTTTCTTAAATTTAAAAACGAAACGCTATCGCTACTGAGTTGTGACTCCGTACACTATCCACCACTATGAAAATGGTGCTTAAACTCAGCACTGCTGGTTAAAGTCAGATTCACCCCCCGCTTTCATACAAACAAAACGCATCTCAGAATAGCATTAATGGCGAAGGGTCCCAAAGTGTGAGTATGTGCGAGGCCAAGGGGCAAGGGTGTCTATGCATAGGCGAATACGAGGTTATCAACTACAACGGAAATGCAACAGTCCACTCCGCACTTGCAATATGCAAATGAACAGACGCTAATTGCGTCTGTGAAACTTTCAAGTTAAGTGAAACGCTATGGGTAAATAAAATACATGGGTTTTTGCTTAGTAATGTGACTTATGAACTAACAGTTCCAATCATACCAGGAAGACATCCGAATTGAAGACAAATCTGAGTACCGTTTCTAATAAAATTAAGGTGAGAACACACCCAGTGGTACTATAGTCATGGTATTCGAGAAGAATTTTCAGCACAATTGTAGGTTCAACCAACAGATCCGCCATCTGCTACATTAGAACCACTTATTTGAAAAGGTTTTGAGGATGCATGCCGACAACTTCGAGGGTAAAATTTTAGAAGCCCTACCTAACTTTACATGAAAATGAGGTACTATCATTGTAGCGTCCCGAGGCTCCCCTTAAGGTAAAAGAAGGCGCAATACTAGTGCAGAATATATATACTCCGGGAACAGAGGACTTGGGGGCTGTTGGCACGGCCCGGGGGCCGACCAACCGGCTAGAACAAGATGGCCACCCAAGTGACCTAAACAGGTAGTTCGAACAAACAAAGTATTACAATCATCCCTTTGTTATGATGTCTAGCTAAAAAATTAGCTGTAGCGTCCCGAGGCTCCCCTTAAGGTAAAAGAAGGCGCAGTACTAGGGCAGAATACATGCATTCCGGAAACAGAGGACTTGGGGGCTACTGGCACGGCACGGAGGCCGACCAGCCCGCTAGAACAAGATGGCCACCCAAGTGACCTATACCGGTAGTTCAAACAAAGTATTACACAGCCCCTCTCTTCTTTCGAGCGTCGTCCCCGACGCTCCCCTTCGTCCGCCTCCCGTGTCAGCCATCACAACGTAATCAGTGCTGCGAGAAGCACCCACGAGCTAACCGTCCCAGTCGTCGAGGTTCGAACGCAAGTGTTTCTGTAGTGCCATCAATTCCGCGTAGCACTCAGTGCAGCAAATGCGCGCCTCTTGGCCCTCCTCTGGGCTTTGAGTCCACGGCTAGTGTCGCTTCAGTTGTTAATAGCTTTCCTGTCGAACACGAGGGCGAGGGAGATGTCGAAGATGAACGTCGATCTCGACCCTTCTGTTACGAGATACCAAAGGTTCTCCCCTCCGTAGTGCATGCACTTCTTTCACAACGCCGACGTTTGCCAGAAACGGCATGGAGCAGGATAAAATCCATCAAAGTCGGGTCCGCTTTCCGCTGCCACCAATGTAGCGTCCCGAGGCTCCCCTTAAGGTAAAAGAAGGCGCAGTACTAGGGCAGAATACATGCATTCCGGTAACAGAGGACTTGGGGGCTACTGGCACGGCACGGAGGCCGACCAGCCCGCTAGAACAAGATGGCCACCCAAGTGACCTATACCGGTAGTTCAAACAAAGTATTACATTAGCAGTTAGTCATTGCAGAGAATTCTTCCCTTTTCTAGGCATCTTGATTATAAGGACCAGTGGAATATAAGGTAGCGAAGCCAAGGCATTTACAACGAGGGTGCCTCCATCAGGTTAAAGTTGTCTTTCCGCCTCTCGCCTGAAAGGGCATTTAAAGAACCTAAGTATTACGCTCAGAAGGAAGGCTGCATCAAAATCTGAGAAAGGATGTCTGCATTGTGGCGCGAACTTGTGGCCTCTCATACGCAACAAGAAGATCTATGGTAATGCTTCAAATTGTTGAAATCTAAGATCAAATCGTCTCATACCTGAGTCCTAGGGTTACTAATACTGCTGTTTTAACGTGCCCAACTCTCAACACTGTAAAGTCCACATCAAAACGCATCGCCCTTTCTTCAGTTAGATCTCTTTCATCCACATTGTTATGCCTCAAAAGACTGGATTAGTTAGCCTTTTAGCTACGAGCTTTTGATTTTGCGCTTGCAGAGCCATAATGCCTGTTAGTACCAGTGAGAATATGGAACCTTGAATTATCTTAGAGAAGATTGCCTCTAAAAAACTGATAAAACTTACTTCGAATTGGTTTCGATTCATTAAAACCTGTTGAAAACAATTACAGGTTGTTCGAAAAATACGTTGGAAAATCGTTTCTCTGTATTCATAATACCGCTAAAATAAAATGCATTGATAATCGTTCGCATGCCCTCTGTCGTGGTGGCTTCGCCGTTTGTTCATTGACTTGAGTTCATTGTTAATATCCTCCTAAGGTTTTGCTGAATCATAGCACTTTGCTGGACAAGGCTAGTGTTTTTCTTAGTTAATCTGGCACATTGACACTTTATGCTTTACATCAGCCTTTGATATTTAATAGGGCTGATTGCTCGTCAACTTCACTTGACTCATCGTTTACCAGTTGCATTCAGTATGGTTTATAATAGGTGTCTGGGTGAGATTTAGTTGTGCTTTTTTATTGGAATTGTGTGCATAGTACGTTTACTTGCTTCAATTGCTTCAATTCAACCTTATTTATGGCTCTGGTATTACATTCTCTCATTCCTCACTTGTATCGAGTCGACATTGTCCATCCTTATAGGTTTGTCTAGTTTTAAGATGCCATCGCTCAGTTATTCTTATTCCCACTTTATTGTGAAAAATCAGGAAATGCTCTCAAATACAGTTTTTAATTTAAATCCGCTTCCATTGGAAACATCTGGCTAGAGCAACACATAATTTCATTTTCGTTTGATGTGGATGCTCATTCAGGTCAATCTCCATGCCCATCTAATGGAACTCTTAGAAAAATTGAATGAAAACTTTTCTCCGTAATTACTGAGTGTTTTAAAAAAAATTATGTTGTGTCAGGATGCCAATTTTTCTGCAGAGCACACAAAAAAATCCTTAGTGTTATATACTTTTAGCTACCTAAGAGCCTTCACTGTTAAATTTGTGATTGCCCGAGAATTTCACATGTGGTTTTTAACCTCAAAACAGATCTGATTTCAACTAAAATGCAGTCTCCTACATTAATTCCATCCTCTTAGATCTATGAGGACCAACCGGATTTAGTTTGATCTTTGTAATCAACATGAATATACCTCTGGAGAGCCTGAAGACGAATACCCTTGCAAATATTGAGGTATTCCTCAAAAAGGTAATCCTTATTCTTAACTTTTATTTTCCAAACACACACAGCTTCCTGGAGAAAAGCATGTGCTTATCGAGGCCACATTGCTTCGAGCCATGGATCGCATAGTGTCTATGCGGGTACTCTCCAGCCTTGGAGTGAAGAAAGTCTTCAAAATCCAGGAACTACCTCCAGAGGCTTCTCTTTCCAGGTACTCCCAGCACTTCGCAGCCATCATGTAGCCTTCTAGGCTTGTCTACATAATTACTCCCACCAAGAAAGCTGTTCAAACCATAATTGAACACACCGAAGTAGATCGCAAGGCTCAAATAAAGAGGTGCAGATTGGTCGCATTTGTTCCTAAACAGGTAATAGCAGTTGTTTATCATCTACTCTTTCATTAACCCTAGACGGTAGCGGTCAAAACCTTGCTAGAGTCTCGCGGTGTCCTAGGGGATGATCTTCAGATTGCTGATCTCTCCTTCGGTTGGATCCCAATTGATGTTGATCTAATCTCTTTGAATCTCCCCGAGGTCTACACCAATTACTTTCTCCACGGTGACACCTCATGGCCGTATCATTTCGGACAGATGCTGGGGCATGTTTTGGAGACTGTCCTTCATGCTAGTCAAGCGCCAACAGACATCAGCGTACGCTTTCGTGTTGTGTAGACGATTCGAAGAAGACCTTCTTTTTAGCTCCCTCTAAAATGTTCGCCTTGTATTTATGATTGGCAATACTCTAACGGATCTTGTTCGCGTAACTAGCAACTAGTTTTGAGAACTGTATGCCTTTCTATAAAGTGCCTCATTTTTCAGCAAATTATATGAGGCAAGGGATTATACCGGTGAATCAGAACCCACAGTTAAGTGTTCCAACAACGCATCAATGGTGCAGTTATTCAACCATCTGACAGTTTATCGAACAAAGTGCATTCCTTGGACGTTTGGAAAACGATTGTATTTCTTAAGCTTAACTACTTTTACTGATGATAGGCTGTTTTCCTCTTTTTTTAGCTTCATGCCTTTGGCAGTGCGGCGCAGGTCTCTGCAGCTGGTCTCAGCTCTGCTATTTGTCAAGTCAGGACCAGCAAGTTGGCCAGCTCAGAGGTCACCATTGCCTCCGATGATCGAGATTCATCATCCCTCACATCACAGCATCAACCATTGTTCATTCTCTTTAGTAGAAGTGAGCTGACAGCTATCAGGAAATTTCTCAATAAAGAACGATGGTACCTTGATTTTATCCTCGTCAAAATAAGTCCTCATAATGTCTTGTAGTTTGTTACAAAGTTAGGCCACTATTATCGAAGTTGTAGACGATTCGGGGCATTTTTACACGTCTGCTTCATTCTCAATGTCAGTCCCGTTCAGTTAGACGAATGCATAAAAATAGTTTACTTGAGGCAAGACACATTGACTTATCAAACTAGGCTTATTGATACACTTAGCATTTTTAAAAATGGGCTTACGAAAAGTAGTAGCTTGCAGCATATTTCTACTATGACCTAGCGAAAAAGGAGTCTACTTTTAACAAAAAGTAAGTCGATATTTTTGACTTGTCGCCTTGAGGATGGTTTTAACATGGAGTGACTACAATTGCATAAAACGTGCCATTTACAAAGGTTATCGTTTTTTCCATTACTTTCTAGATTTGGACTATATCACGCCATTCATGGTTCCGACCACTTTTGAGGCACTCATTCATGAAGTTATCGGAATTGATAACGGTAAGCACCGTGCGTGGACACAACTGTTCACTTTTTTAGGTGTTGTAGAACTCCCAAATGTGCAAAAGGGGGACATAGTGCCCAGCAAACTAAACTTAAGTAGCTCCAATATCAGCTGCTTCAAGGTACCACAATTTCCACCTAATTATCACCTTTTACTTAAACTAAACGAGTAGCATTCCACCGTTATCTCTAGGATGTGAGAAATGCGCATATCTCGACCGTGCACAAGTGGCTACAGGCACAGCGTTCCATGTTGGAGGACTCACGCACAGGCCTGGGATTTTCGCTGGCTGCACTGGATCAAAGTGTGCCGAATCCTGGCGGAGGTCCCCGCATACCCAGTGTCGCCAGTCTCACTAACCTCTCCTCCCAACTGAAGCCCATTCTTTCTGTGCGCAAGGAACTCACTGCCCTTTTCATCTGTCTTGAGGAGGTAGGCTTGGTCTGTAAAGTAACTTGAAGAGGAAACGCGGTGGTCTAATGCGATGGATGCCTTGTGTGCGGGTGGGCGATAGGTGATGCGAAAGATGGCGAACGAGGAGCGTGTTGAGGACCTGTTGGCGGCGCAGACGGAGATCCTGCAATCGGGAAGCGGAGGTGCATTGGCAATGCCGGTGGCCTCTCCGTCATCCTCATCACCATCATCGGCGTCAGCAGGGTCAGTGTCATCGTCCCAGCAGGAAGCGTATGAATCTATGCCTCCTGAAGCCGCCACAGGCACTTGTGCTGACGACCCCACTTGTCAGCCTGTCCGGCTCGCTCTCGAGTGGCTCTCCACTAGGTCTGCCTTTCGTTAATTCTTGAAACAACGTTATCCTTCTCTACAGGCTCACTTGATTTTCTGGGTACTGCTACGATGGGTGCGTTTTTTCTTTTCACTGTGCACCCAGCCTCCTCGCCAAGCTCCCAAGTGGCTCTCTTTTATGCTTCCCTTTCATCTAAATGCATACCACGATTGTCTGGTTGCTTTTTCAACGCTCATTTGATTCGCGGTACCAGTGATCTACCTTGCCTCCGAAATGTCCTGAGTTGCGCAGGGCGAAACAGGATCCTTTATTCAAAGTCAACTGCTGTTGTCTAGTTAATTTCGTTTGTAAAAAACTCCCGACCCCTCTTTTGTTTTCAACGGTGGAACCTGCTCTCCGTTGAGATGGGGCTAAGTCACTTGGGTGGGCTGACCATTGGTCGTAACCGATTAATGTACTCTATCCCCGTCTGTTTGTACTGCAGTGGAGGGCGAAGGGCTAATTTTCGGTTGTTTCCTTCGCGTCCATTTATCCCTTTCCAAACCCGGGAATAAGGGCCAAGAGCTACTTTATTTATCGCTAGCGCTAATGCATGCTCATTAATTTTGTGTGAACCCGTTAACAAGTGCCTATAGCTTCATTCACGGATGCTCACCATTGCGAACTGCGCTCTAGTCGGTTGCCAAACAGCACTGATTTGAAACAATGATAATGGGCAGCTCATCCATTGCGGCAATTTTTTTCGTCCTCAATATTAACTAAAATAACTGGTCCTGTGAACTTTCAAACTATCTCCCTGAAGGAAGTAGAGCTAAAAATGATCAGTTGTCGCCACGTGCTATTTTTGTTGGGGATGACCAGTGTAATGCGTATTCACTGCTCATCAATCCAGGTCGAGCAATAATACCAGCCGAGATCAGAAGTTGAGACAGGTGAAGGTGATTAAGGATGGTCACACTCGTGATTCCCCTATCAATAAATGACCTCTATTTGGTCATTCATCCAGCTTCTAAGCTATCTCTTAAACGTGCTTGAAATCACTGCTACTGCCTAGTAAACCGCAATTAGAATCAATAAATCACCACCTCTGTTCTGATATCTCTTCAATGTCTCAACTGCAGACCCCTCACAGTGATGCTCGAAAATCTCTAAAGCCGACGTCCATTTTGCTAATTCCTCCCACAAAGCTCACAAATTTGAACATGCCAATATGAATAAATTAATGTCTGTAAATACAATCCCCATCTGTAACGTTCGGTTCTAAAACGTTTACTGCTAGAATAGACTTCACAACGTTTACAGTGTTTAATGAAGCAGTTTTTTGTGTATCTTGGCTTCAGGGATACCCTTCTCCGCATAATAATTATCGGTAGTTATGATTTATAACTGCTCTTTCGGTCGTCAGATTTGGTGACCGCTTGACGGAAGCGGTGCGCCTGCTCTGCCTCCTCTCCATCACGCATGACGGTCTAGGTGAGGAACTGTACGGTCAGGTGGTCCGGCATATTCAGCATGCCGTAGGCTTCTCTATCTACCCCGTCTTGGTGGCGTTGCGTCGTCTTCGCCTCCTATACTCTCGACGTCCCCGTGACGCACCAATGGCGTCAACGCAGTCCCACGGCGAGAAGGTAGGGGCAGCAGCGTCGTCGTCATCGTCGTCGTCTCGCTCCACTCTTCGACTCGTCCTCGCACCCACCAATGCTGAGAAACTCGCCAGTGCCACTGAGCGCCTTATTAAACGCAGAAAATCCACCTACAAGTAGGTTTCCATCCATTCATCTATCCAGTCTCAACATTTTTATGCCCATGGAATTGTCAATATTTTATTTAGAATGTGCCACATTGCATTTGGTACCTGATCATTTGTTCTATGGACTCGAATGTACAAACTCGCTTTTTATGAAGGCTTGGATTTTGTGCTAGCTTTTTTGAAAGAATTTATTTGGTCCCGCTAAGACCTTTCGCAGACCAAAAAGGGCAATATTACCCATTATTCCACTTTGGAAACCTGGATCAAAGCCTAGTGCTACCATACGAATATCTAACTGTCTTTGTGAAGCTCAAATTGGAAATTAAGAGCATTATAGGTAGCTCACACGTCTCAGATTCTCGAAATGGTAATTAAAAACTCAACTTTCTCTCCTTCGTCCTTTTATATCTTTGGGAGGGAAGAGAAGGAATCATCTTTTAATTCCCCAAACTGGGTTGTACTAATATGTCGAAAATTGTGGTGGAACCAACAAGGGTACCCCCAAAATACACGAGATTTAGCAGCACCTTTCTACACGCTCAACAGTTCAACAGCGCTAAACTGCTCAGAAGAAATCAGTAAAGCAAAAGAGCTGATGCAAACCAATTTTTTTTAATAAGCAGTGGGTTCGAATAACGTCTTCCTCGTTACCTATTTTGGTATGAAATGGAACGCATCGCTATCACCGTATTAGGTATGTTCCTTCCTATTTCATTTCTTATCGATAAGGGAAAATCCACTTCAAGAGTTTAGGTTTGTACCGGGGTACGCTTAAGCAAGCCTTTTCGTTCTTCGAAATCTAAAATAAAATAAATCGCGACTCTATTTGAGCACCTTAGTGAATGTAAGGAAAATTTTTCTGCATGTTGTAAGGCAGTGGCTAGCTTTGAGTGCTGAAAAGATGTCTCGCCTTTTAGTCACTTGCATCGCCAACTACAGTTGAGCATGCGGTCGCAGGCGAGCCTAGGTGTGGACAAGCCCGCAGTCTCGCCCTCCTACGTGTTCGGCGGCCAGCACGTGCCCGTGGTCGTGCGGTTGGCCGAGTCCCTCTGGGCCGATGGGCTAGCCGGTGCTGCCAACACCGGACGCTCCCTCCTCAACGGAACCGAACTGCTCAGGAGGGACCAACTCTCACGTGCCCTTACTCTTTTGCACATCGATGAGAGAGGTCAGTGATGCTTGTATTTTTGCGTTTGAACCACCTTACTAGTCTAAATATTTTTTTTTCTCACCAGTCGCGAAGAGCCTGGGACGTGTCTCGCTAGCGCCGATGTCGACGGGGGCGGGAGAGGGAGAGTGGAGAACTCTGTCGCACGGACAGACGGTGGTGGTAGCTTTTGTGGGTGGTTGTACTTACGCGGAGGTGGCGGCTCTTCGCTTTGCCGCTGCGCGTCGTTGCTGGCGCCTCCTCATTGCCACATCGCAGATCCTCTCCACTAAATCCCTCATTCACCAAGTTGGACAGGCCGCAGCACTATAGACCCCCTCCCATCATTCGCACTTGCTCCTCCCTCTCTGAGTTGTGAGCCTCTGTGGTATTCCCTACCATTTTTGTCTTGGCTGTGTTTTCCTATCGATTTGTCTACCGTCTGCATATTATTTTTCATTGGTTTTGCTAGCTAACTAGGCTGGACCGTCTGTTACGCATACTTATCTAGCTTATTAACCCTTAAAGTTGGATAATAAATGGCACTTTTGTCCCTCATGGGCGAACCAGAAATACGAAGTTTAGCTTTTTTTTTAATCTCTTCGGAATTGTGGGAATTCCTGTTTTTTTGCGATTGCAGTCGACATTATTGTCTTGGATTAAGTTTAGTATAGCTATTAGGTCCTAGTTATTACAATCTCTAGAAGCTGGGTTGGTCAATTAGGTTTCGTAAATATGGTCCTGATGTGGTGGATGGTTTCTTTTGCAATCATGATGATGGCCGTCTGCTACTCCACGATTGGCAGTTACTTGAACAACTGATCGTTTTTAATGTTCGTAGTAAAAAGAATATTGGCTCAAATCAAAACAAATTTGTTTAACTATCACCTAGGGGTAGATATTAACAGACAGCATACAAATCGCACCAAAAGTAAGGTGGCTGTCTCGCAATCAGAGGCTCATGTTCTCTGTCACCGGGATCGTGGACTAGCATGAAGTTTTGAGCCCTCTCTACTCCGTCCTAGCAGCCTGGCTCTTTTCGTGTCCATTGTGGCCCCAAGGTAAAGGTCTTGCAAATTACTCGCGGCGTGGAGGTCACGTGATTTGCGTTTAAGTCCGCGTGCAGACCAGCGCACTAACCATTGATCTGGAACCGGAACGTCAACTGACGTCCACCCACCTACTGGCTCCGTTTTGATCACTCGTGGCGTGTACAGAGCATAAACTAGTGGAATAAGACGCCCTGGATCCCCGTTCGCATCATGGGTCAGACATCGGCAAAACGCATACAAAATCACATCTCAGCAATGGAGGGGGCCGGTTACACTGTGGATGAGAAATTAGCTACAAAATTGCGAAATTCGCTCACTAAGCTGAATATCATGAGTGATGATGATGGCCAACTGATGTGCATCTTGCCAGTTCCGAATGACGTTCTAGATTTCGATCAGGGAACTAAAAAGGAGATGCAACAGCAGTTATCCCTACCGAGACCGAAGTTCTTCCTCAATTGCTATAACGGATCGCATATGTAAGCTGGGATCACCACATATACCACGCAATGTCAGGCTTGTGGACATTGCGCTCTCTGTGTCGATAGATCAAAAGCCTTTGCGAGATTTCGTAACATTCTCAGCATTTCTCTTAATACCTTTGCTCTGCATTTTATGCTTGTTAAAACCCTCCAAACATAGAAAGTGTTGTCATGCTTGAACTGCATTTGCCTGAAAAATAAACAACTAACTCGTATCTCGAAATGGGATGCTGTTTGATGAGTTTGAACTGCTCGTTACTTTTATTGGAAGACAGTACTTGTGCAAGCCACTAGAAGAGAGAAGTAGGAGTTAACATTTAGCAAATTTTTTTTCAACACTAGTTAATTTACAGCACCAGACATTGTGTGATCATAAGTTATTACGCGTATGTCAAGTATTTGTTGTTTTTTCACGAACAGCACATCAAGAGTGAACCCTATTTTGTTTTCTGCCTAGAGTGTTGCCATTGCTTTTCCGTCTAGAATGGAATCGGATCATAGATAGGCGAGATATTGGTCACTGTTGTTTCAGATGGACAGAGACTGTGATGCAACTCAACTATCAAGTATTCAGGGAATGTGAACAAATGGTGAGCACCATTTCCTAGACTTATTCACAATCACATTAATCTTGGTGTCCACGTACATTAGTTCAGATTCCCACTTGACAATGGCCATCATTTGAGGTGAATTTTAGATGCAGCGTTTGATTACGTTTATTTGTTTCTGAAAGATTATTTAGGTGATCACTATGCCCATGCAGGTAACTACATCACCAACCGACATCGTCCATTCCTATGCCATGAAAAGCCTGTCACTTAATGAGAGGAGAATTCTTCACTTCTTCAAATAATTGCCTCATTAAATCCATTTGGATCAATGAAAGAATTGAAATGCTGTGTCTACACCGATCCTAATGCAAATACTAATGTGCTCACAACTGCAGGTTAATCACATTCCAAATTGTGGACTGTTCACCAACAAGCTGGGCCTTCTAATGAGTCTCCGCCACTATGCTGATGACTGTAGGCGCAATTTGCGAAAGGACGCTCCCGTGAACTTCATCCCGGAAACATACTGGATCGACGACGCGAAAGAGAAAGCCGACTTTTTAAACAAATTGAGTGGTGAGTGTGAGATCAAGTGCTTGTTTGGACTTGGAAAACAGGAAATAAGGACACTAATTTTACTACCTACAGACAACCAGTTGTGGCTAATGAAACCGTGTGGCTTGAATCAGGGCAAGGGCATATGCTTGATTCGTTCACAACAGGATTTCGTGCGACTTGAGGAGTCCCGTTCTGAGGAGATTCGACGCAACCCACAAATGTGTAGACCTCGAATCGTCCAGAAGTATGTATATTTTATAATTCACCGAAATTTTTTTTGTTAAACCATTAATAGCTATCACTGAGGAAGATTTTAAAAAGCGAGGTCTTAAGGACACATAGACTACCTTAAAGCACTTCATCGCTTTGAATTGACACTTAAGATGTAAGTGGATTAATGTCCACCTCTTTCGCCTTAGCCTTCATGACCTTATTACGAGTAGATGAATTGGAGGAGGGCACGCTTCATGGGATGGCGCTAAACGCCTTTGGGATGTTCCCTCTTCTAGACCGATGGTATCCATTCCAACACGATGTTCACATTATTTTGACTCTCGCGTCCATGAGGTGCATTTAAAGAAGCATGCACCTCACAGAAGCCCAAAATCCAATTTAGTATAAGTTCTGCATCACTAGAACCAACTTCTCTACCAAGGTCATAAGTTGCTCTTCATGGGTGTAGCAGGTAAAAATTGGAATAATCGGTTCAAATTGATGTTTTTCTATAGATACATCACTTCTCCGCTGCTATTGAACAATAGGAAGTTTGATATTCGGTGTTACTTCATGATCGCAAGCACGATGCCTTATTTGGTCCTCTTTACGCCAGGTTACATTCGACTTTCCCTTCGCAAGTATGATCCAGCCGACACCAATCTTGTAACTCACCTTACCAATCAGGTGGGAAGCAGTACCGCTATATTTTATGTTGTTATATTTTATATTTTCGCTTAAAATTTGCCCATTTGTCTATCCATCCACCAATAGCATTTTGGAGCCATTCAATTAGCAATTTTGAAATCCTTTAGTTCATACAGAAGAGGGATCCTAGCTATGATAGGTCAAAGAACGACTCCGTGTGGACATTCAGGAAGCTGAATGAGTACATCAACACCAACGTGGCTCCGAACAAACACCTACAGAAGAACTGGGTTACTAGATACATGTTGGTAAGTTTGCATTGGAATGGAGGATAATGAATCGTATTTGCCTTCCTTCTTTGAAGGGGCCACAAATAAGGTATTAGGAAGGCCGCAATAAGCTTAAGGTTCTGTTCACTCAAGTATACCATGCTATGAATCGTATCACTAAATTGTAACAGATTGTTGGATTAGAGACAATTCAACAGCAATTTGTTATGGTTCAACAATTGTTGAATTACTTTTCGACCGTTGCTGTGCGTAATACAATACCCTTCAGCCAGAAATGCACAGGATAACAACACATGTATTCAACGCGGTTAAGGATAAATTGGCCTGCCGAATTGGATTCTTTGAAATCTACGGAATGGATTTCATGATCGACGACGACATGAAGGTGTGCATAGGAAGTGATTTTAACTAAATGCCCCTTACAGCAATGACACCTATTTGGCCTTTCAGATTTGGTTAATTGAAATTAATTCCAATCCCGCAATGAGTACCAACTGCGAAGTCCTGCGGCAAGTTATTCCGCCTGTTGTCAACAGATTCATTCGTGAGTCTTGAATGAACTTTATTTAAATAGCTTGTACTTCTATTCACTCCAATTACAGAGGTTCACATTAAATTTAGCTTGGTAAAGCATTTGCAACTCAATCACTCAGATGTATGAAATTCGAGTCGTGTTTTTGCCTGAATTTCAATTGCTTTTCCTTATCTATTTACTTAATTTGAAGAAATATATGAACTACCCCATGAGTTTAAACCCACTTCGACGATTTAGCGCCATTATGTCTATGACAGTCACTATTATTCCTTAAATGTCTTTTTATAGAGATAAGCATAGAGTGTTTTGAAAAGGCTCGTCGTTGGCAGCCACTGCTACCGATTTTGGGCATTCTTCCCCGAAATCCATCCGAGCTCGGCGGGGAGCGTGACTCATATACCTGGAACGTCTCCCTGCGACCGCCTCAAAAGTACATCACGAACGGTGGTCTACCGGCCTCCTTCACTATCCTCTTTAACGAGAGTCTCACATCTGCCAGGTCGCGGCAGAGCCGGTGCTACAACATTCCACTGCGCCTGTGGGTTCCTCCTAAAATGTACCTAACTTTCCATCTGCCCAAACCTGGTCTGGTTATCCGGCGGTCTCCTTCGCCGCCCTCGCATTCCTCCGCCTCTTCACCAAGAATGTCGATGTTGCCATACAAACATTCAGCCTTGGTGACCGTGTCGTCGAAGCCAAGCCCTCCACGCACCAACTCCCAGAAACCACCGGTGTATAGTCCTCGTGAGATGAGGTTTTTTCGCTCCTCTTCACATAGGGTCACCAGTGGGTCGGAAAGCTCCCGCCATTCCACAGAAAAGGAGTCAGTCTCGACTAAAATCACACAAGAACCATCGCTAGGGTTACAGAGAGCATTTAACCCGGGGACAAACCACAACATTGCTTCAAATAAGGCTGATGCTCCAAATGTGGTGGCAGTGGAGAGAAAAACCCTGCCTCAAGGGCAGGCTCACAAGCTCCCTGAGCCACAGAACGAATTAAGCAAATCAAGTGACGAATGTCTGGCAGCCACACCTGATAATAATCTTGATGTTGACAAGTACCACCAAGTGGCTTCAAAGAAACAGGAGGTGACGAGCGAGCAGAATAAAGGTTCTAATGAATCAAACACCCTCCTGAGGCTAACTCAGGCTTGTGCATTTAAATGGAGAAAAATAAGTACTGCAGGAAGAGATGCGCTCGCTGGAGTGGAAATTCCAACTAAGGACAAGATGGTGACTTCGAATAACAGCTCGTCGGTGTCAACACACGCGACACCTAGGAGGCGGAAGTTAAAGAAGAATCGCAACGACAGTTGCTCAGTGAGGATTCCCCCACTGGTGCCCGAATATGTGCTCACGCCGATATCACCTGTCATAATGCCGCCGCTTCCACCACTCGTAATAGCAGCGACGATGCTGACTGAAATGCCAAATGAAGAACCAGAAGAAAATACGACGAACAATGGCAACGATTTCATCGATTTGCCCAACATGGGGTAACTGTTTGGTCGTTTAAAAGGCCTATAATGTGAAAAGAAGTAAACTTTTGGGGGTGTGATTCATTAATTTTATTTCCCAAGGGTTACGTTGTTATCAACACGGAAAAAATGCCTATCGCTGACATTTAGGGCCAAGCTGTTTCTACAACTGGTTAATTGTTAATTATGCACCCTTTTTGTTTTTAGAGCGGGAGCCTGAAATGCCATTCGAAATAATTTTAGTTTCAGTTTGTAAAGATAGTTTTGACTTTTTTTAGTAAAATCTCTCGAACGAAGTTTTTCTTTTGTACAACTGTGCTAAAACATGCAATCGAGCATTAATGTCCATGACGTAATTTTGAATGAAAGGCCATTAAACATAATCAGTTCCAGGCAATTGGCGTGCTAAGATTGTTGTACCGCGCCTAATACCCTTAGATATGGTAGTAAATTGTGGCGAGCCTATGTCAATATTCCTTTAAGTCGAATCCAAATTTCTGGTGCAAAATCCGCAAATGGTGCTATGTAGTTTATGTTTAACCAAAGCAAAAAGATGGTTAATAAAGCTAAGTATTTTTTGCTTTTGACCTAACATACTTCTAATTGATTTTTTATCTATAAAATTCGACTTTTCAGTTGTTTATTTACACGTTTTAGTAGTGCAAGTTTTTGAATCTCCCTAACTAACCAATTAGCGTTTCGGCATCGTTTTCGTCGTGACAAGATGGCAATGGATCTTAAACGCTCTTTTCCGGCAATGTCAATGGTTCCAGTACCAAATAAACGGCCAAGAACAGATGACGCTAGAGCTATTGTTCCAAATCAAATCCAGAGGTCTGCACAGGGCCAAATTATTCCTGCCGGGATGCCTGGTAGTATGCGACGTACCTCAAGCCTCTTGAGTCCAAACATGCTTCTCACTGGTCACGAAAGCGAAGTTTACTGTGTAAAATTTGTCCCAACAGAAGGCAGTTACCTTGTTAGTGCTGGGTTTGACAGGCAAATATTTGTTTGGGAAACATATGGTCAATGTGACAATGTAGCTGTAATGGCCGGTATGCTTTTTGTGTTTGCGGAGACTAATGTATTTCTGACCTATAGGTCACGGTGGAGCTATTCTTAATTTGGCTTTGTCTTCGGATGGGGAGCTACTATATTCAGCTAGTTCTGATAAGACCGTCGCCATTTGGGATCTCAACACCTGTCAGCGCGTCAAGAAGATACGGGGACATCAGAACATTGTGAACAGTGTGGACATTGCACGTAGAGGACCTCAGATGATTGTCTCTGGCTCTGATGATGGAACCGTGCGTCTTTGGGATCGGCGCCAAAAGACTGAGGTCCAAAACTTTCAGAACACCTATCAGGTCTGTTTGGGGAATTCGTTTTTTCCCTCCTCTCTTCTTGAAATTCTCACTTCTCTTACTGCTTTAGGTGCTTGCAGTGGCATTTAGCGACACCGCGGAGATGATCTTCTCCGGTGGCATTGACAACATCATCAAGGGTTGGGATTTGCGCAAGCTGGACGTTGCGATGCGACTGACGGGTCACACGGACACGGTGACGGGTCTGGCGCTCTCGCCAGATGGCGACTTCCTCCTCTCTAATGCAATGGACAATACTCTCCGTATATGGGACGTGCGACCCTACGCCCCTACTGAACGCTGTACCAAAGTAAGCTCTCAATGCACTTCCTTGTATATTGTTCTCTGATCAGTTTGCATCATTGCCTTGGACCATCGCTACTGCATTTTCGCGGAGCCTCAATGGGCTAGGTGTGTACAATCTGTCTTTTAAGACGTTAGCATTATGTTTTTCGAAATGAACTTATCAAGAGACTTGGCTTGTGTGACCGATAGCAATGCACGTTGCAGTGTTGACATTCTATCTTGGTTTCTGCTCGCTCGTCTTGGGTTGACCTTTTCATTTGGCACAGAATCTCTTATCAGTTCTACCTGTTGCATGTTTCACTTTTTACTTCTAGTAGTTGCGTTCACGTAGGCCTGTGCGATGGACTGTCTGCTGGTGTAACTTCAGTTTTGCTTCAGTGATCTGTTTTACTAGTGTCTGGGATTTTGTTGATAAAGCACTGATTGCGCAAACATCTTCAATCTTATTACTGTGCCCGTTTGTTTGTTTTTTTCGGAGTCTTAGCAATTTAAGCTTTACTTTATTTTTGCTCATTGTACATTTGCTACACCTTTATAATGCTTTATTATGTTTCAAGATTGTCCGTTCGCGTCAATGTTTTGGCGCTTCATTAAGCAATCACTTGTACATATTCTGTAGTACCTCTGATCTTCCCCTAAGTCGTATAAGGCTTACCAATAAAGAAGAAAAATATTGTTTTTGGTGTGTAGAATGACTGGAAGACTATAGATGTGGCTAGAATGCTATTTTGCCATGTTGATGTACGATATGTTGAGGCTGGAGAGCTTGTTTAGCTAAACGAAGATCAAATCATTGCAGCCTTGGGCTTTTATTAAAAACTATCATTAAATGTGATTATTTTGCTGAGGCCGGCGATCACGTCGCCTGATTTTCTATTTGGTGTCATGTAATCACACAATTGATCTATTCCAAAAGACACGGAATTTTCCCACTTTTGTCTCTGAGTCTCTTCAAACCGTTGTCATTATTATACTTTGGTTTATTTGTTTGATAGTCCGAAATTTGCCCTATGTATGTCAGTTGATTTCATATGTTTTACACTTTTTTCCTCCATTTGCACATTTAACCATATGACCGGGTTCGCCATCATATCTTTGTGCATACTACTCTTTTAATAGTGAAATTCCACTTTGATTGGTGTTCTCACTTTTCAAGCATTCTTTTGAAAGCAAGGTGATGAGTTAACTGCGCCAGTTTCTTGACTGTCGATGTTTCTCCTTAAACTGAACGTCTCCGCTACACTTGGAAATGCGGATGTGTCGATTCTTGAACTGAAATTTTTGTATTGATAAAATGTACGCATGCAACGTGCTCTCTTTGGCTAGCCATGAACTGATTTAAGAATAAGTGGCTATCAATCTCTGGGAAAGTTCAGAATTTTTCGTATGTTTCATCAATTCTACTGTTCAGATTCTCCAAGGGCATGTACACACATTTGAGAAGAATCTGTTGCGTTGCGCCTGGTCACCAGATGGGCAGTACGTGACGTGTGGCAGTGGCGACCGCTACGTCCATGTATGGGACGTAAAGACGCGCAACCTCATCTACAAGCTGCCCGGTCACTCGGCCTCAGTGAATGAGACTGATTTCCATCCCCTTGAACCCATCCTTCTCTCCGGTGGAGGTGATAAGAAAATTTTTCTTGGTGAAATCGAATTGTGAATAACAAAATAAACTAGCGTTTTTTATCACTTCAAAAATGGCTATTGTGTGGGGTTGGTGGATGTGTGAGCGTTGGATCGGCGTCCGTTGGTTCTCAAAACTGAGGCGATTTAGGTTCTTGGGGATCTTGACTTGCAACACCTCCTTGATGCGGTTCTTGATGTGTTCATTAGCTAGCATCGAAAATATTCCGAGTACGAGACGCAGCTTTACAATAGTTTGGCCACTTGTAACCAGGCTATCTCTATTCCCAAGCTCATTGGATGTTTTGCACAAATGCGTGGAGTCGAGGAATCTAGCATATTGAACCCGTTCGACAGTGTGGTTCTCCGGTCATGGCTATTGTAATACTTTGTTTGGCCAGCTGGCTTCCGTTTCTTGGGTGGCTATATTGTACTAGCCGGATGGTTGGCCTACGGGCCATGCCAGCAGGTCCCAATCCTTCTGGTTGCAGAATATATGCATTCTGCCCTTGTACTACGCCATCTTTTACTTTCAATAAAGCCTCGGGACGCTATAGCTATAGTCGCTTGTTTATTCCTCACGTTAAGAACAAGTCTCCCAGACAGTGAGGGTCAACGAAAACCTTGTGAGGGCCCGACGGATAGAGGTGGAACCATTCTAAGAAGTGTGAGGTATAAGTAGTAAGTGAACAAAGAAAAAGGCTACTAAGATTGTTTAAAAGGAAAAAATTGAGGCAAGAAAAGGAAAAAATTAGGTAAAATCAAATTATAAAGGGCTGGTGGGACCCTTTTCTCTCCTCAGTTTGGTTTCTCTGATTTTTGAAAAGTATGTTAACCAATAAACATAAAAATAGTGAGAAACTTTTGCAATACGTTGTGTGGAAACGATAAGATTTTCTTAAACCATTAAAATTGTAATTTTCACCTAAAAGCCGTTGTTCAGAAACACTTTTAGCATAGCTTACGCGTAGTTTTGTGATTTTTACCACGTTTAATGTTATTTTCTAAGTTAAGATATTTGTGTTCACCTTAATTGTTTTAAATACTGTTGACGCTCACGTATTTTTGAAATGCCTAGAGGACGAAAACTAAGGTTGTGAATAATTCTTATGAAGTATTATGTTCACACACACAACAAATGTTGTAAATTTGACCGAATTCGCTGTTGAGGAAGCATTTTTACATTCACATAGAAATCACAGCTCTCCAGCGCACAAAAGTAAAGCGGCAACAGTGGAAATCATTAAGCTTCCAATGGTTAAGCTTCTAATTTTAACTGCAGATATTAATTAAAGGTTCACATTCCTTTTTATGTCACCCTGTGTTGTCACTATGCTCTCATGTTTTGGAATTACATTTAAAGGATATTTAAACGCGAGCAGTCGAGACCTCGACGTTCAACGTGGCGAAGCTCACGAACTTCAACATCAAAAGAGAATCATGCTAAAAAATCAAAATCATCATTTAGATCGAAAACGGCTCGAAAGTTGGTGAGTTTGAGTTAGTCCTCATTTTTTTCAGATCGACCTTACCAAGCGTGCTAAAATATATAAAGCAGATGTTGATCGATACGTTGAACTTCTACAGCATGCCAGTTTATGGTTTGAAAGAAATTTAGAGGAAATGTGGAACATCATTTGTGGCATTAATTTGGATGAAGCAGAAACAATAACATATGATAGTTTCAAAGCCAGTATGTGTTTGGTAAAAATTACTTGCTTACATATAGTTCTTATGGATCTAAAAGCACCGCTTAGTGATGTCGAAATACATTTATTAACGATGCTTTTGGACCCCAACACTGAAGGTTCGATTCAAATAAAGAAATTTGCAGAAGGCATATTGGATATATGGTAATTCAAAATTCTCTGCCACAAAAGTGTTTTGTATTGTCCGAGTTGCTACACTAAAAATTTGAAGGTTGATGTACTTGCTTTTATCTATATGGAGGTTTTGAGTGGGATGCTCCAGAGTTAACACAAATGTTGTGCAAACATTCAAAGATAATCGCAAGTAAATTTAAAAATTTTCGGCTCAAAAAAATTGCTTTAATGAAACCTTATTTTATCTCAGCAAAGAAGAAGAAATGAAGGCGCTAAAAGTATGCCCGTCCCCTCTCATAAAGCCGATTGTCCGGTATGAATCCCATTCGAAATCTTTGTGTTACTTTATTCGCATTAGTAACACATCCGTCATTCCATTTTAGTTGGGTTCAAGTGCACTTTCGGAACGCAACTCTTGCCTCAATACCTCACCATCCTCTTCACTTTGACGAAGATGTACCATCATTTTACACTACAGACCTACTTGTTGATATCATTCGGTAAGCTGATATATGCCCCGTGATAAATGGTCTCCCACCTTACCTGTAACGAATATAGCTTTCGATTAAGGACGAGATAACTTTAAATTCTCCCATTTAAAGTCGTTAAATTGTTGTTTGGCTTTTCGTTTGTAGCCCCCATGACTTATTTCCTTCATCATCCCTTGGCTGATAAGCAGTCGCCGGTAACCAAGCGTACCCTAGCATTGAATTTTTAATAGTTTTCCTTTTGCTATTTTTGTGTTTTGTAAACCTTTTAAACTGTACATAGTCACCGTGTTTTATTATTTGGGCAAAACTCTCAACCTTTACAGCCGAAAGAACCACATTTGTGCTCCATCGGTCAAACTCTTTAGGAAACAAGTACCCCTTCCACCGCAGGAAATAGAGCAGGTTGGTGCTTCGCTGGAACAGCTTGGCATTAAGGGAGGCACCAGACTCTCACCGACGGAAGTGACAATCCTCTACCAAACGCAGTGCAGTATCAACCTCCCGAGAGCCAGTCTATTTGTTAACTCAATCAACGACTGTTATCTACTTTGGGACGAGGCTGCACTTTGGCTGGAAGACGTGGAACCCAAGAGCCCAGGTGTGCCGTCAGAAAAGTCAAGGTCAACTGGTGAAAGCGTGACATTAATGGGATCGGCTAGTGGTAGTGAATCGGACAGCAGTTCGGTGGATTCGTTATCGACTTTTTTCACTGTAGAAGAGGCAAGTAAATCAGTCGAATTATGGACCATATGTGCAAATAAGTAGCCTTCAAAAAGTGACATATGTGGGGTGTTTTCCTTTTCACTTCAAACACGCTTCCTGTAATTGTAGTCGAATCTGAAAGCTTAGGGTTTGAGCCAAATTAATGCCTTCGTAAAGAAAACCACGATAAAAGGCTATTTTTATAAACATATCTTCTAGTGGCTAAATTTCTGACTTTCACAATACCGCCAGTCTTACGAATGGATCAGCTACGAATTTAACCTAAAGTGAAATTATGCAAGCCGAATTTTCTGAGGGAAAAGTAAAAAATAAAGTAGTTCATTGGATTACCGTTTGCATTGTCCATCGGCTTTAGAGCTAAATCCATGGCTTGTAAGTTTCCTTTTCTCAAAGTCTTTGTTAATTACTGGAAGCGGTGAACTTATATTTGTTTTTTGATTGAAGGTTAGAATTGCATGCATGCTAATAAATTTTAAAAGGTAGCGCGATATTTTAAAGATTTCATTACCTTCATTACATCATGGGAGTTTCATGGTGTCACAGGAATTATATACAATCTGAGGATTACATGTTGTGGGAATTTTCCTTTTATTAAAGCTCATGGCTAGTTAATTCTGCTCTAGTGATGAATGAGGCTTCATTCATATTCATTGAATCGTCTCTTCCATCTGCCAACCTGACTACCAGTCGTCATCAAGACAGGTGGTGCAGATGGACTGCATAATTTTCGTGACACAATTAAGGTCGGAAATGTTTCAACGCACCTCAGTGGGATCTCCGATTGTAATTTTAATTAACCTTAAAGAGGGTTTCGTCATAGTATGGTAAATAGAGTAGGGGTCGTTACACCCTCAAGTGGAATTGCTCGCAGAAATCACTGAAATCTATCCTTTACCTATTGGTACAAAGGTGATAACAGTAAGATGAGTAAACACTTACTGGATTTATTATCCAGAATTAGTCTAAATGAAGTCAAACCTTACGAAATAATTGCAATTTGCATCAATATTTTAGTAATTTTCATTAATTATCAGTCGCTAAGTTCTTCTTAAGCTCCTCTACCAGTATGTAGGGTCTCGATATAAATGTGTTTCATATACCTTATCGTGTCGCTATTTTAGGGGGCCAAAAGAAGAGCTAAACGGATGCGAAATTTGGTCAGACGTTGTGAGCAGCGAATACGTGATCTGGAGGGTGCCCACAGTCCGCCACCATCGACCACCTCCTCTTCCGTCTCTAGACGTACCAATCTCTGATGCTGCACTCTCTTTGCGAAGCCAAATAAAATTCCCTACACCTAAAAGTTCCTCAGTTAAATTTGGCTATAGGACTTACAGATATGTTGATGCAGTGGAGGACTGTGAAATGCAAAAGACAGCAGTAGATTATCACGAATGCTAGATTTGTATGAGTTTACATCCTTGAAGCGATAAGTCTTTGTTAACAAAAATTAAATTGGTAAGCTATAGAGTCTTATTCAGCATTTTATGCGTGCTCAACAAATCACACTCCCCCCCCCCTCCCCCATGATTTTAATGAAGTTTTGATGTGAACCATGCCATATGGTAGTCCGAAGTATTTATTGTAAAATTTGCCCTCTCTGAACGCATTCACATTAGCGTGACTTAACCGACTTCCTAACTTAGTTGAGGGACCACTGACCTTAGTGTTCAATAAACACGAGCTCTTCCTCCCCTTGCGCCCATGTGTCGAGAGGAAAGGGGACTCCGACGGCGACAGCGCCACTGCAAGTGGGAGCGAGTGTGCTTACTTTTCAAGGGAGTGAGAGGCGTCTCTTTTGATCGTGATTGGAGCCGGAGCAATGGAGTGGATTCCATTTGCGCTACATAAAATTGGGCCACTGTTCAGAAATTTTTCTCCTCTCAACATCCATAAGGCTGTGACTCAACGATCATTCCGCAGTGGATTGGTATCCTCCAAGGGGCTTGACTAAGTCTGTGCAAAGGGAACTTACTGTTCTGTTTCGAACGCAGATCATTGAACTAAGTAGCGCAGATGAAGTGATCGCATATTCACCAGTTGCATGAAAAACAATGTTGCCTCTAAAATGAACCGTTCTGTAGATGAAGTATTTATTTTCCTTCTGGCAAGTGATTTTTAAAAAAATTCTTTTATGAGATAAAGAAGTAATTGACCTTTTTGATAGAGACTTTGTTCATTTACGATCACTGTTCCATTAAAAAGTACATTAGCATCAGTACACTGGCTAAGATAACTCTTTATTGAAATTCAAACGACTGAACATAATTGTGATTGAACTAGCGAATTTGTATTGACCACTATACAATAGAGCATTACGAAATGTTGCATTAGCAACCATTTGGATTGCATTTGCTAGTGATGAGCGGGAGTTAAACAGGCCAGCAAGGATGCTTTTTGTTTATTCTAGCCAAGAGTCCAAATGAATTGTTCTGTCTGGTTCTTTGAAATAACCGAGTGCTATTCAAACGCGAATTTCCTAAATTTTTAGTTTGCTTCAAGGTGAAATCTTGTATGCAAATCAGATTACATACCGTAATCATTTTGAATAAAACCAGTGACAAATGCTGCCTTTGGATTTTATTGTGGCAGCATCGGAAGATAGCTCGAAGGGGGAAAGTGCAGCCAGGCGAGGAATAAAACTGGCTCACTCAGAACTAGTTGCCTGTGGTGACAGGTGAATAGAAGCTTATCATGATTTCTATCTTGAAGAGCAAGCGGGAACGCAGGGATTGTAGTAGGAGTGGGAGGGGTGTTGAGGAGGAGGAGGAGGAGGAAATGAAGGGTGATATTATGCCTCTGTCTGCCTGCTTGCCTGCCTACTTGAATGCCTCTGTGTTCATGCGCCACCCTGTAGTTTAGGACTGTTCAAAAAGCACGCCAATATGTGCAACGCTTATCTTGCCTTCGACATCTGTTCCATACAAAAATAGAAAAGTTTGAACAACGACCCACACTTTGCTTTGTAAGTAAAAAATATGCATCTGTAGAGGCACACACACGAACTAAGTTCGTATCATCACTTGTGAGTGTGGTTGTTTGAGTCATTCACTCATTTGCTCTTGCCTTGACCAGAAAATGAGAACTAAGTGAAGGTGCTGGAGTGGAGTGTGTTGGCATACCATACATGTAGTAAAGAGGCTTTCGGTAATTTTACAGCTTGTCTGGGTTTTTCGATTGTCTAGTGATTTCTGGACTGTTGTTAGTTCGTTTCTTAAACGAAACAATAATGACTTTTTGACAGAGTATTTTGCTACTAAGACAAAGCGGTCTAAACCCCTAACTTCCCCCAACTAAGAATATGCAGGAGATGCAAAAAGACGCACCTTTTCATTCAATGATTCTGCGCCCTCTCCCCCTCCCCCTCCCCCCCCCCAATTTACTTTATTACTGGAATAGTGACTAAAAAGGGCATGACTTCTTACATTTTATTCATCTTTGAAACTAAATCTGTTAAAAGAGACTTATAGTTGCCACTTATGTTAATATCTACCAGTTTAAGAAATACCAAAATAGAACGGAATAGAATGGCACTTTTGCTATGCTTAAGGCAGGCAATTAAATCGTTGTATTTTTGCTGCCTGTAGCAGAAGTAAAGTAAGGAGTAGGCACATGGTCTCAATTGCATCTTCTGTTGACCACTTGAATGGGGCGGCATAGGTGGGCGAGGGTGCATACAGACGTCACTTGATTTGCAAGCACTGCGGCTGGAAGGGGAAGAGTATCACGCACGTGTGATTGTTATTGTACCGTAGTGTTGATATTCTCTCATTATTATTATTATTAGTTGTCGAAAACCCTCATACCTTCCCCCGCCCCTTTAGAAAAACATATTGGGAGCACATCTGTTTTCACTTGAACGGAGACCTCCCCACCAAATGTCGTGTGTTTTCTTATGCTGCTCTAGACCCCATTTTACCATTCATTTTAGAGAACATTATACATCGGCTCTAGAAACTACAGGAAGATATAAAGTGAATGAAATCACTGTGACTATACTCGGAACCAAGTATCTGCTAAAATACCGATTTGCTTCCAATTACTACATCAAACGTAAGACTTTGAGAACAAGGTGTAAAGTGGAAGCGTTTTGTGTTCATCCACAAAAGCGAATTTATTTTGGTGGAATTGCTCAGGTTTGTTTCAATTGGTATTTTTGGCAAAATCTCGCTATCTCAAGTTTCACTTCCAATTGTTGACTTGCAGACAATCAAAAGACTAGGTCTACTGCTTCCGAATGTAGCTGAGAACAGTTTATAAAATACTTTCAAATAAGTTTTTCTGATGATTATTCCTCATACGTATTGTCCATTCTAAATTTTTATGACAGTGCTAGAAGTAGTGCCCTAAACAGATGGGTTGAAGATCCTCACGTGCACCAAATACGTGTTATTCATTTAAAATACAATTGTCGAAGAGAGTTTGCAATTACTGCTTAACTTGCAAAAGCGTTAATCCTAAGTTTCTGGTACGAGCATAAGAATGTCAAAATGACTGCAAAATTGCATTTTTTGGAGGCGTCGTATTGGAGCAAAGCTGATTAAAGTAACAGGTGATTGTGTGGTACTAAAAGGATCACCACTGCAGATTCGATGCTCCATAATTCCACCACTTTTGCGTCCCGATGAGTCCTACCTAATCCGAATACCATTTTTGATCCATCTAATTTAGTGGTGATACGCAAGAGCAATGGTGTAATTGCAAGTAGATCATTTGAGAAAATTTATTCACAGTCTATTCACTTACACGTGAGAGGCAAGCACTAGAAACCGTTCAGGAAATGGTAAATAGTTGGCGGCTAGCAAAATTCAAGTACATGAATAAGTAGCGAAAATCAATTACAGCTGTTTATGTCCTAAAACGCATTATTAGCAATGGCTGCGGACACTAAAATGTTGTTGCGCTCATAGTGTTAAATCGCGCAATCGGATTGGTCATCAGTGTTGAGGCTTTTGGCTTGCGCACCTTCGCGAAGCTAAACTGACCAATGAGCGACACGAGTCAAGCGTCTCTGCAAGCAGAGCTACGAATATATTCACATATAATATTAAGCTCCCCATTGCGAATGATTTACCAATGATGAATGGCCCCCTACCCTTTTTCAATCCTTTTAGTGATATAATAGTTTCTCCCGCCAATTACAGTGCTGCAACAATGCCAAATTTACAACATCTTCTAAGTGGAAATTCGCCGTTCCAGCAAATGATCCTTCCTGATATGCCAGCTTACGCATCGGTGCTTCCGTACGCCTGTTCTCAGGAGCTACTAAGCCAAATCAGTCAGCCTTGGGGAAGTCAGACGGAATTTCGTTCCGAAATACCCGCATCGTTGATGTCTTCTGCTGTAAACCTGCCTCAAGAAAGTAAGTAACTGCTTTTATGCAGTATGATGCTAGGATAATAACCCAATTATCTTAAAGTAGAATTATTAGATTGAAGTTTTGTTCCAAAAATTTGTCAGCCAGTTGGAGAGTATCCATTCACAAACTAAAGTCTTTTCGTTCATTTTTATGGGCATTGCTTTTCAAAGCACTTTATGCTTAATTCTAGCATTCGCTACTTGTAAGGAATCCCAGAAGCACCATGACTTGCAATTTGAACTGTAACCAAACACCAATCAATGCTTAGTTGGGTCGATAAAATTTGATTCTCATAGTTCAAATGGCCGAGTGGCTCCGCATGTTTAAAACTTGTACAGTGCACCTTTAACTGACCTCGCCCTTTTCCACTAAAAAAATCCAAAGATCGAATGCGCTGTAACATTAAATTATGTTCTTCAACACGTGTCGCGTCGTGGAGATGAAACTGTAATTCCACAAAATCATAATGGCACGCGCCTCAATGGCGCGCGTTCATGTGTGTGCGCACGCAAACCTCCCCTTCTCTTGGAAACCCCTTAGCTAAATCCACCCAACTTCGCACCAGGTGCCCTCCGGCGGCAGCGGAGGCGACGCCTGCACAGATTCGACACAACGGAAGGGAGTAGGGGTAGCCCTACGGACTTCAAGAGTAACGCACCACCTGCCTCTTTTATCAACGTTCCTTTTTAACCCGTCTCTATGGTGGACGTATGGAGCCAACCGTCAAATCTAATCCTCTGAACTCATCTTAGCGAAAATTCAATCACGACCACAGTCAACTTGGTCCAATTTTAACCAATTAGAGGGCTGAAGCATTTGTAGAGAGTTCAAGAGACTTGACAACAGTTAGGCGAAAGCGGCAATTAAAGCACCATTTAACAGGATTAGAAAAGCAAGCAACGTGCGACCCATGCCAATGAAGAGGTAATAAAAAGAGTAGGAGGAACAAACAGGTAATGATGACCCTAGCAACAGCAACATCGGCGGGTCATGTGGATGGGTCACGGGGAGGGGGTGAAAGATGATCATAAAAACAGGATGGAAGGAGGAAGACGCGTGTCGTTTGACAAGTTCATGCGCCGATTTGACGTGTTTACGAGATATGCTTAATCTCAGCTTACGAAGACACCGTAGGGTTCTGCCATGGCTCCAGATGCCAGAATGCAATCGTCCTATTCGATTTATTTCAATTTATTCAGCTTACAGATTGGGGGGCAATTATTTCGATGTGATTTGTTTTAAATGTGATTAAAACATGAAGTCGCAGGAAATAAGGGAAAGCTACACTAGTTTCTAAGTCAGGGCTAGCTCTGGCCCAAATGGAAGGACACTTACAAATCTTCCCACCATGACAATCGCTGCCTTGTTACCTGTTGGGATCCAAACGCAGCCCTATGTAGGCATGCATCCGAGACATGTTTTAGGGCCACCCAGGATGGGGAAGGTGTACCACCCCGTAAATATTTACACCGTAAACGTGGGATAATATGCCCACACCCTTCCCGGCCTTATTGCTAACACACTGTGAATGTTCACAAGTTTGCAAAGACAGGTTATTGCTGCAGCACCTGCTCCTGAAGTGTAATTACTACTACTTGGATGGCCTTCCATCTGGAGTCCACCGTCAGCCAATAGCTCTTTCGTACGCAAAATTTTTGTGCCCATGTGGGTTCAATCGCATTCTCACTACCTCCCATCTGTTCCGGTTCGAGTAAAAGGGGTGAAAGGGGCGAATTTGTGGACCGGACTCAGGTGGACTGGTGAGGGGTGCGAGTTATGTCTTGAGTGGCATATGGTGAGGAGTGAGCAGCCCACCGATTTTATTGAATTTGATCAGCTTCATGATCAAAACGAACATCTGTTGAAATCATCAACTTGTTAAGCTTTCACCAACTAATTGCAATATTTTTATTACAGATGGCATTGACTTATCTGTAAATAAATCGGTCAAATCGGATAAGTCTGGCTTAGCCCATCAGGAGGAGTCCTTTTGGAGCATTTTAGGCCGTCTACCCAACATGCAACCTACACCTTCTGCACAAAAAATTGACACAGAGTCGCTCAACAAAAGAAATGCTCCAATCCACAGCACACCCCTGGCGGCAACCACGATAGCTAAATCGGGCCAAAAACGTCGGAAATCTGGATTCCAGGCTGGAATTACAGTTGGCTACACCTATGATGCCTTCTTTGTTTCCGATGGTCGCTCAAGGAAGCGCAAGTGTGCAGAGTCTAGCGAGGGCGTCAACGTGCCCTCCTCTTCCTCTTCCGAGTCCTCCGAATGTGCTTCCAGAGTTTCAACCCCACTGCAGACATCTCTACCACCTCGGTTTACCTGCAGCGAATGTGGTAAGCACTACGCTACCTCCTCTAACCTCAGTCGCCACAAGCAGACGCACAGGAGTTTGGACAGTCAGTTGGCGAAGAAGTGTCCCCATTGCGGCAAACTATACGTCTCCATGCCAGCACTTTCAATGCACATACTGACGCACAACCTTAAGCACCAGTGCGACATCTGCGGGAAAGCGTTCAGTCGTCCCTGGCTCTTACAAGGGCATCGGCGCGCCCACACGGGCGAGAAGCCCTACGGCTGTGCGCATTGTGGCCGAGCCTTCGCAGATCGCTCCAACCTTCGTGCGCACATGCAAACCCACTCCGCCCTTAGACTCCATGAATGCACACACTGTAAGAAACAGTTTGCTTTGAGAGCCTACCTAAACAAGCATTTGGAAACGTGCGGACGGAATGTCACCTCGGTCTCCTCCTCCTCCTCCATAAATAACACGTCAGATCAGAGAACCTCTGCTGAACAGAAACCTATTTTGCCGTTGAGTATAGCAGCGTTGGTTGGAGACTGTTAGCGCTAGGCCACATGTATACACTTTATCCAACCGTTATCTTTCAAATTGAAGGTACTGACCATTTAATAATACAGACTTTGCAATCTACATCCGGTCTTCAATTAAATTCTTATGAGCATCTTTTATGGCCAATCACGTATCTAAGTGACTGAATAAGTTTGCCTATATCTTTGAAAACTGGTGGATTTGGGCACACGACTACTGGGAGTAGAATGGAGATTGTAAAATCCTATCTCTTTGATTTTCATGTTACCTCAGCAGTCTCTCTCCAAAAACAAAGCGGCGCAATGTTCAACTCATGCCAGTATTCTATCTGTTTTACCCACTGGGTGGATTCACCATCCCCTACCCTCACCCCGTTCTCCCCACCCTTCTGCTATCCCCCCGTCAACAGCGTGCGTTGTCGCCACAGTCCGCTGTCCGAGAGATTTTAATTAGCGCAGAGTGGTGGTAGTTTACATCACATATTATCGCTACTGCAATCATGTTCTTCCGCTGGTACGACTGCTACTGCAGCTGCCACTACTACCGCCGGGATTCCCACTAATAAGACAGGGGGAAGGGGAAGAGAAGGTGGGAGTGCCAGCAAAACCGCATCATGGCTCAATTTTTCGAAGCGTCCACCCGCCCACTTATGCGAAGCACGGAGATGCACGCGCGCACAGGTCTGCTGTCGGGAATGAGCTAACGACACAGCCTGGCCACGACCGAATCGATGAGTTTGCTGTATGGGATGATAACGTGGCTATAGCTCACATTCTCTCTCGCTTTAGCTCAAACACCGCATAACGCCCGCTCAACTGCACACACACACACACACACACACACACAACCTCTCTGACAAGGAGATAACATCACCCCAGTGGAATAGGGGATGGGTGGGAGAGTGTTTGATTAGGTACAACGGGACGTGTGCTCGTCTCTCACCCCATGCAGTCTTTGGCATAGGTTCATTTCGATAGCCTCAGTTCATAATTTCAAGGTCAAACATCACCGATAAGGAATTAGTTGCATACTATTTGCGATTCCTATGGGCTATGGCCAAATTCGACTCCACTCATTACCATACTCCCAAGTCATAATTTCAGCAGTGATTTGGTGAATTTAAAATTAGATGGGGAAGTGAATGGCTTTACGTTGGGTAAAAAATGTTACTAAAGCAATAAATTCAAAAAAGGGTGGGGAATCTGACTTTACAAAAGTACGAATGTACTTTTGTCATCGCATTCATTTGTAAGTAGAATTTAGGGTATTTAGAGTGGCAGTGAAATTTAAAAAAAGTAGGATTTAATGTTTTGAAATTGTCTTTTGTGGTTCTATAGCCAATTACTACTTTTATAGATAGAGCATTGGATGCGTGTTATCCTTGCATACCGACAAATTTTGTTCAGGTCTCATGCAAAATATCCGGTGATTACAAAGGACTCAGGATTTTTGTGATGTAATGCACCGGTCGGTTAAAAACAGTTGAAAGTACAAGTATTATTTAGATGATAAATAAATCCTGCAATCGTACCACTAAATCTTCAAATGGCTGCGGCAGTGCCACAAACTACATTTTAAAGTGATTGTGCTAGTTGACCTGTCCACGGTAGTTTCGTAGGTTACGTTATAAGATGCTTCTAAGTTGTAAATCCCATGATAAATAAATCAGTAAAATAATGCAGTGGAATCAAGTAGTGGAGTTGATGCATAAATGATAGACCTGTGTTCATCTAATCAAGCGAGGGAGAGTACAAAATCTGAGATCGTAAAACAGGTCCGTGCACTAATTTTATTGTAAAATCACAGCCGAATTCTCAAATGCCATCATCAAGTAATGCTGTGATGCCCTTCTTGAGGGGATGTTTGCATGAGAGAAATGGTAGGGGGTGAATGGGGGGAGAAGGAGATGCAGTGCAAATTGAAGTAAGGTAGCATCAATTATTGCTTCATCTGGGTGGGTAATTGACGCAGGCGGTGCCAACCAGAAACCCTTCCACCCTATCCCATCCCATCTCACCTCCCCATCATCCCATTCCACTTGAGTGAAGCTGCTAACCGCAGCCGCAACGAGCACATCTTCTTCAATCTAGTGATTGCTCACTCTCTCGCCACAGAGAAACGAGGTGGGGTGAATTGGAGTAGGGAGCAAGGCATTTGATGCGCTGATAAGTGGTGGTACTCTGAAACCACTGCTTCTGCTGCTGCTGCTGCTGAGTGCTGCTGCTTCACTTCACTATTCGCAGGCGGCGGGAGAGGGGGCGAGCAAGCTGATGGGATGCAGTGAGGTAGAGGGATGGGGGGAGGGGAGAGACAAACGAAATGGGAAGACAAGTGCATTAAAATTTCTGCTTGATGCACATTCCAACTGCGTGGATATATATATGGGTAGAGAGGGGCTTATACACATAAAAGCTCGTGTTACGTACGGAAGTGGCTAATGGATACTAGGAGGAGGCGAGGGATTATTGGGCGAGTAGAGAGAAGGAGGGGAGGGGGAGGAGAAGGGGGGAAAGAATTTGTGGGTTTTTGGGATAGGTATATAGACATGTGCACACGCACGTGCAGACAAATAGATAGGCAGGCAGGCAGGCAGGCAGGCAGAATTGTAGGCAAAATTAAATGTTTCATCTCAAGTTTATCACAATTCTTTCACAGGAGCAATTTGAGGCGTAGTCATTCCAATGGTGGAGGGTAAATTCTGTAAGTATGATGAAGTGATTCTCTAAGTTGACTTTTAAACGACCAAAATCGACATTTTTGTCCGTTTATTTCTAAAAGAGTAATCCATGATAAAGGAAATTAAATGAACCAATGGGAGAAGAAAAGAGTGGAAAAGGCTTAAGACTTACATGAATTCACCCGCTTTACCTATGAAGCTTTTCCTCACTGTGGAATATTTTGTATGGCATTAATGTTTTGTAAAGTTTACCTATTAAGGGAAATAGAGCATACAGATATATGATTTGTTCAGCGAAGGCTAACTTTTGCAGGGATCCGGGTGGTGAATATGGACTAAGTAGTACACTTTGAAGCCTATTGTTCACAGATATTCATTGCCCAAGCACTCTTCAACCAATTGTCGATCGGCTAGACCTTAGGAAAGTGTTTACGTACTGACCTAAAAGACGAGTTGACCTAACTATTACTGTTCCTTTTTCAAGATGTGACAATTTTTAACCACTCGTATTGAGATGCTCCAAGGGTGAAATCAATTTTTGACAGTGAAGATTTTACCATATTTTCACCAATAAGTGTGTATTTGCAGTTTCCAAACAAGAAAAACTATTTGAGAGCTACTTACAATTCCGAGTTGAGTAAATGGGCTGCAGAAAATTACTAACTAAGCTCGGTCGGATGGGAAAGGTACAACAAACATATGCTCTAGTTAACTACACGAAGAGCCAATAATCGAGATTTCATTGATAAGTCATCTGGGCACAAAAATGCAAGTCTCGGGAGTCATATCAGGAAGTTGGTAAACTTCCCACAAGCTCTCCGACCACCTCTTTGAGATGGAGCCATCGATAAGAGACGGACCGAGCATTCTCTGATGTGACTCATGGCTGATTGAGGCTACAATGACCAGTCAGTAGTGGAAAGTTAGTTAACTGTTTGGAAACCTGCATGAACGCTCAATTCGAATAAGTCGACTCTCCTCCTCCGTGTAAGCATGAGGAAGTCCAAAATATCGCAGTAAAGTAGATGCCTAAGCATGAAAAATCACTATTTTCCGTTTTGTACGGAAGTGTAGGAAATCAGTCTTAATAAATTCAGCAGTGACAATCAGTACTGCTGGAATATCTCAGAAATTGAGTCATCAAAAGTAACACAGTGAAATTAGTCGAGCTTGGTTGGTTCCACTTACAGGTCTCAATCTGTCAACTGCCTTGCGACTATTTCTTTGGGACAGTAATGATCCAATGGTAGTGGGAGCGATCAGGTTACATTTGAGACATCTTTAAATTATTGGTTGCAGTGAAAAAATAAATAGACTCCCATCGACCGGTCGGGCACCTAGGTGTCTAGTCTGGAGGTCGCAGATTGAAAAAAAACTTGCAAAATGTCCTAAACTATTTAAACAGCTCCTTGTATCATTGTAAACAACTAAAGAGTACACTAAAATTAGGAAATCTATGTGAGAAATAATTAATGCGTTAACGGACTGGTCCAGTTACCTACTAAATCTTTCAGTAAGACATATACCTCACTCCGAGGTGAGGGCTCTTCAACAAAGTCCAAGCGGTTTCGTTTCGTAGAGCATGACCAGGTGTCGATACACCTGCGCGACCTAATTGACCAGCGTCCTTACAACGAGTCAAAGACACCTCTCTGCCTCATGAGATTCTATGCCATGCTGAAGTAGATGAATTTGTACTTTCACGAGAAATGCACTTAAAAGTAAACTTCACATTTGAATCTAGGACATAAAAGAAACGCCTAGCTCACACCACAAGCCGCATTGCCTGCCGCCTATTCAAAATCTAAGTTGAAGCTATGTTGCATAAAATGTGTAAAAGTATTAGCTTCTGACGTTTAGTCGCCTTATGGAAGTAGGAATGATAGGACCACGGTAGCTCAGTCACCATCAAAAAAAGTTCCATTCACTAGAACTACGAGCTTTTCCATGCGGTGGTTTTACTTCATTTTCTTGATGTAGTAATTAGCCCTTGATCACCGATCCTGCCTTTGGATGTGTCGGTAGAGCTAGTGCAATAGAAATCAAACCTAGCAACAACAATGGGAGGTCAAGTGCGCCCCTTAAATAAGCATTCAAAAATGGGAAAGAATTATGACGCGTAGTTGGAGTACCATTTAGGGTAGTAAGCAGCCCAACGCCTTGTTAGCTGGTAGAATGAAACCTAAAATTTCCACGTTTTTATCACATGGAAATGCTGATTCTACAAGTTTTACCTAAACATCCGATGAAGGGAGGCAGCTAATTCACAAAACGTAGTGGAAATAAGAAGTACTATGAAATCAGCATTCGAATTAAGTGAAAGAGTCTTGATTTCAATAAATGTAAGTCCAATGTGGTGTTTGCAATGGGCTGATTGGGGGGCTCTGCACTTATACCCCTGCCGAATTGCCCAGCCTCTGGGCCATGCCGGTAACCCTAAGACCTTTTATGGGTCAGTAATGCATACTCTACATGAGTATTAGGCCTCCTTCCGTCTTCGGGAAAGTCTTGGGTGCGTTAAACGAGGATCAAATGTGAGTCACTGGAACCCCGTAAATTGAAGAAGTTTATGTCAAAGAGTTTAAACAATTAAAAATTCACCCGGAACAAAATAAGCCTCAGGAAAGAGAGCGAAATTTATAACTTCAATCATACAAAGCAATTAATCATGTCTCTTGTCCTTGCATTTTGTGCACCAAGTAAATTGCTTGTACTGGCGTTTATTGCCTAATCAGGAGAGGAATGCCAAATAATAAGATCACTATTGTACATTTGCCTTACTTTTTAAAGGACCGCATCCTTTTCAAACAATTCATTAAATGCAAACACACTCCGACGTGACTCGCCTTCAAGCGTCAGTTAATTATCTCGACCTATGAGAGGATATTTGAATCCAGGGTTTTCGAAACTGCCACAAAGACTACATGACTTACTCTACGATCGACTACAATGATATGGATTCAAATTATCACGTCACCATTTAGTGTCGAAGCAATTGGCAGATAAATGAAATCAAGTAATAAGGCAAGCACCTATAATAATTACTACTTTTCTGAGAAATCTGCTTCCAGGTACTGCATTCCATTTGCATGGCAAATTGAAAATTGATGGTTGAGCTAAACTTTATGCTAATAAGTAGGGCTGCAATACCTTGTTTGTTTGAACTGCCAGTTTCGGTCGTTTGGGTGGCTATATTGCACTAACCGGTTGGCCGGCCTCTGGGCAGTGCTAACAACCCCCAAGTCCTCTGGTCCCAGAATATGTATTCTGCCCTAGTACTATGCTTTCTTTTACCTTAAGAGAAGTCTCGGGACGCTACAAGGGTAAATAGAAGATAGGCTACCTCACCTAGTATTATATCAGGCGGCTGAGTGGGTGGGGATGTGCTTTGGATAGCACAGCCCAGTGACTTATTGTATCCTGCCGAAACCGGTTAAATTCATCCGACTGTTTACATACACTAAAAATGATGGACAAGAGAGTGATCAACCATTTGCTGGTATCAACATCACCCCAAAAAGTCATAAATCTAATCGAACGGGTCTCACATGCCACTTATCAACAACAGATGAAAACAAACATCAAGAAGTGTTGATTTGTGATCTGCCCCTTTCACTTCTTGAGCACACATTGTAGTGCGTTGGTTGTTTTTTTAACTCTCGATTTCATTTACAAGCACCTGTTTGGTCACATCACCTTCACCGATTGGGCCATTCTCTGGGCCATGCCAGTGGCGCAAATCACATCTGTTAGCCAAATACGTGCACATTCTGCAAGAGTATTATGCCTGCTTTCTTCTTCAGAGAGGCGTCAAAGCATTACGCACACAGCTTGCATTCGCTGAATGGCCTATGATACGAAATAACTTTTATGTTCGATTGTTGAGCTGCCGAATTTCCGATTGGTAAACTCCGAGCCGTCCATTGTAATGCGAAAATTGGACGCTGGTGAAACTGTTCTACATACAAAAAATACAAATATAGGCCCAGTGAAACTTTGGAGAAATCGGGTGACTAAAGCATCTTTGTGAATTCTAGTTTAATGAAGACTGTAGAACAATTGTGAAACTTTGGATATTTACTTAAATCTCGGATTTATTTAAGGGGACACTTCGGTGCTTCGCCATTGCATGTTCAACAAGAGGGCTGAGCTCTGGGCCATGCCAGTAGCCTTAAGCCTTCCTGTATATCGTATTCATATATCCTGGCCAAGTATTTTGTCTACTCCGCCCTCTGAAAAGCCTCAGAATGAAACACTGCTGTGGGGAAAATCAAGTATGTGACTACATTGAGTTTATGTGAAAGGTTGTCTCGGTTAAATACAAACGAAATTTAATTCCTTGCACTTGGATATTCAGCTGAACAACCTAAAATCGACACAGGAGTTTTTACACAGACCTTCAAACGGTGAAAGGGTTCCCCGGTCACGCCTGCAGCCTTAGAGCTCTTCTGGGTGTTAATTAAAACTCTTCCTTCACTCTAAAGTACTATACTTAAGAAAGCATAAGAAAATTGGAAAATAACAAAAGCCAATTCTAAAAGATGAGCTGTGAAGAACTCTTAAGTTTGATTGATAATGCTAACCTAAGTGCATAATATTAAAATAAAAAGCACTCAATATTTGTAGCTTTTCTCACCCCGTTTTTGTAGTTAAGAATTCTGCGAAAAGTTGCATATCAGTTATTTTTTTAATTGCACAAACTTGAGTCCTCTAAAAACTCTTGATTTTTTTGTTTTAGCCGGTCGAGACACAAGGCTGCAATTGTAGCACTAGTTGTGGCGCTTTTTCGACTTTTCATCTTACTAAGGAAAATATACGCCTTAATAATTTAATTGTATCATTTTCATGTTTCGGCAGGATATCCTGTATACAATTTTTTTGGTAACATCCGTCATTGCGGGCTGCGTTGTGAGGAGGGCCAGAGGAGACATAAAGCGATTCGTATGTATGGCTTTTGGACTGGCATCAGCATTAGTAATATGCGGTTCTGAAGTCTGGCACGCACTAGCGTTAATAGGAGGCTTTGTAATATTTTATTCCCTTGTCAGTTTCAGGTAGGTGATCAATTGGTTTACCTTCAGATTTATTCACTATGCCGTATTTCTCTGGGGATTTTCATATCTCGTATTTTTCCACACTGCTCATTTCTATGGTTTTAGTAAACCATCTCCTTTGACCAAAATGTTCCATTTATTTACGACTTTAAGGGTATGCAATTTTGTTAATAATTTCTTTAGGTCGTTGGAGTATCATTCGAGCTGCATGATACTTGGAGTACAATTAACACCCTGAAATCAAATAAACGAAACAGTCACACTTTTCAGGAAACGCCAAACTTAGTGCTTAAATATAAGGGGATAATAACAACACCATATGACATTGTCAGCTACATATTTTGCTACATAGGAATGCTTACAGGTAACCATATATTGAGTGGAGCTCTAAACTACATTCATAATTCCTAGGCAAAAGTTAAATGTTCTTACGTCTAGGATTGTGCAGCTAGTACTGACATTGAAGTGTTTTGCAGTTGGATTATTGTGATTTATTTAATTTCTTTAAGTAGGGTTTTCTACGCTAACTTTACGCTATGCTAAGCGGTCTAATTCTCTAAGGTCCCTACTACACCTATCGCACATATAATGATATGCTTAATGGATGGCCACAGAAGGCTCCTGGACTCTCTTTTGGACCACTTTGGCGGCGACTTCAGGAAGCTCCTTTCTTTGGTGTCGCTTATTTGATTTGCTCTCAATTCGTTTCTTTTGATGTAAGTGTTACCACTTTTAAGTCTGTAATCAAACCTCCTTTTTTCCGAGAATAGCTTGCTTAAAATTAAAAATGGTTCAACCAATTAAGTATTCGATCATTCAAAAAACCTAGCTAAGCGTTTTGGTACAATCAAGATTTGGATATTGAGTAAGAAACGAATCCTTTCTGATAAGGTATCAGGTTCTTCGACTTAAGTAGGCTAATCCACAAAAATGTTTGCCAACCAATTGCAACCTGGTTGATGACTGAAATTTTGCAAAAAGTAGTGTCATAAAGTCAAAAACTTGTCTTTATTGCAAGAAATACTTTGCAAAAATGGTTATTTTATAAAAATTTTTCTTCATAAACTGCTAATTTTAAGGTAAACAACCATGCTACTGCTTTAAATGGTGAGTTTTACAAGTGTTGGGTATTCCTGGTAAGGTGTGCACATGGATTTTCCGGCTAAAATTCTTGCCTTACAATGCATTTGCTGTATTTTTTATAACCTCGTATAAATGTGGCAAAAGGTATGTTAGAATGTGTGGATGTATGGTGCAAAGGCCGTTTCTTTTCCTAAGTTGGATGTCAAAATACTTTTTGCACATTAGTTTGGATGTTGTTCAGCTTCACAACGTCAGAGCGCATTAATCTCATCTTTGCTACTATCCCCACCGATCAAGCGGATAGTTTGGTATGCATTAATTAAACACATGGCATTGGCAAAACCACTACCTAAACTGCAGAGTCGTAGCAACCCTAACTTTAAAGATTAATAAAAACAGATAGATGAGACGCAGTTTATTCACTTAAGAAAATCACAGCTCTTCGACGGTTGTAATAATGTCGGTATTCACCGCAGGTAACAAACAGCTGTGTTTAAAGTTCGGAATTCATGTCGAACAGCTTCAACGCGAATCATACGCTGATTGACGGTTTTTCATTTCTTCGCACTCTTGAGGCCAAAAACGATGGGACGAAGACATCCTAAATTTTTTCAGTTTAAAAAGTATCGTTCTGGAAGCATGTGAAATTTCATTTGGTGCGAACGGAATTTTATCCGTCATCATGATTCTAGCTCAATACTTCGCGCCGAGCGAAAAAATATCTATAGAAGGAATATAAAATCTGCTCTTAAATGAGCCTAGCTTGTTAGGAACACCAACATCATTCATTGTACTTGTAATAATCAAATATATCTTAAAAGAGCAAATTTAAAAAAGAATATTAATAATATAAGTGCAGTGGATATATGATCTCTCGAAAACACAGATATAAATTTAAACAAGTAATTAAAGTAAAGCCTGAATGCACTGACTTCTACAAATAGCACACCTCTGCAATGGGTTTAAAAATAGGACTACAGTAGCGCACGCAGCAGTAAATGAATTTCGAATGAAAATTGGTAAATCGTTGCAAAGCAAACTGCTTGTCCAATCACAGGCAATGGCGTTTTGCAATACCACTTTCTGTAAGACGAGTCGCGAGTTGTGGGTGTGATGCATAACGCCACAACTTTACAAATACATCCTCACTGCCACTTTATACGTCTTTGATAATGAGGTATCTGATGCTTTAAGTGACCACTTAACAGGACCTTCGGGATCCAGAGTTTCAGAAGGGGAGTCTGGTCAGCCTTCTAGTGTATTTAGGCGCCCTCTTCTTCGCTTACCGCACGCGACTCTACTTTGCTTGGATCATGGGCGAGTGTGTCTGCATGAGTGTGGGTCTTGGCGCCTATCCGGCCATTTCTCGTCCCGCTGTTGGAGAGGGACCAACTGATCTTGTGGCTCTCGACAGGTGGGTAATTTTCTCCTCTGTCGTTGTCCTTTTATCTCGATCACCTGCAAAACTCCTCAAAATCAAAAGTGCTGCAAATCGGGGAAGTGGTAGACTGCGAACGTGATAAAATAGTGATTACCGAGTCGTGGGAGAATGGAAAGGCCCTTGCAGGCACATATACTGGTAGATTTAAATGTAATTGGGAAATTTTTTGTCCCAAACCTATTTTGAAACAGGTAGGCAAATGCACGTGCAAGCATTCTGATAAAAAAATTGAATAATTTAAAATGCTCTCTTTCCGGTGCAATACAGTTTAGGTGTTTGCTAAACTACGCAACCATCGCATCGCAACCCATGTTTTGCGAAAGTTTGACAACTTTTGGGCAAACTGAAATCAACACTTATGGATAAAGTGATGCCAAAGTAAAAGAAACCTTTGAAGGGATTGTTTTGACCTTAAATGGACCGAGGATATAGTCGGCCTTGACATTCATACGTGGTGATTAAGATAATCTGCTTTATTACAAGCAAAAAAGATGCAGTAGTGGGCTATACTCCAGCGGATTGATTTGAGGTCCAGTTTATTCCAGCAAAGATATTTGTTGCAAATGTCAGCATTCCAAGTATATCGAAAAATTCGAGAATTCTTGTTCCAATTTCGCCTCAAATTAATCCGATAGATTTATTCTTCGCACCCCGATTTTGAGTCTAGTAACTATCAGTTCGGAGTTACCTGTCCCATGCACTTTAACTGATGCTCGCTGTTGATTTTACATTTGAAGGTCAATATTGGCTAATTTAGCATAAACATGACTTTTGTACACTTACAAGCTTAGTCCGAATCTGTTTTTACCATGACACTCACGACCCAAAGAATTGGCTGTAGCGAATACTAAATTTTTTGAGCCAAAGCATTTGCAGTCCAAGCATACTAACAGACCGTCCTATGCAATTGATGCCATTTGGGCGTGGCCACAATAGAATCTCTTTTAAACTGTTCTTCTCTCATATGTGAATCGTGGAGAAAAGGATTCGTAATTGAATATTCCACTATTCTAGGTGGATGTCACAAATTGACCCCAAGGAAAAAAGCACCATTCAGTACGGAAATGAGGAGCGTCTTTCCCTCGTGAGTGACATTAACTCATACATCATCGACGACGACCCCGTAGTAATTGAGTCACGTTCACACTTTTACAACTATGCCACAGTACAAGCTGTCAGCGTTTGGAAGTGCGAGTTTAGTCCAACCGTGCGTGAGAGTTTCAGGGCCTGGAACCAAACGCTCTACTACTGGATGGATAGGTACATGTACCGTCGGTGCTTTGGGCCTTGGTTCATCCGCTCAGTTGCTACCCTCCTTGTTAATTCCCTCTGGTATGGTATTCAACCAATCTACTTCATTGTACACCTAACCCTGCCCATGATTTCACTGGCGGAAGACGGAATGGCCACCGTGATGGCTTTCTGTGGGTTCTCACTACCCCCTGGGGGGTTAGCCTTCCTCAGATGGTTCTTCCGCATGCGGTCTTTCGACTATCTTGCCGCAGGGTGGATTGTGCTCTCGCTGGAAGACACATGTGTTCTCTGGTCGTCCTTGGGCTATTTTGTCCAGACGATTGGTTTCCTACTGGGCTTGGCCCACCTCACACTGGGAAAATTTGTTTCTGCATTTGAGCGATGGACTGTGGAGAACCCTGGAGAGGATGTGGCTGAGATAACGGCAAGGAATCTCAGCCAGACCGGCAAGGCCTGGGAACCTCCTGTTATTGATACCTATCTTTAGACTAGTCCCTGATACTGCTGATGCTGCCACAGCCACCACCACTGTAGTAGGCGCTGACGTTGCTTGACAAAGCCTTCTTCAGTGGACATGAATTTATCGGCTTCTCATGTTCATGTATATAGGCAAATATTGAGCAATAAATGTGTACGTGAATTATGTAATCTGGGATCTGTATCTGAATAACTTGGATTTCAGACAAAACAATCAAATTGTATATGATGCAGAATGCTTACAATACCATTCAAGGTCATCTGCCATACACATTGGATCACATAAAATCTGACCCTTTTTATGTAGTATTTAATGCTTTTCAGCCGAAAAATATAAGATTCATGAAATCAGAAGGAACCATTTACAAATTACTGTTAATTTTATTAAATGATGCGGTTTACACACTAATCCACCATTAGTCTTTTTGAAGCATGTGACTCGAAGCAGAAAGTGACAATTCGGAAATTATGCATTTACTTGATGGGGCCTCGGCTGTTGCATGACTAACGTGACACGTGTTTATTGACAATCCCACCGGTCGCTGCCATCGTACTGTGTGGGTTGGGAGTGGTGTATGCAAAGTAAAGCGCATTTGACGCTGTGGAGGCGATTGAAGGTGCCTCACTTATGATCCAGCTTCTAGACAGTGGGGCATCCACCCTCCCACCAGGTTGCCAACACAGACAACAAAGCTCTTTTCGCTGTGTCCATTGAAGCGACCTGACAAATTCTAGCATTATAATATTCTGCTGTGATAAAAGTGATTTTACACAAATAAAAAAATCAAACACTCAAGAGTGCTTTAATGGTGCAAAAATATTTTGAAGCGGAGGCGAAGGGAAGTGTGTCAAATGTAGCACCATGGAAGTTCATGAACAAATGCGGTTAAGTCTATTCGGATTACATTGGTGTCAAAAAACAAGGGTTCAAGTTATTAGTAAGGGAAAGTGGGTAGCCCATTTGCAACATAGCATCTCTAGGTGGACATTTGCAATGTCTCGCTTTAAGTTGGGTTTTTGTGCGAAAAGTCATTCTATGTTACACTGGACTACATGTAAAAACGCATTATTACAGCTCCCTAAAAGCTCTGAATTTTCCCTATAGCAAATTTGATAAGGTTGACTAAGTTGTGCTCATGGTTACATCATGCACGCCTTATTAGTAAAGAAAAATGTAAAACAAGACGTATCTTCAGACTACTTGTGACTTGATTGCTTTTTTTCCTAAAAACGGAATTAAATATATATTTTTTTCGCATTTGAATCAGTGGTAAAGGAGGATGGCTTCCAACCTTCAATTTTCGCATGGTTGACTAGTTGTAGGGGCAGTTATGTGATAGGGAAGAAGGTAGATGTCCAACTAAATCAATTTCTTCAAGCATACGCGTTTCTAAATTAAGTCCTTCTTTGAAACGACTTTTAGCTGTGTAGCATATTCCTAAATATGGGTGTTAATAACAGCGAAAATGCATTGTGTCACTCCACTCAGCGAATATGTGAATGCTAATTTTCTGGAATTCTCCCTTCAAACCTCACAATAGATGGAATGCGGAAAATTCGACACGTGATTGGTACATGGCGATTTGAATTCTGCGCACAAAAGCACTTTAAAGGAACTTTAAGCAACTCTTGGCTATTCATATGAATAACACAATTGTGCTACCTCACGTGCTGCAAGTATTATTATTTTCGTTCATTCGGTGCTAGTGCAAAAAGTTTTGCACAGGTATGGGAACACGTTATTATGGAGAGCAATCTATTACTTTTTCGTTTTGGGGAAATTCCTTTGTAATCCCTATTCGGCATTTGGAGGCGCATGGAACCTACTTTTTCCATGACGCACAGGGACGCATGCTGCCTTACAGCAGACAAAGAGAAGGAATCCAACTTGATAATGCCTGAATGAGGTCTCTCACTTTGTAAGGGAATAAAAGATTAGCAGATAAGTGTTAACTGCAGTCAGGTTTGGCTTTATAGCTTTCCAGAAGATGTGTCCGAAAAACTAAAGCTGTGAAGATCCAGCTAAAACATTAATGGCACCGTATAATTATGATGCGTACGATCAAACGCCTAGGTGTTATGCAAATAATTCAATGATTACTTGAATTATTTAGTAAAAATCGCATCTGCCCATTCTATGGTGAGAAAGGAAAAGATGAAGGGCTAAAGCAGGAGATGCAGAAATTTAAGCGGATGTATTTGCAGAATCAGCCTATGCCAGTCGGGCAAATGCACCGTTCAATCGGCAGGTCAGTGCTTGTTTTAGTAATTGCCAATGTAAATTTGTTTTTCTTTTTGTTACGGAAATTGTCTGCAAAAGAATAAAAGGAGCTGATTCACATTCACGAAGTATGTTTTGAGGACCCACGGTGTGAGCTCTACTACTGCAACTCAATAAACAAAACAAAAATGCGCAAGAGTAGGCCCTGTTTAGTATAAGATATTCCGACTGGGATTGAAATCGGTCATTTTTCAATTAAAAATCTTGTACATTCACTTTTTACATTGAATTCAACTTCCTCATCATCATTTACAAAATTTCGATTTTTCAGTATGAATACGAGCTTCTAAATATCATTTGTAATAACTTGGAGAGTTTCTTTGTTTTGAAATGTGATAGAGTGGAACAAATTGAAAGTTAATGGTGAAGCATTCTGTTGGCGATGACTTGTTTGACAAAATTCCAGCATTCCCAATAAATACGCCAAATGACAGTGAAAATAGTTGAACAAATGCCAATCAAGTAAGGGCCACATTGCATTTACCGTTCCTGTGCACGTTTGCTAACCTCCACTTCCTCGAAGCTCCATGCCCTGCACGTAATGGTGCACAGCTGTTTGTTTCAACCGACGTCAATTAACGCCATACAGATGACAATCCCTACTAGAAATTTAGCTCCAGCACCTCATGCCACGACGAATCGAATACTTGTCCAATGCCATCAAGTTTCGGCATTTAAATGGATAATTGAAGAGGAAACTAACCACTGGTGTTAAACCAAAGAGAACTGGACTGCACTTAAAAGTATCAAATTTATTAATTTGAAACATTTATGATTTCATTAAGAATGCAGCCTTGACAAATCTTACAGAAGAATTACGTTAATGCACTCCACAAGCCATATTGAGATCTGTAATACTTTACTGTTTTCGCAACCTCTAAAATTGTACAATAAATAATAGCCCCTAAGCAACTGCTTAAAGGGGCACATCAGTATGCAAACATTAAAAATGAAGCGTTTGAGTTAAAGGTTAATTTTGAGTGCCACCAGGTCATAAGACAGTTCAAGCCCTTTGACCTCACCGATGGTAGAATCGTAGACACTTGACTATGACAGTTGGAAGTTACATCTCTTCTCAATAAGACCTGTATCTTGAGTTTTGTGCGTTAAATCTTCCACGAAAGTCAAGAACAAAACCACCTTGCCTACCTCGAAGGGACTTTTTAAAATAAATTCACTCATTAATAAGTGCAATTTCATTACCAACCAGTCCTTAAAGTACAATACACAATAGAAGTTGTTGTTTTTAGCTGTGCATTTATTTACAACAAATTTTCATTATATAGCCTTGTTTGGCAATAATTTAGAGCCATGCCTTAAGGAATGTAGGACGGCGGCAAGTTAATGGTGTGTTGATTTTGAAAGGCAATTGCCATCTGTCCGCCCTGAGTGATGGTAAGATGTCACATTACCGGCCCATAAACACGACACTTTCGGATGTACTTAGAATTTTGGAAAAGGTACGGCAAGCAAAGTATCAAGTCTGGGTGGCTTTGGACCATGCAAGCGTATGGTAAAGCATTTTGCATCTACAAAATTGCAGTTGGACATTGGTATGCTGCTTCATTGCCCCCTGTTGAGCGCCAGACAGGCCTTTTAAAAAACAGAGGAAGGAAGACTACATCTACAAGCAACGTGTTTAAATATTTCTTTGTATGAAAATTCCTTCTACCATTTGCGCAATGCAGGACTGAAACCCATTAAAGCTGCCCTTTGGATGGTGGTGTGGGCGATAATAAGGTGGAAAATGAAAGGTTCGGCCCTTTAGGCGTGGATTCTATTTGCATTAAGCTTTCGCCTTCATTTAGCTGAGGTTTTACCTCTTCTGATAATGCTCCTTCAAAATATTAACTTGAAATTTTAAAACAATTCGTTAACTTGAGAATTGAACCAACTGAAGTAAAGTTGGAGCTAATAGTTGCAGAGGTAAAGGTCCATACCTATGAAGAGTATTGGTATTAGTGAACCCAAAACTTCTCCTCTTGGTCTTAGTGTGCTAAAGTTGAAAGACTATAAATCTAAATCTTACCTATTGTGAAGTCTCAAGCTTATGATTTCAGCAAAGATGTACACGTTTCGTAAAAATCAAACCTTCAAAATGTAGTAGCTATTTTTTGAGTAGATCATTCCCTCAACTTCTGAATAAGAATAAATGCGAAGTGGTTTAACTAACAGGTCCTACTTTCGATAGCAACAAAATTGTGCAATTATGTAATGTACCGCTTTATAGTGTATTATAACTAACTTTGCAATGGGAGTGTTTTAGCATTGCAACGTTAGATTAATGAACATCTCATTCGCAATCCTTCAACGACCTACAACCTTACACACTTCTAAGTTGCTACATCCTCTTTTGTGTGGGGCACTGTAGGCGGCATGTTTAAGCAACAAACTTCTAGCTGAAGGCAAAGCAATCAGGCCTGAGATCTATCCCGTGCAAAACTTACTATTAGCTAGACGGTGTGCGTGAGGATTTCTATGGCCTGGCCATAAATGACAAGAACAGCTGCTCCACATCGTTGACAACTATTGTTAAACATCTTAGAAACGGACGTTGAGATTGTGCAGCAGAGTTTGGAAAGTCTAGGATCTACACACTATCAATTTTGTTAACCAGTTACCTACCCCATATCACCCAGTTGATTCATGCCTTGGCTAAAGACTAGGTACCTGAAAGACACCGATAAGCAAAAAGTTATTCAGTAGAGATTAAAGGGCTGCGGCGATTTCAAGCCATTAGGCGTCACTTTTAGGACACCGAATTCGCTTGAGTGAAAAATATGGAGAAGATGAACATTTAAACGGGCAAGCAGTCAGTCATGTCCCCTCCTTAGGTTACCGCCTAGGCAACACACAGGCTGGATTTATAGTGACCGCTTCAGGCTCTTTCAAATGACAACGGTAGCTTACCCATTAATCATCTTGAAAATTTTAGGAATGAGCATCCATCGGTAGATAGTCGGTACATTTCTTTCACGCCCTTTGACTATTATAAGTGATCAGCCTTGCAGTGATTAAGATGACTTGGTTTTTACAGAAACATTAAAAACATTTTTGAGAATGAGCCGAATTTTTACGTACGAAACTCAAGTACCTGATAGGTTGTTTCCCTGTTAAAAAGACACCTTAAATTGATAGTTGTACAACAAAGTGGCATTTGGCACAGAAAACGCTGGGTTTGAATGCTGTTGGCAGTTGAGTTTGGATTGTCGAAGCTGAAGGCCATTTTGACATCACACTAGCTACAGAAAGACTGTCAGTCAAAAAAAACTGATTTTTGAAACATTTATAGATGGGAATGTTAGAAAAATGCATGACTCCTTGGTTTGAGAGCCTAATTAAAGCTAGATCAACGTCATTAAACAATGCTGGGCCAGTTTAAGAGTTAATTTGCATTTATTGATGCATGTTTTATGAAGAGAATAAAAAGTGCTTATCATGAATTGTGTGAAATGGTAAATGTCAAATAGCCACTCTAATCACGAGTTATGCGAACTAAATCGGACCTGTGGATGCGTAACCGAGTTAAAAGGAATAATTTGATAGCACTGAATAATTAGCTCTGATGACAGGCAGGTCACACGCCTCTTTGTGAAAACTCGGTGCTTTGTATCATACTTCGGGACTGTAATTCTCCTCGTGGACAAATGTGTGTGCATTGAAGGCAGCTTGTAGCTCGCATTGCCGCCCTATTACTCAACTTCAGTGTTTTTACAACAAACACTGGCTGAAGGGATTGCAAAGGTCACACTTGTGCATGATCATTGTTACTGTTCAAGCAATAACTGAAGTTTTATCAAAACTCACGTTAAAGTTGCGGTATTTCACGGTTCTTATTCTAAAGGGGACAAATTTTCCCCAAGGGCATTTCCATTTCGTCTTAAGTTGCAAGCGTTTACTCTGTCCATGCGGTCCCTGAAGCGTAGCTGAATTTTCTCTCTCCCTGGCCTAAGTAATGAGCAGACCCACTTTATGACCAAAACGCTGCTGCATAATCGCAGCTTCCTTGCCACTTCAAGTAAGAGCATTTCAAACTCATTCCTTCATGCAACCAATACCGAAAATTTTCCATTTTAGTGATCTACTATCATTGTATAAGCGTGGTGGGACTCCTTGAAGCCCATGTTTCGGTTCAGGAATAATTTTGTGTAGAATTTAAACTGCTGACCTGACGCACTGGAATGCGCATAGTTCCATATTTGCAACCGTGTACACCTACAATTTTTGTTGTTGAGATATGATGATTAATTAAACTAATTGTATTACATGTCTGGGATTTCTGTGTAGATTTGGTACAGGAAGAACACACGTTAGACAATAGAACTGGTTGTTGAGACATCAACACATTGCTCAAGCTAGTTGGTGCGTGCTTAGGGTCAAAATGGCGGCAACACTTTGAAACCTCCAATAATGCGGGAGTTCTAGTTGACAATTTAGTAATGTAGGAATGCAAAATTTAGCATAGAATAACATTCGGCGAGAGTATTACGCGTGAATTTAATTGTTTTAACTTGAATTCAACAAAAGCATCTGCTAATAAAGCATTAATGGGAGGGAAGGCCTATGAGATTTCATCTTCAAGTTACATTTCATTTTGGTACATCGCGTACCAGCTATATGCTATTTTGCTTATAATGCACTGAAGTAGTCACTTTGAGCCAGCAACAGCAATTCTTTTTCTATCAGATCATTCTTCACTTTCGTTAATGCCTTCAATTCTTGCTACTGTTATTCAAGTAGGCAACACTCATACAGCTCCCATGACTTCTGTTTTGGAGTTACTGAATGAAACCCTTTTTGCTGGTATTGTTACTGTTGCTGCCTCCTTGCAAAACTGACGTTGCATTTGAGTTTGAGTTAATGAAAAGGTGCATATCAGTAGAAAACTGGATCTCATCATTTAATGTTCATAGGCAGTGGCACAAACTTGTTTGGATGTAGCTCTTTACCACCTACTAGTTCCACTTTGGCTCAGTATGATAAAGCGATTTTCTTTTTGGAGTATTTCGCAAATTTTAGCACTGTAGTGCCTGGAGTTTTCCCTAAAAAGGGTCATAATAATAGACCTAGGCTGAGTTGCTACCAGCACGACCCGAAGAAGGAAGGCAAAAAAATGAGTTAAACAACTGGTCAGAGTGCTACTATCAATGGTAACACACATCGATATCTTTCTCATTTCAAATTTATAGCTTCTCAAATCTTACACACAGGGCTTTAGTGGTACTAAACTTCAATGGTTTAGTTGTGCTGCATTGAATGATCGAGTTTTAAGTTATGCATAAATTGTTTCGTTTGTTTCTTCCACCTTTTTTAATCGTCAAACAAAAAACCGAATCACCCCTCTAAACTCTTTTACGGTGCTACGGGTCCAAGGCTTAGTTACCGTGATGTCACGCTCACTTAATGATGGAATTTGTTTTTGAATTACTGAAGTCAGGCATCATGGAACCCTGCAAGTGGAAGCCACTTCAAGTAGTCTAATTTTGGGGAATGCAATCAAAGCAGAAGTTTTACTACCCAAGGATTCTTCTACCAACAGTAACAACTTCAATATATTTCAACTCATTAAATTTACAGAATAATTTTGGAGTTGCATTTTGATGAAAAAATGGCGGTCTTTGTTCACTTAAAATTTTCTGACCATATTATATGCATTTTTGAGTGAGAACATTTGCACTGCGCAGAGCGTATAGAGGTCTATTCTGGATGGTGCATCTAGGTGGACATACGAGATGGCCTGCACCTTTACCCTTCCTCCAATTCAGTTCGCAAACAGGACGATACTCCATGTCCAACGGATCTGTACGCAAATCCAATGACGGTCGCGGTTTGTTTGTGAATGCTTTTCTTACAGTGCCAACTATGTCATGGTGGTTAACTCGAAAAAGAAGCTCTAAAGGAGAAGCGGACTATGTAATACACCAATTAGTTGTTTGGCTCTTGGATTTGGTCTCGCGGGCATTGGAGGCGCTGTCCTTGAACTTCCGCTTAGCAGCATGGCCATGTCAGTAGCCCCCTGCTCCTTCTTACGTCAACAATGCATATTCTACCTGAACATTCTGTCTTATTTCATCTGTTGACTCTTTACTAGTCTTAGGAGAAGAAAACACCAAAGGATGCATTACGCTTCTTATGTGTATTTTTTATTATAAAATGTACCATTTTTAAACTGACCTAATCTTTGATGGAATTAAGTAAGCATTTGTAGAAGTACTTCTTTAATAACTACCCACTTTTTAATAATTAAAGTGCTCATTTTTTCAAGGAAGACATAATTTTTCTCCATAGTGAGTTGTGGTTTATAAAAATGCAGCAAAATACAAGTACACTTTACCTGGACTTTGTCATACATGGATTCAACTATTTCGGAGCTCTAGTTCCGTTAAATTGAGTTGATTCAGGATGGCTTTTCAAATTCCATGGCATTAATAGAACACAGTTCCAACGTGAGAACCTGATTTAGGAGGTAAGGCGGGAAAGATTGGGGATAGCATTGAGGCTTTACGTTTGAATGTACGGATGATGGTCATCCCTTATTCGCTTCTAGGTTCTTAACCACGAAAATGGTACAGATGGTTATTTAAAATTACACCTCTAAGCCAAAAAATAACTCTCCTTTTGTATTCTCTTTTATGATTCCATAAAGAAGATTGTAGTGTTAGTAACTAAATAATTTACTTAAAACTTTCACACAGAAATGCTGGTGATGCTTCAAGACAAATTTAAGGTAAACTCTTGAGAAATGCTGCATTTTAAATTTTTTCCCTCTGCACCACCACTCACTGCTCAGTCGCAGTGCAGTTTTCAGTTGATGCAGCAGAGCAATGGGTCTCCTTCCTCACACGTGGTCACAGAAATCTATGTCCATGGAAAATAATACTTCTTTACATTAGAAGATAAATGCACCTCAAGTACGTCATCTCTACCAGGAGAATTTGAATACGTCTGTTCTAAATTTAACCATCACCAACGAAGATGTCTACTGGCAGTTAAAGGCTTTAGCTTTTCTAGCCTCGCTTTTCTTTGGGAAAAGCATCTTATATTAGTCACCAGATGTATATTTTTAATGAAGTATAAGTCCCCTGAAATAGGTTGATAAAAACGGGATCATTCTTCTGTACTTACAAGCATTACATATTGGGCCAACAGTTAAAAGGTTAACTAATTAATAATGATTTCGCTTTTGAGGATTTACTCGAGATAGGTCAGTTCTTACCTCAGTCGTGTTGATAAGCCATATTTCTGTGACTGGTGTAACGGTTTGTCTTTGGAGTAAAGCGACTTCCGCTGCTCGTTCCTCGGCGCTTTTGTCGCTGTCGGCACCCACTCATTTGTATGTCTAACCACAGTTTCATAAAAGTTACTATTTTCCCGAAAATTGCATTCTGTTATTTACCAAGTAATGTGTAATCAAGACATTCATCTGTAGCACAGTTGAATTCTCCAAGCGTTAAGTGGCTAAATATTCATTTATTCAAGTATCCATGGGTTTAGGATGGACTCAACATGAGTGTAATGAAAGTTTTGGAATCAAGGTAGTAGTAGATGGGACCATCAATCAGTTTACTATGGGTTGTTTTGGATGATAGCCAAATCTGCCAACAAATGACTTGGCTTTTGTTGTTGGCGCCATGAACGTTTCGAGGAAATTCTGTTCAAGGTTTCAGTGAAAAGTGTATGGTCAGCAAATCATCATTTACTTGCTTTTTAAAGTGATACTTGTGAGCCTCGGCGCAAATAGATGTGCAAAATCCCGGGCAATAGGTGGAAATTGGCTATAGAAGGCGAGAGGGCAGTGTGGGCGAAGCAACGATCTTAATCAGGGGACAGACAGCTGGCTTCGCTTTTATGGTCATCTTATAGGCCATCGCCAACATTGCATTCAGCCGCACTCCATCCTTCGCCGGCGTGTGGGTTGTGGGCGCCGAATGCAGGGTTCACATAATCATCTTCAATTTCAACGTTTGATGAATCTCCGACTTACAATAAAGTGTATCCTCGCCTTTAAAATCGTTTCCCAAATTGTATGAAAGGAGTGTATTCTGCATTTAAAATGATGAATCGAGAGCACTGGTGGAAACGCTGTCTCGGCTGCAAACGCTGATAGCAACGTAGAAAATTCCCAACATCAGCGGTTGCTGCTTGAAACGACGCAGCCTATGCATAATGTGAGCTATCAGGTGTGCCTTTGTGGGCCCTTTCAATTTGAGCATATCAGTATTGTCGACACGATCTTATTGTGCTTGGACAGTGGGTAGTGAGGAGCTCCTGAAGAAGGATGCCGCCACATTAAGGATTCGGCAACAGCCAGATTTGGTGGTGTTACCTCAAATGGGTCAAACATATCAGTGGCTGCATTAGGAGATTGGTAGTGTGAAGTGACAGGCAGGTGAGTGAGTGGTTGGATGGGTAGATAGATGATGGGAAGCAATTCAAGATTATCGATTCTTCAAGCAAATGGAATGTAAATACCTTCATACTTTTAACTCTATGTAGTTTGCTCTTTTCTGCTGAAGGCGTTTTTTTTCGGAAATGAGACGTTTTTCGATTAGCTGGCTGAGATAAGACCAAGCGACATTAAAAACCGTAATGGATGGTATTCTAAGTTGACGATAGGCTTGTAATTTTCCGCCCTTCAAGACCAATACTATCAACAACTCAGCTGTAATAGACTAGTAATGGAAGGTAAAAACAGGATTTTCACTAATCAGTCATTACTTTGTAATTTTCTTCTTTAGAAAAGAGTTTGTCCTATCGACCTTAAAACCTCTAATGGGTTTCTCCAATAAGCCTTCGAAATTGCCCTTTCTCGCCATCTGCCCATTGGCCTGTAGGTGATAATTCTCTTTGTAACAGCAAACAGGTTCTACAAAATAAAGGAGACATCACAGTCAGAAAAAAATAGAAGCTCTTCTGCTAATGGTGATTTGCTAGGAATATTTATTGAATATAAATTACTCTCTTCTTGCAGATAACTATTCTTTAGCTGTATGGCTGACAGCAGCGCTGCTTATGTGCAATTCATAAATGGAGCCTTCGAGGGACCTGTCCTTTGAAATTACTTGTCGTGTTGTCGGGTAAATTTCGGCATTCCTTAGCAAAGCGCCCCTCCAACACTGCTTACGTCGGTAAAACAAATGCTCTCAGGCATTCATTGTTCACTTCGTTCATGGAATTTGCAATCTCTTGTACCTATAACTGTGGTAGTACTTTAACCACTATAGTCTCATTTACGGTAGTTGCAAGCTGTTGGAATTGGATGAAATCAGCGTGTCACATAACCACAGCACAAGTGGGTCGATGTGGCATCGTCAATTGTTCAATGAAGGGAGTTGACACTTCACCTTGGGAACAGCACAAAGGCGCTAGCGTGCATCTGAGTGCACATTGCCATGATGGCAAGACTCGGGTTGGTGATGTTACATTTCAGCAGTCGAGGGAGAAACTCAAATTGCATTTGGAGATCCTCCTGACAACGCCTGAATTTTGTCGAAAACAAGCAATTTTCCCAATTGAGTGACAGAAAACATCCCATACACTTGGTTTGTTAAGAGCATGGGCCCAAAAGCCTCTCTGATTTCCAGTAGCTGTCGTCTTTGCAACGCTTCTATACGACGTCCGCTAGTTTTACACAATTTTCACGCCAACACAAACGCCACTTACCACTGCTGTCTGAGTCCACGGATAACTGGACATTGCCGTGTAGGCTGAAGAGCCCACCTTGCCCCAATTCCGATACGCACCTCACCGTGTAGTTGACAGCAACGACAAGATGAGGTGCGCAGTCGCCCTTGCTATGCAAAAGGGCTGATCTATCACAAAAAATCATAGTAAATTCTTGACATAATTTCATTGAAATGCTTAACTCAGTGGTGCCATGTATATAAGACGTTTCGGAATCCAAATGATGCAGACCTCGATCCAGCATTCATGCCTAGAGCACCACTTATGGCAGTGCAGAAATAGGCTTTTATCCTCCCCACAGTCGTGGGAAGTAGTTCATTTCTGTAGTAGATTATGATCATCCCAGAAGCCACGGCGTAGAGTGAGTGGTGCATGCAGAACCCAATACCCCATAGTTAAACACACAGTTAAGTAAAATAATTACTGCAGTCAATCTTTATTATTTTACAATAAGTCATATACAGTACGGTCTTTGTACACCTCTTCCATTCGACCCTACACACTCGGAACAAATGGACTGAATGGATTGGGTCATACTCACTAATTAGGGTCAAAGAGAGTTAGAGCAGGGCTAGAGGGATGGGATGCTGAGCTTCTCCATACTTTGGGAGATTCTGACCGCCCCTCTCTCACGATGTTCGAGACGCTTGCCCGCCTCTCACCCAAAAAGCTGTGTTTAAACAACAGAAGTATTATTCATAAGCAATTGGTGGGAGAGGGATATTCGTTTATACAAAGGTGAAATAAAGAGATGACTTCTTGGGGGTTTTGGAAGATCTGCGGTGTGTTACTATAAACAGTTGTCAACAAATAGATTGCGGTCCAATATTTGTTAAAATTTAACGAAGCACAGGCGCCTAGTAAATTGGCACTAAAACGCACTTTAGGTGAGAGACGGGGACAATTCGAAATACGTGCTTGGCAATAACTCTCAGATCTCTGAAGTGAGCAGACAACTACCGCCCCGTTCGCCTTAAATCTGTTCCGCACCCTACTAGGTCGAGGAAAAAAAAAAGTCGCAGAAAATTCAGTCCATTCATCCCCGGGATAGTCGCGGTGAATAGGAGATGAACGGGGAAGTACTACAATAAGTACTTAAATTATCAAAGTACAAATTAACTTATACCATGTATTTGTTGGGAAGGTGAAATTGTAGACCTGATTCTTCTCCGAGTCCAGCTTGCTGTTCTCAAACAGCATATTTGGACTGAGGTTTCGCATTTTATGCAACGATCGCATTGCACGAGAAGGGATTTCGATGTAATACTTTGTTTGTTCGAACTGCCGGTTTCGGTCACTTGGGTGGCCATATTGTACTGAGCCGGTTGGCCGGCCTTTGGGCCGTGCCAACAGTCCCCAGGACCTCTGTTTCCAGAATATGTATTCTGCCCCAGTACTATGCCTTCTTTTACCCTAAAGGGGGTCTCGAGACGCTACATTCGATTTAGTTTGTGCCCTATTCCATACTCCAAAACCAATTGGATTAATACCTATCGTAACACCATGCTTCGTACTTTAGAAAACCATATTTCTTCATAATTAAATCAATGGTGTGAGGAATATGTACTACTAGCTTACTGAAGAGCTGAAAGCTGCAAAGCAAATGCACACTTAGGACAGACTCAACGGTTCGTGCAGTTAAGCAAAGTAGCAAAGCTCAAAAATATTATCACCTTGTTGGCATGGCATTCAGTCTATGTTCATAACTTCCTAACATTTACGCATAAATAGTTAAACATTATTTCGGATTAAAATGCCGCATTGTGACCTAAAGGAGTGGCGGGAGATTGCACGTATGGCTAAAGGCGTGTTGAAGAGATGTGGGTGTAGCGTTCCGAGACTCCCATCAAGGTAAAAGAAGGCGCAGTACTAGGGCAGAATATATATATTCCGGGAACAGAGGACTTGGGGACTGTTGGCACGGCCCGGAGGCCGACCAACCGGCTAGAACAAGATGGCCACCCAAGTGACCTAAACCGGTAGTTCGAACAAACAAAGTATTGCACAGCCACTCTCTTCTTTCGAGCGTCGTCCCCAACGCTCCCCTTCGTCCGCCTCCCGTGTCAGCCATCACAACGTAATCAGTGCTGCGAGAAGCACCCACGAGCTAACCGTCCCAGTCGTCGAGGTTCGAACGCATGTGTTCCTGTAGTGCCATCCATTCCGCGTAGCACTCAGTGCAGCAAATGCGCGCCTCTTGGCCCTCCTCTGGGCTTGGAGTCCACGGCTAGTGTCGCTTCAGTTGTTAATAGCTTGCCTGTCAAACACGAGGGCGAGGGAGATGTCGAAGATGAACGTCGATCTCCACCCTTCTGTTACGAGACCCCAAAGGTTCTCCCTTCCGTAGCACATGCACTTCTTTCACAACGCCGACGTTTGCCGGAAACGGCATGGAGCAGGATAAAATCCATCAAAGTCGGGTCCGCTTTCCGCTGCCACCAATGTAGCGTCCCGAGGCTCCCCTTAAGGTAAAAGAAGGCGCAGTACTAGGGCAGAATATATATATTCCGGGAACAGAGGACTTGGGGGCTGTTGGCACGGCCCGGAGGCCGACCAACCGGCTAGAACAAGATGGCCACCCAAGTGACCTAAACCGGTAGTTCGAACAAACAAAGTATTACAGTGGGATTATGAGTCGTCCACGTGGTCACTAGATGATGGCATATCCTCGTGCGTTTACTTGACGTGGGTTCCGACACCCAATGTAACCTTAGATTTAACTTGTCTTTGTTCATGAAGTAGAAAACCTGCATACTTTTCATGGCTTACGCCGTTTAATCTTTGTGAGCCTTTGCGTATCCTCATTAAATTTAGCAGTCTTACCACTCAGCAACAAAAAAATACATCTTAACTTTGCTAAAAAAATTTAGATTTTATGGTGCTGCGTTTTTATTGTTGAGTTTCCATGTCAACTAATTGATTTGTTTGGCCCGGCTGATTGTTGTAAAATTGGCGTTGGTTTAGAGCCTTATGGAGTACAACCTCTTTGCGCGCCAAGCGGGGCGGTGTTGTTCACGCGATATGACAATGATTTCTCCTGAGGTATCCTATGTACAGGTTTGCGAGGATGATGGGACGCCTGTTGAGATCCCACTGGAAGATGACAAAACGCTGCTACTTAGTACTCTTGCTGCCCAATTTCCACGAGCCACCGGTCTTAAATATGCATCAGAATCTGGTTGTATGCGGGGAGTGAGGTATTCTGATGGTCGCATATATCCACCTCCAGATGGATGGCAAAATAGAGTGTATAAGATTGTTGTTTCTTACGGTAGGCGCTTGGTTACTGTTTTTTGTGTCTACAACTTTTGGGTTCATCACCTGCATTAATTTCATTGTTTTTAATTTCTGGCGTTATATGCGTATTAGATTTTTTTAACACAGTGACCAATTTATGACACAGATACTCGTTCTTTTAAAATATATTCAATGGCCATGAAATCTGATCATTTCAGCCAAGAGAAAGGTTGACGATGAAGAAGCTGGAAACTTTGCCAAGACCAAAAGACTTGATGGGAAAAGATGTACAGACCTCATTGTTCTGAATCTGCCTTGGCGAGTAGAGGAAACAGCTCTCAAAAATTACTTTTCTCGGTTTGGAGACGTCGTAATGGCCCAAGTAAGATCTTCCTCCAATGTTTTATAGTGGATGTCAGCTCGTCCACAAATTCTTTGTAAAACACTGCTTCTCCATTTCCTATCACATCTGTTAGGTAAGTGTTCTCCTTGTAAGAACTTCGGGTTTTGTTTCGATTTCGTGATGCTTGAACAACTCCTAGTCTAAAGCTATAGAAGGTAACAATATCACCACTTATTTCCTAGATAGTTAACCCTTAAATGTCACTCAAAGTACCTTGTAGTTGTCCATTCATTTTTTTCGCTCTTATTCGGTACTTTTTTCTCCCTCATCGGGCAGACGTTGCTCTTTAATTTTGATCGGATGGTGGGTTCTCAGGAGCCGTGTGAACCGCTTTTCTAGTTGAGTTTTCTACTGCGTAGGTAGATTACTTTATTGCTGGGGTTAATCTTTGTGGTGGGATTATCGCCGTGTTCATGTAAGTTATGCAACTATGAGGTGAAGTGTACTGTTTTGGGCGTACACACACCACGGTCTGCGGCAGTTGCGGAAGATTGCAGTTTACTCGTTGCTTTTTGATGCTCGCTGATTTCCGCTTTTGACGTAGGTGATCGGAAAGCCAAATTGGACGGGTTTTCGATTCATGTTGTAAATTATATTGTATTTTACACATATGTTACCCGAACGCATGTTTCTGACATCTTTAGTCAGCATTTTGAAAGCGCTCTCTCATTTTTACATTCATCTCATAAGTTCATTTTCTGAATGCCACTTGCACAAGTGTAAGGTAAGTTATGCATCACCTCAGATCGGGCATTTGCCTGACTTTAAATTTGGCTTATTGGGATTATGTTTAGTAAAGTGACTTTGACTAGGTGTATTGTGCGCAGGTCAAAATTCTGCCTTATCTTTTAGGTTAAACGCGACCCGAATACCAATCAGAGTCGGGGATATGGTTTCATTCGTTTTCGCGATTATGACGCCCAAGTTATGTGCTTAGCAGAGCGTCACTTCATCGATTCTAGGTGGTGCGATGTTCGCATTCCCATATCAAAGGTAGGTGATTCTCCTTCGGGGAACGTTGTTATGACATTTGCTCTCTAACTTACTTGTTATTCCGGTCCACGTGCTGCCTGCTTTTTACCCTCATGGTTGGTAGCGATCATGTGTGTTCGTAGGTAGTTGAAATAAACTGTTCATTGAGCTCTCATGATTATCGACAAACAGTGATACCAGAGATTGTTTAGTTTGCAATTCTTGATATGCGGTTTGATATCCCATTGCAATATCTTGATGCCACTGGTCTGCTTTCATTCAGTTCACATTACTACATAAGTTGGAGGTTTTTCTCCTTGAGAACGTTAGTATCACATTAGTGTAGTTTACTGGAACATTTACTTGAGGTCTAGTAAATCTATTTCATGGGATTTTAATCTACCAGTGCAGGTAAAGTGCTTCAAGGTTGGGCTCATAAGGCATCATTACTCAATGGCATCAATAGTTCGGTCTTGCGTTGATAGCCTTCGGGTTTCTCCATGTTAAGTGCGTTGAGCGACGGATAAACAACCGATCAGGCTTTCAGTTTGTTGCGTATGTGATACCATCAACTTAAGTCAGAAGTATAAAGCTGCGTTTGTAAAGTTTTTACCATATAGCTCCCAGGCTGAAGAGAGGACTTCGTTTAGGTGCTTCTTGAGTGCTTTTGCATCGGTGCATGCTTTTTCAAGCCGACAGACCGCGTACAGGCATGCTCGTGCTAATATTTCGCTGTTGTCAGTGAAATATTCTTCGAAAGCCTACTTGTTGTCTATCCGTCTCTCAACCAATTATTGTTTGATGGCTTGTTTTCAATTTTTTCGCATAAACTCACGAGGTAGTCTACTTTATACGTCAAGTGTCCACTCACTTCTCTAGACGGAACTTATTAATTTAAGGGCGACGAAAAACTTACGCAACATTATAATTTGCATCCGCGAATCAAGTCGAAGAGACTAACGTTGCTTTTCTTTCGGCTTGCTGTGTGTGCGTTTCTTGGTATGCTGCCATTGCTGCGTTGTGACACTGTTGATGTTGACGATGATGATGGTGATGACGATGGTGCCGCCGTTCTCTCAAGAGAAGTGATGGCATGTTCCCTTCCGCGCCCCCATACTTCCTTCCTACTTCTCTTCCCTCATCCCTTCCTCCATTGTGCATGGTTTTGTTCGTTGATATGACGGCGCGTGGTGATGTTGGGTGTTGATGAGTGCGAGAGTGCCTGCTTCTCAAATTTTAGACCGAAGGCGATCGCCAAGAAGTTAATCGCAAGCTCCACATTGGGCAACTCACCGAAGACATCACTGCGGATATGCTACGCGACCACTTCTCGCAGTTTGGTCATGTAAGTCTTCCACGGCCAATTTGTACTTTGAAGTGGCGTTGTCACTGTTGGAATACCGCCGTTTCCCTACAGCCTGTAATCAGTCAGTTAGTTTCTTGGTTAACTTAACGAAACAGCTAAGGGATTCATTTGTTCCTAAAAACACCATTTGTGTTAGCGTTTTGCTCATTTTTAAATGAATTTTGCGCCCTTGTGCAGTTATTTTACTTCATTTAGGTGTTTACAGACGTCCCTTCGGTTAGTTATTACAAAACATTCATGATCATTTGTTCAAAGAGTATTTCAAATCTCTCTTTTAGTGTCGACACTGCCATTTAAATGTTTTCGCTATGCAAATCGCTTATATCAAGTTCTGCGCTTGCAACAAAATCCACCAGCTCTTCATGTGCAGTAAATGACCTCCCATACGTTTATGGAAAGCTGATTTTTCATTTTTGGCGTCGTGGCATATGCTGAACAGATTGTCACTGGTGTATACAAGTTTTTGTCGTTTGCATCAGAGCAGCCAAAATTTGGTCGGCCTTTCACTGGCTACGGGCGATTTTGCACCATCGCTCTGGTTTTGAAAGCTGTTTCTTACCCTCGAGTAGAGTTCCTGACAGGCAAAAGCACGCGCATACTTGCATGCTTGAATTTACTGAAAGCATGCACATTGGTACATTTTGAGGCAAACTGGTTATATGGGCCCATTTGCCTCGATGATGTCTAGAACGCAGTTTTAAAAGTAGTTTTTCTGTATGTATTCGCGAAAGTCAATTTGTGCACAACCCAAAACCAACTGTTGGCGAATGTCTTCTCTAGTCGAAAGGATGCGTTTTCTATTTTTAATGATTGCCTGTATCGTTCTGCCCTCGTCTTCTGACCGTCAGTTTCTCTTTATTTCACGTTCTTTTTCTAAATACGCAGCTTCTATTGTTTCTTTTGCATGGGTCTTTTTATGCATGGTTTGGTTTTCACGATTTCGTAAGTTACCTTTTTCAGTCCTGCCATGTCTGCTCTGTTACCGTGGTTGATACATCCTTTTTAAGACAGCTTACACAGTTCACTGTACTCTTATTTTGAACACTGATTCAGTCGCAACACTCTTATCTACCCAGTCATTTTATGTCATCAACCCGCAATCCATTTCGTACCGCTCTTTGTCCTGCGCAATTATCGGCTGGTGATCTGAAAATTGCGAGATTCGAGTGCATCCATGTCAGTGTGTTTCCGGGATTGCGCTAAATTCTATTGTTCCTGATTAATCACTCGCCGCTTTTGACCGAGGACATGCACGCTCTCTGGCATGCTGCACGAATGCGTGGCACTTTTATCTCACGAGAACGAATTTACTGTGTGTCTTTCGGGCTCTGTTTTCACCGTCTCGTGTGGCACGTGTGTGCGTTTTATGGATGCTTCTTTGTTTATCTCGCTCCTTCTTTTATGGTGATTACACTAGCAATCCACTCACCATAATGAGGTGCCTTTGCCCTATGCACCTGTTTTTACACCTTGGTATGTAGGTAGAATCATTATTAGTGATGCTTCAATTTTATGCAAACTACGTCATTCCTTCGCATTTCGTCAATTTCCGGTTTTGGAGCTGTATGGGCCAAATCCTTCAAGACTCCTCATTTCTGTAATCTGTTTTTGCGCAATTAATTTGATCTTTCCTTGCGTGAATTCTCGATTTTTCTATGTAACTTGGAAATGTTCAGTACCTGCCTAGGTCTATTGAATAGTTTTAGGCGAACCGCTTCGGTCATGTCCTCTTCTACATTTTTTTGTGTTATTCCGTTACGAACCTTTTCTTTTAATGCTTCCTACAGGCCATTCAACTGCCCCTTTTGCCCAATTATCAACCGCCGACTTATGTCTATTAATTTTTGTGGGCCGCATTGGCAGGAAAGTGTGGATTGCCAAGTTTTCTCCTAACACAGATGAATGTTCGTCTTGTGCACCATCAACGATGTGCTCCTTTTCGTAGTGTAATGTTCGATTCTGCTTATTTCCTACGTTCAGACATGTCAAGAAATAGTAACCTTCATTGCTGCACTAATAGTTTTCCTGCTATTTTGTGGTTCATCAGAATGCTTGTCGGGGTCATATCATTGAGAGGTTTTATACGTCCCTTTATCCAAGTTTACCATCCCATCGAAACGCTAAACAACCATTTTGGTTGCCTTCCATCAAAGATGAACTTTCATTGGAAGTGAAATTCATTGTTCTAATTTACCAAGATTTGGGTCGTCTTTCTCTCCCTCAACTAGTCTTCCAAATGTACGCCTAGGTGCTCCTCTCCACCCCTCAAATCGAAATTGGCTGAGTCCGTCTCTTGTAGATAACTGATGTTTTCGTTCCGCGTCCCTTCCGCTCGTTCGCCTTCATTACCTTTGAAGATCCAGGCGTGGCGGCCTCTCTGCTGGGTGAAGATCAGGTTATCAATGGCCACACGCTAACAGTCGGCTCTGCAGTGCCCAAGATGCCTGCCTTCATGCACCACGGCCACGGCGGTGGTAGCGGTGGCCACGGCGGCATGATGCAGAACGTGTACCACGCCGCCGCCGCTGCTGCTGCCGCGCATGGCGGGCCTCAAGGCCTTCCCTGGGGAAGTGAGTCTTTACCTGCTTTAGTTACAGAACGAATACTAGTTCAGTGGATCAAACTATACCCAGTTTTCCCTTGCCTTTTTTTGTCATCATTGTATCCATCTGTACCTGAGGGTTAGGAGGCTAGTGGTGCCGATAGCGCGAGCATAGTTCCGACCCACCATCATCGGGTTCGTTTCGTATGAAACTCAAGACGAGGATGCTGAAACGCACCAATAAATCGTTATTTTGCTACATCCTTATTTGGATGTATGACCGTATCAGTTGATCGCTGTGATTGATGTTGTCACCGTTGCTTGTACCTTAATGTGTTGTCTATCTGGTGCTCACTCCAGTATTTCGGGAAAGGCGGCGAGTCAGTTTCTGGCTGCATATGTGAGTCACTCTTGTTTGGGTTATAACGTCACCTTTTATTCTGTCGTCAGTATGATTTGTTTTCACCGCCAGCTTCTCATGAGAGTTTCTCCTGTTACTTGTTTGCGTAAGCAATCGTAATAAAACAACCCGTCGTTCACCTACTGTTGCGACTGTGTTCAGAATGTTAACCGTCTAGTTACGACCCTACGGACACCAATAACATTTGGATCGGTGCGGCAAAAGGCGATTCATTGTGAGGCCTGTAACCGAACCACTCCCAGTTAGTAGTGCCATTAATTTAGCTGAACACGTTAATTTGCAGGTTGGCAGCATCCGTTCGGAGCCTATGGGGCTTACGGGGACGAGGGTAACGGACCACAGAGCCCTCGAAGTCGCTACAACGGTCCCTCCATGGTGCCAGGTATGAGTCCCTCTGCCGTCTCCACTGCGGCTGCCCTTGCTTCGCAGTATACTCGTGCCCATCAGGTTAGTGCGCCCTTAACCGACGAAGTGCGCTAGCTAGGTGGCTATCTTCTAGGTCCTTTCACTGTCCTCCTGCAATCTAGCGTTTTTATGTGAAATCAGTTTTTTTTTCCCATGAAAGCAAATAAACATTGTTTGAGCATTCTTTACAAATCGTCGCGTTATCACTCAGTTAATCGATTCTTTTTAGTCCCAACGCAAGCGGGTATTCATTGTTCGTTTGTGTGGGGGAAATTGCCCCCAGGTTCTTATTTAACCAGTTCACGTTCCACTCTCCAATGACTTAACGAGGTCAAAACTGTTACAGGTAATTTTTTTTGCAGAACCAAGGTGGTGGTTACATTAGACAACGACCGAACGGCCAGGGTGGTGGTGGCTACCAGGGTGACGATAGCACCGCCTTGGCGACGCTGAACATCCTCAGTAATCCCTCGGTTGTTGCTGCCATCGTGAACGCGGCCAAGAACGAGAGCATGACCAACGGTCAAGGCGGGAGTCGTGGGGCTTAAGGCGGACCATATGCTCTATTCTCTGGCCGTGGTCTGTATTATACTAGGTGTCGCCCCTACAACCTATTTCTGCATCTCGCTTCAATACTAGCACCGCTCGAATCATGTGTAATGTTTAATTAGTTCACTCCCCACCCTTCCATTTTCCTAAGCCCAGTGATCGAGCGCACTGGTCGGGTTATTTTATCAGGTCTTAGTAACTATTTAACTCCTGTGGTTCGATGTCTCCTCCTTCCCCCCTCCCCATTGTCCCCCCTGCTTTTGCGCGTATCTTTGTGTGGCATTGTCTCCATTTTCTGTGCTTGTCTGTTAGTCGTGCGTGAACGAACGTGCATGTGTGAGTGTGTGTACGTTTGTGGTGCATGTGTTTTGGAAGATATGCTGTTGATGCAGAATCTATTCCATGTGCGCTTGGTTGGGTGCGCATTTTATGGGCACTTCATCACGGCATACCGCGCATTCCGCGTTGTGAAAGCGCATATGCACAGTCTGCTGCTGTATGCTACTCAGGTTAGACTGACGATGATTGACTCGAAAAAGTGCAGAAATCGAGTGCAGTATGCAATGTGATGAATGAGCTGTAGGAAGTGGTGCAATTCTCTCCCAGCATTTATAATTGCTTTGGACCTTTTTTTACTTCAGATAGTCACTAATTTTGTCTTCGTTGTTGTTTACTTTTACGCGGTATGACAGAGGCTAGGGGTGTTTTATTTGGCGTAATTTATTAGCGGACACGTATCCCAGACCAGTCGCCGCCAGCATCAAATGCGGTCTTCTGGTTTTGTTTAAGCTCGGATTTACAGGTGTCACCTTAGTGCAAATGCCTCCACCCCTAACCCTATAGCCAAAACGGCAATAAAATTTGAAAAAAAAAGTAGTATGGTTTGGTCCTAGTTCCAGGATGGCTATGGGTGTAGGCACCTGAACGACAGTTCAACTGGCTAGAAGAATCTGCGACTGTACTGCACTAGACTAGACGATCCATCTGCGCTGCGATAACATTGGTTGTGAAAGGGGGCGACATACCTTACTTATATCGGGTGGTGTTGCTCTAATGGCAAAGTGGTTTGCAAAGATTGCTCCTTGTAGTTGAACACTAAATCATCGGCGTGTTGGTGTTTGGCCTCGCGGCACGTAACTGGCAGTTGAGACCGTTTTGTTTCTGACTGGGGGCTGGTAAATAGCGTAGAGGTCGTTTGATATGGCATTTGGATTCTGACGGTTGCTTATGGTAATACTAGTAGGGTTTTCATGCTAAAGTAAAACTAACAATACCTGCATGGTGGATCTACGGGAAAGAGCAACCCAGTGCCCGCTTGCGAGCGCGCGAACGCTTCAAATTGGAGAATCATTTGCATTTGATGCTCTCGACATGTGAAATTCAGCTGAGCATCCTCTCGTCGGCGCAATACGCGTCGGGGAATTGTTGTCAAGGTGGATACGGATGCTAAAATGCCCATTATCTTCTGTCGAACCACTAATCTCCTCTTCCATCGAAACTAAAACGGGTGAGGAATAAGTCGGGAGTGACGATGTTGAAGGGAAAATGGGGCGTGCTGTTGCAACTTCCCAGAGTATTCTAGGGATTGGACGTGTGGATGCGCCAAGGCATCTAAAGAAGCGAATTAGCTAATTAGCGCAACATTCTAGACAGACGAGAGTGTGAATTCGATGGCGGAAGATGGCAGAACGTATTGCAGAGTTGAGCGTTTTAAACGTGACGACAAGACTGATGAAGACAGTTGGCCAATCGTACGGCGACTTGGTACTGGCGGGCCAATTAGAAACGTAAACTGGTCAGGCTACTAGCAAGCCAATGAGAAACGTGCAATGGTTTGATGGATAGTGGCCTTATGTAGCGGAGCAGCAGGCTGGCATGAGATCTGCTGCAACTATACAATGAGCGGAAGAGGCAAGGGAGGCAAGTCACGGGCCAAAGCTAAGACTAGGTCAGCGCGTGCGGGTCTGCAATTCCCTGTGGGTCGTGTGCATCGCCTTCTGCGTCGCGGCAACTACGCGGAGCGTGTGGGTGCTGGTGCGCCGGTCTACCTGGCTGCCGTCCTCGAATATCTGGCAGCTGAGGTGCTCGAGCTGGCCGGCAATGCGGCGCGAGATAACAAGAAGACACGCATTATTCCACGTCATTTACAACTGGCTATTCGTAACGACGAGGAGCTGAACAAGTTGCTGGGTGGTGTGACCATCGCCCAGGGCGGTGTTCTGCCCAACATTCAAGCGGTACTTCTACCCAAGAAGACCGAGAAGCCGGTTGCCAGCAAGGAGTAGGCCTTTGCAAGGCCGTCATGGTCCGTCTCTGCTGCCACATTGACCGGCAGGCCGGAGTCACTGCATGTATGACGGCAGTTGTTCTTTTTTTGTATATGCTGCAAGTTTTACGCCCACTACATGGGGACTTCTTTGCTCAGTTCTGATGGGTGGCTTTGGTCGCTTCGACTGGGAGACATAAATGGGTGGAGTGGGTGGTGGAGGGTGATTTTGTTCATTGTGTAGTTCTGTGGGTGTTGGCTCACTTCTTGTTGGAGCTGCACCACAGTCGGGAAGTTGGGTATGCGGATGTGGGCGATAAGCCAGTTTGTGGGGGCATCGCTTTGTTCCCAATGGTGATTGCGCAGCTAACTCACTTCGCCCTTCTGAGCGGGTGACTCTGATGCGAGCTAGATGCTTCACCACAAATAAGTGCCACCGTTGGCTGTGCCGATCGGCAGACTATCACATCATTAACTCAACAAAAGAAGGCTAACAATCGGATCTTCTGCTACTTATCGAATCACTCGGACAGTCCTCGACCTCAGAAATATGTACACTCAGAGCACAGAAGAAGTCGCATTGTTTTTTGTTGTGCAGTTCTAAGCCTGAAGCTCAATCACACTGTGGGTCTCGCTTTCGTGGTTGCGCAACACAATTTGTGGGCGTCTGAAATTGGTTAGGATGTGCTAATGTAGGGTTATTGGAGGTCAACGCGGTTGAGATTTGTCATTGTTACCTTCCGGTGCATATAGTCAAACTGAGGTATTGACGTTTTGCCAAGTCTACTAAGATCCCAAGGATGAGTGAAGTATGCAGCTAGATCTTCGCACAAAACATTAGCCCTGTATGGTGTAACTGTGCAAATACCCGTCACACCGGTCGCAATCAAAAGGCATTGGTTCCGAAGGTGACCGTGAGAAAGTTTCTTTTATCAAGGAATGACAGCATCATCACTAAGACGCTCTCTACTTTGAGCCGGTGTATTTCGTTACTGCCTTGGTGCCCTCGGACACCGCATGCTTCGCCAATTCACCCGGAAGCAGTAGGCGAACAGCAGTCTGAATTTCTCTGCTCGTGATTGTCGACTTTTTATTGTAGTGCGCCAGACGACTGGACTCAGCGGCAATGCGCTCAAAGATGTCGTTGACGAAGGAGTTCATAATCGACATAGCTTTAGAAGAAATGCCTGTATCCGGATGTACTTGACGCAGTACTTTGTAAATGTAGATAGCGTAGCTCTCCTTCCTCCTTCTCTTCTTCGCTTTATCTGCTTTTGGAACCTTCACCTTAGACGCCTTCTTTGCTGTTTTTCCCGGCACGACCTTAGGAGCCATCTCCAAAACGAAAGAACTAAAATTACAACTTTATAATGAAAAAATCCTTATCCTTATATATATTTTGTTAATGTGCGGTCTGATCTATAATTTGTTTACTTTTATTGGCTTTCGCAATTAGCCACTCATTGACAAGAGCCACTAACATTTCGACGTTTTATTGGCCTTTTTAAATAAGTTCGCCTGCAGCATAGCATTTGCTATGCATGACATTTATTATCCAATCACTACATGAGCTCTACTTATTTAAACGTGATTTAAAAAGTAAAAAATGGTAAAAGTTTTGTATAATTTGCCTTTAATATCTTTTCCAATGATTTTTGATGAGCAAGAAAATTTCCCATGTGTGCAAATTCTACTCCTTTATAACTAGTAGAAATTCCTTTCGAATCTGCAAGGTTTTCTGCAAATTTTGGTTGTAATTTGCATACACTGCCTACTTATTCTTCACTTGCTTTAGATTCAATGAAAAGTAGATCAATGGTTAGACAGAAGACAACGGATATTTCGCTAAACGTATCCACCTCGACAACGTTCCCCCGACGCGTATTGTGCTGAAGAAAGGATGTTCAGCAGAATTTCTCATGTTGACGCCATCAAATACGAACGATTCTCCAAGTTGAAGCGTTCACACACACGCAAACGGACATTAATGTGCCGCCCGCCCGGGCTCTTTACGGTCCAGAACATCTTGATGCTCAACTGTGTTATTTGTCGAACAAATGCGCGACCTCAACGCAGGGAGCTTGGCTTACCTACAGCCACGGTAATCAGCTCACTAGCCGCTGATAATGCTGACCGCTGCAGGCGACTCCAGCATGCATGGACACGCGTACATTACGTTTACCAAACGAGGCTGTCTGAAAATGCCTTTTTTGTATGCGGTGTATAACTACAAGCTGTTTACTTCAATGATGTAAATTCCCCTACCTGTACTTCTAATCTTATTTAGGTTTGATCCAACCGCGCTTGGGACACCGTGAATTTGCTCCGACCTAGCAGAAGGCTACAGAACAGCCGACTCTATCCACGGTACAACTTTATGCACCCTTTCATCATGCTGGCACTGCCACATCAACTGCAACCACCCATGGTTATGTAGAAGCAATACACATGCACGTGTCCGCTGCCGTCTCCATTTTCGGCTCCTTGTCACCGCCACTTCAACACGGCGGACTGATCGAAGCCGCTGCCCCGAGTCGAAAATGACAACAGGGAAGGTGTTGACATGCTCCCCTTCCTGACCTATACCGCCTACGTTCGTCCATCACCAGAACCTGGGGGCGACATGTTCAAACTACCGCATATTAATGACAATAATGAGTTGGAAGCAGTTCACTCTTATGTTTGAACTCACCTAGACAGTAACCCTCAACGGCACCGACTGTCGCACGGAGCAGCTGAGACTGAATACAAAGAAGACTAAGAGACCCTGGACCGCAGTGAATGGTAATGCCACCCCCCCCCCTCTGATACGCTACGCCTGCGTACATCATCACACCGTCATTCGCCATGTAAGTCACCTACCTAGGAAGGTGTGACAAAACCACTCACTCAACAACATAGAGCACGGTCCAACAACGGAGGCACGCAAGGATTTATTGAGAAGATGACAGATGCTATAAAGCGTCTAGAGAAAAATGACTACAAACGGTAGCATCAATTGTCAATCGACGTTGTCCGACACCTTGGTTACCAAATACGCCCTCAGACTGTGCATTCAGCCGTAGTGCGCCGGCCAAATTGTCATTTGGTCACTCTTCCTCCATCCGTTACCACGAACTCTGCCGCTCGGGTCTTTGATAGGAGGGGTGGAGAAAGCAGAACCAAAGAATGTCATGTGCGTGGACGCGATGCATCGCACAATTACAAAGCCCTAATACATTAGACAATTCGTACTATCACACAGACGACAGTAAAACGAATCTGCAGAACAATTATCACCGCACCAATGCCCAAGCGCGAGCTCCCCGTCTCGCTTCGGTTCGGATAATATTTATCACCATTGTGGCACAGATTCCAATTTTGCCTTCAGAGGGGATCAGTTGTTCCAGGTCCTTTTAACTGGCGTTGTAATAGGCCGTTGCTGCAAAATCAACACTACCACCTCCCCACCAACAACCACACACAAAACAGCACAGAAATGGTGTGGGTACAACCATCAGACGGATGACATCCGAGTTGAACCCCAACTTGAATTTTGGTCCACTGAAATCCACTAGAAAGCAACATCTTCAGCAGGTGGATGGATGTGGACCCAAAGCACGGACATTATGATAGGGAAGGAAGAAGACGATTAATGATTTTAACTTACTTCTTGCAAACGCTATTCTGTGGCTGACTGAATGAGCACCCCCAATCAACTTGCCAGTCATCAGTCGTGGAAACCTGTAATAAAATAAACCGTTGTTACTGCCGAAACCAACACTCAATAGTGTACTGTGTGGAACGCGGAGATCGCGTAGCGTTGAATGCCATGGACAGACTGATGATGCTGTTGTGGCCTGTTTTCTCCAAACTAACAATCGTGTGGCAGGTAGAATGCTACCCTTGTTGCACGACCGTGAAACAGAATCGCATCGCGAGATCCTGGGATTACATCGTGCCTCCCCCACTTCAATTTGCGCCAACCTGATTGGACCAACTCACGTCAAAGTGAGGGTCCTTGCCCGTGGCGCTGCACAACGTTAAGGGGCGCGTATTGGCTGCTGACGCTGAGACCGCACCGTCGACCCCACCAGATGCGTGCTAGCCCAGCCATTCCATTTCTGTCCACACAATTTCGAAGCTATCACCCAACTTCGGAGTGCAGAGGACAGGAGAAGTAGGAATGTCAAAATAGAACACTAAACCACCGTAAGAGGCAGAACGAGAACAATAATCGAAAAGGGATCTTTTTTGGCACTAATGCCTGCTGCCGAAGCTTCATCGAGAACATTTGGCATGGCAGAGTCAACACACAAAAGCAGCCAAAACAACCGATACAACAACTCGTGATACTTATATGTCTTCTTTCAGCCAATGCCAACTGGGACGCCATGTACGGCTTCAGAAATTCAATCTCCGTTACGCTTGACCCGATACATACACATATGCCTCGGAATTTGACGCACGGTAGCTAGGCGATGAACTGATGGATAACAATGAAGGAATGCGCAAAAGAAAAAAGCACGCGCGCACAGAGCGCAGGCAGCATATGTGGGGCTGTACGGCCCGTAGGTCGACTGCCTCGACAACGGGTGGCAATCACCCCCCACCTTTATCGGCCATCATTTGATCCTCCAGACTCACATCTGGATGAACTCCATTGTGGCCTTACCTCCGCACCGATCTGCTTCACCCAGCCCACCTCTCGAATTCAAATGTGCGACTCATTATCTGCAAAGGCAGCAACGAACAATCGCCACCTAAATGCGATTGAGTCCACTTTTCTCATTTCAGCCAGTGTAAGACGACGCCACCACCGGAATAGACGCCGTTTCGAGTCTGGCTTCGTCCATCACCTCCTCCCCGCATGTGATAACCTAACGGTAGCCTACAAGGACATTACAAGAGATTCGTAATCAACATCTCTGACCAGACAAGCACGAACCAAGAACTTACCACCAAAATCACCATTCTCTCGTAGCTGGCGATAATCCGCATCGTTAGGATCCACTACCACACCCGAAACGCAGTGACTCCTCCCCACATCCATTAATCTATATTCTCTCGTCCACACTGAAGCTCACAGAAAACGGTGAGCCTACCCCCTCCATATTCCACAACACTAGCCCCTCGTCTTGCGACCGGCCGACACTTGATAACAAAGCATGGTCAGATGGCATGGATGAACCAACTGCACCAGAGATAATTGTCAGGTGTAGCCTCCACTGTTTCAAAGAACCACAACGGAGGTGGGTCCATTTCTGTCCATTGGAACCACTGTATAAACGCGAGTCCAATACAGTGGAGTGGATAAGGACAAGGAACTACATGGTTAGAGTTAAATTGTGGCACATCGATGGATCAGAGAGCACATCTCTGTAACGATAATGGGCTACATCCCTCTGCGCCAACTTCATTCGGTACATGCACACCTGCGTGCACCCCTGACCGTGGCACTTGTGTCAACGGTGTGGCTTGCGGATACACGACTATGACAGGATCTGACCCGTACCAACCCCGTCGGAGGGGACAGGCAGCAATCTCCCAACCGCCTCTCCTTCACTTTCGATTAAAACACATACTGAGAACTGATGCGGATGAAAAAGAGCCCGCCCAGATCCGATCCAGGGGAGCCGGCCTGCCCACCGCAGAGGAGCCAACCACGAATGCCACCCGAACCGTGCAGCAAAGTCGCAGGACACGACTCCAGGCTTACATTGCGGTTCCTTAACCTCACTTTACATTGACGAATCTTCCAAATCGCATCAGAGCGACCGACGCCGTCACACAACATACCACGCGTATTTGTTTCCATCCCGATGCACGTCGTATGCCGCCTCAGGAATCTCTTCGCCTCCTCATCTCTTGGTCCGCTACATACGCCAACACCCCAGTACTCTACCCCATGTGACAAAAAAATTTGGATCTACCACCAAAATCTCTCATGACCCAACCACCAATTACCACTCAAAGCCTCCACCACTTCCACTACGGCTGTTGTTGGCAACGGGAACGGTGAGCACTGTCAGTGACGTGCTTCCGTTCTGCGGCACCATCGCTATAGGCTGTGACACAAACGCAATGATCGCAATCATGGCGAAGTCTCAACAGCCCCTCATGGTACCAACACAGGTGAGAGCGAGGGATTTGCGACTAAAGATGGTATTCAGCGCTTGAGCTGTCGAGCACGCCGAAGAAATAATCACTTACTCTCCTACCGACCTTCAGGTCCACGGTGAGAGGAGCAAGGGCAGGCAAACTAGGACCAGAGGCATGAGCAGTGTGTGAGCATCGGGTAATGCTGACGACCGCATAGACGACGGCGGACCCAGCGACCGAGATGCTCACGCTCTTTTGCTTCCTATTGGCCGACTTTGATCACCGTCGAGGCAGCCCCAACAGTGCCTTCGATTACGGCCACTCTCACCACACACCCGACAGCACCGTGCAACGTCCCGCCAAGATGTGGGCTCAAGTGTATACAGGTCGCATACACAAAGCAACATCCTGCCCCGGATGATACATGATCACAAATCACTCTAGTGGTTTCACAACTAACCTTCATATCGGTCAATGCAGTGTCGGATGACTACCCCACAAATGCTAATGTGCCGGGAGTGAGACCATCCACTCGCACTTTAGGCACCGAGAATCTGTTCTGGCCTATCAGCAGAGCACAGAACAGCTAGTATAGTGCCCCTTTGTTAACATCGCATTAGTCTTTTACGATGTAATATCTCCAATTCAATGGCAATAATTTATTTACATACCACTCCTCTTCACAGTCAATTTGAGGTCTTCACCTTTTTGAGTTATCCCAAACTAAAAAAAAGCAAAAGAACTCAGTAAGAACGGCTGCACTGCAATTATCGCAATTTTTCGATTATTTCGCTAACCTTTCCAGGATTGCCTCTCGCAATACTCGCGATGCATCACCGCCACTTGATTCCGTCAACTGGAGCACCGATTCGATTAGCTGAAACGCAAAATATCGATAATAGTGCTTTACCCTGAGCAGAAATTACCAATGATGTCAAAACTTACGGATAGCTCCGTACTTGTTGTATCTAAGCCGCAAAATGCTACCCAATCATTGGCAACCAAACCGCTTCCGATGAGTGGACTGCCGCGGTTAACTGATCCTGCAGCAAGAGGAAGTTGGAGTAGACTACTTAGTTGATCAAGCTCCTCAACACTGGTCTGTGGGTGTACTAGACCTCCGTGGTTGGTCAAGCAGGAATAGGTGCCCACAAGTGCTTCTCCAGCCACAACACTGCGAAAAACCTCAACGTTTAGCACATCACTGATGAGTTCCTCGGTTTCCTAAATGAACAGTATTACAGTCAAGTACTAGGCGTAGCACGTACTTTGTCTAGATCCGGATGGATTAGCGCAACGTAGTCATTGCACACCACGGTATTGCCCAAAGCTGAGAGGCGCTCCTCGATTCGAACACATCTAACGTTGTCCGGTAGGCTATTGTGCAAATGTGCCAGCTCCTGATCTGTCGCCGTATGAGGAATAAGGAGACCGTGTTTGTTCCCTAAATTTAAAGTTCACCATTTTTTGCTATATCATAAACACCTATATGGAGAAAATAAACATGTATTCCTCGTGAAAACCACTTCCTGAGAAACTTTTCATATTCGAGAACTCGATCCGGCAAAGCGAACAACGCCGGTGATTTGTTCTCGCACAGCGTCATTGCACAAAGAACACCTACTACCTGCTGTTAAACATCCGACAGACCGGATCCCAGCAATGCTAGCGTGAATTACCGGAATACTGTCAGCCAGCTCTGCCTCAAATACGCTTGATCACCGTTATTTTAAGAAACAGTACCTGTAAAATCCCTCTGATCCACCAATGGAAACCAAACAGTAGGCGTTCGTGAGACGTGTAAACACCCCTATGTCATTATGGCCCTCGAACTGAGTACGAAACGCCATTGCGCGAGAGCACGGCAAGCAAGACGCCGGCAATTAGTCCAAATGCGCCGCCTTTTTTAAATCGACACATTCAAACAAAAAACTGATTGGCTCCAAAAACTTTACACTATTATTCTCCGGCAAAGGCCACACGCGTTACTTAATACAGACAAACAGATAAGAGGTATTTTGATCAGTTGGATATAGACTACCAATGGAGCTATAGAGCGGATAAATTCGTTAAATTAAACTAGTGGTTTCAGATTTGGAAAAGGAATATTGCGCTAAACATTAACTTCGTTTGTCGATTTTCAGTAAACCAGTCAAGTAAATGCATTAATGTATATAGCCTATGTCTCAAGTGGGATAGACAACAACTAGTTTCAATACTATTGGAGTGGTTGGTGCTTTTATCCCCACTTTGTTGTTTTTATATTGATTAGGTTTGTAGCGTCCCGAGACTCCCTTTAAGGTAAAAGAAGGCATAGTACTGGAAAAGAATACATATTCTGGAAACAGAGCGCTTGGGAGATGTTGGCACGGTCAAAAGACCGGCCATCCGACTAGTACAATATGGCCATCCAAGTGATCGAAACCGGCAGTTCAAACAAACAAGGTATTACAAGGTAATTTAATGTTATAGAGGTGAAAGCAAATTTTCTTAGCTGGCAATTAATCTGGCTGAATTAGCAGAATGCAAGAGACTCTCCTATCCGTAGCACATACAGTTCTTCCACGCCGTCTGAGTTTTCCAGAAGCAGTATAGAGCGGGATAAAATCCATCAAAGTCGGATCTGCTTTCCGCCGCCACCAATGTAGTGTCCCGAGACTCCTCTTGAGGCAAAAGCAGGCATAGTACTAGATCAGAATCTATATTTTGGAAACAGAGGGATTGGGGGCTGTTAGCACGGCCCGGGGGCCGGCCAACCGGCCAGTGACCGAAACCGGTAGTTCCAGCAAACAAAGCATTACAATTGTGGCTCGTCACTGTAGCGTTCCGAGGCTCCCTTCGAGGTAATAGAAGGCATAGTACTGGGGGTAGAATACATGTATTCTGGAAACAGAGGGCTTGGGGGCTGTCGGCACGGCCCAAAGGCCGACCAACCGGCTCAGTACAATATGATCACCCAAGTGACCTGAACCGGTAGTTCGAACAAACAAAGTATCACAGTCACAGACTCTCCGCATCTCATGCTCCGCTTGCGTCACGCTAAGGTTCAGAGTAGTTGCTCTTTGGGGCCAGACTCTCTTTAAAATAATAACAAATACAGCGACTCAAAACTTGCCCCTAGACGAAAGCCAATACGTTATGTATTGTCGGAATACAGAAGAACTAGGTTACCGTCCGAATGTTCAGTACCCCCCGCCGCCCGGCTTTATGTTTAACAAGACTTTAAATCACTACACCCCAACAAAAGTATGTTATAATTTATAATTAAATGTGCTGAAGCATAACAAATCTTTTGTAAGATCATGATTTTAAGTAACTACAAATTTTAGCTTTAAACTGATGCATAAATTTTAGTACAGGATCGGTGACATACAAACTTAGTGGCGTATTTTGCTATAAACTACACATTAAAAAATTCGCTGGTTTCTTTCTACTAGTCCATGACGAATGGTAATTAGTGGGAAACATGTCTTTAATCCAAACATACATCGGTGGCCCCTGACTCAATCCGTCATCGGTTGCCACGGTTGCCGTTTCCCCGTGAAGGTCATCTGCAAGGCTGATTTAAAAATGGGTGATAGGTCCTCTTTGGGGTCGCAGCAACGCGCTTGCGAAGATATGGATGGAAGAGGATTAACTGCTAACAACATGGTGTGTTTTAAAACTTGTTTTAATTTCTGCATGCGCTGCTCGTAATCGGTGTGTTCTTGGAGCGGGTTAAGCAATCAGAGTTCTGAGGCTTATGCTGACACAGGCACTTTAGAAAACGTTTGGAGTGCTACCATTAAAATTACTTTGTGCAGGTGTTAAGGGGTCGTTTTTTGCTCTTATAAGAATTGAACTATTTCTTCCCTGGTTTTTTCCCCAGCCATGTTAGATATACAAGCGATCGCTAAACTTACTTGAGATACTACCCACTGAAATCAATTGGGAAGGTGAGATCCACAGGAATTTGGATGATTTTTAGGGATGAGGAGTGTTTTCGGATGTAACTTTCCATCAGGAGTGCCTATTTCCGACACCACTTATCAATTGATTATGCTTCGAATTGGTGTTTCTTTATTGAAACAGGGTTAGCGTCTCCTGTTTGAGTGTTTGTTTTCCTTAATATATTAAGCATTTGTAGGTTGCGCACAACTATTAACTGTTGGTTAACTGTTTGATTTACAGGTGCGACAGGTTTTAAGAATCTGTCAGAAGATTGAGTCCCAGGTTTCCTTATTAAATAGGCTAGAGACGGAAAATAATAGATTAACAACGTCGTTAAACCATGTTGAGGCAAATTTTCTCATGCTTCTGCGGACAAGCCAGGCGGAGATCGCGAAACTGAAACGTGGTCCTGAGAACACCACAAAAAGGTGTGTTTGTGCAAATTTTTATTGTCCGCTTTCCTTGTTTTTGTTACTTGAAAATTTCTTGGAAGGCGCGGTTACTGTGGTAGCCATTATAACCCGTTTTCCTGCGTTTGATAATTTTTGCCGTCATATTTTCTCCTCTGACCTAGTTTCCGGTCTGTAAAGTACTGCGTTCTCAATCCTGTTTCTGCACTTAGCGTACACGGTTCCATTGCTTGAAGGGTTCTTGCATTTATTTGTAGTTGCGCACACAGCAATCACAGGAGCAGAGGTATAAGTATGCTTGATCCGCGACGATCCATTGACCATGCGGATCTGATTGGGTGCCTCCATACACCTCTGAACTACAAGATCACGACATGTAGCAAGCACGTTCCCGCCCTGAGATCTGCTGGATTACGGAACGCTGGCCGAAGCTTCTCGTCGAGTTCGGGCTCGTCAAGTGCAAGTTCCAGTTCTTCCAGTAGTTCTTTCTCCTCATCATCAGCGTCAGCTTGTCAAAAGCGGCCTCGGTCGCGCCAGCATTGGCAGCCACCGCCTCTTTCCGCCTCAACATCCCGGCGACCCTTGGCTCTCACTAGCTCTACCAACTCTCAGAGTGGGAGACCTCGAAATCATCACTTCTCCGGCGAAAGTAATCAAATACCTTGTCGGAATCATAAACCTCCGGAGTGTCTGGCCTCCTCCTCCATTAGCGGAGTTAAATTGGGAGCGACAAAAGGAACGGAGAAACATTTAGAACCTGTTATGGCAGGTGAATTTCTCCCAATCTTTTTTTACCAGAGGTCTAGTTCGACGTTCTCTATCACTACTTTTCCATTCATTAATCTAGACGCGTCAACAGGGGTTGAAGATGGGCCGGAGGCTCACCTGATGCGTCTTGTGCGGGCCTCCGTCCGTTCGGCGCGCGAGCACCATTCGGCCTCTGTGAAGCTTGCTCCACCCACAGAAGGAAAGTACCTGGATGAAAGTGAGAAAGCCATCGTTGATGCCTTTTACCGTAAGTGCGCTGTAAATGGTCTTGCCGCCTGGGACCTCTATTTATTTCTTCGGTGAAGAAGCATTATTACTTTAGAACTGAGTTATTGAGTTTTTGCGTTTGTTGTTTTGTACCAGTGATGGTTTGACTAGAATACTATCCTTCGACCTTTAATTACTCATTAAGTGGATCAATTGACGGCTTTTAAATGGCATCGGAAAACTGCGCCACCGATTCAATGCGTCATTTTGAGTAGTCATTTGAAATATTTGAGTAAAACAAATATGGTGTGAATGTATGTTTTTGGAACGTTTTTCCATAAGCGCATTGGGTTTTACCAATGCTTTGAGGTAATGCCAATATTGCAGAATAGGCGAATATTGCACTACGGTTTACTTCACAACTTTAAAGCTGGAATTAGGTAAATCAGACTACAAACTTGGCAATGAACTTTATCAACTAAGGTGGAGGTTCACTTATTAATAATATGGACCCCGGTTTATTTTATAAATATTGACATTTTTTGTCCATTTCAGACGCAGAAGAGGAGCGTTGCATATCGGCATCAAAGCGCCCACGTAGCCAGAGTCCCCAGCGCAGTCTGCCCTTTTCACCAACTCTGTTCGCTCGCCGCCAGATGCTTAAACATAGCTCCCTCTGCAGTCTAAATCCATCGACATTCTGCAACATCACTGCTACCACTACTAGCGCTTCCACCTCCGACCTGCTCCCCAGGAATCCTGTCACTTCCGGAACACCTCACAGTTTCAATGCTGACCATACGGAGGCGAAATCGAAGAAAATGGAGTATGTATCATGTCCTGCTTCCTTTGTTCCAGCTACTACAAGTGCGGGGCGCGCTTCCACTCCTGAGGTAGAGGCGAAGTACGTTGACACTGATGGTGAGGTGGTGGAAGTGGAGAAAAAAAAGCAGCAGAAAATGAAGGTTAGGGCGGAGGTGGTGGTGATGGGAGGAGAGCAAGAGCTCAGTTTCGACGAGGACGAGAATCGCACTCGCGTCGACTCTCCGCGCGTTGAAATCGAGGATGCTATCTCTGAAGTCGCTTCTCGGTGGGTGGAGTGAACAGTCTTGTCCTTCCTCTATATGATTTGTCCATTTTCTTCTGCACCAACCTTTTAAGCCTATTGAGGTGCTACCTTTGCCAATGTTATCTTTGAAATTCGTAGGCAGTAGTTTGCAATCTACGGGGAACAAACTGGCGGCTCCATACTAGGTAAATTTATGAGCTGAGGTTTTCACCGAAAAGTATCAAAATATAATTGCTATAGAAGTTAATTCACTGCTATGATATGAAGCTAACGACTCACCACTGCCGCTAAACAGTCCTCTCGACAATTCACCCGCGTAACTCTATTTATTGACCGCTTTGCTAATCCAACTCTCACGTTATCAGGTTAACTGTTGCGTATTATTTTCATATACACCCAATTTCGACATGGTCCTTTCGGTTTGCTTGATTTTGACAATGCTTCGCTATTTAAAGAGTGTAGTCTAAGGGGTGATTTTACTCGTGTAAGGATATTTCCATCCACTTAATCGAGTCTCTGTTTGAAATGCAGTGTCTGAGTCGAGCATATTGTCAATTTTAGCTCAAAAGGATTGCCTATTGTTCCTACAAAATACATCATTGGCATGTTAAGCTTTTGTAGAATGGCTTCATTTTATGGTAAATTGTCAAGTTTGAAATGGATTCTTTAGTGAATAATCTAGAACTCTTAATTTAAAACGTTGCGCAGTGAATTTTGATGTTCATATGTGTTCGTTTTAATCATAGCCCTGATGCAGAGGGAGTTGAGGCAATGTCAGAGGGTGAGGTGAACGATGAGGAAGAGGAAGACGCGATGGAGGAGGAGCCTCGCGATGAGCGGACCAACAATAGTAACAACAGCCACAGGAAGGCGCACCGCAGTGGTCGCATTCATGGTCAGTGGTTGCATCATCACACTGAGTGTAGCACCGCTCTGCACCATTCGCCATCGAAGTCGATGCAGCATAAACCCCACCATCGAGTCATTACCTCGCACGAACGCCGCTGTAACGTTGAGCCGGTGGAGTCGCCACCTTCGAAACGCACTCGACGCCTCTCTGATGAGAGAGAGAGCTACTTGCGCTTCCGAAACTCACCGCCTCGGCGTGCTCACAACCACCCTCGAGTCCCCGCCCCTCGTCCACCAGCCTCTATCGCTTGTCGTCGTTTTCTTTCAACCAGTGGCGGAGGTGGAAAATTTGTGAATGTTTTGGTACATCGGACCCGGCCTTCTCCAGCCTTTGTTTCTCATCGCTCCTCAGCTGTAGTCTTTCGCAGCTCTCGCCGATCTGTGACTCAGCGGTCGTTCACGCAGCGACACTAACGTAGATGTGTTCATTTCTTACTCAACAAAGGCGAGTTCAGATTTTTTCCTTCTGTTGTCTTTCCGACATTGTTCAGGCACATTTCCTCATGTGCGCCTTCTCACATAAACGTGTACAAATGTTTCCCCACCCTTTGTTGATCGTCATCCACTTCCATTTCTTCTTGAGACTCCAGAGTGTTTGCAGTGTAGCTTTTTTTGGCATATGTGTCTGGCTCGCCAATTCGGTTCATTTTTTAAGAGATTGTATTTTTCAGAGGGTCGGACCGGCTCTTTTTGGGTCCTCTAGTGCCATTGGAATTTGTGTATGCGAAGCCGGATTTCGTATAATCCGTACTTCTTTTCGGTATCATTTTGTCGTCTTTTCATACCGGTCCCTATAGTTTCATCAAAAAAATACCCTTTACAATGATTTTTGGGGCTGTCGTAAAGTTGTTGCTTTCACCCATGAGAGGCAGCTTAGTGGTTACTTAGTTGTTGGGGCATCCTTGCCTAACGATCGAACGTAATTTCATGGTATCCAGAACTTTGCCTTTTTACTTATGCTAAACGGAAGGGTTGGATGCCATTTTGGCGTGGTCATTTACAAAGGACAACAGACAAAGTATGCGAAACTCGGTTCCATACTAATTCTGACGACAGATAAACGATCGTTTGGGTTGGTAACAAGTGTTTCCCGGCGTTTTGTGCCGGCACTAATGAATTTTAATACTTTTGGCTGCGACACTAATTTGCGTCGTTTTTTGCCCTCGAGCAAAGAACGTGGGCCAGCCATTGGTGCACCCAGCAGAAGCTAGCACTTGAACTCAGTTGCGGCCTCACTGTCTGCTTTCAGTAGACGCAACTCGGCTCTCAAAGTGCGCAAGTACTTGCGTCGGCCAATGAGAAGACAGCAACTACACAATAACGCGGTTTCAGTTGCTCCTTTCTCGTGCCAGTGCAATCAATAAGTGAGTAGTGCTCTGGGCTGATTTAAGCATATAAAAGTGCACCAACTGATTAAATTAACGCGGTAGTGGCTTAAAAGGTGACTGGGACGGAGTAAACACGTGGCTCTCGTGACTCCAGTGCTGTCTCTCCCTCAATCGACGCCATACTTGCGACTTGGATTGCGAAAAATCGCTCCAGGCTATTTTCTTGCCTGTTCCCCATATTTTCATGATCGAGACTCTCACAACCAATAGTTTAAAAGTAGTTTTGACAGCAGATCAGATGACATCCCTACTTTCCTGAGACGATGCTTACGTTAGTCCTTTTAATGCTTCATAAGCATCACAACGTAGCACTTCTCAAGCGCTACCTTGTACGTGTTAGGATAAATGCAAGCTCGGGAACTAACCCATTTCTGCCGGAGCGAGATCTTGGTCTTCCACGAGCATCCCTCACTAAGGTTGCACGTCTCTGCACCATGTAACTAAAACCAGCTAGCAGGATAAAGCAAAAGTGCCTGAACAATAGGCTAGACACTTTGCCTTGCTACTTTCATTGAACAAGTACCGACCCCATAATCACAACGACAGATGTTTGATCGAACCAGCGCATCAACCACGAGTCTCCTGTTGCAAGATTTTACAACCCAACACGATGGAGATAACTTAGAGACAGAAGTTGGATTTCCTCTGATGCATTGATCTGGGGTGTTTTTGAGTGAGGTAGCCCTCCATGAGAATCGTCCTGTCGAAACGGGCCTTTGACATTAACTTGCACAACTACAGGCAGCGGCTCAATCCTCAGCTAAGCGATAATGCATGCACACACCCCAAAATGTAGATTAGCACACTGCCGATCGGGAAAATTTCACGGACATCAATCGATGTGGTAGAAGATTTCTGGGAGTGACACTGTTCTTAAAACACACAAGACCATGGCAGTAAAGTTAGCAGAAGAACGACCCAATAGAATACAACGTGAACGACAAATCCAAGTAGATTTTGGAACACCAAATCACTTACCCATTCCTACCAGAGCACACTCAGTAGATATAGTGACGGGGGCAATTGGTTTAAAGTATACAGAGGTGGTCGAGATAAGTCCTTCCATTACAGAGTTAAAACAGACTCGCCTTGACTGTTACACACCAGCAGTAGTGAGATCTTACTGTACGATAAAACTTTAAAGCATGGTTACTTTTTGACCTATCAAAGCGAGGAGAACCAACAGTATGAGGGGACTTGAATAAGAAACAAGGATCACTTAAAACACAAACATATGTATATATGAATAATATAGGGAATAGGAAGAAACCTGAAAAGAAGAAAGACATTGGCAAGATGGAAGGGGAGGAGGGAGAGCGGGAGGTGGGAAAGTGAAGGGAGAGCGATGAGTTGTCACATGACTGGAGAGGCAGTGCTATAACAGAGGTAGACCACGGCACCAAAGATGTTCACGAAACCGGCAATGATGAAGACAGGGAGCCAGTGACCACTGTACTGCGTCACCAGATACGCTGTCAGTGGGCCACACAGTATTCCCGGGATAGTCGCCTGCGTGATTAGAAAAAAGAAAGGAGCACTTGGCACTACAGCCGTGCAAATCGATATCGTAAACACGTGCTCTGCGGCCACTTGAAAGTGAACTAACCACATCTTGGGGACGGCATCACTAGGACAAGAGATGGTAAACAACCCCAATTTCTTGCAATTCTGACGAGGAAAAACTACTACAATAGCTCAATGGGGTGGTACTGAGTAGCCGTTGCCTATACAGAGAAAGGCAAAGTTGGGAAGTTCCTAGAAAACAAGTCAACCTCAGCCAAAAAAATCACCTTTTTTTCACTGAAATTAATTCCCATTGAAAAGAGAAGTCAGATAATGAAAGATAAGGAAGCTCTTATTTTCCATGGTTGCGTTGAGCGCTGACTCATTTCAGCTAGACATCAGCCGGGTTATTGTGCGGAACGTACGCAGATCGTTGGTTAACAGGCCCAGAGTTGCTCTAGACATGATCCTCAAATGTCCCTTTACGGCATCATTATCAAGCTCGGCTTGGTGAAAAAGACGAACACATCTTGTCCCAGCTTAACAAGCTTTACGTATAAACGGAAAATGTGGCGATAATCCCAGTAGTTGAATTTATAATAATACAAGCATTGGATGGGAACCGTTAAGCTCCTCAGCTTGCCCACCATCCCTCAAACAGCAAATGGTAAATTAAGCCAGGAGCAGTGAGATGAATGCATACACAGTAGCAATGCCACGAATGGAGCCGACCTAGCCGGTAAAATGGAGGGATTTAAACAGGTGTGGGTGTAAGTACACAGCCTCATCAAATAAGGGAAGATACTCCTTTCAAGGGTGCAGCTAAACTAACAGTAACTGAGTAGAACCCTCATTCGAATTGAAGGCTTTACCAAAATTCAAAGTGAGTTGCATTTTAAAGATACCTTACTTGATGTCAACAGCATGGACACTAAGGATACAGGAGATTATAAAATAATCACAAGATCAAAAAGTAATTACAGTTGAGGAAGATTGCAGCATACTTGTAAAGCATAGAAATGATGCTCAGAAAGAGGAATAGATAAACCATGTTTACAATGCGACTCTATTGGAATGTACAAAAATACTTATTGCAATTTGACTATTCACGCAAAGCTGAATGCTTACCTATCAATGCTTTTCACAATTAAATGAAATTGTTGCGAGATCCAAGGTGGTCAAACCAGACTTTTCTAATTGATGGAGACGTTATAAATAGCACGTTCTCATACATAGGCGCGCAGGCTTAACCTAAACCACTGCCTATCCTGGAGGAGTGGAATCTAATCACTTGACCAATAACGCAGGAAGGTAGCAAATTTCGCAAAGCATTGCTAAAATTACTAAATATGGATACTTGGAACATAATTTCCTGTTTTTTTTAATTTTACATACTGCCAAAATATCAAGTGAATCACATTTGATTCAAACACGACCAACACTGACTCAAAATATCAACAACAGAGGGAAGTCAAAAAAGGGACCAAATTATTGAAAATGGGGATGGAAGGTGGTAATTTGACATCTTACGAGAGTGTTGCTGATAGCGAAGGTAATGCCAGCATGATTGGGAGCGACCTCCGCGTGGGCGGCCAGATGACCGGCCGAATTAGAAGCCGAAAGACCCATCGATATGGAAATCAGTCTGTTGCGACGGCACAAAGGCATTTTTAATGGTTTCATATAGACAGATAAGAGGCAAACATAAATGAAAACCGGAATGTTACAAGGCTTATTAAAAGTCAAATGCTGCTAATGAGTAGTTGTAGAGTGGGCTGAGGCAGAGCTTTGTGTAAGTTACGATGCGAGATAAACCATGCAGAGGCCAACTTAGAAAGGTAGTTGGAAACTCACAAAACGGCCAAGGGTATCCTTGTTGACGCAGAAAAGATAAAGAGGAGGCAGCCAGGGCCAATGAGGCCCACTGAAGTCATAAGACGGCGTACCCACAACACACTCCACCGCTGACGCACGAGGTTGTCTGCCAAGTGGCCGGCAGCTTTGAAAAAAACCCATGGATTAAAATCGCGCAACTCCACGGCATGTTTGTTGAGGAGGCATTAACAATGATTATCCCAATATCAGTAAAAGGTGAAAGGAGACGGTACGAAGAAAAGGCAGTTTACCAATTCCACAAATGGAGTTAGTGATATAAGGAAGGGCGGTAAGAGTGACTTCAAAACGACCGCCGCCGAGGGAACGGACAAGATAGGTGGGAAGCCATTGCATGATGATGTAGTTGGACCAATTCATGCTAAAATGCGCCGCGTAAATAGCCCACAGCGCCCGATGACTAAAAAAATCGCGCCACCGCATCGAACCATTCAACTAAATGAGTTCAAAGGTTTAAATGTGAAATCGGAATTAACTAGAGCATCACAGACGTCCGCAGTGAGAAAAGGAATAAGTAGTAAAAAGGTATTTCAAGCTGATTTGGGTTTAAAGAAGGTGTGCTAAGAGTAGCTACCCTACAGCATGAAACTCTGCAAGCTGGGATGCAAGTGCATCGAAGAAGCAAATGAACCCCTTACTGGTGGTGCCGAAACAAGGTAATCAGAAGAGCCTGCATGCTCCAAGTCTCCGAAGGACTTGGTAAACAAGACCCACGTGATAACCCACAGCAGACCGGACCCACCGAAGAGAAGAAAGGGAAGAGGCCAAGACATGTGAGGTGAAATTATTCCAGCAACAAACTGACCCACAGAACCCATGGCGATTAAATAACTGAAGGCTCTGCCACGTTCCTCCACAGGGACGGTATGGGAAAAGATGTGGAATATAGTAGGCAAGCCTAAAACACAGCATCACAAATGGGAAATACGAGACTCAAACCATAAAATCGGCAAAAACACACCTATTCCTTCACCAACGCCAAGAAGAAGACGGAAAAGTATCATCAATGCCCAGGAGGAAGCGAAAAACGGCGTCAAGAAGGAAGATAATGACCACAGCAAAACGGCCAGCGTAAGAACTCTTCTTCCACCAAAGTTTTTAGCTGCGCTGCCCCCAGCAACCTCCAATAAAATATTAATAAAATGATCGTACTAGACTACTGAGGTAACCAACTGAAAAGCTGCTCAGTATCCAGCCTTGGAAATGTAGATCCCAATCAAACTCATCCGCCATTGAAATTATGGTTATTGGCATCAGCACGCGATCCGCTGCATTTATAAAATTTGCAACGCAACACAGCGCGATAACAACATATGGACCTGCAGCAGATTTCATAATTGAGCCGTAGAGGCCACGAAAGTCCTCCATCTCAAAAGCAGTGACCAATGAGGCGGGTTTGTATTAGGGTTTGGTGCCACCAACAGCCACTTATCGTAGTAAAGGCCAAAACACAGTAAGAGAAATCCAGAAGCAGTCAGAGAGCAGCCAACCTATTCAGTAAGAAATTTGTTTCCTACAGTTAAAGATATCGCTTTTAATTATCCTTACAAAAAAGAAAGCATATTGGCTTATTGGAATCGGCAAAAGTATGGTCCAGTATTTAATTGGAAGATTCTTCTAGGTCATACTCCTTTCAACAGTAATGTTAATCCAGAGCCAAGAAAAGGCTTTGAAGAGTTGAACAAAATAAGAACGACGAGCAACGACGAACGACGAACAACGAGCAGCAGCTTACGTACATTGTAAATTCTGACTTCAGGACGGACACATTCCTGGCATAAATGTAGATAAGTGCAGAAAATTAAATAAAGAACAAAACTGGTTGTAATTTTGAACGCACGCTGTTTATTCGTCAAACTCTCGGATTCGGTTACAGACACTTGGGGAGCCGTTTGCCTTTGACGAGTAAGCAGGAATCTGAGGCGTGAGTAGCCTTAACCCCTTTGTTAGTCAAACACGCATATTCTATTTGAGTGTTATGCATTTTGCGATGCTCTACTTGTTCCGACTGCCAATTTCGCTCAATTTTGTGGCCATATTTTTAGTCGGGCTGACTGGCCTCCGGGACTCTATTTACATAATGCATGTATATCCTGCCCCAAAATAATGATTTACTTGCCTTATTCTACCGCTATACCTTTTGACTTCGGAGAAGGCTCTAGGCGCTACAACATCACTAGGCAAAAAAAAACAGCTGGTTAATATAGAAGTGACAAAAAGATAACTTGGTACAAAGCTTATTGCTACAAGGCCAAATACTTTTTAATGTTACATTTGTAGCGGGATTATCCCGTTCTTCCTCCTCGTCCCTTTTCAACTTGCTGGCAGAAGACCGAGCTTTTCTAGGCATAGTCTTATTTAAAGGGGAAATAGGTAGGTGCGAATGTAGCGTCCCTAGACTCCCTTTAAGGTAAAAGAAGGCGCAGTACAAGGGCAGAGTATATATATTCTGGAAACAGAGGGCTTGGGGGCTGTTGGCACGGCCCGGAGGCCGACCAACCGGCTAGAACAAGATGGCCACCCAAGTGGCCGAAACCGGCAGTTCAAACAAACAAAGTATTACAGTGAATGTCCAGTCTACGGGATATTAGTCTCCGGCTCGTGATGAGAACACACGAGCTCCTTTTCGACCACCTGGATCTTGTGTTTCCGCCTCTCACCTACAAAGCGTATATAAACACCGATATTATTGCAACATTTACTAAGATACAGCCCCCTTAATTTGTTTGATATTAGCTCGGTATCAAAAGGCTAATCCAATTAAGTTTACACCTCGCCAGAACTTTTAAATTTTTTTAAATACAAAATAGTATTAATTAAAAAGTTTTTAGAGCTTGTTATAAATTTAGGTTTCCTTATCATGGCTTTGAAGTTGTTTAGGTTATCCTGGGAACCTGACACATTTTCGATCCTGCCTTTGCGGCAGAAAGCTGTCTTTTACTCGTCTTGTTTCCATTTTTTAAACACGTGGTTGTAATCATGACTGACCACAGCGATTTTCAGTCTTTTTTGCATTTTTTGGCGTTACTATCTCAAAAAATTTTGGACCTTGCTGTATGTGACAAGTCTTTCTGCAGGTCTTTTAATTCAGATTTCATTAGTTCTCTTTAATTTCATCTGATACAGCTGTTCAAGCACGTATTGTGTGACCTCTCGCTTTAGCTTCGTTGTCTGTACGGTAGTTGCGTCTGGAATCGTGATGTCGTTGCGTTAACGTTTTCACAAATGTCTCAAATTTTATGAACAGTGTAACGAAACAATTCCAATAATGCTTATCGGTTTTATAGCCTTTTTAAAGCGTGTTTAATGGACGAGCAAGATAATCGAGCGAATGATGTGGAAGTGGCTTTTACCGAAGAAGCATCTTCTCGTCAGGATGCGCCTCCGCTTTCTGTGGATGAGAGTAGCCTCGCTAGCGCCAGCGAATTATCCACAGCCTCTGATGGTGCTCCCAGGCGTGCGTCGCGGAGGTCTCGACGTATGACTCACAATTCTGGATCCTTCGTCACTGAAACGGAATTGGAGGCTCTTTTGACAGAACCCTTTGAACATCCTACTGTGCAGTCATCCGGTCGCGGGAATATAGCAGGGGAAATAATTAATGAGGAGTATGAAACATGGGTATGCATGAACACGTCGCGTCTGTGCAAATCCTACAGCCTTAATGAATCCTCTTTGCTGTTTCAATCACTTATAGGTTGAAGTTGAACAAATTCTAAAAGTACGAAGGACAGCTCCATTTCCTGGTGAGTATCATTCTCTCCTTGCTGCATCTTTTGGGCCTTCTCGTCTGTTTACTTATTAAAAACATGTTTTTGGCTCTTACTAGAAATACTGGTGCATCAGTCATGGGGGGATAAGGTCGAGCAGTACGCGCACTTTGTGAAGTTTCGTGATCAGTCTTATTGGCACTGCAATTGGATACCAGGTTCAGCCATTCTCCGCATGCACCCTGGTATGGCCAAGTACTTCCACCGGCGGAATGCGGACCTCATTAATATCGCTGATGAGGAATACAGGGAGGTGGTCAGTGCAGAGGATGAGTCGTTTCGGAATGATCCTCCAAAAATCCCTTCTTCTGATGACGATGTCGACGAATCGACCGTGGATAATCTAGACCCCAGCGCTGCTCCCATTGTCGGAGGGTGTTCTGCCCCCAAGTGAGTTATTAAACCTATAGGTTTGTCCTCACCAGAGTTGTTTGATGGCCGGAGAGTTTTGTCTTTACCAGTTTGCTGAAGCTACAACCGAAATGGGGTCGCCGTCGGTACGAGTACTATATAAAGAATGGCGTGTTGTCGACCTACCTCTACCCAGAGCGCGTCCTCTCAACCAGCGAGGTTTTTCGTCCCACCATCTTTGCACCAATGCGACGAAAGCTAGGCTCTGCACATAAACCAATTAAGAAGTCCTCGCTCACCTCAATGACTCGTCTTCGAGAGATTCTTGTGAAATGGTGCGATTTAGATGAGGCTCACGCCACGTGGGAGACGGTGGAGATAAACCTGACCCATCTGGACGCCATGTTACCGCGTTACCGACGAGCTGGCCTGCAGCCGCTTGATCCCTGTGGGCGGCGGCTCCTACCCTCATTTGTACGGCGATGGATCCTTCAGCTGGCTGACGCCCATCTCTCTCAGATCGCTAGTCTCTACACTCTCCACCTGGGCGAAGCCTCTAGGGATCAAATCATCAAACTTTATCAGGGTTCTTCCAGGCCACTTCCTCCCTTACCGCCCTCTAATTGGGAGGTCAGCCCTTTTTTCCTCTTTTAGTTAATTACTAGCACTAAAAAGCTAGTTCTGTTCACACATTACCATCATGTCACTGCACAAAAATCGCAGTCGTATTTTGACATCGGATGAGTTCTCTATGGGTAAATCAATCCCACATATTTGCTGAAAACAGTTAGGGTATCATTGGTTTTAATTTCTGCAATTTTAAGTCGTGAAACTAGTATGAACGTATTTGGTTCATGTTATTTATTGCCTGCCACTTTCAATCTGATCACTCCCCAGATCGTTGACAAGTCATTTCACACTGCAAATATTTCAGTCATTTTTCTTTTGTACGTTGTTGTGTAACTTTTTATCCTTTGTTTATTCCGTCTCAGCTACTGAGCTCTTGATATGCTTGACTATCTAAAATACAATTGATAAACTCTTTGGCGAAATTTCGCGTTTTGAGTTCACGAAATTAGGGACAAAATGTTTGCTTTTTGTAGGAAAATTGGATCGATAAACAGCCGGGTTATCTCTCCAAGTGGGAGGGTGGACGACTGCATGGTTATCAACTGGAAGGTGTCCGGTGGTTGCGGAAGTCCTTCTACAATCACATCAATACCATCCTTGCCGACGAAATGGGTTTGGGCAAAACAGTTCAGATCGTCGCTATGCTCTATTCCCTTGTCAAAGAGGTGTGTGTCTCATTGATCCCAAATCTTTCTCAGTAATGCTCAAACCAAACGTCAAAAAAAATAATTGCATTCGATTTTATAAAATGGGAAACTGTACTTTATTCTGAAAAGTACCGGGCATTTTGATATCGGCGTACTCTAGAAACAGCCTATTCGTTAGGGTACATCCTTCAGTTTTTTTCAAATTCTGGAGTTTTTGCTTTGGTACCGCTTAATGTTGGGCTCTTTGGTTCGTATGTTACGAGAAAAATTCGTAATTAATTTTAAAGGACAAACGTCCGGGACCCTTTCTTATTGTGGCTCCGCTGGCTGTCACAATGAACTGGAAGCGCGAGTTTGCCTTTTGGGCCCCAGAGATGCAAGTAGTTGTGTACACCGGTGATCGTCAAAATCGTGCTATGATCAAGTAAGTCATTAGATTTGCTGCTTTTTTCTGTCTCTTCTCCAACTACGCTGAGTAGTTGTTAATTTCCACCCTCAGTGAGTACTGCCTCTACGCGAACAAAGCCTTCTGTATTCCCGCCTTCCACGTGATGATCACCAGCTACGAGATGATTTCCTTGGAACGCACTACCTTGACAGCTTTTATTTGGCAGGTTCTCGTGGTCGATGAGGCGCATCGTCTGAAGAACAAGCAATCTCGTGTAAGAGGCTAAAATCCTGCTTAATGAGCTTGAAAGACCAAATACTTATTAAAATCAATCACTTGATGAGCATGCGCTACGTACCACACGGCACCACTACCATTCCTTTTCCTGAAATGGCAAATAGTATGGGGGAACTTTCCTAGAAGTTTAAATCAAACGATTTCTGTATGAAATATACTAGACGTTTTGAATTTCTATAAGAGGAAGGTGGTGATTTTAGAATTTATTAATTCACGGCCTCAAAGTCGCCTAATAGCGCCGCGTTGCGCGACCTTAATTGTGTTCAGGCCCCCTACGATGCAAATCGGGCATAGAGTGTCGATTTTCTGCTTGAACACACTAACCTTGTTAGTTGTCATCAAGGTCTCAAGGACTCATCGTTCAGTGCCTCTTTTCACTATATTTTCGTTTAGTTGTTTCGCGACCTACTCTCCTACGACGTTGAGTTCAAGATCCTTCTAACGGGTACTCCACTACAGAATAACCTCGACGAACTTATCCATCTGCTTCACTTTCTAGATCCCAGGAAGTTTAGGTAATTTGAGGGAAAGGTTTATCACTGAATATGTCACCTTTGTGTAAAACGCTAAAACTGATTGACAAATTGAATGAGCCTTTGTATACTTTTTTAAAAGGTAAGTTAAATTGATGTCCCGAGGATCACAATGCTAAGAAAATCCACTCTCTTTGAATAGTGGCTAGAAGTTAGCCCAAGGGTAGTCTTTTTAGCCTTCTACGGAAGTATTCTATACTGCGTTTCCTTGATGACAATGTATAACTGTCAGTTAGCTGGCAACTACACTGACAGCCCGTTAATTAGGGATCCAGATATCGTATGATCCTAAAAAGTATTGTTTTTTTCTACCTTGAAATGTAACTTCCTCAAATATCGTGCGTATTCTGCACCTAGTGAATCTAAAGGTTTGGCTCTACTCTGCACCATCTCGGTCTTTTAGTGACGTTCAGGCTCTGAGCACCCGGTGGACGTCGATGACCAAGGAGGAGAGGGCTGAGGCCTTGCAGATCACGCTGAAGGACCATCTTCTGCGCCGAATGAAGCGTGATGTCATTAAAGATCTTCCCAAAAAGACTGAGATTATTGTTCTTCTTAGTCTGACTCCTCTGCAAAAGTGAGTAACTTATGTATTATGAGACTGTCATAGCACTTTAATCTACTTGTTTTTTGCCCAATTTTAATCTTACTAGTGTGCTCTGCAGTAAACACTGCAGAAGTCCAACAGGAATGGAATCGTTAACATTGTAAGAAGCTGTCTTATTGAAGTTATACAATTTCATGAAGACGCGTTGGCAACTAAATGAAATTAGTTTTAGGCATTAATCCTGAAGAGAAGGGTCCATATTATTGCAAAGCTGCTCTTTACAATTCGGCATCTCTGTTTTCAAACTCAGGCGTATCTACAAAATGGTGCTGACAAAGAACTACGAAGCTCTGCGCACACGTAACCTAATGAACCCGCTGTTACATCTGCAGAAGGTCTGCAACCACCCTTACCTCATGCCCTCAGGGGAGGCGATGGCCCTGCGAGTACCCACTCCCACTGTCCCCTCCGTTGGTTCAGCCTATGCCATGGCAACGATGTACGAGCCGCGTATGTTGGTGGAGTCTAGTGCCAAGTTACATCTGGTCATGCGAATGCTTAGGCGTCTACGCGATTGCGGGCATCGCGTTCTCATCTTCTCTCACCTCGTCAGCATGCTCGACCTTATCCAGATGGCACTTTATAATGAAGGGTACGCGCTTTCTTCCCTCTTACGTTTCACGTGGTGGTTTAATATCATTGAAATGGTTCTAGATTAGTAAAACACTCTTCCACAAGGGGGTTTCTGGCGGGGGATGTGGCATCATCTTATCAAAGTGGTGTTGTGGGTAGCTCGGTAAAACTAGATTTCGCTTAATGGTACTATTCTGGACTAGACTTAGTAGTACCGGTGAGTAGGCCCGAATGCTAAATATTAGGTTCCGGAGCATGCTTCATCTGATGGCTATGGCACCTATAGGATCCCTTTTTAAGGTATAATTGTGACGAAATTATCGGAAGTGGCTTGTAAGATAGTTTTTATTAGATTTTTCCATTGTGCATATTCATGGTGGTCAGCGGTGTTAACCAATCGAAAAAAGTGTCTATGTTGCAAACCGAAAAAAATCTCGTGAACACTGCTCACGACAGCAAAAACCCATGAGTTTTTAATGTAATGAAATTAAGAACGACGTTGTGATGAAGGGGTGGCTTACCGATACCATTTTTGACTTATTTCATCTAAGAATTGCCATATCAAATTTGTACATGATACATTTAGTAACCTTAATGTCAGTCCTCCACTATTGTTTTCAAAATCATATTTAAATAAGTCTTCCTCATTGTCACCATCACCTCTTTCTTTTTTTACGATTTATTTTTAGCAAAACAATTAAGAAATCGGACGCAAGCTACTGCTGCACTTTCAGTGTATGCTGTCTTTGCTGAAATCATTAAATTCCATTTCAGATACTCAACTGTTGATAAGCAATTTCTGTTCAAACTGTCTTGGTAATTTTAAGGTCTTAAGTCGTTTTTAAGAGGAAGGCGATTCGCAAAATGGGTACATTCCTGTAGCTTTGCTTTTTTAATTTAAGGCACAGGGGTGAGAGCCAAAAGTAGGCAAATTTCATACTTGTAACTTAACGTACTTAGAAGTGGTGGATATGGCCGAATACGCACGGTTTTAACGCCTAAACGTCGCCCCAATTGTAGCTTTGAGTTTGAACGATTGGATGGCAATGTGCGAGGCATTCACCGCCAGTCTGCCATCGATCGATTCAATTCGCAAGGCGCGGCACCTTTCGTCTTTCTTCTTTCCACACGGGCAGGCGGAGAGGGCATCAACCTCGCCTCAGCTGACACGGTAAATCCTCCATCAACGGTCCATTGTTTCCCTCTTTCCACTCAGCATCGATGTACTTTCCTCTGTGATTAGGTAATCCTCTTTGACTCTGACTGGAACCCTTATCGAGATATGCAGGCGCTGGCACGTGCACACCGCATTGGACAGTCGAAACACGTCCTTATTTATCGCCTCATTATGCGCGATACCGTGGAGGAGCGCATAATCCGCGTGGCACAGAGTAAACTCGCTCTGACCAAGATCATGGACGAAGATCGCGCTGTCGATGCAGTCGATATGTCGGCGTTGACTTCGGCACCTGCGCCGAGTAACGAGGAAACGCGTCACCTTTTGCGCCTCTCTCGCAGTGAGGTTCACGACATCCTTAGAACAGGACTGGATGGCCTCTTTGCCAGTGACGACGAGGAATATGGCGAGAGCGATGCTGCCGAAAAGGATGGGGCGGTGACACAAGTCAAAGGTAGCAAGTTTTGGTGTTGCGAAGCTTATTCAGGACCTTGATGTTGACCGATCAATTAATGTGTTTATCTAACGCGGAGTTATTTTTATGGGTTGATATTTCGGCGAATTTACATGCTTTCAGGCCTTTGCTTCACGTGATCGTTGCCTAGTTTAACGTTAAAGGTTTTATGCATTAATTAGGCTTCGTCATAAATTATTTCTTTTTCGAGCCTTCCTTGCCGTGGTTCCAAGCATGGGGAAACTTGCCTTTTGCTTAGGTGAACTAAACACTTGCCTATTTACTACTTTGACTTTGCAGCGCTTGTGGAAAGCCTAGGTATTTGCGTCATTGACCTCGAGATGGGGCTAATTCACAATCTCGCATTTGGGATAGATGGTGTTGTCCCATTTTTATAGACTTCCACGACTTCAGATTTTATTACTGCTCGATTCCTGTTCTCAAGACTCGCAAATGAATCATCGGTCATTCACGTCAATAGAATTGCGATTCACTGCTTCGAATTCCCTACCTATTGAATTCCAGTTCAGTTGTAATGACTACTAAGCCTTGCTATGTGACACCCGTTTTTATGATTGCATATAAGAATCTGTTTGCCACATCAGAAAGTATTGAAATATGAGCAAATTTGCAAAAAAAAACATTAAAATATACTGAAGTCAGTGCTCCAAAAGTTTGTATGGAGGTATGGAATTAAAAAAGTTTATGTGAAGAGATAAATTCGACTTTATAGTTAGTTTTTTTAGCAATTCCGCTAGAGTGATTGTTGGTTGTATCTGTCCCCATGGGGTGTCATTGATTATTAAGAATTTGTCACCCGAAATTTCCCTCGCCATTTGCACTGAAACCTCAGTGTTATTATTATTATTATTATTATTTTTCGCGCTACTTTGAATCCTTCGTGTCTACGCTTCCATTCGGTGCTTATTTTGCCACAGTAATTTGAACCGTTTAATAATGGCTACCTATCATATGCTGGCGAGCCACAAGGTTCTGCAAGAATAATCTTGAATAATTAGGCAGTTAATAAAGAGGTTGTCGGTGGTAATGGAGAAAGGAATAGGTTGAATAACCAACAGGAATTGAGGCTGCAAAGGTTTACTTGACAGGCCTCAGATGCCACTCATTTGCTCGCTGTGGCATAAATTAGTATGACTTTGGAATCCGTTCTACCTCCACTTTCACAATTCGTTCTCTTCTTTTCATAGATAAACTGAAACCGGGGACGGAGAGCGGAGCTCTAATCTACGACGATGGAACTCTGGAGCGCTTGCTTGATCGGGATGCCCTGTCGAGAGTGAAGGAGACTTCGAAAGCAACCGAAGAGTGCGCAGATGACATTGATTCACCCCCCATAGTCTTTTCTCCATGCTCAAGAGAAAGTGTGAATGCCTCGACGCAAAATTACCAAGACAGCGAAGAACGCTATTTTCCCACTGATGCAAAGGAACGTCCGGTGAGAAGTTATTTTTCGCTTACATTGCTGTTTACCTTGCGCAAAACAGTTTCAATGTAGGTCATCTTTATGAATGAGAATTTGATTTTGTAAATGTTTGCAACGATCAAGCATTTAAGATTGCTTCTTTAACATTTTCGCACTTTACTTCGAATTTCATGGATCAACTAAAACTTGATTCCCACTTGACCATTTACTTGTATCATCATCAAGTAAATGAAAAAAAAGTAGTACATTCGCTTTCCATATGTGGCAATGGAATCATTTTTAGTCCAAGTATTTGCCGCTAACAACTTTCCCTTAGCAACTAGTCTCTAATCCAAGCAAGGGCAAGTAGCTTTTTGAATGGGTATAAAGTTCGACACGGTACGGTAAGCAGATCTACTTGGCCCTTGCGTCTCAAACTGACGAGCATTTTCCCGTTAGCTCAGGTTCGAACTGATTTCAGAGATTTACTTTGCTGTGTAGTATTTTATGTTATCAGCACTGTTCTCCATCACTACATTAAATCAACAGACGTTGTTCATTCACACTGCAATTTGAAGTCTTATATCCTCGCTCATTTTTAGCTGCCTTCGGAGGTAATGTGTGCTTGTGATTGCCTATGAATAGAGTTACATTAACCTTTCTAGATAAATGCGCGGGAGATGAGTGGGTTCTGGGAGACTCTCTTGAAGAAGCGCTACGAGCGTATGCTCATGCAGGAGGAACAAGAGGTATCCCAAGGCGATCCCGGCAGCAGACGGGGTCTTTATGGCGCCACCGAGGATAGTATGATCATTATTGAAGACTCGGACGACTCTGAGCCTGGACGTCGCCCTCCTAACGAGGGGACTGGTACTGCCGCTACTATCGCCATGCCCGATAATGCTGTAGCTGAAGCTGATTCCGATCCCGTGGAGATTGTCAACTGGGCTTCTGGAAGTGGCTCGCTGTAAACACTTGTTATTTTTATGCAGTTATTAGTGAGTTATTGTTCCCGAAGGCATATCTGTTATTTACCATTGGCCAGAGAACACGATGAGGGCCAAAGGTGGAATAAGGGTTGTCTAATCGGCAGCTTTTGGTTTAGTAAGCAGTTGTACAGTGATGCTTATGGCGCATTGGCCAATTTTCTTTGTAAGCTATCACAATTTCCGTAGCCCAACTTTTGGCGCATTTATTCGCGGAGCCTTCCTAAGCATGCTACACGTTTGCTAGCTTCTGTAGCTTTTATCTTTTGTTAATGTCATTCTTAGTATGATTCTTTGTGACACTACAATAGGGTAGTTGTTTGTAGATGCAATATTCTTCGATTAAGTTCGTGTGTGCGAAACCTTTTTGTTTAGATTTCTCAAGCTTTTTCGATGATTTCTTGATGTCAGTTCTTAGAAAGCCCATCCCAGCTGATTCAACCTGCGGTGTTTTAAAAATTGCATTGCTTCTTCACAGATAGCGTAGCCTTTTGTGATATTTTTGATTGGCAAATATGGGCCTTCTTTGATTTGACGGATAAAAATTGGAATAATGAATTAGTTTGTCTATTTGCTGTGCACAATATTTTTGGTACCCAAAATAACGCCCGAGAAATTGGAAATTATTCGTCCTCCTTCTTGTTAGTCTTTGTTCAGCGACGTCAGCCACAGCAACGAAGTCGGAGGCGCCCGAACCAGGTAGCGACGCGGAGGGCTTAATAGCTCGTCGAAGGCGGAGCACTAGGCGTGTTCGGCCTACAGCTCTCTCTCTCTCCGCTTATCATTTCATCACTAGGGCAGAGGACGAAGACGACGATAACGACGGCTACGGTGGAACCTCCCGACCTCATCGTAGCAACCGTCGCTCTCGTCGTGGTGGTACTGCAACAGTAGCTGAAAGTGACGAGGAGTTTCGTCCCGATTCCAGCATGGCTTCCTCCTCCTCCGATGATGGTGGACCCAATAATAACAATGGTGTACGCGAAGCACCTATCGACGGCGGCGCACTTCATGACTCCAACGAAAATCAATCCCGAGTGCGCAGTTTTTCCCCATTGGAAATTAATTCCCTCTTTTTGTCAACCTCGGCAGTTATCCTTCTATTTTCTTGTAGTCTAGAAGGAGAACGGAGCATGGTTTGCGTGGAGTAGCCGAGGAGGATTTCTCCCGTTCGCCTCCCGGAGAGGAAGAATCGCAAATGGCTGATATGTACCGCCAAGTTGATTGGCAAACCGACACTACTGCTATGTGTTCGCCCTTGAGGGATCTTCTCGCTGATCTGCCGGAGGATGTGCTTTTCGAGGACAGCAAAATGACTGTCTTTGGGTTCAATGCGCACGAACGTCAACTCTTTCTCGAATCGGTTATGCGGTATGGCGGGCGTGTCCGAATATGCCTCAGCACTTATATGCACTCGTACTGACTGCTTGTTTATCATTCTCTCCAGCTATGGTATTCCACCGAAGGGTACCTTGCCACCACCGGAGTGGCTTCCATTTACTCTAAGGTCAAAACCGCCAGAGAAATTATTTGGTTACACCAATCTCTTTATGCGACATCTGTACTCAGACCCCAAAGTCTTAGATGCAGAAGCTCTCCGGTGAGTAAAGTCACCGCTGCGATTTCATTTAGGTCTGGTGTGGGGGAATGGAATCCTTATTGTCATTCCTCCTTTCACAGCTGGTCTGACGGTGTTCCAACAGAGGGTGTGTCGGGTGTTGCAGTGCTCTCTCGCATCGCTATGATGGCCCTAATTCGAGCCAAGGCGATTCAATTTGAGGATTGTATCGTTATTCCCAAAAAGTTCTTACAGGTAAGGAATGGAGTTACATCAAGTCACCTTTTCATTCGGTTAAAATCCTTCACTAAGCACATCTCCACCGTTGCAGACGGTCAACGATGCATTTCGCTTCGACATTTACGACGGTGGTCTGACACTGCTCTCAAGCCTATGGCAGCAGGACATGGACCAGTTGTCAGCACGTTTCAAGGAGCTACGTTCATCATTGCGGACAACAGTGACACCAGCAGCGTCAGCTCCGAGGTCTCCATCGGCAGTAGCTAATTCGGAACCGACCTTATCGTTGGGGTCGGCCGAGACAGGGGCATCAAGCTCAGGCACCTTATCGGTAGAGAATCGCGCTCTCAGTGTAATTTTGCGCAAATGGCACAACCGTCATGATTACATGCTACTTGCGGGCATCCACACCTATGGATATGCCGCCTTTGGTGACATCCTCAAAGACAAACGTTTCAGCATGCTCCTTCTTGGGCTTGCTGAACGTGTCCTGCCACCTGAAAAAGCGGATCCGCTGGCGGAACGCGTTTCCAATTGTGAGTGACCTCTTCCCTCTTGTTCTTTCCCATTTGAGGTACGTAATGGACCCATTTAGTAAATGTTTCAAGCAAATACTTACAGTCGTTACTAACAAAGGTCCCAGCTCACTTATTGTTGTCGAAGGAAGACTGCTTTTGGCAGTTAGTTATTGCTTTTAAAGATATTCTCTTTTTAAGTTCACTTTATCTGCAGCCTTGGGACGTTAATTTGCGCTGCACAATTTTTTCTTGGCCGAAAGGTGTAAAATGACATTTTAAATTGCTTCTGGTTGCATCATAACGGTCCTTGAAACCACTTTGTTTTAATTGTTGCACATTACTTTGATCTGCGCACCACTTGACATGCTACATGCCAACCACATGCGTTTCTTCAATAGAATAACTCTTTCGAAAAGCATGGACTTCTTTGAAATAAGTGTGGCTGTTTCAATTATGCTTTGGGTATTTAGTTCCTTGCATATCCAAAGGTAAATGGAACTTAATGGCTCATACACTGTAAGACGGGGAATTCACTGGATTACCTGGTTGTTGATGCGATCAAAATCCATATTCAACGGGAATTTTAGCGCTCTTATTACCTCAGAGGGCGTTATAAGACATATGCCTGGAAGTAGCTGTATTACGGATGCACAGTAGCTCCGGAAGGTCAGTCCAGTCCACTCCTTTTTTAAGGATCAATCTAGCTGCTTGTATACACCACTCCACTGTGGTCGTCACAATGTATTTGAGTGTTTTGCAATCATTCACTAGGTATGAGTGAAGATCGTACAACGATTTCCAATCTCAATGAGGAACTCCCAACGTTAACAGTAGTCGTGGTCGAGGATTTCCTTAATGGAACTCATTTACTATGCATCACTTGATTCCGAATGAATTTCTGCGAATGGTGTAGTTTGTTCAGCAGTCACCTTTCTTGGGGAAATTTATCCACAACCGAAAGCTTTTCATAAAGTCTTGTAGGGCGACCTTACTCCTCTATTTCCTATGTTCCCTTCTCCTTTTCAAGTTAAATTTTTAGTACTTGGTTTTCAATTTCTTACACCACTTTATTATTAGTTCCTTTGTACACATTTTCAATTCGTCCAATTCTAGTCTCTCTCAGTTACTGTTGCACAAGCAAACCTCAATGCCCGATAGTTTTCAAAAATCGACGCGGTTTCAATGCTTCTGTTATTGTGATTCATTCATTCCGACAGTAAGTGAAATTGAGGCCATTGACTCATTGCGTTCAAAAGCGCTGCAACCACTGTATCACCCGAGTTACTCTAGCGGTGCCCCACACTTAGGACTGGCTATAATTTTCGTTAATGCAGTGTGTGTAGCGTGGCATTTTTACCTCCTTTTTGTGTTTCACCAGCCGACATCGCCAAAGAGGTGCGTGAGGCGTACATCTTCTCACCAGAGGTATTATGCTTCCTAACTGATCGTCTGCGGATGCTGGAACATGCTCTGATGGTAGAACAGGCCTTGGCCGCGGTCGTACTGGCGGTGCAAGGTCAAACACAGGCAGATAAATCGCCCGACCCACCGGAGTCCCTGGTCCAGGAAAACGCACGTCTCCTGGTTAAGTTATCGAAGCGCCTTGCCAAGATGGGCCCCATCAAGCGTATAAAAGTGCCCAACAATCCTGAGATTGCTAGTGGTGTCAAACGAGGTAAGCCCGTAGTTTCTTTTTTTCTTTCATGCTCCATGAATTTTTTAGAGAATGCTTATGGTAGTTTTTGACTATTCACTAATCTTTCTGGTCCGTGAGAATGACAGTCCTGGATACAGCAACGTCATTTATGCTTGTAGCATATTCGACTTCCATCGAAAGTAAAGGTATCATGATAAGCTACTGAAAATATTATTAAGAATAATTCGAAACATCCTAGGCTTTAATTTGTCCCACTGAATAGTGAACATTCAAAACCCACGGTGCTTTTTTACAGACTTTACTAATGCGCCAAACTTATCGGGCAAAGATGTTAACCTGACTTGTCTTTGTTCCGCCTAGCCGTGTTCGATTTGCATTTACTCTTGGAGGATTTATATGCGGATATGCCTGGCCTGCCAGCAGTCCTAGTGTGTGATGATGTAGACTACGCTCAACCGCGTTTCCTGATGGAGGAGTCGACAGCGCATCAGCAGGAACCGCAGCAGCAACGGCCATCACCACCAATCACAGCTGCGACCTCGCCCCCACTTTCCACCGTCCTCGCTCCCTCCACCTCCTATCCCGTCCAACCTGCTGTGGGAGTGAAATCTAGTTCGTCGGCAAAGGTGGTCGAGGTCCTCCTCGACTCAGAGTAACCCCTTCTCTCCCCTCCCCTTTACGCATATTTTTTTATGAAGCCTACCTATTTTGTGTAATCAAGCGCACGCACCCATTTGTGCATGTGCGATTTAGGATATGTGCTTTTATACCAAAAATTACATCTAGAGGTAGACCTGATCGATGGTTACTTATGATAGGCATCACCGACTGTTTCGTGAGACGAGGTCATATTCGTCAGGTTTGGGCGACTTTAATTGGATAGGGGCACGATCTTGCGACGTTCACTTGTTCCTCGCATGTGTCGAGAATCCGCGATTGCACTTAATTTGCTGAGCCGTCCAGTTGGTAGAGCACCAATCAACTGAGGGCTTTATTGAAGCAATTTACAACTTTAGTGTTCGTCATCTCTGTTGTCGGCTTCAATGGCATTACTGGAGCCAGTGGTTCTGGCGAAATCCAAGGCATTTTGAAGATGACTTCTAAAAACGTCAGAATGACCATTGCTGAGTAACTGGATCTTCAGTAATTTTCGTTGCTTAAAATCATTAATTGGTTGTAAGCAAGGACAATCAATAGAATTTGAATTTTTAGCCAAAGTGATGGCCCTCCATCCGGGTATCTCCGTCTCGGTCAAGGAAATAAAGTCAATGGAGTTGTGATATTCTATCTCGCCACTGACGTTTTGGGACTAACAATCCTATTCGGGTTGTGGTGTATTTTTTCACATTAGCATCGGATGGACTGCCGTGGTTAAATTGTGAAAGACTACTTAGAGGTCAAAACGAATAGGTGTCAATGAATGTTAATCGATGAGTGTTGTTTGCAGCATAACAAGTTTGAGAGAACAAGAAGCAAAATAATCCTGCACTAAAAACGAATTCCTTGTGTGATTCTGCTTACAGAATTATTCAGGGTTAGGGTGGTCTTCGTTGCATTTAGGATGTCAATGAAAAATTGTCGCTTTCCTTCAATATAGGCTTCGGAAAATGTCTATTTTACTGTAAAAGGGAGGGTTGTTTTTGTAAATGGTGACAGAGTAAAATCTAACGTGCCTGCCGCTGAGTGGCCTTTTGTCGCTTGATACTGGGGATGGACCCTCATCACACAGATTTGACCCAAGAAATTGACATGGTAGTTCAGCTAACACTTCCTGAAATCGATTAAAACTTTTAATGCCCAAATATAATCCAACTTTCCTTACCATTTGGAGATTCGACTAGTAAATAAATCTCCTAGCTCCTCTAACGATAGAAGTCGGATTTCGATATCTTCCATAATTTCTACGTTTGAGCATGAGTAAATAATCGAAAGGAAACTAACCTGCATCGGCGGCGTCAGGTCTTAGAACATTTTTAGGCAAACACAGAAACTCCTTTAAGTAGGGATGTGTCTAATAGCATAGTACAAATAAGTACTATTCAAGTATTTACTGGGGAGGAGTCTGGTCTAAACTGGTCAATAATTCCTTCAAAGTCAATTTGAGACACGGTAGAGGTGCTGAAATCTAATGGATTTCCATATATTGCCAGCGACTTCAAGCAGGTGAGATATGTTATGGTAGCCTGAGATATATTTAAGGCGAAAGCGAACATTGAAAAAATTGTGGAAAGTCGTGAATACATTGCATAGCCAGCTAAGGCGTCCCTTCCTACACGATCGGAAGCTACACTGTGTTATCCCATAAACGGAAGGGTTTTGCTTTTGAAAACTTCCGAAAGTGAAAATCAAACCAAAGCGACAGTTTACAATAGCAAAAGTACATGAAATTTTAAAACTGCTAAGGTAGATTGTCAAACCAGTTTAAATTTACCACCTAAAAGATTCTACTGTGTAACCATCATGTTATTTTAAAGTAGTCAAATGTAAAATTGCTCCGACGGGTACCAAAAAAATATCTTGGCACGAATGAAATTAAGCTGCACTCCGCTACCAAAATTTCGTCTGGATCTTTGATGTGATTTTCACTAAAATTGAGACATTCCGAGTTGGGAAAGGCCTGTGCAACGGGGGCAAGGAAATCAAGGTCGTTTCTTGCAAAGTTGGCATGTTTTAAATGCCTAGTTATTGAATAAGAAATTTGTGAGCTTACTCAAAAGCCTCCAGTCCTATGATGGAACTGATACAATTATTCGCAAAATCAATTACGGTAAGGTGAGTTAGTTTGGTTAGTGTACCTGTTATACTTTTGATTTTGTTTTTCGAAAGGTATAATTGGGTTAACTAAATCGTTAAAAACCGTACAGCACATACCTTTCTACAAAATTTTAGGGCCGATATGTCGCATAATTTATTATTCGACGCGTCAAAAAATTCAAGGTTCGGAAGGGATTGTAAAAACTGGGACACATCAAGTAGTGCGATTTGTTCCTTACGTTTACATTTTCCAGTTTGTTAAAGCCAACATCGAGATAAGCAAGGTTTGAACAACTTTGCACATCCCCGGGTAGTACTGCTTTTAAATTGTTATTGTCAAGCCGCAGTTGTTTCAAGGCATTCATGTTTGCAAAAGCCCCAGTGACACTATTTATTTGATTATGATGCAGGTCTATCACTGCTAGGTTCTCAAACCTAAAAGAAGGCGTATTTAATGCAGTCTCTACAAGCCTACTTACTGCCTTAAGCCTTTAATGCTTTCGATATTATTTTCAAAAGCATAGAGGCAAAGTATCTTCTGTAATATAACTCAATAATTACATACTGGTAGAGGTTTCAAGCCATCGAGCGATCGTAATCCGATAGAAGACATGTCCAAAGTGCAAGCCGAACCAAGCTTTGAATGCAGTTCATTATCTTGAAGTTAAATAGTGCCCTATTCCTACCTTTCTTCTCCATGGAATGCTGAATGATGTCTTTTTCTTTCCTAATATCGCGTCAGTATTCAAATAGTTGACCAATTTCTAGGACACTAGTATATTTAAATATCCGCCACTGGAATCATTTATCAGCGAAATGTTTGTAATCCAATAGGCTCGCCTGGAAGCAGCTGCTAGAAGTGTATTTTAGAGGTCCAAATTTTATTATTTAGATTTCAAAACTTCCACTGCACAAAAAATCAAGTGGCACTTCACAGTATCTTACAGGTAAATAAAATTATCTTGGGAAACCAGGAAAAAGGTCGCATATATGTGAACTTGAGGAAATAATTCGTGGTCAATGCAATACTTTGCTTGTTTGACTACCAGGGTGGCCATATTGTCCAAGCCGATCGAACTGGCCTTGGAGCCATGCCAGCTGTGGCGTTCCAAGATTTCCTTCAAGGTAAAAGAAGGCATAGTACTAGAGCAGAACACATATATTCTGGGAACAGAGGAATTAGGGACTGCCGGCATGGTCCAGAGGTCAGCCAAACAGCCAGTTCAAAATGGCCACCCATGTGACTGAAACCGATAGCCCAAACAAATAAAGTACTACCCCAGCAGTCTCAGACCCTCCTTGTTTGCTAAAAATACATATTCTGTCCTAGTATTAGGCCTTCTTTTGCCTTAAGGAGGTCCTGGGGTGCATCTGCTAATATCCACTCCACAATAACCTCTTGTTAGTCAAATAACATTTCAGAAAACTGTTCCACAAATGAAGTGCCGTTTCAAAGCAAATTTTAATACACATACAGAAGAACAAAATTTAATGCAAGAGCAATTGTAATGTCTGAAATTCGTATGAATGTCGTTCTGATGTGTCTTTTCTTAACCTAAGCAATAGGAGTTACTAATGGTATTTCTCGTTTTGGAAACTGGTATTGCCCACTTGTTCACCTCTTTCGATAAAAAAGTGAGTTTCTCGTTTCTGGTATCTCAACGTCTCCCGAAGTCGTAACAGGGTTAATAACACATGAAAAACCTATCCCACTGTTGTTCCTAGAATTTGCGAAGCTAGTTCTATGGCCCGTGCACCATGTAGCAGAGTGAGGTGCAATCTGTGGTGTCGGAGGATATATCTTGTGTAGTTGAACCTACAGCCAGGTAAATTACCAAGTGGTCACACCAATAAAGTAGATTCATGCTCCCATAACGCATCATAACTAATACGCAAAATTCTTGATTCTCCCTTAAAAGGAATGGTGATGTTAATAATTTGTTACTTTTCTCGTTGGCACTCGACTTAAGCTTGTCGATGCAACAGTGCACACTTTTAAAGGAAGAGTGTATTTGATATGGGATTAAATTGATAAGGAAAAGGAGGCGTATTAGCTGATGGCAACTTCAGCTATCAATACGATGAACACATCATCTCCTACCAATGATAGCATTGCGCTCTAAGTGGGCTTGCAAATGGCCCTGATAAACCCTTCGTTCATGAAAGCTACATCGAACTGGTGCTTTGTAAATCGCTTTATTGATGTCGCATGCATTCATTCAGGAATCCAAGATTGACCACAAGATTTTACTTTATGCTTTCGAGAACGTGCCTGTAAATAAGATTCTCTGCTACTGTCAGCTTCCTTTCCTTGCAGTAAACAAAGATATCATATTGTTGCTAGCATCGGTGACCAAGATGAATGGCTGAGCATCTGGCTCTATGTAGGATGACCGATACAAAATCAAGCATTTGATTTTATTCCTTGAGGTCTCCATCTTATTTCGTTTCGTATTCCTAAGAGACCATCCAAACCTCTTGCAAAATTTTTAATAACTATAAAAATTACAAGGTACAATACATTCATTTGCTATCGACTATGTCCTGATTAACTGTATGCAGCAGACCTTCGTGACTGATGCTCTGTCCAACGGAATAGTGTGTCTCAGAATATTGCTTATCTGCTCAAAAGTGGAAATTTTGGCAGTTTGGTGTTAGACCTGTCCCTTTTAATCGATTAAAAATTAATATTTTGCTTTTTGTACCCAAATTTACAATGCACTGCGATGGGATGAATCTTAAATGCGACCGGCTCTCTGTTGAGTTAAAAATAGATCGCTTAACTTTTGAAAAACCTTTGGTCGGTATCAAGCCATTTTCTTCTTATCTGTCGCAGAAATCGCCAATTTTATTTCGTGCATTTCTGTACCAATGTTGAGGACAGCTTTGAGCCGCTTAGCCAATCCAGAAAAGCATCAATATGGGGTGGGATGATACAATCCTTATTTATTACTGCTTTAAATTTCCGTAGTCATTGCAACTCCTCTTCAGTAAGGTAACAGAGCGCTTCTTTCTTCAAACCTTTTTTGTGGCGAATAGGCTCTTTTGTTGTGGCTTGAAGTACTCTGTACAAGCCCTCATCGTCTTGGCCCTTCTTTTGATCTCAACTAATAGATTCGTATATTAACATATGTGTACCACGTCAGATAACTAGCAATCGCTATATCTACTGCTGGACTTAAAGCGCTTTTTGCAAAGGCATACTCCTCATTTGTTGTGATTTATGCAGTCACAAGTTGAGCCAAAAACGGAGCCTGAAACATCATTCCCAAACGTAAGATTTGAAAGATGGAATGCATAACGACGCTGTTACTGGACTAAGGACAACAGTATTTGTTTCGCTTCATAAAAAAGGCTGTTTATAAGGTCATTGAACACCGTCTAAAATCCCGAGGAAATGTTTTGAAAGTATGGCACTTAAGATGTTTGTAATTAAACGAATCAGAGCCATTGCGTAAGTTGTGGGTGAAGAAAGGTTGGCAAATTTTAGTCATGAAGTCATAGGATATGTGGAACAATCCGCGCCTTTTCTTATGATTCCGGAGTGCATTTCTGAGGATGTATGAGATCTCCGGATGCATCTTTTCTCCATAATAGTGGGGAGATGGTGGAAGGCAAGCTGAGACGTTATAAAAATAATACAATTGTGATGCATAAACCTGAAGCAAGTAAGCAGTTACATTTGCCTAAAAAATTCAAAAAGCAGATACTGTGGCATTCACTAGTACCTCAAAAGTTCAAATCGTGTTTGAGAATGCAAGTGCTTAATTTATCGAACACCTATCGCTGCCTCGATTGAAGCACCATTGGCACCAATAACGCAGAACATTACAATGATCTAGCATCTGCGAAGTTGCTGATATTGTAAGTAGGAGATGATTTTTCAATCAGCAAATTATCGTGATCAGAACTTGTTATTTTCTCCTTCATATGAGCGTGGAGGCAACCGGTTCAACTTACCTAGTACGTGATACGGTCTGATGGATTTCGACATTGCTACCACCATCAACAGCAGCATTGGCGCAGGATCCGATAAAAAGGTTGGCTCCCTTGGGGGAAAGAGGATGACTGGGCAGAAATGCTGAAGGCGAGAGATTTATGCTCTCACCTTTTCGCATCCTTTCCCCAGTAGTTCCATTTTTCGAAAGAATCACGCCATTACACAGCGGTGGTGCCTCTCCATGTAGTTTTTCAATCAAAAAATTAGTGATCTTAAAAAAGCCACAGTGTACAAATTCTGAAAGACTGCAGACATAGGTAAGTGAACACGGGCGATAGCTCCTTGGATTGAACTAAGGAATAGCACTTTAAAGTTGTCGTCTTTAAGGGTGCTTCGAAAGCAGTAACCGGTACATAGTCTGAAGAGTGGTTTAACTTAAGAGAGTATATCTATCCTAAAGTACCTGTCATCCTTCCTTTCATCTCGAACAGACAAACAGAGTAGACCTGACCTTTTGAGGCAGTTCAAAGATCAGAACTGTAGGATTCGGCATCAATGCTTTCCCCAGTTGAGAATAAGGAGGTAAGCGGAAAATTTTCCATTTCAGTTCCATTATGACAGTTAGGATTATAGAGAACACTATAATTGTCTAGTTCGCTTACTATAAAACGTAAATTAATGGCAATAACTTAATCTTTTTTCACTTTTTCCTTATTCATTATCGATGCTGGGATTGAACAATTTACAGTCTCCAAGGCATGAACTCTACTAATATTTGCATAAAGTGATAGGAATTACATGATTCTATGGCGTCAAGAAGAATTATGAAAATACGGAGATTAAGGAAAACAAACCTGCAAATTGCGTTTGATGTATTCATCCACCGCAAAATCATCAGCATCTTCACCAAAGGGGTTGATTAGAGCCTCTGCCACCTTGAAACATAGGACATAAAGCATCAAACAATCAAATTAGGTGTTTGCAATGTGATTAATTATGCTTTACCTTCTCCGACTCAAAAATAAATAAGTGGACTCACCTTGAGCCAACCCAGGAAGAAGATCAACCGCAGGATGCCAAACACCGGCACGTAAAGGTCGACCAGTCGATGGGCATAATGCTGTTTGACATCGAGAAACTGCCATGAAAAGACGGACGCTATGACAAAGCTGTAGATCGTCAAGGTTCCCACCTTCAATGCGCCAAAAAGAAGAAATTCGAATCCAGTGAGTGTAAACCTCTTCCACCCATAAGGAGAAAGATTATTTATGGACGTCTTACGTGAGTGAAGCCGAGTGGTATGTTAAGCATGTCGTAGATGCGAAGTCGAGCAAGGTTGCTGCGAAAGTTTTGGATCTTCTTAAACAGGAGCTCCACCCCGCGGTCGCTAGGGATGAGGCCAGTAGCGCGTAGTTCAAGAATCACTTGACCCGCCCAGAAGATAGGTGTGGCGTACCAGGCGCCTCTATTATTCGGTGTTGAGCGGTACAGCTGTTTCAACTCATTTGGTGTGATTATACCTATTGGTAAACGATTTGGGACGAATGGGGGCATACACCGGTCAAAAAGAATTAATCATCACTTATTCATCATTTTCTACCAACATTTGCGAAAGGTCTTTCTCATTATAGGGACATGTTAAACGTCTCACATAATTATTTCTTGATCTCTTATCCAAAACAATTTTTAATTTTCCTATGCACAAACCCCAATTAGTTCATTTTGGAATTCAATTGAAAGCCTACCCTAAGTGTTTAAGTTTTTTTTCTGGTTTTTGATGTATTAGCAGGATGTTGCTATAAAATGCTGTGGCTGTAATACTTTGTTTGTTCGGACTGTCGATTTCGTTCACTTGGGTGACCGTATTGTACTAGCGGGTTGGCTGGCCTCCGGGCCATGCCAGCAGTCCCCAATCCCTCTGCCTACGCAATGCACGTATTCTGGCCTAGTACTATGCCTTCTCTTGCCTTCAAGAAAGACTCGGGACGCTACAGTGACAACCGTAGAAATCATACCAGTTTACCTTAAGGCTGTAATAATTCAAGATAGCATGCAACCCCATTTTCATTATCATTTTTAGGGCCAAAAGTGGAATTCCATGTTCTTGTCAACTAGTGCAAAACTTGGAGTTATGAACAGTTCCCTTATGGTAAAAGGAAGTTAACGAGGTGCTCTACCTTTATTTGGCCCCTAATTTTTTTAAATGATTGCATTAAAAGATTGCAAGACCTATAAAACGCTCGCAAATTCTGCCGCCTCCCCAGAGCATGAAGCCACACATAGTTTGGTAGACAGCAGAAATAAAGCGGGATTCTCATTGTGGAGCGATCTTCCTTTTGGACGCTTTATTACAGCCTTTATAAAACAATCCTTTAGGCAAATCAGCAAAATAATCTGGCCCTTAAAACTTTCTGTAGCATTTTGCTTAATTTTAGATCACAAACCTTAAGATAAAGCAGTCACTTTTGTTTAAAAAATTCGCAAAAATTGCTGAGGAGAAAAATCAGTCCTTCATGGGCTAAAATACGCGGTAATATCACAGGAAGACCGGTTGTATGTTTCTATCAGAACTAATGTAGGCAAGTTAAAACCATTGAAATGGCCCTAAGGCGCTTAGATATCCATTTACAAGATCGAATACTGCAGATCAACGTACAAATTGCTATCTTCCCTGTGTTTGTCATGCTTTTGGCAAGGAATTGTTACCAAATGTCTTCCAAGAAAGTTCAGCTCTCTTGAGACGTTCTTAACTTTGCCGACTAAAACAGGCTTTGGATTTAGATCAAGGCAATACCCCTTCCATATGGATACATGTTAAACTACCGACTGCATAATTACATTTCGACTTCACTAGGGTACTCCTCAGATCAAAACTAGGGAAAAATCTGTACATCACGAATGAAATTTTATTTTCGTATCACTAAATGATTTAATGCATATGACCACAGGATGTTGCACAGTTTACTTAACGCGATGCTGATTGTCACGGTGTTGATCAATTCACCGCAAGAGTAAATTTAGTGGCAGATACACCTGCCGTGTTTCTCCGATTGTTTTGCAGCTGTGATCCTGGCAATGATTGCCATGGTGAAACGTATCTGTACCAGACGGTAGAATTAATTCAAATAACCCATCTTCGATAAGCTGAATGGACTTACCATCAGCTAGGAGGCTCTGATCGACTGGATAGCGCTTCTGAACACGAGAACAGGTTGCGCGGAAGGCGAGGATGTAAGAGAGGTTAATGTAGCGCAGAACTGTCTTCATCTTCTGCCGTGCCATCTCGGAGTCGTCGACAACGTAGGCGCTTAACAGCATGGTCATTTCGTCTGGCCAGGGTATAAGGCGGAACTGCTCCCACCAACGCTTAACCACCACGTCCACGTAGAAACCCAACACCAGACCCACAGGGATCAGACGACCATTGCGGGCGCAATAGAGACAGTAGTGCTCAAAGATTCTGATCCACCCAATCGACATGCAGGTGCGAAAGCATGCAAAGAAAGGCAACATTTCCACTTAAAACATGTGTTTCTGTGTGCGACCAAAGTGACACTTGCTAGTCAACAGGAGTTAGACGGCCACACTGGTGTGATGGCATGCAACAAACTACTCAGACCCTCTGTATATCGATGGTGAAGTTGCGTTGACTTCAAATGAAGTGAGAAACGAGAGTAAGTGCATCCGTAATTGGTCATTTGTTGAAATCTGAACAAATAACTCAATTTTTTACATAATTTTTGAAAAACAAATTATTGATAGGATAGTTCGAAATTGGGCAAACACTACAGCCGCAATCTCTCATAAAAGTGGAAGTCTGATTGCAGCGTGGATAATATTGATGACTAAGTATTTCTAAAAAGGATTTTTCCATAGAATCATACTTACTTGCCATAATTTTCTTGTTACCTAGAGTGGTGCGAAAATGGCCCACAAGATCGTTTCTAGGTCGCAGATACCCCGGCGTGAATTCATCACTAATATTAAAATATTTTAGAAAGGCAGAAATTGGGAGTGTTTTTGGGGTGTAGATCCAACGCTTATTTTGCTACGCAATGTCTATTCGCCTTTGGATTAAGTGAAGCCTGTCTTTTTCACGGAAAGGTAATTGTCTTAAGGTCCAGAGTGCCTTTAAATGTAAATCGTGATTTTTAATGCAAATCTGATGCAAAATATGTCCTTTCACATGAATATAACTTTTTGTTCGAGGTGTCCTACGATGTGCAAAGGTTTCAGCCTTTAATTCAATATGCATAAGAGACAGGCTAAGAGTTTCACTTTGAACGGAAATTGTTGTCGCCAAAGTGCCAAAACGTCAGAGCGAAAGTCACGTCGTATATCAGATGGGACAAGGTGTGAAAACATTTAAAAAACTACTCGAAGTTGAGAAAAAATTAATAACTAACTCTTATTCGCTTCAAACATTGGTGGGGTAGGGTGAGGTACAATAGTTCGCGGATATGACACATCGATTCCACTAGTGTGTTTAAACTACTCCTTTGATTCCTTAAAAAAAGAAATCGTAGTCATTACCATTGGTTTGTGGTAAAAAATAAAACACGGACATTTCCCGATTAGTAGTACGGAGGTAATTCATCTAAGTACTTTAAGTTTTCCTTTTAATTACAATTGGAAGCGACTAGATAGTGGTTCAACCTTCTGGATCCCTCGGACATGAGATGCCGGTAGGTGAACGAAGTTATGCCATAGATGAGAAGAAAAACGCAGAAGTCGAAGAGGATGTACCGGTAGATTGTACCCTTCCATCTGACCTGACTCAAAATCAAATCATTCGAGGTACCTTACGAGGAGACGGAGAAAGGCTGTGGGAGAGTTAGTTGCAATCTTCCACGAATACGGTATCGACATCTCACTCACTTTGCACCCGCCTCGCCAATATCAACTGGCCTTGCATCCGTCTCTAGCCATGATTTTTGCACTCATGTGGGGTTGGTTTTAATTAACTGGTGTTAGCACAGCACACTGACTTCTAATGACTTCAGATTGGATGATCATGATCTGCCATAAATTACTCCGTAACGGAATGACTGATGACAGATTGGATCTAGAACAGGTTGGTAGTCCAGTAGAATGCATTAGAAACGCCATATCTGCATGCAATCAAGCTTTCATTAATCCAATTTAACAGTTATTTTCTGTAGATGGTTGGCAGTGCATATTTGGTAGAATTCGTTGTTCCCCTACTGGTCAGATAATTTTAACTTTAATTTTGAAAGAGGGACATAGCTTAGATATCAGAAATTGGCTATTGATATCCCAACGTAAGCACCTCATACTTTTGCCGTTGCTGTGGCTATTGTGGGTGCACAAGGCTGAGTTGCTCTTTGTTTATTTCAACTGGCGTTAGCTTCATCGATGTTGATGTTGCCCTCATTGCTCATCCCTCAAACTACCAACCAGCACTGGCTTCACTGACTTGGCTGTGGTTGCTCACTTAGCTAGCTGCGCGGATATCTATGCGACGAGAAAACAACATTTTGAGTTGACACAATCCCCCAACTAATTATTCCTCCCCTTGGTTCCGTGATTTGCCGCCACTTGCGTTCGAGCCAGTAAGGTCAAACTGTCTTGGCTAAATCAGATGGCCATATAAGTAACTGTAGTGATATGCTTCACCGTACTGTAGGTTGGCAAATTTGCACCTCCCGAGGCGGCCATCCCTTCTTAGAATTTTGCCTTTTACTAATTCCAACTAAAGTAAGCATGAAATCATCGGTTGGTGATGAATCCTCCAGTGGATATTCGATCTTGTCCTTATCAACACACTCAAAAATCAAGGGTCCTTGTTTTGGATTTAAGAGTTGTATTTAAATAATCTATTAAGGGATACAATCTGCTGATATCTGTATGACAAAGTGAAAGGGCTGCCAAATTTTTAGTGATGGGGAATGTGATCAGTTCATGCGGATAAGTTGTTTAATTGGTGCTACTTTAACACTATTGTACTCGGATTGGATTGTAGGATCTTTAATTTCGCTCATTTAAGGGGGCATAGATATTTTTGTATGTGTTAACCAATGGTCAGTTGGATGGTTTACGCACGAGGTAGGGCATTAGGAGTACACATTTACATTCCTTGGGTATCAAGTGAGAGCGACGTTGTAGCTTTCTTGACGAACGTTTCCGAGTGAGGATGGACCTGCATTCCTAAGGGTAAATCTAAGCTCAAGGGCAAACTCCCATAGAAACCGAAGCACGATGGGAAGTGGCATAGATCATAGTGTGCTGTGAAGTGTCAGCTTAGAAGATCGCAAAAATGTGAGTTTCCTTCTAATTTATTTCAAATTAACTAAAACCAACCTAGTATGTTGAACAGCACTCGAGATCAAAGCGTTCGTCGTTGGTATTGTAGATAAAATCTTTTAGAAATACTTTTTAAATGTTTATTTTATAGGTCAAGTCCAATTCGTCAAGTAGGTTTGGCGATAATTATCAAAGTGCTAACCACCCTAGCCTCAACGTCATGCTCAAATTTGCTTAATGCAAATCTCCTGCTCTCACACTAATTCCTGTCACTGATGTTGTCAGACAAAACCGAGGCTATGTTTTGCAATTCTAATGCATTTAGAGAGTAACAGAATGCAAGAATCAAAGTTCATTTTAAAAAAAGACACAGAGAAGAAGAAAATAAGTGTGAAGCATCGGCATTCGTCTAATAAAGTTGTTGCTTCATTCCTGCCCTGATTTATTGCTCAACTTAATCAATTAGAGAAGCAGAGTAATGTACGCCAAAAGGCATCAGAGATTTCACTGGACGTTTGGATAAGTATTTAGCCCTTTTTCATTCGAAGACAGGTACATGATTTTAGCGCAAAGAAGATGGAGTGCCAGTCAGGCTAATCGTTTTGGAGGATGGAGCAGAGAGGGAAGCGGCTAAGGTGCTATGGTCTGGACACCTCACCTTAAGAAGGTGGAGCGAAGTATGTTGAGTGCTTGAATGGACCATTTGATGCCTGCCAAACATTGCTTGCAACAGATATCCCTTTATAGCTTAGTCGGAGCCCTAGAGGAACAAATACTGTCCACTAACTTCACAAGTGCTCTGCGTGAAGCCTGTCCAAAATGCCTTGGCAGGTGATTAAGTGGAAAATGTCACTTCATTCTCACAGGAAACGGGGGAATGAAAGTCATATAATTGTTTCTACAATCAGAGGATTGGAAGACAACGGATCGTCGTGAGGCAACATTTTTCAAGTTTGATTTAACATGGTTTGATTTCAGCTGCTACAACTATTCCAAAACATTAAAGGGTGATGACTTTTAAGCTGGTACCGTGCTTTGAAAAGTCAAATAAGAAAAAGCATTGGCTACGCGGGAAAAATAAAGAAAATTATGTTGTTATGCATTCAGTGCTGTGTTTCATTGTAAGGTCCACTCTCCTCTTAACCTCTTTTCCATGAATGCGACCAACCAACTTAACCAATTTTAAGGCTTTTTTGCGCGCCAGCAGTAAGAATTGAATCATTTTCTCTCAACTATTAGATCCTAAGGGATCTGAAATATGTAATATTCCAAGTATTTCGCTCATGTTTTAGCTATAGCCTTGGAAACTGGCAGAACCGACGAAGTTGCATCCATTATATTCGTACTGTTTGGTATCTTTTTCGTTACAGAATGATTTGTCCCGAATGAATGCGGAAAAAATTTGCTTGTCTTACTGATGCATAGTGGAATGCGATACTAACTCAGCGTACTCCCAGAGGGCAATTGTCAGCCAACGATTTGAATTGTGCTTCTAGAAGGTGAAGACAGCACCAAACGTCTATTTTCCATTTAAATGCCCCAAAATCTCAAATTTGTGCACACTCAAAGTATTATGCGGCCGAACTGAGAGGGAAAACTGAGTGCATTTATTAAAAAATGCTTTTGTTTCAAATGAAAGTCATGTTTTTCAAAATGCTTCTTCAAACACCTCTTTCCACCTTCAATCAGAAGATGAAGAGTTAAGTTAAAAAAAAAAAAACGAATGGGCAAGAGCTAAAATTGACTTAATCTTACGAGTTTTTAGAGGTGGACCTTTGATTAGACATAAATTCCTCATTGGGAGACCGGCGCAAGTCTAAACACACGTAGTCTTCTATTAGGCAAGGTCGATACAACGGATCCCCTTGCACATCTGCAGCGCAGCCACCACTGCTGCCAGCACCGCTAATGGCGAAGAACTCGCCACCCAGCAGCGTGGCGGATGTACTGGCCTCGCCAAAGCGAGGTTACGTAAACAAAACACGCATGCACCACTGCCTCATAGTGTGATTAGTTTTAAACTTTCGTTTTGCATGTAATTTTACAATTAAATTTTCTAGCAATCCTAAACTAATCCTGATTCCCAGAAACGTGACAGAAGTAACAAAAGACTTCGAACACTTTTAAGGAACGCAAAACGCTAGGCGCACATCTAAAGTGTAGTAGACGCTATGGCTTTGTTATAAGCTCATTCGTAGCTGTCTTGGTTACTGTCTACCAAAGTATGGAGAATTTCAAGACTTCAGCAGTCATAGTTGACTATTAAAAGGGGAATGGATAGCCAAGTTATATCACCTGTACAGTTGATATAGGTTGCCTTTTCACTCTACTGGGAGGAGACAATTTAAAACTGGTGAGAGCTGAGCCTACTGCAGTACCATAAGTACCACAAAGGTAAATTTACTTCGACTTAGTTGTCCAGGAAAGTCTTGGGTGTTAGTAGAAACAACTAACCAATAAATACAATATTAAAAATAATCTAATTTTTGAGACACTTCTATTCAACTGAAGTAATTTTTAGGACAGGATTGTAAATGGTGGTTATCGCTTTGGTTTTCTACCCAAAAGAACGTGATGCTCATGCCACATGCCACATTTCTCATTCTTTTGTGTTTGCTAAGTACACAATAATTGACTTTTTGTCTTGTTTTTTTTCTAAATCATTAACAAATAATTATGCTGGTTTGTATTGCATACTTTTGTACTTACTGACTTCAGTAGATGTCACAAAACAAGACCTACATTACCGGCAAACCTGCCAGTCTCTTGTGGTGCAATCCACAATGCGAGACATCCACTTTAAACACTAAAAAGTCACTTTTTATAATCAGGTAAATATTAGTAAATGAAAGGGGTTTTTGCGACCTGTGAAACACTTTTCATGCTAATCCGGTGACTTTCAGCCATTCGAATTGGAGCAGGTACAAATGCACGTTTCGTGCACTGCGTCTGTACAAAAGAGTGGAGGCAAGTGAGGTGATTGAATGTTTGGAATGTGTGTGAGATGCTTAAATCATACAACAAAAAGTTTATGATTTCTAAATAAGGGAGTTAAACCAGGTCTCAGAGGTCGGTAACGTAGGTCACATAGCGATGGTCCTTTTCTTCCTTCTGCGGGGGCGCTTCTGATGGGACAAGAGGTGAGGTTGCAACTTTGCTGCAGCCGTCGCAGGCACAAACACCGCAGGGTGGTGGACTGTCTAGCTCCATTTTGCACGGCTGTTTATCTTTTGGGGCGGGCAGATCGCTTTAGTCGAAAACGAAAAAAAGAATTTCTCTTCATCTGTTTCCAAATTACTTTGATTCGGAGCACCTTGAAGTTTGAAGTTATGCAACAACGATAAGTGTAGGGTTAGCTAGTCTTCCAATTTGGGTGATTTGCAGAGCTTAAAAATATATTCCAAGTGTCAATAAGCACTTGGGCATTTAAATACTATGGATCGTTTCATGTTAACAATGTTGGATGGAAAGAAAACATTATGTTGTGACTGCATTCTCGCGCCAATGCAAAAGAAGACTTGTTAGCATGACACTTAAATTTTATAGGCCTAAATTTAATCATCATTATCTACTAGAAATGACTCAAAATCTTTTTAAATTTATAGTATGGTGCTTGCATAGGAATAAAATGCAATGGGAACCAAATTAGCAATCTCCGTGGTGGCACGTAAAATAGAAATGAATAACTTATCATTGACTAACTTGAAGAAAGTCATCAAGTCTTTGGAAGACAGAAAAACCAAAAAAACTCCTTTGAATTAAACGAAATGGGAATGTACTTACTACTCCATGATGATGAGGTGACCGAATGCGGAGTGGAGGCATTAGTGGTGTATTTATGTGGAGTTAGGCCGTGATTAGAGACCGCCTGGCACAAAGCTATGCGCATCCAAGTTTATTGGGACACGCCCTTGCTGTGTGATTGCCACCTCGGGGTCGGTTCTCACCACTGCATCTCACTTCACGGCTCCACATCCTTTGATGCACGAATTCTCTAGCTGTCTTTCACTTGGTAGTCCTATGATAGCTCCGGACCAAGTTCCGCGTGTGTGAACACATTTGAGTTTGTCATAATGTGACAACAGATGCAATTACTTTTAGCGCAACAATTCTTTTCACCAGAAACGGTCATGCCTAGACTCCACATAAAATTAAAGCTTGTGAATTCTGTAAACGTAGCAGCACCAGAGAGGCAGGTAAGAAATGGGTTGGTTCTGAAAGAAAAAGGCTCTCTGCCTACTCTTTAGAGTACAGGAGATGATAATTTAATGCTGTCTGATATTTGTAATAACGGATGGTGTTGATATGCAATGTTTATGGAAAGTAGCATGGCACTAGCTATTTGGTAAGCCACTCAAGATCTCCTTGCATGCGAACTCTGTACGTCTCGTTCTTAGCTCAAGCAGACATCACACGTTCGCTCGACGCGTTGGGAAAAAAGGAGACCTCAAGCTCTAATTTTCTACTCTTATCACGAATGGTGCTTTTAAAGGATGTTTAGTGTAGTTTAGTTAATAAGTTCCACTCTTGGCTTTCAGCACTATCATACTTTTAGTGTGTGGAGCCTTCTGTTAGTGGATCACATAGTCTTACATGTGCCAATCAATGTCTTAATAGAGTTTGTAGCACTGTAAACAATTGCAAGATTTTGTTAGTCTTAAAGAATTGCAGGGAGGATATAAAAAACACGTGCATTCTAGCATGCACTTTTCTTTTTAAATGGGGTTGGTATGTAATTACGCTGGACACTACGGCAATTACTGGCGCACCCTGAAAATGGAGCAGGGGATTGCACAAGGTGTTCGCATTAAATCAGTGTCCATCCTGATTGTATTTCACCACGTCAGTTTCAATGTTTTTTACTTAGCCGAGAAAACGTGTGTTTATGTGATTGCAGAGCTTTAGCGCTGTGGCGGATGGCACGACCTGGCGCTGACACTGACACGTGCCACTGGGTGTGGCTTAACTCGGGAACGCGGCGCGAATACCCAATTTGTTGGTTTAAGCCAATTCCATCCTTCCCCTCAGCTAACCCATTGACTTGGGCAAAATGAATTGATTTAAGAAAGCTGAGCTGTTGAAGCAATAAAAGGCTTTTTGCAGTCTGCTTGTCTAGTTGAAAAAAAAAGTTGCAATTAATAGTTGTGAGGATGTATACTGCCCTACAACAGGTTTGTTCTTTAAACGGAGCTGCGGACCAAAGTTACCAGAATGAGTGCTCATTCAGTGAGTACTTGTACTAGTGATGGAAAAACTGAAACATTGTTTTGCTGGTTGTCTACGATTCCAATGAAATAAGTGGTGTGAATGTTAGCATCGCACTATTCTGGCTTTAAAAGGGCTATTTGTGCTCTAAGGCATTTGAGCGAGAAGGCTTTTCACATCTCATGCTTTTTCATCAGTAAGCATTTGGGAAAATACATAAAAGAATAAATAGAATTAGATTAGAGATCTAACTTCAACATGACTTGAAAGAAATTAGAGTTGCCAGTTTAACCACTTGAGCTCAAAATATGTGGGATTTGATTTAACGCATTTTGTTTAAGGTGAATAATTTCTCTTCATCACGTGGAAGGTCTTGCCGCCAAAAGGAGAGGCTAAAAATCTACTTGATTGCATTACGTTCAATTACTACATAGCCTGATTTTTCCAAGTATCGTCTCGTGCGTCCTCCTTGTGTCAAAATACAGTCATTTTTCAAAAAATCAACCATGAAGAAATGTCCTGGAGTTAATACTTCGGGTCACCTCATCCTAGTCACTCCATTGTCTTCAAGTACTGCCCAATCATCTGCTTTGATGCTGTTCAGCTAATAGAAGCAAACAAAGTGCACCAATTACTCACGCTTTTTATGCAACCCCATGCAAGTATTGAGGACAGTTTCTTAGCGGTCTCTTCAAAATCCTTCAAGTATGGCTTCATTTGTTAGTTGCCTCCTTACCGTATAGAGGATTGGAGTGATGCGCAAAAATGGTTGTAATTTTGACAACCTTTCTGCCGTACGTCTTTGTAGAATGAGCAGCTCACATCAAACACCTTCTTCTCTGACGCCTAGGTTCTGTTTCCGATGTCGGCCCCTAGAGTATGCTCGTCTCGCAAGGATCCGCCCTTCGTTGTCATGAGTGTAGCGTCTCCAAATGAACGGTGAAGAAGTTCCAGGAGGCTGCAGACATTACCTTTCTACAACACCACCAGAGGTGGAGGGGTTCAGGTAGTTAAGTGCATAAATAAAGCAGTTGCACTTCAATATACGCTAAATTTTAGCTAAAACTTTTACTGTGTGCATCTGTCCAAGCTGTTCTCACCAAGAGATCATCAAAATTTATTGTTAAAAGTTTGCTTTCATGGACATGATGGGCTATGAGTCTTGAAGGAAAACTCGCAAAAATTGACCACGACACCAATACGAAAGGAAAAAATTTTCGCTTTAATACTTTTCAAGGACACTTTCAACTCACACGAGCGATGGATTTAAATTTTGAACATTTTAGTCTGAGATTTGGAGCAGAGTTAAATTAATGATAGACTTCATTTTAAATTATACATTCACCAATTCATTTGAAAGAGTTATAAAGAAGAAAAAAGCATTATTCTTGGCAAATTTCAGTTTTGTCAAATATTTATTCATCGGAAAAGCTAGGCACCGTCTACAACGATACTGCAGAACAGTTAAGTCCATTAACACAGACTAAGTCCTTTCGTTGACTAATCTACCAGCTTTTGATAATTTTGGTTAGATTAGATTTTAAAGAATATGGCCTTCTGATATTACCTAGCAAAAATAAAAATACCTACTTTTTTGTATCAGTAACTGTGGCGTGGTTATTTTTGCGATTAGTTGAATTAATGCACGCCCCTTTTGACTGATAGACGTGGGTTTAGCAAGCAGTGGTACGAGCAGAAGGATAGTGGTGCATCAGAGCAGGTAAATTCAAAATGATTTAACTTGTTACATGATATCTCAAATGGAGCACAATTCTAAAAATTATGTAAGAACTCTCCAGACTCTAGTGAGTGAATCCTGTCCTAAATCATCCCAGCGACGTAAGCTCTTCTTGTAAGTAAGAAATCTAAGCAGGGCAAGTGATGCGCAATTTGATTTCACCGTTTTTGAAGAATGAAGCACCGATTCGTAGGAGCAGCGGTGATAGTAAACCGGGTCTTCGTGAACGAGAAGACTCACGAATGTACAAAGGTAAAAGCAATTGTTAGATTAGAAACAGCATATTTGCCCTTCACGAAACACCCAAGTACTCACTACTAACCAAATCCACTGCCAGTTTATGGAGTCAAAGGATTTTTAAACCGCTTTAAATAATCAAACCTATATCTTATAAAGCCTTGTCGCTCTGATTTTTCCAAATAAATGCCACTTTTAGTGGTTCTAGTTGAAATAATGAAGGCCTGCTTGGGAAGTTCGTGTCCCTGGATTTCCCCTTGCTAAGAATCGTACAAGTTAGTTCTTGAGTGCATTGAAAAAGTTTACTTTCAGAATACAATGGCATGAGGTTAGGCAAAATCACCCATTTCATTTTGAAGTGGGTTAATCTAACAATCCAGTAGCCTAACTGAACTAGGATGCAGATGTAGCCTAAACGTTCATACTCGTTCTGTTGAGGAACAGATACATCGTATCATCCGGCCTTTGGGTCCCAAATTTTGCCATTTTTAAAGGTCATCATCGGGCCAGCTTGCTTTTCCATTACCATCACGTTTTTGTCAAATAAAAACACCCACGTGATTTCCATTCTAAATGCTCTTTTTATGAGCACGTGGCTTCGGCAAACTCTCACTTGCATGGTCGTACCTTCTTTGAAATGTTGCTAGATGCCAATCAGTATCTGAAAGAGGAGCAATTGCGATTAATGCCTAACAAACTCATGACTCGGTTACGAACTGCAGTATGCTCCAAATTTTGAAAAGCAGCAAAGATGACTCGAGGAGCACTTTGGCTGAACTAACGATTCGGACTGATGGATTGTTTTAATAAAATAAACCAAAGTTTTCATGTTTTTCCGTGTATATTGAGGTTCTTTTGTAAATGAGGCTTATATTTACACTAACTCTGCTCCTGGTGTGAACATCGGCAGATGGAGACAGGACCACACGTCCAACTAAGAAGCAGAAATGGAGGCAGCACAGCTCTACATGAACGGACGTGCTTGCTCTGGTCTCCACGACCGAGCTGCATCCACAAATATGGGATGGTGATTCCAGATAACATTTCCGACTCTCGACACCAGTGGATCAAAAGGCAAATGGATTTACTGAGAGGAACAGTCACCTGGGCGCCAATATCCAAAAACAGCACGCAATCACCTCCTGCACGGTAAAGGCCAATTTGTAATGCCACAGGTCCTATAAAACAATGATGGATGCAGGAGGCACAATTTCAACTTAATTAAGAGATAGGATCTACTGGACAGGCGTCTTTTTGACATAGAAGTCTATGTTCTAAAATTGCGTCAACTCACTGTTAAAAACCTGGTTTATAATAGACAGAAGTGGTTTGGCAAGCAAAATATTTGTATTCTCAAATAAAGAGGCAGCGAATGCTATCTTGGGAGGTAGTTTTGGCATTAATTTCAGACCATGCAGCGATTATTTTTCATTCCCTTCAACTTCGGTTACAATCTCCAAACTATCGAAAACAGGCGGGAACGAACCGCCAGTACACTTTGCCAGTCTTCCGATTTGTATATTGTACTAGTGTAGACCGCCTGCGGATTGCAAAACCAGCTGCTGGTATGCTTGCTGACCCGAACATTCTTTAAATGACGTTGACTACTTGCTGCTAGACGGTTTCATAGACACAAAACCACTCCAAAAACTCAATGTGCACACAAATGTCCTAATGTTGTGTAAAGTTAGGCACAAGAAGGACCAAATTTGCGATTAAAATTAAAAAGACACTTATTTTGCACATGCTATCATTTTTTCTCCTTGTTGTGACAGTGTAAGCACTAAAACGGGCTCCAAAGATGACGCGTTTGTCATTCATTTAACTTGCAAATTGCAAAGGATAGCCAACTGCTTCATGGCTGAGGGGGAGGCTACTAGGTTGTAGGCGGGCGCGCGACATCCAGTTTTTTTTGGATGATTAGTTCAGCAACACCAACACTTGCCAAGTAGCCACATTCACCATGTGAATCGCACTTAGCACAAGTTTTTGTGAAACACAGAAAACCGAAAGGCCTCATTCCGTTCTTGAGGTAATGTAGTGATGAGCGTAACCATGAGGCACAGAATGAGCCCTTAGAATATCAGATGTGAAGACAACTGCATGTTAAGCCAGCTGATTCCAACATCTTTTTTGATCTTCAAGTCTTCTCAGTAGCACCCATAAGATTGTATTACAGGCTCAACTGAGGGTGGCATACGTTCTTCAGGGAATTTGAAGCTTATTCTTCATGTTCATGCAGTGCGAGGCATCACTCTCTTACCATTCAGAATTATCTGTTACTTGATGGGAGTCGATTAAAAATGGTTTCAAATTTCTAAACAGAATTATGACTAGCTGCTAGTCAATGAGACATTGCTTATCGTACTCCCACTTCTTCTATGGTGTCAGTAGGGTTGAGAAAAAACTTTCCGACCGCGAGAATTTTCTCTCAGGTGAGATTGTAGCTGCGTGCAAGTAGCAGTTGAATTGTGACCTAAGACCGCAATGGGCCAATGAATGAAGGCCACTGCACACCCACCTCCAACTAATCGCCAGTTGCAGAACTCTATTGCCACGACTGGTTCATGCATGTTCTGAAAACGCATATAAAATCCCTAACCTCAGAAAACCAAAAACTTGTACGCATACCACCTCCATTCTATCGTCAAGACGCGCATGCTTGAGTACGTTGTCTACTCTCCTACGCCGACTGTTCTCTCTATTTACTCCCTTTTTTTTTCACTCTTTAGTCCAAATATTGCTCGCGAAATTTTGAAGCTTCTCGATTTCGATGGTTCGGGGACTGTGAAGACTTCTGATCTCCACAAGGCCTTCATGGGCACGGGTCTGTCGGAGGCCGATGTGGACAATTTCATTCGAAAGCATGACAAAGGCAACAAAGGAGAGGTTAACTTGGAAGAGTTGACTGCTATGCTCAACAATGTCCATAGAAAGACCAGCAGCGTCTCAATGGGCAAGAGAAGCATTTAAGATAAGGCGATCTCATCATTCAATCCTCCATTTCTTCTGTGGTTTACATATATTTTTGTACTGGAGTCCTTTTGTTTCACAACGCACAGTGGATGTTGTACATCATTTGTAACCCAATTCTCCGAGGTATGGCCATTTACCTTTGAGTTGACTGTATCGGCTACTGGTCTTACTGACTCTCTGTCGAAATATGATGCTTTTAAAGTTGACCATTTATATGTACGTGAAATGGTGTTGCATATTGCTAAAATGGGTTCAAGTCTGTTCACAACCAAGGACAATATTGTCGTTTAACTTTTGATCAACTTTTAAGTTATGCAATGATAAAGTGGTGGGTGTAAATCCTCTTAGACGGGACTTGGGTCCTGACTAAATTTCTAAACGCGAACAGAATTGTGATTCCTGCAGCTTGCGCATTCATTAAAAGTCCACGAAAAGTTTTGTTATTCGCCCAACTAGATGATGGTGATAGCAACTGTCCGAAATAACTTAGTGTAAGTCCAAAAACCGAAGGAGGGGAAGGAAAAAGCTGAGTGGGAGCTGATTTTGCCTGGCCAATACTGCCACACTTTACACGCTTACTTTTAACATCAAAGTTCTAAGCCTTAAGAAGAGGTCAGCGATTGTTAATTTGGAGGGGCACGATCATGCCTCAGTGAAACTTACCACATCAAAACCTGCGAAACCGAGTTGGCTCACAATACGCAGACTGTTTCAAAGGATTTATCGTCCCCTCCTCCCCACCCCCTCTCTAGTGAATTCAGCAATGCGTAAAGGCGAACAAAGTAGCGCCCTCTTTGGAGTCTTAAAACTGATCTTAAATAAATATAGAGTCGCATCATTTCAATTAATTCCGTTTGTTCATTGCTAGCCGCCGCCGTCCTCCACGAAATGTCTGTCCTCTCACGATACAATTACGATGTGCTGAGATCAAAATTTAGCGTTTGTAAGATTATTGGGAGCTAAAGTTTGAGTTCTTTTTCGATTATGTGTGGTGGCATAATTTAAAAGCAAGGGTCGGAAGTTTGGACATTGTGTATAACACTTCAGCTTCAACTAGTTGATACTTTGGCTTAGCCGGATCAAAGTAGTTAAATTCAAAGTAGAAATTGCCTAACCGATATAAATTCTTCCTTCCGGGGCATTGAAGTGCCTAGAAATCTAGGTACATTATTCCACATACACTCAAACAGGATATGCGATACTGACGAGTGGCTTTAGGAACCAAAAAACCTCATAAGTCAATGGAAAGTCGGGTAACTATTGCTAAAGAGAAGACAGCACTTTCATACAGCTTCACTCTAAGCTCTTTTTTTCACTACATTTTCTGAAAAGTGCTGGCAAATAGAGTAACATTTCGAACAAACTGTTTGGTCATTAAACTCCAACTTGGAGCAGTATGCAAATACACTTGGACCGGGGATGCAGTCTCAGCGCTCCTGTTAGTTGCGCAAGATAATAACATTACTATGTAGAGGTGGTAGAAAAATGAGCGCGTGAGCAAAATTTCACTCCCGACGAATTGTCTCCAGTACTGGCGCACTCCAGAACGCCAGTGAGACACATTTTTCACACTACCTGAATGAGCCCAAAATTGCCTTTAAAGGCGAAGCAACCAATAAGACAGAATCACACGAGATTTGAGGTCAGACTGACACGAGACCAAATCAATTAGTATACTGAATGTCTGGCGAAAAATAATGACATGTGCACTGCGAGAGAGAGCATGATAGCTTTCTAAGAGCCGTGAAGATAGTAGAAGAACAAGCCATTCATTTCTTTGCAGCCAAATTTGATGGCTATTTGTTTCACTTTCAATCCTTTGGCATTCCTCTCCCAGGGGAGTTAGCATTTTTTCCCGCTGATAGAGAATCAAGGCATCGAAAACTCTAATTTTCGATTTAAAAGCATTTTACATTGTGTTTGATGCCAATCTATTCTGCTCTCCGATATCCTTGATAGTTGGGCGACTAGTATCAAGGTGCGAGGTTTTATCAACTCGGTAATTAGTCGAAGAAGATGCTCATTAATTGTCGATTCAATTATTAGACCAGTCATTTTGCCTTAAATTTACTGGCACGGAGAAGAGTGAGAGAGCTAACGCCGAAGTGGTGATGAGACCCAGACCTCTTCAGCTTGGTGATAAAGCAACCTCATTTGATTGCTGATTTTTTTCATCGTGCGACTTGCTTGAGCACGCAATGTGGAACAAATTTTAGCAACGGTGGTGCTCACTAACTTGGTTACTTTCTCAAACATACCATCATAAGCAAAGGCGTCAATGCACCCTCAATGCCCCTTTGACCTTTGGCAGTCAATTGCTTTGACAATCTTGGGAGCACTTATCCACATGGGCGATAGAAGCTGCCATCAAGGTAAAAGGACGAAACATTAAACTGCGATAAGCGGGATTTTAGTAGTTGCATAGATGCAGTTGGTCCTGTCATAACACCTAATTATGTGACCTACGGTTGGTTAGGATTGTTTACCTTATTACCACTTTCATTTCAACGAACAACGTGAATTTATTTTCCCTGAGTTAACAAATTAGGCATCGAGTGGTACGACTTTGAAGAACATGCAGCAAAACTTGAATGGTGATACTACTCACTCGTTGACATATTTACGTAGAAAAGATAGAAACCATCGTTCCACTAAAAGCGGAGAGCATGGAGAGAAAGAAGGTTGTGCTGCATTCACTATGTGTCCTACTTAAACATTATTAAGCCTTTTGTAATCAGCGATTGCGATCTCATTTCTTTGTTCTCCCACTATCATCAAGCCACTTCTGTTAGTTTAAAAGGCAAGATAACCGTTTTGACAATAAATTGCGAAGCCATTCAAGGAGCCAAAATATCATTGAGTTGTGGCATCATGGGCTGGTGGGTTCGAAAACCATTCATACTTTCCTTCTTTTCGTAATGGAGGAAAGGACAAGTTTTCTCTCTCATTTTAATTTCTGCGGACCATCAATTCAAACAGAGGTGGTGCAATAGTCAAAAAGGACTTGCCCAGTATCCTGGAAGACTGAAGGTTAATTTAAAAGAAGTATCTATCTGTATCCATTATTTTCTATATTCGTCACTTTCTTTCTAGTAGGGGATTTCACTGAACTCTTAGTGCATGAAAATCATAATTTTACTCGCTCACTTACATCCCATTTTATGTAAGTCCTTCTAGTCCCTTAACCCTCTCATCATCGCCAAGTTAAAGCCTACCTTCAGTTGGTCCTGACTCTTAAAATACAAGCTCTCATCCATTCCAAGTCCCTATTTTGGGCATTGAATGAACTAGTAGTCCACCAATGGTGCATTCATAACTTTTTTGTTCTCTTTAACCAGCAAAATTTCATAATTCGGTAGGACTATCACATGAAACACTATAAAGCCCCCTCCTAATCATGAGTGCGTTAGGTAAAGAAAGCGTGAAGAGGTTGATAGCAATTAGTTTCATTTGAGCGTGTCACATGGTTAGTCTCGCCAATCCTCGGGCACAAAAATGTCATTCTGGTGCAGTGGCGATGAGGCTAAAACGAACTGTATATCTCGCAGTAAAAAGTAAGCCCTTAAACAGGAATTTATCTTTGCCTTCCAAAAAGGCTCAACAGAAGTGTAAATTTCACTCTCTTGGAACAAGTTATTTTTTGAACTACATTGGTGTAAAAGCGTCTGATGCATCTAATAGCCGTCATCAACTGCAGCAAAGAGAAAGGGAAATAAAACTCTGGGACTGTTGCTGGAAAATCGAAAAATAATAGGTGAAGAGGTTGAAAGGTCTTTCAGTGTCATGGCTTTAATGACAGCCTTCAGATTAGTGAAAACATGTTTTAAATGGGTGCCTAGGTAGTTTGCAGAGATTGACAGGTGCAAAAGTCCGCATTTTTGGACTGGGATCAAGTCCACTAAAGTGGGGAATTCAGCACCATCCAACAAAAGCTAGTCGTTGGCGGCAAAAGTAGGATTTCAAAGGCCAAAGCGTCAAAATGAACCATTTATTGCTTCCTATGCTTATTGAATTATTGACTAAAGAGCTCTTAAATAATCGTTCCTTAAATGTTTCGAAATTTGGGAGGAACACTGCTAACAAGGTTGGTAGCAGGAGGAATTCAAAGTTATTCTGAATAAAGTAACAGATTGTGACATCATTTTCATGCTCGACCTATTGAATTGTCCGACGGCTTCTCAAGTGGGTTTCCAAGTTGTAGGGCCGTAGTTTTACAATTTCCAATTTAATTTCAGGTCTACATTTGCGCTCCTCCGGTTTTCTATGCGTAATTTTGCACGGCTGATGGAAGTGACTAGTTAAAACAACTTTGAGCCTTTCATTTGTTTCTGTGGCTCTGCAACACTTAAATGGCTATCTGGGAGGGAAGACAAGGGAAAACCATTTCTTAGGCGAGTCGAAAGTGCTCTTCTTCGCTGCAAAAAACATAGAATGAATAGGTATCTTTTCAATTTCGTGCTCTTGCACAACATTGTTAAATCGCATATGAAATTGCAGTTACAAGACAACAGGTTTTAAAAATTAATCTAATTGTAACCAAATTCATTTTTACTCTGAGGCGCCGTAGTGAGCATTTCTCCGACCCTTTTAATCTGTAGTGTACGATTTGGAAGGCATCAATTCTCCCCACCACTATTTCAGACATGGACGACCCAACCCGGAACGCACTCATAGCATCCTTACGGGATGAGCTTGGCTTCTTTGAATACACAATTATGTAAAAGGCCTTACCATGTTGGATTGAATAGTTATGCATTTTATGAAGGAAAGAGTTCTTTTTCCAATATGGACTTTCTCATAGAGTCGATATCAAGCTTATCTCAGCATAAACTTATAATTTTTGCTGTGGACATAACCACAATGCTATCTCAAATAATTAAGTAGTAAGAGTGCAAACATGTGAAATAAATACTTCTTAATTAGTTTTTACTGCATTTTCAACTTTGATGGATAGACACGTGATAAGCTTAAGCTCTCAAGTCATGCCATTCAAATAATCCCATTTTTCAGTCGATGTTAAATAAGGCCATCTCAGTGGTATGGTTTTCAGAGTCTTACTTGCCTTGTTGATTTGTACATCCTGGCTCATAATTAACCTAATAAGCGTTCTGGAATGATTCCTTTTATCTTTATGAAAGATTAATGAATTGACTATACTCACTTGAGGCATGTACTGACAAAAGATTCACTGATAATCGCCGAAACAATAGCATAAGGTCCTCGATTCACTAATTTGAATTGTTGCTGTAATACATGTTCCTCAATGTAGTCAAAGGTTTCACCACTTCGGCCCAAATTGATCAGGGTGGATCTGATGCAATGGAAACAAATGAGCTTTCAGGAGGGTTTGTAGACATCGAAATTGGGACGGATATGGCGAAGACTTTCATTGCCTACCTCGAACAGGATAATAATGAAAGTGTCAATGTGAAGAAGAGCAAGAACTTCCGAAGTAACTGTAAATAAGAAATTTCAAGTCCCTTGTTTAAAACAGACATCCACCTTAATAAATTTGTGATTGATACCATTGATTTGTTATATACCTTGCTGAACCGTTTGCAAAATCACAGAGGATGTTAAACAATCTTCTACCCTTTGATATTTACATGGGAACTAACGAGGGCAGGTGAACCAGTAGTAAATACTCGTGTCCTAACTTATATTAATTTTCATGTCAGGCACGTAGTCTTGATCGAAAAATACGGGGTCAAGGTTGGCAATGTAAGTCCATCCTGTACGGCAATAGATGTTATCTCATAGCCGGGCTCAGCTCTAGGTCTAAAAGTGCTGAAAATAGGGAGCGTGCTTAACAGTGAAGATCAGCGAATGCTGAGAGGCCTAAAAACGAAGGCTATGGACAATCTCTGTTCGAGCTTTGGATATGGCCATACGAGGAATCTATTGTTGGTCCTAGTATCGGTGGGATGGATATCTAGATGAGTGACGGGGAAGCATAAGTGTGACCTCAAACATCGTAAATTTTCATTGGTGTCAATATTCAACTTCAAAATTCACAGGTTTGAAAAGATACAGAGAGGAGTCCCAGAAAGAGATTTATCAAGCTACGAGAAGTAGCAAAAATAAGTGATTTTTTGCCTCCAAACTGATAACACCTGAAGAAAATTGAAGCTACGTACGAAAATGTTTAGACTATACCAACACATCCAAATAACTGAGTGGTATCACTTGTGGAGAGAGGATATGAGGATCAAGACATTGAAATCAATGTGCGGCAGTGGAAACGTGGAGACAACTAAGTAGAAAAAAGTGTGATGTACTCTAAGGAGTTAGAAGTTGTGAAGCAAAGCTGGAGAACTGTGGTCAATGGAACTGTCAAAAGCGAGCGCTGGAAGGTGGTGCTCGTTCCACTTATCAAATCAGAAGCTAATCGTGTTTACTTTTTCAGGTCTCACGTTTAGTAGCGAAATAGGAAGAGATGAGGCTCTTGTAAAGCGTTGTTGTGGCGTTTCGACATTGCACAATTTCCGATAGACATGTACGCATGGAACGAAAGCACTGTATGGAGATGGGAGTATAAAATGACGTGAAGCATACGTCAGAAGTCAAACAAGTTTAAGTGCAGGATGGCATTGTAAGGTGCCTTTCTTCCAAATTGTTTTTTAATGAATGGAAAATAGCGGCTGATGCCTCAAAATGTTCTCAGCAATTGATTTTGTATTTTTGCTGATAAAATCCATCTTGAAATGCTTTTCTTGTGTTGTTATCCACCATAGGTACTCAGCATTATTTACTTGCCCGATTGTAAGCCGAAAATTGCATAAGTGTTCTTCATTCGCGGTTCTAACAGCAGGTAGATTTATAAAAGAAGAGCATCTGAGGTGTGCCCCGAACCTGAGATAGTCATTTGAGATTTTTCGCTTACGATAATTGAATGTTAAAATCCACTTGACAAATGACGCCATCTTTGGAAAAATAGCGCATTTCTAGTTTAGAAAATCGCAAAGACACCTAGGATTCCTTGTGCGTTCTGTTGGAGCAGTGTTAATCACATTTCCCTCATTAAGTGTATTTAGAATGGAGACAAAGGAGAAGATCAGTCAAAATGTTGAACAGCTATTGGCAAAATTGTACTGTTTCAAGTTGTTTTCATGTTAGCTTGCATGCATTTTCAGGCAGCACAGTCGAAACTACGTGGTGCCATATGATGCAACTGCTGTGGGGAGGCGCAAGCACGTGCCACAAAGCGATTGCGTTAGTGGCTCAACTTTTATGCGATTGGACTCCTAAAAGTTCTTCTCCTGCTTACCTTTTAAGCACAAATTCGACTCTACATAGTAGTTATGTAACATACAACAGTCCAATTCCTTCATTTATTGAAAACATCCAGATCCTTGGTTTAAATGATGTCTTAAAATGCGCGAGAAGTTGTGCTCAGTTTAAGGGATCAGAGAAGACCACATAATTATGCATCAGTTTATAAGAGAGAGCTCACTAAACACTCGATTTCCCACGACGATTTAATCCAAGCACAGCGAATCCTAACTAGCAATTATTCAGTAATCTAATTCATGAAATACGTAAGTCTGTGGTCAATTTGAAAATAAAAAACAACTTTTATTATCGTCTTAAATTTTTTTTAGATTCATCCTAGCGTAAAGTAATCGGGTGACACAAGGATGGTGCGAGCTCTGCATTATTCCAGTTTATGCTGGCAGGTTCCCCTGAATTAAGGCGAACCTCACCAGCTGCAAAATCTCCCACGTAGTGTTCCCCATTTCCCGTTTCCTAGAGACATTTTAGGAGTCCTCCTGTACCAACTGCACCAGAACCGCTTTTTTCGACCAATGCTATAAATTCTTTGACGGTGCCACATGCTTTAGCCATGACACCACTGCTAATATCAAAAAGCTGCACTTGAGAGGAGACGCCGGTTGGTAACTGCATGAGCTACGATGCCATTTATCTGCCTGTTTAAGAGTGCTTTGGTACGTGTGCGTGCACGCTCTACTGGATTCTATCCGAGGTTAAGGCAACGTCAGGGGACTAAGACTTTGTACTTTTTGCGGGAGCCTTACCGCTTTTGGTGGTTCATTTACTTTCGCGTACTTTTTGCTCAAGGAGTTAATAAAGTAGGAGCCGATGGTTAATTTGGTATCAGTCTCTTCTCAATTCGGCTAAAGCACTCGTGTATTTTGGTGGAAAACAAGCTAATTTTTACTCTACCTCCAAGAAGTCTTAATTAGATGATAAGCTGTTCCGAAAAAGGATTTAATTGCTCGATGGAAAACTAAAATTCGACATCGCCCGAAAATCATCCCAGCGAATTTTACTTGGATTTAATCAAGCCGACATCTATTGTTAAACGTTTCTAGCAGGCACAAATATGAAAATATACTCAAAAAGGTACCAATTAAACTGTAGTTTCTTAATAACCTTGCAAATCCCTTACATTTGTACCCAAAACAGAAGACGTCTCTAATTAGCTTTAAATTAATTGTGGGAGGAGATAGAGTTTACCTGACCCTCGAAGCGTATGTATCTTTAAGTAGCATTCTACTATCGGTTTATTTTCATCCTGTTTTATCAGAAACTGCACCGACCACATTGAACAAAGTTTAGACGCAAGTCAAACAACTCAGACTTTGAATTGGTGCCGGTGTCAAGAGTTGACAATTTTCCAGTCATTTGTTGGTCAGTGATAGGGGGCGCTCAATCCACAGCTTTGCAGGGTCAAACAAATTCCCTTACTATATGTAGAGCAGGATAATGTTCCATTTTCTACAACAGTAGCATACCGCCTTGGTCTTCCGATCATTCTTCCTCCTCTTCTGCATTTCTGTTCTCGTACCGAGAGTAGCAAACCATCCCACCACTTTCACTTATCCATTATGGTAGCCAAAAAAATTGGTAATGCTGTAGTTACTGGACTAGCATAGCAGAAATTGTGCTGCTAATTGGTACAGACAATGCGAACTAATGGCAGAAGAAGTGGGAAAATTTGTGGAAGGTGTATAAAGCTGATGAAGCGGGTTTTGGCTTCGTAGGAATGGGAAGGGTTCCACTAATAAAGCGTTAGTGTTGTTCAAGCTTTTCGAGTCCCATGAAGAAGCTTTAGTTCTTCAACATTGGGGTTTCTTATCGCAGCCCCTTTTAGGGCATAAAATGAATAAATAAGGTTTCATGAAGGTGTAGGGACTACACGAATAAAAATGAAACCCAGTACAAAGGTCGTTTAATAGCATGCTCTACTGAGGACAGGGGAGAATTGGGGAGGACGGCTTGTGATGACAATTACGCCTCCACTCAGGTTGTGCACCATTCACCACGGTTAACTTACTCCACTTTGACAACATGAATTGCTGTGACACAAGGCCACGATTAACCTGATGGTAGTGCTGACATTCCCAACATTCGCGACACCTTATGCTTATTTTGCTTTTAAGTAAGCTTTTTAAATCCTCACCTTCCAGTTCCCATCAATGCTTGGAACTCTCATTGCGTTCAAATGTCCACGCGAGTCCACTGAACTCAAGCCATCTTCGTCATTTGAATGCATAAAATTTCAAAATTTAAAAGCTCATTGTAGTTGAAGAAATACCATGCTAATACTTTTGTGTTGCTGTTGTTTAGAAAGTCAGGGAGACTAGCTTGCAATAGCATGGCAAAATGTGGTGGAATTATACTGGCACCCTCCATCCATTATATCACGAATAGCTGGTTTAACGTTTTATGATCTTAGTGGTGTGGAAGAGAACAGGCCTCCATATGTTTCGCAGCTTCATTTAAGCAATGGCATGAGAGAAAATCAAGTGTCGCAAAATTTACAGCCTCCTCTCTTCACAAATGTGCTAATTAAAGCCAGACCATCTGTATAGGTGAGAATGGTGCATTTATTCATTTTAAGTACATTAGTAATTCAACAGAAATTACCCTTCCATCAAATTTACCAAGATTACATTTCTTGCGGTTTTTGCTCATCGACTAAGGCTTGAAACCAGAGACGTCTTCAAGCCTCATGCATTCTTTGCGCAAAAGCAAGGCTACGAATTCTTACTCTTCTTAGCTTGTAAACCATAATTAACTGTGAGGAGACGGTGAAAATACATAGTAAAGATTTTATATGCCAGGAAGTGTAATCCACTGGTTTGAAAGAAATCCAAGACTTAGCGATATATACTGGAATACCATTGAGCAGTAATTTATTCTTGGGGGAAATGGGGACTATAAATATGAGAAATATTGATGGCACATGATGTTTCCTAAACGTGTTGTGCTTCGAGGAATTTTTTTAAGTTCTTCCACATCGAGTATGCTGTTGTACAGTACAATGAATCACTTCAGGAAATCTTCACTGCTTTTCACGGCTCTTTGTGATTCTAAAAACTACTGGAAGTCGCCTGCACCTAAACCGGCCTTCTCAGTCAATTTTTAAACATCTTAATATAGGATTCGTTGAAACTAGTCAAAAATGACCATGTCTTATGATATTTTAGCTGAGGCATGCATAGAATGGTATGATGAGTAGCAGTGAAGTCGTACCGATTATCCAAGCCTCTTAGACGACCCTACAACTTGATGGGTGATGACTGAGAAAAATGGCTGGGCGAATTGGAAGTAATGACTCACTAAGGTTAAGTGAGGGATTTCTAAAGAGATCAGCATAATTAAATTAATTCCATTTGCAACCCTACCTGCTCTTTACATTTCGGGTTCATTGAAAGTCAGTAGAAATGTCGGTTCAGTATTGTCCAAGACGAAGGCTAAAGAGTCATCATGAATCATTCAAAGTTGTGAACATGTCTTGTAAAAACACTTTATGTCTTGTACACACATATACTAATGCGACTTGCCAAAACTAATTCCACATTTGAATATCGCCGACAGTTCGACCTACAGATACTAAACGCAGGACAATAATGAAACATTTGAGCTTGTACGCAACTCAAATAATGAGGAATACTGATAAGTGGGTGTCATTGGGAATCTTTTCAAATGTGCTTAATGTGGCTTTTGGCTGAAATTGCTTCCATTTATCCATCTCGTTAGCGCCAAATGCTATAAACTACCATTCCCTGTTGGCATATCTACCAAAAACATCGGTGTAGGTTTAAGTGCCCAAAGTGGAGTATTTTGCCTCAAAATCTTGCAACGAGGCATTTAAAAGCAGTAGAAGTTCCACGCCCCTTTGATGATTTTACAGTATGATAGAAGCTCTTAAAAAGTGTTGCTCGAATCAAATGTTGCCTACCAATCAAATGCTGGGAGAAAGGGTCAACTAACTATAATATAATCGTTAGGTGAGCTGACATGGGTGCAACGTTGAAGAAAGGTCCAGTTCGATAATAGTGGTGTTCATCCAAGAGGGTGTACATTCCCTACACACAGAACTGACCGCCGCATTTCGCACTGTACTCAGCTGTGTACGACAGCACGAAGTTCAATGTCTTCAAAAACAGCATCCAAATCTCAACATATTTTCTCGGTGCCAATTGTCCTGGCCAGTCAGTTCTATGAGTTCCTAAATTGTCCTTTGCTAAACTAATGGGCCTAGCATGTGAGCAGAAAATGCAATGTTACGACATTGCAAAGCTTAGCTACTTAATTTAATTTTGATCGTCATTTAATTTGTTGTTGCATTAATTTGTTGTTGTTGTGGAAGTCTGGATCCGAGGACGTAAACAATTTGCTTGGAGTGGAAGCCTCTTTAGGGATCTGCACATATTTGTCGCAAGGATTATTGTAATTTTTGCCACTCTTGTTCCCTTCGTTTGAGTGAAGGCGACACGATTTGAATTTTCAAGTAAAGTGCAATAAAATTAATTTGTCCTAGAATTTCTATTTGGTAGTTTAATTAACACGATTTATAAAATTGAAGAATCCTTAATGAAAATACTTCATTTTTTAATGTCTTTAGAGGTTATGTAGTTAGAAATGATTATCTTTTCTCTGTTGTTCTGTGACTTCATTTTCGCGGATTTGATGAGGAAAAAAATTACGGGGTTCTTCGTAAGTGCTACAGTGTTTGTCCACCGACACTTGTCCACAAAAAGCACATGTTTTGTGTTCTTGCAGCAAGTTAATGGAAAAATGTGTGCACAATCTATCGGCTGGACGTTTGTAATGGATCTGTTAGCAGATTTTTCCAGTTAGTGACTCCGAGTGTTGTCGAGTCTTTTAATTATCTGTCTTTTATTCTACAAAGATCCAGTTAAACCACATTACTATGCATTTGGAAACAAACAGAAACTCTTCAATTGTTTTGGTAAATGTTAAAATTTTGCTAAGACTCTGGACAGACAAGAAAGATCCCCAATGCAAGAATGGATTGAACTCTAGAACTGATGCCAATAGGCAGATAATCAAAGTGTGATGGTTTTGAAGGCGACAAATGAAAAGAGGAGACGCACACTACTCCGACTGATGAATGTGGAGATAAATACAGTTTCAACGTTCACTTAGCATTTCTAGGGCTTGACAAGTGGTGTCTGCCGTTGAGGCTCCTTGAATCTCATGAAAGAGCACTTATCTCTTGAGATAAAAGGCATTATTCAGTTGCAATCATCATCTTCATGAGAAGTGGGCACCAATAAGTTCTTTGACCCTAGTATTCACCCTTCACTGTTTAAGGAATGAAAACTTTAGCTATCAATGAACGAATCTTACATTTCTGTTTAAGAATTCATTTAAAAGTGTCTCTAATTTTTCCTTCGATGAATAAAAGGAATTGCATTTGTTTTCATTCCCAGATGGTATTCTTATCCAACCCTATATAGTTAGGTCATTTTTGACAGCTTCGGGCCAACTTAGCAGAATACACACACAGAGTCGTCTTTTTTATTTCATTTTCTAATCAATAAGCCATCTGGATAGACTGAAGAGTTCCATCTGATGTTCCTGAGCAGTGAATCCACTCCGACAGCCTTAGGTGGGTGGTTGCGGGTGTGCATGCACACTGACGTGCACAGTATGCTCCAAACACACATCTCAAGTCTTCCATTTATAGCAAAAGCACAAGTTTGCATAGGTGAGGGAAGGCAAGCCGGTCCTCCTCAACAAACTTATATTTGTCAGGGTCTATGGTCATCTTATCGTGCCATGTATGCGTTTTGCTTACAAAAGCGATAAAACACACCAAAGGATTATAGCATACTTAGCATTTATTTTTTAGCCATATCTTAAGATGCATTCGTTAAGTTAAGCTACTCCCAATATCGCAGTTTAGGAGTAACCAGCAATTAGTTGGTATTTCAGGACCCAGTAAACCTTTAGCGCATTAACCCAAGATACTGTGTCGGAAGAAGTGCAAATGGAATGACTTTTGTATTTGTTTTCCTTCATACAAAGGCAGTAAGCTTGAAACGTCCAAAATGCAACAAAGTCGATAAAGGCTTGGAATATAAAGGTACATGAATAAGAAGCAAAGTAATAGTCCTTTTAAGTAGTATCATTTATCACGAATTATTATTCATAAGATTTTGGAGCACTGAGACGTTTCGTGCAAACTACAAGCACCCACAAGAGGCAAGGAAGTCCCGAAGCTCTTTCAAATTGAGTTTTCCATCGTGATCCTTGTCATGTTCGTCGATGAATTCTTTAACTAATTTTTCATCGAGTCCAGAACCACCGAGAGCTGATAAAAGTTCCTTTGTGTCAATTGTGCCAGAACCGTCTTTGTCCACAGATTGAAGGAATGCTTCGACCTCTCTTAAAACAAAACCGCCAACATTTTTATGGTAGTAATGAAATCTATTAAACAATGACTCCAAAATTTGTTTAGCAAAAAGTATAGAGGCATTATGAGGCACAGAAGGAAGCGACTGCGGGTTTCAACTTACGACATATTGGTTGTAGACAATAAAATTGAGAGTATTCTCTCAACCCTGTGATATTTATATACCGTTTTGATGATTGAGCGAAGTCACATGCACACACACAAACACACACACATACATCCTTCTTCTTAGACCATTGGTCGACTTGCAAAAGCGAGTGATCTTCCGACCGAACTGCCAATGAACGTAAGCTGACATTGACGTCATGTTTTATAGTGGTTTAACAACAGAGGTAAATCGGCTTTACCCCTCCTTTAACATGCTTACAGTTTAAGTAGCGTTTTATTTGCTTTAAAACCGTTTTATTTATTTTTCCTATTTTTAGCTGTAATAGCCATGGCACCCGAACTTCCTTTTTTTCATTCCAGAATATGTACAGGGCATGAGTTGTGGCAGATGCTTTACAACCTCGGTTGACACAGTCATCGGTTTTGTCATGCGCAGAATCCGAAGGCATCCATCCACTACGCCTTATTCTGGCGCCGTGCACGACAGAGCCCTCAAGGTGACTTGACACGCATCAGCCGAGAACTGCGACGCTGTATGATTGCCTGGTTTCCTCATATCTTGCAAGCGCCACCAGTGTATAGTCAATTTTACAGGCTGATCATCCATTTATGGCGAGCTTTTTAAAATGCTAGTCGAAATACTCTCATTCATCCATATCCATGAGAATGTGTTCTTACCAAAGACTCATAAATAGATTTATCTCTATAATACTACCCATGGCTCGGAGATCCAGATTACTGACTGAAGTGTACCTCCCATCAAGAGTGATATTCTTAGTCCTTAGTGCATAGCGAAGTACTCAATGAAGTGATGATGACCTTAGTGGACCTGTTTTTTTTCGTAGTGTCATCGACGCTAATATCAAACATAATCAAAAACTTAACAATTTGGTAGCACTCAAAGCAAAAGTCCTATGTCGGGCTGATCCAAGAGATTCAGAGGATTTTCAAAATGACCGCATTGGGTAAATTAATCTAACTTATGTATCCACGGTTGAGTGGTTAAGGTTGTCATGTGTACTTCTTACCCAACCTTGAATATGCCTCTATTCTTACCGACTAAATGCGATAGGCAACCAATGAAGCGTTAGTAGGTGATAGTGTCAACCCCTTTGGATTTGCTTCTCTAACTCAATATGCACCGTTAAGAATTATCAACACTTTTCAGCACATAATCAAGTTACAGAATGCCATGGCAAGTGCTGTCTTTAACACCCCATCTTTTCCTTTGTTATCACCCCTTGAAGGAGTAATAAATGATTTACTGTTTTAGCTCTCAAACCGTTCTGACTTTCCTGAAGAACATCGACAAGGATAGCTCCGGTACAATTGATGCAAAAGAGCTCCTCGAAGCTCTAGGTGGTACTGGCATCAAGGAGGAGCAAGTTCAACGTTTCATAGAACAATACGATAAGAATAAAGATGGAATGCTAGATCTTGACGAGCTCATGGACTTCTTTGAGAGCATTGGTTTGTAAATATTTTAAACTGTCTTGCTTACTCAATAATGCACGCAATTTTGCGAGCCTTCTTCTTTTTTTATGCGTCCTCTCGATGGATAAGGCTAAACGAAGAATGAAATGGGAACTCACTTACTATATCTTCATTTTAAACCACGTTGGTTTGAGCAATTTTAGCAAAGCAGACCAAGCTTTATTAAAGGGGAAAATTCAGCCAGGCTCCTGGCAAAAAAAACCTAAAAATGCCTAATTTTAAATTATTTTATCCCTCTTATCATTTAGTAATGTGGCTCTTAGTAAAATTCATTTGTTCGGTATACCACACATGTGATACTTTAAACATGATATTCCCGCCATTATTTTAATAATGTACTAAATCAAATCAAACTGTCGCTCCACATTGACTGGAAGCTCTGCAGGAGGAAGCACTCAAAAAAATGAAGAATGGTACACATGAATGATAACAAAATACTGTTGCTTTTCGATAGCATTTAGCTCCTTTCCGTGATGATATGCAGTGTCCTTCAACTTCTACAATGTGAGCTTAAGCCCACATGGGGTCCCAAAGCATGACCTCACTCGAATGTCTCCTATATCATTGAACCAATATTTTAAAGTACACATCTTTTCTTGTCATTTCCTTCTTGGAAAATGAGTGTGAAATGCTCATTGAGGACACTTATTTCGATCCCAAATGATACCACTGCTAAATGCCAGCCTAATCTCCGCCAGACGCCCTAAAAGTAACGCATTCCCAATGCATTAATAATTATAGTTAATGAAAATGGATATATTTCTAGCTCTCAAAGTCCTTCCTGAAGTCGTAGCAAGTCTAAATAATGTGGAAGAATATGTATTAGTAATGTAGCGAAGGAGTGGTGGACCATGACAAGGGGTTTAAATACAGTCTGTGGAAATAAGTGAACGCGTAGTTGAACACTGAATAAGGTCAGTAAGGTAAGTCAGAAAGCAGTTTTGGAACTGTTTAAAAGAAGTAGGTGACGCAGTTCTAAAAAATGTCCGAATGTCTAGAGACCAATACTAGTGAAAAAATCCATCAGTTCGTCGACATTCAGTTCTCCGTCACCGTTCTTGTCAATTTTTTTGATAAAAGCTTTCACTTGTTCCTCCTTTATATCGTCACATTCAAGTGCAGCCAAGAGTTCTTTGGCACTAACCGTGCCTGATCCGTCTCGGTCCAACTGCTTGAGCAAATCCTTGACTACTTGTGAGCTAAAAAGTAGAATTTAGCCAAATATTGGTTTATAATTAAAGTAAATTTATCCAAAAAGAAAAACAGCGGCAAGATGCATAAGGGAAGGACAACTTGTGACAGTATGAGCTGAGTCTATCTCACCAAGGCATACGTGTGTATGATGAAACCACCCCACTATCTCTCTCTTTTAACTACCAAAACAGGTTAGTGCGTATAGCAATCGCCATTGGCTTGTTTCTTTGTGCTTGCAGACTTGTGGGTGGTAATTTGAGGGTCAAGGTGTAAAGAAACGAGTCGGAGTGTAGCAGTGGTGACAGTGCTTTGAAGCTGTGCCAAATCATCTGACAGCACATGCTAGATTAACAAGAATTACACTTATATCGTCAAAAAGCATGCTGCTTCTTTAACAGGCAAAATTTAAGACGCTACCTATACATCTAAGTTCATTCAAGCTATTTAAATTAAAATACAAGCTCCGGATAATTTTGGGTGTTTCTAAAATGCTATAGCTCATTGGTTGAAGATGGTGTTTAACCTTTCCTGCCGACATAGTCACGCACTCTGATGATACATAATTTTGTTCATCGTTAATGGAAGTTTGGAGTGTCGCTTCCTTACAACTCTGAAGACTTATTGAGCTTTCCAAATTCTCAAATGTGGTAGCAACAGAAACCCAGATTAGCACCCTTCTTTACGGATTTTTTAGGATGAACCTGAAAATGACTGAAACATAGACGTTTGAATTCCGTGTCTAACAAAGAAAACTATAACTTGTTTGAATTCTTCCCGCAGCTAATGTGAAGTGTAGTATGTCTAGTAGCGTCTATATACATGTTGGAATGAAACATTTTAATTACAATAGCTCCCAAGAAATTATCAAAACGTGGTTAGACTGCTCAAGATAGCACTAGCTTTAACATTCCTCAGCATATTTTTACTTATTCATTCACAGAAAGTGAAATTCTCAAAACGAATAGCTGCGCTACATGGAAATGCTTTTGGGCTCCTAAAGGCCAAAGTGACTGAAGTGATCCCCTCGTTCACCTAAGCTAAGCTCTCAACCATCGTTTTTTTTTGGACTGCATTTATATCTTTCTTTACTTGATGCAACTAGAAGCTCCGCCGAATCCATCGCGCCTGATCTATCTCTATCCTACTCTCTCATTGATCATTCAACTATTGAAGGCAACGGGTTTTGTCGAAATTTCTACTTTTTAATGCAAATCTATTCACCATTTGATGCACAAAGGAAAGGCAGTGTGTGACAGTTTGAAGAAAGTCAACATCAAGGCATGATTTTGCTGCACAACGACCGTGAATGTTTATCTACGTTTATATTTGAAAGCTGTAAGAACAAGTTAAAAGCCGTTTTTGAAAGATTGTTTGTGCAGATTATGCTGCGGTGAGTTGTACATCATGTGACTTGAATAATTTTCAATAATTTCACCAAGATCTTGTAAGGCTATCCCCGCAATCTACTGTAGTGGTTTCATCTTTCCTAACTACATGATCACTGGAGTCCTTGCAAGCTCTACTTCTCCTCTATGGTCTGGCCTTGGGGCGACCTCAGTAGTCAAATGTGGATTTCTTCTTAATACACTGGGTCGCCTACGTCTTGAGGAAGGCACGGGACGATACACTACCACTACATGGGCGCAAATAATTGGGAACTGCAGAACACCCCATAATCTTTTTCAATTGTTATCATTATCGAGGATTGTGGCCAATGGCGGGATTAATCATTGCTAAAAGACAGGTGGGATTACGAATTTCTTTCAATGTTTTTCCAAAGCACTGGCTATTCAAACCTGCTTTGAAGTAGCACAATTTAGTTCCTATCCTTTCAAAGGAATGGACAAATTTCGAATCAGCTGAATTTTAAAAGTAACATACTGATTACACCAATCCTTGGTTGCCGTCGATTTTTTAAAAACCAAAAATTATAAATCAGATATCTGAGTTGTAATAAAGTTGTATGTTTGACCAAATGAAACATGTCTTTCATTTAGAGAACCCGAGTGTATCATCATTGCCTATTAAGTTATCATCAGCTTGAGTGTTCCGGCATTTTTGGCTAAAAAAACGGCTTGACGGCGCTCATATCCATGTTAATATAAGACATTAACAGGATATAAGGTCCTTGGTAGTTGCGTCTAATTCCAGGATGTTAGAAAGTTTATTTAGTGGAAAAGAAATTGTGAAAAATAATTGAGTTAATATGGTTACCCTATTGTGAAAAAAATGGCATTAATTCCAAAAGGCGAAATGGTTAAAAATTCCTTAACTCCTTCAACTGAATCCATCTATCACCATTATGGATGAATGACTTAACTTGACTAGACCTAAAATCAAGCTGTAGCTGGAGTATTTTGCCGCAACCACTAATTTGACAAGTGCTCTAACGGGCTCGAGTTAAAATTGTCTGTTAAAATATTTTAATTCACATACCATAAAATGAAATAATTTGAACTCACGAGGGCATAGTTGTGAGTATTGTCTAGTTGAATTATAGGTGGCTCTTTATATCTTGCGCTGAGCGTCTTGTGGATCCACTGATGCCGAGTTGTGAATGGCTCAGTCAACGTCATATGATGCTGTCGTATCCCTCGCCGCTGCTCTAGCGTTTGGCATTGAAAGCAATTTTTCCTTCAGAAATGAGACACCGATAAGGTCCCTTTGGAGAGCAAAAAGCCTATCCTTGCTTATGGTTATTCGTGGTTTTTTATTTAGAGCCGCATTTGACACAGGCATCCATTTGAATAATCTACTTAAAGAACTGATTCAACCGAAATCCATAGCAGGAACATGGTTTGAAATTGACTATGCGAGCTGAGTTTTTAAGCGAGCCTGTAAGCGCGGGTGCTGTCTCATATGAATTTCAGTTCAATGCTCATCTTATGAACTAAGACCTGTGAGGATGGATAGAAGAATGAATCGACATGATTTTATGATCTGAAACGATATTGGCTTCAATCTGAGGCGTTGGAAGTCCTTCCTAGGTGAGTTTTTATTATCTTTCGCATTTAGAGATGAGTTGCATTAATCAAGAACTTATGGGTTCAATAGGAGGATTTGAAGGTAGAAGGGCAATTGTACTGAATATGGTGATAGAAAGGAGGAACACTGTCGAATAACAAGAAAATCATATCCAAAAACATGCCAATGATGTGTTAACGGTCAAGTCCATCGAACATTTAAGGAGGGTCAAGCATCCTACTTTTAATTTTACCCTGACACCAAATACTGGACGTTAGATTCTACATAATCACAACTAATGACCGCTTGCTCATTCCAAGGGGCAGATTTCGCAGCTCTTTTCACTGGGGTCTTACCTTTCTAAAGAGAGCGCACCACTTGGCAAACACAGTGACAAGTAATTTACCACAGTGCATTAAATGAAAGTTTTACAGTTATCCTAAGTGTGTGGATCCGATAAACCTGCATTTATGGTTGAAGTCACCAGCCACATGAATGCTTGTCTCATTAATAATATCCCGGGGTTGATATTTTATAAATCTGTCAGCCCACTCAATTAAAACGAGTAATGCTTTCAGAATTGCACAATATTCTTCTCTTAATTTTTTTATTACTACCAGAACAAGGCTCAATGGAATAAAAGCACGCCACTGACGTGCTTGGCGAAATAATCAGACTTGTCTACTTTTGATTAGTTAGGAGGTCAGTCTCCTCACAAAAAACTTGGCACTTACCCTGCTTGAAAATTGTCAGTAGAGCTTAAGGCAGAAGACCGACTTACCCAAATAAGTAATGCGAATCAAGATTTATGTGTTCCTCCGCCTTAATAGAATAGTCACGCAAAATGAGCACGCAGTCACATCCTCTGACCCCATACCTAAGAGGTCAAAGTAATGAGGTAGAGACTCTAGTGGCGAGTTTTAGCCTTCTAAAAATTAATGCAATTTAGCGTTGCTGTTGAACCATGACTCGACCTACTGAAATGCATGACAAGCAAGTAAGGAAAAGTCATAGTTTGTAGGCTGAAGGGATCCGTTATGTTGTTTTATTTGGCCATTCTCTCAAAATCAACATGTTGCATATTCCCCTGTATGATAGATGTAAACTCAAGCATTCAGGTCAATTTAAATAGTTGGCTTTCTCAATGATTTAGATTTAGTAATCTATATTTTTAGGTTTTTCCAATGCGTCTACTCATTTTCTATAATTAATAAGAGGTGATACACTTCCAGATGTCTAGAATGGAGCAACTTTTTTATCCCCAAGGTTTGCACTCATAGATTAGTTACTAGTAATATATTCCAAACAACGATACTATTCTAGAAAAAAAAAACAGGCAAATTGCAAGAAAAATTACCAAAGTAGTCAGACATCGATTTGTGTTGTAGTAATTAAATTCGGTTGTAAGGTTTCATTTTTAGTGGATAAACTAGGGTAGAGAATGGCGAACCGAATCGCCTACCCCCTCACACCCACGCAGAACCCCCTGAGAGTTTCCATGACCTTACTGAGAAGGACCAATCGGTACCCAGCTCTTTGTGAACATTTATTAATGAATTTCCAATTGTCTGAGCTATTTTTAAGGACACTATTTTGGGTGCACTTTAACCGAAAAGTTAATGAATTTTCACAAGACAAACATGAGCACACAGCAAATCATTATTAATGTAAGTAGGCTCCTTAAACCATGATTTCACTGATGGTAACAAATCAATGCCAGGATATCTAAAATTCAAGTCTGATTGTGATCCTACTTTACACCTCCATCAGTATTTTTTAACTCAGAAAAAAACAGCTTTTACATTGCTCTGGACGTAATAAATGGGACACAAGCCATTTAATCCAGTCAAAATCGGTTAGCAGTGACTCATAAAACGTATCTGCTTAGTAAGCCTCTTAAGGATCATATTTTGTGGGGCTAGGTTATTATTAGCAGATCTTTTTTACTATGCAAGGTGTGCTCGTATTCCTCATCATACAATAAGTGCATTCCAGTAAAACTTAATTTTCATTACTAAGGCAAGTCGTTCACGATTAGCGTAGCAACCTGGTCTTATGGTCATCAGCCTGAAAATTTCAGCATTTAAGTAACAACTGCAGCAATGGCGGTGCATTATTGTGCGTTAGGAGTCAGCTGGATGTTTCATAGAGCAAAATGTCATAATTTCGTCTTGATGTGAGTTAATTATATCTGCCATCAAGTTTTTAAGTGTTTCATCCATCCCACACACCGCTAGCACATTGAGTTTTTCATCAAGTCGACACTGGAAATGCTCCCACCATTAATGGAGAGCTAGAACTCTAAGAAAAACTATTTTAAAGCTTGAATTTTGGCTCCATTGAGGGGAATGGAATCATCTCAGCTGCCTTCTAAATGTGGTACTACTCTACTACTTTTCCTTAGAATAGCCCAACAAGTTCAATTTGGACCTGTTGATGTGTAACCTTAAACTCGAATGTTACAAGTTCCGCCATTTAAAATTGCGTGATGCCTTAGATTGAAAAATTCGACTTCTTACCTCGCAAAATGGGAAGGCACCATGAATTTTAAAAAAAATACGCTCCTTTACCCTCAAACTCGATGAAATCACCTATTTTGCCCAAGGTGTCAAAACTCTTACCATTCTGAAGTCTAATAATGAAAATAGAGCGTTTATAGATCACTTATTGCAATGCCATTTCCGATAACACCCACAATCGTGGGGGCTGAAGAAGAGGCGTTGTCTCCGTTTCTACTATCAACGATGCCATAGCGCCTACGCATTTTTTGCCTGCTTGAACCCGTGACTTGTTTCTTTGCCCTCCTCTTCTGCTTAAGTGCATCCCCCAATGTTAATCTAATGTCAAGTACCGTCACTTAATTGTGCATCATTTTCCAATTAAGTAGCGAAAGTAGTGAACCTAGTTTATCTATGCTTATTCAAGTATTGCCCACATTTCATGTGTGCCTTCTTGATAACAACTAACAGCCAATAATTCATGCTTAGATCTTTAGCACTCCCTAAATATGCCCAGTTTTCTATCCTACTTTATAAATAGCCATTTGGCATATGCAATAGTACTACTTCTCTGCTCCCTTGGGGCAATTCGCTTGAATTTCAGAATTTCTAAACAACCTATTTCTATATGCTTCCAGATATCTGGAATATCCGGAGGAAACGGTAGTGACCCTTGAGTGTCATGTTTAGTTAATTTTGAGTAGGTTAAGAGTCGTGATTCATTTTTTGGGGTTAAACTTAAATCAACCAGCGGAAACAAGATTAGATATATATATATGTGCAATGATCGGTTTGGAATGAGGCAATGAAAAGGTCACAATTTTCACGCATTACTATTTGACAAATATGGGATACAGTGATTAATATGTAGGCTGCAATCTACTAAACACGCCTCGCATCTTATCCATTTCAGCTTGGATTTCAATTCTGCAACCTTTAGACGCGTAAAATCACTCTGAGACCTGTGATTGGACTTAACTAGACAGCGCAAGAAAACCAAAGTTATCGAACTGTCAAGTATCTCTCTGTATCACTCAAGTGTAGAATGTCTCTGGTATCATTGCACCGTTATTGCAGCGTTACACTATTGTTATCTTGCCTAGTGCTAATAGTGGAGGTAAATGCTCTGTTACTACGTGTTACAAGGGCGATGTGTCATGCTTAATCATCTCCACACACCTATTTTTTGGAAAGTCAAGCTATGATTGAGAAATGAGGCAAAAGACATTTCACATAGAAACAATCTGGCTTCTTAAAATTGCAACTCATAAATCAAACATTTATGTATTATAATGAGCCAAGATCTCACTGTTAGATAGCAATGGCTGGTCGTTTAATTCGTCCCCTAGCAGGAGGATAATGTATCACATCATTGAGTCCGAGGTATCCATTTTACATCCCTACAATCTCATTTTAGAAAATCGTTCTCAAGTGGTCTTGCAAATTTTCAAAGTTTTTTTTTTAATAACAACTTGGCTGTGAAAACGGAAGTTGGTGGGGCTTCAGTGCTTTATCGTATTTGATCTTTTGAAACGCCTATCATATGGGTAATTAAATGCAATTGTAAACTGGTTTGGGGCATGATGGTGCACGCGTTCCTCTCCAAAGTCTGGTGCTTAAGTCTAAGCACACTCTTTCAACCACGCACAGAACTCAAAACCGCCAGGCCCCCTGTGATTGGCTGTTTATGGTGCACGCGGCTGTCACCACATCCACGCTCCTGAGCGCCTATAAATAGACCTTGGATGTGCCCTCCGCATCGTCACGGCCTTCTAAGTCTCAGTATGCCAAAGTAAGTAAACAAATTGATTTGTAGTGCTGAATAAAGATCGCTACTGATCTATGTGGTTCCATTCTTTTAGTAAATGAAATTTACGATACGGTTATTTTTGTATGCTACTTTTTTGAATGTCAGTCTTCTTTATTGAGAGACGGGTGTTTAGATCATTGTGTATAGGTAAATCATGATTACGCGATGAATGGTCGAGCTGACTCAGCGTGGTTTTGAAATTTCCGTGCGCAAATTTAGGAATTCTTAACAAATTTACTGTATCTTATAATTTGTGGGAATCCATACCTTAATAGAAGATGCAACTGAAATTGCAGTCAAATAAATAAGCAAAGCTTAACGTCATGGCTGCCTAACTGAACTAGTAACTAATTGAAGACAGATTTAGTATTTTTTTTATTCAAACGGATACAGTCTGCTTACTGCATGCGTCGTGTTTTGCCTTTCAAGTCTAACCGAGGTACGAACATTCCTTCGAAGCCTTGATATGGATCGGAAGAACGCTGTCTCCGCAGAGGATCTGCTTCGGGTCTTGCGGAACAACGTAGAGGGTGCCACTCTGGAAGACATGCAAATCTTCATAAAGTCAATAACGGGAAAATCGGATGCCTTGCTCACCGAAAAGGATTTGTGCATGTTCCTCGAAGAGATGGGATTCTAGAATCGTGTCTAATCCATCGAACTCGTAAGCATTTATTGGGATCATATGGCCACCCTTTCGCACTCCTCTCCGTCTGGCTTTCGGTCTACTTTTCGGCCGTTCTTTCGTCGGGTTTTTTTACTATTATCAATTTTTTGGAATAAAACACTTCAAAAATACAACTTGCTCCTCTTAATTACATGATCTTAGTGATGGCAGGGTACTTTCACTAACTTCCATCCTGATTGATTCACCCAAAAAAACCCATCATGAAGTTTTGGTGAATCCACAATTTTTTTGGCTCTTCTATAAGTGGCAGCGTTAGAGGGTAGCGTATCCCATGGCTTTGACTGGGGAGAATTGTTTCACCACCTGCCAATCCTTTTAATGGGTATAATAAATCTTTTACTGGTCGATTTATCAGTAACTGTAGCCAGTAAACACAAAATTGAAAGTGTGAAAGCACTATAGACCCAATTGAGTTGGTGTGCAAGAAAATGCAAGGCTCTTTTTGATTGAAATAAGCATGGGATAATGGTTACGAAGCCTACAGTTTGCGGGGTAACACACCCTGTTCGGGACACCTGCAGAAGTTACCGGCAGTTCTAACTGCCTTAGTGTACAATGTTGTTTTGCTTGCAGAGTCTACATCTTAGGGCTTCAAAATGCTAACAACAATTCTAACCCTGCTCTTAGACCCATCATGAAGGTTTGCTTAATAGAAAATCATTCAGTCAAGCAGTGCTTGGGACGCCAGTAGCAAGCGAGTGTACCCATTCGTTATTTAAAAAAGGATTCCTCATTCATCCCTGTATCTAGAAGACAAAATGCACAAAAATAATTACAAAAGAATGAAAGTGAAAAGCCATTTACTAAGACATCAGAAATGGTAATAACAAATGCTACCCTTTTTGCCGGGACCTCCAGCTAGTTAACGTCACCTTCAGTTTCGGCCTTTGACGATACTAGCAGCGTAATAAATTAAGCAAGCTAAATTTGAGCATTCCACTCTTCTTCCATGTTCGTAGTTTTGATTCAGATTAAGTGAGACTTGTAAAGGCAAGTAACGAACTCTATCACACCTCCATTTCCCTGCTTCATTGAATGTAAATGATGATGAGTAGTTAAAACTGTTCAATGTTACATTGTTTATTGTTAATTTTTGAATCACGGACAGTCCTTCTTTGTCGAATCAATCAATCAATCGATAAGTTGGAACCATCTAAGTAGGATCCTTTGATTCACTCGACTGAGAGCGTAATCAGCAGTCAAGAGGAGAAGAAAAATATTAACTGTTTGGAGATACCCACACAATACCGTGACAAAGAGTGGTTTCGCAAGACAATTTTTTTACGCTGTCGTTGAAGCTCGAGGACTATGGTCCTCACATCCATTACATTAATCTCCTTTTCGATTACACTTTGCTCCCAATTCTTACTATCCGAACGTTAAGATTTTTTCAGACACTGGTAGTTAGGGCAACTTTTACTTAAATTTTTAATTATCCATGGTGTTGATCCTTACTTTCGTTGCAGACATCCAGCACACTTATCAGATAGCAAAATTAGGGCGGTACTGGTACATTAAGGAGGTAGGACCTCAATCAAGATTTTTAAAAGGGTTTACTAAAGTAAGCTGATAGAACATCACACATTCCTTCTGTTTGTGGAGTCTTCACTGTAACTAGTGAAAATAACTTTGAATGGAAATTATCTGCACCATCCTTTTGTAAATTTTTCAACTAATTTTTAATGCGATGCAAGCAAATCAGTCAAAGTGGTTAGGGTGATTTGTTCGTTTTTTTTGGGATGCCTCCTCTTAGTTATGTTTACTTAGGCATCTCTGTACCAATAAGAAATCGCACTTTATCGTGAACACCGAGCACAGCAATCAGGGCCAACCGGGTGGATTTGCGTCTGTTCTGTCAGCGCCGTGTGACACTTCGGGGCGGATTTGCTTGTGCGGCCTGAGCGACGAGGGAATTACTTGTACATTTATTAGCCCCAAATATACGCGTATAGTTTGACATTTTACTTCGTTTTTTTCAGCTTATTGCTCTCTCCGATATAAGTAACCCGCATCGGGTTCGACGGTTGTAAGCAGTTATTTACCACGAGAGTAGTGGCCAAATGTCACTTATGCATGGCTGTAGAAGTCAGCCTGACTGGACTTCTGATAGCAGTCAATTCCAGTTACGACCAGCTTTCACAACCCCTCTTGCATACAATTATCAATTCATCAAGTTCTACTGTCTTGGTGTTCCTTGTATTTCATATGGACGAGGTGTCCTAGCAAAAAATATGCCTCAAGACTGCTCTATTGCGTAAAATGCGCCTCCACGTGTAGTAACAATTAATCGCTAGTTCCTCACCCTTGAATAGTGGGCATTCGAGATGTTCCATTAATCTTCATTTATTAGCTTAATATTTTAAGTAATTTGCAGTACAGTGGTACGAATGATCATCCAGCAGGTACTAAGCCGTTTCTTACTTCCGGTTACCGCTTAATTTGAGACTTCATGCCTGTAAAATGCATGAGGCTATTGGTTAGTTTTGCTTCATTCAGGTTAGCAGTTGGAGGGCATGTTAGGTCGAAGTGATGCAGCGTTTTCAGTCGTTGATGTTGAGTTGAAGTTCACAGTTTTCGCTATTAAAATCAAGCAGTTTAATAACACTGACAACGGCTTCTTCTTCTAGTTAGAATTTCCATTTCCACTGAAACTATCAGGAGAGGGTTATGCATTGACGGTCTAAGGCGATTTGTTGTGATTAACAACACTACCATTTTCTCATAAGAACTTTGACTTCTTCCTTGTCTTCCTCATAAAAACCACTTCAAATGGCATTTAACACTTCAGTAGACCGATGGACTCATTACTCCCTAAGCTCGCTTCATCGGCATTGTTGTATTGAGTAGAACTTTTATAAGCCTTATTTCCCTCTTTCAGAAACCGCAGAAAAGATGGTCTTATTTCAACAAAAAATGAGTAAAAATGATCTAGTAATATGGTCTAACCGGAGTTCTTGCAGTCAAACCAGCAGCTAAGGTCAATTTACCTGTAAAAATACAATGTGGCCTCCTTGGTTCGAATGTTAAGTGGTTGGGACTAAACTTCGGTTTTTTCGAGGCGATAGGACCGTATGTGCTTCAAGCCATTTTGGAAGTGGCTCCTAGAAGGCGTTCATCTTTCTTAGCACTAATTTTGCAAAAGTTTTAGACAAATTATTTATCAACACACTTTACCACTTTTCCATCTCAGTGGCAACCTAAAAGCGACATTGAAGACAGCAGCGTAACCATAAATGCTTGTAAACCAAACTCATCATGTCACTAAATAAGTAAATTGTTTTACTAAATAAGCAAAAATTTGAAGTTAAACCTCATTTTAAATTCATTTTGGATGCCTGTCTTCACTCCATTGCTATTCCTATGGTGAAAATTATTAGCGTCTTTGACACTGTGGGATGGGTTCTGGTTTTTGATTTAGTAGAATACGTAGAAAACCAGTCACCTTTCGGTAATTTTACTTTCATTCAACCACCCATGTCTTATGAATGTACAATTTCCGCGAGTCCCATAATTCTTAAGCGTCTTTAAACATAGCAATTTATGCTAATACAGACGCCTCAGTTCCTCCAAAGCAATGGACGTCCCCAATTTTAACAGAAATCTGATAAAACAGATATTTGGTGAAAATGTATCACTAAATCTAGTTTCCTATTGTTGCTTACTGATCCAACATTTTCGCTTTCCTAATGAAAAGGAGAATTGCAACACGCAGCCTTGAGAAGATGCCACATTCAATAAACTTAAAACTAATTCAGCTCAGCATTCACTCCTTCATTCGCCATTTCTTCCACTACCACGGATCAAAGTCCAAACACAGCGGATTCAGTCAGTGTTTGCAAAGCACTTGTCAAGTCCTAAGAGCATGTGTCACCGTGCCAAAGGGAGCACACTATCTGAAAGACACCGCCCATCGGCACACTTCTTCAAGTGTCAATGACCGTAAACCCCATTCCACCGCATACTTCCCCTTAGACCCACCAAAATGGGAGCTTCTGATGCTTTAAGTAAACACAAGTATGGCATTCTAGCGAATCGCCTTTCACATTTTAACACAGAACACCTCACTCTATAACGTCTCAACATTTTTAATCCCCTTCATTGCAGTTTTTAAACTCGTGTGTAATTGCAGCAAATGGGTCAGCCCTGAAGACCTTAAGGATTTTACTAACATGAAGTTAGCTTCATTGAAAATGTTTCCATCACCTAAGAGTCTACTAGCATAAGTCACGTGGGTATGGATCTACTTTGCTGGATTGTTGGATTAAATGCAGACTACCTATCAAGGAGAATCTACAAGAGCCATACTTTGCTGCAAACGTTTGAGGATATCATTATGTTTAAGTACCTTATTTAAAAAATCTGAGCAGAATGACTCTAATAAATCTTAAATTCATGCAATAAATAAAAGCCAAGGAAGCAGTAACTATTCCAAGTGGTACTAATTTTTGTAAAGGCCTTCATTTAAAGCACATTCTGGTCATTATACGCAAATTTTAAAAGGACACCTTCGATGGATGCTGTTTTACTCCGAGATAGAGTCACCTTCCTCATAAACAGTGTGAATGAGCAGATTTTGATGATTCATAACATTAGGCTTAAAGGCTCATTTGCCTCCCTTATAATGGCAAGAGAATTGCACTGGGGTGTAAGCAGAGTTGACTAAAGAATAATTATCGAGGTTTAGCGACAGTGACGGCTGAAGCCTTTGATAAAACTGTTTCCCACTTTGAGCTGACATTAGTCACAACCCGTGGTCTTGGTTCTCTGTGTTTGTTCCTAGTGGCAAGCCTTAGCCAGATCGCTCTTTTGGTGTAAGCATACAATACTACACCTTGGTCTTACTTTCTCCGACCCAGTCTCACCATTACACCTGTTACGTGACCTTGCAACCACCCATCACCCTTATCGGGTCCACTTGCATTGTGAATCCTTTTCCCTCCTCTATGTCTAAATACATCAACCGGTTCAAATTATATTCATTTATTTTATCTATGTGGTTACATGAACTTAAGGAAATGATTTTGGAAGACGACTATGTTTTCTCGATAAGCAATGCAAACACTACAGTTAGAAGAGTTTGTGATCCTAAGAGATGATGTTGTTTTGATTAGTAGGTGCAGATACACCGAATTTTGCATCTCTACTTGAGAATTGCGTTGGAGACGTTCTGTGTCATCCGCCTCCCGTGCATTGGGATTTGCCGCCCACGCTTACTTCTACATGGCGTCGCATAATTACGCTTAATTTGCAGGAATGGCAAATCAGAGTTTCTACTTGATATACACAAGTGATCATTCAGTTTTGCATCATCCAATGAAGCCAACGATTCTTTGATAGTGTAAACCGCCTTTTCTTTCGAAGTCTTGTTTGTTATCGGAATCAAATAGTGCCTTACTGCTTAAGATTAAGCACACGTAGTTAACCTAAATTTTCTTTAATTCAAATCTGCCAAGCGTCGGTGACAAATCAGTTACCATCAGTGGATCTCAACTAGATTCATGATACTCCAAAAAGTTGATTAATAATGAACCTCAACTTGCCTAAATGTCAATATTGATGATGGCTTCAAACTTTGGACCTGTTCTAAAACCGGGGAGAAATCTACTTCAGTCCATTACAAATGATCTAGTACTTCGCAATTCGAAATTTCTCTTAATCATGATGGCATTGGAAGTCAATCGACTTGGACTTGCTTAGGACATCTGCAAAACCCAAAAAGCGCAGCAGACCACCAAAGCACTGCTACAATTAGTAGTTCCACACCCCACATTTTACCACAATTCATTCTTTATGTGCGTGATGTCCCCACGGTATTTATCTACAAAGCACTAGATCTTAAATAAACACAACGCCTCCCACCCGTCAAATAAACCACGATAGCCCTTAACTTGGCGCAAATTAGAACCCTACGTTGCTGCTCCCTAAGCCTGGTATAGAAGGCGGAAGACTAACAACCATTTTGGATCCCCATACCCCATTACAGCCTAACAATCCTACAGATCTGTTCCAAGAAAGGCCTTAGATGGAGTACCGTAACGCCAAAGTCCCACGAAGCCAAATACAAGAGTCAAGGCTGCGACTCAAGATGCGCTACAACGCACCCAAACGCCGATCGGTAGGGCATCAGGGTGTGTCCGATGGATGTCTTTAGATGAAACCCACCGGTCCCCAATTAAAAGCGTGGTGATGAAAATGGTGTATTCCAAAATGCTCCCACAAACTGCGCGACAAATCTAAAGGGAGGAGATGAATTTGGTGGCACCAGCAAGGTCCACCATGCCTTCAGAGTCCTTGTGCTCCTTCAGATAGCGATCGACCGCATCAGTGGATACTCCCAGGCTGCCAATGGAAGCGAGAACATCTTCGACCTTGATCTTCCCGCCATTGGCCTTGTTCTTAAGTGCTGCTTCAACTTCGTCGTGACTAGGCATGCTCGATAAGGGATGCGATGATACAAAGATGCCTTGGTGTAAACCTCGTGCTTATATAGAATTTTCTTACCACGGAAAAAGTGTTGTGAAGCGGTGCCATTGGACAATGGCCAAGGCCATGCTTGTGTCTGTCCACGCGACTTTTGGGCCTCTAGTGGTGAGTGTAGTTACCAGTCGGGACAACGACACTCGCTATTGGTCAATAAAGTTGTGCAGGTTGATGATAGGTTGATGGAACTTGTTCTCACATCGAGTTCTGAACATTCAATGTCACCATTGTAGTCATTACCTAAAAAGGGTTTGCGTTTCTTAATGGCCGATGCATTATCATCTTAAACAATATTAACATTTCCAACGGATCCAAATGTTATTCATTAACACTGCAAAAAGTTACCAACTGTTAAATAATTATTTCTGTCAAAGATGAACCGAAGTCGTGGGGTTTCCTTATTTTAACTGTAACATTGAATATTGTGCAATTTGTGCACCATTTGCAATATTTACTATCCAGTAACACAACGTAATCGACAAATTTGTGAGGAAGAGGCTTTTTGCTACTGATGTGATGTGCTAAAATGCTGTTTAGTCCCAGATCCTAGTTGGAACGTTTTCTAGGGTTGCGCACACGAGGTGAATTCGGTTGCCATGATAATACAGGAAAGTGTTTTGTTTGCATTTTCCCTTACTTGTTACTTTGGAAAGGGCTTAGTTCTTTGTAATTTTGCGTATTTTATAAGAAAGTGGTTCAACTTTTGATTTTGAAGCAGTAGTGCAATAAAAACTTACTCGAGTTGGATTCATTTTGGAATGCTGACTTGTATGGTCGTAGTAGCCTATCAAAGAATTGCATCTCAGAACAACTTTTTAGCTCTTGACGAAAAGAACTGAATGAGGAATTGCGTAAACCATATTTTCCGTGCAGAAGTCTCGGTATCTCTGATGGATTTATATGATACGAGCTAACATTATTATCCATAACATATTTACCGGTTTCTTAAAATTTTAATCCGAACCCGCTTAACGGAGCTATTCGTGGGCTATTCGAGTCACTGTGGCAAATCTATGCTCACATTTATCATAGGTCAGTGTGGCATTTAGTTGTTTAACGTGGCGCATTGTCTGCAATGAAATGTTGTTATGTCACCTTGTCGAATAAATGTTTGATTGAAAAGAAAACCTTTAGAATGAAACCCTGTAAAAGTTAAAATTATGAAAGTCCAATGCGGAAGATTTGACTTATGATTCACGAAAGGAGGAGCCACGCATGGAAGCATGGCTTAGCATGTTCAAAGAACAAAGTCTGATAAAAATAGATGTAGTTTCCGTCTTTAAGCTGGCAACTTCCCACGCTGACTTCTGCAATCTTCGACTACACTTATGACTGTTTCCTAGATGCTCCTGGCCTACCTTGTGAAAACGTTTCTTTTACCTGGTAAAACATTCAAATGCAATTGCCCGCCATATGTAACATGCGATGATAAGTAATTCACGTGACTGGATCCCGCGAGTGGGAGCTGGTACCACCGCGATTGGGATCGTTACTGATATCAAACCATACGATCATCTTTGAACTATTTCTGTCGTTCAAGCATCCCACCAGTAAGCAGTTGAATAGTCTATTGACTCAGTGTGCATGAAGACCTTTGTGAGAATATACATCCATAAGTCTTAAGCCTTCACTCACAAGAAAAGTCATCACCACACATCGTTCCAATATCAATAGCATCGTAGTTGTCTTCCACTTTGATAACAGCTCGGTCAGAGAAGGGCATTAATCAAAAGCATTTGTTTATATGGTGGAAGCGTTGGGAGGGTGCAAAGCGAAGGCTAAAACCTCGTTGCTAAGCGCTTAATGAACACTACTATTTACTTTCGCATTGTGGATGTAAACGTATGCAAACAAAAGGCGATATGAGTAACACCATCTTGCAAATGTGTAAGCACTGCAAGTGGGTGGACTACACTTGGCCCGAAATTACACCTCGATGCACCACTGAGTGGCATTGACTTCTCGGCGGTTAACCTCGCATCTTGTCCGACGTCTCTTTCACTTACTTCCCCTTGAGCTAAATATGCAGCTGATTGGGGCTTTCGGATGACAAATGAACTTGGAGCAGAATGGTCACGCATGGAAGTACGCCTAGGTAACAACCAGTGAGGAGTCAGCAAAGAGAATTGAGACTTAAAAGCTTAGTTGCAATCCAACGCATTCTAACCCTGTCAGGCTTGTGGTCACATTAAACATTGATGCTAGCGGAATGCGCATACTGATCATTGATGCTGTCCTTTAGCACCACCTGTACCATGTTTAAATAGCAAAGAAAATTCCAACTGAAGTGATTGCGTGCACTATTTTATTTTCACTGAAAAATCCTTTTCTTTTAAGTGTTGCGTAAACACTTCGATGAATAAAGCCCTCTTCTATCGTGCGTAGGTTTATTTAGCTGGATGCTGCTAAAGAACAGTGTGACACGGCCTTTAACAGGTAGTGAGTCACTTGTAATCACCAGAAGTAGAGATAATCTAATCGAGTTGGCGAGGTTGACATCGCATAGTCACATTAATCTAATACATTTGAAAAGTTCAAGTGATAATACGCTGCGTCTATTTCTTCTGCAACGCGGATACCGTTCCGCGAAAGTAACAAGAATTTTACAAAAATAGTGGCTTCTCTTCGATTTACGGGTAATCAGTGCACTCATGATACAAGCGTAGTAAAGATTACCCCCATCCTTCCAGCCTCTTGTAAATTAATGCATCTTTTTCATTAAGCCTTTCCAAACCACGTTCTCATTGAATGGACAAAGAATATTTTAAGAAATTGAACAACGAGCCCCCATTAAGGCCTTTCAGCGAGGTGCGAGAAATGGGGCACGAAGTGAGGCAGGGCAACGGAAAGACAAGAGAACAGACTAATTTGATGGGAGAGAACACACAATTGTTTAGAGATGGAGAGTGAAATAATGCGATGACTAAAGTAGGATCTTATATTTGGTGATGTTTTTGCAAATTCTTTAGTAAAATGCGTTTTCCACCAATTCCACAATTGTGATACCCTCCGTAGTTTGACTTAGCCTAAAGGGGTCGCAGTGTCCTGGTGCAAGGATTGCATTTATACGCAACGCCATCCCAAGGGGAGGTGCGTTGGAGGCATTGATTTCCTATTGATTTTCGATGGCAGGGTCTCACGTCATCTCCTGACCACTGCCACAGAGGGGTGAAGACCCGAGTCCTGAACCAGGTGGGTGAACATTTGGGCAGGTAGGGTATTCCCAAATAATGGTTTAATTTTGACTTGAATTTACAAAAAAGGCTTTTCTTCTACGAATGAGAAGATCTTCCAATTTCTCACCTTTACAGCAAACAATGCAGATTCAATAGGCAACATTATTAACCGAATTTTGGTTGTTGCGAAATTGTCCTCTTAACAGCATCCCAGCAGGATTATAGAAGCCTCATCTTTTACCATTTGGTGCTCCTTTTTGGAACGATGAACAGCACAATATATATGATAAAAATCATCTCCCCTATAATTCTACCTTTTTTGCCTTGTTGGATAGCTTTAAAACTTCGACTGCCATTATCACTGAAAGCTTTCTCTATCGGAATGGATGCGAACCTCAGGATGATTAGCCACCCACTCCATTTTACCCACCTTACTTATGCCAATCAACTTGTCGCTTCGGTAATTTGGATGATCTAAGGCAGCTGGTTTTGCAGTCCTGTGAGCAGAACAAGTATTCGATTATCATGAGTATAATTCCCTTTGCTGCTCCCCGAAACGTTCAAACAAAATGCTTCTTGACTGTCACTGAGTGGGCGGCATAACAGATGCTCAGGGGCGCTTCGATGCCGCAGCACATGCAGAACAGATTCAATGGATTAATGAAAGCTAATATCACCACTTATGCGAATGCACGACATACGAATTCACGATAAGATGGAGATCAAAACTGTGCGTAAAAGCTACAACCACTTTTGTGATTCAACGCAAACTCACCAGGCTTGTTGTCGGCCCAATGCCTCCACGAAACTTTATCTAAGGAGATTGTTTCCGTTGACATCGATACAGGGGACGCTAGTAAGTGATAGCAGCACTGCAAAGAGGTCCTACAGCTTAACAGGAATATAGAGCTTCAGAACGAGTTTTTATCCCTTAATTGACCGGATTGTCAAATAGATTACGTCTGTAGTAATGGTGGTGTTTATATACGCTTTGTAGGTGAGAGGCGGGAGCACAATATCCACGTGGTCGCAGACGAGCTCGCTTTTTCCCCTCCGGAGCCGGAGACCCAACCTCAGTAGATTTGGGCTGTTTTACCTGCCTTTTTCCCTAAATAAAGTGATGTCTAGAAGAACTCGGCCTTCGTGTAGCAAGGTGGAAAAAAAGGAAGAGGAGGAACGGGAAAATCCCGCTAAAACGTCTCCTACGCCACGATACACGATCAGAATAAAGTTTTTAGTGTGTCAAACGGAGCGAGATAGCCAGCAATAAACGTTAGTAGGCTTTGCGATTGTTTACTCACTGGCATGCAACCATGTAGGAGTAATTTGCGCCTCACATGAAGCCTCAAGCATGGGGCGTCTGCTGCAGTGGGGTTAGCGCCGCCCTCGCGTCATGCCACATCGATTTGCTAAGCCGTCGACGTTCACAGACGTGGGCGTGAGGTCGCGGTGACTAATCGGATGTGGCGGCGTCGCGCCACCCTTGCCCATTGGCACGCAAATGCAGATGATGGCGCACAACGCAGCCATGCCTCTCGGTGGGGGTGGACAGTCCAAGATCGGTGCTTACCTCTTGTCTACTCCACCACCATGCATATATTTGTGGTACTTTAGCTTTCCTGAGGCGGAGCTATGCTTATTCAGTTGTGCGCATTCGTAATTACCAGGTCAACTTAGTAACATGGTGGAACAAAAACGCGGGTAAAATCAGCCAGGCATGCCAGAAAGCAGGCATATTCCACCTTACAAGATTGCGACTAGCACCACCTTCACAAAAGTCAGCTTACGCTCCAGTGCATAATGCTTCCTTCATTTCAAAGAACCACCCAAAATAAAGTTCCAATAAACGAGTGTGGTACTTGAGCCGTTGATAGTCTTTTTTTTATCCGCTAAGGCACAAGGTACGATAACCCTATTTTAGTTGACTTTAAGCTCGTCCTGGAGCATTGTAGGATAAGCCCGATTACTACAGGCACAAAGTGCAAATCAAGGTAAGCAAATAAGTCAAGGGAAGAGGCATGGTCGCTGCAGTTGATTGAGGTGTAATGTTGGGGGTAGTATTGCAACATCAGTTTCACAAGATGGAAGAAATGCTCATACTAACCTTCACATCATTCAAATGGCAGAAAAGGAATGCTCACTCCATTGCTCATTTCGATTAAAGCTGCCAAAAAAAGTGCGCAACCAGAGAGACAAAAAGAAACTACAGAGACACGAGATGTTTGCAATGCACAAATTTGCTTAGTTCAGATATACTTAGTAGACTTGGTGTTTTGCTCATGTAGTATTAGGCTACTTTGAAACAACGCGTCTAGGCCATTCATCTAAAGTTGACCTTGGAAATCGGTGGTTTGCCGGTAGCTTTACTAGATTCAAAGCCAGCATTCCCTATAAAGGTTTCTGTTCCAGGACAATGAGGCTTGGTTGTGAGTTCAAGCCAGAGTGATGATAATCCCGCATGCACCATTAGTTGCCAAAGGAAACTCGCTAGTTGATGAAGTTACTCCTATCCAACACGCAGTAGAGAAGCGATTTTGAGCAAGTTGCCAAACTGAGATGCCGTGATACTAAGCAGCCAACTCTACCTTGTCGATGTAAATCTCACTGTGCTGACAAAAAACATTGAAAGTATGGCGAAATATATTGTAAAGGGCTTGTATGCCTGGAAAATATGCACGGCTTGCACACCACTTTATCAAAAAGCAAATTAACGATGTTTTTCAGGAACCTTTGATTAAATCACCAAACCAAGTAACATACAGCAAAACAATTAAGCAAGTTTTGTTCCAATTATCGGACAGTTGTAAGAACTGAATTGCTTTGGAAAAATAACAGTAGCATCACACTTAAAACTGGGTTTTGCAATTTATTTCTCATAAACGTGGGCCAGGATAAAGCGCTTGCTTTTTGTTGAATCCTCCGTCTCGGCTACAAGCGCTTAAGTGACCACTTTCGCCTTCTCCAGGTGGGCTAGCTATGGAAGTATTTCATTCATCAGATTCACGATTGCTTTTTAAAAAGGTGCTCAAGTAGTGTCATGAGGTTTGGTTAACTTTCACCTGGACGGTGTATTGTTCTAAGGATTGATAATTGAAGGAAAAACATTTTAGCCATACAGTACAATTAGCAAAATTATGGTAAATGCTCTATAAGTATGTCCTTAAGCTGCAAATGACTTTATTGCGCTGCTTGAAAGCAGCGGCCATTAAGCTTAATACCACTGAGTTAAGTCACTTACATTAGTGTTACCACGACTCCCTGTAGCCTTGAACACAACTTTCGAATTCATGTGATCATGCCGATTGGGCTAGGGTCGGAGCAGGTTGTGGCGTTGTCAAATTGTATAAGAAATAAAATTGGCATTAAACACAGCATTTCTTCATTTGACGACATTGGAATCGACTTTTTCGAAGAGGTCTTTAGTTATATATCACCGGACTATGGTAATTTTGGTAGACTTAGTTATTTTCAACCCCTGTAGTGACTTCAAATCAACCTGCTTGCAAGCGCTTCCAGTGTATTCTTCAATGGTTGTCAGACTATCTTGACACCCCTCTCAATCATATAAACGTTGATTCTCTCGTAGTTTGTGATCCACTCACTTTGCACAATTTGCTTGAAATTCTCGATCTTTGCGTAGATGCAAATAGGACCTCGACTGTTTACTCCTCTAATTATAAGCTAAACAAAAGGTGTGCTTCTCTTATTTTATGATAAATTTGAATTTGTCAATGCGATTTTGTTGATTTTTGGCTCATTTTTGGGAACTAATGGCTGTTTATCCCCCTTAACGTAAATGTAGTTCCCCTTTCCCTATTTTGTCAATCTATTTATAAACTTCGAACTAATAGTGGATTTAACAGTTCTAAGATCGTAGGCTTCTCCTCCTTATTACCTTGTCCAAATGCTTATTTAATAACGCCAGCAGGCATAAATTATGGCCATTGTTCTCCCTTGTGCTCTAAAGTTCAGGAAATGGAGCACAATCAGGACTAGAAATGGATGCAGCTCTAGAACGGAGTCGTTTGAATTACCTAAGCTGCAAACTTGCGGAAATGTTTCCCCCTGAAGTGAATGAAACACCACTCTCACCATCAATTGAATTAGAGCCCAACGCACCTCCAAAGAGACTCAACGCCTCTGGACCCCGTGTGAAGTTTGTGAGTGGAGCAGTCGTTGACTTGATTCTACCTTCCGACATCAAGTTGTCCATGCATAACTATCCCATATTTTTTGTAGGTTGACGCGCCGCACGTGATAGCGCCTCTTTCAGCCGATCCGCCTCATTCTTCGCGATCGATTCTCCGAGTGGTGGAGAGGCCGTTGCGGCAAGGCTTAAGATGTAGGCTTCCAACAACCCTGTGTGCGAAAATGCAACAATATTTGCGACTGTTGCACAGTGTGCCCCTCAACAAAGTACCTAGTCAGGACCCCAACACGCTCCTCCAAGAACTGCTGAAGCATTTGGATCTGCTGGAGATCTCTAGGGAGACACAGAACTACATCAAGCTTAAATTGCGTGAGTTTTGGTCGATTATTGTAAAAGGAATAAACAAGTCGAATAGCGCACTTGCTGTTTTCTCGGTGGCTGCACGCTGGTGTGGGACATCAAGCATCCACTATGAACTTTAAACACGGGTATTAATTGTGTGCTTGGACAATTAATATACTCTTTATGACACATTTAAATATGTCCTTATTTTACAAAAGTGATTTGTAAGGGTACAGAATTGCTCCAAAACTCACTCCCAGAGGCCTTTTTATCAGCTCGGAAGGACCTTTGAATACTTTACCTCACTTCTACACTATAATAATTAAGAATTTTTAAAATTTCCTTCCCTTTATCCTCCGCAAAAGCACTTTTGAGGCCTTACCATAGCTCTTACTATCATACTACTTGGCCGTATTCAAGATGCAATGACATTTAAGGGAAAATATGAAAAAAATGAAAGGGAAATATATTCGGAGCTAGACTTTAACTGTTTTGGTTGAGGGTCGGTTATTTTCAGTTTTGAGCTTCTCACACTTTTCCAGATTTGTGGCAAAGGAATATGCTTGAGTATCTATTTTTTATCAATTAATGTATGATCGCTTATCAAAGGCTGTTATTTTTCATGCCGTCAAATTCACCAAGATGAAAGGAGGCTTTTGATATCTTATTTTCACTTGGCTCTTCGAAAAAATAACATCTGCTTGCTAATGTGAATAGGACCAAGTATAAACTCCCCCTCAAAAACATCCTGGTCCATAGTAGAGTGCGCGGCTGTACAGTTATCATTGTCTTTTCAAGTCCTTGAATAATCATCGATACTCAGTTGTACGATAAGCTAGCATCATTTTGCCATCTTACAGTGAACAGGAAATTAATGGAATGCTTTCATGCATTTTCGATAGCATTTACAGTATGGTGATTGTAAAAATTGGAAGGTTTGTGATTACTACACCATGCAACCACCGGCGCGCTGGAGCACGTACCCGGTGTAACAAAGGCGATGATATGGATTCCCATCCCCCATTGTACTTATCGTTCATGCTACAGCTGGACCTACCGTAGATGTTCAAAAATCACTCCGAAAGAGCGGTAGATCCTCCGGAGTGATTGATAGGAATCCGTTCCAACTTAGCCTTTGGAGTTTTAAACTGAGTGCGACAAATTTATGTAGAGATGGTTATAAAAAGGCATTCGTTTTTCGAATTTGGTTTCATATGGAGAGAAGCTGACAACTAAATTGGATTGCATGGCGAATTCGTTGTTTTGCGTATTGCATAGAATTGCTCTTGGATACCACGCGGGCCGCTGCCTCTTCGTACAGATGGACTTGTAGTGAGCGGCGGCTGGAGGAGTTAGCGGATCGTCAACGGCGACGCATAGAGCTGATGGAGCGCCAGGCGGCGGACGCGGAGCGAATGCTTAGTCTTCGAGACTCGCGAGCCTTTAAACGCCTCCTCCTCAATGAGCTGCGGCAGCGCCGGCGTTGGGAGGTACTTGACCGATACTTCTGCCTTCGCCACGACGAACACCTCCGTGCACTTACAGCCGCTCGCAAGGTTCAGGAGGAGCAGGTATGTGGTTTCTCAACGATAGCTGTCTTGTGTTATTATCTTCGTACCAACGATGTTGCGATCGGCTGGTTCAATTGTAGTCAGAGTAAAGTACAAGGTGCAGTAAAAGTGACCTATCACAAATCTAGATGGCAAAGCTACTTTCCACACCTTTACGAACATTTTAACTGTAAAACATGCTAGAAAGTGTAAGGAAACAACACTAGTCCCGTAAAGCAATAAGCGTTGATGAGTTTCTGTGCTTTGACAGAATACTCAATATTATCTTAGAGGTGTCTTGCTTTGAAGCGCCAACCTAAGATAAATCGCATGAAGAACAGACACTTCTTCTAAAATGACTTATTATTGCACTGTATTTCCGCTAAGATTGTTAAGGAGGCGTTTGACGCCGCTTTGGAGAGAGCCCGCCAGAACAGGATTGAGAGGAATAATTTGAGATGCGAGGTTAGACGGAAGGAGATCGAACTGCAGAACCTCCTCATCTCAAATCTCGAAAATCGGTGACCTTTTTTTATTACCTTTGTTTAATAATCTTTTCAAGGTGAAAATAATACGTAGACTTCTCTTTTGGCAAAATTTGCTGTTTGAAGTCCTAACAAGGGCGTGATTGTTGAGGATAGTTAAACTTTAATCCATTGCTAGCTTAATCGAAAGACGCAAAATCCATCAGTTCTTGCTATTTGCTGACTCCCCTACACTATCAAAATTTTCAGGCAGGAAGAATGTATTACGTTTCTGCATGATGAACAGAGCAAGTGTCAGGCTGAGATGGATCTCCAGGCAAAATCCATTAAAATGGTATGTGTTTTATATGAACGCCAATGGTTATTATATTGATCACTATTTTTGTGGTGTTTAGGATAACTTGCGAGAGAAAGTGGAACTCCGTCAACAGCTAACGCGACAGATCAAGGAGCTAGAAGAAGCGCTTCTGAATCAATTGAAACCGCAAAACCCGAGGGAGTGCAGTGAGATTCATGGGGATCACAATTGGTCAAACTAAACAATCGCTCCAAGCCGTACTTCAACCTGTGCGCTCATTATCATGGTAGAATTTGCGAATCTGTATTTTATTGTAAATAAATGGTGTAATACGCCTGTTGCTTGCCTGAATATCGGTTTATTTTATGGGCCCTCAGTTGGGTAGTTAGCGTTAGTCGGGCAATCTGGCCTTTGTGCCATACAGGTATTTCCATCCCCTTTTGCTCGCCTAATATGTATAGAGGTCCCGCTCGAGTATTGCTTCGTCTTCAGGGAGGTCTCATGGCGCTACGATTTGAGGTTTCCATTAGCGATATGATTTAAATTTGAACTCTCTTGACAGTGATGAGGCGGAGGAAATTTGAGGGCACTAGACTCTGTTTAGGGGCGTGGGTTTGACACCAAGTGAATTCACTATCTTGTCAACGACTTCAGAATCCGCCTTGATTCATACGCGTGCTAGTTGTCAGCCTAAGCCGATGGAATCAATGAGGTCATTAACATTACATTGCGACACAAAGCTATGCTGAGACTTTTACAGGCTGTTTAACTGGGCAATTAGCCTAGCCTTGACAGACTGTTTCCTTTTCGTGGCATAGGCTTTGGAGCCATGCTAACTGACTTACTCTTTCTGCACCTTAGAAGTATGCGTTATTTCATACCACATTGGCTTATTACGACTGCAGAGTAGGCAAGGGAGGGTGTAGCACCTTGTTTCCTTAACTGCCGGTTTCGGCTACGAGCATTTGGGTGAATCGGCCTCTGACCCACCCCAGCACTTCCATTCCCTTCTGTTCGCCGAATACATGCTCCACCGAAGCATAATGTCGCCTTTCGTCGTCAAGGTAATCTGCAGGCGCTACAAAGAAACAGCCATTTCAAACAAATTGGGCAACTGAACTAGGAAGTAAGGCAAGATAAGATAAAATTTTGTCTGATCAGGTTATCGAAAGTAATGTATATGTAGAAAAGAAGTCCTCAAAATATTTTGTTGAAGTCAGAAAAACAATCCGTCGTTTACATTTAGAAGCATTTTAACGTAATCGCGCAAGCGCTAATAAGGTAGGCGTTTGAGTTCTTTTTTACAGTATTCTGTGCTAACATATTTTTGTTCATTTCAACGTCGCATCATAACAACGATATAAACGTGATGGCGCGAAGCCAGTGGCAAGCGGGATTTTCGGGGAGGTGTGTTAAGCAAAGGCTTGTGAATGTTTACTGTGATTGGTGTGGTTGGAAGCTGAAAAATCGTGTTGAACCCTTTTTTGAATAATACCAAAACAAGCTAATTCGCAGCAGATTTTCTGCTCAAACCTAGTGGCTCTTTTTTGCAGCTGAAGTTTATATTTTTTTGACACACGATTTTTCTAATATTGTAGCTCTACTTTGCTCTCGTTATAAGTAATTCTGCGCTAGCTACAAGACTTACGATGATGGCGTCTAGTGTATATGACTTTTTCAAAGACGAAGTCCCAGTCGACCCACCTGTTGCAGCAAACCCCAAAGATGAGCTTTATTCTCTCTGCGACGATCCTATGACGGAACCAATGAAGCTGATAAATGAGAACTTAAAGTTTGAGGACAGCCAAAAGTTGCGTGGGTGTTTTATCGAGAATTCTGGGTTTCTTGTCGTCGGGGTCATTGGCCTCCAGGTGAACAAAACTAACTGAACTTTATCAACTACTAGGACTTCCTGTCTCATTAGCTTCCCTCTTTCAGGGTGTTGGCAAGTCCTCTGTAGCTAATTTGTTTGCAAATCGGTTGGTTGAGGGACCTCCTTTTGATGGTCCCTTCCCAGTGCAAACACTGGACTCTCTAGTCGAGGGCTACCCCAGAACTACAGCAGGAGTGGACATATACGTTACGCAGGACCGCATTATCCTACTTGACACTCAACCACTTCTCGATTGGTCGCTTACTGATCTCCACATACAATATAATCTCCGCACTCAAAAGCAGCAGCAACAGCGAGATGAACACCAGGAAGTCGTTGAAGTCACTGGAGGCTCTTCAACCTCGGGAAAGTGGTCTGTTGACGGTTTCGCCGAGATCACCTCTCTCCAAGTATTTGTTTCCTCAGCTTTAAGCGATTTTTCATCCAAATTTCATCAACTGCCTCTTTAAACAATATTAGAAACTGGAGACTTAGAAACGCAAGGGGAGCCAACGCCCTAGGAGTGGGTGGTTTAATCGCATGATTAAATAGTGAATATTCTGTGGGAAAAAGTTTCGTTAAATGTCTCATTTCAGCATGAGGTTATGACAAAGTGCCTTTGTTTTTTCGTCAACATTGAGTGGATACGAATTTTACCATTTCAGCTAGTCTCCTTCCTCGTGAGTGTGTGCCACGTGGTTGTGTGCGTGCAGGATAACCTCAGCAACCCATTCGTTCTGCGTCTGATCGATCGTGCCTTCGGCTGGAAGCCCTTGATCTTGATTGACGATATTGTCACTACTCCCAACTTGGGCGGGAATCCGTCCATTCTGAAAGGCGGTCGGAGGCAGCCTCACCCATTGCAGGTGACGGCATTAGTGGAGTCCGAGATAGCGGATACGAAGGTAGCGAAGCCAGAGGTAACGGCGATGGAGGAGGAGGCGGAAGCGGCAGTGGAGGAGGAGGAAGAGGAAGGTGGTGTGGCGTGTGAAAATGAGGCGCCTGAATCGAACGAAACAGGTCTAGGTCAGACACCTACTACAGCCGTTAAAGTCTGCACCTCTTCTGATGCCGTTGTGGCCGCTGCCGCGGCTGCATCTGCCTCACGAACAGGAATGGGTGCCGTTGAAGAGGTGGCAGAACAGGCGGAGGTACGAGATTTTGTCAATCAATTACTACGTAAGTATGAATTTGGTTTACCTTCCCCTTTTGAGCAGTTGGGGATGTAGCCTAGGTCCTTGCATCTGTATCCTCAGGGTTGACCGACTACACGGCGAGTCTGGTGCACGTCTACAACTGTGCGCCAGTGGAAGCCTTTGTAAATCCTCGCATTGCTGACGATCGTTTGTCGGCCTATCGACGTCTCCTCACTCAGGCGTTCCCTTCGCGTCTCCAACTGGCCTCGCTGGTGAAAATGGGCCCGCGCATTCTCCAACGTCACATGCTTTCTCGACAAAAGCGTCTTCATGAACAGAAGCAACAGGTGGCGACCACCACAGCAACCACATCCAACGTAGATATGGGTGGGCTGACCAAATATGTGCTGATTCTCCTCGATCCATATTAGTCTTACTTCATTATCCCACTCTACCTACACTGAAAAGCTAGACAAATTTTCTAATTCTTATTTGCTCATAGTTCCATTAGTAGTTCCAATCAAGTGGCGTTTGACTACAATACGCAGGCGATTTGATCCTTTAGCAGTGTGGTATGTTACACCTATTTCTCTGCAGATGGTGAGATACAACTGATATCAGCAATCGATTTGACAGAAGAACAGAACAAGCGTGAAATGTGAGTACAACTTGAGTAGTTTTCAATCAATGGCATATGCTTATTCAACACAAGAGTTTTACTTAAGATCTGCAATGAAAAATGAGGCGTCTATGGAAGCAACAGAGGCAGAAATAATAGCAGAGTGCTGTGAGGAGTTGGAAATGGTGAATAAAGGAGCGCAAAATCACCGGAAAGGCGTGGGAAAGCCCTGCGCCACTACCACTGTCACATCCGTACCAGGGTCGATGTCGAAGGCAGTACCTAAGTGCACCGCAGGGAAGGTCTTTGACGGCGAGGATCGAGTAGCAGCCCTCAGAGATTTCTCACGGTGCATTACGGAAGGTCGCAAGACCCACCTTGAGCCTTCCGCGTCGATCTCCTCGCCTCGCCTCTTCCTCCTTCCTGCAACCAACGAAAAGGGTTTGTCTAGAAACTTGCATTTTTTCATTGATGCAGACTTTGAAATACTTCTGTTGCTTTTGCTTTTAAGTGCAAAAGTATAAATTAGTACTAATTTTTGCAGTAGCCCTTCGGTAGTGCATTTGAGCGTTCCTAAAATGCCATAGTATCCAAGGCAGGGTTGATGGCATAGTGATGTGCTTATTTTTGTATAATCCTTATGGTTACCTGTCAATTGTGAAATAAAACGAAATGCTGGAGATAGCTATTGCACTGATTTTTTAATGCTGTCTATTGAAACCAAAAGAGTGGAGTGGTGCATGGGTTTTTCACACAGGTGAGGTTGCGTTCGGTAGCCCAACGTACATGCAGTGTGCCTACCTGCTGCAGGAGGCCATTCTCTCCACTCCAAGACACCACCCTGCGCCCTCTCGCTCGAACATGACGGAGCTTCAGTGGTTCGAGTTTGCCCGACAGACTTGGAACGGCCTCGCCCCTACTAGCTCGTCGTCGTCATCCTCCTCTTCCTCCTATCTCAGCGACTATCACCGCCTCCTTGTCAGCAACTCTCTCTGATACTAAGCCGTTGCTCTCTACCTCTTTTTTCGATGTCTTTTTATTAATGCTTCTTTTACCCCAACCCAGTGCTCTTCACACATCCGAGGATTTGATATTCAGTTTATGATAGTACATTGTAATTTGCTGTGGAAAATGTCTGTCGCTGTTTAACGTGTATATGGTGCGTACCCGATGATTCTCTCACATGTGCATTCTTTGTGAAAGATGGGAGATCTCTGGGGAACTATTCGGATGAGTATCGTGACATATTTTGTGGTTCGGCAACCACACATTTTAAGCGGATATCATGATATTCACAAGTTGTCCAATCGCCTTGTCAAGTTTCTGGCAAAACGATTGTGGTGGCTGTCTCAATCAAATGTCTGAAGGTCGAGCACAGAGGAATCATGGGTAGTTGGAACTGGTCAGATTTTTTACTTTACCCTTCTTAACAATGGCCGATGTTGAGTCCCAGGAGGTGGTCGCGAGAAAACGGTTATGGTTAAGCACACAATGTGCTGGGAATGTCATTTTGGGGGCTCAGGAGTGCGTCGACTTCATGATTTTATGGTGGCCGGTCGTTGCTTGTAGGTGGGACTCATTCGAGCCTGCCACTTTTGCAGCACGAGGCGCAGTCGCATCAGAAGCAACTGTCCAGTCTTCTTCTCTCCCTGTGGCAAAATGCGTGGTATTCGATGTTGCCACTTCTGCGTATCAATCGTCTCTCCTTAACCATTTTTACAAAAGATTTCATGCAACGAATGCCTCTACCTTTCCTTCTTTGTCGGAAGTAACGGCTTCCCTTCCCCAGCACCATCCCATTTGTTCGCGGCCATGATCAGCATCGAGGTACCCTTTCCACTGCCCTCTGTAAGAAGCATGCATGGTAAAATGCCATTTTCAGAGTAATTTGTAAATAAGTTTGGACTACTTAGGCAGTGCTGTTTTTGAAGAAATGTGGACGACAACGATGAGAAGTTGAGTAGTAATCTGGTTTAAAGGTGACCTGTAGGTCAAGGACATCCTCCTTAGGGTATCCATGCTTACAGACTGTAGAAAGGTTAAACAATCGGAGGGTGGCACGAGATTCCACGCTGTCCTAGGCCGTTCACCCTCGAGTTCTCGCTGTCAAATTGGTGACTTAGCCACAAGTGATCTCGAATTCATTTTACAAATTGGTTGCTGTAAGTGCATTAGAGATGGCTTTGCTCAACAGACGCCATCCTATTTAGCTAAAGAGAATGAAGAGAATTCAAGCGGCTCATCCCAAACCCCGTCTATGTAAAATTTACTGTTGACTGCATTGAGGAATCTTTGAAATGAAGCAATTACTCCACTACGTAGATTAAACAATGTACAATGCAAAAGGGTCTCTCACCATCTCCATATTTAGGCTAATCTGCATTTTAATGGCAATTAACAACCCATTTTCGCGTAAAAACTAACCCATTTGAGAACTTCATTTGTTGATGTAGATTACGCACATGTAATAATCGAAATAGCGCTTGTAAGGACATTTTATAATCTAAGTGTTAGCTAAAGAGTAGCGTTCCTTTTCGTATAGTCATTGTTGATGTTAACTATAAGGGTTTTTGGTCTGTGTATAAATCGCAGTACAGCCATACTTCATTGTTGTCTTGGTGACCTCAATTAACACCTTAGGATGCGTTGCGAAGGGAAGTCTACGTGGCCACTGCAATCTTGCACGCTAAAAACGAAAAAACAGGAAGTAGAATGTGCACAGTTATTTCTACTAAGTAATTCAAATTAAACGTAAGCTGAGATAACGGTTATTTCCAAAAAAAACCCATTTTAAGTTTTGTGAAGGCGCCAATTACAGGTCTTCGGGTTCACCAAGCCTGTTGACAGCGTCTGTGCAATTACTAGAAGGCGAAGTGATATCACTAGCCAGCAAAATGACTAGGGCTCCAGTTGTGCTTTTTTAGTGCTCTCCTTCACTTTGTCCTACACCCAGCACTGGCAGCTGGGCCAAATCGAAAACACGACCATCTAATCTGTTGGTTTTACGGTGATAAACTCCAAGTTAACAGCAGCCGGACAATTAAGATCAGACCGGTTCTTTGATAATGCTTGCTTGATTAAAAGACTTTTACTTGAGGAAGTACAGTAAGTTATAAGGTCTTAGTTCATTTTTTTTTGCAATTTCTGGTGCCTTTATTTGCCACAATTTGAATGGGCTTAGTGGTAAGTTTGAAATCTCAAAGACTTATTATAAGCTTCCCATTGACTGAGTACCACTTCTTCTGTTGTTTATTCTTACCTAAAACACTCTTGGCTCGAAAAAAACGCTACTGCAAGCCATAGCCAGAGACTGCAATTCGAAAAGCATTAACTTTCTCTTGTCACAAGACAATTAAACAAATAAATTAGCATGGTAACTGAGTGATTCGTTTCACAGGGTTCTGCAAAACTGCCACCGAGCTCCGAAGGTTGTCGCACAATGACTCTTGGAATGCGTATCGAATGGACTTAGCTGGCGAGCGCTTTCAATGCCGCAGTGACTGGCAGTCGCTAATGCACAGTAATCATAGCAAGCTCTATTTTTCGTCTATTCACCACCTGACAAATTAATTGAGCAGGTCATTCACACATTTGATTAGCATAGAAATGGGTTAATACCAGTATTCTCTCCTCCCTCCGCCAGTCTGAAGACTGTTTCGTCCCACAATTCTGTTAAATATTTCGATTTCGAGTATGGTCCTCAGACCCTTGGCGGAATGAGTGCCGCGATTAGAAGTGGCCAAGGTGAAAAACACCGCTTTATCTATGAATAACATAATCACTAATTTAAATAATTATGTACGAAGAAAAACTTCAACATCCTTTACATCCTCCTTCAAAAAGATTATTTTACTCTTCACAGCTGCAGTTTTTAGCGGCATGTCCTTCTCAAAACCACAGAATAGGTTATTACGCTTCTAGCAATCCTCTCTCCCTTAGGCCCAACACTGAAGTGGTTGTTGCTGAGGGCAGAGAAGAAAGTCCGTAGGCACAGGAGTTTCGAAGTGCCAGTTTACTTCACTCTTCCAACTGATGGTCCTGTGGCAAGACGCGTGTCAAATGCCTCTGGTGTACGTCCAGAATTGAAGTTAAATCATGACAAGGAGTAAATATGCACACGACGGCGATGCAAGGGATGCAGTGATTAGAAGTGAGGATTGTACGATCAGATACATAAAACATAGTATCCATCGTCCATGCAGTGTCCTCGCTCCTTGCATTTTCGACTGACAAACTTTCACTACAAGCCTTTGCCTTCGGGTATTTCTAATCCAATATCAACTATCACTCAATCTGCATCATGAAAACCCTTGCAATTTTATTGCCTCCATCAAGTATCCATAACCGAATGATGCCCTCAATCCATTTCTCAGACCATGCTCGTAGCGCCCTAGTTGTTGAATCAGATGTATTTCACGTCAATTCTTGTGGACCGTTTGCATCTATATATCGGGTTTTCTATTATTTACCAACAGTTAAATCATAACGGAATGTTAAATGTACTTGGTTCAGAAATGTTAACGTTGGAATATAAGTTGGCGTTCCATCCTCCTTAAGCTTTAGGAACGGCACAGATTATTGACAAATTGACAGTTTGACAAATTTACACAAATAAATAATAAACTGCTCAAAAGGATAAGAAGTCGGCGCATGGTAGTTTGTTATTTTTGAATGCAGGGATTGCTAAGGCACAGTAATCTAGATAAATGAGATTGTGCATAATATTTTGATCCCACGGCGACCTGCGGATGCCACTGCATTTAATTTACTTCCCATCTTATGTACTTTTGCATCTGTGGCAATTCATATAAATTAAAAGGAATGGCAATAGGATCAAGTGATTTAGATGACAGCTCACCCCAAGTATCAAATAATCCATTTCTATTACACTCTTCTATTTTTTTTTATACCGGAAGCTGCATCACGATCTCGTATCAATGTTTAAAAAGGAGGTGAGAGCTAAAATTTGAGCCCGAGAAACCTGTTCCACCCTGATGTGTTAAACATTCTATTTATAGCAAAATACGAATCCTCACAATGATGGCGATGCTTGATCACCAACTGGAAGCAAATAATTTCTGATAGTCATCAAATTCTACATAAAACCATTTCTGAAAAGACTAGCTCGCCAACCAAAGGCATCCTGAAGTATACAAGGCCACATACCACAACCGCTGAATAAATGGCAATGAATACACCATCACGAATTTTCCGTAAATTTAAAATAGATAAAAAATAGGCAATCATTATGCCAAAATTTTGTTAAAGCTTGTCAAATGGCTGAACTTGCGATTTCTTGGTGACGTCGAAGTGTTCAGGATGACGATAGACGACCAGTTGTGCCATGTTGCGACATTTTCCACCACCATGCATTCAATTTATCCACAGGCTTCCCACTCAGCACACATAGGTGGGAAATTGCTGTCCAGTGGTGTCGACCACCTACTTAAGCACTTGGCTTTAGGGCTGCCTCAATGAGTGGCATGACCCTGATCCTCACCACAACCGGAGACCAAGTGGGAGGGGATTTGCAATGGGAGAATAAGTGTACGCAAAGTGAAATCGAGCACACCTTCAGGGAATGTGACGATGCTCCAAAATTGTTCTTAACCCACGTCACACGATTAACTCACTTCCAGTGTGCCCCTCCATGCTAGTTGGGAGGACATTAACTTGTTTCTTCTTCATTCCTCATCATCAACATGCTTGAGATCACATATTGTAGGTTACTGGTCAAGACAGACTCGAACATCGAAAACAAAGCAGTGGATAGTTGTGAGGCAAGCACTCCAACTCTCACTGATCCTCTCTGCCTCAGTCGCGTACCACGGTAGAAGCAGCAGCAGTGGAATTGATAAAACACTTCAGGCTTATTGCATAAAATGTTTCCTTTAGTTTTAAGAGGTTTCTTCTCAACTTACTCTCTCAGCAGTTTATAGGTGATTATCTGTGGTATATCAACTGATTAACTCACTTCCAGTGTGCCCCTCCTTTAAAACAGATGTTATTTTGACCACGCTAATGAAGTCTGAAGTCGCAAATCATGTGTAATACCTTTAGTTGATTCTAGTTTTGATTTCAAACATGCAAAAGAAGATAAGCAGAGGTAAAGTTCGGCGTATGCATTTTAATTAAAGGAAAATTTGCCACCATCGCTTCGTGTCACTGCTTAGAGGGCACGTTAGAAAATAGAGGCACTGGCAGTTAGGACAAGTGTAAAGATACCTCTTAACTTCATCCCTATGCGCATCAACTCTGCCGGAGGATTTCCACCGAAGGTTTTGTCAGGATAATTTTCTACTACACCTGTGAGGGTGGTTTGCCTGTGGGAGGTGGTTGGGTTTCACATGGCAAAAGGCCCACCTCCAATAGTATTTTAGGATCTGCTGATAAGAATTTTATTTTTTTATGAGTTAGAATGCACCGCGATTATTCCCTAGACATAGGGAAAGAAATGAAGCTGAGCCATGGTAAAGAAACAACCTGTCCTACAAGAGGTGTATCAACGGATAACAAACGCGGAGGATAAAACTTCGGTTAATGCGCAGTTATAATTGAGGAAAAAGAATTAGGCGCTTACTTAGACCAAAAGCAAGAAAGAAGACGTGGATTCTATATACATGGACAACTAAATGGTGAAGATAAATACGAAAAGATTTCGGTGTCAGCTAAATTTTGGCACTGAAACAAAGTAATTGTAAAATTCGAAAATGGCTAATGTCTTTTTAATTTCTTCGGACTGAATTACCTCAGGCAAAAGTCTCCTTTCTTTTGATTTTTTTAAAATAGGCTCTTGAGGGCCGAATCAGTTGGAAGTAAGTGGCCTAGCAAGTGTTAGACTTGAAGGGGTGTGGCTTTGAATGCGAAAGAAACAAACAGAATGGGCAAACTGAAAGAAAGTAAGAAGTAGCCTAGTAGGAAACACAGTGAGGTAGCACTCGGAATAGCATTAGAAGCCATCAACAACCCACATTAGCGATGCTGATGCGACAGCCACCGAGGTATCATATTCAGATTCGGTCAAAAATAAAGATGGTGCATTAAACAGACTCAGTTTTGCAGTTTTACTGGGAAAACGTTAAGTAGATGGCTAGGCTCCGCAAAAATAATGCCACACATTGAGTTTGCCTCACTGAAGATGCAAACACTGAATTCAGCGGTTTGGTCCGATGAGCGTTGCCTTTGATCAGTGGAACTCATAGCGATGGTCCAGGAATATTATTTTAAGTGAATTAGCATCTAGCATGGAGAAAATCGACCGACAATGGTCCGCAATGTCGTGCAAACACTAGGTAGTCTGCAGTCGCGTATCCACTGCCTTGTCTTGGCCTCACTCTACTCACGACATCCTCTTTTCTTGCATAGACACCAAAGCGTAAACTTCGTTGCGATTTTTTTACATTCTTGAAAAGGAAGTGCTCTCACCCAGAGATGATTGGCCGACTGTTTCCGAGCCGACCTCCATTTTAGGGAGATTTGTATTCAAGTCTTGAGGTAACTATTCTTCTTTGCCAAATATCATGCTTGGGTATGAATGTGTACTAACTCAGATGGATAGCACAAACCTTCAAGTACGCACCTGAAATGGACTGTTTGCACCCCTACCTGACCTACCAATCTATCACAACGTTGTCCAAGATTTGAGTATCTGTGCACTCTTACTTCCCACTCGGATTCCGTTCGACGCCCGCTTGTGTGTGGGACAGAGAGTTCGGTCATGAAATCGCGTACGGGACGGATGCGATGTTCAATGCTCTTATGAACGCGTCAAGCCCACACTCCGTTGGAACAAGTAATTACCAAGGCATCAACAAAAGGCACTTACTTAAATACCTTGGAAATGATTTAAAGGAAAGTCGCTCTTCTGCTACAATCACCATCTTCCTTTCCTTATAATCTAGTTGACGCAGACTGTGAACGATGACATTATATGGGTTGTCTGTTACATTCAACACTAGAGCTACATCTTACCGTCCCAATTTATCACACACAGATTCAGCACTGCCACGTTTTTGACTCCAAATGAAAAGGGAGAAAGGAAATGTGTGAATTAGCTAAAAGTGTCAAAACACTGCTCAAGTGCGGTTCTATCACGTGACGTAGTTGATGAACGCCCAAGATATCGTTGGTCAATTACTGACTGGAAAATTAAAAAGGCGGATAGTGTGAAATGTGCAGACAACTAATCCATAAAACTCACCAATAAAGTGGATAGGCTAAAAAGACGTTCTGGTAGGATATGGCACAAAACTTGGATGCTGTTGTGCAAATCTGGTACAAAAGTAAACATGCTTAATAGATACATAAATTTTGGCATGAGGGAAGTTCCAGTGCTTTATCTCGAGTGGTCGAGTTGATGCTGGCGAGGTCGTGTGGTGCGTTATCGGTGGAGGTGGTGGGGGCGTCATTCGCAGCAGCAGTGGAGAAGGTACACTTTTCCACATGTCGAATGAGCAGACTGCGACGAGTGAATGATCGGGGACAGTTAGGGCAGCGACAGCGCTTCACCGTCAGGTGAGTCTGCATGTGCGCTCGCATGTTCGAACGATCCGCGAAGGCACGTTGGCAGGTGGGACAAACAAAGGGCTTTTCGCCTGTGTGCGTTCGCTCGTGACCCTCAAGCAGCCAGTTGCGTGAGAACGCCTTCTCGCAGTAGTGACATTTCCACGAGCGCGAGTGACTTCGCTTATGCATTCGCAGTGAAGCGGAGCTGTTGTATGTCTTGTTACACTTCTGACATTTCCATGCAGCTCGTTCTTCTTCTTCCTCCTCTCCCACTTCTTCTCCCCCTTCTTCATCATTAGCCATTTCAGCAGAATTTGTGAAGGAGCCAACCCTGTTGTCATTCTTGTCGTCATCATTCCCTCCACTATCTGTAGTGTGTCCTGCGACTCTGCTAGTAAGAAAATCAGGAGCCTTATTGGTCGGATTGGACACACTTGTGTTCAGCAGATTAAACGGATTTGCTGAATACAAGCAGTAACACGAAGTAAGGTAGGCGGTTTGCAGAGTAGTATCAACAGGCAGCAATGGAAGAGAGTGGGCATAGAGATGGAGAGGTGTGGTGGCATCATAATTAACTGGTAAAGGTTGAGACTGCGAAGGTGCTACGACTGCATTGACCGAAGAAGTGAGCGATGAGGTTGCAGGTAGTAAGGGATAAAGGGTGGGCATATCAATGGCGAGAACCTGTTCATTGTCCCCACTGTCAGGTTGTGATGTTGATGAGGTGTTGTAATGATGCACTGAAAAAGTGCTGAAAGAATTCACCGTTGTGGCTGAGGATGGTGATGAGAGTAGGGAAGCAATGTCAAAGGAGCTAAAGCGTCTCGATTCACAAGCGTACGTAGCTTCGTCTTTGGCGTTTAAATTGGGAGGCTTTGGCAACTCTCGTAACGTAGGTGATAGACCCAATATGCTTGCTATGGCAAAGTCTAAGGGGAGAAGAAGAAGTTGTAGCATTGGTGTAAGAAAATGCCTAAAATCCAATGGTAGAGAGAATCGAACAAATCTACTTTTGATTGTCTCAAAAGTAGCATAGGTGATAATTAATCAGAAGGAGAATGGGCATCTCACCGTGTTTCATGGTTCGAAGGACCTTCAGCGACGAGCCATGGATCAATATCCGCCTTTTTATATCACATCCTCAATTTTTCATTGGTCTCAACTCCTTCGACTCATTGGTCAATGGTGAGCAATGGGGATTAGTAAGCACGAACCAATGGTTGAGTCGGAGAGGCGCTACACCTTGAATGGGGGAACTCACTCACATTCCCTAACAGTGTTGATCGATGCCGTCTCCCGTTCGATGGAGACTTCTTCTCAGGCACTCAAAATTCACTCACCTCCACTTCAACGTCCGTTCATTATTTTGACTCCAAATTAAGTCTTTATATCAGAGCTACAAAAAAAGTACAATTTGTTTGCTTCCTTGCCTCATTTTTCGTAACTTTTGTCCACAAACGCCATAGTCCAATTGGGGCAATTGCAGATCTAGGTGTTTGCAACTTCTGTTTACGGTGGTAAGAGTAGAGGTGAGCAAGCGATCTCGCTTCTAGGTGAGCCCCAGTACGAAGGCACCTCCTTCGTAGTGTTTCCCCCTCGTGCCTGTGGGAAAACCAATAAATCAATTAAAGGAGACGCGAGACGCCACGTGGCTCTGGGGCACCCGCCCTCACCAAATGCTACGTGATGTGTGTCGAGGATGGAATCCCAAAACAGGGAAAACGTTTTCCCGTTTTACTCCTCAAACATTGTCTTGCAATTCAGGCCTGTCCCTGATGCGGCTTTTGGCCAGCATATCTGCACTCCCTTTGTGGGATAGATTGTGGTACTGCAGCGCAGTCCCCTCAAAATGGGGTGTGCTTTGATGTGCCTAAAAATATCCTGAAGGCTTTAGAATGCGCATTACCCATCGGTTGCTGCCGAATTAACTCTGCATTTTACAATCTGCATTGTTAGGACTCAACGATGACAGGTCTCAATTGCCTTAAAAAGCATTGTTCTAGAAAACTTTCCAATAGTGCCTGCTATCGATGAGGCGGTTATAAAATATTTATTGCTCAGTTTCTTATTTTTGGTCAGATTTGGCAGCTTGTAATGGCATGTCCTTCTCAAAACCACAGAATAGATTATTACGCTTCTAGCAATCCCCTCTCCCTTAGGCCTAACACTGAAGTGCTTGTTGCTCAGACCGAGGAAAAAAGTCCGTAAGCACAGGGATTCCAAGTGCTAGTATGTTTCGATCTTCCAACTGATGGTCTCGTAGCGAGGCGCGTTTCAAATGCCTCTGGTGTACGTCCAGAATTGAAGTGAAACCATGGCAAGGGGGTAAATATGCATACGAGGATTGTACGATCGGATCTATTAAGTTCAGCATGATAGTCACAGTGTTGGATGGAGCAACAGTCGATACGTGACTGTTTTATTTTCAAGTTATCATCAAAGCAAGATTACTTGCACGCATTGGTGAATTATCAAATGTGTAACATGGTCGTCGTCTGCCATAGCGATGTCAGGGGGAGTTATGGATGGCATGTCAGGTGTTAGTGACCAGACAGTCATAATTACGAATGGGGCAAGATTATTTAGCTTGTCCATGACACTAGTCTTTGCAACCAGTCTCACATGCGTTACATACAACTTCACACCTAATCACACCCTAAATCACCAAAGCGCTCTTCTTATTCGACAAAACAACTGGCGCTACCCACTGAGTAAAAGGGAACTGAATTTTGCAGTTCCATCAGACAAAGTTTATGATGTGGTGTTTGATGGCCTAGCAGTACCTTCCACATTTAACAATTTAATTGCGCGGCTTACTTGAAAGCACTGACAATCATCGTCCCACTTTTCTATCAAAGAACGGTAAGTATCGTCATGCGAAGTGGTTGATATACCACAGATAATCACCTATAAACCACTGAGAGAGTAAGTTGAGAAGAAAACTCTTAAAACTAAAGGATACATTTTATGTAAGAAGCCTGAAGTGTTTTATCAATTCCACTACTGCTGCTACTTCTACCGTGGTACGCGACTGAGGCAGAGAGGATCAGTGAGAGTTGGAGTGCTTGCCTCACAACTATCCACTGCTTTGTTTTCGATGTTCGAGTCTGTCTTGACCAGTAACCTACAATATGTGATCTCAAGCATGTTGAAGATGAGGAATGAAGAAGAAACAAGCTAATGTCTTCCTAACTAGCATGGAGGGGCACACTGGAAGTGAGTTAATCATGTGACGTGGGTTAAGAACAATTTTGGAGCATCGTCACATTCCCTGAAGGTGTGCTCGATTTCACTTTGCGTACACTTATTCTCCCATTGCAAATCCCCTCCCACTTGGTCTCCGGTTGTGGTGAGGATCCGAGTCATGTCACTCATTGAGGCAGCCCTAAAGCCAAGTGCTTAAGTAGGTGGTCGACACCATTGGACAGCAATTTCCCACCTATGTGTGCTGAGTGGGAAGCCTGTGGATAAATTGAATGCATGGTGGTGGAAAATATCGCAGCATGACACAACTGATCATCTATCGTCATCCTGAACACCTCGACGTCACCCTTTTATACTCTTCCCCTCATCTAAAGTGCCTGTATGACGATGTTAGCGTCTCTTTTTTTAACGGCTGATTAAATGTTTTTTCGAGTGCAAGCACCGTATGAGAGGTCTCAGTTTCTGCAGTCCGCAAAATGCCGGGTGCCCAAATGATCCCGGAAAGACTTAGGAGTAGCTTGACACCAATGGACCTTCTGATGCCTAATTTAGGCCTCACCTCGTTAATGGCATCTGTTACTGGTGCTAACGGGCCAATTTTTGTTTCTATTATATATGTTTTTTGGATCACCCCTGTAACATAAATACATGGGCATTAGAGGTCAATATTGACCCAATGCAAAGGGTTTTGCATTTTTGGAAACATTTCTGCTCTTTTAAGTACATGCAAGTAATGGATGTATCCCACCAAGTGGACACTGGAGGAGACTTCATAATTTCTGCACTAAAAGTTAAGTCGAGATGTCTAACTGCAGCACTGAAATTAATTTTACCAGTAAACGAGTGATAGATACAATTTCAACATGGTGATTACAGGTTCCCTTGAAAATGCCTGCATGCAAGAAAAGTGTACACAGCACATACCGACATTATCAACAGGATGCTTTCAAGGAGAGCAATTAGTTACCTCATGAAGTTCATTGAGATCATTAAAAATAACCTTTGCAGGAATGGCCAGTGATAACAAATTTAATAGAAATAATTGCATGTCACCTTCGAGTGCATGAGGTATGCATAAAACGCTTCCAAAAAATGGCAAGGAGAGGAGAAACACCGCAGAACAGCGAGCCAAGTATGTTATAGAATCAGAAATGCAGAACAGTGAAGTTGAGCCTACATTAAAAATAACGTTAAAATAGACTACATTCGCAAACAGTCTTCAAGAGGTTTAAGCAGAAAATCCAAGTGAGAAATTTGTACTAGGTTTATAATTAACCTACAGCTAACTACTTTATTGGAGAATCAAACAAGCAGTTTACTTTTCAGGTTTTATGGTGATTCAAAAACACACTAGTGGAACTGTACTAAAATATAGCATCTACTAGATCTGACTTACTAGCAAGACAGCTCTTGAAACATCCGTTTGCATATCGTGAAATTCAGTTTACATCAGGGGGGCGCAAAATGTGTTAAAAATCCGTGCAAACTGGATCCAAGGTCCATTCGCGATTGTACGTCGTTTGATTACTCTATTGTTTTACAAACAAGCACTTTGTGGTTTAAGGTTTTGCCTATCCAACACCTATTTTACATGCAAAGAAGACTTATTTCAAATTCATTATTTCCTCAATTCAAGGACAACTTTAAATGGAAGCAGAGAACGAGCTAAAATCACTTCCTTATGCGGTCGCTACAATTCGTGTATTCAAGTGTCCTTGTAGCGTTCCGAGGCTCCTTTTAAGGTAAAAGAAGGCATAGTACTGGGGGTAGAATACATGTATTCTGGAAACAGAGGGCTTGGGGGCTGTTGGCACGGCCCAAAGGCCGACCAACCGGCTCAGTACAATATGGCCACCCAAGTGACCGAAACCGGCGGTTCGAACAAACAAAGTATTACAGTCCTGCTTACGAATTCGGACTGATGAATTGCATACTACTAGCCGGTAGGAAGCCGTAAGAGAGCATTTGTTCAGTAAATTTGGAGCTACAGATGCTGCCACTTAAGATGAATGCCCCAATCTTTTGGTATCCAACGTAGGTGACGTCGAGTCACATCGTGTCGCTTGGTCCTGATCGTTATAGCAATTTTGGGTTTGGCTACCTCCTCTTATCTCAGTGCTTCTCCTTTAGGAGCTGTAATTCAAACAAGAGACGTATTTTGACTTAATTCCTTTTTCTGTAACTTTTTACCAGGTGCTCGTAGTTTAGCTATGCGGACCGTGCTACTCCTCAAATTGATGTTTCGAAGCAATGACTGTTTGATGACAGTGATTCTCTGATCGTCTGGACAAATAGTTTTACATTTTAAATGACTTCCGTGATTTCCTCGCTTTTCATATTATGCATCACCATGGTAACGTGAGAACATGAACTTTGCCGCTTCTCCACCAGAATGATCGAGGAAACAAAGGCTTCAGAACAGGATGCGATTTAAGCCTTTATGTGCAGTCAATTTAAATACAACCTTAAGGTTGTAGAATTCTAAACTAAATTGTGTCGTTGCAAAGCATTTGGGTGAAGCGCAGTGGCAAATCGCACCGCCCAAAAGTGATTTAGATAGCTCGATTTCGGTGGAGAAGTGCTCAAAGCCAGCTTTATTGCAATGAGTAGGACCTTCTATTCTACCAGTTGATCAATTTGACAGGAACGTGAGTGGTGACTCAATTGCCTTAAACCTACACCAGCTCTACACCGCAAAAAAGGCATCGACTTAAAAAGACTCGCAGCATTGCACATCACCTTTATAAATTATTTCTGGCTGGCTTACATGACACAGATAATAGCTTTAGTGCTTCAATGATAAGCCAGTGAACACACCACCGATGCCTCTAAATGATCCACCACTTCTGAGGTACGATCCTCTCCCCGAAAGACCGTGATCTGTGTGGCCTTCTTGGGGATGCAACTCGAAGGTATGTACAAAAAATCCTTGCTTCAGGACCATTCAGGATTAGTGGGCCAGTGAAGAGAGGGTCCCATTTCTAGAGGAAAACACAAGGCCTCGTATCACGAAAGTAACTCTTTGAATTTGCACCTCATTATGTGATGAGAGGGAATGAGATGTAAAAGGGATGATGCTTCACCTCATCTTCTGTCTTCTCCTGATGGCTCCCATCAATTAGCATCTTAGCTTGCCATTAGACAATAGCGGTTCGGAACTAAAACTGAGGTAGAAATGGGGTTGACTAGGCGAAAATTGCAAGGATGTGTCTCATAGAGGGACAACTGCAGATTTCAATGCTTACTTTACACATGCTTTGCAGTTCACCCAAGCATGTCTCAGGCCTAGGCGATGAACGGTGATTTATGGGATTACACAAAACAATGGTACCATAGAGCGTACTATGAAAGAGCAAATAGTAATTAGTGCTGCTTCACTCAACTGCTGATTTGAACACGGGCAGCTTAGTTAACTGTTCATCGTTTATTTCAAAGAAGTAACCATTTGGTTTTAGCATAACAATGTAGTTATTTAGAGACGCATTCACAGGCTCCTCTGACAAAACGTTGCCGGTTGATCTAAGTGTTTGTGTCCGAGACATGTGTAGGATTTGCTGCGCATGCAGTGGGCGATGGGAGTTCTGTCATCGCTGACTGCTAAAAGAATGGCAGTGTTTCGAACAATGGCGGTACTTTACCACCGTGTGCGACCGTATACGCGAATACACTCAGATTTGACCGCGTTGGCAGGCTTTTCATTCATGTGCATCCACTTGTGTCCCTCGAAGAGCCAATTGAGTGAAAATGGATTGCTACATAATCGCCGATTCAAAGGTCGATTACGACTTCCCTCACGCCTTCATAGTAAATTCTCAATAGCACTGGCCTTTTCAGTCACCTCTTCTCCACGTCTTCGTATCATCATTCCTCCCACCCACGTGGTCCAGTTTATCAGAACTTTGCTGTTTTTAGTACCCTTGTCACAGTGGTTGCTGGTGCTGCTGCTAGCAGTGATGTGAGCGACAGAATTAGTAGAATCGGAAGTAACGTAGCACCGTTAAAAGTCGCTCCAAGTAACGCTAAATGGAGCATTGTGAGCAAGAGTTCAAATGGCAGATACAAAAGGACGAGTTTTCGTGACAAAAGCATTATAATTAGGTCAAAAATAAAAAGTGGAGAGAAAATTAATTAAAAAGTTGAGATTTGATTAGTAGGTGGAATTGGTGATGGGACAAATGGATTCCATGCTCGGGTTGTGGAAATCGGTATGTGGAAGCCATTGATGCCGAAGACAGTGTTGATGATAAAGATGAGTATAAAAGGAGTCATGAAGTGGATTAATGGGGCTGAAGAACCTTGGCTCACGGCTATGCTTTGGCCATCTACGCTTGCATCAATTGATCTTGGCGCTTTACTTATACTACCTTTAGCCCTGTCACAATCGCGGAATAAATGTTGTTGGAGGGTAAGTAAAAGTGCATCTCACCGTTGTTGATGTTTGGAAGGGCTTCAGCCGAAGAGTCGCTTATCAGTATTTGTCCTTTCCAATCGCATACGCAGTCTTCATTGGTTTGAATGTCACCACACAGCAAACCTGAGAGTTAATGATATTTAGATTTGTGTTTTCAGCCAATTTGATACAACAAAAAAGGACATATTCCTCGAAACTTTCCAATTGTTCTTCTCTATTTTTACACATGCGTAATGTTTAAACGAACTTAACAGATTAAATAGACTTGAAGAGAAGTGCAAAGGCGTATTACTGTTTTAAATTTATTGCCCGCATTGACTTCCAATGGCGACAACAGAGCCGCAGGGGGATGTCTTCATTTGGGGGTGAGGGTTGGGAAACCCCAATAGGAGAAGGGATTCCCTTTGAAGACCTCTTGTTATGCATGGGGGGAAATCGATAAATGATGGATGGAAAGCGAGGACTCCACGCAGCCTCAGAGGACCGGGGGTGGAGGGAGGGGGAGATGACGTAGGGTTGGCGTCAGGTTAAAACTGCATGTAATGATATGCCAAGTAGTTAACGTAGCTGATGTCTTCCTTAACTTTTCCGCATAAGTAAAAGCATTTCCTGCAGACGGTTTGGACCAACCCATTCGCGCATCTCTCTCGTCGTTTGGTTATGTGTTGAATAAGTTATGACTAATTAATTTCTTTACCATTAATAAGTATTTCAAGTTCATATGTGTAAAATGTACCGATTTTGGGGAGACCGCTGTAGAGTTTATCTAAATTTGCAAAGTGGATATTTACTGTCACATTTTTTTGAGCAGATACAGTTGCACTGGCAGGTTCGGTCGATGAATTGATGGCATTTGCATTGGGTCCAAGCCTATTGCCTCCCTTTCAACAACTTTTTAGTAATGGCCCTATCTTCATGGAATTGCGACCTCAGCAACAACTAGGATCACAATGGTAAACACACCAAGTCCGAAGGATCAAGCATCTGGGAAGAGATGGATGAAGGTTGAAACTAAGCGTTACAGAAGGCACAGTGCCTACTTAAACATTTGACTGGCGTTTGTTTTGTGATGAAAAGGTTAAGATTCCGGCGAGTAAAGCGCACTTATTTAAATTTGTGCCGCAAGCATTCTGATTTTACCACTTACAACAGTAGACTGTGGATACATCAAGAACGAAGGATTAGGTAAAAAGTAGTGTTTGTGATTGGTGTTAAACTCTTCAATCAACGCTTTGTCGGCAAACCGTCCGCGTCGCATTGGCTAAGCTTGGCTCAATGCCAAAGAGCAACGCGCCATCAATATGGATGAGATGATTTTGTCCATGAGGGTCCACATTACGAGAGATTGCATTGAGGTGTTGTTAAGTCAACGCTCGGTACCACAAATCCTTTTTAACACAATTCCCCTCATAGAACCGTAATTCTTTAAAAAAACAGTCTCATCCAAGATTCGATGGCATTTTACCTCAGGTGTGTACTAATTGTAGAATCTGCTTTGACCTCACTGAGATGTAGGAATGCAGCACTGTATTAAAAATGCCGTGTGCGTAGACCAAGTGTGCTACAATATAATGAAGTGAAAGAGCTATGTTATTGGGATTATGCTGCGTAAAAAAAAATTGCCGTTTATGGATTGAGATGGTGGAAATTCGACTGGAGATTGCATTTGTGACCACCACCCAACCAGGCTTGTCGACCCCGTCGGAGCAGGAGACGGTCACAGCCACCAACAGCTTTGCCAGGATAACTTCCTGCCACATCTGTGAGACTTGATTTGCGAGCGAGATAATGATGGACTCTACGAAGCTAAGGCAACATCGTCATTGCACCATGAATAGTCTCTAGACACAAGGAAAAGAAATTCAACTAGGATACGAAGGAGGAGCAACCTCTCCTGTAAGAGGTGCATTGACGAACGGAAGGCTATAATTGTTAAAAGGATCTGGAATACGTGTCTTGAACAAAATCAAGAAAGAAGCCATGCTTTCCAATTACATGGATAATTAAGGAAACGCTAAATAGCTCTAATAGAATGGATGGGAAGCAAGATACGGAAATTATTTCCAAATTTTAGTGGACAAAAAATAACTTGAGCAATAGCTACTCCTCAGTTGGTTTTTTCTTCAAGTGACGGCAAGTTGATTGCACTTCAGCTGCCTGATTGCGTCACTTAGGCCAACACATACAACCGGAAACTACTAGGGCATAGTCCTCTCTTGCCTCTCGCCTCTGTAACAACACATGCACAAATGAGAGGATTGCAGCATAAACGAGGTTACCTTTAAGGATTTTTGATGTTATTAGTGGAGACGTAGGGGGCTGCCAAATTTGTGCCTGTGAGAATATCAGCAAATCGATTAAAGGAGACGCGTGGTCCCATGTGGTCCTGGGAACTCTGCTGATTAAGTCCATGAAATGTGTGCCTAGATGGGATTTGGAGAAGGTGCTAAGTAAACTCCCACTTTATCACCTTACAACGAGTCAATGTTTGCAGTATGAGGTCCTTTCTAGTACAGGTCTTTTCTGGTTTAAGGGCTATAAGAACTTTGCTGTGAAGTTTAGAAACTGTTTCCCTTTGAGTCTGACGAGGATAAATCCCGAAGAGCGGTGTGTGGAGTCTGCGCAATGCTAGCGGGTTAATTGATGTCTAAGTTCGGCATAAGAGTGGACTAAAATAAAGTACTGGCATGCGGCACTAATTAACAGCGTGTTCAAGTGATGTCACTCGCAATAGCATTCGCTAGACCATACCATTTGGATCGACCATCTACGCATACATTAACAATCGCTGTCAGTTCACCTGAATGCACTGACATCATCCTATTTCTGCGTTAATTACGCAGATAAATTGTTCGATTCATTTGTCAACTGGTGAATGGGCGAAAACTATATCAGACTGTAGTTACAGCATTAGCGATTGCTAATCACTATGCCATTGAAGAGGCTCATAACCTATGCCCATTCGACATGCATCTCGAGAGCCACTGTGCGATAAACTTTGGAGGTCAGTGAAAAAAGTATGTAGAACCCTGTGAGCTTAAACACAGTGAGTGGCATAACTCAGCTACCATGCTGATTTCCCTATTAGGTTATTGTGTGACGGGAAAAGAGTGAATGCTTATGCAATGGCAAAAGGAAGGCAATAATTGCTTTCACCTTGTGGTGACAACTTTTTTAGAGGCAAAGGCATTCTAGCCAAAAACAAACAACGGAAAAATTGCTGACCGGTCGGTCTGAGCCTTTTAAAAGCCCTTTGAAAAATTATGTTATTCATTGGGCATACCCAAATTGTAGGGCGTTTAAAACTAGAACCTAGCGAGTCATCTCTTAAACTGCGTCTCATTAAGAGAGGTCATTCAAGTAAGCAACAGCCATTGATGAACTAGCGTGGCCTTTGGTGTCAGTCTGAAATCAAATCGGAGCCCCTTGTCAGGTTGTCGATAGATTAGATGGGCTACTTTTTTTCAATTGGCCTACCTGCCAGTGGAAATTGCAGGACAATGTGAGGAGGAAAAACAAGTTCGGGAGATGGAATTGGAAGGGAGAGGAGGAGAGAGGATCCGTGCCTTCAAAATTTGCGATTGTCTGAGCTCTTATAAGTAACACGCCAAGGCAGTTGAAGTGCGTCTACTGTGAGAATTTTCCTTTTTATAATCGGTATCCGTAGACGCACTTCAACTGCCTTGGCGTGTTACTTATAAGAGCTCAGACAATCGCAAATTTTGAAGGCACGGATCCTCTCTCCTCCTCTCCCTTCCAATTCCATCTCCCGAACTTGTTTTTCCTCCTCACATTGTCCTGCAATTTCCACTGGCAGGTAGGCCAATTGAAAAAAAGTAGCCCATCTAATCTATCGACAACCTGACAAGGGGCTCCGATTTGATTTCAGACTGACACCAAAGGCCACGCTAGTTCATCAATGGCTGTTGCTTACTTGAATGACCTCTCTTAATGAGACGCAGTTTAAGAGATGACTCGCTAGGTTCTAGTTTTAAACGCCCTACAATTTGGGTATGCCCAATGAATAACATAATTTTTCAAAGGGCTTTTAAAAGGCTCAGACCGACCGGTCAGCAATTTTTCCGTTGTTTGTTTTTGGCTAGAATGCCTTTGCCTCTAAAAAAGTTGTCACCACAAGGTGAAAGCAATTATTGCCTTCCTTTTGCCATTGCATAAGCATTCACTCTTTTCCCGTCACACAATAACCTAATAGGGAAATCAGCATGGTAGCTGAGTTATGCCACTCACTGTGTTTAAGCTCACAGGGTTCTACATACTTTTTTCACTGACCTCCAAAGTTTATCGCACAGTGGCTCTCGAGATGCATGTCGAATGGGCATAGGTTATGAGCCTCTTCAATGGCATAGTGATTAGCAATCGCTAATGCTGTAACTACAGTCTGATATAGTTTTCGCCCATTCACCAGTTGACAAATGAATCGAACAATTTATCTGCGTAATTAACGCAGAAATAGGATGATGTCAGTGCATTCAGGTGAACTGACAGCGATTGTTAATGTATGCGCAGATGGTCGATCCAAATGGTATGGTCTAGCGAATGCTATTGCGAGTGACATCACTTGAACACGCTGTTAATTAGTGCCGCATGCCAGTACTTTATTTTAGTCCACTCTTATGCCGAACTTAGACATCAATTAACCCGCTAGCATTGCGCAGACTCCACACACCGCTCTTCGGGATTTATCCTCGTCAGACTCAAAGGGAAACAGTTTCTAAACTTCACAGCAAAGTTCTTATAGCCCTTAAACCAGAAAAGACCTGTACTAGAAAGGACCTCATACTGCAAACATTGACTCGTTGTAAGGTGATAAAGTGGGAGTTTACTTAGCACCTTCTCCAAATCCCATCTAGGCACACATTTCATGGACTTAATCAGCAGAGTTCCCAGGACCACATGGGACCACGCGTCTCCTTTAATCGATTTGCTGATATTCTCACAGGCACAAATTTGGCAGCCCCCTACGTCTCCACTAATAACATCAAAAATCCTTAAAGGTAACCTCGTTTATGCTGCAATCCTCTCATTTGTGCATGTGTTGTTACAGAGGCGAGAGGCAAGAGAGGACTATGCCCTAGTAGTTTCCGGTTGTATGTGTTGGCCTAAGTGACGCAATCAGGCAGCTGAAGTGCAATCAACTTGCCGTCACTTGAAGAAAAAACCAACTGAGGAGTAGCTATTGCTCAAGTTATTTTTTGTCCACTAAAATTTGGAAATAATTTCCGTATCTTGCTTCCCATCCATTCTATTAGAGCTATTTAGCGTTTCCTTAATTATCCATGTAATTGGAAAGCATGGCTTCTTTCTTGATTTTGTTCAAGACACGTATTCCAGATCCTTTTAACAATTATAGCCTTCCGTTCGTCAATGCACCTCTTACAGGAGAGGTTGCTCCTCCTTCGTATCCTAGTTGAATTTCTTTTCCTTGTGTCTAGAGACTATTCATGGTGCAATGACGATGTTGCCTTAGCTTCGTAGAGTCCATCATTATCTCGCTCGCAAATCAAGTCTCACAGATGTGGCAGGAAGTTATCCTGGCAAAGCTGTTGGTGGCTGTGACCGTCTCCTGCTCCGACGGGGTCGACAAGCCTGGTTGGGTGGTGGTCACAAATGCAATCTCCAGTCGAATTTCCACCATCTCAATCCATAAACGGCAATTTTTTTTTACGCAGCATAATCCCAATAACATAGCTCTTTCACTTCATTATATTGTAGCACACTTGGTCTACGCACACGGCATTTTTAATACAGTGCTGCATTCCTACATCTCAGTGAGGTCAAAGCAGATTCTACAATTAGTACACACCTGAGGTAAAATGCCATCGAATCTTGGATGAGACTGTTTTTTTAAAGAATTACGGTTCTATGAGGGGAATTGTGTTAAAAAGGATTTGTGGTACCGAGCGTTGACTTAACAACACCTCAATGCAATCTCTCGTAATGTGGACCCTCATGGACAAAATCATCTCATCCATATTGATGGCGCGTTGCTCTTTGGCATTGAGCCAAGCTTAGCCAATGCGACGCGGACGGTTTGCCGACAAAGCGTTGATTGAAGAGTTTAACACCAATCACAAACACTACTTTTTACCTAATCCTTCGTTCTTGATGTATCCACAGTCTACTGTTGTAAGTGGTAAAATCAGAATGCTTGCGGCACAAATTTAAATAAGTGCGCTTTACTCGCCGGAATCTTAACCTTTTCATCACAAAACAAACGCCAGTCAAATGTTTAAGTAGGCACTGTGCCTTCTGTAACGCTTAGTTTCAACCTTCATCCATCTCTTCCCAGATGCTTGATCCTTCGGACTTGGTGTGTTTACCATTGTGATCCTAGTTGTTGCTGAGGTCGCAATTCCATGAAGATAGGGCCATTACTAAAAAGTTGTTGAAAGGGAGGCAATAGGCTTGGACCCAATGCAAATGCCATCAATTCATCGACCGAACCTGCCAGTGCAACTGTATCTGCTCAAAAAAATGTGACAGTAAATATCCACTTTGCAAATTTAGATAAACTCTACAGCGGTCTCCCCAAAATCGGTACATTTTACACATATGAACTTGAAATACTTATTAATGGTAAAGAAATTAATTAGTCATAACTTATTCAACACATAACCAAACGACGAGAGAGATGCGCGAATGGGTTGGTCCAAACCGTCTGCAGGAAATGCTTTTACTTATGCGGAAAAGTTAAGGAAGACATCAGCTACGTTAACTACTTGGCATATCATTACATGCAGTTTTAACCTGACGCCAACCCTACGTCATCTCCCCCTCCCTCCACCCCCGGTCCTCTGAGGCTGCGTGGAGTCCTCGCTTTCCATCCATCATTTATCGATTTCCCCCCATGCATAACAAGAGGTCTTCAAAGGGAATCCCTTCTCCTATTGGGGTTTCCCAACCCTCACCCCCAAATGAAGACATCCCCCTGCGGCTCTGTTGTCGCCATTGGAAGTCAATGCGGGCAATAAATTTAAAACAGTAATACGCCTTTGCACTTCTCTTCAAGTCTATTTAATCTGTTAAGTTCGTTTAAACATTACGCATGTGTAAAAATAGAGAAGAACAATTGGAAAGTTTCGAGGAATATGTCCTTTTTTGTTGTATCAAATTGGCTGAAAACACAAATCTAAATATCATTAACTCTCAGGTTTGCTGTGTGGTGACATTCAAACCAATGAAGACTGCGTATGCGATTGGAAAGGACAAATACTGATAAGCGACTCTTCGGCTGAAGCCCTTCCAAACATCAACAACGGTGAGATGCACTTTTACTTACCCTCCAACAACATTTATTCCGCGATTGTGACAGGGCTAAAGGTAGTATAAGTAAAGCGCCAAGATCAATTGATGCAAGCGTAGATGGCCAAAGCATAGCCGTGAGCCAAGGTTCTTCAGCCCCATTAATCCACTTCATGACTCCTTTTATACTCATCTTTATCATCAACACTGTCTTCGGCATCAATGGCTTCCACATACCGATTTCCACAACCCGAGCATGGAATCCATTTGTCCCATCACCAATTCCACCTACTAATCAAATCTCAACTTTTTAATTAATTTTCTCTCCACTTTTTATTTTTGACCTAATTATAATGCTTTTGTCACGAAAACTCGTCCTTTTGTATCTGCCATTTGAACTCTTGCTCACAATGCTCCATTTAGCGTTACTTGGAGCGACTTTTAACGGTGCTACGTTACTTCCGATTCTACTAATTCTGTCGCTCACATCACTGCTAGCAGCAGCACCAGCAACCACTGTGACAAGGGTACTAAAAACAGCAAAGTTCTGATAAACTGGACCACGTGGGTGGGAGGAATGATGATACGAAGACGTGGAGAAGAGGTGACTGAAAAGGCCAGTGCTATTGAGAATTTACTATGAAGGCGTGAGGGAAGTCGTAATCGACCTTTGAATCGGCGATTATGTAGCAATCCATTTTCACTCAATTGGCTCTTCGAGGGACACAAGTGGATGCACATGAATGAAAAGCCTGCCAACGCGGTCAAATCTGAGTGTATTCGCGTATACGGTCGCACACGGTGGTAAAGTACCGCCATTGTTCGAAACACTGCCATTCTTTTAGCAGTCAGCGATGACAGAACTCCCATCGCCCACTGCATGCGCAGCAAATCCTACACATGTCTCGGACACAAACACTTAGATCAACCGGCAACGTTTTGTCAGAGGAGCCTGTGAATGCGTCTCTAAATAACTACATTGTTATGCTAAAACCAAATGGTTACTTCTTTGAAATAAACGATGAACAGTTAACTAAGCTGCCCGTGTTCAAATCAGCAGTTGAGTGAAGCAGCACTAATTACTATTTGCTCTTTCATAGTACGCTCTATGGTACCATTGTTTTGTGTAATCCCATAAATCACCGTTCATCGCCTAGGCCTGAGACATGCTTGGGTGAACTGCAAAGCATGTGTAAAGTAAGCATTGAAATCTGCAGTTGTCCCTCTATGAGACACATCCTTGCAATTTTCGCCTAGTCAACCCCATTTCTACCTCAGTTTTAGTTCCGAACCGCTATTGTCTAATGGCAAGCTAAGATGCTAATTGATGGGAGCCATCAGGAGAAGACAGAAGATGAGGTGAAGCATCATCCCTTTTACATCTCATTCCCTCTCATCACATAATGAGGTGCAAATTCAAAGAGTTACTTTCGTGATACGAGGCCTTGTGTTTTCCTCTAGAAATGGGACCCTCTCTTCACTGGCCCACTAATCCTGAATGGTCCTGAAGCAAGGATTTTTTGTACATACCTTCGAGTTGCATCCCCAAGAAGGCCACACAGATCACGGTCTTTCGGGGAGAGGATCGTACCTCAGAAGTGGTGGATCATTTAGAGGCATCGGTGGTGTGTTCACTGGCTTATCATTGAAGCACTAAAGCTATTATCTGTGTCATGTAAGCCAGCCAGAAATAATTTATAAAGGTGATGTGCAATGCTGCGAGTCTTTTTAAGTCGATGCCTTTTTTGCGGTGTAGAGCTGGTGTAGGTTTAAGGCAATTGAGTCACCACTCACGTTCCTGTCAAATTGATCAACTGGTAGAATAGAAGGTCCTACTCATTGCAATAAAGCTGGCTTTGAGCACTTCTCCACCGAAATCGAGCTATCTAAATCACTTTTGGGCGGTGCGATTTGCCACTGCGCTTCACCCAAATGCTTTGCAACGACACAATTTAGTTTAGAATTCTACAACCTTAAGGTTGTATTTAAATTGACTGCACATAAAGGCTTAAATCGCATCCTGTTCTGAAGCCTTTGTTTCCTCGATCATTCTGGTGGAGAAGCGGCAAAGTTCATGTTCTCACGTTACCATGGTGATGCATAATATGAAAAGCGAGGAAATCACGGAAGTCATTTAAAATGTAAAACTATTTGTCCAGACGATCAGAGAATCACTGTCATCAAACAGTCATTGCTTCGAAACATCAATTTGAGGAGTAGCACGGTCCGCATAGCTAAACTACGAGCACCTGGTAAAAAGTTACAGAAAAAGGAATTAAGTCAAAATACGTCTCTTGTTTGAATTACAGCTCCTAAAGGAGAAGCACTGAGATAAGAGGAGGTAGCCAAACCCAAAATTGCTATAACGATCAGGACCAAGCGACACGATGTGACTCGACGTCACCTACGTTGGATACCAAAAGATTGGGGCATTCATCTTAAGTGGCAGCATCTGTAGCTCCAAATTTACTGAACAAATGCTCTCTTACGGCTTCCTACCGGCTAGTAGTATGCAATTCATCAGTCCGAATTCGTAAGCAGGACTGTAATACTTTGTTTGTTCGAACCGCCGGTTTCGGTCACTTGGGTGGCCATATTGTACTGAGCCGGTTGGTCGGCCTTTGGGCCGTGCCAACAGCCCCCAAGCCCTCTGTTTCCAGAATACATGTATTCTACCCCCAGTACTATGCCTTCTTTTACCTTAAAAGGAGCCTCGGAACGCTACAAGGACACTTGAATACACGAATTGTAGCGACCGCATAAGGAAGTGATTTTAGCTCGTTCTCTGCTTCCATTTAAAGTTGTCCTTGAATTGAGGAAATAATGAATTTGAAATAAGTCTTCTTTGCATGTAAAATAGGTGTTGGATAAGCAAAACCTTAAACCACAAAGTGCTTGTTTGTAAAACAATAGAGTAATTAAACGACGTACAATCGCGAATGGACCTTGGATCCAGTTTGCAGGGATTTTTAACACATTTTACGCTCCCGTGATGCCAACTGAATTTCGCGATATGCAAACGGATGTTTCAAGAGCTGTCTTGCTAGTAAGTCAGATCTAGTAGATGCTATATTTTAGTACAGTTCCACTAGTGTGTTTTTGAATCACCATAAAACCTGAAAAGTAAACTGCTTGTTTGATTCTCCAATAAAGTAGTTAGCTGTAGGTTAATTATAAACCTAGTACAAATTTCTCACTTGGATTTTCTGCTTAAACCTCTTGAAGACTGTTTGCGAATGTAGTCTATTTTAACGTTATTTTTAATGTAGGCTCAACTTCACTGTTCTGCATTTCTGATTCTATAACATACTTGGCTCGCTGTTCTGCGGTGTTTCTCCTCTCCTTGCCATTTTTTGGAAGCGTTTTATGCATACCTCATGCACTCGAAGGTGACATGCAATTATTTCTATTAAATTTGTTATCACTGGCCATTCCTGCAAAGGTTATTTTTAATGATCTCAATGAACTTCATGAGGTAACTAATTGCTCTCCTTGAAAGCATCCTGTTGATAATGTCGGTATGTGCTGTGTACACTTTTCTTGCATGCAGGCATTTTCAAGGGAACCTGTAATCACCATGTTGAAATTGTATCTATCACTCGTTTACTGGTAAAATTAATTTCAGTGATGCAGTTAGATATCTCGACTTAACTTTTAGTGCAGAAATTATGAAGTCTCCTCCAGTGTCCACTTGGTGGGATGCACCCATTACTTGAAGTCAGAGTAGATGTGGCAGCAACTTTTGCGTAGGCGCATTTCAAATCAAGTTACCCGACAAATCGGACATATTCCCTTCATTGATATCGGTTGCTACCGCCTTTGAGTGCGGGCATTTCATTGCATACAGAGGTCAGTGAGCGACTAACCGAGAATTGGATGAGTGGCAAGGCGGATGATTTGGTCCTGCTCAATGCAGCCATGGCCACACCCGCGATCAGAGAATCCAGTGTTTGTGCATGGGAAATAAGCTCTCAACCAGAGGCTAATGGATCTGAGGAGTTCTGCTCTAAAAAAAAACATTTTCAATAACAAATGGTGGAGTTTCAGCCCAAAGAGACGAAATATTGCTCCAGTTCTGTTATCACTATAGGCGGTTAATAAATGCAATCAACTTACAAGAGCAATTCGCAAAATTTTTTCTTAAGTTTTCAATGTTCCTATATGCTAGCGGAAGTGCATAGTTCAGGAATGTAGTGCTCACCTGATGTAGAATGCAGAAACGACATCATTTAATGTAAATCGTTTACAATTTCGCGCTCTTTGTTGAGAGGTTTTAAAGCTGTCCCTTAATTGGTTGCGATCGCATATTTGCATTGCCTGTTCATTTCGTATTTATAAGGGAAGGTAAGCCATCTGTTTCCGCCTCTCCTCCCCATTTTTGCTCCCTAAAAGCCAGTGTGTAGACTAAGGCCACAGGTCTATTTGTCACCGAACTATTTGCTAATCACAGATTGTCCTTTGGTCCTATTGTAGTCAACCTCTGTACGTCTCTGGGCTTCCTCTCATTGTTGTTGCGAGCACATGTCATCCTGGTGACATTTCATTTAAGCTGCTCCCAGGTATTTAATCCATTCCTTTCTCCATCCATTTACGTCGCACTTTGTCTGTCTGTTTATCCAACCTAGTTTGATGTTGAGCTTTGAGAACTTTGAAAACCGGTAATCAGTAGAAGGGAAGTACAACGAACACTTCTTAAAAAATAATTTTCTCAGCAAGTATCTTACTGAAATGTGACATTTGAATGCGGCTCTTCCTGTGATGCTTTACATGGAGTGCAGTGCTCCCAAATGCACCTGTAAATTGCAGCCTATTAGGGCTGAGGCGGAATTTGACGAGCATATTTGTCTTAGCAACAAAAACATGAGATCTGGTAGAGAAAATGTGAACTGGAAATACTGCCGTGCCAGTTGAATTTCTTGTCATCGGTCGCAGTGGCTACATATGCTATTGTCCCCTAGTAGATGACTTTGGTACTAGAAATGTGGTCAGTAAACTGTATTTAGCTAGATGAGGTGTCCAAGAAGACGTAGTTGAAAAGGGTAAAGTTAGCGAGAACACAATTCTGTTGGAATGAGAGTGTAAGTCGGCATGGTATTAATTGTTCAATGTGAAACCTTGAGAGCATACGACGGTAGATTTATCCTTTGGCTATATTTGTAATGTCTACTCCTTTGTACCTGTTTCTCCACATCTTCAGTTTCAACTCAACAATCTACAAGGGCGGAAATGGATGGTTTGCCTTTCCTTAATGATGCTCGAAAGGTAAGCAATGCAAATATGCACATCATATTTACTGTAATAGCGCCCAATTAAGATAACTTCAAAGGCTTTGAGCAAAGAACACGAAATTACAGCAGTAGCAGCAGAAACAGCAGCACCACCGCCACCACCAACAGCAAAGAGAGTACCACCAGGAGGCAGTTGGGATCACTACAGGTTCCTCTACTTCAAGTTAGTGGTCTGTTGACGGTTTTGCCGATGTCACCTCCCTCCTGGTATTTATTTAATCGGTCTTTAGCCAGTATTCGCCCTAATTCTTCTAAATTGCTCTTTAAGTAGTATTAGAAACTTGGGAATCAAAATTGTTAGTGAGACGACGATATTAGATATGAAAGGTTTGATGGCGTGATTAAATGGTGGATGTTCTGCAGGAAGGGGTTTTAGTGAGCACCTCGTTCCAATACGAGGGGTTATGGCAAAGTGCTGGGCATTTTTATACATGCACCTGTGCCTTTGTTGTCAAAACCAATGGAATGAATACAAGCTGCATCCTTTTCTCGTGAGTGTGTGCTAGGCAATTGCAGCAGCCCTTTTGTCCCGCGGCTGATTGAATGCGCCTTCGGGTGGAAACGTCTTGTCGGAGGGTCTAATTCAGGCAGCCCACAAAGTGTCTTTTTATGAATTGTATCCGCAGACGCATTTTTCTCACTTGAGTGTATTGCTTATGAAAGCACATTTAACGAAAAATGATGAGGAAATTACTATCCCCTTTCCCTCCGATTCGCAGTAATGTCAATTGCACCAAATGATGGCTTCGCCGATTTGCGTCGTCATCAGAGGAAGTATAGAGAGCAATCTGATGTTGAGGTGGTGCCTTTGAGATCCCCATCCCGGCCTGTGAGAAAGTCAGTATATCGATTGAAGGAGGGACATGGTCGCATATGGTTTTTGGAATCTCTGCCAATTGTAGCCATGCAACACCTGTCTAAGATGGGATTTGGCACTAGTAAGCAGTGAGCGTTTACTTGATGTTGACGTGATTGAATAACATCGAAGTCCAGTATAGGAGTGAACCATAATGTTGTGCTTACAATTGTGTGGACGTTGAATTTGTACTCAGTGATCGCCTACACATAGAAAGGTGGGAAATAGTAAGCATTCAGCAAGTTCGAAGAGGAACATTTGAAACTAAGTAGTTCTTCACTTTCATTTGGCCAGCAATAAGTCTCTTCGGCAGATTTTGGATATTTGACTCTCCCTTCCTTGATTAATATATTCAATTCACTACACGACAACACAATCCCTTTAATAGATGTTTCAGTCAAAAGTGGCGAAGGTCAAGTTACTAAAGCAGCAATCATTGGGCTGTATTATGTTAAGCTGTTAGGGAACTGAGGTAGAGTTTCATACCTGCATGGTTTAGCAGCCGTGGGCGCGAGTGTAGACACCCAGCAGCCAAACGAAGCGCCGCATGACTTTTGCATCAATTGAAGGGAATATTTAGTTCTTTGGAACTACTTTAGCAATGGGAGCGTCAACCACTTAGGACTTACGATAGCACACTATCGTTGGGCGTACAAGCCAATGGTTGAACGATCGCTGTCACGCCAGTGATCTGACAGCGACAGTTATCACGTTTGAAGATGGCCCGACCAAATGGCTTGGTATTATTGACGGTGAGGTCACTTGACCACGCCGTGAGAGAATGCAGTAAGAGGACGATACCACGCGTGTTGAGCCCTTCTCTTTTCCTTATTCCACCTTCAAAATCGCGACATTCGAACACGTCGAGCAAAGCCGCATGCCCGCACGGCTTGCTATTTCTCAAGGATCTGTACTAACTTAAAGCTTACCCTTTTAGATTTTGGACCGGCTTTTATAATATACTACTGTTTCTTGCCATAAATAAGATGCTAGGATAAACTCTAGGTCATACCCAATGTTGCCCTAAGGATGTATGCAGCATCTTCCTCGACTTAATGTGTTGCAAATGCCAATGCCGCAACCATGTGATAGGGCTGTCTTGGCAAAAAACAAGAGCAAAGTGGTACCTCAAAACCTAGTCACAACTTTATCAGCTTTTTACCGCAAAGCAGACAAGATGTGTCACTGCAGTTTTTTTGAATGATAAAGACATTGTACCGCACCAAATGTTGTCAATGTCGGAAACCAATTATTAATGGAGAATCATTGGCTTGGTAGCAGGTAAATACAAACGAACACATGAAATCACAAATAAAAGATGCTGGAACTCTATCATGGTGGTGCTTTATAGCCCGTTTTAGGTCTGATGCAATTCGACCAACGCACTGTTCCATCGGCATTGCAACTATCACATTTGCGTAGGGATTTGGGTCCTCTCTGGGAGCCTCACATGAACTACGGTTCAAGTTAGCACCCTGTTCCTCCCGTACGTTATTGGTGTGTTGTGTCATATTACCACGGCTTTTTCTGACCTCAGAGAAGACTTGGGGCTAGCAGTGCCGTTAACGTGCATATTGTGCTTAAGTTTGCTAACCGCTGTCATTTGTTCATCCAAAATTAGCAGACATATTTGCAGGAAGAATAATGCTGGATAGTATGTCAATGAAATGACGAAAATATGTCCATTTCTGGTTTGTCTCTGCTTCATGACACAAAGTTTTCCGGTAAACTAGGCGATGCTCAAGAAATGGATTCTAAAATGAACTTTTTTAGCTTGTATACAATTTAACATGCTTCGGAATCCAGAGTCCTGAGATCCATGTAAAATGAGGAACAAACATAAAGTAACCTTTTCCGAAAGCCCTAAGAGTGCCTTGTGGAACTAATAATAGGATAATGTTTTGTGAAGCTTTTAAATTTCGACGATGAATTCTAGCCTATTGTTTTATCGAGCAACCTTTTTATTTAAGTCTCCCACATCGACCAATTGCTAGTGTATGCTTCCGCTTCGTCTGGTACTTATCTGCATGTATCATTTGTTGTGTGCGGCTCAGTATTTTGAGCTTTTCCATTTATCCCAAGGTTTCTAAAACTGTTTTGCGCATTCAATGATCACCTATCCGTCTTGTGTAAATTAAATTCCACGTTCAGTTCTTAGATTTCAATTCATACAAGATTCTTATTATTCATTCTTGCCGTGATTAAGGGATAGAGCTAACAGCTTGGCGCAAATGCATCCTCTTTTGCTAGCCTGGTAATCACCAACTCTTCCTGTGAATAATGACTGAAGATTGTCAGCAACACGCCAAATTATCCGTCATTGAAAGCGGTTCAGTTTGTGCATAGCGTGTTCTCTGACATCCTTGAATACACTGCTAGTGTCCGCCTAATTTCACCAGATTTTTGGGGGAGGCTTTGCGTCTTTTAAATCACCTTCTACCCTTAGTAGACTTCATTTATAAATTCCTCTTTTTAGCAATGACAGCGATCGCGGAGTTTGAACGTAGTATTGCTTCTCAACGTTTCGGCTCCTTCAAACAGTTGCAGGACAACTTGACCGTCTTCTCTGATGTATGTTTTCCCTTTCACCGCAACTTAACTTCCAGACATTCGGTTATCGGTTTGTCAATTCGAAGTTCAGCTACTACCACGAGGGGACACAGAATCGTGAGCGGTTTGTCTACAAGTACCTTGATTTGAAATGTGCCTACGCCAAGAAGCGCAACTGTACTGCCTACTGTAATGTGAGATGTCGACGAAACTTCATGTATATTCGTTGCTGGTCCATGGAACACAATCATCCACCTGATCCTCCCGACACTTCCACTCTGGTCGACTGCACCGAGTCTTTCAAATACACCTTTACTTCCATGCTGTTCGACAGCTTTCAGGAGCTCGAAGCCAAAATACGAGAACTAGAACAGGTATCCACTGTCTCAACTGTTTCTTTTTTGGTTGAGTTTGCTCATGTGAATAGTGTTTACTTTTCCGCCATTAACAGTTTTTTTTCATCGCATTAGTCCCAGTCTCTTCGTCACAGATTGATCGACTATACGCTTCGTTGTAGTGGTGTTGTTTAATGCTGTTAAGCTTTGGTTTCCCAAGTATGGGATGCTTTGCTTACTACTGCCATTGTCTGTGAGCAGGCGACAGGGACGAGATTTACCAAATACTCGACCAGGATGCTTCCCGAGTCGAGTGAGCATAAGGAGCGACTGGTTTACGAGAGGGTCAACTATGGTTGCATTCACTCAGGCAAAACGAAGCAGAGGGATTCCACGTACATCGGAGTCCGTTCGCAAAAAATTGGCTGTCAAGCGCGCATTCGGGCCTGCATAGCCAAGGATAAGCTGAAAGTGATGCTCTACAGCATGAAGCATAACCACATTGTCTCTAACGCTTATTGGGGCTCTGGGTCCACGCGAAAACCCTTTCTTGTAAGTTTCGGTTTCCTGGTGAGAAGTCGATTTGATTGCAACATTGAAAACGTTCCATTGCCTTTGGAGGGTAAAACAGGTCTGACGTTAGTTGTGTCAAAACTTTTGTTTCAGAACATTCTGGACCTCTTACCAAAAGTTCCTGTACTAAGGAAATGGGCTATCTTCTACACTTTTGACAAACGAACCTTGCTGACGGTGTCCATTCGAGATTAAACTAAGTCATGTTAACCAATGTGTTCTAGTCTGATTGAAGTAGCAATTTTTTTTGTTAGATTGGTCTAATATGCTTTCGCACTGCATGAAGATGCGTTTAGGTCAGATTATTTTTTTAGTTTCACGGTTTTGTACCGCTTGATTACGGTCCGTTTGTGCTTGATCCTGGTGCGTTATTTGATTTGTGGAGCTCAATCAACTTCCCAAGTCGAATATGGGAGAAACTAGAGGTTTAAAACACTGGCAACTCGTTATACGGAGCAACTATTCTTGTATAACAGTATAATAATCGAAATTGCTACCATCGATGTGTGAAGCAGATAGGCCAACCCGAATCAAATACTTTTTGCCATGAATTAGCGCTAATTGTTTTGCTTTGCCTTTTGATTATGCCACACGTGTAGCGTGCAGTCACAAGCGAGAAAATTGAGTATATGTGCCTATGAATGGTGAGAAACATATCGGACGTGGCCGGTACGCTCTTAAAAGACCTGGTCTCTTTAAATTAAACCTATGTTTGGTGACGATATTGGTCAAAGCATGTTAGTGGTAGTTGCTCTAGTTCTGGTATTGTCAACACTTTAGTGCGATGACTTCTCTTCATCACCATGCAAGATGGACGGTGAGGACGCAGAGGTAGATTTTGAGCTTGATCTGCCCAATCTGGCTGCGACGGCTGCCAACGGCTTTCGGGATGACGACTTACCTGCTATGCCCATTGTGCTCAAAAAGACTCGTTCTTCACATTCGCAGATCTCCGTGAGCATAACCTCCCCCTAACTCTCATTGCTATCGTTAGAACCCTAGCTGTTGTCGTCTCTAGATCTCCATTAGCGCTGTTTTAGTGGATTGAGTTCAATTGACAGCCTCTTGGTAGCAGAATGGTTTTCTTCATTGATTTCTGTTTTATTCTACGCATTGCACGCAGGATAGAAAAAACAAGCGCTCACGCCGACTCCGTTTTTGCGATAATGATGAAACGCGAAATGAATGCGACGCCTTTTCTGAAGTGGACACTGGTGAGTCTGCTAGCTCTGGCGCTGTGCACCCTGTGTGTCGAGCCGTCTTTGTTATCCGCGTTTTTTGCCTCTAGTTCCCTTTTACGAATCTTCCACTAATTATTTACGGATTCGCGACTCAAAGTTGCCAACGGGTGGTTTTCGTGATGATCAAGTAAGTAGTTCTCGTGTTCTTTTTGTATCCTCATCTTGACTTCAAATGTGCTGGAGTATTGTTCAAGCCGTATTCCATTCGCAGTAAATGGTTTAACTCAGCCTATTAGTGCTTCCGTGATTGGGTTAGTTTATTTATTCACGGGCTGCATGAATGACGGAATTAAACTTGAGATGCCTGAAAAAGTCCGATGCTTTCAACTGTCACAAATATTGCAGCCTTTTGTGTCACTGATATTTTCCGAGGATGCAGATTTGTCGGGATCTCTAAATTTCCCCCCTAAATGACGTTGTTACCGCGGTGTGTAATGCGGTCAGCGTCTGCGCCGACCGATTTCGGTTACTAAATGCAGACCTAATCAACCCTAAAAAATTAAGGAACGTACTGGAGGAGTAGTGTGAGACCAGTCTCTCCAATCATCGTCGATAGGCCTAAGCAGTTTCTTCCTCCACCATCTTGCTCCAGATCGGAACTAAAGACATCAATACATGCGGGAGTAGCAACAACACTAACAAACGCAAAGCAAGGAAGTATGGAAGGGGGATAGAGACGGGTGGAGGCGGTGATATAGCCGATGGTCGCACCAGCGAAGGTGACAACGACATCAGCAAACGCGAAGCATGTGTCATCTCGTCTTATCTGGATCGGCCTGTTTCTTGATGGTAGCCTAAAAGCAACCATTCTTCTGATTATGTTATTCTATATAAGTAACTGCTGCTAGGCTTTGAACTTTTATTCCTACTTTGCGTGTAACACTTGTGTGGAAGCACTTTTGTTGAGTGTTATTTGCTTATGATTTATGTCCTCAGTCTTGGTTTCGGCTTGTCCACTTTTGCTGATACAGTGGCTAGAGAAAGTTTCATACATCTTAAGCATATGAATTTGAGTCACTTGTGGGTGTTTTAGGTGCCACTTTGTTACTGGATTGTAATCCGTAAATAAGCCGTTTGCTGCCCTCAAAAGTAGTTTTTTTGATGGGTCCCTCTATTAGAACTGCGGCTAATTGTCGTTCTCCTTTCTCCATCACCATGCGACTTTTTCTCATTTTAGAACTTTCTGGATGCGGGTTCGTGGGTGTGCGCTGTTTCTATACCTCTGTAAATATATATGTATATGTATGCATATTATCTGGGAATGATGATTCGTTCTGTGCTTAATTCCGCGTTCTTGAATTTCATGTGGGGGGGAGGGGTAGGGAGTCGTGCAGCTTGCGTGGGGTGGCACGGCGCTAATCCCGTTGTGTCGCCGGGATGGGGCGTGTTTACTTTCGTTGGAGTGCAATGCACATGTTCTGGCAGTGCTCTTTGGGTCAGCTAATTTGTGCTTGCAAATTAATCTTTGCTTTACTGCAAGATTAGGGGTTAAGCTAAAGTTGGCGATGTAGGCATCGTGTGCAATACTTTGTTTGAACTGCCGGTTTCGGTCACTTGGGTGGCCATATTATACTGAGCCGGTTGGCCGGTCTTTGGGCCGTGCCAACAGCTCCCAAGCCCTCTGTCCCCAGAATATGTATTCTGTCCCAGTACTATACCTTCTTTTATCTTAAAGAGAGTCTCGGGACGCTACATCGTGGATGCCTTCCGCCAATGACAACAGAAACCACTGTTTTGGGAGATATTTTGTAAATTTAACAAACAGCAGCGCCACAAAACTTTGCCTAACCTGATAAACAAATCATTGTTGGTGCTTCAAAAGTGTTACTTACACGCTGTTTTATAGAAAACTATTTTCCTTTTTTTAACGCATCACTTTACATAGCTTGCAGTACCGCGAAGTAGGTATTGTTATACGTTTGCTTCGGCGGGTTGGTTTTAGTGTGCTTGGTGGGAGTTTGCATTCTATCGATGTATTGAGGTCTTGACGCTAGATGCTTGCTCAAGCACTTGTGTACTTATGGGCAAACCCGTTCTCGATTCAAGTGTCGCCTATTCCTTTTTAAATTGCAGTTTTTATCTAACGATGATGACCATTCTTTATGTATACCATGTGAATACGTCCATATTGTCCACCATATTTTAGTCCTCTAAAGTGTATGTTTGGTCTTTACAGTTTCTCAGTCGTACTTTAACCTACACAACTGGCAATCGTGTGCACTCTCCTCAATGATTACGTCTTGGTGTTTTTTGTACAACAGCTATTGCAATAATTCATCGGAGTTTTATTTGTCTTTGTTACACAGTGTATTTATTCTCGCTCCTTTTCCAAAGTTGGTGTTATGCTGTCAGCACTAGATACAACATAGCATTCTTAAGCTTTAAGCTGCTTACCCGTTAGCATAAAGTTATTTTCGCTGCAGCTTGCCTACAATCATGAGGAAGTCCAGTGGACCGGACCGCACGATTCTCTACAGGTTTTCGTATCCAGTTTATCAACTGAAGGTGATTGGGCCCAACACTCTCCTTGCAGCAGGGGGTGGCGGCAACTCAAAAACTGGAGTGCCTAATAGAATAGACGTGATTCAGTTCGATCGCCCAGCCCACGCTCCCATTAGTCAGGACTCAAACGAAGCTCTCATTCCAGCTAACACCACGGTATCTTCTGCGCTAAGAGCATCAGATCCACCTCAATTTGTGCCACTTAATATTCTTTTTTACTTCAGCTGATCGGTGGCCTCAACACCAAGCACGAAGCCATAATGCACATGACACTTGGCTGTCAGTCTCCCGGTGCAGCTTCGATCCTTGCGCTCGAGGGCTCCACCTGTCAGGAGTACTTTCTCCACGCCAACGATCTTGAGCCATCCACAATCGCCGATGAAATTCTCACCGAGCAAGAGTCAGCCATATCATCTACTGGCCTATCACATCACTTCCAGCATAAGCACACACCCTCTTCTGCTTCCTCCTCCTCCGAGGACAGCCACTTCGCTACTGGTGTGAGTTCTACTAGCGTGATGCGCAGGCTTTCGGCGCGAACCACTCCCTCTGAAGCATCCGAAGTAACGAAAAAGACGCCTGCCGATAGCAGTGGCGAGGAGCAGCTTCCATGGACGTGCGAGGCATTGCGCAGCATAAGCGTGGCGCCCACCAAAACTCTGATGGAGCGTCGCCGAATGGATAGCTGTAGTAGCACGGGTAGTGTTTCCGCGTTCCTCGACGACGGCGACGAGTTGACATGCATCGCTTCGGGCGGACCAGCGGGCGGCGGATGGTGTGCGGTGGGCACTGTGCATGGCGGTGTCGCTCTAATCGATCGGTACGCTCTGGCGGAGGAGACATGCTGCTCTTTCTCTCCCCGTTCGCCTTCCAACGCTTCCTATGCTTTCACCTTCGATGATGATGCGGGAGACGCCATCTTTCCGCTTCAGGTTTGTTGTTTCTCCCATCGTTTGTCTTTGAGCTGGAAAGACGCTCAGCATTAGTATTTTTATGCCAAAAGTCATATTCAAGTCAATTATATTCAATACTACCATTGAACAGCACTTTTTGTAATCTTTTAATAATCGGTTCTCATTAATGCCTACATTTTACTACTTTAGAGCTTATTTTCGTCTCAGGACTTGATGATCGAAATTCTTCCGTACAATCCTCCATCTAGCCTAGCAAATGAAGTACATTGTTAAACCATAAAGTTGATCACATTTGTTTTTCCTGATTTTTTTACCTCTATCACGTGTGTTTGTGAGTGCTTCTTGGAAGTATTGCTTGCGTTATTTGCGTTGAAATCCACATGAACTCTCCTGTTGTAATTTTTTCTTCCGCTGGTTTCCGTCTTAATTTGGTGTCCAATTGTCTATTTTGACAATCGCCACGCTTTCCTGTGTGACGTTTAGTACTTATTTCATAATTCTAATATTTGCTCCTAGCAACGTCCTTTATCAAACAACGTAACGTTCTGTGTTGACTTTGGATCATTCCATTCCGGTGAAACCTGCGTCTGTTTTGTCGCGCTTTGTTTCATACACGCTTCCTTAGCGAAGAAGCCAACTACCATTTATGTATGCTTGACGCGGTCAGGCGGTGATCTCTCTGCCTTACTTTCACATTGTTAATCGCAAATTGACATGGGATACCACCCTCTTATTCATTAGTGACGCTCCAATTGGAAATTTCTCTTATGATGCATAATATTAGGACCCTAATATGTTGTGCTTTGCTAACCTGTTCGATAGACTGAGTTGGCTTCATACTAAACGATAAAGACTTAGACGAAATTTCCACCTATTTTTGATGTACGTACTAATACATGTTTGAAGTAGTAAGGTTGACGGAAGTGGATTTTTTAGAATGATAAAAGTGTATTTTTTGGTTTATATTAGTAAATTTTCCATCCAAGTCGACGTGTTGGATAAGTACCAAACTGTAAGATGAATCTTTTTCCATAAGTGATTGGTAATGTTTTTCTTCACTGTTTAATGGCGTCTCTGACATTCTTTCATCATTTCTTAAGTTAATTTATGGTTCAAATGCGTGGCAAAACAGACTGCCAGAGTTCGAGGTGTGACACTAGTAAATTGTAAACTTTATGGGTTATCAATTTCACTGTTAACAGCTACTGGGAGCTTTTATTGGTTTACTGCTATCGGCTCTCCCAAACACTCGATTTTAGGCCATCTGTAAAGAATAAAACGAAAACCAGCCTTCCCTTTATGCACACATTGCTCCGGTGACTTCCAATTTAACATCACTATGATCTATCTGTTTCGTTTATTTCGTTAAGACCTTAAGCCATACTTGCAATTATTTTGTGCTCATTATCTGAAGCTCTTTTAAGAAACGTACACAAATGCATGCTTTGGATCTGTAACAAGATTGCTGGGCACAAATTTGATCATCAAATTGCTCTCTGAGTGGCCTTTGCAATTTACGCAGCGTTTGCCTTTAACTATGAATTAGTGACACCTTAATTATGTGGATTCATGTACTTAAAATCAAGGCCTGTCTAACTGACTAATCTTGCTGCCCAAGTTTTCTAATGATTTCGTCTTTTTTACTTTTATATATAGGTAGTATCTGTAGAACTGGATGTTTAAAAGCATTTGTTTTCACGTTTGAGTGTTAGCTCAAGCATTAATTAACCAATGGTTGATATTTTGAGAGCCAAAGACTGCATGCTATTGGAAGTTAAGCTTCTTGTAAGCATTCCTATCAATTTTTTAACATTTTATACGTTATCAGAAAATTTTAGTTTGATAAATGCCATATGCAGAGGAGGATTTACACACTCATTTGATTCATTGATAGAATTCAACAACCATCTTTTAAACCCGAAATTGTTTTGATTGCCACTGGTTGACAGGTGCCAGTGATGGTCACTTTATCTGGGGCCCATGGATGACTGGAGCCGAACGTGTTTTTCTGTGCGAAACAACTGGAATGTAAGAAGATTTACTTCACACATAGTGACGAATTCAACTGAACAGGCACCTGTAAAGTGTTAACGCGTAGACCACTCTCCTTTGTGGTTGAAAAACTTGCTCAAATACTCTTGGTATGCCCCCCCAATGGATTCTACAAGGCTGGAAGCATTCGCGAGTCCTTTAATTCACTTCACGAAGAAAGGTATCTTTTTACCGTTCTGTTCGTCATTAAACTCATGGACTGAAGTAAGAGTGAAGAGTTTCAGCGAAAAACACATTTGGGCTTTTATAAGGAGCGACATGTTTAACGCATTTTCTCTGCACTAGGATGCCACGTGGCGCACTTGGGAAGGCCAGTTTGACATTTCCACAAGTACGCTTAAATTCTTCGTCGCTTTGTTACATGCTATTTTCCAAAAAAAATCAACCAAATTGTTTAAAAAAGTCGGATAAAGTGTCAAGGGTATCTCATTGGTACGCATTTATAGAAGCTTTTGCCAAAGTGGGTCCCCACTACTTTAAATAGCCTCTGACTTATTTTTGTCGACTTCTCGAATGTAACTTTTGGGCACTTCTCCATACCTTAGCCACCATTATAGCAGTGCACAGACTCAACCTATAAACTGCTGAATTATGCTTTCTACTTTTGGGGATCTTCTTGGAACCGTATTACTTTACAAATGGCCATGAGTTTCGGAGGACATTGCCGTTATACGTCAATTACCTCATGCAAAGTGGTCATGCAACATCAGTTTACAGCTTAGCCGGTCAAGATTACTAACTAGTTCTACAGCGAAATCGATGAGCGTATTCTCACGATAAAGGGGAATTGTTTGTGGTTAATTAACGCCGTTTGAATCTGGATGGAGTATAAGGTAGTTCATCTGGCACTGTTGCCCGAGTTGCTCCTGAAAAGCCATTTTAAAACATTTTTCACAACATTGCATCACTTTTAATCCAAGGTAGTATATTGGGTTCCTTTTGTCTGTTCCTCTCTACCACAGCCGTTCTGTACCCTGTCAGACGCAAGTGGAGGTCGCTGCGCGCCGGTCTGTGATGTGGCGTTATCAGATGCAAATTTCGTCACTGTCACTGCTACCACCGCTTCGAAGAAACATGAGTGTGTGCAGCATTCAGTAGGGCCCCTGCTGGCTACCATTAGCGGTCGACCTATGGGCAGTCTACTATGCATTTGGCGACTGCCCGTTGTCCAGGATCCCATCACTACCAAGAAGGTCAAGTTCGCCATGGATTCGGAGGGCGGACCCAAGGCAGAGTGTGCTGTCGCATCCTCACCTGTTCTTTACGCCGAAGTGAAGATGGAGAATATGTGTATTTCAATGGAGCAGAAAAGGGTTTGCTTTTATGGATTTTATTTGCCTCGTGTGTTTTTACTCAGCCGCTCTCCAAGTTCGTATTTATTCTCATTTTTAAGTGGCAACCGGGTGTTTGTGAGATGTGGGTGAGCACATTTTTTATCCTGCCAACTCTATTCTGATTTCATTTAGATATTCGTCAACCTTTTGGCATATTATAATTGCAATTAAATTTTACCATAATGGCACATTTCACTTCCTAGGGTCCTCAAGTCAACAAAGTCGACGCAGTAAATTCGACACTAATTTACATTTGTTGGCAATGCTGCAGTATCGGTCTGTCCAGTTATCAAGTACGATCTAAATTCAATGCTTGATCCGGAACGGATATCTACCCAAAATATGTCATAATCAAAGTGAAGCTAATATTGCTGTTGTCACTCATTTTAGAGGTCTTTTAACAATTGCCTCTGCGTCTATCGCGTCTTTGTAGGGAGGTTGTGTCGTGGCGACGCTTTGTTGACGGGTGATAAGGCTACAATCGAAATTGACATTCTTTCAAGAATTCATTACCTATAAAACAAACCTTGAGCGTATTTCTTCGACACGGTTATGTCTTGATCAAAATAGATAGCAGGATTATTCCGGTCAAGAAATAGCAGTTAATAGTACTGCTAGTCTTGTCATCTCATGGTTAATACATTCCTTTTTTTGTTAGAATCAGGTGAACTTCTCAAACGCATTGTGTTCGCGACATACAAACATCGACAGAAATCTTGTGATACAATTCTCTTGATCTAAAGGATGCTTGGTAGCAAACGTGTAGCAGTGTTAGTGGAATATCCCACCATTGGTGTTACTGCTCCAACGATTGCACGATTTCGACAACATCCACTTAGTGTCTTTTAACTGATCTTATCCAAATGACGTGAAAATGTAAACCGAAAGGCGTGCACTTTGAGAGAGTTTAAAATCATGGTCACTTTAACTTAATCAGTTTATTCTCAAGTGCTCATGAGGTCGCTGCCTCTAAACTCCAGTACTCCCGGTCATCTGGTTGCTTTGTTGACTTGAATGCAAAATCACATTTACACTGACTGTAGCTTTTGTTATTTTCTGCTAATGCATCCTCTTATCGCTTGGCATGCTCCTTTTAATCGGAGGCACTGTTTAAAGCTATTCTGCAGTTTAGACAAAACTGCACAATACAATATTCGGTGTACTGAACGATGGCTAAATCTGTTTGACTTAGTATTGCACATTCTCCAACAACTTTGGGAAGGCTTCCAGTTTTGTGTGGGAGGCGATGGTGTTGCATACATTTATCGTTCTCACAAGTACCGAGGCTGCCATGTGATAATGAGTGCTCTTTGAGGCTTGCATTGAACTGCTCTCATCGTCTCTGCCCTTGTTCATTTACAGCAAAATCGCAGTTTTTACCTTCATTTCAATTGGGATCAATGGGTTTCACATGCAGATAGACAGAGTTTTCGCCTTTCGTTTGTGGTTTTTTATCGCTTTCGCATTTCGCTATTGCCTCTAAGATCGAGAGTGTGTTTAAACAAAATGCATACAAGTTGTCCCGTTTTTTATTGTGTTGTGACAGTTAATGTGTTGGGTTCCACATTACCCTATAGCAATATGAAGCAAACCATATGAATTATGAATTGAACGACACGCAACTTTATCATCGATAAGTGTTTTGGGTTTATCGTACTTGAAATGACCTAAACCCGTGCCTTATGCATTATAGGTTTTTTTCGAATGGTTTTGGCGTCTGTATCTACCCCATCGGCTTTCTTATTGAGGCCTGAATCTTTGATGCATGCTGGTTTTGGTTTTAAAGGTACCAACAACCTATCTTGGCGGTTATTTGGTGTTGACACCCCCGCTTTTGTAAGTCATACTTGGTGTGCAAAATCCTTTCGAAACTTCATGCGTTAGGACACACTTTTTAGTCACTTCCCAAGTCCCTGGCAGACGTTGGGCCTACGTCCCGCGATGGAGGTGTGCGTCTGTCCGATTGTCCAAACTTCTATTTTGTGTACTGATTGAGTTCGTGTAGCCTGATGTGCGCACTTGTGTGTAAATGCCTTTGAAGGCTTTTTTGCGAATTTGCTATTTAGTGACCAATCTTATTAAATTGTACTACTTGAATCGGAAGAATGTAACCATTGGTATGGGTCAAAACTAAAAACTTTATTCCGCCCAAGATTTTACAGAAATAGTGATGTACTGATCACTGAATAGCTCGTATCTGAACTCTTGTTATTTTTAAGGAAGTATTATTTCCCCATTTTGAACTGAAAAAAGTTACAACTCAGTCATATTCTGATAGTGTATTGTACGTAAGCTCAATCATTTTAGGCTTTACGCCCTAAATTACTGTTAAATTGGGTATCCTTTATGTAGAGCGGTACATCCAAAGTGTGATCAAAACATTTTATCCTTTACCGCTACGATTAAACTAAGCCGCTGTCCTAGCCCACAGTCGACAAGGAACACGGCCCATCCACATTAGTGGGTGCGAGTACTGTGGTGAATAACAGTGGCTGGATCGATGCAGTGTTTTCCAGCTCAACGGATGGCTGAATGGGTAGTAGGTGTTCAGATTATGTTTTGACCACATTGCAGTCGGGGCAATCGCGATCAAAGCGACCAGAGAACGGCACGCGTTTCCGTCACTGCGAGTTCCTGCGTTGGACGCACAGACGGCCCACAGAGGAGGGCGGTCTCTTTACCTTTCTGGTGACCACCGAGCAGCCGGTGAGTCCCACCACACGTTCTGTGTGCCACCTCTCCGTTTGGCTCGTTCCACTGCCCACCTCTACTCTCCCAACCTCTGCCGTCACAAATGGCCCACAGCCAGTGCTGGGCCTGCAACGCTTCGCGGCAGCACCTTTGCCGCCTGGCGAGATTCCAGCCTGCATCGCCGTCCACCCCAGCTCCCATCGTGGAATCATTGCTCTTGGCACCATGGAAGGCTCTGTTGACGTCTTCATGTAGGTACCCTTAGGGATATTTGATTAACCAGTCCACGTCTTCTTGATCCAGACTCACTATTGTGCTCTTGAATACTAGGAATTTGCGTTTTGAAGCCTAAAGTAGCTCAGTGTAGGATGCAAAAAATCAGAGATTTTTTCATGCTTCTTTCTCCCTGCTATCTTTTCACTTCTTCATTCTCATTGCACTGTAATGATTGACTTTATGGACTCGAATTAATGTCTTTGCTTGAGTGATTTCGTTGGGTAACGTTTTCATTGGCTTGGTCTCTGTGGCCACTGTGCTTTTCATAGTGAAACAAATTTTTTATCGTAAAAATCAACATGTATATACGTTGGTCTGAACACATTGTTTAGCCGCTGTTCTTAGACAAACACCAATGTCTATAGGCAGTGCATTAAGTAAATAAGGCACTCATACAATTACTACAACTACTTCAACACTGATGTTTAAGAACGGAGCAATCGAAGGTGATTAAGTTCAAAAGCAACATGTACAGGCTCTAGGTAGATTTCCAAGTCGATAAAATTATGCTCCACCTGGAAAGGAATGTCATGGTTGGATTTTAACACCTGTAAAACAACAAGGGTACATCCTCCTCCTCTCAGGTCTGGTTCATGCTTTACTTCATGAATTCTGCTTATGGATTGGTCGTAAAATTTGTGAGAAGAAAGACGTCAAATGCGCTCTCTATTTTATTTTTTTTTGGGCACACTAATTGCTGTTCACTTCGAACCAAGGCATTTCAAATCACATCGTTACATTAATTGTCTTTGCCATGCAGGATATCTCTGCGCGATCGTAGCTTGGTGCGCGTGTACAGCATGCCCAAAGCACACCCCATTTTCGTCACCAGTCTCACCTTCCTGCCCCCACGAGATCAGCGGCACGACGCCCCCTCTGGCGCCAACAACACCGATCAACGCCGCTTACTGCCGCCTCATTACGAGCTGGTGAGTTCAAGCGCGGATCGGGTTATCCGCTGGCACCGCGGTCCCTCCTTGCAGCGCATTGCTCTCCTCAGTACGGCCAGGTGCTCCTCCTGTTCCACTATTGTCGCCTCTCTTCTCTTTCTTCTCGTGTTGGCGTTGCCCCTCCTTCTTTCCTCCCTTCACGCCCTCCTGATGACGCTCTCACCGCTATTTTAGACTCAAGAAAGCACTCACAGTCGCAAAATCCGTCTGTCTTTCCATCTGTTTCATCTTACTTCGTTGCCACTCACATGAGATGAGGTGAGGCAAAGCGTGTAAACTTCTTCGACCTGATTTTCCAATTTTTCCTCTTTTCTTCCCATTTAGCATCAATCCCACGTATTTTGTACCTCTTCCACATAAAACATTGATTTTGTTGATATTTCCTCCACTTCCCTCTTGAATTTGTGAACAGCGGGCCCCGCCAACTGACCGTTGGTGGTGACCACTTTCCTAATTATCACACGTAATGCCTATTTTTTACACACTCCTTCACTACGACTTACGTTTGGGCCGTCCTTACAGACATCACTAGGTGTAAGTCCATTTCGCAACTCTTCTTTGCCAACAAGATCCGTTAGCATGCTTCGATCTTCCGTAATGGGTAATAATCATTTGTCGATTCAATCAATGTTAAAATTGTAATCGCTAATCTACTTCGATACCTCAGACCGTGAGGTGTAGCCATTGAGAAGTACATTCATGAAACTGATGATTTTATGCACCACCACGAGTATTTACCACACGAGAGGAAAGTGTTCAGTTTACTCCGGCCGCCACGCTGGCAACATAGAGTCATGCTCGGGTCACCGGTACAATTAGGCTGCACTTTAATGACAAAACTACCTCAGGGACCGTGTTTGATCCAGCCCTCGTGAATGAATTGAATGTCAACATTACTCGAAGGTCAGCTCTGTCAGTTAATAAGTGATATTCACACGCAATTTAACAATATACATCCTTATTAAAATTGATCATTACAATAGAATTTGAAGAGGCATATAGAGTGGGAGTCCCTCAGAACTAGCCAACTGCCGTAGTCACGGCCGCGGCAGTGGACCGAGTGGAGCGTAAGCCGTCGAAGATCTGACCCAAGTCCACAGTAGCGAAGGCCGACTGAGCCAAGTAGCGACGCACCTGTCGCAAACCCGACTCCAGGATGCCTCTTATGGCCAACGGCAAGGTAGCTGCAAGAAGAATGGGAAGACCAAGCAGAGTGAATTCTGAATTGAAGTTTTGAATTCAAAAGGTAGTAAATAAGATCAAATCGAATACCGACATCTGTCTTTGTTAAATTTTACAGAGAGTAGGCGAAATTGTGTAAATTTCGCAAGAATCAATGGACTTAGAGTTTAGGATGCGTCTTATCCACCTGTGGAGACAATTTTGACCAAAAAGGCACCGTCAAGTGGTGCCCTTCTATTTTGATTCAAGCGATCCTACCCCAATTATGTCTTCATTAGAGGATTCCGTCTTGGGGCGTGATTGCTCTTACCATCGACTGAACATTTTATTTCACTGCACAGCAATTAAAGCAACAAGAGGGCTAAAAAACGTATTTTTAATAGAAGATTCTCTTAGAGATTGTGGCAACTTGTGATATTAACAGCAAGAAGACGGAACATCACTTCAAGGTGCTCAAATTAGTAGTATGCTTTCAACCCATCGAGTTGCATCGGTCAAAGTAGCATGAAACAGGGCCAACCAAGAAGAGCTGATATATTTGCCCAGGTATACATGGTAAAAATGACCGGCACCATCTCCGTGACTGTGTACTTGAAGCCCTCTAGAAAAACGTCAATGATGAGTGCAAGACTAAGTAGGGTGAACGCAAATGAGTTATCCAAGATGACCTCACTTGACCATTGTATGTGGACTGTCCGATCAGCTAATTAGAATACGCATCCAGCAGCTGAGTCCGATGCTAAAGTCGTTGCTCAAATGGCAAGTTCTTTAGCAGCATAAAGTGGTATTTTACGAGGTGAGACAGCTAACCTCTGCGTGAATAACCTCTTTTCAGGGAAGTGGTGTGTAATATATGCCTTTTTAGAGAAGCTCCGCGCATGCAAGAAGTTACTGTGAGGCGCAAAGTTATCTGGTTTGCGATAACTATCAAATGACACTTTGCAGTGATGACACATGACACGTGTACACAGGTCCTTTAAAAACATCAAGTTACCTGTGGGTCAAGTTACAAACCTTACCAACGCGAAATTGATTGAAATCGCTATTCTGATTGGCAGTAAATGAATTGAGTTTCAATAAACACCTTAACACCAACGCTACCAGCAATGTGTAAGTGTAAAGCCGTAGTTTTCTTACCTGAATCCAGCAGCGCAGCTATGTGAAGCATTTCCTATCACCCCATAACAACTGGTACACCAAATCATTTCGACAGCATATTGGTCCGGCGTTAGGAAAGACAAAAACTGTAGAATGTTCATGATTTGAGGAAAATAATTCGATTCCTGATTTAGTCAAAAAATTAATGACAGTTGGTGTAACAATCGAACAATATAATAATTGATCTGTGGTGGCAAACTAACATGGATCACACTAAATTGCATATTGTCAAGTAAGATCTACCAATAGTACGTAAAAAGGGTGTAGTTTATTACGTCTGGAGGAGGCTGTGAAACTGGTTTACGGAAGGTGCAAAAATCCAATAAACTGTAAAATCTACAATCGATCAACAATTGGCAAATAAAGTAAGCATTTTAAGATCATATCCTCTTATTAGCACAACAACATTACCTTTTCTAAAATGAGTCTACGGAAGCAAGGAAATCTGTGAAATTCATGGACAAGTGAGCAAACTTGTCACTAACCAAGTGCATCTCAGCACAACAAACCCGGAATAAAAGCAAAAAATGTAAGAAGGTACATGGAGTTCGCAGGGAGAGCTGTGAAACAGGATAGTCAAAATTTCCAATAACTGCATGGATTTCCGTTTAGATATCATAACCTGTGATTCAATCATTAGCCCACATCTATTGACTTTGCATATCGGAATGGGAGAAGACACACCATGGTCAAGAAAAACTATACTAGGTGGAGTCATCCATTTTGACAATGGACAGTCGAAGTTGTATTTAACTAGCCATACCTGTGTACCAATATTATGGCCCGCAACTCACCCAGCAATTCGTATCTACCTACTCGATGTAGAGGTGATGAAACTAAGAACGCAGCTTGACAGACACACAGTGAACAGAAATGAAGAAAGCTATCACTAAATACATGGATTTCCGTACTATTATGATGGCTCAAAATGAATCCATAAACGGACCCGGGATGACTCAACAACAAGAGAGAAATGATGCTTACAGGACACATCTTGATCGCGACTTTTCTTCAGTTTCTGGGAGTTCTCCTTATCATCCCTATGTGATGGCAAGGGCGACTCTGGGGGAAGGAGGAGGTGGCGGTAGAAGAGGAGCTGGCGGTAAAGTTGCATCTCGGAGTGCAGAGGACGCAGAAGACTTTGACCAGTCCCGCAGAGAGGACATAACGGCTGTTGTTGCTGCTGCGCACCCAGCGCCCAGAGGCCTTCGCTGGCAGAGGAGGAAATGGTGGTGCTGGGAGGGCAGGAAGCAGTGCGAGTGGCGAGGGCGCAGGTGGGATCCTCGCACACTAACACGCCCACTTCATAGGCTACGATGTGAGCGCGCGCTTGTAGTACCAACTGATTCACCGCCGCGGCCGCGTGCCTTGCGCTTTCCAAGAGGCCTTCGCCGCACTCGGGACACTGCGCACAGAACCAGGCGGAATAAAGAACGAACACAATGCATCGAAACCCAGCAAATAACTCTTCTTCTAAGGGAATCAATCATCCGTGAAATTTGATACTTTCAGAGGCAGTAGATATGGGGACTTTTCACTCTGGAAATTTTTGTGGCGTAGAGCTCTAAACACGTTACCCATACAGTCGAGCCGAGTAAACCAATCCTCGTGTGTTGGAAACAGACACGTATGCATTAACATCGACCGCAAATATGGTCTACACATGCTAGTCAAAATTATGATTGAAAGGCGATTGCCCGGATGATGCCATTAAATGCATTAACCAAGTTATCCTGCGTGACATAGTATTCATACATTAGTATAACGTAAGTGCACGAGCTAGTATCAACGTGGTGTTAATGAGTGGGGGCGCAACTTGATAAATGCGTGCGTGGTTTTCACGAAACTAATGAATAATCACCAGTTCCCGATTTTAGATGGAAACATGTGAAATTTTATTAAATCTGTGGAATTTTAGCCATGACAGGAAATTCAGTTCTGCGTAGTTCACTCTAAAAAAAATTGAAGACAAATGTGTATTCCGAAAAAAAATAATGTAGAACTAAGGTCTACAAGGATGGCATAATTTGTGTGAATGAAACCCATATTTTGGTCGAAATATGACGGCACGAGTTACCTACACTTGGACTTACGAAATAAGTTATTCAGAAACGTAGCTTGCATCAATGCGGATGCATCAGAACATAGGTGATTAATTGGAGTGCATTAGCGTGCTGTTATTATGTGAGAATGGGCTTGACACACGCAAACGTATGCCTCACATAAACGCAGACAAATTCAAGGGCTAAAGACTACTTTTCGGTGCGAGTTCGTGTCCTCAGATTACGTGATTACTGATCGCAAAATTACAAGACTAAAAAAGAGTAAGACTGGAAACTCACTATTGCATGATCTATCAGGCAAAATTCAGATGACTCGTTTTTGGAAGTGAAATTTGCGGTAGCGACATTTACAACAATAATTCCGAGAGTGGCAACCATAATTTATCAGAAGAAAGCTTGAGGTGCAAATTCACCTAGTCACTAGTTTGTGTACATAACTGGGCCATTAGAACATCTTCAACGACAAATTGCAAGGCGATTATAACAGCTAACATTTATTAAAATTTTAGGAAGAAATATCCAATCATCTACCAAAGCAGAGTAAGGCGGCAACCCAAATAGCTACTATTAGCAACTTACAATCCATTTGGCGAGACCGGATTGTGTGAAGGGGGAGGTGCGAATTAGTGCCTTTCCGGGGCACTGCTTCCCCTCACGATGAGCGAGACAGGCTAGGGTCAGAGGGTCCGCGTTAATCAGGGAGTTGGCTGAGAACATTGACCCACTGTCATTAGTCTGCACATATATAAACGAACAATAGATCAATCTATAAGTAAATCTAAACAATGATATTGATGAGGAGGTAGGGGGACATGCCTCCTCATCGCCAGCAGAGGCGTCAACAGCGGTGGTGGCTGCCATCGAGCGTCGATAAGAGGCAGAATCGAGGCCCAGACAATCAGCAATATGCGCCGGTGAGGTGCCTTCAATGGGCGCGACCAGGCGAGAAACCACGGGGTGAATCTGGCTTGCCAGGTAGTAGTGGACATCAATAGTGAGTCGCTCCTCCTGATTCTTTTGCTCCACCCCCGAAGTCTTGTCACCATCACCACTACCGGTTCCGATGAGCCTCACGCCAGTAGAGAGCTCGGCGGGAGAGTAGGCCCTCTGCACAGACGATCTAGAGGTGCCGTCATTACAGATTATGTATTCCACTGTATCACCAGCACGGAATCGGTGACAACCGCCGCCTCCGATGCAGCTGGAAACCATTTGCTGGTTGAATCGCAGGGCAACTTGAACATGTGGTTGGGATTTGGCGTCAGGATAGTCTTCCGGATTCTTAGTCAACATCTGATGAGGCGAAAAAAAATTTTGCATTAATGCCGAGTTTTATGACGACAAAAGCAGAGGAAATGAATTTTGTTATCGTTTCCAGGGTAGAATACAAACTGTACACGCCTGCATAACCGCGTAACTGTCGGCTAATTAAGAGACAGTTTGCGTTATGTTAACTAATTTAGTAACTATGACGGTACTAAGACCTAGTCAATGATCATGAATGCTTTGTTGAATGAGGAACACAAGTACGGCTCAGTTTAATGATGGATGGCAATAACAAACGTTTGACTAGAATCAGTCATTTGATAAGTAAGCTGTGAGCTATGGGGACCAAATAATCGCGATCAATCCACGACAAAGCAGCCTATTCACGAGCATTAAAACTCAATTGTCAATGAATATAAATTTTGAGATGCATCGAGTCAGCTTGAATGAATAAGCTGACAGCGAATTTAAAGATATCGCAAGCGGTATTTGTCTTGTCTGGATAAAGATGGACTTGCTTTAATTAAGTGCTGGACTTCAAAGTTCGTCAAACAACTTCTCAAACCAGTCCATAATCCACGTTAAAGTCGAGCAAATCGATCCAAGACACTTCAGTTTAGCTTCAATTATCCTGAGAACAATATCAGGCGCAATTTAAACGGTTCAAAGGTAAGAAACTTAATCAGCTTATAAAACTTGCAAGATAAAAATTTACTGCTTCCTTGATAAACAATAGCTAATATCCTCGAGCTTCTCCAGTAGGTATTTTCACTGGGGCTAAAAAGAACTGCTACTGTACCGACTCAACCAGTAAATCAATAGGTGGCCCAAGCACCAAGCAGATAAAAGATGCGCACTCACTTTGGTAATGACAAAGTCCGTTTTGGGGAGACTACCCTCGCGGACCTGTTGAGCGACAGTGCGTAAATGCTCGTGGATCTGCTCGATCGCGACTTCGGAGGTAGCGCGACCGGAGAGAAGAGTGGTGACGCAGAACTTGCCAACTTCAACAGCCAGATGGCACCAGTCACGTCGAACGATATCGAGACCCTTCATTTCCGTCTTGGTCGGCGGCAGTGGCAGCTTCTGTTGTGAGGGCTGCTGCTGGCGCAGCCACTCAGCATACTGGAGAGGATGGTCAACGGCCAGCGCAGCATACTTCTTCTTCGCCAACAACAGCATCGCCGCAAATACTCCATCTATGTCGAGCTCTACTAGGCGATAGCGACGATTCACTTCGTGCTTCACCTTTTCCCCTATCGAAAGGGCTGAGAGGAGGTCCGTTGAATTGGTATTCACCATTATGGAGTCCGTGTCACCGTATATCACCTACGCCAACGACCAACACTGCACTAGCACAGTTACAATCGACTCACTCGATAAAAGGGAAGATTCCATCAAGATCGAGGGTGGACAATAAAAATGAGTTAATTTATAGACAAATTTTGCTTCTGTACATTTTTCAAGCCTCTCGCTGATATAATCTACAATTATTCCATAATAGCATTCGTAACTCTACTTTTGAGATAATTGCGCCGCGAAAATCCGCTCATCGTTGGGATTTTAAACTCGACAAATAGCGCTTTTCTGATGCAACCGTAATAAAGTAAGATAAGAGGTCATGAGAACTTATATTCAAACAGCTATAATGATACAGTTTCACTAGCTTTGACAGAAATAATGAGAAGGAAATTCGTATCAATGATCTCGATAAATTTATGAGTGATTTAGAGCTTATTGTTTGCAATCTTTGTGATCTCAACGAAAAGAATGGAATGCTTGAAGTTAATGTCTCGCATTCACAGTAGCGACTGCATCAGCACTTGCTGTGCAATTTATATTACTTAGTTTATACGTAATTTGGTATTTATCACTTAGTGTCTTCCCTAACATCGAGTTGAAATGACACGAGGTACAGGACTGTTTGGTGCCCTGTTTTAGCAATTCCATCATTACTGCCAAATAAACGAAGGGTACACCGAGAAGAGCCACGCGAGGGATTGCAATTCACGCACATTTAGTATCGCATTCATTATTCGGCTTATTTTTAGAGAAAATGAATAAAAAACAATGCAGTGTTGCCTTACAATGTCCCGTGCATCAATGTTTCTCAAGAATACCTTACAGGAATTATAAAGCCGCATTAAGAAAAAAGTGAACAAGAGGTAAGATGATGGCAACGAAATGAAACGACCGCAAGCTGACGCTGGATTCTTGAGTAAGGAAGCTAATCCGACTTTAAACGGTTTAGACCTAGGTAAATGGATCTTTTGAATTTGATACGCGAAACTCAGTTATTGGAAGAAGGAAAGTTAAGGATACGATATGAGGGTCGGAAAGTGCTTCAAGCGTGCCTTCTATACTTTTGCCACAAGTAAAAAAAGCTAGCATACAAAAGCAGGGAAAACGCTTTATAGCACAGTGACACGTCCTCCCCCTTGTGCACATCAATTAATTACGAGTTGATGCAATTCTGAAGACGTCGTTTATAAAGAAAATGAGTCTCCTTTCATCAAACTGCGGATGAAACTCGTGGTCCAGACCTACTATTGGAGAGAAACGTCAAGGTATGTGCTTCTAAATAGAATTGCAAGTAATTTTCAAGGTATGCAGCGAATTACGAGACTACTGTAGAACAGATCCTTTTGTAGCAAAGTAGAACGAGCTGTTAGCAGTCCAGCGATTAGTTAAATCACTGCCACAGCTATACTCCATGCCTACTCTTTCCCTGTAGTACTATCAACACTGTCACTCATTTGTGAAGTGACAGTTATTTGCTCCATCTATTGATGCCAATCATGCATACTTTCCATATAAATAACATTAAACGGAGACGAATATTAGTAAAAAAGAGCAACATACAAACAGTACTAGGAAAGCAAATGCCTCTAGACCTTTATGATTAGAGATAGTACTATTTAACAAGTGTTTTACTTAAGGAGATTGAAACCTAGGTTATGCTAAAACCAACGAAAAGGATTTTCTTGGTTTTCATAAGAGCATATTTTTCACTTTCCTGTACTGGGAATGGGTACAAACTCTGAATTCTTTACCCATGAATTTAAAATATTAGTATAGGAGAGAAATTGTTGAGATTCACGAAAAGATTGATACAGAGACAACTAGGGGTACTAATCGAGCAAAAAAGAGCCACCTCAAGTTTCATATTTTCAACGAGTTCCTTGGTATTCACTAGAAGCGCACGTCCCAATCCGGTGACGAGAGCAGCGAGACCGCGTGCACAGAAACGAGAAGCGCTGAAGCCAAGGCACCCGTAGACGGAGTTGGCAGTAATCTTCAGTGCCTGCTGACGAATGTTCCATTGGGCCACCTTAGCCGCGTTGGCGGCATCGACGACAGCCGAGGCAGTGGCGATGAGCTTCTTGACTTCCTTCCGACTCTCCACCAGTCGCCGCACCTCGGAGGGCAGAATACCCGGTGCTCGAGATGTCGGCAGATGCTGTTGCGTTGACTTGGTTCCGCTCGACTGCGTTACACTCGCTATCAGCTCCGATATGTATATGTCTTCGTTGATCGTCTGCAGATGGAAAACAGAATATACAGAGCCCTGATATCTATTTGAAAAAACTGAATAAAGCGAGTGTTTTAAACTTCTGTGGACCTTTGGAGCCACGTTGGGGAGTTTCTGGGACCTTCGAATAATTGTGGATACTTTTATTTGAAATTCATGTCACTCCCCAACCCCAATGGACCATCACCCACGATACTCGAACAAGCAATGCAACTATACGAGCGAAACCCTCACCGTATTTGAATCAGATGGATCTTTGGGTGCGAAGAAGGAGCGCTCCATTGTGGAGAAACAGAGGTTGAACTCCTGGATTATGGAGGGATAGAGCGAATTGAAATCCAACACCAGAATATACGTGTCATAGAAACCTAAAAAAAAACACAAAAATGTCCTTTTTTCAGTCATTTATCAAATGATCAGATTGACACAAAGACGTTGCTTGATGTGATGCTTATTTGAGGAACATTAAAACAGCTAGATGGTGGCTACCGAAATAAACAATAACACATCTTACAGAGCGTTTTGGTAGACATTGGCAAATTACACATTTAAATATCTTCGTGCCTTCAATTCCTTGCTGAGCTAATGACAACAATTGGCCCTTCTTCAGGAAGCTGTAAAGTTTCCTTTAGACAAGGAACTAAGAACTGCGGGATGAAGCAGTAGCCATCGCTGGTATAGTCCAAAAAGTTCAGAATAAACCATTTTAATACCTAACATGCATGCCTCATTTTAATGAGACAGTGGTACCGACAACGAAGTGAATTAAAAAGCAAGAACCTTTCGAACTCCGAAAATAGAAACTAAGGCATCCATTTGTATCAAAGGTATTGACATCCACCATGGAAGTGAGCATCAAATTATTTATTTGGATGCATGCGGTCGTAAAAAAAAATACTTGAACACTATCACCAGGACGATAACACACCGACTTTGGGATCGAGAACGAGACCACCAGTATAGGAGGGCTTACGACGTCCCTCGTGCTCGATCTCCAGCGGCTCGATGAGGTCATCCTTGACGCCGCGGCAGCGCTCGCGTCCGTGATGAGGACGGGAAGGCGCCTCAGGTGGGAGGTAGCCCTGTTCCACGAAGGCGTGCAGTAGCAGCGCATCGTTTCGCTCCGAACGACCACCTGCCAGCGTGCGACTCAACACATTCCCGCAGATCGATGTGATTTGATGAGCCAGTGGCAATACCTACGCACAGGAAATAACTGCAGTCAACTGAAGACAAGCCGGGACGATGATAAATTTACTCCATAGATTGCGTTTGTACTACTCTAATTTACATAACAGACGGCGCCGATATAATGATTGCTTCTGAAATTACACGGTCTTGAGCATGAAATGGGATCTGCAGTAGCGAGGAAGACTGGTAGCGTTAAATCATATCGAAATGTATCGCAGATGAGCATACGTCCAGTCGCTAAGGTTACACAGTTGACTCGTACCGCGAGAGCAGGAAGATCAATGGATGGAAAGCTACTGGGTGCAACACATCTATTCAATATGTTTGCAGAATGGCTGATATGAAAACAATTTCAACGTATATGTGGAGGTCTGCAGAAAACCGTCTGTTCGAAATTTGGCGAGACTGTAATACCGTTTTCCATGTAGACAATAAAACATCCAGGATTACGCAGTCAGCGCGACACGTGACCACAACACTTCGTCGTCGTGATCATTGCACTGAAGAAAAATTTACAGCCGCCATGAACCACACAGCTGACAGAGGCAAATGATCTATTCAACTGATGGGAGAGTTTTTGCATGTCTACCACAGTTTAACTAAGTATGCTCTTGTGTATAATGCAACTAGTCCACAGTGTGATTGTGGCCTCAATTAATGCTGGAAAAAGCTTACGCCTACCGTGGTAAGTGCGCCTAGATGACAGTCGGAAGCGACCAAAATTTCTATTTATTTGCATTGCATCGCCCATTACCAGTAGATTTAAAGCATGCAATGCCAAAACCTCCCATTAATATAGGAGTCCTCGCAATAGTACATTGTACACAAACTCCAACAGATTTTTACATAGTATTCGACCCAATGAATAGTCCCACACTTAACAGAGAATGTGAACCCATAAACTACGGAAACAATCAAGACGGTAAAAACAGTGTTCGTCAATATCAAAATCATATTTCATCAAGCAATTGGGTTATAAAACTATAGTTACACCTACCTGCAACTGGTGAGCCAGTCGAAGAACGAGGAGAGCATCAGAGAGGCAAAAATCGACGAGGTCCTTTACGCCAGCGGCTGAGAGGAAGAGACAACCCAGATCGGCCGAGTCGACCTCCAAATCAATGCCGGAGATGAGAGCTTCGTCGATACTACCGGCCGAGGCGGTGGCAGAAGCGAATTGGCGAGCTACGAGGGCGGGGATCTGGCGCCGCGATTTCGTATCCCCGCCCAAGATCTCAAAGGCCAATTCGCTGAGGTTGTAGGTGCGTGAGCGCACCAGCTCGCGGGCCGAGATTCGTGTGTCGCATATCAGCCGTCCTGGAAGAGCGTGGCGCATGAACCAAGACTGGTGTGAAGAAGAGAAAAAATAAAATCGACTATATCCAAATGAAAACTCAATACCAGTTGAATCGCAGGCCATTTCAAACAATTTGTGGCAGAAGTGAATGAAAACTCTTATCTACTGAGAGCGACAGTCGAGCGCAGGGCACCACTTTAAAATAAAATATTGCAGACAAGAAACGGCCTCATTAGAGAATACGCTTACCGCAACCAGTAGCACAGGCTGCGTAATTGACCTTTTATCAGATACCACCTCATAAGAAGGGACGAAAGACCTTTTCACTTAGTTAAAAGCGTTAATTCACCTTATGCTTGGTAAAAACTATTATTGGCAACCTCGGCTTCTATTGCTCAACATATTGAAGGTTATGTATGAAAACAAGTTAAAAGAACCCTAAATTGTGTTTTTCATGAAAGTGTTCAAAAGATTCCCATAAAAATCAGTGTTGCCAAGGCAGCGTAACTGACATTTTTAAACGATTACAAATAGCTGAATTGGATAAGTCCATATCCAAAGGTTAACCCTAATCTCGAAGCAGGCAACACCAGGTTTGATGTTGGAAAACATCCCGGAATGGAGATCGCTGAATACAGCTTCAAAATTGTTCAGCAATGGGACGATAAGAATGGAACAAAGTTGGACTTTAGAAATGAAAAAATGATGCCACACCTTGTTAAAATTAACAGCAAAGTGTTGTGAGCGTCGGAGACGGCCGACGCGATGCCAGTAGGCGACTTTGTGGGAAACGAGGCGATGCACCAAGAGGTCAAGTTGGTTACCCCAAAGATCGTGGCCCACGATAAGGTCAGGATCGAGGCGATGGATGCGCGTCAGCAAGCGGCCGAGGAGAGCCCGCTCGTTAAGCTCCATGTCGACACCGTAGGGCACATCGCTGTCACTAGCGCTCCCACTGCTAGGGGGTGGCTGATATTGCCGACCCCAAGTGGGAAGGCGCTTTGAGAGGTCGTAGGGCAGTACCAAGTCCCTCGGTGGTGCAAGTACTAGAAATAGATGGAGCATTTGCAACAACAAAGTTGTCAATTGTGATGACGATCGAGTACTATGGTTGTGGCACGACCCAGGGTTCGCAGTGCAAATATTAGGGTTGTTGTGCATTGGAAAAAATCTGCATTACTCTTCGTGCGTTAATTCTGAACAAAGAACGGCGACAAGAATTAAAAGAAGCGGCACGAAATTTGAAGATTTGCATGAGTCATGGCAAAAAGTGAGCAATGTGAGGCCAAATGGAAACTACCATACGAGCTGAGGCATTTTTTCAGACAGTGGAGCACTGCTGCCTAAACTGAAAGGCACGGTAAAAGTGCAGCGACCTCAGAGGAGTGGAAAAAGTAAAACTGAGATAATTAAACTTACCAAGATAATGTGAATGGAATGCCTTTTTGCCACCGGGTTTATCCAGATGAAAGTGGTTGTCAATTAAGAGACCCACAGAGACTATCTGTAGAGGAGTAAGACGATTTAACAAAAAAAACAATCTCCAGCGTTTAAAAGACTCGGAAATCAAGCTAACTCCGTATTTGTTGTTCGTGACAAAAGCTGGTCTCAATGTACCGGAAATACTCCTAAATCTAAGCAAAAATCCATTCAGCGAAACGTGTTCTACTCAACAAATTATCGATATACAACACAACGAGTTCATAGAACCATCCTTCAATGCTAAAATACATTTGGCTTAGCTGTGATGTAGACACCAGATTTCTAAAAATCACACGTTCAAAAGGAAAATGTTCGGCTTGAGACTAGGTTGCAAATAGGCATTCAAATTCGGAGCATCTAATTCGAATGAGATCATCTGCTAGCAATAGTGCACACCCTATAGTTTCAATATACAAATGCATCGCGGACTCGAGTAATAATAAGTGAGGTAGATTAACTTAAAGTAATTTAAAAAACTACTGAAATTAACTATAATGGTGGCGAACTAATTATGTGCATAAGTACCAATTGTAGTACAGCTTCTATGAGCCAATTTCAAACAAAAACAGAAAAGGAATTCCCTGTGTAGGAAACGAAAAAAAACAGATTTGGTGAAAGAAAGTTAATTCAATATTTGTACTATTTGATGATGGCAAGATACAAACCATGAATATTATCCTACCATCTCTGGACTAAAGTATCGAACTAGAATCGGACTACAGGGTTAGGTAACAACAGGCGGGGTCCATGTATGAGTTAATAGACACCAGGGTAAGTAGCATTAAACGCGCTTCTTAAAATCTATAAAGCTGAGCTGATATCAAACACTATAACACAAAACGACATGTTCAGAAATGAAGAAGCAGAAATAGGTCCCAAGATACACCTTAGGAAGGCTTCTTTGCATGAGATCGTCCAGTAGAGACGGATGAGAACAGATTGTCTTCGACCTCGCCTTGAAGCAGAGGATCAGCACTGAAACCCTAACGATAACACTGAGAGCCAAATCACATCCATGCATGGAGAGAAATGCGATGGTAATATACAGCTAACCAGAAATCGAATTGCAATTACACCTCAGTGAAAAGAATTGTCCACCATTCAGAACATTTGTACCCAGAAAACAGATCGCTAATAGGGGAGTAGAAGTTAAAGTGGACAGGCAGTGCTCACCTCAGCAGAGCTGCTCTGCTTGCGCACGACCCACTTGACGTCCAATGCTACCAGCCGAATGGGCGGTGCAGGCGGCAGTGCAAGGTTATCGCCACTGGCCGCTAGAACATCTACCAATTTGAGCATTTTGTTGGGTTGCTGGAAGGAAAAGTCGTAATCCACCTTGCACCAACTCAACTGTGGCTGAAGGGGCACTGAAATAGACGTCGAGAGAGGGTATGTCCCCAAACAGCGCAGGACCCCAAATGCAATTTAAGAGAACTTAAACGATTCGGATTTGTTCAAGCGGTAACGTCTATAGAAAACGGATTTCTGTCGGTAACTTTAAACACTTTGAGCTACAATATGAGACCTTATACGAACTGTTTCAGATGAAAGCGGAGCCATCTATTTTACACATTGAAATAACAAGCGAACATTCAAACACCCTTCGGAAAATTAAACCCGATAGGTTTAAATGAAATAATAAAGACGTGCCATAAGAGATGAACATATTTGAACGCATCATTTCGTCCACTCAATCAAAATTATGTTAGAGAGTGTCAAAAAGTTTTGTTAATATAAACTGAGGAATTAGAAGATCTACGATTATTTGTACTTCACAAATCAGTTTGAACTAAAAACGCAGAGATGTGCATAATAACAAGCAACCAATTTACCGAAGGTTGCATACTTTACCTACTAAAATGTAAAAAGTAGCAAACGTGTAGGACCCTTAAAGGCGCTAACCATTTCCACGAAATTTGAATTCTTCCTGGTTTGGTGAACAAAATAAGCAAGGAGCGCAAAAGGGAGTCAAATAAGTAGCACCTACTTGCCCCCTTAATCTCTAACCAGCACGGACCGCGAAAATGAAGATCGAGAATGAGATTTTCTAGACTGAAACGAAAACAGAATAGGGAATTGGAGTACCTTTGATATTCCGAAAATAAACTCCAATGCGGAAACTAAGCAATCAATTCAAAGGTAATGAATCTAAAACCCAAAACAAGAGGCTTACAACGAGGCAGTAGAACCCAGGATTCGAGAAAATGTCTTCCCTTTAAGGTCGACAGGAAGAGATGGATAGGAGGCTGGGTAGCGAACCTCAAGGTATTCGGCTTCGCTAGGAACGTCGACGTCTTCAAAACAGTACTTCTTTGTTGTGGGCTGTAAGAGAAAAACAGACACAGGCTGAGAAGACATAAGGGCGTACCGTAGGAATAGAATGTACAGAAGCATAAACTACGGAAAGCGAAAACAACCCAAGTAAAAGATAAACATATGAAACAATAAGAACGATGGTATAACGGGATTCAACCGTGAAGTTTTAAGGACGTAGGGTGGTAGCACGTTCGCTTATACATCAGTAGAGGGTATTCTAATACTGTCCATGTTTATGCATCCATAAATGTTTGCATACACAAGCACAAATAGCACGGATTAACAAACAATACAAGAGCTGATCAAGAGATTTAAAAAAACTTACTTTACACTTAAATTTACCGATTTTCCATTGACCGCTAAGTTCCCGAAGCTCTTCGTAAACATCTTTAACTGTACACTAAAAATAAACGGCTACGATCAGTATATCTATAGCAAAGTTGCGGCGATTTTTCGAATTTAACACGCACAGTGGAGGGACGGGGGAGAAAGAACACACGCCTTTCCAGATCTTTAACGCGGATACAGCAACTACAAAAACCAGACTGGTCTTTGCACGGAATTTTGCCAAATAGGAAGACCACACCTATGATTAGTAAAGTCGCCCAATTAAAACGCAGCATTTAAGATGTAAATGAAATGATCATGAACCATTATACCCTGCTGGTTCGCCGAATCTTCGTAAGCATCTAACCAGAAAAATCGGAGATTCCCAGAATCATCGCCTAAAGAGCTCTCAAAAAAGTCCTCATCAGCACGCGACACTTCAGCATCATCACCTTCTTCATTGAACCAAGGCATATTGACCGCCAGATCCTGAGGCAAACTCGCTGCCCCAGTCGATTTCTCGTCTTCCGCAGCTACATTCAAATAATCGGCCATTGAAACGTCGACAGCTTTCTCCGTAAGTTCGGGTTCCGGTTCAAGTTCAACGACGGAACCTATAAACTTGCACTAACTGAAGTAGAAAAGGCTAACCTGACTTGACAGGAGAGTCCTTTAGCGTATCGCTGTCTTTGGAGCGAAATTTTATGCAATCAGAGTTTACCGACGAATGAGATGGCCGGGGCTGGGGTGGTGGTGGCCGAGACCCAATTGTATGGGAGGTTTGCCGACGTGAATTCGGCGCAGTAGACCATCTTGGAGCTTGTTTTTCAGGAAGGCTCTTCCGAATTCCTTCTATCCTTAGTTTTTTACCTGGTGGATTCTTAGGCCTATCCGCATCCAGTTCCGCCAGTAAGTCATCCAGAGCTGCATCTTCAGCAGCAGTATCGGCAGCCTGAATAATCACAAGTCGTCTTCGAAAAAACCACTTACGCGCCTAGGTTGGCGGGATGCAGAAGTTGCGAACATACAACGAATATCCTTGGAATGGCTTTTGGGAGGGGATGACGAGGGACGCAAATCAGGATTGAGTCGTTTTTTAGCTCCACTATACCCACGATCGGATCTCCTATGGGGCTCACTTTGTTCAAGATCGCCATCATGATCGTCGAATATTTCTCGACCATCGTCCACATAACCAAGCCCATCTGAAGCATTAAGAAATTGACCAAACATACTGTCGTCCACAATCCAGTCGTCTTCAATGCGTTCTTGAACAATTTTAGAGTAGGTCTTTTCATCTACTGTTTCATAAACAGGTTTTTCGGTGGTTTCCTTAGGAGTAAAAACAAGTTCGATGAACAACTTACAACAATGTAGCGTTCACCACGCTCCCTAGCCTCCCGAATCTTTTTTAACAAATCCGACCTACTTTCCTTCTTCTGGCTGATTCGACGAGGGCGCGAAGAGGCTAAAGATTGACAGGGAAAGAAGCCAGCTTACAATCCATGCCTAAAACCTGCAACCACAAACCGCGCGAAGAAGACCAACTCTGATGGTTAAATTGGATCAGTGCCAGTTGTTTTGTAAGATAAAACAAAAACTAAGCGTATAATATATCAAGTCATATTTTGCGTATAGTACTTGAAAAGCCGTTTATCGTTAACACTTTAGTAAAACAAGACATATATTAAAGCAAACGTTTAGAAATTCGTTAAATTTTGTGACTGAGGGACTAATTCAGCATTTTAATCCAAAGGCCTTCTTTCGTGTTCGGTGGTAGCCACCTCGAACATGCAACTGCAAGCTACTTTTCGTGTAGAATCGCTGTAACTTGTCCTGTTTTGCCCCTGCCTCTGATTTAAAGCTCTTTATATCGGGCTTTTGTAGGCATCTTTTATTTGAGTAGTATAAAGGACGTAGGCAGATTATCATGCTCACAAGAGGTCAGATTCTCTTCTGTGTCGCTGTCAGCGATGTCTATTGAGTCCCAAGATTGGGATGGTCTGAATTCTTTTCACTCAAAATGTACTTTCAAGCAAGCATATTTTGCACTCCCAAGATCTATCACCAAACTCATGACTAGCATAATGATGCTGAGCCAAAGAACTCGCAAAGACGGAAACAGAACCACGTTTTGAACAGAATTACAGCAACGCAGTTGTAGCGTCCCGAGGCTCCCCTTAAGGTAAAAGAAGGCGCAGTACTAGGGCAGAATATATATATTCCGGGAACAGAGGACTTGGGGGCTGTTGGCACGGCCCGGAGGCCGACCAACCAGCTAGGACAAGATGGTCACCCAAGTGACCGAAACCGGTAGTTCGAACAAACAAAGTATTACACCAGTAATGCAGAAAAATTCAATTAACCGTTATGGCAATGAAGATCAAAATTTTTATGCTTACGGGATTATTCGCCCTGAGTCCTTTACGTTGTCCGAACCGGATCGGAAATGTTTAAAACTAAAGCTAAATGCTTGCATAACTATACTGGTAAAACCCTAGCTTCCGATCCGCAGCATTAGGATACTACGAAAGAAAACATTTTTATATTAGGTATCAGTTCTGTAAAAGTCATAAGTGAACGCATTTTAGAATGGTGCTAGTGCAGGTGTCTAGCCATTGTCAAGTGATGATAGCAACGGGTTCTCCTCAAACACGTCGATCAAGTCAATCAATCATGATGGGTCTTCGCGGCTTTAGGTTTCGTAGTATGCTGAGAGTAAAATCGCCAATTGGTGAGGTAATGAATTGCGTCTCTTTCCAGTGCAAGCGTCGGGGTTAGCAAACACTGCATTTGCACGGGAATGGGCCACAGTATTCAGTATGCTTGCGTCTTATTAGTTCAAAAGTCAACAGCCATAGCATTCCTCGGGATCTCTTGAATGGACACAGTTTCTAAGGTTTCTGCAGACATCATCAATACTTTCTGGCAGGCATTATGGGAGGCGAACTAGGGGCTTCATTATCTGGGTAAGCACATGGTTGGAATGTAAGACTTTCAGGGGTAAGCTTTTGATCTCTAAAACAGTAATATCAGGCGTAATCAAACGTTTCGCACCATTTTAGTATGACTCAGTAAACTTGTATTGAACAGCTCAAATTTAACCTTTTAGAAGATGGCAGCATTATCTTGGTATTTGCCAGCTATTTCTTAGTTAGCAGTGATGAAGTTGTTACGTTCTAAAGACAGCAGGTAAAACTATTAAGGTCAAAAGGGCGAAAAATCGTAGCAGGTTTTTATAGGGCGTATTGGTGACAGTTACTTCTTCTAAAGCATCACCAAGCCAAATCAGCCCAATCGGCATATCTCAAGTCAAGCTTGGCGAAAAAAAGGAAAAATCGTGGAATTGGCTTGTTCTTCACCCTCCTATATGTCCCAGCGCGACAATGCAAAAATTGGTAAGTTTCGACGAAAATTCAGTGAGAAATAAAGATAGAAATATCTACGTCTCGCTCCCCCAAATTTGTGTCAGGGGAACCATTAGGAATAACCGAACATTACCATTCGCCAGGTTTGGCATGAGTCAGCGGGAGGCCGACAGGAGTCGTAAGACCTCCGGACAGAGCGTCAGTGTGTCTTTAATCTGGAGCAGACTTAAAGTGCTTAAGAAAACAAAGACTTCAACGCTGTCTGTGTCAATCATCAAATAGTTTGCACACACTCTAACGTGGCTCGATGGACGGAGTGGGGCCGGCAGCGAGCGCAAGCAAGTTCAAGTCAGAATCCAGATTCTAAGGGGCAGCAAGTCATTATTGGGTGCCGTATTATTATGCCCCCACTTTATTAAACTTGGATCTGCGGGATTCTTAATCATAATGAGATTTCGTTGCGTAAAATCACTGATTTGGGTCTCACGGCAGCTTTTAAAGCCTGATGCTATTCATGCAATGTTTCAAACAGGCTAATAAATGGGATCCGGAATTGACTAGAGCCCTTGATGCGTTTCTAGGAAAATTGTTTCCGCAGTTAGTAGACCACAGAGTTGAGGCTGAACTTGGTCATTGGAGTTGAAATGAGAAGCTTCAGGTTCAAGGAGAAGGATTAAGCTTCTTATACCTTGGCCATTTTGCTTTGTTGAGTCACAGCATTTAGCTCATTCAGCAGTCCTGAAGTTAACAGGCTAGCCATGAGCCAGTAGGTTCTTATTTAGACTTACATGAGACTGTAACTGAGGGTCTGGAACAGCAGATTCTCTACCCAAACATTGTTTTGTCATTTTCAGATCCTCGTAATTTAGGCCCAAAAATCCTTGAAACTTCCGTGAACACTTTCAATTCCCCTTGCAGCCATGTGGAGATTCATAGGTCAGGCTAAAAACCCAAAGCCTTGAAATCCCAGTTTTGATATCCTTTGCAGAATAGCACCAATAAATGCGAGAGAATTAAACCTAAAACTAGCTTGAGAGCCAAGAACTGGAGGACTCAGAGGAACTCGAAGGGAACTACAGCAAAACAAGAGTAAAGGAATAGGAAACAGTGCCAATTATTGGGGATCGCTGTAAACCAGCGGGTTTTTCTTAATTTCTCGGCCCATTTAGAACCCTCACTGATTTCCCGTGAGTTTCCTCTAGTTTATGCCCTTTGGTTTGGGGCGACATTGGAGCGGAATTACAGAGCGAACCATCAGATCATTCGCCTACCTTTATTGGCACACACTTCTTACTACCTTGGCTTTCAGTCTTACTGCCCTTATCCAATAAAGAAGTTGGACACAGATTGCATTTTTATTACTGCGTTCCCGGAATGACATAATCGTATTGAGAATGCGATCTGCCTCTTGGCGCCAAGCATTTGCACGAGTCGTTGAAATGCATCAGTCATGCGATGCATATTTATGTGTCAGGTGCTGCTCACTTGTCCCAAGTCCAGAGTTTGTTTAGACTATCTAATTAAACGCCCTACATTTGTTTATACTTGGATGTCAATAATAATTTGTCCCAAATAACAGCAGCACGTTATTTAAAACGGTTCAACGCTGCGGTGAATTGAGGTCCGGTCACTGGCATAAAGTCAATTCGATTGGTGCAGCGGCTCCACTGTCATAGCAGTAATATCCGAGCTGCCGTTTTTACCTTAAAAACTAGACTTTCGGAACCAATTTCCCTGGTACTTCAATGGCTGGAAATCCGCGCCTTGCTATGAACAGCTCCCATGACGATCGTAGTAGTGAAGCTACTTTAAACGAGTTTTGTAAACCTAACGCTAATTGTGGAAGGAACAAAACCGTTCTAGATGAGTCAAAACTAAAACGTTCAGGAGTCGGTTAAAATCGCACAGGTGGGATTATGGCTCAAACACCGCTAAGCGAAGTAATTGTTCATCACTCTTCACCCATAAAGGAGACATTCCCTTGCTGAACTGAGGTAAAGAGCCACGGAGCCCAGTCTACTATAAATGTTTGAAATTTTGTGTTGAGAACCACCCTTACTTCCACATTAAAAAAATTTGAAGAAACACTCTCCTTCGACTCCTCATTGGCAAGCGATGCGTTTCCAACTAGTCACTAAGAAATGTAGCAGAGAGGACAAAGTTCGCACCAAAATAGTATAAAGAGTGAAACGGTGTTTTAAGTTTGGAAAAAGCCTGCACCCACGGAAAGAAGCAGTTGTCAAGGCATTCAAATTGGTTGTTAAGACCGGTTCGCCATTTCACGAAAGCGAGCAATCAATCAGCTGTAGGTCTTCAAGAAGTCCAAATGGAAGTGGCCTAGCCGTTCCATCATCACATGCATTTGGTCCACCTTTGGAAGAATGGTTGTTCTACAAGGAGAAAAGTAGTTATTTAATGCCCTTTGAAAAAGTTCTCTTCATCGTGGAATTGTGAATGAACCTACTTCGTTTTGAGGAACGCTTACTTAGGTTACAGTCACATTACACATGATTCGTCTTAGACACGTGGACGATCTACTCATACCGTAGAGTACATGATCGTACGAAAGTGGGTGAATTCTTTTGGATTGGGAGATTCACTTCTTAGCGTGAATGGCAAACCTGTGAGATCACATGCAAAACTGAATTCGGTGATGAAACTGACCATATTCATGGGAGGCGCATGATATCCAAGTTCACGCTAAGGATCTGCACGCCAGAGGTTGAAACTCTTGTTGTAAAGCACTGGAATGAGCACTAAGGCCACTAACACTAATCAATCTAACAACGGTTTATCTAACACAATCATGGTTTTGGAGTCAATAAATACGTTTAAAAATTCGGTTAATCCATCAGATAAGGAAATACGGAAATGAAGCTATTTCTTATTTTATAATCATAAGGGTGTCAAAACAAGTGCAATAAATGATATAAAGCATTCAATTAAAAAACTAAACATGCATTTTGATTTAAATTGGAAACAAACATAATAATGCGATGAGTTTTGTGCATGTAACTTTAGGTCTGGAATGTCGGATAGCCGCATCTAAGGCCAATGGAGATGGCGAGGGAGAAGGGAGGATTAGTCATACCAGCTTGGTTAATGCCGGACATAGCTAGTCAAAGGAATAGCCACGCACAATGCAGTCATTCTCTGTAATTGATGCCACGAATCTTGTAAACCCTCCTCGATTGAACTTCCTTGCAGATGGCTATGCTACCGACCTTTCAACCCTTTTCTAGTTGTGTAATTAAACTGCCTCCAGGCCCGTATATCTTATAAAACCTTTGAGGAGCAGCACAAATATTTTTAAACAGCTTCACATTACAATAAGATTAATCAGATTGCGCACAAGTAGCAAAACCAAAAACACCGTGTTATGAATGGGTTCACTCAATAGTTAGATTTTCGCCTACCGGAAATGAAAAGTACCAGGTTTCTGGGAGAAACCACTGCCGGGGACAACGCAGACGCCCGTATCTTCCAGCAATTTGGTAACGTAGAACGTGTCCGCAGGCATATTAGCGAGCTAAAATAAAGGGAAATCGAATGAAATACAGGTGGCAAAGGCGATAGTAAGTCAAGAAACTCAGCAACTGCTTATGCAAGGGATCCAATGCTGAATTATGAATCCTCCTTGGAATTGGAGATCATGGATACATCGGAAAATCCAAATAAATATTTAGGTAAAAGATTGTTAATAAAGAACAGTAAGGTGAGGGCAGCCGATACAACTTATTACAATCACCCATTAAAAAGAATAGCTAATATTAAGGATGAATGAGGCTAGGCTAAACTATGTGATGAATTAAATTACTGACATGTAAAGTATGGTGACTGCATTTGGTAATGCGAAAAAGGGGTCGATCTTAAGATCCCTTCTCCTACTTAAAAATGAGGTATAATAGTCCATATTATTTTTGCAAGACAATGTATAGGTTTAAAGGTTAAAAATATAGAGACAAGGTCTATGGTGAACTAAGTACCTATTCTAAAATAGAACCTTATTCGTTAGATGGTAACATGAATTATTTAACAGCTCGGGATCAAAAGCAACATATTCGCCCTCCTACAAAAAAAAAAAAAAAACAAATGCAGCACTTATTTTATCGCGCATTTAATGCAGCTAATAATGCTGGAGTGTTCAATTTACCCAAATAAGAAACGACCGTCCACAAGCGCTTGAAACTTTTTTGCTCAAAAGAGCACAAATACGTGATCACCTCACTCGACAATTTATTAGCATTTCTGTTGTATTTCACACTATGCGGATCTTTCCAGTCTGCTGCAACTCAGTATCCGCCTTAATAGCTCCTTGTCACTTCTTTGAGGTTATCCCAGGCGCAGCAAACATTAACAACAACCCCAATGTAGCTAACTGGATAGTGTGCCGAAACGCCATTGATGGTTGGATATGTGGAGATTTACAACAGCAGAGCTATCAAACTCGTATCAACCTTTCAAAACCATTCCAATAGCTCAAGCAAGCTATGATGCAGAATAACATTTGCTTTACTAAAACATTTTTCACCACTACTTTTTTCCGTCCTTCCCACTTTGGTCACAAGCCAAACAGCCATCCAGACGTCTGCACGTCGATACAATATCCCCACCTGCACTGGAACGTCTTATAACACCAAAGCAGTCTATGCAGGAATCTCAAAGGTCACGTACCTCGGCGGCTCGCATGGCCTTGGGAGGCAGTTCCAGACGGGGGAAGGCGTACATAGCCCCCATAACGGGTTGGCAATGATACCCGGGCAGTTGATTGAAAAGGCTCTCCACCAGCTTCGCCTTTTTCGCCAGATCGCTCAGCACCTGCGACTTCTCCGCACAAAACTGCTCGTAGGAGGGCTCGCCTGGCCGTGGAGGATTCACCACCACATCCATCGCCAACTTTAGAGGCATGAGCAGAGCAATAATTAGGCACCACTATTACTGTAGAGCTACAACACTGCGATCTTTAATCACTCAGATTGGTTCTTTAACCTACGACCTATAGTAAATAATAAAGAGCATTTGATCTACAATACCTTAAGAGTGGGTAAGACGTATTTAGTACTATCTACCTCTCTGAGCATATTTTAGCATCAGTAGACAGAGGTACAGAATTGTTTTCGATTGACAGATTCAAGATATTGCTACTGATGACAGCTTGTTTCTCTTCCACATTTGTGAGCGCCGACTTTCACATAGTGGAACAATCGCGTTTCTAGTTGTGTTGACTTTTTGCCTTAAAAACTAACTCCCACCGGCTCCAAATCCAAGTGAACTCATGGGTATTTACAGTTTTGTAATTGCGCAGTCTTGAAAGAAAGGCACCAGATCAGACCACTTGACGACTGACACTTATAAATTGTGGCTTTGGAAAAGTGGAATTATGCTATTTGCCTAGTGTCAGACGTTTGCTACTATTACTGTCAAATCAATCAATTTATAAAACTGTATTCTCTCAGTTCACGTGATTTTGTAAAATGTGTGAAACGTGTGCAAGGTTCCCTTGAAAACCTTGTGAAAGAGCACAAATTTCACGTCAATTCAGCGGTTCTAGGTAAACACGATGAGTGTGAATCTGAGACGAGGAAAGCATAGGCGAAGCAGGAACCACTTTTAAGCCATCAGCTGCATTAATCTAATTCAGCAGATCGAAACAGGAACGAATGCGATGAAATACGTCGAACGACAATTAAAAAATCCCTTCAAATCTTAGAATGAGCTTGGGCACAGTATGGTCCCTGAGTAGGTAGCATTTTATTTGCCACATAAAATCATCATGCATTACGTTACAAACAGTGGTTTTTGCGTTGTAATAGTAAAGTAAAAGTGCGCTTAAAAGGTGGGTAAAACACTTGAGAATTGGTGAGAAATTCGACAGCAGTCTTTAAAACCCTAGTATCTGGGAAACATGTGGCAGAATTTCGTTGCATTAAATGCAATCATAGAAAGCGTTCACATTCGGAGTCACTGTTGAAGAGTCTTATCTGAAAGATGGCACACTAAAATATTCTTTTCCAAAATGTCAGCGGACTCAGTGGTGCAATTGATTCAAAAGTTTTGAATTTGTCCACTCAAGGAATACTCGGATCTGCATGTTTTTCAATGAAAAGCAAATCCTCCGCGCTCAAAATGTTCGACTGACGGTTAATTCCGAACTCCCATTTGACGTTAATCAAAAGGGTAAAAAGGCAAGTCATTGAAGGCTCGTTAAAATTTGAAACAAACATTGAGTATCGAAGCATGGATGAGGGTAGAACACAAGTTTTGTAGAAATAAGAGTCAGGAATAAAAACAAATGCTGTCAATTTTAATTTGATAAGGATAAGGCGGACAAAAAAATCACATTGTGGGGAAAACTATCGTCATTCGCGTGAAATCCAGTTCAAGGCAGGAGAGAACAGAACCTACCTGACCAAGAACAGGCGGGCAGAGACGCGCTGAGAGACACTTGTACAGCTGCGCCCGAACCTCCGGATCAAAGTTGACCAACTCGCAATAGCCCCCACGGAAGCCACATCTGCAAATGAGGCGCACACACATCCCAGATAACGTATCAGACTACAGTACTAACTGAAAGGAAATTCAAGTTACACTGAACCTTTGACATAGCCACCAGCTGTGAGCAGGTAAACCACATGCAGACTGAGGGTTATTGTAAGATTGAGAATAGCAATGGCTTCAAAAAATCCACTTTCCAAAAGATTTGTTTGACAGTTGTATTTGCAATGTCAAGGATAGTCAACAACCGGTATATTTAGAAAAATAAACGCTATGAAAGAGCATATTTGATGACAAAGAAGGTAATAACATCCGAGATACAACTAATGAAAATCAGGCAGAATGGTTAAAAGGCAATACTGCTGAAAATGGGGTGAATTGGTGCCGGATAATGGAGCTATCAATTCACTTATGTAAAGCTTAATTAAATGTTATTAGAATAATATCAGAATGTGCTCGGAACATGAGTGGTAATTTTATCGTGCTTGTTGGAAGTCACAATCACAGAAGTCGTCGCTCTCCATGAAATCGCCAGTGTAAACTAAAAGTAGTTGTTCAGTGTTGTTGCTCTATGTAAATGAAGGCGATTGTAATGCCCTCAGACATATTTAACACGGATATACATAGCCTAATAAGCTAGTAAAGGGACACTGCTCACAAAATGCATATCTATGGAGACTGACTGAGTCAGAATCGGAAAGTTAAGTGTTTGTAGATGAAAAAAAAGAGTTTAGAGCAATGTGAGCCGACTGAGCGAATTTCATGCAGCCAACAAGAAGGCACCCAAAGGGAAATAACCCAAAATTCTACGATTGGACCCCAAACGAGAACGAAGTAGCGTCATCACTGTTACAAACCGAATCAAATTACAAGTTTTGAGGGCAAAGTTGTTCAAAGAAATGCTTACAGCATGAAAGATCAAGGGAGCAAAAACGTCAACATAGGTGAAAAGAAATAACTAATTGACAAGCATCAAACCCGTCCAAATTTTGGAGTAAAACTACCGAAAGCAGCGAAGAAAAACGAGCCTTCGGTTGTTTAAACAAAACAAACGATTAGAAAAAATAGTTCGAGAAATCACCTAGTCAAGGCGTCACGGTTAATTTACATTACAAGAAAGAATACGGTGAAAATGGATGCTCCTAAAAGGCAAAGGTGTAAGAGTTGAGAAAGGGGAAAGAGAGAAAGTACGCTTCTATGAACCAAGCTTTCAAATAAACAACGGAAAGAAAAAATAAGGCCGAAAAATTACATTTTTAGAAGTCAAGAGGTTAATTATGGTAAAGATGACTCGATTACCACAAGGCTAATCACAATCGTACTTTAAAATGAAACTTCCGTGAAACATGATGGAGAGAGGATATCTGCCTCTCAGAAGCTAGGGTTAGGGGAGAAGAGGGAAAGGTTTGAGAAAGACGTACTCTCCCATGAAGCCTTTGCTGGCTGACATCATGCTAGCGAGTTGAACTTCGGTGGCGATGTTACCACCAAGATCGTGGAGAACACTTTTGAAAGAGTGGAAGTCCCGATCGGGCGCATAAATGTTGTGCTGATAGACCTCGTCAGCGAGGACGAGAAGGTTGTTACGGTGTGCAAAACGCAGCACGGCGGCGATATTGTCACGGGTGAGCACCTGACCAGTGGGATTGCCCGGATTAATCACCACGAGCACACGTGGCTCGCAGTGCGCCTTCGCCTCCGTCAACCGCTTCTCCAACTCCTCCTCGCGCAGGCTCCAGCCGCTTTCCTCCTCCAGGTAGTAGCCAATCTGCGAAGGCACACAGTCTGGCCCACTAAGTCCGGTCAGTCAACCAGCCGCTACTAGGCATTATTGCGGTGGCAAATACCACAGTGTGGGTAGTGCCGTTTTACCACTACTGGCATTCTATTAAGGCTTGCTAAACAGTTCAATTATTCAGAAGATCTGCTTGAAGCAAGGCTCTAAATGTTAGGAGCATGTATTTTGGTGGGACTTATCGCTAAAGTTTATTCCAGTGCCAATTAATTTCATCCACGGATAAGGTCAACCTGCTGGGACTGCCGGAGAACCAAGAAATTCCTATCATTGAGGGAACCTGGTTTAGCGACGTCTTTTACAATGCCCACGGTGGTAGATAATTAGTTTTACATGTTCAAGTACGCTTTGTGCCATCACTTTCGACTGATTTTTATTTAGAAGCTGGGAGAATACTTCAGACATCCAGAAACACAACTTTCACCCAAAGGATTAAATAACAACAATCAATCCCTCTAAAAGTGTAAGCAGGGTAGAGACGGGTTCTTCTAAGGCTTGGGTTCAGTCGTGACCACCGATTTGTTTTAAACATCCAGTAGTGCTCAAAACATTGTCAAATGCAACACTCATCAACCGGATGTGCTGGAAGCAGAACGAGCAAACGCTACAACGGGGAGGCTAATGGACAAAGCTGAGATGAAAGAACGCATCCACCCTTTTGTTAGTCTCTCTCGTCCAGTGCCAGTAAGTTTACTTACCATGATTTTGGACACCGAGAATGTTTTGACTGGGACCAAGGCCGTACAACCCACACGAAGCCATGGATCAGAATAAGCCGTAGAGCTTTCTCAGGTTCACACTTTTCTCCAGTTATTTTAATGGTTAAAGCATTGTATTTTGATAATTGAAGCTCTTACGGTGCACCTTCGATGAAGAAGAAATGAAGACAGAAATAGACTTTGTACGCTATTGGAAGCATTTTAAAACAATCCTGTGGGTTTAAATTTTGTAACCAAAGATTGTACTCCGTTTCTAACGCAATGAGTCATCATGCCAAAAAGCATGGAGTAGACATTCAGTTGCTTCAGTCTTTATTGTGGGATCACCAAAACGTGTTGAAAAGCCCAAAGGAGTTAGGGACGTCCGAAACAGATTTCAGCCGCGTATTCTAAGGTTGAACACGTGGCCTCATCAGAGATAGAAGTCCAAACACAAAAAGGGAGTTCATGCGTTAACAAACTTGGATGCACAAATTGGACGCATCAAAATTGAGTTTTGGTAAAACAACTCGCCTTGAGCCACAGGACAGAAGTGAGTGATATTAGCGCAATTGTGGTCGAGAGGTGGCCTATAGAGATTGATCTGACAACCACTTCAAAATATGGAATGGCTACCACGCACAGTTGCAAAATTGCAGGCCGTATTGCGAATAAAGAAACTAGGAAAGAATACATTTGAATACAGTGCTTACCCTATCCTGATAATGTGTTGAAAGCGAGTCTTTACCGACACACGAAGTGGAAAATCAAGGAAACGGAAATGGGCGTAGGGAAACGGCAAACTTCGAAAAAACTGATGTATTTATAAGAGAAAATTAAACCCATAATGAGAACTTAACTTAGCCGTTCTTAACACCCTAAGACTAGTTTAGATGTACCGTCGGATCACACCACTGAAGGACCGATGCACAGTTGCATAGACCTTGCATAAACAGAAGCGCACACAGTACAGTGGTGTTTATGGGTTCGGCTGCGCTGCTATGCAACGCTACAGTATCAATCAAACGGCAATGGTGGAAACCGGACACAAGGTGCATTCCATAACACCGTCCGAGCAAGTCACAATTTCATGAAGCAGTGAAGATTTTTATTGGGCTCGAAGGTCTTCTGTTAGCAGATTACGCTACAAATTGTGTGAGAAGGACCCACCACAAATTTTATGGCGAAGCAGATAGGCACAAAGAAAATGATCTGTTGTAAAAATATTGTCAAGTATTCATTTTCAGGATGCCAAATAAATTGTTTTCGAAAGTAGAAAAAAGTTAAACCATTTGTATCAAATGAAAGGAACTGATATTGAAAAAGAACTAGATGGTACAAATAAATTAGCTGCTATTTTAGCAAATAAATGTATACGTTGGCTTACAGGCACACACTGGCTACAAAATGGCTCGCTTAAATCACACCCCCACGGGATTATCGACTACTGAAAAGTGCACGCCTTGAAGGGATTTTCAGCTGAGGCGATATGTTGCACACCCACCTGGTAGTTGTTGAATTCGCTCAGCGTGGCGGAGTAGAGAGGGTATTGAGGGATGGGGATCATGACGCCGGCGCGCTGTGAGCCCCCCTTCGTGGTGGCCACCAGCCCAAGAATGAACTACGATTAGCAAAAGGAATGAGACGAAAAGGCGTGTAAGAAGTTAATTTCGACAAAGTTGCTTAAAAATCCCATGACCTATGGTGGAGAATACAAACAATTGTCGAGATAGCGGATGTGCTAATTATTTGGCCGCGGAAAGGAGAAACTGAAGCGCTATTTTTGTACTTGTTCAGGTCGAATGCATGCGAATGAATGTTTGTTAAGACATATCAACTATACGTGTCGCTCCCAGTGAAAACTTTTCGAAAATACAAGTTGACCATTTGTATAGTTTGAGCATGGGTTCATAAAAATAGGTGAAGGTAAGCGATTGCATGCATCAATGTTGGTAGAGGCTTATTAAGCGTCTAGAGACGCACCTAAACTAAACAGCCATACATACATACTGATATGCACATCAAAGTAAAGGTATACCTTGAAAACCTATGCAAGCATTTAACCGTTATTCAACTTAAAGTCCCATATCGTGAAATGGGCCCTAAAAGTGGCGGTACCTTAACGGCTTCTGAGGCACCAGTAGCTAGAAAAATGTTCTCCGGGGACGCGGGAATTCCATCGCGCTGCTCAATGTACGCCGCAATGTCTTCACGCACCACTTCGACTCCCGTGGATTGACTGTAGGCACCTGAACACCCAATTACTACTTCTAAGACAAGCCTTCAATGGTAAGCATGTCACACAAAAAGCAATTTCGACTACGATGTTTGCATAACACATTTGAATAAATAAGACTTTAAAACTACAAGTAATTAGGAGTCTGAATGATTGACGCCAAATTTACCTACGCTACCACCCACGCTTCTAAGAAAACGCATAGCTCGTTCTTTCGCATCGCTGGGAATTGCTGAGGAATCCATGAGATGCGTGTCGCAGGCGACAGCGATAACTTGACGTATGAAGGATATTGGCGTTTGACCAGCGACCTGACAGTCGCCAATGTTGCACTTGATGATACTATCGAATGGCTTCTTCTCACCCTTAATATAAGTTTAAGCAAATAAGGCGGTGCAAACGATTATACCTTCAGAAGATCCTTTTCGATTTGAATAGCACGTTGAACTATAGGACCTCTAACAGCGTACTCCAGTTTCCTCATATTTGGGTTTATTTCTTGTACAGAAATTTTTGTGTAATTCCGGGGGAAATTAAGGGCCAATGACACACGGCCATAAAAGAGGCTTCTGCCAGCAACGAACGACGGACCCATAACTCGGAAGTGGCACAAGTTTGTGTGGATCAAAGAGGCTGAAAACTAGTGCAACTTAACAAAGCAACATGTAAAATCCCACGTTCAACTAGGTACGATATTATGCAAACATAAATCAACACAGAAAAATTAATCAAAATGGCTCAAAACAGTAAAATTTATCATGGAGTTCTTAATGCATTATTTATTGAAATGCAAGCAACACCTACCCAGGGCACTTACACACGATGTGCATTTAAATCACGAATGGTGAATTGGTCGGGAATTAGAAAATTGGACGGCGGTTCGTAACACCAAAAAATGACGCGTCAAGGTTCACATCCGCTCATTCCTAAACTTGCTGGTAAACGGTGAAAATGCTTTGCGCTGAAATAACTTCGAAATTACCCAACACATGCATAACTACTACTTGGCCAATCCGTAATATATTTTGCCTGAAATAATATCATTTTGAAGTTGACTGTAATACTTTGTTTGTTCGAACTACCGGTTTAGGTCACTAGGGTGGCCATCTTGTTCTAGCCGGTTGGTCGGCCTCCGGGCCGTGCCAACAGCCCCCAAGCCCTCTGTTCCCGGAATATATATATTCTGCCCTAGTACTGCGCCTTCTTTTACCTTAAGGGAAGCCTCGGGACGCTACATTGACAATACTAGCTGCTCGAATAGAGCCTGTTCTCGATTGCACTGGTTCTGACACATATATTTTGTCTGGGAAACGCAAGAGAATTTAGTTTGAAATATGGGGCCTTCTGTAATACTTTGTTTCTTTGAACTGCCGGTTTCGGTTGCATTGGTGAGCCATGCCCCCAATCCTTCTGTTTCCAGAACATATGCTCTGTCCTAGTGCTAGATTGAATAGCATAAAATACAACAGTTAATCAACATAATGTCTTCTTGAATTTTGTGTACCTTTATCTCTTCTTTCACATGCATAGTCCCTCGAAAGGGTGGCATTAAACAAATTCTTACGCAAATTTTTTACATATCATTTCAAGAAACAAAGTGCCTTACAGTAAAGTTTAGCAGCTAACATGGTTGATGAACGCAGTTATTTTACTTCCTATGGTTAGCAGTAGTTGCGATTTTGTTTACCGAAATGTCTTTTTCTCAATCGCCTCCATACTGAACCCAATGACTGATTCTGTTTTATCTACTACAAAAGACCATGCGGAAGAATTGTGGCAAATTTTTAGGCCATCATATCAAATGTTAACGCCAACCAAGTACCTCACTGCCTAGTTAAGTTTTGGTTTTTGGAAGACTGACTTTGTTAAAGCTCTTCAAGTAAACATAAGTGTGGCTGCTAATTCGAAACTTTCAAAATGGCTCAACCGCTGTGGGACCTTGTGATTAAGCAGTCGCGCCTCAAGTCGGGTAATATCGTGTTTGTTGTGTAGATTTGATAGAGTCTACGCGGCGTGCTGCATCTTCACTAGTATTTGCAGGTTGCGAGAGTAGTGTTAGTTTATGAACCACATAACTTGAGCCTATATATAGGGCAAATCGACATTAATTAACAACTTCCTTGAAAAGAATGAAGTGCCTAGGAAAACTCTGGCGCTGGAATTTAATTTTTGCCGTCGTAATCGGGGTCCGTGTTTCCCAAAGACTGTTGTGCAGTTATGGGAACTGGGAGGGGGTGTGAAATTCTCCGACTTACTCGATGTCATTGTTACAAAGAACTCGGTGGAGTACGTCGTTTGAACGTCTGACAAATAGGAAATTGTGCATCGTGATCGTTTTAGACCTATCGAAACCTACCGAATTCTGGACCTATTTGACTCACCTTATTTCCTCCTTAGAATCTAGCATTAATAATGCACTGGAACAGAGATGGTCTCAGGCTAATGGAGGTTCGCGAAAAGTGGAGAGCAATCGCATATGTCGAATGTTGAATGCAGACCACCCAGATCGTGATTTGATGGCCACTTTCCCCGTTCCTCTCACAATAATTGGCAGCAAATACGATATTTTTCTTGTAGGGTTTAATTAGGCAGATATTTTTTTCAGAACTTGAACTCGGAGAGACGGGATTTTATCACTAAGTCGCTGAGATTTGTTGCTCACTTTTATGGTGCTGCTCTCTTCGTATGTTTCTCTACGGTGCCTTATTAGTAGTTCACAAACGCGGTTGATACCTCCATGACGAAGAAAATCCGGGATTATCTGAATTACTTGGCTTTCGATACGTCAATCCCAGTTACTTCTCCCATTCTCGAGGGTGGACCTCTCCACATTCTTCCTGGTCAGGATTCATTTGATTCGATCGGTATACCTTCAAGTTCTTTTTGAACAGCAATTTTTGTGTTGATTAACTTCTAGTTTCCTCCCGGTACTTCTGGGCTAGTTCTGTTCCTTTTTTGGCACCACATGTTGATTTATTTTTACTGTTATTATTGGTTTATTTTCGTCCATCAATTTTAAAAAGGAGGTAATTTCGGTTGATTAGGTCTTCCTCCATCCGAGTCTTACTTGAAACAGAGTGATGAGAGCACGCCATTTCAACTATGGGAAAGGGCTTTCATCAGACGATTCCCACAGGTTTGTTACATGCAGTAGCAAGTGACCGATCAGGATTATTTTATTCAATGTTTTCATCTAAACTTTGCTGGTTGCTAAATGGAAGTGTGTGCAATCTTTCAGGATTAATTACTATGCAGCACAACTCAGTAATATGCTAGTCATTCCCGAGATAAATTTCGAATTTACTGTGTCAGGTATTTCATAGTGTTAAAATCATACTGTTGGCCCATGTTGTTAAAATCTAAAATTACTTTATGCGATTTAAATGTGTGGTTTATTCGGCATTCGAGGTGCCGATTTCAACATCGGCAAATGATAACGATCCTGGGGCGGATGAACAGTTTGCTGAGCCTGAGGTAGATGCCGTTCGACAGCTGAAGGATGAGGAATTTGAACGCAATCGGCGTCAGTCAGAGCGGTTTATGCAAGTACGGATGCAACCGACTTCTGTGGATGAAACTGTTTTTGGTGCTTGATGTTTTTTTCTCTTGTTGTGAACCTATGAACGCCTTCCTTTTCGGGATGGCTTTACCTGACTGAATTAGTTACATAAGCATATGGGTTATCGTATTTCGGAGCATACGCCTACACGTTGATTACAGACAGCATTGGACTAGCCAAGACGGCGGGGCAGCGGTGACCGTGGAATCGCGCAGAGTTCTTTACAGCTTGACTACGTTAGGCAAGTTATGAAATCGGGCTACTGTGGTTTTGGCTGTTTTAGTTGTGCAACCCTTGACCTGAGAGCTCGCGATATTGTCAACCCGTCTGGTATTAGCTGGTTTGGTGCCATGAAGTGGCTTTGGAGGGTGTGTACTCAGTGCCACTAGGTAGGTATCGTTTTGGTTTAAAAAGGTCCCATATAGTCGGTGTGCTTGAGCCAGTGAGGCGCACAACTATTGCAAATCGTTCAAGCATTTACCCTCATTTCATGTAGCACAGGGCGCCTGCCTCGCTTGCCAGTTCTCTTGGGCGATTCAACATTCTCGAAAGGTAATTATCAGAGAAATCACATCTTAAAAGCAGCTTCCAAAGTGGGAGAAGATTCTGCCAGGTTGGTTGGACAATACTTCTAAATGAGGGAAATTGGGCATGCATTTTAGTGCTTGCCTCAGAACATAAATAGTCGAGAGCAATTGTGGACTACGAGTCCTGTCGAAGACGTTGCAGGTGGCTGAATCCTGCGTCAGGCAAGCTCAGACCTACAACCGCAACCGCCTTTGCCGAAACCGGCCATAGCGGCAATCAACTTTCACTACCAACCACTAGAGGTTTGCTTCGTACTTCATTAACAATATCACTGCCCAACTGGGAATACATCTTGTTTGGTTCACTGGAGGAACATTGATATGAATAAATAATTGCTTTGAAGGCTCTAGAAATGTGGCAACAATAAGCGGAGAGAAGAGGAGTTACGGACAGTTACCATGAAATACGAAGCAAGGTGGCCTTAATGACCGCACATTAGGACATGAAAATTGCATTCTACGGTAGACCTGAGGTGGAACTTCAAATTGGTCAGTCTCCTGCTTACCTCAGATGGATTGCTGGTGGGAGAGATCCAATTAAGCGAGGTTTCAGCATTTCGACGGAGATTTTATCATCAAGCTTGCTCTATCAGTATTCAACGTTGCGACACTTAGTCGATGCTCTTAAATACTGCCGCAAGTCAGCAACATTAGTCGTCTCATTTTTTTTGCCTAGGAGAAAATATTTGGTCTCCACGCTGATTCAACTCTGTTCGGAATTCCGTCCAATTTGTAAAGTATACTTGGGAGGGAAAAATGCCCAAGACCGAAAGATGCTTTACAATGAGATTGCCCAGTATATCGATTGCTACTTGCTAGGCCACTGGCCAAATTGTAGAGCCATTTTATAAAAGATGAGATTTAAAATATCTAAGTGGGGGCTATCGCTTGGTGCCTATTTTTCCTTGTTTCTGTATTCTCACCTCAATGCTACCTGACAATTCACTCCCTGGGTTCTATCTAACTAGGCGAGATGTAAAGGTATCGCATGTTCGCTTCGTCGATATAATCAAATAAGTACCTTAGACAGCTCTACTATGAATTTTTGCAAATTTTTCTGGTCAATTACGGCTCCAGTTGAAAAATGTATGCCATTTTAATCCTTCTTATCAATGCCAAATGTCCTTCCTTCTGTCCCGCTCGAGTATCGTATTGGGTCATTGAACTCAGGCCAGCATTTCTTGTCAAATCGGAGCCGCTCACCACTGCTACCAATCGTAATAAGCCAAAGTAGTGAGGAATAACAGGATTTCAACGTATGGAAGAGCTTGAAGGTCATGCTACAACGTGGAAGCACAACTTGTGGGAATTGAAGTGGCTGCATTTCGAAAGCGTTCCATTTGTTCACGTTTTGATGCTCAATGACTGTCAGTTGATGGAACAATCACTAAAGGACCTGAAACTTCATGCACACATTTAACGATTTCGCTCTGAAATGAGCGATTTCACTCCCACGGCGATACTCATCAGAGCTTTCTTATTATGCGTATCGACAGTACATCATAATCGCGTGCACTATTGTCAGCGCCTTAATCGGTAAACAAAACCTAGAATTTTCTTTGTATTTTACATGACAGTTAATACAGCACCTAATGAAGCCACTACGACTTTACTGAAGCAAATATGATGGTGGTCTCGGGTAGCAGTAATTACCGTGCTCATTTACTCGCCTTTGCCCTTCTCCAATAACAGTCACTCGATGCCACCAAATTCTTGATTCAATGCTTGAGCAAGTCAATGCGTATTATTGAAAATGGCACTGCCTTTCGTCTATTTGCTCGCATATTTAGGCCCAATGAACACCGCAGAGGTGAGGATAGGGCAATGAATCATCGTCGATTCCGTGTTAGTACCAATTTAAATGAGAGCTCTTCTGCACTTCTATTAAAAAATTATTGCTACCTAAAACGTCTGCCACTTTTGTCAGCAGATCTTGCACAATTTTGCAGCTCTCCACAAACCTGAATTAGTTCGTTTTCGCCGACCAAGAGGTGAAGCACGCCTATCAAGGGACGCCTTTTAACCTTTATTCGTGACAGTTGATAAATCTGTAGCACACCCATTATTAAGGGAACCAAACGGTCGCAATCATAACACTAATAATAATAATAATAAATTCTTTGGCACATCTTTGGATGGAAAAGGTCAGAAGGATGACCAGTGCGTGCTTTTCTTTAACTGCTTTGCCTGAACCGAGTGAATAAATCGCGTGCTTTTGCGTCTGACTGGAGCTGCATGCTGAAGACATTATTTCGCAATTGACCTAAGCCCCCTTTTCCTATAAGATTTACTCATCACTCCATCCCTTATGGAGGGCCCTCTACTTCCATTGCAGTACTTAATGCAACACCATTTTTTTAAAGTTATTTGCCATCAACATTCGAGAAGATAGTTGACGATGGTAACCTTTATGCTTAAGCACTAATCGCAGTGCTAACGTGCCTGGTTTATTGCAGATGTTCTTAAAAAATCTTCCTAATGATATTAAGACGGGCCAAATTTTTGGCTGTGCTCCATGCAATTCAGGCAAGTGCTGAAGAAAGGGCAATGAAACCCAACAGTAAAATTTTCGGCGCCTAATTCGTCGCTAAAATTGCCATCTCAACTGCCGCGTCACCAATGTCGCCTTTTTCTGCGGCCAGTCATTCCTGAAAGCCATTTCAAAACGCCCATTAGGGCTCAATCTTAATGCGATTTAATAGAGTACTGAGGCGCAGCCATAGATGGGTTTGCAGCACTTACCTACCGACTGAAGTCGCTCCATCTGATTTAAAGGTTTGATTGACAGAAACCCACTCTCTGATATCCTAGTGACCGAACATTAGTTATCCATTAATCCATTGAATAAAAAGAACAGTCGTGTTTAACAAACATTGTATTGAATTCAAAATCCCTCTACGCTCACTACCAATGGACTATTATAAGCAGAAGTTCTTCTACTTCAGTGCGCCATTATTATGGGAGATGGTGGGATGGAATATGTGGTTTAAGCATTACCAAACCGAGTTTCCAATTGCAAGGTGGTTTGGACTCATTGTTTGCATTGTGTGTAGTACTGTTTAAACGAATCTCTGCAGTCCTTCCCCACACGGCAAGGTGAGGTTTGGCACTTCTCGTAAATACAGTTGCAGACTTTAGCGCTGAGTAGTTTTGATTTCACCATTTCTTCACGGCAAAACTTGTCAATTGATCTGAAGAGGAGAAGGCAGTGAAAAACTCTACAGACAAAGATGCTGAGGTGTTTTAAAATGACACGTCATTTAAACAGGGCCTAAAACCTTCTTCAAACCATTTTCCCGATGAAACGAATCGAGTTTTTCTTAATCAAAAACCACTTCTTAACATTTTATGTAGATTAACATGAATTGGTGGAGCAGAAATTGATGAAAAGTACGGTTAAAGATATAAATGGTAGGTAAGACGGAATTCTGATAGACGGATCAGCTTACTTGCAAACATCCGTTGCGGAGCATCCCCATGCTTCCTGTACGACCGCGTCCATAATTAGAAGCAGGCTAAAAACTTTCAATGAAGAGTCTAGAGAGGTTTAGTAAAGGCGGAGAAGATTTGTTACCCATTGTTTAAACCCCAAAAAGTATAGTTTGCAACGGAGTAGGCGGAACTGTTTTTATAGAATGATTTCTACCTGGGTGGCGATCTCAGTGTACTCTTAGTGAGCTCAAGATAAGTGCGCACAAATTTCAACCAAAATTTTGAATTCATTCCAAAAAATGAATGTTCAGTATCTAGACCAGTGAGCAATGGGACGAGTATGCAATTACTGAAATTTCTCAGTTTCTGTTAATATGATATAGAGAAATATTTATTCGAGTTTACGTCTACTCACGTCTAATCAATTTGACCCAAACTTGTAAAAGTAAAGGGCTAGCCTAAAGCTCTGATTTTAGCTTTAAAATGTACTCGCCTTAACCAGATAGCTTAGCCATTCAAGCCTGTGTTAACGATTGTCCATTTCCACTTCAACAGATTTTTGTACGAATCGTCATTCAGAACACTTAATCCGCTATTATACTGCAAATTAGGCGTGAAAAAAGGGACAATTTGAGTTGGCGCAGCAATCAAGATAACGCTCCAACACATCCAATATAAATGGTTTGTGTACCCATTGACCTATATGTGGCGCTAAAAGCTCGGTCTTTGTATTTCCGCAAAGTAGCATGACCTCCTCCCAGCTCCTCTTCATGTCGGCAATGTATATTCCGTTTGTCTTCAGGAAGGACTCAAGGCGCTGCATTACTGTTAGCGGAGGGTAAACGGATCATTAGGGACTAGTGATTTACGTTTCACTCCTTAACATTAAACACCCGAGGCACGGAATTAGTGCATACGCTGCGGATGAGAGAATCTCTAACGATCCCAGATAGAAGGCTTGAAAACAATATCTACCTTTGACACCCAACCTATTTCCGTGTTGACCATGAATGCCATTTACAGGTAAGGCAGAGCTAGCCGTGAACAATCTGAGGGAGTTTGTTACAGAGCTGTCTACGGTACTGCATGAAGATGTCGGTGAAGTGGACATGCGATATCTCCTTCATCCCTCTACTGGCACAATGGAATCCATATAGATTTGGCTAGGCAGCACTGAGGTGCAAATAATGTAGCAAGGAGAAACAGACAAGAAACCTTCTCCTCTCGAGCTACATTAGGCCCCGTCCCCTAATATACGACTTTTCTTTCAGGTCCGTGTTGCTACGACTAGTTATGGGCGTCCGTGATACTCTGCACAGCTAAGCGGGATCAGTGACGCTGCAGTCGGACACCTTCTTAGCTGCACGCAGAGTCGATGACAGGTACGATTGGCTCGTAGGTGTTTTCCTTACACCATCGGCTACGATTCATTGACTGACGCGGTTAGCAAAGTGTAGCGCTAGCGACGGTACTCAAAAGGAGAGAGTCTATACAATGCCTTTATAAGTTGGTTAACTCTTGATTTTGTTTTCGCAGATACTTTGGGCTCCATATTTGTACTTTTGATAGGCAAAACAGCTTCCAAACCATGCCAACAGCTCCCCAGACCTTCCATAGGTCGGTAGTACATAATACCTCCGGGTATTAACATCTTTCCTTTTAAGGATCAACTCGGACGCTACAGCATACTGCCACATCAATTGCCTGTTGAAAATTCGCATTAGTGGATCTAAATTGCTACCGCTGAACATTAAATGAATGTCATTGAAAATTCTAAAAGTCTGGTCAAAATGGGGGTTTCCTGTCATCTTGGACATGCTTCCCTTATAGTAACCATTACATTTTCATCAGTTATGGAAGGCAGAAAAATCCAGACTACCAAATCTCGGTTTAATCACCAAGAAAGAGAGCTAGAAAATTCAGAGCTGCACAAATCACTTCTACACTTCAGATACGCATTGTCTTTGATGAAGTGTGTTTGTCATAAACAAATTAATTGCTTCAGCATATTTTACACGCTGTTTACGAGTCTGTAAACATTATTTCCACTTTGTTGGAAGCATAGATGAAGTAACACAATTGTTGGATCATGCCAGTGACTTTTTTCCCTAGTGCGAAATTTCCCCATGCCTTCATTTTTTATTATTCCATGGCCCTTTAAATCGCTTAGTAAAGATAATCTTTTCGCTGTTCCATGTTCATGTACCATTTTCTGAAGTGTACTCCACCCGGTATATACGAGGTTTAACTGCTGAAGAACTTAAGATGTTGATTTCACAGCATACATAATAAGGTTGTGATTCAGTATTCTGCCTATTAGTATGTTTGAATACGAATGTAATTCATTCTCCGCAGATTGTACCATCGGGTTTCGGACAATGCGTGTAACCCTCCAAACCTTTTGCTTGTTAATAATAAATTGCTTAGCACACTGATAATGGAACTTTGCGGCTTTAGAGAAGGCTTAGGATACCTCATAACACGGGACGCTGAAATATATTTAGTTTCAAGCCTACCTTAGCTTAAATAAAAGATGTGAAAAAATGGTCTGACTTGCTTTAGAAAATCAGATAGCTTAAACCAATAAGCAGCAAAAGGTTATACAAAACAAATCGAACAAAAATATCATTGATACATTAAGCTGATGCATTGGCATATCCCCATGTGACAAATTTCGGCAATTGGAAAGCCTGAGAAGGTGGCGATAAAGATTACACACAGAGCGCAGGAAGATCATGAAATCTTGGTTTTTACCATTAAAAATAGTTGATCTATTGAGGTTTGTAGGTTGTATCTTCACTACGTGGCTGGAGTCCCCAGATATGCTTACGGCCTCCCCAGCCTCCTGTCTATCAGAAATGGATGTCCTGCTGTACTGCTTTTGGTTGCAACGGTAACGGGAGTAGCATTTATGACTCAAGCGTAGTGCGTTCCTTGCTTGCCCATTAGTCAAGGTTAGCTAGAATTAGTGCGCGTTTAGGAAGGTCCACATACCGAACTCAACTTTGCCTCGGGAAATTCACTTGACGCCTCCCATATCATAGGTATTTTTGAACGAAATAATTCTTACACAAGCTTAGGGGAGTTGCAAAAACACTCCCAAAAGCAAGAAGTTCCTTGCATTCTTAGCGCTCTTTGCAGCACAAACCTGAGAAATGCATTGGGAATGCCCCATTTGGTTTGCTTTTCGTATTTATTATATTTTATTGTATTTTTCAATAAGTGGTTGACTTTGTAGAGATCTAAAATTCCCAAAAATTTGAAAGAATGTTCTATGCACCTAATCTAATTTTAATGCGCATATTATGTTATGTTTAAAAGTTATACATTACAATAGTTTTGTTTAGACTAATCAATTTAACCTTCTGCAAAAGGCTTAGTTGTCCGTCTGTCAAGGCGGGTGTCTGGCTTTGGTTGGTGGTCTCGTCGGTGTTGTTTGGGCATTAACAGTGTTCTTCGGTTAAAAATAATACAATTATTCATGGCTTTACTATGCAGTGCATTCAGAATCATAAAAACAATGTCTCTGAACGTCAAACTATTTCTATATTTAATTCCATCAATTCGCGCGAATCAAGGCCGGTTCTAAAATGTGAATACGTTAGAAAAATCGCCGCAGACGCATGCATGGTTGGGAGCCTTCCAACGCCACAATCCTCAAGAGTCCCACCAGGATTAATAAGGTCAACGGAGTTTTATAACTGTACTTACACAACGAATTCAGGTTTTGGTGGGATGAGGATATACCCATACTCAGACTATCGATTATGTGAGTGCAGTTTCCATATATTTTTCCCAACTGAATTGTTTGTTGGTGATCTTTTGTTGCCGAAAAGTCGGTGTTTAATTTGTTTCAAAACATCAGAAAAGCTTCTTACCAGGCTGTATTTTTAAAATCCTTATTCGGTCGAAATATGGGCTTTCTAAAAACTAAGTTTTGAGATATTTCATGTATACCGAAAGTTGGGTTGATGCTGAAATACTATTTTAATTTTAGCATACATCTGCGCTTCTTTTGGCGTTAAATCCGCTGCACTTATTGGACAAATCATTACACAACTATTAATACAGCAGCATTTGTGTATCGACCGATTCACAGTTTGCCTTACCTGCTTGAGTGGTATCAAACTGTCCGAAAATCTTGGAGCTTTTACGATTGGCCCTTAGTCACTGCCTAAATGGATGCTGCCCCTTTCCTCTTGACCTTAGGCTGCATTGTAGAAATGGTCGGTGTTTAATTGGATACTGTTCATCTACAATCTCTTAGGGGTTGGCGTATGTTTAACTCCATCCTAAAGCCCAATACTTGGGTAGCAAGTCTATCCTTCAAGCCAGTTGCAGCAAATGGTGTCTTGTACGAATATTAGCGCCCTAATGGATGTAGAAAAACTGAGGTTCCCTTCCAGAATTCTCACTTCGCTAGGAATATGTTAGAGGTTCTTTAAATTGTGCCAGTAAGGCGCATCAAATTTGATAGTCTTGACTAAGTAACGCAAATTTAAAATTGGTTGCTTGTACGATGTACCTCACCCTATGATTAGCCATATTTAACGGTTTCGTTATTTGATAAAATGACATCGTTGATGCCATTTTTGTGGCTGTACGGCAGATACGTCGATCTGCTTTTGTAGGTTTCATGAATGCTCTTATTTCCGCGTCCGTCACGCGCCGCGTCCAGGAGATAGGCCAGACCCTTTCGTCCCAGTCTTAGATGTTCCGCTTAGTCACTGGCAATGTTTTCTAATGTCGCTACTGTCTATGTGGAAGCGTTTACAAAGTAGCCTCTATTTGTGTGCCCAAATAAGAATGCTTATGTGTTTAATGTCGGACATCAAATGTCAAGTCGGTGAAACATTTGTAGGCACCTTTTATCGCTAGGTTTGTCACTGGGATTTGCTTATACGGAAAAAAATCCCTTCCAGGAGGGTGTCTTCGGTACACCGCAAATATGTGCTTCCATTTAAGTGAATGTTGTGCTGCGCACTTTGAGAACAAAGTTCCACTGACTGGCTGCATCATTACAAGTTCCCATTTCTAATACGTCCAATACTGTCAATCGTACCAAACACTTCCAACACTTCTTTCTCTTGCACTAATCACTTACTTCTTGCCATTGTTTGAAAGACAAACACGAGCATTATTTGATGTTTGAAGCGAACTTATCAAAATAATGTGTTTTACAGTTAGTTGGACTTAAAATCAGCCATTCTATTGTGCTTCGCATCGTCTTCACCTAACTAAACTAAATGTTATTTGCTCTTTTAGTTTGGACACAACGACTTATCTTCTTGACATATATATTAAAATGACGTTGTTTGGACCGTTTTTGTCCACTGCTTCTTTTGAAGCTTCATTAATTTTTGTTGCCCTTGACGTGAACAGCTTCAAATTAATTGGAAAGTCTTCATCACCCAATTGAAAATTTTTGGAAGAGGCTTGTAAGTTTCCACGATGCACATCCTATTTTCCTCGTGTTGGCTTTTCGCTATTCCATGACAAAAGTTTGTTTCCTGACTAGCTCTTTTTTCTAATGGATTTTAGAAGGGTGATCTAGAACCATTTAACTTCCCTAGCTCACAATCCTTTTTACTAAGATTTAGCATTCCCAGACGATTAATGTGCGCATGGTTACCACTTATTTACCCATTCACTATTGCGTTTTGCTATGAATTTTTCATATGAATGGCTGGCAAAGAATATGCTGACAATTTGTGCTTGCGAATTGTCAGGATGTTGCAGAAGCGGAAAATCTGGCCCAATCGGAGGGTATGGTATTAGTGATTCACGAAAGCTGCAGATAATTCGTTGTCTTGCCTGGACCGTAGACCACTAGTCGTAGTTGTTTGCGTGTTTTTTGAAGGATGTCTTAAAGTCGTCATTTTTTTGTCGAGGTGGGTAACGTTTGCTTTGTTGGTGTACATAACCTTATTAATGAACATTATATTAGTCTGTGTACTTTGTTGTTCTCTAGCGTAGCTATGCATAAAACATCCAGAATTTTCCGAAATGAGCTTCGTTTTTTATTTAGATCCAAGAGGAAAATTAAGTCAGGTCGCTGTATTGATGAGCTCCTCTGGGTTCTGATTTGATCTAGGTCGTGCAGCCATCGTTTTATAAGACCGATCATTCTCTCAAAGACTTTGATAACGAGTTCGATCTGTGGCAAGTTTCCATTGAATGCAGCAAAAGTGCTTTGTAACGGAGAAATTATGATGGACAGTTCACGCAAATGACTAAGTACTCGCTAATATGTTGATAACCAAAAAGTGTTTATCTTCAAAATTGACTTTTACATGTGTGAGATGAAACTGTTCTTTTTGTTTTGTTCTGTTAATGTGGGAAAATATGCGAACCTATCTCCTTATGGGTGAGAAATCACCTACTTAGCGACTGACTAATCATATGCCAACAGTCACATTTACGCTGTGAAAGCAAGCCAAGGAAATGCCATTATTATCCGCATACATTACTCAGAAAGAGTAAAGTGAATTTTTTTCTTCTCTGGTCGGCTTCTCTTCTCACACCCCACAACTTTTTCTGGATTTGAAGGGGGATTTATTTGCCTCCAGCTCACTTTATAACAGTTCACTCAATGCAGTATACATCCGGAGGTTTTTGTGGCTTCCGCTTGTAATACCGAAGTTTTTAGTGCCTTCGAATTTTCTAAAATGAGACTAGTTTTATGCATCTGCACCACATTCCAGGAACGGAAAATAGTGGATTGACCAATGTCATCTGACGTTTCGTCGCCTTAAGCCCTTGATAGTGAAGTCATTTTATCCAATTCCTTCCTTTTAGAATGTAGAACATAGCATTTTCTATCCTCACAATGATTTGCCTTCGTTCCAATGGTCAGCTCAAGACTTCGAAATTGAAACCTAATTTGTGCGTAGTGCAGTGTTCACAAAACTATTTTGTCGAAAGCGGCAGTCAAAGTTATACGAAACCAATAACTTTTACGATTTGTTCTGTAAAAGATTGAGCATTTTCAAATTGTGTCTTGCAATCCAAGAGACAAGCCAATTTACTCCTTTCGTTACCGGCTTCAATGGTCGTCACGACTGTTGTGCACAGCAAATGCATGGAACAGTCACCATTAGCTATGCTTGCAGAGTTTGCTTCACGATTTTTGACTTCACTTAATCATTTTAAACCTCGATCGGACAATTTTTATGTAGCAGAAGGGATAGAAATCACCCATGGAGGTAATACTTTTTGTAGAATGGCCTTATGTACCATTTTGCATAATCCTAATCAACTTAGTCTCTAGATTGGGCACTCATCGAAATGAAGGCTTGATTTCTTACGTGAGTCATTTTTGGCGCATTTTTTTACCTTTGCGAGTTCGGATTCGCGCCAATCGGATAACCTTTTTTGATTGACTATTGTCACTAAAGATATTTTTAAATATCTCAGTTATTTTTTACAAGGATAGTTATTTTGCAAAAACCGATCAGATCATCAACGCACGAATCGCTGCTTGAGGCCAAAATGAGCTTGGCACTGGAGGCAATTACGCTATCCTGTCCACAAAATCCATGCTCTAACTACCTCAAGATTATCTCAGGCTTTTCACGCGCGTTTGTGAGAACCTCCTCCATTTTAGAAAGACGCTTTTCACAGTCTTGGACTGGCAATCCTTTAGCCCTTTCCTCTCATCTTGTAATTTTCGAGGGTACTTTAATCACATTCATCCGACACGCAGCATTGGAGCTTCAGATGCCAGAATCCAAAAAGCAATGGCAAGCTCGGTGACCTCACTATTCCATTTCTTTTGATCGCCATAGTTGTATTTACGTAGCATTGGGTAGTACGTTACTGAGCTGAAAGTCTCTGTGCCATCAATTCGTTATTTTAGTTATGTTGGCTAAAATACCTTCAATTTCTTAATCATGGTCTCTGGCAGCGCAGTTTACCATGCATTATTCTAGACAGTTCAAAATGGATGTATTTTTATGAATAAATTTACGAAGGAACACGTTTTGTCAATTGCACCACTGTTCAGGTGGTTCAGTTGTCGTGTTCTGGGGTATTTATCAGTGCATTAAGAAAGTTAGGAAAATGCCTGTCAGATGTGGAATTCGCCTCAGCAATGTACCCTCACTGATTCACCATTCAATTATCGTAGGGTCAGAGCACTTCGTTTGCATTAATGAAGCTTTCTCCTGTGTCACTGCTAACGCTGTTCCTACTGCTTAGTGCGCAGGCAGGAAGGCAGGCGAGTAGCCAGAATCTGCTTGATATTGATGCCATTGTGGTGTGAATTGCTGCGAATTTCTACTCAGGACGCTAGGTCCCATTCGTTCTGATGCCTGATAACTAAAAATAGCTTGAAGAAAAGAAACATTTCTCTGACTAAAAATTTTTCCCATTTTACATCATAAAACTTACACGTGGAGCTATCATAAAAAATTGAGCGTTTTACATGGGTAGCGTGGATGATTTCATTAGATTTTGAATTGCTTTCCGCCAAATTATTTTTCCATTCTGAAATACTCTTTAGAAACACTCATAACCTCTCAAAACACGTGCCATGCGTTAGCTAAAAGATACAATGAATTAGGAAATAGAGATAAACGTCTTTGCTAAATAAAGCGACATTACTTTCCGCTTTCATGTTTTGATCGACTGAACATAGACAGTATGCTCTTGAGACCGATGAGGTGCGGTTTGATACAGAGGCGTTTTAAAATTAACAACTTTAAGATGCTTCAGCCGATGAGGAGGCGAAACGCCTTCCCAATGGGTGCTTACTTTAACATTTTGTGAATTAAAATGATACTCTCTTTCGCCATCTACACTTCAGGCGAGTGCGCCGTGGATCTAAGACGCAGCCGTCAGCAGCCCAAGCATCCGACTCACTGTTGCGCCTGCGTCAATATCTCTCAATCACTCCTCTACGCTTTGCCATCTCAAGCTCTTCCGTCGAGGCAGTCGACTTCGGTATCTGCAGTACCGCGTCAGCACCCGCAGCTTCACGTCCGACAGACGTCGGTGGGAGCAGCAACAGGAACGGAGGTGATCCTTCGCCAGCACGTCCATCCACTCTCTGCTCACCCCCAACACTTGAGTCGAAGAGATAGGGCAATGCTAACCTCTTCCATGCTTGTGGCTCCTCACACCTCCGCCGCTCCTGTTGTAACTCACATGCAGTCCTCACAAAATCCCAATTCCCTAGCCGCTTATCATCATCACCACCAGCAACAGCTTTACAGACAGTCACTTCCACCGATGCTCGGCAGCACTCAGCAGCGCCTGCAACTGACGCCGACTGCCTACGCAGCGATGCTTAAGGAGGTGCACATTCGATAGTGCATCTGCAAATGTCCGCTTCCACGTTGCTTTTAACTGTAGCCTCTCGACTTGCTTACATCTCACACACATTCCTCCTCCACTCGCGCCTCTTGTCCTGCTTATCTTTCTCTTTCCAGATAATCCCCTTCCTCTGTGGCCTCTGTTGCGCTTCTCCTGCTTATTTTGTAAATGCTCGCTGTGCGTTCCTGTAAAGACTTTAGTCTTTTTCAATGTGTGCAATTGTAGTGCCGACTACCAAGGATATTTGATGAAAACGAATAAATATGCTCTAGCGTTTTCGCGGTTGGTTGAAATATCCGCGGGAAATTCTCTCCCTCGCTTTTGTCTTCATCGAAGATTAATGTGAAAAGGGTAACACTAGGAAATCAGAGCTAGCCACTCAGTTAAATGACAAAGCGTGTTCTGGATATTCTGGTAATTTTTTGGATGTAAACACCTATCAGCTCTCTGGTCCATTAGTCTTTCACTTTGGGGGAAGTGGTTGTATTTGGCAAACAGGAAAAGTGGGACAACAGTCGCTCAGAAGTTGCTGCTCTCGGGGCAGCTTACAATCATTTGTACGCCTACGCTTAATGTTGCAGATGCTGCTTCCGTTTATGGAACTTTTGGTTTACTCACAAAGGAGTAACAAACACCTAGATTGATGAACATTGCTTTATTTGCTGCAGGCTCTCATACTCAGCAGTTTAATGCCAACCGACTTAAGTCATTTTATAACAGGTGAAACGGCAGATGTGAATGAAAAGGTAGGATAAAATCTCTCTTCGGCACTTGACCTCTAATAATCAACGGTACGTTTGCTCCTCACATTTGCCGAACTTCAAATGTAGCCGAAATTGTGTGAAGACGAATGAAAATAACCAATGCAACACTTCATAGGGTCAAAGGTGTTCCATTTGCTTGTTGAACTTTTACGTCGACTGTGTCCAAGGTAGATTACTATTGACCTTTGGTTTTCCTATAATGTCATTAACACCAACATTTCGAAAGAAGAATTTTCTGCTAACGCTATGCCATATTTAAATGTTAACAGTTAAATAAAGTCAAACGTATTAATTTCCGGGTTAACTTCATAAAATTCCCTACCAATTTTGTCGGAATTTTAAAGATTATAGCCTCATTATTAGCACTGGCTCTTCTTTCGTTTACAACTACATAGCTTATCAATGAACGATGGATCACCTTTTCTTCCATAATGGCTTTAAAATTACAAACGATGGGCAGTTTTTCAACAACCGGGTGACTTAATTACCATGTATTTTTTTATCAAGCTTGCTAAAAAGCGATATCCCCAAGCAGTGCTGTTGTTTTCAACTGTTTTCCTGCTGATTTTGAGAATTATAAAGATCCAAATTGTGTCAGTTGAGATCGGATGCAAACCAGACCTTTCCCACCATGTAACTTTAGTAATGAGTTAATCAAATGGGAAAAAAACCAGGTAAAAGACACATTAGGATTGACACCCTAAGTACAACGAATCCCTGATCGCAGGACCCTGTGTGTTCCACTCGTTACTTCATTGGTTGAGATGCCGCTTTACAATGCGAGGTGACTTTACCTCTTCCAACCTTGGCAACAGGCATTGATGCAACTGAAAAGTGCTGTTTAGGCTTGAAAAGGGAATTTTAAAAGCAGTCAATGGATTTGGCTCGCTATTTACGTTGAAGATCAGCAAGTGCCCTTGCGAATTCCACTATGGCAGAATTGAGTGTCATTTAATATTTTAGTTGTGTGACACCCGAAATTTGTGTCTATAGCAGCTTCAAAGATTACTATCTTTTAAAACCTGCTTGATTTCACTTTGAAACTATTAAATTTCGATGTATGCTTGCGCTCCTTATCAGGGTCTGTTGGCATTCCTTGTCACTTTCATTTGCAAGTAACAAGGGTTATAGCTTCTTCAGTGGTAAAATTCTTTAACACTAGAGGACTTAATGGACAAGGATATCAGTTCTTCGGAAATACAACAACTGTCGTCTTTAAAGAATTTAAAATTTCACTTTTAAAAAGTACAACTTTTTTCTACGATTGGTAAATCATGCAGACAGGGGTGAAATCCCTACAAAGAAAAATTCGCTCTGCACTCAAAATAGTGATAATTTTAGGGATTCTACTTTCTACTTATAATTTTTGTGTTGGATGGTGAGATTTTATCCAATTGGGATGAAATTACTTGTAATGAATTCTACTTACAAAATATCATTCATTCGTACCTGAGGAGTGGAATGCTTTCAACCTGAGCAATTCGTTTATAAGTTTCATAAAGTTATTTTACTTGGATCAGTTTGTTTGTGCTACTTAAATCAGGGGCAAGTCTCAACCAAATTCAAAACAATCTTCTTGGGATTGTTTCTGCCTATAAGGGAGCTTTGGTCGTACCCAACACAATTCGAGTGAACTAAAGCCAATTTCGTTTCCCACAAGTTGCGCAATTATCTCTTTAATGCTTAACAATGCCTTTTCCTGCTGCCACACCTAGACCCAATTCACAGTGTCCCCTTTACAGCACGACAGTGTTTTGCCCTCCTTCGCTAAAAAGGTCCAGCATTAAAGACATTTGCCCTGACTAGATTGGAAGCAATTATCGTTCACTGGTGTTTACCTAAGCTAAGTTTTGTCCCTTTTCCTAACTGTCATCACCATTAATGTTTGACTTCTTCATGTTCCTCAGCACCCATACTTATGGTACAAAGGGACTGATAAATTGGTGCTCCTATCAGGCAGGTCTCCTACTCAGCCGTCTGCCCTAAAATTAGGTCCCTTTTATTAACCATTTATGGCCCAGTCCAACAGCATTAACGATGGTCACCTTATTCAGATGACCGAATCAATTATACAATCGGGTTTTACGAATCTCCATACATGCCTTTCCTATGCCGACCCTTTAGCGAGTGAACACATTACCATTATAGAGTGGTAGCTTTTACCAAGCAAAAGCTAAACGGTTTCCTTTCCTAGAACAAAGTCTTCTTTGAGTTTGGGCCGAGCTATCATTTAACGTGATTACCCCTTCTAAAACTAAACGAAGTCACAGTTAAGTTTTCCCTGGGGCATTTCCTTACCCATTCGTAGGTAATTTTAACTATTTATGTAATAGTTCCGATTGTATTGGAATGAAGAGTTGTAGACTTAATGGATGAAAAGGCAGTTTGGCATCTCATTTAATCATGTATGCACTTCGACAATTTGTGATTACGACGAACAAACATTGGACAGCCTGAACCAGCTAAAAATAGATGTGCTGCAGCGCCAATAAGGTACATCGTAATGTCTATGAACTCCATTAGCAATGCTGTTTATGGTCTTGATGCCAAATCGAGGAGAGGTAGATTCACAGGACAGAATTTTCCGTTTACACGCTGACTACCTGCTAATGCAAGTTCATGTGTACTTTTGGCAGATATGCGAAATCCTCGTGTTTATCTCTTGCAAAGAGGAAGACTTCACAACCATTTGATGTTAATTAATAAGCTCTACCGTGTTAAACAAAGAGCTGTAAATGTGTCTACCCATTCTCATGCCATATCGCATTTGAACAAATCCTCACTCTCACACTACCTTCACTGACATTTTCCCAACCTTGGGAATACCTTTAGAGCCGTTTATGCGACAATTGTTCCCGGACTATTTGATTTAAAAATTTTGCCCATGCCACCTAAGAGGCACAAGAATTGTAGAGCTCCATTTGCAAAAACGTACTCTTGAATTTGCTTGGTACGCGCTCGATTGAGTCTCCTCTTGCCTTGCGTTTTAGTAAGGAAAGCCTCATTGTGGTCAAGCAAACCCACTGACACTGACGGATCAATTTTTAGGCAGCAAAGAATTCCTCAAAATTGGAAGAGAAAAATATGGGGAATGCAAAAGTTCTGTCTTGTTATCATTATTATTGATGCCTTAGAAATGCAACCTTATAGCAGGTTCACGCAAAGAGATAGAAACTCAAGTTTATGAATAGCTTTAATTTTCGTATTTCCCCAAGCTCTTTGTGATGCCTTTAAATGCCTCTAGTGGATGCGTGCATTCATGTTTAATGCTGAGTTACAGCCAAATTCCAACTGAAGAGTGAAGGCAACCTAAAAGCCTCACACATCCACTTTTATCCATCTAAAGGCCTATGTAAGCGAAAATGACAGTCCTTACTGCCACTTTGCTGCTCGACTTTCGCATTTACTTCCTGATTTTGCCTACTCACTGGGAAACAACAACGTTCTCCTGCTTTCAGTGGCAAAAGGAATTGAAAAAGTGACAATTTGTCTCATCTCAATATGGTGAGCACGTGCAAGATTTTGGTCGAAGCCTTCAGTGTTTTTGTAATAAAGTCAATTTTCCGAGAAAGGGAAAGGTGTTTAATTAAGATTTTACAGTTCTGAATTATTCACACGAAGTACTGGTCTAAACATCAAAATTTAGAAGTCATTAGTAAAGGTAAAAAGAAGACAAGAAGTTACTTATTCACTAAATACAATGGCTTGCAGTGAAACAGATCACTGCTGAGCATTGTCATTAGGAGGGTAAGAATGACATTACTGGTGAGAAGAGACTTGTCACCACTAGGGAGGGAAGGTAGAAGGTTATTTTTCTGTCAAAAAATTGCTTTGCTAAGATAGGGCTAGAACAGATTCTCACATCCGTAACCTGATAGGACTAAGAAGTTTCCCATAGTTTGAAAAAGGCACTTCTTAGACTTCTCATTACTTCACTGAACTTAAATTTATTCATAAGGCTGTAACATGGTGCCATTAGGTGAAGGGACTTTTTTATCTGGATTAGGAGTCTTTGCCTTAACACCTGTTTTTCTTAGACATCTGGCAAACACCGTAGAAAGATTCGAAGACTAACGAAAAACTGAGACTTTTGCGATCGCTTTTGCATTACATCTCCTTTCGATACTTATGTATCTACCTTCCAGGTATTGCGCTGCATTATTTGAACAGCTAAGGGCGATATACAGGCGAAGAAGGAAAACTTGAGGAATGAAAGAATGCCAGCATTTGACATGTTCATTTTTCACGAAGGCGATCCACTGCATTAATGACAACCGCCAGTCAAAACACGTTTTTTTCGCATACATTCACAATGCAAATCTTTAGTGGAAATTTTCTTCTTTTGAATAATCCGAACGTAATCCAGAACGATCAGGGAAATAAGTTTAAAAATGTTTTTTAGGTATTATATGCCATAGGAAAACCCGCATATCGTAGGTATCTAAAAGTATCTTTGCAAAATTTTCGAACTCCAAACGAGGCAAGGACTCAATGGGATCTTTTGGAGCAATAACTTTTGGGCAGAAGGCAAGTGTCACATTTATGAGCTAGTCGAAGACATCAAAAAAATATAAAGTTAAGTGCTCGTCAGCACCGTAACATCAAATAAAACACAGACAGCGCTTTGATTAAATGTTTTTTTTTTAAGGCTTTGCTGTCCCCTAGGTTGGTGAGTTGGGCAAACAATTCAAAAAGTGAAAACTCGCCATAAGACAAGCCCAAAAGTGCAAGAGACCTAGGATTATGCACGGCGGTTAAAGGGTTCCTTTATTCCCTTACCAAATACGTATTTTCGCTTTGGTGAAGCTTTTGGCTATTTTAAGAACTGGATTTATGACCTCTACGTGATTTCATTTACAATGTGAGACTTCACCCAGTCATGACGACCAAGGCCATTTGCCCTAACTTTTGCTGCAGTCTAAATCCCTTGAATCGTGCCTTTGACTTAAATTACAAAATCGAGCACAAATAATTTAGCAAAAGTGAGCTTAAGTGAGTGCTGAGAGAATATAAGCACATTTTGAACTCATCTAAGAAAAATCTGGTATTATTGCCAACAACTCAGGGCAATCTTGCCATGCTCTCGTTGATTTTATCAGTAAATCACGTCACCTCCTCTTGACACGTAACATTTCTGCCAAGGCAACAGTTCATTTGCTTCGGTGCCAGTGATCTGCTGAAGCTGTGCGGTTCGGAGAACTGTCTTTGTGTGCCAATAGGGGGACACTGCTTAGAGGTTCTATGTGATGCCTGATTTTTTGAAGGGACAAGCAACATTCACATTAACGCCAAAAGAAGGAAGAACGCGGTATCGTAATTGTGAGGGCATGAAGTTAAAAACTTTGTTCAAACTCAAATTTTCCCCAGTTTCATTGTATAAAATCGTCCATATTGCACTTGTGATTTAAGTAAATTTCTTAACAGTTTGCTGAATTGACATTCACTTTTTTTGGTATTTTCGATGGGTGCGAATGTCAACGGCCTTGGGAACGTCAAACACAAATGTGCCCGATTCGATAATGCAAGGCCACTCCCAAAAATAATTCTACCATTTTTGGGCAATCGCTGCGTTTACGTGGTATTCCAGAATTCGTTTCTTTTACTTACAACTACCACGTTGTTCATGTTCGCTGTGCATTATAATGAGTTGAAAATTTGATCTGTAAGGAAGCATTTTGTGGGGCCTCAATTGCAAATACCGAGTCTAATTCATTGTGCTAGTTCCACGTATAGGACGCTTAATCTCCTCTGGTGATCGTTCTAGCTCGTAATGTGTCGCATTAACAGGTTTTGCTCATTCGGAGTACTTTGTTAAGCAGGATTTCGAGGGAAAGGAAGTAAGATTAAGTGTCGAATTCCTGTAAAAATAGGTAAATTCCACGGCTGCAGCCCACTCAAAGGAGCTAGCTACCAGTTACTAGCTTTCACTTGTCTTATTCCACTTTGGCACAGACACTTGCTAAATGCGAATGCAGTGGAGACGGTTTTGAAGAAGAAACCGTTTGCGGAAAGATGAGTCGTCCAGCTGGCGGTGTGCGTGCGTGGATGCGCGCATCGAGCGCTGACGCGCCCATTGGCGCCGTGTCCGCGCGGTGAGTCATGCCACTGGCAGAACTGATAATGCTGCTACTGCCGCCGCCATCGCTTCCTGTGTGATGCTACCCTCCCGTGTCTCTCTGCTTAGGACGTTCGTAGCATTGCTCCAGATGACAACGTCACACCCTTCTCTACTGAGACGAGTGGGACCTTAAGTTGAGGGGTTGAATGCAGATTTGTGATAACCTGTAGTCATTTAAGTTTGAAAATATGATCAATGTTTGCATACTTTGTCTAGGAATTGGTGGCTTCTTTGTGCTCCTCAATGGACAGAATAGAGGAGACTTGTTTAAGGCCTAAAAGGTCTTTCACTGACACCAGGGAAACAATCACCATTAGCCAAATATAAAATGGAAAATTTTCGAAAACAGATAATTAAATGATTACCTTATCTTCAGGCAAGACAATCAAACTCTCTGAGTTTATAAAAAACAGCAACAACATGATTTAAAGGTAATTTGGGTCATGAGTGTGCACAGAAATCCATATCAAACAAGAAAGGAAAGATGCAAACTGCATGCCATCAAGATAACAGCAAGTTGTGGCACTCATACAGTGGTATTTTCGAGTGGCAGAACACAATGGGATTTCCTCCCTTGTACAATAGCGCGACTTGAGGGTGGAGAGGGTGCAAAAACTAGGGCTCGTTTAAAGATTAGTAGGTTACTCATCTGATAGACAGGAACATTAGAGGTCGATTTTATGTATTAAGTTTGACATCTAGTAATTTAATGTTTCCATAACATTTTGAATTTACAAGGATTTTGTGTATGCATACGATAAATGTCGCACAACATTTGAGTTTTTAAAGATTATGCAAGTCCGTGTGGATGGAGGCATGAGATCAACAAGTTCTCTCATGGCCGTTTTCCTAAATCTTTATGCCATCTACATGGCAAAAATTTGCATAATCAACATGAGATGTGTGGTTGTGGAGGTGCGGAATCCCGAATGTGGCATAATATTAATGCCGGTCCATAAAGAGATGCGTTGCTAAAATTACTATGTGAATAGTAAAGAGAACAAAGCAGTAAGCTAAGACGGTCAAACACTTTAAATGGAAGCTTCGAAGGCATTTTGTAGGCAACCAAAGAAGTAGATAAAACCGAAGAAACATTGCTATCCCTCTTCAAAGTGTTTTAATGGCATAAACCCTTGTTAGATTGCTCTCATAAATGCATCTGAAGGATGTTAGAGGGTTGCACAAAAGTCAAAAACACTATATCGGAATGGAGAGTTAAATTAATAACTCTTCAAGCGCAAAATGCTTTTGAAATTTTGAAATTGGTTTTGCCAATTTGAATAAATTTTTTAGTCAAGCCAATAGCTCTGCAGATTGGCGTCTCTTGCAGCACTTCGGTGGATGTCACCGTTGCTGAATGGTAAAAAGGTTGGATTCGCATAATTCATTGGATAAAGTCAGAGGGTTATTTCTTGGAAAGCAAATCCCTTATAAATAACTTTTAAGTTGGTGCTATGGATTTACCTTAACTCAGACTTGCAGCAGATTTTGAATAAAAGAGCTCTGAATTAAAAATTTGGATGATTAATTACAATTACTAACCCATCAAAGCGCTCAGTGAAGAGTCGCATTCAAATTGATGCATATCAAGATTTTTATCCTCGGCAGCACATTTACTTCACTAAAGTGGCTTTTTTAAATCAACTTCAAACAAAACACCGCCTACAAAAATCTGCTATTTCTCGTTGTTAAACGACCCAACCAACTCCAAGTTGTGCTAAAAATAGGCGTTGTTGGCCGTCTTGACAGCCAAGCCATCAGTGAGTGCATTTTTCGGAATAAGCGAGCAAGGATTGGGCTATTATGAGCTGGCCTCTTGGACGCATCATGTACGTGCATGAAGCGTTGGAGGTAAACGAGGCGGAATAGGGTGAGCAAGAAGGAAAATAGCGACACCGATTGGTACTATACTACACAGGCTGTGGAAGCTGCATCACACAATGATCGTGACTGGAGGCAGACTAATTTTAAGGTCGTTTAAATTGTGATAAATTTGAGATGCTTCGATACATAGCAGGCTGGAACCATTTGCCCTTACGCAAACTGAGATTTTTGTTAGCTTAAGCATAATCAAAGACCGAAGCCGATCATGCTTTTAGACCTCCAGTTAGTGCAGCTCTTATGACTACAGCCCTCCTTCTTACCTATTCTTTCTTACAATGTCATGTGCATTGCGATTACGCAATGTCGTGCAATAGTTCGGGCGGTAAATGCGGACGCTGTTTTGACAGAACTTGATTGAGTAAAAGGGAGCGGGATCAGTGGTCGTGGAGGAATCTCTTAAAACCAGCATCAATTATCCAAGCAACTGAAACTAAAATACGGTGGTTAAACCTATTTTCGCAGTTTCCTAGCCCAATCGACTCTATTTTTTTGTGACTTTACTGTGACTAAATGCGTTTCATTCTGGACTAGTACCATTGTCGTTTGTGGTAAAGCTTTTGTCGACTCTTATTGTTGCCTTTTTGTCGAAACAGGTCATACAAAATAAAGTCCTGTAACGTGAATTTGTTTTGAGAATCATAAAACCCGTTCTAAATCACGAACACTGGGCTTGGGCATGATGCACTGTTATATGGTTTAGTGGGTGAGCAAATGAAATTTTTTTTTTTTGAAACAATGAAGAAAGACAAGTCTATATTTTTCTCTTCGACTTAAAATTAGCCATTTTGAACGAGGGAAACCCCAACGGGATGATAGACCCATCGTTTTCCCTATTAGGTAAGATTTTTAATGCTATTTTCGGATAGCTCGAGGGCTAGCCTCCGTAGGCTTGAAATGAAAATGATTCAAAAAATAGTTATTTTGAGCTATAAGATATCCTTAATTTATATTAAACAGTAAAGATCGGGCAACCCAGTCACTGGACGCAACCTAATGAACACTGTTTTGGATCTACAAATATGATTTAATTTCTAAAGACTAGAACAGATGTAGACAGGGAGTACGATTTTTTTTTCAGCTTTTGCAAGGCAGTTGTGTCTGGAGATGGAGCAGTAGGGGCGACCAAAATCTGCTAAAAGTGGAATTCAAGTTCGCTCCTTTTCACACTGAAGCAGATAAAACAGACGGTAAATGATGACGGGCCATTTATTACTTTGCACTCAGTGGGTACTGAAAATCGTTTAATGATTGGAGATATAGTCGGATCATCTTCATCTTATGCGTTTATTCTAGAAGAAAGCATTTCATCCAGAACACCCAGCATAGCATTAACACCAGGAAAATGATCAGTAAAAGGAAATGGATTGAAAGTTGATATGTAAGAAAATTGGTCCCTTAATCCTTTTCTGATGTGTGAGAAAGTTTGGTTAAATCAAAGCGCATATCGTTAAGCGCTTTTTCAATGAATTCTTGGTGTCACAGGTTGCGCAAGTATTTTGCGTTATGGAAGGCAATTCGAATTTGCTGGGCTAAGTTCACAGAAGTGTTGACTTTCACTTTATGGCGGAAATATTAAAGTCACTGTTATACCTCCTAAAATTTCACATGAATTGTGCTTCGCATTTGACCCCATTGGTGTTTACATTAATGGTTTTTTAAAAGTGCTGTTTTCGGTTGATTTGATTCGGTTGTGTAAACACAATCCTAGTATGCTGTAACCCTACTGGTGAAAATAGCGCCATATTTGTCGTCCACTTGTCATCAGATGGAGCTAGGGTGTGCTTTGTGAACTAGCCGTTGTCTGGACATGAACGCCGTACATAAGTCAGGTTGCCAAAGAAAGCGTCAGCAATTACAGTTGGGTTACCTTGCGAAGCAAGACTTCTGTCATTCAACATCATAGCAAGGAGGCAATGGTGGGTTAGTAAATTTAATAGACTCCTTAGTTAAAACCGTACAGCACCAAACAATTTCCACATTTCGAAAATTTTCGTGAGTTTACTTGTTTAGTGCCTCTGGAATTCCCTAAATACGAATGCTGGGGCAGATTATGTTTTGCCGACGTACAAAAAGGCCTTTGAGGCCACGCCGCCCAGCCGAGTCTTAAATGCCAACGAAACTAAAACGAAGAGTTAAGCAAATTATCAAAGTATTATAGGTGCTACTGGAAGTGTCCAGCGATATTGGCCTCTGGCTGATTAAGTGATTTTTGGATACCAAGACGATGTGCTCTACTTGTTCCTTTTAAAGGATCACGATTACCCTCACTGAGTTGATTACTGACCCACACTTCAGTACTTTTGGAGTCGGTAGACCAACTTGCTCAAGTCTACGTTAAGCCAATCTGCAAAGCGATTTTTGTACAAAGTTATAAAGCTAATCCTCTGCCACATTTTACGATCACTGATCATGCAATGTCACCTTTACAACTTCAAACAACGGTGTAGACAGCGTTGCATTGGCGCGGTAGAAAATGCGATTGAATTCTTTTTCCTATGACAGAGGGTACGTAATCCGAAATGGCAAATTAGCTCGTTGTTAAATCTGATCAAGGTGGCTACTTCTTGTGCCGCTAACGCCTCTTTACGATTGGTCTGTGGTAAGGAGTGTAGGTTTTATTCCTGGTAAAGTAAAGTCACTGTCTCAACCCCCTCAAAAAGGACAAAATAACATGGGCCAATTAATGAGTTGTTTCAGCATTGACGCCTACTAGGATTCTTGCATAAGTCGGTCGGCTGCAATGCTAGGGGGTAAAGGAATTCACTTGAAGTCGTGCATAAGGGGACACAAAATATGGGTTTACGTGGCTATGCTAGGAGAGGGGGGATTTATGAGGTCACCAGGAGGTGAACCAGTGCTAAATGTCCCCTGCACTTCCCAAGGCAACCATAAGGCCATCCCATCGCTTGTCCTTTGAATGTGGAAAAATCTCGTGAATTTTATTCTCATTCAATGAAAGATCTTCAGCCATCCATTGATGATTGATGGGGAGAGAAAATGGGACTAACAACCTTCTGACAACTGGCCAAAGGTTGGAGAATTAAAGCTCTTAATAGCCTTAGAATTGTAAGAGCATTTTCACTTATTCAAATGGCAAAATGGGATCAGCTGGCCACATTAAATCACATAGTGGTTTGTGAAATCATTGCATTCTCTTAGAATAATAATGTTTTTATGGACCTAATAGTAAATAAAGTCCTAATGCGATATGACTTCGTTTCTAGTTGGTACCTCTTTATCCGACTAGTCACTAGTGATGGGCAAAAATCTTCTTTGACGATGTAACTTTGGAATGGTTGTCCTTTTCCTTTAACAAATGTTTCAAGCAATGGTAAGTGGTAAAGTACGCGATAGTTCAATTGTATATGGGGAGGAAATGAAGAGGTGTTTACTACACACCTATAACCTTACTGTTCACGGGGTTACTATTATTATCAGTGGGAATCTAGTCATTAAGCGCCTTGATGCAAGCTCAAGGAAAAACTCTACGTCTTTTGAACCATCACAAATGAGTTTCTAGATTCCACCTCTATGTGAACCCTGTAATTAGTATGCTAGTGCCTCAAACTAAAAACCCACAATATAACTGTGTTTTTAGGTAGTAGAAATACATACTCATTGCAAAGACTTCCGACCTTGACATTGGAACCGAATTCACAGACCCCCAACACTTCTTAGACCTGACAAAACGGGTTCTTTTAATCCATCAAAAATTTTCACCACACTTCTAAAACACCCATCTTTTAAGTAAGTGAAACGTGTAACTTTTATCCTCTGACTGTAGGAGTAAACCTGCACAAGCGGTGGTAAATCTCACGGTGTTTGTGCGTGTGAAATCAGCTCGTTTACACGCATACGCATCACAGTGAATGGTAGCCGTGGTTTAAACTTCTGCGAACTCTCGATAAAGAGAGGGAAGATTTGGGCAACTATTTGGGGAATGCCCTTTTAAAATGGTAGTGAGTTTGAAAAGGTGTAGGCCCGTTCACGCTCACATTAAGACTTCAGTGATTTTACATATTTATTAATTGTGTAGACCTCCCGCTCTGTGTTAGAGTTTGTCCATTCCAAATCTATCTACTGCTGCATAATATCCGCAGGGAAGGGCCCACCCAATACTGACAGTCGTTTGTAGGCGGATCCAAAGGCGTCTACAGCAGTGTGACTGGCTAATTAATTAAGTGAGAGAGGCGAGAGAGAAATATTTGCTTCTGCATTCACTGGAATGTACTTGTGCGCCAACGCTAAACTTCAACTGCTTTCGCTTATTCCTTGCTTACACAAAAATATTTATTGCTTAAGAGTGAATGCAAATTTTTGAAAATACCTCGTTAAAATAATGCATTCTTCATGGAACAGCTGTACATTGTTCTTGAATTAGACATAGCTTTTGCAAATGGCTTTGACCTGGTTGAAAGAAATTTTCGTCTCATTTTGTAGTGCGCCCAGACTTCCCTGAAGGTGAAAGAAGACAACATAATAGAGCAGAATACGTATTATCGACGTAGAGAAGGGCCATGACTTTCAATTGCCGCGTAAATAAAGAGTTAAAGTGTTACAATCAGTTAATGGTCCCACTGAATTAAATCTAGCTTGCCATGTTAAGGCCTTCATTAAGCCCTTCATCCTGCTTGATGCTAGGCGCGTGAATTAACCTCTCACGGGGCAGCGTCCGCCTCCGCATTTTCATGATCTTCACTGACCAACACAGTCTGCCTTTCGCATGATTCAAGCATTACTAATTCCGGGCTACGCACGACACTCTCTCCTTTGCAGCTAGTAGGTAGTTCTCACTACCCCGTTTTGAGTATGAAACCCTTGAGCATAACAGGGGAAGCAATAGCCAACAGATTTAATTAAAATTCATTGTGGAAGATAGAAATCCAGCGAATAGGTTACCTTATGCCACTTAAATAAACTGAACGGACATCCTTCATCATCTTCGATGAACACACCTAAGTTGTGCCAAAGGTCGGCTTTGCAACTTCGCTTTCCATTAAACTTCAATTTGCAAAATTATAATTCCAAAAAGAAGGGGAGAATTAAAGTGACGGTTTGCTTGTAGATGTGAATCCTATTCAACGTTTAGAATTACACACGTGATTGTTACCTCCGTCGGTCATAGTTGCTTGAGTTAATTTAAATGCAAAAGAATTAATTAAGCGTCACTATTATTGTGATTACTAATAGTAGCGCTAACCTTCAAACCAACTGTTTTCCGAACCCTTAGTTCTGTTTTTTATGACCCACATAATCTTCCAGCTTCGACAGCCCCCTGTTGCATTAAAGACAAAGCTACTGCAAGTTGTTGCATCTTCCCGCTAAAGGTTTGCCCCAATTCTATGAATGAAGAGTTTGCAAAACATTTTCTAGACCCTGAGGAGCATTGTCCAACCCAGTAATGATATAGTTATGAAAGGTAACTTAGGCGGTTGGAGATATTCGACTGATTAGGGTCACCAGGGGTGAAGGATTGACGCGCGGGTTGAACAAGGACAAGGAATGCAATAGTTGATGCGTCATTTGTAATTGACCTGACTAAATAAGCTCATAAAAGTGGATGGTGGAACTCTTGCGGCTCAGTCCCAATTCGCCAAAGCGAGAAACGGTTGATTGAGTGGCGAGTGGGATTATAGAGCAAAAAAATGCATTTCCACCACAACAGTGGACACATGTGGCTTTGTTTTTAACGTGAGGTCGATAGTTAGGGATAAACTTCCTACTTTTCTAAATGGGTACAGAGTTTTGAATGGAACATTTCATAATCTCCAATCATGGTATTGGCATGGGTAAATGAAAACGATGCGTGAATTATCTAAAAGAACAGGGCAACCCAATGACGATAGCTTGCACCCTTCCCTAATTTCGATGGCAGCAAATTGCGTTGTGTGATGCGTGAACATATTCAGATTAAGGTGGTGAGAATAGACAAATGCAGTGAAGTCGTTATAAGATGCGCGCGAACACAACTTTTGCGTACCATGAGTTTGTACTGTGAAGGACACAAGCCAAATTTGTTTGGACAAAAACCACTTTTGCTACTTCATTTCCTACAATATTGAGATCACAAGGGTGCCCTGCGATTCGGTATCTGTCAAAAGGGAGGTGGCCACTTTCTTTGAGGGCTTCCTTTCCGTGTTGTTGTGCCTTAATTAATTGACACCCTTCAGTGATTAACGACATTGAAGTTTATTTACTCCACTAGCTGCGATTAGCTCGGTTTTCCCATACACCATTGGAGGATCCTGAATAACTGGATAAAAGAGCTACTATTCTTTTTTCATGAATAGAAACCGAAGACAATGAAATGAATTAGAGGCGCTGCTTCCCAATTTCTCGTGTCATTCTTTAAGCAAGTTTTGCGCAGAGAACAAATCCACAAACATTGAAAGCTGCTTAGGATTCCTCATTCAATTCACGCTTTTCTCCTTTGGAAAACGTGCATGTATGTACCATTTCTCAAAATCTCATCGAATTCATATTATTTAGACAAAAACGTATTTTTGCCTACCTCATTGTTGGATTTTAAACAATTCGGCTTGGTTGCTAAAAAGGGTCGATAAACACGGAAATGATTTGATGATACGCCCCGCTGACAATCACCAAATCTGTTCTTTTGGGAGGCCTGACAACCTTCAAATTTGCTTGACTAGAGCTTGTCAGTGACCTGAGACTTCTACAATGCGAAAGGTGGCTGTAATACTTTGTTTGTTCGAACTACCGGTTTCGGTCACTTGGGTGGCCATCTTGTTCTAGCCGGTTGGTCGGTCTCCGGGCAGTGCCAACAGCTCCCAAGTCCTCTGTTCCCGGAATATATATATTCTGCCCTAGTACTACGCCTTCTTTTACCTTTAGGGGAGCCTCGGGACGCTACATTGGTGGCAGCGGAAAGCGGACCCGACTTTGATGCATTTCATCCTGCTCCATGCCGCTTCTGGCAAACGTCGGCGTTGTGAAAGAAGTACATGTGCTACGGAGGGGAGAACCTTTGGCATCTCGTAACAGAAGGGTCGAGATCGACGTTCATCTTCGACATCTCCCTCGCCCTCGTGTTCGACAGGAAAGCTATTAACAACTGAAGCGACACTAGCCGTGGACTCCAAGCCCAGAGGAGGGCCAAGAGGCGCGCATTTGCTGCACTGAGTGCTACGCGGAACTGATGGCACTACAGGAACACATTCATTCGAACCTCGACGACTGGGACGGTTAGCTCGTGGGTGCTTCTCGCAGCGCAGCACTGATTACGTTGTGATGGCTGACACGGGAGGCGGACGAAGGGGAGCGTTGTGGACGACGCTCGAAAGAAGAGAGGGGCTGTGTAATACTTTGTTTGTTCGAACTACCGGTTTAGGACTTGGGTGGCCATCTTGTTCTAGCCGGTTGATCGGTCTCCGGGCAGTGCCAACAGCTCCCAAGTCCTTTGTTCCCGGCATATATATATTCTGCCCTAGTACTACGCCTTCTTTTACCTTAAGGGGAGCCTCGGGACGCTACAGTGGCATTCATTGGAATTGGCGCAAGTCGATAAATTTGGGAAGATAATTAGTTCCTTGAAAAATGACAATAGCCTATGCATAAAAGCTTACCTGTTCTCTCCGAAACTCGACAATGGTACATTGATGTTTGCTAAATTTTGTATGCTCGAAGCGTAGTCTATGGGTTGCCAATAGAGCTGGGGGCAAAGTGTATCGTAGTACACGATTGGTTCGATGGCTAGGATGGCAAATTTATTGTTTCAAATCCGCGAAGGCAGGATGTCTGATGGTACCCTTTGACTGCAGTCTGAAGAAAAACGTCGGCAAGTGGCTGGGTGCTCAGAGGAGAAAATTTGAGGGTAGTCTTGGCCAAGGAGTGGCGGCATTTCGATTCATTACGGTTGATTCACATGCCTAATTAGTTGAACTTTTGCCTCCTGCAGATGGCAAGACAGAGCGGCCGTGCATGCAATTCCGGCGGCCAGGCCCGAAGTCCAAAGGCCCCGAGGGTGAGACGGAAGGAACGGCAGCACTGCCTACGGTGCAGTTAAGCTGCCAAACCCGCCTCTCATAAACAACCGTTGGGTGAGTCAGCATAAATGTGAGTAATTCTTGCACTGCTATTTCCGCCAATTAAAATCCACTCGTATTATTGTTTTATGCAAGAATTATATTAAACAACTCATACCAACAATTACCACCTTCACAAAAATCAACAGAATGCACCACAAGAACTTTTGCTTATGGCGATCTAAGATAGGAAGTCATTTTAGTTAAGTGAGTCTTTAAACATATACAAGAGGGAAGTTTTGGGTTACCCTGTGAAACTAGTAGAACCGGAATTCCATGAAGGGAGCATTGTGGATTGAGGACTGAATGAAATCAATGTATACCTTAATTTCAAAAGAATATACTTGTAACAAACTGGCAAAAAAACCCCATACAAAGCATCTGTAGATGGCTAAAACTTTATTGTTTAGTTAGAATCGCTTCAAGATTATTTAGCAGTGGGTTTGATGTTCGCAGCATAAATGTAATATTCTTTGAATTTAAATGGAAATGTTAACAGCTAAATAGGTTTACTTGCAATATCCACTAAACTCTAATTTTTGGATTCTCCAAGGGTTTATTTAACTCGACGGTGATTGCTAGTGCATACAGCAGCATTATGTATGGGTATTCAAAAAATTAGCAAAAATCAAGGAAACAATGTATCAAATATGGCTTGCAATTTATTGTTTCTTTGTGTAATAATTGTGGTGTTTAAATGTGCTTTGTAGGTGAGAGGTGGGAAGACAATTTCAACCCGGTCGCGGATGAGCGTGCTTCACCACCGGAGTCGAGGACTCCATCATTGTAGACAGGGCTACTGCAATCACCCTTTACCTTATCGCAAAGGAATGTCTCGCAATATTCCACCTTCTAATAGCAGGGTGGAGGAAGAGGATGGGGAGGCCCACGGTGACTTGGATGGCCTTATAACGCCGTCGGTGATCCTCTCATTCACTAGATGATTTACGTCTTCCAAGGGGGGGGGGGCGGAGGGATACGTCTCAGGGGCTGCCATATTGGCTTAGCTTCACCTGTATCGATGGCATGCTTCATGATGTTCGTCCGCCAGAGTTTGGTTCCCTGCCAAGCGAACATTTTGGAGCATCTGCCCAGCAATGAGTGCAGTTCCTTCCTTTCGCTGTCGGTGATGCGTGTTAACTGTGAGCAAAGCTCATCTAGGTTGTTAACAGGAATACTCGCTACTTCAAACAGAGCACTGTAAATTTCGTTGGCGTCCTTTTCCGGGGAAGGCTCGACTGACTTTGTTGTTTTGTGCTGCTGGGCCGTAAAGGTACCCTCTGCGATGTTCAGGATCGCTTTATTCTTGCGAAGGAAATCACCGCCCAGTATCACGTCCCATACCAATTCTGGACATATGATAAATTGTACTGTCCAGGTTTCTTTCTCCACTTTGAATTTTGACGGCGTCTCTCCGATCGCTTTCATCTTCCTCCCTTCAGCTGAGAGTAGTTTTATGGAGGACAGGCACGAAACTTGCGGAACAGATCTGAGAACGCTTTGGGATTCACTAGGGACTTGACTGCCCCCGAGTCCAGGTGAAAACGACAGGGATATCCTTTTAACTTGCCGAGGGCTTGTAAAAATGGACGAGAGGCGTTTGGAGGTTGGCAAGATAACAAATGGTAGGCCTCACCTGCTCTTGGGGTCTGGCGTGGGGGGATCCAACGAGGACGTGGCGGGTTTAGTTGATGGTGGGTCATCTGTCGCGCCGGTGTCAGGAGGAGTTCCTGACGCTTCCTGGTCGCAGCCTCAACCAACTGATTGAGATCGTTGGTCTTCATGACATGGAGTTTTGCAGCGCTGGTCGGTGGTCGGACATTCGAACAGAATTGGACGGCCACCCAGTTGGTTACTCTGGTTGAAAGGCAACCTCTCCCGCTAGGAGTTGTAGGTTTCGAGCGTATTCTTCGTCGTTTTCGCCCACCTTTTGGTCTTGGTGGAAGAACTCAATGGCCAGCGATCGTTTTCGCTGATCGATGGTTAGTTAGTGGTCGATGTCGGAGTCGGCAGTGACTCCTGCATTTATTGCTGCCAGGAAAAGCTCTTGCTGGAGAGCGTGGAGGATCAGCGGGACTCTCTGCCGCTGAGGATATAAATGGATGTAAAACCTAGCGTTTTTCATCCAGTCTTCAAAGTTCACGCCATCTTTGAAGTGGGGGAAGTCCGCCAACGCTGCCACCAGTGTAGCTGGATCTTCCCGTTCCTCTTCTTCCTTCTTTCCCACCCTGCCATTAGAAGGTGGAATATTGCGAGACATTCCTTTATGATAAGGCAAAGGGTGATTGCGGTAGGCCTGTCTACAATGATGGAGTCCCCAACTCCGGTGGTGAAGCACGCTCATCCGCGACCGGGTTGAAACGTTCTTCCCACCTCTCACCTACAAAGCACATTCAAACACCACAACAATTGCACTTTGAGCATTGGTTTCAGTTACGGTCGCGTGGATGGCCACATTGCCTTGGCTGGGTGAGCTGGCCTTCAAGCCATGCCAGTAACTCCGATCCATTTCTGTTTGCTGAACACACATATTCTGTTCAAGCATTGCGCATTTTTTACCCTCAGAGAAACCTTGGGGCATTACAGAGATTAAAATAAGAACCGGGTTAGATCTTATCGATACCACCATACTCTTTGGTTTATAATGCATATGGGCAGGGTGGTAATGGATGAAGACATGTGGTTCATGAATGGGTGGTGGGGAAGAAAGAGGTGCACAAATATCCTAAAGCCTTACAATTTTTTGACGCAAATGGTTTTTGATGTGTGATACTAAACTTACATGGCAATTTTGTAACAAATCGGAGCAAACTAAGGGACGTTTTAGTTCGCAATGTGTCGGTAATCAGAAAGTTAATCATAATTAATGGTTTAGATTGAATGTGTTAGCAGTATCTCTGTTTCCAAGACATGAATTCTGCTTAAATACTATGCCTTCTTTCACCTTAAGGGATGTCTCGAGACGCTACACCAAATATTCTACGATAAATAAAATTCTGATCAACGATATTGGTCGAAATTCTACTTGACAAGTTATAGGAACGTCAGTAATTAAATGAACCAGCATACTTGGATTGTAAGCTGATATTCTCCAGCAAATACAAAGATGCATTAAAAAACCCTTCTCAGAGTTCCTCATTTTGAATGAGTTTGTTACCTAGTGATCCGTTGGGTGTGTTCAAGGTCGCCGATTGCGCGACGACTTATGAAGTCACGTAATGGCTAATAAGGAAGAAGATTATCCTAAAATTGAACCAAGAGGATATTATTCTGATATATTAGCACCTGGGCAAAACAATAATCAAGAAGTTAGGTGGAATAAATATGTCAATTAGCTGTAGATTGGTGGGAGTCCACCTGCGATCATTGAAAATGCCTTGAACGAGTGCAGGAGCACCTCAAATAATCCTAAAGGTAACAAGTTCAATATCAGTGGAGCTAAAATTAAGTTGATCTTCCAATTAACACCAATGTTAGCTCGTACGTTGATTCAAGTGGTGCGAAATATGATAATGTTCCGTCGGTAAGTTCTTACTGTGCAGACACATGTACTTAGTATTTTCCGGAGTCTTCATTCGAGCCGAAAGTTTACATCCCCTATTATGTTCAACCTGGTCAGTGTCCAAGAAAACTTGCGGTAGAAAGGTAGATTTAATAGTTGATTTCGATCTGGTAGAAAACGGAGGGAATTTGAGCGCTGCAGCATTGAGCATATATTGGAAGAAGAGTATGGTATTAAGTCCAAGGATCTCATTCCAAAGCCAGAAGATGACTACCGAAATTTGCAAAAAGGCTGGGATCATTATCTTTTTCTTGACATTTTTGATGATGAGGATTACGATTGCCGAACCCCATCCGACTGGCTCTCCATGGGAATTGAGGGTGAACTGCGGAAACCCATTCCTGCAATGGCTCTTTTGCCATTGTCTGACGATTTACATCAAGGTGAGATTTATTTGACATTTTCACCTAAATAACTACAGTATTTTGCCTGTATAATCATGGTGTGGAAAAATAAGTTTATTGAAACATTAAAGTGAAGCTATCGAATTCACATTCTCCAAGTATCCTTACATTAAGATTGGCAATTGCCCATGTTCTTTTAATAGCACTTGCTAAAATTTACAATTTTTAGAACTGATTTTTCTTGCTATCAGGCAATGCTTTGTTTCCAAAAAGCGACTCATTTGCCGTGACTTCCAATTGTAATCAGTGACGCAGTTCACTCACCATCAGTGCATTCAACAGTTTGCCTAAATCGCATCAAACAAATTATGAAATAATGAGTAGATTTTTATTAGTTTGCCATGCTAGATCCACAAATTTTAAAAACCCAAGTGTATTCGATAGTTTACCAGAAGAACACAACCTTTTACAGTTTTGCGTCACTTGATTTGCTGGTGTTTATAATTAAGCTGTATGCGTGACCGTTTTCATTAACGACTTGCATAACATGTTGAAACTGTAGAAGACATGAGGAGTAAGGACGTCAGTTGGTATTGGCAAAAATGTGGTGTGCTCGATTATGACGAGACCACCCGTCGTTGGCTGGTCCAGAAGACTGATGCAAGCGATCGAATCCTGACAAAGGACGGCGATTTAGTCGTTAACGGGGGCCTCGATGCTAAGGGACAATTTTGTCAGGTCGACTCACAGTACTGGATTCCACGGATTCAACTGATGTTCCTAGCTGAGGATCCCGTTATCTTTGCAAAGCGCGTTGCCCAAGCCTACCATGACAGAGAGGCTGCTGAGGCCACTATTCGCTACAATCTCTATCTTGATTGCATGCCTGTGGATGGACTAGTGGAAATGAGTCAGACCACTCTTGACAGCATCACCCATTTGGCAAGAGACTCTACCCCTGGATTGAGGGCAGCTAAAGGGTAAGCAGATTTATACATTTTGCAAGGCCATTCTATTTTTTGGATTCACTTGTTCATTAACTTGCAAAATGATTCCTTTGATCTTTAATGCTTTGTTTAGACGAGTTCCTTTTCGAGCATTGAAAATGTTGTTGCAAAAGCCCTATTTTTTGCCTTAGCATTCCAATTTCTAATCTAAAAAGCTGGTAACAACCCTACTATTTAATACTGAGTAAATTTAGTCTTCCTCAACTTTAAGAATTTCCAGTCAGGTTACTGTTTAACATCGATTATTTTAAGTGTCTCCATTACCACACTTTGGATTTTCCACCTTCTTCATCGAATAAAGTCAATTTGTAGAAGTAACTTTTTATAGACAAGGCGAACTGCTCATTAGATATACTTTCTACTAATTTAACTTTTTGGAATATATGGCTTTAAAAAGATGCTGACGTGATAGTCAGGTAGCATAATTTTTCATGCCCAAGGACAAGGGTGATGTAGAAACTTTTATTAAAATACCTTATTTGTCAAAAAATTAAACGTTGACTCGATCTCCACAACTCGTGAGAATGCATTAACAAAAATAGGGGAAGAGTACGACCGCAAGTTCTTAGGCTTAAAACTTACTCAAATGTTTCTAAGATGTTATCTATTCTTTACTATAAATCTTAAAATAGTTAGATTTTACGAACGACAAAAATGCGTTTCCTTCATGCTGGTCTATTTTGTAATTGCTCCAACAACGATGCATCACGTATGTAAACTTTTTGAAAGCCAATTTAAAAATAACCAGTCTAACTTATAGATTGGAACAAACTGTGCAATCTCTACAAAAAGAAGTTATTTTTGACTACTGGAGAACAATGAATGATATAATTCTTCGAAAACTGTGCGCTCAGAATTTACCTGAATACGCCTTCATAAAGCCTCCAGATATTAAAAATAGAGTTTGGCGATGGAAAGGCAAGCGTGCACTTCGACCACTTTCATACTACAAAACTATAGGCACGATCGAGATACCCAAGTTTGAGTTTACGAAGGCTCTTGAGAACTTTGTGTTCAGCACTGTTTTTACGCGGCCAGAAGCCATAGCGGCAAGTTGCTCGGCTCAGTACGAGTGTCTTGAGGCGCGGGAAAGGTTTCTCCTCCACTTTCCCATCTCAAAGGCTGTAAAAATAGAAGAGTTTGAGCAGACACAAATGCAGACCATCCAGCAGTCTTCCTCTTACTTGAAGGTAAGTATTTTCTTCCAAAAAGGTGCTGTAATGGTACTTCGTTCAGACCAGTTGGATTGAAAATCTGCGACGTCAAATTCGCATGCATTTGCGTGATAGTGGAAAGGGTTGGTTCAATATCTACGAGACCGACTATTACGTTTACTCCAAGTCAAAGCTGAAGAAGTTTTTAGACAGCGTCAAGTTTTGCATGCAAGATGCTCTTCGTTACAATGTCATGGGTTCAATCAATGGATTTGTGAAGATGATTGAAGATGCCTGTTTTGACTGCCTTAGCCTCAATCCCGCATTCGAATGGTCAGACGATCTACGCAGTAGCAGCGTTCTGTAGGTTTACCATTTATTCGCTATTAAACCATCCTATTTTCCCTTCTCTATAGACCCAAGCATAACCCGATTTTTGCTGTTGACTTGGTGATTGACGGAGACGGTGTTCATTACAGTAACTTTTTGGGAGATTTCGATAGATGCTGTAGACAGCTATTTGACAAAGCCATAAATTCCGTTCAACACATATCGCAGCTAGAGCGGGTAAGTTTCCCTTTAACAAACTGAAATGTATCATTGTGGTCTTGCATCCACTGCCGTATCTGTTTGCTGATAGTTTGTCGTAGAAGGAATAAGTTGGTCCGATGATCCTCTAATTGAGGCAGTCGGCGCTCATGAACCAGAGGTTGAGGCTTTGCGGAAAAAGCTGTGTGAATTGCTACAGACCGCATATGTTCCAATGAATGCTTACGCAGAACAATACCACTCCTATGTCGAATTGTCGCTTCTCGATATATCTGCCTACGTAAAGTAAGATTTCCTAATTTGTGGGCATCATTTAGCAAATAATGCAAAATAAAAACCAAAAACAATCTCATATTAAGAAGTGTTTGCTCAATGCTGGAAATTGTTTGATGTTAGAAATGCATTATACATTTTCCATTACTTCCTTAAATTTACCTACCTGGTTCGCTTTGAATAAAATCATTGTTATAATAAACGTAATTCCAGATGATCTTTTGAAACTGCCTATAAAGTGGGACCTGTCTTCGACACACTTGGAAATCGGATGTGATCAATTTAGTTAACTTTTGGAAACTCCATAAAGTTTCCAAAAAGGCACTATTGATATTCATTCTAAAATCCAAGAGGTCCACTGTTTGTGGTCACAAGCCTGACGAATTTGAAAAGATTAATCAGGGAGAATTTAACGTCATTTGATTAGAAAGTCTGATTTATACTATTGTGAAATCGCAACAAATAAGTTCAAATAAATGAGTAGATTTAGAGAAGCTAAAATGAGCAGCCGAAACCAGGTTTGTCGTAAAAGTCTACTTCAGCACTAATTGATTAATAAGTAGCTTCTAAGCCTACGCTTCAATTGAGTGCTTCTACCGTAATAACATCAGAATATCAAAGCTCCCGTGTTGCTGCTGATGTTTATCACAAAAGTGATACTGAATAGTCAGTTCTTTAAAATGTTTGAACTTTGTCGTTCAGCGATTTTCTGAGAGTGTACGAGTCGCAGAGTCTAAGCGCCTATGATGTGAAGAACGAGGCGACGAAGCAATTTGAGGAGGCAAAGAAATTGGAGGCATTGATGCCTCTCAACATTACCATCGGGCCCTTCCTCGTCAATGTGGAGCCACTGCGCAGTCGTCTAATGAAGAAGCGGTTCGACATGGCCAAAGCCATGCTGGATCTACTCGCTCGACAGCTCAGGAAACAGTCAGACACGGTGAGTTACAGTCTTCTCCTTACAACAATGGCACTGTGACCTATCAGTTTTACTAAATGACCATAAGTGAAAAGAGTTAGCCATTTTCATATTGACACGGTTTAGTGTGTAGTTAAGCTCTTCAATGTTCATGATGTTACGCAGTTATTAAAGTGACTTCGTTAATTTAAATAAACTGGATAAAAATTGCATTTATGCTTCAAAAGAAGGCCTCCTTCAGGAAAGGCCATCGCGGTACCCGATTGCGATAGATTTTTAGCCGAAAAATGGTCGTATTTTTTGATGTTCTGCAATTACAATTAGGAGGTTGGCATATGGTTTGCTTCTGCAAAAAAGTTTAAAACTAGTTCCTTGATTGCCGAGGCAATGGCTCCTATGGTATTTAACAATAGCTAAACCATTAGCTCTGGTCCCTTAGTGTGCGGTATTTGCAGACAAGTCACTTAGTTTTATTCACGATGATTTTAAGTCTCCCTGCCTACTGTCATTGCAACCGTTTTCTGCTACTCCATGCTCATCACAAACAGTGGATCCGTTTTAAGTTACTAATCAAATCAACGAAACCACATATGGATCTGTGGGTCTTCGATGGATTTAAAATAAGTACATCAGTGTTGGCTAATTGTTGTGCTTATACTTCAGTCATGCGACGTATTCGAAGAGATAGCAAGGAGGCTCTACGAGAAACCGAACACCATTGAGGAGCTCACTGCGATGCGCGACTACATGGATACCATTCCAGATTTGTTGGAGGAACAGAGGGAGCTAATCGACCGGGTGGTAGCCCATTACGAGCTCATCGATGAGTTCTGCTATAACCTTAACAATGACGATTTTGCCGCTAAATGGACCACCCTAACCTGGCCCAGCAAAATCCGCAACCTTGTGGAGGAGACGGAGTTGAATTTGGAAGAGGATGAAGAGCGCTTCCGCAAACTCCAAATCTCCGATTTGGCTTCCTTCTCCGATAAAATTGACAGTTTGACGGTGAGCTGGGATCGCACTATAATTCTATCTGCATATCCCACTAACCATGGGAACTCCTTCATATCCTACCCTCTCCTTAAAGATGATGGTATCTTCTATGGCCTCCTACACGGATGTGAGCAAAGCGCACGAGGTCGCAAATGAAGTACGGAGGCTTCAAAGGCAACTACTAGAAGCGCAACAGAATGCTCTGCTCTATAATAGCCGTGAACGACTTTTCGATATGCCGATTACTAACGTAGGCTCTACTCGGTTGACTACGTTTCTCAAGAGTGACCAAATTTGATTGCACTTTTTTTTGGCATTTTAGTTTGAGAGAATTAGCACCTTATTAAAGGACTTCGAGCCATTCCGAGTGATGTGGATTGCTGTGTCGGATTGGTTGAGAACGCAGGACGCAGTCATGACCGATCCACTGTCGTCAATTGACGCAACAGCTCTGGAGAAACAGGTCGCTGAGGGCTATAAGGTTATGCATAAGTCAATCCGCGTTTTCAGCGAGCTGCCTGGAGTGCAAGAAGTGGCCAGCCAGATCAAAATGGCTATTGAGGAGTTCAAACCCTTTGTACCACTTATTAAAGCTCTTCGTAGTCCTGGAATGCATAGTAGGATGTGGGAACTCATCAGTGAACGAACTGGTATCCTGGTCGTACCAAAAGCTTCCCTCACCTTTGCAAAATGTCTAGAAATGCGACTTCAGGTGAGCAATTTGTTTTGTGTAAATGAAGGGGTTTGTCGATGTCTTTTTCATGAGCTTACTTGGCGAGATCAATAATTTGAATTACTTGGAGAGAAAATGAAATGAAATGCATAGAGCTCGAAGGAGTCATGTTGACTAGAATTCTAACTAAATGCGGACATTATTTAGACGCAAGGTGCCTTCTCTTTTAAAAATTGTTAATGTAGGATCACATCGACGTAATATCGGAGGTTGCTGACATCGCCGGGAAGGAGTATGCAATCGAATCAGCACTAAATAAGATGATGCAAGATTGGGAGAATGTGGTCTTTGAGGTACAACCGTACAAACAGACAGGAACTTACATAATCAAAGTGCCAGAAGAAATTAATCAGCAATTGGACGACCACATAGTCCTCACTCAGTCAATGAGCTTTTCTCCATACAAAAAGCAATTCGAAGAACGTATTGCTGCCTGGGAGACCCGTTTGCAGATCACTCAAGAGGTCATTGATGAATGGACTAACTGCCAGCGCAGTTGGCTTTACTTGGAGCCAATTTTTGTCTCAGAAGACATTTTACGTCAGTTGCCTATAGAGGGCAAACGATTTGCTACAATGGAGAAAATTTGGCGCAAGGTGATGAAAATTGCCCACGGTCAACCGAATGTTATTACTCTCTGTCCGGACAGTAGAATCCTGAATAACCTGCGCGAATGCAACAACCTGCTAGAACAAGTACAGAAGGGCTTGAGTGAATACCTGGAAACCAAACGTCAAGCCTTCCCTCGATTCTTCTTCTTGTCTGATGATGAACTTCTGGAAATCCTTTCACAGGCAAAGAATCCTACTGCTGTCCAACCGCACTTGAAGAAGTGCTTCGAAAATATCGCCAAGGTGAGTGATTCTCCAATCTACACTGTTCTTATGTTAATTTCTATTCACACGGATTTTTGGTGTTCTTTTTAGCTTCAATTTGAGAGTGACTTGGAGATCACAGCAATGTATTCTAGTGAAGGCGAGAAGATTCCCTTTGAGAAGACCACCCACCCCGTTGGAAACGTGGAGGAATGGATGTCTGAGATTGAGGATATAATGCGCTTTTCTATTCGTACCATCATCCAGCGTGCACTGAACAAATACCTTGAAACTCCGCGAACTGAGTGGGTGCTTCAGTGGCCTGGTCAGGTTGTTATAGCAGGTTGTCAAACGTATTGGACTTCAGAGGTCACAGAGTCACTTATTCGTGCCCACTCAGATGGACTCAAGGGATTACTCCCCTACCTTCTGAATCAGTTGAATGAACTTCGTATTGTAGTTAGGGGAGATCTACCAAAAATCGCACGAATGACACTTTCTGCATTGATTGTCATTGAGGTGCACGCTAGAGACGTGGTTGACAACATGATACAACAGGGCGTATCCTCCATCAACGCCTTTGAATGGATAAGCCAGCTTCGTTACTACTGGATAAATGCCACTGAAGAACTTGAAATACGTGTTGTTAATGCTCAGTTCCCCTATGGCTACGAGTACCTTGGAAATACTACACGACTAGTAATCACTCCTCTGACGGACCGGTGTTATCTTACTCTAACGGGAGCTCTACATCTTAACTTTGGCGGTGCCCCATCAGGTCCAGCAGGAACGGGAAAAACAGAGACGACAAAAGACTTGGGAAAGGCATTTGCCGTTCAGTGTGTTGTATTCAATTGTTCCGATCAGCTAGACTTCATGGCGATGGGCAAATTCTTCAAGGGTCTGGCGGCAGCGGGTGCATGGGCATGTTTCGATGAGTTCAATCGCATTGATATCGAGGTCTTGTCTGTAGTAGCGCAGCAAATCACAACCATTCAAAAAGCACAAATGCAACGAGTCGACCGATTCCTCTTTGAAGGTGTGGAATTGGCTCTGAAGGCCTCTTGCGCCATATTTATCACGATGAACCCTGGATATGCGGGTCGCACGGAGTTGCCAGATAATTTAAAAGCGCTCTTCCGACCTGTTGCGATGATGGTTCCAGACTACGCACTGATTGCGGAAATTTCGCTCTTCTCCTTTGGCTTTGCCGATGCTCGGATTTTGGCCAAAAAGATTGTCACGACTTTCAAATTGTCGTCTGAACAGTTAAGCAACCAGGATCACTATGATTTTGGTATGCGAGCGGTGAAAAGTGTCATTTCCGCAGCTGGTAATTTAAAAAGAACTGAACCTGATACGGATGAGGTGAGTTGGCATACACACAAGAGAAGGTAACTTTAAATATCATTTTGTTAATTCTAGGAACTTATTGTTCTTCGAGCAATCCGTGATGTTAACCTACCTAAATTTCTGGAAGACGATCTGAAACTCTTCAATGGCATTGTCGCTGATCTATTCCCAAATATTCGTCATCTTGTGTTAGTTTTTTTTGATTTTAAGTCTATTTTAAACTTGATTCTTGCCTAATCTAAACGTGTTTATTTCAGTGCAAACGAAGTTAATTACGAAGACCTTACAATCGCTCTGAGAACTGCTGCCCTCAAAATGAACCTCAAAGATGATCACAGTAAAATAGAGACATAATACTCTTCTTTAATTTTACTAAAAAGATTTTCATTTATTTATTTTTCCCAACTTTAGAATTTCTTCACAAATGTACTCAGTTATTTGATACCACAGTCGTTAGGCACGGTCTCATGATCCTTGGTCCGACGGGGTCAGGCAAAACAAAATGCTATGAGGTACTGAAAGATGCTCTGAGCTCCTTGAAGAATCAACCTTCTCCAGATGGCTCTTACTTCCAAAACGTAGTCACTTATGTTCTAAACCCCAAATCCATCACAATGGGTCAACTCTACGGTGAATTCGACCTCACCACACATGAATGGACTGACGGTATCTTGAGTGTACTCATTCGGGAAGGGGTTGCAGCCGACAACCCCGACAAACGTTGGTATGTCTTTGATGGACCTGTTGACGCTTTGTGGATTGAAAATATGAACACAGTGCTGGACGACAACAAGAAACTCTGCTTGAGCAGCGGTGAGATAATAAAACTGACTGAGGCAATGACTATGATGTTTGAAGTTGCTGATTTGGCAGTTGCCTCACCGGCAACTGTAAGCCGTTGTGGAATGGTGTACTTGGAAACAAGTATCCTTGGTCTTAAACCCTTCGTAGAGTGCTGGCTTCAAAGTCTGCCTGCACCAATTTACCCTCATAAGGAAAAGTTAGAACGCTTGTTTGACCTATTCCTTGAGGTAGGTTTTATAAGCAAAGTGGTTTAAAGCGCAATCAAATGAAATTCTTTAGGACTCGATTTGTTTTATTCGAGAACATACAATTGAAAACATTAGAAGCTCGGACGGTCAACTGACGTTCAGTTTGTTGAAGCTCTATTCTTGTTTCTACAGTCGTTTCCAATCGACATCGGGCCTTTTAATGGGCGTAAAGAGAAATGAACGGGCTAAAGTAAGCGTTAGTACCTTGTTAAGACCAGAGCTTAAGTAGCAGTGTTCTTGAAATGCCTTTTCTGTTCATAATGCATAGACCAGACATAATCACAACCTTCGAGCGCCACTTCGCCCATTGGGCAATGAACCAGGAGACGTACGCCTCTAATTGATCGTTTAGGTTGCGTTTTTCGAAATTTTAGCGTAGAGTGGTCCTTTCTCATGGGGCACTATTATTTTGCAGCGGGAAGTGTCCGATGAGTTGGTTTCGAGGGTCGGGGAAGTTTTCGAATCTTGGTTCTTTTTCTCGCTGGTCTGGTCGGTTGGTTCAACTTGTACAAATGATGGGCGCAAAGCCTTCGACGTCTATTTACGACAGAAGATGAAAGATGTGAAGGTAATGTTGATCTCAATCTATCCCTGCCCATCCAATCCATCCAAACTACTGAAAGTGTTACCACTTTTACAGTGTACCCGACCGTTCCCTCCAGAAGGTACCGTCTATGACTACTACCTGGATGAAGCTGACATTCTTAATATGGATAAGAAAGATGCGGACTGTGATGAGCAAAGCCCAAAGCATGTAAGCTTATTTAAGTCTGCTTTACTAATTCAATCGATACTAATCTTACCTGCGAACGTTTACTGAAAGGTTCATTGGGAGCACTGGATGAAAAATGTGCCGTCTTATAGAATAGACATGAGCGCAAAGTACTCGGACATCCTCGTCCCAACTCTGGACAGTGTTCGTTTAGTTCAGGTCATGGAATTGTTTTTAAAAAACTCAATTCCTGTCCTGAGTGTTGGGCCTACAGGCACGGGAAAAACGGTCTGTATTGCAGACAAACTTTGTCGAGGGATGCCTGAAGAATTTATTCCCGAGTTTATGGTGCTCAGCGCCAAGTCCTCGGCCAACCAGACGCAGGATGTGATTGAAAGCAAAATGGACAAACGCAGGCGTGGAGTTTATGGTCCCCCACCTGGGAAGTATCTCATCTTCTTCATTGACGACTTGAACATGCCTGCACCCGATATGTTTGGTGCCCAGCCCCCAATCGAGTTGATTCGCCAGTGGATGGACTTTAAGGGATGGTACGATCGGAAGCAGATTGGCGCTTTCAAGCAAATTGTTGATGTCAACTTCTTGGGTGCTATGTGCCCACCAGGTGGTGGTAGGAATCCGATCACTCAGCGTCTGCTTCGGCACTTCAACTTCTTGAGTTTTAACGAAATGGATGAAGCTAGCCTTTCGACCATTTTCTCAACTATTCTGACCAGTTGGTTCATGCAGACTTCTGAAGAGTCACCTGTCCGTCAGTTACTAGACCAAGTGAAATCTTTGGTAAAGGCCTCCATTTCGGTCTATACCACTGTGCAATCACAGCTCTTGCCCACACCAGCTAAAAGTCACTACACATTTAATCTCCGTGATCTTTCCAAGGTCTTTCAAGGTATCTATATGTTTGATATTTTACACCTTACGGGGAATATTACGGATGTCTTACGCCTCTGGTACCACGAATCCTGCCGCGTTTATCAGGATCGTCTAATCAATGAAGCAGACAGAAACTGGTTTAAGAATTTGTGCATCAAGACCATGGAAGAGCAATTTGAGGCTAAATTTGAGGAGGTGGTTCCTTCGGAACCACTGCTCTACGGAGATTTGTTGTCAGCTGATGCTGCCGATAACAGGAAATACATCGAGATGGTGGATCACACGCAAGTGGTTCGTGTGTGTGAATTGAATCTGGAGGATTATAATCAACTGTATAGCGCGCGCATGGATCTTGTTCTCTTTATGGACGCTATTATACATTTATGTCGCCTGTCTCGAATCATTCGCCAACCTCAAGGCAACGCTCTACTGTTGGGTCTCGGTGGTAGCGGGCGACAAAGCATTTCCCGCCTCGCTGCTCATATGTGAGTTTTAAGCCAACTTTTGCGTTTTCCATGGTTTTTATTGTGTATTTAATGGAATTTTTTTTTCAAAGTGCTGAATTTGAATGCTTTCAAATTGAACTAACAAAAACTTACAGCACCCATGATTGGCAGGAGGATTTGAGAAAGGTTATGATGTTGGCGGGTATCGAGGACAAGCAGGTTCTATTTCTGTTTTCCGACACACAGGTATGATAAAGAATTTTTCTCTGCCTAATATCATTAATCTCAACCTACGAAAGTTTGTGTTTTCTTTTCAGATTAAGAAGGAGACCTTTTTAGAGGACCTTAACAACATTCTGAACATTGGTGATGTACCGAATATTTACGCATTCGAAGATCTTGAGAATATTTATAACGCCATGAAGCCTGTGGTTACTAATGCTGGGATGATGCCGACAAAGAATAATCTCTACTCCACGTATGTGAAACGTGTGCATCGAAACCTCCACACAGTGATCACAATGAGTCCTCTTGGAGAGGTTTTCCGTGCGCGCCTGCGTCAATTCCCAGCACTGGTTAGTTGCTGCACCATCGACTGGTACGCGGAATGGCCTGACGAGGCACTTGAAGCAGTTGCACTGAAGACGCTGAAAGACATGAAAGAATTGAACATCGAAGATGAGCTTTTGGGAGGTATTGTCAAGGTTTGCCAAAAAATGCACCAATCAGCTGTTTGCAATACAGCCCGATATCTACAAGAATTGGGCCGTCACAACTACGTTACACCGGCATGCTTCCTGGAATTGCTTGCTTCGTTCGCAAAGATGTATAACCTGAAACTGACGGAGTTGATAAATTTAAGGATTCGCACAAAGACGGGTTTGGATAAGCTTCTTAGTACAGAACAAATTGTTGCAAAGTTACAAGAGGAACTTGAGGTCATGCAGCCACAGTTGGAGAAGGCTATTGAGACCTCAAAGGTGACAATGGAGGAGATTGCCAGAGATTCTAAAGTGGCGGAAGAAACAACTGCGATTGTGCAACGCGAGGAGGAAGCCGCCGAAAGGAAGACGGCTGAGTGCGCAGAGATAAGGGATGACGCCCAACGGGATCTAGATGAGGCGCTACCAGCACTGTATGCTTCTTTGGATGCAGTGAAGTCGCTCAACAAGAATGACATCACTGAGGTTCGTGCTATGATGCGTCCTCCTGAGGGCGTACGTCTTGTTATGGAGGCGGTCTGCATAATGAAGGATGTAAAGCCAAAAAAGGTGGCTGGTGACAAACCAGGTGTCAAGGTGGACGACTACTGGGAGCCTAGCAAGACTCTGCTCCAGGATCCTGGCAAGTTCCTAGAATCCCTCCTCAACTTCGACCGCGACAATATCCCTGATGCTATCATCGATAAAATTCAGCCCTACATAGATTCTGAGGCCTTTACACCGCAAGCGATTGCCAAAGTTAGCAAGGCCTGCACAAGCATTTGCCTCTGGGTACGAGCCATGCATAAGTACCACAATGTGGCTAAAATGGTGGCTCCTAAGAGAGCGGCAATGAGAGCGGCTGAAGAGGACTTGAAGGAGACCGAGTACGTGCTTCAAGAAGCACGTGCTCGTCTTCAGTCCTGCAAAGACCGAATATCCAGTCTGCAGGTGAAGTATGATGAGTGTATGCGAAGGCAGCAGGAGCTGGAGGATAAGAGTAACCTCTGTGAGGCTCGTCTACTGCGTGCTGACAAGCTGATTGGGGGCCTTAGTAGCGAAAAGGGACGGTGGATGGACTCTATTGTAGAAGTGGAGGGTTTGATCGACAATCTTATTGGAAATGTACTCTGCTCTTCGGGCATAGTGGCGTACTTGGGTCCTTTCAATGGCGACTACAGAAAGGAAATGTACACTGAGTGGGTTGAATGTCTGAAGGAACACAAGGTGCCTCACACATCGACTCCAAATTTGATTAATACCTTTGGAGACCCTGTTAAGATTCGCAATTGGCACATATTTGGGTTACCAAAAGATGGTCTCTCGATAGAGAACGCTGTGATAGTTCAATTCTCACGCCGTTGGCCACTGTTTGTGGATCCACAGGGGCAAGCGAATAGATGGATAAGATCTTTGGAGGGTGATGAGGGTCTTGAGGTTATCAAAACCTCAGAAAAAGATTTTCTGCGTACTATTGAGAACTCAGTCCGATTTGGTAGACCAGTCCTCCTGGAAAACGTGGGTGAAGAACTTGATCCTGCTCTTGACCCTATCATACTGAAACAGACTTACTCACAACAAGGGGTTCTTGTCATCAAATTGGGTGACAATGTAATCCCTTACCATCAAGACTTTCGATTCTACCTAACAACCAAGTTACCAAATCCTCATTACTCACCGGAGAATTCCGCCCGGTTGGGAATAGTTAATTTCACATTAGCTCCAAAAGGTCTGGAGGATCAACTTCTTGGTTTAGTTGTGGCAGAAGAACGTCCTGATTTGGAAGAAGCAAAGGGTCAGCTTATCGTTAGCAATGCAAAAATGAAGCAGGAACTTAAGGAGATTGAGGACCACATTTTAGAGAAACTGAGTTCTTCTGAGGGTTCACCAGTCGACGATGTAGACCTCATCAGTACTCTCGAAGCCTCTAAGATGAAGTCTTCAGAGATACGCACGAAAGTTGTTGTAGCTGAACAAACCGAAAGGGATATAGATGAAACTCGTAGTATGTACATTCCGGTCGCCATTCGTGGCAGAATTCTCTTTTTCTGTGTCTCTTCATTGCGTAAAATTGATCGAATGTATCAGTATTCCCTGGAGTGGTTTATAAACATATTTGTAAAAGGAATCACCAACGCAGAGAAAGCATGTAAGACTGCATACTAATGCTTTTGCAAGCAAAAGGGTCGAGAAATGCCAGGATCTTTTTTCTCTCTTTCAGCAACTGTCACAGAGCGCATAGAAAACGTGAACAATTACATCACATTCTCATTATATGCAAATGTCTGCAGAAGTCTTTTCGAGCGACATAAATTGCTGTTTTCCTTCTTGATAACCATCAAAATTCTTGAAGAAGAGAACTTAGTCATTTCGGTGAGTAGGTGGATGATGCCTTGTTAAGATGGAATCACATGGATCAAATAATTGTGATTAAAATTTGTTTTTATTTAGGAAGAATGGAGGTATCTCCTATCCGGCAGTTCAGTCGTGAATAGGGACCTTCCTAATCCAGCTCCGGAATGGATGTCGGATCGCATGTGGGGTGATCTTCTTGCACTTGATGCTTTGCCGAATTTTGAAGGCCTTTGCTCATTCATTGTGCAGAATTTAAATGACTTCAAGGAAATCTTTGATTCACCGGAACCCCACCGTCTTCCCTTAAAAGACCAATGGGGTGAAAAGTTAGACACCTTTCAACGATTGCTCTTTCTACGCTGTTTCCGACCCGACAAAGTCACCAACGCAATGCAAGACTTTGTCGCACATCATCTTGGACAAAACTTTATTGAACCTCAGAACACTAGCCTCCAAGAAATTTTCAAGGAGAGCTCTCCTACAACTCCCATAATCTTTGTCCTATCACAGGTGCATCTTTGGATTGCAATGAAACCAAAAATAGTTTTTTGCTAAACCTTAACACTGTTTGTATTAATGGGTTTTAGGGCACTGATCCGGCTTCAGATCTCTACAGATTTGCGGAAGAAATGAACTTTGGTGGTAAGAGATTATCAGCCATATCACTGGGCCAGGGTCAAGGTCCACGAGCAGAAGAGATGATGCAGGCAGCTATGGAGCGTGGAATGTGGGTCTTCTTCCAGAATTGTCACCTGGCGCCTTCCTGGATGCCGTCTCTGGAACGTCTAGTAGAACAAATTGATAAGGATCGGGTCAGCAAGGACTTCCGTTTGTGGCTCACCAGTATGCCTAGTTCCAGTTTCCCTGTATACATCCTGCAGAATGGATCAAAGTTGACCATCGAACCACCGAGAGGCATTAAAGCCAATCTCCTCAGAACTTACCTTTCACTCAACGATAAGCAATTGAACAGCGTTCCTAGAAAGGTTACATTGACAAATTTGTTCAGAATCTAATCGCGCATTTATTGTTGGGATTAACCAAGGGATCTTTGTTTGGCTTCAGAATGCGAATTTTAAGTCCCTCCTTCTGGCACTTTCATTCTTTCACGCCATTTGCATCGAGAGAAGGAAGTTTGGAGCCCTGGGTTTCAGTATCCCCTACGAATTCACCACCGGTGATATGAAGATCTGCATGGATCAACTTGTTATGTTCCTCACTGAGTATGATAAAATTCCATATAAGGTTGGTAAAACTCTTTCTACTTTTAGTTGTATTAGGATATTTATCGTTTTTGGTTCTTCCTTGATGCTTTTAAATTAGATTTTGCAATACACTGCTGGCCAAATCAACTATGGCGGACGCGTAACCGATGATTGGGATCGTCGTTGCCTGATGAGCATTCTCTCTGACTTCTACAATGCCTCCTCTCTTGATGCAGATCATGTGTATTCGGAATCAGGTGTTTACAAGCAAATAAGTGGTGATTCAGATCATAAGGTGCTTTGCTTTTGTTTTCCTATCAAGGAAACGAGCTGATTGCAACTGGTATTTCTCACTCGATTATAAATAAGGGAGATGGAAATTATGCACACCTGAGCTCACTCAAGATTTTAAAGAATAATACAATCATCCCATTAATCATTTTATTGTTGCTTTTAGAATTACCTAAAATACATTCAGTCTTTGCCAATAAATGACCTCCCCGAGGTATTTGGTCTTCACGAAAACGCAAATATAACGTTCGCACAAAACGAGACCTTTCAGTTGTTGGCAGATTTGGTCCTTCTACAGCCAAAAACATCCCTCTCCTCCAAAGGAGGCAAAACACACGAGGATATCCTTGAAGAGATTGCAACGCAGCTTCTAAGTGAGTGTCCTTCATTGTTGGACGAAGCTGCCATTGTCGGGAGGTATCCTATACTCTATGAGCAGTCCATGAATACCGTTCTAATTCAAGAAGTTACCAGGTAACTTTGGTGGTGACTGTTTTTCACTTAACGCAAGAGTTTCAAGCAACTTACTGATGCCTTTCCTTAGATTCAACAATCTTCTAAATGAAATTCAATCGAGTTTGCAAGAACTAATCAAAGCAGTTAAGGGCTTGATAGTGATGTCAGCTGCACTGGAAGCCATGTCAACATCCTTATTTAATAATCAAGTTCCTGAATTGTGGAATGTAAAGGCGTATCCCAGTTTAAAACCTCTTGGTGCCTGGATAAAGGATCTGGGGGAAAGAATTGGCAACTTGAAAGCCTGGTATGACAGCGGAACACCTGTAGTATTTTGGATCAGTGGGTTTTTCTTCCCACAAGCCTTCCTCACTGGTCAACTGCAAAACTTTGCCCGCAAACATTCACAACCTGTGGACACTGTCAGTTTTAATTTCAAAGTGAGCTTTCTTATGCAACAAACTTACATATGCACCTGTAGAGTCGTGCGATTGATTGGTTGACGTCTTCCTTGACAGGTAATGGAAGAGGGCATCGCGAGTCTTCATCAAGTTCCTGTTGACGGTTGCTACATACATGGCCTCTACCTGGAGGGTTGCGGATGGGATCTGACGGATATGTGTTTGACAGAATCCAGACCTAGGGAGCTCTACACGCTCATGCCGATCATTTGGCTGATCCCGGAAGCTAATAGGCAGAAACCTGAGGAAGGAATTTATGAGTGTCCAGTCTACAAAACTCTTTCTCGATCTGGTAAACCCACCTCTGTTGTCGTATTCATATAATCCGTCGTAATTTTTCGCGGCAGGAAAGTGCCCTAAATTTCTTGACCATCTGCTTACAACATGTTGTAGTTTTTTGTTTCGTCATTTTTTGCCTTCCTCCGACAAATGTGAAAAAACTATCTTCACGAGTTTTCAGAAATCAGAAATATAACTCCATATCTTAGAAAAACGGGACCCCATAATCGAAAAAATAGAATCTTTCGTAATCTGTACATGCGTTTTGAGATGTGCCTGTACAAATGGCGTCTTTCTGAATCACCCGCTTCAAGATGGTGTGACAGTTGCGGGTTACTCTATTAGTTCCTTTATTCAATGACTCAAAACAAGGACCATTTAGTCCAAATTTACTCGAAATTGGTGGATTTTTATGAATCAATTACCTAAGAATATTTTATGGATATTTTCTGATTCCAGTACCAGCAATTACGAGACGTCCTGTTTTTGCTGAAAAAAATATACGAAACTCCTTTTTCTGTTGCGCTTTGGAAGATGTTCAAACATGAAGCCTATGTGAAGATGCCGAATCCAAGCCGTCTGTTGCATGGCAGTGATAAAATTATGCACCTTTAACTTTCTCAACGAACAAACACACTAGTCAACTTTCCCTTTAGCATTGTTTTAATAACCAGCTTGGCATAGTTCTACAAATACTCAAGGTGCTAATTTAACATTCGCGCTACTTTTGCCACCAGGCACCTTATCAACCACTGGGATGTCAACAAACTTTGTCTTCGCAGTGGAGGTTCCCAGCACAGAACCTCAGAGTCACTGGATTAAGCGAGGCGTGGCTCTCTTCTGCGCTTTGGATTTCTGAGTCCCACGATCTACAACCTCCATTACTCGCTCCTGTCAGGCGAACCAATTGTACAGCAGACGACCTATTCCCTCACCTTACTTCTAGAGACCCATATCCTGCACATGCGTGTGTTTCCAATGTTATGTTTGTTGCTAAGTAAAGTCAGATCCGTGAGCTAGGTATTTCTAAGATTGGATAACTCAGCTTGAATCTGATCATGGGAGACTTCATCCAAAATGACATTTCTTGCTCCTATTTTGTGTACGGATTTGGGCACTCCGAAACAAGCACATTACTTTGGCGGTAAAAGTCGATTTCCCAGAGTGAAGAGATGAGCCTCCTCTTCACATTTAGGGAGAGGTGCCGCCATGACTGATGGTACCATTACGGATTCTCAAAAATGATTGATCGGTAGACATTAGCTCATCATCCCGAACTCTTGGAACTTACGGAGATCTTGCTTCCTATTATCCAGTGACAATGCCTCCAGTTCCAGAAAGTCATTCCCACATCTAGGCAAGCGAATTAAAGGGAATGACTGGGTGAATTTCCCCAGAACGCTTTAAAGCGTTAAAACAGTATTCTGTCTTAATCATTCAGGATTTGTCAATCGGGATGTTTCGCGGGTTTAGTTTAACAAACACAGTAAGCTGTCTTGTGAATGAGAACATTGCTTCCAGGAAAAACGACTATACTGTTCACAAATTGTGCGAATGCACGTTAACGTGTCAAAGAATACCGTAAATACAGCTGAAAGCACCACTTCCTTGAGAAGGAGAGGGACAGGTGGAAGAGGTAGGAAGAGGACGAGATGCAAGGACACAAACACGGAGACAACCAAACAGATGGAAAGAAGGACCTAGGGACGTGGGGATGCAAGATAGTGCATGCAAAGAAAACTGAACCTAGGACAGAGCCACGTGCAAGCAGAGCCTGTAGTGGAACTAAATGCACACTCAGGTACATGCGATGCGAAGCAAATAGGGTTGACTACTCCTCGTGGAGATTCCCGTTACAGCAAGCACCACTCCCTACTCCTCCATTTTGAGCCGACATTCCATTTTGTTTGGGCGTCAGGCGGATGTAGCCAAGGGTGGCAAGGGCCTTTTTGGTTACAATGAAGACCGGATAGCCCCAGGCGGCGTTGAGAACATCGAGGAGGACGGGGCATGAAATAAAGTAGTTGGTAAAGGACGGCAGCTTATGCTTGACAGCCAGATGGGGCTTGGAGTTGAAGTGACGGTAGAAGACCACCCAGTAGGGAAAGGGCAAGACGAATCGGCCTAGAGTGAAAAGACAGGCGAAGACGAGAGTAGCATTGGCCGCCCGCTTTCCCGCGTTCTCGCCTCCAATGATGCGGTAGAACCATCTGCAACCCGATGTAAAAGGAAAATCTTAGTCTTTCCTTATCAAAAGTACGCTTAACAGCATCTGAATTAAGAAGTGCTTAAAGCAGTGCGTCACGTCAATAGGGAACATCCGAGGAAAAAACCCAAATACCAACCGTAGAGATTGCAACTGTAACATTAATCGCGCAGTATCCTAACAAATGCGTCACCAACGCCACATTTATACAACTGTTCAACTCTTTCCTGGGGCCATGGACCACGCAGGCGTGATCGGTTACATTAAAAGATGAGTCATCTTGAGACAATAAAGGCATCAAAGTTATTGAGATCAATTTTCCTCAGTGACTCCGACAGCAAATCTCTCAAATGACATCGAATCCCGGGTGCACTCCAAAGCATTCACAAATGAACCCGCAAATAAAGTTACTTCAAAATGTGGGGATAGAGCCGAGAGGCTGTTTCGTCTTGCAATTGATGAATACGTGAATCCGAATTTCTGGTACACATCAGAGGAATTAGTAATCCTGCATAAGACTGTTGCTGAATAAACAAAACCTGTAAAGCATCGACAGGTCTTGGAGACAAGCGCTATTAATAATTTGCAGTTGGTAAGGCGTTATGCGAAATAGTCTGACTGAATCAAATCAAACAATGTACTCACCAGATATCTGTTGGTATTTAAAAAATGCATTGAAAAAGGGAGCCAGGGAGATCATTTTTAAAATATAATGGAGAAGAAAATAGGTAAAGGGAGGAAATTTACTGGAAAAGTGAAAGAAGTGGCCACCTTGTTTGGAGCTTGATTTGAATTAGTGAAACGTCCTGGTTCATTGTAACATCTGGGCACATCGGACCCCAAATCTTCCAGCCAATATTCCATCAGTTTTTGGGGTTCTACTTAGTCAGTGCAATTGCTTTCCCAACACCGCCTGGTTTTTAATGCTCTTTTCAACGGCACAAGAAGTTTAGTTATTAGTCAATAGAAAAGTGATGCATGCAATGACCGCAACTTGCCGCGTCGAAGTCACGTAAAACAGTAATGTAACAGGTCGTACAATCTTCAGCATTAAAGAGATTATAAAGGCTAAAAGTCCGCCGCGATCGTTTACACCAATTATGACTCGAACGCACATTGCCTTGAACCGTTAGCAGGTCGACCGGTTGTGGTGGTTGAAGGAAAAGGGGAAAAGTGGAACAGGATTGTAGTCTCAATTACAATAAAAGATTCTACTAATTAGCGTTAATTTTACAGAAATTGTTAAAACATGAGGAAGGCTTAGATATACGCTAAGCTAAAATCGCCAAATCGCCCTTTGAAAATCCAACTCCGATGCTAAGCGAGGTAATTGCCTTCCAAGGCATTTGCATTCACGACTAAGGAAAATAGGACTTTTTTCCCAATTACTCACAGATGTAAATCACAGAAGTAACACACTCGCAGACCTATACACGGAACTTTTAATTATTCACTACTGACAATGACCACTGTTCGTGAAGCATGCGCGTCACAATCGCCTTTCACCCCATTAGACAAACACACGCACCCATACACACACACACAGAGCCACAGCCAAAAAGAGCCTCGACCACGCTTTTGACTCACCAACTGAGGAAAGGTACACAAAATGCCAAATCTCACCTTTGGTTTAGAAATGGTGTCGAAATTTCACTAGTCAGCCGAATAATGGCGTAGACAGGAGCAATTCTGTAGATCTGAAAGCAAATCGAAAAGGTCACGGTTAGGTAGCGCCTTGTGGTCACAAAAGGTCCGGTCAGCTGAATTCTTTGAAATTGTGTAAGTCAAGCCACACCTGGTACCATAAGGATGCATACGCAGGTCTAATGCTATTTTAACAGCCTTGGAGAAGTCAGCAGAGCCTACTCCATGGTGAGTAGCGCATCCATAAACAAGTAAAGTATTTGTGTTTATGGCTAAAAAAACAATGCTCTCAAGTGGTTTTTTGAATCGATTTCTAGATCGCAATAAAACACCGGATTCAGGCAAGCGAAAATGAAACAAGAGAAGTCGGAATAGAAAGCATAGGAATGCATTTTGTTTTGCTTAAAACACCAAACAAACGCTCCAATAAGCTTAATTTTGTCAATTCATCAACTAACTTTAATTAGAAGACCAAGTTACAATGGTTCTCGAATTCTGCCAATGCTAGCTCATCCACTTATTGAAAGTTAGGTAGAAAAAAGACATGGGCCCACTCATGCACCGTCACGCATAAGCACACTGCAGAGGACGTGTATGCATACACATACACAGATATGGGCAGAAGAGAATGCCCTTAGAAGCAAGTGCATAAACGAAAGAGGAAGGCAAGGAGACACAGCTGGCCTTACCAGGAGGAAGGTGAAACAGATGGCGACTATAAGGTGATGCGTGCAAAATAGAAGCAGCTCCAGTCCCCTTTGGAATGTGAACATCGAGATTGTGTCTAGAAGAGGCAAAGAAAAACAAAATCCGCTACTTTTAAGCCAAAACTGTTGAAATGGTGCAGTTTACTTACAAAGTTGGAATAATTATCAATTTCCTGACTAATTTTGGTGCAAGGTATGCCTCTGTCAGTCGTACAACGAAATAACTAACTGTATGATTGGTTTCACTTCATCTACCAGTGGCAACAACCCTATCTCAGTCGACTAATCACCAAAAGTGGATGCTCTGTTCATGGGACGGATTATCGCACTAAATTTAAGAGAGTAAATCTTAATTAAGAGGCCATACACTTTCAATTCTACAAAAAAAAGTTGCCGCATGCCGGACCTAAAATGCACTAATGCTGGTCTCGTGCTGCTGATCATGTGTACACAATGAAGATGACCTTATTCGCCTGCGCGAAAAAAACAATAAGCCGAAGCACCTGCTTTAAGGGTAGCCAACAGGTGTCCAAATATACGCGCCAACTTTCGTCTAAAAGACTTCATGAATGGTCCGGATCTACTTTACGTTGAGCTATGCGCCAGTTAAACTCCTGCCTCTTGAGAAGTGCTTTGGAGCTCTTTTGGGTACGCACTCTCTTGAGTTAGTTTTCGCTTTCGAGCCTTTTCCAACTTAATGCTGGCAGTTAATGAACAATGGTGCATACCCTAAGCAAGACAATCCCAGTGAAAAAGTAAAGCTTACTACTTAAAAAAAATCTAAATCGTCTCACACTTCGTTACTATTGGTAGCGTTAAAAAGTCAGCGTGACATTGCAGAAAAATAAGTAACTTGAAAGTTTCATGGCCTTGAAACTCGGCAACCTACCTGCAAGCATGTATCCGATCGTTATTGATAAAGCTATGCAACCGGGCCGCGAAATAGAGCTGAAGAAGTCCATTTTTAAAAATACGGTATGAGTTAAAGTTAAGCAAGACGTGTTTCTTGATCAAGGGCATATGGACAGGAAATAGCTGCACATAGACGCCACCTCAACACATATTCCAAAAAGGAAAGCATTCAGATAGCTTGAGAATTCGTGGATATTTCACCTGAAACAGCGCAAAATCACGTAGTATGTGCAATGGAGAAGTACATATCAGTGTATAGTGAATGCCAATGTATTAAATAAAGTGTATTCTCCATTAAACTATGGGAGTATTTCAATCTCACGCAATTCAATTGGTGCAATTTCGCAACGACATTGAGTTTGATGGTTCGAAATGTAAACTCACTCATAAAACCGCCTTATTAAGAGTTTCTTGTGCGATTTGACTTAAAAAAGCTACCAAATATCGCAAAGGAGAAAAGTGCAAGGAGTTCAAGAACCAGTGAAAAAATTAACTGCTCATTAGGGGTGCCGTGATTTGCAAATGCAGAAAAGGATCAGCAAAAAGTGTAATGCAATCCCCTCGCATGCACATACACACACATATGAATACTTGCAGCCATTAATCTGCGTAATTATTCACTTCAAACATGGGAGTAAAATCGACCTTTGAGGGGGACTTAACCAATCCACCTGACATTGGAGGATAACTGCTGCGAATGTTTTAATAGATGAAATGCTCCACTGCGTTATTTTTCCGAATGGAAAAAAGAGAATAACCTACGCGATTGGGTCGGCCCACTGAGAGGTGTCGAAGAGAAGGGACATGAAACTAAGGAGTGTCACCGAAGTGGCATGAATGGTGGAGGAGACGCTGAAACAGATAAACAGCTCCATAGGTTCAGTTTCAACAAGAAAAATGCACTTGCAACCGATTTATTAGAGCAAAATGCTGACGTTTGAAAGGATGTTATGGCAAGACCAATTTTAAATCAACATACGACGTCAAATTGCAGTAAAACGTTTGGATATTAGCTGTGCAAACTTGTCGCTTTTTAAACACATTTACTGAGACGGCTGAATGGACGAGCAAGAGGGCATCATAAGGTCTCATAACTGTTTTAAGGTTAAAAACCACCACTACTGTGTTTTCAGTTCATAGTGAGATGGTAAACCGCTATAAAATCTAGGGCGAACCTAATATAGTACAAGTCTAGCGCAAAACTTCCATTAAAAAAACGAATTTGCCATTTCAAACCAATACGAAGGGAATTGTAACAACTCCATCGTGATATTACAAATCAAGTTATTGCCAGGGTATAAGACCAATCAAGTCAAAGCGCCAAGCCGAGAACTAGGACCACCACTTGTAAAGAAATGTCGGGAAGTTAAAAGTGTTTATACTTCATGCTAGGACGTTCAAAGCGCGACTGTTCACGCGCTTGAGTGATGACGCATTCGTGCGTCAAATGAAGGCGGAAGATATAACTCTGGGATTTTGCGTAAAATTATCCATATCTAATCGGAATAGCAACGAAGAAATATTAGGAATCAGAGGCCAGTAAAAATACCAAGTAAAACCGAATTCTTGCCAATAAATATTTTGAAATCGTCAGTACTTCAGCGTTTGGAAAGATAAGGTTTCATTTACGACAAAACAGCCTGTTAAGAAGTTAGAGCTACCCTCTATCATGCGCAACAACGTGGAGTTTTTTGACGTTTTACCGTGAAAACAACTCGAATTAATTCGGACCACTAAGGCAAATGCGGCGAAAGGGACTTTCAGGGCGTATGGACATTCTGACACTGGTTGTCCAATCAGAAGCAAAGTGAAAACCCCGAGGTTGGGCCAATGGGCATGCAGGAGCGAGAAGGCATGCAAGTGTAAATGGGTGTGGGCAGGAGAAGTACATTTTATTCTTAGTGCCAGTGGAAGTCAAGCGAGGCCAGGAAGGCCGATGCGTTGTTATATTAGTCATAATAGTGGGATCTTGTGACGTTTTAATCGCTCCGATAAAAGCACGAGGGTGAAGACCACATGAATTTTATTGTGTAGCAGAAGTGTCGAAATTGACTATGCTAAAGCAATGAAGTATAAGAACTAGGATATTAATGCAAGATTCTTGTGTCATGTGAGGCACATGAATTCAGATTCTGATTGTTTTAAGCACTCAAATATTCAAGGGCGAATCTCTATGGCGCATAGGAGAATGTGGTAGGATGAGCTACTGAAAAATAAAGCTGGCAACTGCGTAAACAATACGTTTGTCATTCACAAATGCAACGAAAGGCAAACCATCCAAAAAACAGAGAGTTTGTCTACTTACACTGAGAACATTGTGAAAAACACTGTATTTCATTGGTATTTTGAGAAGAGCTTCTAAGCGACGTTTCAACCTATAGCTGATTTAGAGCTTCCATCTAACACAAATCAACATAATAGGACAGCTAAATGAAAAATTTTCCAACAAGTGACGATTTGGTAGGCCAGAGGAATAACATGAGCATCAGGTAAGGTGATTCAAAAAGAAACATGTACCTTGAAAATAAGTTAAAAACCAATAGGTATTAGAATTTGTATGAGATATAGACCCTCAATTTTAACGGAAACGACGACGAACAGCATCACTTCCAAGCGCCAAAGTTTTAACCAAAACTAATAGAGCTCAGATTTTGTAACCGAAAGCATTGTTGACACAATGCACAATAAAGGAAACAAAAATCTGTCTTAACATGATGCTGCGGCATCCTGGACGTATATGTACAAATGGAACGGCGGCTTTTCCATGACTACCTAGTAATCGTAATTAGAAAGCAAAAACCGCTCAATTTAAGGTTAACTAAAGGGAGGAAATAAGATAACTATCCTTACCGACAATTCCATTCCAGTCTCTGGAGGGGTGGGAGGCGACGATAAGTAGAAGACATTCTTTCAAAGATACGAGGCCCGATGAAATAGTTAAAGGCTAGAATTCCAAGAAAACTAACAAGAGACCATAGGGAATAGCAGTAATTAACATCCCGAGGCCAATCGTAGGATGTAGACACATCGGCCACGCACGACTCGCACATCGGGTATGACAAGGGAACTAATGTCCCTTCAGAATGCCAGCGTAAGGCAAAGGTCAGCACTTCATGAAATTTTATTTGATAAAACAAAACAAAGTGCAAAAGACACTACTCCGGTGAATGCAAGTATCAGAAGTAAACATTTGTGTTACTAAGACAGGTTAGGTATGGCAAAATGTGCAGCATTACAATAGGTGCGTACTTATTGAAATGTGAAGTTCTGCTTGATTTCAACGCCCTAAAATTTGACAGCACAGAAAAGCATTGCGAGAAAATTCGGTCTACAGCACGGATTTGAAACACTGCTAGAAATTTGTGCATAATGAAACTAGCGGTTTTGTTTGTTGACGTGACACACACTTAGAACGCCTTTCTCAGATTATGGCAGCGGTTACGATTTTGTGCCTGTAAATCATCTGTGATGTAGTGTCCAGAGAGTTCCTTGAAAACAATAGAAGGCGCAACGCTAGGGCAGAATACACCTATTTGGCAAACAGTGGGGTCCGGGGTGCTGGCATGGACTGGAGGCCAGCTCACCTGCCTGGGATATTACGGCCACCCATGTAATTGTAATACTTTGCTTGTTCGAACTGCCGGTTTCGGTCACTTGGGTGGCCATATTGTTCTAGCCGGTTGGTCGGCCTCCGGGCCGTGCCAACAGCCCCCAAGCCCTCTGTTTCCAGAATACATGTATTCTGCCCTAGTACTGCGCCTTCTTTTACCTTTAGGAGAGCCTCGGGACGCTACATTGGTGGCAGCGGAAAGTGGACCTGACTCTGGTGGATTTTATCCTGCTCCATGCCGTTTCTGGCTAACTTTAACGGTGTGAAAGAAGTGCATGTGCTACGGATGTGAGAATCCCTCACACCCCATAATAGAAGGGTTAAGATCGACTTTCATCTTCGGCACCTCTCTCGCCCTCGTGTTCGACAGGGAAACTATTAACAACTGAAGCGACACTAGCCGTGAATTCCAATTCCAGTGGAACTGCTAAGAGAGACCTACGACGTTGTGGTCAAGCATCCTTCGTAAGCTCTCTCTCCTGTTCTCTGATGTAGAATGTGCAGGATGCCATTGGATAGCATCGTTTTATGCTTTGCACACTTGGATCGCATGCATTTTGCTCCTATGGGGCCCGATCGCCACATTTGCTCAGGTTTCTACGATGCCCTTGCGTTTCTTCTACGGTATCAATTAAGCCCGGAATCGCAATATGTGTTGTGTGTGTCCCGACCCATTTCGAAAACTTGGATTCGTACCTCCATCTTTCATTGGACCACATTGTCGTGGGAGAGGCGGCCAAGAAGCGCGCATTTGCTACACTGAGTGCTACGCGGAATGGATGGCATTACAGGAACACATGCTTTCGAATCTCGATGACTGGGACGGTTAGCTCGTGGGTGCTCCTCGCAGCACTGATTACGTTGTGATGGCTGACACGGGAGGCGGACGAAGGGGAGCATCGGGGACGACGCTCGAAAGAAGAGAGGGGCTGCGTAATACTTTGTTTGTTTGAACTGCCGGTTTCGGTGACTTGGGTGACCATATTGTACTGAGCCGGTTGGTCGGCCTCCGGGCCGTGCCAACAGCTCCTCAATCTTTCTGTTTCCAGAATCTATGTTCTGTCCAAGTACTATGCCGTCTTTTTCCTTAAAGAAAGTCTTGGAACGCTACACACATAGGGCATCGGAAACACCGTCCACTTAATTTTGCGTTTTATTTGCGTTGAGATTGACGACGTCAGCTTCTGGGAAAAGTAAGAAGGAGGAAGGTGTTCTCTCCTTATTAATGCAATCAACAGTAAGGCATGCGAGGATACAAGGCAAGCGTGCTTCTTTCCCCTAATAAAATAGAATTGATGCAATTTTCCTAAACTAAAATCTGGGTCAACACTTGACAGAACGTTTAGCCATGTTCTATCGAATTTTAACCACCAGCTTGGACTACTTTCATTGGTATGCCAAAGCACTACTGAGGCCTAACTGACCGCTGGTAAACACGCCTAGCTTTCTATAAACAACTTACGATTACCAACTTTACAAAATTGTTAACTCCTAACTTTTTGAAACAAAACTTAACGCAACCCTCACATCTCCAGTAGAAAAACCAACAGACTGTATCTGAAGCTGAGCTGTTGGTTGATGACGCAACCGTCAACGTCTTATTATTTGAATAGAGCAGCGCAACGATTGCAATGTTAAATGAAACGAGCACAATCCTTCCACAAATAAGCACTGCCCACTTGTGATCAGCGCATTTGTGTGCTCATCAGAGAGGCCGTAGGTGCGAGGCGTCGCCGGATTGCATGCAGTACAGAAAACACGAGTGGAAAAATAAACATCACAAGCACTTTGGAATGGGCTAAACAAAGCCCTTAAAGCATGTTGATTAAAAGGTAGAGGCACCAATTAGAAAGGGCAAATGAGACGAGTTTCGGAAAGCGTCTCATATAAACATTTAAGTTTTAACGAGAAGTTCTTGGGAAAAATGCTATCGTTTACCTCATCTAGCATCTACGCTACCTTGAAAAAATTGCAGCAGCCTCGCTTAGATCAAGACCTTGCCTATCAGCATGAATGATTCCCTTTACATCTCTACGTTCTTATGATGTCGGGATATAAGTGGCTGTTAAAAGCGATATTATGGTTCAAATTGTTGACTGTATTTTGCGTAAAAACTGAGAAGAAGGAATGAGCACACCATTGTTTCACTTAAGAAGCCATAACGTCTTATTTTAATTATACTTTCACCTATGTTATAAAGATTGCCTTCGCTGATATGATCCACTTACACCGTACAGCAGTTAACTGCCTTCTCAAATTGCATGGAATAAAGGAAAAGCTATTTCCAGTTTTTCGAATCCATTAGCTGCAAAATCTCTTGTCTCCTGTCGAATAAAAAACTTGAGCCATTAATGAAAGGGCAGTTTGAAATGTGTAGGAACCTGTAGTGGACGATGCACGACCTTTACATGCTCCTCATTACTTCAACAAGTTCAACTATTGTTCCCTCGGTAAGTCTAAGGGCAAGGCTTCATTGATAGATATCTTTCAAAACAAAAGTATGGATGAAATGAAATAGTTTTGTTTTTGAAAAGGGTAAAGTGAAAAATTCAGACAAAGTAATATGTACAGGAAAGTTCCCACTGCTTAGAAAAAGGAGGGAGACAAGGGGACTGAAGAAGGGGAGAGCATGAAAGTTAAATGTTGTAGTAGTTGGTATCGGTCGGCGCTCGTTCTTAGGTGTAGTGGATTGTCCTTTACGAGACTTTCATCGCGGATGTTTTGCCCTCCGGCCATATTTCTCCGCCACTGCCTCCTCTGCACGGGGACACTTCACAGGCGTACCGAGGGGCAATAAGTTCCGGAAGCTTGAGAGCGCACATTGACAACTGGGAGTAGACCTGAGGCCTGTGAAACAAACTCGTGTATAGTTGAAAGAAGTGCCATTTTTCTGTGCGCAGATTCGTACGCTAAAGGCTAGTAATTGTTGGGACTGTTCAGAATTTTATGCAATTTCATGCTCTTTTCCGCATCAATTGGCATCGTAGGAAAATCTACACAAATTAGTCCCCTGTGGAGATAAGTACAAACCATTGCCAATCCTCCTCATCACCAATATTACAACCCTCGATTTTTGGAGGAAACGATCTCTCCATTCACAGCTGGGACGTTTCCAAGTCGAAACAATTTTCTGCTCTTTGATTTAAAAATGGAAAGGAAACCCCTCTTTCACAGACATCGCTGCTGTCAGTATGAAGTGAAAATCAAGTTACAAAAAACTTGGAATTTCTGCCGCTAAAATACAGAATTGAATAAATTTATTAAAGAGTGGGAGAAACTGTAGTACTTAAACTGATTTTAAAAACACTGATGGGTTATTTGTTACACCTTTAACAGTGGAGGCACCATGGCCAATGCAGAGTTGGCAGCAGATCCGGCTGATGCGGTTTATCCGTTTTCGAATGACTTCCTTGTCCACAGGCGCAGACAAGTTACCAATGTTGCCCTTGGCCTACGTGGCCCAGCGATGTCACTTTGTCAATATCTGTCCTGAGCATTAAAATTGAATTGAATGCATGTGTGGTCGTGACCACTCACAGCAATGTCAAATCAATGGTTTAACAACCCTGCTAAATAGCAATGCAGAGTTTTATAGGCAGCAAAGCTGGTAAGAACTCATTTCTAAATAGCCTAGAGGGACTCCAAACTACCCACTAGAGGCATTATTAAGCCCGACAGTTTTCGAGGCATTGCCTCTATGAGGCAGTCTTCCGCGAGAATAATGCATTACCAGAAACTTTATGCAATGTCAATTGATGATTCTCATAGCATCCCAGACACTGTTGCATGGCATGTCGACTATAAGTTGCTATTACAAACGCCTTTTTTGCCCATCCATCATGACTATGTTTGTGGCATGGCGTCCAATGAAAACCACGCCTCAATCTCAAACATGTACGAAGTAAATGTGCTTCAAAAATTAATTTCCAAGACAGAGGTTTATCTCTCCTTAGATCGCACCCTCACACGTCCTGATTAATTTAAATCTATCTATAAAATGCTGATGGCTACTAATGGCTAGCTGTCGTAGTTTTCGACGGGAAATAATAATTGAACATTTTGTGGCGTTTGTGGAGAGAAATGCGGAACGAAATTGCGTGCAAACGTAAGCAGGAGAGGGAGAGACGGCGTGAGGACCTCACTAAGTCAACGTCAACACAATCGTCGCTTCGATATGTAAGTTCATCCAACATTTTCTTCTTTATGCTGGCAGAGAAATCTGCATTTAGTGTTTTATAATCTTGCACTCTGCTTGGGGCAAACTTTGGTGAGAATTTGAAGACTGAATTAAGGGACAAACATGATTTGTACCGGATACTTTAAAAACACCTTTATTACCACCTTTGAAGTAGTACAAGTACAAGTGCTTTGAAATTCCCTAATTTTTATTTTACCTTTGCCTATTCTAATGGTTTTGAGTTCCCTGTGATGCCAACGAAAGCGTACTGACAAGTTAATTGCTGCACACCTTCTTCATGCATAAGTGAATCGTTGGCATAATGAAGCAAAGGTGAAGTATGAATAGACCCTGCCTGTCCACTGCCCCAGCGTTTAGAAACACACGTCATTTGCCTCGGAAATTTTGTTACAAAAAAGCCGGCAATCGCTGTATAGTGGGGCAAGCAGCAGAAGTGCCAATGCAGTCCATAGTCAAAAGATAAAAACTTTTAAGAATTGAATCTTCCTCTTGGACTTCATAACAGTTTTCGTGAGGTTTCTGACCCAAGTTCGCAATGTCTTTAGGGCCTGGAACACAAAACCATCCATTGCAAAGCATCTTCTTAACTAATTCCACTTCATCATCATATGTGAAAGATACAAAAACCGAGAGTAGCATGAAACGTCTGTTGAGGAACGCCAATTGAAAGTGCACATCATTATATGTCAGTGATAATTGGCAGAGCTATAAATCGTTTGTGGAGTCGGCCATTTTTCGGGCAAGTAAGTAAGTTATAATTTTATGCAGATAAGAATCCAAGCCCCAATCAAGAAAATAAGTGAGACACAGCTACCTCTCGTGGCTGAAAAGAGTCCTATCGAATGGTGTCTGAAATCAGCATTTAAGACCGGATCATATCATTAGATCTATTATTTATGATTTTATAGGTATTTACGAAAATTTGGTGAGACGCGAGTGAATAAGCACAAAAACTGATGAAAAGCGAAAAAAATTATCACCCACCCATGCAGACTGGCTCCACGGCTTTTGTATTTTGAACCTAAATAAAAAGAGATTGCATGTACACTGTCTCTGTAGCCTGAAAGAGAGTAATGTTACAAACGGTGAAACTCACCCATCTTTGGCGGAGACCACACCGTTCTTCCCTTGCACATTTGCCGAATGTTGAAGACCTCAAGATGCGGAAAAAACGACACATTGAATCGTTCGGCGGGAGCGTCCTTGAGCACTCTACTGTCATCGATGGAATTTTTTATGACCGTCACCGTTTGAGTGTCGCCCAACTTCTGGAAACTCAGCTTGGGCAGGTGTATCTGCTCTGGGACTTGAGCCATCAACTGAAGATCACCCTTCGCCGCTGAGGTGGCGTTGACGGTGGCATGAGCAGAAGTGGGTGTTTTGCAGATAGATGGTGAATTACCGCACCGATCGGCCCACGAGCTGCTCTGCAGAGGAAGGGAATAGTTGGCTCTCTGTAGATTGTTCTTTGCTCTACTTCTGAATCCGCGTCTTAGCAGCAGACAGGCCAAAACGAAGAGCAATGATAGCACCAGCGATCCGCAGGCGAGGAGGGCTTTCATCAGTGTGTTTTCATTCTGATCCTCCGAATCTTTTACTAGAACAACCACACTGACTTGCATAATCCAGAAAATAAAAACAAACACTCATACTTGGCGTTAGACTAACAAAGTTTGGCGCTAGCTTCGTTGCGATTTGGCCAATTACGAGCACAGTTCCGTGTCTATGGACAGACATTAATGCGGAACTGACAGAATTCAAGGTGATCACAAAAAAAAATTGTTGTAAACATCGCGTCAGTATTTTAAGCTTTGTGACGCATTTGCTTTAATCATTTTTCGACTGACATCAATTAGTCCGGAAATTTTGTGAAACCTTTGGTTCAACTTGCAGCAGTGACCTCACCTAACCTGTACTTTCTACATGCACTATAAAGCGCAAGTATGGTCCCCCTTATCAGCAGTCTACTGCTATCTATGCTATTTTCTGGTATTTTTTATCCTCATGAATATCGCTTAAACCTGATGAGATTCGGATGTGTTTGGTTTATCCTTTTAAATCCTTTGCAAAGAAATCAAAATTTTTCTCAAGGTGTGCATAATATTTGGTGAAAGTGGGATGGAAGAAGACCACACCGCCCGCAAGTAGCTAAAACAATTCCATTCCATTGATGAGACTCTCATAAATGAAAAGCCCCACGACTCCTTTGACACATTAATTGTATTGTTGTATTGTTAGCTTTCCGCCGTGCCTAACCCGAGTGTTGGGACAATTCATTTACATCTAGATCAACCACCTTCCGCCCACCATGCATTAGTCGAAGTCGATGAGCCTCAAATGCACTCACACTCTAAAAAGGCACCGCCAGTAGAGTGGAATAACTTTTGCATCCCATGACTAAGTGACCGAGCAGGTCAATGGTTATCCTTAAACCATCCACTCGTTGGCTCGCACTCCTAAGACGCCCATACATCACCTCCAGAAGGCTATGCATTGTGCTTGTGGTGGACTGTAGACAAAACTGCTCGCGACTAATCTCTCGCTAAAGGTCAAATGATTGTTACTGAACGCATTAGGAACAATTCTTCAGCAGCATTAACGGTCGAAAGAAATTTCTATTTTCACAACTGCACACAAGGTCCTTAACCGCAGAACTTAACCATAAGAAGAAATGCGCTTTTAGGCAGTGTTTCATCTTCCGCCTTTCCCTCGTATGCATCAATATGATTAGCACGAGCAAAAGACGCTTTAAGAGGCAAAACATAACATAGAAGCAAAATTAGCTAGTTCCTGTTCCACTGGGAAAAGATTATAGGTGATAACGGTAATTTCGACGAATGAACTATTATGAGGGGCTTTTGATGGAAAACAGCACACAATAAGGCATAGCCAAAGGTAAATAATCTGAACATGATAACTAAATCCTTTATAAGTAGAAGATTTGAATAGTCATTTTTGTGGAGTTTGGATCCACTTCACCAAAATGAGCATTTCAACTTTTCTTGAAGCGTCTATATACTGTCTTACGATGATGAATTGTGAGACGAATCATTCAGAGCGACATTACAAAATTGTAGCACTTAAGTTCAGCTTGAAAGGGAGCTTAACATGCCCAACAAAAGGAAGCTGTGTACCTGTGCTTGGTTCTAGACGAGTTTTGATGGAGGAGCATTCAGGATCGTCAGTTGTGACCTTTGTCCAGGCGTAGACAGTGTTGCTTACGATCGATTGGCCCTCTGAACAACTTACGAAAACCCTCACAGCAGTCAGCGTGTTAGAGGAGAGGCCACGAACCTTGAATTCCCCTGATCGCATTGATTCTCGGGAGATTGTTTCTGGGTCAGTTCAAAGGAAGACCACACTGAACGTGAACCTCGTTTTAATGAAATGATTTCACCCACCACATTTATTGCTAAATAACCTATGAAATTCCTAATTTAACATGTAAAATTCCAGCTGCTCAGTCTGAAGTGGCGCCCTGTGGTTGTTGTACGTTCCCTACTTCTATTACTCTTCCTATCCCATGAGATTGAGTTGCTCCCTGTAGCGCAGGCTCTCTGCTCGTGTTTGACCAATGCGCACCTATTGTTTTCATGCCCGAGTCGTTTCTTTGCCCGAATCAGCATTCTACACGCATCATGCGTTTAAGGTAGGCTACATTCATGCTAAGCATGCTAATGTTTCCTTAGAAATGGAAAAAAATGTTAAAAAGTTGGTACTTTTTTGGTTAATAACATAGAGTAACATAAGTACAGCCAATTAATCCAACTGAAGGTCAGAAAAAATGGGAAAATGATTTTTTTTTGTTGGTGAGGCACTGCTAATGCATGTCGACGTTAATTGCCAGATTTCCTTATGCAATATTTTCCAACATCAGAAATCTTCAGAAGCATGACGATGTTTACGAATTGTCCCAGATGAAGAAGTCGTCAAGATGGCGTCGAAAGTGATATGAACTTAAGATTTGAAAGACTCACAGCAATATTTTCCAGCTTGTTAAGTTGAAAATGACTGCCTGTCAAACTTTACAATGGCACTTCACTGAGCTGCTCGACATTTTCTTTGGAAATCCTACACTATTGGAAGGCAATTCCAAGTAGGTAGTGGTTATTGCTCGCGCTTGGTTACAACGGCGTAGCAATGCTAGCAAAGGTATCAAGCCTCTCTCAGCAGCACCTCACGTAGGAGGACAGGGAGGAGTCAAGAAAATAAATCTTCAAAGATTTAAGTCTATAGTTGTAGTAGATGCATCACTTTTGGTAGAATGCAATGCAAAAAATACCATAGCTGCCAAAAGTTGTAAATATGCTGATGTTACCGCTGCCAGGATTTTTTCCGTATGCCTTACCAGGCTAAAGTTATCTGGATGAACAACTAAGCATTATACTATTAAAAAATACTATTTCTCATCCGGTGTAGAAATTGGGAAACGCAGTCACAATTTTATCTCCGAATTACGCTTGTTGCAGGTGTGCTCACAGAAGGCTTTTTTTCAGGCTTTTCACGCGCTATTAAATACATACATCGATATCCGAGTTGAAGTGGATTTGCAGACAATGAAACGCCATTGGAGCTAAAAGCCCAGTACAATTTTCCCAGGATGTTTGGAACGGCTCAGAAAAAAGACATGGTGCTTCAATGAATTTCAGAGGTTACCTCAGTGGGGAATAAATGAAGGCGCATGGGTCTACCGTTGGCCTTCTCATAATCATAGGCATTAATCACCCGGTGTGGGTTTTGTGATGGGAATAAATGGATCAAATAATAGGAAGCAATGAATTCCGAAAACCCATAAATGCTCCTCAAAGGGTGGTGACAACTTGTAAATAGTCTGAACTTATAAATGACAAGTACAGCGAAGAAGGGAAGCATCTTATTCAATCATCACTTGTCTGTTCAGACTGATTTGTCTTTTATTTTAGTTAAAGTACAATGGCATATTCAAGGATTATGAGAGTAGTTTAAAGTCATTATTGCAATTTTGGTCAGTTTTTAGTGTTTGGCCCTACCGGATCACTTATCGGAGCCCCAGACGGGTTCCTGAGGATCATGCAAATCCACAAAATTCTTCACAACACATTTATTTGTTGGCATTTTTGTTCCTTACGTCGCTCAGCCTCAAATGTTTCCGCTTTCCGTCGTTAATTAGAGGATAAATGCCTACATCGATGAAGTGATAGTGGATGCGGACCCTGAGAAGTTTACTGCTGGAAATTCACAAAGAAAAATCACTAATAAATAATCACTCCACTTGATTAGCTTTGCTTATGCTACTTAAGTAATCACTGTAAAATCTTGAACGAGAGAAGTTTAGTGTTCACAACTCGGATTCCTTCCATTACTCCTTGTCAGATCTTTTGGACGTTTGAAGATAAATGACAGGACTACATATCCTTGGGCACGAAATACTACCCACTGAACTCATCCTACAACACATTCCAAACGTTGGCTGAATTATTATCCATGCTTTAAGTTGTTTTTTAAATAAATTCATTAAGCATTTGCCGACTAAACATAGGTATCTTGATGAAGTTGCTTGAAGAATTAACACGTGCCCTTTGCCTAAAACGTGCCTCAGAAGGGGTTTTAAGTTTGGCCTCGAGAAATAAACTAACCACGTTTCCATTGCTTTTCCCTCAGGGATGTGGAGAATTCCACCCAGAATGAACATTCTCGATGTTCTAAAAGCACTTTCTTGGGGATGTTTGCGGGTGTCCAGGTGAACGTCTCCATGAGAACTTTTAGCCCGCAGGGAAAAGAATCCGTAACATCAATTCCTGCCAAAAATAAAAAGACATTAAGCCAGCGCATTACAGACAAATGCCTGGTAGAGATGATTTCTAGTTCGGGAACTGATCCTGTTAACGCGTGCCCCGAGGTCTGTGGGCTTAGGGACTCTACCAAATTCTGTTTATTTTATAAAAATAAGAGTTTTGTTCACCATGTACAAAGCAAAAAGCCCACCTAAGTCACTCCATTTGAATCCCCGCTGTAGACAGAAACCCCATTCACCTGGAAGTTTTCATCTTGACTGTCTTGTACGCAAGATCATGTTGACCAAATCGAGTTTTAGTCGAAAGAATTACAAGTTCATCGAGTAAGTGAGATCATTTTGCCTCAAAAAAGAGTTTATCCACAGAATTTTTGTCCAAATTAAATGAGTATTTGGACAGGAATATCTGAGGAGACAACATTAAAGGAGGAATGCCTTCTTGCAAAAGATTGCTTAAAGAGCATCGAAAAGTCATTTGTTCATGTTTAAATTCATTTTTATTTCAACTCCACGCAATGGCAATTTTCTGTTCGTTTTCGGACGGAATTTAATTTCCTCGTAACTCTGGTGTGTATATTCTCTATCGCTCTAATTTTGCCTCCTGTGTGAAGTTTGCCGCAACTTTAAATCCTCAGACTTACTTCGCGAGGTACCTTCCTTGGAAAATGGTTCAAATTATTTTTACCTTTTTACCTGAGCAAGGGTAGTCTTTTGAATATCCCGTTCTGAAAATCTCGCAACTAAATTACCCTGTACTTTGCCCACGTTGGAAGCACAAATTCTTACCTTGCTGAAACAGAATGCGTGGAGACCGTAGAAATTTGCCCAAGTAATGTAATGTCCAAAGCTTTGAAAACGATTCACAAACAATAAATGGGAGACAGCAGGTTAGACCCCTATCAGAAAAGCCTATAATTCCAGAGTTATGCGACGGATTTAATGACCGTTATTGGGATCTCATTTTGAGTAAATGCACCATCGGGTGGCGCTGACGATAGAGATGCCATATTCACCCACCTAAGGTGAACTGCCATTCGGAGGCGTGTTTGGGAGTTACAAGGTTCGTAAGAGCGACTTGAAAACCCAAGTCGTTGGAAGCCGTACAAGCGAAGATACCAGACTCCTGCGCCGTCTTCGATGTCGCCACTTCATGCCTCTTGGCCGTCCAACAGAGAGTTTTACTCTCCACAGGGCACAACATCCACTGTTCGCCCATCCGTATCATTTCAAGAGAGGTGGAGGTGTTTCGTTTCATGTACTTTGCGGCCTATGAATAAAGGGTTAAATTTCCTTCCTAATGTTGCTTACTTTACTCGATAAAATGAATAATTAAAACACTCATAATCTTCGAACGTTTCATATTCATAAGAGAATTATTACTTGCTGAAGACAATGTCCTGAAGTCCCTTCTTTGATTGGTACAGTTTCTCTTTTCAACCATCTATTTTTAGCTCTGCTTGTGATCGGACATCATCACTGCGCTGTAATGACCCTGATTTTTTAGACCTCGTGGCCCTTGACTGCGATTAGCGTTGGGGACCGATTAGCGGCCCTCCAGTGATAGCTTACCATTTCACATTGGCTGATCCTCAGACAAGTTTGCACGGTCAATTAATCACCAGTTTGTGTTTCCAAAAAAAGCGGCGTGAGTAGTTTCAGTTGCAGGTGCTCAAAGCAGTAAAGTTCCCTTCTAAGCACTGGGTAAAGTGGTCAAGAGAATGGGAATCAAGTGGTAAGTGTGGTTCAAATAAAAGCATCTATACCGATGTAGGCATAAATTTTGTCGTGGAGTTAGTATATTAAAGTGAATTGAGGAAATACATTTGCCCTACAAAGCGCTTCACGGATTCTTTCACATCAAAAAGTTAGTCCAAAATGCATATTTTGTCGACCTTAATCCCGCCCAACTCTAGCATTAACATTAACTGGAACCAAATCGCACCTCTTGTGTAGCAAAGGAGATTAGACCATCCTAAAAGGGGCAGGCAACTATTCATTGCTTCTGCTTTTTGTTAGGCATCGACATTAACATCTGGGATACACTAGGAGATCAAGTCCTACCCTACCATCAGAAATGAGGAACGTAAATTTAAATAGTCACATTTGCAATTGAAGAATTTCCTTCAGTTTGAATTTACTTTTAGGACGTATTTGACCCAGGTTATCTTGGGCGGCGGGAAGCCCGCAGCTTTGCAACTCCGCAAAACCTCGGCGAACGTAACTTCACCACTTGGAAATTTGTCGGGCTTCTGCGTAAAGTAGGGCTTGGCTAAAAGCAAAAAGGTACACATGCATTTTTGCGGATAGTGCATATTGTAGGTCATTCAATTACTTAGTGTGATAAAAATGAGGATCTTTTGTGCACATCCAGTTGAGAGTTGGTAATTTCCCTTTTTTTGTCGAGATTTGAATATTAATATGCTCTCAGCTATCCCAGTGTTCTATTTCTATCACACACTGTGATCCTTGAAGGGGACTGCAAAACAATCCACTATAATTTTCACTGCAATGCTATTCTTGAAAAAGCTAACATGTATGTTTACCTGCTTGCAGCTGCCTTATTTTGAAATTACATAAGGAAAGTGTATGTATAAGGAAGAACTAAGTGAATAGTTTTATTGTTTGCTTATTTCATAATCTTAGTAAAATTCAGCAATTAACCTAAGTTTGCCTCATTGGACATTCATTTTAGTCAGTGATGAAGCTTTGGCGGTGCTGAAACGTTGCCCTTTGCCTCCACAAGTCCCCTTTCTGCACCATAAATTTCAGTTACACTGTTGGCGACTATGGTTACAAAGTACTGAGTTCAGTAAAGTAATCCTAAAAGTGCACATCTTCAGGGTCTCCTTGAGGAAAGTCAGAGGTGCATGAAGATAATTGCATTTGTGCTGCTTACCTTTGACGAAGACATCGAAAGGCATTGAAAGAGAGCCCCAACCGAGAGAATTCTTTCCTTGGCAGGTGTAGACGCCCGACATTTCCGGCCGCACGCTGGCTATCAGTTTTTTGTAGCAAGTTACGCCCTGTTTTTCAAAGACAGAACTGAACTTTATTTTCCTATTGTATTTGCACAGAAGATTCAAATGTGTGGCCATCGGCAAAACTGTTGATCATTTTTTAACTCGTACTTTGAAGAATACGTATAAAACAAGTGGGTTATGCTTATTTGTAAAAACTGTGCAAAATTAAAAGGTGAAAGCTGAAGCTATGAATAGAATCAAGGAAGTGATTTCATAGATGCTTCTGTCTTTGGGTATTCTAATTTTTTTTGGCAGAAAACAATGCCACAAAGCCACGTCAAAGTAAGGTTACCTTAGGTTCAAAAAACCAACTATTGCTGTTGTGCCTCCTATAAGATAAGCATCTGTAATTACAATGGGAAATTGTTGATGCAGGGTCGACACTCTGATGCATTGGGGACTAAATTTCAAAAAATGCAGAACTTAGGTGTAATACTTTGTTTGTTCGAACTACCGGTTTCGGTCACTTGGGTGGCCATCTTGTTCTAGCCGGTTGGTCGGCCTCCGGGCAGTGCCAACAGCTCCCAAGTCCTCTGTTCCCGGAATATATATATTCTGCCCTAGTACTACGCCTTCTTTTACCTTTAGGGGAGCCTCGGGACGCTACATTGGTGGCAGCGGAAAGCGGACCCGACTTTGATGCATTTTATCCTGCTCAATGCCGCTTCTGGCAAACGTCGGCGTTGTTAAAGAAGTACATGTGCTACGGAGGGGAGAACCTTTGGTATCTCGTAACAGAAGGGTTGAGATCGACGTTCATCTTCGACATCTCCCTCGCCCTCGTGTTCGACAGGAAAGCTATTAACAACTGAAGCGACACTAGCCGTGGACTCCAAGCCCAGAGGAGGGCCAAGAGGCGCGCATTTGCTGCACCGGGTGCTACGCGGAATGGATGGCACTACAGGAACACATGCGTTCGAACCTCGACGACTGGGACGGTTAGCTCGTGGGTGCTTCTCGCAGCGCAGCACTGATTACGTTGTGATGGCCGACACGGGAGGCTGACCAAGGGGAGCGTCGGGAACGACGCACGAAAGAAGTGAGGGGCTGTAATACTTTGTTTGTTCGAACTACCGGTTTAGGTCACTTGGGTGGCCATCTTGTTCTAGCCGGCTGGTCGGCCTCCGGGCCGTGCCAACAGTCCCCAAGTCCTCTGTTCCCGGAATATATATATTCTGCCCTAGTACTGTGCCTTCTTTTACCGTAAAGGGAGCCTCGGGACGCTACATTAGGTGCCTTAAACATGTTTAGTAAGTCGAGTAGGTGAATAGTCGTGCCATTTTCAGTGGATGTCTAAACAACAAGGAATGCCCACACATGATGAACACTTTTCACCTTAGATGTTTTACTATCCCATTCAACAATAATGTTGGGTGTTTTTTAATTTGCATTCAGCGATACAGAAACGTTAATAATTTTGCGAATGATTTCTGTAGTCTTGGGGTGCTCGCCTTCGTTCTGGATATCTGTTACAAGATTTCTAACACTTGAACTTTCAGCGGCTATAATATGATTTATTCAGCACAGATTAGTGTTGGGTAACTTGTGAGATGATTACTAAGCTGTACTAACACAAAAGTGCAGTGTTATGAGGCTATCACAGGCCTCGATTTCGCCAATGAATCAAACCACGTATTCAGTATAAAGAAAGTCACTAGCTCTCCACTCTATTCTGTGAAGAATACTTTTGGCATAAAAGACTAGGACTCCTTGTCAAATTTCACTTTTGTTGGTTTGTGAGATTAGGTTTAATAATTAGCTAATGAAATGAACACGTAATCGGCTCAAAGTAAAGTGTTTTTGTTTGACGAAATTCAACTTGACGAAAAACTTTTTCATTAGGTGTGCCTACCGTCTGGGTGAGGAGCTGATGGCTACAGACGTAATTTCCTGCTGGTCAGATTGAGTAGAATTGAGACAGCTTTGCATTAATTAATTACATCTAAGGCATAGTCGATAGCGAGCAGTTCAAACAGTGATGAATAGAGGATTTTTAGACTACTTTACACCTTCAAAAAAGTGAGTCGCTACTTAGATTATTTAAATTAAAGCGGATAACTAATAACAATGCTCTACCAGGTCATAGTGAATAAAAACCAGGTCTCGAACTCATTCACGTTTTGAAGCACTTCTCTTCCTCAATGTTTATTAAAATCCTTTATGAATAAGTTAAAATGAGGAATTTTCCTCCATTTTATAAATTGTGCCCATTCATTTGCACTACTAATGTGTAAAACACTGAAAAGGGATAAAAATCGGACGACTTTGTGGATGTGAGAATTTAAATGAAAGCTGCATTCCAGAATCGTATAGCCTAGTGCCACCCTTGATTGACAAGCTAAAATGGGGTTCAAAAATGAGCCTCTGATGGAGAAATTTGGACAGAATTGCAAAGAAGATCCTAGTACTAAGACATTGCACTAGTGGCAAAAATCCTGATGGAATTATCAAAATCGATTGTGCATAAGGAAGGTGATGTCTTTCACACTTTCTGCCTCTAAAAGAACGCAAATAGTTGGCATGACTGTGGCATTTTCACTCATAATCAGTGGAAATCATTCCTGCATCAAATATGACCAGACCTAATCAATGTAGTTTCATGCAAAAATAACGCTAACCGAATATAATGCAGCAATGTCCAAAAAACTGAACAATTCTGCATTTGCTGAAGCCATAAGATGGAAACATGGTATCAGTCTTTAAAATAATTATAAGAGGTTTGCTTTGGATTTGTGTTGTCTACAATCCATGTAAAGTTAAGTGGTTGGTGAGGACTGAAAGTGATTTGCAACTGTAGCTCATAAAGTTAGCACAGTTGGAGTTCATTATAGACGAGAACATCTACCTGTCTATCTTGCAGCTACATTGATGAGCCACCTTATTGTGGATTGGAAGACAAAACACTGGGTATGTAGGGTTTTTGTGCCAAACGCAAGGGGGGGGGGGAGTGATTTGGGAGGTATTCAAGACTACCTTGTTTACCTCCAAGAATTTAATCAAGTCTTGCTAATGTATGGTCATAAAGATGGGCATTTAATGACCACTTTGGGCTTCACTTTTGCTATTTATAGAATAATTAGAACGAGAACTCGGTGTCTGTGTGCAATTACACTAAAAACTTGCACCGTTTAATGCTAATTACTTAACCAGAGCAATTGAATACAAAGTACCAATAAAAAGATAGTGTGAAATTTTGGAAAAATTCTTTGAAGAGGAGGGAAAACACTTGCAGAATCATTTAAGTACGATAAGCATTATGAATATATCAACAGCCTTTAAGGGAACCATTATGAATGCGGCTCATTCCCTATTTGGGCTAGCTGACACCCACTGGCCATGCCCTATAGGTACGCCATCCTTTGTGTGGATTAAGTGATATCATCAATGTATTAAAGGAAGGTTATGATGGTTTACACTTGTCGATTTGTGATGTAAGGTGTGCTTCCCAAGGAGTGGCCTTACCTGTGAGTTCCACTAGTCGATAATCTGAGAAGTGTACCAATTTTTGACAGCCCATTCTATCTTAGAAAACGTATTCCTCTCTGACAACTTTTTGGTCATAAATTGAGTTGATCCATCTACACCCCCCTTAAAGTACGTCAAAAGGTCGACAGATCGAGCCTCAAACTTTTGGGGGAGCGGGAGTTGTTTTATTATGGCCCCCATAATAGTCAAAATTCTCATAATGTTTTCAATTCATGCTGTCCGAATGCTGTTTGTTTTGCTTATGCATAAGATTGTGTTGGTTCCTTTTAATTTCCGCACCTTGATAATGCAGACTTCTTTATACCAAAAAGGTATTATTAGCGTCGTTAAGGGTAACTCATTACTATTGACTCACGTTTAAGAAATGTGAGGCTCGTATAACCTCCTCGGTGGAAAAAGGTTGGTTGGATAGGGACTGCACGCCCGTGTAGGTCATCTCACCACGTTCCAAGCCCACGACACCGGGAGATGGACTTCGGTGCCACATGACCTGGGTGACCTCGGGAAAGCCCGACAGACAGCAGACAATGTGACCCGGTTGGTCCGCAGTAAGGTAAACAGACTTGGCGAAGTGGCTCAACGCCACTGGCTTATCTTGTATTTTCATCATTACAAGGTAAAAATATGCAAGCTAGTGCATGCTTCAGGAGAAGTGAAATGCATCTATTATTTGACCAGTAGCAGTAACTACTCCAGTGTATCGTATCATCCTCACCTTGACAATATGATGCTTTAGACACAAGCTAATCTTGTCATAATAAGAGTGCGTTAGTCGAAAAGTAACAACTTTTCTTAGCTCAAATTAACATATCCAAAAATACTTTGCGGTTAGAAATAAATAATAATTGACTATTGAAATGGAAATGTGCTAACAGGAAGACAACACCGGTGGTCACCAATTCAATGAATCATTTTGTTTTCAGGCTCAGAGAATGTGCACGTACCTGAATAACGTGAAACTAACTGCCACTGAGAAATGACTAAGTCTACATGGATGGGCACATCAGATTGGGGTAGACCAAATCGAATGTGCAATGCTTAGTGAATGCAGGCCAGAAAAAACGGTGCGATCGGAGGCACTATCTACGTTCAGCGTAAATTGCATGCAAAGGCGCGAACTGAGACAAACTGTGTCACCTTCCAGTCTATTTCACCTAACGAAAAACTAGCTGGATGAATTTCAACAAATGGTGTATTTATGCGCTAGTGGGTCTGTAGCACTGCAGTGTTGAATTCACAGGAAATGCTTAAAATAACATCACAGGTGACCATTTGATTCACAAAGGGGCAATACGGGCGCTGACTCTAATCACAAACATTAATCCCCGGATTTGAGAGAACAAATACCCTCAGTGCTAAAATTGCTTCGTTTAGGATCAGGAGCAAATCAAATACCTCTCTAGTCTCGTGATGCAGCACAATGGATTGTAATGGCATAGCACAGATAGCGCATTTTGAAAAATAAGGGCTGAGTGAAGTGCTGAGGAAGCTCAAATCATTTAAATGCTATAATATTTCCCAATTATTTTCGATAAGTTGCTGAAAAGAACAGTTTCATGTAGGAGGATACAGCTTTTCGATCTGTCGAATTATTCTTTCTCAAGCATGCAAAAAATTGAAGGCCTGAAACCGAACAGGGAGAGGGGAGGGACAATGCTATCAAGTAGTCGCCGGAGCTTCAAGAACGCCAGAGAAATGTATACATAATCCACGCAAGGTGAGGCGATCCATCAATCAACGAACTTGCACTTTTCTTTTTAATCCAAATCCCTGGAACCATAGAATGTGGTCTTACGAATGCTTATTACTAAGTGAAATTGGGGTGAATTTAAGTTTCATGTTAACTCATTCCTATGTGTTGACCGCGCATCTTTGAAAACTGAAGGCTGCAACGCTATCCCATTTCTTCATCCAAACTATCTTAAGGCTTCCCCTTTTGTAGGAAGTTGATTGAGATAAAAAAGAAACACAAAAACATTGAAGTGCTGAGCATGCGTCCACCTTTTTGGGAAGGTCAGTGCAAAGGTCACCAAAATCTGTTTTCCCAAAAGTTTATAACGAGGCGTTATTCAAACGCGTAGTCATCTCGTAGTTTTATTCAGTAATTGGACGGAATTAATTGTCCACCATTAAAAAATTTACAAATTTTATGTCAGTCACATTAATTGGGCTGAAGCAGTTTCCCGGTACTTCCTCAAAAACTAATTTTTATGTAAAATTATTTTTACACTAAAAAAGTTGTTATCTTCAATGTAATAAAAAAAATGAAGTTTATGCATTTTCAAACTGAACGATCGCATTGGCGCGATACGCTGGTTGCAGCCAGTCGTAAACCTACACGCAACTTGAACGGAATAACTCTTGACCAACTTCGCCCTGGTGTGAAGGTCCACGAAGCATCGGTATACTCCAGTGTGATCTTCATTTACATCCAAAAGTCGAAGACTCCCACTAGAATTGACTTGAAGATGTAGTGAAGGATGCAGTTTTAAGCCATCTTTATACCTAAGGTGGGAGAGACTGTGGTCAGAGTGATTACCCTTTGAACTAACTTTGCCCCACAAATTTATGCATCTATATAAATAATTTTCACGCGTTTAATTGGAATTATCATTGAAGACAATGCCATCTTAATTCGCATTGAGATTGCACGAAACGTTTGCATCTTCAGCCGCCCAAAACCTTGTGATTTTAAAATATGGAAATAAAAGCGCATTTTGTTTCGAACTAAGCAAGAGCAAACATATAAAAAAGATTAAAGTATTTTCTACGAACCAAACCACTCGATGTTCCTTCCTATTGCACTGTAACGTGAGTTCAGGCACTCCTTCCTCGACTGTGATGTTGACAAACTTTTCAGGAGCTATGGTAGAAGAAGCAAAATTATATCACTTTTGTAATAAAGAAGACATTTTATTTCATGCCGAGTGCTCGTATCTATCTCAATAATGATGAAGCAGTCTAACCACATGGCATAAATATACCATTAAGACCAAGATTAATGAACAATTTCTTTCCTAGGATTTAGCAAACTCCTACAAGCGTTGAGCTGTGAAACCTAACATCTTTACTGATTACGCATTCAGTAGAAGCGCTGCGCTTATCAATAAAAACCATGCTGATGAATAGGATGCAAGTTGACGAAAATACTTTATTAATTCCTCTAAAATAAGAGCCCATTGAGGATGGCGGCATCTCAAATCCAGTAAAATAGCGTCTTCTAAACTTTCTCCACTTCTCCCTGGGCACATTTTGTAATTATATCGCATCAGTGGTAGGTGGTTGATTGCTTTTTTCAAGAGTCTCTTTAGCTTTTTCGTAGTCACGTTTTGACACGCCTTCGTGCATTACTGCAACTAATTATGCAGCCAGGCAGTGGTAACTCAAAACTGTCTTCTCCACCCCCTCCCCCCGACAATGCTTTGGTATGCGTTTTCCAAGACCTACTGAAATGATGGGCGTCACCATTTTTCCCTCGAAAAGTTTGTGCCATTAAAATTTATGTCACTTTTAAGTGGTCTGGAGTCCATCGACAACACAAAGCTACCTCTTCACAAAATTGAAAATGAAATAGCAACCGGCGATCAAAACATTTGCACGTTTAACCTGGATCCAACCAGATACTCATGGGAACATCTGCAACACAATATTTCATGTCACTTATTCAAGGCACATACTAATTGGAAGTTTTGCCATGTGGTCCTCGAATTTCGTTCCTTGAAACGCCTATTCACATTTCCCTATTGACAAGTGGCTTCACTGAGTCATAAGAGAAGCTGCATTAGAAAATTGAAAGCAGATTTTCCATAATAGACGATTATGGAAAGTCTCGCCATAATATCAAGATATGTTTCCAAGTTAAATTGTAATATCCTTTGCTAATATGTGGCTAGCTGATTCGACTGTTAATAAGCCTTGCTGGGAGAGTTTGGGATGGGACTATCCGTATCCCCATCATTTATAAAACAGTTCAAGTGCATAGCTAACCTGCGGGAGTTTGACATGACAGAGAGTAAACGCGCACAAATTCAAGATACTGATCAAAACACTGAATGTTTCACTATGCTCTTGTTTATTGTTTGGTCTTTGCATGATCAGAGGTTCCAAGCCAGGCTTGGCTCGTGACGAACATTCTTCGTCGTCATAATGTCAAAACTCTGGACAATGCACTTAAACGCTTCTTCTTTTAAATTCTATTTCCCATTAGCAGGAAACTAATAATTCACATAAACTGAGATTAAAAAATGCAACAATTATGTAGTTTTCGAGAGGATAGTAAGAAGTCCCACGAGACCAGTATGGGGCGAAAAAAGCAGAAATTCAAGCAAATATACGACAGAAAACTCTTAAAATCTGCGAAGGGAACGTTTTATTAAAAAATGTGGAAATGTTTTACGAAATCTATCTTATAACAACAAGGTACATGCCCAATCTATCAACACCGAAAGGAACGAACGGACTTCCTGTAGTGCAAAGCAAGACGAGGCCCTCAATTGCAGTTGGCCTGCCCAACTTGTTCGTCAATTTCGCTGATTAACTAGCGATCAAACATTATTGAAACATTCGCTAGCATTTGCTCCCTACCACCAATGGCAATCGACGCCACCTAAATTAACGTTTGAGAGCTCCGAAAGATTTAGTTTCATCACTATTTTTTCCTTTCAAATGTGTCGAGAGTGCAAAAATGTAGTGCAGCTGGACACTGCAGTTGTGGCGGTCCTCTTGTGGGACGATAACCGGAGCGCTGACGTAAAAAGTTGACAACGGGAAAGCCATTTCCTCGTGGTATTTAAGAAGCTTAAACCACGATTTAATGATTTGCTTGAAAAAAATTGTGCTTAGGTTTGTCTTAGAGGGGGGAGGGATCGGGGCTTTTTCCTCTGACAAGCTGAAAGCCTTAGAAGTGAGAGAGGATGAAAGAATGGGACAGAGTACGCAGTTTGCAAGATCACATCCCCAAAATTTTGGTACATTAATTACATAGGAGACATTCAAGTAATTGTTCGAAAAGTGAGGAGTAAAATGAACGAATTTGGTGGCTTCTGCTCAATGAGACACGCTTACCCAGCAGCAATGCATTCCAGCACAAACAAAATAAATTGAAATTTGACTTCGAAACAGTCTGTAGAAACGCTGGAGTTGGTCGCACATTTCGTAATAAATGCAATGAAGGTATGCTCCGAAAGACGAAATATTTGGAATCGAAATGTTGGCATACGATGGTCAGTTTTTCAACAACCTGTATGCACCCAACAGAGTGTGGGGCTTAAATGGCGACTTCAGCCAAAATTCAATGAACAACCTTATTCATGAAATAAACCTTCACTAGTAAAAGTGCCACCACTTAGAAGAATTAAAAATAGTTTAACTGCGACTATTGTACGGTGGTTGATTGTCTTGATCTCTCGGTCCTGGTTGGGAGAAAACCAAGTGAAATGCATGGGCTGTAATCTCCTTGGCTATTTAAACATTTCACTTCAGTGAATCGGGTATCTTTATCATTCAATCACAGAGCATCAATGAGTGCGCCAATAAATTGTATGCAGTATGAGGCGTTTTGGTGGATAGAGATTTTCTGAGTCGCCTCCTCCGATGCTGATTTTGTAAAAGAAGCGTAGAAGAAACATTCTATTTTGTCTCCTTCATTTCATACTGCGGGCATAATTGTGCAGCTCCAATCCTTTTAAAATGCGATTTATGCAAGGCGAAGCACTAAATTCGCATTCCGTGGTGTCACTACGTGCTATTTCAATGATTCCCAAATCACTGCGCTCTTTTTCGTTATTAATGTAGGGGTTTTGGATGTATTGCAGAGGGGAATTGTATCAGAACTACAGAACATACCATATCTGGCAAGGGTTGGTGAAAGGTCTTTCTCCAAAAAGACCCCCGTAATTGAATTGTCGCGAAACAGCAAGCGCTTACTTCGTCCACTAGCCTTGTAAGTAGGAACGAGTAGCAGCAAGAGGATCCTTACAGCGATTGAAACTGTCCGGTTCATAAAACCTGCCAAGGGAAAATGTTTCACCGTATTCTGTCATATGCACATAGCCATGAGATGTTGTTGTTGCTTGCTGATTGGTTGGAGATCAAATATGAATGCTTATTTCCACCAACCACTCCGAGGCGTCCTGAGAATGTTTGCATAGCATCAAGTTTCCGTTACTGGATTGTATGGTCTCAGAACGAATCACTCTTCCACAGCTACCTTGGGATGCGTTTCTTTTAGGAACGATTGAAAACAAGGTTTTACAGATGTCAGTTTTTTTTGTATGAAAATGGATTTAATTGAAGCCTACAGGGGAGATTCAAGACACAAACCTCTGAGCAATCCTAACCCCAACCCACTTAGAAGTTATTCATTCCAAGACTGTAGGCAAGGACGGGAAACACTGCTTGCTAGAGTTCCGCTTACTCTATTCTTAAACTTTTGTAAATAAGTGAGAGTGTCTCTGATTGACTACTTCGGTCATTCCAAAGCAAACTGCTTTAATTCTAGTCGATATGCACGCGAGAAGGTACTTCCATGCATGGCTAATCTTCCAACTACAAGGAGGAGTTCAACATCAGGCCTAGCTCACAGGGCAGTCAATTCTTAGGGAAAGCGATAGCACAAAACCGATGCTCCCTTTCAGCCCCTTTTTAAGGACTTTTGACCAGCAAATTAAGTGAATTTTGAAAAAAAAGGTAGTTCTATTTAACAAGCGTCTATCAGTGCATCTACACGTACACATCGATGGATACAAACTTCAAAAAACGTAAACCAAGGTTGGGTTAGAATTGGCGAATAAGGGGCGCCAAATCTTCCTGTGTATGTAGAGATATCGAAAAACAGAAGTCAGTTTTGGGAAATTTAACTACAAGCCCTTGTGACTATCGCATTCTTACACCCTGGAACAGCTTTACATGGTGCAAGTGCATACTATTTCGAGTTTCTATTAAACTCTCCGCTCTGGTTTCGCTGGGAATCAAGACTCTGCCTTCGCACGTCTTTTGGGTGACTTGGCCTCCACGCCATGGTACCAACCTACTAGCTCTTCTGCACTTCGGCAGTACATACTCTGCTGTAGCATTGTCTGGTTTCGTCTTTAGAGGTGTCTCGACGCGCTGCGGCCAAATACTTGGATGAGCGGCTTCAGACCGATGGGACACGTTCCTACAATTACTTGAATTATATTTTAATGAATGCACAACTTCAACAGTAAATCATGGGGATTGTTCGTGATGCCCTTTGGCATTTCCCCATCTCTGGAGAGCTCACTCATAATGGGACGAAATTGTGTCTTTGAAAATGATTTGTTCGGTCAAACTCAAATTGCTTCAGCGAAGATGAGTAACCCCACTTTGATTTCGTGTAAAATTTCGATTTTTCTCTCATATTCTAGCGGTTTTTCTGGAATTATGCAACCGCTGGATAAGGCTATCGAGAGTAATGCTTTCATTTTCTAGCAATAGCGATTTACAGTCTCTCTACATAAAACATTGAATTCAATTCGCCTTAAGCGACTAATTTTCGCGTTCTATTCAAGACTGCATTAATGGTTCTGCCAATGCAAATCAGTCCGGCGTTAAACATCCATTAGAAAGAATTTGTGCTCCCTCCCCCCAATACCTACTATTGTTGCTTTTACGACTCAGAGAGCGTCGGAACTAGCATATTCAGGTTTGTAATAACTAAACTAAGTGATTTACTCTGGAGCCAAGCGTAGATTGTAAAAAATATTTAAGTCTTCCCTAGTTGTTAACGTACGTTGGCACATTGCGGATGAGAAAGTGGCTATGTGAGAGTTCACCTAAAAATGTATCCAGTGCTTTGTTTATTGTGAACCTTAAGGAAATTGTAGAGTTCGTTTAAGTACGAAAACCTATGAAGCATCTTTCGTGCCAGTAAGGTGGGTTAAAAGGCCCACATATTGATGTTTCCAGCGAAGATTGAAGGGACATTACAAACCTGAAAATGACTGCCAACCATGGCGATCCCCTCAAATATTTACGATATTAAGATGGTTCTGTTTTTGACCTTTAGTTGGCCCTACTTGGCTAAGCCTACGCGAGAGTCAGACATATCTGAGACTCTCCATAGCGTGGTGACACTGGGTTAGGTCTTAGACCGCTTCGATTGGCGTAGAGATGTGCTCTTACTTTTGTCAAGTTAATGTAGGAAGAAGCAGTGTGTTGATTTTAGCTGAAAAGATTTTTATCGGGAAGTCGTTTATTTCTTTGCAATGAGCTAACCGTGTAGGTGTTTCTGTGCATTAATTTCCTCAAGTAGTCAGATATACCTGATTGGAAATCAAGACGTTTTTGGACACCTCTCAAATACACCTAAAAGGAGGTCTGTCAGAAATGAAGTTTTTATGCAGGAGAAATTTATTATGGGCGACACCATGCATACACAACGAATTCTACTGTATTCTCTGATTAGATAGAACAAAATTATGAGCGCCTTTTATTAATTCCAATTATATGCAGAATAGGGTGCAAAGTTTCTGGAAGACAAAAAGCTCTTAATTTGGTGGAGGAAACTTTATTTTTATCTAACACTTAAGGGTAGATTAAAGTAAAAGTATATCGCAAATCAGCATGTTTCATTTTAATTGTGGAAACATGACAAACAAGATCGGTGTCGACTTAGCCAAAACGACTGCGATTCCGATCTAAGTGTAGCACTGTAGCGTCCCGGGGCTCCCTTTAGGGTAAGAGAAGGCATAGTACTGGGGGTAGAATACATGTATTCTGGAAACAGAGGGCTTGGGGGCTGTTGGCACGGCCCAAAGTCCGACCAACCGGCTCAGTAAATATGGCCACCCAAGTCACCGAAACCGGCAGTTCAAACAAACAAAGTATTACACAGCTCCTCTCTTCTTTCGAGCGTCGTCCCCGACGCTCCCCTTGGTCAGCCTCCCGTGTCGGCCATCACAACGTAATCAGTGCTGCGAGAAGCAACCACGAGCTAACCGTCCCAGTCGTCGAGGTTCGAACGCATGTGTTCCTGTAGTGCCATCCATTCCGCGTAGCACTGTAATACTCTGTTTGTTCAAATTGTCGGTTTCGATCACTTGGGTGGCCATATTGTACCAGCCGATTGGACGGCCTTCGGGTCGTACCAACAGCCCCAACCCCTCTGTTTCCAGAATATATATTCTGCCCTAGCACTGTGCCTCCTTTTACCTTAAAGAAAATCACGAGACACTAGAGGCCTTATTCCTAATGTAATACATTGTTTGTTCGGATCGCCGGTTTCGGTCACTTGGGTGACCTTATTAAACTAACCGGTTGGCTGGCCTCTGGGCCATGCCAGTAGCCTCCAATCCCTCTGTTTTTAGAACATATATAGTGCCCTAGTACTATGCCTCCTTTTACCTTAGAAGAAGCCCCTGTGCACTACATTCAGCGGCCATTAAGGCAAACACAAATTCGTTCAAGGAACTTTTCTTCATTCGACTCGACTCTGATGTGGAAATTAAAAAAATAGTTTAGAACGATTGTGGATGGTTAGACTCCAAAAAAATTTAACAGTCTCAAAAACCTGATATTCGCACCAAAATGGACAGAAACCTTGCCTGTTTTTGGTTTATAATTTTAAGTCATCCGCCATCAAATTTATAGTATTTCAAGCAAAAAAACAGTTCTTGTATTTTTCCAAACGGTCTCCATTAAAGGCAAATTTTGTTTGGCTTTCTTTGACTTTAGTTGGCTTAAACAACATAACCTGAGACACTGATTGGCAGTTTCATGCAACGAAATTGAAATCACGCTTATCAGGTCATGGATTTAGCTAGCCGTCATCTTTTAGCCGAATGCGATCCAGGCAACCTTTTATACGAAGATAAAGCACCTATCGATCCAAAAGATGTGTAAGTAGTTCTGGCTAATCCTTGTTTATTTTCGTAGCAATAAGGCATTTATTCGAAACCTTACATTAAATTGCACTTACCACTTCCTGAAGGACTTTTGGAAGGCAAGTTTGCTTTTTATGATTTAACGGCTCAGTAGCTTCCAACAGAAACAAACGATGGGATATTGGTTTCAGTTGTAAGATAGTTTTTTTATAAGTGACGATTAGCTGCCTGAGCCCATATTTAGGCTTCCACGTGAAAAGCGGGCTCCAAAGGCAAAGGAGTTGACTCGTTGGGAAAGATTTGCCCAAATGAAAGGAATAAAAAAGCATAAAAGGTGCAGGAAGGTGTGGGACGAGGCTAGCCAGTCTTGGAAGCCCAGGTGGGGCAAGGATCGTGTGGATTCCGTGAAGGATAAGTGGGTTTTAGAAGTTCCCGATAACGCAGGTATTCGAAGTGCATTCAACATTAATTTCATGCTTTAAGATCCTTATGAAGATCAGTTTGAGAAGCTGTCAAGAGTTCGAAAAGAAAGAAGGGCTAAGAACGAATTTGCAAGATTGAAGAATATTGCCCGAACAGTGAAGAAGGGCCAAGGTAATAAGCCCCTTAGGATAATATTCGTGTACAGGTTGGATGTTTCTTGTTGAAATTGGTTTGTATGTTCATTCACTTTTCATGTACTATTCAATTTGAGGGTAGTGCGTCCTTGACTTATTTTAACCTTTCCAGCAGCCATCAGGTGTGATAAATCTGTTACTTATTTCAGCTCCTCCTGTTGGGATTCTGACCGAATCTGATGCATCTAAAAATACCCTTAATCGGGCTTTGGATATTACCAAGCGCTCAGACGCCTCTATGGGTCGTTTTTCACAGGAAATAAACGAACAAAAGATTGCTAACAAGACGGAGTATGTTCGTTTATACAGTGGTTCATTTTTATTCAGCGATTGATTGGCCTGATTTCACTTGTCATCATTTACTGTTGTTCTGCTTTGTGATAGCGATCTGTGTTAAATTTTTTCTGTCAACAATTGTTTTCAGAAAGAAGCATTCAAGGAAAAACCGGGGTAAGAAGGGGAAGAAGAGTGGTCCCAGTCGTCACGCTAAGGGTGGAAAAGGTCGAGGTCGCCTTTCGAACAAAAAGTAACTGTCTGTTTATGTTCATTGTAGATATGTTTTGTGTATTGTCAAGTTTGTTTTTTTTCCTGTGAGATCGAAATAAGTGTGATCCTGTATCATAGAAAGTGGTCAATTCAATTCCTCCCCAAATAAAGTCCCCATCTCGTTCGGCTTCTGAAGTAACTTTATTAACCCTTTTTCACTTTGCAGTGACGTATATTTTTGAAAGTTTTGGTAGTTTGTGTTGGACTATTGTCTTGTGAGCTCCTTTTGGGTTAGTTGGATGGAACTTGGTTCTTCCAGCCTTTCTTGTCACCGATTTGCGGTTTACTTGTGCTTCTACTTAAAAGCCGCAGTAGTTAATAAACAATCCAGTGGTACGCCGTTTTCTTGCACCTTCCGTTGCCTTCTACATTCTTAAAATCGGCGAAGCTCATTTATCCCCCCCTGACTTTTTGCTGCTAAACGCTAATTCTTTTTGACATTATCGAATGTCTGCCACACCACCTCTCCTCCTGCCTCGAGCAGGACTCGGCATTCCTCCTCGGTTAGTGGTCACTGCATTGCTTGAAAAACTTTTAAAATGGAAGTTTATTGGAACTAACTAGCCAAACAACACAGTAAATACTCATCCGGAGGTTTCTTTGCGTTGGTCTGAAAAAAAAGAGCAAAATCTGGAATACAGGATCGATTGGATGGTCCGCAATGGAGAGTGTAAGTGCTAGTTTGAAACACCTAACACTACCACATGAGCAGTATGTCACGATTTGACAAAGACAATTTGGGGTGAAGCGTTGAACACGGTGTTGACTTAAATGAGTAGGAGGATGCGCGCCACGTTGCTCATGAGAAGTGGTCAAAAGAAGCGAGAATGGCTTAAACAGGTTGGTTCTGAACATTGCCTCCGTGGAGTGGGTTACTTTCTGCCCATGTGGGCTTGAGATGTGATCCTTTAACCTTGCAATCGGCGGACTAGTTCCCTTTTTCTGTACAAGTTGCTTTTGGCAGGGCATTTAGAGTACTTTCTGCACTCACCTAATATAGCATAAACGATAATCGAACCAGATAGGTCGGTGAAGCTGCACACAGGAATGTGCCAAAATTCGTGGTCCACTCAAATACTTAAATGTCCATTGCCTACAACTTAAGATGAATGCTTCGAACTAAAGAAGTAAACTAACGAATATCAGCACCAGCCGTTTTGGATGCTGAATTTTGGAAATTGGGTGCTTTAATGCAAAACTATTACGATTGTGTAGGCGAAGCTACAAAGTTCAAATGCCGCCTACGGTTTTGCCTACAGGCGACAATAGGTAATAACAGCCCAAGTAATAATCACTGGGTCAGCCTGATTGCTTGCTTTTAAAGAACTTGCAACACCCTCAATCACCATGTAGCATCGAGCTACTTGTCGAGAACGCCAAGGGAAAATGAGCGTTGTTAGTAAGTATCATATTAATCGTATCGGGATTTTACGCCTCCCTTTCAACCTCGGAGGAAGGTCGTTCTCAAGCTCTTGCCATGTGGCCAACTCCCGAGAGTGTTTTCAAATGAGTATTTTTAGACACCAGCTGCCATAATTTCTCTGCCGTCTCGACTTCTGACACCTCCAACACGAGGGAAACAGCCACCTCTCCGGACATTTTGGATTTTGCATATTTTCCAGCAGTCAATTACTTTCGCTAGATTTCTTTCAAAGATTGATCTAATTATTAATTTGAAGTTAAAATCATAAGGGTATCGTCCTAGTTCAAACTTTAAGCCGCCACTCGGTTGAAACGTTTGGCACCAAATGGTTGATGTGCGAGGTTTTCTAATGGTATTTTTTATTTAAAGTGGAGGTCTAGGCTCTTGGCAACCTGATATTTTCACGAAGAACCCTTCCTTGAGCTATGGACAGAGCACCCCAAGTGTAGCTGAATTGCTGTTTAGCCGGTGAATGTGCCTAAAAATATCAGCTTTGCTTTCATGCGCACATGAATGAATAACTCGTGAAGTTGTCAGCGTCAACTTTTCAAAGCATAAAGTACGAAGGAAGGGCGAAGTTCTTTTTAGGTGTCAACATTGGAATGCCTTGCCACGGATAAAGCTGACAGTTCGCAAGTGAGTGTGACATTTATCAAGTATTTTAACTCTGCAATGGCTGACGCTGACTGTGGCAGCTTAGGTTTCGTGGCGAATCTCCGCATTATTTACTCCAGACTATCGTCTGTGTTTTTAACCTTTCTTCACCTCTCCCCTTTAACAAAGATGTTAACGGTAGCTTTCAAAGAACACCTGACTCAATCAACAGACCGTTTCCCCTCGCGTTTGACACTATGCAATGCATAATAAAATCCATCTCCTTCCGCTTGCTACGATGTTCCCCAAGGAAAGCCGGCTTCATATGGTTCTGCGCCCTCTCCCCTGAGTCTTTTATCAAGATGAGAGAGGCCATAATATTGTATTGTCGGCGCACAGAAAGACTAAGGGGAGGGATGCCGGTATGGCCCAGCGGAAGTGCAAGGGCAAAATCTTAAGTCCTCGCAAAGCCAAAACAAAGAGACAGACAAGTAAATAAGGCGATACACTTCATTGCCCCCTTGCAGTGGCACTTCTTTTGTTTTTTTTTCTTTCTTCCCAATCAGAATATATTTCCCTAACTACCTTATGTGTGTAACGTGCGAGCTCAGATAAGAGTCGAAGCGTCACACATATGTGACACTGGGAGCTAACGTGTTTTGTTCGCACAAATGCGCAAATGGCATTGACAACGTAACTTTATTGCCATAAATGCTGGTATTGTATTCATATTTTATAACAGCAAACTGTCCGAAACCTCCTTTTCCTAACACCGAATAGTCGGTTTATATCTCCAGTGGAGAATATCACGATACGATTTGAGAGACCAACGTGGAAGCATTTACAACTGAAGATGCTCTACCTCTGTGGACTTTTCGAACCAAGCCTGTCATTCATTGTAAATATATGCGTAGGCTATGTGGGCGGTGTGGCATGCTTGTTTGTCTGGAAAGTAGGGACATGGAAGGACCTAGCCGGCCACGTTGCATATGATGGTTACCACGGCTTCCTCTATCGCGGAATCAGGGTCACATTTGCTTCATCCATTTCACGTGCTGAAGCAACTCCGCTTTCCACTTTTATTTCTCCGCAAATGATTGATTTAGCAGCACAACGCGTTTTTCTGTAAGGCACTGATGCGGCTTTAGGTCTAATTTTAACCATGTTACTTACCCTATCACCAACGTTGCGTTCTTATTGGTTCATTTAAAGATCGCACACCTACAGTGACTTGGTTTTAATATTGATACAACTTTCGTAAGCAAGCGGTGGAGTTGAACATCCTTTCATTCCCATTCACAGTCTGATGCCTTTTAACACCAAGCGCGATTATAAAAAAGCTCTACTTCCGTTTTGATTACGCGATAGTTAGATTTAGATTTTTCAAACAATCGAAAAGCGACAAAATTGCAAGCTATTAAAATTTGAAGCACTCGCTAACAGTTTATTTATTCTGCGCCAGGCAATGCATCAAGCTTAACATTCCCTATCCACCAGCTCTTGCTAACTGATTGATGAATGTGAAATAATCTTTCTTAGTCTTAGTCCTTACAGGGGGAAAGTTGGTGGATTCGCGGCTCTGCGGCAAATTCAAGGACGCTTACTTGTCTAAAAAATTAAGGCGTCCTTACGTAGATGATGAGAGGCTTTTAAGAGTGGACTTTCCTTAATGCATAGCATTTTAACGGTGCTTGGATGTAGTGTCTGAAGACTTCCTTGAAGACGAAAGAATATGTAACGCGCAATTCACCTACGGTAGGGCTTGAGGACTACCGGCGTGGTCCAGAGGCCAGGCTGCCCAGTGAAGTTACAGTGACCAGGACCCAATTGGTAAACAAAAGATCCAAGTATTGCGTGAATACGAATCTCTGAGTTTGTCAGCAAATTACTTGGGAACATTGGGAGTTGAGCGGGACCTCAAGCAATGGTTCAAGCACCTTGAAAAAACTGATTTTTTGTTTATAATTAAGGCTAGATTACTATTAAAACCTGCTCCAGAAGGAGTTCATTTAAATATCCTGCACATGTTTACTGCTAATGTGTTCAATGAAATAATGTAGCTCTCCGTAACCTTTTCAAAGAAGAAATACGGCAAAACATTTGTTGGAGAGAAGAGTTGGGTGCAACTGGCACGGTTCGGAGGCTAATCCATCTGACTGAAGTACAAAAGCCCCACGTGTCCTTGAGACGAAAACGCACAGTTAAACAACTAACCAGATCATTGCACTAGTTTAATGAAATTATACTTTCTAATTGCGTGTCTCCGTTTGAAGGAAAGACAGCCGGTCTGACTTTAAGATAAGTCGGCACCTAACTTTCTACTATTCTCCAGAAGTCGAATTATTACACGGAGTAAGATCTTTAGCATTACTTTAGGTGGTAGAGAAAGCAAATTATGTGCAAACCTCACCATTTTTACTTTGAACAATACTTTCAAATCAGCAGTTTTGTCTTGCCGACGATCAGAACAAATAGCTGCAAGGACCTCCAAAATTCACACATCTGTACCATCAAATGGAAGTTGGGTTAAGATTTTTGCTTTTAATTTGAAGGTGGGATTCGAAGCTAACACAAATTCCTAACGTCATTTATTCGACTAAAAGTGCGTCAAATTCGCCATCGCATGGTTGACATTTATTTTGTGCCTAAATATAGGGAAAGAGTAATTTATGAAATATGTGGACTAGTTGACCCATTTCTAAAACATAGAATAAAATACGCTGAAGGAAAATCTCCACCTCATTTGTTGCGTTTGCAAAAGAAATGGCACGAGTCAGGTCATGAGGCGCAGAGGTCGAGTGGAACCACAAAATTAGAAGCAGCTTGCATGCGTCAACCACCGACCATGTAGGGGAAAACGCAGCCACCTCAGAAAAGTAAGTGAATGATTGGCGTGCAAAGCACTAGAACTGCTGCTTGAGAAAGTGGCATGAAGTCTTTAATGCTATTTATTCGTAAAAAAGTTTACATGATTTAACCTTTCAGTTGATGCCATGCTGCCAAGCTTGCGAATGCACAGAGGCATATTTGTATAATACGCCCCAAATAATCAGGTTTTTTCATTTCTGATGTGCTAATTTAGAAGCTTGTAACAACATTTTTCAATTGCTAATCTATTTTATGGGCATTTTGTAAACTTATGCATATTAGTCAATTGACATGGACTAATTTGAGTTCTGTTTGTTTTCTTCATACCGAAAGCTGGATAGAAATACCAGTCCCAGCATCTCAAAAAGCTCAATTGCTATGAGGAGAATGAAAATGAGTACTACTGCTGGAATAGCCTACTGTGTTGCGTAAAAAGGGACGTTTTCTCTTGTTACAGAATCGGTTCTTTTCCTCTCTCTAATGTCGAACAATTAATCCCTCAACTAAACCAAAACTGCCTTTGTGTACACAATAGCCCCATACACCCTCCAAGCTGTGGTGGCTACAGCAAAAAAAGCTTCATCGGCGATTTATCTGGTGTCTATAAACCTCACTCTAGTTTGTGTATCGTTGGATTCCAGCCAACGTCCTTCCGTAAAGCAATTAAGTGCGAATATGGACAATTTAAATGACCTTTTGAAGTTAACGACACATCTCTTTAAAGTATGTATCTGCTGGACAATTTTCAACATGTACCGTCGATTCGGATAAGCACAAGTCCATTTAATGTGTTTAAATACACGATAGTTGTGGATGATGCCCATTTTCTTTGATTTCTGCCAAGGGTGCAGTGGTAAATAAATTGATTATACTTATGCGAAAGCCCATGCCTCGTTTGTTGCCCATTCTCCAATCTAAGGAGAAAAGAAGGAAAGTAAAGTGCTAGGCCTTAAATAAGAGCCTTTTGGTTGGCCACTTGGACCAGCGTGCTGACTGCCACGATGTGTCGTTTGGTGAAGGGCAATTGGTGAGACTGGACCAATCAAGGCACTCTGGACGCCACGTCATATGGCCAAGGCGGGAACAGGCGTGCACGATGGAGGGTCACGTCTTTTAGGGACGTGGCCCAAGCTCTAGCGAGTTCACAGTTCCCCTTGTGCATCACCAGACGTAGGAATGTCACATTTCCCGCACACTATGAGTCCATTACTCTCATACTTCTTTTTCCTTATTCTCATCCTCGGTTTGGTCCTTTCAATGGCTGAAAGTAGTTACAATTCTTCCCCCAAGTTTCCAGAAATTGAGCCTTCTGTGAGCATTGGAGTTTTGGTGAGAAACAAGGCTCACAGTCTTCCGTACTTCCTACATCATCTCGAACAACTGGATTATCCAAAAAATAGAATTCACCTAAGTTTCCGATTGGACAATACAATCGACAGAAGCGCTCGGATTCTGAAAAGTTGGGTCGAGGACGTCCGGGATTTGTATCATGCCATTGATCTGGATATTGACGAGATGAATTCACATCCCATTAGTCCTAACTGGGCAAAAGATCATCACCAACATCTGATAAAGCTACGTCAAGCTTCGATTGAACGCGCCTATGAACTCAATGCTGACTTTTTCTTTAACTTGGATGCAGACGCCATCCTACTGAACAATGCAACCCTAAAACAGCTCGTTGAAGCCAGTTCCGTCCCCTCGAAAGAGTATCCTGCTCCAATCACTGTAATTGCTCCTATGCTCAATTGCACAACTTCTGATGTCTTTTCTAACTTTTGGGGTGACATTACTGAGGAAGGTTATTATAAGCGATCCCAGGACTACTTCGCTCTCCAGCGTAGGCACAAGGAAGGCATCTTCCCCGTAGCAATGGTACACACGGCAGTTCTGGTTAACCTCCGCCATACCAGAAAGGAACGTCTAGCCTTTGAACCCTTAAACTCAGGGTACACTGGACCTATTGATGATATTATCATCTTTGCACGAAATGCGCAATCACAGGGTATTAACTTTTACCTTGACAATCGAGTGTTTTATGGTTACTTTCCTCTGCCCCTGGACGAGGCTGAAATTCCATTAGCCTATCGTGACTCGGCCAAATACCTTCTGGGGAGAGAGGCTGAAATTTTTTTGCACCTTCGTTTGAATGCCATTTTTGACGATTCATTACCTAGCAGTTTTGCTCTGAAATCCTCGCCGAGGTTGGAGCGATTCATTGAAACACCGGAGCCTTCGCTTCTTGGATTCGATCAGATCTACCTTATCAACTTGGAGCGACGACCGGATAGGTTGGGTAAAATGAGCTACGCATTGCGAGAGCAGGGTGTGAAGGCGAAGCTTATTCGCGCAACAGATGGAAGAGAGTTGAATCCAGAGATCATAAGGCAGTGGAATATCACCCAGCTCTCCGGCTATGCCGATCCCTACCATAAGAGGGCGCTCAAGTACGGCGAGATTGGATGCTTTTTAAGTCATTATCGGATATGGCAGGTAGCGCATACTGTCTCGTTAACCATTTACTCATTTCGATGGTTATTTTTCTGTTTATTTGAGAACCCAATTTAATAACATAGTTTTAAATATTTCAGTGACGCTTGCCACTCCCTATCAAACCATTTACAATAGTTGCTCCGTTTGTAGCTCCAGGAGTGTTTGCTGTTTCCTACTTTCCCAAATCTGCACAAAGACAGATGAAGGTTCCAAGGCTTTGACAACGATTTACAGGGAAGGAAATGTAGTAAAAATGGGTACTTAAAGTACTTTTAGATTATAGCTTGCACATGTTCCATTAGACAGTAGAAATCGTTACTCTCAGACGTCAAAGCCTTAGCTATGCGTAAAATTTAATCCAGAATGTTGAGTAGTTAATGTTGCTGCATGTAGGCATGGAATTATGAAAAACCGAGTTCGTCTCCGACAAGGTTCTATCTTGACATATTTAATGCTTCGAATAAGCCTAGGTGACATGCGTTCCTCTGGAATGTACAAAATCGGGAACGAACTTTGGTAGATTCGGAGTCATATACGGGTTTGCAATAGTGATCGGTGGCAAACAAGAAATCCACTCATGTTAAAGGTCAAACAACATCTAGCGCCTTGTAGGCGTTGTCGACGATGGTAGTGCTCGATTTCCACGGCAAACGGCTCTGTATTGGGCAAGCTCATTCAAAGCGCTAAATGTCTCCCTCTCCATAAGCATCATGTTATTTTGAGACCCGATACTTTTGCGTTTATTTGTAAGGAGGCGACAGTTTTAATCATTTCCAGCATTTCAACCACAACTACCCTTCCACAATTTGCCAATCCACACAGTCAACCATTTATTAAATCGAAGCAATTCTCTCATTCCGAGGTGCAAGTAGAATCGGCCAGGGCAAACGTTTGAAAGAAGACAGCGATGCAGTAAACTATTTCTGACCATTTTCAAAGTTACTTCCTTTGCGCTGCATTTGCTCGCATAAATTATGGCACTTTTCCCAGAACTGCATTTTTATGGATGATAATCCTGGAAGTGGTCTAAAAACGCAAGTCTTTTTTCAACTTCAAAGAATTTGGGAAATCACAGAATTGGTGAATTGCCTTATAAGGCTACGTGGGTTCTTTAAATTGACTACAGGGCTTACATATAACCATTATAATTTATTTCATAACTTTCTCAGAACCCCTGTGGAATTGTATTACTTTCCTGCTTTTAGCCTTTCTATTCCTCATTTTTTTTTCGCAGGGCATCAATGGAACTGTCAACCAGCTTTAGAGAGCTATTGTGCTCAAGGAGCCCCGACATAATTTGTTGGAGGTTCAGGGTTACAGTGAGAATTTGACATCACAACAACTGGCAGAAATAGCTGATATTACAAGGTTTATTGTCCTAGGTGCTGATAAGAGCCACATCAGTTGAAGCAAAATTTTACCAGCCCCTACGAATCATTTCTGAAGAGTATTTGTGTCTCTTGAGACTTAAGTTAAAAGGAATTTGTCATCAGGTTTGTAATTTGAATTTTAATACCTTGGACGGTCAGCAGTGCTCTCGAAGTTAAAAATGCCAATACTCTGCCAAGTAGGAGCCAAATCCCCACCACCACTTACTTTCCATGAAATTAAAGGACATGCTAGCCAACGACTACGAGCGCATCCTGATTCTAGAGGACGACCTGCGCTTCGTACCGGGCTTCGTTCGGCGCCTGGAGGCGACCGTGAAAGAGGCTGACGTGACGCTACCCGATTGGGAGCTGCTTTACGTAGGCCGCAAACGCATGTCCAGCAACGAGGTGATGGTAAGAGGCGCACGATACCTTGCGTACCCCAGCTACACTTACTGGACCCTTGCCTACGTGCTTCGACGCTCGGGTGCGCAGAAATTGATGATGCAGCGTCCTCTGGAGAAGATGGTGGCAGTGGACGAGTTCCTCCCAATCATGTTTGACCGCCATCCAAATAAGCGTTGGCTGGCTTACTTCGAGCCCCGTAACCTATTAGCCATCTCGGCGGAGCCGTTGCTGGTGGAGCCACTGCGCTATACTGGGGAGCCCTTCTATGTCTCCGATACTGAAGACTCAGAAATCATCCCTGAGTTCCTCTACACAGAGGGGGAAGAGAGTATGGATGCAAGTGAGGGTGATGAATCGTAAGCGGAAAGAGTCGCTCACTGGTGTTTTGTTCTGAAGTAAAATCCTCTGTGCTCCCTGACGGCTTTTCTAGATTGCTGATGTACATTAGGGCCGATAGGTTACCATGTTTATGATGTTTAATTGTTGTAAAGTCGATAAGCATGAGACATGTGAAGACGTGATAGTGCACTTTCAGTTCTCTTCATTATCCTTAAATTTCAGTGGCGGTTTCAATGGTAGCTGAAAGAACATTAGAAGCTGGTAGCAAATTGAGACTACGGTTTCATTGTCATAAGGCCATCTCCAAGAAGGAGGAAGAAACCGCTCAGTGACCTATAAGCCACGAGTTTTTTTTTTTTTGCTTCTGACGGTGTTTATACTTTGGAGCATAGCAAATTCGTATGCTTTTCTGATTGATAGCTTGACCTTTTCGTTTGCAGCACTGAGTGCTGGTGCTGGAAAGCCGACAGGAGAACGACGTGGACGACACTCTCACACATACGCATACGTGTAGCACAAATAAATAATCCATAGGAAAAAGTGAAATCTGCCAAAACAATTTGCCTAAGAGGTCGATCATCTGTACAGTGTTGAAAGCATTTTTGGGGACAAGCAGGTGGCAGCAAAATGTTACACTGGAATGTACAGAAATATTCGCCCACTCGAAGGCCGAGCGACATTTGATTATGAATCAAGAAAATTTATGGGTGCATTTAGATTCCCGTCCTATGTGAAGCAGTGCACTGCATGAGTGAAAGAGTCTAAAACGGTTCCGTAAGTTGCTGAGAAAACATTGACAAGAATACTGAATAGCAGGTTTTATGTATTTATGGGGATCACAATACCTGCAGCACAGTCATTTTCCTGTACAGTTGCAAAAACAAAAATGCTATTTGCCAGAATACCTCCCCTCTACTCCTCGGCCATCTCCGCATTCCTGTACTGCTCAATGACCTCACTCACAGCCCCCGAGGCCTCCGCGAATTCACCTTCCTCCATGCCCTCGCCCACGAACCAGTGCACGAAGCAACGCCGTTCGTATAGTCTGTTGAACTGAGCATTGATTGTCTGCAACGCGCGCTGAATGGTCACCGTCCCATTAATAATCATGGTCAAGTTGATCGGACTCTCGGTGAGGCAGGACTCGGGCACAGGCTTTAGGGGAGGCACGGCATGCACAGCAACCTTCACACCGGTAGGACACCAGTCCACGATGTTCATAGATTGGTTCATTTTCGACTGCAGAATAGTGGAGGCTAGAGCACGTTGCCATCCGGCAGCCACACCGCGAAAGGAGAGAACTGTAGCTATTATTTTGCTTCGAGTGTACTTGTCCGCAGACAATGTGTTGAACTGAGGCTTGAGTGCAGCCTTTACGATGTCCTCGGGCGGGTTATTGTGGATTTGGTAATCATGACGACGCGCAGGTACGATCGGAGCATGACGAACATAGATGTAGTGGAGCTCAGGGAAGGGAATTAGGTTGGTTGTAACCTCCTCCATTGTGCTACAGATTGGGTCGCCATTGTAGTGAAAGCCACAGAAGAAATTGCTCTGAATTTGAGCAATAAGGCGATTTAGGAATACGACTGTAGGTTTTTCGATTTGGAGGTGACGAGAAAGAAGACCCATTATCGCGGAGTTATCCATCATAACTGTCATATTGCTGTTTGGAACATTGAAACCGCAATGCAGAACGGCATTGTAGGGATCGACTACCGTGGTCGATAGATATTCTGACGGAAATATTGGAAACTATAAAAAGTATCACACTCAGTAATAACTCAGGTTTTTTGGTTTCGCTTTACTAACTGACAAAGTTGCGCTATAAAAATTGATAAAAATAGAAGCACGAAATACCTTCCCCCTTAATCAAAATGAGGATAAAATTTGCTGCCAACACACCAGTACTTCAAATGCATTACAGTTTTTATCGCAGCCTGCATACAAGTCTAGTCCATATTCGTTAACTATTAATAAAAATCGGTACTTATAAGTGCGCTGTTTCCTGCTTTAGAGGACTGAAGTTGAAGATTTGAAATTACCTAACGCTAAGAAAGCCCATTCCTTCACTTAGAAAAATTCATATTATGCATAATAGTGCATAAGAGGGCATGAGAGTTCAGAGGTTTTACTGTTCAGCTGCCTGAGTAACTAATTTTGTGCGGCAATGGGGAACCTTACTTGGTTTTACTTTGTTAAGCAAGGTATGAATATAATCATTGCTGTACTGCTGGATTTTATGAGCAATTAATTTGCACTTTTATGAACAACGACTTATATACACCAAATTCATGGGCAGTTTCTAAACAGCTTTAAGTGATGTTTTTTACTCAATAACGTTTTGGAATAAGTTAATAGAGAAGAACACCTTACCCAACAACTTAGCATACAAACCCCACCGTTGTCGTCGGAACTACAGAATATTAACAATTCCAGTATGTTGTGGCTTAGTTAAGAGAAAGACCGACAAAAGGTTCATTCAAAAATGCTTATAGTGGACAGTGAACACAAGCTGCTACTGAAATATACATGAGTAGGATAGAACCTGAATACTAATGGCTTTGCAGTATTCGTTGGTGAGGTGCTCCATGATGCGAACTGTGAGACCGGAGCCAGTGCCACCACCGATGCTGTGGTTAACAACAAAGCCCTGACAATTGTCAGTGGCCTCGACCTCCTGCCGAATGCGGTCAATAATAGGCTCGATCAGATCAGCACCAAGGATGAAACGCCCCCGAGCGTAGTTGCTGGCCGCTTCCTCCTTTCCATTGAAGAAGCATAAAGGGTTAAAGAGGCTTCTAAGCAAGTCACATTTCGCTTCTTCTAAAAATGCAAAATAGAGTTTAAATAAAAATAAGAAGCTTCACAATTAACGCAGCAACCAAAAATCATGTCAAACATTTTAAGTAGCATTAAGGTTGCTGAGCGAGCGGTAAAATGTATAATGGTGCTAAGCGCAAAGCACTTATTACATGGCTATTAAGTTACAAATGACAAAATATCTTAAATGGTCTAATAAAATAAGATCAAATGCTGAGAAACTTTCAGGAAATGTATCAAGCAACTGCTCTTTTATTTGAAAAGCCAAAATATTCGACGAAGAAAAAACTATGAAGAACTAGCATAACGAAAAAGCATAAGCTAGAGAGTAACGTGAAAGCTTAGAACTGAAATATCTGCTTTTAAATGTTCTCAGCAAAAAAGATGCACTTTTCGCGGTTGTGTAATTATCGAAAAATAAATTCACATCAAACGTCTTAAGTTCCTATAGTTAAAATAATATCCTCAGCATAAATTATACCACTTGTCAATGCGTAAGATATTTGTCTTGCATGGCCTTGGCAAACTCGGCAAATAAAGAAAAAAGGTGGGAGTCCACAATTGCTTTTTTTGGATCTTGTGCCATACAAAACTATCAAACCAAAGCTAAATGCTCACCTTATCTGCTAAACAAAAATTAACTAAGAAACATTGTTGCTACTCGATCGTTTCATATCATTAATTTTGTGTATATTAGTTAAAATATGGCTTGTCTTTTAGTAAAAATATTTTTAAAAGGCAGATTTGTAATCCTAATAAAAGTCCAAAGGATCCCAAACCCACCAATAGTTGTCGGATCTGTATCGACAAAAATAGTTCGTGGTACATAGCGACCATCTCTCATCACATTGAAAAAACCGAATGGCTCAAGTATTTCATCAGAATTCATATAATTTATTTGAGAGTAACCATCCGGGTTTATATCGTGCTCGTAAATGAGCTGCTCCCAAAAATGCACACCACTTTGTACACCGCATTGACCAATATGAAATGTAATAAGTTCCTTTTTCTATATAATTCATAACAGTTGACTAGGTGTTATGTAAAATGTTACCATGTTTTCGAAAATCTTTGCCTAACTGAGGCAAATTACCATAGCATGAGCATTCATTGCGCGAAAACAACAGATAACCGGTATTTTTTGAGTTCGTCCACTTTGAATAATAGTATCTAATTAATGAATCTAAAGTGGAACCTCCAGTAAGGGTATGCGCGATTACCAAGATTTTACTCCAAGTTAAAAATTAATATTTTGGATTTTGGCCACTTTCGATGAGGATTTATTGAATTTTATGATATTATGGGGGACAATAATCTACTACAAATGGCAGGATAACTTGATGGTAATTTTCCAGAATTGTATTAGAACTCACTAGGGCTTAAGTAATACCCTGCACATCCTATATCTTTACAAAACTAATCTAAAATCACTGATTTAATTTGTGAAGGCTTTATTCACATTTCGCTTGACGTCCCGAAACGTTTCACACACTGGTTTAATTTACTGCTAACACATCAAGTCAACCTGTGTTCGTACCGCCAGAACTAGAAAAGAATGTAACCACCCAAGGAATTTAATCTGCTCATTCGCAGCGGGGTCAAACAACCCTCTGCAACCCTAAGTCGGTATCCCAGCAGACCATACCCAGGACACACAACAGCGGAAACATGGTCCAATCTGACCCGTTGCGCCGAAGGAAGCATTGGCGTATATCAACATCGTATAAGATAAAGTCCAAAGCCAGCCGTTCACAACTGCACAAGCTACGATCCCATCCACATCGAGCCAGAGCCCCCCCGACAATAAAGAGCCCATACGACTGGCAATTGCAGACCGCCACGTAACAATGCACCCCTGGCTACCCCAGTGACCGCCACTCGTCGCATGATGTCTAAATCTTCAGTGAACCAGGCACAATTGGAACAATTCGAAGAGAATCAGCTGCATCGCAACATAAACCGCACCAGGAGCTAAGCAACAGACCACGCGGACCCCACCATGAAAACTGTAGCTAGGCTAAGCTGCCTCCCATGGGAAATTGCAGGCAAGGCTACGAGCCACCAGAATGGAAGCACTCAAAGATCGTGCGCATCAGAGCCCCTGGACACATGGAAGACACCTTCAATGATAGATTTGCAGGAGGTAAAAATGTAAAAAATACATCGACACTATGATATTAGCTTTCACATGATCAAGTCTGCAGATTTTTGAACGAGCCTACAGTACGCCAAGTCCGACAGCATTAATGCCGATGATGGGAAGGAGGGGGGGAAGAAATACATGCAGAGTATAAAATACGCATTCGAGCCATTGGAGATGTATTGCATTTCAATAGCCAAAGCCGTCAATGAACTTCATTCACGACTGCTGCCAGCGAAGAAGCTATCACCGACCACCGAAATGCGGGAATAACCACTCTGTGCGTACCGCAGCATAATGTGTTCGATTGGGATAGGAGGTGAGAGAAAAGGACAATTTTTACAAGAAGGAGTTCGAGTTGCTCAGGAGATCACTAGACACCTTGATTTTACCGCTGGTGCTACTATCGCCACCGCTGGATCTAAGACCAGCAGTGTGAACGCGACGTCGGGGCGGAGAGGACGAAGAAGAGGGCGGCTCATCGAGCATGAGACCTGTAGAGTGCTCCTCGTTCTCATCTCCTTCCTCCAAATTGGGTGTTGCACCAATTACGAAAGGAGACGACGCGTGGGGGTGCCTATGGGTAATAACCCCACCGTCTGGAAGGCGAATTGAGGAGTTGGTAGATGACGACAACATGAGTGAACGATGTTGCTGGTTTTGATGTGGAGAGTGTTGGATTGGCGGGAAAGGTGAATAGTCAGAGTCATAGCCGTTATTTGAGGGCGCCAGATAGGTAGATGCGGATGAAGTTGACTGTGGGGCATATGCCCGACCCCTAAAAAGAAGAGCGCATTTTTTTGTCCTGTGTTTCTCTGCTTTAACCCTCAAAAACACCAAAGCCTTTCGATTTAATAAAAGGTCCTAGTGAAATACAATAACATTCCAAGACAAGCATTTGTCTTCAAGAACCAATAGATCACTAACTTGGTGTAGCAGCCTCGTCTAAGGTAACGCGACGGATTAGCTTCCACTATATTTGCACAACTCCCAAAAAAACTCGTAAGTCTTATAAACAGGCTGTCTATCGACGTAAATTGTCGTCGCGCCGGTAACGAATGAGCCGAACGATATTCAATTCCAAATAAATCCAGATAAAATTAACCAAACTAATATGCACACGCGTTGCCGAGCCGTGCAATGAAAATTACCAATAACGCAGTATTTTACCGAACTCAATAGTGGAATACCTTTTTTGAGGTACATGTGCGTGATCAAGAATAGCACATTACGATGTTACCCACTTTCAATTTTTATTTCAACTACTGCCTAAAATGGATGACACTTGCACTCAATCCTGACGTCATGCCACACAAAAAACATAAACATGAAAGTTTCTGAACATTCAAAAAAGGAGGTAAAGTGCACAAATTACCGGAAGCGGACTTTGGTGTGGGTAGAGAGGTGTGATTTGAGATTGGTGGATTGAGCAAAACGCTTGCTGCATCCCTCAACAGGACAGAGGTAGGGGCGGTCGCCAGTATGAATCCGGTAATGTGTACGCAGATTGAAATCCAAGGAAAAGCGCTTTCCACAACCCTGCAAAAAAAGCCGTTTAATCAAATTAAGCAACTCATGAGACATGTGGATAAACATGGATAAAGTTGAGCACGACCTGCGCTACCGAATATTAGCGGTAGCCAAGCAGAACTAGTGTGCAAAAACGCACAGGAGAGTGCAATTGTGAAAAAAAACGGCTGAGTATGAAAACAAACCTCGAAGGCACATTGAAAAGGCTTCTCCCCTGTGTGTACCAACTGATGTCGCTTGAGCTTGCTCGATTCCACGAAACCCTTACCGCACTCCGCACAGACGTGTACTCTGGGACCATGGGTATGAAGGTGTTTCCGCATCGCGGAGTTGTCACGAAACAGTTTTCCACAGTTTTTGTGAGGGCAAGCCACTGTTCGACCCTGTTGGGAGGCCTGTAAGGCTTGGTGACTTGAGCTGGGGAAGGAAGCATCGCTGAATTCGGAGAACGAAGTGCCGAACAGACCTGCGGAACCTCGTCGCTTCAGCGCTGCGACAGTCATCGCAAAAAAATTAGAGCTCGAATCCACAGGTTGGCTCTGACCTGTTACGAAACGAAAGAGGAGAGATAAAGAACCCACATTAGTTCCGAGCGTTAATAAGCATTATGAAGTGTAGGATATCATATCCAATGGAAGATACATTTCAAACTACATACCACCAATTGCATAAAATGAGAGAAATTCATTCGAGAAACCTAAGCAAATCAAAGATTTAACGAGGATAGGGAAGCAGAACCATAGAACCAACTTTGAAGAGACAATCAAAAGCACACAATTACTCAAAGAAACATTTAAACATAACACGAACCACGAGGGAGAAGTTGACGTCCATAATCTGCCTTCCGCTTGAATGCCAAAATTCTGTGAGTGGTAACAACGCTATTCTGCGCTACGCCTAAACCGCTACTTGGGGTAACAGCCGAATTGAATTTAACGAACTTAGGACGCACGCCAGCATCAACAGAGATCGGAGAACGCATATGATAATGAACACGTCTCTGTACAGGAAAGGACTCAGACTCAAAAGATTGCTGGTTGGGAGTTATGGGAATAGAGAAATCCTCTAAATCAGAGCTGTCCCGGTCTTCCGTACTTTGATTCACTTTACATAACTGCTTCTGCTTCATTCTCCTTCTTCTAAAACCTCGACGAGTAGGAAGGGTAACTTCATTGCTAGGAGGCAACCCGGGGACAGGAATTTCTTCTGAGCTCTTTGAAGGCTCACTACCAACAATTTCCTCACGAACACCCAAAAGGTCATTAGGATCCATGAGAAAAAGATCGCCATATGGGTCACTTCCGGGAAAAAACTCCGAAGACTCGGAACCGAAGAATATGTCAGAGTTATCTGCAGGAAGTTCCTCAATTTTGCCATCGAAAAAGTCGGCCTTAATATTTGATTCGCTATCATCAAACATTTCACTTTTTACTGAGCCCTTTGAATACAAAACCTCTGCCATAACACCAATCAGAATACAACAGAGAAAAAGACGCTATTCACACGCCCATAGGATCAAATCCAAAATATGTGCGCGGTCTGCGTGTTGTTGACACTTTGACTCATTATAACAATGTCACAAGTAATTTAAATAATACGAAAAATCACTTAAGAGAGTTAAAAGAAACCAAAGCTTGTTGCATTAAAGTAAGATTTAATGTAGTAAATAGTAAGAGTCTTTGACAGTCACAAAGGCGAACAAAATATTTTTTTCACTTTTGCTTCATAGCACCATTTTGCAGCACATCGAGTTCTACCTAATGCCCTAATGTGCCAAAGTACTGCAAGATCATTGCATCACTAACGCGTGGAAGGACCATCGCGCCTCATTATTGAGCCAAATCCCACAATTAGGATCATGATACAATCTGCAGACCTAAGTGCCCGCCTGGCAGAAAACAAAGGTAGACAAATCCTCCCATGCAGCTAATCACTTACTTCTCCGTCCAGTAGCAGCAGTTTGGATTAGATGGTGGATTAGCACAACGATGCTTACTCTCCAAGCTTAATAAAATTAGTGTACAAACCGTTTACAGCACCGACTTCGAGGAATGCCTCTATACCCAACAGCGCGACCGACGACTAAAACCGCCGCCATTGGGCATCGCGAGCCGAACGAATGAACTGCAACGACATATTGATGCCTCAACCCTGCACAGAGTACGATGAACGCTTCAAACAGGTTGCAATATCGTAAACGTGCTTCTCACTCATTATGGGCGGCTAACTACCACGCAGTTAAGTTGGAAAACTTGGCCCACGGCACGACGTGAAGGCAGACGATAACGCTTGAACCCCCATTATGCCACTATCCCCCTCATGTGCACATGAAAATAGGTAACTAGGGCGATGTCGCCAGTAAGCCAAGCATGTGTGCACAAAACGAAATAGCACATTGGGACGCGTTTCTGTATCGGCAAAGGGTGGCTCTCGCTTACTGCCAACTGTTTCGACGCCTCCTACAAGACTGCTTGACCAAATCAACAGCAACGAACACATACAGCACATACCATTCCCTAAAACTCTATCTGGATGTCCCCTCCGCAAAAAAGTATTCACACCATAAGCTCAGAGATCGGCAACCAGCAGCGGTGAAACTCACTTTACGAGTCGACTCCATAAAATCTAGGAAAAACCAACACCATTCGACCAGAAAACCAAAGTCTTCGTGCGAAAATAAACACAATTTGGGGAAAATTCAAAGTCCATGGTAGTAAAAAAGACACTGAAAGTCTAAGGCTGAAAAACTGGGAAGCGAGACGCATTTACTCATTCCTTTGCAGTTCGGCGATCCTTCTTAAAAAAGAACTTCAAGGCAGCAACTCCCGAGGCTATAAGTGGTAGTCCTATGGGCGCGAACAGCGGCACATAAATGCCGAACACCTGATCGGACTTGAGCACAACGGCAGCACAAAGAAAGAACGAAAATTAGTTCAACCACAACATGGTCAGGTAGACTAGAGGCGTGACTCACAGGAAAGTAGAGCAAGTCAAGGAGACTGTGATCAAAGAAGCCTGCGTCGGCATCTTCCAGAGCTATTCGAGCAGCCACAAAGGCCATGGAGCCAACGTTGGCGGAATTCGTGGACGGCGGACTCGCCAGCTCCCCCACCGCCTCTGCCCATGCCGCTACCGCGTGTTCCACGCGTCCCGCCACATAGGAGTTGATCACCATCGTTGGTACACGCTCTGCCGTGCTTACCAGCGAGGTCAGCGTTAATGCGGCCGTTGAAAGACTCTCAATCGCCCGCCGACGCAACCACGAATCAAGCTACAGTAAGAAATTAAACCACTTTATAAATGTAAAATTGAAAAAAATATTATATTCCCGATAAACCTCACCTCCCATTTGACCATCTTCCCGCCCACCGAACTGCCCTCTAGCAGGACGCGTTGCCCACTCCCCCTCAAAGTGACAGCAGTCCGACTTCGGACAGAAAGACCGAAAAAAGAACGTACGGTGTTGATCACAACCGCACCGAGGTTAGAAAGACTGACGTTAACGTCGTCTAGAGAGATGAAGGCACCCCACTGGGGCACAAGGGCGATGCTGGAAGCGGCTGCGCTAGAGTCGGAGGCGGAGAGATGGAAGCGCAACGGACGACGAGTGGAGGTATTGAAGTCGCGCCGCGGCTCGTCCACGACAATAACGATGTGGAGGCCGCCATGCGTGCCGCTAGTGCGACCACCCTCCACTCGGCTGTCTGGTTGGCCGCGCTGCGAGGCGTGCTGGCCCAGGTAGGCCTCGAGAGAGTTGACCACGCTGGAGAGCTGAGAGGCGGTGTAGTACCTGTGTGTCCGGTCTTTCGACAGCCGACTACATTAAAAAGTGTGAAAGATAGCGACACTTTTGTTGTGCTTGAAAAAGTAGCCTGAGGTAGACACTTTAATTTTCCAAAATAACATCACATCTTGATGCAAATACGAGCTAGTTTCCCGTTCAGTCTAAAAGCCTATTAATAATTAAGACTTAATTTCCAGGTAAATGATTTCAAACACTTTTATAATTTAGTTAATCTACACCCATTATGCAAGTGCCGTAAAACTGTTTATGATGAAACCGCACGCGACATCTTGGTGTCCAGACTTTCTCAGTCTCTATGGACAGCAATTTCCTTCCGATTAGATGTCATTTAGGAGCGAAGTTCAGACTAAGGTAGCGAAATAGGAGTGCCATACATGTAACACTTTATGGACGTAGGCACAAAAACTTTGGTAGGAAAATAATAAAATAGTTCCACGCACAAGCGAGGATTCATGGAAAAATTGGTAGTGTTATCCTAAAGACACATATTTGGATCTGCCATTACCGAGGTATCAATTTGCGTCCACTCAAGACAAAGTTCAAGGTTAAGTGACAAGGAACTGCTGGGAATCCGATACATTAGTCGAATTCAGGAAGCCAATACACCCAAAACACTTTTTAATACAAACTGAACAACAACAGTACATTTGCGCCGTAACTAAGTGGAGATGATTTTTGTGAAAAAATGTGTTCGAGACCAGAAATGTTATACAACCTTTCTATCATCAAAAGATAAAGTTGCATTGGAAGGGATGGAATGCCCTCCAGTCTCCGTTTGACAAAAGACTGTATGCTGGTATCAAATAACAGACCAAGGTGGCTGGAGAGATATTCAACTTGATCATAAACATTTGTTGCTAAGTCAGAATGACACGTTTATGAACCGATCAAACATGGGCATAGCTCATGAACAGCGCATTGAGCAAGGGCAAATTTGGCAAAAGATTTAATGGTTCCCAATCCTTAATCAAGCGAATTGGGACACCAAGTTGTTATGAATTCAGAAAATCAGAAATCTTAAACGAATGAATTATTCATGCAACATCCATGCAACATTCATTGCACACCTCCAGGCAAGCCCGTCGAGAGTCACAGAGTAGAGGTATTGCGAGTAGAGCTTCAGATTGATGAACCGCCTAAGATCGTACAGTCCAGGCTCGATGGAGCGACGTAGCCAATCACCAAGGCTAAGGCCGTGAGAAGGAGTACCGCAAACGCTCCACAGCCAATCGTCGGTAGAAGGCAGACAGGGTGGAGTGGCGTCGAAGGCGCCCACTAGACTCACGGTTACCTCGTAGCCAGGCGTCGCAGGCAACTGATGGGTGCGCACACATGCCACCTCAGCTCTCGCCGCCACGTAATCAGTACCCGCTTGCCTACCACCCCTCTCCATTGCTTTCATGGGATCCGCGTCACCGCCCTTCCACCACACCGATGCGTATATCGCCTGCAAAGGGAAAACACAAGTTGACTCCATGGTAGCATCCCGTAAAGTATGTAGTGATGGTTTCCGTTTTGTAACTATTCCTCTTCGTAAACTATACAATTGATAACGAAGCTACTACACTCCCGCCATATTTGGAGGCTCAATTCCGCAAATAAGAAACAAAAATGTGTATTTTTGCAAGGATGAGTTTAATAAGTATTTCTGCTTTTCGCTTGTCCGTTTCCATGTAGAATAATTACTTGTACTACTTGCAATTTTATTTTATCTTGGATAGCTAGTCAGGAGGTACAGTTTGATCAAAGTCATAATCTTAAGATTACATCTACAGAGTACTAGGACCGCGCTGTGGCACGCGAGAATTCAAGCCACCGCAAGTTCAACAACCTTAATGTCTATAGCGATTGACACAAATTCCGAGGCCAATGAAATAAATTTAAATGAGAATCGAAGATAATATCCAGTAGATTTGAAAATTCTCCTTTTTGGCCTTGAGGCACAAATATCCAAGGGTGTGCACCAAGGTCGCCGGTCCGCAGCAGTGAACTGGTGACTCCTTTGGACTAGTTCAACCTTCAGCGAAGAATACTATTCGGGCTTTACAATGCAGCAGCCACTGGTTTTCAAAGCACCACAAATCTGCTTCGAGTGCCGTAAAAGCGTGCTTTTGCACCACCTCTCCATGGTTCACTTTTGAAAATTTTTGAATCCAATGGTGGCGACGGTAATGAAGCAAACTGAGGACAGACGACATTTCATAAATAAAAAGAGGCAATTAAATCGATCAACTAGGGTCACGATGTACTATAGTCAGAGTTTTGAGCGTAGAATCACTAGCTCCAAACCAACCAAATCAAGATACGACGGTTCTGAAAATGCAGCACAGATTGCTATTCTAATTTTACAAAGAAAGTGGAATAGTGTATTTCGTGTATGTATCAGCATTTCTTGTTCCATTACTGTATTATAGCTTAAAATTAGTACGTTTACTGGCCACAGAATCCACTTCTCCACAACTATTTTAAGTATCATCGCCAAACGCCAATGCAGCATTCTAAAAGGTTTACTTAAAAATCAATTCAAAAACTACTTTGAGCTAAAAAGTGACTTAATTAATTCAACTTCTGCACAATTCCTGTACCATTCCCAACAATTTCATAACAAAATTACGCACTACAATAAGTGTATACCGCTAATCTGGGCTTAGTGATGACGGGAATTAGACGTAAGTACTAAAACATAACTCAAGAACTGCCATAAGATTTAAAAAGCCTTGGAATAAGGCAAGCACAAAAGGAGAAGCAGATCATGGGGAAAAGGGGAAACTAAAGTGAATAAATTCTTTCAAATCCTGCGAAGTTGACAAACAAATTTAAACATTCTTTAATCACAGCACTGAAGTACATATTAATGGATACCAGCTTAGAGCAAAGCCTATTTATAAGGTCAAAAAGTAGACGATTTACCCAGAAGAGGGAGGCAGGATGAGGAGGGTGTAGTGAGCTGGTTTATTACTAGGTTCAGTAATATTTATCCTAGTGACATCGACCATAATGAAAGTCTTGGAGCACAGCAACCACCGTAGACTAAATTAATGAGTCTCAAATGGGCAGAAGAGGGGGATGTACCTGCAGAGTGGAAGGCATAACCAAGTGTTCCTGGAGGAGAGCGAGAATGACGGAGGCGAGATCATAGTGCCCTCCGATGACACCGGACGAGCGAAGGTATACGAGGTTCCTGTCGAGGGAGGCGCGAACGATTGCAGCGAGCGCATTATCAACCCCACGTCCACCATCTACCTCAAAACCGCGCGAATCAGCAGGCAGAATTATAAAGTAGTAGGCATTCTCGACGCTGTAGATAAGGCAATTCACAAACGTTAGTAGTCCGATAACCCTACTAAGCCTAATATTGCGTTGATTTTGCCTCTGGTCTGATAGGACCAACCAACCAGATCTCATTTTATCCTACAAGCGAAACACACAACTACCAGAAAGCATTAAAAAGCATTCATTTTCAGCACGAATTACACTTCGGCTAAAACTACTACAGTGCACACAATATGCGCGCCCATAAGCACATTAAAGATTAAATCGTGCCCGAGATTTTTTCAATGCAGCCCTGAATTGGGATTAAATTAGATGAGTCGTTTCGGGAAAAAAGTGAATGAGTGAGGAGCTAGCCCTAATGCGTTTGCAAGCAGAGTTTAAGGAGAAGAACAACTGCCACGACCCATATTTGTTATTGTTCCAGTGTGAAACAAAATAGATTGGAAAATAAACAACAAAGGCAATTCGTCTTTCAATTGAAGGTCCCACACACACATGGCGTCCAAGCTTAAGTGAGAAAATCGAGACGTCAAATCTACTTATGACTTGGAGTGATCGCATCAAGGAAGTTGATGATGAATAGCGTGTGCATAAGAATTTCGCTTGATGAGCTGATAGAGAACTGGACATAATGGAGCACCGCAGTCATCAAACTCGGAATAATCAGAAATCGGGCCTATTTCTACATTTTGCCCAAACTAGCATAAACATGTCAAGTAGTGCCTATAAAAATTCTCAGTCAGAAGAGTTTTCAACGGTACTGAAGGAAAAGTTCTATTCATACATTCTTTTCGTAAAAAAGACTATAAAACCAGCTAAAGACAAAGTAAATGGGCCAGTACACTTCAACTCCCTACGGCAAGAGGAATAAAAATAACGCCTACTTGTGTTTGACCGCGGATGAGTTGCCGACACCCAGAGAGACGAAGAAACCAGAGTTGAACAAAGCCCGATCCAGCTCGGCTGAGACGCCATGCACTAAGTGTGGTGCAACATCAGGGGTCACTTTGGTGGTGGTGACGTAGAAGCGGTAATCCACACGCACGGGCAAATCAGCGTAACGTCGGGTCTCACTCCCTCTATCACTGCCGAAGCCCATCACACTCTGGTGCTGCGCGTCCAAACTACGCTGGGCGTCAGCAGCATTAAAATAAAGTGATTGCTTCAGGCTCTCCAGGTTCTCCGCCGATATCTTTGGGTCCAAACTTATGACAACTACCTGTGCAAGACAAGTGGGGTTTGAGAACCCTGTCAGGAAGCTTATGTAAGCCAGAGTAAAGAGCTTCAGACATTGGCCACTAAAATAGGGGATAAGGTCCTTCATCATATTTTGTCTCGACAATCAAGCGATTAAAAAAAGTTATCCTGATGTTATCACGCAACAAGAGGACGGCAGACAGTGGAAGCATCAATATGAAAGAAGATGAAGTTTCATTTCTCGTTCAGATCGCTGATAAAACCAATGGTGACCACCCTGTCAACAAAAATCGACTGTCCATAAGGCCCCATTAAAAAAATATATATGCTGAGGGCTCGCTCAATAATGGAATCATAGTTAGAGGAAATAAAATGAAAAAAAATTATCAAGCTAGGTCGCACAAAAGTCCATAATGAAAGCGAGAAATCTGACTAATGCTAACTGACCATCTATGAGATCCCGCCATAACAAAAAAAATGAGAACTCACATCTACGCCGACGGTGATGGCCTGCCTTGCGAAGGCCTCAATGCGCTGAGCAGGGAGGGCGAACTGTTCGGGCGAGGTAGTGAGCCACCAAAGCGGCAGACCGAACACCGCTGCGATGACGAGGTAGAAAAGAGCGATCCCATGGAACCACCGACGCTCTCGGTACGACGGCTGCAGCGCCTCCAACTCTGCCCTCTCCACCTCTCTTCGATGGGTAGTTTTTTCTTCAGTTTCCTGTTTGATCAAAGATGAACCTTTGAATCAGCTTGAAGTAGGCGCTTCATCGAGAGGAGGTGCACTAGGGAAAATTTTAGTGCTCTCTTAGGTCCTATTGACCATAAAAAACACGCACGACCATGTACCAAGAGAGATGCCATTGAAGGAAAAGTACAAATTTTGACTTGGATTTTATTACACTCAATATTAGCTATTACTGACCGCGAGAATAAAATAGGGACAAGCATCGCGTTAAGCAAGAAGTTGCGGTTCGATGCAAGGTAACCAGTACCCGAATTCCGCGTTGTACGGCTCCAAGGGATACTATGTTGCTCAATAGCAATATCAACGACAAGCTATTTCAGAATCCACATCCTTTAAGGTAATGATACTCATGTTTGAAAATTACTGGCTTTGAAAATAAGAAATTACTCAACCAATAAACAGGATTACTATAGCAAGATTTACGCAATGCACGAACAGATCGAAAAGAGCATTGGTGCTTGACTAAGTGCACGTTGAAGTTACAAGTGCATTGACCTTCAGTCAACGACGTGTTTATAAATCTATCAATATACTTCAGCTAAGGCTTCACCAAAAGTCCAATTAAAGTAAGCAAACGGTTCAATAGATGCAAAGCAATGAAAAAAACTGAAAATTCATGGGCAAACTTCAACAGCTTAACGTTGAGGACTGCTAGAGTTCAAAATGTCAAACGACCACATTACTCAAGAACGACTTTCCTCCAATATAAGATCACAGTAGCTGGGTTCAAAATAAAGAGCAAGTCCATTACTAGCATAGAAAGGCTTTAGGTAAAGAGTCTGCTGTTGCGTGTTCTGCATTGTGAATCGAATAAGGGTATCAATGTGGTCATTATTCACCAGTAAACACATCAAAGCATAGTTGTGAATTTTGATGATGTGAATCGAGCTAGCCCAAGAGACTGCAATGCTTTCGAGGACCGATGATACACTGAGGTGCCCGACTCAAATATCCAAAAAACGTCGAATCCGTTAGTTACTGATTGAGAGAGTGCTAAAAACCTATTACTTTTGCCAAAACCCACCAAATGCGAACCTGCGAAAAACGGCAGACAACAACAGCATCCGTACAATTTAATAAAAAACAGGAGGTCAAAAGCGAAAAATGGACACAAACATTCAAGAAAAGATAAATTAGGCGCACCAAACGAAGTAGTTGTATTATTGAATGCACAATATCTGATTTAATTGAGTTGTGTCTCCTCCATTTGCCGAGAGAGGATCTGATCCAACTTCCCATCATCTTCTTGCTTTACATTGCCAGCAGTGGCAGTGCGGGTCTTCCGACAGACGTCCAGATAGGCAGCCGACAGCGGAGGCTGGACAGGCTCGAGTGGAGTGTAGTCGTCGCCCAACTCGTAGCACGAGTCCGCATCGTAACCGGAGAGATCACCACAAGCCACAAAGGGGAGAACGATACGTTGTTCGGGAGTGAGCTGATGAAGAAACAAGTACAAGCGCACAGCTCATACAAACATTGACCTTGTAGAGACTACTAACTTGGTCCAATCCACTCAGCCAGTCCATAAGAGAATCCACTGAGTTGTCACTGGGTTCGCGACCCGGTGCAGTGATACTGGTTAAGGAGGGCGGAAGAACTGTGTCACCGCGAAAGTTACGACAGACAACGAATGACTCAAGGCTAGAGTTTCGACTGGAACTGGGCTTGGCAAAGACCACCTCACCGGCAAAGAGACAACGTAACTGGGCCCCAAGAAGACCGGCTTCGCGACCGCGGAAAACTTTGGCCACAAAGGTGCCCCCGTTCTCTAGGATACGTGCGCAGATAGTCAAGGCGGCAAGCACCAGATGTGACTGGACGTACTCATCCAGGTCATGAAGCCCAGTAACTAAACAGAGCAGGACATATATTAAGACGCTGGAAATGAAATGCATCAAATTGTCCCTAGTAAGATCACTTAAATTATGTTTTTGAAGGAAGTAATATATGCACACGAAACGATAATGAAAAAGGCGGATCATGTAAGTCGAATAAGATATTATCAGTGATTCCAAAATCCACAGATCGCCCATACGGTGGGAAAGTCCGAAGCCCTCAATACAGTTAGACACATCGGCTGAATGAAAAAAAACTTGAACCAAAACGATGACCCTCCGTATTGCTGCGAGTACTTACTTACAGGGCAAGGGAACAAATTATGCCGTGGTAAACCATAGCATTTTAAGCAGGGCCAATAAATTAAAACAAAGGCTATGAAATGAAACCCTGATTTTGTAACATGCCATCAGGAGCACCGTCACAAACCACGAGTTGCGCCTTCTTCCCCTTGAATTGTTGAATGACACGATCGGCGGTTTCGCGGCTGGTGATGTCACCTTGGAGTTGGGTGACTCCAGGAATAGGCGCCATGGCCTGTAGATCAACGGCAACAATTTTTACTTCCTGACGATCTACCTCTGAACGAGGTTCCCACAACTTCTTTGACAGAACTTGTGACCAGCTACCAGGCGCTGCGCAGAGGTCCACAACACGCGTGAGAGAGTTCCTATTGTCTAGTTGTCGAAAAAAGAAAAGCTTACTTCAAATAAAACATTACCTAGAGAAGCTAATTAAAAACCACTGTCCATAGCGCAATGACTCACGACCTTTTGCGAGGATGTTGAACTCATCATCAATCTGTAAAAGCTTATAAGCACTTCTGGCCCTCCAACCCTCTTCCTTTGCCAGCCGATAGAATATATCACGCTTGTCACGTGAAGATTTCCCCATGAAGCTAACACGACACTACCACCCGGCAAATTCGAGAGAGACCCACTTATGATGATGCCCAAAAATCACAGTTTGCATTATGCATACAAGAAAGAGCTTAAACTAGAATTTAACAAGAATAGCTAGGTAAATTTTTATAAACCGAATTTGGCTCCTAAAACTTATTCCTTTAGCCACCAGTGATAATAAGCTATACATTACAAAGAAGCAAGTTACATGGGAACACCTTCATTACATTGCGTTAAAAGAGCAAAAAGACACATGCAATCTTAACTTTTAAATAACAGTTTACAAGCAAAGTTATATCCGCGTCACCTTGGAATCCTTGCGGCATTATTATAAAACCTCTAAGCACCCCGATTTTTGCCTGCCGTATGTCTTTTTTATAAAAACTTTATTAAAAACTTTATAAATTTTTGATTTTTAATTAAATTTTACGTAATTTGTTTATCTTCTTATTTATCAAGCATCGTATAGCAATATGCGTGTTCCAGACGAAATTGCATTTATCGCAACCTCTGTGCATGGGTGCATGAGACGAGCGGCGCTGTTTCTGCACTCACGATAGCTCCTTTTGTTAAAACTAACTAAAATTGAAGGGATTATGGTTTTTGGCAGACAGTTTCTGTTAATTTGTTTCCTAACCTTAGGTTCCCTGCCTTTTTTGCTTATTATCCCATAAATTAATTTGGTTGCCATCTTCTCTTGGTCCCCAGTTATAGTTTATTAGTGCACTGTGTAATCTTTATGAGTAGTGAGGGCATATCCTAATGATTTTTTATTTGATTTATGTGGTTGACATCGGTAATGAAATCAGCACGAGTTAATGGCGGTTGTGCTACACCACTGCCACTTTGGTACTCATTGTTTTTTTGGTTTCGCTTGTTGCTTGTTGTTTTTCGGGAGTGGCGTAGAGGTGTGGATGGAACATCTGTGTTCATACCGGTAACGCGATTACTGTCATTGCAGTGACGGGTTTGAATGATAGGAACCAATAAAAATTTTTAAATTAGCATGTGGATTTGAACACGAGCTTCAATTCTTGGTCTCACTTTCACCAAAAAGAGCATGGCTGACGCTACAAAGGTGATTCTTGTGACCGGTGGATCGGGCCTGGTTGGACAAGGAATACGTCTGGCATTAGAGAATTACAATCTGAAAGAACCGGGTGAAAAGTGGATATTTGCATCCTCAAAGGATATCGATCTCTGCAAAGGCGCGGAAACCTTGGCTTACTTTGAGAAAGTCAGGCCTACGCACGTTGTCCATCTGGCAGCCAAAGTTGGCGGACTTTTTGCCAACATGAGTGACAACCTTGGTTTTTTCGTGAGTACAGTCCACTCTTAAAAGGTCACCCTAATTTTCTCATCGATCTGTCCCATTTATCATGTCTCTGGTGGCTTAAGCATTTCCACACTTGCGAAACTTCCCGATAATGCTTAAAATGTATCTGTGCTTCCTCCACTCACCTGCAGCGAACAAATATGCAAATTAACGACAATCTCCTGGACGCATGTTCGAGGTTTGGTGTGCGGAAGACTATCTCCTGTCTCTCAACCTGCATCTTTCCTGACAACACCACTTATCCTATTGATGAAACCATGGTGCACAATGGCCCACCTCACTTCTCCAACTACGGCTATGCCTATGCAAAGCGTATGATTGATGTGCTCAATCAGTAAGCAGCTTTTTTCCTCATCATCTCTTCTACCGCCTCTTAATTATATTGTCAGTACCAAGCACCAATGAATCAATGTTCGATAACCGTTTTGCTTGTCCAACTTTATTGGTAATGGAGCTGATAGATTTACTGGCCGTTTTTGTTATTGCTGCTGCTAATTTTTTTAATGGATGTTTGTTATTCCGCTTGCATTCCCCATGCGTCTAAAACACCTGTGCGAAATCTACCTGGTTTTCGTTGTCATCTTAAGATGTTTTTAAAGTAATTTGTAAAGGCCAAATACCGCATTTTTTTGTACACGCAAACCCACTTGTCGTGATCCGTATCCTTTTAATGCCCTGAAAGAGTTTTGTGGTGAGGAGATTGGCACATCTGGACGATTATTTGGATTCACTGAGTATACACTCTTTGAAAATGTGTAACTTTAGTCTATCATACTTTCGTCTCCTTCCATCAAATGCAGAACCAAACCTTTGTTACTACAAGATGCAAAGGCTAAATGATTTATAGTGCCGTGTGGGCTAACTATGACTGGCACTTGATCATGCACTTATCTGTATAACTCACCGGTTTTTCTGATTGTGTTCTTCGGGTACATTGTCGCTTTAGTTCCATTGCTAAATTTGGCTTCTGTCTACCACAGTCAAGCTTTGCATAGACGCAAGAAGCTTGGATACCAGGATAGAATGAGCATTGATCTATTATTGTTTATCGAGGGCGCCGATAACTAGTTTGCTAACTTCGAGTGACCGGAAGTTCTTGCATTCTGACGCCTAACCTCCGTCCTTTTGTTGACATTTTTAGTGCCTATACAGAGAAGTGCGGGACAGTCTATACGTCTGTCATTCCCACTAACGTGTTTGGCCCTTTCGATAACTTCAATTTGGAAAAGGGCCATGTTCTCCCCGCTCTTATTCACAAGGCATACCTAGCAAAAAGTAGGTCCTTTGTGTCATCACAGTGACTTCATCCAAACTACCGTTTTATTATCAATGATGGGCACCTCATTTGTGCGGGCCTTTGCAAATGTCTTTGCACTACCTTACTGATGAATTGGGTTATTATTATTATTATTACTATTATTATTATTACTATTAAATTTACCATATTTCTCACCACAATCTATGCAACCTGTGAAATAGCTATCGTTGGCCGTACGATAGTTATTTCTAATTCCATGGACCTAATTAAAGTCCAGAGAGGTGGTGGTAAACGCTTCTGTCTACTCTGTAAATTATTTTTTTCTGCTCCATCCACTTTTCTCAGCTTCGATTATGATCCTTTTTTCTCGATCGCATCGGCAAGCCCGCTTTTTTCCTTCCTTTAGAGGCGGGTGAGCCCTTGCTAGTGCTGGGCTCCGGCACACCTCTGCGACAGTTCATCTACTCCATCGACCTTGGCCGTCTGATAGTATGGGCTCTGCGGCAATACAATCAACCTGAACCCATCATTCTCTCAGTCCCCGAGGCCGATGAAATCTCCATCAAGGACGCCGCCTCCGTCATCGCCTCCGCCATGGGGTGCATGGGCCTCACTGTAAGTCGAGTTTCGCACTGGCGTACTTACAGCAAAAAGTGGTGGCGAGTACTTCGTCTAAAATAATAACCTTAAAAGAGTTGGGAAGTGGTATCTTTTCCTTTTAAATTTCCTGGAAGTATCATATTGGAAAGTGGCAACTGTGTACTAGCACATCGGTCACTGCGACACTTGTCCCTCCTCGAACAGTTAGTATTCTAGTTAGAATTCACATCTCATTCTTGTGTAGCTTTTCATGTTTAACTTTATTCCTTTGCGTCATCGCGATTTACCGGCCTATAATGCAGAATGAGCGATGTCATTTTCGCCATAAATAAATTTGTAGCCGTGTTTTCTGATCCTTTATTAAGACGAATTATTTGTTCACAGAGGAAAGGTTTTATTGTAATTTGAGGTTAAAAGAGTAATTCGTGTTCAAAAGTAAAGAGTGCCGCAGTTTTCTTTGTAAGACGAGTCACATTCTGTTTGTGAACATATTGTTTTCTATTTGTAAGGAATTTCGGAATTCCCTAAAATATATGTAGACTCATTTGAACAAATTGTGCTCTAGCAATCCATTACTTCCCATTTTTCCTACGATTTATCAAATAAGTGTCATATGTTATGGCCTACAATTTACCTGCCACCTCTATAAAGTCACCTTTTCTGCGGTCGCTGTTTACTTTATAATAAGGGCATCACTGTTTCACAGGAGGCCTTAAGGAGTTTAAATTCACTGCATATTTCAGATGTTGGAAAGCTTTAACGCCCATTACTTGAATTGAATTATTTAATAACCATTCTTTATTATTTCAGTTTGATTCATCCAAGGCAGATGGTCAGTTCAAGAAGACAGCCTCAGTAAAGAAACTAATGTCCCTCTGTCCCAACTTCAAATTCACGCCTTTCCAAAAAGGCAAGTCACCAATTTAATTGAGCTCAGACAGTGCAGTTAGTGTAAATAACCACAGTTTTATCATCCCAACGCTGGAACAGTCGTCTAAATGATTTGTCCATTGCGTTTCAGCTATCACGGACACCTGCGAGTGGTTCACCGCAAACATTGATACCTGTCGAAAGTGAAATTGAGTCGTTACAACTCAACTCCTTACAATTGATTGCCTTTGAAGGGGAGCCTGTCTTTGCATCAAGTGTTTCCCGCCTATCTCTGAAATTTCCGCCAATTTGCCTACACAATTCTTTGAGGGTATCGAACTAATAACAGTATGTGGTAATTTGCTAATTGTGATTAAACTATCGAAGCTCCACAGGTGTTTTTGTCCCATCCATTCCTTACCCCAAGGATTATCAATGATGGCAGTTATGTATTCTACTGGGTTTTGAGTTGACGATGTTCGGAGTATTTTAGGAAGTTGTTATGAATAGGATCAAGTGAGTCTGGTGTTGTGATCAATTCTTCGACTTTTGATTCATGTCGAGCCGGGGACGGCAGTCGTTGAATGTTTTTTTTGTGCATGAGGGAATGCTTGATCTTAATGTCAATTACTCATTTCGGGACATCCAGTTTTGCTCCATTTATGAACGATGTCGAAGGAAAGGTCCACTATAAGCGTCATCTATCCGTCGTTCGTGAAGTCACAAAAGCTCAGTCATCTAGCGAAGGGTCCTGTCTAAGGAAGCTTAATAGACTTTGTATTCTGCTCCTATCCGCCCTCGCCGCTTCGGTGTCGCCCGCCTCTCGACCTAGACTGCATTCAGCCAATGCAATCGTGACTAACGTCCGAGTGTAGGGTACTGTAGACTGTTCGATCGGACTCCTTCGAATTGTTAGGGTGCTTCAATTAAAGCAATCGCTTAAGGCAGAGTCCACTATAACGCTCTGGGTGGGGATTTTCGCAAACATAACTTGCCGATGTTATTCTCTATTCGCAACGCTAAGGCCAGCAATCTGCCTCCAAAAGCAAAACAACCCTTTCCCCGAGATGGGTTCACGAGACGCTGTCACCAATATTATACCTGAAGTCCTCTTTAAAGTCGTGATGCACCATACCATTGGCATGCGAAAAGACTGAGGGACTGAAATCCCCACTTGGCTATGTTAGAAAACTGGGTTGTAACTAAGATAACTCAGGAAATTATTTCGGTTTGGTAGCGTTTAGGTAATAATTTTAACTTAAGCGTAAGAGTCGACAGCCAAATAATGTAAGCTAAAGGGTAGCACCCCGCGATTTTCTTTAGTGGAAAAATGACTTTTTCTTCTGAAAAGGACTGTATATGGGCGCTTAGAACCGACTTTTTACAAATGGCCATGTATTGTTAAGTAGTCAATGTAAATTGCTTTAGCACATAGCTCATGCTTCGACAATCAAGGCTTAAGTTGTTGAACGTTTAATTTGTCACATGCGCTTTAGCTACTCTGATGGTAAGGTGTAAACCTAAGGAAATCAGTCTGAATTAATGATAAGTACCGTTTTAATAAAAGGCATCGTAAACTCATCATTTGTGTTTGCATGTGTCGTTTTTTGCATCAGCAATCATCGTTGCCTGGCTTCATTTAACTTAATCAATAATGTAAGTTATAATTGGATGAGCATTTTCAAACGCGTAACTATGCAGATTGAAACAGTTGGTTTAGTCGGAAAATGGCAATTTCATGCTGCACATTACCTTGCCAAGGTTCGATTTGTCCTTACTTTACAAGGGATAGGACCTTTATGAGTGCTTTCCTGATGTCTTTAAGCAGCCACTACTTAATGCGCTATATGAACAGGAATGGGTCGAGTTTTTGCATGAAAAGAAGCGAGTAGATATGGTTTTATTATAATTCCACTCAGGAACTAGGGGTCGAATATTGGGCATTTGATAGTGTTGTCTTTTGCTTTTGTAATGGCAAGCCAATCGGAGATTTCATGGATCTTCATAATTGGACAAAGGAACATTATCATCTGCAGAACTACAGACCTCGTACCTTTTACGAAATGCTAGCTTATGATAGTTATAGAGACACTCTAATGCGGAGAAATGTAAGAGTCGATTCTTCTATACCCTAGAGAACCTATGTCTCCATGGCTATTACAATTGGGGGTGATTCATGCGGAACGCTTCTTTTCGAGGTATCCAAATGTACTGACTTCTAATTATTGAAGCTCTATTCCGATATCGTGCCCAAGACTTGTGCGAACTTCATTAAATTATGCACAGGAGAATTAGGGATCATACCTAAAAATGATTGTGAAAACTATCGGATGCACTATCTGGACACCATATTCTTCAGACTCGTACCTGATGGCTGGATACAGGGAGGAGGTAGTTCTTGTATGCATCCCTCCACATTGAATTTAAGACACTCTCTATGGCAGTGGAAATGATGGTCGCTCAATCTACGGTGATAAATTTGAAGGTTAGCCGAGGCCTTTTTACTGGGAGCCTCAATTCCTCTCACCAGACCCGCCATACGTTTACTTTTCTAGACGAAAATTTTGCGATTAAACACGACAAACGAGGCGTACTAAGCATGGTGAACAGAGGCCGGCACACAAATTCATCTCAGTTCATGATTGTATTCCAACCTGCGCCGTGGATGGACTACAGATATGTGGCGTTTGGGTGCGTTTTTACTACATCCCTGGGCTCCACTTTACCATTGGTCTGCAACGTTTGACGACACAGCAGACGGTGCCCACAGTGATTATCAGCCTTAGTATGAGCCAGGAAACCCAGATCCGAAGGATGGTGGTATCTCTGAGACGAAATTATGTTGCTCACTTCTTTTAGCATCGAAAATGTCCAAGGCATACGCTAATCAGACTGTCAAAAACCTTTAAGAATTCCTTTATTATGTCAATGGAAGTAAATGCAAATGGAATTCGTCGGCGATCCTGTGGTGATTTTTCTGCCTTTCAGTCAACTTTTAGAGGGTTCCGGCACCCTTGACGCAATGGAGAAAGTGGAAACGAAGAACGACCGACCGTGTCGGGAGATAAGGGTAGCAGAAATCAAGGTGCTCAACCCGAAGGACATCCATTGGAAGATACAATAACAAAGGAGAAAAATGTTGCAAATACATTGACAGGTATGCTAAGTTGTGGTGAATGCAATGGAGGGAGTAAAGTATGGAAGCGGTTTGGCTCACAAACACACAACTTGATGGAGGCAAAGATCACAGATACTGACAATTGTGCTGGCAAGCATGGATGGAAAAGTCACGAGTTAGGAGATAATAAGCGCGAGAGGGTATGGCGCAAGGTGCTAGAATGATTCTGAAGAATTTCTGCTGGCGTTAAGTACAGGAGGGATAGGACTGTCAGGAAGTGGAGTGGTAGTGGATTTATTTGAGTCACGGAAGAACATTATATAGATGATGCCGAAGAAGACAAGACACATTAGTATTCCGATCGCAGCCAAAACAGCCCGGTTCTGGATAACGCTATGGTCAAAAGAAACATGCGATTATACGCATAATCAATAAATCTCGTGTCAGTCAAGTTAAGGTATGCCTTCATGAATTTGCATTGATAGAGACACTATAGAATGCACTTGGTTACATTCTCTTTCTGGTGGCAGTCGTCGAAGAGACCTCTATTGCGGTTAACGTAGCCTTGTCAGTTTCAACTTAACAACTGCCCACATTAATCAGACACTAACAGATAGTGTATGTCACTCTCAGATTCAAATATTTGACGAGCCAAACCGTGCGACTTTGTAAAAAGTAGAGTAACTAATGCTCTTAACTGAGGGTTAACAATCTGGAAATCATAAGTACAAAAGATGAGAATTGTGGCACAAGAACACTAAAATGTGTGCAATAAGTTTATCTAAGCTAAACGAATCACAAGCCATTATGGGCTTACCTCTAGGAAGCAAATATGCGTAAACAGGTGGCATTAACTTGAGAGCATAAAAATTACAACACCAGCTCAGTGTAAAACAGTTTGCACCAAACTAATAGACACATTTTAAACGGTAAAAGATCGACAAATGCAACAGCGATTAATATCACTGCTAACAAGAGGATATGCTTGGGGACCAAAAAAATAGCATTGATCTATCAGGTGAAGTCACGTAACCGTAAGTTCACTAACCGTCGGTACATCTTTGAGATCAATCGGGAGCTGCGCGACAGGTCTTCGTTCGCATGCCTCAGCTAGAACGGAAATGAAAGTCAACTTCCAGCGACCGGTAAAAGCAAAAGGTAAATGAACAAGAATCTACGCGATCGCGGCTGCGCTGAATGGTCTCGCGTTGCTGATCCAGGTCGTTGAGGATTTGCCCTCCAATCTCCTCAGTCTCATAGGCCATGCGGAGGCCTTCGTTGAGGCGCCGGCCGGTACGCTCCACGCGTTCAGTATTCGTCAGCAGACTAGCACGCATGTCGCCCGAGTCGGCGGCGGCCCCACTAAGTAGTTCTTCGCGCAGAGCACCATGGTCAGAGAGGGGCCCAGCACTCGGGGCCGCGTTCATGCTGTAGCGAGGACGTTTCTACAAATTAGGGAGCATAACAAAGCACAAGCTGGTACGGTGAGGTGTGTCCCCATTCGTTCTGCCAATGATGGGTTTTAAAATTCCAAAATAACATTAAATTTGTGCTACTTATTCTCAGGGCATGCCCGTATGACTAGAGCGGGTTTCGCGTTGCACCATTTCGACATGATTTGACATAATACAAACACTGTAGCGCTGAGGGTAGCACTAAAATGCGTCACTGTGATGACTTTATGCATAAGGTAAGACCAAAAATGTATTAGAATGATTGGCCTTATTTGGATGAGGAGTTGTAGGGTCTTATAAGCGCGAAGGTAGAATCCAAGAGAAAAAGACTTCGTGTCACAAATAGGACACCGAGGTAATGGCAAAAGGCAATAGTTAGGTTGGGAGAAATGGTTCAGTCGATATAAAATAATAAGAAATCTAAATGACTGTGAGATAGATACCCAGAATCGGAATTAAGTAAACATGTTAGCTGACCGAACCCGTTATAAGAAGGCATTCACACAGGTGACATAGTTGGCGAAAAAAACAACGTTGTGCTTCAAATCTATCAATGGAGCCAAGCATCACAAAAGAAGGACACATCCCAATGTCTTGGCCAGTAGAATAGGAAAGACAAAAGAGTAAAAACATGTGAAAGCAATCAAAGAAGTCCTCTCTGTGAATGGAAAATTTCGCTACCTAAAATATAAGGACGATGAGAAGGTAACTTAGACATTTAAAATACAAAAGAGCCTGAAAAATAAAATGACCACCTGTGGAAGTAATTCGGATAGGGAATTATCTCCCTAACTTGCAGAATAACACTCAACTATCAGCTGCTGTAGTAGGAACAGTGTAAAAAAGAACATAGCAAGTAAGGGAAACCCACGTCATTCCGGAAAGGAACAGATGAGACTAAACTGGAAGATGCCGGGTTGAAGCGTCTACAGGTGGGGAGATGACAAAAGTACTTACAAACTCTTGCGCAAGACGACCAAGCTCCTGTCCATAGCATTGCAACCGGGTAGCGTATTTCGGTTTCACATCGGAAGGCATGTCCTGGATTTCCAAATCCATCTGCTCAAGAAGCTCACGAGTTTCATCAAACAAACGTGTAGTCGCTGCTATCTCCGCCTTCCGTTCATCTTCCGCAAAACACAATGAGCTCATTAATTGCATGTTACCGAATCAAGACAAAATGTAATCAAACATAAGGGAAAACTACTGATAAAACTTAAGCTAGACACGGAGATCCAACTACCGAAGCGCAAGCAGTTACAAAACAATTAGGCTAAGAATAGGAAAGAGAACTAGAAGGACACTAGAATCAAAACGAAAATAACAGCTTTAGTATCATATTTCTATGCCACAAAAGCATAGCATCAATCAGCCCTAAAGAGAGGTCCTACCGTTAGCTAGTCTGGAGATATTATTAAGCTTTGCTGTGATTTCACTTGTGAGATTCCCATACTGCTTTTCGTAGGATTCCAAAATCGAAGCCATGCTCTGTAAAAACTATCAGCTTTTACAGCTCGACAGAAAACCCGAATCCGTCAATCCACACAAATAAAACAGAAAAGGGTCGACTCCCAAATGGTGATGACGAATGCGAAACTCGACTAATAGAGGGTGGAAGTACTTATTTACCGAATTCCGAAGTTTAATAGAGTCAAAATAAAAGTCCGGAAGACGGACTGGTAAAATTTCTACATCAATTCACGTATGAATGAAGTGAATGAGAAACTCATTTGCACTATAGTCTGCTTTGTTGGAGCAATAACTGTATTTAAATCACAAACGAAAATCTGAACGTTTATTTTTCTCGCTTTTCAAATTTATTTGACAATGACCCCATTTTTTACTCAAAGTGTAGCACAAATAGTTGAGCAAACCTTTGCTGGAATCAGTAATACTTGCATTTTGTCTTGGACGTATTTGCTTGTATTTTACACCAAAAAACTAGTGAATGCTAATTTGTATAATGTCAATGGCACTATTGTCCTGTTCTTGTGCCTGTGATAGTTTTGAGCATATTTTTGGTTATGATGTTTGTGGTAATGTTATGAGGTTCTATCGGGTGTCTAATAATTTTGCAAAATTGGCAGTTATGATTCAGTGGCCATTTGACTATAACTAACGCCTTTTTTAATTGAGCCAAATCTAGCGAGGTCAAGGCCTGTCCCCTACTTTGTGTGCTGTTTCGCCCGTGGGGTGTTGCGCCTTGTCCTGTCAAGTTCCTCAGTAAGCTCCTATTTCAACTGTAAATGCACGGAAACCCCGTTTTATTAGATCAAATATCCTTTTATCTTTCCGGTCGCATGACTTTCCCCCGCAGGGAAAGTTTGCCGATCGGTTTCAATTATATTTTACTTCATCCATCAATTCTTGGGTTCAACACTTGAATTCAAAACATACTATCTCATTTGGATAGGCAGCGTAATTGGTAACTTTCTACTCCGCATTTTGCTTCTTACCTTCACTGTTGTTCTATGTGTTTGAATTTAGGTTTTCTTCATGATGCGACTGCTTTTTCCTCTTATCCTCTTTGTTGGTCTGTGTTTGGCTCGTCCCAACGTCATCGAATGGAGTCAGCTCTATTCCCCTGCTCAAAACTTATCCCACAACGAAGCGATGACCCTCAAGCATCTATGGCTGATGTTCCTTAAGGAGTATAATCATACTCCGAGTTTCCTATCTTTTCGAAACTTTGAATCAAATGTTATTAAGATGTGGAGACATTTGATGGTATCGTCTTCCTTCTCAGTGGGTATTAATAAGTTCTCCGCATTGGTAAGCTGTTATAGTCGAATTCATGGTTCTTTAGAGTCCCTCTCAATATAGAAAATACCTTGGCTATCGTCCTAGCGTTGAAAAGCTGAATCTAACCATCCCTCGTCATATCTATCGAAAGCTGGCTAGGTATGCGCCCCTGCCTAAATTTGTTGATTGGCGTCTAAAAGGGTAAGTAAAAGATTCGATTGATAAATTTTTATTTATGCGATGTAATGCTTAATGGTGCAGTGTCGTTTAGGCGGGTAACAGGGGTGAAAGATCAAGGTCACTGTGGCTCCTGCTGGGCATTTTCGGCGATCGGTGCAATTGAGGGTCAATACCAGCGTGCATCCGGAAATCTCATCAGCCTGTCTGAGCAGCAGCTGGTGGATTGCAGCTCAAGCTTTGGGAACATGGGATGCAACGGTGGTCTCATGGATAACGCCTTCAACTATGTGAAGAAGGCAGGTGGTGTAAACCGCGAGGAAGACTATCCCTACGTCTCGGGTGTCACTGAACAACCCGATAATTGCTCCTTCAAGGCCAATATTTCGGTTGCCAAGGTAACCGGTCTGGTGGACATAACGTCTGGCAGTGATGAGGAGTTAATGGAAGCCCTTGCCTTCAACGGGCCCATCTCTGTTGCTATCAATGCGGGACTTACCTCGTTCATGATGTACCATGAGGGTAATTGCCTTTTTTCTACTTTCTAATTTACCTACTCTACTGTTCTTGTGAATTTTACCTCCCCTTTCCTATGTAGGCATCTATGACGATCCGGAGTGCAAGGGGCACATGAACGACCTCAATCACGGTGTTTTGTTAGTGGGCTACGGGGAGCAAAACGGTATCCCTTATTGGTTGATTAAGAACAGCTGGGGCACAAACTGGGGTGAGCACGGATACGTCCGAATCAAGCGAGCCGGCAATATGTGCGGTGTTGCCACTGCAGCTTCCTATCCTCTGATCTGAGCCCTCAATGTTTCTTCCCCCTTCCATGCAGATTACCCTGTTTTTAATTATTAATTCATGTACGTGATTCCCAACTCCATTATGTCGATTACATATGCGAGAATATGTTTTCAAATAATCAAACTCTAGAATTTCTTTCTTTTGGGACTTTTAAGTGAATAGCTTTGTATTATTGTTGGCTTTTTTCGACGCTGTGGCGTCTGGGTTACGGTGGGTTTTGCATCGACAAGGCATCAAAGCTCCTGCCAGGTTCGCGGCTGGGTAGGTGAGGAATGAAGCCAGGCCTTGTAATACTTGAAGCGACTGTCCCAACATTTATAAAAGGAGCGGTGTCACTTTACTAAAGAAGGTGATAACATAGAAGACAATTAAAGTGATTTTGCCCTGCCAACTGGATGAAGCGCTTATTCCGATGTCAGAATAGGTTTCGTTTGGTCATTGTCATAGCATCATGGCTCCATCTACGTTTAGTGAGATGTGGTATGGTCCAAGTAATGAGCATTTCTTACTTAGACCTATTCGTGACTACTTCGAATAGAGTGGGAGCAGTATCAAAGCACTTTATTCAACATTAAACACCATGCAGTTAGTAAATGACACCATATTGCGAATGGGAAGTACGATATCATCATTTGCCAATAAGCTTCTACTTTCACTAAATTCTGTATCTCTTATAAGGCAGCATCTGGTACTTTGAAGTTTTAGGCTCGAAGTGTAGATGATTGTCGTTCTCGCCCATCCCCAATCGCTTACATCAAAGCCCTGCAGCTCAATTATCCACTACCCTTCTTAAACATTCATCATGAATAAAAGACATGGCCCTGTCCCCTTATTAAGATTGTATCAATTTAACGACGAATTGCATTCTACCTTGCAGAACCAGCCAAGAGCTACGCATGAGTAGTTGAATGTCTGTATGGATGGTATTCAAGTAAAACCAGTGGGCTGCATTGCATTTGTTTACACCACATAGAGGCGATCACGCAAAGAATAAAGAATTACTAACACATGTGTTTATTTATCTAAGTTTATGTCACCTATTGGGTGAACTGACTTGCATAAAATTTTAAATTTGTCCCACCAAATTGCTGTAGTGCTTTGGCAGTTTGGTTAACTCGGTGCTTGATTCCGCTAGGCAGCATTGCCTCCGGACCATGCCGGTAACTTCCCAGGCCTTCTGTACGTTAGTACCACATTTTCTGCAATACTACTTGGATTTTCACAACTTTGGGGAGATATGAACGCTAGCTAACTTTAATATGCTAACAATCATTTAAAACGCATAGCTTGAACATTCCATTGAGTGGTGAGCTGACAAAGGACGAGTTTATTTATCAAACAAACGCACTGTTGATCGGAGCTAAGTCATCGAAGCCACCACAATTTGATCTGAGTGTAGGCTGATCATGCAGTCCTCGTATAAACATTTAAGAATTGTAAACTGATTTCAGAGCCCTCCGTCCGCCCACTCGTGAATGCGATGATCTTGGCCATGAGAGGCGTCATTTCGCTCACGAAAGCATTCGGTCACATGACACGACCCCTTGAACCCAAGTTCAAAGGCTGAAACGGTCGGCGCGCATGTCAATGTGTGGAATAGGCTTAACTGTTTTAACAGGTTTAAATTTTAACAGTTCTTAATTAAAATCTGTTCAAGTCGAAATGGAACTGTAAGTGTGACACGTGTATGACTTCGGGAAGCTTTACACGGTAGGGCTGAGGCAGTCAGGATGGTAGACTGTGGCAGAGGCTGGAGCTTACCTGTAGTAGGATGTGTTGATAAACGAGGCCATTGAGAAGAGGGTGTACTTAAAGAAGACCAAAAAATCAAATGCAGCTGCTGAACCCTAATCCTCTTATAAATAAGGCATTCGAACGGCAAAGTATATGCTACTCAAATGGCCTAAAGGCCTCACCACGTACACGCATTTCTACGGCGATATTTAATCAAGGCCCGATGAAGCAATTCCCTCAAATTAAACAGTCGTTCAAACCCACTTGAAATCATGCCATCAAGAGGAGCTATCCATGATTCTTGCAATTCAAATAACAAAATATGCAACACAAAGCATGTGATGAATGTGATCGAGAAAGGGAGCGGTAGGGTAAACAAATAGCCTTACCTGTTCTTTCTTTTAGGAAAGGTCAGTGTTATTCTTCGACTTTAGACGCCACTGAACCGATAACGTCCAATAGCAAAGGGCAATATCAAAATGTATCCAACTAGCCTTAACCCCTCTTAATGGATGCAGGAAAGAATAGCTAACTTTGTTGCTGATCGCTTATTTTTATTGGGAAATAATCAAGCTTTGAGGTTCCAAAAACTCGATCACGGTTCAAATTCTTATCGAAAATGAAATCAGATTACCATCTGATACACAATCTTGTCAAACAGGTGAACACTGCTTAACAATATGATCGCGCCGAAACAATGAACTGCCAGGCAACCTGGTGGATTTGTGACTGGTTGAATAATCAAAAATACATTACATGTCGTGGTTAACTTGAAGTTCTGCAAGCATTCAGGCACTGCTCAAGATTCCGCTGATTGCATTAATGACCATATAGACCTGTTGTCTCTTCAAATAACGCCATAGGAATGTTAACGAAGATGAGACCCTGCGCGCCAAGGCGATTCGATGAGGTTGTAAGGCCTCGCCTCAGTATGGAATTAAAGGCCGCTTTATTATTTTATGTAATGATTGAAAATTAAAAATATAGACGCTTTTTATCGCACTCCCTGACTTCATCACAAAATCACTTTTCAATTGCGATTTCCTCACTAACTTCTGCTCAATTAATGCGGCGATTATTTATGATTATCATGGGCATTCGATGGTGAGTTCATCACGTCAATTGCAGAAGTGATGCATACTGAACTGCTTAGGCCTCCATTGACATCCCCACTAGCTAACAAACAACGTCGAAAACGGTTCAGTCTTGGTAGAGGCCGCTCCATTTATTAATCCCATCGTCCAGACAAAGACTGCCCTGGCCAATTTTGAAGCCTCCTAATTTTAATAATGGGGCCAGAATTTACCCAAGCACTAGCTGTATGATAGTGCTTTAAAAAAGAGCATGTGAAGTAGATTTTGAGTTGGAAAGGCTAGGTTTTGACTATAGAAGTGCTATGGAAGCTTCTTGAAGCTTAATTCTGTCGAGAAGAACTGCAGGCGATTATGCTGCTTTGGTGAGGGACTACGAGTCAGAATAAATAGCCTCTAATGCACTGTAAAACAAGAAATTGCTGATAGGACCAATTGGCATTCGACTGTCTGACGGTTCGATTGAATGAAGAAATGAAAAAATTGAGAATGAATGAATGAACGAATGAATGAATGAACGAACGAACGAACGAACGAACGTAGTGATGCCCTCTGTGCTATCGGAACGGCAACCTTAGGGTTAATTAAGTGATGGTTTACTGCAATAGTTCTTTAACTCTGAGTGTCTTGAACACAATATCCAAACAAAAACAGTTTCCTAAAGCGTGAAAATCCATTCTCACAGCATAAGGTATGGTAACCTAAGTCTCGTTTATGAAGGTATGCGTGCTAGAGAGTGAACTTTTTTGCCATCGCCTCGGACCACACAAAATTTATAGGAATTGTAGACTTCTGAGGTGGGGTCAAAGCCTTTCGGTCGTCTAACATCACAGATTAACTAGGCGTGACTCAGCCACAAACAGTTGCAGGTCATTAGTAGGCCGTTCAATTCGGTTATATGGGTGAAAAGTAGCATAGTATTAATTATTTTGATGTTTGAAATAAGCCGTCATAGTGAGTTTAAGACGCCCTGGCCCACTTAAAATTGTACACAAAAAATGTAAGCATTACCAACCTTTGCTTGGCTTTGATAAATGGACATCGAATTAATGGGAAAGCGTAGGGCATAGACTGTCTGACATGAATTAAGATCAGACATTTTCTAAGATAACCTTATTCACCTGAATATGCGGCACTTCTACTATTACATCGGCCAATAAGGCCATTTGTACTGATGCCTTTATTCATTCCTCATTAGGTTTGGCACTCGATATAATCCAGGCTACGCGAACACAGGAATTCCTTTTGTAGCAAAACCCATAGTTAGGAGGGCTAAAAAGGAGAAATGGGTTATTGATTTCATTACCTGTCAGGTATCACCATCTCCCTCTGTGCATGAAAATTTGTGACGCCATAAACCTACAACAATTAGTGTGGATTTGACTGTAGTGTTTTGGGTGAGAATCGGTCAAAATAGCCGAATCTCGTGACTGAGGCGACGTCGTTGACCACCGAGGAGGAGCCGAACTCCAAACTTTCAGAACTTTGATTTCCTATTCACTCCTATAACACTTATCCCATAAAATATGTCATCAGCTAGTCAGCCTACTTGTTCCAAAGGTGTAAAGGCGGAGAAAGGGAAAGAAACCCCGATTCTGTTAGTGTGTGGCACCCAGAAGCCACAGTGCGTCGCTGTTGATGTCAGTCGTCTATTTACGAAACACCTTAACACCCGTTTGGATAGACTAATACTTTTCGTAGTATGCCCCTACCGCTGCAAATTCTGCTAATTTAGTGATTTTCATAGATAGCTAAATGTTTTCCAATTAATAATAAGGTGGTCCCTCCTTACGCAGGTACCGTGTTTCCGATCAGGTTTTGGAGTGTTCCCACTAAAACAATTTACCAACAAATTAGCGTATCGCCTCATCCAAAACACTAATTCATTTTTGTGATATGCTTATCAGGTCGGAGATTTTACAAATATTTGCATAAAATTGAATAAGTGGGCCTCATTTCGTAAATCGCCACTCTCGAATGATTAACAAATTTTATCTTAGTCCTAAAATTTATTAAGACTAAGCGAAGGATGAATGGAAGAATTGGTGAACAGAAGTGTTTGCCTTATGTGATGTACTTGTGCTACTGAAAAAGTCTTAACTAAAATTTAAAAGAAGTAAATCAACGAAAATGTTAAATTTTTCTGACATTATCTCTACAAATTGCAGGATCGCCACCTAATGACTGTTCTGTTGTCTCCTTTGTTAAACAGGTGCGACGATGAACTCCACTGCAATGGATGCCTCTTCCCTAAAATGTTCATGTTCGTCACCAAGTCGTACGGGCTGGGACTGATTGAGGAAAAGAATTTAAATTAAGAATTGATCAACACAAAGCTTTCAAATGGATTGGTTACCGTCAATTCTTCTAGTCCATAATCCAACATCCTATAATCTTTCGACCTTCTTAACTTAATCAGATAGCTATCTTTGCAATTAGTGATGGTATATTGGGACGAAAAATTTCCAATGTGTAATTTGAAAATGAACTGATATTTTATAGTGTGAATTTTCTATAAACGAGTTTTTGGATCGCAATCCATGTTGTATGTCTTCGTAGAGTTGGGAGTCATTCCCTCAAGAACAGAACTGGAACAAATATCAGTCTTTGGTTAGACTTTTACAAAATCCACTGTACACAGATCTTTGGAAATTCGGTCCACTAAATTTGGTTTTCCACTTGGGGCGTCTGGAGCTAAAGGCGAATCTTAGTGACTTTTGGCCATCGGTGATGTACCTTAACAAAGATCAACTATGAATCCTTCATTTGAGCATTCTGATAGAGCATACATCACTTTTGGAATCGATTCATGTACTTAATAGGCAGCAGGACTTTCTAGGAGTTAGAAGGGTCTGCCTTTGTCGCATTGTTTCATCTATAAATGGTGCTGTATTCTGTACAATTCAACCTTTTGTGCGTTTCAATGCAATTTGCTAGCTTTAATCTTGTCCTTTTAATTGCCAGCGCTATTACAAATGAGGTAATAAATTGGTCCTTGGAAAGTATTCCAGAGAGCTGATCCATAATTTACACCTAGATAGTAGGCAACGGTCGCATGAGCTAGAGTTCTCGCGACATTCGATAAAGAAAGTTAATGCACAGCCAGTAATTTCCTTCCAATGCCTCAGTCTCACTTGCCCATTGATTGACTTATGTTATATGTAGGCCCAATAACAGTTTACGGGTTTATCAAGAGCAAAATGCATGCAAAGTAGTGATTACCTTTCCTGTGGAGGGTTTCATGCCATGCATTTACCACGTTCCTTAAATCAGCACAATTATATGCAGTCGGATGCTTGCAGCATCGTCTCCAACACCCAAATCTTTCATTATTTAAGCAAAGTTTACCCATTACCGCTTGGTTTGAATAATTTAAAGTGCCCTGCATCGTGGATATTAATCATAAGTTGGGTGCATAAAGAAGTGGAGGACGTATTCTCTGCATAAGTTTGAAATCGCTTTTCTTCCAAATACTTAGCAAATAAGTACCTAAGAGGAAGTGTTGTAATGAACAAATTTTACTAGCATTGCAAGTAGATGAAAGTACATACCTTCTTCTGCAGGAAATTATTTAACGTAGGACATTTTACCAATCTATCACTTCAATCCTATGAATGTGAAGAGTGGAGTCTTATGATGCGTTGCCTAATTAGCCAATATGAAAGGCCCAAAACAGCTTTACTGACTTTTTGTGAGAGGGTAACACATTTTCTGCTTAACTTCTAAAAAATGAAACTTCAAGTTTCCTTTTTTTATAAATTTGTTTTCTCAAGTCCGATGCTGCGAATGTAGATAAAACCATTTACTGATTACTTTTTAGTAACAATTAATTTCACGATCAAAAAACTTGCGGTGTTATTTTTTACGGGAATTTGGTATCAGCTGAAATTTATGACTTGTGATTCCACTGACACGGTGTTTAAATTATAAAGTTCCAGATGTTTTAACTTTAAAAGGGCACGCTGAACGGCGTCGCCTTCTAAAGTCTAGTCATCCCACGGCTCATCTACCTTTACAACCCGATTTTTCTCATTCTTCATTAATATTTACAGTCAAGCGTTAGGTTACTTAAAAACCATTTTTAGCTCTGTAGAGTGTCTTAGAAGGACATCTATTAAAACAAATGGTAATTCGCTTTTATCATGGCCAGACTCATTTTTATCGATTTTGAAAAATTTTAGTTTTGAAGAAATAATTCCGACACTACTCTTAGTGTGTCAGTTGTTTTAAAAAGCTTTATTTTGAGCACTTAGTACAAAGTAAAATTATTTAGAGCAGTAGGCGCCAATTCTACATTTTTTCCGAAGTTTTGTCTTCGCGGTTTAATGGAGCAAAAGTAATGGTCCATTTGACAGACCTGTAAAATATCCCAAAATTCAGTAAGGCGTGTAGATTTTTAATTAATTTACGCTTTGATCAAAGAACAATCCCACAGTATGACGACTTACGGCCAAATTATGACCAACGTTGGTAAAACTGTTCATGTAAATTATCGCTAACACTTTACGAAGCCCAAAACAATGTCTTGCGGTTATTGCTAAGCAAAATAATTTTCTCAAAGATAAGGCGTTGCAATAAGAACTGAGCTTCTAATTCTGCGAGTCTGTAGCATTTAGTGTGACATGTCGGAGATACTTCGAGGCGTAGGAAACAAGAGAAACATTCCCATGGAAGCATTTTAATGGGAGGAACACGTATCTCATTAAGGTTCTTCACCTCAATAAGGATGTCGAACTCAGTCTAAAGGAAATGAGCCGTCTCCTTGAGGTGCAGAAGTGCCGCAACCGGCAAGTGGCTCTATACTTTACTGTTCCGTCTCGAATTGTTGAGATGCATCGATGATGAATAGAATTATGCAAGTAAAATGTTTGAGCGTTGTGGATAACTCGATGGCCCATTGTAACCGCTTTGTGGATAGTCGAACGAAAAATAATAAATTAAGGATTTTGCTGCCGATGGGGTTTAAGCATTAACCATTGTCCCATCGTAACCATTGGGTTCCGGTCACTTGACAGCAAAGTGTAACTTTTTATTATTGTGAAAGATAAATTCATTACTTTTGTTTAGGAGGATCTTGAATCGTTGCGGCTATTTTGTAAACGTTAAAATGAAAAATTCCCTTTGTTTAACAATCAATTTTTCAGTTTCTATCCAAATTTCAAACCAACTTTTACTTTGCCACTAAATTGAACCGATCTACCCTTTGCAAATTAAGATACTTGAATTAGACACAAATGACGCACAACATAGAATGCTGGTGGGGTCCGACTACAGCAAAACGAATTTGGGGCTTCGAGGTGAAACGGCGCTCACCCTCTGGACCCAATGGCTGCGTGTGAGTCGCGCCCATGCCCACCCCCTTCCCACCACCCTTAGGTCAGTGGGTGACCAAGACCCAATCAGACTCTGCCAGCCTTGAGAGCGGCCGTGCTTTATCGGTCGGTCGCAGACCGAAAGCTCAAAGCAGCCACACAGCTATCACCGCATTAAAAGCATCACTCTATTTCCAAACAAAAGAAATTCACACATAAAATCAAAATGCCATTAGGCGTGCGCATAAGCGTAAGTTTAAGAATTTGGATGGAGTACCTTTCCCCACTGATCACTCCTTTGCATCCCACAATGAATGCGAAATGCCCTGCAATTAGACTGGTAACTCATCAGTCCCGTAGATGTGCATGGCCACCACTAGCTTGCAGGCAAAAACAGACCTACTCCTCTTAATCCGCACTCTCCAGAGCCAAGTCAGACGAGAAGTCGAAGACACTGTGACACTTTCGGGAATCCAGTGCATCACAGAATTTAATTTTCCACTATGTTTTCAAGGCCTTAGACTCCGCTAAATTATCTCTCAGTATTACGACATCCGAAATCTTCTATCCTAGCAAACTTATCAAGATATTAGTAGATTAAGCCAGGTATCGTCCATTTAATCCAAGATTAATGGATTCCCATGCTACCGAAATCAAATAACATCTGCCCCGAAGACATGGGTGTTTTGCAAGAGATATAGAATTGGAGTGGAAACAGAAATCTAAAAAGAAAGCAAACTTGCTCCTTCCCATAGATATGCAGTTCACATGGAAGAATAAAGATGCAAGAAGTGACGAAAATGGCACATGACAAGTGCAGCCGCGCCACAATCATGCCTCATCGTATTGCTTTCTATGAAGACACCCAAAGGTGCAGAATGCACGACAAATCTGACGTCTATAACAAGGATAATGGCGCTTTTTTCTGTGGAACATGGATTTTTGGCTTTTAAAACTATCTCTCGTGTGGTCGCGATGGCCTAGTGCAAACACCTTGTTCGTGGTGTTGTTCGGTAGTGCATAAACTTAATATTTATCTTGCTTGTGAGATCGCATGAACAGAAAGGACCAAAGGTTTGCTTTTTGCTAAGTAAACACGACCCACAACTGCATGTACTACATTGGACAATTTTTTTGGACTCCAATAGATAATTGTCCCATAATACTATATTCGTCTAAATAAAGCTTACTTTTAAATAGCCGGTGAAGCTCCTTATATTCTGGGCTTGAATGTCCTGTGCGGCTGTCGTTTTAACAGTTATAAAATTTGTTGTTCTACGATTCGATTCATGATTCTTTAAAACCTAACCATTTAAGTACGAAAGATAATTATGGTAAATGAAGCAAATTCTAGCTTGGTAAAAAGAAAAATACCCCAAAATCAGCCACACATTGCATTTGGTTTAAAGTCAAAGCAATTTGCAACCGCTAACACAAGAGAAGCAGGTGTTGTCAAAGCGGAAATCTACAGAGGCACGACGGCACCACGTGCGCAAATGCAAATTAGCGGCTCAAGCGGAAGTTTTTTGCTGCTTTCACCCGAAAATGCTGCCACCTCCGCGTCACGTTGACAGCGCTGCCAAAACAAAGTTGAAAGTGAAACTCAGGTTTCAGGCTCCAGCAATCTCTTTTTGGCGTGTTATACTCGGTGTTAGAGACTAGACTTTGCAGCGTTCTGGCTTGAAAGCGGTTACCATCAACTTCCTTGATCAATCCAAGAAGTAACGGGGGTGAATTGTTTCCCATGGATTCGTCGTATCAAAGTACTTCTTCTACTTCATTAGATTTGGTTACAAGTACCATAAGGGGGTATTAAAAACACGAATTACATAAAGAGGCTCAAACTGAAAGAATGAATAATTAAAATCTCTCGGTGCTTAGGGTCCTACAGACAAGAACTAAAATTCAAAGGTTGTGGTATCCTAAGTCTTTGCTAAAGTTGTAATGTCCCGAAGTGGCATGAAAAAATATGTGTTATTAATAAACAGAAGGTCTAGGAGGCTATTATTCTGGCCTGAAGACTTTCCCCAAGGGCGAAGGTGTAGCCTGCAGAGATTTAAGGCGTACGCGTGCATTTAAACATAAAATTAAACAAAATACCAAAATACTCATTTCCCCGTGTTGGTTTCAAGGAAACTCAAGGCTTCGCTAAACGGGTTGACCGCTGGATCTTACCATCAGACTCTGCCCTTCTGCATAACGATTATACATATTTTGCCCTAGTGTTTTGATTTCATACGATTTCAGGGAAACCTCAAAACGCTAAGGGGGTAGTGGTGAATAGTGGTAGTGAGGTGAATACGCAATACCTCCTCCACCTCCCTACCAGCTGAATAGGACACAGATAAGTAGAGCTGGAGAGTACTGAAGTTAAAACCTGGTGAAAATTAGGAATAGACGCGGAACTTTTTCCCACAAAACTGTTTTAAATTCCACCGTCAGCAAATCACTCTACTGTTAGGCCAGTGTTTTACGACTAGCGATGGACACTTGTGACGGCCTAAATATTTTCCTTTCCCTCCAATACAGTTCTCCAAAAAAGCAAAATTCACTGTCAAGTAGATTTGGCAGGGGAGATTAGTGACGTGGCGGTCAAATTTTTCCCCATTTGCATGACGAGGGTGAATCGTGGGTCGACGTGGCAATATGGCCAATGGGACAGTGGGGCCAACTCCCAAGAGAGGGTAGGAACTATATGGTACTCTGCCCCTTTAGCTCTTCGTTTTGGTACCAAGGTCACTTCAGCCCTTCTGTACGTCGCTAATACGTATTCTGCTCTGGTATTATGCATCCTCTTCCTTTTGAGAAGAACTCCAGGCACTACAACACTACGCGATTTCGTTCAGTTATCGAAAAGCACCACAAAGTTATTGCACACTTCATTTATCAGAGTAAAGATAAATTTAAAAATTTTTTGCTTTGCTAGATTGTGCGTTCTGGTGAATGGATGCAGTTTGTTAGAGTGAAGATATTATCTGATCAGCAACTTACCAAAGCATTCGCGATGCCAAAATCATGTAAATTTTTCACTCATTTTCTGTAAATAAGGGAATGGATGTTTCCCACGATAGGGAAGAGGAATTGCGCGACAGTTTTTGGAGTAAATTAGAAGACAAGAACAATATTTTTATTTCTATTTTTAGAACATACGATTAGCCATCGTAGGCAGCCTTCCAGAACTCGGCGTTTCCTTTTCATAAGTGGGTGAACAGAATTTTTGAGGTTATTTGTTTATCATTGATAGGGGCAACTTAATCTCACCCTCAATAAAAAATTAGCAAGCAAATAGTGACATGTAATTATCCAATTTGTCCATCTGGACCAGTTGCAGAACCCTTCAACCAAGAAGGAACACCTGTTGGGGATATAATGCATTGCTTACAAAGGATTTATATGGGTGCCAAAAGTTTTGATGAACCAGATATTCCATTCTCTGGAAGGAATGAAGCCATTGCCCCAGTCGTTCAGCTCGCCAAATATGGTAGTGTAGTCAGGTGGGTAGTCAAGGATGGCTCTCTCCTCAACCCAAGCATTATCTTCGGTACTACCTTCACTTCTTCCTCGTTCTTCTGTTAACACAGACCACATTCTCGTATCTAACTGATGGGTATCTCTATAAAGACGCGTATTATTTTGATGGTCCTCGATTTGTCGCGAACGAAGTTGTTCAGTGTAGTTCGATTAGTGTCACTCGAAGTTCATTAGTTCCAATTTCCGATTTACCTCACAAGTTGAACGATTCTGCAGAGCTACACCAGAAACCGTACTTCATAAGCAATAAGTTAGCTGTGTTTAGCCTAACATGCCTTCTGCCTTAAAATACAGTAAGTCTAGATGATCATGCACGAGGATGCAAACCTGCCTAGTCTCTTCTTTCAGTCACTGCCTGTACTATGGAGCTTTGCGATTCGATGCTTCCGCGTTTTGTTGGAAACTATAGGCTAGCACCTCTAATTCAAGACCAATAAGGATGCTAAACGGTGGAAATAAGGTGAATTCATGAACTTTAGATTTATTTGCAAGGAGATACAAGTCCACTCATTAATTCTAATCCTACAATTAAAGACTAAATTAAAGGAAAGTTATTAATTTTATGTTTGAATTTGAGATTCCGTAGCTTTATTGAAATTGGATCCCTGAAGTAGCACTTTGATAAACAATGTGTTGTCAAACCCGTTGATTAAATACAAAAGAATCTTCATGGTCTTTGCTTCAGTGAATTTTATGAAGTAACCTCTTATTACGAGTATGCGCCGGTTCCCTCTCTGTGATTGTTAAGGACCCGACGATAGCAATCCCTGCTCCATCTTTTGGTGATCGTATCGGTATACGTCAAAGCGAATTGGTAGCTGTGGACTGAGATATTTTGAAGACCTTTTAGGTAAAGTGTAACCAGCTATGATTAATCATTTTATGGATAACTGAAGGCCACCAATGCCTCCTTCTTGAGCCATCTAGCATTTGCCTTTGTCCATACAGCCTAATTGCTATTGAAAGTCTAGAGAGACATTCTGACTAATTACTCTAAAGCTATTAAGTGTTCAGAGGCTCCGATTCGACCTCTTTGAAGTAAGACCTTATTATCTCCAGACATTTTTGATTAGTTCCATCAGATAGATGTGATGGCATCACTCCTCGTAGCGGAGCCACGGCGGAACCAGTACATTGCATATTTACACGCTGACATTTGGCAGATTTTACTCACAAAGATAGAATTCTCCAATATTTTAAGAGATTAGGCATATGCGCTGCTAAATTCGCTTCTTTTGCTGTGGTATTTAATAAAACTCTTCTGCTATAGGCCTTGGCACCAACTGGCCACTTAATTATCTATCTCATCCTTTTTTTCAACAAAGTCATTGTGTAACGATGTGTTCTTCCTATGAATTTACTCACGTCCAGATGATTTCTAATGTACTCGACTACTAGAAAAGTGGCAAACCGCTCTCTTTGGGCAGCGCACTTCTGTCTCGTCTGCTTAACGAGCCCAGTACTAACACTTGCAATGATGTCTCCTCGGTCTACTTAGTCCAAAGTTCTTTCTAGCTGGTAGGTATGGATTGTATCCTGACCTGCTGCGTTTGATCGTCAGTGAGTACGTCCCGTTTAACAAGGCAGTACAGTCCAGAAATTTTACTAAGCCACGTGGCATCTGGCGGTTTCATGAGCTTAGTCTAGGGCTCGCTTCTTGTAGACGATATGACACTGATGTAAGGATAGAATTTCGCTTCTTCATGTCTCAATGAAAGGCAGTGTAAAGGCCAGATGCACTACACTGTTTCACGGAATGTCCACCCCGTAATTTTGCTACAAGTGTTTAAAAAAAGGCGATGCATTGCAAAACCTATAAGTCATTACTTTGAAATCAAACATCCTGACGCAGGAAATTACTTTGACCCTTGCAGGCATTTTAACGATTTATTAAAATGAAGCACTGAAACCAAAAGGGACGATTTACGCCTTGATGACTGTCAGTTAAGTCTAGCCTAGCCAGCATCCGCAATAAATTTTGTAAATTTTTAGACTATGAGTGAGGAATTCCTGAGCTTTGCTACTTTTTAATTAACTCGAGTTGAAGAAGAAATTTTATGGTATTCTGTTAGTTTGCTCCTAGGAGCAAACATGGATTACTGGACGGGATTCAGATACGTACGTCTAGTCTAGTGTAGGGCCCAGTTTAGCCTGCTATCACTGCTCTTTAAATGAATTACCATAACCAACTCCTTGGGCCTCTGTGCTGCAAACTTTACCACCTCCTAGAGGGACGTGTTACCCGTATGACAAAGCCTGTAACTCACAGCGTGTGGGTGGACTCCTTGGCTAGAGTGGCTGACTATTCATCCTTCGACTTCTCTTAGCAGCAAGATGTAAAACGACGTCTTTAAAAGTCACATTGACTCTTCGTGTAATCCTTAATGTCTTTCCTATCTCCTGGTCATGATGGAAGGAACTAAAATCTCTTCTGTTTGAGGGAGGACAATATGGGTTGGTTTTGTATAATGCTCTTCAATGTTAGTTTCCCGGGTTCATACCTACTTTCCATGGAAGTGTGTACAAGATCAGCCGCTTTTTGTTGCGGGACCAGAGGTTAACTATGGCACTTTCATGAAGTTTACCCATTTCTGTATCTGTTTTGAAAAAAGATTGTTCGCCAACGCTGGTGCTAGGGAAAGACCTATTTCGTGCGTTCTCACCTTCTTCCGAACCAGGGGTAGATTGAAGAAATCAACCTTTGGTTTCAAAGTCTATGTTAAGGAAGATTACTTTGTTGCGGATAAAAACATTGTTCGAAAAGGGAACTACAAAGTTAGTACAAGTTTAATTAGGAATGCGGATATGCATTCCCTTCGAAGGCTGACGGTATTGCAGCAGTCACAATGGTGATCAAACCTTTTTTCGTAACTGACAAAAATCGGTAAAGGATTGCTTGAGTTTGATATACAAGATGAAAAATATTGCAGTAAAAGGAAATCGTAGGTGCGTTCCAGTGCTATTTTTCGTAAATAACATACAGCTTCCTGTACTGCAATTTTGTTCGTTACCCTCAAGCACCTTCAAGATCTGGCGGCGCTGTGGAGGAATGATATTCGCCTACTTGATCGGTTTCCCCCAGCAATGTGCCGAAGCATTTAGCTTTGGTACCATCAGACTGAACTGTTAACTGGGAGATCTCTCACCCATCGAATTTCAGTCTTTACTTGAGACCCAAAATACCACCTCTTAGCTAAAATCCAACATTTTGTAAGGAGTCTTGGGGAAAACTACTCGTAGCACCCACATATTATTTGCAAATTTGCATGCTATAGGGGTGTGTCAGGCGATCTTTTTAATCATTTCTCATCTTCTATTATTTTTGATCATTAAAAGCCCATTTGTCATCAAAGCTAAAAGTGTACATGACTGAAAGAGGATGTTAGAGACTGCCATCAATGCCAACGTGTAATCTCATCGATATCTGGCACTAACGTTGAGGAGCGCAATTGAAGGGATGTCTTGTGGCGTCAACACTGCAACTTGACACTCCCGTAGCAGTGCAGGCAAACTGAGTGGCGTTACAACAACGACCCTAGGTCTTCTGCATTAGGTGCAACTAGTTGACTTTTATTTTGCTGTAATCCTGTTTGAAAGCAGTTTAATGGATAATGTCAAACTATTGACACGCTTGGTTCACTGCCTGCTGGACAGCTTGAGTTTTAGAAAGCTCTAGACGACAATGCTTTGGGTTTTGAACCATTAGAGAAATCTACCACTCACATTAGAGAAGTTGGTCAGAATCGTGCATCAGGAGCAGCACTAAATGTGTGCTTTTTCTTAACAATGCGTCTTTGTTTCCACAAAAATTTGTAAAGTTTTCAACAAATTAAACACTAGCCATTTTGTAAATGTTGAATTCGGCTGAAAATTACGTTTTTTTGCGTACTACTGCAAATCACCTCATTTTTCCTTTACTTTTCCAATTTTTGGAAAGGTTTAATTACAAAAACAACAGCATTGAGTAGCACAGCCTACCATAATTGAGAACTTAGATTTCCAATACGTATTCATCCTATTTATTCATCCTACCTGTTTAATGCGAAAGTACATTGATGAACTATTATTTCTAGGCAATAGGACACATAGTATTCCGAAGGATTGGCATTGGAGGCGATAATCCGACTTTTTGGTTGCACATTTTCGTTAGTTGTTCGCCATCTCTGTCATCCACAAGCAAGGCAATTGCGAGGGCGTAAGGGAAGGAATGTGCCAGTCTCAAAACGCAGACGAAATTTGTTTCACCTAACTGGGAAACAGTCCACGGCGCATATAATAAGAGCACAAGGCTCCAAAAAACACCGTGGATGGTTATTTGTTTTAGTAGAATTGTGCGCATATTTAAGCCTATTCAATGGTAATAAATTGTTCACACTCAGGTCAAGTGCTTCAACAAGGTCCAGACAAACTATTTGGGATGTAAATTCTTGATAAAGAAGAGAAAGTGATCCACTATTTTAGGACACTAAAAATGAAACACTACACCGTCATTGGATATTCACCTTTATCTTATTAAGTATGCAAGAAACAATAATGAGTTGCAACTACTGTAGACACCAAAATCACGGGTACATTGTAATGGTTTTGCTTGGGGCCACTTTATGCCCCAATTGCATAGAGCTTTGCCGGAATTTATTAGAGGCTCTTACTAGCTCATTGAATTTCCAACAGCCAGTAACGCTTTGGTTGGCGAATGAGGAGAGCAAGTCTTTGAAGTTCACTCTAAAACTAAACGGGAATTGCATAAACAGCTCATTTGTAAAGTTACATAAACCGGGAGAACAGTGTTGGTCGTAATACTGGCGAAAACCTTGGCTGGTAAAGCGAAATACTGCAGGGCTTGAACCCTCGAAGAGCATGTTTTTTGTTTTCGAGAATATGGTTTCATGTGTACTTAGGCTGTGAAATAATACACAATCTGCATCTTAATGCTTTTAAATGACTCTTCCCATGCATTTTTGAATCTGGGAATCTACTAAGGAGTCACCCTACAGTGTTGTTAAAAGAAACTAGTATTTGCCAAGAGCAAATGGCTACGAGAATTTTTTCAATTAAAACACCACATTGTGTAGTCAGCGCATACCCTACATGAGTCTACAATTTCCTGACGACGAAGGGAGACATGATACCAGGACAGAGACTAGGCCGCTGGATGGGAGTACAATGGCCATGCTCTTCAGTGTCCAAGTAACCAAAATGAGAAGTTGAGCGACTGATGGAAGTATTTTAGTAGCATTTATTGCCCTCCTTTCCTACCTTCCTCTCCCTACCAATCACCAAACTAGTTCATCTCTGTCAAACGTGCATTACATATGACACTCTTAGCAGATGTGCCGCAGAAGTTTTCGCGTCTTAGGTTGGCGCAGTAGTAGGAGCATTTTTACTGCTTTTTGGTTACCCCTTCACTCACCTAATTGGTGGAATTTGTGGTTGTGAAATTAAAATTCTTTTGACATCGAATTAACTTATTCTCTATTTACCGGATGAAATTAAACGACCAATATTCTAAGACTATTTATAAGAGCCTGTTTCTACCATGTAGATTTTAATTTCGAGCCAATCAAGTGGCAAAGTGGCATTCGTTGTTGTCCATTTGGCGTCGGTATGCTTTAGGGTAAGCCTTTAATGCTTAAATGTCAAGCTATCCTAAAAGACTGAATCCTCGCCCGGTTCTACTTTGTTAAGGAGAATACTTCTCTATGTTCCTGCTTAAATGTCATCATTAAGGGTGATTGAGGCCCTAATCCCATTTATTTACGAGAGCCCATAGTTACTTTGTTTTCCTTTAATTATTGTCCACCAAAGGTACAGCAGAAAAACATTCACTAAAAATAATCATGAATGCGATTTCATCATCTCTTCATACATTTGCACAAACACAAACAACAGTGGTATACAGTGTGCCTGCGGAGCTCGAATATGGGAGAGGGAAGCCAAAGCTGACAATGGAACAGAAATGGCGCCCTATTCATCTAACCACTACAGCCGGACGACCTTTGTTTCATGTGCATGACTAAACATGGCTGTTTGTGTGTCCAAGATACCTGTTGGGCTCCTGTTCAGGCGTGTATTTGCTCCGGGCCGATTGGTCATTCAAGAGGACTCGGCTGCTTTGAACGTTGGCCACGGCAATCAGGTCTCTGTGCTTACGCTGCATTGTGCATGGGTGCTGACGTGAAAATGTTTGAATTAGTCGTTCATCAATCACTTTACTTTCCAACTGACGCAATCATCACGACAAAGCGGAGAAGGGAATTCGAAGGACGAAAAACAGACCATCTGATGGGTAATAATTCTCCTTTGCAAAAACCAGCCTACCAAAGTGAAACCTGATGGAACTTGTCTACCAGATTTAGTATAAAGCATTTGGCAAGGTATGTATGCTCAAATCTGTGCATTGCAGAGGCTGGCGTCCCACTTATGCTTCATCGTCATACGACATAGGCTTTAGTCGTTTTGTAGGTTAGAAACACAGCGATCTCCTAACTGTCAAGCTGAAGAGAAAAATGAAAACTGTTGACAGTGTAGCGAGTTTAACTAATGATCTAGAAGTGAGTGAAAATGGTTATCAATACTAGGTAAAGCAATGCTGTAGTGAAACACGTTTGAATCAACTGGAAATTCGAAATGACATCCAACCAAACTCGTGTACTGCAAAATAACATTTATAGCAAATTCGATATTGCACACACTATGCAATAATGCTCTGTTTCGCTATAGGCATTAGTGGTATTAAAATCTTGAGAGGGATTTGATTTGATAAACTCACGGCCGCATTTTAACTGACCACCTCTGTGGATAAACTTGGTGTTGCGAACATTAACCACCATCTGACCTATGCTGATCTGAGCAATACGCAGCATTCCTACTAACCGTGATGAGGATGTCAAAATCACTGGCATTTACCAACTTGCAGCCCCTCCCTTTCCCAGACTAAAGTGTGCTCCTCAGGCGAAAGAATTAACTCAAGCTTTAAGATGTTTTCACCAGAGCAAATCTGACGCTATGATTGGCGTTTTCGAATTTGAGGTCTGCCTAGTGTCAACAGTAACTATGTGGGTCTGTCCTGTCCATTGCTCCACCACATCGGCTCTTGTGAACTGCTTTGCCCGAATGTGAGAAGTCTGCATCCATATGGCATCTCTGCCTTCCACAAAAGCGCAACTTTGGCGCATACACATCAAGCCGAAGTCGTCTTTGTCGAAGGCCCTTGACTCCTCCTCCTCCGCTCCTATTACAGTTCACTAACTACGTATACTTCCAGGCCATTGCTCGTGGTTACATTCTTCAATTCTTTTTCCCTGCACTTCACAGCTAGTCATTCCGAAATAATAAACTCGTCTACCATATGCAAACTAATTATTTCAAGAGAAAATTCAACATGCTCTTATTTTCTTCGCATCTTTTGAGTTATCATTTGAACTATTCAGCATTGGAAAAAAAGCTGGCCTGTTAAGGTATTCAAAGAAAATCATCACTTAGTGGAAAATAGATTGCACATCTTTACAAGTTCTCTTTAATTTTTCTAGTGCCTTAATAAAGTGTTACCTTTCAGCGAAGGATCATAATGATGGGTATTTTGCTCAAAGTGAACAAAGAATTGATGCACAAATTCTATTATTTAAGTAGTACAGTTTTAATCTATCGGAAACTAGTATGCTACCTGCAAAGACCCCTAGTCGTCTCCAAAGGAGCTTTTTCAAATCTCGAGTCTTTTGTGAATAGAGCCCGTGCAACTAACACGGGAACCGGAGTCGCGGGAGGATGAAGAGGTCCACGCATTTAAGTTTACCAAAATCTGATATTTTCCTGCAAGTGGATTGAATAGGTTTTAGTGCATATTTATATGGATGGATGCAATTCTGCCTATTTTTTTATCCACTGTAGTCATGCAAGGTAATGCTCAAATTGATTCATATTTGAGGTAGAGGAGGAATTTGCGATTCTACAATTCCACCCAATGCATCGAACTGGTCAGACGCGAATGTGTGGTGCGCACACCTACAACCCACGTCTTAGAGCCCAGAGAGGGACGCAACGATAGGTAGGCGCAAGGCGAGGCGAATTTTCTGTATTTCCCATCTCGTCAGGTGCGCACGCACGCACGCACGCACGCTCGCTCGCTGGTGCGTGCAAGGCACGTTTCGAGTTTCAGGCCAACAGGCTGACTAACCACCTATCTACATTCACCTCCCTCTTCATTCTACCCACAATTCGTCCACCGCATTGGTCCAAATTAAACATTGATCAACTCCTCCGCCTTCTTTACCAACACTGCACTGCAATCGCCTTCTCCATCCACTTCTCATGATGCGAGTTGGTGTTGGCGTGCCTTTGTACCCACCTGAGTCCACTCGACATCATGCGCACGTGCGCACTGGCCTTCGTCTGAGCACCAAAGCTCTAGAGCAGGAAATGGGTACACAGTCTTTGTCAAAAAACTCACTATCACCAGCGTCTTATCAAGTGACAAACTATGTTTGATTGAAGGGTAAATTAACCACCACAAACCAAACAGTTTTTTTTTCTTGTTTCACTGTCTAACTACCTATCATTAACTTTCACCAATTCAACTGCCACACAAAAACCAATTATTAAAATTTTCCTCAAATCAAAGACATTAAAATCAACTTTGTTGTTTAAGTTTCCTTAAGGTCGGGTGAAGAAGCCGGGATGCCACGTATGTGATCCTGATAGCGAGAATGATAGGCAAGGAAGCTAGTATTAGCTACCAGAAGTCATGAAATTTTGTTTCTTCATTGTCACCTTGAGCATTTTTTGCTAGACGACTTTTCCTACTATTCTATCCCAGCAGGCCTTAATGGAGTGTTCAGGAATTTCACCCATTCAATGCCTTTAGGACCCTGTTCGGATTTTTATAGCTTCTTTTAGTTAGATGGCAAATCATTCTTGCTTCCCACTCGAAAAATGTCAGAAGTCGTTATACTTACCTTCTATGATTGTGATGTGAAGTGTTAAGAGCCGTTTTGCCTTGCTGGTAATGCCCATCTGATGTTTGCATATCCAGGTGAGTCAGCAGAGGTATTTGACTCACCGCATGTTAGCCGAACTTTGACCTTGGATATCAATAACTAAGACGAAAAAAATCAACTTCTTGTCTAATTTCAAGTACGTCTCGCAAAGCCTCTAGGCCACCCTCTAGAGAATTGGACATTGTTTGGGCAAATAATCAGCAATCACTAAAGCTGTCTTAAAATTTCATTGCTAAACGAAATTAGCCACAAATTCAGTTACGATTGGTCTGTTTTATATAGTATCAACTCAGCTATCAAAGCCAAGGGGATTAAGTCATGACGGTCCAGAAGTCGAATATGCACGTGTGACTAGCTCTTTCATCTATCCGTACCGTGACAGTAAGCGAAGCCAAGTCATTTAAAACTGGGGTTTATTAATTTTAGTGCAATTAAGGGCGATTAGGCTACCGTAAGTCCTATTAAGTTGGTCAATGCTAAGTGTACATTAAGCAAATCCTTCAAAACGTTACTCTATTGCAGTCTAAATAGCCTCCTGGGAAAGAGGGGCAACACAAATTGAAAAGCCTTTACTCTTGTTCACAGTTGAGCCGAGGGTGAAGTGAAAGAAGTAGTTTTTTTAATTTTAGCTATGCATCAGAAACCTAAAAAGGCGTTCATCAAAGAATTCTAGATCCTTTTGTCGAGGCGCTTTAAGAATTCGGCAGATTTTGAAACTCAATATTACCGGTTTATAAATAGTCGGCTTCAAAAAAGGCTAGTTGATTCATCAAATGTTCTCAAAATACATGGAGTAAGCCCTTGTTTTTCTCAATACTTAGGTGCATTTCGATGTGCCACAAACTGACTTGCTATAAGACAAGAAGCTAGGGGAGATAAGTACGACCCATTATTTATCTTTCTGAATCATGGTGTTAGGTTTACACAGTGCCAACGTACAGAAGGGCTACGGGACCACTGGCATGGTCCAAAGGCCATGCCGTCCAGCGAAAGTACAAATGCGGGGATTTAGGTGTTTGCAAAATCAAAACGAAGAGTTAAAGAACTAAGCGTAATAATGCATTTATTCTAGTAATTTGCCAACCCTTCAAAGCACAGAAACCAAATTGAGAAACGTCATCTTGAATTCAAGCAGAATGGATCACAAATTAAGTGTAGACGAGCTTGGTATTGTGTCCTTCTCATGGAAGAACTAAATTTCGCTTTGTGTGCATCTTGCTTAGGCTCTTGACAAATCCCCATTGCACTCTACGGTCTGCTGGTTTGTCAAATAATCCACCCAAAACGCAACATCTAAGCAGTGGGAGCTGATGTGGCTAGTGCTTCCAATCCTTCTGACGCATTCACCATGAACGTGTGTTTAACTTCCGAACCGCTTTGAAAAAGCGTCCAACTTTGCTAGAGAATGGAAAGGATTAACATCTGGACGAAAGAGTGGGTGGAAAACGGGATACGAGAATGGGAGTAGCAGTACACGAATGATGGGATGAATTTTTGAAAGGATAAAATGAAGCTTCATGTAATCTTCGTGTAGTAGGACGTACACGATCAACAGAATATAGCGTTCATAAAATTACTAGTGGAAGGTAAATTTTGTGAGCATCGAATCGAATAAATAAATTACTTTTTAACTTTGAATAAGGAGATGAGAAGTACCACTTCATTCGTATTTGTGCATGTGGTCCTGGTGATATGTTTAGATTGATAAATATGTTTGTAGTGCCTCGATACGCCTCTGAAGGCGAAGGAAAACATGACGCCCAGTTGGAGTATGCAATGTTGGGGCCACTGGCTTGACCTAGAAGCAAGACCGCCAGGCAAAGGTACAGTGGTGGAGTCCCCAATTGGCCCAAGAATGAAACAGAGAGTTAAGCAAGCAATTAAGGTAGTACATATTAAAGGGTAAGAAACATAGGGAAAAAGTAAAATACCGTCATGTGAAATTGTGCATAGCCAGTTGTTTGTTCGAAGCACCAATAATTTGGACTAAAAAACCCGTACTATCTGGTCTTCATCTATTGCGTCACCCCTAACAAACACTTTGTTCTCCCAGGATTCCAGTGCCAGCAGTGCCATTCCGCTTTTATTTATGGGTAAATGAGATATTTAGCCATCTCACCGACCAGTATATTTCAACTCAATGCTCCTGCTTTAATTGCGTGTAGTATTAAAAACCGCTTTTTAGAATTTAAAAGCTCTAAACTCCACAAAATCCCAAATACTATCTTTTTTAGAATTAGAATGGAGAAGAGAAGAGGACTGTTGCATGCATGACTTTACATAGGCATCACTCAACCCTATTAGTAGCTTGCCTTTGAATCTGTCCAGCATATTTGACAAAGAGGCTCTAACTGGCCAAATCAGATCATTTGAAACTATCCAACAATCAGTAAGGTAACTTCCATCTCATCATCGAAAGGCGTCACGCCTCGCTCTCGAATTCGTGCCAAAGTTGAAATGGCTTTACTCAAAATTATCACTCAGTGCACTGCTTTGGTGTTCATTCGGACGTGAATGAGCATGTCCAACTGGTTTGTGGCAACATGCTTGCAGGATGCACTGGCGACAGGTTGGAAACGCCTTACTGCCTACTGTTGGCAGGCACCATCTGTAGTGCGATTTAAATTTCTGGCACATTTTGAAAACTATCGGAGGGTTTTCAATTTCGGCATAGTGATCGCCCAGTTGGATGAGACCATTTTACACTGACCTGACTAATTCTGTATCGCATTTACAATTGGGTGGGAGCGTCAAGTGTTATGGCGACAATGGGGTCAACGATTTTCAAATTTGCCATGATTCTGAGGGTGATCAATTCAGAAACCCTAATGATAACTGTGCCTGAAAGTTGAGTAGCGAACCCTACTGCCCTCAACTGCTCTTCATTAAAACCCTCCATGTGAGGGACTCAACTTTAAAGTCGATCCTTGCCATAATGGGCTTTTGGTGTTAGAAAATGATTCAACCTGCAATTCCTAAAAAGGTACAATTGAAATCCAAACTGTGATGGGATTCATATTAAATGCTTGTCCATTGGCAGAGAAATACACTTAGGCCATACGTGTGGAATACATTTGTAAGGGAAGAAGGAAAGATTTTTTAGATGATGCTAAGGAAACAGCGCTGCTGTCTGTCATCTCACAGAGCCTATTACGCACATGAGTTGAATAGGAATAGTTGACGGATGGATTAATTTATTTCATTTAAAGTAGAGCGTTTCGATGATGTTCGACTTAAAACGAGGTCCACTACTTTGCTAAATAATGAGCCTACAACTGTAGACAACCAAGGAACCGAGGATTCAGTGAAATCACATTCAGCGTGAAGTGGATTTTTTCAGTTTTACTTTCAATTCTAAACACTTTTAACAATCTTTTTTAATATTTTGAGATTTGAAGGAGAGCATGTACGCCTAGTTAAGAAGGAAGAAAGTGGATCACGCAGCGTGCTCGCATGCAGAGTGCCGTGATGACCGCTATTTTTATGATTGCTAAAATTCTCATTTAATGGTGTCACTGTTTTGGTTATAAATACTGCCGCGGACTTAAATCCGCTCCAGACACTTTAATTTTGACATGTTTCCTGTGGATACAACGGGAATGTTTCAAATGCATCTCTGATATGCTCAAGCATATCTGACAAGAAGCTGCGAGACTTTTAACAGGTACCTCAGCTATAATGCCACTTCTTGGACATTATCTGGAATCGGGCCTGAAGTGGTACTATTCACGTGATCTGGGGAGTAGGGCAGTGAACTCGATGCACCAAGTCAGTGCTACTGATTTACGCCTTGGAGAGGAGATTTTTGCTGACTTTAATTTCACATCCCTATTTTAGTAGTAAGGTCCCACAAATGGACAAGTCATTTAACTGTTGGGCTGGCCCTCGGTGCAAATATTATCAAATCCATGAAAAACAATTACATCAGCGCATAGTTATGCTAGTTCGTATCTGTTCAATTGTCTTCATGAATACAGCGATACTGTGTTTATAACGTCGCCTTAAGTGTTACCATGAAATTGTTAATCCCTGGGTTAAAAACGAACTAGTTTAAGGTAAACGCTATAATGAGTATGATCAACTGCTTCGCGACAAACTTCAGATTTCCAGCAAAACGAATTAATAAGAAACCTCATAAAGTTTAAGAGGAAGCACGGAGGAATGGTGAGTAATTAATCAAAATATTGCATTAATCTTGCATGCCTAGGGTGTTCTGCAAGGGCAAAAAATGAACATAGGAAATGCAACTAAATTGTTTGCCTGGTGCCCAGGCTGTCCCGAGGGTACGCATCGCACATCCAATTGCCATCGCCTTGCCCGAAGCGGGGTCGATCGGCTGTCCGGCGATCACTTCCAAATGCCTTGGTGTGCAATGCGCTGACCTCATTCTGAATGGTTTATAACTATTCAACATTGCTTTTTCTTTGAAAGTAATGCATTTGACTGCATTCAAATGGAAACCAGCGTTTTAACAAAACTCGAAGCCTCCATCCGCGCAAGAGACTATGCACGTTGCAGTTAAGAGATGGTAGAAATGCGTATGCACATGTAGTTTGTCACAGGGCAATTCGATCTCTCTGCCAACTCCCTAATATTTTCAGATTTATAGAATTAATTTGTTTAGAACCACTTTACAAAACACACTTTGGTTCCTTGCGTAGAAGTCTGGAAGGTCTTTCAAATTAGTTGCTAATTTAGCCAGAAAACTAGCTGGGCTATAGCGTAGTGCCTTGAAGGTACTCCTACGGTCTTACCTTGCATACGCAGGTCACTTTAATCGCGTTGGATGCAAAAATGACCACGATACACACATTTGGAAGCATACATAATTCATAATATCGGCCTATTCAGTTCTCACTTGGCTACATATTCAAAATTAACAGCATTTAGGTTATTTTTTAACAAGACATGACATATTCTCGTGATGCAGTGAATGCTGTCACTGTGGCATATGCGACCACTTGAATCTACAGAATTTGAGGTTCAAGAAATAGACAGTAGCAGAGAAGTCCAGGTGGGGTGTTTGTTAAAAATTGCATGATATTTCGAATGCTAACCATAAAGTCACTAGAAAACCAGGAATTCTGCACGAGAGATAAAAATTGGACTCCCCTATAACCACACCAGTTTTTATATTAACTAGCTTCTCTAACGCCGCTCGCCCGTCCATTGTTTATAGCCACATTTTTAATGAGACCTAGCATTCCAAATTTCAATTCCACCAGACAATTTGCATCAAAACAGTGGTGCTGCACGTCTCCAACAGTAATTATGTCTTCAATTTTAACCAAAATCGTGTATCCACACGATAAAGGCTGGCTGTTACTGGCAAAATTAAATAAAACCACTGCTGCTAAACCACCAAATTTACAAAGGGTCATGTTTTTCAGGGCATCAGAGGACATGTAATTCAATAAAATGCATTAAAAGTTTCCGAAATTGAAGTGACGCTTCTTTATTTCTCTGTGCTCAACTACGTGCGATGGTGATGCTACGCCTTCAAGGTGTACTACAAGCACATGGAAGCGTTCGGGTGAGGGGAAAAAATGTAAGGAGCGCACTTCTAGTGAAATTGATGCTTTGAGCCTTTCAAATGCGTCAGATAGGCAGGGAAGCCACTGCTATATTAGTCGAAGAGTTGTCTTTACAGGGCAGTTGTTAGGACCTTTGACGATAGCATGCGGACTTGCTCAGTCCATTTCGCTGTTTCGGACTGAAATCCATTGTAAAAAAGTCCAGTAAATTGCATTTACGCATTGGTTAAACTGTGTGTAATTTAATAAGATTTTTGTCAAAACTATAACCCTTCCAAAGCAGTAATAGCATTGCGACTTATATGGGAAACCCATGTTTATTTTTAATTTTGGTGGCATAAACATTAGGTTCAAGTATTACAATTTTTAAAAACTTGTGGATGGAGAGGAATAGCCCATACTTCCACGAACTGTGAGGCATTTCAAGAGCTGATTAGCCCCCATTTTATCACATTAAACCATAAATACTTTTCAATAGTTTCAATTTAATGTCTCGGGCTTTCGGTCACTTTACAATGGCTTTACGACAAGAGCTTTCCTGGAAGCTTTCTGGGCACTTTCGCATGGAAGCGTTGAACTTAACAGCGATTTGATTAAAACCCAATTTACCTACTAACGTCGTCTCCTCAATTTATTGTTCTTAACTAACATTAAGGGTCATTGTGAGCAATTAAAAAGTAATAATTTCGACTATGAGTGAGTTCATCTGCACCAGAATTAACATTTTAAGATTTGCTGTCTCAAATTGCAAAGTCCATTGTAATTAACCCATTTGGGTCAACGAAACCCGCTCCATCGATACTTTTAGTTTGCTAATACACGCAGACAGAACCACCATCGTCTTTCTTCATTTCTCAATTACCAAATCGCTGCTAACCAACTCTATTTTAACTTACAGACCAAGGTAAACTGAGCCGTTAAGCACGCTTTATGCACCAATTTCAATCCCTGCTTTCAGCTGTTACTGCATTTAATTTCTTTATTTTCAGGCATTCTTTTCTAGAATTTCGAGCAACTTTCCTAGGAGAACGATGTTTAAGACATCTGAATCCATAAGTAGCTATTGGCCCCGCAACTTTTTATTTACTACTTAGGTACTCAGCTTTAAAATCAACATCCTCGGTTTTGTTGGAGGGCCAGACCTAGACTATAACCTTTATGAATGAGAAAGTAGCAACCATGATACTAATTATTTGTGAGCCAAAATTTCTTTCAAGATCAATTTAACTCCTGTTAAGGCAAACTTGTGAAGTTGTTGTGTGGGTGCGGATAAATGTAAGCATGTTTGTATATGGGAAAAGGTGGCATTTTGAAACGGAAAAACTTTAAGAACCTCAATAAGCGGAAGATGTTAGTCAGTATCATACAAAGTAATGGTAATGGATGTAACGCAAGCGTCTTAGTTACCATGGCTTCAGTGACATTCGTTGATCCGTACTCCAGCACTGTAGGCGTTGCAGCACCTTCCGTAGAGCAGCCCCATCAGTGACAGCTGCACCGCAAATATGGATCCGCAAGTGGCGATGAAGTAGGACCAAGACCCTGAAATCTCCACAGTGTACAGAATGACAGCTGTAAGAGTGAGCGGGGAACCGATGTAAAGGAGAGCCAGTCTCACGCCTCTCTCGACACCGGAGCGAGTATGGGAGCAGAGGTGAATGAAGTCGATAATGCAAACCACGGCAAGCATAGTAATTCCGATCACCAGACAACAGGTCACCGCTAACATTATGTCGCGTTTGGAGGCTCCCTCCTGAGTACACTTCTCAAAGAGACTGCCACAATGCCAATGAGGCAGGACCAGGGCAACACAGAGAGCGGCTAGAGCGAGAACGAGGATGGACAGTTGAAGATGTTTCAGTCCCATGTCTTTAGAGCCCTTTGAATTCACTTGCAGGAGAGATAGGTGTGCGCATACTTGTGTGCAGCGCATAAGCCAATTAGGAGGCACGGTGGTGGTGGTCGTCTCTGCCACCAATCAGGTTCCAGCTCTACGACACATGGTATTCCATATCTGCTGCGGCTTCTAATGCTGTGAAATGCAAATTAATATTGCTGCTTCTAGATGGTTTGTCAGTCTGCGTTTCAGTTTTTCTGTCTCGAATGCGTCTTTACGGGAAGTTGATTCGTAATGGGAAACCAGTTTCTCCAAGGAACACTTCAAAGTAGTTCACACTAAAACCGACAAGACCAATTATGGTAACTTTAAAGCAATTATTTTCACTTTGAGAACCTTACCGCTTCGATCATGCCAGTTTGTGTATATTTGATGAGTTGGTTATGAAGATCATGTGCATCCACAATCCTGACACACAGGTTTCAAACACATCTGCAGAGGTGATGTGGTGCGCACCGAACTAGGCCTACTCTTTTGCGCAGTCTTAGCGCCTGCATAGCTGCGATATCGTAGTATGGGTTAAATGTTACGATAGAATTCAGTGAATTTCAAAAAGCTCGTAGTACGCTTTATGAAACACAATCTTTGCCTGCCAAATTAATGTACTGAGGGAAATAAGTTTTGGATGCCCGTGGATCCAGTCCCTACTCACTTTAATACACCTTAGTATTCTGAGTATTTATACCCTTTTTTCTCTGAGAATTTATGTTTATTAATAGACATCAGTGTCTCATAAACGAGCCGCTTTCAACTAAAAGGCGATGAATTGAACAGGTGAAGGAAACCGAGATAACTATGGTAGTTGATTTTTCCCCAAGACCGCGGTAATGCTTCACTACTGTGGTCGCCTGGAAACCTTTGGTCTTGTTCAATCAAAGAATCCTGCTCATTGAATTGTAGCTAAGTAAAGTGGTATAAATTCGCCAGGAAACGCTCTCCACCCACGATGAGGAATCGTGCCGCCAGTCGAGTTGGCGCTTAAGTGCTGCTGATCCATGATAGTGGCAGAAATTACAAAAGATTTTTCTAACTAAACCTACAACTTAAGTGTGCAGTTTGATGCTGCCTCCAGTGCTTATAAGTGCACATTCATCCGGTTTCCCTTAAAACCCTCAATTTTAATCTTCTTTAATGCATAGCATTTGCATGTCTTCACCTTGAACTTCTGATCATCCGTCCTCTACACACTTTCCTCCTAAAATCTTCTCCAGGTTACACTTTAAAGGTGCCAATAAAGTCTTACCTTGTCACATCACCGACAACTTGAGAAGAAGCAATGGCTGAGAAGTGGACCACCACCGATGATAGATTTTAGTCGGATAGGGTGAACTTCTATTGCACCACCTATTTAAAGGAGTTAGGACCCGCTGCACGTTGAAAGAGTCTTAACGCTGTAATAGCAGAACCTCCACTGAGCGTGCGTGAACGTGGCACCACTGACACCGCAGGTCTAAGTTAGAGTGGCACAAGCCTGTGGACCATCCCCTTCAGAAGTAGCGGTCGCATTCTTTCCATGGAAATAACAGTATCTTGTCTAAACTTTCTTGATCAGCAAACAAAAGCTGATAGGCACCCTTTTATTCCATCATTTGTCGTTTTGATGCATAGCTTTACAGGTATTTTCGGTACTCTCTACTGATATTCTTTATTTGCATGCAATTATGACATGCCACCCTGAGATACCTGGGTAAAAATATGCAAGTTCACACAGCCTAGTATTTCTGCACTTACCTAAGCGTGCTCTTACCAACAGCTATTGAAGCGTTCCAACAATGACAACTTGGAAAGATCTGTTTATAGGTTAAAGCTGTGCATGTGAATGTGAATGGGCATTGCTCACTTTCTTAGTAGTTTTATAATGATTGAGAGATGGCATTATTAGTGAAACTGAGTTGCTATCACGGGCACCGATGGTAGGCAGAAAGTGTGTCCTACTACAGCAGATCGGTGCATAGATTGCTGGCCATTCTACACACCGTTAGGCAAGATGACAGGTCACCCTAGGCCAAAAATGCTTCCCAAATATTTACCCACCCCTGGAATCGGTATGCAAATTTAATCCGAGACTGTACTGAAAAGTTAACGCATTTTCAAGGGCCTTAAAGTTTTTTTGGAAGTCTTGCTTATACCTTAAAAATCTCGTATTTGGGTTCCTTAACGAATAATCTCGATGACATCTCGATAGTGTGAGTAACAAGTTTATTTCTTGACCAATTCTAGTAAGAAAATACTGACGAATTTATTTTCTTTAAACCACTTACAGAATCAAAGCAACACGAAAGACTTTACACTGGTAAATTACCTGAAGTAGATTCGCCTCAATACCTCCCGATAATCCTCATTTGTCCATTTTTGCTCATCTTTGAGGTCAGAACCAGTGTAACAGCAATGGACAACAGCATCAAAGGTCTCTGCTCCTTGGTTCATAATCTGACAGGCATAGTCATCTGTGGCAAAGGCGTTGTCATGCCCCAGGTTGAACGGGGCTTTCAGGATATCGGGTCCAGCGGCTAGAGGAAATGTCAACTCTCCGATCTTGGCCCGTACAAGGAAACAAAATGCTCTTGTGAGGCGCGTTTCAAGGCTTAGAATCACAAGGAGCACTGTGAAGGTCATGAAGAAAGACATTGAAAAATCGATATTACGAAATTCAAGTGAATGATGTTTCATAAACTCCAACTTTAGCATTGCAAATAGCGCTTTGAACGAAAAGCCGTTTTTAAAAAGCTTCGCATTGTAATCAGATATAAATTGTAAATGAGAGCTCTGCCAAAAAAATGCGATCCAATCTGTGAAAACAAATGGGATGAAAAGAGTGCTTTTTTTGTATTCTTTGAGAAACTTTCGATTGGCAATGCAATTAATGAAAGGCAACCTCACACCCCCACTTTCCGAACTCCCGACTCCCAGTTTGTGGGAAGCCAATCGGTGATAAATGAACAAATATGTGCAAAAACAGATCTGTTCTGTCTTGAGTGTTTTCAGGATGGTTAGCATTGTGGGAAGCCATTCGAATAGTGGGAGGGCTCATTCGATGCAGTACATGATCGCTTTGCAATTTGACCCCACGGATATAGCATCTTACTAGAAGATTTGAGTAGGGTGGTTCAAAAAGGTCTAGGTTTCTTAAAGGAGTCTACATTTACGTCAAAGTTGGAATTCAATAGACAGGACGTTTTTGAATCGCTTCATTTGCGGATGGAGATAAAGAGGCGAACTCCTTGTCACTTTCACTCAACAGTTATCTCTGGTGACTGCGGTACTCCTTTTGCATGCTACCAGCTACCTTGGTCCTGTTATACCTCTTTCATCCAACCCACTTCTTCACGTAAATGCGCCGCATGTGCGACCGCGTCGAAAAATTTGGGAGACCTGTGTGAGTGACTCGGGTAGCATGGATTCAACGTAAAAGCATTTTAAGTCTTCTAATGTCAGAATCCCCCTTGCATATTAAAGCTTGCTCTTAATGAAATATCCTTTCTCTAAGTCGATTGATTTACCAACTTACTTTGTACTTGCCAAGAAGGCGTCTATTTGAAGCAGCCCCTTCCTGACTAGACGCAGACTCATGATTTCCACTTCCATAAAGCATTCTGCCTCTAGAAGTCAAAGGATAGCCTGCAGTCAGTCACCCCACTCCCGGCTGTAGGTTTCCCTAATTAGAGAAACAATTGAAGGAGAGGCAGCATCTCCCATCTCGTCCTAAAGTACAAAATTTGGCCTCCTAGCAGGTAAGTTTTGAAGTGCCGAATTTTGTATCGCCTTGTAGAGTTAAGAGAAAGAAATCCTCGTGAATGATTTATGCTGGCTGATTGGCATCAGGTATTAACAACTCTCATCGCAGGTCACCATCCACACAGCAGCCTTCTGTGCGTGAAGTGAACCACCTCGAAACGACTAAAGTGCTCCCTCAAATTCGCTACACGAAAGTGTTTTCTTATCGTGAGCCACTCACCAAGCCATCCTTTCCTAGAGCTGAAAGGCAAACTGGTCTTGGAAGCTCATTGTTAGCCGTTAACGAATGTGAGTGAAACCCATCCAGTTAGACTAATCCATGTCTTCCCCAGTTGTTGGTAATCGAGACTAACTGTTTCATCACTCACGTTAAACGTTACTAGGGGTTATTCTTGTTACGCTGACATCAAATTGACATGTAAATAGCGGCATTCCTTATCAAAAGTAGTATTCTCGAATGCAGTGCAGTTCTCCTTGTCAGGATCGAATTGTTTATACAAACAAGTTGTAGCCAGTACATCCTGAGATTAAATCTTCCCCAAATGCTACGCACACTTCATACAATGTTTCTGTAGCTTCGCAAACGAACTTAAACTTACAAAACCGATAAGCTGGAGTCAAACCACGTTCAACGGATAACCTATGGTAGTGGGAGCAAAGTGTTAGGGGGCGCAGCAGAAAGAAACCTACCAACAAGCTTACGCATCTCCAATGCTCCGTAATGTATAGCGTCAAATGATCTTCACAGGTCTCAATTCAAAATGAATAAAATGCAGCAAGCCTATGCAGAAAACAAGATCTTCGCTAATGCAATCGCGCAACTTTGATTTTCCTCTTCAGACGTAGGTTGACCTAAGCACGAACCGCTCATTCATTTTGCTATGAATTAGTAACTAGTTGTGAGCTTGAATCCTGTAGAGTTTCCAATCATAGTAATAAGGAGAGAAAAAACCCGATGGAGATTACTTTATTTGGGGGCGAGAATGAGTCAACTGGAGACACGGCGCGCACGTACGCGGGTGCTACTTGACCACCAAAGTCTTGACCTTATTGCAATTACTAGCACATTTAAAGCCTGTCAATTGGTAAATCGGGAGGATCGAACGAGAGCGCAAATTCGAAATGAACCGCGAAAAAGGAGACTTTTGGGGAATGGAAACGGGAGCGTTCCTTGGGTTTGCCGACATCGCCAGCATCTTAGAAGGGTTAAAATGAAGCGAACACGAAAAGATAATTGCGGACTCAAATATTGGAAGAGAAAAGTAACTGGGCTTTATTTTCACCCAAAAGTACATAAACGACAGTTAAGAAGTGTGATCCTCACTCCAGCAACCTGAGCAGTTCACTTGCACACCTTCGAATGGACGCCTGCGCGATTTTGCACTGCTTCCAGAAGTGCAACACATCGCGAATCCGTTCCCAACCCACTAGTACATCCACGTTCGCCTCAGGGGCCTCACCCGTAGTAGCTGCGTTCCCAATGAGACAGGCACGGCGCAGTCGTAGTGCGGCCTCCGCCTCCACACTTATTGGTGTTCCTTCGGTAGGGCCGGGAGCAGAGGATATCACAGCGGTGCCAAGGGCGATGAGGAGTCGAAGCGGCACCTCTGGCGGGTAGTGGGTGACTGCTTCCACACCTTGGGGAGCAGTAAAGAGCAGGAGGCTGGTTGCCATTCGCACGCACAGCCCCGGCAAGCCCCTCAGGGTCGGTATTGCAGTGACGATGGTGCTGTGATTGCCAAATTTTTGGTAAGCAACAACGGCTAGGTTATGTACGAGGGTTGCTAGAGCTACCTAAAAGGGAAGATGGGTACAATTTGGATTATTTTCTGCTTTGCTTTCGAAACATTTCATCGTTATAGACGGTTTAATCGAGAGAAGTGATGAACTAAAACATCGCCTTATCACCTTCAAATAACTAAGCGTACCGAAAGCCAAACTGGCCTTATGAAAAAGCATTTCATTGGTTAAAGGAAGGATACTGGGTTTGATTTCCCCAACGTATTCAAAATTTTTTAGGAATAAGAACATATCAATGAGATGCTTTTGACTGTAATTAATTGAACGAAATGGAGTACAGGAAAGGAGCACCTCCACTACCGTAGCTTTTGCCACGAAAGTGGGGATAGTGGAAGAAAAGTCGGACATAAATATTTTGTTTTATGATGAGATAACGTGTAGTGCGTTGACCTCAATGTTATTATCGAATTTATTCCAGTGTAACCACTATGCTTCTTGCATTGCCTGCAAAAATGACCGTGCTGCCATGTAGATTAATTTAACTGAGGTTCATGCAGTAGCACCAGGAGTCATCTCACTTTTTGGACTACTAAAGCGAGTTCTGCGGCATAAAAATACTATTATAGGAGAAAAAAAACGAGAAAAAGAAAGGACTTCAGGCGGTGCTATTCATAGCAATTAAGATATTGCCCTACTCCTTTCTTATCACATCGCACCAGTGTTAAGACTGAAATCAAAATCTCATCCTAATTTACATCAAGCCCATGGGAGATTTCGTGGCACATTTAATTGATCAAACAGACTGCTTCTATGGGTACTCACAAGCGCGGCAAAACGTAGGCTCCATTTTAATGCGGCAAAAATGAAACAAGAAACACAGGTATCGAACTAACCATCCTGTTTATCATAGATAACAACAAAGTTTTCCTGTAAAAAAACCTCCTATTAAGCAGCTTAATGATTGCAAAATCGCAACATTGTCCAAATATGTCTAGAATAGGAAGAGCCTTCCTACCAAATAATGCCTAATGGCAAGATTAGTTTTACGAAAGCAACAATTGTGCACAGTGGTGTTAAGTTAGAGAACTCTTAGTTTTTCACCTATAAACATCTCAACCATGTCTTATCTACACAACTCCGACATCACCATGTACTAATCCGATTGACTTGGCTCTCGATTCAACAAACAGCACAAATACACCCACCAGGTGATTTTTCTTTTTATCAAAAATATCCAAGGCAGGCGAATCGAAGAGTTTGACAAGATGTCTGGCCTCATCGAAGACGAGGAGTAGAGAGGGAGGTACGGAGGAGCCAACCTTCACTCTATCAGCGTCTGAGGCGATTGCGTTGGCCATGAGACGGAAGAGGAAAAGGACGCAGTTCACCTCAGCCGGAGAGAGAGTTGAGACGGCGGAAGCAATCATCTTCATATGGCCTAGACCTGAAGTGCGCAAGATGGATGCCCACGCCACCGGTTGAAAGATGGCGTCTGAGGCACTGTGCCAACGGACTAGGCATCGCAACAGGTCGAGGAGGGGAAAGGCCAGCTCTGAAAAGGATTTAGAATTTGAGTGGATTGCAGCATTCTCAAAGACAAATGCAAAATAGTTGGGTAGGTCCTGTGATGTTTAAGCCAGCCGGTAATTTTGGGTTCACAAAACTAAGAGAACTAATTTTAAGCAGCGAAGATTGCACTCATTTACTCCCACTGTCCTCTGATACGCTCTCATGCTCCCCTCAGCACTTACTCGATACCTGGAAAGCGGCTTCTACACGGCAACATTTGCCTCCATTCTCGCATCATTCTGTGATAGTCTGTTTTGCTTCAACATTGGTGTTGGTGCCCAACGTTCACTTGGCTCTCGAACTTGCATGTGTTCGTGCACGATAGTTGTGCTTACCATCAGCCCAGACAACCTCGTCCTCTGTTCAACTTCACCTTTCGGTCTCGTCACTGCAATCAAGACGTACATACGGTCCCCTTGGCAGGTTTCACTCCATCCCGACGTCGCACTGTTGAGTAGCTGGGCGTTTCATAGCCGCACTGTAGTCTGTGGTCGCTTTGAAGGCCCCTGTGCATGTTCATGGGTTCTACGCCTTGGTTCTAAGTAAACCTCCCTCGTCACCACAAGCTGTTGCATGCATACGCCGCCACTCACCTGTCAACCACATTGGTGGTTTCTAGTTTGATCCGAGGTAACATGGATCGACAATGAATAACAGAATGCACTTAATGCCCACCGCTACTTTAACATGCCTACTTATGCCGGTAAAATGTCGAGTTCTGAGTTGATTGGAACATCCCCTCGTACGAAACCGTTCATTAATATTAACAGATTTCAGCTGTCGTCTTGACAGCAAATCAACCCTCAACTAAATCGCTCGAAAACGGTTGGGGCAAGTTAACGAGGAGAAGGACTGGCTGAAAAAGAGGCATCGGTTTTGGATGCAGCTAGGAAGGCGAATATCGAATTTCCGGCCCAACAGTCATTGAGTAAATTCGAATTGCATAAAATCGTCTAAACTTTCTTATGACCAATCTTTTGACTGAATCGCTTTTACCAATAGCAAAGGCACCAATCCATTCAGTGGTTAAATTTTGTGGATTGTGAGTTAAAAACAGAAAACTACCCTTGTGAATCTGTTCAAAGATGCCTAAAAATTTCGTTTAGTTCACTTGTGATGTTTGCATCCATTTCCATAGATCAGAGCCGTACTGATTCGCTTCAGAACATGTCCGTAATGAATTTTAATGTTTGAAAGCTTCCTTTGTTAGGATAATGCGAGACGATAGTAAAAAACTACAATCACCCGAAAAGTCGTTTTGTAGCGACAAGGTCAAAATAAAGAAAAGTCGCTGGAAAATATAAGTAAATCTATTGTCAAATTTGATGGGTTGTTCCGAGGAATGCAATCCCAACCCCATCGCCCTAAACAATTATTCAATACTAGTGAAAACCAGGTTACAGCCTATTTGCTAGACCAAATTTGGCAAAGATTACTCGGTAAGTCATACCTAAGCATTGAGAAGGCACTACGTTGAAGGTTCCAAAAGATGATTAAGCGAATTGAATTTAAAGCTCCGGTCCCCGTAAATTTGCAGTGCTTAAGTATTTTCTGGGCTCAAGAAAAGTGGTTGAACGCGTACTGTGACGTTAAGCAAAGCTCCTCATAAAATATAAACGGCTCAAAAGGATAGGATATCACTGCGTTAGACAAAAAACAGAGTGCGCCCCTCCATTGAAATTTATTAATCCAATTTACTTAAGTTAAAGTTCCAGAAATTATTCATGCTTTCAAAATTTCCCAGGAAGAAGTGAAGAAGTGAAGCGCGCATTAATACAGTAAGAGCTAATTAAGTAGAAGTTCTCCTTCAGAATCACATGAATTTGACCCTTGTAGATTAAATAAATACCGTGGTTTTGAGTAACCTATATAAATTATAAAAACCACAAAAAGACTACATCTAAACCACTTCATTCAAATCAGATGAAAGTGGAAGTGCAGTGGAAAATGTTGATAACGACCATGTAAGTTTCGATGCACACAGCAAATATTAAAGTTCACCAAGCAACCAGCATAGAGACATGGGATTATTCTGAAGCAGTAAACCAAAATGATGAAATTTAAAATGTAGCCCAGTTGGTAATGGCACGAATAGAAGTAATGCGACAATAATTTATGACCTCAATGAATAACGTTGCTACCAGTGGACATACCGCTTGGCCACAGTTCAATAAGCTCCAGAATAGACAGCGTTAGATGCAGAGCATTCTCTTCCGACATCTCAGAGCTCATATTTTCCACTAAACGCAGTGTTTCGACCGAGAGGCCCTTTGGAGCAGTCGCGTTGAACTCTTTCAGCTTCGCTAACGAAGGAAATTAGAAGAGAATTTCAGCTAGGAAATATAGATCAACTATTTGGAATGCCCCGTAGGGAGGAAATATAGCGCAAACCAATGCCATATAATAAAAAGCTAGCAAAGAAGCACCTTCATCAAGTTGTATTAAACAATTAAGTGTGGACCTAATTTATGAATTGAAAGCTCTATCCTTATTCAATTTTGTTTCAAATCATGCAGCTATGTTATTTAAACTCGCTGTAGCCCATTAACGAGATTTTATAGTTAAACAGGAGAAAAGATGTTTAAGCAGCCTGACTGGAAGCAACATACGAGAAAGGGCCTCAATTCACTTCAATTTCATAAGTCATGAGTTTGCCAACGCCAAGAGCGTTAGCTGAGGTACAATATAATCGGTCTCAAGGAGCAGTGTTGTGGAGATTATGATTATACTTCACAGTTAGTGAATCTAGAACCATGCTATACTTTATTTACATTATTAGAGTGTTCAAAAAACGGAATTTTCATTTTCAGAGTAAGGGACAGAATTACAAAATCGCCTCCATTTAACATAACTATTCGCTCGTGTTTTCAACGTCCATTCACAATGAAGGCAAAAGCCAACTCACACAGAACCAAGTTGACATTAATAGCCTCCAAAGTGATGAATTTTTCTGCAGGGAAATGGATGTCGGGCTTTTGATTCGTCGACCCGGTTGGAACGTATCGACCAGAGCCAGTGAACGGATCAAAACACTCATTCCCACCACCCTTGCTAATGCCAGAGTCATCCAGGCCGGCCTGCTTAATTATGTACTTTGCCACTGTGTCCAGGTAGTCCTGTGGTAAGTTATGTTTGTGCAAAAATGCTTGTGCTACCACCCAGGGATCGTCCATCTTGTTGAAGGGCAATTTAACCGCTGGCATATTATCAGAAAAGTCAACAGTGAATACGTAATCATACTCCTACAATAAAGGAGAAAAGCAATGGCCATGGATTTGGAATGGATAAGTTGGAAAATAACAGTTAGGAGTGGGTAGAGGAAACACTGACCTTGCCCTCGAAAAGAATGCGGTTGGACCCAGAGGCGGAGTGCTCCGCAGAGCCCACAACGTCACCGACCTTCACCCATCTTGACTCGCCCGTCGACCACTGGTAGCACACCACACCCGACTCCTCCCGGATTACCATTATCTGGCCCTCGCTCTGGCCTTTCAATTCAAAGTAAAAAGAGTGTCTACTAACAGAAACGCAGTAGAAATTTACATCAGCCCTAGCTTGAGCTTAATTGCACATACCAAAAGGATCTACTTATGTGGAGGGCCATCAACAGATAATTTAAAGCAAAGCTACCGCCGACGCCAGCGAATTTACTTCTACGAGCATGGCCAAAAAATGTCGGAAGCCTTTTATTATGACATGATTTCTGCAGCATTACCAGTAAGCAATTATTTAGCCATCGTTCTGCATGGCCAAAAACTTTTGTTGAGGCAGCACAGCACCTCAGTTCCCGAAAACAATCAACCAAACCAACAATCAAAAGATCTCATCGAGATCTAAAAGACAACCTGTTAAACCCTAACAGTCAAAGTGAACATAAAAATTTAAAGTCAAGCTATTCAACATTTAAAAAATACTGGGCATGACTTCAAGGAGTAGGACATTTGAACGCAATGCCATAATAGTTCCACAGACATTCAGCTAAATCAATATACAATGTTCAAATAAGTAAGTGGTGGAAACTACCATTTACCAGGAATTGTGAGCGCTTCAATGCCAGGCAAATTGTGCCTGTCAAGCTCACCAAGGGTACCCTCAGCCACACGAAAGGAGGCCAGTTCAGCGTCGTATGCTTCTAGTGCTGAGTCCGACGCCTGACGTTCAGGGATGCGCGAAAACAGACGAATCCTATTATCGCTATAAAGATGAGACGATATAGTGAGAGAATTTATTAAACCAAACCCCGAGAGAGGGCACCCGAATAACTCACCTGCATCCGACAGCGATATCACCATCGATTGTGACCACCACACACCATGCAGTCTGACAGGGTAGGGAGATAGTCTGTTGACACTCGAGCTGCTGCACCGAGCTAACACCCACTTCCGGGACGGGCCAGACACGAACTGTCCTGTCTTCTCCAGACGAGGCAATGAAATGATGAGTCGGATCAACGGCCACGGAGTAGACAAAGCTTGTATGACCATAAAACTCCGCGATGCAAGTCCCAGAGTCGAGACACCAACAACGCAGACTTCCATCATTGCTAGCCGAGAGAAGACGATCGGCATCAAGGAGAGCCAGGGAACGGATGCAGTCTGTGTGACCTCTGAGAAGTCTTGTGGGCGTCACTGATTCGTGAATGAGGGAACCTTGACGGAGCGAGACGCTTGGTATGCGCCAAATAGCTACTACCGCATCTGACGAGCCCGTGGCGATCAGATATTCATTCGGGTGGGGCTGTGGTAGGAAAATGACTGCCCATATTGTCGTCCCTGGACCTATAATAAAGCCACTCGAGCAAGTTGAGAAAAAAGTTAAAACTAACACGAATATACCAAAAGGGCTTACGTTTGAGTTGGCCAATGCAAGAATCGTAATTCCATAGCCTTGCTGTGGAATCCCATGAACCACTTGCAATAAGACCATCAACATTGGAATCAAGTGTGCAAACTAATGGGTAAAGCTACAAACTTAATTCAAACAAACCTGTATCAGTATGACCATGAAGGACGAAAACCGGATCGGGCTCGTCTTCAAAAAAAGCCCGAATAAGATTATCATTTGAGCCTGTCAATATAAGGCCGTTTGGAAACGTTTCTGTTGGTTTCGCATATACTACTGTCGTTACATAATTGTCGTGTTTCGCATACACTTTGCCTTCACTGGTATTAGCTGTCCTTCTGAAATGGGGAAAAAGGGTTCCGCTGATAAAAAAGTGAAACAAAAACACATCACGCACAGCTTGAACTAAGGACTAAAATCTTAACTCATCAAACATATTCCCAAGCTAATACTATGTTTAGATGAAATATGTTTATACAATCAAAATAGGCATACTTATCAAGTTTCCAAGACCGAATCGACATGTCTCGCGAAGACGAGACAAGTGTGCCATCTCGAAGACAACAAAGTCCCCTTACGTCACTCGTGTGTCCAGTGAGTTCACCTCGAAACTTAAATACGCTCATTTATAGAAACAGTGACCAAGACAAAAGCCAGATGTACTTGCAATAGGCGGCTCTCTAACTGATAGCTCAAAACAAAATTTGCTAATTCAAAATTTGTTTTGAAATATATTGCTTCATGTTTAAAACACTGCGATTTAGCAGGTTGTAGTGGCTGTGAACGCTGCAAAAAGGTGCTTCAACTTCGCCATGACTGTTACAAATCTCATTGATGAAGTTACAAGTCAAAATCAAGCTGAAAATTTGTACATAGGAACAATGATAGGGTACGATTTGTGTTTGTGCACTGAAGCCGGTTAACTAAACGGTGTTGTTTAGAACAATATTTCCAAGGAACAACGATGTATGCTAAGGGGGCGTTCAGAAACGCGATGTTGAGTAGAACCATTAGTCTTTTTTGTAGTAGATTATGATGTTCAGCAATCACGTCTGCACTTCCTCACTGCAAGTAGCTTTTTTGTATCTCCGTTGCATTAGTAATACTTTGCTTGTTTGGCTGATTTTTCCGGTGACGATCACATGAGCGGCTACATTGCCCTAGCCGAGTGGGCCGGCCTCCGGGAGATACTGCCGAACACATGCATTCTGCTCTAGTAATATGCCTTCTTTTGTCTTCAAGGAGGTCTCAACACGCTACATTTTCTACATACGCTAGCGGCGATAAGATAATGCGGAAACGCGACTTTAAAAAATTGCTTTTGCCTTGTAAAAATGTAGGAAGCGTTAAACACTACTGTAGCGTCCCGAGACTCCCTTTAAGGTAGAATACATGTATTCTGGAAACAGAGGACTTGGGGGCTGTTGGCACGCCCCAAAGGCCGACCAACCGACTCAGTACAATATGGCCACCCAAGTGACCGAAACCGGCAGTTCGAACAAACAAAGCATTACACTACCTCTACACACTGGAACCTTTCCATCCAGCCCGGTAATATAGTCCAGAATTCCTTTAGGAGGAACGGGGTTTTTCAAACCACATAATCCATTTCGCTGGGTATGCAAGCTTGGAGATTTTTCCGAAAATAGTTTGAAATGCATTTAATAATTACAATTGCTGAGATTTTATTTAAAGCTGTAATGTGTTTTTTGTTTGTCCAATTTTCGGATCCGAACGTTATCTCTTGGTTGGTTGTACTGCCTTCCCCGTTTGGGTTAGTCTCGTGTCGGTGGCCTCAATTTACTCTGCTGTCAAGTGTGTATTTTCTGCCTGAGTATTATCTTTTTTCTTCAGGGAGGTCTAGGAGCGCTGCGTTGGTGGTAGCGGAAGGCAAACGCGACCTTAAAGTAGAGGACTTTCATCCGGATTTCCACGATTTTTGACAAGTTTTAGCTTGTGAAAGAAGTGCATTTGTCACGGATGGGCAAATTGCTGACGTTCCATAACAGAAGGATTGAGAATGACGTCCACCTTCAGCAGCCACCTTAGTTCAGTGTTCTGCACGAAAGCTATTAGCAACGGAAGCGATGTTGGCGTGAACCATCGGAAAAGTTTCGTTTCTGAGTTGCCCTACTGTACCCGGGTGAAGATGGAGATTAAGTGAACGGTCATTCGTTTGGCCATATTACCTTTATCGGGTGGGTGGACCGGCCTTTGGGCTATACCAGTGGCCCAATTTCCTCTGTTACCGAGTATATGTATTGTGTCCGTGTATTATGTCTTCTGTTGTCTTCAAGGAAGTCTCCGGGTGCTGCATTATCGGTTACTACTTGTACGTACTAAGGCTTTGTGTTAGCTGCTAGGATGTTGCAGGACACTTGGCTTCGTGTGACGTCAGTTCCCCCTATTTTACTTTATTCAGTCCGTTTCACATCCTTTTACCGAAGTACGTCAAATGCGAAACAAATTTATGGTTCAAGAATTTTGGATGTTCTGTTTCACTCCCACCTTCGAAGCGCTACACGTTTCTCACGCCGAGCTTACGATCAACACGCTTAGCAGTATGCTGTGGTGTAAGATGAAGCTTAGCTTGACCCGTTTATCAATCATTTGGTAAGTTTACGGGAGAACACTCGAAGATTTACCATGAACGAGGGTACTCTTCTATCATCCCTTTCGTTGAGCTTGTTCTCGTTACTGCGTTGTCGACTCTCAGGTGGAGGCATATTTTGCTCGTTACTAACTCTCCGGCAAGCTTGTTATCCCAATAAATTTCCTTGAGTTCTTTTATGGTAAAACGAAATGCAATTTTCGGCTGCTCACAGAATCAGTTTCTCTTGACTTTAAAGAATGGATCAAACAGCTCCAAAAAGGGATGATTTAAAGGAGGACTGAGTCTTAAGAAAACTAAACTTCCCTCCTTTAAAGTTCTTACACTGTTCAAATATTTTCTCAAAATACGCCACTCAAAGTACAATTCCAGGGTCTTCTAGTAAGGTACCTATGGGAATCGTGCCCATTATCGTGGCGGCACACGTGATCTTTTGGTGGGACCAATCTATCTTATGACGAGGTTTTTCTATCTCCAATGCATCCATTTAGTGCTTCATTAACGCAGTTGAGGCTGATGCTTTTCGATGTCCAACTGTACAGCTAGTAGCCTAAAATGCTCCAGCTAGCCTCCGTCCAACTTACCAAGGTGACAAAAGGAAATCAATTTTTAATAACCCCGTCAAGATATTCGCATCCCAACCTATGAAATGAAGTTGCCTTTGTAATTGCTCAAAATGTATGCGAAAATCCGTAGTGATCTGTTCACTTCAGCTAATACGGAGCGGCGACTAGCCGTTTGAATATCAGCGAAGTTCCCGGCTTGGTAAGTCGTTCCAAATTGGGATTCGTTATGCAAATATGCTTTTTGGCGTCTTGCATTCTCTGCGATCATTTAAATGGAGAGATTCTGTTATTTCTCGAATACAATGGTAGCCTGTGTAGAGGAAATATTCTCTCACATTGTCCAAATTCAGCAATATTCTATAATTCCTGTGAGTAACCATTTATGCTGCTACTTCCGTGCATGCGTAGCATGAAGTCGTAGTAACAAATGACAAATTCAAGTAAAATTCAGGACTGGCTTGTAGCTACTGCAGGATGTTTAGGCAGCTGATAACACTCGCTAGTTTTGCTCTGTTGGAATAGCAGCATCATCCCATTGAGCGTTATTTATTGCAAAGTTGGAAGCAGAATGTCTAATGAGCAACACACGTCTATTCTACAGGCTTCATACGCCTTGGCACTACATGTCATGATTGCTATGAATTTCTTGCTGAGGTTGAATGCGTTAGGCACTTCATTGAGTCCGTGGTTTATTGTTAAAACCGCCTACCACTGCAAATCTGCCAACCACATTGACATGTACCTTTTTGTTTCGTTACGCGTTACATTCATTCTTCATTTCCTCTTTAAAGCATCTTCCAAACCTATCAAATGGTTGTTGATATGAAAGGCAGCAAATTTCTCTTGCGACATAATCTAGTCCCTACACTTCCTTGAAATACTGTCATGAAATCTAAAACAGCACAAACTTTTTGCCAGCGGAGATTCTCACGACTCACTTCAGAGCCTCCAGGATGTTTTCAAGACTCACATTGGAACTATCTGTTGTGCACTTAATGTGTTTATTGGGCTGAGATTTCCCATCTTCACCGTAGCTTATGTTTGTGTTCGAATAAAGAGGCTTGCGTTCAGCTTAGTGAAATCCGCACCTGCTTATTTGACTGCGGGGCTTAAGTCAGATAACATCTCAAAATTATTGTTTCCAGGTCTAGACCTTGGGGGTCCAGTAATTGCTAAGTTGTTTATTTGAGACAGTGAAGTCAACGAAACCGCTGTATTGATATCCACTAATCCAGCATAATGGAATTGATCGAGTCGTCAATTCCACCACCTTGGACCCACCAAAAGCCACATACTAACATATCGGGAGTAGGTGCGCCAATGAGTTTAAGCACTGTTGGCTGCATTGTCACAATTTTCCTTGGTAAGTCCTCAGCAGACCCTCATAAATACGTTCCCTAATAGGTACTCACATCTATATTTTTCGGCACATTATAGAGACATTTCATCACAACTTGTATTTTAAAATCACTAGGATGCAGTCAGAAGGACCCATTTCCAGAAGGCACATTTAAAATTGGGTTTTCATACAGCCGAATGGCAGCAAAATAGGTGATTTCGTGCCCCATACACAACCTACTCCGACCTACCTATTCCCGATTCTTACACTGCAGTCATTATTCATCTATACGTCTAAAAGGGGCTCCTGTGAAGTGCTGCTGCTTGCTGAATTCGGCCTTCCTAACCCATCGGTGGTAGTGAACGCGCATGCCGAATTTGCCAGGACCAAGTCCAAGCACTACAGCGCTATGCCAATTGTTAATTTAGCTCTCAGCTTTGGTAAAGGGGCCACTTAGAAATGACATTTGCTTTTTATCGTCCGTTGGAAAATTACTAAAGTTCGGAGCGATCTCAGCCGTGGAATTATACGAACTCGCGATACCCCCTCCACCTCTCTATCAGCTGAAGGAAACTCAGACAGGTATGGCTAGGCGGCGGTGAACTAAGAACAATGGTAGAGAGGAGTATACGCTAGACCATGTCCCTTCGATTAGCTGTGGACATGCGTGGCGAACAGCATGTTACATCGTCCCTCTAACACAGTTCTCAAATCGGACCAAACTCCAGACCCACTCGACTTGCCAATAGGGACCAGTAACGTTATAGCCAAACATCATATTAGTTGCATGGAAATTTGATGACTAGCAGGAGTGTCCTGTGGCCGCCTTTCTTACAGCATTGACCACGTTACGATGGCTGAAGCGAAAAGTTGAGCAAGGGGAACGCAGGAGTCGCAACTCAAAAGAGAGGAGCCACGAGACATGTCGATCGTTTGTTTATCCCTCTATTTTGGTAAAGGAACTACCCAGGAGGTAAAAATGTACTACGTTTTACATTTAAGTGGTGGAATGGCCTCTGAACTATGCCAGTAGCCTACAAGCCCTTCTGCAGGTTCACAATACATATTCTGCCCGAGCGTTGTCTTCTTTCATCTTCAGGGAAGTCTCGGGACGCTAAAAGCAAAACATGAAACATCTCGTCATCCCTGTTTTCCAACATAAACTTATAGAAGTGACCCTGACTTTGACCCAAGTTTGGCGTTGTTTAGTTAACTCAGCCAATAAATCAATTGACGTACCAATACAAGTTCAAAAACTGCAAAACACTGCAACACGAGTCACCATTACCGTAGACAGTCTTGGTCACTAAAAATAGACTAGTTGGCTACATTTGCCCCCCCCCCCCCAATAATGCAATGTTTCCATAAGTTGACACAAATGAAAATGTCCCTCAATAATGCAGTGCTGTGGGGGACGGTGCAAAAGCTTCCAACTGCGCTTCTGTATTTGCCTTCAAGTCACATCCGAACCGATTTCCACGGGCTCGGTGCTCAACCTCAAACACCGGGAAACAAAGAATTCAGTGACTCCACTACTCCTCCTGAATAAGCAGTGCATCGGAGCAGCACGTCTCATAATGACCAGAGGGTGCCCAAATCCCAAAGAGAACTCGTCTCGCACACGCATATCAAATTGCTACACTTGCACAGAAGCCCATCACTTACCACACAAATTGCTACATTTGAAAAATTTACATACACTTGGGTAAAAAATAGCTCATGAAGACATCAAAATGAGGCGTAGCCTAACCATCTCAGGATAAAAGCTACTACTTTTAATGATAGTTACTTGAAATCGCCGATACGTCGGTGACATTTTCTACCATGAAACAGTGAGCCAACAAGGAAACGTCACCGGCTATTCATAAATGTCTTTTATGAAACGTCAAGTATAAATATCACTGACAGCGTAGTGGTAGCGGAGCGAGTGAGCCCATGAGAAGGAATATAAAGCCCTGGCTTAACCAAACACCTCTGACGCATGCATGAGCCATCGGCGGTAGCAATGATAGTTGCTGATGTCAGGAAAATGTAAGACGTCTAGAGATGGAGATGACAAAACAAACGGCCACAACAGGGGAAGGATGATAAGATAGATTGTGGTAGAAAAAGGGTCAGAACATTCCTCCACGTATGAAAGACAGGACTCTGCGTACTAGATGAGATATAGCTTCGCCGACGTCGCGCTATTCATCTGATGATTGAGCCAAATTTGATTTAACTCCTCGTAAGCCTTCTCATTGAGGAATAGGGGGTTGCCTCGTCTACGTAAACAAAGAAAAGCGTGAACCACACATATGATGCATGATTTGGCGTTCTCATAAATGAGAAAAGGATATGTATTCACCGAAGACCAACATCGGGCTCGCCAAATTCATCCCTGTAGGGACTCGTCAGTTCCGTGGTCCGACGACCCTGATCAGAGAAGAGGAGAACCCCACCAGTGAAGAGCATCACCACGGCGTACCCCGAGTGGCTACGACGCACATGTGCCTGAATATCGTAGACGACGGCCTCTCGACGTGCCACAGTACTGAAAATGCCATTCTCTGAACTCACAGTCATCTCTGGGATCGTCTCGAACCTTCGACAGCTGTAGCAGGCGAAACACGCTACTGCTCCACACACCAGACACAGACTAGGGTCCGAGTGGATATTACTGCCAGTGTGCACGCTCCTAAAAAACATACAACAAATGACAGCTGCTTTCGTATGGTTAGGGAGATTTGATATAATGTGGGCTTACTTTAGTTCTGTCGCAAGAGCCATGAGAGAGACATAATCCTTGGGTATTTGGATGAGACGAGGAGGGTCGATGCAGGGCTCGGGAAGAAGTGGCATTGTCGGGCCAATATCCAGTGAAGGTGGTAGATAAACAGATAGAAGGTGATCGGTGTAGAGAGATCGAGAGACAGAATCCCGGCCGAGTAGACACCAGGAAGTCATCAGACTAGCTAGCCACAGGGAGCTGGACGCTGACGCCTCCGCAGCCAAGCACGGATGCGATACGGTCCCATCTGCGTCACCATTCGCGTCGGAGAGAAGGACGAGAAGATCGGACGGTGACTGGGGCAAACCCAGATATGCCAATAGCATGCTGAATTCGTCTGGAAAATAATAGATGGGGAGGCGATCATGAACAGATAAGCACAGAGTGAGGAGAATGGGGGGAGGACAATAGGAACGTACATGAAGGTTTGTCCTCGGGAGGGTGGGACAATTCTGAGGGCACGTCGAGATTAGTGATCTGAGAAATCAGGAAAGCGGCAATACGCAAGAATGGTAGACAACGAGAATGGATGTATGTGAAGAGATAGGTCAAATTTTGTGATGTGGGTTCAACCGTGCATACGGGAAGGCCGGAAAGGTGTTGCAAACGCCGGCGTACAGCTAACAACTGTAAGAGAAGCAAGTCATTCGTGTTAAATCATGAGGCCGATATTCTCGACATCATTGTAAAGGAGAGAAAGCAGCATACCTTATCATTCATCCAGAGGATGGCACAGGGCTCTCGCAGAGCGCCGGTAGTAGGCTCATCAAAAGAATGTTGAGGTTGCCAAGACAGGAGAGTTTGAACAAGGAGAGCAAGGTAGCAAAGGCGCAAAGTGAAGGCCTCGTGTGAGTCACCCATAGGGAGTCGTGGAAAGCCTTCGTTGCAGGCGACATCAGGCAGTTGACCCATTGCCTCCGCCATGGAGACGCGTTCATGCAGTTGTACCCGCTGGCATTCTACACGTTGGTCCGCGCCCTCTAGACCCGGACGCAAGAAGAGGAGGCTGATGAAGAGGTGTGTGATATCAGCCTAGTGTGCAAAGGGGAAAATAGGTCCGAATGCGATCAGTTAGTCAACTCGGTAGAATGAGGGACAGGTCGACTCACTTCCCAGAGGAGGCTAGCGGGAACACCAAGAGCATCGGGTGATTGATAAAACGCTCCAATTGCCATGGAAGCGGAAGGCGGCGAGGGAGAGAGATGCGGAGATGAGGACGAAGTGGTAGGTTTGTTGTCGCAAAGGCTACCAGAGTCGGGAAGGAGCAGACGCCAAAGACGGATGGCGTCCTGGGTGACAGCAATACGCGTAACGTTCTCAGTCAAATGTGATGCCTTCCTTGTGTGACTATGCAAGCAACAGCAGGATTTGGCGCCTTCGTCTAAATAGAGAGATAAGCTGGTGTGAAGGGCGAACAAAACAGTTTTTAAGGCGATTTTACCTGTTTGAGGAGTAAAGTAGCAGTACCACCACCACCACTCAGGGTCATCGCGCTGCAAAAGCCACTGACGAATCCGAGTATTGTCGCCCTCATCATCAGCCCGTCCGAAGACGCCCCTGGAAACGGGTGCCAGGCGCGCGTGAGCGTGGAATGCGGATCGAATCAAGTAGCAAAGACCCGTTTTGTGGCGTTCGGTCATGTCATTGCTGAAGAAGTGGCTTCGTGGGCCTAACAGGCGCAAGTACTATGTTGCGAAAACAGACAATCCATTACCGTCATGGTATAACAGTCTAGTGGCTCTAAGTGACCTAAAAGCTGCAACTCCGCATACGTGAATCACGGATTGAACTACACCGGGTTTACCAATGGTGTAAAATGAAAGGGAAGAGATAACTAACATAAATAGTTCCATAGTCACTGAATAATGGCAGCGAAGTGATGATTGCATGAGAAATAGGTTTGATTGTTCTTCACCATAGCTCAGCAGCAGATTAAAATCTTTCATTTGAGAGAGTGTGGAGCAATATCACCAAAAATTTGTAGAGGATGCAATATGTGAATTCAGTGATGCAGAGCTACTTCCTTTCCTCCTCCCGCAATGCATTTGGAATGTCACTTGTAGCAGATTCCCTTTTGAAAGTTAACTCGAAAAAACTGAGCATAAAACTCACAGTTTAAATTGCAAACATAAAGTCATCAAAATGCAGTGCTCGGATGCATGTATTTAAGGAAAACTAGTGGAATAAACGGCACTGGTAATGTTAAGCTGAGACGCATTGGGTTCAAAATGCACAACGCGCCTTGTGAATAGAAAGATTCGCTAGGGTCAAGACAAAGTAATAAGCTTAGTAGAGTGGCATTAATACGTAGTGAGGTAGTGAAAGAGAGATTAGTGGATATGGCATACTCTCTCCCAGTCAATAAGTGTGTAGGCGATGGAGTGTCGAAGCGTGCGCCAGGCGGAAGCTGCAGCATGAAGGGCTTGAAGGCTACGTCGCCGCGTGCAGACAAGAGCTGCACGCAGCCGACTAACCGCTTGGCCTAAGCGCCGACTCGACTCTGTTACTGTGTTCTCCAAGCGCCCACTGAGCAGTAGGAGATGTGAGTAGCAGCTGACCAGGCTGGTGTGCAACTCCTCCACCGCCTCGCACACGCATGGCGGCAGAGCAGCAGCCGAGGCAGTAGCACCGGAGCCGGGAGCGCGCCGCTGTCCATGCTCTCTGTCCAAAGATCGAAACGCGTCCGCTGCAATGGCCTGCATAATTAGTGAAGTCGCATTGACCTCTAATGCGGGCAATTCAGGCTCATTCATAATTGCATTTATTGCCTCATTGTCCAGAAGGTTGTTGTTGTCGTTGTCTTCATCAGCCTCGTCAAGATCCATCTCAGGAAGCCCAGCTGGTGCATCTTCAGCGTCGTTCGCCATCACTGAACAGAATAAACAATGATCCAATCACGGAACCATACCTTTTTCCTTCCCTAATGCGACTCATCAAACAAATGACACTATAGAACTTACTGAAGTTGACGGGACCATTCGTTCCGGCGTTTGCGATAAGAGGCTGAACGCATTCAATGGGCCTTGGTTGACTGAGATGAACTAGATTTTTGACAAAGCTCCAAAGATTTTCGGACACTCTGAAATTATCCAATCTAGGGAATTGTAGAAGGGGAACAATTGCCTGTTGCCCGCGGCAAAGCGTCGTTCTGTCTTCGTGCGAGGATGACGACGAAGCGCCAAAAAACCGACGTGCAAAGGCGTGGGGCAAGCGCGATCGATGCTCTGAGGTGCCTGCCACTATTCCACTCCTCGTTTCTCCCTGTTTTGTTTCCCCGGTGCCTTGTCGGGAAAAAGAATTTTCGCAAATCGCGCAGATTTCTTCGAGGACGCGATCTCGGTCATGTGAATTGCTGTCAGTCAAAATGCCGAAGAGCATAGAAAAACTTTCTGGGACGTTCGTAAGCTGTTGCGGGTAAAGGAGACAGAGGAACACAAATACAAAATTAATCCCCGAAATGAAGCACTGCGACAAAAAAGTGATGACAAACCTCATTGAAGCTGAAGTTCACTTTGAGGTTGATTGATGTGGACAGCTTTGGAGACTCATTAAGCCATCCATGGAGGTTTCGCAGCCAAGAAGCCAGGTCAGTAGGCCTCCGGAGACATCTTGATAGCCATTCGGTGGATACTGAGTCCTGCAGACGCTCGAAAACTGGAAAGTCGAAATTAGCAAGAGAACGGCAAAGAGAGCAGCGAAACTCGTACATGGGTGGTCTGTGAGCATATCTGTGCCTACAAGAAGGCAAGAGATCCATACTAATCATTATGCCAAAATGCAAATTTGAGGTAAGAATCGGAGGTTACGTACTGTCGCATGTCGTCATTTTGCTCCTTTAATCGCTCCGAGTATCGCTCCTTGCAAGTAGCATGCATGAAGTGAGGACAGGTGGATATGAACGTACCCTCCTCTCCCACAGGACACCTGCTAGAGATGAGAGGGCGCTGGAACCAGGGATCAAGCACATCCGATTTCCTCATACAAGACGCCGGCGCCGACGAATGACCGGCCCCTGCCATGAAGACTGTGAAGTAAAAGAGATTGTTTCACTTTAAATCTCCGGTACAAAGAACACATTCTCCATCAGTCGCATATCAACCACTCACATGAGGATTGGTCGGCGCAGGCTCCATCGCTGTTGCTGTGGTCGCTTTTGCCTGGTTGTGTATCGGAGGTTAAACCGCTAAGAAGGTACGGCAATTGTGTCAAAGTGGCTTCGTGACTACCTATTGAGGCGGCCACTGCCGTTGTAGCAATCCCCGCCAGCGTCTGTTCAGTCTGAGGGAGAACAGAAACCCAGGAATTTTCAAAGAAGCAGCTTGCCCAATTAAAGTAACACCAGGTTTACATGCCACTACTGGAAAAGAGTGATTTTAATATTCAGTGCAGTTCACTATTACTGAAGAATAGATGCACAACTTCACAATATAACGACTTTGTTGAACTAGAATGAACCATCAACACGAATAAACGAAATACCCAAAAGCTTTGGAATATAAATATTGAAAACTTCTACGTAATTGAAAGGGAAAGCAAATTCTTACACAATCGGACCTGCAGGCACCAGTGGTGAAATCAACAGCTTGACCGTGAGGCAGGGGGACCGAGAGAACGTTAGAGCGACTGCCATATGCGGCAATCACCATGTGATGTCTCTCCTCCTCTGGCGCCTCATCCTACAGGATTGAAAAAAGAGGAGCCAGAGATTTTTAGAGCAGTGAGAAGGAAAAAATGAATGAGAATAAAAATAAGTAACAATAAACTCACCAGACAAAGCACACAAGTAACCAGAGGCCTTTCGTTGGCCAGAACTTGAGAAATGCGCTCCTCCACACGATTTGGACCTAGAGCGCTGAAGGTGGCGAAGGAGGCATTCGTCACAGCCTCATCGAGAGACAGGTAGTTATTAGAACTCGAGGATAAGGAGTCGGCCGCCTCCTACAAAAGGGTGAAAATAAGATAAGTCACGCTTAATCAAGGTAACTTGGAACAATAAATGCGGTACATATGATAGATAGGGAGCCTAACCATCTGCTGATCGTTATCAATGGCACTGGAGATCTCCTTGAAATGCGTCTCGATGAACTTCTGCTGCATCTTTGACATCTGCGCCATGATTCTAGCTCGTCGACGCTGCTTGGCCTCCAGCATTTGCTGCTTCTTGGATGTCTCCAGTTCCTATTAGAATTAAAAACTAGGCAAATGCATAATCAATTCTTCTCTACAGACAATGTATACACCTGAAACGGGGAGACATTACTCACCAAATTTTCAACTTCCACGGTAGTCAGACCTGTAGAAGCCTCCCCTTGTGGCGTAGCAGCCACATCATGCCACAGATCTACAGTCCACCTACGTAGAGAGAAAGTTACATGCATACAAAGATATGCAAGCAAACGCAATCGATAGGACGCATACTTTGCCAGATGAGCCACCTTGGGATCCACCCAGTCATTCTGCAGATCCAATAGCCGCGAGAGAATACAGTTACTTAAGGATAAAAATTAACCAAAATACCAGAAATATTAACCAAAAACAAGCAAAAAGGGCCACTACTCACTTTTCGACCGAGAATTCCAAATCAGTCTCCGTACCTGACTCCACTCTAATCCAGTGTCGAGAAGCTGCTAATCGCTGCAATTCTTCCGGCGTCTCCTCGATCGGTACTCGTGCCACAGCTTCCATGAAGGGCCGACGACCTATCGCTCTGTGTGACAACAAAGAAATCAAAATATCAGGCCCGCAGTACCTCGCTTCTAGTCTTGCAACTCAGGCAAGTAGGTGATAGACGTGTTTGTGCGACTAAATGCCCTCTTCTTTACCTAGTGCCTTGTCCGCAGAGGGCCATATTGTTTCTTTGCCGTAACCAGATGCTTATCTTAGCCAAACATCGAGATCAATGAGGGGGAAAGTGTATCTGAAAATGCTTTAATCTAATGTTACTTTTAAGCACCTTCGTTTGCACTGGATTTATAAGAGCTAGAGATAATTGCAGCTGATGTGTTTGGTAGTAAGCATATCGACGCAGCAAAAGCGCGCAACAATCATAGAAAATCACTAACGTTATGCATGTATTTCAAGCACAGATATGGGCGTCTGAAGGAGGAAGAAAATACGCATGCAAAAAACGGCTAGCATTAGCGATTGATCGTAAAAGCAGAGATTGATCACGGTATTAAAAGCCTGGAACTTGGAGAAAGATGCTCCTTAAATCAAAAAATCCAGTGAATTGAGGCATAAAAAACTTACGAAAACGAGATAGCGTCCTCATAAAGAGCCGCGGCAATGAGGTGGAGAATGAGTTCAGTGAGAGTCTCCGACCACCAGGACTGTGAAGGGTTGTGAACCACTGCAACGCCGAGAAGTCGACGGAGAAGTCGCACAAAGGTTGTGCACTGCACTAACTGCAATAGACCCCTCTCCACCGCAGACACGAAGCGTCGTCGTGGTCGCGGCAGCGGAGGCGGCATAGGAAGTTGCTGACATCGAGTGCCCGCTGGGTTACCCGACTTCTGCGACCACTGCTTCACCACTCGTGTCACGTACTCCTCAGCCTAGGTAAGCAAGGCACGAGGAACGCAATTATCAAGCTTAACAGCAATCGAATTCCGCACGCACAATCATGTGGTACTCACCATAGTCTGTTCCGTCTGTTTATAACCATAGTAAAAACGATTAAACCTATTCACGATGACCTCTGGTTTGATGGTGTACACTCTCTTGGTACCACAGGTGGCAAGGGTTGCAACCTGTTGAAGGATCTTCGAAAGTGGTTCCTCAACGCCGTCTCTCCACGAACCTGACCAGGTGCTTGGAGGACTCGACGCAGCTGTTTCGCGCCGAGGATAGAGCGGAGCCTTCCGCAACAAACAGCCCGGAGCTTGGGGCGGCAGAACAGAGAGAAGTTTGGAGTGTGTCATGGGTTTGATGCAAAGCGCATGGATCACGTCATCGAGGAGTTGGCCGTAGTTTACCTCCAGCACCTCGTCAACTTCCCCCAGCTTGGCATCGGGAAAGAGAAATGCAGAGGAGGGCGCCGATGTGTAAACCTTGGGATCGAAGTAACCCACTCCAATTGTTGTGCGATGAGTTACCAGGTAGAGGAGAATACGAAGAAGAGTCTCGAGGAATTGGACGCGACCTGGTTTGATGGATGTCTCATCCTCGCTAAGAAAGGAGAGAATTAGTCATGCGGTAAGTGAACCTGTCTGACACTGGTAGGGGTTTATGAGGAATGAGTAGCACCTACTTCATGAAATCGAGTAGATTTAGTTTGTGAATAAGCCGAACAATGAACTCGTCTGGTGGTATAACGGCCGCTGCTTGTTGAAGAAGTTGGTAATCCCGATCAACTATCTCCGCTCGAAGGCCCTCATACATGTTGTAGATCTGGAGAGTTATGCGTATGAGAATAAACTACCGAGATATGTTTGGTAAGATAGAAATGAGGAGACGTAGAGCTGAACCTACAATATTTCGAATCATTTGCCCATTTCTGACCCAAAGATTAGCTGAGCACTGGGCGATAAACGCGATGTTTTGAAGTGGCCTCTCGACGACAAGGTTGGCGAACTCCTATTCAGAAAGAACCCTTTAACACTGTGAAAATACAAGTCAACAGTCGACATTGGACCAGAATTACTTTTTGTGGCAAAAGATGGAGCAGCCATATTGTTTTAGGTATGGCTTTCTCTTGGAATTAAGTGAACTAAGCAATCACACGAAGGAACAATCAAAAAGGAAGCTCGGAGCATGACTGACCTTATCAGCAAGACCAATTCTACTTAAGGGAAGACCCATTTCAAGCGCATGCCCAAAGAGGGCAGCTAGAAGACGTGGAATCGGTTGCATCACACTGAACCGCAGTGTCAAGATGTCGTAGTCGTAAACAGCTGAAGTGGCCCCCAGGCACTGCGCTCTTATCGCATCAATGCCATGTGGAGAAGTGTAGGGTCCATCGAATTCCCCCACAAAGAAACACCGATCGATTATGGCAACGCGTCGTTCAAAGACCTGAACAAAAGGAACTAAGGGATCAAAACGCAAAAAAAGTGTAGGACAGTGGAGAGAAACGAACTTCTATAGTAGCTTTGATGGCCTCGAGGATAAGTTCTCTATCAGAACTGGCCACTTGGACAACGAGCTGGAGGTTGCGGTGAAGGTGAGACAACGTTTTGAAGGTGCTGATCCACTCTTGCTCAACCTCAACATGAGCTTGAGTAGCTCGCAGAAGACCGTTCATATCCTACAGGAAGCACATGAAAGGACCGGTTAGTTGATCAACATCGCAAAATATAGCCTTCCTCTATGTGCCCAAAATCATATAGGACAGCATTAATAAAGCACTATTAGTCTAGAGAATAACTTACATTTGGATGCTGCCACAGTTGCAACGTGGGTGTGCTTTCACGCAATGCATAATCTCCGCAGCTACATTACTAAGCAATGCTATCTTCAACACACCCACCACATGATATTTAGAATAGACACTAAGCTTACTCGCAACCATTACACTGAGTGCAAATGTTCCGCCGTCTTCTTTGGGGAGGGGAAAAAACGACACACATAAAAAGGGGCTAGTCGCATCGGAAAAATTTGGCTGCTGTTTTTCTTTGCAAGTCGGACAAATTTTAATCCACTTTTTTCTAAGCAATACCCGAAAAACGAAGCCACTGTTACATTAAAGGGAGGATTTTCACTTAGCCACTTCAGTTTTTTGTAGATAAAACAGAATAATGTTTCAAATAGCAAGAAAGTGGTGTTGGATTCACCTCACTGGAGTAGTAGTAAACGAATGTTTTTATGAATGAAGTAATAACCAGCAGCTTATTTATCATTCTATTTACATCACAATTTCATAAACTAGGTGACTTATTTGCCTTTGGACTCAAATCAAATGCACGTCATTCACATTCGACTTAAAATAGTCGTTAATCCTAAAGAAATTACTGATTCAACAATTACGATAACATTTCGCCCACCGTCTCAAAATCTATGCTTTTTGTTATTCGTTAGCGCGCCTTCACCTGATAAGTAAGAAGCTACAAACATCTAGAGCCTATTTTTTGATGTTTTTTCAGAAGTATATCCAAAAAGTTTACAAGATAGATAGCTCAGTAAGATCGAAGTCGGAAATGAATTGAAGACAATTGACTTCCAAGTTCCATCAAGGAATCCGTTAGAACATTTAAAAAACGGATAAGGTACCCTTAAGCTCCTTAGGGTCGCGAAAACTGCCATTTACACGTACCTGCGTGTAGCAGAGAAGTTTGAGAAACTTGTGAAAGAAGCAGAGGAAATTGTTCCTGGCTTTGGCCTCCCACCACCCAGGCAGGGGTCTTACATTGAGCAGGCTGGTAAGGAGATAGTGCAAGTCATCGCAGGTGGTGTGAAGAAGACGCTCAAAGGGATTGAAGGCGGGTAATTCAATGGGCGAGTGGCGCCAGTGAAAGGTCATCAGATAGTCATTGGCACCACCACCATTGGCCGCTTCGACAGCCTCTTTGGCTTGATCCCAGGCCCTGACATTGGCGTTGCGCAAAACTCGAAAGCGCGAGGCCAATAGGGTGGGCAGTGCGGCTGATTGCGAGTCAAGTCCGTGGCCACAGAACTGCATGAAAAGGGTCCTGTAGCCACGCCGCGCATCGTAGAGGCCAGGCAATGTTTCACTGTTGTCCAATACTGTAAGCACTAGTCGCGAGATCATGTGCGCTAGGGCATTTTCCTCCGTTAGTAGATGCCGAGCCTGCCAAAAAAACCTTGCATTCGCGACTACACTTCAACATTGATACCTTTGTTCATAGGGTTAAAATAATATTTAATCAACTATACAGATTCCCCTGCATCATCACTAAAATGTCTCGCCAGAAATTCGTCTTCGAGAATAAAGGTTCCGAGGCGGAAATCGAGAATTAATGCCTGTAAAATTTGGTTCTCGCAAATTCAATTAGTTACCTTTTCATCTTGGCAGCTTGTGAAGAAATTCAGGCGAAATTTGAGGGAAGCGTTCGAGTGAAATCAGGACTTTTATTTCTGCAAGCATAATTGGGAATTCGTAACGATATTACACACAGTAATAAGGAACGGGAATGTCTTGGCGGTGCATACGGTGAAGGCTAGTTTGTATGCAATCAATCAAGCCGGTAAGCAGCAGCGGTATTGGGAGAATGCAAGAGCATTTGGGCAACGGAGTTGTTCGTGAAATAAAGCTTCAAACATGGCATGAGGCAGCTACTAACGATCTACAAACTTCATTCATTGACTGAGCTAGTTCTTTTGTCAATGTTGAAATTAAACGTATTCGATTTATCCAAAGCCATTCGGTTAAAGGATAGACCGTAAGGACGTTGAAACGATCATTTGAACTTCTCTAATGACTGTTGGGCCAGAAATTCGATATTCGCCTTCCTAGCTGCATCCAAAACCGATGCCTCTTTTTCAGCCAGTCCTTCTCCTCGTTAACTTGCCCCAACTGTTTTCGAGCGATTTAGTTGAGGGTTGATTTGCTGTCAAGACGACAGCTGAAATCTGTTAATATTAATGAACGGTTTCGTACGAGGGGATGTTCCAATCAACTCAGAACTCGACATTTTACCGGCATAAGTAGGCATGTTAAAGTAGCGGTGGGCATTAAGTGCATTCTGTTATTCATTGTCGATCCATGTTACCTCGGATCAAACTAGAAACCACCAATGTGGTTGACAGGTGAGTGGCGGCGTATGCATGCAACAGCTTGTGGTGACGAGGGAGGTTTACTTAAAACCAAGGCGTAGGACCCATGAACATGCACAGGAGCCTTCAAAGCGACCACATACTACAGTGCGGCTATGAAACGCCCAGCTACTCAACAGCGCGACGTCGGGATGGAGTGAAACCTGCCAAGGGGGCCGTATGTACGTCTTGATTGCAGTGACAAAACCGAAGGTGAAGTTGAACAGAGGACGAGGTTGTCTGGGCTGATGGTAAGCACAACTATCGTGCACGAACACATGCAAGTTCGAGAGCCTAGTGAACGTTGGGCACCAACACCAATGTTGAGGCAAAACAGACTATCACAGAATGATGCGAGAATGGAGGCAAATGTTGCCGTGTAGAAGCCGCTTTCCAGGTATCGAGTAAGTGCTGAGGGAAGCATGAAAGCGTATCAGAGGACATTGGGAGTAAATGAGTGCAATCTTCGCTGCTTAAAATTAGTTCTCTTAGTTTTGTGAACCCAAAATTACCGGTTCGATCTGAACCCTCCACATATATTCTTATGAGGCAAATTTGCCGCTTATCTTACCAGACTAGTGACGGTGTAGAATTGGCATGTCATGCTGAGAAGAGTATCCGCCTTCAGATGATCGTCGTAGGCATAGGCTTGCAAAATGACATTGTATAGCTGAAATAAGTGGATTAAAAGACTTTAAATGAAAATGCACCACCTTCACCCAACTTTCCATTTCCAAGGACTCACCCGGGTGAATTCAATGGCAAAGATGCGTCGGTGATAGGGCTCTTGCAGTAACACACTAGCAATCAGTCGGGATGCTGTCTTTCGAACACCTTGAGTGGTAAATGAAGAGAATCAAGCAAGTGGAGTTAATGGCTCAATGACCTACTAGAAATCTGTTAAACTGCTTATAAGACTAAGGATGAAATATTTGCCGTTAAGGTGGTGTTTTAATTTCACCAAAAGGAAAAAACACCCCGCGTACCTGTAGAAGACAAGTCGAAAGTAGGCAAATACAAACTTTGGCTTGAATGACATTAACTACAGATTTAAACAATTCTTTCATTGGAAGTGTAAGCAAACGCTATTATACAGTTACATGGTATAAAAATGATTTTGCATCCCCATGAAAGCATTTCGGCTCAATCGACTTCAGCAAAAGCACTCGATTCTAATAACGATAGATCGGACAGCTTGTAATGTAAAATGCCAGTGACCAGCACCATCTTCTCATTTGAAACCGAGATTACGCTTGGAGTTGTAGTGCAGCAGCTTTACCTCGATGAGAGAGGGTTAGCCGATGGAAGATGTGCCATAGGAGACTATTCTCCAGCATCATATCAGCGGGCGGGAGAACGGGGGAAACAGAACGTGAGGCTTCCGTACTGATCAAAAAGCGACCGATGAGAGCGTTGCAGACAAGGGGACGCAGTGGCAGCACGCGGGTGGCCAGACGTTCAAGCCAGCGTAGGACAGATACAAAAAAGTTCTCCATCGCGTACACGCCCTGTTCCATTACAGCCGCACGCAGCGGACGTACCAGGTGGCGTGACCCTGGAGATTGCTAAAAAGGGTTCAGGTCAACCCCTTAGAACACCCAATGGCCAACCTCTACCACGTATATTGGTGCCCTGGCCGCACACAATGCAGTCCTACAACGCTATTGCAGTAGTGGCATCAGAGACAAATACACATACGCATGACTTAAACAATATAATGAAGCGCTCCGAGAAAAAATTCACAGGCTTAGGGTTAAAGCTTCTGCTTATCATTAGACTATCCCCGAGGGGACGAAATATTTTACCTGGTGATTAAAAGATGAAAAAGTAAAGCATATAACAGTAATCTTCTCTTTTTATCCGAGTTGTGTGAACTCACCGAAACTCTAGCGGCCTTCTGGGCCGCGATTTGAAGCGTGAGGTTGGTGAGGAGCGGTGTTCTACCATCACGATTAACTATTATGGCAAAAAGAGTGGCTTGCTTTGAGGTACAACCATCCACACGTCGGACAATCCTGATGACCTAGGAGGTTACAAGGGAAGAGGATTCGGTTTAATGTTCCCAGAGGCGCCTCATACCCACAAGATGACTCACATCCTCATAGTTGTGAAATTCATTGTTATAAAGCACCACAATGTACTGTTTGTTGGAGGCCGCAGAGGCAGATTCGGCAGCAGACGAGGCAGTAATGTCAAAAAGAGCAGGGTGGAGACTGTGAGCTCTGGCGAGCTGATCCAAACACCTCTGCTCCATGCTGTGAGCATCGCAGACTCGTGGGCACGTGCGAGGAAAGCTACGCAGGCCCAACTGAGTGGCGTCCCACTCGATGGCGGTGTTGGAAAGGTGATTTAAACTAGGTGGCCAATTGTTGTCCTCATTAGGTTTATCGAAGTCCTGTTCCACCTCATTCGTGTTGTCGAGGACACTACTTAATGGTGAGCAATCAGTACGAGCTGAGCCCTAGCAAAAGTTGCAAGAAAGAAATTCTGGGAACAATGAGCGTAATGAAAGAGCATAGAATAATATTGCAAATAATGACCCACCTGAAGTAGTTGAAAGAGCACAAGAGAAGCAGTGTTAATGAGAGGTTGGAGGAGGTAGCCACATCGGCGCACTAAATCTTCGGGAAGTTTGGAGAGAACAGATTCTACGCGCTTCATCTCCAGGCTTTGCTCTTCGGCGATAGTGCGAAAGACACTCACGTTTGAGGCAACGGTCTCGTCACTCTCCCCTGCGTGGATTCGGCACCACGCGCCACTTGTCCACGCCTCCTCGTCTCCACAATCGCAGTAACCACCACCCGATGCATGCATCTGAATTGTTATGGGAGGAGGGAACGCTTACACAAGATTTGCCTTTGGACGCCTCAATCAGCATTATTCATCCAAAAGACCAAGATCGTAACCAAACTGAACTAATTTTAGTAATAAAGCCATCAGGATATGAGACTCTGTGGACGGTCATGAAAGTGAACGTATGTCTGTGCAATTATAAAACAGAAATACGGCAGAATAAACTCAAGAGCAATAAATGTAAGTTTGCGCAATTAAGGTCAATCCTCATTTTTATCATCACCGTTAAAAAGATGTTGAGAAATAAAGCACAATCGACAGTTTTAAAATATGCGCATGCTTGGTTGGGAGAAATAGGAGCCGAAGGCAAAATAACAGGGTGGAGAATTTGCAGCCCCAGGATGCACTTTGGCACACGAACCTGCGAGACTAAATTCGGGGAGCACCAATCAGGCGGACATGCACGTGACCGAAATGAAAAATTTCAAGAAATTAAGCGCAACAGGCAGCGCATTAAAAAAATCCTATCAGTCGGAGTTGAAGTAAAAGATTCATGTAAACTAGTTAAATGTGATGGATGATACTAACCATCGAGGAGAAAAAGTAATTCAACTTCCAACTCAGTCAGTCAGTCAGTCCAAGTTGAACACATTCAAGCAAAGAGCCCCAGGAGCGAGTGCGTAGCAAAATGCATTTTTCAGATAAAAATAGAAAACCATGCCGTAAACACCATACACTGGTCTTCTGTCAAATCAAGCAAATTTACATAACTCCTTCTGTTAAAAACATCATTAGTTTGTGCAACAAACATCCAAACAAAAATGAATGCTAGTTGCTGTGAAAAGCATTGTGAAACAGAAGCACAAGGAAGTGAAGTTAAACACTTACCTTGTATCTATGATTGGCGTGAATACTGGCGAAAAAGCAAGAGCGACAGAAAGCACAGGTTGCGTCTGTTGAACAATCCCTAGACAGAATAATAATAAATAAAGGAAGACATAATTTCATGTCTTTATAAAGGACGCCGTATTCTTTATGGAGACAGTTGGTGATTGTAGAGAGATCATTTGCAAAGTATTACCATCGCCAAAAACCAATCACCTTTTGGGGAATAGAGGACAAGGTAACAGGGAGGGAATAGGAAGCTCACTTGCAGCGAAACGTTGGTTCCTGTTCTTCAAAGATGCGACCACAGGGTGTTCTCACCTTAGGGCATACAGCAGAAAGCCTCTCAGCAAGTTGGTCCAAAGCATTGTGTCTGCTCGATGGCGCTTTTGGCAGTGATAATGGTCCTGAGATTGAGGCGTTGGCGTCTCCAACAGAGTTGGCGATAAAGGCGTTGGCCAAAAAAGCCTCAAAATCAGCGAAAATGGATTCCAAGAGGTGGTTGTATTCCACCAATTCCGCCTCGCTAGAAGTCTCATTGATTGACTGGCTACTGAGAGAGGCAGCTGCATCCTCGGCGGTAGCGACCTTTGGAAGGCAGGTAGAGTAGGCGGCCGACTTTATGGCTGCGTAGAGCACATCCTCGAAACTCTTTTGGTCTGATGCCGCGAAAGCTTGCTCCAACAACTTCAAAAGCAAGCAACAGAAATATCCTGGTTTAAAGTCAGATTCTAGAGGCTCCTCATCAGGCAAAAATGTGCTAGCGTCCAGCCACCATGTAAATGTTCATAAAATAATCCTGTATCTACACGACTGAACCTTCAGTAAAAATATTTTTATAATGTACTTACGCTGCTTATACCCAATTTCAGCTGAGTGAACTGGAGCAACTTAACAAACCTAAACATTTCTAAATGGGAGCTTTCTCACTAGTTAAAGACAAAGCAAAACTATGCTAAACACATCACAGTTTATTTTGATTAGGGAATCTCGACAAAAGGTGCATCAGAACTAGCGAGACGAGGAAAGCGGTACATCGCGAAAGGAAAACTAAGACCAACATAAACATAATTACTTGGCAAGATTGTTACGAAATCAGTGTGTAAAATCACTAGGTAAACTCACCTCCAATACAGAAAACTGACGACTCATTACCTCAAACCCGAACTAGTAGGTCATCAAATTAAACACCAAAAACTTTGTTCTTAATGGCTAATTTACGAGGAATTCTAAGCCAATGCTCGCGAGGAGAGATTGTGATCATACAAACACTGAAAATTGTTCATTTAACAGCTAATTAAAATAGGGTCCAGGATTTTGCTATATTAGAGAGGCTAAGAGGCGAAATAATACTAAAAGAATTGCTTGATTCGTCAACATTACATCACAATTTGCATGTGGTACAACAAACGCATTAAGGAGCAAAAAGTCAAAATTGAGCACACATTCATTTTGGTCAACCTAAAAATAAAAAATTTGCAGTTTTCGAATCAGAGGCTGGATCAGAAAAAACACGGGTTTATACACAGTGATTGATGAAAGGCTTTTGACCGCTTGCAATTGCTAAATGTTGGTTGATTAAAAAAAATGTAGCCTATAGGGCATCCACAAAAACAAAGCTATTCCACTTTTGTAGCGTCCCGAGGCTCCCCTTAAGGTAAAAAAAGGCGCGGTACTAGGGAAGAATATATATATTCCGGGAACAGAGGACTTGGGGGCTGTTGGCACGGTCCTAAGGCCGACCAACCGGCTAGAACAAGATGGCCACCCAAGTGACCGAAACCGGCAGTTCAAACAAACAAAGTATTGCACAGCCCCTCTCTTCTTTCGAGCTTCGTCCCCGACGCTCCCCTTCGTCCGCCTCCCGTGTCAGCCGGCACAACGTAATCAGTGCTGCGAGAAGCACCAACAAGCTAACCGTCCCAGTCGTCGAGGTTCGAACGCATGTGTTCCTGTAGTGCCATCCATTCCACATAGCACTCAGTGCAGCAAATGCGCGCCTCTTGGCCCTCCTCTGGGCTTGGAGTCCACGGCTAGTGTCGCTTCAGTTGTTAATAGCTTTCCTGTCGAACACGAGGGCGAGGGAGATGTCGAAGATGAACGTCAATCTCGACCCTTCTGTTACGAGATACCAAAGGTTCTCCCCTCCGTGGCACATGTACTTCTTTCACAACGCCGACGTTTGCCAGAAGCGGCATGGAGCAGGATAAAACCCATCAAAGTCGGGTCCGCTTTCCGCTGCCACCAAAGTAGCGTCCCGAGGCTCCCCTAAGGGTAAAAGAAGGCGTAGTACTAGGACAGAATATATATATATATATATTCCGGGAACAGAGGACTTGGGGGCTGTTGGCACGGCCCGGAGGCCGACCAACCGGCTAGAACAAGATGGCCACCCAAGTGACCTAAACCGGTAGTTCGAACAAACAAAGGATTACAACTTTAATGCTTTAGTCTAGGCAGCAAGCTTGAAAAGCCTCATCATGGATCTATTTGTAAAGGCAACCGCTTCACATTGAATGGGAATTTGGTAATTTTATAAAGCGGGAAAAGATTGAGAGAGAGCAGTCACACGAAGCCACCACCTGTCATTTGAGTTGGTTTCCCTTACCACTGATGGTCCCAAATTTAGACCAATGGGCTAGAGATTTCTGCACTGCTTAGCATGAAATGGTGGTATAATACTTATGTTCATTAAATGCGTTTTGAAAGCGAAAGGCAGGAGGACAATTTTTATTCTGGACGTAGACGCTCGTGGTTCCTCTCAAAAGTGTTAAACCCTCCTGGAATAAATGCTTCATTACCATACCTTCCTGCCTATACCATAATGAATGTGTCTCCCATCACTCAGCTCTCTAATGGGAGGTGTAGGAGAATAGATAAGGAGGAAAGGAAAGCTCCCTCTATAGATCGTGCCTGCTGGATTACAAGATTTTTGCTATCCTCGCACTCGCTATCCAAGATTTCTACTCAGTCAAATAAGTAATATGCAAGGTTCATGTTGGTCGATTTTACGAAGCAGACTCAAATTTATTCCCCCCTTCTATCCCTTTACACAAGGAATGAGTTCAATGATGGCATGATTCATAAAGTGCCATTTTTTTAAATGACGTAGATGTTGCGAGTTGTCGTTTCGCTTAAAACTGTTCTGACGACATAAACAGCCATAAATCATGGGCCAACCATACACATTCGGCAAAGGGTTTGGTTTATGCTACAGATATGGCCTAGAGGCCAGCCCTTCCAGCGACCTCATAATGGCCATCCAAGGTCTTGGAACCGGAACCGAGAATTAAACAAACACCATACGCACCAACGTTTCCTCGTAAAGACTTAATGTCGAACAAACCAGCACATACTGTAGCGTACCGAAACTCCCATTAAGGTAAAAGAAGACATAATACTGGGGCAGAATATATATTCTCGAAACAGCGGGCTTGGGGGCTGTTGGCACGGCCCAAAGGCCGGCCAATCGGCTCAGTACAATATGGCCACCCAAGTGACCGAAACGGGCAGTTCAAACAAGCACAGCATTACACATACTGACACTCTATCCCATAAAAAACAGCAGAATCTTCATATTCAACTCCTAATTAACCCATAGCAAGCGTAACTCGATGCTCATATTAAGATCTTACCAAGGCATAGTGAAAAGAAGGATTTGCTTTTAATGCATAACAGGTACTAAAGGCCGTTTAGGAAAGCAAAGCTACACAGAAAAAACCTAAGAAGGCTAGCGAAGCGGTGGGTACGGCTTTGTGCAAATTTGCAGGCTGCCGCCTATCGGAGAATTATTCTCATCCTCTTACTAATCACAGCTTAACTTTGACTACCACTATAGCGTGCCAAGACTTCCTTTAAGGTAAAAGAAGGCATAGTACTAGGACAGAATATAGATTCTGTAAACAGGGGATTGCGTGACTACCGGCACGACCCGAAGGCCGGCCAACTGGCCAGCACAATATGACCACCCAAGTGACCGAAACCGGCAGTCCAAACAAAGTTTTACATAGTCCCTCTCTTCTTGCAAGCGTCGTCCCCGACGCTCCCCTCGGTCAGCCTCCAGTTCCCGCCATCACTACGTAGTCAGCGCTGCGATAAGCACCCACGAGCTAACCGTCCCAGTCATCGACATTCCAGCGCATGTGCTCTTGTAGTGCCATCAATCTTCGTGTGGCACTCGATGCAGCAAACACGTCTTTCCTCGTCCTCCCCTCCCACGATACTGTGCCACGATACTGTGTCCCAATGAAAGATGGGGTATGGTCCTAGCTTTTGAATGGGTCGAGACACATGCAACACATATTGTGATTGCAGGCTAATTTGATGCCGTGGAAGAAACGCAAGGGTGTGGTAGAACCCTGAGCTAATGGAGAGATCGGGCCTCATGGGAACGAAATGCATGCGATCCAAGTGTGCAGAGCACAAAAAGATGCTCTCGAATGGTGTCCTGCACACTCCACATCTGTAGACACACATTTCGGCGAGGGGAGGCGAGTCGTCCGATAACCTGAGAAAGGGAGCTTACGGAGGATGCCTGACCACAATGTCGCTGATCCCTCTCGGCAGTTCCACTAGACTCGGAGTTCACGGCTAGTGTCGCCTCAGTTGTTAACAGCTTCCTCGCAGAGCACGAGGGCGAGGGAGATGCCGGAGATGGACGTTGATCTCGGCCCTTCTGTTATGGGACGTAAGAGATTCTCCTACACGTAGCACATGCACTTCTTTCACACCGCTCAATTTTGTCACAAGCGGTGTGGAGTGGGGTAAAATCCATCAAAGTCGAGTGCACATTCCGCTGCCACCAATGCAGCTTCGCGCGACTTTCTTTAAGGTAAAAGAAGGCATACTACTAGTGTAGCGTCCCGAGGCTCCCTTTAAGGTAAGAGGAGGCATAGTACTGGGAGTAGAATACATGGGGGCTGTTGGCACGGTCCTAAGGCCGACCAACCGACTAGAACAAGATGGCCACCCAAGTGACCGAAACCGGCAGTTCAAACAAACAAAGTATTACACAGCCCCTCTCTTCTTTCGAGCGTCGTCCCCGACGCTCCCCTTCGTCCGCCTCCCGTGTCAGCCGTCACAACGTAATCAGTGCTGCGAGAAGCACCCACGAGTTAACCGTCCCGGTCGTCGAGTTTCGAACGCATGTGTTCCTGTAGTGCCATCCATTCCGCGTAGCACTCAGTGCAGCAAATGCGCGCTTCTTGGCCGTCCTCTCCCACGACAATGTGGTCCAATCTAAGATGGAGGTACGAATCCAAGATTTCGAATGGGTCGAGACACACACAACACAATGCGATTCCAGGCTTAATTGATATCGTAGAAGAAACGCAAGGGCATCGTAGGAACCTGAGCAAATGTGGCGGTCGGACCTCATAGGAACAAAAGGCATGCCATCCAATTGTGCAAAGCATAAAACGATGCTATCCAATGGCATCCTGCACATTCTACATCTGGGAACAGGAGAGAGAGCTTACGGAGGATGCTTGTCTCTTTTGGCAGTTCCGCTGGACTTGGAGTTCACGGCTAGTGTCGCTTCAGTCGTTAATAGCTTCCCTGTCGAACACGAGGGCAAGAGAAATGCCGAAGCTGGACGTCGATCTCAGCCCTTCTGCTACGAGATACCAGAGGTTCTCCCATCCATAGCACATGCACTTCTTTCACACCGCCAAAATTTGCTAGAAGCAGCATGGAGCAGGATAAAATCCATCAAATTCGGGTCCGCTTTCCGCTGCCACCAATGTAGCGCCCCGAGGCTCCCTTTAAGGTAAGAGAAGGCGAAGTACCGGGGGGTAGAATACATGTATTCTGGAAATTGAGGGTTTGGGGGCTGTTGGCACGGCCTAAAGTACGACTAACCGGCTCAGTACAATATGGCCACCCAAGTGACCGAAACCGGCAGTTCAAACAAACAAAGTATTACAACTAGAGCAGAATGCATATATTTTGTGCACAGAGGGATTGAGGAGTGTTGGCATGGCCTGGAGGTCGGCTAACCGGCTAGTGCGAAACGACCACGCGGGAGACCGGGACCGGCAATTCGAATAAACAAAGTGTTGGAACCACAGCAAAGTTGTTGCAATGGAATTCCGTAAATTCGCATGTTGGTTTGGAGGTGGTTGATGCCATTGTCAACGCTCTAGTTCTTGCTGTAATACTTTGTTTGTTCGAACTACCGGTTTAGGTCACTTGGGTGGCCATCTTGTTCTAGCCGGTTGGTCGGCCTCCGGGCCGTGCCAACAGCCCCCAAACCTTCTGTTTCCAGAATACATGTATTCTACCCCCAGTACTATGCCTTCTTTTGCCGTAAAGGGAGCTTCGGGGCGCTACACTTGCATTTTCTCTACTTTTGTTAACTGCACTAGAATGGAGGTTCTTTGTCTTCATACCACTCGAGGCCAAAACATGCACTACATTTGGTATCAATGATCATTTTTGCAACATCGGCGTAAGTTAGGGGCCACGCAATGAAGGTAGTGCTCTAAGGTACCAAATTGTCCATTTACTAAGTAGCGGACAACAGTACACAACAAACTAATTTATTATCAAATTGGCTTCAAATAATGTGCTGAAAAAATACAATTGGACTTACTGAGATTTATATGGAGATTACTGTTTTGTGTCTGTGTGAGTCATCAAGCTGAATATAATTCCTCGTTTTGCTACAAATCATTACAACTTTTTTTGCAGATAATGTTCGTTGTTGAACTGTGATGCGGGCTGCGGGCGATTCGGATGGTCTTAGTTGTGAGCCTCAGTGCCCTTTGATCATGCATGCCGATCCTGCTACAGGTTAGTATTACTGCTCATGGTGGTTTTTTATAGATATGATAGTGGCTGGATGGTCGTCGGGTGTTGTATCGGCTACGTTTACTTCCAAAATCATGCAGGCTGTGGACGAGCCCACCTCAGATTTGCCCGACAACAGCCTTGAGTACAGGATTTTGAGACAAATTGAGTTTTACTTCTCCGACGCAAACATCTTGAAAGATCAGTTCCTTTTGAAATCCGTTAAAGCTAATAAGGATGGCTGGGTGAAGCTGTCTACCATTGCCGGATTTAGACGCGTTCAAGCACTAACGAAAGACGAAGATGTGGTTCGGAGGGCTTTAAAAACTTCAACACAAATAGAGTTGTCTGAAGATGGTAACAAATATGCATTCTTACATTAAATTAGGCACGCATATAAGGCGTAAGCATCCACTTCCGGAATGGGACAAATCTGTCTATTCAAGGACTATGCTCGTAGCGCGCTTTAAGGAGAAGGACATTGTGACGGTTTCTTCTGTTAGTGAAGTCTTTGAGGTATGTCACTGCTTCTTTACCCTACTAAATAGTCGATGAATTTGAGCGTCAAGCTTGTGCGCATCATAGATCCTGGTAAAACCATACCACCAGATTTAGTTAAATCGGCGTCGCTTATTGGCTTTCTTGGTAAGGAAAAGTGTGCTGTCGTTGAATTTGATTCTCGGGAATCGGCATTGAAGGCTCTCAGTGTCACGAAGATCGCCTGGCCGCATTCTTACTGCACCACTCTGCGTAAGTGTTCCATCCACTTTAACTGTTTTGTTAGAGCGCAAACTAAAGCCATCATATGAGGCATCAAAATCGAAGGAAAGTGTCAGGAAAGAAGCTGTGTGAGCTTTGTTTTTTTTGTCTGACTTTATGGGTCTCATTTTCCAATCATACTAAATCACCTTTTAGACTACGATCCGATTTGTCGGTCCGGCCTCAAATATCATTGACTTCTTGCGTGTATAGCAACATGAAAGTAGAGCTTATCCGTGATCCAAGGGCGCCGCCAAACGAAAACAGCGTTGGATTTGAACCGAACTGGCGGGAGACGCTGCGCTTTCAGTGGCTGCATATGGGGGACCGTAATGCGAGTTCTTCCCACTCCAATTCCATTTCCTCAGATGAATTCTTTACGCCTCAGGCACCATCACCGAGGGCCCCAACTAACCCCTCTGCTGTGCCTCCAACATCGTCCCCCGCCCAACCCGCTTCACAACTTATTTTTTTTGATGAAGCGATCGTCTCCGTGATTCCAACTGTCGATAATGGTTCAGGATAAAGATGAACTTCCTGTGGACATACACTTGTCACATCCTTTTGTTCGTTTCAGATTACTATGCTGTTTACATGTATTTGCGGCGGTTCAAGAAGAACACTCTTTTTATTACTTAGTTCATGCACAACTTTTATTTCCACTGCCGCATGAAAGGGTATGGTACTAGTTCGGATACTCAAGCGTAATTGGAGTACTTTTTTTCCCAGTGTTGCTTTCCGATCAGCTTCATTTGCTGTAGCCTACGGTCCACATGTTATTTTTTGAATGGTGAAATGACGTTTATAAATTAAATTGGATTGCATCCTTGCTTAAACGGTAGTGGAACTCCCAAGGCACTCCAAGTGTCTCTCTTTTGCTATAAATGGCTTGGTCATGTCTGGCAAATTGCATTCAACACTTTTGCTTTGTGTATTCTAGAGCAGTGATCGGAATCGTTTGCGTTTGATAGGGTTATATCGGGTGGCACTTATCTTTAAACTGTTGACCACTTTGAATGGTGGAATACTGTCAGGTTTGCGCGCCCCAGCTCTATATGCGGGGCAGCGTTGCTCAAATCTTTAGTTCTAATATTGGGGCTGAGTTCCCTGCTAGGTGGCAATCTGGTCGAAGTGCAGTTGGTTCTTTCTATACGTCCAGCGCCTAAAGGATTACCAACACATCCCTACAAGAGCCTCCGCTTATACTATGTTGCTCCACAAAGGTCAACAGGTTGAAACTCGTGAGGGCCCGAATGATCTGAAGTACATCTTGTCTTCTTTACTCAGAGGGTCTGTTGAGTCCACGCACAAGTGCCAAGAAAGACTTCGAATGTTGGGTTTTTTGCCAAATTAGACAAGAATTTTGAGATTGTGATGGTTTGGCGTGGTAACCACAAGGTGTGTTTCTTGGAACCTAGTGTGAGTTAATAGAGGTCACTGTTTTTGGGGCGCCTAGCACTTCGTTTCCTGCATTTATCAAGTAGTCATTTAATAAACAACTGTCTGCGCTAGTGAACATCGAAATAGTATGCGCTTGGGATCTCAACCACAGTTTAGGCGTCGGTAGGGCCTTAGCCTCAGTGCCAATTTCGGTTAATCATGTCATATAAGCAGTCAACTTGCCGAGAGTAACACCTCTCCCTCCTGTTTGCTCAAGGAAGGCTTGAAGAAACCTCTCCCACACAAGAGCTGCAATGGGATCGGTACCCTGTGAGTTTCTTTACTGATGTCTGGTAAGTTACCTCAGAAGGTTGGTCACTGCACTAGTACAAATGTTTTGAATCGGGCTCGTGAGGCAAGGCATCTGTGTTACTATCTGAACCTTCCCATATTGTATGGCAAAATTGCACTGCTTTGATTTTTTTTGCCCCAACGGGACACTAACCGGTCTAATGCCTTTGTTCTTTTTTACCAAGTCATCGAAGATTAATCGGCTTGGCAACCCCAAAATGAAAAACACTGATCAGTTAGTAGCGCTTTTACACATCATCCGGCTAGTGAATTTAGTGCTTATTTGTCTTTCGGCTCGAGTACATTGCCTGTGATTGTGCCTCTGGCATGTTTGATCTTCCGGATCAAAGCAGTAGCTGTAGGATCAAGTGTAGGAGAAAAAATGACTTCATTCCTTTAGTAATTGTGTGATACTTTTTCTTTGAAATGAAATGTTTTTGGGCCACCTTTCTACCAGGTTATGTGGTAGACCTGCAGCACTAGCAAAAGCTTTGTAAACATCAAAACCCAAAAAGCTGTGGAGTGCTCTCCCACCAGTTGTCGTTGACTATTTTTCGACTTGACAAGTGCAATCCTCTGTCGGTGAGTATCAAGTAGTTGAAGTTATCACTGTGTTCGCCCATGAGTTTACCGAAAGTTGATGTTGCCTGAATGCGTTAACAGCCATAGAATCGATACTGTTGCAGAGGCCGAAAGATATCCTTTTGATCCAACAAGTCCGTAAAGTTGTAACGGAAGCCATCTTCATCCTCTGACGGAAAGGTTGGGTGGAGAAACACGCTGATTTGCATCAATAATATAGCGAAACAGTTAAAGCAGGTGAAAAAAACACATTCACCGTTGTTGGGTTATATTCTCTGCCCTTTATCCACAACTGAAAGCTTCCCTTTATGATGACAAGAGGTTTTATGTTCTCTATCGTAAATATCCCCTTTCTTTTAATGGTGAAGGGAGCCTTGGTGATCGCCAGATCAGTCTGCTCTCACCGACACCCCACCTCCTGTTTAGTGGTGCACATTCTTCTAAACCCAAAAAAATTTTCAGGACAAGACATTAGCATGCGTAGTCAGGGGCGCTAAGAAGTCTGCTCACTAAAATGAGTTAACTTTGGGCAGAAAATTCCAGTTGATATTCAATGGCTTTGTAACTGTTCCTGCAGAGATGTTCAACAATTGGCTACGGTAAGGAATGGTGTAAGACATTGTTTGGTAAAACTACTGGTTTCAGTCTCCCGCGTGGTCATTTCGCACTAGCCGGTTGGCCGACCTCCAGGCCATGCCAACACTCCTCAGTCCCTCTGTGCACAAAATGTATGCATTCTGGTCTAGTACTATGCCTTCTTTTACCTTAAAGAAAGTCGCGCGAAGCTGCATTGGTGGCAGCGGAATGTGCACTCGACTTTGATGGATTTTACCCCACTCCACACCGCTTGTGACAAAATTGAGCGGTGTGAAAGAAGTGCATGTGCTACGTGTAGGAGAATCTCTTACGTCCCATAACAGAAGGGCCGAGATCAACGTCCATCTCCGGCATCTCCCTCGCCCTCGTGCTCTGCGAGGAAGCTGTTAACAACTGAGGCGACACTAGCCGTGAACTCCGAGTCTAGTGGAACTGCCGAGAGGGATCAGCGACATTGTGGTCAGGCATCCTCCGTAAGCTCCCTTTCTCAGGTTATCGGACGACTCGCCTCCCCTCGCCGAAATGTGTGTCTACAGATGTGGAGTGTGCAGGACACCATTCGAGAGCATCTTTTTGTGCTCTGCACACTTGGATCGCATGCATTTCGTTCCCATGAGGCCCGATCTCTCCATTAGCTCAGGGTTCTACCACACCCTTGCGTTTCTTCCACGGCATCAAATTAGCCTGCAATCACAATATGTGTTGCATGTGTCTCGACCCATTCAAAAGCTAGGACCATACCCCATCTTTCATTGGGACACAGTATCGTGGCACAGTATCGTGGGAGGGGAGGACGAGGAAAGACGTGTTTGCTGCATCGAGTGCCACACGAAGATTGATGGCACTACAAGAGCACATGCGCTGGAATGTCGATGACTGGGACGGTTAGCTCGTGGGTGCTTATCGCAGCGCTGACTACGTAGTGATGGCGGGAACTGGAGGCTGACCGAGGGGAGCGTCGGGGACGACGCTTGCAAGAAGAGAGGGACTATGTAAAACTTTGTTTGGACTGCCGGTTTCGGTCACTTGGGTGGCCATATTGTGCTAGCCAACTCCTAGCCAATTTTTGATGCCGACTTGAGCAGCGCTAGGAATTCGGTTTTTTATTTAAAACGACAATATTAAATAACTTTGCATTTGAACCGTGTTCTCGACAATTGCAAGAATGGTAATATGCCTATGGGGTAGTCTCAGGGCGCCCATGACACTATAATCTTGGTCTTGATCTCAACTTTTGATTTAGGTGATGAGGCTCGAGACATAGGTTATCACCTTTGCAAGTCATAATAGAATCTTCCTATGTGTAGGTCTTATCAAAGGTTCCGAGTGGAATTATGACAACGGCTATTAAGGGTAAAATCAAGCCATTGGAATCGAATGGAAAATTTGCTTTGATCCTTATTGATAAGGGCAAAGCTTGTGGCCCATATCCATGAAACCTTCTGCTCGTATAGACTATACGGAAATTCTCATGCTATGCCAATTAAGATCTGACTTTTTCAAAGACTCGCTTTGCTGCATAACTGATTTGGGAGGGTATTTTATGCCCGAACATTACAATTGTAGCATTTTTAAAATCTTGCGTTAGCTTTTAATGGTTAGGTCCTTTGTTTATTTTTGTCTTGGAACACTGCGCGATCTGAAACTGGAGTCCCATGGTATGTCGTTGGTTTGCGTTGTATACGACGTCGTAGCCACAAAACGAGCACATTGAATTGCACCGTAAGCGCCATGGGTACAGGCCTAACTATTTTGAGAAAAAGTATGTCTCTTTTCGATATGTATTTCACGAGGATGACTAATTATTCAAGGAAAATTTTACGTTTTTGATCTATTTCCTGTAATGCTGCTCTGAGAGTACTAATTTGAATTGAAGGCGGAAAAAGGAAGCTCGCGAGCCCCATGAGCGAGCACAGAAGGCGAGGAAGTTGCGTGGTCTAAAGGCAAAGATTGCAAATAAGGAACGCTATAAGGAGAAGGTTCAAATGAGGAAAACGATTCGCATGCATGAAACGAGGAACGTGAAGGAGAAAGCGGGTGAAATGAGCGGAATTAGTGAAAAGCCCGTATTTTTGCTTGATCGTGAGGAGCAAAATGTATCCAAAGTCCTTTCTAATACAGTCAAGCAAAAACGTGCCGAGAGAGCTGTGAGTCTCATTTACTCTGCAATCTCTGCTTACATAGATCGGCTTTCTGCATTTCTTTTGCGTCGCATCTCCGATTCCTGGTTTTTGCTCCAGTTTTTACGGTTATGCTTTTAGGGCAAGTGGCAAGTTCCGTTGCCAAAGGTTCGTACGGTGTCAGAAGCGGAGGCATTCAGGGTGGTGAAATCGGGCAAATCAAAACGAAAGGCTTGGAAGCGTATGGTGACTAAGATGTGTTATGTTGGTGAAAACTTCACAAGGAAGCCGCCGAAGTTTGAACGTTTTATCCGTCCCATGGCGTTGCGTGCCACACGAGCCAACGTCACTCACCCCGACCTGAAGTCCACTTTTTGTTTGCCAATCATTGGTGTGAAAAAGAACCCCAGTTCTTCATTATACACAAGTCTTGGTGTGATAACAAAGGGAACAATCATTGAGGCAAGTAAGACGGCACACTTCAGCTGTGCTGAACTACCAATGTAATTGCTAACCTATGGTCTATTTGTTCGTTCTGAACTTGTTCCCTTCTAGGTAAACGTGAGCGATCTCGGTTTGGTTACTCCTGGCGGCAAGGTCGTGTGGGGCAAGTACGCCCAAGTGACGAACAATCCTGAAAATGAGGGCTGCGTAAATGCGGTTCTCATCGTCTGAAATGGTATTATTCACCACTGTTTGTACAGATGCTGTTGTGGATAAAAAACCTAGCATCACACTTAGACCTTTCTTTACTCAAGCGTCGGCATGGTGATTTGTTAGAAGTGGTGTACTGCAGTTGACGTCTGAGAGCGTGAAATGTCAGAAGGGTCCGAGGTGGGGTCGAGTGGCCCGTTGTGTGGCTACTTTAAACCACTCGGGCCCCAGGTTCATTTTCCTGCTCTTGTTCATGCTTAGGTGGGAGTCAAAGGCAGCCTAAAGCTCAGCAGTCTGACTAGTATTTTTTAGAGGGAGTGGGTGCGAGTCGGTGCACTCTAAATTGGTCAAAATCCGCTGCTAATGCCTAAATGGTCGTCCAAAAACCAGAGAGAGTATTGATTAACATTGCGAAAAAGGTTTATTTCACGCGTTCGCAAAAGATCATTTTGAAGACATGTGCCTCATAAGTAACGTGGTAAACCTCTCATATTTCCTGACATCTTGGGCCAATTCTGCAATATATTTAAGTGTCTAGAAGTAATGAGGAAATTTTAAATCTACATTCTGGTTATCAGAAGCCTTAACCGTTAGTTTCTGATCCTTGTGTCGATATTTGGTAACCAATCTAAACTGGTTACAGAAAATAAACTAGTTAAAGCAACACCTACTCGCATAGGATCCTTACTATAAAGCATTTCCGCGTCCTTCGCGAACTCTTCCCAGGTGGCGTACAACGTCATCCCTACCCCCCGCTTCAAAGGAGTCTCCTAGGCTAAAATCCAGCCGTATAACCACGAGGCATAAAACAACCAATCAAGCCTACGGATTCCAGTAAAAATCTGCATTGCTTGATAACACCACACAACGTAATTAGATGTTTTAAGAAAAATTAAACAGCTTCATTTGCGGTGTAAATAGTGGGCAAAAAAACCATCGTTGCGAGGAATGGTTATATTATGCAGCATATGAATGTTTACTTCACAGTCAATTTTTCTTGTGGAATGAAGCTAAAAACATAAAATTCATCGTTCCAGAAATGCTAAACTTTTGAGAAATAACCGTAATGGTCATATTGTTTAAGTGCGCTCTGTAGGCGGAGGCGGGAGTGCAATTTAAGCCGACGCCGATGATTGCGCTCAGGAGTCTGGGGTCCGCCCGTCGTAGATACTTCGCTCTAAGCCCTTTTGCCTGCATTATAATAAATATGTATTGCAATACACAGCCTTTTAATAACAGGGGTGGAAGAAGGGAAATGGAAGGGGAGGGATCCATCTACAACGTCTATCATTCAGCCTACAGCATGACCGCGGGTGCATCCAAAAGCCAAATATTCGGCTTTTGATTGAAGCACGATTTACTTTGCAAGCCTGTAGCACGCGATACATATTAGTTTGGTCTGCCGATGAATGCAACGAATTGGCCTCCGCCAAGAATAGTGTTAATGAGTGTGGTGTTTCAGGATTTCGTTGGATGCAGTGGGGGCCGATACTGTGGCAGAATGTATATTCTGTAAACAGGGGATTGCGTGACTACCGGCACGACCCGAAGGCCGGCCAACTGGCCAGCACAATATGACCACCCAAGTGACCGAAACCGGCAGTCCAAACAAAGTTTTACATAGTCCCTCTCTTCTTGCAAGCGTCGTCCCCGACGCTCCCCTCGGTCAGCCTCCAGTTCCCGCCATCACTACGTAGTCAGCGCTGCGATAAGCACCCACGAGCTAACCGTCCCAGTCATCGACATTCCAGCGCATGTGCTCTTGTAGTGCCATCAATCTTCGTGTGGCACTCGATGCAGCAAACACGTCTTTCCTCGTCCTCCCCTCCCACGATACTGTGCCACGATACTGTGTCCCAATGAAAGATGGGGTATGGTCCTAGCTTTTGAATGGGTCGAGACACATGCAACACATATTGTGATTGCAGGCTAATTTGATGCCGTGGAAGAAACGCAAGGGTGTGGTAGAACCCTGAGCTAATGGAGAGATCGGGCCTCATGGGAACGAAATGCATGCGATCCAAGTGTGCAGAGCACAAAAAGATGCTCTCGAATGGTGTCCTGCACACTCTACATCTGTAGACACACATTTCGGCGAAGGGAGGCGGGTCGTCCGATAACCTGAGAAAGGGAGCTTACGGAGGATGCCTGACCACAATGTCGCTGATCCCTCTCGGCAGTTCCACTAGACTCGGAGTTCACGGCTAGTGTCGCCTCAGTTGTTAACAGCTTCCTCGCAGAGCACGAGGGCGAGGGAGATGCCGGAGATGGACGTTGATCTCGGCCCTTCTGTTATGGGACGTAAGAGATTCTCCTACACGTAGCACATGCACTTCTTTCACACCGCTCAATTTTGTCACAAGCGGTGTGGAGTGGGGTAAAATCCATCAAAGTCGAGTGCACATTCCGCTGCCACCAATGCAGCTTCGCGCGACTTTCTTTAAGGTAAAAGAAGGCATAGTACTAGACCAGAATGCATACATTTTGTGCACAGAGGGACTGAGGAGTGTTGGCGCAGCGCGGTCTACCAACTGACTAATACAATATGCCACCTATGTCCGAATCTGGCACTTTGAATGCACAAAGTACTACACTGGGCGACATCATTTTTTGTTTACGAAAATAATACGCGGTGCATTTTGCAAAACATTTGAATTTCTTAAAACTTTTTTTATAGTGCATTGATTTTATTACTAAATATAATTCGTAATTTTTTTCTTTTTGTACAAAGTGATGAATAAAATGCTTAAGTTTTTCCATTTTTACCCTACTGGTCTTGCTAGTCGCGCTCCTATAATATGCCTGTTCGTTTTAAAAACTCTACTTTCATTGGTTGTTATAATGCGTAATTCACGTCACACTAATTTTGTTTTCTCGGTGTGTTTTTCCGTCCAATGCTTGAGGTGGCGAGCACAGCTCCATCTAGCTTACCTCCTTTATATGATGATGTTTTTCCTGCACTGCCGCCTGCTGGAACGGTGCAGAGGCCTGTAGCTGAAGGACTGTCGTCATATCAACCCTCTGATTCAGTAGAGGTACTAAATGTTTGTTTATCTGAAAATTAGGTTGTTAAAATACCCCTGGACGAAAGGAGGTATCAGCCAACAGACGATTCCATATCAGTGGAGCAGTCACGTATCTGTGCCGCTATAGGGAAGAGTCTTGGAGTGAAAATCGAACTAACGAACTCAAAGAACAATTCACTAAATGTCCTCATTTCAGGTGCTCCATCGCAGGTCGCGAAGGCTAAACTGATGGTAGTTCAGGACTTGCAGCAACAAGTTAGTGTGTTACTGTCGGCTATACTGTGATCGCTCCTAATTAGGCGCAAAGGGTGGTCAAAATTCCACATGAATTTTATCGGTTTGTCATCGGTCCTGGCGGTCAAAGAAAACGGGAGCTTGAATCAAGCACCCTTACGAAAATATACGTCCCCTCACCGTCTTCAAAGTCAAATGAGATTGTGATTGTTGGTTCCCCTGACAAAGTTGCAACTGCTGAGAAGGAAATTCTTCGTATTGTTGAACACCAGTCTCAACTATCTGAGGAAAAACTGGCCATTCCTAAGATTTATCACCCATTTATTTGTGGACCGTAAGCACAATGTCCTCGTTATCTTCCCTTTTTTGGCTTTTTAAATTATCAGCCTTGTCGTTTATTTGGGATTTTGTTGTTTCAGCTTTAGTCGCACTGTAAACGAGATCATGGAGAAAACGGGTGCAAGAATATCTATTCCGTTGTCAAAGAAGTCGAATTGCGACATCAAGGTGACTGGAAAAAAGAATGAGGTTGCCAAAGCGGTTTCCGAAATCAATAAAATTTTTAAGGCTCATGAGGAGCGCTGTACCACAATTACTTGTTCAGTACAACGGGACAAGCATCGTCTTGTTATTGGATTCCGCAAAAGTGGTCTGGAAGAGATATTTGACAAAACGGGTGTTGTAGTCGAACCTCCGGAAGGTCCTGAGAATGAGGAGTTCATTCTTCGCGGCTTCCCCGAAGATCTTGGACTTGCTACGACTTTGATTTATAAGCGCGCCTCTAGTTCTACCACAGAATGCATTGTTGCTCCCCAGCGACTTCATAAACTCTTAATTGGAAAGAAAGGAACCGCTTTGGCTTCTATTCGGGAAGGTTATGCAGCCGTAGGTTCACTTATTTTTAATCGGCTTTTCAAATTTAAAATACCTTAGTACTGTCAATAGAACTGGTTTTGTCTTGTAGGTTCGAATTGATTTTCCAAATAATGAGAACAAGATAACGGTTGAGGGACCTCCAGAAGAGGTTTCGGTTGTCGTCAAGCGCTTAAAGGCAAGAGTCGATGAGCTCACTGCCTCACACTATTTGGATTTCGTAAAGGTGGATCCTAAATACCATTCTAAGTTGCTGGGACACGGCCCCGATAGCATAAACCGATATGCTCGGTTTCATCGTTTGAATGTTTGGTTTCCATCTGCTGTCGATTGTGGAAAGATACCGAATGAGTTTGATGTCTTCATTGAAGGTGAACAGCGCTCTGTTGAAATTGTGAAGGAGGTTATAAACAAACTCATCAAGAAGTGGGTAAGTAATCTCAGTTTATCGGTATTGCGTTGGTTGAATGTTTCTAGGCTGTAAGTTACGATATCAGGCAAACATTCCCATGTAATGGCAGCTGCTTAGTGCTTTCTGAATAATACCTTTTTTTTGATGGAAAAGTTTTGTTTTTAGGAGAACGAGAAAGTTAAAGACATGATAGTAGAACCCCGCATTCAGAATTTGTTACGATCTGGTAATCCCCCGCCTATTCGCGCAATTGAAGAGGCATTCCCAGAAGTTGAAATTCGATGGCCCCAGCAAGCTGGCAGTGGTGGCAAGAAACAGCGTCATGGCACATCTACCGCTAATGAGACTTCTACCACCACCGACTACGTGTTACAACTCTGCGGAGTCCGAGATCAAGTCGATTCTGCCGCTGAGAAAATGAATAAACTAGTAAAGCAAATCACGGATGAAAATTATGAACAGGAGGTGAGATTCGATTATTGATTTTATGTCATCTCCCTTTGTCTACTCAAATGGTAATCACTCTCTTTATAGTTTCGAATTTTCAAGGAGTGTTTACCTCGTATTCTGGGTGCAACAATTGTCAATTTGCTGAGAGAGACGCGGACTCGCATTCACTATTTCCCTCCCTCTGATGATGGTTCCCAACATGTCAGTATTATCGGTCGTCGAGGGGACGTTGATGCTGCAGTAACACGCCTTGAAAAACTACAAAAGTCTATGGTACTGATATCTATTTTCATTGTTTTTAATCTTTTTTGCGCTCTGTCCAGGTTTTTTATGAGCGAATTACCTATCAAGTCGATTTATGGTTCCTTTTGCTTTTCAGGCGAATGTGCAAGAAACCATCGTTACTCTACCTACGCTGATGCTTTCTAAACAGGCTGGGGACTCGACCACTCCCGGGGCTCGTCTTCGATCCATCCGTGAGCAATGCGAGGGAGTTCAACTGAAGACGAATCCCGCTCAACCTCGCCAATTGATCATTTCAGGCCCACCCGAGGCCTTGGAAAAGGCCAATGCTCTTATCGATTCGATGTGTGCGAAGATGCTCGAACGCTGCGCTGACGTATTTTTCTTACTTGCCGTTATTTTTTTCTTCATTAGCGTGGATGTATTTTCTGGATTTACCTGTTTTCTTTGTAGTCGGTGGTATTTGCAAATCCCAAGTTTCACGGGCAGTTGATTGGTCGTGGTGGTGTCACGTTGAAAAAGTTTCGTGAAAGACACAATGTCGAAGTGCTCTTCCCAGATCGTTTAGAGAGCGATCCTAAGCGTGCTTCTGAGATCCACATTATTGGTGAGAAGGAATCCGTGGCGAGGGCGGTGGAAGATTTGGAACAGACCGTAAAGAATATGGTAATTGTCTTGCCATTTTTAAACGCAGCTTTTTCAAATTAACTCCAACGGACCACCCTTTTGTATCTTTTTTTCACTTGGAATGTCTAATATATGTAGTTTCGCCGTTGAACCGTTCATTCTGAGCAGTTGTTCCCTCTATCGAAACGGCATTGTCTGAAGTAACCATATCGTGGATGTTTATGCTGCTCAACTCAACCTTAATTTTATCTTTCAGGAGGATGAGACGGATGTCACCCTAAGGTGTGAACCATCTGTTGTTAATGACCTTTGGATCTACCGAAACGCCTTTCATTACCCTGAATTGGATCGTGTTAAAGTCATCTTTCCCAAATCACCTAACTCTCCCTTCACCCGTCGTGCTGGTCAGGAAGGGAGTGGACATCCACCCTCTAGCGAGAATGTGGATACGACAATTCGCATTTTTGGTCCAAAGGGCTGTGTAGAGGTAAAACCACCCCATTCGGGTCTTTTTGGTTTTAGTCTACGTGCCTTTGTTAACAAAGTTGTTATGATTCCTTTTATTAATTCGACTCATAGGATGCACAGCAGTGCATAATGAGTATGATCGAAGACGTCAGGGGCCAAACGGTGGTCAAACACCCGGTCACTGAAGTTGACCATTTCCAAGCCCTCAGTCGACTCCGTCCGACTATTTCTGATATACAAAAAAATCATCGGGTCCTCATCAGCTTACAACTTAACAGAGGTAATATCATAAATACTCGAATTACTCGTTCATATTTCAACTCGGTTTGGAGCATGAGCTTATATTGGTTTACAACACTATAGACGGCTTTCGAGAGGATCAGAGTGATCGGATCATATACGGCCACATCGTTCTTACCGGTACTGCAGAGAGGGTTGATAATGTTCTGAAGAACGAAATTCTTCCAATGCTACCTGTCTCTCAGGAGGTTGCTTTCCCACGCGAGTTCTACAGCAAACTCTTTGTGGCTGAACAGCCTCCACAACCACAACAGCATTCCACTCGCCGAGGGCAGGGGGCTCCTCAACGCGGTAGTGGACATATGCTGCACGAAAGTTCTCGCACCGCCGTGTTGTCTGGTCATCAACCTGAAAATGGAGAAATAGCGCCCAAGACGAGGTTATATGTCCTTCGAAGCAAATTCAATGTATATCTCACTTCTGCTTGTTTTGACTGGTTCTGGCATGCGTTTAATAGTCACATTTCTTTGCTCTGGCAGGTTTCCATTAGCGTTCCTCCAAAAATCCCGCGAGGTTCCGATAGGATCACTATTCGTGGCACCCCTGATGCTGTTGAGGCCTGTAAAGCTGAGTTGGCAGCTCTCGAGGCTCAGCTGCAAGCTGAGAAAGCCGACTGGGAGGCGCGAAATTACGAGGAGATTCTAAACATTGAGGAGCGTTACCTAAATCGGATTATATCTGGAGAAAAGGAACGGCTATTCAACCAATATGGTGTGGCCGTCTTCACACGCGGTCGTGCTGGTACCACTACTACCGGTGCCTCTTCTGGTGCTGCACCTACACTGATAGAATCCGAAACAACTGATGGCGGAAATGACCCTGTAGAGAGGCCTAGTACCTCTAACAACTTGGCGAACAGGGGACGCTACGCTGGCTATCGTCTCGTAAGCTCCGTTAATGTTCCCCTGGTTCTTCAGGGCTACAAGGAGAAAGTCAAGTTGGCTCGTGGTGAGCTGGAAAAGCTCCTTGAAAAGTTTGCTTCTTTCACGTGTGTGGGGCTTCACATTCCTTCGGAGGTGAGCATTTACTTTTTGCATCCTGTCTGTAAATATGAGTTTTCGATCCTCATGCAATGCTTGCTTTCTTGATCAGGCTCACGCACGTTTAATTGGATCCCGCCACTACAACATTCGTCGTTTAGAGGAGTTGTACGATGTTGATGTGGAGTTTCCACCCCGTCGAGCTAATGGAGAAGCAGCTGAGGACGTCCTCGTCATGGGATACTCTAATAACGTCGATGAAGCTTGTAATGAATTAATTAACAAAGCTAACGATATTGTAAGTTTCTACTTGAATAAGTAACTTTTCTTCTAGTGTGCTCAAATCCATGGATCTGTTTCACAAAAGGCAGATCCTCGAGAATTACCCTGTCAGAGCGATTTTTTGGTGGTCGGTGCTCCTTGGGAATGTACCCACAATAACCCTCCTGACAATTAATTACTCCCTTTCATTATCATATCCTTTCCCTTCTTTTCCTCCCGTTTGGATTATATTCCCATTGGCACTTTTTCTCAGGCGTTCGTAGATGGTTGGTATAACTGCATTCGTTGACGTCTTTCTCGTCCGGTTTACCTCATCTCCATTCCTTCCTCTCCTCTCCAGTCCTCCCTACTGGTGGCTTCGCAGTTTGAGCCCTCCCTCCCTCTCTACTGCAGTTTTTGCTATGGATAAATTCGCGCTGACTTTGGTGCTTAGTCTTCTGGTTTCGATCATGACCAGCCGATAGATTTCCGGGCTCTTTTTCCGCCCCCACTCATCGAGCAATGATGTGCCTTTATCTATTACTACTCTCCTCGTCACCCGCCAACTGGACCTCTTTTGGTCTCACATTCTATACATAAATGGTCATTTGTGTAAAATGGTTGCTTTTGCTAACGCGTGGTGCAGTTGCCCACCTAAAAGGGAATTATTTTGTTAATGAATTTATTTTTGAAAGATTTATTAAGTGAACGCTTGTTATCAGTCATCTCTGAGCTCGGCTGGTCACTTTTTTCCTGGCAAGATAGCCGTCTTCGTAGTTGAGGCTGTCTTTGCGACTTACGTTATTTTTATTGTTGATTGTTCGCGCCCTGTCCAAAAGTTCCTTTCAAATTCGTATTGGCGCGATGGATTTGGAAGGCTTTGGATGTCCAGCTGCCATCATGTCTGTGAGGAAGAGAACTCCGTAAGTAAACGTGAATAACTGCAAGCATGACGGCTAAAGTTGGAAGGAAGCTGAATTTGAGCATAGGTTTACATCAACGCTTGCCTCCGGGCATTTAACTCTGTGCGACACCTTTTTGCACCCGGTAGTCATTGGCGGTCAGAAATTCGCAAACGCATGAAATTGACGCGTTATGGTTTGAAATTGTTGAGAACTTACAAAAACTTGATTGCCTCTTTGTGGCTCCCGTATACCAGCGCCTACGCTTTCAGCACGCCGTAGGAGACACGCCAATTGGTTTGTCTGCGGCAATCCGTGACAAGGTTTTTTAAAGGAGGCTAAATTACCTTGCAAATGAGAACGGATAATTGATACTATCTTAGGATGCTGAATTGTGTTGGTGGATCTTCGTGCAAGAGTCTGGTAGTGGACGTGTTAAAAGGCTTGGAAATTTGTAGCGTAGTTCTTGGATTGGTGCGGAGGGTTATATCCTTCAGCGTAAAGTCATTCGTGGGATGCGTCAACCCCCCTCTGTTGATGCAGCAGAGCTAAACTTCTCTGGTTAAAACCAGTAGGTTTTGTTGATTTGAAGACGTTTAAATTCCGAGCTTTACTCATGGAAGTCCAAGTCTCTTCTGATTTTAGTTAAATAGCAAGAATCTACATGGTCGGTTGTCACTTTTGCCATCCCACGAATAAATCGATTTGATCAACTAATGAATTGACACCTGGGATGCGCTTGTACCTAGCTTGAATCCTAGTCACGGGAATGCTGGTGGTCAGAGAGGCATACGAAGGTTCCACTGTCCTCATGGGTTAGACAAGTCGACACTCCGAGTGTAAATGTCTCGATCAACTGGAGTTTGATATTCAAGGGGGCTTTGTATTGGGGGGAGGATGGTCCCCATCGAAATTAGAGCTTATCCGAATTAGTATTGTTACCGTAGTTAATAAATATGCTTTAAACCTTTTTTGAGGAATCGAGCATGTTTTTCTAGTGGGGAAATGAAATTCGGCAATTTAGCAGCAAAGTCTGACAGTATTTTAAGTAGTCATTTACATGGAACAGTTGTGAAGTTGATCAACAACCGATCTCTTCTGACTTCCAATCCAAAGAAGAGGTACTAGTATTAATTCGTGGCTCGTGTATAATCAAGCCCATCTTGCATTACCTCGTGGATGCCAATGATGGGTCTTTTAATGCGGCACGTTTCTCGGGATAACCAAAAGGCAAACTACCCCAATTCTATTGTAACTCGTTTTGAACGACCAATATTGCGCTGACGCCTCCACTGAACGCATCAAATGCTGGTTAGTCAAGCACTCTCCTTGACTAACGTGTTCAGGCTTCACTATCACTATTAATTATGGCTATACATTGCGAAGAAAGGCGAGCAATGGTTCTACCGCCCTGTGCTCTTCTTTTCTAGTTTGTGTACTATCAGAACGACAAGACGTAGTCGTGGGTGTAAAATGTAGCGCCTAAGCTGACACAGGTGACAATTTTGACAATACCAGCACTGCAACACTAAATGCGTCAAACTTTTTAAATCCCGAAATTACATGGCTCAACCGGCTTATGATTATGTGAATCACCACTTGTTCTCCGATTTTGTCGCGTTATAAACTGCAAAGAAGGGTAGTAATACTATTCCGGCCGGTTAAACTGATAAAATTATACCATTTTAACTGTTACTAAGATAATTATGCGAAAGTAGTTAAAGTTCAATTGAGTGGTTGTAACTGTGTCTGATTTTTGCGCGTTAAGAAAACTGAAAAATGAAGAGGAAATTGAACTTTAGTATTATTGGCATGAGGAATATCGTTGGATGTAGGCGCAAAGGTTTTGGTGTTTTCTCCTATTTTTGCCCTCCTACTCTTCGAACCAACAGGGAGTTGGATCGTCTCCCCCTCGGCGATCAAGGGCATCGAGCCAGGCACAATGTTCATACGTACCGACCACTTCTGCTCTAGATGGTGCATTCAGATAGACAGCCATGTAGCAGGAGCCTGAGAAATTTAAGTTTGTTCAAAGATAAGGAAGGCTTCGTCTATAATCTCCTATACCCACCTCTTACTGATGATTTCCCTACCCGAATGATCAAAAACATCATCTTATTAAGTGCTCACTCGGCAGCTAGTTCTGTTTAATTGTTCTGAATTAAACAGCCTCTTCTTCGTGTCGTGGATTTCAGCAGGTAAGATGGTTTTGCTGCAATATTTATTAAATTTTAACACCATGGCAAGGTGAATCGGAATACGTTATTGCCGCGTTTTCAACTCGAGGGCATAGACTTCTCTGCCTGTCGCTTTCAGATGGGCCTCGTCAAAATTGGGCCAAAGTTTGTTTCCTAGGTCCAGCCACTTTAGCCAGTGGTTGCGGCAGCAGTTAAGTGCAACTGTGAGGTAAATTGAGGATTTTTGGGTTTCGCTATTTACAAGCGGATTTACGTTTAAGTAATGTGCTAAAAATATGTGTAGCGTCCCGAGGCTCCCCTTAAGGTAAAAGAAGGCGCAGTACTGGAGGGTAGAATACATGTATTCCGGGAACAGAAGGCTTGGGGGCTGTTGGCACGGCCCAGAGGCCGACCAACCGGCTAGAACAAGATGGCCGCCCAAGTGCCCTAAACCGGTAGTTCGAACAAACAAAGTATTACAATATGCAGCAGGAAATCATGGTAGTTATAAAAGGAAGTCTTCATTATTTTGATCACTTTTGCATCTTAAGTGTGTTCAAATGTAGTCATTAGCATGCTCGCTGCCAGTGTTACATACGTGACAGCTGTGTCGTATCGCTGCCAACTTTCTTGTTCTCAAGGTAGTAAATAAATGCTGAATGTTCGTAGACCAAGGTCGGTTGTGAGCTTTAGGTTTTCAAAAGCGAAACTTGCTAAAAAACAAAGAAAACATCTAAATCTTGCTTGATAGCGAATGTGTTGTGGCAAATGTTTTAGTTAGTACTGCATGAAAAGGTACGCCTAGTACTTTATGCTTACCGAACCTTTGAAATTTGACAGCTAATGCTTCTATAATACTAATAAATATCAATCGGCAAAAGTTTGCATTCATCCACCCAAATTGCGCATTCTGAACATTGCTGCTGTGGCACCACCAGATTTCCCTTTAGACAAAGGGAGAAACTACTCGAACAGAGTATAGTTTGCCGACATACAAGAGGGAACGGGGCTACCGCCATCATCAGAAAGTCGGGTCGCCCAGCTGAGGTGCAGTGTTGGAGCTCTAAGTGTGTGCGTAGCCACCACGATGAGTTAGATAAATAATTCAGGCACTGTATAGGCCCCCTTTTCGTTTGAGCGACGTCCTCAGTGCTCTACCTTGTTCAATTTTCTATATCAGCAATCGCAACATAGTCAGTACTGTAAGAAAGACTTCCACGAAATTATCCAATCTGTGAGCACCTGAGAAGATATTTGATCGCAATGTCACACACCTCTCTTGACTAAACCGCTGGATCTGGAGTTCCGGTCTGTTCAATTACGATATTGTAGGAAGGGACAATGTGCATTCCATCTCGTATTTCTGTCTCTAGTCGTAAGAACGCTAGTCTAAGAGCGAGAATAAGGAATAAGGTTTATAATGGTTTCGTAAGAGCAAGATTTCGCGTCTTTTCCTCCTTGACACTGTTCTCACTTCAGCGCTTTCCCGCCATATCTACCTGGGCTTTATCCGGCTAGCTGAGGGATGGAGGATGTATCACGAATTCACATAATTTATGTTTCTACAAGACCCGGTGAACAGCTCCATAGAGGACTTTTCCAGATATTTCATAGTCACGGATAGTATTGGTTCATTTGGGAGCAATTCTCCTGCAGACGACGGAACAGAAGTAGTTGCCTAACTTAGATATCATTTTCAGACTTTGCCATCCACAGCATGTACAATTCTTCCGCTCCTCTAAAGTTTACCACACGGCAGTAGAAATTAGGATAGTTGTCATTTGGCATTTGGCTCGCTTTCCACTGCTACAAATGTAGCGTTGCTAGACTTCTCTGAAGATAAAACAAGCTACAAACCTCGAGCAGAATGCGTTTTACAGGCATACGGAAGAGATCATGGCCGATCGCTTGACCCTGAGGTCACCCCGCCAAGCAGAGCTACAATAGCGAAATCCGTAAATGTGTAACGTAATTAAAGTATCACAGTCTTTTCCGTTTTTTGTGTAAAGGTACGGTTGTGTTCTCCACACCTACCACCTTAGGTGACACAGATCCTCTACAAATTAAGAATATCCACTTTGAGAAATTTCCTCAACATCGAAAATGCCTTGTTTGGTCGAAAATTTGTTGATACGGTCGTCTTAATCATTGTTTTTAATAAAGCTATTTAGACTCCACACGTCTGCTGAGGAAAGCACAGAGCTGTGACCTCCATAGTAGTTCCGTTGTTGCATTAAATCCCATTGGCATACAGTTCATTACAATTTCGAGGAGTCATGTGCCTACCCACATCATAACTCGGAAATGTTGAAGGCAAAATCCCTGCTATAATGTGCAAGTATGCGCAGTTTTAAACCAAGTTTTCCCTCCTTTATTTCAGATAATGTGAGAAGTGTAACTAATTTTCCAGGTGAAATGGAAACACCGTACTTCATGCATAATATCCTAGTTCACTTGTAGAGTTGCCTTTTAAATTAAAAAAAGAGTGGAGTGTTTCATGTCCTTTGATGTACACTACATGAACTGGCATCACCTTCCCCCCAGTGGGCCTTTTTGACCCCCTCTAATTTCCCCGTCATATGAACTGAAGGCACTGCCCCTACACCTGTGAGAAGTTGTGCGATCACAAGTGATAAGGCACGTCCCACCGGAGAATATGGGTGCGTTTGACAAGTGGGCATTCTTTCACATTGCATAATTGACGCGATTGGCTGACCACAGCCTGTTAGCGATTCAATTGTTGATTTAGTCCTCTGAGTCCTCGGGATACTGAAAATAAGGGTATGAAGTGTTGAACCGAAGGAAGTGTCCACATAATGTTTCATGTTTTGTAAACTTGGCTTTGGCCACGTAAATGGAAGTGCCCTGTCATCACTCAGACCCTGCAGCTGGCCGTGTTCAGCCTTTTTGAGCAACAGTCAACCAAACAATTAACCTGTCGTCCTAGGTCTGTGTTGACTAAGGCGATCCTCACGTCACCACAGTTCATGCATTGAGTATTTAGCCAAAGCGAGTCGAGAGTAAGGCTGAAACTACTAAGAATGTATTGCAAAAATCAGGTAATAGTGTCCCAACAGCAAGTCCTTTAGATTCGGGTGCTATTGGAGCCCATTGTGTCCTCACTTGTGTATCGCCTTTCTCTTTGTTTATTGAAGGGGTCATGTCACGTCATGACATTTTTACATGAGTGAGGAGAACGGGGAGCACCTAAGTTAGTGACATGCAGGTGGTGTGCTACTTAGCTAGCCAGACTCAGAGGTTGGTAAGCATCAAGATTGAGAATAAAGATGAAACTACGCCTATCTCATTTCGAGAGATATCAAGTGACCTGGACCACTTCGATACATGACAGTGATATTGAGTGAATGGAAGGCTACTTGGTGGCATTGAAGCCTTGAAGAGTCACATGCATCCTTTAAAAAGAGCACTGTACAAACTGGCGTGGAATATTTTACCTGGTAGAATCGTTGTGGTTTGTTTTAGGGATTGGCAATAGGATCACGTGCTATAAAAAACTGTCCTTAGCGCAACCTATCAATTATCCAACGGCAACCAAATGGCATGAGCCAAGCTGACAATGTGGCTTTGTCGCCACATTTGGCATGAATAAAAACACCGGAAACTAAAAGCCGCTCCTGGTGCCTTAACTGGGCTTTAAAACGGTTGAAATGCAAATTACGTTGCACCTCAGATTAATGTCGATGGGACCAGCCATTCGACTACGCGAAATTCTTGGTGAGAAGTACCTGAAAGACGGAATTTCGCAATATGTTTGTGATTTAAAGTCAAAACAGCGGAGATAGTTAGTGCCAATCCATTGGAAGAATGATTTGCTGGTGTCTCTCTCGGATTCGATTCCATTCATTCCACCTAGGTTTATTTCTGAGTAAATGATGTCGCGAGCACCTTTCGTTTTGACCTCTAGTTAAAATATTATTCGATAAAACCCAAAGATAAATGAATGAGTACGACACAGTACATTAAATGCGTCCGGTAACACTTTTGAATGATAGGAAGACACCACTGTAGCGCCCTGAAACTGCCGTGACAACGAAATGCGGCACAATACTCGGGCAGTACATGCATATGCGACACAGGGAAGGGCTGGGGGTCCACTGTAACAGCTCTAAAACCATGACCTTAAGTGACCCATTACCAAAAACGAAAGTTAAGGAAACAATACAGTTGAATGCGGCTTGTGTTAGATGATCGAATTTAGTTGTGGTGACGATGCATAAAGTTGTCCAGATACAGTACAAGTCAAAACTACTACCTTCCTCACATTTCAAATATGCGCATCATAAGGAACTCTGTTTGACCCCGTTTCAGCTAGTTTTATGTGTGAAGGCTGCAGCTGTCACATTCTTTGTATAGCATTTGGTATAGGTTTATTTGTAGAACCCTTTCTCAAGGATAGAAATATTGCTTTTATTTGTGACTAACTTAAAGATGCGTTACTCCTAGAAAGGCCCCTCATCCTCAAGTAGAATACAAAAGCGCCTTCCGGTATCGAAAATTAACTGGAATTAACATTTATATCAACAATTACTGGATTAGTGGTGGTGAAAGTTAAGAAAGTAGGTCTCACCCACTTGTACCTCCATATCTTCCCCAAACCATAATCGACTGCTTAAGCCACAATTCTGAGACATCACCTCATTCATAGTTGTGGATGAACGACTCACTGAGATTTTATTGTTGAGAACCAAACGATCCCTTTTGACTTTTAGATTAAAATAACTGAAGGTAGTGAACTTACTGTTGGTCTGTTCTAGAGCAATGGATGTGCCAATGCCACAAGTAACCTGAGGTAACTATACCTGCAGTGGAATAAAGTGGCTTCACCAAATGACTAGATTCGCAAACTTTTAATGTGTCTCAATCATCACTTTTGCATTGAAATGGGAATTAAGGGGATGTTTGATTAGCAACTCAATCATACTCTAGGTACATGCTGTCACATCAGGTGTCTGTACTGCTGTGTTTTAACTTGACTAGTCCCCTCGCCAAAAACACTCTAAACAGATACACTTCAATATCTCCCCCGTAAAGTGTGATTTATCCCTGACGATTTCCATCCTATTAGACAAAACTTAATTGTTGTAGTGTATTCGCTCAAGCGAACAATCGGATCTCGCCCCGCCCTCCTGTCCCCCAATTTGATAGGTCTCCACTCCCATTGGTTCATGGTTGCGAATGTGTGCAAGCAGGTGGGGGCACTCAAACCAATGAGCAAAGGAAAGGGATTCACTGCGCTGGTCCCCCTTCTATCATCCATAGTGAAATCAAAGATGATGTTACCTCAAATGAGGCTGTTGGTGGGAGGGGGTAGAGGAAGGGTAAGGTGATCAGGCTCGAAAGTAAAGTATATAAACCATCGTTTTACTTCCATCCTACTCATGCTGAGACTGAGAATGCAAGGCCAAAAACCTCCCTTAATCTCCTCGACCCCTGCCTCCGCCTCTTCCAAACCACAGGGGCACACTTCAACTGTGCTATTATTGGGACAGTGTATGTTACTTATTTTTACTTTTTTCTTGCATTCACATTAACAGAAAAAACAGTTTTGTTTGGTTTTTTACAAACATGATGACCAATAGTACACACAAGTAAGGTGAATTGAGAAAGCGGAAACCATCTCCCTATCCATGCCCGATCTTTCATTTACATCGATTAAAAACACAAATTTTACTTTCTTTTGTAAGCAGCGGGGTGGGCGATGGAAATGGTAATGAAGTTGGAAAGCATACCTTGAATGGGCTCCTCTACGCATTTGATTACTGAACTGACATGGACGTTGAGAGCAACGCAGTGTGGATGTTGGAGACGGACAATAGACAGAAGTGAACTAAAAGTAGCACAAGGAGAGATTGATAAGGATAAAAGCTTTATGTTTGTAGTGCCGCTCTACGTCGATTCGACCTCGTGTATCCCTTCACCTTCCTCCGGTACACCCTCAAGCAATAGGGACAGCGGTCTGGGAAGCTTCGTATCCAACTCTTCCTCATCTACTTCATCCTATCCTCCGCTTTCCTCTAACGCTATCGCCTTCTCCATCGAAAATTTGCTGGATCTATCTACACCGAAACAGGAACCTTCTTTCACTCAGCCAAGGAGAGCACTACAGCCTCTCAACCTATCGACTAGTAGTTTGCCAAGATCCAGAACTTACTCATGTCGGTACTGTAGTAAGACCTATTCCTCTAGGTCATCCATGCGGTATGTTTACTCACGTTTGTTGGTCGCGGTTCCTGGATTAACATCGGGGCAATATCAGATTTCTGCGCAATCGTCCTTCTCCTCCCCTTCGTTACCATACCCACCCATTGAAGGCTCCGCCGCGAGTGAATGAGAGGAGTAGACGGTTTTTTATTACCTAATTTGTTCATTTATTCAATATGTTAATCCTTTTAATAGCGCACAGGTATGATTTAGCGATAGTGACATAAATTGTCGATTTTGGCACGTCGTGGAAGGTGTCAATTCGATATGACCTTAACCACGCAAAATGCTGCCATCAGTTCTTTAGTTCATCACCAATAGTCAGCTAGCACTGAAAGTTTTGAAATTTCCCACCGATTGCATGGAACAGAACCGGATCCATGGGAGAGTCCAGTCGATGCTGAAGTGTCCTAAATTTTTCCTGAAATTTGATTGGATTTTAACTAAAAAATCGTGTTTTTCTTTAATTTTTTTACTCTGCAGACTTCACGAAGCAACCCATACAATGCCTTTTCACTGTCCAGATTGTGGAAGGCGTTTTTCACGACTCTGGCTGTTGGAGAGTCACCGACGCATCCACACCGGCGAGAGACCCTTCGTCTGTTCGGTGTGCACACGCCGCTTCGCCGACCGATCGAACATGCGCGCGCACAAACGAACGCATCGGCACCAGTGACTGCTGCTGTGACGATCAGTGAAGGTGACGTAGATGCAATGCCGCTATTACACCTACACACGTGTGCCTCAGAAGCAGGTGAGTGACGTGAATGTGCTAGCTTCGGGTGAGACGAAAGCAGATCGGCGAAAGTAGTAGCAAAAGTAGTAAGATTCATATGAAAGTTCGAAAGTTGGACGCCGTCGAAGCTCCATACTTAACTGTCAACTGTTTCAAGACATTAGAATCTGCTGACCTCCAACCCCGCAATCATTTAAACCATATCATAAACATTTCATGCTGTTAATTTTTATGAGTGTTTTTTTTTTCAATTTCCTAGATTACATTGCATGATAAGTTTTCCTCATTACACCAACCACAATTGAAGAATTCCGAAAACAGCCTTAGAATCAACGCTAAAAGGCAGCTAACTCGATATCCGTTCTTGTACACTGCTTTTTGTTTGCAAATCACATTACAATCATTCCTACACTTACGAAATCTTTTTACTCGGCCTTCTGAACGCCTTTAATTACTTATTTTTAAAACCCTGGACCTGCTCCACTGTTTCCATTTGACTTGTATTGAAAATTTCCTAATCTGAGGTATTTTCACGGGCTATGACTTTCACATCCAACTGTGGGTGAGAAATATACTTAAAAGTACTATGAGAAGTTGCCTGAAGTCATGAAAATCAAATGGAAATGTTTGTGCTAGGCATTTAATTTGCCAAATTTCTGAAAAAAGCGCCTGGAAAATATAAAAGTCGAAATCCAAGAGGAAACCTAAATAAATAGGTCCTTTTTTGTCTTGGAACTCATTCCTTTTGGAGAAGATAGCCTTCACCGGTTCCATATGAAACTCTGCCAATTTTAGACGACCTACTGAAGATACAATATGGCCTTTTGAGGGAGAGTGAGACAAGACACAGGGGTCTCCAATCCGTGATGCATAAAGCTTGACCTCCCGATAACGATGGTTTAGTAAACAGCCCGTCCCACGCGGTCTGCGTATACTTAACTAAAATGGATAAAATTTCATGGTTCTGCAGGAAAGTGCCTGTGCGGTATTCAGGAGCTGCCCAAAAAATTTCGTGGGTTTGATTAACTATGAGTCGAGTTAGAGTTTCTTATAGGGAAGTAAGAAATTCAGCATTACTTTTGCTCAGAAAATGCATTTCATCAGAGCTGCTGAAAGGTCATCTGCTTGTGGTTTCTATGACGGCGCGTATGAAGCCATCTGGGATTTAGTAGCCAATTCAAAGTTTAGTTTATGAAGAACACAGTGTGATTAGACTGTGCCCACCTGTGCTTCACGCAGTCTTGGCCATCCCTTTGTGGGTCGAACTTTTTCATCTCCGTGTCCGCTTGCCTGGATATGCATCAATATGGGGTTTTAATTTACGTGGAAACATGCGGGTTCGACACCAAGTGCCAGGAAAATGATTGGTCGATGGAGTTTGGTGATGTGCAGATTGCCAGCGTGGCACGCGCCACGTATGTAGCACAGAAGCTGGCGGCTCCGGTTACTTGACCCAAATAGGAAGCACTGCCACGATCTGCATAGAGTGACCCGCCGCCTTCACACATTTACTATGGTCCGACTACAACAGGTCCTGACCTGTTTGAGCGACTTGCCATCTTCCATCTACCAATAGCATTTCAAAATTGGCAGGTTTAGAAATTCTGAGAATAAAACCAATGCTTAGGTAACTTGTACAATCGTGCACTAAACATTGAAGGAGGACGCTATAAACCGCCTTGGCTCATCAACCAGATTCCTTTTGGGACAATATTGCAAAGTGATCAAAAAGTTTATGGCATTGCTTTCATCACTGAGGGTATTTAGTGGCTCTTCTTATAGATACTGGATTTATAAAATTTACTAATGACTTAAATACAGTTGGTTTGATCTTTCATGAATTTTAATAGGCTTAAATACTTGGTTTTTTGACTGTGTGATTTACGCAACCATTCATCAGTCACCCCACCCAGAAGCCGTATCAGTTACATAAACATCATTACTACTGGTGAAAGTTCCATTTTCGGTTATAGCAAATTAAAAATCTAGAATTTAGGCATGGAAATGCAATAGTTTATTCAAACTGTTCCATTACCCAGGTAACGAAGGGAAAGTGCGGTATGAGGTTGATTAAGGTATCTCTGTTTATCAATTGGCTGTGCACCAAAGCGAAAAATAGGGTAGGATGATGCATGGAAGGCAATCAAGAATAAATCTAGGGGCGTAGAAATCAGATTTGGAAAAAAATCTGGTGTACCCAGAAAGGCTTGCCGGTGCAACTTAAGGATTCTGCGGTAGCCTACCTGTGTAAGTATCGCTATTCGAAATTGAAAATGTTCGTAAATGACTGTGCTTGGCGTTGTTACGGAAAATTTGTCTGTTGTACAATTTCCTGTTATGCTATAGATCGGTCTGGTGAACAGATTTATGCGCTTCATGCGTTGGCTGAATGTTTTACAGGGATGAATGGCGAGACTGTAGGCTGGGAACTGTGAGGCAGGATCACCGTTAACAGCCGTGCGAACACCTTTAAAATATCTGCATAATCTCATTGCATAATCGTGGCTAAACAAGTTATCATCGTGTAAAATGAATGTGAACTATTCCATGTGGGTAGACGTTTGCGGGTCCGGGTTTTGTGCCCGCACATCCACTCCATATTGGCCCCGTCTCCCTTAACGTCCTCTGATCCGAATCCCTCTTGGTCGTTGGAATCATTTACAGCTTACTACTTTGCATAGCACGACAACGTAATTATCTCTAAATGTGATTGTGAAGTTGAAATTCTCGACTGAACTTGAACGGTGCTTGCATTAAGGTGATTGATGAACATTCCGCTTTAAAAGGCTTGGTCTGTGGGAGTGCATAGTTTTACAATGCAAACGTAATCGCTCATTTTAAGTAGCTCAATTGCTGAATTCAATAAGACTCCCTTCAATGAGCATAAGTTGTGGAAACCTACAAACTAGGTCTATTTCAATTACCCTATCCATCACTAATTATGGAACTTTTAAAGCAATTAAAAAACAAACTGGGGACGAATTTGTGGGATTTTGCAGCCAATTTTGTCCCTAAACCTATATTTGCTCGATTGCTTGGATCTACGTAGGTGGTGGGCAAAAACGAAAGCACAATGAATCTTATAGAGGGGAAATTGATGCGCATATAACCCATCAATACAAAATGACCCACTCCACCTTCAGTTAGATAAAAGATGCAACAAAGCTTTGAGTCTCGCAAACCCCAGTACTAGAAGAGCAGCATTAACGGGCACACACACTTACCAAGGTTGAACCTACTTAGCTAAATCTTCTGTGAAACACTAATGCGAAGAGTAGTACCAACGCAATAAAGATACGTGTCAAGCTGCCTCAGTCATGTGAATGTCTTTACTCAGGTTTAGCACAATAGTCTGTGATGAATCTACAAGGGCTGTTCGTGAAAGCTAATAATTGCTTTACTAAAGTTGGTTAATTAATTATTTAATTCAACTACCCTTATATTGCTCAAAGTCGAAAATTAGGCCTCCGAACCATGCACCGGCCTTTAAAGAGTGTACGAGAGCGACGTAAATGCAAATTTTATCACGCATAAGACTTTAAGTTACCGACTTAGACCATATTCCTGCAGTTACAAGTAGCCAGATTTAAGTCTATCGTGAGTCTTAATGGTTTCAACACTTGGCATAGTGAGGTGCGAAAGACTGTGGAGTTGAAAGCCAGTGAAAATATTGCCAAGAAGGGAACACACGTAGAGTTGAGGGCGACAGCAGGTAACGGCAATAATACTTGAGTCTATCCCTGTTCAGCCATCCGAATGAGTAATGTGTGTGGGAGAGCATATACAACATTGTTTTCTTCCTCCTAACTTCCTGTCAGCTGAATGCTCCTGGGATTATTCACTGTAGCCCGATTTAATGTGAGTTTAGATGGTACTGGTTTAGAGTTGCCCATCAAAATACCAACTCTGAAGCACCATTCGAGGCTGCGAATAGTAGCACAATATGCTGTCGCAAAATTGCAAAGTTTGGAGCAGGACCACCTCCGAGTCTGATTTTTGTCTTGTAAAAGTATAAAACGCCTCTGTCTCGACCATCTATGAGCTTATTTAGTACCAGTACTGCTTCATTACAATCGCCTATGTCCTCATTCCTCGCAATTACTCCACGTAGGTACTCTAGAAGTCCCAGTGGAATCCGCTCGATAAGCAAATACTCACTTGCCCACACCTGCTTTTATTACAGTGCTTCATATAGGCGAATTAAAAGTCACTAAAGTATTTGCCAGAGAATTTAAAGCTCAGTGGTTGCACAAGTATGAGCAAATGCGACTTCAGGGTGAATCCATAAGCAATTATAGCTGAAAATGGAATCCAACAAAAGAATGTGAAAGTAACTTACTGATTTAACATGATTTTAACATGATTCCTGAAGGTTAAGAAAAAACCAAAAAGTTGATAATACGAACGACAGATGATGATTGGTTGTACCTTAATGGTAGCCTTAGCTAAACTCTTAAGTCTGCATGGAGTTAATCCTGACCAAAGTCACGAAATGACCGTCTGTTCGTGATGCGGTCTGGTTGTACTTGGGCAGCCTTATTTGACTAAGCCTAATGTAAATGTTACACAAGACTCATCTACACTTTTCCTCAATGGCTTGATTAGATTAATGGAATATCCCAAATGCTGAATAGATATCAGAAGGATAGTTCAACAACTGCAACCACTTAGTCAAATTGGCAAGCTAACTCACTTTTAATACTGCCTTGTGATAACCTTGAAGGTGTATTCTCTTGAAAAAAAAAAGCAAAAGCGAATGAGTGAACCTCCAGTTTTAACTTAATAGAGGGTTATTGAATTAATACCAAACAAATTGACAGAAACTGTGGGTGAGACGTGGTCCATATCCTTCAGATGTATGCCTCTTCAGACCTTTGCCTGCATTCACTTGTGTAGGAGAGCGTTAAGGGTAAATCTCATTATGACAAGTGGGGCGAATATGTACGGCTCAAAGGACTAATCTTCATAATTTCTGTCACCAGGGAGGGAGACGTGATTATCTTGAATGTAGAAGTTTTGCCCACAAAAAGAAATCATGTTTAATGTTGACTTATGTGGTTATCAATTTCTTGTAATTACTTTTAAGAAGCTAGTCCGGGAATAACTGTAGTAAGTTAGGTGTTTGTTTAACATTTGGTTTAGTTAACGGTCAACTTAGGGCTTCCGTCGGTCGAATTGGCTTCCCGACCATCACAGAAACCCTAAATCCCTTCTGTACGTCAACAAAACGCGTTCTGCTAGAGTGTTACGTCAACTTTCACATTCAGAGAGGGCTCTAAACGTCCGATGCTAAAGGACAACTACCATGGTTCCTGTCATTGAATGCTATGCCGAAGGAGACAGTACCGATCCTCAAGGACAAGAGAAACACGAATTTCTCAATGGACCTCTAACTGCGTGAAAAAGCCTAACCGATCTTCCCGAATAAAGGGCAGAAAACTGTGTAGCTTTCTTTTGCTACTGGTGCTTAGCTTTACAAATCCAGTCGGTGTGGCAGGAACTAGCGTTTGCATCCTGAGAACTCTTAGCAGGCCCAAGAAAGCCAACTCTAGCATAACCAGATTAAGATAAAATTGCCTCCGAATCTAAAGTTTGGACTGAATAGCGCTGCTGCATCCCACAACAGGTCCAGTGTTCATTCTTTTACATTCCTCTCTAAATAAGGTAATCCAAGGGTTTTTTAAACAGTAGACTTAAAGTACTCACAGCTCTGGCTAATCGATGAGTAACATAAACCCAAAAGAGTCAAAAATTTGTCTGCTTATTTGGATGGCAGCAATGACTGTATGCAACCGAATCCAATGATGTTTCCTGGCCATGTATATTATTGTCATTCAAATGCAAACATTTTGTAATCGCTGGAAAAGCCTATTATCAATAACAGATGGAGTATCGCAAAACAGAGCGTCTCCGCTAGGTTAGTAATGAGCTATGAAGGCACTGAGGAGCATATGTTACGAAGCTAAAGAAGACAAGAAAATGGTAATTAGCCATCTGAGTGCCCTTTATTTAAGGGGTAATACCTTAACAGTAAAATATGTTCCAAGTGTATATTAATTGTGTGGGCACTTCAGGCACCAGAGTGTCCGATCTGCACCATAACCTACGAATTAAGTTAATACATTTTTCACTCCTACTGTATGCTTGAAATATACATCCTTATGCTACTTTGGCCCACTGCGATCGTGGGAAACTCGAGACACTGCAATGACTGCATATGTAATATTTTATTCCAACTGCTGGTTTCGAAAACTTTGGTAGCCATGTTGTTCTAGCCACGCTGGTTGGCCTCCACGCCATACCAGCAGCCCAAACCCCTCAGTTTACAGAATATATATACATACTGCCATAGTATTATGCCTTCTTTTACCTTCAAGGTAATCTTGTGACGCCACATTGGTGGCAGCAGAAAGCGAATCCGATCTAACAGGCATTTATTTCGATATATACCACCGGCAACAAACTGTAGCGATGTGAAAGAAGTGCATGTGATACGGAATGGTGAATATCTGACATCCCATAACAAAAAAGCTGAGAACGACGTACGCGTTCGGCATCTCCCCCTGTAATACTTTGCAGGTTCAGACTACCGGTTTTGGCCTCCGGACCGTGCCAACAATCCTCAATCCTTCTGTACACAAAATATATGTATTCTGCTCTAGTACTATGCCCTCTTTTATCTTAAAGGAAGTCTCGCGAAGCTACATTGGTGGCAGCTGAAAGAGCACCCGACTTTTCCACACCGCTTGTGGCAAAGTTTGGAGGTGTGAAAGGAGTGCATTGCTACGGGTTGGAGAATCTCTTACGTCCCATAACAGAAGGGCCGAGATCAACGTCCATCTCCGGCATCTCCCTCGCCCTCGTGCTCTGCGAGGAAGCTGTTAACAACTGAGGCGACACTAGCCGTGAACTCCGAGTCTAGTGGAACTGCCGAGAGGGATCAGCGACATTGTGGTCAGGCATCCTCCGTAAGCTCTCTTTCTCAGGTTATCGGACGACCCGCCTCCCCTCGCCGAAATGTGTGTCTACAGATGTGGAGTGTGCAGGACACCATTCGAGAGCATCTTTTTGTGCTCTGCACACTTGGATCGCATGCATTTCGTTCCCATGAGGCCCGATCTCTCCATTAGCTCAGGGTTCTACCACACCCTTGCGTTTCTTCCACGGCATCAAATTAGCCTGCAATCACAATATGTGTTGCATGTGTCTCGACCCATTCAAAAGCTAGGACCATACCCCATCTTTCATTGGGACACAGTATCGTGGCACAGTATCGTGGGAGGGGAGGACGAGGAAAGACGTGTTTGCTGCATCGAGTGCCACACGAAGATTGATGGCACTACAAGAGCACATGCGCTGGAATGTCGATGACTGGGACGGTTAGCTCGTGGGTGCTTATCGCAGCGCTGACTACGTAGTGATGGCGGGAACTGGAGGCTGATCGAAGGGAGCGTCGGAGACGACGCTTGCAAGAAGAGAGGGACTATGTAAAACTTTGTTTGGACTGCCGGTTTCGTTCACTTGGGTGGTCATATTGTGCTAGCCGGTTGGCCGGCCTCCAAGCCGTGACAACAGTCCCCCAATCCTTCTCCTTCCAGAATATGTATTTGTCTTAATTACTATGCCTTCTTTTACCTCAAAGAAAGTCTTGTGATGGTACATGTTATGCATTCATTGCCTTCAAGAATGTCTCAGGACGCCTTGTCACGTGAAGGTCTTAATCCATAAAAACCACTATTGTGAGAAGAATCAGCAGTGATTTAATCATTCAGTGCTAAGATATTTAGCTTTCCTAAACAGGAGATCAGCGTCTTTATTGCCGATCGCACTCTTTATTTCGGAGGAAGGAAGACCAAGCAATAATTACTTAAAATTATTTAGCAAAAATCTTACTCACTTCTTGATCTTTATATTTTATACACAAAGATGGGCAGAATTTGTCAAATTCAATTAATTTTTTTGAATTGGAATCTTTGAAGGTCTGCGTCACCCAAATTTACAAATGACTGGGTTAGATATAGCCACCTTTACATAACCGACCTGAGGGTTCACTCATGTTTTGGGGATGGATGTGGCGGCGAATGCTACGAATTGGAGACTAAGGGGTAGGAAATCGGTTCTATGACTCCTTAGATATTTGGTGGAAGGTGTTTTTGTGGGGAGCAGCTTGTAATGGCGTTATATACCTGGTCGCTATGATAATTGCAATTATTAACCTCCGGGCCCATAAGCTTGCGCGAATCTATGCACCTGCGTTGATGTTTGTCATGGGATTGCTTAGCACTTTTACGGTGTTGCTCTTATCATGTAGGTGTTTTTACCTCCAAACTATGTTCCCATTTTACTAAATACAATTTTGAGAGCATTTCGGTTTACAAACTGTGGTATAATCCAATCCTGACTTATTCAGTCCATTAACGTACTGTTTGGTGCCATCACTCGAACGCCTGTAGGCTAGAACAAAATTACTAGGTTTTGACAAAGCCATGTCCTAACACTTTAGCATTGGATGCTTTTTGCAGGTTATATCTTATTTGATCTTTGGTCTTTTGAGTGTATTCTGAATTTTTTAAACTAGGGAAACAGTAGTTAAGTAACCAAGTCGGCGTGTTTTGATGGCTGAAAAGCTGCTACTTAACCCTGGTCTATTTGTGAAAGCGTTATGACGACATCATTGTGTTACACTACTCTATATTGAGTGAATCTTATTCCTTTTATAGATTGTAATTTGATTGTCTCCTTGTGTTTCATTGAGTACTTCTTCACTCTCATTATCTAGTTGATGTCTTTTCGCGACACAGTTGCTTTGTTCAATCTGTTTCGCGTCCTCATTATCATTTGTAAATGGTTTAAACGTCATCTCAGCTTTAATGTATTTGCATTAGCATAAATGTTGGCAATGCTTCCAACGTCTTATCAGCCAATTTAAGTTAGTTAAATACGTCTAATGCATGCATCACAGATTGCGAATTTTTGACATCGCTGCGTGATACCTTGTAACCAGCGCCCTATTTCCATTGTCTTTAACATTTTGTTATGCACATGAAAAAATGCATCCATGTAAGGCATGTTCCAAAATTTTAACGGTTTAGGTCTTGTGTAATTGAAATCAATAAGCCCAAACCACTGTCTACCAATGACAACCTACAAAGTTAGCAATTATTATACATTAAAAGATCGTAGGTTAGGCAAAAGCTGGGGTAGTTGAAGTGCCAACATCGTTCATTTTAGTGATGCTAGATAAAAACGAAGGGGTCTTTTTCCCTTCACTGCTCTCATGAGGTTGTCCTACTTCACATTGCAAAGGTTTCGTTTGCTTGTATGGTGAAGCAGCTGCTCCAATTATTGAACATGAATGCGCTAATTACGTTTTCTTTACTAACCTTTAAATGTTCTTTGTTACCTTTCATCTGCTTCCTTTTAGCACTTATCGTTGCCTTTATCTTCGATTCAATGGCGCTGTCTTTCAATCAACTATACGCATTTGCTTCTGGCTTTCTCTGCTCCATCATCCTCTTTATCTTTTCCATAATCCGCTTTCCTGCGACGCTTTGACCTCTCCAATTTCTTTTGTACAATTGATTCTACTTTTGCACATTGGCTTTTCAAATAAACTATATTGGCGAAGTCTTTTTTTTATTCAAAAAGTGAAGAAATAGGTGGAGGGTAACTGTGTTTCTGCTTTTCAGAATGTGTCGTCGTCTCCCCTTGATCTTTACTAGCCTCCTTGCCATCTACTTTGCCTTCTCCCTCAATCGGTTCCGCCTCATCGACACCCAAGATCGCGTAATCTACGGGGTGATTTTTGATGCTGGAAGCACGGGGTCCAGGGCACGGGTCTACAAGGTGCTTCAAAATGCCTCAGGTGGGCCTATGAATTTTATATGTTGAATTGGTTATTTTCTCTGCTGACGCAAGATTTAGCGTTTATCAGGTAGTCCAACTTATATGCTTGCGTTGGAGTGGCTTTCTTGCACTCCAATTTCAAATGACAGTGGTTTATGAATATTTAGAGGAAGTAGACAGCTGGAACCTTTTTTAAAGGTCAATCGCGTGAAACATTTGATTAAACTTAAGCCGCAGGTGACTAGTACTTTGGGTCTTCTTTAATGAAAATGCTTTTAATGGTAAATGTCTTGCCAAATTAGTATACGAACTCTAATTGCTGGAGTACAACTAAGTAGCTCTTTTTGAAATGCATACCTTGGAGGAACACAATCAAATTAACTAGGTTTTGGATGGTTTGTAATAAAGACTTAGATTACACTCCTTCGCAAATGCATTTCGTTGTCTTCGAAATTCATTAATTTTGGCAACAATACAGCATGAGGTAATTCGATGAAAAGGTCCAGAACAGGAGGATTTTGTCATTTTCTATGCTTGAATAACTGTTGGAAATATGGTCTACTGAGGTACTATTTTTACGAGGATTATACAGTTGAAGTTGGCAAAAAGCGGTCGATTTTAGCCTGGTGTAACTCGAACAAGCACGAATTGTCTTTCATGCATCTCTAGTTCACTGCCATACACTACTTCGCGAGCCTCTTTACTATAATCCAAGATGTGTCCCGTTGTGTTTAATTGTTGTCTTGAGCTTAACATATTTGGTAAGCTGGGTGCTACTTACGATAGCAGGTGCAGAAATAGTTTCCAAACTCCGTCTGGCTGACCATTCATATCACATTTTCATTGGTTTTCAATTGTTTTAAATGCTGGCCACCTTGATCCTTACGCGACTGCTTAGATTATATGATTGGATATTATTTTCCAATAATTAATTCGGGTAATGAAGTTATGTACCGGTGCATCTACACGCATTTACGTGGCTGTTCTTCTCATTCCGAAGTTAGAAAGGTGTCGGTACCAGTTAGTGCGTGAGGAGGCTTTCACAGTGAAACCGGGTCTTTCGGAGTTTGCACGCTTTCCCCACTCTTCGGTGGCCTATTTGCGTCCACTGTTGGACCAGGTGAGGACCTGTATTCCCGAGCACAAACGAGCTCTCACCCCTCTGGTGCTGCGCGCCACTGCAGGTCTCCGACTGCTGCCCGAAAGGATTGCCAATGCCCTTCTCGAGTCTGTGAGTCTGCTCTGTGGCCCCTCTTCTCTTCTTCCTATTGCACATTTTATGCTTCACTTTTTATTGCAGCTTAATCCCTGACCTAGCGCTGAATATGCTGAAGTGATACCTGAGTGGAGGTAGCCTTTTTCGAACACACTTAGGTACTGAGAGCTAAGTGGTACTGCTGTGAAGGCCAAATGGCGAGTGAACGGAAACGCCCGTGTCTTCCGCCATGCGTGCTATTGAGCTATCTTTGAAGGAGTTGCTCTTCAAACTTGCGTAGCCAAGTATACAAATCGATCATCACTCGGATGCAGTTTGATTAACGGCTTTTGAAATCAGTTGACATATAGCCGTGCTGCTCCGTCTTTGCCACTATGGAGGGAACTTCATTTTGTAAGAGAATTGGGGACTACTAGCAGAACTACCGTATATCAGTGCAAAGGCCGAATTACGGAGAATTGGACAAATTTGCGTAGTCACGTGTTCGATAGAAAAGTAACATTTTACTACGTAATTTTCGTCATTTTTACCTTGTTGTCGACTCTTCTGCTTTGGCTGAAGAAACAACATAGGTAGATTGAAGTAAATCACGGGAAAGAAACGATAATCTGATGAATTGGCTTTATGGGGAGAAGGCACCTCACTCCATCAGTGTCGGTAAATTTGGTGGATTTGGATCGATCCCTGAGTACATCAATCCTTTTTCGCCATTCCGTAAAACGTCGTTTTGTTTTCACTCCACATTTTCGCTGTATTGTTATTTTATTTGTTAACCTTAATCTGTCATAATTTACCTTGTTTGTGTTAATTTTCCAATCAATCTGTTGCTTGGATCAGGTCTCACTGCAGGTAGTTAACGCGCTCTCATTAGTCTCCCTATTGTTTGGAATAAGCTGTGAATGGACTAGAACATTACTAATTACATCGCGACTGACGATTGAATCTGCTAATTATCATTTTTAGCGCTGTCTCAATCTACAAGGAAGGCGTTTCCAGTTGTAAACTGAATTCGTCATCCTTCACGATAACAGTCCGCTGAAAAGTACACAGCAGTTAGTGTTTCAGCTGAAGTGAAGAAAGGTGCGCAATAAAATGAGGTAGAAAACAACCTTTAATGCTATCAAATGAGCAATCTCATTCCAATGCGCGTTTAATGTTCACCAAGACAAATGCTACTGGGAAACATCGTATCAAATGCTGGTGTAATTCTAGCGAAAAATGGCGATTTTGGTCAAAAAGGTAGAAAAATTGTGAATACTAGGGAGAAATCATTCAAACGATGCTTAAATAAAATCCGATGGCGTTCGTGCATGTTGTGCTACCGCCCTTCAAAAAAACTAGCCCTTTTTTTTCAAATTATGATGAAAGTTGGGGGCCTATCATGAGGATCGCGAAATTTGAAGGGAACTTCAGGGAGGAACGATATACTTGTCATTCGTTGTTTGTCAAGATGGGATAGCACAATTTAATCTCTGCATAAACATTGGACTTGAGAGTAAGGCCTTCTTTCTAACAGTCATCAATGGGTGGAGTAAATGGCTCGAACATGACTGTATTTGTACTCATGTCGAACTCACCAAGCCTAACTGCAGCCACGCTGAATTAATTTACGGGGCAGTTAAGGGATTTGCGATGGAGATGTGTGCTTTCGTTAGATCACTCCAAACCTTGGTTAAACACCTTGCGAAAATATCCAGATGGTGCGATTTACCTTAACACAAGGGACTGAAGGCACGTCTTGTGTATCAATTGGCGGTTTTCGAAGTAAATGCTTTTCTCCTAACTTTGATTGATAAACAGTACGGTTTTGAAGAACTAGTAAGCAAGCGTGACATGCAGTTAATTTCTCCTGTAATCCTCACTCTTCATAGCCACCATATATGATGGTTGTTTGAATTCAGCGGTGTTTTATTAGGCTGTATTTTTTCGGTTGCAGCATAGTCGACAGTGTGCTCTCTCCTCTTGTCGGTATTTTTGACCTTGGTAATTGCAGTTTAAATTGTTTAGTAGGAGAATGTTCCAACCTTTTCGTGCCTTACCCTTCGAGGTGTACAGTCTCTTCAGCACCTCCGAGTTCAATCTGGCCTCGCAGGAAATGGTGGGCATCATGGACGGCATTGACGAGGGCTTCTTCGCATGGATCTCCCTCCTGTTCCTTAGCCAGCAGTCTTGCCTCGCGACCTGCCGCCCTCGGTTGCCTTTTACCGAGGCGACTATTCACCGACAAGCCATCTTCGATCTGGGCGGTGGCTCATTTCAGCTTACTTTCGGTGTTGCCGCTACTGCCGAACCAAGCGAATATATTCACAATCTCCCTAGTGTCTACCTGGGTACCCAATTCTCCCCCCTTAGTGGCAAGGTATTCATTCGAATTTTCTACTGCTCATATAAACGAAAAAGCTCAAACTAGTTGTCAATCTTTCGCAATTGGTATTATACAGCGTTAAACTTATAAAGTACGCCCTTTCGTCAATCGACGGGAGAGTGGTATGGATGTTGAGTAGGGCCCTGTGCTGCTGTAGTGGGGGTCGAGTCTGTGGCTGAAGGTGAAATTGAAGCAAATGTCATTGTTGCATACCTACCTTTCATGTTTTGTGCATTGTCCCTGGCGAATTGCATGAAATCCTTATGCGTACCCCATTACAAGTCTTCTATTGGATCGTAATTCGTCGCAAACAGGAACAGGAATAATGTGACAAACTTACATTATGATAAAAACTTCCAACTTTACGCGGTGGAGTTGGATGGCGAATGGTTTTGTTGGGTTTGTAGTACTGAAGAATGGGCGGTACTCTACGGCGAGAACACCGTTTGCCAACCGATGAGTTCAGCCCCTCTATATCCGGTCTCACTCCATTATGCATAACTCGAGTTTGGGGTCGCAACCTTTCTTTTTCTAGTCTTTCTAGATCCCCAGGCACCTCTCCTCTATGATGCTTTATGGCAGTAATTAGTATGGAACAAAAAACAAATCGTCCTCTCTTAAAAGTGTATCTGTCAACACCACGTCCAATGCAGCACTCGAATTTTCCTTGAAGGGCTAGGAGCCTATCACTTCTTTTTACGTTGTACACGAAAACAAGACTTCATTTCCACATTGCTTTATAACAGGAGCGATTCACCATCTGCCAGTCTTTTTAATCAGGCTCTTAGTTTCCTTTGTAGTTTTTCGCTCGCAGCTACTTGGGCCTTGGATTGGTGACGGCAATGCATTCAATGTTTCTGCGGTCCTCCAGTGGATCTGCAGTGAGCAGCTCTAATCACCTCATTTCTCCCTGCTTCCCAACGAATTGCACAGTACGATTAAATCAATGCACCTCTAGATTAATAATCATAATCAACCAATGAACCGAGTAGTGCTTTCAATGGGCTATGATTCCTACTTTTTTCTCCTGTCGTCAAGGGTAGCTGGAGCCACGGTGGCAAGAACTGGACAGTTTCACACGGTTTCGGGAGTCGTCAATCCCTTCCTGGAAATATTTTCAACGAGTGCTTTGAAACGGCTGTGGATGTGATAACTGAGCGCAAATTGGGCGGTAGGCTTGGCACTAAATAGACTCATTTCACTCTTGATGTCAACGAACACATGCTACTGCATGGGAGATTTGCTCTATGCCCGAGTGTTTTTCACCTGTTGCAGCCACTACGGCTTGACAATGCACTTTTGTCGCATGAACCGATCGAGAGTACAAAATGAAGCATTCAAATTTTTGCTACATACTTATTCCCCCATAAATCTACCCCAATCAAAGGTCCATTATTTGAATGTCAGCAAAGCATAAACTGTTACGCCTTTTCCATAAGCAGTGCCGCAGCAAAAATGTTCATTTTACCAACAGAAGAATTAAAGTAGGTTATTCACTCACCTTAAAATGCCCATTTGCATGGTGTAGGTACGTGCTCACTTTCTCAAAGCTGCTGTATCACACTGTAGTAGCACATTAACTATTCATCCACTCATCATCAGCCTTAATGCACTCATCCTGTTATCAAACCAGGCAGTGAATACAGGAAAAGTTGTCATCTCAACTACAAAAGAAACGCTTCTTTTTGTGCGTGGTTAAATGAAACCAATTGTCTTTCGTCCTTCCAGCCAATTGGACAAAAGATCTAGAGGACCTAAAGCAACTGGAGATACACGCAACGTCATACATGTGCTCGAAGACGGAAGAGGCGGGCGACTTGCTTATAGGCAGGCCAGCTGACGGTCGAGTCCCAGTCCAGTGGTACTTCGACGCTGCTAGAAAAGGTCCGTCCTATTCCATCATTCTTTGCTCTACGCAAATCCGAGTGTTAAGCCTGATTTCCCCTCCGGTTTCAGCCTGTTCCACACCACTACCCGGGCAACCGTTCCTGTGCATGGAATTAACGTACATATCTGCTATCCTCTCACATGGATTCGGCCTTCCAATGGATAAATGTCTTAACGTGAGTTTCGTTTGCTTAGCAAGTCATTTGTTTATTCTGTCTACCGGAGTCCTGACGTTCCTTATTGTTTTGCAGCTGAATCGGACAATCGGCGACATCGAGATCGGATGGCCAGTAGGTTTCTTGGTGGACATGCTTCTTCGATGTTTTTGAAAGGATAGGGAAACTTCTTCCTCCTTTCGTTTTGATCTCCTGTACACCCCAGATGTATCATAAATAGACTTTTCCTTTTGTACGACGAGGTTGACGCGAAATCATAAAATTTCAGTATGCAGCTACGCAGCTTTGTATCGGGGTGTATAGCTGGGCTTTTAAAACACTCAAAATAGTATTATATACAGGGTAATCATAACATGCGCATGGTATTGTGATTTATGTGCGAGGTGCACGCTGGAGTTCAAGGGGACGTTAGATTGGTTTCGCCCATAAAGCGAGCATAACCTAACGAAATAAATGGAAGTTGCCTTTCTGGGGATTCCGTTCTGAGTCTATCGATCGAAAAGCATATTCGTTGAGAGGGATCTGATTCTGTACAGGGGTAGGTCGTCAAGCACAGAAACAACCGTATTGAAAAGGATGGCTTTATTCAAAGCAGGTTTAAAAACTATAAATCGCTAGGAGGGCTCACGCTGTTCGTTTAATAAGGTGCACACCGGAATCGGTCTCTACCGGCCCACACATCTCCCCAACTTGAAGACTAAAAGCAGCGTCCTCGAAGGGCTTCTGCATTTGATGGCGACCGAAAAAGCCGAGATCACCACCATTACGAGCCGAGCTGCAGTCACTGTACTGAGAAGCCAGCTCCTCAAATGTCTTCCTTCCTGACTCGATATCGTTCTTGTAGCCTATCCAAAGGAAAGATATTTGTCAACTTTGGCAGAAACCACTAAAATAGGTAAATCAGTGAAAGACGAGCAACAAAGGTTTCAACCATTGATAATACAAAGGGCGTCTTCTTTGCTGCGCGTGATACTCTCTTCTCTCCATGAGGATGGACGTCTTGAACCAGCGTGCTTAACCAAGAGGTGGCTGCAGCGAACTTTTTCAGCATCACCGGTTGGTTTTTCCCACTGAGACTTTTTTGTTACAGTGTTGACATAGTATGTGCGTCCTAGATAAGGATTCAGTTTGATATAAGAAACCACAAATGCAAACCTGTTGATGAGGAAACGCAAGATATCCAGCCTTCAGGCAATTCGGACATACTAGATTTCTGAGCTAAAAGGAAGTAGTGAGATGTTACTGACGCATCTATACTCTCCTCTTGTTTTCAAAACAGTTCATCTCTTTACCAAAAAAAACAAAAGGCCTGACGCAAAGCGAACTAACCTTGAATGATAATGAATAGCCCAAGGCGTAGTGCTCAAATTGGTAGAAAAGTACCCAATAAGTTGTGCTCATAAATGAAACAGAATTGTTTCAATTATTTATCTCGAAATAAATCCAACAAGTCTCAGAACCCAAACTGCTTGCTACGAATTCCCACTAAAATTTGAATAGTTTTCACCTTCAGGAAAGTCTCAGCATGCCATATGCATAGCATCAGAAAGCATAGAGGGCAAAAAATTTGCAATACTTGAAGATCGGGCCTTCCGACCAATGTTTTATAGAATTATAACTTACAACACTGCCCAAGCATGCCTTGATGAAGTGAAAATTTTAGCTACATAATGCCTTTTATTTTGGCAGTTTGTGGAAAAAATTGATGGGAAGGCTGCATGCGGTCTAAACAAATCCTGGTGCGTCATACCAATTGTGTAAGTGATGACCGAAAAATCTTGCCTCAATATTCCACAAAACCAACTCACAAAGTCCATTTTGATCCATTTAAATGTGTTGATGATCCGGAAAATAGCGTTGTAATGCCTTATTTGTTCTGACTGCCAGTTTCGGCTTGGGACTTAGGTGGTCATGATACCCAAGCCGAGTGGGCTTGCCTCCTAGCCATGTCAGCAGCCCGGTTCCATTGGTTTCGAAATATATGTATTCAGCCCTAGTAGTATGCCTTCTTTTGCACCCAAGGAAGGCTTGGGACACCAGAGTTACAATGGAAGTTAAAGAAGATTCCGTCCCAACAGGTGCGACGATTATAATAATTTTAAATTTTTTATTTGTAACTAGTCATTAAGCACTACCTACAATTATTTTTAAACTATGTGCCGGTTTGTGAGTAAAGCTTTTGTTTTAATGTTTGCTAATGTCAACGCCATTATTTCCATCGACGCGCGCATTTGGTGCAGACTGTAATCTTGCTCTCCTCCGTGATGACAGAGGCATTACAGCTTCAGTTATTGAATCACAAGCTTCAGCTTCAACAGGTTGAAGCGGCTTTGGAGCTCGACAAAAACAATGAGGAGCTTCAGAAACTAAAGGAGGACTTGAAGGAGGTGATTAGTCTTACGCTTCAACTTATTGACAAACCAACCTCTAATGATGAATGCTCATGGAAGGTTGGCGACATGTGTATGGCCCAGTGCTCAAGAGATAAATTGTATGTTTCTTCACTTCATTAGTGACACCTAACTTAGGTTCTACAAGGCGCAGGTGCTAGAGATTCTGGGGAATAGTACGTGTGTCGTTAACTTCGTTGACTATGATTCAACGGATATCTGTCAGGTAATTTAATAAAACTCAAGTATTGTATTATTGATGAGTTACTGAGGAGTGTGACTTATTTGCTTGTCTGTATTGTTTGTGGCCGTTGATATCGCTGTCACCGTAGTCGATAATGCCGTGCATTGACACGTTAGTTTCGAGAAGACTTGCCTATCACTTTTCTGAGGAATTAAACAGTGTTTTCTTTAGTCAATTGCCATCTTTTGCACTAAAACATCTCTTCCCGCGTCGTTCTGGGTGTATAACACTTTTATTTAAATGTTTCAAGGCTCTTGTAGCACCTGGCATTTGTACCCCTAAACTTTTTCAGTGGGATGTCGTTTCGCCGTGAATTTTGGTGATTGTTAGCAAAAATGGCCTCACCGTAACCAGAGGACCTTACAATCCAATTCAATAGTGGATTCGGATTTCTTTTAGACCTCTCGATTTCGTTCACACCGAAAATGGTATTCAATCTTTTTGTTTTTCGTCGATTGTGAACCTGCACAAGCTTGTTTTTTATTTCGACTGGTTTTACTCGTGAGGCTGGTGAATACTGCGGATTTCATGTTGTCAATTTTTGTTTGCAGATTGCCCAGATGAAGCCAGTGACAAATGTGTCCGCTCCCATACAGAGGACGAAGTAAGCCTAGCATTTTCCTTGAACGATGTTCTCCATATTAGAAAGGAGGTCAGACATCGGCTGATTGAAAAAAAGAAGTTGAAGAAGCAGAAATTAGCTGAGCGGCATGCTGAGATTGAAAAAGCATGCGAAAAGGAGAAGAATCAGTGGCTTAACTTTAGTAAGAAGATGAATAAGCACAATAAGGCGAAGAGGAGCATATTTGCTTCTCCAGAAACTGTTGATGGCAGAGTGGGCGTGGGCACTTGTGGGATCGCGGGACGACCAATGACGAAGCTACCGAGTCATCACAGGCTGATGCGCAAATGAGGCTGCCTTTTTTTTATGTACATATCCGGTCTCATTCTGACTTATCGTTGGCGTTTACCTCTTTCCAGCTGTTACCCTGGGTTAGCTAATGGTGTATATATCACTTCGTATCAATAACGCTTTTCCTTTGGAACCCACCAGGTTTTACTGCACCGTTGAGACAGATAATCCGCCTCACAATGAGAGCAGTTTATTACTTTGATAAAAATGCAGATCGCAAACCAGTGTTGCGAGGCTGGCGGTTCCGTTGACCTTTTACATCGACCACGATTTGTCGGGGCCCGAGGAACGGTGATCAGAGTTTGTTTTCCGGTCTAGAAAAGTTGAATTCCTCCCTTAGGTGACTTTTCGATGCAAGTTGCATTTAAAGGTATCTAGTGAAGTAGCTGGGTGATGTGTTTCTCCCTAGTCTATCACATGATTGAGGGTTGGGGGGGAGGGTGTGACCTTTTGAATTGTTACAGGAGTCTACGGCATCAGCTTGACCATGCGAAATTGTGTTGCTGCAAGGCGGTACCGCCTCGACGGGAGGTAGACTGCGTTGCGTGGCTAGTGTCGTAGATATCAAAAAAAATGCAAACCAGGCCTCTAACTTGAAGGGAGTCCAATGTGGGATCACAATCATGGGTGCACTTTTTAGCCCCCAACCCCAATGAGTTAGTCGCGCTTAATTGCAATCCAGTTCCTAAAACTTCTTTATTCACCATAGGGCGGCATCAAGGGTACGCTCAACATAGGATGAGTGGTGGTGAAGCCTAGTTTGTAAAAACGATGAAACGCTATTTAGGGAGGACTTGCACGTTTGAGCGTAAGCACAATAAATTTACCGACTGTTTGACGATGAATGGGACGTGACATCAAAATGGAAGTCCTCTCTCCAAGTACCTGAATACTCTGTGTCACTTAGTAATTTGATTTATGCCGACAATTTCTCTCGTAACACAATGAAAGGGATAGCGGTATCAAATCAGCCTGACCGCAATGCAAATAAGAATGATTATCACTGAAAACATTCTTCGGTGAATTTGTCACTGGATGAAAGTATGAGAGGGCATGTGAAGCGTGACACTGCGAGCAATAATTAATCAAAGTACCTGTTCACTTAATCAACTGACTCAAACTTTCCGGCTGCTACAATACAGAGACCACAACGTTCTCAATGGTCTCTACGAACGAAAAACTTCACCTCACAAAAAATGGAACGAAGAGATCCCAGGCGTAACCATCCCCCAAATCAACTGTTTGGTTTGTTTTGGATCAGTTCTGTGCCCAAACGCGAGAAACAACAATACAATCAGGGACCAGCGTTACAACAAAATCGCTTTCTATTTGATAAGACTAACGCAGTAAAATGGGTTTGAGCGGCTTGAATTGTCTCTTGAAGGGGATAAATTAAGAATAAGCTGCCTAACAAAGCAGTTTTTTAGTCATCTCTGCTCGATCAGCCAGGCACAGATAACGGATAGCATCACAGTTAGCATCAATGTGAGAAACGAGCACTATCCGTAATACAAGAGAACTGGAGCTAGTATAGTCTCCAGCATTTGCGACATGGCAATCTACTTCTGTGACCTGGTTCTGCCGCTCCTTCTGATGGAGTTGAGCATTCCATTGCTATCAATTACTAAAGGTAAATTATAAAGCAATAACACAAGCCTTACTTCCCAGGAAGAATTCACCAAAGAGTAGATAAAATTAACAATCCGATTTGGATTGTTAAATATGCAATGAACCTCAGCAAAAGGGCTGTTGAAACTGCGTAGAACTTGGGTAATTACTTTATAATATCTAGCTCCGGATAAAAAAGTAGAAAAAACCGGACAAGGATAGCTCGAAATCGTGGCAAATTCTCCATTACACAGATATTCAGTGACAGATGCTGATAAGGTGTTAACCAATTACAAGATGCTGAGATATGCAACCCAACACTGCTGTGTCAACTAAGGTGAGAAGAAGAATGAAGATGAAAAGTTAATTAACGGACCTGCATCGCGTTTGCGATTCATCCGATGATAGTGTCAATAAGGCAAACTCAGTGGCTAAACTACCTCGAGTAGGAAGCGGTGAGATGTTGCTAGCGTGAGAAGAGGCAGTCCCAGAGACGGAGGTGGAAGCGGATCCTGCGGAGAAGGGGGAGGATGAGGCGCTGTGGGAAGCGGAGGAGTGACAACAAGAGGAAGCACCAGAAGATCGACTGCGGCGATCTTGACGAGAGTGTTCGGTAGCCGACGCCAAACGCCACGTCATTTCCGCTAATTGTTCTTTCAGCTCACAATTCTCGCGTTCTAGGACTTCCTCATTAGGCTGACGATTATCAAAAGCGGAAAAAATTAAACTGCTGATTAAATTTGCCAACTCAGCATAATTTTACACAACAACAGATGCACATTTTGATCTTGCCAACGATGAAAATCTTTAATGCAAAATATCCGTGATAGTTCCACTAAACTATTCAAGGGAACTGTTATTTAAGGTATTTGCAAAAAACCAAATAATTTGCAAATCAATTTTTGCTAAATTTAGAAAAATCTAATAGAACCTTAAAGATTTACTTAAAATGACATAAACCTACCGACTGTAGCACATAAGATTGTGCAATTTAACGTGAAAGCAATAAAATCCAGAATGAGTGTGAATTGAGAGAAAGATGACCATTATTGAGAAATGCCTTCAAACCATACTCTCCAAATTAAAAAGGAATAAAAAATTGAAGATGAAACCTTTTTCTCAAAAGAAAACAACGATGCATACCTTCTGCTGTGACTCAAAGGATCCAGGAATCGTCCTAGCAGTTTCACCAAGTGGTTGGTCTCAAAATACGTTAGAAAAAGTTAAACAGATAGGCAATAGCCAATTTAGATAAAAAACGAAATCAATAAATAACCTTACCGCCAATCTTTATGCCAGCGGAGAGCTGATCAAGGCGGTGAATAAGTTCTTCGTTTTGCCGCTGCAGAGCAGTAAGAGCCAGCTTAGTTCTGCGCAATTCTTCCCTCAGTTGGTTTCGCTCATCGCGAACGCACGACCACTTTTCACGCCAATTCATCGTACAGTCCGACCACCAACGAACTGTCTTTTCCAACTGTGCACACCGCCCACGTAACTAATGCAAGTGGAATTTAGATGAACTGCACATTCAAAACTGTTTTGCTGGATTAAAAGATGGTCTAAAAGGGTAGAAAATTGCAGAAATCCTCATATTTTTACTTGTTATTTGAAAAAAATTAGATGCTTATAAACAACGACTGTTTCTAAACTTTGGAGAGGAAAAAATTCTATAGAACTTGAACTTGGCCACATTAATTGCAGGTGCTGATTTCAATCGAAAACCAAAGGCGGTAGAACACTCCACACAACTAGAGAAAATTGTGCAAAAAAGCCAAACGCAACCGCCACACAAAAGCTACATCATACAAAAATAAACTCTCGCAACCAAAATAACACGTCATTTAGCTACTCACTTCAATCAAATCACGATCCCTCTTATGGTCGTATGGTTGACATTGCTCGTGTCTGCTAACTACAGGACGATGAGTATCTGGGTAACTAGCACCAAAACCTTCTACAACGACTATTCCCAATATTGATATTAATATACCACTGGCGATTGGAATAAGCTGATTAGTATCACAATGAATGGAGGTACCGGTGGTTGTGGCAATATCATGAGTCCACATGTTGTCAAAAGAAATTTAAACCAATAAATGGCTTAGAACAACATTTAATATCAAGAAGGCGTAGATGCAAGGTTCAAAACATTCATCAAAAATTGGCAATCAATATGAAGCTTTGGCGATAAATTAAAACATATTTTTTAAATCAAAAACCTGGCTTTAAATACTAAGTAAAAGACTATAAATAAAGCCTATAATTAGTAAAATTTTTACATTGATCGAAATAACGGAATAATAAATATCATATTTAAAAGCGTAAAAAACTTTAGACGTCTAAAATAGTTGTGTAAATCAGCATTTCTTTGACTTTAAAAAATAATTGTTTTAAGCGTTGTGCGTTAAAAAATTGCAAATCTTTTGTTTTCTAGGTATTTTTGCCAGTGCTTACTGCTTTGAAGCATTGCCACCTAGCATGAGTGTTGTCAAGTTAATTGTCGCCAAATTTTTTTAAATTAAAAGCACACATTTTTGCACACAATATTGTGCCATTTTCTGATTGCACCTTGGTCTCCTAAGCCCTGATGTTTTAATTATTGTAGGTCGTCTACATTAATGGAATGAGTTTGACCGTTGGGATCTTGCTTTTTGCACTAACGTGCGTTGTCTTTACTGGTAATGTATTAACTTTTGAAGTTTAGCGAGTTTTAAGGGCAGCGTTTGATATTTTATACAAGAATAAATGATTCGTGGCGGCAAACTTACTCGTCCTTTCTGAGGGAAGGTGATCTATTGGAAATAAAGTGCCAAATTCGAGGGGGCATTATTCGTAAATATGGCTTACTTGAACTTAGAAGGAGATCATATCGTAAAGAGGGGAGTTTTACTGTTCTTGCCAGGCGAAACGATAGCACCCTCTTTTATTCTTTAATCCTGGGGTCTGGTGACTCGGGTGTATATTTTTGCTATTTTCGTGGCCAAGCATCAATGATGGTTGTACAAGTTGTTTTCAGTAAGCTTTTGGCTTTTTTGTTTTTTTTGTTGCTTGCTACCAAACCATATTCACTATCGTTTTTTCCTTCTTTGTTGTGTCTGAGTTAGTGTGAATGGATCTCTTTCATAATTTGTTTTTTGGTTATTAATGCATCGCGCATATGTTTGCGACGAGGTAATATTTTGCTACCGTTATCTTTAAGGTTTTGTAATCAGCTCTTTAATTTAACTGCTGTGGCATTGCCTATGGCCAATGGCGATCTATTTCTGGATTTTTTGTGAGTTTACGTTGGAGTCGTAATGTTTTTTAATTATTTATTTTTTTTTGTAGTGACTCGAATACGAAATGGCACAGTTCCCTCCGTTGTCGCAGCAGAAGATTCCTTTTCGAAAGTGTTTCCTTACCGTACTTTATCACCTCGGCCGAATGTCGAAGAGGGCTTTATGATTTGTGAGTGTAGATTTGATGAATCCGTCCCTCTTGATATGATCTCAGCCTTCTGGAGGAATCCGAACGCCCAGAATGTGGATCGCCTTGAGTGGTATCATCTGGAATCTTGGCGCGACGAAATGCTTCACATCGTTGGAACAAGATTAGCTCTTCGCTCTCAGAGTATAATTTTAATCTTGGTTTATTGTCATGCGCTTAGGTCTCAAGCAGGAACTCTATGGAAGATACACATGTGTATTTGAGTACCGGGGTACTGGACGTGTGGAATGGAATGTATACCTGAATGGTAATGGTACTTCGCAATTTTACAAGTACTAATGGTATTTTTAATAGTAAATTGTAGGTTTTTTTGAGGAAATTAAGCTGCGGTATTTAGTTGGTTGTTACATTTGCCTAAAGCTTAACTCTCGTAGAAATAATTTTGTTCGAAAATATGGCATTTCGTTGATTTTGCATTAGCTTTAGTTGTTTTTTTTTAGTAGAGGTCTTTAAACGCTTTTAAATCCGGTATTCTGCGTGTGATCGCTTATCCATGCTGCTTCATGTGAATCTGCTACTTATATACGGTTCAGTAGCGCCCATTCTCATCCTACCGCTGATACCACCTCCACCACCATTGCTCGAGTCGGGATTGGAAAATCCTCGCTGTTTGCAGGGATCAGCGGCAGCCAACCTCACTGAACAGTGGCGCCACGCCTGTGAGGTGTTGGCTTACCCACCGGTTGCGCCGTCGCACCACATGTGGAACTGGAGCAACGCGGAAAACGCGATTAATGTCATCCGCTCCACCTTAGTGCAGCAATCGCCGCAGGCCATGATGGTGTTTGACCAACTGCTTCGCCTTGCTGAAGATGAGCAGCGTGGCAGCAGGGATTGCTTGGGCCTCCTCGTCCCACAGAATGCTTCCGTTTCTGTTGGTAGGCCCACGCTCTTTTGGTGCTACGCGAAAAACGAAATCGGTGTGTCGGGCGCTCGGTGGCCGCAGGATTATGATGAACCTGAGTGTAAGGTTCTTTTTATTCACTAGGCGTGTCTCATACCATTTTGAAGCATTGTTTGTAGTGTACCTTATTTTAATGGTAGCTATTTTGCAGACTAGTGACAAAGTAGCACGGAGGTTGTGGAAACAAGACGCTCCTTTGTCGCAGCTCATAGAGTGTTTCATGTTCCTGATGCGTCGTACTTTACGAAATTCTACTACTCCTCCAAAAACTGTATGTTCGATTTTGGTAGTGGCTTAGTAATCAATGTGGGGTTTGCAGGTTGTGAGCAATTCGGGTTAAATACGAACAATGATGAGGATGCATCAAGTATCATGCTGTTAGTAGGCTGTTGCATCGCAAAAGATCTTCTCGGAGGTTGCAATGAATCTAAAAAGATCGATTTACCTCTTTATTTTACCAGTGCAGTATTACGCTCATCATGAATGCAATGAAAGGCTGAGAAAATAGTCGACTTGGTCCCATGAGATGAGTTGCACTTCACCGGCATGTTTTTAATTATGTTTAAATTTCCTTTTATTTAACATCCTTAACTGCAAGAACAGAGATTTGTGCGCTCTTCTACTGCGGCAAAATGACTTTTTTTTAAAATTACTTTGGGACGTATTTCCTTCCATTGCAATTATTTGTACGACTTGTAACCTCAAAAGAAAACGTTTACGATCAAGATGAAAGGCCAGGATATAAGTAAAATCAAGTTTCGACTTCACATTTGGCAACCAAGCGATTCACCTTTCATCATCACACGATGCTATCGGTCTACCATCTCCCCTTTGCTTGAAATCTAGTCTTCTGATCGCAAAATGGTACGTGGATAATAACGGTCTGTTCTAGCACTTAGTCTGTTCGCCATTCCCGCCAGCCCAGATGCATCGCATTTTCCGGTAGCTCTGGCGATCCTAGGGAAATTTATACCTTTTGATCAACTAGGCCGTTTTGTCCAACTAACGCCTATACTTCGAGCGGTTCCCTTCTGCATGCCGATTTCTTTATGAGCTTGTAGGCTTTGGTCTGATTAACGATGGAGCAAGTCGGAGTTTGGACACCAGTTTAATGCTAGCGCTTTTTATAATAACTTTGCATGTTTATTGAACTTAACGGAATCAATCCCTGCTCAAATTAACTTATTTTAACCTGCCACTTTGTTGAAAACCCTTAATGCTGTTGCTTTGACTGTAATTTGATTTAGTTTTAAAGGCGTTTTTGTAATGGTGGGGCCTCATTACAATTCCTTTTTCATGTGGTTGCTGCTGTTCCCGCCAATGAAACCCTTTAGCACAGTTTATCTGGAAAAATCAGTTTGAGTTTGCTTGATAAACTTGGCGAACGGGAACTGAGTCCCACATTAATTTGCTGGGTGGGTGCATTATTGCTTTGCGCTTACAATAGTTGGTTTTCTCGTGCTGCCCATTGTTCCGTCAATTTCCAACTGTCAGAACTTTTGTTATACTTGTCAAACTCAATATCTGGCACCACAATGCTCTACTTTGCAAACATGACTAAATCTGTGCTATCTCATCACACAAATCACTGAATCAGCTCAAGTTTGCCTACTTTTTTTTTAAACACATTTGTCATGTCTTTCGAAAACCATCCCTGTTATTGCTGCAAGCCCATCCAGTCTGCGACGTGAGATTTGCAACAAACACTGTTCCCTAAGCAATTAAAAGGAATCTACAGTGCAAATGCACCAGTTAGGTAGGAAGGGATTAAGCTTTTTTAAGCGAAGCATTCAGTGTGAAGGCAGCTCAATTCTCACACATCATGAATTTTATTTAAGCACTACTGAATTTTTTTAAAGGATACATTTCCCCTTGAAAACCTGCCATTCTCCCAAGCTTGTGTTCCTTTAAACATGGCTCAACGTCTCATATTAGTGAGTTGATTTAATTGGATCTAGTCAGCAAGCAAGTAATCTACTGCTTTCTAACGGGCTTAATTGACTTCAACCTTGCACCTTCTTCCTGGCCCCAAACCACTGCATTACACCTGCATTACACCTAAGAGAGGATCAATCATTAAAAATGCAGTTTACTTGGCACACAAAGTGTACTGTGGTACATTTGTTCAAGTCCCACCGGGGGTCCCTTTTCTGCTCCCATATTGAGAAGGAACGCTTCCGTGAGGCGTGCTACACGAAGTAGTAAGTGGGTCCTGTTGCACACCAGTGTTCCTATGAAGGAGACACGGGAGACCAATCTTTCTGTGGAAATGATAAAAACGCTTATCCACGAATACGAACATCTGATGCAATTTCGAGAAGTTGACGCACCAGTGATGGCGACGGGACATAATGTCCTAAGATAATTCAGTTGTATTGGGCTCTTTCTGAGTGTTGTTTAAGCGCTTGTATAGGTATATGAACGTAGCAGAGAATTAATTCAGGCGAAAATGCAAGTTGGACGTTTTGTAACTTTCATATTATTGCGTGGCTTCAGGATTTCATATCGAATTTGGTGCCATACCAAGGTTGTTGTTCCTGCTCTAGAGATAGGTTTGATACAAAGGCGTTTAATACAGTATAAATAACTACTGATAACGCTGCCAAAGTACCTTCCTGGGCGGTGTGGCTACTGGTGCTACAGGCGTTGGGCATGGCAGTGGCGGCAACGGTGGCATGGTGTCGCTGTTGTCATCACTCACACCGCCGACGCGATCTCCTCGATCGCGTATTGCGCTGGGTTTCCAGCCGTTTACCGCCATTCGCGTCTTCCACTGGGGACTGGGGTCTCGTTGCTGTCGGTCTCGATGACAGTGGTTGTGGAAACGCTTCTCACCGCCATTAATCTCACGCATACAAGCGGATGATGCGTTTTTTAAGGTAGGTAAGGTGAAGAGGACTAATGTCCCTTTTTCATGATCATGGTGCAAAGCTAAGAAGATAGGAAAGTAAGATGAATGTACTGTCTACTGAGGTGAAGAGTAGTTTAACCTGTTCATGCTGTTCAAAGTAATGGTTGAATATGACCAACTAACCATTCAGCTGTACCAAAATGTGAACCAGCAGGGCTTGCAAGCTCTGCAAACATTCAAAACAGCAGGAGTTGCGCATTTCGGCTTTAGACTTCCCTTCATGTTTTGTTTGCCTTTAGATTTTACCAAGTTTACGTTACTAAAGCTTATGGCGCGCACTTTATTGCAGCTGTTGTGCTGCCGGAATTTGTACCATTTCCACAAAGAACTACTCTTGATGCGGGACATTCTGCTTTGCTTTTTATTTGTTCGCTTTTACTTGAGTTGCATTAAATAAAATTGTAGTTAGAACTCGGGTTTTTCTGCAGAATTTGCGTGGAAGGGTCCTGGGCGTACTTCTGTTTAAGTTGTGGGGTGCGGTAGGGCTCACAAGTCCATTGAAGGCTAAGCCAAGCTTTAAGAAGTGGTCAAGGATTGGAGTTGAGGCAGCGGAATTGCATTTTGTTCTCTTGTGTTCGGCATTCATGCCTATTAATAGGGCGAGATACAGATGTGTGTTGAAGATAACCCCTGGATTTGCGTGGCTCTTAGCATTAATATTTTTCAGACGCATATGCTGCTGATATCAATGTGCTGAATAAGATTCACACTTAATAAGAATTGAAAGCTTAAAGCATAACTTTGTATTGATCAAATTTTCAAGGTCTTGCATTAGGTCAACTTGTAACTCTAGATAGCTCGTGTGCAAAGTTGGAATTTGATTTGCGTGGGTTTGGATGAGAAATTGATGGATGGAAGCAGTTTTGAGATCCTATTGGTGAATAATTTAAGAGTTTTGGGGGCTAATTTTGATAGCCTCAAGCTGCCGACAGACCCTAATCAAATAGGGTACGATACTTTGTTACTCATTTATACCAGGGCTACATTGCGGTCATTCCCCAAGCTATCACTTGGTAAATTATTGGGATTTCTTTTGAGCAAGCTTGATAACATGCGGTTTGAGCGAACAATCAAGTAACAGCTCCATCAATTGTTAATTTCCAGACCGCTTCTGATATGCTACAATAGGACAGTTGATAACCAGCTCAAGAATCTATTCTTTATGTGGATTAAAGAATTGCCGGTGGTTGTTCCGCATTTGTTTTGATAAATTGTGCAGGAACTGGGGCTTTCAATAGGTTTTTCCCGGCTCTGGAGTTGCCCATGCCCCAAAAAGTCCCCCAGATTCTTTGCTGTTTTTACAATGTATGTGCTGGAGAAATGCATGGGACTTGGTTGTTCTATTTATTCGATGATATTTTTAGATTCCTCTGTTAATTTGGACGCAAGTAATGTGTTTGATGACAGTGTGGATGAATTTCTACGCAACATTTCCCTTTTGCAATCCAAGTCTCCCTTAATTGACAAGTATATTTTTATTGCGTCAGATGGAATCGATTTTTAGGCTGATTGCTTCTGAGAAATCGCTTTCCGTTATTAAGGATTCAAACATCCTGCTTGATTGCCTCAATTATGCAAAGCTACCAAAGTAGGACCCTTTCATTTTTCGAGTGTGTTTCCCTAGATCCGCTGGCGATGTTCTACATAAACTTTCTTTCCATCAAAGGAGTCGTTGGACTGAACTTCAGAGTCTGAAAAACTCGTTTTCATTGCACCATGCGGAATGGCTTAATATGAGACCCCTTTATTTGGACATGTCTGTATTATCTACCGACTCTTCAATAGTTAAAGCAAAAGACTTAAATGATTCTACGGATATGGTACGCATTAATTGTTTTATCTCCACACTTTTTTGCTCATTGAGCAGTTCTTTAAATTTCGTTGTTAGGTCTCGGATACCAACGAGTTATCTTCCCTTTCTCGGTATGTGAATGTTTCTTTTCTTTGTTTTTTTTTCTCCGAGACATTCGACTTCATATGTCACTCGTCCAGGCTGATGGAAAGAATTGGCAATTTATTCAGAACGATGGGAAATTCGCTAACTCGATTTGGTGATGTTGGACGGTCTTTGGGCGCAGAACCATCATCAGAGCTTTCTTGGTGTTCACGATCTCTAAGTAGAATTGCTGAATCAAGTAAATTTTTCGAGCAACAAAATCTTGTGACTGATGCTCAGGCTCTCTTGTCACATTTGGACGACATTCTCACTACACTTGGTGATTTGATAGCGGCGGAGAGTGATGTATTGTAAGTCGTTTTATACCTCAACTGTGCATTGCCTGTTATCATCAAATGGCGTAATTTCTAAAGATTGACGAACCATTACTTACTGTTGTGTGTTACCGATATGGTTCTATCATAGGTCCATTTCTCACAACGCTAACTTGCTTTCTTTGCAAAATAATTATTTTCTCACGTTTCTTCAAAGGTCAGTTTCCATTAATCGAAGTTCTGGACGACTTTCCGGACTCCACATAGATATCTCAATGGATTCAAAGAACAGGCCATCGTCACAGGGCGCTCCTCTAAACAACTCGTCTTTGCTTTCCAAAAGTCAAGCCTCTTCTTATTCTGCACCTACCAAGGGTAGTAAGTCACTAATGTAACACTGCGTCTATAATATTTTAAAATTTTACATTTGCTTTTTACTACGTGCAAAGAAAACACTCCTGTTCTTGCACTTATAGCCTTTGGCCGTTTTGTTGCCTCCGTTGGTGAATAGAATAAGAAATACTTACTTATTCAGCGTAGGTAGGAACCTATAATGTTCTCCTTAAAATGCGCCAATGACAGTCTGAACGCTCCCTAATTGGCGATTTCAGCCTTGGGATGGATGTACAGGTCTAGCAAAACCCACAGATTTATGCACGCAATTCGTTCACCAGCGCTGTGTCGGTTTAATTTGTCCCGAAGTGTGGACTTGCTAAAATTTCGCTTTTAAATCGCACATCTATAGAACTGAAGATTATTTAATCAGAATTCTAGTACTTCGTTGTTTTTCTAAAATCAAGTTAACTCTTCTTGTGATGCATAACACGTCCTTATTTATTTGAATTTATCCACGATTATTGAAAACTACACAAATTCTGAATTCTCAGCTCTGCTAACTAGACTTCTGGTTAGCTTCTGCTAGGTTAAAAATATAATTTTACAGCTGGCAGATGCGATTATTTAGTCTTTTGGCATCACCCAGCACACCATCTTCCACCTCCGTTCTTGACGCCATGGCACTACACTTTCAAGCCGATCTTCTGTTAACAAGAAAAAGGTCAGATGGTGCTTTTCCAATAAACTATTTGAACTTGACATAAAACAACGATTCTCATTCTACAAACGGATCAGCCACTTCATTTATTTAAGTAAAGAAGGCAGCACGCTGGATTGAAGGCTGGCATTTTGGTGCTCTGAAAGTAGGAAATTGTCATGCAAACCGTCTCTCCCTGTTTTATTTATCATATTTCACTTACATGGGTGGTGAATGAAAACGAGCGTTGGGAGTTTTCCATCTTGTTCTTCACACCATACCGTTATCATAGTTTGTTCTGTTATTGCTGACAAGCTATTGGAAAGGTGGTGGACTATGGTTCGTTGATGTCTCGGACTCGTTTTTCAATTGGTAAGCGAAGGAACAATGAGATTCTATTTACTGAGCCGCTTCATCATAACACATTGAAAAGGGAGGTTTCTTTAAAGCTAGGCATACTTTTTAGTGTTAATGACACCATTCTGGTTCTACTAACACTTTTTTGTAAATTTTGGCTGCTCCCAGTTCTCTTCCATCGGTTTGTTGGCTTCAAGCAGTTCATGTCGATTTTAGTAGTTGTTCAGCTCGCGAATTGGTTTTCCTTGGATTAAATGGATATTCTATTTCAAAGTGCGTTGATATTTTATCCAGGTGTGCTTCGATTTGAGCTGCGGATTTCTCACTAAAAAATGGATTTTTCGGATGTTTTTTTGATTTGCCTACTAATCAACTAGTTTTATTGTCAGCAAACCGTGCTTCTTTTGTTCCTTCTCAACAGCTCCATCGGACCACGACAACATCGCTATATTTGCTCATCTAGACCACCTGAAGTTATGTGTTGTTGTTCTCCCTTTGTAGCCCAATTAATCGGAGGTAAAGACGATGAAATTGGCGAAGTCATGGAAAGGTCAACGGGGCTTTCCCCTAACGCGACCGCTGACGTTGCTGAATTTGGGACAAACGGTGGGTTGCGTTTTCATTATTCCCCCCTCCCCTCGTCTCAGGTGTCTGGTTCCTGTACCAGTGAAAAAGAATTCACAATCGCTCTTTACTCCCAAAAGGTAACAGCAAAGTAGGTTCTGATCCATGGCCTGGTCTGTTTATGGGCTAGTTCATAACTCAGGCCGTTTTTAGCGTAGGGCACAATTCATCTTTCCTATAAGCTCAAGGTGGTTCACTAAGTCCGCCACTGTGTCGATTCTTGTTTCATGTCACCCTGAATTCATTTGGGTGTGTTTGTTATCATTCAGATAACTTTAGGGCTCTTATTTGACCCAACTGATCAAGGGCTTTCAACACGCTCAACACAGCGTGCCTTTTTGTTCTCGTGATGCACAACGTTTGCTAGGGTTTTTTTGCCAACTCGACCGCTACTCAAGAATCAGCAAGCACGGTTTTCCCCAGACCAAGGACTTCCCTAACCTCTCTAACTCTTTTAATCTCAACCAATGGGTGTGGGATACGATTTCGGTTCAACCCGTGGTCATAAACCGTTAAAGAACTTGTGCTCCTTAGTTGTGACCCTGGTCTTAAGTAAAGAGATCAGGGCGTTGTATATGTGCGATGCTGATGGTGGACGCGCAGTCCCGACTCCTCGCTTTGCTACTTTTTGACACAACGATTTTTCAATCCTAAACCTTACATATAAGGATCATATAGCGGACGTTCTTCCCATGTAAAGGCAAAAATAAGCAAATATACTTCCCTTTGTCTACTCATTCCTGCCTACCTGACTCGTGTGTACCGGCTAAATCCGATGTCCGGGACGAGGCAAGTTTTGACTTTGGGGCAAAAAAATGCCAATTTATTTCGTTGATAAACGCATAGAGCAATGCTTACAATTACAGAAGTTTTATATTTCATTGTCAAAATTACCAACAGAAACATTATGGGAAATAAAGCCTGATGAGCAGTTTTACTGTCATCAGTCAATGCGAGATTTGATGAGGTGACGAAATAGGTAACACGAGTAGGCTCCCATCCCACTTGCGCAAAACCCAAAATATATTTGGTTTTAGAAGCCCACAGTGTAATCTGTGCTGTTTGGTTATTTATTTTCAGATGACATGTTTAACCATATCAATGCTCAACTCGCTTCGCTTCTACAAACAATCACCTCCGACGTCCACTGCAATTCCACCGAAAATGAGAGTTCGTCTTGCTTTCACTAAAGTGCCTGATTTCTGTATGCCTTTGTGAATGTTTTTAGATTCTCTTCGTCCCAGAAAGAAGAAGGTAGTTTATGTCAATATCTCACCTCCAGTTAGGTTATGACAATATTTACTTCTGTGTTTTTTAACGCAAACTGTTTATTAGCGTTTCGGTTAGGCGGGGTACATATAGGTGGGCAAGCAGATCGTTTTGGCTGCAGCTCTAGGATACTGAGTTAAAAGGTATGTAAACAATGAAACGCATTTTTTGTGTCTATTTTTATGCCTGCCAATGCTGGTGTTCAGGTTGCACGCTCTGCATGCGCCATAGCCGCCTTCACAACAGTTGTAAGACAAAACGTGTGTTGATAATAAACCAGGCTTCTAAAAGATGATATCGCTACATAAACGCACTGGACTCATTTCTACTATTCATCAGAGAGCATGGCTTACCTCTACTGCTCCGAAATTCTCTCATCTCCCCTCTTGGTGAAATGAGAACGTGAACTCTAAGCGGATCTGAGTTAGGGTGACCAAATACATTAACTGAATGGAAGTGGACACTGCCGTGATTGTGTGTTTTTTTTGTGGCTCTATCATGGAGCAAATTTACCACTTTGAAGGTCGAATCTAACCGCCGCTTATATGTTTGGTCACTAATCCCCCTCTTCCCACTCCCTTGAGTGCTCGACTAGCCTATCCAGGCCCGGTCTGGTCTGGTCTGGTCTGGTCTGGCCTGGCCTGGCCTGGCTTTGTGCATTAACAACGTCTCGGTTTCCTGCCCTATTGCCATTGCTCGTCCACTGTTCGTTAGTGTGATTCAGTTTGATTTGGAGAGTATTTTGTGGCCTTCTTGGGTGGTCAACGACTTTCCTGCCTTGACAGCGCAATGGATGCCGACCAATTGGCTTTCATCTTTTCACACCATTGCTACTCCCCAAAGTACCTAGCTAATTAAAATGATGACCTGTGGGTTTTTAATGCCAGCGAGTTTAAGTTGGATCCCAAATTTTAATTTAAGGTGCATTCGTTAAAAAAGGATCATGTATGGTTCTAGGCGGCGGTTATAATTGTTGGCGAGCTTTATCCTACATGGGCCAGTTCAAATCCCATTACTTAAAGTGCTACTGAACAGTGCTAGTATCTTCATGAACGAGTTTTCATGGATGGAGCGCTTCCTCGATCCTTGAGGTGTGGTCGTCGACGTATGAATGAATGGCAAAAGCAATCATCCATGAGCGCAGAGAATAATGCATGATTTCAAAAGTTGAACGTGCTCTGGGTACCAATCCAGCTCTAGTCGATTTGTCTCAGAATATTTCAGCCGTGTTGACAAATTCTTCCGTGCTGAAGCTGCTTCACATGTATTCATTGAGCGCTGGGGTAGTGTGGTTGAATGTGACACGGGAGACTGTGTGGGAAAAAGGGAAGTACAAATTCCACTGCTTGGAATGTGTTCTTTTGTGTGTTTGACAAACTCAGGAACCCTTCCTTTATTTGAACGCTCAATGTACTACCAACATCTTAATCGCCTTTATGGGTTTATTCATATACACTTTTTTGACTATTTCTACAAATAGCATCTGTCTTATCCAACTGCAAATTGCCAGTTACAGGAAATGTCCAGTCGAATTCGCAGGTGGTAACTCCTTACATACAACCGCCTTTGGTACCCCTTAGACTCTCTTCCCGACGTGGTAAGTCCTTTTCTGAACTCTCAAAAATCATTTCGGCCTAGTTTGGTAGTTTGTGGTTTGCCTAGGTGGGTTTCCGTCTTATTTTGTAAAAGCCTCCGTGTTTATATTACTTAACTAGGCAACCTTGGTTTTCACTTTTATTCTTAATTTTGGTTTAGCGAGCCTCAAATCGCCACGACTCGGAACACCGATGTCCTCTGAACAAACCATCAATCGAAAGGGGACTATTTTGCCAAACACCCATCCCAGTCCTCACTTCAAATCTTTCTCAGAATTCTCGGCCGAAGGCAGTAGGCTTAACAGAATACTAATTTTTTCGAGCATTTTACTCTCAAACTTATCGTCTTCAATTTAATTTGTCATTTAAAATCTCCACTTAGATGGGGAGGACCCGATACTGGCTATTTTTCTTCTTTCAATTCGATTAGAACGCTGGGTTTAATGCGTCAATTACTCAATTTCCTCTCTATTTTCGAGCTCCAGTGCCTAATGGCTTGAAATACTTATCTATTGTTGACATAAAGTGAAATGAACTTGATGAGTGCGATGGCAAGAATGCTTGTTGATAATGCTAGGTGGGGTGTGGCAACTCTCCTCTTTCGTTTAAAATGGTTTTCAGATGACAGCAACACGAGGTCACCACGACCACTACTGGCTCCGATCGATACGAATGTCGAAGGTCGTACGAGACTCACTTTACCCTCTTCACTTGACAGGCTTTGCATCAACTCACCTTCGGACGAAAGAGAAAATCAACAAGGTGTGTTGTTGCTTCTCTTTCATGTTTTATTTTATTGTCAACCCTTTCAGTTCGTATCGTTTGATTGCGAACGCTTATTGTTATTTAAGCTGTTCCAAAGGTTCTCTTTTATTATTCATGCTTCCTTTAATCTGCAATAAATTATCCGTGGCTCCTGGTTTGAGAACTTTTGCATGGTTTTGCGTGGATGTCATGAATTTGATCCGATTTTGTAATGGTGTTGAGCTCTGAGTCTTCCCTAAATTCGTAATAGGTTAAACCGGTTTGTTAGAACACCTTTGGAGAGAGGTCGTTTGGGTGACTCGAAGGGCACTCCGCAAAGTGGGAACAAAACCGAAGGAGACTGATGTGCCCGTTTTGGTGAACTCAGGCATTCTTTTCTCGTTTGAGAGGGCTATTTTTTGATTACCCTGAGAAAACATTGTCTTCATACATCAAGTACCTGTTTTATTTTCTATTTGCACCAGTGCGATGTTGGACTTATTGTGGAAGGTCACTTGATCAGCGATCTGTTTTATTTTTAATATTCGTGCCCAGGTGGATGTTTGTAAAATGTTGGGAGCTACTTCGTTCTGACATGTTGCATTACGCACCACCAAGTTTGCCTGGGTTTCTTGGAGTCCTGCATGAAAAATTCAGAATGACAATTCTTGGTTCCCTGTTTCACTCAGCATTATGCCCCACTTTCGTCCACCAAATGCTTACTGGGCTTTTTTTCCTACCACCGGCATTTTCGTGCGCACACACACGTGTATTCATCCAGTTGCTTTAGTATCGTCATGTTCTCATCATCACTGTTTGTGAATTCCACGTGGCGCTGTTCGCTGTACCGGACAATAGGGAGCGTTGGGAAAGAAGGTCGCGCATCATGCGCAATTGTGCTGATACCTGTAGAGCACCTTCAAATCATGGATTGCTGTCAACGCTTCTTATTTCGCTGCTTCCGCTTGCCAGTGAGCGGTCGTAGTCCCACAAATCATCGTTAATACTGTTGGAGAACCTCGAACACTGCTGTTTCTGCATCCTCTGTTTTTCATTAACGCTCAACTTGGGACCAATAAGTGCATGCATGAAGGTTTGGGCTCTTCAGCTTTTCTGCTGGTTTGTTGTGATACATTCAGTTTTTCTGATGAATGCGATCGAAATTAGCTATTTGTTCACATTATCTGGGCAGTGATTATTCTCCGTAATTGCTAGACGTTGAGACACCTAACATTAATTTACTTTGTGATCCGAAACATCTGTATTGTGTTCTTTGGTTTTCCTTTTCAGTAGTGCATCATGAAGCGTTCCATTGGTTAAGTTCTTGGTCTTTATTCATGGCTGTTCAGTGACGTTTCTCCCTGGTGTCAAACTCAAATTTTAACCTATGGTAGTCTGCTCAAATTATTTGACTCTGTGAAATTACACATTGATTTTGAAATGAATTCCGTCTTAATCAGTCCCAACCGTCAATTTTGTGCAGTGTGTGTGTGTGTGTGTGTGTGTGTGTGTATGTAACACAAGCCAACAGAGGGAAAACGTTGAACTGGAACCCAGCAAGCATGTGAGTTGAAATTACTTGTTATGGTCCTGAGGGCTGCATCTTAAATTAAAGGATCATTTTTTAGTAACATTCAGCTCTGAAGGTAATCGAGGGGGCGAAAACCCTGAATGGCGTCTGCTACATCAATTGAACGGAAGCCAGTGGCAATCCCCTCGAATTTCGTCTCTCGTGCTACGGCATGAAGATCTCGCTGAGGTGTCATGTAATAGCTGGTCTTTAACCAATTTACAAAATTGACTATCATTTGATGGTGATGATGATGGCAGCGGTGTTGTTTAACTTGCTTTCCACGGTTCCTTTTGTCACAAACATAACTCTTTTTATTCTCTTTCTTGAGTGTACGCATCTCCTTTCCTCCCCATGTCATTAGCAGCATTCGATTAGAGTGTGATTTGAGACGCGTGCTATTTTTAGCGGCCTTACTGTGGGCGAATGCATGTGATTAGCGTTAAACACACATTTTCCGCCCTACTACTCCGGCTTATTACTACGTTGGGAAAGACTCGAGATACTACATCTTCAAAATTCTGAAAATTCAAGTATGGGAGAAATGGCAGTGATAGGTGGCAGTACTGCCGACTTCAGGGTCTGTAGATAGCTATAATTGATCAGTCAAGGAAACAATCAGCGTCAAAAGAGAGAACCCAAGTTTCCTTATAATGCAATACTGCCCATGCAGAAGGAATTGGCTACCACAAGACGATGGTATCACTAATATACAAAGTGGAAGAGCAACCTATGGACGTCAAAGTGTCCGTATGGTTCAACATGCAGTTGAACAAAAAATCAAGTTATTACAGAAGCAACTACCTTCCGATCATGTAGAGTGGAGGAAGGGGAAGTGTTCCGAGAGTTTTGTTTTTTTTTGTTGTCCTCTTTTGCTCAAGCAAACTATGAACTTTCTAATCCCAGCTTGCAGTCTCGCCCTGCGAGCTTACGTGCCTTTCAATTGCTGCTTTTTCCTCTCTCACTTCCACGTCGCCCGCCAAATGATTAATCTTAGCTCATGCTACCTGCTGAGGAAGCTAGTATGAATGCGTTCGAGGCCTTCCACTCGGGCTCTGCATCTCTCTGTCATTGGCACTCTCTATAGTATACGATGGAAAGTAATTGAAAGGACTATCTACAGTGTGGATCTCTTTTTGGTATGGTAGAAAACCGTTGTGCGATGTCGTTTACGACAAAATCCCCTTAAGAAAATTGTATTATAACTAAAGCATATAACTTGCCAGTGTCTCCGGCTTCTATTCTGATGCCGTTGTAGGCGTCTCATTTGCACATTCTATTCTTTTTTTGTTTGTAAGTTTCGGTCCATGAGATATCGTCCGTTCAGCCTTGAGAAGCGAATTTGTGCAAAGCATTCTAGTATCGTTTATTGTAGACTCAATTTATCTGCGCTCGATCGTACCCAACTCACTTTACTCCACTTTTACCACTATCACTTCCATATTATCCCATGGTAATTGTTTGGTTCAACTTCACCTTCTAGCATGAGAAAAGATCTTTAAGACGGAGTTGCTATTTGAAAATCTATGATTTCGCAAGCAATTGCGCTTTCATCTCCCTTGTAAATCATGGAATCCATGCCCTTTTGACTCTACTGTAGTTTCTAAAGTACAAGTATGTCTATTAACTATTTATTGCAATGTGAAGCTACAAATTGACTTGGCTTTCGAATGATGACTTTATCTCTTAATTGCGATTAAACGTTCTTTGCCTCTTTGAGCTTGCTAAGAGTACAAATTGTTTGGGGGTGAAATTCTCCTTACTATTATATCGAGCACCTTGTTCTCCCCCTCCCCCCCTCCTTTACTTCCCCCCTACTAGGCTACCCCCTTGCTTCAACGAGGCCTAGGAGATGTCTTTATTCATTTTTGAATGTGTAAAATATTCCCTTACCACCTTGGAAAGGAATGCTATCCTTTTTGTTCTTTAACTCCTATAATGATTTTTTATGCTCCCTTTGAGTTGTGGCATGCTTGAGACCGAGGCTTGACTTTGCCTAACGTAGTCATGGCAATAAAAGGCAAGAGGTTTTCTGCTTTTGACAGATCCTGTAATTCATAAATGAATGCCTTCTTTATACTTAAGAAGGCATCCCATCAACCGCACCTGTTCATGCGGTCAGCCCTCTTGCCCTCCCCTTACCCATGCTTCCATTAGTCACTGTACTGTGTTTGGCCCTCCCTAGCAGAATTAACACCAGGTTTCCCCGCCTTCTCCTCTACCTCCTATTATGTGCTTGGCCTCTTACTGGCTCGCTTGCGTGTCTATAAAGGAAGACAGAACAAACACGGGCCTTTATTTTCAAGCCTGTGATAAATGCGATGCTTTTGGTATGGCACTGCAGGCGGTAATAAGTGCCACTAATGTATATTTACCAATAGTCAGCAAGCTTTATCCCACATGGGCCAGTTCAAATCCCATTACTTAAAGTGCTACAGAACAGTGCTAGTATCTTCATGAACGAGTTTTCATGGATGGAGCGCTTCCTCGATCCTTGAGGTGTGGTCGTCGACGTATGAATGAATGGCAAAAGCAATCATCCATGAGCGCAGAGAATAATGCATGATTTCAAAAGTTGAACGTGCTCTGGGTACCAATCCAGCTCTAGTCGATTTGTCTCAGAATATTTCAGCCGTGTTGACAAATTCTTCCGTGCTGAAGCTGCTTCACATATATTCATTGAGCGCTAGGGTAATTGTGTGGGTGAATGTGACACGGGAGACTGTGTGGGAAAAAGGGAAGTACAAATTCCACTGCTTGGAATGTGTTCTTTTATGTGTTTGACAAACTCAGAAACCCTTCCTTTACTTGAACGCTCAGCAGGCATTTGAATGGCCACTGGTTCCTGCACTGTTCGGTTGATCTGCAAGATCTAAACTAATTCCTCCATGTTGGGTTTTGATCACTAGTTTTTATTTTTGTTATGTGAGTGTGCGGGTGGGTATTTATGCTGTGCTGTGCTGGCTATCCTCCGGAGTTTCCTCAGTGGAAACTTTCTTGTCCTCTCTCCTGTTCTTATTCTTATCATTTTATCAACCATAAATTGATCGGGTCAAAGTGCTTTTTTCCTCTGCTATTCGATCTAATCTGGCACTTATTGCCCGTGTTGTAGGCAATAATTTCTCTCAGAACTGTTATCAGAATCGTGCCTTTGTAATTCGCCTCTGTTGGGATCAGCAGTTTTTCGCTCTACTCGGTTTCTTTGCAAATAGGTTCACTGTAGCATGCTCTAGATATTAATTCTATCCTATTTTTTACCAGACTCATAATTGATCGAGCAAAAGGCCTGTTGTATTCTTTCTTTGACAACGTTCACGCATTTCTCCGAAATCGTCTTGAGGACTGTTAGGGCTGCTTTTTGACCGGAAAGCTTGGTAACAGACCTCACTTTTTTCCACTTTTGTCAGAATCTAGCGCAAATAATTGAAGGTGATGATCGGTAGTTGAGTTTCTATGACCTTGTTTTTGTTATTATTTAAGGATTTACGCGCGGTAGACTTGCCTAACCTTTGTTTAGTGGATTTATTGTATGGGTACTTCCGCCGAAAACCATCTGGCACGGATAATTTTATTGCGACTTTATTAGGCTCTGAGTTGAGTCCTGCATAAACTATTCAATGTAACCATTTCGATGGCGGTCCACTATAATTAGCTTTTTGTCTCCAGTCTGCAAGCCTCTTTTTCCCATCCTTGCTAATGTCCCGAAGCATGCGATTGTGTTCAAGATTTGAGCGGCTGCCTCAATGAATTTGCCTCGCTTGTGAAAATTCTACCTACTCTAGTAATGTAGGATCCCCTCAATAAGCGTATTCATTTGTCCGCGAGTTTCCACTTGGAGGATGAATACCTTGATTTTAACCGCAACTGCTGCTACTGGTACGGTAGCCTGTACCTATGTGTGCTCTAGGAGAGATTATTGATGCCCCTTTCAAAAGCACATGCAGGCGAACGCGGATGCATACATCTCTCTTCACCGCCTGTTGACTCTGGTTTCTTTTTTATGCCAGTTGTCTGGATGATCGTTTATGTGTTTGTTTTAGAGGGCATTTCGGCTCGTCCTCTCTGCCACCTGCCTTTCCTGCCGCGGTCATCGCATCTCTCCCCTCCTCATAATTGCCTTTTCTCGTCATCATTAGAAACGCTCATCACGTTTAATTAGCCAAACCACTCTCTAGCGTCTTTGAAGAGAAAAAAGTGTCCTTATCGTTAGTGTCATGGGTGTTTCTCTGTGCTGGTGATGACAATTGAATAACCCAAGGACCACATGAGCGTTGTAACACTGCCTTGATGTGCATCAAAGCAGCGAAATGAGGGTTTTCCGCCGACATCTTTAGATTTTATGGTACTTATTATTAAAACACTTTTAAGAGTGTATAGTCGGTCGCTCAAAGAAGGATCGAAATCATCCTCCGTATTTACGTCCTCGAAAAATCGCCTCTTCTTTCCAAGTAGTCTTAATCGTCGCTAGCTGCTTCTGTTATGCTTGCGTGTGTAAACGCTCATTCCGACCTATGTTCAATGCTGGACACAAGAAGGGCAAGTCTTTAGAAAGCCAGATGTATCAGTTACATTTTAAGAAGGCATAAACCGAGGATCCCCCAAGCGGTCGACTTGCGCGATTTCCTCGCGTGTGAGTATCCTATTAATTACAAAAAGTGTCTTCTCACCACTCATAGCAATGCTAAGGCTGATATTTTCTGTTTCCTCTCTCCTGCCATTCTGCAAAACGCGTCCGTCTGTATTTTTTTTGTTGGCCAAAGCTCTTATCTTCCCCTTATCACGTTTGTCATTTTTTCTCTCAATACTACATAGATAGCACACAGGAGTGAAAAATGTGGTAATGCTGCATTGTGCACGCCAGCTCCTCACCAACTCTTCGCCAGTCTTGTACTCATAATGCAACCATCAGTCTCAAGGCTGCTATGGGGCGATTTTTGCTCTTCGTGCGCATATTTTCGAAACCATTGGGTTTGACGTCATTCACGTGAGGACAAGTGTGATGCTGTGGGGAAGATATTGTGCCACCACTATTTGTAGTTAGTCAAGCTAGCATTAAACTTCTAAATTGGATACTAAGCCTCAGTAGTTTGCCTTCTACTGAAATGGTCGAGTTTCTTCCCATTGTTTTACTACTATCAGCAATATTTCCCACCAGTGAATTCAATCTGTGCGTGCTTTTGGTCTGAACTCCTCCAACAGGCAGAAAATTGGGTTTGATGTAATTTACAGGTTGTTGACGGAAATCGGCGACGCAGGACTACTTCCGGTCCTTGCAGCTTCACAACTGTTTAACCAAAATGCATGCTCACTTCCACTCACTTCCAATTTCTATGTTTTAGGCGATGGTACGAAAAGAGAGGACGATTCTGGTCCAGACGATGAGAGCCTTGGACTATTAAGTTGTAAGTTTCAAGCTAGTCTTCCCTGTCTCGTATGCGATGTGGTTTTTACCGTTCCTACCTCATATCGTCCTTAATTTAGCTTTAACTACACTCAGCAATTCTATGTAGCCACGGCATTAAGGGAATACAACGATTCATGGGCGGAGTTTAGAGTTGGAGAACTAAAGGTTGATGACTGTTTAGTCTGCTAACAAAGGCCGAATGTTGCTGTTGACTTAGATTTTACGATGGGATTAGTGGCTTTGATGAAGTTCACAGACTTTGAGGTCTCAGACGAACTTGTCAGTTTTGCATTTACCAGTTAACTTGAGAGTTTTTTGCTGAAAAGTGATACGCTTACACAATGGATGAAGAGTGGGTGAATGTGGTTGGTGGTTGGCCGGTGAGGGGATGGGCTGCCACTTTCTCCAAGGTTTGAGATGTCGCGCCCAACGCAAGTGTAGACCCACTTGCTTACGGGTGGTGGTAACCGCTGTAGTAGAGGGGTGGAATAAGCGTGTCCTCATGTACAAAAAAAAAATTTTCCACTAATTTTGAGGCGGCATGGCTTTCTTCTCCAATGATACTGTTGATAATTCCGCCTTCACATGAACGTTTATGTGAATTGTCATGCCGCTCGCCTGTATCCACTTTGATACATGCTGTAATATTTTTGATTGAGGGGTTAATGGAAGACTGTGGAAAAGGTTCTACTTCAATCATGTTCAGAGTTTATGTGACAATTTTTGGTTCTCTTAAATCTCACTTCTGACTTGGGTTGGAGGAAGCACCTGCTCTAATTTTGATGTTAACATTTTTCCCCATTTCAGTCGGAGATATGAGTGATTGCACCTCGCAGATTTTCCTCTCTCCGTGAAGCACAAATACGACGATATATCTGGTTAAATTTGTCAACATTTCCGTGTCCTTTTTGTACTAGCTCTATTCGTGCTCCGATCTTGTTGAATAAAACTTACCTTTCCTGCTAATCTGGAACATGAATAGGAATGGCTGGGGAAGGCGGCTCCATGCACAGGCACCTAATTTGTACTTTGATTACTTGTTGAAATAGGCTTCTAGTTTATTTACCCTGACAACCAACCACGATTTGGTTGTCATTCTAGAAAGAAGAATGCTTTTAGCACTCGTGAGAAATTAATGCCTGATTACTCTGGACACAGCCTCCTCAGTGGCAAAGCGGTGGGAGGGAAAGAAGAGGTTGCTTTTTGCACTGTTTTGCATGGCCAGTAATTATTCACCCCTGCACTCACGGAGAGCAAACGATGCTTTGGCAAGAAATAACGTGAATGGTCACATCTGACTGTGGGGTGCTATAATTGCCCTCTTGTGATAAGCCGTGGTTGAAGCTTCGACCAGAATTTTTTATGTGAACAGTGAAAGTTTTTTTGGCCAACGGTTTCAACCGGACACGCTCGCTTTGTTTGTTAACACGTGAGGTAAAGGGGTTTGGAATTAATGGCAAATTCGTGCAGTAAACGGTGAATTACTCTCGGGTTGCTCGGTTCATAGAGCTTACGAGTGGCTAAAGTTGTGATTATGTCAAGACATACTTTGCAATAATAGCTATGGAGCCGTGCGGGTCGTAAAGACCGCGTTCCTGTCGGCGTTCAATGCATTTACAATACCTCGGGATGCATATATGAATGAAGCCGTAGCCTCTATGTACATACACTTATTCAACGCTCCTGGTTTCGTCCCTGTGTCAAACCAGGCACGGATACAGAGTTCGCAATGCCAATTTTTAGGTGCATTTCCAGTGCTTGATTCGCTTTCAATTTTAAAATTAAGCAGTCAATTTCGTTATGAATCACTTTCCACGGCTGTCGTTAGAAGGTTATTGTCAGACCTCTGAGTGCCTGTCCAAAGCCTTCCACCAGGGAGGCTGGTTCGGTAAACATTATGAGCAATTCTCATGGAGGCTATCAAAAAAAAGCGCTTTGTTTGTCATCTCGAATGAAATTAGAATGCCTGACTCCCAAACTGGGTTACGAAAACTGGTCCTGCACACCATGCATCTTATCTTCAAGTTACAAAAAAGAGCCTCTGTACAAAAAAACTGAGATAATGTTTGCCTTTGAGGCCATTCGTTGACTGGGACTTACTTCACAAGCATAGGACGCAGTGACGGATACGGTCTCGATCTTGTAGATAATCCTCTTGGCTTCAATTGCTTCACCCAATATTATCTTAAAAATATTTTTCAGATAAAATCTGCATCAAGTCGTCTCTTAAAATTCGTAAGCCCTATGCATCAAAAATATTGCAATAATCTTGTAATCGGGTTTTCCTTAGCATGGGATTTTCATCTGAAATGATCAGAATTTCCTTTGATCGCGGTGCTTAAAAAAAGCACCAAGGCGTTTAATTCCATTGACTTCAGCAACGCTATCTTTGCAATGGTACGCTCTAATGTAGCTTCCTGAGACTTCCATGAAGGCAGGAAAGGTATAGCATATATTTGTATAAAAGTGGGACTGGTGGTCGTTTAAGGTGTGTATTTGACTGCAACCATAACGCGCTGGATGGAAAAGGCGTTTACTGAAGTGAACTCCAAACAAATCGACTTGGTCTCAAATTCCAACGCTATCTTTAATTCCAATAGAACTTTAAGCCATAACCTCAAAAGTCGTCCTCAGTACTTATGCTGGAAGAGAAGTCCACCTTTTCTCCTCCATAGCATAAACCCTCATTTAAAACGAACACGTGAAATATAAATCCCAGGGGCAATTAATTTTACCAAGGCAATTCTGGAACTAGTCGCACCTTCGTTTCCAGCTTAATAAGAAGGGTTTTACTGCCTCACAAGAGATTACATTCTTCTTAATCGACCCCGTTTTAATGGCACCACACTTCAATTTCATAATAGAGGAAAAAAATACCAGACTGAATCGCAGGGATCGTCCCCAATAAGAAGTGGATATTAGGTCTTTCAGCAATTCTGCAAATTGGACGTCAAAGGAAACTCAACCCTCACAGACCAGGCGTTATATTGTTGTAACGTGGTGCTAACCACAATTACTGCGGTTTCCCTACTCCGCTCTGACCTATTTTCACTCGGTACAATGCGCCACTTGTGTGTGATGCACAGGCTAGGTAATAAAATCGGGATGTCACGCATATGTGACGGTAGTAGCCGAGTACAGAAAGCTAAGGGCCTTTTACTACTAGGAAGTTGAGCCAGACAAAGGTGGTATCAACGACAATTCCCCTTTTTGTAAATGCACAAATAAATTAATTTAAGCTGCATCTTACCGGGATGCATTGTTGCAAATCAGATCAAAGTGATACCATTCGTCCGAAAAAATGTGATTGTGCATAAAACCAAATTATGAGTAACTCGCTTTCATTCTTTTTGAGGGATCCGCTGATCCTTACTAGTGGTTTTTAATTTTATAGGTGCTTGTTCACTTCTATGGTCAAGCGAATTCCAACTACTCACCTATTACCAGAGTAAGCGGTACGCTTTTTAAAACACTCTAACACGAGGATTGAGCTACAGGTAGTTAGGCATACAGAGGCGCACTTTTAAGTCACGATTGATGATGGTCGCTCCGTCCCGTAAAACAAGACCAGAACTTTTAATGAGCTTAGTATCTTCAAGATCGTGACACTGACTTCTCTGAACAAAAGTGCCATTAAAATATCATAAATCTGGGCCAGTTGTTTGACTACCCTGGTTGATAGTTTGTTCAAAGGGGATACGCTTTGCGTTTACTAAGCCGCTGAAAATTGTGACATTGCAAGTTAGTTTTTATGCTATTTGAATGTTCAGTTGCCATGTTTATTATCAGTCTTAACAGAACAGTGATTACCGCGCCTTCTGCGGTGCTTAACCCATTAAGCCGCTGTTCACAAACAAATGTCTTGCCACCTTTAGAATTAGAATATCCTACTGCGATGCTTTGATTGCTTATGTAACCCTCAGTTTTGGTCACAGCCTACTTAGAGCTCCTCCACCGTGCCTTCGCCGGGGGGACTGACCTCCCAGCCACACCAGCAGCCCTGGCGCTAGGTTTTTGCTCGTCTGCAGGGAAGTCTCGGGGCGCTGCGCTACATCCAATTCTTTTTCATAAACTCTGCCATTCTGCTTGTAAGCAGTTATTCTTTGCTAATGAACAGAAAGCCAAATATTTGTAATGCCATCCTTCAGGTGAGAAGGTCGAGACATCACATTCACGGCGTTGGCAACGAAAGTGCTAATTGAAACAAGCTACAACTTTAGATTTGTGCTTAATTTGAATAATGTGTCAGTGGACAGCACCACAAGCTCTTCAATTCGCATTACGTCTGTCCAATGGTTTATGATTTAAGCATCACCAAAAGCGGCCTTGCAGAACAGGCTAAAGTGTCCACAAGAGTTTGCGATTTGACGATGACCCAAGTCGTTTACGCGTCAAGGCCAAGTTTGCGAAAACTTGACGCAACCACAGACACGGGCGACTTTATTAGCCACAGCCGCAGGACAATCATTAATTATTGAGCGAGGATTTCTCAATTCCAGCAAAGCTATTAAGATTAAGAAACATAACACAAGCCCTTCTTTCCTATGCAAACGCCATAAACACCCTAGTTACTTTCTCAATTATGCTAGATACAATGCGTAATCTGTCAACTTCTTGCTGCCTCCTTTGATCGTCCATCTTCTCGCCACCTGTGCAATCAGAACAAACGAGATCCTCAATGTATTCTTTGGTCTTCTAATCTATGAATTAATTCCAATTTGACTCAACGACGAGCCACATTGAACGCCTGCAGCGAACCTTTTTGACAACCACACCTTCTATTCCCCTCTTCAGTTTGCTGTCTCGAACCTGAAGCCTAACACAACCTTAGGAGTGGCTTCTGGCGACTCAACATCTCCGAATCTCTTCCAGTCGCATACCCCAGAAAAGCGACCCAGATGGAACGATTTGTGAAGAAACATAGGCCAGGAAACATTCGACCTCCCTCCCGCCCTACTTCTCTTCACTAAACCTTTAATCTCCTCTAAGCGCTCGAGATTTATCGGACGCTGAGATTAATCATGAAGACGAATGGCGCATTTGACATAGTCCAGCAGTTTTTCACAAATCGTGGCGAGCACAAACGCACATACACAGGTTTACAAACCAGAATTGACTTGTTTCATTTTTAGCTTTGAGTGCAAATTCGAAGACCTGAAGAAGATTAGTGGTGGTGGTTGTGGTAAAGCGCTTGGAGAACATTCAAGGATGGAAGTAAGGGAAGAAGGGAGCAGGAGAATGTGGAAGGTTGGAGACACGGAAAAGGACTGCGTGCGTTAATGTTACTCACTTACTTGCATACGTACATACATCATACATAGGCTAATATGGCCATGGCGATTAGAATTAAAAACAGACAGTTCATACTGTTGATAAAGTAGGGCACAACGATGGCAGAGGCGGTAGATAGAGGACTCTTCCTGACTGCAAAATCGCGAATACAAACCAACCAACAAACAACATACGGATAGAGATAGGAGACAGGAGAAGGGGAGAGGACGTGTATCTTCTTGGTCGACGTAGAACAGTTCGATGGGCAAATGACGAAAGAATAGAGGCGTGATAAGACATTCTAGCATCAGATACCTTGATAAAGTGGGCTCGCCCCACCCTCTTCTTCCCCCACTGCCCCCGTCTCAAACTCCGCTTTCGACAACGGTGATGTGTTCTCGGAGCTGTCACCGCTCTGTACTGAAGGAAGCCGCTGGAGTGTCGAGGGATTTGCCTCCTTACCGTGCGGAAGAATCCAGTTGAAACGGGAGCCGCTGGAGACTGGGGGTAAGTGGGCTTGAGCCTCCAACTGTGGCAGATCCGGAGAAAGACTGAATGATGTGTTGGCGGTTAGTGGGTTACTTCCATTCAGACTGTTACCATCCCTGAAAATAGTGAGAAAAAGAGTGAGGTTCAAAAGTAGAGGCGTGGAGTTGAAAGAATTGTGCAAAAATATTCCGTTAAATTGTAGGACATTGCGAATAATGGGGCAAGATATTGTTTGCTCATACTTGAGGAACGGAATTTTAGGTCCGACCGGCTACGAAATGCTGACGCCTGTTTTGAGAATATTAAGGTTAACCGTGAACTTTCATCAATTTTTTGCTCGTGGTTTATTTTAAACCTAAAAAGAGACCTGCCCCAATAGTAAGAGCGCATGGAGTGGAATAAAAATGGCCGTACACGGTAGAGAAACAGAGAAGTCACGGATTTTTTGGGCTAACTTACCGTTTTTCTGAAGTAAGGGACACTAAAAGAGCATAAATGAATGGGTCAATAAGGGTGCATATTAGGTTAATTGAAACTGAGGAGGGGTGCAGAAACGTGGAATCAAAGGGGCCACGACAATGAGTAGAGAAAATAACCGCTGAGGACGACATCGAATTTGATTGGGAAAGCTACCCTCGATCGGCTAAAACTAGCAGCCATGTAGTCATGGCAGAGGGACTGCTGATCCCTTAGCGCCTTAGTGAGAACAAATAATTGTTTATTTGCTACAACAAATGAGCAACATGATCGAATAAGACAGATTCGTTGAACAATAAACACAAAATTACTCTTCAAATGACTCCCTTTTCACGAGCTCTGTTATTTGAACTAGTGAAGGTGATGCTCCTAAAAGTGGAGTCAACGGAAACTCTTTGGGGAAAGAGGCTTTTACATACCATAAGTCCAAAAGCTAGTAAATACATGTCCCGACAAGAGCTATTTGAAAACAGAGCCGTAAGAACGACAACAACGTGGAACCTATCTTCCTGATACTCCAGAAGTACTGGAAAACAAAAAGTCAGAATAACGGACAACAAGTATAAATTTACAACATCAAATACGACGGGGACTTCGAGGTTGGTGCAAAGGCCTTCCTTAGATTACTTGGAGTTTCTTTCATTTGTTTTGAATAGCGAAAAATGGAGATATGGACGCTTATCGTGTTAAAAGTGGTTTTTTACAATAAGGTGTTATTGACCAGCCGCCAATGCACCAATCTCGGGAACACGGAGAAACTTAACGCAGATTACCGATAATGACGATGGTAGTTACAGCCAGGAGACCACAAAGTACCATTAGAAGCTGAAATTCGATCATAGGATGTCGGCAAAGAAAGTGAGAGGACAATGATGCAATAAAAATCCGTTAAATACATGCGTCTTCTACTAAAAGCATATAGGCTACAAAACTGTGTAGAATGCTATGTGATGTAGGCATGACATGAAGTGTTCTTGCGATGGAAGTCCAAACTTTCCATAAAAAAGCTTTGTCATTTACCAGAGGCTCAAAAAAGCAGATAGATGATTACTAATTGACTTACCTTGCAATTCCTCCACCAAAACTTCCTTTTCAACTTGCCAGCACTCGCCTCGAATTGAGACGCCCCAGCTTGTAGTGCATCTGCAAAATGGAAGACGGTAGAATTCCATTGTGCTCATCATCCAACCTTCACAAATTAGCATGCTCGCTAACAATTTCGAGAAAAAGTCGGCCATCGGAGCCACTCAGGTGTTCAGACTGCATATGCTACCACTGGTTCACAATTTGTTCTTCCTTTCAACAAAATTCGCTTCCAATGAATCGTGCATATCACTTGTATGTTAAATGGACGCTAGGGTGAGAAAATCGAGGGGTCAATCAAACTCTAGAAGCAAGTTCTCACACATAGGACCCGGGATGGCAAATAATTTCCCTATGTACCAAATCATCCCCAGTGGGAGGAGCAAGAAGCTAAACAGTCCAATGTTCCCTTGATCACAACCAATTAATAAGAGGATTTTAGCTCCGGAAATCACAAGGTATTAATAAATCAAGCGAAAATCTGATGGTGAAATCTAATGAGCGTTGCTGACTAGGAAAGAGCTCTAGATGAAAAGAACTGCGCAGAAATGGAATCAAGTGAGCTGAGCAAGGATGTGGACAGGTGTGCAGGAATGAGTAAAAAACAAACCTCCAAAACAGGATGTTTTGTCAGTTTCAGCTCTGAGGGGATACAGCACAAAGTAGGACAATGTGTCCCTGCATATAGGGATCAACTGAGTGCTCCTACCTCATAATTTATTTACGACAAGAGCCATAGTGGAATCATCAACGTCTGCTCAGGCAGGATGGAGGAAGAGAAAGACATGGCATGAGAACTAATGCGCTGTTGGGAATGGCAACGTATAGGTGCGCCATGCATTCTAAAAATCATCAGAACGTATCAAAACGTCCAGTTATGGCTAAAAGTAAAACAGAGTACTATTTTTCAGTAATACTGGATAGGCTACGAGGAATGCAAATGCATGCAGTAGAGCAGGGCCCCAAGTAATGAGATTGATTTCTAGTCTGATAAAGTATGCATCCATTCACACCGAGCAACACCTATCTCTACGTGCTCACCACTGACATAGTTTTCATCTTGTTCATCAATAGTTGATGAAACGATCAAATGTAGTCGCAAAGGCTGCGGCTGAAATGAAATCGGGCTACGTGCCCAAATGCACTGCCGTTACACACTTTAGTGGAACAATTAACGTTGCATTCGAGCAGACAGAAAATGCAGCATCGTGAAAGACGACAGATAGTGTATTTTAGAGCGTGGAGAAAGCTTGGGAAAATTAGGGAAAATCATGTATACATCAGGTCATAGTCATTTGAGCTAGCGAATGGAAGTAGGATCCGGATCACAATAGTACCAGAACAACCCCAAGAATAGTAGCACCGGTTTCTAGGACGTCATTTAAAGTGGTGTTCTAAATGGATTGAAACGTCACAACCTGATATGACCTCAATGTTCGCTTTCAAAAGATAATACTAACAGATGAAAATAATGCAGAGGATATATCTGTTGCCGCAGTGGTAACAGCAATCCATCAATCTGTGATACCGTATACTCTAGAATTTAACAGAGCCACCGCTGAGTTATAAATTCTCCTCAGCCAGAATTTCGACAGTAGCATTAAAACCGTACACACATAACGTAAACGTATTCAGTGCCAAATAATATAAGTGGTAGAGTTTTGAAAGACGGAACTCCTACCTCCTTCCCTCCATAAAGTGCGCGTTGGTTCATTTAAAACAAAAGCAAGTAGTAGCTGAAAGATTTTTCCTTTCTCTACTAAGACGCACCTATAAATATTGTGACAGAGGAGGTATTCAATGTCTCACCTGCACGATCGTCCAGTTGTGAGAGATTTTTGTCGCGTTCGAGGACTTTTTCAATGTTCACCCGCATAATGTCCACGACTTCATTGACCTGAGCTTGAGTCCGCTGAAGCCGCTTATTTATCGTTTTTTCCGATTTCTTATCTGCCCTTGGTGGCTGCTGTGGCTGCCGCTGGTCGCCAGTCTGATCGAGATCCCTAAAATTTTCATATAATCTCATTTCATTTGCAACTTCAGTACACATACAGTAATGCACTTGTATGCTCAATCGCGGTAAACTTGGTGGTGTAAAAGTAAAGGATGCCGATTAATCAGGCTTAGAAACTACCAGTGAGTGAACGCAGGGCAATTGGCCAGACGGTGCAAAGTCCAAAAGTACCCCGACCCTACTGGAACAGAGTAACCAAATGCTTGTCGATCTATGTAAAGCAGCGAATAAAGAATCCGTTCCATGTGACAGAAACGCAAGCGTAATTAAAGTGACGACAGTCGAAGGGGAAAACGCAACTGAACAGTTTTTTGCACTCACTAGGCTTGGAAGGTATTGGTTTGAGGACATACGGCTCCTGCCTTTTCCTCCTTCTACTGGTGTAAATAAGAGGGCTAAACAAATAATTTACCTAGGAAATTGAATGTACTGATAACCCTGATGAAAGGATACATTATGTTCCCTCTGCGTTGTGTGAGGACAGATTATCTGACGTAGTAAGTTCAAAAAGATTTTCCCGAAGTAATGTCAAAATTCTCGACACATCAGTAACCAAGACCAAGAAGACCATCTTGAAGAACAATCATTCAGCATAGATTCTATTTGCCATAAATTCGCTGCGTTTATTATCAAGGCGACCTGAGTTACATAGTTAAGGAACTAAGCTAAAGATAGCCTGTGGACTGTGGAACGAAGCCACCCAGTAGAGGGGTGGACCAACAGCACCATAGAACATTGACAGATGCGATTAAGTTCTTGTCTATGAATGAAAACGATAATCGCATTCCAAATCTCAGGGGCCCCTTACGAATTTGACTTCTGAGTGATTGTGACAGCACACGTTCTGGATAAACAGCCACTTGTTTGGCGCTGAAGCTAATGATACTAGGGATGATTTACCTTGACTAAGTGAGATGAAATTCGTTGACAACTTGTTACAGCAGTATAAAAAACCGTTCCCCACATCTCCCAGCCCTTTAAATAAACGTCTAATGACACTTAATGGGGAAATGGAATTGAAAAGATAGTGTGTTTTTAATAATGTAGTATTCCGCCGTCCAGGAATTTTATAAGTGTATTAGGAGTTGGTTGCACGGGTACTGCATGACCCAGGTAATAACTCTTGTTCACACTTAGCAGTAAAACCAAAAAGTGTCAGGTCAGGGTCAATCTACCTTAAAAGTGAAGTCATGAACTGTCTACTAGTGCGTAGGTCAAGTACATATATTGGTGTGACAACATCGAATAGCTGCCTAGTAGATCGCTCCTCCTAATATTCTGATATATGAAGTACACGATTTAGAGCTTCAACTTACTGCGAACCTTTGCAAATAATTCAACGACCAAGAAAAGAGAACTCGTATCTCGATTCCTTGAAGGACGCAAATGGTTATTCACTCACAAAGCAACTGATTTGGTGGGATTTCACCCACATTTAATTCCAAATGTATTTAGAGGTTAAAGTTCATCATTATGAAAAAAACGGCAACTTTTATATGGGTCAGCAGGCCATAACCTTCTATATACAAAGCAAAAATTTTGTTCAGAAATAACTTTTTTAACCGTAGTGGAAGCTAGTCCGCCTTTTGTGCGGACAAATTAAAAAGATTGGAGAGCAGCTCATAAAATATTTAGAGAACTACAATACATTCACACACAGTGTAGAGACTAAGGGCTGCATGAATAATATCCCGCCTCATGGCACTACTATTCGATTTTGATACAGACAAAAATACGTCGGAGAGAAGCTGTAATTAGCAAGGTAAATAAATGAAAGGCGAGGTAAAAATGATGCGGTTAAAGGGAAGGAATGGCCAAATTTTGCAAAACAGGACATTTTGTTGATAGGGGTAAATAAATTTAATTACACTCTCAGGTCAACGCCGCCTAGCAAACAAAATGACCTCGTAGGCAAACGTCGTAAAATCCCCCACACATTGCACACCCAGCAAGTCCTCAGAAAAAAAAAAAACATCCATGAGATCTCATGCTTGAACAATGCAGCCCGGTCTATGATATAAATACGTACAACAAGCGTTTCTGTAAAGGGGAAATAAATTCCTTAATGAACAACACAAACTGCCATTGAAAATTAATATCATAATAAAATGAAAAAGTGTTATTCTTTTGCACACAAAAAAGCAGCGAAAACTCTAATGCATAAGGGGTCCGTTTCATCGCAATCATAAATCGGATATATTTAGAGTAAGTTAATAAGTCTCTCAATAGTCCAGCATTTGCTAGTCAAACCAATTCTGATATATTCAGCCCAACAATTGAATGGTTAAGCGAACGAGCAAGTGAAAATTGAAAAACTATCAAGATAGAAGGCCCAGAGAGTTCACAATGCGTGATTAGGTAATACTTCACAATTGATACTACAAATACCAAAGAATGGAAAGGCAGTAAGGGAATGAAGCATTTGCATGATGAAATATCAAGCGACGTTGAGTAGAAAACAAAGCATTTTCTATCCAGGCAAGTGCTAATGTCACAGCCGCCTAGGACATAAAAAACTGCTAATTTCGAAAATTCACTAAATTATGTACACGAGCGCATAAAAGTGTAGCAAACGACATTAAGTAGTAAAATTTACATTAACAATTCAAAAAACTGATGATATGAAAGAGTCAATATGAATATGATTTGTCCACAACCATTGTTGCTAAAATACGGACTCGGTGAGAACATTTGGGGCGGAAAAATAAAAGGTTTGAAGTAGGAATGCGTTTTACTTGAAAGTCTGAAGAGTTAGGCACTGGGAACAAATGACATTGTTTTGAGTCGAGCAAAATGCAAACAGCAGATGGGACAAACATCTCACATCTGCTTCGGCAAACCTTCTAAAATGAGTTAATAAATCAAGTAGAAGTATGTCTTAGGTGGCGGGTTGAGAGGGAAAGCCAAGCGGATGATATAATTCAGTTTGTGTAAAATGCCCAAATTAAGGAAAGCGACAAAATAATTAATTTAACTAAGTCTAGCGGTGTATTTTCCACATGTAAACCAATTGGTTAGTAAAAAATTGGAAGAGAGGTACGGAAGCATAATTCTTATGGATGTTAGAAGTCGTCTGGGAAAACAGAATTTTGTGTCTAAATAAATCCATGATGTCGGAGAAATGGCACATCTAGTTCACTAATATGATTACGAAGAAATATAGGACGCTGTGACAAATAAAACGACGAAACAGCCTGCAGCGACGCTGTCACAACAAAAATTTGCCATATGTCTCAAGTATCAGGTAATTCACAAGCCAAATACGCTATGTTAAGCTTTTCAAGGCCGGCATCTTGAAGCGCGAAAAGACAGCCCTATTTAATGAAGCAGATTTCACATGAGGAGAGTGAGAATCAGTGCCCGCAACAATAAATTGCCGATAAAAACTGAAGCAAAACCGATAAAGCTGTGAAACTTCCATAGGAAGGCTTCACTGATACGAAATGAATGTGGCAGATGATCAAGTCGGCCGAAAAGAATATCAGGATTAGCGTAAGGCAAGAAATGAAAGTGAATCACTGAGTTAGTTGAAGCAAGAATCCAATATTTAAAAATTTCTTGAAAATACCTGAATAGCATTAAAGGTATGTTGAATGAATGGAAATAGACATATTAATTACAGCAAAAGAGCTTTGTCTTACAAGTGACACTTGAAAAAAGTGCCACGATGCGTACTAGAAAAGGACAACGAGCATCCATTTTGCAATTCAGCTAGAATCACGCACGAAAAGTAAAGGAACCCGACGAAAAGATGGACCACCCCTAACACTCACATCTAGAGAGACCAAATAGCCGAAAGTACAACCTTGATACACAGGCGGTAAGCCGACCTAAGGTCTTCAAGGTTAAAAGCTCGCCATTTACTCAAGAGAAGAATTGTATTCGACAGCTAAAAATTATAGTTGTGCTATATTATAATTACAGTTATGTTAAGTCTGATTATCTATAAACGCAAATTTTATGTAGACATACCTTTACTTAGAGTGAAATGTAAAAAATACTATGATAAAATTGTTAAGGGTAACGCTTAAATGTCTTTGCAAAGGATGCGTAATTTTTCCGTCATTGGATTATTTTGAATCAGTAATTTAAATCACAATGATACTTCTTGAGCTGCATGATAGTGTAGTATTTTTTCGCTTTCTAAGTCAGAAAACAAATTGATTTGCACTTACATATGTGGGTTTCGAGCATGTGAGTGCTTCTACTGTAATACTTTGTTTGTTCGAACTACCGGTTTAGGTCACTTGGGTGGCCATCTTGTTCTAGCCGGTTGGTCGGCCTCCGGGCCGTGCCAACAGCCCCCAAGTCCTCTGTTCCCGGAATACATGTATTCTACCCTCCAGTACTGCGCCTTCTTTTACCTTAAGGGGAGCCTCGGGACGCTACATTGGTGGCAGCGGAAATCGGACCCGAATTCGATGGATTTTATCCTGCTCCATGCCGTTTCTGGCGAACGTCGGCTTTGTGAAAGAAGTACATGTGCTACGGAAGAGAGAACCTTTGTTATCTCGTAACAGAAGGGTCGAGATCGACGTTCATCTTCGACATCTCCCTCGCCCTCGTGTTCGACAGGAAAGCTATTAACAGCTGAAGCGACACTAGCCGTGGACCCCAAGCCCAGAGGAGTTCCAAGAGGCGCGCATTTGCTGCACTGAGTGCTACGCGGAATGGATGGCACTACAGGAACACATGCGTTCGAACCTCGACGACTGGGACGGTTAGCTCGTGGGTGCTTCTCGCAGCACTGATTACGTTGTGATGGCTGACACTGGAGGCGGACGAAGGGGAGCGTCGGGGACGACGCTCGAAAGAAGAGAGGGGCTGTGTAATACTTTGTTTGTTTGAACTGCCGGTTTCGGTGACTTGGGTGGCTATATTGTACTGAGCCGGTTGGTCGGCCTCCGGGCCATGCCAACAGCCCCCAAGTCTTAGGTTCCCGGAATATATATATTCTGCCCTAGTACTGCGCCTTCTTTTACCTTAATGGGAGCCTCGGGACGCTATATCTATCTCTGCAAGCTTTTCTTCCGATTTATTGCCAGGCCTTTAGATCCTGCTAATGCATGGCAGTCTGCTAGCATAAGAAAGCAAACTGGACTTTGAAATCATTAATGTCTTTCCGCCCATGAAAATTTACCGAATCCCAAAGCCACAAATTTTGGATATCTGCTGCAAAGACTATGAACAAAAAGGGTGCATTTGGCACTGTAGCGTCCCGAGGCTCCCCTTAAGTTAGAAGAAGGCGTAGTACTAGGGTAGAATATATATATTCCGAGAACAGAGGACTTGGGGCTGTTGGCACGGCCCGGAGGCCGACCAACCGGCTAGAACAAGATGGCCACCCAAGTGACCTAAACCGGTAGTTCGAACAAACAAAGTATTACAGGCACTCCTTTAGTCCCATGTTTCTAAGGAAGTTAAAATATCCTGGGCTAGCGATATGTGCCTTATGTATCTATTAGCTGAATTAGTATTAAATAGATGCCTGGATAGCACTCAAAAATATAATTAGCATAGTGAAAAAGATAATTTGTGAAAAATGGACCCAATTAAGCAATTTTAAGTCCCGCCAAACACTAAACCGCTCTGCTTTTTTGGAGTTAGTTTCAGGAATATTGATTGACACGAGAGGTGCTCTCGTCAGACCTTGACTAGTATGGGTAATTGATTCACAAATGGAATGAAAGTGCGGATCCACTGAGATGCTCGAGATATATCCGTGATATTAAGTCAATATTCCTTCTAGCATTCAAGAGAATACAGTCGCCGATTTCTCTGCCGCATTGTTATGTCTGAAGTGAAGGCTGATCAAAAGGGAAGTCCGAAGACAACGCTTAAAAGAGAAGAAGATTATGGCGATATCTGGCACGTCATCCGAGCGTCTTTTGGACGTATGGCATGGACTAAGGATCATGCTAGTGGCGTCTCAGCCATTCTGTTCGTCGCAAATACGACAAGTTGCAGAACATTCCCTCGTTTCATGGAAAGTATGTTGCTATTTTGGCATTTTGATAGAAAATGTCAAATCCCTGTTACTGATTTTAGCCATTGCTTGATCGGAGTAAGGGCAGATTACTGCATCAGACCTGGGTTCGTGAACCACACTAGGTCTGACGAATCCTGCAGGGAACCTCATTTCAAACGTCCTAAACGAATCCCAGTAGGTCACTCGCACTGTCGGTAAACACACAGACGATCTTCATAATTTTGTTTCAGCAAAAGGGCATTGTATTCTACAGTTTTACAGACAAACATATGCAGTTCAAAATCAATGACCGATTGATAAAAATCATCACAAATTTTAAAATTTTTTAAAAATCAGTTCAGGCAGCATTTATATTGACAATGCGTTTTCAGCTAATATTTTGTGACTGATATTAAATTTATTTTTTCATTTTATCACTTCCGTTGCCTGATGGTTTGAACAAAGTCAGGTAGTGTTTCAAAACCCAGCACCGTGATATCGTGGAAACGCCACTTTTTTCTTGCATGCTTTTGTCCATTTTGGAAATCATTTCGGTGAATCCCGACCTGCGTGCCTTTAATGATAAACAAGATTTCACCATAGCACCTTTGAATACGTTTGCATTTGCCGATGTTGTTAGTGTTAACGTATTGTCACCTCTTGTTTCAATTTCCATTCTTGATTCCCTGTAATTCGTTTTATGGCTTTCCTTTAATCTCCAATAACTTCATCAGAACTGTTTTCCCTCTTATTTTGTGCCTTGCTTTTTTGGCTTTGTTATTATCTCTCAAAATTTTGCATACTTAAATTTGCGCCTAGGTAAATATGAGTTGTGAACAGAGACTTGAAAACTACCTTAATCTTAGCATTATTATTATTCTCGTTCTTCCTTTAAAATGTCTTTTCGTCATTTGTTCCAGAAATGGGTGACAGAGTTAGTCTAAAACTCGACAAACTCAGCGCAACGTCCGATGAGGTTGTTTGGCGTTTTTACCTACGTATTTATGATTCTAGCTAGACAGAAAGATATCAGATATTCAACATTTGCTGCGAGACACCGAGACTTTATTCAAGCGGCATCATATCCTTTTACCCATTGATTTTGGGATACTGGTGTTGATCGGTTTCGACAAATTGTTCATCAGTCACCTTTTCACGTGTTTGCTTTCCCACGCATTCTGTTTCTGGACGGATTTGATGAGCAAGTCGTAGTTCTAACAGTATCACCTCGAATGTTTATTTTAGAATTTATGATCTAGCAATGACTTTTGCAAACATGGGTACTTAATGGTTTTAAATACACTTTATTAATTTTTGCGGGACCATTACCATTCTAACGTCAGAATGAGTATCACTAGAAGTCGAGTTTTGCAGTTCCTGTGCGACTTTGTCGCGCTTCTGTTAACTCTCTCAAGCGTCATGCGTTTTCTTCACCATTTGCCACGTCGCTTGCTGTGCATTTGAGCCATTTCCTACCAATTATTTCTACGGAGGATAGTGCCTTCCACTCCGTGGATCACCCAAGACCTCAAAAACAATCTGATTTTGGTGCAAGCTTTTGCAAATAGTGAAGATCCTACGGTTGTGGCTCCACACATCCTAACGGGTGATAATTTGGTGTCTATTTTTGGACATTTCTTCAGAATTTATTTCATAATTTCTGTGGATTAGTATTTCCTTAGCGTTCTATCTTACACTGATGGAAAAGAGTGCCAAATTGGATCAACTTGAATTGGAAATAAAGGTTGCACTTAAATCACTATTAAAAGGCGATGGCAAAACTACAAGTGTGTGAAATTATTCTTTCAAATTCCTCAAATTTGTGGTTCATTTGCTTTTAAATAAAGAAAAAGTCATGATATCCGTCCTTTTTGCTCTAATCGATGGTGGAATTAGATAATACCACAGGTAGTTGTAAAGTGGAGATGAGAAACTCATCATTCATCCACAACTGCCTTCAGTTTAGAAATAAAGAAATAGTAAGAGGAAAACATTGATAATGAGATGGTTGGACCTGTGTGGGTGGTATGTTTGCACCAAAAACGCACTTTGGAAAATCTGGAGAACAGTTGCCACACCCCAAGGAATAATTTGTCTTCCAACGCGAAAGGATGCATGCAAGGTTAATTTCGTATATCCGCGTCCATATGGAGGTAGTAGTGCACTGCTGGTCATCATATTTTGCGCTAGGCACTTGGACGAAGATTGATTTTGCTTAGTTATTTGAAAATTAACCATTTTGGTTCTGCTAATGTTTCCAAGGCATTGTAGGGGAGTGGTTTATACGCACTTCTAGTGAGAAGGAAATTATGATGTTCAGTAAATTAATGAATAGGCGGCGAAATTCCAAATAGAAGTCGTGCTCACCTACATCAACTTACTAAATGGAATCTGCAGGTTGGTATTTCTGGGATGAAATCTCCACTGAGCACTGGATCTGCGCTGCTTTCGACGGATAAGGTGCAAACTACAGCAGAAAAGTATCCACAATCTGTTGCTTTCATATTTTATAGAGACCTCCAGCACCCACTTATCTAGCTGACGTGCTTTGGCCGCCAAAGTGTAAAAGATGCCAAACCTTCTCACTATTAAGAACTCACCTTGGTCACACAGGAATGATTTCGTCGAACATTCATCTCGTAATGTGGCGGCCCCTCTATGTTCAGTGGCTCACGCAAGCGGGACAAGTGCTCTAAAACAGCAGTCTGGTTGCTTCCCCCACGAAGCGACACTTTCGCTGAGTAGTGGTAATTTGTCCCATTGTCTTCGCCATCGGGGTGATTTGCTGCGGCCGAAAAAATTGATGGCAATCGTGGGGTCTCATTGCCTGAACGTCTGGATTGGTGCGGTGCCACTTGAGGGTTCTTCCTGTTTATTGTGATTGGTGGAAGCGTGGAGCCAGTTTGCAGCGTGTTTCGCCCACAGAAAGTGTTTGAGCGTCCGCTAGGGGTAGGCGAAGTTCGAGTGGAGCCCAGATGGGGTTTTGGGGAGATCTTGGCGTTGGGTCGGGTAGGCCAAGTGATGGAAAACTTGGCGTTATTTTTCTTCTTTGTAGAGATTAAGAAGGCGGGGGTTGTGGCGGCTGAGCTGCTTAAATCACTCGTGGAAGTGAAAGACTTTCCGGAGAGTACAAAGTTCACCGGACATACTGGGCTCTTTCTGGAAACAAATACATTTTTCGATACCGAGGAATCAACTATTTCAAGTCGAAATCGAAATCGCGATTTTTTTCAAGTGCCTCTTGATAGCAGTACACAAGCAAGCGGCCGTGTCGCTTTGCTGGAGACAATCATTCGTTGATTTGATCCTTTTTTTTTACCTATTGTCTTGATTGATGAAATAATTTTCTTACAATTACCAATACAGTCAATAGATTACAAAACAAGAGTATACGAACGAGTGATTCTTGAATGAAGCAGTGTGATTAACTTTGATCAATGGACATTCCACCCACCGGTCTTGCAGCCTTGAAGGTGACCGTGTCTTTGTAGAGGACGCTGGATCCGGAGACAATGCCATACGTGTGCCTCTGCCGTTGTCGAATTCCTTCGAATTAGGAGTCAAATGGCTTTTTGTCAATTTGGCAGTAGCAGCAGGAATGTCATCTAGTTTCGCTACTAATACAAACAAAATGAACAAAAGCAACTTAGCAATATGATGCAACTAAAGAATGTCATTGACACTATACCTGCGGCAGGCGTCTCCAGTACTGCTAATGCTTCGTTAAGAACAATTACCACCAGTGCCTGCGTCAGCGCCTCTTTTCTCACCAATCCGTCTCGCGACTTTGCAGTCCTGCTGCCCATATAGACAGCACATTGGGGAGATTGCATCATAACCCGATTCTCGGGAGCCTTGACTGTTTGACTCCCCCATTGCCTAATCGAATACAGGGACCTCTTCCTTCAAGGAGGCATTCAGTAAGTTAATCAATGTTGATGACGATTATTCAACTCATCTTCTCGAGTTTAGGTGAAAAACTCACGATTCATTAGTCACCTTTGCTAGTGCTTCATGGCTAGCGGTTGCAAGAGGGTTCTCGGGGAGGGTTGAAAGGAAAGTTTTGTTATTGCTGGGGTGAGGGGAACGCGCATTCGCAGCACCGACCTGGGCTCGCGACGCCACTCGACTCACGCGGGAGCGATTAAGCCATGTTGTTGTGTTCACCAAGGGAAGCGTTTGAATTCTTTGACCTTGTATCACCAAGGGTGATCTAGCCAAAATGTCCAGAACAACAGTGGTCAAGGACAACTTGCCTTGATGAAGGACACTTCTACAAGTTGAATTAGAATGTAGTCCAATCCTTGATTCAGGTCATGGAAATAAGTCCATTTGGAGTCCTCGCAATCAATCAAATAAGAAAATTCAGTTAAAAAAAAGCGAATAATTTTGTGTCAGCATGCGTTTGATACAAAATTAGTAGGTCACCAGTCATCCGCTAGATTGAATGAACTCAATACAGCCCCGAAGAAGGGGCGAAAATGGCAGATGAAGGAGGGTGGGCAAGGAAATAGGCTGTGGAGTATCCCACAACGGTTTGCAGTTACGCACGTATTCAAGCAATATCGAGACTTATCACCAAATTCTCTCCCTCCAACATTGTGCCCCCGGCAATGTCGTAGAGATATCTTTTCTTCCGACCAATAAAAAGCTTCTTTTCCATTAATTAGTAATCCGAATTATGCTGGACCATAGTCATTCCCACTATCAGTGCATCACTGGATAAGATACAACACAGGGACATATCTTGACCAAAATTTTTGTTGGTCTAGGATATGCTTCAACGAGAATATAAAACTTCACAGTCCTCAAAAGGTGCATTCAAAATACTGAAAACACTTCAAAAATGCATTTGGATAAACAGTGGGACTTGTTGTTGTTAAGATGCACGCTGAACACCGGATTTGCTGTACAATGTTTAACAAGCAACCTATGTTGTGCTTGTATTCCATCTAAGTTGCAAAGATAATAAAATACAGTGGGCTTAGCAGGAAACGACGTGTCACCATATGCAGAAATGCGCTTTTCCGCACATAACGGAAATGATGAAAACGCACAAAACCTGCCAGAAGCTACTACTACTACTACTAAAATGACGAAATTGCTATTAAGGGTCCTTAATTTTACGGCTTGAAACCATAAACTTTGACCATTGTGAGGGTTTCAAAATGAATACATTACATACATTGCACTGACAACGATGAGTAGAGTCATGGGGCCACTTGTCACTCATTTATTACTCTTTAAACAAAGGTCCGATTTGTTTTTTTGCAAAAGTTGGCCCGATAACCCATTTACTCCTCACTTTTATTGAGGGAAAAAAGCGATCCATTCTGAGCCTGATCAGTACCAATATCGCCACCCGAAATGTTCCAATAGGAATTTATTCCTAGTTTGTTGCCTTGTTACCCACCAAGTAGATGAAGTAAGGATAACGAGCTTGAATTTATGCACCAGACTGCCAGTCGTTGGCAGTCCTTAAATTAACAAGCACAATCGCTGTTCTTGAATACTTGATGGCTGCATAATTAGAGATTTCCATGCAAAACCCTTTTGAATTTACTTCAAATGCGCAGTTAGTTCAGAGTTCCATCAAATCTGTTTGTTGACTCAAAAAGACTGCTGCAAACGTTTTTAAAAAAAAAGCATAACGCCATACGGAACTTCTGTTTTTGCAACAATGAGTAGGCATATCCTGGGTGTAGAAACTGTACTATGGTGCCACGCGTCCCTCGAATATGCGAAATTTGAGATTGTAGAAAAATTCCGATGATGATGAAGGCAGAAGAATGGCAACCATTAGTCATTTCTGAGCATATTACGAGAAGTTGGCTAATCAAAACGACAGCCAGATTTCCTTGCGTTTCTGCACATCTTCGAGACGTGGGACGCACAAGACGATTAAGGGAAGGATAGGTACATCAAACCAAAGCATTTCGTGAACATAAGCAGTTTTGGGAGCGTGGATCCATCTCCACCTCTACACTGAGTATGGAAATTACGTTTTGCCGCAAGAATCTATCCATGGGTTCGAAGTGCTCCATAAGAGGGAGGAAAGAGACTAATTTAGCTGAATGCTTGGGTTCGCATATTCGTGTTCCGATTTTATAGCAAAGCTAACACTAAACGCATACCTTAGAAGCTGCCGGAATAACAAACTGTGGGTAAATTTGTGCAGCAAATTATCACATAAGATTAGATGAGTTCATCATGGTAAGACTACAGACAAACGGTGGCATCCGTGATGCGGCAAATGTACCCCACTGCTGTGAAGGTGGTATTGAAATGAAGATACGGTATTTGAAAATTTGTTATAAATGCAACCATAGATACTTCGAGGTGAATGGGGTTTTTACGAGAATTCAAATTAGTATAAGATGAAAACGACTTCCGATTAAACTCCCAATCCGGACAATAAAAGGTTAGAAATCCGGGATTTCGACTAATGTGAACTACTAAGTACTGTCATCAAAGCATCCACGTTTGCAGAGCTTAAAAGTCAAACCTCAATACAAACTGCATTTAGCGCCCGCATTATCCTCCCATGAATTAATGTTTGACTGCTATTGCTGCATCTTGAACGACTAAAATGAATTTCAAAATAGGTTCAATGATGTAAAAGGTGCTAGGAGTACTGTTCCTACAGTTAAATCGCTCAGAAACGCATGTGAACTTCATGGGTAAAAGCTGCACAGGATAATAATTTGCTCTAATAGCAGTATACCGAAGCCGGTCTTGAAAAGGCCTATGGTGCCAGAAGGAGCAAAGTACCGCGTTGTACATGCAGTTCCACTGATCAGACATATGTTTAATGCTGTTTGAAATAAGATTTTAGTTCCAACGCTAACAATCCTGACCTCGTCTCTCCTGCATGGCCAAAAACTCTCACATATGGAATGGTAAAGTGAATTTCAAACATCGTCTCACCCCGGTAGATACAAATGGGACACATTCTGCAGGTCAAGGGGAGTTCGGCTGACTCTGCTTGTCTCCGGCAATCGAATGAATCGCCGATTTGTGGGCGGTGGTGCATTGAGGTGGTGATCGGAGAATCTACTTTGCTGTGTCGCCGTGACTGGCCACTGTTGCGGCTGTCCTCTCGAGTTCACTGGAAGTGGCCTGATCTGCACACCGTCAAGACGAAAGTGTGGAAACTTTGCCACCCACTCCTCGCACTCTGGTATTAGGTGCTTCACTGAGGCGAAGTCAGAACCAGCCAGTTGGTTTGAGGACTCGTAGAGGCCTAGTTCAAAAAGCAGTACGTTGTGCAAACGCAAGAGATTCTTTGAGATGAAGAACCCACTATTCTCTCACAGCCACCAAGTGAGATATGTTTGTAAAAAAAATGGGTTCATGGTTTACAAAGAGGTATTTCTCTTCTATGAAAAATGCGAGTGTTTAACTTGTACATCCTAGGACACCTTGCGCGTTCACTACATTTTTAACGAGCATACGGGCAATAAAAGCACCTCATGTTAAGGCTTGAAAAGCTTGGGGCACTTTGTATCAAAATAACAGATTGATGACAAAAGCTATTGATAATTACACTTTATCGAAATACTGGATGCTTTTAAGAATGACTAAACAACACGTTCAACCCAACGACTAATGAATTGCCCGAATAAACCGAAGGCAGAGGCAACTTAGAAGACTTTGACTGAACAATATCCCAGAAAAAATATTTTGATCCATCAAACTACAGGCAAATAATGGCGCAAAAAGAGTAAACTATCATGCTAATTTACATCAGTTTATGCTCCCTACCACTTGGTAGTTAACATGCTACTATAACCGTATCGCATGGAGCTAATGCATTATCACAAGTTAAACACGTTGGATAGGGATTCGAAAAGTACTACAGAGCGCTATATCTACAAGAGATATGACAGTATTGGGCGCATAAACTGATGACTACCTGGCTCTGCAGAAAAGGATAGTTGAGATTCAACTCCAAAAAGTTCTATTGCAATTGTTAAACTACTAATAGGTGAAATCAGTTAACTTGTCAGCTTAATTATCAGAAAGCTTTCCAAATAAATCATGTGCATGTTAATACCGCTTTTTAGCTCTGATGATCGCCTTATTTGAGTGGAGAGAATATGATTCTTTAGACAGCCTGGTTCATAAAGCATTTGATCAATGGCATTGAACAATTCCTTTACATGCTGCGATCGCCGCCTATCGACTTCCTACAAGATCAAAATATCAATAATTAGTGAGAGAAACAGCTTAAATCAATTCACAGGATAACATTTGACTTACACACGCTTCATCTCCCCAATCCGATGAAGTAAGACTATTTATATCATTGGGATTAGTCGCAAAGGAACAGCCCCCAGAGGAAAAGGTGTTCAAGTCAAAATACCTATCACATGGTATAGGCGTATGTGGCCGAGGTTTTTGCTTGCCCGGGTTCTGTAATGTGCGACCATCACCATCGATTCCTTGGGCCATGGTTGCGACATCTGCATTTTCTGGTTTTGCAAACTGGCTACTCAATATGTTTGGCTTGATTTCTTTCGTACTGAACAGCATTGCTAATATTGACTGACTAGGAGATCTCTGTTGATGTAAGCTCAAAAAGTTATCACCTAAGCATTCATTACTCTGAATATATTTCTGTTCAGCACTAACAAGTGATGTGCATGCTAACTTCCCATTCCGAAATGAATCGTTTGTTCGAAGATGCTGAGTGTTTCTTCTTAATTGTGTCGGCATTCCACTATTATTTGAAGCCAGCATACGCGTTACACTGCAGAACTGTAAAAATATTTGACAGAAGGAAGACAATAAAACATTGTTATTTCCAACTGGTATATAATTAGCCACATCAAGTTGTAGATATCGAAGAATTAAAAGTTCGTAAAAACTTCAACCTCCATATTACCATTGAGTTATTTCACTAGTTATCAGTCATCCAAACGAAAACGTCCCTCCCAAAAAAAAGGTTATCTCACCTAGACAAAGAATTGGGTCAAGCATCTAAAAGTCTTCTTCAGAATGTCACACACAAACATCCTGTCGAAGCATCAAACGCTGAAAAACCATTCAACATAGCCTAAATAAGGATCTGCTACTGACCTCTAATTTGGTAGAAGCGGCTTCTTAATGTAACTATTCACTCGTTCATTACAAGAAATTGTATATGTAAAACCAATTTAAAATCGGCAAAATAAAAAAAAACATTTTGTTATCAGCATTACATGTTGTGCTCTTTTTCGGCTTTAAGGGTGAGCTTTGGGTTTCAGTCCAGTATTTTACAACAAAGTTGAATTTTATTGTCAAAAACTGGACGAAACTTTCATTTACCTCTTAACATTCACGCCATTTAAACATTGTGCAGTTTAGGCATGCATTAATGGTGCTTGTTATGAGTATGGCCTTGTGGCCATACCACCATGAATGAAAAAGGAAAAATTATAAACTCATCACAGCTCACTTTCCTTACTTCCTGTATGGTCCTCAACTCGTGAATGAGAAATCAGTAACTTTGTTGAAAATTACTACGCACCAAATGCTTGGACCGTCGTCAAAATTTGTTTTACTGCTATATTACGCTCATAGTTGCGTCCACACATTGGATTACGAGTGAGGAGGAGCTGTACTATTTAATCAGTGTAATTCTTTGTTTGTTCGGACTGCCGGTTTCGGAATCGGTTTGTGTCGCTTGAGCTGCTATATTGTCCTGTTCGTATGGAGTAATGTAGTCATAGTTAGGCCTTTTATCCAGTTGTCAATCACCGAAAAATTTTCTTGAATAGTTTGTAGCGTCCCGAGGCTCCCCTTAAGGTAAAAGAAGGCGCAGTACTAGGGCAGAATATATATATTCCGGGAACAGAGGGCTTGGGGTCTGTTGGCACGGCCCGGAGGCCGACCAACCGGCTAGAACAAGATGGCCACCCAAGTGACCTAAACCGGCAGTTCAAACAAACAAAGTACTACAAGTTCTCCTCCAGTTTCGCTTAGATTGTTTTGCCGCCTCGTAGAAAGCAAAAAATTGGTGATTATTTAGATTAGATGAATTAATTGTTATCTTTTGCTCTAAGTAACTGCAGGGTCTGCCATCCATAACAGTCGCCTAGTTAGATTTCTGACCGCTCAAAGAGCTCAAAATCATTGCCCTTTCTATTGTGAATGCCTGCTGCTGTCATTAGTTTTGGAGAAGTAATATTATGTTTGGGGTAGTAGCATGCTACTATCAAATAACAAAGTAGCTGGAGGTGCAATGCTTTGTTCGAACTGCCAGTTTCGGTCACTTGGGTGTCCATATTGTACTAGCAAGTTAGCCATCCCTAGGACCGTGCCAAAAGCCCCCCAATCCCTTTGTTTCCGGTATATGTATTCTGTCCAAGTACTGCGCTTCATTTTACCCTAAAGGAGGTCTTAGGACGCTACAGGAGGACCAGAGACGTGTCAAAGCACAATTCGTGGGGGGTTAATCCCCCACAATGTCTAGGCGCTTACCAAATAATTCAATCAAAATACGAAAATCTTAGGTTTTCAAGTATTGGGACAGTTGTCAATTAAGGCAACATTTGTCATCAGCTTAGCAAAGATTTTATGCATTTTTGCTTGCTTGTTTGTGTCTGCTTATTTAGACTCAAGCTTTTGTCGATTTTTGAAACATGTACGTCGACACAGGTTGATGCTCTGATACTTTGAAATCGATTGAAAAGTGCCACTTTCGTGATGTCATAAAATTACCCTAATTTTTCGGATCACTCAATCCGCTATATTTATCAGTGAGGTTTAAAATTTTGCCTAATTGAATTGTTATAACAGATTAACTTACTTAACGGTCAAAGTGTTCACTATGATTAAGGATCCTAGGATTATGTTTTGTTATATTTGTTCATTTTACATTTTTCTGAATTTGTGTGAGGATTTTCTGTTCTTTGCACTTATTTAGAATAGGCTTAAGGCATTAACCGAATGGAGCTTGATGGTTTTCAATTATGCAGACGAAAATCAGATTCCGATTTTCAAGATATCTTTTCTTAGCCACTTATTATTAGTCGATGTGTTTTGAAACCCGTGTACTATATTGCATTGATGTTGCTCAAGAAGTGTGAATGATCTTGAAACATGAACTCATAATGAACTTTGTGGCGACATTAAAGACACATATTGCTTTGCATCAAAGAGCACACGTTAAATGAGTAGCCTCAGTAAATAATTGCACGCTGTCTCCGGGTGGAACCAATGGCAGCAGAGGGCAGGTAATCATGTGGTGCGGTCTCCTGTCACCACTAAACAATAAGACCCGCTAGCGAACAGGTCACCAACAACCTACTATTAACACAAATGTCAATGAGCGATGGCTAAGTCACTATGTTACTTGCTTTACTAGCAAAAGTGCTTGACAAATTTGACTTCAATTATCACCATCCAATGTGCAAGTCACAGCTCTACCCCGACTAAAGGCATAGAAAAGCAACCGACACTCTGATCGAGCAATGACCGAACCTACCAGGGCAGAGATTACAGCGATTCAGGCAAACAAACCAAATATTTTAACACCTGCGACACTTTTGACATAAATTATCACTTGACTAACATTTAAACCGACTTATGAGATTCCAAATATTGCAATTCGCATTACAAGACGCACATCCCTTTACCGAGGAGATTATTTAGCATACTGAAAAGTGCCACTTCCGTGATGTCATAAAATCACCCTAATTTTTCGGATCACTCAATCCGCTATATTTATCAGTGAGGTTTAAAATTTTGCCTAATTGAATTGTTATAACAGATTAACTTACTTAACGGTCAAAGTGTTCACTATGATTAAGGATCCTAGGATTATGTTTTGTTATATTTGTTCATTTTACATTTTTCTGAATTTGTGTGAGGATTTTCTGTTCTTTGCACTTATTTAGAATAGGCTTAAGGCATTAACCGAATGGAGCTTGATGGTTTTCAATTATGCAGACGAAAATCAGATTCCGATTTTCAAGATATCTTTTCTTAGCCACTTATTATTAGTCGATGTGTTTTGAAACCCGTGTACTATATTGCATTGATGTTGCTCAAGAAGTGTGAATGATCTTGAAACATGAACTCATAATGAACTTTGTGGCGACATTAAAGACACATATTGCTTTGCATCAAAGAGCACACGTTAAATGAGTAGCCTCAGTAAATAATTGCACGCTGTCTCCGGGTGGAACCAATGGCAGCAGAGGGCAGGTAATCATGTGGTGCGGTCTCCTGTCACCACTAAACAATAAGACCCGCTAGCGAACAGGTCACCAACAACCTACTATTAACACAAATGTCAATGAGCGATGGCTAAGTCACTATTTTACTTGCTTTACTAGCAAAAGTGCTTGACAAATTTGACTTCAATTATCACCATCCAATGTGCAAGTCACAGCTCTACCCCGACTAAAGGCATAGAAAAGCAACCGACACTCTGATCGAGCAATGACCGAACCTACCAGGGCAGAGATTACAGCGATTCAGGCAAACAAACCAAATATTTTAACACCTGCGACACTTTTGACATAAATTATCACTTGACTAACATTTAAACCGACTTATGAGATTCCAAATATTGCAATTCGCATTACAAGACGCACATCCCTTTACCGAGGAGATTATTTAGCATACTGAAAAGTGCCACTTCCGTGATGTCATAAAATCACCCTAATTTTTCGGATCACTCAATCCGCTATATTTATCAGTGAGGTTTAAAATTTTGCCTAATTGAATTGTTATAACAGATTAACTTACTTAACGGTCAAAGTGTTCACTATGATTAAGGATCCTAGGATTATGTTTTGTTATATTTGTTCATTTTACATTTTTCTGAATTTGTGTGAGGATTTTCTGTTCTTTGCACTTATTTAGAATAGGCTTAAGGCATTAACCGAATGGAGCTTGATGGTTTTCAATTATGCAGACGAAAATCAGATTCCGATTTTCAAGATATCTTTTCTTAGCCACTTATTATTAGTCGATGTGTTTTGAAACCCGTGTACTATATTGCATTGATGTTGCTCAAGAAGTGTGAATGATCTTGAAACATGAACTCATAATGAACTTTGTGGCGACATTAAAGACACATATTGCTTTGCATCAAAGAGCACACGTTAAATGAGTAGCCTCAGTAAATAATTGCACGCTGTCTCCGGGTGGAACCAATGGCAGCAGAGGGCAGGTAATCATGTGGTGCGGTCTCCTGTCACCACTAAACAATAAGACCCGCTAGCGAACAGGTCACCAACAACCTACTATTAACACAAATGTCAATGAGCGATGGCTAAGTCACTATGTTACTTGCTTTACTAGCAAAAGTGCTTGACAAATTTGACTTCAATTATCACCATCCAATGTGCAAGTCACAGCTCTACCCCGACTAAAGGCATAGAAAAGCAACCGACACTCTGATCGAGCAATGACCGAACCTACCAGGGCAGAGATTACAGCGATTCAGGCAAACAAACCAAATATTTTAACACCTGCGACACTTTTGACATAAATTATCACTTGACTAACATTTAAACCGACTTATGAGATTCCAAATATTGCAATTCGCATTACAAGACGCACATCCCTTTACCGAGGAGATTATTTAGCATACTGAAAAGTGCCACTTCCGTGATGTCATAAAATCACCCTAATTTTTCGGATCACTCAATCCGCTATATTTATCAGTGAGGTTTAAAATTTTGCCTAATTGAATTGTTATAACAGATTAACTTACTTAACGGTCAAAGTGTTCACTATGATTAAGGATCCTAGGATTATGTTTTGTTATATTTGTTCATTTTACATTTTTCTGAATTTGTGTGAGGATTTTCTGTTCTTTGCACTTATTTAGAATAGGCTTAAGGCATTAACCGAATGGAGCTTGATGGTTTTCAATTATGCAGACGAAAATCAGATTCCGATTTTCAAGATATCTTTTCTTAGCCACTTATTATTAGTCGATGTGTTTTGAAACCCGTGTACTATATTGCATTGATGTTGCTCAAGAAGTGTGAATGATCTTGAAACATGAACTCATAATGAACTTTGTGGCGACATTAAAGACACATATTGCTTTGCATCAAAGAGCACACGTTAAATGAGTAGCCTCAGTAAATAATTGCACGCTGTCTCCGGGTGGAACCAATGGCAGCAGAGGGCAGGTAATCATGTGGTGCGGTCTCCTGTCACCACTAAACAATAAGACCCGCTAGCGAACAGGTCACCAACAACCTACTATTAACACAAATGTCAATGAGCGATGGCTAAGTCACTATGTTACTTGCTTTACTAGCAAAAGTGCTTGACAAATTTGACTTCAATTATCACCATCCAATGTGCAAGTCACAGCTCTACCCCGACTAAAGGCATAGAAAAGCAACCGACACTCTGATCGAGCAATGACCGAACCTACCAGGGCAGAGATTACAGCGATTCAGGCAAACAAACCAAATATTTTAACACCTGCGACACTTTTGACATAAATTATCACTTGACTAACATTTAAACCGACTTATGAGATTCCAAATATTGCAATTCGCATTACAAGACGCACATCCCTTTACCGAGGAGATTATTTAGCATACTGAATTTGCTGCCATCTAGGCCGTTGCAAATGGAAAACGAGAAAAAACATTGCCACAAGCGGCGCCTGATGCATAGCCCACTGAGACTGCAGTGACAGCAATGCACCCGTCCAAGCACCATTTGAGGTGACGAAGAAACCCCCCTTCCCTGATTCACAATTCAGACTTGGGCGCCAACACCTCCAAGGCCCATCCACTTCAAAGGAAACTTGACGCATCAACTTATCCGTTGTTTGCCTGTGCATTGTTGATCAAAACATTCTAAACTTTAACCAAAATTAACGTTGAATAAGGACACTCAAAACACTTCGCACCGTAATGGAAACAGGTGCAATTTACCCTTTGAACTACGGCCAAATAGCATCGCATCTTGACCCGAAGATTGAAGCCACTTCTATATCCAGCTAGACAAAGACACAAGTAAAACAAGAATTCACCTTTTGAAAACATATTTCTCGTAGAAAAGTGTGAATAAGGAGACTTTTGTGGTGGGTTTGTTTGGATGGTAGGAGAAATAGGTAGGGCAGATGGAAGGGAGCAGAAGGGGGTAGCGGAGCGGTGCAAGTGGCGAAGACAGTTCTTAGCGGTGAAAATCCGACAGCAGAGGCGAGGCGAGTACAACAGACATATTCCTGTGCTCGCAACTTTCCTTCGTAGAAGAATTTTATTGTTGCTGCTGGCGCTGGAGCAGGACAATGAGCGTAAGTGGATGAGAGAGAGGAAACATGGGAGTAACACAATAAATTGCAGTAGCATCCGCAAAATGGTGGACACGGAAACCAATGACGGCATGTACAATCAACCAGGGCTGGGAGGGTAGGGTAAAGTCTGAGACAACAAATCATGGGAGACATTGTTCTGATGCCCCTTCTTCCTTTTCCCTCCCAGGAAAGGCGGCAGTAACGGGAGTGAAGCACGAAGATTCAAGTCAGGCTTATGACGTGAGAGAGAATGAGATGAGGAGACAGTTAGGAAGGTAGAGGAACGAGAGAAAGGGCAGATATCACTCAAGGCAATTTAGTGGAATTATTTTTATTGGTGGAGTTGGTTTTGGAGCTGTTAGTCTCGTTGAGGGTATCCTCGTTGGATCCCGAGACGTCGACATCGGCAGCGGATTGAGAATCCTCAGGGGTCCCCCTTCCACCTGTCTGAGTTGAGGGACGGGAGGCACCGGTTGAACCCCTGTGGGCGCTACGTGTGCCACTGCATAGAGAGAGGGGGAAATTGATTTAATGGATTAAAATACACTTCTGGCACAGTGACATTGAAAAGAGAAGCAAGCGGGCTATTGCACACTCACATAAATGCACAAAATGACGACAAAAACGGTAAAAGTAACCGAATAATCTGCCACCAGATCATAGAAATGCACAAAAGAATCGATGCGATTACGCCCTCAGGTAGCCAGAAATGGTACATTGATAAGTGAACAACATTGTGACAAATTACCGTCTATCCATCACAAAGTTGAGAGGATGTCCTGAGAAAAAATCGGAGGAGTAATAGAATAGAGCATGACCAATAAATTAGCTAACCAACGCTCTAACCTCCTCGTACACAACCCTACAGACCCGGAAAAACACCGGAAAATAAGCAGAAGGAAAGCGTGGAGCTGGGGTAAAACACTAGGACAACAACGGCACGAACATCAACGCGAACAATACCGACACGAAAAATTACAAGATATCAAAGGATTCCTGGTCCGAGTCGCCATTGAGTGCGTCCATTGCTCGGGAAGAGAACCTGGAGGATCAATTTGATCACATGATGGCGATCACAGAAGGCATGCAGATGAAACAAAATCAGACAAGCTAAAGATTTGCACAGAAATAAGTGCAATGCAGAGAGAAATAAGCCGATTTCCTCTTATTATTATTGCTATATTTGGCTTCCTGCGCACGCGCACAAGCACACACTTCACCTGTAGCGTGGAAGATGAGGGAGAGCATCGCAACGACCATCCGCATACCACGTTTGGCTGTTAAGGCAAGGTGCAGTTATTTGGAGTAAATGGTTCTTATTTACAACCAAATATCACAAAACAGCGTTCTTCATCGAAGGAGGGGGAAGAGAAGGTGGGAGCATGACCTTTGCAATTATGAGCGCCCTGCGTAATTCACCTTGTAAAAAGGGCTTAAACCAACGGTGTGATGGTTAAACGATATTAGCACCATCACTACTGTTCACGTACCGGTTAAGTTTTGCACGCAGCATTTGGAGTTCGCGTTCAAAAGCCTCCTTCTGCTCAGTAGTCTCTTCTAGGTCTCGTTGGATGCGACGCTTTTGCGTTCTCAGATTGCTCGCTTCGTCCTCCATTGCCTCTAGGTTCTGCTTGTTTCGCTTGCAGGCTGTCTGCGTCTTCTCTAGCTGGTCCTTCAACTGTACCACGTATGCTTTCTCTTCCTCCAGCTATGAAACGAAAATAAAACATTCAATGCTGCCGCCAATCAGATAGCCTCGAGACAGGATATACGACGCCCCTGCACGTGAGAGTGCTTCCAATTCAGTTAAAGCCTTTAGTTGTCGCGTCAGACATATACGGGCCCCACAACATCGATGGTTAACGCGCACATCGTGGACCAGCCCATGCATCGCTGATTAAGATAATGTTGATGGCTGTACGAATTTGTGCGGCGGTGAGGTTTATTCCGAACGAGGAAGTAAAATCCGCGAACATCCAGTTTTATAAAGGATTTCAAGCACGTTTGTGCAGTGATGAAACATTTGAACAGTGGCAACACTTCAGAGAGCTGTGCCTCCGTTTGGCATCGGCAACCCAAACGTAGCAACTACGCTCCCAGCGCAAAACCCAGCAGTCGTTCCGGCATACCTTCATCTACACGCAAAGTTGCTAATTCTAGATAGTAAACACACAATCCGTCGCCAATTTGAAAAAGGGGCGAATGTTGCTATGGCAAAGGCTAAAGCAAGCACTACGCAACTTCCTCTTCTAGCTAGAACGGAAGGGTCGAATGAAGTGTTGATTTGCGAAAAAGTCTCGATTCGACGAATCGCATCAGTGGTGATGAAAAAGGATGCATAATTACATTCAGAAATTAAAACGAGCATAAAAATAGTGGGATCATAAGGATTGCTTTGAAGCCGGGTGTCTTCATGGAATTCAACAATTGCTATATAGATGGAGGAAGGACTCGGCATTAAAATAGTTCCCAGCCCTTGAAATCTGTCCATTTCTTTTCCCATGCATACACACGAAATCAAATGAGTGGGCTCCATTGTGCACAGTCAGGCACGACTAGACAGTTACAAAATTTCCCACGTTATTCACTAGGGCAAATTTAACCCAATTTAATTTTCCACGCACATCATTCGATAGTCCATGAAAAATTAATGAAAGAGCAAACTTTTCCTTTACTAGCCATATATGGCCACCACAACAATGACAGTGGTAACGGGGTAGGCGTGGAATTGGCGAGAGAAAGCGGACCAATCAGGGAGGAATGACTTCCTTTCAAATACATTTGCTTTGTGCACGTGAGTGACTAATACCCTGCTAGGAGGGTGAGCTGAAACTCAACACCTATAGAACTCGCATACCTGCAATGAGACCTCTTTGAGACGCTTGTCCAAACGACGAGCCGTGCGATTGGCGTTCTGTCGCTCCTTGTTCTCATTCTCTAACTGCTCGTCCATAGCAGCCAGACGCTCCTCCATCGTCGCTACCTGAAGCTTCAGTCGCTTGCCACTGTCACGCTCCTGCTCGGCCAGCTTCTCACGCAACTCCTTGATCTGCTTCTCGAAGGTGGCGCGTTGAGTTTCAATGCGCTGCGCGTTGGTGCGCTCCAAGCCCAAGTCCACCTGAGCCTGTTCAAGCAGACTGAGGGTGCGTTTGTAGCGATCCTCCGCTTCCTCACGGGCTGTCTGTGCCTCCTCCAACTCCTCATCACGATGCACCATCGCCGATTCTAGACGCTTTTTCTCCTCCAACAAGGTGTTCCTTGAGGCATAGATGGAAAGAGATGAAGTGATTTTGTAACTTCTAAAAAGATGGGGGAAGCGCCTCCTGATCGCTCTGGGTACCCAAAACAGTCTATAAGTATTCGACAAGTCCAGGTCTCTCAATACCAGCCACAAATTTAGGTGTCTAAAACAGCTGAGCTGGTGCGGCTACATAACAATGTCGGAACAGGGTGAAATGAACGATTTGACAGAAAGAGTTTTGGAAAGGTCCTTGGGGGGATAATTTAAGGAAATAAAACGCTCTAAATGATATTATTCATCAGAGCAAAGTATGGAGCACTTACTACTGGTACTACATTGCGAAATCAGTACATAGTGAAGTATTCTTAGGCTGTACATTCAAAAATCATTAATGCTTCTAATGAGAAATCGTAGTGGCGTTACTTCCCGAATAAGACACAAGGTTCACTTCATACGGGTAGCACGGAGCCGCCTATTCCACCAGCCTCTCATCACTTCGAAACTTATGCGATTTACATCAATTTTAAGGGGAACCTGGGAACAGCAATATGATACACGTTAAAACTGACAGGGCTCGGGAAGTCCGGCAACGAATGCACACATTTCAGCTTTCAGCAAAGTCACTGCACAAAAACAATAACAGTAGGAATGAGGCCGCAAAACTGCCTGATTTCAGCGCGGAAACTTGTATAAATTGACAATTACACTTAGTTGTAAGCTTGTGAGAAAGAATCTAGATACCTGAGTTTGCTTGCTTAACCGCAACTCGAAGGGGACGCGGCCTCCAGAATGATGCTAATCTGATGTACAGAGAAGTCAAATACATTACAGCTTCAACACTGAGTACGCTGGCTCGTCCCTTTTCATTGTTCGGTAAGACAATAGTCAGTACATAGAACACTTCAAATCGTGGGAATAATTCGCTTCAGAGCGTTCCCTGTCAGTCAAGGAGAGATGAAGTAGGAGACGGAGAAGCGAGGGAAGGGAAAACAAAGGCATTTGGTCGTCACACCTACACTCATACACACCAGCCAATTGGCCAGGAGGGATGGGGTTATGATTATGTGCCTGCGCGGTGGAGAGCCAATGTGTCCTGAATCGGCCATGGGTGTGCGTCATCACGGCAGCGGGGGTATCGTCATCACCATCAATGATGAGGTTTTTTACTCTGCGCTTGGGCAGTCATGCCAAATTACGTGCACGCCGACTCGCGAGTGGGGAGCAATTGACACCACTATAAGGAAGGTGACTCAATAAAACATGGGACTCGACTTAATGGTGGCTGACGTCAGATACAAACCCACGGGGGCCATTCCCAAGTTTCGAAGCACAACCAGAATGCTTTCGAACCAGCGCTTTTTTCCATGCTGTTCAGCGCAACCGCACAATCTGAGGTAATAAATGTGCTAAGATCCCAATGTAGAGATGATAGGCCTCAATAAACATTAGTGGTATCAAACTGTTAATCAATCAATAGATCTGACAGCCATAATGTCAAAGCGAACGACTTTCACTACAATGTCCGTGTAGGACAATTCAAAACGTGTTCTGGAATGACTCGCATTTATCTGGTACGAATACTGTGATGTTTGAAACTGCTTTGCATTGGGATACCTGAACAAAGAAACAACTTTCCTCCACCAAATAGAATATGGGGAAAGAACTGTTTTTCGAAAGATTCAAGGTGTTACACTAAATGTAGTGGCATAAGGGGGAGGGGGATGAGAAAGCGTTTTGGCTAACAACCCAGAGGCTCAAACCTAATAAGAATAGTTTCCGATGAGTCCTGACGACGGATTGTTAAAAAAACAGGTCGACTAATGAAGTAACCTACAGAACAAGCCACCCTCTGCCTGTGCATTCACGAAGAATCCCAGTAGGATAAATCTCAAAATCCACCTCAAATCATCTGTTTCCCCTGAAATTGACATCGTGAAAGTCCCAATGATACCATCTCAATAAGTTTCTTCCATTAGCTCTCATTTCCAAAGGAGATAACATTGTACCGCACAGTGAAGTATTTGTTAACCTATACGCTGGAACAGATCTGTAGGAGAACAAATGAAAATTAACAAGCCGCTACGCAGGATAAAAGAATTAGGAGTAGAGAAAGCTGGAGCTCTTATGCAATTCCGATGGCAAAACACTAACCAAAAATCAAGTCAACATGACATTATGATAAAGCCTGATTAAAATTATTATAGGAAGCAGAACTGTATATGTAAATGAATGGCAACTATGCACAATAGGGTTTTAATCGTAGAAAGCCATCTCTTAGGCAAAAAAGGAACAGGAAAAAAACAAAAAACCTAAAATGATGGGAGCTCAAAACAAATTACGATAGACCATTCTAGAATGGAACGTACCTGGCGGTGAGAGCATTATTGGCCTCCTCAAGAGCCTCATCTCTCTCCAACTTAGCGGTTCGGCAAACCCGTTCTGCAGTGGAGAGATCATCTATGGCTTGAGCCCGCTCTGCCTCCGCAGTGCGGATTCTCTTCTCCAGCTCCCGCATCGCCGTGATAGCGTCATCGCGCGCCTTCAACGAAGCGTCTAGGTCGCGTTTGAGCTCGATACTGACACTCTGCAGACGCTTCAACTGCTTCGCCGCCTCCTCGCGCTGGCGATCAGCTGCATCTCCGCGTTGATTGGCGTCAGCAAGGTCACTCTCGATCTTCTTGCGCATGAGTAGGGCGGTCGCCCGTTGCTTCTTCTCATCCTCCAACTCCTCCTTCGCCTCACGCAACTGCTTCAACAACTGACGACGCTGTTCTTCAAAGCCCTCATTGCGATTCGCCAATTCACGCTCTAACTGCGCCTTCAGTGCATTTATTTGAAGCTGCGAAGAATGAAAGGCAAAAATTACCGCGGAGCTCAGTCAGCACTTAAGAAATAACTGATTATGAGGCTCACATCAGCACGCTGCTTCTCCATTGCAAGTTGAGCCTGATCATCCTCCAGTTCTTCAAATTGCTGTTTCAATTCTTTCAACTGGTTCTCTAATTGGAAGTTTATCTGCTCCAGCTCCATCTTGCTCTTTCCAGCATCATCGGTGTGGGAAACGAGTTCTTCCAGTTCGTGACTCAGATTGGCCCGCTGGCGTTCAGACTCCTCTAGACGTTCTTGAAGGTCTTCCAACTCGCGATCCCGTGTGAGGAGCTGAGTCTCCCGCTCCCGCATGTCTTTGTCCACCTGGTCCTTCTCCTCCTGCAGCCTCCTCGCGTTCGCCGTGGCGTCCGCCAATGAAGCCTCAAGTTTCTTCAATCGACGATCACTGTTCACCTGATCCGACCGTTGTGCCGCTAGTGCGTGGTTTGCGTCTTCTAGCTGCAATGCAATCAATATGTGTCAAAAACAAGAAAATGCAATCATGTAGGATTATCTAGACCTACTTCTCCCTGCAGTTTACGCCGTGACTTCTCCAGCTTCTCAACCTGTGCCGTAAGTTCCTCATTGCGATTAGCTAGCTCATCCTTTTCACGTTGAAGTTTCTTGCGAATGTCTTCAAGTCCCTCCAATTGTTGGGTATCTTCAGCTACCTTGGCTTTAACATCGTCCATCTGAAATAAGATCGACAACACACGTAGAAAAGGGGCATAGGGAGAGGGCAACGGATAGATAAACGAACAAACCTGCTGCTGAAGCATCTGGACATGCTTCTCAAGAGCCTGTTTGTTCTGTTCCTCCTCATCCAGAGCGTCTTTTGCAGCTTCACGTTCCGATTCGGCCTGCCTGAGACGCGTCTGTAGAGCCAATTTGGCTCGTGTCTCGTCCTCCAGACTCTGTTTCAACTCGGCGATGGTGGCGGCGTTGTTCGCATCCGAACGACCCAGCTTAGCTAATTCCGCTTCTGAAGTCTCCAGAGCCTTGTTGGCCGCCTCCAGCTCAGCTTGCATCTTGCTAAACCGCTCCTCGATGTCTACCCGCTGACGCTCTGATTCCTCAAGTTTCATGAACTTGTCATTCAACTTCTGCTCAACTGCACGGCGCTTCTTCTCCAAGTCCGCTCTACAAAAGAAAATAAGCATTGATGATTTTGAAGCTCAGGGATCATGCTCGTAAAAAATTTGCTTCTTACAAGGGAAAAAGGTACGGACAAGCCGCAATTGTTGCAAACAATGCGACTGACTTACTTGGCGGCCAGGGCAGTGTTTAGTTGGTTGATAAGGTCAGCATTATTGGCCTCGAGTTGAGACTTGGATGATTCCATGGCCACCTTGACACGCTTCATGGCTTCCAGTTGTTCCGTAAGCTGTTCGACATTGGCATTGTACTTCTTGCGCAGCTCAGCCACAGCAGCTTCATGAGCACTAGAAAGGAAGAATGAAGGAGTGCTGAGCAAAAAAGAGAAAAAGTGATGGCTACGAGACGAGGAGTGGCTTACGCAGCATCACTTTCAATTTGCTTGCGCGCGTTGGAAAGTTCGGCTTCGTGTTTACGTAGAGCTTCAGCCTGAGCCTCGGAATTGGTTCCAGAATCGATAAGTTCGAGACGAAGGGCTTCCAATTCCTCCTTAAGGTCCCGCTTTCGATTCTCCGCCCGATCGCGCGCCGCCTTTTCTGCTTCCAAATCGTCTTTTAACTCTTGCACCAAAGATTCTGCCTCACGAAACTAGAATGAACAAATTCCCCATTGACCCATTCTTAGCACAATGAAGCATCCTACTAGCCGACCGTCTCCATCAAAATATCAAGCAATAAGAGATGCTAACGCTGTTTCGAGACACTTCTGAAGGGGCAAACCCGTAGACAGCGTTTATATTTTGACGGACATGTGGATCACCGCCCCTCCAGATCATGCACTATTTTCACAATAAAGTGCCAACTTTGTAAGAATCTATCGCTCTACAACATACAGTTAAAAAAATAAGTCGATCACATTCCACCGCTCAATGAAATCGGTAATAGGCATAAACAGCGAATGTTATGCTGAATCAAAATTTTAGAAAATTTCATCCCAAGCACATATTTTAAGTTGAAACCGGCTCGCAATGAAAGCGAATAAAGCATGAAACCGCTGTGAAGAAAGTTGAGTGTGTATTGTTAGAGGTAATTACATAAATACCTAGGCAACGTTTTGGCTAGGTGTTATATCAAGTGGTGATAGACAGGAATCCACATCAAAAGCGCACGTTTCAAGCCAGGGCGGGCTCACATATCATAAAAACTGTAGGGGACAAAAAGCTTTGCTAACAGCAACATAATTTGCAAGGTGGGTATTGCATCTTGGGTGTGAAACCTGCACTGAAAAAAAACCCATTCTAAAGTGAGTGTTAAGTGTAATGTAGCGACATGAAAGTAGGTAAGCAAGTCAATGAGAGCAGACTACTCTTAAATCAGCAAATTTGACAGTCTCCAACACCGCCTATACAACACATGGGCTTACCTGCTTCATTGTAACCGTCTTTGCCATAACCTCATCGTCCAATTTCTGTTGGGTCTCAGAAAGCTTAGCCTCAAGATTGGCCACTTGCTGCTTGAGTTCATCAATAAGGCGCGTGTAGTCAGCACCTTGTTCGGCCCTCTCAGAGACTTCCGACTCCAGACGTCGCTTGGCTCGCTCCAGATCCTGCCGCGATGCCTGCTCCTTAGATAGCTTTTCTTCCAACTCTGAGATACTCGACTCATACTTGGACTTAAGCTTCATCAATTGTTTGGAGCGTTCTTCCTCATCGGTCAGATGGGTTGAGAGATCAGACAGACGCGACTCAATGGACTTCTTCTCCTTTTCCAATTTCGTGTACTTATCCTCCAACGCTGCGTGCTCCTCATTGAGACTTTTCAAGGTCTGCTCCAGCGAACCCTTTTCCAATTGCAGCTTCTGACGATGCTGCTCTTCAGCTTCCAGTTGATCCGAGATGTCACCCACCTGTCCGGATTGAAAAACAGTATGAGCCCTTAGAATTTGCTTCGAATAGAACCATTAGTAAATTGAAAGCAAAATGACTGGATAGAACGCCAACCTGATCAGAGAGAGTCTTCTTCTGGGTCTCAAGTTCACTTATCAAGGTCTTGAATTCGTTCTCGCGATTCTCAAGATCGGTGATTTCCTCCAAGGCGGTCTGATAATCGGTTCGTAACTTCCTCTCGCGCTGGAAAAAATGAGAAAGAGACCAGTTAGACAACTACTGGCATCACATAATGCAGTAACGATATTCCCGCCCAGTGGGATACAATTACGTCACATGGAATATTTGGTGATCAAGGCTTAGAAAAGTTATTGTGCAAATAAGTAGTGATCTCTCAAAATCCTCAAAGCGAAAAAAAGAACCATAATACCTAACCGGGTCTACGATGTATCGAAAGAAAAGAAGTAATGTAAACCTAGCAAGTGCCTGAGAGCCCAATTAATCATGTCATGGCACTAGCGAATTAAAATTCCACAAATCGGAGCAAATTTCGGTCACAATATTACCCTTCCTTAGGCATGAGTTCACGATGTATTAATGGGCAATTGCCAATACATGGCAACCAACGGATGCTAAAAATTATTTTTAATAAAGTCCATATCCTTCGCTCTATTTCTGAAACAACTATTCAGGTCGATCTCATATGAGCTCATACGCGCCTTGGCAGCAAGGTGAAAAAGTCACCCAACTCACAAGGAGCCTTTTGGGTCATGAAACAGCTGTCCAAGCACACTTCCAAGGTACGCGATCAGGTTAAAATGCAACGCAAAAAAGAAGAATAAAGAAGGAAGACTAACCTCATCCAATGAGGCGAATGACTCGTGCTCGATTTGCAACTCCGACTCCAGTGAGACAAGTTTATTTTGTGCCTCCTCGTAGGCTGTGCGAGTCTCGGTGAGGGATGCGGCGGTCTTCGCGAGGGCTTCTTGGACCTGAAAATAATAGCAGGCATGAACTTGCATGAAAGTTCTGCAGGGCGAAGAATACAACAATCTTCCCTGCGAAAAAAAATGAATCAGGGTCAGTACACGTATGAAATACATCGATTGGGAGGAGGTAAGAACCCTAACATCCTAATCAAATGAACTGCTTCAGCATGGAAGACGGAATTGGAGACGAAATGCCAGACAGGTATTGAAAAGCGTAATTTGTGAGACAAGAGACTCTACTTTGAAAGTGAATAAGAAATTCAAAGTATGTACATAGAACACTTGGAGGCGGTTGGCTGAGCACCACAATGGTGTGAATCAAGTGCAAATGTTCAATTATCTGAAACTTTTGCTGAAACCCGTTCAAAATCAATCACTTTTCCGAAAAGAAACTATGGAGATACGTCAGTGATGAAAGGTTTCAGCGAATCCGTGGCATGTAACGAAGTACCACGGTGATACCGGGTCTACCAGAGAACTCAAATAGGTATAAGCATGTGTACGCACATAGGTCCAACGGGAGAGCGTTGCAAGGACGAAGTAAAATGTATTAGCTAAAACCCATTAAGGCCAAGGAATCGTGATAAAGAAGACCAATAAGCTGGTGAAATATGGCAGGGAAAGGGTGACGTAGGAAGATGCAACACTATTCCTTCATAACTACAGCCCGCAGCTAATTCACATGAGGGAATGCTCAAATAGCAGAGCGAGCAAGTACCAAAACGGCACTGAGGAGTAAAGTGCAAATCTCGCAAACTAGACACAAATCTGTTTGGTAATGAAAAGGTGATGTTCACAAATGCGCAGTTTGAAATCGACGCCTTTGCCAACGATTGTGCAGTAGGAGAGTGTAAACAATCCTTTGAATTGAATGTTGCACAATAAAACGAGAAAAGGAGGGAAACCATTAAACGTTAGTACGGTTATCTATCCATTCAAATCCTGTTATCACGCCTTGATGTAAACTAAGAAATCCAAGTCGCACTGCCGCACGATGAAGAAAGCTTTAACAGTCAAAAAACCGCATCAACCCAAACTGATTCCCAGTCCAAGAACCGACTGACCGTTCGAAGTTCCTCCTCCTTAGCTGCAACAATCTCTTCCTGCCGTGTGACGCTAAGCAGAGGCCGAACTTTAGTAAAGAGACGCCACCACGGCCAGTTACGAAGCTTCAAGTAGGCCACGCAGTTACGCTGGATGATGCGAATCGCCTGGATATCCTGAATACGCTGCTGAACCGCCCTGCAAGTGAGACATAATAGGGTAAAAAACTGATTTGCATACTTTAGAAGGTTGAGTCAATAGAAATGGATCTCTCTCAAAAATAGTAGGGTTCGCACTTAACTCACTTCTTGGCAAGGTAACAGCGACAATGAGCCTGGAAGTTGACCATGATCGCTGTCAAACGAAGATCGCGATCCTCTTCAAGTTGGGCGAGAACGCCCGCTTTGAAAAAGATTTTGCTTTGTCCGATGCGATAAAGCTCGGGGCTGAGTTCCAGGCGTTGCACCATCAATTCAGCAGCTTTGCGGCCGTCCATATAACCCTGCAGAGCAAACAAGAACATTCGGACGTAATGCCTTCAGTAATATCAGTTCCATATTCTAGGTAAATTGGTACCGTGTATATATTTCCTTTTTAATCCCTAAGCTTTTCAAGGACAGTTACCGCTGACAAGCTTTTCTGGTCTAAATTCAATTGCTCATAAAGAAATATTTAATCGGCGCCTACAAGATGCAAGCTAAGATGATGGAAATCATATCAGAAGATCCGGTTAGCTCTGAACAAATACACATACATAATCACAGTTGATATTAACTGTTGGAAGGAAGAAGGAACGCACAGAAAGCTATTGGCTGTGAACGCCTATGGATGGGGTAGAAAAGGACTACCCGAAATTGTAACGGCCGCGTACAGCAGTGTCATTTCGTTTTACCTTGGAAATAAGGTCCGGTGTAAGGATTTCGTAGCGTTGACGGAATTCCTGAAATGCTACTCTAGAAGGGAAGCCCTGTCGGCAGATACGAATACCCTCGAGGACTCCGTTGCATTTGAGCTGGTCCAGAACCAATGGTACATCGATGCGACCCGCTTTCTTCTCGTGGTTTGGAATGATGCAGCGAACAAAGTTGGGATTGGTATTCTGCAGCACTGACATCAGGCGAATGAGGGACTCCTTATAGAGCTGGCTTACTGTCCGTAGCATGCCCTTGCGAACGGTGCGAGTTGGACCAAAGGTGGTCTCGTTGCCCGCTGTGGCCGACATGCTGACGATCTCGGCATCTTTCCAGATGGCCTATCAACCACACCAATAGGGAATACACTCGTATTGTAAAAGCAGCATTTGAGACATTCTGAGTTCTGCATGATAGTAGAGTGAATACGAGCATGGAATTGATCGAAACATGGGCTGAATGAGGGAGGGAGGGAGGGAGGGAGGCCCAGGAACGAACGTGACAACTTCCCACGACGCAGTAAACGCAGAGGTAGCAGCGACAATGGTGGAAGTGATGACTAATGCGAACTAAACAACCTTACCATCTGTGGTGGGCGAGGTCATTCTACACCGCCAGACGGAGCAGTTTCGTCCTCTGGTGTTGAAGCACTCCAGTCCATCAGATAATCAATAAATGGGTATACCAACTAAACAGCCTCCTTAGCGTGAATTGTCCTAAACATGCACGTAGGATGGCATCTAGCGCAGCATGACTAGTGCACCTCAGGATAGTTGCAGGATGGGCACCCTGGGGTGGTAACTGAGCTAACTAATTAATCACTTTTAGGCGGCAAAGCGTTCGTAAATCCAAACTCAGTGGCTCTTCAGTGAATTAATCAACCAGTCTTTCAGATGCACAACTAAAAACACTCGTGCGCTAGGATGATTCGGATCAGGCTGTGAGAGTACTCTGTAGAAAAAACTTTACATTTTTATTTGATATGGTGAATGGGGCCGACACCACAGGAGCTTTGTTCACGGTATGGTAATTTCTGTTTTTGCCTTAAATCTCCATAGACAAGTCGGTCACATGCAAATTTGTTGTGCATGCTTGAGCAAGAGGTGTGCGTGCGTCAGTGCGCGCAAGTTAACGCACACACATTGCGAGGAGTGAAAGACGGGGCTAGGGTAGGGTAATGTATGCAAAAGAGACGCGTGATCGCAAATGCATTCATGTGCACGCAAAAGATTTTTAAAATGCTGCTAACAGATATCTCGGCTTAAACTCCAGTGAGTGCATGTGGCGTGACGCCACGATCGCTTTACTGAACCAAAGTTATGTAAAAGTGGAATATGGCCGTCGTAGAGCCGTTGAAGTAGTGCAGTATGTGAACTGCTTTGAATCATACATGCGATGGCAATGAGTAAGAGCTTAAAATGAAATTACTCCAAGGCAATAGCTAACCAAACACCAACTAGCCAGCGCACCAAAGTTGACCAATGTCAAGGTTTCGGAAAGGTGTGGACACAACTGCCACAGACAGCTATGCGGGAGGTGATAAGGTCAAGAAGAAATTGACATTGCAAGGCCGATGATTCAAGTGCTTAAGCTCAAAAATGTAAGCGCCCAGTAGCACTGATGTGTAGATGAGTAAGCGTAAGTGTATCGCTTTATCAGGCAGCATTGCCCATAAGGAATCGCAAGGCAGTTGAACGTGAGGTAATGAAGGCAGTTCAGATCCAACTTCTCTAAAATGGTACCTCGTAGAGGGCGCAAGCGATGACCAAATAGAATGCCATTAAAACATATTAGTAGAACTATAAAGCAGTCCAACACAAAGCATCAACAAAGTACGACACAAGAAACCAAATGAAACACTAAGCCAGGCTAGGGTTTCCTGTGAGAGGCAGGTAAATTAACAGCAAAATGTCAGATGTATCAGAAACTAGAAAAGTTATTATTCAAGGATTTCAAAAGTACAAAAGTAGCTGATTCGCACCGCGTTGCCCCCAAAAAATGTACATTCCGCACAAAGGAACCGTATGCAAATGCAGGCAAGTGCGATCTACTGCAAGCTGACGTGTGCGTGCGTGGGTAAGCACCAGACAAATGCCTTCCAAAAGCAAACGAGCCAGCTAGTCGACTAATCAGCCCTGCCATAATGACTCACGAAGTCAGGCTTGCATTAAAGCAAACATGTGAGGGTGATCAGTACGTAGAGGAAAACACAGAACAAGCCCATATGAGAAATGGTGCGGTACCTGAACGAGGGGTTCGTTAGAGGACTGAAGAAGGGCGACGACATTATCGTTGAGAGGGTCCATATTCTTGGTCAGCCACTGAGCAGCCTGATAGTCCACACGACCGGCGTAGTGACAGACGCCAAAATCCGATGTGGAACGGAACTCGGGTTTGAAAAGCTTTGGGTTGCCCTCCTGCTGCTTGAAGAGCTTTTCTACAAACGACTTGTCTGTGGCCTTGGGGAAGAAGCACTCCTCGTCGAGAAGAGCCAAGATACCGACGGGCTTCATAAAGATGGAAAAGGTAGAAGTGAGGGCGGAATCGTGGACAAAAAACGCACCTAAATGGCAGCTCAGATGCTGGTTTTATTAGTTCCACTGGCTAAACGAAGTGAGATCACATATGTGGATGTAAACCTCACCTTTTCAATCAAGTCGATGGTGGGTTGGAGATCCAGCCCAAAATCAATAAAGTCCCAAGGTATGCCCTCCCGACTGTATTCCTCTTGCTCGAGAACGAACATAGTGTGGTTGAAGAGTTGTTGCAGTTTCTCATTGGTGTAGTTTATGCAGAGTTGTTCAAAGGAGTTGAACTGAAAAAAAAAGAATGGAGAAGGTTGACCGTTGCTTTCACAGCGCACATGGAAGTTCAACATCAGTGACAGGTCACATGAAGTGGAAGGCGGGAAACAAAAACACGAGCACAGAAAACACATGGAGGATGCTCGCAAAGCAAGGGAGGAAATAACATATTTCGGCGAATATTTGCAGAGGGCAGGCAACTTACACGAACGGTCGACTTATCTGTGGTCTGAAAGTGACGCAATGAGGATTATAAAGCAGGAAAAGTTACAGCCAGCAGTTATCGACACAAAAGCAGGATAGCGATCACCAACACTTGGGCAACAACTCAAGTGAAAAGATTTATACTTTGAAAGACGCAATTCTGGTACAGGTTTCTATTATTGGACTTTGGATCTAGAGCAAATACCTACGAAACAACAGTTTTGGAAAATAAATATTCCAAGATACCACACTATAGCGCAATACTTTTGCCTACAGAGATCGGATCCTAAAAAGGCGTTTTTTTAGAGTGTTAGACCAGCAGTGCCTCACCTGAAAAATCTCGAAACCTGCAATATCCAGAATACCGACAAAGGAGACACCCTGGCGTTTGGCCCGATCCAGAGATTTATTGATGCGGGTGACGAGCCATCGGAATAGACGTTCGTAGATGGCTTTCGAGATAGCCTCTACGGCAAACTCAACCTGCTCCTTCGTCTGAGCCTTTGACACCGTCTCCCGACCGATCTTCAACTTCGGTTTGAGGAAGGCCTTTGTCAATTCTTGCAACGGCACTCCCAGCAGATGGGCCACTTTCTCGGCGACTGGAGGGGGGCGAAATGACAAATGCTCACACTTATAACAACAGTGAGCTACCTATCAGACTGAGTTAACGTTCCTCCGAGAAGGGAACTAGATGAAATGCAGCATCGAGACGAGTAGGATCTTTTAATCCAGTACCCATGCTCGATCCGGCAAGACAAGAAAGCAGATGCACTAACCGTCACCAGCATAGGGGGTGAGGAAGCACATACCAGCCTGATTCGGAAGGGTAGCCTGATCGGTAGTTCGCTCTTGTTTAAACTCCAAATTGCCCAAGTGCAGAACGGCAGAGAGAATTCGGAAGATAGCTACATTGGAATGAAAGAGCTGACGATGGGACATTTAAAAATCAGCACACCATACATTAAGGCTGGAAAAAATCCAGTCGCAGTGATTAAATTTCGAAGAATATAATCGTGTAAAAAGCAAGATCGCGACAATGTGCTTTTAATTGAGAGCGAGTGAGGTCAAACCTTGCTGATCCTCGTCAGTGATACCCATTATTGACATAGCTTCGGTGGTCTCCTGAAAGGCCTGTTTTTCGTCCAGACCAGGCACCTCGATCATGCCATGGGAGAGATAGGAGTGACTTGGGGCATCAGTGAGCAGAAGTTTCTCCTTTAGTTTCGGAGTCGCTGAGGCGATGAGTTGATAAAATATGTGGAAGCTTCTCTCTTCCGGCGCTTGTCGAATCACACGCGCCTTTTCCAGGAGATCTGGTTTCGAGTAAGTTAAGGAGGTTTGATAACTAGCAAAAAGGGAGGGGACGAAAACTAGCGCATATGAGGATGCGCGGGTAAGAAATACTGTCATTCGGGCTGAAAGGATACAGGTGTCGATATTTGCTCCAGCGATGAAACCGGACGTGTCGAAATTTATGCGGATGAATTTGCCCTAAAATGGGAAACCGGAATGTCAAACTTCTCCTTAGAAAGCTAGAACTGTTCCGTCCGTAGGCACTCGAAAGTACGGCTAGAGGAAGCCTGCTTGTAGGCAAAACAATGTAGTAAGTAAACCTTGGAGACGACACCGTCCATAAGACCTAGGTTTGTTAGCTAAAAATTAACGGGTAGATACTAGCTGAGCACTAGAAATGCGCTAAATATCTACCACCAACATTACCGATTTAGCAGTTAAAAAACCTGGAAATAAATGCTACAAGATTGTACCGAAACAAAAAAACAAAAGTAGAAGATAGCGTAATTCAAACGTTTTACAAGAAGAGAACGGCGAAAAGATTAGCTAATAAAAAGAAGAGAATGCTTCACTTACAAAACGGGAAGAGTTATCATTTTTGATAGTTTTGGCATTACCAAAGGCCTCAAGAATGGGATTGGCTTTCAGCAATTGTGCTTCCAATTCACCCTAGACGTACGAGGAAAGCGAGCAATAAATAAAAAACGCAAGGAGGATACTCAAATAAAACTCAAGCGGACTGCGGATGACCAATTGGTCTTAGTACTGTAATGAAATTGTCAACATCATTAACACAAAGGGTGCAAATGACACAGTGAACGAAAGAAAACTAGTAAGAATTCATAAGAAACCACGCCAATCAGAAACCTTTCGACGACTTTCACCATCGGTAAACTGTAAACCAAAGTTAAGTAGCAAGAGTAAGCGCCAATAGTGAGGAAAGCAGCGTGCCATGGAGAAATGCCCGAAACTAGAACCCGAACTCTAATAGCCCGCAAATTCAGAAGCTGCCGCGTATGCGAAGCGAATGGATAAAAAATCCTATAAAGCGGGTAATGTGCGAAAAATCTGTGATGCTCACAAGAATGTAGTGAAAGTGCGAGGCATCTAGACTTACGATATTGATATCTTGTGACTGAAACCAAATTTTTATCAAGAGATAAGATGATTAGTCGACAAGTAATAGGTGAAAACACGGAAAATCCTTGCATTATCGCGCATTCAACTAATGAGAAGACTCACATGAAGTTTTGATATCACATTGCTCGGCGTTGTCTTTTGATTCTTCGTTGACGTTGCCACGGATGCCAAATACTGAATAACCTTCTTGGTATTTTCCGTTTTTCCAGCTCCTGACTCACCGCTAAAGGTATCTAAGCAAAATTTTCGTCTTACGTGCACAGAATAGACTGATCTTCGCGATCCTGAAGCATATTTCGGTAAGCAGTATCGGCAATGGCGAAAATATGTGGTGGTCTTTCATGGCGTTTCTTGCCTTTGTACCATTCTACAATTTCCTCACGATAAATAGGGAGACGTTTATAAGGGTTGACAACGACGCAGAAGAGACCCGAATAGGTCTAAAAAATTACGATAGTAAAATCTATTTACATAAATAAGTCCAGAGTAATATCGCGACTTGAGGTTATACAAAACCGAAGCTTCATTGAGGTAAGTCAAATTAGCCATATCTTCAACCTTTTCAAATTTTGGAGGATTCATTTTTTGGATAACATCCTTAGGAACGGTAATCTTCTTCCCGGATTCTTGTAACTGGACAACACAGTCATCTTTGTCTTCGCTAACGATTGACGCCGCAACAAACCCAACGGTCTCCTGGGGAACCCAAACAAGTTTCTTTGAGGCCCAATCCGACTGAGCAGCAGAATCATCAAGAGGACCGTGAGCAACACAAAGGTGCTCTAAACTGGATGGGTCAATAGTAGGGTCTCTTGAAGACATGACAAAACACAACGCAAATTAGTCCTCCCTTTTAACTTAAACTCCTTTCCAAAATTTTCACAAATTAAAACAAAAGCACAAGTGTTTGTTATTATTTATAAAAAATGTGCACGACAAAATAATAAAAAGATGCATTAATAAACCAAAAAAATGCAGATTTATGAACGTTTTGACAATGATTACAATTCAAAGGGTTAGATTTTATTAGCGATAGACACAGTGATATTTTGTTTGTTCGGACTGCCGGTTACGGTTGATTGGTTGGCCATACTCTACGAGCTAGTTAGCTAGTCTCCGGGATATGCCGGCGGTTCTCGGTCCCTCTGTTTCCAGAACACGTACTCTGCTTTCTTTTACCTTGGAGGAATCATTAGGGCACTACGATTACAACGTATAAGAGCATCCGGAATTCCGCTAAACCCTAAGAAAATCCTTGCACACTTCGCATACTTTGCTAGTTTTTGCTTAAAGCCGCAACAACTATTGGGAAGCTTTTAGAAATATCTAACTACATTCGTCAGCTAATCAACTAAGGGGAGCGAATGTGTTTATTCTTTTGTATTGGGCAGCGTTAATTACAAGCTCTTCTAGAAAGCCAATAAGGAATTAACGAGCTGGCAGTATCTCTATAGCCTTAATGAGTGCCCCACTGCTTTACTCATCCACCTTTTAATATCTGGCACCCAATTTTTTGCTGAATGTTTGATTCCCGGTTGCGGTCACTTTGGTAGCTTTTCGCTTTGCTGAGTTGGCTGGTCTCAAAGTCATGCCAGCGGACCCATTTTCTTTTTTTTCGTCAAGCATATATACTGTCAATTTTTTTACATTTTCTGCCTTATCGGAAATCTCGGAAAGCATGGTCGTAACCGTGATGACTAACAGAAAAGTGTGAAGCTTACTGTAGCCTAAATCCTAAATAAGAATTAAAGAAATCCAATTGCTAATTGTAGACCAATTATTATATTATGCAATCATTGAAGTATCGCACAACCCCAAAAATTTTTTAGATTACCCCAATTTATTTTTTGAGTTTACAATGTTTTGTTAAAGCACTAAGGATTTATGTCGAAAAATTCTTTGGTCCAAATATGACCTCACGTGTTAGTGTTGTGTTTCAGCCTATTTGTCGGAAATAACTTTGGAGGCCAAGGTACCGGAGGAATGGGTGCGAGTGCGTCCACTTCTCCTGTCGTTGATGAGTCTTCGCTAGTTTTCACTGGGACTATCAACACTTGTCCACTGTTTTCGGTCAGATCCTGCGTGTGTACACTCGCTTCATTCAAGGAAAGGACAATTATTCAATATCTGAAGGAACAAAATAGCAGTTTACCTGATAAGCTGACCGTTAGCGCAACTTTTAAAGCTATTCTAAACACTGATTTCACGTATGAGAAGCTAATAGATCGCGTTTTACAAGGTAACGCTTTATTTTTCTAACGCTGGTATTTGAGCTAAACACTTAAGTCATCCTTCCATTGTCCGTGTATTTTCATTCACCTCAACTCCAAAACTTCCCTCGCTTTTCCTCGTCTCGGAACCAAATTTACCACTCCAGGGCTTGTTGGCCGGCATTACCAAGGATGAGTTTTTGATGGGTCTGCATTCAATCTTACACGCCATGGACTTTCTTCACACGAGGGTAGGTAATTGAGCATTAGGGTCATCGTTTCTTGCAGGCTTATATTTCGCACAACAACATCGACGTTTCGAGCATATTTATTGATTCAAGGAAGAAGTGGAAACTCAGTTTGTTTGAATTTTCATGTGGGCTTGATGAACTTTCACAAAATCGTCTTGAAGTGTTAGAGATTCTAAAGAATCGTCCTGAAGATAGAAAGGTAGGATAGTCATCCTACTTTTCGCCAAGTCTAGGCCGTAGAATTAGCACAATCTGCGAATCATGCTTACGACATGTATTGTTTCAGTCGTATGGTGGTGGAACTCACACGTGGACTAAGTAGGTTTGATTCCTTTTGTTTACTACTTAGATTTTGAAATAACTGACTTCCAAACGGTTTTAAAAAGGTCGGGTCTTCACGCCTCTCCGAAGCAGCGCCCCACTGCTGCACATTTACTGAAGCATTCCGCCTTTAAAAATCCATTTGCATACATTGTATCATTTCTTTCGGACTATGTACTAAAATCGGATACCGAACGCTTTCGTTTCTTTAAGTGAGTGAAAATCAACCTCTCATACTAGCCTTTTTGTCCTGCTGATTTGTTTAGCTCGATTTTAGTGAGTTTCCCAAATTGGCTCGACAAGTGTCAGAGGAAGTCCTTTGCTCATCAATCATTCCCCTTATTTTGGTCCCCTCGGTGTTCACAGATTTTCCTGCGAAATCGTTGGTTCGTCATTTGCTTACGCCTCGCAAAGGTATATGGAAGGCATTCGGATTAATGCAAATAATTTAGACGACGAAATCGGCTTAGTATCTGAAGCTGGATTTTCTCGACTAGTCGTCCCTTACATTTCTCGCCTCTTCCGTTGTCATGAGCTCACTACACGTCTCCTGCTTTTGCAGCACTTTAAAGCCTACGCACGGCTCATGGGGCATGAGACCCTCAAAACCATCGTTCTACCCGAGGTATGTTCAAGTATCCACATTCATTGATGCTTCAATCTCTTCCCCTTTCAAAATACAGGTCTGTATGGGTGTTTATGATGTAAATGAGAGCCTAGCAGTGGCCAGTCTGTCTGGTTTGGCCCACCTGGCCCATCTCCTCGGGATCGCATGCACAATGGGTCACTTCCAGTGTCTCGGAAGTCAAATGGAGAATCATGGATTTCTCACCACCTCGCTAGACCCTGAGAGCTCCTCAGCCTGCTATACACTGACGGTAGTGCCCACTAAGAGGCCGATCGCCTATTGCATCGCCAAGCGGCCTTGGCGCCGCACCCGCGTCACCTTTTATCCCGACTCATCGCCCAAAGCCAATCGCCAGGCACGAGAGACGTCTACCGAAACACACAATGACACGGGAGGTCGGCTTTGCGAAATGGCTGTCCTCTCCGCTAACTATGTGCCCACTACAGTGCCGGTCAAAAGGCCCGGTGATATTTGTCCTCCAGTTGTTAGAAAGTAGGTTCCAACCCTTTAGTTCTCGCTCTATTATTTTTACTGGCCTAATAAGGGGAACGAGTTCTGTTAGCTATGATTCTCTTGGCATTTAAATTTATTTTAATTGCATAAAAACAGGCCCTTGGATTGTATTGCACGGCGTTGATCGTATTCGTCCACACCTAGCTTATACCTATGCTCTAATGTGCGTAAAGAGCGTTTGGCTTCAGTGAGATTAAAGACCAGACATTCCTTAGGTTTTGAACTGAAAAGCTGTAGTAAGTACTTCTGATCAAGCAGATTTGGGCGCGTTTTGCAAACACCAGCCATGGATCGACTTTTTCTGTTTATCTGCTCGGTTACGCTCCTGCTTCTTGTGTTTTTACTTAGGCTCTCATCGAAGAAGTCAGTTCAGAATCCAAGTAAGTTTTTTTGAAAAGGATTTGACTGTTACGCAGTGTATTGTCACATAACTTTGCCCGTTTAATACCTCCTGCTATGTGTTTCTTAAAATGGTTGATTTATTTAAACATTTTTAGCAATCAGTTCTTTTCAGGACCCTTCTTGAACACGCGGACTTCGGTGAGTGCAATGGGAGCGAATTCAGTAAACAATGCTGGTCTGAATGTAGAGCATCCCTCCGAAAAACTTATCCTAAATGGTCCGGGACCGTCAGTTCCCAGTGTGCCACAAGTTCAACATCTCATTGTCAAGGTTAGACGCTCTTGACTTCAATGAGGTGGGTTCGGCCCACCTGGACGCAGTCTTTGTGTCGATTTTACCGCCCATCATCAAGCAAACAATTCTCATCAGACTCCCCCAATCCCACTCTCGAATGCCGTATTAATATGCCCATTGCCTAATGGATCTATTACTGAGAGTATTGTCAACTGATGGTATACTCTCAGCTAAACCAACCATTCCACAGCGTTTATTTTGTTGCTGGTGGTTTGTCAAGCTTTAAAAACAATGTGAATGTATACTATTTGGCTGCTTAATAAGTTAACAAGCTTTTGATTGTTTTGTTTACTCCTAGGAGAAGTCAACAACTCCACCCTCCACTGAACTATCGAGTCAGAGCTTCACTGCTGGTGACGACGATCAGTGGAACGACTGGACCTCAGACACCGAGGATGGCAAACTTGCTGCCAAAACCTCATCATCGCTTTCTATGAAATCGTCGGCTTCGCTCTCAAGAACAGAAACTGTGAGTCGTGGCGCAGTTGCTTTGTTACTCTATCAGCAGTGCTTCGGCCCGATTCCGCCTATCATTTGCAGTCATTTTGGGCACTACAAGTATGCGTATGCTACTTTTTCCCGCCTGTGTACGTGGTTTCAGGTCTTCTCATTTATCTTCAATACAGACGGTACTCCAAATTTGCTGCCATCTGGGTAATGCTGTTGAAATGCTGACCAGCTTTCATGGGATCACATGACTCTTTTGTTGAAGTTCTGCATGGTTCTGTTCCAAAAATGATGGATCGCTTTGATGCAATCACTCCTAGAAATACAAAACTTACTATCGTTGTTGCTGACTGGAATTTTTCAAGTAATTATTGCACTAGTCGCATAGACACGGAGCCGAATTGTGGATTTTCTTTAAAAGTAAGAATTTTTTTTTAGGAGGGGGTAACTACACTCCAAGTCGACCTTGCCTCTAGTGGAGGCCTGTTATTGGCGTCAAATGTGTCACGGACAGTTTTTTACGCGTCACAGAGGCATTGCTCATTAACAGGCGCTTATTGAGCGGTGCTGTATTACGCAATTCTTAGTCCTCTCCTTGTTCCCTTCTTTCTATTTAGGAGTTGAGAGAAAGAGCAGCACAAGTGCAAGTAAATATCACAAAATTGGAGCCTAAAATTACTTCACATTCTGCAGTGAGTTCGATCTCTCAAAGTGCTGACCTATCGTCTACCGATCCATTGTCTTCAGCAAATGGAAGCCTTCGATACAAGGTGGAGGTAGCCAAAGTAATTCTTTTTCTCATTGTTTAAGCATTGGGTTGCTTGAAATATTTACCGTAACAAATGCCAAACCATAGTGGGCGGATCATTTTCTTCTTTGGTCAGTCACATCGTAAGTGGACTGTTTGTCGCTTTGTATGCTCTAAAAGTGTTGTACGAAGTTCTTTTGATGCCACTTTGCCATGTGAGGTTGACTATGTTCTCATTCAATAAAAAAGCAAGGGATCGATCTATCATCAACTTATGGGATCATTACTGCTTCCAGTGCAGGGCTCTTTACTTGCTGGTATATTTCATTCTTAAAACGATCTAGTAATAACATCAGGCTTAATAAGACACGTCAACCGCTACAACTTTTTTCATTCCAAAACTAGACGAACATTTGATATGTAGTCTTCCTCAAGTTAGAAGTGTTCTACGTCAATCTTAATGCTTTAAGCAACGAAACTGTTGGGCGAACGATTTGATTCACCTAGTTACCATAAACTGATGACATGCCAAGCGTTTATATAATCGGAACTAGCCAAGAACATTGGAACATCACATACGTGCCACATTTGGACGGTGGAATAATATACACAAGCATTTTTTTGCTTGCAGAATGCTTTAGGTGATTTGAGTGACGAAGAGGACGAAGACGTGAGTGGGTGGAGCGCCGAGGATGAAGAACTCCAACTCCCTTGATAACTTGGTGCTAGTGGCTATGTTTTCATTCGTCGCCTTTTTTCTTATTTCCCGCAACTATTTATCACCGATTTATAAAAACCTCGCAGGAATTTTTGGGTCCTCATTCAGGGTCGAAATACGCTATAAAATTTGTAAATGTAAATGCATTGAAGCACGAGACTGGCCTAGACTCAGACTGTGGTCCATTCCTTCACCAGATTATCGAGTCTACCTGTTTTTACGGCTGAAGTGGAGACCGACTGGTTTGGCCAGCTTTGCGCGAATCAATACTATCGTTGCCTTCGTCTTCTACTTTGGTTCATAAGTTTCTCTCCACTCCTTTCTTTCAAGTTCATGCTCCGAAGGAAGGTATGGAAGCAGAATTCTCGATTTTGAGTGTAGTGGCAATTCGTCCTTGAAAACACGTAGAAGGCAGCGGGACAGGTTAAAAATGCGCAAGATCGAGTGGTGTAACTCTCAGTCTGATGGTGGACTACCGTGCTACAATCAGAGCTCGGACTGGAGCGCCGCCAGTCCGAGTGCGCTTGCTAAAATAACTGACTGTGTTTTGGAAGCGATATCGTAATTTGTGGCCACATTGCCTAGAGGATTTGCCTTATACATGCATCTTTTGCAGTTTTATTTCATGTAGCAGAAACATTATACAAAAGCGCATCTACAATAACATATTTTCTACGCACATCAATCAATAATCGAATTGATGAAATGACCTGAATGGCATACGAATTACCCTATCGAATCCACGAATGGAAATGTGCCTTTAGGCTCTGTAGTGGTCATGGATGCCGCAACTTGAAGACATTACTGTTACTTCTGTGGAATGCCTATTCAATATCTTTTAATCAAACCTGGACAAACAATTGCGTAATTACTTCTCACAGGACTTGGAGTCTCTGGGTGCGTATGACCGTCCCGTTCATGCGCACAGGTCGCTTGCTTCTATGCTGTAAAAGCTGAATTTAAGTGTCATATGTTAAAAGGAAGTTTTCTTTTCCATTGGAGGACATTAACTTTACAAACAAACGAACTACTTGGTTATTCTGAGGATGTGAAATTGAAAATTTAACCGAAGTAGTGCATTTGGTAGTTGTTCGGTGCCTTGAATCGTCCGATCGAAGGTTACGTGAATCCGAGATCTTTAGGGTCGAACTTCAAACATTAGTCATGAATGTGTAAAAAAAGGACCAGCGTAAGTGTAATGAAAGTCCCCAACGATGCTTCCTTACTTATTAGGTGAGGAGTTGGGAGGCCAGCTTGTTTCTAGTGTTGTACGATTGATTTGTGTGTACAGCCAACTTGTATCAACAACACTGGAGCATGTGCAGACGAGGTTAATTCAAGTGAAATGTAACCTTGCTGGAGAACTCAGCTTTGGCAATATGGTAAGCAAGGTGGCATTGCACTGACGAAAACAAAACTGATGTACCTGCTTTGGCATAAGTGGGAGGAAATAGAACGACCACAAGGGCATTGCGCTTGCTCCAGCTGATGGGCAGTTGTACCACTTCAAATTAGTGAAATGAGCAAGCAGCACTGCCATAGTCGAGTTAGTACACAAGGAGGTTGGGTAATTACCTAACATCAGCATTCAAATTTCAGTCACAGTTAAGACCAGTAAATTGTACTCATGTGGACTCTGCTGAAATTCGCAAAAACTCGTGTATACGCATAACTAGTAAATAGTAGTGCCCTTGAATACTAAAGACCTCTTCCTAAATGCGTCAAAACAAATACCCGTGCGCATAACACTTGGCGATATTGCAGTAAATTGAAGCTGCAAAGAAGTGAACTCCTTTCAAAAGGTAACTAGAGGTAAGTGAAGTGAGAAGATAATTGGGGTAATTTTGTGCTCGGATGTCGCACTTGTGTCAGAAGTTGAAAGTTTTGAGAACATAGTATGTCAGTAAAACCACTTGATAATATTTTTCAGTGTTTGCAATCTCGATCCTGTACGGTACCGCTACTTCATTGTGCCTCCGGAGTCGAAGTCTTTGTCTGATGGTCGTATAAAGGGTTGCTTCTTCACCGTTGCGATCTAGCGGCAAATGTTCGTTTCATAGATAGACCGTTCTTAGGGTCCCAAGTTTGAATTGTATATAAATAGGGGCAAGTATTGACATACCTTACGCCACATCGAACCTAACGATGTATCGCTGTCGCAAGGCTGATACGACTAAATTGAAGACGCCATGACTTTTGGTGATCAAGTGACAGTGATTCAGCGGCACGCAGAGCCGATAATCCTAAGTTTCGAATTCCAGGACCTGGCAATGGCCTTGTAGTGCAAGCCAGAATCGGGGTTTGAGACAAACCAACGGAGATCAAGGGGGTCACACGCGAGAGCAGCTATCTCGGTGGCTCCTTGTTAATGCCAACCAATATTTGGTCGCACAATTAGTAGTAAAGAGATAACCCCATCCAAAGACTGCCAGGTGGTTCTTTTGGCCGCAACAGAACGAAAGTATTCGTAGAATCATCTGCCAGGAGTTTTGACGATGAACTTTGACAGGCATTGGGACAAGGGCAATGCGTTAATCAAGTGCAGAAGGTGTAGAAATCGATGGCTGTTGCAAGCACCGGTGACACTCGGCTCCGATCGTGCTGCGCTACCACAGCGACCAAAAACTTCTCGAACCTTGTGTTTACGCTAAATAGATGCCTACACTACTAGGTAAACCATCAATATCTGCTTGCAAAGAACGATAAAAGCGAACGGTGCAAGGACCAAGCGCGAAGGTACCTACCATCAGGCCCGATAAGGCCACCCACAGGCAACGCTTGTGTGTCTGGACAAGTTATAGAATCCAGGTTAACCACCGCAACTTGGAGCACAAATGTACGCAGCCGTAAGCTACCCTCCTTTAAGAAACAAAAAAGGGCAGTAAAAGCCACACTTTCCACAAATTGGTCTGCCCAGATAAAGTGCAAATAACAACTGTACACATACAAGAAGGCAAAGACGTGTTGTCGCAAGGGTGCCTAGACGGGAAGCAAATATGTACACATCCAGAGAGATGGTAGTGAAATGCAGTGGTGAGGGGTCTCTGTACACCGAAAGGCAGGCCATCATCATCGGTTACAAGTGCTGCCATCGTCATTAGTCTTAGACAAAACGAGGTTGCAGGAGTAGAGGAGGTAAACCACCCACTCGTAGGTCCCGATCACGATGCAAGAGTTAGGCACCTGACGGATATAGTGCGTGCCCAAGCCGCGATATAGACCGCGCCAACCCTCTTCCTTCAGCACAGTGAGCAAAGTACCCACGAATGTATGGTACTTGTTGCCCCGCTCTCGCATCCGTGTCCGCGCCACCTCTGCAAGTAAAAATAAGGGCTGTAATAAGACGCATGACTATGTTAGGGTCGCCGTCCCAACACATACCATTTTCATCACATAGCAGCCAATTTGATACCAAGTATTCTTGTCTTTCCCCTTTCTTCCATTACATTTGTGTTAAATGCGTAGAAACCACGTGAAGTGTGCACAAAAGTTATGAATTTGAATAGGGAAGAAGGTAAGAAAACATACGGGTTCGTGCAGCGATGCCATTACCGTCTCACCAGTTACAGAAGTGAATTTTAGAAGTTTTGTCATATTCAAAGCATTCAAAATAAACTTAACTGATCAAGAAAGTTAGAGGGTCGCCAAATGGCAAACTAATACTGTTTTTTTCACTGAATTACATTTGCTAACACAGAGCGCTTGTTTTAGTACTATCAAGTCGCAGTTATGAATAAACGCTTTTTAGGAGCAGAAAAAAATAAGCAAAAAACCCTGTACAATTGTTGGACTAAATGAGTGCATTTACTAGCCCACAACCATCCAACTTAGAGAAAGATGGTCTGTAGATGCTACGATTTTTCGGATCTAATCTGCAAAACCAGAGATCTGACTGATATTCTTACAGCGGAAGACCTAATTTTACGAAGGGCGTGAGACACGCTAGCCCTGCCTAAGCGGTAAACATGCCTATGATGAGTGACTGATGACGCTTTACCCCCCCTTATAGATCATTTGATAGCCTACAAAAACAGATACTTATAGCATTGGCAGGCAGAAAATGCACAGGTTCTACGTGAACCACAAATGCCTAATTGCTTAAGGTTGCCTCGTTTGATCCAATGAGATGGCAGAATGCATGAGTGTTGATCAGTGTGAATTAGCTAGGCCGAATAATTTTAACAATTAACTTCAAAAGGAAAAATTGATACAAACATAATGTGAGCAAACTTTTAACAACGGTATTCAGGAACATGGTTTAAGATGACCATTTTTTTCACAAGAAAAGAGAATTAGTGATTTTTGCCTATGTGCACGAGATATAACCGTCTCAGAACTCAGTGATTAGTCAACAAGGGCAAAAACATTCGCATTGTTAGGTGAGCTGGATGAGGACACGTGTTGAAGTTTCAATGTGACCAAGGGTAGTATTCATTAGCCAAATTTCGTTTCTAGGTTTACAGCGAAGTTAAAAGCCGCTGATTATAGCAAATAACTTTGTCATTTGCATGGCAAGAGACAACGGTTAATTTTGAAATCTCCCAAAAAGCTAAGCGTACGAAGAGATGCAAAGGGCGTAAGTCAGAAGAGCAAAAATTTATGAATGGAGACATTAATGCGCCCGGCTGGGGGTTAGCTGAAAACACTTTCATTTATATATAACAGTGGAATTAACTTCTTACCATGCGGATAGGCTGCAGTGATAGCAATGACTTTGGAAAAGGCACTGGCCCCCATGCATAGCAGCATATCGCTATTAGCATTGAGTTTGCTGCCGCCTTGGGTGCCACGGAACTGCTGCCTGTCAGCATTGCCACTCTCCTCACTTTCACTGCCGCCGTAGCCGCTCCCAACTGTCTCTGTAAGTCGGCTGCGCCGAACCCAGGAGAGCAGTGCGCCCTTAACGTTCTCGTACACCACAAAGTTTAACGCCGTCTCTATGGAGCCTACGTAGGAGGCGCTGATGCCGCGGTAGAACCCGCGAATCCCGTACTCCCGCCAGGTGGTGCGAACCACGCTCGCCGCCGTTACGAGTGAGGAACAGGGCCTAGGTAAAAAAAGATGAGAAAGGTGAATGATGGTTGAACGAGCTAATACGAAAAATTTATATTGTGAAGGACAAATAAATGAACGAAGAGAAAGGAAGGACTACAGAACTAAATCATTAGAGGCTAGCTAACAGCCAGCGCTAACTAAATAGAAGATCTATCTCTTGGTTGGAATGCTAACCACGAACGATGATACAAAGGAATTATTACAGATTAGCACGTTTGCTGTCAGAGCCTCAAAAGATGTAAAGTATTTACAACATAGTAAGTAAACTAAACAATTTTGGAAAATGAAACAGGGAATGTAATACAACCGCCATAGGTTAATGAAAACACAACAGAAGTTGGTAAAATGCGGACCTACCTGGAGTCCAGCTGGAGGCGTGTTTTGACATACCAGATGGGATTTGTGAGAGTAGACGCTGTGATGCCTGAGGAATGAAAGTGGGGCGGTTCTTAGCAAATAATCGGTTAAAGTGGAACTTGAAAGATCGAGGTGATGTTGAATTTGCATAACTTTTACATGAAATGGTTTACCTAGTGAATCCTAAACAGACATTTGTTCGAACTCAAGGTCACAACGGAACAAGAACGCTCGAGTTACGGATGGTTAAGCAAGAGTTGGATTAGACTACTCATAAACCAAACGCATTGCAGAAAGTGCAGGTAATGAATTAAAGCCAATGAACACGTTTTTAGTACCATAAATTTAGCGTAAAAATTGATATGAAGTTTTACTTTTATTAAACCTCGCAAATTATGCACAAGGTAAAGTGAGCGATGTGCAAGACTTCTGAGAAATGCCTCGCTTCTTCTTCCATGTGAAAGGATACAAGTAGTGGGAAAAACAACACCGAAAAAGTAGGGCCTATGCCAGCACAGCCTATCAAGTGTTTGGGGAAAGCAAATATGACTGCAATTGAATAGCTTTTGCCAGGGAGAATTGCATTGAAATCGAAGAAAGGGAAAAAACGCACTGGATTTCAAATCTGCTTGGCTACAACGGCACAAAAATGATCTGACATTTCCGAAGAATTTCAATAATATCACTAGTGGAGGATGGGCTCAGATTTCCAAAGCACATTCCGAGCTTTGAAAACAGGTACATGAATCCACTGAGTCATTGAATTATGTATTGCGCCAGCAGCTGAGAATGTGGTCAATTTAGATGCTGCCCCTATTTACATGTGCATGCAATAGGTATTAGCTATGGTGCATTCGGGTTGAAGTTGATGCATGTTTACAAAATGCATTCACGGGGCAAATGTTACCAGCAGTCAAATGCTTATGGAAAAATAGCTATTAACTCACTTCCACAACCAGCGGCTAACATGAAAACAGCCGAGTGACCATCGGGAAAAAAATGTTGGAAGAAACTTTGACCTTTGTGATACGCACAGAAGTATATGCACCTGAAACAATGGAAATAGTGATGACTCATACAAAGAGTCGTTGCAACTCACGGGCACAAAAACTGGAGCACCACATGCCAATTTGTCATCGGTACAGTGACAATGAGCTGAGTTTAAAATACAGGACGATTGAACGTGTTACCCACGCGTAACTGGCACGACTGGTGCAATAAAGGAAAAAGGAACGAAAAAGCCGGAGTAAACATCCACTAAATGGAGTCAATCAAGACAAATCGGTGTAGCTTTTCGACTGGGCACAATGGGCGGAAGAGAACGCTTGATACGGAAATGAGAAATCCCATCTCGGTATCATGGACAAGTCCGGTGTAACTTTTCGACTGGACACAATGTGCAGAAGAGAACGCTTGGTACGGAAATGAGAAATCCCATCTCGGTACCATGGACAAGTACGCTCTCCGCAGAACATTAATGGACACAATTGTTCGAAGCAATAGAGCGCGTCGATTTTTTCCGACGCCCGGTCACCTTCGGGAGACGAATTGGTGGGGCAGAAAGGCTGAATGATTTACAAGTCACATTTATATTCACGAGCTGAAGTGTTTGACGAGGACATAAAGGGGTCAATTGTGACGCGACCACAATAATGTATTTACCCTATAGCACGTACCAAAAAAACCAGGTAGATTATTGCATCGTTTTACAAATGAGTAAAAAATGTTGGCACGAAATGAGGATGATGAATGATCGACAAGCAAAACGTGTACGCAATTTTGGCAAAGTACCATATTCGCTTATGTCCACGTTAACAGCATTCAGAGTTATTTCAAAAAATATTAGGAGTAGTTAAAACGAATGTGCTAGAAACCTGATGGACATGACGTAATATGAAAGTGCGTAGGAAAACTTTCCTACTTGTTATAATAAGCCATAATGGTCACCGAAGATAACAGGCGCAACATGCTTGAAAATGCGGTAGAACGAACAGCATTCTAATCGGTTATAGGGTAAAAGAAGACAATACTTTTCCACCGAAACCAAGTCAAAATATGATGAGACCTTGGACAAAAAAATTGAGAAAGGGATTATAGTACCTACCTGGAGGGCAAAACACCAATTAGGGTGGGAACAAGTCCTTTGAATAGAGCGCAATATCCCTCAGTCTGCCCAACTTCCAGCATCCATCGAAAAATCTTCGACCTGAGTAGCAATCCTATACGCATATTCGGGGTGGAGTATGTGCTTTTGCTCCAAACTCCGTGCACCTGAGTAAATCGAGTGAATCTGTGTTTCGCACGCATCAAAACTGGGGCAAGAGATGGCCGGACAGATGAAATTTGCGCAAAGGAGGCTGATGAGGAGGGCGAAAAAGAAGGAGGAGCAGTATGGGTCATTGAAGAGCCGGAGAATGCACTACCTCGTGACGACTGTAATCGCACTTTTATAAGCTCCAAGGGAGATGTAAAAACAGCCCCTATTGTTCCGCCGATGCTAAAAGCATTCCAAGAGCAAAATGATCAAATAACACAACAACAAAAACAAGCCAATCGAACGTGGAAAACAAAGTAAGCAAACGGTGCAGGCTTACCCACCACCAAGAATATGAGCAGTTGACTCGTCGAGCATGGCAACACCTGCAAGAGTTGTAAAACAACTGAATCCCAGGCTATAAATATCTATCCAAAAACAAATGTAGACGTTCCTAATGTAGCCCTAATTGTTAAAATGAGTCTAAGCACACTTCATCAACGCCGGCACCGTCAGGATATCACCTCCGAGAGGGGCTTAAAACGAACTAACATGGGTGAAGATCGCGACTTCGACGTGAATACTTAGCACATGCGATTTGCCCCAATAGGTGAAAGTTATCACGGCTGCAAAAATTTGCATGCTCAAATCTCTATTTAAACAATGGAAAACAGCACAGAAGTTACATTAGAAACAAATTGCTAGTGACTAAAAAGACGAGTCCTAACCTGGCGTGCAACACGCGGGGAGAAAGCCTTTATTTAATCGCTATGACAAACACACTCCGCGCAATCGTCACTTCGAAAAACACACACCAAAAGTCACACTCCAGCAACAGGGCGACAGATAAAGGTCAGCTAAAAAGGCGATTTGGCTGACTAACATAACAAATGTGCGTCAAAACAAATTGAAAAGGAAGGGCTGGGATAAGCAAAACATAAAAAATTGCAAAATTTTTCCTAGAATTAGCAAATCTAGCGCAGAAGCGGTCTGGCCTAAAAAAAGACCTGAAATTGTAAGATAAATGTAATTCAAACTTACAATATAAACACAAGAACGTATTTTTGGGTCGATCGTAGCAAATTTCGTGCAGCAATAAAACTGGCTGAAGAATAACTTTTGGTTTAAAAGAGACCAAACTAGTGGAGGATTGAATATATTCGCTAGCGTTACTTCCTAATCACTATATTGTAGCAAAGGTTTTCAAATATAATAATCAGTGGTCGGTAACAAATCCATCGACATAAATCAGACAAAATTTGCGGATTTGACCCACAACTGCTCTTGGCGATGCCGACATGTGTCACACGCTAGCCCAACTGACAAAGGTGTGATAGCGACGGCCCCAAGTTGCATACAATTAAACCGGTGGTTAAATAAGCACCTGTAGCGTTTCGAGGCTCCCCTTAAGGTAAAAGAAGGCACAGTACTAGGGCAGAATATATATATTCCAGGAATAGAGGACTTGGGGGCCATTGGCACGGCCTGGAGGCCACCCAAGTGACCTAAACCGGTAGTTCGAACAAACAAAGTATTACAGCACCCATCCTCCTACATGGCTTACCATTCTTTAAGCGCTGTTCCGGGTGCTCCCCTCAATCACCTCTTTCGTCAATCATCACGCTGGGGTCTGTGCTGTAAGGATATCACTCGCGAATTAACCGCCACAGTCATCAAATTTTCATGCATCTAACAAGGCGCTTGATTGTATCTTCACTCATATTCCATGGCTAATGTGCTGGAACTGGGCCTTCATCTAGTATGGAAACTAGATTCTGGGCAAGGGACTCTACTGGCCGTCTGACAAGGCCATATATATTTGGACTGAAAGCAATCGCACATAATAAAGAAAGACATTTAATGCAGTTGCGTGCACTATTTAACATTGTGCTATCCAGCAGTATTAATCTGGGTCGTCTGTTGTTAGCAGAGAGATGGTGTAGGCATCGCGAGTTTATACAAATGATTCCTACAGAGAGCTATGGTAAGCAGGACCGTAACTCTTACAGATGAAATGCACCTATGACTAGCACACCATTAGCACTATGGAAGACTACAAATCTGCCGTGGCTGCTAGAAAAAACAGACGGCGTTTACAGTGATAATACTTTGCTTCTTTCTGACTGTCGGGTTCGGTCACTTGGGTAGCCATATTCTTCTAGCCGGGCTGGCTGACTTGCCACCGGGCCATGCCAGCAGCCCTAATCCCTCCAATCACAGAACACATATAGTGTAGCGTCCCGAGACGCCCTTTAAGGTAAAAGAAGGCCGACCAACCGGCTCAGTACAATATGAACACCCAAGTGACCGAAACCGGCAGTTCAAACAAACAAAGTATTACAACTATGCCTCATTATGCTCCCTATGGCCTTCAAGGAAGTCTCGGGACGTTACATTGGTGGTAGCAAAAAGCAAACCTGACTTTAACGCACTTTCATTTCTCACAAACGCTAGTGGTGCAAATGAAGTGCATGTTCTGCCGATAGGAGATTCTCTGGTACCCCATTACGGAAGGGCTTAGATCGACATCCGCCTTCGGCATCTTCCCTATCTCCATGTTCTGCAAGAAGTCCACTAAAAACTATAGCGAAACAAGCCGTGAACCACCTCGTAACGTTTCGTTGCTAAGATTTCCCCCTATGGGCAGGCTGATACCCGGCAAAATCTCTCATTCTTAATATATTTTCTGAAGCGGACGAACCTCCAAGTGCGGTCAAACTGCCGAGGGGGATCAGTGACGTGGTGGTCAAGCATCGCCTCAGTTGGGCTCCAATCTAGATGACTGGCACGGTTAGTTCGTGGGTGTCTCTCCAGCACTGATTACGTTGTGACGGCTGGCGCGGGAATTTGACCAAGGGGAACGTCGGGGACGACGCTCTAAAGGAGAGAGAGGCTATTTAGTCCTTTGTTTGTTCGGACCGCCGGTTTTGGTCACTTGGGTGGCCGCCGGGTCATGCCAGCATCCCTCAATCCCTCTGTTTACAGAATATGTGCCCATATTCTGCCCTCGTATTATGCCACATTTAACCTTCAAGGAAAATTCTCGGTAAGCTGCAACTGTAGCGTCCCGAGGCTCCCCTTAAGGTAAAAGAAGGCGCAGTACTAGGGCAGAATATATATATTCCGGGAACAGAGGACTTGGGGGCTGTTGGCATGGCCCGGAGGCCGACCAACCGGCTAGAACAAGATGGCCACCCAAGTGACCTATACCGGTAGTTCGAACAAAGTATTACAGCAACAGTCCTTCTTATATGAGCGTCACTGAATTACCATTCTACGGCGTATGCACTGATTTTGACTTGTTATGGTTTATCGCTAAGCAGTAATATTCACTGAACTTGAATATTGGGTTCGCTACAAGCTGCTGCTAATGTAGTGGATTTTAACTTCCTCAAGGACCAAATGGCAGTAATACTTGGGCAAATGACATTGATTTATTACAATGTGGTATTGGGCCGCCAAAACTGGCTTGCAGACCGGTTTTCTGGATTAGGCATAATTGTGGCTACCAATGCGATTTTTTAAAAACGGGTTGTTAATCAGCTAGTATGTTGTCAAAAACTTTAATTTCCGCAACACTTTTACTTTTAAAACATTGCCGCAAAAAGCTTACTTATTTTTAATGCTAGCTGTTTAGCCACCAACGTACTTTTTAAAACGGTGAGTAAGGTTTGTTTGAACTGGCACTCGTTTCATTTCCCAACCCACAGCGCGGGCATGTCTGATGGTGTGATTAGCTCTAGGCAACTAGCCTTCAAAAATGCTGGGAAAAGCGCGGATGTAAGTGCTGATATATTGTGAGGTGCTTTTAGGAAATGCGTCGGCGTCGACAGGAAGGTCAGGTGGAGTTGCGCAAGACAAAGCGGGATGAATGTCTTCAAAAGAAGCGGAACATTCCTGCCGATGTTTCTGCTGAAGCCGAGGTGGAAGTAGTTGAAAAACCACCGCTACTAAATTTACCTGACATTGTTGAGAATGCAAACAGTGAGGATCCGGCTGTTCGTCTCCTCGTTGTACAATCTGCTCGGAAATTGTTGTCTAGTGACAGACACCCTCCGATTGACGAGCTCATCAATTGCAATGTACTTCCAATGCTAGTCACTTGTTTGGATTCCGAGAAGTAAGCTTTGTTTCTTAGGAGTGGTTCCGTTTTTGCTTTTTCGTTAAAGTCGAAAAACATCTGCTTGCAGTTTTCACATTGTTCATACAGCGTAGATCTGCGATAAATTGGTGGAGGCGGTTTAGAGTTTATTTATTATTCTTGGCCGCAACTGTTGGGTGCTTACACTGTATTTTTTTACCGATAGTCCTACGTTGCAGTTCGAAGCTGCTTGGGCATTGACTAACATTGCGTCTGGCAACTCCAAGCAGACCGCTGCTGTTGTCCAGGCAGGAGCTGTGCCGTACTTTTTGAAGCTTCTATCATCTCCGCATATGAATGTTTCTGAGCAAGCTGTTTGGGCATTGGGCAACATTATTGGTGATGGTCCACAACTTCGCGATTTGGTCATTGAACAGGGTTTGATAAAACCGTTACTGAATCTTTTGACACCGAATATTTCAATTACATTCTTGCGGAACATAACTTGGGTAATGGTTAATCTGTGTCGAAACAAGAACCCTCCACCACCAGTTAGTACTATTCAAGAGTTGTTGCCGGCTTTGCTGTATCTGATTACCAATACCGCCGACAGTGTGAGTTTTTTCCTTTGCTTTCGTTTGTTAAAGTGTTGGTTTTCTTTTAATCAGTGCGCGATGTCTTGTTTTCCCTTTAGCAAATTTTGGTTGACACTGTCTGGGCTATATCCTATTTGACCGATGGTGGGAACTATCTTATCAGCATGGTAATTAACGCCGAAATTGTACCTCATCTCGTGCCGCTCCTGTCCCATCCAAATTTTAAAGTGCAGACAGCGGCTCTGCGCGCGGTTGGTAACATAGTAACGGGGACAGACCAGCAAACTCAAGTTGTTCTGGACTGCGGTGCGCTGAGTCATTTTCCTCAGCTTTTGAATCACCCAAAAGAGAAGATAAACAAGGAAGCTGTCTGGTTTCTTTCAAACATTACCGCTGGCGATCAGAGTCAAGTCCAGGCTGTTATTGACCATAATCTCGTGCCACTGATTATTGGACACTTGGCCAATAGTGAATTCCTTACTCAAAAGGAGGCTGCATGGGCCATTTCGAACCTGACAATTAATGGAAACGAGCAGCAGGTACACGTTATTGTTTTTCATCCTTGAGCTGCATTTTCTGGTGTTAACAGTTGCTTTTTTGTTAGGTACGTTACCTTATATCACAAAACGTGATTCCTCCGCTCTGTAAATTGCTATCCTCACGAGATTCTCAAGTGGTTCAAGTTGTCCTCGATGGAATAGTGAATATCATCAAAGTGGCTGGAAGCATGCTGGAGGATGTCATCAGCTCTATTGAGTCATGTGGTGGATTGACCCTCATCGAGGATCTGCAGCAAAACGTGAATCCTTCCATATTCAAGTCTGCATACAATATTCTCGAAATGCTTTATGGTTCTGTAAGTTGGCTCTTACACTGCTTTTGTGTCTTAGTGGAAGATAACACGGGTATTTTTTAGAGCTACGATGAGACTGTTGCAGCAGAAGAAGAATTTGAAGCAGCCAATTCGGGCAACGGAAATAACCATCCTCCTGGTGATGGCAATGAGGAGACTTTCACATTCGAGGCTGAAACGGATAATATGCTCTTCGACTTCTAACCTCAACCATACCATTGATCATTCAGTAATACCGATTCACCAAGTCCACATGAGTGCATATAACTGGCACAGTCCACTTGAAATTATCACACTGGCACTTGTTTGCTGTCTGTCTGAGACTGTCTGTGAGCTGCTTGGTCCATTTCCCATTATCATCTGCAAGTCTTCTTACTCAAGTGAATTCGCTCAACCTAGCAATTGACCGGGCCGTGGAGGTTTGTGCCTATACGACTTCATATCCAAGACATACATTCCCTTTTTTGCTGTTGACCAAGCAGGCGGCTCCATATTTGTCTTGCCTCACTTCTTATCAACCGAGCTTTCCTTACTTTTTAGAATGCAAGCATACACCTCAAACTTACTCCTGGAAAGAAATAGGAGTCTTGCGTTTTATTTGTGCCAGGGACTGCATCGTACTCCAGCCCGTGCCTTCCCTACCTTTTTGTATCTTTGTCCCATGGCCCACTGCAGACATTAATCACAGCATTTAACATGTTCAATTCTTTTATTTCTACAATATTTGCTCCAGCGCCAGCCTCTATATTCACAGTTTTCGAGTTTCCCTCCGGTCTATTTTGACATTTTCTCTATTCTTCCTCGAGTTCTTCCGATTTTGTATATTTCTTTCAATTGTCGCTATGCCAGAGTCCTATTTTTATGGCTTGGCGGTCTTGCTCATTGCCTTGTCTTTTGGGCTTCGGCCAACATTTGGTTTTTCCATTCGAGCGTATCTTCGTCTGCGTCGCTCTTATTCCGTGCAGAGAATATCCACAACTTGGAACAAGGTGGCCTTCTAGCGGGATTTGCGCGATGCTATTCGACACAGCCTTAGTCTTTCCACGTCTCTCGATGCAGAAATCTACTCTTGAACATGATTTCTGGTTCTTGTTTCCTCTTTATTCCTCCGCGTTACTAGTATTTTGCTTCTCCTTTACACGGACACCTTGGAACCTGTGATTCACTTTCAGTCTTTGCGCATTCCCTTTTGTCAATCATTACTTGCATTTCCTTGCATTGTCTCGGTCGTACCCGGAATTGGACTTGCTGGTCTTTGTAAGGCGGTGTGATTTGGAAGTTCTTGCCCACCTAATTCTATGAGCTCCCTTCTTTTCCCCTCTTATCCTGAGATGTATTTTGCAAATTTTGAACCGAAGCCTACTTCCCTTCACTTGTACAGCCTATTTTCTTTACTATTACAACTTACAACAGTAACATCTGCAAACACATGGTGGCTTGGGGCCGTCCCGTGGTTGGCGAGAATAGCAACTGCGTCTAAGTATGCCTTCCAGCCCGCCCACTTCCCTTACACTCTTCAGCTTATCATATCATCTCTCCATCCACATCTGTCCCTTACCATGCTCACTGCGCTTTGCGTGTGTGTTTACCTCTCTCGAGTATGCATCGTTTGTCTGAAGTTCGTTGGGCTTGTGTTGCAGCCTGTGTATGTGGACACATTAAAGGTTAAATTTTCATTTACATGCTCATTGTTTTTTCTTTCGCATCGCTCATCTATTTTTGGCCTGAGGTACACGATGCCTTCATCAACGAATCCATGCACCATATCACATATTCACGTACGGTGATGCTGAAAAGTAAACAATGTGTTGCCACGATGCTGATATCTTTGTTTTGTCACCTTAGTATCGCGGGCTAAGATTGCTAGGTGGAGGAGGAGGGGGGGGGCTCGTGTAAGATGTTGAGCTGATGCGCGTCGGGGGTGGTCGTAGCTCCTCGGGTGTCAAGGTGTAGTTTGCTGGGGTGGGATGCACTGGTTTGTGTACGAGATTGGGTTGTTCCTTTCAGGGGCGCAGAAGCCTCGAGACTAGAGTGAGTACCTTGGTGCCAATGGCTGTTCCGGGAGGACTTGTGCCAACTGAGGGAAGCCGGTTTTAAGTGGGGTAAGGGTGTTCGCTAAAAATCGGGGCTGATATCCACTGCTCTCTACTATCATTGCGTCCGACAGTGAAATTCAATAAAAAAAAATCATTCCCGAGACGGGGTGAGAAAATCATTTATTGGTCATATGGAGGCATAAATGTACGCTAAAAAAAACATATAAAGGATGACACGATCCCCAGAAATCCTAGGCATTTTGCCATAGGCTGATGGTGTTTTGCAAAAGAGCGACTCATGCCGAGCCTTTGGCGATGGTGGAGGCAGAAGGGAATGGATGACACACATCTTGCCGAGTACGCCTGCTCAATGCCCTCTGCCAGTAAAGCACAACAGCTTCATCGTCCGACGTTAGACCATAAGTGGAGGCCAAGAGCTGGAAGTACTTTTTCGTGGACTCTTCAACACTGGAGGATACCTTCTGTAAGAGGAGTGGGAGAACCGCTTTAGCCAAATATCGACTTGGAAGAAACAAAGTATTGTTACTTACGCAGCAAGTCTGAAAGGCGTAGAGAGTACGAGCGTAGTCGATCCAACGCTGCCGAATGGCGGTCAATGCGAGGCTCATGGTGGAGGGTTGTAGGATGACAAGATTATTCTGCGCTGGATCTACCATTCGAAAAACTTCGGTTATTTGGCGAGCGAAGGTCGAGTTGATGGTTTTCTTGAACATGGATCCTGGGAATGAGGTTACGGAGGTAGAGGTGGAGGCTGGAGGATTGGCAGAGGGGAGGCCCCAGGGGGAGGATGCGGGATTCTCAGAGAGACTGCTGCTTCGTGACCACGCCAGCTCCCAGTTGTCTGAGGGCGTTTCTAGCGCCTGGCCAAAACTGATTGCAAAGTTGAGCTAAAAGGAATGAACAATTGTGACTACTCAGCCTATCCTTCTAAACATTTCATCTGGTGAGTTCGAAGTGGCTATTGTCACACTTGGATTGGTACAGCTTAAATCACAATCTAGCAACAATCCGTGTAGCATCGTCCGTTGCTGATACAAAATAAATTGGTTTAGAAACGATTGTTGAAGTGGACGATAAGTTTAAGTAAAAGCGGAACTTCCCGTCACGGAATAATGGGAAATGCCAATATATTGCAGTACCAGCAGCACAAAGTATCAACGTCACATTGCAAAAAAAAACTCCGCACGCATCGTAGCCTTGTCTAGGCAGTGTTAAAAAAGACGGCAGTCAAAAGTGCTACCTAGCAAACACGAGCTGTTTAGGAAATGAAGACTACACATGGAAGACTTCAAACACTGTATGATGTGGTGATGGGACACTCAGCAGTTCAGCAATAATAAAACTAAACATCATGTATTTTTCAAAGACACAGTGAGTCTGTCAGTGACGACGACCTTTGGCAGGGAACCAGCGTATAGAACGCAATCTCGGCCCAAAATTGCAGGAAACACTTTTGTGGAGACGGTGAGTACAACGAATCATGAACACAAACACTTGCAAATTCCAAAACTTGGCGCCCACATGGCACAAATGCAGTTTTTGTGGAGCATTAGAAGGCGGCCCACCTATTACTGACAAATATTCATCTGCCAGATCTTTCAAATGCTCTGCTGAAAAATGAAAGATGTAAATGAAATAGTAGAGTGACAGATTGGAAAATAAAATTGGTTCTAACTTCTTAAAATCAATTCCTTCAAATTTTAAATAAAGCTCATATCCTAGTTTGTTTCAAACACTTCCACTTGAGCAATAGAAAGCATTTTTACTTGAGAATAGTGTGCAATAAAAAATTGCGTAATCAAAAAAACTGTTCTGCGGAAGTAAAAGGTGGGAGATTAATAGTGTCGCATCATAGAGAAGGACGGTCGTATGTTCAATGAACTGATAAAGGTCAAGAACTATTTCAGGTTGCTAACAGTTTTAAGAAAATCGTCACGACTTATCCAACGATGCAGACCAAAAACGTACCCAATCGAAATCTCGATGAAGCTGCCGTTATCACGTTAAAAGGGAATTTTTAACCAGGGCAGCTCAATACCATTCATATTTTTCAATAAAGTATTAATATTTATTCGTTCATTTGGTGTCACTTTTCATTCATTGTAGTGGTCTTCTGCTGGCATCCTGATGACGAATGTGTTGGAGGAAGAGGAATGAATTCAAACTACGAATTTAGCCCGCAGAAACAGACGTAATAATGATAGATTAACCCGAGTTACCCACCTGATCGAATTTGGTGTCCGAGTCGGTGGAAGAGGTAGAAGGGGAGGACGGGCGTTCACCAGTGGCCAATTTCTCTTCTTTGGCAGTGTTGGGCGACATTAAGCTCACCTGGACGATCACGTAGGGTGTCTCCGGGGGACCCAACTTGGACAGGGCAGCGCCCACATTGAGCGAGAGGAGGTTGCATTGAGAAGGAGGATAGTATGTCGTACTTTCGTTAATCTAAGGAAGAGACCGTGGAAAATCGGGTTTACAGGACATTAGGGGAGCTAAGGGCTCTAAAATGCACGTTTCAAGGTAACTGAAACAAGCTCATGCAGTTTTTCAGAATTAACATTAAACAACTAATAAAAGCTTACAAAACTGTCCTTATTTATTTGAAGTAATCATCATCACAAACTGTAATCCTTTAACAACGCGACACAAGTTAGCATTCAAATAAACATTGTCAAACATCTTACCTCCAGAGGCCAAGAAAAAGTCTGGCCGAAGCCACCTACTTTCCACCTCAACTTTACTCCATCATCAAGCATCAACTCCACTTCGCATGTGATTGCAAAAGCCAAAGGTGATAGTCATTACTTGGACTACCATCAACATGCAATATGCCACGCCTCTCCACAGACCGCACACATCTGACAAAAAGCCTTCGCAATGGGAAAAAGTTCCATACAACCAGATGGACCCGTACTGAGAAAGTGTAAAACACGCACCAATGGTTAAAGTAAATGCGATCTGTTACTTTGTTCCTATTAAGCAGGAATGGGATGCAAAAAAAAAGTGTGAGGTGGTTGAATTTCATACTCATCTATCAAATAAAAGAAGTAGATTAAATAAATAGTAGGAAGGAGTAATGATACGGAAGTTTCCCTCCTCAATCCTCGGTTATTTGAAATTTGTACGCATTTTTCCACTGCACAAATAGACGCCTACCAACACAAACGGTAAGTGCTATTCACTCACAAGCCTGACGCACCCCCGAGGTAGGAGACGAGCGAGGGCGGCGGCAGTGAAGGACGCGACTTTGGGTTTTTCTAGTGGATGGAGGATGACCTGATTGCCGATGCCCAGGTAGTAGACAAGTCGCAAGAAGTACTCCTCGCCTACGCATTTGTAGAGGTGGGACAGTAATCGCATTTGACTGTAAGAGAAACCGACCAACTTAGTCATACACTGACCTATTAATTTACAAAAGCACAGAGCAAGAAAGAAATGGCACTTGTCTATAAATAAAGTCACCAAAGTTACCTGAACAGACTTCAAAGTTAACACATGAGTTCCAACTGATAGCAGTAAAAAGCAAGCCCCCATAATTGTCCCCTTTTGTTTGTCTAATTGAAGCATAAATGCAAACACAAAAGTTGTTCAATCTATCTTCAGCTAGCGTGAACCCCTTAACTCCATGGCACAGGTCACAACTCAAAGGTGGTCTTCTCAAGATAAATAACATTCTGAAGAAGAGTAGACCGAAAAATGGCTTAACAAAAAAGGGCACAACAATGATGAAGGCGCCGCGCGAGCACAATGACGGTACCCGACGAAAGGGAACGTCGCAGAAGCAGTTTGACCAAACACTGATAAAGAAGCCAAATAAGTGTACGCACTTTTCAGAATGAAAAGGGGAATGAGATAGTTTGATGTGATTGACAAATGTGATGAAAAGGTAGATTGTGCAAACATCGTCCATCAAAACTATGATGTGGCGAGGTAGTGGTGCTCATGAGAGGTACAAAAACGGTGCATGCTCACCTTAAATGGGAGATTAGGGATGCCTTTAATCATATCCACAAAAAAAATAATACACTCGAAGGATAACGAATAAGATTTTAGATAAGTCACTATTCTCGTAGCACACTTAAGCTGGCTTGTTTAAGCAGGTGGGAAATTTTGGGAATAAGGCTTGGCGAAGGGAAGAGGGAAGAGAGGGAAGGACCTGACTTCAAAAAAAAAAAACAGTACGCAACCTTTCCGGCCAAAGGCCTACGCCAATTTGGTGCGTCGTAGTATGACTTCAACGGTACTCAAGAGTGCAACTACAACTCCTAAAATACCTGTGAGCTAAGGCACACGGCAATAAAGATAAGAATGGGATGAATTCACCCTACTTTAGCCTTTGAAGGACCATTTCAATAAAGACTAAACTTGCGACAGTAAACACCTTCAAATGACACTTGCCATCACAAATGATTAGACAGCAGAGGAATAGTCAGAGAAATTGCGACCTATAACAAAAGGTTAAAATAGATTACTAGATAAATGGCACTAAAATGTTGCACAAAGAAGTTGTGAAATCACGAAAATACCCAAGTTGATCCCAACAGGCAAAAAAGTATGCCTTAAACGGTAGGTAAGCGCATCAATTTACCATAAGCCATGCTTAAACAAGAGAAAGCTAGTTCTCAGGACAGAAGCAATAAGGTATTTTAATCTTCAGTAAAAGACTGAAAGGAAAGAGCGTTTAAAGTGTGAATAGCATGGTGACGCTCATGGAAAAGACTGAACACACGCCCAATTATTCTCAAATGCTTAATACCAGATGCGACTTTGAAATTTTTGAAAATGGGACAAAATTAGCCGCAACTAAATATCAAAAGCTCGAGGAACTCCCCGACATTTCAACGCCAAAATGATGAGTAAATTATCATAAGTGGCAAACGGGATTAATTTATTAAAAAGGGAAGCTAGAATCAAATCGTATCCCTCAAAACAGAGGTTGATAATAAAATGGTTAATTAGCTAGGCTAGAAAAAAAAGGAAAAACAGAACCACTTTCAATTTTGGGAAGGAAACCGAGCACTAAGACGCCAATCAGGAGTAGAGGGAATGAAATATATGCATGAGGCATCGCACCGATTTTTTAAGATTCTTGAGCTAAGGGACACATCGATGATCAAGAAGATGACTGACTTGACAATTAAGTAAATCTGTTTATGCCATTTCAACCTCAATGGCAAGAGCCACAATGGTAGAGTTAATAGCCGGGAACCCAAAGAGTTGGAGGGAGAGCGAGAATATGACAGGCAAGCTAAAGTCGAACCAGCAGTTTTATTTTAACGCCCTCAAAAAGGAATACCATTGTGGCAACACCAATTGTAATAACAGGAGAGCAGTGTCCCATTACCCTTAGCCGAAGTCCATGTCATACAGGCATGGGCCATTGTTTATTAGTGAGATATCTTGTAAACAAAGGCGCGAAACCCGAACCCACAGACAACTAATTGTATAAACTGAAGGCTTCAAACACACTACGACAGAGTAGTAGCAAGCTAAACAAAACAAACTTTTCAAAACTGGACATGGGCGGGCCAGGGACGACTTTTGAAGTAGCAATTTCCAGGCCGTCAGTCCTATAAATCATCAGCTTGTGGAATTTTGAGCTTCTGCAGGCTCCCCTAGGGTGTTTCATCCTTACAAAAGAAAACCCTTCCACAAAGAAGCTCATTTTGGGTACTAGTTTAATGCTAGAAGTGCTTAAATTCTGCAGCAAAGGACATTTACGACAATGAATGCAATTTTAACCCAGTGAAAATTCATTTTTCTCACAAGCAAATCCATAAGTCTCGGTTTGACTTTAGTGTCTTCTTCATTGTTATAGCACTTTCATCTCTAATGGCAAAGTATAACTTGACAAAGAGATAGAGCTAGTAGAGTTCTACAACTTCGGGACCAAACCGGAAATAGGCATTTGGGGAGGAAAAAGTGAAAGAAAAAAAGCATGAAGCAGCTCACACAGCCATCTCGACCTCAGGAGTGCCATCAGTCCAGCCAAGCTCGGAGCCCAGTGTGAGAGTGGTGGGATCAACGGTGTTGATGGCGCCCAAGGGAAGGCGCGAGGTCCCGCTCACTACTGTGTCGCCAGAACCACTACTGCAGCCCAGCAAGAGACCGTTCTTGCGCTCCTCCGCAAACACCTCATCTTCGTCCACGGGGGCACTCTTTAGGTCCACTGGGGTCCAATTACGACCCGCCACACGCAACAGCCACGTGAACCAAGCGTGCACGCGGTAGTACACCTAGAGGAGAGTGAAGTTTCCATAATGCATCAAGCCACATTATTTCAAACTTTGAAAGGAAGTAAGCACTGCAACCGACCGATAGCTTTGACCAAAAACGCAAAATTTTTTGCTAAGCATGCAGAGGAAGAAGTTAAAATAAGTGGATTTGATCGTGCTTGGGAATAACACACTGGTTGGTGGGTCAAATGCGCAACAGTATCGAGAAAAATTAAGCAAAATGCGAACCATAGTAAACTGAACACCCGATCTACTAAGCGCATACAACTTTGGCGGTCGCCCGAATCAGAAGGTAGGCATAATTGTTTCTGAAGGGCTTGCACTAATCCATGAAACAAATATCCCCATGTAGCTTTGATGTATTTTTTGAAGAAGCGAAAAGTGAATGGAAGAACGCAATTCACAGGTATCAAAACGTATCAAGGGGGACAATGATTTTGTACGATGAGCAACTGTTAGACAAGGATCCATCGAGGAAAGACCAGTAATAAACAAAACTCCTCCAAATCGTGACAGTTGTAAACATTGGAAGTATGATGTACATGGGACCAACGAAAAAGGCGTTGCCAACGGCAAAATGGGATATCACGCTACAGATGAATCTTTGGGCCATCACCTGAGCGCTAAAAATCCGATGATGGTCTTGAATTACAAAAGAGTATAATCGAACAAATCTTATCATAGCCTTGTAGGGTGTAAGGGGGAGGAAAGTGGGGATTGAAGATTATTTTTGATGGGTAGTACCGAATTTTCACACCCACGATCGCATAAAAAAGTAACGCGAAACTTGATCCAACAGCTTCGTAGCTAATTCCCTATGCAGATAGGCAGTGATTTCAGCTTCTGAGATGGCAACAAAGGTTATATAGGAAGAACAAAAACACGAAGGGGAACCGCACGAACTGTAAATGAATAATGACACTAGGCATAAAGTGAGCCCGGTCAAACGCGGAAAGAATATGTGGTTGTGGAAGAGAATTGAGGCAACTGGCTGATTATATCAAAATTATTTGCCTGGAGCGTTTGAAAGGAATTTAGCACAAAGGTTTGCCAACTAGCTACCAACTTCTAATGATCGAAATGCAAAAAAAGACTTGCATAACTTTCGGAAATAGAATTAGTTATGGAAAGATCAAAAGAAAACCTAAGAAGTTGCACGAACCATCCTTAAGGATAGCAGTAAACTTAAATAAAGAATGGAGTTTGTGGGGCGAAAGTAGAGTTACCTTGACAAAGCTTCTCCGTGCAACACTACACTGCCAGCATACATACGATGGCAAGACATTAAAAGGAATTAGGAAAAACGATACTAGACTGCTCGTTTTATCAGAGGGTGACGAAATTTAGAAGTAACAGTGAAGAATGTCAAGAGTATCAGCGAACACACCCCCAATTCCGACAGTAGAAGTTGATGCAATTTACTTACGGCTCTGCTTAGTCATAATTGATCACGGACTAACTAGTGGGGCAGCGAAATTGATGGTTTGATATTCAAGGAAAAACCCTGACGACTGCCTGAAATAATGGATCAAATGAGAAGCTCATAGGGTCGATCATACGAGGTTTGTAAAATTGAGAGATTTGAATGAACCCACATTGAATGACAGAGCTCTCACAAAAGAAACAAGAAAAACCAAAGGCGGACATTTGTAAGTTGATGGAGAATGTTTAGAAAATATCAAGCAGAAAAGCATGGGAGAAACTTGTGTGGTAAAAGATCGAGAAAGTGACGGTAAAATGAAGCAAAAAAATTCGTCTTGACAATATTTTAGTTGAATAAACATCATCACAGGAGACGGAATCGAATCCATCAGCTTGTCAATCACCAATGCATGGCAGTGTAACATTTCTGGAAGGAGCTTTACATTTCTGTCCGAACCGAAGTAAAAAACAACCCGAACATAGTAAAACCAACATAAAACGTGTAAAAAGTCATGCGGGTGTGAAAGAACGCAAAAGGCAGAAGCACAGCCAAACACGCCATCACTAGCCTTCCTACCCGAAAGGGGGAGACTTTGACAAGGACCAGGAGCCTCAACACCGAACCAAAAATTTCTCCACCTCATAGAGCGATCGATGACAAATTTCGAATAAAGAAACATTGACAGTCAAGACAAGAATCACACAGAATCATTCGTGAAGTGCTTTCGGGTGATGCAACGCTATCACCACTTTCAAAGCGACGGAGGGTGAGAGAGCAGACAAAAGCACAGATGTTTTCACGAGGCTGCATAAATACCCGTTAGACACTGAACAATCAGATAACCCAAGTTAGCGATCAATCAAGAACCCATAGATAAAATGGTATTTAGAATAATCTAAATTAAAACCAGATTTTGGAAGGACACAAAGTCGAGAACGATGTGATTTTGGCTATAAGAGTGGGTCTTTGGAATGCAACAGGCTCCAAACATAGGAGTAAAATAGCGCCAGCAGGCAATATGCTAGTAGCTTAAGAACAGCGACTGCCCGTATTTAAGTGTGCTTATACCAGCATAAGAAGAGAAACACAGGTACAAACGAAACGTGCAATAGCATTATTCCCCAACAACTCAAAATCAAAAAGCAGAAACGATGGAACATCCATTTTCTCTCCCTATGCACAAGCGGAAGTCATAAATTTGACCAGAAAGTAAAATAAAATGAAAATAAAGGCACAACAGTTGAAATGAATTACGAAGCCAAGAAAACATTCACCGAAGGCTAAAGGAAGAATAGAGTAGTTCCCAAACCAAATATTAGTACGCAGACTAATGGATCAAAAAGCACTTTTAGCAAAGTACCGCGGGTGAGTCAGAAGTCTCAGTGTTTATACATTATCTTTTGCGTAAGCATGGCGCATTCACTTCAAGACCTGGTAGGCGTTTGACGAAAACAGTAAAAGCAAGCATGGAAAATCAAAATGTTGCCCAAATTATAATCTACCCAATGAATAACACTCCCCACCTTAAGGCAGTTTTATAAGGGCTAAACAAGATAGAGGCAGGGCGCCTGGCAGATCACAGCAATTAATCAGTAAATGGCATTCGTGGCTAAGCAATGCTCTCAATTAAAAAGCAGGAGGCATGCAGAGCAGTACAGAGGGGGAGGCGCAAAAGGGATGAGGTGAGCAATTCACCGCGCGTCATGGCACTTGCGTTTCATCTTTGACAGGGCAGCACATCTCTAGGCTCGAGGTATGAGTCGAATGCTACGCCAATTTTCTCAACCATGCTAGAGAAGAGTCATGTACCCTGAGTCTTGTAGCCTTCAAACACTCAATGGGCACTGCGCTTAAGCTGCTAAAAAAACCAACAATTCCGGTGTATATTCACAACTACATCTGAGTTTATGTTGCAAGTTTCACGATCTTCTGAATGTCAATGGATCTGAAAAATGATGACACCTAGTAACTTAATGATAATCTGTGGCAATACATTAATAGAAAGTTTAAACGAGTAGGTAATGGAGAAATAAGCCGAAGGAAGACGCAAATGAGACAAGAGACCAATTTAAGAACGTCCAGACAAGACAATTCTTTCATTTCGATGAATTACAGAGCATACATCCCGCATTCATACACATTACACTAAGTTTTGGTTCCACAGTTTTCGGCTTTGAAACCAGCCAAATACTCAGCACAATTGTAGAACTAACTCCTTTCGACATTAAGTGTGCTTGTAACCGATAAGAGGCAGCTTAAAATATGCCCCAACAGCTGAAATACATGAGAACGAAGCGACAGCCAAATTATATTTTTATAATGTACTTAAAAAACCAAAGATGATAACCAACTAAACCAGGCAGTTGATACCTGCCTAAACTGCACCTTTCATTAATCACTAGACACCGATCCGTATAGCTCAAAATGTGGTCCAACAGCTGAGTTTACTGAGAATGGAATAGTAGTAAGATCACATTTCAACATGATCAAGCTTTTTGAGCAAATATGCTGATAAATGATGGGGGAGAAAGATGAACTTTCCATGGATTGATAAAGATGAGAACCGGATTTTGACAAATGGCAAATAATGTAACAGAGAGCAAGTGCGCTTCCACGCAGCGGCAGGCCCACCTGCTCATCTTTTGTAAGTTCGGCGAGAGATCGAACTTCAAACTCAGTGATGCGCATGCCCCTGAGTTTCCTAGTGTTGGCCTGGCTGGAGAGGGAGAGGGCAGAGCCTGCAGCTACTGCCTGACTGGAGAGAAGAGCTGGCGCACCACGACCCGGTGGAGTGGTTGAAGTGTTGTGGTACGCCAACGAGGAGGAGGGTGGTGGGGTGCGACAGAGGCGCAGCGGGTTGGCACCTGCCGGAGGTGTTGCCGAACGCGCTGCCGCCGCCGCTGCCGCTGCCGTGGACGCCGCCGTTGTCGATGAGGCACCCGACGAAGTCTCTTCCTCATAGACTCGGTTCGCAGCTTCCTGCAGTCGCTTCGCCATTGTCCGAAAACTCTTCACCTGCGGCAGTAGACAACGGCATCGGAGCACCAGTCTTGATAAGATTGACTTGGTGTAGTAGAATGACGCATGAGTGTGTATTTAACTACGTACACCTTTTCAGTCCTACGCTACCTAGTCCCTAACTCTTTTTTATAAATAATAAAGCTATTTTTTCACACATTTACGGACATAAATCGGTCATCAAATAGGCAACAGCATTGGCGAAGATGCTCTAAAAAGATTGCAACAAGAAGACACAAGACCTACTTCATAGTGCTTTCAGGTGACTAGTTCCACAGGAAGTAGCCTTGTTCAGTCTCATACTATTTACCTAATAAGTCCTACTCGGATGTAGTTTACACAGCAGAGGATGTAACGTTTAGGAATTTTAAAGAAAGGTATGACAAGTATGACTACTAATGCAGCAAACAGCATTCATGCCGTGGGAAACATTCACAATTTTTCCGTCCCATGTGACATACGGAGGAGAGGGGCGTTCAAGTGGAGAGCCAGAGACAAAACTCAAAGCACAAAGAAAGATATAGCGCTAATGAAATGTGGCTGTGCTCATGCGCGATTACTGTGGAATACCTCCTACATGTTTGTAGTGAAGTCCTGTATAAACCTTTATGGCTTACAGCATCATCAGTGATTAAGATGGTGCGTTGTCCTCACACACTCAAGTGAACCGAATACAGGAACCTACCACAAAAGGCCAGAGGTTGAGCAGAAAAACCTGGTTCCAGGAGATGAGTAGGAAGCTGTATTTGACCTGAAAGCCTCGAGCCATCGAGTCCTTGATGAAGAAGTTGTAACTGATCACGTGTCGGTTTATATCATCGCCGAAATACACAGGCCCCTCGCGACCCGGAATGACCTATGCGACCAACGCCAACTGACGAAATACGCGCTACTTAAATGGCAAAGTAAAAAGAAAGGTATTCAAAGCGTACCTCGCAGGAGAGACTACGCATGCAGGCTGTGCGAACGGCTTTGAGGAGTTCCACATCGCTGGGGAACTGAGTGGAGACGTAGTCGGTTTTAGCGGAGAAATCGTGGCTCACGAATCCGATTTCGTCGCGTGTTATAATAGAACAAGCACGACAAGATGTAGAGGCCTGCATCCGAGTGGTGGTGTCCTGCACAGCTCCCGTCGACTGAGGTGGAGCCGTTGAGGTGATGAGATCAGCTGAGAGAAGTAGAATGAAGGAAGGACCGAAAGTGAAGAAATTTCCGACAACAGCAGCACTACTGGCTAAGCAGTGACAAACAGCCTCCACTACAGCAGTTGCCGACACATAAAGACATGTCGCAGACTAGGGATGAGAAGTGAGGCATCTATGCCATCCAAGGAATAGTCATTGACAGTGTTGGTGGTAGGTCACTACCGTCAAGACGCAAGCGATGAAGGGAAAATTATTCTTTCGCAGTCTATCACTGCAAGGTTCGAACATACGATACAGAGAGGATCCCCAAGTGGCCTAAATCTAAATACAATCTAGGACAGCAAGGTAGAACGTGGAACTAAGAAAAGAGTAAAAGCAAGAACAAAGAGCTACTGACTTATCCGCCTGGAAATGAGCCTGTGATACTGCTCTTGATCTAAGGCGTAAAAAAAGTAATCAATAAGGTACACAACAAACTTACCGCATCTAGGTAGGGAGTGGAAATACCCAATTGGGATCGAAGTGTTACAAGGAAAAAAGAGGCAGACAAAGATGGAAGAAATAAACAGGAGTCAATGTTGGCCGTTTTAGATGAGGATTCACATTGAATTCGAATATTGTGATCATTTGGAGGCTCTGGGAGCATAGAATGCGTTAAGTCTAGAGATGACTTACAGAAGAGGTTGTGTGTCAACTGTTCAGCCGGCCAGATTGTGCCCTCATGGGAAGCAGAGGTAGAGACGACGTGAAAACTACCACAGCTGGAAGAGGCATGCGGTGTACTCGCAGAGGTCTTGCGTGACGGCACCATTGGTATGACCATCTGACGCAGAGGTTGGGTGCACATTATGATGGCAGGTCCGTGGGTCTCGCAGAAGTGACAAAGCACAACCACTGCGTCCATCAGGAGCGATGACAGCTAGCTGTATTGAATCTAAAAGTCGTTAGAACTCTAAGTGGAATTATGAGTTGATCGTATGACAACAATACTTGATATGTACAATAATTGGATCAGTCACAGAAACCACCTGCAGACCAATTGGAAGGTTCCAATATTTATGAGCATGAATCACGCCGTCTAACAAAAACGTGGTTGGGACAGATTTCACTTGAGCATGCAGTCCTACCTACCGCAATCAAAAAAACCTGCGAATCCCTCCCACAGTTAAGAGAGTATATAAACACGGACTTGGCTCCCTTTGCTACCGAGACACACAGACAAACAATTACTGCCATTTATAAGGAAAGTTTTTTCAATTTGGATCTGAAGGTAAAAAAAGGAGGGAAAATCAAACAATACCATCAGCGCTGGAGGAAAATGCACAAAGGAGAAAAATATGGAAGAAACGGCAGATTCACCTAAGTGCCGCAAAGTTTAGTGGGATATCAATATCTGGAGTTTCATTCCAAATATTCTCAACGTCTGCAACTTTACGCAATAACATTGAAGAAAGTATGTTTAGATTCACATTCATCATATGGTTAAGGTGCTATCAGTCTTAATCCTTTAAGGGACTATAGAAAAGCCTATTAATGTCTCAAGTTATCAGCATACCACCAATTGCTAATGAATATATTGCGTAATTTAAACGTCTCATGAAGCCAGATGCATAAATAACTTTAAGTTATGGAGTAATAGCAACTTTCAGTGCACATAAGCTGTGTCAGTTTAAAATAATGCGCAGTGTAGTGTAGTTCAGATAAAACGGAATACAGCAGCAAACTTTTAGATCATTCGCTACTTTTCAATGCAACAAACATGACAAACTTAAATCAAACGCAACCAACTGCATACGTAAATAATATCATGTAATTTTTGCCATCCGTAAGCAAAAAACAGTGATTTTGGATTATGGTGCTTTTTGAGTTTTCGATGCAAAATCAGACAGTAGAAAACACGAAGACACATACACCAATAGCATTCAAAATGCTAACTTCTCGCATACAGTACAGATCATATGGTTGTTCAAGGGGAAGTGAATGCGCCACCACAAACCACAACTGGAAGAGATTGGCAAAAGTGAAATGTGCTCGTGGCATAATGAGTGTCAAGGGCTTCAATTATTAAAGAAATTGTACATAGCTGAAGTAAAGAAGTGCGTTAAGGTAGGAAAGTAGCGCTTAAGTAACGAGACGACCAACCAAGAACGCTTACACACCAAATCATTTTACCCGCTTTAAAATTTGGCAGTTAAAAAGCTTTTATTGTTAATTTGCGAAATGGTTTTATAAAAAATTGTAAGCTTTATGCTTTGAAAAATTGCAATAATTATTATTTTAAAAAAATACTTGCCTAAATTTTTCAAATTAAAAAACACTTTGGTGCATTTAATACGTACTTTAAAGCTTCTTAACAGTGTGTCTGCCTAAAAAGGTGCATTTTACATGCCTTTTTTAAGCCTAAAACATAGATCTACGTACATGTTCTGGCAAGCTCAACGGCACTTTCATAATATCTTTTGATTTGTTTCATGCCCATTACTGTAACGTCCCGAATACATAAGCACATATCCATGTACCATAGTGTATGATGTACATGCTTAGCAAACAGAAAGGGATTGAGCTACTGTCGTGGCCCAGTGGCCCTCACCCGGCATGGGTAGCATGGCTGTAACACTTTGTTTGCTCAAACTGCTGTTTTCGGTCACTCGGATGGCCATATAGTACTAGCCGGTGTATCGGCCTTCGGGCAGTCTTTGATGGATGTCTGTCTGACAAACTTTTAAGGTGTGAAAGAAGTGCATGTGCTACGGGTGGGCGAATGCCTTACATCCCATAACAGAATGGCTGAGATTGACGTCCATCTCTGGCACCTCCCTCGCCCTCGTGTTCTGCAAGGAAGCTACTAACAACCGAAGCGACACTAGCCGTGAACTCCAAGTTCATTGGAACTGCCAAGAGAGATCAACGGCATTGTGGTCAAGCATCCTCCGTAAGCTCTCTCTCTTGTTATTTGGCAACTTGCCTATCTTCGTCAAAAATACATGTCTACAGATGTAGAATGTGCAGGGCGCCATTTGATAGCATCGTATTTTGCTTTGCACACTTGGATCGCGTGCATCCCGTTCCTATGAGACCCGATCGACCCATTTGCTCAGGATTCTACGATACCCTCGAGCTTCTTCTACAGCATCTAAAAAGCCTGGAATCACAATGTGATGTTTGTATCCCGATCCATTCGAAAACTTAGTTTTTGTACCCCCATCTTTCACTGGGCCGCATTATCATGGGAGAGGGGGACTAAGATATGCGTATTTGCTGCACCGAGTGCTACGCAGAATTGATGGTACTACAAGAAGACATGCGCTCGAATCTCGATGGCTTGCACGGTTAGCTCGTGGGTGCTTCTCGCAGCATTGATTACGTTGTGGTAGCTGACACTGGGTGCTGACCAAGGGGAGCGTCGTGGACGAGGCTCGAAAGAAGGGAGGGTTGTGTAATACTTTGTTTGTTTGAACTGCCAGTTTCGGTCACTTGGGTGGCCATATTGTACTAGCCGGTTGGTCAGCCTTTGGGCCGTGCCAACAGTCCCCAAGCCCTCTGTTTCCAGAACAAATATTCTGTCCCAGTACTGTGCCTTCTTTTACCTTAAAGGGAGTCTCAGGACGCTACTATGGCCAATCAAGCAACCGCATCTGAAATTAGAGGTGACGATATCGCATTCATGTTCAACGCTCGAATCAAGACCTCAAACTACACTTTGAAATTGCAGCTAATTAAAACAAATTTAAGAGTTAATGTGGCTGCACTTATTGTTTTCAAGCACACCGCCCCGGTGTTCCCTTGAAGGCAAAAGTTTTTACTGGGTCCCGGCAGAATATGTGTTGTCGACAGATTACTCGACGAAAGTATAATGGCAGAGCCCTTAAGTGATCCCTTTACCAAAACTGAAATTTAAACAGCATACGAGCACACAATAGTAGGCGTCTGGATGTGTATTTTGAGCTTGCAAATACCGTCCATTTACAAGTAATAAAACCCATCATAAATTTTGTTTCTTCCTGCTTCCATCGGGTGACAATTCGACTTAGCAGCTGACTGTTGGTGCGATTCTATTGACCAAGTATCAACTACCGTCTTTGTACTGGTTACTCTTTTATAAGTAAGGCTAATTAATGCAGAAATTCATTGCTTAAGAGAATTGGGGATTCAAACTAGTCTTTCTATTCAGCAGCTCAATTGGCTTAACTTATGTTAATTCTGGAGATTCTAAACAGCCACTTCACTCTGTGTGAGTAACTATGACTCCCTTCGATGCCTTTCTGGGAGTTGAGTCAAAGTGATATCAATTGCCTTTGAGTGGCCTTAGTACCGATGCACCAGATATAACGGACTTCAAGTCTTCGCTTTGGGAATGATCAAATAATTCGTCCTTGTAAACAGTAGTTCAGCAAAACTTAGTCCCAATACACTTACTATAATGATAATTACCAACAAAAGTGCTTTAATTTTGCAACTTCTTAAGCTTTCGCGAACACTTTTAAAGGTAAACTAACATTGACTTCCGAATTGTCAAATGCGATGGCAACTCAGGTGAAGTGAAAGTAGTGTTAGGTATAAAGCTATCAAAAGTCTATAGTAATTATTTGAATGATTGAGTTGTTGGCTGGGAAACTTTACATTGTACATTAACAAGAAGGTCTTGCAAAGACATGGATTCAAGGTTAAAACATTCACTGTAATGCTTTGCATGTTCCTTTAGCTCTGCCTATGCCTGTGCAAGCACTTGGGTTCCCGCAAATTGTGCTCTCGCCCAGCGGCATGGCCTCTAAGCATTTCAGTAGCCTCGGGTCGCCCGTATATCGGCAGTATATCCACTGTGATATCACTATGGCCTCCTAGGGTCTCAGAGGAGATTCAAGACACTAAGTCAGATGAAATCTTGGCAAAAAATTGCAATTCACTTGCAGACATTACGAGACTATATGGTGATTCGGAGGCGATTTTTACGATTCTTTTCTTCAAGTCACATCACAAAAGTTAAAAACATTTTCTCCCAGATCTAGCCACTGAAATCTAGGGTTTCAGTGTAGGCAAATGAGTGTGCAGAAAGGGTGTACACGTAAAGAAAAGGTTTGACTGACTCATTACTTTGTGACTGGCTTCTGCCACCGATTCAGAACACGACACAGATGCACAGTCTTTGGTGCGTGAAGGTCACCCACTGAATTGGTAAAGGAGGTGAAAGAGAAGCACTGGTTTGCAATTCACCGATTGGCGCTCCAGAAGAGGGTGCCGTTTGTTAAATACTAGCCACTAGAATCGCCAAACGATACAATTTCCCGCTTTTAGCACACTCACTCAGCCGCACACCACCAGGTAAGTAAAACTTACTTTACTGACACAAAAAATATGTGTTGTCACTTGACCCTTGAAATTGCAACTTACATTTCTTTTTCGGTAATAAGCAAATACAGCAGTCAGATGAGCATTTAATGCAGTCTGAATGCAGGCAATCCTAATGCAAGTCTAAAGTGCTGGTAAAGGGGAAAGAAGGCTGACTTAATGATTGAGGAAGGTAGACAGTGGAGTTGATAAGGTTTTTTGCCCTAGAAATGAGCGTTTCTGCGAAAACTGGTAAACCAAAGCCTCCAGCAAAGCAGTAAGTCGGTTATTTCTGTCTATTTAATGAAAATTTGCCAATGGAGATTGCATTTTGGAGAAGGGTCTGGTTACTTTTGAGGTAATTGCGGTCAAATGACCCTGGGATGAGGGCACTGTCCCATTGCAAAATTAGTGGGCAAATGCGCTTGATTTTTTTTTGAATAAATTTGGGCAGGTCTGAGTTTATCCATGCTTTAAATTGATGGGCTAAGTTAGGGCATTTATGAGGGTCATGAGGTTAAATGTGGCAATAGTCAAAAGCACTTGAAAGAAAGGGACAATCTCAACTACACAGTAGTCAGATCTCACGGCTTCTCCTGAATGCTTCGACTCAAATAAGCTTAATAACACGAGTGTGATCCCTTAGTAAATGACCAATGGGATAGTAAAAATTGTGAATTGAGTCCATCATTCAATGTGATTTTACACTTTAGGTTCTGCTAGTCCAATTTATAATGCTTAATTATCTCATTTAAACTTTGTTTGGCAATAAAGTAAATACAATTGCGGTTTGAGTTAGTGAGTAAGAACAACTCAAACCGTGTAGAATGAGGAGATACGACTACAAGACATCCACTGACAGGTCCATTGGCGATACTTAAGTATGTTGCCATCGGTTACTGTAGGCCAGATGTCAAGGAGGTGGCGCTGGAAACATTCAAGTCGATGGACACGGATAAATCGGGCCGGGTGAGCTTCGCCGAGTTCAAAGTGGCCATGGAGAAGAAGGGAGGGCAAAAACTGTCGATGGCTGCGCTGAAGGCATTTTTCGACTCATTTGATAAGGACAAAGATGGAGAGCTAAGCCTCGAGGAAATTGAAAACCTTGTACTGTGAGAGTTCATTGACATATCTTCAAACTTGATAAACGTTGAATGCACAATTATTTGATTCATATTTTATTTCTCTCGACAAGAGGATGAATTGAGTAAATTCATATAACGGTTATTTAGCTAGAAGTTGGTTGATACATTAAAGAGTGACTCAACAATAGTTATAATATTTCTGAGAACAGGGATGATGGCTGTGAATTCGATGACTGTGGAAGGATGAAAGAATAAAAGAAAACGCCAACAATATCGTTTTACTCAACACTATTGCCCATGAAACCAACATGTAGCCGGTGTCAACGGGCAATTAGCACTCAAGGTACTGGAATGAACGCTTTACGTAAAGCCAATTCACAAGAGTTTTATCCACTCAAAAAGAAAAGCAGCATTGTGCCAGGTTTAAATGTCGTTCTAGAATGGAATAGTGGCTAAGGTTATAGATACTAGGAAAATTCTATCTGAAAAGTGACAGTAGCAGCCGTTCGGAACACAAGGATTAATTTAGTAGACTGCTATTTCCCATCCATTGGGATGGAGCCGCCAGAGGTGCTGGTGGGCAACTCTGTGCTCTCGCCAGTGCAATCACCACTTCTGCTCTCACTGTGTTGAGCACAAAGCAACGCTCCACCTCACACTGTTCTCATGGGCATTAAAAGTGTCCCGTTGCGAAATAAAAAACGTTGAGTGATTGGCAGTCGAAAAGCTGCTCTTAATCTTAAGCACCACAAACAGTGGTTTGGCACATGTTTGCTGAAATATGTGTATATTTGACGTGTTTGTTTGCCTCAATGGACACTCCACCCTTTGCAGATTCGAAATTCACTCGATGACACGTTCTTCTATCCAATCCGCTCAAGATCCAGCTTTCCCATGCATTGACAATACATCGACCTTTGTATTCGTATGCCATATCAAGACCCTAATGTCAATTTAGAACCTTACAGGTACTGACAGTGAAAAATGAGTAAATTCACTACAGGAAATAGAAAATACCGTTTCATGGATAAATGTAACACCGCTGTGTACGATTAATACTGGTGAAGGTGTAGTCGCACAAGACAAACATTTTGGCCGCATCGATAAACAATTAACAACTAACCAACAAACAGTTCCATATAATACTAGCAAAATTTATAAAACAAGGTTAAAGCATTTGTAAATGGTTGCTTCAAAAGTATAGCGGATCTCAATTTTAAACATATTTATACAAGACAAGTCCTTTAGAAGCGAAACACCACACGTATCGTTATTTAAAACGATTTCTGAAAAATCAAATTGAAAAGTGGCACTTGATCAGCTCCGATACATCACTGTTGAAAGTTTTACGTTGAACAAAGATTGTAATGCGTGTAGAGGCAGAAACTAACCCTGGAGAAATTTGCGTAACGGTAAACTTAACTCGTGGATTTTGTTCACACTTTTAACTAAGTGATGGCAATTAAAAGCTGAATGAAATATTGTTGTTGCATGGCATTCCGTGATAGGGCAGCTTATAATAAGTGGTAAAAATCTTTTATGCCGCAACATTATACAATTGCGCAGCAATGATAAACGCGGCTGTTTTGAAATGTCAACCGCTGACATACAAACAACTACTGAATATGCACCGTCGGATAAAATTGGCAGTGATAAGGTTTGAAAACATCAAAACCCAATTACAATGCAGACCAAAGGCCATTCACTTTCAAGAGCTGATCTGGAATTTGCTCTCTATGACATAGAAGAAACTATGGAAGGGCTTAAAATTTCGTCTAAAACGGTTGTGTGCAGTTCTAAGTTTGTAGCCTTTTTCTTCTTGAAACCAAGGCAGTTTCATTACAGACATAAACATTCTACAATCATTTAAGAACCTCCAATTCATTAATCTTTCATCAAATCTAATATCTGACATTTCACCGCTTCTAAACCTGACACTTGTTCACGAGCTGGACTGTTCGTCGAATCAAATAACGCAGATTCCCAACTTTTCTTGGCCATTTCTAACAAAATTAAATTTAAGCAACAACAAAATAAGGAGGATCCCTAAAATGGCCTTCCCATCACTCCAAATTATTTACCTTAACAGTGAGTTACAACTTTTGAGTGAGGAAGATAACAGGAAACTAGTTATAGCTTATTTGTTTGCTATAATTTTTTTCAATCCTAAACGTTTATACTTTGTGTCCATTACTAATTTACTGCTGCAATGTTGGATCAGTCGTCAAATATTGTAAATTAAAACTTGAGAAGAGCAGCAAAGTTCACCGCGGTAACAAATTTGGGGTTGATAATGTTGACAAAAATCATTTATCTAGTTGAGATATCAGTTTTTAAATAAAAATTGTCGGTTCGCAACGTTAGAGCCGTGAGTTCGCTTTCTAATTGGTTTGTAATTGAAGAATAGTGCCGTTTCACTTTCCAGAACCACATCTTTTTTTAAGTGATGCTTTGCCAAATTAGTTTCGAAATGTTAGTCTGAAAATATTATTAAGCAATCACTGTGGCTATATACTCATTTTGTAAGCAAATACGTTACATAAACCTCATAGATACCGCCCAACGATAATTTAGGTAGTTTCAATTGCCAGAGGTTTCATCCAACTGGCAAAATTTCTAAGTTATTTGTGACCATTGTTTCTGCTCATATTATAGACAATTTAATAAGAAGTCTAGTTGATGAAAACGGTGAATGCTTAATCGAAGAGGACAATTTACCCGAACTCCATACGCTTGAGCTTCGACATAACAACATTAGAGCGGAACTGCCTAAGCTGAATCAACCCTTGCCAGAAAAGCAGGCAGCAGACTATCAAAAGTTTCTTCAAAGGATTGGGCTTTATCATATGGGACTAAAAATGCTAATCCTTCCAAAAAATGAGCTCAAGACATTGGCCTTGGTGTACAGACCACCGGAGAACATAGACAGTGATAAAGGCACGATTCTTAAGGTGAATCCATTTGGTTCACGCATGGGTCGACTGCCCAACTTAGTGGTGTTGCACCTTCGTGGAAATGGACTTAAGTCTCTCCAAGGCTTTACAAGGGAGGCTTTCACCTCTCTAAAGTACTTAAATTTAAGGTAAGTCATTTTTGCACTTTTGGATCATCTGCACAATATTTAAAGTTAAATTTTTAACAATCAGGGATAATCTCATAGCGAATTTGGAGGATTTGGAAAATTTGAGGGAGCTGGTGTCGTTGGAGCATCTCATATTAGCAGGTAAGTCTGTGTGCTTAAATGCCAATGGTGTAAAGGTGTTGTGCCATCTCGAGGGCTTTGACAGATCGGGTGCACCATACTGCTTACACGTGATGGACATTAGAAGATCATTTACTGTTTATTACAAAAGGAAGTACATTTCGTATTCGAATAACACAATTTTGGTATCTTTATGTGAGCTAGGCTAGGCTGTGTCGTGTGTTTCATGCCCTGGTCTTATTGATGCCTTTATTAGTAGTCTTCACGAAAACATATTTAGGGAAAGGATAGGCCTGGAGTGATCAGTACGCATCATAAGTGAATGTCACGCTTGAAGATACTCACATTAGCACCTGATTTTTGTATACGTGGTGATTATTTTGTAGGAACATCGTTTGATTGGGTAATGCGTTGTAGTGTGGATCAAAGTCTGTAGTATTTTAACATGTGATGGGTTCAAGAACTTATTTTTGCAATCAAACGGCCAAATTGTTTTCCCTAATAGGAAATCCGGTTGAGAGAGTGAAAAAATTCCGAATTGAATTGTTAATCCTAAATATGGGGTTGAGGAGAATAGACAAAGAGGACTTCTGGGCAGAGGATGTCGAGGAGGCCAAGTCCATGATGGCAAAGCGCAACAAGCCGGAGGAAGGTGGTGGGAAAGGGAAGAAGCCCAAGAATGCTATTCTCTCGTCAAAATAATTTTAATGTTTTAAAAGAAATGCGATTTTTTGCTTCCCACATGCTAATTTAAACGACTGCGAGCAGATTTCGAGTCATTGGGTGCTAATGGTGTATAATAGAGTGAAATTTCTAAAATATAAAGCATAATGACAAGTGGAGCATTTCTTCATGCTAAGTAATTATGGTCATAAATCTGGAAACCCCAAAAATTGCTTCGCCTACCTATGTGCTCGCATACCTCACACTCATTTCATTTATCCTCAGCAGGGATCATCGTAGAAGATAGGCTTTGGGAATGTTTACCTAAACAAAGATGCTAAAAAGCACTGTGGAATAGTTTTATTCACAGGAGAAGGCATCAGAGGCTTACCATTGTGCCAACGAAAGCTCTCGACTCATGTCCGACCCAGTGTAGTAGGTTAAATTGGATTGAATGAAGTAAAATTAAGAGTAAGAAGGCACAAAAAAGAGTGTGGATTACTAAAGAAGCAAGAGGGGGTGGGTGAAGAGAATAGAAAAACAGACATAACTATAGCAGTCCACTCGCTCAATTCGGTGGCAGGCTACGCTGCTAGAAATGCAAAGGAAAGTGGAGGACAGTGGAAAGTTGGAGGCGAGCGTGTGCATGGTTGGATAGATGAGGTGCTAGAGGTGAGATCGTGTGTTAGCTGAGTAAAGTAAACCGTAGGAATGGGAAAGTGAACTGGTTTATCTTGGTAAGTAACCTGTTGCTAAAGGAAGCACTGAAGGTCTTTTCTGTTAGTAATGGTAAAAAAAATTCCTGCTCGATAATGTGGATAGCAATGCTGTAAAAAGGAGTGGTAAAAGGACTAAGCTGAAAAGAAGGAAGTGCAACAATTTTCATTAGCAATGCGTATTTTCCTCCGAACAGGAATTGCAGCAAGCATGAACACTTGTAAAGCACATCTTGAGCTCGATCCTCTTGTCCAGGAAGTCTCTTAATCAAAATTCTTCGACACTTCGTCAGCCAGGTATCTTTGTCGGCTAAGAGGAGCAAAGTAGCATTTAAAAAAAATCTCTGTCTCCTTAGATAAATGTCCCTTTAAACATCGACTTCATAGTGTATCCGCTAGGTATTCTGCATGTCGTTACTTCTCTGTCATGGAGAGCACCGAGGACGACATTCATAAAAGGAGAGGAGGTGTGCGCTGCTATGCTGGCTTATTTGTTTAGCTCTCTGCTGTGGTTTATCGGGCACCTGAAGCTCCGCCTTTGTGCTTCCACTGGGCAGCATAAATATCTCCCAACTAATCAGCACGTCTGTAGTGAATGTTCTACAAAAGTGTAAACTAATTTGATGGGAATTTAATGGCCAACAGTGGCGAGGCTTAATAGTGGCGTGCATTCATTCTAACAAAGGTGACCTCAACTTACGAAGGCAAAGTACGAATTCTCAAATCTCATTCTAAAATGAATACTTTTATTTCATATTTAAATTACCTTTACCTTTCTGAATATCCGATTTATTTCCAATTTCGGTGAGTACTTCACTCCCTTGGTTTTCTTTAGGCTTGCACTGTCGTAGTGCAATGCGAGAAATTTGAATGATCAGTGCAGTGAGTAGTCGAATACCACGGAATGGGTCGTCTTGCTTTACTAGAATGTTACCAAGTGCCATGTATGCGAGCCGAGCTGTGCTGGCATTACTGCAAATCAACTGACAAAGAACTCTAAATGGAAGCAGTAAAAACAGTGGAATTACAACCCACCTTCATCACTGCAAGAAGGGTTGCAACCAGCAATCATGACAATTAGTCGCATTAGAAGTAAAAAAAAGTTGCGTTGTATTCAATGCTGTTAACTTTATGATACTTTAAAACTCAATGCTGTACCATTCCTGACAGATTTGCTTCTATGTTATAAAAATTTCACTTTGATCCCCTCTGAAGCCTGTAAGTTATAGTGAAGGAAAATGCGAAATCTCGAAAGCAGTTTTTCAAACAAAAGGTTGTGGTGTTTGAGACGCAGTTAACTTGATGTAATAGTCCAGGCGACAGCTGCAAAGGAAAGAATTACGTGTGATTGCACAAACGCAATTACATTCGCAATAGCCCATGCAAACTAGAGAACCAAACTATCGGAACTGTCTATTTTGATTGTGGAGCGTGAATTCGAGTAAATGTCATCGCTTAACATCATAGTAGTAAACAGCGTTTAAGTCTATATAGTGGCAAATCACATAGTAAAACGTGGGAGAAAACAAACTTGGGTATTCTCCAAAGCCATGGAAGCATAGCACAACGCTGGGATTACCGTCACATGCCACGGAAAAATTCCACTAAGCAATAAGAACTCAGAGACGTAAACAGGAATAACTTATCTAAGCAGAACCACAGCATAGATAAACCTCTTTTTATCCCGCTGGACCTTTGAACTATATTTTGTGCATAAGTGTGGATGTTTATCTGCACAGTTGCCTTGACATCACGCGGCCTTAGAAACAGTGCACATACCTGACCGTAACTCACCGCTCAACCCGAAAGGGGTTCTGCAAAAGTGATTGTTCAGTGTTTTTTACCAAGTGCAGCATGTACTTTTATTATCCAGAGTTGGTCAAATCGCACACACAGGGGATAGCATCCACCACGGCGGCTGCGACTGTACAAAGTGGTGATAAAATGTCCGGATCGTCGAGAAAAAAAAAGCGCTATGGGGAAGTGGCATTAAGTATCTGAATGTTGCTTTGTCCAACATAACTCACCTTTCAATCCCCTTTCCATTTCCTTGTGTGATAAGAACAATGCTTGAGGATTTGACGATCTATATAATAAAATGTGTTAGGTAAAATGTTTATGCAATCCAGCTTCCTACAAGGCTTTTTTACTCTCATCATGCGATAATCAAAGAGAACGTTCGAATGTCTATTTCTGCCTATAACCACAAACCACAGTGCCTATTAAAGTGTCCCTGACCGCAAAATTTGGTATGAAGCGGTCAGCAGGCATGTTGGGGAATCTTCCTCCAACAAACAGGGTGTCGGTGTCCCAGTCTAGCTCCAATGGATCCAACAAATAGCAAAGTGGAGGAATTAGGAAGTACTTAGGCGACTTTAAAAGTTTATTCGCGACAAACACTACCCCATTATTGCTAGCGAAATTAGTAGTGAAGGTGCGGAGAAATAGCATTAGGTAAATTTGTAAGGATAGCTAGCACGTTATCAATCCCCATTGCAGGCATAACCAAGCTCTAACCGAGCCCTATCACACGTATAAAAATCTAAAGCTATGTGGAAGAAAGCTAAATTTATGGTTGCCGAGAGGAACCGAAACGCAAGGAAAGGAATCTAAGGTGAGAATTCGAGTAACGCGTAATATTAGCTTCTTATTTTATCACGCTGCATTAATTTATGCTGGTAGTTTGGAGTGCAGCGAATGCAGATTAAAATTCGAGACCTTCGACAGAAGGAGGGATGGTACTCCTCGACTTGTTCGAACTACCGGTTTAGGCCACTTGGGTGGCCATCTTGTTCTGGCCGGTTGGTCGGCCTCCGGGCCGTGCCAACAGCCCCCGAGTCCTCTGTTCCCGGAATATGTATATTCTGTCCTAGTACTGCGCCTTCTTTTACCTTAAGGGGAGCCTCGGGACGTTACAAGCACAGTACCAAAGCATTAAAACGCCTTCTTTAAAGAGGCATACAGTTGTTGTGTCGTTTACTCCTTGCACTGCAAACTTCATGATGATCTCGAATGGGTACGGCAATTAAAGGTCCGATACTCTGTGGCGCCTTCTTTAGGAATAGGAAATTTGAAGTCTGCAACGAAGAGGATAGTGTGTGCTTAGTCAGGTTCAGTTCTGCTTTTCACCATAAGCTTCCAGTGAGCATGATTGAAAACCTCTTGTTTTACCGTTTCGGTTGGTGCATAGTGAACCAATTGTTCTTTTAATCAGCGTACAGCGCCCATCGATGACCTCCGCGTTCCGTATTTATTTTTTAGAATAATCATAACTTTCTATTTCCTACAAATAAGTAGGAAACAGTCAATTATATGGGCGAAGGACAATCAGTATAATGTAATTTAAAGGGAATAGAAGCGCAAATTAATGCAATTCCATACCACGACTCCATTTGGCTGAGAGACCATCGGTCCCTAACTCCCATTCTTTTCACCTATCACTCGCGATACTGACACGTTCGACTTAGCTAGTCATTCAAGGAGGAAGTGGTTTTACGCATGGTTAGCATTTAATGCACGCATAACAAATTTCGTCACAGCTCAAGAGTGCTGCATGCATACTTATTTCCCAAACTGCTCACCCTACTGGTACATAATATGTCTTTTAAATGAAAATTTTACCCTTAACGACTTACCCCGAATGAGAGTGAGGAATAGATTAAATGTGGCTAAGGCAAACAGGAAGACAGAAAAACATTGACTGTGGATATAACAGTCCGGAAGGTCTCATCACTGAAAGATTTTTGACACTCGCATCAAGATTCTTATTCTTTAAGCTGAATATAGGCATAAGTTTAAGAGAAATTTTTGGGCATAAAGATCTTAGCAATGCTGCATCACTCCAAAGAAAGAGCAGCAAGCACTCCAAAACTAGCCAGTCCAAGTTCTACATTTAAAAGTGAACCACGGATGGACACTTTTAACAGTCATTGTAGATTCCGACAACGAAGGAACCATTGTAGCGTGCCGAGACTTCTTTGAAGGTTTAAGGAGGCATAATACGAGGGCAGAATATGGACACATATTCTGTGAACAGAGGGATTGAGGGATGCTGGCATGACCCGGCGGCCACCCAAGTGACCAAAACCGGCGGTCCGAACAAACAAAGGATTACATAGCCCCTCTCTCCTTTAGAGCGTCGTCTCCAACGCTCCCCTTGGTCAACTTCTCGCGCCATCCGTCACAACGTAATCAGTGCTGGAGAGACACCCACGAGCTAACCGTGCCAGTCATCTAGATTGGAGCCCAACTGAGGCGATGCTTGACCACCACGTCACTGATCCCCTTCGGCAGTTTGACCGCACTTGGAGGTTCGTCCGGTTCGGAAAATATATTAAGAATGAGAGGTTCTGCCGAGTATCAGCTTGCCCACAGGGAGATGTTAGGACACCGGTCTCCTTAAGCAAGTATATCAAAGAAATCTTCACAAAGAAACGTTACCAGGTCGTTCACGGCAAGTGTCGCTACAGTCTGTGGCCAGCGGTGTAAATCGAAATACAAGTGCGTTAAGGTCAGGTTTGCTTTCCGCTGCCACCAATGTAGCGTCCCGAGACTTCCTTGAAGGCAATAGGAGGCATAATGAGGCATAATACCAGGCAGGATATATAGGTGTTCTGTGATCGGAGGGATTGGGGCTGCTGTCATGGCCCGGAGACTGGCCACCCAATTCAGAACAAACAAGTTACTACAAGCATAGCCTTTTTGCAACCTATAATTTTGCTGATTAATTAATTAACATAACCATTGCATATTTTCAGAGGATTCGGAAGATGCTCTTGACACTCAATGAAAGCTTTGTTCCATTGGTGCATGCTAGCTACTTTATCAGTGAATTAAGATGGCTCCAATGAATACCCTGTAACCATTGGTTTACTACTTCATTTTGATTAATTTAACACCTAAGATGCCATTACTGTGCTTCCGCTGGGTGACATAGCCATGAGCTCCATGAGCCCAGCCATTCTGACATCGACAATGCGTATTCTGCCCTAGTCTTATGCCTTCTCTAGACTTCAAGGACGACTCAGCGCTGCAGTAGTAGCAGCGGCAAGCAACCCGACCCTAAAGGACAATTATCCTGATTCATATGACTGAATGGTAAAGCTTAACGTCAACAAAGAACAGCCTACGCTGCAGGTAGGGGAATCTGTGGCTGCCTTTAAGAGAAGGGCTAGAAATGCCGTCTATCTTTGACAACTACTCCGATCCCGTGTTTTGCAGGAACGCTAGTAACAACTGAAGTGATACTGCAAAGGTATTATGCCCTCCCTGGCTTCTAAAGGAGCCGCAGGTTGCTACATATATTTTCGAAAAATTTTTCCCCCAACAAAGTGTTCTCCATTTTATAAATGTATATGTATTATTTCACGTACTCTTTTGCCTCCCAATGCCTAGTAATTCTAATGTGTTAAGTGATTTCAGTTTATTAATTTTTCAAAAGCAATATTTTCCCGATTACTTCAATTTCCATCCTGATTTCCACCGTTGGTTGACTAACCCCAGCAGGGTGAAAGAAGTGCATACACTAAGGATGGCAGAATAAGTGAAGACCCCACGTTCACTTCGACCACGTTCACTAGCCATGAACCACCTGGAGTTGTTTCATTACGGAGTTTCCTTATCCTATCTGCGTGACGGTTTTGATTAACTGAACTCATGACACCTCCTGCACTCCTCTAGCAGCTGGCTAGAGCAAGAACAGATATGACTGGGCACCTATGAAGTGCGAAAAACGTGACAAGAAGGACTAAAGGCAAAACTCTGGCTCAAGAAACATAAATCTACTTTTAGGCCAGTGTTACTACGACTAGCTATTGAACACGCGTATTGGCCAGCACAAGTCCTCATCTTTGAATCCAGTTCACAAACTGGACGAAACTCCATATCCAATTGAATTGCAAAGAGTGTTCTGTGACGTTGCGGTAAAGTGTCTCCCAACTTGTACAAAAATTTGATGACTGGCATGATTGGCACATAGATGTTTTCTTGCAGCACCGACTACTTTGTGTTGGCTGAAGCGGGAGGCTGATCAGAGAGAAAGCCGGAGATGACGCTTACAAGGAGAAAAGGGCTATGCAATGCGATTGTTGCTTGCTTAATACTGGGTTTCAGTTAAAGGTCACTTAGTCTGCCATTGTACCTTCCCACCTATATACGGGCAGGATGCCTATGCTCCCTACCCTCTCCAACGGTATCCTTTACCGCCACATTCCTCACGCCGCTTGGCAAGTCCAGGAGCCCCAAGCCTTTCTCTACACCGAATATATATATATATATATATATATATATATATATATATATACATATATATATATATATATATATATATATATATATACATCCTGCCCGGGTGTTGTCTTCTTCGAGGAGACCCACATTTTAAAATGCACTAGGTTCTGGTTGTGTTGACGCCTCTCGCCTGAAGCGTACATTCGAAGCGACATAAGTCTTACACTCTAATGAATAGTTGAAAGTCGGATTATGGAGATGGTGTAGGCTTTGTGGAAGATCAGGAATCATGTCCTTTTGACAGCTTAATGTTGACATTCTCACTTGGTGCTAAAAAGATTTCTTAAACGGAATACATGAGAACGAACCACTAGCTATTCTCATTAAAATGGCTTCTTTTATTGGAATAAATATTGTTGAGTCCCAAGACTTCCCTGAAGACGATAGTCGACAGAAGTCACACTTCCAGTCCCCATTAAGTCTGTACTGATCCCATTTTATCTAAGATAATAAATGCATAGCAAAACAGTCGGCCTGTTCGTGTCGGGATAGTCATAGAGACGAGGAGGTGAACGTGAGTAGGGCTATGAAGTCTTCAATAAATCAGCACTATAAATCGTGAAATGCATTATCGGAGGCCGCACATTGTTTTTGTAAAGCAGTGTCTTGTACGGTAATAATTTCCATCGTGAGCAATATTTTCCAGAATTTAAAATTTTAGTTGATATGGTTTACTGCAGGCATGAATTTCACAACTGCAAAGTATATCTGTATAATTCTATTAAAACCTTTAAAATCAAATAATTGACGTTTGAAAAGCTGTGAACGAAATGACTTCCAGTAGTATTGGAACACATCCTTTTAATTTATTCTATTCATGCCAGATTGATATTCCATAATAGCTACTTTGTTTCAAGCTCCTCTAATTGCGGGCTTTAACGAACCTTTTGTAGTACAAGTCATAGCTATTGTTATTAATTCCCTTAGCGTTTGACCCGGGAGCGTTGATTCCACTTGCTCTATCGTGGGGCGCGTATTCCAAGGACGGTGGCGATGTTGAGGTTCGGTTCTTTCGGCAGGCCGGTTTTTTTATTTTATGAGTGATTACTCTTATTGTGTTGTTCGCTCTCTGAGATTTCGATGGTGTTCCACGGTCATTACTACACACTGGTATTGCGCATTGGGAAAGTAATAAGCATATTTCCGCTTTTTTGAATTGGTGTTCAGACCGGTTAGCCAGAATCCAAATTACTTGTAAGACTTTGGCTCTTGAGGTGAATGCATTTGTTAAAACTGGGATGTTTCCTGTACGATTCCTTATTGACAGGATAAACTGTTGCACACTTTATTTTATGCGAATACCTGTTTAGGCAGATCGATCTTGCATTTGTGCATTGCAGGCGATGAGGTTGACATACTTTCTTTTGGGTCACTTCATTCCCTACAAACGTGTGCCGGGTTCTTTGTGGGCTGGGAAACAGAGGAAAATACCTCGGCTGACCGCCTCGCGTAAGGCAGCCTTCATGGATGAGTTGCTTATGACCCAACAAAATGAACGCTATCTCTCCAAGCCCTATATCAGCAAAGAAGCAGAGGCTACAACACTACCTGCCGAACAGGTACCTATCTCATCACGCTTTGTTTACTTTTTAAAAAAGTTGCCACTTTATTAAATCATCTCGCTGAGACTTCAGCGGACTGCCCCAAGTCAGCCGCACTGGCTCCTTTCCTCTACCCCAGCTGAGTTGAACCCACGCTATTCTTATCTAAACCTTAGGCAAAAGAATTGGCGACGGAGAATGAAGTATTTTACAAAATTTACGAGGAGAAATTCCGGATCCGATTCCCCAACCGCAAACTGGAAAATTTCTGGTCCCATCTCAGCAATTCAAAAAAGTTTGATATTTGAAGCCTGCCTTCGACATCAACTCACACCCTCGTAAAGGGACCCAATCTATGTTTCTAGAGTTTCCTTCCTACCACTAACATCGAAACTCGCTAATGCGTCAAGATCTGTCAGAACGGTGTGATTGTTTAATATCCATTGATGGGTCCTGGGGAGCCTTTTTAAGTACTCAAAATGTGTTAGTGAGCAAATGGGCAGAAGTGGATTTATTTTAAGAAGCCTTAAACTTTCGCATACAAAAGAAATGAACAGACAACAAATGATAGGAGGAGAGACGGTGCACTACTTGCACGGGACACAACAGCCGGAGTGTTATCACAACGAAGGTACAGGAGAGCAGCAAATGAGTAGCGCAATAATGGAATGCGCATGATGATCGGATAAACAGGGAGGCAATCCATTCGGTTAGTAGCCGGGTCCTTGCATGGCAGCCTGGGCAGCCCCCATTGCCGCGCCTGCGGCCACGCGATCCATCATAGAGTCGGCGCCGTAGGCTGGTGCGGCCGGCGGAAAAGCGTTTCCCACCTCTGCGTACGCCGATCGTGGTGCATTATGTAGTCCTGGCTCGGCCCGCAGTCCTACTCCACCCTGCGACCGCGCCCGTCTAAAAGAGGGGGCGGACGCACGCTAGTTCGTGTGCTAACACGGGTTTTTTTCGGCCTCGTCAATTGATGTCGAGATTCAAATAAAAGGACAACAGTCTGACTGAATATACAACTGACTGATTATTAGCGAGGTTAGGTTGTGAGAGTTGGGTGATGGACACAATCTGTAGGGCGCAAGTCGGATAAACTGAAACCACGCCATGAACCACTACTATACGTCCGCAGTAGAATGGGGGGATTGTGACATGCTCAATCATTTGGCCTACGGGTAACGACTCGGAGGGTAGTGTAGCCCCACACTAGTAGGGTCACGTAGATTGGTCGCGCTGCGACAGCCCATTTCATCTGTCAGATAACCAGAAGAGTCCACGTGATTTTTCGAAGTAATTCTCCCTCGTATGCGTTTAGTCATGTGTATGCATTACGAAATGGGAAGACGCTTTAGCGGTAGTCTTCCATGTACCTACTTTTTATGCTTCCAGTCCCTGCAACATGGTGTCGACACCAAATCCGCAGAAGCTTCTATCACTTTTTTTTTGTGTTAAATTTTGAGAAGATTTAGTGGCAGAAGGTTCCACCTAAAGTAGTTTTAGCAATTTGATTCTTGTAATGGAGTATCACGTTCACAAAGCCATACTCTTCATAGTGAGGCACAAACGTTGGTACGTCAATTTAAGATTAACGTGCCATGGATTTACCAACATGTTTACCGCGTAGAGTGAAATTGGTCGCTTATACCTATATCATCTTGCAAGAAAAAGTCGTCGAAGCTAAGCGAATAAGCTTCAAGTTCCATCAACTCGTTATTCACTTCGCGAGAAATAGCCTTTATTTTTCAGTGTTTTTCAAACAGGAAGGTATTGCCGATCATGCCCAAACGGTACACTTCCCACCCCACAACTCCAGTGCACTGCTTTCATGCACATGATTGATCGCAAACGTAAGTATTAGCTAAGAGACAGTTACTTATTAACGGCAAAATAGTTAAGGCTGAGATCAATCCACTCTACATTATACAGTGGCGCGGACTATTGACTCCACTGAAAGTCACACTGTTACAGGACAAAACAAGGCATCCTACCGTCGCAAAATTAATAAATAAGATGTATACGTTCACAGAGAATGGAAGGTATCGCCTTATCCTTCACATTGTTCCAGTGATATTGTTCCGTGGGAAGACTGGCTTCTTCTCTCAGTACCAGCACCAAACGACCACATGGCCATATGGGAAATCGAATACACAGTGGAGAAACAGCCAGATGAAAGACAAAAACGAGGGAATTTTTCTCAGCCTCTAGAGGCAAAGCACTTTGTGAAAGTGGAATTTGCAAGTTCCTGACCTTGTCGACCGTAATGGTGGTTGTTTCAACGAATAAAGTTTGTATTTGAAGAAACTTTCCGCAGTCGCAACAAGTCGTTTGTCTTCAGTTGGGGGGGGGGGGGGGGAGGGGAAGGTAGGTGATGCAAAAGGAGTGGGGTAAGAGCAAGGATCATCTAGATGCAGATTTAATTAGGTGGAGCCCGCTTGGATTGAGGTGTGATAAAGAGTAAATAATTCAGTAAGCAGACGTAGGAAAGTCAAGTCTTCGGCAAAAACAAAGACTAATCAGTTCAAAATAAAAACTTGATCAAATCTTAGGTGATTAACTAGGAGCATTTGCACACGGTGACGATAGATTGCGTACCAAGGAAGGGAAGATAGGCACCAAAAGAAACGACTGAATCGTTATAGTATTGTCCGCCGGTGGTACAATTAAGAAAGGATAGGGACGCGATCACGGAATGGGATGATGCTATATTGATAGTATATATACGTGGAATGTAAGTTAAACCAAGTACTCTACAGAAGATCAACTTTCCCCGGGGCAGTTAAGAAATGCCAATGCAGAAATTGGGCTAGAACGACCAAGAAATGAATTCGAAAGTGAGAAGACAAAAAGTCCAATCTTCTCAAGGAAGTCAGTGTCCCTTGTTTCCCTTAGTCACTCTACTCCGCCGTATCTCACGCAACAAGTGCAAATGATGAGGTTCACTCAACATAAATTGGACTGCCGGCAAAAAAGAGACCTTTGTCCTCCACTTGTGTATCCTGCAGTCCCGACGACTCGATTTAGTGGGAAATCTCGTTTTCAAATTCTTCAATAAATAAAAGGAGTCAGTGTCACTCCATTTTCGAAGCGAAATAATCATAGGAAGTGGGAAAGTGAAAAAAAAATTTGAAGAGCGAAACCTAAACAACTTCATTGAACGAGTTTGATTGGATTGCTACTTATCCTGATTTGTGAGTTGCACCTGATATTCCGATGACACAGCATCAAACCCACCTCACCTTAGCTGAACACTAGGGGCTCTTCAAAACGTGCTGCAGCATAGCTGAAACGTTGTTTTTTTCGTGCTTTTGAAACCTTTGCCTAACTTTTCATCGTCTGAAAACTTTAAGTGCCGAAATGTCTGGAAGATGGAGTGTTTAACACTGAGTTCTATTGCATAAACAATTCAAAGCAGTTTGGTAAGCGCTGCGGGTATAACGAAACCGATTGAAACTTTTTTCAAGAAAATCCGGGCAGTACAAGAAGTAACTCTTCCAATACGTAGATGAGAATCCGTATTGTGTCTCATAATTTACTCATTGGATGAACTTTGTATATTAAAATGACACAATTTCAGAGGTGTCTTCCTCCATAATTCGATAACTGCTATCAAAAAAACCATCTCATATGATCTAAAGGAATTCAGCAGTAGAAATCCCAGAGCAGAAATAAAATCGAATATTTTCAAGCACGTAGACTTCATTGGATCAGTTGTGACGCGTGTTGGAAGCCAGAACCACTGATACCGGCAAAAAGACGGCACCGCAAGCAGTCAGTCTTATAAAACAATGATCTTCGCCGGGCCTCGACTATTCATTAACACATTTTCCGACAATCAACATTTGTTGACTCATGGCATAAGTCACAATAAATTAAAACCAAGCAGAATTTTTTGACAAACTATAGTTTAATCGAGCAAAATCTTGAGAAAAAGTGGAAAAAGGCTGCTAGAAGCGTGGAATCTGTAAGTTGATATTGGAAGCAGCAAAACGGTGTACACCAAACCGAATCTCCGACCTCTACTTAGAAGGACTCACTTTCCAACGGACAATAGTTCGGTGATCTTGTGAGCTCGAAAAGCGGAAAGAAGTGCAAAGTCATTCGCATGACCGCTAGACATTCGAGTGACGATGCAGATGACTTTGCTTGAAAAATCAAATTAATCGTTGTTTCCTGGACTACCTTCATCTTTTCCATTGCGATTTGCACGGTGAAAGCATGGTGAAGTGGAACGTAGAAGAAACCTGGTTGTTAAAATTACATTAAAGATTTTAATATTAGTTAGAAAGATCCACTTTACATCACCAATCAGCGCAAGTAAATCGATGAGATGTCAATCGGTAAAATCTTGAGTTCAATCTTGTAAGTCCTGTGAAGGTAGCGTGGTTTGAAACCGCTCAACGATGCAAATTCGGTCCCTAATCGCACGGAAAAGCGAGCAACCCGATCATTCTATTACACAGTTTATAATTTCTTTTGCCCCATCAAGACAATTGAGTGAAATGGACTCGGTGATGTGATTGTACCACCAAGTAATCAAGCTAATATAGCATAAATTTAGGTGCTCAACGCAGAGGAAGTATAAGATTGCAGAGTCCATAGTCGCACATACGTACGTGCAAGCACAAATACAAAAGAAAAGAAGAAGGGTTGGGGTCAGTACACGACACAGGCAGCATGGTAGAGCACCAATTCTGTTATGGTGCGTTCACTCTTTCCCATTAACTTTGGAGAACGGTAATAGCAGAAAAACATCTGGATTTGGCGCCACGGCTACCTAGCATCCCTTTACTGTTATTGATAGGAATATTTTACCCTTTCCTGCTGACAAAGCTCAGAAGCGACTAAATGAGCTTATGACGACAGACAAGCATAAGGCACACGGCACTGGCGAAAGGTGGTAAATCTGCTCAGGCTTAAAACGACCATATGACATGCGCCCGGCTTTTCAAAACTACCTACCCAAAATGGGATCGCTGTTAACTTTACAGGAAATGCACGTACTAAAAATGGGGCGCTTAACTGCAACAATGAAATAGAACAAATGTGCTTCTTGGCATACAATAGTATGTAAACGGAGAACAGAGCTGACAGGGTGATAATGATTACCAAAGGGATTCCAGCGATACTATATCACCTTGGAAGTTCACCTATCGTGTGATAATTGTGAAGCATCGCATGATGGTAGTACGTCACAGCAGTTTGGACGACGCGTACTTAATTGCATGTGATTTCAAACCTAAGTGTACTGACTCATCAGGAGAGTCAGGCCAACAAAAATAAAGCAAGCAGGAGAGTAGCATTACCAATGAAACTTATTTCAACAAAACTTGCCACTTACCTCGCCAAAATGAACTCCCGAATTCGTATGGCTGCAGAAGCAAGGAGGAACAGCAAAGCGAAGACCATTGATATGCTGTGACACATTGCCATGGCGATTATGCCAACACTTCAAGGAGACAAATCCGCGAGACATTAAATTGTAGTCCTCACATCAGACAATGAGAATCCAACCGAAAACAGGCAACGACGATAGGTAAATAAAATTGAAAGAAAACCAGACACGCAATAATGAACAGCAGCTGAAAAAATAGGCTGAATGCAGCCTACGTACTGCATTCGGACATACAATATTGTTGATATTCAACTGAAACAGAAGTAAATAGAGAGGTGGGATTTCTCCGTCCAGTAAACTAAGGAATTTGTAATTTCACATTCAGAAGTTGAAAAACTTTTAATTAAAGGGTTCTGTACTAGTTGAAAGCAGCAGTTGTACCAAGAGATCGTCTCAAGGCGCAAACAAATAACCGCAGATAATAAGTTGTAATGTTTTTTACAGCATTTATAATCGGTAGATATCGTAAAAAGCTTTTCGCTTTGTCTATGAGCATTGCATCATGATCGCCGGGTGGTTTAATAATCATACTGCTGGAAAATGGAGGAAACAATAGCAATAGTAAGGGATAAGTGAGCATACATTATACAGACGATGGCGATGGGAAGTTGACCCATCTTATCGACAGCACGCGTAATAAGTTCGGTCTGCGGAATAAATGCGCAGCAAAATGGCATCTCAATGAGGAGTATGAAAAGTCCGATGAAGCTAAAGACGATAATGATAACAAGACTTAAAATACATTCATCGAACCCGACAAGCAGAAAGGCATTGCAAAGGAAGGAAAGGTTTACCTAGGTAGCATAAAACAAGCATGAAAGTTCAATTAGCTTCCTAAGCTAGCGTATGTTAAATGAACTGCATTATCCTGCCCCAAAACGTAGTAGTTACCAACACCTACTTTGTGCAACGATGGCAAATCCAATAGTTGCAGGAAACAAAGTAGTACTATAAGTGTTTCGCATTGTTAAAAAGTCTTACAAAAGAAATATTCCAGCGAAAACGCAAATAACCGAAAACCCAATGGCTCCGACGATCCCAAGAATACAACACACTTAAAAATCAGGTAAGATTGGTGAGTAGCATACGTATTCCCGTAATTATGTGCAGGGCTCGAGTACCATAACGAATGAAAGCGTTCCCTCTGGGCGCAGAATCGGACAGCATGTCTGCCGGTGCCAAACCAGACAATAGATCAATTAAGCAGCACCTCAATGGGCGCGCACAATACAATCATCCGTTTAAACAGAAATAACCTTGACCAAGTGTGGATCTGCTTAAAGGGAAGAGTGAAGTCGATGTTGATGTTGCAATAGTGATTGTGTAATTGTTACAAAATGTGGAATCTTATGCTGTAAAGTATTCTAGCTTTACTGCAAATTTAGCGAAACTGGTAAATCTTTGCCCGAGTTGATGCGATGTAGAGTGATGCACTGCTTTGATTAAGCTAGTGCGCACTTGAGCCTTATATCCACCTTATAGCATGCTTTCAAATCATTCTTGATGTAGTCTTCAGAATCCCTTGGATACGGTTAGGAACATTAGTCAAGCATTATACATATTTTTAACGTGTAGATAGGCTTGGGGACCGCAAAAATGGCCGCCCGGCAAAGGCACAGCGGTGGAGCTCCTAAGTGACTTAAACCAGGCACGATAGTAAAAAAAGCTAAGGCATTGCGCTAGTAGCCTCCTAGCACTTCCTTGCGCTAGTCTTGTATGCTCTTTGCAGCATGTTGGCTTTTTACGTCTCCAAGTGCTGCTCGGGGAACTGCTGTAATACTTTGCTGGTCTGACTGTCTGTTTCGATTACGGTCACCTGAAGCGACTATACTGACTGTACGGGGTGGAATGGCTTCTGGACCATGTTAGCAGTCCTAATCTCTTACTGCCTGCTAAATTTGCATGTTCCACCCAAGTAATATTTAATTTGTCCTTAAGGAAGTCTCTGGACGCAAAACTACAGTTCCAAAACGTGTGCGAACTACAAAGCTGTTTTATTTAAACCCTATTGAAATCCAACCAGTCGCTTTTGGAAATCCTAGAGGCAGTTTTATAGGATGCCACTTACTCTTGTCTGCAACAGCTCATCTTCTTGGGTAGATGTTTATCTGCAAAGGTATTAAAAAGTTTAGGCCTTAATGTGAAATGTCGCGGTCTCAAAGTGTGGTTAACTGTTTTCTCACGTTGCCTTGCATAACACGAATACACCATAAATCCATAGGAATAGACAATCACATCGTTGATTTACAACGGTGACTTGAACACCTTGACGGATAAAGAGGTCTTTCCCATACGACTACAATCCCAATGTTTCATCTCAGTGCAAAATTAAAATCCATGGAGCCTGACAGCTACGAAATTGTGTTGAGCATCCATTTGTGGCTGCCGCTTTACGTGCGCTAACGCCATCACCATTCGAGAGCCTCCATACTTGTGTAACTCTATGCTGATACCTGTGAACGCGATACATCATCGAAAGAATAAGGACACGTGTCTTATCTTCATCTGCAAATCAGAGCTTGTGCTTTTCGGGGCAACAAGGAGCTTTAAGCCATGTATTTTACCATAATTTCCTTATCAATAAAAATCTGATTGCACCAATAGTCAGCCGCAAATCAGCAAGAGTAGCTATCCAGGATGCATAATGCGAGCATATTGTTCAAAATTTCCCAAGGAGAGGCATGAACAAGCATCACTTCGGGGAAATGGCGGGCATGCCAGCTGGTCCGAGTCCCAATCCCATTCACTTGCCTAGCCTGTACCGATTTGACAATGGAGTACAACTCGAACAACAGATGGCCAGACATCACATTTGACACATCCCTGCATCCTTAATTTTACCTTAAAATGGTGTTAGCGCCTCCTTAGATGAATTTGAACGTAACCAGATGTACTCTTCCTAAACTGCTTTTCATAGCCAGTCCGCGCTAAAGGCAAAAATCGCTGTTAGACACAGGATCCACTGTTTCACACCCTCTAATCCTCACCTACAGCCACAAACCATAGCCTTCTATTAAAACCAGTCAGTAAAACAATGCCACAAAACGATGTGGTGGAGTTGTTGTTACGTCTCCACCACCTCCTACGATGCCCTCCTTTAGATTATTTAATAAGTAACAAGCGCAAACACATCGTTTGTGATGTATGTGATCAAAACATCTTAATTTAGAATGTATATATCTGAAAAAGGAAAGAGCGCAACCACAAAAGGACATACGCACAGCCACACACGCATACACACAGACGGACAAGCGAGACCATCAACTACACCAACTGATTGTCTTCAATGAGGTCCAAGAGGAGGATAGGAGAAGGTAGAGATAAGAGAGAAAAGACAATAGGTGTTATGCAAAAGCAAAGGTTCGGACCAACCATCTCCAAAGCAGACCATGCGTCGATGGAATAGTCGGTGGAACGGCAATTGTGTTCGCGTGTGTATATTTTCTGGCCAGAAAAGAGGAACCTTTCCGCTCACCAACAGCATCATCCAACGTAACCTACGTGCCCCTAGTCCTGATGGAGGATGAATAGGGTTCATAAAATTAGTCAAACACGAGAAAAAAAGCCAACAAAATCAAAAAATATACCACGGGTTGGTTGGAGTGCGTATGCGTGTAAGGTATCGTGCTGTTGAGTGTTTGTGAGTGTCCGCCTACACATCATGTATACAGAGGGCGGCGGTAAAAACACATGGGGAACGCCGTAAAATCACATAAAGACCGGACAGGGCAAGGGAGAGGAGGGACTAGAGACTGAACAGTGCGCTCCGCACGAGAGGAGACGGGGAAGAGGTCGAAAAGGTGCCATGAGGAGCTCACAACGCCGCATCACACTTATCCCCCATCCTCTCAACGCCGCAGCATAACCGTGTGCACAACGTGAGAATCAAGGCAGAGATCCATCACCGGACACACCCACACACAACGACAGGGAGGAAGATGGGATGTGTGCATGTATGCATGGAAGGGGGAGAGAGGGCGGAAAGCACAAGTGGAGGAGAAAGACAAGACAAGGGACAAACACGCACGCGCGCACACAAGGAGGGGAGTGAAACAGAGGCAGAGATCCGAGAACAGAAAGCCGTCACGACTACTGGTGGTGTTGACGGCCGCGAGTGGCATAAAGAGCAGCCCGTGCAGAGGAGCTGCTGTCTTCCAGGGAGCCGCCACCACTGGGCCATTTAATGGTCGGCGAGACATCGTCAGAAAACTTGAGAAGAAACTGATTCGCAAACCAGGCGCATAGCAGCGTAAGTAACACAAAACCGATGACAAATAAGCAAGCCATTCGGCGCTGGGCGCGCTCCCGTGATGAGGTTGTGGAGTGGCCACTGATACGTCGGAAGAATGAGTACGCACGCAGGCGTTGAAACAGCACGATGAGGTGGTTCACGTGGCTCGCCAACAGGGGTGCGCGTCGGGGTGGAGAGGCCGGCGACTTTTCCTGCGCTGACTGTGTTGGCGATGGAGGCAGAGTCGCACGATGGCTGACAAGGATCGACCTGAGCAATACGGAGTTGATAAACTCGCCTACGAATATTCGCTTCTCTGGCAGAGTTGTGAAAACCGTACCAACGGAGAAGGGACCGTGTATAAGCATTATCTTTGCGCATGTGGAACTGGATGAGGAAGCTGGTAGTGGGGCCTAAAATAGAGTTGCATATGAGCTGAATAGTACTCCCACTCTGTAAGACTTCTGATCCATGCTTTATACAGCACAGAAGCAGACCTGCAGAGCAACAGGTTCCTGGTTGACTTTGGTCTTAGATGTTGGAAGAGGCGGTTGGTCCGAAGGTTCCGTTTGGCAACAGCGGATGGCACAAACTCTGGCGATGTAGTTAGTACCAGAGACAAGATTACTAATGGTGCAAGAAGTCTCTGCCCCTCGGTAGACTGTCACAGCCTCCTCCTCCCCTTCCCACGCCTCTGCCACTGCCCCTGCCGTGGTCACGATTTCAGACTCAGTCGACGGCAAAGATCCCGACGCTGTTTTTGTGGTGGTAGTAGTAGTAGTAGTAGTAGTAGTCGTGACAGAGATGCCAGGAACGCGGGTCAATTGAACTAAGTAGAGCAGCGGGTCCTGCCCCATATTGTTTAGCGCTGACCATTGAAGTTTGCATTGAGTGTGAGAGACGTCAACCGCTTGCGGTGCTGACAGCAATCAAACGGAAAAAAACAGCAACTTGAGCGTCTCGACAAAACTATGCAGAAAGGGCAATCCAAACAAAAAATCCTATTATCTGAAGGTAACATGAACCGCCTAATTTTTAAGGAACCTTCTCTTCACCCACAATGGTTTTTACCTTCGACAGGTGGTGGCTGTGAGTAAGCGGTCTTTTCCTGGAGGACCTCAGAGAAGGCGCCTTTTCCACTGATATTAACTGCAGCGACGCGAAAGTAGTAGAGCGTGGCCTCCGAGAGTTTACGTGCCTTAAAAGAAGTCTGTGGTCCCTCGAAGATGGTTACCCATCCCCTGCGAAACATTATTTTGCGCGTAAGGGACGATGAAGTGAGAGAGGTGTTAAGTGCAGCAGTAAGTAAACGAGTGATTTTGTGATCGAAAGTATGGCTTACTTGGATCCCGGTTTTTTGCTCATTTCGAGGATGTACTTGACATTGACTGCGGCCGAGGGTTTCGACTTCGAGTGTGTCTCATCGGTTTCGTGCGAGTCGACAGATGAAGACCACCGAAGTTTGATACCACTCGCGGTGGTTCCAATACAACATAGCGTCAGCGGCAATGGAAGCGGTGGGAGGGTGGAAAAGTGGAGAATCCCTGAGAAGGGACTCACACCGACTGCATTTAGTGCCTGCACACGCACTCTATAGATGAGAGTCAACTAATAAGAATGCTGGTTTAATTCACAAGTGCGTTCAAAACAGAAGAAGGGGGAATCGCATGAAAATTACAAGGTAAATTAAAAACAAATATGAATAGTATTAGTGTTTTACAGGATGCATGATAGGAAAACCCAACCATGATTTACTTCGAGAATTGCGGGAATTCAGAATAATGTTTTCAAATTCCGGCGCTTAAAAGAGTTCATTACTAAAACATTTCCATTTAGGCGAGATTTACCAAATCCAAATCTTGGAATGCTGTAGTCAGAGCGATGGAGGCGTATCTCACTTGTGCTTTTCTCTACTCGCCGCGCATTCGAGATCGCATCAGTTTTAAACGAGTTTTAAAGAAAAAAATTCTGCCACCAAAAAGATATCTTTTAACTTTAATGGAAGGTTTCATGATTTGCCACGATTTGCATGCTCACGAGTGTTTCTAGGTGAACTTTACGCTGAGGAAAAGCTCAGGTATCAATTATGATGCATGCTTTATCTCACAGGTATTTTGGTTTGAAGCTGTCCACTTCAGTGGACATAAAATCTTACCTCAGATACTGTGGATCCAAAAAAACATCTTCCCCATTATTTGAGCGCAGCAAGGAAATAAAACTACCATCTGCTAGGCAGTAAGTAACAATAAATCCTCCCCCTTAATCCAACATTCGATGGAACAGCAACTGGATCTCCTGCTCGCTCAATACAACGCAATCTATCAACGTCTCCTACTGAGGAAACAGTGATCTTATTACATAATTTGTAATAGAACTATTTCATTGCATGTGGTGAAGGGTTAGCAGCATAACTACAAGAGAAACTAGTATTTTTGGAAAGGTGAATTAAAACATTAGGTATGTTCACTCAAATAGTCTACCTCAACAGCCCCGACAAAACTGAAACAGAGGAGTAGCTAACTGGTCACTGATTGACTGTCGCACGCAATAGAGCCTGCACTACGATGTTTAACTCCAAATAGGAACCTTCAGGTTAAAGGAGCAATAGGTACAGCTATTTTGATCCAAGATAAGACCTGGTAACTCTAACTTGCAATCCCTTTTACCAGCGCCAGCGATGTGGTGGACACAAAACAAACAAGGCCCGATTTGGAAGAGGAAGTAAGCAGTTTTTTATTGCAATTTCTTAAAGAAGGTACCAGGTAACATGACAAATGGAATTCAACGCATTGATTAATCAGCATTAATGCACTAGTTCACTATGACGTGGTAACGCCGTTGACTTTCTGATTGTCAATAATGTCAGTCTGTAGTCATTAAGCACAGTTTCCTGTCACCAGTGTTGACGAAAAGGAGGGTGGGAGAAAATGAAAGTGGTCTCAAGCAAGACAGTGATCAGATAGTCTTGGTTGAGAGCTCAGCAAGACAAACCCTCATCAGAAAGTTCGCACCAAATTCAACATAAAGGAAACAGGTGAGGCTTCGGCTACTATGTGTCTCAACACTATTTTCAGTTAGGTCATGCAGATGGCGTTGGTAGAAAATGACGAGTGGCACTTCCAAATCTATAGTTAGAAAATGTTTATCCTCAGATTAAGAATATCTTGCACCTACTCCATTGTTTTAAACTCAATTAGTCAATTTGCGACATTATTTGATGCAGCCAATTAAGAATGCGTTCCATGATTGTGATGGCAGGCTCAGAGAAGAAAGTCAAGATGCCAAATACATTAATGGTAAAGAACACATTAAAGCTCAATTCCGAAGACTTACCGATACTTAGCTCCAATTTCCAACCCAGTAAGAGTGTAGCGAACGAGTTCCATGACGTCCATAGCACTGGATGGACGACGTACTCTGAGACCCAGGGGTTTGGAAACGCTTGCATGAAGTTGTTGTTGATGGTATTGATGACCACTCTCCGAAGAGACATTGGAGGAGAGCCCGGAGCCTGAATCGATACCTAGGGAGGGGAGAGGCGAGGGAGAGGCGGAGGCTGAGGAGGAGGATTGGAGGATAAGGCCGGAGGGTCCGGGAATGCAGAAGCCGTCTTGAAGGTCACCACAGTCCCTGTTATTAAGTCTACGTCCTCCTCCTGCACTTCTGCCTCCCTTCACCCCCGCTGCCTCCTCTTCTGAGGAAGAGTCAGGCGGTGGAGGTAGTGATGGAAGTGGTAGTGGAAGAGATTCTGCGGCTTTTGCTTGGACAAGATCTTCACCATCCACGTAGAGGGGGAGGTATTCAGTATGAGAATGATTTGTTCTGGTTGGCAGGGCAGGTGTCGAGGTCTGACCGTTAGTGTAACGGGTCACTTCAAGATTGTAACCTGGACAAAATTGGCAGAAACTAGAACTGATTATTTGCTGATTAAGCTTTCAAAGCCCTAATGTCATAGGTCAACTTCGCCAGTTGCAAATTGGTATTTCTTTCTAAATGAGCGAACCCCGTAGCGATACATAGCGGGCTAATACATTATGCACAACACGTGTATAATATATGTATATGTATAATGAAGTAGTAAATGAACAGGAGTCGATTTCTATGGCTAACGTGTAATACTTAAATCATCGTGACGCGCAAAAAGAATGGATAGACTTTTCCAGTCGTGCTCTAGAATTATCCCTAATTTCCATACTCATAAAACCAAGGATGCTCAGTATAGTTAAGTTGTAACTTAGGTGACAGGAACAACCCTTAAGGTGATACTAACGTCAGCATTCATTGAGGAGTGAAAGATGAGGTGCAATCAATTGAACGGGTCTACAAGCTAAAGAATTCACGGAATTATTTTTTCAAGGCCTAAAAGAAACTTCTGTTTGAATAGTTGTTAAAACATACACACATGTACACATAAATACTATAGACAAATCAGCCGCGGAAAACCAATGTTTTGCAATTATTATCAGTTTTAGTTTATTTTTGCTGGTAAAGTCAAGTGATGTTCTCTACAACTAGTAAGCAAGACTATGTCCTCCTCAAATGTTATCCGTGGGCAAAAATAACTCTTTATTCTACTTAAAAGCCCATTGGAGAACACGGAGTTCCAAATTTCTCTGAGTATCCATCTCTCAAGTGAAGTTTCACAAATCACCCGTTAAATATTCATGCATATTTTTCTCAATGGGAACGAATTCGCCACTTTGTGTTGATGAGGTAGTGGAATAATGAATCCCTTTGCTTTTGCTAAAAGCACTCAAAACAGCAAAGGGCTGTTCAGTGTCAATTAAAAAAACAAATGATAAATAAAACCCCCACATGAATGAGCCATTTATGGGCCACACTTTGATATAATCCTGCTTTCTTGGGTCTTGAAGAAACTAGTATAACCAAGCCAATCGTGAAGTATAGGCTGCAGCCTTAAAATGTGCGCAATCTTATTTTAAGGTGTAGGAGTACTATCCCTGAAAAAGGGACCACATTTCTTTAGAATAAGCAGTACATTTAAAAATGCAGCAGCTCAGCTTCAGGTCTAGATTTTAGGCATGTGCCCCTAAATGAACCCTTGCATTTTAGAAAAAGCAGTCCAAGACAAAATTCATGGCGCCGTGTTAAACTAAATTTCAATGTTAGTCCAAGTGGGATTGTTGATCCATCTTCTGTACCTATTATTCCATCAAAAGTCGATCATAACTCCACTTAACCAAATCACTTCTTATTAAAACGGCCTTTCACCTTGTAGAATAAACAGTGATTTAGTGCATCAATTCTTATCCAAAATAATTTACAGCTTTCATCCACCGCATTAAAAGTAACGCTAGAAATACGTGTTTCAAAACTGAAAGCCTTAAGTTATAGGCATAACTGGCCGCGATATGGCATCGTGTCCACAATCCTGAAGTGATAACTGCAACTCCGAAACGGCCGCAGATGGGGTTCAAAGAAATTTGGGAAACAGAGCACATAAATATCGAAAAAGCATGCGGTTCCAAAACTGCTAAAGCTGATTGGACCCCCAATTCACCCCATTCAAATGCGTGCAGACCAAATTGAGATACATCACTGGCTCGCAAAATGAATAAAAAAACTAATTGGAAAATTATTGAAGCTCTTCCAGAGAGTGGAATAATGTCTCTCGCAAAGTATGCAGTCGAAGCGCCGACAAGGGGAAAATGCCAATACAAACATCCAAAAGGTGTTTCAAGTGGCAGTTGCACTGCCAAGGTCTGCTAGACGGTGGGGGAAGGACGGCATAACGATTACAGCGGATGTTTACCCGCATCAGGGACGATCATCGCTTCTCATGCATTCCGCCAAACATAGAATGCGTACAGAAGGAAAAAATTCGAGACCACTAATTAGAAATTATTTTGATAAACTACTCCTCTAAAGCGCCATGAATGGTTAGCCAATTTCAACGGAGAAAGTTATACCATAAATAGAAGGTTAATTTTGCTAGCAAGCCCTGAGATCAATTTAGCGAATTAGATGTGTGAAATCCGAAGTAGGGCCAAAGCTCAATCTTCCAATTGCATTTACGCAGTGTAACAAAGTTCACATGCACAAGCAACGTTACATCTATGAAGGAAAAATTCGGGCAATTCAATTCAATCCAATTGGGCCCCATTTCATTAGAACATTTTCTTCAACTTTACAAACAAAAATTTAAATGGGAAGGTGATGAGATTTCAAAGGAAAAAGAATGAGCAAATCTTATTAATAAGAAGTGGATACAATTCAGGTTCTGCAGTTAACATGCGAGAATGATTAATTTGCGTTAATAAGGAAAACTGGTCTTGTTTATGGCTTGGCGACTCGCGTGGGCGTTGGATGAATGGGCAGCGAATGAATGGATAAATAAGTGGTAAGAATCTCTGTTTGTAAAAACGTTGCAGTGCTTAAAGAGGCGTCGGTGGTTAGGCTAAGGTCAGTGTTTTCGTGAAGCCGCATTCTAAACGCAACAAATCTTTGGGTGTTAGCTCATATCCTAGTTGGCTTTTCTTGTTTACGCCGTTGCAAAAAAAAGGAATTGATTTTGGTAGCCCTACAACTTTTCAAGGCTAAATTATTGGTCGAGTCTTTCAATAAGGTTGTTAAAGGCAAGAGGAGAAAAAAGAATAAAAGGTGAGGAATATGAAAAAAGCTAACAGTTCAACATTAGAACTGCGACATAAAAAAATATGAGTTCCGTGTATTAGCTTCAACAATGCTTGATGTTTTTCACCATCCTCGCCTCATCATATTATTACCATCAGTTACTAGTTGTGCCCAGTCTAACTCAATTTTGGTTTCGCTCAGGCCAATGTCCTACTATTATGCTATCAAAAAAAATAATATTACGGTGGTGTATCTTTGTCAATTCTTTCAGAAGCAAAAAAAAGACATGCCACTGGAAGCCGATAAACTGTTAATAAATGTGAGGGATTAAGAAGAGCATACTGGTGATGGGACAGCCGTTATCAAAAGGGGCGATCCAGACAAGACGGGCAGTAGTCATTGAGACGCCGCCTACAAAAACCTCCGCCTCAGGGCCCACTGCCGTGGTAGGTGTCGCCAGATGTGAGGAAGAATCAAGGGCAAGACCAGAAGGCTGGTCAGGTCGAGCAGCGGGCATTACGCAGCTCCCAACGGGACTCCATCCTCCAGCGCCCGCTGCGTTTACTGCTCGCACGCGGAAGGCGATTCGCGAGGCCGGTTGCAGATCATGTAATTCGAAATGACGCTCCAAGCCCGAGTATACCTTGTAGGAAGGTGAAAAAATACAGCCTGATAAGATTTAGTTATTTTAGTTTTCTAAAACTAAACCTATAATACTAGTCTTCCAAACTCTTGACACGGTCATGCTAAAATCAACCTCACATTCAAATATCATATGCTGCGTTCGAGGATAACTTTAGCGCAACAAAAGTTTCACTTCCGTGGACACAATGACAATGCAGGTAGGATAGCATTCGCCTTGAGTGGATCAACGGGGTAAGTGCTTAAGTATGCACTAAAGTAAAGCAAGCAATCTGTTTGGAATGTTCATTCAATCATCAGGTTTATGAGTTTAAATAAACACTGCTACAATCCACTATCACGCCATCCTTGCTCAGCAAGGCACGCGCTTGATGTCAATTTTACATCCCGACGACTATTTGTTCCTTAAGAGCCAATGAAAATCCACCCCAACCACCTTCTTTTACGTCCAATGTTTCATTTACCAACTGCCCACTACATTTCACCTGTGATCATGTGATCACTCAATGCCATTGAGAAGGGACTAGTACTGCTAGGGCAGTGCGGCAGAAAAGGAACGGTGATATGTAACGAAGCAGCGGCCATCTTCTTCCCTAAAGTACGCCCGATGTGATGGCTTCTCATGGACACCACTCCTTACATCTGCCCACTAGTTCAAACCGTTTGCAGCAAAAAAACCCTTGCCATGCACCTTCAAGCTATTACGCATCGGGTAGATACATCTCGGCCGTAATTGTGACATGTTCAACAAACCAACAAGTCCTGGTGACCAATTCGTCTACGCTTCCCCATACACGCACACGCACACGCACACACACACACACACACGCCCCGCTTCGTTGTTGAAGGAAGTGGCTCATGCCTCAGAAGTGCAAAGTAAAGAGCACTCGGAGAGAGTGTTTGGGAACCACCAATGTAGCATTGGTTCGATCATTCAACAATTCGTCGCCTACAAAGATCGCTTCTCATCACTGGCCAGTCAGTCAGTTTACCAGTCGATCAGAAAACATTCCTTCCCCACCCACGCCTTTCCATAGCGTATTGTAAAGAACAATTTAACACCCTTTCGAGCTCACCGTCTTCCATCTGTTCGTGCATGAGAGTGCCGTCCATTTTCTCACCTTCCACAGCCTTCCCTCCCCACTGGATGTAGGCACAAGCCAATTCTCTCATCTCCGCCCATCCCAACAATCCTGACGCATTCGACTTCATTATTTGCCAAGCCTAGAGGGCCTTCCACACCTTAATGCATCGTTGTTTGAAGGTGTCATCACCGAAACGCCTCTGCATGATGCATTCAAACGCTGCATACCACACCTTCTCCAAGTGCCCCACAACAGCGCTTGCGACAACCTTCTGCAGTCTTGCAAACTAGTTCAGCTCAATTCCTGAAGCAGGCAAACTCAAGTCTCGTGCATCCAGTCAAACCGACACTCTGTGATACGAGGGTTCAGGACAGCAAGGAAATCGTAGAGCGCTCAATCGAGAGTACTGTCCTCATCAATTGACGCGCACACGTACCCATGCTCTGTGATGTATGCTTCTAAATGGTCGTACACTCTTCCCGTCTCCCTCCAAGTTAGAACAAGGGATTGTTTGCAGCTGAAGCAGATATCACACGAACTCTTTTGGTCACAACCTGCACGAGCACAATTCCAACCTTATAACTATATGTACTCTCCACCACTTTTCAAATTTTTACCAGTTTAGCATATGTGAAGATCTTAATTATGAGTTTCGCAATTCTATTCGTAAAAGCAAATGATAAATCGTTGCTCCCTGTTTTTCTGTCAGACGCACAAAGCCGTGAATCCAGCAGCACTGCTGATAAAAACCGTTCTCCTATTATGCAGTGACTTTTGATGCATTAGTTTTCCCAAGAACATCAAGTTTCCAAAAGAACTAGACCTTAGAAATTGCCTGCTTTATGTTCAGCAACTCAAACTACTCTCCTGACAAAAATGCTTCAACCGAGTGCTACACAGGCAAAATGGGCTTTGGCCAGTGGAAGGCATCCTTACTTATGCACATAATTTAGGCATGGAAATGTAAAGTTGATAGGCTAGATAGGTTACAATCGATTCGATTTATAAAATATAACCAAATACACAACACAGCGCCAATCCGAGTTACATTTTTCTCCATCGTTAGAACGTTTTTGCACATTTGTTCAAGAAAAAAACTATTTTTTGTAACTAAGAAATAGAATCTTGTTAAAGCTAAGGTGGTTTACAGTACACAGCTCCTTAATTTCCACTTAGTTTATCAAAAGGAAATGACAACAGCGATAGTAGATTAGTCAAATGAGAACAATAAAAGTGAAAAAAAAAATTTACCAGTTGGAAGCCGTCATTGGAATACTTAGAGATTCCAATGGAAGGAGAGCATGAACTAGGGTCTCTCGATCTGGGAACATTGTTAGTCTCTGTGGTCAGGAGCAGTAATTCCCCATCGTGTTCACGTCCAGATGGAGTGCAGGTCTGAGAGGGTTCAGCGACATTCGGTTGCCACTCGACACGATATTCGAGAATGGGAGCACCGTTGGTCTGTTCCACCTCCCCCCAACTCACCAACACACTGATCGCAGAGGTCGGTTTCACTCGTGGTGGCGCTCCAAGAGCTGATGGTGGCGATGGTGCCGTAGCAAAGGTACTCCACTCAGACCACTCTGACCAACCGGTCGAATTTCTAGCACGCAGCCGGAAAGCAAACAGCTGCCCAGGGTGAAGACCCCGCACCTCACAGTTGTTCCCCACACCTGCAAAGACTAACTGTGAGTGGGGAGCAATGCTGGTCTGGTGCTGCGGACTAGAGGTGACAGAACCGGGAGCTGAAAGCACTGCCACTGCTCCTGTTGCCGTTACGGAGGAAGAGAAAGGAGGAATTGGTTCCATTTCAGCATGTAAGTCTCGCATGCTTTCTGAAGAGGTAATCCCCATCACAGAAGGAGGAGCCTTCGGCCATGATGTGGTCTTAATTGGACTGCCGGATATTGGATCACAAAGTGACTGCCAGAGTTCATAGGAGAGAATCGGAGCCCCACCATTGGATGCAGGCGGATCCCAGGTGAAATTAAGTTCTGTGGGTTTTGGGTTACCAAACAGACGGAGATTTGAGGGTGGGTTGATAGGGGGTACCACGGGGGTAGTGACCTTGAGTGGAGAGGTCGAGGCGTGACCCCAAGGGACAAGATTGGATGAACTAGTAGTACGAGTGTGGAGTTGACCAGACACACTCGTACGATGTGAGGAGGCACGGACGCGGAACTGGAAGGACTGGCCAGGTGTGAGGTTGTAAACAGTCACCTCCTTGCAGCGGCCCTCGTAGATCGCGTACCAGGCGCAAGCAGAGTCGGCGACCTCAGTGTCAGAGCTCTCAGAGAGGCAGAGTGAGGAGGAGACGGCAGCGTTCGACTCCTCACCTAGGTTGTTAATTGGATCAGCGGAGGAGGGTACGCGGAATGGCAACTGCGGCACGTCGTTCACCTTTCCCAAAGAATAGATACTGCTCGTAGGTGGTTGAAGTAGGTAGCTGGACGGTGGTACACACGCGAATGCATTGTTATCCGAGGAAGCTTTAAGCGAACATAAAAAAATGAGACGACAAATAGAAAACAACGAATTACTAGCTCAATCCCGCGTCAAAACCCAACTAAAATTCAGATGGTCCAGAAGCATTCAGGCACAGCATCTTGTCCTTCCAACCTAGTCAGAAGTCCTCTGATGATAGGTTCAAATAAATTTAACTTTCAAGCATCATAATACTAAACAGGACAGGACCTAATATACATCGAACGAATTTGAGCCAGCTGGAAAAACACCAGCGATCTGCTTTGACTGCAGCAACTTATAACGACTCGTGATGACGATGATGATTATGGATGGCAAGAAAAGAATATAAGCTCCATTATGTCTGAAGCGGGTACTGACGTCGCTAATGTTGCCATTAAACCAAACAGGCTCGCCTTCGCAAGCGCAAAGGTTCGCGAGAGTGTATAAGTTGATGCATCAGAGGGGAAGAAAGGAATAATGACCGGCAAGATAATGGCAACTGCTACTTTCCTGTGCTTTGATGGTACCATTAATGGCTATTTCATTTCCTTTGTCAAAATGAGATTTCATGAAAGCGGATCGAATGAAACAGGCATAAAGTAGGTCACAAAGAAGTTAAAGTGCTGTGGTTTCAAAAGCGATATGGTATACATTAAAGTGTCAGTGTGATCCAGCACGAAAGATACCAGCAATTTGACATCTGAGCGACTTTTCAAAATTTCCAAAGTGCAATCCTACTTGAGGCTGTTCAATGACTATGAGGAACAGGTGTTGGCGAGAGGGAAATGGAGTTTTTTATGAAATATTATCAGTTAATTCTGTTAAATATTAGGCTAAAGCTTGGAACACAGAAAGTGTAATATTTTGGCTGGAAGAATAACACTACAACTTCCTAAATTAAAATATTCTCCAGTAAATTGACACTACTACTGTATGAAAAAGATTCACCGCGATAAATTAGTGGTTAATTTCAGCGCAGCAGATAAAACACTGTTCATGTGGACTGAAATGGACAGAAATATTTTCGTATGTCAAGCAGCAAAAGTGTTTGCATTTCCCTTAGCGACGCAATAAGCAAATTGGAGCAAGAAGCAATTCAAATGGCCAGGTGGTAAGTCCACAGAGGTGCAAAAAAAAACAACAGCAATTGCTCGTTTACAATGAGTCTGTAGCATTGGGAAAGCGCTTGTTTGAAGAAAAAGGAGGTACATCAGCGGTCAAGACAGCCTAAGTTACCAGTGTTAAACGAACTAGAGGAGGGCTTCAAAAACTTGTAAGTACAAATTTTTCACTGGCTAGAAAGGTGGTCAAACTGTAAATGATTTCTTCGAGGGTAAAAAGCAAGATCTTGGACGCATTGGTGTTGACGAAACACAAGGAGTGCTTTTACTATGTAACCACCCCCGCATATAACATCACCACCCTTTTGAAGCCCGTGTGACATGTGCTGTGATTAGATAATTTTCTTGAATAATATCAACCATGTTGTGCCGAAAAGACTTCATATTCGTTTGAATGCCCTAATGTCCTGCCTTAAGCCATGTAAGACATTGTATAAATGGGTAGAGTTTGAAGCGACGTAGATTTTCCACTTAAAATGACTGCACTGCATAATCTACCAAAATCGTACTGACGAATCTTTTCAACCATTTCCTGAATTTTGGAAAAACGGTGGGAGTTGAGAGTGATGAAAGGGAGGGAAGCAAAGATGTTAAGAGACAGCTTAACAGATCTTTGGGATGGCGTTAAACCGCATTCTCACTTTGATAACATCAGGTTCTTCCATGAACTAAAACTTAGATGCTTGGTAGATCAAGAGGGTGCAAAAGGTGAAGGGAATCAAAATTTTTCACTGCTTGTGGGCACAGTTCTACGGTTGCTTTCCCATCAAATGTTACTATTCTTGAAGCAGAATAAACACTTGGCACTATTTAGATGACGTAAATAATGTCTATGCGTAACCAAAGCGCCCGCTAATTCTTGAAGCTCAAAATTAACGCTTTTGGTCTAGGTTTTTCCATTTGGAGATAAGATTGATGATAGAAAAGCAGAAGAAAATGGCATGCATGATCGTGATGGGTGGATTGAGACCCTAGCTACAAGGCCAGATATTAAATACAGTCATACACACCGTTTTGTCGTCATTTTCTTCACCGTCGAGTCAATAAATGTAATCTTTAATGACACCCGCATGTGGTTTGTTTAATATCCAATAGAACTATCGCACGAATGCTTCATTGAAGGTTTCATTCATACAGTGTTCGATATCCAAACATACAACTACAAAAGTTGCCATTCTACGGATTAGAAGAATTCTGAAACGCCCACCCTCGTAAACAGCAGAGGCGGCATTTTCAGAGCGCTTTCTAACTCGAAACGCGATCAATTAACGACCCTCGAGGTAGAGGGATAGAGAACAGGAGTATTTCAACATGCCTCGTAAATATCAAGTCCAATTGTAATTACATGTATCCCATTCTTAAAATTCAGATAGGAGATTCGCTTAAGAAACTGTGAAGAGCGTTCTCCAATAAAGAACTTGGGACACCACACCATTGAGATTGTAGGCCGATTCCATTTATCTCAAAGAAGACTGTGTGCAGCCAAAAGGAATAGGCCTCACCATTTATGTGCTTGGAGGAGGAGGGGGGAGGGGGGGGGAGAGAGAATGATCATAAATGCTATGGAACAACAAATGTACGACGCAAAAATTGCATCAAGTGGAATGAAAAGCATTTATGTGGGCGGAGCTAATTGCTAGAGGGCCTGCATTCCCCGTGTAGGAAAGTCAGGAAATCTGTCGCTTTAACCCACCAGTAAGTTGCACTTAAGGTGACTGCACATACCAATGACCCACGGCCAGCAAACAGGGCCCCGAATCTCAGGGGATTTGATCTCCTCGGAGTCAGCTGTGAGATGGAGACGGTGCAAGCCCTCCTTCTTGTGTTGTTGTTGTAGCTGTTGCTGGTGCGTGGCGTGTTTGCGAAGAATTGAGGTAGGCAGTTGTGGCATGAGGATCTCCAATCGATAAGCACTCACCGGCATTCCCCCGTCATCATCCGGTGCCGACCAACAGAGGTTTACGTGGAACGGCCGCACGCGTCCTCGCAACTGCAAATCAACGCCAAATCAATGTCATCGATAAAAACCATCCTGATTGTACGCATACATTTCAACTTGAGATCTAATGCATTAGCCTAAAATGCCACAATTTGATCTCAGTTTGCGCATCCACGTATTCCACAATTAATGGTCTTCAAAATAAATGCTTGTAATTTTGCCAGCTAATTTTACTATGTTAACTCGTGTTTAAATTTAAAGTCGCCCCTATGAAGGAAATCAGCAATAATACAAATAAACACCTTTTAACCCGGTGCGAAATTATTAAACAACAAGCTTTGTCATTCTATAACAGGTCAAAGTTTTCTGTTCACAAATAAAGCGTTAACATTTCAGCTTTTAAGGAATCATGCAATGGATTCAATTCAGAAGACCGATTCTTTATCACCCCATTGATATCGCTCCGACACCACTGTAACGCAGAATGTATACCAGCTTCCCGTCATTACACCTTCACCAACTCACTTGGAATCGTTTCGTATCAATGGAAATGCACTTGGCGCACACTCGCATACAGAATCTCAGTAATTCCTGCTTTTTGAGCTACTTTATTCCCTTGATTAAATGCGCCACATGTATGCGACTCGTCGGCTCAAGTGAGAAAATTGGGGCGGTTTGCGATATTCACAAAATAAATCACCGCAACGAAATTACGCAAGGAGTTGCTTCAAACCACTTTGCAGGAATGCATATCATAAATTGCATCGAAAAGGTCGTAACTTCCATAAAAATTTTATGATCCCATAACAAATAATAAAGGGTATGCACTTTAACACCACCATTCAATAGCTCAACAAAGTAGACGAAAACACGAGACTCATATTTCAAATACTTATGTTTTCTGCAGCTAAAAACGAAAGGGATAAATGAACAACCATCAAATGAAATATGCTAACGATACTGATCTTGCTCCCCCTTCTTTCTATCCAAGAAATCTCCCGAAACATGACAACATCGGAACCTCCTGCACGCACCGTTTGATGTTTTTCACTTATTTAATGTTACATCATCTGCAAATTTTCAATCGGATCATTAGATAATGAATAAGGAAAACTCACCCGTAGACCTTTGGGAGCGGTGGGCAGATCAGGGGCGGTACGGAAGGCTACGATGTCGCTCCAATGGCTAATTCCGTCCACATTGCTGGCAGCCAGTCGGAAGCGATAGAGACAGCAGCGCCGTAACCCCTCCGCCAAATATTGTGTAGCGTCGTCGTCGAATACCTTCTTGAAGTGTTGACGCGCTTCACCTTCCTGCATTTCCAGTTGGTAGCGCAGAATTGGTTTGGAGGGAGCTGAGGTGGATCCGTGACTAGTAGGTTGGGGCTCCCAGGTGAGGTGGAGGGTGTGAGTAGTCGCTTTAAGCAAACGCGGTGGGTCAGGCGAAGAGGGTGGTAGACCGTAAGTCATGACCGACACTACGTCACTCCAGGGGCTGCGATAGAGAAAGCACACGAGACATGAATTAGTCAAATCTTATGAACAACTTGAGGATCAGAACTTATAACTGCCGAGGCGCTTGCTGTTGAGAATGATCAGCAATTGATGGGATACGTTCTAAAAGATTTATAGGAATTTCGAGACATTATCAATGGGTACGTTAGGGCGATAAGCGTGAGTGATGTAAGCTCCTTGTCACTCATAGCTGATACCTGTATCACAGCGAGGAATTATGTGTCCAAAATTGAACCTAGCCTTACTGCGAAATTCATCCTCCCAGTCGAGATAACTTTACGCTCCTCAGAAAAAAGGAAGGCGCGAGCAATTAGCGCAGTCTAACAACGGCATCTCCCATTCCAGAGACACGACAGTTATGCTTTCTCACCGGCTACATCACACATCTTAATCAAGTTTTTGGAGATTATATAAACATGCCGTTTCTTCAAAGGGTTTTTGTGGCCAACATGTCTAAATGATATACGATCGCATTTAAGCAAAAAGGTGGTGGCCTTTCAGTGAGAGTGAATCATGAAAGATATTTGCATTCCAGTTGTTGAGGCTTTAAAAGGCATATTTTTTGGGAAAAAGCGAACATAATAACTAAAAAGGATGCGATAATAATTTGAAGAGCTGAATGAATGAGAGAATCGCCACCAACTAACCTCTGCCCATGTGCGTTGATCGCAGCAACGCGCAGCATGTAGGTGGTGGCTGGTAGGAGATGAGAGAGCTTATGGAAGCGTTGCGTCCCCGTGTAACAAATCTGAAATGATGGCGTCCCCTGAAGAAAAAAAAATCACTTTCATAATTCTGGTAGTCCACTTGGTCGTAAAAGAGAGACCAAAATGACAATACAACAAAATGGAATTTAAAGAAATGGAGGTGCTATATTCGTTTGCTCATTTCATGTTAAATTGACTGCACTCACCCTATGATTGCATTTAGGATTGCTCTTTAGGATACCTTCAGAATAATGGAAAACTGTTAGTGTACCTCGAACGAGTAAAAAAGCCTATCAGTAGTCTTCATTTAGCAAACACAATAGCGACTCCAGTCTTTGCTAATAGTGAGATCAAATTAATGAATAAATTTTGAAATTCAAATTTGTGTAAGCCGTCGTTCACCTTTCAAAACTTGCCAAGGATGGAATTGAGAGCAAAATAGATTCCATGAGGAAAAAACAATTCCACAATCGAAAATCGTGAAATGAATGACTAAATTATACGATGAAACTGAAGCAAAGTTTCTACTCTCCGCACGACGAAAATATCAATTTTGCATACAATGGCATTGCAACCAAAAAACAGTGATATCTGTAATCATATTTAATTGTACTGATTATATCGACAAGCATGCTTGGGTAGGGAATCAAAGTGGAAAAAGTTAGCGCTCGGGGAAAACAGAGAATGAAATACTTTAAAAGTGCTGGACTAAAAGTATAGCCACAGCTAACGCCTAAGTTGCCGATGTTGATTTCTAAAAAGAGGAAAATATAAACGCTTGAGCAATTCAAAAACGCTCTTTCACTAATGAAATAGAAGGCCCTTTTTAAAGCAAGTTTTCAGCTTTGGTCGTAGCAATCACTATTATGTCCATGACTTTTTTTATGGAAAATCAGACTTCCAAAACAGTTTTTAAAACATCCTGGCCGAGTAAAATTGCAAAAATTCAGTGCCAAGTGATAATATTTGGCCTTGAATTTTTACTTAGAGATTTAAATAATCACTATGTGGTAAAAACAGTAATTAAATTTTATTTCTAAATTAGTCCAACTTGGTCAATTTGGGAGACCGGAGTTTTAAGGCCCTTCCGAAAATGTGAAAGATAGATACTGATAGATAAGTCGACTTGGAGAGATATGAAATTAGATGAAGTGACTTGTATTAAACAAGTAGCGTAGGTTCTATACGTTTTAACCAGTATTCTTAAACCAGCCACAGTTTACATCTACTTGTATGAAATAAAAAGGATCACCAGCCCTCTAGAAGCAGGCTTTGAGAAGGAGAAAAAGTTGCTAACTTAACGTTTCTCCAGTCCACGGCCTAATTAACGTGAAACATTGACAACGAAGCCGGCACTGCCTCTGCCGGTGGCAATTAAACGACTGGCACGGTGTTTACGCAACTCGACTGCTGGTAGACAAATCAGTGAGCCTCATATTAGCCAGGATGGCAATGAACTAGACTGTGCCATTTATGGGAAAGAGGGGGGAAGGAAGAGAGGGAGAGAACGGAGCAATTTTTTGACCGTTTGAGGATAAAGCACGCTCCCAAAAGGTTGAATTCTTTTCATGTTTGGACAACGAAAACAAAGTACCTGCATGTGTGGCAAAGTTTGGTAATAAAACACACGGATGGAGTTATTTACTGGTCACTGTACCAGTAAGTTCAAACGGAAAGGCTGGGGGAGGTGTGGGCGCAAAAAGTGCAAGAACCATCGGCCCATCCCATTCATTTTTTCATGGGCCCCTTGATTGTGGACCCACTGCTTTACATTAACCAAAACACGCAGGGTGGTAGTCGGCAGAATAGGCATGTGTTGCTAAGTCAATGCACAACCTCTCCCACCACTCGTACTGTGCTAGCATAAAAAAGACTAGTGAACCCTGGTTTCGCATGTTTTTCTTTGGGGCACACTTAACAGATTTGTGGCCAATATGTTCACCATCGGTACTCTGAGGTAATATGAGGTTCCAATTCCCTTATTTGAGTCTAACGTCACAAATGTATTACATGCTCTTCGTCAATTTAATGACTACTAGTCTGATTAAATCGTGTTCCAAACTGAATGGCTAAGGTAATGAAGTGGACGTAGAATTTTCGTGGTCTGAACATAGTTATATTTCTTTCTGAACGTTTAAGCAGCTGTGAAATTGGATAAAGTAAATGCAAGTAATGTAGCCTATCAGATCAGGAAAATGTGGACTATGATGGTCGAGGATAACAACACAAGTTTCTCCGAACTCGAAATTCATCATCCCTAATAATCTGGCAGGCTCCAAGAGTTGACATGAGCTTTAAAAATAAAAAGGACTGTTATCTCGAGTGAGATGACTTGGCGTTATTTACTTAGGTGTACATTTGTTTTTTGTCTCAAAAATGAACCTTTCGAAGGAAGACAGTATCCTGCGGGAGCATGTTAATGGATGGCGATTCCATAGCGGGTTATCCAAAAATTATGTGGGTGCGTTCCAGGAGGAGGGTGGCTGGGTAGCCCTAGACAGCTGTGGATATCATAAACACTGGGCTGCCGCCTGTGGTTCTAGAGCGGACACGGAGGCTAAAATGGGAGGCGTAAAGGCAGGCCTTCTAATGGTTTGTATTTTTTGTCTCGGTCTGCTGATTCAATCACAGATAAGTGCTCCGATAAAAGAACATCTGGCGCCTGTCGCATACACCCACACAAATTGGCAATTAGCCAGTTTTTCGGAGAACCAAAAATATATTTCTCCTGTTCTCAGGGGTTCAACTGCACTGGAACAAACATTGGGTGCAAATTGGTTCTCTTCCACATGGCACAAAGCTGTTAGGCCCTCAAGCAGGCGCTTTTTTGTCAAAGAAAAACGACCAAGGGTTCGCATTTCATTTGCTAAGGCACCATATTAGGTTTCCTGACTTCCTGGTCTCCAATTAACCATGCCTCTTCACCTGTTTTATGCACCCACTACAGAAACTAATGGCCTGTTTTATGCGTGATGATTTTCCCGACTTTGTTTAAGGAGAACAGTTGACACGAATTTCCAAAACCCTTCCCTTTTGGTTCACTGCCTCATTTGGGAAAAAATTTTGGGGCATTTCTTTTGCAGATAAACATCGGCCATTTTTTTCCATGACGATGAGTGGACGATTTTTGCTTATGCATAGGGCGCCGATATCGAAAGGAGTTTCTTGCGAGGAGATCCAAAAAAGAAACTAGGTCCGGCTTTATTTACATGGCCTAAATATCTTAAACTAATTCAATTATTCATTGAAGGTTATGCGTATGCTACTCCGGCTTTGAAGTAAATAGACTTAGAATATAACTTCAAGTATTATAAGCCACCGTGTTTCTTCGAATAGAGCATTAAACAGCCTTAGAATCTATCAACCAATTGATTTTTTTGGGAGATAATCAACAGGCCATCCAAATTAACGATATCATTAAGCTCTGATGAAAAACCTGTGCATTCAAATCACTGCCGCTTTAACCACCAATGATGCAATGTTGATTCGGGGAACGGAAACCACATTACCTTGGAACCGTCTACTAGAATTTCAAATTGCTAGTCAAATGGTCTAAGGAATCCTCTAGCCATCTAATTAGAAAACCTGAGAGTGACAAAGGCTGATTTACCACTCAAAATATCCTTGCAATGTAGATTCATAATGAAAGTTCACCTGTCAAAGGTGAAGTATTTGTTCCTGCGCTACCTATTAAGGTTGAATTCATCAAGGGACACATTTCAAAGGTAAATTTGAATACAAGCAATCCCCGTAGATCCGAAGTGGATATAATCCCTAAATTAGTTTTTATTAATATCTAGGATACTTGGTATGACTATGATGCCACGCTCTGCGTTAAACGTGATAGCAACCACTCTACCTTCACACCGGGAAAGGAGAGAGGAGAAGTCGCACTGATCTTGCTTTTGTAACTTCCATGACCTTTTAACAGTCATAAACGACTACTCGCATACACTACTACTAACAAGCCGTTTTGCATTATAAATTCTTTGCTTACTAAATACCATCGTGAGTGCCTAAACCTACACTCGGAAAACCTACACAGACCATTTACGTCACATAGTTTTTACTAAAAATGTTCTTAATATTAGGGTTGCATTTACTAGTGCGCCCGTTGGATTTCCATGCAGAAAAACGGGAAGCCAAAGAATAACTAACTCCACGAAACGAGGTGTAAAGCCTGATGGGTTCACGTCAACAAAAAAGCAGTATCCACAGTTTAGGTGGCTGTGAATCCACTTACCCCGCCCTTTGTAATTGTAGCGTATTGGAGGCAGTAGGAGGTGATTTTGGCCCCATTGTCCACAGGCACCGCCCAACGCACGCTTAGAGTGCTTTTTGTCCTTGCAAACACATTCGGTGGCCGCGGACATGATGGTTTGCTTGCCAAGGTGACGAACTCTGTGGACTCTGAGGTAGTACCACAGAGACCCTCATACATGCAGCACACTCTACAAGAAGGCAGAAGAGGTGGACGTTAAAGTGACACATAATCCCTATACCTAAGGAGAGTTGTGGATTAACTCCAATGGTTCGCTGTCGCGGAATGCTTTTGTACGGATCACTGGGAAACAGAGATAATGCGCATTGCCAATAGCGCAATGGACTTGGTTGAGTAAAACATGATGGTAATAGCAGCACGCCTGCTGGATTCATCATAATAATTTCACTTAATGTCAATTGATCTCATAATTATGAAACTGAATGAATGAGAAGTAGTGGGATTCAATATTTTGCTCGAACATGACCGTTCAAGAACGCTGACCGATAGAAACAGAATAAACGAAGTAACAACTTTACGAAGTGGACGCATATTCACATAAACAATGGGTCGAAAAGCATTTTTAAACACCACACTTTCCAGAAATTGAGATAAAATAACAAATACCGGAGTAGACAAAACTGCCAACTTCCAAAGACAAAAAAAATTGTATAAAAGGTTTTACTAAGTGACTTCCTTAAAGACCTCAAAATACAGCAATATTTGACTTAAATTTAGTTTAAGCTGGTACCTCAGTACGTTAGCTAATTTTTGGCGAAAAAAATCCTAGTTGAGATAATCCCCCCTCAAGCAGTAGAATCTGCAGTTTTTGTGTGATTTCGAGCATAAATTCTACCCACTCATTTTTTGATATCAATAATGAAAGAAAATTAAATGACAATCGCTTCTTCCATTTCTCGAAAATGGATCAGTTGCAAAATGCCAGCTGGTGCTAGCCCCCATCATATTCATTCATTACCAAAGATCATGAGAGGTCCAGAATTGTACATGAATTAAACGAGGAACATGCGGCGGTAAGGTGGTAAATGGAACGCGTATTTGTAGTGAATGAACATTCTGTGATGGGTAAAGACAAACGTAGGGATTATCAAAGATGAAAAACGTTTCCGATAACAACTCGCGTTAGAATCAATTCGAGCATTCCACTTTGACTGCTCACATTCATAAAAAATCAGGCAAAATGCAAAATCCACCCAGACCTCAGCGAAATCACTGGCATCCCAACAAATCATGCTAGAGATAAAAAAAATGCATTGGAAGCAGATTTGAACGACGATTCATTTTTAGTCGGTTGGATATTAAGGTTGCCTGACTTGTCATATCTCTTGCCTAGTGTTTCAGCAGCTTCGACGTTAAAACGATTCCAGATTTAATTACCAAAAGCTTCAATTAAGCAGCATTACGAACAGTGCGAAAATAATAATTTTCACAATGCTACATAGTAGAAGCTTGCAAATAAACATCTCAGGAGTTGTTTGGACAGAAAGGCAACTGAAATATCAGACAAAGGCATCGTATACTTACCAGAATCTTTACTTGAGATAAACTACGGCAAGTCAGGAGGTTGAACTGTTCTAACGGACGAAGTTGTGGTCAAATGTTATGGAAAATATTAACTAAGACAAGTATACCAACATTAAAAATGGTGTATATTACATTACACGGCCGCACCAATTGAAAAGAAGTTGCAAAAGGTAGATTTTTTGCGTTTCAGGCCTATTGCCTCACCATCACGTCAAAAATGAGGCAATTGAATGCTGTAAATGAACCATTATTGCATTTGTCACTTTTATCCGTGTAGTGAATTATTAAAAAATAACTACTACTTTAAGTACGCCCAAGTAACTCCTCTTGACTCGAAAAAGACTAAATTCAAATTCCACTGCACATCAGAAGACTTCGCATGTTACATACGTCTTTGCCTGTTAATCATTCGATGGGGAAGGAACGGAGGGAGTTGGGTGAATGCCGAGAGCAAACCCTAAATCATTTTTTACAGACTGTTGCTGATGTGCGTGTGTGCGTCCATAATGGAACATTATGCATGCACAAGCGTTCTATGATATACGATAATTGGCAGTTGCTTGTGTGCCTGTGACGATGATGACGACGGTGATGGCGGCTACTATCAGCGATGATGGCAGTGGTAATGCGCCCTGGATGCATGCGTGGGTATAGAAGTTGAGGGCCAAGAGAAACTGCTACTACACCTCTCCCCTCCTTCCAAAACGGGATCTGATGGCCTATTAGAACCAATGGAAACCCTGCGATTTCAACCTCTAAACCCTCCCCTCGTCACCTAAGCAAGAAACACCTATTGAAAATAGACAGCGTCAACTACCAATTCCATTTCCAAGAATAGTGTTTAATTATTCAAGACATAAATTGGAAGACCGTACATACTTTCAATCGGCAAAAAACACCCGCTTCATCATGGACTATAAAATAATTTAATAAAATCGTCTATTTAAGCGCCTTCCCATGAGGCGCGGGGGCGACCAAGGCTTCACTGCTTCAAATGTCTTTTGAGTTATTTAGAGACATACTAGTAGCGCAGATCACCCAGTCTGCCGTGGAGTGCATGTGCGTACCGGCAATGGTGAGCTAGTCGCCATTAGAGGCATGTACAACGGACAAAACCGTGTCATGTATGATTTGTAGGAGCAGCGGGTGCGTCAAACCCAAGAAAATGAGCACCACTAGGTTAAAGCCCGCGATCTTACAGCCTGCATATTACAACCTTGCAGGAAGTCTTCACACACATGGTTTTAAGGTCGGTTTAAGTTATGCACGGCGGACGTCAACCTTACTCAGTTTCACATCTCCACCTTAGACTTTAAGCTTTTCAAAAATCAAATTTTTGAACGGTGAACCTTTACTGTAGAGTCAATGTGAACCGTTTCAACCCTGTTTACCAAGTTTTAACGGAAGAGCTCTGAAGGGGAAGGGAAGTCGAGATTATAACCTCCACCTCCCACCTCAATGCGCCAGTTTTGTTTAGTACGGGCTAGACAACTACTGTTTCCATATGTAAACTTCAACTCTTAAGAATTGCTTCGCATTTTTCTTTCATATCAAATTTTCTGGCAAAAAAGACCAGCCTAAAATAAAATATACATTGATGCATTTTCAGCATGATGCCCATGATTTCTGAAAACCAGAGTAAGATGCATGAGATAGAAACTGGAATAGCAATGATGGGGCGGAGAGAGCAATAAAAGCGTGCTCCCTTGAATCCCGGGCTTTATCTTTTCATCAATAAAAATACATATCAAAGTGTGTGGCATACTCAGAGCAACGAATAAACACATCACCTTCGTGGCTTTCTAGACCTATAATGGTTAGATCTCATGCTCGAGTGTGCTGGCAAGAAAAGTCGTTAAGTATGACAGCTTTAACCAAATAACTCCCTAATACATCATCGTCCGGCTCAGGAGGAATGGATTTCACACGCTTCAAAAGCCTCAGTTTAACTTGAGTTGACATTCGAACTTGAAAAAAAACTGGTTTTGTAAGTAATTCCCTCCCTCATGTTCACTTGCAGCGGCTGAATCAAATCTTAACAAATTTCCTGGATAAAATAAAACCGGATTAGGGCATTGGTTTCCCAACGATGTGTTCACCTAGTGTATAGAGCTCAAGGTTACTCCACCGTTGACGGTAAATCGTCCAGTTAAACGAAAATCACTCATTTGAGAGACACAAAAGGTGTAAGCGTTATAGGGACATTCAATTCTCCATACCGATCCAACACCAAGTTAGCGTTAACTAAACTTATTAACATTTTCGTGTTCGCATACACGCATCGAGAAAGAACGGTGGACAAGCTAATTGGAAAACATTAGTTTGATAGAACTAAAGCCGGACAAAGGCTTGAAGCAGCTGCTTCAAGGTGTGGGGTATTTAAGGTATAAGAGCTCATAGACCACCAAAGGAGAGTCGTCAGATTTTTTAAAGACTTAGCTAACTTTGTAGCATAACAATGAGGTTAGTATTTACTTGAGACGCCTCCAATGTCCAAATTTGAATGCACTAAGGTGGACTTACTTTATGTTGTATTGGACACCAGGCCGTAGATCCTGCAGCAGAATGCAGGTCACTTCACCACTGTAAATGAAAGGGATGATACGTGTTAATATCAAAACAGACCACTCACAGCTTTATTTATTACAAATAAAGTTTGGATCATTAGGATCATCAAAGGTAGGGTGGGGAATACTACTTGTCCACAGACTCCATTCATACAAGAATAATGAGAAAGACATCCACACTATTAATGAGGTTTTAAAGCATTTACTGCATTTGAAGACTCAGTCCTTCTTCTGCAAAAACAAAATGGCAACTTGGCGTCACGAATCACTCCTATAAGCTCCAGCATGACATTTGCGAAAAATCTCACATTACCGTTTTGAACTCGTCATAACAAAATATTTTAAGGGTGTAAATTGTTGCATCGGTATTAGTGGGTTATCCAGCTGCAGCATAACTTATAAATTGCGTGATTAATTTTACGCACACGTAGACGCAAACAAAGTTTTCATTGCGTTCAGCGAGATAGAGTGCGAATCGGAGATCAGATGGTGGAATAGACCAAGGCTTTGGATTGGATGGGAATCTTGAAGCATCTGCAGTGGTGACGGAAGACTCCTGAGTGGCAGACTTGACTTCACTATTGTCCTCACCCCTATCATCGCTGTCAACCACCTGTGACTTTCCTCCCTTCTTCGAAGTGACGCCAGAGGGTGGTTTTCTACCCTCTCCTGTAGAATTTGGCGGCTGTTCGACTATGCAGAGGTTCTCGGGAATTGAGATGTTGATGGTCACACTGCGACAGTCCACGGAGCTGATCTGTAGCGCGAGGATGTGAAAACGACTAAATCAGTGCCAGTCAGATAAAGAGGACAGCTATAAAATAGGAATTCACTTGTCGACAATTCGCTAAAAAGGCTCCGTTCATTATTTGAAATCAAGTTACCGTTTGTGTATTCCAGTGAATACCACAGTAGAGACTGTATCCAAGGCTATCCTAATTTTTAGAAAGCATCGGAAAGTAAGAGAAAAGAAAATCGGAACAGTACCTTAAAAAACTTTGGGTTAATGATGTTTAGTCAGATAACCAGAGGTTCCAAGGGAATCAAACAAGGTAAATCGCCAATGGTACCCTTTAGAGGAAGCCCATCAAGATGGCATCTAGGTGGTATCGCCTTAAAAATGGTAGTGCCAGCAGTGAATGTGTGTAAAGAGACTAAGGCGAATAAAAATCCTTCTTCCAAACAATCACATTCAGTTTATTTGCAATAACCTCGAACCTTCAAATGAACAGAAAATTCAGATCAACGATAAGAAAAAGTAAAAATCAACTCATAGTGCGATCGACAAAGAAAAGATTGTCACGTAAAATGCACAGATGTGTAATCAAGTTCAAAAGCAAAGTAAACAAGTAGTTTCATGTGGCTTTTGCGATAAAAATGTAATCGGTTTGGAGCATCCCTTCAATTATCAGGTTTATGGGTTTAAAAAAACACTGCTACAATCCACTATCACGCCATCCTTGCTCAGCAAGGCACGCGCTTGATGTCAATTTTACATCCCGACGACTATTTGTTCCTTAAGAGCCAATGAAAATCCACCCCAACCACCTTCTTTTACGTCCAATGTTTCATTTACCAACTGCCCACTACATTTCACCTGTGATCATGTGATCACTCAATGCCATTGAGAAGGGACTAGTACTGCTAGGGCAGTGCGGCAGAAAAGGAACGGTGATATGTAACGAAGCAGCGGCCATCTTCTTCCCTAAAGTACGCCCGATGTGATGGCTTCTCATGGACACCACTCCTTACATCTGCCCACTAGTTCAAACCGTTTGCAGCAAAAAAACCCTTGCCATGCACCTTCAAGCTATTACGCATCGGGTAGATACATCTCGGCCGTAATTGTGACATGTTCAACAAACCAACAAGTCCTGGTGACCAATTCGTCTACGCTTCCCCATACACGCACACGCACACGCACACACACACACACACACGCCCCGCTTCGTTGTTGAAGGAAGTGGCTCATGCCTCAGAAGTGCAAAGTAAAGAGCACTCGGAGAGAGTGTTTGGGAACCACCAATGTAGCATTGGTTCGATCATTCAACAATTCGTCGCCTACAAAGATCGCTTCTCATCACTGGCCAGTCAGTCAGTTTACCAGTCGATCAGAAAACATTCCTTCCCCACCCACGCCTTTCCATAGCGTATTGTAAAGAACAATTTAACACCCTTTCGAGCTCACCGTCTTCCATCTGTTCGTGCATGAGAGTGCCGTCCATTTTCTCACCTTCCACAGCCTTCCCTCCCCACTGGATGTAGGCACAAGCCAATTCTCTCATCTCCGCCCATCCCAACAATCCTGACGCATTCGACTTCATTATTTGCCAAGCCTAGAGGGCCTTCCACACCTTAATGCATCGTTGTTTGAAGGTGTCATCACCGAAACGCCTCTGCATGATGCATTCAAACGCTGCATACCACACCTTCTCCAAGTGCCCCACAACAGCGCTTGCGACAACCTTCTGCAGTCTTGCAAACTAGTTCAGCTCAATTCCTGAAGCAGGCAAACTCAAGTCTCGTGCATCCAGTCAAACCGACACTCTGTGATACGAGGGTTCAGGACAGCAAGGAAATCGTAGAGCGCTCAATCGAGAGTACTGTCCTCATCAATTGACGCGCACACGTACCCATGCTCTGTGATGTATGCTTCTAAATGGTCGTACACTCTTCCCGTCTCCCTCCAAGTTAGAACAAGGGATTGTTTGCAGCTGAAGCAGATATCACACGAACTCTTTTGGTCCATCTACACTTTCAATGCAAAGACAATCTCACTGCACATAGCTTGATAAGAAGGGCCATCATTTCAAGCACAGAGAGAAACTGCAGAGGACATTCTTGATACCTTCATATCCTCTCCTGTGTTTACTAATTTCCCTCAAAGTTTCGTATCCAGCCGCATTAGTTTATATCACCGTAGTTTTTAGTGTTATTTTGGATTTTTCCCGAATGAAGAATGAGTGGTAATTAAATCAAGGAACTAAGGAATTGTTTTTGAGTGCCAGTTGTTAAAAGTTAAGAGCACCAATAAGACAAGCCTCATAACTTTGCAATTGGATTCGAAAACTGTTTTGTTGAGTCTATCTTCTATAGCTGACCTTAGCAATGCTCTTAATATCTGTAATGCAAACAGCCCATATTGCATGTGCATATATGTACGGGTTTTGGAGCCATGGGAATTTGGTAGCAAGTAGAATGAAGGTAAAAAACTGACGTTGAAAAAAACAATAATTTTAGCAGGGAATTGGGGATTTCCTTTTCGGAAACCTGCTTCATACAACAATATGATGAAACGATTCAAGTGGTAAATGAGACATTCTACAGTTTACAGCAGTTAAATGATCCATTTATGTTTAGTTATTGAAGACTATGTCGATATGATAATTGGACGCACGCATGTACATACATGTGCATTATTTTATAATGCTAAAACTGCTTTCGATCATCAGGCCAGTACTTATTGTTGTCTTAAACACGCAAAAATACTGAAATCATGCAAATATCGCCACTGGGACAACCGATCTAACCAGTATCAGCTTGGAAACGCAAAATACCCAAAACGATATTGACTAAAGCAATATAAGTGGATAATACGTTACATTTTTCGCTATTAGCGCGCAAAAAGAGACCTGAAGAAGTTCAATCGAGTAATTGTAAAAACGATATTAAAATTTTTATAAACGTGCCAACTTTGCCTAATTAGACCCATGTAGCCTTCATTTTGGGCCAAAATTGTTTCGTCTCAAAGGTAACCCCAAAATAACGATGAAGCGTTGCTTACTTTCGGCGGGGCAATTCTTGAAAGCACTCGGACAATCGCACTGCGTTCATCTTCCGCTGTTCCAATGGTCGCAGCGCCAGTAGTTGATGGAGTGACGAAGGGTAAGGTATGTGGTAAACCGAGCAGCGGTGCCGCGGTGGATACGGACCCTGCAGCTGGATGCAGAGGGCTCGGCAATCCATGGGTAATCGGGGGAGGAGGCAATTGAAAGGAGAGATAAGGCGTGCCCGCCACCACAGCAGCCGGATGGCCCGGAGAAAATAGATAAGGCGGAGGGGGTTGTGCGGAATGGTGGGTCTGCTGGAAGTGGTGTGGTGGTGGGGGAGGCATGAAACATGGGGGCGGTGGTGGTGGGGGTGGCCCGAAGTGAGTGTGTGGCGGTGCGGGGAAAAAGGGCGAGGGATGCGGGGTCCCGGTAGTATAGAAGGACGAAGCCGAGTAGTAAGGGTGATGGGTGGTGTTCGGAAGGAAGGCGGAAGCCGTTTCCGTGACGTCCAGAGTGGTTGTAGCGACAGCATTGGTATTGGGTATTGTAGTGAAAGCTAGCGTATTAGCGCCACTGTTTTGTTGCTGATCCTTTTTGAGAGTCTTCTTGTCGCCAGGGCTACTTTCTGTGTTCCCCTTTTGTTTCGACACCTCACCTAAACAATGTCAAAAGGAATGATTCAGCAAATAGGCGTTACTTGGGAGGGTGGTGCAGCAAATCCTTTCAAGGAATTTTTAAGAAGCAACCCAAGTTCAGCATAAAGGAAACTTTTGGATAATACGAAAGCGGCGACTACTGACATCCTGTTGACACCACACTTGACAGATTACCGCTTTTGACTAGCATTTTATATGCTTCTAACAAATGTCCAACGTTCCTTAAAAACATTACCGCAGAGAATTTAACTTGTGAGCACAGTCATGACTTCTTGTACATCCTTCTAAGTTGCTCTACATTTTTACTTATCTAAATGAATAGGTTAAAACTGAAACAGAAGTTTTATTAATTTTAAAAATAATGAAGTTGTCACGATGTCATCTTCTTCTGAGGATGGCTTTCCAAGCCCTTTAACGGTTTCTTGTGACTCATACTTACGTGAAGATGGTACAACAACAAATTTGTTTTAAGAGAAGTTACTTGAAATGTTAAGTGCATCTGATCTATAACTCAAGTTAACGGGACAGCTTTGGGTACGGAGAGCTCTACCAGGTGTTAAAACTATGTACACACAATAATTCTCCTTTTTGGCATTTTTAAAACGGTTGCTTAATAACTACATCATTTGTTTACGGCCAGGGCTGCTTTTTTATGCTTTATTTAGCTGCCATCCACGTGCAACGACCCTGAAAGTTGAAATAAAATCGCCTCTGCGTCAAATAAAAAAGTCGTTTGAGAAGTATGATCAAAAATAGATTACATCTATTTGAGGCAGCACTCCAGCCAAATGCCTACGGTCTTTCTTTCCACTTGGTTCGCCATTGGCTTGCGCCGAAGCACCGGATGGGTCAAAGACTACCTAGCGTGGGCGTTACCACCTTTCCATTCGTGCAGCTAAGGTCGACCTTTCAAATGCAGCCAATGGGAATGGAAGGCCATAATTTGAGTTAATTATAGCCAACCAATGAAATAAGAAGTAGAACTGAGGAAATTTGCTCAGAAACTTGGAGGGGAGACGAGAGTACATGTTTCCAATATTTGAAGACTAGATATTGTGGCGTTATTTCACTCTGTCCATTTAGTGTAACCCTTGATTTTACACAAGAGAAGCAGATCAAATGTTAGCATGCTGTCGTGGTACTTACTTGACAAATTAAGATACGTCAGGAAATTGCTAGAACACCTGTGTTATGCACGGAAGAAAAATAACAGCAACATAAGAAGGAAGTGTTTAGTGTGGATAACAAATACAAACTAGGGTTTCCCAAGGTTGTTTCCAACGGAAGCTCGTTTCAATAATAATTAATAACATTATGGTGTTATCCTTTTCCCTGGTACCACTAAGAGCATTCCCCATAGATAGGCATGAAAAATAGAAACAGGTAGTTGGTTTTTATAATTACGAATCTGTGAGCCCTTTAACTTAATATAAATCAGGTCTCGCATTCTAGAAAATAGTACTGAAGCCAATCTAACGCAAACGTTTGTTTCCTAGTACGTAGATGACGACAATTTCCAGGATGGTGTGACTGAAGCACTTCAACCTGGAAATAAAATTAAGCATACTGTAAAATTACTCCAAATAATGCTGAGAGAGATAGAGAAAGACTGGAATGCAATGAGGCGCATCAGCTGATTTCAGTATCTAGATTACTCCATGCAAAAATGCATCGCTTGCTCCTGAAGCCAATTTTCAAGTTTATTATGCTGAGGACGGACTCTTCTACTAGAAGGAAATCATAGCTGGTGGAGGCCCACGTAAACACTCTTTTACCCGACCATTTTTGTAAAAAATACATCAGCACCTGAAAATTATTGACAACTTCGGCCCTTACTTTGTCTGAAAGAGTGCCAGTTACCCTTTCCCCTCCATGCATACAAGATATTTACCTGAATGGGAAGAGTAAGAGCAAGCTTGTAAGGTCAAAAAAGACAATCTACTTTTATTGATCGCAAGTCAAGAAGGCAAATAAGTACGGCCGCATCATCAGCTTGGCTCTCGGCAGTTAATATAATTGTCCTCCTCGCCTTCATCTTCCTACATTTGTCCTCCGCTCTGCATCCCCGCCTTCCCTTCCCTAAACGTCAAGCCCTACTTTTTCTTTGAGGACCAACAGTGCGAATCTACAATCACCTTTCCATGCTACCAATCAGTTAAAGAACCCATAAGAACGTGTTATAAAAAAGGGTCAAATTGATAATAGAACAAATCCTCACCATTTTACGTTGATACATTTTTGCTCCCCCTTCCTGCAATCCAGAATTCTACCTCCAGCGTGAAAAGCGATGTCTAAAAGATTATCGCGATCTCAGTGGCCAGGTTACTTCTTCTTTGCATCCGAACGTATTGCCGGTTTGAAGAAAAACAGGCCAGGCGGATTACCAAAGAAGTATTCTAGTCCTTCTTATCAAGTGTTTTTCATTAAGCTACCTCTCACTACACCGCACTCTCAATTAAAACTAGCATAGGAATTTCAAAATGAGGTAGTTGTTGTGCATAGAACCATCGCTAATCCTTCACATCAGTGCTATCCGGTAAACCGCCTATCTTATTCTGTGTGTAGGTCAAAGCAGATAGTACAACTATTCCTTATTCAGCTGCTTAATTGAAGTTATTTGGAAGTTTTGCATATAATTCTGGAATCGCTTTAACTGGAGCATGGAAATGTCTTATTTGCTCCCTCAAAAGAAGAAGGACCAGGGTCACGAGCTATCCATAAAAATATACGTCCCCACAGATGATCCAGCCAGACCGAGCGGTGGTAGGAGTCGTAACAAGCGCCCGAGGCGAGTTAATGGGGATCCAGGCGGTCGCACACCATAACTAATAGCTGGCCATACACTCAGCCTTGTAAAATGTCTTTAAAGTGTGTTTTGAAGACTGTCCAGTTATCGCACCTTGGTCTATAAGTGACGGATAGACAGTTGAACTTTGTCTCCATCGTCAGTATCCTCGATGAATTAACCCTGTGCAGATCCGTGCCTAGGCTAGAATGCAGATAGGTACAAGTATGCAACAATTTTTCATGTACTGCTGACTGCTTGTTGTAACAAATTTTCCAGAAATTTCGAAATGAGTCAAAGTACGCATAAAAAAGGAGTCGGGAATCCGGCTTCAATGTAAATCCCAAAACAATTACGGATTGACGAAGAAATACAGAAAAATGTTTGTCTATGAGAGATCTGAGATGAATACCATGCATAAATTTCTGAGCCATCAGCGAGCGCCCTGAGAGGTAAATGAGATGAACATTTAAAAACTTCTCCAAGTGGTGGTAGCCAGTATCCAGATTGACTCCAAAGCGGATCTATTGCCTGTCGACTATCAGTGCGTAGACAGAACTCTTGAGTAAAAAAGCCAAGTAGACACCGACACACCCGGGTTGGGCCAGAAAATGAAAATATAAATGTTGCAATAATTAGTGGAACCATTAAACGCGTCCGTTCACTAGTCACATCTAGATAAACACCTGTCTCCTACAGGAGGGCTGATTTTTCTCATCAAAAAAAAAAAGGCCACCAGGCAAATTAATCACGCAAATACACGCACCGTTCTTGGAGGTCTTCTTGCGTTTCTCCGAAATGCCCTGTTTTCCAGAGGCGGTGCCAGGGTTAATGGCGTTGGGTTTCGTGGCCGTGGTAGTGATGGCGGAAGGGGGCATATGATTCGGTTTCTCTCCACTTCTGTCGGGTTTACCGGTAGTCATAGTGGTGGTGGCGGTAATAGTGGCAGCAGGGCCTTCTGCATAGCCACCGAGGGCAGCCAATTTGCGTGCAGCCCACACATTGTCAGGTCGATTGGCTACCTGGATAGGTGGTGAGACGGTTGGGGATGAAGAACGGTCGAGAGGTCTTCCATTTAATCGTCCAAAGGAGGACTTCAGTTCACAGGCCTCCGCAGGCGTCAGATCCCCGTTCATTGCTGATAATGGACGCCCTGGGAGAGATCAAAACTAAATGAATTGACTCTGATAGCGTCAAAAGGCTAGTGGTTATACGGGCTCGTTTGTAAACAAATCACATATTCACCCAAGACTAAACACGCTTTACCAACAGAGCCCACATGAATGACGCAAGTCTCGGGATATCGCCGTCTCCACCATCAGCTGTAATATGATAGATGGGTTTAAGCCACTACATAAACTAATATTTCTTCCTTACAGAGCTGGTTTTTTAGACCTTTAATAAGACTGTAGCATTAATTAATTATGGGTTGGTAAACGCGACAACTTTATAACTGTCAAGTAAATTATAATATGCACTTTACTTTTAATGCTGTCCTACACGGTAAAGCTTCACAAATAGCGGAAATCGCTCCTCATGTCACATCTTTTGGCAGAGCGTCAAAGTTTATACAGATGAAAACAAAAGATTGTACGTCGGCCTCGAGCTCGATAGGGCTAGTCCTAAAGGCCGATGTGAAAATGCAAGCATATTAAGAGAGAAAACTGGTAATTGCATAGACAGAGGATGAACTACACTTGCCTTTCCTCAAGTCCAAAAAATAAAAGGATTTGGAATCGACCCTAGCTAGACAAGGAAAATCGCTGGCCGCTTCGAAGGCGAATGAAGAGGTGCAGGATCATATGTAGAACTAATTATTTAACTCTTGGTTTTTTGGACTCCGCTGCTGTACTCTCATCAGGCGGCCTGGCCTCTAAGCCATGCTAGGAGTCCCCAAGCGCTTCCGTAAGTCGGAAATACACTTTCTGCCCTGCTATTATGATTTTCTCGCCTTCTAGGAGGTCTAGGGACGCTACATATACAATATCCCATTACAAGACCACAGGCAGGGTGTGTTAGGCATAGTGGTACAAGAAGAGTAGGTGGATGAAGGGTGACTCGTTGGATGGAGCATCTCTATGCGGCAACAACTTATCGAAAATGCGTAAATCTTGCAATAATCGATTCATCAAAGCGGCAACCTTAATCGCGTGTAAATGTGCTGCGCAATTAAAATGCTGCATGGAGATCTCCTTTATGCGTGTTGAGTGCTAAATTTCGAATATATAATGTACAGGACTGTTTATCATGATTGTCTCCTCGACTCCATATGACAATGGGCCAGAGTATTAACGCCCAATTCAAAAAATAGAATAAAACCCACTGACAGCTTGTTTATAAACGCACCTGTGACAGAACGTAACTGATGTACCAGACTCACAAATTGGTCCTCTTGGTGAATTACGGTTCCTATGGCCCCACTTGATAGACTAGACAACGTGTCACTAATGATTACATCATGGGACCTTATAAAACCTTGAAGCAACCGTATTATTTCATGAATTGCACAATTGTTTTTCATTCCAGTTGCAGCTTTGTGTAGTAAAGTTAAAGAAATATACGAGCACTAGGCTATTAAAAATTGGGTTCATTTTCTGACCTAAAAAAGCTTAAAGGGGCAGTGTACCCGAATATTATCACCTTGGAATTTCAAACAAAAACTTTGTGAATGTGTATAGAACCCGAGACTGACGCTGCTCCTCTTGCTAGAGTGGCTTAAGTTTACACAATTATTATGTATTAGGGCAATGACTTCGTGAGGTCAACTGTTTTGGAATGCGAGAACTAGACTTTAGCAATTAAATTATTTAAAGGAAGCATTTGATTCCCTTAATTACAAGCAAGATTGGAACAGTCATTAATGTTCAGTCTGCATAACTTGCGCGAAATGAAACCAGGAATGGATGAACGGGTAGTGACATCCTGCCACGGTTTATTTATTCGAAAAGGAAGCCAGGCTGTGTTAATCACTCAGCAGCAATGCTCCAGTCGTAGAGCGTCTACGGCACTAAATAGTGTAGGGAAGGCCTTTGCACCGTTTCAGCCGAAATGTTTGCTCAATTTAAATGAACACAGAATAAAAATTAATCACCCTGTTTCTGACGATTGAGAACAGATAAAGCAGACACATTTTCCCTTGAACATGGCAACCTGACAGGGCAGCTGCCATCCACAGGAACTAATCACAAAAGAACAAACCAACCTAGCTCATTTTTGATCCGGGACGATCAGAATTGCCAAACAATAGATGGAATCTTTGTTGTACGCAAAAAGCATGTGGGGCCCTACCAATTACTGGATTGGCAATAAAAGGCTGAGCGCATTATGCCTTCAACACATCACTAGTCTGGTTTAAATTTTGTTCTATTAAGCAAGAAAATGTTTGTTGTGGGTAAGGTAAAAAGAAGAGAATGTATTTTTTCCCGCTCATTGAGAAAGTAGCTGCAATGGAGTCCTGATTTGTCAAGAGCACAGTTGACAGCCGAATATAAACAGCGATTAAGATACGTCTAGCTACCGAACAAAGAATCGCTTAGAAATAATAAAATATACCCAAGGATAATAAATGGACTTTTGATGCTAATGGAGTCACATAAAATACAGAAAGTCTCCTGACATCACCTTGAAAGCTTCCAGATGTTACTTGCAGGTCCTTTGTATGAACCAAAATGACAACCAGCCTCGCATTTGATATCTTGTGTGGTTTTAAACTATGTGAAGTACGCATTACATATGGGTAAATTTCAAAAGAAATCATTCTTACATGCGGTTATGAAGAACCTACGGCAAAGACGTCCCCTGTAGGGTATGCTCAGGGACACTGGACATTAAATATTTACGTAAATGTGACCGATCATTACCGCGTGGTATGGTCCCATCATGGCCCTAAATGCCATTGTTTAACCAGACTGTATTGGTCTTCTCGCTTTGCCTAAAACCTGCCATTTATTGAGTTACAATTATCCCCACCCCAAGAAAGGTTAGAAGAGCGGAAGGCGGCAATGATGGCCTTCTTGATCGAAACGGCTTGATTATTAGCCTTTCAAAAAACCTTTAGTGTCCTTAAATACAGCCAAATTTTAGCTCCCTTAAAGCGTCTGTTAAACGTAAACGTTTAATTCTAGGTCAATTCCAGCACATCCTTGTGAAGACGATGACGACTTGACATCAGATCAAGCAACATACCTCCATTTGTTGGTCGAACAACATTCACGGGCTTTGCAGTGCGTTGCGAGAGGCTATTGTCCACCGAAGCAGCGCCGTTGGGCTCATGAGATGCTGATTCCGCTAAGGCTTTGCTATCGGTTTCATCAAATGTGAGCGATGAGTAGTCCTACAATGGCACAGCAGCGTGTTAACCTCAGATCAGGTGCGATTTACGTCTTGCTTTTCACCAAAGTCATCCGTAAAGACCTACCTCCACCCGAATGGCTCCACAAGCGCCCTAAATGGAGTCGCCGTATATGAGGTAAATAGTAAACATTTTTAACCTCAAAGCCTCTTTCTGACAGCTAAATTGTAAGCCTAAAGCATTTCGATCGTACTTCACTTTGCGTATGTATTCATCTAAGATCTGGCCAACCTAGGCTGCGATCACTGACGTTTATTCGATCGGATTCAGCGGTATTCTAATGGGCGAATTTTGACAAAATTGCTTAAATGAACCCAACTATCCCTTTTTAACCTTTGAAATATGCAAGAAAGTATTGAAGTATAATCTTTTAGTAGTTTAATTATAATTTTTCAAGGACAACTGGTTTACCAGCTACGGCTATCAAATCGGTAATAAGAGACAACCATCGAAATACTCATTCTGCTTACTCGGGACGTGCAAATAGGTACCTAGGTGACACATTCGTAACCAAATCAACGGGTTAAGCAAAAGAAAGAATCTAAAAAGCAAAACTCAGAACGCGGTGGTGGACTTTGAAGAAACGTTTTGATGCACGCAACATCACAATGTCTAATGACGCTTCTTTTCTAAATAGTTCCAAATTACTGCACGCCCTTCAGATAAATGCATGTACGTGTCCTTCCGCCGATCGGAAGCATATGAGTTTGGAGTTGCCGAAGAAAATTATGCCATGGCTTAGTGACTGTCACAATGGCCAAAGCTAGAAGTGAGAGAGGAAGCTAGGGCATCCACGAATTCCTCCGTAGATAGTTGAAATTTAGCGTCCTGTGCTTTAAGCAAGTCCAAAAGTGCTTGTAACATGACATATCCACTGCTCAGTCAACTACAACTTAAATAGACGAAACAGGTACGTTCAAGCGAACAAGTCATATCCAGTGGTATTTAGCTGAAAAGAACAACTTAGAACAAAGTTGAATTATTAGATTTGACTTATTTAAAGTCAGATACATTAATGAAAAAACTCAATAATAATTCGTGTAAAATAGACTCAATAGAAGAGAATTTATGCATGCAATAGAAACTTATGGCTGCTTTGGCACAGAGACTTCTTATTGCAGAACATAGCCAAGCTCCTGTCATTTTGAAAAAAACGGAGATAGAAATTTAGGGACCTATCCTAACCCTAACACGCGTGATTAGTCGCCTTTTAATGCGGAAAACAGTGTAGTGATGGGTATGCAACCCATGACTGCTCTGAAAGGATTTTAATTTCAAGATCGGTAAACGTCATAAATGTTGCACGGGATGCAAAAAGACAAAAGCAGGCGTTGTTAAATTCTTGGAGGAATTTTTTGGGAAGAACGTTTGGTGCTTTAGGTACAAGAGGAAAAGCAGAGGGAGGTGGGGTGTAGAACAGAATCGTGTAAGCACCCCACACGATGCCCATCAGATGGAATCCATGCTGACCAGATAAGTACGCCTTGCCCCTATATATACGCTAAAAAAAAAGTTGTGGGAGCGATTGCTTGAATTAGAGAAATTTTAAGCACCAAACAATTAAGGTTTGAACTTCATTGAAATTTTGGTTGGCTAATGTAAACAGCATATTTATGAATCAATGACCTCGGACATTTCACCGATGCTCATTGTGATTCGTTAAAAATTAAGGACAAAATTAAATACCAACGTTAGTATTTTGTTAGAAAAAATCAAGAACTTGAGATTGATGGAAACTAAGGTGCGATGCATGCGTAATATCTTGTATCCACTTCAAAGAATTTATTTACTTTAAAAAGCGGCGTGGACATTTACAATTACACAGAAATGCGTTTTTGAGATCAGTCTTGCTTAAGTCACAAAACAGTCCCAGGCCATTCAAACCGTTTCATTGCTCATTCAAATGGGTGAACGAAGAAGGTTTTAAACAGACCCATTTAAGTATGAAATGGTGCTAAACGTACATCACGGAGAAGAGCAGAGAGCTTGGGCTGACTAGGACCCTTCTGTGCTTCATCCTGACCCTCCTGCTCACCCCTATGGCAGTTGAGCTCTGTCTTGGAGACTTCCTCAGGAGCGGTGAGCGATACAGACGCTGTTGCTTCCACAGAGGGGGCCTTTCGCGATTTCTTGACTCTACTCTTATTGCTCTCGCCCTCTGCGCCTGCATTTGTGGTCACCTTTTTCTTGCCTGAAGTGGACTGCTTTTTAGACCGACTAGGAGTGGTAGAGGAAGCGGAGGCAGGTGTCAACAGTGACCTATCCGGTGTCTTAAAAAAAGACAATATGAATAAATGAATTCGTATTGTTGTTATGCGGAAGCAAGTAACAAAAAACGTTTAATGAAAGTTACATAATCAAATATAAATCCTTTGAACTCAAATTATACGATCCTCTACAAATCCACGAGCATAGAAACCGATTAGCATGGTTTTTCGATTGCTAAGCTGAAAAAAACATGAGTAATCGTGGTTAGTCCAGAAGTGTTATAAAAAAGCAAGAAGTTAAAAAGCCCTTTCTTCTTGACCATACTTTTGGTGGAAATTACAGAACCACAACAGCAGCACAACTAATAGTGGAGTTGCTTTTGTACTTTGATCTAGGTTATCGGTTATTTGGCTTGATGGTGAACAATACACTACCTTTCTGGAGTCAATTATTCAAATTTAAAGGTAGCTTCATAGCTATGGAAAGATTTTGTTATGATTGAAGCAAGTAATGATGGAACTAATGAAAAAGCTGTAGAGAACTTGGTTAAGGAAAACTCCCCCACCACAACTGGAAGCGTTGAAGGAAAATGGCTATTGACGAGCAGTCAATCGATTACCCAAGCGTCCATGGTGTTGGCATGAGACCTCATATGCGCACGCACGATTGCACGCTTGGCTGAATGGTCCGTCTTTCGCCTTCTTCCCCTTCATCCTCTTCCCTTGCCTGTCTTTCCATCCGTCCACCCGTCTATCAGCTCAACAATGCATGTATGCATGAAATGAAAATTGAGCTTGCACGATGGTAGTAAGATTGGCTCTAAAGCTACGCAAAACCGCCACCACCATCACTACCCCAAATCGTATGGGTGTGTTCTAGGTCGGTATTATGTGAGCGGCAGGCGTATTGGTGGGCAACACCCATGCGTGCACGCGACCTGTGCCATATTGGGGTACGCAAAATAATAAGTGAGAAGTAGGAGCAGTAGCAACAATATCAATAAACGAGGTCAGAATTCGACCCTCCACACATGGAGTTCGCGTTCGGACAGCATACGAAGCGAGGAGGAAACCAGGAAGAGGAGCAGAAATATAGGGAAATGAAGGAAAAAATGCTACTTTACTAATAAAGGGCTCTGCTCTTGACTCTGGCTCTCTCAAAGCAACCAATAGTCGACAATCCCTTAATGCTTATGTACTTAAAAATGGTTTATCCATCCCAAGTTACACCTCTACAGTTTTCACAGTATACCAGTCGCTTTTGACACTGTTCTTCCAGTTGTTCATGAGAGTACCCAATGAGGGAATGCTAAACAAAAGTGAGGCATCAATCTCCAAGAGTGAGCACTTGCAACACCGATAGAAGGGTCAATCGGTAATTATGGGCCAACCGTAGCGGTCTGAAATGATAGATGCCAAGCACAGATGATCGCACAAGGGAATAAAAGTGGGAGCGGTATTGTGCCACATAATCGCTATCATCATTTTCAGAGGCAAAAGCAACCGAAGATAATGGTCCTGTAAACTCGTAAAATAAATACCACATTAGTCATTAGTCTAAGTCATTTGCATAAATGGCCATCCCTGGTGTCTATAACTTTTCAGTATGCTTTTTGACGATAAGCAATCCACTCATAAACTGAATATTTGCGTTGCTTTTAATACCAAGCCACCAGCTGGAGAACCTAACGCAATGCAAGGCTTACCTCTAACATGACCTATGGATTATGCATAAGTCAGCCAGTTACTTGCGTTATAAGCTCATAAACGACTGAAGGGAACATTCATATTTGAATTGAAGAATCCTGTCAGATTATTTACCTTTCAGAAGTGTCAAGGAGTGTGAATGGGATAACAGAAAAGCAATTTAACATGAAAAGCAGTTATGCTAAAAAAGACAGGTCTGACAATGTGGAGAACGTTGCTACCCTTCAGCAAAGGCTCTTCATGAGGCTTTAGCACCGCAATTCAGCGATAAATGCGCCATTCAAAGCTGATGCGCTGCCGTGAATTTAAAAAAAATTGTACATAACTTTAGCAGCCCTGTAGGGCCCAATTCAAGGCAGTTATAATGCACTTTTTATCCCCACATGCTCTTCAGTGGAACTGATTACATTTGGGACCAATGTAAAGTATCTTTTATTTTTTGGAGTGGAGGGGCTGAAACGTACAAATTGCTCCCCCATTTCAGACTGTCCCACAAACTCCCGCGCCATTAAACACGGGCTAGAGTGGCGGCACAATTTTAGGAATCGACCTTGAGTGAAATGGAACAGACTAGTGGAAGCAAGGCGGAAATATGAATCCCTCCAATGCAACAAAGGCTTAGTTAGCTTCCAAAAATAACCTGATAATCATTCTAAACACTTGAAAGTGCCCTCCCAACGATTAATAGGTCTCAAAAAGACTAAATCTAATGAACCCATAGAAGTGACATAAGCACCACTTAAAACTGCCATAGACATTGCAAGGGAGTTCCAAAGAAATGCACAAAAGCATGGTAAGCTAATTTGTTTACTCTTGACGCCTTAGTCATTCCAAGGGAAACACTCGAGGTCTCAGTGTTTGCCTAACAAAGTCGCCTTGCTGCCCAACGGTGGTTTAAATATTTAAATTATCTACAGATGAAATAGTAGATGAGACGTTAAAAATTGACCGTGTTTACTACGTACATTTACAGATGGCAACGAAGATAGTCGCTCAAATTTCGCAAAGCACCGTTTGAAACGGTCTACACGACTGCCTTCAACACAAATTACAGACAGGATTGGTGCATCAGTTACCCTCAAATAGCCACAATAATATGAATTATTGCTTGAGCAACTGAACTTCATTGCCTTTTACGAAGCAGACCTGTAGCATCGATTTAAAGGAATAACTCAGTAGAGTCTCGCATCCTCCAAATAGCAGATTGACTCACGGGAGGGGAGGATAGAAATGCTCCAGCTAAGGTCGTAATTAAGACTAAGGCAGCATGACATTTTGGGAATGGAACGCAGTGTATGGGGGGGGGGGGTGATTCATCTACGGTGTTCGCCGAATGACCTCTATGGACAGGTAGGTGTGGCCGTGTGAGCTTACCCTCGGTGAGTCATCTCGCGGTCAGAGGCGGTGGCACAACAGGGCATTCGATAAACGTAGCGTCTGATAACGGAATGAATTGAGGGCGTAGACAGGACTCAATGCTATCCCAACGAACGACTTTTAAGGAGTTAAGGTCAGTGAACATAGAAGTGCGACCTTGGGTGCAATGAGTTTACTCGTTCTGCGGCAAATGTCGGCACACTATTCGATCGTCAAATGGTGACTTATTTATTGCATGTTCACAAAGCCAGTAGAAATATTCGAAATTTCGATTGATGTAGACAGAAGAAGTGGGAGAATACGTTAAAGATGTGAAAAAATGAAGAAGTTAGTTAAAACGAAGTGTTGCCTTTGAAGTAACAGGATAGGCACCTTTTTCTTAATAAAAAACTACGAGAGCTTACTGGCCAAAGTATAGCAAAGATGTAAATCGACATTTAGATAATGAAGATTCATACTTAGCCTCGAAGTTACTTTGTGCCCCTTACTAGGAACCCCAATCCAGCCCCAAAATGAAGGAGCCATCACTGCCAATTGTTCTTAAATTGGGGCATCTTTTTGGATCTGCATGCAATCTTTACGCCACACTTACGACTCTGCTTTGACTCATTTTAGGCCGATTTTAAGACGGAAGCCAAGCAGATGTCTGCATCAACTGCCTCCCTGTCTGTTTATAAATGTGGACCATGCCTAAACGGGCTTCTTCTGTTGGATCCGCTATAACATTGCCTTAGGGTACAACGAGTGACTTTCGACACTTGAATTAACCTTGACTCCCAATCAGACATAGGGGAATGGACTATGTAAAGGCGACAAGGCAAAACAAAGAGTAAGCAGCAATTATAATAAGAAAAAACACCCTTCCTTTTGACCTAAAGGGGTGAAGGAAGAAAGCTATAGGCCAATTAAATCGAACTGTTTCATGACTTCGCAATTTTCCACGATACATTAGCAACACGCAATGAAACACATAAGCATACACAAAGGGACCAAAATAAGGGTAGTGGTCCGTAATTGGTGAAGGCTAAATTGATTACTACTAATGCCACCTCTATACACATCTTTAAAGGATGTGTTGCACAGCACGATTTCGGCAAGGTTGTGTAATAAAAACTGCACTGGGAAGTGAATCAAAATTGAATGATAAACGGGGTTAAATGACACACACAGGTGAGACGGAACGAAACCTCTCTTATGAAAGAAGCTCTAGGCCAGCGCTAAAAAAGATTAAATGGATGAAGATAATTATGAATGGATGGTGATCTTTTCAATGAGACCCAATAAATGTCGAGGGAATTCTTCTGATGATCCCTTCCATTATATTATTGTGGGGTTATGAGCACATCGTCGACACCAATCTGGAGGGAAAGTACCAAGTAGATTTAAGCAAAATTAAATGGCACACGCAAGAAATAAGAAACTCCCCCAGTGATGCCTTAATTAGGAAGTGTGCGGCACGAGAACATGGGTAAACAGACATGTCAAGAGTGGACTCCGCACTGTAGCGAAATTTCGCGAACGGATTCTCAATGTTTCAAAGCTTTATGTGTACTCACCGGCATCTTGCCAATTACTTAAGGTGCCTTGGTTAACTTGGTGATTCACTATACCACCACAAGATTATTCTAGATAAATTTTTTTGGAGGAAAGTAAACAAAGAGCGGGCGATGTTAATGGCTTTCATTATCGGAGGGTTAGTGATAAAGTGGAGCATAGGTTCAACAGTGTGCTGAGCACACAAATACGGCCGGAGAGTTGATCGAGTGGCCTAAGTTGCCATCACTAAATAGCTTTAAAAACCCAAAAAAGTCACTACTGCCCCGGTTATTACCGCTTTGGCGCAGGTCTTGCTTTACACCAAAGCCTCATTAAATGACTGAATTTGTCGAACTCCTACCGGCTATGCTTTCTTACTCCATTAAGGCGACGATGAAATTTAGAGGCATAAATAAGATTATTCAATGCAGTAAATGGAAACAATAAGATCCAATTGGAGGAAGAAAACAAACCACCGAGTCATACTTTTGCTTCGCAATGCTTTAAACAGAAAGTTATGTTGAGATTTACTTGAATGAAATAACTATTTTGGCCAGGTACTGTTGCAGCAATCGAAGCTAGATACCAACGCCAGACTTGTTTCAGTGCCTTTTTTAAGGCATTGGAGCAAGCGCTACTTTTGTTAGGCTAGTGCCAAGGGGATAAGCCATGACCTTTTTTAAATTCTACATCCTCAATTAACTTACCAACAGGTAAATTAAACATGTAAACGGGTGTCGTGATGAGAAATTTGTACAAGAGGATTTAACTGCTGAGGTAGCATTAACAATACTATCCCTTGGCAGAAGGTGAAGCAGTTTTATCAGAGCGACAATGAATCTGATGTTGGTGAATTTCCTCCAATCAGGCACGCATAAAAAAACCAAAAACCCCAGGTAAAGCGCATCTCCACTAACTCGCGCATACGGGAATAATCGGTCCACACATTGGATTAAACTGTATTTTCGGAGTAGGGGATGAAAGGTCACACGACGACTTAGATTGAACAGGTCGAATCGCCTGACCCAGTGAATGTGCAAAGTAGAGACAATGTATTATGACCAAAGCAAAAGGGTATGAGAGATTATCGTATTTGTCACTAAAGTTACCTGCTCATGTCGAGCCACCGATTAAGCTTATACCACATTACTGGTTACATGCGACATCCTGTGTTGTAGACAGACGTTCTATGATAAACACCTTTAGGGGGATTGAAGCTTGTTTTAGCAAAAAATACAGCCCAAATCTGTCATTCGAAATAAACATGCACCTAAATGGACATTTTTGAAATGAAAGTAATCGATTTCATAGAAATATCATTAAAGGGAGAGTAAAATTCAAGTGGAGATGCTGCAAATGTGCATGGCCCGCCAAATCACGAACCACGAGACACAAGTAACCCATGCAATTGTTCATAAGGGAATAATATATGAATGAGTTTTGTTGCAACGCAATGATCTAATGGAGAAGACCGGTAATGTAGCCAGCTGCCAAATATAATCAACAATTGCGAGGATGAATTGACAGATGTATTATCTTTCAAACGACGAAATGAATAATAGTTGTAGTTGTGATTTCGTCCAAAATCTTATGTGCGAGCAGATGGGATACACCTCAGAAGTCTCAAATAAGAAACCTTGAAAGAAATTGTACGAAATTGTGCGCCAGGGGATTGCAATACATTTTGAAGGAAAAATGTGGAAGCGTTCTAAAAGATTTGAACATGTTAGCCACTTTCCTCCTTCGACAAACTTGAGAGTGCATGAATAACTAACCGGCAGCATAAGAACTGATGGGTCACGGCAACAACAAATACTATTTTGATTAGACATCAACTATCCGAACTAGAAATTATCCGTAATCCAATCTTCCCTGCTAAATAGCATCTCTTTCGAGACATTGCACTCGACGAACAACTCCGAACTGCAGAACAGATGCTTGGATGGAAATTAACACAAAGATAGTCTATTTAAAGTTACCCTGAGTTATACAGAAAACCTAATCCATTTCCTTTGAGGCTAGTTCCAATTAAATGGCCGCTCTATAGGAAGTTCTGAAGTTAATCTATTACCATACGAAATGACATAAATAGCTAGTTTGCTGACGGAAAGTTATTATGCTGACAATTTGGCAATTCTCTTTTATCGCATCTCGGGAAATGCTATTGTCATAGCACCAATAAAATGAAGTTCACTATCCAGCCAATTAAACTACGCGAAAGCTGAGAACAGTACAATATGCGTGGGTGCAAAAATAAGTTATGCACTCGCCCTCTGTACCCTACGATTAGCTCCGCACATTGTGCCAACTAAAGAGGGGGCGACTTTCGTACTTCGACTGAATGTATAAATCAAGTGAACCACTTCTAATAACCTTTGTTACTTGCACTCATCCATGCACCCACTCCCTCCGGCTAAAGCACATCGTCATGCGACCCAAACGGATCACTTTTCAATCAGTTCAGTTCAGCTGCGCCGGGGTCGCAGATAGTAATGGTGTCATCAATGTACACCCATCACGTTAATCGACGTGAATTACACAATTCCCATGTGAATTGGTGCCTTCAATGCTACCGATAGACTTTGCTCAAACAACAGAAAGATTAATAATTAGTTGTTGATAGGCCTGAAAAGGAGAAATATCATTCCTTTGGTGAATCATCCAAGGTAAACTAGGCTCGAGTAATGGATACCTGAATGAAATAATGGCTCTCATTCTTCAGTGGCAGCGACACGACGTTACCATCCTTGTAGATTTTAAGTGATTGCAACAAACCAAATTTCACAGTTATGTTCCTCAGTGATTCAGTTAATCGCCGACTTTGGATACTGTGATACACCTAAACAGGTACAACTCACAACACGGCAGTGAAATGACGTTAGTCACCAATGTTGAAGTTAAAGCTGTCAACTACTGCCTTATATGTTCCATTCTTCCAGCGTCATACAAAAAACATCTCAGCCACCTGCCTAATAAGTTACTGTTGTTTCACTAAGAAGAGCAAGACGGAAAAACCTTAGAGCAAAGCATTTCAAATTTAAAGAACAGCTTTAAATGCTTGATTTTCGCCCAAGGGCAAGGGTATCACATCACCTCTCCATAGAGTAATTTAGGATTTTAGAGGCTCACCTCCTCTAAGGTCTCCCTTTTGCCACCGACCTGCTTCTCCTGTTTGGGTTTCCTGCGCTGCTCTATGGGAGGTGTGACGGTCTCGTTAGGTGGAGGAAGAACATCTGTTTTCGGTTTATGTTGCGTTTGCGGCTGGTGTAGAGGTGGTGGTGATGGTTGTATTAGAGGCATATCACCTGGCCGAGTATGCGTAGGCCACGTAGGTCCGGCCACTGCAAGACCAGGTGAAGTTTTCGGACTGATGATGACGTTGACACCACCAGTGGTGCGGAGTCGCGATGGCCAGATAGGCAAGCGGGGAGTGGAGCCGGAGAAGGAACCGCTAGCGGAGGAGGGTGACGGACGGGCCAGTGTAGATGTACCATCACCAGTGGGACCCGAAGATACCGTCTTGTGCGGTGAGTAGGGCGCGATAGGGGAGAGAATTACGTGGGTTAGGACTCCATCCTCATCCACGATTTGCTGTACTAAGTGCCCCGGAGGAACTTGCATCGGCATAGGCAGTGGAGGGCCGTTGTTGAGGACCAATCGTACCGTCGCTGGACCTAGCAAGCGAACAGAAGCATCAGAAGAGAAGTTCAAAGTGTAGTATGTGTGGTTTAAAACAAGAGAAAATTAAAGTTGAGCGTGTAAATTTAGAGACGGCCACAGTGCTGTAATATATTGTCAATCCAGAATGGCTCAAACTAGACGCTTGGATACATTATTGAGCTGATCTCTTTCACAATAGGCTCTAGGTCAAATAGCACGAGTCCCATCCCGTGTGAGGTTAGGACTCTTGGATTATCGGAAAATAAGACGAAGTATCTGTTGAAGTATCACGGTTCCCAAGCTTATAAGTGCGTATTTTACCGCCAAAATTACCACAAGAATCAGGTTAGTCGAGGTCGGCAAGGTGTATCTAAAATACCTTAAGGTAAGGGCATGAATATTGATCAACAGGGTTAAGCAATTTTACACCGATAAGCTAACTTCCGGACAGTGTTAACGCGATGTTTTGATATCAACAATACCTCACCCTCACAACAAATAATCATGTTGATGACCAAGGATAAGACGAAAAAGAGGGACAGAAGTTGATGCGGACATAAATCTTAGCGAACACAAGCATTTCTTGTATAGTGAAACAGTGAAAACTTAACAAAAAGCAGTTTACCCTAAAGAACTTTATATAAAAACGGAGGCGACGCTTTCCAGAAAGCTGTGTAATAATCACACAATGTGGTTCCCATGTCTAATCGTACCCTAAATAACCAAAAAAGAATTAATTTCAATGCTAAAAATAGTTACATTTGGAGATATGTGAATTCAATGCATTAAAAGAAAATGTCCCAGTGCTAGGGATACGACATTTAGCGAGTTAAGCAGTCAGAAAAGTACCGGCGCGCATACATGCAGACCCGCGCATCACATTGAAAACCAGGGTAAAAGCATAGTTGACGCTACTGAACTATAATGCGCGTTTTAAGCATGCTTTCCAGTAGTGGAAAGACTTTCCCCCTCTTCACTTCCAAGTCAACACAAATTGCGCCCCTGAGACCTCTGCTAAGTTGAACTCTACTTTATTACTAAGACTGGAATGGAGTCAAATGTATAAAAAGATCAGAGAAAGTGTGGAAACACGGTTAAACGGGTCAATGGTCGAACCGTTTTTGCATATAAAATGATGGCCAGTGATTGGAACTTTTCGAATGGTTTGATGCGCCGCTGGTGGATGTGGATGCGCATGCGTAACAGGGCACACTCAGACAGCAGAGCACGGGATGGACCATCATGCGCCGTTGCGTGTAGGCGCAAGGCTTACTGCTAAGCTCGACGGAATTGAAAGGCTCTAATTCGGAAGCTGCTGGTAGGGTTACAACACCCGTGTAAAGGGTGGGGTGGCAAATGAAACATCAGAATGCAATAAGAAATGAGACTCTGCCGCCATGCACGAAGTACTAAGGTCACAAAATATGCCTTGATTTGACGAATAAAAGCAAGTTTTTAGAAACTAGTAATTATTGTACTGAACTCTAGAGAGCTAGAGATTTTTACTGCAATATCATGGACAAGAGTGTGAATCCGTCCAATCAAAACTAACAAGTAGAAGTGTGTCAAGTGAATGGGATAAAAAGAAAAACAATTATGCAACATAGCTAAACAGTTGACTTGATTTTACCGTCCCTAATTAAACATTTAGTAAGTTGTTTTGCATTACAATTTTTCTTCAGCTAGTCTTTTAATAAATTCAATGAGAAAGGGCAAGTGTCAACTGAAAAGTAATTTGTAAGAGCAAATGGGTAAAGTGGCTGTTAAACACAAGCTACAATTGGGAAGTGGCCTTAGAACTAATCGACCCACCATTAACAAAATCCAAATAAATAACAGGTTAACTAACTCGCACACACACAGTGGAAGTGAACACAGTGACTTTTCACGTGAGTTTGGCACCCATTCATAAACACAGAAATCCCTCCCTCATGGGCGTTGCGAACAGTCAATTGCTGCCCATATTTAAACAGCGGTAATTTCATACGCATGTCAAATGTAGCAGAGAGCAACTGTAACATTTTGACCAAAAAAATTGCGAGGTATCTGAAAAAGTCTTGATTAAGATGGGCCATTCTGAAGACGCACCGACAGAAGGAGAGTCCTCATTTCTTAGGAAAAATAAAACCCAAAATAACCGTCAAAAACGACTGTCGTAATAAAGCCATAACAATTGCATTTGAGCGTCACGATGTCGACTAAAGGTATCCATTTCGATGCACGAAAGTAAGAGTATTTATCAAACGGTCTTCAGATATAACTATTCATTCTGCCACAGCAATGGTCATTAGGAGCTTTTAGGTACAACGTGAGCCAGGAACATACGAAATTCGTTGTAAATTGACGTGATGAATTTCAGATAACTAACAATGCAGTAGAAATTCAAAATAAGCTAATAAAGAAAGGTACCGGGTATCTGCTGCTCTTGGTCTCCGGTTCGAATGGAAAAGGTCGCCCCTGCCTCAACATGAACCATCACATAGTACTCCTTGTTCGTGCCGTTTTGCGACACACCTGCCCCATACATCCCATTTTCTTGAAATACTGGTGGCATGCTGTTAAGACTTTTGTTCTTGGACGTTGAAAACGGTTTTCTATGCTGTTGTTGTTGCTGCTGTCCTTGAAGAAATACTTGTGGTGTAAGCATCGGAGTCACGAGAGATTCAACTGGAGTTGGTGGAAATGCCGTCACACTATTTGAGAGTATAACTGGTGGTATCGGATAAGAAGATGGAACGTAGACAGAGGACGGCAACTCCATTAGTGACAGAGTGACATTATTAGTCATACATAGTCTGTTTGGCTCGGGAACCTGGGGAATGGCGGAATCATTCAGTGAAGGCATATCAGAAACATTGAGCTTATCAGTTTCTACCGGAGAAGCAAAGCTCTGGTCTAATGCTCCAGACGGTTCCTCATTTGCACCCAAAAGTGTCGATTGATTCTCGATGGGTCCTCGAACATTCACAGATGGCGGAAGGTCCACCGACACGTCAATACCTGCATCACGATCAGCAGATTCTTCCAACTTTTCACTATTATCACTGTCCTTCGTTTCACCACCAGAAGTTAAAGATTGAGGATTCGTACTGCATTCAACGGAGGAAGATAATTTCTGTCCATCAACATTACACTTCCTTGCCAGTGTTATTGAGTCATCACCCATTGTTCCCAGACTCATTTTTTCTATACTTCGCCTATCGTCACGGGCGTAAAAGGGTTTAGTAAATGGCTTATCAGTCATAAGATTGGAAAATTTAGGACGATAAACGGAATTGACTTCCAAGGGATACTGGGGCGGCCGCGAAAAAAACGATGATTTAATATTGCTTTCTTGTGAATGGTCTTCAAACATTTCGTATGAAAGTCAAATATTTGTTTTTATGGTCCAAAATCACCCACCGCACTTCTAGGTGAGAAAAAGATGCATCCCGAGATGTTCGAGTATGCGCTCTGAGCCAACAGTCGATTAAGTTTAAATAAGCTGATTTGATGAAACAAAAATATTTTTACTTTGATACCTTTACTTAAATAACATCTGTATCAGCTAAAAGTGGTAAAAACGTGTTATAAATATGTTAATTAAGACTGGAGACATCAAAAAAATTTCTACCCTTTGGTTAAAAAGAATCAAAAACGAACTTTAGCGTAACTCTGTGCTCTTTATTCTACTGTCCAAAGAACCTACATACTGACTACGTATAAACATGCATACTATGGGAGCTATGCGGTAGCCGCGTCCTGTGGGCGAGAGGCTGCCGCGTGGGCCTCACTCGGCGTCGCCGTCAAGGCCCGAGCTCAACGTGTAGCTGCGCCGCTGGCCTGAAAAGTATCGTGGCAGCATGTCTGCAATGCTTCGTTTGTTCGAACTGCTGGTTTCGGTCAATTGGGTGGCCATATTGTACTAGCCAGTTGGCTGTCCTCCGGGTCGTGCCGACAGCTTCCATGCCCTCTGCTTACAGAATATATATTCTGTCCTAGTACAATGCCTTCTTCTACCCCAGAGAAAGTTTCAAGACGCTACAATGGCCATTTGCTTCCCTTTCTTTGCAACCGAACTTAGTATAAAAGAGGTATTTGTTCCAATGCATCTTTATTGCCATGGGCGCATTAGTGGGAGTTTATTAAGGTGGTCACTGTAGCGTCCCGAGGCTCCCCTTAAGGCAAAAGAAGGCATAGTACTAAGACAGAATAGATGTTTTAAATACAGAGGGCTTGGAGGCTGTTGGCACGGCCTAAAGGCTGGCCATCCGGCTAGTACAATATGGCCACTTAGGTGACCGAAACCGGCAGTTCGAACAAACAAAGTATTACACAGGTCCTCTCTTCTTTCGAGCGCCGTCTTTGACGCTCCCCTTGGTCAACCTTCCGTGTCAGCCATCACAACGTAACCAGTGTTGCGAGAAGCACCCACGATCTAACTGTGCAAGCCATCGAGATTCGAACGCATGTTTTCTTGTAGTGCCATCAATTGCGCGTAGCACTCAGTGCAGCAAATGAGCATATCTTAGTCCTACTCTCCCACGATAATGCAGCCCAGTTAAAGATGGGGATACGAATCCGAGTTTTTGGACGAATGAAGGCACACACAACACATATTGTGATTCCAGAATTTTTCGATGCCGTGAAAGAAACGCGGAGATATCGTGGAACCCTAAGCAAATAGGGCAATAGGGTCTCACTGGAACAAAATGCTTGCGATCCAAGTGTGCGAAGCATAAAAAGTTGCTGTCGAATGGCGTCCTGCACATTCTACATCTGTAGACACATATTTTGGCGAAGGGAGGCAAGTTGCCTGAGAACAGGGAGAGAGCTTACGGAAGATGCTTGACCACAACGTCAATGGTCCTTCTTGGCAGTTGCACTGGACTTAAAGTTCACGGCTAGTGTCGCTTCAATTGTTAATGGCTTCCCTGTTGAACACGAGGGCGAGGTAGGTACCGAAGATGAACGTCGATTTCGACCCTTCTGTTATGGGATGTGAGGGATTCTCCCATCCGTAGCACATGCACTTCTTTTACACCGCCAAAATTTGCCAGAAGCAGCATGAAGGAGGATAAAATCCATCAAAGTCGGGTCCGCTTTCCGCTGCCACCAATGTAGCTTCCCCAGACTCCCTTTAAGGTAAAGGAAGGCATAGTACTGGGGCAGAATATATATTCTGGAAATAGAGGGCTTGGGGGCTGTTGGCACGGCCCAAAGGCAGGCCAACCGGCTAGTAAAATACGGCCACCCAAGTGACCGAAACCGGCAGTTCGAACAAACAAAGCATTACAGTCACTGTCGACATCGAGAGAATGGATCCATTTTGCAACAACTAGCTCCGAGCCCTATTCCAGCCACTCGATTTAAGGACACGTCTAAGGAAACGTAAGCTTTATTGTTGTGATCAATCAACATGGGTAACACGTTGGAAATCAAACTATTTACCATCTAAGAAGAAATATTTGTTGCAATTTTTCAATAGCTAATTAGTGAATACGCACTAATGCTTCACAACTTTGCCAATTGTTAGTGCTAATTTTAATTCAAAAATTGACAAATAGTAGTTTTTACAATAATAAAGCAAGTTTTGATTTAAATAAATTTTGTGTGGAAGGATCACATTTGTTACAGGTAAATTAAGATAAATAACTCGCATAAGATGTGGGGATTCGAGGAAAACCTTGAAAATGCAATGTTATCGTGGCTTTTTGAGACTTTCTTGAAGGCAAGAGAAGGCGCAATACTTAAGCAGAATCTATACACATTTAGCAATCAGAATAGGATCAGGGCTACTGGCAAGGCTCAGTGGCAAGCCCACCTGGCCGCCCGAGTCCATAAACGAATTTAGCAGACAAACAAACAAAGCGTAACAGCTACTGCAGAATAATAATGTTTTTTCTGAAGACGAACGAGGATATAGTAGTCCATATTCAGAAATGATCAGGGCTGCAAGAATTTACCAGAAGTCAGCGTGCTCTTGAAAGTACAATGACCACCTAAACCTCAGAGAGCCAAACAAGCAACATAGGTCTTTTAGTTACGTTACAGCAGGAGTAGAAGAGAACTGCTGTTTTAATTTTTTGTTGTTTTTAGATTCCCGGCTTTGGTAACGACCGCTTGAGTGGCCAGTCGCATTTGCCGGGTGGTTTAGACTCTAGACCATGCCAGTAAACTTGCGTGCTTTTTCACCGAACCATGCATTCCATCCGAGTATTACGCCTTCTATTTCCTTCAGGGTAATCTGGAGGCGCTGCAATTTGCATCGACCATGGTCAGGCTGTTTAGCAATACACGTTGGAACACGTTGAGGAGCTCCTTGATATAATCAAGACTCGGGCTAGTAACATCAAATTATCGTGTGAGCGTTTTTGTCAATAATTTTTTATGAAATAGTGAACTGTCACCACTATCTTCCGTATTCTTTCTCATAGATCCTTATCCAATTCGCTGTGCCACGCGCACTTTTGCGATTTTTTAGCTTACGTAAAATTTTAAATGCCACGCTTCTAGACAAAAACCCTTTTCCTTTTGTTTCTTTTGTTTTAATGAACCACGGTGCTATACTATTAAAATCTAGTAATATGGCAGCGTCCTTGGACGTAGACCTGCAAGTGGTAATTCTTGTTTTTATGTTTATTGAATGTCTTTAAAGACACCTCTTGTGTAATTGATTTTTGGTCATGGCGTAGGGAAATATTGTTTTTTACTAACTATCATGTCTCGTCGGTGTTGAGTCTAGTGTTGTTTTAGTGCCGTTGACATGCTAGGTATCCTCGCTCTGTTTTCAGTGCCTGGCAATATTGATTCACTCCTCGTGCTTATTGTTCATGTTTTGGTTGGGCCTTTTTTATCGATAATGTGCGTTGAGTTTTGTCTCCTTATTCGGTACTCCACTCCTTTGCTCATCAGTAACATGCCAATGTATACGACTCGATTGACACCTCTTTACTGACGCTTTAATTTATCGCAGATGATGAACCAATATCCTCAACAACCTTCTCATTCGAATCCGTCTGGTCAGCGTTATATAGGTCAAAACTCCCAGGAGCAGGCATTGCAACGACCCCTAAATGCGGCAGGTAAAGTAGTATACTTGTTATTCTTTTAAGATTTTGAGCAGCGTAGCATAACCTCGTTGCAAGGGCATCATGCTCAACCTGTTACTGATATTCCTGTTGGAATATTCAACCAACCGGAGAATGCTCACCCCAGCTTCCACACCCCCCACCACTACTACCCTCCGTTTGCACAAAACCGCTCTCCTCAAAACCGCGATGATGTGGAACTAGCTTCTTACTATGGGGCAGTACCAATTTCGGAAAAGTATAATTCTGCTTCCACCGCACCCCAACAACCGCAGTTTTCGAATACTACGGAAAATGTCAATGGTCCCAAGGGTCCCAATTCAACATCAGGTCCTCCACCCACGAAGAGAAAGCGTGGTCGACCAGCCCTTTTCCCCTCTAGCGATAATGGTAATCATTTCGGTGATTCTTATAAGTGTTAAATATAGAAGCTTACAAGGATATTTAGTCAGTTTGTTAGGCGCTGTTTTAGACTCACTAATTATTAAGGGACATCTTATGTTCTTTGTGGTAATTCCGTGTTGCCTTTAGACGTCGGCAGAGGTGTGCTCCCCGAGGATGAGGAACACACCTTATTTGGGGCCATCCGCTCCGGTCGTGCCTCTCCTCAAACCCTGGTTGATGATTGGATAGAACAATACAAGACAGGTCGGGCACCAGCGATGTTGGAGTTGGTTCAGTTCTTCATCTCATGCTCGGGTTGTAAAGGGAAAGTTACCTTGGACATGTACAACACTCTTCCCCACGCTGACATTATTAAGCGCATGACTGAGGAGTTTGATGAGGATTCTGGAGAATATCCCCTTGTCCAATCAAGTCCTACCTGGCGCCGGTTCCGCTCCAATTTTGTGGAATTTATCCAGGTTTTGATTCGTCAGTGTCAGTACAGTATCATTTATGATCAGTGCATGGTGGACCAGATAGTCTCCCTTCTTACTGGCCTTTCGGACTCTCCTGTGAGTGTTAGCTGAATTGATATTCAAACCTGCACTTTTCATCCGAATTTTGCTAGTTTATTTGTCAACCAGCTGCTCCTGGGCGAACCAAGACATGATATTCTCACATTGAAGCTAAGTGGGTCGTCTAACGTCAAGTTTTTTTTGACAAGCGGTCTACCGGATGATTGCCGCTCAAGAGCAGTGATTTTGTTGTTCAAGTGCCTTTGAACTTCTGTGTTTAGGTTTAAAGAGCTTAGCTGATTTATTGTCATGCATTTAGGAACTTCTTACGAATCTGAAGACCTGCTCTATCACCCTTATTAGGTTCGTGCTTTCCGACACACGAGTACTCTAGCTGCCATGAAGATGATGACGGCTCTAGTTGATGTTGCCTTGAATGTGAGTATTAATCGTGACAACACTCAGCGGCAATACGAGGGTGAGCGAGCTCGCGGCGGCGGTAGCGGCGCCTCCAGTAGCAGGCGTTCCGGCGCTGGCAATGACCGTCTCGATGTATTGATGTCGCGACGTCAGGAGTTGGAGGAGAACATGAAAGAAGTGAAGGACATGCTCATTCTGCTCTTCAAGGGGATCTTTATCCATCGATACCGCGATAGCCAGCCGGAGATCCGAGCCATCTGTATCGCCGAAATCGGTGTCTGGATGCGACGTTACCCCGCCATGTTCCTGGATGATAGCTATCTAAAATATATCGGCTGGACACTCTATGACCGAGTTGGTGAGGTTCGGCTGCAATGTCTCCGTGCTCTTCAACCCCTCTACGACGACTCCACTTTTGTCTCGAATTTGTCCCTTTTCACTTCACGTTTTAAGCAGAGGCTCGTTGACATGACCTTAGATAAGGAATTGGACGTTGCGGTCCAGGCTGTCAAAGTGGTCTCCTGCATCCTTAAGTGAGTCAGAATTCGGTAGATTTTCGCACTTTTTTTGCCCTTCTGTATATCGTGTTTTTGAGTGGTTCATTTTCTGCGATTATTTATGCATTTCTAATCTTAAAACTGCATTAAGAATACAGTACGTGCAGTTTAATGACATTGAAGTTAAAATTTCCGCTAAATTTTGTGGCAGATTTGGAGGGACGTATGCTTCTTCTTCTTAAGGCAGACCTTGGTTTCCACCTGGTGATTTGCTGTCTTAAATTCACAAAAAATTGGCTTACTCTGTGATGAGCCCTTACATCTTGCTTTTGCATGGGCCTTTATCTACTCATTTGGACCCACCTGGGGACTTGCCTTTTCTCTCCAGGCATACTGAGTCCAAGCTTGAGGATAAGGATTGCGAAAATATTTATGAGCTTGTTTACTGCACACACCGACCGCTTGCCCAGGCCGCGGGTGAATTTCTGACCTTAAAGCTCTTCGAGGTCGATGCCAACGCTCCAATCACTCGAACCAAGAAGGGCAAAAAACGCAGTGAGAATACTCCTCTAATTCGCGATCTCGTGCAATTCTTCATCGAGAGCGAAGTATGTACTACTAGTCTGCTGGTATAAGTTTGAAGCCTGACCAGATATCGTGTGTCTAAACGAGCATTTTTTCCACATGTAGTTGCATGAGCACGCGGCATACCTAGTGGATAGTTTGTGGGAGATCGCTCCCATGCTACGTGACTGGGAGGCAATGATCGACTTGCTTATTGAAGAACCGGGCAAAAACGAAGAACCCCTTGATGCCAGTCAGGAAAGCAGCCTGATTGAGATCATGGTTTGCTGTGTACAGCAGGCGGCAACTGGAGAGAGTCCCGTTGGTCGTCAGGTAGGCTAGTTTTTGCAACCATCCGGTTTTTGACGTCCTAAGGAATTAATATTATTCTAGCAGTGAGTTTGGTGTGCAAGCAGTATAGGTTTGATTTCGGGCAAAGGAGGCATCCAGATTAACGGAATTTCCCCAATAATCTACTCTGAATATGCGAATTCGTTTTTAGCTGGTCTTAGCATCACGTACTGGAATCTAATACTGACCAGGGAGAAAGTTTGTAGTATTTTTCTCAGTCGGCTTCCTGATTTAAACTACCGTCCCCATCCCTCAAATGCTTTTTATTTGAGGGTCTAGGGGATACTTTTAATCCATCTGGCGCTTTTATTAGGTGGTTGGCTATGCGGAAACCATTTGCAGGCACTGTTCATCGATCAAAATGTGTTGACTGGCAGTGTTGAGGCCTGTACGTTATCTGGCGTACATGTCGGATGAATACGGATGCCTAGGTGACTCATTATGCCCTGCTGTCCTATGTAGTACAAGCCTGTTTTTAAATGAGCTGTCCGAGGGTAAATGTTCTTCGCGTCTGCTTACTCTGCAGTCGGGCTCACATTCATCATCAGCAGTTGTGCTGGGTGCAGGTGAGACTGCGGTGCCTCGTGTCGGCCGAGGTGGTGTCCTCTCAGCGCGCGAAGCGAAGGCTCTGGCTGAGGCGAGGGCTCGCATGACCGAGGCCATGATTCCCGCTCTCCATCCCCTTCTTACCCGCTTTGGCGAGTCTGCTGAGCGGGCTACCTCTCTCCTTCAAATCCCCCGCTACATGGACCTCGAAATCTACACCACTGGGCGTCACCAACGCCATCTGGATCTCCTCCTCCAGTGTGTTGAGGTAGGTAGGCAGTTTTCCCGCCGTATCACATCGACTTATATTTATCCGTTATGTGGTTCCCCATGTGCTCCTAGCAGGGGGTTCCGATCATTGTTCGTGCGTGTACATCTTTTGCATTGATCTTAAGTATTGAAATTTTGAGATTTAAAGTGTAGCCGCATCCTTTTTATTTGCATACAATGGTTTCAGTGCGCAATCAATATTTTCTTTAACAGCGGGTAGTTGAGCGACACACGGATCCAGAGACGCTGCTAGCGTGTTCGAGAGTTTATGAAGTGTTGTGCCAGGATGACTTGAGTATCGCAGCAAACTGTCAGACTGTGCGGGGCACCCTCTTTGACCGACTTACCGATCTCTACCGTCGTGCCTTCCTCAGCTACTTCAACGAACAAGTGAGTCTCATCTCTTGTCTAGTATAATTCATTCAGTACGGATCTCATTGGGTATCACTACTCCGCTGACTAGGGCGATGAACCTGATGATGATGATGAATTCCATCTTGTCTCTGCGCTCAAGCGTATCTACGCCTTCTACTCGTGAGTTACTTTTTTTGCTTGAACCTGGCTCAACCGCTCCGGTGTAGGTCAAAGGAGAAGGGGAGAGGGACGTAGGGATTAACGGGTGTGCAAGTGATGGCGTTTTTTGTGCATCTTTTTCTCAATGAGACTGTAACGTTGTTTTCCTGCTTCCGGAGTAGTACGGGTGCCTTGCAATAGACATTAAACCTTCATCCTTATTGTTGGGTAGCACTGCCTAAGCGAGTCTGGTCAGACTTCTCTAATCCAACTCACATCAATCGCGGACGATCTTTTGATTTCCCAACAAATTCAAGATAGTCATCAAATAAGTAAGAAGAATTTCCCTGTGCTTCTCCTTTTTTAGGATTATTTCGAAACTTAGATGTATAGTTTTGTGGCTTGGCTTCGAGTCTGACTTTTTTCCCCTCTTCAGCTGTCACGACCTCAATGGGCTTGGCTTATGGCAAAGTCTCATCAGAATAGTTAGCTGTGCCCCAGAAGAGGCGAGTCCCGAGGTCATTGCCCAGGCTATCGCATGCTGCGCTAAATCCCTTCTCTGGCGATTGGCCCACGTCAGCGAACCCGATCCTCCAAAGGTACACTCACACCTCTATCTTAAGCTACCCTCGGCTAAGCCTTGATCGTTTTAGTTTAAGGCTTTATTCGACTTCGAAGAGCTCATTGTGATCATCCACTGACTCATATGTTCGCCTAATTCACGTTAAAGGAGGAGATTGACGAGTTGCGTCAGATGTTGGATAACTACATGTGCCTATGTACCAAGTGGGTGAGGAATGACAACAAGCGAATAGCTACTGAGGCCTACTTGTCTCTCTGTGATCTCCTTGTGGCCTTCTCTCGCCACCTTGCCGCCACAGAACCCAGCATTAAGTCCCTAGCCTACGTCCCTGATTCCGCCATCGAGGCTGGTCTCATTCGATTCCTTGAAACCTTTGTCTTCGTTGATGTAAGTTTCGCTTCCATATCCACACACACAATATCTAGGTTCCAAAAGTTACAATCCTGTTTTTGCCTTTTCTACTCAGGACGAGGAGGATGAAAACCTTAAATTCGAGGCGCTGCATGAGCGAAGAATTCAACTAGCAGGTTTTTGCAAGTTGGTTGTGTACAACCTCCTTCCAATCAAGTCGGCAGCTCCTCTGTATAGGCACTATATCCGTTTCCATGGCGAATTCGGCGATATCATGAAATCGACCCTAGGAAAGCTGCGGGAAATAAATCGTGTTCATACTGCCAAGATGATTGTCTACTGCCTGCAGCTGGGATTTAGTGAACTACAGGCTGCCTGTCAGGTATGTCATGTGTGTTTTTCTAAGCTTGTCGGTCTGTATTCATGCAAGTCATATCATTCGCTACACTGGCTAGCAAACGTGTTTGTCCAAAACGATTCTGATTAGCTGTTTGTTCTGCGTTCTACCATTCGAAAACTCCACTTGGCCCAAACAAGAATAGCTATTTATCTAAATAATTCGATTTATGTTTGTACCAAATGCTGTTCCTTTCGAGGGTTCAGATTCAATCCAAACCAGTCGATCTAGTGGCAGATGCAGATGTAAGTAGCATTTCGTTTCATAAACTACTTCCTACTTCGGTCTTGGGGATTCGAATAATCTGGCTTAGTAGGTGGGAACAATCTGAAGTTTGAAAATGAGCCTCTTAATTTGATTTACTGATTGCAGACGCCTACTGAATTTCGTTTTCTAAAAAGGAAAAGGAGCTCCAATTTCTATTACGTGCTGCCGTTTTGCATATTTTCAAATTCACACCAGAATATACCTTTTGATGATATTTGAAAAGAATCAAGGTTATATTTCAGCTGACTTGTGTGATTTTGATGCAGACTATTGCGCATGATCAAAACGTCAGTGGTCCACAGTTCCATTGCTTGTGATACTACAAGTTCCACACATCTTTGAAAGGTAGACAAATTTGACTTATACATCTTAGGGAAGTCCGTTAGAGCGCGCTTCAGATGGTTTCCAGGCCCTGCGTGAGCTCGCACGACGGTTGAATCTCAGCTTCGGTCTGGATTTGATCAAAATTCGCGAGGCCATGGTAGCGTTCCACTCGGACGGCATCCAGTTTGTTCTGTCTACCACTCCCTCGACCACCAACACTACAGCCGGCGATACTCGCTCTGTTCCCACCGGTCTCCTCTTCCTCGAGATCATGGCTGAGTTCTCTAACAAGCTATTGCACCAAGACAAGCGTAGCATGTCAAGCTACACCTTCAAGGTACGCATATAACGTAGTCTTTTCGCTGTTACGCAGTTCAGAGAAGTTTACCTTTTTTATTGGCATTTTTAGGTCTTTCCTCAGGCTTCGGGTGAGGAGTGGGCTTCCCTACAAGCCTACAGAACAAGCCTTGATCCGGACGCTTCTGATCACCACGCGCTGGGTACATCTAACCAAAATGTCGCTTCTGGCTCTGTCGGACCTTCTGGTCGAGGTCGGGGCAGGCCGAGAAGGCCACGCCCTGACGACACCATAGGTAGACACCTTTTCGCCTGTGGTTCATCCATCAGATCCACTATTTGCAAAACGAAGTGCTTCATGGCTTTAGAGTCAGCATGTTTGGTTTTTTATGCAGTTGATTGGTTAAAGAAGGAGGCAACATACATGTGACTAAGGTAGACCAAAATTCTACTATGCACCTTAGACTCCGATACGCCGCAATTTGCGGTGGGGACGACGATAAAACGGAGGAAGGGGAACCCGGAGGACCTCTTCACTTCTGGAACCGCATCCCCTGCCCGAAGACCCGGTCGTCCTCCTGGGTGGGTTTCGTAAATAAAACACTTTTAAACTGTTGCGGGAAAGTAATAATTGTCGCCCTGTTTTGTCTGTAGGAGTGGCAAAAGGCAGGCAACGACACCCGTCATGCCTCCTGCGATGGCTCCGGTTGGCCACTGACACGTATGCACCCATGGAGCAGCGTGTGATCCCTGGGCGACCCTCTTCTCCGGCAGCAGTACTACCACCACCACGCCCAAGACCTCGCAGTCCGTCCGTTAACTCACGCGTTCTTCGAGCTGGCTCGTTGCCTTGCCCCCTCCCTCCCACACCGCATTCCCTTTTCCTCTATACACCACCAAAACTACATTGTACATACCCAAAGAATGCGTACACTTCCATTCAATTGTGCGTGCACCTGAGATAGTCTGAATCCCCCGCTACACCTTTACCGTTTTGATATCCGCTTGGACACCGGCTCCTCCCTTTTTTCCCCTTCCGCTAGATTGTTCCTCTCCTCCTCCTCCCGTGTTTTATTCGCTTTTGATGAACTTGGTTTTCTCTTCATTTGGAGAGATGCAATTACATCATAGACAAGTCCACCATCCCCACGTTATATCTATCGTATGTATACCTATATATGTATACTTGTTATTACACGGTGTACCAAATCGTACAGGAGTTCCGCTCTCCCGCTGTCTCTTACTATTGCGTGTGTTGCACGCGTCCATACGTGCGTTCAGACCTAACCACCTCACCCCTGTGGAGAATAATTTCTCGTTTGCTCTCACGTATGGGCTCTTTTAATACCAAATTTTGCACTGGGTCGTTTATGATGAACGCTGGTCGATTTTGTTCTCATCTTGGCTCCTGGCCTACAGGATGGTTTGGGCTGCCTACGTTGTTCCATCGCGGTCTGAATGGCTAAGTGAAACTGGAAATCTGGTTGGGAGTGTCTGCCGATGCTTGAGAAATTCCGGAGAGGTGTGTGGATCCCCAGGTTTGCTCTGTCCTTTACAACGATGGCTAAGCATCTAAACAGGGGAGTGGGTGGAGAGCTGCAAGAGTATCGTCCAGGATGTCACTCTTAAAGATGTTGGTCATAGCAGGAGGCAGCAGACGTGGAAGATTTGCTAACACAACAAAAATTGTCATACCCAGATGAGCGTTCCCGCATCCTAGGCGGAATTAAAGAGTGGCCATTTCGGGAGAATCGTGTGGGAATCCAGTATTCATTTCATCACGAAAAGTTCAGCACTACTTTTCTGTATCCATGCTGATACACAGTGCTCAGTGATTCAAAATTAATACGCGGATCATTGGTTATTTTAACCGCAAAATGACCACTAGATTGAGTAAGGTAAACGTAGAAACATTTCATCTGAAAGCTTCGAGACATTCCTATTTCGACTAAGCGGCGAAAATGTTCTACAAAATTCCTGTACAAACAAATGCAGCTTAGTTTTGTAAAATATTACACAGGGCTGGTTACAGTTTTGCTAATATCAGAAGTGACATGCAATTGTCTAAATATAAAAACTTTGCAGCAAAGCCTATAATTACTAAACAAAAATATTAGTTTTTTTCAAAAACCTCTTAAAGTGAATTTATTCTTGTTAGTATTATCTAAGACATTTGTTTAAGTCACTACTGCTCCAGACTCCCGCCTTTCCCAAAACGTGTCCGCGCTATGGTGAGTGGCATCTTTCGGTTCTACTGTTTTAGGCACGTCTCTCCCTTAAGGATGTCGACGGTCACACCTACATCGCCGCTTTGGCTAAATTTCTCAAGAAGTGAGTGCCTCTCTTTGCTATTCGGCAAAATAGGAATGGGGAACATTCCACATGCACATCATCGTTCTTACCGTTCTTTGAATTCTAACCACAACCTGTTTTAAAAGTTGGGACATCCTGTTCCTCCCTTATTAGAACTGGGAAGATAAGAGTTCCCGACTGGGTCGATGTTGTAAAACTATCAACTGCTAACGAGCAGGCTCCCTATGATCCTGACTGGTTCTACGTTCGTTGTGCTGCTGTTCTTCGTCACCTTTACCTCAGACCTACGGGTCTGACTGGTCTCAGCAAGGCCTTCGGTCGAGGCAAGCGAAATGGTGTTTGCCCTCGCCACCATGTACGTGCCTCCACCTCCATACTGCGTCGGTGCCTCCATGAAGTTGAGAACATGGGTCTTGTCGAAAAGCGGAGTGATGGGTGAGGCTCTTCCTCTGTCGACTATTCCTTCTATGTGTTGCGTATTGGTTAAGTTGACTCACTCCCTTAGAATAGTTGGGTCACTGCTACGTATTCCATTCTAGTGGCAGGGAAATCTCGCGCGCCGGTCGTCGTGATATGGATAGTGTTGCGTACGAAACCGTGAAGGCTCTTCGCGCAGCCAAGTAAATGTTATGAATAAATTGTACAGCGGTTCCTCGTGCTTTTTTTCTCGTTATGGGCCTATTTTGGCACCGCTGTTCGGTGTCCACCCTTGTATGGGGCGAGGAGAGGGAGAACGGTGCGCTCAAGCCGCCCTTTGGAATTCTTCGTTGCTTCCACGCGAACTCGTGCATTCTTGTGCCTGACCAAATTGTCCGTTTCGGTATGCTATCCACCGGGTGCCACCGTCAAGTAGCTGTGGTAGTGCCCTGTAGCCACATCGATGCTAGCAACGCGCAGATGCCTTAGCTAAGGAGATATGTGGCCAAACTGGAATTGGTGACAGTCTCGTGTCCATGCTGGTACCGATAATTTACATAGGAGCCAAGTCGCGCTGTCTATTGTTCTTAGTATTTACAGAGTTTATCACCCAAGTGGGGGAGTTGAGGTATAAGGGAATGAAGCAGAATGGAGCGTTATTGAAGCGGGGGAGTTGTGCAGTTTAGTTACAGCCGGTGTCATGGGTTTCGCTATTCGAGTAAGGAAAACAATGCGGAAACTTCTCGTCCGTACTGCCCGGCCTTGGCGGCAACGTCTTTTGAGTCGAAAGCGGATCGGATGGCTTCCAGGTGGGTTACGCATGTTTGGCATTTTGCTCGCCTAAAAGGTCAAAGAGTGATGGTAAATTTTGGTAGTGCTTATCGTTGCTCCGTCGAATGTCGAACGATGATCCCTGACTGTAATAAGAGGCTATTGTATTTGCAGTTGAGTAGAAGGCAGAAAACGGCGTGCCACGGCACGAATCTTACCGTTCTTCGTGGGTGATGTCAACACCGATTCCATGAGCGGAATTAAGGGTCTGACGAATGAGGTTGGCAAAGTTTTTGAGTATCAGTCGCACAGCCTGGCAGGTGGTTTCTACATACCTGTTAAAAAAAGGAGAATCTGGTCAATCGAAGAGAGTAGTAGTAATTGGTAAACAAAAATCCACTTACGCGGGATACTTGCTCCAAATGAGCTTTGATAGCTGCGGAAGTAGCACAGCAACTAGATCTAGGCTCCATTGCTTACTAGAAGTAGAGGAATAACATTATAAGATTTTCAACCCAGCGGGACCTAAAGCAGTGAGTTAAGTAGTTGATTGACAAAACATTTTTTGTCCGTTAGAGCTGTGCCCAGGCAGGAGCTGACCTATAGGAGAGGAGGACGCGGAGAACATCAACAAAGACGGCTTGATCCTGCATAAGAATGGCCGACTCGAGGGCAGCACGTAAATTCTCCCGGGGCCAGAGAAGGCGCACCGTGGTGAGGCTTTTCTGCCGTGCCGATAGCACCGCTAGCAGTGCCGCATGGGGAGTTCGCAATCGGTGCAGCGCCGTCATCTCACCACCAGCACTGCGGTTCACTGTCTCCTTCGTGGTCGCCTTGGAAGGGATGACGGTGTCATCACCTATCATGCTCCACATGTTAGCTAAGGGATCGTTAATGTTGGGGCCTTTGCCTCCCGCCGCGTTGAACTAAAACGAAGAGGAGAGGATGAAATGACAGTATACATTGCACACTAGCCAATGTCATAGTTTTTCATCTCATCCCATGAGGAAAGTGTTCCAAGTTGGGAAATGCCTGCAACTCGGAAAGCTTCCGCTTCTGTGGAATCTTCTTTTTTCGTGGCTAATTTTCCAACATTCTAGAACGCCTCAAAACTCACATTCGTGTACAATTCTCCTGGTTGCCCAATATGATACAGACGTAAACTTCAAATGTGCTAATAGTCAAAATAAGGTTAAGGCCAATAGGGCACCCAAAATAAGCGAGAAAGGATACATCCTGTGCTCCCACTAACCAGTTTGCGGTCACGCATGCACAACCTGTGCCCTGAGACTATTCAGACCCGACAAATAAGGGAGTCCGTATTGGAGTCTATCTTCTGAGTACTCTGATCTACTTAAGTAAACACGGGTTTGTAACATGCTTGTAGAGGGAAATGCCCTTGCTAATAGTTAAACTCGCATACCCAAATGTACCGACAGAGTTCAACGGGAAGCCACTGTAGTTAGTTAACAGAAGGTTAGTGGTGGGAACGAAAGAACATGGAAAATATGAGTGGGTGCTTTGACCTTAAAAAAACGAAGGATGGAATAAAAAGGACTTCCGGGTATTATTATTATTTTTGAAATTCGTCAAAAAAAGGATCAAAAAAAGAGGGACGAGAAGTCCCTTTAGATTTACTAATTATGCTCGTCGACTCTTGGGGTCAAAAATAGATGGTGGAGCGGTTGAACCAGATAAGGTGTGCCCTTTGGCTTTCACTGCCGCTTTTCCACAATCGCTATTGAAAGTACAACATTGATCACTGAAAGACGACTGCCAATGCCTTAGTCAAATTCATAGATATGCATCGACTGCCACGATTAAAGTGGACTTCGTTAAAGCGTATAGGAAAAGGGCTCTATGCGGTTGAATTAATAGGGAGGTATCAACAGGAACAAACGAAGTATGAATTACGAGGGCATTTGCGTTCCGTTTACAATTCTCAGCCGGAATTCTTAATGTGGAACGAAGGAAGAATACATCAATGTTTTGTGCCATTCAGAGGAGGCATTGGCTTTCGAAAATTCCACTCTACGCTCCAAAAAGGACGTCAGTCAATTCGTGCGGAGAGGGGTGGGGTGGGGGGGGGGGGAGGGCAAACAAAGTCACCACCTTAAGAGGAGAATTATAAAACTTGCCACAGTCGGCTAATAAATTATTAGTAATGAAAAAGGCAGGAAAATGGGCAACTTAAATCGCAGTTCTTGCTAAAACCTACTCATAAATCGTTGATACACATTGTGGCTAAGACAGGCGAGGCATGATGTGATTGAGTGACAAGTGCAATACTCATCCATATTTACAGAAAACAATACGTTGTGGATGTTTTTTTCGTTCATTATGCCTTCACTAGAACCAAGAGGCACAGAATGGGGTAGGTAAATCTGTAATTTCTTCCAAATATTTGTACTGAGTAAAAAAGCTTCTGAAGCCCAACGAAAACGAAAAACGTGCCATTTTTAAAAACTTAAAAAGTAACTTTAACATAAAAAGAAACTATTATAGATTCTAGCTACAATAAACTTAAGGGCAAAGAGTAAAAATAACGACAGACTGCTGCCACGAGTTACAAATGTTGGTCTTAGTCACCGGGAGGAAGTCGTAAAGTACATTGCTTCTTTCTTTGGCACATTTAGCCTGTCAGATTAAGCAATGTCTCAAGCAGTTGCCGATAGAAACAAAACAGCCTCCTTGAATAGAAAAAACGCGATCCTACAAATGAATGACCATGGACACATCGTCTCATTCAACTTGATTAGTCCTAGCTCTTCAACCAATACCCCAACTGTTTGATTCAATGCAATTAAGAGCCGGACATATAGATATGCGAACTTTGCAGACCGAAAGCGGGAAGGGTTTTCAACAAGTGTGGTTACAAGAGTCGAAAGTTGCCTCGATGACCACTTCCAATACCCGGAACGTTCCAACGGCTACAGGAATTTTAGGAAATCTCTCAGCGTGGTTGCACATATTAGTGCCAATTAAATGCACCCACTTGTGCCGAATATCCAGAATCAAGTTATTTAAATGTTTTAGAGACAGCGAACTTACGCAATGCGACCTTCCGTGCAAAAAGCTCGAAATTAAGGCCTGAAATAATGGCCACCATCAGCAACTAGACGATGTCAAGATTCGTGCAAAATGTTGGTTTGATGCCTGATGCCTGACATCAATTAACTGGGAGTAATAGCAACCGACTTGGGGCAGCCACCCCAGCCAAAAGGAATCAAAGTAACTTTGTCTAGAGTGAGCGCACAATTCGTAGCATGAGTAGTAGAACTTACGGACAAAAAGTCGGAGCTCTCCAATTTATCTCCCTCTGCACAAACGGTCTTGTTAGGATCAGTCAAAGCTACAAGACAGAAGGGAATAGTCAATGTGAGATGCATTAGTGTAGGATGTAAAAAAGGCCACCAGCACCGATCAGAGGATTCACCGCAAATCACCACAAGGCGTTAGCTTTAGGAAGAAAAACGTCACATACTTACGGTAAGCCGTAATGATGGGCCAGTAGTATTTCTCTAGGCGAAATGGATCCAGCAGTTTGAATGCAATGCATACAATTGTATCATTGAAAGTAGCAGTTGTAGCAGAGCGTCAGGATAGGAGGTTAATACCACCTACATGGCAAATTCTCGGAGCAAACGATCTCAGTGTAAGGAAGAGTTCCATGAATGAAAGATATTAAAAATGATGATACAGATCCGTTTTAGAAAAGGACCGCCGACGGAAACTGCTATATGAATAAACCGAAGGAATTTGTGAGCCATTCGAGAGATAAGCGAATGCAGTCAAAATCGCAAATGGTAACCTGACGCTTCAAGGTTAACAAGCGATAGCCCTTTAATACGAATAGTGAAAGCGTGAATAACCTTTACAAAGGAAATAATGCCAAATTTCAAATTCAGATTGCCATAAGATTGGTGACTGTAATCACTGCGTTGTCGAAGTGCATTTGGTTATTTGGGTAAAAAAATAGCTTTTGATTGACGTAGGTGGAGATAAAATTATGGCTCACCAAAAGGAATAAGGTTCAATGACATCAATTACTTTCAGACTTCTTGCTTCCACAAAAAAATAGATGAATTTTATTCAAGTAAAGAGAAATCTTGATTTGAAACATAAAAAAATTTAACAAACCATAACCGCGTGCTTTATTGAAAAAAAAACGACTGTGAATGATGATGAATCATCGCACACTTCCGCGTATGATCATCCTGTTTCATAAATGCACAAGCCTTCGAGTCAAATCAGGACTTTCGATGCCGCAGCGAGTAACAACCCCGACTCACTACATACTAGGAGCCGATCCGTGTAGTGCTTAAGGCAGTCCGGACATCGTTAACCGAGGTGACGGGCAACAGGCTGCGGTGATGAACAGAATTCCCCGTGGACAAGGGCATAAAATTCAAGAGTACACTTGACATTTAAATGATGTCAATATTTCAATCGTACAAGAGATGGTTCGACCGCAATGGTAAAATCTTCTGCACCGAATCGACTTTCCAGATTTTCGTTAAGAGCCATTGATACGGATGTGCCAATGTAGCAGGAGGAGGTTGAATGAAAAAAACAGTTTTAGTCGCTTGACATCCGTTCTGATGCTATTTAAAGGCCTTCGTGTAAAGAGGTGCAAAATGCAGTAAATGGAAGACAATGCCAGCGTATGTAACACCAACAAACGTGTGGCTAGGATGGGGGAGACAACGAGGATAATGATGGCACTGTATCATATGTGGGCACACGTTTGACAAAAAAGAAGCCAACCGGTCAATGGTTAAAGGCTTACGAATGCTCGACTGAAGCTGCGGCGGGGGGCAGAAAGGGCCACTCTCCTCGTCCTCTCCTTCGCTAGAGGGCACGAGAAAAAGATTCTGTGGTGGCCTGACGGTCGTATTCGTTTGCAGTGGCGGTGGGGCGGGAGCCCTGGTGCCGCTGCCACCGACCGTACGACGATTGGGACTGCGCGCGATTGCGCGTTTGGGCTTAAATACGCGATTATAGGCCGTCATATCATCGATTACAAGGCGCGAATCTTCGGCATCTGAGGGAATGTCCATCGCCACTGTGGCCAATTCCTCCTGCACACAACAAGTTTGTATTCAACCACATACAAGGGGAACTACAGTGACTTCCAGATGAAAAAACATGGGCACAAATAAATTCCACACTTCATCCTCTGTCGTTAATTTCGAAAGCTGAAAAAAGAAATGATAGGATTCAAAACCAGATCTCGTCTGCATTTAGCAAATTTTCAGAGAAGCACATGCTACAGTATTGTAGTCAATTGGAAAAACCACTTGTCAGTACCAAGCAGAGCAGGTGTGTTGGTGGTTAATTAAACTGCAACAGTAAAAAAAACCTCCACATCCTGTTCTCTATAACAAACCTGTATCCAATCAAAACAGCTTACTTGCACTGATAACTCCAGGTTTAGTCACTACCATTACCCATCTACTTTTGTTTGTGGTACATTTATCTAAATGCAGAGCTTCAAAGGCATTTCTACGACCCGTTGGACCGCCGATTGCATATTCAAGAAGTCATGTTTATTGAGAAGATTGGGCGAATATAACTGTAAAAGTAGGAAGACAACACGGTAATAAAGTTGCCCGATAACTGGAAGTCAACTCGATCCAAGATCTAAGGGGACTTTTTTGGTGCAACAAAATCACAAAACAAATCAGATGTTAGTTTCCGATGTGGCGACAAATTGTGGCATCATGGAGTGACTCCTGTTTAGATTTGTGAGGCTCGCATCTCATACACATCGACGTTTGACTTAACCACATATGAGGTTATAAAAGTCAGTTCCTGCGTTTCATTGTTTTCAGTCACAGTAACAGCCAAGTTCGCGCTGGAAATCACACTGAGGTTTCCTCCCCTACGTTACAATCGGAGCATAAAAATAAGAGTTAGATTGCGGTAAACTTCAGGTAGGTGTACGACATTTCTCGCCAAAATTATTGTACGTCCTTCCTAAACTTAAAGACCTTTGCCTTGGTAGATTCCAAAACAGCTAATTGAACACGTACGCAGAAATGATAGAAATCCAGCCATGTTCGTCTAAGAACATGTACTTAGATGCTCAAAAATAATTAAAACATAAAAGCTTTTGCCAGTAAAACTTCTATTTACGCTTCAAGTGGATGGGAAAAAAGGGATTTGGGCTACGATCCCAGTCCAAATAAAAGCTAATAGTCTCAAGAGTTATGTTCGTCAAAAATGAACTCCTATTAAAATTTGCCAGATCCATTGTTAAGAAATTTTATCCGACTTGATGCTCTCTACGGCGATTAGCACTCATTGTCGAAGGTTTGGAACAATGAGCCCAAGATTGGGCAAGAACTTGTTGCGAGACAAGCATTCCACAAAAACGGCGCCAGTTTAGACCAGAGGTGATAGGGAGGGAGAACGTACGGGAGCGACGCGTGGCTTGATGATGTCCCCCCTGAAGGAGAAAGACTTCCGGATAGAGGACGCTTGGGAGTGACGTAGATCACTTTTACATCGGGTCAGTTGCTGAGTTGGCTGAAGAGGTTGAAAACGAGAAAAAGTAAGGTGACCGAAGGCGCAGATAGGTTAAGCGTGCTGAATGCAGAGGCGGTACCCCATGCCAGCGATGTGCCATGGTTCCACAGCCCATGAGTGGATTGAGCGAGGCCAAATGGAAGAGAGTGCAGCAAATAATGAAATGCTGAGATTGAAGTCAAAGGTTTGATGAGCGGTAATCTGCAATGCTTGTCAACTATAGACTGATTTTTTTAATTGTATATAAACTGGAAAAGCCAGCTAACTTCATGAGAATTGACGACTGCGTGAAAGGGGGATTCATACAAACAATACTCCTCCAACACTTTGACAGCATAAATAGTCCAAGATATTTTCATTATAGGATATACAAATCAGATGAGAACATAGTCAAACTGAGCTTTTAATAGAATTTCGAATGAGAGTGGGGAACAGTGGGTATGTGCGTGATTCAACGGAAGGTCGCGATTGGCCGAAAAGAGGATGATGAAAGATGATTTTGCGCAATTACGTGCCCCTTCAAACTAGGCATTTAGTTTACCAAATCGCAGGCAGAGAACAAGTTAATAATCGGTAAAAGCATAATATGAAATCAAAAGAAGCTTCAGTAGGGTGCGGGAAAGGGGTAGTTACTAAAAAAACTGCACAGATTACAAAAATTTGGACTCAAGATTTTGCTACTGAAACAGGCGACAAAAGACTGTTGTTGTGCAATTGAATTAGGTATCAACCACTTCACAAATTGAAAGCGAGACGTAGACAGAGGTGAGTTCTCCTTTCGCAGACTACAAACACAGAACGGTACCTGTTGCCGCTTAAAATAACTGAGGAAGCCTAGTCTTTACGGCTGAAATCAAGCTCGTCCGCGCAGAGTGTCTAGAAAGCTATCTTCTTTCGGCTGTGAACCAGGATAAGAGTGATGCAAAATGAACAGCGGAAACACAACGATGGAAGACAAAGTAGTTCCAAAAGGGGAAAACAAAGTTGAAATCAACAAACGCGATAAGGCACAGAGGCGCTGTGGCATGTGCATAAGGCTCCAGTCAAATTGGAAAATCCAACGATTTCCTCGACAAAATTAGCGACAATTCAGATCTTCTGAGTGCTAAAACTTTGACGCTGCACTAATGATGGTAACAGCAAACACATTCAAGAAGAAGAACAATGCGGGACGCTTTGGAGGGGTATCACACGGAAACTTCATGGTTCAACGTCTCCTCTATCAGATTGGAAGGAATTGAATTTGTTAATCGAAAAAGTACACAGAATACTGACATGTAAACAGTACCATGAGGGTGATGTAAAGGGGTGGGATTTTCATGCGACGAGGGAACCTGCGAATAACCCAAGTAGACAACTAAGCTAAATCAAAACCGCAAAAGAGGAAATAAATGTAAACAGGATATAGTCCTGCGATGTTAAGGTATATCGCGTATTTAAAAAGCAACTATTTCGCTTTTGGATAAATGTTCCCAAGAAAAGCGACCGTTAGGTGAGATGACATCCAGGTGAATACTTTTAACAAAATCCTTTGCTACAATTAAATTAGAAATATTTTACTGCTGGTGTGAGTAGTCACCATACCACCACCGTTTTATTTTTCAAAAAAGATCCCATTTATGAATGAGCATCAACAATAAACAAAACGTGTCAGCTCACCTCACCAGTAGAAGGGAGGGGAGTGGGCGTGAGAACGCCCCCACCACCACTGCCAACATCTTGGATGCCGAGTCGGCGGTTTTGGGGGGAGGAGGGTGAGGAGGGCTGGGAGCGGAGGTGATGGCATGGCGAGGTGAAGGGAATGCAGGACTTCACGTCGGCGATATAGGTGGTCACCACTGCGGCAGAGAGCGAGGCCCCCACTAGTTGGTTAAAGCTCGGCGCCACCGCCATATCCACCACTCCGCCACCGCCACGCCAGCCCACCTGTACTGTCTCCAAGCACGACATGGTCTCAAAGTGGTAGATCTGTACGCGAGAACGAAAACGTTGTGAGGAGGTCCCTTTAACAATGCCCCCTAATACGACAGGTTAATAATTAACTTAATGGCTAGCTTATTCGGGTTGGAAAACGTATTTTCAGTAAAACAGAAAAGCCCGACGCCTCATAGATTTCTCTAAAAAAAAGCGATCTTTGACTGGAGTTAGGAGCGAAGGCTGTTCATCGGATCATTTGCAGTACCTGAACTTCTTGAAGAAGGGTTAAGGAGTATCACATATTTGGTCATGTGAAGAGCTTCAGCTTCCTGTCAGCATCAAGCTGCATTGCTCCCAGACTCGCGTGCATTACAACAACTTCAGTGGTAAATGGATCCCTCATTAAGTACATTCAAAATTATGCTTTAGTAAAGCGGAAGAGGATGATAGGAGCCAGAAGAATAAAGACAGTTACTGCTCTCAATATTCTTCGTATATAATGACCTAAAAGGTAAGGGACACCATTGGATGAATATCTCAAATGGGTCCACACCAATTGCCAGAAGACATTATCGCATTGATATGTACGGACGGATACTGCCATAGCAGAAATTACTGGAGCACAATATGTGACGAGTTACGGATTTGGTGTGTTTAAGATACCTTCCTTAAAGGGTTAAAAGACGTACTGTAGCTGTACTGTACTGTATGCTCAAACACACTGGCTTTTTGAATCTTCCGCCACTCCTAGCATACTACATTATGTGTGCAGAGGTGACTCGGAGCGCCATAGTAGGTAGGAAGGCAAACAATAGTGCAGAGGAACAGGATAATAAGAGCTAGGACATGGAAAATAAACAAGTTAGCCTGCAAACCCTTGATGAACAATAAGCTGGTAATTGCAATGGGTAACCAAGTCACCATCGCAATTATGAGAGCGTGTTATTAAGATACCATAAAAATATCCAAAATGAGGTCCCGAATAAAAGGGGATAGAGAAGCCGTTTCGATTCACTAGGTAGAAAGAGTAAGCGTGCGTTGAGCGGCCCCTCAGGTGTCATAAAATCAGTGACGCTACCGGGAATTGTTGGAAGCAAAAGTGGAGAGAAAAATGACATCGATACCAGGTAGGTACCACAAATTCGATAAAAGCAGTTATTTATTCAACTAATGAAAACAGAGAGGTAAACACGCAAAACTAAAGATGTCACCTTAAGTCCCTCGTGAACATCATTTTTGACGGGTCAGTAGTTGGACTAAGAGGCAATTTCATAAAAAGATCGGTTGATTTTAAATCGCCGATAAGCGAGATTTACTTGAAAAAGACGACAACGCACCCAAGTAACCACTAAAATGTGGCAAAATATACGAACGCAAATCATTGTGTCGGCAAAACAGAAGAGAACTACAAAGCAGCAGACTTGGTGATTACCCGATTGTATACATCGGCATAATTACTGGATCATAGACTTCGCAAATCATGGGCTAAGATGCCCTGTTTCATTGCCCTTTAGCTATTTTAAGATAGGATGATCCCTCAGTGGAAAAATATAAGGGATCTGTTATGGTTCGATGCTTGGAAAAAAGTTTGCAAATATGCGTTGAGAAATGTTTAATGACATTACAAAGTAAGGGATTCAATGCTTTTAAAAGGCGAAAAAAGATGGTAAAACCTGAAGGGTACCAATACGAGGCTATCGCCATGGAGGCGACAAAAATGGACAGAATGCTCACCAGCCTAACAAATTTCCCTGTTTTGCATGGCTGTGGAAATTATGGCAGCCTTTCAAATAGATCCAAATTATCGCTAGGAATGCACACATTAGTGACATTAAGAGACCATTTTTTGTTTGAAAGAGGAGCAAGGACCTACAATGACTACCTGGATACACAGAATTACTCAGTTACAAAAATGGAAAGCAAAATGTCTCCAACGTCCAAGATTAATTGATCGCAAAGGGATCAACAAAATGCGCTCTAGAAGTGGTACACGTGGCCACCTATTTGTCTACAGTTGAAAAATGAAAAACGTAAACAGCTAGCGCAGAAGCTCCTTCTACCCAGGTAGCAGCGGTTGCTAATAGTTCCTTCGAAAAATAGGAAATTCCCGTGAGCATGAACGCAAAGCTTTTGGTACAAATCGGTTAAACAACATGCCTCGGCACAAGCGTCAGATGCCGTTTTCAAGAGCTGCACATGCTTATCAAGCACTCGGAGTAATATTTGAAAGCATGCATGCAACTCTGATACCGTTGTGATACTTTTGGATTGATGTGAAAGACACATGGAATGTAATTACTACTGCACAAAACGACACGCAGCTGCAGGAACATAGATTAAAAGAAGGAGCGTCCTCTTTTAATGTGTGATCGCTATTTCCCGACTATTGTCTTCCCTATGAAAGAAAACATGGATGAATGTGAGGATGGAAAGCGAGATGAAAAGCATAGCAGAATCCGGGTTTTCGATTACTGAGACAAGTCCGAAAGGACTAAAAATCACTTCTGATCAATTTAAGCATTCCTAATGACTGAAACGGTTCAAGGCGTAATTTCAGAATCATAGTGAAGTTTGAAAGGAAGTGAAATGTGCTTATCCAACCTTTGATTTGAGAGCTTTGCCCAAAATCAAGTTTGGTGGTTGATTGAAATAGTTCAGAAAGGATGGAACGAGCCCATCAAAAACTGCATAAGTCAATTAATGCTCCCCACGGGAGGACGACGCATGCGAACACGAATATTAAGTGATGCATGATATTCCAATTTAAAAACAACTAGTAAAACTGAGAGCCTATGATACAAATACCCCATGTGCGGATCATGGTTACCTAGCAAGGGAGTAAATACTTCACTACGTATCGAAATTTGCGATTTTCAAAGAACACCATAGTTGATTTCAGCGAGGGCAGCGTTCGACGGGACACAAGGGAGTCACATTAACACGCTAGAAGGACATTCTGAGCGCTAATACAAACTCAGCATAAGTGAAGTTGAAACCTAGATTAACCTATTCAAAATACAGCCTTTTGTTTTCATAGTCTAACATAGTTTGGGAGGGATATTATCGACCTCGACAGGAATGAAACGCGAATAAGATGAAAGTCCGATTTCATAGTAAAAATAACACCTTTAACTCAAAATCGCCCTCCTTAACAGTCTGACCGGTTCAAGAACAACTGTCTAGCCAGCAGTAGCGAAGCTCGAGCAAAAAATCAAAATACAAATCAGGTGTTATCCGACGGATTGAATCCACAAAGAAGAATAATGAGGAAGATTCGGGAGAATTCGAAGATTGAGCTATTCGACGGAGATAATAATGACATTTATGGGAATTGATTATCATTAGAAAACACTCCATAAAGAAAGCAGAAATGATTTGAGTAGCAGACAGAAATCTCCGCATGGAGCTTTTGAAAAAGCAGAGCACTTCAGAAAAAGCAGTTGTGGAGCCCTTCAAGAGTGTTCTTAGCATTAAAAGAAGCTTAAAATGGGTGAACTACAGATTTAAGTCAACACAATAGATGCAACCATTATCCCCATTCTCCCAAAATGCCGTTCTCATGCAAATGGAGTGACTCAAGGAGGATGGTGCAGGTCCAGCTAAAACTGAGTGGCAGTGATACTGAATCAAGTAAACCACCCGTTACTAAACCGAATGCCCAGAAAGAAATGAAGACATACGATTACGAAACTTGAATTTTCCAGTGGTAGTTGCGTAAAGGCACTGGGAAAGTTTAAATGAAAATGGCAGCTAATGTTTGCCAGAAAGAAGCATCAATACAGCAGTTAGAATGTGCACGACATGAAAGCAGTGGCCCCGACAGAATCCAGGTGTTTAAAGAGGTAGAATAACTCCAAAAAGATGTATGGTGACCCCATACCAAATCTGGGTTTTAGACAAGCTAGAAAAGATCAGAGACGATATTTTAGGCCATAAATGAGAGGGAACGCAAATTCATATCGAAATTAGCATATTCGTTGAATGAAAATTGGTTATGATATGTCCAGTTTCACTGAACTCGCGCTTGTAGGCATACAGAATGACTGGAAGGAGTAGTACTAATAAAGCCGCCAATATAGTAGATTGAATCCATAGAGGAGGAGAGGAGAGTTAAACAAGTACAAAAGGCAATTTAAAAGTACGAACCTTGAGTTGTTCGGTTGTAGCGACGTAGAGGCACTGGCCTTCCGGATGGAAGGCAATGCGTCGGACTGCGGAAGCGGCCAGTTCGATGCCGGAGACGGCGACCTGGGCGAATGTCTCGAGGTCAAAGACCCGCACAGTTCGATCTGCAGAGGCCGAGGCCAGCAGCAGCACTGTAGGGTGATAGGCGATGCTCGTCACCGGTGCTGTGTGACTAGAAAGCTCTGCCAACTGCTTTCCCGCTACCAGATCCCATACCTACACAAACGGTAGTAAGAGCCAGCATTCAAGTGAAAGCAGGGAATTTTAACTAGGCGTGCGCCATCACCAGCAGGCGGCGCACATTTCGTGAACCAAGGTATGTCAGATACCTTTAGTCAAGATGACCGTACAATTGTCATTAAGGAGCACAACATGTTGACCCCAAATCCTAGTAACAGCTCCTGTGAGCACACGCTTCGTGTGAAAAACGGATGAATAATGTATAGCTTCTCTCGAAACTACACAAGAGGCCATCCTTTCTGTGGAAAAAAGACACACAACGCAATCATTCACGTGAGTTTATAATTAAGAAAAGTAGGCGCATTTTGAATAGGGACAACAGACTGCCTAGAGATGAATCAGCTGTACTGATAAATCTACGGCGAATGTATTTCTTACACACAAGTTAAACGTTTAAATGAGTGTATGGACGTGTATGCAAAAAAAGGCCCTTCAGACAACACTCGTGCTTTATTTTTGCTTCCCAACTGCGTAGGATTGTCTTGCGTTAACAGCCTGAAAAGGTGGCACTCACGCAAAGAACTACCATCGGAAGAATACGCAAAGTGACAGGTGAGATACAAAAGCCACCATTCATCACAAATCCTTCCCAAGAGCGCGTTTTTATTAGGTGAAAGAAGTGAAGGACAAGTCCATAGTCCTTGAAGGTTATTGTTATCTGCCGTTAGAACAAGGTATGCGAAAACCATTTGCTCAGATTCTACGACCCTCCAAGGTAGTGCAGGTAGACGAGAACAATCTCATCATTAATAGTAAGCACTACTAAGTTACTCTTAAAAAAGCCGTCTTGAATTAAGGTGCCAATAACGCAATAGCTCGGATGATTAATCACCAGAATCAACATTTTAGAACAAACGTTCGAATGATATGTTCCACTGCCATATGCCACGCCTTCCACCAGAGTATGCGACAGATTTGCAACCGGATTCGACCTGGTCAGTAAAACATGCAAACTTGTATCAAATTCATCGGACATTAGGGCAGAAAATGAGAGGACGGTAGTATAGAGACAATCAAGGAGTACTAAACTGCTAGGCTGATGCAGGCACACATTCGCATGCACTTTACAAGGCCCTATCACCTACAGCAAGTCATTACAGCAAGCTGTTCCGAAAGCTGGAAGGACTTTTTCAGTCACCTGACAATAGCAATCTGTTAGCAACTTTTCGGTTTGTTCAATTCACTCCAATAAAGCAGATCCTCCTCCACCTTAGCCCCGCTTTCAGCCAAATGGTTCAAGTCACTTCAAATTCTATTAGAATTTGCTGTTAAATTTAAAACTCTTGAAAAACTTTCCCTTAAATGAAACTGTGAAATGCACTTTAACACGAAATTAATAAATACTAGGTCATCCTGAGACTTACTAGCATTGCAAATAAGCAAGTGGCAAAAACTTGAAGCATGAATTCAAAATTGATACAACCTTGAACGGATGACGAAATGCCAAACACAGATCCAACACATTTTTCCTGCAAGGCGAGTACACATTCGATTCTATGAATAAGCCAAAGTAACGACAATCGCACCCCTCGAAAAATTGGAATTCATCTACACTTCTTTAATTGGGTTGAGACGTTGCAAAGTTGAACGGGCAGCCAAATAGATAATTGTAAGACTACACCGTTCCGAAGCCGGTGTGTACTACACAGGGTTCTTTTCAAAAAAAAAAAACGAAGTGGACGCTTTATGATGAGATAAAACCATTCAAGGATGTAACAGAACAAAGGTAAAAAGAGTTGCCAGGAGCAACAGAAAACGCGATAACTGTGTTTGTGGTGTGAAAAGGGAACGAGTAGAACTCCCTCAAAATAGGCGTTAAAATGGATATTGCAACTACTACTTCAGAGAGCCCATTAGTAGTTAATGATTTAGACTAGAGGAAGAGAAATGACGATCTGTGGGATTAAAGAAATAAGGGTGAATAAAGTAGCTGAAGGTGGTGAGAAAGGAGGGTAGTGCAGGATTAATGGTGAAAAATACCCACTAGCATACTGGCGTAGATAGAACAACCGAAATCGGAGGCACGCATTCTGTAAAAAATCTCGCCGACTCGTAGGGTCTAAGTAGATAACGAACAGGAAACGATGCCACTAGAATTCCTGCATCAAAGTTTTAAAATAGTAGCTAAATGAATTGAAAAAGTGTAATACTGATGGTGAACAAAACACCACTAAGAAACCACATCTGGTAAAGGTTGGGATGGAATGCGATCCCTGTTTGCATACTCGATTATACAGGCCTTTTCAGTCTCCCACGATTCAGGTACCCAAAAAGATGTTCTTAAGAACACGATGTACGGCAGTTATGATCACTTGAATTAACCTCGAAGACATTACCAAATACTGAAGGCTGAAAGTAACTTTGTTACAATCGCAAACAAGCGATAGAAGATCGGTAGCATAGAAGAGGGGCTAAAATGGCATAAGAAATCAGGCATAAAATCCGAGTAAACTTAATTTCACTACAAAAGGATTTGTACAAGAGGCAGATAGACCGGCGACTTGGGCATTAAAACAACTTGATGAAAAAGTCGTTTGAGAAATAGTATCTGCATGTAAAATACAGTGCAGGAAAAGAATGTGGATAGATAACAGGAGATATTTAAAAGAGAAAGTGTCATTTACCTTTACGCGACCATCATCACCAGCAGAAATAATCCAATTTCCATCGGGAGAGAAACGGACCATGTTCACACAACCGGTGTGTCCTCGAAAGGTGTTGATGCAACCCTTCCGCGACACGTCCCATAACTTAAATGAAATTTCGTAGAGAAAAGAGTCATCAGCCCTTTATTGAGCACTAGTAGTTTCAGTTCGAAATTTCTAAAAAGTAATTAAAACTACTGGCGGCGTCACATTTATGTGACACGCATTCTTGTCAGTTTGTGACAGCGGGGTACATCAAGTCGTGTAGAGAATAGATCGGTAATAATAGGGGCGTAGCCTTCTTGAGATGAAGATTTGTGAACAGCGGTTCTGGTTTTTGAGGGGAAGAACTCCAACTAAGGAATTATTTGGAGACTAGAACAGTTAGTTATTCTCGAAGATCCTGACAGCGTATGTCAATAGCTAGCGGAATTAAAGTTCAGCTTGGATCTGTCAGGGTGTGAAGAATGTTTCGAGGGATAATACGCAACTGAAGTGACAAATGGTAATAAACCAAAGTTAATTTCGTGAACATTCTCTTTTTCAATACAGTATTAAAAAAAATTGCAGAATGCCATTTGTTTCAGCAGGCTATGGACTAAACACTCCGAAAAAAACACCACCAAAGAGCCAGTAACAAAAGGCAGCGATAGCACGAATGGCCCAATATGCGTTATAGAAGTGCCAAAATCTGCAATTAAGCATGTAACAAAGATGAAAGAGTACCTTGACAGTCGAATCCATTGATCCCGATGTGATGAAGTTTCCATGGGGATGAAAATCCAATGACTGTACAGAAGCGGTGTGACCGGAAAGCGCTCGAGCCACTGGATCAAAGAAGAGCATGAGTTAAAGAAACTACAGTAGAATACTTTTATTATATCCGTAATTAGGTAGACCTCTTTACCCTCCCATGGTCGGGCAATAGAGCTAGTCCTATGGCGTATCGAATTTCAACAAACAGTTGACGCTATATTGAGGGGAGCTCAGAAAAACGACAATTAAACTTTCCAACAGTTAGATACCACAGCGGGATACCACGGATAACATCTGCTACGAATTGAGAAGACCGTAGAGACTCGAAAAAGAATGGCTGTCGAAATCACACCGTCCGTACGCAAGAACCTCAATTTCTAGCTCTGTATGACAGATAGTAGTGGAACGATACCAGGTCAGCATGTGCCGAGATCGTTTTTGAAGAACCACTTACTTTATGACTAAAGGCGCAGTGATTTATGCTCATATTCTAGAAATGCAACAATGTTAACGATAGCATTTTTTAAAAACGTTTCCATGAAAACTGATCGGCATATGGAAAGCGGTCGCTGTAGGACACAATCTCATCCTGACAGATTGTCCAACAGAAATAAATTAGCAACTTACAACTCACAATAGCACTGGTAAAACTAGAGCTACTCTTTCTGCGAAACAATCTCGCAACATCATCGAAACTCTTGCTATTGAGTGACCCATGGCATTCAAAGCAAAATGGTGACAAGGTAGATCATCAGGAACGGTATTTGAAACAAGAGTCGAAAATAAGAATGACATTAGTTTTAATTGCACGTATGACTAAGTAACCTCTTCTACCTTCTGTGCTTTGGGATGGGATTATTTACACACCCTGGATGGTACAAATCCTACAGCCCTTCCGCTGGCCAAACATAGAGCGTTTGCCAGACTCGTATCTTTTGCTTAAGGACAACTTAAGGGCCATAGGGTAAGAGAAGTAAAAACAGAAACATATCCAGATCATAAGGCCGAAGAGAAAGCGCGTGATGACTTAAACGCGTAAAAGTAGCAAAGAAAGGGAGAGAATGAACCTACACTTGGCCTCCTCTAGATCCCAAACGCGAATAGAGCCGGAGAGGGAGCCGGCGGCCACGCAGTCCTCGTCTGGACTGAATTGGGCGGCGTCAACGGAGGAAGTATGCCCAGAGAGGCTCATTATACATGTTGGTTTACCCACTGCCCACAGCTTCACTCGTCGGTCCTCCCCACCTGTGGCCATCACTCGAGCCGACTTTCGGCCCAACGCTAATGTGGTCACTGCGCCTGGAACATGCGCTACAAATTCCTCTAAATTTAAGTGTAAAACAGCGTAACTACTTATCTGTGTTAGGTCGGTGTTACTGAGCAAGGGCAAACAAGAACCTGGATACTTCAGATAGGCAGAACAGGTAACACATCCTTTTGAATATCTAACGACGTATCAACCAATTACTTTGCTACATGCACAATCCTCTTTTCAAAGGTTGTTCTGCATGGATCGTGAATTATTTTGCGCCGCGGCACAAGCACGTTTAGTTAATAGATACGGTTAAAAGTACCAAATGAAAATGCGAAGGTTTCTATGGCGAAAAACACATGGAACAGGCGACGGAACACATGCCTTTGCAAAAGTTACCATAAAATGCTAACAAGGGATACGGATACTGTAAGTACAATCAATCCACTTTGAGTACACTCCATACAAAAAACTCAGCACTCTTATTTCTGCGTCAAAAGGTGGTCATAGCTGTTGGATATTAACTGTTAAATGCTACCTGATATGTTAAATTATGTCACGGATAGTCCGGATAAATGAACAGTTATAAAACTTGACTATAACTATACCTGTGGCGCTGTCTATGAAAACAAAAGCACGATGAGATGAATTTCCCTGGTAAATCGTTACAAATACCTTGTTTGAGAAAAAAACCTCAAAAATAAAACACTTCTGCCAATCAGACAAGTGGATTAAACAAATTTAGGAGTGTATCTACAAAAATATCATCAAAATGACCAATCAACGTTTAGCTTACATCGCAGCCACTAGGCCATGACCGTGAGGATTAAAGAGGACAGAAACGATTTGCAAAACATCTGTTTGTCTAAAAAATTATCCCAGTTTCTGAGAACCAGGCCCCAGCTTTAGGGGAGGTTTATGAACTAAAGGAATCACGGAAATGGAATTCAAGAAGGCTTGCGCTACCTTACGATTCACGGAACCACTGTGCACATACACTATCGTAAATTTTAAAAAGGCGGCAAAGAAAGGAATGCGAATTTGCCCTAAGTACTGGGCGCATGCACGGAGTTTACTTAGAAATCAAAATATAGACCATTCTGTATGGCACAAAATTACAAATCCCTAACAAATTTTAGGACGAGTTCAAAGGAAGGAATCCTGTGCAACTTTAAGAATTATCCATTTTAAATGGTAATAACAAGTGAAAGGTCTCGCAAAAGAAGACAGCTGCAAGGATTCTAGCATGCACAAAAATCGCAGCATGGATGCCAAAAAATCCTCGAGGCAAAATATATATTTTCAAGCACGAAACCGATGAGCTTACGCAACTTCCACGCCCTCTTTTGCATCCCCAGATCTACACCAAACAAATTCTGACTGCGGCGGGTTAAAGGTATGCTACAACAAACACTTTTCAAGGTTAAGGGAAGCGAAAAATCACTTGGTAAGGGTATTCACATTTTCACAAGGAGAAAGCACGATAGTGTTTGTAATTATAAATGCTTGCCTTCGAAGGTGACAGTGGCGATAAATTGAAGAACAAGTGTTATCAATTATGCGTGATGAAGACTCGCAATCTTCATTATTTTGTTGAATCCTCCTCCGTGTATGTTAATAAAGAGACTTTTCGACAGTTGCAAACGTAGATCCTGGATGAAGCGCATTTTGTATTTTTAACGTCTAATGATACTGATTGCTTAAGTTAGGCCCTTTAAATGAAGTCGGTTTTTAACCGTGTACAAGATGAGGAATTAAGTAATTTTGATCCCCACCTTGAAATCGATATTCACTTGGATGAGATAGTTTTTGACAGCTTTTTTTTGCATGTATACCCATTTCGCAGCTCGATCCTCTTTATTCCCACATATCGGAACCTGGTCTTTAAAACCAAGGTAATTAGCAACAGGCCGGTTTCGGACTTGGGTGGCCATACTGTACTGAGCCGGTTGGCCGGCCTTTGGGCCGTGCCAACAGCTCCCAAGCCATCTGTTTCCAGAATATATGTATTCTGCCCTGGTACTGCGCCTTCTTTTACCTTAAAAGGAGTCTCGGGACGCTACAGTAATAACCTCATACGTGGTTTATTTTGGTGTAGTATATTTTTCGGTAAGCAATTGTGGCCATCTATCAATGCCATTTTGCTGAAGCTTTTTATAATTTCGAGTTGAAGCCTAATGAATTTTATTTTGAAAAAAATTTTAATAAGTATTCACAATGGCAAATGTATCGAACGTAATAAACTTAATAAAAGCCGATGCAGACCGAAGCCAATACGAATGCGGTTACAATTGAAAATGGGCATTTGCGATCGCTGTACCTCTTATTCTGCCTGAGGTAATGCCAACAGCATATGCGTTGGCTTACAAAGGAATGCAGTAGTACCTACCTCCTCCTTCCCTCTAAACACGCACTGATCTTTCAAGGCCCATCATGCTGAAGGCAACCTGGGAGCCGACAGTGAAGCCAATATCAGGGGGCTGCCAGGGCAAATGGGTACGCATTACCAGGCAGTTTCGTTAAAGAAGGCAAGGAGAAGCATTTGTTTCTCCATTAGACTAAACACGTACACCTAAGCACGCTTGCACGTACTGGGATTTTCGGTTCTGTACCGACTCAAATTGGGAATATGTTTGTTCAGCCTGGCAAGGAAAGTCTTGTTAGGCTGTACAGCTTTACGGCAGCAAATCGAAAACTTTAACACAGCTGATGTTGACACACAGTTGTCCCAGGAATTACTTCTTGTTTGAAGTGGGCTCGTTAGGATGACCTCCTTTGGCGTTGGACCTAGAACAAATACAATTTCGACTGATCCGCATTCGCTGTAATGGTATAAGTAATCATCCATTGTGCAGCAAGTCTCGAGCATTAAATGAGTTGTGTAGACAAAATTTCACCCAGATTCAAGGCGAAAATGAAGAATTAACATGAGATGTTACTTTTGACCCAGCAGTGTATTTGATGATGAAGATGGAAACCAAGAACCAATCCAATCTGGGGACGATGATGCACACAAACACAAGCTGATCCGGTGAAATAATGTACAAGTGTGCAGGAAAAAAACAGGCGACGGCTTCATCCATGCACCAATGTTCGAGTGGATGGGTGTTAATAAAGCTGGTAAAATCTTACGCTAAACCTTTGTAAACACTTACTTACGATAACAAATGTCGCATCGAATGCATTCATTCGAACATTATTAAATGTGTTTTGAGTAAACATAACGGTTCACTGTTCCACGTAAATGTGCTGCTAGAAATTGCTTGCGCATTACCTATGAATGTAGTTAACTTTACCCTTTTTGCTGGCCGCAACCAACTCTTTCCTAACATGAGTCGCCACAATCATCTATGCAGACTAGCAAGTAAACTTTGCAAATTTTGCGAAACTCAAAACAGCAGCACTTAAAATGCGCCAATGCGGTCTAGCGTACCCCTCTGGTTTGTCACGCCACCGGCATCGTTGAAGAGAGTTCTGCTGCGTGGCGCAATTCAGCCATTAAGAGGCCGCTTCTCCACTAATGTTCGAAAGCAACAATTGTACTTCTATTGAGTCATTTTGTCTCCTCCTTTTCTAATGATCTGGCGTCTTTCCCTCTTCGAATATATTAAAGTCTCACTGAGGCCACTGGTATGGAAAATTATCGGTTTGCTAAGGGTAGATTAAAAAATAACTTGTTAATAATGATGGCTATAATGGCGACCCTCCCAATGGTGGTTCTTTTTACTGGATTCACAATTGTAAGGTAAACAATCTGTCCTCATGTCAAAAAGCCAGTCCTTACCTCAGCAAGTTTAAGTAATTTGAAGCAAACTTTCGACAGTCACCGAAAGAGGACGCATTATCAACAGGAGGCTGTAAACCAATTCATTCAACATTCTGACTCAAGTGGTAAATGTCATTTTTACCTACAAAAGTGTGGTTTTGTTGTACCTTGCTCAGTTTTCCTTATATCAATTTCTCTCTTCATCTCTCAGCAGGTAGCTCAGGCTTGCGAATTTGCCACCAGTAATAAGGGAGGTTAGGGTGAAGTTTCGTGAAGAAAATGAAGTTAATTTTAATTTTCACACCAATGAAAGCCAACTTTTCGGCTGCTAACCACATAGTTTTAATTGTTCGTTTTCCTAGGAAATGCTTCTTCCCCACAAATGGCAATTGATGGAGTCGCTTAAGTGCGAAGCTTGGGAGAATAGAATACAGTGGGGCATGAGCCGTCTCTCTCTTCCTTTGGCGCCACTCAGACAATATTAAACACTGGCGTTGATCAGCAAGAGAAGACAAGTAGGGCGTCGCAAAAATAGAGGACCTTATTAACTCCTCAAATTGATCATTGCAGTTAGCTTGGCACAGAAGAAGATTGTAATCCATTTCCCCCTGTGTGTGTGCATGTATATGAAGGGAGGGACTTGATTCTTATGCATATTTATTTGTCACATTTCAACCTCCTGCGAAATGGGTCCAGCGTAGTTGGTGATAATTAATGTTTTAAGTTCTCTGATTGTACAATACTAACCGCAATTGAAGCCACATGGGTACCTCAAAATGTGCAATAGTGGACTGGGCAACGTATGTAACACTAATAAGTAATGAAGGAGATTTCCTTCATCGTCACTCCATGTACGTAAAAAACTGGAACAAGTGGTTTTGCCTGTAGCGTAAAAAAGGTGAATGGAATTCTGTGAACGATTCATGATTCTGGATTGAGGCCTGATGGCTTGCAATAGTTAGCAGTTCGCGAATATATTTTTGTTAACTCTGGGATATTAAGTTCTTTCAGTGAATACCTTGCTTAAAATCCTCTTTTGTAGAACAGGTGCATGGAATAGTACTAGTTCCTTATGTCGTTCAGGTGTCACAAATATGTGACGCGTGACCTTGCTTCAAATCGTGTGGCGAACAGATTTATTGAGTTTGAAATTGTAAGACGCACCGATGCAGGACGCTTTTGGTCTGAGGGTAATCACTTTTGTTTGGTTTTTTTAGCGGTAGTTAAAGCACTCAGTTCGATCCGAACAAGCGTTGGTGACGCATCCCAACATTAGTTCATGGTGGCTTCGGCGGTCAAATTCCCCATGAAATTCTATTAGACAATTGCTGAGGAGTAATAGCCAAGATACTGTGTCATCGTTGTCGTGAATAGCATCACCTCAAATGAAAGACGTAGGAGAGGTATGCAAATGTGGAATCGTGCAAATAGTCACTTCAAATGCGGCGGTTTCATTTGCCAACGTTGTGATGTGTCCCCAAAAGATCGACACTCCTAGACAGGTCAAAATTGTCAAAAATGCTACCCAAGTTATCAACAAGCCTCCATAATCATCGTGAAACCACTACCCGAACGGCCAAACATTAGTTGTAGTTAAGCTGTGTTTAGTTAGAAAAATGGTCTCTATTGTCGTTGAAAATCATCGCGCCAAAGTACAAAATATTTATTTTTTACTCGCTAATCAGTGCACCAAAAGTACTATTCGCATTCTGACATTAACGCTTCATTAATTTTTAAAGCCACAATCGTAGTTTAAAGCCCTCATAATATTTGGCATTTACATTACACTCACCCTGTTTTTCACTGGTGAAAAGAAAGTGGTTGTAGTCCAAGTTGTCTTGGCGAAGGCTGTTAAATTATCTCGGCTTAGAAGGGTACTTCGGTTGGGTAAGGTTACGGGTAAAAGGGATGTTTTCGTGTGCCGCAAACCACATGAGGTGCCATTCCCTTTTTGAATTAAAAAAGTTAATTTTCCTCTCAATTCTGACGCTCTGTCGTACAAATCGTGCAAATTCGCAGGCAAATCCGCACATCCCGGGCGAGCGGAAGGGAGGAAGGCAGGGAGGTGGGCGGGTGGGGGATGGAGGGCGGTTGTTTCCGACCCCAGAGGGAAACGCGGCTGCAGCAGAACAGCTGACCTTGGAACATGTGCACGGTTGGCTTGACAGACGATCACATAACAGATGGGAAACCGAGGAATAGTAAAAAAACGCGGAGTTGCTTAAAATGTCAGTGTTATGCAACCTTGGCATTTCAAAAACCAGTGTTACTCTGGCGAAAGGTTAATGGTTTCAATAACCTGACGATGCTATCCGATGACTACAACTTGAATTCACTTTAACAAGGTTGTACACGCTTGTCAACAATGACGCATAATACTCTCAGACACCGGCCGATAAATATACGATTTTACCTTTTATGAAGCAATTCTATTGGAATTTGCATTATACTTTGAACACCGAAGGCTAACACCGTCTTCCGTTCAAATTGTAGGTCTTCCACCATAACAATGGGAGGAAATTGGGAGCGGTCATAAATTTGTTCTCAGCAATGTTGATGCGACGGAAACTAGGTATGTTGACAATAGTTGTAGTAATCTATGGACGGAGGAAATGAACCCATTTGATGAGAACTACTTAACGGCGCTCAGCCCTCAACGGTGGAGGACCTCATCTGTAAATTTACTTCAAACTAAAAAAAAATGGGTGCTCTGCAAACTTTCATTTAAAACATTGTTCTCGCAACATTCCACGTCTAACTAAAAATTACAGAACGCTCTTTAAGCAGAACACCTGAAGAAAAAGCGAAGTGGGTGCTTTAGGCATTAATTAGCCAGACGCCTTGGTGTAACACTCTGTGCACAAACAAAGCATGTTCATCTAAGCAAAGGCTGCCATTGATAATAGTGCATAAATGCCTATCTTTAGGGGATAATTGACCGCAAGCCTCTATTCATTCTCCAAGACGACCGGGGGGTCCGCCGCACCGTGGTCGAATACAACCAAGAGAAGACTCTTCCAAAGCGTATGCTGTGTGAGCTCTTGATTTGGATGTCCATTGCTAATATTTAAGAAAAATTGACCTGACCAGTTGAGGCACTACTTATGCACCTTTTGCATGCATTTTTTCCCAACTGAAAATGCCGTGTAAAGATAGGATACCAAAAAAATGCGTTATAACGTCAAGGTAGTCACATTGTCAAACCACCCTCAAATGCGAAACCTAATTTCGATATCTTTGGTGCATCATGTGTTTTTATTTAGAGGCGTCTGGGCAAAATGCGTGAGCTTCATGAAGCAATTTGAAAAGTCGAGTGACTACACTGAAGTAGGCTAGATTTTAGTCGTATAAAAGACAAACAAGCATGAAAAATTAGGGAACAATTATCTTGGGTAAGATAAGCGTAAAAAATGATTTACTTTTAAGAATTCAAAAATAGCTTACAGGCACATTCTTATTGTTACCTTTCGTCTTAGTTGAATAGGGCAGGCAATCAAAAACTCCTCTTGAGTTGAACCGGAAATGGATTGGCATGAGAAATGGAATGTTTCCAGCATTCCCTCCCTTGGTTTAATAGAGTGAAATTCGATACGGGGTTGCCAGAAGGAATGAGGAAAAGTCCTAATTTATGGCATTATTGCTCCAAGGAATGTATTAGAATGCTAAACTTTGGTCTGGCCATCACTGCTTTGGCTGCCTCTTCTTTAATTGTTGCTAAAAGAGGGAGAAGATGTAAGGCCTAGGCATATTACTTCACCTAACTTGCCATCATAGTGGCTAGCGGTTGGAGCACTTCAGCCGACAAAAATGACTCTCTCAGAGTCAGCCATTTTGTAACATGGAGAACATTTACACCACTCCCAGGGGAATGAACTGTAATTTAAAATTCAATAAACTAGATTAGTAGGGTTCGGCTATGCTATTTGCAACACTTGGATGATACACGTGGACCCATGTGGGCTCGTGAAGAGTACGGTACCACAGACTAGGCCTGAGTCTAGAATGCACGCCTTCGATAAGACGAATGCAGTAGGGTGCAAAGCATGGCGATATTACGGGGAAAATGGCACTTTGTAAGCTGCAATTGTGCATTCCATGTTGCAACGCAAACCAAAGCATGGGTAGCGCCATTGGGCCGAAGATGGGGAAAGTTCACGCAAGTGGCATTAAATCACAGTCAGTCTGTGTGGGTCGGCGGAGGGTGCGAGCAAAGTAATTTTTCATGCGGCAATGTGGAGGTAAAATCCTTGCAGTGTTGCCCTCTGTCCAACTCCTCCCCATTCCACACATACACACACACACACACACACACACACACAACCTCCACTCTCATCCTATCTCCTCTCGTGATGCACGCCACTCGTAATACGCCCCGAGTTGGCCAATGGCAGCGCGGCCGCCGATTGGGAGAGTGATTTGTTCTGTCCCTCGCGTGGCTGTGTATGAGAGGGCGGACGCACAAGCACACACACACACACACACATACTCAGTGACCCACAGCGAGTGAGCGGAGATGTTTCTCGCACCGGACGGGGTGAAGCCATTAGATCTGTCTCTGGGTCGCGTCTTCGGCTCCAGCATCCATCCTGGACAGTCAGACAATCTCCTATTGAACCGCCTCCTCTATCTGGCGGCTACTGGCTATGGACTGAGGGTGTGTGACTTCTCACACTGAATAAAATGTCTCCCTCCCTAAGTTGATTTCCAAAATACTTATTATTCTGTGTTGTGTTTGAGAATTCAAACTACTCCATAATTCAACAAGTTCTTTTGTGGTCTTTGTCACAAATGGTGTCAAACCGATAGTGTTCAACGTTCTGCTATTAAATTTTTGAATTGACCACCAACTTTTGAGTTTAGGAAAGTAGGAAAATTGTCTTAAAATTTAACAGGTTAATTTTATTTATACGAAAGTGGGGGCAGGGCATTGCTTTCAGGCACCAAATATTTTTGTCTTACCAGAGTTCATTTTACTTGTTTTTGTCGTAAGCTCTGTTTACTTCCCACCGCCTCCACTTAGCCATGAAAGCGTGGCATAAACTTTTTTGGGTCATCGTAGACAGTAGTTTCATTTGAGACATCGAAATTACGCGAACGGAAAAGGTCACCTCACTACGTTGAACCTTCAATCACACAGGTCCTGGGGCTTCTTCACTCAAGGTTTCAACTAACGTTTTTACAAATGAACTGTGCATTCTGTTGTGCCTTCCAGCACTACATTTGATGCGACAAAATTCGTGTTTTTAATTTGCAAACGATAGTTAGATTTAATTCACTTGCTATTTTTCACCCAAAAATTGTTATCATATCCATTGAAGAAACACTGTAGTTGAGTCCACAAAGATGTCTGAATGCGGTGATTTAGTAGCTTGGTATTTTACTGTTCCCATTCGAAACTACGACCACAGTGTTGAGTTCACTCTATTGCGGGTTGCTGTATCTTCACCTCGTAATTTGACAGGCGATTTTATCATTCCACTGAATGCAGAACTTTTAAAACAGTCGACGTTTAGGGTGAATTAATTTGCATTCCTCATGGCACGTGGATGAAAAATCGCAACTTATTTCAAAGCGACTAGAGGGTTTACTCCACTTAAGCAACTTTTCGACCCTGGCCATGGTCTTATTTGAGGCTCAAGGCTAATTTCGCTTTATTTCTACTGATAGAGAAACGGCGAAATATTTTGCAAACAGACATGGGGCAAACCGGCACAATATAAAATTACAGCAATGGATATTTTCTTGCATTTTAGAAGCGAAGTTTTAACACCACAAGCGAAGCCTTTAGTGTCGCCTCCAAAAGGGTAGGTTGTGTGCTTACTGTCATGCTTTTTCCTCCCCCCAATTACACAGAAATTCAACAAATATCAATGTGATTAATGAAAATTGCTCTTCTCCTTCTTATATTCAAATGCAATTGGTGGAATACTTCGTCTCTAAATGCTAAACTGAGCGTTTTGACAGTTGATGAGAAGACGCCTCCTTTCAGGTGCGTGCTTGTGTGTATGCGTGTGTGACGCTAGATGCTCAGAAACTTGGCGATGATCTGAGGCGATGCTGCAGTCAAAGGAGTGAATCACAGCATCAGAGACCGGATGTCCTCGAATCATCCGCCTTATGCTACGCATTAATCATTTTGGTAAATTGTTTGCTTAAGGTCGGACCAGCAAATGCCGCACGTCTACACCTCGCTTCGGTGCAGTGGCTTTCAATGCAGCGGTTCAAAAGCTGAACTGAATCATATGGTTTAAACCCTCAAAGCCGCTATGTTACTGGGTTTCCAAGTAAAGGGGCGATCGAAATCATCACCGGTATTCAAGATTTACACCAAGAGATCGTGACACCTTAACCCGCTTGTATCCTGGACAGATTGGCAGGGCAAGGCCTGTTTCCGTAATTCTGTGGAGACATATAGCTGCTACTAATTTTGGCTAGTTTAAGCATCTTTTTGGATGGGAACAAATCCAGTGAGACTAAGGATCTAAGACACCGATAAGACGATGATTTTCCTCATCATTGCCCTCAGACGATGGTACCACCATTGATGCCTCTGCAGCGTTTCCGTCCTGAAACTGCGATTAAAAATTCTGGATTGACTGCAGAGAAGAATGCTTTGGGATTTTTCACTAATCCCAAGTTCAATGGGCGATATGTTGCTTCCTTCCTTTTAAGTTCACCGTTTTAAGGGCTTGCTTGAAGATGAGGAGTGTTGAATTAATAATGGGCAATTAAATTACTTCCTAGCATTTCTATCCGGGGAACAACTACGTCTTAGTGGGATCCTTTCCTTTTTTTTTGATGATGTAAAAATCTGTCAGAATGTGGAAAAAAACTTTGTGCAGCATGATTTGTGACTGTGTAAATTTCATGAGGACATCTGTAAGGCGGAAGAATCACTTCAAGAAGTCTTGAGTTTCGTCTCTGAAAGCAGAGCCAATTTTATTACATATTAAAACTGCAGATCAGATTATGCATGGGTTTTGGTGTGAGCGCAACTTAGTAGTTTGACAGCATTCATTCTACTTAGCCAAGAGTGGAAGGCGTGCCCATGGCGTCCTACGTTCTTCCATCTCGAGTGCTACACATTCGTGGACTGCCTGCAGACACGACGGAAACCGACATTGTGAAACTGGCAATGCCGTTCGGACCGATCGCGAATTTTGTCCTCACAAAGAAGACAGGACAGGTGAGTGTCCGATTGTTTATATGTGTCCAAAAATAGCACGATCGCGCCTCAAGTAGTGGTTTGAGCAATGAAAGCACAAGGGATTATTACACTACGACACGTGTTGTAGAGCTTTTTTTAAACCCTGTTACGTGATTTAGCCTTGAATTTTGATCACCAAGTGTTGAATATTCATGATTCGCTAGTGAGAAAGGGCAGTAATGCTGTAAAATATAATTTTTAACGAAATCGTTTAAAGAGATAGAACTATCGTGGATAAATTTCATGCCACCTCGGTAGCAACGTGGATGGTATAGCGACTAAGCGTCGGGCCCTTAAGCTCACCTGCATGTTTCTGGCTTTTGGTTAGGTACTGGCTAGAAAGGCGGGGCTCATTTTAGGGGGACGAGGTCGAATCTTCTGTGGACGTGTTGTAACAAATTAACCTTCAAAATAATTTAGAATTAAGAAAACCTTATTTTGTAGATACCTTGAAATGCTGGCACGACGTTTGAAAGGTGAATACAAAAGCACTAAAACTCGTGTCAGCCGATGGGCCAGGAACGGTCATCCCATCTCAGATTCGAGAAGATTTATATCAGGGATTAGGGTGCAATCAACTCTGACAAGGACCTTGGGGTCAGTAGATTGCATTTGAAAGAGCAATCAACGTGGCGGATGCTTTTACCTAGGGGGAAATTTAATGGGGATGACATTTAGCCCCACATTCTACAAATGTTTATCGCTCTTGGAGTGGGCGGAAGTCGACTGGCAAGCGGACACATTTCCAGTCGTAACAACATTCCAACAGAAAAGCATCTTCTCGTCTTGCACTAGGTGTAGGTTCAAGTAATTGAGTTACGGGCTGTAAAAACACCGACTTTGAATAATTTAATAACGCCTCCAAAACAATCCTCAGTGGTGTAAGAAATGGCATACTTGGGACGCAGACGCTTTGACTTTTTGAAAAGGATTAATTCGTCAACAAAAAGTTGCTTCAAGGTGCAAATAACCTTTGTTATTACTGGCGAAAAAATAACTAACAATTGGTATTCAACTTGTTTCTCTGCTGGCGAGAAATATGCAAGGGGAAAGTTTAAACATAAATTTTGGTTTAGTTCTAAACGAAGTGAGCCTAACAGCCACTACTTACACTATTCAAGTCTCATTTTATGGATTTGTTTGTGGGCTTTATGCATACGAGGTATTACTTAAGTAGATTTTGTCAGTAGGATTTGCTCATTTACTTATCCCATTTGTGAATTGCTTTAATCAGGTTGTTTTGGACTTTGGAGTTGGGAGAAGAGACTGAGCGACTAATCTGGCAAGCAACCTTTAATATGTCTGAAAGATACTGCTAGGTTTCACAAATTTGTTGTCTGTTTTTAAATTGAATGAGATAATAAAAGTGCCTCAAATGAGTGGTTCCACAATGTCCCAATGTGTGCAAGTCTTTAAGTGGTGCTTTTTCACACGAAAAGGCAAGAAGCTTGATAATCCCACACTTTCCGATGCTTTCGCCATCGCTTGGCATGCGATTGTCAGTTGGGCTAATTACAAAACGATTGAGCTTTAAGAAATGCTGCAAAGAAAGTAGCTCAACCAACACCAAATTTGTCTTTTGAATTGCTCATTTAAAATCACATTGGAGTATCTAATAATTCGGGCACTTCAGTCTTTGTAATTAAAAAAAATGCCGTATCACAATGGGCGCAAACGAAACAATCCGTTCTGTGTGAATATGGTGGGTTCAGGGATGACTCTGGATAACTGTGTCGCTCTAGGCCCTGATAGAAATGACCTCAGTCGAAGTTGCAGCAAAGATGTTAGAATACTACCAATTTTACCCACCACTATTTCGCGGCGGCGGTGAGTCAGCCATCTTGCAGTTCTCGAAGTACCAGAGCCTCGAACTCACCGGTATCAGTCGACCGGTCTCCGAGGCCATTGCTATGGCAAATGAGCACTTTCTGCACTGTGTGGCGGAGAACCCGACGCGACCACGTGTTCTGCGTGTCTTCCTCGAACCTACGCCTCACAGCCAACTCAACTACATGGACTACTTCAAGGTGAGCTCAGCCTGACACAGCCAAGACTTAAAATCACTTTACAGACGTTCTCTTGCCAGTGGCTGTTCGTGAAAAAAGTGGGGCCGAGGAGAGAGCCACATAATACTATTGCTATTTGTCATATTCACTCTCGGCTCATTGGAGAAAATTTTACCACCGCAGATCAGGCCTTTTTGTTGTTCCAGTGTAATGCTACCGACCTGACGAATTGGATTGCTTTTCAAAACAGCAACAGACGTAATTATTCCCACTACCACCGGTCCTGTCACACACTTGATCAATCTGTTTACTCACAATTAGGTGCATTAAGGCGACAAAGGCGATTGTGTTTGTTTCATAAACAAGTGGTGACTGTGATTCAATTAAGTATCTGACGCTTCAAGGCATCCTCATCTCCGTTGTTTCTCTTCCTTATCAAAATGAGCCACTCCTCAGCAGCTAGAACGCCTCCGAGTTGGTAGTGCGAAAGTTGATTGCATTTTCTGACAACTGTCATCTTTTTAGATGTAATTTACTTTTCAGCTGACATGACGAATTCCATTAAAATGAGCATTTAATCATTTGTGCTACAAACAAGTCTAAGAGTAGGAATGGTTTAAAATTTTCACTAAAAGGTATTTTTCTTCTCGTAAGATTTCTCATTCCCACTCCGTCGAACACTTTTTACTCTACTAAGTTTGCCCAAAAGTAGGCTCTGTTCGAGTGCTCTCAGAGATGCGCTGATTTCTCTTCGCTGCAGTAGTGGAAACGCATGGAAGGAAATGAAACCTTAAATCACATGCATGTAGGTTGGCGCCGGTAGCACTTATTTCGAGTCGGCGAACCTCTTTAGAAATTGGTTACAAGTTTAGCTCCCCAAGACATCCCCGAAGACGAAAGAAGACATAGCATTCCAGTAAATTATATGCATTATCGAAGTACCGGAAGCCCTGGGGGCTCCCAGCATGGTCTGGGGGTTAGGCTGCCCTGTGAGAGTTCAATGGAAAAGCACCCCAGTGGTCCATTACCCAAACCGAAAGTTGAACAAACAGCTAGTGTAATACCTAGCTCTACTCTTCCACATCAGCCATCACAACGTGGTAGGTGCTGTAAGCAAAACATCAACAAACTAACCGTGCCAGTCATCGGGGAATGCGTTGGTCATCATGCGTGTCCATAGCCAGTAATAGGAGCAATAGCTTGAAAAAAGGGTCACATAACAAAGGATGGGTTTTAACATTGGTCCCTTGGAGATGACGTTTTGCAGCTGTTCATCCTTGACGTGCAGCTCTCACTTCAGTACTACGTAGTTATATCTCTCTGCGTTTTATTCAGTTAGTAGAGAGGCGGAATATGGATCGCGTATTCACTTAATCGACATTTTCATACAAATGCTGTAGACGGCTCTGTAACGGACTTTTCCAGATGGCTCACAGACAGTGTCATTTAAATTGCTAATAACACTTCTGCTGAACAAGGGAATAGAGTGGTTGCTGGCGGTAGACATCATTTACAACCCTTCTGTTAGGGAAAGTGAGAGATCCTCTCATGGGCATTATTTGCCCTTCTTCAACCTCATCGAGGGTCATCACCCATCAGTAGAAATTAGGGTAGATATCCAATAAGATGGAGGCCCTCTTGAAGGCGAAAGGCGGTAACAGTAGAGCAGAATATGTATTGCCAACGTACGGAAGAGTCTGATGTTACTGGTATTGCCTGGCAGTGGGACGTTTATGTGGCCCGTTACCTAAAGCGGGAGTTGAACAAATAATTAACATATTACTCAGGCCTTTTAAAGGACAATCTGCTTTCCATTTTATGGAATAATCTTTTGCTAAATTTAGCCACCTTTTAATTGCCATGGTATTTGGAAGCACAGATTCATTCCTATTTATGGGTCTGTTTGTGAGCATCTAATCCCTACAATATTCAGCCTCCTGCATGTACTACTCTTTTACTGATTTTATTGCAGATCACATTTCCGTTTTCGCCCCTTTTGCAGAACAGAAATAGTATTTTGAAGAACTGGTCCAGTTTTTTGTTAATAGGATTAAAAATTGTCATCCAAAGTCGATAGCGATAGGTGTCTACTATGGCTTCCAGTTAGACCCATCCAAACCTGAAACTCCCCTCATCAAATTATCCTCTGAAAGTGAAGCATTTAAAATACCTGCAAATGCAAGAGTAAGAATAGCTTGACATGCTAATCGGTCACAAGAGAAACACACCCTCAATTAGTGTTTCATAAACAAAGTTCCCTTTACAGTGTGGGATTGCAAACGGTGTTTTTCTGTGTCATCAAAATACACCCAAACATTATCAGCGCTCTGTTAATTTTTCTAAACTTCAGCCATATTTACATTTGAAGTTCCCCTTACCTCAGAACAACTCATTACAGCGAAACGACTGTGTGTCACAAATGGCGTTCCTATGCATGCCCGATAAGGTTCTCAGTCATCTGGAAAGTCATTCTCTCGGATTAGGGAGGGACGAAGCAGTACCAACGTTGCTACGTCTAAGACGGTTTCGCAAGCATCCACTCTCTCTGCTTCTATGCATAAATTATAGTTCTGTGCAGGTACACGCAAGAAGTAGCGGAGCAGCTGCCGCTCTCTCCTTTTGAGCAGCTTGGATGCGACAGAATCATAGATGAATGAGAAACAAATACTGCACAAAAACGAGTCTAACCTGACCTTACCGCCCCTTTCCAGTAGTCAGAATGACATTTACCTCGCAGTAAATAATCCCTTCCCGCATCGACAAAGTACATGGAACGGTAATCCTAGCACCCCTAGGGGTCGAAGTCATCAGCTATTCAATGGTGAAGAGCTACTTCCTCAACAGTTGTTATCCGATCATTGCATGCTTTATGCGAAGTTGTAATTTGACTGCGTGCAGAGCTGCTCCAGGGAGGTTGAATTGCAGTCTATTTAAGTAGCCGGAAGTAATTTAAGCGCTGCTATTTGAATACTGCTTTTACAACTGTCGAAAACTAAGAATGCGTGGGCCTGTCGGGTCGCGTCTGCTGGCATGAGAGGCTTGTTACCCTATGTAACATAGTTAACTCCTGCTAGATTGGCCTAGTATGAAGTTATGTCAACCATCGAAAAGTGGTGACTTTTTGTGAAGACTAATACAGCCGTTGTGTTTTTGCATGTAGAGAGGAGATATAAAAGCTCTTAGCGTGGAGGGAGTTCAGTCACGCAAACCCCCAACTTACGCTGCTGCCACTGCCCTTGAGAGAAGGCGGTGGTATTGCGGCTTACTCACCTCTTAGGAAGACAAAATATTGTCCTCCTCTCGTTGCTACTACTTTTGTGCCACGAACACTTCGCATAAAACAAAAACAAGGCGAGTTGGACACTTCCTCCGCGTGATGATAAACCGTGAAATACTCAAGCGCCTGTACGCAATCGCCACTAACACTTGGGAATGTTTTGGATCTGAAGGAACTCGATTATTGTCTGCCGGAAGCATAGCGTCTGGGGGCTAGAGTCCTTTACTCAACTATTCATGTGGGACCGAAACTCCCAAAGGAGATATCGAAGGGTCAAGATTGGCTTCTTAAAAGCATTTCCACAATAGTTAAGTGATTATTCAAGGAGACTTGGATGTTGCCAAAATGAGCCATGTAGTAGCAACAAATACTGATAAAATTTCAGTTTTCCCCAATCAATACGTCCAATTTATCAAAATGGAATGGAGAATTTACCAATATCAAACCACCCTCTTGTTAGGGAACAAAGCAAAAATGAGTTAAACTAGCTCAACTCCTTTTCGTTGAGAAACAAAACAAACTGTTTTTAAGGAGGGATGAACGCTTATAAAACACAAAGAACTTACAAGAACAAAAGAGCTGGCCTTTTGCAATTATCCTGCCAATGTCTTCACAACGGTTCCTCTTTCCACTTCATTGTAACAAGACAATAATAAGACTACATTTTTATTTCCATTTAAGATTTAATGACCGAACTCCTCCCATTCGAGGCACGATTCTCCCTCAAATGCAAGAAACCTTAAGCATTTAATGGAGCGCTACAACAGTTAGCCAATCGTGTCGATTTTAAACTCATTCACCACTCTGAATAAGAAATCTGCCGTAGGAATTGCTTTCTTCCACTATCGCAAGGTTTAATCTAGTCAAGGCTCTCTGATGCTGAGTCTGAATTCAGTTAATTCCGTAAATATGGCTAACTGCTCTCCTGTGATCCACCTTCATATTTCTCGCGCGATTAAGTGAGGCTGTAAAAAATGGAGGCAAAAATTGAAGTTTTCTCTCACTCTGAGAGTGGCCTAAAAGTCATTTCAGCTTGTAAATTCCAAAAAGAGAGAAAGAGAATAAGGTGATAGTTTTATCAGCCAAAAGCATACATCACAAGCGTCGCGACTGGAGTATGTAAACTCAAGACAGTCGCGACGTTTATTACACAATGGAGACGCTCTACTTACATTTAAGAACTCACCTAGTTTGGCGTTGTTTAATGGGTGGTTTGCGTGTAACGCCTATTTTAGGCCTGGTTTTTTTGCCCTAGCAGATCTTCTACCGATATGGAGCAATTCTGCGGATAATTGTGTTCAAGATGTCTGGACGCAGTCAAGCCTTCGTGGAGTTCCATTCACCCATTTCTGCTCACGCAGCCTTACTGGTGAGTCGGTAATAATACTTTTCTTTGACCAAAGCAATTTACGCCTAGGAGAATGAAAATTTTAATCTTGAGTCTACAGTACATAATGTAAATACTATTTTTCCGTCCATTTTCAAGTTGAATTGATCTTATATCTGGCAGATGACGTGGATAGGAGATGGTAATAACCCACGCGCAATGTTTGTCCACGAATAAAACACAGTAGTCAACATGTACAGATTGCCAAACTTTAAAGGTCATCTAGTAGTCTTCAATGGACTCCATGAATGAGCCAAACCCAGGTCCTGTAAACCTTCTATATATCACCGGCAAACTCTGACTAACAGAGAGTCAGGAACATCATCTTTTCGTAATTTAAATAACCCAAATTTTGATCTCGTATAACTCCTTGGTTCTGGCGGAGGAATGCCTACCAGGCTCACTTTATTTGTGAAATTTCATTAGCCTTAATTACGCAGCCCATTTCCAGCCTTTGAAGGAAATTGGTATAGTAATGTTATTTCTTTTGTGTGTCAAAAGACGGATTCCCAGGTATAATCTATGGCAAAAGCAGCAAAGGATGTCTTGGTAATAGTTGGATCTACAGAAACATCATCAAGGGAACTTGTAGGTAGAGCTAATTTGAGTCAGGATCCGAGCAAAGTACTTAACATAAAACTTGCTCAGAATGTCCTCTACTCCAACTGTGACACAATTTTGCTGCAATGGGCACTTGTTTGGAGTGGTCCGATAATTACCACAACCTCGACAGCTCAACGCTGGCATTGCTCAAACAGATGAACTGAAAGCCTGCTAGTACGCCTCTCCTCACTACTTGATGCTATGCTTTCCTTACGTGTTGACGCAAGCTGAACGGAATAATTCGACTATTAAGATTGCTGGTCCCATTAGTTACCCTGTAGAGGGGATGTAATAAATTGCAAAGTTTTTGCTAAGGAGTCAGTGGAAAAGAGAGGGGTGAGTATTCAAGCATATCGCAAACATCAAATCAACGATCGAGAGATTATGATTGATGAAAAAAATCACATTACTTGGGTTCAGCATAATATTCTGCTATGGGAGGATCAAGAGGTAGGAGAGATATACGCCTGTCCTTGTCAATAATGGATAAATCTGCGAGAAAATTAAATTTAAATCTTTCTGTTCTCCTACATCCCCGTGACTTGAAGGCTTTCAAACGTCCGATTTGCAGACATTCTGTAGTTTTATATTATTTGCATTTGCTCTCCGATTGTCACAAAGTACTGTCTTATGCTTGGTTGTACCTATGGACAACGGCTCCCATGAAATCGCAACATTTTGAGGTTTTGTTGTATAGAATCACTAGTTCATCTGTTGGAGCAGCCATTGCGTCACGATAGAAAATTGGGGTGCAGAATTAACCAGTATTTTTGCTACAGGTTTGATAAATTTATTTCATCAATTAGTCTTTAGTAAAATTTGAGCCTGCAGTTGGTCACCGGTGCTCCAACGAACTGCTTGGATCTGAATGTGAAGTATGAAGCTTCTGATTTCTTAATAATCTTTGGAGTTTTCTCCAAATTGTTAGGCGGTAGTGAAACTGGAGGGTCTGAAGTTGATAAATTCCTTAGCAGCATGCAAGCATCCAATCCAGTCGATAAAAGGACGTGGATCCGTTTGTATCATTTTCTCTGGGTCCCTACTACTTTGACTCAAATTCCAAGATGGTCGAGATAATCTTCCAAAACTTTTATAGACAGGATTCCGTGTTAAAGGTTTAAATTTTGCGACGCTGATGATACGATGAGACAAGAACGGCGGAGGAAGATGGGCATCTTAAAAACTACCACATGCAGCAACAGCCAAAACTCCCCAGCCAAGTGCATTGTGGATCCATTAACCTTAGGTAACATGCATGCATTTTCCCAAAAGATGGAATAGGTCGCTTAGGATAAACACTGGAAGTTTATGCTTTGTGGTGGCGATTAGGTCCTGGATAGGTACACAGTATGACAGAAATAGTCTAGAACATGCAACTTACGGCGGTGGTAAGCTCTGAATGCCCATATCTTAATCGTTGAAAGCATTTCTATGGCATCGTTTTTTGGTTCTATCAATTAACTTGCATTCAAATTTACAACCTTTGTGATGTGACCTTGGTATTGATTGGATCGAATCAGCCAAAGCGCCAAACACGATAGGAATGACAAGCACTTCTTACTGCTTCTACCAGTACCGCTCAAACGCTCTAGAAATTGTATATCTATCTGTTAGTGAATAACAGGCACACATCTTGAAACATATAAAAGCAAGCGAGGAAAGTGCTAACCAAAGAGGGAGGATTTTCGGTCTCTTTTTCTTTAATTGAATGCTTATTTCAACAAGTGATACGTGGTGAATAATTCCATCTCTCCCAATGTTCCCCACTTTTCGTTGAAAATTCTTGCTCTTCAGCCTAAAGGTCAACTGTCTGAATAGTTGGCATTGGTGAATAAGCTCCACTGCTACATACATAGTTAAGGCTCCATTGGAATTGAGAGCAAATCCAGGGTCACTAACACTCATCAGGTCTCATTGGGTTGCGGCTTCTGATGGAGGGAAGTTAGAGCGACAAAGCATTTTGAGTTGAGTGAGGTTAGCTCCAACTTGAAAAGGCCTGGCGGCTTTTTGTTGCGTCGAAGCGGCTTTTCCCGTTCCTTGAAGTCTTTTTATTTCACTCGAGTCTCTCTGATGGTTTGGATGGAAAGCTTTCCTATTCAAATCTTTAAAAAAGCGTCGACTCTTAAAAAGCTAGAACTTTTATGCGTTTATGCTGTAGAAAGCTGAAACCGAATTTCCCGAACCATTTCTCGTTTACTGAAAGCGAGAGGGGGAAGCCCATTATTTCGTGACATTATCACACTTTTATCTTCTCACGTCACTGTCGGGCATTATTTATGCATCCCCATTCGGCTGCCATACCTGGAGCAATAAACCAGGACAAATATCCTATTGTCTTCTTACAGCCCCGCACTTTTTCTACGTCTCCTCTAGGGGAGTTGTGCAGAGCAATAGACGGACCAACGCAAATGGCGTTTAGTACTTTGACTTAGAGGGCTTTCAGACCATTGGGCGATAAGATGTGGGGGGGCGGGAAGATGTTGCTGAAACCGTGGTGGTGGTGGTGTGCTTCTGGGCAAGTGCTCGGAGCTGAGGCGTAGGATCGAGATAAGATGGTGGCAGCGTGACTCACGGTTCTGCTCGAGTGTTATCACCACCGCCAGTCTATCATTGACCCACATTTTCGACCGAATAACTTAGTCCTTACTAATGTGGGTGAAGCAAGGGCGGTAATTGTCCGGTCAAATACCCGCCGAAGCACGTGGTCCAGGAGGCTTTCATGCGGATTTCCTGAAATGCCAAATCCTTTGCTCCACCTAATTTAGTAGATTGGAATGCAAAAGCACTATAAATATCACAGATAAAAGGGCAAACAGTAGGCGTTTGCGTCCAATCTCAAATGACTTTGAAGCATAAAGTTTTGCAAGTTTGAATAGTCGACCTATTTGCTGACCCCATTTTCCGTTCGGCTAATTCGGTACTTCCTCCTTCATTCGATGCATAAATCGGCGTTTAATATTACAGGCGGAACAAGTGTTACCGATTTGGTGACTTACCGCCAGAAATTGCGTAAAATGCGTTCGGTCGTATTCATCCCACCGCTATCATTTTGGTCTGTTTTCCAACATTTCTGCCGGAGGCGAAGTACCCACCACTGGTGCTTAACCTCCCACCGCCTCATGTCAGCTTTAAATGCAAAAAAAGGTTCAAAAGTCAATTTAAGCAAAGAAAATGATACGAAATAGTTAACCATTTGGCTTATTGTGATTACAAGGGGAGTTTTTTTTAAACTTCTTTTTTTTGGGCTGTTAAACTAAGTCCAAGTTATGATGGGGCCTACCTCACTCACTACCCATTCATTCTTAAAAATCCCAGTTTAGAGGCACATAGTTACCTTTTCTTAAACTAGATGACAATAGCCTTACATACCAGGAAGGAATTAAACCGAGGGACAGAATAAAAACTTTCGTTGCTAAGGGCGCGTGGGTAACAATAAACAATCCATTGTCTCATCGCCCTACGGTTTGTCAGTACTTGTGTTGCCGATTTTAACTGTTGCTCAAAAAAAGAGTGAAATCATGCTTACACCAAAACCATTCCGCGCATCTGCCTGATTATTTTTAAACTTCGCCAATTTGTTAGCGACACTATTTTGGTGCGGCCATTTGTCTGATGCTGATTACGACAGGAGGAGCGTCGAGGCGACACAAATGTTCCATGCTGGAGACGAAAAGGTCACGCAAATATGAAGTTGATAGTAATAGTTGGCTACAGTTTTAATCACTACGGCTATCCTTTTCTCTCATTACGAAGGGCTGTCAGTATTACTCTTGCTTTCCATCCCTGATCGAAGGCTTGAGCTTTTATGCATTTTTCATGCTTAGAGCTGTTTAAAAGTATCACTTTTGATGAGATGGTAGACTGGCAGCTCGTTAGCTTGCGAATAAAATAAGCTGGTTTTTGAGTTTACAAGCTGTAGAGAATTATTTTCCAACAAACGGTCTCAGGACACCTACAGGGAAGCCGAATGAAGAGAGGCTTGGATTGTATTTACAGCAAGCATTAAGATCGAGGAAGGATGAAGCTGATGTAGGTAAGAGCATTAGCGACTCAGAGATCGGCCTTAAAACCGGGTACGTTTATTTAGAACGCCATGTATTTAAAATGGGGCCAAATTAGTGGGAGAAGTCTTTCAATCTTTTCTATTAATGCGCATATAATTCATTAATGCAACAAGCCAGCGCTAAGTATGCACATGCTGATCTTTTAGTTACTCCTGTATTAGTAAGTAGAGTTGGTGCATTTACCTATCTGTTTCAGTATACTCCATTTTAGAGAAGTTTTAGAAAAGGTCAAGGGTTGACTTAACCTCCTGCCTACCATATGTGATAGCAATGACGCTAAATCCAAACGGTAAATGGTGGTCGTGATAGCAGTGTCTGGAGTCATTCCACCCAAAACATCCCGGTGTGGAGGAAAGTTCATTAGTAAAGTGGTGCAGACGATGACTGGATTAGTGACGAATAGAGTCCTTGTAGCTAAGCAGACAACCCCAACTCAAATATCATTCTTCTGACATGACAGTGCCAGAACGCTGCCTATACATTTTTATGTGGGATGAGATGATGCCGAAAGCTTTACTAAGCGAGGTTGCGCTGCATCATTTACGGACTAACAATAGGGACATCTCAGATACCCTCCTTTTTTATGTACCCATAAAATGAATTAACACACCTACCACGTATCGTAAGTATTACTTCTTGGAGCAGTTAGCGCGCTCTGTAAAAGCAAATCATTATAGTTTTGGCTAGACTTTGCGGCTCGTAATAGACACCCCTCGACATCTGGCTGCCAGGCTTGAATTCGCCGCAGGTAGGCTTACTCACGTAGTAGTGGGCCAAGTTTCTCTACCGAATTTGACTTTTTTTTCCATAATATTCACTCCTTACTGGTCTTATGATTTCACCCTAGTAATTCCTCCAAAAGTCCACCTTCTATCTATCCATCTACCCACCCCCACTTCACTCAGTTTAAGAGGGAATCTGCTTCTACGCACACCCACAAAAAAAGTTGTCTGAGAGCGAAAACATTAATTTTGTCTGAATAACAGATTATCTTAGGGTTGACATTTGTAAGGCAAACGATTCATACAAGAAGATACGTCTGGTTGAAAGGTCAGCCTAAAGGTAACTTACCACGTTATTTATCTGAGCGGGGATTAAGGCCGATGCATTAAGTGCTGTTGGAGCATAAGATTCAGAGTGAAAAAAAACTTATTGTCGATTTTTATGTACTTGCATTAGCTTGATTCCCATCGGAAAGTGGGGAGAGTAGGATCTTAGTCAAATAGCTCAAAATACAACTTACTTCCATAAAACCAACTCCAGTATTTCTTGTGGAGAGAACGGGCGCCATAAATGAGGTTGTTGATAATTGAGAGTCAAAAAATAGATTGAGTCAGGGAATGGAAGATGGTAAGCTCGATGTTGATCTCAACAGTACAAGTGGTTCGGAAAAATAGCGCACTAAGGGGAAATAAAGGCAGATCAAGCCATGCATTAAAAAGCGTATAATTCGCGCTCTCCAAACGTTTTCGTAAAGTCAAAAATTTGCAGTAGCAGATCAATGCTCCGACTATAGGTACCATGCACCCTTTAAGGAAAAATCTGCGATTTCTTTCAAGCCATTCTTACTTCTTTCCTTGTAAACTTTTTTTTGCCTAAGGCGGTGAATGGACAAGTGCTTCCTCTGTACGCGGCAACCATGCGCATTGAGTTCTCGCGGCAAACCTCCTTAGAGTTGCGCCAGGTTGACAACACGAGTCGGGACTTTGTAGCACAGCCGCTGTCACCTCAGGAGGAGCAGGATCTTATCAAGGCCCTCACTCCACTCTAGCTTAGCCTCCACAGCAAAGGACACATGTACACACGTGCATGCGTACATCACTTTCTGTAAATACTGGTTTAATAAATTTTAGAACTTGTTTACATGGACTGGGTGCTTCCGCAGAGCTTTTTTTTACTAAACCGTAGCAATTATTTGACGCAACCAGGTAGCTGCTGTTGATTTTGGGAGATTAGGAAAATCTACCGAAATATGCAACTACTTCGACACTTTATTGCTGAACTACTGTTCAAAATATGACCAACCGGATGATGTGGTAGGAGTTTGCTGCATATTTTTGATATTTCAATTCATGGCGTCTTGCACTTGACAGTTGGCCAGTTTCCAGCGGTAAACAGAGCACGAAAAGGAGAAGCAGCACTAGACAATGTTGGAACCGCCGAACTCGAAAACTGTACAAATACTACAATAAAGGATAATAAAAGCCAAAGAACATACAGGCGATCAAATTCAATCGAATAGTAATGCACAGAGCCATACTGATGGATCTTGGCATCAGTAATTTGACCTAGTCATTTCACCAGAAATAACGCTTACCCTTTTTCGCATTCGTGCTAAAAAGGCTTAATTTTAATAGTGTGATACGAAATAAATTTGAGTGGATGCTTCTATTAACATGGGTCAAATAGTTGGCTGCTTGTAAGGAAAACGAGTCTTGTAAGGGCTAGTAATGCATAAGATTTAGTACGCAAGTTTTAGTAAAGTTATGCGAGACCAAATTATAAGTCAGACGGGAAAGCTTAACTTGAACAATGCAATTGGAAAACTCAAATAGATGCAAATTTCTTATTTTGCTGATATTTAGAAATTTTGAAGAAGTAAGGGGATGTGGAAATTGTTAAACGAGATGAGCCACACCACCGGGTGTTCAAACATCCCAAGGTCACGTGTTTGCTTTCTAGGATGCGGTGTCCATTCGTATGGAAACATGGAAAAACGTTGACAGCATGCTTTGCAATCGGGATGTTCTTTATATTTTCGATCTGGCTAACTTTTCTCAATAATAATGTTATTAAGGTCATTTTTCCTTGACGCTTGATAAATTACCTTGTAGGCATATCCGTACCCGTTATCAATTACTTTTACCCATCTACTCTTAAAATTCTGTTTTGCCTGGTTCCTGAGAGGGATCCTTTGGAACTTTCAAAACAGGAAAAGTGTTGAGCTTCCTTGGAGGGACTATGTGTTAGAAGTTTCTCCGACTGGTTCGTTATGCTTCAGCCTTACCTTTTAAAAGGCATTGCAAGTGCACTAGATATAGGTCTCTCCAATTGGAGTTTTGAGTTTATTACGATCTCCCTGTATGACCAACTTGTGATGGTCTCATTTGTAGGTACACAATGACCAAGTCAACTTCAGTAATTTTTATCCTTATTTTTGCGATCGTCCTCAAGTTAGAAAAGCTGGTTAGTTGCTTTTTCTGCTAGACTCCATTATTAGAGTATACCTGTTGTGGCTATTGTCCTTTCAATTTCAATAGGCCTTTTCATGTTTACATATGAGTCAACTCAATTTGATCTCAAAGGTTTCACTCTTGTTCTTATTGCATCCGCTTTAAGCGGAATTCGATGGACTACAGCACAAAGGGTAACACAACAATCACTTTATCGTAAGTCAACTCAATTTCTTACTTTAGTCAAAGTCAGTTGGAAAAATAGCATTTTGGAATTTTATGCCACCCGCCCTACGTTAGTGCCCAACTACGTACTCTGACAAATTCTTGATCCACTACTGAACTCTAGGACTAGCATTTAAGGATTTTGCGTTGTTGATTTTCATATTCTTTTTCTCATTGTGCTACGTACCATTGTAGAGCTGTCTAATCCCATCGATGTTATATATCACACACAACCCTGGATGGCTCTGGTTTTGCTACCTCTAGCCTTCGGTTTAGAGGGTATGAGTAAACTTCGATGTATTTAGGTGTTTTTAATTGTCTTAGATGACTCAGAGCTCACTAAATCTAGATTGTGGTTTCATGTTGGTTTTTTCACAATGCACTTTAAGAAGACGCCTTGAATGCTATTGCAATCAGCTCAATATTAACTCTCCACTCGTGCCATTGGTTTCCGGTCGAAAGTATTAACAAAATGAATCTCATCACTCCGTTATCATTTCTGTAGGAGCTGAAAAACCCTGCATTTCATAAGCATTATGTGTTCATATGTTTAAATCCTTTGTAGGCGATGAATTCTTGACCTCGCCCTTTCTCTTTCGGTCTCACGACTACCTCAGCATCTGTCAAACCCTAAGCTACTTCGTTTTTGGGGCCTGTTTGGCTTTTGGTCTCGAAGTTGCCGAATTTCTCATCGTATGCAATTCCTCCAGCCTGACGCTTTCAATTGCCGGTATTTTCAAGGTATCCAACTTTGTTCCAGTCTCCTGTCTAACGAACGGCCGGTCACACGTGAAGTAACATTCAGTACACCCGTCTTTAATGGAACATCCACTGCACTTTAAAAAAAACACGTTAGCAGAAATTTATCTTTCGCAGGAAGTCGTGACACTCTACTTGGCAGCTACCGTCAATGGTGACAAGTACAGCTCCACGAACATTGCTGGGTTGGTGATATGCTTAGCCGGGATCTGTTTGCATGTCGCCATAAAATTTTTCAAACGTGAGTCATTTTCCTCCCTTTTTTTTGGTGTTTTTAAGCTATTCGATGTTTGCTCAACTTTTAGCCTTTTGCGCTTCCTTTTTTTTGTAAAAGCTTTAGCAACCAAATGTGGGTGATTATTTCGCTTCCTACCGCCTTTAGTTTGTCGCACTTCTGCAATTACTCATCACTCCCTGCTAATACAATCCCTCCCGTTTCGCATATACACGCATGCTTGAGCTTACAATTTAAGTGGCATTTTTGTCATGCCTTCTCTTTCCTGCTCCTCTACAAGTCTTTTTCTACCTCGCGTTTCCAGATGGCCATGAGAAGCGGATATCCGATGAGATTACTTTGGAAAGCCTATCACCTCAGCAAAGTATCAACCTCACTCGTGCAATCCCCACTCCTTTTGATTTAAGCATGCCTTTACAGAATTGCTCCTCAATCACGATTCGGGAACCTTTTATCTGCTATTGATTTTTCCGTGGTGCATGTTTCCCCACTGTTTGTCTCTAGCTCCTAAGCACGGCCACTACCGGTGTCGCTTAGTTGTAGCGCTCCGATCCCATGCCTCATGACCTTGTTGAATCTTGTCGCAAACTCGAATGAGCTATCCAAGGACATGGTATGTGTCGCCATTCTAGGAGCTATGGTGGCATCTTCCCGTGACTAATAATGAGCACGTCAACCAATGCTGATTTCAGAGGACTAAGACTCAATTCTACTCAGAGCGATTTGCATTAGCGAGTGGTTCACACATCGGTAAAAAGTGATGGATGCACAACAGTGTGGCGATTGGCGTGTTGATGCACCACTATCACCTCCAACATAAAACAGCGCTTGCATGCAGCTGCGCAAAAAGTACAAAGGTCATCGTCTGTGTCCTCGGGAGGCAGCCTGTTGATTGGACAGGAGTAGGGGTGTAGACTACGATTCTCTATCGCCTGGTGGGTCCATAAAGGCGACTTTTCGCCTCTTTTTTGCAGATACGGCCATCGTGCGACTCGCACCTTGCCGGAACAGGTAAAAGAGACCCTGGCCCAAGAACCTGTGCTCCGGTCGAATCACCAGTCTGTCAAATGAATTTTATGCTTCCAAGTGTGACGTTAGTGACTCTCTCACCAGGTATTAGTGAATCGTATGCTCCTATCGCCTGCCTCGTTCCCATCACACTAACAAATTTCTACTTTGTATCCGTCTTATGCTAACACAAGCTTGCATTTGACTGCAAAATAACTCCACTCTTTCACGTTGATAGAGATTTCATGCCACATAGGTAGAGCCTAGGTGATTACTCAGGCTGCGTTTTAATCATTTTATTAATGTGAGTGTAAAAGCTTCAAAAGTAGATGTTATGGTGTCTCTTTTCTGGTAGCTGACTTGGTTTTCCACAGGTCTCACTGTTGCAAAACAAAGGCCGTGATATTATTGGCATCACAAATATTACGACCTGGCAAAATGTGGATTAATACAGGTTTCATAGTACTGGGTTCCAAATTTGATCACAGATGTAGCCTTCTGATTTCCTCGGCATTGAAGTCGACCCTAAAAAAGATTACGAATCATGGTGCTAAAAAGCTTGCTGGCATGCATGCCTTTGGGGAATGAAGATGCTTATTTTGTGTGAGGAAATGAAAAATCACGCAAATCGTTTGCTGATAGCGTGGGCCAGTACAAACACAAAAATAGCTTGGTGCGGAAAGACCCCAGGCGGCACAAGGAGCCAACCTTAGCGTGAGGAGCCGTCGTATTTCGTTTGCAGACAAGCGCCAGTTCGAGGCATCGCCATAGTAACTCACTTCCTCCACCTACGAAAAAAGCGTAGATACGCAATGATGATTTAACAATTGGGGTGACTTTTGATATAAATAGCAAGAATGCTGCGTTTTTCTTGATAGACAAAAGTGCGTGTACGTGTGTGACATGGGTGAAATCATGTCGAAATTGAAATAATTCGAGCAAAACGAGAATTTATTAGGGTCTCCAAGTTGAGAGGAGGGAAGGAGACGAGCAATACCCACCTTTTCGAGATTTAGCAATTTGCTAATCTGAAGAATGCGCGCGAACTTCTCACGACACGGGAAGGTGGAGAGGGAAGAGAAAAAGTTGAAGATGCACCGCAACTCCTTCTCAAATTGTAGGGCACCATACTGCCAAGTTATAAGAAGGTGCTCTACTTTAGGACCGTTTGAACTTCAAAATCATCAACTAAACATAGAGATTCGCAGCTGACCCTGTTGTAGCTCTTCTGTTGGACGAAACGTTCCAATCTGAAGAGAATCTCGTCAACCAGTAGCAACAAGAATTTCTCGTAGTTTCCTGCCGAGAGAGTTGCCTGAAAGGAAGAATTCCCAAGGTTACGTAGACCGAATGAGGGATATCGGAGTTGAAGGCCAAACAGCACGTAACAAGGCAAAATGATGGAAGACGGAGAATTTCAGCTGCGAAACCTCGCGTAAGTCTTTGCACCGTGTGAGACAAAAATCGAATTGCAAACACAAATGACGAATGTTTACCCATATAATTCCATTCTCATCACTCTAATAATAATACTACTACAGTCCTGACTGCCAAAATTCAAGGTCACCAGGCGCTGTGTTGACAGGGTTGATTCTGGAGCGCTGCAAATCATCTGCTCTCGTACTAGTTCGTGATTTCACACAGTCTGATGAAAGTTTGGACCAGTATACTAGTAGCAACAAAGTAATTGCAGTGCCCTTCAACCGTATGCCACAAGGCATTTTGATTGAGTGTTAGTTGATTTCATGACGCGGTGAAGAGGCTTGAAGTGGTATTTGAGCACTCTCACCCATGTGGTGCAACTGAAGTAATGAAGCCAAATAAAGTGTTATGTTCCAGTGATAGACTACAAAACTTACGTGGAATGGCTTCAAGAGATTCTGCAGACCCACAATCAGCGACTCCACCCAAGGGTCGTTGACTGCGTATTGCTCAAATTCTTCCTGAAAAGGAAGTAAAATTCCGCAGTTCATATATGTTGGTTGATGCCTGAGACAGTAGAGTGGAACCTGGATCTTAAGTTCCCCACGCTACTACGGCGGCACTGGATGCGGTTGTGGGCGGCAAATGTGTCCTTTTAACGCACGTATCAGTCGACGCACGTCGCCAGTCGCTCCAGAAATCGCTATTCAGGAGGCCAAGGAACAGCGAATTTCTTGTTAACGAAGGCACAAAACCAATTAATGCTTATGTGCGTAGACCTTCGGATAGCAGGTCACTTGAATGATCCATGTATTTTGGTGCCGACCGTATTCCGTCAATAACAATGCTGACCACGGCAATTCCCAGTCTACAGCCTTGAATTTCATTCCTAGAACGCCTGGTCGATGTGTAACCTGTTGCTCAGCTACACAAGAAGTGAATCCCCTTTCTGCGGAAGCGGTGAATAAAACACACACCCACAAACGTACGATTTCAAAAGGGATGTTTTAGCAGTACTGGCAAATTTGTACGAAAGCTAGCCTAGTATTAATGAAACGCTAGGACAGGTGCGTGCATATTTAAAAAAAAAATTTGCATTTTACATAGGTTCTTATATTCGGTAAATTCTAGGATCCCAATTTAACCTGGAAGCCCTCGGTAAACTTCATTTTAAAAATGAAAACCAAACAGAGATTGTACGGCAATTTGCCTAAGAAAAAAGTGGAATCCCAAAGGTCTGATCAACCACTAATTACCTTTAAGGTCATCTCACGTGGTAATGGCAAACCCGATCTTTCTACACTGCAAACCCACCTCGGATAGGTCTCGTTTCACTGAATTGAATAATTGAGTGAGCGAATTCACTTGGGGTCGAATCACACTGCGCAATTGATCGAAACCCCCATCCGTCAGGGTTTGGAAAGCCCGCGACAGCGATTCGATCAAGTCTGACAGGCAGGCCTGAAACGAAATTGGCAATCAATTGATAATAAAGTGCACATCTTCACAGTCAAAATGAATATGTAAGAACTTAAATCACTCCCGCGTGTACCAGCTGCCCATTCACCGATTAGCCATGTCTACGACATTATGAAGAAATATAAAGGAGCACACCTGCAGTTTCCCAAGATCGGATTTGGGTCGCAGACCGAAAACCTCCTCGATGGACTTCTCCAGTGTGTCACGCAGGATGGCTAGATAGTTCATACAGGCTTCCAGGGAGTTTAGGGCATAGAGATACTGAGTTTGGGAGTCCACTGCGTTACCCGCAGATATGTATCCGGATCCGTTTGAAGTGGACTCTGTGCTTGCTGTCCCCAGCAGTCCAGTTGCTATGCTTCCACCTAAAGTAGTTGGCGTATGATAGGTTAGGGCAGGAAGCGTTGCTGAAGTGTGTTTGCAATGCATCCATACATCTAAGTAAGATGTAGCTAGCCTCCAGATATCAGCATTTATGAAAAGCTAAAAAATAAAAGTTGGGGTCTATCTTGGACAGATGTACCCATGTGTAGCGCCAGTCGTAGCGACAATGTTTGAAAGTATAGTATTAAGTAGTGGAAGCATGAAATGATTAAACGATACAGAAATTGTCGCACTTTCTAGTCGGAGGACATTACACAAGATTTGTAATGTTGAGTATGTTGGTTGCATTGGTTCAGCAAATCTGTTCTTATGCTTACCTATGATATGAAAGGCCCGGTAATGAACTGCACCAATGCACGATCAGAGACAAAACATCAAGAGGGTTAGGCCCAATGGTTTGATACTTTAAATGAAGAAGCAAAGGTCGGTCTATTTGGCTTATTCTTCCACTAAAGCCCCAGTTACGATGGCCTAAAGCCAAAATTTAGTAGGAAATATGTGCTACTCCTATCTAGTTCAACTGAGGGTTGACTGGAGCAAATTTGTACCATTGTACAGATATCTACATAGCATTTGCTTGAGGTCAACTCTAGTACCTCTTAGACTGATTTCGAAGAAAACGAAACATAATGATGTCTTCTGGAAGAAAGATGTGGAATTTGAGCAGTAATACTAACACAAATAAAACTATGCAACGACAGTCAAGGCAGAATTCCATTGTTTAAGATATGCCTTTTGTAGTACCAGTCATTGAAACCACATTTGAGAGCTGACGAGAAGTTAGTACGAGCTGGAATACCCCAGGAACCAGAAATTGACTAAACACCTCTTTAAACCCGGAGACGATGACCAGTCAGGACACAAGTTCAAGGCGTGTTCTTGATTTTGGCATGGGTCATAGTGGCGAGCTCTGGGAAGCCTACCGTTTAATTAGATCACGTGGAGTCATGAAACAACAAGAGTGAAGAACGGAGGGGTGTTAATTTGGTTGAGCATTTCTCTAGCCTCAAAAACAGACTGGCCCAGAAGCAGTGCGAAAAAGGCTTACTGCCAGCTCGTTTGTGGACAAGTTGGTAGGCTTGTTTGATCCACCCAGAGGAAGTACAACTTTTAGTGCGGGGAGTGAGTGTGTCTTCAATCAATTGGTCGCAGAGCACAGCGCTGGTGTGATTAAACATGGCGCAGACAGCATCGGCGCAACCTGAAGATATGGCCCGGCTGCAAGACAGCAACACGATCATGATTTATGAAATACGGGTGCGTTTCTGTTAACCCACCGATAAAATTGGAGCGACGGTTATTGATAAGCGGTGTCTCTCATTTAATACTTATGAAGAGATGGGAGAGACAAGACACTTGTAGCCACAAGGGGAAAGAATGCACACCTAAGACACTTCTTCACTACGAAAAATACATCATCGACAAGACGGAAGATCCTCGTAGATTCATCCAACTCGTCCATCATTATAGCCTGAAAAGACGGCAGTTCATTTCATTATGATCAATGAAAACCCATCCAGCTGCGAGAAAGTAACAGGTGCCATAGGTATAAAAGAATCAAGGTGTAGTAAAACTTCCTAGGGACGAATAACATGTACATTGACAGTCAGTTCACATTAAAGGAAGCGCAATACAAAACTACCTTGTTTACCAGCTCCCGAAGAAATAGCTGTTCGAGGGGAAGATAGGCATCGACGATTTCTTGTGAAATTTTAGATAGACCACATTGATTGAAAAATCGCCGAATTTCTGCAGCTGCAAAAGCAACGCTTTTGAACGAAAAAGCTGTTGTTCATGAAAAGAATTATTACACTTGAGCAAGAAACTAAAAACAATCTGCGTAGTCTTAAAATGTGCTACAAAAAAACCTAGAGATGGAAATACACTTTACAGTCTTCTTATCATCCTACTTTGAAGTTTCTAGTACCTACTTATGATGTGCAAAACAAGCAGTTGTTTTCGATAGCTACATTTGATCAACAATAGGAATTAACAATTCGAACCAAACATTAAGAAGGAATATCAATGAACTGTTTAGTTTCCCAACGCTCTGAGGCAAATGATTGAAGTTGTTACAGTTTCATTCCAAATGGTTATCGTTCAGACAAAAAATAAACAAGCAAATAGCATTCGATAACACGCAGAAATTCAAAGACAACGGTAAGTATGTTTTTTTGGAGAAATAATCCCAATGCTAAGGCCAAACTCACAAATTTCATGCTCCTTTTCGTTCTTCTGCGATGCGTCCCCCTGAAATGCACAGAAGAGATGTCAATGACACGCATCACCAATGCAAATATGACCCGTTCACAGGCGACAAATGTTGCAGCCACTTCCCAAAGTGAACAAAAATGAAGGCATTTCAGTTAACAGAGCCTAGTGTCTATTAGTGTCCCTTGTTCATTATCCGAAGAACATTAAAGTAAAGGAAGTAAATATGATATCAACATACATCGCAGGCAAGAGAATATGCTCCCTATGGCTCACCAACAATCTCCGCCGAAGGAAGTTAAGATAGAGCTCGATTCTCGCGTTGAATAAAACTGAATCAGAAATCAACGACTCAGTGGACAAGCAGTAATCCCACAGCGAACTCTGCCTATTTTGACCAGTGCCAGAGGACGCAAAAGTGGAAGAGCGGTTGCTAATCGAAAGTTCATGCCGAGCGCGCTGCAAAATAACGGCCAGATCGCGTTTCTCCCTGAAATTCATAAATATGTGTTCGGCATGGCGGTCACATTGGCTCTGAATCATCCAAATGAACTTCAACAAGCTGTCACCACCTGAAAAGAGCAAGGGGTGACAAAAACATTGACACATATAATAGGTCCTAACCCAAAAGACGCACATTCCACGTACCGTAGCTATCATGAATTACAGGCTCATTGACTTGGATAGCCTGGGCAACGAGCTCAAGTAGATATGTCATTAAGTCAACGTGCACATTCGGTTTGTCAAATGACTGTGTAGAAGCAACGACCAAAAATTGAGCCTCCACTTTTTCACCAATCTTCGTGGCAAGATATTTCCCATACTTTTCAAGGCCCAACTCATGTTCCCGTATGATGGGAAATATTCTAAACAGTTCCTCAATGGCTTTTGTGTTCCCCGCGGCGACAAAATTATCAAACGATGCAGAGACTCTTGAGATGACATCCAAGTGAAGTTCTTTCAACTTGGGTAAGACTGCTAAACCAACATTCGCTGAAAAGAATCAAGTTGACACATTCCGAGATACCCTTTTCTAATGTTTCAACTAGCGATATTGTTCGGGCCCCCATCCCAAGAAAAAAGGAAATGCTTCTAGCGGCCTATAAAAGTTACCATTAGCAAAAGCAAGTTACCTTTACAACATCATTTGACTCAAGGGCCTTTTGTGTGTCATCCAGACAATTACATAGAGTTATAATATCCCCAATCAGCGCTTCAACACTTTGAACTCGATTCTTACAAACACACACTTTGTGAAAGCGATAACGTACCTTTGCAACATCAAGTTGTCTAACTTTTCCACTTAGCTGCATCCCAATAGCTGCAGCATTGCTCACAATGGCTGAAAGACCAATAGCTTCTTCATTTAATACAGACATTTTGGGTCTAGGAGTTTTAAAAAGCGATGTCGGGGAAACCTACAACGAATTTCCCAATTCCTGAAGTTTTTCATCTAGCTCAGTGCGCCGCTCTTCATACTTCTTAATTGAGACCGCGAGGGAACTCTAGTCATTATACTATTAATAATGCTCGGTACCTCATACTCTTCCAACTCTATAAGAGCCTTATTTAGCTCTCCAATGCTTCTCAATTGGCTGACATCAGTATTCATTACTGACTGGGCTAAGTTGCAAATAAAGGTTAAAATGTGCACCAGTCCAATGAAGGAGAACACCTCGGTTTAAATTTTGCCTTATGTCCATTCATGATCCCAGTGTTGCCTCATTCCATCTTTCTACACCACATTGTTAAAGTTAAAACGCCGACGGATGGAACTTTAAAGCTAACATTTACTTGAATAAAGTGTGAGCAGATCTCAAAATTTCCCAACTTTATGCCTCTGAGATAGAGCAAAAAAGGATATTGCTATTGGTAGTAGCAAGAAATCAATTAATTTCGGTGGCATCTGTGGCGCCATGCCTGCATACCCCAACATTCGTTTAAATCCTTTACGGGTGTTGTAAAACCTATGAAGACCTTTTAAAATGGGCGAAATCTCAGACCAGGGCGCTGTCGATGGCAGAAAATCTTGCCGCGTCAAAGTCATATGCTTGGGCGATAGTGCTGTTGGGAAATCAAAGTAACTTTCGAATAGTAACGTCACATTAAATTAGGCTGGTCGAAAGATTCCTACTTAGTGGGTAGTATCCTTTTATAATATGTATTCACGTATTTGGAATATCCAATTGTATGCTGTACAAATATGCTCCTGTCTCTTATTCAGTGCATAAAGCAACAGACGCAAATGTAGTAGTTATTATTTGATAATATTTACTATCTTTGAATCGAAGGAGTGCTTTGCTGTGTTTCGGTAATAGCTTACAGGATAAATGAAATCGTTGGACATATTATAGCTTCTTTGATTGTATAAAGTACTTCCAGGTTGCGATTATGTCTAACTTCGGAGGCAGGACGTGATCAATCAAAACAATCCCGGAAAGTGTCTTAATTCAATCAAATTAAAAAATCTACTGGGTACGTTTGTGTCGACGTCGAGTAAGCATGGGACTCCAATGTCCTGCTGCTTTCTCACCCACTACCGGTTATTCTCGCTTATATTAACTTCCCTTATTGCATTTTTACACATCCAAACGACATAGACAAACAGCACTTGTAGTCAACTAGTAGATGCGATTCCAGGCCTTAACCAGAAAAACCCAGTCAGTCCAATCAGTTGTCAACATATGCTCTCAACATACACAAGCATCAAATGACGCTCGAAGATCGGCTGATTGACGTTGGTAAGACATCTCTTGACAGTCACTGAAGCCTGGAGACTTTTGGGATACCGCAGGTCAAGAGAGATTTCAGAGCATGCATCCATCCTACTATCATCAAGCACACGCATGCGTCCTGGTTTTCGACGTCACGAGAAAAATAACTTATAAAAATCTAAGCAACTGGCTTTTAGAACTGCGGAAGTACCGTCCGGAAATCCCATGTTTTTGCGCAGCTAACAAAATTGATAGTAAGTTGTAAGAAGGCATTAATGAGGATCTCTTGTACAGCTGATACTGAGGTGACGAATAAAGCATTCAACTTCGCCAAGAAAAACAACATACCCTTCTACTTCGTGTCGGCGGCGAACGGCACGAACGTTGTGCGAGTGTTTACAGACGCAATTCGAGCAGCTGTGGCATACAAAGAAAATTCCGCAGACCCCCTGGATCAAATCATGGAGGAACTTGAAGTATGCCCTCGTCATTAATTCCAATTGATGGTGCGATACATATAACAGCGGTAACCAGGATGTCGTCTCTACATAGTACTCATAGAAGTCCTTTGTTGCCTGCACTATAATCGGACGCATCGCCGACATTTTTGCCACTTTAAACTGTTTCACCGATTTGCCTTTCAGGCTATGGAGCGAAACCACGAAATGAATGATGGCGATTCATACGCCGATCCTTTGCCGTAGATGCTTCACGAGACACCATAATGCGGCGACTTGACATTATCTGCTCACGCCATGATTCCGTAAATAAGGATTCGATTTGTTAACAAATAAAGTTGCGAAACACACCAAACCTGACATTTATTCCAGAATTTCGGGACTCGCTGTCGAAAAATGTCGCCCTCATACAAAATCAGAAGTGCTACTTTGCGCTCGTGCCTTTGCTATCCCTAAGAAGCACTACATTCCTTGCGCTTTGACAAAAGCTCGCATCCAACTTTGTGCAACTTGAACGTGATAAGGTTGTATTTCCTTAGCCGAGTTCCCTAAAGAGAATTTCGCCTAATATTGCTATTAAAATTCATCAATCAGGCTTACAGAAGGCAATGCAGTGGACCACAGAACGTAAGACACAATGAACAGGAGGGGGTGTGAGTCTTAATTTTAATACTAATAACAAATTACCGCAACAAAATAAAACGCAAGCTTTGTAGTTAGCTAAACACCAGCCACTGAGAGTAAGGGTCTCATATCTTGTCATCACGAACGGAATCAAAGCGTGTCAGCGGACACAAGGATTAATCGTCGACTAGATTCAGTTACAGAGAAAGTGCCGAGAGAGTACAAAACTGATTTATTCATGCAATTATTAGTTATATGGGCTTTATCTTGAAATGAAGTCCAATGAGAGAGAAAACCAAGCATTTCAAATCCTGTACTAAATAGTAGAAGGTGTGCAATCCCCCAGGATCCCTATCAATAAGGAATAAAAAGGCATAAAACAAACTTACTTGCAATTATTTATCTCAATCAACGAGCCAATTTTTGAAGTTGTGAAGGAAATATGCTCATCCCCACACACTATCTCTAACTCCTGGCGGCCGACACGATCCGGAGTAGGCCAGTTGGCATCATCCTCATTCATTATGTCGCTATCGATGATAATGCGCTTTAATTCCTCCATGACTGCTTTGCTAACGGTGGCCTGAAACATGCTATTTGCAAAAACTGCAATACCTCTTTTCGAATCATCGTGTCATTTTTGTAGTTGGAGTTATTGGCATAACGTAGCTTGCCTACCTGTAATGTGATTCTAAAGCACACATACCGTCCGGTCGAAACTCAAACTCTAGGAATTCATGACCGAATTTGCCTCTGTGTCCAACATAATAGCGTAGATAAAAGGCGTCAGCCATCCCGAATGTTATACCACCAGGTTAAATACTGCAAAGCTAATCATTGATAAAGCAGGTCATGACTCACAATCAAATACACCAATCGAAATAGTGAAAAGATTTCTGATAATTTGACAACCATATTATCAAATTTATAAAGCTTGGCATCTTCTCAGCAACTCCCTGCTCCATTCGAAAATATTCTTTTGCATATGGCCTATGTGGATTATGCTTACGAAGAAGCGAATTTCTACAGGGGATGTCTGCCGCACGTTTGTGCCTAGATTTCAATCTAATTGCCGATTAGTAAGGGATCATTTTTAGACACTTTTGTATCAAGCTCATAATTATTTTCCTTTGCACGAAGCCTCTTCGTTGCATGTGATGTTAGCAGGTAAAACGCGATAACATATGAGGATACTTTGAATTTAATGTTGAAATCGCACCACTGATCGTTGGAAGCGATTTTAAAATAATCAACTGCGGCAAATTACGAAGGCTTAAAAGTCAATGCAGAAAAGTCCTGTCTTTTCTCCTCATTCTTTCTTCCACTCCTTCTATTAGAAGATTGAGTGTTCCGAGACATCTCGATTATGGAAACAGGCGGATGCGCAATAGGGGGTGTGGCATCCCGAGACTTCACTTAAGGTAAGAGAAAGCATAGTATTAAGTCAAAATATATACTCTGGAAACAGATCGCTTTGGGAATTGTGGCAGGGCTCAGAGGCCGGCCAACCGGCTAATAAAATATGACCACCCAAGTCACCGAAACTGGCATTTGAACAAATAAATTATTGCACAGAGATGCCTTTGATGGAGGAGCCCTTAAATATTGAAGAGAACCACGTGCGGCCGCGAAGAGGTTAAAAGCGCATTTGTAGAGCATAATTAATGAGTTTGCATTGAAATTTCTTCTCTACAACTGCACCTGTAGTACTTTGTTTGTTTGAACTGCCGGCTTCGGTTGGACAGCCTCTGGGCCGTGCCAAAAGTCCCCAATCCCTCTGGTTCCAGAATATATGTCCTGCCCTAGTACTATGCCACCTTTTATCTTAAGGGATGACTCAAGACGCTACAACGCCTGGTATGAGAAGTTTAAATGCTCCCAGATACCCTCATTGCATTGTCGGTAGGTAGTGCAATAAAAGGAGTTAGGGAGTAGCACTGCCTATGTAATACTTTGTTTGTTCGGACTACCGGTTTAGGTCACTTGGATGGCCATCTTGTTCTAGCCGGTTGGTCGGCCTTTGGGCCGTGCCAACAGCCCCCAAGTCCTCTGTTTCCGGAATATATAGATTCTGCCCTAGTACTGCGCCTACTTTTACCTTAAGGGGAGCCTCGGGACGCTACAGCCTACGCCAGGAGAATCTACTCACTACTCAAAAAAGGACTTAAGTTGTTCTTTTGCCTCTAGTCTTAAAGTCGATGATGCCCTTCGTAATACTTTGTTTGTTCGAACTGCCGGTTTCGGTGACTTAGGTGGCCATATTGCACTAGCCGGTGGCCGGCCTCCGGGCCCTGCCAACAGCCCCAAGCCCTCTGTTTTTGGAGCATAAATATTCCGCCCTAGTACTATGCTTTCCTTTCCCTTAGGCGAAGTCTCGGTACGCTACACCCTTCCACAACATTTTACTTTTTAATCTTACCTGAATATGCGCAGACTACACAGCTCCACAATGAGTATTTTCTTCTCAAAAAAGCCTGATTTCGATCTAGCTCTATCTTTGCTAACTTTCATATTCATGCAGTTGTATTTGACATGAGAACTTCATCAATTTGCGACATGCATGCTGCCTCGTCTTAAATGGGGTGGATATAGCTCCAAAGAGGGACTGAAAATAGAGTTTTACTCAACGAGGCTCCCTTTATGGTAAAAGATGACGCAGTACTAAGGCAGAATATATATATTCCGGGAACAGAGGGCTTGGGGGCTGTTGGCACGGCTCGGAGGCCGACCAACCGGCTAGAACAAGATGGCCACCCAAGTGACCTAAACCGGTAGTTTGAACAAACAAAGTATTACATCTACAACTGCCTTGAGCACAAGACTTGGGTTTTTACACACCTACTGCCCAAAGAGTGCATTTAAAGAAACAAGTGTTACCGGCTCAATACCGTGTCTTCGCACGTATGCTAAACTTGTAATCAGTAGTTTGATTCAGCCTCACTTAGTTGACAAAATTTACTGCGATGCTCTCTTGATATCTTGATATCTAAAGCAAACAGCATTGGAAGCTTACTTCAGAATTTTTCATAAATTTTTATGCAAAGTGACAGATATGTTTTAAGCACTAAAATTTCGCCTTTTTGTTGCAAAAACAAAATAATTTAAACAGGTTACAAGCGTTTGGTATAAAAAAGCTGCAAATTTTTGACCTTGTTGTCAACCTTGTTTAGTACACTTATTATACTGGCGTTCGTTCTGAAGTTCCTGATTTTGCTCATTTCACGATGGAGTGTCTCATAGGGATTGCCTTTAATGATTTTGCAATAGTAGCTGCGGATGCACGGGTTAATCATTCAATCATCACATTGAAAGGCGATGCTGACAAAATGTTCAAACTGAGCAAACATTGCTTAATGGGTATTTGTGGTGAACATGGTGATACCGTACAATTTGCCGAGTTCATTCAGCAAAATATGCAGCTGTATGAAATCAGAAATGGTTATGAACTAACGCCATATGCGGCGGCTAGCTTCACCAGGAGGAATTTGGCTGAGGCTCTTCGCACTAGAAATCCTTATAACGTCAATTTGCTACTTGCTGGTTATGATCCTGACGCCGGTCCGAAGATCTACTATATGGACTACCTAGCTTCCATGGTGGATGCGCCATACGCTGTGCATGGCCATGGTGGTTTCGTGACTCTTGCGGTTTTGGACAGTCAATATGATCCCGCCATGAAAATTGACCACGCTCTCGCTCTTCTCAAAAATTGTATCAATGAGCTTCAAAAGCGCTTTGTTATTAATTACGATCGATTCGTTGTTCGGGTTGTGAATAAGGAGGGTATTGAAAACCTACCTGATTTGGTTTAGTTTTGGCTTATGAATAAATTGTTCCCGAACTCAGTTTTTTTTCCGACCTGTGCTTTTTGCGGTGGGGACTAATAGCTGCAGTGATTTGTGGCTTCGCAAATCTTGTTGGCGCGTGTATAGTTGTGCATTTGTCATCATTGTTGGTGTTGGATGGAGCAGTCATTTCCATCATTATTTTCATCAAGTGGGTTCTGGGTATGCTTAAATTCATTGTCTAAGGTATTGTTTTTTTCGTACTCAAGTGAGTTCTCTCATCGCCTAATGCACCTTCGTTCTTTCTTTTTCATACGACTATTTCTGACTGCAGTTTAGCTGTTTTAATGAATCCATCTGGTTCGATTAATTATTACTAAACATCTTGTTTATTGCATGGCAGTGCTGTTCGTTTAGTTCTTCAAATCCTTGGTGTACTTCCGAATCTGGTAAATTATAAGTCAGTACCACCGTGCTAGAATAGTTCGGAACTTCATCCTTTCACAGCTACTAAGTGGTGTCCCTACTGGGCATCTCTAAGTTTATTCCTTTCCATTTATTCTGCGCCACCAATTTTCTAGCTCATTTGGATACTTGCTTTACTAGAAACAAGTAAGTAGCATTTTAATGAGCGTCTTCTTCGTAAGGTATGAGCGTGGCTGATTTCGGCATTCCACGATGTCGTCAACGATCTTGTGCTCGTTTTTGTAAAGAAGGTTCTGCGAAAAATCGTGGTCTATCATCCCTTAATTCCAGTGTCGCACTCTTTCTTGAGCAGTCGAATCTAGCTCAGAACTTTAAAGTTTCCTAATTATTGTCCGTCCCGTAGCAGTGAGTCTTCAGTCGTCTGAAGGTTACTCAGAAAACTCGCATAGCTCTGGTTTGGTCCTCGGTTCGAGTACCAGTTCTCTGTCAATTGTGTTTGCACAGCATGGGGCTGGCAATGGGTCTCCTAGACTCTTGTCGGGCTTCTTCATTCCTTCAGCGATCGCTTAGCTCTAGACTGAGTTTGCAATTGACTGGTGAAATGTTGCGCGAATTAATCCTTCGATGATATGAAACGTGATACCATGCTTTGCGTATTGAATCTCTGGAGTTTTGTCTTGTACAACCTTATTCAAAGCTTTCTCAATGTCAAGTGCTGCATTTTTGAGGGAATAAGACCATAAATTATTGAAATGGGGTGCATCCTCAAAACAGCTACTGGTAGATGCCACGTTCATCAAAATCACAAATACATGTTTTTTGTTCCAGTATTGATTTAAGAAGCAACTTTAGTCTTTACTTTTTACGTAATTTAAAACGGCGTCTTATTCAGACAGATTAGGCTGTCCAACATCAGATCTGCGCTGAAGTACTGATAACGGGATAGGCAAAAGCTCTTTTAGACGTTTTGCTTATTTAATGGATAGAGGTGTGTCAAACATGTTTCGTAGGGGCATAGAGAAGGGGAAGAGAGTGGGGGAAGATCTAACAGCTCATAAACAGCAGAAGGGGTACAAGTGTATTGGTTCAGATCAAGGCAGTCCATTGGGGGTCGGTGGGTGTGTATATATATGGGTGGTGGTGTAATTAGAACCTACGCACTTTTCTCACTCATTAAAAACACCTCCTCTACTCCAAGTTCCATTTCGCAGTCAACTGTCATTTACACAAACTCTAAGGGATGAGAGAAATCAATTGGGGATTGAAAGGGATAACAGTAACATGTAGACAGAGGGGAGAGGAAGTATTTTTTTCTACACGAAAGCTAAACGCTTTGAATCGCACAGACACCATAAAGTGAGAAGGGAAGTGGAAATGAAGTAGTAGGGGTCAATTCGGATTCACTAATGGTGATGGGTTGAGCAAACGAGCGTGCCTTGCGTCTTCTCAACCGTCCTTCATGTCGCCCGAAAGAAAGTTGAGGGCTCATTAGTCGAGCCGAAGTCAGAATGCTCTGAGTGTAAGTAGGTGGGGATGTGAAACACTGGCGCGAAAAAATGATATTTTATTTAGAAATGGTAGTGCTGAAAGTGTGGAGGCACGAGCTGCCGGCAGCCGTGAAACGGTCATGTCACGCTATGCTATCGAAACAAAAGCCGGAAGGAGCGGAGAGTAAAGGAGGGGATCGAAAGGCGGGGTTAGAGAGTCGGTTAGAGATGTTAGCTCTTTGGCCGAGAGACGGACGAAGTGCCGGAGCGAGAGGCCGCATTGGCGGCACGGAGTGCCTTTTGCACAGCCTCAGCGGCAGCGCTGGCGGCTGCACGTTTTTCTTCTGGTGAGAGCTCCGCCACCTGCGCTGCTGGTGGGCCAAATTTTCCGGCGTTGTTCACAAGGTTTATGAAGAGAAAGGCTAGACACAGGTTCAGCAGCAGTACCATCACCACCACTATGTTTGCGCATAACCAGTCCTGCAGGATCAAAACCCAAGCATCAGTCCCCATCGTTGCTATGGTTTAATGACAAATCACTTATCGTGCTCACTACAAAGCAGCTGTTGGTTCTTCTGGTTTTATGAATAGCTTTTGAGATGCCTTCCTTGAAGTGATTTTGTGAAAGCATCCTTCTAATTTGCTGGGATTTTGACGTTAATTTACATTGTGTCTCGGAAAAGGCCTCGCTACCAGGCGATAGCAAGCACTGGGAGGTTAGTGATCAATCTAGATGATCGTATTACCTTGATATCCGCCAGTCGGATAATGATTTCGCCGCGCTTTTTGCGTTCCCGATCAAGCAACAGTTCGTGCCGGCGCTGCTGACCAAGACGACAAACTTCATCACGAGTGAGAAGACCACCAATCCCAAGACGGACCGAGCTGGGGCCGCCCTTGCTAAGGAGCATGCCTTCAACACCCTTAGAAACGTCAGGCATGCTCGTCTCAAGCCCACCCGTGCGCAAATTTCCTACCGACTCAATTTTGTAGGCGTCCGGCAGAGGTAACAATTCGCCTGTATCGAAGTCCGTCTCCAGTCGGTGTGGCATTCCTGTGCCCCCCGCCAGGCGTCGAGCCTCATCACCACTCTTGAGGCGTCGATCTGGTCTGTAGGAAAGATAAAGTGGTGATTCTTAAATCAGACTCTGGACCCGCCGTCGAGCAAGTTATCGGGGATAAGTCGCATTTATTGAAAGCACACAAAGTGTGTACATTTGATCCATGGGCCTTGAAAATTTTCAAAGTTTTCTGATTACGCATTAGACTCACGAAACCGCATGTCCTCGTCGCAGCGTTCCCGCAGCACTGGGAGCGTTCCCTTTTGCCAACAATCCGCTAGCTTCGGAGGCCCTGGTTGGTTGCACTCGCTTTTTTACTCCATCCTCAATTATGTATGTCTCCACTAGGTTTTCTGAACTGTGATGCACGTCGTCCAGGTTAGAGGAGAGGCCAGGCATCACAAAGCGCTTCTCTCCTGCCGGATTTCCCAAAGCCGCGGCAGAAGAGGGAGAGAGTCGGCTTCCGCCGCCTCCAATCCCTCCTGCCGCAACCCCTTGTCGCTTCAGCGTGTTCGCCTTGCTACTTGCCTGCGGGGTTGACGCTGTCGAAGGCGGCGTGGTGAGAATAGAGGGCAGCGTGCGTCTTCGTGTCATTTTCCGCTCCTCCGGGGCTGTCGGCATCCTTCCTGACTTCATTAGATCGAAGGCGGAGAGTGGAGGTGGTCCCGTGAAACCTGCTGTCGCTGCTCGTGTCATCGGCCGCCCCTGGGTCACCCGATGCTCTGCTGGTTTGGGCGCGGTGTTCGCAAACTCCATAGTAGCCACGTGGACCTGAGTCCGTGATGGTGGGAAGGTAACACTTCAAATTACCACAAATGTGTGCCAAAAAAATGAATCCTTTTTCATTTGGGAAAAACGTTCATGTCAAGCCGTAAATTTTATTTTCACATGAACGCATTGGTCCCTATTCCAAAGCCAATATCTGTGGAAGATATTCACCACGTGGAATACTTAATCTGAGCACACTTTACTTGTGCTGAAAGTGCATAGGATAGGCATCTTTCAGTGGGAGCAGCGAACAAGACACATTTGTTTGCAAACATTTTCTCAGTGGAAAGTTCGCGCAATCAAGGTGTTAAGCCAGCTTCCCACCTTTGGCCAGCGTAAGGGAGTAGTGGAAATGTTTTGACAAAAGTGACCGACATCATTTTACTATAGAGTCAGGATTGCTACCAAAGTAGCAGAGCCATTCCGATCAACCACCAATAAGCAAGTAAAACAGTCTGTTCTAGACTGGTTTAGGTGTACCAACAAGTCTTTCTGTTATTAACGTCTTGGAGGCAGTGATTTTAATCATGGAATAAGTATTTAAGTACAGCAGTAGGCAACCACGTGGAACAATACATGCAGAATATAATTCTATGGCTTTTACATGCAGCTATTGGTTGTCAATCCCCATAAATCTGAAGATTCCAAGCCGTGCTTTCCTGCTCCTGTTCAAAGTATGGCAGAAGTCTGACAGAACCGCCATTTCTTCAGTGACACCTTCCAGTGCTCCTTTAAATCATTTAAAAATAACCTTAATTATGCATGAGTGGACCCGTTTTCGGCTCACCTGTGAATCGTTGGAGAGAACAACCTGTGCTGTGTGTAGGACTGGAGGTTTCTTGGCTATTGGTGATGCCACGGTTGGTGTAACGGGTCCTCCCAGTGTCTCGAATTTAGTCTCCTCTAGGTTTTGCACCGTCGCAAATTTCGGTGACTGGGCATTCACCATCGCCGTTTGCACCTTCGTCAAATGAACGAAAAAAATTTAATTTACATTATTTGAATATGATCCGCATTGTATTCACAAGTACCAATGACGGTTGGAAGTGGAAGAATGTTAAGGCCTACGCTCGTTCGTTGCTGTACTCTTGTGCCTACGCTTCACCTTTCAGGCAAGGGTGACGCGCCTATTGACGTCTAAAAGTTGAAAAGTGATAGTCTTACTTAAATACCATTTGTACACTTAATCGTCTAGCATCACAACCAGCATTCCACTGCTTGAATCGATGAAGTGAGCGGTGCCAATGGTAGGCTTGATGGCATTGAGGCAATAACTACTAAGAGTAGCATTTGATATACTTCTCGTTAAACCATTTATGCAGCCACCGAAAAAGGTGATGATAGAATTTTCTCTCTAGAGCAAAGAAGGAGCTATTTGGTAGCAGAGAAAGCGAGAAAAGTAGGTTGTTTCCAACATCAGTGCTTATGTCATCTGTAAAGTTTTATTCTGGCATTACCATTGCTGCATTTCAGTAAATATGAATCCAGTAAATTTAAGATGGTTCTCAGCCCAACGTCCACCTTTGCCCTGTACTTACCTGTGCTTCCTGTGGTTTGATTTCTTCAGTGGGTTTGGTACCATCCAGATTGCTCTCGTTCAGGGTGCCACTGGTGCTGCGTTTGAAACTAGAGCGAAAACTGCCGCGGCGGTTGCCACCGCTCACCTCGAGGCTGTTGACGAAGAGGTTATTAGTGTTAGCCAGCTTCATAGTTACCCCATTAGAGGTGACCTGTGCCGTGGTTGAAGGTGTTCCGCTGCGAGTGATCATGTGGGCGAAGGGATTGCTCCTTTCCCATTGCACCCCTTGTAAAAACAAGAAAAGACATTTTCTAGCTGTATTTTTGCCTTCCACTGTATGACATTAATATGGTCTCAGGTTGATGGCTAAAATCTCGCTCATGCTGCCTATGCTCCTGGTGGCTAGTCTCGTTGTTTTCAAACTGACGCACCCATTTGAATGAAGTCCGAAGCAAATTCTGTGGCGATAGAGCGCGCTTGATCCGAAATGTTCTTCGCCTCCTCCGCTCTAATTTCGGCAGTCTTGGCAACACTCCGAGCAGTTTGAGCTCTACAAAAAAGTTAACAAAGGTGTATATATATATATGGCCACAAAATGCCTAGATGATTTAACTTGATCTTAAGGTAACCCATCGCTGGGTTAACCCGTGAGCTTAAACACCGATATTGGTACTGGTGTTTCTATGTGCTGGGAGAGGGAGAAACCGGGAAGCCATAAATCCGATCGGCAAGAATTAACCAGCCTCCACCCGTCCCCCTCAACACAAATTCCTCCAAACACCGAAGGCAGAGAGGGGGTCAGCACGAGGACACAGTTTGTCAGAAGTGCAGCGTCTCTAGGCTCTGCAGTCCGACTTCCTTTTGACCTGATTAGACCAGATACCAATTAAAGGGTGAATTTTGCCTACAAATTCCTAACGTGTTTGTTTATGCAGCCACACGCATTGCCATCACAAACGGCTTACAGGCTGTCAACTTAAATGAAGGCGATAAATGGAAAATTTATTCAGCTTCTACAAAAAAACTGTAGAGTGGAAGCTCCATTATCCCCAAAGCGACCTCATTTAATGTTTGAAGACATCTAGTGGGAGCTGAAATGATCGCCGAAAAAAGAGGTCCACAAGCATTCATAGTTTAGAGGTGTTAGCTAATAACCAACCTTTGGTGAGCGGTCTCAGCCGATTTTTCTTGGGCTTCTTTGGCCGACTCTCGAGCCTTTCTCACAGCTTCCTCCACATTATCCTTTAGTTTTGAATGCCTAAGGAGGTAGAGCTTAGTCCTTTTCATCAGCGGCTGGACAATAATGTTCTCCTTGTAGCGACCTTCTTCCCTACTTCCGTCCGGATGGTACGTAACCCCGTAGCCGTCCTTCTTGTTGTTAAACCACTCCCCCTCGTAGCGAAGCCCATCCGATCTCTCGGCCACACCGTAGCCAGATCGTCGGTCTTCATTCCACTGGCCACTATAAGTCTCCGTTACATTTGGTCCCAGTGGCTCGTCCAAAGTATCTGTCACCCCAAGTCCAGCACTGTCCGCCCGACTCTGGTGCTCAACAAACATTGAGTTTCCCGTAACTCCACTGATGTTTGAGCGCAGCGAACCACCGGTACGGGGCCCATGCATCCCACCAAATCGACCTGAGCCAGCAGAGCCAGGTCCGCCGATGGTATGGGGACCCACACTGCTTAAATCACCGGTAGATTTGGGTTTCCGCAGTTTGCGCAAAAGGAATTGTTTAAGAGAGGTGCGTCTGTCGTTAGAGGAGGAGCGAAAGGGAGCGGCGGATTGAGAACGGGAGGGAGGAGGTGTGGCGCCCGGAGGGTATGAGGTGGCTTTGAGCACAAATCCCGACCGGAAGGTTTCGAATCGTCCACCATGGATATGGTCAACAGAGCCGGCAGAACCACCAGAGCTGCCGGGTCCTCGCCAGCCACCACGGTCGGAGTCGTGGGTAGAAGGCAGGCTGCTCTGGGATTGAGCAGCGCGCACTGTGCTGTGATGCTCCGCTGCTAGGCCCCAGGGCGCGGATTTGCGGACACCCAAACCCTGTCGCATACCTTTTGACCAGGCGCCGGCGTAAATACCTAAAAATGACAAACAAAGGGAAGTTATTGCGCTCAAGCGGGTTTTGTCATTATAATTCCTCTACACCGGGCTAATTCCTCCCATTTTAAGTTGATGTGCAACATTTGGACGCAGGTGAGAAAATGAAGGCGTCACGTGCATGCAAAACTGGCGACAAATGTGCTGCGCTTTTACTCTCCCAAGTCCGCATAAAAGGGGAAAGAGCCACTTGACAAAGGTCAGGGCTGCTAACTAATGGATTTGAGTCGATGAGACAGACACTCTGCTGTTACAAAGCGGGGCACCTCACCCCCATCCCAAATCGATCGATAAGCTGCGTGCGTGCATTTGTGCGTGTGTGCAGCGGGTGTGTAGATGTACGTATTGCGTGGGCCATTCCTGCTTCAACAGACGTGCCAACTAGCCACGCATAGAGGCGCATCGCCCTGCGCAGCCCCTTATTAAACACACGCAACGCAGCACACTGCACCCTTTACACAGCCCTGTGGTAGTGGTCGAATTGATCTTCCCCACAGCCATATTACTAGTCACAGCTACAAATCTCCGCCATCGTCTCACAGTCTAATGACCTATGCCCTAACTGAGAACTTGGCTCAAATTGGATGGATTTAGTCCGATCCCTACCATCGAAGTTACGTATCATCGTCGCAGTAGATCGGATATTTCGAAAAGGCTGTTCGAGTTGATGCAGTCAAAAAAACCGCGAATCCATGTACCATGAACGATAGGACTTTGGACCGAAGCAATCAAAGTTGGATGTCCGAAAGCCCTAGTCAAGTGCAATCAGACTCTCCTCATTAGCAATCTAGGCCTGACGGTGTCCGTTTTATTTGAAGCAAACCGCTTGAAATGTCTAAAATGCTCTAAACATTGAAAAATGTAGAAGAATTCCTACAGGGAATGTCAGTTACCGCCACATTGTCAGCTTTGATACATCAATATCACGTGTTGCTTGCGTAAACTACCACCTTTGGGGTTAGCCCAAGTTGATCAGGGAATGGGGTTGACTGCCAACCGCCACAGCATTGATAATTAAGTAGTACAAACATGGCATATTTGCCAATAGGATGTCCGAGGATCATTGGTGAAAGGTTTCGTTTTCATGATTCTTGCCCTTTCTGGACTCATTCACCTCCTTCTGCTCAAATGCATGTTTTACACAACGTCCAAAATTAACCAAGAGAATGAATGTGTTCAATATATCAGACGCCGGTAACGAAATTTTTGAGCATCGTGATCACTTTCTTTGTGAAAATTTGTGAGTCCTTTGAGGAGTTCCATTATGAAATTGGATGGTAGCATAGGTTCAAATGAAGATTTTGCATTGGAACTACTTTTTACAAATTTGAAAAACAAGTGATGAGTGTCAAAGGTCACTCAACTTGCTCACGGAGGTAAGTTAAACATTGGGACATTTGTTTGCCGCTGGATATGAGTGAGAACAATGAATGATGAGATACCGTCCAAAAGGCTTGCAATTGAGTGTCCTGTTGTTAAAACAGAAGTTTCGATGAAGGCAAAGAGGACTGCCTAGTCATTGTCAGCAGTAATAAAAGACGTTGTCATTTGATCCTTTTCAGCCTTAGAGGTGGAACAGCTGGAGTATAGTCTTTATTAGCCCTACAGGTTTGTAAATAAATCGGTGTTCCAAATTTTATCGCATTTATATCTGCCAAATGGAGCAAAAGCTTACACGTCTATCCTCAATCTCGTTTGAGATACACATTTCTCTTCTTGGCGAAAGGCAAAGTTCGTCATTGTCCGTTTCATTCTTTCCTCACTAAGTACGGAAAAGTTGGACTGGTAAACGCTGGTGGCCAAAAATGCGATAGGCACTAATAGTATTAATAGTAGACTGCTTAAGCAAAAGTAGGCGGAAGAAATTAAGACCTCCCGGTAGGTCTGATAGCATATTTAGGAAATAGATTTGAATACACTGTCAGTAGGCCCTGCTCACTTCATCTTTTCGATATCAGTGGAGAAGACGCTCAAAAGAGAACACCGTGAATGGAGCTTTTACGACTTGCTAAATTAAACTGTCGCTATGCAGACTGAACAGACTTATTACTCCCATATTTCAAGGAGACGATGGGAATCAGTCCTGGAGGAAACATCCTCAAAATTGTTTCTCCAATTATTGCAGAGAATAAATGTCGAGACTTCGTCACGGTGTCACGCCCTTCCATTTCAATGCAAGCAAAAAAACCACTGTTAGTGAAAAATGCGCAAATTTAGTGGACAATCCGAAATGGATTCCAGTTATCCGTTTAATGTTGGAAATGCTTAGCCCTTATCCTCCCCTTATGATCCTACTGCAAAACAGATTTAAAAGGGGTCGGCATTTAGGTTAATCCTTTGATACTTGAAGTTTAGCCTTCCGAATTGTGGGGATGCAATCGTAGCCTCTATTAACGTGATAGTAATCACTTCTAAGGTAAAAGCTCTAATCTTCAGGCCAAATCATTCGATCGGGCAGCGTTTTTGTTCACATGGTGAATAGAGAACGCCGTTGCTTGGTGATTCACTTTGCGAGTAACTTTTCGGGGTAATTTGCATCCCCTTCTCTTCAATGGGCCTAATAATCCACGTAACTATCCAAAATTGTCAGTACATTCTTTAAGACTTTACATGAATAACTGATGAAGATTAATAGACTAAAGAAGACTTCCATCGACTGAGGGAAGGATGGATGGAGAAAAGTGGATATCATAATGCGTTTTCACGCAGTACCTACTGGTCATCCTAAACCAGTGACGCTTTAAAGTGAGTGGAAAGAATGTTAGGAAAGCCTTAATTAAAGTTTGGCAGTTATACAAAGAATCACTTTGTATTTAGCCTTTCTACGATGCTTTGTATTCGAGTGGATGCTCAACTTTTACACATGGGCAGCGAAAATGAACGCCTATTACCCCAAAATTGTGCACAAGAATGCTATCTAGTTTAGTTGTGCCCTCATCTGCAGAGGTTTTTGCCGGTCTCCGCCATTTGAAAATCATGCTAGTGCCATCAAATAAGGCCTCATGCTACAAATACTAGTGGTTTTTCAACTCTTCCATACTTTTATATGAAGTCTAGCCCAGATTGAGTTGTTTTGTTTGTGTCTTCTGGGATATCTCAATCTGCCTACCGCATTTTCTTTCGTTGGTAAAGTGTAAATACTGTTGAACACATTCCCACTCTCATGGACGCTCCATCGAAAATGCAGATTTGGAGGTTTGTGGACCTCAAATTCAGAGGGAAAATGAGGCATTTTCTGCCGGAGTGAAGGCTAAGAAACTCGAAGCAGTGCATTGTTTGTATTGTGTGCAGACTCTGCCAACAAATCATCCAACACGTAGCACAATGAATTGCACGAAAACGCATGCCTGCATGGGCAACGGAGTGGAGGGTAGATGGTCTTGTGTTTGATCTTGACTCTACGCTTTGCCGAGTTGAATTTGCAAAAAGCACATCCCAAGAGGTCCTTTTGCTACTTGGGTGCTTTGATGATCATAGCACTTTTTCCCCTTGGAAGGTGGAAACACTTTATAGTTATTCACCCTATAGTCTGACGATGGCCTTTTGGATTGAATACAAACTCCTTTTTCAGGTCAAGACAAACAATTCAGCGATTAGAATAAAATTTGACATCACAACTATTTTATTTGAATCACTTGGGTCATACCTCAAAATTTAATCATAATAATAAAGCAATAAGTTATTTTTGACCTCAATTTCGTCTTCCAAAAGTGAATAATTGGTTACCATTCAAAAGTTTGATATTTTTAGCTTCCTACAGTGGCTACGCCTAACCCCTTCAGGCCTTTCCGAAGTTCTGTTAAGAGCATAGATTAGATGTTCTTTGGAAGGTATGTTCTGCGAGAAGTTAAATGCTTAAGTCACAACTTGGATGACACACCCGTCATATTTTTTGTTCACAACCCCTTAAAATCTGTGGCATGGCTTTGGCCGATATCTCCTCCTTGAACTCATCAGATGCAACAATGAAACATGATTTTTTGCCATTGGCCATCATTTCAAACGATAATTGTTTCTTCAAAGTAATCAAAGGAAGTTAGTTGACATTTAAAATGAAATCAGGGCAAGAGCTTGGAGTGTGGGTAAGATTTTCAGCCAGCTGTTTACGATACAGTTTAGGATCCACTAAGTGGCCTACATAGGATATTACTTAATCAAGGCGATCTCACATTTGAAGGACCTAACACTACCACAACAGCAGAATGAGACCTCGTTGTTATATTCTGTACATCCAACTTACTTCCATCCGAATTGGTCTCCACACCGAACCCATCGAACTGGTTCAAATGCCAACTGCCCTCATACCGCGCACATGTGGTCAAAGACTCCTTCACGCCATAGCGTCCATAGAATCCAGAGGTGAAAGCGCCCCGGTAAATCCATCGGCCCTTGATTTGCACTCCCTCCCCGTGCCGCTTACCCTTGAGCCAGCCGCCGGCGTAGAGATTCCCCGAGGGCCACACATATACGCCCCTGGACTCGAAACCCATGTTCCACTCGCCGGAGTACTCTCCCTGATTATCGGGACCCGTAGCGATACCAAAGCCGTGAGCTCGGTTCTCGCACCACTCACCCACGTAGCTGCCACCATCGTCAAAGTCGAATCGACCTCCTTCTGCAGTTGCCATTGGTTAGGGGAGTTAGATAAAAAGATCCATGAGTGCAATTGCCCAGTGGAAGTGTATACACCTGTTTGCTACGCCTTCCTCTCCCTTAGAATTTTCTTCGCCTGAGTTGGAGGGAGGGGAGAAGAAAGGTGGCCAGAAAAGGGTTGAGGATGTGAGACGTGTGTGCTGATAGGGGGGGGGGGGGCAAGGCCCAAATGCGTGTGTGAGTGAGTTGAGACAATGAAAGTGGAAGGAAGGCCACTCCTAGCAACTGCAGTTGGCACACGTGGGATCGCGTACGAGGCAGAAGGTGTGTGCGTTTGTGCACTGTTGCAATTACGTGTAGGGGCCGTGAAAATTGATTGCACCGCCGTGGGCGAGCTGCAGCAGCCAATCACAGGTGTGCGTGTACGTGTACCCGGTGCGTGTATGCTATTCAGCATTTGCAAACCCATGGGCAAAGACCAGACGCCATTCGACCCTTGCTTGAATCTCGAGTGTTGTGTGTGTGTGTGTGTGTATGTGCATATGCGCTTCTGGAAGGAATGCGAGTGATAAACAGTTAGGTGGACTTGTGCGCTCCTCCTTTGGTTGGGCTAGGTTGTTTTGTTACGTGGGAATAGCTTCCTGTGTCCAGCAGTGATTGAATGCCTCCACGTTCTATCTGAGGAACTTGTAAAACCCTTTCACAAAATCCAAGTCTCCACCTAGGTCTTTGGTGCATAGTACCGTCAATATCTTAAACAATTTCAGATAGTTTAATAACTTTCATTTCAGACGTAAATCTCCTTTCAGAACATGAAGTTTCATCAAGAGCCAAGAGCACATTTAACAACGAAGCCACCACAACTTATTTCCAATGCTTTAAAACGGCTAGTTACATTCCGGACACGCCCAGTGAATTACACTGCAGCTTCGCTACTTCGTCATGTCTTCATACTTTCTTCTAATAATTTTCTAAAAGTCCTTCTTTCAAACAATGTAGCGTCACCATAGACGCATTAACTTAGACAATTTCATGTTCTCATTCTTTTGTTACAACTCCCCTAATGCATTCGGCGATGCCTCCATTCCAGCGCTGATACGGATTTAAGAAGGTTGTTGGTAGTTAATTTGTTAAACAACATTTCTACAAGGCGATGATGTGACGAACGCGTAGGAATCATCCTTATTAGACGGATGGGATAATTGTGGGGGAGGAAAATCACACTCCCTTTGCACATATGGAAATAAGTTGCAGTCAGAATTAAAAATGAAGCTTAGAATTTCACAGTTTATGCCAAAATTTGTTTGTTTCTGTCAGGCTTTGCAAAGCTGATCCAATTTAATAAAGGCTGCCATGATTGTGCGCAGTAATCCTTCGTGTTACTTCTCGTAAACCACATAACTGTGGGTGATTTTTCCATCCTGATAGTTGAGTTAGTTGCAAACGCATTCAAATTCTCCATCAGAATAAATTTATAACCAACTTTTTGCTACTTCGATGTTGCGTAAACTATCAGTTCCCACGCTATTCACCTGAAAGTAGTGAAATACCCCTTGAACGACAGGGATCTCGTTGGGATCCAGGCTCCCCAAAGGCGAATCGGTGCCTCCAATTTGGGATCCGGAAAGTCATTCCGCTGTAAAATATTGTCTGCACATATTTTCCATGCGATCTGCTGTGGAGGCACGTGCTTTGGGAGAGAGAGAGAGCGGTGGATAATTTGCTTCGCACGTTCGTCCCTTCCAGTATAAGAAGGCAGCAATTCCTTGGTGAAAACTGAAGCCCACTTTAAAAGCAACGATGCCATAATAGCCTTAGGGTGCATTGCATGCGGAGTCATAAAGGATTTATTGAGGCAATCCCAGCTGTTGCCAGCCTTATTTGCCCGCATCAGCTACTGACCACAACTCGTCAGTAAATAAACATGGTGTTGGCAACTTTTCCAGTGTTTCTGAGGCCTTTTCTTCACCCTTGGATTGCAAAAAATGACTAATGAAATGCGTGTTTAGCTAGAAATGGCTTGATTAATTGTTCTACGAAATGTTAGCACTTTAACAAAATTTTGTCTACAATGAATATTCTGGTAATGCTTATTTTACTGTGGTAATCAAGGAGACAAATTGATAACTTTGCATTCGTTGCCTATTAACGGGCAAGTTTGCCTATTTCATCAACAATCAGGCGAACAAAATGAATCTTTATGGTGGAACAGCAAAAGCCCAAGTCGAAATCAGATTTTATTGAAATAAGATTAGGTCGTTGACTTAGGAAACCTACGCTTCAAAATGTGTCAATCTTAGTAAAGGCGGAGGTGAAAAGAGGGTGCATGCACCCTGAGTTGCCTCTATAGACGCTATGGGAGGTAAGACTACAATCGTCTCGCGTATACGGACTTGTCAACACAACGGCCGACTGTCCGAGGCGCCTATTGGCTGAAATCAAGGTCACGCCTAGCTAGACGTCATTTTGGGACCCCGTATTCAAGTCCCGCAAAGATAATTTGACAATCCACTCAGGAATTTTTAAGCAACCTGTTCCACTGGGGTAAGAAGAGCGCAAGGTAATGTGCACATGAGCATATTAGTTTTGATCTTTTACAGGCCCATTGTTTTTGCACATGCACCGTTACCCTAATCACGTGTGCATTTAGTAAGGGACGAAGGAATGGGATTGTCTTAATTTCATACTCCTCAATGGATAAGCCATAGCAAGTGACCTGCTCACAATCATCGCATTGGTCATCCCACGCACAAATGGACCATACTTGCTAAGACGTTGTACAGGTTGGTTTCTCCACCTACTACATCGCTCCTTCGTGTCGTCGAATTGTTTGCATGTGCATCATTGCAAAATCGGTTAGTATTTTGCATTTTAACATGTGGTGCCTGTGACACCTTCAATTCCACCTTGTTCAATAGATAGTTGGAGTCGTTAAAGGTTCCACTTGCACCAATGCTGCCTTCCTCGTCTTCAGGTGGCAGTAAATCGCCATTCACTTCGACCTATGATGTCTATTACATGGCGTTGTTTGCTGTTGTTCAGAATAAGCATGTTTACACCAAGTCCAACGCTCCAAGGGCAAGTTTAGCTGGAGCAATGCACTTTTTTCTTGAAGAATGCCGCGTTCCAGCGAATAAACATGTTGAATTCAAGACTGTGAAGTAGTTTATGTGGTATCTAAGTACATTTCTGCGATATGTGAATAGCAGCAACTCTGTTGTGTATCTACTTATGCAATGCACATTGTTTATTTTGCAGTGGCCAGATTGATTACCAAGTAATTACGGTTGGATTATACAACCGCCCATTATTACCATTGCATTCAACTTGTTTGTCTTTAGGTACACGACAATCTTCAAGAATTAAGTCCATTGCTCTGGCCAAACTTGCCTTTGGAAGATTGAACACGACGTAGACATATTCACCGTGAACAAAACAGCAAACAGCGCCATGCAATAGACATAATTTATGACTTGATGCCACAAAAGTGACAACGTGTTGCAGTGACCCAAATAACATACTTTAAATGGCTTGACCGGCCAATTTTGAGAATTGCCAGTGTTTAACTCGATGAATAGGAATAATTCGAAGTAGCTACTTCTGGTTACTAAAGCTAGTGCTACTCACAGATCGTTTTATAGAAAACTGCTTTGAAGGGCCTTCGTTCACGAATGGCACAAACTTAAAGATGTTGAAAAAAGTCGAAACCTGCAAATCGAAACCTTTGGAATGGCGATTTACTGCCACCTGAAGACGAGGAAGGCAGCATTGGTGCAAGTGGAACCTTTAACGACTCCAACTATCTATTGAACAAGGTGGAATTGAAGGTGTCACAGGCACCACATGTTAAAATGCAAAATACTAACCGATTTTGCAATGATGCACATGCAAACAATTCGACGACACGAAGGAGCGATGTAGTAGGTGGAGAAACCAACCTGTACAACGTCTTAGCAAGTATGGTCCATTTGTGCGTGGGATGACCAATGCGATGATTGTGAGCAGGTCACTTGCTATGGCTTATCCATTGAGGAGTATGAAATTAAGACAATCCCATTCCTTCGTCCCTTACTAAATGCACACGTGATTAGGGTAACGGTGCATGCGTAAAAACAGTGGGTGTTAATGACACATTATCTGCTGGTGGATCCGCATAGGATAAAAACTAGTGATCTTACCCATACTGCACATAAGATCTTGGTGTTTAAATGATGAGGGCCATTTAGTACAATTCCATATGGGTTGTCAACTCGTTTAGGTATCTAATATCTTCTTACTGAAGCTTTAGTATAGCGTCCCTGGTTTGCTTTCATTTCAGATATTCCTACTGTTTTACTATTTAGTGGGATGTTCTTTCAAAACTTTGAAGGGTATCATATTCTGGAATTGGATTTCTGACTGAGGGGTACAATGTTTAAATAATCTTTGCGGTAGCTAGCCTATTTCGCTACTTTGCATAATCTGCTCAAATTCAAGCTTTCGAATATCTTCAGATTTAGGTTTTAATAGCTCCATAAATAAGTAATGTAACAACAAAACAGCATCTACTGATCGCAAAACAAACAATATGGGAGTCTACAAAACCCCAGCTGTGTTTCTTACTAAATGGGCAAAATGGGAAGTTAATGAAATCGACAAAGTTTAGCCCATTATGTTGCATTTGTAATACTTTGTTCGAACTGCCGGTTTTGGTCACTTGGGTAGCCATCTTGTACTAGCCGGTTGGCTGGCTCCTGAGCCATGCCAGCAGCCCCGATTCTCTCTGTTTCCAGAAGTCTCGGGACGCCACAGCATTAGCCGGTGTCACAGTTCGTTCAAATAACTGGTCTAACCCGCAATTTCTTACATGTAGTAGCCGTTTTCGACGCGCACTTATTATGAGTAGAGCTAAAAGGTCTAGTAAAGAGCATACCATTGCTATTGAACTAGGCCTAAGATAAAAAATTATAATGATTTCCCATTGAACAACATGCGGTTTTATTAACTATTTCCCTTCAAATAGGAAATTTGTTGCGCGAAATTATGGCTCGACTTCTCTGTGGACTCCAGCGAAGCTCAGACTGTGCAGGTGACGGGGGTTTATGCGTGGACGGGACTGGGACAAAGTAAGGCGAACTTACCACTAATAATGAGAAGGTGATTTTAACGCTGATGGTAGTTATTTACAATCTGATGAAGAAATTAATCAGAATTATGGCGTAATAAAGTTCTGACCCACAAAAAACAAATATTCTTTTCAAAAGATGTTGGGTGCTTTAGTTGCTACAATTAAGAATTTTCACGAGTGAGGTGTGGATTCATCACCAAAGGAACATATTTAGGATTTCGACATCTTTAGAGCTTCAGTCTCTTTTCAGCCAGTTGCAATAAGTTGGTTGTTCGTTCAGTTCTTTTGTGAGGGGTCAATTCGTGTCCTGGAGAGTGCCTCTTGGATGGGTGGCGTGAACTCTGGGCAATGCCGGTTGCCCCAGTTCCTCCTATTGCCGAATATCTACATCATTTCCGAGAATTGTATCTGTAGTACTTTGTTTGTTTGAACTACCGGTTTAGGTCACTTGAGTGGCCATCTTGTTCTAGCCGGTTGGTCGGCCTCCGGGCCGTGCCAACAGCCCCAAGTCCTCTGTTCCCGGAATATATATATTCTGCCCTAGTACTGCGCCTTTTACCTTAAGGGGAGCCTCGGAACGCTACATATATGTTCTGCCCTAGTACTGCGCCTTCTTTTACCGTAAAGGGAGCCTCGGGACGCTACAGTATCTCCTTCTGCCCTTGGGAAATCTTGAAGTGCTGCAGTATTGTTTCCCCTTTTGTATTCAGGGTAATGGTGGGGGCTGCGAGAGCGGTTAGTTTGTAACTCGAATGCTTCTTCGCATTAAAATTCTGCTCATTTTCATCAGGCGTGCTAAGATATGAAGCAGTTTAATAAATTTCACTCAAATTAATCATGGTGAACAGTCGTTTAATGTAAATGACGAAATGGTGCACCAACTAGTTTGCAGACAAGAAAGTGGCACTTCACTACGAAATTTTAATACCTAGTTATTAAGTGAGCTAGCAATACTGCTAATAAGCATTATTTTGTCCATATCATTACAAATTTCTTGTACAATTATGTTATAATCAATCGAGTATTGAAAGCCTCTATTGGCGGGTACTCCGGTTTTCTTGTTTTGTGGACTGGTTATGTCGGTTTGGGAGGGGTTTTCTCGGCTTACTGTTGTAGGCAGCGATGTGTTTTCAAACCCTTTGTTCCTAAAATTAATTGAGGTAAAGTGATGCTCTAGTTAATTCCATTAGGATATCGGTCGTTCCCTCGATATACTGTACATACCAAACATTGAAGCCTTGAAAGAGAGGCAACTTTCGAGCTCGCAATGTGCATCAGTTCTTCCAGAGGCGATTTTACTGTCTGACTTCTCAAACTCTGTTGAAATGAAGTCTCTTTGTATTGCTAGCCCAAACTCCCGGTTTTATGGGCTCCCAAGTCTATTCGCAATGAGATTTTACGATAGACGTTGGGTAAAGCCTCGACCTGTTTTTTCTTTCGCAATGATCGATGCTGTTGTTGCAATCACAGGTTTTCGTGACCCTGCTGTGGTGGTAAGATCGATAGTTTCGCAAACGTTGGTTTTCTGATGCACTGTCAATATTTAATGGTTCTCTTTTATAGAACCAAATTGCATCACTGGTAAACTGGATGGGTGGTAGTATGCGAAGAAAGCTAGACCAAAGTGTGACACACCTAGTTGCTTTTCGTTGTGCTGGTGAGAAGGTTAGGAAAGCTGCTCTGACATCTGTCAACGTGGCCACAATGAAGGTTTCTTGGGTTGAAGACGCGTGGAATTCAAGACACTCAAATCCTGAGCTTAACGCTTGTGACCAGGACTTTGTTGTTCGTTCCCCTTTCACATGTCTTTTTTAATGATGGTTTAGAATCAACACCGTGGAAAAGTATTTCAAGAGTGTTGTCTCTTCTTCATCGGCTTTTCACAAAAAAGCGAAACCTTGGCTGAACTTGAAGCTATTGTTAAAGAACATGATGGCACTCTCGCAAGAGATCTTTCCGATGAAAGACTCACACATGTTGTCGTCGCTGATGACTGGCATAGAAGAAGTGATATTGTTGTAGGTCATCGCACCTTTTTTCATTAACTCTCACTAAACGTGTATTAAACGTAACTTATATCTACTTTTCGTTTCGTAGGATATGAGTGCTTTACTTGTCAACCCAAATACGAACACCACCACAAGTTCATCTCCTAGGCCCGGCTCTTGTTCGACTGACCTCGACTTGCACGCCAGACTCACTGAGGTTGCGTTTCGTGTTCCCGTGCTTCGACTAGACTGGTTCTGGAAGTCGCTCCAGTCCACTTATATTTGCCATCCACAGGATTTCCTCTATATCCACGATGCTCAAGCCGTAGACTCCCCACACACCTCATTCTTTTCTTCCCAGCGTGCCTCCGTCGATCCCTTTTCACCCCACGTCGTCCATCGCCCGTCAACTGGGACGATAGGAAAGGAGAATAGAAGTCCTAATCAAGACACAAGTGAATGTGAATTGGCTTTTCAAAGCTGCATTTCTCCTACAAGTGGGTAAAGGTGTCCTATGACGTCATTATTATCACCTCGCTTATCATTTCTATCCGTATAATATTCTTACGCAGACATTGAGCATTCTATGCTGCAAAGGAATGGCGAAAATGCGGATCATCATATTAGTAGGGAGGAGGTGATAGCTCAACTGGCCGATCCACTGCTCGTTTTGTCCACAAGTCGGCGCCAATCACGAGGTGCAAATTCGTTCATTCTTCTGGAGACTCCTTCACCCTCCTCCTCGACTCATAATTGTTCCACTCCATCAACGGAACTGCACAGGAGGCCGCAGTCAAGCGAAGGTATCGAAGAGAACCCGAAATCTCCAATCTCGCGCACCCCCTTGGAGGCAATTAAAACATCATTTGGTGCGTCGGGGGTTACATTTAGTTTCATCGGCGTAGTTTTCAGTCTCTTACGCACTTATTAATGCATTTTCTACCATTTTCTTAGAGCACTCCCCGCATCGCTACCGAGCATCACCAAGTGCAGCTGACAAAAGGACGCCTTTGCAATCACGTCTCAAGGATAGACAACACAGAGTCTTCGAATTCCTTCTAACTGAGCGTAATTATTTGAACATTCTGGAGTACCTGACACAGACTGCGTTTTCAGTAAGTGCACTAGAGATGCATTTCTTTTTTTGCTTTGCCCATTCATAATACTTCTTTTAGTTCCGTCGGTGTTTACGGACATATTGTAAGAATCGGGTTGTTCACTTTAAAAATGTCCTTTGATTGCTCCATTGCGTCGACTTTATTAAAATGGAGCTACTGCTTCTTTAGCATATGCTTGACACGTCAACCAACATCCCAGTCTAATTGAAATGTCTTAGGAGGCTTTTTTACTCAACATTACTCACTTTCGATTGGTTGCAGTTGCCATTACCCCAGACTAGATAATCTGTAAAGTTTTTCTAGTATCTTTTTGAGTTTTTTCCCCAAAAATGTTTCCAATGCAGGTTTTTGAGACGTTGGGGATGCCCTGCCATCTCATGGTAGTACTTTCGTTCATTCAATTGCCTGTCCGTAGGAGGTGCTTGCTGAGGACCAAGTAGGTGGACCGATTCTACCCAGGGCGGAGGCGGACATTGTCTTTGGAAAGCTGACACCCATCTACCAACTGCACAAACGCCTTCAGTCGCGACTCGCTGAGCTTGAGAGCACTTGGAATATGGAAACCAGTCGACTTGGCGAAATCGTCCTACCGTACATTGATGAAATGGAAAAAGTAGATCTCCTTCACCGTAACTCTTATCAATTATTGAGTCTATCCGTGGCACTCATTTAACTGCGTTCGGTAACTAGAATTCGTTGTTTTACCAACCTTTTTAAACCATTAGTTGATGCGTATAAATGGTCACGCCAAAAGTTTGCCCTTTGAAACATCATCAACGCCTCATTTTAAGTTGTTTTTTGAGCTCTGGATTCTTTAGCCTTAAACCTGTAGAACCAGTTTAGCTTCTGTTAGATGAAGTTTCTTCTTTGTTCCTTCTGGGTTTATTTGCAACATTTGTTGAGCAATAGCGAGAAATTTTTGGTCACGCGTTTTGTACGGGTGTTAGCCTTACAACCTGTTAGTTTAGTTAAAACCAGTCAGATTGGGTGTCCCCCATCTGACTGGTGGAATTAGCTTGACAAGAGTTCTCAATTTCAATTTAATTGTTTCGAGATTTTGATGAAGTTTATTTTGGCTGGCAAATCAAGCCAAAACTGGTCTTTATTTTCGTCTTTAATTTGTAAGCGTGTGTTCTAGAGGACTTGCTTTCTGTTGTCCAAAGGTCCGATCATTGCTGGGAATGCTTACAGCTTCAGTAAGGTTACGTTTTCGTATGGCAATGTCAGCCATAAAACCATTAATGATCTGTTGGGTGTAGGATACTCGTCCTACGATATAGCTTTGATGTTATTTGATCTTGGATTGTGCTTGATTTATGTGCGTGATCTATGGTCGATGGGAAATTGCAAAAAATCGCCACTTCCTGCCACAGGTATACAGCCACTATATGCAGTTCTACAGTGCGCCACATCTACAGCAGCTGGGCCGCGAATATCCGCGGTTTTTGGCTTTCATGCGTCAGGTGGAGAGACGTAAAGAGTCTGGACGTCAGAGCCTCTCGGATCTCCTTGTGCGTCCTGTTCAACGTCTCCCCTCCATGTTGCTTCTCATCCAGGGTATGTTTGTCTCCTTCTTGGTCTGGAGATCATTTACTGACAAAATCAGTACACTTTTTTCCTTTCATTTCACTTAAAGAGGTAAGCTATCCGAGAAAATTTCCACCCCTCTCCTCTTTGAAGGATATGCTACCGTGAAACGACTTGATGTTTGGTTTTGTGCATGATGATTTTTGTGATTTAATTTCCAGGCATCATCAAATTCACTCCTTCATCACATCCTGATCACGACGATGTGTTTGCCTTCGCTTCGAGGCTCTCTGACATCTTGGGACATATAAATATGCGTCTGAAGAAGAACGAAGAACACATCTCGCTACTGAATCTCTACCATGACATTAGTGGTGCTCCTGTAAGCAGTACTTGCTACTCATGAATTATCAGTAAAGAGAGCTGTCAACCGACTACTTTTCGTTGCTTCGATCCCTTAGCCCGAGATGTTGTCTTCGTCACGCAGCCTGATCTGCCAACTGAACGTCTTTCAGCTAGACATTAATACTAGTGGCGCACCTACCTGCGAACCTGTAATTCTCTTCCTTCTCACTGACTGCCTCGAGATTGCGCGTCCGAAGAAACGAAACACAGGCGATAATCATGCCATTCAAGCAGCTTTGGAGGCCGTTGAAAGTGAGTTTTTCTTTGACTATCAGGTACCCTAATATGGCTTTGGTTCATCATATCGTCATAAAATTGTAGGGTCCACTTTTGCTGACATGGATAAAGGGAATGAGGGTCTTTCCTAAAGTTCTAAAATTCCATTGCAGGGTGATCAGTGAATGAGCGATTCATATAGTATGGGTGCTAAATGCTTACTGGTTTCATAAAATTCCACGCTCAAATACTGCAATCTACTTAAAAAAGATAAGCGACTCTTGTGGATTTTCTTTATTCACCAAAGTAGTTATGCGCGTAGTCGACCACCTCTCCGGTTTAACCAGTACATTCACTGTCTACTCCTTTGAAGTCTACTTATTAGGGGTCTTTATGACTTCTTACGCAGACTGTTTTTTTTTTGCCTCAACCGGTTGGATTTTTGTACCTCATCTAGTCTATCAGTTGAGAGATTCACCTCGATCATTCTACTGCATTGGTGTTTGGTTTTACACGCATAGCTCTCGTTATTGATGCTTTAAATGCGGTGTCGGCTCAATTGACATTCTTGCGTAGGCAGAGATTCAAAGTTTCATACGTGCTTGTTTTTTTTTCTCATACAAAGGTACCTTGAATCTCAAATGAGTTACCCCAACTCCTAGTGGAGTAGGCACTATGCGATAGGTAGGGAATAATAATATTTTATAGGAAGCCGTTTGAAATTTTGTCGCGGTTTCGGTTGCACTTTTGATAATTTTTAATCTGAAAGTTTTACATACCACGAGGTCTTGGTGAATCTGCGTCCCAGTTTCACTTTTTCGTTTTTCATGCTACCACAATACGAAATTATCTATTGTTCAAAGGTTGTATTTGCGTTTGACTTGAGCATATAGAAACATGTGAAAATAGCTCTAAAACCGAAAGTGTATTGCTAGTGGAACTTTTCGCTTATTTATGTCGTGGGTACGACTAATCGATGCTTTTATGATGGGAATAAAATCAATTAGTAGTTGAGAGGTGGAGCGCGACTGCCTACTGCTTTAATTAGAGTGCCAGTGCTCACTTTCTTCCACCCATAGGACGTCATAGCCTCAAGTCTACCTTGAATCTCTTACCTCTACTCCGTAGGTGGCTCGCACGGTTCTCTTGCTACTGGCATCTGTGATGAGGGAGGGAGTGGCGGTGACGATACCTCTGCAGCTGGCAACTCTTCGATCGGTGGCAGCAGGCGGAACACTTCGATTTCCCGCACTGGCTCCGGTGCCTCCGGAGTTACTAACTTCGGTCGCGGACCAGACGGCAAGAAGCGTCACAAATTCGCCCATCTACTTCTTCTTAAACTCCAGGACATCAAGCGGGTGCTAGATCTGAACACCATGTCCCCGGGGCGTGCAGCCTTCTCACTGATAGTGCGAGGTGCCTCAGAAGAGCATGACCAGATGTTTACCTTCTGCCTGGCAGCCAGTTTCACCGCCACTGCAGCCATCGCTACGGGCAAGTGTCCGGAAGCAGTGGAGTCTGCAGTAGCAGCTGTGACCGCTGGGCGAAGGCCCTCCTCCTTTAAGGATGTCAGAAGTGAAGTTGTACCCAGCGATAATGCGGAGGGAGTCAATACTATTGCAGAAGTGGAGGTGGAAGAAGTGGAGGAGGAGGAGGGGGACATTGAGGAAGGTAGTGTTGTGGCCAAATTGCAGCATTGTGTGCATGAGGCGAAAACAAGCTTTCTCCGACGCCTCTGCCGCAACATAATGCAAGTATCGTTTGTGGCTAATATTCCTGAGGATCTCCTTGTCGAAATGCAACCTGAGGTGGTGCTGGCCTTCGATCTCGACACGGTCTTTAGTAGTGTTGGTTGTGGGTCCTCCAAGTCGAAGAAGTAAGCCCACGCCCTTTATTGTTTTGCACTTATCTTCTTTTCTTCTGTTCTGCGCAAACTGAAAAGCGGTTATATGATCAAATGTCTGCCGGGTTTTCATTGAGCTGAAACAAGAGTTTGTTAGTTCATGGTGTTTTCGCGTTACTATCATTATGAATTTAAAAGGAAAACAGTAAAATGTCGACCCTTTGGTGAAATTAGTCACATATTACCCGCTGGGTTTCGGTGGTGAATTACCAAACGCCTCTCGTACCTGAGCCCTTGGAAAACTTGGCCTTTTCTTGCTTCCTGCATGCCCTTCAGTTTTTCTTTTTCTGCGTTTCAAGTGCATTCAGGTGATGGTTTCACATCTGCAAACGTACGCTTGTAAGCTGGTGGGCATTTAAACTTGACACTATTATTGCCTTTCAACTGGCTTCTCAAATCAGAACTCCCATGACTCATACAAATACTTATTCACGAAAATTGAGCTTCGCACCAAGACATTTCCTAGTAAGCATCTCTGAGAAATGGAAATTTGTGTCGTGCCTCGATTTCCATTGTTAAAACCATAATTACCGGCATGACTCATGTTTAAGTCGCGTTGAATTCTTGTAAATCTTCCATGTGTTTATTTACATCATTCATATATCAAATTGACCCAGAGTTTTTTCTTTGAAACTTTCAAAACTGACTATGTTGGCAATCGTAACGTACAAATGTCAAGTTTTTTGATCAGGGCTCTCGATAATTCCGCGTTATTGTATATCCGTTAGATTTTCGCGTCACCTGGGTCGTGCGATTTCATTGAAGACGCCAAGACGTCTGGCAAACACACGGAACGCGAATGGGGTCTCGACGATTTCTCGCCATCACGACTGCAGCAGCACCACACGACAGGGTGGGAGATGCATTCCCTCCCACGTTTCTGGACCCCCACCTGGGGCCCTTGAGAGCGCTTCGAGCACGGCCCTCTCATCCAGCATCTCACTTCGCTCCACTGCCGACGGTACTGCCGAAAAGGAAAGTCACCACCAGTACCACAACGTGCCTTCGGGGTTTGCCACACCCTCGCGTCCTTCTGTTCTCGGATCTATTTTTACTGGGGTGGGTTCCTGAGCCTGACTTCATCTCTACTTTCACTCCTTCTTGCATTGGTATCACACAGATGTGGAAGCGAGGTGTCTGAAGCGATGGGTAGTTCAAAGTAAAAGGTTCTAGGGTTTCATAGTGTTTCCTCGGCTCCATCGAATCATTGTTGCTCTCTTCTCTTCAATCTCTGGTAAGACAAAAAGTTGGCATTTTTCTGGTTAGATTCAGAGTACCTTTGTGGTGCTACAGCGTCTCGGTTACCTTTGTAATTGTTACGAAGCACACAGGTATTAGCGCAGTTTTATTATTGCCGCGTTGAAGGACTGGCAGGCTCGACGTTACCGACGTGGAGGCTGAATGGTGGAAACTTTATCCCAAGCGCTTCTTGCGGTTACCCTTCTATGTTGATCATCAGAGTAGGAACGAAAGCTGATATTTTTCTATCATTGAGAATGCTTCTCAGGGGTAGTTGTGCATCTCGGAGATTTCGCCAGGTTTATCTGTCGCGTATTGATTGCGAACTGAATTACAGGATTTCACCTACCGAACATTGTTCTTTGCCAACATAGGAGAATTAGTCTCTACAAAGTCGCTCAATGAAACAATAAACGCATTAACTTTCATGAGTTTCATTCAGGTTCCGCTTATTTGCATCCGTCGTTTTGATCACGTCTACATGTTCTAAAGGGTAAAAATCGAAAATCATCCCTCAGATCCAACCTTCATGTCACCAGCCTAAAGGGGAAATTACGAGATTCTGAAAAAGGTTGCGTAAAATAATGCGAACAAGTTCAATAACCCTCCAGTGAAATCCCTTGCCTAGACGTATAATGTTGAATCAGATTGGGCATTTCTGTGGAACAGTTAACAATTATGTGAATAAAAGGTCTATTTATGAGGAGGAATATCCGACTTACAGTAGCATTGCTCAGGAATTCCACCATGTGGTACTTGACTTTAATGTTCTATTTTGGTGTTTTAAACGCTGAATTGGAACACATTGCCCTCGTTTAATTATCCCACTTCATGAATCCCTTAAGCTTTCTTTTGATTTATCACTGAGACTAGTTATTCTTTCGAATTGTTTCAGTTGCTTTCCCACACGCCCAAAGCAACTCCATTGAAGTCCTCCATCAGGACAGCGGACAAGTTTGATGAGACGATCGAGGCCGAGTCGCAGCTTTTGAATGATAGCTACGTTTCACAAAATGCCTTCATCACTCCCACAGTTGCCGGCACTGCGGTAGTAGCTGATTCTGTTGCCACCTCTGCCTCAAAGGCGGAGAGGAGGAAGCTCTGGCTAGAGTTCGTCTCTGATGAAGAGGAGAGAGAGGAGGTAACACCGGTTGGAAGCAAAAGCTCCTATGACGGTGGCGGGGAGGAAGACGATGTCGTCTCCGTAGATTCCTGCTCATCTTCAGGTCCTTGGCCCGGTTTCTTTCCACCCCCCGTCCCTTCCACTGTCACGAACAAGAAGACCAAGAAGAGTCTTAATGCTGCCACCTCCTCCACCACCTCTCTCCGTCCAAATTGCTCTCGCTCTGCACATGGCGGTAGTCATGGTAGGCAGTCCTTCGGTGGACTCATGTAAGTTTACAGTTGTATCGGTTTATTGCCACAATTGCCATCCTACCAATAATTCTTTGTGTATCGCCTAAGAGTCGACCACAGCTTAAAAAGTAGGGTTTAATTGTCCTAAAACTGCAAATATCTACGTCTATTTGTTTTGTGACACAATTTGATTTATCCAGATTTCAAATTTTGAGCCGTTACCAATAATGCTTGTGCTCTGTAGCCTTAATTTTTTGTCTTTTAAAATTGTTATTTAAATTGAACCTTGCTCTTGTACTTTACTTGGTGCTTTAAATCGGTATCAAGTTCCTGGATGTGTTTTATTGGTAAATAAACCAATGTTTTATGAGGAACGCGACTCGAAAGAGTATCTATCGCTCCTTCCTGGCGGGCATTCGTCGATCGAAGCAGCCGGAGCGACGGCAGTGTCAACGTGATCATCAGCGCACGGCCTCTGATTCAAGCTCTCTGTCACGCGTAGCTCCATTGGCAACGGCGGACGAGGACGAGTGCAACGAGGAGGATGTAGTAGTCAAGGCGGTGGTAGGAGGAGGTGGAGCTAGTTGGTTGATGTGTCATCAGCCCTTATCCCGCTTTCGATCCATTGATCCACGCGCTCCTAGTAGTGCAGGTCTCGATAAGGTTTGTTGGTGACATGGTTTACATGGCTCTATGGCAATTTAGGTCAGGTCATTCAAAAACACCATTATTCCCTGTCTATATTTGAAATGGCAAGTTTAATTGTCTATATTATGGCAATGTAGGTCATGGGCTCCTAGACCTCTGAATTTTGTGAATTAAAACGTAGTTAGAAGCCATGTTTCAGTATTTGTTCGTACCCCCAATCGTATAACGATGATATCGGCGCTTGGTCCTCCACATCGTCGTTCGTGTGTTGCATGTTCCAGGTACAAACTAAATTTTCCTACTAGAAGATGCTTTTGTCTGTATTTTATCTTGAGTTTTGGAAATTTTGGGACTATCAGTTATTTCTATAGGTCCTTTGTGAAATAATATTAACGTGCGCAATTTGCTATCATTGGATTAGACGATTTTGAAAATGTGATATAGCTCATATGAAATTGGTATGTTTTACTGGCAGTGGATACCGTTAACGAGTGGATTATTTCCGCCTGTGTCGCTTAGCCAAAGCACTAGAACAACGCGACTGATTGGCATCTTCCCTGTGTCCGTTCAACCCATACTCTTCGTAAATAGGTTGTAAATCTTGAAAAGTGCACGCACATATTTTATTCATGCCCAATCTTAGATGCATTTGCTTGCTTACAAAATGGATTGACATGGGTGCCAACATCCTCCGTTTTAGTCTGCTTCTGAGTGCAACCTCTCGCTTCGCGTAAATCACCCAATTTCACGTGTTCCAGCAACGAGCAGTTCCACCTCCATAAAGAACCTCTTCACCTCTCCCTTTCGCGTTCCAGCCGCCCCTTCACTGCGAAAGTCAATGGCAGCAGCAACACAATTGGCGGGAAAGCCAAAGACAATTCAACGCAATTCCTCTCCAGAAAGTTTAACTAGCTGGAGTAGCCTTGTTACTCTCAATGAGGATCGTGACGAAGATGCTGGCAATGCGGGAGTAGTTGTCCGTCATCGTCCCCCTGACTCTGCCCTGGATACATGTAGCATGATTGTCCACCCCTCACCGTCTCTCCTCATTTCCTCTTCCTCATATTTCAAGAAGCTGAAAGTGGGTAAGAAGAGCAAATCTCGAAGACCGTGTGGCAGTGCCATCTTCCATCGAACCAAGAGCGAGATGATGGTGGAGGAAGGGGAGATGGCTGTGGAAACAGAGGGCAGCAGTGGACAGAACTCCTCAAACGCGGGTTCTTCAAGTAGACGAGAGAGCTTCTTCCGAAGAACCTTATTTTTTAGATGAACGAACGTATGCACGCACGATAATCTCATTCTTCTGGAAGAAACCTAATTGACCCTTTCATACCCAATCTCCATAATATCGTTGTGCTTACTGACATTTTGTGGCTGACTTAGGGACTTCGGACATGTTTGCATATTTTTATTCCATGTACTGAATGAATAAGAAAACCCAATTTCATTTTTTGGTTTCCTTTTTTTAAAAATAATTTCTCGCTGCTGGCTAATTTGCCTCACTCTGGAGGACTTGTTCTTATGCGTTTGACAGGCAATGATGTCCGCTCATGTATTGCTGTTCCGCCTGAATTTAAGATTTGGTTGATCGCCTAGGCCGCTGTGCCGGAATTTGGTCTGTGCCTGATGGGTGGATTCTTCTGAATTAACGGTCCTCTCGGAAAATCAATGGGACCGAAGCGAGTGTGGCAACATCGAATTTCCGAATGTCGCGACTTGGCTATGAGGTACGATAAGGGACTTTAACTGTGAAATTTCGCAGTTGAAATTGGATATGATGGGTTTTTGACAGGTTCTGCCATTGATAATGGATTTCGCATGTTAGCTTATTCTGGCTTATAGGTTCATTGTTTAGCTCACCCCTGTGAACATCAAGAGAATCGGATGCTGAATCAAAGTAGAGATGCATGATCTACACAAAAGTATGTCAGAAAGTTAATGCAGTTTTCAGTATAACTCATTACAATGGCTTGCTGTAACTTGAAGGCACTTGCAAAGTGAATGCGCTTCTTTGTGTACTTGCATTATGGGGCATAAGTGCGCACCAATCTACCGGTGCGACATTTCCTACTGCCTTTTCTACTATCTCGCTCGTTTTTTGGACTCCTCATATCATAAAAGTTTGTTAGGCTAATGAGTTCCATTCCAAAGCTGTGATTGTAGAAACTTTCGTCAAATCTGGAGATCGTGTAGACTGTGGTAGTTGAAAGGGTCGGGTGAATAACCAACCATTGGATCTGATGATGGGTCACTCAAGGATCATCGCGATGAAAATGGCCTTCTATTCTCGAACAGAACTACATCGCGCCGCAAATACAAAGGACGGGCAATGATGTCCGCTCATGTATTGCTGTTCCGCCTGAATTTAAGATTTGGTTGATCGCCTAGGCCGCTGTGCCGGAATTTGGTCTGTGCCTGATGGGTGGATTCTTCTGAATTAACGGTCCTCTCGGAAAATCAATGGGACCGAAGCGAGTGTGGCAACATCGAATTTCCGAATGTCGCGACTTGGCTATGAGGTACGATAAGGGACTTTAACTGTGAAATTTCGCAGTTGAAATTGGATATGATGGGTTTTTGACAGGTTCTGCCATTGATAATGGATTTCGCATGTTAGCTTATTCTGGCTTATAGGTTCATTGTTTAGCTCACCCCTGTGAACATCAAGAGAATCGGATGCTGAATCAAAGTAGAGATGCATGATCTACACAAAAGTATGTCAGAAAGTTAATGCAGTTTTCAGTATAACTCATTACAATGGCTTGCTGTAACTTGAAGGCACTTGCAAAGTGAATGCGCTTCTTTGTGTACTTGCATTATGGGGCATAAGTGCGCACCAATCTACCGGTGCGACATTTCCTACTGCCTTTTCTACTATCTCGCTCGTTTTTTGGACTCCTCATATCATAAAAGTTTGTTAGGCTAATGAGTTCCATTCCAAAGCTGTGATTGTAGAAACTTTCGTCAAATCTGGAGATCGTGTAGACTGTGGTAGTTGAAAGGGTCGGGTGAATAACCAACCATTGGATCTGATGATGGGTCACTCAAGGATCATCGCGGTGAAAATGGCCTTCTATTCTCGAACAGAACTACATCGCGCCGCAAATACAAAGGACGAGTGAGCTCAGTAATTATTGTCGTTGATAATGCTTAAAGTGCTTGATAAGACAATTGGCTCATGCCTACATAAACTGGAATGAAATGATTATGGTGGAAGCTAAGCAAGTGGGTTTCACTTTCGTGCAATGCATTAACAGCAGATACCGGGAAGTGATTTATTCTCCACTCCTTTGCATCACGTCATAAAATCCCTTTGTTCGGAAAGGATTGCTTGCTGGATGACTTGTGACGAGAAATGGCTTTTATTGCAAACCGCCTATTTACTTGTCGCCTCACCCACTTTTGAGCTTCTATGAAACCTCTCTCTTGTGCGTGTGTGTTGGGTCGCCAATTCAGTTTTTCATCAGTATTTTGTGCACAGGCGCGGGCCAGACGATCAGGATCGTGATTTCGACACAACTTGGCACAGTGGTATCAGAAGGTTCCGTCTTTCAGCTTAAGTGACAGTGTAGGACATCATACTGCCTCAAAGCATTGGTAAGAATATTCCAACTCACTCTTCCCAATGGAGGATGTTATCTTAGCCTATCTCGTCCTCCATACTTCTTCACAGATAATGCTCCAAGTGACCACCATCACTTTTTGGTATCATCTGATAATCAAATGGTGGCATGAGAAGTAGAATTGACGAAGTGATTTCTACAAATGTGTTTCGTATTTGACTAAAGAAATTTTACAATTTTAGGCATGCTGTTGTTTGGTGATTCCCGGGATTCTTTGGTTTTTGTCATGAAAACCTCACGAGCTTAGTCGCTTACCTTGTATTGAGCCTCATTTAGTCGAAATGTACTACAGATTCTCTTAAGTAGTACTCACCGGGAAAGGAATGAATACCCTTAAAACTGTTCATTCTCTTGCTTTGACCGACCAACTACATGTAGGCGCATCTTTTTTTGCATTTCAAGGACGCTGACCTGGAAGTATTTTTTTTTTTGTAGACTAAGCAACCTTAATCTGCGATACGACCGGGGCCTGTTTCCCTCTGGTGGGGGTCAAGAATTCTGGCCATGCAGCCTGTGCTAAAAACGCTTATGTGTAATTGTTTAGCGAGGGGATATCTGTTATCATGGTGGTATTTTTAATAGGATGCCAACATTCAGGGAGCTGATTTTACCTTTGTGTTAGGACGACTTCTCTTCACAACAATTCACGATATAAACTGATAACTTTGTAATGTGGTAGTGAAGTGCAAGCCTAAAGGATGAAATAATCAACTGAGAATAATATTATTCCTATATCTCAAACATTTTGTCCGGTCGCAGTGGCGTAAGAAGAGGTTTCACTGTAATACTTGGACTGTTTATCTGTCAGTTTCGGCAATGAGCCGCCCCTAGGGGCTCCATCGTTGTACCTTCGCCGGGTGGACTGGCCTTTGGGCCTTTGAACCATTCCAGTAGCCCTAAGTCCTATTACTGGTCGACAAAGCATACTCTGCCCGGGTATCGTTTCTCTTTCCTCTTCAGAGAAGTCTCGGGATGCTTCATCAGCTACTGGTATGGAGGCCGTAGCTTCGTGGGTCACATTGGCTCAGTAAGGGTCACAAGTTCTTTTATTTACGGCTTAATATTCTCGTTGTAATGCCATAGTCAATGGGCGATCCTCTTCGCACTCTGGCGCTACAAATCGGATCAGGTCAAGGTTCTTCGAAATAGGAAATTGAGCCGATAACAGTGATTTGAAAAGTTGTGCGAAAAAGTATTTTGATGATGCTTATCGAGTCATACTTTTGGTTATTCGGGTCCAATACTAAGTACCTACTATTCTCTGATTGCCTGCCATCAGTGGCATGTTGTGTAAACTTATTATCTTTTCCCATTGTCCAAGCTTGACACAAGGCCTCCAAAAGTAATTGCCCACGAGTTTGCTGATCTCAAGAGTTAGGAGTTACATTTGCTACGTGTTTCGTCGAAAGAACACAGTAGAAAGAGCAGAAAGTGCTCACGAAACTAAGCAGAACGCGTGCCAGAAGCTTGCGTTTAAAATGGGTTTCGTACTTCATTATTAGGTGAACGTGGTTGGTGAATTGTTAGGTGCCGGAACAGTCTGCGCCAATGTTGAGTCGACGTTTTTTATGGAAACAGCAAATAATTCGTAGTTAAATAGACGGGAAGTGTCCACCACTCCACGAGACATGAATGACAACGAAGCATTAAGTTAATGCCATATTGCATCTGTCCGGTCAATTTAACGGGTTTCATCAATTTCATTTGGACTTAAACCGCCTAGCTTTGCCGCTTTTCTATCGAATTTGTCGTCTTGACAATTAATTGAATCAAATATCCGAAGTGCGTTTCTTAATCAACCATTTTAAAGTCTCTGCTGCATTAGGGACTTCGTAGCAGCTCGAGGTTTTATCGCAAGGTTTACAAGCTGGAACAAGCTAGCTCGAGTTAATGTAGCCATCGTGTCAAGTGATTTGCTCGATTCAAGGGGCGCGCGGCTGTGTCACAGCCCCACCCTGTTGCCCTATGACATGCATATTAGCACTTCTTCGAGTCAATCTTTTGGTTGCTTATAGGTTCATTGGATCTGGACCAATGGAAAGGCTGCAATGCTGATCCAATACGCGGTTGGCACGAGCGTGCACCAGAACGTCGCTCTCTCGGCGCATGCGCCGCACATGCACATACGAGCGCTCTCATCCGCACACTGTGGTGGATGAGCAAGGTGCTGAACGTCACTGCGCCTAGCATTCTTTCAAGAGGCTTCCGTTCTCCTTTAGTACCATCGTTAGGTGGCAAAACGACCGCATGTCCCTGATTGATTCGCGTAGGCCTTCCACGACGAGTGGAAAAATTCGACGTATCTTCCACAGCTCTCAGTCCCAGATTGGCCATCGGAAACAGAGTTCACCTACCATTTTCTCCAATGCCCTACCCGGACTGGGACGTGAGCTGTCCATTTGTGAAGTGGGCCAGCTCGCAGGAAAGACAGGTCGATATCTGCGCATCTTTTGCGAAGGAGTCTGTCCCTCTGCAAAGTTTAAAACTGTCTTTGTGCAAAATGATTACACGGTGAGTGAATGCATCGAAAAAGTGGTCGCGCAACTCTCTGTTGAAGAAAATATTGTTACCAATCAGGTCGACCTCTTTGAAGTTATCGGTAGACTTCCAGCGAATTCGAAAGCTATCAGTGAATCAGGCACAGTAATTGATCCTGGAGAGGTGTTCAGTGAACTGAACTCACGTCCTCTACCCCCAGAGGAAAAGATTTTGGATATTTTTTCCCTCATGGTACCTGCACCAGGGCTGTGTCGACGTTTGGAACTGCGAAAACAACTCCCTACATCCCCATTTTCATTTCCATTCCGAACTCGACCGAGAGTTCAGACTACGGTTGACCCAGTAAGTGTCACTTCACAGCTAATGGCGCCCCAATATCCGTTCCTCCTTTTGATCAAGGGAAGTAGGCCTGAAAGTGATCTTCTTGTGCATAGCTTTTCCGCTATCTGTCGGGGCAAGCTGAGCGAAATGACAATGGGCACTTCAGCGTACAATGACATTCGGTTGTACCTCTCGCCAGAAGCAAAGATCTCCCGTGAAAATATAAATACTGATGGGGACCACCACAATGACTTCAAATCACCTATTCGTTTCATTGCTAAGAGTCATCCTGTCAGTACCAACTCGAAGGCAATTTGGCTGTGTATTTCTTCTACTTACAATGTTATTCAACCCGAATATCCTCTCACAGTGATTCTTAACTGGGAGACACTAACAGAATCTAATAGCTTCCCGGTTAACAAATCTCTCGAACCAGGTGACATCCTCCGAATCGAGACGTCAAATCTCGTCTATGTGTTCATCTTCAAGGACTCGGAAACGGTACCTGAGCATAATCTGCCCCTGGGCTTCCTCACATTGCCTCAGTTACCCTCAGTTGGCGGAAAACCTCCCACAGGTCAAAATGGAAATCGCTCCGCTGCGAGGACTGCGCGAATTGATGCTCTAGTTCGCAAAACTTCCAGCCTCAGTAACCGCAGTGTTGGGAGCTCCAGCTTCCTTCCAACCCCTTCAAGTGTGGGTGTGGTGGTGGGGAATCTTTTCCCCCGAACATCCCCTAAGATTGAAGACTCGAACTGGAGTGAAATAGGCGGTATTTTGCCAGATGTAGGAGCAGCGGCTGGGTGCTTTGCTCATCTCCTTCGATCAGTTGTCAAGCATGGGTTGGGAATGAACGGGCAGAACTATGTTAAGCACATCAATGAAGATGACGTGTTCCGGGAAATTAATCAGACTCTGTCACGGGAGCTAGAGAAACTCAATAAGGTGAGTGGAGAATTGAAGTCTGTCTATAACTGAATTTATTTGGATGCTATAGTATGGGTTTCAGCCTTTTATAACGTTAAATGACCTTTAAATAGCAATGCGAAACTCCTTCTTTTAAGCAACCAATTTGGTTCCATGAACTTACTTGTCAAATGATATGAAAAACATTTCATGACATAATTTCGAATGCGACTTTCCCCAAGCGCTCTAACATCTGATATGGTGCGGTTTGAAATATTACTGATAGAGAGGAAACCCACCACGAAAAAGGAAGTGACTTGGAGGGATATACATGCTTAACTGGTACACTACATCCTTCATCCAATTTTCCTGCGTAGGGAATTTAAAATTTTAGGTCACAGAAAAGCTTGATTTTGCACTGGGGCGTGCGTGTCCTTATTAGTGCAGCCTTCGTAATTACAGACACGCACAAGACTAATCCATGGGTGTTGACACCACCTTGCCCCAGCCAGGAACCGAATTTCATTATCACGCACTGCTTGTGTGCAGCTAAAGTGGGCTCTAGGTGGGCTAAAAGCCGTGAGACCTATTTTGGAAATTTCCCCTCTATGAGACACGATCTTGATGCGTTCCCCTCCAGAGTCATATGCGCATAATGTCTCGATTTTTCTGACTCCTCTCAACACTACAATTAGATGGGATAACTTATAACCCCAACTATATGACAGAGAGGTTGATTCAGTCCTAGACAGATTGAATGACACTAAAATAGGTGTAGATCTTTCGTAGTCTGGGGTCAGTTGCTCTTGTTTGGGTTTCAAATGGCGTCTGAGTTGTTCATTTCTGTAGCACAAGCACCTAGGCTGTGGTTGTCAGTTTACCTCCGAGACTCTGGCAGTGAGTCTGTCAAAATATTTTTTGTTTATTATGGATACGAGGCCCTTAATTGCTTCAGCAATTACCTGCTCTAGGCGGTTCGGTTTTTTCGTCGGTGGAATCTCCCAAGCGTTATGTTTCGTCTCCCCAAGGGAGGTATGCCACTGAAAACTTGCAAGCCTCCTAACATTACTTGGGAACTGTGAGCAAATGATATGCGAAGAATATCCAGTAAACAATTCCTAGCAGGGCCACAAGCGAGCCAATTCAATCTCCGACACTGGGGAAAGTTTATACGGGCTCAAGCAGGGTTTCACTTACTTTTGATACCATTCCTTCAAATTATGTCTATCTTCACTTGATCAAGTCGGCTTGAGTATTCACGTGTGATTTAATCCACAAATTATTTGAGAGTCTGTTTTAATTATGAGTGGGAAGTGATAGATGGTGGTCATTAAAATCCACAAACGAAAGTCGTTCCCATTGGGTTTGATATTCAGCGTACTCTCTTTCGCGCCACCTATTAAATAGAGTCACGTGTCAACAAATTTGTTTGACTTGACACCTTAAACTATGTTTCCTTGATTATAGGAGCTTCAAGCTTAAACTCCCATGGCTAGGTGTAATTAAGCGGAAATTTAGTGTTCTGATGCACTCACAAATGCAAGCTTCTACTCAATAGTACGTACGTTTATTTGGCAGGCAAAGTACTTTGCTCCTGCAGTGGACAAACCACATAATACAGCCATTTGATCTCACAAGGCATTATGAGTTTTGATAATTCCACAAATTACCTGCAACTTTGTTAATCTAATAGCCGAGTGGCTCAAAAGTTAGAGAACCAATCAGCATACCCTGAGTCCTGTTTTCATGGTGGATGGAAGGTTGGTAATGCTGTGCCATCAAGCTAAAATTAGGAACGATGGCGAATGCATCGTTATGATCGTCGTAATTGTTCTCCATATGCCCCATTTTCACTCCTTGCCTTGGAGTTCCCATCTTTTACCCAAATCTCCTCCAAATTTTGGCACTTTTAGTCAGGAAGTGAAGTGGAAAATGCAATTTAGAGTGAGTGATTTGATGCAAGTGCCTTGGAGTGTTCACCAATGACTCCGCTCTACTTCCTTCGTTTCCACATAGGGCGGAAAGGTGGTCAAGTAAAATCGAGGCATTGGCAACTTTTTCGCATCCAACGAGTAGTTGCCTTCTTGCATATGCAAATAGACTAGGGGCATCAAATATCTTTTTGTTGTAGACACTGACTTTTTAATGCAAACCAAATACAGGTGTAATTAGAGATCGGGTTATCACAAGACGTCGCACTTCTTCTACTTTTTGCCATCTAGGCATGAATAAGGTGAATCTTGATGAACCAAAGTAATCCCCCTTCATCTTGTTTAAACTAAAGGCACTGGTGCATTTTCACGTCGCTTCAAACCACACACATGCATTTGAGATAACTTATTGTGTGTCTCGAGGCGGCGTCTCGTTGCGTGTTCCTAAAGTGGCTTGTCAGTCGCACTGAATGTGAGAGCGGACTAACGCAAGTCTCAGTGGCCTCACAGTCTGTTTCTCACCCGCAGATGCCGCTGTCTGCCTGACCCTGACTGACCCCCTCGATGACGTCAGTAATGATCAGCTCCATAAGGATGTTATTACCTTCTGACGATTTTCACGTCAACTCAAATGCAAATTTTAGATGCAGATAGGCGATTTCCAATTATAAATGAGGCGTAACTAGGCTGCAATTTAAAGACATCCTTTTTCTGGTACTTTCAGCAGCAGGTCTTGTAGATCTAGCAGTAAGGTTTGACTAGTAAGCATCCTTAATAAGTTACGTTGATGATAACTACATCAAATCATCTTGACAATTCTTTGATCTTTCGGTCAAATTTATCGATTCCATTTCTGATCATACAGTTCGAAGATATTTTAGATAAAGGGCTTTTTTTAATTTTCACTACATTCGACATTGGTCTGGCTTTATCCAACGCCGCCTCATTTCACAAGCAATTACTTGGAACGTCACTTAATCATCAGTTCTGTTATAACTGTGCATACGATTTCGGGACTGGCCTCTTAACGGAGGATGGGGAGATGGCAAGGTCACACTTCCTTCCCACTTTCTTAATTTCTATACGGCTTCGGACAAAGACACAAAATTTCCTTTTTCATCATCTTGATGCTATTTCGCTTCTGTTTGGTAGATGGCGAGTTCACCAATCTGTTCGAAGCAGCTTTAATGCTATTCAGATAGAAGTACTTTAGAGCACAAATTCTGGGTACGCTTGCTACATGCCAACGCGAGAAACTAACCACCACTTCGCCTGATATCCATCACACTCCGAAATGCCGTGATGTGGAGGCAGGATGCTCTTAACGTTATCTCATCTCGTATTGAGGAGGCCTGCCTATCAGAGGGTCTGCGGCACCATTATCACTCAGATCACCTTGAGGATGATTGGCTATGCAGTTTCACAGGTATACACATTCAACGAAATTGAGTGAAAAGAGTTGCGTATGATAATTGGCTTGCTAATGAAAAAACGTAGCTTCTGAAACAAAATAACAACGTAACTAGTCACTTCGTCTGTGGCGTAGATCGTGAAGGAGAGGTGTAAGTTTACATCTGACTCACCTCCTTGTTGGCATGCGCAGTTATGAAATTTCACTGTTTGTTTCTTCACTCCGGGCCCCTGCGTAGAAGGAAAATACAATATCTACCAAAACTCGTCAATCGTTAATGGTGTCTTCATCTGAAATGCTTTAGTAGGGGCAAAAGCTGTCGGGCTTCCAACCCTCTAGATACTGTACTAGTCGTTGGACAAGCCCGTATGCCTAGACAGCCTGAAGTTTGGTTAAATCCCATTTTAAATTTGAGCAGTTACGCATTATAGCCGTCTTCCGCTTGCATAATTCTAAGCTTTCTAAATTGAGGTTTGTTTTGGATTTCCAATTCATTAACCGATTTCTGGAGTACTGAAATCTAACTAAGACAGATAGGAAGGGGTGGTAGTGCATGCATTTTTAAACCTCTTTTTGCAATGTAAAATCGAAGAGAGCAGGACGGCTGAACATTCACTTAAATGTGAGAATTTTGAACTAGCCATGACCCTATACACAGGTACATCTGTTGACGCCAATGGCCTCGAAATAGCATTTTCTCGATGCGCTCATCTGCACTTTATTGGACCGAACTTAAAAGTCCGAGCAGCAAAGCGTTCGAAACCTTCTTTCACCGACAGCACAGAAGACTCAAAAGTACTGCTGATTAGTCGGAGGAGAGGGAAGACTACTGACTTCCCCGTCGAATGCGTGGGTGAGTGGGTGAGTGGGTAAGTGGATGGGTGGATTTCACGTAGCCACATCAAAATATGCATTACTTTATGACGGGTGGCAGTAGGAGGCTCATGCTACGCCAATGCTACATTCTCCAACTGAAGCACTTGTTTGCTTTGCCCTTCTTTTTCTTGAGAAAATCATTTAATGCAGCATAAGATCACAACGGCTCCGTTTCGGTGAACTCGAAGTATTGCAACGCTCTAATTGAGGCGTTCGACTAGTCTTCGTCCTGGATCACTGAACAGATTTGCTGGAAGGTGTGAGAAGTGGGGTGCTTTATTGTGCTCTCTCCTGTCGCTTCTTTGTTTAGTGCCATTATATCGCCAGTGTTGGGTGAATGTGGTGAGTGCGATATGAGTTTGTCGACTTCCCGAGCTGGCTTGAGCTCACTTCCGGCGAGGTGATTGCAGAAACTTCTCATCAGTCTTGGTGCACGGTGATTGGGGGGGAGGGGGGGGATGGTTTGCACACTTTTTGAAGGGAGGTAGGGGTGGAGGGAGATGCTGATTTAACCCATTTCACCACCACCACCCTTTTCTTGACATCACCATCCAATAGTCGCATTGCGGCATGTAAAGCAGAATGGACAGCTGGTAAATGGAGGTGGGATAGAGACAGAGGTGGCTAGAACTGACTGGTCTGCCCTGAATGACAAAGTGCCTTTTAAAAAAGTATGATTTTTTGTCATAAAAAATGGGATGGTTGAACATTCACTGCAATTACAATCTGCTGAGCATAATCTACTGAAAATTCCTATTGCACAGTCGGAAGCAGATCTTGTTTACGAAGTGTGCTAGCAGTACACGTCTAGGATCTGTCAGTTTTAAGTGACCTCAACAACTTCTCGTGCACGAATTATGGGTTTTCAGTTAACACGTCAGCCGGTATCATTCATTTTCATAGGAAGCATCAACAAACCACTTTCTTTGCATCTTTTAGTGTTATTAAATACTTGATGTTGCAATTATTCCACTAGATGGCTTGCTAGTATAGAGTCTTGATTCACAGTGCCACTTCCCTCTCCTTGGATCATCTGAATTAGACGGGTTCATGAAGTGTTTACCACGTCGATTATCGTTTCAAGAAAAGCACCACGGTGGTAGTTTTGGTCTAGCGAACTTGAAAGGCATGTAAGCTAATCTGCTATTTTGGTAAGTGTGTTGTGGTTTGTAACAGAAATTAAAAATGACGCACGAAGACGACATTGAAGCTGCTTGCAGAGTCACATTATCGTCGTGATGTGCAGGTAGTGAAGGTTTGAGGAAAAACCAAAGCCATCTTGGGTTCAAGTGGGCCCGCCGTTATTTCCGAACCCGATCCTTGATTCCAGATCTACCCTTCTCTTCCATCAGTGGAAGCACAGACCACTGGTTGGTCGTCTTAAGTGTTATTCACCTCTCAGAGTGGGTTATTTTAAAAGCCAGTTTTTGACGGTCACTTGAAAAAGCCATGGTTAGACTAAAGTGCCATGACAAAAGTGATTTCGTTTCACTTAAAGGAGGATGCTAAATATTTAGCAGCATTTGTAATTTGTGAGTAGCGCCAATCGTACTTCGTGCCTCCAAATTTTTGTAAGCCTCTAGCCACAGGCAACATTTTGTTGCTTTTGTTTTTGTTGTTAAGTGGTATAAAGGCAACCCAAACTCCTCACTTCTTGTGCAATCATACACGCGGCCTTTAACCTTTACGCTATTTACCAGAGAAGGCAAAGAACGATTTCATTCTAATTCATGCATAGCATTTACGCATGCCATTTTCAAACAGAAGAGTAATTTACACACTATTAAAAGCATAAAATAACTTTTGATGGTATGCCTACCTGGATTAAAGTTGAGTCGACTTGACACAACCCAAAGGTGTCACTTAGGCAACTGCCAACCGCCGAAATAGCAGTGGGCAAATGGAGTGGTTGCCACGTAAGGCACAAGCAGCGTTTCCGATATGCTTTACTGTCACAGTAAATAAGAGATGTTAATGCTCGTGCCGATGTTACCCATTAAATAAACATTCCCACTACCAACTTACTCATTCTATGGTTGTGGAAGTATTCCAACTCCAAACACATGGCATGACTAGGAGGAAAGTAGTATAAGCAATGTGAAAAGACCTCAATGCTACCGCCATGAAGGCTTAATCACTGAAGATGATAAAATATACACAGACACCTTTTGCACTTTCAGCTGGCCTCGCAACACCTTATCCCAGCAATATGGGAGGCGGCATTCTGCTACTATGTGGCGCAATATCTCTCCCCAGGTTGGCTGAGGAGCACGGTGTCCTTACCGTCGCGTGTTCAGGCCGTCGAGCGTCGTCGCACCAGCCGCATGCGCAGCGTAGATGGCAACAGCAATAGCAGCACCACCGACTCCCCCTCCGACGTTTTCAATTCGCCCCTCCAGAGACCACGTCAGCTCTATCCAGTGAACGCTGCCGTCCCTGATATTGGTGACAATTACGATCCTGATTTTGAGAATCTGCCCATGCTCTCGGCATTGCGAGACAAGGTTGCTGTGGAGGCTGAGGCTGTAATGAACCAGGCAGTCCAAATGTCCCTCAAAGTGAGTTTCAGCATCAGGCTCTGAGAAGGAGACGCCTTCTCAGAGCCTGAAGAACAGTTGCCATGACGGAATACCAGATCCATGTAAGGTCAAATATGGTGCAACCCTTGAGTGGTTCACATTAGGTATTATTAAGAGTACTAGTCAGAAAGAAACTTTACTGCAAGCGCAGAGGAGAGCTGGGGGCTATTAGGATGGGTGAATTTGGCCCATCCCCAAACTACCTGTGTAGTGTCTGATTGACGAAAAACGAGGACGATTTGTATAGCCAAACTGAAGCTAAAACCGAAAGATACTGTTTCGACACTATTTATTAGACGTTTTTCGCTTCTCAACCGATGTTGTGTGCGAGACCAAAAATCCGTGGATGTGAGAATCCACACAAGGGTCCATCACTGTGTCATTGGTTATTATATGCCTACGTTTCGGTGAACGAAGAATGAAACCACGAGAAGATGGTACTAATCACCTCTTGCTGGTGGATTATGCATTTGGTAAGAGTCCATCAAAATCTCGTACTCGTTGAATGCTGCCATATTTATCAGAATAAAACACCTTTAATCCTGGACTTGTGTTATGTTTTCCATTTGAGCATTTGAGGCGTCGAGCTTCCCAATTTTTTCCCCACTTAAAACGTTTCCACTGAATATATTGCATTTCTCCATTTCCTTTGGCTGCATATTGCAAGACGATCACGTTGGGACCACTAGGACAATAAATCTCCAAGAACGAGAGCCGCTCATCTTCCGCTTGTGGTCAATCTGAACTCAAAAGACAGAAAAGGCGAGACGTGCCCTGACGCCGCATGAGACGGACATTCCCTCACTTCACCACGCTCTGGGGTCATGACAACGCTTGTGTTTACGTTTAATCGGGCATGTGAAGGGGATTCATGTGTGGGCATGATTGGTGAATCACCAAGCCCAAATATGCTGTGGCAACTGGGACGTTTTCCGCGGTTGGCATGATGCCAGGGTTAAGTGCCTGCCTGTAGAATGACAGGTGAAGGAGACGGATTGTCACTTACCTTTTCTCTTTTGCCTGCAATCGCGCTGTGAGAGGCTGGAAAGGAAACAGTCTTAAAAGGATGCGTGTTTAAGGTAACACTTACCATTAGAGGCTGACAGACTAACTCCGGCCCGTCAGAGTAGATAGTACTCTTCCATCTGCTATAAACTGTAGAGGAGTTTCATAAGATTTGTAGAGTTTAGGTTTGCCTTCTGAGGTGTCAAGTTGTGACAAATGTGGGGAGATCTTTAATAACAGATTAAATGTGATTGACTGAAGTGCTCTAGGTCATTGTATTTCATTTGCTTATTGAAATGATGGCAGAGTACTCAATTTTCATTTTGATTGAATCAACATTACTTAAGTTCGATCTCCGCAGAGCTCTTGTCAAAAACCAATGACGTTGCGGCGTCGCTGATCACACCCGTTTGGGTGTTAATACCAGTGAGGCATTTAGCTATCATTTGAAATGCCAACGAGAGACTCGAATTGGAGGATATTGTTCCATCATATATTTACGATTTGAGTCATTCTGTCACCTAAAAGGCCAGTTCGTAGCTTTGAGGTTTAGCACCGAAAGCTAGAATCTGGGTGTGCTAATCCAGCTTCAAAGAGGTAACTTAGCTCCAGCTAGTCCTACATGTGACAAACAAGAGAAAACATGTTTTGGATGGGTTCAGCAGTCAAACTCTTTGACAGAATGCTCGCCTTAAAGGCTCCTGCCAAACACGCATAATACGTTCTGGGGATACAGTAGCACTTCAGCTACACTAAACTTCAAGGTGGAAGGTTCCGGAATCGTCAATGGGCTTAATGCCTCTGGTGGACCATAATTTATTTATGAAGGTCTCGTGTTGGGAAATACAAGAACCACAAATTCACACGGTACGTTAATGAAATACCTCCCAATGTAACAAGAAGTGAATTTTATTTTTATGATCAGTTAAAAGGGCGCACTTGGAGCTAATTATTCCCACATTGCTATCAGTGGTGTGAAGAGGAAGAAGCCTAGCAGGTAATTTTCTCGTGTGTGCCATGTTTTAGTCATTTCATGGAGAATTAAAAAACTGTAGTCTACCCCTCTAAAAACCCACTTCAAGTTGTATTCAAGGAGAAACGGTTTTCATCATGCAGGCTTATGCGTGCGTTTGTACGTGTTATTATGCGTGATATCTATCTATCTATCTATCTAGAACGCTCATTACAACACCTTTTACGGAGGTAATCTACAGATTGACGGCAAGAACACCTTCGCACCTAATCCTTTATGATCTTCATGTTAATGCATAAAATCTTCTTCCTGATAGCTATTAAACAGGGCTCATAAAATGTATATTGACGGCTCAAATTCATTGAATAACACCTCAGAGTTGAGTGAAGTGCCTTGCTTTTGCATCACCAAAAAGTGAAGTCGCATGACAATCGGCAACCTCTAATAACACGTAGAATAGGTGAGGTATGAATATGCGAGACTCTGATTGAGAATGGTTATGTGATTCTCATTTATTTCATAGTCTAAGAAGTGTCACCACAAAATCTAGACACACTGTACACTCAGGTAACATTTGACACAACCGACGTGAATTTCACTATTTTATAAGTCTAGCACTCATTTCGACACACAGACATCTTTTTCAAGCCCATATTTAGTAAGACAATGAAACATCTTGGTACAATAAGCCATGGCCAGATTTTCTGTTCTAAAAGTATTACATTTCAAAGAGTAGAAGCTACTGCAGTTATACATTTGTCCTCGATTGACTCGAATATTCATCTTAGCAAGCGGTTTAAGCAAATGATCTTGGTCCAAACGAAATCAAGTGATTTACGCTGCCATGGCGACAGTCTTAGTAGGCCCACAGGGAGTCACTTGGATGGAACATCAATGAGATCAATCGGATCGTCTTCGCATGTTATTTTTAATTGGCGTCTGCAAGAAACTCTCCTAAGGTGTGTTTAAAATCGCATTATCAGCAAAAGAGCGCGTTCTTTTGGCCAAAGCAGCACACGGTCATCTTTAAAGTGATTTCTATTGAAAGTGTAAACGTTAAATACACTCTTATAGGTTACCTCAAGAGGGGTGACCAAGCTCTGTCGCCTCTTCAGTGGCCATCCAGGCAACGAAACAGAGCAGCAGATTCGTGAATTGCAGGCAGCTCTCTTTGACAAGTTGGATTGCACGGAAGACGCAATCGCTCAGGTGCTAACTACACGAAGCCAACACTACGAGTTGTCCTCGGGTGGGACGCCAGCAATTCGGCTAACCCAGGCTCAGCCGTACAACGGTCGTGACACCAGCAGAGGAAGGAGACCGACGGCGACGGCGAAGTTGGAGAAGGATGGAGGTGATAGTAGTAGGGACTCCTCGTTACGACGGAATGACTCCAGTGTGATTGACTCGGAGGAGGAGGCAACTTCACCCTCAGGGTTCAGCTCGCTCCATGGCGACGATGAGATCCACTCGACTCCGGGAGAGGAAGAGGATACGGGATTTGGGAGCAGCGCCACTGGAGGCTCAACAAAGAGTGCGCAGCAGCGAATGGAGAGTGTTTTCTTCTGTCGACTTCTTGTCGGACTTTCTAAACGCATTATTGAGGAGTTTGTCGAAAATCGTAAGTGGAAATTTGTGCCATTTTAAAGATTCATCTAGCCTCAGTCAGGCCTCTCTTAGAAGTACTAGTACCCATGTCTGGATCTCAGCTGGCACATTTAAGAGTAACTTCATTTGTGCGTATTTCTTCTAAAATTGACAAGATAATGCATCTCGCCTGGGTTCTCAGCTATCTGCTGGCGCAACCATTTCACCAACCTCTAGCATCCTTTCTTTCCCATGGAATTGCGTAAATCCTCCTAACCTCTGTATTTTATATCCATTTGCGCATTCTCATGATTGCCTTGTTGACTGAAGGCTATCAGACAGCTATCTAATTCGTGTCCTAGTGAGAGACAGCCTTAGATATATGCGACCCCTTTTTTTCGCCGGAGGTCGGCGTCACCACCACCTAGTGGGTTTCTCATCCGTTTACTTTAGCTATTTGCATCTAATCGTGCCAAAGAGTGAGGATAATCACACTTTGGCACACCTTTTATGGACTGCGGTTAAAACTAAACGACCCTTCTCTTAGCACAAATCTGCAACCCCAACTTGTGAAGTTATCTCAACTCCACGAATGTATCAACAGGCTCAATATTCATTTACTCTCGCAACCAACTTATTGACTCTTTAAAAAGTAGGACATTTTAGAGCCATTTTTTTTTCAATAAATTTTGCCTTCATCGCGAAAAGTGAGTCTAAACAATGTGAAGGCACTAACTAAGGAAAGCGAGGAGAAATAATAGGATTGCAGATGAAACTGGTCAGCAAGCGTAGACCTTCTGGCATTCGCCCATACCTTGGCTATTGATGTGAATGTTATAAAAATTGAATTGTTTTTGGATTTAAGTAATAAATCCACAGCTTTAGGACACAGAGTTTGGCAAGCGTACCACTGTAAGGATTTTTCTCCTGATCAGCAGGTCATTTTCGAATGGTTGGATGTCAAACTGACTGAAAACTTGTGTTCCACATCCTCTTTGACAATCTCTTATTGTAGGTGCATTGGTGATAAATTGGGAGACGGGAACACAGGTATTGAATCTGACAAAGGCACTAAGCAAGTGGATGCACAACGCAGGAGTGCAGAATCACAAGGAGGCTCTGCAGCTCCTTTACGACTTTGCTAGGCTGATGGCTACTCCGAGGCAAGAACTTTTCAATGTAGGCGCGTCAGCCCAATTATCATCCCTTAACCAAAATTTGCCTTTTTTACCAATACTTTCTAGACTATGGTGCCAGAGGAGAATCGACCACAAGGGTTCGTAAAAAACACATGTTTAGAACCCTAAAACGTGTAGTCACTTTCAGACCGAGGACATCTCACATCTATTCTGACGTTCTAAACTCCACCAGTCCCTTTGCGAGAGGTTGCGATTCAAGCAGACATTCTAAACAGGCATAGATGCAATGGCACAAATGTGTGACGCACGGGGTTAGATTAGAAAATCTTCTTGTAACCTAAGCTTCGAAGCTGATTACTCACAGGAGTTGAACACTTACTTCTAAGACATTCACCTCCCTAAGCAGAGTCAATTATTTAGTGGCATGAAGTTACTATCCAAGAGATCTTATTACCACCTGCATAACAAGTCAGCTGTGCGGAGAATCATGAGCTGCTCACAGGAGTGAAGACACGGCTTAGAACTCAACTTTGGGGGTGTAGTTGCATGTGACTGTGAGGATTTTTGGGAACTCAATAATGCATTTAAGCCACCGCACGCAAATAGGCTAGCCTACTCTCTGTCTTCCGGATTAATTATGGAGGGAACTACCGCTTACCAAGGGATTTTGTTTTTGGAAGTTACTGAGTTTCTCACGGGAGGTCTTTGTGAAAGTCTTATGCGAACCCCCCTTCACAGCATCACAAGATTCCGACCTGATTGTGTGCTAGATTGAACCGGATGTGATTTTGTACTCATTGTTGAGTGGGTTGTTTTGAAGAGTTGTGAAGATCCCATCTTTGATGAATGTTTTGAAGCAGGATAGCAAACTCTGGAGGACCCCCTTTGCAAAGAAGAAGGATTAATGAGGAGTTGAAGTTACTTTGGAACACAATCAACAATTTAAACGACCTACTTTCCCCATGGTTAATTTTATGAGTCTAAATGTGTCACGGCTGGCGTAGTAGAGTCTCTGATTTTGATGATGAGTACAACTAGGGGTTTGGTATCACGCAGTGACTTAATGTGCGTCTAAAGTGCCAACATGTCGGGAGTTTCATATGCACTTTCCTGAAAAGCATGGAAACACCCATGAGAAATCCCTACACGTTTCAATCCACTCAGAATCTACCAAATGTTCTAGCAACCTATGGAGACTATATGTACTCTATTTAGATGTCGTGGCAGCAGATTCGATCTAAACAACCTACCCTATCTCCGGTGTTGCTCTACTTCCTCTTGAACAACTACGAAAACGGCAGAGGAATGCAAAGTGCCCGCGGGTGGTTTACTAACGATGAGAATGCGTTACGACAAAACCGTGGGTTATTTGTCAGTTGCACACATTTCACCCACAAACAGTGGTAGTATTTTGAGCATTTTTTAACATATTGCAGCAATTGACATCATCAACGAATATGCAAAGTATTGGCAAGAAACCGAACAACTTTGCACGCCATCTAAGCTTCAGAGAGCGGAAATGGCCCATCGACCTCCTGACCTAGCTACACTTTTCAGCACTGTGCGAGTAAAGATGGCAGTCGAGTCGTTCGACCGGGCGCTAGGTAAATATGTATTCTTTAAGTTTTTGCGAATGTGAGATGTACTACAATGTGCTTTTTATGTTAGCCCTACTGAAGCAAAACAAGTAGACAATAAAGTTGTTGGGAATTTTTTTCCTGTTTTGATTTGTCACAAATTTTCATCCAAATACAATCATTTTTTTTTCTAAGTCGAGCAACACCAAGCCTTCAGGTGGAGTGCCCTATTGAAGAGCTATCGGCCACCGGCCTCAGTGCTGAAAGACAGCGGGTCGGTGTGCAGTTCAGGCATCCGAGTGAATAACTCGCGATTGGGCAGTCTATTACCCGACCTGATTCGCATGAAGCAGCACGGTGGCAGCGATTCTAGCGATGTTCGCGACTTTGCTGAACTTAACACGGAGGTTAATGGATCCAAATCAAATGCATCAGACACACTCGGGATTCCCCAGCCGACTCTATCTTCTGGGGGACCCAGTCGTTCCATTTTGGTTGGTGGTTTTTTCACGAGCCTGATATGCTCTTTAAGATTTGGCACAATTTAAAGTACAATATCAGCTACATAAACGTGTAAGGATAGGCGTTATGAATTGATTTGATGGTCTAGACGGATTTAAAACTATCGGGTATGTTTGCATGCCTAGGCGGGTCGAAGTTACAACTACCGACGAGCAACAGCCTCCGAATTAGGTGGAGTAAGACGAACGGACGTGCAGCAGGTAGTTTCGGTTCCCGGCGGTGGTTTTCGTTCTCGTGCCGGGGTTTACGAACTCGGTGCCTCCTCACCGCGCTTGCAGGATTGGGGCATTTCCGGCACCATGTCGGTGCCGAGGGGGCGTAACTGCGCTCGCCGCAGTGCTCTCCGCAGTGCCGGACTCTTTGGCTCTAGCACCAATGTATCACAGTCTTTAGATCCCCTTAGAAGATCCCAAGAGGCCCAAAAGATCCATGAGGACTGGTCCGAATTCAAGAAAGGCCTTTCCCATCCCACCACACCATCCACCATCGAACCCGATGCAGAGACCTTAAACGGCAGTCTTTCCGTCTACCCCGCCGCTATGATGACCCAGTCGGGCCATGACCTCAGTACTTTCCCCCACAGAAGGCGCGAGGATAGTCTCTCCTCCTTTATGGACTGGAATTTGCGCAAGTCACAACAAAGTCTCATCAGTGTGGACATGGATAGACCGATTGTCACTTCTGTGATAAATGTGCAACTGGAGAAGGTCGCCAATGAAACCTATGGACTGAAATTCGTTGAGGGGCATGTAAGTGCTTCCCTTAAATGATTTTTTTTTCTACTGTGAGGAAGCAGTGCATCAAAATTCATTGTAATGAAGCACCACCTTTATCGACAATTCCTTTCTCACATCATGCGTGAGAAGATACCCTGAATACATGTCGAAGTGCATACACACACTTTCCTGTCTATCGAGAGCTCAAAAATTCCTCGTATATCGCCATCCACTGATCGTGTGATTTTAAGGAAAATAAACAAAAAAGTCACATAATAGTTACCTATTTTATTTAAAAAACCATCAATATCCTTAAAGTATATCGACAAAGCCAGCAGTTGATATAATGATGGCCAATTATGACAGCTGCCTAGAAGGCGCTTCAAATCACAAAGGAAAAGTGTAGAGTAAGCGTTGCCTTGTTGGTTTTAGATGACACGATTTAGTCAACTGGGAGTCTACGTGAAGACCATCACACCGGACACTCCAGCTTCGCGTGCGGATATCCAGTTGGGAGACCGAATACTCGCCATCAACGGAAAAGATGTTACCGGAATGACGTTCAAAGAGTAAGTTTTGATTGCCTCAGCCTAGCACTTAGTTGATTGGCCCCCTCGACCTCAGCAGAATTACCTCACTTCCTGAGTCGGTGAGACGACTCTTGGTCGATGAATTATTAATACTAATGCTATTTGCACTTCGCAATAGGTCAGGCGAAATTTGTTTCAGCTAACTCAGTTATATGACCGCATGATGGGTGATACTAAACAACCTTGATGGCACTCTTGAAATAGGCCTCTTTCAGTCACTCACAAATAAAAAGAAGATCAAATGCTTCAGGTTTCTCCCTTTAGTGTAAGGAGAAGCTAATGCAGAAACGGGGTTAGTTCAAATTGAACAGGGACTTGGGAGTTTATGTAGCATAACACACTTCAAGTGTTAAGACCTGGGTTTTCTTTTTCTCGTTTCAATGCTGAAGGATTCAAGGGTCCATCTTAACCACTCTACAACAGTCAGTCTGTCGCTGTCCTTTCTGACATTGGAATGATCGCATTTATGCTTCATGAGGGTAGACGATCCGTCTTTTGTCCAACAGCCCTTGCTAATTTTTCACAGAAATGACTGCTGTACCGTGGATTGGGGGTTGATATGGCCAATATCGTTCACTGAAAAATCGTTTTTGACAACTTTCTTCGAGGCGTTTTTGTGTCCCGAGAAAATGCATAATTTAGGTGGAGAATGTCAAAGCCGTCGACCAATGACCGCAGAAGAAGACGTGACTGGCGGTTGTGAGTATGGTAGAAACTGCCTTGAAACCACCGAGCTGCTGCTGCGTTGATTGCTCAAAACTTCCGTTTGATCAACAGTTCTGCTGGTGATTGGCTTTTTTCGTACAGAATCGTTCCAAGTTATGCGGTGTGCTAGTAAAAATAATTGCAAGATATCGTCAATCGCACCCTCCCCCCCGTGACCTCCCCTAGCGCTCTCGTGAATTTGTCAACAATTTTTTTCTATTGTCCGTTAAATTGGGGGTGAAACGCCACAAAACAAATATGGGTACTAGCGTGATGCAACAAAAGCCAAGTCATGGAATGCATTTGTAGAGAGATGTGTTTTGTTCTCGGTAAACGACGTCTTCTTTAAAAGTCCTTTTTGAATGACAATTCGACGCAAGACTTGTAAGGCTTTGATGGCCACAATAAGGCACGGAGGTGCTATCTCCTGCCCCTTTTGGGAGACATCTACCAGGAGGAGGTGTGCGATGCCATCGATTGGATCGGCAAAGTCAAAGTGGGGCTGTGATCAGGGTCTTTTTGTCTAAGTTCAAGATGCTTATGCTGATTTCGGAGGATTCTTTACTGGCTGCGGTAACCTGTCAGACGATTGCTGCCGACTCATGGGTGGATATGGTGGTGATATGCATTTGACTGCCGCTCATTGGAGCGTCAGTTGGATTTCGACGGACTGAGTTCCCGTGTAGTGATATGGTGGGGTTGACAAGTTTGCCTGAGTCGGTGAAGGACTGTAAATCTTAAACGATTACGGACATTTTAACTGGTCTTCGGTCATTTTCTGCAGGCTAAAGCGTCTGCACCAACGGTTGACACATCCTGTATCGGTCACGTAGTCCCCATCGCTGCATTTTGTTAACTTCAGGCAATTGTAATGTAAACTGAACAGCAACGACTGCTCACAGAAAATGCCCTTCAGTGATAATACAGTCTCGTCAAAGTTTGGATCCTCTGGAGCCTTGGGCTGAATGAAGTTTGCATACTTTTGGAGTTCAACTATGTGGAGCTTCCGTAATGAAAGTCGGACTTTCATCAGTGGCAGCAAACTCAAGCTTCGAATGATCAAATGTGGATAACTGTGGACTCAATTTACTTATTCCACTTTTGATCGTCCTGAGCGTTAGTTACGGTCAGCGCGTATGTGAACTCCTACTACCGGTCGGTCTCAATACCTCTTGCCTGCATTCAGAGCTAAGCGGTGGCTTGGAGAGACATCCCATTGCATTTTCAACTTCCTCCAAGTAGACGGTATCGATGACTCGGGTCTTTGCGGGACTGTTGTGTCCAGCGTCTGTGTCTTTCGTTCGAACATATTGGGGGCAGGATGGATCAGTCGGAGGCTGGTTTTCACTGGCCGACTGAGAAGTAGGGTCAACAGGTAGACGTGGTGTTTGAAAGGCGTTTAGCATTACATCCGTTAGCTGTACACCATATTGGATCTCTATGGCGCAATTTTGTGTTCACATTTACTATTTGTTACTGTCAACGCTGTCCTTGTTTGTTCGCGATTCTATGTGAAATTGGCGGGATGCTCTCAGGAGCGGTGGCTTAAACAACGAAGCACGATTGCCATACCGCCAAGCAGCCTTCAGTAAAACGCAATGATTCACTATGGCAGAACACTTGTTTGAAGTCACCGTTAGATGAGCAAAGTGGCTTTTGATTCCTCACAAGGCGCGTCGACTGAATTGAAACGTTGTCCTGATTTGGCACAAATTGAACTTCAACAGTAATGGTTAGAAAGTTTCAGATAGTATGGGAAAAGTGGAAGGTTGACGCAAACCTTTTGACGATTGCCACAGGCTATGCGTAGGGCACGCCAGGAAATCATACCTGACTGCTGATGCCGCTGATTGACGCCTGGCCCAGGCGCATTCGTTCGAGATAGTCAAGACCCAGTAGGTTTAGATTGTTCCATTGCATGACATGCTGCACTTATGAGAGCATTATCGCTCCGGTAGCATCGCCTCTTAAACCTGTGAAATTAAAGGTCTTGCTTAGACTCAAATGGCCTCCGAACAATTTGCACATCAGACATTATTGCTAGAGACATTGCTTATAAGTTTTGTGCACAAAACTTCCTCTAATCTCGAGAGGCTCCAAATTCCCTGTTTTTACCCTAGAACTTGTGATCTTCTGAGGGACTGCGTCTCACGAGTGACACTGACAATTCAACGAGGCCTCGTTGAGAATCCAAACGACCTCCTCTATACATGAGATTGTCGAATTTGCCGAATTCGCTGCTGATTTACTGACTCCATCTGTCAACCTACGTCTTTCGTGTATTTTTTTTGTGTTTGCTCCCACCATATATTCTCTTCTTGTCACACTCTCTTCTCTTGGCACATTACACTGCATGTTGGAAGGTAAAGCGACTGCCCCCCCTTTCCCCTCCTACCACCCTCTAACCCATTGCTTCATTTCGAGGCAGGATTTCAATGATTTGCTTTAAAATTTCATTTTTGAATGCCTGAATACCTGCATGCTTTATCTTACACATAGTTTGCAGAGTGAGTGGTCAAAAAGAAATCGCCAGGAATGCTTGCCCAAACCTTCCCAATTATGGAGGTGCTCTCCAGGGCATTCGCTGCTGCAATAAAACGATATAGACAAGGATCTCGGGTTGCCTATCAAAAGTAGTTTAATGTGGGAACCCACCTAGAAAGTGCATAGCAGTGGAAAAAAAAGGTCATGCAAATTTTGTTACAGATCGTGCGATAGTGGTCGGTGAAACGGCTGAAACAAATTGCCATCACCGCCATTAAAGAACCACACATGCGTGAATTTTCAGGATCATTGTGCTGAAATTACGTCGTTTTACGAAACCTAAAAATGATATTATGAATTCAGAGATCATCACTAGCGTTTGCGATTCTTCTTTTTGGTAGTTCGTGATGCGTACTTGTGCCAATTTGTGTCGCTAGCACTTTGGTTGAGTTGAAACACTGAAGTAGGTGTAGGTCATTCTTGGTTTTGTGAGTAGTAGTTAAGTTGATAAATAAAAGTTAACAAAGCTGGTGAAATTATCGCAGAATGGCCTTAAATGCATCATTCCGATAAGGGTGGAATGGACTCAGTGCTATTATTTACGAGATTCTATGGTTTAGAGCAGCTACTTGATCTCACAAAACCGGGCAGTAGAACATTAGGACAGACGGCGAACTGACAGTCAGGTGAGCAGGTCGATCTTACGGGATAGCAGTAGATCCAGAAGACCACGGAGCCAGTGTTCCTATGTAAAAAGCATTGGTAGAAAAGAAAACTGGATATTTACAGATACTTCACGCATGTATAACTTGTAGCTTCAGCAAACATGATTGTTGTATCCCTAAACAACAAGAGGGGTATTCCATCGATTTAAGTTGTTTTGGTCTCACGTGACACCAGATTTTTGTCACTTCATGCTTAAGCCAGCTTTGATGGCGCCACTTCCAGCGTGAAGCAGTCTAATTGTTTTCACTATGAGGTGTGGGTGGAGAGCCACTGTTAGGTTCTTTCAGTGGCTGCTGTCATGCGTGCAAATTATCAGTCGCCCACTCACCAGCGACCTTCATTCGATCATGTGACGAGAGCCGCTTTCGAATTCCAAGCCAAACATTTTCTGTTCTCATAAATAATTTAATGTATTATCCCATGATCCTTTAAAATTAGAGCCTTTCTTGCTTTATTTTTTTTAACAATTAATGAAGGGTGTTGATTAATGTTGCATGTTATATAGAATCTTTGTACAGAAAATCTCTTGAAGCAACATTAATGAATCGCTCGATTGTTTGCACCGATTTGGTGTGGACAGGTGGCTTGATTTTGCATTAAACGCCTTCACCGAGCATCACTCACCCTCTTCTCAAGAATGGGGAACTTGCTAGATAAAACATCATACACGGGCATATATGAGCTGGAGGGCATGTGATGGGTAAAAGAAATTGAGGTTTTGGAGTCTGCAAAAATATAACCTTCGGTTGTGTCAATCAATTTTTTCATGGGTCCTAATTGTGCTTGTTGAGGAGAGAAACGATGAGCCTGTTTAAAGAAAAGGTTTTCCTCAAAGTTAGTGCGTAGAGTGAGTGACCTGCAGAATCGCTCTAGTCTCGACTTTCATAGACTAATGGAAAGATCTGGTTCCCAGTCCCCCAGTTAAAATATCCGGTCATCAATTCTACTGGAATGCAACATTCCGAGAAGAAGCTCAAGGGTTTTGTGTTACCTGTGCGCTTACGTTTAGCACTTGATAGTTCGATTACCTCCAAAAGCCATTTGCTTGTAACGTACCCCAAAATGAAAGTTTTCCGATTTATTCACTTTTTGCACCTAACGTGGCTATTATGCATTGAAATTTGTGGGCTCTTTGATTGTCATCACAATCATTTAGCAGTTATTTATCGACATTACAAACCCTGTTATGGTGTCCATTCGTTCGATTTTGACACATTTGATGTGAATTTGAGTGTGGAGACAATTTATTGACAACAACGAAATAGCCCAAGCCTGCTGTCAGCGGAGTACGATTTGGTAGAATTTCTGTGCATTTTGGTGCAATGCTATTAAACGTCTGACTCTCATAAGTGTATGAAGTCGCAGACGGATTGTGAAAAATTGTTTTTTAAGAAAAAAATCCAAAAAAGTTATTACATCGCGAAAGTTCGGTTGTAAAAGCGCATAAAATAGATGCCTTCGTAGATTGATTGAACCTTCGCAGATGGGTAGAATTAGCAACCGATTCCTCTGTTTTGAGCGCCTCCTCTTTGATCTTATTGCCGATTTTTGAAAACTGTGGTGGAGATCGTTCCGTAGAACGATCGAAATAGTGGCTGATCAACAGACGTCTGCGAATCGTATTCTTCATAGCCTTCACCCTTCCCTCCACGAGTTCGTAGACAGATCAGTATCACAAGGAGAATCAGAAGCAATGCACTGGCAGCCCAACCCACCCAAAATGAAGGCCCAAATTTCTCCTAAAAGAGACACCATCAAATAAGGGTGTTTTCAAGTGAATGAGAATGTAATCACACAAATCATTAAACATAACCAGAGAACTGAATCTCTCGCGTCTCCAACTTTTTTTCCCCAATAATATGCACTTTTAGGTATTAGAGCATCCCTTTGATGAATACGCTTTCGATATTCACCTGCCTACAGGTAGGTAAGACCACTCACCTCCTTCTTCTTCATTAAAATCCACAGAGCCATCGCGACAATATTGGCAATCACTGCAAAGAAAAGTGAAAATTTCCACTAAACCGCTTATCTTGTACAGTCAAATCGTAAATGTGGCCTAATGAAAGAGCTGTATAATCACAAACTACCTTATTCAAGTAAAACACAGGGAGACAACTATGCTGATCAATCTGCTCCTTAGATTAATTCGCATTACTTTGCCAGTAAACACTCTGCCAGTTTCATAGATGTCATAAAACAAATTTTTGAGGACAATTCATAGCCTCTAAAGCCTTGGTCTTTCATTTGCTGACTCCGTTAAGGAAGTCAACTAGTCATAACATTTAACAGTGTAGCAGTAATTGTGCTAACATTTTAGTTTCTGCGCGTGCCACGCTACATCGAAGGAGAAACTCACGTGCCAAGACGTCGAGAAGAATGTAGGCCAACGTAAAACGGTACATGGAGTGTGAGCAGGAGGAGGAGGCGCTGCAACTGCAGCAACTCATTATGACCGCAATCACCGTCATGATTGCGACAATACAGCCAGCTGCGCTTGCAGCGCTTAACGAAATTAAGAAATACTTCTCCGACTCTGAAATTAGAAGAATACGCATTGAGGTTATTTGTACCTACCAATCTTCTCGAAACTTATCCGTATTTGTGAGAAAAACATCAATGCGGGGTGATACTACTTCAACTGCTTTGGGGGTGACTAACTTTAGAGTGCTATTATTCGCACCAAAGTGTGAAAGATTGGTCTACCATTCCGGAGCAGCGGTAGGCAGTTCCATGAGAGCATTCCCAATGGCCGCGTTTACCCTTTTGCCTTAGCCCTTATCGTGGATGGCACAGCCCACTAACCCTTCGGATATTTTGAAGGGGTATTAAGTCTTAGAGGTAAGGAAAATTAGGGACTAAACTTACTTTGAGTTGTAATTGCGAAATCACACTTTCCCTTTGCCGATAAGCTAGGACCTAAAACACAAGCACACCGTTAATCAACATCACCTCCCATATCGGGTGGCTTTAGACATCATGATCAAGAAATTTTAGTATTTATTGATTGGGATTTCGTGTTAAACAGGTAAAATGGGTCTAGGCCTAAACTTGTGACATTTCGGGTAGACTTCAATTCATGAAAAAAAATGAAGATGGACATGGATAAACAAGGCTGGAATCGCACGAGACTTAGAGCGGGTTGGGGACTCACATGAGGAGCATTCGAATGTAATGCCGTGACACTTTTTTTCCTCCTCTAACATCCATGGGCCTAAAATTTCGACACCCAGAGCGATCAGTGCAAGGATTGAGAAGAGGTCTAGGAAGAATAGCGTGCACCGCCTGTGAAACGTCATGATGGAGAGAGTGAAGTTGTGGAAATCATATCGACGGCGTGGCAAAACCGTGTATTAATGGGTTGAGCGCCTTGGTGACCTTGCTTGTTGACCAATTGGAAGGATGCCTCACGAATTGCGGGTGGGGAGCGCACATTAGCACGTGAAATTAGGTCCAGCTCTCCTGGCATGGTGAAAGATAACCACTGCAAATAAGGTGAGCAGCACCTATGCATTGGTGTGGAGCTGATGCACGATAAGGAACGCTAATATTTTATTCGTTAAAGCTTAACTCACATGACTTTCAACTGCAGTGGAGGATGCGAAATGTGTGAATCAGTGACTTGCAAAGTGTCATCATGTCTTTAGAATTCCGTTTATTAACTAGACACTCAAAGTAATAATGTAGTTTTCAGAAAAAAAAACAAATGATTCTACGAACTATTACTAAGGATTTAGTCCCTATACCTTGATGGTACTTCTTTTTGCTTGAATTGCTGTAGCTTGCTCTAGACATAAACCAGCAACTAAGAGCCTTTATTCGCTCCCTACCCGTCGACTACTTTGATGTCTTAACGTTCTTCTTATGCCTTTTGAGAGCTCATCAGGTTTTTTTCGCCAAAATCGCAAACCCTACGCCGATTTTAGGATGACGTGAGACGTTACAATTTGAACTTATGTGACGTGAAGAGAACGAAAGCCAGACAGTTAAAACATGTCAGTCTGGCGGCGTCAGGGTGAGAGCGGGTGGTGCTGACTTTGCAAGTTGAAGGTTTGTCTACAATAACCCAGCCGTGTAAAACCCTTACTCTCAGTTTCAGTTTGGCGTAGATGATGGCAATTACAGAATTTCGAGAATTTATTAGCCAGTGCCCTCCATTTGCTGTTTCGAGAAAAGTTCCGATGCACAACTTACAGCCTTACACACACCCAAGTAAACTCACTCGCTTTGAAATGCTAAAATCCTACTTAAAATTACCAGAAATTAATGATGATCAATGCAAACATGTAGTTGCAAATCAAGGAACAAGTAAGAGCCTGTAATGCTCTGTGGTTACGCGGGTACTTAAGAGCGCCCCTGTTCCTTCATGGTCTCCTGACGATTATGGGATGGTGATGTCAAGAAAAGGGTGGTGGTGGTGGTGGTGGAATGGGTTAAATCAGCATCTCCCTCCACCCCTACCTCCCTTCAAAAAGTGTGCAAACCATCCCCCCCCTCCCCCCCAATCACCGTGCACCAAGACTGATGAGAAGTTTCTGCAATCACCTCGCCGGAAGTGAGCTCAAGCCAGCTCGGGAAGTCGACAAACTCATATCGCACTCACCACATTCACCCAACACTGGCGATATAATGGCACTAAACAAAGAAGCGACAGGAGAGAGCACAATAAAGCACCCCACTTCTCACACCTTCCAGCAAATCTGTTCAGTGATCCAGGACGAAGACTAGTCGAACGCCTCAATTAGAGCGTTGCAATACTTCGAGTTCACCGAAACGGAGCCGTTGTGATCTTATGCTGCATTAAATGATTTTCTCAAGAAAAAGAAGGGCAAAGCAAACAAGTGCTTCAGTTGGAGAATGTAGCATTGGCGTAGCATGAGCCTCCTACTGCCACCCGTCATAAAGTAATGCATATTTTGATGTGGCTACGTGAAATCCACCCATCCACTTACCCACTCACCCACTCACCCACGCATTCGACGGGGAAGTCAGTAGTCTTCCCTCTCCTCCGACTAATCAGCAGTACTTTTGAGTCTTCTGTGATGTCGGTGAAACGTTTCGAACGCTTTGTTGCTCCGAATTTTTCCATCGTTCCGTTACTTTCAGTTTGCATCCGGTCATGCGATTAGCGGATGAGTGTGTTATGCGAAGATGGTAGTTGCATGAATAAATACTACTAAAGAGGTAAAGAGAATGACCTAGGTCAGGGTAGGGTCTCCTTGCCTTCCTCCCTTTCTGAAGGGTAGCATGGCGTCTCGAAAGTTTAAGGACAATACTTTCACCTGACTAATTACACTGCTTGGACACAACCGGGTAGTATTGCATCGAATTATATAAAAAAATTAACCACGATTGCTTGATCTTAGTTAATTGAACGATTTTCAATGAAAATTTACGTTTTCAGTCTCCCACGCATCCCTATGCAGCCACGATAAGTGGCTTAGAGGAGTGAAATGGTTCTTGCAGGTATGACAATTGTTTTGTCTCTTACCTCACCGAAATTCGGAATAAAACGAATTGATTAATCGCTCAAGTGAAACACTACTGAAGGGTCTTGGCATTTTAGTCTCTGATTATCGCATTATTACGCAACGAAGGCCAGAGTGTATTTCTCTAGCTGCTACACCTTATAGGTCATTTCTATGTCCTCTGTTCCATTCCTCTGCTCTCGGTATTTCTGCCACCTACTGCAAAAAAAGTCTTCACTTTTTGGTGTTCTTTTTTGGGATTCAATACTATTATCCTCGTGACTGTGACTACAAACGCCCACATCGAACACGAGCACGATTATTGAGCATAATAACGGCGAGATTTGTTGCCATCACCACCAAACGCATTTTAAGCCTTACCTGAGTTGCGAGGCCTTCATTACGGTGGTTGAGAAGAGGGTGTAGCAATTGAAGTGAAATTTCGCTTTAGTGACTCATGCTTTCACCGGATATTGTGAATGTATGAAATGAAGTAATAAAGTTTAATTCAAGTTCACTGGAGTTGGCAGATTAAGCTGAGCAAATACAGTCAGGTGCTAGCTCTAAGGGCTTTACATTGCGGGAGGAGGAGCTTTGACCATAAAAGGGGTATGTGCACGTACGGACACGATGGAAGTGTTCGCTGCAAATTAGCCGTGAGCCCAACCAAGGAGCTCTCCTGTCGCAGTTTCCAGACGGTGAATAACTTTTAGAAAACATGGCGTATGAGCACACAAGGTGCGTCGTCGAAGAGGAGCATGGAGCTTAGGTTCCACCCAGAAGCTTTTATTTTAGCGCAACTGGGAAATTTGAATGTCGAAAAGGACCCAGGTGAGAGACGTGAATCACAGTGAAGTAAGAACAACAGATACACATACTTCAATTAAGAAATGACTGTCGATTTCACAATTATGGTTCAAATACTGGAACATCCAAATGGTGTCGATGATTGGACTGGAAAAAATCGTTACAAGACACATCTTTACTTGCACCATAGTCCACTATCCCTTCTATGAAACAATAGGCTTTGTTAGTGTTTGAACGCAGTGCCTTAAAAGTAAGCCACCTCTCCACTATTCACGCAATTGCTGGGGGCAACTTGTCCCCCAAGCCGGTGGCATGGAATTCCACCTATATCATCCAGGCCTGGAGCAGCAACAGCGTACCACTTCAGCGTTATTGCACTTTGAAGTGTCTTAACACGGAAGTATGGCATTAGATTTTGGACTTAGCTGATAAACCTTCAAATGGAATTTAAAAGATAGACGAAACAAGGGAATCAATTCACAATTAACAATTCATCTGCATGCACCAAAAAATGCGCACAATTGCGTAGGATGAGAACAAACGCCAAAGATCTTTCCAGAATAGCTTATTAAAATAGAGCAAATTGTCTACTTGAAGATGATAATTTGCACCAATGCAAAGCGCAACTCTACTGTGGGGGCTACTCATTTAAACATCTACCTCACCACAAAGTGGGCCCCAAAAAAATTATTTAAAAATGTCTGCAATGCCAATTTCAGAGCTAAGTAGTGATTGAGAAGAGTACATGTCACGAATACTTCCCTTCCTTTTCCACTTTATTCTTCTCGTCAGAACGCGTTACTCATGATTGATGAGCCTTTAATATGCGTGTTTAGTTAGAGAAAGAAGTGGAGAAAATGATGCCACCTTATATATCACAGCGTAATTTGGAGGGAAATGACACACAAGTGGGTTCGCATGCACGCAAAGCCCTCATAGCCTCTCGTAATATCGCGTGGAAGACTGCTGCCACAACGCGGAGTCGTTGCTGGGCTTCCTGTTCCAGCTCCGTACATATGTGTACGCATAAGTGTGTGTGATTCAATGTGACTCTTACCTGGCGAGTGGCTCACGCCATTTCTACGTGCCCGTAAATTATCTAGACAATTAAAACACCAACACGCAACAGTGTGAGTGGAATAGAGTCAAATTCCCACCAAAAATTGGTTAGACAAATGAGGCGAAGAAGTTGGAGAAAGTAGTACGAAATCGTAAATTAATGGCATTTTAGTCGGATCTGGAAGTTATTTCGCTGTAAACATTCAAAGGAGCTGGAAAATCATAAAGCCTGGTGATAGACACGGAGCGTTATACCGTCAACGTGGAGTCCGAGTCGCGGAGGCTAGCACAGTCATGTCGTCAAATATCTAAATGAACTAAATACATTCTACTGGAAACAGTAACAAAAATGCATTCTGAATGCTAGAACTCCCTTTTTAAGTGAATTCAAGCAAATGTTGAAGATACGAATGAATAAAGCGTCGTTTGGAGAAGTAGATGGCTTGCCACAGAAAGTACTTAAATGATACACATGCTTCTGAAGGACGCACTTATCTGGAGTGCTAATGTGAGTGGTGAGATTGTTGGTTCCTGCCTCCGTTTCTTTTCATCTAGCAGTGAAGTTCCTTTCCGTAATGGTGACGCGGCTCCAGACCACCAAACCTAACGCCTTAATCTCAGCTATCCGGCTTCACTTTGGCAAGGAAGTTCTGTCAAGTTGTGGATCCAAAACCATGTAATAGCTATAATAAATGCTAGTTTTTCATCAAAGGGCAGATACTCCATTCTGTGATCCATCGAAAACTAAGGAAGCAAAGTAAAGAAGACCAGCTAAGGACAATTTAAGCTAAACTTATTACTAGGAAAGGTAGGAGACCAGTATGAACTCAAATTACCGTATTTTGAAATACGTATGAAATCGGCATTTACCTTATGGTGAAGAAGTGGATTGGAGCGTAGACCGTTGGGGGATATTTGTTGGTTCCACCTACTATCTTGATGGCGTAGCATTTCGTTTCTGCTGTCTGTACGCTAACTCTTCAGCAAGTTGCTAAAAAGCAATTTCCAGGCACGAAATTGTTACGACATCTTCGAAGTGGACTGGGAGGTGTTTTGTCGTGGCTATTGGGTGTTTATGCTTTTTGGGTTTCGCAGGTTGAGCTACCGCATACACTTTCACCGGATGAACGCAGCATGATGCCTTGGCCGTGTCAGTGGCCTCCCAACCCCTCCGCGCCCTTCCCCTAATGCACTATCCGCTTCCATCCTGAGTTGGCTTATTTAAGCTCCGGAATGTGTTAACTACCACAAATATTTTGAAAAATTTATACGGGTGGTGATTTGGCGTGAGTTTTCATTAAATATGCATCCTGAGATTTGTGGCAAGGCGATAGACGCAATGCTAAGAATTTGTTACGGTTCTAAAGCGCTCTTTCAATGGCAAGCCACATTAAAGGACACTGAGCTAAGGAGGAAAGACTCAGTCTTTATACCCATTTTAACATCAAAACTATAAGCATCGTGGTGTATCGATATTTTTTAATGTATATTTGGTGACAATGGTTCACCTATACCCTAGAGATTGGCTTTCGGCCTATTCTTATGAATGAGAAGGCTGTATCATCAATTTTAGTTGAAACCGAGCAAAATATTTTGTTTTTTTGCCTGGCTCCCCGTTTTAGTTATGGGGCAATAGAAGACCCGCTTATTTATTTCGATGAGCAGCGTAAACTTTGTGCAATGCCTAGACCGCCAGGCCCTTCTATGCTTCAGCAGTATCCTCTCGGTCCAAACATAAAAACATCTTTAGGCTTTAGGAAAGATTTGAGACTCTACCCTTAGGCTATATAAATAAATTACAGCACACGATTGTTTGTTGACGCCTTTTGGGTGACAGCCAAATAGTAGTCACTACCAGTGAGACTAGACAGATAACATCGACCCTCAAGGCATAAACAGACCCTAAATCCTCATAAAATAATGATTGCGCGCAAAGGTTTAACGTAACATAACACGTTACGTCTCCATCTACACGCATTCATCGAATCAATGACTTAAAGCCGGGATGTGATGTCAAAAAGGAAAAATTATTATAGTATTATAAAAAATTGGAGTAGTGATAACATTTTGAGGGACCGCTTGCATCCACCTCATTGATGACATATTTATAGAATATATAGGTGGTGTTTATAAAGTAAAGTTTTATTGAATATTGCGATAGAAGTTACGCAGATCATACAAGCTTTGACACTTACAGCAGCATTGCCTTGAAATAATTGAACAAATGCATTCCTGTTTCGCTGAGAATGATGCACACCTCTCAGAAGCAGCAGCTAGCAAGTCAGCCATCCTACCTATTCGACAGCTGACCTGGTAGATCACAAAGACATGGCCTTGAAAGCGAATAGAGGCATGCTGCGTCTAGCTCTTGTAACTTTATATTTATCCTGTAGGCAGAAGCGTAAGGAAGGAGGAGTTGACAGTTATGACAATATCAGAGATAATCTCTGAGCTGTTGAAAGCCGTCAAGGAACACAGAGATGTTAATCTAAATAAGTATTCCAACTTACCGTATTAAATCTTAGGTTGAAAACTGCAATATCGCGAAAATATGGGTTGGCCTCACAACCTCGCCTCGTAGATATAATTGCAGCTGTCCCTCCGCAACACAGAGACGTACGACAATGCTTTCTAATACAACTTCGTCATAGATCCTCCTTCCAAAACTGAAGGCAAAACCCGTTCGTTCAGCAAGCGGGGTATGTAGTAAAGGAAATGTCTCATCCCCTAGATTGTTGTTGTGGCTGTGATGTGTAAACCCCACAGGTGTCCGCACATAGCAATGACCGGCAATGTTTGTGTGTAGGTTCACTTTTAATTTACTTGACTTTTCTTATAGCTACTGTCCAGGTGGACCTGACTCTGATTTTGAATATTCAACACAATCCTACACTGGATATGAGGTGTGCATGACTATTTTTCTTTACCACTTTTAGCCAACCTCCATGCGCGCTATACGAGCGAGATACAATCCTTACGTCCAGACGCGTCACCGAATTGAACAGGTTTGTTGATGTTTATTCAACCACTGCTCTGCTAGTTGGAACAACTTGGTCACTCGTGTGATAAAGTCGAGTTTATTGTAATGGGTGGCACATTTATGTGTCTGCCGGAGGACTATCGTGATTATTTCATCAGGTGTGCAATAACGCGTTCTCATTGTTCGATGATTTATAGAAACCTTCACGATGCTTTGTCTGGTCACTCTTCAAAAAACGTTGCAGAAGCAGTTTAGTAAGGCATATTTGCGCTATGTTCATTTTTGAAGCTATTCGGAAAGAAGCAAGACGAAATGCATCGGAATAACCATCGAGACGAGGCCTGATTACTGCCTGAAAAAGCATCTGGGGTAGGGCAATTTCGTCAACATAATTCGTTTTTTAAGAGAAATGCTGAGTTACGGATGTACACGTCTCGAAATTGGAGTTCAGAGTGTCTATGAAGATGTCGCACGAGACACGAACAGGTTTGGTTGCGTTAGCTGATGCAAATTTGTCTCCCCAGAGGTCACACCGTCAATGCAGTGTGTGAGTCATTTCACCTATCAAAAGACGCTGGTTTCAAGGTCATCGCTCACATGATGCCGGATCTACCCAACGTCGGATGGGAGCGCGATCTGGCCCAGTTCGCGGAGTACTTTGAGAACCCCGCCTTTAGATCCGATGGTTTGAAGATCTACCCCACCTTGGTTATTCGTGGTACTGGACTGTACGAACTTTGGCGGACTGGTAGGTACAAAAGCTATTCGCCTACCATGCTCATCGACTTGATTGCAAGGATACTTGCGCTGGTTCCGCCGTGGACACGTGTCTACCGCATTCAGAGGGACATCCCGATGCCACTTGTGACAAGCGGCGTCGAGCACGGGAACTTACGGGAGCTTGCTCTTGCACGGATGGATGAGTTGGGAGCAAAATGCCGTGATGTGCGGACCCGAGAAGTGGGAATTCAAGAGATTCACAAGAAAGTCCGTCCGTCGCAGGTATTTTTTACGCGTACACCCACATGGAAGTTGCATAAGCAGTGTTGAGTCCTTTTTTTTGCAGCGTCCCCAATTGTTAGTTTTCGTTACCCATCCCAAAATACTCTATGCAGCATATGAATCTGAAAACTGTTCTATCTTAGATGCGCAAGAAACCCGGAATCCTGCCATTGGGGCGGTGTAAGTATGGCTCCTCGCTTCCTATGTTGAGCCGGATTGGAGAAGCCCGCAACAACCAGCACAACCATACCTATAATTGAAATCCAAACTGATGACATATTAGATGACCTTATCTTACACTCGATTCACCCTTTAGGAGTTTATGAGTTTGGAACTAGCTGCAGTACCGACTTCTTAGTGTTGATAATCATTTGGCGTAGATGTGATCAGGGTCCCATGTCACCATAAAAAATAGTAAATCAGATGACCACTCGTAGATCGAACTCATCCGCCGGGACTATGTGGCGAACGGAGGTTGGGAGACGTTCCTTGCTTACGAAGACCCCCATCAGGATATCTTGGTCGGTTTGCTGCGACTAAGAAAGTGCTCCCCTGAGACTTTCCGAACGGAACTGCGGTGTCATGACGACGGTGACGAGGACAACGACCCTCGAAGCTCCATTGTCCGGGAGTTGCACGTATACGGTAGTGCCGTCCCAGTCTCATCGAAGGACCCAACAAAATTTCAGCACCAGGTACGACGAAACAAACGAACCTTTATTCTGCGACCTACGTTAACCATGTACTTCTACACTAAGGGATTCGGCACGCTCCTAATGGAAGAAGCTGAAAGGATTGCGAGGGACGAGCACGGGTCGCTGAAAATCGCTGTCATCTCAGGAGTCGGCACGCGAAATTACTATAGGAAGTTGGGGTACAAACTCGAGGGATCCTACATGGTCAAGGAACTCGGAAAATAAATAATGAATCTCACTCTGCTGTTCACTGTTGCTAGCATGTTACAATGCTTCAAGGCGTGATTGTTCATATTCCACAATAATTTTCCTTACCATGCACGAGGAATTTGAAATAGAAAATGACCCTCAACAAATTAATGGCCATAATTTCTGCCCAAGCAGTCCGGAAAGCTAAATGCCCGTTAACAACCAATTTCAATTAACGTCGAGCAACGAGATTTCGTAGTACGAAAACCAAAGTAACAAGTACACAATCTCTACAAGTATAATATTTACACCTCAGGGCCTTCACCGCCAGGCACCATCATGGCTATGTGGCTGCCGTTAAGAAGGATATGAGCAAGTTTTGTTATCCGCTTGCCTTTCGCGGTGAACTCGAACTGGGTGACATCCACCAGCACCATGTTGACATAGCCGTCAAATCCGAGAAGAGTCCCGACCATTTCCTTGTCATTCTTCATTATGATGTGTATCCGGGAACCAATGCATTTGTCAATTAACTCTAGAGGAAGTAGATGTGTCGAACCAATGGCAGATTCCATTTCAGCCTAGGGGGACGCGATGGTGGTCTGTTCGAATCCTAAAAAGGAGAAAACTAGAAGACAGGTTTGGGAGTACCATGGGTTCCAACATTAATTTCTTACCTGCGACAGATAATACTTAAAAAGACGATAAGATCAAGGGCAATGGGGAGGGCTTAGTAGTAAAATAAAACTGGTAAGTGTTGCTTTGAACAGCGTCGAAGGCACACGCGAACCGCTTCAAACGTACCAGTGCTGTTCTTGGAAGAGGCGCCTAGGCATGCTAATTCAAACATTCGGGATTCCAAAGAAGGGGAAGTCCGCGTTAATTTTTAGGTAGTGTGACCATCGCATGTGAAGTTGCAATTCTTTATGCAATCGTTTAATTTGCATAAAGTAGTAAAATGAGGTTCTGGGCTTGCCAATTATTTACAAATATTTAACAGTAACTCTAACCTCAGCTGGAAAGATCCAACTCATTCTTCGACTGTTGGATTGATCACAACTTTTAAAAACAAATTAAGATGCAGGTCTCAGTCTTACGTTATGGGTGCCAACAAACTGCGCTCAGCAGCTTAATCAATCGTCTCGTAAAAATTATGCAATGAGCCTATTTATAACTTTCCTCTAAACTTGTGCCTAAGTCCTAGTTTTCGTCTCTCAGTTTAGCACCTACTATGAAATATTTCTACTTTTACTTTTTCTCTCTGGCGGTTAAGTAGTGCTTTTCAACCTTTCCGCTTTAACCAATCAGAGCTTGGCCTTGGGCGTGCTCGTGTTGGATACGCAGTGCCTTTACATCCTTTGTGCTTTTCCCAGTTTTCCCCTGGACTTCTTTTGCATATTTTTACTTTTTAAGCTGTAAAGTGTGAAGCTTGATCTGGGTGAAGTGTTTTGATCTCACCTACGTTTGACATTGGGAAGACTGTTTCTTGATAATGTAAAACATTTTCGATTAAATTTTATACGGAATTGTCTTGGTCATTTTCACTGAAATATAGAGGTCTATCAAGGTAAGTTGAGTTACCTCCCTCCGGCGTGTCTACTTTCCGTTTACCCGTTATAAGCTACTTATTTCACTTTTATTACCTTTGATGGCCTGTCATGCATATGCATTTTGAAGGTTAAGCTAGCTTTGGCAATTCTGTTTCCATGGTGTGGCTACCCCATGTATGCGGGATTTACTCTGGGGCGAAGCACATGTGCCATTTTTAGGTTAACGATGCTACTACGCAGACTCATTCAAAAAAGACCATTGCAATGTTTTGCCAACCAAATTAGGAAGTCAGCGAATGCTTCTCTTGTACCTACTATGCTCAACAACGCTCTCAGATCTCATCCAGTGCCGCGATCTAAGGGTTGGTGTAACGACCGTAACATACGAGAAATCTTGTCTTCCCCATTTCATTGAAGTTTTTCTTTACTACTGTAGTTGAATTTCTTGCAAAGATGCTTTTTATGCCCTCTCAAAGTCCTCCAGACAGTCGGCTGCTAAAGGTAGCTGTCGTTGGTTTCCCCAATGTTGGCAAGTCCTCCCTAGTCAATATGCTTGTCAGTTGGCGTGTTTGCGCTGTTTCGGGCAAAGCTCACACCACCCGCTCTAAACAGACTGTTGTCTTTACCAAAGACAACATCCAATTGGCTTTCGTCGACCTTCCTGGCCTTGTATCCGCCCGACAAATTCGACAGTAGTATTTTGCCCAGCTTTTAATCCACTCACTGCCTCTGTGTAGATTCAAGCTCGAGCGAACCTTCATCCGGGATCCTCATGCGGCCATTTTTGATGCCGATTTGGGTAGGCTCTCTTGAGTCCTTTTCGCATGCACTTAGTTCTTGTGGTGGTGGATGCTTCCAACAAATACGCTAGAAAGGCACTGGACCCAGAGGTTCTCAAGGTGCTCCACTTTTTCTCCGATAAGGAGTCAGTCCTCGTTCTGAATAAGGTAATAGTTGGCTTCCAAAATTGTACCATTTATCATTAACTAATTTGCTGAAATTAAGGATACCTGAGGGCTTTTTTACCTCTAGTGCAAAAAACGGCTTTTAGATAAGGCTACCATTTCTCGCCTCTCAATGACTAGTAGTCTATAAATGAGCCAACTACAATGAGTTTAGGAAAAAGCTGGAAGATAACAGAGTTGAAAGGTATCAAAGCACTTCATTAGATCTTAACCTAGTAAAATCTTAAACGTTTTCTGAGAAATAGCATTTTATCTTAGCACTGCTTATGGCTTAGAGGACAAGCCGTCACCAGAACCTAGATGCTTCATCATTTTAGCGCGACACCAGTTATTCTTTTACCTTTGACCAATTTAAATGCTACTAAGAAAAACTTTTTAAAAGTGTGGTTATCTTCAGACCGCTTGTTTTGTTTTATCCCAAGCCAAATCAACGCATTTCAACACAATTTGCTGTAATCACTTATTGTAACATAATGGAACGCGTCTTGTATTCGTGACACCGAACTCAGAGCGGACAGTTTGGCAGTCGCGTATCTGTAACGGTGGTTGCGAACGTGTTAAAAATGCTCCTGTGTTGCGGTGTCGTCCATGATCCATAGTGGTCGATTGGCAATCAAAGATCATAGAAGCCTTAACGACAATCCCAGTCATCACAGTTTTTTCCTACATTCACATCAACTGAACTATTTCAGGTGGACAAATCGCTAGGTGATCGGACTCGTCTTTTGGAGACGACGCGCCGCCTCACTGGGGGTTTGGTGGGTGGTAGGCAGGCGCACTGCGACGCCTTCACGAACAAATTTAACGAGCGCGTGCAGTTGGCAGCCCGGGATGGCTGGGCACGACAGCATCTTAGCGCCGAGGCAATCATCTCCTCTTTCCTCCCATCCGAAGCTCACGATGCGGCTCAAGCGCGGCTGCGGCACATTGAACACCTCACCGCGCTCCTCTCGCCAACCATTCAGATCGAATCTGCGCCCCTGTTAAAGGCCTCTTCATCCTCTGCAAATTCTTGCCTTCCTCCTTCCTCTGCTTCTTCTCTCCAAACTTCTAAAGGTAGTAGTGGTAAATGTTAACACTTTAAAAATGAGGTTTGAAAACATTATTTCTGATAGTGGTTTAACCCAGTTCACGAGTCTGTAATGTTCCCTCTATGAACTTTACTCATCTTCAGTTTATCCTTTGTACGAATAATAATGCTTTGATCTCGGTCATTAACCTTTACATTTTTATGATTTCGATACCGTTTGTCAGTCATTTTAATATACCATCATATAACTTGGTATAGCTTAAGATCCAGCTTTGATCATTATGAAAAATATATGTGGACGGAATTCGTATTTATTACGACTTTTGTGTGCTGTACTAAATGCATTAATGCTTTTTAGATCTCTCCCAATATCGCTTGAAGCGTGAAACTTTTGAAGTGGACTCTTACCTCGTTGGTGAACAAGATTTCACATTGCAGAGCCAGTCAAATGCCAATGATCTTGGTAAATCACGAGCTGTCCAAGGCATAATTCCATGATATACGATGTACTTTTGAACCCACTTTTTTTTCTTGTATTTTCCCTGGCCAAACTTTTCGGTCCTCATCAAGTTTAATTTGCATCGATTGTATTTCAGTATCGTTTGACACGAATGGTAGCTTGTAGTTTGGCGCTTGGTTTTGCTATCATCTAAGTAAGTTTATTTCCAAAGATCATGTATTTGCATTGAGGCTTTAGTTCAAATTTACTTATTTGAAGATTCTCAGCTGTGCTGTATGTTTCTTTTGATTCAAAGCGGTGGTGCTTCCAAAGCATAAGTAAAGAGATTCGATTATCAATTTGAGCGTTGCTAGATAGTCCAATTCATCAAACTGTTTCAACTATGAAAGGTGGAAGGAGATGCTCAACCCAGCCTATCGCCCGTCCTCATCTCCCGTCAGATTTGGAAGCGAAACCCCCTCTATGTGGTGAGTAGCTCAATATTTTTTATTGTGATAACTTGCTGCTATTACTGCCCATTTAGTTCTGTGCGCAATCACAATCATTGAACTGATTGGAACCGTATCTTAACAAGTGCTATTCATAGCATACTCCTTTACATATCCTCCTTCTCCAGAAGCTACTGCGGTACCCACCGAGCGTTGTGTGACGGACGTAGAGCACCAGACTATCGAAGACTTTTTTGCCCACTTTAAATACTCGCAGGATGCTTTATCTGCCGACGAGCGCGCCTTGACAACTTCTCATACATCTAATAACCAAAAAGGAGTCGGTTTTGTAAATGAAGAGGAACGTCTGGAGGGCATGTTGGAGCAAGTGCGCATGCAGATGATGTTGAACTCTGCCTCCAAGGAGGAGGTCGCCTTGCGACGACAAAAGTGGCGCGAATTGAGTATCCGGTTGCAGGGTGTGAAGCACTGGGGCGGCTTCAGCCAAGTCTTCATGGTCTCTGCAGCCACTGGTGAGGGCATCGATAAGCTCAGGGTACGTCTTTTCGAGTGCATGCGTAGGTTCTTGACTAACACATCTAGACGCGGTCGCCCGAAAAGTCCTACCATTGTCTCCAGAATTATCTGCTGGAAAGAGCGAAGCCGGATCGTCAGTGGGTCCTCTCCCCATCACTGGTAACCGACGTGGAACCCTCAGAACTCATTCGTATGTCCGTGTGGGCTCATTGCTTGGATCAGTTGCCCAAGGAGATTCCCTACGGCCTCGTTGTGACGGTGGATGAGTGTGAGCATGTGCGACAGGCTGAAGGCGATGATCGGGTCTATGTGCATGTCCGTCTCCGCTGCCCCAATGAACGTATTATTGTAAATGCCACTAAAGTGCTATTAAGGAGCGAGACTTTGTACTAGCTTGCATGGTTTGCTCTTCGACTTTACAGAAGTATGTGGTTGGCGCCGAGGGGAAGCGAATTCGTGCGATTGCCAGTGCGGTAAAACAGGAACTTTCGAGCCTCTTCCAAGCACCTACTGTTGTGAAGCTGGCGGCGGAAGTTGTACGCCCTACTCATGGATCTATGCGACGAATGCGTGCTGCACAGGACTTCGCAGAGGTCTTTCCCAACTTTGACAACGGCGGCGGCGGCAATGGTAATGCATCTCAGCATGCTGGCATTGAAAGTGCCCAAGTCTAGATCCGTCATATTGTGGTTTACTCGAACTTAATCAATGGAAGGATACTATTTGTTTTGTTTTGGGATATATTGCCTTTGCCATAGTAGGGTTTTTATTCAGAAAGGAAAGGGGTTGTGGCTGTTACAATTTACTGCTAGTGACGCTGTGGTCCGCCCTTCTGTTTTCGTTATCGCAACTAATGGAGCTGACTGGTTCTGGCGCCGTGGAGGTATGAAGATGCTGGTGCAAACCGTCTGTCAGATGAATAATTATGATTATGAGTAAGAACTTAGATTCTTACCTGAAGTGGCACATGTGAATACATTAAATATTCATTTGATTCCTAGATTGGATGTATCTTTGCACTCTGCTTCCAATAAGCCATAGAGGCACGAAGATAAGCTCACTGTGAGCATACTGAGAGGCCTTAGCAATTCGCAGGATGCGTCACAGCAGACATGCATAAAAGGAACTTGAACATAGAGTGGACTGGGAGAAGGGAGACGTTGAAGATTGAGTGGGGAGGCGTGCCAACTTCGCTGAAATCGAGTTGGTGGAGACTGGGTATGCCTTCGCATGGGTTAGTAGTTCTGCTTATGGGACGTAGATTTATTGCTCCGCTACGATAGCGAGCTTTGAGGATTAATAAGGTGGATGGGGAGTCGACAGCTTCACTGGCACGGATTGGAGTCTACTTCATCCAGCAAGGGTACAAAGGCGAAGCATCAAGGTGGCCCCCTTACCAAAACCGAGAGTTAAGCATAGGTCCAGTGCACTAAACAGGGAGTGAAATTGGCTCAGAGTTCGTTTGTGTCACTAGATTGAGTAATGGAACCGATGGTAACAGGGTTTACGCAGCCTTTTTTGGAAGACAAAAATTAGTGTAACACCCGTCCAATTACCAGGACCTCCATTTCCTCCATCTTCGTCACTGGAAGCGAGATTCCTAACTTCGCCTCCACGAGAAATTTGTTTGCATGTGTAAATGATGCGGCTAGATTTAACACGGCAAATATGTGTTGGTTTGCAGCTCATTACACAGCTCAGCCTATTCCTCCATTCCACCCGTCAGCAGCTTTGGAAGAGGATAATCAATCTTATAGCGAAAAGCATTGCTAGTTTTTTGTCAGATGCCTCAACTGCTTGATTAATCATACCTGTGACTGCCTTAATTGTCTTCACGATTAAAGATTAGCAACTGAATAGCAACTGCTGTAGTTGCTGTCAGAGTTGGAGAACTCACTGTCACCTCTTGGTGGAACAAAAAGGCTGCCCTACAGGACCTATTGCTTAAGAACAGGGCAAATGTTATGCAGCAGGATGAGAGCGCTAAATAGCTGAAATGAGTTTAAGCAGATTTATCGGCACAGGTGCTCGATTTTAGCCGTCGGTGACTGTCTATTGTTTGCAACGAATTGTTGCCCTGAAACCGTTGCATGAACGGTTTTGCGATTCCATGTCCAGTATCTCAAAACCGACTAAATGTAGGGATTGCAGAGGAGTTATGTGTACTGACATAATTTACAAATTGAATAGACTATCTACGGTTTGCTTCGGCTTCCGGGTCGCCTAGGCAATCGGTCGATGAAAATATAGCATAATCTCCAACATGGTGTTCAACTCAGGACATTTCTCCAAGATAAAGTCATCTTTGTAAGGGCTCATTACAGACAAAGAATGAGCTGAGTGCTGGGACTAATTATCCAGTGGTAACAACATGCAGATTGGACATGCAAAACGTCTCGGACTTGCAGACGTAATTGCCATGGCAGCATCGAAACCCACAACGCCACTGCGAATTCTTATCTCAGGTCTCAATTTCTGGGCGACCGTGTCTAGTCTTGGGGAACCACTACATACCATGACGCATGAGTCTAGGCGCGGAAGTGAAGGAGTCAAGTCGACCCAAGGAAAATCGAGTACTAAGGTAACCCTAGCCACCCTTTTGCCTCAGTAATCCTATGCTCTTACTGCTTGACTGTTATGAACTATTTTTTATCGTCTATGGTTTGCTTGATCTTACCAAGTATCATTCAAATATGCCTTCACCCTGCGCAAAGGAGCTGAAGTAAATGGGAAGCATGACAGCTCAACTTACTCTCATTCGGTATTTGGTTAAGAGATGACTTATATTTCACTGTCTTCGAGTCCAACTTGAGATACGGATGAACTGCAACAGTATCAAGTGTCTTATTCTCACCTTGAAAAAAGGAAATCATCACTGTGCCTGGCTCGTAGGTGATTTGAAAGGCACCGACTGTGTGTCCAAGGCGAGTGTCAAAAGGGACAACCAAGAGACGAAGAGATTTATGCAGTGATTTAGAATTATTTTAATTTCAGGTTTAGACATGTGAACTCAGCTTTATTGGTTTACACTTCTGTTTTGGAGGCAGGATCTGATGGCCGTGCCTGTAGCTTTCTAAGCCGCCTACTCAGCCGTTATGAACTTTCTTGCATAAAAACTTTGCTTAACTTCAGAGAATTCGTAAACAACGAAACAGCATTCATATATTTCCTTCAAATGCTATATGTTTCCTTTGTTTCTTTATTTGCTTTTTTTGATCTTCAAGGCGTGGGAACTATTCAAAAACCCCTAGGAGCTGTTCATATGTGTGAAGTTTTATGTAATGTATCTGGAGACTGCATATTTCACTGCCCAATAAACCAGAACCCAAACTTGTGAATGCCGTAAACCGACCGCTGGAGTAGTAAGAGACTAATGTCTAGTGGAAGGTTTATGTTCGGGCCAATCCCTCCCCGCCTTTGAGTGAACCCAAGTGTGTGCTGCATCCTTCTACGAATGTGTATGAAAGCGCGCTGAATGAGAGCAATTGCTGTCGCCAGTGCTCATCCATTGGAAATCCGCGGGTGGGAGTCTGCGAGTCACTGGCAGATCAATAGCAAGGCATGTTACGCCACGAGTCAGTGGCATTGTCGACAACAATGAAGGAATGCACATCACATCCAACCTGAGCAGAGCCTGATTACATTCAACTCAACTTACTTTTTAAAAAAGCTACTTGATAGAGTGGTGTGGCTGCTCCCTGTTTCTCCGTCACATGCTTGTAATTTCCTTAATTTATCATTTTTGATAGCACAAAAAGAGAACCCAGATCAATAAAGTGCTGTCTTAATACTTCACTAAATACACTACAACAGTTTGTGCTAAAACGTTCCCTTAAGCAAAACCTTATCGCAACTTTTAGAACTGGGTATTCAGAATGATTAGTGGAAATCACTGTAGGCTAATCAATTGTACATCAATGTGGGTAACTTTGTGACGCCCCAAGACATCTCTGAAGACGAAAGAAGCCATAGTACTAGAGCAGAAGACGTAACGTTGACATACAGAAGCATTGGGAGCTGCTATCGTCATGGTCCAGCGACACTTCCGCAGCGAAAGTACAATGGCGGCGCTTAAAGGATTTACAAGATCACGACAAAGAGTTGAACTAAAGGTCAAAGTATTACATACCTCTCTTTCCTTTGAGTTTCGTCTCCGGAGCTCCCGTCAGTCAGCTTTCCGCTTCAGCCATCACAATGTATTAGGTACCCTAAACAAAACGCCCACGAGGCACCCACGCCATTCATCTGATTTACGTGACACTGAGACTACATCCAACTGCCATGTCATTGATTTCTCTTATTAATTTTCGTCGGATTTGGAAATGTGCTGGCACCCATGCATATCAAAAGGACACCGGCCTAAAAGCAGTCATTTAACAAAGGACGAGGCTTAGCGATGGTCTCTCAGAGATAAGGTTTCTCTATTCCCCCTCGCCATTTTGTTCTCACTTCAGCGCTGCCAAAATGCATCAATATGGAGAACAGAGGAGGTATCACGTGTTCCTTATACAGGAAAAATTGGCAGCTCCTTGAGGAACTTCTTCAAATGAATCCCGACAAAGAGTAATTTCTGGTCAAGTTTTTAATAGCATTTTGGCAGAACGTGGAACAGGGATAGTTGTCGAAGGCAGATGTCATTTTCAATTCCCCTGTTATAAACTGAAGTGAGCAAACGTAGCACTACTAATTCCCCAACAGTCCTTTTGTGCATCAGCCACCCAACACTTGGGAAAAGCACATCACTTCATCCTTTAGAGATCATTCACTTTTCGTGTAGTAATAATGGACACAGTTGTTCTTGTGGAAGGCTAGGGCTTAGTCAAGACTGAGGTCTGCCCTCTTGTGTGCAAGCAAGAAAATTGTTCAAAAACTGCTGGAAATAGTGGATCGGGAGGTAATATTACTTACGGTAAAAGGTGGGATGAGATGTGTTGCCTCAGTCTTCTTTTCACTATAACGATGTTTCTCAAGGCAATGAATACCAACACTTCTTGACCTGAGTGAAAGACAATAGTATGAGTCCATGGGGAATCGAGTAGGCAGCGTGGAAATAATGTGGAAAGAAGGATGTGAATCAAGTTGGATCTTTTGTTTAAAATATTCACAACACCATAGGACGTTCCTATTTGCTCTCAGAGTTATGATTATTACGGATAATTCGTAAAAGTCCCCTGGTTTCCACTCCATTGGCTGATATTGCGTACGGATAAGACTTAAGTGCTTCAATGCCCTCTATAAGACTGAAGTTAGTCAGCACCACAAATACACGAGACTGAAATCGCCTTGTGCATTTGATATTCTCCATCAGCCAGTTGGTTGACAAGTTGGCACACACTTTAATCGCCTAAGGGGAGAAGAGAGGAGAGCAGACTCAACAGGAACTAGCTTTAAGGACAATATCAGTCCATAACAAAAGCCTTTGAAACAGGAGGATTCACCATGAATTTGTATCTAGTTGAAAATATTTTATTCAGGCCAATGGAGTACTTTAACTGCGCTCTGTTGTCATTCAGTTTTCTTGTATTAAGACCAAACAAGCTTATTCGATTGCCCGGCCATCAAGACTCACATGCCTCTCATCAAGACCGCTTGTACCTGTTTACTCTCGCAATGGCAAATTCTGGAAATCTCCATGGTATTCACCGATTGTGGGTGTTCACAGGGTAATCCAATCATCTAACCCTTGCTTTCTGAAATTTTTTTTAAAGCACACTACTTGTAGCCTTGGGGTGACGAAGTTGTAGAGGTCTAATATTCCTGAAGCCCTTTAATCCGTCAATTTTAGTCAGTATAAATAGGAAAAAGTGAACCGATGTGATGCCAGCAGCTGTGATCCACTTCCAGGGTTTCCCACTCTCCGTCCTTATGGCTGCGTTTGGTGGAGCGTTCGGAGGACTCTACATGTACCGCACAGTCTACTTACAGGGGCGGACCCGAAGGGAGGAACTTCACCCCATACTGATTACCCCACTGGGGTTCATTTTGTGGGCAGATTTCGCATTTTCATCTTTAACCCGAGGTCACAGCTGGCACACTAATCTACTAGGACCAGTGACTAACTAACCATAAGTGATCAGAGCGCAAAACGTTTCCGACACAAGCGCAAAAGTGGAAAAATTTTTAAAACCACTTCCTCAAACTAATGGAAAAGACTTGCGAATTGATTGAAAGCAGACCTTTTATCCACCCTTCCTGTTGATTTTGTCCGAAATTTGGTAATCAGACCAACTTTTGTTTATGCCTTCTTGTGGTCAAAATTTCACCTGGCTTGACATTCGAAGTGCTGCAGACGGCATCAAGAAGACGAACCTTGTTCCTTAGGTCAAAAGAGAGGGATTTGTGCTCTGGGCCACATACGCACCCACACATCAGCTCATGATACCCAACGTTTCGTCTTCTTCAATTGTAGAATTCTCTTTTATTTTAGGTTTAAAGGTGATTGATAATAATTTTACACCATTAATGAGTTCGAAAGTTTGTCAACAGCTTTAAGGCTAGCTTCCACAAATCAGAGGCAATTTCAACCTTCATTGTTGGTGGTTCAAGCTAAACAGAGGTCATCAGTAACAGGTTTGCTACCTATATTGAGGTGCCAAAACTTTATCCATGGGTAAAATTTAGGTAGCAACCGACAGCCCATACCTTAATGGCTTGTTGCTCAAAGCTGGGAAAGGGAGAGGACCAATTTGAAGTTCACAAGGCTATGCAAGCAGGAGGACTGTGTGTTGACATTTGACCTACTTCTCAATAATCACTTATCGAAACACTTAGTGCATTCGCCTTGATAGGAAAGTATATCTTGCCATAGTGTTCGGAGATTAGCCTTACTTTATTTTTTATTTTTAACTGTAGGCCACCTCCACGAATGTGTAAATGAAGTAAACATAAGGTTCATCCTGGCGTAAATCAGGGTTTTGGAGGAGATTCAGGCTTAGCACATAATGTTCGCCGGCGTCAAAGACTACTAATTTCGATTTGTACAAGAACTAGTCCGATTATCTTTGGTCTGGCACTACTTATCTCTTTTGACCCATTCCAAACCTCTTTAAGCGCCCTTAATGCCATTGTTGTTGAATGGGCTGAAAACACGAATCTGATTGATCTTACTTTTGGGCAACCCCAAGAGGAAGGTTTCGATTGACGAAGTCTCTTCATAATGAAATTCTTTCGCACACTTTCTCAAAACATGTATTTTTACCATCCGGAATGAAACAAACAGAAGAGGCAATAGCCTCAATCATGGCAAAATCTAAATTCCGTGAAAGCTGATTTATGTGGAAAAGGAGAACAGCTTATTGTGGATCGGTGCGTAAAAATAGGCAAGATTTAGTGCATAAAGGAAGCCTTTTGAACAGCTTCAGTGCAATGATCGTGAGCTGTCACCACCTGCACCATCGCATCCCTCCCTACCTCCCATTCCTATGGCCTCCATCTAAGCTCCAAATTTCAATTAGGATTCGTTTCCTCAAATTTAAAATAACCTTTAATCTCGATAAAATTTAAGGTTTTCTTGTCACACGGCGAGAATGTCCTCAATACATCCTCTTCGCATTTGGTGCCATCTTTTTGTCGAGTGTTTTATCATCCTCTTCATACCTCATATCACCTGGATGTCGCTAGAGGAAGTTCCTCGATTTGGGACTTCAAAAAATAGCCATATAATCACCATTCGCGCCACCCAACGACATCAAATAGCAAGTCAATGAGATTTCAGATGGAAATTTGTGAAGGAGTTGTGAGAAAAGGTGGAGGATGCATTAGTGCTGCCCCAAGTGCACTGGAGACACACTTACTACTAACGGTTTAGATCAGCATGCCCTTGTGTAGTTGCCACCTCTATTTATAGATAGGCCCCGGTTATAAGGTGATTCAATGAATATGTGACTCCATGAGATTGCTTCTCCGACTGTATTCGTTGGAACAATAATGACCACTACCGCCTCTCATCCTTTGCCAAAGAGACACATTTGCGTAAAGTTTGCCTCTGGATGCCGAGAAAAACTGAACTCTTTTTCACCCCCTATTTCACAACTTTCCATTATGCTTTGCATTTGACTATGTTAGATCCTAATGCGAATGCCATAAAAACGGATACTTTTCCCTTGGAGAAACATCAACATAGCTGTAAGGAGAACGCGGTAAGGTGAAGTAGTATTTCCCTATCCTCCTCCCTCCCTACGTCCCATTGTCAAGTGTCCTAGCAGGCTTTGCCAGTCTTACCTGCTTCTGACTGAAAGAAAGAGGAGAAGAAGAAGAAGAAGACGGGGAAATTTTTTGTGCTCAAGCTCTGGCATGATGATATCAAGTAGAATGCAAATCAAATGAATGCCATCATTCCTTTCTAATCAAATGAATTTATAAAAATAATCCTTTATCGCCATTCTGCCAGCTTGGTTATTAACTTGTTCACGTCTATCGACCACCAATCACTACTGACACTGTTCCATTTTCTCCTCACACATGACGCTAAGGAAGGGTTTGAGTAGCGTTAAAATTGCTGTCCTCCGCCTCTCACAGTAAGTTCGGATGCGAGCCCGGTGTGCCACCTTGGATTCAAATTTTCCAGAGGTCACCCCAATCAGTGAACCATGAGGTAAACGGTGCGGGCTGAAGATTACGATGCTACAACCACTAATGCGTATCCTGCTGCCCATCTACCAGCATTTTCCTCCTTTGTTTCTTATGTCAAAGGCACAACTCATGCTGCCTCTCCAGCTGCACCTGTCAACTGCCTGTCACCCAATTCATGTGCTTTGTCACCACTATCTTATACCTCTGCCTGTGGTAGAGTTTACCTGCGCTGGAATAAGGGGAACACTTTTCCATGAGGAGTAATTAGTTTCAACGACTGCTCGAGTCAATTAGCTACCACATTACATGCGTCATGCTATGAAATGAAACATATACATCTGTTTAGATGCTAAAAAGGAACCATTTAAAATTCTTTGATTGTTAAATGGAAACAAATTTTACTCCTATATGCCAAAATATAACCATGAAGAGCAACGAATTGAGTACTCCTAATTGTGATAGTTCCACATGTGTGTCTGGAAGTTATCACACATCTAAGCTACCTGAATCACTGCTAATGAATGGTTTAAGGGCTGTACGACTTCCAAACACGAAGAACAGTTTTCGTTGTCCACCTGTGCTGATAACAGATGCACTATCATGGTCCCGATTCTGAAACAAATAAGGAGTGAACTTACACACACAAATCTTGGCATCAGGCGAATTATCGGCGTCACAACATCAGAACTTATCCAATCTACTTCACTTTTGGTCGAAATGATCCCCATTCCAATGAGGTCACTCGTTGGGTTAGCAGGCACATCTCGAGGAAATGGAAGACCACTAGACTGTACATCCTACCCAGTAGTAGTGCCAGACGTAAATGTAAACAGGATAGCCTAACACTGCAGAAGAGGGATCCATTTTGAGGTGGGTATAGTTTCTCATAGCAGCACAACAATTTAGTCACAAAGTCAGTGAGTAGGTCGAGGAAAGAGGACTACACTCCTTTCAAGCAGCATCGCATATCACTTCAGCACTTATGAAATTTCACACGCGCCTCTTCCCTCTACTGGGCTGGAGAAACTGTCCAGAAGCGCTAAACTTACATCTTTCTGTTTTCAAGAGTACAACTGTTCCACAATTAGGCTGAACAAGCACTCAAGCCTAAAACATCTCTTTTAGTGCTTTCAGAGAGATCGAATGAAATGATCGAAATCGAGTAAACGTTAGGTTAGGCAGTTCACAATTTAATTGACCCATCAATGAAAGACTAAGCCTTGGTGGATATGCTCCTGTCCAACGGTGTTGTGTTGAATCACTGGCGAGAATTGATCGGCTTGTGGTATTCAGCTTTTGGGTGGTCGTGCGACAAACTTTCCACTTCTCCCAATTCAGGCAGTGAAGCCAAGGCAAATCTGTTCCAAGAGGGAATGCATGAAGCGAGGTGAAGATACTTAATTTCTCCCTAACATATGGAGGTTGTAGAGTTTGTCATTGCTCCCAACTAAAGGAGGTGAGTATTTTAAAGACATCCAAACCACTGAAAGTGCAAGTAGAGAAGTAATCTGTACTGTAGCCTACATCTTATAGGTACTTTGCTAGGGTTCACTGAACTCTGAGGTCTGCAGTGACCACTACCACTAGCTTCTCCTTTTCTCGGAATTTACCCACTGACCTGACGACTCACCTTATTGGAATGCGGATTATTTAGGTCATAAATAAAGGATTGCGTGCTATGACGACAGATGAACTAGGTAGCATAAGTAGTGATGCTAAAAAATCTTGAATTGACCTTTAAGGATCACCTAACAACTGGAACAGTGTTGGATTGCCTCGCCAACCTCCAACGTTGTTTCAAAGCAAAACACGAATGACTTTTCAAGTGGCGCAAGTCAGAATATCTCTGAATATTCATGGCGTTAGCCCGGTTTTACGCATCTGCTTTGGGTATACCAGTTGATGAGTGAATAAGGGATCCAAATAAATTCTAAAGGTTGTTTTAAAGCGCCATTGAACAGGCGGGAGGTGACGATTAATACGTAACAAATGACGGCGCCTTCATTACTTAGTTAAACGAGGGAATGTCACGGTGGCATTAAGATGTGAAAATTTGCAATAGCCTTGTCATTAGCCTTAGAGTCACAATAGGACTAATTAAGATAGTAGCATTTTTGTGACTCAAGGTGTCTACTCTATCTTCTCCCTGTGATTGTGTCCTTTTCTTCCTCGTTTTGGTGTCAACCTAGTGTTACTGAATGATCGCAATAGTAAAACTCGCAATTTTGCCGATATCCTATCATTCCTCCAAGGGGAGCAATCACAAAACGGATTGACACTCCTCACCCCCTAGTAATAGGTTTAGCTGCCGTAAGTGAAGCCGATATTGTCGAGTGGACAAGCTGCAGAGAAGTTATGCTACGCCCACCGACACCTTTCGCTTCTGACGATGGCACAGACTGCCACACTCAAGCACCATCTGTTCACTGGCTGAGCCTAAGAGGAAAATCCCTCATCGTAGTCCATCATGCCTCAAAATATAACGAGGAGCATATCGCATGCCTATGAAGTCTCCATATGCATACGACGATGTTGGTGGACACCTTAAACTACAAATTCCTCCAAGGCATTATTATAACTCCCAGACCATAGGGCAGTTATCCTACCGCAACGGTATTCACATCGATCACTGGAAGGGTGCCTTTAGCAATGCGATTAGTTTTTATGTTCCTGACACTTCCATTCGAGGTCTACATAGACAGCTACCACAACTGTATTAGTGTTCTTTTTCCACCTCTCTCCGATTTGCGTCGATTAAATGGGGAGTGCTCAAGTTGCAGATTTAAATTACCCCTTGGTGCAAATCACTCTTCGTAAATGAGGAGCAGTGACAAGGGCACAGTTTTCTTCTAGCCCCTAATCTCCCTTAGGAGTGGTATTAATCAATTAGGCTAAGGAGTGCTTAGATAATGAGGCTCCTGGAAGCTTACACAAGTCTCACGTGTTACAAACTGCTCTCCAAGACGGTTGATGCAATTTTATTGATACAATTACTCAAAGAATTAACTGATCCTAGTTTTAACGTAGATAAAGTGACAAAAAGAGCCCTTCGGTGGGCAAACCAACTCCACTCATGAGCTGCAGGAAACTGAGCTCGCAGACCTGACTGACGTCTGCACACAGCTTTAGCTGCAGGGACTAAAGAACCTTTTTACCCAAAAGTGCGACAGATAACTCTGATTGCTTTAGAAGAATGGCACCAGAGCTGCGACTTTTAATCAGGTCGTGTCATACGGATTGGCGAACTAAACCTGAGACAAATCATATGCCCGTTTGGAATCCTCCCTTTTACCAGCACAAATAGCACCAGTGCCATAAACCAACGCATGAGTAAACATTCTGGTGATACTCAGCATTCCAAACTTTACCTTTAACAGCTCAAATAGTGAAAAAATATATTTCCACCCACCCATTCCTCTTCACCGATTACACGCCACGCTGCAAGCGTTGGCTTATTAGTGAGAATAACAGCACTGTAAAAAAAATAAGTCATGTGATCTTAGTTTTTTTTTTTTTACTCCATGAGCACCGGCACAATAAAGGCAATAACATGAAAATATCTATTCAGGTCAAGTTGCAATAGAAAACTGCGCATCTATTAACTTAGACAATCTGATGCTCCCCATCCTTTAATTCACAATCTCGTTTGGCCTTGGTATTCTTGTTTTTGCCGTAGGAGTGGAGAAATATCCCAACCACCACCAAGGAACCAGACCAGACATACCTGGGAGAAGACAACTCGAGGTGAAAGATATGAATCTGAAACTTCTGTCTCTTTGTTCATAAGTTGAATAGGAAGTGTATTTTCTTCAACCACAATTAAATTGGAACACGTGCTTATGTCACAATTTATTTTCTGTAGGTCGTGATATCTTTACACTGCGGAAAATGAGTACTTCCACAAAGACAATCTGCGAAATTTTAAGAGGGAAAGAAGACTCACTCGATAGAAAAGGGCTTTTGAAATAAGAGGAATGAAAGAACGATAGTCACAGCCTTTCGAACCGTGGTCACTAAATGCACAAAAACAAGAACAATAACAGGTTGACTGCCTTCAAGCACTAGGCGCGCTTTTCTGCATAATCTACGTGTGTGAACAGGCTAATAAAGCAAGTAGAAAAGCAAGTAAAGCGGTATGTGATGCAGTGGGTTTTAAAAGCCAAATTCCGGCTTCTACTTTCAAAGGCAAAATTAGGATCCTACACGCAAAAAGGATGCCTCAAATTTAAGAAGATGGGGAAGGAGGAAGTGGGTGTAGTACTGGACTACATGACATACCAGTGACAGCTAGAAGAGCGCCAAAGTGGTGCACCAAGAGAAGAACAAACTGCAATCCAAAGTAGCCAGAGAGTACAAAGAGTGTGCTCCAAAAGAAAACGTCGCTGAAGTGCTACAGAGAGAGGTAAAAACGAAGCCCTTTGATTGCACATACTTTGGAAACATCAAAATAAAGATAATCAAAATTAGGGACACACACCTCAAAGAAGAAAACAGCTGAGGGGATGAGATTGTTTGTTAAGAGGAGAAGAACCAATATCAGCACACATCCAAATGCATAGGAGTAGGTCAACTGAAATGAGAGAACTACACAGATCACCCCTACAACTCATTCGGTCAGTCTATAAAGTAGTCAAAGCCCCAAGGTCGGATAAATAGGCAATTACAGAAGAGTTGAGCCGTACTTATAATGTGTAGAGCTTATGGTTGTTTACTAGTCGGCCATTGACGAAAAGGTAGGCAAAAGACACCTAAAAACAGTCCACAATAGAAACCTCGTTTTGATTTGACTCGGCTCGGCTGCGACCGACACCCATACAATACCATTTGCCCCAAGCTAAGAATGTAGAAAAAGTGACCTCAGTGATACGCACCAAAAGTTGGATTAGTTTACCCCAAATAGTGCAACAAAGCACGGCCTTACCAATGGATTAACTAAAATAATACCATATTGGTATACCGGTATCATAGTGTTTGCAGATTTCTAGCTCCAAGAAAATATCTAGGTCTAAAAGTACGTACGATTTGAAGGGCGGGAATATGATAAGACTTCATTGCCAGCTCTTGAAGATTACCAATGTAGCCATCGCAGATGAGAGCCACACTGATAGCGAGAATACCTATAGACCAAAAATAATGTGCACCACATTATGCATTGTATCACATTCTAACATGCCACAACAGAGGTCATAGCCCATCGAAGCATGAAAACTAAGACAATTGGGATGGAAATAAAGGCATTTGACAATGAATGCGACTAAAGTCGCATGGAGAGTGCCGACCACCAAGACGTGGATATTTCACTGCCCGATTTGGAAATAATTGTTTCTATCTTGTTTTTTTCCCAATCAAATTCAGTTTTCCTTAGCCAAATGTGACGGGCGACCTCAGGTAAGAAGGGGCGTCATACACATGTACTGCTGGTAGCAGACGTGTTAGCAAAACCAAAAGTGTGTGAAAGAAGCTGCTGGCCCAGAATCTAAGTGATAAACAGAATGCATACCTCGAACGTCGAACGTCAGTTGAACGCTGACATCAGTTAGGATGAAAAATATAAGGCCGACGATCATACAGGCGACAGCAACGTAATCAATGCATTTATATTGCTTTCCTAAAAGGTATGGAAGCCTTCAAATAATTGTTAATGACTCAACTACCCGCGATGTCTATTAAGTCATCCATATCTTTTAAAATGTCCTTCAAAATAAAATCATAAAGGATACAAAACTGCTCGTCTAAGCCCATTACGACATAAAGTCACCCTGTTAAGGAAGGATCGTCTCCATCAGCTAAATATACCGCGGAACGCCCTTTGGAAAGCCAATAAGTAATAATTAGTTTACGATTCTATCGTATTCATCAAAGAGTTTAAACATCATCGGGCGGGTATGGTAAAAGTTTAACTCCATAAATGAGCAACGGAAAATGGCAACTCAATTCGCTAGATCCATAATTAAGCTTACAAAAGCAGTTATTACCTAGTTTGGATAGCCTGCACCTCAGACTTTAATACAATTTCCGTAAGCAAATGATTTGATACCCATCACTTGTAACGTGGGTAAGCAAAAGGGATAACTTATGAGTTGCGCATGAGGGAGGGGTAGTTAGGGGACCATGACAAACCTTGAATGACAACGCTGAAAACCATGACGGGAATGAGCTTGCAGCACTTGAAAATGACCTGAGTCGGATAGTTGAGATAAACAATGGCGGCATTGGAAAGGAGGATGGTTCCTGTCGTTGTGAGTCCAACGGAACAGTAGAGCCAAGGGGGAAAGCTGCGAAGGATGGAGGGGAAAAGAAGACACCCTTACTTGGAGTGGTAGATGATACCGGTTATTCTGCTCTCAATAAATGATATGACCCCATAAAGGCAGAACTGGTATGCGGTCAGTGCCATGAAGTGCTCACTGAGACCAGGCGTTTTAAATAGATACTCCTAAAAAGCCACAAAGGGTAAACAAGAGGCGTGATCTAGCTCTAGAAAGTGAATGTTAACTCACGAATGCTGGAAAAGTGCATACTTCACGCTTAAATTGATAACATTTATAGTGCAAATCAAGACATGGATACACGACTCCTATACTTCAGAAATGCATGATAGTGCCGCTGATTTACTTAAAACTTTCAAGACAACTAGGCGAAAGCCACTAGCTTCTAACCTGAACGACTCCGTAGACGATGTAGAGGATGAGGATACCAAGGGAGCCGATCATAAAAATACAGCCCTTAGGAAGATAAGAAATATCTTGCCCAAAAATGAAAATAGGACTCCTCAGCATCTGCTCCTCGCCTTGAAAAGAAAGTGAAATAACTAAGCCCCACCAGTGATCCATAATAACGCAGATAATAGCGTAGGTAATTTGGGATAAGAAAGCGTGAAAACGCAAGAACGGAAGTGCAAAATCAGGATTCAGTGACTGTGCATGAGGATGTGTATCTTTGTGAGTGAATGAAGGAGTTAATTGATTTAAATGTGATTTGTGAACTGGATTAAACGATATTTAGGGGCGCTGTTGCATCAGGAGAAAGTACGCACCTTCTGGTGTACTAGAGTTCGACATCCTTACTGCAATACCAACCATAAAGTGCTCAACGCGAAAAAAGAGCTTAAAATGGCCCTTATAACGCTTAAAACCCTTGCTCATAAGTACATGGGAGACAGTTCATTAAAAAAGCACTTCTCTTTCATAAAACAAACACTATCCACCGAACGTTGAAGGAGCAAAAAATTAAGACGCACATCTATAGTTCCATGTGAGTTACTTAAAAGACAAAAGACAACATGAAGTAGTCGGAGCAGTTAAAGGATATGATCGTGGTGCGAGAAGAACCAAATGACTACATTACAAAGTATATCGGAGGCTAGGTATTCAAACATTGAATAAGTGCACTTACAGGTTGTGGCTGTTATGAGTTACTTTGCGTAACAGAGTGACTCCGATCCCGCAAAAGCTATTTAATATGAACAACGGTAGTAGCAACAGGCGCGTAAGAAAAAGGCTGGCTTGAGCGAAATCATGTGCGAAAATGGCCAAAAGTAGAAAATATGCACCAGACCACCACAAACTTACACAAAACTATGATGAAACAGCACGACCAAAAACACACCCAAGTAGGAAGGCCAAGGCTACACACCACCCATACTTTTGAAGCACTCAATAAGTAGGAAAGGGTAAGTAATTTCAATAAAGAAAAACAAAGTGGATATAACATACTTCACTGAATTGCACAAAGGATTTATTGTAAGGAAAGAGAAATATTCACTCAAAAAGTAGGCTTGCATGTCCGTTGTTTCCTATTAAGACTGGTATCTGTATGCTTTGGGGGACTAAATGTCAAATAGATGCATCTTTCTTTGCAGTCTCATTTATTCGTAGCAAATGGTCTTCTTTTGTGACATTAATGGCTGGCAGTCATCGAGAGAAGTCAAGGGAGTTGCCTTTATGGGTTGGGTACGTTTGCCATCGCTAATGTTATTTCGCTAAGGGCATGTTTTGAGCTAGCGATGAACCTAGAACTTTGCGCTTATTCGGGAGCTCTGGAGAGGGTGAGGGGATCGCGTGACTAAGCGGTTGAGGAACCCACTGAAAAGCACTACAGAATAAAAACAAGTTGTTAAAACCCTTAAGTAAAATTTAGATCAGAAGATTCATGGATGCTAATATCTTACCCAACGTCTGTCGAGAGAATAGTGGCATGAGAAACGAAATAATATAGGGTTTACCGGCATCACACTAATAGAATACATTATAAGTGTGTTGTTGAATTCCAAGAGAAGTTTGGGTGTAACAGAGGATATTTAGGATCTTGCAGCAAAGCACAACACTTTTATAAGGTGATGTGCAACTCTAGTGATGCATTTTAGATTTTACAATACTTTATCAAAGAAAAATATGTTTTGTTCACCGCGAGCATATTTTGGTGGGTCATACAATTTTCTGGCCAACCTGCAAATGTCGGGTCATTTAAAACTGTTGGGGTTTTATGATATTTACGTGTAATGGCATATTCGGTATTCGCGGCTGTGTTGTCCCTTTTTACTGTGATTACTTTGTATTTATCCTATTACTTTGGACAGTGGAAAAACCAGCCATTTGTATGTACGGTCTCGTACACTATCGGCTGGTTAATCTCCCTATTATTCGTTGGCGTACTTCCAATCGACATATCTTCGGTACGTTTTCTTCCACTCCTTGTTCATGCATCTAGACGTTCGCTTTTCAAAATGAGATTAACAATATAACTGACCAGAACTCTGGGTCTCTCTCAGTCTTCGTCGATATGCAGACGCTTCATATATTTTGGACCGTAGTTTATTGGGCCTCACAATTGTTGACATGGTAATGAGCATTTGCGAAAAGTCTTGATCCACAGGATAATTCTTCCAATAATGGAGTCGTACGCGGGTTCGGGAGAGTTCACCATCATACGGAAGTTCCGCTCTGCCATCATAGATAATGCTGTCATTTATGGATCGTACCTAATTCTCTTCATCTGTGTGCTGATTTATCTTCTTGTTAAACGGACTGTTTCTTTTGATGCGTAAGTGTAGCTCTTAGATGATTATATTCGTCTTACTGACTTAGGTCATGATTCTCAGTTTGCATATAGCCTGTTTGCATTTTAACATACTTTTTTGCAATTTGCCGGACGATTTTATTAAAGTTTACTATTGTTATGTGCCGTAAGTATATTATCGATAGACTTTGCCAAGTAGTACCGAAAATGTATGAGATGCTGATAAATTATGGTGAAGTTTTTTACGCATCACTCTACTGGGAGTTTTCGACCTCAACTCTTTTAGTGCATCAGTGAAAGTCCTGTTGATCACAACCAGTAACACCTGGGGTCTCTTTTTGGTTGTTTTTTTTCTGGGCTATGGTCTGGTTGAAGTTCCCAGAGCGGTACTACGTGCTGCGTCCCCGATCACTCGACTCCGTTTCGGATATTTTTCTTTGAGCAAAAGATACCTTGAGTACATTGAAGATGAGGAGGAGCTCAAAATGGTTCTGGCAGTGAGCCTTTTTTAACTAAACTTACTGTTTTGGGATCCTTTCCAATCATCTAACCGTGATAATGCATGCTATAAATTTTTTATTGCATTGGGTTTGTGCGTTTCGCCGTAGGTTGAACTAGTTTTAATATTATGACCGCTTAATCAACCTGTTTCCTTTTAGGAAATTGACGAATTAGATCATCAGGTGGGGTCTGAACACCCCCTCCGCTCTCGTCTGAATGTGATTGTTTCAAAAGTATGTCTCCCTTTTCCTAATTTCAGTTTTCGCTAAAATTGACAACCTGGCACTTATTACCATAGTGCCTAACTTGCCGTAAAATTATGCGCGTTCCGTAAAAAACTTGGAAATGACATACAAATGGGCTGGTTTGCTAGATATTGCTCTCATGGTGCATTATGTTGGTACTTTGTAGTAACTCAAGTAATATTTATAGTAGTATGATACCGACGAGCACTAACCAATGAACTGTGCAATTTGACTTAACCCTGAAGCTCTTGCAAATGCAATGGATCTATAATTACCTTTACTAACAAACAGCAGAAGAATTGGTGAACTATTTGTGTGGCCCTATCCTACCGACGTGGCAACCAATTCTAGAGACGGGAAAAGTTTGTCGTATTCGTGCGTATCATTAAGGAAGGATCGCCTCATTTCAACATCGGCCTTGACACCGGCTGAACTTTTCTCCCCTTTAGGCTGCAGGCATCAGCGAAATTAGCGGTGGGGGCGAGCGAGCAGCTCGACGGACCCAAGGCGGTCGATCCGAGAGCGGTGCGGGACTTAGTGCGGCCGTATTGACTGCACGACGTCTCGTGCGACTGCACAAACGTCTAAAGCGCGCTTATCATTACTGCTCTCGCGCTCATGCTCTCTGGCACGAAGCCCTTTGTCAAGCTGCCTCTGCTGAGGATGTGTATAACAATTGCGTTGCTGGTCGGTGGGTCTGGCTTTCTTTACCCGCTTCTTCTCTATCATTTGTTCAAGTTCACACAAATGCTAATCTTCAGGAAGTGTAATTATTCGCATCACTTGTGATGTTTGCTACTATTCCTGGTTCCTACCTTCTTATCCCCATCTCTTTGAAGGCTTTCTGAGCTGTTTGTGTTTTGATTAGCATTTAACTGAACCTAAAAAGATAGTGTTCAGACGTTGGGTTATTTTACGTTTCGAAGTCGTCACTGAAAGGGAATTTATCGCGGATTTTAGATATGCTGTTATATTCTTTGTTCTTTCATTTAGCTTCACACGGACGTTGGGCCTTCTGCCGTTGGCGGTTTGTGAGGCGCTAGCTTGTATAGCCACTGCTCTATCCTTATTGCTCCTTATATGACTACCCACTGAGCTCTCCGTACCTTTTGAGGTACAGCAATCCGTTTCTTTAATTTACCAACGCATTGATGGTAGATAAATTCCAACAAAAAGGTCCATAAGCTGGTAAGGGATCGGATAGGGGTATCAAAAGGGATGTTCCACGCTTACATTTCTTACGAACGGTTGACTTGTCCTCTTGTTCTCTCATCAAAATCTGCTCAACCAGCGTTTGTAATGACGTCATCTTTCTTTGTCCGTAGCAGCTGGCTTTGTTAGCTTGCATCCTCAGCCTTATCTGTATCCTTTTCGTGATACGTGGAGCGCGGTACTTCCTATTATTCGTTTACCTAACTGACGTCCCTTGTTGGTGCCGTTATTAATTGCATACTTTCCCTTGGAAAGATCCATTCAACCACTCCAGTCTCATTAGACGAATTGATCGTATCTAGTCATTCAATCAGCCGGAGCGACAACAGAGTGGCTATAAACAAGTTACGTGTCAGTCTGATGTCGAATGGACAGTTAAAATGAAATGTGCTTGGGGAATTCGGTATTTCACACTAGTAAGCTGCAATTCGTGGAAATGTCCTTGCAAATGAGAAATAGCTTTATACGCTGCACATTTTTCTGTCGTCTGCCATATTCAGTTAATCGTTCTGGTCCAATCCACGCCCCATCGGTGATTGGCCACCTGCTACTACGTGTGGCGTACCTGCGACTTCCTTCTTTTTTACATTTGTAAAATCAGAGTTTGGTTTTGCTTGAATGCCTAAGTACAATTGTAATGGAGGTTGTCCAGCGCTATATCACCTCGATACTTCTACTTCGCCCCCTTTCTTCCTACACAGCTCACGAGTTTTTGAACACGGTCCCACTCCAGCCGTATTGGGCACCAGAGGTTCACCTAGCTCGGTCCTTTCGCTGTGGCAGCGGCTGGTAGGAGCAAATTCACGGGCTAGCAGTCTCGAATGGTACTGGCGGTGCCGCATTTACCCTCTTCTACTGCGCGCTCTCGGCACCCTCCTCGGAGTTGTATCGCTTATTATCGTTTGGAGTGAGTGCACCTTCTTCGTCCGGGAGCCTCGCCTCTCTGTCATCGCTGCTATCCTCCACTCTTACCAGACTATCACGTCGTACAATTTCGTTGTGGTAAGACATACCTTGTGGCACTAGCAGCCATTCATACGGCATATCTTCGTGCATCACTTTCTTCCTAACTGTGAAATCCCATGGAGTGAGTCAACTAATATTCCATGTGGCCCTTGGGGTTCAATGAAAAGCAGGTATAATTAGTCAAATATGCCGCCTGAAATACTAGTTGTTCCAGTGCGTTTAATTTCTTGTTCTATTTTTCGAAATAGTTTGCGCAACCTCCAGGTCCTATCATGTAAGGTAGTTCTTGATTTTTTTGCAGGGCTTAACATCTGCGATTGTCTGTGTTGAGTTTCTCTAGTATGAAATCAGCCTCCATACAACAAAGCTGGTAGAAAGGGCAGTTGATTAGCTCATCCAATCATCGTGTTTCATCAAGTAAAGCAACTAACGTAACGGCAGCCGTGGAGGTCGTAACATTTGGAACTAATCAGCCGTTGCGTTACTTTCTTATTTCAATTTTTTTTAAGCATTGGCTTCTTCGCGGGTGTGAAACTTATGAAACGTGTTGCCGAAAAATTCAGTGCCTCATTCGTCGCTTTAAGATTCAGTGAGAGAATCTGTGATGCCCATGTCCATTCACGTTGCGCTAAAATTTCTTTGTAAGGGTGCTTGTTCCGATTGACTGAGCTCTTCCAGATAATGATGCTCGGTCTGTTTTGAATTGCGTCCTTAAATCGAATTACTCCCTTCAGAACAGCTTCCCATTTCAGATGTCCACCGCATTGACCTAATTTGGACTCTTTTGATCTTTCTCCGTACTTCTTTTTTACTTCATTTGTCAAGATCAAAAACAAAAAAAAACGTAACCTCATCTGCACTTTACAGCTATAATTTGATTGAAGTTTTTCATCAAGGTCATCATCGACTACCCCCTAGATTGTGTTAGTTTTCAAAAAGCACGAGTGTTTTGGGGACATTATCTTGCATTGGCCTTCTGTTGAATTGAACCTTGATGTCTTTGTTAATCTTTGGCTTTATTAAGGTGTTTCACGTACGATGTGTGCTTTACCTGTCCCCTTCCCATCAATATTCAACTACCCGATTCACGAGTGAAGTTTGGAGCTACTAACTACCACAACTTCCTTCCTTATTGACGTTCATTGTGATGCTATCGCCACCTTTGACGTTGGCTAGGGATATACTTCGCTTCACTTCCCTTCGTTTACCCATTGCTCAGCTTTTGATTGCGTTATCACTTGTCTGTTGCATTAGTTGTATACCCCACTCGAGCCGTCTGGTAGATTGAACATTTCTTTGACATAAACTAGAATCATGGCATGTGTGACTCTCTAATCTCCCTATCTGTGCCACCATCACAGGCCTATGGCATAGATTGTGTGGCGGCTCTTGGTAATGGGTTGCACCAAATTGAATCAAAACATGGTTGTTTTCGTTAAATGTGGCGATAAGACGGGGGATTTTCTCGGTTTGATAATAATTAGACCTTTTCGGCTGTTGAACATCACTCGAAATGATTAAATGGTTAATGAGTGCTGATGCCGAATTAGAACAGTGGAGTATCTGTGTCGCTGCGGTAGTCGATATCCCCCTGATGCCTCGGTGGAGAAGGTTTTAAGCATAATCGATCTTTACCTGCGGTGTAGCCGCCAGCCCGGAATCGACAACGATGAGACTAAAGTCATGCACAATTTCTTGTTTTTTTCTAGGTTATGGTAGAGGATGTCAATTCAGATTGGCACTTTGATTTCACCAATCATGCAGCCAATTTTCAGTGGTGGAAAATGCATTTGTTTTCTGTGCATACCACTATTTCTATATTTAGAAGCTCATCTCGGCGTTTACTTAGTGCTTGAAGAGCATTGACACGGAAAGCCTTGTCAAGTCTGTTGGGCAGAATATAGCAGTGCAACCATGCGTTACGTATTTCCTAAGCTCATTTTCCATTACAGAAATTTAAATGATGGGAAAGCCTTCCAGATACTTATCCGTCTGGCCCTCTGAGCTTCCTTCAATTCGGTTTGCATTAGAACCTCTAGGTTTTTGTGCCTATTTGAAATTGTTAACCTAGAGGAACTGACATTCGTATACCCGGAATTAAGTGATAAAAGGGAGGATCAAGAGTCGTCACAAGGATCTTCTGTTGTGAGTCTCCGCAATATAAATCTTCTACCAGATAGAATTTTTGTGTCGTGCTGCGTAGTAGCTAATTTTGATCACAGTTGCATCCCGAATAAAAATGAAGTGCTAAATGTTTCCCTTCATCAAAAGGAAAGTCGTCGAATTGATATCTTCCATTGCGCTGTCGCTAATACAGTGTTTAAAACGCAGTTCTGCGAATATCTTTAGTATGGTGGCATTAAAAGTTTGCAAAATTGAATCTATTCTCAGTAGTTGAAGCGTCGATTCAGTAGATGACCCTTCTAGGCGCTCAACCCTCCCTTGTGCTAGTTTTTTCTCTTATGTCCCCATTCTCCGTACCCACTTTTAAACTGAAGTGGTTGGTATTTTTTTCTTCACTTCAGTTCGTGAGTTTCGTTTTCCTGGGCTATTTGGGCTTTTGCGTCTACTTCACGGCCTACCGTCTTCGCTTCTTTAATTACTACCGCCTCGTGCCTAACCACCACTCTGATGCCATCAGCCTCATCTTCTACGGCTAGTGAGTTCCCCTTGTGCTTCACGCTGTAGGTTTTTGCATTTCTCTTGGTGTCACGTTGTTCAGTGGTTACTCTGATATAATGAGGTAAGGCCCTCTGGATACTATTTGAGGCCTTGACCTGTTTAATAAACCAATATAGCTTTCATGTGTTTACAATGTCGACCAGCTCTTTCTTGGCACTAAATTCGTAAGCTTGCATCGGTAGTATGGAGATGAAGTAGTCATCCGATTTTCCTACTAGGTATCGTGCTTTCATCTGCTGGCGTATTCAAGCAAACTTCACTAAAATAGTGCTGATTCACAAATGGTGAGTTGTTTTGACCTTCCTGTGTTTAAGAGATTGAGCAGAGAGGCTAGGAATATGACTCGGAGCTTTTAAGCATCGACAGTTTCATCGGTTTTGGCTCTTAATCCATTCTCTTCATTGCGTCATGACCGGGTTAGTTTGGTTTTAAAAAACCAAGTAGAAGTGTAAAATGCTCCTGATCCGAGGATGGTTCCATCCCTAGTTTTTGATCAGTGCGTCTTTAACCAAAAAAAAAATTATTGTGGACTTTAACTACCCCATGCCCTCAGAGGTTCTGGTGGGAAACCTGTTAGGATTTCACAGGTTTTCCTTCAAACAAGTGTTGCCTAACGGGCGAAGTAAAGTTTTGGAGTCTTTTTAAATGTGTTACATCGGTTTTTATGATGCTCTACCACCCAGATTCCTCGACTATTTTGGGATACTTTGGCAATTTGAATCCAAAATAACTAACAGGCTCCAAAGCTGAGCACTTTTGACATCTTTGTCAGTCGTGCCTTTTGATCTGTTCTAACGGCTGCAGGAAGGCAAGGGTGGTCAGTGATTAAATTCCTTTCTTTTTACCTATGCTTATTCAAATTCGCTTTGGAAACACGAGCAAACTGCGACCAACCGGTGCTAATACTGGGTTAAGGCTGCTTTTTAGAACTCAGTCGAGATGATCATCAAAAAAAGGGTTTCTGTATACATTGGACAGGAGGTTCGCTTCTTTTCGCAATCATCGCCTCCGCTGGTTACAAGTGGAGATGAAACTTGAAAACAGTACTTTCACGGTCGAATTTTTATTTATTGTCACTTACCCTGTTGACGTCAAAAGTGAGGGTTAGTGGCCTCACTCGTAGCACCAGTTATTCGAAAGTCTTCTAAAGGATACGAACACAAAATGAAGTTCACTATCGACGACAAGAATGGTTGAGAACTTGGCATGATTCCTAAAATTCTGTGCTACCAATGCGGAGATCGAATTACGCAATTGTTATATGTAGTGAAAGTAAACATCATTCATGGACTCACTAGCCTCTAATATGCGTACCCGAGTCTTTGCGAATGACCTAATGCCTGTTTCAGCATGCTCTGCCGACTGACGCCGTCGCTATGCGTGAATTTCCTCTGCTTGGCCCATCTGGATAGTCATGTCCTCTTTTCTTCTGTTAATACTACCTCTACCGCCATGGATGAAAACGGCACAGTCGGCACGACCAACGATGCGACTACCAACATCACCATACCCTCGGTTGTTACAAGGACCTGCTACGAGACGGCTTTCACTAAGTTCATGGGTCACCTGGACGTGGTGCCTTTTATTGCTAACGGCTTCAACGTCTACTTCCCCATTATTGTGGTATTGCTGTGCCTGGTGACCTTCTTCAGTCTTGGTAGTCGCTTGCTTACCTCCCTGGGCATGCCGCAACTCATCGGTCCAAGCTTCATTGACAAACGTCTGCCTGCGGGGGAAGGCGGTCCTGTGGACGATGCTATTGAAGACGGTCGAATGCTGCTCTACCGGGGTACGATGACTGCTATCCATCCTTGTTTCATTTCATCCCGACATGATACCTCAGAGGCTTGAGTATTTATTGACTAAATGAAACAAGTCTTCAACGAATGCCCGTCCCACTACTCAGAATAGGGCGGCCCGATCCTTTAGTAACGCACAAATAGCTGGTGAAAAATGCAAAACTTTCCAACTTATACATAGGGCAGGTCTTGATGGGCATACCGTTCAACAATTTTGCGCCAATCTCAGAGGGTCATCGACCACACGACCATGGTACTAGTTGTCTTTGTTTTTGCTTTGGATCGCCAATCTACTTCATTTCAGCAAGATCGCGACATCACATGTGTGACACTGGTAGAGAACGGGTTAGAAGACATTCCGCGTGGCCGATGATGAAAATCAGTTCACATGATCCCTCAGTGTCATAATGAAGTTGCGTTTTGCGTATCAATTTTGAAAAGGATGCGTTTCACTGCAAGCCAAAGAATGACTACTTGTCAGCAACCAACATTCGAGTGAATCGAAAAAGTTGGGTTTCTGGGTTTGTGAAGTGCTTGAATTCATCACCTTTTATCTGGCACTGTCGAATTTGCGTGTGGGAATTCTTTCCCCTGGTATTTTGGAGTGAAGATCTTGAGCATATTTCGAGATCCCATAAGAATGGTTTGATCTTTGCTGCTGAAAAGTCATTGTACTAGTGTTCAAAATATGGCTAAAGACACGCCGCACCATTGCTGTCGACATGAGTCAGATGTAGTTGCTTTTTGCCCATGAGGGACGAGTCAATTGACTGGTAACGAAATATCGGTATGATCCTAGGTATCCTCAGCATCAACAGAGGAAATTAATAAGTTCCAATGGTTATGAATTTACTTCATTTCAATTGCACTGATTTCGGTTTATGCTATTTGACCGATTGTTTAGGGAAAAAAAAGACTTCTGTATTGCTTAATTATCTCTCACTGATCTTTGTAAACGCAACTAACTCCACACTTCGGAGGCACGTGCTTGTGTGTGTGGACTGTGGATGGAATTGTTCAGTAGGAAGTGTGTATTTGCTGGAGACTAAAAAAGCTGCAGCTGAGATTTTGCTCCACTCAATTGCAATACCAGTGAAGCATATGCAAGAACAGTTTCCTCATCAGAATTAGGTTGAACCAATGGACGAGTTGGCAACAAGTCCTTTTCCTACTTGACAAGGCAAGTCCTCATACCGCAAGAAATGCCCGTGGGAAAGTCCCATAGTGAAATGTTTGGATGGAGGAAAATACTGCTTCATACTTTCTCGTTCTCCGTACTGCCGTTCTGATGCTTCTGAAAGTGATAGCTACCAGATTTCCCTGGCATTTGCATTAGATTTAAGGTAAGAAGCGGAGGCTGATAGTGCTAAGATTCCCTTTGGCCTCTGGAGGTAAAAGTTGTCTGTAGATGTAGTTCATCTGTTGGAGCTTGGGAAGCGAACCGCTGCAGGCGCTTGGTTTTTCACAAAAACGTCACGAACTTGTTGGGTTACCTTGTGTTTTTTGGCATCCAGAGCGGACTCTGGGTAGGACGCGCCGATTTGCGCGAGGCGACACCATCTCCCACTCCTCCGCCCATCGTAGAACACTCGGAAGGCAGGCCAAATTGCACTCTGGCTTCCAAACACTTGAAGGTAGGTACTTATTTGGTCATAATATATCTTCTCTGTCAAATAAAAACCCCCTCTGACGAAATTGATCTCGGATTGTGATGGAAGCAGTGTCATCGACCTCTATCGCTTGGTCTCGGCATGCGTGGGGCTAACAACTCCATTAAATTGGAGTCATTTTGAATGAAGGCGCTTAATTTTTTTTTACCTCTCCTTGTGAGTTCAGGTTAGTTCAAGTAGCGATGCCTGCTTCATCTCAATTTGTCACTTCCATGTTTAGTGCACAGTTAACTGGAATCCAGTTTCTATGCTTGGTGAAAAGGGATTCCCATGATAGGCGTAGGAATGCATCAATATTCATGGAAAACTTTGTTTTCTCCATGCGAGATGGGATTCCAGAAGGGTTTGTTTGAGGGCGAATTAGTACAAGGGATCGGGTGACACTCCTCTGAGGGAAAAAATTAGGTGTGGGTTGTTTTCTTAGCAACTTTTGTCTGGAAACACTATGGCGTAGTTTTACTGTGTACGCACAGGGAGCCTAGAAAGTCGCTATGATAGCATTGGATGAGTATAGTGCTTAAAAGTTAGCGTAGACAAATGCGCGGACATACTTAATACCACCCACTGTCAATTTGAGTTAGAGGATGCACCTGAATAGACTACGTATAACTTGGTCAGATATTTACGTATCATCCGTATCTTTTGACCTGCTTTGGCAATCATTGCTTATATTCTTTCTTCAGATCAAGATGAACTGCGAGCTGATCAGGTCTTTAGTTCCGATCAGCCGATTGTGGAGTTCTCCGAGGAGAAGATGAACGCCATGTTTGAGTTCAATCTTCCCTCCAACGGGGATGAAGGTGGGTCATCAGTCTCCAGAACTCAGTACACTCCACTGGATGGCGAGGGACGTCCCCTCCTTTCCAAAGTCGTCTCTTCTCTCTACCACATCTTCCAGTCCCGGTGATGGTCACCACACAGGTTGTCACCACCACCTTTGTGTTGTTAAGTCTTTCCATCATTGTTTTCTTCTTGTTCATTATCTGTTTTTTTTGTGCCCCACTTCCCATTATGCTGGACAACGCGTTTGTGAAATATATTTATTAAATGACATGCTTGCGCTACGGTTCGTTATTCTTGCTTACAATGGGTTTTATGCAATTTTTGGGATCACAGATTTATCAAGCGGTTTTGCACTTCAAAAGCGGGTTCTATGTACATGTGGTGCTCCTCCAAAATACTTGTATAATCTTTTCTAAATAAGCGTAGTATATTGATACGCGGATCATCTATTTGTCAGCTATTAAAATCCCTTTCATCCTGGTGACCCTCAATCTCAACCGTTGAACTGTTTAGTATGTGGCTATTTATTGCTTTATACCTGCAGTGTGGTTCACAATCTCCAGCCCCATCAAAGGGCAGAATTTTCGAAAATGGGATCAAATATTTGAACAAATCTCCAGTTGAAGACTGCCCTCCTCATCTATTAAATTAATTACCTCACCTTACTGATAGTCGGGAATGAAACCAATTTCAGCGCTGATTCCTTTGGTGATAATGAACTGTTTGTTCTGGGCTAGCCCAGGGTGATCGGATTTGCACATCCAACTGGCATTCACAGAGCCGAAATGCACCGTTGAGGAGGCGGAAGCGGCATATTCTGCAGTCCTCTGATGATAACTGATTACGCCGAACTCTGATCTCAGTTAAACGCCCTTATTGAATTAGCTAATTCTTTCACGTCTAATCAGTAATCTCAAGACTGAGGTGAGAGGAGTGTCTTGTTTTGGTAATAATCTCCTTTAGAGCATGTCAGTGGCCCGCGAACGTGATCATTCTATCTACAAAACCATTGCTCGATAGCTAAATCAAATTGAACTCGCGGTTTAGTCACCTTCCAATGCTTAGACATTTGCACCTTAGATACCACTTAGGATGTGTGGATTAGCTCATCTAATCAGCAATAAAATGGCTAGGACAGCGGTATTTTATAGTGAATCCCAACAATAAAAAATGGGCTAAGTTTTGCATACTGTCGAGAGAGAAGAGGCGGCTTCAGTCCACTCCAACAGCACCTGATGTAATCGTACTCATTGGCATTGTGCAATAGAGCAAGGCTTGGAGCAGCAATGCAGCGCCAACTACAAAAAGACCTACAAAACAGGAAGATTCGATTTTGCACCACTTCCGCCTTGAATATCAACCGCCAGGCAGAGAATTCACGTTTCTAGCAGCCTTTTACTGGACGTGATTGCCTCCTATCGTGGTCTATTCAGGCCTACTTTGTGCTGCTGAAGTTTCTTGCATTTGGAAATACTATGGAAAGATTTAACGAATCGGAAAGCCGACTTAATCATGCTGATTTGAGTTAAAGTTCTACAACACTTGTCAGAGCAGAAGTTTACTAGCGTTTGGAGACCATTGCTTAGGGCTTTACCTGTCTATGCACCGCTTACATTTGCGTCGATTATCAATCTTGCAGTGGTTGTGCCAGAGCGAAAGAAATTAATCTGGCTTACCTGCAGTCATGCAGTAAATGCCACTGTTGTATTCGCGATTGAAATAGGTTCCTAACTGTAAATAAAAGACGGGTGTTGGCGTAAGGAGGGAATTAAAGTGGGACAAACGAAGTCGTTTTCGACCTTACTCTACCTTTTAAAAGGTTAGAGAGCAATAAGTTGGGAAATTCATCATTCTGAAAATTGAAAAAATGAAGTCTAAGTGGTTTGGTACAACCTAACGTGGCAGTTTCCATTTCACAAGTGCTCTAAATTGCTTGAATGAAACGCGATATTTTCGATTGTAGCATTATCAGTCTGGGAGTTATTACAATTTCCTCGTTGTTGAGCAGCATTTGGATTTGTTAAGCTTGATTATGCCAGTTAGTGCGATAGTAGAACAATAAAACGCCTGAGTGACTGTGTTCTTTGACTTTATTCGGAGATCCTATTAGTGAACTAGTTAGGAATAGAGCCTGGTATGCAAAATTTTAAAGTCATCGCTTACGTGACCTAATATACCTTTTCAAGGCGAACCTAGTATCCAAATACTTTAAGAATTTGTGGATCAAAGAATGCTCTAGTATTTTTAAATGTGAAGAGGACGAATGTGCGATTCGCCTGACAGCATTATCGAATGAGTTAACTTGGTCTACAAGCGAAGTCTTTGCTTTCCTTCACATTTACTATGCTTCCAAGGGCAAACAATCGGGCTTATTGGTGCATGAGTCACCGATTTGACTGTCATCGGTACAGAAAAGACTCACCGTTATTGCAGAAGAAATGAAAAGAACAAAGAGACCATAGAGGATGTACTGTCTGGTCATACGACGCGGAAAGCGCGGTGTCACAGCTGAGACATTTTTGCACTCAGGGCAGAGAATTTCTGCTGTGAGGTCGAGACCCGGGCTGGCCTTGAAGGATTCCTTACAGTAGCCGCAACTTATGAATACTTTTCGCCAATCTATTGGTAGGTTTTAAGACAGATTTACGTTGTACACCGGTGAAAAGATTGTCAAACATGTAAACCAATTCATGCAAAAATAATCTCTTACTCAACTCATACATACAAACAGGATGCAAATTCAGTGAGCCTAAAGCTAGACGGACATTTTAACACGCCTAAATTACATCGGATTAGCATGAGATAACACCTTTGGTTTTGGTGGAATCTTTATCTGGCAGAGAAGGAAAATCAGGAAGACTAGCTGGGCGTTTTAGCCTTTCAAGATGCTCTTCGAGAAAGTTTGAAATCAACTGTGGATTCTTTTTGGCCACCTCAGTCACCAAAACAGTGCGGCAGGAAGTGCGAGGGCACACGAAAATGTTCTGATGTCGTGGTACGAGTAATAGACAGTGACAAATGCAGCGGTAAAAGCGTTTCTCGGGTGGTGGATTCCGTATCGGCTGAAGTAAAAAATGACAATTCGTAGCATCATTTATATCTTCTTACACTTCAAATCACATTAACCTCTCGTAAAACTAAAAAAAAACTATAACTCTAGAATTTTAACTTGTACAGTGTTTAGGTGGTACTCTGACAAATATTTGCATCGGAAGCATTCCTTTTTTCCTTGTAAGGGCATTCGCGCACTTCGGTCAAGCAAATAACGAAACCGGAATACGCACAAATAGAGAGCAAAGTAATAAATTACTGTAGCTTCAAAGCACCTAGAGCAGACAACAGCCAGCCGAGAGAGATCATTACGAACAGTTAGAAGCAGTTTGCATGTTTGGCAATGGTAGAATCCAAAAGATGGAGAATTAGCTCGTGACTGTTCTACTGGACAGGGTTTAACAACATAGTAGTGTAAGTCATTTGAGCCGAGACTGGAATGAGCTGCTTCGTCAATATTATTTAAAGACGGGTCGCTATTCATTACGTTCTATCTGATCACAAATGTAGACTAGCCTAAAAATTATATAGAGGGTTAAATGATATGCCAAATTCAGTAATAAAAGTGATGGGAAAATAAGAAATGCTCAAGACACACTAACTGCGTCACAGTAGAAAATAATGCAAACAAAGTTGTAAAATGCTCAACTAAAGGTTTGACAAAACTTTCTAATCACTACAAATTTCCAATGAAAGACATCTGGTCCACTTGTTTAAGAAAGCATGTTATTAATAATTTTTATGTTAGTAAACAGTTAACGAGTGTTAAACGGGTGCTAATTCTTCTAAAAAAAGGCATGGTTTTTCGACTGCTAGGGTATTCTTCACAAAGACCACAAGCTTACGTACAAATACAGCAGTTAGTTATTTCAAAAGTACAATAAAAAGCGGACGACATGCATGAAGTTGTGCATTGAACAACCAAAAATAATTAGCTTTAAGTTATACTTTAAAAAGACTATTGTAAAAACAATACAGCACAGGAGAATGGGGGGACACGAAAACAGATAAGCAGCTTAAAAGTCGGAAAGGGAGTTAATATTAGCTTTAACTCATGCTGTTGCCAAAACAGCATTTGTACTTAAATACGCAACAACCTCTGTAAATCAGGCTAAATAACCAGCTGACAATGAATAGCACTGCATAAATCGAAATAAAATTAGACCTTTGCTAATCCAATAACATTAAACATTTTTTAAAAAAACCTCAGCAAGCAACGCCTCTTAAGAAAATTCGTGTAAGAAACAAGCGCATTGTCTACGCATTATAGTGTAATACTTTGGTTGTTCAAACTGCCAATTTCGGTCACGTGGGTGGCCATATTGTACGAGCCGGTTGGCCAGTCTCCAGCCCGTGCCAACAGCCCCCGAGCCCTCTGGTTCCAGAATATATATTCTGGCCTAGTAGCATGCTTCCTTTTACCTTAAAGCAAGTCCCAGGACGCTACATTGGTGGCAGCGGCAAGCGGACCCAACTTTGATGGATTCCTATTCTGATCCACACCGCTTGTGGCAAATTTTGGCGGTGCGAAAGAAGTGCATGTGCTACGGATGGGAGAAACTCTAACATCCCGTAACAGAAGGGCCGAGATCGACGCTCATCTTCGGCATCTCCCTCTCCCTCGTGTTCTGCAAGGAAGCCATTAACAACTGAAGCAACGCCAGTCGTGAACTCCATTTCCAGTGGAACTGCCAAGGGGGATCAGCGACGTTGTGGTCAAACATCCGCCGTAAGCTCTCTTTTCTGTTATTGGGCAGCTCGCCTATCTTCGTCAAAAGGCGTATCTACAGATGTAGAATGTGCAGAACGCCATTTGATACCCTTGCGTTTCTTCCACAGCATCAAAAAGCCTGAAATCACAATATGTGTTGTTGTGTGTCTCGACCCATTCAAAAAGTTGGATTCGTAGCCCCATCATTCCTTGGGACACATTATCGTGGGAGGGGAGGACTAAGAAATACGCCTTTGCTAGACCGAGTGCTACGCGGAATTGATGGCGCTACAAGAACACATGCGCTCGAACCTCGATGACTGGGATGGTTAGCTCGTGGGTGCTTCTCAAATCACTGAAAACGTTGTGATGGCTGACATGGGAGGCTGACTGAGGAGAGCGTCGGGAATGACGCTGGAAAAAAAAGAGGGGCTGTGTAATACTTTGTTTGTTCGAGCCGTCGGTTTCGGTCACTTGGGTGGCCATATTGTGCTAGCCGGTTGGTCGGCCTCCGGGCCGTGCCAGCAGCCCCCAATCCCTCCATTCCTAGAATATATATACATTCAGACCTAGTACTATGCCTTCTTTTACCTTAAAGGAAGTCTCGGAACCCTACACAGAATTCCAGTTTGCGAAGGAAATAAAAGCCTTTACGACTAATTTAATTATTTGAACATAGAATTATTAAGGCAGCTTCTTTTCCAATGGTTCCAATTTTAGCTCGTTGTATGGACACCACAATCAAAATTTGCTTAAAAAATTATTAGATCCATTGGGTTTACAGGGTGTCATAACGAATTAATGCATTATTTAGGTTTTTTAATTGATAAAAATTCTTGTACTTAAAAACGCAGCGTTCCTGAAGCCCTTGCGCATAGTTCATTTATGATTTTGTCGACATTTTGTTTTAATGTTTCCGTCCATATTTTGTTTTTGCTTAACTTTGTAGGGAGGACCTCGATGGGCTTTTCTCGTCATCGACGTTCCAATAGCAACCATAGATGCTGCTATGATTTTCGATTTCGTGACGTCACAACGCATGAAATTTCAGACTCCTCAAAGTCGTTTTCTGCGACTTCTTCCACCACATCTAATCACAGGCCGAAGTTATCTTCCACAGGTTCAAAAAATTATTCTTCAAGCTATGGATGTTCTCAGTCTGAGAAACCTTACTTTGAGAATGTTCGTAAAAGGTATTTTTATGTGTCGATGTATTTTCATAATACAAATCGCGTTTGTGACTCTGTACTTTTTCCCCAACGCGTCTGTTCGCAGCCAGGTACCCATAGCCACCTCAAGTTCCATAGCTCGTCCATCCAGGGGTTTGATTAGTTGGAGTTTAGTTCTATCACAGGTAACAGTTTTTAAATTTTCTGAGATGTTGTGATTTTTGTCCCTGTTGGTACAGGCACAGGCCTAGCTCGCCCGCTTTATCTCCCCGTAAGTCTCGGCGGCTTGGTGCAGCGATTAGAAATGGCAGAGACGACCACCTCATCGACGGTAACTCCTCAAGCCCGGTTGTTCGTTTCCTAAACGGTGGCCCTGAGTCCCATGTTTCGGTTGAGAGGTCCCGCGATCGCGGCCGGAGCATTAGTCACGGCTCTCCGACGCTGAAGCGGAAACACGGTGGTTGCGATCATCACTCTTCTATTCGCTCCAGTCACAAGCGCAAGCGCCAGCGACGAAGCAAAGAGAGAGTCAAGCGCAGAGAGAGCCACGAGCATCACAAGCGCGGCAAGGCTTCTGCTGTCGTCCCTCTCGGGGAGGTCATCAAGCGACGGTTCGAGGTGCGTAAGGTCCTAGGTGAAGGCAGCTTCGGACAGGTTCTGGAATGTCTTGATCTTCATACGCGCTCACGAGTTGCGGTTAAGGCGTTGAAAAGGCTTGAGGACTACCAGGAGGCGGCTAAACACGAGGTGGATGTCCTTGATACCATCTCTAAGGCTGATCGTAGTTTACGCTCTAATTGCATTGAAACTATTGACTTTTTTGACTGGCATAGGCATTACTATATCGTTTTCCCCCTGTTGAGCACTAGCGTATTTAACCTACTTGAACGGAATGATTATGAGCCCTACCCCATCGATTATGTTATCGCTATTTCTCGTCAAATCTGTGAGGCCGCCGATTTCATGCACAAACTGAAGATTTGCCATACGGATCTCAAACCGGAAAACATCATGTTTGTTTCCCCTGAGTTCACTTTGGTCTACAATGATAAGCGAGGTAGGAGCATTTGCCTTGTGCGCGATCCCCGAGTCAAAGTCATCGACTTCGGATCTGCTGTCATGGAGGGTGAGAGACGCCCTACCACCATCCAGACGAGGCACTACCGGGCACCTGAAGTTATTCTTGAGTGTGGGTGGTCATACTCTGCCGATGTCTGGTCTGTTGGTTGTATTGTTTACGAACTGGTGACTGGTCAATGTCTGTTTATGACCCATGATAACCTTGAGCATTTGGCGATGATGGAACGGTTCCTCGGTCCCTTACCCAAGCAAATGGTCAGAAACAGCCGGCGAAGGCGGTACTTCAGGCGTGGCCGGCTGGATTGGGACGTAAACAGTACGGATGGACGGTATGTGCGGCGGCACGTCAGGCCTCTAGGTGACCTCTGGCTTTCCACTGACGACATTAGCGCCAGACTTGCCTTTGACCTTGTCAGAGAAATGCTTGTCTATGATCCAAACGCTAGAATATCTTCCCAAGAAGCGTTGGAGCACCCCTTCTTCCAATAAGATTGTTTGTGTACATAATTTATTTAGATTTCAAGCGTTTCTGAAAAAAACGTCCGAGTTTTGTGGGTAAACTCGCTCAGATCCATTCCGATTAATTCTTGCAAAAGTTTGCGGCGTCTGCATTTTTGTACATACCTTTTAATAATTACTACTTACTTGGTGCCTCGTTTTTTCTCGGTTGCGTCCGCTCGGTGTGTTTTGTGTGAATTCTAAGATCTGGTAAGTTATGAAAGGCGTTGCCAACTTGGGATGCTGCAGCTATCACTTCTTTGGGTATACCTGCGCTGCTCGCTACTTCTAATGCGTAATTGGTGTCGGTGATACCTGGCGCCACTTCATGCAGGAAAATGGGTCCTTTAGCATCGCTGGTTGTGCGCATTTTCTACCGAGGAACTGTGAGGCTGATTATTTTCAATACCCTTAGGTTTATGCGGTGAACCAGTGGCTGTAGTAGTGCTTTCGCCCAGTTCATACTCAGTGCGGTCACTATCACATGAGAAGAACTTCTCTGGCTCATGTACTCCAAGAATCCCAGGAAAAGGGACTTTCGCGCCACCTAAAGAAATTGCTCGTGAAGTAGGTTTGCATTTCGGACCTGATCGGAAAAATAAGGAAATTCGTCCAGTAGAAGCAGCGAGTTAGCGCTAGCGTGGCGAAGGGCCACGGAGAGCCAACTGACGTCAGCAAGGAATCCCTGGGTCATTGCATGTTTCTCTATGTCGGCTGGCATGAGCGCCAGAATTGTGTCCATCAACGGTATGGTTGCGTGATCGGCCGGTACAAAGCTACCAATGTGGGCTAGGTAGACGATCAGACCGATCTTGAATGCGAGGAATTAGTTGTAAACACCTCGTTTACGTCTAGTAGGTGCAGACTTGGTGAGTATCCGTTACCTGCTTGATGAACATGGTCTTACCGCTTGCATTGGGCCCAGTCACCAGAGTGACGCTACCCTTTTCCGTTGGGGAGGTGAAGGAGTTTGTTCGATAGTTGGTGTGAAGTGCTTCGTAGAGAATGTGTCGCCCTTTCTGAATTGTTATTATGCTTTCCGAGACCATTCGTGGCTTAACACCATTCATCCGTACGGCCGCGGTCGCTAGAGCACAAACGCTATTTAAAAGGAAATGCATTTTTATTCATAGACTGGTCCACCGGTACCACTCAAACAGTTGAGCTCTAGAGTAGTTTTTAGTCTACGATGCGGGTAAACTTTTATTTCTAGTTCTAAATGTGCCTGACCTCAATATCTATCGGTTGAGGCGTTTTTATTGCACCGATGGATGCGAGGAATTAAATATTGGCGGCTCCTTACGCCTTAACTTACCAATCCAGCTCAGTGGCGAAATCGAGCAGCTGCAAGAGCGGCTTAGCTGTCTTTAGAATCTCTTCCTGCAGCTCGTGCATAATAGAAGTTTCAGCATCTGAAAGAAAAAGTCACATTGAACTGTCTTGCAGTTGAGCCATACGGGCTTGTGATGAGGGTTTTGGGATCAAATTGCTAGTCTACTGGGAGAATTTGTGGATGGAGGAGCAGGTCCGCTACTAAGTTGGTCAGTTTGTCATTTTTTCACTTGCTTTTTTATAGTGAAAAAAACTTTGAGTTGTACTCAATTATCTCCGTAGATCACTTTGACTCGACACCTAGCAATGCACCTGGGTGGAAACGGACCGTCCACGTGTGAGGCGTTAATAGTTAGTCAACGGTTGGAATTTGTCACGGCCAGGAAGGCATTCGCATTGCTAATGGAAAATGTCACCGTAAGACGTGAGCATCAGATTCAGAGAGCAAAACAGTGCCTGGTTAATGTGCATATTTCCACCTTCTCTATGCACCATTTTAATTTCTCCCTTGGTATCAAATCGGCATAACAGTAGGCCAGACGCATAAGCGGATTTTGTGGGTATTTAAAAGGCTTAATTTGGGTGCGATACAATATACTAGGTTTGCGAATTAGGTAGTCGTCATGTAACTTGTGGATAATCCGCAAAAGTCGAACACCAAGAGTGTAATTCAAACCAGCATAAACAGGGTCCAGATTGAGGAGACTGCTATTGAAGCTGTCGATCACATTTAAAAGTGTTGGGTCTCAGAGCTCAATGTCAGCAAAGACTTTGAGAATGTAAGAACAACTATTCAAGTTCAAATCATATTTATTGAATGTAAGGATTGGATAGATGGGACGAGCAAACTGACAAGGATAAACTTTCATTTCCCATCAGCATGGTGCGGTATGATAGACAAAATTTGAAGTTTTACTGTCAATAGAAATTAGGAGAAGATCTCATCAATTTACACTTCAGTTAGGCAGGTCTGCAGTCTAGCAGAAGGACAAAGAATCAGGACCTCAAGGGTGAAGACATTATTTCCGGCAAAGCTAGCGATTTGTTTTGTGGATGTCTGGGTTGGGGAGTACAATGTTTACTAGGCTACCTAGCTTACGACACTACCTACTAATGAGCTATGCAAATCTTTGACTTTCACCACACATCCTCTGGACTCAGCTCATGCATCACGACCAGCCGGACACACGTAATCAGGGTCTACTCATTTGGAATTTCAGCAAATACAAGCTCGGAAAAAAGGTGGGCACTTACGAAGCAGTGGTACTTTTCTGCCTTATGCAGAATGTCGTCGTAAACTGCAGCAGGTGTCAGGTTTCAGCCAAAGTTAACCAAACCTGTCTAGATCACAGCTGCTAGTACTCAGAAGTGCAATCCATATCTACCCTGGGGTTTAGCGATCTGTATTCTCTAAGATGCATTTTGCTCAAGAGCCTTTAAGCGGAACATACTTCATTGTAAGACTACTGGGATTGAGGGATTGGGCCCTAAGCGCCAATTGTCATCAAGGCACATAAGTAGCTTCATTTTGCGTTGCAGAAATATTTCCGGTCCAATCCCCAAGATAAATAGACTTTTTCCAAAAGAATCATGTCTTCAATCGACTAAAACGAAACCAGACTATAAAAGGTTTTACAGCTGTTGAGATGTTGAAGTGGTAGCTGCGTCACTTTAACTGGACGACTAGTGCATTCAACCTCACCGAGAGGCGAAACTAAGCACCACTACCCCCCACGGTTCATTGCAGCACTTTTTGAAAAGAATTACGTACTTTCGACTTTGCGCATCATTTGACTCCACACCTGATCGTGTACTTGCGTGACGGTAGGCCATCTACACGCTAGGTTAGACTTTACGGAATGGGGAATAATTTTGAAGAAATTGAGATTTAGCAAACCTGTTCTCTACAATATTTTAAGTGGCTAGTTCCAAATAATTAAAACGGTTTTTAATCAGCTCAAATATAGACTGAGGCTGCTTGCATGCATAGGTACGATCTTAATTAACACGTCTCCTTGACTTATGGTTTAGCACTTCAGTATCCAAGACTGGGTGAGGGATAAGCTTTAAGGGGGTGCATGCTGCGTCGCAAACCCCTTTGTCCCATTTCTGTCGTGCGTTTTTCATAGACGAATGAGATGACTGGAAGGACCGAGCCAAAAATACTCTCCTTGGGTTGGAAGATTATCTTTTTCCAGAATTTGGTAAAGTGAAGAATAACCTGGAGTTAGGCAAAACGATATCTGATAAGCCCCGGCATTCGGTGTAAAGATCCCAAGTTGCGCAGTTCATTTATGTCCACAGCACAATTATGATGCAATTTATTACCAAAATTATTTATGTAAACAAGAGGCCTCAGTGTCTTAGAACTAAAGTGCAGAGAGCACAAACGACTTCCCCCAACTCCAGGTACTAGAGTGAACAGACTGAGGGAGTAAACGTACCTAGTATTGCGTACATGACATCGCCGTAACGCTTATCCAATTCTAAAAGACGGTGCTGTAAGGCAATTAAAGATGATCACGGAACCTTTAGTTGTTGCAGTTCGATAGTATGCCAGCTCCCCATTAGTAAACTAAGGAGAGAAAAAAGAAGTAATTAGCAAACAGAACCCGTTACCCATGTAGTCTATTCAGCGGCTGCAACTCACAATGTATTGCAGACCCAATTCTTGTAGCTCTTCAGAAGTTTGAGAAGATGGAATTTGTAAAAGGTATCCGACCTGTACCGCGCATCATATTCATAGAATTTATGCAAAAAAGATTTCAATTGGCTGGTCAGGTTGTTAAAGAATTTAATCTGACCATATGATTGTAAAATGTTCAGGTGAAATATATGGCTCATGCTAGTGCTAAAGATAATACGGGAACTGAAACGTGTGCTATCATGTGCTATCAAACGCTATAAAGGCCATTTATAACTATTAACTTTAGAATCACGGGATATAATTTTGGAATTACAGTACATTATTCGTATTTTTTGTCAACAAAACACTAATTTTGTGGGGATTTGGGCATACATTTGGACAGAAATCAGACTTGAAATGCTTGGCGAATGCGCACTCAAGGTGTACTATCCCGCGACCGAATCTTGCCTCTGCAATTTAGTGGTGACACTCGAGACTTTGGATCGAATAAAACTTTTGTCCATCTCGTCAGTGTACTAACAAATGCATAGAGGCGGAGTTTCGTTTGTAATTTGCCATTGCGGAAACTTAGATTCAAATACAACTCCAGAGTTAGAAGAAGATACTCATGGAGTTATTAGATGCGTACCCATACTACCACCTTTCTACTCAGTTTTTCAAATTTGGGCTCAGGAGACCAGTGCAAATTTGCTTTCTGTAACAGCATTCAATACATTCTTGATATTTCCAGTTTTTGTGCATTGATCTACACATTTTGGTACAAACTTATGCCAACTGTACTTGAAGTGAAAAACCTTGGATACGTTTGAGGCCTTCAGTCGGCTCAGATAACTTTTAGTGGTTGGAGATAATATTCAAAAGCTGATAAAAATAAAAAAAAGATTTGACGAGCATAAAGAGTGGCATAAAAATAGTAAAATTTGTTAAAAACTCTTTGAGGTAAGCGCACAGGGAACAAAAATAAAATGTTGAACGATTTCCGTAGTTTTTTCTCATCGTTTTCTCCACTAAGCAAAGTATGCATTCTTCCTATAGTTGCTGTAGAAACATAGGCATCAATATGTTTTAAATACCTTCGCGAAGCACAACCTTAAAGTAAATTTGGTGCATGGAAAGACTGAACACGCAAGGTGTCTTGGTTACTTTGCACACGTTATATTGGGTGCATTTCAGAGCTGTGATTTAATAGATTTCCTATCTGTAAGGTTAATGCTGCCATTAACAACGCACCGAAGGGTTTCCGGTGCTTCGTAAGTAATGAAACCGATTTCCAAGTCTATTAGTAGAGTAAGCTTATCTTCACTATGGAAGGCTATATGAATTAACATGTTTAAAAACATACTAAGGGGAAGTAAATCAAGCCACAGGCGTCAACATGGCCCCTTAGGCGATTTAATTCGTGTTCCGCCAATCGACTCAAAATATCCGGAAGACACCTGTAAATTTGCTTCCCTGAAGAACAAAAATACTGTCAATATTGCAGATTTTATCGTGTGAAAAGACTCACTTTGCACTAAAAGGACTTACACTCATCTAACCATGCATGATTGCCTTGTTTGACAATGAAACGCTTGTGAGAAGAAGTTGAAGACAAATCAATTGTTTCAGTGATCTTCTCTAGCAGAGAATAAAGTGTCTGATATGGAGAAGAGACGTTGTCAGGGCTGTCTAAAGGTGAACTCAATTCGGGATGATGACGGCAGGCGTCCATGATCGCCTTCAAGGACTGCAGTGTCTGGAGCAACATTTTCCATTCGCTTGACGTCGCAGCCGAAGTATGCATTCTAGTCAGAACACGCTGGAAGAGGAAACAATTATTCTGCTCAAATGTTATAAGTAGCCGTAGTATAGTTGAACGGAAGGAGGCCTTCACCTGGATATTGCCGACACGTTTTATGCAACTCAACAGCAAGTTGTGAAGACCCCTGTTTGCTGGTTTAGTGAGAAATTCTACGGCATATTGTCGTCGATGAAGTTCTTCGTCATCTTTTAGAGGGAACCTCAACCACTTTGACAAAAGGCGACTTCCGAGCGTGGAGGAACATGTGTTCAAATAATCTAGGTTGCACAAATAAGCTAAAATCTGTTAAAATTTTAGGACAAGTCAAAATGCCAGCTCACCCATTAGACATCCTAATTACAATAAACCAAAACACATTTTAAAAAATACTCAACTGAAGAAAGAAAACTATAGGTTTACAACTCCAATTCAAATAATTAAAAGCAATACTATTCACACATCTAAGAATGTACGGTTCACAAGAACAAAACTGCTTTTATAGGTCTTAATCAAACATAAATCCGATTCAAGGCTGATGTTTAAAGACTGCAAATCTTAAGTCAATGAATAATTTCAACGAATTCGTGAAGCTGATAAGATAAGTAGCTCTTGAAAGCTACCATGTGCTTTATTTAACTGATCGCTTTTAAATGCTTCACGGGCTAAGTAATAAGTTTTCAATTTTTAGGAGAAGTAGATAAAATACTAACAAGGCTCTCTAGAAAGGTTCAGTGTTAACATTAGTTCGAATGTGACGCTTTAGGTGGGCAAATTATTTCATTGGTGAATTTTGTAAGATTAACGTACCGAACAGGGTCAACTCAGAGGCATCTTGGGAGCGCTTTAAATTTATATTCCTGGAACCAGGCTCACAAATGGATGAATCAAAAACTTGAAGGCGAATGAGAGTAGCATCATCAGTATACACATACTGCTTCCTAAGGAAAATAAAGTAGATGTAAGCATGCCTCTGATAAAGCTGAACATCAAGGATGTTTTCGAAACGGGCATTGGATAAAGTTTCAATTGGCGATGACCGTTTTGAAAAGTAATCAAGCAGAGCTCCAGCAGCTCTAACCTACTTTCAATGTGAGCAATTTAAATTAGTCACCATTTGAGGGGCATTGCTTGGTAGGAGAGACATTATGAAATTCGCATTTTCTCCTTCATCAACAAAAGTCGGTGCATATGGAAGTTTAATCAGGCCCATAAGATGAACACAGTAATCAAAGTCTGTTTACAGTTAAAATTATACAAACTTACCCATCGCACATCTTGGCAAAATAAATGTTTTGACTAAGATTGGTAAAGACTGCAAAGAAAGACATACATCCATTTTTGGTGGTGATTTCATTAACAGCCCTCAAACTAGCGCCCGTTCCAATAATCAAACAAGGATCAACATCCAAGATAACTAAAACTTACTTAAATACGCACATTACCAGCTAAAACATCACTTAAACTTTGGCTAATTTGGAAGTCTGGAACGCATTTTAAAATACCGTTAGGCGAGGAAAATGCAATGCCACAGGCGTCTCCCTGGATGCATATTGCCATGAATATCTGAATACGCGAATTTAAGGATGGTACCTTTTCCTTGTCTTCTTCATCGTTCGTACACTCGTCAAACATTAACTGTGGGTTGAAACTCGTGTGCGCATTAAGTGAAGACATAATCAAATTAGAGTCGTCTGAGGTCACTTAAGTCTATAAAACAAATATGTGTTCTGATCGCAAATAATTTATTTATAACTATGCACCCATTGATTCAGCTTTTTACGAATTTCAAAGGCAGGTTTTGGTTTTTGTATAGGGGTTTGAGGTCTCATTTACTAAGGGCGCACCTTAAAATTACTTAAAAGTGATACTCGGAAATTTCCAATAACTTGCTTTTATAGGGATAGCTACTTTTAGTTTTATTGTAGTACCCTGACCTCTCTTAAAGTCGGAAGAGGGCTTAGGGTTACACCAGAAAATACTGTAGCGTCCCGAGGCTCCCCTTAAGGTAAAAGAAGGTGCAGTACTAGGGCAGAATATATATATTCCGGAAACAGAGGGCTTGGGGGCTGTTGGCACGGCCCGGAGGCCGACCAACCGGCTAGAACAAGATGGCCACCCAAGTGACCTAAACCGGTAGTTCGAACAAACACAGTATTACACAGCCCCCTCTTCTTTCGAGCGTCGTCCCCGACGCTCCCCTTCGTCCGCCTCCCGTGTCAGCCATCACAACGTAATCAGTGCTGCGAGAAGCACCCACGAGCTAACCGTCTCAGTCGTCGAGGTTCGAACGCATGTGTTCCTGTAGTGCCATCCATTCCACGTAGCACTCAGTGCAGCAAATGCGCGCCTCTTGGCCCTCCTCTGGGCTTGGAGTCCACGGCTAGTGTCACTTCAGTTGTTAATAGCTTTCCTGTCGAACACGAGGGCGAGGGAGATGTCGAAAATGAACGTCGATCTCGAGCCTTCTGTTACGAGATACCAAATTTCTCCCCTCCGTAGCAGATGTACTTCTTTCACAACGCCGACGTTTGCCAGAAGCGGTATGGAGCAGGATAAAATCCATCAAAGTCGGATCCGCTTTCCGCTGCCACCAATGTAGCGTCCCGAGGCTCCCCTTAAGGTAAAAGAAGGTGCAGTACTAGGGCAGAATATATATATTCCGGGAACAGAGGACTTGGGGGCTGTTGGCACGGCCCGGAGGCCGACCAACCGGCTAGAACAAGATGGCCACCCAAGTGACCTAAACCGGTAGTTTGAACAAAGTATTACAATACTCTGATAACACACTTGCATTGTAACGGCTCGAGACCTCCTTTAAGGTTTAAGAAGGCATGGTACTAGGACGGAATGTATATTCTAAAAACGGAGAGACTGGGGGCTGCTGGCGTGGCCCGGAGGCCAGCCAACCGACTAGTACAATGTCTGCTTAAGTCACCGAAACCGGCAGTCCGAACAAACAAAGTATTACAGGTACCACCAAATGTCATGTCGTCAGGTAGAGGTAGTAACTCTGGAGGCTCGAGTCCCCCGGTAGTCACTTGCAGAGGAAGACAAAGTATCAAAGCTTTTTGTCACTGTTTGTGACGTGGTTTTGTTTTCAACGATTCTCTTGTTTATATTGTTCTAAACGGGTCAGCTATGTGCTCAACAATGCAGAAAATTGAACACTACTTCACATTTCACCAAACTCCACCATAAATACTACCCTGAACCTTTGTTCAAAATTAAGAATGGTTCAGCAAGCTGCTATTTTGAGTTTTTTAGTGCATTTTTTTATAATGCCAAGGTTTCTTCCGGTCACCTTAGAGTAAACTGTCTCTTGAAACTCCATATGCGTGATCACTCATCCAATGGGCTGTCAGCCGCCTCCAACTACCATTTATGCTCTGCCACAGCAAGCATAGCTGTGGAGTCAGTGCTAATGTTATCAGTCTCTTGCACTTTTTTTTATTTTGACAATTCCTTACGTTTATTTGTCAGTCACCCAACCGCTTCCTAGTCAAGGGGGGTTTTGCGTCGAGACTTTTCACCAATTTTTAGCCAGTTTCACTAGTCACGCAAGAGACTACCACTGATACTGATAACATCCCTATTCACACTACGGTTTCCTAGGAGGTTAATGCTCATTTGTGCGTGGTGCCGCCTCTTCTTCTGCTCACTTAGTTTGTTATATTTATTACAGAAACTGACGAGATGTAGATCATTAAGTAACATTGATTTTTTATGTGCGATGTATCCCATCTACAGAGATTTGGAGATCCTTGAAGACGGAACATCAAAATCCTCCAGAGTAACAAACAGTAACACAGGTTAAGTAGACCAACCATTTATGAAAATGAATGTGGCATCAAATAAGCTACATAAAAAGCGACATAATATAGTACTCAAGTTAGGCCCTCATATAAAAAACCAGCTGGACAACAAGGCGATTCCGCATCTGAGCGTGTCCATTTCGTAGGCCTATAAGGAGTAGTACCACAACATCAAATTAGTAGGTGCAAAAGGAGAGGGAGACGTCAGCATAGGCATAATTCCACAAAGTGAGGGTGAAGATCCTCAAGAAGCTGACTAACACCACTGCCTCGTCGGTAAGCATGTGCAATGTAGAGGATCTCGAGGTGACATTCCCATCCATCGGGAAATACGTTGGCTACGATTTCAGTAACTTCGGTCACTCCTAGATTTCGCCTCAGCAAATATTGTCACATAACCAATCGTTACCAGCAGGAATGTTTCCCATCACCGAGATAGACAACGAAATACAAAATGCCAATGCTGCACGCTCTGCCTCGCCTTAAGATCTTGTGAGCCTGAGTCTGGGTGGTTGGGTCACCGTTAGATGCGAGCTTAATAAAACACATTCCTTTGCCTCAGTGTAACTGCCGTAGCTTTGAGGATCCTCCTCTCCAGTTTTCATGCATTGCACCCAAACAGAAAGGCATGGCCACCTGCGCGTCTACCATCGCTAATCGAAGCGGCAATAACCTTATCGGAAATCGATAAGGGTGCATACCACGGAGGATGTAGGTGCCGTTCAGGCATTGGTGGTTCTTTCACTCACCCCTCGCATCCCCATCGATTTTCCTGAATGAGGACACATCAGCAACACGCAGGCTATGCGCACAGGCTAGGCTCGGTTACGGGCCCTGGCGCGCAGCGTTGTTGTGCCTACGCCTAGTCAGCACTTCAATTAATAGCTCCTCATTTGACGTTACCACAAAAGGGTAATAAAATCCGTTCAGGTGCACTATCCGTGGGCGTTTAAATACGTGGCTTTGTCGTCCGCGTGGATCCAAAGCTCGACGAGGACGACTTGCGACCAACTCACCGTACAACGTAATAAGTTCGAATTTGTTACTCTTTCGGATGGACTGATGGGAGAAATGCCAGATTGGAGAAATCGCATTCACACTTTACTGTCAAAATACATATTAAAGATGAGTGTGAAGAGAAGACATTAGTAATGCTGAAAGTGCGCAATAAGATGGCTGTGTTAAGTCTACAGCCACGCGGACAACACAGTCGTGACTGAAGCTAAGTGAATGGGTCTCGCACGTGCAGTGTATCAAGGGATGGCAGGCAGCAATTAGGCGCAACAACAGTCAATAAATTTGCTACTCATTGCCTCCACTTAAGGCAATAACCACTTCTACTCTGCCTTTATCACATCCTGCCCTGCTTCATCTTACTCTCACTCCCACCCTTCTAAGACTGGTTAATGAATCAGCATGATGGGCCTCATTTAATTTTCAAGGGCAAAGCATAATTGACGTCAATACCTCTACACCCATCCTCAACCAGCTCATCCTCCTTCCACACACCATCACCCTCCGTACTAACCCTACCTCTCCCTCTCCTCCACCTCCCCCCTCCTCCACCTCCCCCCAATCCCAACCCCAACTACAGCTACAACTACAACTACAACCCTCCCAGTGCGAATCGCGTGCTAAGAAGTGGGCGTTCGGATAGAAGGCAGACGTGAGACAAATGCAAGTTTGGTCGCTTGCTGCTAAAGCCACAACCTTCTGTGGAGGTGAAAACCGCGACTGGCCTCAGTCTCGTTGGTGGGCATTCCAAAGCACACACATATTTGCAGGAGCCTTTTCTTGAAGCCTTCTTTCGTCATTTCACCCTCCAGCACAAATAACCACAAAACCCAAATCAGTTGCCCCTAACCTCATGCCAACTGCACTTCTCAGGTGTGCAGCGCTGCCTTAAACACTGACAAACACTGACACTTGGTGTTGTGGTGAGGCAGTAGAGCGTCCTGTCGAGGGTGGTCGATTTCTTCAGCAAACACGCGAAACAGGCACTGGACTAGGTGTCGCCACTCTCTCCCTAAGATGTACATCACGTCCCACAATTGCTCACCATCGGACCAAGCACACCCATCCGCATCCACTTGACCGTCTCTTCCCAAACTCAGCCACCACGCCCACGACGACACACTTCAGTGCAATTAGCTGCCCTATTGTAAACCTATGGGGAACGAGCCTCGTGGTTACGGGGTCCATGGAATCAGACTTCGATCTGTCAACCATGACGACACAAGTATGCGACGCAGACAGGAAACACTTGAAATTGACGTAGAATAGAGGAAGAGTTCTGGCCACAAAACTGATTACCACTGATAAATGTAGTGACCGCATCAAGAAGCACGCGGTTGCAAGCGTGCATGCATGTGACTGAGAACGCAAATGCTGATCTGGATGCTCCCGACTCTCGCCTTCCAAAAGCGCTGCTCCACTCTGCCTACTCGAGGCTCAATTCAGTGCAGTCGACCGCATTCCATAGCATTCACCACGATAGGTGAGACTATTTGCCCTCGCATTCGTTTCACTCCTTTACACAGACTGCTACCTCGACTGTTGCCGTGATCCAGCGCGTGCTCACGTGTGCTCACGCGTGCTCACGCGTGCTCACCGCATCGAAATCCCTCTCCCTCTGCCTCTCCCTCTCTCCCTCCCTCCCCACCACTGGTGGGTGACGCTTTGACTAAGACCTCGTATTGCGATCCCAACCGCCAGCTCCAAGAACCGAACAACCATCTAGGATGAGCATGGCTTCAGCCACCACAGGTAGGTCCCTCCAACGGGTCAGCCTTTCGGCAGTAGACGTTGTGGCATCTCCTCTCAATAGGTTGTAGCCACCTTTGACCACAACATCCTCCCTACTCTTCTCTCCTACTTGGTTTAAGTTCTCTCCCATTTTCTCCCGCTCTAGGCATTTCTACCTCTGCCTTCGTAGCTAAAAGCGCGCTAATCTGCAAACGTAGCCGCGCTCCTCAGCCTCTCACAGATCTCACGATTTCAGAGTCAAGTGATTCTCTTCTTCAACTTCGATTGTTGTGTGGCTGTCTCGTTTGGTCAACACCAATTAAGCATCCTCTTGAACTTCTTTGCTCCACCGTTGTTAGCAGTCTTTTCCACACCTCTCCAAATGTCTGGTGACAAAAGCCGCCTCTTCTCTTGGTCATATGCTTTGCGACTGTCGACGTCATCTCCACTGTTCATAATCCCTCCTTTTCTGCAGTATGAAGTTGGGACTGCTTAGTGAGGCCATCCTCCATCGCTTCTTTGTGGCAAATGGCAATGGTCTCTGCCAATAAGTTTCCTGTGGAAGGATGAAAAAGGGCATTGTGCGATCGTGTTTAGTACACTACGAAAAGGTCCCGTAGTGCAAGAATATTCTTGCCAATTAGTCCCGGTCGCCTTAAAATGATAACTTGTTTCGAGAGCAGGTTATAGAAATCTGTTGTGTTAACGCAGGTTGCTGATGCGTCGAAATCCGATGAACGACCCACCAGTTTCATGCTACGCTTAGCCTGGTTCAAAGCCATGCCTTTTTGCCATTGCAATTTATTTATTTATTTATTTATTTATTTGTTTATTTAGTTTACACCTCAAATGTGTACTTCGTAAAGCGTCTTTTTGAACATGGTTTGCATTTGCCCAGCCACGAGACTGGGTGCTGTTGCAGCGGTTGCACAATTCGTAGGCCGATCCAGGTACCGCCAATCAAGATGCCGGGCGACTGTTAGATTTGGACACAGTTCTTCGTGTATTTGATTGTCCTAAGCCTCTTAAAGGCTGCTTTACTTCTGCCAATTACGACCTCAATCGTGTCTAACATTTCACGCCACCGTTTTCCTAGTTGTGAATCGCCTGTCGCTATATAACCGGGGCAAACGCCTTCTGCAAGATTGTGTAAATCCTTTTGTCCCAAGGTTTCGACATATACCCCAATTATCGTTAAGCCGTCACATTTTCGAAGAGTTAGCACGTGCTGGATGCAGACATCGGTGACGTTGCTAACGCACTTGAATTGTAATGATTTAACCGTGTTGACAACCTAAACGTCACACTTTGGTTTTTAGTCAAACGCAGCGACCATCGCAAGTAAAAGGGCAACATCAAATAAGTAGCGCAGTGTGGAATCCACAGCCGGTTCTCATTGCACTCTCCGTAAATCTGTACACCCTGAGTTGTCTCAAAAAGCCGCATTCTTTAATGTCAACCCATCGCTAACTAATCATCCAATTTTTCTGTTGGCTAACTGGGACATTGGAAGTAAACTCAAACTACTCAATTCACGAAAACACTTCTTATGAGGAAGAAATACACTTCCAATACTTTTGGTAAAGTCAGCCTAAAGAGCCGATGACAATGGGTACAATGACATCCGAATTGAACATTTTAACACAATTATACTACCACCTATTACATAACAACGATCTAAAAAAATACCATGTCCCCTAAAAGTTATTCGTTAGGATTAAGTGCTTGAGTGTATCAGTTTATTTGCCTCTACTTGGATAAGGCTAAGAATTCGCATTGTGGAAGCTACAGTTCTGAAGCGTAGAAGGAAGCATCGCTGGAGATGTCAGACTCACTCGTCGACATCGTAGCCCGCTTTGCGTGCGTATCTTCGGAGGCTCTTGGCATACAAGTCGATCCTCTGCGTAAGCTGAAGGGATGGACAGAAGAACCATTTGCTCACCGGGTAAAATGTAGCTAAATTAGCAGCCCTTTGAACGTTTAAATACATTAAACAAGCAGACATTTCATCAGAGGACGACTAGTAGCATCAGTAGGGATAGGAAAATTCTGGTTATGGTTGAGAATACAATTCCAGGAAAGATACGAAGGACTGTCTGAGACGTAGAATATAGGGGTAGTTCCAAGGGAGGAATAAACAGGAGCAATGCTAGGAATTACAATTCAGGTAGCAGGTAATCATACGAAACATCTCGATTAAAGAAGTCAATTCGTAGAAATGCGATTTATTTGACAATATTTAGACTAAACCTATCATTGGAATAAATATTGAAGTTAATGAGTGGGACGAGCAGCAGGTTCGATGCCAAGATCTCAGAAGAAAGCCAACCACTATGCCTATGATGCGATTAGGTTAAATCATGCCATGTACTTGTGCCACACGGACTCCAATGCGTTTGAGATGAGACGCACCCTCCTCCCCCCCTCCCCCCCCCAAAGCATCGATGGAAAAAGTCGGTGGTATGCCTCTTACCAAGAAAACATTTATCCACTAATGAGTATCCATAAGTTTACTCTTGGCTTCGAGATTAAAATAAGGACTTAATTCTAGGCAGGTTCCTATTTTTTAATTTTAAATGGCTCATTCGAAGAAATTTACAACGGATTAGTTTTAGCGACTAGAAAGAAGACATTCATTCCAACATTTCTGACGTATCTAGCTTACAATATGAGTAATTTCGTGAATATTTTCAAATAAAAGGAATTATTTTAAATCCTAAACGATCATAATGGGGCATCGTGACCAGCATCATTGCCATTAATGGCAAAAAAATTCAGGCAGAAACAAAAACGTAGAAAAGTGGTAATTTCCTTACCCTGAAACCCCAGTGATCACGAACTTGCCGGCAGAGGTTCAGATCTACCTCAGCAACAAGTAGACCATCAGAAACACGGTCAAGGCCCTAGAATAAAGAATTAGGAGTTTCAATTGTTACCCCATCTGCAGCTAAAACGACAAAGATGTGCAGGCTAAACTGTCTGGCAATAATTCTGATGACTGCCTTAATGTAAAGAAAGGTAGCAAGAGTGCTTTACAGAGCCATTATGCTCGGGGAGACGTTTCTTAGGCACGCCAATGTTAGCTGGCAAAAGTGGAAGCAACCATTCTGTCTCCTCTTTGGTGCATGCAAAACGACCACTTTGGGCAGAACTTAAGGGCTGCCCGGCAGAGAGCATTGTTTAGGTAATACCTTTCAAGTTGCATGGATAAAGAGCACCTGAAACAAGACTTACGGGAGTCCGAACACCATGGGGGCCAGTGACATAGGTTGAGCCGAAAAAGTGACCGAAATTCTTATGAGCCGGCTTTCCATCACCACTTGTAAACTCATTCGGGAATTCTTCCTAAAGTTGCAACAAACAACTCACCCTTTAGCTATCGTTCAGAGAGAAGTGGCCTACGTATGGTGTCTATCTGTGTCCACTATTAATTCAATCAGCGCCAGTTGTCACAAAAGCCGCGATCAGGTGTATGGCAAAACAATTAAGATGAAACGGCAACTTTGCTTCCAAAAGATGCGGAATGATATTTGAATCGACTAACCTTTTAATGGACCACAAAAGGAGTTACTGCTCCAATAATGTAAATAAAATAATACCAAATGGCACATACAATCCCTTTTTAAATGGGCAGCAGCCAACATTATTATGCGTTTGCAACCTATTACCACAGACATTGCAGAGCCAGCTACAAAAGAATTGAAAGAATGGTGCATTAATCCATCGCACAACGCAAAGCTATCGGCACACATACCGTTCCAACGCGATTAATTGCAACGGTGAAGTAGCTGTTTGCGATGGCAGCGTTTCGCGCTTCGATTGGCCAAAGCGATTCACTAGAAATTGTTAGAACCAACAGTAGGTTTTTGTCGCCTATTTTTACTTCTTGCATTTGATCAAACACGACGAAGCGTGATTGACCTTTGGAGCTTTCTCTGCTAAATCTCAGTGGCTGTGTATCCCACCTTTTTATTCCACACTCATTTCTAATCACCTGGGGAGGTGAAAGGAAGTTTAGTCTAGGCAAGGGCAGTTAAAGTCACTGGGTGGTGCGCTTGCCAGGAGGACACGGATTAGAATCAGAAATTGGGTGTGACCACTAAGTTAATGCGAACTATTCACACGATGCAAGTCGATAGCCAGGTCGACACTGGCGTCTTAGTTTATGCAACCCAGTCGCCAAGTTTATGTGCGCCGAGTATTCATCCGTGAAATGAAGCGCCGCTATGCGCAGAAGTTGAGGCTGAAAACCAAATCCCGAGTTAGTTTAAATGGCGACGCCAGGACATACCTCAGACCATCAACGGTTGCGCTAGGATTAAAGACGATCTCAGCACCGTTCAGTCCGTACATCATCCAATTTTGTGGGTGATGGCGGCCGTAGCAAATGTTGATTGCAATCTTCCCTAAATGATTAAAGTGATGAATTTGTGTGTGCACGTCGGAATACAACAGGAAAGAGCGGTTAACCGGACACCTCATGATGAAAGTAGTACTGACCACATTTCCACTACTCATCAACTCTTCTCCACTTCAATGTGAGGTAAACTACATGAAGGAATTAGAGTCATAGACCAAGACTATAGCGTGCTTAAACACTTATTTTCAAACCAACAAACAATCGGCAAATCATAACCGCCCTCTTTTGGCATGACCTCACTTAGTACATTAGTGCAGATGTGAAAGAACCGAGGTTAGCCAATTTCGTGCCTATCTTGCTCGTTCGCCGTGATGAGTGCAGAAGAATGCTAACAAATAGAAGCAAGGCCGATGTACAGAGTTTTCTGATGGAAATAAAACCACACTTGGTGGCAAAAGCGCACGAGAACGGGGAGAAATGTGAAGTCAGAGTAAGTTATCTGTGATTGGTTGAGGACTCGCCAAGGAAGCTGGAAATGCAATGCTTGACAAGCTCAAAATGCGTGCGCAAAAATGAAGGCGAAAACGGAATTCAAGTATAGACATGGGAGCACTTCGCAAACAGGTACACACGGTGATACAGATTATGCAGCTTGAAGCAATGCAGTTATTAAAACATAGGCTACGTTTTCCCACAAATAAGGACAATTAAACCGCTGTAGTTGACTTCTCCCATAGTACTAGATTTACAAGATTCTATTAGTAAACTCCACGTTAGTGCAAAATGGATTGCCTGGCTAAAATGAACCAACTAACCACATTTACAAATAAGGTAGCAAAAAGTGGCATACCAGAGAAGGGCAAAATATTAACCACAGTTGGCTCACCATAAATGGTGTCGAACACTGGATGACCAAGATTGCTCTCCATGTAATACGTAGACTAAAGTTTTGTAACTTAGGCATTTAAAGCAAAATAACTACCTCATTAAAGTCACCGACTCGTGGAATGTGGTTCTTCCTTGACTTCCCCAGAAACTTTCCATTCTGGTCAATGACAACTATATTTGTGGGAGGTCTGTAAAACGACAGTAAATCCTACCAGCCGTGTTCCAGATAACCTCACTGAATTCGTGATCCCGCTCCAGGATCGGTGATATGATCACCATAGCATACCTCTTCGCATACTAAAGTCCAGATGTGTGGCAATTCTCACGGACTCACTTGCGAAAGAAATTTGATGGTCGGACCGTTCTCCGCGCTCTCCGCGAATTCGCACCAAGGTACACGTTCTCTCGTGCAAAATGCAAAGGGCATAGCTAAAGGAGAAGAATGAGGGAACTGTCCTCATACTTACTCCACGCCTCCTGCATGCAGAGAACGTTCACTCCGCATGCTCCGGCGGCGTCAATTATGTCTCCGATCTTCTTATGGGCTGCTGAAATCTGCTCTTTTACAGGAGCGCTGGGAGAGAGCGCGATTTTGTGCTGGATGGCACCGATACGGACTATGCGCGGGGCACGCAACTGTTCCTTGGACTGTTCAAAGGCGTATCCAGCCACTTTTGCTGTGCTCTCACCAGCTGGACAGGTCTTGAATGGCAGATCAAGGCTCCTAGAGGCACCGCGTGTGATTATGACTTTCGAGAAGCTTACTTCAACCATCCTCCGTAGAGAATGCGCTGCACCTCATTCCTGGCGGTCTCGTCCGTGATGTTCTTCTCGAGGATCTCTTCAATGCTTGCCATAACACGTTCGGCTGATCGCCTGCGAAATTACATAGTGCTACATAAGCTTTATACCTCCAGAAAGTGATTAAGGTAAACAGGAAGCCTTGAAGTAAACATCACAGCCACCCGCTTGTTCAGGCATCACATGAAAATGTCCTAACTAGGTCCGGTTTAGTGAATGGGGCAGCCAAGGCATGAACAAAGATGCATGCATGTGTTGTTCAAATTTCTTTTAAATGGATTTCTTAGAAAAACTTAGTGTGCTGTCTTGGTTACTGCAAATTATTAAGAAGAAGGGACCACTCGAATCCTAATTTTCACCATACGAAAACTAGCTAAAGCGACCATGGTAACTCGGGTTATATAAGAGACGTATTTTGATTGACAGTACGATGGTACTGACGTAAACAAGGGTTTATCTGCTAGGTGGTGGATTTCGCATGGCGTCAAAACCAAATGACCCATTAAGACCAAAAAACATGAGGGGAAATAGTACATTCTTTATCCAAATCTGAGGAAAATTAAACACCACACCCTCTAGCACTTCCCTGTTTTAGTGTGATCCTATTTCTCAGTAACTCCTGACCAATTAGGCTGTCGATCAAGCTAAATAACTACAAATTCTTGGACAACCCACCTCCTTGTATCTCTCTTCCAAGTGTCTAGCTGAGCTGATGGGGCTGGCACGTCCTCCTTTGTACCATTCCTGACGTAGGGGCTTCGATGGTGGTGCGGTGGCATGGACTCGAAACGCGCCAATCAGGAAGAGAGGTCGCTTGCAGCACTGCGAAGTTGGTGTGACGGACACGCACTCGCACACACCCACATGCGTAAGCACAGGGCCTGTCGCACGATGGCCTGGAATGTGTCCTCCTGCTTTAAAAGATCTCGCGAAATTTGAGGAGTGTTGCAATTACCTACCTTGTGTGCACACTGCAATTCTTGCGTTTTGTGTTTTTCGGGATGAATATGGACGAGAGTCTCATTTGAAGATGCTTAAAAGTAAGCCTGTCGCACCACATCGGCCCTGGATCATTTAACATGTTGTGTAAACTGATAATAAATAGCGCCATGATAAGCTTATTCACTTTCAAACTAGCCTAATAGATGCGAGGGAAGTTAAATACCAAAAAAATGAAATTAATGTGATGCAGGAACAATAAAACATCCGTACATTTGTGGTCCAGGTTTAACTTCAGGTCCGCGAGCGCGTTCGGCCTAAACGATCAAAAGGCAAATTCATGCATAGATAGCATAGAGTATCAAATAATCATCAAACACGATCGCACAGTGCCCTTTTTCATCCTTCCACAGGAAACTTAGTGGCAGAGGCCATTGCCATTTGCCACAAAGAAGCGATGGAGGATGGCCTCACTAAGCAGTCCCAACTTCATACTGCAGAAAAGGAGGGATTATGAACAGTGGAGATGACGTCGACAGTCGCAAAGCATATGACCAAGAGAAGAGGCGGCTTTTGTCACCAGACATTTGGAGAGGTGTGGGAAAGACTGCTAACAACGGTGGAGCAAAGAAGTTCAAGAGGATGCTTAATTGATGTTGACCAAACCAGACAGCCACACAACAATCGAAGTTGAAGAAGAGAATCACTTGACTCTGAAATCGTGAGATCTGTGAGAGGCTGAGGAGCGCGGCTACGTTTGCAGATTTGCGCGCTTTTGGCTACGAAGGCAGAGGTAGAAATGCCTAGAGCGGGAGAAAATGGGAGAGAACTTAAACCAAGTAGGAGAGAAGAGTAGGGAGGATGTTGTGGTCAAAGGTGGCTACAACCTATTGAGAGGAGATGCCACAACGTCTACTGCCGAAAGGCTGACCCGTTGGAGGGACCTACCTGTGGTGGCTGAAGCCATGCTCATCCTAGATGGTTGTTCGGTTCTTGGAGCTGGCGGTTGGGATCGCAATACGAGGTCTTAGTCAAAGCGTCACCCACCAGTGGTGGGGAGGGAGGGAGAGAGGGAGAGGCAGAGGGAGAGGGATTTCGATGCGGTGAGCACGCGTGAGCACGCGTGAGCACACGTGAGCACGCGCTGGATCACGGCAACAGTCGAGGTAGCAGTCTGTGTAAAGGAGTGAAACGAATGCGAGGGCAAATAGTCTCACCTATCGTGGTGAATGCTATGGAATGCGGTCGACTGCACTGAATTGAGCCTCGAGTAGGCAGAGTGGAGCAGCGCTTTTGGAAGGCGAGAGTCGGGAGCATCCAGATCAGCATTTGCGTTCTCAGTCACATGCATGCACGCTTGCAACCGCGTGCTTCTTGATGCGGTCACTACATTTATCAGTGGTAATCAGTTTTGTGGCCAGAACTCTTCCTCTATTCTACGTCAATTTCAAGTGTTTCCTGTCTGCGTCGCATACTTGTGTCGTCATGGTTGACAGATCGAAGTCTGATTCCATGGACCCCGTAACCACGAGGCTCGTTCCCCATAGGTTTACAATAGGGCAGCTAATTGCACTGAAGTGTGTCGTCGTGGGCGTGGTGGCTGAGTTTGGGAAGAGACGGTCAAGTGGATGCGGATGGGTGTGCTTGGTCCGATGGTGAGCAATTGTGGGACGTGATGTACATCTTAGGGAGAGAGTGGCGACACCTAGTCCAGTGCCTGTTTCGCGTGTTTGCTGAAGAAATCGACCACCCTCGACAGGACGCTCTACTGCCTCACCACAACACCAAGTGTCAGTGTTTGTCAGTGTTTAAGGCAGCGCTGCACACCTGAGAAGTGCAGTTGGCATGAGGTTAGGGGCAACTGATTTGGGTTTTGTGGTTATTTGTGCTGGAGGGTGAAATGACGAAAGAAGGCTTCAAGAAAAGGCTCCTGCAAATATGTGTGTGCTTTGGAATGCCCACCAACGAGACTGAGGCCAGTCGCGGTTTTCACCTCCACAGAAGGTTGTGGCTTTAGCAGCAAGCGACCAAACTTGCATTTGTCTCACGTCTGCCTTCTATCCGAACGCCCACTTCTTAGCACGCGATTCGCACTGGGAGGGTTGTAGTTGTAGTTGTAGCTGTAGTTGGGGTTGGGATTGGGGGGAGGTGGAGGAGGGGGGAGGTGGAGGAGAGGGAGAGGTAGGGTTAGTACGGAGGGTGATGGTGTGTGGAAGGAGGATGAGCTGGTTGAGGATGGGTGTAGAGGTATTGACGTCAATTATGCTTTGCCCTTGAAAATTAAATGAGGCCCATCATGCTGATTCATTAACCAGTCTTAGAAGGGTGGGAGTGAGAGTAAGATGAAGCAGGGCAGGATGTGATAAAGGCAGAGTAGAAGTGGTTATTGCCTTAAGTGGAGGCAATGAGTAGCAAATTTATTGACTGTTGTTGCGCCTAATTGCTGCCTGCCATCCCTTGATACACTGCACGTGCGAGACCCATTCACTTAGCTTCAGTCACGACTGTGTTGTCCGCGTGGCTGTAGACTTAACACAGCCATCTTATTGCGCACTTTCAGCATTACTAATGTCTTCTCTTCACACTCATCTTTAATATGTATTTTGACAGTAAAGTGTGAATGCGATTTCTCCAATCTGGCATTTCTCCCATCAGTCCATCCGAAAGAGTAACAAATTCGAACTTATTACGTTGTACGGTGAGTTGGTCGCAAGTCGTCCTCGTCGAGCTTTGGATCCACGCGGACGACAAAGCCACGTATTTAAACGCCCACGGATAGTGCACCTGAACGGATTTTATTACCCTTTTGTGGTAACGTCAAATGAGGAGCTATTAATTGAAGTGCTGACTAGGCGTAGGCACAACAACGCTGCGCGCCAGGGCCCGTAACCGAGCCTAGCCTGTGCGCATAGCCTGCGTGTTGCTGATGTGTCCTCATTCAGGAAAATCGATGGGGATGCGAGGGGTGAGTGAAAGAACCACCAATGCCTGAACGGCACCTACATCCTCCGTGGTATGCACCCTTATCGATTTCCGATAAGGTTATTGCCGCTTCGATTAGCGATGGTAGACGCGCAGGTGGCCATGCCTTTCTGTTTGGGTGCAATGCATGAAAACTGGAGAGGAGGATCCTCAAAGCTACGGCAGTTACACTGAGGCAAAGGAATGTGTTTTATTAAGCTCGCATCTAACGGTGACCCAACCACCCAGACTCAGGCTCACAAGATCTTAAGGCGAGGCAGAGCGTGCAGCATTGGCATTTTGTATTTCGTTGTCTATCTCGGTGATGGGAAACATTCCTGCTGGTAACGATTGGTTATGTGACAATATTTGCTGAGGCGAAATCTAGGAGTGACCGAAGTTACTGAAATCGTAGCCAACGTATTTCCCGATGGATGGGAATGTCACCTCGAGATTCTCGACATTGCACATGCTTACCGACGAGGCAGTGGTGTTGGTCAGCTTCTTGAGGCCCTGCATTGTTTATAGGACATTCAAAACTAATGTCATCTTGTAGCAAAATATTATTTTAACCTTTTTTTAGGTAACTCACAAGTGGAAAATCCTTACAAAGGGCAATCACTTCTGTGATGATTAACGGCTGTTTACCAATCTACCAGCACATATGTACTATTTTTTAATGCATATGAATCTTTGAGCTAAAACAAAGCATTATGCAACCAAATATCTGAGGCAGTATTTCTATGACTTTATGTTGGGTAAGGCCAAAGATATTGTCAAATAATTTTAAATGCTTTTATTGATTTTACTTTAGCCTCGACCAGCTGACATGGATGTTAACTATTTCGCCTTTTCCTTGCTTTTTGTTCCAAGTAGCCTTATTATAGTTTGGAGCCCACACACCCTTTTTAACCAGTCCTTCAGTGAGACCACCTATACAACCTACGCGCATAGATTGCTTGTAAACCGTCCAGCAGAGATTCCCTGTTTCAAACCCAACAATGGTCCTTCAAGAGGCCTCACACAAAACTCTACCATCTATTGGAGTCACCGCGGGTTCAATCTTACTACAACGGGGAGTCCCTTCATCTCCGCCTACTGGGATGTCAGCGGCACCCTCGTCATTAACACCATTCTCCCTCACCAAATAAATCTGTGGTGCCATCTTAAAGCAGGCAACACCACCCTCCTCTTTGTTCATCGTCTCGATTTTGTCGAATCTCCCTACATTCAAACCATTTTTGCTGTGGATATGAACGCCACTCTGACGACGAATGCGACAAAGGCCTTTCAGGCGTTTCTCTTTAGTCAAAGGACCAACTGCATTGTTCAGCTTCAGGGTGGTGGGATATCTGTGCTAAAGGAAGTTGCAGACGTTGATTTAAAGAAGGCGGTTTTTCAGAGAAGGGTTGTTCTAGAGGCGGCACAAGATGCCTGTGAAGCTGCGATTGACTGCACCGGAGTCAGTTTGGACTTCTTTCAGTGTTATGTTCACATGGGCCAGAAAATAGCTCTCTACTCAATTGATTTCAGTATAATGCATTACGTTGATGTTGGAGTTTTTGTGAACAAAGATGACTTTCAAATAAACAGGCAGATAGAACAGGTTTGTAATTACAAACCGGCCATTTGTCTTATTAAAGTGATTTCTAAAATTGTGATGATCTCAAGTATTTCTTTTCCTTGGCTGATGGGTGTTGTGTTTATTTTCAGACTGTCTTGCGGTTATTGAACGCAGTGAAACGCACAAAGGGGAGAATAATGTCCTCAGGTTTTGGAAAAATACCAAGAACTGATGTTAATCTTGATATACATGTGCAAAATCGAACGGTTAAGATATGTCTGGGTGTAGCTGGAGTTCTGAGTAGAGGTGGAAAGGAGGAATGTGGTGAGTTGTAAGCCATACTCTGTGTAAGCATCCTCTACTGGCTTCTTACCTTTCTTAACAGCTGTGCTCGGCGAGTAGCAAAGAAATTGAGTTTTTTTCCTTATGTAGTACTTTGTTCATTATGTCCTGACCCATTTTGCTCTTCATCATAAGACATATACAATCAACGGAATGGACCACTGGAAAAGGCTAGAAACGAAGAGCCCCAAACGTCACTTTTTAAGATTTACCACTCCTTTACACATTCATCGCAGACATGTGGCATGCACCCGACTGCACTTAATAGCGTCACTAACGGCTTGAGGGTAAAATAACAAAACTAAGCATTTGACACTTTTTGCTATTAGTCGAAGGAAAATGACTAAGTTTTCAGGTGTTTTGCTATGATGGAATAATAAAACGTCCACGCTTTGTTGGTTGGCTCGCCTGTGGGTCTCTGGTGCTGCACATTACTAAACAAACATGCCTCCTTTGAGCGTAGTTTTCGAGACCTAAGTAACTCTTGAGACCTTAGTCAAACAACAAATTGTCGAAAAAACTGACAGCTAAAACTAAACCAGGGTGTGAAGGCTTTCGCAATTACTTGTGTTGTGTTTCTGTTGAAATAAATTAGGTAAACTGGACTATGCTCTCCGGTTGACGAGTCAAACAGGAATATGCCTCGTTTTAGAGAGATGACACAATTTTCTACAAACAGATGTTTTAAATAAACCGCAAGATCCAAACTAACCTTTTTAAATATTGTTGTGATGGTGATGATGATGCGTGCAACACTCAGCGCATTGTTCTTCGCTGACTTTTTCGCTACTGAAGTCTACCTTGAGTGAATTCGGCCACCACAGCTCCTAGCTTATGTGTTCCCTTTAAAGTTGCGGCGTGTAGAGCCCTTAGTCTTTCCTGAAGTCAAAAGGTGTCAAGTGGAATGGCAGAAAAAGTACTGTCGACGCAAAAGGGGCTGAGAGGCTATTGACACTACCCGGGGATCACGCCGTCGAGCGGACGACCCATGTGCAGAGAAACAAGTGCTAGATCAACCGGACGCTACATTAAACAAATTATAAAGGCATTTTAGTTAGACTGTGGGCTTCAACTCAACCAATCCATGCAAAGGACTATTTGATGCGACGATTTATTATAAATTAACTTAAGAATTTATAATGAATGCTGGAGAATGAGTAACTACAACTTCATGAGTCCATCCTATGCTGCAAAATCTCCATCCAACTTACCCCGACATTAGGTCGCTTTCCACTAATCTTTCCAAATTTTTATAAGGTTGCAACAGAACGACCAAGAGGCTGTGGCAACACATTTCCACTCACAACAACACAATTAATGTAAAAAAACTTGAACTGCTTCAAAAACTATCCTCACTTCGAAAAATTTTACCTCTGACAATCTTGTATAGGCTTAATGATTTATGTAAACAAAACTTTAACTGAACATGGAGCTTGTGAATTTTTTGTTGACAAGGCTCCCATTTTTTCGGTAAAATGGATCCTTCGACAAAAAGGGAAACATGTGACGGCAATATTCTTAATGTATGTTGGGTATAGCAAGACTAAATTAAAAGAAAGCGAACTTTAGGGCTTACACTGCTCAAATGAGTTGCTCCTGGCATCTTTTGACCACAAAGTCAACTGAAAAAGTACAGTGTGGAGGATGCCCCCAGATACAACTCTGCTATTTATATGGAATCCTCTTGAACTGTCTACGGTACATTTTTATCATGCTCCTCGTTTTAGAACTCTGTCCAGCCGGCTCCCTCTCCGAACTTCAAATCACCCTCCCTCCACCTCCCGAGCAGACAGTTAATATACAAGGCGGCGATGTGGAAGCGAATGCGGAATCCCTCCACAATGTGCTGTGGCCCCACATGGGAGCAGTCACTTCGTGTCGGCCCTGTCCCGCATGCTCCTACACGGAGACCCTTGGTCGCCCCTCTTGCCTGCCATGTCCGAGCTGGCATAGCACCCCCATCTTCGGTACCATCCCTGGAGAAGGTGGGGAGTGGATTGACCTCGTCTGTCCGCGCCAAGGACGCTGGCAGATACTACTGAATGACTACGTGACCGAGGCTTACGGCTACCAACCAGTGGGCAAATGGTTTGAAGAACTGTCTGAGCTTACTCGAGTGTGGATATACGTGGTTGTAGCCCTGGGCTCCGTCTTTCTCGTCCTATTTGTTGTCCTGATCGCATACTGTTGTGTAGATGTGGCAGGGATATTATCAAGATCGGCAGATGAACTGCGACCACTCTACACTGAGGCGGCGCTGGTGGTGAAGAATACGAAGAGAGTGGAGCGCGAAAGAACCGCTAAAGCCGCGGAAAGATTGCGCCAATTGATGGAGGAGGATCAAAATCTACAAGGTAATAGCCAACCAAAAAAGCCACATTTTTCTGGTAAACCTCGTGAATTGAAATAATTGTTAAATGAGCACTGGAAAAATTAAACACTCTCCGTTTTCTTCTAATTAAACGTGCATAACAATGCATTGTTACACAAAATAAAGTGTTATTCTGATTCGACTGTCGTTTATAGAGGAATTTCGCGTTGTGTAAATAGACAACTCCCGCTGACTCAAGGAGTCAATTTGAATACGATTTCACCACGGTTAAGTTAGATTAGGTTAGGCGACGCCGATCACCTCCTTGGGAGTGTAAAATTTTTTTACGATGAGACATAGAGGTCACAAAGGCCGACGATCCCTTTGAAGTCAGACGCAACCAGTACGGAGGTGCTTGCGTCCTCTTTCATACCACCAAGAACTATTCACCCAAGGTCTGTTCAATGCTGCATCATTTGCGAACACTGCAGTCGAAGACCCATAATCTCCTTCCAATCAACCATTTAAACACAGATATTCTTGTTCCTTACTTTTGCATGGAGAAATTCCCCCAAATTAGCGAACATTCAGGCTAGTGAGGAGTTATTGTCGCTAAGGCATCTGTGATCCATGAAAAATTCACCCAGCAGAAGGAGGTTTCGGGTGCATTGAATTTGCTCTAAGGACTCGCCCAGCTCAATGGAGCTGCATTCTCTAAATATAAATCACAAGAGAAGAAGCATTCGCCATCGTTTATAAAATTTAAGGACTTCGAACAAACAACTAGGAGTTAGTGATTGGTGACACTACGCAATGGGCCGTATTGAGATTTATCAAATTATAACTAAGCTGCTACTAGTATTCCAGTATTTTTAAAGTTTAAAATCATTCATTTATTACCCTGGAACTCCAGCTTCGCCCCTGAAGTGAGTAGAAAATAAGATTCGTAAATAATGAGATCGTGAATGTAAAGAGTAGATAAAAGCGTCGTAGGCTTGATCATAGCCACACCCCATATCACTGATGCATAAAATAGACAACGGTATAAAACCGTTTTTGTGTCATTTTTCTGTTAACCCAAATAATGAGAGAACATTTGAGGGGAAATGTTACGCATTATCCGTTTTAGCGTAACCCACACAAAAGGGAAAGTCGCCGATGGGAAGCTGTGCCATCAAGTCTGTAGAACATGGGTGTGAGAACAAGAAAGTGGTGGGAAAAGCTAGCCAACAATGGTTAAAACAAGAGTAAAGTCTTGAAGAGAGGCTGGTTTTCCAGCAAATCTTGCGTAGAATTAATGACTTGGGCAGAGGGTCGTAATTAGCTAACTAAATACCGCTGAAAGTAAAGTAAATTAGTAAAATTACTAATGAGGTATTACACAATGATTTTCCATCGAATCGTTGTGCTAGTACTACTATCGAAGACTTTGGTGGCTTCTCAACTGATATTTGTGTGCGAATGACTTGCCTATGCAACAAAAATTGACAGGTAAAGGCTGAACATAGCAGTCTGCCGGATCTCAGCATTTCTTGAGACCACTTCCCAATGATAGGTCACTTCCTGTTAGAAATGCATTTTTGCTTAATATATCATAAAATTTGATTGGAACATGAGAAGATTGTGTTACAAAGGGTTAAAGTGCAACCCAACGATGCAGCTTGGGTAGAACTAAAAGTTAATTAAAAGTTTGCCCACATTTTTTGGACTTGTCTCCCCATTGAAAGAGAATATTGATGTTCCAGTAAGATAGTTATTTCCCTTGACAGTTTTCAATCCCTCTATCAGCACAGTTGTGGTGGTAAACAGCGCTTCTTCTTGTACATATTTTGTGGTCTTGGGGCCACTAGTCGCTCCAAGCTGAAAAGAGAATGTAGGAACCGTATCGAGCTTATGCATCTATACATATATTTTGGGGCTGCAGTGTGACTTGGCAGACTCCGATTATGCCTCCCCACCAATCCACGGAAGGCTTATTCAAAGTGTTGAATCACTGAGGTCGCGTAGGTCGTGATACAGGCACAAGTTATGAAGACCGCCAGCATCCAGAACATTACATTATTAATGTAATGCATTTTCGAGTCCTTGGACTGACAAAGCTATAAAACAATAACGCCACAGCTCTCTGGTTTTTAGTGAGGCCTAGAAGGCTACGATAGCCTTGTAGTAAATGTTTGTTTGAATGTACCTCATTCGGAGAGAGACTATCAGTAGGCAACATGAGGGGCAATCGTGCTCTGAACACGCCCAAACAGTGATACCTCTGCGCTGCTTTATTCTGCACTACTTCCAAAGGCATGAAGGCTTAGGTGGGAAAGAGAAACGATTTTAAATTTCATAAGTTTGTACGCTTTTCTCAGTCCCTTTTCCCGTTTGCCCTGATTTCAGTAAACGTTCTATGAACTAGAGAGTTTTAAGGTTTTATGGGTTTATCGTATTCTGTTTAGACACTCAGGCCCCTTTTAACGGTCAAGTTACTAGTTTGTGGTGTTTTTAAACTGCCGCAGAATCTCCAACCCTATTCAAAGCATCAGATAAAAACTCTAAAATTCCACACTAGACTTCTTGTTTCACAATTCCCAAACATAAGCGTTTTTTCGGGAAAGTTCTACTCGCAGATTCCACATTTAGGTTTTTTATTGTGCTCTACAGGTAAGAAATAATGACTTTTTCCACGATCCTGAAAATGTACAAAATCAATGATTTAGTAAACGCTAATCAGTCATTTCTTAATACTTATCTAGTCTTTTGTAACACTGTTCGTTATGATAGCCGATTTTGGTGGCCGTGTTGCTCTAGCTGGGCTGGCTGGTCTCCGGGGCTTGCCAGCAGCCTTCCTTTGCCTTAAAGGAAGTCTCGGGACACTATACGTTACTTGTTATCCCCTAGCTTACCAGCTTGTGCTGCTGAAAAATGGCCAAATTAGGTAAATTGTCATTCATGCAAATGCAAGTACGTGACTACTCATTGTCGTCATATCGAATTTGGGCGCTCGGACGGTATGATTTTCTTTAAATCAAGCAGATAATTGCCAACCTCTGAGGCGTCAACGTTTTGCTTAACGGTGTGTGGACCTACGTGAAGACTTGGGTTTACTGGTTGCACCCCCACTTCCTCAGCATGGCATTCCGACCCAACTTTTGCCTATTGCGATTCCACCAAAAACTTGGGATGCTGAATTGGTGGCAGCGGCGAGCTAACTCACTCCAAAAAGGGTAACAACTCTGATTTTTACTTCTGAGAGGTAGACCTTGACATTACAGAGGGTCATTTGCTAATTATGGCTGAGCTTGTAATGACTCCCAACCAAAGGGTTAGAATGAGGCCTACCTTTCGAGTTTGCCTCAATCTCCTTTTCTTCAAGAATATTATTAACAACTGAAGAAGCAACAAGCTCAAACTATTTAAAAACGTCATTATTTAAGCTGTCTGTGGCACCTAAATGATGTTGCTGATGATGCAAGCAATCTCTACCGGCTAAATGGAAGACTGATATATACACCAGGGAAGCACTGAAATGAGAAGCGAAGTGGTATGGAGTTAAAAAAATGAATTAAATTTGTTCCGAGGAACTAGTTTAAATCTTGTCTTTCGCTAGATGGCTTTGGTTTTAGGTCAATGTCCTTAAAGGTAGCGATTGACACACGATATACCCTCGCTTTAGAGCCTTGTCTGGGCCTGAGCTTTATAAATTCACTCTGTTTTTCCTTTTGCATACAAAAAACTCCCAGGATACCTCAATGAATTGAGATTAAATGCTTTCTGCCATGAACAAAAATTCAACTACTGACGTTGATAGCTCAAGAATGGTTTTCAAAGAAATGACTACATTACACAGACAAAAGCGAAAGGCTGGCCAAGTGGAGCGCGAAAGACTACGCTGGAAGGAAGAGAGGGAATACGTTACGATGTGATAACTTGTTTAATCATTCCTCTCCCACGGGTGGCTTCTGGGCCACGCTAGTAGCCTTCCAGCCCTTCTGTGCGCTATCATTACATGTCCTTCCAGACTACTTGGCTTATTGGTACTTCAGTGAGGGCTCCGAGCACTGCAACCAAACCAATTCAATCATGTATCACTCTAACGATGATTAAAAAATATTAACACCACGGCAGGATGATGTGTTTTTCAAGTAAATCCCTTAAGAAACATTTATATGGGACTTATAAATCTGCTGCTATAAAGCATTAAAAGGGATTACTCTCACAAAGGTGATGTTGCTGACATTTCTCTCTAGTTTGGCGAAATGTTAGCATTTTGCATAGAATCTAACGCCATCACTAATTTAATGCCACATGATGCAGATACTGTGACTTGAGTGGTGGGTGTGGTGCTCCGAATTTTCTGCTGTTCTTTCAATTAAAATTCTGTCTCCGAGATTTCCGTTCCGGTTGGACTCTTACTCCACATTAGTTTGATTAGTCCTTAAGGAAACTTACCATCAGCAACGTAAAGACCCACCTTGCATTTGGGAGAAATCATTTTAACACTGATTTAATAGAACTTCATTTAGACGAAGCGGTACCTACTACACTTTACCACTCACGCCAACAGTTGTACACTTTGGTCTTTTTTTGTAATTTTCCTCTATAAGCAATTACAATAACTTTTAGCTTATCCCAAGCATGGTGACCACGGTCTCGACATACTCGTATCGACTTTGGATTGTGAAGTGCTGGTAGGTGCGATTATTTGAAATCTGGGCCTTTTATAATAAGTACAATTAAAAGTAGGAGAGTATTTCAGTTATCATCGCACAAAACGAGACGCGTAAACCTCTTTTGGAGCAGAAAGGGCGATGATAATTTCGCTGGTTCCATGGCTTACTAACACGTCAGCTACCGCCTAAGAAAAGGTACGATTAGCCAGCTGTCTTGCAGTAGCCTTTGTTATACTTCGAACACCAAAGTAAAGGCGTGGCATCCCTTTGGTTTAGGCGAGAAGGCCGTTAACTCATGCCCTGATGATAGGTAGGGCATTAATCAGGCACTAGTCATTGTATGCTGCAGCCACATTGGTTGAGACTCGGCGTTTTATTGGCTAGTCGTGACCACTGTCTCGTCCTCTGATTGGTCAGGCTGGTGTGCGTGTGTGATGAACGATCGACGCGAGCGTCCGGTCGCATCACAGCCACTCTCTCCTCGTGTACGAAGTAGGACGGGTGTTTGTCTGAGGCAGTAGTCGCGATGGCCGCAGCTGAGCAACAATCACAGCCTCCAGCCTGGAAGGTGGAGGCTCTTCGACGTAAGATAGAGAACGAGCGCTCGAAGGATGTGGAACGTCGATGGGAACATTTGATCAATACCGATGGTGCAGATGCACCCGAGTGGATGCGTGAGACAGCCTTGAAGAAGAAGGCTGCTCGTGCCAACCTAACTGCCAATGGGGTACCGCCGTGGATGCAAGAGATGCACCGTCGGAATGACAACCTGACCAAGAAGATGAAAGAAGCCCAAAAAGTGGAAGAAATCGATCCATCTGAAAGAGCTCCGACGTCCACCCCGAATCCGGACCTCATCAACCCGGAGTGATAATGGTGAATTCCTCCTCTTACCTCTCATAATCTATACACTTCTATACGGTTTGTGTCCACGTACATGTTTTTGTCTTCTTTGACTGTACATCCACTTTTGGCTTCTCCATTTACTATTTTTATAGTATGATTTTAGTGACCGGCCCCTTAACCCTCATTAATTTTTTTCGGAAATTCTCCCAGGTCTCCTTTATAAGTCTTAGAATTTCAGTCGAGCCTTTTTAGGGTAATTTTTGGTCAGATTTGTGCAGGGAGTTCACTTTTGAGGCACCTCATTTTTGGCATTTACGTAACTTCTTAAAGCGGTGAGCTCGCAGTACTTCCCTGTTGTGGTTTTGCGAATACCTATTTGTAGTGCCGCATTTGGTATCGTCACATTAGTCCTTATCCTTCAGTTTGGGACCCACCTATCTAGTATCGTAACCGTCAAATTATTTTTAGGGTTTTTTTTTACTCCGCTAAGCGCTACATCAGTTTTGCCACTGTGAATGCAACGGCATATACTGAGAACAGCAGTTGTGAGTTGGATGTGACCAGAAGGCGATTTCCTATGCTCGAATATACGTGCCCCAGGTGTTGTTTAACTTCGGGGGGTCAGCATATCGAACAGTCCGGTGGGGGGAAGGGGGGGGTTTCTGGGGTGTCGTTGGAAGGTCATCTCATTTATGATGGGTGGTTTCCGTCCAGGCGTTTGTTCGTGTTTGTAACCTTTTGACCGCGAGCCGATGGTATCTGTTTTCTTACCCTGGTGTGCCCTTTAGCATGACATGGATTACCTCAGAAAGCCCTATATTGGATTGTCAGCCGCGTGATATCAGCTCGTTTGGAACACTGTCTTAGGAGCTCGTGTTAATATTTATTTCGTGTCAGCCACCACAAGGTGCTTACTGAACACGGTGAGAGGTCTCTAAGCTGGTGTCGGCCGTACAACTCGGAGGTTTCGGTGGGTCTTGTGTCTACGGGAAGTTTTCTCTGGAGATGTCGGTACGAATGCTCTATATGCTGGTTGCTATTCTTGAAAACATTCGCTTAGGTACAGTGGTCTATCTGGCCTCAAAGTTACGTTTACACTTTGCTCGATTTTTACCTCTCATCACCATTTCCGGTTGTACACTCGAGTCGCTGTCAGTCTCTTACAGCATCAGTTGGACGTGTCTATTCTACTGTTGCCAATGCAGTACACGAAATACCTATGACATTATTCCTACTACTCTGAGTGTGACTGCATTGTGAATATGTGGGAAGCCTCGAGGAGTAGCATTAGGGCTCTGCACGGCTTTTGTGGAGACTTGGTCGTTGGAGGTTGAGGATGTCGTAGTTAGCACCAATCAAATTGTTCACTTGCTGTCTCTGGAATATCGACACCCAGATTGATTGTTTTGTCTCTCTCGCGCAGCTAACTTGGGCGCTCTGATCAAGACTTCTCCAACTGATCCCACGGTCTCGAGGGTTTGGAACTGGGCTTATTCTGGTGAATTTTGCTCAGCCATCAAGCATCTATAAGTCGTGCTTTTAGTTTTCCAAGGTACATTAGTCTGTGCTGTTTGGCGGTACATGGATGCTAATGCACTCGATGTCAGATTCGGAAGTTCAGCTAAAGCAAACCTTGTCACCTAAAGAGAGCAAATTACCTGCTATTCGTCTGATTAAGGCATGACATACACTCTTCAGCGCGAACTCGTCTGTACACAGAAAAAGTCACCGCCAATGGGAGATAATGTCGAAAAAAGGCCTTAGGGGTAATGCCAGAATCTACCAGCATCTGATTAAAGCCGGATTTGTGTGACTTTGCGCTGTGCTACATGCGGCGTTTGGGCCACTCGGTGAAGAGGTTGAACAACCAGGCAACTCAGCTAGCCTGTATTGCAGATACTACCTTTGCATAACAGATTAATCGGATTTAAATTGAATCAAAGTTAGGAAGTTTGAATCAGAGGAGGCAGCAAGTGCTTACATCACATGTATGCATTTACCTAGACGATCAGGAGACTGTGGGGGGCCTGCTCGATTCCTTTCGATGATGAGCCTTTACCTCTAACATGAATACCTGGAGCTCCATATTTTCCCAATTCTCAAAAATTACATTGCCTCTAATCTGACAAGTAAACTAACACATAAGGATTTACCTATTACCCAGCAGAGCAGTTGGAACCGCACACAGCCAAATGGGACGCCATCTAATGCTAGCATTTGATTTAAGCAAATATACATGCGAGGCTGCTAAATTACACTTTGAACCCTGTGGTGCCTTCCTCCCCCCTTCACTCAATTAGCAGTTGGGTAGGTTGTAATTATTTGTTGACTGAGTAACAAGTAAACTTGTGCCTGACCTCCTCAGCGAGAATTGCCGGGACTGAACGATTTTGACACCGTTGCCATTATCAATTATTAGAACTCCGAAACCTCTCCATTACTCGGGCCCTCAGACCAATAGGCAATAAATTTGCATTCCAGGCAAGTTGGAAGAGACTGCTTTGCAAAAGTTAAAGTCGCGAAGGGGCACATTTCAGGGCTGTTAACTTACCCAGTTATATATGAGGAAGGGATCTCAACACCATAATGCCCCACTATGCCCAAAATATGTCTCATTAGAAAGGTGATTATCTTCTGTTTAAGTGGATGGTTAAAGAGCTTGAAATCGTACAAGTTACACAAGAAAATGTCACGTTTTGATAACTCATGTTAAATAGGAAGGTCGTACAATTTTTTGTTATGGTCACGGAACGCTCTGGGACTCCTCTGCAGACGAGAGAAGAACCAATACTGAGATCAAATAGGTGTTATCGGCGCCCGGGGGGAAGTACAGAGGCCGCGCTCTTCGGTGTCTGCATTGCCAAAAAGGAAGTGTTTAGCAGGTAATCAAGGTACTACTTAGCTCCTCTCCTCTCTTTACCGTCGTCTTAGACGATCCTCTTTGTCAGCTTGTCGCCTCAGCTATCACAGCGTAGTTGGTGTTGTAAGGTAAAACAGCCACTAACCAACCCAATGTTTCTACCGGATTTGGAGCTTCGTTAAGTTTTAAAAATGGATTTGGGGAAAGGAGAAGTGTACAGGCTATCAGGTATGCCTCTCGTTGGCGTACTTTCTGTTGCACTTAATGTGGCGCTCAAGGAATCCCCTGAAGGCAAAAAAGGACATATTATTAGGGCGGAATATGCATTTTCAACGTACAAGAGGGCTACTGGTATGGTTCAGCGGCCATGCTACTAATAAGTACAATGACCGTGCTCTTCAGTGCCAACTTAGCCAAATCGAACAGTTAAACAAGCAATCAAAGCATAAAGGTTATTCCTAAGAACCACAGGCTACCCTAAAAGACTCCACTTCATGCACTAAATCAAGGAATCCCCTTTAAATTTCTCCTCTCCTTTCATATGTTATTGGAATATCATTCTCCACAATACTACAATCGTTGCGTTGCTAAGGCTATCAGGTAAAGCCATTTCCTTCTATAGGAAGTAAAGGACAAATGCGGGAGACAAAGCGAAAATTACTGTAGAATGGAAGAAGGAATCGAGGGCTTAAGTAACTGAGTACACCGATTAGCAACTGGTATGAGACTCGGATTGTGGTGGAATGAATGCACTAAACGATTAAATGGCAGAGTTTTTTTTGAAAAGAATGACACTTGTCCTACCATTGGTCAAAATCATAAGAAGCCATCACTCAGGCGCTGTGTTACTAAAGTGCCGCCTTAGTTTTTGAACCATGTCATGGGAATGATGTATTATGCCAGTGTTCTCCTATGCGAAATTTTTACCCAAGCTAATTGTTTACCCAGCTTCACAAATGATCTCACCTGATGTCTAGCCTTGCATTGCAGGACCATGCAATGCAACCGTGGCTCATGTTTGATGTGATAATATATGTAAGCCATACCGAAGAACCCAATATACATCGTCCATTAGGCAACCAGTAATAACAAGAATCACATCCCTCACCCCATGCCACAGTCCATGTGTTTTCTTAAGTTTTTAAAACAATCTCCATCATTGCTTCTGGGAACCTCTTGTATGGCCCATTGTAAAATCGTCTCTTGAAGCAAGACCTAAACTACAGAATCGAAATTTCAATGAAGGAAGCAGGCAAAGGTCGAATGATACCATATCAGGCGAACTGCGAAGTTAAGGAACCATTTGTTGTTAAACTTAAACCAAACATTTATGGAATGAAAGAATCGCGCAAATCCACGATCCACTGCATTGAAATACATCTTTAATGATATTTTTGAGAATGACTTCAGAAACCCAGACGACGTTCTTATTGGAATATGGGTGCCAAAAGTTCTTTCAAAAATTATGACATTGCCATGTGACCGTATTTAATGTGCTCTCTTCTGTACTTGGCCTTGAGGTCATATATTTCCGTTTCGTGAGCCACAACAATGCAAGATTTTAAGGGCAGTTTGCATTAAGAAAAAACCAATTATTCCAAAAATCGGAGTGTTTCGAAATGACTCAAGGCGTGACTCAACGGAAATTCAACTACTGACAATTTAGACGAGTAGATTACCACACTCTCGGCTATTATTGAGAGTCCAATGACTACAGAATCGCTGCTCAACTCTTCCAAGCCGCTTACATTATGCCATGGCAATGCTCCATCATGAGAACACTTTTTTTAACCGTCTAGTTAGTTTGAAACATCTAAAATTTGTAGACTTAAGCGGAGCACGAGCTATCCATGCACACTCGTTGGCTGGAAACGACCGCAGCCTCCATAGTTCTTTATCCTACGGCTCTGATAAAAATTTTAAGTTTTGCACACCTCCTGATAAATCCATATTTAACTGCATCTCTTTGTTTATCTAAATTTGTGCAACTTAAGTGGGCTAAACTGTTTTGTTTATTTATCACATCTCGTGGGTAGGCTTAAGCGCTAGTTCTCATTCCAGTGGTACTGAGGACGCTGATGTCAATTCCAGATTGCTGCTAATAACACTAGCAGCACGCAAACTGAATCAATGCCTAAGTAAATTAGATTCATCACTGCTACAATAAAGCTGTTGCTTGCGAGTCTAGAGAGTGACAAGAAGATCCTAAAGTATACAAACTTGAAACTCCAATGTTGGTCAGCGTCTTCTAAAACATTTAAGGCTCTAAGCCAGCATTTCAGATTTCATGTGCCACAGTTGAATATGCATGTATGGATTACAGGTTAGGAATAGTGGACTATCAACACCGCTATAGATAAACAAACTGAGCAATGTGCCGATTCAGAAAGAGTGAAATTTTTGTTGGTTGAGAAGCATACCTACTTTCTAATTCGAAAAGAAGAAGAATTAGTATCGGCAATGCGGTGTGTGAATGGAGTGAGTGAAGTGTGCCGCCATCTTCTCGTCATAACCACCAGCTTTGAGATATGAGCAGTCATTTGGGTAGACAAAATCCCTCTCCATCTTGGTGTTGAAATGTACAGAGCCATCATGCAAAACCTTAGTTAATATTGCATCCTCCTCTGTAAGAAAAAGTAGCTAGTTATGTTAGAGCAGCTGCCTAAAAACGTTTGCGGTTTTTTAATATGAAAACTGACCTACCCAAGGGATACATGACTTGACGAGAGAAAAGAGCCGATTTGATGGAGCTGAAGCCTAAAATGAGGATGTCAACGAAGTGACACGCTATACTTCCTCCAACTCTTTGTTAGCTGAACAGTACCCAGACAGACGTGGCTAAGCAGCTGCAAAGTGAGATCAAAGGGGCAAGGGGGAACAGGCGCGAAACTGTATGCCCGAGAGACTCCGTCCCTTATTTAATGACTCTTCTCATAGGTCGGTGTTCTTACCACTAGTGATACACATGCGTGATGGTTAATAGAGATGGGTGATATTGTGGTTGCAATTCTTCTCAGGTGTACACAAATGCAATGACTGAGGCGGTTGGTTCGTGGGTGTTCCACCTTAGAGCATCAACTACGCTGTGATGACTGACGTAAGAGGTTGACCAAGAGGTGGGTGGGGGACGAACTTTCGGTTTTGGTAAGGTGGCCACTTGCGTGCTTCGTCATTGTACGCCCACCGGGGAGCCTGAACCTCGGGTCATGCAAGCAATTCCCAGGCCCTCTGAACACCGGCCATACACAATCTGCCCAAGTGTTCTGTCAATTTTCGCCTTTAGAAAAGTCTTGGTCCGATGCAACGTATTCAGGTTCCATGTTAACACTCCTCATATTACTTAAAAGGCCCCTCTTGCATGGTGTCATATTAACTTCAATGTGGGACAAGATACTACACTTTTTAGCTTTAAACCCACTATTCTAGGTGCAACTGCACACTACGGACACACGAATGTCAGATCATTCAAGCTCGGATTAAGTTCACATTCCTCCTGACATTCTGTTTACATTGTTTTTCGGCAGGTTGGAGAACAACCAAACCTAGTTTGTTGATGCTACCCGTGAAACGCACTTTCTTTATAGCCAAGTTTAAATCGGCCTTGTCATTATCAATTCAGATAGACATGGGATTTTCTCTCCTAAGATTCTACCTTGAAGGAAAGCGCTGATAAAATACAAGCCTTGTACACTAGACATAATTCATTCTGCAAAGCTGTTACACTCAGAACCAGCTAATAATGGTTTCAACATTCGTCTTTTCATAGCATTTTTAAGGAAGAGATCATTTTAATGGGAATTTTTGCATGTGGAGGATAAAATGTAGTAGTTGAGTTGCCCCCGAAGGTGCTATAACCTATGAGGCAATAAATGTCTAGTCTTTCACACAAAATCGGAGCTTTTTATCCTAACAATAGAAAATAGCAAAACCCAGCCACAGGCGACTCAGAGGCCGCGTAGCCAGGTAGACAACTAAAACAAGCGTTGTCGCATTAAAAATGAAAAATGCTGTGAATTTTGTGTCACAATCGATTTGCAAAGGGCTGTATTTGCGGCCAAGTATGGTGTATTTTTTAGTTAATAAATGACATTTCAAGGTTAGACACAATAGTAGTACGACTGATCAGTTCTGGGAGGGTTGGATAATACAGCCTCCTCGAAACGAAAATACGAAATCATTGCCACTCTTACGTTGTCACTGACAGCAATTTTTCCTGGTGGGGAGGTGAGATGTAGAAGGTAGGCAATATCTGCTGGTCTACCAATCACATGATAGTAGGGCTGCACAGAACCGATCAAACCAGCACACACTGAGCCCATGTCCACACCAATGCTCAGCTGAAAAGCGTTATCCTTACCCAAAATAAATTTCTCATTGAATTTTTTGATTAGCCTAAAAAGACCATAGCAAAACCGTAGCAATTTCAATAAATGCGTTGCCTGATCCGAGTTTTGCTCCCTCTGATGTAAATCCAAACCCGCAGCTACCATATATGAGTCGTTGTAGGTTTTCAACTTCTCCACGTCACTGTATTCAGGTTTACGCAGACGTTGATCGAACATACAGATTATTTGATTCAACAGCTCAATCGCATGTTTTCCACTGTGATAATCTTCACGGTAGTAGCCGTTGAAAAAGTTAGTTAGACGGATAAAAGCGATTCCAACCTGTGGAACCAGTGCAGCATGGTTGACAGAGTTGATGTTTAATGTCTGAGCACCTTCGGCTAGCAGGCTTCTAACTACATGCATAGGAACTACATTGTAAATGAAGGCGTCATATTCCTGCACCGCTCGTGCTGTAGCTTCAGCAGCTCTTTCAACCTCCATAGCCATAAAGAAGCGCAAACGACAGGTAGCTTCGTTCGACCGAGCCACAAACACTACCAGAATCCATGCAAAGGTTATAGACATCAACGAAGCCAGTGTGTAGGGCTGAAAAATTGAGGCATCATAAAACCAGGCGTACTCAGGTCGCTGAATTGTACCCAATTTTGCAAAGAGAAGAATGCATAGTAAGAGAATGGCAGTTGAAACTCCAGAGGCGACACAGCGAACAACGTGGGGTGAATCCACGGGCAGACAATGGACTAGGATGGCAGCAGGTCCGAAAAACATGACAAAACCGTCCTTTGAATAAAAAAGTTTGCTTGGTGAAATGAAATAGAGGAATAAGACTATCTCTACTGTTGGTAACTGACCAATGGCAAGGCAGAGGAGCTCAATAAATATTTTTGACTTGCCAAGTCGATAAAATATTTCCAGAAATCTACCTCCCTCGGAACTTTTTTGGAAAATTGCATAGTTTATTAAAATGATGCCTGGTAAAGTAAGTAGAATTGCTGCGACACAAGAAAGGGCAGAGATGAGAATTCCTGTCGAGGATTCTTTTGCCACAGCGGTTATGTAGGCCATGGTGAATAAAAGAATGTAGATGTAGAGGAAGATGGTATCAAAAGCGGGGGCCAGCTTGAGCGAGTCAATGTAGACTGGTGTCAGTTGGTTCTCATTCCGAGTTTTGTACATTTTCTCAATTTCCGCATCACGGAATCTTAGAGTGAGCGGATTGAGAAATTTAGGATTAAATAGAGACGTTAATTTCTCGGAGTCAGCATACAATTCTTTAATTACCTCATTGTCCAGGACATTTGTTTCCATATTCTCTATCTGTTGTGATATGCCGTCTTGATTTTCAGCGGGAACACCGAAAATGAACTCTCGAATAGTTGCTATCCTTCGACCTTGGTAAGCATCCACATTCCATATAATGGATGCAGGAGGACGCTCTGTCTTAGTAAAGGGATCACTGCGAATGTGTGCAAACTCTGATTTCTTGGCCGCAGCACGCTTATGCCAAGAGGAGCTTTGTTTTCTGGGCCTAGTTGCTTGTCTAATGTTGGACTTGGGGTCGTTAACAGCAGTTACTCTACCTTTAAGACGGAAGACTGCATTTGTTTCCAGACTGCGTCGCAGCGATCCTACGGAGATGAGACGCTCTGAGTCAACATCCAGGTAGTGTGTTGAGATCGTTGTATTCACCAGTTTCATACCAGCAACGGCTGATTGCACTTCTCTCTTCTCTGTGATCGACTGCGCAGGACTGGTCTTGAAGGACGCGGGAAGAAGCCGTTCGAAGTCACTGGATATGTGAATATGACCAGATGGACAAGTAGCCAGAAGTTTTTGAGCCGTGAGTACACTGTGAGAATAAATGTCAAAGCGAAATCTATCCATTCCCACCAGCGCTCCGTTTACGTTGCCTGTATGAATGCCGACGGCAAGGGTCAGCTCAACCTGACGCTCATACTTCATTCCCCTTACAACGTCCATCATGAGCAACGCAAGATTCGCGCAGCATTCGGCATGATCAATTCTTGGGGTCGGACATCCACTGACGCAGTAGTAAATAGAGCCCAAAGTACCTACTCTTTCACAACCGCAATTGTAGCAGAGATTGTCGAATTTGGCAAAGAGGGAATTTAAGAGGAAGAGGAGTTTGGACGCCGACAAACTGTCTAAAAGGGTAGTAAATCCCGATATTTCGGAGAAGAGGATCGACACGGGATCATAGGTTTCACAGAACACCCAGAGTGACTTATCCACATCACGGTGCTGTTTCAGCATTTGCCAGTACTTGGTACGAATTTTTTTGGGCATCACAGCGTCAATCCAAACTGTCTGTTCGACCAAGGCTTTTCTTTGCTGTGTATTCATGTGAACAGCCTGACACACACGTAGAAAGGAGGCTTTGAAACGCAGGGAGATGAAGGTTTTGAGGTAGATTGCAAGGCACGTAACAGCAATTAGAAGGTAAAAGCAAAATGTAGAAGCAGTGCGCATGGTAATCTCATGATCCATGTGGTGGAGGTCCGAAGTTATCTGGTTAGCAGCAAAACCCTGAAAAAACTTGAACGTGTCCAGCATTGCAAGGCTGATGTAAAGAAGAAAGCTGAAGGTGGCAGAGAACGCAAGTGAGACCGGTAAGTGAGTATAAACTATGAAAACAAGCAGAATCACAAGGGTGTTCTGGATGGGCAAGAATATAGAGATGGTACCAAAGTAAATGAGAACACTGAGTCCCACCATTGAGGTGAAACTGATGGACAACCAGGCGTAGGCGTTGGCAGAGATGTTGAAGACTGTAAGCAGAGTAAGGAGACCGGTTAAAAAGAAACCACAGTAGAGGAGGATGCCACCAAAGCGATAGCTACCAAAGGGGATCATAGAGATCATTCCAATCGTGATGGTAGAGAGTAGAATGCTGTAGTAGAATATTACCAGACGGAAAGACTTCTTCTTGAGCGGTACACTCATGCGCTCAAAGAACTCGTTGAGCAGATCACTGCGGAGTTTCTGTATGTAGGCGAAATCGGCGAATCCACCATAAAATCGTCCGAAAAAACTGCTGCGTGCGGAGCCACCGTCAATATTGAGAATGTCGGTGAGTTCATAACCCAGTATATTTTTACCCAAGGTGGTGGACATTTCAAATGCCGTGAAAGTAAATTTGGATGAATGATCGATTTCCCGATCGTGATCGGTAAATCAATCAGCTACATTAAGATGATTTGCAATTGGCTAGTGGCATTCATTTACCAAACCGTCCAAATTTTCCACTTTCTACTCAGATCGCAGTTAATATTGGCTGAATCATTGAACATGTAATCATGCAAAGTTCAAACAAAGTTCTCATGTGGCGAGACAGATAATCAGAATAGATGGCCTTAGAATTGGAACAATCTTGTGACTTGCGCTTCGAGACTTTCAGCTCCCTCTTTCTCTTCCCTAATAAGTTTCAGTAACAAGGAATGCAACATTTTTTGATTACATTCAGGGAGCAGAAGTTAGCTGTCGATATGCGCTAGCTTCACCACCCGGGTTCCAATCAAGGGAGGCCCAAGTCCGAATTCAATAAGCCATGATGATCAATCAAAAGCAATATTTGCTATCCAGAATTTACAGAGATATTGGGTTGGGAACGTTTTAATTTCTTCAGAAGAGACGGAAAAAGGATAGGGACAAGGAAATGAATCCTAAACACTCGCATCTGTGCATGGCTCCCTACTTATGTAACACCAGTAGCGAGGCAGTCGGTCATCGTTACAGGGTTCTACCTTAGAGTGAAAGACAAGGGCGCATTGTGTGAATTGAAGAAAGCGAATAATCAGGCAAGCGAGCAAACACAGACTAGGATATGTCCATGAGACCCTGGCGCCACAAGATATCTGCATCTGGTGGCACGAAGAACTGTGGTTCAGGAGGAAGTCTCGAGTCAAAAGAAGTAGCAGTAGTAGTTGAGGCGGCAACAGGAGAGGCAGCGCCGAATCCCATCATCTCCTCATCTAGGGGAAATGCGCTGAGGAAATCCTGTACGTCGGATATATCGTGAGTCTCCGCTCTCGGTGGTGAAGGTATGTCGTCGAGATCACTTGGAGAGAACTGAGAATACGGAAGGCAAGTTCAGATGCAGATTCTGGATAAAGAAGGACACCACAGACCAGCGCGCATATTACCTCCATAGCCATGAGCCTGTCCTCAGTTCGTTCGGCTATTTGGCCATTTGAGGAGGCAGGAATGGAGCAAGAAGAACCCTCAGCAGTGAGGACTGGTCCAGAACTGCCGGAGCTATCACTCACAGAGGGAAGAAAGACAGCTCCTCCTCCCTCCCCTCCGTTGCCGATAGAAGTGGCAGTGGTGACAGCAACGGTAGAAGGTGCATGGAAGAAGGGGTCGGTCACCGCAGGACTCAAAACCATGGTGGTGGGTGCGTTGACAAGATGGAGGTTCGCTGGCATAGAAGAGGTGGTGTGAAGGATCGGAGCCGCGACCGAAGCTACTGTCACTGATGCCGGTGATGTTGACACTGGATTGAAAGGAGTTTGGAGTGCAGTGGAGGAAAATAGTTGATCCATCCATGCCTCTGTGGCTAAGGGCTGCTTCACAATGCTTCCATTTCTGTGAGGGGAAGGGTGATATCCAAAATTCACTTTCTACTTAAAGTACAAGACATGCCCTGGAGTCCTAGAGACCTCTAGTGGACAGAGGATGAAGATGGCAGTAGTGTTTGGAAGCTGAAGACTACCCATTCGATAGCATAAGCCACCCTCAATTCGGCGCACCTTCCCAAAGCTTCAAGCCGTAGGAATAAGCCGGTTAATTTACCACAAAAATACTCTTTATTTTTGAAAATAATATGTGTATATGCAGTACGCGTACGGTTTTATAAAATCACGCACTGTAGACGGAACTGTGGCAATGGATGCTTATACAAACTACATATAACCCAAACAGATCAAAATAAAAGGCAAAGTTGCTGTATCAGACTGCGATCTTGATGAGATGATGTCAATACTCAGTCGCGCGGCCGGAACACTTTAGTTTCGTGAGTAGAAGAACCTACGGAGTGACGAGGCTAACTCTTCAAACTAGCACTTATGAGAAGTTCAAAACTACAAGTAAAAAGTAAAATTATCAACCTAAGTCGAGTATACCAATGCTGCCAAACTGATACACCACGGTAGTGACAAAGTAATGCGACAAATCGGTTACCGAGTTATGTGTACACAGTCTGCCCCTGTACAACCTCTACGCTGAATTGCCATGGTTCCTGCCATGTCACACTCCTGGATTCTACCCGAATCCGATTAACAGGTACGAAATTCTCTTAACTACTAGTCTTAAGAGTCGATTAGCTTACACCTTTATTGTTTACGCGACATTTCATCACAAAGATGCATGAGCACTAATACAATGGCAAGCATAAACAAGTGATTATCCATCTTTCGTACTAGCTTAAATGAGGTCAAGGTTAACGCTATAAAAATTTGTCATTTTCTATCATGAGTTACATTGCATTGGAAAAACAATAGAACTTAGACACTCTCGAAAGGAGAATTAGGCTGATTCATACAATGGTACTGTTACAGCAGAAAATTTCAATCTTCAACACGAAGCGGCCATATGAAAAACATGTCCAGAGGCCAAAAGGTGGAATAGTTTTAGTCAATGTGAGTGCAGTGACTTTACATCTCCACCGACTTGAAGCCCACTAACAGAAGTGAACCATGCAAGAATCGAGTGGACACTAAGTAACAAACATTTCTGCCTTTCTGATGAAGCATAAAAACGAAGTTTTATTGTGTCGCTCAAGTACTTGTGAAAATCCCACTTTTATCACCGGTTTTCAAGGCTTAAAACAGATAGAAGCAGCAATGCCTTTTCTCAATAGAGATATTAAGAGAAAAAGTCTTGCCAATGCCTCTCCTCCGTTATTGTCGTGGAATGTAAACAAACTATCTTTACATCACACAGAACCCACGATGAATCATCGCAAATATAATCTCGAATTCACGCCACTAAAAAAATTTGTATTCAGCGTCTAAAGACGACTTAGAGAATTTTTCAAAAGCAACCATCAAAAGGCGGAAAGAAGGATACATCTAGCTGCACTCACCTAAACTACAAAAAAGCCATTCGACCTCATTATTTTGACAGTATCATAGCGTCGAAAAAGGATGACCGCAATAGGATAGTTAGGTCGAATTTTCAAGAATGACAAAGGCAATCCTACTAAATAATATCATACGCGAACGAAGAAGTTGGACAAAACAGGATAATGGACCGAGGCACAACTACCGGTTGGTAAATACGACTTAATAAGTCCCAAACGGTGTTGGAAGAGAATATTACTCACAATTTCTGGGGGACAGCTTGGCAGGTCTGTTGCTGGTAGAATACATTTTCCGAGTGAGCAGGAAGGATGGTGCTGTTGCGCCAGAGAGTCTGCAGCAGGGCGGTGTTGGCGCCAACACCAATCACACCAGGCGAAAGAGGAACCCCCGCCGAGGCTAGACAAGAGAGTTGGCGAGCCCTACGGGCACGGGCAGCCCCGCGTTGGTAGTAGTTACCGCCCAGGCGGCACAAATAAGATTGCAGCAAACTGCGCTCCAGCTTAGAACCCATCGGCTCCTTCTGTGGGTTCCTAGACACACTGCTATTGCCACTTACACCGCTGTTGTCATCGAGAACCTCTTTATGTTGTTCTACGGACTCCTCGCGGCTAAAGTTACATGACACAGGCTCAGAAAGAAGCACTTGATTGGTTAAATGACGCATGCACTAACACACCATGTAAACAAATGCCGTGTGGTAAAACACAAACATAATCGCTTAGAAATATAAGCGCCTTTAATGGTACTTCTTACCATGCATTTATTCAAAAAGCTCATTTTCAGCTTGAAATGTTCTCATTTGTGAAACAAATGTCAATAACAAACTGTTGGAATGAAGGGTTTTAAATCAACCGCTACCAACACCCTGATCGCACAAGGTGGTTCGGAGGCGACCTCAGTTACTGGCGGCTAGCAAGTGACGGAAACCACTACCAACTTCCTGCTTAGTGTTGATAATTGATAAGCTGCATATTATTTTGAGTCCAAATGACACGCGATAAGAGTAATCCTTACCACAAACAATCAGGAAATCTCGAACTACCCTAAGTATTACTAACTCTGGGCAATTAAATCGTGAACTTACTTCCAAATCTACTCAATCAGAGGAAGGAACATGGTCCATGTGGGCCGATACTAACCGTTACTGACCAATGAACAGGTATCTGCGACCTTCTTAAAGACACCAACAAAGTATACCTTTGCGCAACGAAAATTCCCATTAACGAAAGGAAACTATTATGGTAAACAAAATTGCAGACAAAGGCTTCGAGTTAAAGTCAAATATCGACCATGAAGACGCCTTACTTTCACCTCTGAAGCCGGAAGTCCATCATAAGGATACTCAATGCACATTATTTAGAGGAGGAACGAGATAACGTTCCAAAGTGGTACCCAAACGCTGGTGAAGTTGAAACACAGATAAGTCACGCAATAGCGCACACAACGAATCCATGAAATTAGATAGTCAGGGTACACGAAGTACTCCGCTTTAGTTCTACCTACATGCACATGGATCCTGAAGCCACAATTATGTATTCACGTGTGTGGATTTGTCTGCTTGTGTACGAAAGGGTTCAAAATAACGACGGTTCCCTAAATAGGTACGACAAGGCACGTGTTGTCACGCAAGGAAGGGGAGAGATGAAAAATAAACATCATACCTAGGTGTTTATAAAGCGAAAAAAAAGCACTACCTTCCCTCTTGACACCCACACACACACACACGAACGGCAAAAGCGGAACTATACTGCTGCTTGCTGAGAAGCCAAGTCGCCTTATTCGTCCACACCTAATACCAAGCCCATAGCCCCTTACAGTGAGTTTTCAGGTAAATGGAATGCCATAAAGCATTAGTAATGTCTACTAACAAAATGCATTTATCAAAGGGAACGAAGAAGCTAGGAAATGTTAAAGCGATTTCTCGATTCCCGCTTGCAATAAAAAAAGGTCCCCTTCGACCCATAAGAAGGCTAAGAACTCGGAACATGCCAAATTTTCGTCTAACCTAAACTGGAATGACGATGAATTGCGTGAAAGGAAACTACGCTCAAAGAGCTTCAGGCGTCTTGGCAAACCCATGGCCAAACGTGGAGAATAACTCCAACAGGGTGCCAAGTTCTACAAATTGACCGTCGATGGAAAGGTCTGGTGGGATAAAAATCAGGCAAAAAGAAGTCCCACTTCATTACAACCACAGAAGATCACCTTTCAATTGTTATAAATACGACAAATGAGAGGTAGAAAACTAACTATAGCTATCTAGGCATAGCGCAAAATGCTAATACAGCAGAGATCGATGGATGAATAGCCGGCGATTAATTATCGGTTTGAGAGTAAATAAATATATCCACTCAAGCATAGCACCCACCAAGATCTTACAATGGGAGAATAGTGTGTATTGAGACCACATACACGGAATTCACACTTACCGCAGGAGAGAGAGGTCAGTCTCGTCCAAAAACTCCAGCCGGTCGGAGATAAGGAGACGAGCAAGGGAGCAGAGATTGGCGTGCTCCTTTACCAGCTGATTTAATCGCTGGCAGGCCGGGTGGTTGGGTTCCATTTCACTTGAAGTTGCTACGGTGAAGGCTCCTGGAAATCCGTCGCTGGAATAAATACTGAGTCCCATTTGCGACGCCTCCTGCGGGGTCAACAAGTAATCATCATCTGGGATTATTTTCTTCATTTTCAGATTCACACAATTTATAATGCTAACAGGCATGACGTCTGTTTTTATCAAAGACCAATGAAACAGTCTTCCTCTGTGGCGTGAAATGAATTTTGTGACTTCAGGGGTTGTAAACAAGTAGTGCAAAACTGAGATAAAAGGTAATAATTAAGACCAATTATCAAAAAGTTAGCCTTTTCAACAGAAAGATACCTCCATCATTTTTGTAACGGAATCAAATGACTCACAAAGACGCCTATGTTATGGAAAATGAAGTCGATCTCACCGGAGACCTCATACGATGACGAAACACAAACTATGAGCGACAACAGATCAATGGATCATGCCACCTCCCGTAAAACGATATTAACATGTTAATTGACAACGATACTCCTTGATCTTTAATGTACGCATAAGGCGCTGTTCTTCGACTGACGTGGATGACCTAGTATCAAGCTGCACTTTGTTCTCCTAGCGTCCCAAGATAAATTTGCATTTTAGAATCGTCGGGTAGCAAGGCCCCAACATAATGACAGCAAATCCACTGTAAAAATGATTCGCACCTCACAGACGCAAAGGCCCTTCACACAGAAGACGGTAGGTTATTCAATTGGGGCAACAAATCTTCCTCAAAAATGGCCAAAAGTTAAGCCAACATCCAATCTCGTTGCCGTTTCATCATACTGGTGCACAGTTCTTCGATATAAATAGAGCACTTTCTTGGGCTGAAATACAGACTGCATGCAGCCATAGAAATTAACGCATGCCTTGAATTCCGTAAAGGGAAAAGGCAAAAATGCAAATTTTGCCGAACCAAAATCAAATCCGAGGAACATTTGTCATAAGAAAAAATGCCAAAGCTGGTGGAAGCAACTCATTTGCCAATGTGTTCGAAAGATTATTTGAGAGTGGAAGGACTGCTCTACCTCAGAACTTGATTCAGACGAAAGGGAAAAGGTGTGTTAGAATGGTAAGTTGGGGCATTAAAATTGAAATCGCTAAAAAGAGGGGTGGAGAACTCACACTTCCAAAATCCTCAAGCTCAGCTAGGCATTGTTTGGACTGCCCATCACAAAAGACGATGACGCAAATGAGGAATCAGGCTGATTCCATCGGTAAACAAACCAAACAACATGCGTCGGCTTCAACTGGCCACTAAAACACACCTTTGCTCTATTTTTACGCGCCTCATTTCGCCTGAGACCACATTTAGTAACCTTATTTCAAAGAGGCACTTTCTGCGCAATAGCCGAGTTTTACAAAGCACAAGCAGTACGCATCTAAGTGCTCCTTGATTTAATTGGCGAAAGTGAGTTAAATGTTAAAAAATGCAGTAAATCTTTCTTCTGTGATCGCACGCCACCATGAGGTGATATTTTTTCCCGAAAAAAGCCAATAAGCAGGTCAAAGAGCATTATCAAGACCAATGACACCGAAAAACACAAATTTGTCCGACTTAAACTCAAAAAGAAATCAGAACCGAAGTAAATGATGTCTCTTTCGTAATTTCATGAAAGAGTACGCGTTAGATTACTTGAAGGTCTACCAAAATCTGCCTTTCTGTTAAGCGATCCAATAAACTGCCAATGACGCTTAAAAAACCGGGAAAAAGACCATGAAAACAAGTTGGTGCATAGGACATAGTGATTCTGTGGGATTTGACATCACACACACAAGCACAATGGCAATTAAGTCACCTTTTCGAGGCACCATAAGGAAGTTACTTATTTCGCCGAATTGGCGTTGGAGTTTGACCATCACACAGGGATAGCAACAGGTTTGAGATGCAGCCAAGGTTTTGCCAACGTAAGGGGCAAAGGACAAAAACTTACATAGAAAAAAGGATCAGGGCAAAATAAGCATGACGCATTGGTTGATCAGACCCATACTCACCTCAGTGATATCCTGTTGAAGACGCCGAAGATCCAGCCACACGGACTCAATTTCTTCCAGGGAGGCAACCTTTTCCACCGGCTCAGCAGAATCGGCCGGCTGAATAGCCGTTAAGAGCGAGGCAGCGGGAGTCAAACCCAAAACTTGATGCTGTTGCTGTTGAGCCTGGGTCTGAGTTTGCTGCACCAATGCTTCTGCTCCCGGACGACCATCGTTTAGGGTTAATACGGCAGCACTACCGTTGCCTGAAATTTAAATAGCACTAAGTGGAGCATTTGATCGGTGTGCTGCAAGCGGGCACAAACGCAGGATGCGTCACCGGAGGCAATTAAGGATGGCACGGAATCCCACAAACCCGATGCCGTGTCAGGTGGCATTTACCACATATGCATACACATATCAGGCAGGAAAACTTTATGGAGTCAGATGGCAAAAGAATAAAGGGATATTATGGAATGGAGTGCATAAAATGCTAGGAGGGGTGATGACTCAATTACTCCAAAGAGATTCTAGAGAACAGGAGTGAGTGAACGTGAAGAATCTTGTTAAGATTAAGCGCCTTACCAGATCAATGCCTTGTGAAAAAGGCGCCATTACAGAGGTCGCAAGTAAACTACATTCGCACAGACAGGAGTAACTCAAACGACCCAATCATCCCCAGGTGCAAAGTCCGCTGATACTCCGTGCTGAACAAATGGGGAGTCGAATTAAGGAAAAATACGAGACTTGACACTACTATCACCTATTTGAGACAAGATAAATAGCGAGTAGAAAGCATTGCTACTGACAATAGGGCCCCGAGAACGGTAGTAGCTTGACTGACGTCAGTGTAGAACCAGTCCGCCATTGGCATGAAGGGCAAGACGAGGCGTTAATCGGAATGAAAGGTAACGCCAATCACAACCGAAATTTTAACCTCTGGAGCGGTGTCAGGTAATTAACTCCATGAACAACACAGAACACCGTCGCAGGATTTTCAATGATGCTCATCTACACAGCCACTTAGTACATAGAAAGCGCTATGGGCAAGAAATTCATATTCAGTTTGATAATTCAAATGGACGTTAGCGTAGAAGGTGGGATGTGAATTCACTTGGGGAGCTGAATGTTAAATTTTTGTGAAGTTAAAATAAGACTGGAATAAGAATACGCTGTGGCGCAATTAACCAACCAAAACCTTAATGCGGACTCTGTCTAAATGAAAATACAATGATGTGGTGACCTGTATCACCTTTGAAACAGAGGACCAAACTCAAGTTTCATGTATTAGGTGAGACCAAGGAAATGCTGACACCGAAACCCCAAAAAGTCGGTCATTAACACACCTAAATATAAGGCGTTAAGTTACCAATAATCACTCACTTTAGTTCATTCGTACACACACCGAGACAACATTTCAAGTTTGCCTTTAGCACTTTCATGAAAACAAAGAAAAATACTACCTCTTATTAAGGACACACCAAAGTGAAGAACATGCCTGAGGCATATATCGGTTGAATTCATGGGCAAAACAACGGTGAAATCAATCTGATTCGAAGTCACTGAGATTAAGTGAAAATTGACTCGACTCATAAGAGGTCTGACGAATTAAAAGAAATCAACCTAACATGGAAAGCGTATTAAATGTCAGAGAAAGTAAGACTTGAGCTACGAAATTTGGGTAGGGGGATTGACACTTCCACCCTGTGAATCAACAGTACGAAGGGCACCTATTTTTCCTTAAGCTGCCCTTTATTATAAGGCATTTACGCCCATAGAGAGCGTGGCCAAAGGCTGAAACAGTCCCCCTTGGACCCAGAAGGAGTAGCAGAGGCACTGGTGAACGCATACACGTACAAACACACACGCATGGAAATGGCAATGCACGGAGGGGAAAGAGGGAGGCGAGGCCAAACACCCAATGACGAAGACGACGCCATCCATCCACTGGGTCACACGCAGGCCAAACACCCAGCTTTGCCAGTTCGCTCTATTCCAGACACTTTTAAATCGATACCACTGGCCATCCCTCCCCTATCCGTCTACATGGTGAAAGCAGGGGATCATTTCCGTATTGTGAGAGCACGCCCAAGATCCCACACGATAAAAATCAAGAAACCACCACACAAATCAACTAAAGAACGGATTAAACATTTATGGAAATTGAGAGCATTGAACATGGCTCCCGTTATCTTTGCGACAATTCCCCACTAGAGATGTGCAGCGAAATCGGGTGCTGAACGCACCACCTAAATTGATATCGCACACCCCTACTGAGTTAAGCAAGTGGCTTCAACTGAATTAATTCAACCTCTCCGTGGATGCATACGCAAGAAATCAGATCAATCCAATGCCTGGAGGGATAGCGTTTCAGAATCTGAAAGTAGGCGTGCCTGGACAACTGCTGCAGGTAAAATGAAACGCGAATACGGAAGCCAAAAACTGACAAATTAGATAGATCCGTCAAGAAGGTTACAATAATATCAGCTGCAGTAAAAAATAAGCCCAAAAGACTGGTACTAGAAAATTACACGCATTTCTGCACATAGATGGGAGGAGAAGCCCAATTTGCATGCACAGTTGCACACAAGGTCACGCAAACCATAGCCTAATCGCATTTATAGGCTATCAGCCAGGCATCCAAAAACGAAACTGTCTGCGTACCGAAAATGTCGCTGGTTGGAAAGAGCTGTGTAGAAAATTTGTGTGATATCGGAGACGGGGATGGTGGCGGAGGAGGAGGCGGTGGTGGAGACAGAGACGATGGTGTGGTCGGCGTCGCTGTCTGCTGGAGGGAATGGGCTGGACTTGAGAGCACGAAGCATCGGTGTGACGACGATTGTTGGGATGGGTGAGCGACCACAACCGGTTGAAGCACTGAGTTGAGCTGGGTGGATTGAGCAATTTTGTGAGGAGGACAACCCTTCATTTGGCAAATCTCCTGACTTAGACGTCTATGGGCCTGTGCCGCATCCTCCAAGTGCAGCAGTTCCGCTTGTTGAACTTCCCGAGCTCGATGCTTCGGTAGGCGTTCGGCCATACTGGGAGCGGTATCATTGGCAGAAACATTGATTCGAAGGCTTGGCGAATTGGATGAGGCGGCGGAAGAGGGACAGTAGTTGTGGAACACAAGTGATCCGTACCGACTAATTACAGTTTCATCTTTTAGCGACCTGCTAGGGGTACGCGATTTGGTCCCAGTAGAACGGGGAGCGTAAGGGGGCGCTCTGAACGCATCAGGAGGGGGAGGAGCTGGTGGAGGATTGGGCTGTGTGATTGGTTCGCCTTCGGGGACTGTAAACAACAACGTTGGAGACGTGGACACACGAGGATACGGAATCGATCCACCACGAATGAGCGTTGCAACACCCGGATCCACCTAGGCATAGGAACGTGCCTCCAATTCATGATGTGCACAATCAAATTTGTAGCTGGAGCCAGTAAATGCATTTAAATTTAGAACATTTGAAGACAGATGATATACCTTCAAAACGCCCTTCTCGACAAGTTCCAAGCTGCCAGGCCTTCGTTCAAGCTTACTATTCAAGGACTCACGTAACTGATTTTTCGTCAAAGTGTTGCACCGTTCTTGAATTAATGGCGACGCACCTGAATCACTCGCTAAAACAGTTCTATGAGACTTGGAGCTCGCGTTACCTTTAAGTATTCGTCGATTTATCAGAACCTGCTTGTCTGGGCGCCTTTCAATCTTGCGTTTTAAAATATCTGCCGTCTAAAGAATAAGGGGTTTGAAAGCATTCACCTTAGCTCGCTGCAATTCCTTTACCTTGAGAGCATTACATATTGAAGCTAAAATCCGGATTCAGATTAATAAAGACGTTACGGTTGAGCAGAATCCCCTGGTTAACAAGCTCTTTCACTGGACGTCTGCATAACAGACCCCGTTCAAGTGCTTTAGAAGAATTAAGGTAATAAAAGATCACTGAACCTTCACGGTTCCTTGTTTTGTTCTTCTGCAACGAACTAACCTCAGTGCAGGCCCGAGGACTAGGCGATTTGGAGTGAGAACTCTCTGGATTCATACTAGCCTCAAAATTCAACTAAAATACTTCAAGATTTTGCAGAACTCTCAGTGGAGCATATGAAGGGCTCTCAAAGACAGGCCCACACGATGCAAGTACACCAATTCACAGGCAGCGGCTAATCGCTAATGCGAATAAACAAATATAACTATTTAAACAAACCTAGTGATTAAAACATTGTTTTTTATTGTTTTTGTTAAAATTCGACAAAGAAACATTTAAGTTGCGCAAGGTATATGCACTTTTTCTGCATTTGTCACAAGTTCGAAAAAGTTTTGTTGATTTTTTTGGAACAAAAGTCTGCTAGAATATTTTAGCGGACCCATGTTTTTATCAATTTTTTCCTACGTAGAGACTAGAAACTTTTTGACGAAGGAAAAGGACAATACTAAGGCCAAGTATGTATTGGCAGCATATGAATGGGCTTGTGGTCACTGGCATGGTCTGGATGCCATGCTTTTCAGCAGAAGCTCCAATTAGACCGTAAGCACAACCGAAGGTGAAGTAAACAACTAGTACATTTAGCCAGTTAGTTTAAGTTGGAGAACTGTCAAAAGATTTTAAGTTGAATTTGCAAATAATTCCGTGCAATTCGTAATGACGAGTAGTTAGCAGCACCACTTTTGGATTTCTCGCCTCCCAACATTTATGGTTTGAGGTATGCTGTCGAAGCACTTTTGTATAAAGAGCTCTATGTGAGTGGAAATCTGAATACGTGTCACATTTGTTTTAGCGTCCTGATTCTTTGCCCAATTTGCGGCACGTTGACATGGAATACTGTCTCACCAAAGGTCGGACAGAATGGTGCCACGCCTCTGAGGCCACGGTGCAGGGCCGACGTATAATCATTGTAGGCATAGGGGTCCATTGTAGCGTCCCGAGACTTTCTTGAAGGCAAAAAAGGCATGACACTAGGGCAGAAGGATTGGAGCTGCTGGCATGGCCTGAAGGCCAGCCAGCCCGGCTGGGACTGTAATACTTCGTTTGTTCGAACTGCCGGTTTCGGTTACTTGGGTGGCCACATTGTACTAGCCGATTGGCCGACCTCCAGGCTGTGTCAACAGCCCCTCCAATTCCTCTGTTTCCAGAACATATATTCTACCCTAGTAATATTCCTTCTTTTACTTTAAAGGAAATCTTGGGACTCTACAAGGGCAATATGGCCACCCAATTCGCCGAAAACCGGCAGTCCAAACAAACAAGGCATTACATCCATGTTGTTAAACAAAGTAGCAAGTCGCTAATGCAATATGATATAAAAATTTATGATCCCTAAACGGGCATTGACCACGCTATTATGTCAGTAATGGGAGCCATGCATTTTGCATTCAGATTCACAGACGATCTGAAAGTATTCAAAGTGGGATGACTCAAATCCCCCACAACCTCTCTGTCCTGGTTAACTTGTTTAAGTGAAATAGCCAGTTGCTAATGGCAAATGTAATGCAAGATATGTAGCGTCCCGAGGCTCCCCTTAAGGTAAAAGAAGGCGCAGTACTAGGGCAGAATACATATATTCCGGGAACAGAGGACTTGGGGGCTGTTGGCACGGCCCGAAGGCCGACCAACCGACTAGAACAAGATGGCCACCCAAGTGACCTAAACCGGTAGTTCGAACAAACAAAGTATTACAAGATAACTGCTATTATTATTTTTTTTAACCCTGCATCACGTTAAACGTTCTTAACGTCCAAACGTTACCTTATTAAGTGGCGACGTTTCGAGACTGTGTTACGTTTTTAAATGCATCAATTGGACAGTTAGAGCCTTAAGGGCGATAAACAACCACTGACAATGACCTAAAGAGTATTTTTTTACTGTCTGCCGTGTCAGCCATCACAATGTTATCAGTGCTGCAAGATGCGAGATCCGAGCGCATGTGTTCTTCCAGCGCCATCAATTCCGCGTAGCACTCGGTCCAACAAAGGCGTATTTCTTAGTCCTCCTCTCCCACGATAATGTGTCCCAATGAAAGATGGGGCTACGAATCCAACTTTTTGAATGGGTCGAGACACACAACGACACAAATTGTGATTCCAGGCTTTTTGATGCTGTGGAAGAAACGCAAGGGTATTGTAGAACTTTGAGGAAATGGGGCAATCGGGCCTCATAGGAACAAAATGTATGCGATCCAAGTGTGCAAAGCATAAAAAGATGCCATCGAATGGCGTCCTGCACATTCTACACCTGTAGATACGCCTTTTTAAGAAGATAGGCGGGCTGCCCAATAACAAAAGAGAGCTTACGGCGGATGTTTGACCACAACGTCGCTGATCCCCCTTGGCAGTTCCACTGGAAATGGAGTTCACGACTGGTGTCGCTTCAGTTGTTAATGGCTTCCTTGCAGAACACTAGGGAGAGGGAGATGCCGAAGATGAGCGTCGATCTCGGCCCTTCTGTTACAGGATGTTAGAGTTTCTCCCATCCGTAGCACATACACTTCTTTCGCACCGCCAAAATTTGCCACAAGCGGTGTGGATCAGAATAGGAATCCATCAAAGTCGGGTCCGCTTGCCGCTGCCACCAATGTAGCGTCCCGAGACTTCCCTTAAGGTAAAAGAAGGCATAGTACTAGGGCATAATGTATGTGTTTTGGAACCAGAGGGCTTGGGAGCTGTTGGCACGGCCTGGAAGTTCAAATAAACAAGGCATTACAGTTAGAGGTTGCGATTACGCAGCAATTTTTTGTTTTATTCGATCGGTGACTTGCCAAAGAGTTGTGGGTGAGGTGAGAGTCGCAGTGCCTCCTGCACCGTATTGACGGGTAGTAAGAAGTAATGGAGTTACCTCATCAACTCATACAGCGTCAGTGTTGCTAGCAATGCCACCTATTTGTGCCGTAATTAGGTGATTTTTCGAAGGTTCCTTGCTAAAAAGGCAAAAACGTTTTACTGCTCCTTAATCAGGCGTCGTTACACACAAGAGTAGATCCTAAATCTCCACCGAATTTTGTAGAATATTAAAAACAATCAACATAGAATACGTCAATTGTTCTTGTTGCTCTTGAGGTCTGCTTTCTTGATCTCGGTCTTCTGAATGAGTTTGATTTTGAATGAGTCATGGTTTCTTCCTGAAGACGTGGAGTGGCGCAGTGCCAGGGAAGAAGTATAGAAGATCTTGGAGGCTGCTGACATGCTCCGCACAGGGCAAATACACATGCGAAGAGTTAAAAACAGGCAAAGAAGTGGGCCTATGTTGAAACGCTCGCTCCAAGTCCAAAGATGGGCGTAAGTTATCAAGACTAAATCAGATAAGCGTAAGCGGATGCTTAACTGGCATAAGCGATGCTTCATGAATTTTTACAACTTAACCAATTGAAATATGCCACTTCTGACATTTTCACAATGTAAGTATAAGGTTATTTATGCGGGGAGGTATTGCTTTAGTACTACTTGGGACAATACCATAGAAACTCCTACGTAATAAAAAAGGGCTATTCATTTCTTGTAATGGCGCATCAAAACTTCCCTAATAATAGAGGAAGACGTAATACCAGGACATAATACATGCTCTTGACACACAGTAGGATTAAGAGGCTACTGGCATGGCCTGGAGGCCGAGTTGCCTCTAAGCGCCTCGTTACTGAAACCGAAAAATAAACAAATGTTTGTCACATTGCATTCATATTGCGCATTATTATTCATAAAATGCTACATAAGGCACGATTCAAGCTTACTATCATAGAAAAGCACCAGTTTTGGTCACGTCATCTGCGTGTTGTTGTTCCCTAGCTCAAGTCAAAGGCCACATTATTATTGATATACTGAGGAACTGAGTGGCTGAAAGAGGTGGAGGCCAAAAGGCGAAGGGACGAAAGCTGATTCTCCCATTGCCACAGGGCAGGATATCCTACTCTAGCAAATGTTTTCGATCCAGGGATCTGAAGCCCAATCAAGGATTTTATAGGGACTTGTGACAAAAGCTTTTTAGGGCTCTTAGAGACATTGTAATATGCGTCACCCCAGCTTTTTTTGGCTAATTTGGAGTGCAAAGCATACTGTGAATTTCGAAGTTACTTAACAAAGGTTACTCAACGATGTCTTTCTTGGGTTGAGACCTCGCTCTCCTTTGGTTTTGGTTACGAAGCCCTGCTTCCACCCGATGCCACGGCCTCTGGACAATGTCGCTCCGTTAATCTTAATTACTTTGTTGAGGTGTAGCGATGTGCGAGTGAACGCAAACCAAAAGAATATGCATCACCTGACTCAAATCCACCCAATTTTATTTTTTTCCCCTAGTTTATTTTGACAGAACCTAAAAACTGTCAACCTAACAATCCATCAGTGATTAATCACCAGAATCAAATACTTAGAAGCGATTCCTAGTTGTGAATCCTGTCAATGTATTTTGCGTCTCCCACGAATATCGTCCACTAGACGTCAACTCTCGGTTCCTCAGTCACCGCTCTGGTCCCCAGTTTGAGCTTGAAATTCGATTCGCGAAACAGACAAGCTTTCATCACCTTCAGCAGATTTTTATTAAATCGCAGCTCCAGATGTGGGATTTAACTGATAGAATGTCATAAACTTGCCCATGCTCCATAATTAATGTATGAACACATATCCTCGTGTCAACTTTCTAAACCGCTACAAGGTGTGGGGACAGAAACTTTTCCCACATCAGATGGCCGCTTTCGAGGGTTCTCTGTTTTCTCTAAAACGGACTAAAAGAACGCCAATTTGACTTTTCATTTTTTAAATTTCTTTTCCAAAATGTGATAATTGAGATGAAGACTTGCTTGAACCGTCGTGACAAATGATGAAACTCACTCATTCGTTACAAAATATCGAAAAAAAAATTGTAAACAAACTAAGGATATTGAAGACTTTGTTATCACCGAGTTTTAAATATGACATTGATCCTTGCGCAGTGGTTGGACCAAATTTACTGACCTATCTATCCTTCGGATTAAATACTCTTTTAGGCAAGGATGAATGGTCACTGAGCTGCATGTTTTTACGACCTTTTTGATGGCTCCTCAATTGGTACATTTCGCCTCCTTTTTTTTACACCAGAGACTAGACTGGGCGTTTTATTATACCTCAGGTAATTAGCCTCTCACCGCTATTCTAACCGCGCTTTATTACAAAGAGGAGAGCCGAACAAGAAATTGCTATTTTAATGTAGCAGATGCATTTCTACACTTATGTTTAACCTCAAAGGGCTTTAAGACTCCCAATTAAAGATCAAAATGGTGACATGAAAAAAATTCCAAGTAAAATACAAATTCGCCCTCCCAACCGCATTCATCATCTCGAAGCATTCACACCACAAACAAACCAAGAAAGTGGGCAAAAGTCTTCGATACAAAGTGCTACATGGATAAGTTTATGCATTTGAACATTGCAAAGTAATGAAATGATGAGGATTTCCAACCAAATCTACAGTTATCAACCTTCTCTAGAGCATTATTTAAAGGTTGGATGTACATATTTGCCCCTTTTCTATTCAGAAAGGTTGTCGTCCAGGAGAAGTGCACCCTCCACTTTCAAAAGATATCCCCTTGTACATGCATTTTGATTATGCAGTCACCCAACATATTAATGTGTGAACTGGTTTGAAGTAGAAGGTTGGAGGTAACCGCTTCCCAAGTACTGGATTCACTTTGGCCATGAATGAACCATGAAGTCAGGCAGTTGCTAAATACGCATTAAGCATAGAGAGTCCTCTACTTCCAAGCAATCACGTCATGACAAATCACTATTCCAAGCACCATGACTTCTCCTATGCAACGACAGAGGTGGAATGATTGGAAGAGACCTAGTCTGAACAAAAAAATTGAAGAATGAAGTAAAAGTGACGCCAACGGCAGCGTAGATCTACCCGACTGACTACTGCTGCAACGCAGACGGACTGAGCAATAGTATGCGCGCACCGAGCCTGCAGTGATCGCGAAGATACAAGAGATTAGAAACCAAAGGAAGAGGGAACTTGGTTTGCATTTATTTTTAATAAGTGGTTTACCTCCTCAGCTTCTTGGTCACACGCACACAGGCAAAAGCACGGAAAACCATGTGCGCTGAATTTGCGTTTTGGTGAGGGAGGAGATAAAATTTGAGTCGGAGAGCGGTGGCAACCACAAAGGAGACGAATTGATTGCCATTGGTCTACTTGAATCCGAGATTTAAGTGGAAGAGCGTAGGCAACGGAAGCGAAACATCGAACTCCTCCTTGCCTGTCCCGGATTCTTCGTCGACTTTGGAAATGTCTGATGTTTATCCATATCTCTGCTTCAAAATTGATGGTGATTCGTTCTTCGCGGATGGTCTCCCTTCAATCTGATAATCGCCAATAGTGCTGCGTAAAAGGAGGCACAACCTCGACATAGGCTTCGAAAAATGTTACGTTAAAATATCCACACGGAGGAGGAGGATGAGCCACAAACACCGTCCACAAAACTAGTATGCACGGCTCTTCAGAAGAGAGGAGCTAAAAAGCCTTTCCGTGTTCAGTTCAGCTTATGTCGAAAGGGACACAATGCTGTTTGGTACGCTGAACAGTTTTGCAAATTTAATCGCTGAACGATGGAATTCATGTAGAAAACTTCAGGAGTGTGGTTCGAGGACACTTTTGAGTTAGGTCCGAGCTTAGCCTTTGTGGCCTACCCGAAGACCCTCTCTACCATGCCTCTGGGTGACACATGGAGTGCCCTCTTTACCACCAGGCTTATTCTCGAATTCGATAATCAGGTATGTCGTTGAGCTTGTTTTTCTACCGTCTGTGTGACATGTCGTTAATAGACGATTCAAATATTGTTGAAATATCTTATTATAGTGTAATTTTGACTTGCTAATATCGAATGCTCACCGATAGGTAGTCTTTGTTCCGTGCTTTTCAGCTAATAAGACTTGGAGCACAGACTGGCCAGTAATGAATTAAACTGAGTTTTTTTATGATTGTTGGAAGGTTTGGGTCCTCATGAACCATTAATTTAGGGTACAACTTTCAAAATATGTTTAACTCCATGAATCCATGCCTAAAAACCTGACAGCAATACCTTTGTAGGTAATTCAGGCTAATAAAACTGATCAAAGAAACAGAGCCTAAAGCGTCCGCCCTTCACCAAACACTAAACGCTCCTAATGACAACTAATGGTGGGCATGATTTGAAAACGGCAACCCTAATAGTGTCGACAGTACCAATGCTCACAGAGCTGATTCCTTATCCATCACATTGCACTCTTGGACATTACGCTTTTCAAAAACGGCGAGGTGGCTTCCCAAGACCTTCTCATTTGAATGTCAAAATTGGTAAAACCAAGTTTATTTTATTCAAATTGCAGTTTTTGAGTGTTGAAGGATTCCTGTCGAGCATCGCAGACGTGCTTTTTGGAGTATGCCCATCTGGATGACCTCGATTTCTCCTGGCCTTTTGCTCAATCATCGTTCGTTTTTATTGTGGGACTTCCTATGGTCACCGACTTAGGCCCGAATCCATCGTGGAAATGTAAAATTATTGGTTCATTGATAAACCTTAATGAGAAATCCTCGTTCAATTGATTCAAGGCTTATTCTACAACTGACACAGCAAACCACCAAAGTCAATGTCATTTCGGTAATCGCAGATGTTCAAGAGGGCGAGTAAACTTTTACTTATTTACTACTTAAATTACTTTCATAGCGTGTACCTGTATTCATAACACCTGATTGTTTTTATGTTTTTCAGAAAAGGTCCTTTCTGCGGGCTTTTGAAAAAAAACTAAGTTGATGTAGCATAAAATGTTGCTAGTCTTACTAACTCTGCGATCCGGCTGTAGAGCAAATCAAATGACCTTGGCAAATGGGTTAGTAGAAAGGAAAGCTCACTTCTTTCTATCCAAATGGTGGGAAGTATTTTGATAAATGCTTAATATAATAACGTAGAAATGTTTTAACCAGTGAAGTTGATTTTAATAGATTATCTGTAGCGCCCTGCAACTTCTCCCAAGACTGAAAACGCTTCGACAGAGTATACGCCATCGACGTGTAGAAGGACTGTCGTGGTCCTAAGGCCATTGTGCCCATCGAAAGTACGAGGACAGAGTCTTGATGCCCCTGAAACGACAATCATGCCCCACTTTTGATTACTCATTCTGCACTTGCAATAAAGTCATAGCAGAAAAACTGCTTGCATTTTCCACAGACCGGAGTTTAGCTTCACAACTATTAAAATAGAGTCGACACTTGGGAAGAGTAAAGAGAAGGGATGGGCAAAACAACCTTAGGAGCTACTTATTGGAATAAAATGGCCTCAAATAATTGTTAGAGCAACAATTGCTGCAAGAGCATTCATTCATTAGCTCCAAACAGATCCATAACTTAGCCAGTGGAAAGGCAACTGATGAGCTCTAGGGCTTACAAAACGACCCTAAGAGAAAAGTGTGCTCCATTCTTGGGAACATCACCAGACAAAAGTGGTGAGAGTAGGTGCTTAAAAGCAGCTTCGTGATTTCAACTAATGCTCTAGTTCTTCTACTTTTTAATCATGTAACATAGGTGTTGGGAATAGGTATAAATGCATGAAAACATACACATACAGTTAAATCTTTGAAGTTTAGGAAGGGGTGTGCATCTTCCGTTTAATTACTACCTTGAGAGCTGCACAATTCCACCCCTGCATTGTCTTCGGTAAGATCCACATTTACTGCAGAGGCTGTTTGCATTCTCTTCAGAGAGCCTGTATCTGATTTCCACACTCCTTATGTCTTCTCGGAAGAACTAGAATTTGGTCTTTGCTCCTCGTTTGTCCATCCAGCCTAATCGAGAGTCTTTAATGAGGCATTGAAATAGGTACAATCGTGCAGTCGATAGCATCCATTCCTCTGACTTGACAATGTGTATTTGAGTGCCATCCTATCAACTCTAGGAAGGAGTTATCCTGGAGGAGGTGTGCATAAGTTTTGAGCAACTGGAACTCTCCGTAGCCAGAAATAAGAGATCTATACTTTTCTCGAGCAAATAATTTACAATAGTACATTCAAAGAAAGTGAGCTTTCACCTTTGCTCGGGGCTTACTTTTATGCATGACTGTCTTGCTTTGGAAGCTATGCAGCTATTCAATCTAGGCCTTATTCAACAAACGGATGTTTCGTCATTTAAAATGGAACAAATAATTAGTGCATTAAAGCAAATCTCCTAATTGTGCAATCAACTGCAAACCTTATTCAGACGTAATCAAGATTTTATTGTTCTCTGACGATGTTTTGCAATTCATCTCAACACTTTCCCTATCGGTGTCGCCTATAAAGTACGACTATGTAACACATTTGGATGAAAGGTTTGAATCTCATGGAGATTATTGAAGAAAAAAGAGGAAAATGATGGCACTTCCAAACGGTTGGACTTGGGGGCGGCTGTGGTGGACCACTTGCTTTCACGGTAAGTCATCGTAGCCAATGTTCCAGTACTTCCAAGCCCTGCATTATTTCGTTTCTACCAGAGTCACCCAATTATGACTGCTATTACACTCTTTCTATGAACTTATTTATTTTAAACAGTTTAGACACACAAATAACACATCTTGGATGGATGCTGTTTACTATCTTACTTTGAGTAGCTTTAAGTAAATTTTTTAAGTTGCATTTTGGAAACATAGGCTAGAAATCGGACTGGACAAAAAAACCGCAACTACAGAACGCGATTTTCATTGAAGGGAAGAGAACTAAGATTTTTAGCATAAAATCAAGCCTCGAGATGGGTACGCGGAGGTTTGGGAAATGCTCCAGTAGGATGTGCAAAATAGGCTTTTCCTACTTCCCATCAACTACTTACTACGGCTCATTGCCTTGGTTTCCCTTGATACGCAGCATTTACTATGACTTCCTATTACGCTATTTATAGCATACCGCTTGCGATGCAATTTTACTCCGAGAGGATTGAGCCTCCTATTGGGGAAGTAAATCTTATTGTTTACACCATCTAGCAACTATTATTTAAGGTCAATGGCTTTGTTAAAAGATGTCAGAAAAGTAAAATACAAAGAACTCTTGCTGCATTGATAGCTGGAGACGAAGTAGTTAAACTGTCCAATCTATCTCAAAGTTTGTTAGATTAATACAACTTGCTTTTTCCTGAAATTATTCAGAAACATTCAGGTATACCTGACATCTCGTTACAGTATAGACGCTTTTGGAGCGATAAAATGGCACACTTCTCATCCCCTTCTCTGGGTAGCAGTGGGGCCAAGGCATTGTAGAGGGGCTCATGCGCGAACATTGCCACGATCTTGGGATGAGCTCTTAGCCCCTCAAGTCACCACTGAAGGCATGTTGAGACAAGCAGGTGGTTTGAGAGACTGAAGAAGCTGCAACGTCAAATGTGCGTCATTAGAACAAATAAAATCTCATTTCAATTTTTGTAGGTCTCTTTCATTTACAGTACATATGCATTCTTACAGCGTCTACAAATTTTCTACATTATTCGGTGGTAATTGGATGGCTCCTTCCTTCCTTCCTGCAGTGTAGCCTGTATTCCCATCTTTGCTGTCCACCTATTGTTTAGGACTAAAGACAGCCTGTGTAAGGCTTAGCGGATTGTGTCTCTATTGCATAACTCCTATATCCGCACTTAATATGCTTAGCAATCACTCGCACTAACCAAGACTGATGGAAGCAGCGCCGATGCAATTGGACGCATCAGACTACTTTCTACAAAGTGAGTCCACTCGCCGCATTGAAATTTTAATGTTCTTACGCTCTTCCCTTATAAAGGATATGACTCGCATCGCTAGGAAAATGAGGTTCGAGTTCGGTACCGGAATGCTGACTCTGCCAGCTGATTTACCTGTATTTCCATTAAATATTTCATGTGCCACACGTTGCAGTGATTAACGGCGGCTAACTAGCATTAAATGGCCACTAGAGTTTGTCCGCATTACCCAACTAGCGAGAGCCATGTGGGTGAGATGAGAAGTTTTTAAACAATTGGATGCCGATCATGGGCAGAGAAGAATAGCATATCTGACTAAAGAATTAAGATAATGTCTTATTTTTTTGCAGTCATGCCATGCATCAAGCTTGACTAACTTAAATGTAAGATCTAATTTAAGACTGCACACGGCGCACAAAGTAATAAATAGTAAGCACGGGGGACAAAGACACTTGCATTTTTACTGTCTGGAAGAGGCAAAGAGGCAAATTAGAGGCAAAGAGGCAAATTAGCGTACATTTCCACCTCGATTTGCCTTTGTTAGGTAGCGACGCTGTCCAAATGAAATGGCTAAACAACTTGGTGTTTACGACCAACAATAATTTTGTAGGTCCCACTCTCTCCATATCGGTAGCAATAACAAGTTTGTTTTTTAACAACTGGATTTCGGTTCAGTGCCACTTGGTTGGTCATTGTGCCTTTGCTGGGTGGACTGGCCTCTGAGCTATGCTGGTGGCCCTAGCATCCTCAATGCTCGGGGAGAATATGTATATTAGGCGAACATGTGTCTTCTTTCGGCTTCAGTGAGGTCTCGGGGTGCTACAGTAGTGCACATTCAGCATAAATTTTACCACCATCTTTACAAAAACGGACAGGGTGATTGAAACCCCAATTACCATTGCCCCCTTTGCAAGAACCAATCGAGCGTAGCGTTGACAGCAATCTTCATGGAGTTGCCCAAAGCAAGATGAAGGTTTAAATGGCTAACACAAAAAGCGTTTATGCCTTTCTGGAAAGAGTTTATTTCGACAAGAAAAAATTTTCCAACCTAACGCATTCTCAGTTCTTCGCCAGAGTCAATTGCCATATTTTTCGGCCGCCTGTTATTATCATCACAAATGCACTGCCAATGTGATAAAAATGGAAGTTTTTAGAATTGGCTAAGAAAAGTTTAGCTAAACTTTTTGCCTAAAAAATATAAGCCCTGTAGACAAAATTTGTCGTGATCATCTCCATTTAACATGGGGAGGGAAAGAGATAATTTCACAGCAAATATTTGTAGCATTTGTGCGCCTCACTTCTTTTTTCTCGGTGGATTCTAAGACTTTACTTAATTTTATCGGGCTTACTTGAAAAAAAAACGGTATAATGCGTTGTTGACAATGGAGCTTAACGTAAACGCTACCAAGATTCCTAACGGGTGTTTCCTCAGGATCATCGCTTCTCCTGCATTTAACACCACCCTTAGTACATTGCTTACTAGCTAGCCCCAACATGTATTACACTGTGTTCCTTCTAATACGGCATTTTGATTAGCACTTCCACTCTCTCTCTCTCGCTCTCGCTCTCTCTTTCCAGCCTCGAGGATGCCTGAGTAGGGAGAGAGACTCATAAATTCACTTTTTCAATCGTATTTTTATTTCATTCAAGCACCATTTTATGCATTGTTATTATTAACATCACTACTCTTGCTGTCGGTATCAGAGGTGACTTTCAATACTCCCCTTTCTTAAGAGTAAGTGCTCCTTTTCTAGTATCTTTAGCCTAATAACCAAACAGTAATGCTTGTGAATTCGTGAGCTTGAAGCAAATGGATAGACTTATAGGTCCGCAGATTTCTGCATTGTCCTCTAAGACAATGAAGCGCATCACTGCAAGAGAAAGGCCCTCACCATGAGCGGAAGATGATGTGAGTAAGGGTGATGGAAGAGTTTGCAGGGATTAAACATGCAATCCAACAAATATTTTTATCATATAGGCCTTCGCCCACTTAAACATTGTGTCAGGTGTTCCAAAAGCCATCTACAAATTAGAAGCTATAGTCAATGGGGTGAGAATTCACTGCTTATGTAGTAATCAGGGTGTTATGATCTGGTATTTACGCTTTTAAGTTTAAACAGCAGACTTCAATTTAGACGTCCCCATCAGCCAATGCATGGAAGTGAGCTAAAGATAAAAAGGATGCCCACGTGACTGCTGACTGATTACCGAAGACGCAGGGTGATTGCATTCTTGATTGAACTTTACCTTTTTGTGACTCAGCAGCCCAGAGGCCTCTTGGTGTGATAACGGCCAACTGAGGGAAGTGAACGGGAGAGCACTTTTCGGAGCGTTAAAGAATGCTCAAGAATCAGCTGGGAAAAGGTTACTTCTGAAGACTCGAAGTTGGAACACGTTTCTAGCACAGGCCAGCCTGATGTTGGGTCAACATCCCTCTTCTTGGCTGCAAAATCTTTGTTTCAATTCCATTCACCGTATTTCCAAACTCCATTTAGCTACCATAAAAGCGGCGAGGCATTGTTTCACTGTGCAAACCACAAGTCCTCATATAATCACCCAAACGGCTCTACGATGACAGCTTTTAAAGTTCTTTTATTAACCTCCCTCCTATCAAACTGAAAGGATGGGAAGTCAGTGGGGTGGACATGGCCCAGCGACACCAGTGGAATTAGGTTCCAGCTTGAAATTGCACACTGATGCATTATAAAACTCGAGCCATTTAAAAATGGTTTTATCAACCTGTGGAGCGTGCAACCTACCCTATCCGAGTTCCACAATCCTACCAACCTTTAACTCATTGTCTGGCGCACCTTCATCGCATCACGTTAACACTCATGCTGTTCTGCATGCAGTTGAAAAGTACAGCCAAAACTAGCTTTTCTAAAAGAAGAATTTAATAGACACAACGTGTTTCAAAATGGAATTTGTATAAAACTGAGCCAATTCTTTGCCCTATGCAACGGTAGGCCAAATCATTCAAAGCACAGCATTCCATTATTGTTGACTGAAAAGTGGACAGCGTATTTTCTGGCTTAAATGCAGGCGAACGACCTACTTAGCTTATCTGTGTTGCTGTGGAGCTAAAATAAATTATTTCCTACTCAGCATTGTTTAAAGTTCCCGCTTTCACTATTCCCTGTGGCGGAGGAGCCACGCCTCCCGGCACAAAAAAAAATGTATCATTTCTGAAGCCCATTTCGCCGTCAGTTTAGGGCTGTACGTACAGGAACCTAGGAAGCATCCTGCAATGTTGACTATGTACCCAGCAGTTATTCTTAAAAACCTCAAATCTAAGTGTAGATCTGGAATACTTAGCGAATCCCTCAGCTAAGTCTCAGAAATTTAGTCGTTACTGGTCCACATAGTGAAACCAATGCCTTCTTCGATTGGACCATCCAAAGTAGATCCTGTTGTGCCACCCTAGGTACCAAAACTATGGTAACTTACTTTAATTTAAGACAAAGGGATTTTCATGATCATTTAGAAAGATAGAGGCATTAGACGCCGTGAATTCTGCTATTCTCAACAAGGCATCTCCAATTTGCATTAACCTTCGGTTAATTGTTTTTATCCTTTATTCCAAATTCATTATCAAAAAAAGAAATGTTGGGGAATACCTGCAATCATAGGAGAACACGCACCCTTAATTCGCTAATAATTCCTATTTTTGAGCCTATTTCTTGAACATCTTCACAAACTGCTCTCTCGTTAAGTCCCTCCTAATTAGTGCGGACGGATTAGCTACACTTTTAGTGGTTCAAGATCAAGTCTTCACTACAAGTGCGCGTGATCAAGGCAGTCTCCTTTGGCTAGCCGAATATTGCGTCTCTGTGTCTACTTGTCCGCATTGGTTAACCGGCATCCACTCTGAAGGCTTCACCTGCTGACTACCTAGTTGGGAGGTCAGTAGGATCCAGATCACTCGCTCACGCAAACATCCATTTGTGGCAGTTATCTGAATACTACTAGTAAAAATTATCTTGTTTGTTAGTTGTTCGTATTTGAAGTGAAGTTCACCGAAATTAATCAGATATTTGGCCAAGGATTTTGACACACCAAAAATGATCTGTTTACGGAAGTAAATGACAACTGACCAGGTGAGTACTTTGGACCTTATCGGTCGTACTGGTCGTGAACTAAACATAACATATATTGCTGCTCTCATGCATTTCTCACTTAATAATTTGGCTAAATGTTTTTAGTCAGTAACATTATTGAGCCTGTTAACGTCCCTTGAGTCGAATTTCGACTACTTTTGGGTCCGATCTCAAATCCTTCGAAGTCTACACAATGAAGCCTCAAATTTCGATGTCAGGCTATGAAGCACTAGCGCTATTTGGCATTAAGACCTTTTTTCTGCTTCCACAAAGTCAGTATTAAGGAATTACAATTTATTTGGTGATACCTACTCAATGGTGGTGTTCAGTGGAATTGTGAAGATGATAGGGTCAGTGATGAAGATGGCGAGCAAGGCTGATCAACAGCGATATGGGATGAAAGTAGGGATGCATGAAACGGCATAAAAAGGAGGTGAACACTGGGATAGATGTCTACTTTTCGATGTACGATGATATATTGCAAGGGGGGATGAGGTCGCCTTCAATTTGCAGTTCAAATGAGCCATGTTTATTCGGGTGTTGGTGACGATGCAGAATCACGGCTTTCTTGCCAAGTAGCAGGAAGTCCATTCTTGAGATATTGGCCTCGGTTGTAGTCTAGGCAAATGAATCACCTATTGCTACCTCTGCAATGCTACTATTTAATTCCAAGTTGACTACTTCTAACACATCTGCCCCTCGAGTCTGCCACAGAGGAATATCAGCCAAGCGAGCCAAAAATCAGCAATGTCTGCTTGTAAAATGATGTGGTTAAAATGTTTAATATTTTGACATTCTAACATTAACTGATGGAGCGCCTATCTATGGAAACGAAGGTGCATTTAAATAACCTATTTTCCTAGGAATTCTAAAAATCAAAGGGACTTACCACGTAGTCTAAACGTTCATCTTCGAACCATATATCCATTGAAGATTTTCCTAAAAATTGAAATTTTTGCCAAGACTTTACCCAATCCTTTTGTGCGATTAATGTTCTCTATTGACTACCCATTGTCTGTGACAGGGGTGAATAAATATCATTTTGATGTTCGTTTGCCCTAAAGGGTGCCTTTGAACTAAGACTAGGACAACTCCAGTTTCAATGCGCTCACAGGCATTCAAAACTCAGACGGTGCTTTATTATATCTACCAGCTCCGTATTACTGCATAGAGGTAGGTGTCCTCTAAGCCGTTAAAAGCAAATTTGGGGATGGAGGACTTACTCAATGCAATGCTCTGCTGTTTGCCTCCAATTTCCGGATTCCAGACAACAATATCTTCCGTGGGCTTGTAGACGCAGAGGGATCTGCATTATTGTCAGAAAGTTAGCATCTTACTTTGTGGTGTCATAATCAATCTTTTCAATTCCTACCCTCCGTTAAAATACTAGTATAAAATGAGCTGCCGGTAGTGCCAGTGATTTCTTATATAACTTGATGGAGGAATGAATGTTAGCTAGCAAAAATGCTACTTCGTTAGCTCGAAGTTTAGTGGAGGCCATAATGAGAAGTCGTAAGCTCTTCCTCTATCCAACTCATTGAGCAGTTGGGATCGTGTAAGTTTTCAGCGTTTCACTGTTGGGCGCACACAGCCTCACAAAATTTGTACACTTTATGGTAGTAAGTAATTAGAAAACAGTTTTGGAGAGGAAAAAGTAAGTCCACCTCATGAGTTGGGTTGTGAAATGAACCACTGGAAAAAGTGTTGGCAGCGCATCTTTTTGTAATCTAAAATAAAAAATTCCGCCATTTTAGCCACCTTTTCAACCTATGCTACCTCAAGGAATATGAAGTCAACTCTATCGCCGTCTATTTCGAAACTGTTTGATTGACACCTGACTGGCGAAATCGGTTCGCCCTTCTTGTTGGTCAATTTCTTGTGGATAAACACACTCATTAGCCTCCTGCTTTCATTAAAGTGGATGAGGTTAAAATGCAAGCGTTCCGCTTCTGCTTTTACCAGTCTCTAGTCGGATTTTTTCGTGGCAAGGAGTGACAGAAGAAGCATATTTTGATCTCAAAGCACTTTCCTTTCTACTTGCACCATTCTCATTCCCCAACCGACCCCAGTTTTGGCATATTCGGCCCTCAAGGTAGGGAGAAAGCTTTGTTGTGTTCAACCAACAACTTCAAGGCAGTGTTCTATGACCCTCGTGTTGGGTCTTTGATGCCATCAGAATCAGCGTATTAGCTACAAATAACCTTGAGGTCGTGGTCTTTTTGGATCCACTACACATCCGCCTGCCTCAAAGACACTAATGCTTTATGAAGGAGGGAGCTGAATGTGGATGAAAATGCTTCACATAGCGCATCTGCTACCAGTTTTATAATTGTTCAAAAGGAAACCAAGACGACCGATATCACATTAGAACAATAAAGCGCTGAACGTTGACTAATTACCACCCTCTGAAACATCTAACTAGAGATGCATGAAGATATGAAATGGTAAAATAATGTATTTCAATTATCCATTCGACGGTACGTAACTTTAAAATGAACGTTGATGTAGTTCAGTGTGCCATATCGCCTCCCTCTTTGACATTTACCAAATCAAGTAATTTATTGACAGCCACAAATTCTAACCCCAATCTGATGGCTATTAAGCGGGATGTCAAATGCTAATTCAGTTTTGTACTTAAGTAAATAAAAGCAACACAAAACACTATGCTCCTTCATTCATAATAGGATGAAACATTTAGCAGCCCGGAACTAGTCGATTAAAGGGCTAAATGACTTGCGTATCACTGCCAGCGCTCGCCTTCCTTCTGCCCCTTCGTGGTTCCTCTTCCCGTCCTTTCACAGTGGCAGCACTCTTCTTGCCAACAGCAAAGACAAGCGACATGGTTGTTGGTGGGTAGGTTTTAAAATATCTTACGTATCAGTGTTTAAAGGATTAATAATGCTTACCCACTACACATAGGGTGTCCATTGGCCTGCTCCTCACAGCTTCCAATTGGTGGTGCCGTGGGCTCATCTCACACCTTGTCTCCGTCCCATTTCACTTTCGTCCCCTCGCAACTCTCCTCCATTCTACCGTTATGGTAGTCATGTTTATTGGTTGCTTAGGCGACTGTAATCATTCAGACGTACAAAATGCTACATTACCAAAGAGGTCGGGAAGTGGGCTAGCTAGGGTGTCCTTCAACAAGGCAACCGTAACAATTTTACGATTGGCGCAATGAGACAAAGAGATCCACCCTCGGATGGTGTAGCACTCATGGTGGTAGGGCAAACGATAAATTCGCTGTCAAAATTGTGCCCCATAAGACAATGTGCTTTACGGCGCACCATTTGACATTAAAACGCAGCCATGTGATTAGGACCATTACATACTCATATTCTCAGACAAATTTACTATCACCTATAGCCACAGTTGAATGTGGAGTGTTTCATTCAAAAGGTATGGTTAAAAGTGGCTAAACCGGGAGTCCGAATTAAATGGATTACTGGAATTAGACTACACTACTTATCAAATGTTGTGCTAAATCCATTCAACACTTTGAAAGACAAGCTTTCATAAAACACGGCAATGACAAGCCTTGAGATTTTTACCTGTGAAAAAATAGAAATCCTGCTCTAGTGAGAACACTTTTGTCGCATTAGTTGCTTTACAATTCCTTGCCTTCCTTAAATTGCACTGTGCATATTATTCTTGCACGATGAAGAATTGGAACTCCTGGAGGTATCCAATGAAAGCGAAAGAAGACATAGTGCATGGGCAGAATATGTCTTGCTTCCATAGAGTACGGCTGCGAGATTACTGTCATGGAAAAGATAACTAGGCCACTCAGCGGACATGTAATATCAGAGCCCTATATCATTTTGAGACCAAGAGGAAGAGTAAAACATACAGGCAAAGTATTGCATAATCCCTCGCTCCTTTCACCGTTGTGCCACCGCCATCCTTCGTCAGCCTCGTAAGGAAGACCGAGGGATTGGGCCCACAGGGTCCACAAAATTTAAAACATGAAACCATCCTAAACAATAGCCTGATACTGAACATGTTTTTTGAGGAGAAGTTCCTTCTCGCTCAGCCACCTTAATTAGTCTTTTTCACATTCCATGAAGACATGATCTAGTCTTGTACGATCTTGTATTTTTTAAATCCTGTTCCAACATTTAACTTCAAGTTCCTATTTTTTTGTTGTAAACGCTAGATAATTGAGCCTGTAGCATAATGGCAAAATCTAGCACATTAACTCACTCGAGCCCTTCATTGTGGCGTGCACTCTTTCACCCTCATCTGACTTAAGGCGGTGCTTTCAGGCGTCTTCCCTGTTGGACATTTCTTTCTCAAAATCTGCCCTTGAAGTGCATGCTTCTGTTAACCAAGTTATTTTTGCTAAGTTAGAAGACTCACATATTGTCGCATTCTTTTAACAGGCAAGCCGTATCAAAGTGAATGTGTCAAATATAAGCGATTGAGTTGACAACCAACTTTAATCTTTGCAGTATGCACGATACAAAAACGCCTCGATACATTACAAAAGTCTTGCAATGTTCCCGTTAAGTACATACGCATATATTGAGGTGCCTCAGGCGCGTTCCCTTCCTTTTGCCCATTGTCAGCGCAATGTCTTCGACAAGTTGGCTTTGGACGCCTTTAACAAACGGATAGGCAACGATGCAAGCATGGAAGAGCATGTGATGGTTTGAGACTTTTATTGTATTCTTGGAAATCGTCAAGTGCAGTGCAGTGAAGGTAGGCCCTGTCACAGTGGGCCATTTGACTTGTACAAACGTTTCAAGACGCTCTTATGTCTATCGATGACAATATTTGCCATGGTAAATCAAGCAAGACATGAAACCTCTAATCCAGGATACTCAACGCACACGAACGCGCGCAATGCCAACAGGCTGTCCCACGTTGGGTGCGCCGAATCGGCACGAATAAGGGACTGAAGAAAATTGGTCAACTGTTCGGTGATGAAGATGAGTGTTTGCATGCAGGAGATAACTGTGTCAAACAATAAATGCAGCTTCTGCCTCCTGGACTCCTTCTCTTCCTTTTCAGTTTTATACTCCAATTGCGAGATTGGAAAGATAGTCCTTATAATAATGGGTGAGAATGCGCTTTGCCTCTAGGCCACTCCCGTGTGGAAGGAAAGTGATTGACGTACAACCATGAGGTTGCTTCTACCAACTAGGCGCAGAGAAATAAGTGTGGAATCATTCCAATGCGACTTTGCGCACCTACTTCCTTTCGTGACAAATGCACCAATTCAAATTAAATTACAAGGCCATTTTTGATCTGGGATGGGAGTACTCGCAAACGATGCATAATATCTTTTCCTAACAAGCCTTACTATGCCTTTCCTTTGAACGAGCAGCGCCGATTGATCTACAAGCCGTGGTTTGGATATTCCAAAGGTGTACAACGAGAGTCCAGCCAAAAATACTGAACACACAAGGAAACCTGTTTCAAGAGCCCCATTTTCCTCGGAGAACAGTAAGGCTGCATCACCAAGTACAATGGTTGCAGAGGTTTGCTATTACCTTTGTAAAGATTCCTCAAATCCAAGATTACGATGCGCAAACATTACTGAAACATTTCGAATTTTTTTATCATCCATGGGGCCAATAGCTGCTTTACCCGGTGCCCGCAAAATGATTTTGTTTGTAATTGGCAATGCCACCCGTCCTTATGGCCTCGAAGTTCCACCTGGTCATCTTCACTGACAACAATGCAATAATGGTGCAATGTAGGCAAAGCTATGTCTGGACGGAAGGGAACGAATATGACGCGCCTGAGTGAATCGCGATGGCCTAATTGTTTGTTTAATTCATCCCTTTAGTCCTTCTCTGCACTTCTGCTAGGCTACATAACATTAGGGCGGAAGGCAACCTCAACCTCCAGCTTAAAGGGAAATCATCCTGATTTCTATTAACGTTACGAATAAACAATTTCGCGACTGTCCCTAACAGAAGGATTGGAAATGGGATGTGCGTTCCGTGTTCTCCAGAGAACGCTATTAAATTATCTAAAAAGATTACGGTACCTGAATGAAGATGTCAACCAGGTGGACGTGCGATACCTACTCCTTCATCTCTCTACCAGCTGGAGTGAGCCCAGGTAGATACGACTGGAGAGTACTGAAGTGAGAACAAGCTGGCAAAGTGAAATAGATACACCCCGCGCTTTATTAAATGATTGCTTTTAAGCCAGCTTTCTTTACAGTCGGCAATAAAGTGCTTGATAGTCAACACATTTCCTTTCCCCAATGCTGTTCCCAAACAAAACAAATCTTCAGGTCCATTGGAATTGCCAAGAGCTCAAGTATCTTGCCATTGTGTGGAAATTCGATGACTGATGGGATTGGTTTGCGGGTGTTGTTTCTTACAGCACCAACTGCGTTGTGACGACCAGCGCGGGAGGTTGACGAAGAGAAGCACCGAGAACGACAGCCAAAAGAGGAGAGGGACTATACAATGCTCTGGTCGTTTTTTTTACCTCTTCGATCTGACTGCACGAGCACCTGAACCTCCGCTTTTATGATTCATCCGGGTGGTATGGCCTCCAGATCGCACCAGTAACCCTCAGTCCTTCTGTATGTTGGGAACATATATTCTCGCATCTGTTGAAAAGACTCGGAGCGCTAAAAATTTCATCACTTTTGATCCTGTTGTAACCATAAAATGTAGTAGCCAGTCGCATTTAAGGATGCGAAGTACAAGTCACATCGGAGGAATTATTATTGTTAATGTACTCTTGCTTTTTTTTAACAGCAACCTTCTGGAAGGCGCTTCCTTTCAATAAAACATCCATTTAGTCTTATTTGGCCACAAATCAAAATTGGTGGACAGTTTCCCTATTCGGCCTTTTAGTAATAATTCATTTTATTCATGATCAATAGATCTGGTAGGAGGAAGATTTGTTAACTCAACTGTTAGATTTTTGGATAATAGCAAGGTTGGTGGGGCCCCATAAGCGCAGCTCAACTCCCTTGCCAACTTTTTCCGGTTAATTCTTAAACGGATTCGCGTTATCTTCGTAAAATGGAAATGCATCACTACATTACCATAAGTCGAATTTTGTAAAGTGAAAAAAACGTCTAATGCATTCGCCCTCAACGTCACATTGTGGATGATCCAATCTTCTTGCTTGACCCCAACGTCACAAATACGTGCCGCATGTGTCTTATCAGTTTGTGATGAATAACTGCACCAATTTCATACGTGGACCAATTGAATGAGTATGAAACAGCAAGATAGGCTGTAGAATGTTCTTGGCCTGCTTTTGCGCGACAGCTAAATTGGCCATTTCGGCATTGAAAGTGTGGGCCTTGCATCCGAACAGTAAAATCTCGTGTTCATGCAATTCGATTCCCCTCCAAGAATCAGTTATCAGATGTGTTAGCATGCATGAAGTATTCTATCTGTAAAAGTTAATAGGACCACAAAACTCGTAGGTGAATCTACTCCATTTGACTAAATACTAAACATTGATGCACAGTTCATTGCCGCATGGGTTCCCTCTCGCCGACGAATGGTTAATTCGCCTTGCTGAGTTGTAAGCATTGCTTACACTCACCCAGGCCCACCCATCCTGCAGAACCGATCATGAGCATCAATGGAACATCTGGACATGAACGACAAATGTAGGGGCCCTTCGCAGATCCGGTGCCACAAAGTTAACCATAGGAAAGTACGCTTCCAGAGTGCGCATGACAACTGCAGACTTTTGAACTCTCTCTCCACAAGAGTTGGTTCTCAAGAACAATAGCAGTAACCGACTGAAGCCACTCATTATAGGTGCACCAGAGGTCCTACAGCATAATCCCTCACTCCCGCGTTTAACGCATAAATTGCTTTTGGAATGCCCAGATGTAATCATGGTTCATTAAATATCTAAAAATCATCCCTGAAGCTGCAGAACTCCATCGCATCACTCCATTTGACCACCCAAAAACAAACACGGAAAATACAGATCCAGCAATGTCCACTCTCCGTGCATACCGCGTGTAAGGGACCGGCCTATCACCTCCAAGTGCTGCCTTCAAATTGCAAACTTTTGAGCTGCTGCTAGGATCCTATTTGGCTCATACCGGATGCTAAATCTGCTAATCGGGCGAAACTTCACCGATACAGTGAATTCCGCCCGCAAACTCTGTTTCAGGTTTATCTGCTCCGACGGAAAAAGGAAAGATTGCAAGTAGAATTCATCAAAAGGCCCACGAATCATACGGCTCGTCGATCTTAGTGTCTTAGATCTCTATTAGCCATGAAGAAGCCTTTTATTTGAACCGCAGTTTTCATCTCAATGCTCATCTACAAGCAATTTAGGCTATCGAAAGCCGGTCGGACTATTGCGAATACATAGAAGTACTAATGACATTTGGTGATTAAGGAGGCACGTTTCTTCAGCATGTACTGGTAAGAGGTCGTCGCCAACGAAAAGGCAAAAAGATCGCAGAATGAATCTTCAGTGTCACATGTCTGATTTTGCTTTCAACAAAAAATATTTGACGGTTTAATCTCCATAGCTGGAGTCCCTATCAAAGCATCATAAGCTTACCAGTCACACCCTTTATCTTTAGCAATCCACGCACGAATTTATTTTATTTTTACTCCAGTGTCACGGCTGAACAGAACTTCATCATAAATACATAGAAGGGCTGGTGAACCAGTAGCGTGGATGCCATGGTATGTCACAGGTGAAAAAAGAACTAGACACCTTCCCACCAGGGATACCCAAAAGGAAAACTTCAACTTCGAGACGTTTAAAAAACCCATGAAGTAGAAATCATCGTCTGAGTCGACCAACAAACAAAAATGCCTTGGAGGTAATCAGAAAACAACACTCGCATACGCATCGTTTAAAGCTTATCTGGGCTCAGCCCTCAAGCCCTAAGACCGGTAGAGACTAACCAGCAGCCGGAATGAACCCTCCAGACTGAAAACTTCAACATGGAAACGATTTTAAAATCAATCTTCTTAATCACTATACCACGGTTCACAAGAGTGATTTGTAGAAGAGGGAACTACTTAAGACAGGCAAGACAGTCCCTGAAAATGGGAAGGTGGGTTAAATGTATGCTACTGCGGTGCCATTGAGTAGCAAGTATGTCCACAAATGCAACATACATTCAGAAAAGAGGGAAATAGAATAAAATAAAAACAGACAAGTCTATTTGGCCGCCTCAGAGGAGCTATCACTCTTCTGCTGCTGCTTCCCCTTCAGGTCAGAAATTGCCGCGCGAATCGCATCCTCCGCAAGCACTTAAATGAACAAATGAATAATGTCAAAGCATGACAAGCAACTTTCAAGTACTCTAAAAGAAGAATCTTCAGGCTCATTCTTTGTTTTATCCATGAAATTATCCTTTCCACAGAGAAGAGACCCGCTTGTTTGGCAGCCACTTTAATGGAGATCACAATCTCACATCTGGAAACAGGCAAGTATGGGTAATTTTTGACACTACTACAAACTCAGAATGGAAAGACGACTTATTACGACGTTAAGGCAAACTTTTATCCATGTGACCGCAACCCTGGTCTAAGTAACGTGACGACCTGACCCGAGGATAAAAAACTACAGAGCACGTGATGTTTGGCGCTTTGAAAGTGGTAAGCACAAGAGTAGATTACTTAGGCAACTCCTTGGCCTCCTGAAAAAAAGCCACCTGTCAATAACAGAATTTCAACCTTACATAGCAGTCGGGAACTGCAATAAAAGCAAACAGAGTTGAGAACCAATGAGTTCATCCAGTGTAACAGCTGCAACAACTATATGATATTTTTTTAGCAGGAAGTTCTCCCACTTTTGCAGAACAAAGAAACGGTAATATTGTCGGAACTGCATACAAATACTGCAAGGTTGTAGCAGGAAATGGTTCCAACCATCGTCTAAAACAAACTTTGTCAGACGATCTAATAGCATCGAGGGTGTAACAAATTCAAGTTAATAGCTATAAAAGACCACCTACTCTCTCTTCAGTGCCATATGAACACCAGCAAAGTGCTTCAAAGAGGGGTAACTTCTCACCACTATCGATCTTGCATGACATAAATGTGTAAAGAAAAGCAAAAATAATTACTGATAACAGAAGATGCCACATCTGCCTAAGATGTCATTCAACCAAAGTAAAAGTTCACATGATTTCCAACATTATCAGATGACGTTACCCATATCAAGCACCATTGGATAGCTGTGGAAACTATCATTGAGCAACATGCTTAGGCGACACTAAATACACAAATAAGCGATTCTCAATCATCCCAGAGGAAATTGTTTTAAGTCACTTTATTAAAAGGCGGAATACTTTAGCGAGATTAGCCATCCTTGGGCGTTAACTGTTTCATTTGAACACCAAAGGGTAGACTAGATCCTAACATAAAAAGTGATTTTCTCAAAAAAATGTGAGTAAATAACGTTAAACCTACAGAATAGCGGCTCTACAGATTGTAATTTGCGTAACAAAAACGCGATTTCGTAAAATGAGCATCAAAACCACAGACAACCAGAAAATGAATCCATGTTAATTGCTTAGGTTTTGCGAATTTTATAGCTGAACACCTAAGCGGTGTGAATCCATTTTGAATGCACAAAAGGAGACATACTAGAGCAATGCAATTTGACGGGAGGGAGACGAAGTTCCTTTGCAATGTCGGTGTTCTTAATGGTTGAAGCCTCATCGATGGTTTTGCCCTTCACCCACTCGGTCGCAAGGGAACTCGATGCAATGGCTGAACCACAGCCAAAAGTCTTAAACTTGGCGTCCACGATTCGACCCTCATCGTCCACCTAAAAAAAACGGCATCAATTTCTGTGTCTGCCGGAAAAAAACACACTTGTGTTGACAGGCAGTCTAACCATCAATTGATGGTTCTGTATGCAATAGTCATTTGTCTGTTTATGATCTCAATCATTTGTGGCATCAGGGTGCGTCTTAAAACAACATAATGAGTTCACCTTAATTTGTAGCTTCATCACGTCACCACAGGCCGGAGCGCCAACAAGTCCCGTTCCAACATGCTTATCATTTTTGTCGAGAGACCCAACGTTTCTAGGGTTCTCATAATGGTCCAACACTTTTTCGTGGTATGCAGAAACAGGTAACTTTGGGACAGTCACGAAATTTGAAAGAGAAAACGCCCTAACCACTCGCGGGAGCATTATTTCCAGCGTAGGCTCTTTACCAAAACAGCTCCAACAAGGTCAGGACTCCGATGAATGAACCTATTTCGATACTTTTAACAGCATTTGCAACGAAGACAAGAAAATGACAAGGTATTTAGAATCACTGTTATATGTGTAATTTTCGGTGATTTGCTGCAATCAGAGAATCCCCTTGCATCAATGTTCGCTAAATTTTGCCAGCAGCAATATTTTTATTGATAATTCTTTGCCAAAACCACACGATTCAGAACTCTTTTTAATTAGTAATAACCAACAACAAGTTCAAAACTATTAAAGACTTGTGATGGAGTTTGTAAGCTGCACTCTGTAACGCCGTTTCGATGTTCAGTCGAATTTAAATGTGACTATACCTGCCACCAGTGTTCTAACCTGATGCCTGAAATTGCCCTAAGCATTGCACCCACCTTCCCTGAAAGAGTCCTCTTTTTCTTTATTTCCGAGCATTCAGGATTTAAACAGGAAAAATGGACCTCATCATTCAGATTCTTGACCTTGTTTGGCCCGAATTAAGTACCTACGCTAAGTGGTGGCCGTTAAAAGTAGAGTAGCATTATTTGTTGCAAGTAAGCCGAGACTGGGTCCTCATCTCCATACCATACAATGATTACCAGCCATCTAGCAACAATGACGCACACTAGGTCCTTAATGACAGACTTCTTTGCGCTTCGACTTTGAGCAGCCCCATTTATAACTTGCATTGGCCGATGCATTCACCACATTACCATTAAATGCATTGTTCCGGACAAAATCCGGATATGTTAAATGAGACAGGGCAGAATGAAAGTCTTTTTACTGGCTGGAGTTCCACTTAAAGAGCAGCGCTTTAGGCCAAAGCTGCGGTCGTGAATTACTTATCAGATGAGCTTTGAAACAATAAGTAGAGAGTGCTCGCTGGAAAGATATACGCACATTGGATCAACCATGCTGATTTCTGAGGCTCAGCGACGCATATTTCATTGTACCTAGCTCGGTCTGTTGCTGAACGATTTCGTAAACAGCTTTTATTCTCATCAGAAATTCAGCGTAAGAACGGCTTTGCTTTCCATCTACCGTTCGTAGTAAATTTATAAATCCCCAACAAATCATGCCGCTTATTTCATTCTCTCATTCGCTGAGCTAGGGAGAGCTTCATGAAGTACTCGCCCTTGTGGATTTTTCTATGTACTGCAGAATTTCGGATCATTCCTGAGGAGGTCATGAGTTGTGAGTCTGGGTGTAACATTTACGAACGTGCAAGAGGGCTGGCGGATTGTTAGCAGAAGTGATATGAATGGGATGCCTTGCCATGAAGATGGTGACCAAAACTGTCCAAGCCAAAGAGACTGTGCAGATGAATGTGAAACATCAGCACTTATCGTTCTGTCATGGTATGACAACAGTAATGAGATCAGAATCCACATTTTACTTCGGTTTAAAGTGGCGACACTAACAGTAGCACTTCCAGTCCTCTATGACTTGGGAGGAGGTTACAGCGGCATGGGAGAAGATAACACCACTGATGTGCAGAAAATCTAGGACTATTGGCATGTCCCGAAGGTCATGGAGCTCTGTCGAAGTACAAAAACAGGGCCTTAATTGTCCGCGAAACCAAATAGCAGAGTTAACCAAACAATAAAAGTATAACGATGTCTAACACACCTTCAGGATTCGGTAACGATTCAATGAATGACTCTTGCGTTGATTTGTATTTTAGCCCTCCGTAGGAAATTCCATGCACCATAAAGAGTGTTTTAGTTAGTACAAGGGGCAAGATTTTTAAAAATGGAAAAGTCTGTGGTTTACTATTGTCGAGAAAACTATTACAAATGCTTATATGTATCTTCACTTTGCGCTACACTTTTAAATGCTCGTAACCATCAACTACATTGCTTGTACCTCAAATTCAGGCTGAAGGTGTAAAAGGAGTTATCAAATTGTTATAACCAAGCACTGTGTGGGGATTAATGACCACTTTTACGGGCTTTAGACATCCGGTGGGTTAGAGAGATGCACGCCTTTTTAAGCACCCGGCTCCCATTTGAAGACAGCGGCACAAAACCTCTCCGTCAGCTATCGTTTATCTGCCCCACTGTTGCAATTTGATTTACGATTTTAAGAGAGCTGCGCTTCTAGGCTACTTGGCTTTAGCATTTATGGAAATTGTAAGGGTTGGACCCCAAGGTGTGTGAATAATCGCTCATTTGAACAGTAGTACTTTAATTATTTGTTCATGTCTTCGTCTTGGTTTCGCAAGTACAAAAGGTCGCTTTCGCACCTCCTCTAGGAGGCATTTTAGGAGCCCTCCTCTCAGCCCTTCCGTAGGTCGGTAATGCATATTATGCCTTGGTATTATGGCTCAGTTCGTCGTCAGGAAAGTCACGCGACACAGTGGAAGGCAAATCCAAGCCTAAAGAACAGTAACCTTGATTTCTACAGCTGGGTAATAAATCTTAGCGGAACGGAAGAAGTGCATTTTGCTGCGGGTGAGAGAATCTGTAATGGCTCCTAAGAGAAAGGGTGGAAATGGAGTCTACCCTTGACTGCAACTTAGCCTGCGTTATGCAGGAATGCTTTTAACAGCCGAATCGACGCTAGCCGTGGCTGTTGTGGAGGTGGCTGAGGTAACCATTTGAAGATGTCAATTAAGTGGACACAAAATACTTCTTTCACCCCTCTTCTAGTTGGATGGAACTTTGAAAAATGAATATGATTAAGCAGCATTGAAACGCGATCAAAGTGGTACTGAGAAATGGCCACGAAGCCTTGTATCCCCGGCAGTTTTCTTAGCAAATCTTCCTTTTTTCCAATGCAGTTCCTATACAGGACGAAACTTTAAATCCTGTAGAGTTTCCAGGAAAGATGAGTGATGATTTAATAAAAGGTCTTCTCAGTCTCACGCAAATTCAAAGACTGGCGGGGTTGGTTGGTGGGTGTTTCTCTTACAACAGCGATCACCTAAGAGTTTGATTAAGAGGAGTGCCATAGAAGACACTTAAAAGAGAAGAGGAGGTCATGTAATGTTTGATCGGTTGTCTAGCTATTCGTTTTGGTTTTGCTGACACTCTGGCCGGGCAATGTGGCCATCGGGCCGGACTCGAGGCGCTACCGACCGAAGACATAATACATTCAGCTAACAGCGAGTCGAAGCCTAGTCGATATTGTAGTCCTCTATTTCAAATACGCCATCAGTTCCCACGGTTTGGTGTTAAGCGTTGTCTACAAGCTCTAAGGAGAATAGTCGTTTCAACTGTACAAGCACTTACTACTTTGCATTCTCAGCATTGAAGCCACTTCTACCCAAAAAAACGAAGCCTTTATTCCGCCTCTTGTGTTCGATTATTGCAAATGACTTTGTGGCTTTGTGCCAGTACAGTGATTCAATGTTAAATCAAGGAACGCGTTAAGGTCGTCCAAAATGGCATCACCATTCAAGAGTCGTCAAATAGTACCAAACTCCCGCACTCGACCGTTCCTCCGCGTTTACTTACGCTCCACTTTAGTGCGAGTCATAAGTCAAATCAAGTTGTAGTTTTTTCCATCTCTAAAAGTACAACTTGTTTTAGCACTTCCTTTGGTATGGCGTGACGCCTTTGCGTCGATTTCAACGATAAAATTAACTCAAGATGTCCAACTTCTTTTTTGGCACAAAGCACTTAAAAATAATTTGCACTTAAATAAATAAATCAAATACTTGATTCCACTTTTTCCAGCATTAGAGACCCAAGCTCAGTTACCATGCTCACTACTAATGTCTCGATGGTCTTATTTAGCCCCGGCGTCACGAATGCGTGACGCACGCTCACTATCAATGTTCCATGACTGCTAGCACTAAATCATATCGCAACTAGATTTATTACGTTTTTTGAAATATTTTAAGCAATAATTGAAAATTTTGTGTAATAAGACATCCGGTCTGTGGTAAGTAGTTCCTCTATGAGACACTGGCAGTGAGCATACAAGGGTAAACCCTTAAGCTGCGAACCGGCCATTGCTGTCAATAACATGGTATTTCTTTGAGATCATAAAAATAAATATAACATATGAATAGATATTATGACGTGGTGTAAAAGTAGACGATTTTGTTGTCAACAAGTAATTGCCATCTCCCATAGCCCCAACTTGGTCATGAAATCACGGAGACGGACGTTAACCAAACCAAACAATCTGAAGGCTTAAAACCAACTAAATGATGCCGTTGCTACTACTGCCACAATAAACAGCAGTATTCAACTCTAATGGAAGAAGAGGAGAATTGGTCACGGTGACATCACAGGGGACTATACTTGTAAAGTAGACACAGAAAGCGGAAAACTACATGAAACCGAATTCAAACGCATCAGAGAAGGAGTAGAGAATTGATACCTCTTAGTGGGTTTACCGGCACTTACACCCTTGCCTGTGCTGGTAACTTGCAACGCCCAAGATCCAAAATCGCCTAACTTGTTGTAGGCAATCGTAAAGACCACTTTACCAATCTATTGTTCCACGAATGGAAGGTAGTCCAATGGTGAGGCCATGAGGAGTGCATGCAATTGAAATCTCTTGGCTATCGTGGCTGTGGAGCTAGCAGAAGTTAATGCAAGGAGGGGAGAAAGAGTGCATTCGTAAGAGTTGCGCTAATTACGGGATCTGCTGACGAAGTACCTCCGGTCATATGCTGTTCATTAATAATGGACCAGAGGCGGCAATTCGGTCCAAAAGGAGTGGATTGTATTACGCATGCCTGTAGTTGCGACGAGCAGTGTTGAGAGAAACATTTTTATCATCTAAAACCCAATCAAAGTAATGCCCTTACTCTGTTTATAGCCGTGTCCACTTTCATTAAGCCTTTGTAGACGAAGGTAGAAGTCGCCGCTTTTATGATCGTCCTTGACTGCAGAGTGGATAAATGGGAGCTAGCACTGAAATCACGGGTGGCCACATTGCATCTTAGTCGGCCGCGTTTGAATTGCCCACCCCTTGGAAGGCCTTCACCTTATAGAAAACCTGCTCATTTTTCGTGGCGAATGGAGCGCATTTTCGTAGAAGGGGAAGCCAATCTTGGGTATCGCCTTGGCCAGCCTCTATCAGTAGGTGAGAGGGGCTACAATTACACGTTGCAAATCAGATAATGTAGTAAGGGTAAGACTTCAATTTCACCATGAATAAGGAACGTAAAAGTTACCTTAACCTTGGTGCTGAACTCATCAGCCTCCGCTTTTTGCCCCAAGCCCTTCTGTATTCGAATTATAAAGTTTGTTCCATCCTGACATGGCTTCTTACGACCCCAAGGAGGGCGCATTACTCCCAGATCGGTAACTCGGGTTTTTCACATAGCCATCAAGCTTGGGCTTCACTTTGGGAATGCAACTGAAGCGGGTAGTTAAAACAGGGGCTCCCTACAAAGGCGTTGAAAATGACGTCAATCTATCGTCACTTCTCAGACTTTGGATTCTGTACCGATGGAAAGAAAATGGGTTTCAAAAAGTGTAAAATCTACTTACGTAGCCGCTCAATAAGATGGCACTTCCTTCCATAAATAGAAGTTGGGTAAACATTATTTAAAAGCGTTTAACTCAGAATATGCTTGGTGTATAACAGTCTTGGACATTTGGCACGTCTTTGAAAGCTGATGTTCCACAAAACGGTTCGCCTTTAAGGGATTCCAGACTTCAGAGTACGTGCCACCATTAATAGACAACACTGCCTCCAGGATGCGGATTTGCCTTCGACCCTGCCTCAAGGTTGGCTGTAGGTTACAGAGCAACCCATCTCCAAAGCAGAACTGTACCGTTGAGCGCTGCGAAGTAAACCCTTTAGATTTTAAATTAATGCCACAACTTTCTACTAAGTTTGCTGCTTCCTAGTCCTCCTGTGTTACCATAATAAGTCTTCGTCCAGCCTAGTGTGTTCTACTTGGTTCTTTAGGGATGACCTAAGGTGCAGTTATTTATTCCCTAAAGCAAAGTCGATGGCCTTGAGATACTGGCAAAACAAAAGTTTACTTTTATATTCTCGGTTGAAGTCTTTTGACTGCATGAACGAGGCCGATCATATCAATGTATAGCACAGAAAAGCATGGATGATGTAATGAATGCTTGCGTAGGTGGAATCACGCCGGTTCCTCTCCAATGACGTCGTTGGGGTAAAATGCGCAATTTCAGCTGTACAGATTACATGTGCTAGCTTAAATCCCTCTTCCAAATTGATGTAACACGAGATTCACTAGCATGCTTGAGGAAGTGAGACTGCACCACCAATATAATTTGGATGCTAACCCTTCGGATTTATTTTCATTGATTGGACCATTGGTGATGTTTAGTTAATATCAGTTTTAAAAATATTTTACTTTAATATTAAATTTTAGTTTTGGTTCACGGAAATTTTGCAAATTATTGAGTGGCATTCATTCAATGGCGCCATCTTATTTCTCCTTTTATTTGTCTTCAAAATTTTTGCCTTTAAGTGATTTTCTGCTATTTATTAGGTAGCGGAGAGTTTTTACCACAGTTTATAACACAAATTCCGGACTAATCTTAAGACATTCTACAGAGACTGTAGTTTTGGGGATAATCGCTATGGGGATTTGTATGAGGTTATTTGACCGGCAAACTCTCTTCCGAGCCATGTCAGCAGTCCGCAGTTCCCCTGTAGGCAGGGTAATACGTATTTCACACTTGTACGATGGCTTCTTTTGACTTCTGGGAAGACTTGAATCGCTTAAAATGGCGTCCACCTTCGGCACCTACCCCATTCCCCTGTTCCGCGCGAATGCTATTAACAAATGAAGCAGCACCACCTATGTATCTGAACCGTCAGGAAAAGTTCGTCATGTAACTGTCTGCGGCACTTGTCAAGGGATGTAAACTGGGTGAAAACGCGATACCTTTCCCACTTGTCCACCAGTTGGATAACACTCAGATAGACATGGCTGGTTAGCACTGAAGTGAAATCAGCGTGCGAGAGACGAACAGACAAGAAATTAACTCGTCTTGAAACCATTTAAAAACTGCCCCTATTAACTGGCTAGGCTCTGGAATAGTAACCGCACGACCAGCCAAGGATATAAGAGATGTTCAGCACGTCCCTTTGATCAGGGTGTAACTCCAGACCCAATAGACTTGCTAAGTCAGATGTTCTCTCAGTTACACACAAATTGGATGACTGGCGCGGTTAATTTGTGGTTGTTCCTGCAGCACCGATTGCAGTGTGACGACTGACGCGGAGGATCCAAGTGGGAGTTGCAACCCAAAAGGAGAAGGAGGCTCTGAGGTACCTTCATTAGTTGTCCAACTCTGTGTTGTGGTTTCTTGAGCGCTGAAGTCTCTGCCCTCACACTTCCCCTGGGCGGCAGGCTCGCCTTGTAATATCCCTAGCCACCAGCCAAAGTGCTCTTCGATAACACACATTCTACACTAACCTTACGCCTTAATTAGTCTTCTGGGAAGTCTCCGAGAGCTGCCAAGTGTAGAACTGCTAAGGATTTTGGTATTGAATGGACCACTTGTCAGTTGCACCGATTTGAACCCATTCAGTGTTTAGATTCCCCAGGACTAAATGTGCCTGATTGGAAGTGAAATCTAATCTACTCAACCTCTGTGACTGATTTTTATGTCAGTGTCTTGTGTCTAGTAGGAAGAGAATGTTTTATTTGAAAATTCCGGAACATTAGCAAGTTTTCCAAAGAGGTTTTCAACTGCGAACATCCGCTTTGAAAGGCACAAGATCTCAGCATTTAAGCAGTGTCTATCGAGTCATTGACAATGAAGCTAAAAGTCAAATTTTAGTAGGGGACTTTAATAAAACTCATAAATGACTTAAAAACATTACAATTGATTGATACAAGTGGACTTTTGACCTGAATTAAATGCAAATTTGAATAAATGCGTGAATTGCTCCATTACGACTCTGAATCGCTTAGACGGTCGTAACTACTTAGCTCCTCCAAGCCTTCATAAATTTATTTAAACTAAACCGCCTTTCAGAAAATATTACCTATTTTATGTGGCATTGGCACGTCACAGAGTTGGAATGGAAAAAACGGCTGACAGGTATCTGATTACTGCACGTGGTAGACAACCAAAGTGACTACCAATTGTGCTCTCTAGTGGAAGGAAACTGCACAGCCACCTGCACTAGACGTTAAGTCAGTTGAAAAGATGCGAAAAGTCCCTTTTCCTGTCTTTCGCCTTTGCAGTCCACGTCCTCATACCCAATCTCAATTTTTACTGGGAACGCGTATGAACGTGTTCGACGCTAAGGTCAGGGATGAGATAAAATGTGACAATGATCCATAAGTGCCTTGACAGTATGGTCAGGGAAGCAATGGAAACACAACAATGTCATTTGATCAAGGAATCAGGCAAATTATTATGGTACTTGATTGTATACTCTGCTGATACACTATTCATTTGCCTGATTAAAGCAAAACGTATCGTTGCGATGTCCCCTTTCATTACGAAAGGGGCAGCAAATTAGAAGAAGAATGCCGTTGGAATGAGTGAAAGTGACGCCTCACTTTTGCTCGCAGTAGGACGGGAGAGCTGGGACGATCAGGTGGTTCACCCTTTTGGCGTATTGCCAGCTCCCATGGTTGCAAACCCGAGACATGGAGGGAGAGAGAGAGAGAGAGAGAAAGTGGGCGTGAACAGCACTCCATGGAAGTCATTAAGCCCTCACACCAACTGGGCGCGCCTTCCAATTGCCACTCGCTTTACACCGCCCAATCCTAATTGGTGCGTCGTCTCAAACCCGCGAGCTGATTGGTCCTCACTGAACTATCACAACTCTGTTGAGCCCATGGTCACCATGACAACGTGGACACGCGGTGACGACCGCTTCTCTGGGCTTGTCGGCCTCGACGTTTGCAATCACTGTCCCTTCGAAGTACACAGACACACAGACACACACACACATTCACCCACACCTTTCTGCTCCATCCCCCTCTGCTGATGAAGGGCTCAGATCCTGGTGTGAAGAGGATTATGCATACTGGTACCAACAACACTGGCAGAAGGTAGAGTGGGAGAGAGAGAGGACTTCTAGCAAGCAGTATGAGTGGAACTCGTCGTGGATTGGTAGCTCCACAGAATACGTTTTTGGAGAAAATTATTCGTCGCTGTAATGGACAGTGTGAGTACCGCTTCCAATGTCTCTTCGTCTATCCTCTTCAAATGCTAGGTTTATTTCTAACCCGCGGATTTAATTATTAGGTGTAATATGACATCGCGTCCCATTAGTTAATGTGGGGTTCGAATGGTTCTTTATTCCTCAAATATGTTGCTGAAATTATGATAAAGTTAGACTGGATACTGGTCTGTCCCAAAGGCCTGAATAAAAACACCTCTGAACAGCCCCCATTCTTTTTAGATTCATTTTATGATGATGTTTGAGCCATATTCTTTCCTTAAAAATAATGCACAATTTTGCTAGCTAAAAGTTGTTACAATCGGGTATGATGTAGGTAGACTATACGGTGAAAATTGTCAACTTCCTGTTGTATGGAAGGAGAGACTCTTAGAACAAAAAAAATGATTCATACAGCGTTTCCATGTATTTTTTTCTGCAGTTCGTTATGCAATTAGCCAGTTTGTGATGCCAAAAGGGTCTGATTTTTGCCACTCCGACATCCGTCTGACTTGGCGAATTCACACGATTCAAGGAGCACTTTTGAAGTGACGTGAATGTCATAATAGTAATGTACGCACCATTAACTCAACACTAAAAGCTGAATGTCAGCACTTGAATACCTCGTGTTTATGCCTGCGAAGTGCCGTGTTGGCGACAATGCAAGCCATTTGAAAGAGGTCTTCGAAAGTTTAGCTCCCCACAACCCACATGTAATTCAGGATATCAAGACTCGGGTGGTATGCCTGACCTCCAGACTAAAGCAGCATAAACAAAAGTGTTTGATGTTTTCGTGGTGAACATATTACTTTTATGATTATTGAAGGCCTCCAAATTGCGATTGCAGGAGACGTCCCATGAGATGGGTATCAAGGCGTGGTATTCCATTCAGCCCTACTCAACCGTATTTATGAGCGTTTACTCTGCTGCGAATAGCTTACAATCACAGTTCAGGCTTGTTTACAGAATGCTTGTTAATATCCGGAAATTCAGAGCATTGTTAAAGCTGAATGATTATTTAAGGGAAGTCAACTAAGGAAAGAGTTAGTTTGAGTTCATGCGAGGTATCGGTCAACCCTGCATAGCATGAAGGTGGCATACCGGAACGGCTCTTAGGAAGGCGTCAAGAGCTGCTGCTTCGACTTGAAGAGCTGGTTTGTTTCTACAACCTATTTTATGGTTTAATTGAAGTTGAAATGTCCCAGTAAATTATACGAATTGTGATCTGGTTTTCCCAAACCAAGTCTTTTATCTTTATTAAAATTTGAATCTTAAATGAATTTATTCCAAATGGCAAGTACTAACTTGACGTTTAATGTGACAACTCTCTGTCATTAGTGACTTCCAAAACAGCTTTGATCTTATTCTTCGAAAAGTAGGAAATGGCATTTACTACTGCAAGCGGGCATTGTATAAAATCATTCCGAAGTCTTTCTGTATTACGTCACAACACGACACTTATTCCCTCAAAATAGTGTTTGGGAATTTACCGTTCAACTCAAATCCGACGAAATCATTTTGAGCCGATCAAATCAGTTGAGCCTACACATTCCTTGAACTTCTCAGCTTCTGTCATCTCTCTTCACTCTTCATTATTCCCAATTTCCACAATAATCATTTTTAGTTGCCCTCTGGGGGTATTAGTACCGAGCATAGCATACAACTCCACTGGCACTGGGAGCTTGATCTCCTTGAACTCATAATTTATCTTGATAGACTTGAGTAAATCCTCCCTGCGTTGACTTCCGCCTCACTGATTAGCCTTATTATTATTCAGAAAGTTAGCTCCATCTTTCAGACCTAGCGAGTGGCAAACTCGGCAGTCGAAAAATGTCCTCCTCCTCTTCCTTCTCCGATTATAGCGCTATTTTTAGCTTCATTGTAGCACAGTGTGCATTTTCCCACTTTATTGGTCTCGGTTGGATGCTTGCTGCAATATCAAAGATACTTTCCTCTCTCCTAAGGTCGTTTATTTTGACTCGACGCGAGTTTTTAGTATCACTGAAACATGGGGACAAACCGAGTTGGTAGATGACTTTCACTTGAAATACCTACGAATAGTAAAGTGCGGCTGCCTAATAACAAAGCTTAAAAGTTTGCATTGAGGATATGCTACTAAAACTACTTCCTATGTGATAAGTAAATGGATTCAGGTATGGTTAATCACAGGAGTCTTCAACATGAGTTAAGTTTTCCCAATCTCAGACGTCTCTGACCAATAAGAGCATTTTCTGGAGTTCCTGTCAACTCAATGCTTTTAAAATTTTCCTTATTTCGTGTTTCTTGGACTGTCGCCATTTGTGTACTGTGTGTGACGCGCATTTTATCTTATCATAACTGGTTCCAACAATCTGCTCAGCCAGCACATCGACTGAATTTTAAACGATAAAATGGGCATAGAATGCCCTTATTGTGAGACTAAGTACATTTTTAATGGAACAATAGAACATCCTGTCTCTGATGGACGAGCTGTCTCGGCGACTCTGCTACCGGACAGGTTACCAGAAGCTGACTATCCTCCAATCGATCCATTCTTTTTTCTCTATTATTCAGTGTTTCACGAAAATAACTAGCATTGTTGGTATTTGCTAGCTAGAAGAGAGAAGCATTTTTTTGCTTATTCTACCATCTATTTGTTTCACTTATCGTCAGTACAGCGTCGTACTTCAGACCAAACGTTTAAAGTTAATGGAAGTAATAGGATTTCTTAAAAAATGTCACAAAAAGCTTTTGTTACAAAGGAGCTATGTGTGTGCCTAGCAAATCCCAACTCGAGATAAGAAACTATGTGTCCAGAACAGTAGACCAGCTCGATCCTACATCTGCACAAACTATCTCATAAAGGCATGTCAATATTTAATGGTTTACTTACTCCAGGAGCGTTTACCACCAAAGTGTGTGTAAGAATAACATTTTTAAGTAGCGAAAAGCCTTGCGAATTTGCACCACATCACACCCCAAGTGATTATCACCGTTTTCTTTGGTAATGCTTAACACCTCTCATTAGCACTCAAAACGCGGAGACAACAAAACACTCTCAACGTGACATCCTTACCATTTTGTTTTGAAAATAAGCTGAAAACCTTTTGGTTTAAGGCATCTAAAAGCATTTCAGGTTGTTTACATTTGGGCGATCTTCTTCTCGAAAGCAATCACTCGGCGTTATCGCGTCCCATTCATTTCATACCTTTTATTCATGCTTCCGTCAGAATATCTGGAAGTAATAGCTCTCCATTTGGATCTGGACGAAAAGTTCCACTTTGCCAGCATTTTCATAATGCATGGTTCTTGTAAGGTATCTGTAAAGGCAAAAGTAAGTACTTTAAATGCTTTGAATAACCTACCTGTTGGATCTTAAAACATTCGTGATACCATGCAACAGTACAAACGTGTATCTAAGATGTGTTTGTCAGGTCTGCTTCGAACACTGCCCCTCTGTCGCAAACAAGAAACCATGCGGTATACGTCACGAAATTTTGAAATCAAAGAATCTCCAACAGATATTTAGAGAGATTAATCGTTTGAGAAATGCGAAAAGCCATGCATACTTGTTGCCGATGAAAGAAAAATGCAACTCTGATTTCCACATCACTTGGTACAGTAGCAGTCCATACCCAGGATTAAGAGGTTAGCTTCCTTTCCGTTGACCATATTGACCCATTTATTACCCACCAATTTTTACGCCCTTTTGCTTTCCATGCTAAGGATACCTACCTTCCACAGCCAAATTGTTGTTATCTTGTGAGGTGAGTTTGGGGTGCCTCCAGACGTGCGACCAGCTTGACGGCGTTGGAGGAGTACAGTGAGCTATGCAAATCAGAGTGATCTAATTAATCTTTGGGTTATCCCATAGGAGAAATGGCAAGCAGGTCTCAGAGGTGCCACCGCGGGGCAACCCAATCTTACGGCCTTGTGCACTAATTGCTGATGGCATCCAACGCCTGAATTGAAGTTGTGCCCATTCCCTTTAATAGTGTGGTGATGATGATTCGAGTCTCATTTCCTTGATCACATGGCCTAATGTTCATTTTAATGTTGGCTCGTATGAACAGGGTGGGTCATGATTGGGCACTACAAGGGGAGTGCAGTGGAACTTTGGTAAGCAAATTATCCATGAAATTTTCAGAATAAACTGTCATAATCACTCGAAAAGTCGCATCGAGTCAGAAGCTGTGGTTGTGAAACATAGAGCTCTATGGCTCCGTTGTTTCAATGCGTTAATACGACAGGTACCGTAGGCTGACAAGCCTTTTAAATGGTTGCAGTGGTTGAATTTTATTGCGGTTTTTAATATCTTGGTGTTGTACCGTTTGGATCTCACGTTACCCCCTAAACATTGGTTTTTCCACTTATCAGTGGTTACAAATTCACCTGCTGTAGGTCAGGGTTTGTAGCGTTTGTCGTTCTCGGAGTTCATGGAACCTAAATGTGGCATTTTCATGATCATCAAGGGATAATTAAACGCAAAGCATGAACTTCTTTTCTGCAAGCCTTCGTGAATCAACGTAGCACTGTATCATAAGGGTACATTTCTCGAAAAACGAATGAACCTCCCTCGATCTCAAGGAGCTCAATCATTCGCTTTGGATTTGTTAACTGTCGATTAACTTAAAGACAATCAACGGGAGCCTTCGTTTGTTCCCCAAATGATGTGGTAAATCCTCTTCAGTGTTTTAATTAACTAAGATTACTTGATGCGGCCCAGGCGCAAACTCATTAGCCATGTCAGCAAAACTCTAACTTTTGGAGACGTCTGGAAGGAAAGTTGAGGAGTTGTATCACTTAGCATTCGCACTCTCCGACGCAGGCTGTTCACCTACCTAGGGGATTCGCTGTAAATCTTGAATTCATGCAATTAAATGGTGGCATTGCGTGCTAATTGAGTAGAGTAGCAGCTTTTGAAAAACGAGTTGCAACCTTACGTGCATTCTGACGTTGGATTGTGAATAATTTTAGGGTTATTTTTAAGAATTTATTGTTTTTTTTTCAAAAATCCAGCCTTTGGTATTCAAGCCAAAGTGTTGTACTTGCAGATTCATGTCGTTTCAACAACTTGCTCTTTTTTCCATAAACTATCCGCATATCTGGCTAATTTAAGCGTGATTTCTTTCAATTTTGAGTTATTCCATTTGGTGCTTATCTTTAAAATAGGTGACATTCAAATGCCTCCAAAATAATTGCCTTCTACTCGCTCTTGTTTAATCTTTACATTAGGACTGGAAATCTTCCGAATATTCCATTTTAAGGTGAGTGTGACTACGCAAAATAAAGTTTTTACCACAAATAACGTATGAGGTTTCTTTCGTGCAAATGAACGGCGATCAGTATATGGCGACCCGAGTCTCCTGAAGCCCAAGCAGGTTTTATTACTCGGGCAGCGAGCGTAATGTCGACGTAGAGAAGGGATGAGGAGCCACTGGCATGGCTCGGAGGCCTTAAGTGCCTATGAAACTAAAACTGAGAGTTCAACAAGCAATTATAATATTGTATAGCCCTCCTTCCTTCCTGAGCGTCGTCCTCTGGGCTCTCCATGGCCATCCATCCGCGTTAGCCTTCACGGCGCAGTCGGTACTGCATGAAAACGTCCACTAACCAATCGCGGCAATCATCAGTATCGCGTGAAATTGGCGATTCCAATGAATCTAGAGTTTTGTCCTGTTTGGGAGCTGTACTGCAGGAAAGGGCCTTGTAACGGCTATCGCGTATATCCATCGCTAGTCGCAAGAACAATAGTCTCAAAGCAGAGCTATTCAATAAAAACGGAATTTGCGTCCATTCCTCTTTGCCACTGTGTTCTCACTTCAGCGCTGTCCAGACATGCCTCTAGTTTCTACTTCAATAGTAGAGATGTGAAGGAAGTATCGCATCTTCGCTTCATTGAAATTTTCCCACAGGTACCGTAAACATCGCTATATCGAAATTCTTTAGATGGTTCGCGGTTCCGGCTGGTGGCATCCCCATAATTAACAGCATATGCTCTTCTTTCGTCACGTTAAGAAAGCAGTGTGTTTGTCCTCTGGGATCAGAGTTGCATTCCGCTGCCACCACTGGAGGGCCCCGAAGCCTCAATCAAGATGAAAAGTCATAGTACCAGGGCTGAAAGTTCATTACTGGTATATACAGAGGGTCTGGAGGCTACTGGCAAAGCCCAAAATTTGTATTACACAGGAGAAGTATAAATGCGGCCCCTTAAGTGCTCACGAAACTCAAAACGAAGAGTTTATCGTATAAAGAGAATTAAAAGTGATAATTTTGCGACAAGAGTCTCAGGAGCAAATCAAACGCCACAATTCCGGTGGTTTGTTGACCGAATGCGACACCAATACTTGCACTACCGAGGGAACCATTCAGACGTCGTTATAACTATTTCAAAAGTAGCTGACGTCATTGTATGCACGTTTTGCATCACTTTATCGTTGTGAATTCTCCATCAATCTGCTAGTGCCATGATTTGTTGCAACGATCTGCTATAACTTGGAATCTTTTTTCGCATGTCGCCTACCTTGTGTTGCCGTGTACAGGTGAAAATATTGGGTGACAAAAGTACTAGAGATAAAAAACAGGCGTTTGCTTGCCCATATAGCATAGCTATCAGGTTTTTTGCTATGGGGTTCTCTTCTTCACGCCTCATTTGCTATACATGCGACCCATTTTCAGTTTTCTAGCTTTCTGTGCTCAACCACGAATTCAAATATGGGTAATACCATAGGACCTTCTCCTGACTTCCAGATCATTAATGAAATGATAACTTGGTAAGATCGAAGAACTCCGAAACTAACCTCAATTCACTTGAGTCCCCGTTATTTATAACTAATGGTCCCAGTAAATGGTCAGGTGTCTCCTTATTCAGCCGCGGTAAGGCGTTTGAGAACGCCCACTTCGTTGCAATAACTGAATAAAATGTTTTCATTACTTAAAAGAGCCATGGTTCAGATGGCGTGAACGAGTCTAGACTTGGGAGGTAGTTATTTGTACTCCCCCCGCCGCAAAAAAATTGCCCGGTCGATGGGTGACAACAGAACCTTTTCCAGATTCAATGACCCATGAGTGATTAGATGCTATCTTCTGATATGCCTGTTATCTGTCGGAAACATTTATTTCGAAACATGGCCAAACAGTTCATTTAGCTTATGAAAGTTAACGGTTTCTGCCAGAAGTGATAAAATCTAGCAAAATTGGTCGTGCGTAAAAAAAAAACAATAACCTCAAGTAAAGGTGAAAGGACGACTATCTGACAAAGCCATTTAGTTTTTTATTGTATTGTTTTATTTGACGCCAGAAAACGTGTCTTTGAATAATACAAGCATTGAGAATGTCAAGTTCTAATCCCCACACTCGATACAAGCAGTTGCTTTAAAGCCATGCTAACACAAGTCTTGTTTTGCTTTCCCCTTAAGTCCAAAGTTTCCTTCTAACAAACGCCCGAATAGTCGACTACCCCATCGTTTATTGCAACGAGGGCTTCGCTAAGATGACAGGCTACAGCCGAGTGGATATAATGCAGAAGAGTGGCAATTGTTCCTACCTCTATGGAGAACAGACCACACAGGAAATGAAGGATCGTTTGATGCAAGCCCTGGATAATCAAACTAAAGAACAACTGGAAATCCTTCTCTACAAGAAAAACCGTACGTGACACAGTTCGAAGCTCTCGCAAAAGAACCGCGGCATTTCTGGTCGAGGGATAGTGCACTAATAGACATCACCCAAGTGTCAAAACATGCTAAGCACTTAAGGATCTAGGCTTAAACTTTGCAATAGGGCTCAAAATTCGATCTTGTTTAATCCAACCTAATCCATCTCTCTCCAGTTTCAAACACATAATCACCTCTTCCCTTACCATCATTCTCAGCTGGTAAATGCCACCTAATAGAATAAGCATTGTATTTTTGTATAGGAAGAGAAATTTCGAAATCATTCATGTACGGTGTTTCTTGTTACTCCAGGCACACCCCTCTGGTTGATGGCCCACATAGCGCCGGTGGTGAATGAAAGAGCTGAGACGGTTCTTATGCTCCTCACTTTTCGTGATATCACTGCGCTGAAAACTCCTCTTGACGACGATGAATCTAATAAAGGTGAGTGATATTGAGGAGAAATGATTGCCATAGTTACTGACAGCCTCAAATCCTCATCAAACATTGTCGACTGATGACAATTAATTTTACCTAAGAAACAGCATCAGCACCTTTTTTAATGCCAATAACCGAACTGTTTCCGACTTACTGAGGATCAGGGCCACGGCAGCCTTGCTGCTTTCATAGTTTTTTTTGTGTTCACGCTAAAATGACAGCCGTGAAGTGTTTTGCTGCCTCCGTTTATGCTTCAGTGGTCTTACCCATGGAGCACCTTTAAGGCTACATTGAAGAATTATTTTCCCATATAGCAACATAACCCAAAAACAAAGGCAAACGCAAAGTTGAACTCCCTGACTCCCTAGTAAGCAAAAACACTGAACATTCCCTCCATAAATTTGTGCATAAATGCGTAGTTTGTTGTCGTTGTTTTGTTTTCTAACAAAAAGGATTGTGGAGTTTTTTCTCCCGAATGCTAATCGCAAAGTAAGGTTAAGCATATTTAACTTGAGATGACCTCAGTGAGGGGCAAATACATCCTTAGCGGGACAACTATGGAAAAAAATGTTCGCAAAACGTTTCCTAATAACAAAAAAGGGATGAGCTACATTTTAGCATTAGCAGGAGGGAAGACGAAATACCTTAGAAGTAGTATGCCTCATCCTAGTCTTTCAGTGGTGGGATTGCCACATTTTCAACTCGCTACGTGGGGACTAAATAGGCAGTTGGCCTTAACGCCTCTGCGCCACAATATACTACAAATATAAAAACAAACTCGCTGAATTACATCAATTTTTAGCGTAACCTCGTGAATTCACCTATCAAGTATGAGCAGAGTCAATGTCACCAACGCTAGAGTCGAATCAATGAAGGCTGAAAAGGTCTCTGTGGGTAGACATACAATTGCAAACAAGACTACTTTCTCCAACTGTCTAAAGCACACCTCTACTTGTGGTACCGCATGTCGATGGTAAGGAAAACCCGGAGCTGCAAAAGAAAGTGACACTTGATTAAGTCAGCATGGAAATCGGCGCTTAAATATTGATCTTGCATTGATTAGGAATCACTAGGATTGCCAAGTCGATTGATCGCATGTGATCGATTGGCCTCCTTGACAAGCGTTCACGCATTGCGTCCATGCAGCCCATCGATGGGCGTGCAGCCTATCATTCCCCCTTGTCAAGAAAGTTGCCGTAGGTTCGGAGTCTCGGTCTTATCTCTTAATCGTCTTCGGGCCTCTGGTGTCAATTAAACAGGACTTTCTATACCCTCCAATCCCATCGCAGTGGGTCCCGAAGTCACAAGCATCACAGTCAACGGCACTTTCTTGAATTCCCTTTTCATTGATTACCCTCTTCTATTTGGTTAAAATACAAAACTATGACAATCATATCGACGACACCTTTATGTAGGACCATCGTGTACCAATTACAAACCTGGCCCCAGCTTTTTATGCTGCGTCTTCAGATCAACAAAATCTCTTCAGGCTTAATTTACCGCATTAGAGCATGTGTTTTGTGTATGCTGCTCTATTGCCGCAACACTTGCCGCAGGTCTTCTGGAGCAGGGTTGCGTCAAATATTGTACAGAACAAAACATTGATTTTGGTAGGAGATTGTCCTTCAAAAACATCCGGTTTTGTGTCATACGGCAGTTTATCAAGAGCTTGTCAATGATCTCCTGCTTCTGGTCTCTTTCCTTCCGCAAAGGGAATAAAGTTCGCTTGATTAAGGCCGAGTCCCTCCCGCTGGAAGTGCGCCATTTGTAGACCCCTTTCGACCTTTGATGATGACATGCTTGCAATAATTGAGACCTAGACTGAGTCTTAGCTTTTCGATTACTTCCATACTCAGCAAATTAACCTGAAGATTGGATTTTTTCACAATCTTCAAGTTCCAGTCAGTGACATATTATCGACACCAACAGTACAATCGAATGTGCCATAAATTTTAGCCTTCTGCCAGAGCCAATTCCATTTACTTTTGGAATTTCTTGCAACGCTTGTCGTTCGAGCTGGTTCCACTGCCTCATAAGGAATCATCGTAACATAAGACTCTGTCGAACTGAAGGCAAGCAGACTTTCCGTTGTTGATCACGCACTAATAGAAACCTCCAGTATGTGGCTTTTTTGCCCCACCAGATCACCAAGACAATGTCTGGTTTTGACTTTGTAATTCAATATCTGTTGGTAGCTGCGTTTTGCTGCTTTTTGCCATTACCGGGCTTTTTGGTATATTCAGGTCAAGAACAACTGACAAAACCATGCTTTATGAATGGGAAAAAATCGTCCAAAGAGCCAGTCGCTGCACTTCCAAACTATTTATGGGAATCTTGCCTCACTTAGGGACATGAGGCTGATCTCCGTGGGGTTTTCTGAGATACAGCACATAACGCCGTGCTCTTTGGATCAAACCTTATTATGCTTCAAGTTCATCAAGCTCTGACACTAGTCATGCTTTGTAAGGTAGTCCTTAAATCCTGTTTAATCTTGTTCAGAAATGACGTTCTGATTGTAGTATCTTGAGGAGACTGTAGACCACATAAAAAAATAAGTTGCTTTAATTAGTTTTGAATATCTTTCAAAGCTTGAATCGTCAAAATCCCATGTTAGCCTTACCGGCTTATGCGAATAAATCACAAGTCTTTTGAGCCCTTTAATAGACTCGAAAAAGCAAACCTGGTCAGCAAAAAGCTTTGTAAAATCTTGGCTGGTTCGTCCCCTGATTTACGGAGTGGGAAGTATCTGGCGCGCCATTTATGTTCATGCTGTCGTATTTTCCAGGCTTCTTCTTTGTCGACCAGGTCAACCTAAAAAAATCTTTACGAATCTGCTAAACTGTTTCCCAAACGTGCCACCAGATGTTGGATCAACTGCGAATTCCCGTTTATTTCTAATTATCTTATCCACCGATGAATCATCTGGTTACGTAACTAGAACCACTGATTTTTCAAAGGAAACATGTCTCTTGGACCGGTTTGAGTTAGTACTTTTGTTGCTACTGGGTAGTGCTTACGGCTGTACTACCGATGAGTTCGGTCCCTTAGCCAGATCAGCAGCTTATTGCGTTGTCACCAAATCATGCGCGGCTGGCTGCCTTGAGCGAATTTTGTAGTCAACTAGCACATGCGTTCTTGCAGTCATTCGGTCCGAACGGGTGCTTTCATATAAGGAAATAGCCGTCGAATGTTACGCTTTGGTAGTTTGAGAGTGCTAGACTATGGTTTTAAAACTCTTCCCTTTTGGAAGCGGGCCTGAATAAGTTCGCTCGTTTGGCGCGTTCGGTGACGCGAAATCGAACGATGCTGCAGCAGGTGGCCACCGCGACACCAACACCACAGCCAAACGCAGTAACCTCACCAGATTGGAACCTCCCGACCCCTGAGGCGGCGGATAATCGACATGGCCGTGCTTGCACCCCCTCGTCCGCTCGCACGCCTTCGTCGCATTTCGGCGATGAGCACGGCATCCCCTCCCCCACACCCAAGGCTCAGGCCGATCTTGAAAAGGGCGCTGCGGTAAGTACCATCTTAACCTCCCTTTTCCACTCATCCATTTAAATATCCATCTGTTTACCCCTCTATTCATAAATCCTATTCATGATCAATCCTTTAATCCATTCATTAAGCCATTTACTTATACCTATCCTTAATTCATTCTGCCCATGTTCTTTCATCCCTCCACCCCATCTTTCATCAGTTTATCTGTCAGTTCCTTTATCTCACAATCCATTCAGTATTTACTCATCTGTTATTTCATCTACCTATCTCTCCATCTACTTATCCGTCAGTTTGCATGCGCATTCATCTACACCCCGAAATATTTACCACTCAGTCCATTTGTCCATTGATACCTTTTAACATCCACGCATCCTATCAATCAACCCACTATCAGTTCATCTATTCATTTATTTACTCTGTCATCTAGGCTTCCATTCACACCTTCGATCACATTCATTCTTGGACCCACCTATCCGCCCGCTATTCTGTCCATCTACTAAGCTATTTTTCGACCCATCCCCCCGCTGTTGATGAATCTGTGTACTTGTTTATCCACGCAACCAGACCTTTGTGAATCCTCACACCCAACTGTCGTCGCATCAATCTAAGGAATTAATCCATCACTTTATCTCTTGTACCTATCCACCTATCCATCCATTTGTCTCGCCTTTTATCCAAACGTCCACTCTTCTCTTTCCCACTCTCTTCTACTAGCAATCCACCTGTCGACTCACCTATCCGCCCATTCATAAATTCGTCCTTCTATTTATCTCAACTTATCTATCCCCTCATTCGTCCATTAATTCACATTTCTACCTCTTCATGATGCACTCATCCATTCGTCAGCCCATCCATCCTTACACTTACTTCCAATTTCGCTACTAGTCTGTCCATCTAAAATATTCCAGTTTCTCCCACATATACTTTTGCCATCATAGGCTTTCATTCACCGCTCATCTGTTGCAATTATATTTCTTTTAGCCCAGTCTTAGTTCCATCGGTCGGTAAATGCTCTTTTTCTCTCTTTGGCTCAATAACTGCATAAATGAATAATTAGGTCACCTCATGTTCTTCATATTCATGTGTGTTCTTAATCTCCGACTCCTACTAGTTTCGGTTTTATTCCCTATATGAGGGTGGCGTTTGATAAACGTAGACATCCTTTATTTCACACTCAACAGAGACATTCGCCATTGGTGGGCGAAGGTGGGGAAAGGATGGAAAGGAATCCCTAGCCCCCTTTTAGCGATGGGGATTGAGTAGGAACAATTGATAAACGAAGAATACTTGAGTTTTGGGGATTCACTCATAACAGCTGAATAGTTTTTAACTGCGAAAGTCATGCTTTCGTGGGTAATCCACACATCTTTCGAAATGTAGTTGCGTCCTTTTCATAATGATTGCAAATATGGCATGAAATTTCTCATGTATAATCTTCAACGCAATATTGCACCTACCAAAAGGTGCCGTGAGTCTTACCCAATCCTTCCACGATTTCAAAGTATACGCAGTATACTAGAATGGGAATCCATAAAAGCTAATCCATGTTGGATTAAATTTACAGACGTCTTGTCCATAAGTAAATGTCTGGATTGGCCCAAAAGAGATGATGCAAAACCACATGCGGCTATCTTCACTCACCACAATTAACCTAGGCTGTTTAGCTTTGAGATTTTATTAAAGGCTAACCACGTAAAGTCTTTTTATCGACTCCAATCACACTCGCTTTGCAAACTCCATAAGAGTACTCAAGTAACAAAGGGATACATAGTCTTGCTTTTTAGCCCTGTGCGGACAGTACTGCATTCAGCAGCATTCGACCCCAAAAGCACAGGCAAAGTAGTCCAAAGGTGCCGAACTGTAGCCCCTTTTCATTTTTTCATTCCATACTTCTGATTTCACAAAAAATAGAGTTCCACTGTGGCCGGAAGCCATCCATTTCATACTATACTGCGTGAGTGTATTTTGGATTGTTAAAAAAGCTTTCCAGATATGGTGTTTATGGCAATTGTCGAATCAGAACCTTGTGCATTGGGTGACAAAAATGTCGAAAGATATAAGCGGAAAAAAATTATGTCTAATTAGAAACGGGAGTTTTGGTAGAAAATCGCAACCTCTAGTCCTTGCCCATTTTATGTGCAACGTTGGCATCGGTTTTGAAAGAAAAGTGATGGTCATTACTGCCACGCCTTCAAAATAACAAGCCTTTCCGTAGCATTTGAGGGGAGAACTAAGGAGGGCGGTTACCTTCGTCTAAAACTCACTATAACATGATGATAGGTCCTGTTTTATTGTAACATAGTTGCCTTCCCTCCAAATACAGCAGATAATCAGCTTAATTTTGGAGCCACGAATACGGAGAATGAGGGTGTCATAGAGGCATATATTTTAAAAACATCCACTTATTAATGGCATAAAAACTATCTTCACAAGCCTTCGAAATTTAATAGATTGAAGCTTCTAGGGTTGTTACTTAGCAAGATCCGCTTAAAGTGCTCTCTGCCGGTATAAATTCCCAACAAATAGGGGGCTTTGAATTCCATAAACTACTAGACTTAATGAAAGGCAGCTAGGTCAAACCAAAGCATTGGATTATTTAACAGAAAGGAAACAAAGTTAAAGGAACGCAAACGCCATTTACTCCTCTACACAGTCTTCTGTAACATGCAAGGCCAAACTAGTACTCAGAAAGCCTCAGAAAGCATGTGCCTAGGTTTTGGAATATCATGAGTTTGTCAAAAAGCTCCCAGTATTAAACTCTGCTGTACTGGTCAAAAGTGAAACAGTTTCTCCATACGCGATGTGTGCTAACTTTTTGAAACCCCAAGTAGTGCGTCGATTGGATGCCTTGAATCAGGCTGAAACCTCACGGTGTTTGGTGTGGGTTGAGAGCTGAAAGATGAGGTTGTGGGATGGTAACAGAAACATCGCGACAGCGAAATAGATCGTCTTTGACACACAGACGCACACCATTCAACTGTCTTACTGCAGCCGGGTGTCTCACAACCGTACAATCTGTTTTGACTCGACGCTTTTGTTCACAAGCCATTCTATTTATCGCCACACTGTTCCATACACGCACCCACTCACCTCTTCTGTTGCCTACCTCTCTGATTAACGATGCGGCGATTGGCCCAGGCACAACACGTTTATCGGCTACTAATGCAAGTAAAAGAACACAATCATCACCTACTACTTACATGTTGTACTATCATGCTAGTGCGTCTACCTATGTCCGTAAAATTGAGTCCCCGCTAAAGGTGAAAGTCAAACCTCCAGCATTACTAAATAGTGCTCACATGTATGGGATTTGCTTGGGAATGTTTAACCAACAATAAATAATGCACACTTGACCTCCACTTCAGACCTTCGCGTCATGGATGGACGTGGTTCCACCCTACAAGCAGGAAGCCCCAAAAACCCCTCCCCACGTGATCCTGCACTACGTGGCCTTCAAGACCGCCTGGGATTGGATGATTCTCTTTCTCACCGGCTACACTGCCGTAATGGTCCCATTTAATGCAGCCTTTCGCAGCAAAACTATCGATGATGTCATCTTCCTCGTTATTGACAGCATCGTCGACGTCATCTTCTTCATAGATATTGTGCTAAACTTCCATACAACATTCGTGGGGCCTCAGGGCGAGGTGATCTCCGACGCCACTGTTATCCGCATCAACTACCTCAAGGGTTGGTTCATTGTGGATCTTCTCTCCTGTCTCCCCTACGATGTCTTCAACGCCTTTCAGCCGGAAGCTACTCAGGTAACTCTCCTCTTACCAACCCTCTTTTCTCACTGCAAACGTAATTCAGGAATAGCACAATGAACTATGTGAAGTGCAATAAATTGGTGATAAAAAGTGCTTGCATTATGCCAAAGGTTGAAGCTATGAGAATATTTGTTGTCGTCTTTGTAAAAGATATGCACCAACAGTCTTAACACGTTCTCTACCAGCGCCATATATACGTGACGCGACGATTTATCTGACCTCGTAGTCACAAACAGGTGACGTGCACCAAATCGTAGTTAATTAAACCATAAAATACGTCTTGGATGGTTTTACATAAAAGTACTGCAGTGACAGTTTAAATAATGGGGAAATTCATTCCGAAGGTACTTTGTCTGATCAGTAAAACACCCAAATGGCCGGGGTGGTCAACATTTATCTGAAAGTTGCAGTGTCAAGCGTTGTACAGAGCGATATCAGAAAATTATAGAAAAAAAAAATGAATTATGTCTCATTTCCCTATTGACGTCGGTTATGGGCCCGCTAGTCAACATTAATTCATCTAGATCTCTATTTAGCCGATAGTTGCCCATTATCGTGAATCCACTTGTATTGAATTTATCAAAAAGTGAAATGAAATGATGCAATGGTCACAAACACCTTGTGAGCGCTGCTTTTATCATCTCTTTAATCCAGACACCTTAAGGTATCCAAAGTGGCTTTAAAGGTGCAGGTGGTAGTAGTCGGCATAAAAAAATAGAAAATTACATGCATTAATGTAATGCTTCCGACCTCCATTTGCGTTTTTATTGCAGAGCACCATAAGCTCGCTGTTCAGCGCATTGAAGGTGGTTCGTCTGCTAAGAATTGGCCGAGTGACACGAAAATTGGACCAGTACCTCGAGTACATGGCGGCCAGCCTCTTTCTCATGATATTCGGCTTTGTACTCCTAGCTCACTGGCTTGCCTGCATTTGGTACAGTATCGGCATGTCCGATCTTGAGAACTTCATTCACTATGGCTGGATACCCCGTCTCTCCAGTGATATTGGCCTTACCAGTAAAAATTACAGTCTTTTTGATGCCAAGGTATGGTCTCAAGAGCTGCCATTTATTACTCCCCATTTGTCGGCTCATAAGTCTATCCAGAAAATTTCTCCACCAATTTTTGCAAAGATCTTAGAGATTGAAGATTGAAACGAAAGATTTAGTAATCTCAAGTTTAACTTTTAGTTGTTCTTACTGGCATTACAAAACAAAGCAGTACAGAAGTAGGTCTATCATAAACTAACAGTGTGAGTAACATGAGCGGGGTACCATAGCACCAACGTGTAAGCCAAATCCTAGAAAGCTCCAAAGCTCCTCCCTATTATTGGTCCAAATTATTATTGCAGTCGAGTGTCTTCAAATGAATCGTAGTCATAAGTACGACCAGAACTGGGAGGAGCTAGGAAGCATGAACAAAAGGGTCAGCATATTTCAAAGACACAAAATTACACTAATCACCAATCTACTACATTTCTGCAGCTAAGGATATATCCAAATGCTAAAGGCACATCGCATTTCAGTTTCAACTTGTCGCACCTTTTGGAACCCTACTCGACTTTACTTTTTTGAAGCAAATTGCTCCCAAGGTCTTTTTAATCTGTTTTAGTGTATTGTTTGCCTCACATTCACCAAATCATGCTGACTTGATGTGAGCGAGAATTGGCCATTTTTAGGGCTCGTCCGTGTGATATAAGCGAATGCGGCCAGATCAAAGTATTTTCCCCGTTCAGTGCGTGTGTGTGTGTGTGTGTGAAAATTTTTAGGCTGTTTTACGCTTCTGCGTCATCAAGCCTGTCTGAATTATGCAGAATAATGGCAAGTAATTGCGATGCTAGTGTACCAGTGTTATCGATGGGTGACACTGAAAATGCATTATTTTGGCCCTAAAAACATCGCCAGATCGAGGTCACGATTGCACCATAAAGGGAACTTGTTTACTTAAGCATGCCCATTCAACCATTGCCATATCGCACTGGAATTTGAGTCAGCTAGGCGGCTACCGCAGGCTTATCGAGTACAAGCAGATTGGCGTGGGCATGAGCAACGCCCATCCACCACATGTACGGACACACGCACGCGTCGTCAGCACCGTGAGTCACAATTGTGGTTACTACGACAAAGGTGACCCGCCCACAATGTGGGCCATAAAGTAGAGCCTACTCGGCCAGGCTTGCAACCTCTCCGCCTAATTCCCATTTCGCTTGCCTCATGGGTAATATGGCGAAAGAATCAACGCAAAATGCCACCTCCCAATGGTACTATAAAACGACTCTTTTGGGAATCAAATGGCTCATAGCTCGGATTGTCTCGCCAGCAAAAATATTTGCACCTTTGTCCTGATATCCATCTCTCCAAATTGGTGTTTGGAATGATAGCAAACAAGCATTCGCACGATTTCCCACTCTGATGGCAGATTAGAACAGGTGATAAAGTAAAATGCATACATATAATTTAGGAGCTAGATTCACCTTACATGTGGTCACTTCACCTAACAAAACCCACTTAAGTTACTTTTTACAGTCGTTGCTTGATACCACTTGAAAAGTTTCGAAACAACGAACAATGACTACTCAAGATAATGCTCAATTTATTAGGAAGAATACTACATTATGTTAAAAGCACTGTATCGCATAAAAAAATAATGACTTTACTTCATGTCGTTTAAAAGCCGAGCAAAGACCTTGTATTTCTGAGTTTAGTATGAGGAGGCTTCAAATCAGCAAAGCAGTTAACTTCTTGGAGCTCTCGGATTTTACTGCAGTGGACGAGCATGGTAATTAGGTGTTGCCAACGCGGAGGAAGAGAAAACATGTCAAGTTATTTTTTGTTTAATGCCATGAGCCTTCTTAATGCTAAAACAGTTTGTATGTCTTCTTTTGAAAGAACATCTCAGTATCGAGATCCATGACCTACATCACGGCCTTGTACTACACCCTTTCGCTAATTACCAGCATTGGATTTGGAAATGTCTCTGCAAACACTTTCGGGGAGAAGATCGTCTCCGTTATTTTTATGCTTATTGGCGGTGAGTTCGGGCCTCCGGTGTAGCTGAAACTCTTCCCACCCCATTATCATGTCTGTTGTTCATCGAATATTCGCATGACCGCTCATTTATGTGTAAGAGATCAAACACCGCCTAAATGTCAATTTAGTAATCAAACTACGGTGCAGTAAAACTTTTGTCAGTAGATGCCACCATGAATACGTAACTGTTGGAAATAGCCACGCACTGCAGCATAAGCCATAATGATCCAAAGACGCGTTAGCCAAGCACGGGGCACTGCATCGTCGACACGCACTTTACCAAATGCTAATCACCATTTGGTTGAACCCAAACATGCATTCAATACAATTTTTGCATCGTATTCCCTCTTTAGCTTTCAGCTACGCCACTATTTTCGGTCAGATTACAACAATATTTCAGGGAATGTACGCAGCTCGCTCAAGGTACCACGATATGATGGGATCGGTAAAGGACTTCGTGAAGACACATAATGTGCCTCAGGACCTAGCAGAACGGGTTATTGACTACGTTACGTCCACCTGGGCCATCACAAAAGGCATCGACACTGCCAAGGTAGGAATACAATCCTCATGTGCATCCACAAGAGAATGTACCGCATGTTCCGGGGGTTCTGGGTGAAACATCCACCTTTGGAACAATGAAACAATGCTGTGTTTACTGATGTTTGATACTCTAAAAACAAAGTTTCCACTGAATACAAATGGATCATGGCTGTCGTAAATGGCTCCCATTCAAAGAGGATACCATAACCTCTTCGTCTGCCGAAGTATGTCATCGCATGACTTCCTAGTGACTGTGATCTTTATTCCATTTTACCATCATACGGTTAGCTTCATCATGATTGCTTCAACCTGGTGCAGAGCTCTGACATGTGGTAAAATGCTCATTTTTCATTTAAGGGTAACAACATTTTTTCAAAAATAGGAGAAGTATAATGAGATTTGCATCTTCCTAATTCTTGAAATTAGCCTTAGCATGAGAGGTGAACTGAGTAAATGTTTATTTGTTTATCTCTCTGTGTCCAGTTAGATGTATCGGTTCATCAGAGTACCGAATTGCATTTAACTGCTACGAAAATCGGATTAGCCTCAAGTGAGCACTTTGCCAGGTTTCATGAAGAATATGTAATGACTTCACTCAAAGACTGTCCAGATGAATTTCGTAGGGTATTACTTTACGATAACGTTGTTCAGAGTTAACTTTAGTAATGGATTGTTTAATTTTGTTATCAATCTACTGATAGACTATGTTCGCAACACAGAGCGTGATATTCACTTCTATTTAACAAAAATAAAACAGGAAATGCTCTGAAACAGCGCCTTGAGTCTTCTCTGAAGTCGAAATAGGGAATAATATTGGACGAGAATATGTATTACCGGCATACAGAAGATCTGTAGGCTGCTGGTGTGGTCCGGAGGACATGCCACCCAGCGGAAGTACAAAGGCGGAGCCTTCAGAGTTTGAGAAGCCAAAACTGGTAAACAAACAATCTAGGCATTGAATAGCCCCCCTCACCTTTTAAGCGTCGTGTCCGGCGCCATCCCTGGTCAACCTCCCGCGTCAGCCATCACAATGTAGTCGGTGCCGTAAGGAGAGCGCATACTAAACAGCTGCATCCACCTTGACAATTCTACTGAATCTGGAATTTTGTGCTCTATGGGGACCGCATGTTCATCGTCAGGTGAAGGAGCACCAACAATAAAGTAGTGCTAAATGACAGACGAGGTTTAGCGTAGTCTCATGGGGATAAGGGTTTGAGTTAATTTACCTTTGCCACATTGTTCCAATTTTGTTTCTATCTAGTTGTATCTGTCTACTTGGATCATATCCAGCTAGTAGAGAGGTGGTGATATCTTTCTTTCACTTGGCTGACATCTTCACCGGCACCGCGGGGTGGTTTTGAAACAGGCTTTTTACGTTGGCTGAGGGCTACTATAGCTTCATTTGTAAATAGCTTTCTTGCAAATCACAGGACTGGAGTAGTTGCAAGAGGTGGGTGTTACTCTCATCCATTCTTTTGAGGGTAGTAACAGATGCTCCCATCCGTAGCATATGCCCTTCTTCTGCCACATTAAGACAGCATACAGGGATAGAAACCAGGATGGTTGTCCTTTGAAATCGGTTCACTTTCAGCTACCGCCAATGTAGTGCCTCGAGCCTTTCCTGATCTCAAAAGGGCCACTGGCAAGCCGAATACAAAATCCAAGTGTTGTATTATGCAATCGGAAATTTAACTCACGTTAATTCAGACGCAGTATTCAATGCGTCTTATCGTGGAAGCACTCCTGCATCATCATGAATTGGGCAATTTAGGTGGTGAAGAATTTGTTCGACAAAATACACTCCGTTCGCAAAAAGCCACTCTGCCACCTCATGCGACTCGCAAAGGAGCCACCAAACACCCACGTATTCTGATATCCAGTGCACTTTGGCCCCAATTTTGTTAGAATTCCCATATTTACGACAATTTTATGAAACATTTGATGTCAAAATTAGTTACTTCACTTTGAATGTATCCATAAGGTTAACCTCTCAACTAGTTAAGAGTACTTGAATTCCCATAGCTCTACACATCTAATCAAGTTTATCTTTGTAGAAACCAAACTTAAAAGCGCATTTCATCACTACAGTGATTATGTTTATAAAACCACAACTCGCAAACACTTATGGCAAGGGAAAGGAGTGGATTCATTCATTCATTCATTCGTTCTGACAACATTGAGGCAATTTTGATTGCTCCAAAGATACCCTTCATTTTGATGGGTAAAAAGGAGCGGTTCTTTTCACATCCAAAATTGCCTTAACCACACAATAATCCCCGTATTTTGGAAGGAAACTTGCAGTTCCTTCAAAGGATGTTTTTTTTGCTAGCTACAACACACTTGGCACTCCAGTCCTTCGTTGTGTGTATGTATGCATGTAAAGGCTTTGCCACCGTTCTCAAGTCTTTCGTCTCCCCTAGGCCTAATTGAAGGGTCTGCTCTTCCTTCTCCTCAGTGGTGGTGGTGCAAATCATATTGCCAACGCAAAAATTACACCTCTTTTTTTTTCAATATGAAATAAGTTAGCGAAAAAAACTGCCTATTTTCGGTGAAAGACGTTGGGAAGGCTCGTGCGACCGATATTTATGGAGTTACTATTTAAAGGCACATTTTAAGTGGAGAGGAAATATTTTTCAAGAAAAGTTTTCAAAAGTACAGTATTTTAGAGGCGATTAATCATATTCTCTTTATCTGGTAGCTGACATTTCAACCAAGGCGCTTGAACGGTGAGGATCCTGAACCGAAATTAAGTAACATAACGTTACATATGGTCATATTCTCTAAAAAAAGTGCCGATTATTTAAACCCTACGTTCATTCTTCCGAACATTGTGATTTCCATAGAACACGTTGATAAATGGATTAAAAAGCTAGTTCACTTTCATAGGACAAGGAAAGGCCTGCCTTGAAAGTCCACATAATTCCCGAATTTCCCATGTCACCGTCCCTCTATGGGTGCAAGAGAGAGGAAAACACGATGACATTACACTGTTTATGAAGCACAGTGGTTATTTTGGCGTTGAGTCGAAAGCCATTAAATGCTCGAAACCACCACAAGACCAGTGCTATTAAATAGTTTTTGGAACTATCAAATTATTGCCATTTTTGTTGACATCAGAGATTCCGCGATGCTCTCCCGAAACGTATCAGCCCTCACGATTGAGTGCACTCCTCCTCTTCTGGCATTGCGGAGCTAATCACCTACCGCATATAGTTTCACTTATTAAGAAATTCTTCCTGAGTAGGTGATCTTACTCTATGAATAAAAATTTATCAATATCTTCAAAAGTAAAGGCATTTAGGAGAAGAGAATCGCTGTTTTTACCCATAATTTCACTCCCCTCTAGTGTTCTGCTTAAATTTATGCTGTCCTCAGACCATGAAGATGACTCTGTACCTATTCTGTTGTTTGAGTCCCCTTCAGTCAATCAGTTGTCATGTGGCGATGAGGAGCGCTTGTCATACACATTTTTGAAAATTAGCTCAGATAGGACAGTCTGTCTTTCGAACGTGTGCTATGTTGGTGGCGAGCGTGTTATCTTGGCTTACGAAATTTTAGTTCTATGAGCCACCCAGAGGCAAAAAAGTTGACTGGAGTTGAAAAGAATCATGCTGTCGCGGCAATGGGTACTGAATGTGTTTGCACAACAAGTGGACCACACGAATACTAACGCTTGCCTAAGAAAATATTCCACCAAGACGGGAAATTGAACACAAACAGTAGTGTCGTAGCGAGAAATAAAGAACCACAATTTCAACCCCTTGAATTTTGGCTCTTTGCTGCTAATCTGGGAAAAGCGTCGATGCAGACCTCAAAGCTACCTTGTGCAATAATGCCTCTTTAAGTTTTAAAGGTGACTGTTAAGTTTAGGGCTATTTCTGCAGAGGCGGTCAGACAAAAGATCTCGTCAGCATTCTTCACCACAAGCTGAATGGAAGCGCAATGAAGTATCCTTAAATTGTAGCAGCCTTATAACTATGGTCATAAAAAGTGTAATCAGTTTTGCGAAGCCGCTTAGAATATTAAACTCTGACTAATCTCTAAGCCATTATGTACTTCCTCGGCCTGAAGTTAAGCAAACCAAGTTTGATCCAGTAACTTCGCTGTCATAAGTAGTACGTGGACTGCCTGAGATGGCTAGTAAGGGTATTGGCTGTACAAGTTCAGCTGGTAACGGGGTTAAAGAGCAACTGTTTAGACGAAATTCTTTCTGAACAAAGGACTCCTATCTCAGGATTCCTGTTCCCTTAGAAGTGCTTTGGGAGTGAACATCCTAAATTCTACTACTCTGTTAAGTCGGTAGCAAGCATCGCTCTGTCAGACTTCTATTAAGCTTAGACACCATTAAGTAGCCTTTTTGAGATTCCCATTTCATTTACAAATGTATCGCTTCCATTTACACTTTCGAACTACAAAATAGTCAAACAACAGGAATAAGGGAATCAGTCAATGCTACTCCTGAAGCTCACCCACTTTCATTCGAACTGTTTGTCTTTCCTAGGTCAACAATTTGTTTATTCGGTTGATTTAAAATTGGTCTAAGCTTGCTGTTTCCAGATGAAACGCTTAAAACATGCTAGGTGAAAATTTTGGCAAGTCTGGACGAAATATTGTTTCCTCTTCCAATGCTGTTGCCGTCACATCTGCGACTTCGTCAATTTGTCGCCCCTTCTAGTGGCCCACTCACAGTGTGTTCAGTCCAAAGATGGGACTGTGGGTAAACTTTAAATGGCCAATTGCTCCACATCGTAATTTTTGAACTGAAAGGCGTTTTAATTTCCTATTATATAATTCATCGCATCTGTTAGCGCAATTAATGTGCACTCTACCATTTATCGGCTGCCTTGATTCGTGGAATACCGATTCCGTTTCTAAATAAAGTTATGCAGAAAGTTGTTCTGTTGCGACTAGATCTGCGCGGAGCTTTGCTATAACAAAAAGGAGTTATGCACTGTGTTTGCCTTTTTTCAAAAAAAATGAAGCAACGTTTTTCTTCCACTCAGCAATTCCCACTCTTAAAAAGCCTTATCTGACTTCTTTTGCTACATGTTAGAATTAAAAGAAATACCATTCTTATCCAAGTCTACAAAACAAAGACTACTTTGTAAGAGTAAAGAAACATTCTTATTCTTCTGCATAACCCTCTTCTACATTGATACACTCATCATAGGCCTGTCCTAGGGCAGCCAGCCTGTCCAGATAACCAGAGAACGTGTTCATCCTTTCCACAGAATGAACTGTATCACATGGAATGCTAGAGCGACAAGTCATACGTCCTTTAAACGTAAAAATAAGATGAATGCTACATGAGAATGAAAATTGAAGCTATGGGTGGCTGTTGAGATCACAACAACTATGAAGGGCTCGTCACCGACACAGGAGTATGGCCATTTTTAAATGTCTACGCCATTTTGATTGGTCCAAAACTGCAAAATTTGTAATTAAAATCTTTTGGGGCTTTGGTCAACATAAAAACTTTATTCATCATAACACTCTGCTAACACGTAATCACTACTCCTGTGGCCTGTCCTCCTGATTAAATGGGGGTGGACAGACCCACTGCATGTGCGTCGACGTTTGGTGACAGGAGGCGCTCATCGCTTACTATTGTTTTCCTTTGCATAGCCGTAAAATCATATTGCCCAGTCTGAACTATGTGCTTCTCACAATAAGTATTGTGCGGTGTAAAGCTTGCACCTCCATTCATGGGCATGAAATTGTACAAATCCGATGGTTAGAAGGTTGCCCCAATTGGCTACCCGCGACGTCAAATCCCGGTCGCAGGTGTGACTCTCGCTCCGGTGACACGTAGCAAGGTCCAACTAAATGGCGCTGAATACCCACAAGCTGGGGATCTGTCCGTTCACCAATTGGGTGCTAATGCTTGTCTATCTTACTTCCACGACACCATGTGAATGAAAGCCATGTGATGGGCTACGCTTATTTGTTGGTGTTTTAAGTGAGCTCCCTTTAATGTACAAATAGCAATTAGAGCAAGTGCACTTGCACCAGTCTGATAATACAATTTAAGCTCACAACCTCTCATCCTTTAACGGCATTTGAGTTACCTGATCTCGGTTGTCTCTCCGTCTGTTTCACTTTCAAATGTAGCAAAAATGTTGACATTTATCTCGAATTAATTTGACTCGACTTAGCCTGGAACTTGCTGCCGATGGGAGCGATTTCAAGCTATCGTTGAATCAAAGATGATGTGTTTTTACCATTTTCTCGCTGGATAGCAGCTCAACGTTTCAAGATCGTGAGAACCCTGAAGTGCACATTTTCTCTCACATTTAAGTGTAGAGGTTTGGCTGCAACTCTTTACGGAAATTGTAGCTGTCACTTTGTCAACATCCATGGATTACAATGCTAGCATATTGACATCTTTGAATTAGCTTTTGCAGATTATCATTGTATCTAAACTGAGGAAACATATGAGTGCATTATTGGTTGCTTGTATTTACCAAGCGCCTACACCATTGTTTCTGCCACCTTTGTCATCGTTCACAACGGTGCTCTACTTTACAAAGAAGGTCTTGCTTGAGAAGTGTCAACATTCTTTGATTATTTGCTGCAAACACTGTTCACTTATGTATTTTACTCCTTAACAGTTTTTTTGGTAACTTTCTGGCAGATAGAGGGCTTGATTCATGTAGATTTAATATTGTTAGTGGGGTGCTCCACGCACGTGTGTATCACTCTGAGACTTTCAGAAGACCTGAAGCTACTGGGATGCCTGAAGGTCTATGCCGTCCAGCGGAAGTACAGTAGCCAAAGCGCAAGTTCTCAAAGTATTACACTTTATGCACATGGAAATGGCTTAATTGAGAAGCTGCTTGTACCACAGCTAAGATGCGAAATTGAGAGCAGGGCATCCTTCAAAAGAATTGTTACACAATGTTCTAAGGATGTAATATAATGACATTCGTCAAACACCCCACTTAATGTCCCTGTCATTTGAAGCTACTTTCACGCTTATCTTCCGCAGGAGTTAAGCCAAACCATAATGGTGAGACTCGTAAGCAGACTTTTGGGCAAATTTTGGCAGACGTTTTAATAAATATCACCGTGTACGTCACTAGGACCTAGTGAGTCTACGATACGATCAGTACAAGGGCTTTTATGGTTCAATTTAGTAATTGCATCAGTGTCCACTCCAGCAGTATTCTCACTTTATTTCATACACACAGAGTGCCCAGCTACTTATTTGACTCTCAAAACAATGAATTGCAACAAATAAGTTGCAAAGCCTTGAGAGGGGATAATTTGCTTAGAAATTTAGAAAAAGCTTCATATTTATAATGGAATAAGGTGATAACCTTGGTGAAAACAAATATTTTACAATAATGGGGTAACAATTTTGTTAAATGGGAAACTTATTTTCCCAAAGAGAAACTAATCATATTATCATGACTTCAAAATGACTGATGATAATGTAGCGAGCCGAGACCTTTCTGAAGACGAAAGAAAACAAAACTCGGGCAGAGTAGGTTTTATCAACCTACAGAAGGGCATGAGGCTGCCGGCCTAGCCCAGAGGCTAGGCTGCCCGGAGGAGGTACAATGAAAAAGCCTCAGGTGGCCTGCTACCGCGGCCAAAAGTTTAAAAATTGCGGAAACTCTTCATAGAGCGTCAGATTTTAAGACATTCCTGGACTACATATTCTCCTCAAATATTCAACGACGTCTTTGGACCCATAAGAACATAAAAAAACAACTTAATAATTGCCAAATTTTGCATGGATTGAAGTCCTGTGGGGAGGTAAGTTTGTTTGTATGCCCATGGCATGTCAAAAATCGCCTGGCAGTGGACTCGTTTTGCACAACTTCATGGTAACTTTTTAAGACTTAGATCATCTCTAAGCAGGCGTATAATTAGAACCGCTGGTGGAATATTTCTGTTGCAAATTAGTATGTTTTCATTTCTTTGTAGAACCTTCATAGAAGGTTGCCCATGCTTTAAGCTTGAACGGTGTTTCAAAGCTCATGCAAACATTTCAATGCTTTAAAATCACACTCGTCCTCTATGGTGGTGTGCGTCTTTAAATCTGAGACACCTTTAAATGCTTTTTAAAAAATAGCACCAATTAACACATATTTCATTGGTATTTTACCTTTGAGTAATTTCAGCACTTGGAACTGATTACGAATTCACTCGCATTACTCTCCATAGGTGCTCAATTACTGCCCGAAGGACATGAAGGCAGATTTGTGCATCCACCTGAACCGGATGGTCTTTAATGAGCATCCAGCCTTTCGTCTAGCCTCCGACGGATGTCTGCGTTCATTGGCAGTCAATTTCAACACTCTTCACACCGCTCCCGGCGATTTGATTTTCCACCAAGGCGAAAGCATCGACCAACTCTGCTTCGTTGTCACAGGGTCTTTGGAGGTCATTCAGGACGACGAAATCGTTGCCATTCTTGGTTGGTGACTCTTTAATCCTGCCCTGAGTTTTCATTATCCACTCATGGGGCTATGTGCAAGAATTTTGGCATTCTTTTTTCAAAAGATGAAGAGTTGAATACAAAACGCTAAAGAAATTTCTTAACCCTCATGAATAGCGGATCAGTGAACCACTGAAAGAAAGCTGAGTTTGTCAATATTTTCATGCCTTTTCTCACAATGTTGCACAATTTTTTGAAGCCATTGTTCCGCCCAGAGTAGCCATAGCAAATTTTGCATAAGCTTTAAGTATAGTCGCCTTTTCATGGTGACTGGGAGAATGAAGTTGTAAATATTTCATGCTAAATAGTTGGTGAAACCTCACTTCCTCTTCCTTATCGTTGCCCTATTAAACATTAACAAGGCTAATTAAACAAACTGCTAAAAGTACAGTGCACCCGTAAAGTTCGCTGTACAAATTGAAGTTATAAAATTGTAAATGGGTGAAATAACGACACAAGCACCCATTCTCTTAATAGTACTTGGGTATTAGCTGGGAAACTTTCCAAAAGGCTATGCATTACTCCTGATTGTTCTATCTGCTCCAAGGAGGAAAGAGGAAATATCATAGAGGTAAGTCGTAGCATGCCGTAGTTCTTTGGGCTGTGGAGTTTTGAACCTACGTAACTGAAGTATTAATGGGGATTTTAAGGAGAATCTGACCACCTCGTTAAAGTAGTTTACTCTTTCTCATAACTATTGGTAAGCATTCTATCAAAAGAGCGCTGAACCTCTTGTACTGGTTTACCATTGCAAATTCACCTACAACTTTGGTAAATGAGACCAACTGCTATTCTGGCTGATATAAATGGAAGTACTCTAGTGAAACGGTGACATCTGTATTTTGAGATATACACTTGGAAATGACATGATAAAATCAAAGCTGCCACTAATTCCGCTGGGTTGGATTTTGCTGCATTGAAATAGGCGAACTGTGACTTCATGGCAGTTACGGTTTTATTGCATAACGTGACACAGGGAACCACCCTGTTACGGGGGAGGAGAGCCCTCCTCCTTGTTACAAAGCGTTGAGAACAGTCACGGAAATGGCATTCAGTGCATTTGACACTTGAAGCATCATCTGATCCTGTTTATGCAAAAGGATTGCAATTTTTGGCTTGTTTTCAAGTCCCGTCCTGTATCTATCAGACCTTCCGAAAGGCAAAATCACCAAACTATGACGTCCTAATTGCATTTGTATGTGGTGTAACACATAGGCGGCTATACATAGCCCTTAATTCGGTTTAAAAGAGCTTGGGAGGCTAAAAAGGCAGATGACATTGCCAGCCATGAGCGACCGAGATGCAAGTCGCTGCGTGGCAAATGCTGATGGGCCATAAAACAGTATGCTCTTATCATAACGTCATCACAGCTTTCCCCATAAGTTGTGCCTGATTTCTTTCACATTATCTTCTAACTTACCATGAGGTGATTGTAACTTCATTTGGAAGGGAGAGAAATGCGAATTGGGTTAAACTGGGTTGTCAACTAGGAATCCGAAAAAAAGCCTCCAGTGTCTGCATGCACTAATGCAACGTGTATTTTCTCCTACGAATGAACCTGCCGACCGCAAATGGGATCATTCAACAATGTCCTTTGCAATTCGAATTCCCACTGCAGCAAAATGATCGTGAAGGCTGCTATTCAGGTCTGTCCTGGTTATACAACTCCTCTGCCTGCTACCTCTGCCAAATCGGTCTAATTTTAGCAATCTTCACCACTTTACTATTTGATCGCCTGGAGTCGTGGGGACCAGTAAAATAAGGGAAGTTATGTTACCTACCTCTCGTAAATTCTATGAATGCTCTTTCTACTCCGGCATCACTGTAAGTCTTCTAGCCGCCGAAAAGACATTTGTTCCGGCACTCTCTTTTAGCTAGAGTTTCATTCCTGGATCAACGAAAACGCTTACCTGTGGTTTATCAATGACAAGAAGAGAACACTTCTATTTTGCATCCTGTCGACACGAAATACGCTATTTCAAGGTTTCATGAGGGAGCAGTCTAATCCCATCGCAGTGGCTGGTTTATTCCATGAACTGATTTGTGGACTCTGTAAAACCCTCCACTCGTCCTCCTCAAATAGCTGTTCCTAAATCAAGCAAATTTCCCCACAAAAAGACGTGTTAAGTCTCCCAATCAAGTGATTATGACCTTTACAGCAACATAACATGCTACCCGGGGAGAGAGCCGTTTGCACTGGCAAACTCACCGCGCCATAGGCTCGCTGTTTTAGTAGTTGGGCTTCTAAACAACTTTAATGGAGTTTTTAGTATGGTCCTTCAACCCATACCGCCGAACCAATACGGCCGTAAGGGAACAGACGATCAAATCCGTTTCGGATTATAAACCACGGAACAAAATAAGTGGGCAGCATTTGTATCTCTCAATTTAACGTATTTAGATTGCTTAACTTTAAACTCTCTTATGCTCCTGAATTAAATATGGACGCCATGCTTGAAAAAATAAGTCAATCGTTAGTAGAAGGTACACAAAGCCGAGGAAAAATAGGCGTGAAATTCATGATTGAGCTACAAAGTTCTCTGCAACGTTATATTGATCAAGTATGTTTTTTTGGTGTTTGTCAGGTAGAGGAGATGTCTTTGGAGAGCCGTTCTGGAAGGACCCAAGCAGAATGAGTCACTCCTCGGCCACGGTTCGCGCCCTCACCTACTGCGATCTGCATTACATAAAAAAAGACCGCCTTCTGCACGTTCTTGACTTCTACACGGCTTTTGCCAACAGCTTCGCCCGAAATCTAGTCCTCTCTTACGATCTGAAGACACGAGTAAGTGTGGCTAGACCAAAGGAATTTTGATGTGGTCTCCAACACGCAACGTCTCAATCGGTTCACATGGCTGGCATAACATTAACTTCCATTTGAACTTTTGACTGAGCCAAATGCATTTTAGGAAACCAAAGTAGACGTTTCTCTTCATGTCAAGGAGATCCTCCATTAATTTATCTGCCTGGAATACTATTTATGACACTGAGTTATCCATGTCACCTATTTGTGACTCCAGACTCGGACAAGGTAATCGATGGCCAATTTCTCGTAGTAAGCATGTTAGTTGTAACTCATGGGCTTACAAAAAAAGATTCATGTACGGAAGTTTGCTTTCAGTCCTTTGTGGTATCTTGCCTTATCACTCAGTTTCACGCAAATGAATACTTGGGCTATTAGCGTTTGCATTCTGTGTTCACATAAAAATAGGGATACAGTGTTTCAAAGAGATGCTCTTTGGAGAAATTTGGTAAGATTTATAATCAGTTTTACAAACCTCCAATAAGCATTTTCGATCTTACCTTTTTACTCCTTATGCAATTTATGGGGTAACAAAAATAAGTTCAGGTGAAATGCCTCATTGGAAACTTCCACACAGGATTTCGATCTGCTTTTATTGAAGCTCTTGGGAATATGTTCTCTAGCATTAGTTGGGTCTTGTTACGCCAAGTACAGAGTTCCTTCTAATTTTATCAACCTCTGTATTTTCAAGACAAAAAATGCAGGTTATAATGGATTCACAATTTTTATTGGCAAGGGTTACTGGTGAAAAAGCTAATTCCTTTTTCCTTAATTTAAACATTCAGTTGATATTTCGAAAACTGGAGGATGTTCGGAGGGAACGTGAACTGGCAGAGCACAGGACCAGTGAGAACTATCTCTCCGAGCTGACAGCAGATCATCCCGTGCGGCGGATGATCCACCGTTTCCGCAAAATCGGCACTGCAAACGCGAATGCGGCGGCAGTGGCGGCTGCCACCTCAACTACCGGAGGCGGTAGCGCTGGCGGAGGTAGCAGAAGCGGAGGCGGAGAGGGTGGTGATGGCAGCGGAGGAAGTGATGAACGCTCCAGCCTCGTTCCCGGTGTTGTGGTTGCCTCACAAAGGAGAAAATCCATAGGAGGCCTTGAACCCGCTGATTCAGCACCCGAATCCAGTCCCGCTAACCCTGCCAGTATGTGGGCTCGTCTGAAGCCTGGTGGGAGCGTAGCAAATAGTGGAGCAGGCGGCGGTGGTGGAGGAGGTGAAAAAAGTGAAGCACCCGGTGAAACTCAGTCGGAAAATCTAACTCACGTCAATCCACCAACGGTGACGAATAAACCATCACTGTCAACTACAGGTCTCCAAATGAAGCGCACCCTCCAGTCGCAAACAATTGTTGAGGAGGATGAATCAGTTTCAGGGAAGGCACCTAAAGCAGAGGTATTATCACCTGTGATTGAAAAGAAAATACAATCCGTACTGGAAGCAATTAGTTCAATGCGGTCGTCAGTGGTTGACGAAATAACGGCGGTGAATCGGAGGATTGATATGATAGACGACCATCTGTTGAAGCTCTACGAAGCTGTTGGAAAGGTGATTGAGAACCAAAAGACACGAACCCGTCAGCCTAGTGAATCGGACGGAGCCGAGTCTGTTTCTAGTATCCTGCGACTCTTTCGTAAGGGAAGTCCTCCCACTAAGGCTCGCGTAATGCGGAAGACCCATTCCAACTTTGTTGAAATGCAACACCTCCCTTCTTCCCATAGCAAATCCTCGGCTGTGGCATTGGGAATTTCAAAGAAGGGGAGGGGAGTTAAGTCCTCGAAAGTTGGTCCCACAGTGACGGAGACAGAGCTAATTCAGACACGTATGGACGACCCTTTGGTGTTTTATGACAGATGCGCCGATGATAGAACCTCGGGGTACTTTCGAACTACAAAAGCCAACCATTCTACACATCGATCACCTTCGTATGGGGGTAGTCGTTTTAACAGTCGATCGCCAGTCCCGTCCAGAGGTTATGAAATGCTCCTCGGTTCAGGAGATGGTCTCTCCTCGCTCAGCACGTTGGGTGGTGACGACCTAGATGAGGAGATGGCTTTTCAGACGCGAGCACAGTCAACACCAGTGCCCTTACAATCACAACACCCTCTGTCACAGCCACCGCCATCAAGGCGTTCCAACGGTGGCAAATCTCCCCACACACAAGAGTCTTCTTCACGGAATAGTGACTCCAAACGTGACACCGTGGTTCGCAGCTCCGCAAGCAAAGGTACCTGTACGGAGTATGGGAAGATATCTCTGCTTTAATGGACCTCACCTTTAATCCATCCTCAATTTTTTATGTACTTTTTAAGTGATCTCGTGTGTTAGTGCACAATGTATAATGACCAATTTACACCTGAGCTCGGATGTTCTGCTATTCGGCTGGGAAACGTGGTAATTTTGTGAGCAGAGATGAGGCAGCATGATGCCTTGGAGTGCTCAGTGGACGACACTATGACTTGTGCGCTTCTGAACTAATTGGATTTGGGAAGTCCCGCATCGACGCAAGGTGTCATGGAGGGCAAATTCAAGGCACAAATGCAGTATTTGTAAGCAAGCATTCCAACAATATTATTTTTTCCTCCCGCATAAAATAAAAAATGAACATTTCAAAAACCACGGGGGCAATTTTGAGCGTGTGGAGCAACAACGGAATTATGTAAATCCGTCTAATAACCAAGAGCGCGATATAAATTTGACGTCTAAGTGTTTCAAATGGGAAAAATACCAAAGTTCTTGGTGATTTTACATAATGCCTTCATTTTGTTCACTTGACGCCTTCAGCTCGGAGGTGGGGGATGAGTGTAGGCACCTCGACCAAACGTAAATCCGAGATTTTTATCCGTTCAACCTTATTTGGAGCCAGTAATCACTTGTGCTGCAAAGTTGTTTAAGAAAACTTTTCTCCTTTACATGTCATCCATCGTTTTAAGCGCTAATCGTTCAGAATTCAATTTAAGCTGTCTTGCAAAATAAAGTGTCAGTTGTCGGAGATTTGTGAACTGTTGTGACAAGTTTTTATTTGACCTTGAGTTTTGGGAACGGACGACGTGGGAGCTTCGCCATTGTGCCTCCATCGGATGGTTCGGTCTCCAATCCATACTATTAGCTCCAGGTCCGCCTGTACATCGACAATACATGTTCCCTCCTCGTCTTGTACCTTCTTTCTTCCTCAGAGAAGCCTCGAGATGTTGCAGTTACTTACGAACGCTTAAGTAAAAAGAAATATACACCTAATTGTATGCAATGTGCCACAATGAAAGAGGAAAAATAGTCGCAAAATAATTTGTGCAAAGGACACACTTTTTTAGCGAGAGAGAAACGCATTGTAGTACTTCAGTTGTTCAAACGATCGGTTTCGGCTTTGGTCACTGAGGTGGTCACATTGCCCTAGCTGGGTGGGCTGGCCTCTGGGCCATTCCAACAGCTCCGTTCCATCTGTTTGTTGAATATATGCATTCTGCCCTGGTATTATGCCTTCCTTTTTCGCCATGGAAGTCTCGGTACGCTACACGTATGATCCCATGATCGTCTGCTCCGTATAATCCATAAACTTCAAATCAACAAAAAATTGAGCGGTGAAATTTTGCTGCATAGCAATTTACATGTGACTCGAAGTCCCTGAAAATCACACAAAACCTAGAAACAAGTGCTTGAACGTTTGCGTCTTAAAATGAAATAAAAGCTAATTATAAAATTGGAGGAAATGTGATGCCACCGTTCTGTTAAACAGATCGATGTAGTTTGATTTAAGGACATCGCCAATGTGCTAAAGACTAGTCACTGGAAAATAAAATAGTGTAATTATTTTAATGGCCGGAATACTCTGCTGTTCATTTGACTCCTGGCTTTGGTTACGGACACTTGGTTGGCAGTTTTGCCCTCACCGACCTAAATGGACTCTGAGCTATACCAGCAATCCCAATCCCCTTTTGCTCACAGAATACGTATATTCTGCTTGAGTGTTATGCGTTCTTTTGTCTCTAGAGAAGACCTTGAGTGCTACAGCAGGCCTAAGAACTTGAGCATCTATCCTCCAACATTTATTACAAGTCAATTTTACATTCCTTTACACAAAAATACCATGCTCGGTTATAAGTGCAAAATGTTCCTGCCCATATCACAATTTAGTTTTTTGTGCATTAGGAAGCATCAAAGAACAACTGATTAATTTTTTTTCTTGCAGCAAAGAAAGAGTTAGGTTTTGATGAATTTGAAAAAGTTTTTCAATGCGTATTCTCTGCTGCAAGTCTCTGCATCCTTAAAACGCTTTTATTACCCAAGCAAGTACATTCTGGAAGCAAAGGAACCAGAGGCTGCTGGCATGGCCCGAAGGCCAGCCAATCGGTTAATGCAATGTGGCCACCCAGGTGACCGGAACCGGCAGTCCGAACAAACAAAGTATGCAAAAACTGCCCGTTCGCAGCATGCATTATTATTATTAACATTGACCCGCATATTTTGCAAATACCTAACATCACTATTCTCATATTTACCTTAAAACCACGTGTTGATAAATAGTCGATTTTTTGCGCTTAAATCCGATACATTTCAAATCATGAAATAGACGTCATGGGCACCAATCTCTGCAATACAAAGCTTCAAAGTTTAGCATGAGTTTTACTTTATTCGAAACTACAATAATGAGCACTGATGCCATGAGCCTTCTCCGAAATGATTTAATATTTAGTTGCATACGTATGTACGTAGTGCCATAGATCTTCACCTAAGGCCCCTTTGATCAATCAAGATATCATGAAAAAGCGTATATTAATATGCTAGAAGAAGCCTGGGAGGATGTAGTTTGGATACAATGCACCAATGAGAGCGTAATTTGCCGAGACTGAGGTGCTTGTGTAATACCTTACCTGTTTTGACTGCAGGTTTCGGCTTAGGTTTCGGTCGCTTAGGAGCCCATATTGCCCTAGCCGGGTGGGCTGGCTTCCAAGCCATAATAGCATCCCTGTCCCTCTGTATTATTAATACATGTATTCTGCCTTAGTATTGTGCCTTCTTTTGCATTCAAGGGGATCTGGGGACGCTAAAGCTTGCGGCCAAACCAATGTAAATGCTGTAGCGTTTCGAGACTTTCTTTAAGGTAAAAAAATGCATAGTACTAGGGCAGAATATATGTTCTGGAAACATAGGGATTGGGAGCTGTTGACACGGCCCGGGGGCCGGCCAACCGGCTAGTACAATATAGCCACCCGAGTGACCGAAACTGGTATTTTATCAGAATCTATTTACATTGCGACGCAGCAAATCAAGCACAACTATTCAAACTTTTAAAAGTCGCCTTAATGAGTCTACATTTTTTAACTTTGAAATTACAATCAAGACGGAAATGTGCAAAATAGGTCATGCGTGATTTCATAAGCAAGATCCAAAGCCTACAAACAAATTGAGCGACTTGTAGAATGCAAAGCAAAGGCACAATAACTGACATTACAAACTGCAATTATATCTAATATAGATCACATTTGAGAGCTTTTGTTTTATTGGATATTCTAGGTCATTACTGGCATTCCTGTAATCGCGCTTCATTTGACGTGCCATTGACGGTTGAGTCGCTGTTCGGAATGTCCGGCAAGTCGCAGTTAACGAGAGAGTCCACGATAGCGATTACAGCAAAGGTAATTTAGTCATGGTTTTCGTGTGTTGCTCTTTTTTATTGCCTCCTAGTAGCTCATTTTTCACGCGTCTTGCAGCCATCCACCATATTCTTACCAATGTAGCAAATGACATCTAATTCACTTTGAACTGACATAGTTTGTCCATTAGTGGAAGCACAAGTTATGGTGATTTAGGGCATCGATAATAGATTTTTACGCCTAGCATCTAAACATTCGTATTTGTTTGTAGGTATGCATTTTGATGCGTAGTGGGGTTTGAAATGAACCCGTTCTTCATGGAAGTAATTTTATTTTTAAACTTTGACAATGCAGTTTTGCGCAAGTTTTGTGGCGCGTTATGTCATATTAGTGTTTTGGTGCGCCGTACCTCTATCTTCCTGCTAATTTCTGGAACTTGGGAACCATCAATAGTTGTTTCTTACTTTTTTGGTACACATCCAGTCTTTTTGGTGATGTAGGCAGTCGTATTTGTTTCACGGCAACTTCTTTCACCTGATACTAATTTTGTCATGTTCCTTTTCAAGTACTTTGTCCTGATTGTCCTTATTTTTTGGAATGCTACTTGAGCTAGAATGCAGTTTCAGTATGCTTAGAGACTGTTCTGCCAATGCCTGGATCTTCGACAATTTGCACTAACTAGTTCTTTCTAGTATACGCCTCATCAGCTGTTTCATTTCCAATGTCTGACTTGACTGTAGTTCCTTGCCATTCGGATTGAAACGTACACCTGTTTTTGGCCTACTTGAGTGGCTTAGATTTTGCTTGCTAATGCCTTTACGGCCCGAATTCACAAATAGTAAGTCACTTTAGCTGGGCTATTGATTGGTTTTCGTTTTATAATGCCTCAGGTGGAATCGCCTTGTCTTTTATTGGTAGTCAATGTTTTACCATACTTGGTGCATTGCTGTCGGAAACTGTGACTAACCCCAGCACTTCAAGACGTGATTTCGTGCACGCCTGTATTTCCTTCCTTCGACACATGCACTTTATCTATCATTAGAGCGTTTTCATTTCTGATCGTTTCTTCGGTTCTCGTTTGAGCGTGACAACGCCTTCTACCGTTATACGGATTCAATTCAAGCATTGATTTTACTGACGCAACAGGCACAGAAATCTGGATAGTCTGCTTGCTCGCCAAACCTGAGGTACTATTACGGTAGAAAAAAGTGGGGAGGTCAGACAAGAACTGCAAGAACAAGCTCTCTCTCTCTAAGAGATGTTTGGAAAGCCGGAAAGCGTATCCTATTTAAACGAGAGCAAAAGCTAATCACCTTAGAAAACCTTATTGATTTCACGACACTTTGATCGATGTGAACATATTCCGTTGATTTGGATGGACTTGAACACCAAGCGCGGCATTTGGGATGCATCTACCGTAGAAGACTAATAATGGTCTTCATCTTGTTGTCCTTATGTTAAGGCTGGCAAAGAGTTTCTCGGTGATGAGAAGCTAGGGGATACGCGTCTGAACACGCAGACCAAACGGGCTGCCAGGAAAGCCACCTTACGGAAGGGGCAGTCAATCAAACGAACAATCGAAGAAGGTGGGTGCAGCTCCGTTTCCTTTTCCATTTGCATTCGTATTTTTTGGTCCGCTCGCTGGAAAGGCAAAAACCTTCACTGACATTACCCATTAATTGAATTAAACCATTAAATTTTGCCTCTAAGACAATGTGAACTTGCTTAACTCCCGACTGTCTTTACTATAGGATGGCTTTTGGAGGTGAGTAGGTCTGGAAAGGCTTGGATAAAGTGGACTAAAGACTAATCTGCTTCTAAAATTCAGCCAAACTGCTGTTGGGCAGCAGCGCTGGTCTAGCAGACGTGAACTCGGCCCGCCAGTTGCGTAAGCATCCTGCTCCGACCCTTCTCCCAACTCCACGACGTGTGAATAAGAAGGGTGCTGGTCGGCCATCGAAGAAGGCGAAGGCAGAGACTCCCACTGCCACTGCCACTACCACTGCTGCTCCCACCAGTGCCTCTGCGGACAGCACCGCCACTGCATCCACTTAGAACCACTTTTTTCGGTTGCGTTTCTCCCTTTGTTGTTTCGGTATGCATACTCGCCTCACTGTATTTTATTCATTTATTCCATCATCCTTAATGCGGCTGTTTTTCTTACCAATTTTCTTGGGTGGTTACTTTACCCCCCTCATACACTTACTACATCACTGTTGGCGTTCTCCCGTACTTTGAATTATCGAATTGAAGAGGGGAGTGCGAAGTACCACTAGGCGTTCTTCAGTTTCCATGATTAGGACTTTTAATCTTTTGGGAATCAGGTTGTAATTAAAAGATTGGATTCATCGCCACCATTCTGTGGTTCTTTGAGAATCCCTGTACCATTTTAGCAGCAACCGAAAACAGAGATGGGATTGATTCTGGCAGATTGCACTTAAGTCTTCCAAAAAATTTGCAGGGATTGTCCATTTCAGTATCTGGCTTCGACGCAGTTCGGTGTGTAGCTCCTGTGAAAGACTAGTCGGAATACTAGCTTTTGGGACAGAAACGCTGACATAGTGTGTCCACTCATAATTACCTCTACCTGCAGCGGTGAAGCGAAGGAGAATGTCTTGGTGGTTTGGTCCACAATTTCACCAGTTCAGTCTCATGTCGCTCCCACTCCTACCGTACACTGGAAACAGACATTCCACGCCGTTACGCCTCTATGGATGATGCGGACGCCACGTTAATACACTCAGTCTGTAAGCCTAATCACTTGAAATCGTGTGCAAAAATTTGGGGATTGTATTATGGTTAGAAATGTAAGCGATGTGTAATAGGGTAGATAAATGACGAGAGGAGACCTAAGGGAAGAGAGAGAGCAAGAGGGTTAAAGGGACAGCACACTCCGGACACAGGGCGAAGACAGTTCTTCACTGGGGAAATATTATTGCTCAACTCGGGTTCGAGTTGTACCAAAACTCCATCTAAAGTAGTAAAAGAAAAATATCAACTGAATAAGCGCATGGGTTTGAAATCACGAATTCAATACCGAATGCAACTTTTGCACTCCAGATGGTGGCTAGTCCCTCAAACAATAGTGCTCCAGAGTGGATGGATCTGTTCCAACTTCATTCAGTGCACCCCACTTTTCTGAACCACAGAAACTAATAAAATTACTTTGTAGTTTGCTGCAAGTCATCTGCATCAATCGTGTACGAACATGCAGGTTGAAAATTGTGATGAGTGTTTACGTTATTAGAACCAGTTCAATATACCTCTACTTGCCACCATAATCATTGCAATTAAGGCGACTGGCCCCCCAAAGCCTAAAACTAGTAGCAAGCGGGGTAATCATGTACAAATGACAACTAGTGTAAACTACGGGCGCGTTTAGGTGGCGAAGGTTACCTTCCTCAACAGAAACATTATAACACGCCTATATTGTCACGTGATCGGAGGTGAGTCGGCGTGATCAACTTTGGCACATGTGGCGGTGATAAAACGAACCACTTTCGTTGTGCCCACTGAAAATGAGAGCTTTATTACCAGTATTTAGATGGGTTTTTCCATATTATTATGAGCCTTTTCTGTTCTGCCCAAAAACATTATCTCTGATTTAAAGCAAAAATAAGAGCATAGATTACAAAATTATTTACACCGAGACGAGATTTTATATTTACAGGGCAAAAGAATTGCCCATCCTTTTTGGCATACTTTCACGTCACTTTATTTATTCATTCCAACGTTAAACCAATACTTGAGAAGCTTAAAAAAAGGCTTGCCATTAAGAGTGAAGCATTGAGGAACACCCTGCCTGGCTTTTCATCGGCGTCCGTACCCACAGAAAGATTTACCTAGTGTACGATTGGGTGGCCGTTTCACGTGAAGAGTGTTCACAGGAGTGACTGCCGGAATCGTCAGTGCTACTGACGTACGGCCGCCCTTGAACCGTTCACATCACTCGAATGTCTCGCTGGTGAGTGACTGACCACTTAATTATCGTGTACATACATCCACCATTTCTGTCATATGTCATCCGGACCAAAGACGTCTCGATCGCTTCATGGCATATACACTGACCAATGGAAATGGGAAACACTCGTTACTTACTACTGGGTGTGTGAGCAACAAGACAGCATTCTTTCCGTATGTGCGAAAATGAAATTGCCCAATTGTCATAAATACCCCCACTCTGATAGAAAAAATGACAAGGAGCAAGGCCTGACTGAAGAAACTGACCAGTGGAGCTCTAGGACGCAACAGAATTATGTCCACCCAGAATGCTCGCCAGTTCGGAGCCCCACAAGCTGAGGAGTTCTTCTGAGAGTTCACTATCTCCACCGCTAGAAGGTGGTGGTGGTGACACTAGCGACGAAGAGATTGTTTCCACTGATGTTTCTGCTGAAATAGAGTAAAAGTGCAGTCCGGAAGCGTCGTCTCCATCGACAAGTCTTCTATTGACTCTAGATTAGCAATTTAAGGTATTTTTTCCTCTAGAAAACTTCAAAATCTTTACGCACTGGAAGTGAAAAGTACGAATGAAGAAAGATGAGGGCTCCTTTTTACGATTATTTACCGTTTAAGAGAGGTTCTAATCAAAATCCGAAAAGATGAGAGTTAGGAACCAACCCTCAAAAGACGGAGGCGTCTTTCTTTGGAGGCCTTCAGGCTGGGCTGGGGGTACGAACGTGTAATCCGTTGCAGTAGGAGTGACTACGGAGGGTGAGATTTCAGTCTCGGAGGCCAGCGAATTAGTAATTGGGTCAACTACACGCTCGCGTGCTGAGTATGAGCTTAACCTGGCTGCATCAACAGTCCTTTCTGTAACATTCACATTGGTTCGATCTCTAAGGCTTTGAAAGGAGAAGAAAGCATGAAAACTGCTGAGAAACAAGGGCAAAACATGCGAGCGCCTGGTAATTTCAGTTAATTTAGACAAGGTCAGTGGGTTAATGTCAGCAAAAGAGGGGTGCGAGGAGATTTCTAGTCTCTCCAATCCACAAAACTATGAGAAAGTATTCAGAAAAGTGAGTGTGGTTGCGGTTGGAGTAAATCGAATATATGTTATCGGAGAAACCGAGAGATTATCTGGTCAAGGAGCTGTCAAGAGCAGCTGGTTGTAAAAGTGGAGGACATGCTGATTGCGATGATGGAAATTAAACATGTACTTTTACCGACAGGGAGAATGGCTCGGTTCCCTCTTTAGCAAAAAATCAGAAGTCCAATTCTTGCTGAAAGCTCTAGAAATCAGCAATTACAATCGGAACCTAGGAAGGTAAATCGCATCATGATGCATAGTACATTTTCCCCTAGATGAGATGGTAGGATTCAAATGACAGAAACCAAAAAGCCAATTTCACGTGTTGTTTACGAACCTATGAGAGTCCTACCAGGCTCCTACTCGGCTCAGAATGTAAAAGTTTTCCTCCCCAATGTGAAGAAATAGGTTAGATTACATAAATATAACCTCAACGACAAGAGTTCCTTGCATTCTGCACGCAGCATTAGAATGTCATGATGCTCATAAAAAACGAAGTTTACTGGTGAACTGATTGCAATTTTTTTAGATATCAGAGCGGTTTTTTTGGCATTGGTGAAACCAAAGTAAGCGAACGAATAGACCAAGACCGGCAAGTGGTAGCTTGCGGTGTGGAATGAAAGGGGAAGGGCCAAGCTGGGTTGGGTTGGAGACGATCGTGAGGCATGCGTACATGCCCATACGCAGGTTAGTGGCACGTGCAGGCAGAAAACAAGCACAGACGAGAAATGGCCGGATAATACACTCATTAGCACCCACACAAAGGAAAGGCTAACGCATACGAACACACAAACCTAAGGTTATTACGACGGGGCAGAGTCACGGTGGCTGGACAGGAGGGGAGGAGATACCGATGTCTTCTATCCAAAGTGCTACCAGTATATCCAGGCGATCTGATTAACAAACAACATCAGGAGGAGCAACGGACTTGTATCGGACAAAAGCAGCTAAATCTAGCTGTCGTCATATCTGATACGTAAATTCATTTGAAGCCTCAAGTTTATGTGAATTTAATATTCGAAAAAACATCAGAAGACTCTTATTTTACCAAGCACTTTACTTGAATTGAAGAAATCATGAATATTGCATTGATTGGGCGTGATTATCAATACCTAGCTCCAACTTGAGGCCGCAAGCAATATCAATCAAAAACAAATTAATTTAGGGATAAAGAACAATACTTTCAGATCTACATCCTCCTTCAATCAAATTAAGCATCGGTATCATCAATGCCCATAGGCTAAAAAACTCATCAGCTCAAGAACCGAGCTCACCAGCTTCCTGCCTATCAGCCTGCCTACCTACCTAGGTTGGTGGTCAGTCCCAGTGACCGGAGTAGTTCTACGCCAACCACCAATAGCAGTTGAGGCTGCCGGAGCCCGGAATACCAAGTCACCACGATCTCGCAGCGCTCGCAGCCCACCTCCACCACTGCCTCCTGCTCCAATGGCACCAGTGAATCTCGAACTCTGATAGTGGCCATGTCCGAGGTGGTGGAACACGAGGTTTGAGGAGGATGTGCTTGAGGTGGCAAGGGAAGAGGTGGAGGGAGCCGGCGAGATGGAAGGAGTAGTGGTGGTGATCGGTGTCACAGCCCCTACTCCACCCATGGAGAAGGGTGAGGAAATAGCGGTTATGGAGGAGCCCCGACTGGTGCCCCGTGATGACGTTGACGAGGATGGTGGTGTGGACACCGCAGCTGTTGTCGTCCCCTCTGAGGAAAGGATAGAAGCCACAGAGGCACCGACAACTGAAGGAATAGAGGCAAATGAAACATAAAAAAAGCAATTGGTAATAATCGGTTGGGTTTTCGACGGCATGATCACATGCCATCCTAAGTGCCAATCTGATCTTCATGGCCACTTAGATAAATGATAAAATAAAAAAGAACAAATCGCCTTCCGAAACGGCAGCGGTCGTGACACAAAAATGATGGACTCGCAGTTTATTAGCACTGGTTTTGCTAGCTCAATGCGAACTCAGTCTTCCAACCTACAAATTAATGTAGCATTTTGTGCATTGCTTCGAATAGACTTTCCGATTCGTGCTTATACAGATGTTACAGGAATAACTACTGTTTTCCCAAAAAGAGCGGGAGAATATATCATTGAAAAATTGGTGTGCACACTACCACAGTCAAACCAGTTCAGCCTCTCAACTTTCGTCAGAATCCCAAATACCAGTCTAAATGCCTAAGGCATTCATTCCCAGACCCACAAGTTATTGACTTCAAAAGAAAAATAAAAATTTGAAAGTTTTTTCCACGCAGTTTTCGCTTTATCACAAATCTGCTGAAATGCAGAGGCGAAGTTGATTGAAGGACCTATTATGTTTTATACTTTGGGGGACTTTAAAATCTAGCAATACCATTTTTGGTACTTCATTTATTATTAATAAGCAACGCGATAAAATTCACCAAGCAAAACCAGTTTTTTTCGCTATTAAAGATTGAAGAGTGATTTATACTCATTGCTCCATAAACCTCAAAGTAAGAAAATATGCTATTGTAGGAAAAAAACGTGTTCAAAGGAGTTCAATTGTGGTCCCAGAGGTTAACAAGAATCTTTATCCAAGGATGTGAATAACAGGTCTCACGCACAATTTTCAGCACATAAATCAAACAATAGGACAAAAATGGACCGCGAAGAGGCTAATTTGCCAAGGAACAGAATATTGAATGGAATGTCAAAAACGCCCTCGATAATGTTTGATTGGCTTTCGATCGGTGTTAGTAGATTTTGCCGACTGCTGCAATACTTCAGTCTTGAAAGCTAAACGGAGAAGAAGTGATGGTTGCAGCCAGGACTTTGTACCTTCCTATGGCACTTTAGGTCAGCGACGCGTGAAAACAGGTGCCCAAGGGCAAAGGCCAATCCTATTCACAACTCACATTGATGACGCCTTAAAAACGATGAATTTGCATTAGAAACTGCGTTAGAGGATTAAATCATACCGTGAAGGTTTAAGGAAAGTAATTTTGATTTTGGCATTCCTCACTTTCGATGTGCGCAGGTGACGTGGCTATCATAACCTAGCTATTGGGTCGTAAAGGTAGGTCTAAACAAGGGTATGGTTTGAATGATGAGTTTGTAACGTGTAGAATTAACCTTTGACATGGGTTAGAATGCAAATAAACTGTCCTTTTTTCCTAGCAGAAAATGCACAAGTTTATCTGCACTATTGCATAATACCCAAAAACGAGCAGCCGAAGGAAACACATTTTTTGAGTAAAAGTGAAGAGTTATAGCAGGTGTAGAGGACAAACAGAACCGCCACCCAAAAGGGGGACACAAATGACACATTTGGAGTAATAGACTGAAGCGTATCAATTGACATCATCCGTAACCTCCAAGAATGACAAATTTAATCATTTACGGAAATGCAGAGTTAAAGACCTTTCCTTGAGGGAGTTAAATTATGTTTCACGGCATGAAGAGGGGGAGGAATGATTTGGACATAAAAAAATTGGCTTTGTATTTAAATTAGACACATTGTTAGTCACTAGATCGCATCAGATTCAGAATCGGAACATGCGGCAAGCAAAAAACAACCCTTACACGTTTGAGGAAGAGTGAGATAAAGTCAACGCAAAGGAGTTGTTTGTCCACATGCTGAAGACGTACCAACGAATCGTTTACATTGGGAATTAACCTCCGAAAGTTAACCAAAGCCACTATCTGCAGAGAAATGTCAGCGAATGTATCCGTGCAAAAAGATTAGCACCTTCCATGGATCCAAATAGCGATGCGAAATAGGGAATTTTTGGGCCCCAATAAGTGTGGAGTACATGAACAAGTTTAATGAAAAAGCAAAGCACTGGAACTAAAGCATGCTTTGAAGTCCAAAATTATGCAAAAAGGGAAATTGTTACGAATTGTATTATACATAAGACGTTATACTCACCAAGAGTGGGATTACCGATCATTACAGGTCCACTAATAGCCGGTCGTTTGAGTTTGCCAGCTGCATCGAGACGCGCTTTTATGGGAGGTACTTGGTGCTGATGAAGGGGCTGTTCGAGGGAGAGAGCTGATGGCGCTTTACCTGACGCCGCCTGCGTGGGTCGACGGGTGAGCGAAGCGCTGGACTTGCGGAAGGCACGGGTCAGGGTGTTCGTGGCGTTCACAAAGACCCCGCTGCCACTGCGAACCTCACCAACCTCCCCTACTCTACCCCGCCTCACTGGACTGTTATCGACCAGGGAGGTGCGAGAGCTCCGACCCACACCCTTGGTCGGGCTGCAGAGGGTCGGTGGGGACTCCTCATACCGCTCGCTATGGTTCGAGTGTGGGAAATTAACAATAAGGAACTGAATTTAGCGAAGAAATGAGGTGACGAGGAAGCATATTTTCTTGAAAGAGGAAACCGTGAAGTGGATCTATACTTCCTTGTAGGTTTCCTCAAAGACCAACAACTGCACATTTGCGAATGCCTGAAACGTCAGAATCTCAACTTGAAAAACAGTGAAGTTTAACTGACAAAGGTGAAGCATTGGTGGGTGGCCTGTTCATAAAAGTAGTTGAAAGAAAACTATGTGGATCAGAGGTAAGGTCCCTTTGAAAGCACGGGTTTGCTATTGAGAGACAAGAAAGCATGCTAAAAGAATAGCAGAAAGTCGATGGAAAATAGCTACTTCTGAAAGCAGATGGAGGTTAATTCCTAGGCACTGAAGACCTCCATCACCTCACTTCCAATCTTGTTTTAATTTTCCAAGCTGATGTTGGATCAGCTTTAATATCACAGGGCTATTCATTTTTATTAACATCTGTAATAAATCCAAGATTCTTGCAGGACTTACGGTTGCAGATGGAATGACGATTCATATGAAGCCGCAGAAAAATGGAAGAAATCTCTCGTGCACTTCCAAAAATGTTATGAGGAAGAGACTATGCATTAAAACGAAAAACGATTCACTAAGTTGATATTCCTCGCCTCTTCCAAGCCAGAAAAGGCATTTTATTGGGGGATATGACTAAAGATAAGGGGAAAGGAAACAGTACCCTTATTTCAGATCCCAAATAAGCAGACATGAGTAGCGCAGAAATAGATGTCCATAAGAGCCCATTTAAGAAGCGGTCCAACAATTGTATCCACTAGTTCTAAGTACAAGCAATTTACTGTGCAGAAACTCGGAGGATGCAGTTAGTTGAGCCAGGTTATGAAAAAAACTATGAAGAAGCGCGCACCTCAAGCGGAGTCAAAGGCGGTGTCGATGACGCACGCTTTTATTTTCAGTGAAGGAACAAAGAAACTACAGCTCGATTTAAAAAGAAAAATTTGAAAACCATGCGAAATTGCACGACCGTTGACAATTTTAGTAACTGGGGTTGAAAGACTCGCGAAGAGTAGTGACGAGTGAGGGTTGAATTTAGTCAGTCCTGTTCACATATACCACCTTGGCAAAGTAAAGAAAATTAAAGCACATTCAATCCACCCCAGGAATTGGCATCTTAACAGGATGATTAGAATGATGATTGTCAAACTTGTTTAGTTATTTTAACCTGGTAGCTGCAAAAACCTGTTCCACAAAATAATCGCATATGAAGCATGGTAGGAAGTAAGGCTCACTCATTTGTGTGATCAAGGCTGAGGCGTTTCATAGGGATGGGGTTAGCAGTAGTGTTGTGGTAAGACCCCCCAAAGGGAGTCGCTTCACGGCTTCGGGAAGGTTTATGTATCACCGGAAGCAGAGGAGACGCAGGAAGCACCTCCTCAGGTGGGAGTGATTTCGCATCCCTCCGCGGAACTGTAGGAGATGGCAAGGGTAGCGGTGGTTCTGACACAACGGGATTTGACTGATGCGCCTCATTAGACGACGAGACCGTGTCCAGCAGAGCCAACCCATCGGTTTTGGTCGAGAGGCACTGGAAGATCTCGTCCATGAAGGAGGAGCCCATATCGAGAATCTGGGAAGAGAGCAGGTAATTTGGAACTTGAACTGAATACCCTACCTAGAGAATGCATAAAAAGTCAAACATGAGGGGTGATCACCGTAAACACGAGTTTTCAGGACATTAAGATGGTGAATGATGACTAGCCATCGATTCTAAGAATATAGGAAGGGCTAAAAAGGTTATCACTCCAATCCAACAAAAAAGGCGTTTTACGACCAGCTCCTAAATACAGAGATAAGGGCTTTAAATTGCTTAAAAACACTAGCTGGGATGAGTAAGAGCCATTTAATCATTCCAGATCTATACCAAGGATGCACACAATTTTCTGGCATGAAGAGTCAAGTGTCAGAGACTGTGACCAGAAGGACTCACCGAAGGCTCAGGATCTTCAACATCGGTGGTGGAGGCCGTGAACCAAGGGGAAGGAGAGGGAGCGACGGTGGTTTCCGTGGCAATTGGTAGGCAGGTAGAAGTGAAGTTTGAGTTAGCAGTGCTTGAGATTCGACTATTCTCTGGGGTCGAACTTAAAGGCGGGGGTGAACTGGTGGCAGTAGTGGTGGTGGTGGTGGCGACAGCCCGAGGTGGTATTACCTTGGTCCGATCGAGGGCAACAGAAGAATTACGACTAGCACGCTGGTTAGTGAAGAAGTGTTTCAAAGCGAACTTTATTAATGAATTAGCAGCGCTATTTCTATCTTTATTAACCCGCAAATCTTTTAAAAAATTGCAATCCTAAAGAATCATTGACATTTCCATTAGGGTAAAGGCGACTGAGCGATGCTTCTGTGCGAATGTCAAACAGAAGGTGGCGATACCTCCTGACCAAATCTGTCGGAGCAACAGTTGAAAAACGTTACGATGACAAATCTTAGCTATGAAAGAGAACACGTAAAAACCTGTACCGTTGCCGGTAGTGGCAGAAAATAGAGTCAAAGAAATCAGTTGGAATAGATGCTATCTACAAGAACAACTAATAGAAACCATGAATACATATTTAGGTATACAAGTACACTGGTCAAACCACTTTGTGCAAGGAATATGATGTCTATTTGAAGGATGATATTGCAGCGATCAGTTGTAAAGACTACCAATACATTTTGCCCACGTGATCACCTCGGCCGTCACAAAAAATTCTCGGATCTGAAGTATATGGTCAATTAAACTAAAAAGCGTAACACATTGCGTTTTTGTACAGCAACAAAGGAACGGCATTTTGCTGCAAGTTAAAACTTGGGCAATGATTAATTTGAGGTAGATGAAGAGCAACTGCTCGTTAAGGCTGTTGGTCTGACTAAGGGACATGAAGCCTACAACCATACTCCACTGACCAAACGGAGGTGCTAGTGCTTCAGGCCGACTGACCCATAACTGCCACCGAGCCAATAGGCGACTCAAGTTTGTGGTGAAATAACCTTGTACAGGGATTGCTGCAAAAACTTGTCAGAGTGGAAACTAAGTCGATACGACAGCCGTTAGAACATTTCCTTTACCGAGTCAAATAGATGTGGGCAAGAAGGTCAACCCACACCCCTCTTCATGCCACCAACTGGAATAAAAATAGCGGACAAAAGTTCATGATAATGCTCCGAGAGACTAGTAAGTGTTTAAATCACAAAACGTATTGATCTAGTTGGTTGGAATAGTCATAATTTCACGAACTCGTTGAAAGCGCACTGAGATGATGGTATATTATCCAAGGACTTGTTTACGAGAAATGACAAAACGTGTAAACTACCTCGCCTATTGTGGCGTCGGAGAGACATGGGTTCTCCTTGTCGGACATGCTTTCAATGGTCATGCAGCTGTTGGCAGGACTCGAGCCTATAATTGGTGAAGCATGATACATCGTCAATTAAGAGACTACGTTATAAAGCCTAAAGGAGATCAATCAAAGTATCAATGATGTTGAACGTTGCAGTCAAGGTGAAAAATTTATCCTAAGGTTGTTAGAAGGGAATTTCAAGTTCAGAGATGTGTTTTAGTGCAATGAAACGATGTTCACTCAGATTTAACTTTTAAGAACCCCTCAAGCTCTGCGGTTTCAGTCATAATTTTTGTATCGTACTGTTTTTTTCCGATCATATTCAAGCTGCCATCGGACACATCGGTTAAGTTAGCATGCCACACCATAACGCCTTAGGCAAACACAGATACGAAGAATGTGACTTACTAACTATACAAGAAATTAGAGCGGAGGCCTTAACCCCGCTGTTATTAATTTTCGAGGGGACAATATAAATAAGCGGTGGCGGATGAAAAATGATTAAGAACCTGAAACCTCTTTAACAGACATAAATCGTGAAGTTGAACGTCCAGAAAAAAAATAAAGCAACTGCGAGCATCAGGTCAGATTATCGTCACTCGATCATATTTTGTTCCTAGAAGAGACATGGTAGGTCGTTCGTAAAGAAAAGCTTCAAGACATAGCATACCAGAAATTCACCGACTTTACAGGTGCAATTTTGGTCGCTAAGACGTAAACAGAAATGATTGTCTCACCTCGTTCATCCTCATCAACGTTGTCGAGAGAGAAACCAACATCACCAAACATGGTACCATCAGCACCCACATGTCCAACGTGGCGAAAGTCGTTCTGCGGCAGCGATATGAGATCCCGGTTAAATTTCTTCCCCCCTCTGGGCGAATTCCGATTCGATTCTATCGGAAATAAGAGGTAAGCGAATACCAGATCCAAAAGATGCCCTCAAGCGTCAAAATAACATGCCGAAGGCGTGATTAGATAAACAAAGTTAGGCGGATAGATAAGAGAAAAATAGGAACTAAACTTTACCTAATTGTCAAGGGGTGAAGTAAGTTAATCTAATCAGTAAAGGAACCATTGATTAGGATTTCTAGAGAGAAAATTACATTTCAGTGGCCACTTGTTGATAATGGACAATAATGGCGTCGGATCAAGAGAATATGAAAAAAAAATTAAGGTTAAAGTTGGAATAGTAAGGAAAGACAAGGAAGTAGCTCGTTGTATTGCGACGAAAAATGGAAATGGATTACGAGTTTGGCTTTTGCGAACGGTGGAAAGGAACGAGGATGGAATTACGACAACCGCTAACAAAAAACAAAACACTTCACACAAACAAAAATAAATGAAAAGGAAAAATGGAGTACAAACAACCATGCCCTATAATAACCCTTTTTAAGAAAGTAGAAAACGGGGAAGCGGTAAAGTTGAAAAAAACGATTCCGATATAGGCTGTTATGGAGGCATAATCTTCGCTAGGAAGCACGCCAAAGTTAATAGTTAAAACAGCGAAAAGGGACGGCAAACTCGCCTGTTGCATTGGGGATCCAACTGAAAACGTAGTGAGTCATGAATGCAATTAGATACGCACATACGCATGTAAGCAGTTTCAATGGCTTTTAATGTTTATTTACCTTGTAAAAGCGCAATCACAAATAGAGGTACGTGCGTGCTTTTTCTGAGTAAAAATAAGGCATTCCGACTTTGGGCATCGATTGGCCCAAGGCGTGTTTTGTTAAAAGAAATGGTAGTTCCGGTGATTAGGGGAACAAAAAAGGCCGGTAGGGGAACTAGTTTATGTGGGTGATGCCAAAGAGCATGCAGACTCACGGCCGTGTTCTGGTAGACTGACTTCGGATCCTACAGAATTTGCAAATCTGTTTCAAGATAGATTAGAGGAATCAAGATTTATTACTTGTACAACAGGAGTAGGGAGCCTCACTCGCAAGTTCGATTGAATAAGCAAATCACCAAAATGTATTCTCATGAGGGAAAAGTTTTCCAACGGCGGAGGACAAAACATCTGAGGATCATTAAACTGGAGGAGTATAAATTCTTTGTACTTTTTAACATAATCTAATGTCTTTATAAACTTCCAGCATTTAGCTAATTCCTGGAATGCTTTAGCAAAACGATCCTAAGGTAATCTTTCCGTCCTGGTACCCGAGGTGCACTGACTATTTGAAACGGTAGGTGCTCGTGAATGAGTATACGCCTTTTTTCCACAGAAGAGTTCGGCTCGTGTGTAATGTCAAGCCAGGTTATGTGTCGATCAGGCCCGTGACCGAGTAACCGCACTGCATTTGAAGTCTTCTGCAGGAGTAGACGCCCGTAGATTTGACATCCTTAATGCGCGGCATTCCATGTCCCCACTCGCCACCACCACTGCGCGGCGGTTTGGCTGACAGCATTTGTATATGTCCACGTGTGTACCGATTAGCATGAAATGAGTGAAACTTGGTAGCATCAGCTAAACCTAACATCTCCATTGAACAAGGGTCAATTGGACTGCGATGGAAACTGATTCAGCAAGCCAATGAAGGGCAATATGCAAAACTTATTCGAGTCGCACAATCAATGTCAAAACTGCTCACACAACAAGCGACACCAGGAATTGTGCCGATTTTCATAAAACAGCCTACTTACCGAAGGGTGTTAATTTTTGAATAAGCAAATAACCGCAAAGCAAAATGTTTGCCCGTAGGTCAGGTAATATAACTTGGCTATACCACCTCGAACATCACTTCTTTAAACAGGTGAGAGGTCTCCTAACTCTCACGAGACACAGACGCAAACCTTTCCCATTAAAACTACGGATAAGCTTTTTGGGCTCTTTAACAGAAAGCCTTTTTGCTAACTGCAAGACCCTTCGGCTTCTGCAGTTTTGTCCACCAACCTGATTGCATGCTACTTCTGTTAACAACCCATCGACCTTCCTGTAAGGCTCGTAATAGGCTCCTTCTCGAGAAAAACGTTAAAACGTCCTCAGAGGGGACCCCAACAAAGCAACTAAATATCATCTAAGCTAGAGCGGAACTCAGATTTCTTATCTGACGAAACAAAGATACAAGCAGAATCGAATCGCTGCTTTCAAAAAAAGGCAAACAACTAACCCCGTCGGCTGAACCGGAGGCGCATCCGCGAGAGAGTGCTGGCATGGTGGTTTCGATGCTGGTTGGTACCGCTCGATCTCAGAGCGGTGGTGTCAGTGGTATCGGCTACAATTCGCAGGTTCTCAGGAGGTACGTAGCCAACCTGACAGGTTGAATGGGATACCACCTTCCATAACTCTGGATCCCTGTAAAACAGCGCAAAGTTACAGAAGGTCGATGGTGTTTCTTGGCCTGCTTAGTTGAGGTAGATAGGAAATTTTGTGGCAAAACTTGTGACGACGGCTAGCTACTAGTTATCAGACTCAAGAGAAGGAGTAGGATCTACTGTGAGAGAAAGTAAACGTACACACACTAGGACCATGTGGCCAGTTATTCAAGACTGATTAACTTTGTAACAAAGCTTTAGCATCAAAAAGAGGTTAAAGTTACAAAAGCATTAGCGGAATTGGAAACATCCAATAGAGACCTAAAGATGAGATCATTGCACACACCTACCAAACTGCAAATTAAACATGAAAAAAAATTTTTGCGAGAGCATGGCACCCACTTTTATGAAGTAGAATATACTTAGCACATACCCAGGTGATTCCCACTGTTCACTCTCTTGCTTCGAAAGACACGTGGAATTTTTTGATTGAAGAGGTACAAAGCACTCAGAGACTTGGAATAAACACTAAGAACATCAAGCAACGCAGTACGTTCAGGATGTTTTATTGTTCTAATGATGCCAAGATCTGGAAACTACCGAAGCTACCGGTTCAACTGTCATTCAAGAGCTAAAAATACAATCATCATTGGGTCAGGGGAAAAAATACATTTATTTTATTGTTTTATGGCCAAATACTTTGTCAGTGACACGAGCTGGTGCAGCTATTTATCAGAATCTGATTGGGAATACATGCCACGTATTTGTGACACCGAGTTCAGGCGGAGGAAATCTCGATATCATGTGTTTTTGGCGGATACAAGTAGCCGATTTGACTTTAACTCAACAGACCACCTCAGGTAACAAACGGAAAATCAAAAGTCCAAACAGTTTATAAGGTTTATTAAACCGTGGTTATGAGGATTCGATGTAAAAATCCGTAAAATTCGGTGTCAAAATGATCAAAAGAGCTAGCATTTCCTCAACAATGCACTAACACATCAAAATAACTCATGGTTCCGACACAAAAATTTTATGACCTCAGCGAGAGACGTACTTTTTGCTCAGCACATAGACTGTTTCACCGGCACGGACACGTAGGAGAATTTTGTTTTGTGCCGCAGAGTTAGCAACATCTTCTGCGCCTGTGTCTGCAACTGCGTTGCCATTCTGAGGGGCATTCTCGGTCAGCAGATTGCGAATGTCCTCCACTGTGCGTGGGGGAGCCGGTTCCGTTTCCCCACCATCTTCCACGACGCACCACGCCTGAGGACTCAGGTGAGGCAGCATTTCTACATTTAAAGTACACACAAATGGACGCCGTCTGGGAAGTTCTGAACAATGTAATAGAGAAATACCAAACGTTTAATGTTCAAAACATAGTCTCTAATGTTAAAAATTGCACGCGCAAAGATGTTTTGGTGGATTTTCGGTTGTGAGGCCTACGGTAGGAGATTGCAGCGCAACTCCTCAGGGAAACAAATAATAATCTTCTGCAAGGGTATAAAGAGGAAATCAGATAACGTGACGGTGATCACTTCTTTGAGGTGGTAATTACGATTCGTCCCACCGTTCTGCCAGGAAAATGGATGCGGCCACATCCACAATTGATAGAGCCGAACACATCTTTTCAATGTGGGCAAGGAAGGAGTGTGTTGTTGGAAGTTTCAGGTGCTTAGCTTTCAAAAAGGCTGCATTACATCAGTAAGGAGAGTGTAACGAGATTATTCCAAAACCCTTAATGTTATGCGCTCGGGTAGAACAACCGCGTTCAATAGCGGCGATTCTGCCGTCAGTAGGGGAATGCACTTGATTACTTGACCCAGATACATCAACATTTCCATCGGAAAAAAGTTGTAATTGAAGAATGATTTCAATATTTTTAGGAAAAACGAGTGGAGGTTGGACAGAAAGCAGGAAAAAGATGAACCTCAAATTCTTATGAGTGCGAACACATTTCACTGCCATAATACAAAGCTTAAAATTTACTTTAGCATTCAATCCTAAAAAAATTCGTCAATCTTTGATGCTCCTGTAGTTGACAATGGTGCTAAGAGAGATGTAAGGGAAAGCGTGAAAGGAAACGCTTGTGAGGAGACCTACCATTCCCAATCCAAGGATTACCTAATTAGTGCACTATACAAAGTGGATAAAAACAACTCAATTTTTAATTTTTCTCTTTTCTGCTGATATCAAAAAAGTGCCAATGAGAAAACGGCCTATCGACAAAAATTCCGATTTATATCAAAAAATACTTTATCAAAAGGCGGATCCAATAATTTGGGTTATGAACTAAACGTCCAGATGATTGCTTGATTTACCGTCCCAAAATTTAATCACCAAGGTATCTCAGCGTTGAGCTGAAAGAGCCACTGCGTTTGCATAAAGAGGTCACTATTTTTTGTACAAATTAGGTCCTATATGGCAGACTTTTGCGATACCAGTTGTTGTAAATTCGACGAAAGGCAGGAGATCGCCCATTGGGAAAGAGATGGCCAGATAAACATTGCTACGATAGCAAAGGACTTGGTTTCGGTTCAGCTGACTGTCAAAGTAATTACTGATGACAAATGAAGCCAATTATTGTCTGGGTGAAGGATAATCGACCAGAAACAGTCATTTTAGAGCAAAGTTGTTCCCACTATAGGTAGCGCGCACCTGTGGAGCGTGCAGCGGTCATACATGCTAGGATTGACTTAACGCTCCCGACAGCGTCAGAGTTTTAATAAACGGACCCAAATGGGCAGAAATGCATGTCAAATGGCTTTGATATAAAAGCCTAGTTGAGGCAGTGAGTCAGAAAAATTGCGGAAAACAGCCAGCCATTTAACCCCCATCTATAGCAAGGTTTTGGTTTTCCTCCCAACACAACGGATTTGCTGAAAACTAATCCATGCATGCTCTGCAAGCCACGACAATGAAATTGTGAAATATTGCAGCTTCTGAGTACGATAACAATTTACGAGAAGCTTCAAAAAATTATAGTACATTTTTGTGTAAATAAAGAATGCATATTGAATAACCAGCGTTTGAAAGCCATGTTACGAGAAAAGCTGAGACGCTGGTCTTTCACAGTGACTCATTTTACCTTGGGCTCTGTGAAAGCGAAGGGCTTCAAGGGACTTGAAATTCGAGACACGCACAACCGACACTCTAATTCAGCCGACCGGGCACGTTCGCGCCTTTAGCTGACGGCACTTACACCTTCGATGCACGTCACTTCACAAGCATCTGATTGCCGTGGTGTAAACAGATTAGTAAGTCCCAAGAATTTGGCAAGGCAATTTTGTAGACCAACATGCATGATCTGGACAGCAGAACCCCACAGTAAAGTTGTTTGACTATCATTAGCCACGTACTAGACCAATGAGTGGAAGCAGGGTTCAAGGACAAAAATTCGGCCCCCAAAGCCAAGTGTACAAAGCCCAAATGATAACTTGAATGATTTGGCAGTTTATGATGACTGCGTACATAACTCATGCACTCATGCAGGACGAGTCCCTGCAGAAGACATTTTTAGCACCTGCCGTCAAGCGAAATTGTCATTGAAAGTCTTATTAGAGTACGGCGGATCTGCCGTTCACAATGTAATGAAGAACCAAACAGTTTTACAATAATTGTCAGCTAAAAACGGTTATCAAGGGACCTCTAGGGCACTATCCATGGTAGTTTCGTTCCTGTGAACAAATTTCATTTCTAAAATAGTGCGATTTTCCATGATAGCATAGCAGTTGGGAGGTGAAGTTCTAGTCTAAGAAGAAATCAGCCGGAAGGTCGATTTAATCAGTTCATGTTAATAGTCCTACAGAAAATCTACTAATTATCCACAAGTTAAGTGAAAAACGGAAATGTAGACACTAAGTAATGGCTAAGACAATCATAATTTAAAACTCATGGGTTAGAGACCCAGCCAAGTTTGATAATGAATCCATTGTATGGGATATCTTGACATTAAAGCAAGCTAAACGTCCCATTATCTTAACGTCAAGTCGGCCTAGCATGACTTTTTCAACTCAATTTGTGCTGTGTAATGGTACAGTTACCCTAGCGGAGCACCGGTTATCGTGCACGGACCAGCAAGATTGACAGATGACTTTTGGCACCACGCAGAAGCAATGGTGAGAAGTATGGCGCAGATGACCTATTGGTTTTAGGTGATCGAGGCCAGTAACACATTGACAAAAGCTGCATAGTGAAGGTAACACGACGAAACTGTTAACCCCGTGTGTCATAGAGGAGAGAGCTCATAAGCCTGAGTTTGAATTGCGGAATGGCGAAAAAGGCGAGTAATTATAAGTTTCGATAACTAGTGAAAGAACAAATGGACAGCTCCTCATATAACTTAATAAAAACCTCACCAATTCCTTTTGGACAATGGAACGAGAAACCGACTGAACGGATAAATCAGAAGTGACACTGACCAACGAGCTGGGTAAAGGTAGGCCGAGAAGTGGGTTCATGGTTCCAGCAGGCACGCATAACAGCATCAAAGACAGCGTCTGGACAGGCGTCCGGTTGAGTAAGACGCCGACAGTTGGGTACATCAACAGCCTCAAGGATCTGACGACCCGAGAGACCAGCCCAGGGAACGAAGCCATAGGTGAACATCTCCCAGAGCGTCACCCCGTAGGACCAGACGTCGCTGGCGCTGGTAAAACGTAACTCGTGGATGGCTTCCAATGCGCACCACGCGATCGGAAGACGCAGGTTCGCATTAAAGTTGGTCTGATAGTAGGACTTGCCCAACTGCAGAGCTCGACTCAGCCCGAAGTCGCCAATCTTCACCTGCGAAGGGATGAGACACAGAACGAGTGACTCGAAATGCATGATTGGACGCAGAATACCGATTAAATAATCCCATTGCTTGGAAAACAGGAATTTGTGAACCTAAAGTTCTGAGGAAACACATCAGAATATTCTAGCCAAAATATGAGTTGTGTGAAAGTGAATGAATAAGTAGTTTACCTCGCATGATCACGCTATAAGACAAAGAGATGGAAGACTAGAGTTAGAGAAGAAATTTCTGCACAAACGACGGGTTATTTTGAATGTAAAAACGCTGCCGGCTAATCATACGAAAGTTTGAATCGGGATGCAAGATGAGTGTTAATTTTCGTTTTTATTGAATAGGGAGAGGTGATTCAGGACCTTATTCGTACCAGCTGCAAGTGGGAGAATGAACACACAAACCTAAAAGCTGTCCCTACGCAATCCATTTAAGCATTCCAAAAATCAAGAAAACCGAGAGTTTGAACCAATGTTTACGGAGAATCCCGAACAAGTAAATAGACTCAAATAGGAGTCACTAGCAGTGGAGCTGTCAATAGCCTGGTGAACGCAACCGAGTCACCAAGTGAAAAGATAAGGGAAAAAGAGCTAGGCCTGCTATTGCTACCCTAAAAGCGAGTGACTGAGTGAGCACAGAAATTAGTCCACATCGAGACATCTAAACGAATCATTAAAAGTGAACGCATAATGAACCCATCACATACGATTAAGCCAAAGCACGGAAATGTTACTGACAAAAGCATTTTAAAAATTTTCTAAGCACCAGAAAACCTTAAAACCTTGCGATTCACCCCTTTCAACTCCCATTAAATTCCAAACAATCGTAGCTTTGCATTCCCTTGCAAACCATTAATAAATGCGATAGCCCTCTCGTTATGCGGTTTGCGATCCCCCTGCCTACATTTCTGGTGTAACAGCAACTGCAAGCAATGGGAAATTAAAAAATCCTTTGAAATTTAAACCATCTTAGTGGTCTAGATCGCTGATACAGAAATGGTTGCCCTCTTTACGTAAGATGCCGCAGATATTCTTCAAGCGACTACCCTGATAGAAATCAGAATTCGACAGCTTGTCAGCAAAATAGCAAGCCGGACAGCTAAGCAAAAAAATTTTGGTGGATAGTAAGCCCAGCAAACTCCGAAACGAAGAGACAAGAAAGATTTCTTAATTGTGGTGGCCAAAACGCACCCTTCGGAGCATCAATTATTAGAAATCCTTGTAAATTAGGGTAAAAATAGCAGTCACAAAGTCATGCAATGCGGCGAAGATGGAAAAAGCGAATCATACAACGGTCAGCAATTGCTGCTGCTGTGGAAGACTGATTAGAAAGAGTTGGAAGGTGAGGCCGACATCCGGAAGCGCACTTTAATCAAATTCAAGGAGCATAATTTATTCAAAGGTACAGAATAACTGACGTTCCATAAGTAAAAATTAATGTATTAAATCAGGAAAAGGTAAAAATAGCCTATGAAATGTTGAAGTGAAATCACTTTAATGGTTGAAAATGAACCGTATAAACGTAGACAATCGAGTCTCCACTAAAAGAGCAGCAAATAAACATCATATTATACAATCCAAGATCCGCTAATCAGTGAGGGAGACAGGTAGAAATATCACAAAGTGAATAGCCAATCAGAGCGGGGAAGCCCGGCCTTTGTTAACGACAAAGGGCATGGACCATAAAATTAAATGCCATGCAGCTGCATCAATCTATTGTCCATTTCCACATCAAAAACCGTAGACCGTCCGGAGCAGATGTTTATCGCCAAATTATTGAATGCGATCAGTTCCATTTATTCATTGCTAGCTACCGCAAAAGACATCGCACATATCCGATATTCAATAAAAAAGGGCGACTAAGTACATTCGCTTGTTTAGCTACCAAATCGTATTAGCGTCCATCGCATCCGAAAAATTCCCCGATATGGTAGCCTCCTTACACTTAACAAAACCTAATTCTCCAAACCCCAAGAAGAAGAAATGTTAATGAGTTTCATAAGGTATTTTTTCTGCCAAACCCTTCCATTGGCGTTGACCGAGCATGCCTACGTCGTGGAATTGCCTTCTTGTGCTCTAGAACTCTCCAGGAAGAACTCAAAAGGTGCAGAACTTCCGAAATTGATTTCTAAGCACAAAAAACTTCAACCGCCGATTGGCGACTATTAAATTACAGTTTTTGGAGATAATTCATTTGAAGTTTTGCACCCTTTACAAGCGCGAAAGATTTGCAATTCTAAAAGAGAAATTCGCGCTGTTATAGATAATTACGGTTTCTGAAAACAGATGATTTAAAAAAAACAGTAGCTGTTCCATAAATTTAGGATCTATACGGAAAAGTGGGACAGAGGCGACGTTTTTGAATCTCCTGAAATCGACAGTTTGAAACGCGTAGAATCATTCCAAATGTGGCCGCTACATGAGCACCTATTTTTTGCAAAATGCCCATGTCTATGACACTGCAACTTAGGCGGGAACAGTGAAGTGAATTCAAAGTTTTGCATCTCTTGGAGCGGCTCAACAGATTGATAGATAAAAACATTTCAATCGTGTCCTTTTCCCAAAACTACTCAAACTTGAACAACCAATTTTTTACAGCATACAAAGAAAATTAATTAGTTGGTTTTAGTGTTCTCGCAATTGTCCAACGCTTCGAAACTACTGCTTTGCAAAGAAACCTATGACTGATAACCTTAAAATGGTGTGAATTCTAAATGCTTGAATCTCCTCAAGCCGTTCAGCATCCTAAAAAATGCAAAACTACTAATGTTCCAAAAGGCACATATTTTCTTTGCTAAATCAGGAGAAGGCTATACAAGTGTCCAATTGCAGCAAAATTTCCAATAACTGTGGTAAATTGGAACAACATACCCTGTCCTTGGCAAACACAAGGATGTTGCGTGCAGCGAGGTCTCGATGAACTAGACGCTCCTCCTCGAGATAAGCCATACCACGTGCAATTTGGATGGCGAAGTTGTGCAACGTGGCCACGGGAAAGGAAGCACGGAGGTCGGGTTCGCGCAGGCACTCCAGCAGAGAACGCAATGGCGCAAGTTCGGTCACCTAACGGTGTAGAGAGGGACAATGACTACTAATGTTTGACATCTGAGCATGTAATTTGTAAGAGAATGCACCATTGGTGGGAGCTTCGCCTAACCCACTCCAAAAGACAAGATCCATCCCGATTTTGTTGGCCGAACATAACACCCAAATGATGCAAGGAAAGCAGCTGATGCAAGCGGCTAAGTCTGCGAGGAGACATTACAACTGCGCCAAATTTTGGAGCATACATTGATCGCATGCTCTGCACAATCGCCAGCAGTGGAACAGAATCAGAAGTAACCAAATTGAAACCGTTCGTAAAAAGACAGTAAAATGCGAGAGTAATTAGAAGATTTGATGACATTCTAGGGTGCAAAAAAACTGAAGGTTACCCAGGTGCAAGGGGCTGTCTGATAATGCAAGTTTTAGTGAACAGCTTTACCTTTGCACTATTAACACAGAGAAAGTTTTCACTATAGGATGCCATCCCATCTCAACTGGCTCACATGCAAATCACAGCCCAAGTTCTAATAGGTTAATAATCCAACATTAAGGCAGACATTTCAGGAAATGAACAGAACAAGCTTCCCTTTGTAAGCTGTGTTCCATAAAGATGGGCAATATCATTGTATTTTTGTGCGTTAATGATAAAAATTATGCTATCTTAGTGTTCTTGGTACAGTTTAACAAACATCCTGATCAAAACTGCCATCATTCAAGTAAGTCTTTCGTGTCCCTGAACTCCATCGCATGACGAACATGAAACGTTCGTCGGGCATATCCTTTGATATCGAGAGACATGGTCGCCTAGAGCGTTAGGAAACAGTACCATCGACTAGATTGTGTGATTACATCAAGAATCTGAATGTAATAATACACAAAAATGCTTAAGTGTAAAATTGCCACATGCAGTTTGGTGGAGTGGCTGGAAAAATTTCCCAAGTACCGAAGGTCACGAATAAAAAATACGGAGTTGTGTATGCAGAAACTCGAGAACGCTACTCAATTAAGATTCCCAAACATCCAACACCATGTTATACAACGTTAACGACACAAGCTAAAATTAAGTTGCACATCATGTATGCAACCTCTCCCGAAGTTGCCGAAATGCATTATTTTTGTTAAGCTTTCAAGCGTACAATATAAAACGGGGACGACAGTGGAGAAGAGCAATTTCGGGGAGGGCCAAACCCCTATGAATCTAGGGGCCGGAGCTTTGTGATTCGACAAAAATTAGCATTTCTTTGATGCCACCATAAAAACAACCGTTTGGATATATAAGAAGACTTCCCCGAAAAGTAAACTTTGCATCTATCGAGTATCTTAGTCGGGTGTATTCAGGCGAGATATATAAATGAGATGACTGTTTACATCAACCTCAATGTCTTATTCGCGACTCCTGTGAGTGTGTTGCAGTAGTGTTGTAATGTTGGGGCACTTTTGTCCAAATTTTTAAGTTTTAAACCAACAAAGCATACTTCTCCCGGATCTCGATGTAGAAAACCATAATGGAAGGAAAAAAGTAACTTTTTACTAGATCTCCATTAAGAAAAGGCTGGCTTCAGTCATGAAAGCAATGAATGCAGTACACACAACCAAATCATGCATCAAATAAAGGATAGGTGATGAAGTGGCGGAAAAGTCGCTCACCAGTCTCAGACAATTGGGCGCAACACAAATGCCATACAATCGAACGATGTCGGGATGATCTAGGCTGTTCATGATTGCGGCCTCTTTTAGGAAGTCGTCCATCTTTGTGGGGAAGCGTTCCAAGTCCAGAACCTTCACTGCAACCTGCAGCTGTCTACCCATGGATGCTGGTCTCCATGATCCCTGCAAAATTCAAATTGTAAAAGGAGCCTTAGATTGGTCAGTCGTGGAACTGGCGCTACTGAAATATTTCAGTAGGAAATCTGACAGTGATGCCAAGACAAAGGCATATTCAAGTTCAATTCGTCAAGTTGAATGAGATCATCGTACCTTATTAATGACACTTTGTTCCTAAAAAATCCTCCACCTGACCCTTAGTTGTGATTGATTTCAAAACTTTAACCATATGTTGAACGCAACTGTTATTCAAGTCCAATGAACACCTTATTTTATAATGAAAAGTGCAGTCAGCTTTTCATAGCGTCCCCCGATGTTATGTTTGTATATACACCTTTCCCGCTTCCCAACAAGGAAATGTGAAGCTTCAGCACAGATATATCTGTCTATACGGCTAAAAATTCCTAAAAGAGCTTGATGTCAGCAACTTTTTGAAATAAAAAGTATTCGTAAGTGATATTGCTCATCATTTCTACAGAGAGATTGGTCTTCCATGTAGCCAGTTGTCCCACGCACTGAATGATAACAAGGAACGCCACTGTGTGCCGAGAAACGTTGCAGTATACAGCCATCTTTGACGTGGTGATGTCATCCAAGTATCCTTCCGCTAAGTGGCGGAGCACCTTTCGCAGATAACAGGCAAGCATTCGCTGACAAGACACCCCGTTTATGACCCTACGCCGTTGCACGTGCACGCTACCACTGTGTCTTGACGTCTTGATTAACAATGTCTAGATTACCCCATGTGAAACAAAATTGGGACTTCATTCCGCCACGGTAGCATCATAGTGGGAATCGAGAAGGAATTGGAGATTTAGGCCTGTTTTGAAAGCTTCCCGCACTTATTACCTACACGCTCCTTTTAAATGCTTCCTAAAAGTAGAACCGCATAGTAATTTAAGTAAGGATCACAAGATGAATGGACGCAACTTTTGAATTGAATTTATTTGCTCATAAATGTTCCCAACAGTCAGCAGTTCAAAAACCGGACATTCTAGTCCCGTTATTCAAATTTAAGAGCATGAATAAACTTCGCTACCATTTTCGAAGAAGGCGTAGAAGTCGCCGTAATTTCTGCACACTTGTCGCAGACGGTACCATGATTTAATGCCTCAAAGGTGTAGCTTCATTAGACAACATCCGCCGTGTAGTTGATCTCACCAAGCGCCCGAGGGCACAAGCGGCACAGTCGTCTATCCGCTCCCTCAAATGCATCGACAGTGCGCATATCAACAAATGAAGTGCAAAAGGGACTGGAATCTCACGAGACTCGATTACTCATGGAGGTAGCAAGTTACATTACTTTCGAATAATCAGACATTTCATGCATCAAGACATACTGAGCGCAAAAGACATCAAATTTATAATGTAGCAATGAAGGTTACTTGAATAGAAGTTACTCAAAGTTGGGAGTTGACAAAAACCAACTCATACCCTGATTGCATTTGACGTACCTAAAAGGTAGATTCAATCCACCACTTTAATTCTCCAAGTGGAGTTTGAACAGTTAAAAACCTTGAATATAATTTGGGCAGAAATGAGTGTTCACTAACTCTTGCCCTGAGTCATGGTTTGGTTTCGTCACAACACATTTGCAGCATTTCCAGTAACCTTGACAGCTTGGGCATGAGTACACTGGAACCTTGCCCCCATATCATTTTAGTCAACGGGAAAAACTCAACAAGACTACAAATCGGGTAATATTGTAGAATGCCTGGGGAATTAAGTCCCAAAAAAGAGGGTTTTCGAGTGCTAAAATGTAAGTCCTCCTGGGATCGTAGACATCCCCAACAAATTTTGAATAAGCTCAACACCGAAGGGGGCAGAGGACTACCGGAGTTGAAGGTTGGTTCAGAGATTTTTTACGAATACTATGCCCCAATCCACAATTATAGTGCCCCTCTTTTAAGCAAAATCATAAGAGGTTCAACTAACACTATTTCCACCAAAGGTTGCGCAAGAAGGCAAACGGGTGCATTTTTACTAGGCCGGCAGGAGTGATAAACCAATATGCATGAAAATGGGCTCCTAGGGAGAACCGGAGGTAGTAACTCCACTAAAAAAATAAACACAACTGTTGGCGTTAACGCTCTGCGGCACCAAAGTGGCTGCCCCTCACAGAAAGAGATGACTAAGCATCTCTCCATCCCGCCCCAAAACTGAACGGATTCTGCAGTGGTTTTAAAGCCAAAAGTTGAGAAGTAAGCTACGACTGTTACGACCTTTACATAGGGCAACCCAGAGGTCATTAGGTGAAAACAACTGCACCCACATCCGCCTCCGTTTTCTCCTACTTCAAGCTGTTGTCACTCAAATAATATTAAATAGATGATAGCCTGTGCAGACTTGATTGTTATTCACCTACTCAAACAAGATCTGAAATGGTCTAGCAAAATTGCGATAGTGAAGCAACAAACACATAGCTATGAAGTTCTGGAACAGATCACTGTCTCAGTAACTTTAAAACAATCATCAATCACGCAAACTCTTGTGCCTTTGAGCTTAGTTCTAGAATAATAATGATAAGTGGGATACGTTGTATCTCCTGCGTACGAACGAACTGAGCACATCCAGACATCTCAACAAATGATTAAATTCATCAGTACATGTGAGGATAGATAAGCAGGGAGTATTGTGCGCTGTGGACATCCCACACACGTAAAAAGCATCCTAGAATAACAACTTTGCATAAAAACAGTCCCAATTGAATGCACAACACTAAAAATAGGTATGTAGCAAAGCGACCCATATGCGGACATGAAGAGACTTTTCAGCCGATTGCTGCCAATATGTTAACTTAGTCTACGAGTGTAAGTGGTAGTAGAGCCAAGCCTGGATATTGCACCAAGGCATCTGTAGCAGATGGCTGAACCTATGGAAATCACATCGATCCTACGCAATCACCCCAATCTTGAGTCTTATCCGAGAGCAAGACCAGATTTGAACGGATAAAAAAAGCCTCGCAGATCCAGTAACGTCCTCAACGATGGCCAGTGTTGTATTAGTGGAAGGCATAAGCAAACTCATTCCAAAACATCACAGAAGGTAAGTATTTTAAAGAATCAGCACCCATCCACCCAACTTTCTTGCCTAGTTAATCGTAGTAGCGAGGCCGATGAGTAACGCGTGAGCAGATGAATTTACAGAAGGCCGGATTTTGGGTTGGCATCACTCCACGCGTGTGAATACAAGCACAATCTAGACTCTCATTGGCCGCGGAATGAAGGTGACGTGAAACGCAGTTGGCGGGTTGGAGGGAGAGAGGAGAGATTTCAACGAACGCAGCGGAGTGAGAGAGAACAAAGTCCAATCAAAGCAAAAGAACACTTGTCTCTCTCTCCATTCATGAGACGAGGGAGTTGCTTGCAGGCCTTCTTGAGTAGTCAAGTGGTCCAGGAAAATGAAAATTCGATACGCTCAACTAGCCATTCCTCAAAAGAGCAAATAGGAGGGAGGAGGAAGTTCAAAGTGTTGGTTAAGGGAAAAGATTGATCGTGCCTCCAAACGGTCGAGCTGGGTGGAAATGAGGGAAAAGGTGAAAAGATGTGACTTTATAACTGCAGACTGCCATCTCTTGCAAACGTTCAATAGAAATGCCCTGTAGCATTTACCACGGATACACTGCTTTGCCTTTATTAATGATGATGTGGTGGGATATGACTGAAACTTAAAATGAATGCTGCTCCCTATGCGGGTAAATAACGGATCGACTCGATCACCATGGAAGGAAATAACCTATGGGTGGCCAACCTCCTGTAGATGCAGCAGAGAGCATTTCTAGATTACGTTGTGTGGCGGAACAAATCCTATGGCTAATGATCAAACACAGTCTTACGAAGAAAATGATGAACGGGACCTTGAGATCTAACAATACTGCCCAAAAAACCCAATGAGAGTCTGCTCAGGGACCTGGATAGCATTAAAATGACAACGCAATGAAAAAATAAGTGGATTACGAAAGGTTTTCAAGACCCTGCCATAAATTATATTAAAAATACACGATGGGAAAAAAATTTCCCGTCAGAGAACACTTTCTAGTCTTAAACACTACATAACGAATGATTCCCCATAATGCAATTCCCAGGCGATAGCTTTTCCCATCAGAATGCGTAAGATGCACTGCTACCATCAGATTAGGAAGCCTTTCACCTACGATAGGAGGGCGCAGCACGGCTTTGTTTTCTTCTTCTTGAGTTATTCAAATCTCTTGAATAATATTGACGCAGCCAATACAGAAGAGCAAACTCAAGAAAAGACAGGATAGAACGCTTTCGCTAGTGCATTACAACGCCCTACCGACACCGCCTATGCCAGCAAAATGCTTTCAGATTCGTACACCTTGTAATGCCTCTAAAAGTAACCCCAGTGCTACACCACCATAGAACAACGTCACTAATACGATCGTGGCAGCACGAATAGCTAATCCAAAGCACGACAGTCCTTATGCACCAATACAACCATCGCTAACTTGTCTCCGAAACGAGACAAGTTTTTTAATGCATGTGCACGCAAGGTTCAAAGAGGATCCGGTTCACACCCACGCACAATCAGTGATGGGGGAGACGGTTAACAAAGCTCAAGTTGAAGAAAGTGGAAAGAAAGACCATTAAAAGCAACACCACTACCTGCACAACAACAATGACTCATCCGGAAATTAAACTGACCATAAATCGAACTCCGGATCTCGTACTTAGAACAGAAGTTAGTCACGGATTACTGGGAGCACTTGTGGCTAGAGAAAGCAAACGTGCGAAGTCGTTAATTGCACTTTCTCGATGGCTCTTTGATGGTCAGTACAAGAGTCTCAACGAACCAACTCGTTCAAGATCTCTAAATTGAAATCAATCAACACGACCTAGTGCCACAGCCTACGACCGCGGAAAAAAACAAAGTGAGGCAGCGAGTAGTGTGCGTAAGCAGGAAACGGATTCCTTACCTAAAAGTTAGTCAATATGCCGCCAAGTGTTTCAAAAAGAAAGAATAAATGGAATGGACCGAGTCTCAGTTTTAAAATTAAGTAGGTGCATACACAAGCGAGAAAAGTACCACTACCCGATTTGCCGAGAGACGGTAGTGTCGTCAGCGCTGGACAAAACTGCCTCATCACGCAGGAGAATGGAGTGGCAGCAGTAGTTTGCATTAGGGACTAGGTGAGTCACTGGTGTTAAAATAGATGTTTGTGTGAATCACTCACCAGCTTCGGAAACACTAACAAAACCAGGTTTCCAAGAGATCAAGCACTTTTGGCCACAGAAGAACCTGGTAAGCTTCGCTACAGCTTTGTACTTGCTGGCGCAAGGGTATTCTTTTCGGAAATTTTTAATGCCGCCTGTAGAGATGACACTTGTTAGACAACTTTATTATTCCAAATGTCACAAAGACGTTTTCCATTCAATTTGCCTGACTGTCAAATGTAACGAAACGGTGTTTGTTTTAATTATGTATTCAAATACGAGGCACCCTAAGACCTATCCCACATCTATAGCATCTCAGGTCCGCCCTGGGCACCACTAACCGACTAGTTTGCACAACAGTGATAGCCGCAGATTGCCTCAACCCAAGTAAACACCTTTTCCCCATGAATGTAAAGTAGAAAAGACTACTGTTGTGGATGGCAAAATCTATGCAGACAAAGCAGAAGTGGCCCTGAAACCGCTCTACATAACAAGGCCCGATTTGAAAGTAAAAAAATCCTTTTAATAGCAGAATGCAATTTTGTCGGTGAAAACAGCTAGTAAAAGCAAGATCCAAAGGTAGGCCACTACCTTTATCCTACTGATCGTGGAAAGATGGTCCCGCTAAAAAGAAATAATTTTAGGATATACGCACCGTTGAGCATCACCTCGTCTTAAGCACTACTTTGCAAATGAAATTCTTCCGGATACACCTCGTCTCGCGGATGACGAGATACTCAACAATCCAAACTCAATCCACGGTACGCTTGATCCTCTCCCGGTTGAAGACTGCTCTCAGTGAGATCCATGACAGCTGGAATAGGATAGTGATCAGTGGAAGTGTCGAGCAAGAAGACCAAGGGCATAGAATCATGTAATTATGCGGGCTCTTCAGTCTAAACACACCCAAGGCCCGCCAGGCCTTCAATACGTTGATAATAATGTTTGCAACAACGCATTTTCAGGGATGAAATGGAACACTCATTTCAAAGAAGGATACTCTACACACTTGGGTTATGAGAATTCAGCATAGCTTGGTGATGAAACTATGGTTCAATTGATCGCATTGATAAGATCCAATTCACCCAGATGCGAATCTCCCCACTAGGCATAGGCATGGGTCCAAACCTGTACGACATTTACTCTGGAGGAGGCAAACCCGTGCACCCACCCTTCGTGCACATAACTGCGACCGGCCGGTCAGCCAAGTGATGCGCTAGCGCTTCAGTGCATTTATCTTTTCTTGTGTGCCAAGTGTGATGCGTCGACTTTTTCACAAATCGCCCGAACTATGGATCGCTGATTGCAATTTTAGTACACGCAGAACCTTGCTCCAACACAATCATAGTTTTATGCACACCAATATATATACATATGCATGTATTGTTAAAACGAAAGCTGGATTTTGGTCGCTGACATAGGCAGTCATTAAAAACGCAACTTAAATCTCGATATGCATTTGAGACGGACTTTTAAATTGATAAACACTAACATGTGGGATAGTGTGGGTAGGGAGAAATGGATGAATAAGTAAGTTACTGTAGCATGAATCTCCCATCACCCACAGGAACATCAGTTACGTTTCCCATTTACAGGATGCTCCTGCTTGGGGGAGAACAGTTAAACAAATTCGTTTTTGCAAAGTGACGTGAATATATTTTGCGTTAACCTTAGGCAAAATCGTTCTGATGAGATACGCAGAACGTAAACACAAGCACTAGACGATCCCGTACTGTCACACCGGTGTCTTAAAGGCAGTTCAAACATCAAAAAGCATAACGTAGGCAATATAAAACATTCTGGCCGTCAAGTTTAAAACGAGGACAGATTTAAAAGTATTGACTTTAATACGGAATCGATTTTAAAAAGTCAGAGCTATTCTCACTTTTAATACGAGTTGGTACCGTGGAGGGAAACCCACATGGTTAAATAGCCTATGTGAAAAAAAAATTATTAACAACTTTTGAACCGGTTCCAGTCCTATACCACCAAGATTTCTTACATGAGAACCAGCTAAACATAAACAAAATTCTCAAATTATCCATACCGTCTTAAAGGCAGTTCAAGCTACCTCACAGCCCTCGTCAATAAAACAAACTGGACCAGACCGGGAGTGGAACAGCGACTTGCCTGGTGTACGCGGCCGAATTCGCCCTGACCCAAGGGGCTGGTGAGTTCGAGTTCAAAGGCAGGAATTATGCGGTAACCAGAGATGCCACTACTGTCACCAAAAATGCTCTCTCGATCGTCTGCCGGCGGCTCAGTAGAAGCGCGCTGATATCGGGGCGGAGGTCTGGCACTGGTTGAACGAGCAAGTTTCTGCAGGAAACAGGGAAAATTACAAAAAAGTCGGTGACATGACCAGGTGAATATGCGTTCAAATCAAAACTACTTTGAATTGGCATTTGACTACATGGGAACTTCTCAACCCGCGACTTGGTTGCTGCCCTGATGATGTGGCATCCCTGCCCATGCAATCCACTACTGGTCAATTAACTTCTCTGTAGGTTACCAATGTACCTGCTTTCAGAATAGCATGCCTTCAGAGATAATTTAAGCACAAAATGCGATTGAGCAAACATAGATAAGAAGATGCGCAGCAACGTACAACCTGCTATCTTCCACAAAAACCCACCAACACATGAGCAGAAATAGTTTAATAGCTCAAAATCTCCCGCATATCCGCACAGGAAACACTAATTTTCTGCTACCTTTATTCAATCACCGATTGAGGTCAGCAATCAATCTACTAAGTCCTCTTGGGAACGATCGAAACACAAAAATGAAAGTTTTTGGCTGTGATTTTTGTGACAAATACAATATTTACAGTGGATAACCTGCGCGAGGTTTGGTTATAGGTTTAATAAGCTCGTGAACTTCGTTCTAGAGCACACGATCATAACGTTTGTCACCTATTTAAACACTTTATTCGAGGAATGTGCAAGAAAAATTGTCCAGCGCAAAGCACTACTCGAGATTTTCCGCAGAATAAGGTTTGGACTGCAAGTTCTCCCAACCGTAAAACAGAGCCTATGAGGAATTGGGTAGGTCACTCTTACACCTTTTATAGGATTCAGCTGTTTGTAGAAAAACGCACTGATACTTGTACCCAAGCAAGAATAATCCACATAACCCATAGAGAAGGTGCTGGAGATCAAGAGATATAGGGAATAGAAGTAAATAGATGGGCTATAGAGGCACCTGAAATAGATGCACTTTCCTAAAGTTTTCTCGATTAAAAATCACCACTACCAGATCTTTTAATTTATGATTTGAAGTAGAATTACAGAAAATGCATATGGCTGGAAGACGGATGAAAAAAAGAGAAAGAAGTTACCTTTTTCAGTTTGCCCATGGCCGTTTGTGGGCACTCCTTCTCAAAGTGCCTTCTAAGACGACGCACCTCCGGTCGACTCATTCCCATCTCCACAAGCTCAACGTCTGTCACATACTTCAACTGATTCACCGTCCGAATCTAGCAAGGAGCAACAACAAACCTAGTTACTATGAAACGAATATCTGGTTTGGAAGGCAGTGGCTTTTATCTCAAATGCGAAAGCCCAATTCTGGAAAAACAGCAAAAAATTCTTTTGATGAAACTTAAGATCGTTTGAATTTAAAAACGGAAAGAGTACCAGCACTACTGAATCTCACCTAGTGATTAGCATGGATATTTCCCATCGGTTTCTCCAACCAATTTTAAAAAAGCAAAATACAATTCACCTCACTCAGTAATAAATATGAGACTGAAAAAAAAGAAAAACAAACGACAGGGTAAAACAATCAAAGTCGTTTCCATCTTGTGTTGCTCCAAAATGCAGCGAGACGATTGTGCTGACTTAATCAGTATTATGCTACTCGAAATTAGGAGGAAATGTAGTCAGCATAGTACAGCCCCAAGGATAATATTGCAGGATCGTGTCGCTATAAACGGCAAATTTCCTTGGGCCAAATGCTAAGCCAGACTGATTCGCTGCTCCTAAAATGATAAATCGTGTCTGAGGGCACAGGGAAAAGCGTGGCAGCGCGCATTCCGCTTGGGCGAGTAGTCAGACCGCTTGGCCAAGGCGGCGATGGACGAGGAGGCTGATTCACTGACCAACACGCGCGCTCACAATGTGCTCACACCAGTGTCTCATGTAGGCAACCGGCAAAAATGCGGCATACAAAAATGAGGAAAACATTGTTGAAGCACTAAGCATACCGTCCAGTCACACGATTGGCATACAGCTTATTATCAGCAGCATATTTTGAGCACTTAACCGATTGCGTGTGGACTCGCTTTGAGAGCCGATTCGCATCATACTGCTGTCTGAATAACAGTACTAAAATATTGCGTCAAAAGAGGAACTGGAAGAGTCCTGGAAGAACCGAAACGATACTTTAAATTCACCTAAGTGGAATCTGCGATGTCAAAGTGACTTCTAAGCTAAACCACTAAAGCTCTGTTCCAGAAACATGTATCCCATATAATTTGCAAATTCATGGTATTATCAGCATTCGCACTCAAACAGAGGAAGGGAATCATGTTTAAGATTGATCTAAATGGAATGGGTGGATAATTGATAAGACCTAATTTATCATCACCCCGTGTATGGTAGTGTCAGTGTCAAGGGCATAAAAAAGCACCCGCGCCCGTGCAATCACTTCTTCAGATGGGTAAGGTCAGTCTGAAAAGTAATGTCAAAGTCAGGCCAAAACTTCACCTTGGTAACGGATGGAAGTATGCATAAGACAGCTCATCAGTAACGAAACAAATAACTTTAAAGGATATCCTGTGGATACGACTACAATTGCAAAGACGGTTCAAAATAAAACAATCCAATGATGAACAATTTTTAAGAAAGAATAATTAACGAAAGGGTTACCTTTGCATTAAAAATCAACCTGAATAAGTGGTGTGTGAAATCGGGGAATCGATATCGTATATTTCGACATAATTTAAGAAAACAGAGTTACTTCTTTGAGCATAGTCGAAAGGATACGATGCTGCACAGTGAGGTATTTCAAGGCAATCAAGTAGTTCGTTCATTTTTGACGTTTGATACAAAGAGTTAATAGACAAATGTTATTTTTACAGACAAATAATTTTAAACTTAGGACCAAATGCTCATTTTAAAGATGCATTCAAGAAAAATTTTGGAAGTTTTCTTCGCAAAGAATAGAAATCAGTAAATGAGAATAATGAGAGGCACAATAGCACATAAAAGTCAAACTCGGATTCTTGTTTTCACTAAGAAAATGATGACTAGTTAGCACCTGCAAAATTCCCCACCAGCAAACGGTTCCATTTCCGACGCTAAAGAATAAGTTTTAATGAGCGAACATTTTGCAATTTAATCGCAATTAATTCAAACAGCTCAATTCTGAATAACGATCATTTATAAGGCCAAAATGATACGGACGAAAATTATGAAAATGCTTATACCTAAAAAGGGCAAACAATGACCATGAGTAAAGACTGATGTCGGTACGCGAGAATGGTGAGGCGTGACGAAATACATGACCGATTGATGCAGGAAATTCGAAAACTACATTCCGACTATAACCTCAAGCCCATAAACGTTCGGAGAAATGAGTAAAAAGCGTAGCGAAAAGCACGTATTACGAATCAAAACTGCGCTAATCGATCTTCCAAACGTGAAGACCAAAAGATGTCCAAATCACCAGAGAAAACCGAGGAGTTTACCTTTAGATGTTTGCTGAACACTGTGTAGTATTCTTCCAAGTCAGCGGCATTCAGGAAGTCATACAAATCCTGATAGGAGTCACGCTGGTCCTCTCTCGAGCGCCTACCACCCCCACTACCACCGGTGCCACCTCCCCAGCAGTGATCCAGCTCGATGGAGGAGGAAGAAGGAACCTGCCGATATCGAATATACTGATGCAGAGGAGATAGTTGGTTAGATACAGTGGAGGCCAGCGAACTCGTAGTCGATGGTCGACGTGCGAAGAGAAGGCTGGAAACTGAGGAAGTGCGTTGGAGGCTGAGTCTATCGTTGCTATTGCGGTTTTCAAGAGTTCCTGCCTGATGACTGGACGCTAGGGGTGTTGAATAGGGCTGCGATAGCATACCCAGAGCCTTAGGTAAGAAATAAGATCATACTGAAGAACTTACAAGTCGTATTAAAAAGGCTTAGAAGGGTAGTTTGCATCAGAAAACAACTTCTAAAGGGAAGTTTGGCGGGTTAAACAAACGAAACAAGAGAGTTAGAAAGAAGCAACCGCTTAAGTAAAAGTAAGAATGCAGATCGACCCAACTTCGCTAGGCTGATAGATGCTTTAACACCATCCAGTTATTTACTGGATGTGTTGGCTTAATAAGTTAAGCAAGCATGTGTAGAAAATGGAAATGAAAAAGTCTGCTAAGACAACTGTAGTAGGTTAAGGCCAATGGAATTAAACTTATTTGGGGGAAAAGCGAGAAAGAAAAATAAAACAAAACCAAACAAACAACTTTCAAATCCTCCACGGACTTGAAATACGCGGTTAGCGCGCACCCACTGACTAGCCAATAGAAGGGCCAAGAGACAAAGCCTGACCTTTAAATGCATCTATTCAATAAATCCAATTTATGTATTAATAAGAGGTGAAACTGACATAAATGTGCAAATTCGGCTGATCTTTTTATTAGGCTTACAACAGAGGCTAGTAATTCTAATAAGTCAAAAATGGGGTCAATGCAAACGCTTCATCACTTGCTCTTAATCCATCCATTTTGAATTCCCTTTATTTCACGGTAGCTATATGCTTCCACTTTTATTCGTAGGTTACAAAAACACATTTTAAGAGAAGGAACGTAATTAACTGTTCCCCACCTTCTTCTTAGGGACGAATTTAATTGTCCTGGATGCTTTATTTTTCAAGCTTCACTATGCTGCTTATAAGGTGGTTTTTAAGCCTTGTTGCAATACTTTTGTTCTTTAAATGGCCTTTGTAGGCGATAGGCAGGAGCACGATTTGAACCCTGCCGTGGAGGCATGTGGTTCCTACCCGAAGTCAGAGGTCCGTTCGTCATAAACTCTCCCCTATCGTGCATTCTGTCTGTATCCGTAATAATGATACCTCGGAACACCCAGCCTTCTAATGGCAGAGTGGAGGAAGGGAAGAGGAGGAATGAGGAGATACCTCTAGACTTACTGCCCTTGATTTATACTTTATTTCCGAAGTCACCTCGTGAGGAAATTCCACGTAAATGAACCGCAGCTTACAGTGGCCTATGAAATCACTTAAAGTACGTGTAGCGTCCCGAGGCTCCCCTTAAGGTAAAAGAAGGCGCAGTACTAGGGCAGAATATATATATTCCGGGAACAGAGGACTTGTGGTCTGTTGGCACGGCCCGGAGGCCGACCAACCGGCTAAAACAAGATGGCCACCCAAGTGACCTAAGCCGGTAGTTCGAACAAACAAAGTATTACACAGCCCCTCTCTTCTTTCGAGCGTCGTCCACAACGCTCCCCTTCGTCCGCCTCCCGTGTCAGCCATCACAACGTAATCAGTGCTGCGATAAGCACCCACGAGCTAACGTCCCAGTCGTCGAGGTCCGAACGCATGTGTTCCTGTAGTGCCATCAATTCCGCGTAGCACTCAGTGCAGCAAATGCGCGTCTCATGGCCCTCCTCTGGGCTTGGAGTCCACGGCTAGTGTCGCTTCAGTTGTTAACAGCTTTCCTGTCGAACACGAGGGCGAGGAAGATGTCGAAGATGAACGTCGATCTCGACCCTTCTGTTACGAGATACCAAAGGTTCTCTCCTCCGTAGCACATGTACTTCTTTCACAACGCCGAAGTTTGTCAGAAGCGGCATGGAGCAGGATAAAATGCATCAAAGTCGGGTCCGCTTTCCGCTGCCACCAATGTAGCGTTCCGAGGCTCCCCTTAAGGTAAAAGAAGGCGCAGTACTAGGGCAGAATATATATATTCCGGGAACAGAGGGCTTGGGGGCTGTTGGCACGGCTCGGAGGCCGACCAACCGGCTAAAATAAGATGGCCACCCAAGTGACCTAAACCGGTAGTTCGAACAAACAAAGTATTACAGTACGTCCAGCCTGATCACCAGTGTGTCGCTTTGAGACTTCCCTGAAGTCAAAAGAAGACGCAATATTTAGACAGGATATACACGATTTGAGCTAATGGCACAGCTCTAGATGTCAGTCCACCCACCAAAAGCGGAATTTTCAGTGACGGCTCCGTAAACACACAACCATCTTATTATAGTCAGAATACCAAACAATATTGGTTTTATCATGAACACTAATTTTGCTAAAGTCCAAATGGTCTATGGGCAGTATTTTTGCGTAAATTCTTCGACAACACTAAAGTTTTGTAAAATTTTTGCTTGCGTTGTAATGCTCTGTTTGTTTGGATCGCCGGTTTCGGTCACAGGGGTGGCCATATCGTACTAGCCGGTTTGCTGGCCTCCGAGTCGTACCAACAGCCCCCAAGCCCTCTAGTTCCAGGATACATATATATTCTGCCCTAGTACTATGCCTTCTTTTACCTTAAGGAAGTCTCGGGACGCTACATTGGTGGCAGCAGAAAGCGGACCCGACTGATGGATTTCTATCCTGATCCATATCGCTCCTGGCAAACTTGGGTGGTGTGAAAGAAGTGCATGTACTAAGAAGGGGAGAATCCCTCACATTCCATAACAGAAGGGCTGAGATCGACGTTTATCTTTGGCATCTCCCTCGCCCTCGTACTCTGTAAGACAGCTATTAACAACTAAAGCAACACTAGCCGTGAACTCCAAGTCCAGTAGAACTGCCAAGAGGGGTCAGCGACGTTGTGGTCAAGCATCCTCCGTAAACTCTCTCTCTCCTGTTCTTGGACAACTCGCCTATCTTCGTCAAAAGGCGTATCTGCAGATGTAGAATGTGCAGGACGCCATTCGATGGCATCTTTTTATGCTTTGCACACTTGGATCGCATGCATTTTGTTCCCATGAGGCTCGATCGCCCCATTTGTTCAGAGTTATACGATACCCTTACGTTTCTTCCACAGCATCAAAATAGCCTGGAATAACAATATGTGTTGTGTGTGTCTCGACCCATTCAAAAACCTGGATTCGTGCCCCCATTTTTCATTGGGATACATTGTGAGGGGGGGAGAATTCAGAAATACGCCTTTGCTGCACCAAGTGGTACGCAGAATTGATGGCGCTGCAAGTACGCATGTGCTCAAATCTCGACGACTGACACAGTTAGCTCGTGGGTGCTTTTCACAGCACTGATTACTTTGTAATGGCTGAAATGGGAGGCCGATCAAGAGGAGCGTCGGGGACGACGCTTGAAAGAAGAGAGGAGCTGTGTAGTACTATGTTTGTTTGGACCTCCGGTTTCGGTCACAGGGGCCAATGCTAACAGCTCCCAATCCCTCTGTTTCCAGAATATGTATTCTGCCATAGTACTATGCCTTCTTTTACCTTAAGGGAAGTCTCGAGACTCTATTAACTTTTCCCATCGCTACCTCATTCCTACTTAGCCCTTCTCTGTGAATGTCGAAACATGAAGAGTTTCAATTCGGCGAACAAATAGTCTATTCTCATACAATAAAATAAGTGAATTCATAAAAATGGACAGAAATTCCAAAATAAATAGCTCAAACTAACACGTACGTAACTCAATATGGTAACGAAACCAAATGGTATGTAATAATGATGTCGGTGCTGCGGCCTAGTGTTTTGAAATCTTTAGTCGAGGCAGACTGGCAAGTCCACACTTTGAACGAATATCATTAGCAAGGTCTCCTATGCTCACGCGGGGCTGGGAGGCCTCGTATTTGCATAACTCCTCCAGCGACATTTGACCCTCGGAGCCGTTAAGACGGCGAAAGACAGTGGCGATGGAGACGATTGGGCGGTTAAGGGGAACTGGGCAGGCCTCATTGAGCAGCTTCTTGAAGGCCAGGTAGCGCCCGTGCTGTTCATCAAAATTCACCTCCAAGCAGCGCCAGTCCATGGGACAGTCAATGGCTCGTGGGTCCTCAGGAGGCAGGAGAACTACTTTGCAGTGGCAAAAGTTCTCGATGCGCAGGATTTGACGACTTTTGTAGTAGGTGCTCACTATGGGGTCATAGGTGTTGGGCACAAAGAATATCTGCCTGACGACTCGTCCTGATCGTAGTCGCTGAAGTTAATCCAATGGCATAATTAAATCCACTGACTTTTGTCATAGCTAGATAGAATTATTACGATATGTTTACAGTGAATAATAAGCCTTGCGATTCGATGGAGGAGATGTAAATCTACGTTTCGTACGACCACATTAGGTGATGTCAGTCCACTGCATCCACAGACTCTGTTTACGAGGTCACACCTTACACATATTTGCTACCAGGCTTTCAATCTTCAAGAGTAATGCCAATTGGGGCCGTGCTTTTGGCTAATTTAACTACTGCTTCGATCGAAAAGCGTGATTTTCCATCCCATAAGTGCGTTTTATTGTGCTCCAATTTAAAACCATCCGTTAAGAAGGTTGGGGCAGCGCCTACGTCCGGGGCCGGTAGCGAACCTCAGAGGATCTATAGACTTTTATGGTCATTCTTTCTTGCATTTATCTTAATTTAAGAAAGACCCTTGTTCCACAGTCTCAAGTGTTATTGCTACATGCTCATCTAGTTAAAAGCATTTTTTGTGCCGATAAGAAATACGAATCCTCTTGTCCGGTTCCGCGATCTTTACCCACTAAAGGAAATCGAAACTACCGAGTTTTTTTCTTTTACTTTTTGATTTTATTTTCAGTATAAAGTATACGACGGCTACTTCATTTGCTCGTTTACTGAAGTATAAGACATTGACCTTACCTTGTTGACACAAAAGTGATGAGATATCAACAGTGTTGTGAAACTGTCGTTATAAATATGGATGCTATAAAGTCACACAACGATTCTCACTTTTTTTGCTAACTTTGACAAAAGGAGATTTACTCGTTTTTTTTGAGACTAAAGCTCCAAGTTTATGCAAAACTTTCCTTTGTTTTGAATCTTTTGGACTGAAGGAGGAGTGTTAAGTAGGTTAAAGCATCTCAATTTTGGCTAAACAGCTAAGAGAGTAAACCATCGAACTTACGTATAATCGGGTCTGAATTTTATGAATCAAGGCAACAAAGCAGGGAGGAATGAATTCCTCATTGAGAAGACGGCCGATTTCGTAGAGGAAGTAGCCAAACTCAATCATTCTTACAAGCACAAAGGCGGGTTGAACTTCAAGTTCTTCGAGCAACTGGTCCAGACCAGCGTTCAGCGGAAGCATTTCCTCTTCATAAGGGCTATAGCGGAGACACTTGAGCATATTTACAAAATTCTCATGAAACTGTTGCATTAGACACAGGATTTGGCCGCACAAGCTGAAGTCCCTACACGGGATTAAATCGACGGCTTCACTTAGCCGTTGGAATAGGGTGCCTACAACTTTGTACATTTCTCGTATGTGACACATGGACTTGTCTGTAATTTTATTCGACCTCGCCTCTGCAGTTTCATTTGCACCCGTATAGACTTCGCAAAATCGACTCGATTTGCCCATTCGGCCTTGGTACAATCCGGGTGTTCGTGCATCAGTAGCCTCGTCAATCTTTAGCAATCCTGGATCCGGTGTCCGGCCCTTCCATGAAGGCGTCATTTGCGATCGGACGATCATTTTATTGAGGTTCTCCAGCGGATCTGCGTTAGCTGCTCGACGACTGCGTAGCGAAGAGCATTGCATCTTACTTTTGCGAAACCCTTCGACTACCTCGCAAACATCTTCAAAATTTCTTTCATTGTCACAAACATCTTTGCCGAACATTGGGATGCATTGTCCAGCAACTTCATTCTCGCACCTTTTGGGGCTTCTGCTGCAACAATCATTGATAGGCATGTTAGTATTCAATGGGCAGCATTCATCGTCGCACAAGGTACTACTTATATCATAACGATCAGTAGTTAACTTTTTAGTGAGTTTGCAGCACTCATCGTGAGTACCGACACCGAAATCACAAGTTGGTGGTGCATCACAAGAATTGCAATCCTCTTCATTACTCTGCTCACAGCTTACTTCACAAAATACCGTCTCATCACGATGGTTTTGAGCCTGACAACGTTTACCCTTTCGATTGGTTTGCAGAAGGCTTATGTTAACAGTGATTGTACCCGGTTGACTGTTGGTTCGCGAAATTGCACAAGGCTGGCATTTTGACCCACTCTGTTGAGAAACCGCAGGCTGCAATTCTGGTACCTTACAGGACTGTGCGTCACAGCGGTCCTCTCTACAGACAGGTTTTTCGCAATTATGAGACTGCAAATTGGGAATGTCTGCACCCTCCATTTGAATGAAATTTTGGTGCGCTGAGGTAAGCAAAAAGAGAAAAGTGAAAAAGCAGACAATTTTCCGATGTTTTTTGTGTAAGGATGGAGTTTATGGCAAGTAGGTCGATCAGTACGACATGATACACCGCGGAACAGATGATTATTGACGTGTGTCAGTTCAAATGCAAGGTCACTGAAGGTGTGGCCAAGAAATCACTATCACGCAGAAGCGGCTACTACGAGGGTGGCGATGACGAAGACGGCTTAAAACTTAAAACGAATAAGGAGAAGTGGAGCACGGAATCCAAATCCTTCAAATTAGTTATTAGTGGGATGCTGGCGCAATTGAGGAGAAAAAAGGTGACATTGTAGCGCACTGAGACTTCCAGCGAAGACGAAAGGAGACATAATACGCAGGGAGATTGTTTATCGCCGACGTAGGGGCTTAGGACAACTGGCTTGGCCCAGTGGCTAGTTGCCAAAACCAAGAGTTGACGGCTTGAAGTTAGGGAAGCAAAAGAAGCACTCATGCGAAAGAAAAGAGTAGTATGATCTCTTCCAAATCACAAAAATAGTTTGGTCCAGTTTGCTGCATTATTTGATAAGTTTCACCAAAAAATTTTCGATGATATAACATGGATTAAGACAAGAAAGTTAATTGTGTCTTTAAAAAACAAACTTTTGAAGAGATTGGATGCAAAAAAATGGAGGCGTAAAGGAGGCTCAAGTGACCAGTATTCGTGGCGATCTCTAATGAACAACTGGATGAGGTATAATTACAACGGAAACAAATGCACATCAGGAATTAAAAAACTAGTTAAAACAAATTGTTAGCATTTTTTAAAATGAGTTTCATGATAGTATGGGAAGACTTATGTGTTTGTGATAAAATTGAGGTGAAACGGGAACGGAGTGAATTTTAGAGGGGTGGCAAATGTAATGAAAGGAGGCACAGAGACAAAGCGTAGAAGTATACTTCATTGAATTGCTTTCAACACGGCACCGAGTCGGAAGGTTTATGGTGAAATGGGAGTTAATGCGCTCGATATTTGGGAAGATTAGAACAGACTTACAATGGGTGAGAGTGGGATAGAGTGGAGGAAGAAGAATCATTTCGAGTCTGATGTTGACCAATGCATTCACCCGTAGTACCCACATTGATTGGGTTGCTGTCAACCTCATAGATCGAATTAAATAACTTTGACATTGAAATTGGTGTGATACTAGGTCGAAACTAAGTCGACAGTAGAAGGACTAACTCAGTAAATGATGGTGGTGCGCAATTACGAAATAAGTAACTCTAAATAAATGAATTGGTGATTCGAAAAAACATGTCGTCAGTGCCTTTAAAGAGACGCTTTTTGCTTACCCACAGTCAAATCCGTTCCTCAACAGCAACATCCCATTTTCATCTGACTGATCACTTTATTGCAGATAAGTGATCAGCACAGATGCTCTGAAAAATAAGTAATTTTGTTGGGTTTGATAACATCCATGGGAACAAGGGAGGACTAGAGAAACATGACTGGGTGTACACCATTTTTGAAACTACTGATAGCAGAGTGGGGAATTGGGAAAGTGTTTGCTAAAATTAAATAGCAGAGGTGAAAGTAAAATCTTAACAAATATTCGAAAGCGGGTAAAACTTGGGGCCCAAAATCAACGGTAAGTCTCCCTATCTGTTTAGCGAATTGCCTTCAACGAAAGATGGAGCCTATCGATGTGGAGAAATACAGGTGTGCACCAAAGGTTGGTTGGTGATGTAGCGCCTCAAGACTTCTCTGAAGACGAAAGAAAACAATGTGCTCGGGTAGAATATGTGTTGCCGACCAACAGAAGGGCTAGGTGAGGGCTGCTGGCATGGCTTGGAGGCCAAACTTCCCGACCAAGTTACAATGGTGAAGTATTACACAGCCTGTTTCCAAAACCAAGAGTTAAACAAACAGCCAAAGAATTACACGGTCTCCTCTTCTTTTTTAAGCGTCATCACCGGCGACTCCTTCGGTCAGCCTCCAGTGCTGACAATCACATCGTAGTTGGTGCCGTTAGAATAACATCCACAAACCAACTGCTCCAATCATTGAATTCGCGTATAACTGAGAGGGCATCGGACTACAATGTCACTGACTCATCTTAGCAATCCTACAGGACTTAGATTTTCTTTTTGTTTAAGGACGCATTGTTGTGTCTATGCTAATCCCAGAAACCAACCAAAATGTTGAGCCATATAACAAAGGACGAGGTTTTTACAGTTTCGTAAGAATAAGGTTTTTGCATCTACGCCACCTTGGTACTTCTTTCTTACTTCAGTGCTACCCAGCCACATATCTACCTGGATTTTGTTTACATAATAGAATGGTAGAAGACGAATAGCAATATCGCATAATTGGAATCTGCATGCAGGTAACGTAGACAGCTCCGTAATGAACTTTTCCAGATGGCTGAAGTTGGCGGCTAGTGTTGCCACAGGTGTCAGTAGCGTTTCTGCAGACCACAAAACTGGGGTAGTGGCAGAAGGTGGAGGTCATTTTCAGCTCTTCTGGTGGAGATCGTCATAGCTTCTCCCTTCTTCAGCATATACACTTCCTTCAATCAGCTAAGTTCTACCAATCGGCAGTAGAAGTCAGAATAGATTTCTACCAGGGATAGACTAACTTCTGGCTACTACAGATGCCAGGAATCCGAGACTTCCATGAAGACAAAGGAAGGCATCATACTGGGAAGAATGTGTATTGCTGGCGGATGGAAGGAGCTTGGGAGCCTCTGTCATGATCTGGCAGTCAGGCTGCTCGCCAGGGCTACAATTGAGGATATCTAGTTGCCTGCCAAATTTGAGGAGTGATGAATTATTAAGCTTGTGCAATGGAGGATGCGTGAGTAAAAGGTTAAATAAGAGTCCACCAAAGGTCTTTTAAAAGTGCTTCAAGTCCTTAAGTGTTTTCCAGTAAAACCCTGCGCCAACCGATGGAGCGACAATGAACCAGAAATATCCACCCTGACGAGATTTAGATAGCGCTTTTTTTGATAAACAAAGAACTACATGACCACAGCTTACAAGCTACTTCTCTCTTATTACATATGCGTCTTTTTCTCTCTCCTACTTTCTCTCTTTTAAGGTATGCTTACTTGGATTTGTCTAAATGTGTGCGTTTGAGAGTCTTAAATAAGGGGCTAGCAGTCTCACAGCAATGTTTAATCCTTGAAAGCGTCTCACTATTGCAAAAATTAATGCAAACTCATTAGTTTCACATCGCAAAAATGGGTCTCACTCAATTAGGATTAAACTCGTGCGCATTTTGAGGACACTAATAAGTGTCTGAAATTTTAAAGCGCTGCCGAAGCAAATCTTGAAGTCGTTTAACCCATACACATCTAAGGGTCTTGTGAATTTCCGTAACATGGTTTAAAATTCGACCAGTCAGCACTTCAAAGCCGTCGGGAAGCAAGTCCTCCTCCATAATGCCCTCAATTTCACAGATGCATTTCGTCATTTCTCGCAATTTTAGTAACACTATTTCCGAATTTCCCAAGGCCTCGTTGACGAAGTTCGCGAATTCCCTGTATGCGTTAAAAGCCTCCCTTTCCAATGACGTGAGACGTAGGTCGTTACATAGTCGCTGAAGTACAGCTGACGACTCTACAGCTGGTAGTATAATGGGGTCCAATTGCGGCATTTGATGCTTTGCTAGAGTCATCTCCGCTTTGTTCAATTCACGATAAAATGAGTACAAAGCTTTTCTCAACGCTTCAATGTACTTCTGTATAGTGGGCACGCGTTTCTTCAATCTGAGCCAATCCGTGGACCTGAAGGATCTCTGATAGCTACTCAGCGTACACCATCTGCTTGCTGATAGTGGTGGGTCCTGGAATTGCGGTGGTCCTATAACGCTGCTTTGTGATGGGGAGGCCACGATCTCTTCCAAAACAGTTTTGTTCCGGCTTCTACTAATTTTTGCCGACCCGTATGCAGACATTTTCACCTCTAGAGGGTCAGAGGCACTTCTCACACATTTCATGCAGCAGGATGACTTAAAAAATAATGTCTTGCAGATTTTCAAATCCTAGGACAAATCAATATGATTGACACGTGAAAACAACAATGAAATGATCTGGTTAATTAACTTTATACCCATAATAGCTGTGTTATCAAACTCCTGCCAGCTTCAAAGGCCAGTAATTGGTCACCACAACACAGCTGTTCTAGCTAATTTCAGGCATTTCCCACTGCCATTAAATTGCTCATGTTGAACTTGATCTCCCGTTATAACGCCTTAATGGCTGCTCCAGAAATGCCAACATTTTCAAGCTGTCGATTGCAGTAGTACTCCTATGAAGGTCGTAGCATCCTCTCAGTTCTCCACATCGACCAATATTAAAGAAACGATGGGTTTGTAAGTCCAAAAGGTTTCAGACCTCACATTGACACCATGGTGATATGAATGTAGTGTGCTTGTTAGAAAAGAACTTTGCAAGTCTTCATAAGGTGTTAAGCCACTTTTAGACAACTTTGATTGTCCACTTTAAACAGTATGTCAAGTGAGTGAGATAAGATTGAGCCCTTACAGGCGTCTTTTCCAAGCCAATGTAGAGAAAATTGTAAGCGTCATTTGAAATTATTATTCTCATTGAACTTGAATGTAAATCAGGGGTACCCGAAAGGAGAGCGTGTTAGTTGACTGCTAATCCATTTGCACAAAATGATCAAATATACACGGATTTTCGTTCCACCGAAAGGACACTACAAAAAGTATATCTAGAACGGATACAAAGATTGACGGCAGAGAGTAGACGACCCAGCTGTCCGCTCACACATTGATTGATGGTCGGTCTGCGCGCGGCCGACAGCCAGATACTACGAAAGCGCGAATGTCGTCGTAGCGTGGTCGGTGGTCCGAGTTGAGCAAATAGGCAGCGTGTTCGGCCGTCATGACAACCTCTCGTCCGTCAAATTGTCGCAGAATGGTAGAGACAAGGCGTGCGGTGCAGCGCTGAGGTGCGAGAATGCGGTTCAGACGGTGCTGAAATGTCTCAAAGTGTCCAAGCTCCTCGTCGTAGAGTACCTCGATAGTGCGGTAGCTGGGTGGACAGTATCTTGAGCGTGGATCTTCAGGATGGAGGAGAGTGACGATGCAATGACACTCCTCCTCCAATCGAATTAATTGCCGGTCCTTGTTGTAAGGCGTAATGATAAAATCCATGCTTATGGGGACGTGAAAATACTGACGAACGACGAAGCCAATTTTTATTCGCTGGGAAAATGCAAAGAAATGCAATGTTTTACTTTATATTTCCTTATAGAGCCTTTTACTACCTTTCACATTGTGAGTTCAATGTGTCAACTTAGGATCTCAATGCAAACATCTGGAAGAAAATTAAGCCAAACTAGACTTTCACTTCATTCACGAGCAACTAACGAGAGATTCTTTCCACGAGCGCCAATAGCAAGCTCATATTGTCGTCTAAACAGATGATCAAGATGGCGGGACGATCACAGTCAATTCGCTAAGTAGAATGCTATGCATGGAGGCGTAAAACCGAAAACCGTAGACACCGACTCACACCCTAACTATGTCCGTTTCTTTGTAATTCTATAAGTGTTAATGTAAACTTAAAAAAGCGTAAAGGTTCTTAGCTTCTAAAATAGAAACTAAAGCAAACCCAGGAGAGGCTTACCAGCACAAAAGAAGAGCGTCAGCACATACTACAAGTCGTCGTTACATATTAGTCTCTTACAAATGCGTCTCTCATCTAACAAAAGCCTGCTAGCCTTTTAAATCCAAATAATTATTTAAGTGACATCGCATGTTTCGATGTTATTCGATTATGCGCTTGTGGTGAATTTTAGGGCCGCTTAAGCTCAAGAGAATTGGAATTAGTAATCTCTGTTCCAAAAACGCACTGTAAGTAGGAATTCACTGTCTAGCTGGAAATATTAATTTGACTTACCTGTAACTTCACTTGGATTGAGTGCAACAGCCGAGGAAGGTCCCTAGGCACAATTTTCTCGCCCAAAATGCGGCCCAAGTAGTAGAGGTAGTGACCGAGTTCAATCATTTTAAAAAGGACAATCACCGGATCCTTCAGTACATCTGCAATCAAGCAATTTATATTCTTGGCCACAGCAACTAGTTCAAACTCCTGTGGTGTATAGTAAAGATGATCGATGAGAGCAATCAGCATTTCAGGTATCATTTCTAGGTGTTCTACTATGGAGAAACAGGGTTTAAAATTCCTTTTTGCAAGCCCCTGGTCAATTGTAATAATGTCGTTGATGATTATTGCAACCGTATCTCTCAAAACTAAGAGAATTTCCTGTGCTTCTGGGGTCACTTTATCCCCCGGTGGAACTTCTTCGAGGTGAAATTTCCCCATATCAGGGACAATGTTCTTTTCCTTTTCACTCTTCGTTCTCTTTGGTTTAATCATTACCTTTGGCCCAACAAAGTCACCATACTCGGTCCCCATCATGTCCAACAAAAACCGACAGGAAGTACCCCTTCCTACAGTAACAGGATTCAGCCTGTTATTAGTCGAGAAGGATCGTAGTTGCCGTGCCGCCCACTGTAGATCGCCTGGACTACGTGTCTTGTTTTCATATAATATTTTTGTCTTCCAGGCGTCCGCAGCCAAACGCTTCTTTTCGAAAAAGCTTTGAAGGGATCGCATACGCGGGGAGAGATGAAAGAAGCTCCCATTCCTCCCAAATTGTAACATGTTGCAATTACGGCTGTTCGGTACGCAACTCTTAAGATTCTGTAGAGTTCGCGCGCCTGTTATCCTTTGAGTAGTATCGTTTGGTTGAGATTCAGATTCTTGACATCTTTCCCTCGACTTTTGATGCCTGTCTTTTTTAGATTCAAGATCAGCAGTCTGATGCCGATGTGACATTATCAATTCCAGGTTCATTTGCGAGTCATTTGAAGCCGTTGATTCATTTTGATTATTGACTTCGAGCATTAAAAATGAGGATGGACAATTAGGATCCGGTAAATTTCTAGGGCCCTTGCCACTTGAGGCCTTAAATTCTCTGGTTAATTCTAAAGGACGCTCGCTAGATCCCATTTCCTTCTTGTCAGCAGAACAGTTTGACGACAGAATTTCCGTCAACGTGGGAAAATTTTGACTCAAACGTAACGTAGGTTGGATGAGTGGAGGAGGCGTCAAATGTGAGGAATCATGCACTAGAACGGACTCTTGGGCTAATCTCTCTGATCTTACGGACTTCTTTAGCAAATCCACTTCGTTTACAGTCTTTGATGGTTTGAAATTCGCATTTCTTCTAGCTGTCCCATGACTGCTTAAAACCACTACTTTGTCATGAAATCCATTTCCCTTTGTAGAAGGACGGTCCCGGCTGGTGGCCATGAGGTTGAAGACTGAATAATTTTTTTGTAAACTGGTCAAAATAGCTTGCTAAGGGTAAACTGGGTGGATTCGATACACGCTCACCGACCACGATCCCTACCGGGAGTGATCGATTGTTCACGTGGTCCCTGTCGGATCCGCGTCTCGCATAAAATCCACGAACAGAAGAAGTGGCTGAAATCACAATCAGGATGTTTTATTTATTTAGGAGATCTAAATAGATCTAAAAAATAATTGGGACCAAACACTTTATTTAGTGGGCGGAGTGGAGACCTAGATTAGCCGATTACGCCTTCATTAACACTAGTAAGGCATCTGAGACTGTACTTTAAGTGCGGAACACTTGAATCGATGTAAGAATAGAAGAGCATAATTCATTTACTTCCAACCACGTCATTGCAACTTTTATTCTAACAAACACGATTTATGATGACAGATGCCGCCTGTAAAATTCAGCACTTTTAACCTCCATTTACCTAAAAAATAATATGACCATTAAATCTGTTGTTCATAAGAAGGAAGTTAATGTCAAATTAAGGAAGAAAAGTACATGCATAGAAATTATTAATATTTGGGGTCAGACTACTAAGGACCCATCAGGGACACGTGATCCTGGGATATGACATGTGACATGGGGTCCAGGTTTTATACTATATCGACCCCACCGCCGCATTCATTAATCCCTTTGCAAAAAATACGGAAAATATGGAGGTTTGCCCTCCGAACGAACAGTGTCCTGCTCCTACGGAACCCAATACCAGTCCAAGGTGTTGCGAAATAATTGAGCATCTAGTCTCCAATAACGAAAATACACCAGCGACAATAATTCTGAACATCACACTTGGTGCATCTCCATCAGAATGTACCAACAAGACTGAATGTAGCTGTGCATGTAGTGCTAATCTCAGATCTTGGGAAAGAGCTTCTCAGAAAGAGGATAAAAGCTACAAGGAAGGCGCCTCTGAACCGTGCTCTTTAGAGGACGGTCTTAAGGGATCCCTGAATAGACCTGATCCGACCGGATCCAGCTGTTTAGAAAACTCGTCCAGGAAGCACTTACGCATCCATAAACGCAGATCTGTGTCTTGTTGTCCAGAGACTGCACCAAAGAATTCCCAGTGCGGTTCCAAGCATTCAAAAACTATGATTGAAGCACCTAATTCCTGTGCAGAATCTGGCCTGCAGAACTCTAAATCTTCGCCAGAACCTTCTTGCTTGGAGGAAGCGCCCAGAGAACCTCAGGGTAGTTCTAAGTCTAGGGTAGGAATGTTTTGCCCTGGAGATAAAGCCAAAGAATCTATATGTAGTTCGGAATGCCTAAGTTTGATGTGTCGATTAGAAAAATCACCCAGAGAACCTATGCACAGCTCCAAACACACACAGGAATCTGTATGTCAAAGTAATACACTTAGACCATCTCGATCCACTTCTAAGTGCATAGTGGAAGCTCGTTTACTAGACGCCTACGAAGAATCCTGCCGCCTAGAAAATGCACCTAAGAAGAACCGTGAATTGTGCTGCTCTAGAAAAGAACTCGAAAAACCTCAATGCATTTCTAAATCAACGGCAGATTCTTGTTGCTCAGGTATTTCTAGGCATGTAAATGAACTTGAGGATTCACTGTGCAGGTCTAAGCGTTTACTCAGCCCTCGTTGCGTGGACAATGCACTCCAAGAATCCATAGGTAGTTCCAAGCCCATGGATTCATTATACTTCAAAGAAAATCCAAAAGTGTTTGCACAAAATTTTGAAAATAGGGGAACGTTTCGTTTGAGAGGTACACAAAATTCATCTTCGCGTAGCTTTAACTACAGGAAGGAACCGTGCATGGAGGACACATCCAAAGCAGCATCTTGTGACTCCAAACCTGAACAGGCATGCTGTCTATGGGATGCTACCAAAAAGTCATGCAGCTGTGAGCACACAACAAAGCCTTTTCCTGTTGGAACCACACCTAAATTATCGTCACCTGTCTGCGAACACACCTCACCTCAAGGGGTTGCGAGCGGATCCTGGAATCAACCAAAACTATGTTGCCCAGAACACGCATCCAAGTGGTCCACATGCAGTTACAAGCCCACAGGGGAACTCCGCTTGGAGAGCGGGCTGAAGAACTGCGTGAGCAGCTCAAAACAAACTGAGTTTTCATGCTGCCGAGAAAACTGCAAGCAGTTAAAGCAAAGTTGCATCAGAACCACGCCTAGAAGTGTTATGCGTAGGTACAGGCAGACAACAGAATATCAGTTTGCAAAAAAATCTCCAAAACTAATGCGCAGCGTGAAGCATGCTGCGGAAATCCCTTGCCCAGACGATTTGTGTAAAAAACCTCCATGCAATCCTAAGCCTTCAACGAAATGTACTTACTCAAAAAATGTATCCACAGGAGCTCCTTGCAATGTCTCCTCTTCACCTGAATCGTTCTGTCGGTCTGATGGCAGCTCTGCACTAAAAATGGGATTAGGCTGTACGAAAAGTTCGCCCAATGAAGCAGTCGATGGTAACTGTTCTCCTAGCCCACAAAATGCTTGCAATTGTCAATCAAAGAAACCAGTAGGGGACAAACAAGGACAACTTTCTTGCGGAGAAGCAATATCAGTCAAAAGTGTTCAAAGGGCTTCAAAGGAATCACTTGATCCTGAAATGCAATTCAGAATTGACAGCTTAAAAAAACAACGCGCCGTCAGGGGCTGTCAATCCACTAAGTCACAGAGCGTTAGTAAGGTTTATCAGACACTCGACGCCGTCATTGAATGTCAATACGTTAAACAAGGACTGACCCCAATGCCTAGTCTTTATTGTCCCCAAACAAGCTATCCGTCGCGCTATTCTCTCACTTACAATGATACGGGAGAGACGCCTAAACATCGTTCGTTTAAAATAACATCTGCAGCTCGGGAGGCTATCAACAAATTGCATGAGCTTCTTAGTGAATTCTTTGATAAACTTCTGGGAGCTCTAGACTGTCTAAACAAGTGTGACTTCAGTTTTTGTAGTGAAATGGTTTGCCTCATTTGTCGAATCCAGAAGACAATAACAGAACTGATAGAAAACCTGCGCTATGGCACATACAAGAATGAGCTTGATGATATCAATGATCGCCTTCTGGTAATGTTAGACGAACTCCTCTTAAACCCTCACTACATCCTTCTGCGTCTGGTTGAATTCGGATTCAACATTTACGAGTTGGGCGGTCATCTGCGTGAAGAACTCCTGCCTTATTCCTTTGCACAGATTGTGCACAAAGTTCAAAGTCGGTTATACGTAGGTTTATGCATCTTCATTCTCACCGTAATATCATGTTATTTTAGCGCTTGCAAACTGGAAGAATTATTCGGCAGATTTACTTTGTGCCAGATAGCATGGATCCGGTTATTGGAACATACTTTAAGAGTCGACGGCTATTGAAATTGGAGCATTTTTGCCACTGTAGCGTTGTTTTGCTGCCTCCAGACGATCCCCGAAGCATTTACTGTCCCATGCATTACCGTACCATTGAGGTGAATTTCGACTGCAAGAAGGGTCGCTACGTGGGCTTCCAGCAACTGCTGAATCAGTGCGCATCTGAGAAGGGCATTCCCCCGCGCCTAGTGGCATCCGTGTACAAACGGCTCAGTGGCGCAGAGGTTGAGATTTCCCTCAAAGACCTTTGTGAAATGGAGACCACAGAGGCTCGTATTTCTTACGACACCATTAGAGGGGATATGGCCAGTGGAAGTGGTCTAGCTATCGCACCCAAAATCGAGATCTGATTACTTCTGAATCGCATTCACCTCTCTCCTTTCCACATCACCTGAGGCGGCTTAGGCCATCAATTCTTTTCCTTTTATGGATTGTTTCATTGTATTTTCTCGTAAGCATTGTTATTTGCTTTCTGATGAGGTAATTTTTTAAATATTATTTAGAAATTGTGTGTGATTTTGCCCTTTTTAAAGGATAAATATGGCGGTTTTGAAGAGATAATCGCTTATGTGTGGGTCTTGGTCAGATAAACGAAACCTATATTTTTAATATGGGAGATGTTTGAAATCCCGTATTGTTTTACAGCTAGACTTTGTCTGACTGAGTTAAATTTATACAAGTAGTGCACGGGCAGGAGTGAAACGATCTTGTGGTTGCAAATATTGGGCCACATTGCGTTAGAGTTCGATTTTAAGGACTTCTAAACACGGTGATAATGTGACACTCCGAGGCTTCTCTAAAGGTGGAGGAGGACAAAACACTTTGATGGAATACATTGTTGACCTACAGAAGGGCTCGGAGATCAGTGATTCCTTACCAAAATTGAAAGTTAAACAAACAAGTAACGCACTACGACAGTGTACATGCGACACTACCGTCATTGTTTAGTTCGTTAGCACATACTAAGTGATCTGGTGTGAGCAGTAGACACATTACTCTGAGAAAGACAGATCAACATATTTCTTGTTTCACTACAAACACTATAGAGTGTTTAATGCTGCATCGGCAAACCCAAGTGACTTTGATTCATTGGAATCTTAGAGGGTGATTAGAGGTTTTACACTTCAAGTTGGAAGTCGCGTGCTCATATCTGGCATTGACGATGGTTCTCAGACAACCTTTCAACTTCTCACAGGACTACTTCCTCGTTGAAATGATTTCATGGTATAAGTGACGCTGTGGACAGACCTTGACCTTCTTTTCCAACAAATATTAAGAGAGTAAATCCAGAAATCCGATTCTGTTGCCATGATTATTAAAAAAGTTGCCCTGAAGGCCACGACTGAAAATACACGTGTCGAGAATCGATTGACTGGTGGGTTTGAACGAAACAGCGGTCAAATTCGACTCGACGACAGACTTGTTTACCTTCTAAAGGAAGCAGATAAGCGTGGAGGCAGTTAAGACACACACACACAAGCACACATCCACAGAGCCACTCGGAGGAAATTCTACTCCCTCCACAATCACCAGTCATGAGCGTCTGTCAACCACAATCAGAACCCAGTTGTAACTTTGGCCCTCAACCGGCTGATACGTCATGCCCTAACTGCGACGAATTTATGAATTGTGACGAAGACAATGACTGTATGCCGGACGACTTCAGGGCTGGAATGGCTCGAAAGCGGCGTCCAAGATGGCGAATTTTTGTGTCTCGTGCAGCCACAGTGGGCTTACCCAAGGGGGACACTGGAGCCGAGGCAGCTAATGAAAAAATCTCAAAGGTGGCAAAACAACTGATAAAAAAGCTTTATAAGCAAGTGGATCAATTCTTTGTGGCTCTAAAAAAGTGTCCTTGTAAAATCGACAAGTACGATTTTAGCAATGTTGGAGATTTGGTTACTAAGGTTAGGGAAATAACGGAGAATATGAGAGCTATCTCAAAGAAGTTGAGCTATAGCCCTCTTGTAACCGAACTCACCGACTTGTGCGATCAGATGTGCAAGATCTTGAAGTACGCGGCTGAAATACCTGCACTCATTTACGTCCGTTTGGTTGATATTACCTTCTGCCTTCATGAATTTGGTGCTTTGTTGCAGGAGGTGCTTCTTCCAATTGATTTTGCATTTGCGGTCCAAAAAATTCACACTCACCTTAGAGTAAGCAGTCTCTCTTTACTAATATCAATTTGTTTGTAGAAATTGAAACCGTATGGCGTTCTCAAACAAGTGATATTCGTACCCACGGAGTACGATGCAATAGTGGCCCCGTACTACAAAGACCCGCGTCTGCGTCGTCTTGAGCAATTGACAAACTGCAAGATCACCATGATTCGGCCCGACGATCCACGTGCAGTTTACTGTCCAGTCAATTTCCGCACAATAGAGGTGGAATTCGACGAGAAAGATGGACGTTACATTGGTTTTGCACATCTTCTGAACCGGTGTCTCAGTTTCCGCACCTCTGCATTCCCAACTCGTGGTTCGGAAATCATCGTGAAACGCTACGCTACCAACACAACGCAAAAATTGGAGCCGGCTGAGGTGGAACCTCTTCGTCAACGACTCTCGCGAACTATGCTGACGCCTGTTGAGGCTGATATGGTCAGTGGCACTAAGACCGCGGCTATTGCTCCCGAAGACAGGGTGAAAAAATTTGTCTAGTAATTACGAATGGGCTTCTGGATAAATGAGAGGATGCAAAAGAAGCCTGCATTCTTTTCTTTGAGTGGCGGCCTTAAAACTGGCAAATAAAATCCACTTACTTGAATTCGCCACGCAGATGCTTTTAATTTATGCTTGTTAAGTGAGGGCTTGGAGGTGGAGAAAATTTGGCGTTTAGGTGCAATAAGGTGATTGGAACCATAGTGCTATCCAGGAAGGAGAGACAAGCAAAGTAGCAGATGTAGCTATTCTGAAATGTATTTTTGAAAAGTGTGAGCTCCATTTTTGTAAAAATTGCATCAAATTTGGCACAAAGCAAATTCTCTTGCACTGGTTTAACCCTGAGCCTGGAGCACCTTACTGCTTTGTTTTCACGTAGCATTTTGGCTACAGAGCACTGAAACCACAGTCACAGTACTTCCGCTTAGCAACATGACAGCCTCTCAGCTCGTCTGGACATCGGTAGTGCACATTCTACCCTAGCAATATGCCTTCTTTCGACTTGGTGTAGGATTCTGGGCGCTACATTAGTGGCAGCGGAAAGCGAACTCTATACCAAAGGGCAACCACCCTGATTTCTATTACTGAATTTTTGACTTTAGTGTGATGGAAGAAGAGTATACGATAAGAAGGGGAGAACCTGTGTTGATCTGCAACAGAAGGGATGAAGATGACGTCTGCCTTCGGCAAATGACCAACACTAGCCATGGTCGTGAACCAACTGAGAAAGAAACGAAGCTGTACATGGTAGAAGTCTATGGAGATACCAGTTAGGTGAAAACGTAATACCCTGTCCATCTCCCTATTAGCTGGACAGTATCTAGATAGATACGGTCGAGCAGCACTGAAGCAAGTAAAAGCTGGAAGGGAAAAACAGACACCTAATCTTGAGCCAGTAGCCTTACGACTGGAATAGACATGCATATTTCCCTTTTGCTCAGTGCCGTCTCCAAACAGTACAAAACTTCAGACTCAATGAAATTGCTATGAGACATCAGTGACGTCGTGGTGAAATATCCTCTCAATCGCAGGGAAGTTAGGACACTATTGCATTTGGTTCGTGGGTGCTCTCCTTGCAGCATCGACTACGCTAGGGTGGCCATCGTGGGAGGTTGGCAACGAGGAGCGCAGGGATCGATGCTTAAAAGACGAAGAGGAGCTGTGGAATTCGCTAGGTGTTGGTTTAACTCTCGGTTTTGGAAGGAGGTCCACTTAAATGCCCCTCCTCCAGGTCATGCCAGTAACGCCAATTCCTTCTCTATGTCGGTCCACGCATCATGCCTTCTTTCATCCTCACGGAAGCATGGGAGTGCTACAAACATTGCGTACCACACCGGCCCAATTGTCTTCACGCACTTCTGGTTGTGAACGTTGCGAGTGAAATAAAAACATTCACAAGTTCCCAAAACAAGTTGGATAATAATGCTGTCAGCGTTTCTGATTCCCAAACTAGAATCGCCTCACCAGAAGGCACATAATTGCTAGCTTAGGCGCAGTCTGATAAAATCGGTTAGAATTTCTTCATTTAGCTATCTGTTGCGGACACCTTGTTGCGCAAGCCTTTTAAGCTTCTCACGAAAGTGCTTCCAAAACCCCGACAAGGGGCTTTGTGCATGCCGTCTGTGCTGCAAGCCACTCGACCCCTAAACAGCCCCACAACAACGTTACTGCCGGATTCATGCCTTGCCATAGCTCCAGAGACGGCATGGGTGCTGCGAGCCCATTTAGACTGCCGTATTTTTCTGGCGTTAAACATCACATCCAATTACGCATAAAAACCAGGTCGCTTCCATTTACGACGTCAATATCCTCTTGATTGAAGTGGAGTATAACAACTCCAATTGCCATTAAGAGCCCAGGATTTCTTAACCTGGGATTAACTGTTCATTGCCTATTTTTGGGGAGGTTGACACACTTACCCCACTTGATCTTCGAGAAATCACATAAAACACACAGCTTCATTCACGAAAGACGCTTCCAGACCGCATCGGAAAAAATAAAACCAACAGCACTAATATGCACATAATGACTTTCAAAATCGATTTAAGACAATATTTACACCAAAAAGAGATATGAGGTCTTAGTGCATTGGAAATAGTCGAAGGTTAGGAAGAAGACATACTTCTTCCTCAACCACTGAGGCTGCTAAGATCATCGTCACTCTCGCTAAGGACAGGACGTCTCGAAGAGGAGTTGATGGGAGGTCTGGGCGCAGGAATAAACTCCTGATGACGCCGATGCGACGGTGGTGGTGAAGGAGAACGCTCATCCTCATTATCACTTACACTGTTGTCTTCAGCTGTTTGAGTAAAGAATTGAAATTGAAAAGAACATAACCGTTTTGAAGACCATTTTCGGCTTAATGATGCCAAATGCATTTTATTGAGGCAAGTGTTTCCATAACAGTCGAAAGCAGATTCTTTATGGACATTAACTTCACCCGATGATGCTAAGAACATCTAAACGCCAAAATTTTCCTTGAATACAGATCTTAGCACCTGGAATATGTTGGAACGGAGGGATAAGAGTAGTTAATCCTAATTTAGCCTTTAATTCGATACTCAGTATATACGAAAAAAAAACTAACAAAATTATCCTCCGAAAAATTATTACATTGATGACAATCCACCTACATCAACAGTTTTTACTCATCGAAAAAAAAGACCAATAGATTATGTTAGTGAGAGACATCGATTCCACATAACGCTATGAAATTAAAAATTACATGTAAACGGACTCCAATTTACCTTCTGAGAATGACCTTTTACGGGTCGGCCTTTTCGATGAAAAGCGACTAGACACTGGTGACCGCCGTCGCGAGGGACTGTCATTAGAGAGGTCTGATGACACGGAGTGACGAGTGCGATGAGTCTCCTCCCCCTCCTCTTCGTCCTCCTCTTTGTCTGCTCCCTCCTCTTCTTCCTCATCATCGTCTGAGAAGACAGCAGCGGTTGTGGAGCGCTTCGTTGAGGAACGTTTTGTGTCTGAGTGGCTTTGCAGATTACTTCTCTGTCCCGCATTCTCATCACCCTCTAGGCTACTGTGCCCTCCCTCGCTATCTGAATGTAACTGAGACCCTCCTTTTGCTCGAGAAGCTGTAACCGATGGAAACATTATTTCCTCACAGAACATAGAATTGAAAGCAAACAAATGAACAATCTCGCCACCTGGAGAGGGAGATTCAAGTAGAGAAGAATGGCCCTTTGGTTCCTCACTCTCGCTTTCTTGAGCATCCACATGCTCTTGTTCGATCTCTTCCTCTTCTTCTTCTTCCTCTTCGTCCTCTGACTCGTGCTTGAGCATGTCCAGACGCGCTGTCTGTGCCTGCAGCTCCTCGTATGTGAAGTCTCTGTGCTGCACAACCAGACGCATCTTGGAAGGCGGTTGTGGTGGCGCCATGGACCCACCTCCAAAGCCCGATTGTGCTTTTCGACGTTTGCTAAGTCGCACACGAGTCTCTAGCTCGTTGTAGTAGACACCCGCAGGACAGTCTTACAGAGAAAAAGACGAGAGAACGTGAGAATGAGACTTCCAGAAGTGCAAAAAACTGCTACCAATTTCGCATACCCTTGTCTTCTTTACGAAAAACAAAAAAGTAGTTCTCCTCATAGTTGGTCATTGTCTTATTTTTCACGTTCCAATTGTACTCACGCGCCTTCTCGTATTCATAAGAGGCACCCTCGGTAAAAGCAACATGATTTTCTGCATCTAAACGACGCTGCTGCTTGGTCTCTTCGGTGGGTAAGAAATAAACAACGAAATGATCGCCAGTCTCATCCACCATGCCCCTTGAATCAAAAATACGGGTAAAAGTTAAAACAAACATTAGAATTGGAGGTACCTAATAACGGCTTGGTTAACCTCCTCACGCTGTTCAGCAGTGGATATCCCCTTACGAGCTGGATCATCATCAAAAATGACCTGTATGTACAAAAAGTGACCAACGTAAATAAAGAAGCAACAAAGAACTGTGATAGTGACCAAATTACTTGAGCGCAAGGATAGCGCCACAGCTTGAAGTCGGGAAGAAGAGGTAGAACCTCAACAGCATGAACACCCGGTTTGCTATAGTGCCGCTGGATCGGTTTTTTAGCAGCGGTAAATGTAGCTTCAATGGCACTTATTTGACTTTCTCTGTCCCGATACACAATTTCCTCGGCAAATCGCTGTTTGATATTGTGACCAAGTCTTAAATTTGGAAAAAAATTGAAAAGACTAACTTGGTCTCGATCTTCTCTGATTTATTCCATTTATTGTAGTGTTCAGTGGAGAGGTATTCCGTTTTGCGTAACCACGCGACTGAACGTTGATGCCGAGATCTATAGGCACGTCAATGCTAAGCAAGAAAACCAGCCTTCTATCATTTACTGCATTGGGATCATCATCTTCCAAAAGTAATTCATCGTGAGGATGAAGAGACACTAAAGGACGTGTGCGCGAGAAAACAAGTACCTATGCGCTCTGTTTTAAATGCAGACGGATCAATAAGATCAACATCAACACCGACATCAGTTTCACACAAAAGTTCGTGCTTGTGGTTTCTTTCAAGAGAAGTCGCAGCATATTGCACAAATCTCGTGGACTCGAATGGATATGGTAAGAACTTGGGATCGAAAGGGAGTTCTGGAAGGTTATTGTAGTACTTTACACGGCAAAGGATAGTCTCTTGCCTGGAGAGGAGTAAAGCAATACAGGGAAACAAACCTAAGTTCCTTGACACGATCCTTGGGAACATCGTCAGTCATTATCTTAGCACGACAGTAGGTAGCTGGCCTAGCCCAACGGCGCACCTACTGTAGGAATAATTTAAAAAGTTTGCCATGCTTTATAAAACCCATTAACCGTTGCCAAAAATTTACCCACAAATTTTCCGAAAAACATCAATAAACACCAATTTTGGCAAGTACGTTGACTAATTAAAATTTGCAGCGAGTGTTATCAATTGATAAAGTTCCTTTAAAATTAGAACCCAGACCGCGGTGTAAAAGACTTGGACTCTTTAAGTGCTCAATAGCATTGTTAAAGACAGCTATGAACACGAAGAAGATCGCTCTTATAAACCTATAGGGGATCGATGCGCTAAATGCAAGGAAAATATAAACAGAAAGCGCATCCCTGCAGCTGAACATGTAATACTTAGTTTGTTCGAACTGCCGGCTTCGTTCACTTGGGAGGCCATACTGTACTAGCCGGTTGGCCAGCCTCCGGGCCGTGCCAACAGCCTCCAAGCCCTCTGGTTCCAGAACTTTCATATTCTGCCCTAGTACTATACCTTCTTCTACCTTAAGGGAAGTCTCAGGACGCTACGAAAGAAATATTTATTGGTAAATGGAGGAGTCTGTAACAGGGTTCTTCTTTTCCTCCTCCTCATCCCTTTCTACCTTACTGGAAAAAGACCGAGCTTTTCTGGACATGGTTTATTTAAGGAGAAACTGTAGGTGGGGAAGTCCAGACTACGGGGTCGCTACGGGGTCGCGGTATCCGGCGCTGGGGGAGAACACGCTAGCTGGCTTTCGACCACGTGTATATTGGCGTATATAAACACCAACATTATTACAGAGTCGATTTCGGTTCTTGTTGAAGAGTTCATACATTGCTTTGCGATTCTACCATGGAATCTTTGTAGACGTAGCAAGACCAATCGTAATGCTTTGTTTGTTGGGACTGCTGATTTCACTTACTCCGGTTGCCATATTGTTCTAGGCGGTTGGCTGGCCTCCCGGCCGCGCCAGCAGACCCTAATCCCTCTGCCCTCAGAATGTGTATGTTCTGCTCTGGTAGTATGCCTTCTTCTACCTTAAAAAGTCTTGGGCGCTACGCCAATGTCCTTAAAACGGGATGTCCAACTGTTGCAGGGAGAGTCAAAGGAATATTACCCAAGCGAAAGGCCATGCTGCACAGCAAAGGCGAAATCAGTAGGGTAACAAATGTCACTGTAGTTGAACAGCACTGTTGATGCTATACTCGTTCCTACCCTAGCGTAAGGTATCGGAATGATTTTTAGGCACTCGGCGTAGGAGATTTTTCTGATTTCCTCCCCTTCCCTTCCACTACGTCTGATATAGGGAAATTGGGTCTTCTTCGTATTTGTATTGTTTTAGGTGATTCGGTAGACAACGTGTTAACAGAAGTTAGGAGGTAGGACTTCCCACGTCAGGAGAACCGGATCACTCCTTCAAAACCAGATTCAAGATTTTCCTCCCGCCTGCAAAGTGCATTTGAAGAACATAAGTGATACACACAGATTTCTAATAACCGAAACAGTATACAAAGTTAGTGTTAAGCTTACTGACTGGAGGCAATATCGTTATAAGGTAGCTGAGAACACAACAAAGCAGAAAATATCTGTCTTACATATTTGTAACACAGCTTTAGTTCAGTTGGCTTCCTTATATGTATAGGTTTTAAAAAGACGTATAAGTTAAGAGTAAGTCAGTAGTCTTTGCCGTGATACAGAAAATCTTTAATGAAAAATTTTCATTTAAATACCTCAAAGCACGGTCAATGCTGATAAGCAAACCCTTTTCCGAACTAACCTGGCCTACCACAATGGCCTCTACATATGTTTGGTAATGGCTTGGTGGTCATCTATAAGTAGTGCTTCTAAGTTGGCGACTTCAGCTCTCAAAGAGGCTCAAAAAAAGATCGATAAGGTTCTCGCTATAGATGATGACATTCCCCTGAGCAGCAAACAGGGTATGTATTACGATTTCTCTGGTTAGTCAGCGTCTGTGTTCTGTTTAATACCTCAAATGGTTAAAAGCTCATGCTTTCGAATAAGGTGGTTGCATCTAGTGATTCGGTACACCCACTATATAGCCTTGTGAATGTTAAATGTATTTTGGCTCTTATACTGTTGTTTTGTCCTTTTATGGCACCTCCATCTTCGTTTATTTTTCTGTGCATCGGGTGGTTCATAACGTGATGTTGCAAATAGCATGGTGTTCTCGATCTGATATCTTCCTCATCCATTGTTTCTTTTTGTATACCAACTCATGTACCAATTAGAATTAACTACTTACTACTACTTACTAAAAATTTAGTCGGTTTGAAAACTGAATAGTTTGTATGCTGAAATTCTTCTGTTAATTAGTCTTTTGGTGCTCTCGTAGGCTGGAGGATGTTATGCTTCTTTGGTTGTGCTTATCTAGTCATTAATATAACATCTAAAACGTCTTAGCTCTCAAATTACACGGAAGTGCTTTAACACACAGAATTTAGTGATCAGCTGTGCCGTAAACGCCTGCGATAGTTAGGATATTGGTATTGTATGTTGTGCTTAGGTCTATACCAGCGGCGTGGATACTGAAAGCATTCGCCACTTTCTTTTAGCAGATATTTTACGTTTAGTTTGGAAATAAACTTTTCTTGAGATCTGTCTTTCAACACTAAAAGCTTTTACAAGTTAAAAAGACTTGCATTAACTATGCATGCTCAGCTAAATTAATTTTTCAATGCTAGTCACGCTAAATATGGCGCGTAGGTTCGACATCTGTCTAAGTTCGTTAAAAACGGGTATCTACTGACCTAAAAGTGCATAGGGTTTTCGGCACAGCTCACTTAAGTGATGCCGAGTTATAAAGTACAAACTCTCATGGATACTGCCGAGACTTATTTATGTTTTTCGGTCTCTCAATACGCTCTATTGCATTCGTTCGAACTTCCTCGCTTCTCTGGTTCTTCATAGTATAAGTGTTTGTTTGAACCACTGGGTGTCATTCGATGAGCGTGTACACTCGACCAGTCGGTTCGAACGCGTTTCACAGGCCCTGGCTGTGGAAGCCTCTCACATCATCTGTTGCGTAGCGTTTGAAGAGTGCGCAATGGCAGAATACAACAGCAGCATGTGCCGTCTCGGATTGGCTCAAGGGAATCATTAGATTCTGGTGGTGAAGCGCTTCAAGATAAGTACACTACGTTAGTGGGGAAAGACTCTCTCTCTTGCCCGAATGGCAAAGACTTGGGTGTCTCCATTGTCACGTCTCACGAGTGCCATACTGAGACAACTCGCTTACATGCCCCATTAACTGGGAGGGAAAAGCAGTGATGGAAGCCAAACAGTTGAGTCCTACTCACACATCGCCACATTAACTATTTCCTTGTGCGTCATAAAAGGCACCGTGCATTGTGGACTGACTGGCTGATGTGTAGTAAGAAACAGACTTCGTGTTATTGTATTTGTTAAACTGACGAGCACACCACTGACTACCTCCAACTGAGCCACTTACAACCCACACCACACTTGTAGGATCCCCATCACTTCATCCGCATGAGACTGCTTACTCTACGTGTGTGTGGTGGTGGTGGTGATGAGCTGAAGACGCAATCGTTCAGCGAGAATTGGTCACTACCCAACGGCCAACCAAATACGGCTGGGATCTATCTCCCCAAATCGATACACCTTGAAGATGTGTGAGGGAAATGTTTAATCTTAGAAACACTCAGCACTAGCCAATTAGTAAAAGGAAAGCCCTGTTCTCATCCCCATGAGATAACACACGATTTCATGCTGCGAAACGCGCTTGTGAGAAGAATACACCGTAATCTAGAAAGAGAGGGGGTAGGGTCGGGAGGGGGTGGCTGTACCTTCCGCATTCTCATCCCCTATATTCTCCCCATGTTTTCCAAGTGATGACTATGGCATTTCCTTGACATTGGGAACAGACAATCATCTGACCACAAGAATAATCGTCTGCTGAAAAGGTAAACAGGCAATGAAAACGGAGGTGATGAGGATCGGATTTTTCCTTTCTCTTCTCGACAGAGTGTTTCAACGGTAGAATTTACATCTAGTTGTTGTCTCGTTGAGAAGTAGTTGCCAATTGTGTTTGTGCCATTTTGACCAAACACATAATAACTTAGTGAGGCTTTCTATAGTTATTTAAGTCTACAAACGTGGTGTGCCCTATTTGAATTTTTCATCTCAAAGTGATCCCCATCACCTGCTCAGCTCTCAATGGAAGAGCTGCTTTTGCAATAGATGGGACTCAATTTCAAAGCCTTATTTCCTGCTTTTCTTAAACGTAGCGGAAATTTCTGTAATGAATTGTTGTCCTACAATTTATTTGTTGAATGTGTTTGTCAGTTTAAGCTCTTTCGTCGCCTTTTTACAACCAAGTTTGTGAAAACGTGCATTTTCTCTTTCTCGTTGTATTGTTGAGCTCGCATGCTTTCTTCGGCAATATTGGTTGTCCACAGGAGTGATTATTTTGCTGCATCTTTTTGGCTCTATTCGCAGCATATGGGGACTGAGTCTGCATTATTTGTCTCGAGGGTCTTTGCATAATTACTACGACGAGATGTTCAGATCAATTAAGGACTTGTTTTTTTTTCGATAGGCGACCGCGAACAAAATCCAGAAAGTACATTTGGAGTCCTTTTTTAGCTTATTTTTCAGTTACATTTATGCGCTTATCTCAGCGATGTCTCCAAAGCAGCTTCTGCAAAAGATTGGTCAGACCAACTGAACCATCCTAGAACATCCTGTTTTGCTTCTTACCTGGCACTCAAATCTGTCTTGCTGTCCATCGTGGGTTGCATTTTCGAATCAACCATTTTTGTTCGTGAATGATCGTGTTGCATTTAACATACCCACATAAAGAATCGGTTCTTGTGCTGCTTGACGGTGAGTTGCGTGTCAAGCGTGTATCCGGGACTAGATGTCTAACGCATTGATTGTGTTCAGGGAATTAGCTTTTTTGTGCTGGAAATTAAATTACCACAATTGAGACTGTGGCTGGCTGACGGGCATGCGATGGACGTCTTCAAAGTGTTTATTTCAATGCCTAATTTCTTTTACCAAGGATAATTGCTGTACAAAGGGCGCTTAAGGTCGTTTGTAAGGGTTGATGCTTGCTGCTTTTACGACTTTTCCCAAGAAACTTCGTTGTGCCATGACGTCATGCGCACTACTATCAACGAACAGTAATGTGTGGATTCTCCCATAGCAGGTACGCCAAATTAGGACTTGTAATAGATCACATAGCATCTACTTCTGTAAGAAGTATCGTCACTGTATCCTCCCTTCTTAAGCCCTCATCACATGGCCACAGTCAGGTATCTCCCTTACCTCCGAGAATTATAGAAGGGGGTAAATGTTTGTATAATGATTCATACAGTTCAATTTAACTTGTGAGTGTTTAAACACCTTCATAATGACTGGGGAATTTTGGAGATCCGGTGCCAATTTTACCGTTGGTTTTCCTATCGAAGTAGAGCCGTCCGGCGCCTCCTATTTTGATGAAAACTTATTACTGACCCCCGCCGAATCGCCACCGGAGCGGGCAGATGTTGGTCAGGCGCCAGCGGAGGTCCCCGCAGGGGCGACACCGAAGCACAATCGGCGTGCCTCCTCCTCGCTGTCCTCCGGTCCGATGCCTGAATCCGAGGTTGGGGAAAACATGTTGGAGTCACATTTTCTCGAGCATGTGAGTCTGCATTCACTTTACCTTACATCGGTGCCTTCTTCCTCGCCGAAGCAAACCGAAGTTATAATGAACTATTGTCTGTCGCCAACTTTTGGCAAGCTGTGTATGATTCCTCTCTTATTTTAATTCCCTGTTCTTCAAAAGTATCCACAGGAAAAGATTTTTGGACACTCGTTGGCTGCAGTATTTCTCGTTGACTATATTAAGAAGGCTAGATTTGATGTCCGGTATTTCTCATGTTCTCCATCACTGCTTAGCGGTTGAGCTCACATGTAGTAGTCAAATGGCTTGAGTTAGATTTGTAAAACGACTGAATGCCTTCCATTCATTTCAATCGACCATTGTTCTTCCACTTATATTGAGTAGGCTATTGAAGTACATATGGGAGTTAAAGTGCCACATCAACAGGTCAATTAAGGATGCCCTTGGACTGAAATACTGTAAACTTAACCCCACAACAGGATGGTAAATGCTCCATTTTTATACTAATGAAGATGCATCTTCCTTAGCTGGATTTGAAAACTAATGCTATTTTTGTAGTGGTCGAAAACCGCAGTTGAACAGTACGAGCACGTCAAGTATGCGCATGTCTGACTGCTCTTTGTAGATTCATTTCTTATGTTGAATTGCACACCACATACAATTGGAACCTCTGCTTGTTAATTCTGTGTGCTTAAAAGAAAGAGGTGGTCTCTCTTCGTTTCTATGAGTTTTATGGTCTCGTTTGCACAGTAATTTGACGATTCACAAAATTCGTCTCACAAGCATTTCTTTTTAGTACCTAGAGATGCAGATGATGGAGTATTTTTGCCTAGTAGCTTGTTTTTGCTGTTAGCATGATTCAAACTTGCCTCACAATGTGATAGCGTGTAGCTGTGGTCAAAGGGTAATGCGTCTATCGTAAGTGCTTGCAGTCGGTAAATGCCCGAATTCAGCTTATGGGCTGTTGGTTACATTTAAATTTGAGCTGTTTACTAAGTCTTTTACCGTTACTATGTGTTGAGTGTGAAAATCGGCAATGCTGATATAGCACTTAGTTACTTGTTCGCTTCTTTCATGTGTGTAAGCTGGATAGTGTGGTGTTTTGAAAAATTATATTGGCCCAAGTGTCGTTTCTGACCTCGGCAACCATTGCCTAATTTCTTGCGTTGAGCGCGACTTTCATATATGTTCATCCGTCTAAGTGAATAGTCCGAGTTTTCTGATTTCACCTAGTTATTTCGTTTATGCACATCTGAAGATCGTAGCGACACGTTAGCCAAGGTTGAGGCACAGCGTCTACGTTGTTGCTGATAGGTATTTTTGTAGTTACACGGGAAAGCTCGACATTTGCGACTTATCAACTAATTAACTTCATTGTTCTATTTCTGTGCTATTTCGCCTTGGGGACCTACTGTCAAGGATGAAAAGAATACAAGCTGAAAACACGAGTGGTATTTTTTGCTCCGAGTCGGACCTCATAAGGAAATGAATTTGTGGATAGAACGTAATAGGTGTAAATATTGTTCACCCTCGCCTCCACCATCACCACCCTCTTTGACTCCTTCTTACCCAAGGAGAGACCTTCAAGTATCGCTTCAGTCCCAGACGCTGCATCATCGATCTCGATGCCTCAGGGCAATACCTCCAGCTCGTTGGAAATGAGCACTTCGGACACACTGGGTGCGGAGCCGTCTGTCCAGCAATCGCTAACGAAGGCGCAGACAGATCAGGATGAGTTGGAGAAGACAGAGAAGGTCACTTTGAAACTGGACGGCCCTCTTGCTGAAGTGCCGGTTGAAGTACCCGCTGGTGGCACCGCTGTTGTCTCTACTCTGTTAAAACCACGTGTCGATGAAGAATCGATAGCTACTACTACTAGCTCAGAGATTGAGGTCATCTCCACATGCACTTCTGTCTATGAGGACTCGACCCCCCTTCTCAACGCGTGAGATCCTTTCATTGATATGGTTTAGAATTTCTATTTCTTTATTTAGGGTCTTTGGATGGGTGTGAGAATGAGTTTATTAACGATGCGGTTAGGTCAGATCTCATTGGAAGAATAGGCATGTTGCTGAAATTAATGCGAGATTAGGTGTCCTAGTTCCCCTTGGAGGCGTTATCAGGTGTCTCGTCCGTGTAAAGGAGGCCTCTACTGCTTTATAATATGCACTGGTGGATAGAATGACGTACGGAATTACACTCTGGAACTCTTTATTCGATTAATCATAAATTTTTAACTGATATCATACGAAGGGTATCACTAAGGGATGACATTTTCGTCGGAATCCACTTAGACGACGATTTTAATTGCTCGAGCTTTGGCGTTTCTGTTAAAAAAAGTGAATCGGCGAGTAAAGTTGTCAGATGCTATACGTAGTGCTGTCTTGTGAACGACTTTATAGTCATTGCATAGCGCTGGGTCTGTGTAACTAGTGAATGCGTAAATGCTGGTAGCTGGAGTTATCGAGACCTGCGACAAGCTGTGGTGCGTGAATTCTGACACCTTAGAATTGGAAGAGGCTGATGTCTTGACATTGGTAAGTTTGGCGCTTTTCTAACAAAATCACTAATTAAACAGCTAATGAGTGCTTCATTAGGAATCATCGCTCTTATGGATGATTGGAGATAGTTTTACACTTAGGGAGGACCAATAGTTTTAGCTTTGTGCATTCACTGCAAGTCCAACTGGCATACATCAACCTGGGCCTTGAACGGTACTTGTGTGTTGCTTCTTGCCGTACTTCGTGATGCAATTTGTTACAAGTGTGCAATTCAATGAGCCGCGGGAAGAAATAAGTAGGATATTTGGATTTTATTAACCCTCTAAATTCCATTGTTGAGGAAAATTTTGTGACTCAGTTTAACTGAATCACGTGAATGTCTCTTTGTCACTGAGTGATCCTCCGACCTTATCCAAGTTACCGGTTCATTTTCGATACATGGGGCTTAAACTCTTTTTCCCAACTCGGAGTTGGATTCTTTATTTTCATGCGACAATAATTGCTAAAAAGCGGTTTCGCCTAGTTTTAATGCTTTCTTTTTTTCCCCATTTTTCTGCTTAGCATTCCGAATCGCCCCTTCACCAGCACAGGTGTTTCCAGTAAGTCCAGTACCTTATTCATTCCATCGACAATGCAAAATGTAGTTTTATTAAAAATTACGCTTTGATTGTTTGAAAACACATTTTGCCAATAGGATTTTTATAACTGCTGCAATTCTAAACTGATATTTTACAAAACAGGCTACGCTACTTAAAATACACGGGTAGAGTAGGCGGCGCAGATAGATTGATAAATCCTGAAGTATACTGAAATGGCAATAGGTACGTGATAAAAATACGAATGTTTCCAGTCTGGCGAAAGGAACAGATGAGCTGGATCTAAATAACCGCAATTATGGTCGTTTCCTAGTACCCTTAGTGTGACATTTTAGTCAGTAGTCTACCGCTTCCAAGGTCAGACTTGCACTATCCATTGTCTTTGCTTCTTTAATTTCAGGCCTTATTTGTCCTGCTTTATGAAATCTAACTTCTTCTCTCATTTCAGACACCAGTGCCAGTCAGGACCTCCTCCATCAGGTCAGAAAAACCCTATCTTCATTTGTTTTCCAGATCGGTTACTTAGCTACTTAAGGTGTTTCTAAATTTTTCCCATTTTCGATCACAATTCACGGTTCGTGTCTGGCTAAATTCGTCAAGTAATTTATGTTTGTGTTGCGTTTGCGTTGTGAAAGAGTTTGGCAAAAGAAATTTGATGTTTCCTACTACTTGAAGGCTGCTTTTTTTACACCTTTACAGAACTGAAACACAAAACAAAATTGACCTTAATTACGCACTCCTCTGTAGCGTATGATGCAATCTTCTTTCAGTTGTTCTTAAAGCTAAAGACAAAGCAACCAAATTAGTTTGTATACCTTTACCTAATATAAAAGGATTGAAATTGGCACAAACACAATTGGCAACTACTTCTCAACGAGACAACAACTAGATGTAAATTCTACCGTTGAAACACTCTGTCGAGAAGAGAAAGGAAAAATCCGATCCTCATCACCTCCGTTTTCATTGCCTGTTTACCTTTTCAGCAGACGATTATTCTTGTGGTCAGATGATTGTCTGTTCCCAATGTCAAGGAAATGCCATAGTCATCACTTGGAAAACATGGGGAGAATATAGGGGATGAGAATGCAGAAGGTACAGCCACCTCCCTCCCAACCCTACCCCCTCTCTTTCTAGATTACGGTGTATTCTTCTCACAAGCGCGTTTCGCAGCATGAAATCGTGTGTTATCTCATGGGGATGAGAACAGGGCTTTCCTTTTACTAATTGGCTAGTGCTGAGTGTTTCTAAGATTAAACATTTCCCTCACACATCTTCAAGGTGTATCGATTTGGGGAGATAGATCCCAGCCGTATTTGGTTGGCCGTTGGGTAGTGACCAATTCTCGCTGAACGATTGCGTCTTCAGCTCATCACCACCACCACCACACACACGTAGAGTAAGCAGTCTCATGCGGATGAAGTGATGGGGATCCTACAAGTGTGGTGTGGGTTGTAAGTGGCTCAGTTGGAGGTAGTCAGTGGTGTGCTCGTCAGTTTAACAAATACAATAACACGAAGTCTGTTTCTTACTACACATCAGCCAGTCAGTCCACAATGCACGGTGCCTTTTATGACGCACAAGGAAATAGTTAATGTGGCGATGTGTGAGTAGGACTCAACTGTTTGGCTTCCATCACTGCTTTTCCCTCCCAGTTAATGGGGCATGTAAGCGAGTTGTCTCAGTATGGCACTCGTGAGACGTGACAATGGAGACACCCAAGTCTTTGCCATTCGGGCAAGAGAGAGAGTCTTTCCCCACTGACGTAGTGTACTTATCTTGAAGCGCTTCACCACCAGAATCTAATGATTCCCTTGAGCCAATCCGAGACGGCACATGCTGCTGTTGTATTCTGCCATTGCGCACTCTTCAAACGCTACGCAACGGATGATGTGAGAGGCTTCCACAGCCAGGGCCTGTGAAACGCGTTCGAACCGACTGGTCGAGTGTACACGCTCATCGAATGACACCCAGTGGTTCCAACAAACACTTATACTATGAAGAACCAGAGAAGCGAGGAAGTTCGAACGAATGCAATAGAGCGTATTGAGAGACCGAAAAACATAAATAAGTCTCGGCAGTATCCATGAGAGCTTGTACTTTTTAACTTAGCACCACTTATAATGCGTTTGGTGAGTTTGCAACTTCGTTTGTCGTGTTTTAACTCTTCTCTTAAACTACGTCGGGCTAAGTTACGTCTACATCATCGTAGAATCAAACCGCCTGTGTAAGTTTTGTGTAATTTGTATACGGATGTCGGAGTTGTAATATGAACTACTTTTCCCAATGCCATAGAAACTCGCAGAGGCGGCAAAGTTGTTGGAATCTCGGGAAGCCAAACTGGTGGAGATCAGTCGTACTAATCTCTCTCTTCAGGAAGTGAATGAGTTTCTCCACGCGTAGGTCAGATCCCTCAGTCTCTGAGCATACGCTTTGATGTATCAGATGGGTGAATTTCCTTGCAGCAAGCTGGAGGAAGCTGGACTTCCGCACGAACCCTATGCGGCAGACTTGCATTCACTGACGGACGAATTCACGGAGCGACTGGCAACCACGGAGCGGAAGCTGCAGGCAGTAGCACGAGAGCGCGATCAACTTCGAGCTCAGTTGCTCACCGCAAATGCCTCCACTGAGCAGACGATAAAGCGTGCCTTTGGTGAGCAGGAGAAAGCACTTCGGTAAATTTAAGCTGAACATAGCTGTATTACTGGTGGAATATAGGTAGCCAGGCTAACATTTCCTTTTGCGGCGTGTTAAGGGAAAGGTGTGCACGACTTGAAAGTTCTCTGACAGAGAAAGAAACTCAACTGGCTGATCTATTGGCGGAAGGGAATAGGATGGCTCAGGAACAGCTGAAAACCAACAACTTGATTAAAACTCTGCGCTCAAAAGTGAAATCTTTGGGGTTGGAAAAGGAAAAGAGTAGGTAGGTTTTTTTTCAGAAGTGAGTACTATATGATATCTATTGTTTATTTCACCTAAGCAATGATCTTTGAAAGCGCTGTTTTTTTAGTAATAATTTCACAAAGGCTCAATCAGAAATCGAGAGCTTGAAATCCGAAATTGCTGCCTTGCGTGAGAATGAAAAGAGGCTTCAGGGTAAGTCTTTGCGTTTTGAAGTCTTTGCTGTTCTTCTTTTAACTGTGATTTATCAGATTCCTTGAAGTACTACAACTGAATCATCCTTAGTAGTGCACACGAGACGTAGGTGTCTCCCGTCAGACTCATTGTACTGGTGCGGAAAGTTTGAAATACAATGCTCAGAGTGGCATCAAGGATTCTCTTTTTCATTGTTATTGTTCTAATACTTATGGAATATGACTACGTTTAAATCTTTTCGTGTAAGACAGTTTCAAATTCAATTGTGTCTTTTTCATTCATTGTTTGTAATCAGTTTTTCTGTTTCTTAAGTAATAGACGCTTTTGGCCTCTTTGCTTGGTAGGTTTGCATTTCTGCACTTGGGTATTTAGCATTTTTCCGTAATACTTTCTCAGAGCTTGCATTCTCTTAGCATTCCTTCAACTCTATCGTGTGTGTCTATGCATTTGTCGCTTTCGGAAGGACCGCGACCACTTCCTTAAGCAATCTAATCAGAGTAACAGTAGTGATTGGCTTATTTGACCCAAATCAGCATTTCTAAATTACTATGACCTATCCAGTTGCACAAAAAACTAATGAGCCAGCGAGCGGTCGATAGTTTGGTGATTCTTCGTCATCCCGATTAGAATTGTTTAAATTTGGTGCAATCTCTCATAGTTTTATGGACGCTGGTGTCATGGCAGAGATTTTACATCTGCTGTCCTTTGTTTATTTAGAATCCCTCAATCAACTCAATCGTAAAAATTTGAAATTGGAGAAAGACGTGGATGCTGTGAAGGTAAATGAGCTCTCTCCTGCCTGAACTCCATGCTTGTTTGTCCGTTTGTTAAACCACAGCGGCATCTCCTCGAGTGGCACTTTCGACAGTGTTTTTTGTCTCTAGAATGAACTGGATTCCTCCAAGGAAAAGGCTGAAGCCCTCGACCGTGTACGTCGGGAGTTGGAGAGGTGGGTTGTTATTCTCGGAGATTTTAATTTTTTGTTTCATCTTCAGAACGTTTGAGCGATCCCATCTCAATTGTCTAGAGGATTTTCTTGAACTACATCTTTGTCTGAAAATATGGTCGTTACGAGATTATGCTTTTTTGTGGGTTTTTCAGTGGGTAACCTTTGCTAGGAGTTTCGTTCGTTACGACAATAATCATGAGGCAAAGATTCACTTCGGAAAAAAACAGATTAAGTCATTTCTGGGCGAGTCTCACATTATTCTTTCATTTCTGCTGTTTTTGTGTACAGAAGGTACGGTTTTTTGTCCCAAAATACCTATGACTGCTCTTTACTTCCCTTCTTGTCGATTCGTGCCCTTTCCTGGTTGAAACTGTTGCCTCTCATCTTCGGTTTAAAACTATGTTTGTATTACCCAGAATTCGCCATATAATAATGATTTATCCACTTTAGACGCGGCAATGGCGAATGTTGCTTGCTTTGAGCTGACAGCTCCTGTACTCTGCCCTGCTCTTTTTCCCCCTCCACATCACTGAGACCTGTCTATTTGAAAAGTATTCCAAATTTTGATTTTCTCCTATTAATTGCAAAAGTGGTTCCAATTTCTCCAGTAAAAGTTACTTCAATCGTAATAATTGAGGAGGCCTTTACTGGTAGATGGGTGGTGATTTTTTTACCAGCACAGTTGTAAAAATACATAACCCATACTTTGCTTCTACGATATCCATTCATTTTTGTGATCCTAGCACAGATGGGCTTAGAATCACTATCACTTCTGTGATCTGAGTAAGGGCTTTGCTTGCACGGAGTGGACAGCTCTTCTCCTATGTTTTATGTCTTCCTTACTTTTTTCGCATCTCCTTTGCAGTAAATTATCAGATAGTGCAGTGGGCCTGGAGACGGCGCAGCGGGCGCTATCGGAGGCGCAGACACGCACGGAGGCGATTCGTGATGTAGAAGAGGAACAGCAGAGTCTTCGTGACGAAGTGAGCACTCTGCGCACCCAACTTGAGGAGACGCGGGTGGCTGCGGTGCGCCAGAAGTTGGACGCCGAGCAGCGTCTGCACCAAGTGCGGCAGGAGGTCAACCACTATCGTGTACGTATCTTTTACAGCACATTTCTTCGCATTTCGAAGTTTTTTTTTGCTATTTACTTGATTCCCAACTTCCACCTATCCAACAGCTGAATTCAATGATTGACTGGGGGCCGAAAACTGTACAGGTGTCTTTCTATTCTTCTGAGGCGTAATACAGAGTTGGTCCTATATTCATCCGTCTTCAAATATACAGATCGGTATCCTAGGTCGCTTTTCGTCATTTATTTTATCACTTTGGCTCACTTTAATCCTACTGATGTAGCTACCACCTTTCAGGAACAAACCTGCTATTAAGCAAGGAAAATTTATCTACAGTCCTACTACCCTGTAGAGTGCCTTTTAAATATTCTTCTGATTGTGCGATTTCTTCTGTTTAATTTATATGTGCCCTTTTGGGAAATGGCTCTGTTTCTGTCCAGCGCTGCAGGGCGACGTGGTCATTTTTATGGTTTTATTCACCATTTCTTTGATCTTAAGATCTCCGAAGTTTATTGGATACATACTAATAATATTGGCTCTTTTATTCTGCTTGAGTGATTCAGGACTTATTTTGCTTTCCATCCCTCTATCTTTGGTCTCGGGTGATCTTCTAGTCATCCTTTTGTTATGGACTTACCTCAGGTTCAAGATTTGTCAAAGCTTTAAGTTAACTGCTTGACTGATTTTACCTTCTTGCCTTTTATGCACCTGGAGAAGTAAGGAGACAGTCCATCTTGTTAATCTTAGAAGAATTGGTTGCCCTTTTTTGGCAAGTAGATCGCATCAGATTAAAATGAAGTCTTCGAATGGTCCAAAAGAATAAACTCCTCAACATTGCCTGCAGGTGAATATATCCTAATACAAATGTGAAGCAAACTTTCTAGTGGTTTATCTGTGGTGCTCAAGTTACCCTCAACACTGGGTGTGCAGAGCTCCTTCCCACCGTCCTGAGAGCGATGCGCGGGAGGCTGAAAATGTCCTCGTATTGACGTGAACAAACAAAGTGGACTTCATTTTATCGCAATGCAATGTGCGGCTCACCCACCGCTGAACACTTTACGTTTACTTGAATTACAAATATTTACCGTACATGTAATCACTTATCCTGTTAATACCATTTTAGGAGCAACTAGCAGAATCAGAGGCACGTTTTGAGTCTCTCGGCGAGACCGCGACCTCGGTGGCCAAACCGTTGTTGCAGCAGATCCAAACCCTTCAGGCCAAGTTGGCCGATCAGGCAAAGGCCTCTGAAGCCACTGAACAGAGTCTGCTTGCTCTAGTTGGTGAGTTTTTGCATCTCCCTCTTCGCTTGTAGCCCTAGTATTCGATTTTTTCTTTAACAAACAGTCTGATTGCAAAACGATTTGCTGCAACTTCTTACCACGGACTGATAAGCTGATGTTTGTGACACCGAGCTCAGGGAAAAAAATCGGACCTGATTCACATGTGACACTGGTAGTCAAAGTGTTAATAAATGGCTAAATCAAGCTCCTGTCATCACATTGCATTGCATTTTCTTATTCAGTCTGTAAAGGTTTTGGCTTAAAATTTACTGGTTTAAAATTGTAGTCGCAGCAAAACCTTCCTCAATCCTAACCCTAGCATTGCAAAACCGAGCCATGGCGATGCTTAGCCATACGGAAGCATCTCAGGCGGAATGTATGATCGAAGCCTGGGCTCACTGTGACGGCTCACGAAAAACATGCTGATTTCTGTCTTTTTGGCTTCAGCTGATCTGAAAAAGCGCTTAGAGGTGGCAGAGAGGTCAGGACGTCTATTTCAGGAGCGTCTCAATGGAGCAGAAACTGCAGCAGACGCCCTGAAGGAGGAACTTGCCCTAGAGCGAGCGGCTTCCAGTCAAATGCATGACCGACTCTCCCAGCACAATTTACAGGCCTCCACTGACAAGTCGCATATAGAAAAGTAAACTCTGAGTTGTGCTTTCAAGCCTTTTACGTACGCAAATGTCTCGCATTGTTTCATGGCGACCAACGTCGGTGTCATTCTTTTAGCATCATCTATAAAGAAATTTGGCCTAACCCTCTTAAACTACATCATATTTATAGATTTTTATTTAATCTGGTTGGAGTTTTGGTGAAATCCTTCCTTTCATCTTTCTCGTAGCACTTATTAGCAATCTTTGAAGGTATGATGGAATCCATCAGTCTAAAAGGTTTGTTGTTAACCTGTCATGTCGAGGACGCTGACACTGAGATAGTTGGTGTCTTTAAAAACTAATACACGTCATTCTACTGCGAACCCCCTTCTCCTTTCGAGTAGCGTCTCTGGGGCTCTCAATGATTGTTATCCTGCTTTAGGCGTCGCGAGTTTTTTTTTGACTTTAATTAACTACTAGATGGTAACAATGGTATCACGATGAAGTTCTCAAAACTCAACATGTTTTAAGCCGCCGCTTATTCAACCACCTTCACCAACGTCATCTCTCTGTAACTTTTGGGTTCGTCTGCTCTGCCACCGATATGATGCCTCATGCCATCGCCGAAGGCGTAATATTGCCCACCAGTCTGGAAGGAGATTATTAACGTGACATTGAAGTAATGCTGGAACTGTGGAGAAGGAGAGCTCTTCATTCTGAGTTGGCGAACAATGCCCGTAAAACTCATTCGCTCCTCTTGCGTTTTTCGTGTTTTTTTGAGCAAGAATTAGGCATCCACCTTTTTTGCTTTCCAATTCTGTCTCTACGCGCCCACTGTGTTGTGGTAACCAAGGCGACGTCTCATGCCCCATTGTCATGCATTTGAACCTAAGTTCGTCCAACTGGCCGAAATGGTTGTGCTGCTCTCACTGTTTGCGTGAGGTTATAACCTGCACTTCATTGCGTACAATCACGGAACCTAGCAATACCGATTGTCGATTGTCGTGTCTATCCTGCTTTTTTTGTGCGCTTTCGGTGGGCGTTGGCCCATTTTAAAAACCTATTTGCGGCTAGTTGGGTGAATGCGACTGTTGGCAGTCTAAGCTTTGGACATTCTGTTAAATTTCTTATGGGCTAGCTATCTCTACGGTCGTTTTTTAGGCGAGCGATACATTCTTGCTTATCAACCCATATTTTTTGAGTGATAAATTGAAGAAGGAGCCGATCTGTATCTAATACGTTTTAAGTCTACTTCCATTGGAGTAATACCATTTATTTCCCTCCTCTTTATTGTCCAGACTAAACGCTGAACTGGCCTCCCTTCACCAACGGCTAATTACAGCAGAAGATGCCTGTGATACAACCTCATCTGCCCTGGTCGCGGAGAGGGAGGAGGTGGTCGAACTTCGGTCAGAACTGGCTCAGGTGAAAGCTGAATTGGCTCAGGCACTGGCCAAAACGGCAACTACCACCACCACTGCCTCCACTTCCCCCCACCTACTCAAGAGAACGAACTCAAGACGATCTTCTGGCGCCCAACTGTTGGCACTGACATCTCAGGTTTCAAGCAGATCTTAGGAAGAATTGATAAAAATACGATACGATACCTACTTTTTTATTCGTTCGGTTCGGTGAATCCGTAAAATGGTGTAAAAGTTGATAAACAGCTTTATTGTAATCTTACAGGATGCTAGAGGACAAGTATAAAGCCCAAGTATCGGAAGACTGATTAGAACGATATACTTACGGCAAATTTACTTCTTTCGCGCGTAATCGCGTATCGTGAACTTTTATTCACAAATAAAATATATCTACTGGTATGTTTCTGCATAATGTTTCATCACCGCTTATGATTCCATTGCCCTCTACACTTCTTTGTTGCTTTACTACTGCACAGAAGGAATCGCTCAGACACCTCTTTTTGCGATCAACTTGTACTCATTCAGCGGATCCGCTTATTCGAATGGCTAAAGTTGGATTGTTAACATCGATGATGTCCGTGCGGCTACTGTTCAGCTTGCAGTCGCTCAATATATTATTTTTTTCACAGCAGCACGTTTAAATTTAATTGAAGTGGCAGAAATTAAGCCTTCTTGTATTACTACCATTGTAGGACTCTGGTTCAAATCTCTTTTAGGAGACAGCCGTGACAGTTAAGCAGTCTTCGCCTCCACCGCCTCCGCGTTCCTCCCCTTTGCCAACAGGCCATTTCGCCAGCAGTCTCTCTTTCCTCCAAGTGAGATCTTTGAATATGGGGCGTATTATTTCGTATCAAGTTACTGATCTCTCAATGAAGTAATTTTGATGCTTTACTCATGATAGCATGCTACGGTGGCTGGCATAGAACGCCACAAATTAGGAGTGAATGACTAACTCAAAGAAAACGTTTTCATATCCTGCAAGTATTTGGGAGAAGGGATATTAGTTGGTTGTTACGAGGTCTAGTATTGACGTTATGTATGTAGGCAGATATTTAGCGCATTCACCCTGAACATCACACATATGTGACGTTTAGTGTCGAAACATACTTTGGCACCTTATCCGAGCATTATGGCAAGAAACAATGCTCTCCCATATTTAATCTTAAAGTGAAAAGGCAAGCTTCTGGGTCACTTTAATTCTAGTTCTTGCTCAAGTAAGATTTGGATAAGCGCGTTTATATTTGGATTCCGAAATTATTTGTTTTCAGCATTTTAAAGGGGAGTGTTAGTGCTATCAGCTTTATGCCAAGTCATTGACCCATAACTCTGGTGACTTTAAGTGTGATATTAAGTTTTCTCTTTTGATTCTGAAATCCAGCTTTTAGCTGTCGTCTTTAGAGAAGAGCTTTGCAAGTGTGTGCGGTTTCTTTAAACGTTTCAGCTAGCATCAACACATTTTTGTTATTTTTTCTTCCAATCGAAGTGTGAATCTGGGCTCTTTACTTTTGTCTTCGACTGCTCACATGATTCTGTTTATGCTGGCTTGAAGGGGTCTACGTGAAAAGCTTTTATCCTGGTCCCGGGTATTTTTTAACATTTACACCAGCATAAACAAACTTTAACTCCTTTTTTTATGTGGGTAAGCTCAAGTTCGGTCGAATGGAAAGGGAGGCACTTACAGGCTTTTCGATATTTTTTTCGCTGTTTAAGTATTCTGGTATTCATGTGTCTTACGCGACTATTTTCTGTTGATTTTGCGAGTTCTCGATCCATTCCTTTTGTTGTTTTACCGTTGCCATGTAACCGACGCAGTCATGCTTTGATTAGGGGTCATAGTCCCTGGAATATATGTATTTTCGCCTTTTATAAAAACTCCAAAATTTAATTGTCTCACCAAGTCGATCTCTGTATTATCCGGCATCTATACAAGTTAAGGACTTCATTTCGCTAATAGTCATGCTCTCTTTGCTCCATTTTTTGATCCTCTGTCTGACTTCTCTTCATATTTTTTGACTGAGTCGTTTTTACTAACGACAGACACGTCACACGGCCATCACTAGCCCTAGTGAGGGTGATCTTCCCTATATATCATCGTTAATTGCCTGCCGAATGTAGTCATATAATGGTGGAGGGACAGCCAATTAGGCGGTGATATGTACTGCTCAAAAAATGACGTTGGCAGTAGCGCCAACAAGGAAGAACGACCTTTACCAATCTGTTCTTCCAAACTATGGATTAACGGGCCAGCTGCTGAAGTTTGAGGAGAAAATCGTCACAACCTGTGTGCTTTATTTACAGCTATGCCATCAGGGAACCAAAAGTGTGATTATTCTCACATTAAGAATGCCTTACGTAAAACTGATTCCTGTCAATGATCGAACTGAAGCTCCGATTTATCTGAGTCTGACATCGCGCGTTATCTTGTTAGCGGACGTGTTGATCTTATTTCACTTGACGGAAGTGCCTTCCCATCCTCAAATTGGTTCTAACGACTAAGTTACTATAAGTCTAAGCAGATAAGCCATAATTTTCCACTAGGGAGGGTAAAAGTGCTAATTTATTTGACCTTTTTAAGCACTGATGCGCTGTGTCCCGGTTTCCAGCTGGCCTTACGCAGTACCGGCTACGTGAGTGTACCATCTAACCGTACTTCCTATTTCCGGGGTTGGTGACCTGCATGGTATAAACACCTCAGTTGTGCTTTGGTTGGTAGAGCATCTGTCTCTGCACTACAAGAGGCGTTTAAATCTAATTGCGACTTTTGAATTTATTAAACGAAAAGTACGCCGAAGGGAATGGTTCCCTACCACTTTTTACAATTTCATGCAAGTGTTCGGAAAGCTCTGGCATAGGGAAACTTTTCAGCCCAGATGAAGCATCTTAGGGCGACTTGCATCACTTCATCGTCGGTTTGGGTTGTGTATCTATGTGGTTTCGCTACGCTCGTGCTCGAATTGATTCCAACCTTTTGACCTCACGAATGTTCGGGGATGATTATCATGTTCACCGTTCCCATGGGGCGGTTTGTATGATTTTACGTCATGTTATGCGTCGATTTTTAAGGATCAGAAATTCCACGCGCCGAATGATTCGTAAGGCTGTAGTCGTGACAGTCTCTGGCTTACAAGTCTTCTATCAGCGTACCATGTAAACTGTTCTTGAAGTCTGTCACCGTGGATGTGAAATTAAATCTCGATTTTACTTGGACATCTTGTGCATTTAATTGTCTACCCTCATCACTTGTCGTGGCGGTGAACGCTTTCAGTGTGATGAATTGGATAAAAGTGCGCAGTATGTTAAGCTGTCTTCACACAAAAACATCTGTGGGACTCCATGTGTTCGTGTGTGTTGGATTCTGTCCGCATGACCGCCACTACCAATGTAGACAGCCTGTTTCTTCTCACGTTACATCATCACACGAGAAGGTCCTCCGACTCATCCCTCCCGCATGAATCAACCCTCTCTATTGCTGTAGTCACTGCCACCTCACGTTTTATTCCGCATTTTGATTTAATGTGTGCGGCTCCTGATAAAGTGCAGCGGATCTGGCGTGAATTGGCTCATCGAGTGGGCGATTTAGTTCGATATGTCGGCTTTCAGAAATGTCAAAAACAGGCGATTATACGTTCGCGAATATGAAATATGTTTTGTTTCCGTAGGTCTACGTATTTTAGGTAAAAACAGCACTAAGGTGTAGGCTAGGAGTGAACTGTCCTTGAATTCGCTGACTCATGGTCATTTGTTCCCTAGCGATGTTATAATGTGTATGAATCTGAAAGTAGCTCTAATGTGAGCGTGGATGAATTATGTTTATGTTTGGTTTTTTGCCACGCGCATTGCCAGTTTGTGCATTGCCCTCAATCTAAATATTATTGAAGGATGGACCAAACGGATTTCGCGGTTCCGTTTCTCCTGTTGACTCTTCAAATCTTTGAGGCCTTCTCGATTCCTCTTTATGGTGTAGCAATAGCAGCAATAAACACAACTAAGTAGCTCGTAATGTAAGGTGCTTTCTTCTGTCAGAATATCACTCCTTGTCTGTCGGTCTCTTCTCACACACAAGGCACTGCACTACGGATGGTGAGAACATACTGAATTGCACAGAATCTTCCCTAAAACATGTAGCGAAGGTTGAATTTGCTGCCTTTTTCCTGTGTTCATGAGCGCCGGTTGTGGCTCTCTACGCAAGTCCCTTGTGACTATCCATTTCCTTCCAACAAACAGTAAGTAGCAATTCGCATTTGGACGGCGTACTACTATCTGTTGATAGCATTGTACATATAGATGCTCGTTTGTGTGATATTGTGAAATTTCTCATGCATTATTTCATAAACCTCCATTCGTCCCGTACTCTGCGGCGAGGGCCTTTTGCCTACTTATCACCATCCATTGCAGACATCCCCCTTCACTTTTCAACCTCGAATTCCGGTGCACAAATGTGGGAATGTACATTTCCCACAGGTAAACGGCGAATCACAAACAGGCTTCCAAAAATTGGGATAAGTGGCACCTCCTAGTACAGTTGTGTAAACACTGAAAACTTACATTTAGTGACCATCGCAGGTATTTTCAACTCGACTTTCGTCTGGATGAATTTCACTACGTATATCATTGTATCATATATTAGTATATACTATTTCTATGGTGTCAGTGACTCTTAGAATTCTTCTCTTTGGAGACCCAACAGAACGGCTTGGATAAGCACTGGGGTTGCGTTTGAACTGCCAATTTGGCGAAGCCAAGCGTAGTGGTGGCATTATTTACGAATGTGTGAATGACCATTACACGTACTCAAATGCACACACTTTTTATGTGGGAAACTGAGGGCCTACGTATTGTAGAGCATGCTTCCACTCATGTGCAGACCACGGGAATGTCGCTCTGGAAATCTGCATTCCTCTTTTTCACAGGGCTACCATCGCCCTATTCTTAATGAACCACTTTGTTGAATAGGAAGTGAATTTTACGCTGAAATTTCATGCCTCTATCAGACATGGGAATTTCAACGCCCTCAATTTCTTTAGCACAATTTCCTGTCTTGCCCTTTTACCGATAACAAATGTCTGTTGAGGTTGCAGTTCTCGTCTCTTCCTACTCGCCTCCCTTACTCAATTACAACATCCAGTAACGTTTGAAATGGCTTGTCTATTATGTAGAAAAGCCTGCTTTGTTTAATGTCTTTACATTTTCTTGTACTGCATAAATCACCTGCATTCATCTGGGTTTTAAATGTGCTTAATAAAGTAAAGACTTGGCAGGAGTTAGCGCTATCGATGTTGCTTTTCACACAAGCACTTTCTGAAACGCAATTAATGCCACTTTGTTTCTGTCGGTGATTGTGTTGCTACCTCAGAGACCAAAGGAATTTCCGCCTTGCTAAGGGGAAAATAAATTCGTTGATCCATTCAATGTGGCTTTAAGCACCAACTAATTAAATCCCAGTTTGTGTGCATTTGCATATGCTCTTCTTACTCATTCACTTATGCTTCGCTTTGTTTTGAATCAAATGGTCCATTTTAAGGAGGATAGTGTATATTTGCATTGCTTAGTCTTCGATAATTGTGAGACCTCGGAAACTTCGTCATGAGTTCATTTGCTCCACTCCCTTCAACTGTAACACTTGGCTGGTTCGTAGTGCCCCAGTTTTTTTGGATAATTGCTTAGCTTTCCCCAGCGATATGTTTTCAATGAAAGGTCTAAACATTTTATTAATTTTTACATCTCCCACATAGTTTCCTGCTTTTACAACTCAAGAACTGCATCTGGGAAGGTACGAATTAAGGTCGGAGCATGGTTGAGGGTATTGTCAAAGTAGCTTTGTTCTGAGGTAATTATTTGAGTCCCTTTTTAGTTAACTCAGTTGTTGTGTGTGTTTTCTGCGTCCAATTTAATCCACATTAAGGGCGAAGCTGTTTGTAAACATCTTGACTGAAATGCGTCCTGATTTTTTTTCGACATCCTTAATGCATTTTAAACCGAGCGGAGTAATGCGAGGACCTAATACGGTGCTCGAGTTAAACAATATCAAGTCGCTTAAGAGGTGAACGCATCACAAGGATCAAAACTGTTGCTCTTCCAAAAGGGGCTCTTGTGATTTCGTCTAACTAATTTTCCATCACAACAGTTGCAGAGTGTCCCATGGTCTCCGTTGAGATTCTCTGACCACCGGTTTTATTAATCAAAGGACGTCAAGATAGCAGCTAGTAAGATTCCTCATCTCTGTCACAGCAATTATTAATCGAAATAGCCGAGTAAGGTCAGGGTAACTTGACAAAATGTAGGAAGCTGGCACTATAAGTTGTTTGGTCAGAGTCATTGACTAAATCATCTTTAACACTTTCAGATGTTGTACTTTCTCTGTTTCCATACAGTTGACTTTCTTTCAAATGTGTAATGGAACAGATCCGTAGTCGCCAGTTCTCTGTTATTTGAGGCATTTACTGGTCAGTCGCGTATGGAGGTGCCGAAGTCCAATCGTAGCCATCAAAATGATTATTTTCCCCAGTGTCCGAATTACTCTGAGCTGATCTACATGGGGAATGGTTGTATCATAGTGCTATGGAAAGACCGGAAACCGGAAATTTGGGCGGTAGCCCCGAAGTCAAGGCGTCAATCCGTTTGCAGCGTCCTGTTATAATCTCACATGGGCCGCTAGGCGAAATAAGCTCTTTCCCAGTGGGTTTATCATGAGCTCCGCTTGGACCCTTTAGTCCATTCCTTCAGTGATACATAGATTAAGCGTATCACTTCTTCCGTTGAGTCCATCAAATGAGGCCGTGATTCCCCAATTTAGTGAAATTTAAGGAACATCAATTCAGAGATCCAAATCTCTATCAATAAGTCGCGTCTTACGAACTCAAGGCTATCATAGTCAAAATCTTGACAATATATAGTGATCAATTTCGCCTTATCGATTGCCGCCTTTTTATTCGTGATCCGACGCTCTTGCATTCACGGGCTGACCACGTCTTCCCAAATGTTCCAATGTACCTACAATATCATCAGTTCTTAGTCTCTTCTCGTTGTTACAGAGTGTTCTGCGACAACGTGAAGGTGAAGTTGGTCAGTTACGACGTGAGGTGGCACGTCTCAATGAAACGCACGAACGCCTCCTAGCAGCACTCTCTGAGCAGACTGCGAAAATGGATCAACGCACACCTCCAGACCACTCTTTGTCGGCCAACGTAGGGGACGAGGACAGCCTCTCGCAGCGTTACGAGGTCCTTCTCCAACTCTATGGTCGGAAGTTGGAGGAGAACGAGGAGCTTCGTATGGATCTCCGTGAAGCCAAGGAGGCTTATCAGACTCAAGTATGCCGTTATCAGTGTTTTTTGCACTATGACAGTGTACTTCAATCACCAGATTTTGTTCAAACAGGTCACTTTAAAACTACTCAGTGGATATCAAAAGTTCTGTGTGCTTTGTTGCAGCATTCACACGTTTCTGTTTGTTTAGTTGAATGATCTTTTGAACAAACTGAACGACGACCGATGATACTGGCCCTTCACCTCTTCCCCTTTCCCTCCCATATCACGAGGTCCCTCGTCTTTCAAAAATTAGTCGCCTTCACACAGCATTCCTCTCCACTCTTGCTCATCACTAGTGCCAATTGTACATATTCCTGTCTATTTTCTCTGCCCTACCTCCCACTTAGCTAGTTAACATTGGCGAAGGTGGTGCTTTAGCTTGATTTCTCAATAAATATGATTTCTTTGACTGTGTGTCTATCTGGAGCAAAGCGGACTACAGGTTATTTGTGGGAAACAGAGAGAGGACTTCATAACTAAGCGTTTCCTTTTCGATAGCCTATGTGGGTTGGATATGTCACAAATGTGGGATTGGAAATTCAAGTGGTGATCATTTGCATCAAATCAAATCCTCGGCGCTGGTGCACAGGATTTTAATCTGTAATTGAGGCTGTCGTTGCAGTTACTTGTCCAATTTACGCTGGAGTGGTTATTGAGATTTCCGCTCACTTTAAATTTTATGCGAAAGAATTCCCCATCTCTACTGTACTCCACGATAATTTTTCTCCTACTCGAATCTTCAACTGCTCTCGAGGGTTTGTTTTTGATTTAATACCCTTGTATTTTTTGCCGCTTTGAGGTTACAATGCATCAAAATGTGAAATAAGTCATTGAGAAGACTGCAGAAATCAAATGCTGTACCTTGGTTTAGCACTCTGTCAATGTACACGGGGAGCTTCCAAGTTAACGGCTGTTCAGGTGCTTTGATGATTCCGTTCGCAAGGTGCTTGATTCGCCCGTAGAACATTGCCGAGTTCAGTTAGAAGTGGTTGGATCGACCCTCTGCATATGCGCCATCCATTACGAGTGGCTATAGCACGTATCAGAAACTTAACATCGCGGTGATTGCGTCGGTCAATGTAGGTGTGCAATTGAAAACCCCGACGACTTGAACATCCTTTAGTGTGTATTTGGTGTCAAAGTATTCGAGAGTGCTTTCAAATATTACAAGACGTGTTCATGAGCATCTTGGAGTAAGTAGTTCTGTATTGATAAAACTTTCTCGTGTGGGAATTCCCTCGCATAACTAAAATGTTAAACTGGATCACATTCCTTTTGACTTTGTACTTTTGCGGGTGTGTGTGTGTGTGTGTGTGTGCGTGTGCTCCCTCTCCAACTGGTCGGTTTCCGGATCGAGTTGCGTTTTTGGCGTTCACTTCCGACCCAGATTACACCCGCTCGGGTTGGAACTTGGACCCGAGGCTTGCAGTGCCAGGCGTAGTTATGCATTAAGAACCCTAGAGGCTCCAATTTTGGTCTCAAATAACAGCAGGTGATGTTTAATCCATCATAAGGACTGTCCTTTTGGTCACTCTTAAATGCACAAATGTGGGGTGTTTTGGTGCCTGAGTTACCTCTGATGTGTTACATATTGTTCAAACCAAGTGTCCACTGTAGTTCTTTTTCAGGTGAAACTAACAACTCCTTGAGAACTAAAGAAATGTATTTGCCGTCAGATCAATTAAACCCTGTCGGTCTGATAACTAACACATATTTGCACATTTGTCACAGAACATGAACAATAAAACTCGCATCACATATGGATGACAGTAGGTGGCGGACCTGCTAATCGTTGAGGGACAGTAATAGATCCTATCAGTGGAATTTAATTACCAAGTGGAGTTGTTACAGAGCAATAAATGACTTAATAACTAATTTCGTAGAGAAGAGCAAACCAAAAGCTGAATAGGTTAAAACCCAAGTAATCAGAAATTGCTGCCAAAATTGATGAATTGCAAAGTCAAACTCGTATGTTAACGAAAAGAGCGATAGATCATTTGGTGCGAATTTAAGCTTCCATGACGTGGTCAGCTTTACGCAGTCGCAACTTCCAAGTTCACCGAAATGTTGCCAAGTTGAGGCCAGTAAACAGGTTGGTACAAAATGCACCAGCGTTGGTGGTGGTGAAAAAAATTGCGCAGGTTTTTGGGACTTTACAAATCAGGCGAGGGGGAGAAAGACAGGGAAGTTACACACATTCTGATTTACAATTTTTTGTGTTGGCAAACAAAATTGCAATCATAGTGCAGGCGAAAGATTCATGGTCAAGGTTTGTGCCACCCACCTGTGGGTATGTCACTGACCAGGACGTTGAGAATAGGGCTTCTCACGACAGCCGAATGTGCTTCTTTAGCATAGTCATTGTGGTGTTACCAGTAGCTACTAGCCTCGAGTTGCAGACTTGGAATGTCCAATTGCAAAACCTCGTGACACGAAAGGCAGAATGCTGCCAAGCCTAACACAATCTCCTACAAGACAGCTGAATATTGCACCAAAAATTTAACGAAAATTAATACCACAGCCACAATGCTTGCCAAGGCATCTAAATTAAGTGTGCGAAGCTTAAAGCCGTTTTTAGGGGGCTTTCTTGCACCAGCATAGAGGGACATGTGTCACTTACTTTCCATGGAGTCAAAGCATTCGGTCTTGATCAGCCTCATCAAACACTTGGCAGATTTCACAGAGCGTCATTTAAAAACAAAAACATCTTCTACAAATCCACCTTATTTAGAAATGCAAATGGAATGTTTAAATAAGGGGTGTGCCTCTTAGTCCCGTTTTGATTATTCGGTCGTAGTTATGAATGTTAGTTGAGTTGCAACAATAGCATGGGAAAATAATTGTTTTTTTAACCTAAAACTTCATATTTTGTGAGTCTACATGCTCCAAGATGCATAAGTTTCAAAATCAAAGGATTTATTAAGCTATCTCTGAGTATTTAGTAGTGAAGAGAGATCCAAGTTTTAGCACATTGAGACTTCTCCGAAGGCGAAAGAAGCCTCAAAACTCGGAAGGAATATGCATTGTCTACGTAGGTAAGGTGTTGGAGCTTCCTGTTATTGTCCAGATGCCAAACTGCCCAGCGGAAGTACATTGACAGAGCTCCTTAGTGTCTCAACACCAAATTGAGTTAAACAAACACTTAAAGCATTACACAAATATTTGGAAGGCAGGGAATGATTTGACCCATCGGAAACTCCCTATCCCACTGTTAGACAGATAAACGGAGTTGCTATAATTCAACAGCAGAACCCACTTTTAGATTGAAATTTAAGGTGGTCAGTCACAATATATTACCGAAGTTCAACAACTGCAGGTAGAAGTATACATGTAGTTTCAGCCCTCCATGCTCTCCCATCTCCCCCGTTCGCGGCTGTGACATCGAATTACGCGGAGTTACGCCAGCGACTCGGCCAAATTTCAGCTGCTGAGGCGGCACTAAAAACACTCATCATTAATTAGTTATTGAAAAAATTAATGATCACGTATTGCAAAGGCTAAATTACTCACGATTTGTTGACTTACTGTACCGGGAGAGGACTTTTTTAAAGGCGCCTAATTACCCGTGTCTCCGTTGCAGTTGGAAGTAAGGTCATGTGATCCTAATGCCGAATAGGGAGGCGGCTCTTGAAGGGAAGAAATATCTGTTTACAGAAGGTGAGTGATGTTGTCTTCGTTTGACTAACTCAATAGTCTAATACCACATTTTTTTACCATCCCAAGGAAATAATGCAGTCTGTCCTATAATACTTCAACTATCTGTTTAACGCCCGGTTTTGGTGGTGAAACACGTATTGTTCCCCATTCTACTATGCTGGGCAGCCTAGCCCCCGGGCCATGCCGGTAACCCACCTGGCTTTCTCTACTTCGACAATGTATTTCTGCCCAAGTGCTATGACTTTTGGCCCTTAGCAGAGTCTCAATGCGATGCGGTTTTGATCCTGCATAACTCCAATTTGATAAGCTGCTCACGTTCAAGAGGTTAGACAATTTTTTCCATTGTTGTGGGTGTGGATTAAAATAACAAAGTTTTATGCGGGGCTCTCCTGTTTTAGCTGTGTTTACATTCGTTTGAATTTTTGAGCAGCAGCTGAAATTAATTGGAGTTTGATTGAAATAGGGCAACAGCTAGGTGACTGAGGTGATCCATTTTCCCTTGGGACTCTGGTAGTGATAATGATCAACACTACCGTAGAAGGCCGTTTGATGAGCACATGCATATTCCACGCCTTTGTGGAAAAAAATACTTATTTCAATTGATATGGAGATAGTAATGACATAAGTGTGCAGTTACCAATGCCCTTTACCGTTCCATTAAGGCGTAATAACACGCCTTAAAAGGTTCCTCTGAACAGTACCAGTTCTAGCTGTTTGCACTAAAGCCATTATGAGCCACTCGCAAAGTGAATAACGGGCCCTAATGCATGGATCTGAATCTGAATAGGCCAGAAACTTTCAAGAGATACAGGTAATCTGATAGGCCTGGTAGATTGTGCACTAATATTTGGGAGGCTTTGAGCAAAATCTTACTAGAGACGCAACAATCTCCAAAACTTCCACTCTTCCTTAATACAATTACATCACCTCTACAACTCTCACCACATGGCAACTTCCCAATACACCAATTTACTACCTCCTCACAGATACACATAAAATGAAAAGCGCTTTAAAATTTCAAATCAAAAATTCATTTCTTTATTGATTTTATCTCCTCTATGCACTTCAGCTGCCCTCTTCATCAGTCTCCTCCTCTGACGGTGGTGATGACGGCAAACGAGATGATGGTCGACAGAACGAAAGGTGGTGAATAGAGGGTCTAAGTGTGGAATGAAGCCGAGGGAAAGGTGGGGAGTAGAAAAACACAAGAAAGGAAAGATTTTAATGGACTGACTGATGGTGATTGAGGTGTATTTATGCATGTGTGTCCGGACTTCAAGTTAATTAGGCAATAAATACAAGTAGTGAGAAAACGCGCACGCAGGGACGCGCAGTAAAATCTGCAATCGGACGAGTGAGTGGGGTAGTATCAAGTAATCTGTACAAAAAGATGCCGTAGATCTGGGGTCCAAGAAAGCGGGGTGTCGAGCTGTCGGGTTTGCCTTTTGTGGACGGGGCTGTTGGATTGTTTAGCAACATTACATTTTTGCGGTGGCCAAATAACGCTCAAGACTAAACTGGAGCTCCCTCGGCGAATTTCCCATTTTCTTTACCCCGGCTATTGTTTCCATATTGCCGCAGCGGTGGCTCTTCTATAACATTTCTACAACGTTGTTGGTAAAAATGTTTAAGAGCTATGACATGCTTCCTATGCAGATCGAAGTAACTTTTCTTGCTTAAAAGAATATAAAAATACATAACAAGCTATGCAGGCAACGGAAGTACATACACATATCTCTTGTTTTGATGCGTTCTGCTAGTTCTCTCTTCCCTGTTCTTATTCTTCGGGTAGAGACGACATTTGTAAACAATGATGAAGATAATGAAGGCCACCACGAGTACACCAACCACCGTACCCCCGATTATCACCTCGGTCCGCATAGCACCGCTCTTTCCTTCCTGATCACCCTTTCCTTGTTGTCCACTAGATGGTCCTAGGTCAGCTTTACCACTGTTGCTACCACTGCCGACCCTACCACTACCATCCGCGCTGGTGCTGCTTGAGGCCTCTAAAGAGCCCTTTTCGCCTCTTTGCTCCACATCCGGCTCACCCTCTGGGCAGAGGTCCTTATCTGAAAGCTCGGATAACTGCTTTCCAGCGAGGTTTGGTGGCCCTGCACACTTCAACTTTTGCAACTCACTGAAATACAATGCACACAACTAATTCACTCTTACAGCGATAAAGCGATATAGCAAAAGAATGATATTCAACTGAATATAAAAACAGTGAGACTTCTGCCTCTATGCTTCGGAGACAAATCGGCAAGCGTGGGAAGCTCTAACGAAATGGCTGCGCTTAGAATCACCGAGACCGTCTCAATGTAACAGAACTAATTACAATGTTGGAAAAGGGCCTCTTTATCGGGGCCTTAGCAATCAAAAGCAGCGCTTTCGTATATTTTAATAGTTTTTAGTAAATTATCGCGTGTCTGTCAATTCCCGACTTAAATATTCAGTCTAAAACTACACAAAAACACACAAGCATCTCATGGTAAAACGGCAGCTTTCTCACAGCGCTTCTTTGCGACGATGATGCCGATGACCGTGTGGAGGTGGCATTAATTTAATTTATTAAAAAGATGCACTGGAGTTTGAACGTAAGCAACTTTTTTCTCCTCATAAATTCAGGGTTTCTCACACACTATGAAAGGCTCCAAAAACGTCTTGGTGTCAGAAGTATGGAGACGGAAGTCTGTGAATCTATGCAATCGTTGTCGATGGGTCAATCCATCAATCAGTCCACCAGTAACCAGTGAACTGTATTTTAAGTTTATTTGACGACAAGCATGGCTCAAAACGAGGGGCTTCTAGAGACGGGCAGTTATTGTCAATATCGCAAAGATTTGAGAGCGCGTGGTGAATTGACTTGTCCAATTAATTGTTTCGGCTTGTGGTTGGCATTCGTAGTGTGCGCCTAGAGTAACCAAGAATTTCATGTGAATAATGCTATCGAAGCAATGATCTGCGTAACAGACTTGTAACCCTGGCACAATCTTGAGGTCAAGAATGCCTCCATAGGTTAGCAGATTGTGATGACGATGCAGATGGGACTGTTGTGAAAAGCTAATCTGTGTGAGTTTTGCGGCTCCGCCGCACATAGCAAACAACAAGTGTAAAAGCCTCCTAATTTACCGGGCGTTGTACTAAGCTGGTTCTTCGCTGAAGCGTTTATCACATCATTTTGATGCATACGAGCATTATGATGTGCATTTTGACATGGTTAATACCAAGTTCACAATAGCATAATCTGTCTCTGCCCCTTGTTCTCATTAGAAGGGTTTGACCCTACCTCAATGCAAAAGTGAGCTCTAGATTCAGCAGTCTTAGCCAGACTCACATGTGGCAGAGTCGCCAACTCGCTTCTAGGCCACACCTCCTCAAAGATAACCATGTGTTAAATACCGTAACAGAGGCGTCATTTTAGATGTGTGCGCTATCCAAGTCACTTGATAATGCTTCATTGTGGCTTCAAAGTAATGAAGAAATGTTCGATCACTTAAATAAGATGGAAGATATTTTACAATTGTTTTTGTCTACCAGAGGACTGCTATCTGCTCAGAAAAAGTTGTGACAGCAGCATCACCGAAGTATTTAGACATGCCAAGCATATCATCATGGAGACGGCATTTAGTGACGTATGGCTCCACCTAAGCGATTGTCTGTACGACCTTAAAATAACAAAGTTTTGTGAGTTGTCGACTGTGTAAGTCGATTTCCAACGCATTTATTGCCGAAACATGCATTTGTGCTTGTACAACTGCTTTCACCTTCCACATGTCAGTAATCAGATAGAGAGGGGATGACCATGAAACTAACAACGGAAATAGTTCTTTAGCTTTTCACTACTCCAGTGGTTGTTTTGTTGCTTGCCAAAGTAGCACGCCCTACGGTAGCGTGGTTAACGCCCAAAATCGTTGTAGAGATTTACAATACCAGTGAGCCTCTATTTGCCCACCTCTCGGCATTGTAGCCCTAGTGCCTTTAGCGCAATCTCGTGACTCACCGGCCAAGTAAAGCAAAACCATGAAAGTGTCAACTGCTGAAGTTCCTGGTCTGTGGGATCAAAAAAGGCTTTCGAAGAGCATCTTCCTGAAAGCATTTTACGTAATCGAAAAAGCGCTGATCTAGAAAAACACTGTTATCGAAAGTGGACATATCTAGGGGTAGATACGTTGTTTAGAAAGTTTGGCAGTGTGCTTCCTTAAGGGTAGGGCTTAATGATATGAAACTGCACCGCTCCATAGATGTTAAAAATCGGAGATGTTCTTTTGGACAACCCCCCACCTCCCACTTAATTGAAAGTTTATCGTATAGGTAAGAGGTGCTCAAGTGGAAAAACTTCATCTCCGTCAGGGACACCAACAGAAGCATGGTATGGAGCAAGGTCACCTCGACATTTTGTGCGCATGCGAACACGTCTCGGTGAGATTGTTCGTCCTCTCTCGCATAATCGTGACCTTAGGGGACAGGCAAACATAAACACACAAGCTCATACATACACACCAAGAGAGATTGCACGATATTGAGAGAAGTCGAACAAGAGAGCAAAAAAGAGGGGAGTGGAGCATTGACAACACCGTCCGCTGATGCCAAGATCGGATCCCTCTCTCCCCGTTTATGTGAACTCAGGGTTGGAAGTGCAGCTGATAACAGTTAGGTAGGGATAAATCACCTTTGCTATGTACATCAAATTATTTGTTACTGAGAGGTAGGCGGTAAGTGCGAAGGCTCACACGTAACGTGATCACAGAAGGGAATTATTTAGCACAGTTAAGGCTCGTAAAAGCCTCTTTCGAGGCGGGTGTTTCCCTTTATGTACTTTTTACAGCTTAATTAGGAGGCTAGTTCTCGGTTAGCGCTACTGCCCATTTGTGGGTGCTTTACTATCAGACTCCATTTTTTAGGCCTAAGTCAGGACCAAAAAGAAGGCAAAAGTGTCGTTATTTAAATGATTTTTAGAAAAAACTGGTAAACTGGACTTGCAGTTGTATTCAAAGTGTTACGAAAGCTGCTAGCTGTTAAATGAAATGTATTGAGCATTCTCACCTCTGGTTTAGCAGTTGCCATGGCTTCACAAAGGATAATGCATTTCAATGTGCCAAAAGGTAAAGATTAGACTGTTGTTTTCGTTCCAACAATGGGGGCAAGTGTGCACACCGTAAGAATCAGTAAGAGCGTTAACAGAAACCACCTTATTTATTTCCAAAAGCAAATATTTGGGTGAGACCTTGGTGCCACTTGATAGCAATTGATTATAGGTAAAAGCGATTGGCAGAAACGGGCAAAGGAGGGAGATCCATTTTAGCAACTAAGAAGGAGTAACCTTATAGCCTTGTTAGCGAGTCTAGGCACTTAGAAAGTTGAAGCAAATTAATGCGTAGAGAAGCGGTGGAAAAGTTGACATTACAGTTTGGACGGTTATTTACATCGCGTTAGTAGAGATTTTGACCTATTTTACGAGATGAGCAAAAGGCGCTGGAAGATGGGACACAGCCTTGAGAAATTACCTTATAGCATTGGTATTCCTCGAATCACTATGGGAATAAACTAGGTGTGAGAAATTTATTGGAGCTATGGCAGGTGTCAACACAGTGATAAATCAGTAACCAAGAGCCTGCTAACGATATCTTCGTTTCATTTGGATCTTACACTCGTAAACACACAGATAGCTCGCGTGAATGCGTCTTAACCAAAGCTGAAGAAGGCAATACGCAAGTTGACACGATTTGCCAACTTATGGGAAAAAGTAGGCGACATGTCCTTTAATCCCTTTGTAAAATCTCTGCCAACCTTTGAAGATCTTGTTGGTCATAGTTCTGTAAGTTTACACAATCGCTAAAATACCCATTCATCTCATTTCAATATCTCTTTTTTAGGGATGCACAATCCGAGCGCCTTCAGGGTGTAGCATTCAAGGTTACTTGATCGCCACCTAAAACCACAATTCTTATGTATTAACCGTTTAACTTGAAGCAAAAAGTTCCACCTTCAACGAGCGACGAAACTATTTGATTCTGTACTTACTCACCTGGATGCGATAGTAAAAAGTGGTTAAGGAGTCTTGAAAACCTACTTCTTTATTTGAGCAGCTCTACCTTAATGGCAGTTTTTAACGTTTTAAGTAGGTTTTAGCATGTTTGATTAAGTGCGCCTACTTATGACACCGACAGATGAGAGCAGACTCACCTTTTCACGACACTTGGATGTAAGTGCTTAAGTTTCACCATGGAACAATTGCAAATCCAGTCATTGTCATTGATTTTCAGGCGCCTGGATTCGCTCTCCGTCAACCATTTGGCCAATGCCTCCCATGGAAACTGGAGAAGGTTGCATTTCTTTATATCCAGCGAGCGTAGCCGAGGTAGGAGTTTCTCGAAATCCGCTGAAGTGCCAACTATCTTAGTACCCATTAATTCCAGATCGGTTAGGTACTCCATTTCCGTCAGGTCGGCGATGTTAACCGTGAGGCCGTTCGTCACCACCAGATAGTTCAACGACTTTTCCAATCCCTGAAGCATGTTTTTGTCCACCACTGCTGAGCCTTGGACATTTCTTAGTATCAAACGCTTCACTTTATTCTTCCCTCCAACTTTGGAGAAATAGCCAGTCTCCACTCTGTCGATGAAGGACCTCTGAATCTCAATTTTCTGAATCCCACTGCTGGCTAATTGTGGCTCCTCCAAAGAGAGCCATGTCCCTTCTGGTAGTTGGGACATTACCAGGGTCTGAATCTCTGGATTTTGCAGATCCTCTCCATGGGGTACCTCTTCCCTGCAAATGAGGACTGACTGATGAAGGAAGCAGCCCTTCTTGAGCATGCCTTGGGTACTGCCCGTGTGGGAGGAGATGACCGAAAGGACGAAAAGACTAAGAAGGAGCTTCATTAGGCTTAGCGATGGAAGCAAAGGCTTCTGCGATGTGTGTGCGGGTAGTGGCGAAACGGTAGTAAAGGGAGCCTGACGGATGGATGCCTGATTGCGGTATAGGTGAGTGTGTGTATGCGTAAATGTTGGGGTGTTTTGAGTGTGGCGAGTTGAAGCAAAGTGAAACTGACTCACCAAAGTAGTTGCTGCAGTAACAGCCAATGCATGGAGCCCAGCCTCGTAATTGGTTGCGCAATGCCGTTTACGCAAGCGCGCGCCCATACACACGCACGCCAAGTAGAAGGCACGCATGAGGCCGTGCACCAGGAAATGCATTTCAGCAGCAATGGCCTTGTCTCCCCTTCAAAAGGCCGCTGGATGAGCACTCGTCCAACAAGTGTGTGAATGCCATCCCACTGGTTATACTCTCAATGACGCATAAACCCCCATGTCTGTTCTGTGGAAGGACAAGAGATTTCAATGTTCGTAACATTAACAACAACGTCGTCCAAAATCAGCGTTTTTTAAGCTTTTATCCAAATCAATTACTTTTATTTAATTTAATATCCAATTAACTTGAGTAGATATTTGTGTTGAATGCACACCGGTAGCTTGAAACATAAAATACCCGTTTAGGTAAATTGTTGATTCAAAGTGAGCATTTTTTTCTACATTTGAATGTAAAATAATTCCACTATGCAACCAAAAGTACAAGTATAAAATTACTGCCTTTACCATTTGGGGTTTGTGGCACATGTGTCAAATTATTTTTAGTATCTACCATCGTACTGCCAACTGTGGTGGCAGAGAAAGGGGTCGAACCCCGAGATCATCACTTCCACCTGCATACACGCGACCCGTATACCTGGAAGGCGAGTCCACCGCCACACCCACGCTGATATTGCATTATCTTAATGGAATACTGATCGACATTAACTTTTTATACCAAATCAACCACTGTTTTAAAACCAAAGAAAAAAACGCAGTTCTTTCAAGGACAGGAGCGTATTACATCCCTTTTGGCATTTACCACTCAATCCATCTGCATGTGACATAATTTGATGAAGATAGTCTCCCCAATCGGTAAAAAATTGCATTTCACATGTTTATTACCCCTGCATTAGGCATGAAAATGGCAGCGCCACATGTTACAGTGATGGTGAACATGTTAACAGTGTCAAAATATGAAAAAGATTATTAACTTTTAATTTATTATGAATGGAAAAGCTAATCTTGCTGTAGGAGTTTCTTCCCTTTCCTCCTCTTCCCTTTTACTACCTCCAATAAGAGGTTGGATGTTCTTAGGCATCTTCATTACAATTGCTGAACAGTTGGTGGGTAGCATATTAATAGAAGTTAGTAGGAGGGTCTTTCTACATCCGGAGTATCAACTTATTCGTCCAGGACCAGGTTCAAGTAGTTTACCCGTCTCTCACCCCCAAGGCACATTTAAAGAGCGCATGCGTTACACTTGAACTACGTCAATTCAGACAATTTCTGACTGAATTCGCACAGCATTTGAATCAACTTCCGTTTGTTTTCATGCAGTCCTCCACAATGCCGACATTTTAAGGAAACTCCTCGCAGCAAACTCATTGTGCCGAATTCAAGCACAGTTTGGTCACCCATGTCTGCGGTATTCATCTAATTGGTTGTTAATCTTTATTACCGTGAAAAATCCCCAAATCTGTAATTCATTTCGCTTGCCCTCAACCTTATCTCGGTTACATGCGGCAATGGTAACACGATTTGTTAGCTCCGCTATTGCACCTCCACCAGGTAGGATGGCTTCAGGACCATACCAGTAGCTTTTGTGCCCTCCTGTTTGTAGAATACATATTTCGCTTAAGTATTATGAGTAATATCGGCTCCAGAGAAGCCTCACGGCACTAAAATGGTGCTTCCAAGACAGCAATCTCTCTGAAGAAACCCAAACAGGATTACTTAAGCACATTGGAGGTGGTGAACACTTTCAAAACTAAAAGCACATTTACTTTTCGTCCGACGAAATCCGCATCAAGCATACACTCTTCGGCATTTCCATCTGCAAAAAATGTCCTTCTTTTCAGCTCGCTTCCCGTAGCTCAATTTCTCTTTAACCTGGAGTGACATTGACTCCTGCCTTAACCAAGTCAGGACGTGGACATTAACTCCAATCGCCCCAAATTATCTTTTCTTGGGCATCACTGATTGTCAGAAGGTCCAAGTCCATTTGGACAATTACCTCGCGCCTAAATGCATATTAACCTGATCGACTTCGAGGCCTTGGTCCAACAATAAGCCAAACAATACCACCTCCCTCCCGTACTACTGCCACTGAGGTGGTGACATCATCCACTTCTGAACGCAGTGACCAAAATAGATCCCCGTACACGGCACAACCTGTGATCGGACTGTTTTTAAATTTACTAAAAGCACATTTATCCACGGTTTAATCGAGGTATCCTGCAATGCTTCCCAGCAGCATTTTTAAAAAGGTCCCACGATAATAAACGCACGCTTTGAGGTACCTTACATGCAGTTCATTGGAAAGTAGAGAAATGCGACTGACCACTTAGTTTGTGTTTATTGTGCCCTCTACGTCCATCAAAGTGGCGATTGGTCAATGGGTAACACCTAAACAACGTCAAGCCAACGAATCGCAGCAATCAGTCGAGTAAGATGCCAGACCTTGAGAATGGCATATTCTTGGAAAAATCTTTCAGGTTTACGCGTGTACGCTGAACAGGTAACATTATGACCTCAAGGGAGAAGGATGATCATGCCTCCAATCATCTTTGAGGGAAGAGTGTGGGAGAACCAGTAACTTTTAGGAAATCCCGGGGGTTGGGGCTTAAAACTTCCTGCGCAAGGGGTACTCCATTCCAGGAATTAGAACATCAATGGTAAAACTCCGTTCTGTAAAAAAAGTGAGGACAGTCGATGGTCCCCAGGCCACATAGTACTTATCTCATTCTCATTCATGTAATTTGAGTAGCAATAGCACTCCGTGCTTTAAGGTCCTACAACAAAATTCCACGTCGGCCGTTACCACTCTTCTAGGGTTAACTACATCCGCTCGAGCTAATCTCCCGCCATTTCAGAACTATTCCACAAATGTACGGGAAAAATATCACAAACTCAAGGAGAGATAGTAAAAGATACAAAATTAGTCAAAAGTCAACATCCCAACCCTCACCATTTGCCGCATCACTAAGCTTGGCTTCAAATAAACCCTCGGAAGAGTCCCTCAAGTTGGCACTGACTCCTTTCAACCGATCTGCTTCTACAGCTTGAATTTCTGAAGGTTCTGAGTGAATGGAACTCGGTTCAAGGACAATGCAAGGCATCGAAGCCACAGCATCTTCTGCCGCCAACCGCTTTTCCTGCCTGTAGTCCACAGCGGTTCGTAGGTAGGTAGTTCCTGATTGGGATGTGTTTGCGTTGCTGAAGGGAGGAGCAGATAGGATATGCGTGGTCGAAAGTCCTTCCGTTTCGCAATCAGCCTTTTCTGTTAAAGCACAGTCAGATTTGGACCGTCCAATATCACAGTGTTTTTGTGTCACATTAACCGAGATATCTGCATCTTCGCCCCAATCGTTATTGCTTTGTGGCTTCTCCGAAAGGGGCGGATGCTCCGCTTCGGAACGTTTCTCAGCAGAAGTACCAGCGTTGGAGGAAGTTTCTTCTTGAAGGTGAAGTTCATCTACTTCGACTTTTTCCACCTCAGTCTTCCACTCGTTCAAGGGAGTAGATATTTTAGCTTTGCTTGTTTCTTCTTCCAAATTTTCAGCATCAAATTTTTTAGTCATTAACAAATTTTCAAACACATCCGGACTTTGGGCATCAATTTCCAATTTACGAACAGGGTCCAGCTCACCTTCGTCACTTCGCTGAACCAAATTGGAGTCCGGTTCAACCGGTTTATCATCTGCATGAAGATCTGACTTTCCTTCATCATTAACGTCGATGTCCGCATCTTCACCCCATAGATTGTCACTATCATTCCAGTCAACATCAAATAAAGCCAATTTCTCAGGGCTGTTTTGGGACCCACAAGGCTCGTCGAAGTCGGCTGATTTGATCCTATGAGATGCAACCACATCTGAAGTTAGGAATGCTGCACTATCACGAGGACTACCCGGTTCAAGAGATTCAGATTTAAGCATCCAATGAGAACTAGGACAGGACTTATCACCAGTTTGTCCCATGTCGAGCACCGTTGCATCTGAACTAGATTGTTTATCCTGATTTTCCCAAGCTTGAGAGAAATAGGCGTTTTTGGTGTCAGCTCCATGAGAATCAATTTCGGTGAGTTCATGCACGGTTGGAATAGTGGCAGAATTGGAAGGATCTTTATCTACTTCACATTCACCTTTCCAATCTGCAAATCCACCGTCAGCATTGTCCACATTTCCTGATGTTCGATCCAAGATCGGTAACTGTACGGGATTTTCAGGCCCAGTAGCAATGACAGAATCGGCCTCAGATACCAGAATCTCTGACTCAGAAGCAGCCTCATTATTTTGAGTAATGGACCCAACCGAGTCTTTGGAAAGAAGAGCTCCACATTTTTCCTCATGAATAACACTGATATCTGCATAATCACCCCAGTCGGCATTGGCCTTAAGTGAACCCTTCCCTCTGGCATCTGAATCCTCTGCAAAAGTCAACCGATCTCCAGCAGAAACGCCAGACGCAAGTTCATCTACTTGAGGTTGTTGAAGCTTTGTCACAGACTCCCCGGAAGCAATCAATGTCTGGGACTTAAATGCGTCCCCTTCAAGTACTTCTGGCCTTTTATGAATGTTTTCACTGTCATCAGTCCCACTAAAATCGGATTTCTTAGTGTCAAGTTGACGCTGGTAAATACTCTGTACATCCATTCCAAGATTTGGCAGACTAGCAAAATCAGAGCGATCTCCATCTGCTTCGCACCCACCTTTGTAATCCTCAAATTCATCTCCAGCAGTCCTGACAACCTCAACCTTTTGATCCACGACTGTCAACCCCATAAGATTCCCAATACCGGCGACATCAGCATTTTCATTCGCTAACAATTTGACATCAACTTCAAACTCAGAATCAGCAGACAACTCTTTTTCAGCATTTTCTTCATTTAACGCCGGCAATGATGAGGTGTCTGGATTTGGAGAATGAAGAGTTACTTGTTTTTCCAACTCACCGACACCGACGTCAACATCCTTAACCCAGGCGTTCCCATTATCAACTTCAATCGCTTCTTCTTCTGTAGAGCCCCTGTGCATTGCCCGTCCTACAAGAGGAGACTGCATATCGGTCGCTACTGTTTCAATGGCTTCCCTTTCTTTAAGTCTACTCTCATCGATATTCGCAAAAACGTTATCCTCTTTGATCGTGACGATTCCCTCTTCACAATGCCCAATGTTCTGACTGTTGGCATTGACAGATTCAGCGTGTCCGCTATCATCAAGTTCCCCCAATGCATACCCTCCAGCAATCCAATTAGCGCGCCCATCGTCAGTATCAGGACGCCCTAGTGTGGAAGTAGAACAGATCGGTACCATCGCTGGAACAGAATTCGCTTCTGATGCGCTCAGTTCACCAGCAATACTACCACCTAAATCGGAAAGGAAGATGGAGTTATCCTTGTCAGCACTTCCTTCTTTACCAGGGAGTTGGGTAGCGGAATCATGGTTAGGAAAATTGATTTGATCGCACGTAGGGAGTAAAGATTCATGATTTGCCTGAATATCTATACCCTGTTCACCGGAAACTATTGAAACACACACATCTTCCGTCGTTGTTAAGTGACCAGTCAAGTTCCTGTCACCGCCACCACTTTTTTCATCGGTCCAGTCTGCAGGTTCGTTAACTGCGTCCGGAACTCCTAACACAGAAGTGGGATAGGTCGTTGCCTCGTCTCTAATGCGGGTTTTAAAAGAATCGCTTTCTTCAATGAGTGGAGAAGTCTTTTGCGAACTCAAAAAACCTCCGCCACCAGGAATGTCATTAGACAACGCCAGTTTCAATCCAACCATGCCAACTTCAGGAGTTTCAGCGGTCAAATCATGAGACGTTGGGACCGACTGCACACGTTTTTCCTTGTCCTGTATGCTTGGTTGATTTTCCATCAAAAGCAAATGAGAGTGACAAAGTTGAGAGGCTGCATCGTAATCAAATTGATCACCTTCTGTTTCTGCCAAAGTGCTGTGCTGATTAATAAATTGACTTTCAGCTGCGGTATTGCCATCCATTACGATGGTTTCGGCAGGTCCATGAGCATCTAAGCTAAGTTTATCAACAGCCACAATTCCGGCATGCGTTTCGACATCTTGTTGCCCCGATTCATCAGTCGCAATGTTCGAGAACTGTAGATAATCCCTTGCGATGGCAGCAGCTACCACTTTTGAAGACATAACTGCTACAGATTCCCCGTTTACTTCATTGCTTTCATTATCTCCCTGTGCATCTTTGACAGTACCTCTAAGAGCTGGAGGCACAGTCACTTCTGGAGCGGTACAATTCTGTATTTTTGACTCGTGCGTTGACAAGGGAACTGGATTTATAGGGAGTGTTTCCACATCTTCATGCCCGACTTCCTCTTGGTTCGGCTCAGTTAAACGGCAAGAAGCGACTTCCCTCCTAATTTCTTCGTGAGGCCAATTTCCCAAATGACTATTCGATTCGTCAACCCGAGTCATTGGCAGAGTTGATGAGACTGTTTCTGGTTTAGATTCCTGCACTGATGCGAAATGCGTATAGTCTGCGCCACGGATGGTAATTTTATCCGTAGAAGATAGTGGACATTTAACTGATTCCGGAGCAGGGGAATCCGGATGGACAGTCTTTAAATCTTCTGAGACACTAGGAGGAAAACCATCGTTTTCAGAAAAAGATGAAGCAGCTTCCAAAACAACCTCCTCCACCAAAACAGAAGGATTAGGTTTCGCCAAAAAGTCACTCTCGTTTTCCCTCACTTCAAAGGCAGGAATAAATTCAGCCGAATCAGCAGCGGCTACTTTCGATTTGTATTTCACGTCCTTCTTTTGCGGAAGATTCAATTCAACAGAATGCGGTGCTTCCTTAACGGTGGATAAATGGTCGCATTCCTCGGTCAAAGACGCAAGAACCTTCTCCTCCTCATGTTGAAATTCTAAAGGTTGATGTTTTTCAAGGGCCGTAGTCAGAAGAGACAAGTGGGCGTCTGAGGTAGGTCTCGCTTCGTCAATGTCAGAGATAACTGACTGCTTAACGGTGTTACCTATTCGTAATGGACCTGTAGTCAGCTGCCCCCATACCATGAAAATTGGTGCACAGATCCGCCGGGTGAGGAGAGAGACAGTCTGAGAAGTAGAAGGAGCCTCCTCTTGGCCTTCCAGATGCAGCTGCCAGAGATGCGCTGCCGCGTCGCCACCGAAGACGTGTTCTAGCAGGCAGGATAGAATGTGGGGTACGGCCAGGTGGGTGAACACCGAAGCAAGATTGGCACTCTGTGCGCGCGCTGCTGTGCTGTCCAATTGGCGCGACTTGTGCGCTGCTACGATTGTGTCGGCCGCGCTGCTCAGTATTCGTGTGCTTGCTGATAGCACTCTGAAGGAAGGGTGTTTAAATGAAGGGAATAGTAACTAGTTATGGGCTTATAGTTTCGATTAGTTGGAGTCTACTACTGAAACGACAAAAATGGATAGGATTTATACAGGAAGGCGGATATGTAGAAAGCGTTAAAACCCTTGCATATTTATGGTGCACTAGTAAGCTCCAGCTACCACAACGAATGAACAATTCGTAGCTTACAAAGGCACATCAAGACACACTAAACAAATGCATAACGATGTTGCACAAAAAACTGGACCTAGAGAACAAAAACCAACCATTTACGTTGCAGAAAACGCAGATTTCAAGATAGTTTATAAGAAACTAATGGAGAAAAACATCGAATCAAAAGCTTTATGACAGTTCACCCGGTAGGAGAGTGGGAAAGGATACACAGCCGTTTCGACCACCGCAAATAGCAAAACAAGAAAAAGATGGGTAGCAACATCTGTGATAGCATATTGTAAATAAGCCTAGTAACCGAAGGATGATCCTCCAAAGATTACAGTCGAGCGAAAATGTACTTAGGCTCCAGTTTGTGGCTCCAACTATTGAGAGCCCGGGGATGAACCAGTGCATCAACAAAACCCTAGGAGGAGAGAACGCCCAAATGCCTACGATAACACGGTTGCTTTGCATTTGCATTGTGCTGGTCATTTTGGCGGCAACAAAATAAACCACAGGGGCGATTTGCGAATAAGCTTAAGTACTGAGAACAAAGCCACAAACTTCCCAAGGGAAGGGATTGTAGTTTGCGAAAATCGCTAACCAGCTGGTCTGGAAGACTGGAGGTTGAATATCAGAAAGCTCTAGCCGCTATAAGGAATAAGCGTTTCGTGATTTATTTGAATGTCGAATTGATTAATGGCAGTGGATCACAAATAACTTCAAAAGGTGAGGAAATGATCACAAAATACAATCGTTTGGATTACAGAAAAAGCAGATCGAAGGACAACCCTTGCACTAAGGTGAAGAGTGGTGGGATTTGCAGCGGGTCATGCCGGCAGTCGCGATAAGTTTAATGCATCATAAGAAGAGAAATAGAAATTACGTCGACCGAAGTCCACTGATATAGACTGCTTCCAATAAGGGACGTAATCACATTGGTACAGAAAAAAACAAGGAAGCGTTAATTAATCTCATTCAAGACTGACATACCCATCCCTGAGCCCAACGGGACAGCAAACACGGAGGCCGTTAAAAGCAGTAAGCAGACGATTACAAAAAAAAGCGATTGGAGGATGAGATGCGATAGCTATGGGAGCCGAAATCTCGTCAGGACCTGTGCCCTCCTGTTGGTTAGTCGCGAAGGGTGGCTCCGATAACTCCCAAGGCCATAGCTCCAGCGTGACACTCAATTCCGTCAGCGCATTTGTCAGTAGAGCCTAGCAGACACACATGCGTAAGTAAACACTCGAAATTACCTCAAAGTAAGCCAAAATCTCACGAGAAAAAATTGCTCCCAAGTGAGGGCGGAAATCACAACCGATTCGGGCAAACGACCGACCAAAATAGAGCGCCTGAGTCATGACTGAGTGAATCTGCTGGAAGGTTGTGGGCGCATCCGCGCTATCAAGGGTAATCGAGTCATTTGCCATGGCTAGTTGAATCCTATCGCTAATCTCGGAGGATGTGAGGTGAGGAAGGTTAAGGAGAGCGCTGAGGTCTCCGCTCAAACCGTCCAGAAATAGGCCCACCTGATACACGAGCCAAGAGTGAAAAAGACTCGCTTCGGTGGAGGGACCCAGAAAATCGATGCCACTTGTTGTCAGGCACCGCAGTGCCAGAGCATTCTCGTCTAGGTAGAGTGGAGAGAGGTCAGCAAGGACTGGTTGTTGATGTGTATCATTCGGTTTAGACGAGTAGGCTTCTTCGTCAGCGAAGACGGCACTAAGGAGAAAACCTGCTTGAAGCTAAGCTATTTCAAAGTCATTTGATGTAAATAGAACAGGCATCCTCACCGATACTGCGTAATGCTGTCAAAAAGATGAACTCGAGTTACTTCAATTCGCCTCATGGCTCGGATAAAGGCCCTATATTCCGCTTGCTGATGTCCAGAAATGTGTGCCAATTTAGTTGTTGAAGAGGAATCAAAACTGGCCAAACCTATTGGTTTTGCAAGGGCAAATTCCAGTTGATCTTTTATGCACATGCCACGTGCTTGAAGGAAATTCAAGCGTAATTCTTGTTCAGTAAAAGCTTCGAACTGTCGCAAGTATATAAGCACCTGGAATATATAAAAACGGGAATAAGAGGGCAGTTTCCATAGACGTCCCTTACCTTTAGGCAGACGGGGAGTGTGATAGGTTCTCTGAGTTTTTTGCAAAGCTGACTGAAAAGTTGACCACTTATTTCTTGAGTCTGAAGACCCACCATCCGAACTATGGGCACCATTCGACCATATTTCTTTGTCATGCTCTTAGTATGGCTCAAGATATTGAGAGCATCCTGACAATAGCCGTTTTGAATGCAAGTATCCATGAGTTGTGGTAATTCCAGAAAATCCAGAATCTAGGGGAAACGATATAAGTAATAAACTCAAAAAGTGGTACCAACTTGAGTGTATTTTTGAACGAGCTTAGCAGAGACACGAAAGGCAGAAGCATTCTTCCCAATGTTATCAAAAATAGCTTGAGCAGCACTGGAAACGCCAGCAATACTTGAAAGTAAATTTACACTCGATTCAGATATGGACAAGAACTCGCGGTGAACATCACGACTTGTGTTTGCATTAGCAAGAAAAATCGGATAGTTTTCCACAGCAAGCTGTTCTGTCTTGTGCCTGATACTGTCCTCTTCCATTTGAATACGCTTTGGCATGGCAGCTAATTCGTCGAGGCGAAGATGTGAAAGATTGTTAACACAATTCGCAAAATGAGGGTCTGAAGAAACAGAACCCTCCACATCTGAGTGCAGCAGAAGCATTTGAATGAGTTTCTCAGCCTCAACTTTTTCATCGAGATTCGATAAACCAGTTGTAGACCCTTCTCCCATTATCTAAAACGGCAATTAACAAGGCAAATGAAAGACCATGACCACCCCACAAAAAAGAACAAAAAGCTCTTACTGGTAAGAATTTATATTTGCAATATGTTCAACGGAAGAATAGGAGATAGAAAGCCATGGAAAAACAAGAAAGGGAGACCAAGATATGCAGTCGGATTCCAATAACGGCGGATTTGTACAAAATGCCCCAAAATCCTTTATTTTCCGAAAACAGCCAATTTCGCAGCCTCGTCACCCTTCTCATGTATGCACAGGTACATATTAAAAGCAACCCAATGGTCAGAACCCCATCAAAGCTATACGCACTGACCATTGGAAAATACCACTTTCCAACGCAAAGACAACTCAAAACACACCAACTTACACCTCGCGCTATATCTGTGTTCGAAATAATTTTATTACTGCTTGCCCAACCTTTAAAGATGAATCAAAAGGAAAGCTAAGAAGACATTTTTCACATTTGTAGCTTTTGCGATACATAAAAATGAATTGAGAGATGCCTGGGACCTACACAATTCTTTGTAATTAAATGTGTCGGTTGCTTGCTAGGGCATCTTCACCCTCGTTACTCAAAAAACTACTAGAGAAAATAAATTTTTGAATGGTTTTAGTAACATCATTGCATTTGTCATTGTTTTCTATTCTATCGACTTCGCGTTATTGCATTTGGAAATTCCTCTCTCTTGTCCACATTTGCAACATTTTGAATGCGCATTTTGTCATCATTGTAATACTGTTTGTTCGAACTACCGGTTTAGGTGACTTAGGTGGCCATCTTGTTCTAGCCGGCTGGTCGGCCTCCGGGTCGTGCCAACAGCCCCCAAGTCCTCTGTTCCCGGAATATATATATTCAGACCTAGTACTGCGCCTTCTTTTACCTTAAGGGGAGCCTCGGGACGCTACATTGGTGGCAGCGGAAAGCGGACCCGACTTTGATGCATTTTATCCTGCTCCATGCCGCTTCTGGCAAACGTCGGCGTTGTGAAAGAAGTAAATGTGCTACGGAAGGGAGAACCTCTGGTATCTCGTAGCAGAAGGGCCGAGATCGACGTTCATCTTCGACATCTCCCTCGCCTTCGTGTTCGACAGGAAAGCTATTAACAACTGAAGCGACACTAGCCGTGGACTCCAAACCCAGAGGAGGGCCAAGAGGCGCGCATTTGCTGCACTGAGTGCTACGCGGAATTGATGGCACTACAGGAGCACATGCGTTCGAACCTCGACGACTGGGACGTTAGCTCGTGGGTGCTTCTCGCAGCACTGATTACGTTGTGATGGCTGACACGGGAGGCGGACGAAGGGGAGCGTCGGGGACGACGCTCGAAAGAAGAGAGGGGCTGTGTAACACTTTGTTTGTTCGAACTACCGGCTTAGGTCACTTGGGTGGCCATCTTGTTTTAGCCGGTTGGTCGGCCTCTGGGCCGTGCCAACAGCCCCCAAGTCCTCTGTTCCCGGAATATATATATTCTGCCCTAGTACTGCGCCTTCTTTTACCTTAAGGGGAGCCTCGGGACGCTACAATCATAACCGCAAACCGAACATAATCATCGAGATTTCAGAGTGAAGTGTTTGTTGGTGCCTTTGCATTTCTTTTACATTGCCTTTCCATAAATGGACCTTAATATCCGTTAATTGTTGTTAAAATCGTGCATTATTTTAGCACTTCCATCACATATTCTAAATTATAATTAAATATTTTTTGCTAATCGGTCTTAATGCACTATCAGTATCTTACACATGTGTAGCGAACTTGGCTTTGCAATGTCAGTCACATTCAGCCTCATTATAAAAGAAAAGTTAAAAATTTGTATTAAATGCTTGTCTGACTTACTATTTGCTTGTGAAAATTAAATGTGATTAGGACTTTTTAAGTGGTGGACGTCACCATTGTGTCGTTTTCCTTGCATGTATGCTGACCGGATTTTCATAGCCAAGTGCACACAGTCTGGGTGATTATGTCATTATTTTGTAAAGAGTTTGTGAAGTTAAAAAATGCATAATCTTTATTCAAGTATACTGCTGAACATGACAGACATCCAAAAGAAAGTAACAAAATTCCAGAAAACACAAAGTTGATAGTGCGTTCAGAAATCTGCAAAGAATCACGTATTAAGTAAGTAAAAGCTCGTTCGCTTTCCCCACTTGCATGTTGCTCACTTTTGCTCCAAATGCACATAGCGCAGTGAATACGGGGAAACATGGACAATAATTGCTCAATTTCTACGTGCTGCCGCATCTCTTCCATGGCTGTACAAAGACGTGACCCGACACAATCATATTTCACTTTCGCTGATTTCGTCAGGGTCCTCCGAATTCTGCAATTTGATTGTGAAACCCAGCGGTGAGGGGCCCAGTTTCCGAGGACATCCGTCTGGCTTTTCCAAGTGCCCGGAAAAGTTTCTCACCTCGTCGCCCTCTCCTCTGTCAGCATCGACGTCGATTAAATCGTCATCGTCCATATCGCAATAGAGCCGTGCTCGAAGGTCGTTAACGGCTGCGGCAAGACCTGCAAGAGCATCAGGCACCCGCACTGACAAATTGTTGAAGTCGTTATCTTCTAGACCCTCTTGGCGATCCACTGCGCTGTTGACAAACTTGGAGAAGATGTTTATAGCGTTCTCCACTTGATCCAGCAGTACTACGTGGCTAAAGGAGGTGAGATGACGCAACTCTTACGGTCTTTGTAATGCTTTTATTCTTTTCTTTGAGCACAGATTGATCGGTTTATTAATGGGGGCGGCGTTTGATCCAAAATGAGACTTTGGATTTTACAGGTTGAAAAGGAATGCCACAGTGGGGGGTTCTATGCAGTGTAGTACGAGACAAATATTTGTCGTCACTAGCAATATTTTGTGCCATTGTCACGCAGACCTCTCCACTTCAGCCACTCTCAATCATTGCGCCAGGCAACGGTGGCAGCAACTACGTGGGTGCAGATAGCAATTTATGAATGTGACTTAAGGTATTTATCATCTAAAGCGGTGAAACCCAACCCACTGTTACTTATATCTTTTGAAGACTTCGAATGCAGCACAGTGGGAAGCTAGGATGCTCAACAATTCGATAGCTAGGCGTTTGAATGGTGACATTTTGAGGATGACCAACTCCTTAGCAATGAAGATCTGTCTCATGGATGGTCGACAGCTAGCCCATGGACGGCAAAAATTTCAATGAGCATCAAGGGTAGAGGCCTTGGATCATAGGTAACAGATGCCTAATCCATTTCTGTGGGGACAGGAGGCTCAATACAACCACTCATGCAAGCGAACATTTGCAATTTCGAGAAGCTAGCTCACGCTAAAAACCAGGACAGTATTCTGCTCTTGTCCAGTATGAAAGATATGCAGCGCAGTGAATTGAAGGAGGTTCCAAGTAAGAAGGATCAAGATTTCCTACGTTGCATAAGTGGATATGATTGACAATTGAAGGATACTGACTCGCTTTGAAATCAAAATGAGCCTCAGAGCATGGGATTGTGAGAATACATTAATGGCATCGAGGAGGCAATGGGGCAAGGTGTCTTTGGATGGCTGAATTGTACTGAAAAAATCTTTAAATGTTGATGCTTTCTAACTATAACAAGATTTGACCATGCACATACATCTATCAGGTAACTGTGGTGCTCCCACATCTCTTGTTCACAGTCATTCCACTACCACTGTACACAATGGGAGAAATTTGGCATATCTAACGAAACTTCGACTAAATCCACTCACCAAACATATTGAGAAGACAATCGTGGCTTATTTTTAGTGTAAAATTGTATAGTTCGAACGATATCATCCACGATGCTAGATCATGGTATTTCTTGGAGCACCGCAGATAAATTAACCGCTACAATTGGGTAGACGATACAATTCGGTGAGTTGATTCACGAAAGAGCTGTTAGCATCACTGTTCAACTCTGCATTAACTCTACCATAATACGCGCTGATTTCTACGAAATGCGGAGCGATAAAATTTAGCAGTTGCTTTCTAGCCACTTAAACATAACGGGTCTCCGATTAATCATGACTAATTGAGAAGTTTTTCCCCTGGGATATGTGACTTTGGCTAACAGATTCAATTCGAGGTCTAAGGAAGAATGTCGGGATGGCTGGATGAATAGGCAAATAGTAGCAGCCAGCAAAAAGATTAATAATGGTATTAGGGACATTTCGAGTTACGAAAGATGATGTAAGGAATAGATGAGCCCAGCCAGCATGGCAAAAGATGAACTTATGTTTGGACTTTGGGATTAAAATACGAAATTGCATTTTTATGCAGCTAACTAAAAAAAGCCCTTCTCACACAATTCAGTAACGAATGCTGCTGAAAGCCTGTTAGAGTTTCCCACAAATAAATGTTAATATCTCGAAACCTACCTTTGAGGCTTATTTTAATACGCCAGCTAAGGGTGTTTAAGGAATGCGTGCAAATTTAAATAATCTGTCTTGGGTAATAATACTGAAGGTCAAAAGAACTTTAAAACCTATCCACAAAGTCAATATACAAAACCTAATAAAGCAGTTAATTCACTTTTTTCTCGATGTGAATTCATAAAAGGAGAACACTAAACGGAATTGGTCCAAATTTTTCTGTCAATCCTTGAAACTGAGTAGTTTAGAACAAAAGGCGGTGGGAATAGGGGGATGGAGAAATAAGAGATACCGTTGGATTTGGTGCAAAAATATGGGTCTTTGTTGGCTTGTGTCAGGGCAATTTTATGACCTAATACGCACAAAGGAACACATAAACACTCGAGTGGTGGATGTCAAGACTTGCTTATCGTGATCAGAGAGCCTGGCCAAGCTTGAATCTGGCTGCACCATTCGCAAGCCTAAGCGAAAGATCAAATTTGAATTTTTGCCAGTAATATGGTATGCACATAAGATTTGGTATACGGTGCATGTCCACACTCTACGGAAGTATTGTCGTTTCGGTAAAAGTTAGAGACTAAAAGGTGCAGTGCATGATGTAAATGTCAATAACATTTTTCTTGCCTGTCACGAATGATTTCCTGAGCTTTGGCTAGCCTAGCAGCTGCAGATTGCAAGTCCTTTTCATGGCCCTTGTTTGACATGGTAGCAGCACAAAGCCGATTTAGTTGTGAATGCAGACTCTTGAGTTGAAGCCTTTAAATAAAAAGCAGTTGAATTTACTCATTTGGAATACATGCTCACCGGCTGCACAGTACCTTTTGACTTACAATCACCACAGGTATATCACCCAGAGTCATGCTAAAACTAATCATTAGTTATACTGCTGTGTCAATTAAAATAAATCGGCTTTGGCACGAGGTCAGAAGGATCACTTACTCCGATTCAACGGTGTAGGCGTCGTAGTAGTCTCGGTGGAACCAATTCTGTTTGACATCCTGCAGGAGGCGCTGTTTTTCCTCTTCATGCTGTCGTCTCAGAGCTGAGATCACATTGGCATAGTCTTTGACCTCTTGATTTTCCTCCTGTGAACCTCTCAAGACCTCGTTATTTTGGATCCGCTCATAGAAGGCGCGTCGGCTTTGCAGAAGATGATCCGACAGACCTTCCAACTCATTCTGATCATTGTCCACGTTAGACGACAAAGCTGGCTGCTTTCTGGATTAGAGATGAGGGAGACACAAGTCAGAACAAATTTATGGTAATTGAATGTATGAGGTTCTCCTCATGCCACCTGGGTCTTTGGTCTCTTGTTCTTTCTTATATTCTGCCAGAACAGAGTACACAAAACGAAGAGGAGGCAAGTGTGTACTGTGTACAAAGATGTTTTTAGTCTCCAAATATTCGTTCTCCAAGTCGATAGTATAGAGTCCTGCTCCCATCATCTGTGCTACCGTTCGCCCAGTCATTTCAGCCTCCTGTTCTACAGCGTCATTGAGAGTTACTTAGTAACCAATGTTTGGTGTAGTTCTGTCATAAGGTAAGGTGGCATAGGTGAGGATGGTGACTGTACTGGACCAATCTTTGAGTTTGAAGTGTAAAGAAACTTAGTCGTCCTGATGATATGAAAGTGAAATCGAGTTGCAAAATATATGCTAACGTCGATACTTAGTAGTGGTCCCAAGCCACACTAATGGCTTGTCGCCCTTTCTGTATGTTCGAAATGAAGCCTGAACACTCCGTCTGGAGACAGTCAGGATGGTTCAGAATGTAAATGCCTGCCAATTCGGTCTTCTTCGCAAGTAAAACTGTGCAATTGATAGAGGTAGATATGAACTACCTTAAACCGTCCCACAAAAGCAGATACTCTTCAGGTATCCTCCATAGCTTTAAGTCTGAAATGTTTTGACAAGCGACTTGGGGAGTTAAGAAGGAATAATCGATTTAAGGGGCATGCTATACGATAGAAATGGCAATATTTCTTAACAATTGCGACCTTTACCATTCAAACCGCGTAATACAGTGCAATAAAACATCGAGTAGATGATGATAGACTGTTCAGTGGGGGCGAAGTTTTCAAAACATTTAGTGCCTTAAATAACCACCAGAGTAAAGCTAAATACAACACAGAGTGCATAGTATGATGTTCACCAATGCCTCCATTTGCCTCACGTTCAACATCCATACTAGAATTGTGGAGCTCTGCCCCTGCCGCACCCTGTGACAGTCTTTGCTCTATTCCGCAGGTTGGTGATGAAGCTGCGGCCTTGAAAGTAACTCAAGGTATGCACTTGACACCTACAAATTGCGCCTCCAGTAGTTAGACTGAAATAAAAATAAGTAGGCTAACTAATCGCTCCAATAAACGGTCATAAATTGTTTACTACAGGAGAATGCAGATGAGAGACGAAATGGAACCATCAGTTGAAGGTAACTTGGGCGACACGAAAACGATTACACGTCAATTCTCACTTTTAATGGATTAAAACCAGGTTCAAAAAATGCATTTTATGACTTCAGGTCTTTGAAATGAAAATGGGTAACTTTTCTTAAAGCCCATCAAAGTGACCCACTTCCACTGCAACGTTTCATACAGATCAGGAGGGGAAGCGGCTTTGGATGAGCTAATGCAAACATTGGATTAACCGACTGCTGCGCAAATGGGATAACTTTTCAGTACGCGGTACTGATTTGTGGATGCAGTCAAAAAGGCAGCAGCTGGCCACATTCACAAACAAACAGAGAGATGGATACAACCATCGCGCTGTGCAGGGGGAATTGATAATTCACGCAATTAGGACTTGTGTGCTTGTATCCACATGTATCTATATATATATATATATATATATATATATATGTGTGTGTGTGTGTGTGTGTGTGTGTGTGTGTACGTATGCATGTATATGCATGTACGTGCCTGTCTGTGAGCGTGTGAGTGTATTGTTATGTGAAAAGCTGCTGAACACCTAAAATCATGCCAAGCGATGTACACAGCTCGAGTGTGTGTTGAAGGCGATTGTGTCAGACCTACGCTAGTCGAACTCGTGACTCCTCAACCAGTAGCCTATAAAAGGACATAAAGCTAAGCCTAAGTAGCTACGTCACTTTCCTCTTTTACATCAAAATAAAAATACGGAGTTGGTGTCAACCGACTTTCATTCAAGTTGGTATAAGGGTTCAGAAGTTGGTTTTAATGAATGCTCAAACTGTGAATGGAAGAAGTGCGAGGCTATAGCGAAAGGGTCAAGGCGAAGTGAATGTAGAATAGGATCGTGCATGAATTTGCTCATTTCGAAAGGGGAGATGAAGACTCCCTCTAAATAGGCAGTAGAGTTTATCGTTGCGAGACTCAAGGCTCAGACGCGTGTAACAAGCGGATAAGAGCTCAAAAACTACACGTCTCAATGTGATTCCTCCAAATCAAACAGCGCCTATCATCAACATGACGCGAGGCCTAGTCACGCCTCATGTCTACTCTTTACTTGAGTAGAGAATTAGTTGATGAATTGAAACTATGCCTTCCCATATTCCTCTCTTTTGAATAAAGGAGCTATTTTGTGAGATGTTTTATGCAATCTTTTAGGAGTAAGCGGCTTTCTTTGAGAAAAAGAGTGGTTTTTCCATCGACTGCCATTCCACTGAAAACATAGAGATTAACGATTTGCCTACTTGAGCTGTGTACTACCCTACACCAAACGCCGTTGGCTGGGGCAGGAATCGTATCGAAAAGAAAATTTGGTGCAAGTAATAGAGAAGCACTTAATGCAACGAATAAGAGCAGCTTTGCAGAAAAGCTACAAATGATGTGAGTAAATTCCAGTACCTTAAGCTAATTAGCCAGCAATTCATTCAAAACTGTCACCTAGGTCCTTTTCAGCATGAAAAGGCCACGTGATTTGTCGTGACACCTAGGTGAGTAGCTGAATCGGTGATGAAAAATGGTGTTGCAATGGCATTGTGCCATTTGCATTCCAAGAAACCCACAGTAATGCATTGCCATTCAAGTAGTCATGTGCAAACTCAGAGCGCCTCTCAGCCGGGACCAACTGAAAGGCCATTTGGTGACCTCGTTAGAGGTGAGACAGACAAATGTACTTACGGTGTTGTCTGAAATCTGTACTTTTTCGAAGAACAATCTGAAATGCACAAGCCTAAGAGCGGATACTTCTCACCCATATCTTTAAGGTTAGAGGCACAAATGAATCAATGTACGAATTTTATTTATACCCCTTGACATGCTTTATCAGTTGGCCGGCCTTTATCATGGAGCACGTTTCTTCGTCCGAGACCCATACCGACAAATTCAATGTGCTTTTCGCTTTAGTTAGAAGCAACTTATTCTCTCACTTAAAGCAGCACTTAAAATAAGAGGATGATATGGCCTTGATGAAAGGAATAGTCGACTGTGCAAGGTCTTCAGCTCCCTGGGACCTATCAACTTATTTCGTGGCGTGGCTCCCCTTCTATCACTACAGCCGTCTAGCCTTTCTGGGGGGTTAGAAATGCAAGTCATCTTTTGTTTTTTATTTTTTTGGTTTTAGTGGACCTAGCTCATTCTCATGGATTTCAGATTGAATGCACCGCTAGTTCATACAAAAACCGTTTGTAAAGAAATGGCCTTAAAAATGAAGTTCAACGTTACTCACCCGTCCGATTTTACGTTTCGTGAATCCACTGCCTTAGGGGGAATGCCCTCCAAGGCCGCCTTACCATACTTCCGCATCAGCAGTTCAAAGAAGATCGACTCGAATTCTACTCCCAATTGAAGGTAGGAATTGCTGGAAACAGGAACACACTTTAAATTAGTATCTTTCATATTAATTTGGTTTTTATCATATCCATCAAAATGCATTCAACTTTGTGCATTTTAAAGATCTCTGGCGCCAAATACGGGCTTTCGACATCAGTGTGGTCCACTATGACAAAAGCATGGATTTTCCCCAAAAAATGTGCCCATTGTAGGTGACAATGGGACCCAAATGCATAATCAAGGCTGCGGATAAAATAAAGCTGGTTCTAAAATCCTGACTCACAATTTCACATAAAAGTTCAATTAAATTTAGGAATTGAATTAATTTTGAAGCTTTAATCCAAATTCGGGAGGCGACTATAGCATCACTTGAGGAGCAATACAGCGGTCCTCGAATGACAGGTTAAAGGCTTCCAAGCGATGACGTGAGTTCGATGGGCCAGAATGAAATTATTATATTCCCAAGCCATTTGATTTGTGAGTGCCTGTCAAATAGCTCCAGCTGCAATGCACGGATATGTATACAGTCTGACCGAAGCAGATAAGGCAAGTTTTGATGCTAATTCCACATATGTATTCTCATCTCATTGCTTTATCGAGTGTGAATTTGTAGTAAAGTTTTTTTTACTAGGTAACCAGAAGCTAAAAAAGCAAATTGAACTAGAATGAGACTGAAAGTAAGGTGCGAAGCTTTACACTGAATGCCTTGAAGCTCCAAATTTGTGTTATCATGGGATCAGTTGAGACGCATTTGTGGGAAAAGGGAGTCAAAAGGTGGAGGCACGCCAATTGGCCCTAATAAAGCATGTGGGATCGTGCGAATTTTTTGGCAGTTTCGCAACGTCTACGATCTCCTGTCACACCGTCATAAATCTCATTGTGCAATTAACACTCACTCCTTCCAATTCATAAGAGATTTCATTCTGTTTACATACAGGATTAAATGAAGCATTACTTGTAAGATCACTTTTGGCAATTCGTATAACCAGAAAACGAATATTTAGCATCAAGTAACTTACCTTTGGGGAGGGTCTCCATCCTCCTCTTGACACACAGAGTGACTAAGTGTGGTCGAAAGAGCCTCTAACGCATCGTGGATCTGAATATCATGCGAATTACCGTTCGTCAACGGAGTTTCCAGTAGCTTCTCATAGGTCTCGATTGCTTTAACGCCTGAATCGGATAACCGATAAAGCATGAGACATGTAGCAATGTAGCCAGGAAGCATCCACTTTAGATCCGACTTCTCAGGAATGGCATTGAACCAATCTGTGACCAGTCCATTGAGTAGGTGAGTCGCGCTTGCATCATTCGTCTTCCCCTCTCTTATCTCGTCCAAAATCTGCTCACATACCTCTGCTGCCACGTTCTCAACCAAAGCTTGCACTATCGGAGGAGCATTTGGGTCATTCACAGCGAGTTTCGCCAGCCCAGTTATTAGGATATCATCGGGAAAGTTTGTTCGATTGCGGATGGCTGCAATGTGACCTGAGAGATAGGAATGGAGGCAGGAGGCAAGAGCACAAACTCGTCGAATCGTTTGGGGACTGGGAGAAGTCTCAGAGGTGATGAGGTTCATAGAGATTTCCAGGATTCCCGCTGAAAGTATTTTAAGACAGTGAGAGCAGACTACATCCACAGAATGGCTCTCGCTGTAGACAGAACTGTCAGAAGGAGTGGGTACTACAAGGGTTTGTGTAGAACTGGTCCCTGTACTGAGAGGTATGGGACTTGAGCTTAAAGGAGATTGATCTTCAGACATCACCAAGGAGGCTGTCTGGCCAGGTCGACGAACCTGGTGCCCACGACGTCGAATCACAGGCGGGCTGTCTACAGAGCGCCAGGACCTCAAAGCATTCGGAATATCTTGGAGTGAGAAGCTAAAAGATTAAATCCTGAGTATAAATTACTCTGCGTGTGCTAAATCCTCATTTAGATGAAGAATGTGCAAGGTATCCTTAAATTTGTATCAATATGCAGCGCAGTAAAGGATGTACTGGCACGAAGACGTATGAAATGCTAAGTAAAACCATTAATTCATTGATTACTGGGTGTAGTTTGGAGATTGGTTGCGTTATAACTCCTATGTCAAATGTGGCGGTGCCAAATCTTGTTACCTTGAGGAGTTATGCAGCTGCACTGCAAAACGTCATCTAGTGAAGCACAACTTACCCTCTCTTTGAATGTTGGTGCTTGGAAGGTGTGGGAGCTGTAGAAAAAAATAGTTAAGCAAACTATGATACCCACGAACGCACCATTGACTGTGTATTTTATGGCATCAGCATTGTCATTTTGTCCATTATGGCACTCTTTCACTTCTAACACGCTTACGAATGGGTGGACAATGAGAGGCTGCACCATCGGCTACAGAATGCAGCATGTTTCAAGATGAATTAATTGAGAGGATTTGATTATTACCTTGGGAAAATGAAAGCTCCACTTCAATGCCTCTCAAGCGCAATCGTTCGTGAAGCATCTTCAGCGTTTCTTTTAAGTTAGAACAGTTATTAGCTAGCACCGAATTCACCGCCTCCTGAGAAATGAGCTAAAAAGGAAAGTTTCACAATCACTGGGCTGACAAAAGACATTTCTTCCGACCAATTCAGCTTATAACGCACAAGTCAAAGAACAACTCTCATAGGCACAATAATAGCAACCGTGGAAACGAATACTTACTACTTTGCTCAGTGACCGGAAGTTCTCAATCATGGTCTCCGTCTCACTCATTGGCTTGGCTGATTTTTCAAGCAGATCCTTGGCGTGACCGTTCACAACTATTTCCTAAGGCCAGAAAAAAAGTGGAATTAAAAACCCCATTACTGGTGCCCCACCTGCGTGGGTCATTAGCATCCCACCCCTACTCAGAAAGCATTAGTGTAACGCTTCGGAAGGCAAAGTGGCCAAATGTCTTGAGACCGATACGTATGAAAAATTCCTCCATATTTATTAGTTTATTCATGATAAGGTCAACGCACCTCTAGCGGATGGTCCTGTTGAATCTGCTGTTGAAGCTGCTGATGCGCCTCATTCCTGCTATCGAAAAGGGTGGGATGCACTTCAGACAGGATGGCTGTCGCCTCATTTAGGCAACCATTACAACAGTAACCGACATCTGCAACTGGTGAGGCATCAACGGGTGATTCAAGCAGTGGGGAATCCATTAAATTGAAGGGAGGGCAAGAGAAGGCAACCCCCTCTTCCGACTGCTTGGGCATTATCAGCTGGACCACATGGGACGGATGCGGAGAAAAGGTGAAATGATCTGAGTTGTTGTGACTATTGTCACCGCTGGTTACCCTAGGTAGGGGCTCCCGACTTCCTAGCAGTGTGTCAATCAAATCGCGAAGTTCTGTTGACACCACCTCCGTATCCATCGCCTCGTTCATAAGTTCCATCCATTCTCGACGCTCGATTTCCGTGGAACATCCCAGCAGACTCACTCCACCGGGAACTATCTAAAAGACAAAGGAAAGCACGACTAAGTGCTTCTTTGGGAGGATGTCTGGTTGGCCCTATCAACCGGCAGAATAGACAAGAAGGATTCATAAATGCATATTGCTAGATTTTATGCGAATGGGAAAAATAAGTTTATTCTTGCCTATTTGATAGTAGTTTAACTACCACATTTCTTATATCAAAGAAAAATCGTGGTAAATGTTTAATAATTCAAAATAAAATTTGAGATCACTGAGGATCAGTGATGTTTGCATTCACTTGCGACGGACACACCATTAACATGATTCCGAAGAAATTCGGGCACTGATCGGTGGGCTGGACAGCAAGGCATTGTTGGAGATCGAAGAACCTCAGGGGTTTGGTCTTATTAGAACTGGATTCCTCCTCGTTGGGGTATATTAATAGTAACTGAGGGTGCAGCACACCATAGGTCCTTTGCACCACAGTCTACATTAAGGAGGTCACAATTACTTTAACTCAAATGGGGATAGTCGGACGCACTTTACAATTTAATTAGCATCACATTGTAAGTGAAGACACATGAAAAGAATGGAATAAACAAGGTATTGTTAGCCTGGGGAGAAGAAAAAGGGAATCACATACAGCGTCCTTGTCAAGAGCCCAGAAGAGAGGCCCTTCCTTGATCGCTATCATCGTCTTGTTGTGCGTGGAGGTCTGTCTATTCGAAGCGCGCACACACACAAAAGTGGCGACTGTTGCAGTAAGGGTGAGTATGTGTGCGTGCGTGCGTGGGTTTGGTAGTGATGTTGTGCTCTCTGAGGCAATTGGCTCGGCGACGTGTTTTGCCGGAGGCAACACATGCACTTACGAAGCTTTGAGTGTGTGTGTGTGTGTGTGTAAATGAGCATCATCCCCAATACCACCAATGCCACCGCCACCGCAGTTGCCATTTCTTGGCACTCTGTGTCATAGAGTTCCTGCTTTTGGGTGTCTGCTCCAAGCAGTCATGCGCATATCCATTAATCCCCTGATCAGAAGGTAGCGGCACTATGCTATCAATCTCTGCTATTTATGGCAGGCTACTTCCTCCCTACAATGCAAACGTGCGTTTTGTGACCATGGCAACCGGTCACTGGATTGCGACAGAGTATACAAACTTCATTCCATCTTACACAAAGTTCTTTAGTTATTAAAATTGAGGAAAATACTTTTGACATACAAGTTGAAAGATCAGAAACTCATAAGTTAAACGGAGTTACAAATGTCTAACGCCCTTTTCTGTCTCAGTGCCATTCGATCAATCCATCAACATTTAATTCTTCCCACATCGAGCATTCCAGGACAACGACATAAAAAACTGCCTTTATTAAGATATTAAAATAATGCTTAAATTACTTTTTTTTGTGAGACCTCCTCAAGATGCCACTTCACGATCCAATCATGGGAGACTATGCGAGGCAATTTTAATGTCGCCGTGAGGCATCATCGCGATTGCTTTACTGCACTTTTTTAACCTCATAAAGTAATGCGCGTCGCCTCTGCATTTGAGCTTAGGAGGTAAAATCTCTGCATCAGGACAATTTTTGCTACTCTCTTACAAAATGGTTTAACTTGGTGTGGGCTTCACTGTAGCAACCTTTCGTTTGAGTCTGCAGGTTGAGACCAACGCAGGTGTTGATCAATTTTTGCTCAGTAGAGGAAATCTTAAAATGCACCAAAACGCTCCACTATTTGCACAACTTTCTTTAACAACTTCAAATTGAATTTATTCAATTTGGAGAAGAGTAAGTTGATCGCGCTCAGCAAGTACATTTATCACCTAATTAACAACCATGACGGTGACAATCCGCTGGCATGGCAGAGGCCACAGCACAGCTCATGCTACATTCACGTTAAAGTGCCAAGTTGATTAGCAAAGTTTTCCTTTTTTGGTCCTTAAATTGACAAAGATTATTATTTCCAACTATTTTATTCAACGCAGCTTTTTAGTGAAAAAAAAATCCTATGCCTTATAACCTATAAAAAGTTCTTGTTCTTGCTAATTGGGATGGGAATCAGCAATCTTGTCTCTAAATGATCGCTTTCAATTTGCGTCTTGAACTTTCGGTGGCAGATGGGAAAGCTAATCAAAGTCAGCTTTCACAAGGAGAACTCCGATAAAATTGGGGCTATGATAATCATTGCAATCGCTTTGGTTGTACATCGACCATGCTATCAGTGCAGCTGAGGGAGGTATTCAACCTGCTCTTCTGTTGTTTACGGCATGAGGCTTGGTGATTTGACTTTCGCATCGTCACGCTAATTGAAGGGGACGGGGGAGTTGCATACACCGCTGCTTGAAGTCACATCATGCCTTCCCTTTGTGACAAGTAAAAATGGTTCCCTGAGGTGTTCTCTCAGTTTACTTTCCAACATCTAAGAGAAGTCACATTGGATCCACTTACTTCGAATAGCTTCAGGCGGAAATTGCGGTCAAGATGCCCTCAAAATGTACTATTAAATGGCAAGGCGTCAAGGATGTCCAAAGCGAGTGATAACTGATCTGATAAAATTTTCGTCTGTTATTGCGTTTAAGAAATGTTACGAAATCGCGGCAGACGGAATACGCCTTAAATTTGGTATATTGTAATGTTTTAAGGGTTCAAGTCTCGTTTTCGGTAACGGACACTTAGGGCCCCGAAATTATACATTTGTTGAGCGGTCTGACCCCCAAACCATGCTAGTAGACCGCGGCCCCTCCATACGTAGGGAATATATACTCCGCTCAGATATCATGCTTTCATTCGTCTTCAAGGTTCCTCCAAATCAGCCAATGGTCATCAGTGTAAAAAGCATTGGACTTAAAATTTTATCGTTTATGGAAGACCTGATTGTAACAGCAAGTTAAAAGGAGGAATTAAAATTTGAGGAACTTTAGGAGGCACATCAAAGGGCTCAACAGTGCATAGGATTCACAAAATCCACTCAAAATTAATTTTTTTATCAGGTGCGTTGCATGCGAATTTTGGGCACCAAAGTCACTGGGGTCCAAAATTCGCCGGAAAATTGCAGTGATTCGCCATGGTTGATGCGCGTTGAAGGTTCTGGATTAAACTGGTGGATTTAAAAGCAGTTTAGTGAAAATGAAATACAGCTTTGAATTGCAAAAGAAAGTTCATAAGCGATTGTCAACATTCTGTTTTGGGTAGCAAAGGGGATTGGGAATAATATTTAGCTAGCAACTCTAAGAAGGAAAACCATTTGTATTCGTCATATACCAAACGCTAACTTTGTTTACCGTTTCCCAATATATTGAGTTAATTTCAATGTATTTTAATGTTAAACCAGCATCAGAAATGCAGCGTATTAATATCATTGCATAATAAGTCAAATGGAATAAAAGTCTTTCTAACTGAAATGACCATAATATATCGCCAATCCAAGCATAACTAAAACGCCGTCTCGCCTGGTGCGCTTTCCGAATACGATGTTGGCACGTGGTCTGCTCCTGCTAGCGTGCTTCGCCTGATTTTGTTATTCGATGTTTATTTCATGGAAAACAAATTGTGCTGCTGTTTTGTGATAGATAATACTGATGGCCACTTTGTCATTTCCAGGTGGCTGTTTTAGTTGGAAGGAGCCTTTGTTTGCTGTCAATTTGTTCCTCTGCGCTTCATTTGTTATCCTCTTTTGGTCACCTGACAGTAGGCCATTTTCGGATGATAATTTATGCGTGGCTGTTTGTGAGGTCATTCTGAGGCAAATGTCTCCCCCAAACGGTGTGTAAATTTTGCTTTGCTGATGGTAGTGTCTTTTAAGGCCCGATACATCTTTTTTTATGCTGCGCCGTTGATGTTGTTCCAAACCCTTCAGTTTCGCTGGTTGGTACATTATTTCAAATCTAGTTATTTAATATTGGTTTCTTTGATGAATGTTACGAGATTTTGCCGATGTACTGTTCCGTACTCTGTGATCATCTGTTACTGTTTTTCTTTGTACATCCCCATCATGCGAAAATGTCACCATGGTTCACAGTTTATTACTTTGTGGAGCGGCAAATGAATTCATCTATGCAAATACTTTGCCACCCAACTCAAATCTTTCTGCGTTTAATGTAGAGGGTTAGTATCGGCGCCAAATAATGAATAAATGTTTTGCAGAATTGAGGATGTAATGTGAAAAGACGAGATTTGTTGAGCTGACGGCGTGAACCTCAAAAGTACCAATGCATCAGCTCGTTTTACGTTCAATTTAACTCGTACTCTAACGCAGCTGAAAGTTTGAATTTGCATGTCTACTTTTATCCATATTTGCCCGCCTCTATTAACAGCAATCTAGTTACTGTAAGTGTTTTAAAAGATGATATAAGTATATTTTTGTGACATCATCACTCGAAAACACCACGACCGTATTGCTCCCAGGTTCTTATTTGTTCTGTTGTTACAATCCTTTGAGTGCATCACCATTTACTTTGACGCAACGCATGTTTGATATCGTACTTGCAATTGAATTACCATTTTTAACTGTTGTTTTTTTCATTACTAGGTCCATATTGGTTTTTAAACCTAGGTTCGCTGCAATATTTCCTGCTACTCTATTATTCAGAAACGAAAATCCCTTGCTTTAATCAAGTCCTTACCGTTTTATAAATCATTGTACACATTAAGCATTTTTTTGCCGAGTTCTCTATCCTAAAATCCCAAATCCCATTTCCTTTTGTTAGTTTTAGCGTGGTGCTATGAATTCTGTAATGCAAGGGTGGTTTTCTGAGGTGTCTCCTGATTTTCCCGGTCAGGCATTCAGTCTTAAGGTTAAAGAGGTCTTATTTGAAGGGAAATCCGAGTTTCAGGATGTTCTCATCTTCAAAAGGTTCATTTTCCACTTTCGTTATTGTTGCTCAATTTTAATAAGTAGGATTAGTTACCACCACTTTATTTTCAGTGCAACATTCGGACGCGTCTTGGTACTTGACGGACGTATTCAGCTGACCGAAAGGGATGAAGCTTTCTACCAGGAGATGATTACCCACATCCCTCTGAGCGTGCATCCCAACCCGCGCCGCGTTCTAATCATCGGTGGCGGCGACGGTGGTGTCGCGAGGGAGGTCGTCCGGCACCAATGTGTGAAACACGTTGACCTCGTAGAGATCGATGGTATGGTGCTCAACCTGTCTCGCGAGTATCTTCCCTTTACTGCATCGGGCCTAGACCACCCCAAGGTCTCCGTTCATGTTGCTGATGGCTTCGCTTTTCTGAAGGAACATGCAATCAATGGGGAGAAGTATGATGTCATTATCACAGATTCCACCGACCCCGGTGGTAGGTAGTTGTCTTAATTTATTTGGCGCCACACATTACCTGCGTTTGAACCTGTTTCAACCTTTATATTCATCTGACTACTTGAGTTGGCTGCTCTTTAATGAGACTTTTATTAATCTTAAAAGTCACATCTCTCACCAGATTGTAAAACTAGTAGTTTTCCGGCATCCATTCAATGATAATGTTTCTGGAGTACATTCATATGACAGTTGTCAATGCTTTTGCACTTTGCATTCAATAAGCCAAGGTAAAACCCCATATTTATTACTTTGACGCTCGCGTAATGCCTCTTCAAACTCTATTGTACGGTTTATTGTAGTGTTAATGAGACATATACATCTAAACCTCTCTCGCTCTATGACGAAAAGTAATGTCGGTATAATTCTGACACTGATTTCAAACTTGACATGAAATGGGGTGCTATAGTTTTGCAGTCGCTGCATTTTAATCTGCCCTTGCATCGTGTGTTGCACTTGAGCTTTTGTTGCTGGACGTGGAAATGATGGCAAGCTTTAAGTCAAGCCTTGGCACTCAATGCTTCGTACATGTTGTGTTCTTAAGACGCTAAGAGATTTTGATTATAACTTCGTGTACGCTTCCTCTAGAGTCTGAAGAGCATTAACCTGGGACATGACCCCATTGTCATGGTTGCGGCAACCAGCATTAACTCCCACGTTGTTTCGATAGATATTACGGCCCTAAGACACTCTGAAAATGAGATGAAGTCAAGTTCACAATTGGGTGCTGGGACCACAAATACACCAAAATAGTGGTAGCGATGGGTCCAGGATTGCGCATTTTTCTTAAATACATTTTTTTCCGCCTTTTTTGACTGAGTATAGCGTTAATGTGACATGTTCTTAGCATTATGACCCCTCTACACTCTTCGTTTCATTTCTATTCATAAAGCCAAATGCAGAACATTTTTTGAAATCTCAACCAGCTTCTTTTCCTTCTCAAATACAACTTTGGCATCCTTCGAAGGTAAGTGGTTATCTGAGAGTTCGGACAGTGGCCCAACTGCCACGATATTTAGAAAGTAGGAGAAAGTTTTATTCGTCGACCAGTGTTATAAAGTTATACAACGGAGGTGGAAGGCCGGAAATGTTGACGGTAAACTTGGTGAGGATGTGAAGCGAAGTAGGTTGGCTGTTGGTGTGTCATTTTATCGCGCAAGTTTTATGCCTGGATATTTTACTGATACAGCTTGTCAAGTGATCCTACACGTTGCAGTCCCATGATTCACTTGATTGATGGCAAACTTAAGTATCTTGGAATGGAGAAAAGGCGATTTCAATAGTTGTTAACATAAAGCGTTTTAGTCGGTCAACTGGCCCCCGAGATTCTGGCGCAGAACGTGTTATCAGGCGAAATGATTGATCCCTCTTGTTTTCTAACAGGTCCCTCCACCCCACTCTTTAACAAAGAATACTTCCAACTGCTGAGTCAAGCGCTTACAGATGATGGAATTATTTGCAACCAGGGTGAGTTTGTAACCACCTCCACTCTTCACCACGTTGATAAGTAGAAATAAATAGACCTTGTCTTCGTCGTCGGTTCAAAATTGTTTTTGGGTTTAGAGTGGACTATTTTGGAAGTGATCCGCTAGTTTTTTTTTTAATTTGAAATTATGCTTTTCTACTTTGGTATGAAAAGAGTAGAAAGGGACGTCTATTGCTTTCAGTAGTTGGCCAAAGGCATACACTTTGATTAATCCACGTCTGGAGCTTTCTTTTCGACTATACGCAGTTGCTAGTCATTCATATAGCACGAACTGAAGCATGCGTCCCGCCCTTGCATGGTCTCTCTTGAATTTGGATAAATGCAGCAAAGGTTTCTTTGGATGCTTGAAAATGAAACTAGTGCTGCTTACATTCACATTTAGTTGACGATTTGGGGGAGTGGAGTATATTTCCCTCTCCATTAATCTGTTTGCCTGCAGTTCGCCTATGAACTTGTTCCCTTTTCGAGTAAGACCGTTCTACTCCTTGTGATACGTCAAAATTGCACTCCCGTTCGGTGTTTCCAGGTGTTTGGAGACAAGCAGATATAACCTGCTGTGTTTCATGCAAGCAAGGTTCCGAACTAGTGTGAGTTATGAATCCACAATTTTTGGGTGTCAACTCCATTCTATTGCTACATGGATTGTAAGAATTTCAGGTGTTTCAAGGTCATTTATGTGACTTTCTGAAACTGCTGCGATAAGCTTTGGCTATGAAACACGAAAGAAGCGATCAAGTCAGCCTGGAGCCATCGTACTTACCAAAAAGGGATCCTGTTGTGGTAGCACAACTCAATTTTAGGTGGGAATGTGGGACCAAGTTTCTTGTCAAATCTGATGTAAAATCCAAATCCATGAATGTCTATTCATATCCACAGAAGACTCCGGGCCCACTTTATTACGCCAATGGAACATTTAGCCATTCGGCTGTAAGATAGTTGGATGATATTACCATTTAAAGTTCGGTCGGTTGTAAATGTGGGTGTATTCGCGTTGGCACCCAGTATACACCATAGCCGTTGTTAACTTTCGATCGATGTGTGGAATACCTGAACTTAGAGGCCTGTCTTGATGTTGCATAATGGACGAATCCTTCTCCAATGCTGCTGAACACGGCGTAACTGCTCACGGAGGCGAATATGTGCGAATCCACGGCGTTAGCTCATGTTTGGTACGAGGATAGACATGGTGGCAGGTTTTTCTGTTCCAAGGATGATTGTAAGGCATTTGTTAAATAGTGGGCTACTTATGCTTATAAATGGAGCAAGAGGCTGCATCCGGAGAACAAGTGAACTTGCATGTAACTTCAGAAAGGCTCAGCCTGACTCGATTATTTTCATAGCTACGCCATTCATCTCTTCTATACCGGTTGAGCTGTTGTGTTATCTTTGGATAGATCCAAGGTAATTGTTATGCCACCCAAAGTTGCTGAGTCATTGGTTCGGTAGGTCTGGGGATTTCGGGTGTGCAAACTTTATGTGGCACCCTGAGCCATGTTTCAAGTCCCACTCGGTCTTGTTTCTCCTCATTTTCTCTGATCCCCTAAATCGCTATGCCGGAGAGTCTCTCCCATACAGACTTCCAAAAGGCGAATTGAGGGCTTTATACTTCATGCTCAACCAATATTTTGGTGCTAGAAGTACTGAAATCCCTGTTGTTTGTTTCCAAATTGTAGCTAGACCTTTTGATTTTCTATCACGACTTACTTTATGTGGCTAATGCTTGCTTCACGTAGGCGAATCTCTGTTCCTGGATCTGTCAATTATTAAGACAATGGTAGGCTTCTGCAGGGATGTATTCCCGAATGTGGGCTACGCCTACAACATCATTCCAACCTACACTTGTGGTCATCTTGGCTATGTTATCGCATGCAAAAATGAGGTAAGTGATTGTCACACTCTTTTCTGTCGTCTGAATTGAAAGCGAACACCTTTGGATACAAAGTTATTGCTGATTTGTGAATTTAGAACATCAATCTTTGCGAAGCGTTTCACGAGCCTCCGGCAGACTGCAAATTCTACACTAAGGCAGTACATAAAGCCGCTTTTGTGTTGCCCAAGTGCTATGAGGATGTGAGTTTTTTTACTGTTATTAATAAACATCAATTTGAAAAGCAATTGCATTTCAATAAACACTTTAATCCTGGTGCACTACTTCCTTTTTTATCTGTTTACCCGTTTCATTGAAAAGTCAATGAAGGAATTCTTTTTGCATCCATCCTCCTATCTGTACAGACAATCATCTAACAACATTCTTCTTCGCGCTTTTTTTGTTGCCCATCTTCTATTCTAATTTGCTCGTTTCCTATTTCTTGCCAACATTACTTGTGAATGCGTATTCTTCAGCCATAAGCGTATTCTCTCTTGTCTCATCCCCTCCAAGAAGTCAGTAAGCATTTTGTTACGACTCAATTCAATAATCTCCAATCGTAATTCTCTCCCTCTCTAGTCTGCGAATCATATTGTAGCGCCGCTTAGGAAAGGTTTCAATGAACTTAGCCACCATGCACTGCACAGCATAAGTCGTTACTGCTTCTTTTGAAGGTTATTTTCCACCTCATGCTTCCTTCTTTCGTTCTCAACAACATACTACAGAAGCCTAGTCGCGGTGCTTCCCTGTTGTTGGAATTGAAGTACGCACGGCCACTAGGTCTTCAGCAGCCCAGTCATCTACTTATCTACCCCTTCTTATGCTAACTTTTCCTACCCGGGCAAGTTTTTGCCTCCCAGTCATTTGAGCGCCTTTCCACGTTGAACATTTCATAAGCTAGACCTAGCTTCCTCCCATTCATCTCACTCAATCCCGCCTTTGGGGTTCCCTCAATTGTTGACGCTTCTCCAACCTGTTTTACCCTTTTTATTCTTTCTAGCCATTCTTGAAAATAACCTGGATTCTTTGCTCTTGTACTTCCCAGCTTCTCTCTGCTGACAAACTATAACTTGGGTGATTATCCTTGAGAGAGAGATCAGCTGGCAGTAGGTGGAAAAGTGCCTATAAGATATTATCTTACTATCCTCTCTCTCATTCTCCAGCACTTCCCCTAATTCCTATCTCTTCCATATCATCAGGAGTGATTTTAAACTAACTTTTTTCAAATGCAAGTCCAGTATGTCGTGAGTCTTCCTTCAGTTTTTCATACACCAATCTTCCATTCCTTCCTACTTCCAATTCACCTTCCCTGACCTACTTCTACGTTTTATTCCCCTTCAAGGAAGGCAGCTCAATAAATACGTCGAAGTCATGTTCAACATTTGATTTAACTTCAATATCTTAATTGAGCTTTGAAGCTTTAATTCTCTAACTTATTATTTGCTAAGGCAACTTGCCATGGAAGCACTACTGCTTTCATTGATACGTTGCCTGGTGGTAAGTCAAAGACGTGCTTCTTTGTTTCATCCAGAATCTTGTATTTTTGGGTGTGTCTGTTTCAGGATCAATAGCTTTTAGTAAATAAAGGGTGCTGGCTGAGATGATCTCCTGGAATTATATCCGTTGACTTTCCCAAATTATCACCTTTCTTTAGGCTCTCCGCCCGTTCCTAAGGACGTGAGTTGCTGCAATCGAATTGCCCACCCTTTCCTTGGAGAAATTGATGACGTTTGTGTGATTATTATGCCACTTTTGTAGAAGAAGAAGACGAAGAAACTGTTGACCCTTTTGCGCACATTTTTCACCGAACTGGAACGTTAATTTCGTACTGGTGTTATGGGGTATGGGGTAGTTCTTCATTCGTTATAGCACTAGTCTCCCTCTAGACTTTTTTGGCAAAAATGTGGGAATCAGACGGTATTGAAATGGGTATTTTCACTTTTCACTGGGCTCTGAGTGTTTAATGGCCTGGGATCTACCAACCTGCTTCCCACCCTCCATGCAGTCCGAAGACGTGACCTTTAGTCGCAATCCCGGCGAAGTGTTGTAATTGTTTTTCATCTGGGCTAAGGCAACCACCCACACCCCTAGCAGTTGTAGCAGCTGTGTCCAAGCGCTTTTGGCTGACATTTAAAATTCACTGGCTCAGAGTTGCACCACTCCCATTGGTGCTGGCAGTAGCGAGTTTTTTGGTAATCTAGCAAATAATCCCGCCATCTACTATTGAGAGTGATGCATTCGTTTCTTGACAAGCGTGTAACAACGCCTTGGGAAATATCCACTCGAAATTGTAAGTATGCTAAAGAGGGACGAGGATCAGCAGCTGAAATGCGTTGCCACATCCCAAAAGAGGATAGTTAGCCAGGGCAGTTTGGATGGCCTAGTACCAGCATACAGTCTCACTGTTGCTACTTATGGACTAGGGCTATTTCACCAACAAACTGTGAGGTTGTGCTGAATCCCAGTTGGTGAAACTTTAATTTTGGTGAAACCTATTCGATTAAGGTACTACTGGTGGCATAAAGTAAAGTAAGTGGAGCATTCTGGTAGGTTTGCTGTGAATTTCCCTTATCATTGGGCGGTCTCAGGATTGAGCATTGACTTGCCATGCCAGAGTTACTCCTGCAGACGTTGTCATGGTAGTCGTATGGCATGACCATCGGACGGGTTAGTGGGGTGTTAACACCAGTAATATGAGTGAAACCCCATAGCGTCAGGATAGCAACTAAAAGTCGCGGAAACTAGGGTGATAGTCTAAGTAAGTAAAAAGGCTTTAAAAAGTTGTTTTTCTCATACTGTGCACATCAAAGCCAAGTCGGGTGTACCGCTCACTGATTTGAGCATAGATAGCGATATAATTACCACAAATGATCGCCTATAGTTTCTCGTCTGGTGCGTTTGCACGTTATAAGCTTAATCCCATATTCAAAATAGCGTTGTGCCACAGCGCTATCTTCAACATTTTGGTGTCATGCTGTTCTATTCACGCCATTTCTGCCAACAATCGTCAGCTGTTCCGTACAGCTATGGTAAAGCCCGAAGGGAGGGCTTCAAAGCACTAGTTTGTGTCACCGGACTTGACTGGTCGTTGGAGCCGTGTCCCATTCCAAGTGCCCTTGTCCCTTTTTAACCGAAAGTTGGTATTTATTAAATTGCGTGTAAATTAATGGGCTTGTTGAAAATGTGACTTAGATTGGCTGGGTATCATAATCAAAGAAGGGAGCAGTTATCTCCATTAAAAATCGTTTTTTTTTAAAACCACTTCGTCATGAATTTCCTTTTCACTAAACATGAAGGTGTACAATTTTTTTTCCACTTTCGACTTAACTAGTGTTGTAGCAACCAAGCTGGGTGCTACGTTCAGAATTGTGAGTTGTAACTAAGATTTACGATTGACGAGGCTCAAAGCTATGGTAAAGTGGGTCTGGATAAATAGGAGTACAATGCCCCAAGCTGCATCATGCCGATTGACCCTTTGTCCTCATTGGAATGAGTTGGTAAATTGACACTTTTTTAAGATCCCAGTATTTTATTTCTCCAGTATGACAGCAAGTGTCAGCATATTTTCCACATTTTATGCTAGAATAAACTGGCAAAGAGCATACTTCACGCATGAGTGACGCCGGACTCAAGTAAGATAATCATAGTACTACATATATGTGGTGCCGGTTTCAAGGCTGCAATGGTATTGCGGCAATTCTTTAATACAATAAGAACATGCGAATTTGGAATGATGATATTAACTGGGTGATTCTAGTCAAAGAACGAGCTGCAATGATTTTGCACTTCCCATATCTAATTTTTCGTAAGAAAAATGGTTGTGATTAAAGTGCCAATAAAGGGCGACTGCTCGTTTCTGCTTCTTCACTTTTATGTCCCATTCAGGTTATATGTCCAGAGGTCGTTTTAGGGTGTTGCGTCGGGAGGCCAAACCATCTAATGACCTCACCACAACCATTGGGACCAACATCGCAGGACGATAGGAACGTTAAAGTACTGTGTTTAGTGGACATTCCCCAAAATATCTCTACCTCCTTTCCTTGCAATGCCTTGTGAAAGGCTCAAGCCAAAAATCTCTTCCCGGTTGTCTGGTATTTCTCACTGCAATAAATTAATGTGGAGACTTGCAAAGCTGAGACAAACATAGATATTTATCTGCCTATCGATCACCTTCTTTGGGATCTGGACTATTTCTCTTTCCTTTGGGAGTCGTCCTAAGTTACTTGCCGATTAGAACTTGGTCCCAAGGTTTTAAAACCTTCTTGTAACACTTTTGTGTAGCCTTTGCAGATGGCCAAGCGCTAGGAAACGAAATGCACTACCGAGAAATGGTTCGGAAATCTTGTGTAGAAACCTGCCACCGTATTTGGTTGTATTTTGTAAGGCCATTAGTATCTACCATGGGAAACGAGTGGGCTAAATTTTTGAGCTACATTTTGGTTCGCTGCAACAAAATTTGGAGTAAATCCCTGAAGGGAAGTCGTGCTCAAACAGGGTTAGGTATTCCACCGAACTAAAAGAGAGACGCTCAAATCAAACCACCTTCAAGTTTATAAAGAGATTTGAAAGGACACATTATAGGGACCAGAATATGTATTTCTTTTTCTCCACGTCGTCCCCTTCCGTTGCATTTACACACACGCTTATACCAACGACGTCCAAATAATGCCTTAAAGCACCCAAAAGCGCTCTGACACCCAATTCTCACGATTAACGTGTTCATCTTCGTGAAAGATTAAAGATTGCACCGCGTTCAGCGTTCCTATAGGAAGTCTATTTTATCATGCGTTTTCATCACAGACCGTCTCTGAGGCGTCGACGACACTTAAATGTCGCACTTCTGAGTGGCTGAGCGTCCCATTAATGCAATGTGCCGTACTTGAAGTTTTCTGCTGATAAGAGAAGCGTTTGGGAGATTCAAGTCTGATGTCAGCAATGACAGGAAATTCGGTTCAACGACAAACGATACCGTATGTCCTCAGACATGCAACTACCACCACCAACGGTGCACAGCCTTCGTGGTACATGACCTGGACGCACTAGCCTCTGCATGCATTGCGTCCCAATTGTAGATCTTTCACTTGGCTGTCCCTCGGACTAACCAAAACAGTTTCGTGCAAAGTAAAAGAATTTTCCACTCTCCCAAAACCTTCATGAGAGATAGCTTATCATTCGTAAATGGATCGAAGACAGAAGAGGGTAGACGGATATTTTTGCATGCTAATTGTTTCAAAAAGTATTCACCGAAGACTTGTTAGTAGTTGTGCGCTTTCTCTCCCTACTTTACCAGGAAGCAATGTCATCAAATTAATATCAAAAAGTGGGTAAAGCAAGAACCAGAAGAGGCATAGAAAGGAGTCCTTTCTGACTGAGGAAATGGGATTAGAAAAAAGTCATCGTGGCAACGGGGAGAGAAGGAAAGCTCTTGCGTTCATGTGATGGACACAGGACTCACTGTTCCATCAACATCTATCCACACAGTGAGATCACAATCGGTGGAAGGCAACGCATCGTTGAAAGGACTCATGTGGTGAGCATTTTTGCAAAGGAAGATTGGGCTATCCTCTGTCGGGGGCAGGCAGTGAGGGGCATAAGCAGCGCCACGACAAAATGCTAGAGACTTTGTGAGTTGGCACAAATACCTTCTTTTACGCCGTTGCTTGAACTGCCTTCGCACCCACCTATTCCAGAATCGACCGCACGACTCGAGCAGTTCAAATATCACAAGACAAGAGAAGCCAAAGAAAAATGAACTTAAGCCACCGACTTCGGAGAAGAGCTTTGCTAGCCCAAACAGTTCTTCCTCTGTCTTCTGGGTGATTGCATCATCCTGGATGAAGTTCACTTCAATGCTGTCCAAACCGGTAGCATTTGGAAAGCGCACCTCATTGTGCTTCTGATAGGTTGCTGTGTTGCAAGCGTAGGGGCAGACGCCTGTATCCACTAGCATTAGCTGTTGCTCGTAGAAACAGCTGTGGATGCAGTGCTCTTTGATTTCCGTATAGGACGTCCGAAAGTCCTCTAGCTTGTTTATACTTTCCCGACCCCACGTTCGTAAAATTTCCAACGGACAATAGCACTGGCACTCATTGTGGAGGTATTCACAAGTCTTCTTCCACTGACAAGCAGCCTAAAATGTAACCGCATCACCTATAATTAGCTTTCATTATGTTGCGGCAGTGGGATATCTATCTTGGTTGTATATACTATTACACAAACAGGTTACTTCTCGAATCGTATGGCTTTTAACTTACTTGGAGGCCAATGGTGCCCCTTATTTACGCAATGTAACCTTCTCGTGAAGAATAAAACCACTATCTGACATTCTAGAGGAAACATGCTTTAAATGAGTCATTTGATTGCTGCTAGAAAATGCTTTCGCCATATATTGTAGGGAAGGTAAAAGGTCAAGTGTGGAATGTAGCGAATAACGCAGTGGGACTTGCTTGAAACAAGTCTTTTACAAAAAGATGTGCTTGCAATATTCCAAGAAGAACTGGATGGCAAGTGAAATTCAGGGAGGAGACATCGTTCCACGCTAAGTACCTAATGCTTGTCTGCGTAAATTGCAAAGCAAAACAAAGTGATAATGAGCTTAAATGTCCCTTTTAAGGAAATCTTCTTACTTAAGGCGGTTGACATGCGAAATGAGCCCCATGCAGAGGTCTGACCATCTCAGAATAGTGCTGCCCTAACTAAAAGGAGGCTGCAGCCTGTAGGCTGCCTTGCTGCTGCCGGTTTAGCGAATCTTCCAACAGTGGTAAACGTTCCTCGTGCTACCCTGATCTTCTAAACAAGGCGTGGGCTATGCTCATATCATCTAGCCTATTTTCCAACTCGTATGATTGACAATATCCGCAAAGTGACAATCAACATTGAACTGCTCGAGGGACTTGTGCGACTCATGCAGGAGAAGTTGAAAATCCACGAACTCGGGTATTCATTTAATCGGTTACATCTAATGCCTAAACTTTTCACTTTGGAACCATCAGTAGTATTGCTTCGCTAGCTAGCATGGACGATTACTTTGGCAAATAAGAGTAAACACTGAGATCGCGGCAGCTTTTGGTATGAGCATCATGAGTGATGAATTACCTCATGAATGGATAAACATCGCAGAGTGGGAGATCAGCAATTTCATGAGCTTTTTTCATAATCTAGCATCGGAACTTACTTATACACCTTGCAAGTCAATAGCAGTGGTAGCTACGACTCGGAGCTTTCGCCAAACATTCTGTAACAGTAAGGCGCTTCCTTGGCCTCGACCTGGCTGTCAAACGTCTTCGCATTTTGTAGACAAAAATTTGCCAAAGCTTAGCATACATTTCTTGCGCTTTTGTCGGATTTTAGCAAAAATGGAGTGACAACTGAAGGGAACCACCGTGGTGCCCGTCAATCAGTGATGTGAAAAGTGTGGGATGTCAGAGGCCGAAACCGCCACCTAACTCATCAAAAAGCGCTACATCACCATCAATACTAACTTTATTCCCCTTCATAGTTGCATTGTTGCAAGGATAAGGAGAAATTGTTCTCCTTCACATTGTCCAAATCGCTGTTCACAACTTATCTGAGCAAGAAATCAGCTAGAAGTGCCCTTTAAAGAGAGCGTGCCAGGCTAGAAGTCGCCCTGTCAAAGGGATCGTATCGAGTGGAACGCCAAAACTTATCAACAAAAAAGTTTGCTCTGTTTTAGCTGGCCTGTCTGAACAAACGCTCGATAGAAGAGCACAAATTCAAGTTTCTAGTGGATGGTAGAGTCCGTTTCAAATTACGGCACGTCAACTCAGTATTTACAAGGTTCCAACATCTTCACTGCTTTGGAAAGTGATCTGACATTTCAAAAAGCATTGCCTTCAAAGCAGACATCAACACTACGCTTCGTTTATCCTCAATTTGCATTGCTGCCTTTAGCCATTGAGCAATGAGGAAGCAAAAGCTATACTGTGAATCGCCTTTTAAAACAAAGCCATCATTCAAGTATGCTAGAGACCTAAACAGTTTTCCTAAAAAAGCAGGTATAAATAGTAACTTTGCCTTGGGAGCAGAAACTATTATGTGATTACCCTGCTTGTTGGAAAGCTTTAGCCAACGGGTCAAACTGTTCAATTAAAAGTGGGCCATATCAACACTACTTTATGATGATTTCATTCTTAAGGCATTACTGACACCCTTCCTGATGACTCCTCCTCAAGAGGTACCGTGCATTTCTTTTTTTAGAAGTCGTTAAGCATCTGTCTTCTATAAAGTTTCCTAGCCAGCTGTTCCTACTTTAGTCTACCTTCAAAAGAGGGTAATGAGCAAAATATTTGCTACTCACTTTGAAGGGAAGAAAATACGTTGTCAACAGTGAAATTCTATGTGTATTTCAAGTACATCCATGCAATGTTTGAAATGTACCAAATTTTTAGACAAGTCTTTGGATGATTCTCCCAACACAAAATAATTTGTTTTTGTTTAGAAGTGCCCATATGATTGTTAAGGTTGTCTATTAGCGAACCGTTGTCATCAGTAAAATGGCCGAGGACGGTTCAGATAATTTACAATTGGTTATTGAAGCGGAACTTTCCTCTAAGCCATGGTCTTTGTCGACTGGATACGACAAACAGACCCAAAGCGGATGGACAGGCTCAGGCGAAGTACTCACATGCAAATGCAGCATATTCACTGTCAAGATATGGAAATGTACCTCAGCCTCCTTCTTTCGGAGGACATTGTGAACATAATTTAAAGTACATATGAGTTGGGAAAAGTCGCAGGTTAGGTTTGTGTCAAGCAGTGATTTGCTTCATTCGCAGAGACTAGACATTGGCAACTGAATTCGAAGGCGTTCAATAAACTTATGATTAAGCAGCTAAGAGAAGGACGCATTTAAATGGAATGACTTTTGGGATATTCAACTTATACATGTGTCTAAGTAGCCAAGCAGTGGTAGCGCACAGGTCTAAAACGGTTGGCAGCCTTTTCCTGCAGCAGTTCTACAAATTTAGAACAGGTTGGGGAACAGCCATAAACACTAACCAAAGAGTGGCAACTTATCTTCACGTTTATATTTATCCACTTCAAAGTAGTCAAGGGGTGGTTGTGATCCTGTCAAAACATTGTTAACCGATGCTTTCATTGCAGTGTGTCTTGGTGGCATTCAGTGGGGCCGCTTCTTTCACTTCAACAGCATCGCGACGGTCGTTTCAGGGTCGGAGTCTTTTGACTCTCAGGTTAGCTGCCTATGATAGGGGCGATTGGGCACTCAACGTCTCAGCAGTTAGCTCATTTTATAAAAGGCTGCAGTTCCAAATTGCAACTTTGTGGAATGCTACCGAGTTGGAATAGTTTAGACCCTCCACCTCCAATTTGAAACCGCAAACCTGAACACCTCTGCGGTCGCACAGTATCGCAGCAGTTGTCAGTAGCAAAAATTATCCAATTCCTCAAACATTACATTTTTACACTTCAGACAAAGTCAAATTAAAAGGATATTGTATTTCGGTGGTAAATATGCTTTAGCACGTATCAAGTTGGCGAATTTAGTGGGTAGGAGGTAAACTAAGAGTCGTGGATTCGTCTTAGCTAAAGGGTAACCAATGATGAAGACATAGAATTGGTAAAGAGAAGTAAAGTTTTGCAGTCAAGTCTGTCTCAGTCTAGACACATCACCGGCATTTCCGCTATTGCACTATGATCAATTTGGTTAGTTGTGAATCTTTCTGGGGCATAAATCGCATCTTTCTGGTTAACTCAAATGAAGTTTTTAAAATTTGGTAATGCTAGATCTTTCTATAACGGGCTGCTTTCAGCGTTTAACAGGTAAAGGGAGGTGGTTGCAGGCCTATTTAAAATTAAACTCTGCTTCTTTGTTTGGGCGGCCTAAGGCGGAAACCTACCACCACCATCATCCACTGTCTTCATTGACGGTCATTAATTGGTTAAAATAGCTTTACACAAATTGGCTATTTGGCTAGAAAGCAAGACATCAAGTCAATCTAAGAAGCAATTTGATCGCCTGCTTAGCGACTTTCTAAAGTGAAGCCGCTATTGCTTAGATTCGTGACACAGGAGCCCTCTATGTATAAGGTTCGAACGTACTTGATCGTAATCGTACGTCTGACCCAGCACCTCTATTAGGCCAACTTGACAGTGTCGATTGCGATTGGCGTAGCTGTGTTGGAGGTTTTTGGAATAGAAGGTGTGTACCTGTGTACCAGGCACAATGTGGTCATAGAGGTAGCGGCCATAATTGTCCAACGGAAACCCCTTGGCCTCATGAGCAATCACCTTGGGACGACCGGACATCTGGCGATCCGCGTCCTCCAGCTTGATCCTCACCGTCAACTGCAGGCAAAATTAAAACGGGCTCCTTTTATTGTACCAGCTTCAAACTCTTTTTGCCTTTGTCTAACATTTCAAACTTTGCAAGAAAAGGCGCCGACAGGTGTTCATTCACAGTTATCTCAAGAACAAGGAAGAAAACAGGCCTGCTGGTTCACTTACGGTGATAACAAAGGCCTTTAACTTAACCTAACCTATTCTAGTCATGCCGTTCCTCTTATTAAAGTCTGTGTACTAAAAATAAAAATAGTGGTGTAATACTTGGTTTGTTTGAACTGCCGGTTTAGGTCACTTGGGTGGCCATCTCGTTCTAGCCGGGCGGTCGGCCTCCGGGCCGTGCCAACAGCCCCCAAGCCCTCTGTTCCCGGAATATATATATTCTGCCCTGGTACTGCGCCTTCTTTTACCTTAAGGGGGGCCTCGGGACGCTACAGTGGCTTTGCGACTAATATTTGTTTTTATATGTCATCAAAATGTCCAATTTAACTGTCCCTTGATCATCAAACATAGTAAAAGGCATATATTGTTAGTGGGTTGAGGACCCAAGGTTCACTTAAGATTTTATCAGAACACTAGAGGCATTTGTTTGTCACTGTGGTTAGATTTAATTTTGACACTTTCCAGATCCATGACAAGGTCACGCATAGCAGTGCGTAAACACCTTAGCATAGAATGCCTATTTTAAATAGACATAAAGCGGCCAGTCGTTGGCTTTTACTCTTTTCACATAACAAAAATCTGTGGACATTTTGTTTCATTTAAATACTTTCTGAAATTGTGCAATCACCTTCACAGTCCATCGATGCACCGTATGCAAACCGCGCAACAATAGGTGCTTTCGCGGTTGATTGTGAATTAGCAAATTCCGATGGTCAATTTAAATTTTTTAGTGTCCGCAGTACAGTGATAGAGGCCTCTAACTTGTGCCTCCACAAGTTGAACAAACCTACTTTCTGCTGTTTTGAGAAGAAACAGCAAGGAAACATTGTTGCCGTGGATTAGACCTCGACCCGAAGACTTGTAGAGATATAACCTCAAAAGCGTTTTTAATAATCGAAATTACTAAGGCTGTCATGGAAAAGTAGAGAGGGTTCGTTCGACGCCTTTTGAACCGTGTCGCAGATCTACTGTTCGCAACGTCGTTGCCCTTGTTACTACTAATATAACCACATGACTTTAATGCCAAATCGAGAGAGAACTCGAATTAGTGCCCTTAAAAGCAGGGTCAATTTATGGCAACTGAAAGTACTTATCAAAAGAGTAGGACGTCACCGTACTTTGAAATTGATCAAATTAAAAAATGTATGGAAGTTTACCATTTAGTACACTTTTAAATTTTACCTAAAATTTTTGGGTGTTTTAGCACATTAAAAAAATGCACAATTAGTTAATAACTTACAAGCTAGTCATGGTAACTTCAGAGTGCCCACGGGTGACCATGCATATTCCTGCCAACGAAATAAGGCCTAGACACAGTCGGGTGGCCTAAGCTATTTACATATTTAAAAGTACAACCGTGGTGGGAAAGCCTTCACGGTACTGATACGTCGAAAATCAGTATTATTGAACTCAAAATGCAATACATAGCTTTAAACCATCAACAGCCTGGAGAGCACTTAAAACGGCCGAGTTTTGTTGATCGCAGGCTGTTCTATCGAACGTTTACTAAAGTACTATGACTGTGCGCGAATTGTTCCCAAGGGGTAAGAGGATAAATGGCCGCTTTCCAATCAACTAATTGCGATAATATGTGTAAGTGGAGGCGGATCATCCACCATTTTACTCTGATCCTACTGTCGAGTTCAAGCAAGCACTGTAAATGCACTCTGCTAGGCACATTAACCGAAATAGCTGTGTACAAATATAATTTCGGCTATTGGAGCCACTGCAGCGTTCCTCGGTTGATATTTTTACCATCAATCATGTAAGTAGTCGAGAATACGAACTACTTTTCTGGATGCTCAACTAAAACGTTTACACAAAGTTGTCGCATTATTGGCTCAAAGTGACTGAAATGTTTCTGTTCATAGCTCTCCCGGAGGGGAAAGTGACAACCGCACTTCAAAAGAGTTATATTCTGGTTCAATTCATACCGCTCCAAATCCCAAAGTGTAATCCTTTTAAAATCGAGAACATCCTGCGCCCTCCTATCCTATCGTATGGGACTTAACCAATTTGTTTACGATACAATTTAGAGCGGTTATTTTTATGCACTAATCAAGAACAAATGCCACATTTCTGGGACGCCAGAATTTGGAAGGGAAATTGCAATGCCTCACATGCATGAAGCTGTTTGCGAAGGTACCAAAGTGCGCTTTTGCGTTGCCCAATATCCTCTCTAAAAAAGGAATTTTCATCTATCCAAATAAAGAGCATTCCTTCAAAAAGGCATGCAGACTTGAATAAAGCCGCATTGCTCAATAATTTAGGAAGATTTGCCCTACTGTAGGAGGTGAACTTGAGTTATTTTCAAATTCTTATAATTAAATGGAAACGATCATTGGAGCTTTGATATAGGGAAGCCATGGGAAGACTCTAGCCACAGCGACGAATCATGGTAGACACTGTTACCGAAAATTCAACCACTCTTAATTAAAACCGTGAAACTCAGCAAAATAATTGCAGCTCTCCAGTCCATTTTTTGAGATTTTTTTGAAGTTGAAGTAACCAGCCACAGGTTAGTTTTTATGCAAGAGCTTAACGCATTTTCAGTGTGAGTTTCCTAAAAAGGTTCCATTGTGATTAAATGCTTCTGAAATGTTGATCTTAAAAGGGAGGGCATTAAAGACATCTCCCTAGAAGGGGAGACTTGTTAGCCAGGACAGATCCCAACCACAACCACATCTTTGTGACGATCTGTTAGTGGGATTTTTGTGTACCTACAAACACACATTTCATTCTGTGATTTGGGAATCGCACTAGAGCGGAAAAGTCGTTCATTCCTATCATTCAATTTGTGCAAGCAACAGATCACTTGCTTGGTCCTCCACGTGCACATTGTCAACGCTTGCTCAAGCAATTAATATCCGGATCAACCTGCAAAATATCCTAATTTCTGCCGCGGATAAAAGTGATGATTTGCATCACTACCATATCTAGCCGTCCAAGTCGACCCTTCCATCGGAACGCCTGGTCAATCGGTGAATGCAAAAGGTAGTGATTCAGTCAGCTGGTCAGCTGGTCATCGTTTTTCTTCCATGAATTCCATAAGTGAGAAACGATTTAGTCGAATAAGAGTGAACATTCTGAGTTTGTGTTAAAATGCCTTGTTAGGAAGGTATAGTCCAAATTGTTGCTGCCTGTTTTATTTGTTTCACCGGAGTAAGAATTTAATAGAATAAAAACAGAAATTAGGGTTCGGTTTTTATTGCAAGTGGAATTTTATGGCTGTAATACCTGAAATGATAGCCAATCTCGATGTGCCAAGCCAACTCTACCCATGGATTTTCCCAAAGAAAGATAATTTGCATTCTTGCTTAACGGCAAAACCTTAAATCTCCCCCTGTCATAGAGGCGCTCAGAGAGAAAATAAACTCATAAAAATAAGAACTTGGGAGACTTAGATGCTAGCAGAAATACGGGAAAAAGCGCAAACTAAGGCTTAAAAGAGCTCATTTGCACATTCTGTCTAGGAAGTCTCGGGGCGATGGTACCAAGAGGGAGGCGGGATATTTTATGGGTTTTTGAAAGACCTGACCCTGTCATCATTGGCTTTAAGGACATAGCATGTGGTTGCATTACCTAAGATCAAGGAGACTAGGGTCACAATCACCATTATTTTCATTAATTTTTATCCTCCTCTCTGCCCAAATTGTTTTGATTTGCCCGACCTCCATCTATCTCAGATAAGATTGTTCACTAAACACCTTATTCACAATCCAAATATTAAACTACATCAGCCATTTCTGTCCCTATTTTTGAAAATGCAGCTTATGCGCGTAGTTGTGGCAATTTGATGACCATGCATTTACCGTAAACAACCCTTTTGTTGGATTTCTTTTGTCTTAGGACGATTTTTACTCATTGATTTCTTCGGGTGTTATTATCGAGTAAGAGGAGGAAATGACAACTTGATTTTATTTTTAGGCCGTCTGTAATATTGAACTTAGGTTAAGAGTAAAATTTAAGGCACACGCCCTACCTCTATTAGTAAACATATTCAAAATACTTCACTCCACTTTTTCTGCGGAAAAAACAGAGCATATCTGAACCGCTGTCGTGCACCACAGTGGTCACGTGGCAGGTTGAAATGTCAACAAAAGTTACCTCACTGACGCGAATATGAAGCGGTAGTAATCGGAGACTGGTAACTGCGTTTCCGATGCATCACACTGCGGCGTTGACTTTCGCATGTCGGCGCTCTTTTTCAGACTCATTGGCAAATGATAGCTGGTGGAAGCGAACTAATTTCTAAAGGTTCATCAAAGGCTATTCGAAGACGCCGGCCTAGCAACCTCTGTAGTGTTTTGCTCCTTGCAAATCGAAATGTCTAATGGACAATGGTTTAACGATAACAAACAGGTTTCGCTTGAGCACTTTCTTTGTTTTGAAGTTCTATAATGAGATAATCCGAAGAAGGGAGACAAAGCTTATGTGTGGGGACCGAGATAAGTCACTCAGTGTACAAATACCCTGCTTTCGTGATAAATGGCTAAAATTTGCACCACTTTCATAGCTATATATCCCCGTAAGTTCTGTGGCACGGGAATCCCCTTTGTATGCTTCGCTAAATTTCGGCTTAAGAACTTTGTAATCCCCACAGCCTTCCTTAATTAGGGGGAGAAAAGAAGGAACAGCAAAAAGTGGTGCACCCTAATATGCCAGGCGCTCGCGTTTTCGCAAGCCGTAACACTTTGATCAGAGTGGAGCAAAAGTTGTTTCACTTCGTGTACACCTAAAAAAGAATGATGTACCAGCACGTCTGGGCATCATCTTTCGTAGCTTGGGCCAGACTATTGCTGGAGACATTTAATTTGTGAACAAGAGAATAATTACATGGAGTAGAGTCCAAAGAAAGTCATATGACTTCGTTTAATCGCCCTCCTTTGATGCGCATAATATTGGCCCATAAAAAGCATTTAAATGCCCTCTGTACTTTAAAAATGACCAGACATGGCCACCATTAAGACTCGATACTTTTAAAAAGCATGATCCAAATGCGTCTCATCATTTGCAGTTAGATTGCAGGGCATAGCCACGAAACCATTTTGGCAGAAAGGAAACAAGAAATAAGCTCGAGTCGTTTAAATAGTTTGATACTAATGTAGGGGTGCATGTTTACAACACTTTTATTACTTCAAGTGTATCTTTTGTCATAACCTCCCTTATGTCAAGGCTTTGAACCGAAAGGAAGATTTTTGCAGTGACAAGTGGAGAGGAAGAATTATGTTTGATCACCGTTTATACGGGTGAATAAATTTAAGCGAAGCGAACCGTTGTAGTTTCGTAGTTTAAACGAAATCACAACTTGGGGATGAATATTACCAACGATATACATCTTCTCAATGATTTTTCTGCCCTTGGACAGCACTTACGTCAATGTCTATCGATAAGCAAGACTGCCTGACCCAAGACTCCTACGATCTCGGCGTCACAAACACGGAAGGGCTTTCATTAGCTAATAATAACTGGCCACGCCGAATTTTGGCCCCTACATATTGGATAAAGCTGCATCAGTTGAATCGGTAAAAATTTAGTGATAGCTGGTGTCACATTATGAAAATAAACTTTCCGGATTGTGGTGACCGAATCCTCTTGGAAACTATGGTAGTGAATAAGTTGGAAAAAGAACCCAACGCAATTGAAAAAGAAATGTGTTTTCGTCATTTAAGTGGGCTACAAAATCTACTGTCGCCTCACCAAACGCACCAGATTCCGTTTGCCTGTTCTATCTAGCAAGGCTTTTTTTACCCAAATGAAAAGTTGTATGAGGTCATATCGCCTGTTAAGGCGAGCCCACATGCAGATGAAATGGCTAAGCCCTCGGTGATAGGCCCTCCTCTAAGCAGGGTGAACATACGCTTCAAGAACCTTCAGACTTAGCTGCAAAATAGCACATTTTTGTAAGTTATGCAAACCTCTGATTGAAGTTAGTCCCAAGAGAGTGTATAAAAAAGCCGCCTTTCAATGTTAGAATTCCTATACTAAGGATTGCAATCGTGACCTTTGATGTGTGAAAAAATATTGGAGTTTGATTCATCCTTGAATGACGAAATTCCCACTTCCGGCACTTCTACAAATGCCTATAAATTCAGATTCAATTAGCGTTTGCCCTAGCTAAAACACCAGCTGAACCGTAACGACCAACTAAGGGTGGAGAAAAGTTTACTAAAGTGCATTTTTGATTCCAACTCCAATGCTGTCAAATAACCGCAATGATGAGATAAGACCATAATCACTTCCCTATGTAGTCCGACCACCTTATCATAAGTGAGTAAAAAGAGTCATCCAAGGTAACTGCCGGCACGTAATTGCATAACGGGATGTTTTCTGACAAGCTTCGAAGCTAATCCCAAAAATAAATGCAATTTAAAGTTAACGAACACAGAAAGAAATCAGACCAGCCCATAACTTACAAACGTTCCAGCTTATTTTTGCCCAGTCGAAAGGTAGCCTATCCGTTAAAATAATTGAGCGTTTTCCCAGTAGGGAAGAGTTCCTAGCGCTTTAAATGGGCATCGATAAATGCTCTTCGATCAGTATAATCGCCACTTACGAATCCAGAAAAGGTATGGTTTATTTCAATGGGTTATTTCCCTGTATGCAAACCTCAAAGAATGCTGAGAAAATCATTCTTGATATCCAACAAATACAAACAGCAAATTCCACTAACATCTTTAAACGAATTACGAAAAACCAGTGATTCAAAGTCGTTAACTCATTGCACCCTAGTATTTTACCAGTCATGGATGGCAGCAAAACACCATATCTATTTGTAGCAGCGATCACTCAGTGCTGTTGACTCGACATGTTTTTCTTTTAGATTTGTATGGGCAGATTTCCTACTAAACCACTACGACAACCTAGGTCCGATTTTTTTGGGTGGGCGGGAGGGAGAGGGAATTGGAAGAAGAAATCAGGGTCAACGCTTTCTTGCCCGAGCCAAAAAACTATGGCAATTGACAAAGATTTGCGCTGGCAGGTGTGCGCTCGCCGATTTTCGCAGGTAATGAATGACACTGCAGATAGCAGTACTTGTAGTTGGCATTACTTGGCCTAATCAAAGGGCCATTCCACCACTGCTAATTAGTCTAAGTCAGTAGGACGGAAAAGAGTTGGACCCAAAAACTGTACAGATGTTGAGTAAACAGTTTCAAACAAAGGCGACATTTAAGGTCATTAGCCGTTGTTTAATTGACCATGTAAAATACGACGAAACAGTTGTACATACCAGATGCTTATGCATTAAACAAAAGCAGCTGGGAATAGAACATGATATTTGGCTCCTTGTTTAAGATTACATTATTATTAATTCAAAAGTGTTACGGCTCGGTTTTGACCACTTTATTTATAAGTTTTTGTTTCGTCTTGTAATTTGAGATGTGTGCCACAGAAGAAACTTAGTCTAAGGAGGGTTTACAACGCTTATTCGTTTTGTGCTGTAAGAATGAAGCAAACCCTCATTGCAACGGGTCAAAGCGACCACAAATGCTACTCACGTGCCAGCACATTGAATCTAAAGCATAGATCGATCCAAAGGGCAAGAACTTGCTTTTAGAATTCACCACTTTTCAAAATGTTATTGAGCGAACTCCGTAAAATATTTTCGTGCACGACAAGAAGTATTTTCACGAATTTGGCGTTTCCGGTCGAAATAAAGTAAAAGTTCCTTTAAAGAAGTGAATGGCCCACTGAACGTACTTCCATCAAAGCAAGGGTACTACAAGGGTGATGCAAATATGTAAACATTAACTTCATGTGGCACAAAAAAACCAGCTTTTAGGAATTCAGAGGTAGGGTGCATCGAATATACACTATTTAACTGGAATAAGGAGTTCAACGACATTCTGTTTCCAGAACTTCGTGCCCTTGGGAAGGGAAGCGTTCGATAATGTCGAATACCGTTGGGGTGAATATTTTGTATTAAATGTACCTACGTGGCTGATATTTATTAAACAAAAGTAAAGTGCTTGCTCCGACGATGCAAAGAAGTCTTAAGTGCAGTTAACGAATTTCCAGCAAAGTTAATTTGCAGATAGGACGCGCGTACTCTCAAAGTAATCACCGAACATGTACTACTAGCTTCATGGGATGGAACCTTCAAATGCCCTACTGACCGGGGAGTCGCATGCTTTAAAGCGCTCAGTTTTGTTGAAGGTGTTTGAGTAACATTACCAATCATTATTGGAATGTATGGCCCAAAAAGTGGAAAAGGAGTCTTTACAACCTCTTTAGTTACTGATTGAATGAAACCACATGTTTGCGGACAAGGTAATCCTTCACTGGACCCCAGTGAGTGGGAGGAAGGCAATTTAGAGAAAAGTGAAAAGTACGGCCTTTGTATGAGGAGGAACGAACAACTACCCCTTTAGGCGGTGTAATGCCAATAAGTCGCTGCTGCATTGTAAAAATCCTGGTAACGATTAACTATGTAGTATAGGTCACTACTTTCTAAATTTCTTGCCTCGAATGCATTTAAGCAAGTCGGATGTCGCTCTGCTAAGCATCAGCGTTACTACGAATAAAGGGCAGTTGCTTGATATTTGTTGCATAATACGTGTACTGCCTGGAAGAAGTGCGTCTCTTTCATGACAAGCCATTTTAAATAGGCATTTTATAAGTTGACAAGTCTAAGTTAATACCAGTGTGTGAACTATAAACTTGGAAGAGGAAAGCTAGTATTGGGAGAAAGGCACTTTAAAGTCGGTTCATAGTTAGGGACGGAGGGGCGAGGAATAAATCGTTCTTTCTTAAATGCACACTTAACTACGTAAATTCCACAACCATTGCACGTGGGAGTCGCCTAGCCGCGTTTATAGCCTCCTAGTCCTTCCTCTAAGCCAACAATAAGGCATTCTTTTAAATTCTTCTGCCACGTCAGGCGTTCATGATGACTTAGGCATTGCGGAGGCATTTATATTTCCCGTATATCAGCAAATTTAATCGCCGAGGGATGCATGGAGAAAAATTCTTCATGTTGACATTTTCCATGAGTTTTTGTTCTTGCCCCATTGTCTACGACACTTTTCCCTACCGAAGTACCTTGGAGATACCATTGCTTGGTTTCTTTGTGGCTATTTCCTAATCTAGATGAAAATAATTTAGTTACTTAGTTGAGAAATATCTAGCTTTATTTAATTAGCAAAGGAGAGACAATGAGATTACATTAAACCCAATATAAACTGGTACGAAACGGAGAGTACCAAGGCAGCATGAAAACTTAGGCAGAGGATCTACAAGTTGCCCCGACTGATGCCTATAACAGCACTCAACATTTCCGATATCGTGAGACTTGAGCTTGACAAGAATGAGACTACAAATAATCTCTCTTGCTTCACCAGCTAAAAAGGTGGTAGCTGGAACGCAGTGAAAGCCTGTTACTTTCAAACGCCTATGGGTTGTGTACATTTAAAGCAATCCGAACGTATAAGCATTAAATGGTAGAAGCTACCTCACTGCCTTAATGTTTACGGCTTAAACAGCATCAAGTGCTCCCCAAATCGATGCTTCTTCCAATCAAAATAGTACTGAAATTTCATAGATGCACCACCAGCAGAGTTAAATTGCAAAGAAATAAGAAAGGTGAGTTGAATATGATAGGCTAAAGAAGTGCACAAAATAGCAACAATATAAAGCTATATATGACGAGGTATTTGGAAGAAAAACTCACAATTTTCCAGAACTCATGTTCATAGTGGCAGGAGTGATTGAGTTTGAATGTGGTGCAGACTTCGTCGGGTGGAATAGGCACTTGTTCGGTGACAGAAAGGGAGAGAGAGCCAGGAGGCGATGTGTTAAAGGTCACATTGAAGTGTGCCGCACGGGTAACATAGGTGGAGACGGAGTGAAGCCGCGAACTCCACGTCATCTCGCCCTTGGCCTGACAGGGCAGATCAACGCCCTTAAGAATACCCCAATTCACCAGGGGTGGAATACTCAGGCGTCTGGCGAGGACACGGTACGTCCTATGCTCATCCAAGCAGATGGTGATAGAGGGTGGTTGGATGCCCTCAGTGAGACCAATTTGATCGACGCGGAAGACAGTCTTGTGGGAGAGGTAATTGGTAATGGTTATGCTGAGCATGCAGATGATGCATATGAACATCAGAATGCAGCACACAGCATAGATGAGACGCGCTTTGCGCTGGGGATGGAGGAACATCTTGACCACGGGGATGAAGGGAGTTGCTATGCCAGCAAAGGACCCAGAATTAGTGCGGCGCCTTTGGATGTGCTCCCACCACCGCTGAAAATGCGAGGTAATTGATGTAAACATGCTCTCAGTATCGCATCCTTCGGGAGGCTTTGTTAGACGAGGGACTCGATGAGACGTAGATCGGGCTTAACTGCTCTGTTGGCGGCGGTGGTGACAGTGGCGGCTAAACGATGTTCCCACTTGCACGCACATCTCCTTCGTCTTTGCCGAAGCAGCTGTCACCCGTAGTAGTCAGGAGGATGGAACGAGACCAATCAGGAGTGGCTGAAGCTTATTCACTCCTCTGATTGGCCAATCGCTCCCTGAAATTTGTCTGTGCTTACATGCAAACTTCATTTGTGTGCGTGAGTTTCTTTCCTTTAATGGGAAAATTCGGTGCATGAGGTCGCATTTGTGCTCTAACCTTGTGGAAATTTTTTTTCATTCTACCTCTGTTAAGTTTTTGAAAATTTCAAAATTGGAACAACTTCTAGGCTACCTTTGCGGATCATGCTGAATTGTGAGAATTGACGTCCATATTTTCATTTCAACTTTGTTTTTGAAAAGAAAATATAAGTCCAATCATTGAAAATTTAATAGGTTTGGGAAGAAGGTTTAAAGTTAAGGCTCCAAACCTTTCTGAAGAGAAGAGTCGACATAATACTAGGATTTAATACTTACTTTTGACATATAAGGGTGGAGCTCCTAAGTGATCCGTTACCAAAACTGGGAGTTAAACTAACAATTAACGTAGCGGAACTTCACTCTGTTAGCATAAGGACTCTGTTATGTGTTTTTTAGCTTCTGTGTGCGTTCAGCATAGCTAAATGAAGGCGATGAAAATCGACTACTTGTGAAGGGGTGTCGAAGTTGAGAAAAGTTATCAAGGTTGCTTTTTTAATTTTCCCCAAGGCCGTAGTAATTTTTAACAATGCAGAGAAATTATCTATTACTAGTGTACAGAATGAGAGGTCGGGGTCTACAGATGTAGTCAGAAGGTTTACTGTGCCTATTTAGCTGGTTGTTGACAAGGGGCATCCACTATAAGGCGAATGCGAACTATCAGTGCGAGTGTATGCCATTGACCTGGTCGTGTCCTGTTGCAGGTCAACTGTCCCAAGAACAATGCATTTCGGAGTGACATGAGGTGGGAGTCCCACAGCAAGCCCTTCGTTGAGGTCTACTGCGATCGCAGAGTTAAGCTCGACCTAACTGGCACCGTTTTAGCCTTGCTACCGGGAGGGGATATCGCCCTGCTGTACCATTCGGATATGGTAACTGTACTACTTTGTTTGTTCGAACTGCCGGTTTCGGTGACTTGGGTGGCCATATTGTTCTAGACGGTTGGTCGGCCTCCGGGCCGTGCCAACAGCCCCAAGCCCTCTGTTTCCAGAATGTATGTATTCTGCCCTAGTACTGCGCCCTCTTTTCCCGTAAAGGGAGCCTCGGGACGCTACAGTAACTAACCAGAATCCCAAGACGTCCTTAAAGTCTATTGCTGCTAGTGTACAGAAGGGCTGACATTAGAGAAAACAGTTATTTATGGATCATTTAAAAATGAAAATAAGATATTCATCTCTACTTTAGGCAATGGAAGAAGATGCATTCATCCCCTTAAATGATTGATCAGATAACTTGCTAAAACATTTAATTTAGTGCCTAAACCGTCCCAACGAAGCCTGATTTAGGCAGAGTTGGAAACCGAAATTTAGCATTTTACGCAAATTTTCCGCTGTTATTATCAAAATCCCTAAGTCAGCATTACCCATTACCACCACCTCCAAAGTGTTTACCCCGTACACCTGTGTTACCTTCACAGCTAATGACCTTGCATTGTGATAAATTCAGCACACAAAACAAAACCAAGTTAATGTGAATACTTCCAGGTAATTGATATGCCATCCCGTTTGATTCAACCTAAAGACTCTACAGGGTGGCACATCTACAGAAATGCAGCTAAGTTTCCAATGGGTGGCCGTGACACCAAGATGGTGACCAAATCCTGTGAAGAATAAAGAGATCGTGCAGCCAAGTAGACAATTTTTGCAAGTGTCTTTCTGCTACAGTAGATTGGTATATGAAGTATGCGAGACGAATGCTCGACACATCAATTCAGAGCCACTCTCGCCCTGTCACTAACACGTCCAATTGTCTTCGAGTTCAGTCAACGTAAGTACAGAAAGCCTACGAAGCCAAAACGCAATTGTGTCGCTGGACCTGAGTTTCGATAAGTGACCAAAGTATCCAACAGTAGGAGGAAACTTCCTAACAAAGAAAGCCAAAATGGAAGGAAAGGAAGTCAATAATTCATTCTCTGAGAATTGTAAGAATCCAGTTGCAGCCTTTCAATCTTGAAGAGAGTAATCATTGTCTAGAACATCAAAGTTTGATGCATCCTTCAGCCTATCCATTTTCATTATTAATAAGAAATGTTCATGGTTAGTGAAATGATTTATTTATAATGCTCAATTCGCGGGCAGAACTCACTGCTAGATGGGTCAAGCGATAACAGCCGTCTCAATTGTCTGGGCATAGCCAGCCGTAAACTAGGCTTCCACGGCCAACATTGCGACTGCAATAAATTAACCACGGAAAAAAGTTTTATTTGATCACTTCATCAGAGAATGCTGCAGTGTTTCAATAAAGTTGATTAAGTCTCGATTTAAGAGTTAAGGGACGCCTCGAGAAATTGTTGCCACAAGATTTTCCTTGATTGTAAGTCCGCGTATTTTTAGAAACTTTGAGACCTACTTTGGGATCCTTTTTCAAGAAGTTTTGGGGTGTGGGACAGATTTGCCCCAATAGTGACCGCAAATAGAGCTACTGACGTGAGGAGCGTAAGCTAATTTGCCTATGCAAACTGTGTAATCTGTACTACTAATCTAAAATAATTAAGGAAATTCAGCCGGATGGAGCTCCTTCGGGGTTACCAGTCGTTTAACTCGTTTAGGGGGACCCTTTTGGAGTTGTGCTGATCACAATCAAACCTACATTTCATCCAGCGTAGTGGTCCATCTTAACCCATTCGCTTCCTGCATCGCACACACGGAATAGTTTGGGGGTTTTCATCTGAAATCGGCGTCATACATATGTGACATGCCACCTCCTAGGCCGTTGTACCGATCTCTATCCCATAGCAAAAGAATGGATCGAAAGCAGTCCAATAAGACGGAGAATATTTTGGTCTGAGAGTGGTTACGCTTGAGCAAACGCTTTGGGCAATATCATTCCTGACCAGCATACCTTCCGCACATTAGAACACGGTTGGAAGGATTATTTAGAAACACACCACATTTTGATTTCAAAGTTGGGGCAGCGGCTTGGTACATTCACGCCGCGGATGCTGTTGTCCACTATCGGTACAGTTACTACTTTCAGTGGAACTTTCGTCCTTCGCATTCATATACTCGGGGCAGAAGTCGACTTGCTTCCCAAAAAACTTCCCTGAAGACGGAAGAAGACTAGGTAAGCGGGAATAATAATGCATTGCTGAAGTACAGAAGAGTTAGGGGGAGAAGGGACCAAGCAGTTCGGTGAATAGGCAACAATGGAGCTCCTAAGTGAGCAGTCACCAGAACCGCGAGTTAAACAAACATGTCAAAAATCGTACACTAGTAAAACTGACGTATTGAACATCGTGAACAACCCTTGCATGGAGACGAGTCCCTTCATTTTACAGGCTCACGCAGTGTCTCCCTGTGTAGCGCCTTCCTTTGCAGGCTAAGCCCTATCCAAAAGGTGGTAACTAGTGCAGTAGTAGCTGGGTAGCTAGAGACGCTTCAAACGGCCGCTGGAGCATGACAACCCACTAAAGGAGATACTTTTAAGATTAATTATAAATAAGTCGACACAAATTAGCCGTGAAACGAAATAGTGTTGAAACGTCGTCTTAATCACATTTGCTTTGTAGCAATGTAGTTGAAAGAAAACGAATTACGCAGCAATTTAATTGACTAGGTTGCATTTACTTTGAAGACTTGTGCTATTCTTGGATTGATAATGCACCCAGCCTGGAATATTCACTTCTGTTCCCGCAAAAAGCCCACTGAAAATGAAGTAATTTTCAAGCTTTTTGAGCCATACATGCATTGCAGTCAAGGTGCCGATAAAACAGGCTGTCTCCTTAAAGTTTATTCACTATTCCAAAGCAGTTTTTAAGTTGATTTGAATTTCCTACTTTTGAACAGACTCATACCTACAAATGTGTGTAGGCATGTTACACAATGACAATGGCATAAATGGGAAAAAAACTCAAAATTTCGTTTGGAAGTAGGTGAGTGATTCTACTACGTAAAGAATTGGGCAAATAAATCGCGGCATTCTATGGCGTGTCCTCACAAAAAAGGACACTCATGCCGCGTCGTATGCAAAAATCTGCAGCTTAGAATAATACATATCTCCCAGAACTTTGCCTTACTTGATCTTACTTGATCTTTACCTGAGTTTCCAGAGGACACTCAGGAAAGCTTGACGAACAACGAAGGGGAAAAATAGAAAGAAAATTGGGTTTTGCAAGAGGCGCAGGACCATTTCACGCGCACAACGATTTTTAAGAAAAATGAACGCGAAAAAGAACGACTAGCTCGTAGCTGGTTGGAAATGCCGAACAGTCAATGTCACCCACATTTCATACGTTAGTCCTACTTCTGTCATTAAAAGCGAGTAATGCGGGTATGCTTGGAAACAGGCAGGTGCATTTTCTGAGTTCACTCTTCGGCTCTACCAAGTCGACCGGCCAAATCACTTATTAACATCCGTCTCGCAGAACCGCCATTCTTGACGCAAACCACGCAGCCGAAAAGAAGTGGTCATTACAACACAAGGCGCAAAGGTATTCACAGTGACACCTAGTGGAGCTTTTCCAGATTTCCAGAAGAGCTGAAACTCTCAGCACGGTCGGAAGGCCATCCCGACGAACAAAAGTACGTTCCGCCAGGACTTGAATGCATGCGTAATGAAACGCCTAGTTAAATAAATTGCTAAAGCATTACGGTTAACACCTTGCAGAAGCGCAATGTACTGGCTGCTGAGGCTTAAGCGCTCGCGTAATCACAGACCGAGGTGAACGAAATTTCAATACATTGTAATGATTCCTCCAAAACGAAAAAATAGGGAAACAAACTTATTCAAGCGAATCAAATAAACGAGGATTTTGTAAAAGTTTCGATAAACCATATTTCGTTCAGAAAATGAAAACTTATTAACACTAAAGGCGCAAAAAATGATTACCGTTAACAAATATATATTCCCAAAAAATTTGTTTATTGTGAAACACTTTTCCATAAAATGCAGGAGACAAGCAGTTAAACACATGCCAAACTTTATATTAAGGACAGCAAATTTTAATGACTAATTAGATGTCAAATTGATAGTACAACAACAGTAACTTAAAGCCGTAGCCTGATAGACTGTTTGAATGCATGAATGAGATGATTCGGTTATTTCAGATAACCTTTCTCTCTAGTTTTCCGAATAAAAAGGTTCACCACCCTTTAAAAATCCGAGATTTTTATTATTGCAGCTCCTGAACCTGCTTTAGTATTTTGAGCGTAGCAATTGTCTTCACACGCAAAGTTTGTTTCACTGATTCACAGAGTGTGCGCACATTTGGGTGTCGTCGTTTGTGTCCAAGATGTCCAATAAAAGAAGAATTCAGGTGTCAGATTCAGATCTTGAGTATCTGCGTGATCTTGCCAAGAATTACGCAAGGAGGAACGCATTCGACAGTAAAGGGATAATGCTTCTCTGCAAAACTTTGTTCCCAAACAATACAAAAATAAGAGTAAGCTGTAATTGTCGGACTTGAGTTCGTCGATAGGTTATGGAATATGAGATTGCCAAAAAAATGGGCAACTTTAAACTTGCGTCATCAATTCTTGCTGACAACTATACGTCGCGTGCTAGTCGATGGGTAGACGAAGTAAATAGCATTTTCGCGGGTCTATTGTCTACTCCAGTCAGCCAGCAGTGTCAGAGTAGGCTTGTACTATCTTTTTAACACTTATGCGTCAGAATTATTTTTTGCACTCCAACATCGCATTCAGGCGGATATGACTATTTCCTACCTCAACTCTGTATTCACCACCGTTGAATCAAAAGCAGACTTCATACTTCAATTCCTCACCAACAAACTGGATATACTCAGTGAAGGCAGTGTTGTTGGAGTCCTGTTAGAAAATCTCATCGACCTGCTTATGGCAGCGGAGGAGAAGCATTGCCAAGCGCTTAGCAGTAAAACGCAAAATTGTAAGACTATCCCTAGCACTCCACAATCACCTGATAAGGAAGCCACCAGTGTACCTACCACGAGATCTTGCTTGTTAAATGAATCAAACGAGGATTTTGAAACTGATGAAGGCGAGGAGGGTGAAGTTTTGGAGGAAGCTGATGAAGATGATGAGGAGGATATGGACGATGAGGATGTTGATAATCAAAGTTCAAAGCTGCTGGTGGAGAAGCAGTGCATTAGTGTATTGAATTTTCATCGAATGAGACTAGCTTGTGAAGTTCTTCCCATGGTCTATCGTGTAAGTAAAAACCGTCTCGTACTTTATTCCGTCTGTTTTCCTTAGACACGTAATGGAATCAAAATTAGCAGTTCACAGCTTCATACGCTCGTCATAAAGTCATTTCAATTCCTGTTTACATTTGCTGCACAAGTTCCTTTTGCGGCGGACGGTTGTCCGGAGATCTTCGGCCTGTCAGGACCCCTTCCAGAACTACTTAAAATGGAACCTGCAAAGTACTTGCGACTTTTCCTCGATATGGCTTCAGACCTCTTAAAATGGCCGGTTACAGGACCCTCCTTTCAGGTTCAACATCATTCTGACATCTTCGACATGCTTCGAAGGTGCTATCACATTTATAAGGATCTTGAACACGAAGTTCAGCGCCAAAAAGGCGGCAGCAGTGGCAGTGGTGGTAGTAATAGCAAGAAACGTACATCTACCTCGACTCACAATCTCTCTACAGTGGCTAATCAAGTCGCCTGTATGTTTTGGTCTCTTTTTATTGAGAAAGGCATCGCCTACCTGAAAGAATTCAGCCTTCGGACTTATGTGCCCTTTTGCATTGCTGCAGTTGTGCTGTCAATAGACGGATGTGATCTACCGACAAATGAACCACTTTCGGAGTCACTTCACCTGCTTCAATCATTATGGTCTCTCCGACTTCGCTTCAAAGCTCAGGAGAAGAAATCTAAGTCCAGGTCCTCCAGAAAGGCCAAATCGGTGTTGGAAGATGTGTACTATTCTCTTCAACCCCAAAGCGGTGTTTCTGATATCAAATTCAGCTGCCTTCTTGAGTTTTTTGTTCGCGTCAACCTGACACTAGCCAGTTTGAACGACGTAAATTCAGATTTTGAGGAAGTATTTGAGAACCCGACCCTACTATCTGGTGCTTATAGTGAGGAGCAGTTTCGAGAGTTGCATTGTTTATTAGGCGTTACGAGACTTCGTTTAAAGCCACCAACACAGGCAAAACAGTTAGCGGCTGATCGGCTACGACTTGTTCACCGTGTGGTTGAACTGAAGCTGGATGATGACATGGAAGACCAACCGTGGACGAAGCTGTCTAATCAAGCGATTGTTATTTCGGTTGCGTCGTCAAGGGATACTGCTGAAGTGTGCATGGCGTCTGTTGAGCAGTGGTTGGTGGAAGCCATTAAGACGCGGTCTTCAGTTGATGCGGCATGTTTGGCATTTGTTTTGCACCAGAACCCCTTTTGGACGCACTTGCCTAATTTCGAATGTGCACACGTGGAGGAAGTCATTTCATGCCTAAAAGCGAATTGGTCAACTGCAAGGAAATTCTTCGCTGGCTGGTTAACGGATGGATTCATTCAGAGTCCAAGTTTGCTAGGTCAGTTGGTGCAGATGGAGATGTGTACAGGAGAATGGGGAAGGTATTACTAGTATTTGTTTGGCGACTTTTTGTTTGGCCAATGTTACTCACTTGTCATGTGTTTTAGCCATGAATCGGAAATCCTAGATCTTTGCACAAGTCTTATCCAGGCATCTCCCTCTGCTGGCGCATTGTCGACTTTGTTTCGCTTCATCAAACAGGAAGGCAAACGCTTCAAGACTTGTATTATTTGATTGTTGTAAATGCCCTGTGCACCATGTGTAAAGCGATCTCCCTAAGTGATCAGGACAGCTTCTAAGCTGGGGAAGTGTGGGAGTAGGTCGAGGTCCTCGTGGTGACTGCGGCTTTTGCGCTTTATTCACCTCGAGGGTGTGTGGGGGCTTGCGCTGCTTCGTGGTGTTGGTACATTTTCGAGTTGACCATAGCGTTATCTCCACGCTGAATCCTTAAATTCATTAAGTTGACCGTCACATAAGCGGAGGAGGTCTCTGTTTATTTTTAAAATCCAAAAAAGGAGTGTACTGGGTGTGCTAAAAATAAAAACAAGTCGCAACATTTTTCCGAATGAAATTCAAGCATAACTACTCTGAGTTTTGGTCTCACGTCTTGGAATGTGGCAAATGTTCCCATTCTGACTCAACTACTTACGATAGTTTTATTTGTCAAAGTCGAAGTATAATAATTTGCGAAGAACCGCACCTTATGAAATAGGTTCTAGTCCAGTCATGTGATAGTCATGCCAGCTTGCTTAATATGCATTGTGTAGATTCAAGTGAAGAGAACTTGGTTTTTAATTTTATGTGATGAACAACATTTTGCTGCTTTTTTACACAGTATTCTTCAAATTGTATTCGTATTTGATGCTTGTGTTTTTGGACTCAAACAACAGGGTTCGTTAGCTTCGTTAGTCTTCTTGAGGATGATTTTTATAGTTTAAATGCATTTCAAAGTTCGGCATTGTTCACAAGCTTGTGGAAGTAGGACACTTTTCACTAGGGTTTTATAGACCTTTCTTCTAATTGTCTTTCGGACTTGCTCCAAACCAAGAAATTAGAATTTCGTGTATATCTGAGCAATTGTATTCGCGGTAGTTGAGATGGTTCTTACCCAAGTTACTTCATTTTCAGGATATCACTTCACGTATCTATCAGATTGCAATCCTCACGCTAGTTTATAGCAGCAATGCATAGTAAAATTAACACAGGCTAACGACTTGTTTCCATTTATGCGATCCACGAGGTAGTGTCGCGTTTGCATTGCATTTTTTTTGTGGAAATGGTCCCAATAGCCTAAAACCTTGCTCCGTCATAGCTTTACAGCTCGTTATCACCAAAAGCAAAACTATGTCAGTCTAGCTATTTTAAGTCAATGAATGCCGCAAACTTTTAGGTCTTTGATGCGAATGACTCATTTTATCGAGGGATTCAACGCGCTGTTAACCAGCAATCGAAGAGATCGGAAGGTATTGTCTTTTGATCGAATTTCTACATTGTCAGGTCCGTTTAATTCAAGCCATAAATGCTCTCAAGACATCTCCGGTGCGTAGTTATTTGGATGAGAATAGTACCGATAAATGGTCAGGACGTCAAGCCAATAATTTTACGTGGAAGTCCGTCTGCAATATTATTCTCTATCTCCTTCGAGACGAGCTGCATGTGATGACAGTCAGACGAAATAACACCAACCTCATAACGGCTGAATTTTCTGAATGTTTTCGTCTTTTAAACGTCTTTCTCTCTTACGGATTGGAAAGTAATAAAGTAGTTTCGTAAGCTTTTCTTTTAGTTGACTTAAAGCTCCCTCTTGACGAGGTCTTTGTATTCCTCTTCGATCTAATAAATGATGCAAGCTTAGTATTCCTTCACCCTTTTGCGGTCGACTCACTCTCCTCTCTCTTGTGGCATCTTCCAATAGAAACACAAGCTCTGGAAGTCTGCAGTCTCTCTCGTAAGTATGCTTGAAGTTTTCTCTTACAACGTACGTTCTATTCAGGCCTTCAGAATTGGTGTCTTGAACAATTGAAGACTACTCCCTCTGGTCCCGTCGCTCTTCTCCTCTGTCATGCTCAGAGTGTGTGCTTTCATTCTCGTAGAGCCCTCCATTGTAATTTTATGTCTCTTTTGGAGGGTGTTCTTATTTGGTGGGTTTCACTCTAACGCTCTAGCGTCTCAGTTTTGAGTGCGGGTGGTCGGATCCCTCAGGTTTGGGGTGGTTCCTGCGCCTAGTTCGATGGACTGTGGCAGAGGTATGTGTTACTCCAGATCTTCATAGGTCGGTATTTGGTTGCTTCCTTAAACGCGCGCCCCTTCTTTTCAAACTCTGGCCGAAATTTCGTGAGACTGGCGGTCAGTACGCGCCGCCTCATCTCCACCTGCCGACTTTGGATGTCAGCGACAAGTCCTCTCCTGCTCTGGCTCAGGCAGTAAGAGAGAAATCCTTTTCATGGCAATTAACACCTCCTAGATTTTATTTTTGCATTTGAATCTAAAAATTTGATAACCCTTGTTTTATCAACTGTTTAGGTGGGTGGGTGCCTGAACGACTCCTATGCTCTGGATGGCTTCTATGTAACATCTTCAATCTTGGAAGATCTCTTTACTAACTGCGAAGATTTGGCAAAATCCCCATTAGCCTATTTGTCATCTGATGCCTGTTTTATCGTTGAAGGAAAGCCCTTTTTGTTACCCAATCGAAGTTGTCGGCGCCCTCAGCCAAATTGCGTTGATACTGGTCGTGAATTGTTGGCCTTTTGTCGGTGGATTGTCAACACCAGTGTTGTCTTGATTGCCAGTATCACGATAGAAGAGATAAAACCGTTTTTTCGCCTACTGATTAATTTTTTTACCACTGAGTGGAGTCGACATGCTGATCGAATGCGGTTTCAGGCAGAGGATTCCATTTGTTCTCAGCTCTCTGGGATGCGTGACTTCTTTGCAACTTTCGGTGCGCTCTTGGTAGCCTTGGAGGCTTTTAAAATGGTAGGTATTGCTTGTAGGTAACGCTTGTATTAGACTGATTTGCTTGATTCATTTAAAGCTCGTTCGTCTGATTATCAAAAACCATGGATTTATGAATGCCTTTCCAGCTTCGTGTTAGCTGATGATACCGTGAGCTGGCTGTGGTGGGTCACTGCGTTATATATGTCCGTTTTTGTTCCATTTCTGGGAAAATATTTTACTTTGTTACCCATACTTCAGGTGGCCAGTTTTTGATTGGGTTCTTCGCTTTCAATGGCAAAGAGCCGTTGCAATGGAATCCCTCCATAGCCTCAAAGGTTCCATTGCGTTGGACGTGATTTCAAAAGCACTGGACTCCGCAAAAAGGTTCATTTTGTGCCAAATTTTAATTTCTTTCTTCTAGTTCCCTCGCTATTGAAGTTGCAATATCAACTGCAGTGACAGGGCTGGCTATTTCCACTTACTATGTCCAACATGAACTCGAAAATATTGACAATTTCTCATCCTGCATTGACCGAATTTGGAATCAGACTTTACTGTGAGTCTCTTTTCGCTAATTAAGTTGTATGCTCTAGCAAGGAAAAATACACATTATTAGCAGTTTAGTTTCAGATTTGCATGCCTTAAACCAATTTGCCCCGCCTCACGACTGTGTGACTAAGAAAAGCGTGGTAAATTTTAAAGACATCCTATTTCTATCACATGATTGCCTTGAAAATGAGACCACAGCTTCCGACTATGAGTACTAATTCGAAAGCTTGAAATTTTCCATCATAAGCATACTACTTTTGCATTTGTTAGATCATATTGTGTTTGATAATTCATTGAGAATTTTAGATGGTTTGAGCAGTTGTCGATGGCCAACCTTCGCGTAGATTCCCGCTACAGAAATGAAACCCGTCGTGCTCTTCTTCACGACAGATTCATTTCCCGCCTCTTGGAGAGCTTGCTTAGATTGGATTCATTCATTATCGCCGCTCACACTTATGCACCGCCGCGAACCCAGCATCTTTCCTCCCTCTGGAAAGCCCTGCTCTCAACCACCGTATTTGGCAATCCTCTTGCTCCCTGGCGTTATCGTCTGAGTCTGTTTGCCTACCTTGTTTGGCCCAAAACCTCCATGAAGATTGTCTGTTCTAGGGCATTGTCACTACCACCACCTCTGGTGTTTCTTCTTTCCACGCATTCATCGGCTTCCAACATTCTTCGATGCTATTTCCTACATTGGAGCTTGGGTTATCTTCTCCATCCAGAAAACCCGCTTCCTAAAATATTTCCTCGTATCAGTACGATTCCAGTATTTGGTGAAAAGCACGTTCAGCTGGTCGAGGAGTTTGTTTATTCACATCTGCCAGAACCAACAAATCTATGGACGCGTCTGTTCTTTCATTTGGTTTCACCAAAAATGATCGAAATGTCATGCCTTCAAGAAGTGGTGGATTACGTGTTAGTGGATGTGGAACAGCGTTTTGGTCTTGTGACCATCCTTTTCGCACTTCTACAGAGGGTTCCAGAAATGAAGTGGCCACACCGTCTTGGTCAATTGATACAAAGCTTGCTCAGACCCAAGTCGACAGATCAGCTGCCCCAGAATGTTGCTGCACATTGTGTTGATTTAGATCTCAATGCTGGTGAATTATCGTCCTCGACATGCGAACTGACCATAGGGCACGAAAATACTACGACCATTGCTCGTCCCCATTCCTTTGAGTCAAAAATGCGCCTACCATTGAGTGCTTTCTCTCATCCCTCGCTATTCTCGTTGACAGTGAAATGTCTGCAAGACATTTTGTCCAAATCGTCATGGAGAAGTGCCTACGATACAGAGTGGCTGGCGACATTCCACCGGTTTTTACGAAGTGTGATTTTCTTCCCGAATAATCATGAAACTGTTGCTGGGTTGCTCTGTAGTCTCATAGATACTCTGAAGGAGGCAATAAAAACCCAGTTAGTTCTGAAAAGGTGGAACCTTTTCCTTATGACCGTCTCAGCGTTGAATGATTTTGGTGAAGTCTTGTGCGCCTACCTTACGGAAGTTGGAGACGAAATTTTCCAGAACGAAATTTGGGAAAAGATTGCTAGACAGGTTATTAAGCTAGCTGAGACAGCGTGGGCCGCTGGTGGAACCAGATGGCCGAAATTCGAAGAAGGTTTTCTGCCTCCCAATTTGGCCTCTGTCTTCTGCCATTCATTCGCTGTTTGGGTCCGGGTAAGTTAACAAGTCGTTTATCGCCATGAGAAACATCGAAATTTGCCCCCTAACTTCAGATGAGCGAAATTAATTTATCCGATATTTTGAAGCTGCATTCTTTTGGATTGCTGGGAGATGAAGTACCTGCTATTCCTCTTCAAGTTCTTTTAACTCAGGAGGATGCAAACACAGCCTTCCAACCACTTCGTTTCCTCCAAAGGTTAGTGTTCTCTTCCAAACATCAGACCTGCTTTTTAGTCTGCCACATGAATCAGAAGACTCTCTTCTACTTTTGGTTGCAAATCTTGTGGGTTGTCTTTCTGGAAGGACGAGAATTAGCTCACCAGCTCTTCTCTGTACACTCGATTGGCTCTTACTCCTCCTAGTCAAGATCTCAAATCATTGGAAATGGGCTTATCGGCGACGCTTGTCGGAAAGAGCGGATTCCTCTCATCATTCGTTATTTCAGCTTCTGGAACCAGGCTCCAACTTCTATTCACCAATCTCGCTTATTATTTCCACTTGCTGCTTATTGATTAGGCACATAGAACCCATACACGTCGGAAAGGTCTGCCCCAACGCTTTCTCCTTAATATCTGTTGCAGGTGTTTCTAAATCGCTTGGCTAACAAAAATGAGTCATACTTCAGGCTGCATTTGAGGCCTTATCTAATGCCCCTCTGCCTCTGGGAGATTTCTGGTGGCCATTTCGACCGGTCGATGTACCTGAGGGAATTTCAGGCTACAGCAATTGCTTGGGGTTACTCCTCCTTTGAGGAGTTTTTGGAGTAGTTTTTCGTGCTCTGATTGGTTCCTTTCTTTAGGCAATCGCAGGAATATGGTGCCCTTTTGCAGATTGCAGGTATGGACTTAGCTGAGAGTAATCCCTCTCAATCTGCATACATTCAAACTGCAGCATGTCTATTTGCGGAAGATCGGTTTCCAGCATCTATACGAACTCTGCAAACCTCTGATCAGGTTAGTTTATTTTTAAATAGAAACAAATACCATACTTTATGGGGATGAAACAGTAGGTATACTCGAGTAACCCTGCCGTAAGATTTTAACAATTCTTTCTCAACACTTTTCTTGTCTTTACAGAAGACCTTCAAGTCTTTGTGCTGCACGGGAGGCTTTGTGGCTGTCGCTTCGCACCTCTTTCGCTTTGTGCTCCTGTTCATGAGTGACACTTCCGCCGACCTTGACCGCAACGCTTCTTGGATCGGCTACCACTTGGTCTCCCGTTTAGCCCTCCTCTTTGTGGAACTCTTTGCCACTCATCAGGTGGATACTGATAAACTGATCTGCTTGCTTTCCTCTCCCGCATCCTCGACTGTGGGCGATGTGGAGCAAATGGTATCGCAAATACTCTCACAGTTCACATTTCTCAAGCCAGATTTTATTCTAGTACGTTGTGTATTTGTATTTTCCAATTTCCACCCATATTTATTCTACTGTTGATATCGACATTCTGGTTGACTTGCTCCGTTCAGCAGTGCAATTTCCGGTATTAAATTAAAGTAATCAAGCGAGTGGCTGTGGTGATTGATTTGCCGCTGAGATGCTGCCGTTTTGTCACCTTGGGTGATTGTTCGAAGCTGGTAAACCTCCTTTCTTATGCAATATTAAGACGAATCTTCCTACACGCTGTACTTATATTTGTGGCCCCAGATTTTCTAAGGAAACTGACCAAAAATGTAAACAAAAATATGTTCGCTTATTTGATTAACCGTTATGTACACTGGCGACTCCCATGAATAACAGTTCAGAATGTGCCTTTTTGCTGCTGAAAGTGTTCTTCACACTCTAATTGCATTGGAGGCTTCACTAGATGGCAATTGTTTTGAAAGATCCTTGCTGGTCTGAAGTTTACATCTATTGACTGTTTTTAAAAATTTTTTTTATAAACAGCTTTCATCTTTTGTAAAAAGTACGTGTTTGTGTGCGCTTTCTCACAATAAATGCGCTCCTCCTGCCTAGAATCTCTCGGAAGCTCTCTTGGAAGCAGGCTGTCATTTGTTGAAGGATCCACGGGAGCCAGGTGCTGACTCTATGTACGATCCCCTTGGTGGTTACTATCCACGCATCTCCGTGTGGTTGGCGGCAGCTCGCTTCATTAGCCTCCTTGCCTCTTCCTCTCCTAATGCCACACCAACCTCTAATAGTTATCTCAATTGGCGTCTTATCAGTGGCATTATTGATCTCATTGATGTGGAATATGAAAGGTAGGCTGTGATTTCCTCTAATCAACCCTCGCTTCTCAATAGCAATCGGCTTCAAAGCATTGGATTTCTCCTGAACGCTTTACTGGATACCATAAGAGTAGTTGTGAAGGATACCAGTATCGTCTCAGTCGACCGAGTGAGCCCATATTGCTGACCATGAGTTGTATAGTTGGAAGGTGCCTGGCACAATTCAGCAGTTTATCTACTCGTGGAGATAGCCTCAAAACTATCAACTCTACCGGATGATGTGCATTTGGATCTCTCTCAGAATGTATGGTTTAATTTAAACAATCTTCTTTCTCTAGCTCATCGAAATTCTAGATCATCTCTTTCAAGCATCTGGAGGAAGTCGTTTTTCAAATTCAATCTGTCACCTCGACAACATCTTCGAAAATAATGTCCTCCTTGCTCCTTATCAATCGCACTTCAATCGTCACTGCAAATGCAATAGACGGGATGTGAATGAGGTATTCGAACGCTGCGTTTTAAGGGTCATCTCTACTTATTGGTAGCAAAATATGCAGAAGGTGTGAATGGCAATTGTTATGGGAGGACTTGGGGTGGAGTCTATATCATTGACGCAGTGTCCGAGGTTGACAACTTAAGGCGTATGGTCCAAGTACAGTATGACTAAAAGCGCAAAGAGGGCTTAAGCGACTGTTATTGTGGGTGACATGAGCATAATGCTCTGCTAACACAGCTAAATAAGATCCCTTTTGATACTAGGAAATTCACCGTTTTTTGAAGTGGACCGATTTTCTGCGTCATCCACGGTTGCTGAAATATCGTGCCGCAGGTCTCCACCAATTAACAGCACTTCTACGGCCCAGACATGAGTTTACCGCAGCACAACTTCATGAACGCCTAGTCACCGTACTACACGAACGCACCGAGGAGAAAATGCGTTTAATGGAGGCGGACAGCGTTCAATATTGGGTGCCGCCCGCAGGAAATAGCGGCTGTGGTGATGTGGTTAACCAGAAGCAGCTACTCTTCCGCATACTCTCTGATCTATCAAGGGGTAATCATCTGGTAAAAATCGACCTGGAAACACGCCGTGCAATGGCGGAATGCGTTGCTTCATTGAAGGACATCTCTATTGATGAGAAAAGTGCTCTTGAACCATCTGAAAGAGTGAGGGAACTTCTTTTTGAAAAATTGCTTGACCCCATGATTGTGGAGCAGCTGTATTGTGTGATTTCCATCGCGAATGGAATCACTTCTCCGAAGTAATTTGATCTCAATGTATCCCCAAATTTTACGGCATTTTTTGACCTGATTTCTACATCTTTAGCTCCGTCTTTTCTCGACTTGGTCCCCAATGTCTTCGTGATATCTTGAGTAATCCTCAACTGAAAATGCCCCTCTTTGGTACTGTCAACATCTCAGAAGTCGAACGCAGGATCTGCATCTCAACTAAGCTAGCACCGTATGTATTCGCTGAAGAGCTAAAAAAATTGCGAAACTCAACGTCACAGGTAGGCCTTTTTTGGTAAATTGACTTTGATTTGTTCTAGTTAACATTGAAATTTGCGACCAAAAATGTCACTGAAGCTGTCCTTCATAAAATGAGTTTCCAGACACTCGTTGATCTTACGTTAAGCTACCAGAGTTGTCCAGAAGCTACCGTTTTGAAAATCGCCGAGTGGCTTTTTGATAAAGTCCTGGTGCTGGATGAGTTCTTCCTGGCTCTTAAGCCTCTCATTCTAGTGGAGGTAAGTGTCTCGTAACTTTTATCCCTTCTGGTGTACAAATGAGGTGCGTTTGGGTCAAATTGGTACTTTCGAGTTTAGAAACAAAACATGATTTGGTGATTGATTTATTTTGTACGACCCTCTGTCCATTTGTACGCCGACTACGCAAGATTGGACGTTTTGCCAGCTGAATGTTCATAGGAATTATTGTTATTATCATTGCTACTGTGTCAGAAATCGTCATTGGCGCATGAAAATACGTCTCTGAGTGACTGGGCGTTCATCACCATGGCGTACCCAACCCAGTGCCTTCTATGAATGGGAGTAGATTTCGGTGAATTCAGACCTTACGCCTTAGGTGACAAGAAACCTTGCTTGTCATTATCTGTCATTTGGTGAACGCAACCGGTCTCTTTATTAGCAATTTCTGAACAGTGACCATAAGTGAAAGGGTATACGCCACCCGCTACTATAATCTCTTCATGTATCTGCATGATGAAAATTTCCGGTTTGATTTGTACCTCCTTCGTAGCATTGACAGAAAACTGGGATTTGTTGTTTTTGACAGGTACATGTGGCAAAACGACTAGTACCCTGGATTTTCGTCGTCGTCCTTGTGAATTTGAGGTTTCTATCCGCTTCTTGCACTAGAAAAGACGTGAGACAAGCTCTTTTAGGCTTGACGGGAGTATTGAATTCCCTTCTCGAGGGGTCTCAGCTGGCCCAATTCCTACTGTCCATCCTAATTGCTCTGCACACTTATTCACAATGGCTTATTCGGTCGGGGTACGTTGTGGTGTGATTAAGTCAAGATCCTTTTGCCTTTTCTTTCCCAGCAATATGCATGTGCCTTCCCTTATTAGCATCGCAACAAACTTGGAATGGGACCTCAACTGGCTATCCGCCTCAAAACTTTCTCTCAATGCTGGCAAGGTGGAAACTGCTTGGCTTTTCTTTGAATTGGCATGGATTAAAAGGTGAGGGCTTTGGGAGATGTCATTTTTGCTAAAACTAATTACCTCTGCATTTTACTTTTGTATTAAGACCGAAAGAATTGCTTTGCGACAGCGTAGCACAGAATCTATGGATTGATCTGTGCCGAGCTCAGAAGGATCTTGTGGGGCTAAAGGCTTCACAGGTTGCAATGGCTCAATTCTTTGATCACTCTGCTGATGGCGTTGCCCTCGAGGATCGATTTAGGTAAGAATTTTTATGAGGTATGCGTCTGTAGGAGGGATCGACAAGGTCACCTGAGTGCTCACATCGTTTATCGCGAGATTTCAAGGATTGTGACACTGAAAAGAAACCCACTATGGGAGTCATTTGAGTGCAACACCTTTTTCATACTATACAGATATGCTATTAATGAGTTGGACGGCTGGCGGAGTCGTTTGTGGGAGGAAGGGGCGGAACAGGGTGACCAGCCTAACAGTGCCAACGTTGCGCGAATCGCTCTGCGCCTCCATCATCTCGGTGCTGATAAAGTCTTTTCACAGCTTGCCGCTGCTATCCTATGTGTGTTCATAATGCGTTTGCATCCTCCATTTAACATTTGATTTAATTTTCAAAATTATAATCTCACCTTTTTACATGTGGATTATTGCGATTCGGGATTTAAGCAATTACTGATTCTACTGACTGTTTGATGCAATTATCCTGCTATTTTGCTAGCACAAGACCCCGAGAATCTACCAGCTTTGATGGAGGCCAAATATCGTGTCGGTTGGCGTTCTGGTACTTGGGAAATAGGCAAATCAGTAAAGCCCACCTTATGCGATGATACTCTCCTTGGCATTGACTTCAAAACTCGCCCAATTTCCAGGGTTCGGTCACCTGCGCTTTCTATTCGAACTCTTCGGAGTGAACCCGTAGGAACTGAGCTCGGTTTGTTTGTTTGTTTGATACTATCGCTTCCCGTACTTCTATGCAAACCTTTTAGATCGCGATTCATGGTCCAGGTTTTCATTTAGGTGTGGAACCTAACTTGGATAGCATTCGTCGGGGCTGCGCCTCTTGTATGGGTCAGTGGGATGAAACAGAGGTAGCATCACCATCGAATCTTGAGGATGAGAAACTTATCTACCTTCTTCGTCAGTCGGCTTGCTGCGAAGATTGGGATCATGTCGCGAAATTGGTCAATGATCGAAGGTGCGAGTTGTTCAGCCAAATTTTACATGTATCGTTTGAGTTTTTGTTGCTGTTCCATGTGAAGCATTTGAGTTTATGTAATACCGAACATTAAGAGTGGAAGCTGCATCATTTTTTTACCCTTGAGCTTAACTAAAATACCTCACTGCTGAGCGTCTTTTCGCGGATTTGATGCCACGCCTTCTTTCACAAAAAACTTTGTTCATCATTGTTACTCTTTTTATGCGTACACCAAATTCTAGAAACAGGGAGTGCTTCCCATTTGCTGCTGCATGTAGTGCCGCCATGCATACATTAAGGTCTCAGCCTGACTTGAACGCTCATGGTGCACCTGACTTTCCACTCGTTTTATTCACATCATGACTTTCAGATCATCATCAATTCAGTTATTATCGGATAATCCCACCGCTCTGCAATCATTTACATCTGAAGTAAACATCTTGCAAGCCTGGGGTCATATAAGTACTCTCCTGCGAAACCAGTCAAATGCCTCGAATGCTAGAGCGGCTTCCTCAATCATCCTCCTTCAAGCCTCCATAGAGGAATGCACTGGCTGGAATGCTCCTCAATCTACCTCTTTGCTGGAAGCTTCTCTGCGCTTGTCGAAATCCCTCTCTGACTCAGTCGATGATTCGTCCCCATGGTTGCCACTGTTAAATGTTCACACACAGTTGCAACTTGCTGACTTGTATATCGAGCATGGAAATGCTCTATGCGCTGAACGCCTGCTTTCGACGATTCCACGAATAGAAGTTGCCTCTGAAGAGCTAACTCTGAGAGCAAACATTAGTTTTGCACTTGCTAGATCGAAGCTGCAGCACTTGTGTGGTGAGACATCTCTGTCGTGTGCCAGATTGACAGGTGTACTGAATGATGCTGCGGAGGTCATTTCTAGCATGAAGCTCAATCATGGTACTCCTATCCGTTTGCTACTCGAATCATACCTCTCATGCACCGTTTCACTCTGCAAGTGGTTGGCTGAATGTGGTGCCATGAGTTTGGCTGATATTGTAGTCCGGCGGCTCAAACCAGTGAGTGGTTGGTCAAATTCGTCTGCTTAGTGAATTTAAGCAACATGGTTAACTTTTCTACTTTGACTAGGCAATCGAACTGACCGAAAAATCCTGGTCATCCGAGGTGCAACAGCCATTATGCAGCTCAGCGGACGCCTTGGCTGTGCTTGCAGAGTTCGCAGACGCTCAATATCAGGTGTTTGATGGGTACCTGCGATCTCCAGAGTTTGCAGCCAGGAGAAGACTATTATTTGATGCGGACGCAGATGCTGCTTGTCTTACGGAAGTCGATAAGAAAAGGTTTGCTCCTATATTGACTACAAATTGTGATTTGATTCAGTTCATTTTTTGATGCACGGATTGAAGTGCAAGTGTGATTAATTCCACCTATGATACTCACCGGGATCTTGATCTCACGACCTATGCGAGTTACCTGGAAACTGCTTTAACCTTCCCATTTCTCGAAAAACTGTAAATTCTCAACCATTGCCATTTACTTTTTCAGTCGATTTCTCCGACTACTGCAACGTCAATCAACTCTGGAAAGTGTAGAATTGGCAAACCTTCTTTCGAGCCTTCAAAGCTTCTTCTCCACTGCCATTCTCTCCTACTGTCAGTGCCTTGCTAAGAGCGATAAATTCAACCTAAAGGTAGACATTATTGCCATCGCATCTACTTTATGTATTGAATGCACTATTTCTGTTCTGAGATCAGGCTCACTATTAGTTTTTAATTCTGTAGCCCTATAACATGGTATGGCTCAATCAGGTACAGTATTTGAGCTGCTTTTGAAGGAAATATATAATGTACGGATTTGGGTATAGTTTTTTGGTTATTTAGACTGGTAAGCAAAAATGCTCATGTGTCTAGGTATGAAACTTTATTTTAAATATCTTTCTTGGTTCACTCCATGGTTCTTCTTCTGCTTCGGTGGTTACAAATTTTCTAGCGATCAGTAATCGATTGCGAGGCCAAAGCTAAGTGGAAACAACAAGTTTGCCCGTTGTTTACTTTATGGTAGTGGATACCGTGGTATTAGAAGGAATTCTTAAATTTCGTACTGAGGAGAGTGAACCTGAAGTCCCGCGTATGGGTCCCGTCTTCTGGAAACGAAAAAAAGAAAAGCAAAAAGCCTGAGGCTGGGAGCGTGTACTGCAGCACTCTAATCATGCATGTTGGCTGTGGCTGACTTAGTAACTCAGAATCCCACCTTATACAGATCTACCCTTTGTTCTACTTTCAAAGTGAGCAGACCATAATGCAGCGGCTGGTCTAATTGCAGTCACCTTTTCACTGTGCACAATTATACAGCCCAGTCTTCTTGTGGCTGAGCATTCAAACGTTCATGATCCAGTTTGCAGTGGTTTTTTTTGTACCGTCTTAATCGTTCTCGAAAGGTCTACGACGCATAAGTATCTGTGATCGTCAATGTGTGGCTGAATGCACATGCACGTGCATTAAAACTTATTTGAGAAAGACCGTAGACTGTGCCTTAGTATTTCATTCATCCATCTATCTTTTTACTCCTCATTAAGGTCTACCGTCTAGTATCCCTTTGGCTGAATGCACTCTCGCAGATGGAGGAGAATCGTGGACTAGCTAGTTGCGACCTCAGTGAGGGTTCCGCTAACGAGAGCCTCTTCACACCTGCTTGGCTGGCCTCGCTGGAGGCCCACCTCGGAGCCATCCGGGTGGACAAATTCTTACCCCTCTTTTCCCAACTTCTTGTCCGACTCACCACCCCCAACGGGGAGGATAGGCAGAGCAAAACACACGCAGCGTTTCACGCGATGCTCGCCAAGGTGAATAGGACGATCCAGAATGTTTTTCTTCCGACTGACTTATCGTCTAGTTCGTGCAGTTTCAATGGAGTTCTCACTGATCCCCTTTTCTGATGTTCTATGTTGACTTCTTGGCACATTCGCTGAGATGTGTAGGTATATTTTTGAAGGATCGAAAGCCAACCAGCATAACTCATTTAAATTGGTTCACAATGTTTTATTCAGGTTAATTAGTCTCTGCGTTCCCTTCTTAAAGGTGTAGAGAAATTTTATTTCTGTCTTTTCATGCAGGACGAAGTAGTTTATCAGCACATAACATTTTTTTAGATAAATCTCTGTTACTGTGCTAAATTCAGGAATATCTAGCTGTTCAAAACTCATCAGAAATGGTTTAGCTAGAGAAACAGTTATTACACTTATTTATTCCTCAATTGATGATTGTTTTAGATCACTGCGTTCTTTCTGAGAAAAGTGTATAGAGATTGGTTTGGTTAACTTCATACAATTTGTAATGCGGCATTGGACACTATCTCATTTACATCAGTGTAAATCCAATTTGCTTCCTCAGTTTTCCCACCATCCAAAGTGTTTCCACGTTGATTTGAGTGGAAGATGCTTAAGCCTTACGGCTAAGACCTAAAAGTAGATAATGGGTAGCCATAAGTTCTGTAAGACTCATTACCTTTGCATTCATTTACAAGGACAAAGGAGTGCGACAAGAGCAAGTGGTTCTTACTGCGTCCTTTGATGTCAATGATACGTTTGTGGTGGCGAAAGCGAGTTACTTTTGTTTTACTTTGAGTATATGGTAGGGCTTTCATAAGCATTGTGCTAGCAACGTTGCAACATCTTGAGCACGATAGAAATTCATGTGTATACCTCCTCTTTCAGTTGGTCAAGGCGCTGCTGAATAGGCACCCATACCATACAGGTTTTTCCCTCCTTGCGTTGGTTAATGCAAGGTTAGATGACCCACCGAGTGCCGCCCCAAGCACCACTACCTCCCGCGCGAAACGCTCAAGGGTTGAAGTGATGGTAAGATTCGATCTGCCATCCTTTTAAAGGAGGTATAAGTAACTTTAGGTAAAGAAATTAATTTAGTCTATCTGTCTGCCCTTTTAAAAGATTTTGAGGTTAAGGAAACGACTAATTTTGCTTACCGACTTTTAAATTGCAATTATTACTCGTGCCTATTTCTATGAATTTCAGTGAGTGATCATGGAGTTTATTTGAATGGGTCATTTGTGTCACTAAGCCACTTTGCTTACCAAAAACAATGGTTTCCAAAAAAACCTACCAAAATTTGTGTTTGCTAGATATGTCTGACAATGTCTTTTAAAAAGATCTTTTGTTCAAATCTTGATTCTCTCGGCATCTGCTATGTTGAAATTTGTTCCCAGTCATCTTGGTTCCCCATGGCCGCCTCTGGGCATAATAAGAAATTTTACTCACCTTATAGGGCTCATTTTTGTCCTTAGGACAAAATACTGGGAGCATATAACCGTTTACTAACTAAAGTCCTTTCAATAGTAATCCTCCGTGCTATTTGTTTTACGTATCGCAGGTGCTAGATGACCCTCTTGACCGCCTAACTTATCTGGGTCCACTAGTGGTACTAAAGTTTACGCTTTTTGTGGTCAAGGCTGATAAGGGTGGCGCTCGGGTAGTCTTGGCACATCAGCTCTTCTCCGAGGTCTGCAGCTCAGACGAGACTCGCGGGAAAATCTTTGCGCAGATGCAGACTCTCGCAACGGCCTACATTGAATGGGCCAATGTGGATGTGGAGAACAAACGCAATGTTAAAGGTCTGTGCCTCTCCCTGATCCGTGTTTTACAAACACTAATCAGTTAATTGAATGACAATTTGTTCAATTTTTGCGCTCCCACAATAGTGTCACTGCCTGACTTCGAATCGAAGAAGGGAAATATGGAAGCCAAGTCCAACTTAATTTCCATTCATTTATTGTTTACCGTCCCTAGCTTACTAGGATAGGCCAAACAACCAGTGTATCCCTTCTGTGCGACTTGTCTCCCAGCTGCTGTGCATGCTTATGACACGACTGTCGCTGGACTCACATGCAAAATAAAGCCTTTACGGATAATTTGGATGGTGTTTGGATATAGAGTAACTCTTCTTTGCTGGGTTTACAATTATTCTGATAGTGTGCGCAAAGTTGTGTGGCCTTCCAGTCTACCGCCTTTCGACCCGGTATCACTCATACTGCTCGTCTCCCAAGTCTTCCGCGTCCCTGTGATAGCTTCTCGGGCGGTAGTGCGAGTGTTATACATGCCATCCCATGTCCTCACTCAACCAATCTACCTTCAATAGGTGGCATCCCGATGCCATCTGGTTGTGCGCTCTCACGTCTCTCCTCGGAAGCGGAACGCTGTCTACACCTTCTACCGGTGATTACATGCCCTCCGCGGGTGGACTCTTCAGGGGCTTATCACGATCTCGTCCGAGTGGTAGGCTTTGCTGACACTTACCGCCTTGCTGGTGGTCTCAATCTCCCCAAAATTGTCACTTGTCTGTGCTCGGATGGGAGGCGACGCAAACAGCTTGTCAAGGGACGTGACGACCCTCGTCAAGACGCTATCATGCAACAAGTGAGTGATGGACCTAACTGGTTAAGCGTTGCATTGTCATTATGATAATAATTTTACAAGTATAATATTCATGAAAGTCGAGGTTCACCCTCTGCGGTATCGAAGCTAGGAAGGTGGTTGCCTTTTATAACAACAAAAGTCATCTCTTAAAACGGGATGAAACCTAGTAGTTTGGAAGTTTTGTTATTAGAGTGCGTTCGTGCCACAGCGATGGGATGAACCTGAAGTGAATAATTATTTTCCTTATTTAAGTATATATTTAAACAAATACATTCACAGCATTCCCTATTTACTTTTTATGAAAAAGACCATAACGTGATTGGTTAAGGTGTTGGACAAACCACCAAAATCCTTCCACGTTTCTTAGGCATGAAGTTTAGCGCAGTGACTTTGAGGTAGTGAAAATACGAGGCAAGTGTCGAGATAAGATGGATGCTGCTTGTCTGTAGCCAACTACTAACATTTTATGTGCACCGATCGAGATTATTTCTGCATCAGATGGGGTTTTAAAGCCTCGTTCCATCGCTCCCATAGTTATGGGATGCCAAGTTTTTAAAAAACAACATTACGATTTAGAAACCGCATAAATTTGTGCCACCACCTGTTCGTTGCTCCTTTTTTAGGTTTTCTCAGCAGCTAACCAACTTTTAGCTGTGTTCTCCCTCTCCAACCCCTCCAAGTGCCCCAAGTCGTCTTCCCTCTCTGCCTCTCATGCTAATGCCATGCGCATACGAACTTATATGGTGCGTTTTTGCTCCGCTGATTATGACTGCTTTCCGCTTCCATATGGCAAATATTCGACATTGGATAAGTCGAACCATCCCCTGCCCTTTGTATGCGTATCCTTTCAGTTTGCTTGCCTTTCCGTATTAAGGCGTGCACTTGTGATCGGATTTAGAACCGCCATTCGACTGGCGTCATTTCCAGTTGTTAACTGCTTTGAAATGTTCTTGTGAATGCGACTGTTCTTGGAAGAAATTCAACCATGGAATTCATAGCTTGATAATGCAGGGTTCATATTTGTCATATTCGTGTCACAAATTTGTCAAGTTCTATATGTTTTAGCCTAGACAGTCGAAAGTATTAATCTATCAAGACGCCTCAAGTTTAGGTGTTGATTAACAGTTCGATGACTTGTTACCAGTAAATTCCCCAAGAATGTTGCTTAGGAAAAGCTAGAACGTTACACAATCCCATCTTGAATTGCGATTGAGTGTTTGGCAAAACTTATGCCACGCTGGTGGGAGGCGTGTGGGTGTCTATGGTGAGGTAACTGGCAGTATGACAATCTGGCCTGTGAAGGATTGTGATTAGTGCAGTGCAACATTGGAGTTAGCTCCGAAGACCTGAGTAAACCGGAGTTGAAAATAACTAACTCGTGAACCTAGTTTAGCGCCTTGAACATCTTTGTCACAATGGTTAGTAAAGCAGTTACTGTTATGCGTGGCCTCTTCCTGGTTTTGAGCATCCGGGTTCTGTACACAAACCATTGTTAGCCTTTCACACGTTTATGACAAATTGTCTTCCACATTCATAATGGCTTTATGGCTAACTTAAGTGTCGCGATGTTGCAAAGCTAGATTATTTTGGATGGTTGAATGTTTTTTGTCAGACTAAAAGAAGAACTCAGCTTGAAACGCCAGTTTGGCAGACATGTTCACACTTCATATCTGGCCCCTTCCATTTCAAATGAAATATCGTATCAATTTTCATTAAGAGTTCATAGCCCAACAATACCTACCCAAAAGTGAATTTTGCTACCTCCTTAACACAGGTGGTGCCTCTGGCGCGCCGTAGCGGACTGATCGAATGGTGCGAAGGAACTGTTCCGTTGGGAGAGTGGTTGGCTGGAGAGACCTTCGGGGCCCACCAACGCTATCGTCCCTCCGACCTTACGCCTTCTCAGGCCAAGCTCAAGCTGGCCGGAGCGCGTGACAAATCTCTTGACCGTAGACTGGCCATCTTCGAGGAGATTTGCTCAAAAATACAGTAGGCTTTTTATCATCAGCTCATTTTGCCTTAAAACTAGAGGTTTGACACCTTCAGGTTTTCTACTATTTTCAACACGACTTTCAAAAGACGGCAATTTTTTTCCCGTTATTTGAGTTTTCATTTGGTGCTCTGCGCATTACACATGATGATTCTTGATATCTTGGGAATTAAGTTGGCCTTGATTTCGGACGCAGTAGTTTTATCTTCAAACCTCTCTTACTGAAATCACTCATGATTTTAACTGATCCGATTTGCGATATGGGAATGAAATATTGTTCTCCGAATCAAGCACTGCTGTTTAATTTACTACTTGCAAATTAGGATTAAGCTTATTCACTTCTCAACGGAGTAGTATCAAATTCGGATCTTATTATTATTATTATCGCTGGTTACTATATCATTCTCCATGCCGTGTTCAAGTAGTCGCACTAATTATTATTATTGCAACCATTAGCAAGCCATTCTTTCCAAGTCATGCGCTGATTTCGTGCTGGTACACTTTACCATTCATCTCAGCCCCTTTTAATCCCTTGCACATAGAGGGTCTCAACAATGGAATTGACCGCCGATGTAAAAGCTGAATTAGTGCCGTCACAGCACCTTAGAGCCTTCTTTTTTGCGGCTTTTTTGTGAGCTGTAAAGAAATCTTTATGTTAGGATCAGCCCTCAGTGTAAATTTTGCTTCGATACTGGGAATTATTTTCACCAAATAGCATGAAAATTACGATTATAGAAGTATTAATGCTATCAAGGATGTGTGGATAAAGTGGAGACCAAGGTTTGCTAGGTAGAATAACTATGTAAAGCGTATGCATTGGGAACGAAATTCTGTCATAACCCTTAGAGTGATCCAAAAGTCCTTTGAACTCTCACTGATAATATCTAAGCATACCAAGTTTTCCATTGCTTGAAATATATCCTGGTCTTGCTTGAATATGATAATACAATATATGCTTAAAGCCTCAACTACTCTATCTGCTAAACGACTTTGTCTTGAACTTTGCATAGGCCGGTCCTGGGCTACTTCTTTCTGGAGCACTTTCCCGAGCCAAGTGCGTGGTACGCGGCGAGACGACGCTACACCGCGTCGCTGGCGACTGCCTCGATTTTAGGCTACCTGGTGGGCCTGGGCGATCGGCATCCACACAACCTCCTCCTCTGCCCCACCACTGGTGAGGTGGTGCACATAGATTTGGGCATCGCCTTTGATCAGGTTCTACTCATCATCTTTTTACGCTCCTTCCCCTCTCGCCCGTTTTTAATAATGCCAAATAAAACATATCTGCAGTTGTCAAAGTGGTTGTTGGCCATTGTTCGCCACTACATCAAATTTCAAATGTGTTATTTAGTTCTAAAAAAGTGCAAGTGCATTTATTGTTAGTAATTGTGTACTTTAAATCTGGTTACTACATACAACTGTAATCGAGTGGTTAGCAAAATTTGTCGTCCTTTTGAACCAGTTCACTTCCGTCTACAATTCAGGATGATGTAATTTAGTGTATTAAAGTCCATTTTCCCTACTCTTAGATGTTGTTTAGTCGTGGCTTTTAGTTGATGTTGAAATTGGTCAAATCGAGAATAATTTACCGCCTAAAGTAATTCAAGGATGTCCCCGTAGAGTGAAGAAGTCTTTCTTAACTGTAGGAGCGATATCATGTTCAACTCAGCAGCAAAAGCTTATTTTTTGTGTTCACGCACATAAAGCACATCAATGGGATCAAGTCGTGTAACCTTCCTTCCGCTCTACTCCTTTTTCTGGTATTATTTTTCATTTTCTTACTCCATTTCCTATGAGAACCCATTTGTTGTTGATTTCTCTTCTGCCCGCAATAGGGACGTCTCATGCCGACGCCGGAGATGGTGCCGTTTCGATTGACCCGCGACCTCGTCCACGCTCTCGGCCCACTGGGCGTAGAGGTGGGCTTCGTTAGCACTGCGGAGTTGGTACTTTGCGCCTTCTCCTCTGGCTCCGATATCATTCTCACTCTCCTTGAGGTAGAGCTACTTGTCTAGTTCCCTTTTAATTTCTTAGCCTCGCACCTTGGTTTACTAACTATTAGCGGGTGCTTCAGATACGCACACCGATGATATGATGAAGCGGAATTTAGTGTTCTTTTGCTCTCAGATTACCCCTTATGGCACAGTGCAGTAGAAAATAGGTAAACTAGTAACATATGGGCCGCTATGGCGACAGTGTAGAGAGTGAAAAATCTAATTCGCAGCACTGCTTCTCTTTCAATCTCTATCCTAAGGGACTCGCGGTGGGCACTTCTACTTTGAATGTCACAAACGTTTCTGTGACTTACATTCGACTGATTGGACCGGGATCGAATCAATCATGGAAAATTCGTTATCATCAACGAGAATGCTAGGTTATACGGGTCAGCTACCGTCTCGAGTTAAGGCTTCGTCTCCAAACATAACCGCAAAAGCACGGGCGATATTGTGCAGGAAGGGCATGTTGTCTGGTAGTTGTTAGAATCGTTAGTAGGGAGGGCCATTTTGCCCATATCGGGTAAAATGAACTCACTTTAATTGGATCCAGTGACTACGCAAGCAGTAGAGTGAAGCGAATTAGCAAGCGAAGCATCCAAGAGGACATAAATGGAGTGTCAGGTTGCAGTAACCTTGGCAATCAGGACACGAGGTGCTGATGTATGCTATACAAGTGTAGATGGTCGAGTGCCTTAAGGCTCGTATGCACAGATAACTGTCTATCAGATTGCCTTCCTCAACTAAATGGACAGTTGACAATTAATTCGTCAACAGGTATGGTGCTCTGGCTGCTTCGACCGTTTCTATATAGAGAAGTAGAATGCTAGGGACGATTATATGAACAATCTTAGCCGTTGTTATGGAATGAGGTGAATCCTTTTACCCCGATTTACTTGAAAAGGTGATAGAATAATATGAAATCTGAAATTTTCCCATGACAATCAGCTGCTAAAGCCTATTCTAGCTGTACGCACAAGTGCCTTGGTTAAACGAACTCCACTGTGATGTTAATGCGATGGATTTTGTAACTTATAGGGAATTGTAGCAACAGTACTTATTGTAAAGACAGTCCTAGCCACAGCCTAGGATGAAGCGAATGCATTCCTCTGACGTCCTCGACTCCGATCCCACAAGCAAGTAGTAGGACAAACTAGAATCTACTCTGCATCTCAGATACAATTACCGAAAAGTTTGGGTTCATCGTGGGAGACTGCTATCCCAATGTTAGGTATGAAGACTCTTGGCCACTGTAGATAAGGAGTGTTGTAAATGGTTGTAAAAAGACGATTCTTAATGTGGTCGTTAAGGTGCAGTTGTGTAGTGTAGTCAAATAAGCCTGCGTTTCTTAGCAAAGAAGCGGATAAATCATTTTACATATTTCATTTACTAAAATCGTTACAAGTTAGCCAGTCGACACCGTGTGTTTTCGTAACGTATGGAGAGAGTGGAGTACATATTGATAGTCTTGGAAGCTTATCTTATATTCCCAGTTAATGCATGATACGTAGAATTCATTTACTCAACTACTATCCATTCTTGGTTGTCGTATGTGCAGACGAATGTAGGATGCAGAATGAAGTGTCTTCTTAAGTGTAGTAAATTGCTGTTGAATAATTTGACATCCGAATCAAACTGCCTGTTTAAACTACCTTTGGGCGGTACCCGCTCCGAGCGTAGAACAAAAAAATTTCACAAGGGGCTTCTGCAGCTTTGTAACCGAGTTTGAATAGGCAGAGCAGACCAGTTCGGACCACGATAGACTGTCCGCTTTATCGGTCACGCATCTGAACAATCGGAGGTATTTCGGAAGCCACGGCCATTTACAAAGGAGCTACTTTGAAGCCCTTACGTACTCCCTTGGTCGTCACAGAAGCCCGCTTATTTCTTCTCGCAACTGTGGTCTAAGCTGCCGTTGGCAATGCTCCTGGTTTACCATAGCCATTTCGAACTGGGGGCATTAAAATAGAATCCTCTCTTTTGTCTCGTCTCTACTTGCGTTCAGAATACATTTCCGACCTCGAGCCACCTGCAAAGAGCATTTACCATTTCCAAAATTTGGATTTTAGCTTACTCTGCAATCCGGGTATCGAAAGTGCACCCTGGTGGCAAATTGGCACGAGTACGAAATTGCTTAAATACTACTTTGCCGTCCTAGTTCCACCCGCTTATGAGTTTGCAGTTAGCTTATTGGTACTGCACTGATAGTATAGTTTAGTGGTCACCCGTCTGAATAGGACACCACCTTAAATCTACCAAAATTGCTATCTCCATGAGGAAACTGGCGATTAATTGCCACCAAAACACATCATTCTGTTTCCAATCGACCTAAGGTTGTCTCCATAACTATTACTGTGGTAGATCTAGGTTTACGTCTTCATTAACCGTTTCCACTTCCGCATTGAGAACAAACTAGCTGTCTCAGATATGTGTATTTTGATCGCACCATCTCTGTGTGTTTGGTAGGTGCTGCTGCATGATCCACTCTACTCATGGTCGCTCTCACCTGCCCAACTCTGCGCTTTGGAAGCGCGGCGCGCGGAGGTCGCAGGGAGCTCGGCGTTCCCAGGAGGTGGTGGTGGGGGGAGCTCCATTTCTGCCAACAGTAACACTACGGTTGCCTCAGGTTCCATTATCAACCCTTACGGGACTGCATCAAGGAGGCCTCGAGGTGAATCACGTTGCCACGTTTTATAGCGCTTTGATTGGCCTTTGGGCTAAAGCCATTAAGGGCTTCCAGTTAGTATAAAAATTAAACTTCCTTATCATGCATTTCCAATCCATCCTTATTTACGAAATCGGTACATTGCTGAGTAGTTTCAGTTCTTCACTTGAAAACTGGAAAAATTGTGACTCATTGTTTACTTCCTCATCTAAATTTGAATTTACTTAACCAGTGAGGTATGTGATAAAATCGTCCTAATAACAGCCTGAACCCCATAAATTTCAATGAAATCCACATAGTGATGCAGTAGAACGCCTTAATGATGGTCTAAAAGTTATCGGATTTCGCAGAATTCCTTAACTATTCGTGGTGTGTTTTGTTTTGTGATCGCAAAATCGGTGAACCAGTTGATGAGGTGACAAAACATTTATCAGTAAACCTCTACAAGGCACGTTCAACTTCCCAAAATGCCCCCGAGTGATTCAATGTCGTGTTGTCCAAATGCACAGATGTTATTTGGAACTCGGTAAATCCTAGTAAGTCTGTCCCATCTATGAATCGTTTTACTGTTTACGCGATATCGTATGAATGTAGCCCCAGTGAATCAGTTGACAAAACCATGAAGCGTTGTGGTCCACGTTGTGCTGTTTACTGATTCGATAGACCACTAACCGGAGCGATAGGCGCTTTCACAATGGCGCGAAATCAGCAGGCCCTAACAAAATGCGCTCAACTACCTCCACTGTTTCGGAGTAATTATACGCCGTGTAATGTGAGGGTAGGTTCGGTTAGCCAGGGAATATCATGCTAAATTATCCTGGGTAAATCACATCAGAAGGAAGAAGGAAACAAAATTGAAATATTTCAATGACGAAGTTGTGACCTAGTGATGTGAATGACAAGGCGCACTTAGTTCTCTCTGCACCTTGAGTTAGGTCGTTGTTATGCGAATAGGGATCTAGAAAATTGGATCATAGAGCTAAAAACCGTGTAATGTATGTTTCCAAGTGTGTAGGCTTCCGGCGAGTGTTCTTGGTTCTCCGTGGTGCATTAGATTAAGCCTAAAGTATTGTGTGGACGCAGAAATACTTAATTGTTCACTGCAGGACTAGAAAACTCGGAATTGGTAAGCCTTACCATACCCACTGCTGAGGTCTCAGCGAAAAATGGAATGTCACAAACCAAGGTTTTCATTGTTTTAGCATGGAATTGTCATTGATCAAAAACTGCATTCATTGTCAGATGACAAACATCTTACGTTTATCCTGGTGTTCTAAACTCAACCAATATGTTTACTCCAATAATTTGTGCAAGAAGTTACTATGAACTGATAAGGAAAGCATACACATCCCTTAATTGTACAAATGCAGATTCAATAAACCAACTGGCAGAGCGGGTACTGCTAACGGTGCAAGATAAGTTAGCTGGTCGCGTGGGCGGCATTGGGAGCAGCGGACTGACCGCAGGAACCGCGGCAGAGGGCGCTCTTGGCACACTTGGCCCCGCTGGACACGTCGCCCTCCTCGTGCGCGCTGCCACCGATCCACAGAATCTTGGACGCATGTATTTCGGGTGGCAGGCTTACCTCTGAGTACCTGATCCTTTATTCTCGATCGCCTTTCACAGTCTCCTCGTGCTCCTGGTGAACGACTCTACTTTCTCAGCTCTACCCTTCACCCACCTCTCCAATCCTCCTTCCAAATATTTTTCTACAAAATTTAGTGTTTATTACACCAGAGCCTTCCTACCTGCTTGCATTTGCTGTTGAGGCATAGAAGACAAGTGTGAAGCCCGGAGAACTGTGTTTAAATGTGTACTGGAAATGGAACTAAACTGAACAATGGTAAAACTTTCCTCGATATAAAATACGTCCTGTATTGTATACTCTTCATCCAGCTTCCAACTGGATACCTGTGGGGATGGAGTTGCTTGACAGCGGCACGCCTATGTAAAAATCAGCAAGGAGCCGGGAACCATATGAAGCGCGGATTAATGCTTCACAACCTTAACGCCTAAGACCTGACGAACAAAATCAACCGACTAGTTTTATTGACTTCCATTTCCTATAATCTGTTAAGCATCCAGCGAGTCAGATATGAGCAACACTTGACGTTGATATATAGGCCACTGGGACCCAAAGAAAGTCTACATTGCACCTCCTATGGACTCTTCTCTTCTACTTTACTCCCTTATAACTTCAAGAGCCCTTAAGTGCTTGCGCATCCTGCTTGAAGGAAGCATCCAGTACCAAGGAACGTGCAAGAATGGACATGACGCCTTTTATCGACGCAGTATTTCTATACACAATCAAATGGTAATGAGAAATAACTTGCCAGTGGAACACCTGCAAATTAGTAACAAAGATTGCATTTAAATTAAGGGTTTTGAGTTAAGCGACCCAAACGCAAACATTTGACTTATGTCTGCAGCTAACTGAGACGGAACTCCAAAGCATCACTAAAGACTCCTCGCACATCACTGTCAAATGATAGCATTGCATGCAACAGAAATTCCTACGTTCACTAAAACATTGCATATAGGCGTAAATTAGTCACAAGGAAACTCAGGCAATTCGGCAGTCAAGAAAAAAAAGTAATTCACACGAGGCAGATGTGAGGAGGGATAGGAGCAAAGCTACCGGCCCCGCCGCTTTGTGATCCTCGAGTACACGTGAAGAATGTTGATGAAGTCTGAGGAATTCATACTTTTATGACTCGGCCATTTTCTGAAAGTAAACCGCACGCTGATTTGTAGTGGGAAATTCAAAAGTCCGACAAGCAGAACTACTAAGCGCTCCCTATGGCAAGCCTACAGTTGAAGGTAGGTAAGGACTGATACTATGAATTGAAAGCATTACAAACCTGGTGCCAATAAAGTGAAAGTGAATATCCAAACATCCAAGAGCATTTGCGATTAAGCACACGATGAGCAAGAAGAGAGCCAAACAGGAACTTACAGAATCTCAGTCTCTCTGCTATGCCAGGGCAAAAGACCGACCAGCGAAGGCGGACCAAACAGCACGGTAAGTTCAATTGGTGGTATCGGACAAATGCCTTTTAAGTAAAATATTTAAAGTGATACTCTACCGTAAAGCATCTTGTCAATAGTATTTGGGGTAACTGAAGCCAATGAAGATGAAGAGAGATACTTTGCTGCGGACGATACTAAATTATGTCCAGTACTGAAGTCCATAAAATGAACACATGAGGATAGACCCTTGGAATAAACTAAAGATAAAGCATTCTGAAAAAAATACCTGTTAAGCTTTTTACATCACTGGAGCACTTTGTTTCGGAACAATCAACGTCATCAAATTTCCGCAAATAGGAGCACGTTAGCATAAAAACGGAAGAATTCGAAACTGCGCATAAAACGACTACGTAAATGACCTACGGGATTTTGCTGAAACGGAAATATCTCCGACTTGAAGATTTATACATATCAGAATTAATTGACATAAAGTAGGAATGGATAGGTCATCTTCGTATATCACAAACGCAATATGATCCAAATTCTGAATGGGCTTATCCACATACAAAAACGAAGAAGCCGTAGAATTTAAGCCACCATTCCAGTAGCGATTAAAAACGTGTTTGATGTCGAAAAAGCCAGCAAACAGCCATGTGACAGATGCATACAAAATCAAAGCCAGTGAATGCAGCAAGCGTAGCAGGACGACCTTCAGATCCATTTTGGAATGCACACATAGGCCTGTACATAAATGCACTGTCAAAGGATAATGGCTAAATAAGGAAGCTCTAGTTGGTATTTTTCCAAGTCTCTTAAGACTTGAACGATGTCTGACGGGATTATCTATGTCGACAAGGAGAGGGACTTGCAATTTGCATCGTGACGGGCTGAGAGACTACATGAAAAGACGGAAAACCACATGAATAATGTGGTTTATTATCCGCAGCAAATGAAAAGCACTCTTCGCAACGTACGTAACTCTCTGCAACCTTGGACCGTTACTTTGCCACCCAATACTTTTTGTCGCCAACGACATGGTTAGACGTCTGCTTTGGCCATTGAGATATAACTAATCGCCACAGTAGTGCATCACTTCGATTTTATCAAGCCTATGTAATCCGCTGCAATAGAAGTGTATTATATGGCTTCGTACTGCTCAAGGATGCCAAAGAGCTTTTAACCGGGACATGATTCACTACGTCTTTTCAAAGTTAATGTATGACATCTATTCCAATCTGGCGCCTTAGCCTCTTCCTCAACTCTCAAAAGACAGCAGAAAGTGTTAGCCAAGTAAACAGGACCGGTAATCCTTCTATCTCACTTAGGTTCTCTGCAAGCCAAAAACGAAAACGCTACGCAAAACAATTTGCCAATACATGTTTCAAAGCTACCAACCTATATTCGTGAATAAAAGGCCGTGTCATTAAGGGGAAAATGTCAACTGCAAACAGAGGAAAGCCGAATTAATGCGTACTTGGTAACACTTATTGAATCATTGAATCATTGGCTTGCAATGATTATCACTTTTAATATTTTTAGGTTGGAATATCTGATGCAGTAAGTGACACCTCTTGGGCGCGACTAGGAAGTCAGTTGTGCAGCAACAGTTTTGTGTCGTAAAACTGGTGTTATCTCTGATGCAATTTTGTGACAGTCAAATCTTCTGGTACAAAGCTTACTTTATTTTATAAAATGTTGATTGGCTGACTGAAGGACTATTGTGAAGGCAGCAGTGTCTCAACGAGCCTACACACTTTCTGGCCGTGATGTCTAGGCGTCTGGATGGGCGTCTCTTTTTCGGCTGTGGCCCTTGTAGACCCAAATGGGTAAAAGTTGTTGATAACATTTACACCGGCAATAGCTCGGTAATATGCCGTCTTTACGTAATCTTGAGGATTTTCAAGGAAGGAATCGACAAATTAGTATGTCATTGTGCAAGAAAACCTGATAAGTTGGATAATATTGCAAAATATCTGCACAAGCGGCTACTTTCCGACCTTCACCATCGCAATTATGCGTACTTTCGTGTTTTTTAAAAAATTTTTAGAAATGTTAACATAACCATGGAAGCCATCAGCGCCTTAGTTAATACCTGCTATCGTCTTAAGCTTAATCTTTTTGACTCCAGTTTCCTAAAAATGGTCCTATTACTGCTGGAACAGGACTTACCAGAACTCCAGTTGCTTGGCACTAAATCAGCAAGTCAATTAAGATACTTATGGTGCCGTAGTTTTTAGGATTTTCACAAATAGAGGAAGATGCCCCTAGTTATTATCGTGAATATGATGATTTAGTGGATCATTTCACCAGAATGGCATACTCAAAGCTACCAAATGAAGTGGAAAGAAAGAAGTAACGAGAACAATGATAAATAGTACTTTTTAGAGTTCGTATGGCAGGGATAAAGGGGCTTCAGGGCGTTGTTAGGAAAACTGCCAGGGGTCAACTGCGAATGAATGCCTTACAGAGCATGGAGAAGATTATTCCAGCACTTCTTTTCAATATTCATGAGAAGTATGTCAACTACCGTGGTTTTCTTAACCGCTTTGCTAAGTGTTAAGTTAGCGTTTTTGTATTTGAAATAAAACCTATTTAATTTTAGACCACCAAATGATAATGAGGCGGATGAATCTGAACCTGGTTGCCAAGCCGTATTCGTGTTCAAAGATGTAGTGTGCCGCGCTTCTTTCACAAACCTCATCCCTGTTGTTTCTGCTATGATTACGCAAGTTATTTCGTTCCTTCACTTGGATATCTTGTTTTTCAAAATGAGTGCACTCATACATTAATTTTATCGAAATGCTATATAATTTCATTCTTAAGCGATGCGCTTGTATAACAGTTTGACATTACCCTTACTCAGATTCATTTTTTGTTTAGACATTTTGATAACCATAGACTCTGGACTCCCAGTGATTTCCCTCTTCTAGTTTTCGGATACTTATTGGATTCTATTAAGGTACTTTTAAATAATTTAGTGCGGACGACGTTCTGGCCGCTCTCTTGTTGCTTCATGTTATATTCCCTTTATTTTCTTCAATTTAGAATATGCAAGTCGCCCACAATCTTGTAAAGGAACTCATCAAATATCTGCGTAAAAGTGATACAAGGCTGACTACTCTCCAGCGAATTTCCGTTGTGATGGTAAGCCATCATCCATTTCTTGAAACTTGTATAATCCTGTGCGGTTTTTTTACAATCTCAAAGGGATATCGAGTAAAGTAATTTCAGTGCATATGCTTTAATTCTGTTGTGTGTGCAGTCTCATATAGTTGCCCTTTCAAATTAATATAGTTGAGGAACCTAATTATTTTATTACCGTACAGTGTATTTGATTTACTTTTATATGGCTATTTTATTTTGCAGCTTATTTATACTATTAAATTCACTTTTTTCGCTAGTAATAATTCGTTTCCTCGGATTGTTTTACTTTGACATTGACTTAGTATTCTATCTAATGACATATTTTGGATCAAAATTAACGGACTGGAGTCATCACCTTCTGAAACTTTGCAGATGTTATGTGGAATAATGTGCGATCCGTATGAGGGAATTGGGTTAAATTCTATTTCCTTGGCGTTTTAATTTGACCGCCCTTCCATTCCCTCTTTACGCGATCAATAAGTTTCACTAAATTTGCACGTGCCTACAGCTTATCCAAAGTGAAAAGTAGGATCATGGGAGCGGGACAATCTAATCATAAACTTCATCGGCCATCGCTTTACAGCAGTCGGTTCAATCGCGGCAATCCGCGGCGCATATTCTCTCACAAAGCCCTTCTCGGTAGCGATGGCCACGCACTTGGTGTAGTCGGTGTGGGGGATTTGGAGTCCAGTAACCCGCCAAGCAGCTTTGAAAGCGAGAGTGCAAGCGTCTCCCTATCCCGTTCTTTTACTGTCGCGGGCTCGGCCTCTTCGTCTCCCACTCCACCCCTTGAAACAGTGATGATGTTGTTGGGGGAATCGAAACCACCTCGAGAAAAGGAGGGTAGCAAGAAGGGGAAACCGGTTTCTTGTGGTGATGAGGCTATTGGTGAGCGTCAGCACCATCATCCGCAGCCTAGAAAGCGGGCCCCTCTGGGATTCTCAATAATGCCCACGGGAGGCGTGGCTCTGACAGTCTACATTAAGACCCCCTTGCAACAGGAGGGAGCAGAGGACTGGAGGGTCTTTGGCAAGAAGGCGGAACGATACTTGACAGGTCTAGAGCGGCAGTACAATTGCAATATAATGTTGTTTGATAGGCAATCCTGGTTTAGAGGCGTGCCCATTCGCAAGCTGAGGATTGTGGGCACTAACTGTCAGGATGTGCTGAAGTGCAAGTGCGGACTACCGGCTTTCATTTCCGAGAATTTGATTACTTCGGAGGATAACTATGTAGACACGCTAGGTTACCAGTTTCATGTGCGATAAAATCGAAATGAAACTCGTTTATTGTAAATAAGTGAAACGAATAAATGAGTAAACATAAGAAAGGTGGCAATGCCGGACTTATTAATAACTGTGGAGTGGAAGAAGCGGGAATTCTCAATTCTTTTTTGACCTAGGGCTCTAATCATTGGGGACCTTTTTTGTTGTTTTTAGGTTATCGATAAGTCAGTCATCACTCTTGCCAAAGGTGCCATTGGTCCTGATGTCTTTCACAATTTTAAAGCTCTGCTCCAGGTAGTAACTTTTCTCCTAATTTTTTCAAAAAGTGTTTTCCTACAGGCATTCCATTAGCCTACTAAAAATATTTTGCATTGTCTACCAACTGCTTAAAATAATTATCCAAAGCAAAACTGATTGGTATCTATGTTTGACTTCTTAACCTTTCTGAATTCACTGAAAGAAGTCTGAAGCGGCAAACTTTTTATATGGCTTAAAACAGGTGCTGGTAGCTTCTGAACTGGCACGCCAGTTCACATATGCGATATAAAACTTCCTGTGGCAGATTAAGCAATCCTATCCGATGGCTAGCAGAAAAGGTAGTTTCGTTGATGCCTTGGGACCAACCGAACGTCCCTTCCCATTATCACTTGGTTCCCATGTGAAAGTGGAAGCTCTCTTCTATTCATCTTTTCGACCATTTGCAAACTTAGCTTATGGTGAAGTCTTCACGTATTGAAATAGATACTTTGTTTCGCTAAAGTACCTGTATGGATCTACTCACCACCAAATGCTGACCTTGATCATGAAGCACGGGTATCGGTCACTATTCCTACTATTTCTCGGGTTTTATTGTAAGGGGTGCATGCTTAAACTTCATTTTCCTATGCGTATCCTGTTTTCTATTGAAATTAATAGTCGAAGTTGATTTAGAATTGGAATTCATTTCATCCCCTATATAATCGTCCTTAAGTGGCTTCAAGCTGTCTGTGTGGTGGAGTCCGCATAGGAATGTTAAGCGCGCGTGCAGAACCATTGGCAAAATAGATACTGTTAATTACCACAGCTTATTCACTATCGACGGCAGATTCCCCAATCGGATCGGAAATCTTTTATGCGTTTGAAGCTGAAAACGGCACATTTGAAGGAGTATAAACTGGGTTTTACTTCTGCAAACGGTCTTCGGCTGCTATCTTTGCACATTTAACCGATGCTTGTAAAGCAGCTCTGACATAAAAAGATTTTTTATTGCTATAGATTTCATCATGAAATAGTCTACTTCACTTAGTCATCGGCACTTGAGGCTATTATGACACCCACTGTGTTCTAGCATTTCCAAGTCACCGTTTTTACAAAAGGATTTATCTCTCGTGCAATCAAGCTGAATTGACTGCTCACGGGAACAACAGCTGTTAGCTGGTACTCATTGCCACTACGATAGTTGCGCTTAGGCGTACGATCGTCTGAAAAGTTTACATCATTATTACTACAACTGCTGAGCATTTAATCTTCACATCACCGTGCTGTGCTTAATGTCGTTAGGTGTTCACTGGTTCGGACTTCACGTCTCCCCTCACCCTCGACCATCTTGGCTGAAGAAGTACGTCGGCTAAATGTAAAAGGAAACACTTGTCACTGGCTACTGCCTGAAGGCAGCCATGTTGATGTCCCTTCCCGTTTGTGCAAGATTAAAGGATCATTTTGACTCTGACATCCCTTCTCTACCACTTTGTCAATTCCTTTTCCAAATTTTAAGTGTGCCTCTGTGTACTGACAGCCGCAATTCACCTGCTATCTAGTTTTACCCAGAATTAGCCTTTCATCCCATCAAGACAGCTTGTGAAGCAATACTTGTATCACCTCTAGATCCTGAGGTCCAGCATTGAAAAAACCTCGAAGGGTGTCGGGGCCGATGAGCAGCGTTTCCATGATGCAATCATGAACACGATAGCCGAGTTTGCCAAAAACCTCCCGGATGCTCAAAAGATTGAGATCCTCAAGTTCATCCTCAACTTCGATCCTCTTCCAAGGTAAGTGCAATGACTCAGCTGAGCTGGATGAAAAGTTTGCATCTATCCATCCTTCTGTCTTGTCTTCCTCCGTACTCTCAGTGGACGGTCAAACAGCAAGGACTACTCGAAACCGATGGTGAAAGTGTTGGTGAAGACTATGCTCACAGTGGCGACGCAATACCAAACAGTGGCCATTTCGAATGCCATCGATTCGGACTTTTTGCGCCTTTTGCTTCACGGAGTGGCACTTGACCCTGATGCCTCCATTCGGGTTTACGTACAGAAGATTCTCCACGCTCTTATTGACCGACACAACAATGCTTCCAAACTCCTCAAAGTCAGGTTAGCAGTGACCGGCTTGGGCTACTAGATCTTTAAATTAATGGTTCCGACCCCAATGCATCGCCAATAGCAAATTTTGCCATCTTGAAAGCAATCTTTCACTAAGCAGATGAATAACCCTGATAAGTGAGAATTGGATTATAGAGTCCCTTCGAATTAAGAATTAGACGCCTGAAAAGTTGGTAGGGCAACTAATCGGTAAGGGTTTTAATGGGTGAATTCGATTACCTATTTTTGGTAGTTGGAGTGACCTTTTCACGCAGAATAGGGTCACTTGAATGGCGAAACTAAATGTTCTCCTTTTAGAAAGTGGTCATTTGGGCCGGTAGATGAGACGGTCATTTGATGAATGCAGGCAATAGCGGAATTTCCATGTCTATCCTCTATAGTTTGGGTGGTGTTGGTTGCCTTACTAATTACAACGCAGTTTCACCGGTCACATGTTCATACTGTTGGTGGAGGGTTACCAATGGTGGAGATGAAGTGATGAGATCATGAAGGGAAAATGGCATTTCACCACTTGATTAGAGTTGAATGCCTAAAATTGTGGATGTAATAGTCAGTTGCTCCAAGGTCTAGTAAGTAGTTATTTTGCATGATTGTGTTGACATCGAACCACTTTAATGATAAGGTCATTGTCTGCGCATCCATTTTGCAACGGCTCTGCATCATGTTATTTATCCAAGATCTGTCCTGCGTATCTATTTCTAGTCACCCACTGTTCCTAGCCCAACAGCCAAGCTTTTATAATAAAATAAAACACAAAGACAGTAAAAGCTAAATGCGTAGTAGAAGGAAGTAATAATACGCCACTGATCTCTATTGCTTTGTTCGAGAACATTTGCTTTGTTTTCCTGGTCATGATATTGCTGATATTTCCCCTCTCCTTGCAGAATCTACCCCGCTGAGGAGGTCACAAATGTCTACACGCGAGAGAAGCCGTCTCGACAGGATATCTTATTCATGAAAAAGGTGATAACTGTTTAACGGACATACAAAATAAGTTTTAGTTACCTAACTTTTCACGAACATTTGTTACTCTGACGGAAACCCTTGGCTGGTACCTGTTCCCTTCTAGAGCCTTAGAATTGTTGGTCTTACTGCTGTTATTTCTTGCACATTAACACAATGCTTTTTTATTTGAAGGGAAGTTGTCTTAGGTCTTTCATCGCATTTACTATTACTGTTTTTTTCCTGCAGACTGGCTATCTGCTAACAGAAAATATATTCCATCAGATGTTGGATCCCAGCAACAAGGTTGACAACCTTGAGCACCTGATGTGCACCATTGGCCTAGTGGCACTGGAGATGGGTGCTGAAGAGGCAGGTTTTCTCTTCCTGTAGACCAAAGCTTATTCCGCTTATGTTACTGGTCTTGCTTCAGCGTCTATTTATCAATTTTGACTTCATGGTGCAAATCAGTGTCGATGCTTTTATCCCTACTGTTAAATTTACTTTTGCGACGAGAATCTGGTTAAGGTCTGGCGATACTCATTCCATTCTCACATTCCTTTATGCATTTATTTGAGGATTCATGCGTTTTTAATGCTCTAAATACTCAAATGTTCAAAAGACCGCCTTTCGCGGGGGACTGAAGGCTTCCAATCAGTGGTGAGGTGTTGCTTGATTAAGTAGCACAGTTTCTCTCCGCAGGTTCTCGTGGAATTGCTGCGTTTAGTATTGGCAGTACAGCAAAAGACCATAGAATCGAATGGGAGTCTTCCTTTGCCACACCTCTGCGCTATCCATGCTGTGCTTGCCACTGTGATGTCGATCCTTGTCCCCATTTCGTCTCTTAGGGAATCTCTGCTATCGCATGTACAAAGTGTAAGTTATTTTATCCTCTTGCCATTTAAATGCAATCACTATTGCTCTGGCATGTCTAACTTCACATCAGTTCCTTTGATTTAAAGTCGACTCCGTCAGTGCAAGGTATTGTTGCAAAAAATGCATTCCATTAGCTTTTGTCACTGCTTCCGTTGTCGGCATCACATGGTGGCAGGACACGATTGTGTTTTCCCATGCCTGTTCTGCACGGGGCTACTTCCCTCTGCTTATCCAGCGCTCGTGTGTGATAATTTTTGGTGCTTACACTAGGCAACTTTGATAAATGTTGATTTATCACGCGATGTCACTGAGACGACCTCCCAAAAACCTCCGAGATTATGCCTTCCGAAATGGTGTTTGTAAACTTCGAAATCCATATTTTGGTTAGTTTTAGAAGGTAAATTGATCGATTTTGATTTTTAATACAGCTCAACAGTTTTCAAAAGGAATATTTCGACATTAGAAGAGTTTCAGTGCTGACGGATAACTTTCACCGCCAGCGTCACATGTATACCACATGTCCTTTGCCGTCTTATGGTAATTGGTTGGAGTAAAGCGTGACAAAAGTAAATGTGGGACCTTTCTGATCTAAGGATAATCACACCTATTTTTTTCAGCAAAACGGCTTTAAGAAAAACCTCTCTTGCATTCCGGTTGCAATTGCGTTAATCGGTTTGGTGACTCCGTTTATTCATTTGCGAGGGTGGCAGCATGCACAGTTTGTCATTCTCATTCGTCACGATGCGTTGTGGCCCGAGTCTTCTGCCGAGTTGCAATTGACCGTGCAAATGGACAAGATTTACTACTGACTTGCAGAAATTTTGCGAAGCTGTAGGATCTGAAGACCCCATGCAGTTAAATGTGCATTAAAACAAGCATCAACTAACCACGCTGGTGTTCGGTTACCAGACAGTCAATGCTGTAAATATATCAACTTGGAATTTTAGCGTCCAAGACTCGTGCAAGGAAAACTGAGTGATATTCTTGTAACGAATTGCATTCAAAAGAGTTATTTGAAAGTACCATGTTTCACGGCAAGTGTGTTTCGCACGCCACCTACATTTCCCTAGTCGTGTAAGGCAGATTCACCTTAGTTATGCGCCACCTCTACTTAGTTGACTGCTTTCATTGTGGAGGATTACCAATTTTTGTACCTTTCCCATTGCTCAGTCCAGTTTCTAGTTCATTCATTTCAAATCCTACTTTAACAAGGACGAAATAAGCAGTTTATTAGACATTCCTTTGAATCTTACTACGAGATGATGAGTTTTGAAGAAAACTCTTTTCAGAATGTCAATGCGATTAACTTAAAAGTGTCTCCGAAAATGCGTTCGGTCGTAGCGTTCAAATTATCTTGGAACACCTAATAAGGTGAAGTCTATGGACAATTGTCATGATTTCACCACTCGTGAGCTTTAATTGTCCTATCTGAAGCATCACGAGGTAATTTAAACGCGTCGCATCTCTTTCTTCAGCACACGTGATATCGACTAAGCGATTACTGTCAGCTTAGAGAATGGGGAATACACGTAGAGCGACCGTCGTCTATGGCTAATTAAACGTATTCCTTTTATCCTTCAGGTTATAAAAGCTCGTCGGGAAAGAGCGTCTTACCTCCTTCCGGACGTCGCTTTCAATCGAAAAAATACACAGGAAACGTAGGTCATTCCTTTTTTACAGTCTTCTCCCAAATCAATTTTCCTTCGTTATTTCATCACACCACCTTGTGCTCATTTTCATACTCTCTATCTCGACTCTTGTGGGTAGGAAAGTAGCTTCCGCAGGGGCTGACTTCTCAATACGCTGAGTTATCCTAGGTCACTGTGTACGTTAACTTTTTTTGAAAATCGCGAATTTTTGCCATTGGTTGCATTCACAGATGCTAGAAAATGTTCATCTCTTGTACAATGCTGTCAAATGATAGGTTATATGCCAGTTATCCTATTACCAGGTGATCCATTCCTTAATACCCATGGCAGTTACCGTTGAGAATGTGAGGTGGGAACGTAGCCACCATGAATAGCATCGTCACCAACATACAGACGCACTGCTGGCCGTCTTCGCAGCATGTACATGTTTGACTGCGGTTGAGTGCCCTATTGCAGCATAAACAGTTTCACGTCTTACGTAGATGTCCATAGATTCGCATTTCGCACTTTCAACGGCAAGACACTCCGTTTATCATCTCATGTACCAGCAGTGCTCCTTACTACCCTAAATGACGGTGTCTGATTGGCCTGTTCCATGCAATGTGCGCCGACTCCGATTGTAGGAGATCGCACGTCCTTTGCTGCCATGTGTTGTATTGCGCCGATGTTATGATCTTTAGTGTGACTAACAGTCCCAGTTTGACTTGAACTCTCCTTGTACACCTCATTAGATCTTCTTCGGTAATCATTCAAAATATTGAGGTTTGTGAAACAGAATTTTGTGGCTTTCCTGCCCATGATCTGAGCCACTTCACGTGAACACGTCTTTGCGTGCGATACTTCAATTGCGGTGTTTGTATTCAGCCTTGGGTTTCACATCACACTCCTCCTATTGTTCGCTGTGGTTGCTCTCGGTTGCCATACCGCTCCTCCATCAAATTCAACCACGAACCTTTCGTATTGCTTTCATTGCCTCTCGCTGAGCATTTTATGCCTGTAGTGTCGTGAAATTTTATTAACACTGCGTTACATCATATTAGGAGCCCCAATTTTCGTTACAGATGGTAAGTTGAGTAAAGGCAGTTGAGCGCATCCTATATCACAACTCTTGTGCTGCCTGATTACGTCGCCCTCCGTCACTCGGTGTCACTAGCGCTGCTTTGATTCGAGCGCGAGTACCAATGTACGCGAAATCTTTGTGCCACTCACTGCTTGGCACTAGTGTTTATGCTCTTAAGTAAAGATGTGATTTCAATTATTCTGAATCGAAAAAATCTACTTTGACTATTAGAGGGTCGCTTATACTTCTAGCTTTCTCATTGCCAGCTTCATGGGCTGGGTTGATGTTGGGATTTATGAGTTCATTCGGAGTGGCCATATTGTCAATCATTGGTGTTATTTGTTATGGTTTCTGTCATTTGATGGTACTGAAAGGCAATAATAACACAACTCTTCTGGTGTACTGATCAAAGCAACTCTCCCACTTATAGTATTGGAGGCTATGTAAATTCAGCTCTACTTTCTCACATAAGTGCCATATGACTTCATTTCCTGAGTGAAATTTTTGCATTATGGTAGCAAAATCAGTTTCACCCACTTTCCTTCCTTCTACTACTCAAGATCACTTCAGCAAGTGAATTTTGTTAAGCCTCCACAGGAGCGAATTTGTTTACTCGAAATTGCGATTTAATTTGCTTACTGTACCGCTTTTGAATTCGCATTCACTGTTTCCTTCGTAATTGTAACCGTGGTTGCTTTCTCCAGAAGAATTTCTCGTTGCTAGTGACTACAGGTCAAATAAACAACTTCCTACTTTACCATTTTAGGTGCTAGGTAAGTTTACCGAGTTTTATTTATCAAAAGTACGTACTCATTCAGTGGGGGACTTTACGAATTTGCCGTTTTAAAGTTGATATATGCAGACGTTTTCCACGTTCCACATCATGATGGATTGCTTCCTCTTTTAGCGGCGCCAGAGATTACGTGAACGAGGCATGATTTGTTATTTCAAACCGTGTTTATTCAATCACTGGTGCTTTGTGTGAACTTCTTGTTGTAGAAGGTATCTTCCTCCTTAATTTTAAGGCAAAATTCCCTTTTGATGATCAAAATTTTGACTTTATTCGATATATGGGAGTAGTCTGCTAGACTTCTTAATAAGGGGATCATCAAAAAACATAATTGTGTCGCTTAGGCGGCAAAAGTTGGAAATGGGTTTTAATCATCATCTGCAATTTACTTAACTTGTCACTGTATCATCTCCTTTTAGCAACCCTCTTCTCTGAATCACTAGAAAGCCACGTTTGATTCTTGTTTGTCACTGTGTTGATGTATGCGTGATCACTCGTATCTATAATGTCTCAAAGCATAACATTCTTCATTAAATGTTTCAGAGATTGTTTTTTCGTCTGTCAAACTGACAGTCTACATGTGTGATTCAAGTAAATCGCCTCGTGTTTCGTTGTGTCAGAAGCTATGAAAATCCAGCATACTTTTTTAAATAAGGTGCTCGAAGCGTTATCCCAATCCAATGCACTACTGTAGGCTCCCGGGACTTCTCTGAAGAAGAAAGCCATAATACTCAGGTAGAATATGTTGCTCAGAGGCCAGGCCAACTGGTGGGGAATCAATGGCGAAGCCCCCAAGTGGCCCGTTACCGAAACCGAGAGTTAAACAAACAGTGTTCAGCGGTGTTCTGTGACTCCTCGCCGTAAAACCGAATTTTCGTTTTACAGACTAGGTTTTGCCTCGTCGTATAATTGAATGGGAATTTCATAGTAGCTCTGAGGCTTTTTTATGCGAACAATTTTACGCTTATGTTTCTTAATTTGACATAATTGGATGTTAGTGATAAGACAAAGTGACCTCAATTATTTTTTTTTCTCCTGGAAGTTTATCGGTCCGCATTTCGGCAGCCATAGTTTGTTTTTTTTTTCTTTGTTTGGGAATGCATTTTAGTCACCTGCTTCTGTGTTGGTCATGGTTTCGCCCACTTCGATCAGTGGTGTTGTTCAGCAATAAATTTAGGAGTTACATCTTTTTTCTGTCGAAATCTTGTTCGGTGAAGCACTGGAAGGTCACACCAGATCCAAGTTTGCCATTGTGTTGTTGGATACATTGGTGAACGTTATGCCGTTCTTAAATCAATTTTAGCTGCTGAGTTAGCTACCCGTTCAACCATTCAAATTGACTTTTCAACCGCATTAATTGCGTTGTCTCATGTTCAGACACCCTGTTAACTGTAAAAGCTCTAGTACTCTAAGCTCTGATAGTAGCTTTAACCGTGCAGTGAGTGACACCTCTCCCGGTAGTATTTTACAGGACAGTACCTAATCTTTTCCATTTCATGCTCTCCCATAGGTATCCAGCACAATTAGTGATTTCTGAGGACATGCTTTTCTGCCGGGAGGCAGCACATTCCGCCCTGCAGCAAGCCGGCCTAGACCCCTCTAATTTAGACGTGCCCTACCAGCCCTTCGACCCACTCAAAGCTCTTCAATCCCTCCGCGTTGCCATGCTTGGTAGCTCTGCAGCGATGACGGCGGCGGGAGGTGGAGGCACCGGCTCCGTCACCACACCTGGTGGTTGCGCTAGCGGAGCCTCCGAATACGGCTCTACGAATCGATTCAGTGGGTGGAGCACTCTTCCTGGCTCTTCGAACCGTGGAGCCGGTCCTGGAGACACATTCCGAAATGGGACTCAGTGTATGCGATATATCTTGTTGAATGCTTGATGTCGGCATTATCGCTTCTCGGTTCGTAGCGTTTAACCTGGTTTGATTGATGTTGAACTTCTCAACTTCTTTCTGGTTCTATCCATCCATACGCCGCCGTATTGGAAAATGAATCATGCCGGTGGTTTCTTTCATGCATTACTTGGTGGTCCGTACTTACCTCAATCAATTCATGCGATCGTTCTCCAGTCAATGAAGGTAAATCTCTGGGAGCTGTTCTGTCGACGTTGAATTTGATTGTAAATTGACTTGCCTGAATACGCGTTTCGCCTCTGTTCCAACGCTATATATTCGAATCTAATGATTGGTTGGAACTTAGTTTATTTGGGATGTCGCTGACTACAGCAATTTTTGAGTTATTGCGGTTGCCTTATTTTATTTACGGCACCCTCATTTCCGTTCTAGTTGTTGAAAATTAATCATATTACCCTTCCCCTCGGCTCTATAGTCTCGGAATCTGTTGTGAAACTTACAAAAATCCATTGCATTATTTTAACCTTATTTTCATTATGGTTCCTGACTTTGCCTTTCACAGATCTTGCCAACTTAATGCTGTGCTTTTTGAACGTTTGTTTCTAGCTCTCATCCTGATGCCTTGCAATTTGTGGTTTGGTCGGTTTTCCTTCGTCTCTACGGTTTGTGGTTTTTTTTCGCTTGGTTCGGGACATTAATAGTGCTTTTTTGCGGTACTACCTCACTTATCAACATTTTAAAAACAAGGTTTGCGACAGGATTCTCAGCCGGTGTTGTTTTATTCGAAATGCCGTTTGATTTCATCGTGTTTGGATTTAAAATTAACTTTAGGACGGCTGTTTTACTGACATTTTGACATGATCATGAGCAGCATTGCCATATTTTACTGAGTCTAATGACATATTTTCCGCTCGGAATTTCCATCTCCACTCCATCTTACTCTCTCCTCGGTTATTTGTGTCCGTCCAATGATTTGCTGATTTTGATGCTTTAAGGATATGATCACTAGTTGAACATTTAAGCTCTCTGTAGATCCTCAGATCTATGGCGTTCTCTTCAACGGCCTACAGTCTTGTATGGCCCATCCTCTTATATATCTCTTCTCCGATATTTTGCCAGTTTTCAGGTATAATCTTCGTTGTGATGCTTTATTTGACGATAGGCGTTATCAGTGCCAAAACTTTTGTGTTAAATGTCCGTCCTGGGTATAAGCAGAGTGTTTCCTTGAACCAAAATCGGTTTTGACCATAAACTTCCATAAATGCCTGTATTTATTTGCTCTGCTTTCAACCATTCGCAAATGCTTTAGGTTAGCACCCCATCCAAAGCAGCACTCTTCCCCAGGATCTAAAGTTATACAAATTTGGGACCTTCCAGATGTAGGGGAAGTTGTGACTAATGGCTTCATAGTTGTGCTGCAAGCAAGCGAGAAATCGCTTAGCGCTCTGCTACTTGAAGGAGAATAAATTATGGACTTGAGGTCGTGCAAAATCATGTGATTCGGTGTTGATTCAAAGTTGTGGCTTAGGCGATTTGTTTTTGCTCCATCTTTCGTTGCGTCCTGTTCGAGGAATAATTGACCTTGTCATCGCATTAAACCCTTTTCCTACATATCACACACCCCATTTTTGTGGTCGTCAACCTCCACAGTGTTGACCAAATTAGCATGCCTGCGTGTCTTTGTATGTTAACGTTTCTTGTTCCTACTCAACGATCATTGTGCAGCTCTGCGACGTCTCCCACGATTTACTGGTACGTGTTGGTTGGTTTCGTTTATCAAATCAAACCTTTGCAGAAATTTGGTTTAATGATACCTTTTGGAGTGGTGCATTAAATTTAATTGTAATTTAACTATTAGTGGAATTTCCAAATACTTAGGTCTTTTTCGTTTTCTTTTAATAGCATATCTGTTGTCTTTCATTTGTTCTAACGTTTAATCGGGATTCTTGAAAAAGAGTATCTGTGCTCTCCTTTCAGTGATATTCATATTCATATCTCTATTTCAGTTGCTGTCCTCTCATCTGATCTAAATTCTTCCCCTTATTTAAAACAAAACTGCTGGTCTTGTTTCACCATCTCGTTCTTTCCTCGTCTTTAGATTTCGTTTATTTTCGCCCAGCTCACTGATAGCTTCTTTTGATTCTTGCCAATTTTAAGATGTTTTTTCGTCTTTGAAACCGCGGTTTTGAGTCTTCGTTTTTCAACTTCGGTTCCCGTTTGTTCGCCGAGTTATTTTTTTGTTAAAAGAGTTGGTTTAGTCTGGCAAGTCTAGATCCAACGTGCTTTCATCAACCTCCTAGAGGTTCGGCCTTCGCGGCATCAATCAGAGTCACAAAGGCGCTTGTCCCTGAGGGGCCACGAGTGGATGAAAAACTGGGAGTCGAGGTTTCCAGGCCGTCGGAGCATTCGTTGGACCATGCTGTCATCTATTAAGCTCTTCCAGAGTCGAATAGTTGGAAAGTCGAGTTTTTTGTTTCTTGAAACGCGCGCATACATGCGCCACTTCAAAAGGCACTTTTGTGCACCTTTTTCCATTATTATTATTACATGAAGGCGAGTCTATTTTTGACCAACCAAATCTTTTGACTGCTTAATGATTGGGACTCGTTTGCGTGGCTTTTCCGTTACTGAAAGTTTTTAAGACGGGAAGTTCTCCTGACAGCGGGTTTGTATCCGCTCCGATGGTTCTGCCCATTTGGATGCCTGTCCGTTTGATGGATGGTGACCAAGACTGGGCTACTGGTTTGTCTCAAATTTATTTCTTTTTTCAAAAACAAATATGCATAATTTTCAACATTTGTATTTTGCAGACGGTTCCAGGAATATGGTGCTTATGGGTGCCGATAGTCAGTCATTGAGCAGCTTGTCGATGGCCGAGAGCAGTCAGTCAGTACCAAATGTTGGTTCGGTAAGCTTGCTTCATTACCCATCTTATTTCCCTCTCTCGCCTTATCAACGGCCGTTTACTGCTACTTTTGCCTTTCTTCAGCGTGCCTCTGATCTCGAAAAGGAGGAGATGATCTCCTTTAAACACGCACAGAAGATTTTATGTAAGTTTGATTTCCTTCCGCCTTTCTGTGTGCGAAATTACTTGTTACAGAAGAACATTTTCAAGCACTGAGTCACTTAATGGTGGTTTGAAAGTTTCCTGTCTGATTTCTTTTTCTCAAATTCATTATCACTTAGTCTGAGTTCTGGTTTTGTGCAGATGGCATTACAGTGTGCAAGTTTTAACACATGCAGCTCATTAGCTTGTGGTATGCTTGCATTCTGACTACGTTTATTGGCTTTTGCAATGCTGATGTGTACCTCTCGCCTTCACTTTATCTATCCTGGAAATTTGAACTTTGTGAAATAACACTATACACGTTGTCGCAGACCATCCAATAATGGATCTTTCTCTTGCATTCTATATTACTTTTTTTGCTGCGTCGTCAATGTCCTCCATGTGCTCACTTCGGTCAAGAGTGAGCACACAGAGTATTTCATTTGATTGGGGATAAACACACTTCTTGAGGATGTTCACCCTATTTCAAGTGCCGCTTTTACCGCTGTTTACTTTTCCATTACCATGTCCCCAATCTACGATTTTTGCCATACAGAACGTCGTGGTTAGTAATAGAAATGGAAATGCTTTTTTGAGACATCATTGGTATTTTACTGCTTTACTGTGACATCAATCAACACTGATTCCTTTGACGGATTCAACCCACCCTCAGAATACCAAAAAGTGATAAGCTTAGAATTGTGTATATTTTTCATTTGCTTTTTTATGCTCCAGGATACGTATGTCACACATCTGCGAAGCCGAGCTAAGGCAAGAAAATCTGGTAACGCCAGAAATAAAGCGGTCTCATAGTGTATTGTCCATTAAAGATCCTTCTAGCATTTAGGACATTGGATAGGATTTGGTCTTTTCTGTTTTATTTGGTCCTTTCATCCCTACGGTTTACGGGGTTATCTCACCTGATTTTGCTGTTTGATTCATTTGCATTTTGCAGATGAATCTCCGGAAACCAGGAGGAGGAGAAAATACGCAGAAAACATGCGAATGACTTCAAATTACGACACTCTGACGGAGAAAGGGGTGATGAATTTCAATGAGTTGTATGCGCTTCATAAGGAGCGGGTGCGTTTTTGTGTTGGGATCTTATGTTACTGAAGCCATCTTAAGTAGATGATTTAATAACTCTTATGGTTGGTTGAGTTACAAGTTTTGGTTAAGGCTCTTAGCCACCGCAAAGCCTGTTCATCACGTTTACGTTTGATACAGTGCCTTTATTTGAGTCAATTTTTTTACCGTATAAGATGTGAAGGGATTAACTGATGTATTTTAAAGTTAGATTTATTTTGAAGTTTCAATCTTGCATTTTTTTGTGAGAGCAATCGCCTTTACGGCGGCCGTTTTTGAGGTGTAATTTCTGCATATAACTATGGATTTTGGATCTGTGTACTTCCTGGTTCCTGTGCCCTCTTTCCAGTTATTTTATTGACCAAGATCCACTCGAATACTTTTGAGATCTATTATCTCTTTTGCCGCAACATTTCTACCACTTGATATGTTGTTAGCTGTCATTTCAATAGGTTTACCCACTCTCACACAGTCGATGAGTTGTATACTTTTTTCTTGAAAATTCTCATCTTGTCGTCACCTCACGTGCATATCAGGCCCCAGTGATGTGCGCATTGGAGGCGGTCAAAAGGTCGATAGTTTGTCGCGCGAGACGCGGCTGCACCGCCATTGGCATTCATGCTCTTCATGTTTACCTTTCTCTAAGGAGCAGAGGGGGTGGGCTTCTGCTGCTGGCCCATACCCAATTTCACAATTTCAACTATGTTTTTGTGCTATAAAAGGCTGGCTTGTAGGAATGATGGTGTGGAGACGTTGTAAAATTGGATATTACACAAAAGTCAGAGTAAAGTCCACATCAAACTTCCCTTTTTGTACAATTGTAGAACCGCTACTACCAGCTGTGAAAACATGAAAGTCACATGCACATGACAGCTGTTAATCACTCGTAAAAAATGAAAGTCACGGGCATGTGATAGTTGTTGATCTACACTAGTCTCTCGTCATGACCATAAAAGGATATGTCAGACTCACGAAAGCTAGCGTAATTTTCAATCGTTTTGACTCATTCGAAGCGTCAGATGTCACAGTTTGTTAGACATTACCCGAAGGATAGCTAGATGCATCTCTCCATAATTGCTTTTATGAAGTTTATGGAAAACTACGCGAAAGCTATTTATTTTCTCTCTATTAAAGGCCTCTCAGCGCAAATTAGCTGCCTGATCTCACTGTCTCATCGGTTTTATGGAAACGTGTGCCAAAGTCGTCCACTTTTCGTTTAGCTAGACCCATTGAAGTCATAAGCTAAATTCTAACAGGCATTATCTCGTTTTCTTTATGGGCTCAAAATTCTCTGTAGGAGTCGGCCTGGTGTGTGCGTGTGTGTGTGTGCGTTCGAGATGGTATTATATTTCTGCACAAACACGCACACCTAAACAGATGGCAATTTCTGAGTGTTCCACCGGGAATTTGCACACGAAACGCATTTTGCGGCGAAAAATGATCCCTTGGGACTTGACGCGATGCCATTTTGTGAAGATTTTAGTTACAATGAGGTCACATTCATTAATTTTTCACTTGATGTCCACCAGCAGTAAGGGGAATGAATTATAGGAGAGGTGTGAAAGTTATTTGGCTCTGTTTAATGCCTCTCATTTGTACAGTTGGAACATATCGTTTAATTAAGATGTGACTTGCCACCAAAAAGAATGTTACATCTAGCCTTGACTACATCATGCATGTGTGCGGGTTCGTGTGTGCGCATTTGTCATCATAAACAAAAGTCAGCGATCATGTGCTAGACCTCGAGTGGTTCCGATACACAATCTTGTTAACCCAATCTCGTTTTATCTACCTATCTACCATCTCTCTCTCTAGCTTCTCGGCTTAGCTCCGTCACGCCTTCTTTACCAGGTCATGGCCGTTGCATTTTTACCACACTATAAGCCTAGAAGCTGACTTCCAAACAGAGCCTTTCGTTTCTGATCCACCTATAGGCCTTTATTCTCTTTTTGACATGGAGTTGTCTCTATGTCAGCTTCCGTAAGTTGCGGCTTTGCTGAGCACTGATGCAGCCTTGGACACAAAAGCATGCACTATACCAATTTAGATAATCTCACAGCCATGCATATTCTGGGGTTCCTCTTTAGTGACAGCAGTGAATCTGGTTGGGTGTTTCCTCGATAGCTGGAATAGACATGTGACTCCTAAGTAACCTTGCATAAATACCCATTTAATAGTACTTAAATGGAATTGTGTAATCTTACTATAGCTCCTCTTTTATAGGTGCTAGCATTTAACCACGTATAGAGGCAGTGAGCAGCTCATTGTTGATTTACTTGCCAGCGTTGGCATCTGAACTGGAGGTGCGCTTGCATGCTGGCATATGCTTATTTGCAATCATATGTGGTGAGGCGGTTACGCCTTGCGCTATAACTCTCACAGAAATTGTACACTGTTCTATGATTCATGATCTCACAAGACTTCATGCGAAAGCGCGGAGGTCAGGCATGGTTGAGGTGACTTCATTTAATCGCTCCTGATGACTGAGCTCGTACGCAAGTCACTGCTTCGCGGTGAATGCACACTGGGAGAAGGAGGTGAATTGGTGGAGTAAGTTGTGAATGGAGGCTTGAGCGTACGATAGGGGTCATTTGGTCGTTATGCTGTGGAGGCTCCAGTAGGTGTGTCCGCTGGTGTGTGTGGGTTGGGCTGACTAATGCCTTTGTGTGGATGTGTGTGTGACTAACTCCTCGTCCCCCTCTCATTACCGTCAGTATGCCTCCCTCCTCCCTCCTGTTTCCGATTTTCTCTCTCTCTCTTGTTCGTGCACGCACACAGAGACCATATTGGTTGTGCATACAGCAGATGTTCGAATCTTGGGATCGAAACATGGATGTATGGATCTGTATCTAATACCCAATTTAACACCAGCACTCATTAAGTGTCCACTTGGGATAGGAGAAACGCCGCAGTCTTCGTCTATTCTCGTTTAACCTTGGTATAGGCTCGGTATTCAGATTAACTACGCACTAGTTTACCACTATGCTAGGACTTCGTTTTGTGTGTGCGTGTGCTCTGTGTTTTGACATTCTTGTGGTTCGCTACTCTGCTTTGTCGTGCGAATATTTTGTGTGTTTTCAGCATTTAAAGTGTTCTCTTAGGTATCACCACTTCATCCTGTCGTGCATAATTAGCTAAATGGATTCTGAAACCAACGAAATGGATCATTATTACAAGCGTATATTTAACATGAATTCATTTGCTCTTTTTGCCACCTTCAAACCGCTCAAGTCGGTTCTGAAGACGCAGTAAGATTTACAGAGATTCTTAGTGGGGGTCGAAAAACCACGCGTCTTGAGCAAATACCCTTCTATTACACCGCCTAATCAGGCACAGACACAACGCTTCAACATGGTAGGCGTTTTCAATGATCTCTCTAACGAACTGAACCGTCGAAAACTGTCCCAGAGACGGATGAGTCTAAACACCGGAGGACTGTCCTTTCTACGCGGTGGTAATGTACGAAATGAGAAGACTGATGGAGTGGAGATGGCTCTGCGCCGGAGCGTTGCTGGTAGCGGCGGTGCAGCGGAGGAGAACTCGGGTGAAGAGGCGGCAGAGTTGAGAGCCGATAGGGAGGGAGCAGCAATCGTTAAGGAGACACAGGAGGCAGGGGCGGAGAATACAACGGGGAGAGGAGTTGCTTCCTCTGCAGTTCAGTCCAATTGGGACTCCAATTTCATTTCCCTCTTTGTCTCTTGATGCATATTAGTCTACCATGCTACCGTTCTGGTTGTTTGTCCGCGATACTGTTGCGTGAGGGATGGCTGTCGACCAGATTATTTTATCCGTGATTGCTGTGGTTTTGTTGTGAATGTAAGCGTATATTTCCTCGAGCGATTCTCCCTGTTGTGAATACCTCCTCCCTTCCGTCCTTCCTTATTCCGCCTGACTTCCCTTGATTCTCCTCTTTTCGTTAATGAACAATAAACACACCAGTAAGCATCAACCTCTTCTGTGTGAATTAGCATTGCAAACGATCGCCTATTTGGCTCATTAGAATTGTATGCTTGTCGGGTAAATTGGAGATGTACGGTCTCTCGAGCACTAAATAAGTGATAGATGTTGGTTCATTACGCGAATCCCTTTAGTCCCTCACGGCAGCATTTCAGTTACCACGGTGATGTTCAATCTTCTACTCATTCTTTACGCTGTCAATCGCGATCCTCTTGAACACTGTCTCAGGAGATCCTTCATTAGGAGACCTTCTGCAAAGGAGGGACACTCCCACCCTTCTTTGAGATCATGCATCATCTGATTCGAGTTTACCATATCGATCAGTGATAGAAATAGGTCAAAACTGGCCAGAGTGGAGCTGTCGTTGGGGAATTGCCACTATGAGCGCAGCGATTGCAATCATGGTGCCAGGGGCTAGGATAGCCTCCACGAGAAAAAGAATTTACATGTGTCATATGGACGCTGAGGCATGTCCAGGTTCCATCCCTGCTTCATAGTGAATTCATTATCACCGACCCAGTTAATTCAACCGTATTACTGTCAATGAGATAAGGGGAGACTCATCACAGCATCTTCGTTACCGGCTCTCTATCGCGTAAGAGACTGACCACGAAGAGCGTCGAGGGCGATAATCATCATGGAGACTAGGCAGTGGTTAGCCCCGCGCCACCCGTCCTGGCACCAATGGCGATGATTTGGGCCTAATACCCACAAAAGATTTTCTCAGCCCCTCCATGCGCTGATAGCAGTGCTGCTGCAAAACTGGGGCTCCTAACGGCCTAATAGACAGGCCGTGCCTTAGAGTGCCACCCTCTGCTACACCTGACCCATCCTGTACGCATCTATGGCGCGGCGCCAACGCATAGCAAGTTTCATTACCCGCGGGGTCTAACACACACAGTGAAATCCTCGATGTGAGGTCTGCTAATTTGTTTGCACCAGATAGGCGTAACCCTTGAGGACAGCACTCCCTGCGAAACTCGATTAGCATGATAAGCTCAAGAGAACGCATACCCAACTCGCATTACCGAGTGATGAATCAGTGAGAATACTCCCACCGAAATTCATGCAACACAAATTCACATGCCTGAAGCGAGGAGAACCAGTGCTTTTTCCGCTATGAGTCGAAATGCTTCGATGAGAAAGGCAGAGTAGCGTAGCGTAGCAGTTTAATGAAATAGGCGTGCATAGGAAGAGTAAGAAGGGAATGTTGGATAGTATTTTAGCAGTATGATTAAGGAACAGTGGGTGTAGTAGTAGAGGGATCCGAAATTGCGGGCTGAAGACAAGTGTAACATTTCTACATTGACTCAAACTGTTCGACACGGCACATGGTGTTGCCCTTGCGAATGTTGCGCAATGTCTTGTACTTGTCATTGCCCTCCCGCACGTTGTACTCATGATGGCGATCAATGTCACGCATTTTCGACGGATCGCGTGCCGAGCTCAACTCCTGTTTAAGGTTGGCCAGCTTCGTCTGGAGCGACTCATTCTTGGAAACCATCGTCACACGTGTTTCCTCTATCCGTTTTGCATTCGGTATCACCTCAAGTTCCTTGGCTGAAGGGCAATAGTAAAGAGTAAAGCTTGTAAAAAAATCAAACCAACTTCATCTGTGGTGGCGCCCTACATCACATCGCAAAATCTTTAAAAGCGCGTGCACACATGGTTGCTAAGCGATGAGAAGGTACGTGTGATCGCATAACGATTACCGAATTAGCTAAATCGCACACTCATCCATACACAGAGAGGGCGAGTGGCATATTCGACTACGTTATGTGACCCATAGTCGCTGGTGTTTGCTCACAGGTACAGGTTGTTCTACCACTCACTGACCTGGCCAAAGGCACATTATGGGAAGTTGAGTGAGTGCGAAAGGAACAAAAGTGCTTCCACACAAAAGTAGCAACTATGAAGCAGCCTCGAGAACAAGCAATAGCATAGGCACTGGAACGAACGGAAAACAGCCGAATTCATGAAATCCAGGTTTAGAGGATTAGAGTATTCGTTTTGGCAATTTACCTTCGCTTTCATCATCTTGCGAAGCAGCTGAATGAAAAAAAAGAATAAAAAACAAGCAAGGGTTAAAAGCAAGACACAAAATCACACTAAAAGATTTGTTCCGTGTCTCCATTTCCGCATACGAATGCGTAAATGGTGAACAAGTGCATGGAAAACGGTAATACAAGTTCAGTGCCGTTATGATACCTACCGTCACCACTGCCATTGACATTCGGATTGCGCTGTGCATCGTGTTTCTCACGCATTATACGAATCTCAGTTTCGGCCTGAACCTTCTCAGCCTCCATGGCAGCCATAGCGACCTTCTGAGTCTCAACTTCGCGCTGCACCCTGTCGCGCTCAGCAATCAGACGATTGCGCTCTTCGACTGACGCCTCAGTCTCCTACAAGAGGAAAAATGATAAGAGGAAGCTCAGTGGCACCCGTAAGGTACTATAGATTCACCGGCACAAGCAAGAGATGCAATGCACCGAAAGCACCGCCTCGGAGCTGTCACCACGTGTGTGTACGCGCAAAATATGACGCTTAACAACTGACAGGAAGTATAGCCTCCCGCCGTAAACAAAAGAATGCAGGTGACGGAGCGACAGTCTACCCGACTCAGAATCCGTATTGACCTTTAATCAATATCAAAGAAGGCTTACGAGAGCCTCTCCGACGGAGTCTTTGTTTGAACAAGACTTCATCACTCACTATTCCAACACGATCCACAAGCATCTCAACAAAACACGTGTTTCTAGTGGAACAGATATTGCTGCATCATTCATTCAAAACTATCGGTCCGAGGTGATATCCATTCTGGGAAGACTGCGATTTCTATTTGTAAGGTATGAAATTGAGCTAGTTGGATTCTATGAAACTTCTTCGAGCGACTAAACTGGTAACCCAAGGCGCCCCCCAACTAACCGGCTGATTTGAACAGGTGGCAGCTGATACACAAAATTCTCATGATAGAGCATCGAAAGTATTGGTGAGTGCCACATGTACGAACCAACGACTTTCAAACCTAGGTACCGCAGAAATCTTGTAAATGCAATATTTTTTATCAACAAAAAGATCTGCTAAAATCTAAATGCAGGATTAGAAAAATAAGCCCAATGAAGCTTGTAGGGGAATCGCATTCAGTTCAACCAACATCACGTAGAGCGAGATGCAATTAGATCCACATTATTATTATGCGCCGAAGTAACATTATGTTGATTTGTTAGACGAGCTTCTAGGCATAGTTCGCGTACAGGCGAGGGATATAAATCACAAGTGCTTATAGTCAGTCATCGCATACGCACCTCCTTCAACTTTCTATTCATCTCCGCCAGTTTGTCTTGGCTCTTCTGAAGACTTTCACGCGCATGGCGCTCCTGATTCAGCAGCGACTCAAGCTCCGCAATCTTACCCTCGTAGGCAGATGCCCTAAGCTTCATATCCGCTAAATCAGACTCCTTCTGTAGCATTTGAGCACGAAGCTCCTGTAGTTTCTGTTCATTCTCCATACGTTGCAATCTTTCCTCCTTCAGACGTTGCCTTGAGAAAGAATACAATCCCATTAAATTATTAGGTATTTCATCGAACACAACGCCGGGAAAGTGGAAATGAGGTGATACACGAGAACATAACGGCGACTTACTTCTCAGCCTCCTTTAATTCACGTTCCTCCTTGGCCTGTATCTTCATCTGTTGCACCTCGATAGAGTCCGACTTTCTTCTACGCATATATAGCTCATGATTGCCAGTACACAATGCCAAAATGCGCTTGTTAATCTTGGATTTCTCCACCAAGAAGTAGAACTCCTACAAGTTGAAATAGAACAGCTTAGGTAGAGTTTACTAAAATCTAATCATGTAGACACACAAAAAAACCTTGGCAGACTTGTCTGCTGGTTTGATTATGAACTTCTTATCATGGAAAGAGAGGTTTCGAATTTCCGACCAAGGGAACCCGATTTTAGGATCCAACCTGAAGAGAGGGGCAATAAGTGTAAAAATCTCCAAGACGAATAGATGGTGAGACCGCAGGGTAAACTCACAGATTATCAGGTTCATAGATACTCAAACCGAGAGCATCGACACCAAGAACGAGGGATGTTCCCTTCTTATTTTTAATGTTAAAGGTCTCCACACCGTACATCTCCAGATCCTGCGCAATTTGTAGATACTGGACCATTGCGTCTTCGCGAGACATGTCATGGTGGTCCTTGTAGTAGGTTACGATCCGATCGAACCATTGCTCGTCGGTTTGGTCATATTGATCCCTACAATGTAGTAAAGCCCATTCGGGAAACGCAAAGCGAATGCACCCAAAAAGGGCAGCTATAGCTCCTAACATAAAGAAATGAACCTTAAATTAAAACGTACTTGCCGGGAATCAGTCGATCGATTGGCAAACTCTTGGGGCACGACTGTGGGTCATACGGACCATACTTAGCAACACAAGCGTAGGATGCCAGGAGAACAGCGGTGTCAGTTGGGCAGTAAATTTTTCCGGACATTATATCGCTTTTAACCTGACATTAAATAACAAAATTAGAAATCCACCGGAAAAAATAAGCTGAGAATAAATTTATCGATGGTACGTACCTGAAGGTAGAAATGAGTAATTGTGCAGGTCTGAATGAGCTCCTCCTCGACATTCTCTGGGTAGAATTTAACCATGAACTTGAAGTCAAGTTCAGAGCCAGGTGCAAAATCATTGCTTAAGATCTTCTTATCCAATCTCAGAAAGGTTGGGTTCCCATCTTTATCGACGTATTGGATGCCGAAGTACCAAACCTCACGAAGGCCAATCGTACGGACCACTTGATCAAAGAGGTCTTGGCCCAAAGCGTTCTTCTGCATCTCAAATTCCAACTGTGACTCAGCTGTAGTCACTTTGACTTTGATCTAGCAAATGGAAATACTGACACGCCAAACACCTACCGTTTTATTCTTACCCCTCTTCAACATGATTTTAGTCTGAAATACAAGACGCACGCAATAAGAACACAATTAGAGCGAGAATAGCTTAGAAGTAGGAACATGGAAACCAAAATTAAGGCTACTCCAATTAACGCAGAAGATAAAAACAGCCTGAATCCACTGGAAATCAGAAAATACCCGAGCCTGAACACAACGTAGTGAGCCCACACATCCCCTTATCAAATGAAACAACTATAGCAGCCAATTATTCCATAAATTAAAAACCCGTTCATGTGGATGCCTTCCTACGGAAGATAAAAACAAACAGAATGATCAAGATTCACAAGGAACCCATATGCAGATAGTAAATGAAAAATCTGGCCCAATCAATAACAAAGGTGAGCTCCGCGGGACACTAATGAGAGAAAACATACTAGCGGAACGAGGTAAGTGAACCCAAAATGAAATAGCTAGAAATATCCACAAGTAGCTAAGCCATACGGCGCTTTAATAGGTAGACGATAGCAGAAATTTGAAAGCAAGCAAATGAAAATCAGCATCCAGAAGACACACACACAGAAACCGACAAGGAACCCACCGCAAGCAAGTGACGCACCTCAACTGCGAGAGAAAGCCTTTAAAAGCATTTTATACGTAAATCCGATCCATTTACAGTCAGCTTAAACAAAGATTTGTCTTAAGTAAAGCAACCGTTAAATAATAGTAAATTTCAAAATTAAACCTTCCAAAAGTGGTTAGGTAAATTCATTGTTCGTATGGAAAGAAAATAAGTCCTAATGGTTATCTCTTTCTAAGACTATGCAATACTTATTGTACGAAATAGTCTACATTATTATTGAATGACCTATTAGTGCATTCATCGTAATTGGTGGAATGTACAATAATTCGATTTTGTGCTTTAAGGCTAGACCAATACTAGTCCATATTGACCCTCAAGGGCTTAAAACTTATTTAATTATAACTAACTGAAGCAAAATCACTCTTGAGATGTTTGTAGTACTCCGGGCGAATAGCGTTGCTTGCATTGCTCTCAGGAATTGGAGCGGTTTTCGATTTCGTCTTCGTGTGTTGTTTCTGTGCGATGGGACGCAGGTCAATCAATACTACCAAAAGTGGGAAGTATATGAATCCCACTGATCAAGCTAGGAAGGAGGCTCGTAAGAGGGAACTCAAGAAAAATAAAAAGCAGAGGATTGCTGTTCGACATGCTGTTCTTAAGTCAAAGGATGCTTTACAATTGCTTGAGGAAGCATCAATGTACGATAAACAAGGTATTGCTTGTCGTTTTATCTCGCACACGCATAGAGTATGATCCAAATGTTCAATCATCTCTCAACGAACGCGTATTGCAGGGAAAACGCAAAAGACTTCTTGAAACTTTCGACAACCTTGTTACTTTATATGTAAGCTCATTTCCATTGAAAGATTCTCCCTTCAGAAAAAAGAAGATCCTGAGTATGCCAAAGATTTGCTTCGGGCGAGGAAGGATTATGACAAGCGCAGACATGACATGATGCTTTACTATGGTATACATCCTCTGTAATGCCTTAGCCTTTTATTTAGAGCAGGTCAAACTCGCTGAAAGAACAAAAGCGAGTGACATACCTCTCCCAGACCTTCCGCCATCACAACTTTCTTTGCCTCCCTCGGAAATACCAATGCCCATGGGAATATCTCTGTCATTCACGAAGGGGATACTAAAGAAGCCCCTCAGGTCAGACTATTATTGGCCAGTCTTTTTCTAGGCCTTACTTGGATGTTAGATTGTGCTTGTTCTAGACTCATAGTGGGCTATGTCTTGCTAAAATTTCTGACTCGTTTTTCTTCTCCTCTATCGTCCGCTTTCCACATTTTACTGTCAGCATACCTGGACCCCCACCAGGAGCTGTTCCGATTGGACGAAAACCACCTGGACCGCCACCTCTTCCCATTCCTGATTTGACTGACAGCGAGTCAGAAGATGCCGATGGTAGGCCTGATTCTACAAAGCAGCGGAGGATTCGATTTGCTGAGGTTGATTTATCTTTTCACTTGCTCATCCATTCTTGAGATCCTTAAAATCTTACCATTTTTTTTCACTACCAATGGCCATAAATTTCCATTTCAGGCCACCTATTTATTTGCTATAGTTGTTTTTTGATCTGGTCTCTGAAATCCCTATTGATTATCGCTTGTCATCTCATAGACATCTGGTAAGACTCGTGTCAATAGCCAGTCGTTTTTTTTGTTGTTTAGCATTGGTTCACCTTTAATTGTTTGTATGATGTCTTACTCCGTGACATATTTTTTAGAATGATGTTCAGGCCTCAGGCTTCTTACCAGGTGAGTCTATTGTTTGGCGTCGTAACCTGTGTTATTGTGCTTAATGATCGAACTGTTCATTACTGATTAATTTTCCTCCACCACACAAGATGCTTGTTGATGCCCTTACGTGATAGGTTTATGAGCATTTGAGGTAGGGTAAATTGGAATCTCTGCATTCAGCGGGAACAAGAAAATATTGTCGTTAACCTAATGCAACTCCGCTCCCTTTTAGCTGTTCTGTATAGTAGATCTGCATTTCAATTTTTTATTCCTCAGAGATGTAAAGAACTACTGGTAGTTCGATAAGAAGTATTTAGCGGATCTTGCGTCTAACGTTTAAACTTTGCGCCAATTCTTAGGTTAAATCTCAGGAGCATTAGTTTGGCTAAATATGCTTCTTTTGCGTGCAGGTCTCCCAACATCGCAGATACCATTGCCCCCAGTGGGTGCAGGGGTTCCTGGCTTTCCAGGTGTTGTTGCGCCCGGCTATCCCTCTGCCACAGGTCTGCGTATAAACATGCACAATTGTGAGTTCTCAGTATCGTCTAAACTTGCAGGCTATCATTACCTGTTTCCTCAGCACGAGCTAAGGATAGACCATTGTTTTTTGAGCAATTATTGGATGATTGGTTACATACTTGCCTTTGGGCGGGAACCACACGAAGTTTGCTGAGCCATTTCTATTGTGGTGGGTCCTAGTTCTGAAGTAACTATTAAATCCTTCCATGGCATTATTGGTTCGCCGCGGTTCTACTTTTCCAGCAGAGGCAAGCCTGGTCGGAATGAATTCCTTTTGGTGTGCTCATTCTTTTTGTTTGTGCAGTGGAACTGATCCACTTTCCATCAAAAGATTCAACACTGTTGGAATGGTGGCCATATAAGCCATTGTTCCAGTTCAGACTCCCCACCCGGGTCATAGCTAAGAATCAAATCGAAGGCTAGAGTAGAACTATTTATGTGTGCTAGTTAAACTACTGCTGTTGTTTAGAACCGACAAAAAAGTGAACAAATCAAGTCCTGACATGGTGCTACAGTTGATGAGCGAAAAGAAGTGGTTCCTCATGTTTTCTATATCCTCCAGATTGCATAACCTTTCACTGTTACACTTCCGAAAACTATAATCGCATGCACTGCTACATTAGTCTGAATGGGTGGAGAGTCACATAGAGGCTTGTATTTACCGCCTTAGAGTCGAGACCTGGGTATCCCATTTGTGCCTACATTGCCAAGTTCATATCTAACGCACTAATGGCTTCTTCATAAATCAATCTTGGTGATGATTTTGAGTTATCTGACCGCCAGCATCTGTCTAAGGGGTTCTCTTTTGAATTGTAGGGCATACGGCTGTAAAGTACTTGGTTGGTATTTTATTTTCCTCTTCCAGCGGGCGGTGCTGTGTTGTCAGCACCGCCGACGATGAATCCCTTGCCACTACATCATCTGGAACCGGGATCGGGCGATACGGGTGCTGGCGGTAGTAGTGGAACGACGATAGAGGCGAAACCGCAGCTAAAGAATCTGATTGGCGACGCGACGCGTTTTGTGCCCACCTCCCTGAAGGTGCGTCGCACGGTAAAAGATGCTCGCGGTCGACTTATCCAAGTCGGCGGTGGAATCAGCTCCTCTGGAATTCGATCTGGGAGCAGTTTGTCTCCTTCTCGTGAGTAATTTTCCCTCATTCTTCGTTTGCGGTAAAATTGGGCAATAGATTACTTGGTAGTTATTTGCATTTAGAGCGGCTGGGTAGTGTTCCTGGAGGGGCTCTCGGTGTGCCTGCATCAGTGGTATCTTCGAAGCCCAACGTTACGAATAAGGACGCAGCGTACGAGGAGTTTATGCGCGAAATGGAGGGACTACTGTAGTCTACATGCTGCTAGAATTGTGTAAATAAGAATATGCGTTTTAAAGAACCAAGGTGTCTGAAAGCTGCCTTTTGATGAGATGCCTAGGATGGGGCGGTGACGGAATTTGGTGTGGATGGTGGGGGAAGTTCGTGGGAAGTGTCACCCAGTCTTCTTTACGGATGGTGTGTGTTTTAGGAAGTAATACAGATGCATCCACACAACCATTGTTCTACGTGGAACTTTGGAGTGTTAGAAATGAATATGACGCGTTGAATTATTTAACTACTGAGGCAAAGCCGTATGGGAGGGCGCATAATGTGTAGATTGAAGAAAAACGAACAGGTAAAAATTAAATAAATACATGATATTTTAAGGGATCGTAGAAGTATTCATGGTGGACTAGTAGGCTTTGATTGGTTTACAGTACCCAATCCTCAAATCTAATACAATACTTATGTTGTTCTTAAATGTATGTGCAAGAGATAAATATAGTTATCTTTTTCGGTAATGTTAAAGCAGAGTGCGAAATATATGCTATTAGGAAGGTTGTCTCTATGTTTCACTTATTCGTTTTTCTTGTCTAATTAGTATTATTAAATTGACCTTAAAATCGACCGCTGAGTAAGAGTTGGGTACCGCTTAGCGGTACTTGGCCATTTGGGCGTGAATAATTGTCGTACGTCCAAAAACCAATGCTTATCTTTCTTTTGCTCAAAGAGCTTTAATTAATCATGGGAAAGTGGAACATTTTGGCACTCTTGACCTCCATAGTTCTCAGCAGCATTTGGTAAATTTTGAAATGATTTTACAATCGACAACACTTAAGTTTCGGATACCGTGTAAGAACTCTAGTTCAGATAAGTGACCCTTTAATCAAATATTTAAAAGCGTGCACGATTATGCTGTCAATTACCCACTCCTGATAATGCATTTATTTGCCAGTGCGCCCATTGCAGGTATCATCAACATTTATTAGCACTCAGAATATGAAAGCTTCTGAAAGATTAGGCAGCCACCATCTTTACCAAGTCTTTTAAAGTCTCGTTAGTGTAGTACTTGCTTTTTCTCGCACTAATCGAGGCATGTGTTTTCAGCCCATTTTGTTTTTTTGCTTGATGGAAGTATTTTCCGAATTTTTTAAGAACTACATTTCAATCGTGAGAGTGCTTCGAAGTATGTTGCATATTTTCGTCAAAATCTTTTAGAACATTACTTTAGAGTCTATTCAATGATTCGTCAAGTAGTGCCGGTGCATCCGATAGACATATGTTGCTTTACATTTGTCAACTATGGTAAAATGACACCTCTCTAATGGTTTTTAGCTATTCACGGTCCGACTTCAGACTTGTGCTTATACTGGTTATATTAAAAGACCACTTATTATCTGGTGAAAATTTTGAAACCGTGGTTGTTGCCATCGACGGCTTTGTTATTCTTAAAATTGAGCTAGCATCAGCCGCGAAACACATATGTAAGGCTACACTCTGACTAATTTGGTCGCAATTTATGCAGGGAGTAGTTCCACTTAACCTTTAATTTGTGCTGAAAAATTTTTGCATTTCTCTCAGCAAACTTGAATCGTACAACTTAAGTAAATTATTCTAGCTTTAGCTAAAGTTGGTTGGGCGCGATAGGGAAGTCCCCAGAAGCACATTTTAAGTACCTACTTTTCGGTGCGTGCTAAAACTTAACTTTGTAAGTATTATTTTAATTTTGCGGATTTTGTAACAAGGCAGTGGAATTCGCCTCAATTTGACGACCATTTAGACACTGGGGAAGTGGAGGGATTAAAGCGATGTGGAAGTTCGGTATAACAATCAGTAGTGTGGAGTATCCATAAGTATCAAAAACAGTACTATGTTCTAACATTTGATCGCAAGAGCTGTTTTGTACATATCAGTATGAAAGCTAGAATCAACTTGCTCATCTTTTAATTCACTTACTTTTAACAGTTGCTTACACGTAGATCATCGAGAATTGGACAGGAAGAACCATGAACGAGACAATCCGCTGGCAACTTATAAACGCAACTCTCAATGGTGACAGCCAACGCCTGCGTTCTCTCCTCTCCAAGCAAGTTCGTATTGACTTTGTTCAGGTAAGCTCGTCTTTCTGAGTCGGGATTTTCAGTAAGCTTCAGGGTTTTGTCTAAATATCCTCTTCACACCCTCATGTTTGAGATTTTACTTGAAGATCATTTCATGTAGGACTTTGATGAAACGTGTGCCTACGCCCCCTAGGCCCTATTGATGGTCTATGATAGGCTCTTTTGAATGTCGCTGCAAGATGCATTGGCACATTGTTTGCCAAACTAAAACAAGGAATCTTTTTATCCCCCTGTTTTTGCCTTTTTAGGCATGCCAACTTTTCCACTTGGCAGCAGCTTGTGGTAGCACGGATAATCTCAAAACCCTCCTCGCATTTATGCCCTCAATTAACGTAAATAGCAGAGATGAAGTGAGTTACCATCTATGGTCCCTTTCGTTTCCTTGTAAATGGTAATGACTGTTTAGGGAGACTGTGGTTCAGCTGCGTTTGATCTTCATTACATTAAGGCAAGTACCAAAAGGTTAGTCTGGTGACCGCTTAAGGAAAAATTAAATGTAGCTTGATCGTATTTATCATGTATGACTTTATCGCCCCTATTAAAGGCGTATATGGTGTCTAGGCTTCCTGTACAAATTAACTAGGATATTTACCAAGAAATTACTGCAAGCACTCTCCGTCTTAAATAGCGGAATTCTCATGTGGTGCAGTCTAGACATTCAGTACCACTTGAACTTGTCTTGTCTATGGAGAGGTTGAAAAAAAACGGCTGGTCACCTTGACTTCAATAGGGATCTTTCACAAAACCTTTGATCCATTCTTGCAGGGTAGCTATACTAAACCCTGATGTAGCAATGAGAATAAGTAAAACGCCATTTGTAGCGTCCCGAGGCTCCCCTTAAGGTAAAAGAAGGCGCAGTACTAGGGCAGAATACATATATTCCGGGAACAGAGGACTTGGGGGCCTGTTGGCACGGCCCGGAGGCCGACCAACCGGCTAGAACAAGATGGCCACCCAAGTGACCTAAACCGGTAGTTCGAACAAACAAAGTATTACACAGCCCCTCTCTTCTTTCGAGCGTCGTCCCCGACGCTCCCCTTCGTCCGCCTCCCGTGTCAGCCATCACAACGTAATCAGTGCTGCGAGAAGCACCCACGAGCTAACCGTCCCAGTCGTCGAGGTTCGAACGCATGTGTTCCTGTAGTGCCATCCATTCCGCGTAGCACTCAGTGCAGCAAATGCGCGCCTCTTGGCCCTCCTCTGGGTTTGGAGTCCACGGCTAGTGTCGCTTCAGTTGTTAATAGCTTTCCTGTCGAACACGAGGGCGAGGGAGATGTCGAAGATGAACGTCGATCTCAACCCTTCTGTTACGAGATACCAGAGGTTCTCTCCTCCGTAGCACATTTACTTCTTTCACAACGCCGACGTTTGCCAGAAGCGGTATGGAGCAGGATAAAATCCATCAAAGTCGGATCCGCTTTCCGCTGCCACCAATGTAGCGTCCCGAGGCTCCCCTTAAGGTAAAAGAAGGCGCAGTACTAGGGCAGAATATATATATTCCGGGAACAGAGGGCTTGGGGGCTGTTGGCACGGCCCGGAGGCCGACCAACCCGCTAGAACAAGATGGCCACCCAAGTGACCTAAACCGGTAGTTCGAACAATCAAAGTATTACACCATTGGCGCTAGGTGGCTTATTCCAAAATTCCTCCCTGAATTTCACGCGCATTTATCCTTGTACAGGAGAGGGTTTTTCCTGGTCGTCTGTTAAACCGTATTTTCCTTCCATAGGTTGGTTGCACAGCCCTCCACAAAGCGGCTTCGGCCGGACATCGAGAGGTAATCCACTTTCTCATCTACCACGGTGCTCAAATTGATCTGCAAGAATACCTTGTGAGTGTATGTGCTGATTTGAACATCAGGGTCATTATATTTTGCTGACTATTAAACCTCAGGGTTTAAAGTAACCCAAAGCAAAATGAATCACAATCCACATAGATTTGAATAGCTGGATAGGCGTTTCAATAAGAAATTTCGAGGGCTGATAAATCAAATAGAGCTATTGAATGATTTGCGTTTCAATGGTGCTGTAGTAGATTTTTGGGGCGTTCTGACCCCTGGAACGTTAATTTAATAAGTTCGACAATAGAGGATACAGTTTTTCTAGATTTAAGGTATCCTCGCTTCCTACTTTTTTGGTTAAGCTTGCTTTACGTCCTTTCATAATTCACGCTGACTGTTTGTGGTTCCAATCAAAAGCTTTGAAAGCTTAACCAAATTAACGGCTTATTGGAGGTAAGTGACCAGGCTACCATCGCAGTGATGGTCCCAGTCCACTAGCATTCCTTCTGGAAATAGCAAAATATGTTTGTTTTTTTCCTCCGATGTCCACTTTTTCACAATCAAAAAAGTTGAAGTGGCATTTTCTGACCACACCCTACCCTACTCCACCTGGATGAAGCAGGCTGAGAGTAAACTTCATCCTGAGCACCTGATGCCCAACAAAAGTTATTGATTCTGTCCAGATTCTCAGTATGCAACAATTTTTCGAAAAGCACGATAAGCCTGGCTCCAAATCTGGTAATTTCTGTTCTCTAGCCGGAGGTAAACAGTTGTACTTTTGGAGATCTGTGCGACCTCATTTATGACAATGCTTAGGTGACCATTTGACATTCGCTTTTTCGCCCTGATGCAATATAGACTAGCCGAGCGTTATTAACCACCTACGAATGTGCGTAATCAAAATAAGCTAAAATTTTGTGGTTGTTTTACTGAATAAATGTGTCACTGCTGCGCCCAAGTGAGGCATTTGCCAATTTGAACTTTTGGCGTCGGTTGTTTGCGCTACAGTTGTTGTTGGAAAAAACGATAATGCACTCATAGCCTGGCTATAAAAAGGTTAACGCAAGACCAAAAATTAATGCATCAGTAACTTGAAAATGGATACAGTTGTTTTGATTTTTTGCCCATCAATTTAATTTAAAAAATTAATTCCGCATGGTAGATGGCATATCTTTTGTAACCAGTTTGTATTTGAGGTGAGGAATTAAGGAAATTGACGTTCTGTTGGGTGGGTTTCAGAAAGCAGACGTAGAAAATACTCAAGAGCAGCAGACAGACACAGAACTCTTGCATCGTTCCCTGCCACAGTCGTACTGACACCTGCTGTAAGGTGCTCAGTTGAGGCCTGTCCCACTCTCCAGACCCGTCTGTCAGTGGTGCAGCAGCCCTCTGTTCGAGTGCTCTCACCAATGAGTCGCTTATGCACATGTGAATGGCATCTAAACTGCACCACTGGCATCCCACTGGTTCACCGGTGTCCCGTTATGTCACATAGCCCACTCCTCCTCTGCCAGACTTGTTATAATGTCGTAAATGCATCCACAAATGGAAATGGAATGCGAACTTCCGTACAAACGCTTTGGGGCATTTATAGCCCCGATTCGCTGTTTTGAGTTTTAAAAAGAAGAATCTATGTGGTTTTTACTACCAATTTAGTAGTTTACTAGCCTTTCTGCAGATGTGCAAGGCAAATAGGTTTTCCGTAATTCGGTAGCCCTTTCATCCACTACTGCATCTTCTGTCCGTCCGCCCATCAACCCATTCATCCATACTAGGTTTATTCACTTGTCTATCCTTCTGTAAATCCATCCATCCATTCCGGTTAAATTCGAGTCCATATTCATTGGTGATCACTTGACAGACGCGTGGAGAAATCGCTGGAGGGAGATGAGTGACGATCCACACGCTAAGTTCACATGTGTTTCAGTCTGTACGTGCCTCCTATGGACAATTCTGTTCACTTTGTGATCACTGAAGTCCAAAGAAACTTACAAATTCTCCACTAGGGATTCAGTCCACCTCTCTTAAGTTGTCATTCACTGTCAACCGTAAATTCTCATTGCACTGCCCTGTAGGAAGGTAGAGCTGCCAATGGGGAACACAATTGTTTTGAGCTTGTTTTAGGCGATGCTTGGAAGGTAGTAACAATTAACCCATGAATGCTGCGAAAACTGGAGCTTTTGCCTTTTATAACATAATATTATATTACCAAGAAAGTTTGCTGGTTTTGAAAGATCATTTAGTCCCTTTACGAGATAGCTTATTTTGGTAACACTCCTTAAGCTTTTAGCTCCAGAAAGAACATGTAAAATTTAGAAAACGTTTTTGTCTAACCTGCAATCACTGTCCTTCTATAATCTGACCTTTTTGTACCCAAACGACCAGGAAAAGGTACGGAGGGATGCTTTCACCCTACCTTTCCTTGAATGCATTAAGGGACTTGTAATTCATTTTTATGGGAGACGCAATAAAAAGCAGATAATAGTGAGGCTTTATGCCCTTTTTATTGCAGATTATCATTGAATTCATTCCTTGGTGGCTCCTTTCATTTATGTACGGGGCTAATTATGTTAGCGAGCGGTTTTGTTTCTTCACTGCTGCCACGCTTTCACTTATGGCCGTGACTAAATGCATTATTAATTTGGGCTGAGCGAGTGAGATGTCAAACGAGCATGTTCTCCACCTTCGCCTGGTGTAACCGCCAGCGAACGACCAAGCAGTCAGCAAGTTCAGCGTGCCTTTGACAGAGTCAATTGCTGACGTTATGCCTGAGTCAAAATGTGCATCAGAGCCGTACATTCTTGTTCGCTTGACGCTTACCTTAGTTTCGCCGTTAAAACCATGGGTATGGTGATGCTATTGCAGACAATTCGCTGACATATCAGGATTATTGCATCCCTCTTTATCCAGTTGAAGAAGGAAGTTGAGCGGGGTCTTAATGAGTAAATCACATTCCTACTTCATCGCCGCATACACATACACGTGCACAGGCAGACACATGAAGGCCAGTCACGTGACCCAGAGGAGAGAAGGCGAGGCTAGAAATCGAAGTCAGCACTCAACCCTGGGTGTGTGTGTGTGTGTGTGTGTGTGTGTGCACGCCTGTCGTGTGTCTGCACAACACAAACAAGCCGCCTTACTGTTTTTTTTCACCACACTTTTCGCGATTCTAGTAACTACACTGTAGTCCTTCTCTCATTCCTCTTTGTTTCCTAGGTGTGTGAAGCTTACTAAGGCCCCATGCTGACAAGAAAAAGATATTCGAAAATAATGTGACTGCTTAATTCTATCACCTATTGTATGCCAACAAATTAAAACTACAGTAATTTGTACAAGTTGCATAGCCATTTCTACCTTATTTCACAACTCTGGTTCGCCCTAAGACGGAGATACGACAGATTGGAGAGTCGCTTAAAACATCATCGCTGCAAATACTTACTGTTCTGGTCATATGCGGTGGGATTTTGACGAGGCTCCTTTTTTTCTCACGTTGTAGCGATTCTCTATCTTTTTTTTTTTCACACAACACCTCTGACCAATAGCTGCTCTATCATTCTCTTCTGAAACCGTAGAAGGATTGGATAATTTTTGCTTATCTGATTACCCTATTTACTAGTCTGAACTCAACGCCAACAAGATGCCTCCAAGCTCCTATATGCAGAACTCAACCGAAAACATGACTTGTTTGAATTTTGACTAGCCTACCACTGTCGATGAGGACACGGATTCCTCGTAAATGATAAGAACTTCCAAAGATGGGAGTTTTATGTGTTCGTAATGGGATTAAGCGTCCTCTACGGGCGCAGTGGTACCTCAGCATATGTCTTAAGCGTGATGCAAAATCTAGTGCGTATATTATTTTGAATTACTCCCCAATTCTTTGCCAACTTTAGCAGCTAGTTCTGCATACCTGGAAATGGAGTTGAGGCAGTGGCTTCCCTGGAATGGCAATCCGGACGCTGTTTATTTCTAAGGGAATTGCATAACCTCCGCCGCCATGATGCATTTCGTTTCCCTCCCAATGTCCATTTAGGCTATATAAATGAAAGCCAACTGTTATGTCCCATTAAGGATGTCATGAAATATTATCGCTTAGTCAAAACTCTCTTCCCAACTCTCTACGGCGGAGCAAGAAGATTGCATTTGATTGGCCATTAATGAAGTATGCCCCTACTCGATGCTGTAATAGCACATTTTTAACAAATCGAACCAATTTTCTGTCCTAGTGCGTTCGTCACTGTAATCTCAGAGTAACAGATACGGTTTTCTTACAGTCATATTCCCTAAAACTGAAAGTTTTGTTTACTCATCCTTTGTAACCCAACCAATCTAATTACGACACGAATCTTGTGCAAACATTAAGCATGAGTTGACAAGCAACACATTACATGCACCTTTTCTGGGGTCCGGTGAATAAGTTGGGCTGTCACACATATGTGACGCTGGTGACTGCCATATTGAGTGGTAATCAGTTTAGTCCTGAATGTTATACATTCGAGAGCATTGGTAGGGTGGCAATTTTTAAGCCTAGTGCTTACTTTATTTACTTTTTGTCTTCAGTTAACTAACCTCTATGTACGCACAACGAACGGAATGAGACTGACCAAGATTTTAGGCTCATTGTCTGTTTAGTGGACTGAAATAGTGCTTTCTTCTGTACATATTTGGTGCCGATACATTTTGTTCCCGTGATACTGCCTAAGCTCTCGTTATACGTAGAAAACCTCCCCTCTCCATAAGTTCCAAAACCTAGTGGGAATGGCAGTCCCATTTGGATCAACCTGGAGCTCCATTAAATGTTAGCAGTGTTCGCCTTTTCTACCCGAACACTAGATGACAGTTTTGTTAGCACGATACGGTATGACATCTCACTTCTTCCGCTTCTCCTGTCTCCTTGTATTGCCGTCATAGTTTTCAAGTTGTGCTCACCACAACAGTTTCGATTTTGGGCTCGGACTCCTCGTGCTCTGCGGTACTATCACGCTGAAGGTGCTGTTGGCAAAGACTGAGACAGACTCAGCATTATTTAATCCTTAACAATGAAAACTACCCTCGGTTAAAAACACTTCGTTTTTGTTTTCTCTTCCAAAAGGAGGAAATCGGTGAGTTGGTTCATGGGAAGTAAAAATTCATCGTACTGTCGTGCATAGGCTTAGTCGAAAACAGCACGTAATACACAAACGGATATTGTGTAATTTTTATATCCGTCTTCAATGGCAGTCACTCAAGTGAGTGGAAAGTGGGGATTTCACTTTGCTGCACTCACTGGTCAAGGAAATCTACTTGTACACTCAAATGCAATGGCAAGGTTCAGAAGTGAACGCCTACTTTTTTATTTTTGCGCACCTCGAAAGCATCACTACAGGGCTGAAGTGAAAAGTTTGACTCCTTAAATTGAAGCTGGCTTCATTGTTTTCAGTATGGGAACTCACCCCTGCATGAAGTGGCTTCAAAAGGATTTTCTCGCTCTGTGGAGGCATTATGCATCTCTAGAGCACCTCTCAATCTTCAAAATAAGGTAGGACAATTTGATCTATTCGATATCTTTTCATCCTAGCTATTAATTTTCGCTCTCAATTTAATACGTTGGTCAAAGCCGTCACAAATGCGTGACAGTTGATGTTGATGAACGGATTAGATGAAGTTGAGGCAGCAAAGTTGATCCAGAGTGATCGTTGGAGATTTTATCGTCTAGGATACCAGAAAACGCCAAAGATGAAAGTATTTTTTAGATGCATTCTGGCAATATCCCCTGATAGTCGGAAGTTAAAGGGGCATTTTTAACTTAGACCCACCGGGTCGTCAATAAATAACCGTCTTGCATTCAAAGAAACGTTTACCATGGTATTGTTAAGGGCTGCCAACTACACCTTTGTGCCACTTCTTTACTGCGTTACACTGCCTTTTTGTTGGTGACCGAAGTCATCCTTTTTAGACGCTTGTGCTGCAAACTTTGCAATTTTTTACTGAACAAAAAATGCTGTATTTTTTGAATATTCTTGATTAAAATGAAAATAACTCCGGTTCAGATGTGAATTTGGGTATTTACAAATTTTATCAGTCAAAATACTCTGTCTTTTGACGAACAAATTAGATGGCTTTTCATGCTTCCCGAGTAATCTCTTAATATACATTAATTTTGGATGATGTGTAGTGCCCCGAGACTTTCTTAAATGCAAAAGAAGACAGCACTTGAACAGAACATGCATTTTCAACGCGCGATAAGGCTGGAAATGACAAGCCAAGCTGCCTGGCGGCGAGACTCTAAACATCTCTTCACCAAAAGCGAAAGTTGGACCAAAAATCAAAGCTTTACGGACCTGCTTTTTAGTAATGAGTGATACCTGTACAAAGCTATGATGATGTGTCGCCCTGCCACGGGAAGGGTAAAACAGGATCTAATGTCGTCTCACTAAACTTGCAAGATGCGCCTTCGGTAGTTTTTTTTTGTATTTCACAGCAAAGGGGATGAGGTGACTTTGTTTATAGGGGGTAATGTGCTCCTGTTTGCTTTTATAGTTGGGGTTAACTCCGCTTCATGTAGCTGCGCAAAACGGTCACAAGCAAAGTATTCGCGTTTTACTCTTCTCTGGAGCGGATCTCGGGGTTACGGATAAAGTAAGGCAATTATGTCGCAATGAATATTTCTTTCCTTGATAATTGGCCTCCTTAGCGCTGATTTAACGACGTGGAATATCTTGGTTCATTGGTTTTACAAAACAAATTACCGAAGCGTAAAAATGGCGTCTGCGCTATGCATCTGTGGGTACCAGAGTGGTGTTAGCCTTGTCCATCAGTAAGTGGAAGATGAAAGTAAATAAAAAGACAATTGACCAAACCCCAAATGCTACTTTCACAGCGATACCTCCGCAATCCCACACAAGAAACGCAATGAGACACAAGCCACAGGTTGTAGCTCTTTCTGAATTCCTTTGGAAAAAGTTTTGGACTTTTAATCCGTTAGTGGTGTCACAATTTGCTACAAAAATACTTGTTGAGCATTGCATCTTGGTTTCATTAGATTTTGGGGTTTTTCGATTCCCACTCCTACTTTCTGTCCTTCCTTTTACTTGACTGTCTGCAATCTAATCATCCTCACGAAAACCATTGGTTTAATATTTTTCGAGTTTCATGGCCTAAAGCCGTTGCATTCTATAGCATGCGTCCATTTATTTTGGGAGGAACGGATTTCAGCAAGTTGTCTTACCACAGCAATTTGTTGTGGTCGAAAATTTGACAACAACTTTGTGCTTTTATGTGGAACACGCAGGTGATTATTCACCAACTTGCGTCTAACCTGTAACGCATGATTATATACCTTCTTCACCACAATTTCTGCAGACAAGGCGAGCTTTAGAATTATAGAGAAAGTGGTTAGGTGTTAAGAGGTCAACGAGGTTCAATTCCATTCAGGGCTCAAATCATTTGAACTCCTTTTTACACCCATTTTTTTGCATTTTCTTCAGATCTCACCGAGTATTTCCCTATGAAATCCAAGCAGTTAAGTGGTACTTTTGATGTCAATTTGCCACCCTCACTGTAGCTTCGCGAGTCTTCTTCTCCAAATTAATGATAAAACAAGGTAGTATAGAGGAGCATACTACTTACCGACGTACGAAAGGGCTGGGAGCCTATTGGCATTCCTCTAAGGCCTGTTTAGCTAAATATCCAACCGAATATTAGGTAATTAGACTCACAATGCAACTTTTCACTGTTGTATGCATACATTTTTTCCCGTTAAATGCAACCACTTACGTTGCCTCCAAATAACGGTACCCATTTGCATTGCCAGCTTTTCAACACAACCTCCTTTCACTGCTCTCGCGTTAGGATTATTGGTGTTGATGCAAACAGGAGTAGTTTGATTAATAGTGAGCACCGCCCTGGCTTGCATTGTTCCTGTTAGAGCAGGTTTTACGGTGCAAGGCCTCCTCCTGCCGAGGGTGAGGCGTTTCACAACGTACTTACCAAATCCTTCTTGCAATGCGTCTGTTCACCAGCAGCACAACAGCTGTTCTTGTTATTCCAAAGAAGCACAAGGCCCAATGGAGCCTATTAGCGGTTTTCTCTGGCACTTTTAAAATGTCTACAGTCACCATTTCAGGCTATTAAAACATCACCTAATCGTGTTCAGACCCGCTGATATGCGGTTTCTATTTAAGTTGGCTTGCCAAAACTAATTTAATGTCAAATTTTCATCTTCATGGGGTTTAACTTCAACCAATCCACATTTTATGTAACAAATGCGACATTCTACAACTTCACGTGACGATCAGATCGTAGATGACATTCACCAGCATTCTATTGAATTAAGTTGATGAAATACGTTGTGGTACTTGCGTTTTACTGCAGTACATTGCTTAAGGGCACCATTATGAGAGGCACTTGCAGGGGGGAATGGGAACGATGTTAGCATGGGTGACGTGACCCACTTGCCGTGGCATCACCGTGATGGTCAGCACCGTCAAATAAACAAGTGTCTTTTTTAGCATCTCCATGATCACCTCAGTTTTACGCATTACGAGATTGTCGAATAAATTAAGATAATCATGAAGGAATGGGTGAAAGCCCTGCCACGATGACCCAGAATGGTGAGGAGAGGTTCGATTGCAATGATAGGCACTCCTTTGCCCCATGATGCTGAAGGCTGGACGAGGCTTTTTCTTATGCTATAGAAGGTAGCATTTAAGAGCGTTTGTGTATGAACAAATATACTTAACAAAGCGGTCTCCTTCTATGTGGGTCTCTGGTTCCTTCCGCATAGCTAAGAGATCCATTCCATACATTACCCTCTCCTTAAGATCTAGTTTCATTCAAGTGTCGCTTCACTTCGTTGTTTGACTAAGAATTTGGTGGTTGTCAGTTCTCCCGTTGTGAGGCTTTACGTACAACACCAACCAAATGCGATGCCTTCTTTTTGTGGAATTTAAGCAGGGCAAATAACCGACGAAATCAAAACTTTTGGTCGTTGTCACTAGCGTCTTGCTCAAGCCACCCCTTGAGCAAGACGCCATAAAAAGTCCCAACCATGGAAACCAAATATCGTTCTGTGATGACCCCAAATTGGTCTTATAATCACCACCTAGATAGATCATTATGATACTCCAGTTAATTTCGGCTGATACTGTTGCACTCAAATTTTATCAAAACTCTTTTAGTTTGGAAACACCTGCCTTCATACAGCGGTTCGCTACGGTCGCACTGGAGTGGTGAAGATCCTTTTAGCTGCTTCTGCAAATGTCGTGGCAACTAATCGCGATCTGGAGACACCCCTCCACATCGCAGCGTCGCTGAAACGTACAAAAATTGCTCGATGTCTCCTCGCAGTCAACACTGGCTGCGAGTCTATCCCGGTCACGGACACATTGACTCGTATGAGTGGTGGAGATCTGCAAAAGCGACAATCGTCTCCACTACCCTTGCCACTGCATTTATCGCCGTCAGCAGTGCAAGCTGCGTTGTGGATGCGCAACGTACAGGGTGAGACGCCCCTTGAGGTGGCCAAACGGCGGCTAAGAGGCGGCGGTGGAGGTAGTAGCAGCGACATGATCACACTTCTCCTCAATCGGATGAATGTGGCGGGGTGCTGCTCGCACTATGAGAATGGCCCTGCTAAATCATTCCCTCGTCTCTCTGCCAGTGGTGGTGATGCTCCTGATACTCTGCTGGCTACGCCCTACATGTCCACTGACCTTATTTACTCCCCGGTGCAGAAAAAGACGACATTCAGATCTGCATTTAAGGTGGGTCTGATTACCTACCTGCACACCGGATACTTGGGCTGCTTGTTGATTTCAAATTTCGGGTTGATATTCACACTTGACGAACCCCCCAATAGCGGTTAATAATGTGTGCCTTCTCGAGATAATGTGATCATCAGAATTAAAATGTAGCTGGACTAAAGTAATAACTATTTCCTTCACATTGCGTTTGTGGAACATTCTGACCTATGCAGCCACACCACAAATCAGCTAGTCATTTTTTCCTTGCCACTGCTGATGCAATTATTCAAATATTTGAAATATTTTTCACTACTTTAAGAACATGATTGTGAGTGACTTTTTGTGACAATTGCGAAGCGTTGGAATTGATGGTTGAATTGTTTTTGTGTTCAACCTGAATCAATGTGAAGATGGATTATGGGACCTTGCAAGGGCCTTCCCCATTAGAGTAATTGCCACTTTTATTTACCAGCTTTCCGTAATTTTCCCACCCATCCGGAAGTACTAATACTGTGATGATTTGCAGAGTAAGTGCCTAAATTATCATTTTTCGGTTATTTTTGAATGGGCACCTTGGTGAGCAAGGTGGTATTAGTATGGGAATGCGAGTCCTAGCAATAATAAAGGCATTCAAACCAGAAGTCGACCCTTATTAACAGCTTTGTTGTTTCGGCATCGAATACGATCATGTCTTGAGGGTTCTTAGGGAATTTAGGGAAAATGAATAATTGACTTTCCAAAAGTCCAACCGCATCGCTTAGACTCCGAAGCAGTCTGTGATGGGATAGAGCAATCTATTTACATGGTGGTGGTTTGAACGCTAGCTACGGCTTAGAAATAATACCTTCATGGGAGTGATTGGTACCAATTTGCTGTTTTTAGAGCAAATCGTTATTCAATATAATATTCTCAACTTGGCGTCGAGATGCGTGAAGTCGGAGCAGTCCCGAGGAAGATTTGAAATGATTCTTATTTAGGCAATTTGCTTCACAAAAGGATCGTAGATGGGCCGTTGGTCAAATGAAGGGGATGAGAACAAATTTTATCTCTGGTATGACCTCAGTGTGGTTTGAACACAATCGGAGGATTTGTGGGTCTTCTTTGGTAAACTTGTGTCTTTGACGCAGTGGGTATGAAGGTGATGCGTAATGAAATGGAGTAAGGCTTTCGTAGTGTTCTAGGTTGCTCAGATTCCGACTGTGGTACATTTCTTTTTAGTCTTTGAGATGCTTTGCCCTATTATAGATAAGCTCAAAAGGTTTTTGGATTCTGAACTTTGTAGAATCGTAAATTGCCAAAGAACCCGACTACTGTAGCACTGAATTGCAAAACGTTCTCCAACGGACAATTCCACCAGGAATTAAAGCCTTCGAACGAAGACCAAATGGTAAGTAGTAAGGTTAGATTGAACTTTAACTAGTTCCTTTAAGCAACAGGCAATTCGGAGACCTTGTATGTGGTGGGCTTCTTTTATAAAAGGACAAAATCTCCTAAGTACCCTTTACTTTCTTTTCATTCATAATGTTCTCATAACAAGATAGATGCATAATGCACCTTCACAAAACGTCTTATCATTGAAAGCCAAAGGTAAACCCGACTTAGTCCACCATCATCTGCTTATTCATCTCTCCGTCCGTCTGTCTGCCTTAGTAAAATCCTCGTGGTGTTTCAGAGTACCAGGCAGGTGCATTTGCGCAGTCTATTCGAATCGTGACTTCAATCTTCTTTAAACTGGATTTTATCTTATTTTCGAAAGTACCAAGTAATGTACATTATCGTGTTCGCCGGTACATAATTTCTTACTCGTTTTTTGAGCGCACTGAAAAAAAGGAATTTTATAAAAGCCATTTTTGAGTCATGGTGGAGCATTCACCACTTCCACAGGCAAGCGTATTAAAAATGATTCCTGTGCCTGAGGCATGCCGGTTTTTTTGTTGTTAACCCTATGGTTTTCATGACCTCTTGGACCCATCCTTCTTGCGATGGACTGAAGTGTCCTTCGACTTTTGAGGTAAGTTTCATGTTATCCAAAGCTCTGTGGTGGTACTTCCTGTCCAAAAGTGCCCACAGAATTAAAAACAACGGCTAATTATACGGCAGTCTTCACAGCTGCTTAGTCCAATCCCTTCCATTGTTCGCTAGTCTTCCACTATGATATTCCATGGCATACTGTGTTCAAATGAAGATTTTTTAATTTGGCCGCCTGTTGCGATTGTTGTAGCGCGAGAATGTAAGCAGTTTCAGACGCTCTTTGATTGCGATCTTGACCAGCTTACTGAGGGAATTGGTATCCGTTCTGCAGAGCTTCTTGACCCTAATGGGTGGCGAACGCCATGCCTGAATTGGACGTCTACCTACCCACCGACCCTGGTTGGAGGTGAGCCACTGAAGGCTTATTCGTCTACTTTGGATAGTAATGGAAGAACTCTCTGGCAGCTGATTGTTCTGCCTGATCAATGACGAGTTGGGATAAAGTAGCGAAGCATTCTTCCATCTCGATGTCGGAGGTGTCGACGGAGAAGAGATTCCGAAGGGAGGTTACATAGGATCTGGAGGATTCCCATTATTCGGGGTAGAACCAAAGGTTAAATTTGGCGGTTTTGAGCTAACCTTCGGAAGCTGTCGTCCTTGGAAAAGAAATACGTTCTTCGACGGTGACAAACAGCTAATGTCAAGTTGCATTGGCTATTTAAAGGCCTCCTCAAAAGCGCATTATATTTCTGTTTTTCAAGCTATCTAATCACAATGACAGATCTGCTTATCCGTTCTAATTGTTTTCACTAATCTTAAGCTTACTAGAAATAATAATGGAATCACGATGATATCCCACGAGAAGATGCGATTTCTACAAAGTTCGTATATCTAGGCGAGAAGGTATGCGGACCCTATTAACATTTACTTTAATGAAAAGCCTTAAAACAGTCTTTTGGTATAAAATACTTTATTAGTGAAACAAGAGTCAGGCTTTCGTTAATGGTTTTGCTGTTTTTAAGACGGCTCGTCTTGTCTATCTTGTTATAGGCATCAGCCACCAACAGGTTGCACCACTCACAAATCATCTCGGCCAACAATGTGTCTACACTCTGTGCGCACGAGACTGCAGCGGAGAATCCCGCTTACATTTCCAGTGGCCTCAAAACGAAATCTCGATTCTTCCGACGTTCCCTCTTGGGAAGCCTTTTCAAAAGGGAATATGTAAGCAGCTTCTCCGAGTTGCTGCTTTTAATTTTAGCATTTGCAGGGAATTAGTCGACCATACTCACTGGGAACGTAAACTTTTGACCCGTATGCTATTTAACCGATTTGCACTTATGTGAATTGAGTCTCGGTTCTTTCCTGCAAGACATCTATTTTTTTTAGTTGTATTAAAGACTTTAGGATAGAACAACTATTGGGGACCTTGTAAAGTGAATGATTGCTGTCATAGAAACAAAACGATCTTTTATTACTTCCTCAAAGGGTCTGAAATGGATGGGTGGATGTACTACAAAGTTGGTTTTGACCACATGGAATGCGTCACTTCAATCAAGCTACTTGTCTCGGTGCATGAATTACAGTTCGGAACGGCAATGACTTGTTCTGCTTTGTGTCAGCAATATGATAAAGTGTCATCAGGTGTCTCATTTTCTCAACTCTGTGAAATGCATCGTAATCTACTAAATTTACTTAAAAGCTTGCAATTTGATAGCAAGCCTCACCAGTGTTTATCAGCTGCTCTGCGAAATTGCAACTAAACGTTTTCCGTACATGCTTTTCAGAGTTGGTCGAAGTCGAAAATTATTTGATCATTTCTACTTTACGTTTGTTAAAGGGCAAAATCAGCCTACCTGCGCTGACAGGCGAGATGAAAAAGTCGGAGAGTAGTCAGCTGCCTGCACCGGGAATCTCTAAGTGCGTTGGGAATACCGAAACGCCCCTTCTGAAAATGCCTACTTCGATATCTGTTTTGGAAGCCCTTAATGAGTCACATTCTTCATCATTCACGGGAAGAAGCGTTTTGCAGGAGGTAAGACTACAGAAACCTGCATTCTATTGTCACCGTATTGACGTGATTTCTCCTCTTTTCACCAATAGACCGAAGTTGCACTTCCACAAACTTCTTTCCAATTCCTACTTTCATCTAGAGGTTCTTGGACGTTATATCTCGCCGAAAATGTTTAAAGCGTGGCGTATTAAACGTTTCAGTGATTTCTGTAGTAATTTTAAGATTTATCAAACCGTACTTTGTCAATGTAAAACCCAGGGTGATGTCATTCAGCAAAGTCTATATGGCTCCAACTCTAAGGACTCCTTCAATCACTATCCCTTGAGTAAACTTTTCGACTTTGCACGTGTTTACTGATCTGTAGCCCTGCATATTTTCTTCCCTAAGGGGAGTTTCTTATCAGACGTTATCCCACTGCCCTATCGCATAATGATGGGATTTTTAAGGACCAGTATGTGATAACCTTCTAAGTACGGTGATCTAATCCTCGATTCATAAATATTACGAAAATTAAGTCGAAATTCTCCCAACCCACAGGGTGTTAGATTAAGTGGTGTGGTTGTGTAGGCTTTATGCACACATTCACACAGCTTACACATAGGTGCCATCATGGGATGAGTGTCACTCTGCACGAACTTTAACAAATGGGCATTTATCCAATGAGTCTCTTACATTATTTTTACTTATTGATAATTTATTTTGAGGGAAAACAACGTCTGGGAAGCGATCAAGTGCCTTAAGTCTGGTTCCGCGTTCCGAAGCTCATCTTCATCAGGCTTCTACACCGTAGTTTGATTTCTAAAAGTTGCACCATTGGATATGAAGCAAACGGTTAGGTGTTAAGCAATGTTATTGCATTTTTTCGCGATTTATAAACGGAAAAGAGATTTGTACGTTGCCTTCAGTTAGTTCTGGAGTCGCTACAAAGCCTACAAACTCGGAAACAGTATTGCTATAAACGTGCAGAAGGGCTGTGAGACCAAGTGAATGGAAGGAATGAACACATCAAGTAGAAAATTTTCTAAAGCCACACAGCTATTCGAATTTGAGTGCTACTGATTTTGCTTACGTATTTTTGCATCAGATAAGCCGGTCAACAGACGATCCACTGCAGGACAGCCTTCTCCTGGGTCGCTTTCAGCGGCTGCCTCTCCCACAGAACAGCGAAAGTACGTCAGCGGGGGTGAGCAGTGTTCACCTACCCGAGGATATCACGATGAGCAACAGCTCCAGTGATCGGGATCGCACCTCTTTGCACCCGGCATCTCCTCCGCACCCTAATCCCACTTCCTGCGCCTCGCTGTCTGGCTGTGCCAGTGGAAGTAGTGGAGGAGGTGGCGGTGCTGGTGTTGGAGGGAGCGGTGAACGCACTCGGCCACGATTCGTTGTACGCTTCGACCTCGACGCTGACGGTGATGCACATGCAGATTCAGCGCCTGTCGCCCATGGCCGACAACTATCGGTGCAGGTTTACCGGGATTTGGCTGGCAATCTTAAGAAGGTACGTTGTTAGCTTAATTGCCCAAATCAGCAGATAGACAGGTAGAAATGGATAAAATTTGAAGGCAGTAAAGGTTATTTGAAGTACCAGCCATTACTGCTATCATAAAGTACCCGCACCGTCGTATTGTGTTGCCATATTTATCGCCTACATCAGAGTGATTATCTGAAGGGGCACTGCGGCTAATTATAGCAGGAAGGATGTGAATAGCACCTCGGTTGTTAGATTCTCAGGCGGAAATCGACCACTATTTAGAAGGTTTGTTGCTCTATTAAAGCAGTCTAATTGCTTCTCAAACATTAATGGGTCGGTTCTGGTAAGGTTTGCTTCTTGGGACTTGAACTCGTCCGGTACAGGTGGTGGTTTAATAGCATTTCAATGCATGCTATGGGAGCCGCGTATATATATGCCAATTGCTCGTAGTGGTCTCCCCCTACTTCCCCCTACTTTGAATCCACTTCTCAGAAAAGTATCGAATGGGTCAGCTGGGTCGGTGATATCAGATAGCTAATGTGAACCGAGAATGTCTCAATTACAAATCGAAAATCAGTTCCATAAGTGTGGAATCTTCCCGTAAAGTATGTTGTACTACATTTAGGGAAGATGAGGCATGTAATGGTAAAACCCACCGCGCAGAAATGCCTCAAGTAAACAACTTTGATTCTGATGACCTGTTACCCGTTTTGGGGAGGTCCTTCAATTCCCGGCACTTCCTTTGATACGTGGGTTCCAATTTAGCAAAGTAGGGAAAGCTAAACGAGTGCACCTCAGCTGGATTAGCAATAGCTAAAAACAATCTTCAAGGACCATAAGCATGCCCTTCATTTCTTTCTGGCACATAATGAAACGCATCGTGCATTTTAGATTAGTGACTGACTAATTGGATGGATGACTAGTGTTAAGACATGGTTTTATTATTGCAACGTTTGTTGGGGGGACAAATATACCACTGATTATTCCCAAACGATCTATTCTCTACCCGCCCCGCGCTTTTAAGGTACGCGCCACCTCGTCCCCACACGACCATGCCTTGTTAGCCTGTGTGTGCATGTGGTGAAATGCAGACAGCATCGTTTGCTGAGAATCGTTTGATTGCTGAAGGTCATACATTTACTCCTGAGGTCCATATGCTCTATACAATGCAGCTGGAATATGGGTTGGAAGTACTTCACCTTCGTCTCTGCAGTTCTCTTCCTATTCTTCAAAAACACCCGCAACCAATCAATAGGTAGGAAGAAAGAACTATTCTCCTTGTTACAAGACAGGGCAGTACTTCACGCATCATGCTGCCGCAAAACTTGACCATGGAATGACTTCACATCGTACTGTGTGCTGAGAGATAAGAAAGGAGAGACGGACGCACGGAGATACTATCTCGCTCCCATTCTCATCCCTGATGTTCCCCCACACTTATTGGCAATGGTATCAGGGTAGACAAGAGGGAAATAGAAGTTGGATGGATAGGTAGATAGATAGATAACGGATTTAGCCAGAGCCAAATTTTTTATTGGCTTCCAGGGGAAGTGTACTTTGCAGCTGGCTTTTGTTGTTTGGAAAGCATTATATATGGAACTTATTCAACATCAGTCGTCAATTCGCTCTACTCTGTCATCTCATTCACAAATAAGGGAATGATTCTCCCCTACCACACGCTTGCAGTTTCGCAATTTGTACTTCTGTTGTCCATTCCATCAAAATTTTAACTTCTCTGAGGAATGGTTAAGTTCTCCTGTAAAGTGTTTTACCGTCAAATGAGTTGGAACCGATTTCAAGCAGAACCACTTTTATTTGTCGAGCTTGTGATTGTAACAGCAAGGCACAATTGAGTAGTCGTGAAACCTTCCCAGGAACAGGATGTGTGAAATGTCGGTTTTTGTTATTAAGTTCTGATGCAATTTAATTTAGCTGCATGCGAATTCTTGTATCGGAAATTGGGGTGATTCAGACAGCAGGTGGAAAAGTGGTTGGATTTCTACAAGAATCAGTGAAATGGTCTTTTTATAGTCTTCTCCTTAGCGTATTATAAATATGCCTGTAGCTGGAATTGCCTTATCTACAATGCTTTACTACGCCTCTATTGACGATGACATAAGGAAATAGGTGGATTGGGCCTTTTGGCTGGGGATTTTCATCCCCAATTATCTTGCAAACTTCACCTTTCGGGTTTATTTTTTGTGATCAGGCACTTCCACTCTATGAATCATATGCCAACATTTCGTCTGCCTTGTTATTTTCGAACCTTCATAGCATCATGAAGCATGCAGCAGAAGACTATCCCCTCCACCATTAAAAGTGCTCTTTCGGTGTGACAAAATAAGTGTGCAGGGAGATAACTTGCTTGTAGACGAATTGTAGAAATTTAACGTTATCCCTTCCTATTATTATCGATGAATGTAATTTCTTCGCCTTCAAATGTTTTGATTCACGTCCGTTAACCGTCCTTTTTGACGACCATATATTCAAAGCAGTGGTAAGGTGCTTGCGTAGATCACTTGGGCGGTGGCAGGATTACCGCCCACAGGAGTTTGCTGAATGCTATAGTTATGGCAATATTCTTGTCATAGCAACTGCTGCCCAGAGAAATGGACACTTTAAATTACCGTTAATTCACCTTAACTTATCATTCAGGGTGACTTTAGTTACTTATTTAGCATCTTAAATCATAAATAAGCTTCAGAATGATTCGTTTTACCCTGGGAAAGCACTTTCACTTCCAACTTAAAGTAACACGCGATTTCCAAGCTAAATTCATTTGTATTTAATACCTTGGTGAAGTTCTGACTGTGAGTTTACAATATTTTGACGATAATACGGTAAACATTAAATATAAGCTCGTATAATTGTCAACAGGGTTTGATTCCGACAAGCACCCGAATCACCCCTGAGAAGAAGTTTAGAAGGGCTTGAAGAGCGTTAGCTTGGCATGAACAGAATGTTATTCACCCACGGTCAAAGCTGAGGCGAGGAAGATTGTAAAGGCTGCCAACTCTATCTCGTTACCCGACGGTGACAAGATTTGTGACATCCGACCTATCTATGTTTCAGGGTCCTGCAGGTCCCTCTTCTGGGTGTAATTGCGTTCAACGCCAGGCGGATTACTTTGCTGGCAAAGTGCCGGATTTCGTCCCCTGTGCCACCCACAGCTATCTTGAATTTCGTACTTCCTCAGCAGACCTACGAAACTCTGTAAATTACCCCGTTTTATGGCTTTCGTTACATTTAGCTAGCCTATTTTAGATCAATTTTTATCATAAATGCACTTGGTAAAGCGAATCTATGCTCCTGTCACTAACCTCTGCTATGTGAAGAGGCTAGATGCTAATAAAACTCCTAGTTAAGTCTATTCATGAGCGAGTTCACTTGGTTTGAACCTGTCTTGCTTCACAAAATACCTATTGACAAGTGTGCTGATACCTTAGGTCTCGTGTGAGCTACTACGGTACACGTCTTCAAAACTGAAAAATAGGCATTCTTTTTATTCTCCATGAAATTTTATGGACTGACCTCAGCAACTCTAGTTGGATTGTAGTCACTTTACTTCGCCGAACCGAGTAAAGGGATTTAATGCACGGATTAGCCTATCGAAGGATTCCTCCGTTCTAGGGTTAAGAAAGAAATAGCTGCATTTTTTAAAATTATTCATAGAAACCGCCTAGAATGAGAAAATCTCATCCAGGTCGAGTTGATACGACCAACACTCCTGCTGCTATCGGTAGAAAGCAGTGGATACGTTCTCGTTCGGACGAGTCTCTTTCCGCTAGTGGACGTGTCGGTAAAGAACCTCCGACCAGCTCTGCACCTCACAAGAAGCCGGCAACGATGAAAAAAAAATTGCACTCTGCCGATCCGCTTCCTGATGCATGTGGGCGGAATTCCAATGGCAGACCGGTCTCTGTGACCTACGAGGTAGGGCAAACTCCTGAAAGTGCTATCCCTTATCCGCTACCTCTCAATCGACACTGCTGTTTACTTCCTTGCCCTCTCCATCAAGCTCAATGCTAGAGAAAGAACTGTATATTTCCACTAAACAGAAAAGGGTTGATTAACATTTACACCCCTTTTTATGTTTCAGGATATAACAGCATGGCCTCTAGGTGGACATCAAGTTCAACCAACTTTAGGCAATGGAGAAGTGTCCCAGGAGTCGGATTCTCAACAAAAGATGACAAAGTTAGTTGGACGCGTGAATTAAATAAGTAATGATTACAAAAGTTGCCATGAACATTGCATAATTCCATAGCACAAGGAGTAGCTTTATTTTCCATCCACGGATGATCTAGGAGGCTGGTAGCATGGGAGGCCGAACCATGGGAGCGCAAAAAAGCAGTATACGCGCGACCATCAGCATTTGGACCATTAGCATTCACCCTCGTGTAGCCCTCCAGTTGTTCCTCAAACTGTACTGAGGTATAGAAGTCATACGGTACCTTGATTTATCAGCGCACTGAAGGAATGGGCGGCCAGCCCTGTTGGAGGCTGGAGGGGTCGATGCTATCTTACCCACTGAACGGAAGAGGTAGAGTCTTTTATTTGCAAGTCCACTTTTGTCGGTCTGTTCTGTGATCTTATTTGACAGGTTCCTTTTTTATGCACCTAGTACGAAGCCGTCTGCATTGGGTGTGACCCAAGACTTGAAAAACTGACTCAGTTTGCCGCCGGTGCTGACACTTTCTCTTTTATCCTGCCCCACAAAGACCCACATATTGGTAGTCCAATCCACTCTGCTTGGTCATTAAGGGACGACAAACATACACACGCTTCTGGTTGCATAAATATTGCATACACTTTGCCACCTGTGAAAGAACCAAAATACAAAGTTGTTCACATAAGCGCCCGAGTATCATTAACGGGCCACAAAATTTACTGCCACAGACTCCTCTGCCGTTCAATCTTTACGGGAGCTCTTCAGTTTCGCCAATCTATACGTAGATATTGACGCTTCTACTTCGTACGCTTCAAGTGAAACAGAACAGGGTTGCTTGAAGTTGGTGCAGGTTGCACCGAAATATATTTAAATGCATTGCTCACAAATGTGACCCTCAGTTTTGATTATGGATGTTGAAGGCGTTGGCATAATTCCAGAGCATTCTCTCTCTAGTGTTTTGACCGCAGTTTTGTACGAACCAGAGGAAATCGTGAGTTATTTAAACCGTCTTGAAGGCAGCACTTCTTTGTTTATAGTTGTTACTTAAATGAATAACTAGTGATATCGAACAGTAGTTACATTTTTGTCATTTTGTTTACTATATGACAATGAAGCCATCTCTGCACTTAAATTGCAAAGCATGGGGAAATATCTAAGGGTTCTGTGTGTGAGACACATTTATTGCATTTAGAAGAATACTGGGCACGTTACTTAGTACTGTACTGGTCTACGAACGATATTTCTAATTAAAATATCACTGTGACGATGATCTGTGAAACGTGCGCAATCGAAACGCCTTACCAACGAAAAGAGTGGAAGCAATTGCCCGGTGTGGAATGAAATGCACCATAGCGTCGTTGAAATGAATAACTGTAGTTATCAGTACACACATTAGGCTTATTTCATCCATTGCCAGAAAATGCAGATCTGACAATAGCCGCTTGCCTTAAATTCATCAAGACAGTGTAACTGGAGTAGTTGTTGTTCTATTCAAATTCATCAATGGTGTGAGTGAGTGATTGATCTGACCATGTTAGACTTATGCTCTCTCCTCCTAGCGTACATTTGCTTCTGTGCTTATGGAATAGATCAAAAAGCTACAATGGACAAATGGCCTCTGCGGTGGATGCTACGGTAACACAGGCATCCAATGCAGACGTAATTGGCACTAGAATGATGCACCAAATGGCCGGAACAACTCCACTCTACTTGTCCTGTCGCAATATAGGTGGAAAAATGGGACTCTCCGTAGGGCGCTTTTCCCCAGCTCTTCCTGCTCTCATTGCCAACAAATGGAGCCCGGTGACTTAGTGAGCAGCGGCATTTTGAGGAACATACATTACACTTAAATGCATTTTTCATTTTTTACTGCCCAAGAGCACCTCCTGTAAATGCTTAGTTATCCTTATTTGAGTTGACCAACTCAATAAAGCACTACTCAGAAGATTTTGGCGCTTTCATTTATACATATTTAGTGACGGCTTATAATAATCCAGCCAGCTTTTGCTTCCTTGATAAATTATGGAAACCGGTACATATTAGTAGCTCCCGAATCGTAATGTTTGATTTCGTCAACTTCAAACAATGACATTGATGGTTGTCGATGGTGCACATTCTTGGGCGCATATATTGGACTTGCTCTTGTAGTTGCGTTAAAAATGAACGGGTGTAGTCGTCCACGCGAGCCTTAGGAGACGGTAGAAATTTCAGCCCTAAGTTTTTACTGCCTATCAGGGTAGAGCACTGGCAATGGATTCAAGGTGGCAATGAAGGAAATCCGGGCGCCATTAATTAATTTCTACCTAGAAGAATTGCCCAAGATTGTAGTGAAGTTCATTGATCGTTGCTTCCAATAACAAAATTAGAATAATTGTATGAACCGAGTTAGAGGTCGGAATAGTTCTGCAATTATTTCTGGCATTACTTCTAGAGGCTATTCAAAGGGTTCTAGTTCAACGCGGTTAGTTATTGTGGGAACACACGATGTTGCTCATGTGTGCTACGGTGTTTAATCGTAACGAGTTCGACATTTCCCATCTCCGATTCCGCTTCGGCCTGTTAAAAAAAGAGTTTTTAAGGAGTGGCATCTCTATTTTACCAGTAGTTTGGAGCAGGAAGGGGGTCAGAGTTGGCTTCTCTCCTTTCTTTATCGAGGTGTGAGATCTTTAGATGGTACCAATCGCCTCAAAGGATAAGTAGCGTCGGCTGACAATAGATGTAATTGTGACCCAAATTTTTTCTATCCGACAGAGTGTGCATTTAAAATGAATGTTACTGTGTTGTTTTGACAATTCGTTCAACTCTGTATTTGAACGCACCGGTCCTTGAGTCTCCGCAGGTTGTGCTTTTGCTTGCTGACATTGCATCCAGGCAACGTTAAGAATGCATTTTTTGCCCCAATATTATGATTTCTCTTGATTTTAAGGAAGTTTTAAGGAGCTAGGTTAATGGAAAGGGAAAGCGCACCTAATTCAAAATGGCAACTACCCAAATTTCCATTACTGTATGTTAAAACCTAGCGTAACGGAAGAAGGGTATTTGGGGCGTGTGAGAGAAGGACTGAAAATAGCAGGAATGACATTAGCAACTGAAGCGACACTAGCCGTGAATCATCTGAAAAGTTTGTTGCAGAACTGTTTATGGTATCTGTGTTAAGACATCGATAAGGTGAACAAGCGACACCTACCCCACATCTCTACTAGCTGGATGGAACCCAAATAGACGAATAGCTGGAGAGCACTAAAGTGAGAAACGGGGAAAGAAGGAACAGATGCGAAACTTATCCCCATAAAACTTTTTAAACATCGACATTTATCATTAGACCCTGCCTTTAATACAATGTCCCAACGGCTAGCGATAACACAGATGGTGGGGAGCAAATTATCATTTTTTCTAATACGGTTCTCAGGCAGGATAGAACTACAAATCTAGTGGCATCGCCAAGAAGAAGGCAGGTACCTGCTTAGCTGGACGCATTTTAGGTGCCTGGAGCGGCCGGTTCATGAGGGTTTTCCCTATACTACCGACGCGGAAGGTCGACAAGTATAAGCGGTAAATGAAATGCTTTATTCTTATGGTTAATACTTGGATTTAGTAAGGGGGACATTTAGGTGCTTTGCTATGGTGCTTTTAATGAATGGGCTAATCCTTGAAATGGAGAATACTAGACTCCTTTCGAATCTGCATCACTTGCAGCAGTTTCAAGGAACCTCACCCAACAGTGATCTCACTACTGCAAACCATGCACAAGGGGTTCCCAGATGAAGGAGTGGGTATAGATACCATCAGCATACCACTACCCACAAAGAGGGGAAACTGATACATTCTATTGTGGCTGACTACTTCATGAAAGTGTCCAACACGGAACCCACTAAGTCTCAAGACGCCGAAACGGTCGCTTCAGTGTTCTTCACCCGGTGGATTTGTCAGCATGAAGTGCCTGAATCGAGCCAAAGCGATCAGGGCCCTAATTTCGAAAGCCGACTCTTTACTGAACTATGCAAGATATTGGGAATCTCCAAGACGCGCACGACGCCCAAACACTAGCAAGGCAACGGACAGGTGGTAAAAACGAATTGCGATCTCACCGGCCCAATAAAAGCTTTTGTTAAGGATGCACAAACTTAAGGCTGGGATTTAAGCCCGAGACGCATTCTCATCGCATACAGAGCTACGTTCCACATACCAACTGGTGTTTCATCATTCAAGATGCTCACAGACCGCGAAATGAGAGTCCCTTTGGATACCTCCGCACTAAACGGGGAAGTAGCATCTGATAATGCCTAGGAGTACGTACTGCGGCTAAAAGAAGGTACAAGAAAATCTAACATCGCACAGAGACACTGGCAGGTGTCTCAGAGTAGAGAGAAGAAATATTACGACAGACACAGTCGAACCAACGTCTATCGCAGGGACTGTCCTGTCCAAATAGACAGTTCGATTCTTTGACCCAGAACTCACCATAAATGCTACCACTTTTGAAACAAAGGCCCATGTTGAGCAGTGAAAGTTCTCTTATCTACAAATTATCTCGTCCTCAATGCACAACTACGTGCACAGCCAATAACCAGCCACCAAAACAAGATGCGCTCCTACAAGTGTGCTCCGTCGGTAGGATTCGAAGCGGGATTGTAAGCACCAAAGGGAGAAAGAGAACCACCCGACGGTATGGTTAAGGCAGCCCATAAGAGTAGCACCAGGAAAGGTGTTCAAGAAGAGCTATGTACCTTTTGAGCGAGAGGCGGAAACATAAATCGGATCTCATCCTTGAGGAGAAGGTTGGTTGCCCCGACGCTAAGAAGAGCCGCCTTTCTAATTCTCATTAAACCATTTTGATTCCTTTTCATCTGAGACAATAAAGATGTCACAAAGCAACCATTCTTCTCATACCACGGCCAATAGCAGGGGAGAGGAAGTGAATGCGAATAGTGCTATGCTACTGATGCATAAGCGCTAACGAGTATTATTATGGAATAGCAATATTTGCGATCCTGACGTTCATAATACTATGCTCTGAATTTTTATGAAGTGCTTTTGCATTTTGTGCCACAAATGGGCAACAGATCCTACTTTTCAGAAACTAATCAATCCGTAGCGGTTTCCAGAGCTAATCTGCAAACAGAATTAGAGGGTCGTTCCTGCTGCCCAACTTGCTCTTTTCATGAAATTTTATATTTTGAAACGGCAAATAATGTTTGAAAAATTCCGAATTTTCGCACTATTCAGGTGCTTTATTTTAGTTCTGATTCATGCTTTCGGTTTTAGTGGGTGTTTTAAAATTCTTGTTCAAAGTGAAGGGTCGGTGGGTGTTTCTTTTCTTGCCGAGTTTTTGCTAAACACTTATGCAACTATACTTTAGGTATTGGCTTACTCCGCGATTTTTATTCTCAAGATAGGGTTTTACAACTATCTAGATGCATAATTTTCCTACTCTTCGTGATTATTACACTTCAGTTTCGCCGCATATGCATGTTGTTGACACTGGTGAAAAGGAACATGGGTGCTTCTTCAAAGTGGCATTCATTAACTTTTCTAATTTTTTTGCTATAAAACACGCAATTCCTTTGCAGATTTCGCGGTCTACCGAAACTTAATTCCCCTGACTAATCCAGTCGGTTCTCATCAGAGGCTAAAATGGGCAACATTATCCGACTTCTTACGAGTCGTTTTGAGGAGATAAAGGATGACGTGGACATATTCGTTGATTTTGAAAGTATGCTATGAGTCTATTATTTCACTTGTCTGAACAATTAATAACAACAGTTTCGATAGATTGTCAGCCATCTGACGAGGAATACGATCTTTGGATTGAAATAAACACGAAATTAGCACACGCAGATGATATTTTGGCGATCGTTCGGGACTATCCTGGAGCTGCGGCTCAGATTCGAAACGCCATCGAACACTACGCTGATGACGCTGCTCAGCAGGCAGCCTGGGAAGCCTTAATACCGCTAGTTCATCAGCTTCGTATCTGCTACGACTTCGGTGTTTATTTGGGTAGTCTATTTGATTTGAAGTCACCCCAACTTGCTGTAGGATTTGTCTTTATTTTTGGCGATGATCTTGGGGTATTTTTCCACTTAAATGATGTAATTTAGCTTCTGAATTTAAACATTTCACCACCTTTATTCAAAGCTAGATTTCAGCTTGAGTGTGTATTAACATTACGTGATCCGACAATCCCCTATGAGTTCTGTAATCCTAGCATGTTTCATTCAGTAGTCTAATGGTTTGATAGATGCTCTTCGAAATCGTACATTTTGTGGAATGCTTTCACTATGTGAGGATGTCGTCTACATGACATCTTTGTGGATTGCACTAAAGTGATTTACCACCCGGTGTGTTCGTTTGGTTTAATGTTATTTAGTCTGGCAGAAGTTATTCTTCTTGTTTTTGTACTCTACAGCGCAAACTGTTCCTCGGCTTCTGCACGCACTCTGTTCAGATGAACTTACCGTCTGGGAGCATCTGGAATCCCAACAGGCCCTGTTTAAACAATTTGCCGAAATTCTCGATTTCATTATGCAATTTGACAACTTTAAGGTGTGGCTTTCAAAATACTTTTTGCATGAATAATTTTCCAATCCCATTTAATGTTTCCCGATGATAGAGTTTCTGCAACTTAGTTATTTTGATTTACCTTTTATGCGAACTCTTTTCTCTGCATTCACCACTTGTTCGTTTTCTACATTTGGTCCCATTTAAAAGCCTAACTTCAGAACCCTGAGTACCACCCTTATTTCCGCTGGTTGAGATGAAGTTCCACATGCTTTTCCCATAGTTAATTTTTTTCTCTTCATGCGCATTTTATGTGCCATAAGTGGTGGCGTATCAATATCAATGGTGGACTTTATTACTGTTTAAAGTAGGTGATTTCAACTATAAACTGCACTCAGGACTGCTAGCCACATTAAGTTAGTTTATTCCTACCCTTTTCCCTTGCGTTCTTTTCTCTGTTTTTGGCAACTATCACTTTTTTAATCCGTCCCTGATTGTGTAGCAGTCTTAGGACAAAGCGGAAAGGCGTGGGCCTTCTTGTTTCTTCGCGCCAAAGTATTGGAAATTTTCATCAGCTATGGTGCTTTTCGAGTTGAAGTCGGAATATGTAGTTTGTCGTGTCTCAATTGCACATACTCTTGACTAAAAACAATCGTCTCATCGTACGTCGAAGTTTCTGCTTATGTCTGTTATTCTTATTGCTCGCTGTGGCACGTATTACTCACGGCACCCCGAAAGCGGCTTATTTGGTGACCTCTGCCCTGCATCATATTTAGGCCTCTCAGGAAAAATCCTCACCGTAGGTATTTCTCGTCTGTATCAACAAATCTCGTCCCTCCGTCATCCCGTTCGTACTTCCAGCTTGACAAGGCATGACTCAGTGTGATGCATTAGAGAAAGGTGAAAAAACGGGAGTTTTCCCATAAGTTGCGCATTTGTCCGTGTACATCTGACTCACTTTTCCTTTGTCTCTTCTGGCGAAGCATTGTTTGATTTTCTGGTTTTAATTGTTTATGCCTCTTCTATTATGCCCATTCGTCGAATCGTACTAATTGCTCGACCATGTAAATTTCCCATTTTGGATTAAGTCCTCTGTGAGACTTTGACTTAGCGAATAAGGTCGTTTTGAGATTGATTCTGTTATTTGTAGGACCATGTCTTTGGTATTGGCAGTTCGTTTTTACCCGTCATCTCTGAATGCAAGCGTGCCGAGTTGTTTGCAAGTCTGTTTTGATAAAAGTCGCGTAGACTTGTTTTATCCTCACAAGAGCTGGTTAAACTCTTTTCTGCTTGAAAACTAAATTACGTTTGAATAGATCATGGTTCGAGATCGCTTTCGTGTCTGCGGCTCCAATTTTAATGTCGCGGGCAGCGTTGACAAATCCTTCTCTTACTTCAATAGACAACTACTTTCTCAGACGAAAATTGGGTTTCACCCTGTTAGTACGGTTCTCACAATTAGGTGTCGTGCAGAGTCAAAGAAAGAGTAGGGATTATTGCATTTTATTAGTAAATTAGGTCCAAACCGTATTTTGTAGTACTTGATGTGGTTTATCTGCGCATCGGACCATTAATGGGCATTATTAGTCCGTTTCGCATCGTTACAGATGCGTGAGTGTGTGGACTTCGGCGATAAGAAAGATAGCGGCATTAATGCCAAATACTTCGGAACATCATTGGCCTAACTTCATCATCGGCTTAATCTTCTTTTCATTCCACAACTGAATTTGATCATGCCTTGCGTTTTTGGTCTTAATACACTCAGGATCGTGCCCTTTTGGCGAGCATAGTTACTGTCTTAGGTTCAAAGTCCACTCCTAGCCTCTTCTAAAAAGTTACATCCATCTTCCTTGGATATTTTTTGACTGGCGCATCTCTTTGTTGGTTTATGCTTCTCTGTTAAACCAAATTTTGTTGATTTCCAAGACCTTGCATGCTGTTTCGCTGATGTGTTGGATGCCCTGACCTGAGTTAATAGTACTTTGCCGCTGGATAGAGGCTAACAATTTTAACACCTTCATTGCCAACGTCACATGATGTGACCCCCAGAGTTTTTTTCTGACTCCACTTGTTGTATTTATTTGACACATTTAATTAAAAGAAAATAAACTGTATTGTAGGTGGAAAACAAACTCAACCCACTTGATGTTAATACACAGCAGCAAAAATTCCGTACTGCGGTGATTAGTTTTCTCATGAGTCTGTCAAGGAACGCATTAAGTATTAAATGTTTTCGACTGGGCAGATCATATATTCGTCAGGCATTTTTTCACCATTGAATATTTCGGGTGATCTGTTCCTGCCTTGATTATCATGAGCCTTTTCGAATCGCCCATTCATGTATTGGGTGAAAGTTATTCACCTTATTAGACTTATTATGATTCATTTTTTGGACGGGTGAGACAAATGTGTCATCTGGGAATCCCCTTTGACAGGCCGATTGTTTTTTTAGGAGAGTTTCACTAGTAGAGGTAAATGGCCACCTAAGCACAAAAGGTGGGCTGTGGTTTTGCTGGTCAGTGACGGTTACTGGAGGGTGCGACCAGTGTTTGGTGCGTTGCATCATCGATGAATGTGGAGGGAAGAGGGAGATTATGCGTGTACGTTTGTGTGTGGGTGACCGGACCCTCTTGCTCGCTCGTCACCTCTCGGCTACGAGTCACATAGGTCTTGTATTTACGCCCCTTTTGACTGCAGTACATTCCACCCTGAACGCTGTCTTGCGTCGTAAACCTTTAATTTGTGACAGAATTGTTGGTCTCTTGCCATGGCGATTGGTATTTTCGTGTTGGCGCCATTTTCTGCCACAAAGCCCTGAGTTCCCCTATCGTAGATGTGGAATACCTTGCGTCGTAGATTTGTTTGCAATTTTCGTGTAAGCCTCTCACATATATATTGTACAGGTGGCTTAGTAGACATTTCTGTAGCGATTAGTGACTTCCTGTTTGCTCTCACTTCTGCCATGATGACCTCAGCTCTCCTATAAAATACGTTTCCCTGCCTTTATCATGTCAAAACACGCTGTATGATTTGCCTACTTTGTACTGGTCGATGCCTGTTTTCATACTCCCCTCTCTTGACTAAGATAGCTTAGACTTTTGTTCTGGATCTTGTGTCGTCCGCAGACTTGACCATTTCCCGTAATTTTTGGCACCACCTTCCACACATTCTGCTGTAGTGACTTAATGAGGTCTGTGTCTTCAATGTTCTGGTATTGGAGAAATGTCGGAGAACCCCTGGTTTTGACACAGCTTCTATTAGTGCGATTCCATCTCTATTGTTCATGAAAGCATCTAGGGTATCTTCTTGTGTAAGATTGTCTTTATTCCTCGAGTTGTCGAAACTGACTTTTTGTTTCCGCTTTTGAAAACCTGTTCTAATTTCAATAATCTTGTTTGGAATTCACAATTAATGTTTAGGCTGATTGTATTTTTACAAATGGGTTACGGGTGAGGAAGGACATAGGAATAATAACGATGGGATCTACACTTAAGGAGGTGGTAACTTGTTAGCCTCTTGATACGCCTTCTTTCGTAATTCATGATCTGGTCTTTCAAATTCTTCATCATCCCAAATTTGAGCAATATGGAGACTTCCTTGAGAGATGGAAACAGTAGGTTGCCGACTGACAATAGAACAGTGTGGGGCACGACTTTCTACACCTGGGAAACCCAATTATCCGACTAGCCATTTGCGCAATTAGTAATGGAAATACGACGGTTATTTTATTCTTTCGCCTTTTAGATGACTAAACCTTCCATCCAGAACGACTTCAGCTTTTATCGTCGGCTGCGCCAAAGAAGAAGGCCTGCGGTCGATTTTGCACGACAGGTATTTGGTCCCTCCTTTGGTTCATAGTAGTGTTTGGATGTGGGAACCTGAATAGCAGAACTCTTTAAATGGGTGAAATTGTTCAAACGAGCGCCCTTCCCTTACTACTCCAGTTTTCGTGGTGGCAATTACAAATAATGCAACCTAAAGTATGCTGATATCGTAGAACTTATTTGCTTTTTTTCACATTTAGGTCGCAGTTCCATGTGACGTTGGCGATGCAGAGTCCTTCTTGCGACAGGAGATTGAGGAGCTCAGCGATGAGTGCTGCAGTAAGATGTCCCTCTTCTACGCGGAAGCCAATCCTATGCTCAAACTTATTAGCCGATATGCTACGCAGTGTCACATGGTAGTGAGTACTCGTGTAAAAAGACTAATTGTTCTTTGAGCTGGGGTTTGCTTAACTTTTACACTAAGTTGTTTCGCATTTTCCTTGCCGCCGCTAAGTAAACCATCGTCAATGTTTTTTTCTTAATTTACATCAAATTAACTGTGTAAAATGTGGTAGTGTTGTCTGAATCTCTTGCGTGTTTTTTATCACATTCTTCTGTGCAAAGACGTGGTTTATTTTTTTCTCTAATAAGCATAAAGTTGTACTAAGCTAATTCGTGTTTAACTAGCGCTTGCGTAGCAGTCATTACTGAGTCTAAATGTAGAGTAGGGTAGGTCATTTCTCTCGTTGCTTATTTAGACCCTGAGGCACGCAAATACGGTTCCGTTGTGTGAATCAGAGGCCTAGACCTTGCTAAACTTTGCGGTCCGTTAGCCTACTTATTTTAAAAACTTTCTAGTTGCCTCAACTAAATGCTTTGAGTCGTGTGGAGGCAAATGCTCCTTCATCAATCTTCTGATCGGCTTTGGTGTTTTTTGTTCGCAAAACGACACTACTGCATGTGACTTCCACTAAATGGAATGCTCTTCTTCGTGCTTGTTTTACTGCGAAGAGCGTTCGGTTTTGCACGCATGCATAAAAAGGCACATCAACATCGCGGCGCTACACGCAGTAGTAAGTGACAAGTGTGTTCAACTACTACAATTATTATCAACGCAGCAACAGTACGCCATACTTGGTGGAGTGTGGTGCGGCGGCCAAGTCTGATCCAGCCATCGTTCAAGATGGTGAGCAACATTAACAGAGACTCCGTACAAGAAACTGCGTGTGGTGATAAACAAAGCTTATTGTAAATGAAAATGTCAAACGATGTCGAAAAAGAAATGTATTTTACGCTTAAAAACTATTTTTTTAAGGACTACGAAAGCCCTATTTGTCGTGATCGACCCTTTTGCTTGCATTTAGAGACTTACTGAATGTTCTTTTTTGATGCTTCTTAGACATTCCGTATACTCGTCTACCTCTCATTAAGGAGTACCTAAACTATTTATCTGAAGTCTGGCATGTCTGAAATAGATTTCTGCGCCCCATTTGATTCGCAGTCACCCGACTCTGCGGGCTTCGTTCCCCTTTCTGTAATGTTGAATTCCTTCACTAGCGGATGGCTAGTCGATGACTAATAGATGCAGAGAACGTGCATCTTGGTACTTCATTTTCGGCCTCCGCAGCTCCTTTTCTTTTTTCAAGAAGCCTCCTACTGCTGCTAATGTCGTTGTACTTATCCGACCAGTAATATATCTGCTTTTACAAGGAGTAGGAGTGGATTTCGTATTTGCCTTCTTTTTTCAATCGCTCCCTTCGACTCATCACGTGTGTGATTCATCCATCGTCTACACTCCTGGCACGGACTTCGTCTAACTATTGTGTGCCACACACTGTAGGTAGGTCTCCAGAACTGTTAATTCTGTACTTTGAAAGCCGAACAATGGTCTGATCAGAAATATGCTGTGAAGTCCCCTTCTTGGTTCTAGCATTCCGGTGAGAAGTAGCCTTTCGCTACTGTAGTCTGATGGTAGGAGTTGTAAACATGATCATAAAAAAGGATCAGCCTAAATTTTACGACTGGGGCATTGGAGGTTGGGGTACTTCGTGTTCATCACTCCTCTCTGCCCTCTGTCAAATCACTTAGCTGTTCCTTTATTGCTATCGTCTCGACTTTCCTAAAGATAGAGGGTTTTTAATTGATTTCCACCATCTTGACAGTGTTTTTTGAGATGTTTAATTGGCCCTCCTTATGCTGCTTATTTGGAGGATTGTTCTTTCAGCCATTACAGGAAGGTATCCGTGACAAACTGTTACCTCCTTGAGGTGATAGGCGATTTATACATCTGTGAAGTTCTACCATTTTCTCCTGAAGAAGGGTAAAAAACGCGTGAACAACTTTGACGCTCCAAGATTCATTACCAGGCATTCAATGCTAACCAAGAATCACCGTCTAAAATGATATGGAATACAGTGAGATAAACGCCCTAGAAATCTGTGGAGGGATTTAAGTTCTGGCATTCAGTGCTAATGGTAACCACCCATTTCGAGCTATGCGGGAATTGTGGGGATTAATCCAAGGTGATTTATGTCCTCTCTTTTTTGTGCGATTTCTACTGTTATTAGATTATTAAAGAGCGCGCATTTACTTCAATTATCTGCAATTTTTTGACTTACTTTATTTTAATGTGATATTTTCCACTTTTATTAGGCCATTTGAAGAGGCATTTTTTGCACTTTCTGTGCACCTTTTTTATCTCCTCTTTTTGATGTAATTTTTTTTTTCAATGTATGCATGTTCTTTGCTGTAAAATTACCTGAACTAGGGCTTGATGTGCTTTGCGAGTGAAAAGTGTTGGCTATACGAAAAAGAATAGGTGACACTGGTTCTTAACCTCATGTTAGTTTCATTACTGTTTTGCAAACGTTCATCCGCATCCTCTTGACTTTTCGCATATCAACTGCACTTCATAAATCTTGCACATACACTTTGGGTGTTGTTGCCACAGTTTTCATGCTGGATCCGAGGTTCTTAGCCTTCTGATGCGCTGTCGTGGGCCGCATCCCTCACTTAGCCGACTCATTTTGGTAAAATTTTTTAAATTGACACGTCAAGGTCCTGTAGTTCGCTTATTTGCACAGAAGTCAAAGCGTTTTGTTTACGTGTGTTCGATTGTGCTCAGTTGCACTTTAGGGTCACTGTAGCAATCTGGCACTCGGTGGTGTGAAGTGGGGATATCGTACGAAGCCAGTCACTGTGTCTTAGTTGTTCAGGTTACATGTGGTGGGTTTGTGTGTGTGTCAACCTGTCATCCGCCGAGTAAATCTGCTGTGAAGGCCATTAATGAAGTGTCACTCTGACGGCAGAGAAATAAAATCAACCTCCCATCTTAACCCTCCACTCCCTTCCCCACCTCCTTCAGACGGAGCATAACCCCATCATGCCTTGGCGATTATATTTAACGGTTGAGATGCGGAAGATACTAAAGGTTTTGTGATTTCCTTTGTTGTTTTCTTCTGGGAGCTTTGGAGGTAGACTGTTTTTCATGTTCTTCCGAAGATTATAATTTCTACCGTTTCGCCACTTTTAAGGAATTTTTTGCAGTTCATTGGGCTTAAGGTTTTATCATCTCCATGGTTTTCGCCTGAATCTTATTTCGCTCGGATGTCGGGATTGTTGCTGTTAATACCACTTTTAACATTTTCTAACTAAATCACGCGAGAGGGTATCACTGGGTGTCAAGATCAGACAAGGCATGTTGCCTGATTAAAGTACACAGACCTATCCATTTTCAATTTCCAAGCGTATATACTTTCGGCTGTTTTTTCGCCTTTGTTCAGTCAGATACCAGGTTGTGGAAATTCACTGCCTCTGAATGGATCTTATGTTTACCATTTGTTGGGATTAATCCGAGTCCTGGCATTTAGTGGCAGCAAAACAATTTTTATTATTATCTCCAAATATCCACTTTTAAAATGCTTTTGCAATAAGAGAAAGGTGTTTTCGGCACTTTATTTAGTATGCTCCAATGTTCTTTTTGGGGTAAACAACCGCACTGCCCATAGTAGGGTTGTGTTAGTGTCGCCAGCTCTAAAATATTGTACGAAATCGCTGGTTTTTCTCATCCACGCAGTGCACAGACCGTTTACAGCGGTGCCATAAAGCAAGATAACTCCTATTCGTGCCTTTCCATTTGCAGAGCCAGAATTTGTGCAGCAATTAACTCCGTCCGGTTTACTTTTTTAGCATCAAAATAAACTCTGTCTGTAGGAAGACCACATAGGTAATTCATTTATTTGCTTAATTGGAGCCTCTTCTAGCCTCTGGAGGCGACAACGCTTCTTGCTGAATAAACGTACTTTTGTCTGCTCTGTGTGAGAATGATTTAGATTTGTATTAGGCGCGTATTTATTGAACCTCCTCCACCGGTGCATCTATAAAACGTACCAGTCTAGAAGCAGCCTTATTGTAGGCGGGTGGAAAGGTTGGGAAGCTAGTAGCATACTTTCCTCTCGCCGAAGTAGCAGTTGAATCGCGGGTAAAGTAGAGTTGGTGTACCTAAATACCTAATTGTGTCGTTCGGTCGCATCAGAAAGGAGCCGAAAATCATCCCATGGTTTTAATAACTGCAATGAAATTTTCGAATTCAAAGATATTGCCCATTGAGAATCGCATTATGCGAATGCATTTGCTTTGTTTTACTTCAAGTTTGTCAATGTTCTACGTGTTTCCTATACCCATCAAGTGGTTTGGGGGAAATTCCCCTAAAAGTAGGATTAATAATGCACACAATGTATAGTAGTTTTGAACTTCATCAATTTCTTACACTTTCTTGGCCTTTGGTTGTCTTATCTGAGTTGTTCTCAGTGCCGTGCCACAGAGGAGTGTAAAGTTTTTGGAGTACGACCCTAACTCACTGTTTTTGATACAATTAAGCTCCTAGAACTCAAGATTGAGTCTCTTTTTCAGGTTTGATCTGGGTTGTAGTGTTCTATAATGGGCTCCATTGTGTTCGTCCATTCGAAGTAAATGCCCTCCTTCTATGTAGTTTTGGCTTGGTGTTTAGTCAGCGCAAATCGGAAGTATTTCCTTTTGGTGTGCGTTTGCTATCGTTTCCACCAATAAGGCATCTCCGATTCCCTCAAAGACGTGAGGCATGCCATTCTAGGCGTGGGTTTGTTATGATCGTACAGGTAGGTTGTTCCAAGGAAGGAGGGCTAAGTGCTATAGATGGCATGAATGTGGCTGTACACCACAGGAGACTTAAAAGTACCGCATAGGCAGCTAGACCACATAACATTCTGTTACACAACTGACACCAATCCAATGTACTAGTTGTCTCTGAAGGCTTCCGCAAGTACAATTATAAATGCTAGAAAACTATTAACATCCCGAAATACGCCTAAATTTGTATGATAACAGAACCGAAGAAGACTGGGAATGCTCACTCAGTTAGATAACTTTTATTCCACGGCTTCTTTTCCATATTTTCTGCTCTAGGATGCGATGATTCCCATGGATGTGACCTCTGAGTGCCTGGCAGCGATGGCGCACATCTGCCGGGGCTTGCTGGTGAAGCCTTCCCTGCGGAGTCGCGTAACCCGTGACGACACTCTCATGCTTCTACTACGGGTCATGACCGGGGTTATCATTCTCTACGACCACATCGATCCCTATGGCGTCTTCCGAAAGACCTCCAAGCTCGATGTGAGTATTCTTTTGGCCCAAACTGCATTATCAATTAATGGATGGATTTGATCATCAAATGGAAGGGAACTGGCATGAGACCTTGTAGATATCGATCTTAATGGGCTTCGTCCTTATACGGAATCTAGCGGCTGTGTGACTGCTGTTCTGAGTTGGCCGTCGCGTTGCCGGATGATTACGGTCGTTTTGACAAAACAATGTACACTTATTTGGTCTTATCTGACTTTTGGCATGTGTCAGACGGTTAATTTGCACCACAATTGACGCATAAGATGAGCATAATCAAATTAGCTAGTTCCACTCTACCCTTAAATATTTCGATGATTTTTGCAATTTGAACAAGTTGGCTGTTTGACGAACGATGTTTGACTATTCCTTGCTTGATTCGAAATCGAATACACTGTTCCGGGTTGGTGTGAAAATTAGCTTTGGATTATCAAGCGTTACCACCTTGGTAAGGAAGGTGTAATAAATTAGAAGTAAACCACTTGTCTTTCTTAATTCTGTTGCAAAACTGAGTAAATCGGTATGAAATGGGGCGGTCTTACACATTAAACAGCCATGCTAGGCAAATAATCCCTATGAGATGTTGTGCTCTTCCTACCAATGAATTCTACAGTCCGTGTGGTGAAATTTCTGATTTCATAATCTAAATCTTCCACTCTTGTGGATGAAGCTCTCCTGTAGCCCCTAGATTTAAACATATTACATGATCTTAAGTTATTCCACCTCTTCATGCATGTCCGTCGCAAGAGTGACTTCTTTCGTGTCAAATGAACACGTAGCATGTTGGCACTTATGAATCCAACCAGTTTCGTTGTAATCAAATTGCTAGTGCGGGGTAAAATATAGGTTATGAAAAGGTGCTAATGTTTCCTAAATAATCGGAACTCCTCACTGATTTTTTCCCCTTTTTGTGCAAAAGTTCGTTCACTTTTGACGATTTACGCGTAACGTAGGCATCTCCACTATTCGTCCCGTATGGATCCATTAGTGCCTTGCCAACTTGTTACCCTCCCCGTCATCTCACTTTCCTGCGCTATTTTAGTGCCCTCCTGCCATCGTAATTGCGTGTTTTGTTAGCCTAATTCGATGTCCTGAGCAAAACCGCGAATATTTTTTTAATGACGGTGATGAGGGCCGACTGTTTGCTTGTTTCATATTTTTCTGTGGCCGAACACCCGCTTAATGCCTTGTTTTGTTTGCTTTATCAGGATTAGATTCACTCCCCATCCCTGTCATTATCACATTCTCAATGACTAGTTTATAAAATAACTTACTATCTGATGTGCTACTACTGACTCCACGAGAGGCATGCGAACATGATGGCGCTGCCCGCTGCATCACTAAAACGACCTTCTTCACCAAGATAGCGAGCACCAATATTATTTCATGTGACAATGTGTATGAATCAAGTTTCCTGTCATCGAAGGCGGCAAATCTGATCTTGTAAATGTCCACGCTTACGGAAGGCCTCGACCCAGTACAATATACAGCTCTTTTGCACTTCACCTATGTAATTCTGCCATGCGACAGGTCGTGGGCTGGTACGGCATTCTACGCGGTGATTGAGTGACGGTGGGCTGGAACGGAACCACGGTCGCGATCTACACCGACCGACTCGAGGCCGTACCATCATCGTAAAAAGGATGGCTGGAGGGTCGTTTAGGCAAAGAAGGCCAGGTTGCCTAGATTTCACAGCTACATTTACTGGAAATTGGATGCATAGTTTCACCTTGAAGTCCAAATTTTCTTCAAAACAGTGGAAACTCGCGAATTTGGTCTGAATGCTCCTTGTATTAGCCTGTTGTGGGACATTTTGGTAACTGCGAGTCAAATTTTTACCGCCTCTTTTCGCCCAAGATGTCGAATTTCACTGCACTTAGTGGAGGGTGATTTCGTGTGTGCACAGCCATAAAATCGGAACCCCTAGGGAGGACTTGAGGGTATTCTGGGTCAAACTAATTGCGACGCCGTCGTGCACACGCTTGTGAGGGTAAATTATAAACATTACCCCTTGCACAAATTTAAACAGCACACCGCTATCTCTGGTTGTCGTGATTATTTCATTAGCGATTTCGTGATGACTGCCAGGCACCACAGTTATTAAAATCGCTTATAAACATCGCGTTCAGTTGATGGGTGAAGTTTACCCATTAGTTTGTTTTTTTGTTGAAACCCAGAATATCCGTTTTTGAGTGACGAGGAAATGGTATTTTAATGACAAATTTTCATTGCGTACGTGCTTTCCTAAGACCTGCTCATTAAAATAACCATATTTTCGGTAATTTATTACGATGCGATCTCAACCATTGCAACCATTGGGGTTTTCTGTTACCACAATTGTCAGATCCTGAGTCTGTCTAGACGAGCCGTCTGGAGAGTAATCGATGGAAGAAACCAGGAGACACGGTGGACCACAGCAATAAAGCTAGTTAGGAGCTTAGTGCTTTTATTTCCGCCCTGTCATCTTCATATCTCCAATGCGATTCAAGTTGTTGATTTTATTGCTTGTCTGTTTGGAATGGAAGTAAAGGAGATTTTTAGCAGTAGCGATAATCCATTTGCGAATGATATTTTCAGAAGGCCTATGTCATCGTATCTTTTCGAAACTCTTGTTACTCGTGGGTTTTCCTCCGCCAGAACAAATGCTTCAAATGGTCACTTGCAGTGTAACCTCCGATAACACATCTTTGTTAGCAGACATGCTATTCTGCACTATTTTAATCCCTTACCAGGCTAGACGAAACTGTGCACCGTAATCTATGAAGCAAATCAGGTCAATGTACCCCACCACCAGTGAAAACAGGACGATCCATATTCCACGTAGTTTTGTCGTTTTTTCCCAAGTAACTGGGAAACAAATGCAATTTCATCGTAACCAATAGCTCGGCAATTAGTGGCAAGACATTCAGGAGCATGTCTATTGTATTTGTTCTGGTTTGTTCATACCTACTCACTAATTTTGCGCGTATTTTATTCAGTCACTTCTAATTATGCACACAATCACATGATCGTCTTGTTGATACGAGAGAAGAGCGTGTGCGTTTCTCTTCTCACTTCATTTGGGCAATCTGCTTCCCTACGTGCGTTACCATGTCACAAGCTGGTCGGACGCCAGAGGGGTGGCGGGGCTTTTAGAATGAGGAGTGGAATGGGGTTAGCAGGCCGTTTTCATCACTCATCCCTAGCAGTGGTTATTCATTTTTACTAAGACCGAGTCATTTCAATTCTGTTTAATTTATTTTCGAGGATAGAGGTGGAAATTTTATGGTTCCTGACTTCTCCCTCCTCGTTTTCAATGGGAAAATATTCGAAACCACGCCTAGGGAGAAGGAATTCTGTTGGCAACATGGTCTGTGATCTACTGCGTTAATCGGGATTCCGGGTACCTTTGCCTTAGATCGGTTAGTGCTTTTTCCTAAATCAGTTCAGTTATTGGTTATCCTTTGAGAGTAGGGAGATGGGTGGAAACGATTAATGCTTTCCTGCACAACGAGCGTCGTCCTCCTCTCGTATCCGTGATATGCGGCATCTTTGACCACCTTTCTGTCGCTTTTGTCACTTGCTGATCAATCCGAATAAAGTAGGCTCTTTTGCCCTCTTGTGTTCGGTGTGAATTCCGATGGATGTAGGCCGAATTTGGGTCCAATTTTGGCAATAGGGGAGGAGTGGCTAGTGGCAAGGTTAATTTCGCAAGAGTGGAGGAATGCCTCCCTAGTCATGCGTACAATCGAAATGACCGCCGTTGTATTGTAGCCACCTACACTCCATGCGCTCACAAGTTTTCCAGTAGATTATAGTCATGCACGAGACAGGAACTAGAGTTGTCTTCATTTTGTGCCATTAGTAGATGGGGCTTCTAGATATCACATCCTCCGTTAGGCGGTCTGTACTGGGGATTCGGGAAGTAGTATTAAGGGGTGAGTAATGGCCTACAGTGAGTACGCCGCCGTAAATTTTTCCCTTGTGAACTGGCCTGTAGTATTCTCCGCTACCCGGCATTGAGGGTAGGAGTAGTTACTGGAAGTTGGCGCTACATCGCTAGCTCTTTTTCCTCTACAGAGAAAACCGTCCACATCGTGTCTCCTTGCTACACCGATTTTGGGATGTAGTCAGTCAAGAAAAATGGGATTGCCCTTCTTTTGAGATAGGTCCTCCACCATTGCCAGTAATGGGGCAGTGCGAGCCTGGAATTGGGTAGAAGTATGTGTTATGAAAAAAACTCCGTACCACTACGAAATGTTGTGAAGACCTCTGGTTAACCATTACGATTAAAAAAGGTTTTCCATTATTCTATGAACCTGGTGACCGCAAGCCTTCCTCCTTCTGCACGAGTGGATTGGTTGATTGGTTAACACTGGCGAAATAAACTTCCCTTTCTAAATTTAGCGACCAAGTCCATGGAAATTCATTGCCAAATAATCTTATTGTAAATAATTGTCCTGATTTTTTTTGGATTGGATGAATATGGGAATGCGTCTGACAGTTGAGGACTTGCACAAGACCGTGCTGGTGGTGCGGTACCGTTTCATGTTCCTTGCTGTGTAAAGGCAAACACGAACACAGATAAAGATTGAGGTAATAAATAGAAATGCGATTCATTTGATCCAGTTCCAAGTTAATCAAATGGTTTCACTCTACCCACCAATGGGTGTACACAGGGTGCAAGGAGGGAGAGAAATGAATAATGGTTTTTTGGATTTCGGGAAGTTCATTGCCAATAATTGAAAAAAATGAAATAGCAAATATATATAATCGTGCTTTGATGTCGCGGTTTAATTATTTGTACTTTGATGTTGGAACGGTGCTTTTTTCCTATGCATGAGCTCTCGCCTTCAGGACTGAACGTGAGTGAACTCTGTGGCACAAAATTTAATGTCTTAGTTGTATTATTTTAAATTAGGGCTGATTATTTCGGCCCACATCAAATTTTATTATTTTTTTTGGAAGGAGTGTGGTCGATTTTTACAGTTTCGTTTGGAATGCTTGGTTCAACCGACGGTGCTTTTATTTGAGGCACAATGAATCTCGTCCTCCTCGGCATCACAGCTTGTTGCGCTTTGTGCACCAGTGTTACGCGGATGGAGGTTCATTCTGCGTCTTCTGTATGCCGCCATTTCTACGGTCTTCATTTAACCAGTTGATGTCTTTCGAGACGCAGAGCGATCCATTAAAAGTTGATGTAATTTGGAGAGGAGTTTTAGCTCGCTCCAGTCCTAGGTCCCGTAATCACATCCATTTCTCCTCGTTTTATTGTTTTATTGTAAATGTATATTTGTAGGTGAAGAGCTGTGTCCGACTGTTGAAGGAGCAGAACCCGAAAAGCGTCCAGTGTTTGCTCAACGCAATCAAGTAAGTCCTATTCCTTTATCCCATTTGTCAACGATGGCTTGTGCTACGTGCTGCTTATATCAAATAGCGAAATAGTTTCCATATTTTATTGGTATGCCACCAGTCGGGATTATTTTCCTTATTTACCGAACGACCAGCAGTGATCTGTTGCGTCACTTCATGGAGGGAGTCAACTTGAACCACAATTTGGACTCTACTTCCACTATGAAGATCGAGAACCATAAAAGGTGTTACTAAAGCATTGCATTGAGTCTATGGGTTATCCTGTCATCGATGGCCAAATTAGAGGTCTTGCAAAACACGTTTATTGCAGTGGCATTGTTTGCCTTTCTCGCTAGTTCGGTCCTCTCCATTCTTTGTACAATTTTTCCACACCTCTCTTCCTCCCCATCTGAAGGCCTTTGGATTGGAAGACAAATGCATGAGGAGGTAAATGGAAGCTGCCAGGCGTCAGCTGTTACAGCTGAACATCAGAGAATTACTATTTCATGCAGTTCGTGTGGAAGGGTGGACTTTTCCCCTCCGTGCTTATCACTAAATGTAGTATTTATGGGGCGGTATTACCAATGTTCCTTTTGTCGAGACTAGAGTGATCTGCGCCGCGCCCGAAGACATAAACGTTGGACTAGACCTGATATTGATGCGGCTACCATCCGATTGGGCCATAATGGAGGAAATCGCTAGCGCGGAAAAAGAAGGGGTTAGCGTGTCCTGGGGAAGTGGTTATCATTACGTACCTGCAGAAACAGTAGAGTCACTCCCCACATTTGTATGCATGTTTGTACCTGTTCAGCAGTGGAGCAGGGCTTTGCGTGTGTGCATACTTGTGTTTCGTAGGCATTCCACATCGTGTGTGCGTCTACACTGCCATCGTCCTTTCTTACCTTATCCGCACGCGTGTCTTCTCTGATTGGGCAGTTCATCTGATGACGTCTACGTAAAATGTGCTTGTCTATCGGGCCCTTTTTTGTTGGGTTAAAGGAATGAGTGGTCTTTTTTTCTGGTATTAAAGTGAATTTTGGTCGTCACTCAGTCTGCTGCACTTTTTAGCCTATTAGTCAAATTTATAAGCCCTCTGATTTGCCAAAACACGTCTGATGAATTCTAAGACTCATGCATAAAATAAATACTGAACATCTTAGTAAACGATCTCTGAAACGCTGTGAATAGTTGTCAATTTTTGCTAGTGGCGCGCGTAGTAGGCGCAAATTATCGTCCAGTCGCTATTCTCCCCCGCCTTGTGTACGGTTTCAGCACGTTAAGATGTATCTAGGTAAGGCAAATGGAACCCAATTCACACATCCTTCTTTGTGCTTAGTGAACTTAAAATATCACCACTAGCGTCCGTCGGAATTCCTGCGGTGTTGGAGTGAGCCGGTATTTCATACTTAATTCAGAACATCATCCAATCTTTAGATGGCCGTATTTTTCCCCATTCACCTCTGTACTAAGTAATCATCGATGAATCTTTAATCTTATGTCTGCTATCTCTTACAAGAATCCGAAGAATTTTCAGCGCGAATGGGTTTGTAGCAAATAGAATCTAGCTACTGCCAATTCCAAGGTTTTTAGTTCTGTAAACTGTTTCTGAAGTTACGTAAGTTGTTTTGTCTTTCCATTTATCCATTATGAGGTGAATGAATTTGGACTCACATAGTCGTGGCATACTGCTATCGAAATACCCACGATTTTGGAACGAAGAGCACTTTACCGTTTATTTGTTAACTCTTCTGACTCAATAAGCATGTAGTGTTTTCCCATTTAAAGCGGACTCTGGTACAGCCAGACTCTCCTCACTGTGTCAGGTAGCGTTTTGGCCGCTTGGCTTGCTTGTCAGTAAAAATGCATAATTCACCCCATTTCATGCAGCGCTTCTTATAGGTAGATTTTTACAGTACTATCAGCACATGGTGTTCATTACAGTTGGCCTACGAGTCTGTCCCTCTGCTTGCCCGATCTTTAGTGCCGTGCGTAACGTATTTCTTCGACGTGGAAATTATCCACCCACCTCAAACTCATTCATTGACTAATGGGTAAACCGAAGGTATTGAGAATCGAGCCCTTGGGTTTGGGTTGAATTCCTGACTCACTGTGGCTTTGATACCGCGCCTCCATATCGTCGATCACAGTTGCTTCTATTTTATTTATGGTTCTAGGTGAAACCCCCTGCATAAATTTTGTGGAATTGGCCAGATTATTTATCCATATCATTGTTGTGTAAAAATGACACATCCAATTCTCTTCCTGTGCTTGTGGGTGTAGTAGTGGTCGAATAATCCTATATCCCAGGGATTTTGACGCATTGAAGTTTCCCCAGTCTTACATTCTCAAAGGGCGTTATATCCCGTCTTAAGAGGAAATCAAATGTTACGGCACAAATGTTTCGCTATCTTTTACGTTTCATCCATTTCCACTTTTTATTATTTTTTTTCGTAATTTCAACTGTTTCTCAAAAACAAAAAGCTTAATTATCTTCACGGATTGAATATCCTACACCGGGACGTCACACCTATGTGACTCTGATAGCGAACGCATTAGCATGCTTACTCCTTTGTTCTTACCGTAGGTACTCCACTCTCCACTTCACGGACGAAACAACTCCTCGCGTAATCAAGCAACTTCTTGCAACCACTGCCTAACAAAAGTGAGCCTCGTCTCCTCTTAATGCTGCAGGGAGGCTTACCACCAATAACCACCACACCATTTTTTTACTTTCTTCGTCCTCCTCTCTTCACTTCATCAAAGACTGTACAGGCCATAATCATCGGCATTACTATTTATTTCATTTGGAAAAGCACAGGCACAGAGGTTTTTTTCAATCGTTGTTCCTCTTTGTGTACCATCTACTCTGCAAGACTTTGAACTCGAACACTTGTTTGCACGTTGTCCACGGCCACTAAAATTTTTATGACGGCAATCCTCAAATGTAAGCAATATTTGCGAGAAAGAAACAGGTGTATGTTTGCTCACTGATAGTTCAAATTGTTGACTCAAATTTAGCGTCATTGGTCTTGTTCCAAGTCGTAATAAGTTGTACTGGCATTTAGAGAAATTGCCAGTCAGTGTCGAGTACGTTGTGGGAGCTCGTCGACAGCGGTAGCCTCTGCTGCTGGGCGCGGGATTTAACTGCACTTCTATGGCTGGGTAGGCTTTTGCCATTAGTAAGCGACTAACGGTCCTTCCTCCAGTTGGTAAGGCAGATCAGCAAATGCTGAGGTGACAGCGCGTCTAAAATGCTGGCATCACTTGGGGGATCTCTCGGAAAACTCTGGGTGATAGTTTAGGGAGTTGAAATTGATCTGGGATGTTGGGGATGCAGGACAGGTGCGCTTGGTTCGGATTGCTGCAGGCGGCACAATTAAAGTCCGGGCCGCGGTCCTAGTGCATTATTTCTCAAGAAAGTTTATGAAATAGATGAAGTAACTCTAAGGAAGTGTCGACGACTTAAGACTGTGCGTAACTTCATCACCTTCACCTTAATCGAGTGAAAATGTTGCGGAGATCGAGTCTCGATGTGGATATGTAGGGGCATGAAATTGAAATCAATGGCAAATATTTCGGCCGATAGTAACCTCACGTGACGAATTGGTCCCCTGGTCGTGTTCAGATTGTCCAAATTTTTATAATGGCAAGGTTCATATGAGTTTAGGATAGACAAGATAGTAGCTGCAACTCTGATTAGTTGCAAATATAAAATAGATTTTGCTCGAGGTAATTAATGGGAGCTTAAGTAAAAGTATTGATTCCCAGAAATTTAATACAATTGGTGGCATTTTAGAATGGAATTGGATATATCAAAAAATGCATTTGGGCAGAATTCTTACCAAAGTGCGCAAGCAATAAGTGCCGAGTTGTAGTGATGCATAAGAGGTGAGCAACTTATAATAGTTAAATACAACTTTTGCATTTTACTCACTGAAATCCTTAATGATTTTTTTAACTAGTCGGTTATCACCCGCGGTTTTAGAGTACTAGTTTTCCGTTTGAGGGGATGGCTAATGACGCTGGCGCAGCGCTTAATGTTGGTTGCATTTCATTGTTGATGCCTAAATTATAGAAGGGTATTGACACTGTTGTGAAGGCCACTGAAGAGGACAGGAAAAAGAACTATGAAGAGGCGCTACGCCTTTATCAGATAGGATGCGATTATATGCTTCATGCTCTAAAATGTGGGTTTTTTTGACACGCAAAATATTTGTCTAGATGGGTGTCATAATGATAAGTCTCGGGATAGCATCAAAAACAAAGTGGGCCAATATCTAGATCGTGCGGAAAAGATCAAGAAGTATCTTGAGTCGAATTCATCTGAGGAAGTAAGGGTCAATGTTGTTTTATTCTGTTTTTACCTACGATCTATTTTTCATCCTTAGTATTCCATTCATGCATTAAGTCTCTACCTCCTTAGACATGAACTTAGTATGCCACCAAACTGAACCCTTAAATGCTAACATATGGGGAAAACATTAGAGTCGAACCGCACTTTTTTTAAACAAATATTTGGATCTACCATAAAACGTTATGTACGTGTCTCTGGTTTGATAGGTTAAATTATGCTTTGTTAAGTTTGAAATCCTATCTCTCCTAGACTACTATCGGTCATCCTAACACTATTGTTATTGGGAAACGCATTTTCGGTTAGGTGTTACATATTCCATCCCTTACGGTCAGTTCAGCACTTCTAGCCGCTATCAGAAATTTCAAGTATTGTTCTTAAATGCTGGTGTGCCAACTGGTTTTTTATCGTATTTACGCGGGTATATTTTAAATGCCTCACACAACACATTGGATTCGTTAATATTTGAAGTGTGGCGTTAGTAGCAGTAAATATAGCGATGCCATTATCGTAACATAAACGCTGTTTGCTTGCAGGTAGCTTCTGAAGGCACTGCAGAGAGGAAACCGATCAAAGCGGATAAGGAGGAAGACGCCGAAAAAACTAAGTTTCACAGCCAACTTAGTGAAGCTATTGTCATGGAGAAGCCCAATGTTAGGTGGGATGATGTCGCTGGTCTTGAGGCAGCTAAGGAAGCTCTCAAAGAGGCCGTCATTCTACCCATCAAGTTTCCGCACTTGTTTACTGGAAAACGGACACCATGGCAGGGTATTTTACTCTATGGCGTACGTGTATTTCCCTTCGGGTGGTATCTTGACCCTATGATTTTACCACAGCACATAAGTCAACTCTTTTATTGCAGCCACCGGGAACGGGGAAGTCATACCTCGCCAAGGCTGTTGCAACAGAAGCGAACAAGTCAACCTTCTTCTCAATTTCAAGCTCTGATTTGGTGAGCAAGTGGTTGGGTGAATCGGAAAAGCTTGTGAAAAATCTCTTCGAGCTGGCCCGTCAGCATCGGCCTAGCATTGTCTTTATCGACGAGGTTGACTCTCTTTGTGGTTCCCGAAGTGAAAACGAGTCCGAATCAGCGCGCCGAATCAAGACGGAGTTCCTCGTACAGATGCAGGTTAGTGCAAACACCTCACTGACTTTTTTATTGTCACTATGCCTTTCCAGGGTGTGGGGAACAATAACAAAGATGTACTTGTCCTGGGCGCAACTAATATCCCTTGGTGTTTGGACTCTGCGATTCGACGTCGCTTTGAGAAGCGCATCTATATCCCACTACCAGAGGCTCCGGCTCGTGCCAAGATGTTCCAAATGCATCTTGGCACCACGCGACATGAACTGAAGGATGCCGACTTCAAGAAGCTCGCTGATATGACCGATGGTTACTCGGGCGCTGATATCGCGATTTGCGTTCGTGAGGCTCTCATGGCGCCTATTCGGAAGGTGCAAACGGCCACTCACTTCAAGAAGGTTTGTACAATCTTTAAATCATCTACCGTGCTTGTGAATTAAGCACAAAACCACTTGAAAATATGTTTGAAGGAGTAGATGCTAGTTATCATTTGTGTGCACATGGCAGGGAGTGGGTGTATACTGCATGCATGATATGAATGCGATCTTTGAGTATGGTTGAAAATAGCTCTTTTCATCCTCACCCACATGGCCCACGTAGTAGTTCACATCGCCTAATTAGACGAGTCTCTGCACTATTTGACTTCATCAATCTTTAACACTACTGCTTATGCAAACAACACGTTAGACATCTGTGCATGGGGCTCAATAAGTCTACCTCAAATTCTCTGTTCCTTCCTTCTGTATCAAGCTATTTATATATCATTGAGTGCTTTCTCCTACATGTTGCAAACCAAAAATTGGGGTTGTCTCATTACTGCGTTGTGGTCGTTCAAACATTGCATCTGATTGCATAACTAACAAGTGCATACCAATTTGATTCGAGATGCCGTCGCGGAATTATTTGAGCATAACTGGATTTAAAGTTTACACTTGTGTATGAACAGTAGGCAAGTCAAAAGCCATTGGGTATGCGGATGTTCGTGAAGACGATGATGTTGAGGTAGTTCTTTATCATTCGAGTAGTTCAACTTCAGCTTTACATTCTGAGCAGAGCATCTTATTTAAAAATCACTCTTCACATAAAAGCGAAATTGACCTTGTCTATGATATGAATTATTTGAGCACCACAAATTCACCCACTCGGCGTAATTGGTGTGGGTAAGGAAATCGAACGCAAATAACATCGATTGGCATTGCTACATTGCCAGACATGTTTTGGCGTGTCATCTAAGGCGTTTTCACATGACGAATAACAATTTTTGCTGGATCAGTGTGAAGTAAGGCTAACTAGTCGTATAAGCAGGGTTTTACGCATTTCTTTGCGTTGGCCTTTCGAAGTGTTCTGCTGTTTTGGAGCCTAAGGAAGCACTAAATATGCAATTCACTCCTTTACACAGTGTCCATAATTTTATCCATGATATTGACTTCCAGAACGTTCACCTTTTTCAAGTTTAATGCTTAACTACTGATGAGCAATGCTTTAAGCTTAGGTACTCGAGTATTTTTCGGGAAATTTTGTTTTCGGTGTTGCTCAAAGCCTCAAATTTTTTTAAGATGAAGTGCTCAACCCTCTTTGCATATAATTAACCTTAGGTACGTGGTCCCTCTCCCACGGACAGCTCTGTGACAGTGGATGATCTTTGGACTCCCTGTTCTCCTGGCGACCCAGGTGCCCAGGAAATGGACTGGACTCAGATTAACGGAGACAAACTCTTCGATCCCGTCGTGTGCATGGTAGGCGGAGCAAAACGCAATCCACTTAACGATTTTAGCATCAGAAGTATCATATGCTCACTTTTTTGTGCGTTCTAGGAAGATATGCTTCAGGCAGTGAAACGCTCCAAGCCGACAGTTAACAAAGCTGATCTCCAGAAGCAGCTCGATTTCACAAGGGACTTTGGTCAGGAAGGATAGAGTTGGGCTTGCGTGATTGGCGACCCCCTCAACATTTAATCCAGCTTACCGCTTACATGCCGTCCCGCGACATTTCGTGATAAATGTCCGCCCTCCGTGCGCAACCGAACAACTTTGGACTTACCCGTACCCCCTACCCCTATTCGTGTCCCCCTCCTTTTACTGCTATTCCACAAGCGTTACCACCTTTTTTGTTCATACTATATGAGACCTTTACATGCGTGGTTGAGGGCTTACTCGTGGCGGTCGCGTACTGCGGGACACAATCTAGTTCAAAAAACAAAACACCCTCCGCTTGCTCTGAGGAAGCACAACTTAGGTCCGCCATAGATTGCTCCTCGGCGCGGTCCCAGGCAACGCACGCCGGTTTCCACTCGGCAATCCGCCCCCGACGCTGATTAATCCTGACCAGGCTAACCCCACGTGCACCCAAACCGTTAGGACGCAAACCCCCTCAAGCAACTAGTGTCCAACGGGAGTGCCTCACACTATGAGCGGCGTAAACGCTCCAACTCGCCTCCCCAAATCTAGAGCGCGGCCAACCGCACAGACGGGCCTTGGTCCGCAACCCTTATTACCGCACAAGGGCACAGGACAATGTTTAGAGCCATGCTAAAAAGCTAATCTGCAAGCGACTGAGCTACCGTCAGTGACACTATGCAACCCTCGTGAAAAGATCACATACGAAAGCCCAAAAAAGGAACTCAACACGAGTAGTTATCAATCGCAACTGTTAGAAACAAATGAAATCTTGCTAACAAAGCGCCTTGCCCGACACCGTACGAAAATTGACACCTCATTTGGAACTGGAGCACCATAGCCGTTAACACGGGAACTTAGGCTGCATCTAAAATACAACGGGAGACTCAATAGCGACAAACACAGACAAGCGACCATCACTAAAACATAACGGAAAACCAAATTGGGTTGTCGACTTAACGGCTTTTCGTGAGTTCATCGTCGATTCGACTATTCACGACTATGGAATGTTAAAACGAAGACTGATCTGAAGACCGTCGTTTCGATATCTGGCACATTGGCTGCATGGTTAGAATCATGACACAAAGCCAGAAACACTCTGAGGCCGCACATCTTCAGATGGAACCACAGAGCGACTGTGCCAACATGAGGACGTCGAAGGCTTCTTACCTTTAAGACTGGAAATGGATTGGATTTTCATGGGAACAAAGAACCTAGAGGTAAAAAATGTGTCAAATCCTCCGAACTCAGAGAAAGAGATACCATCACAGCAAACTCAATGAGATTCCTAATCATCACGCAAACCCACTCACCACGCACAAGCATGCTTCCAGTTTAACGTGATGGTAGGACACTTCCGAAGCACTCAAACAAATTTGTTAAATATGTTAACGAATTTTAAAATACAGACTTAAAATTAATTAGTTTTGCCGGTAAACCTTAAAATTTGCTTTTTTGGCAATTTATTGCGAGGCTCATTAGGCTTTTGAGTCTAAGGGACTTGGTTATGCAACGTCATGAATTAGCAAACATCTAACTCATAAATACGGGTAACTTTTATTAAGCAAATATTGGTGAGGCCAAATGGAACATGAAGGCTTACTGATGCGTTTTTCACTCCATATTTATGATCATCGAATGGGCTATCTCCAAATTCAGTACTTAGCCTTAAATAAACCACTTCGGACCACAAACTATAAGTAGGTACGGTTATTTGAAGATTTGGATCAATGTTTTCCAACTGTCCAGCATCGATCTACTTTTTATCTCAATGTTAAATACTAAAACTTGGGGACGCGAATTAAAGACATTTGATTAAGTGAGCGTCCAGTGTCCACCAGCAGCTCCCACCTCCGGTTTTATGTATGATACTCTTTTTGCAGTTTTGGAATTTATTAGTCATCAACTGTGCCATATTTGTAACGTTTGCTTTATTTAACATGTACCTTGCAAGCGAGAGAACAAGTTTGTACCGTCCCGAGACTTCCTTTAAGGTGAAAGAAGGCATAGTACCTAGGCAGAATATACATTCTGGAAACAGCGAGTTTGGGGACAGAAATGGATGTAGATCTACGGATCTTGAGCCATTAGTTTGGAAGCGCAAAACAAATGTTAGATCTACTCATTCCTCTGAATTCATGGTGCTGCTGCGGTTAATTAAATTTTCTTTGATGTAACGCGCTTTAAACTGATGGTTTTCTTAGTCTTAGCGTCCCATGTTTTTGCCGCAACCAAAGATCTTGGGTTTCAATCGAATGAGTAGAAGGCGACGAGGGAGGGTGAGTGTTGCTCTGTCGGAGCCATGAGATGATCGCGGAATAAAAATGATAAGTTTATAATTGCGCAAAGGGCGCGTGGCATATAGGACTTTTGAGTTTCATGATATGCATTTATTCAGCAATGGAAATAAATTGATTTCACCACATACGGCAGCTTCAGTAGTCCAAGCGAATGGGCAAGTCATCACGGGTCAGAAACCAGACATGTGGGGGTGAGTAAGTCCGAATGAATAAATCAGTGCAATGTGCTAAATGGATTTATGGAAGCTGAACCTTTCTCAAGCACACAAAGCAAGCCATTGTGGAAGAAAAGTTGGGGAGCACAAGCAGGTCGGCAACATGCCGAGGTGGCGTTTCACTTTCCCTTTCGCTGATTGGGATCGATTTCGAGGCAGGAATGACGATAATGCGATGGTCCCAAATCATATCCTCACTGATTTTTTATCGACGGTGGTATTTACAGTAAAATTTAGTCCAAATTGACAAATACCGTGGTGCCTATTAGGCAGGTTTTTTGAAAAATAACGAGAAGATGGATGGCAATAGCAAGCAATACGCATTTGTCTAAGGATCACCTTCGGTTCCTTCAGAGCTCAAGATTGGAGAAGATTTCCAAGTCACTGCGTTCTTGACAGTCCATCAATTACGAGTCTCCGCGGATCCAAAAACCTCCACCAGGTTTCATCCAACTGCAATGCTAGAACGTGGGGTCTAGCCAGCAGAATCGGAGATGCTGGTCCCATAACATAGGTCGGTTACTACCGTCGCCTGTGTAGCCCTCAAGCCATCTCTAAAGACAAGTTGAGGCAAATATGAAGGCTATTTATATGAATAAAGTGGCCTTACTAAAGATAAAAGTTAAAGAGCTCGTTTAGTCAAACCTCAACTAACTCTAGTAGCACTTTACCACGGTGAAGTCGTGAAGACATGACAAAAACATTCATCTACGATTATGATGGCCTTCAACGCTGATTTTGGGGTGGAATTCACTTTCCTCCTTCTTTGACATTTTCGAATGCAACCGTATTGGGAGTGGTTTTGCCTTGACCTTAACGCCCCTTGCTTGCGTCGTCACGGTGTTCGCACATGTAGGATCGGTGAATGCCACACGAGGTGGCTACAAGACAAAGATAACTTATCTAAGTTACCCACCGATATGAAGCCTGTTTTCTGCAGACGGATTCATTCCTACGTAGGCAGTAACTCAGCGCGTAAAATACTATTCAATTACACGCCCTATTCATTAGGGATCTAGCATTAGCAACTGCTATTGCTCCTCAGATCATTTGGTAGATTTCAACTTATTTGTCAATTGGGTGAAAGTGGGGAGCAAGGCCAACCAAAAAGGCGGTCTTATCACTGAATGATGCACTTTATTTACACATCTTTTTTCCAGCAATAAAGTGACAATAGCATTATAATTCAAGATTTAAAAGAGATTACGAGAGCAATTACATAATATCCGAGTTAATAAAACCTCTAAGGCTTCACTTGTAGGTTCCCACACAAAAGCACGTAGTAGGAGCCAAAAATGACAGTAATGCGTCTTTGAAGGAGAGACAATTAGCTGTTGGTTACGCATGTCGATCACCATGGAGCGGAAGTCTCCACCCCCAGAAAAACTTTACTAAAACAGGTTAAAGGTTGTTTGAAACCAAGGAAGAATTGCCGAGTGGATCAATGCAGTACTGATTACCAAAACAAAATCAACTTAGCAGAGAGTTGCTTTGTGAAAAATTGTTCATGACTTGGTGCGCAATTAGCGACTGCAGATATGCCCAACCACTTGCATTAATTTTTAAAGCATAGGGATCTGCTTTTAAATTTTACTCAGATAGGATTTGCAGTGAAGCAAAAAAATGCAAAACATCCGTCTTGACCTTATTTTATTTGGTAGGATGGGCAAATGAAACCTCATCCAAAGGGCAAGCTTTCCATCCTACGGAGGCACAGTTTCTGCCTTCAAGATATCAAAAAGGTATCTGAAGAGATGAAATCAGGGTTAGTCTTCTTTATTACTCCAAATAAATATACCTTGAAGTTGGGCAAAAGTGAAAAGCGTTTATGAAACTTCACCTACAAAAAAGGGCAGCTTGAAACAGTGGAGTGATTTCATTTAACCTGATGGTAAACCCATGTCACAATTGTTGTAGCAGGAGTGCCTTATTTGTATTATGCGGATCATTTTCGACAAAAAGGTTGACACTAATGTTGCAATCATTATAAGTGAGCGATGTTCTAATACCCTCTACTAGATCCAGCGTCACACATATGTGACGGGTTTTCTGGTTGGTTCATGATAATCGGTGACAACCAATTCCGTTTCAAGCCGATGACAAATTATTTGCAGGATAGTCTGAGTGTAGCTGTATTTTTACTTAATGGCAAGCAGTTAAATGTGCGAAAAAATAACGGTACTATTAGAACAATAATAGTAGATAACAACAAGAGTAGCCAACCTTTCTCAAAGTCACGCCACTGGTGTTTCGCAATAATGACACCGCTTCAATGGTTTTGCTTACTAAACTGGACGCAAAAACCACTTCTTTTCGAAAATGAAGTGATGCGATTCGCTAGGGAGAGGTCGAATCCTAGAACCAACTGAAACCATTGGGTTTGATCCTCAAAGCAGTTCCTTCTCAAATATGTTTTGTATGTCATCCGATCAATAGCCGTAATTAGCATGACTTGTCCAACAATTTGTCCAATCGTGATACTGCCCGTTGGATATGTAGGTAGAATATGTGGTCAATCGCATTAGCGACGCCAGGAATTCCCCTTCAATAATGTTTAACTGGTCAAGGCCGAGGAAGACAGCGTATCAGCACACCATCATCCTTATCCTTCCTTCTATTACGAATGATTAACACCTACAAATAATGGAAAGAAGCTAATAGCACTTGCACGAACTCGGTATCTTTTCGTGCTACTAACCTGCTGTGTAATACTGAAAGAAATTCTAACGAACGTGTGTAGAGGGCAGAATCCACATCGTCCGCTACCGTGAGACTAGCACAGGCATCTCCGATGCATGGATCTTTGTGTTTTCGACAAATCGAAACTCTGCTGTTGCCGCTAGTGAGTCACGATGTTCACCCAACGATAAAACATGCACATAGTAGAGATCAAAGCAGATCCTACCCGTCGGTTAATTCCCTTCATTTTCTTCCATGTCAGACAGGGACTCAAGCTAAGTAGAAAATCGTTCTCTTCCGACTTTTTTCGTTTCATGCTATAGCCACAACTTATGTCTTGACCTAAGGGCAGCAAATTTGGGGACAGGCAGGCAAGATGGCATGAAATAGTGTTAACTCTGTATTATCAAATTACATACCTCCTATTATCACACTGTTGCAAGTAGAGCTTTTACTCAAAGCAAGTTTTTGCGTGCTTTAAATTTTTACATCATGTCTGTGCAATTCGGTGAAGAGGAAGTAGTAAACTTTGGTGGAGTATCTTTAAAATGCAATGAAGCGGAAGCCGTGACATCATCATCCCCGCTTCGGTGCCTTTAAACCACGCGCCTCTTCCTTTACTTTGCTCGACAAAGGAACTGTTTACAGAAATGTAGATACAACCAAAAGAAAACGTTTACTGTCGAGATGCTTCAAGTGGTATAATCGCCCCAATGAAAAGGGAAATAAGCGACGCACATGGCTATGCCAAGGAAAATGTTCATCCAAATCTATTTCTTTAGGACGAAAATCGGAGTGCATAAGAGCAATAAATGTGTGGAGGAGTAAATAAATAACTAAACCCAGTGGCAGTAAAAAATTCAAATTTGCGGGGTTTAAAGAGAGGCTGCCAAAAATGTCCATACCGTATTAGGAACGGTAGAAATTATGACTCTGTCAATGTATAAAAAACTCTTAATAGCATTTTCATTTGTTTCGGATCATTGCTTGTCATATCTGCTCCATAGCAAACCTTGGCAACACGGCTTATGAGCCTTGACCTTTGAAGGCTAAAGGATTTAATTCACCTGTAAAACATGAGAGTATGATGTAAATTTGCGGTACGTTTTGAGGTTAAATTACAAATACTTTGGAGGGACAATAACAAATTCAAAGACTACCTATAAAACCACATTAACTGAGTTAAAGCTTTGGTCATTTAATCTTGGTTCGGGGGAGGGATTTCAGGATTTTCATTCAACTGGTTCATGTATTCTTAGTTATATCTCTACTCTACGGTAATTCCACTGGGTTACACAATAACCGAATAAACTGAGGCCTATAATAGGGATGTATAATAACATTTTAATCTATAGCTACTCCCAAAATTATGGTCGACCGACTGCCGTCTTCATATGGCAATATGTATAATTATACAGAACTTAATTACAGATTTGGTGGCTGGTCTGTGGCCACTGAAAAGCTTACATACTCTGATTACAATCTATTTCAGTTTGACAAATATTGCTGCGTTGAGTAAATACGAAATCTGGTCTCCCTCCTTGGGACGGATTTGTCAGGTCTCTAAAGCTGCCTACCATATGGATGTTTTGCACGAGATATTTCGTGTCCGAATTCCATTTACCATGCCACATTCCACCGCCCACACCATGCATCAAAGTCTAGTTGTGTGTTATTACGTCAATGCACAGCGGTCTTACTAATGTTGTGCCTCCCTGTTGGTGCTTTAGCTACTGCAGCTGCCTCCGAAATGCCATTAAAGCCTTCTGAGCCTCTGAAGAGAGGCTTTAGCTGCAGTTATGCGTAAAGCGTTAGGTCTTCCATCCTTCTTCACGGTCTCTGTTCAAGTAGCGCTCTTCTTCCACCCATTAGCTTACCAAAAATCCGGACAATTTTATATCACAATTTAACCAAGGCCAAAGATGATGTTGAAATTATGAAGGAGCCTCATTAGCAGTGAAATGGTCTTTTCTTCCAAACATCTACCAACGGTGATAAAAGGCCGATTTCTCAAAACCTTACCATCTTGTTAAATAATATCTTGATCGAGCACCAGCCTATCTTAATTACGGCCATAATTTTCACATTTTAGTCTGAAAAATAAGTTTTACAACTGTGTTATGTGCATTGTATTTGTCGAAATATGCATGTCACATTTAAAATGAATTGAGCCCAAGCAGAAATGTGTAACCCTGTTAAGCACCTCTTCATATTCAATGCAGCAATAGTTATTCGTTGTGGGTGCTAAGAAAAGTAAATCGTAGATTGCATTCTCTGCTACAACAATAACCAAGGCACAATGAAATGTTGAGCCATAATTTGATGCATGCGGTTTCTGGTTTAGTGCTGTCCAGGCGCATACCGAAGTTGGCATTGGCATCGGCATCGGACTCTCACTTCATTTTTCCCCTCCATCCGGCTGCACTAGTCATTGTGGTGTCCATTAGCACTTCCTAATGGGAGGTGAACGGGACCGTAAAATTACAGCCATTTACATTTTTTTAAATTATAAACTGTGATCGTATCTCAGGGTACATGAGCTACAAGACTTGAAGGTCCGGGTAAGGATGAAGTCATGATAATTGATGCGTATCTGTCGTAAAATGGAAAGTCTTTAGACACCCTTTCTTCGCACATAGGTTAGCATGAAGAGATCCTTATTGACAACATTGATGCATCATAGCTTGATATAAAGGCTAGAATATTTTGCAAGCTTACATTTCATCACGATGAAATGCACTAATACTTCTTCCTTACTTGTCTTTTGAGTAGATGAAATTGCTGTCATTCTCTCAAAGAAAGGTGACATAAGCTTGCTTAAAGGTCCCTTTGTTACTATGTACTACTTGAGATAGTGATAATACAGGACCGTTTATTCAATTAAGGATGACTCGAGCATGGCTTGTAGTGAAATCCGAGATGGTGTGTGTTAAGCAATAGCCTTGCATTCCTTAAATAATACCTGATCCTAAAACACAAACAGCTACGCAATCGACCCCTCCTTTCCATATCCATCTATAGTCCTGAGGCAGTAATTCTATAAATATGCCTCTCCGACCTTAATGACTTTTACGTTTGTACAAATTCCCAGCTCACAAAGTGGCATACTAACAAACGCCCTGAATACCTCAGAAAGTGGCATTAGTTATGCAAACAAATAAAGAAGAGACTTTGCTGAAGTCGTCTCAATGCTTTCAAGTCATTTATTTTGTAATTTAATATATTTACCTCGTTTTAAGCAAAGCCTTGAGACAATAGTAAAGTGGAATTGAGCTTTGAGAGCAGCGCAGGCTCTAAGCATGAGAGCGCTATGCAAATCCAATGCTTATTCAAGGTGATTGATGAAAGGTACGCTAGTTGTTTACAAAGTGTTAAACATAATTGCATAAGCGCTGTCACTTACTGTGGTTAGAATGTGACAGCAAAATATACGAGCATGACGATACATTGGAGCGACCTTCCAAGTTGTCCGCTACTGTAAATTGGTGCATTCAAATTATTGGGAATGTTGGACACTTTTGCCAACTTTCCTTACAGAATTACTCTTCAGGGAATCTGGTGTTAACAGACTCCTCGAATTTTTGAAAGGAATGTAATGCTACAAATGTTTTACGGTGTTGCTCTTACAACATCAATTAAGGGAGGTTAAGAGTGCCCATCTGGGCGAGTTTTAGAATCTCGGTGCTTAAAACAACTTTAAAATAACTTTGTTTAAAACTTAGGGGTGCTGTTGTTCTTCTAAAGTGATAAACCTAGGGAACAAATTGTAGTGGCGTTTTTAAGCGGTAAAATGTACATGCGTAGGATAGAAACTGGACTATCAAACATGAGACGATTAGTGCAATTTGATTCTTCAGAACAATAGCGGGTCATCAACGGAGGAAGCTACTATCTCGAATTCATTGTCCCATCAGCTAGCATGTTTGACGATATTGTCTCAAAGATCCCCTTACATAGTAAATAGGTCCATTATAAATCACCAGACATTTGTCGTCCATTGTGTGTAGGATTTTAAGAATCCAATTATTTTTTGGATTCACAAATGACGCGTTAAGTATCACGAATTTGTGCACTTAGCAATGAAAATTTCTTCTTGAGGCTCAATTAGTTTACTTGATGATTAGGAGGTGACAGCAAAACCCCTCTATCGATATGTTAATCATGTGTACAGAGGTAAAAGAAAAGACGGAAATGAAGTAGGTTTGGCAGTAAAACGCCAGTAAAGGATTACTTGAGCTGAGCAAAGCAAAAATGAACATTAAAGTATTAATTCTATATCCTGTTTCACTTTACAGAACAAAGCTGTTGGTCGATCTTATATTTGTCATCCAGTATGTGTTCCTTGAGAAGAAAAGAAGGATGGGAGGGCCGCACTACATTTGCTAATTATCCTTCACTGTTTTCTATGCTCTCATTCGATGAAAATGGGCCATGACTTTTGCGTGATAGCATTTTCCTTGGTCCTTTCTCGACCAAAGTAGGGAGAACTTCGCAGATGTCTTGGGACCAGAGTATTCTCTCTTCAGTGCTGTAACGTACTCATTCCCCATGTCTCAACCATTCAAAAAACTGATGCTGCAGAATCTTACCAGGTTTTTACCAAACAAACAAACAAACAAAACTAACCATATTCTGCAACATAGAATCATTCTTTTTGCTAATGCCATGGATATACAATGCCTGCTCATACATTAATGGTTGTAACAGACACAAAAGTAGTAAAAATTTAGAAGTGATGGAGAGTGTGTTCGATGTACAAGAAACATGTGGAATTTTTGACTTTGCACAAAGCACTGATCTTGAAGGACGTGCTTGTTTGTTGTCTAATGCGTTGTGCTGCTGCAGAGGTCACTGCTGCTCTTCTGGATGGGTTGACTGTTGAGCGTCAAGTTGCAACTTCATCGCGAATTTCTGTGCGTTATCTTGCATTGCGGCTGTAGGAGGATTATAAGAACGGTTACTTTGAGACGCCAGTATGCACTCTACTAATCTGGAGACCCGCATGAAATTGGGTTCTTTGCGCATGGCCAGAGTTACTTAACAGCAATATTAAAATGTCTAGACACCATATGTAACGTTTTGGGGCTTCAATGCCATTAAACAGAAAATGTACAGAACCAGATCCTGCTTTAGCCGTGATACAATTCGATGTACAGAAATTTAAGGCATTGGCGAAGAAGGCAAATTAGTTACCAGCTGTCGACCAAAATTGGACGGAGTGTACAAGTCGTGAATGCTCTTCGAGAAGACGGAAAAATTCTTTTTCCCGACCGGCGGCTTCAACCCGTGTAAACTCGAAAGCGAATTCGGTGTTGCGGCGTCGGTTGATGCGATCAGCTATTGATTGCCGGCGAACTCGCGGTTCGCGATCGCTGGAGGCTGGAAGCAGAGCACAAGTCTGACGATTAGCCCCCATTTAAATAATAAATTAATTGCCTGTAACGTGATACAAAGCTGGTAGGAAGGCTTTAGCATTGAATTCAGATAGAGGGCATAGATGATGAGTGCCAAAATAAGACTTACCACCACGCGAGCCAAGTCGGGAATCTACAGGATCTTCTAAGACATCATCAACTTCGTCAATCTCAACTGTATCATATTCACCGTTTTCATTCAAGAGCTCAATGCTTACGACGGATTGACTCCTTTGATTCTGTGATGGAAGGGAATCCTCAGATATGGAACCGAAGGAAACAGTTCGACTCAGCTCGGGAATGGTAGCAGCCATGATTCTACGTCTCCCTACTCTGTGGTGCCTGCGTAGTCGCCTGACTCCACCCTGCCTTATATAACCGCGTGGATTGTCTTCATCACAGCCACCATTCAGATGGCGACCTTGAAAGTTGGCTTTCTTTGATTGGCTTCGGACATTTCAGACGCTATAGTCGCGTGTGCATCACTGCGAGAATGTGATAAGGTGGTGGCGGCGTTAAACCATTTTTGTGGTAACGCTCTCCCACATGTGTGAAGCCGAGGTGTCAACAGCATATACATTCCCTTGCCAAAGCAGCTGTTCGCAGTCTGTTTGTAATTAATGTTATCGACTGGGTTGTGTGATGTGAGAGCTTCAGGTTATAGAATGCAAAATTACAGGTATTTAAACTTGGTTCAACCACTCCCAGCGCAAAGATGGCAACAGAGAAATGAAAAAATAAATGGAATGATTACCATATAATATTGAGTTTCTATACGAAGTGTGGGTCACTGTTCTAGACAGTGCTGAAGGGTCTCAAGCTGAGCAGCTTTGAAAATTCGATCATCTAATAGCCTATCAGATTGCAGCTCAGATAGGAATTTAACATTGATACCAAATAGTGTCATTTAAAAATCTTCTTGCACTTTATAAACACTCGTTTGCTTAGTTTAAAAGCGTAGAACAGCCCTAGGAGTAGATCCCAGCGCTTGCGAAACGAAGAGAAATAACACTTTTACTGTGAAATGGCCAGACTTGGAAAGAGCTGACTTTATTCACAAATTTTGACCAGTAAAAATTTTTTTGCCAAGCCGACTCTGGATTCGGTTCGATGCGCTGATATGATTCAGATGTTTGGCTGGATTAACTCTAACTGGATTTAATTTGCCTTGCGGCGGAATTCCCAAGAAAAAAGGGAAAATCCCCTGAGTTGAAGTAAGAATGAACAGTATAATTCAACAGGTGACAGATTTTGTCATCCATAAGCTCGGCATTGACGTTGGAGGTAGGGGCAATCAGCTTCAATTTTTTAACAACCGAATCCCTTTTCCTTCTGGAGATGCTTTGTGCCTATAGGAAAATCGGCTTCTGAAGTTTAACTATCACTCTCATCAAAGACGAACAGGACTACGTCAACGAGCAAGAGGAAATGAGACAGTGAAACTACAAGAAATTGGCTTTTTTGCCTTCCTTTTTGATGAATTAATTCCATTGCTGGGTTACAGAACATTGGTTTCAACCCCAATCTATCTACTCAAGATCCCATGCCAACTTTCGAACAATTATTAAGATTGCCGATTATTTCACTCGATAGCAAAGTAAAGTGGAGTTTCTGCTGATATTCTGTCCAACGAAAAGACCATTGTAAACCTCCAAATTTTCGGGTCACTGCTTAACATGTCTTCCAAGAAAATTATAGGGTCACAAGTATTCCTTCAGAGCTTTTTAAGAAGCATCAAACAACTTTTTAGAATTAAACCCGACGGTGATTCGAGGATGTACTTTTAGACTGCAAGTGGTGGTATTAGATTTGGACGATGAAAGGTCGCCATTTAACCTTCCCACCAAAATGAAGTACTTTAAAACGAATCAGTAAATAATCTCTGATATTAAATGATATTAAAGTCACGATCAAAAGTGTATGGTCTTTTCAAAAAAGGGTCCTTTTTCTAAATCACTAGAACTGAAACTTATGCTTAACGCCAACATATCTGAAGCATCATGCATGTGTCGAGTTAATTTACTTGCGTTTCACTCTTAAAGACCTCTCTCAAAAATGAGATCTATTTTTTTTTGCATTTTTCTCTTGCAAATCGTCAAACTGATGGGCTGGCTCCAATTCCAACCACCATCAAGTTGTCCCGAAATCTGCAGCTTCCCAATTTGGTTTATGCACTTTTTGAAAAGACGGTAAGCAGAAGGATACTTTCATTCTCAATTGCTGAAAATTTATTGAGACAGACCAATTATGCACAGGCTGTTACCACAAGCACAATAAAAGAGCCATTTGTCTCTGACTAGGGCATGAAAGCATGAACTAAAAGCTCCGGTTCATGCTTGAGAGGCGTGATTGAATGCCATTGCAATGCAATTCTTTTCATGTTGACTTTGCAATCTTGAAACATCATCAAAGTGCCTGAATATCGGCAAATTACTAGTAAATTCGACCCCCACAGATGAATTCAGAAGTGAAATCTCAAGTGATGATTTGGTTAAGAGGGAGATCATCGCCTCGCACAGAAAAATACTTCCATTTAACTTAGGCTGAAATAAAAGTAGAATTAAAAATGGCTCCCTTAACATCCACCTGAACCGATATTTGCGTGAACCTACCTCGTCTGCATTCCATTGTAGTTATTCGGTAGAGCTGCACAAACCCAATTTCGGCGAAGACTGCAGCCACAAAGCGCAATGGCCTCTTAGAAACGCAGATTGCATAGGCTCTCATAGGTGCCGGATATGTTGAAAAAAATACAACCTTTAATATAAAGCGATTAGCTAGTGACCTCTCTCATGCTGGCAACACCAGCTGTCGACTAGCACAAAATAACACACGTAAAAAGTGTTCCAGATCTGTGGGATTTAAAAATTGACTGTTAACCTAATAAGTGCTGCAACGGGAAGGAAATAGGTGGTTTAGAATATTTTTGCTTTAAAAAGTGATCCATGCTATTACGCTTCTCGCTAAGACTCCATAGAGAGGCTAGTTTACAAGACATCGTCATTGTACATTCATTTATCAACTTATTTGCTTAATCATTTATTCTTTCTTAAACCACTCAATTTGCTTTACAGTCATCTGAATGCTAAGTAACAGAACCTATTCTATTGTCCAAAGATGCGTGTGCCACAATCCTCTGGGGAATTCCATCCGGTCATAGGATTGCCTTATGCGGCCATAGTTGTCTTCTGTGGTAATAATTATAAAACATTGGAGACACGAGGGGTGATGGCAGAGCATTTTAGTGGGGCCACTGTTGCCAAATGCCTGATTGCGTGAACAGCAATTGGTGATGCTGTACAAAATATGGTAAACTAAATTGTGTTGCATTTTTGACAATCGAATGCAGGTAATTGATCCAGAGTTCTACAGCAGCGTCATTTTACACCCATTTAACTCCAAATGACGTTCTAGCAAGCTAATTTCTGCTTAGGATAGGTTAGGCACTGATGGATAATTTGGCATGTTATACAGCCTATGACACTAATCCAAATACAGTTAGGTATGCCAATTTTGAACAAAAAAGAGTGAAGAAAAATACGACTTTGCCTAATGTCTAGAATTTAGTAGGTTCTTTTGTAGTAAGTTAATCATTCGTTTGACCCACGGTTTTAGTGTGGGGTCACGTAGGAACTCCACCATTGTACACAGGCCTGGTGGTCTAGTCGCCGGGCTATGCTGGTATCCTCCAGCCCTCTACATCAGTAGTGTGTATTCTGCGCTAGTACTGTCTTCTTTCATATTCAGGAAGTTTCGGGAAGCTGCACTTCTATCGCTTCTAGACAAATTTAATTCAACTTAATCTTCTGAACAATGTAGAAGATTTTTAAATTGCTTCCCTTAGATTCTTGTTGGCTTAAGAGTTAGGGATTTATTGTAGGCACATAGGGCCCTCCAGTCTCCCGCTAAAGGTCTACCGAGCCCTTGGCGCACGTTTTAACTAAGCTAATACACAACCGATGTCGTAGGAGACGACCGGGGCGCCAGAGCAGTAATAGCCTTTATATTGAACCTCAAGCTAAAATAATAAATAAGTCTTTTTTATTATCCCGTAATTATGCTTATTTATGGTTAACTTATATGACAAGCCATATCCTACCTCCTATTGGGAGCCGCCATGTAAATACAGAAATAGATAGTGGAGACGGACGCCGCACCATTTAAGCATAGGCATCATCAAAACAACTCATAAATTACTCTGGATTTGAGCATAAAAAGGAGCCTAGCTACTCAAAGGAGTGCAAAAGTTAACTGACTTTAGTGCATGGATATAAGGCTAGTAGTGTCACGCATACGTGACGTCCGGTTGGCATAAATGATCCCTTAAATCACAATTGTGGGACAGTTTTAATTAAAAAGCAAAACAGTTGAAGGAAATGATAAGAATAAGGAAAAAAGTGCCTCATTAGAGCAAGATAATGTCTGGTTAGCTGTGGTGATCGAGTTCCTCAATCACTCTTGTAGGGAACATATTGAACTTCTTTTACCTCAAACGGATCAGGAGAGTAAATTCAAAACTGCGGTGTTAAATTTATAAACTCATTAAGAGTGTTACTCAAATACATTGTTATTTGGGTGTGCTTAGTACGATTTCAGGTTTGTTCTTGCATTAATTAAACCTCCCTTAGGCAAAAGGCATGATATGAACCTCAGGGGAATTTTTTGGGGGAAAGTTGATGCATCCAATATCTGGAGCGAAAGAAGTCAGTGGATCATATTTAAGTCAGTAGTCGGTATTGCCCAAACAAACAACCATGCCAGAGGGTAATGAAGGAAATTGTTCAAATGCCTTTCTTAACTGCACTGGAAACTGTATATCAGCACGCCAGTTGGATTAACAACCTGACCACAACCATATGTTTGATGGCCTTTCTGAGGGATGGCACGATGATTGCGTGGGCGCGATGACTTAAGTCCTAGCTGACACGGAGATCATAGGGGTTATTTTTAGGAAATTTGGGGTCGTTTTAAAACCCCTTTTTTGGACTAATCAGGGAAATTTAAAAAACTCTTTTGCGACTTTGGTATGCCGGAATATCAAATAACATTGGAGCACAGATTTGTCAAGTTTTGCAGAATAAATTTTTGCAAAACTTGTTTTTCTTTTATTTATGCCCCTTGGATAAGTAAAGTCACTTTGGCATGTTGCTGACTCGTGGAGTATTTAGGCGAAAAAATGGCCATAGTAATGGCATGTGAATACTCCATTGATAGGACATGGCTTCAAGGCAGCCTAAATGACTTGATTTGGGCAATTTTATTTAATAAACAAAGTAGACTCAAGGATAAGTCAATCTAAGACTAAAAATTGTGCTTGAAATTTTCCATGTCAGCGTCACGCTTAAGTAGTGGCACAATGGCATTCTTGCATGGGTCTCAGAGTGAAGAGCTTAGGACATGTTGTAGAAGATCGCATCGCAAAATGATTGGTTGAGCTTGAAACAATAAGAGTGATGTAAAACGTACCTTGCCCATGAAAAATCCCATTTTTTTGGTGCAAGGGCTGGTGACACATTAGAACATTTAAGCATCTAAGCTGAGGTGGTGAGGTTTCCTATAGAATTTTGAAAACGAATGCTTTAAGAAAGTTTACACTAGGTCCCACATGTTAGGCTTGACTAGATTTTTATTTAATACTTAATCATAAAATTAATCGTTTGTTGTTATGCTACCGAAAACGCCCTTTACAAAATTTGGTTTGGGCAAAATTTAAATGACTGAGGTAACACATAGCCCAGTATAGGGCTCTGATTTTGTCAGTAAGGTCGTAATCTCACCCAGGAGTGTTAAGGAAGCTTTATTACTACCATACAGAAGGACAACGAGATTTTAGGTGTAAAATAAACTAGTGGCATAACTCAAGCCACCCGGTGAACTTGCTCACCAGCTAAATGCACACAATAATAAGTTTACTATTCGATGATGTAGGTCTCCTCACATGTTTCAACAATAGTGTGTCTGCAATAAGTGTGTGAAATATCTTGTTACAACTGCTTACAATTATTGCCTCACCTCTGAAAATGCTTCAATAATGGACAAAAACTCTACCACTCATGGTTCAACTACTGTGGTAAAGTAACTTTGGTCTTTATTTATACATTACCGATTTGTAGCTCCCTGAGACCTCTCTGACGGCAAATAAAGAAACAATAAGCGGACAAAATATGCAAAATTTAAAGTAAAAAATGTTTTCGGTTGTTCTGATGCTCGCTCCTAAAATTGGTGCATCAAATACAATTTCTCAAAGTCTACGCCCACCTCGTGTCACAGAGCAGGATTAGTCAACATTCTCGGAGTAGATAGCCATCAATGTGGTATTAAAGCTATAAAATTTTTGGTTCTGAACACTCGGGCAACGGAAATTGAGCGAACGAATTAATTTTTAATGCTTGATCAGGTGTTTGTTGCCATTAAATGGTACTTCTTAATTTATAACTTTTAAAAATTTAAAGTGAAATACTTCTAAAATGGCTATTGGCGTAGGTAAAATAAATATGTCGGCTGCACCAACGCTGGATAAATCATTGCGAATTCGAATCAAAGCTCAAACAAAGATAGCCAAACTTATCTTCATTTGTTTCCAAGGGGTGGAAAATGTGCCTTGACAACTTTTCCAGTGCCAATTCAAAATGGAAAAAAATTTAACTTTCGGGACATGTTTGTTTGGATGCACCTTTTAAGTTAGGGGCGGCCAGCGAATAAGAACCACATGACAGTTTGGACGCCATCGGCCACTGAGGGGGAAACGCATCCTGAACATGGTTGACCGTGATACCTCCGCATCTAATGAAGCATGGTCTCGTTCAACTTGTCTACTCGTCCTTGGAGTATGCAAGCTGAGGTGAAAGAGAGAAAGACCAAGTCTATCACAGAACTACCGAGACATTCGGTAGACATGAATTTGACATTTACATGTGCACTGGTCGTAATAGTTAAATTGAGAAGTTAGAGTAATAACCACTTCAAAGTTGCTTTTTAAAAAAGGTGGATATGGCTCAACATTTAATCGGTCTGTTACATACCAGAGCATTGGATTAGGAACACCTGCTTCTACGCTTGTTAGAATTGTAAGAAATGGTTAATTTTATTCTGTCATTCGCTTCTAAGGTAACACCATTTCTGTGCACCATGTATGCATTTTGGCGTAAGAACTATCTATCCCTGCCAGCTTTCAAAGGGATGGGATGCACTTGATGCGCTATTTAAGGGTAAACAGAATAGGTGGAATTAAATATTCTTTCAAATATTGCATTAAAATTGATTGGACACTTTTATATGCCTCCGTTTACCTAAAGCAAATAAGCAGAAATAGCTAACAAGTAACCACAGAGTTGGCAACAAAAACCATATGCGAACGATTTCCCACCACGCATTTCAAAGATTGAGGTATTCTGGAGGAAAAAACGCTTCTATTCTCAGGTGTTTTTTGTGTGTAGGGAAAAGTACACTCCTTTGCCAAAAGAGTTTTACGAACTTGTGGAGAGTGTATTGTACTAATCAAAGCTAACCGATGCTCACGTAGCCCATCAAGGCTTCCCAGAAGGTGAGCGAACCCATAATACCAGAAGAGAGCATGCATCACCAACGTAAAAAGGAGCTGGAGAAAGCGTCCAAATTTTTTTAAATCAAGCGTATTTATGATCTCGCTATGCATATAGACTGCAATATTACACTAAGGAGGACACAAAATCATTGCTGCTGCTAATGCCAAACATGATTGGACTCTGCGGCGTTTTTATTGTGGGTCTGAACTGGAGACTTTATCCTTGCTGAGGGGTTGTATCTGGATAGCATCGCTCTGCATCAGCTAAGTCCCTTAGCCTTGTACAGAAGAGACTGCGTGCCGAGTTAGCTAAAATATGGATATTCTTTGAGGATAATCATAAAAACACCGACTTTTGCCTGTTCAGATACTGTAAATTAATGCAAATAATAAGAATTCCAGACTTGATTTTCTTGAGCTTAGCTGTCGAATTCGCCTTTATGTCTCTATATTGTCGGGAAGCCTAAACCACCTATCCCGCTATTGTGAGGGACTAAATTACTGCAGATCAAATAAAAATCCCTTTCGTGACACGAGCCATTCACATCCAGACTGATTGACCGGGCACGTCGCCTCATTAAAGGGAGTTCCTTCCTTTAGAGCTTTGCATAACTAAGTTTTTGTGTCAACACGAAAGCAAAAGTGGCACAAATTAAACTCACTATCAAAGTTTAATAGAAAAGTGCGGGAGGGATATCGCCCTCTCCAATCGCGGTACCAGATAAAACTTGCGGTATCTACAAGTACCTTTTATCTACCACACTTATTCCTCTTTGATACGAGGTGAGAAATCATCCCGCGCGTAAATGCAAATGTTCACTTTGCGGAGGAATGCGAGGATCAGTCGTGGAAGTGGAATTGGCCATGATAAGTCTGGTCAGCACATTAACTGGATATAACGGTAATTGCACTACCAGAAGCTGTCCAATTTTGCTGCCCTCCAGATCATTTACGAAGAATAAAATTAACAACTTGGTTCATGCAGAATAGAGCAGCTCATGACATTCAAATGATGTGATAATAAACGCTCTATTACCTATAGTTTGAATGCATCCACAAAAACAGTCCTAATCGCCAATAAAGGGTTAACAGTAGATTGACTCCACTATTCAAAATAAATAATTGGAAGCCATATTTTGTAAGATCTTCCAATTCCATCAGGATGAGACTTAATTTGTTACACTTTTGCCATCTGCAACCCCCCACGTTTTCATTCATTCACTTTTTTGAAGACAAAAACAAAAACATACTTTGTAATACTTTTTTCTGACTACCGGTTTCGGTCACTTGGGTGGCTATATTGTCCTAACTGGGCTGGCTGGCCTCCAAGCCCTAGTATTATGCCTTCTTTTGCCTTCAAGGAAATCTTGGGACGCTACATACTTCATCTTGCAATTTTTGTACTTTAAAGCGAATGACCATTCCCTTGAGGAATGGTGAATAAACATTTCGCTGGAATTTCGACCTTAACAAAGGATATGTATTATGGGTAGTTAATGCAGTGGTCTCATTACTGTGATCTTGATTTAGGCCCAGAACTTTCATCTACTTTTGGTACGAAAGCTGGGTGGGTTCAAGGCAACTTCCAAAAACTCCCTTGGCACTGTTTTCAATTAAGGAAGTGAACAATCTCACCTTTTCCTTACCCTGTAGGAATAATCAGGTGTCTCCTATCCTCCTCTTTCAATTTGCAAGCGAATGATAAAGAAGTGGTAAAAAAGTAAGTCGATTACAAATTTTGAATTGTCTACCTTGAAGGTTCCACAAAATAATTGCTAGATCAATGGTGACTTGAATGGGCGAGACGGTTTTATCCAACTGTCGTAATGAAGCGATAACATTATTCTGCCACACAATGCCCAATTTTTTCAAATCCATTATGAGACCGGTGGGCAGAAAAACTGCAGTCAGATGTTTCTCCGAACAGCGGAGTAAAGGGTTCCGCAGACAAAGTACATCAGATTCTTCCTTCCCCTAATTCGCCTTCACATTCTGGGCAAATGTCTACGCCCACACGTGTTTCATGTTTATGCGCCTTGTGATGAAAACTTTGGTAATTTATAGGTAAAGAGGCAAAGGAAAGCGCTTGATTTTATGGGAGCGTCATTTCTTTGTTAAGCTTGTAAAATGTCAAATTTCAAAGTCCACTCACTGGGAAAGTCAAAAGTTTCTAGACTAAAAATTTGCAAAATTCGCGAATTACACTGAATTTGTATGTCTTCAAAGAGGAGGTATGCTAATGCTCCGAGTTTGAGCCATTCCAACATGGGTGAGTGTAAAGTTGGACAGCTTTGAATATGAACCAAACGCAGAGAAACCAAGTTTTGAGCGGGATCATAGTGTGTGTTGCTCCTTGCGTTTCTCGTTTCCATTGCCACTGCGAATTGTAATCAGCAATGCAATAGGAGTGTAGATGATTTGATGATTCGGAATATGTTTTTTCCATTTTGTTATTGCTACAATGTGTCACGATGTGAATTGGAGTCCTCGATTACCTCTCCCTCCACCAGACCGACCGCATCAAATTGCAGAGCGCCTACTCCGATTGCTAATCGTTTCCATCAGAAGCGCTTGTCCAAAACTCACATGAAGGAAGTGAAATAGTCTCGTAACTGTTATGTTTATAGCGAAATCGTGAATAATTCCAATCGCATTCAACCCCGATTGCATTTGCCTATTAAGGGACAGATTTTTGATGACAGGAGTGAGGTGATTTTTTTAGAAACCTAGGAATTTAAGTGTCACACAGCTAAAAGAGCTTATTACTCTAAAAGGTTAACTTCATTAAAAGAATTTTTGCTTCTCTGCTGCAAAAATTATGCACATTGTTCTGTTTAATGGAATAAACGCGTTTATGCCACATCATTTGCAACCATGTGACAGTACGGGCAAAATCACTGAGGTCTCGCAAACCAACTTCTGGAAGTCAGTTCATTTAATTAATAAGCATTCATTCTTTGTAAAATGTAAAACTACTATTGAACGTGAAGCATATTCACTTTGTGCAGTAGTCAAATCAAAATCCATGCACGAGTTCCTGTTGTACTTATAAAAATAGGCGGATCATGTAAAGTACAAAGCTGCATGATTTTTACCTTTGGATGTGGATTTTGGCCGCTAGCGCATACCTCTGGCACATTATTATGTCCGCACTCCTAACTTGCCGAAGTGTCTTTTTACCTTCGGCACTTGACCGTTCCCGTTGCAATTTCATCCTCACACTAAATATTCGGGCATACATCCTACATGATGAAATTGCTGTTGACATCAAGAGGCTTCTTCGTTGCTCAACTGAACCTTCGGGCCTTATGAAAAGTGGCGGCGTTTTCAACTGTCCTAACTAAAGCCTAACTGGCTAAAATTTAGGGATTTGCCATCGTGTTACATCAAACCGTATTTTATCACCATTTCATTAGCAAAAATAGAATGGCTTGTTTATTTGTCATCACTTATTAACAGCTTGATCGGATGAGATAATTCCAAAATGTGGAAGGAAGTGATGACGACAGGAACTGTTCCTTTCATAACATTGGTGTAGATTAACTCCAAAAATTGCATTTTAGAGTTTGAATTGGCCTTCTTAATTAGCGAATGAAATAAGAGTAATCGAAGCGTGAATTCCACATTTTAATGAACTTTATTGTCAAGCAGTTCCCCGGAGAATACCTTTGCGAAAGGCCCACCTTCAACCAGACTGGGGCTGTTCCATAAATGGGAAGGCCTCTAAATTTGCAAAAGCGTGCAGCTACCATGCAGTAATAGAATGATGCAAGCGGACTTTTACACAAAGAGCGTTTATCTTGTCGTATCACTACTATTCCTATACCATTGCAGTCTTATTACCGACTTTGTCAGATTTTAATGAACTCATCTAGTAACAAGTGACATTTTAATGCGGCATTTCAACGGCTATACTTTCTCACTTACTCAATAAAGCGTTAGAACTTAAAGGCGCCCATTCGGTGAATGCAATTTCGACCAATCCTGACAAGACTTTCGGAGAAATGGATTAACAATAATGGACCTTTATTATCTCCCTCAAAATACCCTTCTTTTTCAATTAAAAGGCAGCGATGAAAAGTGGGGGAGAAGAATGACCTGTATCTTTGTGGGACATCACAATGACTAATTTTTGTCGACAATGGAATTCCTGTGTTTCCACCATGTCAAACGAGACCGCATGCTGCCGTGGTTACCACTCTCACTAGATTCTCTGTGCCTCAGCAAACCGCCTCTTGGCAGAGTCCAGGTTTTGTGCGACCCTAAAGTCAAAATTGTCACTGTGAAGAAATAATAACTTAGGAGGTCATCTCTGGCGATTGGTGTGAACAACATAAATTATGTCTTGAATAGCCATTCTTACATGGGCTTTGACTATAGCTTTCAGTATTATGGATTAGTCGACCTCGAAGTAAAGATGATGGTTGCAAGGTAAACAAATAGCCACGGATTCATGTGATGTCAGAACGTTGGTTTACCTGCTGGTTACATCCCTACCACCTACTTCCTTTCGGTATACACTTTTTATACGGATAGTAGATAGTATGGACCATATTTGGTCCAGGTACAGCGCCGCTTGGCATCAACTCCACCACACACGGCCAGAATCCCAATCGCCCATAAAGTCGATGTGGCTGCTGTAAAAATGCCGCTTGCCTTCTCCCATATCATCTACCCACTCATCCGCTCTATCGTCCCATCATATTTCTGTTGGATCCACTGGGATAATTAAGAAAATTTTAACCGGCTACTACACATTGGCGAGGCTGTTAAGGCCAATGCAGCGCTATTTCTGATCGAATTGCGTTTCTAGGGGATGACTACGACCATCAAGGGGGCTATCTACACTGCCACACAGCAAGGGCGGTTGAGCACTCTATGGCAGAAATCAAGGAAAGCATTTACCACCATCACTAGAAGGAGCGGGAGATTGACTCAGATTGCTCGAGTCCCTCGACAGAGTACTGTATACATGGCCTGACGCTAAAATAAAAAAAGTGTTAAGCAGTGAAAATGGTAAACAAGCTTGTTTGAGATGTTTCTCAAATGTTTGGGCAAGGAGGTAAGCATAATTATTCCTCTCATGTCTACTTTATGGGAGGTTTTGTGGTTACCCCAAGATAATGAAATTAACTATGCCAAGACAGGGACGAATAATTAAATCAGAGAAAGAAATAACAGAACTAGGAGCGGGATAGCGTGTTCTTCTTTACCAGCTAAGGGAAAAATCGAGAATATACTTATTTCTAATTTGGCTCCCGGGCTGTTATACGCAAAGTAGCAGCTTTCGCACCCTCAAGTTTTGCAAGATTTTAGAAGGCGAACTCTTGATACGATTTTACCTAATCTTTTGTTAGGGCTATCAAATACAACAAAAGGGAACGCCTCATAAGTATTACTCCATTCTTGATAGTTTGAAGCGGAGAAATGTCACCAAAACTTAACTAACACTTCCGCTCTCAGTGTGACCCACATGATGGCCTAATTTTCCTAACTTAGCACGGAGTCACAAATATGTGGCGTGCGTTCCTTATCAATTTATGGAACAAATCGAATAACTTCTTTAGGGTTAACACAATAAAACAGGTGTAGATGGTTTCTTACAAGAGAAAGTTGAAGTTCTTAGGCACCAAATAGAAGTTGAATTTGTCAGAAAAATTAACGGCTAGTGGTAAAAAAACGTATTGGTGACTGCTGTATTCGGTCTTCCCCAAGATATGATTAACACACGCATTAATTTGTCAATTGCATGTGCTTTTGCAAATCATAATTCAGATTTCCAATTGAATATGCAACTGCTGTAGTTTTAATGAGCTCCAGGACGTCATTTGATTTGGGTTTCAACTTGCTCTTTTATGATGGGATAAAAATGGAGCTTGGTGTTCATGAAAAATCTGGAAGCCATACCAAGCCTTAGGTCTTTTTATTTTGCAAGCACGCCCTTTAGGTGCCTGAGTTTATAATTTTACGAGGAAGGCTCACAAGGCAGCTCTCCCTTTATTGCATAATTTGTGTTGATCACAGCTGTTAGCAATAACCCAACGAGAGTAGTCTCCAGGACTTACAGGATGCGGACCTAAGAAGATCGTACAACCGATTGTAACTGTCCAACGTGTTGGCAGCTAGGAGGATCTCCATGCCATCTTCCAGTTTCATCTGCATGACATGGGCGTACGTCTTGCTTGCCTTGGGTAGACAGTGTGAAACCGTAGCATTCTGTACATGGAAGACAGCCAGTGGGGCAGTTCCAATTGTGGGGGCTAGCGAACAGAACGGACGTCTAAACAGCTCAATCATTCGCATTAAAGTCATTTTACTAGTTACCAAGTGCTTCATTAGCCCCCTAAGAGTGACCAAATTTAAAGACATTGCTGATGGAGTTTTAGGATTTCAAAACAGGTGAAACTTCAAAGTAACCTTGGTTGAGATTTTACTTACCCAAGAGATAGTGAACCCCCGAGTGTGGAATGCTTAACTCAAATTTTGAAATTATTTTTTGGCAACTGTTGCCAAAATGAAGAGGATGGTTACCTTTCCATGAATTTTTATTTGCACCAGAACAACAATAGAGTGACAATCTACATCTTATTTGTTAAAGGAATAATTCCAAAGGAGTTATAAATTGGTGGAAATTCAGCTAGTCTCATTTGTGCTAAAATCCGATTATTAAAGTTTAGTAACTTATTCACCAAATGATGAATTTGGGTGCTCAGTTTAAATAAACTCTTTGCCGCAATAGCTAGGAGCTCCGTGTTATTCTGATGGAATTAATCATTTACCGTACTCCATGAAGAACAAATGAGAGCAGATAATATCTCATTGCCCGCCGTGTACTTTACCACAGGATAATTAATGCTATTATCTACCTCTTCTGAGAGCACATTTGGTGGATTCTAGAACGACTTGATGTTGGACTAGTAGACTTTGTCACCCAAAATCAGATAAATGCAATTCCCCTGAGCAGAAAACATGTCGCCAATTTGTAACTCAAGTCCCATGTAAGGGAAACGAGGCAGCAGATATCGACGAAACTCCTGATAATTGTGTCAAAATTGAGCACCAAAGGCTGGAAACAACCCTTCGTTCAACCTGAAGCAATGTTCTTGACTGGGTAAAGTTGTGGAGCTTAACTACGAAGAATAATATCAATGAAACCTGAACATTTCAGTAGCTAGTTTCTACCTCAAAAGCATAAATTATATTCAAGAGAATGAATTTTTATTCCTGTTTGTGCCCAATAAATATCAGTGGCATTAAAAACGAACTGGTATTCAAACGCAAAAATCCTAGATATTAAGGTTAAGCAAACATTCTAAGAAGCGAATCTGCCTACTGCCAGCTTGGCAACCACTAATTTTAGTGGTCACTTCCTTTCGGTGGCGTGGAGTGATTACTACTGACGCGCGAACGCACACAACAACAATCATCTCATAGCGCTCATTGCAAAGTGGTCACTATTTTTGTGGGAATCTTACCTCCTTCATTCTCGTAAAAGCTCAATTGAGTGCCCTCCAGAACAGCCCAATTAAAGACGGCCGTTTGTCCATTAGGCAGCCACTTTTTGGTGGTACCGGGGTAAGATTTAGGTGCAACAACAATTTTTCGCGCCAGGGACCCCGTCCAATTGGCTTTCGGTAAGTTCTCCTTATGTCTGAGGGTTACGGAAGGCGATATATTTGTGGAATGGACTCTGGAGCTATCAGAGGTGACATTGAACTTCACCTCATTCAGTGGGGTAGAAGAAAGATCACCGGGAGACCAGACGTCTCTTCCGCGAAATGCTGCACTGTTGGATGGCCTCGGAGGCAAATCAGGCGGTCTTTCGCTTGTCTGAAAGAGAACACGAAAAGGTATGCTCGAATGGAATGTAACGTGAGGTAAACCCGTCCAACCGGGAAGTATACTGGCCAAATTATTAATTCTACATCCAGAAAGTCCTAACTGAGAAGTTGATGGCCGTCAATGCTAGTCCTACACATGTCAAAAGCTAAGGAAAAGCAGTCAGTTTCTGAAGTCTTCTTATCCGGTCAAAAGAGAATCATTTAAGCCAATTTTATTAGGATATAATTAGGATCGCGTCCTAATTTTCAGTCTCGGTTGAATCCACTGCAAGAGTTGAACGCAACAAGTACGCGGTTAAAAAAAATATGAAATCTTGAGGCATCCATGCAAGACCAACGAACCTTCGTATGAGTTTGAATAGGCAATACTTGGTTTACCACATGAACGGCTTGCTATCAACCTAAGCATAACCTACCACAACATAATACAAGCTTGAAGGTATTATCTGACAGATTTGTCATAGTTTGCTTTCAGAAGTCCGCAAGACAAATGGAAAACGAAAAAAAACACTTTAAAAGCTAATCTGAGTACGTTTTGAATGGATTTAAAGTCATCTAAGTGTTCCGTAGCAATGCAATTTAAACAATGGGTACATCATTCAGCAAACTGACTGAAATTTTGAATTATGGTCTGAATGGATAGACATCAATGTAGGGTACTTTACAATTACCCATTTTTACACTGAAAATGACTTAAAAGAATATGGGAAACGAGTGAGTGTCAGGAACCATCTAAAATTACCAGCACAGCGGATGTCAAAGAGAGCTTCGACTGAATGATAGGTGCACTTTGCTAGAATTCCGAGGAGGCTAAAAATTCTTTTCTGTTGATTGATTGGAACTACAGGAATTTTGTAGCATCTATCAAGTAAATCACGAATCTCGCATCTTAGCAAAACTCGTTACAAGGCAGTTCTCTTCATGAACTATTCCATCGAATTATCCTACACCCTTGAAGAAGGCATATATAATAGAGCCAGTTATCTCGCCATATAACAATAGCTGCGGCTCGTGGGGTAATTTTAGCCTCATTCCTCGTCCCCTTTTGAAGACATAAACCGTAAGAAAATTACAGCTACACGTTTTCTCGCGTACTGAATTACTACACCAACAATTAGAATATAACATAGTTAGAATGCCTTACACTGAAAACACAGGAGATGGTGGTTCATTACCTTTCAGCTATGTCACTCGTTTAATGGTTTACCAAGTGTGGCGTTTTAGTGAGGCATCAATCTACCTCAACTCACGGCCGGCACCTAGAGGGCCTTAAACTAAGGAAGGGTGGGCCATAAAAACAGTGAAAAGTCGCTATGAACATATTTAGCTTCTCCCTCTGCGATATTACCATAAAATGGCCTTTCTTTTGCATTTTTCGCTGTTAAGAAAAACACACTCAAATCTCAAAGGGGTAAGGAAACGTGAAGGTTGAATCGTGATTTGTGATTTTTGGTCCAAACAAATCGGACAAACGTAAGTTAAGCTTGCCGAAAAATTGACACTGAACCTAAAATGTGTTTTAAGTCATGGTGGTCATCTGCCAAAAGAAGCAAAATTGAGCTCCTATAGTCGTCCGTGTGTTGATACTCCGATGAGTAGCCTTTCTGTCGCTCTAGGGCAGGGAAGAGCTCAAAGCACTTGAATGCGCCCAAAATGTTCCCTTGATTCGCAGATTGAATATCGTTATAATTTATGCCCAAGCAAATTTTAGCTAAGAATTATTTTGTTAGGTAAGATCGCAATACATTCACACAATGGCCGGCCTTGAATATTAGGCCACGGTTGGGGTCAAAATCAGCATCTTTAGTTAAGTAGTAAATGTTTTTATATCACGTTCAGGAAGAATCGTCAAGACTCTTGACAACAAACAAAGGGCGGAGGGCGTAGCCCCAATCCATTGGTTTCGAGGAAAATTTAGGAACGTAAAGTGGCTTTTTTGGAAGATGATGCACGTCAATTCTGGGGGAGAGAAAAAGATCATTTGATTTGAAATTCGATGTAAACACTTTGACTGAGGAACTTTTTTCCATTTCAGCAAATTAAATTTGGACTGAATTATTGTAAATTGAGGAGAAAGATGTCGTCGCTAATATTCACTAGACGAGTCGTCTGCTACCACAAATTGTGTCTCTGAATGACCATTAATCTCTCTAACATCCACTACTCTAAAATGTTGCTAAATTAAATTAGTTACTTCAAGTGAAATCATCCCATTGAAAACAACCATTTGCCTGATACAACAGTACCATTTAAAAAAGGTTCATATAGGGGAACTTAGACATAGAAGTTATGTCTGCCAAACAAAGCCACGGTAAACAAATTCTCCCTAAGCAGTAGATACCTTAGAAATTCGATGTCAATTTCAAAAGCTAAGGTCAAAATGAATCACCATTGCACAACATTAATTGTTTTTCAACTATCTGTTTTGGTAACGGGCCACCTTGGGGCTCCACCATAATACCTCCACTGGAGAGTCTGTATGTCGACAACACATTATTCTGCCCGAGTACTCTGGTTTCTTTCATCTTTAGGGAAGTTTTGGAGAGTCACACAATCGCCAAATTAAAACACCGACTTCTCTCAACATTAGCACACATACTGCACATCAACCACGTAGGAATGAAATTGAATGAGTCTCCAATCATATTACGAGCTATCCAATCAAGATTTTGGGAGAGTCAGTCATATGCAGTCTAAAATCATTAGTCTTTTATGAAAAATTAAATCAAGCATATCCTAGACTTTCGGAATAACTTATGCGAAGAAAACTGAGGTACTTACTTAGATGAAGGTAGGGCCGTTAACGTCCCACCTCTGTTTCACTGTGCACATTTATCCACTGTTTGTCATTTTGGATGCAAGGTTGGATGATAACTTATGAAAGTGAGCATAAACTGTGTTCATGATCAATATTTTATTCTATATTCAAACAAAAACTACAATTTACGCTTTGTAATGAACTGTCAAATATTTAGTTCCAATGTTTTGTTTTTGTAGAAATCAAGGAAAAATCCTTCAAATATTTCTAATAACGGCATTATTACTACCGGTACAGAATTTGGACTTAGTGAAGGTCTCGATCTTTCGATGATGAAAGCTGGCCAACTTACGTTAGATGTGGAGCGGCTGTTAGAGTCAGGCTGAACTGGGCTCTTTGTGCTAAGTACCAAAGGCGGTGGCTTGGACACGACTCTGGCTGGGACAAGTGAAACTGGGGGAGATAGAGGGACCACTCGCTCTGTGTTGGGTGGTCCGGTAGTTGAAGAAGTTGGGTAGGACGGGGTTTCATCCCCCCTCCTCTTTGAGGAGATTTTTGAGCTCCATCGATGTGGAGTCTCAGCCCGTGGTTCTGGACTAGTGACAGTAGGCATGACGGTGGAAGTAGAAGAGGCAGAAGAATCGTTTGCATCCTGTCTGAATAAATTTATGAGCTTGGAACTGTTCTTTTGACTGGGGGAGCGAAGGAGCGGGCTGCGCCGTTCGCTTGAAGGCATGGTCGGTTTCACATCCACCACTCTTGAGACAGGTAGACTGTCAATATCACTAGAGTCACTGCCTCTGCGCACAAACTGTGCATTCGTCATGCCAAAGGAGTCATTTTGAGAGGAGGCTAGAGGAATTACCGGTATAGGAGGAGCTGTGTGTTGTACACTTTGCTCGATATTTGCTTCTATTGGAGCAAGATTGCCGAAGATGTCTTGAAGATTCTTCTGATTTGCTTGCTCAGCCGGTTTCACCGTGGGTGTCACAAGTTTAGATCTAGAACGAAGGAATATAAGCTACGTCTTCGATAAGTGGCTCACAAGCATTCGTTTCAATTGTTTTGTCTCGACCTAAATCATAGTTTCGTCTTTACTTCTCTTCTTTGGATGAATGGATCATGCGTCCTGGTGTACCAAGAAATAAGGCGAATGAAACTGGCAAGGTTAATGTCTTCTGTAGATGCTTAAGCGACATGGAAAACATGGGAAAAATATCACAAACTCTTAGAAAAAAATGCATCACAAAACGATGTCCAACAGTTGCTGTCCAATTGCCAAATTTCCCAATTATATAGTGTTTTAGCGTCTCGATTGGAACAAAAGTTAGGAGACTTGGTCTTAGGTGTCTGCGATTCCTCGTATCGATATTAGTGGTCTAAAACTCGTTCAATTCACTTATACGCCAACTATAGGTGCAACTCATGTGGTTCAGTTCTGAATGGATTGGCTAGTACCCGTCCCACGAGCTATCAGGCGCGTGACAACAACAACATGGCAGGCTTGAGGCACTAACCTCGCAACTACTGTACATTAATGCTTTTCCTAACTGGGTATTTTGCCTCAGGAGCTTCGATCCCACCATGTGTCATTTATGTTGGCAGTTTTCCAACACTTCTGTACAGCTATTTTCAGATTCACATGTATCACGATGGCTTCAGAGTGCCTTTCGTCGGCTGTAGATGAGTAAAACTCCAGAAACCTACTGCGGAATGGGTATTGAAACCGTTTTCATACTATGGATAATGATGATATAGATCTCACCGATTGCGATTAAGCTTGGATGTCTCACGTCGCTGAATTTCAGCAATGCGTGCATCGGAGAAGGGTTGATCACCAACGTTGCTACCCTCATTCCGTTTCGTCACAAATTTGAGGAACTCAAATTTAAGTGTCTCCACTAGAGTCTGTCGCTTAATAGCATCAAAGCGCTGTTTAGCATCCTCAACCGCCTTCTCGATATCTGCTTGATTGGCGATCGCCTGATCAACATTTTCTGCTGAGGTATCCCCTGTTGCAATGTTTGTTGTACGCTCCAGTCGTTGCTCCTGATCGTCCAACCAGGCGTCCAGTTCCGCCATCTCCTCATAGAGTTTCTAGAATTAGAAAGAAGACGCATTTTAACAAATGACTAGACGATACTGTAATAAGACGCTATTGATTTGAATGCGAATTTAACTATGTAGAGCCTTCAGTTTCCATGGCTTTCACCACCAGCTTGAACAGACGCCCATGCCCACTACCTTTTGGACCAGGTGCCGAGATCATACTATACTGCCTTCTTAATTTCGGATTCAATATTAAAATTTTTCCTGCTCAAAAATTATGTTCGTTTTCTTTAAAAGTCATATAATGTAGCGCCCGTCGAATTACCACCATGCAGTTTCCTAAATAAACGAGTCAGCTCAACCTGTCAAAACTCCCACAGACCCAGATAAGATAGCGCCCTAAGTAATGGTTTGGTGGTAAAAAAATTTGACTAGTTTTTTTCGTCACGAATAGCAATGCTAAAAACTGGGGCAGGATGCATGAGAGCAGAGATTTGAATTATGTGCCCTCATCACTCCCAAGGTTTAAATTTATTATTAATAGCCCTCAGTGTTGGCCATTTACCAGATTATAACATAGCTACTTCGTGTTATGCCTTGAGGGTATTTTGAAGGAAGTTAGAGGCAAATTTAAGCAACTGATTAAAATATCCCTAGGTTATCCTAAAGTGTACTATCTCTGCGTCTTTAAAGGCCAAATAAGGGCCATTTCTGCAGTATTTCCTAATTTGTACAGCCAATGGTCCTTCTCATGCAATTGTCTCCTTCTTTAAAAACGTAAAGGTTTTCTTTAACGGTTATTGGAACTCAAGGAGGAAAACAAAGACAAAACCGTCGCAAATTAGACATCATATTTTGACTTCTGCGTGGTCTAACTGAACGGTACATCTTTCCATTAGACAGCACATCATTATCTCTATCTTACCTCACATGCAAAATTAATCCAAAATCCCACATAAATATCTTCGTCTTAGTTACTGCTTTTGAAAACAGCTTTTTCTTTGACTAGTTTGTTTTGAAAACATGGTGCATTGTCATCTGAATCCCATTTTACGGACCAATGGTGGAACCCACGACTAGCTGCGCGTGGCTTAACAACTTCTCCTCGCCTTCTCTGACTATTTGCGCAATCTGAGGGCAAGGGATAGGATAGGATAGGATAGGATAGGATAGGGGATTGAAAACTGCGTCTGGAAGAGCATGATATTTACGAGTCACTTCGATGACACAAAACACCTATTGGCAGTAGGCAAACAGGAGTATGGTTTAAACATTTCACTCCATTAATTACGTCACGTAGGTCATGCATTCCATTACACCTCCTTTCATTACTTCAACGGACTTCTGGTATTCTTTTTTACTAAATCATCAGAAGAACTATTCTGTCACTAAGCACCATGTAAACATACTGTAACTTGCAAATTTGACTATTCTCAAGGTTATAATACAGGGCATTTAAATAGCCTCACAAGTAAAGGGATTTCAGGCGTAAGAGATTGATTTGGCGCTAAAGACAGTTTGAGCAGTGGCAGTGTCACTGAGAAATTTGTGTACTCACTTTGCAGATTTTACATAAAGTTGAAGAGAAGAATAACATACTCTCAGATCCAGGTTCTTTTCATAGAGACCATTTCTTGAATTCCACAAAGACTGCATTTGCGACCACACCGTTTCTAGTTTCTCTGTCGACTTTTGAATGACTATCTTTGAGGAAGGAATGAAATTGGAAAGATCCTGTCCCGATCTAACGTTAAACATAGAAGTAAAACAGGAAATAGGTTGCATTATTGCATCAGAGAATATGCAAAGATTGGTGATAACTTCGAAGAAGTACATGAAAGAACTCTGGCAAGGCCATTTTCGCGCCCACTTTGGGCATTTGTTTCAATTTTAGTTGAACGAAATTAAAAGGTACCCCAAACTCTCGTATATCACGGCGAATTATTTTGCTTTAACTAAAATTAGGGGGAAATCGTCTTAAGTTTAAGCATATACTTCCTTTCACTAACACTATTTTTGCAGGAGTTTCATGTTTCTCCATTGATTTGTACCGCTTGTGTTCGCTTGTCGCATTAAGCAAAAATGATTTCGCTTTTCACATAAAACTTCTAAAGTCTGGGAAAGCCTCCACACTTCATGCATCAACCTTGAAAGGTTGCATTACCTGGCGCCAGATGCCTTGTCTACTACGCACAATGAAGACGGTATGAGTGACGCAAGCGTTGAAATAAAGCGTTTGCTCTAGGGCAGTGATGGTAGCCCAATTGGAGGAATCAAAGCAATGTCACCCTCTATGACATTCCATTCATCAAATGGAGCTACTTTCATCGGATCGAATCCTCTCTTGCGCATTGGCAGATAATTGCAAATGATGTTTAAGGGTAGGCCATCAAAGGGCTCCAATAATTAGGGCCCAGGGTTAGCTGGTTCACAAATAATAAGCCACATAAAGCAAAGTCGAATGTCCACTAAACATTGTTAATTGATAAAATAATAATAACAATGCCACATCTCGGTTCCCCTTTCAAATCAGGGGACAAGGGGCATTTCTCTACAAAATTTTACCCATGTCGTTGCATTCAAAAGTAGATCATTCGGATCAAGACGCATTCTAGATGTGAAGCTCACTAATGATTAACTTCCTCTCCGTCCTATGAATCGCAAAAATTGGAAAACAGTCAAATTTTAAACTGTATCAGTCGTTTGAAAGCTCAGGGACTCGAGTTATTTTGAAGGAGTAGTGTAAACGCTTTGACCACCAAGCCATTTGACCATATGGGATCCAGGGGATGAGAAAAAGTTGCCGATCGTTTTGTCATCTAGAAACATTCAAACGCCTGTCTGTGAAGCCGTACCAACTTCTAGTCGGTTTTGACTGGTTGCGAATCTGAATCCAAGAGAAACAATTAACCACAAACACGTTGCTCACTGTAATAGGTTCATTGTTTGTTTAACTTTTGGGCCGCTTGGGGTCTCCGCCATTGTACTTCCACCGGGCTGCCTGGCTTCCGCGCCAGACCAGCAGTCGCCCAGCCCTAATACATGTCAAAATGCATAATCTTTCCTAGTATCGTGTCTTCTTTTATCGTCAGAGAAACCCCGAGGTAGCGCACTCACTGGTATATGCTTCGCTTAAACGAATTTCATATCATAAGAAACTGAATTTTTTAGCTGGTCTGCGAAACACACCGGGTCCATTTGGAACTTAAAAGTTTTAGAATATCTTAAAAGGGGATGAATGGAAATAGCTTATGAGTTGGTATGTAATGAAGCTAAAAGACAAAAAAAAGTGGCCGAAAGGTAAGGGCATTCAAGCAGGGTCAGCTTGTTAACCATAGCCTACAAAAACGTCTAAATAGCAAGGTAAAACAATCGAGTTTACCTTTAACTATGTTTTGCTTATTGAGGCATTTTAAATGAAAATATTAAGAAGGGAAGCTTTTGAGTTTGCGCACATGGATAAAGTAGGCATGCCGCCGTAATGGAGGCTGTATGGAGTAGTAGGCCCTCCTCTCCTTGTTTATAATGGCCCCACATGTCGTACGTAAAACACTCAGATGCTATCAACCTTGAGTGATAAGCGACCGCCACAAAGAATGGATGTAACCAAGTGTGCTTTTGGAGCATTCTAATAACGAAGGCGCAAGACCCTAGCCAGCGGATATGAACCAACATAGAAGGCTTTCAGTTCCGTTTATGCTGTGATGGTACGCCCAGTGATATTGTCCAGACACTGGGACGTTGTCAACACTTCAAAGGTTGTCGTTTGACTGTACGCCACTGGTGATCCCATCCCAAGTGTCTCAGTTCCCAGCCCATAGCCTTGACACAGTTAAACTTGCGAAATCCCCGGTCCCAGACGCTTGACCAAAGCATAACTCAGGTAGCGGATTTGCATAAGAGCGGAACGTCTCAATGATAGTGTTGATAACAGCACAACCATTTACCAACATGAACCCTGCGTACTATGGTGAATTTATGCTCTTGACCACCACAGAAGAATTGAATGCTGCACTGAGTAAAAAAATCGGAAACTCACCATTTAAGTGCAAATAACGATGTGTAGTAGCTCATTGTAATAGGTTTTATGTATACTAATTAAACTCTTACGCCTAAGCTAACAACAAAGGAACGTATAGTAAAACAGAGCCGGTTAATACTCCTTAAAATGCGTGTCTTTCTTGCAATGACCTAAAATTCCTGTTCCACTTCAAAGACTCTCATAACAAATGATAGAAAATCAGCAATTGTCACCTGATAATCTCCTCCTTCTCTGGCGTGCGCTTAGTGACTTGTGAGCGGATCTGTCGGTGAGCATCGAGGAGGTTTTGAGCCTCGCTGAGGTCGACGGGCATCTCTCGAACAGCCAGCATTGCAAGACGCTGTTCTTCGGCCCAACCGCAGAGAAGGTTGCATCGTGACTGCCACTGGGTCACTTGCTGGGCCTCTGAGAGTCGCTGTCGCTCTCCATTCACCGTTAGCTGTAGCGAGTTCCAAGCAGTCTCAAGACGCTCCCATTGTTTTTCAACCTCTACTGCGCGGTCTGGACACTCCCGTTTAAGGCGATTACACTCTCTAAAGGCCGAAAAATCATCTGATGGTTTCGCACATGCGGTGGATGATGGAGAAGTACCCAAATCTACCAGTAACCTAGATTCTTAGCAAGCAGTAGAAAATAACCCCATTCTTAAGAGAAGGTACGTACTTCTAGCTGAAGGACAATAGAGATGGCCTTCGACTTCCCGAACCCATCGAATTTTTAACCGCTTGCTTTTGGTGAACTTGCGCTCACAAAGGTTTAGATGTGAATCCTTTTACAGTTAGTGAAAAAGAAGGTGTAAAAGCTTAATAGGCTTTTTGTATCCAAATTCAAAATGTACATGCATAGATAATTCACAGCCTACTCAGGCAGCCTAAAAAGCCTTTATGTTTTTTGCATGATTCGTTTCAATGACTTCCTGTGTCTTGAAGGGACTTGTAAAATTTGTTAGTTTTTATGCATTATAAAGCATTGTCAGACTATCGCCTTCCTTTAGTGTGCCTTATGTACTCCCCATAGAATGCTCGTGGATCTACTAACTATCCAAGATCTCCACGACTCCACTTCGTTTCGAAAAGATTATGCTACCCTTGGGTCTGATAAATTTAACCGTGAAAATTCTACGATTTATTTACTCAATGAGGTAAAACTCAAGATCGCGTCATCCCCAGAAAACGACCAGGGTTGGTCAGGCAGTTGGAAACATTATTTCCATTTTTACGTAAAATGCAACAAATGCAAAAAGTACTCACAAGAAGGCTTTTAGATGGGGAAAGGAATGTGATACTCTCTCATTTCTTCTTGGATCTGGCATTAGGTAATCACATGATTGCATGCAAAAAGAACAGGCTTATGTGAAATTACCGTGAGGTAGAAATGAAGGCGGCTAGCACTAGGCTGCTTGTTTTGGAGGAAAAATCTTTCTTAAAAGTGCACTTTGAAGTTAGCAATGGTGATAATTTTAACAAATGAAAGAGTATCAGGCGCTTCTAGCTATTAATCCTTTTCTTTGGCTAAAATCTAAAACCAAATTAGCATTTTAGGTTCTTGACCTTATACTTATGGCGTTTATTCAATGTTGCTACATTGAGATCTGAATCTAGTAATGATGTCAAGGCAACGAAATTTGGGGCAGTTACAAAGAAAGAAAATTTGAATAAATGAGGTAGCATGTTTGTGCTTCAGATATCTGTAACTTATCAAAGCAGCACAAACTCAAGCCCAAGTCACTGGAGAAAGTGGCTAAGGTGAGAATTCCGGTAATACGGTACAAAAGAGACGTATTTTTTGATCCCAGTAATTGCCATCATCTTGTCATATACACTACTATTCAAATAGGAAATGGATAATATATGATTTGAATGCCGTTACGAGTGTGAAGATCAACAATAATAAGATGCCGATTCCGACTGCCATCGAAGTACACTATATTACCAATCGGCCACTGATTCCACACCTGTGGCTCCTCAGAAGTGTTCATCGTTCCCTTCATGTGTATTTAAGACAAAATAAATTAAAGGGTTAATTATCCAAGTAGTGTTCATGTTTAACCATCGAAAACCATTTAAAAGGAAATAGTACATCAAAGACTCTTGCCATCAACGCGGTCAAAAATCCCCATTAAACATTAATTTTTAAGAAATAAATGAATAAATGGATGGATGTAAGCAAATACAATTTTTTGTTATTTAATCAATTAACACAAATGATGATAAGGGATAGCACATTCAACTTACTGCTCCTGTTTCTCCACTTGTTTCTTCATGGCATTAACTTCTCTTCGCAGTTTCTCTTGCTCATTAAGAGCCTGTTCAAGACCAGTGGAAGTCTGCGGGTTTACCTCAGGTCGTGCGGCTTTTAGGCTGGATATACGACCACGTAGAACGGCGCTCCCCTGAATGTCACGAATTTCGGGTGACTTTTCTTGAATCCACTCGAGTAGATTATCCACATCGGACATGTACACATGTATTCGCATTGCAGATTGGAGGTTCTACAAAGGTCTCATTGCTAAATCCTTCAAAAACCGAAAATGGAAAGGGGACACCGGTTCAACTTACCTCTTTCCTTCGTTTCATGCCTGTACGCACAGAGGACCACTTTTGTGTTAGTTCAACCTGTCTCTCCTGTACAGTTTTCATGTCGAGTTGAACACCACCCCGTAAATTGGGAAGTTCTTGTGATACAGAAGTCCATCCCTCCGACTCTTGCATCCGCGACTTATCTACCCTTTGCTGTTCCATATTAACTTTGTCCATCAGGTTGTCAGCGGTTTCTGTGAGCTGTTTGGCGCGATCAGTCAAATTTGTTAACTGAGAGGTGCCCGAATTGGAAGTACTCTGGGTGGGGAAAAATGATTGTTAAAAAACTCGCTACTTGTTGGTGAAATGAGTAGCTTCTAATTCAAAATCGCCCTTACTTCCATTCTCTCAGTAAATTTGGCCAACAGAGTTTCACATTCGTCCAGATCCCCGCCGTAGTCTCTGCTCTCTATGTCAGCATCAAGACTGGATAAGAATTTGTTGAATTCATCACCTTGCGTATTGTACGCATTTATTTTTATTCTCAGCTTGAGACGAAGTTCAACCAGCTCCAAGTACGAAGATAGGATGTCAAAATTATTTAGGAGATTAGCCTAAAATAGTAAATGAAATTCGTTTTACCAATTACGCTTAGGCAAGATCCCAACCTTTTCGAAGATTACATTCTTGTGAAAAAGAGTGCTAAAGCTTTGTGGAAGTGTTACGATAAAATCTTTACCACTGCTAGCCTTAACTGCCCAGCCAATATCTTTGTTTTAAACTGCAATATTGATACCAGCAACTAGTAAATACCTAACAGACCGATTAAAGAAGTGAGAATAAAAATACATTAAAAAAACACTAAAAACAATGGAATCCTAGTACTGTCAAGGAAATGATTAATTGGCGAACTCAAGTAACTAAAAAGGCCCAAAACCAACCATTTCCTTGTTTAGGTTTGCCTGCATGTCCTTTTGATTTAGATTTTTAGTGCCGCCTTGATGTTTCTCAACTAGTTTGCGCAGATCGTCGCTCACGATTGCCTGAGTTCTTTCTTCAGGCGGCACGATATTGTTGACGTTTGCATTGTCAGCGAAAGAACGCTGCTGCAATCGCGCTGAGAGCTGACCAATCGTGCTTCGTTTAAAGGCCAAAACATCGTCACGTAGACGCGAGACATTCTGGAAGGCAGCTTTAGTGCCATTGGAATCTGTCATTGGTGCAAGCTTAGAAACTGGATGAAGATGGGCCTTAATCCATTCCTGTGCTTCTTGAATGTCGTGGAGATGCTACGATGGAAAGGAAACGAAGTAAACCCCTCCATACAAGGAAGGTTTGTCCTGCATGAACGCGTCCATACCTGAAGATACATATGCTTGGTGATTAAATCTCCACCTGCAATTCCGACTGCTGACTCCAATTTGTCTTTCTGGTTCATGAGTAGATTGACTGATCGAGAGGCCTCCTGAAGAGTCCCAAAGTCTCTCAGAAGGGATTTGGCCCGTCGAGAATCATCGTTGGTCAGCTTATTTACTTTCTCTACAAGCTCATTAATTTTGGGACCCTGGGCTGCTAAACAGGAAGCCAACTCGGAGAGCGATTTCAGTTGTCGCGTCACGGTGCTTTGGTCCAGATTTTGTATCTTAATACAAATTAAAGAAAACAGTTTATTTGAAAACGGCAACAACGGATCTGGACACGTGGTCACTCGTATGTTTGGCCGTCATTATCTGTGCCTCCTTCATGATGTGGCAGGGAATTGAAATAGACTACCGTCTCACTGGAAGCTATGATCGTTCTCTCTAAGCGGTTTTGCAAGGATAAAACGCTGATCATATCCGCCGCATATTTCTGCCCATTAACGTCAGGTTACTACTTTTATTGTGAAGCCGATTGATGAAAAAGAATTTGGGATGAAGGTACCTGCTGCATTAAGTTGTGACTACTTTTTAAAAAAGTGATGCAGAGTTTTGATATTTTTTTAAACCGTACGTATAAATGCGCAGGTTCTTCAGTCTCCGCAGGTTGCACTTTGATCCGACGGTTGGATCTTTCTACAGTACTTACATGAAGGTGCGTAGGCACCTCATGCACGTCCTTAATAGCTGGGTGAAGCCAGGAGAGATGAGAGGACATTTGGATGAAAGTGAAAACAAGGGGCGGAAAAGATACCGAATATTACTTTTATGACCCCAGTTTCTGTCCTTTAATTGATGGCTTTGTTAGAGAACGCTTCGAAGCAGGTTACTTTCCTTCCTCACTGGAATTCACAACGAAGACAAAACGACTGATGCGATAGAATCGATGCAATGCTTCACTAAGACTATTTTAAGGCTTTTTACTTCCATACAAATTTACATACTAACTTTCCTGGCTCATATGTGCGTGCATTATGATAGTGGAAGTAAGATAGCAACCAAGAGGAGCACAGAGTGGAAGACGATAAAATGAGTGGGCATATCCAATGGCACTACGTTACTCCTTCGGACCTGGCAGGAGAGCTTTGGGATACTATAGTTGTACTCTTTTTGTAAAGATTATAAATGGCCTATGATTAATAGTTCATGAATTTAAAAGATGAAGATGCATTATTAAATCATACACTAAAGGATCATTTTCATCGCATTGCGAACATAATGGCAATGACCCCAGACAAGGACCCAAAGTTGGCAAATGTAAAAGTAGGTTTGATGGTAGATTCGTGGTATTTCATTAGACTTGAGTATCGTCCATAAAGCGAGTCAAATGATCCACACATCAGATGCCATGCAATCCTCAACAAAATGTACCATACAAGTAGCATTTAAATGGAAAAATAATTTAAAAAGACCTCAAATTTCTTATCCCCAAATACTAGATTACATCACTTGGGTAAAATGTTAAATTGAGCAACACATGAAAAAAGTTTGCTCTCGTTCATTTCATGGGTAAAATTTATAAAACTTGGCAGTTGGCTCACGGTAGATGAATGAACGTCGAGAAGGGGGCTGTTGAGCTGTTCCTTAAGCCAGTCATTTTCCACCCGCAGATTCTTTTCTAGCCCGCGCCAGGTAATCATAAGTTGTATGGCGTCCTGACGATCCTGCGCCAGCTGGGGGAGTGTCACCTTCACGGTGTTAATCAAATCCTTTGCCTCGGTAACCATCTTCGCACCCGCAAAGTGACCTTTCTTCTCCGCCTCGGTGGCTGTCTTCAAGAGACTCTCTGCTCGGGCCATCTGAGGCCCCTGAATGTCGCGAGCTATTACCTAGGAGAAGTCCATTGCATCGTTACATCTACTGATGCGAAAAACAATCTAATTCCGATAGATTTAACTTAACCAATATCTCTTGACTCCAATGAGCTTTTACTCTTCTAATCAAGCTGACTACTTTTGCCAAGTTTGTTAGTTAGTGAATTAGAAAGAAGAAATATCCGTCTACCAATACATACAAACACATTCACTTCCAAAAGGGCAAAGGTAGACATAGCAGTAAAAGGGAGCTGTTAAAATAATTTTATCATCTCATCTAAGACGGTTTTTACGTTACAGTGACGAAAGTGATTGCCTGCCTTCCAGAGTAGATGCAAGAATCATAACCTAATTTATTCTTGACAAATTAAGAATGGCGCCTTCTTTAGAACTCACTTCATGCTGTTCAAGCAACCGCTTCAGTCCATTCTCGCCTCTATGGTAGTCATCGGACATCAACTGGGCCTCAGTATGTTTAGCTGTCTCTATCGCTTCGTCCATGAGCTGGCCCCACTTCACCAACTCGTTGGCCTCGTTCAGCCGCAATGTGCGCTCTGCGCAGGTGCTGCGAAGTTGCGTGGCAGCTGCTCGCAGCTCTTCCACCATTTTATTCACTTTGCCTGCCTTCTTTGGATCCAAACTAACTAATTGTCCACCCCGTTCGCACAATCGGTCGACCATTTCTAGGCCGATGTCAATCTATGTGAAGAACATTAAAAGTAGAATAAAAGTGCGTTGCTAAAGTGGTTGTTCCATCAACCTAATTAGAAGGCCGTTTTAATTAGCCGCGCTTTCGGCTAATCGTAGATGCAAATGCTACCGCGCATAAATTTCTGGACAAACTGTTTTAAGGTGTACAATTTTAGCTTACGTCGACAACGAAGCGCCGATTACCAGCCACCTTCCTAGCCATTCCACCCGACCCCTTGGGTCCACACGCTTTGTCATTCTTAGAACCGGGAACAGTTTCTCCAAATCGTTTGAGCGTAACACGCCAATCATAGGTGGCGGCGGCCAGCGATTGGTTTTCCCTCATCCACTTTAGGCTTTCGTTAGCCGAAATAAACCAGTTGTCACACTCCATACGAGTCTCCACTTGTTTACGCATTTCTGCAATCATCTGGCTTGTCGTTAAAGCCTTAGTTTGGGTCTTATCGAGTAGCTGTTTATCCTCCTTCACCTTATCTGGTGTGTAAATCTAAAAGGCGCATTTATTGCGTTATTAATGGAGCATGAAACTAGGGCTTACCTCTTTGGCCTCTTTAGAATTCGCAAAACACTGCTGGAGTTCATCAAATTGATTTTTCATTGTGTTCCGGTCTTCTAGATTCAAAGCCAAGGAATCAAGCATCGCTATGCAGGCCTGTGGTGATATTTCAGAGGGAGGAGCAGCATACTGCTGTACACCGTTTGTAGACGCTACAATCATTGGCTGGTCCGTCTAGAGAGGCACGAATTGACGCGTGAACTTGTAAACAACCAAGTCGCTTACCTCCTCATCGCCACTGTTTTCAGAATCGGTAGCAAGACCTCGGAAGGCACTTTTAACTGCTTGTTGAGCCTGACTTTGCACCGATGTTAACCAATGGTCCTCCTGTTTACCAGCAGCTGCAAAAGCCTGTAGTTAAGAAGGATAACACATTTGACAACATACAACCTTGACCCGATATTCTATCTAGTGTGTATGTCTACAGAGATGATTGGGGCATGAAGTGTTTAAAAACGCATAGATGGAAGTTTTAGAAGTGTACGAAAATGCAATTGGCAGATATTGTCTCAAGGAAACTGAGTCTTACCCTCCTAATAGAGAAGCTAAATCTGACGTAAACGATCATAGTAAGCGATTAGCGAACGACTACAAAATGGGCCGCAAACCTGTCGTTTCTCCTCAATGTTGACTTGAATCTCCAAACGGGTAAGAACATCAGCAGCCTTCCTGAGTGCTTCATCAGCCTGTTTTAATTCGCCTGGTACGGCTTTACTCTCCATAGTTTCAGACTTCAGCTGCTGCGCCTGCGACTGTAGTCGCGTTAGCTGCTGCTGCCGCAATGGAAGTTCTGACTGGCAGTCGGTGAGACGCCGGCGCATACGCACGATAAAAGCCCGCCGTTTCTCCTCACTCGTCCCTTCTGTCGCGACCGATTTTCCCGACTTCAGCGCGGCCAGCTTGCCCACTAGTCCTACCACTGCTGTGCCCACAATGTAAGGCTTCAGCTCCTTCTCTACTCCATTTGACCAGTCGACAAGTTGGCGGCAGCCCTGCAAAAGGGACATACGCATGTCACCCTTGTAGTCTCCTAGGCATCGAATAGCACACTAATGATGTGAAACGAACGACACACTTTATCAAAAGCTTAACTAGATCAGTGAAACATCACGATGTCAGGACAAATATTGTCCCAGAACAGGACATTGTCCACTCACCTCCAATATGCGTTGTGCAGCTAGTTTTGATTCAAGCAATTCACGGTATTCCTTCTGAAGTACCTTCGTTTCTTTGGTCACGGCTTCCAAACTACCCTGTAGCAAAACAATTAAAGTTTCAAGAAAGGCAGGGTAGGGGTGTAGAACTGCTCCTAGCTTACCATCTTGTTTTCTAGCTGTTGAATCAGAGCAGATGTCTGCTTCTTGTCAGCATTTGAGGCAAAGGATGCGGCCGCTTTCTTAGCTTCTTCTTGAATTTTCCTCATCTGTGCTTCAATAGCAGCAACATCTCGTTCGTTTGTCTGCAGCTCGCGCAAAAGAGCCTCCAATTCATTGACGGTCAACGTTTTCTTTAATTCATCTCTTGTTGAGACCTAAAAGACAAATCCACTCAAAGCCGTTGATGGCAATAATGTTAAAAATACAAAGTTTTCATTAAATTTGGATTGTTTCCTGACCTTCGATTTGCGATTGGTGATTTGAATGAGAAGACCTTCAACCTTGCTTATAATCTCGTGGATAGTTGCAGCCTGTTCCAGCAGTTTGGCATATCTACCAAGACTTTCCTGTACACGACTCCAACGGCCACAAATATCGGCAGTGCGTCCATCTACGTAGTCGGAAGTTTGCTTGTTCAAAACCACAATGGACCTATGAGTTCCCGATGTTGACTTGCGAAGTGATTGCAAGATTCTGTCGGAAAACGATCGGAATTCGCGGATTGTTGCATCGTTCACCTTAACATTGAAGTAAGTATGCTGAAATCTACTATCTATATCAATTGCCACAAAAAGAAGAAAAAGTTATTGAAACCCACGATTTTTCCAGCAGCGGGTTCGTTGATTTTGTCCCTCAGAGATATGCAATGGTCATAGTCAGATCCGAAATCGCCCTTAGCCAAGAGGATATCCTTCTCACGAAGCCAACCATCCAAAGCATCCGCCTAAGCGTAAAGACGAGATTCAGACCCAATTCAAAGAAGATAATCTTACCTCATTTTGGTAGCGCGAGAGATCTCGGGACGCCTCCAATGCGGAAGATGAAGATGCGAGTGAATCTCGGAGATTTTTCCAACGTTGTTTGATGTTTACACATCGATTACTAATGTTTTGGCTAATTGTGCTACCCTCTCTAGCGGGAATTTTCGCCTCCATTTCTACCATTTTGGCTCCACGCTTCAAGACCTCATCAATGTGGTCCTTGTTGCCTAAGATTGATGCCTGGAACAAAAAGCATTAGTTCACTCAATTTCTGCGACATTTTTAAACCAATCTGTCCTAATTGATTGACACACATACCTGGAACTTATCCTGTCTTTGCAGTATTTCAAGCTGAGCCCTTACAGCAGCCACTTCTTCAATGAACGAGCTCCTCTTCGAAATTAGCTGACTTTGTTGTGGAGCTTTCGGTGTCATCATGATGTTAAACTCACTTTCCCGTTCTGTGAGCCAGACCTCAATATCACTTGCATCTTCTTCCCAAACAACTTGTTCGAGGCGACGGTTGAGGCTTTCCAGTTGATCAGCGCAGATCTAATTTTAACCATTGCAAATAATATAAAATGAAGGTTTAATAATAAACCATTATGACTGTAATTAACCCACTTTTCAGGCCCCCAATTATAGATTATTTGGATGCTCCCTTATCATTTTCTCAAAGATTAACGTTCAGTGCAATAGGTGAGTTTCATTTAAACCAAAACATTCATCCTTAAGTCCCTTTTGGACTGGCTGCTATAAGAAGTTACTATCAAGTGTTCCTGTGCAGAACAATAACGTAGCCGTTGACCAAGATGGCAGGCAGCGGTGGTGGCGTAGGTATATAATAACTCGTGGCGCCCAATCCAGATCTGCAGATATTACACAATGCTGAAGACTGTAGACACAGTTTTACCGTGATAGGACACCAAAAGTCGCAGCAGTAGCTCATCTGAATGATCTTAACGCATACAATATGGCCCCATGTCTGTGTTAGGAAATGTCTCGACCAAAGCGACTCTCAGCCTGCAGTCTCAAAATTTATTTTCTATCAGTCCTTCTTTATCGGATGAAGCGGATGGACTTTTAGTATCTCGTTAATAAATACCATGGCTGTAGATATGGACGTCTAAGCTTGACAAGGTTAATAAAGCCAGGCAATGTTGTTTTGAGTACTCACTTGATTAACAGAAACCCGTGCTATCTGCATTCTATTGACCACTTCATGAATTTGCGCTGAGGCATAGTGCTTCTTCTGCATCATAAGGTTTGCCGAGGACACCAGGGAGGCAACTTTATCATCGTTCGCTTTCATAATCTTCACTATGTTTTCTGTCCTCTGTATCATGCTCTTCACCTGCAAAGAGTTATACCGAAAGATGTTGTAAGGGTAAGAGGATGCTTTCTTTTAAGTATAAAAATGTATTTTTGGGAGTCGCTTGAAAGAAGACAATGGCTACTTATTAGCCTTCTCAGTAGCTAAAATGGGATAGTGAAAAGGTTTAGCTTTGGAAATTCATGGATTGGTACAAATCCAACAAAAAGAGGGCAGGAATCAACCCACATCAAGACTTGATTGGAGTTTATCACAGCTGGCGTATTTGGGAGTAGTTTGAACGCTGCTGCATTCCTCCATTATCGCGTCTATTCGGGCGCGTTGAATCACGGTTTGGCTGGAAAATTTGGAAATTTCGCGTTTCAACAGAAGCAGGTCAAGGACCTGCAGAGTCCACCGATTGTAGTTTTTCAAACCATCCTCAACTGATCGCTGTGCTACCACCATCTGATCCACCTTGTTTTTCAGCTAGAAGGTATTTTATGGCTAAGAATATGACGTCATTCATGTAGTTGTACGAGATCATGTGGAGGAGGTATACTCACATCACTAGTTGCATAATGATTTCTATCAATCATAGACTCTGCCTCGGCAACAAGCTGCATCGCAATTGGTTTCCAATGCTGCTGAAGCTCGTCGGACATGCGGAAGTAGTTAGCTTGCAGGAGTTCCGCCTGACTGAAATCGATCGATTCAGGAACCCTGGCATTACCGTTGGCCTTACCAGTAGGAGGCTTTTGATCCATCATGGCAAAGGCTTCTGCAGCTGTTTTGGCAATCGGTTCTATTGTGACGATCTCTTGTTCCGCTTCGTTGCACCAGAATAGGACATCTCGCACCTACCAGAAACAGTAGCAAAGATTTGGTGCTTATGAAGAACAAAACCACTTGGTTGAAAGACACCTTCATAGTAAAATTAGGCTAATTTTTATGCTTCTTTAGAGCTTACTGCTGTAGCATTAATTGTTGGGTGGCACATGCTCATGGAGTGGTCTAGATATTGTTAATCAAACTGGCAGTCAACTATCACAATGGGTGGACGCATTTCAGTACGGTTTCAAAGTATCCTTAATTCGCAGCTATGAACGACCTTTTGTACTGTGGTGTGACGCTCAGTTGTGGTGCCTGAATATATGAATAGTATCGTCTTTTCATAGGCAGTCGCTTGACTCTACATTAATGAGAATACCATCCAAAGTGGTTGCGCTTCCAGCCTACAACTTTTGGGGGTAACTTCTGCGCATATTCACGCATGATCCCAAATTGGTAAAAATGAACGCAAACCTTCTCGGAGAATTGAAGATATCTACTCCATTGGTTAAGCTGTTTGCGTCTTTCGACCATTTTGGCTTCGAGGTCCTTGAAAGCAACCAGAAGGCGCTGATTGCGGTCCGAAATAAGGCTTTCTATCTTAGAACTTCGTCGTTCACCATGAGGTTTGGAGCCTTGTAGAAGAGAGAGCAGCTCCTGTCCCTCACGAGTTACATCGTCAACCTTGATCAGAAAACGAAAACGTCATCAGATTATCAGTCATCCAGAAAGCGTTCATGGTCTAGAGTAAACCATTGTCATTCATTAGTGTATGAAGCAGCTACCCCGGCATTTTTAGCAGGAGATTTTTTGTCCTGGATCAAAGATGGTTAAAATATATATGCCCTCTACCAGAGCAAAGGTAGTGATCAATATCAGGCTAATGGTAGACAAAACGTCCATGGTAAATAAGGATTTTCCATAGCTGCCTTCAGCTCTAGGATTACGCGCATCTAAGTGGTAGGACTTAAAAGGCTATCAGGATGAAGGACGGTTAGTTGGGATCATGGATTTGAGAACCAAAGTAAAATAAGGATGCTACTGAGTCAAAAGTAAGATTTTAAATGACAGCCAGCTTAAAATTCCAAATCCTAGAGACAAGCACATGCATGGAAATTTAAAGCAATGACGAAATCACCTGTTGTTGAATGGAGACCAGTTCAGTCTCTAAAACCTCATGCTTCTTCACTTGCGCTGACAGTGTCGAGGTACTTTTGGGTGTTACTGCACTCAAGGCTGTCAAATGAGCACTTCGATTTCGTATCAACTCCATCAGATCTGCCCATGCCTGACTGAAGCTATAGCGATGAAAAACGGTGTTTAAGGTAGCGTCGGAAAGGTATTATAAATGGGATTATGACAAAATCGTACTGTGATAGATCCCCAGTACGATCGATCCGACTCTGAACAAGGCGGACTTGTTCCTGGAGCAGACCCTTATCTCTAGCAAGACACTCCACCTGTGAGCGGACCTGGTCAGCACCCGCTCGCACTGACTGCTCGTTGCAGAAGGGATAAGTTGACTGTGGCTGTGTGGCCATCTGGTTAATGGTTAGACCGAAGGCAATAGGTTTGGGCTCTGTCGCCGTCGGGGTAGCTTGCCCTATTTTGGGATTTATCAGTGTGTCAAGATCGTTCGACAGCCCTCGACCCTCTAGCAGACAGCCGTCCACGCGATTTACCAATTTAGGAAGGTCGGCAAGGAACAATTGCCAGCGATTTTTGATTTTCTGAAGGAATGCAGAAGCATGCTAAATGTTGAAATTTATAGAGCTTGTATCCTGCATATAAAGTACAAGTGACCAACTTTAGCTGCAAAACTGTTAAGCATGGCTGAACGGTGTTTTACGAAATAGTTCAATACAGCCTTTGAATGGAAATCCCCTTCATGAGACTGAGTATCAAAATGTACCTCGATTTGCTCAGGATCATCGCCGATATCAGTAGCACTGACGAAAGCAAGAGCGTTTGTAATGTCTTGCTGCTGATCGTCTACCTTCTCATCAAACGCGTTAATTCGTTTTTGGAAAAAGAGACTTCTCCTACGGGCCAGAAACATCATCATCGTTATCATGAAGTCGCGATTGAGAGGTGACTAACAAAAAAGGAAACAAGCTCACTTTGCTGAATTGACTTTATCCTTCAGATCTCCCAGCGAACCCTTCAACTCAACAAAACCGTTTTTCAACAGCTTCGCCGAATTGGGTTCGATGTTTGAAGTAGACGATACCCTGGTTACTTGATTTTCAAGGTTCGTCACTTTTGGCTCCACTTTATTCATGTATTGCTCAACCTCCTACAAATCAAAAGTACAAGAGTCGTGGAAAAACTTGGATTTTTAAGGTAGAACTGGTTAACTTTTGATACTTTAGTTGAGTTGACCCTCTGCAGTTAGATTTTTAATAGCAAAACTTAGCTTCACTTCATAAAACGCGTTATCATGATTGGACTGTGCGGCTACCCTGATTTGCTGATTCACGGCATAGTTAACGTACAAGAAGCTTCTTTGTCGCTAAGTCGTCATTTTGACTCGATTTCCCATTCACCAGTCTATCGACATCAGCTGCTTTGACATTGAGAGCCTTCGTCAGATCGGCCATTTCACCAAAAAGGTTCATGCATGCGCTCGCATCATCCAGCTGTTGAGATCGAGCATTGATAACGGACTGGAGATTTGCCCAACTGCGTTGAAGATTTGGACGAACTTCTTTGGCAATCTCATCGTCTGCCAGACAGGCTGGAATTGGTTGCCGTTTGACGTCTAACAACTCTCGAACGCGCGGATCTTTGCGCTTCACCTCTTCTCGAAGTCGCTAATATGGACAATCACAAACAACTAAAATGAATACACTTAAATGCACTCCGCATACATCGTAATTCCCCAAGTTAAGAAGACCTCCATTGGTGATGATAGGGAGGGTTAGCAGATCTCAGCCTTACAGAGTTAAGGATTCTGATTGCATAGACGAACCTCATGGCTTTTGCGTTGAGCTGCCTGTTCCTGCGGCGTCCTGAAGCTGGCATTTCTTCTTAATTGACCGCGTTCTTGTTCAGCTTGATCATCTGCCCAGTCTTTAAGCATATTTATCTCCTCCACTGTCTTATACCAATCAGCCAAATCTCTATTTCTCTTCGCCTCCTTGCCTAAATCGTCCAGATGCTTTTGAAGCCTAAAAGAAACAAAAGATTCTCGGAAAAATCCAGTTAAGGAAAAAAGTTATTGAGAGCCTCAGTTGTAAGTGGATAAAAAGCAAAAAAAGTGTAAAGCTTGTTGGGAGGCTCACATATTCCTTTTTTGCGTTATTTGGGCCGCCAGCTCTGGGGTCCATGCACCAGCTTTCTTCGCCCTCTTCTCCAAGTCATCCAATTTTGCGAGGTCGTCCATAACTTTCTGCCTACGCCTCTACAACCAAAAAAGCAGCAAATACGTAGAGCACGATAGAGCGTTTATTTATCTACTTAAAATTCGTGGTTCTATATAAAATGTGCGTAGATCAAAATCCGAAAGTGTATTCCGTCACCTTTCCAACTTCACTCCTACTGACGATCTTCTCAGTAGCCGAAGGCAAACTTGATAGTTAACTGGATTATATATTTTCTTCGTTTCAATAAAAAGTATTATAATTTTCAGCCCTTAATGTGTGCGATACAAGCCATGCAAGTTAAAAACAGCATTAGTTTTAATGTGTGGCTTCAAAATGTCACAGCTATGTGAAAAGATATCCTTCTTGGTCTTGGAAAACTCATTCCACCAAATAGTAGCTCAGAACAAAACACCAAAGTGGACTTGAAAGCGCCTTTTCCAACTTCAAGCAGCAAATCGAAATCGCGGTGACCAAATTTCCTTCAAATTACTGGTCTGGTGGTATCGTGAACTCCTCTACAGGATTCGCATTGCTGAATTGGTATGCAAGACCCTTAAAGAGTTCTGAGGCATTTGCATCTACAGAAAAGGAGGGTTACAAACCTCAGTTTCATTCAAAGCATTGACGGCTTCAGCATAATTCCGAGGCAATTGAGAAGGTTGGATTGCTTCTCTTGTAAGACCTCTAGGAGCAGAAGCGAGCTGAGGAGCAACTAGAGAGGCCTTGATGATTTGATCTGCATCACTGTCAAATTGAGCTGCGGATTCGGCGTTGGTCAGATCTCGCACCTTGTTATTGATGGATTTATGCAAATCCGACAGACGATCATTCAAGTCTTGAGCTCGTTTCTGGGGGTTCGGGAAGTTTGCAGCATCCACACTGCTTGGAAGGCGACAAGATCGATGCTGAAGTTCATCCAAGGCCTAAAAGGTAAAAAACTTATTTACACTAGCAGAATAGTTCACAGACCAAATACTCCAGCGAAAAAATTCTACCTTTTGGTTCGCATCCAGTTCAGATTTAATATCGCCAAGTTTCTTGATTCGCGCCCGAGTTTGACGCAGTTTCTCCAGAGGACTACTACCAGTTGCTTGCGTCGGAACACTCTGAACCGAGGCCTTCTTCTCTTCCAGCCATTCTTCAAGGTCACTTGCGTCGTTGTGGAAATTCACATGGGCCATGACCTTTTCTATTTCACTATCACGCGCCTCCGCTTTCTTAAGCACTCTGCCAGCGGCATCTCGGATGGACTTGCTTTTGGTAAGCAGAGGATTCGCAAGATCCCTGTGGAGACAGGGCCATAGGAATCAGATTAAGGGCGTATTAAGCACTGCAGCGGTTGTGGTTAGAGCGATTTCTTACTTGGGGAGTTCTGCGGCCTTGATGCGGTCCTCATTTACAGCGACAGCTGTAATGTTTTTCAGAAGCTCAATCTTCAGCCCTCCGACTCGACGCTTTTCCCTATCCACGTCAGTGAGAGAGGTCTGTTGGGGGAATGCATTCAGGACGGCTTAGGTATGAAGACCATTGATGAGCGCAAATAAGTGGAACGAAAATTCTCACCAACGGCTCAGTCATCTGCAGACGCTTGTCAAGCTCCTTTATGTTACCTTCAATTGAGCTCAGAGCGGAGGAGAAGTTCTACGTGGAGGTAGAGAATGAATTTGTAATGCAGGAGATATTAATGGACCGAAAGCAGTCTTACATTTACAGCTGTAGATGGGTGATGTGGCGTGGCTCATGCCTCTGTGTGGAATTTGAAAGAACTTTTCAAAACAGATATGATTTAAGATCTATAATGCAATACACGGAGAGTGGTATATTCTCAATTCGCCACTCCGCTGTTTGATTAAATTCCATTCCACCATTCCATCAACATCCATTGAGGGTAGCATTCAATGTGCTCAATGCAACGAACTTCCCTTAAGGTCGGCTTCACAGGTCGAGTAGATAGTTCTGTTTGCTTAATTTATTAATTAATTCAAAGGTCTTCACCTTCAGCAGACCTTAATTTGAAATTTCAACACTGATGAGGCCCGAGCCTTTCGATACTACCGAAACAGAATTGCAGGTCAATGCCTATCATAATTAGATGAAATTATGCTTGAGCGCATTACATATTCAACTGTGCGGGCCTTTTAAGTACCTTGCAGCCTTTACTCTACTCTAGTGACAGGCTCTTAAACCCTTGACTTGCCTGTCCTTATAATACTTCTGCCCTTCCTTCCTTTATGGAGTTTCAATCAGTAGATCTGAAGCTATAGTGAAGGTTTCAGATTTCACCCACCTGTGCTTTAACAGCGTTGGTGAGGTTGTCCTTCTTGCCACCGAGTTTACGTTTGAGCTCTTCATTTTTCAATGCAAGCGCATCGGTGGCTGAACCTAACTTGTCCTTTGAGTTATCCTTCCCTGGCAATCTTCGCACCTCATCGCACAGCTCTGCCGCGCTAAGACCATAATCGAAGTGAAATTTGTGAATGGGGCAGTGTATGTATGAGCAACGCGAACCATGCATTGCAAACTCGTACAAAAGTGGACAAACGATACTTCATGCAATAAACACAGAAGGTGCTATGGGACAAATTTCTCCAGGCAGGTACCAGCAAGTGAATATATAGAAGTGATTACGAGGTGAGTGTTCGTCAGAGCGATAGCATTGACCTAAACATGGAATAAAGACGAGCCTCTTCAGTATCACCGTTGATTACATGAAATAGATTCAATAAGTGTTCTTTGATTCTTTGAACACATAAACATTCCGGAACACACAGGGTCTGCCAAATGTTATGGAAGCAATTCATTCTAGTCTGACACCTTATTAAATATTTCACCATAATAGATGCTACCACTCACGCAGCGTCGTAGAGATTAAGATCGTCATCCAGCTCATCAGCTTTTCGTAACCTCTGGAGCAGCGTATCAGGTGGGAGAAGAGACTGGAAAAGCGATTGGCTAGGGACAATCTCACCAGTGGGTTCCAATGTGTCAATCTGTTCTTCTGCGTAGTTCAGCTTCCCTTCCAAGTCATTCATTTTCTTTCTCAAAGAGAACTCCGCCGCAGCTCTACTGTAGGCGTCTTCTCTGCGTTTCAGAAGATCCTGATTGCGAAAAAAGGAAGTGGAGGTTTTCCAAACTCAATGTTCATTAGAATTCCAAAGCACTGGATGTAGCTCGGGTATCCTAATTATGAGTATTAATAAAAATTTGGTGCATTGATTCGAGCCACTGCCATAGCTTAAAACTAAGGTGCTACCCTTTAAATCAACATTCGCGTTCCTGTTAAAGGAGACCCCGAATTCTTACTTGCAGTCGGCACCAAAGATCCTCAATTGCCTTAAGACGAGATTTGACAGCAGGTGCATCAGTGGGATAAGTTTGCGCAACACTAGGAAGAAACAAGCAGCAAAATTATGAGGGAAGAAAGATTTTTGGCGACGTAGGTGCCGCTCAATAGCTCAAAGGGCAAATCCTATTACAACCTGTTACTCATCGATCGTAGACGGGACATCTTTTCATCAAGCAACGGTTTCTCCACTTTGATCTCCTGAAGCAATAATAAACTCATCATGCATTTTTAAACTTATGGGTGCTAATGCCAAAAAATATGCGAGCGATCTAATTCTTGAATTGTTTAGCGTAAATGTTAGAAAGCTTCTAAAACACATTATTAAACACGGACTTTTCAAAGCGATTCTCATTTAACAACAAGAATGGAAATATTTGATTTGAAATGACCACCATTTCAGTTTAAAGATGGCCAAAATGCCAAAAAAACCAACTTTGACTCTCCGCAGAAGTTCAGCATTGATCTCTGCGTTGGAAGCCGTATTTGGCATGGATTCAAGTTGGGCAGTGCGATCACCGAGAATAATTTCCATTGTTTCTGCTAACTTTTCAAATTGTCCCAACCTAGACATACAAATTAGGATTGGCGACGTCTATGTGAATCCAGAAGTCTGATTTAATTATATTTTACTATTAGGCTATAACATTTCCACGTCATGTTAATGTTTCTTCTAATACTATGCCAACTCAAGTATATGTTGATTACTTTACTATGCCACGGGACTAAGTACTACAGCTTTTTTGCCGATCCAAGATGCAAAATGCCCAAAATTTAGTCTAAGTGTTTTTACCCGCTCGAGCTCGTTAGAGCGGCCTCCAAAGATGTCTTGCGCTTATTCAAATTGTCCCACCTAAGGAAGAAGAGATTCTGGTTAAAAGTGATAGAATGGAAAATAAAAAGTATTAAAGTGCACTTGACATACTGGGTTCGAATGTCCATCATTCTTCGTTCGACAGGTTTCTTGTAGAACAGTTCACTGAAGAAAGAAAAAATAAAGCAGTCTTAACATTGTACCAAATTGCGGTCTAAACAAATAAACGAACATCAATTCAGCTTTTGTCAGGCTTTAGAATTTAAACAATGAAAAAAGAGAGAGAAGGAAGTGAGGTAAACAAAAAATGGGTAGCACGTATAGCGAAAACAGTAAAGTTAGGGCTGCAAATCTGAGCCATCCTACAGATTCTTGCCTTCAAAAAAAGCACGCTTCATAGGTCTTTTTGATTCAGGAACTTGCAAAACAAAAGCTGATGGAGTACTGCTATTCTTTTGCCAACTTACCCACTATCTCGCTTGTAAAGCGAGCGCTCCGAAGGTTTCACAACGCCAGTCAAAATGTCTGCAAGCTCATTTATCTCGGCCAGTAACGGAGCCCCCTTCGAGATCTCCTCAATCGTTGTCTATAGTAAGAAGAATTAAGGTTCAGATGTGATCGCGAGATTCTCGAAAAAATTTGACCTTACAGTAACTTGCCTCGATGTTTGTACTGCCGGGACCATGACTTTTCATGTTGCGGCTATCACGTTGAAGCTGGTCAGACTTGAAGAATAGAATTCAACATTGAATTAGTGAATTTACTTATTTAACAAGTTATTGGTTATTTATTTAATATACCTTTTGCTTCATCCAAGTTTCAAAGTTGTTGCTTTTCATTGTAAAGTCGTGCCATGCCAATGTGTCCTCTAGGCAGTTATCTCGTGCCTACGAATTAATGCGTTAGGCAAACCGATTAACCAGGAAGATTATCTAAGTTGTCAGAGGGACCTACCTTGATACATTTCCAGAGCTGACTTAACTCGGTATTCACTTTCTGCTCACATTTCTGAATGTTCTCCCTATCGAAATGTGGCTCATCGCTGCTTCGAGCTACAGCCAAAGAAACAAGACAGTGGAAGGGCAAATGTATGTGTGTGTGTGTGCATATATGCCTGTTCATCAATATCGACAGTATAGTTCGTGGAACTAACCGGAAGGCGTTTTGCGAATGGTAAGACCTCTTGAGGCCTCTCGTTTGACTGCTCTGAGTGCATCTCCCTTAGAACTCTGTCTTCCTGCAACCGGTGCCTGTAAAAGTCTCAAGCGATTGGCAGGCACAAAACCCTCTTTTTGTTGGCCCCTCACATTTTTTCGCACGTGCCACCAGTCTGCGTTGGTACAAGCTACTACCATCACCATCTACAACACACATGGAACCACAACGTCTCCATGCTTCGCAGCCCGTTCATGACTGTTAGGACATGACCAGACACTTTCATTTAAATGCATACCTCACCCTCTTCCAGGTCAATATCTCTTCCAGCCGGATCCTTGGCGGTGTAGCGCCCAGTAGCCTGAGCACGACCTTCTATATTCTTTGGGGAAACATAGCTTGCACCTATTCCGCCTGCTGATGTCTCGGTATCACTGTCAACATCCGAACTTTCACCAATGCTATTTTGTACGAGTAGTTCTGTTCTCAGCTTCAAGGGAAACATATAGCTGCATAAATAGGTTTCAAAACGCACCTTTACCGGGTCGGTTTTAAAAAGACTTACAGGTCTTGCATCCGTTGGATTACGCAGGATTGTGGAGAAGTACTTCAGACGTTGCATGTCGTTAGATTGGAAGGCTTGCACCTCTGTCTCCAGATTTGTCAGGCGTCGTTTTTGTGCCTACAACAAAATCCATTACCTTTCCCAATTTATAGACCCTATTAAAGCTAGCAAGGTCCAGGACTAGATGATCAACAAACTCTCTGACAGTGATACATTCAAGCATTAAAAGTAGAGGCTTGGTATCACCACAACTCCAAAGCTAAAAGTTGGACGCCAAACAAAAAAATTCAGCATATTTGATTTCTGAAATACTGGACACTTTTAAGGTACCCACCAGCGCTGAACTTGAATCCACTCCACACATTTTTGTCGCCTCATCCAACTCCTGTTCACTCTCAACAGGATGAGAGAGAATTCCAGCTGCCTTAACGAGGTGGATCTTCTCCTGAATCCACCTCGAAGCCTCGTCAGCATCAGCATAGAACTGTGCGGATTCAAGGCATTCATTTAGCAAATTTTCACGTGTCTTCATCTCCTCGAGCAGTTGACTCCATGCAGAGGCAATCGACGCTAATTGTGAGCGCACTGATTGGCGTGTGTCGGCCAGTGGATCTTCTGCCGCATTGCTGCCTCCAGTTCGTGAGTTCAGAAAGGACTCAGCTGAACGCTTTAAGTCGTCCCAAACTGGCTCATGTGCGGCAACTTCACTTGCCATAGCCTAGATTTTTAAACAAATGCAATAACGTGAGAACACCTCAGATTAACATAAAACGCCAGTTGAGATGAATAAGGAACCATTTCGACATTCGGCTACAGTACTACCATCTCCTTTTTTACAATAGTGGCATAGCGTTACCTCCATTTCGTGAACCTTCACTCCGCCACTCTTCACCATTTGTTATGAGCAAGGATCCACTTTGAATTAGCCAAGGGCTACTTCGCTCATGGCTCCAATCAACTCGCATTTCATAGCTCAGGATTGCATAAGATTTTATAACTCTAGCACAGACCCTAAAGCTAATCAAGTTTTTTGTACCAGTATATCTTTGAAATAATTTGTGGGCACAATCCAGTTTTAGTGCCATCCCAAAAGCTCAAGCTTAACCCTTGCCGTTAAGGTTTCACTTACTAAACGAAGTAATAAACGCGGAAAATGACTTTGATATAAGTTTCTGAACGGATACCAGTGAATTTGAAGGTGTTTTCCATTATTAGATGCGCATGACCCTCTTTTTAGTTACTTGGAGTTAGTTTAGTTTTGATGAATTGGGTAGTTTTTTCCTTAACAAGAAGTGAGGTGTGAAAATACCTGGTGTTTTTTGCACAGACGTTGAGCCAACTGTAGATCACGTGCGCTTCTGGGATCCTTGGTCACACGTCCGATGGCTGCCAAGAGGTCTCTCTTCCCGGTGACCCAATTGAGTTCATTCGCAAGGCTAGCAAAGAGACCATAGGTCGAGTTGATGCCCTCCAATTGAGCTTTGCGTCTGCGGCTTTCGTCTGCCACTCTGTTCCACAATTGGATGGTAGCCTGACACTTCTGGAAGTCACTGGCCTTCTCCGCATCTACACATGTTATGTGGGAAGCAATTAACTCCTTATTTTTACTTATGCAGCCACAAGTCTTTTACCCATAATTGTGGTGGAGTAGGGCGGTTCTTATTTAATTTTACCTGCATTCGGAATAGGAGGGGCATTGGTCCACATAGCCTCCGCGGCGTTGCGAATTTGGTAAATTTTCCTTTCCATGGGCAAGAACTCTGCTTCGGCAATTCGGTGACGATCCAAAGCAGCCTGCATCACTTCAAGCGGCAAAGTTTTATCATCACTCTTCCTTGACTCTATCTCTCCCTTTGTTGGTTGTGTAAGTTGCTTCTACAAAATCAGACAAATGTCGTATTTGTGCATAGCTCAAGGCTGATGAATGTGAAATTTATCTCATTCGTGCACTTTGAACCACAATAAAAGAAGTGAACAGGGCGCTTAGTCCTAATAAAATAGTAAATCTGGGATATAATTGTCACTCACTTTAAACACGATGTACTTCTATGAGGCCTTAAAAGACTCATAGTTATTATTTAAGACAATGAAAAAGACGAAGGTGGTCTTTTAATTTGTTACCTATGTATTGCTACATTGGGTGGGATGCCTACGGTAATTATGAACAGTTATGAGAGATTATGTAGTTTAAGATAAGGGACAGATGCGATGTATCACCTCCAACTCCCGAATCTTGCTTGTAGCAAGTTCCAGCTGCTCCAGTAAATCTGCTCGAGTCTGAGGAAAGGCAGTGCGTGCCAAAAGCGCACGCATTTTGGCCCCACTTAACGCAGCCCATCGCGACTGCAATGCTGCATTGTGTTGCTGCACACTACTACCTTGCGGGTACTCTCTGTACTTGGCTATCTCCGAGGCCAACTCATCCAACTCCTTGAACCGCTTCTCCTTGCTCTCAATATTCAATCTCAGTGCTTCTGCCTTCCTTGCTGCACCGGCCTGCGTTCCTGGCTGTTTTTGAAGATTTTCAGCTTGATCTTCCACATCTTTTAACCAGTCTTCTCGCATCGCTGCCTTGTGCTCGAATCGACGCACCATCCGCTCACACTTTTCAAGCCTATTTGGTTAAAGTGAAGCAGCCTACTTGGTAATTCAAGTAGCGAGATCGTGATGGAATCCATAAACTTCATACTAAAACAGGTCGGATTAGAGTGCCGAACTATGAAATGTGTTCCCTAGATGAAATATAGATAGTCGTTTCCAAAACAATGCCTTCAATTTTTACCAAGGCGCCGCAGGTCTATTTTGGTTTTGTCGGCTTTTTAAAAAGAAGCTTCACGGCTTGTTTAAAACCATTTAATTTGTTAGTGTTTAACCTGAATTAAGCCATTGAACAACATTAATTCCACTGAAGTGGATCAACTCGGTGGCGAAATCAGTGAGTAAACTATGCTAATTAGTGCATGTTAATGACTGTGCGCTTAGGCTAGCAAAAAGGAGTTGAAATGAAATCTATTTCACTAAATTGTGGCGACACCTCAAGGTTGCTGATTGTGAAGAGAGAGGGAGAGAGAATTTTTGCTCCAAGTGTTGCGTGGTCTCGAGTCAGTGCGTGTGATCGCTTTTGACCCATTTTTATTATTGTCCATATTACTAAACCACTAGATCAGTGAAACTTTTGCGTCACCAAGTGGATAGCTTTAACAATGCGATTAGAGACGCAACATAGGATACTACGCTGCATTTTTAAATGCGTCAGTTGGCATACCAACAGGTCCAATGCAATGAGAGCGTTAGGAATTGCTCGTTTGAGCTTCGGAACTCAGCCGTGTTTGCGATGAAGTGGCTTTAGGCCGGCAAGATTTTGCAGTAATAAATCCAACTGGGCAGAGAGCATAAGTTTTTCTTTTAATGATGACGCAACTCTTTCTAGATTAATAGTCCCTTGCACTAAGAGATGCATAACTTGGGTAGATAACACCTTCAAGGTACGCATAATTATTCGAGACGTTGTTTAGCCTATTTTAGAAGTTTTCTCACAAAGATCAAAGTCGACTTACCATCTTTTAAACCTAGTGGTTTCCTAATTCCGCCAATAAGAAAGTTGATGTAGTGAATACGGACAATTGGATGATTGTGTCACGAATACTTTTCGCATGAGGCCCTAACCCTATGCCCTATTAATGCGCATGTGCAATGAAGTTGATGCGTTGATGTCACTATCAGTCGCTAATGGGAGAGAAAAGTGGATCCAGAGAAAACATTAAACTTACCAACGCCTAAGCCATAAACTTTATGGATTAAGTAGATCAGTTAGCTTGAAATTGATGTGCTGCAGGGCGTGAGCCCAGCATAAAGTACAAGTCATAATCGAGGATTTGAGTAATTACTTTCCTCAAGGATGGACTCTGACAACCAAACATCAGCATTGGAAAATTTGGCGGAAAAGAAACCTAGGCAGGTGTGTGTGTGTGTGTGTGTTGCGGCTTTAAGGTGGCAACTAGCCCAACATTTTAAACTTGATCAGCGCGTCGCTCATGCACTGGGTGTGCCCCACCATGTTGTGTGGGCCCTGGGCCCACTTGACGGGTTAATTTAAGGTCACTCTATGAGCCATTCAACTGTCTGGTGGTTAAATGTACTGCTCGTATTTTCCACTTTGGAAAAATAAGTCAGAAGTTCCTTTTTAAACGCTATCAAGGAATAGATCGTTGAAAATGTGAGTTTAATGCTAAAAATGATAGAAAATGTTACCTCAGGTAAGCCTTACGAATCGCTTCTTCAAAGTCGCTTTCGGCATTTTCAAGTTCTTCCCAAGCTTTGCCAATTGTGGCTATTTTGAGCTGTGGGTCTGTCTGTGTGTAAGGCTTTGCACGGAGCTCCTTGGTGAGCAAGGAAATGCTAAATAGGATTCCCTCCAGTTTTATCCATTCTTCGTACCTGTAAAGTTAAAGTTAATGTTTGGTATCGTCGCTTAAAGCATGTAAGATCTACCACTGAACAGAGCTTTGGCAGAGAAGAAGCGTTGGCACAAAATTTTGTGCATTTAAACACTAATGAGTGCCAGAGGAGTTACTGGTTATAACGGTTTACAATGTTATAACCGACTAGCCTTGGTGAAGGATCTGTACCAGAAACAAGATCTGCTCAAACAAATTATGTAAATGGTTGGAAGTAAACGAAGTATGCTACCACCGAAGGAGCGACCTAAAAAACTCTTATGTCGTCCCGCAGTCAAGCATCGTTTACCCACAAGGATGCACAAATCAAACACCAGCGGTTGTACAGTGCGAATAAGCTGAGTGCAAAATTCCACTGCATTGAGGATGATTTAAACTGTGAAAAAGTGATGCCTACCTGAGTAGGAGCTTGGCATCTACCACTTCTGTGGAGTATGTGGGTGAGTGACGCAGAGACGCTAGACAACGATGCCAATGACTCTGACAAAACTCAAGTGGAATTGCGCGATGCTTTACTCTTTACTCTGTACTTCGTAAACCTGTGGGATGTTTTGATTATCCTTCCTGGACCCGTATATTACATGACTAAAACGGCATTAAGCAGTTGGCGTCTAGATTGCGGTATCTACAGGTCTTCACAGCTCCCGATTGCGAACATAGTATTCCAGAAGCTGCATTAAAGTAGGTGAGAGATAACTTACTTCTGCGATTTTTCCACACGTCTATACTGGGTAAAATTGAAAAGGGCCATTTTGACCTCATCAAGGTTCACTGGTAGACTTCGAATCGATTGCTGGAAAAATGCGGTCTTGCTTCGAATCCACTGCAGTAAGCTCCGGATACCCACCTCATACTGGTTGATTTTAGTTCTTAATTCAATTGCTTGGTTAATTGTCTGCGTGAAAAAAAACGACCGATATGGATTATTTAAAAAACCAAAGATCTTATAGAAAGTGGTTAAAGATGAAAAACACTGACAGTTACACTAATTTTATTTATGAGACCTCTTCTTCATGCCAAGTCCTAGTACAAATCTAGATTGGCTTCGTCTATCCCATCCCATTCCATTCCCACCTCCATGTCTTCTGACCCACTGAATGAATCTAAAGATGATTTTGGAGATGTTTTGCCCAACATCCCCAACATCGTTCTCGCATTATCGTCGTAATACTTGCCCTTCAAATGACAAACTTAAAGGACCGATGGGTGGTGCTTTACAGTGAGGCAGATGGGTTTGAGATGTTTCGTGAGCAAATAAGAACTAGAATAGCATCTCTGTGCTTGACTGCAGACATGTGGACAGTTGAAGGCGCCTGCTAGCAAGTCAAGGTGCTGCCCTGACATTAAAGTAACTCAGTCAGGCGATAAGCGCTGACTGTATGAATAGAATGAGAAATTATCAAATTCAAAAATTAATCCGATGAATAATTCACCTCTCTTTTGCCATATTTGGCAATGACTTAAAGAATTGAATGAAGTGTTCTTTATGCTATTCATATGCTCTATTTGCCTCTCAATGAAGCTGGGTGTGTGTGCGTGTCTGCGCAGTGTACTTCTTCTTCGCTTTCGTCTTCTTCATATCTAGTGGCAATCAATCTTCTCAGGAGTATTTGGGTGTGCTAATACCGCTGCGTGTGCATGAGTGTATTTGGTGGTCTTTGAGCTAGTGAATGAAAGCCGACGGTAACTTCTCCTAGTCTTTCTTTGATAAATAGAATGAGGGAGATCTATTTGAGAAAGTAGGATTACAATTCTAAAAAATAGCAAATGAAGATATTCTCACGAATTGAATCTCCCTCCTGTTTATCAACTCCTATCAGCCCGGTGAGAATTTTTCGCTGAAATGCATTTACCTATCCAACCACAAGATTGAATGTAATCACCGCGAAGCCGTATTTCAGGGATGGGAAGTTATCGTGTTTTTTAAAGCTGCCAAAGCACTTCCCATGGGAAAACGCGGTTCTTACCTTTGCGACCCGATTAGCGTTTTTGTTTTTGTTTCGATGCTTGTTCAACATCTGGTACATGGAAGCAACATAGGTCATGATAGATCGTTCATCCGGCTTGGGAACATTTACATCTGCATAGATGAAAGAGCATAAATTATTCGCATTGAAGGGATAAATGTGTGAAACACATTTTTCTTTTACAGATTTGCACTTCAAGGTCCTGACCGGCACTACAGATGATCAGGAGGAGACGCAATTGTGGCGCCTCAGCGATGAAAAGCTGACCAACTAAGACGAATACAAAAGTGCGGTAGTAGGGCTGCTTGGAGTGCAAGAAATAATGACTCAAAGCATGAGTGTTAAGAAGATCACCAAACTGACTAAGTTACTTAAATCACGCCTCTAATCCCGATTGCGGGGTTTATGCGCGGCTAGCGATTACACGCCTTGTATGCAGAACTATGAGCTCCACAAAGCCTTAAAGCCAGCTGTTGTAATGGGGAGCGAGGGTGGAAGAAATGTAGTAATCAAGGCGTCAATTGTGCCCTCATTTGATATGCGTTAGTTTGAGGCCTGTATTCCTACGCCTATTGACGTGAGTGTGCAAACCCAATTTTCGTGACTTGAACAGGTTGTTGGTGCGTCAGAGGCTGATGCGCGCTTTCAGACGCACACGGCTGCTACGTTTTAGGTGGACTCGAAGGCGACCGCTATTTGAGTGTTTAAAACTAATTTTTTTGGGTAAAAGAGTTCCTGTGATACGTCATCAAGTCCAAACGAATAAAGAAATGGTGTTATGAGGGACAATCGATGTCAGCTCCAACATTCAGGTTTCATATCAAAGGGCTAAAACCCACCTCCACCTTGGCTAGGAGAGAGACTTCAATGTAGAGTTGAAAGAAATAGTATTTGTGCAAATGAGTAGATGAAACTAAGCTGCTTTATTTGGCTAAAGAATCACACTACAACAGTTTCAAGGCTGGGTTTTTGCTCGAATAATGCGGTGTACTCATGCACTTAACATGCTAAAAGATACCAGAAAAATTTAAAATTATGCTATGGTGGCAACAGACATAAGGTGACAAAAACTTGCTCTTCAAATTTTGGAGGTAGAGGCAATTAATTCTGTCTAACGCCTGTGTTTTTATGTGCCCAAATTGATTGTTTTAAGAGTGTGCTACTAGGCTTACACTGTAGTCTCCCTAAAAGCAAAAAATCTGTGCTTATGAATGGTCGCGACCTTTGTAAATGAGAGTTGCCCAAACAGCATTTGTCAAACTGCTGTTTAGATCAAGTATTTTTCGCAGTTTGAGCTAGTAAGCCAAGTTTGAGTCACTAATGCCAGAGAAAATGTCCACATTGTCCTACTTTCTCTTGCACTGACGTCACGAGATTCCGAAACCACAAGTGGGTACCAGAGAGCAAAACAAAGGTGTCGGAATACAGCCCAGCGTGTGATGAAAGCCTTCTATACAGTTTATTCCAAAATCTTGCAAAGCAGATGCATTAATTCATGCCATGAGATTTAGAATAGGCCTACAAGCTGTCCAGCACTAAGCGACAAATCCATTGGTTCATAAAGCGCATATCCAAGTAGAAACCTCATCTAACTCATAAAGAAGGTATTAAAATGAGGGTTCTGGTTCATTGTCAAGCTTCACAGCTGATTTTACCGTAATTATGACCTGTGACTGCCGCCTAAAATTTAGTTTCACTCAGACTCAGTCACCTTACGACAGCTTCAAGGACGACCTTGACATCACACATCACTTTGTTGCAGTGCGTTAGACGTACCCTGTGGATCAAGCATTTGCGGGACTTCAAAGCATTGTTCGGCTGCCTTGAATGCGATGGTGAGATTCTCTATTGGCTTATCAGGTCGCATCTTTGACATGTCAATTGCTTCGGGATCGTGGCTGTGAAGTAGGGCTCCGAAGGCCAGTCCATCACGCCAAGAGGTGGTAAAATCTTTTACATCTACATTGGCATAGCCCCGAGTTTTGTTCTGACACCACAGCAATAGTGCTTCCTTAGCCGAACGCTGGGAGCCGCTTAGTTGTGGTTCCTTAAAGAAGTATAGGGACAGGGTGAGTGTGTGTATGATAATGAGCCTGTTTTTTTTTCCACTTGTCCGACCTCAGTGCCGCAGCTAGCGGATGAGTTCGCACGACCCAAAAAAACTGACAATTTTGCTGTATGTTTGTGCACTCTTGCTTTTCACTTTATGAGTAATGATGTAAAAAACTCTCCCAAGTTCAGACTCATTGGAAAGCAGTTGAGTCATGTATTGGAAGGCATGAAGTTCGTAAAAGTGTAAGATTAAAACATTGTGCAGCTCTTTAAAAGTCAACCTTCTCCTAATAAAAAATAAAGCTTAGTCCATTTACCACGATCCAAAGCGTAATGATGGCTCAGCGCTACTGATACAGCCAACAAATGTCCGAACCACAATTTGTAAAGGATAACTAGACTATTCTTATCATCCGATTAAAAACCGTACAGTAATGAAATAACTTGTGGTAACTTATTAAGAGGGAACACTAGCATGTTCCTATAAAAAACAATAGTAAATTATAGAATAGTCCAAAGGCAATATTACCTCTTATTATTTAAATTAAGGAAAAAACTTACAATCTCAAGCATAGCCTCTTCAATTTGGAAGCGCAAGATAATGGTCCAAATTAAACCAAGAATGAGAGTAGTGTTACCATCAACGATATCCTCTGCGCCTATGTTTTCCAGGTGCACCTGAAAAAAGAATAATATTCTCGCATAATTTTCCTAATTTTTTGCAAGTAAAAAAATTTCAGAAATGACATATAGCAGTAAAAATCAAGGAAAGAGCATTGCAAGCGGATCGAAAGCCCAAAAAGCATTTCATTAATTAAGTAATAGTTGTGCTCCAAAGTAACATCTTAAAATTACCTTTGATTTGACAAAATTAAGAGCTCTGCCAACATTTTCAATTTTCTGCACACGAAGAACACCCTTGTTGGGTTTACCCAGGTTGGCTTTGGAAATAACCTCAAGCAACTTCATGAGGCGTTTTCCATCGCTAAGATCAGTGTAGAGATCTGTTACTTCCAAATTGCTCTAAAACGTGTCATTATATTTATAAAAAGCTGTATACGGGTGTAAGATAAAAATTAATCCACTTCGTGAAGGCCTTTTTTTGCACTCGAGCGGCGTCAGCTTGAAGACGGTTGATAGCACTTTGTCCATAATCTTCTGATTCATTATCACGTCTAAAATTACAAAATATCTAACGTCAAGCATTTTATTAAAAACTGCACGCAAAAAGGAATGTCCTCTTAAAATCAATATGCTTTTAACAACTAATTTAAATAGTTTAAAATATTTGTGTAGATTAACATAAGTGCCAAACCCACCCAAAAAGGGCCCTTAAAGCGACCAATGCAAAGCTTAAATAAAATATGTGTTTTTGTCCAAAATAAGTAAATTAAGGTAAGCTGCTCTCTGTGATTTAAAGTATTTTATGGAACAAACAAGCGTAGCAATAACAAATTCAAAATAAAAGCGCTAACAATTTTGCATTGTTTTCTTCAATAAACGCAAGTAAATAGTTTGAAAATTTTTCTACAATGGAAGGAAGTAAATGCGTTGCTTTAGTCGGTAAGATTTAAATGGGGATTGTGTGTAAATACAATTTTTCAAACTAAAAATCCTAAAAGCACGTAAACTTTCTTGTTTTCAAACATAGTATTAATGGCTGAGTCTAGGTCTAATTGCTTGGCTTTTTAAAAGGCATTAAATAAGATTAAATATTTTAGTATGACTTACTTGATGCTGTCTAGGTAAGCTGATGTCGTCATTTTTGAAAAGTGAACAAACCAACCTTGAAAAATCTATTCTTTCATGAAATAAAACAAAAAGTGTTGAGACAAAGAAGAGAATATAATAATTTACACATAGGATGCAAACGTAAGATCCTAATTGCAGCAAAATTTTGTAAGAGATGTACTATGTGGTAGACTTTTGAATGCTCTTAATAGCGCATTCTCTCAATCCTTCCACCCTTTTGTTGCATACACTGCTATCGTTAGGCGTTGTGGTTAATGCATGCCGGACAATATGCCTTTAGACCGTGTAGCATTATTTTAATATTTTAGTCATCTAGTAGCCCAAATTTGCACATAATGAGGATGGGATAGGCATTGCTGATTACCAAGAAAGTAGAGTAGCGCAGATGTGAAAAGTAGAACCCCCATCCCAACGATACATTTGACCTACTTTGCATCCGCCATGTGTTTGGTGGCTAAGTAAGCCAATCTATATGCCAGCAACTGTTTCCTTATACTAAACGATCAAACCATGACTCGCGTTGGATATACGCCACTAGGAATGGCCATAACTACCATCCAGTATGGGCCTTAACTCCTGCCCTGAGCACCCAGTGTTCTACCCACAAATCGGCGGTTTTTCGGCTTGAATTCCACTAAAGTAGTTCAGCGCTGAAACCGACGCCGACCCCAACTCCTCATATGCAAGCGCTTTCCTTTCCAACGTTTCTGCTTATCAAGCGTATTAAACAAATGAAAGGACGAAAGGTAGATCGAGAGGGATAGCGAAAAGCAGAAGCGATAGCTTATCGAAGCAGTGAATTCCTCAGACTTGTGACGAGTCGTTGCCCTCTTGGACGCTGGCAGCGCATGCGGCAACATTCTGCACGCAGCTAACCCCAACAATATCCGGAAGACTTAAACATACCATAAAGGGCTTGTGTAGCTTTTATTTCACTGACTACCGAGAAAAGATATAAGTTCAAGGCTTCTTTGTGGGAAGTTGGCTCGAGGACTCCACTGAGACCCTACTAGGGTCAAATGGCTGGCCTTTAAAGGGAGAGCCATCCTTGTTCCAGGCTTCTTTTAGTATATCTTGAATTCGCTGCAAAAAATAATAGGCAAAAACGCTCACCGAATGGACCCATACTTGTAGTCCAGTTCGCATTATGTTTTTGATAATAAGCAAGCACAAAAATGTTAAATTAGAAGCACAATAAAGTTAGCCAGTGTATCTGCATGAAGGGGAATGGATACCAAAAGTGTGAAACTTCAGTAGCATTGGAAACGTAGAATCGTACTGCTACTGTAAAACAAGAGGACGAACAGTACGCGAGATTCCAACAATTGAAGAGGACAGATGTGTTTGTAGACTTCCTGGTATCTCAAAGTTGTTTACTCTTCACAGTTGTTAGGTTGATGCTCAAAGCAATTCGCCGGGTAAAAAAGTAAATAATGGATTTCATCAATAACACTTTACTAAACAAATGGGAAATTTTCCGAATAAAATGCTTCTCTGCACTCAATTTCAGTAGAGACATCTGTAGAAGTATAAGAGTATGCAGGGAAATTGAGCTTTACATGCTTTGTCATTGCATCCTGTTTAAGCATCCGGTATCTCAGCTCTTCTGTTCAATAACAATAAATCTATTTCCAGACTGCCATGTCTTACTACATCCCCAAGGGTGATTCGAGATGCCAGAGTCGTGAATATGGTTGAGAAGTGTGCAGCACCTGCATTACAAACTGACCCGTTCCTCCGTGGTGGGAAGGCCGCGGCGCTTCTGCTCCTGATCGAAGAGCAGTTGAGCGATTTTGCCCTGCGCCTCTTCGTCCAATTCGTGGATCGGGCGGGAACAATCAATCTCCTGCACGTTTATTTTCTCCTCTCCCACAAATGCCGCCTCCCACCAGTACTCATCCACCTTGTCCAGTGACAATGTCAACTAGAGTTGAAAAAAAATGGCAAAATTATCAGTAGCTGCAGGTCCTTCATTCAGTTTTAGCATTAAAAAAATCGTAACAAAGCAACTCTTAGCTGGGAAGCTGGTCCTAATGAAAAAAATATGACAGAAAATAGTTTGATTACCGAAACCCTATAGGAGTAACCATGAGTTGGTAACAGGTTTACAGAGTTACGGTATGGAAACAAACAAATACAAAATTCTGAAAAGTATAATGCAAAGCCGATCATGGATGTTCCTATTGTGAGCTGAAGGAGACGTGGCAGTAGTAGCGAAATAACACTAGCATCAGATTTTGTCGGAGGCTAATCAAAAACATGCTAGGAAAGCGCGGGAAGATGCGTTCTAGGAAAAGAAGGTTTGCAAATGAATTGCATTATATAGGCTTTTCCTCAATCGAAATAGATTGAATAAACCCAAGTTGATAGCAACGGAAATTCTGGAAAATACAGAACACCCAGTTCTGAAGAAAAGTGGAGACCAATGGAAGCATCAACTGTCTAGGCAATAAAACTTCTGTTTACAATTTGAGCATTGTTGATAAAATTCAACTGAGTAAAGATAACAAAAGCTATATACATGCAATTCCACAACACCAAAAAATAGCAGTTCACTCTTAGGTTTGTTGTAAAACTGCTAGCGAAATGAGACGAATGAAATCTTTTGGCTCCAACTTTGTCAAACACAGAAAATCCCCCGACAACAACAAAAACGTGACAGAAATAAAGGCCACCTGTTCCCTAAACAACAAGTTTACACAACTTAGAAATCTAACAGGATTTTATTAGCAAATAGGACTCTTGTATAGAGATAAAAATAAAAGTATGGGGAACGGTAGGTCCAAAAGTAACTCCGACTAGGCAAAGTAATGAAATGACTCTAAGGCACCAAGTATTAACACTTTTTAACACTTAAACAGTCAACCAACCAAGTGTTCATCAACTTCAAAAGACCACTGTGCCGATTCGGTTTTGATTTCTTTTAAGAGGTCAAGATCAATTATGGGTTCGGCTGATGCCTTCTCCTGAATCAAGATGTGCTTGCGGTCAATTTTGACATTTAGCTGGCGCGCAGTTTTAATCCTTTCTGGTATCTTAAAAAATGAGGAAATAAAGCAATGTCTGAGGTACTTTCACATGAATATCTATTTCGAGAATTTTCTGACTCCATGAGTACAAGTCACGTCGGGCGCCGTTATAACAGTCAGGATCGGCTTCGTAAATTCTTTCGCCGTTTTCGTCCCTTTTAAAGTAAGAACCACAACCTGATTTCCCCATTTTAACTTCATGTCTTGAAGCCTTATCATTTGCATCCCCCATAGAGGAAGTCCGTCTAGAATCTGATGAAGTTGTCTGGTGTTTGGTGGTCTCCAAATTTTCGGTAGGCTCTTGGGCTATATTTTGAATAAGAATATACAGAATGACCACCTTACCCCTCGGAGCGGTTTCTTGAGCCGATGATTCCTTCTTCATTTGCTCCTCTTGATATCGTCTAAAGATAGTGTTGTATTTGTCAAAGGCCTTAAAAATAAATGGACTATTTAAACTACCTTGAGCACCATTTTCAAAGCGTGTCCTGGAGGAAAGCCTAAACTTTTCCCAGGTTTGTGCTCATAGTAGAAATCAGTCCTAGAGCGTCAGTAGAACTCCACCATACCTTCGCATCAAAAATCCAAACATGACCTCGAGATACTTTTCGAGGCTGCCCTCACTTTGAAGAATTCCAATCAGGGCACTATCATATCGCGGATCCATAATTCAATAACACCCACCACCGAACTTCCTCGTGAATTATTGGGCTAGTTACAGCAAGCACAGCGGCAAGGAACAGACGATAAAAAGTGGCAGACTATTTCCTGATCATTATGGTAGCATAAAAAAGGCAAACCACAAATATGAGTGTATTCTCAAATAAAACAGTCCAAAGACTTGTCTTTTAAGGCACAGTGCATGAACCTTCAGAAAGAAAAGCAAAGTGTAAAAAAATGCAGAAAATAGCCCAGCTATAACTAAACCACCTAACCAACCCACTTGCTAACCTAAGGGTTTTGGAGTCTTCAATGCTGTGCATTTTAAGATGTTGCTCAACATCATTCTAGTAGGTTAGCTGCTTAAGTCTCGGTTTCAGTAATGGGCCACTTGTGAAATGCTTTGTTTGTTCGAACTGCTGGTTTCGGTCACTTTGATGGCCATATTGTACTAGCCGGATGGCAGGCCTCCGGGCCGTGCCAACAGCCCCCATGCCCTCCGTCTCCAGAATATGTATTCTGTCCTAGTACTATGCCTTCTTTTACCGTAAAGGAAGTCTCGGGGCGCTACAATTTGGTGCCCTGACCATTGTTCTTCCTCTTGTCAACTCAGTAGCCTCGTTCACTTATGTACACTGAATATTTTCTCTTGCACATTGACACTTCTCTAAAGACAAGATTTTATACTTAGGTGGAACTCGTGCACTTGAAATGTGGCAGTGCCTAGGTCTCCCGGCATGGCTCAACTGCTAGCCCACACAGCGAAGGTAAGATGGCCAAAATACGGGGTAAACTGATACTAAGAGTAACGATTAAACAGCCAAGACACGGTAGTTAAGCCTTATTCGAGCATCAAGGTCATAAGTTAAGAATATTGTAACAAAATGTGTTTTGCGTTCGGCTTAGTTCGCCTTATTAATCTTTCTTCCAACAATAGCTCATGTTTGCTTAAAAACAGGATATTATAATGCATTTCATTTACACCTGATTTAAACGCTCTAAATTCAAGCAGACTACTATATTTTGACTTTTATTTTTTAGCAATGCCTCTGCGCAAGTTTAGTTTCTAGTCACTACTAGTTTATTTTATGCATCTAGCATCATATGCATTTAATTTTTGGACATACGGCTCTTGTGTTCCTTAATTTTTTACTCATTAGTATAAATGCTACTTTATCACTACTGACCTTTAGTAATAGCGTGACCAAACAAAAGCGGCAATTCGGATGCCTTTTTTACGTTCTGTTTTGTTTACAGTTTGTCATGACGGGGAGTAATTCCGGATCAGATGATAGTAATGAATCACGAAAACGCCACTCAGACGATCATTTTGAATCAGGGTGTAGCTCAAAAAGACCAAACTGCGGAGGTGCTGTAGTGTTTTTTTGCAAGTTTATGAATGTGTATGATTGCAAAGTCAACCTCATGTTATTTTGCAAAGTTTTTGATTCGAGAATAATATCTTGTGCTTTTAAGATATGGCAAAAGATAATATATTGTCTATGATGGCCTATATGGCCTGGTTTTGTTTCATCACGGTTCTGACTCGTGTGTACCTACGAATAATACGCATCTTGGGTATGATACCTACGCCTTATTCGGTGACCATTAGATTTTATGCGTGCATGCAATTGTTTTTGTTTTTGGTTAGCAATTAGGATGGCACTACTTACGTCCTCTGAGCATTAACCACTACAATTTGCGGTTCTGACTGTATGTACGTATTCCTCTTAGTGTTAATGGGGAGTTTTGTACCTGGGATAGTTTTGCACTTTCTTTTGTTTGTAAAGTTGGCTCATAATGCTCGTTAACACTTTTTAGCATCAACGGTTCACTTGAAGGTGCTGATTCCCTCCATTGCGGCCGGAGCCGTTATAGGGAAAGACGGGGAAGCGATTGAACGAATACAGAAAGAAAGTGGAGCCAAGGTGAAAATGTCTAAACGGAATGACTTTTACCCAGGTTGGGGTTTGTTGCATAAATTTTACTTTATGTGTGGCCATTTAACTATTATTTATTTTAAGTACTTTTATTAAGGCAATCCTATGTATGGTTCTGATGTGATGTGATGCATTCCGATCTGATGGGAAAAGTGAATCAATTGCTTCCTATTGGAGTTTTCCAATTTCTAGAATTACTTGTCATAAAATCATATCCAGAAATTAAAGTTGATCAGAATACTTGCTTCACGGCTGTTTATTTAAATTTCCTTGAATTGCTTTATCTATAAAATTTAACGTTCTATTAAAAGTGACGCATCTAATGGCGTACACGTCAATCATTACATTAAAAGGTGATTGACCAAAGAATACGCAAATAAATTGTACTCATGCATATTTTCATGTAGATCTTGAATGCTTTTTCGATTCGTTTTCCGGTGATTGGCGTTCGCAACAAGCCCTTACTTGCAAATAAATATATCCGCCACAAACCTTCCCGATTCTCTTTACCCAGGATCCCTTATGTCAAATATATTCGGTATCTCGTTTTGTGAATGCCTGTTCCTCCAACCATGCAGCCGCAGATAACCCTGCTTCCGGACAGTTCCATTAGCCTTCACTCCTAGCTGCCCATCTCACCATTGACCAAGATATACCTTCGCTAACATTGGTAGCGAAGTAAGCATGGTTTTAATTTTGCTCCACGGTATCTGTCCGCTTAACTACAAGCAAAACTAGCGCTCCAAATGATCTCAAGTTTGCAAAATGATCTGAGGATCATTTCGATACAATGTGCTCCCCATACTTATAATGATCCTTTCCCCCAGTTTCAGAACTTCCCGAACTTTTATTGTTTTGCGCAGCATGCTGGAGTTCACACGAAGATGTTAAAATGTAATTAGGTTCTATTCCTGCACACTTTTAGGCTATTTTTTCCTGGTTCCTTCATCTGTGCGCATTTTAAATGAAATAACGTTCGGTGCAAACCTTTCGCTTACACTGAGCCCTCGGCCACCACAGCTTTCCCTGTTTTTAACATCGGAGTCTGTTTGCACGTTAATTTACCTTGTCTTTTCTTGACTATTTTTTTGCACGCTCGCGACCTTGAATTTTTTTCGCCGTGAGTCATCGGACTCCCATTGACTCTTTAAAGTGAAGAGGGTGATGGCACAGGGATCTAGATACATCTAGTCCTCTTGACTACCCATCGCTTTCCTATGTTTATGAGCGTTGTCTATGCTTGGTATTTCATTGCTGTAAATATTTTGATTTCAGACTTTTGTGAAAAAGTGAGATATTTTTGGTAGACTTGTTTTAGTTCTTTAGTTGAGCTTAATTTTCTGTTGAAGCTTTACGCTGCTTCATTTGGTTTTGTTTTGCCCCAAATACCTATTTAGAGTCGTGAAATCTACATGGAAAGTCCTGTCTTTTCTGTCAAGATGCCAGGCTTCATGCATAATTCGTAATCATGGCTTAATTTAGGATCGTCAGTCTTAGTCGTATTTTAGAATTTATCTTTTACTAAAGTTGTTCTCTCTGGTTGTTTATACGCACGCTCTTTGCTTTCGGTTTTGCAACGTATTATAAAGATTATTTAAATTTGCCATTATGTTTGGGAATGCACGTACACTTCTTTCCTGTTGAAACCTACATTAGTTGCTTCAAGTTCCAGTCGGGTTATCGTGCTAGTCGCTTATTCCACTTTAATGTTCCAAGTGGCTGAGTTAATTACATCTGTCCTTAAATTTCGTGATGCTTTTATTTTATTCCTCGTGATTTGGCCACTTGAAAATTCGATTAAAAAGTTGTACATTCACCGTATCGTAAATGGGTAGGCAATGGCCTCTTCTTCTGTTTCTTTATTCACGCCTGACGATGAAAAGGAGGCAATTTGGGCTGGGCGCTTCATAACATTTGACCATCCTTTCTCCTTCCCTTCTGCCAATTCACACCACTGTTCTAATTCCCGAATTCTATGCACAGAAGCAAAAGTGGTGGGTTTGTGGCAGGATGAGGACACATCTCTTTCTCTCTCACTTTGCATTTCTCGTGTAAATGTCTTACCTGTCAGAAAGGCCAACTATCGGCCCGGTGACTTCATTTTAGGAATGTGAAATCGCCTGTTACGCGAAGCGAGATCGCTCTGAACTTTTTGTAAGGACCGACTTTCCTCCACACAAGCAGTCAAGCGTGCTAGCGTCAAGGTGCTGTTGTTCCCTGTTGCTGTTGTGATGCAGTTAGGTGAATGTCCGTATTGCGGGTCGAAATGAGGTATTTCAAGTGCGAACTTGTTCCAAATTGGGAATTTTAAAAGCCTGGCACCTTTAGATTCTTCCCATTCACTCTTCCCAAAAAGCTACCTCATGTTTGCGTTCGCCATAGGCACGGGCTAGTTCGGATGAACAGCCTTGTGCCTGATTGGAGTCTGCGACTATGGAACGTTCTTCGGGCTTGTTTGGTGTCCCAACACTTAAATTTCAGTCAGTTCCTCCAACTCAGAGTCTTTCTTTCAGTCTCATCTAGCTTTATGGGAATGCTTTATATTGAGCGAAATATTGAGCATGAAGATATCCATGCATTCAGTTAACATATTCGCAATTGGTGTCACATATATGTGGCACGTGTTCTATCTGAGTTTATTCTACTAAGTTACATTGGATCTTGTTGCAGACGCACTGACTGTTTAAGACATCGCACCATGCTTGGGTTGTTGCTAAATTGAGGGTGATTACGCCTTAGTTTTTTTTGTTAACATCCTGAAACAGCGATTCAATTTTTGGGGACATGCTGACTGATTTTCTGCCAAGCATCTAGTTGCTATAAAATTCAGATTCCAAATGCTAGCTGGTGAAACCCTATTTTTTTAAGTACTCAGTGTGGAGTGGCATCCTATTCTCTCGGTTGTTACTGTACTTTTTTTAGCAAGCTACATTCATCGAAATAGTGATTCACGTCTAGCCTATTGTTCTCACTAAATCTCCTAGTTCGAACGCATTGCGAGAGAAGGCCAGTCAGTACATCTTCCACTTGTACTTGGGGCGTATTAATTTAACGCCTCAGCAACTCCCCATTGTTCTCCAGGAGACTGTAGGCTTAGTCAGTAAATCGGCCCTGGAAATGCTTCTGCAAATGCATATCACTTTGGCAAATTTTTGGATGATTCCACGTATCTGCAATAGGTCGTGAGCAGTCTGGATGGTATTTTGGAGAGTGGAGGCTAAGAGCGATTTTGTAGGCATTCAACGCAAACTGGATGGTCAAAACGCAAACTCATGTGAGCAGAATGACGTCAAGGGGCAGATTTTGAGACGCTTATTTAAAATAGGAAGCAAGTTTGGTAAAATATTTTGGTTCACTGTGGAGTAGGATTATTTACAAATCGGATTGCCAGAACTTGCCTGAATAATAATCGGTAGGAAATTTCTTAGGCTCTAGCAAAATCGCTGTTTGGACCGTGGAAAACTTCGTGAGTGTTGATTACAAGGCCCTCAATGAATGAATTTTGACCCTTGAAGGACATAGGAGATAAAAGTGTAGCCCTTGACTTAGAGAGTAGATATACTAAAATTTGAGTATGCCAATTTTAGAGGTATATTGCACTTCGAATCCATCGAAAGGCGGAATTGTTGGGGAGCAGAGATTGAGGGACCACTGGGATTTTGTAACCTCACCACGTCAAGCTCGTTGCGCCCTCCTCCGATTACGCTTGTGAGCTTTGAAAACTTAGGTTTCACGTTGAAATTCTCATGTGAAAATTTCAAACTTTGTGTGTGTGTGTGTGTGCTACTGGGTGTGCACATATATAGTCAACGAAAACGGGGATTTTTTTGTTAGCTAATCCTTTGAATGATCACACAGGCACACGCTTACCTTGCTTTTTGGTGCGTGCGTGATGATGGATGGATGCCTTATTTGTTTACATACAGTTCTATCAATAAACTGGCAACATTGATTGACAGTTGGGGGAAGGCATAGAGTGGATTTTACGTTTGCCCTGAGGAAGCATGAACGCATCGTGCTACTGCGTCAGCCTCTTGTTTTACTCTTTATGTGGGGTGCCTACATTAAGACACCGACACATGGATGAGAAATAGAAACCAGCAGATTGATTCGCCTAAATGTCTGGTACTCCCCAAACCACTCTTACTCGTTGCTTGGAATGTCATTTCATCCGATTCTGTGTCCGATCAGTGAATTGACAATGAGGATAAGGAGGCTTTTCAAATGTACCAAATGGCCTTTTATAGAAATTGACCATCCGAAAGTTCCCTATTATTGCGTTTAATGTATACAATACGGTGGAATTCGCAACAAACGAAGTACGTTTACTGTTCACACCTCTGGATTCCAACCTATTGGTCGGCCATTTCATGAGAAACATTATGACATTGTTTACCAGTCAGAGCATACATCTCATCAGCCGATCTCCGCTACCAATCCACAAATGGCAGTTGCCGGGTTGGAGTCAAATCCTCCGAAAGAATCTTATCGAAATCGTACGTTCCCAGGCTATCGAGAATTAGCGATCATTTCACGACCACAATTTAAAGTAGGTCTCTGGGATTCCAGTACTTCTTTAAATGAATTTTGCTTCCGTCGTTCATTTTATTGCATACAAAGTAAAGTCCATTGTTAAAGGCTTTAGTTTAGGTGGTAAAATTGCGAACGCGCGAGTCTGTGACGTTTTTCTCCTAAGGCGATCCTAACCCAGTAGTGCTGTCGGTGGACATTGGAGAAAATATGCATCCCCTTTATCGTCTTGTAGCAAGCGCTTTTGAAATTGTCTACTACGAAACTGTAATCCATTGTCTATTTAGAACAGGCAGTATCTTACCTGCGTTTTTCGGGTTTCCATTTCTGTAGATCGGTTTAAACCAGTCAGTGGTTGCTTTGAGGTAGTAATGGGCAGAAAAGGGGAACGTTATGCTCCAAAACGAAATTGCACGCGTTGTCCTGTGTTTAATTCCACATTTTGGTTAATATGGTTAATTGATCACGGCTTGAAATTTGAGAGATTGCCTACGTAAGGTGGTGGAACTGCACTTCACGATCCCAAAGGAGATTCCCTTGTCCCTCTGTTAGGTTACAAGTATTTTCCCATGAAACATTATGTACACTTTTAAGAAGGATTCATTTAACGTGTTGACTAGATTACGATTGGGAATAATACTGAGTGCCTCTATGTGGGATATGCGTTCCTTGTCAGTTCACGAAAACTGGTTGCGCCAATCCTGATGGTTGAAGAATAAATCAAATGTGGGATGTGCTCAGGATGATTACATTTTTATTATTTGAGCACCATAACCTTGGGTATGATATGCCTTTTGTCGGCTCTTGTGATTAAGTATGCTCCAAAACTCGGGTACTGAAAAATCCTTAATGTAAATTCCTGTTTTTTCTTTCGTAAAAATTCGACCTCATTGGTAGAATACGCGGTACGAAGCTCCGCGAACTAGATAGATAGGTCGATTGCAGCTGTCTACCCAGACACTCATTCTAACGGTGCCCGAGGGGAGCGGTTCGCCTTGACATCTTACCTGAAATGCATGCATCATCATGGACTTCTGGAAATGCTAATTAATTCCATTTGTGCATTCACATGCCTTTCATGAGAGCTTGAAAAAATACGCGTCTAAATGTGGTGGCCAGTCAGCTGTTGTCACGTCTTACTCTCTTTTGCTTTCAGTTTTGTCTGTTTGTTCCCTCGTTGATCTGTCATAGCATTCAAATATCGTATCAGCAGGCATTCATTCTGTCTTCTATTGATAAAGCTTATTGGTGAAAGTTGCTGGAATGGGGAAGGTATCATATACCCACTACTTCCTCGACTAGCATTGCGAGGTAAATCACCTCAACTTGACTCGGAACGGAACTTCCAGGTGCTATCTAACGGACGATACATTCAGAGAAAGCTTGACACCTAACAGATGTTTGATTATAATCGCCAAGTTTTGTTCTATCAAGGCCATAAAAAAATGTTGCAGAAACATTGCCCTTTCGTTTAGGCATCAACTTTTGTGGAGCATTTAATTGTGAGCTCCTTTAAAAATATGTATTTTGCTGCACGGAAATCGACCCCTTCTCATTACTAATCTGAAGCAGAGGTAGCCTGTCCGTTTTGCATTAAACTTGCATACACCTCAAAGATTTTCATGTCATTGTCCAAGACCGATCTTTTTTACATAAAGCTCTCATGTAGGGTTCCTTTAATGTAAGCGTTAATAGTTTTTACGTGAGCCAAAGCAAGGTGTTCCTATTGGAGCATTCAGTTGTGACAATGACACGGAATGGAGAGAGGCCTCACACACAAACATAGTGTTTTGATTTTTTGGACATTTAACGTGAACTAGCCTTGCCCTCCACCTCTGCCTTCCCCCATCCACCATTTGTCATCGTGTAGAATGCAAAGATGTCTATCAGGAGGTGAAGCTTGACATTCGTATCCCAATTTTCACCAAGACAAAACAGTTTGTGAAATCTGGTGAAGAACCGAAACAGCGTTTCGTTTATCCTGACTGCATAGGAAATCGACTAGCCTCCGACTAAGTGTCAATTGGGTATCGTTCTTGCCGCTTGTAAATACTACTTTATGGAATGAGCCAGCAAACTGCTTAAGAACGCTGAGCATCGCGATGGTGCTAATTTTTTTCTCGAACACAATGATGTCAGGCTTAGTGTTTGGTTTCTCGATGGATGGAACTCTCAACGCAATTTCGTAACGTAGGTGGAATTTTTTGGAATGATTCACCGATTCACTAATCACGCGGTCAGACACCCGTTTTACAGGGAATTTCTCATCTCATCCAAAAAAGGAGCTTGTTAAGTCAACGTCACGTTTTTACAAATCTATTTAAATAGGTACTCATGAAAAGGACAACTTATGAACGTAGAAGCTGGTTTTTAGTAGTGAGGCTAATACCTTCATATTCAGCATTACCGAGTGTGTGCAGTTAGACAGTTGGTGCCTTGAGGAAGTAACTCTGAAATAACAGGAGCCACCGTACGTGCTTGCTCCTAGTATGGTTTTACAGTGTGGCTTCATTATACACAATGTACAGTTAAATGAGATCATTTCTATGCATGAATTGGGCTAATTCTCCTCGTGTTCCTGGTAAGAGGAAAGGGCTTACACCATGGAGATCGAAAAGGGTTTAGGGACGGGCGAGGAGAGGGGAGAAACTTGCCTTGCTGCAGCCGCCAACATGACCTTGAGGCAGTCAAGGTCGTGTGTGCGTGGGTATGCGCGTGCGTTAAATCGGTGGCTTGCACACACGCACCCGTTCGTGTAGCCTCTCCACCGTCCGAGTGTCCGTGTAATTAGTTTTTTTTTTTTCGCTCCGCGTTCTGCGTGCGTGTGCTGGATGTTGTTTTTTTTCCAACTGCGCTCGCGTTTACTACTGGTCGATGAGATGTACAACGAGAGAGGCGGGCAGGGGAGCGCGAGAGGGAGCGGAGGGTTATCGTGACGCCTATGCGTTTCCGTATGCCATTCGCACTGCGCAAGTGGACGCGCTCGCGTTAGCGCGTACGCGCTGCGAAACGGTTGTGCCTTTTTTTCTCGCTCCCTCGCTCTCTCTCCGTCATCCTGCCCGCTTGCTCTCCCGCTGCCTCCCTCTCCCTTGCCCTGTCAGCCGCGCCACCTCTACCGCCGTTTCTGTTGGTGCTGCCAATGCTCCTGTCTATGCTTAATACTTTTTGTGAATTAAATTACCGTTACTCTTTCTGCTTCGTCCGAGTTTGGATGCACTTACTCACATAACTAGTGCTTGCGGCTCTTCTAACCGCAAAACTATCTCTTCAGTCGTATGAACCTCTTGTTTGTGCCAGCTAGGTTTCCTTCCAAGTAGTTTCAGCTGAACCCGGACGCTTGTTTACGAACCTGTAGTATCTGTGTGCTTTACTTCAAAAATGGAACGGTTACGTCCGCGGTTCGTTCTGCTTCGCTGATAGGGGTTGGAATGCCTCCCAGATTTGTCTGCCAAATTAAGTTGCTTTCCTTATGTACCCATAGCATTTACATCTCGTCCTCAAGTGCAGCAAAGTCGTGCTACTTAAGCATCAATGTGGGATGCTTCATCAGGAAATTGAATTCGAGTGGAATGTCAAGTGAAACAACTCTGGGAAGTGTTAATTGCGTGCATTACGAACTATGTAGTCGCCTTTGGTAGGGTTAGGGCTCAGTCTAGTACTGATTATGGGCCATTCTAACAAGTTCATGCGTTCTTCTCTAAAAACACCACAGCCTGACCTTTAGTGCATGCATTCGAGTTAAATTAAATCACCCCTCAATGCACATCATAATCCTTTCCATGAAACGCCAACCGAATTCTATGTTGATTAATGCACTGATCTGTTTGGTAGAAAGCACGATAACGCATGAGTTATGGTGCTAACTTGGCTTAGTAGCTAGTAGTTGATAGCACTGATCCGATAATTATTTTGAAGTACTCTTTCAGAGAACTCCTGCAGTGAATTTGCTTCTAATGGATCAGTGTCCTCAACTAGCTAGCCCCCCTTATTTGAATAATTATATGGCCTAAGTTCCATCCTATTTATAAATTGGAAGGGGATTCTACTCGGCGATCTTGGATAATTTATCCTTCTGCATGGTTAATTTCGAACTAAGCATTCTTTGATGGTACTATGCCTTCAACAACAGCTAGGAGCCAAAGAAAGAGAGTTTTTTCTTCGCAATCGACGTCCCAGTTCATGCAACTCACCAATCTTGGTCTATCCGTGTTGTAATGGCATAAGATTAGTTGCAGTGTTTGTGATCAAAACCTTTTACTAAGGATGTAAAATCGCATAAAAGATCTCGGGGTTGTTCATTTAAAGCCTTGGGGACCACAACTCCTTAAAATGCAGAGCATTTTTTCGTTTGGTCGCCGAAAGGGTCCATCCGTACTTACGCTTAGCAAATACACAATTTCATTCCGTATTCAGAGGAAAATTTTCTGACCGGGTGAGAATATAAGGCGTGTTCTGGTCGCCTATTGGTTCCCCAAGGTCATTAGGTCTGGAGTTCGTGTTCTAGATTTCGGATACTGCCCATTCTCCTCACTTAACTAGCATTGAGTTGTCTCTTAATGGCAAGGGCAATTTTCTTGTCTCTCTTTGTTCACGCGAAGCGTTCATGATTAGTAACAACCGCCACTGATTCACCTCGTTGAGTCAATTTTCCCGCCTAAGTGTTTGTGAGACAAGAGAGGGTATACCTATGTGCTTTCAAGGTTACTTATGATTATGTAACCGCAAGCTGCAAAGATGTTATTAAGACGCTAAATTGATCACGGTACACATCAAATTCAAGCCTTACACCTTCGAGATGAGCGTTGGGTTGTCTCGTAAACCATTTTGGAATTTGATAGTCAAAACACTGCAGCAACAGCAGCAACTCAAAATCGGTACGCCACTAAACGCATGCAGGCAAGGGTAACTGTCATATTGCTGCGTTTTTTTGGACTTTTTCCTCAATGTATAACCTGGTATCATCGCTAGACATGCAAATTAAGACTTTCTTAATCTTGATTTTCTTGAATTACAGTTATCTTCTCAATCGCGTCCTTATCGAACGCGAGGTAAAGACGTCATCTCTTGACATGACTTTACCCGTTCCCTATCTCTGTCTATGTGGCTTTGGTTGTGGACGTGGTGAGATCTGTTGCACACTAGCACAAACACCATTCGGTCTTCATTACGTCCCCATCTCATTTTTCATCCAGCCTAGTGCAGCACCTTGCGGGTTTCCTACCTACATTGTTCTTTGTCACCATTGGGTAGGTTCCTGAAATGGCATCACAATTATACAGTAGCAAAAAATCTTGGTTGGAAGCACGAAATATGAACAGTTTCACTTAAACTGTATGTTTGATGGTTTGGTTGAATCACCAAGCTATGCAAGAAGCCTCATCAGCTATAAAGCGATTTCTATGCAATTTCTTCTAACTGGTTTGACATTACCTTAACTAAGAGTAATTATTTCTCCACCAGCTTTTAAATGAATTCTGCGGCTAGATTGGATAATACGACTGAGGAACCATGGGTTTAATTATCATAGTCCATCAATTTTCCCATTTGTTTGGGAAAAATTGCTTTGTTGGTTGTTAAGACCTCCAGATAACTTTACGATGTGTTTGCAATAAAGTTGCAACCTTAATTGACATGAAACCACAAATGAGAATCTCAAGTGTTAGCTGTTTCAAAGGTTTAGATCTAAGCGCTAGGATATTTGCGGATTACCGAGAGTTCTGACGATGTCTTGCCTTCACTTTATGACTCTAAATTAAATGAAAAAATGGAGTTGGAAAGTAGGGGAATTACTTCTTACCCAAGTTTTACTGTTTCGGCTTGAGCTTACAGAAAATTACTTACTTTCCGGTCGCTTTAAAGCAGATAAGTCATAAATTTTATTTGCTCTCTGGGTTGATTTATGTGCTGCAAATAAATCATTCCAATAATCTCTTTTCTAAAAAAAAAATTTACAAGTGAGCAATTACTGGGTTGAAGGCTTAATAGGTAGATGTCATTTGAATTATTTACCTATCCCCTTTTCGAGAGAAGCATATGAGAGTTACGGCCGATTATTACCCTCTTATGCCTACTTCAAGTCATTGGTCAGTGAGTTTGCTGCTGTCTCTCCTGTGCTTGTCCATTCCTCCCTGTCTGTCGCGTTTTCTGTGTCTTGCTGGCTCCCTCACGTTCTTCTTCCCTTCTCATGTCCTGAGCATTTTTCGCGCCCATATATCATTAAGCATCTACGATGTCGCCTCTATGCTACCGCCTTCTTATCCCCAACGCAATCCTTTATTCCTTCATTTATTTCTTGTGATCTCCCTCTAGGCACCTTGGAGCGTGTGTGCTTGATTGTCGGAACCCTTGAGGCGGTGACCTCTACGCACTCCTTCGTAATGGAAAGGATTTACGAGAAACCGGATACCACCATTCAATCCACTGATGGCCGGGCGGTTCTGGAAAGGCACAAACAGGTTAGATGAATATCCTGCACTAGTCGATGGCATCTTTAAAGACCTAGTGGAAAATGGTCTATTATTACCGTACAGAACCACCGAAAGGACATACCACAGAGAAAATCGCTGCCCGCACGGTGGTAAATGGGTTTTTAACAATTCTTTGGTATCCAGTAAAGTTAATAAGGTTAACTTCAATTGTTGTGCATATTTTTTTTTGGAAAACTTCGGATGCCCCATCCCCACGGAGGGAAATTGTGATGCTAAACTTCCTGTTATTTGTTCCTTTTTATTTTTAATTAGGAATGTGTTTTCTGCACTGGTTAGTTAGGCGATCCAAATGAAACCTGGTCTATTTGTGGAGGCATTCAATCCATTACTTAAGCTGTACATCAAAGCAGCTAAAACAGAATCGACCCCACTTCTGGAGGAATATTCAACCTAAATAAAGCTCCATTGCCACATTATGGCGGTAATTTAACAAATAAAGGTGAATTTGAAAAAAAAATTAAAGTTTTTGTACTGACCCCTACTTTTAGCTCCTCTTCCTTCATATGTACTAAGCTAAAGGCATTGGGAAAGCTACAAATTTCCGGGAGGGGTATATTGGGATTTCGTGTTGACTTTTGTCGGTAGTTGCACTTTCTGTCCGCCACCTTGGATCACATCCACCGATTCGCAGTGACACCTCGTCTCCTCGCTTCCACTTCTCATCTACTCCTCAAATTACGTATAGCTTTAGTAAAAACATTTTGACGACCTTTTCACTAGAATGCAGCTCTTGAATGGGAAGATTTGTACTATCACAGAATTTTACCTATCGACGTTGCATCTATCCAAAACAGATTTAGAATGCAGATTTTATTCGTGTCCTGATGCAGTAACTATTTGCACGTAATGTAGCGCTATGTAATTTTGCTTGCCTACATCCAGAAAGTACTGTTACTTGGCGAAAAGTAAAGGCAAACTAACAATTCCAAAGGGTCTGACATTTAGCCTTCCCTCCGTACATATAGCACAATGGTCCGCATTCATCCTCCAAATTGAGTACATTTAACTGATAGAACAGTTCTTTGGATAGCACCAAAGTTGTATCAATCCACCATACATTTTATAAATGGTGAAGTGCTGACGTTTTGTTATCCAAGCTTCTTCCTATACCGCTTGTTGAAGCTAGGGTAGACCTTGAACCAGCAATTCTCTGTCTAATAATGTTTAAGAACAAATTGCTCGGAAAGAGGCAAGAAAATAGGTTGGGGCGCTTAATATCTGTCGATTCGTAAAACTGCCTCCAAGCATATCGCATTCCTTTGGCGATTTGAAATGTTTTAAACGATGGTTGATTTTCCACGCCATCTGTGTTTGCATTCCCTAATTTACCTGCCTAAATTCCGTCATTTGACCTCGACTTTCTCTTCCACCACTCCTGCCATCTCATCTAAACATGCTTTCATCTTTTTTTACCTTAAATAAGTTCTATTACATATAATGTGCAGGCCACGAAAGGCTAAGGTGCTTTCACAGACAATTGCTTGTACAAGTTGGGATAAATGACAACAGAGGATTAAGACGATGTGGATAAAATAAGGAAATTTATTCAGAACGATTAATGGAAGCTTATGATTAAACTCATTGTGGTGCTATCGTTCCGTTAAGAATGGATTATTCGTCCACTTTTTCCTTAAACCTGCCTAGCCTTGTGTCGTGGTTTGGGAAACCTGCTCAGGCCCACTTGCAAAATGTCAACTGTCAGCTGCGAGTACTTATTAAACTAATGTTACACCGTTACCAAGGCGAATGCATTTTAGACGTATCCAATTTCTTGGCGTTTTCTAGGTGAAGATTCTAGTGCCTAACAGCACTGCCGGCATGATAATCGGGAAGAATGGTGCGTACATCCAGGAAATCAAGGAGCGATCAGAGGCCTATGTTCAGATCTCCCAAAAATCTCGCGAATTCTCCCTGCCTGAAAGATGCGTAATTGTTGCAGGTACGTTTTTTTCCTTTCCCTATCCTCTTTTTTTTAGTCCATCGATAGGATTTAGCGTCAATCTCATTGAAGGGTTTTCCGGTTATAACAAATTCCATTACCCAGAAAGGGTCGTGCTGCCTATTGAACAAAACTACGGTTGTTCATCAGTAGGATATTTTTGGATGTTTATTCTAAATCACGAAATTAGATGCTTGAAACCTGTCGACTTTCCTCTGGAACAAAAATGCTATTTGATAACGATGCGTTGTCGAAAATTTTGCCAGAACTGCTAAGGCAAGCACGTCAGCAATCTCATCTTTAATGCATCGTTAGTCTGTCCGGCTCCATGACAAGTACCCGAGTCAAATTGAAAATTTACCATCGCTCTCCTCGACAATCTAGCATTGAAAGAAGGGTATCTTTCTTAATGCCTAGTAATTTTGATCTTTTCAAGTACTTTTGGTCTTTGGCACTAGAAACTTGAAATGACGAAGAGCGTGAACACTGCTGTTCAAGTTACTAATTTAGTTCATTCGTTTTCAAGGTCTCAGCAGACCACCACAACCACTCAGATGGTTCATTCTACCAAGGCGTTGCAAACTGTCTTTGTCTAGAGTTTCTTTCTAACCGTTTTATCACTTTTTACGTAGTTTTGGTAGTAAAGTCTTGGCGTCACATGTATGTGACGGTGGCGGCGAACATAAATTGTTGCCATTGGTCCCAACCGTAGTTGCGCTCAATCCTTCCTGACCTTTATGTCCCTTGTTAAGTCGTTTGGGGAGCCGTTTCGCTCCACGTAGATAAAAACTGATTAATAATAATAATCAAGCGAAGATGGGCCATGGAGGCATTATTGTTCAGTAAACTGAATTGAGTCAACAGATTCTGGGGTCTTAGTTGCAAAACTATCTATAGTCAATCTACCACAGATAATAATTCCTTTTGCTTTTGGAAGTCAACTTTAACCAACCGTCAAGAGTAATTTCTTCCAGTTCGGACTAAGTGTTCGCCTTTGTTCCTGAGGTCAGTTTGCAGTACTCCTTAAAAGTCTTGCTATTAATTGAAAGAGTTTACTTTAGTACTTCATAGGATGGATGGAGCGAACCACCAAGTTGTGCTAAATGGGCGAACTTTTATGATATCTGTGCGTGCTATTGATCGAATTACCCAAGTGCTTGTGATTCTCAAATGGGGCCATATCTCCCTTTCTTTCAATGTAAAAGTTCCTCTCAGTAGTCAACACAATAAATGTTTAGTGGCTGGTAAAGTCGTGTACTGTATCAAAGGGCTAAAATCCTTTCCCAGCCTATCCCAATCTACCCAGACGTTAGGGCAACGAGGAAATTTTTACCGTTTCCCGTCATCGCCTGTCGTCATAAATCCCAGAAATCGTAATTCCTCCTATCACTTATCAGTGTGTGCTTCGCTGTTTTCCTAATGGGGCTGTGTGAGAGTGCGCATTGGTAGCAGACAAAAGTTCGCAGGGGGTTAATTGTCTTGAAGGGTTTTCGGCATGATTCCCACACCTGAGATGATCGTAACGTGAATAGATTGCAAGTTGTTTGCGTAGTTCTGCATTCCGTAATCGGATTATTCCCTACTCTTGAGGATTTATAATTACCACCCATATCGATGCTTTTATGGAGGGCGAAACCGACAGACTTCGTCACTTTGTCCCAGTAGGCGCACAACTTGGGGATCGAAACGTTCTTCGAATAAGTAGGGAAATGTCTCGTAGCATTTAGCTTCACTAAATAAATATCTTTCAGTTAAAAGACGTTCACATCCAAATTTGGCGAGTGCGGTCAATAGGAATCTTCGAAGTATTCTCACTCATCGTGTATGAGGAGTCATGTCTCAGGGACGGAGGTGCATACCACGGGAGCTAAGACCCGCGGGTTGTTAAAGGCGATAGTAGAACAAATATTAGTCTGGAGATGTTGTGATAGCTAATGAATGCAAATGTCAAGGTCATTTAGCTGTAATGATAAACCACCTTCACTCCATATTCAAGTGTTTTTGCAGCATAACTGTTATCATATCCAACGTTTCAAGCATGTTTTCTTTCTCTCAGGCGAGCTGCATCAAATGCGCGCCGCAATGGATCTCATCCTTGCTGTGATTGCTTCCGATCCCCAATCCTCCTCTTGCCCTAATCTCTCCTACGCGGACGTCCGGGGTCCTGTCTCCAGCGTCTATCCCACAGGTTCGCCCTACGCCTTCCCCTTCATCTCCGCGAACGCGGGCAACCTCCTTCTTCGACCTGACGCTTCATCGCTGGCCGCCGCTGCTGCTGCTGCTGCCACTAACCCCTACCTTGTGAGTCCCCTCACAGCTCCCCTTAACCCCATGGACGCCGCCATTCTTCTCCAATTCGTCAACAACTGCGATCAGCTGAGTGCTCTGCAGCAGCAGCAGCAACAACAACAACAGCAAAATAACGCTGCGTTGAACGCCTTCCTCCACATAGGCGGTGGCAGTGGCAGTGGCGGACTGGCCTCTGCCACGAGCGCAGTAGTTACGGCCAATCATAGTGTTCATGCTCATCCCCACCATCAACAACAGCAACAACAACAGCAGCAGCAGCAACAGGCTTCATCTGCATCACCATTGGCAACGGCCGCAGCAAATTCGTTGGGATCTTTTTGTTCTAATCCTACATTTTTACCAGGTAGGATGAATGTTTATGTTGATCTCGCCTGTAATTAATAAGCACAGCATACCCATTTAGGCGTTTGAGTGATTCATCATAGCACAAACTGGGCTTGAAATTTTTTCAAAAAGGTCGGTATTTACAAATTTTACACTTTCTTCAACAAGAATCCTCCTTCCTCACTATACACTGTTGTATGCACGGGCGTACTACTGCAGTTGTTTGTCATCTTGATTGGGGACGGCTAGACTGGACTGGCCCACGATACGTGCCTTGATTCTTTTTAGCAATAGTGTGGAACATTGCGTGCATTTTCGTAATGGGAGCATCTTTTTATAGATGTCGAAGTAAAATTCACACTTTGTTTAAGTGCTCATTCCACACTCAGAACGATTCTTGTTGAAAAAAGGCACAAATTATCTACCAAAGATGCCAAAATAGCTGTTTGTCCCTTAGCTGCAGCAATGTTTGATTCGATCATGCCCTCGGCTGCAGCAGTAGCTGCGGCAGCGGGGCCACAAGCGCGGATGACCTCGCAGTATCTCGGAGGACGCAGGGCAGGGGCATTTGTCGGTGCGTCTGCCTATCCTCCAGTGGCCACAGCAGCAACAGCACAATTGTGTCCCTTCGTGCAACTGCAGACTGCTGCCTTTGCAAGTCCTTCTCCTCCTTCCTCCGTCACTCCTGATACCCCTGCGCTCCAGGCCGCTGCGGCTCTCGCTGCGGTTGCTTCGGCAAACTCACGGACCACTTCGGCCACTGCGTCTGGCACTGCAGCTTCACAGAGTGCTGAAGCGCTGGGCATTTTCGATACCGGACAGCGCAGTGGGGGAGGCAATAGTGGGACCGAAGTGGAAATTGCTACGGCATCGGCCCCACCGACCGGACTATGGGAGGAATGCAAAACTGAGGCAGGACAGCAGCCCCCCACCTACCTAACTGCTTCGGCCGCCGCCCTAATGGGACTTTACGCCAGCGCTACGGCTATGGCTAATTCCAACGCGATTGTCACCCCGACTGCGGGTGCTCAACTGCTTCGGCCTTCGGTTGGTGGGGCGGGTGGACTGCTCTACACACGGGAAATCTTGGTGGGTGTTAAGAAGTCTACACCAAGCTGTTAACTCAGCCCGGTTGCTTTTCATAAGGTGTGGGCGTTCCTCAAATCTTTGGACCGTTTGAGTATCGCTAGAGCTGTCCATTCTCACTTGTTATCAGCTTATAGTGCAACTGAGGTTTCAATTGATGATTGAGTGAGTCTTCCCTTAGTTTGCTAGAAGTCATCATGGGCATGACAAAAAAGGTACCACCGACGTACAGAAAAGCCGAGACTGCTAGCATCGTTTGAAGAGCATGTCGGTGAGAGGAAATACAATCTGTGCAGCCTTAATTGCCCGTGTAATTAAATACAGAGATGATCAAACAATCGGATCACTACGTTCGAACCCTTTAACTGTGATTTGTGTCAAACCTTACTGTAGATTTCTTTGTGGTGCATTGGCACATTGTGAACGCTTTCGAACACGTTATTCATCGCTGAACACGTGCGCTATTTAGTGGGCATATCTTTTTAAAAATGCACTGCCTTCGCCTTTTTGCGGATGGCTGATTCAGCATGGCAGAAACCTTTCATCCGTTATTAATGGACTCTCGAAAAGATTCCTGGGGGTAAAATTGTAAAAATACCCCCGTCGCGAGTTCAGTTTACTATTTTCCTTAATTTTGACCTATTTGTTTCGTATTTGAGTGGGGCGTGTTTGGAACTCGGAAGTTCCTCTCAAACAATTCAGTTTGACAGATTTCACAGACGTCACGTCACTTTATAATCGCCAGCAAAATAAGAACATTGCTGATCTACTTAGGTGTAACGAGCTCCCGAAAGGCTACTAGGTATGCAGTTTCTCATTACGAGCATTGGCACTTTAGGTTCCGGAGAGTCTCATTGGCCGAATCTCCGGACCTCAAGGCCGCCTGTTGTTGGACCTTCAGACACAGACTAACACGCTCATTCAAGTCTCCCCCAAGGGTGTCCTTGTCTCTGGCCTGCAAAGCCGGGTGATTTCCATCTCCGGTGATCAGATGAACGCCAATTATGCGGCTGCGGTAATTGAGAATACAATCACAATTGAGCAGCTCAATCAACACGCAAGTGCGCTCCAAGCCCCTCTGCGTAGGCCCTATGAAGAATCGAGTGGTAACTACCTAAGCCAGGTCCCCGGAAAATCGAACGGCGTCTTTGGTCCTGACAACAGTGGTGGTGGCGGTGGTGGTAGTAGTGACTATGGTCCTGTTGAGGGCGTGACTTCCGCGGGTACTTGTCCAACGCAGCCGTCGCAACCGCCCCCTAAACAACCTGCATTTTAGTTCCTTAATCTTATTTTTTCGCCAATGAAGCTTAAAGCCAAAAACTGAGAACACCCTATTGATACCTCCTCCTCCTGTTTGCACAGGACTAGGGGATCATCTGTTCATTCAAACACATCCGGTTATACAGGGAGACGACTAATGGAGATTATTAAGCTAATTAGTCAGCAAAATTGTTGTTTTTTTTACGAAATTCCTAGAGGTCTACATGCATATATACACATATATATACATATACTCTTCTATTTTTTTCTTCGTTTGCAATGGCGCAAACGTCTGCAACGATGCCGATAAACAGCGTTGTGTCCCTGGTACGTGGCGAGTGACAGCTTTTGTAATTTTTACTGACTGGTTTTCAGTAGCATTTTGTTTTCGGATGAACTAGAAGACGTGCAAAGATCCGTAAGGGTTATCTCGTGCGTTTTTGCGTGCGTCTCCCTTTTTGTTTCTTCCTGATCAACAAATGGCTATCGCAATTGAAGAAAGGAGACGAAAAGGAAGCAAATATTGAAGGTCCAGTTAAATTCGCTGCATTTTGTTTTCCTTCCTTTTTGTTCCCCCCGAGACCCCACCGCCCTTACCTCCTCTGCCTGCCCTGTTCTCCATTCCCCACCCGGCGCCGGACACAAGACTGGAGCATCCCGTAAATTTAACCAAAGTACCATTCTTAATAAAATTTTGTGAATGCTTGTGTTTTATTTTATTTGTTTGCGAAGAGTCGTCCGTGAAAGCCATGGGAATGTGAGGTGATGAATCACCTAAGGAAGGCTGAAACGGTAGCAGGTAGCAAGTGCACCAGTGGTCTACCCTTGTTCTGGCGGTTCCCACTTAGCAGTTTTTTTCAGATGGCAGTTGGGCCCTACGTAAGGTGCGGTAAGGGGGAGGATGCGGGCCTGAAGTTGAGCACGAAAACACTAATTTGAGGATTGTAATTGTACCGGATACTTGCGGTGATAAACCACTCTCTTGCTAAAAAAAATTTGATTAGAAGAGCGCGACACAGCTGACAAATAAAAAGTTCAAACCGAGGAACAGCTAAGCAACTGACGTTCTAGGAAAGTGATCCTAAGTTTATGGACCTAGAAGCTCAAAGTCAAATGCATGGTTTTTATGGGTGTTGGGTGGAACACTTTGTTTGAACAGCCGGTTTCGGTCACCTGGGTGGCCATGTTGTACCAGCCGGTTGGCCGGCCTCCGGTCCATGCTGACAGCCTACCAATCTCTCTGTTTTTAGAATGTATGTAATCTGTCCCAGTACTATGCCTTTTACCTTAAGGGAAGTCTCAGGACGCTACATTGGTGGCAGCGAAAAACGAACCCGACTTTAATGGATTTTATCCTGCTCCATGCAGCTTCTGGCAAAAATAGGCGGTGTGAAATAAGTGCATATGCTACGGATGGGAAAATCCCTTACATCCCATTACAGAAAGGCTGAGATCGACGTTCATCTTCGGCATCTTCCTCGCCCTCGAATTCTGCGTGGAAGCTCTTAACAACTCAAGCGATACTAGCCGTGAACTCCAAGTCTAGTAGAACTGTCAAGAGGGCTCAGCGACGCTGTGGTCAGGCATCTTCTGTAAACTCTCCCACTGCTGTTCTTGGGCCACTCGTCTCCCTTCGCCAAAATGTGTATCTACAGATGTAGAATGTGCAGGACGCCATTCATAGCACAAATTTATGCTCTGCACACTTGGATCGCATGCATTTTATTCCCATAAAGCCTGATTGCTCCATTTGCTCAGGGTTCTAGGGAACCATTGGATTCATCTCTCGGCACCAAAAAGCCTGAATTAAAATATATGTTGTGTGTTTCGATGCATTCGAAACCTTTGATTCATGCCTCCATCATTTCATTGAAACGCATTTTCGTGAGGGAGGAGGGATCAGGAACACGCCTTTGCTTCACCGAGTGCTACGAGGAATATGACTGAACTGCAAGAACCCATGCTCTCGAATCTCGATGACTGGGTCGGCTAGCTCGTGGGTGCCTCTCCCAGCACTGCTTACATTATGATGGCTGACACGGAAGGCTTACTGAGGGGAGCGTCGGGGATGTTGCTCGAAAGAGAGGGGCTGTGCAATAAGTTGCTTGTTTTGACTGCCGGTTCCGGTCACTTGGGTGGTCATGTTGTACTTGTAGCGTCCCGAGACTCCCCTTAAGGTAAAAGAAGGCATATTACTGGGGCAGAATATATATTCTGGAAACAGGGGGATTGGGGGCTATTGGCACGGCCCAAGGGCCGGCCAACCGGCTCAGTACAATATGGCCGCCCAAGAGACCGAAACCGGCAGTTCAAGCAAACAAAGTATTACAGTACTAGCCGGTTGGTTGGCCTTCGGGCCATGTCAGCAGGCCACAATCCCTCGGTTTCCAGAATATACTTATTCTGTTTTTTGTACGGTGCCTTCTTTTGCCTTAGAGGAAGTCTCGGGAGTTTCCGTTGGGTTTCATAGGATTTGTTCGTAATCAATTTTAAACAGGTAAGATCATAAATAGGTAATATACATCATATGGAGCAGAGTGTGCATGTTTAACAATTAGTAGCGAAATATCAAGAAATCATTATTTTTAATGTGCTAGAGGTAGATCATGCATTAACTGAACGTTTCTAAATTAGATTAAGTTGTTTTAACCTATAACTTTGCAATGTCATCCCGGAGCTCTCTAGACTGTAGGGTATCGTCCGTTTGTTGTGTTGTGTTTATTCTTGTGCGTTGAAGTTCATCCAGTGTACACTGGGTGCTTTTCGCAGCGATGGTATGCTTTAGTAGTCATATCATTGTGCTTGTATCTCGTAGTTTCTATTCCTGACCTAATGAATGTGAACCTCGTGGCTTAAACCATGCTCATTCTGTATATTGTTTGTTTTATGTATTAAGGCAATGTTTTACTAATCTAAAACTGTACCCAAAGCTGATCATATAGTTGCGCGGAAGTAAGGCTCCTATGAGTCATATTGGTTTCATGCTTTAATTAATGCATTGTATGCTATGCATTATTTTGCGGTTTTTTCACAGTAAATTGTTAAACATGACTATGTTACTTAATTGCACCTGCTCTCGATCAATATTGAGTAAAGTGAATCTTAGGAGTTGTTAAGGTAATTTGTTACATAAATTCTTTTGTCAAAAGTGGAGCTTGATTTGTGTGTTAGTTATTGAGTATCTGATTGTACTCAGTGGATTTTAATTTCATCTCGACACACTGCCCGTAATAGACCGATTTCTGGCATTAAAGGCTGTTTTTATTTTGCTTATTTCATGGCTATAAATTCTTCGGTCTACGTCATTGGTAATACGAGTTTTTGCGCGTCCGTCTTTTTCCATACTTATATTATTTGTGGTTATTCCGGCAGTTAAATATGTGCTTTATCCATTTTGTAATTGAGACTCTTTACGCACACTAATGTTCGGTTCCCTTCTCTTAGCGCTTACCCATTTTGATTATATGTATTCTTCTCATATAACCAAGCATCCCAGATCGGGCGCCAAAGTTATTGTTGTTTTTCGCACTCTGAGTCAGAATGTCAGAATCTAACGAGCGTTCTTCCCCACGATCGCAAATCAAACTGAGCCGCCGTCCTGCCGGATCTAGAAAACCAACGTGAGTTTATACTTCTAATTTATTTGATAGTCTAACTCAATAAAACCCTTCGCCTCAAATGGATATTTGGGCTGCTTTCTTTGAATATTCGTTTGCACTTAAGCCCAGAGAAAAGACGTTTCGATGAAGACATGTCCCCAGTGTCTCCCCGTGAATCTCCTACTCCATCCTCCTCCGAGCGTTCACCTCCTGCTCGCCACAGTCGTCACCGCCACCGTCATCACCCCAGTCACAAGTATGACCGGCGCAGGGACCGCGAGACGGCTAGTTTCGGCAGGTATGGGCGGGTGCGCGAAGAGAAGCATCACTCGGAGCGTAAGCGTCGCCGTCTGGCATGCGAGGTGGTGGCGACGGAGGGAGCGGTGATAGACGACGTAGGGACGGACGAGGCTGGGGAGCGTTCGCTACGTCGTGGCAGTGATTATAAGCCGGAGGAGAGGGTTAGGAATGAGGTAGTGGCGGTGGAAGAAGAGGGAGAACGTCAAGGAAAGGAGCAATATCGGAGGGATCATCGAAGGCGGTCGTTGGAAAGGGAGGAGGAGGAGGTGATGGTGGCAGAGAAAAGGTCCTTCAATCGAAAGTATGTCGATGAGCGGGAAAGTCGTTGCCGTTCAAATCGAAGTCAAGAGGAGGGGTCGAAGCGAGTCAGGGTACTTTACTACACACCATCATCCTTCACTACTCTACTCTTTGTTCTTTGATTTTTTTTCTATTTTTCACCTTAGCGCCGAAGTGAGTCGCAACAATCTCAATCACGGGTTACTCTATCGTACAATGAGAATAGGTCGTCGCCATCTGTTAAACGGCATTTAAACTCTTTCGTGAGCACCCTTCTGGAACCACTACTCAAGGAGGCGACTTCAGACACAGAGTTGGAAGACGTACTCCCAGTAGGTATCCTTTCTGGTGAACTGGCCAAACGGTCGATGCTTTCGCCGATTGACCAAACGAATAAAATGGCCACATCTCAGCTACGGCAGCCAAGCCCACAAAACCAGGTTCAAAAATTACAGGAACAGCAACTTAAATTCAAACAGTCTCCTGACCAGACAAAGACGACCACATCTATCCTGCAGACATCTGACGGGAACCAGCCACAAAAGTCCGTTGAAGAAGGGGATAGTCGTTTTGATAAGTTCCTTTCCAACCTCTCGGAGCGTCTGCAAGAGAGGGAGCAAGAGTTGGAGACCTGGGGCGAGAGGGAGGTCGATTTCTCGGATGTACTGACAGAGGACAGCAGCGCACTTCACCTAGCTGTGTCCTCCGCTACACTCAAGCCGAGGCAGTTGTTGGAATCGAGTCTTTCTACGCCATGGCGAAAAATCACGGAGAAAGGTCCAGACGAGGTTGGGGAGGGAGTAGAAACGATTAGGATGGAGACGGTGAGTCGCTCAAATCACCTCTCGGATCCTGTGGTTTTGGTTTTTAAGCCTGATCAATTATTAAGTCCATTCTTTGAAAAAATACTGTTCTATAATTACCTGATAATGCTTTTTCAGGATATCACTGAAGGCAAGGAGGATCCTCTTAATCTGATAACGCTCTTGTCTTCGAGCCTTAGTCGGCGTTTCCTAGGTGATTATCTAGTTAGAGAACTAGGTGAACGAGGTGTGTCTCTTCCACCGATACCGACGAGCGAGGTTCTTGCTGGTTTAAAGGAGTCCCGATTGGGGATGGTTCCAACAATATTTGAGGAGGTCTCCTGGCGTCAGAGGCTGCTGGGTATCATTTACACTTGATTTGGATGCCTAGCTTGCTTCTGTGATTCCGCATTGTAGATAAACTTTGTATGTGTTTTGCACTTTGATATACAGTCCTTTAACGTTTGGAAACTTCTTTATGCTTCTCTTTAAAATATTTGGCAAGCTTTGGTATATATCTAGTGTTTCACTGGCCATTTGACATTTTTACGATTCACCGTCATACCTGTCATTATTTGTGAACAGTCAGTTTATGTTGTGGGTCGCCATTGTGATATTTCACCTCAATCTCATAGTGCTATTTGGTTCCTGAAAATGTTTGAAGCTGCTTTGTAGGATTTCAAAACTAGATTCCATTGCGCAGTAACTGGCCACTTAGCAAAGAATATTCCCTGTAAACCATGCTTAATGAGGTGTAAAGGATTGTGTGCCTATCAAGTATCTCTGTTACCATTCATTGCGAAGTACAAATGAATATCCTTTGTTAATTTGCCACACGTATCTTGACGTAGTCAATTTGTCACCTACTTTTAAGTAGTATTTGGTGTGATGTGTAGATTTCGCTATTTCTTGATCTAGTTTTCGATGTTTCCTGCATCACTAAATGGCGTTAGCGATTCCACAATACCAATAGCGTCTATCAGAGTTTATTCGTTCTTATCAATCGTCATTAGGAAGAAAATATAAAATTCTCCTCTTGCTACGCTAAATTTGTGTTTATCTGGAAGCATATTTTATGTTATATTTAGTTGTATGCTATTTTGCCTACAATAAGCTGCGAATTCCTAAATTTATCCCTCTGTAAAAGCGGTCACACCAACTGCAATGTTCTAACGTGGCAAAAAATTACTCCAATAAAGAAGCGGAGGATATTTTTCGTGTAAACAGGGAAGCGCTCGAAGTTGTTATAAATTGTGAGGCTTTCGGAACATCCATATTAGGTTGGGAAGGAAGAAGCAACGATTAAGATGAAAATAGTGAGTTGGTAATCCAGTTGATTGTGAGATCAAGGCTTTCATGACTCATGGGGCTTTCGAAACATCCGCCTCATTCGGATGGCCAATTTGGCGTGAAGGAAGAACCTCCAGCAGAGCGCCAGGAACGCAGCAGTTACGGTTGCAAGCACGAACACTGCCTGTAGAGCATGTTCCCGAATTTCAAAGTACCGAATCAGGGTTACACCCTCCTCAGCTGAAGGGAGACGGAATATTCAGAGCTATTTTTTGAACCGTTAATCATTGTGTGATTCAAATAGAACTCGGGTCTTGGCGTTAATTCTTGTAATCACTTGGAAAGCAGATGGCTTTTCGTGCTGGTAGTAAAGCATCTTCGTGCGGCGAAAACCAATCTGCTGTCGAAAATCTGAGGCGGTCATATCCGCAATGTCAGGGTGATTGAACATCCTTGGTGGTTGGATGTCGAAACCATAGCTTATAGAGCTTTACAATCGTGAAGATTCCTAGTGAGATTTACGGCGATTTTGTTTATAAGTTAACCAAAATCGTAAGTCCGCAATGCATAGGAAAGTTAAGAAACAGTGTTTATCACAGGTCATAGGCATAGGCTCATGGCGACTAAAAAAGCGAGTCAGTTGAGGTTTTCGCGACATGAAATCATTTTCTTAACAACCGGTACGTCTAGAAAATTACTTTGCCGAAGATAAAGCTAGTCTGGTGCACCACTGCAGTGTTTCCTTAAGCACTGGCCGTTCAATCAGAGGTGACTTACGAGCGCAGGAATGGGGGTCACAAAAGGTGAATTCGACACTGGGCCCGTGACAATCGAGGTGCTCAGGGTCTGCACCGAAGCGCCCTGCTACAAGACAGCGCCGAGTGCGGATGGCCCAGCGCTCCGCACCGCAGGCTGGCAGACAGCGGCTCCACGGCGTCCATGTGCTCCACACACCCGTCCACGTCGCGCACATTGGCGAGTCGTAGCCCTCATTGCACACGCACACCGCCTTCATTTGGGGGGAAATGAAGTGGTTTAGATAATAAGGCAGCACCAATTGACAGTTAGGAAGACTGGACCATGTAAACGAGGAACTGAAACGATGATCGTTTTGTAAGTTGATTCAACTTTCGGAAGACATTTGCAGATTAATGAGTTTGGTAGAAGGGGTAGCGGTTTCTAGGTACAGCTCCTGTCTGAAGTGCAAGTGACGCTTGCATTGGCTGTCGAACTACAGTAGAATCGAGTCGTCTAAGTGAACTTGAGTAGTTGCAGTAGAAGTGCTAAAAATAATGCTGGAAACAAGAGAATCAATAAACGGGTGGGTTATGTACGAACTTAACAATGTCTTTGGAGGGCATAGCATTTGTCCAAGTCTGGAAGTTGACATGTGCGAGCGCTCATGTACGGAAGAACAATTTTCCCTGGTGGTTTGAGGCCATTTTCCCTACAGTACAACGTCTCCACTAGGCGTAAGTGATGTTGCTTCACAAAGTTTTTCATACTGTGTTCCAGTTTCAAACCGTTACTCAAATTGACGGGTTTGATGGCACTTAACGACATGGATGAGATTTTATTCACATTGTTGCATTACAGAAATCTAGGCGCTGTCAGTTCTTGATAACCAATGCTTTATAATTACGTCCTCACTCCGTTGAAAGTTTTCTAAATGCTTTAAGAATAAAATCCGAAGTAGTAGAGTATACCTCCGGCAAGAGGGGAAGTTAAGAAGGAATTCATTCATGGTATCTCCCCAGAAATGGTCTGTGCTGGACGGGGTGTATTCACTGTCAAGCCTCAAAAGTCCATCCAAGGCTTTCATTGTGCAAACACTGAACACAGCTTCTAAAATCTAGCAGACATCATCATTAAGTAATAGCTGCTAAGAGTTAAGGTGGGCTAAGAAACGCATCTTCTTGCGGTCCAAATTGGACGAAATATCCCTTCAAGACTGCTCATCTCAGAGCAAAGTGGATAATAGACAAGAGACAATAGTTCAGCAGAAGAAACCGAGGCTTCCTCACTACCTTCATAGCAATCTGCAAATCTTCATTGTGCATCTCATGTCAAGCCTTTTCATAACAAATTTACAAATCTCAAGGAATTCATCCTGTCAACTCAGCAACAGCTACAAAAACCAATCAGAGGTAGTCACCTCAGAAACCGTATGCCGAGGCGAATAGTCAGCATAAGGAAGCAAGTTGGTGCTGTGGTGTTAGATATTGTACGAGTACAGTGCCTTAATGTTGAACCATTAGAGTAGGAGGTTTCCTTAACGACTTTTAAAGGTCTATCGGTGGTGACAGTGGTGAAAGTTTCATTAAATAATATTATTTGAGCCTTTCAGTAGTCTGGTGCAGAGCAATTGGCTCATTATCCGTTTGAACTTATCCCCATTCAACCGAGTCAAGATGCCTTGAGATGCATAAAACAGAACACCATCTTACTACAACACTGTGCTGATATCTAGGGGCAAGGCAAGGATGCTAGTAACCTCCGCGAAAAGAGGGAAGCAGAGGCATTTTGGAAGTAAAAATATTCAAAAGTGGCATTGATTTACGTTGTGATGGTGTCGTGAGATTGTAAAGAGGATGACGGATTTGCTAGCTAGTTAAGAATGGAACGCGGATAGTACCGAAGAGAGTTCATTAAAGAGCAAAGCGCAGTGAAAGTTTTTGGAGTTGGGACTTTAAAGAATGAAGAAAAATGACCAGAGCATAAAATCTTCGAAATACTAGGACCGTATTTTTATGCATTGAGTCAATTGCAGTGAAAACAGCATTTCCCAAGTAATACACACAGTCTTATCATTACATCGCTTGATCGAGACATGAACAACCAAATCATCGTGACAAATAGCAACTTTTACCAAGTTAACATTAGTAAATCTCACTACATTCTCGAAAATAGTCGATTAAAAATTCAGAATAAAAGAGAGTAAATCCCATAAAGAGTCCAAAATGGAGTAGTGATCGTAGCTAGAACTCTCAAGGCACCAGCCTATGGAATCTGTAGATAAATATCTTTCAATTTTGGCTAGGGGAGGAGATACAAAATACCCTTTGTCGAGGACGGTGCTATAACCACAGGAAATCGAGTAGTATTACCAGCACTTTTGGGAGAAGTCACAATGGCCACGTCTAAAGCGATAGCTAGGCAGTTGTAATTACATCGTTTTCCACTAGCTGATCCAATACCTTTCCAGAAGGTTTGCACAAACCGAACCTAATGATTCTTTTTGCATATACAGTTAAAAATCTTGCATAAGCTATACAGGATGCTTTGAAGTGATGACGAAATGAAGGGTTCTGGTTAAATAACAGTAGAAAATGAGAAGATAGAACTGTTCAAAAGTTATGTGCACTTTAAATGAATGATCGGGAGACTGAGTAATAACAAAAAACTGCCATTTGATACCCTTGAGATAGAAGTAAGCAAAAAGTTGGCAGAACCTCAAAACTCCAAAGACTGCACCGTAATGTCCCTCATATAATTGTCAGAGGGCCTGATGTCTACAAGAATTTTGAGGCATCTGATAATATTAAGGGGAAGTAGGCCATAATGCTGCCCGTTGATTTGACAAGTTTGCGAGGTGCAGTCGGATAGACAAGCTAAAACAGGAAAAAATCCACGTGAAATCGAAGCCAGGAATTCGGATTTCCCGTTTAGCAGATGTGTGTGGTATATACCCCAGTTTACCACTTTTACGACACTCGAAAACTGCTGAGAAAACAATGGTGCTTCGAAAGGGATTGCTTAGGGTAATTTCTTTGATTCTATTGCAGTTAGATCAATTGCCTATTTGTAAAGATTTGTTACCTTCTTGAACCCCTGCTTCTATTTGCGTCCTGATCTCTTAAAATTGATGTGTAGAATCAATGGTTCAGCTGTCACAGCGATCTTCACGTCTTGTTACCATGCGCATAGCAGTCGAACAGATTTTAACTGGGGTCTGCTGTAACTATGGTAAATATTTCCAGCCATAAATCGAGCTGAGTGTTGAGTCTACAATACACACCAAAAATGCGACGAATTTACTGGATCTAATACTTGAAGTAGAAAGTATCTGAACTCTTGATTCCCTCCTTTTCTCACGAGTATACGGGACTTTGCTGGTTTAACTGTCGGCAGAATTGTTTTCAGTTTATCGTACGATTGTAAAACGGTAGATCTTGCGCCTCACAGTCATATAAGTTAGGAACCGAGTCTCGAAAGGGTCAAGATGGTACTCAGTCACCCTTAGAAGCGTATGAATAATCAGAGTTTTGGATTAACAGACATCTATTTTCAAATTCCATAGTCTGTGAATTTAAGTGAAACATTTGTGTTTGATAATACCACGGAGTGCGAGAGCCTCAAACCCAGAACTGCTTGAATACAGTAGTAATTAGGTCTTAATGTGAACAAAAGTAAAAGTAACCATGACAATAATACGATGCAAGAAGAGTGGTAAAATAAACCAGGCAAGTTGTCAAGTCGGTAAAGGCACAGGTATTGGCTTCCGAGATTAATATCAGTCAGATAAACATTTCATCAATAATTGCCACAATAAGCCGATCATGTTTTTTTTTCATATCGAAATGAAATTTCTTTGTTGACATTTATTAACTGTAGACTAACCTCCTTGCCATCGCGACTGTCGACACATTGCCCCTTGATGCAGATGATTTGATCACATCTGGTCACCTTTTTAAGACAATTGTCGTAGCCCAGACTAATGTCCCTAGTCCATCGGCCTGCTGCGCAGACGCAGGAGTAGGTGGGGCCCAGGTCAGGATCAAGGGTGGGTAAACAGCGATTGCCATCGTTGTTGACGTTGCAGGCTCGATTACCTGCAGCTAGGAGTCCGCCGTTCGGCAGCAAAGGATTGCGAATTAAATCCTCACAGGCGTTAGCGGGGATGGAGCAGTTCTCACCCATGTATTCTGGTTTGCAGAGGCAGGATACCTCCTGGGCGGGAATGCATGAAAATGGAGAGTGAGATCAATTGAAGCATCCGTACGTGGTGGAAGACAGGGGCCAGTATACTGCACTACAGTCTACTAAGCGGCACGACTATTCTACCCGAAGATAAGTTTGAAATTGCGATTCGATACAGCCGTATAAGCATTCTCACGGGGTTAACAGAGTAATATGCTGAAAATGCTAACTGGAGTACTAAAAATATTATGCAAAATGAACCATTTACCGTTTTGTTTCCAAACTGCAAATGTAAGCCAAATTGTCTGAAACAAAAGTGGATTTAAATTTTATTACTTACATTAAAATCATGGTCGTATGAACACAACAACGTTCCTTTCGAATAGCACACCGGCTCCTCTTGCCGCTCACAAGGGTTGTCTGGTATACAACCCTGCACGGCGGGGATCCAGATATAATTCTTCTTACAGTCGCATTGATATTGATGCAAAAAAAAGCCTTCCTCAGTCAACCGACATGTCCCATAAACCTCTCCCGTCCCCGAACAAACCTTGGCCTGATTACAGGGATCTGGACATATCTCCAGCATCATTGGGCGTATTTCAACGGGCAGACGCAAAATCGCATGACACCAGTAGAGGCACCGAATCAACAGTGTCCGTCTGATTATCACCAGCGTCGCATTTTTGAAATTATAGAGGTTTGGCTTGCCCCACTTTTTACTACGCACCTCGTTCACTAGGTGATTCGATATTTGTGGGAATTCGTGGAGAGGCAAGAGTCTTTCCATAGCCTCCCCGAAGGTGCTTTCGCACTTGGGCAGGTCGTCAAAGAGACAGTCAGACACGTCAGGAGTAGACAGTGCTTCCAAGAGGTTATCAGCACATGTGCCAGAAACATTCGTCCAGAAGGGAGTTAAAACTTCTTCGAAGCGATCGTTGTGCAAAGCAACAGGAAAGATAGGACTGCCGTATATGTCAAAGGGAATTCCGTTAGAAACCTCCTCGGGGCAGACATAGGTGTTAAAGGCGGCACTTCCTTGTGCCAATAAAGTAGCAATCAAAAACGCCAAAAATGCTCTATCAGGCGTAAACATAACACCTTATTGGACTCAGGATAAGTAAGCAACCCTACCACTTTATGAAACGATTATTTCACTCAACACTAATCGATCAGACTGCTAGCGAATCGATTACAGATTGATCAACCAACTAACAATCAGATGAGAAAACCGAAGCATGTCAAAAAGGCGGTTGAACCGATGGGCTTGCAAGACGTCTCAGGAGGAAGTGCCAATGAAAAGACTCTCGGCCTCAAGTAGAAAGGCAAGTAAATCGATTTTGGATTCTACTATGTCGTCAGGGCATCCCCAGAACGAGTTACCCAAGAAATATGCGCACTTACTGAAAGAAAGTGTCAATTACCCATTTACTAAATACCTAAAATATTCTACCGATGTTAAATGATTAAAATCCATCTTTCCCATGCATTCTTATCACAAAGTACATGAGGCAAATTCCCTAAGAAACTGTTTCAACAAACTCAAAGAAGCATTTAAAATCGACTTTTAATTGAATATGAAGAAATGCACATTTTTGAAAGTCAAAAATCTATATTCGAGTGGTCCAACAGAGTAGAATCAATTCTCGATAATTTTTCATCCATTGTGGTATTTTCAAGGCCAGAATGGCTCTGATTCGCGAGCTGAGAGTTATTTGATGGGACCTTAATGGCACACCGCTTTGTACCGTTGGTGCTTTGAAAAGCGGCTCCTGACTCTCCACTTGACGATAGCGGGATTCCCTTACTGGCCTTTTGAGCCAACTCGTAGTATTGGTTTGGGTGGTTAATCACCACGGAAGCCGCATCTTCTGGCGATAACCCTGGATGCGTGGCCTACAGCATAAGAACTTTGTTAATTTCTAATCTACTGGTTCATTGAATAGATTCAAGCCCTAGCATTCCGATACACTGGCAATATATCAAATCGAATGGTGTTAAGGATAACATACTTTAAAGAACTCCCTGCAAGCAAGTTGGTACTGCTTATCTTTGGCTCGTTTGACAACCGCCTCAACCTGATCAGAGGGCACTTTACCGCCAATAGCTAGACGTTGGCTCAGTAAATCTAAGTCCAAATGACGAAATGGACAACCGTGAAATTCTCCAGGGCCCGGCTGATTGAATGAAATGATCTGCAAAGAAAAAAGGCTGTTATGAGAGGTAGGCCTTTCGAATCTGATACATCGCATGTAGACGAAAGCACCAATATCGATAAACTAAAGGTGCTGAAACAAAAAAAAAACCACAGTAGTTTTTCTAACCTTCATACAGAAGTAGGGAGTATAGTCCGCTCGCTTTCCTTCCCTGCCATAGTTGTGGCGTATGCTGTAGGAGTACTGCTTTGCGAATTGATCCGAATCAACCGTCGGCGCGAAAGAGTTTCGCCAAAATTTCAGCGCTTCATCCATAGATAAACCTATTCCCTAAAAATATTTACGGAATTCCGAAAAGCCCACGCCCACTCTATTTATTTACACTAACAGATATGGTTTGACTTTAGCTAAATTACAAAATTTGGTACCTTAACCAAGCGACAAATAAGTTAACCTCTACAGTTCAGTGCACAAAAAGCCACCTCTCCCTCCATTCAGGTACCTTCTTATTACCAGTCTGAAAACTGCATTTATGGTTTAGAAACATCTAAAAAACTTCAACAGAGCGAGTAAATGGGAATATTTGGTTAATCTCAGGGCCAACATCAAGCTCTTTCTAAAGAACTGCTTTGATTAGTGGTACCGTCTTTGAGGAGCAAGAAACACTGAATACACTACCTTTCTATAAAATCATCACTAAGAGCAATCACAGCACAGCTGAAATATTATTAAAAAGAAGCTTTTCTCCCCATTCATTTTCAATGGTGGGTACCAATTTTGTTGCGTCTAATGTACCCTAAAGCAGTTACAAAACAAAAGTTGAAGTTAATTCGCCCAAGATTATCTATACAAGAGGACCTTGAGAGCAACACACTGAACTTTAGAAAGCACTCATTTCCCCTGACTAAACCGCTTATTGCGGTACCTAGAATTGCTCGAAGTGGTTGCGACAGTGAATAAAAAGTAGCTGAAGTAATTTTTAAGGTACAATGAAGAATTAAGCCCCCCACTTCTTCAAATAACCATTTAAATCAGTAAAAAGTTGTTCGACACCGATTTTACAAAAATGTCGTGTACTACCATTTTACAAATCCGAGCCCTAAAAAAGCTATTCATTTCCGTTTCCTGATACCACTTTACATGGTCTTGTACCACTTTGCGTGACAAAAACACTTTCAAAATTTAGAACTGGGGCGAATAAAATTTGTTCTTAGACTTTACTCAACATGTAAACATACTTTCAGAAAGAGTCCATACTGCATACGACCCCAGTGACGGAGATGATGATTGGCAACTAGAGCCTCATGCAGACGCGACATGCAGGGTGGAAAAAGACCGAAGACTCTTGCCAACTCATTCACCTGGCTACTAGAGACGGCGCCGAAGATGGGATTCTTTATCCCGAAGTCGTCCTCTCCGAGGTAGCGTTTGGAGAGACTCGTAAGGAGAGGCAACAGCCGGGTACCCTCGTCTGCCAGGCGGGAAACGAGAGCAAGACCCAAGCGAGAGAGACTGTGAGAGAGAGAGGCGCGAAAGCGGGTCACTACGAGAGTAACCAGCTCAACGTCTGGGACATAGGCGTAGCCAGCTTTGAGAAACACCTGGCGTCTACGGACGAGGTCTAGGACCTCCGTGAAGTGGACCTGAACAAAATGTTATAAACACAGCAATCACCTAACAATTACAAAAAACTGAAGTCCTTTGGAAAGCCATACCTTATAGAAAGATGCATCAGCTGCATTGACAGCATAGATGGCGGTCCCAGCATCTAGCTGGCGGCGAAGACGCAACGACTCTTCTGAATTGATGGATGTAAAATGAAGGTTGTTCGCACGGAGAAACTCGGTTACAGCTTCAGAGGTATAGCCCGATGAGGCTCGTTCTAGATTGAACCGGTAACGAAAAAGATCCGACTCCTGCTGAATAAACCATCGGCGCATTGTATCGCTCCGGCAGTAAGCAATCTGACATTGTAATTAAAGGCGGTTAAGACAAATCAAAAAGTAAGAGACTATCGAAATCATAAAACAACTCAGTGAGGGGGTGGCGACGATGGTACATTCAACAAAAAAGCAAAAATAAACAGTTATTCACAGCGTAGTAATGCAAACCTGAAGTATGAAATGGGAGGTTACGTCTCTGTGAATATCCTCCGCAATATTTTTGACCTGACCTGAAGTTAGGGTAAAAGACTTTCCCATCGAGCCCAACTTTGCTAGTTCAACAGTCAACCTCTCATCGTAATCTTTGCTACTTCGAATAAAATCCTGACCAACAGCCTCAACGCATTTCAGGACTTTAAGACGCTCAATAGCAAGCTGTTCCAACTGTTCCAATTCTATCGTATGTGTCGGAGGTTCGCCATAAAACTGAATACGCGGAATAAACCGGCGACTAGGGGCAGACCTAGCAAAGTCCATCCGAACGCAATGACGCGCCTCAAAGTCGCGTGTGACCTAGGGCAGATTAAAACAAAAGCTGACAAAAAAGAAACTTCTTTTTTGTCCGTAATTGGTATTAAAACATATTTAACAAATAAGAAACTTAAGCAAATTTGAAATACAGAAGCGAAGTAACTACGAAAACAAATGCGAATTGTTAAGAATGTATTCGCCACATAACCTCATTGACTAAAGCACCAACCATCACTTTTCATGTTGGACTCGCAACCCTACCAAAGCTGTCCTGATACTGGTGCACAAACTACTCAGTGTCAAAATCATCTGCCCTTCCAAGAGCCCAAACCAAATCAAAGACCCACAAATTCAGACACCTCGACCGCCCGTAGCAGCACGATCAGAACTCTGCACAATTACGCGAAACCCACACTGCACTAGCCACCCACCACGACTTCAAAGCGAATTTCTGGAAGTCACTACCCGACGCAGAAGAATAGGTTGATGCATGCATTAAACCATTACTTGATAGACACTATCCTGAGGCCGGTGATATTTACAGTATGTCAATGATGGCAAATGTCGCTACTTCAGCGGCGATAGCGAAGATCATCCACCAGTCTTTCCCTATAGTCATCGTCTTCGCCATCATCATAGTAGTAGCGAGAACGTGAACGACCACGCCTACGACAGTAGTAGCCACGGCCATCCCTACCATCCTCGTCTCCCCCGTACCGCCTGCTCTCCTCATAGGAGCGTTGCCGACTGCGCCGACCGCAGCGACGACGATGGTGATGTTCAACGGAGGATGAACGGCTGCGCGAATCCTCCTCGTAGTCACCATATCCGTCATGGGAGCGTTGAGAGCCTGTTGTTGTAGTTGTGTTACGCAAGAAGGCGTTCACGCTTTCATTAAACTACGATAAAAAGTAACATGCGTTAAGTGTAGCCAGCTTTAAAATTGCAAAAAGTCTAAGTACTGGCATTAACAGATCAAACTAAGGTCAAGAATACTTAGAAAAAAACCACGACTATCAACCGACATGCTGTGCAGGTGAGCTAATATGGATTAATAGCTCCATGATCGCCAAAAGCCTAAAGTGAAAATTGCACATTTGACTTATGAAAAGAGATTCGATACTTAAGGACAAAACTTAGAACTTGGGAAAAATAAGTATGACGTAGTTCAGACGGAAAAGTTAGTGAGTGACGGCAAAGGTGAGGAGCCTGTAAGGCATTCTGCCCTCAGTCCTTTAAATAGTATTGGTGCTTTACCTTCATTTCAAACCTTTACGACATTCATTTCAAAGAAGCTCAAATGAGTGAAAAGAGGCCCAATACCAAGAAAACTCCAACGACAAATGGCAAATGTACCCACCGCAATGACGGAAGGGGAGGGATTTCTAGCTTACCTGCCTATCTGCATCAGGTCCAGTTTGCTGGCGGGATTGGATGCTGCCGTTAATCTATAACACAGAGATAGGGTAAGAAACATTGCAAGAAAGCAGTGGTGCAGCACATTGGGTGGTGCCAAGCTTACAAGAGAACTTAGATTCGGATTGAGTCCACGCCGAACTTCCTGGAGGTAATCCTCGTAGTTCTACATGGAAATAGTTGATCAAATGATGAAAAAGAACAAATTTGACCGAATTCACCAATCTCATTCCGCCACTGCCCAACCCTAACGAATGCGTTATGCCTGCAGACTTGAGAACTAAAATCACGGTCTTTTCTCGGAAAGGATATACCACAGCTATCGGAATAGTCCATGAACTATTTGAAATGAATTTATACATTATGCAGCGGAACAACTCAAACTATGAAAAGATTTATAAGGAATGTGAGAGCAATGCTTACAAAATCACGGGCCAAACTTGTCTATTATAATTGTAGAACGCAACGATTCATTGGTCGATGTGACATTACTTGCTCCGTACGAGAAAATGCTCAACACATTCATTACCAGAGTTCTGGAATAATATATACCACAACAGCTCGGATGTTTTGTTATTCAATTATGGTAGCAGTTGTCACTCACGTCTGTAGAGTGTAATCGCAACATTCCAAGTAGAGAAAAGAAAGTTTTACAAACCGACACACATATAGCGCTAGGATGTAGAGGGAACCAACGCAGAAATGTCGCATTTGTGGTGCCGAATCCAGAAGAGATCAGAGCAAAGTGCATGTGATGCCAATGATTAACATGTTAAGCCCCAGCTCCTGGGGCAAACTGCCAATCAATGAGGCGTTTACTACTTATACACAGGAGGCAAAGCGATATGACGGAAAGTGCATGAAAAAGCCCTATTAAAAATCTAGGATGGGCTACAAGATGCATCCAAAATTTAATGCCACACTGGTCGTAATGATGGTTATAGGTCATCATAAATCACAGAAATAGGGTCTAGTTAAAACAAAATTCAGTATGCTGCATTAGGAGATCTGATTCAACCATTAGTTAAGACCCCAAAACAAAGCAGCTGTTACAGTTCCGGAACCTACGCTACCCCATAAATATTGCGAGAGTTAAGCGAAAAAACGAAATACGATTCAACGCTTATCAAACCAATGCCGTAGACAAGATAGAAAATCCAACTTACCCGAGTGTCATGCATAAAAGGAATAAAAAAAAAACATCGAAAACCAACTCACAGAAATTGTACTCTATTTCATTCGAATTTGGATATGGGGTTAATGTCACTTATACAGTGTCTTCCAGTCATTTAAGGACAACTGCAAAAAGAATCGACTACCAGTAGTTCTAACGCTGAATAACTAAAGCAGCCACACTTACCCAGTGGATGAACGCGCTAGCCCTGGATGATGAAATAGAACGGTCACGACTCCGTCTGGACACCCGACGACCTGCAAATGAATGTCTTTTGTGAATAAGTCCCAAGATTGACACCAGCCGATAACACGCCTTCAGCCAATGACAGATAGCGTCGTTCGTTAACTTTTAGATAAAATGTTTGACAACCAAGTAAAATTCAATTGGTCGAGAATCGATAACAAGATTGGAAAGTGCTGAGACTGGTTAGCAAGCAGGTCTTTTAATCTATCACCTGCGAAACAACACCGATTAAACCTCGAGAACACGTTCCTAAAGGACTATAGCATCAGATCTCCGGCCGAACTCACCATCCCTGTGGCGCCGTCCACGCGAATCCTCACGAGAATGCCTATCGAAGCGTCAGCAGAACGGAAAGTTCAGCATTAATGGAGCCCACAAGTACCCTACCGCTCAGCTCACCCACTAACATCGGCATATAAAGTTGTTGTAAACATAAAACATTACAAGCTTCATTGATAAGCAGTGGTTGATCAAACAAACATGTACTGTTAATAACCTGAAAGGGAAAGTCACAAGTAGTGAAAGACAGTTCAAGGCAGAAACGGTACACACAGAGGCAGCAATAATAAACGATACGCGAAATACACAATGATAATAATAATGACTACTGCCGCAAGGCAAGCTATTACTAATAACGGCAATGTTCGTCACACTTTTCCATGTGTGCATTCCGCATTCCAATGGCAAGAGCCCAGAGACCGGGAAAAATAAAAACATAACTGTCAACAACAGAGAATCGTCTTTAGTATCGCCCCCACCTAACCTCGAACGGTAACGGTAAGATGACTCTTCAGAATGACGATAATCACGGCGCTCGTAGCGACTACGACGGTAGTCAGAATCACTACGATGCCCAGCAGAGCTGTAATGACTGCTGGGTGATCGATGCCGTTCGCGACTACGCTGCCGTTTCGGTGAAACACCATCCTGTTGAAAAATCCTGTTAATAGCGGGTGCGTGAGAAGAGTAGAGTGCAGAAAGCGTCATTGACTCTGTGCCAACAGCCTGAGGTAAGAGATGGGAAAGAACGTTCGCATTGGGTGTGAGCAATCTAGAGATATCCGCGGTAGGAAGCAGAGAGCCTCGGGGTTGATTTGATTTCATCGCCGCCATAGCGGCGACAGTTGACATGGCCGCAGAGGCGAGGTTCAAAGAAGACATTAAAGGAGGGATTGTAGAACGCGATGAGGTAGTAGCAGCACCAAGAAGACCGACAGAATTAGGATTGTTAAAGCCCAAATCTTTAGGTCGTCGAGAGGATGAAGAGCTGTGAGATTGAGAGGTGCCAAGACGATCCGTTACACTGCGTCGTCGAGATGAATCGTTGGACTTAGGCTTCTTCGGCTCGATCTTGCGGACAATTGCAGGAATAGATTCCATAGAATCGAGTGGGAAATGGCGACACAGTGCCTGACCGCAAACTGGCTCTATTTCCTAAGGAATATGAAGTAAACCATTGCAGCGTAAATGCACCAACCTGGCCATCACGACCTATTTTAACCTGTTTTCCATCATTCCAAGAGTTCGTTAAGTGAGAAACGCTAGTGAATGGAAGTTCATGTCTAGAAAGATGCACTCAAACGTAAAAGCTCACTAACTTTGTAACCCAATCCAGCTTAAAAGGACTGCTTAACACGTTCACAGACATTCTAGATGAAGGAAGCACCCAATCTATGTGCAAGCGAGAATCGGATGGCGATGCAAGACGAGCGAAGCCCTGAAATTTCCCACTCTCACGAACCGAGAAAATTAGGAGAACGTTATTCGAATCGTAGTATGCTCTATTTAGTCGACTCTCATTCCCGATAGGTGTAGACCAGGCGTTCTTTTTCTTAGCGATTTCAACATTCTCATAATTGTTACTTTTGATGAGGAAATATTTCGTATTTATGAAAAGTTGATCATAATCTGTTAAAAGATCTGGATCCATGATTTCAGCTGACATCACGCCATCGTTTTCACTATTTGACTTCGAAAGAGCGGAATTCTTTTGTGACTGCTCTTCCTCGGCTTCTTTTGAAAATTCATTCTCAGGGGCATCAACACGAACCGCATCCTTCTCACTGTTTCGATCCCAACAGATAGGAGATATACGCTTTTCTGTTGTGTTCGATTCATCAAAAACCTCGCCAGTTTTTAAGGACCGGTCAGGGTCGCCGACAGTTGGAGAAACAGATTTTCGTCCAGTAAGTATGTCAATTGGTGGATCGGAATGATCCGCTTGTTGAAGGTGAGGGAAAAGGTACAACTCATCCAACTCATCGGCAGCATCCTGTTGCAAATTCTTCGGTCTTGCATCTAGGTTTGAAGGATCGTCTTAACGACAAATCTACGTACATGAGGAAACGTACCCGACACAGGCAACCTATCATCAGCTGCCGACATAGTTAACGTCTTCGAAACAGACACCAGAATTATTTGAGGCAAACTAGTCGAACAATCCAAATTAAATAAAATGGAAATAGGTAAGAGTAAAATAGCATAGTACCTCTGTTTTGCATTTAAAGCAATCAATATAGTTTTTTTTCAGTACGAAGTATGTTAAAGAATTCAACCACAAATTTATGTGAATTTTCTTTCACAGACTTCATTGTTACGAAGTTTAAAAGATATTTTTTGTTTTCGCAGGTTAACGTTTTCTAATGTTAATATTACAGGCTAATTACTTCCCGGGTTCCTACTTGTTTTGCATGGACTTTGGTGGACGTCATTACACCTAAAGAGAATGCATATTCGGAGGAGAGGGAGGTTTGGTACCAAAAAGACGCCATGTTCGCAAGTGCTTGGTGATCCTTGTAGCGTCCCGAGGCTCCCCTTAAGGTAAAAGAAGGCGCAGTACTAGGGCAGAATATGTATATTCCGGGAACAGAGGACTTGGGGGCTAACCGGAGGCCGACCAACCGGCTAGAACAAGATGGCCACCCAGTGACCTAAACCGATAGTTCGAACAAACAAAGTATTACACAGCCTCTCTCTTCTTCCGAGCGTCGTCCCCGACGCTCCCCTTCGTCCGCCTCCCGTGTCAGCCATCACAGCGTAATCAGTGCTGCAAGAAGCACCCACGAGCTAACCGTCCCAGTCGTCGAGGTTCGAACGCATGTGCTCCTGTAGTGCCGTCAATTCCGCGCAGCACTCAGTGCAGCAAATGCGCGCCTCTTGGCCCTCCTCTGGGCTTGGAGTCCACGGCTAGTGTCGCTTCAGTTGCTAATATCTTTCCTGTCGAACACGAGGGCGAGGCAGATGTCGAAGATGAACGTCGATCTCGACCCTTCTGTTACGAGATACCAAAGGTTCTCCCCTCCGTAGCATATGTATTTCTTTCACAACGCTGACGTTTGCCAGAAACGGAATGGAGCAGGATAAAATCCATCGAAGTCGGGTCCACTTTCCGCTGCCAACAATGTAGTGTCCCGAGGCTCCCCTTAAGGTAAAAGAAGGCGCAGTGCTAGGACAGAATATATGTATTTCGCGAACAGAGGACTTGGGGGCTGTTGGCACGGCCCGGAGGCCGACCAACCGGCTAGAACAAGATGGCCACCCCAGTGACCTAAACCGGTAGTTCGAACAAACAAAGTATTACAGTCCTAAGCTCACTTCTATGAATAGTTGTCAAGGGGTAACACGGGCAAATTAACACGTGGGGGAGAAGATTTCGGATGCCATGAGTCAATGGTGCCGGTGGTCCTCATTAACTCAGACATTCTAGACTTCTGTTTAATGTGCATCACTTGCTGCAATTCCAAAAAATTGCACCTCATAGTGATCGCACCACTGTGACCCATGCAGACATCATGAACTCTCTACCGCCCACCAAGAGGGGAAACTGATACATTCAATTATGTCTGACTACTTCATGAAAGTGGCCAACACGGAACCCATTAAGTCTCAAGATGCCGAAACGGTCGCTTCAGTGTTCTTCACCCGGTGGATTTGTCAGCATGAAGTGCCTGAATCGAGCCAAAGCGATCAGGGCCCTAATTTCGAAAGCCGACTCTTTACTGAACTATGCAAGATATTGGGAATCTCCAAGACGCGCACGACGCCCAAACACTAGCAAGGCAACGGACAGGTGGTAAAAACGAATTGCGATCTCACCGGCCCAATAAAAGCTTTTGTTAAGGATGCACAAACTTAAGGCTGGGATTTAAGCCCGAGACGCATTCTCTTCGCATACAGAGCTACGTTCCACATACCAACTGGTGTTTCATCATTCAAGATGCTCACAGACCGCGAAATGAGAGTCCCTTTGGATACCTCCGCACTAAACGGGGAAGTAGCATCTGATAATGCCTAGGAGTACGTACTGCGGCTAAAAGAAGGTAGAAGAAAATCTAACATCGCACAGAGACACTGGCAGGTGTCTCAGAGTAGAGAGAAGAAATATTACGACAGACACAGTCGAACCAACGTCTATCGCAGGGACTGTCCTGTCCAAATAGACAGTTCGATTCTTTGACCCAGAACTCACCATAAATGCTAACACTTTTGGAACAAAGGCCCATGTCGAGTAGTAAAAGTTCTCTTATCTACAAATTATCTCGTCCTCAACGCACATATAGCATCACAAGACTTCCCTTAAGGTAAGAGAAGGCATAGTACTAAGGCAGAATATATATTGTGGGAACAGAGGGATTGGTGGGCTGTTGGCATGGCCTGGAGGCCGGCCAACCAGCTAGCACAATATGGCCACCCATGTGACCGGAACCGGCAGTTCGAACAAACAAAGTATTACACACAAATACGTGCCCAGCCAATAACCAGTCAACAAAACTAGATACGCTCTTACAAGTGTGCTCAATCGGTAGGATTCGAAGCTGGATTGTAAGTACCAAAGGGAGAAAGAGAATCACTCGACGGTATGGTTAAGGCAGCCCATAAGAGTAGCACCGGGGAAGGTGTTCAAGAATAGCTATGTACCTTTTTGGCGAGAGGCGGAAACATAAATCGGATCTCATCCTTGAGGAGAAGGTTGGTTGCCCGACGCTGAGAAGAGCCGCCTTTCTAATTCTCATTAAACCATTTTGATTCCTTTTCATCTGAGACAATAAAGATGTCACAAAGCAACCATTCTTCTCATACCACGGCCAATAGCAGGGGAGAGGAAGTGAATGCGAATAGTGCTATGCTACTGATGCATAAGCGCTAACGAGTATTATTATGGAATAGCAATATTTGCGATCCTGACGTTCATAATACTATGTTCTGAATCCTTATGAAGTGCTTTTGCATTTTGTGCCACAAATGGGCAACAGATCCTACTTTTCAGAAACCAATCAATCCGTAGCGGTTTCCAGAGCTAATCTGCAAACAGAATTAGAGGGTCGTTCCTGCTGCCCAACTTGCTCTTTTCATGAAATTTTATATTTTGAAACGGCAAATAATGTTTGAAAAATTCCGAATTTTCGCACTAATCAGGTGCTTTATTTTAGTCCTGATTCATGCTTTCGGTTTTAGTGGGTGTTTTAAAATCCTTGTTCAAAGTGAAGGGTCGGTGGGTGTTTCTTTTCTTGCCGAGTTTTTGCTAAACACTTGTGCAACTATGCTACAGGCATTGGCTTACTCCGCGACTGCTATCTGGATGCAACATTTTACTACTGTTCATGATTATGACACTTCAGTTTCGCCGCATATGCATGTTGTTGACGCTAATAACGGAATTTAATTTCCTGTAGTCGATGCGCAGCCGTAGGCTCCCGCCACTTTTCTTTGCTAGTGCGATCGGGGAGGCCCACGGTGACTTGGATAGCCTTATAACGTCGTCTTTGATCATCTCGCCCACTAAACGATTTACTTCTTCCAAGAGGGGCGGCGGTATGCGTCTCGGAGGCTGCCATATGAGTCTGACTGCACCAGTGTTAATGTTCCCGGGGAAGAAACGACTGAATTTGCTGCTTTGTGCTGCTGGGCCGTAAAGGCACCTTCTGTAAAGTTCAGGATTGCTTTGGTCTTGCGAAGGAAATCGGCGCCAAGCATCACGTTCCATACCAATTCTGGACACATAATAAGTTGTACTGTCCAGGTTTCTTTCTTCATAGCGACACTTAACGACGTCTCCTCTATCGCTTTCATCTTCCTCCCTTCAGCTGAGAGTAGTTTTATAGAGAAAGGACCGGCACAAAACTTGTGGTGCAGATCTGGAAAGGTTTTGGGATTCACTAAGGACTTGACTGATCCCGAGTCATGGAGAAAACGACAGGGATATCCACCCAGCTTGCCGAGGACTTGTAAAAATGGACGAGAATCATTTGAGAGTTGGCAGAATAACAAATAGTAGGCCTCACCTGCTCTTGGGGTTTGACATGACGGGGTCCAACGAGGGCGTGGAGGGGTTCGGCCGGCGGTGGACCGTCTTGGTTGCCGGTGTCAGGAGGAGTTCCTGACGCTTCCTGGTCGCAGCCTCGACCAACTGATTTAGATTGTTGGTCTTCATGGCGTGGAGCTTCGCAGCGATGGTTGATGTCGAACTCCCACTTGGAATTAAACAGCCACTCAGGTGGTCACCCTGCTTGGGGGGGAACCTCTGAAAGCTCTTTCCGCTAGGTGTTATAGGTTCCTAGCGTGCTCTTCGTCGTTTTCGTCTGCCTTTTGGTCTTGGTGAAAGAACTCCCTAGCCAGCGATTATTCTTGCTGATCGATGGCCAGATGGGAAAGAATCTCGCAGCAATGGTCGATGTCGGATTCAGCAGGGATTCCTGCGTCTATCGCTGCCAGGAATAGCACTTGTGTGAGAACGCGGAGGATCAGCGGGATATGGATGGATGTTGAACCTAGCGGTTTTCATCCAGTTCTCAAAGTTCATACCGTCTTTGAAGTGGGGGAGATCCGCCAATGCTGTCACCAGTGTAGAGGGATCTCCCCATTCCTCCTCTTCCTTCTTTCCCACCCTGCTATTAGAAGGCAGAATGTTACGAGACATCTTTGTTGTAATTCTGTCGGACAAGGGCGGTAGGCGTATATCTACGGAGAGAGCGTTCCCAACTCCCGAGATGAAACACGTGCGTCCGTGACCACGTTAAGATTATCCTCCCGCCTACAAAGCGCATTTAAACACCACAATTATTACAGGGTCAAAATACATCGACATCTGTAGCGTCCCAAGACTTCCTTTAAGGTAAATGAAGGCATAGAAATGGGGCAGAATACATATTCTGGAAGCAGAAGACTTCGGGACCGTCGGCACGGCCCGGAGGCCGGCCATCCGGATAGTACAACATTGCCGCCCAAGTGACCGAAACCGGCGGTTCGAACAAACAAAGTGTTACAACACTAATGCATCAAAATTTGATGATTACGTTATGCTTTGTCAAAGTGGCACATTTAAATTGCAAAAGTGATCTCGTAAAAATGTATACTATGGTGCTTGAAAAACAGCTTGCAAATTTTCGACTTAAAGTGCTCAGACTCCACGATCTTACTCTATTTTTGCTCAGAAAACATTATTAAGCTTCCATACTAACAAAATATTCCCTACTTTTACTTCATACATATTTTGTTTTTTTTGATGCTAATGCTGTTAAGTGGTTGGTAAAGTGCTCATTGCGTCAGCAGCCGTGGCGCTCTATTGTAAAAATCGTTCGCTTATTTCCACCCTTAGGCTAGTCATGTCTACTTTCACGACAAAGTGCTTCGGGGAGTCTAACACCACTGGCTACAGAATGTATTTCTGTAGGTCTCACAGCTGTGTGTCCTTGCTATTCAGCGAGCCGTAGTTTTTTTATTTACGGAGTCGTAATTTCTCTATTTTCGTGGATTTGTTTTTTTGGGCTTACATGCCTTTCTGTTTGAACTTTGACCTCTTAGAAATGAACACTATATTGCTCTGCATTTTCTGGTGTTTCTTGTGGAATTCTTTTTGTTAAAATTGGCTCTCACATTGCTTGGTGTCTTGTACTTTGAATTAGTCGTTTATAGAAGCTGGTATTGTGTGCCGTCAAAAGGTATTTTGTGGGTCTTTCTGATTTCTAGTTTCTGGGAATGATCCTATCTCACCTTTTCACGACATTCCCCTCCAAAATTCTCCAAACACCTTTAACATGGTTGTTGAGATTCCGCGGTGGTCAAATGCCAAGATGGAGATATGCAAAGAGGAGCTCTTGAATCCAATCAAACAAGACGTTAAGAAGGGGAAACTAAGATATGTGAACAATGTTTTCCCGCACAAGGGCTACATCTGGAACTATGGTGCCCTTCCACAGACCTACGAGGATCCTGCCTACGTCGATCCCAATACCGGGGCCAAGGGAGACAACGACCCCATCGACGTCTGTGAAATAGGAAACAAGATCATTCCAAGTGGCAGCATAATTCAAGTTAAGGTTCTTGGCATCCTTGCCATGATTGACGAAGGTATGAATCATGGAATTTGTATTTCTCTAGCGTATTTCGAGTAAAGACGAAATAGTTCACTATGTTGTTGTTGTGTAATGCTCTATACTGTCTTGCAGGTGAGACAGACTGGAAGGTAATCGCTATCAATACGGAGGACCCACTCGCGGAGAAGCTCAATGACATTAAAGATGTGGAGCACCACATGCCTGGTTTTTTGGATGTGAGTCAAACAATAAGTTCTCGGCCTCGTCTTTTCCCGAAATTTTCATGTACTTAGCTGCGATTTAGGCTACTAGAAACTGGTTCCGCAACTACAAAGTTCCAACTGGCAAGCCCAAGAATTCATTTGCCTTCGATGAGCAGTATAAGGACGAGGTGGGTTCTGCAACTCTATAGGCCCTTGTTCACTCTATTTCAGTGGTATGGTGCTTATGGTTCTTTTTGGATTAGGAATTTGCTCGCAAAATAATCGCCGAGACTCATGAGCAATGGAAGCATCTCGTGCTTCAGCGTTCTGAGTCATCGGGGCTCTTCAGGTATGTTTACACGTCTTATTAATACCCTTCGTCAATTTCGTGTTTTGTACATAGCCAAACTCCTCCGCTGAGGATGGATTTATGTTTGGCTGGTTTCCGGAGGTATCTTTTCAATCTTCAGCATAGGTATCTGGACTCGTTTTGGTGAAGTTGATTTGTAACAGTATGGGACTTCAAATATCGCCTTTTGATAGTGATCGTCATGCGTGCGTTACGTTCTAAAAGATGGTGCCATAGCTAACAAATCTTTTGCCCATCACTGACAGGGGAAGGCTTCTTCCTCCTAGATATGAATAGAGCAAACGCGTTGTCTATAGAGCCAACTTCTCCCTCGTCCTTGTAGGCAGAATGTAACCATCAGGGATAGTCCCTACTACATTTCACACGAGAAAGCCAAGACTGAGGTGGCTAAGCTGCCACCATTGAAACAAGGCAAGGAGGTTAATGATCCTGCAGGTAGGCATCGTATTTCAGTCGGTGAACAACCATAGCGACCACAATTCGTTGCACTCTTTTTTATTCCCTCTGTTTCAGTGGAAGAAATTCACTTCGTACCCGCTTGAAGAGGCGCACCACGAATACTGGCAGGCGGATAGCCGAAACAACTTCTGCTTTGTTAAAGTAAATAGTACAATGAAGCACTTTTCTTACACAAAGTGACTTCTTTTGATAGCGACAGGGGTTAAATCGGTTATTGCCGAGTCCAGAATCGTACCCAGTGTCAGTGACAACAATAACAACCATCGGCGAACTGCATGATGCAGGTTCATAGAGTGAAGGTTCTTTCTACACGGTTTTATAAGCTCTATTTGTGGTTGGCTTTCCGACGAAGAAGACAGGTCAGTCCGAAGAAGAATATTATTTACACTGCTCAAGAATCAGGAACATCACAGGCATTGAGCCCCAGAATTGAGGGAAACATGAAATTAAAATCAAAGCATTGGCGATGCCATTGAATGTTAGAATATCGAGGCGGTGATAGGAGTGGAGATGAGGTTGCCTATTCGTCCTCCTCGTCCCCGAACGGATTAGTTGGTTCCTGCGTCAGTTGATGCCACTGAACCGGAAAAGTCTTAAAAAGATGCAGTGTGGCTTAATCGTTGCATGCGAGCCTGAGAACAATAACCCCAAACCGGGGATATCAATGAAAAATATAATTTCAAACGAAAGCTCATTAAGCTTCCAGAGATTCTATTTTAGAACTTTTTTACGCCTTAAAATTGGGGCAACCACATACTTTACGTGGCCAAGTGTGAAAGCGAAAGCGTTTGTTTGTTGACTACACCAAATGTGGATGAATGCATTGAAAGCACTGGACACAATGCTAAATTGATACCACAGATAGGTCTGCGATGGAACACTTGAATACAGAAACCTTTTAACCTACGATTCGACTTACACCATGGCAAGGAGCTGTGCTCGCGCTGCCAAGGCTACCGGCCTCAATCGTTCTGCACCCGTATACAAGGGCACACTTGAAACGCGTACGCTATAAAATATTCAGGGGTAACTTGGACGCCACATTGGTGGAAGCGTTGACAAACTCACCCAAGGGAATTAATTGAATGGACGATATACCATTACGTTACAGAATGAAAGCACGCACTGTGAGAGGCTGAACTCGTAGAAACCTATACAGGAGAGGCCGTCACAGCAACCACTTAGCAAGATTTTCACCAACTGCTCACAAGGTTGACTGGATACCTCACATTAGGAGATGTGAAGGATGACCCTAATAAGCGAGTTAATGGCTTTTAACTCAAACGAATTCAGAGAGGGAACGAGTTATACACGTTTTATTGTTTTATTACAAAACTTGACAAATACGTCCCTATAATACAACTCAATTGAGATTACAACCTCAATTGGAGGGCTTCACACTGAATTAATTTCTTCGAACACCGTTGTGGAGAGAGAAGCAGAACAACCACAGGTAACACAGAGGACAACTATGCATAAGAATGTTTTAACAGTGTGAACCTCGATTCGTTTCCACTAACTTTGTAGCCATTCCTCACGTTTGTGATACATGTAACGCCTCCACAGGAAACATTAGCGCCATAGCAAAATATGTTGTCTGAATAGGTGTTCGGCTTTTCATAGAACTGGTTGCCGTTTCAAAACTTACCCAATGCTGTGACCTTCCGCTTGCTAACCCTAGTGTACACCAATAACAACTCGATTTAACGGTCATGACACGCAACAAGTAAACGAAGCCAACGAATGTCAGGCATCTGTGTCTAAAATATGTCACGATTTCAAAATTCGAGAAGACCACTAAATTGACGGTATGGATTCTGCTCACCCCACTAATCCTGCAGCCTTTCAGGTAGCCCATAATAAATTAAAAAGTCTTTAAAATGTGACTATAGTTCACTCACATTTGCCCACAAAATATCATTCGCTCGAGCATTGCGGTGCCACACTCGATACTGTTCAAGAGTACTTACACGAGCAGAGTGAGTGCTACCAACTTGGATTTCATCGTGCGCGTCAAGGAAGTGGGAGGGAAAGGCAGGCAGTGACCGGGTTGTGATAGCACCAAAGTTGCCATTTGCTTCACCACCACCCCAGCCAACAAGAGGCGGCGGAGCGGAGGGATCGAGGAGGTCGGTGCACTGTGGGCAGACAAACTGCCTATCCTCCGGTAAACGGCTTTTGTGGCGATCTCGGCAGCTCTCATAGCAGTCAACGTGGACGCCGTGACCACACCTGTGAGGGATGAAAGTACAGCGATTACTCGCTGTGGTTCAGTGGCAAACACCGGCAGAGGGACTGTTCACTTGCATGATGCACACAATATGCAATGTATACGTTATAGAGTAGGGTCTCGTTAAAATATCATGAAGCAAAGAGTGACATTACCATAATTTTACCTTGAGTGCGGCTACAGCTAATTAATTACCCCCGTATCTTGTTGGGGGAGGGGAGGGGGGAAGGGAGGTGTGCAACATTGTTTATTATCACACACTTGGATCAGGATGCATCGATCAGTAGGCGTGTCACATCCGTTCTCTGTTCGATTACTGCACCACTGATGCAATAAATAATCGATAGTAAACGGTGCCTTTGTAACTCAACCTCTACAGAGGTAGTTGAATTTCTTCAATGTAGCCACCTTGGATGTGGTAAGGAGACACAAATATAGCATTCCTGAATCGTAAGGAGAATGATGATAACGATGTTTCGTAGCATTAATTAAGGAGGACGTCCGGGTCACCTACAGATAAGCGCCACCGTGTTGTCACTACACCTGGTTACATTAAAAATATCAATGCATAATTCTGCAGGCTAGTCCAGTCTTACACTGTGGCAGTGACTACGTGCATGCAAGGGCTTATGATAATGAACGAATCCTCTCGTAAACAAAAGTGCAAAATCCGAATCCGCGGATATCGAACCTTATTTACTTTAGACTTCAGGCATAGTAAGCCGATCGCGTGCTCAGTTATACGACATTAAAATAGTTTGAACATTCTAAAGTCTATCAGCAGCGATTCCAACTGTGGTGGTTCCCAGAACCACACCACAATAGTTGCTCCAGTAAGCAGCAGGCGTGTGGAAGACTCGCCTAACTGTAGGCAACTAAAAATGATAAAATAGCAAAAAGGAAGAAAATGTGCAGGTCCGGGTGCTGAAAAATTTAGTGAAGAAAGTAATGATTCACAAAACGAGCCATGGGATCAGCATTACTAATAACATAGCCAAACTAAAAATGAGGTCCATTAAAATGCAACCGTAGTGGCAAAATGAGACCATTTAGGACAGCAAATGAAAAATAATAACCATCATCAATCGAGGTCGATGAACAAGAAGAAATAGGGTTCGCTGCTTAAGCTACCAAATCCGCGAACTACAGCTTAAATTTGCCAAAAATTAATCCAGTTTAGTTACCAAGACTTTTGAAAGGAACATGTTCGACCATAAAACCGACAAAATTTTTACCAAAACAAGAGTATTTCTGATCGAGTCGGCTGCCTTTCATTGAGTGTAGAGAATCCACCAGTGTGGAGACGACTGGTAACTAGGGAACGCAGTTGCCTGTACCTCCGAGCAAATGTAAGGCCACACAGGGCGCAGCTGTATCGTCGCAGCCCCAACCCACGTTTCAGAGCTCTTACAAGAAGATGCTCGAGTGCATTGATGTCATTCGCCATGAGGCGATGGCAATCCTGCATCAGACTCACTTCCTTCTGCCAAACGCCCAACAGTTGAAGCAGAAAACGATTTGTTGCTGAGCTGAAAGAAGCCGCTGTGGCATCAGAGAGCTGTGAAAACAACAAATCTTTACTCAAGAGATCATGCTATGGGATTAGAGCGTCACACAATTATTTCCTACCTGGAGGACGCGATTGATGAGAGCGGGAATAGGGACGTAGGGACTGGCGGATTCCAACATTTTATGGAAGATACTATTTAGTTCTAAAGACGAAAAAAAGTAACCAAAGGTGTGACTAACCTGATGTTAGCTGTTCTGGTAGTTGTTGTTTTCGAAGAGCCGAGAGGACATCGATAATAACATACCAGGACGGCTAAAAGGAAAAATTCACAACTACGTCCCCTGAGAGAGATGAAGAAACACCCATTTACTAAAAGTCACCTCGTTGACGGAAGAACGTTTGCTGGAGCAGTGACGGGCAGTGAAAGCGAACCAGGCGTCGGCGCATGAATACACCTGTTTGCAGCCCTCGGCCCAGCCACTATTCGTCGACGTGGGGGCAGTGCTGCAGCAATCAACAAGACGGTTCCAATAAGTAAGAAAGTCCTTTAGACGTGGGAAAGAAGAAGACGAGAGATAGGCAGGTGATGAAATTGTTAGGCAAGCAGATAGTGAAGGTGTTAGCGGCAAACCTTTTTTAGGAGGTCGGTCGCTTTTTCCCTGTCTCCAATCTTCTCGTATATACAAGCAAGCTCCTGGAGGTAATTTTCCTCGTCCAAGAACTAAAATTAAAGAAAAATAAACCGTTAGGTAAATAAGCGATTTCCCAAGCTACGAGTAGAATCTGGATGCGCGAAATCAAAATTGGTATGCTAGTTTCTCAGGCGGTTATTGATGCACACAAAGTAGCCGTTTAGCCTTGGAAAGCTTAGAAGCACTAAACTATGCTTCACAAGCACAGCACTTGATAACACCTGCAAGGCTCTCATCAATGAAAGCAGTTATCAAGATTGGAACAAATTGAAACCAGCACGAACCATTCGGTACCGTGAAAACCAAGGGTTTACTCAACATAGTGACAAAAAACATTTAATTCGCGCGATCCATTGTTCAGAGACAGTCACAATATGCTCGAGACATTTTGCCATTTGCAAAATTAATTTTTTACAGGAAGTGGAATCAAATATGATACAATAAAAAAAGCCAATCGTCCCTCTTAGAATGCGATTGATTCAACCGTGCAATGTTACCTAAAAACGGTCAGCGACCCCAGAAGACGTTATTGATCCAATTTTCCAGAAGTTCCCATTTTCATGGATAGTTCTCAAAGATTCTACAATATCGTACCCTCGCTCAGTCCCTCCCGATTGGTTGATATCACATACAGATCTAAATCATCTGTACCAATCTTAAATATAGTGCCAAGGCAAACCAAATACTAGGGATAATTGAGTAGAACTTTCGAGTATCGTCGATACGCTCCGCCAGCCAGCTGGGTAGTGGAGTGCAGGGACACGCCTTACACTCTTGATTATTCATACGCTTCGGCAAGTAAGGACATCTATATCTGTCCAAACCTAATCTCAAGCTCATAAACACCAGTTTACAGCGACGGTTGTTATCCGTACCTATTACCCTTGATTGACTCTCGATAAGTGCTACACACGGTCAAACGACGGTGACCAATAGTTTGTTCGCCTGAAACAAGGCAACAGTAATGACTATGATATTTTTACCGAACTTCAAATACATCACCAGATGGGGCACGGAGAGGACTCACCTCAAGGAGAACAGAGGCTCGGTACTCCTCGTTGAGAGTAAGGAACTCGCGGACCCTCTCGCGTTGGTTACTGGCAAGGAGGAGCCGCACGTAGAGCTCGGCCACCAAGGGATCTGGCTTCGCCAATAATTCATCTAGTGCCAGACGGAGATTTACATTTCCCGCCAATGTGGCGATCGCATTTTCTCGCTCCAGCTCCGGCATTTCAGAATGTCTGTCAGTCATGAGAGACCCGAATAAAAAAGGGTAATTCATTAGAAAAATGGATAACCAAATCCCAATGACGGAAAGGAGGCGGTGGATTTACTGCCTTGAAAAGGTAACATGACTCGAACCTGTATTCTATCGAATCTGACCCAAGAATCGGCCTTGATTGTAAGCTGTGTACTTAGGCTTGAAGAGCGGAAAAAAGGCAACAGCTTAACTAATCGGCCCAATAAATAGGCTCCAACCAAAAGGCGACGCATAACTCACAATTTTCCCAGCGTCGGTGAAGACCAGGTGTATGGATGTCACAAAAGCATGATCGCACATTAATCGAGCAAACTGAATAATACTTAGTGCTAGTGACAGGCAGCTTCAACATACCAACAATATCAATAAAATGCCTTTAACTGAGCTGCCTCAATTCAAAATAAACAATAGTAGGGAAAACAAACACGAAATGAGGCTACTCAAAGCCAGCGCATTCAGTCAAAGCGTGGAAGAACCACAGCTACTTAAAATCCATCAACTAAAATGGGTGACAGTCTCATCAGCTGTTTCTAAACTAAAGACAACCCACAAATCGGTGCCTCGTTTCAAATGAAAAGTTCTACCGACGTGCCAAAGTCAAAATTTCACTTAGAAAAATCAAGCAAAGAATAAAGCAGCATCGAAAGCACTGAGGATTGACACAATAGATTAAATGAGCGTAGCTAAGATCTTATTGAAGTCTAAACAATCCCATTCAAACAGTGGATAAAAGAGATGAAGACTAAATTGATAAACTTTCAAGTACATTGTCTGCCATCCATTACTAGCAAGTAGGGATGAATTCCAATTGTTTAGCTAACTGTTTAAACATTAAAGATTGACAAACCTAAGCAAACCCATTTATTGGCAAGTTAGTCACACCACTTAGTTCTTCGTAATCACCAGGAAGAGAAGGGCTTCCTTAACGTGATCCATCTACGTTTGAGCGGCTCATTGCAAGGATAAGATACTTTCTCCGAAACGTTCACTTTGCTGCAAAATGTTTTCCCAAATGCTATGAAACAAATGCTAAAAAACCTTTCGCCGTTTTGAAATCAAGAATAAAAGTGTAAGAGACGAGTTCAAACGCGATTTTGTGAAAAGAAAATTGGAAGCAAGAGGAAAGTAGTGCCGATAACAATAATGAATTTAAACAGCCGCATGCAATTGACAAGTGCCCACAAGTTACTCAAAGTCAATGCACCAAACTCGACCGAAAACCGCACACTTATTGTCAAATGATGGATTAAACTAGCATAAGGCGAAATCCTCCAAAATTAGGGTGGCAATCTCCCTGATGATATTATAAATCATTTAAACTCACATTAGCTCGTAGAATGGTTCAAGAATGAGAATGGCAGCAGGGTGATGAGGTCCTTCGACAGCTAAAGGTACATCCTCATCGAAGGGTAGTTGAGAAGTTTGGGAGGAAGCGGAACGAAAGAGTAGATTATGAGGAAGAGGTTCGTCACTCATGAAAATGATGTCCAATGCGCACAGAATGCGCCGCATTGAGGGACCAATTGCCTGCATCAGGAGGATCAGGCAACGTAGCGGATCCAAATGGGCGTAGGGCTGCAAGACGCGAGAGGGACAGATATAGTGACCGACTCAGTTGACATAATCAAATGAAAATGCTAACTCATGATAGTCGATGCCGATCAGTAGACAAATTTCCGCTTTAAAAATGATTTATTCAATGACATTTGTCAATCACCACAGTTGACTGGATTATGCAGGGATAAAACTCGGGAAAAGGACAATGTTAAACTGAAGCAGCACAGAGCTATTAATAGTGGCGTAAATTTAATGAGCACTGCTGGCCAAGTAAACAAATCGAGATAGAAGACCAAAGCCTTCGTAGTTGCGTCCGACAACTCTTAACCAATCGCAATGCTTTCTAAGTTGCACAACTGATTTGTTGCTTCTGGAAATTTGGATAAAACGAAAATTTTACACATCCGAAGTAGCATATCACTAGCAGCCCAAATAGCACAGGAGAAAAGGTTATCTTTGTTGCTCACGAGAGTAGGCAGGCAGATATAGTGGAACGGAAATTCATCAAGAGTAAGGCTTATCTCAAGCTGAGTCAATATTTCAAGTTGCCTGTTCTTATCATAAGTAGCAATAAGTTTGAAGATTCATGAAAAGCAAAACTAGCATTCACCTTAAGCAGCACATTAATAGGAGCAAGACCTATCTTAGTAACGTGTTGCAACAATCCGAAACATCCCTGTCTAAACTGGAAGAGGATGATAGACTCAAAGCAACAAGAAATGCAACGTTTCACAATTATTATTGTGATTATTATCATTAACTCAACACGACTAGACAGAGTTCACATACGAAGAGGTAATGGATACCCTCTTTTTAATAGGTAGTCTTGACAACCAAGCAAATAGTATGAGAAAGAAACAAAGTTACCACCGCCTCATAGGGAACAGGTCATATATATGAACAGTAAAAGCAAAAAAATCTGTACCTGAATCCGTTCATTAGAGACATTGAATATGGGAACGAGCCGCATGCTTGCACCGTTTGGTTAAGTTCAGTAGACATTGTAAGTAGATAAATCAAAACGTAAAAATGATATCTCAGCCATTTTTTACAAAAAGAAATTTGCATTTGCTTATCAATTTGAAGTAGCGTTGCACTGAAAGTCAAAACCACTGGATAGAAAAAATTATCGTCTTAGTAATATAAACAATTTCATTACACTTGAAATTCATTTATAATTGTTACTGATTGCGACAAGTCGGTAGGCGGTTTTTAATGTAATGAGAATTGAAACGGCACTGGAGGAGAAATTCAAGATCTGAGAGGGCATTAGATTCTAGGAAAAAAGTGAAACGGAACTTCGGAGGGCAATACCAGAGAAACCAGGTAGGACACATCAAATGTTTTGAACAATTGAAAAAAATTTAAAAAAGGATCAAGAGAAAAAATCCAGACCCGTAGGAGTCCAACAAGATCATTTTCAACACGCATCTGTTGAAAGGAAATTTTTAACAAATCATAACAGTTCACAACGGCATAACCTTACCGATGAACCACCGCGAGTTTCAATAGAAGCGCGACTTCACAGCTTTACAAATACATGAACAATGGGGAGAAATCCGTGCCAGCAACCTCAAATTTTTAAGCGGAAGAAAGGTCGAGGAACACCAACAAGGTTTCGGCACGCAGAGAAAACCTACTTATTGCCCCCAAAAAGAGCATTTTGGCCACGCATTTAATTCCGGACTTTTTAGCCCTTTGCGATTCAGCAAAAAGCTTCTTTACCTTACCTCCACAAATTTGAGGAACCGGTTGACTAGTGGCGCAAAATTATTCTCAGTCTCCGGCGGTGAGGCGAGATAGTCACTGAGAAAGACGAAGATCCGAGAAACAAGAGCTTGAAGTTGCACGGTGTCGTGCATCGGTTGAATGGAGATTACACGTTGGAGGCTGGTGAGGAGACAGGAGAACACCGCCTCTACCTTGCCCTGGCTACGGTAGACCCGCTCGCAGAAATCACTCCTATGTGTAGGATAAATAGTTGGTTTGTTTATTTAAGGCAGATACCGCTATTGACAATTAAATAGAGAAAAAGGAGAACTTTAGTACAATGATATCTACGTTCCTTATTGACATAGCCATGTTCACAGTCTTCCACAATCCGGAAGCTTGCTCACACAACTTATGCTGATAATTGCATGGCCCTCCACACATGACCAATAAAGATACCTCTGAGCGCTTTTGCCTTAGAAGCATTAGCCGATCAAATCGACTAGAAAGACAATCATAAAGTTACAGAGACAAAGCATCGTCTTTGGATGACTGAGGCTGTATGAATCCACGACCAGTGAGCCATCGAGACTTCGTCGATTTTGGCAATTGATGCAACCCCGAGCGCTACATACTGATAAGAAAGCACGCTTCGAACCCAAAGAACTGCAAGCGTTCACAAATGAAATGTCTGCGCCATTTTAAGAAAACACGGAATTGTCAGTAGTGAATGAATAAATGAATGAATGATGAGCTTGCTCCGCAGAACGAAGTACAGCTCTTAGCAAAAAAATGTCGACAGATCGCCACAATATTATCAGAACTACCTGTGTATTTAAGTACCATCCCTTTGTGATAGAAAATAGGATGCGCTGAGGGCAGTAATTAAAACAAAGCAATGTAGCAAAAATGAGCTCAAAAGCCCATTCATAACCAAATAGCTAAGAAACGCTGAGAATAACCAAGAGGCTACAATTGCAACCACGGTCGCATGGACGTATACGCTGTTATGACGCGCATTCACATACAAGCCAACGTTTTCTGCCATCTCGAGTAAGTCCTGTGAGGCGTCAAGACGTCCTGAAAACAGAAGCCGATAGAGAACGTCGGAGAGCTCCGTTAGAGGCAGATTGGTCACTTTAGAAAAATCTGTACGCTTGTAGAGATATTCCAGCATCTTAAAAATAGATGAAGACCAAGTGTAAAACAGCCCTACTAGTGTTTTCGAACGAAGTGAATTAACATCCCTACCCTAAATATCTTCTGGTTTTCAAAAGCGAGAGAGGCATTTTCCGGAAGAAGAATCTGTTCCCCGATGAAGCACAGTAGGCGTGTTATGTCAGCAGGATCAAGTGGAAAAAAAACTTCTCCAGCCTCGTCCAGAGCGCATGTCACAAGGGCATTGAACAGACGCTGCCTACGCTGGCAACTAAACAAGCATGTTTTAATGATAATGGAACCGACAAACCCTTGATCAAGGGAGAGCTGTTGTATGGAAAAAAAGGTGCTTTCGCGTAGAACCAGTGTGAGCATATTTAGGAGATCTATAGTGCCACCAAAATGCAAGAGGGCACGAAGACGAGGTATGGCACAAGTTGCTGAGGTAGTATGCTGTGAGAAGAGGTATTTTTGTTGATGTTCTGGTGAGGAAATGTTTGTGGAGAGGAGTAGATTGAATATCTGAAAAAGAAGTGAAATTTTAAGTGGAGATTAATAGATAGCGCGATAGTAAGAAAATGAGGACATACGCACCTTGTTGGGGACATCTGCGCAAAATTTTGGGTCGAGAGGTATGCCAAAGACTTCTTCGCCAGCAAAACAGGAACGGAGGAAGAGGAGGATGGTATTGACAGCTTCACTGATGTCGAGATTATCCAAAGACTGGTACGAAGCTGTAAGTAGGCATAATAATTTGGTTCGTGTGCTGTCCTGGACTTGAGGGAATCACAGAACCACCTGGAGGTTCCTTTGCTACCCAAATTAGGCTCAGCAGGTTTTAATCAGCACAGTAACCTTACTACCGCGAAATGGACGACCATAAGCTTTCGACAAGGCAGAATATTTGAAAGAACTTTATTAAAACTCTACCCGGTCTTCGCAAAATTAAGAATATAGCACCAAGTTGCTTGTAAGTACGCTGGGTTGCATGAAAAATTGTACAACACTAGGAGAGAATACTCCGTCCGATCGGCCAAATGCGAGGATTTGAGCCGAAAAAGACGAAAGAACGCAATTCTTAGTTCCTTTGTTTCGTTTCTCAGAGTGTGTAGGTGTGCGATTAACAAAATCGAAAGCGACTGTAAAGAACAAATTGCTTTTGTCTGGGTGCAAAAGTGAGGAGAGAATAGCAATTAATAAAAAACTGAGATACACTTCACAGCGCACTTGTCAGACAATGGATATGTAAGTGTAATGGCTACTCTTTATCTTCGGCTGCCAAATGCATCGAGGTGGAATTGAAATAAAGTAACCGAGCATTGCACACTAGCTTCTAGGATGGGCTTCGACATTAGCATGACGACGGATTTCGTCCGCTTGCTGAGTTAAAAATGGCTTGTCGCATGTCTACCGCATACAACAATGGTGAAAGCAAACTCCAGTTTCAAGAAAATTATTTTACCTACACATAAAAGTGAAATAAATTAAGCAAAAACAGTAGATCTGCTATGTTCCAGAATCGGCGTAATACAGCGTAAATATTTACAAAGCTGAAAAGACCCAAAATCAATCAGGATACAGAGCACTGCCTTTTTCTGATTTCAACAGTTAACTGAAAATGGTAACCACTGCAGAATATAGCTTCATTCAATAGCATACAGGACATTGAAAGTAAAAGATCGCTTCAGGACGTTCACGCAAACAGAAAAACCAATCAAACAACTCACCAACAGAATTAGTAGAAAAAGACGATAAAGTATCCAGAGAGGGTTTTCGTTTGACAAGTGATTGCGCCTTCTTAATTAACAGATCCGTCAGCCATCGGAAAGCCGCCTCGTGGTCTTTCAGCACATATGTATAAACGTACATAAAGCCCTGGTAGAGACCATTGGAGAGGCAAAATTTGAGAACCTGGGAAACAAACTTTCCAGTAAACTAGGTTTTGATGAAATGTGAGTTACAATATTATTTCGTGGAAAGTTCTAGGCTAACCCAATGTAGCAAATTAAAACTTGCTAAGCCACGATAAGGTGTCCATCTTACAAAGAACGGTTGTAGGCACACAACTTTTCCCGTATTTCTGACCAATTTGCCTTGGTAGCATTAGTTTGTAATACCTTTGCGTACGAAAATGTAAACATTTGAAACTAGCGTTGATCAGGACTTCGATGAAACCCCTACTGATTGATCACGATCTTGCTATAAAAGATGCGCGACACCGATCATCGAAATCTGAGATTACAACAGACTTCCTGTAAAAGAAATAGTCAGAAGTATAGAGCGAATGAGACCCCAACAAATGCTTTGCTACCTGGTAGGGCGGTGCAAGCGTCAACGACAAGGGATTTTATAAAAATTTATAGCAAACCACTTTAGGTTTATGGTGACTGGCCAAGAGGCGCCAATTTCGCCAGACTAACATTTTTAGAAAAAATAAAAAGTCAAGATAAACATAGTATCCTCTTCAATGGCAGGATCCATAGATCGAGCGACTTTGTCAAACAGTCAGGAGGCGAGAGCCCAAGCACCTCTGAATTAGCAAAGGATATGCATCAGAAAACTCACGAGGGCTTATGCTTGCAAAGTTAAGAAATTTGATTCAAAATACTACATAATGCAACCCTAACTGACTTAAAATGAGTCATGATACGTTTCTATTACTTAAAGGCTCAGAAATTATACTATTTTCCCTTGATTATAATGTAGCCAAATTTCTCCCGGCTGCCGCAAAGGTGATATCAAGAACTAAAAATAACCTAGCCTATTGTTATTTACCCAAAATTTTTACTTTACACAGGTGACGTTATGAATATTTAACTACAGCTCACACCATCATCTATTCACCAAAGTGAATCTTAAGATAACTTCGGAAAATAAAAGCAACCAGGCTTATTAATGGAGCAGTTATCTTGGACTGAACAAACTTGCACCAAGGAGAAGATCAAAGGCAGTTGGAATCAGATGATCTTGCAAGTCACCAACGGTTAACATCGCGATCCTGGCTCCAGACCCGTATAACTAATACAGAGAAATGTTGTTGACTTACAAAGATCAATTCTAAGGCACTTAGGGGGACTATAAATAGTCTAGTTCCCGACTTTTTTTCAATACAATAAAATACGGAGCTTAGCTACCGCACATTAGCAAAATAAGACATTGCTAGGAATGAGAGAATGGCTTAAGGTTGGAATAAGCATCTAAGAGTACAGCAAAGAGTGATATAAGAGATGTTTACTTATAAAAATGGAACAGAATTTATCTTGCCATTCATTTGAAGATCATTAGGGGGCACATTGAATTACCCTTAAAGAAATACACAATAGACCTTTACAATTGTCTTAGAAGAACGACTAGATGATTACCCTTAGGGCTAAAAGAATTTCCCTAATATTAATTTGATCCAATCACTTCAGAAATCTAAACGGACAGACTGCATTGCAAAACGAGAAAATGTTGTGATTTCGACAGCTCAATTAATTACTATGCGTACTGCTACATGCAAAGATATAACGGACGCTTCGGCAACCAAATTGAATAGCATACCTTACTGCATGCAGTGTCGAACATAAAAGCTGTGCTATTCTGAAATTCAGTAGGACACCGTATTGCCAATCATTTCTTTACTGGTGTAAAGCATTCTTAATCTAATCTAACAAAAAAAGCTTGAAACGACTTCGGGGACTACAAATTGCCAGAACTTTGGTTTCCGAAGCAAAATATCAAACGATGTAATATCATCGACTGAACAAATAAATTCAATCGATACTATAGTTTGGGGCGGCCGAATTCACCTTGTCAATATTGAGACTGGTCGGAGAGAAACGCACGAGGCATGACTCAGCAAGTGAACGACCATTTTTCACTCGCATGTGCAGCCGCTGTTGATGATTTGATGCCTCTCGCTCCGACAGGCTCCGCGAAGCCATGCTGGCAGGGGAGACGTTGGATGGAGTGATGTTCGGCCCACAGACACACCAGGTCAGCAACTCCATGCTAATGTCGGGAGAAAGGTGTCGAAGACAACAATCATCAATATCATTGTCAGGTACCTCATAGACAGGTCGAACTTGGAGAAGACGGGTACAAATGCATCGCAGAAGCAGTGGGAACGTCAGCGCGTCTCGTCGGTACACAGGGATCACGGCAGTGTTGAGAAACTCCCTATATAAAGAAACAGTTGGATCAGCTTGATTAGAAGCTGAAGATGCACATTTAACATCAAGCTCACATTAGATCTGCCATAACGCAAATCTCAACAAGAGTGGCGACGATTGGAGGCGTGGGACGGCATTTGGCCTGAGAGAGGGGCATGTGGGATAAAACTTGGAGAAGAGATTCTCGCAAATCAGGAGGCGGAGGACCCTCTTGTAACACCTGCCGGCAACTCGTCAGAGCCTCTTCAATACGTCCAGCTCCAAAGAGGCCGATTGCCCGCTAGGATAGAAAGAGATCGTGAAGAAAGAATGGGAGAACAAAGCCAAACACACCTCCTTCCACGGCTTAAGAACAAGCATTGAAATCCCGCTTTTGCCCAACACCAGCAGCTTTCCACCCGCTGAGGCGATTGAGTTGGCACAGGCACGTTCGCTGGCACAGGTCTAAAAGGAGATTAGGATACGACTGGCGTTTTCTACATCCATAATCCAATGAGAACTAATACAGGAATATATAGCATGGTTCTGATTGCAACAATCGAATGTCTGGTCTCCCACTCATTCTAGAGCACAGTATGATAGAAAGATATTTACCTCGGACACGCCTTTAATTACGCGCGTCCATTCAGCATCGGCATCTGCTAATCTCTCAGATTCTCTATGCAATAACAGTAAGCATACCTTCAAATTAGTGTCTGATTACGCTTTCAGAGATCGAGCGCTATCATTGGTGGAAGCAGTAGGTGAGTCTAAAACATTCGTGAAACTCCCTATTTTCTTGGCTACATAACACGCCTATCTTTCAGAGAGAAGGTACCTATTGTGAATGATTGAATATACGTACAACAGAGCACCAATTCACAATAATAGCTTTTAACAATTAGGATTCTTCTTGTCTGCACCACTAGACCTGCATGCTACGTAGCGTCTCCAATAATGATTCAAGTGTCAAAATAGACATCGACATCGTAAAGTCCACAAAGTAACTTGCCAAAGCCTCACTGACAGTGCCTCCGATGGCAAGAGCCTTCAAAGCGCTCGAATTGTAGCAGATCTCAACGGTCGTGAGATTGAAAGACTCCACTTCCTGTTCGGTCGATACGTCATACAAGCGCAATATCTCCTCGGAGTCCAGGATGGCGAGATGATCCAAGGTAAAGAACTGGAGATTAAAAAAGGACATAAATCCGATTAGTTGGTTACAAGCACGCAATTTGGAATAGAGGAAACGCCTTGGTTTTCCATCCAAAATATGCGGATTGTAAATAACAAAATACACTATTGTCGAATCACATTTCGCCCCCTTTAGGAAAAAATAGGACGTATCAACGACCTTTATCAGTGATAAGAAATCAAACGAGAAAAATATTTCCTGAATGATTGAAGAAGTCGGCGATGGAGCTCGCAGGTAACTATGGTACTCCATCAGTTGTCTCATTCCATTGAGATAGTCCTTCCAATGGTCAACAGCTTATTCATGTATAATTAAAACCCATAGCAGATGATTTAAATTGCGCACTGTCAATATTACTCAAATGTATCACCTAAAAAGAAATAAGAGAGCTACTGGAATTTCCTATGATCTGTCGAGACATCGTCAAAATGGATGCAGCTACATGAAGAGAAGAATCTTGGACTTGTGTAAAGAGGGGCCACTGCATTGGTACATGGGCGGTCCTTGTTGGCGACGAAAGGTAAGTATTTTAACTGTTGAAATGATAAAACTAGAGGAACTGCCAATGAAATCGTTTACCTAGCGATCAAAACAGCAATGAGGTTACCTCTACCAAGGATTATGGCCGCAGAAATTGATTAAAAATTCAATAGCCTACTTATGTGTGTAGGTAGAGAGCACGACTGAAATCATACAGACTCAAAATTTGACCACCGGCTAAGGCGTCGAGGATCTTTTCGCTTCACAATGAATACTGTGAAGCCTAGAAGTATTTAGCAATGGTGACAGGTTGGAGAATAGAGCAAGTTTCGTGGGAATGTCAAAACAAGTTAGCGAATCACAACCTATTTATGATGATGGATAGAATTTGATTGTGGATATTAGAATTGAGAAATTGTACTAAATTTTTATTATGCATCTGAAGATTCATATCTGCCAGCAGAATAGAATTACAAGAACCTATTAAAAATAGTACATGAGCTGTCAATGGGCCGTTTAAGTTTTCAATAGTCTACTTAGGAAATACCTTAATTAGAGAACAGTTTATTTACGAAGAAGGGCTGTTAGCGTAGTACGATTTTACATTCTTCATGATATCGGTTAGTGACATCAAAAAAGCATGCAATCTTTTTAGTGAATTGGGATTACAAAGACTAAAATGAAACAGTATATAGGTCCCCCGTAGGAAGGAACCATGTTTGATGGGTTCTGGTGGCCAATCGGCTCTCATGCAGATTCAGAATCCGTTACTCAATAACTTTGATGGCGCATACATGGAGGGTGACAATGCGTCGGTCTAGAGAGATCGTTCGAAGGAGTTGGAATTGGTGAACGAACTGCCGCCCGCTGAGGCTGAAGACGCAAGCGCTTGAAGGGACCTCAGCATGAAGACCGAGTGGGCGTGTAGAAATGCGAGCAATGTGGATCGTAGAGGCGCGAGCGAAGCCCAAAAAAGCGACGCTCTCGTCTAAATTAGATTCTGTTGCATCCGGAATGCACCATGACCACGCCAGCAGGGGTAGACAGGAGGGCGGACCCTGAATACACGAGATGAGGAAAGGGTGATGAGTTCAGTAGGTAGAGAAGCCAGCCGATGAGGCAGCACCAGTTTTAATTACGTCTGAGCAAGACGATTCTATTATAGCTAGCTCCATCTGATGGACCAAGCCTCCCAAGACTTCTAGACGAACCATTACCAAGAGGTGGCTTCATTGATGAGTAGGACATAGATATCTATCGCTGAAATTAAGCGGTTTCTATCCTAAATGGGAAATTGCAGTGGGAGGTTAGCATTGCAAAACCGACTTGTAACAATCGTGACCTTTCCGTAGTTCTGATAGTCAATTTACCTTTCACCCACGCGCTTTATGGAGACGCCATTATAGGCCATTATAATGGCAAAAATATAGAAGCTTCAGTGCCATCTCATCAGGCCTATCAACGACATCACGGTAACGCCTCTTTAGCATAATAAAAGTGGATACTGAGGAAGCTGAGGTTGAGATAAATGGGAGTATGTTTACAAAGACACATAAGCGTTAGGAGTAACACTTCAGTTATATACAAATCTTTGAACTACGAAATTAATGCCACACAACGACACTAATGGTTCCAAAAATGTCGAAGCTCGGAGATGGCGCAAATAGCTGCCTGTGAAATCACAAATTATAGTATTTTATTACCAACGTCAGCATACTCTGTAGAAGTTATGGTCCTAACCAAAAAAGAACAAGTCCACATATTTACAACGAGTAAAGTAACAAAGGAACCGGAGCCTAGAATGTAGGGATTATACCTGCTGATATAGCCACAAACAACCAATAATGGACGAACGTCATCCAAGGGAATAAAGTAAGCTCTAAGGTTGAACTTAGTTAATGAATAATAAAAGCAAAATTAAGATTCCTAGTCCTAGTAAGTAAAATATACCACTCGTAATGCCTGTTTTTAAACTATAAAAAGCATCTCACCTTGAGATGTTGCCAAAAGATGACACGGAACTTGGGTTTCAGTACAATGACAATGACCTTGGTAAAGGAGGCCATGGCCACCATGGCAGAACCGAGAAGAGCACGGAAAACAGGCTGACGTTGATAGTTAAGCAGCAGACCGCTCGTATGAGTAGGACGCAGGGGAGAAATTGCACAAATCTCTCCATGACTGGAGGGAAACAGACACACTGATATTTACGACCGCTAAACATTACTCGCTTCCTGGGACAAAGTTATGTTTAACTGCGCAAACCCTTCCGACTTCGCAGTTTCGGTCACCATCTTGATGTCATGGTTTTTAGTACACGCTTTTCAATCAATATTCCACCAACTCATCCTAGCACTCGTTCAGTCAATTTTCGAACTTTCGTGTCCCATAACTTTTCAATGGAAACGCAGTCACTCCATTGTAAATCAAGTATTCGTATCAATTTCGCGTTCTTCAAGGAGATCAAAGGATGAAAATACTGACAAATGCATACTTTTCTGGCAAGCTAAATGCGGCTAGGTGTCTGATGTGGTATGAAATTCTCCTGAATGCGGATTAGTTCAATCTGACCTTAAAGTCCTTCCAGAAAATCACGATCTGGGAAGATCATTTCCTCCAATAATGAAAATAAATCAGATCGATGACTCGAAGAGGAGGATAATGGCTAGTGTAAACCTATAACATTTCCATGGCCACTAAGTAAGCGCACCAGAAACTATTGAAAAAACTCTGCAAGGGTTATAGATTTAATTACCGAACCATGTCACTCCTGAGCCTAAAAAAACGAAAGTTGAATGAAGTGGCCAAGTTTCACATGTAACAAAATAACCCTAAAAATGTCAAGCACTGCACTCAAGCAAAAGTTAGGAGATCCAAGCAGTTATGTCCTTGTGGTTCAACGAAAAATTGTACAATACAAAGGCTATCTCTCAAGCCCACGCAAAGAGACATCACTTCCTTGAGAACAAATAAAATGACGCGCAGTGCGGAGCTGAAGAGCGCACGTTAATCCGCCTTTCCGCCACTTAATTACAAGAAATAAAATCTTTCAAATTTTGCATACGAAAACCCAGCAGTTGCTCGGAGATCGAAGGCAAAATGGCGTTAATTAGTAAAATAACAATGCCTGTCTAATTATTCATGCAAATCTCCCGCTAAAAAGAGTGAAGTAGCCACCAGATAACTTTACTGATAAGTACAAACAGGAACCAATATATTTCCGGCCCCGACTGCACAAACCTTAAAAAATCAGTATATATAGATCCCAGTTAGTAGGATAGGGATGACAGTTAAGGGAATTTGAAGTAAACGACTCACCTGCCTGAAAAAAAGCATGCTGAAAGAGTGCTACGACCCAGAATGCCTCGCCTAAACCGGATAAGGAACAGGTAAGCGGCTTCGTAAGCTTTTTCAAACAAAATCGAATCCAACCACAAAACACCTAAAGTCCAGCTCGTAGGCAGAGCCGCTGCTATCCACTGAAACCGCCACAGTTGGCAGTGACGTGAAGGCGCAGAAGATCACAGATTGCCCGCCCGCATGAGCGTCATCGATGACACGCAGAGAAATAGCAGTCCACTGATTCTTCGTTCTAGCTTCTCCAGTCTCCGACTGAGATTGTTCCCCTTCCTTATCGTCATTCTCGATGTCTTCGCAATTGTTGGTGCCGTCGCCTATGGGCAATTGCCACATCGCAATGCGGCCGCTGGCGAAACCGCTAAGTAGACGACTGCTCGAGAGGTTCTGGCTTAATGAAGTGATTGAACCCTGGCCTGAACCCACCCCAGCGGTGCTTGTGTCGATACAGAGTCGCAGCTTCTGACGACGATCTTTCGAAAGCAACGAGGCAGGGGCTTTTCAACTCTCAAAATTAAAGGTAGATTTACAGACACCGATACAATCACTTCGCCAGCCTTTTTACTACTTCTAAGTAAATGCCAGTATTAGCACCAATAAAAGCAATAACAACAAGAGTTAAGAGGAATAAAATTACAAAGCAAAGAGGATATATCTAATTTAAAACTAGACTAAGCTGGTAATGATGTCCAAACAGTCCAATGAGAGTGGTCAAATAACTCACAATCACTTTAAAAGCTTAGATCAAGAGAAAAGGTGATTAAAGGAAACCAAAATAAATGCCAATGCAATGACAATAGCAAAAAGGTTTGTGCTTCTAGCCCCACATTATGGAAAACTCTTGACCTCTCTAACCACTGGCAAAGTTGGACGTAGTAGATATGGTCATGGAGGACAAATGCTACAATATTCTATGAATAAATTTAAGTTAGGCTAGCACAAGACAAAGTCATAAAATTTTTGTCATTAAGGTAGTTCAGGATAAGCCCAGGTGAAAGACGCAAAAGAAATAACAGTGCAAACAGAAGTCCGCTGACACAACTAGCTTGGGATCAAAAAATAACGACCACGTGAACAGTGAAGAAACAAATACGCTATATTTCATTAGTACTAATTGAACTAGCCAAGTACGTTATTAAAAACCCAATAACATGAACCACACGAGCAAATGCGAATAGATTTCGTCAGAATAACGCTGAATCACAACGCAAACAAATTGCTTCGAGCGGTTAGTTAGAAATACTTATGCTTTAATTTTATCGAATTTCAGCATTGGTCCTACACTTCTACAGATTAATTACCATCGCCAAATGCATATATTACCACTTGGAGCAAAAAAGTTAAGTTAAGTGGAAGAGGAATCGCACGGCACTAAGCATCCAGATAATTGAGAGGGTAGATGCTGACAAAGGTTACTGGAGCAGACCAATGTAATAGGTCATCGAAGATGTATTAAGAACGTCTATGATCAAAGGAATCCCTTTGAATGCATCACAAATACACATAGATGTTTTCAAAACAAAATATGCCAACGGGAGCCCAAACAATCAAATTGGGCCGATTTAATAACAGAAGCCACCATCGTCGCATAATTATGATGACCCTTACCCTAATCGGTACTAATCTCCTTCAATGAGACGAAAAAACATTCAATAGCGTTAAAGAGAAACGCATCGTCCATAACGCAGCGTTATTGAAAGACTCATACCTTACAAGGTGGTAGGTTTAAAAAAATCTAATTTATGGGCATCCATACATAAAATCACCCACAACCGCAACAGATCATCAATAACTGACGGGAGGAGTGGATATAGTTGGTTGTGGAGAAAAAAAACTTCTAGAAAGTCAAGGAAATATATGAGTGAGAATACAGGTCAGACATAAAGGCAGGTAATTAAGCCCAAATTATCAAATAATACCTGACAAGAACGTAGGTGGGTCATTTATTACTAGCATCTCTCAACGTTATCTGCAATTAACTCTGCTAAATTAAAAAATGATTCCTGATAAATCATCTGCATTAAAATGAGAAACAACAACAGGCACTGACTCACCAAAAACAAAGATGAAACCGTTGTTCGTCCCGACCACGACAAAATTCTGCAACGACTAGAAGTAAAAAGAACAGGCAGAGCCAATTGAGAGTAAGAGATAAGAAGAGACAGAGCTAGAATCCATCGCACAGTATGCTCAATAGTGGAAGCGCACGTGAGATGAATAGGAAACTAGATTATTAAAAGGGACTCTAGAACTGAACCATACAATGCAGTTAGGCGAACCGCAATTCTCTCTCAACTGAGCATTGAGGAGGCGAGTGTGTACACCACTGAGGGAAGCAGAGCGGAGGTAGACGCGCTGGTGATGTGACGACGGCTGCATCAATGCCTCACTCTCCGAAAAGGGAGGCGCAGCAGATGATTCAGAGGGAAGGGACGAGAAGCTACCAGCAAACGTCGGTGAAGCAAAGCTGTTGGTGGTGCTACCAACGAAAGAGACAATGTCAGCCTCTGCCTCCTCAATACCTGCCGGCAGGTCCTGTAGGTCTGCCTCAATGTCTGAGGCAATATCGGTCTCGTCCGAGAAGACACTGCTTGTCGAGTAACCGGTGTACGACTTGACGTTGGTACTCATTTTTTCAAAAGCCTTCAGCAGAGTGCAGTGAGTAGTGCTTAGCTGGTGAGAAATAATAAAAGCACAATGAAAAACCCACCTGTGAATCAGTAAGCCTAGCGCCAAATCCTAAAAGGGCAAAAAAATAGTTAGACGTGGATCAAGTCGCAGAGAACAGGGCAGCGATTTCCTTAGTGGTGAGCGAATAGTTAACGCATTAAGTCAGGCATCTTCCCATCACTCAAGGTCAGAAATGTTTCTCTTTAAAAATGGATTTAACCACATGTAGGTAAACAGTCCCTTTAAAACATCAATAATTTTAACACATTCAAAAAATAAGCACTGTTTTATATGGCTGCCCGCACACCCAAAAATGAATACAATGATAAAGGTGATTAAAAGATAAAACCTTATTACAGTGAATGGTTTACGTAAAATGACCGAAAACACCACACTAGCATTGCATGACGGGCATTAGGTCATCGATGGTCTTAAAAAACTGAAGAATGTGGTTGTAGCAAAGACAAAGAACCTTCGAAAAAATCCAAATTTGCTCCCAAACTCATTTCGACGCTTAAAATGCAAAAGATAAAAACAGTTACAGGAAATTAGAAAGAAAGCCATACATTGCCTTGGTAATAAGGCGAGAACTCAAACACCGGGAACTCACTGTCAAGAGTGATCGAGAACTACTTCCGCCCACCTCAAAATGCCAGCCCCTAGGGCCTATCTCATGAGTAGTGAAACGAGTACCAGAGACACTTACATTGGACACCGATCTAGCACCAATTAAACTAGCTCCGTTTTTAGCGACGAATTAAAACAACAAAACCTGAAAAACTGCACGATTCAGAAGAAAAAATATGCTTTTGCAACTATTCTTAAAATTAACACCGTACGGCAACGCAAAATAAACAAGCCAGAATTTTAAAAACAACAAAAAAAGACATTGACGGTGGTTGTAGCGTCCCAAGACTTCATTTAAGGTAAAAGAAGGCATAGTACTTAAACATAATATATATTCTGGTAACAGAAATAATGGTAGGCTGTTGGCACGGTTCAAGGGTTAGGCCAACAAATAGTATAATATGGCCGACCTATTAAAGCTCTTAACTAAATGGTTATTGTAGCGTCCCGAGGCTCCCTTTAAGGTAAAAGAAGGCATAGTACTGGGGGTAGAATACATGTATTCTGGAAACAGAGGGCTTGGGGCTGTCGGCACGGCCCAAAGGCCGACTAACCGGCTCAGTACAATATGGCCACCCAAGTGACCGAAACCGGCGCTACCCTTGGTCAGCCTCCCGCGTCAGCCATCACAACGTTATCAGTGCTGCGAGAAGCACCCATGAGCTAACCGTCCAAGTCGTCGAGATTCGAACGCATGTGTTCCTGTAGTGCCATCAATTCCGCGTAGCACTCAGTGCAGCAAATGCGCGCTTCTTGGCCGTCCTCTCTCACAACAATATGATCCAATGAAAGATGGAGGTACGAATCCAAGTTTTCGAAATGGGTCCAGACACACACAACACATATTGTGATTCCAGGCTTAATTGATACCATAGAAGAAACGCAAGGGCATCGTAGAAACCTGAGCAAATGTGGCGGTCGGGCCTCATAGGAACAAAAGGTATGCGATCCAAGCGTGCAAAGCGTAAAACGATGCTATCCAATGACATCCTGCACATTCTACATCTGAGAATAGGAGAGAGAGCTCACGGAGGATGCTTGACCACAACGTCGCAGGTCTCTCTTGGCAGTTCCACTGGACTTAGAGTTCACGACTTCAGTTGTTAATAGCTTCCCTGTTGAACACGTGGGCGAGAGAGATGCTGAAGCTGGACGTCGATCTTGGCCCTTCTGTTACGAGATACCAGAGATTCTCTCATCCATGGCACATACACCGCAAAAATTTGCCTGAAGCGGCATAGAGCAGGATAAAATCCATCAAAGTCGGGTCCACTTTCCGCTGCCACCAATGTAGCGTCCCGAGACTCCCTTTGAGGTAAAAGAAGGCAAAATACTGGGGGTAGAATACATGTGTTCTGGAAACAGAGGGCTTAGGAGCTGTTGACACGGCCCGGAGGCCTACCAACCGACTAGAACAATATGGCCACCCAAGTGACCGAAACCGGCAGTTCAAACAAACAAGGTATTACATAGTAGTAGGGCAGAATGCATGTGTACACTCTGTATTCAGAGGGAATGGGGCTGCTGGCATGGCCCAGAGGTCAATTAGCCTGGCTAGAACAATGTGGTTGTCCAAATGGCCGAAACATGCTGTCAGAACTAACAAAACATTCCATTGTCAGCCCATGTTTCATCATGAGCATTAAGTATGGATAACTTGAATTTCAATTGAGTTGCATTTAATTTATGATGAATTGCACCCATTTTGGCAGCCTATAATTTCGCAAATGCGTGTAGATAAAATTAAGCTAAATATCTTGTAGAAGTTGTCTCAACTTGAATCACTTTAATTGACCTACCAATGTTTTGTCGTATTGCGCGCCCGCCGCGCCGTGTAGTTTGTGATGATGTTCCTCCGTTCTTGCTGACTTGTGGGTTATTTGCATGATGTTTATTAGTGGATTCGCTTACCTGCACAGCTTGATTGCTCGCTTGAGACAGATGGTGCTATTCTTCCTCAAGCAAATGGACGTTGTCACCTTTTTTAGTGTTGTCGTTTTCCTCTGGACCTCCTATACTCCGTAGGTATTTCTAGGAAAAAACATTTTTTTCATCTCTTAGGAAGTTGTCTATATCCTTACACCTCCCACAAGCAGAAGTTCCTTTATTCAATCAGTCCCTTGTCATTGACAATTCTTCTCAAAGCGTGAGCTACAATTTGAAGGGTAATCACTTGTCCTACCTCTATGCTCCGTGGGATGCAGAATCCTTAAGGCACACGGATGATGTGGAATTATTCATGAGTGCATACTTTGGACCTGTAAATTTAATAATTTACTAACTTTGCCTATAGCTACCCGTTACTGCTTCCAGCTGTTGGAGAGCACCATGCACGTCGGCATACCCAGCGTATAGCTTTCCCAGACTAGTTTGGTCACATGGCTACGGTGCAAGTAGCCCAGGGTCATTTGAAAGATTCCCGAAAATGCTGCGAAAGGCAAAGCGTATCTACAATCCTCTCATTCAAGTCAACACTTGCAGGGAATTGAGAGACCTAGTGTCTCTTTATGAGGCATGCTTCATTTTGATAATCGAGAATATGTAGCATACTATGTTTTGAAATAACAAATTTTCTCACTTACTAGTTCTTAATTGTCGGAAGAATCGACGCTTCTCCACGTCCTTCGACTACATTTCTGCAGTTCCATGAACTTGCTACTCGCGTAATGTCCGGGCATGATACAATTGTTCTCTCTCGTTTTGCACTCTCAATAAGTAGAGATTTTGCTTTTGTCATCATGTCGACAAACTCCGATGCATGCTCTCTAAACACTACTGTGCCGATAAACATTATTTTCCGATCTGGAAAATTGGTAAGATTTTTCACTAAGCTTTCGCATTTTCAGGCCGTACCCATTTTGAAATATCCGTATTCAGAAAAATGGTCTGTTAAGGAATTGACGATGACAATCCTCGAAGAGCTACGAGAGATTATTCTAAATTTTAAGGAATCCAATCTTCTTCTCCTTCCCCATCTCTCGACCGCCTTTCCCACTTCAATTAACATAAGCGATCACAGCCCTCTCATTTTCCTCTTCACTGATTCTCACAGTGAATTTGATTCCTCTTACGATCGTGATATCTATATGGTTCGTTTTGCTTTAATGCACAGTCTAGTTTAAGCGCTTTTAGTTTAAGTCACTCCAATTGGAATATACCATTTGCAGACAGGGAGATGATAACATCACGCGATTCAAGGCATTTGCTCCCAGTATTTTTGAGCAGCGACATAATCTCTACAGAAAACTGTTATCCGATCAAAGTGAACATTGTGGAACGGCAGTTATTTGTCCTATTTGGTGGGAAAAGGTTAATTCATTCTCTGGTCGCTCCTACAACGATTCTTGGACGTCTTGTGGACTTGATAAGTCGACTTTATCGCTTCCCACCAATCAATTGTTCATTTCTGTCTCACAGTTGGTAGCTTCCAGCCTTCGAACGAGTCCCTTACGAAATGGTATGAATTCGATTCCTTACCTTCTTGTCTAGATTTTATTAGTCTAGCTAACCACTTGTTGAACAAGGAACTCAATCCCTATAAAACTCCCACTCCGCCTAGGGGTATTGACGGCATGCTAGCTGTCAGTAGGATCAATCGGCTGTGCTGTGAATTTGCGGTCAGGGAGGCAACCGATCAGGTTGGCGTTTTTGATACAGCTAAGGTTCGTGCGCGTGCTCTGGCCTTGGTCAGGGAGCACGTAAGACCCCAATACAATCATGTTTGCGCCAGAACGAAGATAGTAAACTATGCCCACGTCAGGACGCCAAATATTGAATCTCTGGGCTGCCGTAGGTGGGGCAACGGTTCTCTCACCTTTTCTACTGTTTCGATCCACAATCCACCCCCTTGGGTGGAGGTTTTTTTTGGCAGCAAACCGAACCTACCGAAGGTTGCGATTGTGGATTCGAAGGTTCGTTTCTGACATTGTGGTGATGATTCCAGCGCTTCTACTGTTTATCACAGAATTTGTCCCTTTTTTCAAGGCTGAGATAGTGCACGCAATGAGGGATAGTCTCTCTTATGAAAACTTGGGTGAGTTGGTAGTCTTCATATCATTTTTATCCTACGACCTGAATGATAACGTCAGCTAGTTCTGTCACATTATAGCCACATTCATTTCCCATTTTCACAACGGCACTCTTCAACAACACCTCTTTTCCGATGGAAGAGTAATGAGTAGGCGAAGGGTTGATTTTCTTCACCAAGCTCACAGTGCTGCTCAGCTGGAGTCGTTAATTGGTCTGAAGTCAAAGGACGTGGTTGTGCTCTTCTTTGGTCGTCATTGTGGTTACACAACTCACGGACGGGGCGTCCTTTACGAGTTTCGTTCGGCGGCCAAACACTTTGCGCATCACGAGTCTCTCCTTTTTGTAGTGTAGGCTGCAGTCATTTTCACTGAAAATGACGTCCTTAACCTAGAATTTTATACACAAAATCAGATCCGTGAAAGTGTACCTTTGTTGCGCCTGATCGTTAAATTTGGTTGCGCAATTCAGGTTGGAATAAGTTTTTTGACCTCATCTTTATTTATTTCAAGCTCACTCAGGAATGTGGATATTGACCTCTCGCGCAATAGATTAGTATAATCGCTCCACCACGTAGTCCTGATTTGGTGCGCTTTGCTATTTATTGTATATTTCAGCGTTGACGTTGATGTTGTGCAACTTCCGTGGTCTTTGACAGTGGAGTACATTCCTGTTATTATACTCTTCCCAAGCCATCAGTGAGTGCATCCACTTATTTTAGTGCTGGACAGATTCACCCCTTTATCAGGTATCATTCTATTAAGGCATAGTATTATCTGAGTCCCTTCTGCTGGAACAGTTGAACTCTGGCTGGTTTTACTTCTACGTTATTGCTATTCATTGGTCTTGGATCCTTTCCATCGTGTGTTTGCCAAGTTTGGCGATAATTGCCATGTTATACTAAACCGAAGGCCAGCTCTTTTTACTAAGACGGAGCGTAACTTAACACGTTGCTACTGTAAGCATGGTAGAATGAAACTGGTTCACCTGATCACCCTGTAATTAACACTCATTACAGGTTGCCGACAGTATACATCTCAACCTTCCAAATCTATCTTTCAACCAATGTTTTGACCCTGCAATTAATTGGTGACTGAATCCCATCCCTTTAATCAGTAAAATAATGTAATTTTCAGAGAGTTAGCTCTAACACTACTTATTTGCACTAACTGTAAATTAGGAGTTGATACGCAAAAATTATTCTGCATGGTAAAACGTGCTCTTGTGCGACCGTGGATCCTAAGTGGGTTTTTTGCTAGTGCATATTAAGCCTACTTTCGTAATCCATTTCTTAAAATGAAGGACTGTAAGAATTACTTTGTTTCTCTTTTTTCTTCAGAAAGTCCAATTCTGTAGTCTTTCCGAAAGCCCTCCTCGCCACCACCGACCTCTATTCCAACCTTGTAAACTTTTTAAACAAACGTATCAATAGCACCACAAATTCCACCACTACCGAGGGCTCATTCCATTTGATGGAGCACCTAAACGTCCACTTAGCTCGGATTTCATCGGCTGAAGGGTTGCTAGACAGTCTTCTTCAACGTCTGGTAAATGGATTGGAGGAGCTTAACACCGCGATACGCAAACACACCTTCCAGTACATTCTGGCCACTGAATCAGGTCGGCTGACTCTCCATCGACTGCTTTTCACCCGAGATCGACTCTCCCTTCAGTGGCTTCGCTTCCTTGCCGCAAGAGATCGATTAGTGAAGGAGCGAAGCATTGCAAAGACGGCGCAAGCCCACCTCTTTCCGGGTCATATGTAGAGGACCAAAATGCGATGTCTCTTGAAATCGTGACTACTTTAGTCCTTTCAGTAACATAAAATAAACCTTTATATTATTTGGGAAACACCTCAATTTCGCCTAACTGAATATCCATGTGGCGGAAGAACAGACAAATAACGGAGGACTAGTCGCATTCGTGTCCGATAAAAAGGGGCGGCAAAAAGGGGACACAAAGAAAGTAACTCCAAGAGTAGAGAATAATGGTTGACGTGCATGACAAAATCACTAGGATGTGTATGTGCTGACGTGGGACACGGTTGTCCATGCAGGTGAGATAAAAATACGAGATAAGGGGAAGAGGATAAGGTCGGAGTCACGTGTTCGCAGCGCATAACCATTGCTCAGTTGACAGCAATAACGATGATCAAGATCACGGCCACGATGGCCGCCACCGTGGCGTGGAGGCTGATCATGAAGTATTTGAAGATGCGACCCTTTAAGATGAGAAATGGCGATAGTCTAAGTTATGCTTAAAATATGCCTGTGGCTAACCGACTAGTTGGGTGACTCACAGAAGGCTCTGGTTCCACAGGTCGAGGGATGGGAACGCCGCCTACGCGAACGGCGTTCTGATACTGCTCGAGTTCGTTTCTGTAGGTTATCTTCTTGTCTGCAATGCACAGGGTTATAGCCACTGACGAGTATTGTGAGAAGTTGGTGAGGTGAGGAGACTACCGAATACTTAATGGTAGATAATGGTAGTGCCACCCAATCATGTAAAATGAAATGTATCACTGTAATGTGTGACCTTATGAAATGCAAAATGCCATTGCAAATTGGTTTCATCGACTGGCAAGTGGCAAGAATGTGGTAGGCTAAACAAAGGATCAAATTGTGCAGACACATCTGATTCCAAATGTGATTTGGCAAGTCGGACGTCTTTTGCGAAAAAAGTCGCCAGTCGGAATGCGGCTATTGTGATGGGGTAGAGATTCAGTAAAGCTTTTCGAAGGAAAACCTACCGATCTACGTAACAAGTCCCCAATACCCTCCCCCTCCCTAGCTTGACATCGTAAGCTCTTGGAATACATTACTTTTTAGTGGTAGTTGATTGCAACAGCTCATGTTACGAACATATAGAGTAAGGTTGAAATACATGTTGGTAATTTTTGGTTCGAGATCAAATGCAGTTTTTGCTTTTGAAGAGCAATTAAATTGGCTACCACTAAAACATCTGAGCATCGGAGTGGGCTCAATGAGGCGGAAGGTCCGTTAGCACAGGAAGTAATTTTGAGGTGAAACGAGAAGTAGGCCAGGCTATGTGTGAGCGTGCATGTGTGAAAGCGCATAAAAAACGTCCGCGTGTGCCTATGTGAGTTTGTTTGCATGACACGTGAGTCAGCCTTCCGATGTGAGTTGACAGTGCGGCAGAATTAGGCCTGAAGACGGCTTGAAAATTCAGACTAACCAAAAGTCCCCAAGAGGCAACAGTGCGCATTACTTGTAAGGTGTTGTTACCACTTTAGTAACAAGCAAGAGGTATGTGACGAAACCAGTCGTTTGACTAGCTGGTATACAAATGGCACCTTCAAGTGAAGCCTTAGGACTTGTCAGCAAGATACTGCAACTTAAGAATGCTACATTCGCAAACAATTTGTGGAAAGCTTGTTTATGAGGAGGATTTCGTGAAGATATCCATTTTTTTTCAATTACTAATGCTGTACTAGTTATAGCCATGGTGGAGTCTCATCTTTTGGCTATTGACGAGTTAAAATGGACGTTTGAGATACATCGGATTTATGGTAAAAGCGATAACCGTGATTTCAATCAAAATCTACGAGACTCGCAAGTCTGAAGATGAGCTAGAAGGATTGCCTTCACTAATAGTGATCGTCGAGACCAGATCGTCTTGTCACTTTAGACGCCATGACGGGTTACATGGAAGCAAAGTAAGAACGACGCTTGCCGCATAAGACTTATATCAAGTCGGATCTGTGCAAAAGAAAAATTCCCATTTTTCTAACATGAAATAGACTTGATTAAATATTAACAATAAGCCATACTTACGACGAAAGAAAAAAGGTCCCCGGTACCAATTTCGATTTCTTTAAGAACAAACGATACAGCGACAATAGACACCTTTAGAAACTAGAATCGTCTTCTATGCTCGAATGGATTCGATGAAATAAACTACGCATTTCAAAAAAATGTGCGTAACCTGTTTACTTTCGGTCTTTTGGCTCTTAGGGACATATCCAAGTGCCTAAACACAGGGACATATTCATAAAAAGCGAGAGTCATAGTGATAACCCAAATACACCGAACTCGTCAATATGTGCCAACAGAATAACAAAATCAACAAGAGAAGTAAACTTACGCTTATTACGTCGGTAGTGGATGCAGCCATGGATCTCCAAAGTGAGTTCAACACAGAACTGAAAGATGACGAAAAAGATAAGGATCCAGAGAGGATAGTTTAGACTGCGCAACTGCACACCAGCTGCGGGCATTCGCAGACCCAGCATGATAGTTGGGATGGAGAGGACGTGAGCTATTGTGCCTATGATGAAGTGCGTCCAGTTGAAGTAGGGTCGGTTCTTGTGCATCGGGTGTGGGCGGCAGAAGGTGATGAAAGGCTAAAGAGTAATGAAAAAAACATTTTATTTTTAAAAGAAAAGTTTTAGTCAGTTGAAACGCGTACTAAGTATTCACAAGGGAGGGGTGGAAAAGAAGAAAAATGCTACTGACCTCTCAGCCCATCTATATGCTTAAACGTTAAGGTTAAGTCTAGACTCTTGTGGTGTTACGATAATAGGGATTAAATCAAAATTACCTACAAACGTCAGCATAACTCATTCAAAACACTTCTGATGAATAAAGGTTACGAATTAGTTTCACAGATATGCTGATGATTAACAAACTGAGGCAAAACAACAAAGTGTGCTCACAACAACTCACACTGATGGCGAAGTATTGCTCCAAGGAAGCGAAACGCTTTTAGCAAATCAAGCCTAGCTAGATTGGTGGCTTAAAAAAATCCCCACAGATCTTAAAACAACCATTAATACAGCAGAGAAGGGCAAAGCGAAGCCAATAGCAACCCACATTGATGACAGCCAAGCATAGAACAATGAGCCCGAGGATAGGATGGATATAGTCCGGGTAGATTTTGAGTGCTGAGTAGCCCTGACAGAATATGAAGGCGAGAATGACAGCAAGACAGGTGAGACCCACACATATGCCCATGAGGATGCGGTGGATTTGGAACCACACCCTCTCACCCAGCAAGCCAGCGTTGGGCCACATATCCTTGTAATAGCGTGAGATGATTACACCTACAGAGGAGCAAAAGACCCAGGCCAGCACCATCATTGCGCCATGCGCTTTGACTATTCCCGGTGAATGGGACACCAAGTAGCCGACGGTCAGATCGTAGAGTGGTCTACAAAACAAATTCGAGTGCGTTGACTTATGTATTGAATCTGCCCATTCCAGTCAATGTTATAGTTCCAGATCTCAGTGTATCACTTCAAGGCAAATATTTAGGCAGATTACTCGAGGTCTATTCTCCAGTATCTCCAAGTTTAAAATGGGAAAAGCAAAGAAGTATTGCTAACAACATAGTGCAATTAAAGATGTGGTGACTGGTAGTGCTTATTAGCAGCTGATGGAAGAAAATCCTTCATTCCAATAAGTTCAACCACATGGATAGAAAAAAATAAACATCGTACATTCCTAGCTAAGTAGAGGTAGCAATGTCCAACACTTTGTATGCAATTTTATGGAAATAAAATAAAAACATTTAACAGAAATTGGCTTAGAAAATTTACAGGAATACTTTGAGCATTGTGGCAACTACAAGTGAATTTCGAGTCGAAAAAATACTGCTACTGTAACGGCACTCTAGGGGGAAACAAATGAGAATGCCCCTCCTCTGCGACTATTTATTGGGTTAGCTATGACGTCCATCAACAATGATAGTAAGTGCATGAAACGGTATGTAGTCAAGAATGGAATTCACTGTGAACGAAGACGTGAAATCCGAAACTACGATTACCTGTGGAAAACCTCAAGCAATAAAACCTTACCCTTAGTAGGACATTAAATTTCGGTAGTTGAAACAGGATGATAGTGGTGTTTACCGACTAAGTTAATAAATGTACTTATTTCATGGGCTAATCCTCATCTCTTTCCAGATCCAAACCCTAATGCGTGCTTTCTAATCGTATCAATTAGTCTTGAGACACGGTTGGTAAATTGAACTACTCGTCTTAAACAAATATGCAAAAAGCGCATTTGCTATGACCCAGAAAGGCAGTGGAATGGGCTGCTGTCGAAATGGCTAAACTACCGGCTGACCAGGTCCTGTAGGGGTCCCAGAATAGCGCCTATCCTACGCATTTCGCCGCAATAGTTCGTTGCAGTTCGAGCTCCAGCCTACACACTTTCTCCATGCATTAGATATAGGCGTTCAAAGTGGAGGAATCAAAGTGAACACGGATACTATCATAATCTAGTTTGAGACCGCAGATAAAGTGAAAGAAGCTTTCTGATGAATAGCTTCAGTCGTTCTTCCAATGCTAAAATAATTTGATTGCATGTTTTTTTTTCTAAATTGACTCTGGAATGAGATACTATAGCCGAGCCTAAATTAGTTTTTCAAGGAAACATTTGAAGCAGATTAGAGAAACAGCATAGAAAACAAATGAAGGCCACAATTTACACTAAGATGACACAACTAAACTTTTACGCTTCTTTAGGCCATATCAGAGTACGGAAACAATGAAGGGCAAGAGAAATAAGATTAAAAATTAATGAACAGATTGTTATAAGGTTTTTCCAAAGAACTCTTTTTTGTTATTTGCATCTGTTGCCATAACAGGGCAGTATTTGCAAGAGATCGTTCAAACAGGATGGGGCGTCTTGAAACAAAGGAACTTCTTAACCAAGCAAAAGATTTAAGTTGCAAATAATTATTAACTAGCAACTGAGGTAACGCTGAAAATGAATACAGAAGCAGAAAAAGACGGCGCTAGTAATCATACCAATGAGTAATTACTCTCACAAATCATTGGCTTCTGTAAAACATGTTTCGTCTGTTCCTTTTCGGGTGCAGCAAAAAACGGATGTGCTTCACCAGCCTAACGGAGGACACTAGTTAATGTGCAAAGTGTAGAAAGAGGGATAAAATTTAAGACCTCACAGAAGAACAGAATTTTACTAAAAGGGAGGAGGACTAGATATACGTAGGAGAATTTTTCTCACAATAAAATTGTTGGTTGCTGTGAGATAGCGTGGTGACGTAGGAATGAGGTCAAAGCAATGAAATAAACAAACAAATTGACAGCACAACACTTTGATAATAGAATTTCGTCAGAAGCCATTTGATTAATTTTCGCACAAATTCAAAAGTCAGATGATGACAGTGAGAAAGGATTACTTGGCCTCTCCTAGAACGTTGCGAACTCGAAATGACGGCAGACAGGCAACTGCGCAGTCACAGCCAGGTGAAAAAGTTCAACCACGAGTTAGAAGGAGTAGGAAATTTGTGAAAGCCTTCCCCCAACGTTTAAGCTTCTGATTTGTTGCAGGCGACAAAGGAACAACATAAGATGATTTCGTTAAGCACCTCAAAGGCAATGCAAGGGGGGAGAAAGTATGTGGTTAATGCAGAAGCCTTTCTTTATGCTGTTATCGCGGAAAATAAAGGGAGTTACAAGACTTCAAACTTCGTTTAAACACCTTAATTATTGAAGTAATCACTTGGACTAGAATTGAACAAAACTTTGTAAAGCTCAACGCCAAATAAGTATTATCAGACACGCCGCACTCATCATAGACTCGAACCACTAGATAAAAATGAACTTTTAATATGTCCGATCGACTTATGAATTATTATAGGAGTTGAAAACTCAGATGTGCATGAATAGGTGTAAGTCGTCGCACCACAATGGACACTACGTAGGGCGTCTTGAAAGATGCCCATTAAATATGACACCTACAGATTCAAGGTTTCGTGGGCTATGTTATCAGGAGGAAGAACCCTGAGGCTACGAAGTATGTAAATTAGGGTGTGATGATTGCGTTGAAGTTTGTTATGATCTCAAGTATTCCAACATAATGAAATCAGTAAATCAGACATCCACTAATAAAAGGAGAACATTAATTTGCGTTAAAAAGGGTTTGATTGCAAGCTTCTTATTGACTTTTACAGCAGGCAAATACATGCCATCATATATTACGAATTGGATTCAACGATGAAGCCCCTGCCTAAAAGTGAGAATACCTGACACCACATAGTGAGGCGAAGGCAGCTCCCAACTTCACCCTGTTTACATTTTGAGACTGATATTTGCAACGACTTGACACTGAGGTTACGCCGAACGTTAGACGAAGATCAGCAGTGTCGAAATTGCTATACATTTGAAATGATTTACAAAGCAAAGGTTTTGGTAATGATGCCAATAAAAAGGTTAAATGCCTTTTAATAATAAGATCGAAGTATGGACTGAGGATTTAGAACAGAATCCAGCATATTACTCACACAAGCAAGCAGGAGGTTTGTGCAGGAGCACAAACAGTTCCAACTTTCAAAAAAGTGATAAGACGATGAGGAAAAAAAATCTCGGACGAATCAAACCGATTCAACACCTAGTAAATAAAACAATGAAAACAACTTCTGTTCATGAAAACCAATCGCCTGCAAATCATTACAGATAAAGACTGCACAGCATTAGAGCCATTAACTGAGGGAGTAGCTGAGGTAGGGATCCACTTACGAGGTTATAACAGCACTAGTATTGGACGTGGCCTCACCACCGGGGTAGAGCTGACCAAAGCTCGTTCGCAGCGGGTCGGATCCACGTTGAATGATGAGGTAGTAGGCATTAGGTGGTGCCAGGTCCTTAAGCTGATTTGCCATTCGTACAGGGGTCACACGGCGTCTGAAGCGGCACTGCAGGTAGTGCTGTGCATCCACATATGAGCTTCCAAGATCATCTCCCGTAGTGATGAGAAGTTTCTGCCCAAAAGAAAAGTACAGCAGAACAAAGTTTTCTTAGTGATATTCAGTCTTCACGGGCTTTAGTCACTGCCTTGATAAGATGACGTCCCGACAGTTTGATTTCCGAACTATCAACCCACCAGTTCCTTTGCATATTAACAGCATATGTATATACTTTGCATAGTTATGGCTTCATACTCCTTGTAACGTCTTCAGAAGGGGTTCGAATGCTATAAAACGGTAGTCACGGCGACAGCTCCATCCGTCGTAATTCTGAATCTACCCACGAATAAGTTATGCCAGGGGAAGGGGACAGCCATGCTGACCGCCTAGTGAAAATGGTGCACACATTATTTATTCCACTTATAAAAAACACATAAACATTTCTTGTACAGTCTATTACCAAACATAGTCGAGGAGCATTGCCTTAATCACAAGCATTAACTTAACAGCACAAAATAGCCAGAAATATTGTTTGTGCCTTCAAGGCAAAATAAAACATACCTCATCATCAGAAGGATTATAGAGGTGATTGGATTCACTTGCTTCTGGCCTATACCCCGCTCGAACGACGGTTTTGAAGTCAACAGTATCGTAGTAGCAGCCAACAAAACCATCACCACCCTAGGGAAAAGAAATGCGAATTTAACTAATGGTCGGATCAGTAATGATTTGGCCTTAGAGTAAGGTGACGAACTGGAATCAAATGCAGGCCCGAAGTATCAAACAATGCAGGTGAAAGGACAAATCGAAATATAAATATGTCTATGGTTAGCAGCTTGACCTATATCATGACTTAAACTTCAGAGATAAAACAGCTGGAGGACCATTCTGGTTTTACAAGGGCAAGAACTTGCCTTCAGGCAAACAAGCAACTAATCTACGCTTTCATCCCCCAAAGATCTCCAGCGTGAACGAAATACGAAGTGAAATAGGAGTTCAAGGAATCGAATTCGCAGTTCAGGTAGTTTCGAAGAAGATTTCAATTTACAGGTTATGTCATTTACATACGAACCTACATTCGTCGAAAACAAATAAATTTCCACGGACTGCATGCGGATTAGCAATCATGCATGAAGGGTATTAAAGGGCTGAAAAGCCATCGAATTTTCACATCTCTCAAGCTCATATCTTTCGAGTAAACATGCTTCCAAAAGAAAAAGGGTTTAGCGGGTAAGTCTAAAGGTCAAGACGATTGGAAAACAAACTTTTCCCGTCATGGTATTTATACAGCGTCATTTGCTACTAAGCAGTTTATACAGTTTACACACAGTTTGCCGCCGCATCGATGCTACAGCACAGCCCTATGATTTCCATTTGCATTCGCACTAGCACATGCAGTTTCACACAGAAATTATCACAACTGGAAAATTAATCGAATGGTCATTGTGAGAGTGCCAGACCCTGCTGACTAAGCATGTCATACCTATTCATCACTCTTTTCCCGCAGCAAGTATTGCGCAAGCATAAGAACATATTCGTGTGGGCGGCAACCGCCCACCTTGGGAGAATCAATACCACAACTGGTTGGTGCATCTTCCGAACGCGATTGCTGGGTTGCTTGTGGAAGGGAAGGGAGGAACGGCCGCTAACTGCAGCCTCCCTATTGGCTACAAGTGGGAAAATGCACGCATGCGCACACACGCACACGCTCGCTTGCATGCATTGTGATTATCGATTGATGTGTAGTGCACAGCGCGTGCCAGATCGGGATTTTGGGGTCAGGAATGTGGAATGCTGCGGCCTTCCCCTCAAATATCAACTGGAATAGCCATACTTAGCAGCCAAAAGAACTTACTTATTTATTCATGACCATCTCATTGGGTCATCCCATGGGAAGACAAAGTGCTCACAAAATTTGATGCCATGCTATATCATATGACGGCACAGCAGTTGCAGTAAACGATGCCATACAACTGGCGTTAGCAAGAATAGGGAGTGGAGAACATCATGACATTTCCAACAAGATAATAGAATTCAAATTCTGAGTATGAGCGTCAGTTAGCACATGTGCTCTCGCGATCCACGAAAATCGCCTAAGCAGATTGAAGATGAATCGTTTGGAGAGAAGTGAATTACCAATATCCAAAGGAATGGAAACAGCGCTAAGGCACGTATCACTACAAAACACATGCAAAATGAGGAAATGTTTTGACTATAGCACCACGAAATCCAAAAGCCTAATTCATCCGTAGGGGATAAAATTCTATACGCATCTCAGCTAGTAAATGGAAGGAAATAAAATAATCAAACTAACAAGAAAGGCATCTATTTCCGCAACGCATTGTATGATACACCAATCGCAAATGAATTATCGCCAATCAAAATGAAACCTTGTCATTGAGGTCTTGTCAACAACAACATAAGTAAATTACCAACAAACACAAAATCACTTGAAAATAATGGAGAAAAAGTGCACTGCCAAACAAACATAGGGGCGCGCAGTCCGCACGAAATATTAATGGCCAATTAGACAAAAATTATAATAGAAAAGATTGCCAGAAAAAATAGGACCCAAGGTGCAAAGCTAGAAATTTTCAAACTAAACACGGCCAATTGATGAGGTTTATAATTAATTCAAGTTCTCTCCATTAAGATTTCAAGCCAAAAGTGGGAGTCAAGCGCTACATCAGAAAACCTGAGAGCAGGCAAAAACCATACTTCTACCACCAAACAAGTAAAAAGTGATCAGCACTAAAATCAGCGAAGATAGGCCGGTTTACAGTTAGGGTAAACGATTAGCCAATGCAGGAGAGAAAACGTCTTTATCTGCAACTTACGAAGTAAGCATCTCTTGAAAAGACGAGAGAAATAAATCCACTGCTTGACTTTATGTCACCAAAAAGTTCAAATTCAATATATTGAATTTCGTCCTGTTCGACTAGTCGCCAGGTAGCTCCATATTCGCATAGATTATCGACGCAGATGGGGGGACGCAAACACCCTTTGGTTACAGTGCATGTAGACAAATCAACATCTTTAAAGCCAAGGACAGAAACTACGAGGAAAAGCGAAATCCCAAATACAATCATCCTCACAAACTGATCACACGAGACGACCGCAGATCAATGCCGGCGACTTTCAAGCTCACGGTGGTAAATTCCACCCAATCGACCGCAAGCTTCAGCTATATTCGTCAGTTTTGTACATTAGAACAAATTTCTAGGCCATTTGATCCAAAATAAAAATTAATAGTTGCGCAAACAATACACCTAAAATTTTTTATTAAGACAGCGAAGTTAAAAATTTTTACGCATGACATTAGGAATTGATCTTATTAATATTTTTGGTGGTTGTATCACACATACCCCATAAATTAAGTGGAGTTGAATCACGGTTTGCAAATGTAGTGGCATAGAAAAGTATTAGTTTTGCTGCAGGAGCCATTGTAATTGTGGCAAACGCGCTCCCCATTATCACCCCATTATTTATAAAAACAGATTCTTATGGTTGTCATATAGCTTTCACTGCCACTTTGAAATAGATTTTAGCGTACTTTTCTGTTGCTGGTAGTTGAGTCCAAACGATGTTGTCTATGTATCAAGTGTTAAATGTATGAAAACAAAACAAACAGAGAATCGGTGGTTACATTTCACCAATAAAAAACCCGCAAACTGCAACAAAGCCCTATCAATGTTTGTAACACTTTGTTTGTTCGAACTACCGGTTTAGGTCACCTGGGTGACCATCTTGTTCTAGCCGGTTGGTCGTCCTCTGGGCCGTGCCAACAGTCCATAAGCCCTCTGTTTCCAGAATACATGTATTCTACCCCCAGTACTATGCCTTCTCTTACCTTAAAGGGAGCTTCGGGACGCTACAAAGTTGCCAACAATTTTTAATTTTTGTGAGCACAGAAAGGACTATGGCTACTGGTGTGGCATGGAGACAAGTCCACCCTGCGAATGCGGTGGCTAGCCAAGCATTTCCTTACCGAAACTAAGAGCTAAGCAAGAAAGTGCCTCAAAACTACGAACTCGGCCACAGAACAGTGTCTCCATTTACTGATTCAATAGTGACATTGTCCACTATGTCCATTCCAATGTTACAAAGCACAATAGCCTGAAGCTCTTGGACGGAATTGCTGACAAAAAAACGATTACTAGTATATTCCCTTACGAATATGACTCCACATGTACAACGCCCAAGTCGAAGCAGGCTGTCGAAGGCAGCCCACACAATGCACACACACATACGATTTCCTCCACCCCTTCCCTCTGAAACGGAACATCGGATTGACGGATCCAATTCACACAAACCCGTGGGAAAATGAGGAACCGATCGCTGAGGTCCACCTACTCCTTGGGTTAGCAGACCCATTTCCCGTGATAATCTGTTTTAAACCTCTTGCATGCCCTTGAGGCTATACAATGTATTCCTTCAGAGTTCCCCAATGTGGAAGAAAGTCACATCAAACACAAAAACAAATACTTTGATACCATACAAGTTAAAAGGTAAAAGGGGAAAAAAACAAAGTTAGGTGAAAACGCAAAAATAGGAGGACAAGTACATGCGTACATTCAAGTTCATTTACACTTCCTGTCCTTCGACGGACGAACCACAAGCACCGCCAGCTGGAGGCACAGGAACTCGCATGGTAGAGACAGTGGCGGCAGTAGTGGTGGCGCTTTTACCAAGACACAAATTTCTTTGCATTAATGGTTTCGTCTTGAAACAGATCCGTGGTATAAAGTGGTTGGCAGCGGCCATGGAAACAGATTCGTCTCTTTCGCAGGATAGCAGAGGCAGATGATGGCTGTTGAAATGAGCCAACCCTAGTTCCGTGCCATCGGGTGCCACCATGCGAAGGGAAAAGGGTGCTTCTGTCATGGATATACGCAACTTTGCCAAACTGTCTATCTGGCGATCCAGTCTGTCCACCGAGGTGTTCAACCGCGAGAGCTGTTGTCGCAGGGACTAATAAAAGAAGGCAAAAAATGAGAAAAACTAATCGGTGAGGGCAACAATGGCAATAACTCCTTTTCTGGACGCAAACCCAACGAAATGTGAGACAGAAGCGATGTCATACGTTTGATCTACGAGGGGATTTCAAGTCAAATCATGACCTAGAGTTTACAGAAGCAATGAATAGGTTTCAGAAAAAACACCGCATTCGACTTCCAAGACATTCCTTTAATGCACATGAATTTACCTTAACGTTGATCTGGTACCTGAAAAGCAGCTTCGGTATGAAAGTGACGGAACAACCAACCTATTTTGATACCCAGTAAACGCTAACTTTTCGAATATGCAAATAAGCAAATAATTTTGCTCACCTACCTTCTACAATCGCATGATGACAAATTATGCGGCAGTTAGACATTCAGAGTCAGGGAAGCGTTCCACAAAATGACTCCTTTACTGTGAGTTGGAAATCACCCACACCTAAGATCGTTGCTGACGAACGATCAAGCCTTACTGCGCATAGCTGAACACCTCGTCACTGCGCCGCACTCGAAGTCTGTACAAGCAAATATCCGCCTTTCTTTGCGCCTTCGTTCACAAGAGCCTACACTACCACACGGCATTGAGCGCCTCCTATCGTGATTAACGGCGTCTGCACTGGCTCACGACAGGTGAGCTGGATGTCAGTACGCAACCAGACACACTTGCGACTTACTGCTGCGTGCAATACCGTCAAAACAACATAAATTTTCAAGCAGTTTTGACTGAAAGTTGGTTTAACTTAAGTAAAAAGAACAACAGGGTTGAAAGTTAACTGTTTCAGGCTCACTACCTTTCCAAAACTTCGACTCAGCATGAACATTCACAGTGAAGCTATCGAATCCGAAATGAGCCTTAACGATCTGAAAGTTAGATACAGTAGAGAACGACAATCGTTGAACATGAACAATGAAAGCCATGAAAACCTCTAAATTCTAGAAAACAAAAAAGCACAAGAATCGGGAGAAAAGTTCCACTCAGGGGCAAAGCACGCTTCGAAGAATTTGAATTAAAAAAAACAAGTCATTTGGAGTATATTTAGTACAATTTGGGGCATGGCAATAATTACAATAGGTGTTGGCAGACGTCACGGTCAAATATTATTAAAAAACAAGACTACGCCAAAAATCTTCCATGAAAAATAAATGTGCACGAATGAAAACAACATAGCCATGATTATTGCAACTATCAGCATCTTAGCTCCTTGGAAAATATGCTTACAGGTGCCTGAGTTTGGTGTCTCTAGTGCCATTTCCTAAGAGGGCTTATTTCATCTAATAGCAAACTACAATAAGATGGGATCATCGAGGTGCTTTCGCTGTCGCTTGGATTACTTGGATCTGGTCGAAGAATCGGGTGGACTTGCTGCCACGCAGACGTTGTGAATAGCACCAATATATTAATCTTAAAACGACTCCCTCATTCAAGGATGCGAATGCACAGAGCAGCAAGGGACAAAGAAACCACTGGTAGTTAGGATATTATTAAATGAAGAAACAAGTAATAAAGGTAGACCAAAGTTCAACATACTTTGAATCAACAGCATAATACAAAGTAGTTAAACACTTTTATGAAAAAACGAATAGTGCAGCCTAGGCGGTACAATAGGTGAAACAATAAATGATGGACGCACCTGATATAATAAAACACGACTGGCATGCCGGAACTGAGTTAAAATCAGTTATAATTAAAAATAGTAGAATCTTGACCAGAAAATTACATTTTAGAAAATAAAATCGCAGTAGGGAACCTAATGGGATGGCAAGGCAACGGTGGTAAAGGGACTGGAGCACGCAAAAACAGGTTGGACGCTTCTAAATCGGAGAATCTCAGATAGAGATGAATAAGAGAACAATGGAGAAAAGCCCACAAAACATCGATACGATCAAGTACACATACCCTTATGGCTGAAGACTCCTTTTTGGCTGCTGCCGCTAACTCAGCAACTTCGGTCTGCTTCTTCTTGGCGCATCGACGAGCATATTTGCGATTTTGTAGACGACGACGTCGAGTACGAAGTTCACGATGCTGCTCTTGGGAAATAATGTGTTGTTCAAGGAGGCTTCTTAACTGCATAGTCGTCATTTGAACTAATTCTTCATCTGTAGGGCATTTTTGTGCCATGCTGCAAATATCGAGAAGATAAACAATGTTGGACACACAAACTACACAGCAGAACCCGTGATGTTACCCTGATATTTGTGCTGTTATCGAATAATCGTTACCTAATAGCTACAAAGACGAGCCACGGATGTAGCAAAATACCATGATCTGTTCATTAAAGCACTACGCAAAACAAACAATCGATCACCCCACCTCTCCTAGTAGGTAAGAACACGCACATCACAGTACATTTGTGATTGCCTAGGAACGTAGATTATTTTGGCATGCAACGTAGTTGAGATTATTTTGAACGAGTTTAATGGGAGAAACTTATAGGTTTAGCTGGCGCTTTAACTTTAGGAGGTGCGCATGGTAAAGCAATTTGGGATCTATGTGCAAAGAGGCAACGGAATGACAGACCTCAAACCCTTCGAGAAAACAGGGCGACCTTGAACAACTAGGCAACTTCACCAACTTGTCTAGGTAGATGTGCAATTGGACTACTTTTTTGATTTTGATTGGACACAATATTTAAAGAAAAAAACAACTTAGATTCTCTAATCATACTTTTAGTACTTTTTAAGAAAGCTGGCTTGCTAGAACTAGATAGTTTCATAAATGACCATAAAATAGGTGTATGTGAGTTAGGAACATTTATACCAACTCATATATCACAAGTCGAGATAAGCATCTTCAAATAAAGCTTAGAAATTGACAACGACAGCATATTCTTGTAAGTAAGCAAACTCCCTAGTAGATTGTAACGCTTGTGTTCTTTAAATGTGCTTTGTAGGCGAGAGGCGGGAGCACGATTTCAAGTTGTTCGTGGATGCACGTGTTTCTTCTCCTACCGAACAGGATTACCATAGCAACGGCCAGCTTGTACTTCACTGTACACGCACTGTGCTGCCCATCAGTCGGGTAAAACTAACCTGTCTCACGACGGTCTAAACTCGGCTCACGTTCCCTATTAGTGGGTGAACAATCCAAAGCTTGGTGAATTCTGCTTTACAGTGAGAGGAAGAGCCGACATCGAAGGACCATAAAGCGACGTCGCTATGCACGCTTGGTCGCCACAAGACAGGTGGTCACCTTGTTTGGAGGGGAACTTCTGAAAGCTTGTTTTACTAGGCGTTGCAGGTTCCTAGCGTACATCTCGTCGTCTTCGCCTGGCTTTTGGTCCTGATGGAAGAAGTCGCTCTCGCCAGCGACTGCGCTCGTTGGTCAATGGCAAGTTGGACCGGCGTCTACCAGCAATGATTGATGTCGAAGCTAGCAGTGGCCCCCGCATTTATCACTGCCAGGAATAGCTCTTGCGGAAGAGTGCGGAGGATCAGCGGGATTCTCTGCCGCTGAGGCCATAAATGGAAGTTAAGCCCAACGGTTCTCATCCAGTCTTCAAATTTCATGCCTTATTTGAAGTGGGGAAGGTCTGCTAACGCTACCGCCAGTGTAGAAGCATCTTCCCTTTCTCCCTCTTCCTTTCTTCCACCCCTGCTATTGGAAGGCCGGGTGTTCCGAGGCATTTTTATTATGATAAAGACGGATAGCACAATAGGGGAGTGTTTATGGCGGAGGAGCCTCCGACTTCTGAGAGGAACCATGTGCGTCCACGAGTAGGTTGAAATTGTCCTCCCGTCTCTTGCCTACAAAGCACATTTAAAGAAAATAAGTATTGCATGAGGGCCCAAGACTTTTCTACAATTGTAAATCATAGCGACAAAAGGAGAATATATAACTGCTGTACAGAAAAGCTGCAGCTACTGGTGCTGGCCGTGCCGTCAAGCAGTTGTACGGTCTGCTTTATGTAACTGATCGCATAGTCAAGCGCGGATTTAAATAAACTATCGAACTAATGCATGAGCGCTCTGCCACTTATGTCGTCAAGGCCAAAGAATAACTAGGGAAGGCTAAGAATCCAGTGCAATTAAATGCTTACCTTATTAAAACAATGCGATAAACCGACCGCTGTTTAGATTCCGGAGTGTAATGAGTTGCAATTCAAAACGCTTAATAGTCCGAAAGTACGAATTGGATATTAGTGGTGGGGTGCGAGTTTTAGTGATGAAATATTGTGAGGAGGAAATGGTTACTATATCAACCCTCTTGCAGATAAGAATGGAAAATGTGCTTTGCATGGGATATTTGCATTAGTTTCTGTCAACAGAGTGGTATCGGTTCAAATAATCTGTCAAAGAAGTTTTCTTATTTACTTGCTAAGAAATAATGCTTTTCCCCATTTGCATTCCTTTTATGCGACTCCCAGGCATCTGGCTACCGGTTTGCGCAAACAGACCAAAGGTAAGGTAACGGCGTCGATGCTAGGACCCTCTACTCCAACTAATTTTCCTCTTTCTGAAATAAGAAATTCACATCAAAAACAGCTTTTCTATTCGAGGATTAAAATTGTAGACTAGATAGTTTTGCAGAAAATTAAGGTGGATAACCCGAGATTGAGCAAAATTGACATTTGTTGTGAGTCGCAGGAAAGTACTGACTGCTGGAGGTCAAGTGCTTGATTAGTTCGATGTATCATCAAAATCATATTTGCGGAATGTGCTTAAAGCAGTCTCCAAAGATAAAATAAGAAGTATATTGGTCCACACATAATAAATTTTTTCATGCCGCTTATATTTTACACAGATGGATCAGATTTTTAAAATACAGTAGTTTTTTACATGACATCAAACAATATTGCTATTTTTAATACTTGCATAGCTGAACTAGCCAGTATAAGTGCTGATTGAAAACCAGTACGTGTATTTATCCTCAGTTCAAAACTGATCCTCATCTACTAAACCAACCGTCTTGAATTGGATTTAATGCAGCCAGTTATCGTAATGTAGTGCCCCAGGATTCATTTGAAGAGGCAAGAAGTCATGACACTGGGGCAAAATATGCACTGTTGACCTACGGGAAAGCTAAGGGACCATTAGCTTAGCCCAGATAACATGCCGCTGAATGGAGGTACAATGGCCGTGCTTTTTGGTCCTTGGGTAACCAAACCAGAAAGTTAAACAGTAGATCAAAATATTAAAGTAAACTGACAAGGAACACATTCCAACTGAAAGGCGCTCGGAGAGTCGAATGCGAGGTTAGAGATGGATGGGTCTAAATATGATGCGTAGGACATATTTTGCATTGTCGATCGAAAGTTAACTGAAATCACCAATTAACAAATTTGTTTTACTATTTATTGTGTCCCATTCCATAAAGGTCCGAGGCTCCAGTGGCGAACGATTCCCCTGTCTCATGTTACTTGCAGTAAAAGATGTACATATACATTGGAACTATTGACGAGATAGTGAATGGATTAAAGAAGGTGAAGCCTTAAAACATGCCTAACGAAACTGTAGCGTCCCGAGGCCCCCTTTAAGGTAAGAGAAGGCGCAGTACTAGGGCAGAATACATATATTCTGGAAACAGAGGGCTTGGGGGCTGTTGGCACGGCCTGGAGGCCGACCAACCGGCTAGAACAATATGGCCACTCAAGTAACCGAAACAGGCAGTTCGAACAAACAAAGCATTACAAAACAGTGTTTAAAATCCACACATTTACGTTTGTGCCTTCGGCGATGATATCGATAGCCTCGGAACACATTCTCATTTTGATGCTTCAAAAGTTCTTGTTGGTAATATGAATTAGTGAACACTTCCTTTGGATTCGCCGCCTTGACCCATGTAACACAAAGATAACCTCCACATGTACCAGCGGCCACTGTAAGGCAAAGCTCATTTGTTGTGGCGTCTATCCTAGATGCCGGGCTATCCGGCCTGCAGTCGCATTTCTACGGTATCTGTGCTCGCACAACCAAAGGTCAGTGCATAGCAGACGGAAGCCATCTTTTGCATTTTGGTCATTTAAAAGCAAGCATTACTCAATCCGCCCCTGACAAATGGAGCAGATTGTTGACCTTATCAGAGAACAAGTTACAGTGAATTGGCCGTTGGTTGAAACGCTTAAACCTTCGATCTTTTTTAAACTACCAAAACGGTCCACTTGCTTTCCTTTGCTCCTTTCAAGACATCCAGCTTTTTCTGCTAATCAACTTCCACGAAACCTCAATTCTACTAGGCACATGAAGCTTTTAAAATGATAGGAAAATCTATCAGAGATACAATATTTAAATGGGTGCTTAAGAGATTTCAAATCTAATCAATTTTGAGCAGATTTGTCCAGAAATTTTGTTTCGACTTCATAATCAAATCAAGCGAATCCATTAACAAAAGCTAGGTAGTTGAGTTGAATTGAGTTGCATCAATCCATCTAATCCTTTGACTCCAAGAGCACAATCAATATGGCTCCAGAAGGCGTGCCACTTAAGCCTTGAAGTCAACGACGGATTTGGCCGAGAATAAGTAAAGTGTAGAGGTGAATTAGCCCCAAAATTTTGACGGATTTAGGCAGTTTAAATTAGCCGAGATTTAGACCTGATGTAACGACTTATGTACCAAAGTACGGAAATCGTGTCATTCCTCAACCAAACTCAAGTAAAGAAGGCGTTTCCAAGACTATGCGATAATTCCTTAGTTTACTGTAAGTTTTTTAACAATAAACACTTTCACATGGTAGGCATTAAAATGAAAGGGTTATGTTATGTATTCACTATGCTTCTTTGGAATAAAACATAATTTTCGGTAAGAATAAACATAAATAGTGAGTAGTTATTCACGCCTTGGTGTGCATGGTTTAATGAAGAGCCTTAACAGTTAATGTTGAATTTATACCTATGATCGTGTAACGCTTTAAGCGTTTTTTAGACTCTTTGTTTAGGCCATTGTACTTTCTCTCAAAGGATGACCTCCGGGTCACGTCCTTAGCCTCCAGCAATTCTCCACATCAGCAATGCATGTTCTGCCTAGGTATTACATTTTCTTTCCTCTTCAGAGGATCTCAGAGAACCACACCGTTGGAAGCGGAGGGCCACCCCAATGCAAAGAAGCAGTCACTCTGATTTCTTATGCTGAATGCTAAACCTTTGAGCAATGTATTATGGGAAAATCCATGACGATCCTTAATAGAAGGTTTAAATAACATCCATATTCGGCCACAGCTCCGGTAACCTGTTCTGAAGGAATGCTATTAGCAACCGCAATAAGCGGCACTGGCTATGGACTCCTTGGAGTGACTGATACCTCCTCCACCTCTCTACCTGCTGGATAGAACCCAGAGAGATAGAGCTGGGTAGCATTAAGGTGAAATCGACACGGTATGGGAGATCAAAGACAAAATTTAATCCCCACCCATCATTGGATGACTGTGCTTCTAGATTAGAGGTCTTACGACTAGCGATGGGCATGCGTGATTACCATCACAGTCCTCCATCCCCAAAAACAGTTTCCAAATAGAACACAACCTCAGATTCAGTAGAATCGTCAAGAGGCATTAGTGTCGTTGTGGTCAGATATAATCCCACTTGCAAACAAACTCAATATCTAACGCAATTGGTTCGTAAATACTACTCCTATACCACTGACTACTTTAAGATAGTTGACACAGGTGGTTCACTAAGAGGAGCGTTGTGAACGGCGCTCAAAAGAGAAGACCACTATGTAAAACTTAAGGTAAATGTTAAAGTCCTCCTTTTGAGTGTGTAATCACTGAAGAGCATGTTCACTGCACTTTCGCGTAGCAGCATGGCCTCTGGTCCATGCCGGCAGCTCCTTAGCCAATTCATGTTCTGTCATTAAGACCTCTTTTGCCTTCAGGAACGACTCAGGACGCTGTAATTATATTAGCTAGTAAATACTTGATTCATCGTGTAAGGTTTGATGAAGGATCCTCAATGGAAAATTATCTTGTACCTGTGTAACGTCCAGTTTCACCCTCAACCAAAGAATAAATGAGGGAAAAATCAGCACAAATTTAACCAAAATTTTCCGAAGCACTTTTTTTGAAAGTAAACACACTTGCCACACTTTCTTACCTAGCATCCAAATATCATTCAATAAATATGTCACGGATTTACTGTTAAAAAAAATTTTAAAATTAACTAAACTCCGAGGAACGTGAATGTGGTATTATTTGACGCTAGGTAACGTATAAATATTTAATTCCCCTTCATTATTACAATTTGCCTGACCCTAAATGAATTATACCAGGACCTTCACGTGGCTAGCTGGCGTGTCTGAAATGCATAAAAATTAATTTTTATGATGTCGTCAATGGCGACAGCGCAAGGGTTAGGCGCATGGTTGAGCTCTACTGGATGTTCAATTCCTCTAAAATAAAAATAAAGCATAAAATGGGTGCCAATGTAGACCTCATCTGTCGGCTAAACATTCTGACACGTTTTTTTGACGCGTGGAAGAAAATGCAATCGTAAGGGAGAGTGACCTCCAGTTTCCAAAAATTTTTCATAAATTCCCTAGACAAATGATTTAACTGAGTAGATCGGCAGTGTCTGTAGCAGCCTCACTTCGAACCGTAATACCATCTTGTGTCGATACAGTCCTGCCGAATTAAGCAATGCATTGGTCGTAGTGTTAAGCAAAGTAGCCCAAGACGTGTAGGTCAGCTTAAGCGCAAGATGGCATATTTTGTTGTACCCAATTGAAATCTTTTTCAAAAAGAAGCATTTTGTGAAAATGTGGATACGTTCTACACCAAAATAGACATCTTAAGGATAAATGGCCCCAGAGGAGTAACTGGATGAAAAGCGGAAATAAGTGAGCAAGTTATTTTCAAGATAAAAACCACTCTTACTGCTTGAGGTACTTTAATGCGTATAGTACGTCTTCCGGAAACAAAAAAAGATGGCAATGATAACACTTCGCTTTGATTATTACACCCATATTAGTTATTTACCACTTCATTGATCACAGTGACCAAGATCTCACTGGCTCACACATATGCTTTGGCTGATTGTAAAGCTCTTTTCAACACTGCCATGCTTTAACATTGCTTGATTTTTGTTTTAAGGAAATTTGCAGCATTAACAATGCAATACCGATGTGAGAATTAAGATTGTGCTGCTCTGTGCAACAAGCTAAGATTTGTCTACCATAAATATGTTACAGAGCATTGATCAGATAAACTTTTCCACAGCATACTGTATTCTGTGAACCGAATTGCATAATATCTCCACTAGCATAGCATTTACTTTATCTATTCATTGAGAAGACAAATGAATTTAATTTAAGCATGAGTCCTTTAAAAAATGCATCTCAGAACTATCCCAGCTCGTAGTTTTTAACGTCTCGACTACTTAGAAACATTCTTCAAGGAACTACTTACTGTGTTTGCGTGGGACGACTGAGTGGTATTGAATTAACAAGGGTAGATTAGAGTCACACATTGGTTCCATTAATTTTTTGAGCGTAACAATTTTCGCGGATGATGGCGGACAAAGGAGATGTGTTCGCTGTGGAACAGCCATTCGCTTTAAGCAGTACAAAGTCAATGGATCTTCATGGGTTCCTTTGTAAGTTTCTACAAGGTCAGTGAATGGTTACCTTCCCTGGCTCATAAGGAATTTTTAAAACATCAAAAGTGCTTCCACGGCTGGCGTAGTAGAACGGCCATCAGGAGTGCTGAAATTTCGAGCGAAAGGACTGCGAACTTTGCAACTCAACTAGGCTTGTTTAATTCTTCAATCTCTACAGATTCTTCACACGCTTTGCGTCATTGTGCCTGTTCTGCAGTCATGGTCTCCCCAGCTCTACTATTGGCATACAACAAACGTTCTTCTCAAGAGGGCCTCGTAAGTGAAGACTTAAATTGGATTGCATAGAATCGTTCACGGATTAGAAGCTTTTTAAAATCTACTGAAATAGAAATAAATATGGATTTAAGACCAAGTGAAAGACATTTCAATGCATCTGAAAGCTTCAAAATTGTTAGGTGGCCACAGCACTAGAGGACTGCAGCTCAGCCTACGAAGTGCGAACGGGTTTGTACGTTGGCACTCATGCAAATTTTACAACAACATTTTTCACACATCAAGCGCACAATAATAATTATTTATCGTTTTAAGAGAAACGCATACGATTCTTGATGTCACAAAAAATAAAAAATGCAACCTCCGAGTCTTTGGTTTTGCAATCCATAGTGGGCATGATGATACCACCAACTTATGCTTTTTTTTAAAAAAGTGCTGAGTACTTTTTCCTTTAAGGAAAATCTTGGGCAATCAGATCTGCCGTTTGACAGGTCAATAATGCTTTAAAGGTCAATGTGTGAAATAGGCATCTTTAAACCAACTACGCTCTTTACATCCGGAAAAGGTATTTAAAAAATTCTTACATTATGAATAGTAAACACCATTAAGGTTTTAGGGGATTACCATTTAGTTTAGAACAACGCTTTAGAAGGCTGTTCACTTACTTTTTCCCCAGTTGATTATTTTTTTGCAAATGATTGGGTATTAATGTGCTCAACGGAAGTGTGCTCAATGGCCTGTCCAAGGGTAGTAGCATCAAACAATATGTTAAAATCTAACAATTGGCCCAGAGTCCAAGGGAGTTGGAATAGTGTGGCTGCAGCAAATACTCATGACCTTAAGACTCTCCGAACAGGACCAGATAAGCTGTTCAAATTGTCCCGTAAGAATCGTCGACTCCAAGGGCAACAAGGAGAAGTGTAATTCTTTAAATTTATGAGTGGATTTCGAATATTATTTGAATAGTCAGGAGTAAACTAGAAGATCAACTAAACGCTATTACATAGTAGCATAATACGTCCATCTTGAGGCTTAAATAGAAGTACCAAGCACTTCGTATTTAGCCATATTTATATGCGCACAAAAGCTAAGGCGTAAATTGACCCACATAACTTAGCCTCAAAAATAAGTAAATCTTTAGAGTGTGCCCTCTTTTTTTGCAACCCAAACCCCATATTCTAGTTGGCCAGCATTGAAATCTTATGATGAATGACTCTTCTCAATGTCAATTATTTTAGTCAGAGAAGCGTCCAGTCCTCTCACCATTAATTTATTAAGACTAATTCCAGTCGCAACTATGTTCCATTCCTGCAACTTTCAGTTGTGTTTGGCATTCGACAGGAACATCATTATGTCTAAATCTGGATATTTGGGGGAATCGGGTTGTGTACTATTCCCACTACCCTGAAAGCGCCCCGAATTTGCAAATGAATAGCCTCACATCAAACGCCCATGATTCGGCTTTTGTTAAAGTGATCCCATTAAAATTGACGAAGAGCCAATACTAGTTTTACGAAATCTTGCGGAGGCAACTGCCGCGCTAAGGAGTATTTATTGCCACTATCTGTCCTTCTATCGTGAGGAAGGTGTAGGGTTGAGGAATTAACCACATGGCACCTGCGGAATACACTTAATAACATTTGAAATGCTACATAACTTGCATAGCGCCCTTTAGCCGAGTAGAGAAGTTAGAAAAGTTTTTTTTATTTGAGGACAGACTTGGTTATCAGGGAATATTTCCACAAAACAATTAAAACAGTTGACTTGGCTTGTTTGAAATGTCCATAAATCTATTGAAAACGCATGCAGCGATGTTCTAACAAAAATTAAATGGCCCACCACCGACCAGCTTGGAACACATTGATGGGACAAAGAGGATGCATCGTTAGATTTTTAACCCAAAACTTTTAGAGTTTGCTCTTCTTTCTGTGCCTAGCTCTTTGTCTCGTGCTACGGTCTGTAATTTCCCTTATTGTCCATCAGGACAGGGGAACATTAAGGCTGCTTTTAAATTGCATACGAAAGATAATTTTACAGCCGTTCTAATTCTTCACCTTATCTAGAGAGCTTATGTTACCGGAAAATAAACATAAAAACGGAAAGTCATTTTACATCAGTGAATTCGAAATAAAATAGTAAGTCAGGTAGACCTATTTAGCCATCCCACAATGAGTCACTACAATGGGGACTTTCTAGCTCTTTTTATAAACAACTTCCATAATTGGCAGGTCGTACGGAAAAATCTCAGAGGAAAACCTGAATAACAATGAGAGTCGTTTTGACTAATAGCTCCATATTGTTTGGAAGTACAATCATAAGCCTCTTAGAGGGAAAATTAAAAGCAGCAGATTCTTTAGTGTTACACTTTGCATTATTTAAGCATGGAATGCAATCATTTGAATGATAAATGACATGAGTGAACAGTTAAATGTCTCTGGTTTCACGGTATGAAGTGACTAAGGGTGTACAGAACTCCATTAAATAGCTCGCATTTACTAGTCGCTTTTCCGAGGGATAAATTTCTGAAACAAAATCCCAAAATCATGTATGGTTTGTACGAATTAGCTAAAGCCTAGTTTCGGTTCCCACAAATCACTGAGAGATCATAAAACATTCAATTCTCTTTAATTGCAAAGACCGCACTTTGGCTTATAATACATGCTCCAATCTACATGACCCATATTTGCGTACCTATAGCTTCACTCCAGAACAGCCAGTGGCAGGATCCTTTGATTGGATTTACATCATCTTCATTTCAGACTTCTATATGGTAAACGAAGATGAGCCATGGAATAAGTCTACCAGCCTTTAAACCTTTTCACTTTATGAAAATGTCGTTTCTCATGGCATCCATGTAATGCAAAACCAACCTACAACTTTATTCGACTGGTCCAAAGGGTATTCGTATACATTCAGAGGTTGGAACTTGGGAACTTCGAATGCATAAAATGAATGTGTGTGCGTGTATGCATAGGTATATTGATGAAACAGTCATAATTGTCCTTCTTTCTTGTCTTCATTCTCTCCTTTTCTTTCCTTTTGTCAGTCACTTGAATGCAAGGAGATGCATGCATCTCAGTGTTCCAACGCTCTCTGCATTAAACATCTATAAAAATAGCGGTGATTTAGGGAGAACGAGAATAAATTAATGTTTTTTCCTTTACAGGAAGTGTTTTCGCTTGCATACATATTCATTGAAAGACCTAAATACGGGTTCTATAAAGGAGTGCTCAGGCCAGAACAAAGAGGTTCCCCAACCTAGTGGGGTCAGTTAGCTTGGTGAGAGTCACCCAGGGAGGAGGTTAGATAGGTGGTCTCAGTTTCTGTTCTAATTAGAGGATGCCGTGGAGCCATGAGATTTTCACCATCCCTTCTACTGTTGCATCTAATCTCCAGAAGGGAATTTGGCAGGAGTTCATCATTTGGGCAAATGTTGGCGATGATCGGGAGTACCTTTTTGGTCCGATTCGGATTTGAAACAGTGTAGTTGATGCGAGTCAAGGGATTCTCAATGATAGAATCAAGGGTGGGCAATTTTCGTCGTGCTACACTACCACCACCGGGAAGAATCCGGTGTGAGCGAAGAATGGGAATGGAGAGTTGAGACTGAAGTAGCTTTCGCCTTTCAGTAATCGCCATGTGATGCCCCCTTGGCTTATTTAGTAGAGGAAGACGTCGGGAAACATGGTCCACACGGATTGTGGGGAGTTTTCGCTTAGGACAATCACCAGAATGAAGGTCGAGGGATATGGTGTTAGAGGAGTAGGAGGAGGAGAAGGACGAGGAACGAAGATGAGGTGGTAATATGGGTTTTTTTGATGGAGGTGAGGACTTCACTGAAGTAGGCCTGTCTTCATGCTTCGAGGGCTGGTCGGCTGTGTCTATAAGTTCGCGCCGAAATTCACCTTCAGCAAGTTTACGATCAAGTTCGTCGAAGATTTCCATTGGGTCTCTGCTCCTCTCCTGCTCGTTTGCTTTGATCCGAGCTGAAAGGAGGATGGAGATTCGAAAAGCACAGTTGTAGCACTGTCTGTATTCCACCTAGAACAGAAAAAATTGCATAAGTATGCATGATATTTTAATGTGTCATTTAGTGTATGTGAAATTCGCAAGAATTTGGTTCAAGTCACGTCAGTGGTGAATCTGTTTTGTGGTAGTTTAGAAGGTAGTTTAATTTAGATCGCAATCAGTTGATTAATAAAAAACCAGAACCAACCCATTTGAAGCTGTTTGATTCAAAAGCAGCATCAACGTAAGTGATTGGGATCTCACCAGCACTGTCTATGGAGGGAGCACTCGATGCTCTGTAGAGGACACACGAATTTGAGAATTAAGTAGAATTAATTCTTTTCTTATTACGAATTTTCATTCCCCCGTGATTCAGCAGAGATGCCCAGAGAGTTTTGCTTGCTGATGCGAAACCAAATCCCATGCTGAAATCCCTACCTTTGCCGAATATTAGCAGCAAGTCTCAATGTTACTACGGGCTGTCTGTAATAGGGGATTTCAAATTATTGTCAAATGAAGAGATAGTATTTTACCGTAGAGAAGTAGAATACAATGCGGATCCTCTCAAAAGTGCCTTATGAAACATATTTACCATTCATCTTCAGTTGAATTCTTTTATTTGTTAGCTTTGCATGGAAATAATGCAAGAAGTAAAAGGAAAGTGGTGCTTCAGACTTTAAAATAACGGCAAATTCCACAGCTTATTGCACGATTAAACGCTAACTTAATGGGCACAGTCAAATTTTTTATGTTAGGACCTTTACTTCGAGTCAGGAATATCGTGCATAACTCTAAGTACTACTGGAAAATTCTTTCCAGGTAAGAGCATAAATCAAAAGTGTAAGCAACGGTACCAAACTTTACAGCAAACCCATGACATCTTTGTAAGGTAGCAAATGGACCATTGAGGATTTACCAAGCCATTGACCAATTGGGGACGGTTCTGCTTGACGACTTCAACGGCACGAAACACGTCCACCTCGGATTGAGCCAAAATTCGCTCCATGCAGGTACTCACTGCACAGAAGACACCTACCCGTGACACCCCATCACTGTCAAAGAAGATGCATGCATGTGCAGAAATGAGCGCTCAAAATACTAGACATCCACTTTGCGTGCCTGTGTGTGGTTACAAGGTAGTAAAGTGGTAGATATGAACAATTTTAGCCTCAAAAGTACGAAAGTAAGGAACAAGATTGAAATGGCCAACAAACACACTTGTTGAGGGAGCTTTTGGCACCAATATTTACCGCAACATCAACGTAGAACTGAATAAAGATGTAGTGCGTTAATCGCTTGCTTGACTCCCGGTTTTTGAGATGGGTCTCTCAAGGTCTCCTCTATACCATACCAATAGCCCCAAAGCCCTTCAGTATGTTGGTACTACACATTCCGCCCTAGTATTACGTCCTCTGTTGTCTTCAAAAAGGTACCAGGGCTCTAGAGAAAAACATTAACTGCTCCAGATTCTAGTAGTTTAGTAGGACAACTAGTAGTCTTGGTCGCATAGTTTGATAAGCTTCTCTTTCGTTATAAGCGCACGTAAAACTAATAAATTTGGACTTATTTAACCAGTACTTCGCGTCCTTCCACATACAAGTTAAACTTTTATGTTATTTGTTTAAGAAAATCAAAGAAAAAACGTTTTTTCAGGGAACGATTCTACTCTGGAACGACACTGTGTGTCAAGATCCTCGAAAAGTGAGGTCATTATTAATTAGGCTTATTGAAGTATAGTAAACTCTACCAAAGAATAGATTATTCACCTACTTGCTAACTACCAAGATTGGACTGTTAACATCAGTTATGGAGTTCCATTCCCTAGCAAGGTAGGCCATTTGCACAACGATATCACAGGCCGTCTCGTCCGCTGAAGACATCGGCCACTTCTTTGTATTCAGGAGAATGACATCCCTGCTGACATTATCGTTACGATTTGGCATAAACTAAAAAGGAATAGTAAATAACCTGGTCGTAACTAAATCTTCATTTCTAAATACACAGAATTCCATGCGAGCCTAAATTTTGTACCAAATAATTTTAGCTAATCATTTAATTGGCCCTTTAAAGTGTGCATAGTTGTGTAGTTCCAAACATTATGCAAAATGTTGCTTAGAAATCGGCTAAAAGCTACATTAACTATGGAGCTCAGCTGCTCCTCGCTAGAAATTGAGCCAGTTGCCAGCTTATACTTTGTGATGAAAACTTCTGACTTCGCTACTCCGTATCAGTTTAAACGCAGAACAAAGGTGAGTAATAAGTACTAAGATATCTTGGAGAGATCGTTTTTGATTTACCCACATCAATACAAGTTCAAGTAAAGCCAGAAAAATCTGTGTGTGTGTGCGTCATTATGCTGGAGGATGATTAAAAGACTAGCATTACTCCCATACTCCCTTCTCCGCCACATACCGGATTAAAGGCCGACGTGCCGCGTTTTTTGATGGAGAGTAGGAAAGCACTAGGCACTACCTCAGTTTCCTCATAAACCTCGCGCAACTCCAATCCAATGGGACCAAATCGAGTTGATTGGTTCGCAGTCTTTATTGTGGGCCAGAAAATGGGATATTTTTGCTAAAATAATTTGAAAATTAAGTCAAACAAGCGATTTTATTCACAATTTTTTCAGAGCAATGTACCTCAAGCTGCAAAGTTTGGCCTCAATCAGTGTGAGAATCAAATTTTGACATTATTTCTACATTTTATTAGCAAAGTTGGTTGCTTATGTGTGCGTTGAGAGCACTTTCTCCTCCTCAAATATACATTTATGGCATTTAACTGTCAGGCTATAGTCTGTGAGTATTTTATTTCACCTCCAGCTTTAACTGGCGAGAAAGAGTGTTGGTGGTGAGTAGATTCACAAAACTGGGTAAATTTCATGATATTTTTTCCTCCTGGTTTTCTTTTATCTTCCATAATCAGGGCGCAGACTACAAGTTCTAAGTAAGTTTATGTACGACACTGATTTAGACTCAAAGAAGAGTGATTACTGGGTTAAGTACAATGCGATAAAATAGTGAAATGTTATGGTATAGGGTATGAAAAGTTATTACTTATCAAGGAAAGGATGTGCTTATTTCTTCCAAAACAAATGTCTCACATGATGTAACATTTAGTACTTAAAGTCAAAGAAAACTACCACCATGTCATTCGAACTATTTGAAAGCACATAAACTTCTTTTAATTTTGGTTGAATGTTTGGAGCATTATAGGACCAGATTTTGTTGTGATCAGTTTGCTAGCAAGCTTTCAAGAAAGGAAGCGGGTCATAACAGCAAAAAGCGATCATATTCCATCCAGTTATTTGGCATCTGTTAACATGACTTAAAGAAATATGTAGCTTAGGTAAAGGGACTTACGTCACCAAACGCATAGGAATTGAGCAATGCAATGGCCGAAACCTGGAAGTCAACCACCAGACACCAAAAGTCACTGAGTGTTGACACGAGGGGCCACTGGGTAACGATATACTGGTTCTTCGCTCGGTAACCCTAGGCGACACAAGCGGAGATTTGCCTCACCTTGATAGCCTCCCTAAACTTTACGGATTGTTTTTACAAGTAGAATACCCTCCTTACGCTCTTTTAGAGACTGTTTTCCGTTAAGAGTTTGTTAAACCCACAAGGAGGCTAAAACCACTCCCACCAAAATACCTACATTTGATTTCTCGAAATAAATAATTAATTTGGAACTAGCGTTCTCGTCTTTTTATTCCACTCAAAGGACTTGAAAAACACTAGCAACAAGTCCTCACTCTGATTGGATTGAGGAGTTTAAAATGCAAATTTTCCATTTCTTCAAAGTCCTGAGATGTTTTGGCAAATAAAATACCAATCAAATGCAAATTGGAGCATAATAAAGGGGTTTCGTGTGTGCATGATTTGCATTACCAAAATGGAAGAGTAGAAAATTTGCTTTTAAAGTACGCATGATGGAAAACTTGTCTGGGATACAAAGAGCCTTCCAATCACTTGTTTTAGTGCAGGCATTTCCATTAATGCATGAAAGGAGGAAAAAGTGTCGAAAAGCCCATATTGCAAGAGCGGAAATAACGCTGCATGACGAAGTCTTGCAGGATTACGTACGTCTACGAAGACGGCATTGATATAATCATTTGCGTCTCCACTGTCTTGCGTGGTCAGGTAAGGTCGGGCTCGTTCAGCTGAATTAACAACATATAGCGCATTAGACCTTTCTGCTTAACAGACTGTCGGTTAGGATTAAGGATTTGCTGCGCGAGAATTTCCACCAGCCTTTCATCTACCGCGAGATGAAGCAAGATTTATCATGAACTGCACAAATTAAAATAAAATATGCATGATGAAACACTGAATTCAGTTAGTTTAACGGGGATCAAAGCGCACAATTCAAGAGTTTGCAAATTAATCTATGTACTACTTATGAGCGGTTAGTTTGTGACAATGGTACTATACTCGATTCGCATCCGTATGGTTGAATAAATGCGTTCAGCCTAAAAACAGTGGCTCAATAAATCCAATCGCTCACGCCATCTGACATCTCGTAGCAGAGCCTAGAACGATGCCTAAATTTGGTTTTATGAGGGCTAACTGAATTGGTTTTAGCCATAGGCATCAAAGCCATACGAAAATATCCAAAACAGAGTATCGTACAAGGTCTTGGACCAAAAAAACAGTAGAATTTCGGAACTAAAATGACCAAAGAATATCCCTTTATAGCATAGCTACATGAATGAAATACAATCCTTATATTCAGTAAAGCAAATGCCATTTTGTGGGTTAAAATTTTATCTCAAAGTGAAATGGTTGCACATAATCAGGTCATCTGGTTCTACTTGGGGTTCACAACGCATATAAGGATAAAATCAGTATTGATACTGGAATTTCAGCATGAATAGTCTCTTATCCATTGTGTTCGTAAAGCGCTGATAGCATCCAGTCTCTGAATGTTCCCTGCACCTAATTATGACAAATAATGCAAAAGAGAGTCCAAGCGATGCGTGTCATGTTCAATCAATTCAAACTAAACTGCTTAAGAAAGGTAAATTAAGATGAATAACTCTATTTAGCCAGGGCAGAATTTTGGCATAAAAATATCGATGAAACTGCCAACTTTTGAGCATACCATCACTCTCTTCTACACATAAACGGCATTTCCAAAAATCTTTCAGTTGAATACAGAACTTAGTTATACCGGGTTCAAGATGAAAGGGAACAGTAGAGCACTTACGGGGTTGGATAAGAACGTTTCTACTTTTTCTCCGATTTTCTATACGATGACCTCCTGCGCATTCACCGACAGTCAGGGGTTTGACCAGGCGATTTACAAGCTTTCATAATAAAGGAAACAGGAATGAGAGCTCTTAAACTCATCAAGGCACACTGTCTGAAGTTAGCTTCATTAACCTATGGATCAGTAAGTTTAACATGCTAGGGAAATGCTAAGTACCATCGAGGGGATGGAGAATAAGAAAAGAGGCAGAACTGAAGCATGACGGTTTAATTTTACAATAAAACGATAATTCCTTAGTAGCTATCCTTCGCATTGCCTAAAGCTTCAATAACCCACCCACCCATCTACCCGTGCAAATTTTAGCAGTCTGCTGGCTGCCAAAAATGCGGCTAAACCTCTATTGTTCTAACATATATAAAAGCCTGCTCCTTACTGCAGGTCCAGTAGTTTTCCACAGCCCAAAGCCCTAACAAGTGGATTTAAAACGTCCAACACCTGTGGCTTGAAATGAAAAGTAAAACATGGTTTTGAACTGAGCTTTCCTGCAAAACCACTAATTCCTTTCCCTATGAGCGCTTTCAGAGTTTCGTGTGCAAAGGATTCATTAACTCTAGAGCATCTAATTAGTGTCTGCATTAAAAGGCCACTCTAGTGGTGGGGATCACTCCCTTCTGTTCATTTTCCGAAGAAAAGGTTGTTTTGCAAACTTAATTATTACCTGTCAAGTTGGAAGAAGAAACTTTAATAGAGGCAGTCTCATTCTGTTTATGGAAGGAGAGACCCCTGAATATTAATAGGGCCATTCCCATTCCACATATGTGCTTGTCTGACCTTAAAATATCGGTATTTTACAATGACTTAATAGTTATTTAAATGCGCCTTACCTGCTTTTTGGCATCATAATCCTCTAGCCCTACTGTAAGTTAGTGATCAACAACTCTTAAGTGTTGATATTCCCCTATTGTGGTTATAGGGTGAGCTGCATTGGTAGCCAAGTTAAGCAAACCCACTTCAAGTGACGAAAAAGGAGACGTAAAATGGAAGACAAATGGTTCATGAATGGACTTAAAGCGACAAAGTCTGTTTTGGGGAATCGCTATTTTATTGCCTTCTACAACGACCACCATTGAAGCGAGATCAAGTCTCAGGGGATCTGATACGAATCGCGAACAGGTTCGTGTATAAAAACTTACGTCTGATTAAATTGCCTTCTTGCAAGAACTTTTCTACTTAACGCATTGACAATATCTGACAATACGAATGCGCTTGAGTCATAAGCTTTCAAAGTGAATTTGATGTTTTCAGGCCTTTCATTAAGCCACGTCTGTTAGGGCTTTAGATGATGGCAGGTTTGGAGTTGTCGAAAAGTCGAAGTGCAATCACTACCAAACTTTTAAGTAAAGGCATTTGATTTTGCCCTTTCATTTTGATTCTTAGCTTACCTTTAACAGAGTCCTGAATGATTCAGCTGCAAAGAATCGCACACCTTATCGGCAGGCGAATTTAGATGCTAATTGTTCTGGCGCACCCACGAATGTGATAAGCCTAACAACTACCGTACATACACATCAAATCATGCAAAATTTTTCAACTTCACCACAAAAATGGTTTTTGTCAGCTCTCAGCCATTCTTCCCTGCTACTCATTGTCCCTGCAATGAATTTTATTTGTCTGAAGAATTTAATTAATTACCAAATTTATATCAAGCTAGAAATGGGCTAGCAGGTTTCAGCCGAAATGACATTTTTTTTCAGACAAGGTATGGAATTCTTCTGCTTCCTTCTCTACCGTTAAATCGCTTTAAAATTTGATAAATTTATACAATATTTTGTTGTGCAAAAGGGGGAAGAATCTCGATGGGTGAATAATTAATGTTTTCAGAACGGCCTTGAATACAGCACTTTGGAAAAAATAAGAAGTTGGTAAGTTTCTTAAAGGGGTGATCGAGAAAGTGTGTACTATTTTAACATTTTTTAAACTCTTGGTTTAGTGACGGATCACTTAGGGCGCCCTCCTTTGTACCTCCAACAGCAGGCTATTCTTTGAACCATGTTAGTAATCCCAAGCCTTACTTGCGTCAACAATACATATTTCGCCTGAGTATTATGTCTCATTTCGCACTAAGATAGTCTCAGGACACTGCATTGGAGGCAGAGGGAAGCAATCCATAAAGGAAAACTATCATGACATCCACTGCTGGATGATAGGCCTTTAAGTAGCGGAGGAAGGAGAAGTGCTGCGGATGGGAGAATTCGTGAAGACTTTAATAGGAGGTTTGAAAATGACATCCACTTGTAGCAACTGTCTGAGTCCCGTATTTCGAAGGGATGCTATTAGTAACTGAAGCTGAAGACACCAATTGTGAACCATTTGGAAAAAACTTCGTTGCAGATGTGTCTATGTCACTTTTTAAAGGTGTAATTCAAGTTAGCACCCCAACTCGAGGACTAATGCTGTTGGCTCTCGAGTGTTCTTCTAAGGGCGCTAATTAAGCTGTGATGGCCGCCGAGCAAGGTTGATCAAGAGGCTTGCCAAGGATGCACTGTAGACGCTATATGTACTGTTACTCCCCTATCAATGAACGAATGTCAGAAAAAATTATTAGACAACGTTCAATAAAAATGTGAAGTAAATAAAATGAAGTTAGAATGCCCATTTACATGGGATCTGAAATTCCCACTTTCCGGTCCCTCCATGTTAGTAGCTACAAAGTCTACGTTCATAATTGAACCCATCTTAAACGTCATTATACTATTACAATGTGGCAAAGTGAAGTTGGGAGCTTTACCTTTACGAAACAAAAGTGAAAGAATTCAGCCACCAAAGTTTCTACCATAGAAGGGGATAACGTGCCTGCTACTAGTAATAAACGCGCCAATGTCGTATTGACAAGCCATTCTTTGGTCATATTTATGTATTAATCTGATTGACGTTGCAGAGTTCCTCAAGTCTACTCTCTGGATGATGTTTGGTCATTTGAAAGTATTAAACCTTTCGCATAAATTCTTCACTACGATCTCAAATTTGAGAACAACTAATCTAAAAATTTTTGTTGCCATTCTGTTCAACCTGTCGTTTAGTAGCTGTTTTCGCATGACTCACTTTCCCGATTTCAAACATTGCAAAAGCCTAGTTCTTTGGAGTTTCTTTCGACCCACCTATTATAAATCTTTCTTCATTTGACTTTAAAAGAAATTTACCAGTTTAACCAAAGAAAACTTATTTAGCTACAAGCGTACCGTTAATTCGGCTTCATACTTTGAGGCACAGTGCCCGATGCCGTAGCCGGATTCAGGTGGTTTTCGAAGCTGTTGTAGAACCTTTGGAAGAGTGCTAAGAGGTATACTGGTCTCTCCACCAGATCGAACCCATTCGGAAAGAACAGTATAGATGAAGACGTACTGGTCCACGCTGTCAATCATCCGCGGTCGTGATGTAGCCACTTTCAATGCGTATTGTGCCAATGGAATAGAAGCACCGATCTCGTCCCTACGAATCACGTCAAGCAACTCATTTATGCATATGAAGGTGCCTGTCCGACCGGAGCCGTCACTAGAAAAGCAAATTATTATAAATCCTGATATTTTGTTAGGTTTTTCTTCTCTAATTAGGTTTTGCAGAGATTACACTAGTCTCCTTTTAAAACTCCTATATGTCTTTATATTTACCACTTTAAGAACCCACAGATGCATTCTTTCCTTCGGTCATGTAAAATAAATTTCTGTTGCAAGACACCGTTTTAAACTTGTTTCAAGAATAAAAAATTGAATTAATGAGCACAATTATTCATTGTTTTATGAAAACGACGACCTTTGTAGGATTTTAGTGAAGTTGCGTAATTTTACAGGGATTTGGAACGATATTTGGTCCGATTTAAGTTTGTTGGTAGTAAGATTACGTAGCTGGATTTTTAACTTGAATACGAAAGTCGAATAAATCTGTCTTGGGGCGAAATAAAGTGTCTACCTCACTGCTAGCGGAAACCGAGTGTGTCGGACTTTTTATGCCCGTGATGTAAAAAAGGAGTCGACAGTAAACGAGATCAGACGTTGTGAAGCTGCAAAACAGTGATGCCTAAAGTTTCCCAGCTCTGTTGCAAAACTTTGCAAAAGAATTACGTTTTGGTAAATGCGCATTACACAGGCTTAAAATGGTGCTAATTCGATGCATTTTAACACAGTCTCCCTCTTCCTTTGTTTACTTCCGGATAAATCGTCTAGTGGGAATAGGCAGGAGGTCTATCGAGGGGTAAAACGGTTCTATTTAAACACACCAAGACAAGAGTTAAATTTAAAGGGCAGATTTTGAAGGAATGTCACCAGTGTGGCAAAAAACATTATGCGGTAGTTTTTTAGACAAAGTGGTCGATTTTTAGCTCTAGATATGGTTGAATCGAGCTCATTCCGGATAAGTTGATGAAAACGTACGTTTAAGATTATCAAAAGGTGTCCAAGCAGATACGTATTTCCATTTATAACTCCACACTCTAAAAACTACAGGTCTTCACTTAAGAACATAAGATGCTCCCCTAGGTAAACATAGGGATTGCGTTATTGCAAAGCTGCTTTCTCGAATTTGTCTACATTATTCTGCTGGTGCTGACGTGACAAAATTGAGGTGTCGACATTTAAATATCACATTCTATTTAAGACTACAACAATTGACTACAGCTAAAAACAGGTAGAAATTGGAACGTTTAGAGTAGTAAACATTACAAAAGATGTTATCCTCTGAAATAATTTATCCATGCAATACTTTGGTCGTCCACTTAATGCTTCATTTTGGCTACCCAAGCACTGAAGAGCACGGCCAAAGCACTTCCGCTTAGGAGCGTGACCTCCGGGCCATGCCAGTAGCCTGTTAGCTCGTCTGTACATCGGCAATGCAAATTATGTTAAGGTATAATGCTTTCTTTCGTCTTTAGAGAAACCTTGGAATGCCACATTGGTGCGAGCGAAAAGCGAGCTTGATTGTAAAGGACAGTGACTCGAATTTTGATTGCCGAATGCAAATCCTTAGCATGATGTAAAAGGCACAAGTAATGTGGATAGGAGGATTTTAACCCCTCCTAATAGGAGGTTTGAAAACGATGTCAACCTTTGGAAGCTGCCCCAGTCTCGCGTTCTTCAGAAACGCTATTAATAACTGTGGCGACACGACCTGTGAACCATCTGGAAAGTTCGTTATGGAATTGCCTACGGTACTTGCATTAAGATGTCACTTAAATTGATACGCAATACCTCCTTAACCTTCGCTTCCCTGCTACCAAGAGAGAAGCAAGATGAATATGTGGCTGGCCAGCACTGAAGTGAAAATAAAATGGCAAAACAAAATAGATGAGAAACCTTAACCCCAAAGAACCATGTAAAAACCCATTCTTTGTTAAATAATCCTGCTTTAAGGTCAGCGGTCTTAAGACCAACGACGGGCACCCAACACAGCTTTTACATCTTTAGAACGAAACTACCTCTACATTCTGTAGCATTACGAAGAAAAATTAGTGGCGTTACGGTCAAGCATCTTCGTAGTTTACGCCAATTCGATAACTGATGCAGTTGGTCTTATGACACCGACTGCCATGTAATGGCCAATGCGAAAGTTTGACTAAGGGAAGTGCTTAGACGTCGCTTAAAAGGAAGGAGGGGCGACGCAATAATTTGTTTGTTTAACACTGCATTTTAGCCAAGCGGGTCCAGTATTGCACTTCCGCCGGGCGACATGGCCTCCAGGGAATGACAGAACCTTCTTAGCTCTTATGTACGCCGCAAATACATCTTTTGCTCTAGTATTTTGACCTACTTGGTTTTTATGGAGGTCTGGGGGCAGTACAGTATTTCTCATGATTAAATAACAATTAAAAAATTGAAATGCAACTAATAAGTTCTTACCCTTTAAATACTTTCCCAACTGTAGGGAAACTGTCATACGATTGCAACATATGGTGATTCATGAAACTCATCCACTCTGAAGTGGAAATAGCAAATGCATTTTAAAATCCACTTATGAGAAAAAGTGGATGACCAAAACTCGACTGTGAGACGTAGCATTTAGTAATCGTCAATGTTTTGAGTTGGACACAAAACCATTCAACCAACTAAACAATCTCTACCTCATACTATTTGCTAAAAGTTCATTACATAGAATATGCATCCTTTGAGGTAGTACATTTAACACATTGTTATTTGGTTTTAAGGTTGTCTCAAAACACGGAAGAAGGACGAGGCTAGGTTTAGTCTCTATTTCACCACGATTTTCCCTGCTGTCCTGATTTAAAAAGAGTCTCTGATTCTCCAAAGGTAGACACATAGGGAAGGGGAGCGAAAAATACGTCAAAATGAATTCAAGTTCAATGGCACAAAACAGTTTAAAAGAGTAAAACATGTGCATTTAACTTTTATGATTCTCGTTGGCATTAATTTTAGCCCCTCTTGCCACCGGAGAGAGAGTGACGATTTAGCTGGTGATGGCTTAAGGCTAAGTGATGCATCTTCTTGCAAAACAGCCGAAAAATCTACGACAAATCAAAGTTCTTTTGTTGCTGAGATGAATTTTTCTTAAAGCCATTGATTTCATTGTTCCTACACAGTGGCAACAGCAATACCAGTAACAATTTTAAAATTAAAAGCCAAACACCTCATAACTTTTAAATATTCGAAAGCCCTGCATTACTTGCACAACCTGAATCTTTTGTAAATCCGTTGATGGAAATACTTCGTGCATCAAGTAACCAGCATAAGCCATGAGTAATGAAATGTGCCGCATGATTCAAATGCGAATGAAAGGCCATTAAGTCATAGTAGGTAAAACAAGCTATAATAAATAGGGCGTTTATCGACACATAATGATAAATGATCTTTCACTTTTTCCACGTGTGTTACATTTAAGGACGCGGAACAATATACGAATGGAAGTGGCGCCAGGATTATAATATATCTCAGAATTTGCTTAAAACGACCACTGTGAAGGTCATTACATGGCTAGACAATGGCATTGACACATTATTCAGAAAGTAACTATCCTTACTACAATCTTTTTTATGCATTTATCAGTTTTTTCTATGCGTACATATGTTGTTTAACCACATTATGTCATTTGTGTCAATGAATGTGAATGCAGAATCGTACTTTTTTAAAGGCAGTGGAAAAACCATTTCGACGCGTTTGTGCAAAAAATGTCATATTCTATCCCCTATTCATTAGGACATCTTTATGGTCACTGACTCCGAGCGATCGTATCAATGACATTTATCCGCCAAAAGTACTTGTCTATTGCTGCATACCTCAACGTTGATACAAACTTGGGCAAGATCAGTAGATTCAAATACTAATGCCCTGGTAAATACGCTTCCGAATTTGATTCTTTGTAATGAAGCATTGATTGCCGTGTTATATGGAAGCCCAGAACCCTTACAAGTACCTGAAATTGGGTGCATTGCACCTGGATTTACGCCTTTATTTTAGGGGATTCCTTTCATGAGTTTTGCTATTTTCCAGCATGGAATTTTTAAGAAATAAAACTTACTACTGCACTACTAAATTAGTTTTGTTGGGGCTGAAAAAAATGACACCGGCAGCATTTCCTCGGTGTAGTTTAATTTTTTGTCAGAATAATAGCACGATTTATGGTAAGCAGGCAAAATGCAACTTGAGTGACTCACGAGCAGTGAACCACAATAGGTCCCTCCCTGCCCTGTCTCCATGCGTACAGCTTTGCCGTTAATTCAATGACGGCTCCGATGAGAGGAAATCCATTTTTGTTCCAGGAATCCAGCTGGAACTGACGAATTATTCGCTTTACCTCAGGTGCATCCTTCTGAATTCAAAAACACAAGTACTGTACATTCTTATGTTTTAGCAAAAGACTGATCTTAATTTTTTACTTGTGCGGTATCTTAAGTCTCCATGGTACCTTGCGGTGTGTACAATCGTCCATACCTATGGCCTACCTCTTTTTTTTGTAGAATGAGTATTTCAGTAGGCTCTTACGCTGTTGAAATGTCTATAATAGCCTCATCTTTGACAAATTTAAGTTTTTGCATAGGAGGAAATCTCCTTGCAGTGATGAAGAAAAGTATCGGAAATATTTGCGTGATGCATTAAAAAATCGGTTCAAATAAAGTGGTTCATGCCTAAAGATATTATCCTTAATGCATGTCAATAAGCAGATGCAAAATCCCGTCAAGTTAGTGAGACAAATGACCTGTGTAACATTTGGACAATATTTTGACCATTTTACGGTATGTGACCGAAGCATCAGAGGTTACGGTTACCTAGCACGCCTGTATCAGACAATTAGCGCCATGTCTAGGCAAAGATTATGCATAAAGCCATTAAAAAGAATTAAAAATCCATTCAGGAAAACTAATTTTTTTTCCAAATACAGCGCAGCTTACGCTGTGAACTATCGAATACTCAGAATTAGAAACTTGTGATTTGAAGGCCTACCAGTAGTTTAACTCCGAGTTATCCTTTTTATACCTTAATATTTTGACAATTCGTGGGAGTCTTCGCCCCTAAGGTTCCGCAATTGTACTTCCACCGGGCGGCAAGGCCTCCGGGCCACGTCAAAAATACATTTTCTGCCAAAGCATTATGTCCTCTTTTATCATCATTGAAGTCTCAAGTTGGTAAAATTTCAGTTATGCATTCACCATCCAACAGTGTCGCATATTTCGACTTGGTAGTTCGTAAGACGCAACTTCCCTAAAAAGTTACTGGCACCCTTAAAATGACATAATAAATTTACTGACTTTTAATCCACAATGTGGTTTAAAGTAAGTAATGTACTCGGCAAATTAATCTCGGTCTGAAACATTTTATCGCCGAACACTGCACGTGAATACACGAGAGCAGTGTGTAAAACAGAGGCGCATGTTCAAAAGTCAACTGATAACTTCCTAGACTGACTGACTCAATGCGACATTTTATTTCCTTGCAAACAAGTGGGTCTGACGGCGTGCCTCGAAAACAGCAGCCTAAAAGTTCGCTGCTTACTTCAAACAAAGCATCCGATTTAAGATGGTATCCTCCCTTTTCGATGTCGATCAGTTTTTGCTATAAAAATTCACAGTGGCCTTGGTGGCCACTTGTAGTACAAAAGTTTGGCTCGGTTAATGCAATTTAGTGCCGCAAACGTCCAATGCGCTCCCATTTGACACTTGTTTGAAAAAACACAAAAGCACTTCTAGGGAACCTCCAATAACTGAAGGCTCCGGAGATGCACATTTTACCTGGTAAAATAACGGAGCTGCCGCATCATTGGCCATCAGTGCTACTGAATAAAGCATATCTTTGACACGTAGTTAAAATACTGAAGATGCTACTGTGCTACATTGGTTGTTTGTTTACGCGGCCACTTAAAGCTCCGCCACTGCACTTCCGCAGGACAGCCTGATTCCCGAGGCTCTAACACTTTTACTCTTCAATAATACCCGTCCTGCCATTGTATTAGTCTCCTTTCCTTTTGTTGAAATCTTGGGGCGCTACATATATAGTAAGTAAACTATAGGCAATTTGGAATAAAATTATCGTCATTATTTGTAAATACCTGTGGGACGTTTTACCCAAACGTATGGTTTGAATTCCCAAGATAATCCTTGAACATTGTGCTGTGATTTGTTTCCAGTTCTTAGAACTCTTTATTCGAAAAAAAGAAATGGGAGAATTTGTCCTCTTTAACGAGGATTCTAGACGCACGCGACTCACCAGGGCTATAATTAAATAAATGAGATCCGTTGATCCACGTTTCCTACTTTGAGATTTTTTGGGAAAAGATTCTTATTGTGAAATTTTCTTCTGTCTCTCTTCTTTGTACTGAGATTTAGTTTTAAAAAATAAAGATTTAGGCGTGTTGATAGAAGCCAGCATTCCTATTAATCGGTAGGTACCATTATTTTGGCATCTTGATGGCCAAATTTGTATTAAATTCCACGAAGGGAAGTCTAATAGCGATAAAAATAAATCCTATTGTAGGTTTTAGACAATTTCGACGACAAACAAAAAGTAGAACTGTAATGCAGCGTCTTTTATAAAACAAAAGCGGTTTAGATCAAGTATTAAAAAGATTACCACGGCTGTAAACACAAAACCCTAAGAATAGGCTTACTCAAATAACTAAAATGCCATATTTTTAAAGGGTTTCTTGATAAAAGCAAAGATGACGGGATTTATCGGGGCTTAAAGTAAAAGGCGACAAATTTAGGGACTCCAAAGTGACATCGAGCTTGAATTATTGGTCCTAAGGGGAAAGAGCTTAGAGAACTAGTCAAAGCAGTTGTACGGAGGAGACAAAAAAATGAGGTTGTGTCTACTTTTTAAAAGATCTGTTGTCTAAGCAGAGCAGACCTATTTAAGAGTAGTACAGAAACAATACCAACCTGATGCAGTACTTTGTTTGCATAACTACCCTTTTGACTTCCACAACTATACTCCCGCTGGGTGGCATTTTCTCTGAACCAGCGTCAGTAACCCCTTAGCCTTTCCGCACACAGGCGATACCTGTTCCGCCCTAGTATTTTTCCTTTCCTTGTCTTCAGGAAAGAATAGGGGCACTACGCCAGCAACAAAATGGCTAGCATCTTTTGTAGCTTTGAAAAGTCTTTACTTTTCTCCAATGAGGCGATAAACTTGACTGTGTACAACAGAAAGAATACGCTATGATCAATATTTAAGATGCGTTATCTTGATCTCACGATGACACTAAAGCAAAGCGGCCTAGTTCATCTGTGCATTCTACTCAAAACACCAATCAAGTCATTTTTATGAGAAAACAGAGAGCCAAATATTCTACACACATATAAACATAGGTGATTTTTTACCGTTATTTATTGGACGATTTATATTTTAAGCACGAGGCAGGATTCGGCTTAAGGTAAATAGGAAATTGTTGTGCTAACCTTGCATACGCGGAACTCTCGGATGGTGTATTGAGCAGTGCTGATGGCATCCCGACTTGTCACATTAATCGCACCGAACGTGCAACTGAACGCGGGCCAGTAGCGCTCGCATTGTTGCTAAATGGGGATGAAAGAGGTAGGTTAAACCCACTTTCAGCAAAGACGAACAAAATCGGCGCCTAGAACGACGGCACTATGAGTTCTCGCCCGGCACTGGGCCATGTGAAAGGAGCCGGAAGTTTATTCACTCCGCTCACGGAATATCAAGCGACTTTAGCACTCCTCCGTAAAATCTAACCGTTCCAATTAATTATGCATAAGACCGACGGGGGGGGGGCGATAAAGTTAAAGAATCACTATTCTGCGAAATTCCAAGTCTTTCGAGCTAAATACGTGCACGATCGGCGGTGAAGTATTTATTAGCGAAATTGTTCCTACAAACGTAAACACACCTGTGGAAGACCCGAAATTGCTTTGGGTGTCGAAAAATGGTCAAACTTAGTAATGATTTGTTGTAGATTCTCACAAAGCCGATTAAAGCCGATTGTTTATCTGGGCTCAGTGCATCTGACATCTTTATTATGAACAGAAGTATAAACAATAGCCATGAAAGCGTAGCACATCAATTTATGTAACTGTGTAAATTAGAGGTTCATGATTTCAGTAAAGAGCTTAAGTGGTAGATGAAAACTTCAAGCAATTAAATAAAATGAAGGCGACTAATTTATTGAGCTGGATTTAACCACAACAGGAAACGATCCCCATTTCAGAAAGTGAACCTGTTGAGATTGATTTAATACGTGATTCTGGTTAAGTTAAATCGAGACTTTAATTTTTGCAGCTACGTAGAAAGGACGCTGTCATGCCTTTGCTAGGCGCAGCATTAGGTGCCAAGACGGTTCCATTACCGTTATTAATGGGTGGCGGCATGCTGTTGGCTGATCGAGACACTGTTAAGCCATTTGACTGACTACAGTGAAAGTGTTTGTCTGAAACGGCGTGAGTAGTTATGATCAGATTTATTGTGACCCAAGACGCAAGACTCACGGATTAGGCTACCAGTAGGAAACTATAAGCTTAGTTTTTATTATTGATGGTACATTTGTTTAGTAGCAACACAACCTCTGAATATTATCAACATTTCAAAAGCAGCCCTGGTTCTGTGCGTCAGTAGCGCTCTCCATTACGGCAGTTTCGTTTCTGAACTTCGACCTTGGTAACCATTCCTGTCAACAATCAGGCGACCCGTAAAACGCCTTATCCACACAATCTTCCATTTGAGGAGTTTGCTTAAGGAGGGTACTAACACAGCATTCCGCTTCTAGCAAGCACGAGAGTTGAATGCTGTGCTGAGTTAACGGCGCGTTTTGACTAGGTGGAATTAGATTGTATGGATCTCATCATTACATTTAACCATACTTGAATTCCTGAAGACGTTTACTTGGGAGTATAGCATCTCAATGTTAATGAAGAAACAAAGCAGACTGTCCTGATGCGGCTTAGCTTTGCAGCAGGAGCTTGTGGTGAAAAGTTAATGCGATTTCTACTCTGCATCGATTGCCTCGTTATAAATTTAAAAGTCAGGAATTCTTTTTGCATAGGTCTCAAAATTCACGCTCTAATGGCGCTAACTGCGTTTTGAAAGTCTCTAATATGTAAATATTTACAGATATTTACAAGAACTAGATGTCAAACGGGGGTCGTTCATTCATTGTTTTAGTAAGAATGGAAAGGTCGTAAATCGTTTCGAAATCTATCAACTATTCGGATAGGTGGGTAATCACGGAGCGATGGAGCGCATGTACAGCGAAATCCATTTTATCACTTGTTCGTCTGAAGCAATTATGAAAGATTATTTCAGGGTGGTTTCACATGTAAACATAGTATCTCTCCTTATAATGCATGTTAAAGCCTTCGCCACCACGGTCTCGGAGGGAAATTGACCACCACGGCTCAAAAGAGAGACGTCCTATTTGAAGTAATATTGCTCAATAAATGATAGTACGATTACACCCAGGTCAGGGACGCAAAGCATCGTGAGTGTCACTTTAAGCTGTATCAGTCTTCTTGCTGCGCGACTTAGTGCACCCCTCTGTCATGAATTGCTTCACGCCTGACACTGGTGGCACGTGGCAATGATTATTTCATCGGCGCCCGCGGTCAAAATTACCTCATACAATGATATATTTGCATAGGAAAACTAATCTAATTTGCATTACGTTTTAGAGCCTGCTACGGTGTCAAAGAGCTGTACACTACCAACGTCCATGTCGTATTTTCTTTTCCTACTGTCCAGAACTCTTAACATTTCTTTAACTTGCTCCATAAAAACGCATTACTTTGATTATGTCTTTGTACTTCCGCTGGACGGCATGGCCGCAGGACCTCTGGGAAGGACTCAGCGAGACACAAAACAATCACGTCAAACTGCAACATTTTGTAATTTAACAACCGCAATTTTTCACATTGTATGATAATAAAATTCTTTGCCATTGTGCAGTGTATTTCCTCTTTGTATGCTGGAAAGCAGTATTTTATTACCTTGAAAGATGCAGGCGATTCGAGTTAATTTGGTGGCGGGAACTATTATTTAAAGTTTGGTGGGGTACATTTTAGAATTTTGCCTCCAACTTATATTTGCAAGCATTGCAACTTAGTGACAAATCGACTTTCTGGAACGGCAAAACGGTAATGTATTGGAGTCCACCTCCTGAAATTCGTCGGAGGAACTCCTATCAGTATAACGCCAAAATTCTATCCGTAAGAACGGCATAGAGAGTAATTTGAAAGTCTTGCGAATGCAACCCTTCAGGGATAGGATAAAGTATGGCGATTTTTTTCATCTTTGGTAGGTAAAATATGATTCAGCTTCTAATGCAATTACAGTCGTAATGTCTTGCGACTTGAATGCATTCATTTATTCGACCAATTAGCTTTGAAACCTTTGTAAGTAGGGAATGCAAGTAAAAGACAAACAATTACAGTGTTAAACTTCTTAAGTTTTGATGCTATGATCTGACTAAAAGGGAATGGGAAAAGGAATAGAGCCGACAAAGTTTGAGAATTGTAAGACCCTCTTACATTTACGGCATAAACTTGTTTATGGCAAAAAGTAGGAATTGAAGTGGTTTTCGTGTAAGTAAGCTTGTCCCTTTTGAAAAATAAGTGTGTAAAATGGGTGGCATTGGTCATAACTCCCAGTTTTCGCTGCCGAATGCAGGAATAATTATATTTTGACTACTCTTACGTGGGCTCTCCGTAAATGCATGAAGATATCATCACTGGTAATATTAGGCAGCGTTCACTTCATTCGAATTCAATGAATATTAGAAAATTTTTTCTTTATGGAAAACCCCCAAAGATGACTAAAGGAGTGATGGAAATTGAATTTGGTTGTACATGAATCTCATGACCCAAAGTGAGGCACATTGTATAAGTTTTGTTAAAGGAATGATTTCCCCACTTGCGTGTAGACTACTTTATCGACAGTTTTTAATGAAAAATATTCTTAATTTCTAAATGCTTTGCCTATCTAGGTATTTATTAACTAGAGCGAAATTACAAATGATTTACAAATTCATACGCATCATTATTAACCTAAGACTCTTCGCGAATTTCCATTTCATTTAAAATAAAAATAAACAAATGCTTTATAATTTCATACAATATTTCGTTTAGCCCTTCACTTTCCGGAAATGAGGTACTTCAGCCCAATCAGATGATTTAGGCTAGTGGAATTCGATACACCATGCTTAGATTATTTGTTTAATTTTCCTTTCAATTTTGCTGGCATTTAGGGCTGCGCCTCTGTGCTACCACTGGACGGCATGGCGGCCGTGCTATGCCAGTAGCCCCTCGGCCCTCAGGGCGTCGGCACCACCTATTCTGCTCTAGTGTTTTCTCCCTTTGTCCCCATTAAATTTGTAGCAGCAGAAAGCTAGCCCCATCCCAAAGGGCAGCCACTCTGATTTCCACTGCAGAGTGGCATACCCAAAAGTGACGGACGAAAGGCATTTGCTGAGCATGGGAAATTATGTGGTGAGCTCCAGCAGCAGAGTTAAAGTTGACTTCTGCTTTCAGTAATTGCCCCAGTTCCGTGATCTGCAGGAATGCCATCAGCAACTGAAGCGACGCTAGACATGATTACGAACCATTAGGAGGAGTTACTAGTTAGACAGAACTCGGATTGATACTATGGTTGGACAGCATTTAAGTAAAAACAAAGAGACAAGTAGGAATGTACTCGAAATTCTATCTGCACGAAACTGCTTAAACCTTTAACAACTGTCATAGTTACGGATTCTGTAGAAAATGCCAATAACAACTGAAGCGACTTCAATCGTGAACCACGTGGAACGGTTCCACGCGGAAATGGCTACTGCACCTGTAAGATGTCAACTAAGAGAACACGTAGCACTCATTCTGCCTTCTCCTTTTCTTCCCTACCAGGCAATAATTGGATGCTACTGAATTGAGAATAGTGTGACAGGAATGAACAGACGCGATATCTCATCTCCAAAAAACTATTTTTAATCCCTTCCTTTGTTAAACGATTGCTTTAAGACCAGTGCTTTCATGACCAACAATGGACATTTGCGATGACCAGCACATTCCTTTGTATCCGAGTTCAGCACTTGTTCAGAGCAATTCCAGGTCTAATAGAATTGATGGGATAAGTTATTGAAATCGCAATCAGATATCGGCTCAGTTTCACAAAATCGGTGACTGGTGGGGTTGTTTCTTAGGCGCTTTACTTGCAGCACCGATTGAGTTGTGATGGCTGTTGCAGAAGATTGATTAAGTGGAGCGCGGAGAGACGACATTCAAGAGAAGAGATGATTGATGGTGCTTTAGTTGTTTGTTTAATCCTTTGTTTTATTTTCGAAGCCACTCAAAGCTCAACGATTGTGTTTTTACTAGGGAACATGGCCTCTGTATCGTGTCAGTGGTCCCATAGTTTCGCTGTACGGTAATAATACATATTCAAGCCCATTACTTTGCCTCCTTCCGTCTTCACGGAATTTTTAGGGCGTTACAGATTTATAGTGTTGTATACAACAAGAGTATTAGTCACAGGAAAATACTTGTTAATGTAATGTTAATGTAATTTCTAAATAACAATCCAAATTTTAAAAATCAAGAGAGTACTTACTCGAGCATGTTCAAACAGACTTGTCACCATGACAATACACTGACAGTTGTATTGCCATACCATTCGCCAAAAATCCGAAATCGTCTTCATATTTGGTCCCTGAGTCGCTATGTATTTCCGCTCCTGCTCTTGGCCCTAAATCCAATCGTCAAATAAAAGTTGAAAATGCATTTGAGGGAGTCAATTCTACACCTTTGTATTTTGGTTATACGGAACAATTATTCGTCTGGCGTTACTAACGTCCACAACAAAAAGGTGACCGAGAGCAAGGAAGCGATTTTTCCACTTTTATTTCTACTTCAAAACAATTTTCACTAAATCTCACAGTAACAAACGCAGACCGAATGACTGTTACAGCTTTTACTAAAAAAATGAGCATTCTGATCAAATGGAACTTTGAAACCTTTTTAATAAATTCACACACTGATAGCATGTTCTTCACTACAGGAAGCATTTTGTAATTTGTTTTCATGAGAAGCGGCAAAAGTTACAACTTTTGGCTTCCTTCGCCATTAGTAGTCCGTTATTTAAAAACTAAAAATTTTATTATTTTGCACAAATTATTCCCTTATTTCCCAAAAATAACAGATTTCTTAGCCCTCAGCATGAATGACTGTGGTTAAATAGCTTTGCATTCAACTCCCCTTTCTTTTAACACTCAGAAAGCACTCAATATTTTGACGATTAGACCCAATTGCATTTTTGAAAAAATTTAGGTGAGGCAATTTGTTTTTAGTGAATTTAAGTATGCCAATCCTGAGGAGAAAGGTGAATTCTAGAAGTAGAAATCGAAACAATTGTGTTTGGCCTACTCTTCTACCAAGAAGATTCGTGTGAATTTCATGTGCCAGTTTTATTTCACGGTTGTGACAATTGGTGCTTCTCATTGGGATGGGATAAATAAACCCGTGGTAAAATTTTTTAAACAAAAGTAAAAAGGTTGCTGTGCAGCAATGCTTACGGTTTTCTGCACTGCAAGTCCTTTTAACTCCTTAATTTAAACGTTTTTCTATTTTTAAATCCCTTACCAAACACTTTTACACCGCCATAAAACGACAAAATAAATTTTGGTTTTTGGATAAGCAGTCACCTAGTTAGCAATCAGAAGAGGCAATAGCTTACGTCAATCCAGCTGGCATTGATATACGTTGAATTTTCGTCGTCTGATTCCGACTCAAGAATTACACAGTTGTCATTGTCTATGAAGGTGAGAACAACTTTTCGTAAATACACAATTTCAGAAGCAACTTCTTGGGATGGATATGGGCGAATGTAGCTGTTTTGTAGCCTTGATGGGATAAAACAACGCGCTTAATAGATGGAATTCATTCAATGTGCTACTGACAAACCCTGACGATTAAATCCAGCAAGGGTGGCTCCGTAATTTGCGGGTAGGGTCCAGCATCAAGATTACTTACGAAATTATCTTCATGTTTAACTACAAGACTATGATATCCAATTAATTTATTTAAGGCTAATATTTCACAACGGATTCCTTCTTGCAACACTTGGAACATCTGTTTAACTCCACATTTAAGACTCCGCGATTGTTCCTCCGCTAGGCGATCTATGTTATGGCGTCTCACAAACTGTCGTTCTGCAACAGCATTTTCTCTCACAGTACTATGAATTTCTACGAATTTCAGAAAAACTCAGTGCCCTACAGTGGTGGTTGACTAACCTGATCTCTGTTACTGGATCATCGATCTTAATGGGACGGAAGAAGGGCTTATGCTGGGAATGGGCGAAGCTGTGACAATCTCTAATAGAAGGGTTAAACATGACGTCTGCTTTTGGCAACTGCCCCAGTCTCGTATTCTATGGGAATGCTATACAGAGCCATAGCGACTTAGAACTAAACCATCTACGATACCTGTATGAGGACGTCAACTAGATGAAGAAGCGATACCTCCTCCATCTTTCAACTGGTTGGATTGAACCCAACTATGCACCAAACCTGGATATCATTGCAGAACGAACAAAGGAGCAAGTAGGATCAAACCGAAATCGCATACCCATGAAACGGCTTAAAGTCCGTCCTTTGGCCAATAAAATCTGCTTATAACCCAGTTATCCTTAGAAAAACGATAAAATCGAGATGGCCGTCACATTTTCATTCCCCAATGCAGTTTCCAAACAGGACGAAGCCTCGGATTCAATGGAATTACCAAGAGAAATGGGCAACATTGCAGTGCTTGTCTTCCCATTTGTACGCGAATTCAATGACTGGTGCAAATGATTCAAAGGAACTTTTTCTTACAGCATCAACTACGTTGTGATGTCTAGCTCGGAAAATTGACCGAGAGAAGCGACGAGAAGTGACACTCAAAAGGGGAGAGGGAGCTATACCATGTTTCGATTGCCCATTTAATTGTGCTTTTCAGCTACACGGACACTTAAGGCTTCGCCGCTGTACTTCTACTCGGCGATCTGGCCTCCGAGCCATACCAACAACCCCTTAGCCCTTCTCTACGTCATCAACACAGTCTTGCTATGGCAATGCGACTTCTTACGATACTTCCATCGATCCGATTTCAGTTAAGACGATGCTGTTTCAGGAGTGACTTGCGCATATTGATGGGTATTACCCTATTTTAACCAAACTTTTAACCATTTGTTCACGCAAAAATTTGAAACTGGAAGAATACGAGGTGTCAAAAAGGAAGAAAATTTGCGCACTTTTTGCATTGATAGCGGCGAAAATTTTTACTAAGTAAAGTCGCAATGATGGTAGCATAAAATTTTTCGTTCAGTAGTGATTTCTGCATTTAAGCTTGCACAGTGCAGTACTTTGCAAACAGCAACAAAAATTTGTGAAACCTTAGGGATAAGCAAAACTTCGCTATCATCTCTAGTTCCCAAGAGTTTCATGACATGACACCGGAAATAAAATATTTTTCCTCAGATCGAATTCAAAAAACATTAAAACAAAATCTTAAAGTGTTTAAATCCTCTCAACCATGCTTATTGAATAATCGTTTAGTCATTCTTAAACTTTTAATGCATTTTGTTTAGCGTTTGGTTTCATAAAGAGTCATTCAGGGCTCGGCCATTATACCTCCTCGAGGCGGCCTGGTCTCCAACTCCTTCCTTATGCTAATTTGCATATTATGTCTGTGTGTTATGCCTCCTTTGGTCTTTAAGGAAATCACTTTGCTGTATTTATGCACTTCAAAATTTTATTTTACAAATTCAGAACAATTTTTACTTTTCACCTAGCAGACACAATAGGTGAGTTATTCTGGCTTTACATTGTGTTTCATATCTCATATCTAGAGCTGTAAAACTTTGCCTCCTCACAATTGTTGTCGCGCACAGTAGGATTTGCATTTGATGTTAGTTAGGAGGATTGTGCTCACTACGGTATGTGACTTATCCCCAAATTTGATGGAGTACGGCATCAAAAAAGTAAATGCTTGACCTACTTACCAGCTGCAGAAAGAATGGCCACTCTCCCCTCCTAGTACTCACTCTTCTGAAATATTTTACCCCCCTGTTATGCTGACTTTATTATATTCGTCATTTTTGATTTCGCTATTTGCTGTGTAAGAATGCATACACAGACACACAGAGGTGGATAGTAAACTGGGTGCTTCTAGCTTAAATCTAAGAAAGAGCTTTTATTGCCGAAATTATGTGCATACTTGATGCAATACTGCTCCTCATATTTGGAGTGTTTTATTATCGGATTATCGGCTATCTCGCTGATCATTAGAAAAAAGTCATTTGAAGAGTTTTGCAACGAAAGCATTCCTTATTAGTAGGCTCATGAAGTTACATTAAATATCTTTAGGCATTTTATTCAATGAAGTTGGTCTATTACTTCGGGATTGATGGCTAGTTTTGACCTAGAGGTGATTACTTTTTCTATCTTTGGACCTCTTTATCGTCAAAAAGACCGATCAGTTTCCCTCGGAGGCCTCAACAGCGAAAAAGTAGAATGCTATACAAAAATCAGCAATTACCTTTTCAAATCTCGTTTGTTTAGACGAAAGTCAATGTTATTTGACGGTGAGCACTTACAGGGGACGACATGTAGATTCTGATTCTTCTTCCCATTTTCTTCTGCAAATGCAGCTGAACAAAAGCCACTTTCATCCACCTCGCCCTGGATGACCTGAAGAAAATAGACGTATCTCACTTAACTCCGTTTAACTCTATGAATGATTTGCCGTAGAACAAATTGAAACAGCATTCTAAATTCATTCCAGTGCTGCTTGAAAAGTCAGATGCAAGAAGATTAACTAGCGCACTTGGGGACTTGCTCCCTGAAGAAACTGCAAGCGATTATTACTTGCGCGGGAATCGTTGTTTAGAAAAGAATACGGTAAACTGACAAGCTGTGCAACTCCGTCTGCATGGTAGACTGTCCAGTTTTGAGACGTGCATTTGTAATTTGCAAAAGAAGTGTCTTAGTTCCCAAAATATATTTCTTTAACGAATTTAGACCAATTTATTAGACACAAATTAGGTTCGTATGGAGCACTTTCTATCTAGTAATGCAGAACCTTGCATATTTAAATCTTTTGCAATAAACAGAGTGGAGTACATGAAGGCCTCAAAATTATAGCGCCTGCATGTAAACTATGTTTAATACAATTTGATAAGGAAAAGTAAAATGAAACGCCTGTTGACGATACGTCATCTCAACCTCGAAAGCAGTCCCAAATCCTTATTCTCAATAAAAACACCTTCATTACTTTAGAGCCTCGCAACATTTATCGTTCTCCTACATTATCCAAATTTCATTAAATTTACACTTTGGAAATAGGAAATCAATTATATTTGCCCCTATGCAACTGCCTTAACAAGTCCCAATAGACCTCTGTATTCTTGGCCTAGAGACTTAGAAAATGTCTTAACAAATCGTTCAAGACGTCGGCAGTACACTCAGACACGATCAGATTTTCAGCCATAGTGGACTGTTCTCCACTGTAATTATTCATTTACTTGGCCTATTTTAGTGTTTTAACATAAGTTGGGTGAACAAAGAACATTCTAGTAGAATGATCGGTGAAGTGGTAGATAATCTTGCACTCATTTTACTGATGATAAGAGGTGACATATGAAACGAATTCCAGGTTTTGCTGCTTTATAAAGGCGTGAAACCCCAATAACCCACTTTGAATAATGACAGTGGTGCAGTTCAAAACTTGAACTGCTTTAGAATGGAACCGGAAATCCTATAATTTTGCATAATAACATTTCTTCCATTAATAGCTTGCTCTTGTTAAGTAGTGGCAAAGTCCTCATGGGCAGCGCAGGTTGAATGAATGTTGAATTGCCCTCAACAGGTTTGATGCGAATTTAATGTGCGTCATACTTGCTACTTTCCTTTTATAATATGGCCATGCTAGGCAGGGAAGCATAAAATCCACTTTCTGTTTAGTTACTTCCACGAGAATTAATGTCTTTGGAGCAATGCACAGTTATATTGATAATGCAGATAGCATTTTGCAGCACAATTCCCTTGCAAAGGCCTTTACGACAAATTGCTCATCAAAAGTATTCGCTCAAGACGATCAGCTAACTGCTCTAAGGAATGCGACTACTGACCAGAAGTAAGTGGAATTATTTGCCAGTCATGGCTTTTTTCTTCGGTTTGGGCATTTGGAGCTTTTATCTAATTTGTACGTCTCTTGAAGTGTCATCAAAATTGTCCAAAATGTAGACGCAAGTCATTAGGGTAGGTTGTTGAATTTTGTGCTCAGTTTTATTGCTCTTTGAAGGACATTGTGTCATAACAGGTATGAGAGTGCGTGTCAAACGACTGCAGAGAGTAGAAAGAATAAAAATACAATTTGAAGACCTTTAGACGATTGCTGGGGTTTCAGGCGCTTTGCTCATAGTAGACACTATCTGTATTTATGAAACCCGTAACACTTTTTCACGAAGCATACGGTATTTTTGGTGCTCTGAATTGTGGAATTTTTACCTTCTCTGCAGTCACCTGCATCGTCCTAATGTGTTCACTTTTGGGATACATTGCACCTTCAGCGACAATTTTTCAGTGCGAATGAAACGTTTGCTTATTTGATTAAGTAAGTCCAGTTAAACCGAAATTGCTAATAGTTTATTTTTGCTTCCCTACATGGGTTTGTCGGACCCTAACAAAAATATGTATTTCCGTTTAGCTTTGCTGGCATCAGCGCCTAAACGTGAGAAAAATTCTTCAATGAACAATCTGTCTTCCTTAGTTGTACAAAGTGACTTAAAATAAATGCAAAACAAGTCATTGAAAACAAGATGCCTCATCTGTTTATAATTATAGAAAGCTCAATGCACGCTATCTTGAAATTCATTGAGCATACGCAATTATCAAGTCTCTGAAGGATATTAGCCACTATGACCTAAAAAGGTTCTTTTCTTTTTTATCACATCGTTCAGAAAACGCATGATTATATGTCTAATTTTTTAGGCTGAAACGATCCACCTATGGTACAAAGAGACATAAATAAAATAGTTTCTAACATTTCTTATATATGTGACGCCAGTGGCGATTGTTTTAACACATTCAAAACCAACTTAGAGCAAACCGAAATTTTGAATATCATGATTACTAATCTAGATACACAGGGTTGATGTTATTTATATGCATGGTTTTGGTGTCAATGGACTAATATTTATCCCATTAACTCCACTTGCGGACGGGGATGTCCAATTCAAGTCCATTTTATGATTTAATCATAACATGGTATTACTTTTTGCAAAGACAACTTTTCAAAAACTTTGTGAGGACTGATTACTATGAATAGCAAGTATATACTGCCTTAAAATGGTAAAAATTACTTATTGGTAGATGTCTGCTTGCATGCATTATAGGAGTTGGGATAGGTGCGTTTAGTGGGTCATTCTTTCGCCAAGAGATTGCTCACCCTTGTCAACTTTCATTTGCCTTTAGACATTGAAATTCCCCAAAACGAATGAATGCCTACACACGAAAGTATTTAAGCTCCACTTGCTTGAGGAATCCGACTTTTAATCTTAAGCCAGGTCTTTAATTTCTGCGTCACTCGAGGGCTAATAGCTGTCGGTTCTTATGAGTTCTTGCTAATCTTCTTTAAGCGTATTGTCCACTAGTCCAACTTAACAAAGTTAAATGGAATATTTTATAAGAAAACTTGTAATTAACGAAACTCGGTCCAATTATCACCAGCATTTTGAACGGCAATAAATTATCTGCAGCTTTCCAGGCATTCACGATATTCAGTTTATGCCAAAAGCGGGGGCTTGGTGCTAATCTAATGCGGCACGAAAGTGATGAGGTGACTAGCCTGAGGATGCTGTAAAAATGTCTGGTCAGTGGAATGCTTTTCGAAACCACTCAATCATGAATTGTGCTTTTAATGAAGTTGTCCCCAAATTTCCTTTTGAAATAGGTCCTTAAATGTAGTGGTGATCTCTAATCAAAGGTATCTTCCTTAACCTCCCAAACACAAAAATACTACAAGAAATTTATCTAGAAAGGCCTCAGTCAACTTTCCGATATAAGCATTTGGGTAAAGCTCTATTACTGGTTTTCCAATGATGGAAAAGAACAGGCTTTGGAATTCATTTAATACCCTCCAAAAGGACTGTAGAATTCGCAACTATTGCAACCATATCACTGCGTAACCTATGAGCTTCCGGGATTAATGCGGTGCTTTGGGTCAATTTCATAGCCATTCAATGAGTCTGAAATTTTTTGTGAATACTTTGCTGGTGTTACGACGTGGCTCACCTTTTTGCCATTTAGGTTATACTGAGATGTCTGAGCGGTAAACACTACTTTACCCCCATTTGCAATGCATACTCACGTATTATTCACAACGTGATGGCTTGGAAGTGGCAATAAACTTGTCTTGGGAACACTTGCAATCAATGCCCCCAAACAGCTTATCTTTCTTTTATTTGCCACTTTTTATGGAAAATAAGTGCAGATTTAACTTAAAAGCGCTTTTTGAACCCAAGAATTGTTATATGAATAACATAAATCCTAGAAAAATACTGACCAAATTATCATTGAACAATAGAATTTGTTCCTATACGTCATTTTTAAAAGTGTTTGCATTATTGCAGTTCGTTTGCTAGGAGCACTTGGACTCCTATGGTTTTGGCTTAAAACTATGCGACCGCTTGGGTTGCTCTTAAAAACACTCGAAACCATTACATTTATCGGAAGGACTTCCAACCGCGTCAAAATTATCGAACAATTTCGTTCTAATAACGACTTCAAAAGCATCTCTCAGTAACCAAACTAAATCTTGCGTTATTAAAGTATTCTTGAAAATTGGAACAAATACTAGACAAACCCACTTTATCCTGCCTCGAGAAATGACACAACCTGACTACAGAAGAGTAAAGCCTAATCAAAGCATTACGAAATCGCTACAATTTGTGCATCACTTAAGTAAAACTGTAAGAAGTATTTTAACTGCAGGACACTAGCCTCCTTAACCGTTTCGAACCTTTCTAACGGTTGAACTTTAACTTCTGACAAAAAAGGTCCTTGAATGGAAGGGAAGGAGATCACTTCTAACGACTTCTTGAATTCGAAAATCACTTGCATTACCAATTAGTTGCCACACAATAACCTTTACCTATTGTGTCTGTAGATTTGAAAATTAACTGCTTGTCGATCTCTACTATTTAAATGTTATTTATGCGTGACCCTGAGTTTTGAAAATGACGTATAAATAACAACTCTAGAGAGTTGTGAGGAATACCTGCATTGCTTTTAACGAACCAGTACTTTGTGGTCAATTTACTTTTGACGTTAAATTTATTAAATTAAAAAACTTTATTTCTTAGGAGTACACAGAAGATTTAAAACCATTGCCAACAATAATTTTTGACAAATACTTGAATATTCGATGAAGTAATAACTTGTGTGTCATTCATTAGGTAAGTTAAATGTGCATAAGTTTTGAATCGACAAGACTCACTTCGTACTCATACTTAAGTATTCCACTGGCGAGTTTTCTCTCATAGACATCGGGGAACATTGAGACAGGGATGGGTGCGGTCGAGACTGACTTTAATTTTCGCCTATGGCGTTCACGAGGGTCGCAGATTTTGTCGCGAAGGGCTCCTAAGCATGACCGCAGCAAATTCATCAGGCTTCAACCATCATCGGTCGCTCCTGTCACACTCACACCCACGCACACTCTTCATATCAGAACTAAGGATGTTCTTTAATCACTACGCTTCTTTATACCTTTCCAACTAATCTTGTTAGCTGAAGGCAACGCCTTCTGATGCCGTCAGTGTCGTAACTATACGGGACAAGGAGACAATGGAGACATTTAGTTGCCTTCCGTCCTAACTGCTGTGCGTGCAAATGCCAGGGGAGACGCAGAGACAAAGAGTAAGTGAGCGAGAGAGAGGGAGCAAATGAATGAGAAGACGATAGAGTGAGAGCAAGACCAAAAGATTTATCCCTCAACAACCAAGCTAGTCTAAGCTCTCTCGTCCCTCGTTGGTTCGTCAAGTGACCAATCTCTGGTGCCAGCATAGACCAATGGCAGTGGAAGCTACAGTTCTACTCCACTCACCAGAGCAGTGAACATGCTAGCCGGTCCTTTTCAGAGGCAACAATGTGCTTAACCATTCCAACTTTTTTGTCGGCATTTTAAACCAGCAGACCATCGGAATGGTTCCCACTTCGGAAATATTTCAAAAAGGGACCCCATTTTTATTATTTTTTGAATTTATGGCAAATAAATGTATTCATATTATTGTAATTTATTTTTTAGGAACAAACCTAACCATTTTCATGGTTGAACATTGCTTTGTGTTATTTTTATTGGGCATATTTACGATCTGTGATTGGACAAAAAGCCTTCAGCCTTTGTTGCTTCATTTTCATAAAAAACGAAATATCAATAAAGGTTTTATTGACTAGTTTGGTTTTGTTTGTATGTATTTGAATTTGTTTGATTAATTACAATCTTCTACATACTTTTAACTGATACAGCATCTAATATCCTTCACGTTTCTTGAAGTACCTTTACAAGACTACTTGGGCTTAAGGCTCACCACTTTTCGACACAAAACACCCTAGCAAAGGCTACGGCATTCAAAAAAAAACTAACCAAATGTGTTCGTATATAATTTGCGCATAAATGTGGAATGATCCTCCGGGTGAAAATCTATAGGCTGCCAAAGATAAAATACGTTGGGTGATTTCTGTGAAGATAACCATAACCTTTTGTTCGATTCTATTAGTTCATAGCATTCCGCCATACTTAAAAACTCTTATGAGTTGGGCAATCACTTTATCACTTTTAATTTTTTTAAAGTCTTGTTTACTGAGTCGCATGCATTTTTCGTCTTCCTTTTGCGAAGTCTCCTTGAACTCCTTTTTTTGGCCATAATAAGAGTCATTGCAGGGGGCATCGCTACAATGTTTAACAATTTCTAGAACATTATAAAAAATAAGGACAACTTCCCTCTATTGATCATGAAATTGTCAAATAAACGCACCTAACTTCATTGTTTGTTCTCTTCGAACCCCCGCCGTGTGCCAGCTGCAGCCGCAAAACCCACACGTCATTTTCTGTTGGGGAATGGCATAACGTTTCAGATATGTTCACGGCATCCGGGAATTAAGGATTTAGTGGTAAGCCATGCAATAACGCTGCCTGTCATACTGAAATCCCTACTTAACATATTTAGGTAACAACTAGGTGTCCCAGAGAGCTCGGAGGTACGTTATCAGTAAAAAACTAGAGTAAATCCCATTGTAGACCTTCAGAATATTATAAAAGCTGTAATACTTCGCACGAACTTCTTACTTTTTCATTATTGAATGTCCATCTACAGCGATCAATAAAAAGTTTTGCACTTTATGTAAGGTAACAAATGTTTTATATAAATTTACTATTTTAAATATTTGTAAGAATTCATTGCTGATTTTTTATTTAGTTGGCTTTATTCCGAAAGCTTCGGTTGAGTTAGCAATTTAAAATATGAGTTTAGGTCGCGATATTTGAAGCAGGAATATACCTTTACTGGTAGATGGATGCGAAATTCACTTGTTTCATTATGTTGCGTCACAAAGGAGAGGCCATTAATCAAATTTTCCTCAAGACCACTGGAACCTTTTCAACAAAAGATATTTACTAGGAGTGCGTATCCTAAGTAAATAGCGCAATACTTGCTTCAATTACCATAAACCGACGTTTGCCGGCTCACGAAGGTTAGCTCAAGTTAAATCAGGACTTCTAGGTTTGTGACGTAGTGAAACACCTTTTGAGGAATAAAAATCGCATTTATTCCCACCACGTAGTAACTCACTCCTTTTATAAACTCACGTTAGTGGTTAGGCACTTCCCTCCAACGTTAAACTTTACGATTTGTCAGGGCGTTCAAAGAAGTCTGCAGTACTTCCAGAGCGGTAGATTTTTAAGGTTAATTGTCTTTGTCGAAGAATGTTCTCTTACGCAAGTTTCGCAAAATGTTTTAAACAAATTATTATAGTCTAAGCAATTTAAGTGCTTATTGTCCATGGGAATGTCTACCGGGGCCTGGATGCGGCAGATATTACTTACCACGCCTGCATTACTCAATCGGGTGCTTTACACTAGTGAGTGGGCGTCCTTTCACCTTAAAAACTAGGTTTAAGCTCATCTGTAGATGCATGTTGTTGTAAAATCCTAGTTTACTTGTCATCTCTACGCAATTCCGGAAATAATTCACAGCTGCTACTCGGAATCTCGGTTGATAGTATCTCGAATGAAGCGACTTGCGACTTACATTGTTTTACATGTAATGCAACCACAGTAGCAGTCTTTCAGAGATACAAAATAAAAAGTCTCACTTTATTATTAGCCAATTGTATTTTACTAATTTACGTCTCAACTTTGAGTGGTAAAAATTGTCGGTCTTGTGCTATTTTCTTCTAAAAGGCCGAGTTTTCATACGGGATAAATGATGACTTTAACTCTAACCCTGCTTCAAATGGCTACTTTAACCGGCTTACTTATTTTGTTTACCGTACAATCGTCAGTTTGACCTGCCGTTAAAAAATTTGCCTAGCGTAGGTATAATGATGAACATTGGGAACATGCCCTTCTTATTTCCAGGGATAAAGCATAACCGAACTCCAGCAAGAGCTTTATTTTGCTATGGAAAGGATGTGCGAAAATCCGTCATCATCCAAAATGAGGGTGAGGCAAGGCCATCCACCTTCTAGGCTTTTGTGCTATTAATTAGAACACTGTGAAATTTACTGCAACTCACCTTTGCAATAAAATTTTGGAGAAAATGCATAAAACTGGGAGGACTGGTTCACCGAACAACTAGCAGTGAAGTGCAACGAACCTCACCCCCATTCCTCCATTTATTTTATGTTTTATTGTTACCAGTCAGATATTCTTCAATTTTATCAAAAAACACCTCGCATTCTAAACCAGTCTTTTTAGAGCACATTCAAATATTAATTGGCCATTGTTACAAAACAAGTAACAAGTCACGCAAAATATTATATTGTCATTCAAATCTCTGAAAAAACTTCATCAGAGTCAATCTGGAAATAGTTTTGCACCTATTTTTAAAAAAATCAGAAATATAACTTGGTTATTTGATGCTAAGACGGCACAGGAAATCAGCCCCACAATGCTCTCGGAATTTTTACGCGGCGTCACAAGGTTCCAGCCCTCAGTTGCATTTCTTTCAAAGGCATGCATAGTGAGGACTAGTAATTTTTTCATCTACTAGTTGAGTAACAGAATTTATTTGTCCTCTAATTAATGCTATGCAATTTGTGATTAGAATTTATTTCCTATTAAAATTTAATCTCCTTCCATCTTGCCGCATTGCCTTTAAGATGTTCTTGGAACTACGAGAAACATTCCAAAGGCTCCTAAGGAATAACAAATTAACTTGTTTAGCTTGTACCATCAGCAGCATTCTCTGAGCATATTCAAATCAGAGTTCTACAAGTAACTGCTGCTGACAGTGGTTGGCCCTTTTTCACCTCTTCTGACACATTTGTTTCTTGAAGTCCTCATTGTCACGCCAGAAAATATTATTTAAATTAGCCATTGATCCAACTAAGTAATTAGCTAAGAACTTGAGGTCAGAATTCATCGCCAGTTTTAGCATTTTTCGTGATCCAAGAGAATAAATTCTGATCCTCTAATGGAACTGTTTACCTGTGGAAGTTTCATTAAAAAATGCTTTTAATGCAATCCTAGTGAGTAGATCAGTACTTTGAGTCAATCTCTAATTGAGATGTGCTAAAAGGTCAGGAGAACCGAATTGGGGAACTAACCAGACCAGACGCTCTAATTACTTTAACTATAAAACCATTTTTTGGAATTTTCGCTTTATTTATCATTAACATGTCCCCGTTGATATGCTTCAAATTTTGCTCATTATGAAGACAACTTCATTTTCGTTCTCATACAAGGGACTTCATATTCTAGTTGATCTCCTACGTGATAAATATACTGGAACGATGAGCTGACTGTGACAATCAGAGATTCATAGCTATTACTTATTGCCAAGCGTTTTACCTCATTCACCTTTGTGACATACTAAGTAAGCTGATTGGCCGCTTCATTGGGCAGTTCGTCTTCTCAATTGCTGATTGGCTGTTCACTCGATTAATCTGGCCAACTCGCGTGCTTTCAATCGTCCGAAAATCTATACGCTTGACCACATCGTGACAATTCAAATAGTCTTTTCAACCTCAATAATCGCCTCGCCTCAGGGGCATGTGAGCAGATCTTGGACACCGAAATGCCAGGTAACAGCAAGACACTAAGGTTGAGGGAAGCGTTCCGCTTCCGCTCCATGCGACGCCATCAGGAGATGAGAAAGGGCCGGAACAGTGGATCCACCGCGACGCAAAAATTAAATGACACCAATGACGTCACTCTCCCTCCAACCTCAGTCCCAATTGTCTGCGTCCAATGTGACTCGTCGGTAGATGCTGAAGAGGAAGATTGTGAAAGAGATCTTTACCGTGTTCGCAGCTTTAAAAGAACCTCCAAGGGACTCATCAGTCTGGTAAGTTTAAGACTACGATTCCAACAAAGGGCGTCTTGCCAATCAGAATTTAGTTTGACTCGGCTCCTGGTTCGGTTGTTTCTTGCTAGAATCATTTTAGAATTGAGGCTCCAATGGTATTAATCTAGGGTGTGTTCTGATATTGTAGATAATCTCTAAATTGGTCCGTGGAATTTTCTTGAATCAAACTAACTGTGAGACAAATTATGTCCGAAAACTTTAATCCAAGTTGAATTCTCTTTCAATTGAGAAAAATCCATTTCAATGGACTTTGTCACCAGAGGCTGTTCCTTAATCAATAGCTATCGTGGCAATGAGTTAAGAATCTACAAAACACGGTGACTTTTGTTTACAGAGGCGTTTTAAATTCTCATTAAAATGTTCAGCTAGAATTTTTAGTCAAGATATGCGTTAGAAGATTGTCCGATGGGCTAAAAGACATAATTAGGAAAACATTGTTGAGGATCACTCGCCTCAACCGCCAAGTAGACTTTGGCTTTCCTGCATGCGACTCCGCAAGAGTTCAAGAACGTCCACAAGTCTTTAGATTAGGAATGTGATTTCTTCCAAAGTTGAGAAGACGATTCCTTGTCTATTAGTATTTTATTAAAGGACAATAAAGGCGACCCAGTACTTTAAATTGGATGCGTGTGAATAGCAAAAATGGGAAAACGAAATTTCGCCCAAATAAAGCTCTCTCTCTTTACCCATGTATATTGCTTCCACCTAATCAAAAGATTAATGGCGCTATAGAGGGCGTTCATGCTCCTAGGCCATAAAACAGACACGTTTCTTTTGAGCAGTCACTTCAACTTCTCTTATGTGTGCATCTAGGTGAGAAATTCATTAAATCCTCCTCTGTAATAGAGGATTAACAAACCATCACTAAATGCCGACCGATTTAAACGACAAAATCCCAATGCTAAGATAAAAAACGAAGACTAGGCTTGTTAGTTTTTTGATTAAAATAATTTGAGGAAGCCTCTTAGGAACACCGATTCAATCTAGAAATGATTTTTCGAAGAAGCTCGTGTTCAAAAATTCTACTTTTATCAAAATTTGAGTCTCTAGAGGCAAGGAACTTTATCCTGGTCACGGTCGTTCCCAATATGCCTATTTTGAGTGTGAGTGCCCAATGCTAAGGCAGGGCAATAACCACTTGGGAAGGCAGTGGCGGATTGTGGAGGATGAGGAGAAGAGTTAGGAAGCAGCCTAATTCTACCGTCACTCTCCATTTTATTTTAAATTGGCGCGTAAGATTTCTCATGAGTAAGTCTTGTGGCAGTTAGAATACAGGATTGCACGTTCAATGATCAATTCAGACTGTATCTGGTGAGATATTGATATTTTTCTTGTTGCATTTTGATGTGTATCGAAATTTTCGTAATACTTGCTTGGCCCTCGGCGAGGAATTCGTGGTAAACAGTTTCATCTCAGAAGATGTGGCATGAGTAGGGATTGTGATTGGGTTATTTTAGAAGCATCGTTGAAAAAACTGGTGATAATTTGAGTTGTCAAGACGTTTCTAAGTAGACATTCTTTTCCCAGTGACATGCTTTTATAAAGTCCGAAGAAGAAACGGGTAACAAATAGCACGTCTTTGGGGTTTGTTGCCTGACACTTGGTAATGAATGGCCTGTGGAGCCTGTTTGCTTTGCCTCTGAAACCTCACAATTCCAGTTGATATGAATATAATACACTTATTTTGTCACTCATATTAAACTTAGCTGAAAGTTTTCCTGGATATTCAAATCTTAAACAATTTCAATCATCACCAGAAGAGTTTAATGCCATGTTTTCATAATTTTTCAAAGTACTGTACAGGGTTGAGAGGAAACTTCTGCAGCTTCGCAACCGATTCTGCAACACAGACAAGATTCACTTACATTGAGTTTGATCGGTTCAAAAGGCGAGAGCAATATTTAAGAACACAGCAATAATTTGAGTGTACCTCAAGAAAGATCCTTATGGAGTGACATGTCTCAGGCTAAAAAGTTTTATCAATTTATGCATTATTTTTACCTTGACTTTAATTAGCCTCTCCCGGGGGATTTGGCCTGTTTGCGTCAGCTACAGGCTTTTGCGTGGCTAACTACAAGTGCGCCTGTAATTTTAGCCTCTGGCTCGAAGTTGTTCCCATGATGGACCTCCAAACTAATACTAATAACAGCCAGCCAGCGTTAAAAGCCCCCGTTAGCTCTTGCAGTCTGCCTCCCACTCTCCACCTCTGCCCCTTTGATCACGTGCGTCCGATCGTACTTTGGCGTGTCCACTACCCACGTCGACCCTGCAAACTAACAATAAAGTATTGCATGATTTGAGGCTTTTTGCTGCAGCACTTAAGAAAGCGTCCTTATCTTCTTGTCCACAAGCAACAGTAGTGATGAGACAGCTGACAACTTAAATAAGGATTGCAACCAGTGGTTGCTGCTGTCTTATTCGAATTGGGGTTTTTGCAAGTGCAATCCAAGTTTTTAATTCCACTTTCCCATACACTTAGGCAAATTACTTTCCTGGGTTGTAGAGTTCGCGATGTCTAGGCAAGAAATTGTTTAATTTTGTTACTACTAGAAACAGCCAAACTCCTTTGTGTTAAAACAAGTAATTTAGTGCAACGAAAAACGGGTTTTTAGTAGTAACGTCAAAAACCATCTATGCCTCGTAATCTACTCCCTTCCATTTTTCACATTCGATTCACGGGACAACCCATCTTTCCAACAATACCATCGAATGCTTCCTTCTTTACTAAACCACACATCATCTTTCCTGTATGTTACAATTTGTCACATTTGTCAACTTTATGCCACCCGCTTCAATTGTCCATTTATTGAGACGGTCTCAAATGGCGAAATTTCTGAACCAAAATCCTAACTTCATTTATGCAAATTAAGAAAACATAGCGGACTAGCTTTTTACCAAATCGTTTAGGATGCTTCCAAGGTTTCAAAGATGGGAGGAAAAATTCAGTTTTAACATTAAAGCTTTGATTTCCAATTTTACCCATTTCGACGAGAAGTTTCGATGGCAAAATATACATTCATTCAGTAAGTGTCGTGCAGGGATTCTGGCACATCCAACTGATAAAATGAACTACTTCCCAGTGGTAAAAGCATTCAACCGCATTAGTTTGCCTCACATTGCCATAGTTGCTTAATAACCTATGCTATGGCCATAAAGATGACAGATGTCATGGAATGTAAGCGAAGTGTCACGTTGACGGATACAGGTTCAAAAAAGTGAGACACAATCGCATTGCACTCTTAATTTCGTTTTCAAATGCTACAGAATCCACTGAAAATCAGTCCAAGTAACAAACAAAAGTCCTTAATATTGCTCACCGATTTGGAGTAAAAAGTTGGAAATTAGCGCCATGATTAAAATAGTGTTATCTTCACATCCAATGTTTGATTTTCGCCTAGCTTCTCCATTAAATTAACTTTAAAAGTTTGGAGCTGCCCGTAAGATGGACTCTCTAGTTGGATTTGTGGCATTAAAATGATTCGAGGGCATTTAAACAACGCGCGCATCAACTTCAATTGTGGTGCAGCAATCCCGGTAGTTACATCTGTGGAAAAAGTAGGAAAGGAACCATTTTCCTGTTCATCACTTGTGTTACATTCGATAGCTTAACACATTCCAAACACATGTCTAATAGTCTTAATTATTGTATTGCGGTGCTTAATATATTTTAGCTTTAAAAGTACCTCCCTAGTGCATTTTATCCTAAACGAATGTACTACCTTTTTTTGCTAGGGCGACAGCTTTCGTTCGAGCAACACCTCAAACTACGGTTATCCTTTCCACGCTCCACGCTGTTCCACAACCAGTGCAATCGCATCGTTGGGACGCCATTCGAGGCTCTCAGAATCACATTCTGAAGCACCAAATCTCATCACTCAGCGTCAAGAGCGGCACTCCACCGCTAATGCACTCGTCACTGCCGATTCGGAGAGTGGATGCTCCTTTTCCCACTACAAGCCCACCTCACCTGCAGGCTCCCTACAACCTCCCTCGACTTTTAGCCTCTCAAACATCGCGACTCCTGTCAAGGTGCAAATCCTCGGTGGTCCCACGGTGGGCAAGACCATGCTCTGCCGCCAATTCCTCACTGCTGAGTTTATGGGTGGCAAAACGGAGTCATGTGAGTGGTGGTGGTGGCGGTGGTGCATTAGTCGTGGTGGCCTTTAGCAGTTATTACCTACGCAAAATCGTAAAGGCCACTCAAATGGAAATGCTAGGGAGCTTAGAGTATCCTGCACACTGAGGTCAACACTAAGCCATTCTTACAGCAACATTAAGTACAGAAACGGAAAATTTTGGATGAAAAGGATCTATGCTGACATGAGAGCAAATAAATAAGGCTACGGATCAACGAGGAAGGGTTTTATTTATTCTTCACCGAATAGAACTAAAACTCTTGTAATCATTACAGCGACATGAGAGGCGCAGCTAACAATCTTTATCACCTTATCAGGTTCAGCTATCGTAAATCATGGCAAACGGTATGTGTGATAAAATTTTAGGAGAGTATAGAGCTCCCGTAACCAGCGTCCAAATTAGCTCATGCGCAAGTTACGGATGAAAGTCAGTAATGAAGGCCTACTCAACATCAAAGAGAGGGTGTTGCACATTAGTCCAAAGTGTACTTTACCTAATGGGAGCTATTTGCACTTCTTTTCCTCGCAGTTTAGTTCGTTCAGAAAAATTCAAGACTCAATAATAATTCATAAAAATTTGACTAAATAACATGAAATAATAGGGTCAGAAGTTCAGCGAGATTTAAATTTAATGAAAACTGTTAATTGCTCGCCGAATAAATTACGCTTAGGGCACCAATGTTGTACAACAAGCTTACCTTAGTTATGATTATCAAATTTGGGAATTTTATGGCGCATCAGCCTTTGTGAAATTCATTTTTGAAATTCGCTGATTTCCATTATAAAATAAGCATTTGATTGGCATCTTACGCACTCATTTGATTGCAGAATGGTCTATTACTAGAGATTTAGGTTTGCTTAAAAAATTAATACCTTTCGCTCAACTAACACTCTATATATTTCTAAAATGAAATGAAACAAACCAAATGCCTGGATTGTACACTCGATTTTACAGTAAATTGCATTACCATTCAACTGAAAATAAATTAATTTCCCTTATTTGGCAGCAGCTGTACGATGTCAATTTTGCAGCTGTATAGCATCATTGCCAACCGCCCTTCCCCATGACGCCTTAGCACGTCTATCGAAAAGAAAGATTCCATTTGTATGTTTATTGTTAAACCGTTATATTTTACTATTGTCTTTTAACAGATGTTAGTTTGTTTGAGACGTTCGAATTATCGTAACAGGCATTATAAAGCAGGCGTGTGGAGAGGAAGCATTAGCACACGCCCTACGGGTTGGGCTAAAATTATTAAGATAGGTGGTTTGAGCCATGGCTCCACATCGCGCGCATAATAGACGACTTAAGGGAGTTGGGAGATATTCCTCTCTTTCGTTCGCCTTTGACCATCACCCTTTGCAATCACTCTTCCGCTTGGACTGCCATTAGGGAGTCGACACACCACAACCACTGGCATGACAAAAAAAAGAGGTTATGCACCACTTTTTCCAAACATGCCAGCTGCGCCATGGAGCTTAATTTGTCGTGAATTTTGGGAAGTAAAGGATGTATGGCAGCGACTGTGAGGCTGTTTAACAGGAAGCATGATGCAATGTGGATCATAAGCCTTTTATTTTATTTTTCATTCTGACACAACAATTTACGTTTAAGTAGTTAATCTCACACTTTTGCGACAAGGTGAGGCTTATAACTCACCTTTTTATAATAATTTCATAAGCCGTTCTCGGATGGGTTTGTTGATAGTTCTTTTGAATCGGCAAAAATTTAGACCAGTCTTATTGGTCTTCAGTGCATTAGCCGCCTTCGGTAGATGCATTTTTTCTCTCACATGCTAGCATGGCTTCTAGCTATCAGAATCCGAGCTGTTGGACACTAGGTTGTTATAAGTCTTACAGTTCCGCGCGCATTGCTAATATAGAAGCACAGAAGGTCGAGACTAGCAGCATAAGCGATCGGGACAGGGTTCGTCCCATTATTCCGATGAGCAAGCAGAGCAAGACCGAAACGAACAATATGCCTACATACAATCTTCTAACAGATGTCAGAAATTGTGCAAGAAAATACATTTGTTAACAAAATAAAATCTTGGTGATTGAAGCATGTCAAAACCCTCCAGTTTCAGAGGACAGCGTAGAACGCTTTGTGGTAATCGAGGTAGACGGGTGGAACAGGAGCCTTATGCTGATCGACAACATTCGAGAGGAGGCAGCAGAGGAGTCGCATTCTGCTGAAGCCAGCCTTGCCTTCTTCCTTCCGGCATCCAGCACTCTGGACGAACTTGTTCATCAACAGCGCACCATTTCCGCCACTGCATCTAATACTGAGCTCAGCGACAGAACAGAGGATCAACGACGCAAATTGAGCTTCTGCAACCTCAAAGCGGAAACCGCTGTGCTGGATAAGAAGAGGCAATCCGAGAGTGGTCTCTCATCAGAGTGCTCTCATCTGCTTATGCGTCCTCAAATTAAGGTCTGTTTATCTGCAAATTCGGTTATGAAAAGAGAATTTTCACCCGTTAAAATTGGCGAATTCAAAGAATGATTTGCGTTTCAATGAATTGAGTAACTTAACGTTGTAAAATATACCCGAATATTACATAATTTTTGGTTTTTTTGCCGAACCCCTATCTGTAATGATTGATGTAGTCCACAAAGGGTGGTTATCGAGTTGAGTGAGTAACAACTAGGCTTGTAATAAAACTGTTTTACTTAATGTAGCCGCTTTTCGAAAGGTAACTAGAAATCCTCATGCATCTGGAGAAATACAGAATGCTAGTCAAATGTATAAATTGATATTAGCTAGGGTAAATAATTATCCTCCCGCCTTCTCGCAGACTTAAGAATTATTGCCACTGAGTCCCCGTCATCTCTAAATACTCACCTTTGTTGCTTATATACATAAAACCCTTTTGGGGAGATTTTTGTGGCTATGGACAAATCGGAATGTCTCGCTGGAAAAAAGACGCATTAAAAACTAAAAACCGAGTAAACATACATTTGCTCCAATGTGTTACAAAAAAAACAAATTGATTAAGTGAGGAGTTGTTTTTAAAAAGAGCCACTGTGCAGGAGAGTGTCTGCAAACGAAGACTGCGCATAAATAAGAAGTAGACACGTAGGCACCTATGCTCCTTTACTTTAAGGCGCGAAACGTGACCTCTCTCGAGTTAACTACCGTGAAGCTCTCTCTGCTCAATTGGTTCTAAGCGCGTATTAATAATATGAAATACTTGTAGTAAGTGAAAATACATTTGATACATTCTTATAGGCATCAGAAAAGGTCTTTTAAGGATGCATTGTATGCAGAATGTTTCATTGACTTACAGTGAAACCTCCTGCTCTGTTGCTCCAATTCTGTATGAACTATAACTTTTTCATTACTGTAATATGTGTTTGTCTGAGTGTATCCTTTAGGTGAGAGGCAGACAGTAGGCACAAACCTCGTGACGGATCAAACGCCATAGGTCTCAAGGAGGAAGCCTACCCTGAACGCGCTTAACCCTGATACCTCTGCTCTCCTTTGTTATCGTTGGCCCATAAGGCATGTCCTCGTTTAATCCTAGTGGCAGGGCAGTAGAATCACCCTCCTTTAAAGAACGACATGGACTTCGCAGGATGGCTCAACAAGGCCAGAGTTGACCTCTGATTCTAATCCCAATGGCAATACAGTCCTTCATTCTCTAGGTGCTCCCCCTACCAGCACCTTTTCATTAAGGTTGTCGACACCATTGTAACACTGGACATCGAGGTGGAAGGATGCTGCTTCACTTTACCCCAACTCGTCGGACAGTCGTCAGAGAGTCCTTCCATCGCTTCATTGGGCAGCAGTAAATGGGGGGTTTACGCATTTTTAAGGTAAGTTTCGTTCTCTGGGATTGATGGGGTTCGATCTGTCACGAGTTCGCCTTTACTGACCGCCTCTGGCCAAAAAGGTATGTTCAAGCAAATATGTATTCCACCACCTTTTGAGTGCAGTGCTTTTGCGCTCTGGTTCCTGCTCAATTTATGAAGCCTTATTCTCCTGCCTTTTAGTTAAGAAATTGATACTACTAAGGAACAATGCTACTGATAAATTTGATGTTCGTCAGAAAAATTTGACTGCATTACAAGAAAAAGTTCCTCGACCTTTTTAAACATAAGTGCACGTGTATTTCCTCATTCACAGGGCATAGCTTTCACAAACATTACCTCAAAGGGATTGTTTGGAACTTTGTAGAGGCGAGATTCACCGTTGTCTTTCGTAAGTCACAGTCATAATAGCCACCTCAAGAAGTCCAAAATCTTTCGCTACATCTTTCATTATAAAAGTGGGCCAAATCTAACGACTTGGGGAAGCTGAAATGGATAAATAATTAGAAGTTGCATAATCCATTTGTAAAGTCTTGAGTTGATTCCGATCCAAGGTATCTGGTTAACGCCTTTCTCCTATTCACAATTACGGTTGTTCCATTCAAACGCTAACTCAGCGGGTAGATTGATTGCACTACTTTTAATTTTGGCAAAAATATACATTTAAGCAGTGGAGTGCCAGAGAAAGAGGCTGATTCTGTTTTTCTGCTGGCAGTTTACAAGGTCTTCCCGATAATATGCGTAATAATGAAAGATTCATTTGTCACGCAGAAAACACTTGCTATTGTGCATTAAAAATGTACTCTCAACTGAGGCTATAGCCTGAATAGGCACCTTTGACAGTGAACAGTGTTGTGTTTTTTTTCTACTCTAAGCTGCAAAATTTTGAGATTTTTGGATGTCATGAGCTAAAGCCCTGATAACAAATCACTTTTTTGGCAATTTCATTTTGTTCTGTCATTTTGGAGAAGAGTTAAATAAATCTTGGTTGCGATAGTAGCAGTATTGGTCGTTTTCTTCTGCGCGTCGCTTGAGAAAGTTCGACCTCGTCTTTCGCCTCGAAAGCCGGTGGCTACCGACCGTCAGGCAAATAGAATTGGATAAAATGGGGTGCTGGATAATATTGTCAATTTCTTCCAAGCTAATCGGAGCTTCTCATTTTTAAAATATTCGGCTGCATGAGGAAGGCTTATAAAATGCAAATGCCAAGGGAAAATAGCAGAATGTGGAGGGTTTATCTCAATGCACAGAAATACTTAAGGCCTGTTCACTTCCGAGAAGGCATTCTCTAATGCCCAAAACAAAAAGCTGCTGTCTCAAGTGCACTTTGTCCATGATTGCGTGATCCCTGCTTATTTTCACAAAAACAACATTTTTTAATCATCTTCTTGAAAATTTGGTCAGACGCTGTGCCTTCTTTTGTTCTATGACAGAGAGAGATTTGGCGAATTGTGGCCACTGCAAAGAAAACGCAGCGGCGCAATAAGTCGGTGAATCGGTGGCTCGGATAAGATCTGGCACTTGGCTTCATTCGCTCCTCTTTGGTTGACTCTCTGTGAAAAGGAATAGCAAATTTAAAGGACAGGAAAAGAGACGAATTTTTTTCTCGGGGAACATCTTCTCAGTGTACTAAACTGCAGATTCCATGGTGTTTTTTCGTGCCATAGTGTTGAAGTTAACAACGCGATGAGAAACAATAGTATTTATTAAAAATACTATGCAAAACCGCTTATAATCAATGTCAAGACGTCATTGAAACTTTTGCCGTGCTTGATGACCCAACTTGCCGGAAGGCAGATGCAAATCACCAAAAAACCTTAACTGAACAATGCCATTGCAAAGTGATTTATCGGTAGCCGTCATTCGATTTTGAGATTTCGAAGTGGGTTAGGGCAGAGACAGTTCCAAATGATGAAGTGACTCTAATAGAATTTCATTGTTGTCTCAACAGAAAGTAAAATTGGGTAAAAAATAGTTAGGTACCACGTTAATCAGAAGAGAGGTAAAGTTTACTTTTAACTACTCAATGAATAGGCAATAATAAAAAGGGGAAAGACAGTTTTTACGAGTGCTAAAGAAGGATCCATAGGTATCAAAACGGTGCTTCTAATTGGTTTTTCTGTTCAAATAGCAAATCCTCTTAGTAGAAGATAAGGTATAACTATGAATAGCTCTTATTTGCTATGCTTGGCAAGAGTGGGATCTAGTTTAGGGTTTATGGGATTGTAAAAGTTGGATTTATGCAAAGAAAAAGCACTTCCCTCTATGGCCTTATTTGTGAGAATGTGTAAAAGAATGCCCAGCGGTGGAATCAACACTAGTCGTTGATTACAGAAACTATTTTTTCGCAGCAGTGAGATGTTTTTGCGTTCCTGGTTTTCTCCCAAATCTATTTCGTGAGTGGTTAAAACTTACCAAATAAATTTGAAGTCATGCTATTTTAATGGCTTGCCAAAATTCAAACCTTGAGTCAATTAACTGAATTTGCATACTTTTTGGCATAAGAACAAATATTTGCGATTAATTCCTGTGCAAAAAGCATGTGTCCTAACTTGTATATGTTCTCATTTCTGCAAACAAATACACCCCCCACTGGCACCAAAAATGACTAAATCTTGAAAGTGTGGAAAAACAAACACTTTTTATGACAATCATTTGCGATTAAACCCTTTCCTTTCGCTGAAAATAATATCTTATCTGTTAACTGTCTATTTTTCTCTGTTCCCATTAGTTTCCTTTCTGCTGGCAGAAAGCACGATTTCTAAGCCATTTAATTGCCCAGAAATTGGTTATGAAGGTTTTTCCTACACCAAATTACAAGAAATGATAAAATCGGAACTGGATCGAATCTTAACCTTAAAGGTTTTCGTGGGAGGACTACGTTTATGTGCTCACTTGGTTTTTGAAATTTGCTGAATGCAATACCCCAGGACTTTCCTGAAGACAAAAGAAAACCTAATGCTTGGTCAGAACAGGCACTGTTAACATGCAGAAGGGCTGGAACTACTTGTATGGCCTTAAATACTCGCATAACCAAAATGAGAAGCTAGACCAACTACAGAAATGCTACGCTAAAAGGTCTGCATCAGTAATGTGAGGATGGATTCCGAAAATCGGGCACACTAAGATGTCTTTTCCTACACGTAAAACATAAACATCTTAAGTGAAGGTAGGAATGAGCAGGACTAAGGTGGCGCTCCAAGAAAAGTTGTAAATTAGTAATTAGCGTGAAACAGCACCTCAAATGCCGGAAATAAGTGCGCCACTTGGCATTTTTACATCTGCATTATTGTCAAATTCGCATCATGCTTGGTTTGCAAGAGTGGGGATTTTTACGGATGTTTCCCCAAAATACTTTTTTTTTGTTTCCGGTGCCGAAAAGCCATGCGTATTTTGGTGTCATCTTTACAACCCTTGAGAATGCGTTTTAACTGAACAACACCTTTTTGGTCTGTCACGCTAATAGGCCAAATATAGTTTAAACTTTAAAACGTCGAGATGTTTTTTAAGTGGACCCTAAAATTATTTTGATTTCGTGTCGCATCCACCAAAATATTTGACTGGTTTTCTGAGTATCTTTTTAGTTCAGTTATTTACTTCCGCATTTTCGTTAGTCACACCTCAAATTAGCCAATGTAGGTCTTCGAATAAAATGTTAGAAAACAAAGTACTTTTACCTGTTAGCCGTAGACCTGTATGCATTGCTCTGTATACACTAAGAAGAGGGTACATTCAATAAAATATTTGGTCTTCGTCCAAAAAGAAAATATGTTTTCTAAAAGTTACTTCATCAAAACTATCTGACGCATCCTTCCCATTGTTAGTTAACACCGGAACCGTCAACGAGCGTTTGTACTGACAAGCAGATGAATCGTTTAGAATGCCATGTTCAAAATGTTGTGTTCCTTATCTAACATCTTAAAACTTCAAGTTGTGTATTTTTGCAAAAAGTGAAATCGTTTCATCTGAGCTGCCTCTCCATATTTGTTGGATCCAGATGTGCCCGTCGGAACTATCCATGTCCTTAATGCAGTCGAAATGTCCATTTTCGCTGTTATGCTGTAAATAATATGCCAAAACACTATGAACATAACTGATCATTTAAATACGTCTTGATGGGCAACAATTACACTATTCAAGCTCTCTTCTTATAACAAAAGCAACTATTATATGTTTACCCATATGCTACTTAATGCTGCGAACACAAATTAGTATAGTCTTGACGCTTGTTGGGGAAACATGCTTACGGATTACTGTACGTATTCTATCCCCTACCAAATCATTAACTTATTTAACAGTCCAATTTTATTGTCAAAATCTCTCGATTTAACCTCTTTCTTAGTTATTTGTGTTAACAAAGTAGTTGTACGATAATAAAATCTTCAGAATGTAACATCAACCTCTAGTGGCCACTTATCAAAGCTGTATTCCACAGCCTAAATGCCAGTTGTGCCCAGTTTCAGCTCGAAATACGTATACTGGACGTGGATATCTACGTTGTCGTGTACGCGGTTGACAAAGAAACCTCATTTAAAACGGCCAAGTCAATTATTAGGAAACTGCAAGAAATGAAAAAGTCAAGTGGCAAACTGCAACTCCTTTACTTGGTCGGCAATAAAACCGACCTAGTTCGCAGTCGACAAGTAACGACGCAAAGTGAGTGCGCCTTACCTTATCAACCATTCATTTGTGAAATGCAAAGAGACCACCTATGATTCAATCTTATTTTGCTCCTTTCCCAATCCTACATTTAACGCGTTATTTAGTCCTCATTTTAATTACAGACTCCGTATTAAATTAATTTTAATCACCTGTAGGATTGTGCCGGTTTCTTGATTAGCTTTTTACTTTGAAAGTCACATTAAACTGGACTTTGCCTACAACAATTGTCATAATGGATGGTTAGTTGTCAAACCTGGAATCTCATCCCGACGATTAAATATTTTAAAAGCCAGTAAAGCCTAGACATTTTAACTTTAACCGCATCACTTAATCAACAGTAAAACCCAATTATTGGTGTCTTAAATTTTGTTTCTTTTTCTTTTAAGAAGTGAAATCACAAGGGATCCCTGTTCCTCAACCTATTTCCACTTGTCTTCTCTTTGGTGTCTGTTCCTTCAATATATTTACAAAGCTATGCACTTTCTCATGGATTCTTCCACTTTTGCAATTTTCCATTCTCCCTTACTTCGTTGGATTCTCCTTTGAATTAAAAAAGTAAAGCACTCCTTCGGTTTTGGCGCAATGAAACTTGGCTGTTCATGTCAAGTTGTGAAATAGTATAATTGGATGAGAAAACACTTCATGGTTTTTAATAAGGTTTGAAAATTAAGGCTTTTAAAAGTATGGTCTCCCTATATTAAACTGCATTATAATTAACTTTTCATGAAGTGCGGTACCTCCTTTCCTAGCCCTCTGTGATTTCAAATCTTGACTCAAAGAGGCTTCCGAAGATGGAGCAATTCAAAGACACCATAAGTCTTGCACCAAAGTCAGACATCTCTCATTTTTTCCTCAAAATCCTTGCTACTGTTGGGCGTTTTTTTCTTTATAAGAATGCATTTTGCTCATTCACTACTATATTTTACACTGGTATAATTAACTACTTCTAAAAACGAACTTTCTTAGCATTATACATTGCACACATGATAAAAACAACGCAAACCTTTTGGCAGTTGCGTGCTTTTATGAATGACGTGTTGAACGAGAATGTCAGTAAAAAACGCCTCTATGTAGGTCAAGTCGTTTAAGTTCCGAATAAGGAAAGTTCTGCTTCTACGCCTGAGCGTCCCGAGACTTCCTTGAAGGTAAAAGAAGGTATAGTACCTGGGCAGAATATATATTCTGGAAACAGAGAGTTTGGAAGACTGTTGGCACGGCTCGGAGGCCTGCAAACCGACTAGTACAACATGGACACCCAAGTGACCAAAACCGGCGGTCCAAATAAGCAAAGTATTACAAAGCCGTTTACTGGATTTGCGAAATTTTGTAAAACAAGTTTTTCCAAACCTACCGTATCAAGCAAGGAGTCCCTAATTTATTTTTACACCAAATGGATTTTAAATTTAAAAGCAGTTCAACCCATCGGATCGCTTGATGAAGGGTAACTACCAAGCTCCGCTTACCTAACAGGAGGAAATTTTTTTTGAAACTCCTGAGTTGGTAATCACTTTCACAGAGCCTCTAAAATCCTCCTCTTTTCAGCTGTTGCATAAGAATTGTTGGAGCTTCAAAATAAGGGAGTAGGTGAAGTGTATAGCACTAGGTTTTATGTATCTTCATCCTTTTGTAGCTGACTGCATGCAACCATTCCAAATGTGTTCCTTCGTGTTAGTGGCAAAAAGGAGAGAATCTTTTTCTACGGTGCTTGGCTATCAAGCAATCATTATTTCTTATGATTTACTGGTGATGTCGCACTTTTTGTGCCATGAGAGAAATCTCAATTACCACCATTTTCAGCCCAAAATAAGTAAGCTACACAAATAGATTAGTGGAACGATTGCTCATTTGACTTAAAATTACAACATCTCATCAGCTGAGAGCACTTTTTGTGCATTTTAACGTAAACCCAAATTAGTGTTGTAACAACGAACACAAGAGGGAAATTGTGACAACCATCCCTCTCGGATAGGTGAAAAACATCCTTTTTTTCTTAAGTTCATTTGATCAAAGTTGCCGAGAAGTGACGTTGCTAAGCAAAGTTGTGTCAAGATCAGCTCATGCGAAAAGTAATGACACATTATCATGACAAATTGCTAAGTGGGTGTGGCTCTAAGAAACAGTTCCCCAAGCTTTATGTTTTTATAACGAGGCTGACCCAATTGGGCTGTGGTGTAGTAATGTTCGTGCTTCATCATATTCCCACACTAAACAAACCAAAAAATCTTATTGTTTTTCAGTATTTACACTGACCTGTCCATTTGTGTGGTACTTCTTTAGTTAGAATAAACTTTTGGTTAGAATAACTTGACAAAATAAATTTTAAATTTAGCAAAGCCTATGAGCAATTTTAAAAGTCGGTTCAACGATGTCGAACTTTTGGGTGCCCTTTGGGTGAAGCTATTTGTATTTACATGTGTCAAAACAGTTTTGTTAGAGATTTTACTGCAACGAATTTTTAGCCTACTGAATTAATTCACCGAACAACACAGATGATATGTTCAGTAAGATGTTCACGTTTTCCTTGACTAGTCTTTTCATCTGAGCTTATTTTGATAACTGCGTGACACAGTACTATTTGGCCATCTTTTACTTCTCACTTAGTGGCTTTGAATTTACGTTCGGCATAACTTGGCATTTGCTTCCTTCATCCACTGACTTTTTATGAAATGTGATGTAATAATGCTTCTTATTATCCACTCGATAGCAGTAACTTGTGACAGCAAATAAAGTGGAAAGACAAATATTAATGCCAGCATGAATGCAAGGCAAATCGGACCCAATGTCTCAATGTCTCGCATTTTTTCTTAAAGCTACAAATCATAGGAACTTGTTTTAGGGGGCCGGAAATTTGCTGCTGCCAATGGAGCCAACTTCTTTGAGGTATCAGCAGCGATCAATCACTTAGTGGACGAATTGCTTGTAGACATGGTAGTACAATGGCGCAAGGAGATCACACAGCATGAATTCAGTCGCCTGGGCCTCCCTATGCAACCGACTACCACCGCCGTATCCAGTACTGCCGGTGGTGCCGCAACCTCCTTCGCCTTCGAGAGTCGCGGGCGTCAAAGCTGGACTTCGACTCTGAGTAACCCGAAGAACATGCTGCAGCGCATCTTCAAGCAACAATTCACCTCTAAGTCATGCATGGAACTACAAAAATCTTGACACACAACTTTTTCGGCTTTTTTGTTTGTGTGTGTATAATTGAAGGCGCTAGCGTGTTTCCTTTGTAAATACACTGTGTGGATTGATTATGACGCGTCAATAACAATGTAACTTATTAACATTTGGCAAACACTGTAACAAACTGAAGGTCAAGCACTAAGGCAGAGCCAAAATTTGAAATAAATAACTATTTACTGTGCCCCTACTTAACAAAGTGTCTTCTTCATAATGTTCCTGCATCCTATTGCGGCCCTTTAAAATGTAAGGCCTTGCTTGAATGTCAACCACTGAAGAAATGTGCTCAAGTCGAGTCGGGATTTGGGAACATAAAAATAACTCAACTGTAGACAATGTACTCATTTCCGACATAATCACTTAACGCATTTGTACACCCATCTCACAAGAAACCTCAATACGAACAGTTTTGGCAGAACAAATAAACTACGCCAGGAGATTGTATGTACGTATATGAGTGTTCCTACCAATCCAGGGACTGGTCCATTGTACAACTTCATAACTGGAGGCTGAGTTGGGAGCCATCACGAGAGGGACAACCACTTACAGACGTGTGGCAGTTCTTGACGCATGGAAAAAGTTTAACGGTCCATGGATGAGTGGAAGAGCATCTAATCACTGTGATCGAAGTCTTGCGTTTATGTGGCGTGTTTTGCACCTCAGTTGGCCGTGGCGTATGGCATTGCCAAGGTTATCAATCCTTGTTTTACAGGTGAATTTAATGTCCCATTTACAAATGAACACCTTTCGTGTCAATCACATGTCGAGCCAATAGTTTGTTAAGTCAAAGAATGCACCAGAATCCAATTTTCTCATTTTAGGACGTGTTTTGAGGGAAAAATGAAAACGCACCTTATTTAGCGCAATATTTTACAACGACAGAAAGAAAACAAGTACTGTACCATCAACACTTAAATGGCACACAGGTGTGTTTGCAATTGAGGATCTCTGGTAAATGCGAAGCTGCACTCTTTATAAGACCTGAATAAACACTTCAGGCATTATGCGTGGCAGTAAATGGCCATCATTTTCTAATCCTACTAATGGCCGATTCATGTGCTATGCAAGGGGCCAACACAGATAACTCTAATGGAGTTAAAAGGCAACAACGGTTCTGCGTATATGAATAAAATTTCCCTTTAAAGTTGGTAAAAACATGTCATATCCTAGTAAGACTTCAAACACAGTGATGACACGCTCAGTCATTCCTCCGTGGGATATTTTATCTATGTCCACTCGTCAAGCACTGCCGTGCGGCCGTCAATGGTAATCTCAGTCGTTGCGGCTCCCAGTGCACAGTCTCTAGTCGATCCATGGCCGTCCACACAACCATCTGTGAAATTGCACGGCATGAGTCAAGCCCTGAAATGCGTGCACAAGTGCTTCGAACGGTAATGTCTTAAGTAGAACGTGATGCCTATTCCTTGACATTTGAGTCCATTCGATGTTCTTTAATGACAGTTTGGCATGACCGCCTCTCAAAGCGTCGGGCATCAAATTATGTTCACTAAATGTCACATCAGAATGTTTCACTGTGTCGACTTTTATATTAACTGACACAGGCGGGTGCTTTGATGAGGAGGGTAATTTGCATAAAACTTCCAGCACTGTTTTCATGAAAGACTTTCCTGACCTCTGCCAGTGGCGTTAACAGGAATGAAAAACTGAGGGCTTTGTGCTTTACTTGACTGCGTCCACCATGTAAGATTTCTGTGCCTCACTATATGAAATATTATTACACCAAATCCATGATTAATGGCTAGTTATTAACATTTTATTAATTGTTGCAGCTTGAGACTTGCCCGTCCCCTACTTCAAACGCGACCCCGTACTCGAAATATCGCTGTTGAATAGCTTGAATGTGTGAAAAATTCCATAAAATACAAAATTTATCTCTTAAGGTGAAGGCTTTGTGCCCATGAGGGAAGTTCAAAAACACTAATTTGTTGCTGACATCAGAAGGTTTCATGTAGAATCTATTGTAGAGAAATGCTCACACGCTGTTTTCTAAAAGCTTTCATCATGATTAATCGCTTTGATAATGGAAAAATGTTTACTGTGGTACGGTTCGATTCGTAAAAATATTTTTTCCTGATAGCAGCGCATGACTAACAATTTTTGAAGACCTCTAAATTGCATGGAATTGGTTCAAGAAGAAGTAGTTCTGCACCAAATCTAAGATAGAAGACTCATTTGTCTTGAAAAGTCCCAAAATTTGGCCTCACTGTCCGCTCTGGAGCAAACTTCATTTAAAAAGGTGAAAACGTGCAAAGTATTGCAATTGGCGAAAAGTTAGTTACCCACTCCCTTTCGTGGGAAGAAATCATGGTACGAAATTGAACTGTGTTTGAGAGCTTCCACATTTAATTTTTACAATACTCGGGGTCAAGCAATAGATGATTGGGCTTTTTCAGAGTAAAAAATCGTTCATTTTAGCTTGTCACTTTCCAAAGAGGAATACTCATGACTAGCGTGATCCTTTGACGAGGCCAATGCCTGTATTTTGCTCAATATATTGACTTTGACCTTTTGCAGTCTCTGTGATTCATCTAAATTTTGTTCTATTATTATTGCTCTATTTTGCTGTACGACCAACCGATAACATCTTTACCTTCGCTTCCTCTGACACGTAACAGTAAGATATACTTCCTAGAAGCGTAATGACCTCATTCGCCGAGATATACCTACCAAAAAGTCCTAGACTTAAATGAAAAATTTTCAATATCATTTAAAATCTATGTCCCATTTTACTACTAACACTTAGGGTCTCGTGTTTTTACTTCTGCGGGAAAATGGGGCCTTAGAGCTCTTTCGTACGCCTACAGTATATATTGTCCCCTAGTATTATGTCTCTTTTGTCTTCAGGAGAGTCTCAAGGTGTTACCTTAGTAAAAGCAGGAAGTGGGTCTGATTATAAGAGATAATTAAGCTGATATCTTTCACTAACCGCTAGACTTTAACGTAACAGAAGAAGGGTATAAACTGTGGATGGGAAACCCTGTGCCAAACCCCAACAGATGGGTTAAAAATTGCGTCTACCTTCGGCAAATACCCCACCGCTGTATCCTACAGGAATGCTGTTAACATCTTAAGCTACACTACTGCAAACCATCTGATTAGATTCGTTAATGAGCTGTCTGCCGTGCCTACATATAGATGTCGATTAGATTGACAAGAGGTATCTCTTCCACCTCCCTACAAGCTAAGCAGAAGCAGATGGCTATAGCCCAGAAGCAAATGGGAAGAGACGCAAGATCCTATTCCCATGAAATTATGTTAAAACCCGTCCTTTCTTAAATTGCTCTGCCTTTAGACCAAAAGTAAAGGCCGGCACATTGCCCTCCACCAGTACGGTTTCCAAAGGGAATAAAACTCTAGGTTCAGTGGATTTGTCAAGAAAAATCAGTGACGTTGAGGCCAAGTATCCTACCACTGCATGGAAATTCGATGACTGGTGCTGCTGATTTGTGGGTGATTTTCTAACAGGACTGACTACTTTGTTATGACCAACGCCAGAGGCTGAACAAAGCAAGCGTTGGAGACGATACTCATCCCTTCGTTTTAGAGTTACGAGCCCTTACCTTCTCGCGATTTTACTTCAGCTGGACCGCATGGCCTCAATGTCGTGCTGGTAGATCCCGGATCTTCCATACGTCCTCAATAGCCTTTGGAGAAGCCTTGGTATACTACGCAAATCCTTTCGTTGCTAAATGGGTTATGCGGCACCCAAAATGCAAACATTTTATTTGAAATGTAGGAACCGCCATCCGAGCAGTTTCTATGCATACACGTCCTAGTAATAGGTTTGCAAAATACCTATTTATCAGCATTTGCTCAGGGACCGTTTAAGTCCAATCGTGAAAATCCATAAGCGTCTGAACGGAGATCCCCAACTTGTCTACCCTTCACGTTCTGGTGGCTCCCGATGCAGCACTGCTTCCGTACAAAAACGCTGTTAATTGGTACAACGTTGTGCTTTTAGATATTAGTAGATCATCTTGCACATTGTACATTGTTGCAAAGGTTTGCCTTACTGAAGCCTGCTCTCAGCATTTTTACCAAATTTGAAGAAAAAACATCTTATGCGACTTAAATTACCCCTATCCTTCCACTTGCTTCCCAATCTGGTGCGATGCCTTCTAAGAGGTGATTTCTTTAACACACTTGTTATCTTAATTTGTAAATCTCATTCCAGAAAAGTTTAGCGACTTTTCACCTTAAGACTGAAGACGAAAGACATTGCACTGGGAGAGAATATTTATTGCCGACGCGCAGATGGCAAGAGGGACTACTGCATGGTCCACCGACCAGGCCATCCGGCAAGAGTATAGAAGTGGAGCCTCAAGGGCCGCGAAGCAACGAAGAATAGTTAAACAAATCCTCGAAGTGTAAACATCTATGCAGATTTTTACTTAAGCAAAATACCCCTTTTGGACTTATTCCGCCTTCAAAAATAGTTTTTTAAAGCTTTAACTCCTTCGTCATTAATACATTTTATTCTCGTTATCAGTTGGCAAGCCTAGCACTCAGAGTAACGCATTAGTGACTGCGTGGTTCACATACGTAATATTAGATTACTTTTATTCAACCTCTGAAACACTTTTATCTCATTTTAAAATTTGCTCACGAACTTTGAATTTATAAGATACTTATGAGTTCAGCTAGGGACTGTCAAACAGTTAATTTCTTGGTTTTACTGTGCCCATGCTGACGACATCCCGTTATGCAGACGTCTTTGACTAGCAAACTGCAAAAGACTTGCTGTCTATTTTAAACCATGGAATGACTCGCATTGAGATTTTGTTTCCAAAATGAATAGTTGTGAAGGTGGTTGACTCAAATCAGCGCTACTGCTTCACCACCTTTTTTGGCGTAACAAAAGAAAGACTTTGGTGTAAGATCGCAGTTTTTGTGTAAGGTGAAATGACAAATAGCTTTTATGTTGGTCAAAAGCTTTAGTGACATTTTTGGTTAAGATGCAGTTTTCAGATAGTGTCTAAAATCGAGTCTCCATATGCAATTCGCTAATGGCATATAGCACTCGACGACTTCCCTGGAGACCCAAGAAGCCACATACGCGGGATGTAGAAAGGGGATTGAGCTAGAGACGCAGCCAAGGGGCTAGCCCACGGAGAGCTAAGCAGACATACATGTTACACTCTGTCTATCGATTATGGTCATGAAAGTCCTAGCCCAAGATTTTTCATTAAATGCTTTCGGGACATTTGCATTGAACTGTCAATTTTAAAAAACGAGATGTCACAAGCGACAACACTTCAATACCCACCACCTGCACAAATTAAGCTTTTCAAGCTGCAGAAGCTTGACTTTGACAATCCCTAGTCGAAGGGCTCAGGGTTCGCAGTGCCCAGTTGTATATGGAAGTGCAAATCATTAAAAAATGGGAATGCTCCTCTTGTAATAACGCAAACACAAGATCGTTGGAGTAATGAACTAGCTTGAACAGTTTCGGGTAGTTCCACCTCACTGTCGCTGAAAAAGAATTCCTTGTATAATGAAATCAAGTATTTCACATTTCATGGTTCGATAAGTTCATCAAGAAAATCTGCTAAATGTCTTTCAAGTAAGTAAAACAAAAGTGTTTTGCCTTCCAATCCATTGACCAAAGATAACAAAGAGCGATAAAATAGCGCTCTATGTTTAAGTTTTCAAAAATTAAACACGTGGCATAATCTTTCCCTAAGGAGAAAAGTCTGTTTCCAAGTTCACAATTAAAAACGTTTTTTTTTTGCTAAAATAAATTTTGCATGTGCCCTGGCGCATTCGTAGCAAGATTGGCATCAAATTATTCAAAAATTCACCCCATTTTTAATGGTACCGGTTCACACCCTCCCCCTCTAATGACGCCTCCTTGGGGCGGTAGACATTTGCATTAGTTACCGCGGTGTTATCCCCTATTTATTCCAACTTTGAGCTGTTAAAATAAACCTGGCAATCCAAAAGTTTTGACTTTTCCTTATCCTTACCTTGATTAATTTCAGGCCACAAATTAGAATAGCAAATTTGATCTTTTTCTTTCAACCATCTGTGCATTTAAGTAGTACTTAAGCGGGAAAAAACAGGTTGTGATCCAAGTTATTAATAGTAAATCTCATAAGAACATGTCAGGAAGGATGTTGTGCGATGATGTTGGGATTGTTACAAGTATTGCCTTTTAAAATGTAAATCATCACCACTATTGAGCTATGGTATGGTCGATAGGGATGCAGTGAATCCCACGCAAAGCATAATCCCCAGGTATTTTCTTGTCAAACCCTTAATCTCTCCATATTTTTTTGTTTCGTGCATTGTCGCATCAAGTGTCAAGATTGCATTGCGTTTGTATGATATGTTCGCCTTACAAAACACAGCAAATGCATAAATTCGCTGCAATTTAATTCTTTCTTGTAAGAAACATACAAGCAGATGGCTTCGACATATTCTTCCAGGTACTTCTCAGCTTTACAGGCAATAATGAATTCCAGCAGATAAAAAATTGGCGCGTATTTTCATCTTTTCGTCATTTCAAGTAGGATTTGTACAGATTGAAGCTCTCGCTATTTACTGGTCCATAAGAAGCGACTTGATGGCAACCCAACTCGTGGTAAGGGGCAGAGGCTTGGATTATTTTTCTCCTTCTAGGTTTGATTCGGCAAATACCAAACCACCGTTTACTCAATTGGGTATGCTAAGTAGTACTTTGAGTGTTGATCCACTTTTCACCCCTGTTTTCATTTAACAATTTCAATTTTATTGCATTTATTTCTCTATTATGTTGCATAATATCGAAATCAGAACTGCAAGCAGCGCCAATGAATTTTCGTATCACCTTGAGACTTCTCTGGAAACGAGGGCATAACACTTGGGCAGAATATGTATTCTTGACGTAAAGGAAGACCGAGAGGGCCACTGGCATTACCCGCATGCCAGACCACCATCCAATGGCATGTTACCGAAATCGAGAGGCTATCAAGCAATCAGTGCATTACATTTCTAGTACAACCCGAGTTAGAATAATGACATTCGAACGAGTTTTACAGATGTCGAAACTGGTGCACCACCGTAGTTCAATAAATCTACATCCAGCAAAAAACCACGGTTTATGTTCTCGCAATTGTCGCTTGAAATGCTTAATAGAGGTGCAATTTACGACACCATCTCAAAGACACAAGAGCCCGGCTATAGCTTGCAAATGTGCCGGAGGCCTAGTGGACTTTTAGTAAGCACAATGTGAATGCAACGCTATGATACCAAGATGAGCGAAATCGTCAGATTGAGGAGCACCGTAAACGCAATTCATGTTGTCACCTCAGTCCATCCTTATTCCTTTAAATACTGCACTTCTATTTGTATGTATTAAAGGCTTTTAAAACCGTCATTTGATTTCCATTTTGAATTTCAACTGGGTCTTCCTGGCTCAAAAACAGGGTGCAAAACTTACAATTTTACAAGCCATTTTCACCTGTCCAATTAGTAAGTGGAAATATGGGAGCTTTCAAGACAACTCCTAATTAAAACGTTTTTTTTGCTATACGGTGTTCAGTGATTAATTCTGAATTATTTAAATTTTCATACCTTGAAAGTGGCGCAATAAATGCTATCACAGCCCGGGCAGGTCACTTGAACACTGGTCCCAGTGGTAGGATAGGGAACGTAGGCTCACTCCTGCCAAAGAGCTGGTTTTTGGGCTTCTTGGGAGAGTCTACGAGCAGTAAATCGAAGTTTTCATGCAATCAAGATCCCTATCATCGTCTAGTACTTGAAGCAAAGCATTTGGGGAATCCCCGGATTCCTCATTGTTGTGAGAGCATTCTAACCACTGCTTTTGTCACTTAGTACCAAGAGAACTATTCTTCCTATAATGCGAAATTTTCTAAAAGCTTTATGTCTGCTTAAAATTGACCTTTTTACCTGACCTCTTTCGGACTTAGTGGCATAGTTTTCCATTGGTATCATCTTTGCCACCAGCCCATCAGCTCCTCTGTACATCTGTTAGGGCCATGCGATAGCCAAACTGTGTGACACCAGATTTAAAATAAGGCGGTATTTCACTCGCAGACGTATTTTTAGTCCAATCTGACTTACTGCTGCATTTACTTGCAAAAACACATGAAATTGCTTCCTCGTTTAGCTCTGTGTGAATCGAGCTTTATCTGACTAAAAAAATAAATCGAAACGCCCGCGTCGTGGATGGAGGGTATGTGAGAAATTTCCATGGTAATCGAAGCCATCTTCACCCTTGACAATTACCTCAATCTCCCTTTCTGCAGCAAGACTGTACATGATTGAAGGGACACCAAAATAGGATATGTCAAAAAATAATGTGTAGAGTTGCTTAGAGTTTTTAGATGGGGACAATTGAAGTAGTTTAACGGGATCAATAAAGTTGACCAAACAGTACTGAAAAGAGAATGAGTTGACACAATTGTTCCAGATTTTAGCGACTACTGTGTGAAATTCGTTCACCATAAAGGACTGATCTGCGTTGAGTGGCACAGAGCAGATCAATCTCTGCAATGTGGGTCACAAGAGGAACGTAATTTGGGATCTACCAGAACTAATGAGATGAACCGTGGGTACAGGCTACTATGGCATTCTCATTTGGACAGAAGGGCAACGCATATCTTTTGCCGTTAGATTATGAGTGGCTTTAAAAGAACTATCTACATTACGATGGGCACAAGCGATATCGAGTGAAACTGTATATTTTGGTAGCTACCCTGATGTCGTGGCTCGCTAGTTAGGTTATTTCTGCCATTGGATTGCCGACCTCTCTGTACCTGTACGCTTATTATAACGTCTCATTGCTTATTACATTTCTCTTTGATTGGCAAATTGTAAAAGTTTATTGTTTTTTTACCTCGATTTTGGTATCGAGCAATCTAAGGGCCCCGCCATTGTACCTCCCCCTGGCGGCCTGGCCTTCGGCCATGCCAGTGGTCCCAAGCCCATCTGTGTGTCCGTAATTCATATTCTGTCCGTGTAATATGTCTTTCAGTCTTCAGAGAAATCTCGGGGCGCTGCACTACGTTAGAATTATCGCAAGAGGGGTAAACCATGCTCAACTGAAATAATACGTCCTTCAATGCGAGTTTTTTTTGCATTCACCTCCAATGCAAGTGCATTTGTGATTGAATTTCAATGCGTAATACTCGGAAAAAAGGAAATATAGTTATCCTTTCATGCAGCACCACATAATTGTAATCAGCGCAATTACTGTTTTAGTAGCTGTTTCATTCTTTGTGGCATTATAATGGCTAAGCAATCTTGGTAACAAAATATAGCATTTTGGTTCACTTTGATTTTTTTGATGCCCATGGCTCCTAGTTCCCTTCTCACCTTCAACTAATTAGTTTAAGTGCTTATCTTGTACATGCCTTTTCTCTGTCCAACTAAAAGGCATAATATTTTTCATTTCTACATAAAAAAACTCTATCAGTTGTAGCAATCTGGTTCAAAGTCTATTCAAGATCATAGTCTTTTTTGTGAATTTGGAGTCTATGTTTTTTGGAAATAACTATGCTCAAATACGGGATTATTAGTGGACTGGCTTTACCACTAAGACACAAAATGTCAACACTATATTCAGTAATTTCGAATTCCTACCAAAACTAGAAATAAGCAAGTTTGTACGAATCCGAATCTGAGTAAAATATTGCTGAGGTACAATGACTATGCTCTTCAGTAGCATCGGAGTCAAAGCGAAGAGAAATAACAATGAAAGTATTACATAGCCCCTCTTCTCATTTCAGCGTCGTCCCCTACGCTACCCTTGTTAGCCCCCTGCGCCAGCAATCATAACGTAGTCGATGCTGCAAAAAATAACATTCACAAACCAACCTGTCGTCAGTTTTAGTGAAATCGAGAAGGCATCAGGCTACAACCCATTGATCCCTCTTGATTGTTCCGCTGATACCAAAGTTACTTCGTGTTTTGGGAGTTTATTAAAGGAAGAGAGAAGGTGCAGCACGTCATATGCATCCATCCTTAGCCTAAAAGTAGTCATTTGCTAATGTATTGGCTTTAAAAAAGCTTTGGAGAGGTAAGGTTTCAGACCTGTTCCTCCATGCCACTTCGTTCCAACTTCACTTCTGCCCAGCCATCAAACTAGGTTACATTAGCGGAGGAGAGGAGGAGGTATTGTGTGTTCACCTAATTGACATCATATAGGTACCGCAGACCCCTCCACGACGCGAGTTTCCAGTGTCGCCTTGGTTTTTAATGGTATTCCTGCAGAGAACAAGACTGGGAACATTGCCTAAGGTAGGCGTCATTTTCAACCATTCGTTGGGGATCGCCACAGATTCTCTCACCTGCAGTGCATGCATTTATTCCATCACATTACGATTCAGCACTCAGCAATGGAAATCAAAGGAGTTGTTGTTTAGAATCTGTTTCACTTGTTGCTGCCACCAGCATGGTGTTACGTATCTTTCAGAGTTGCTAGGCCCTACTGGGATAGCTTGGAGGCTACGCCGTTGAATAAACGTGTAAAGCGGAGCTTTAAGTGCTCGTGAAACCAGAACGAAGAACTTAGACAAGCAAACAGCATCTTACGCTTACGGTGATTATACTCCAGGCACAAAATTAGCCTAAGAACCAAACAAATAGGTAGTGTTAATTTTGGAGACTATGCTTCGAGGTTATGGCAGAACAAAAGCGCAATTGCTTCCCAATAAAGCTGCCACCTTTCTTTACAGAAACAGCTTATGCCTAGCAGTTCTGATTTCCCTACTATCATAGTGGTTTAAAATTTTTTTCAGCAATTTTTTTATTAATCAGCGGTCATTTTGAAGTTATGTACATTTTGAAGTCAAGTATAAGTGTGCATCTGTGTGCTTTTGCGGCTATCAAGAATAAAGTTATTTAGCCATTAAGTTGCATTATGTTGGTGCCAGAAATCCTTTGTACTAAAAATAATACGCTTTTAGCTGTGCTCCCTTAAACAAAACAAACACTTTGTTTTGTAGGCCACTTTTTGGCCAAGCAAAGAGGTTTTTAAATGCCTTACTATCGCCACTTTTTCCCAAGAGTCCACGGGCGCGGCAGGTAAGTGCTCTCCACATGCAAGGTGCGTGCTATGAAATTAAAGGAGGGCTTGAATGATAATCCTGCCGACATCATGGCTGATAGGATCTTAATTCGCCTAACTATTCTATCATTTGTTGTCTATGCTGTGGCCCATATCGCTTGCCTTATTGTGATACTTTAATAGCTTGTTTAATCATTCATTTTGGTCAAGCAGACGCTCGAGGGCTGAAAAATTTACATCCGCTCAAGGGTAAGGTCCATGTGCAAGTAGTGTTGCTTTTTTTGCCCTCAGGGAAGTTTCGGGGCGCTGCACTAGCTTTGCACGTGTTTGATGATCTACTTACATGAAATTCAAATTGTCATCGTACATCGCCTTACTAAAAAGGCTTTTTATTTGTATTTTTTGCTCTACGTTGGCTTTTAAACGGGTAAAATGTCAATGTCTGCTAGTTTTAATGCATAACTATCAATTTATTGGTGCCTTCTTTTCAGTGAAAGGCCTTGTAAACTTCTTATGTTGGGTCGAAAAATGGGGCGTAAAGTCGTTGCTTCTGCTGCTTTTTTACTGCTTAGTTCTCCTGGCATTAGTCCCAGCAGCACATCAAGGTGATGCAGAATTAGATGTCAAAAATGACCACCAACAAATGGCAAGCGGAAGTTTAGCGTGTACATAATTCCAATGCTTATGATGGTAAAGTTCACCTATTTTCTCCTTAAACAAGACTAGTTGTATGTATACCTCGAGTAAACGTAGCTGATAATAAGTTGAAATAGTGACGCTATTCCTCTACTTCACTCAATATAAAGATATTTTGTAGATCGTTGCAGTGGCATGGTGCAACTTTTAGGAGCTTGTGAAATTCATGCAACTTTAGTCCCCATGTGCACAAATGTGTCTTTGCTCCAAGTTTCACATCTCCTTGACCTCTTAACTCTCGCAAAATATAATTATGGTTAAAATCATGTTGAATCCGGTCCCACAGCCACTGTAACTATAGGCTGGAGGAGGTAAGGTGGTTTCGAAAATATGGACCTGGTTAAAACTCAATTAAATGGAGATACGTCACGTTCAGAATGACCCCTTCTTCCTAACCCAGGCGCAATAATGATTTCGACTGTCACATTTATTTGGAACTAACTGGCAGTGGAAGTCCTGCAAGCTAAGCAATGGGCTACACAGTCTATGCATTAACAGATAACAGGCAACAAGCACTACGGACTCGCAATTTGTCATCCACTTCTTCTGTGAACGTTATAAAAGCCCATCTTTGGGAAAGGAATACTTGCTGACTGCCGTCAAATTCGAAATAGCTTTTCAATTCTAGCTTTCGTTGTTTTTTCTACTGGCTGCCCCAAACGACCCATTCACTACTCACTACCCAACCTATGCCTTCTAAGACACATCATGACTTTCTAGCCCGGGGGGACAAGCAAAAAATGCTGTAATCACAATACACATCGAACTTGTGCAGGCAAAGCTTACGTCTCATCAGATACAGTCAATCATTGGGGAGGAAGTTGCGCTCTTACAAGGTTGCGTAAGATCGTGTATCTCTACTGCTGCAAAACATAGTCTTGAGGGCTATCACACTACGCTTTGAGATGGGAGGAAAGGTGGTAGGTGGATAAATACTACTTTATATTTGCATTGAACAATTATCGTGATTTACGCATTTTGGAACATAAAATTAGACAGAAATAGGACTTCGATTGAACTGAAATTCGTTGGCTTAATTTGAATTCCGAACGGGTTACAGGACCAGGCAATTCTTGTTTTGGCAATTAAATTCAACCAATTATTTTGCACAAATGTGCAATCATATTCGGTCTGTTTTTGTGCAGAAGTAGACAGCTGCAGAGTCGTAGATAAGCTAGAGAATGAAATTCCTACTGTTTACTAACTTGCACTCCACATTGTTTACCATTCAAAAACTAATTATCCTTACTTCATAATCTCAGCTAAATACGTCTGCAATACCTTGTTTGTTCGGACTGCCGGATTCGGCTGGCCCTCGGGCCATGCCAGCAGCCCCCAATCCCTCTGTTCTCAGAGTATACATGTTCTGCCCTGCTATTACGCTCTCTTTTACCTTAAAGGAAATGCAGGAGTGCTATGTAAAAGAAGGCGCAGAATATATATATATTCCGGGAACAGAGGACTTGGGGGCTATTGGCACGGCCCGGAAGCCGACCAACCGGCTAGAACAAGATGGCCACCCAAGTGACCTAAACCGGTAGTTCGAACAAACAAAGTACTGCGCCTTCTTTTACCTTAAGGGGAACCTCGGGACGCTACATTGGTGGCAGCGGAAAGCGGACCCGACTTTAATGGATTTTATCCTGCTCCATGCCGTTTCTGGCAAACGTCAGCGTTGTGAAAGAAGTACATATGCTACGGAGGGGAGAACCTTTGGTATCTCGTAACAGAAGGGTCGAGATCGACGTTCATCTTCGACATCTCCCTCGCCCTCGTGTTCGACAGGAAAGCTATTAACAACTGAAGCGACACTAGCCGTGGACTCTAAGCCCAGAGGAGGGTCAAGAGGCGCGCATTTGCTGCACTGAGTGCTACGCGGAATGGATGGCACTACAGGAACACATGCGTTCGAACCTCGACGACTGGGACGGTTAGCTCGTGGGTGCTTCTCGCAGCACTGATTACGTTGTGATGGCTGACACGGGAGGCGAACGAAGGGGAACGTCGGGGACGACGCTCGAAAGAAGAGAGGGAGTGTGTAATACTTTGTTTGTTCGAACTACCGGTTTAGGTCACTTGGGTGGCCATCTTGTTCTAGCCGGTTGGTCGGCCTCCGGGCCGTGCCAACAGGCCCCCAAGTCTTCTGTTCTCGGAATATATATATTCTACCCTAGTACTGCGCTTTCTTTTACCTTAAGGGAAGCCTCGGGACGCTACAACATGATTGAACAGTTTTGCTAACTAAAAAGAATAAAAATAAGAATCTGCAGGTACGCTTTTTATTCTTTATCCGAAAGTATAGTGAAGCTAATTTTGGTATTATTTAGGAATTTTCACATTTAACACTTAAGGTTAATGGAGCACAAAGTGAGTCTTATACCTCAAATAATGAATAAGTTCATATATATAATTCCTAAAATGTAAAAAGCGTGGTTTTGTACCACACGTTGGCTACAAATTCTGCGCAAAAAAGTATTAATGTATAGAAGAGTGAAAACCATGAAAACCTAAGTAACTTTAAAATGGTGCTTCTAGATATTGCTGCAAATTTGTTCTAACATATCTGGGTGTTCTAGCGCCACTTCAGTTTTGTGCACGTTCAGGTGGAGGTATGTACGTCGGTTACAGGGTGGTTCCTTGGTTTTCCATCGATGAATTTCGATATGTTCTGTCCAATTTAAAATCGTATGATATTGCTGATTTGCACAAGGCACTGCTTTTTACGCGGATGTGGTTAAGCCGGATGGATTATTCCAAAGTTCCTCGTGCCATCATATGTACTCACGAGTTACTCCTTGCAAGGGTTCAAAAGTCAACTCAGGCGTTAGCTGTGGCGGTCATGCGTTTCATAAGTCTTGTATCTAGTGAGGATCAGGATCGCACTCGTAGTGGGTTTGCAATCCCTGTCTGCTCTCTTGCGGCTAACGTTGGACTACCTCCATGGATGTCTTATCTTAGAAACGAGATTGCACATGGTCCCATGCCTTCTGAGGATTGCTTGAGAAAGGCCTATGATTTCGCAATGTCTTGGCTTTTGGAATTCTGGGAGTCAAACGTAGAGGATACCTGGTCAAAACCAGATTTGGGTATGCTTGAGCGAACTAACTGGATTTCGTCACGTTGCGTGATTGAGGAACTCCTTGCCTGTCCACTTCGGCACATAGCAGTAACTCAAGCGTATGCGAGTCATTTGATAAAGTTGGCTGATAGCAGATCTCGCTCTCTGGTCATCTCCGAGGTGAGATCTGTCTTAGGGCTGTTTCAAAAGTTCCATAAGGTTAACGACCTTATATACATTATTTACACACATTTCCCTTCTGGCGGCGCTGTGTTTTGGGCTAACTCTTGGTTAGAAGCTTTTAAAGCTCTTGCCGGATCTCAGGAACATGATTTGCTCGAGTTTTATTCACGTCTTGATTTATTGGCGTTTCCGTGGCGGCATTGTCTAGAGCAAGTGTGTCTATCTTCTAATCCTGTGGGCTTTGATCTTACTTCGTTTCTTGAGCTGTTTCAACCCCAGATACCCAATAATGTCAAGTCCAATTTGCTTGCCATCTGCTGTTCTGGTGATCTTTCATTGCCCGAACCCACAAATATAGAGAACTTCCATGTAAAGTGGCGGCTTGATCGAAGCGTCAGATGGTGGCGAGTGCCACTGGGAGCTGCTATTAGTATGCGTGCACTTAGTTACCACGTCCTCTTTCCTTTTAGAAGATGCCGAAACAAGTAGCTCGTATAAAGGATTTCTTGATGAAAACTCACCGTTCCGATGCGAAGTGTAAGATCATTTGCCTAACCAGGGCGTTTCTCTAGCGGTCAAAATAAAAACCAACAAGGACAATGTGAAGTTCAAGATTCGTTGCAGTCGATTCCTCTACACCCTGGTGGTAACCGAAAAGGAGAAGGTTGACAAAATCAAGAAGGCTCTCCCTCCCAGTATGTCCTGCCTTCTTTCGTTTCACTTTGTTCTTTTAGATCTTACAATCAAGGAAATCGGCAAATAACTGTGTGCTTAATAAATTATCGTTGGTTTATTTAAATTAGTTTTCTCAATTGCCCGGACTGATAAAAGTGAGGAAACCACGTAAATATGAATGGCATTTTATGCAATGCGATATTTGTATGCTGGGAGTCATGTAATACATAGCGAAAGACTAGGGAGCGGGAAAGTTGCCTGCGTTCACGGTGGGGTTCGTTATGAGGGTGGCTGGTTTCTTGGCTGCGGTGGAGCGATAGGGAGTCTTGAGTTTATGTTGGCCGCAATCACTGGTCTTGAAGCGTCGAGTGGTAGGTCATTCCCTGTCCCGATCACCGCATCCGCCGTGTACGTCACGGCCTGCCCGACAAAGTTGCCGAGTCTACGTGAGGCGAACAACTGAGATTTGCTTTTAAAAAAATCTAGGCATTGGGAACGCGGGGTGGACCTACATGTTCCACAGAGCAGTTGACGTCCGACTACGAGGCGGTGATGGGGTCAGGTCTTCTGTCGGAGTAATGAGCTCGTCGAAGCCTTGTGCCACGTCACTGGCGAAGTGATGCATCGACTGGAAAATCCTCGAAACGAGGACGGAGGCGATCTCACGTTTACGCATGTGCGCGAAGGGATGTTGAGCGTAACAGGCGTTCTCAGTTTCACACAACCTACTCTTTAGCTCCAGATAATGCTCCTTGTAGTAATTACGCTCCACAAGTATTCGCGCAACCTCCCGTTTAGACAGTCTAAGCGTCCCACTGCTCGAACTACTGCTGACACTTCCAACTCGTTCTGGCTGCGCTCTCTGAAAGACACATTTACAGAGTGAGAACCAAAGTGTAGCCACTACCAGAAGATTTCCACTAAAACCTCACCTTGAAATCCGACCCCTGTTGCTGCTGTGGCTTCGATGAATTTATTGTCGGTAGGGCGGCAGAGCAGCTGTGGGTTCGCCTTCGTCGTGAGGTCTGGACGGTTAAGGGTTCGTTACCAAGATCCAGAGAGACGCATCTGACGAGAGCGCTACAGCTTCTGTCCTCGTGCAACTTCTCCATGGCTCGCAGTTGGCTGGTAAGGTGCTGGATGCGCTGAGCAAGTTGATGCTCTCGCTTTTTCGCCCGTTCACGGTCCGCTGCTAACTCTTCCTGACATGTTTTCAGGTCGTTTTTGAGTACCGTGTTGTCACTGAAATAGCAAACAAAATCGTTGTTGGGAGTTAATAGGGGCAGTCGTTCGTCAAATTCAGGGGTGTTTAAATGGAGCCGCTGAGTCACATTATTTTGTGCAGAAGGAGATATCCAAGCCGCAAGTGAAGAGTGGAGGTGCTTCCAAGACTGTAGTCAGATTTGGTTAGTTGACCACATTGTTCAGCTTGCTCATTCCATCAAAGACACTGGCATCCCAGCTCCTCGGCATGCTTATACCAGGACTACCTACATACGCAAGTCTTATAAAACCTTTATAGCTGTGGTGCTATCTTGGTGTCGGTGTGGATGAGCCTAATGTGAACGAATGATTGCCACATTTTTACTGGCTGAATACCAAACCAAGGCGTCAAGGAATGAGTGCATTTGTTGACTCTCATAACAGCAAAGCTTTTGCAAAATTCAATTTCGAAGGAACAAACTTAAATAACTCCTAAATAACTGCTCATAATCTTGCTGTGAACAAAATGATGTATGGCCTTGATGTGAAGACGCGATGCCTCCCCCTGCTTTCCTTTAATGTGAATATTCTAATGGAAAATGATTACTGCGTGGTTTTTAAAAGTCCCATCCAAATCTACGAGACACTGCACTATTAAAGCAGGGAGCATTTGCTGTATGAACTGCACTCCCACCCCTCCGTTGACCAAAAATCAACAAAAAAAAAACTGACGGCGACAATGCAGGTTTCCAAGCCTGCGTTCAAACAACTCTCGAAGCAAGGAGTTATGTGGTAGAACGGCATTAGTTTTAATCACGCTTATTAAAGTGGTCACCTTTGTTCTTGCGTGACTCGGTTTAGATGATGATGAAAATCCCTCTGTTCCTGTTACTGGAGCTCCTAACCTCTCAGCCTTGCTGTTTCCATAAGACAGCTACTCCCCTACTCCCACGCCTCGTAACGTTCTCAAAGGTGGCGCGAATACCACAATAGCTGCCCCTTTATTGCGGGGTTTATACAACTCAGACCCTGGGCACTGCTGACACTTGAACAGCAAAATCCACTTTGGCAACACTAGCCTCCACTTGAACATGATTGTGACAACATGATTAGCAAAGCCCGTGGAGAGATAATGAGATTACCCCCTGCAAGAACTGAAATTCATCCCCGCTTCATTTATTCAATTTAATGGTATGAGCATTACAAATGAGTTGTCGGAATGTAAAGATCTAAGCTGCCTTAAAAGTCACTTCATTGGTATTTGCTCGCTTGTTTTCTTGAATGGATCATTTCTAGTAGCACATATCATAACGGCACAAGAGTGAACCGATCACTCAGGTTAAATCAAGCTCAAGGTAATATAAGCAACTTTCTTCCAAGAAGTATCTAAAGTGATAAAGGCGCAGCTCTAAAAGGGAGTGAAAACCGTTTCCACGTTGTGCATATTAACGTCATTAGCATCCAGCTTCAAATATTAGAGACATGATCCGGTTACAAATTTACAAACAGGGACCGAGTAAAGAAAGCAAAGCGTTAAGCATATCAATTAAAAAAGTTTATGTAACTCCCTCAATCAAATACTCACCCAGAGAGGTCGTCAATGCGAGTCAATAGATCGTCTTTCAAAACGTTGAGAGCTTGCCTAAAGAATGAAATGCCGTGCTAAAATTTATACCTACACATGTTTTGATCTAAATATGGAAATGAAAATGCAACGAGTGCTACGAAATGGTGGGATGACTGCGCCTAAAGCAAGTTACCACGCTCACTATTAGTGTCACATGCATGCGGCACTCCGATTTCTTTAACCAGACCTGGGATAACAGATATGCAAAATGAGATTCTGTCAGTTTTGGTCATTGTTCAATGGATAGAGTATCATCGAATGTTACAAAAAAAACAGCAATAAATCTTGACAATCAGTAATGCATCAGAACAGAAACACCTGTACTGCATCACCCAATTTCCCGACCAGTAGCGAACTTGTTAGGTAAGTTGTGTATTTATGGTAATGATAAGCAGACCAAATACGGACACAGAACCGCACGAAACCGCTCACCTGGATTTACCAAGACTGAAGTTGATTTCTTTAGAAAATCTCGCCAAATAACTTATACCCTCCCTGTCCAGCCTCAGCGATGCCTTCAAATGCGTATGCTACCGGCTAGGTCACGATAGGTGGGTACGGTCAACAATATTTTGCGTGGTTCCCATGCTGGACTGACTTGGATTCTGGAACCTCTCGAAGCTTAAGTCATAAGACTAATTTTTACTCATTTAGCATGACGATGATGAAACTTAGAGCGTCTTCAGTCGCCTAGGATGTTTCCTGTAGGGTGGGACTTGTCGCAAAAGTGCGTTTCCTTAGCTAAAAACAGTGCCCTAGTTCAAAGTCGAAACTCGACAGTTGCCATCGTCATCAAATGGCAATTGGCTTCGCACTCGCTAACTGGACCACCTTTTTTGCAATTCAACCAATAAACTGACCTTGTATAGTCGATTTTGACAATAAACATGGGTATGGCTTAAAATCACTCCAAGTATGGTTCGAAGCAGAAAGAACTGAGACGTAAATCTGTCGATTTTGCAATTTCAGGCTTATCTGACCGTTGATTAAAAGAACTTTTGTATTTTCAACCTCACCAGTGTCAATAAAACAGAACTTCAAAAAGGATATGCAGTTAGCCACTGTCTAACAGTGAAGTATTAAAAACATCCACCCGGTGTCTGACACAAAATTCACCAATTGAGAATGTTTAGTTTATCTAGTAGCTCTGATTCAACCATTCAACAAATGCAGCATATTCTTTCTAAAGTCAGGAAATATCTAATGACGGAACTCAAGCACCTTGACGTCAACCATTGACTTCCAATTATCGGTGCTGTATCACAGCAGTCGAGTCAACTTCACTGACGAGGTTGCCAGTAATTGTTAGGCTACAATATTAACCATGTTATTCACGGTCGGGTTAGCCCATCACTGGCTGTAATGCGCTCAGATAGAGGCTTGCCAAGTCACCAGCCAAACACGTGCCACAAATGCCGACTAGTTTATTCACGGTACATTGACATTTACATTTCAATGGCTAAACTTTCAGTTTTCATGCAGTCTATTCGGCTAACGCAAGTGGAACTACTTGGTTCTCTGCCTATAACGAACCCACGAGAATGAACATAAAACTTGCTTCATTTCAGTAAGCTCCTGGTTCTCGACCAATAGTTTCTTCACCTCTGCTTCGAGAGCTGAAACCAGGAGAAGGGGGAAGTTTACTACTTAGCGGTAGGTTAGATCAGTCGCTGGTTAGGTAGCTGGTGGGTGCTAATGCAATAAAAAGGCGCAATCCGGTAATGGTTAACTGAGTCTGAATGAAATAATAGGTGCACGGAAAATGGAGCATGCTTACATTTGCTGTCCAAAAAGTCACAGTCATCTAACACTAAAGTATGTACAAAAAGGAGACAAAAATATATGGAGGTAAAACAGGGGTGATTTCAACCGTGGTCGATAAGGCGTTAATCGGAAAATAATTCAAAAGAAGCACATATGCAAAGCCGTTTGCACAAAACCAAGACTTCGCACGCATGGTGGCTATAAATACATACATGAGGTACATCCAGCTCATCCCGCATGCAAAAAGCATCAAAGCCAAAAATAACTGGTGTCACAGAAGTTGCGTACCTTCCGATATGGTATCTGAAGCCACTGATACTATCCTATTTGGAGATTGTTCGCCCAGATATTGCTCATAATCCGTCCTATAAAAATGGAGACGTGATTCTTACTAGCTTGGGAGGTACTAAGGGCTGCTGCAACAATTCTACAGGGCTTCCGTTGGCTTTTCTAGACTTCGATATGAAACGAGGGTTATCCGAGACTGCCATAAATTAGTTGGATCCCTAAAATAGCGGAAAGCCCAAACATATGCAAATGCTGTATGAATATCTATACAAACCTGAAAAGTGAGGTGGTAGTCATCTTTAAACTGGATAAATGGTTAGTATTTCAACAAGAAAATGAATCCTAATGAGAGCTTATTGAAAAATATTTTTAAAAGTTGAAAGTTAGACCTACGTTTCGTCAAGCGCATCGAAAACGGGTTCGTCGACATTATGATTATCCGGCGATTGTAGCGTTGTTAGTTGGGCGATGTCTATGTGGATATAATGAGAAAATACTAAGTAAGCTCGTGTATACTGCGCAACTCACTCAAGGCGTTTAATGGTTGTGAAAACGACATGAATAACAGTGACGCAAGAGTAGATTAAGCGAATCTGCGCTAGCAAGAAAACCTCTTAGACGTTGCCTGTTTGCCGATAGTGACAATATTGACATTAAGTTCAGAGTAGAAAGCTATAAGCTGTGGTTCTAATAAAGTTTTACGTACTGAATTCGAATATTCATAAGTGCATCAAGGTAGGCAAGATATTTCAGCTCAGCTTATAGCTATTTGGGAAAAGGATCAGCATTCGTAGAATCCCTAAAACGAACCTTGTCTAACACTCATTTCAAGAATGAGTTCGCGTTTTTTCGACTACGACGAGAATATCACGTAAAATTAAAAGATTACCTTTTGTTGGACTTATCGGGTCCAGGTGGTCTATGCTTTCCTTTGAGATCTATTAAAATGAAAAACATGAATTACAGCTCTCCCGCGTAATCACAGCAAAGGAGCTCACGTTAAAAACACTTAGCAAATCGACCCAGTATTCACAGATATCCGGGTTGATTCTACCCTGCATTAACCCATTTACGAATAACAGCGAGGTCAATTTGTAATTATCTCCATGAGCCTATAAATCATTTAATGTGGGATATGCATAGTTTCACCTGACCTGCCATAAGCATCGAAGTGGGCTGGCGTGAGGACGGACAAATAGATGGATGAGAGTAAGGAACAACGTACAAGGCCGTGGAACTCAGACAAAGAAGGTCTTTCAATCGGGAGGGGGTGCATGTGATTGCGAGCGTGCTCAATATGAGCCACGTGAGATCGAAGGAGTTCATTACAACGATTCTGTGCGTTGGCCAAATCGCGGCGTAGCTCGACCTCTTTGGCCTCCTGTCGAGCAACTAGGACAAAACACAAACTCACCTAGGCATCTCATTCACTCATTTCCAAAGGCCGACAAAAAATCTCGAAGAAATATATCGAAATGGAGATTTATAAAGGTCCTGTTGATTAAGCTACAGTCAATAAACTTCAGAGCAGCTGTTTAAGTTAATCATATTTTCCACAGCTAGTGCTTGCCTAGGACGACACAGAGAAAGCCAAAAAACGAAGAGGGAGACTCCATGAGAATGGGAAAGTTTCATTGACGAATCAATATGAAACGCAAAGTAAATATGCATGTATGGTAAACAGCAAATGATTCCATGCCAATATTAACAGATTCCCACCGTGTTCGTTGGCTGCAGTGCATTTCGCTTCTAGGACGCGAACAAGCCTATCAAAGTTAGCAAGCTTTTCGTTCGTCCGTACCGTTAACTCGGCCATTTCATCCTCCAATGCTACCACCCGCTGAAGTGAGATTCGCAAGCCAAATATGTAGCATTACCTCTTCTGCTGCGCGCCTAGCTTTGATCTCTCGATCCAATCTCAAAGTCAACGACTCTGCCCTCAGTTCATCTTGAGCACAGGACGCTTGCAATAGCTCGTTAGCTTCATGCAACTGGTCGACTCGCTCAAGGGTTTGGATCATGATTGGCACAATCCCGTCAACAACTCCCTCTCCATACCGCGATACCAGGCGTTTGAACTCGGAACATACGAGTGAAGCAATGCTTCGAACATGAGGGGAGAGGTAATTTGATGATGAGTTTGTAACCGATTCCATTCCAGAAGTGTTCGTTCCTGGTTTTGATGAGAAACTATGTCACGCGGATAACACCAGGACCTGCTTCCTCAGATGTAAGCGGAACGCACAAAACAAACAGCAGCCCTCCCCAGCAAATGAAAGTAGCGCGGAAGTAAATTATTTTCACGTTAATGTAAATAAAATGGCTCCAATTTTTATAGTTGCTTAGCACCGTGGTCTTCTTGTAGTAATTGCATGTCATTTGCTCATTATTGAGGGTAAGCATTGAAATTTTGGAATATTTTGATGCTATTAAGGGGGATCTGACCAAAAATAATGACAATGATAGAAGCGGGTGTTGTAATTGGTCCAAGTTAGAGGATGCATTCTGTTGGAACTGGTTTGGTGGATGTAGTTATGAGATCGTTCGCACTTTTGCTTGCATTCCTAATTCCTCTTTCTTTTTGTTTTTATGTCCCTGGTCTATCACCAGTTGAATACGGTGTGGGGGACGCTATAAGTGTTAAGGTAACGTGAAAACACCTCCATATTGTTGCTAGGCTGTTAAAGTTTGGAGTTCTGACACACAACTACCGATTGACTTTTACGATTATTTATCTTTTTGTGATCTTGAAGGGAAGCGTCTTTATGAGAACCTCAACATTGGTAATATTTTGTTGTTGTTTTATCTCTGATTCTTAGGAGAGGTTCTGCGTGGCGATCGTGTAGTCGAGGCTCCATTCAAGATTAACATGCTAACAAACGTTAAATGCAGACAAGCATGTCATGCGGTGTCAACTTCACCCGAGAAGATCGATGCTCTGATTCATCTCATTGATAACGAATACGTCGTTAACATGTAGGATAACTGTAACGCGTCTCTAGCCTTGATAGTGATGTGGACGATCTGCCTGTAGCTGTAGAGCGTTCCACCGAAACTCAGAACCAGTACGAAATCGGTTATCGAATCGGTTTTAAAAAAGAAGACGAAGTTTACTTAAACAACCATTTAAAGTTTTTGGTGAAATTTCACGAAGTGAAGTAGGCGACTCATGATTCAACTTCTAATTGCATTCTTCTTCATTAGCGGTCGTTATCGTATTGTTGGTGTAACCATCGAGCCCATGAGCATTCGAAGTGAGGACATCACCCAAAATGAAGACGGAACGTGTAAAATAGCGGACGGAGATCGGGCTCCTTTGACACTTAGACCGGGAACATTGGCGAAATTCAGCTTCACCTATGAGGTTGAATGGGTGAGCTCGGACATCGAATGGGCCTCACGTTGGGATATTTACCTCAATACAAGTGATGGTCAAATTCACTGGTTTTCAATAATAAACTCCATCATCATAATCATTTTCCTCACTGGTAGCTTCCCTTCCCATCCTCACCTTATTCCTTCTTTAGCTGTTATGGCTGTCATATTATTGAAAACTCTCCGACGCGATATCGCTTCTTATAACAGGGAGGAGGACTCTGTAGGCTTGTCTCATTTTGAGCTGAAATCATATCTGTATTGTAGGAGGAGATCATTGAGGAATCGGGGTGGAAGCTGGTACATGGTGACGTCTTTAGACCTCCAAGGCGTAGCGCATTACTGGCAGCTTTTGTTGGTTCGGGTGTCCAGCTTCTTTGTATGACATTTATCGTTCTCTGTAAGTCTTGTACCATGAAAGTACTTAATTCACTCTTCATATCATTGATTCTATCGTCATCGCTCTGTTTGTAGTTAGATTTGCGCATGCAGTCGTGGAGTTGCATCGTTTTAACTGGGTTAATTTCCCTAGTGCAGTGATTTATTTATTTATTTATTTTTCGTGTCTGATCTGAACCCCGTATCGCGCGCTAGCACACCTCATTATGACCTTGCGGTTCTTCGTCTTCAGTCTTCGCAATGCTCGGCATGCTATCTCCTGCCTCACGAGGAGCTCTCTTGAGTGCCGTTGTCTTCACTTATGTCTTTATGGGGGCTGTTGCCGGTTACTTCTCGGGTCGTATCTACAAGACTATGCGTGGCTTCTACTGGAAATCTACTGCTCTGTTGGTGCGCTTAATGTCTTTGTCTTGCTCTATCCTCGATTCTCATCTAATGCTTGCATTTAAATTTTGTTCAAAATTTACTGCTAATTTGTTTATTGCTTAGACGTCTAAAATCATGCTGAAGCTTCAAAGACTTTTTCATTGATATTTAATCGTTTTCGAAGCTGTATTTAAACGATTCACTTCTGTTTGATGTTTCCTTGGTTCTGCCGATCTTGGCGTTTACGCGTTTTCCATAAGCGCTTAGCGTCTACACTCACACTTGCTTTGGCGGAACGATTGTGTTGTTCGTGGGAAACTAGCGACCGAATTCTTTTTACTTCTTATCCTTAGTGTATAGTTATTTTTCCTGTGATGTTCATTGCTTAACTTTCCTAAATTTCAAATTTAAAAGTAGCCCCTTTAAATTCGTTACCTATGTTCAATGTCACGATCTAGTACCTAGATGTAATTTGCAGTTCTTAAATGTGATTACTTATTTTCGGTGCTACAATCGCTAGTAGGCATTGCCATGTTCGTCTTTTCCTAAGCTATTATTGGTTGACGTTCTTTAGCGTCGAAAGCTCAGTTTTTCAGGCCACTTATTCTCCTTTTCGATGCAATTCTGGCTTTTATGCAACAGATATTGTGAAGCCTCTCTTGCAACTCTTCTGATCTTTCTTTAGACCGGTTTGCTCTACCCAGGCATAATTCTGGCAGTGTGCCTCTTCATCAACATCTTTCTTTGGGCAAAAGGATCATCAGCAGCTCTACCCTTCACCACCATTCTAGGTATTCTCTCCCTATGGCTCCTTGTCTCCCTTCCGCTCGTCTTCGTAGGCTTCTTCTTTGGGATGCGAAAACGCCCCTACGAGCAACCGGTACGCACAAATCAGATTCCTCGTGCCATTCCTGATCGCAAGATGCACCAGAATATCTTCATAACGTAAGTAATCTTCGATAGCGAATTCCCTCCCCCTCCCATTCATTTTTTAAATTTGGGTAGCTGAGGTGTCCAACGCCCCAGTACTCATTCTAAGTAGGCTCATATTATGGACTCCTATTTTTTTACATCGCATTTTTAATAGTGATCCCCATTTGAATTCGAGACCAATGTAAAACTAAAGCAGCCTCACTTACCTGGTAATGTAGCCAAATTCCTTGCGCTATATCGAATGCAAGATGCATAAGAATGTCCGCACTAACTGGGCAGCCTTTGATAACAGCCTTCCATTCTCTTTCACTGGCTGATGTGTAACCTCCCATAATTGTCTTGGAGTGGATCGAGTAGTACTCCATCCCACAATGTAATTAATGTTGACCCATTTTACTCAGTTAGTCGGGTAGTGCACTCACAACCAATTTTGCATCCTCTACGGGATGTCCCACTTTACGTCCGTGGAAGACCATGCTTTCCTCATGTGTGCGGTAGTGGTGGTAGGCTTCAGACCAACTTGTTCACTAGGAATTTCTTTTCAAAGGACAAGTTATTACAACTGAGATCTCAACAAATGCCTAATTTTTGTTCAGTTAGAAACAGCCAGAACTAGTCATTTGGAACAGGTTTTTATTCGTTCAGACAATCCACAACCTCACTTTGCCGCAAAATCTACCCAGGAATACTGTCTTCTCCGTAGTTTCATATTGCTATTTCTGCCGGAGATGACTCATCTTCTTGACTTTTGGGCAGTCACATATGAAATAAATCGAGGTAGAAATTAAGGTGACTAGGACTACATCTGTCTTTCTGAAGGCAAAACAATTTGAGTGGAATTTGCAGGTTGTTTGTGTCTCATTGCGAAGAAATGGATACTTCTTGCTTTTGATGCGAGCAATCTGCTACTGGACCGTAACTAACACAATGAAGCTGAAATTTCATTTTTTTTCCCCTCCCCTTTTAGAACTATGCTGTGCGGACTTCTGCCATTCGGCAGTGTTTTTATTGAGTTGTTCTTCATTTTTAACGTGAGTTGGAAGTTTTATCTTAACTCTCGCTATTATCGTGGCGAATTGCACTTGTGGGCGTTTAGTTTTTGTGCTGAATCAGCAATCACAATCTGCTTTTTCGGAATTTTGTCTTTTCCGTTTAGAACAAACCTCTTATTAAGACATAAATAAGGCGTAAAGCCATGCGATCACACTATTGTTCTATCAAGAGCCATTAATAGTCCCATTCTCTCCTCTCCAGGCTCTCTGGAATCGACAAATCTACTATCTCTTCGGATTTCTATTCATTGTCTTCGTTATTCTCATCATCAGTTGTGCTCAGGTTGCTGTTGTAACGACCTACTTCCAGTTGTGCAGTGAGGTGGGTTGTACACTCTTCCCAGCTTGCGTCAAGTAAATGCATTAAACCTTTGCTGAAAGCCCTCTGTCGCACTGCTATTCATTCATTTTGGTAAGACTGCCCAACATTCATGCGGCACATCCTAGGCGGCATTTTTTGCTTCTCTGATGTAGAATCGTTGGAAATCTTGTCGAGGTTATTTCAAGCTTACATCATGTGTTTATCACCTCGCTGCTGAATGCAGTTGCTGTTCAACTCATTCACTAATTTGGACAAGTAATACCTTTGGATCTGTCATTTTATTGATTTGGCGTTCTCAACATTGTGTATCTGTATGCAGTTTTGCCAACGTCGGGATCACTTATCTGTGTTTACTCTCTTAAGGACTACCACTGGTGGTGGAGATCGTTTATCACCTCCGGTGGAGCAGCAGTCTACCTATTCCTCTACTCCATCTACTACTTTGCAACGCGGGTACATTCAATATCCTTGTGTCTGCATCAGATTCTTCGACTGGTTAAATCCATATTTTTGTTTGCATATTTCAGTTGGAGATATCGAGTTTTGTCTCGACACTGCTTTACTTCGGTTACTGTTCCATTCTCACGGCGACATTTTGGATTCTCACAGGCACAATCGGCTTCTTCTCGGCCTTCACCTTTTTGCGGAAGATTTACGCAGCTATTAAGATTGACTAAGACAATGTGTGCTCCTTCAGCGTTCCTCTTTCTCCTTACTCGTTCATTCTGTGCTATCAGCGTAGCTACGTGTGTATGCATCTGCGCTTATGTTAATTCCCTTCAGTGTGTGGTGGTCTGTCTTAGTACTCCTTTTTCCACAAACCATTTCCATCCCTTCTAACCTTAAATACATGCTTCTTTCATTCAATACAATCTAGTTTGTTCTTCTGAGAGTGGGGTAGAGAAGCTTTTCCCCCTCATTTTTAGTTGCGGTAAACACCGTAGCTGTTTCAAATTATCGGTGTGAGAGGGATAGGAGGTTTTGTTCTTCGAAAGTCTCTTTTCGATTCGTCCGGAAGTCCTGGATGAGTATGACTAGATTCAGGTCGTTTGACTTGTCATTTTGTAGAATATAAGCCTAAAGCCCCCCCAAATTGGATCAGATTCTAGCAGACAATGCAGTTGCCGGCATATTGCTGCGTCAAACAAGCATACACATTCGGTCGCTTAACAGCTGGCTTTAGTGTCCTCGCAAGATGAGGTCTTCTCATGACTATACTCATGCCACCTCCAAAGCGCCAAGCACGGAACTCGAAATGAGCTGAAATTTGGGTCAGTAGTCATTAGCTTAATAGATTACATCACCCTTGCAACTTAATGCATCAGTGTCGCACTCATAATCTAGCTAGGTGGATTCACCAGTCTCGGTTGCCTTTATTTTCGTTTTGACGTGGTGGCATTCTAACGTGCACTTAACTTTCTAGTCCGTTTCTACGGCCCTAAGGAAAAGTGTTGTGACCACAGGGACCAAGGAGCAATATTGTGTTTAGATCAGTTACTTAAGCGACTTTTCCAAAAACGATGGATTCAGATGTTGGTGAAGAGGACCAAATCTACTGTATAAAGTTAGACACCTGAAATGCAGCCATTGGACTTTAGTGCCTGCAGTTTGTACTTCTGCTTTGTGGCAGAAAATTCGTACTGTTTCAATGGCCTCCCAACCTTTCCGTAAGTTACTAATACGCGTTCTTCCATGCTGCTTTAATTTATCACGACTGTGGTGGGGGCCAGAAACCCAACATTGGTTGCAGCGGCACCTATTGCGGATGGATGAATCTGTAAGGACTCTCAAGGGACGGATTAAAAAAGTGGTCCCAACTCAGACAGATATCTTAACCCCCTGTTCCGCAAGAACTTTATCAGCAGCTGAGGCGACACCATACTCGAACTATCTGGGAAAGTTTATCACAAAGGTGCCTACGACACCTTTGGGAAAATGCTAATTAAGTGAACAAACGATACCTACACCTTACCTCTATCAGCTAAGTGAAATCCAGACAGGCAAAGACTGAGCAGATGCCAGTATCTAATGCCTTTTTGCACACAAGAAAATTCAGTCTTCGCTGTGATGGAGGGCCTGAAAGTGTTACCAAAGAGTGCATCGAGGATGGCGCCCAAAAGCTAACACTTTCTTTAACTGCACAGGCACTTCAGTCAGTGCACATCATGTTCCTGCTCTACAGCATGGATTTCAAGCCATCCCAGTTGCTTCTCAGCTTTTCAATGCGGTATTACTGCAAGTATTACTTTATTGTGAAATGAGCGAAGGTTTCGGTAGATTAATTTTCTTGCGAACGTACCTGTAATATTTTGTTTGTTCGAACTATCGGTATAGGTCACTTGGGTGGCCATCTTGTTCTAGCCGGTTGGTCGGTCTCCGGGCCGTGCCAATAGCCCCCAAGTCCTCTGTTTCCGGAATACATGTATTCTGCCTTAGTACTACGCCTTCTTTTACCTTAAGGGGAGCCTCGGGACGCTACATTGGTGGCAGCGGAAAGCGGACCCGACTTTAATGGATTTTATCCTGCTCCATACCGTTTCTGGCAAACGGCGGCGTTGTGAAAGAAGTGCATGTGCTACGGAGGGGAGAACCTTTGGTATCTCGTAACAGAAGGGTCGAGATCGACGTTCATGCTCGACATCTCCCTCGCCCTCGTGTTCGACAGGGAAGCTATTAACAACTGAAGCGACACTAGCCGTGGACTCCAAGCCCAGAGGAGGGCCAAGAGGCGCGCATTTGCTGCACTGAGTGCCACGCGGAATGGATGGCACTACAGGAACACATGCGTTCGAACCTCGACGACTGGGGCGGTTAGCTCGTGGGTGCTTCTCGCAGCACTGATTACGTTGTGATGGCTGACACGGGAGGCGGACGAAGGGGAGCGTCGGGGACGACGCTCGAAAGAAGAGAGGGGCTGTGTAATATTTTGTTTGTTCGAACTATCGGTATAGGTCACTTGGGTGGCCATCTTGTTCTAGCCGGTTGGTCGGTCTCCGGGCCGTGCCAATAGCCCCCAAGTCCTCTGTTTCCGGAATACATGTATTCTGCCTTAGTACTACGCCTTCTTTTACCTTAAGGGGAGCCTCGGGACGCTACAGTACCTATATTTAATCTGCCTTATTGTCATGGATGCGAATTATGGAGAAGGGATAAGATTACAGACCCACGGTCAATGCATTGCTTGACAGCTCATTTCCAGTAATTTAAATTGCCCTCTTATTTTAATCTGTACCTTTTAACGTTTGTATAGTAATTAGTTCGTTTGCCTGTCGGATTTGGCCAGGGTCACTTGGGTGGTCATATTGTCCTTGCCAGATGGGCCGGCATCTAGGCCATGTCAACAGCTCAAACCCCTTTCTGCCTGCTTAATATATGCATTCTGCCCAAGTATTATGCCTCCTTTTGTCTCCAAGGAAGTCTCGCGCTGCTACATTTGCTATGAGATTGAGATTAACCTGTAGTTTGATTTCAACCCTACTTTAAACACCTCATTAGAGCTGTAAGAATGTAATGTGTTTGTATTCAGAATTAGACCCAATAAAATCGCCACTTTAGCATTATTATAATGCTAAAAATCGTTGCATATTTCTTTGGCAATGGTGCCGCATACAACCACCGAACGGTTGTTCTAAATAAAAGAATTGCATCGAGTGTTTTTAGTTTCATTAATTTTTTCCAATTATATGCAAGGATCTTGTTTAATCCTTTAGCCCTAAAAACCTCCAAGGTCGGCGATTAACTCCTGGTAGCTTGACATCTTAGCGGTACTTCAAATTAAATCTATTTGATCGCGTATTGAAGATGCTACGTTAATGGCTTTTGGGGGGTTTCACAAGTCTAAAATACCTAAACGCAATTTGACATGTTTGCTCAAACAGCATAAAGCCGGCGAATTCAATCTGTTAGGCATTTTGAAAAGTATTACCTTTTATTTGCAGTGATGCGTTGCTTTTTGCAAATGTGGAATAAAGATATACGTCCTGCTCAATATTGACCGCCTAAAACGCATTGTTTATTATCAGTGTAAAGTCAATGCCCAAGACATCCTAAAGGCTCCAAATGCGGTTCCTGGACTGGCAATTTAGGATCTCTAAGGGCAACCTTAATTACTTTTGCTTTTTCCTCGAAAATAATTAGAGACTTGAATAAAATTATAGCAATCATATCAAAAAACCTTTTAAATGACTTTTAAAGGTAAATGATTGTTTTCACAAGGCGTATGAAAGATATGGTTCTGGGTCTTCTTGCTATCTTTATTTTTTTACCTGAATTTCTAACTCACTGCTGCTTTTTCGCGTTTAATCACTTTTTAGTGAAGTGACTCGATGTTATGGTAACACTTGAGCAGGCCTCCTCGTTTTTCATCGAAAACCCAGATCTGTTCACGGAGTTCGTTCTTAAACACTTAAGCAATTCTGAAAAATCAAAACTTGTAACATTGCTAAAGGAAGATTGCCTGAAAAGTTCGGGCATACCTAGAGGTGGTTTCGATTTAAAGGATGACAGTCCCGGTAAGTGTGCCGCTGATAAAGTGCTATATTGAGTATGTGTTTTCAGCAATAATTATGGGTGGTGATATGCTTTCTTTAGTGATTTCATAAAAGCTTTTCTGTTTTTTGTGTCTATAACATAATAAGTGACATTTCAGATCTCTGTTTTAATGCAAAATAGTTGCCATCTTTGAAGCTGGCATGGAGTATCGAATTTTTAAATCATTTATTTCAAATCGAAGTTAGATGATGTAATACAGATTCTTTGTGTGAATCAACTTCTTATTTTCCAGTTTTCAGTTTTGTTACTTCAAAATTGAATTTCTATTCTAGGTTTTTTACTGGGTCAAAGGTCTTGGAATTTGTTCTGGTTCTCTTTATGCTCACCCATTGTTTATTGTGCCAAGAAGTGTTGAGGACATTAAAACTTTTTTGGGTGCAATAATAAAAACAAGCCTTTGTTCTGCACCTTATTTGCAAAATTGAACCCTTTTAAGTAGTTTTGAAAGGCATGTAAAGATGAGGGGGTCCCGTCACATTCCAGTGAGACAACTTTTGAATTTAGATTTGATATCCCTTGTCACTAACATGGGTATTTGCTTTTTCGTGGTCGTAAATGGCGCTATAAGTGTAAACAGTGCAGTATTTATCCCCATGTCACGCTCAATGAGTAAAGTACTTACCCACCCGATGCGCAATTTTACCTGCCTTCCGATTACTTCATCCCTATAAACTAATCGAATTCGGTCGAGGAAGTCATTGCTTGTTTGAGCAATATTAATATTTACCCAAAATAAATGTGTGGGTGCTTCAATTGATATGCTGTATCATTATTGCTAAACTTACACATAATTTTTGTTTTTACAAAAGTTTTAATTTTAAAGTTTCCCATGGCAGGTCTTTTTGGCTACTATGTTACTAAAATCATCTTTCTTTGAAAATAACATTTATTCGGCATAGCACACTGCAATTCAATCAAACGACCTACAAGAAGCATAATAATCAACCATCTCGCGCCAAAAAAGTCACCAGTTATCAATAGGGTGACCATGACTATGTCGCAGTACAGGAGGAGTGATGACTCGACCATTTGCAGCCGCAAGACCAAAACAGACAGCTTCAAGTCAATGGGGCTCTTTGTGAACCAGCGCAACCTTCCTAGTGTATTGGAGGAAAACTACGACGAGACCGTTGAGTCTTTTGCATCCAGCGAACCACGACAGAAGAACAAGAGGCAACCTGAAAGCAACGCCTTGACCCACACCCTCTTAACTACTGCTAAACCACCTAACTTTCTACAGAACCTGCAACTGACTAAGGAAGAGCCATTAACAGGTTTGTTAAAATGAATGCATGGTCACATTTTTTCTTGAAGTGATGAAGCTTCGGATGACTCAAATACTTGAGCACCCAAGTTCAAGAGGTACCAACGTGTTTCTCTTTGAACGCCTATTTTTTTCGTCATCCTACCTTTTCAAATAGCTACCAAGCTACAAACTTCTTCATGTGTTGTCAGCCCTTGGGATCAAAGTAAAGAATGAGAGAATAGTTTATTGTTATGCTAAAGGAAGTCATTTTGGCATTTAGTCGATCATCTTTTCCTTTAGGTTATTCTTTTGAGGATGCGCATCCGGATGACCTCGGAAAGGGTGTCCGCCTAGCTTCATCAGCGGCCCGCAGCGAACTGTCTGCAGTGACGTCCTCTCAAGTAACGATTTCTCCACAGAAGAAGCCGAGCAGCATTTCGAAGTGGAGTATGGACTCGCAAGATTTGGATAGCAGGTCTCACCTACCTGATAATATGAGGCACCTCATTGAGCGCATCATTAAGCGCCAATACTCCCAGCAGGAAATCATTCGGACAACAACCTCCGTCCTTACCGAACGTATGTCAAAAGCGTAGTGCAACTACCTTAAAAGCATTTTTACCTGTGTTTCCTTATTTGTTTAAAGTAGCATTTACGGGTTAAATCCGATCTGATGCATGCAGTCCACTGACTATTTCAAGGATCATCTGATGGCATCCGAGAACTGATAGTACAGACAGCATGCATTGGGGTGATAGTCTAACACTTTTTACCACGATTAAGTGGTTATCATACACTGGTCGTCAAAGTATCCTATTAAAAGTAAGTCCTACTAAAAGATTTTTAATTGTGAGATGTGATGCAGAAAATTTGTCCAAATGCACTGTAAATTCAAAATATATAAAGGGGCTTGTTCAATGCATTTTTTCGCCTCTATGCATTCTATATGTCCCTTTAGCACTGACTACTGTACAGAAGCTCGATAGATTAAGTCGTCCACCGATGATGCATTCCTGGTAAGAGACTTTGGTGCAGCATTTGTTTAACCAAAAGCGATTATGTTCTTCCTTTTGAGTGAAACCATTGGCACTGCCACTACTATAGCGCCCAAATTATCCCTAAAGCCGCTGTAAAGAGCAGCATTCTTGTAAGAGCTTTACCTTATCAAAGTACCTAAGAGCTGAAGGCGAGACTGGGAGGGATCATAAAGCAAAGGTACGAGTAATTCGCACCCAAAAACACTAGCGTGTTTTCTTAGTTATCGGATCTGAGTGTAAGGACAATCCATGTACAAGTGTGGGAACGCGGCAGCTTATTGGTCTGTTTTGCCTTCAGAGAGCTCAAACTCTATTATGTGCATTCTTTTTCTTTTCTTTAGACACGGATGTGGATGTCATTCACTTGCATTTGCGAGAGAAGGACGATGATGTTCGCCTACTTAAGAGCACCTGTTCTAGGTTTGTATGTCAATCCCCAGCTCCTTCCCGACTGATAGACCCCGTTTGTGCTATTTTCCCCCTCACCACAAGCTTAGGGAATCACCTTCTCTGATTTTCGTTGTCAAACCTAAGTTTTTTGGATGACACAAATAAGCCCTAATTTGGAAAAGTGTAACACTGATCGACAACTCATCTAAATGGCTTGATGGAAGAGCACGGGGTGGCCCTTCATACCACTATTATCACTTTATTGTATTGTGGTTTCTTTATTATGACGGTTTCTTTGGTACATCCTTTATTCACTCTATTTAATGATTCATTAGTTGTCCGCCATTTACCTTCTGTTTTGCATGGCACTCCCGTCACTCAGTAGCATTTCCTTCTCAGGACCTCTTTTTTGTGCCTGAAGAGACCGAAACTATTCTCCTAACTATGTGAAATCATTTCAGCCAATTCGCATACCAACTTCCACCTCAAAAGAGCACCTTCTGTACTCCCTTTACTGCAGCCTTTTGGTCAGGCAATATGATTATTGCCAACTTTGTTATGCGGGTGCGTTCCTCGTGCCGCCTTATTTTTTGTCCTTTCTTTATCCCATTTGGTTTGCCAACACAATCTGTTTGAAAAATTCATTTATATGAAACTAGTGCATCTAGTGAGATAGCGGGTCACCTCATGTTTGGAGAATAACTGTTATTTAGTTGTGTAATTAATTACTACTTAGTCAATGTGAGCAGATTTCTACTTTGTCAAAATTACTGTAAAACAAAGTGAGTGAACCAGTTCTGGGTTGGTTTCGTTATTTATGTCAGGTGAAATGCCGCTTTGATGCTTCCATTTTAGGACGTTAGATGGGAGAAAGATAAACTGTTCTATGACGTCGACACGAAGCATTCCATTGCGTATCCCCTCTTCTCAATCAATGGAAATGTATTTGGTTAGTTTGTTTCATTTTTCATTCGTTTGGTGGCGTCGTAGTTTTACATCAAGCCGGAGGTTTATGCTCCTTTATTATCTTGCGTTTTATAACCAACGTCAAGGTGAAGTACTTGCTAGCCTAATCGTTACAATGGTTGTTTATCTTTCAAAGCGGTGATTGAATTACTCCGAATAAAGGGCCAACCTCCCTTCGACGATAAAACCGTAAAGGTTGTCGTTTGTTTGTGTATTTTTTTCGTTCAGTTTTGTGAAGTTGTCGCAGATCTCCCCATCTGTAGCATCCGTTTACCTACTAGTTATCGCAATTTCCCTCTCTCTAGCTCATCTACTCAACTCTTATGGCGATGCAGACACTAATGCTACTTAAAGAGGTAAAAATACACATCCTTTCGGGCTATTTTGCCTTCTTTTACAGGTTCTTATTATTTGATTGCACATATTTTAGAAGGTAAATGTTGAACACTCCATCACGGCGTACAGCATTCTCAGTAAAAAGATGGCAGAGTGAGATGGCCTAATTCAGTGTATCTCTTTTAGGCATTTGACTTGCTTTTTGTTTAACTTTTGTTCTTGTTTAGAGTTATGCTTTCTCAAATTAGGGAGATGGATGCCGTGCTGAGCATAATCATGGCAAGTTTTGCTTTTAGTGTTATTAACAAAATTTTCCTCCCCTGTATCAGCAGTTTTAGAATGGTTGACTTTGAAAATTTAATGTTTTGTGACATCTAACAGGGCTGTGCTTAGCTATGTGCAGAATGAGAGTAATAAATCGGGTTGTTTTAGACCTATGCGAAACAAATAATTCACGCTGAAAAGTGTGCTCTTTTTCTGGTCGATTTGGAAAAGCAGGAACTCATTTCCACCATCGTCGATCATGGTGATCTTCATAGGACCAATTTTGTAAATGTGGAACCGATTAGGTGGGTGACTAGGAAATCGCATGCTTAAAATCTGAAGTGATAGCATTTACTTTGAGGGTGGAGTAGAAGAACGTTTTAATCAACTTCCTTTCAGAGTTCCTCTAAACGCTGGAGTACTTGGTCAGGCGGTACATACGGGCGAATGTATGGTCACAAATGATCCTCAGTCAAACGATGACTTTCATTACCACGAGGGAATTTCCAGTGATAACTTTAGAATCCTCAACATGGTCACTGCTCCATTAAAAGTCAGAAATGAGTATGTTGTACTGGCACCCCTTCATTATGGCTACTTTTGATATACAAGAACAAATTACTTCAACTTAGTCATTTATGTCTTATCCTTAGCTGGAAAAACAATTCACTTTTCCTTTTGTCACTCGTGGATCCTTTTTCGATCATGCAGTAATGATCTCATCACTTGCTCTTTGTAGTGTATTTTTGGTGGGACTACAGATCTTTTGAAACCGATTTTTAGGACTTTTTGAGTACATTATCGTAAAGGCAGTTGGCATTCCTGATTATACTTCCGTCATGCTTTCTTTATTCTAGAGTAGTGGCTGTGCTACAACTGTTTAACAAAACACCTGGTGAATTTGACACTAATGATGTGGAAAACATCAAAGACTTTTCAGTCTTCTGTGGACTCGCGCTTTACATTTCAAAAGTAAGCCTGTTATTTTAATGTTTGTGGTATATAGTTTTCCAAAATATTAACCTGAAGAGCTGGATTTAAGTAAAAGCTATCATGCTTGATTCAACGCCGGCCTACTTCGATCGTTCAAAAGTCGGAGGGCATGGCAATAGTTTCGTCAATTTATTACGTACGCGAGATTAATTAGGAACCATTCATATAGTCAGGCAAGGTTTTTGCTGAATTTGACATTTAAATAAGCATTTTATTCAGTGCTTTGACTTACATTGACTCTCTCTGCCAAGTTGCGTCTTTACTCTTACTTCCAGATGTATGAAAAAATGTTCCGATCAGAGCAAAAGTGCCGAATAACCATGGAAATTATGCTTCATCATAACCTTGCCTCCGATAGTGATGTTGTGGAGTACCATGCACATGAAATACCCGACAGCATCCCTGGAATCACAGAGTAAGTAATTGCAGAGTCACCCACTTTTCGCCATATTTGATGGATAAGTCACCCAGTCGGATATTTCATCGAATTGGACATCAGTTGGCATTGATGACTGGAAAATCCTCAATATAGGTGAAACATTGCTTTACCTCAAGTCGGCACTAACTGAGTGGAGTTTTTTCGCTTATTTTTAGACCATTGTTCTCACCGTGGCATATGCCTGATGAAGAAATGCCCGCAGTCTTCATTTACATGGTTCACGATGTTATTGGTAAATCTGTGTAAGCGCTTTCACTCAATCCTCTATCTAGCCTATTAATCTGCATGGGAAACCGTTAATCATCTTGTCTTTAAACTCATATCATTTTGTGTTTGATGAGTGTGTGATCAGCCATTTGCGAATGCTTATAGCTTTGAGATTCTAAGAATATTTGAACCGCCCCGAGTTTCGAATCACCAACATAGTGGCCGAAATGCCTGTTCTACAAATGACCGCTGAATTACATTAAAATATAATCTCCTTATAGAGTACATGTCTTGTCTGATAAAAGGGAGCACGTCTTTCTCTTTTCTTCTTTAAGCAAAATTTTATTGCAGAGTGGTTTCGATGCCACGATAACTCATAATCCATGTGGTAGGTATATGTAACCTTGGGGAAATTGTTATTCTCTCAACTACGACCTTAGCAATAAGGATAGGAAACTTCCAAAAATTTCCTGCAATACAAACTCAAACTATCTGTATGGCTAGTCGTATGCACAGAAGGAATATTGGGATGCCATCTTTAGAAAAGGTAGGATAGTATGAATTGCTTTCAAATTAATGTTACTCAGCTATAAAATGCCCTTAAAATGGCATTAAATTGTCAGCGCACAATTTACCATCTTCATTCAGGATAGATCTCCAGACTCTCATTCGATTTACACTGACCGTAAGGAAGAACTACCGTAACGTAATTTATCACAACTGGTACCATGGATTCTCGGTAGCTCACGGTGCCTACGTAGAGATCAAACGGGAAGACTGTAACTTCACTCAAGTCGAAGTAAGTTTTCTTTGGAATTTGCAAGACCCTCTTCAATCTAGAAACTGTGCATTCTCATCGCTGCCCTGTGTCATGATCTTGACCATCGAGGAACAGACAACAGCTATCAACGCAAAAAGGGCACACCACTGGCCACCCTCTACTCGACCTCAATTCTCGAGCATCATCACTTCAACATGACCCTCACCATTCTCCAGGTTCTTTACCTCCCTACTTAAACCCCATTTAGTAGACTGATCAGACACCCTGCATGAAATGTTGGGCATCATGAAATGTAGCGTCTGACATTGCACTCTTAGGCGCCCACACGTACGCATTCGATCGCTTCAATTTCTCTTTCACCTTAGCGTAGCCTTTAGCGGTCTCGTGACTGAAGAAAGGGCAAAAACGGAGGCGTAGTCAAAGCATGAAGTTCGTTGATTGACACTTTGTCTCTAATGCCAGCACGCATCCTTGGGAGAAGCATTAACTTCCGATTGAAGATAATTTATTTTAACGATCCAATCAATGCAATACTTGCATTATATTGCTAAATGATTCAGCTTCATTCACTGTTAAACTCCACACAATCCCATTATCCTTACACAGCAACCTGGAAATCAAATCTTCGCTCACGTTGCCGGAACGTCCTACTATGAGGTACATCTGATTTAGAGCCTTTTTTATGGAGCTGCTTCTGCACTTGGGTCAGTTTTGCATGTTTAAATTCTCTCAATAGCATTGCCAAGATGCATCCGTCTCTTGACTTTTGCCAACTAATTTTTCCGGACCACTTAGGCCTGTATTATTTTGTTGGACAACCACAAATGCTTGCATAATAAAACATTAGTGTTTCTGGTTTAGTAATGCTCTTATTATGGAAGCTATTCCACAAATCATTCAACCCACCCACCTTTGGCCTTACTACTATCCAGATCGTTGGATTGTCAAAAATTTAAACTTGGGAAAGTGGTAAGCTGTCAATCGGGTCATAAAATGCAGTGTACTTCAATTTTCGTGAGTAAATCAAAGTTATTAACTGGCACCAAATAATATGCTAAATCTAGTTCGGTAGCAGGTGGATGAATAAACCAGATAGGCAAAAACGAAAGATACTTCTAGTTGTCCATTTTTTGTCCAAGAGAGCTTTTGATGCTCAAAATAAAGGCCTTCCAAGGTGTAATTTTTTGCATTTAGGCGGGGGGAGAGTAAAAACTGTTTATGAAGGTCACTCGACTAGGTGTTAAAGAGTGCAATGGAGGCCTGTCAATGATGTCCTCACTTTTTAATTGAAGGCAGAAACCACAATTTCCAATCTCTGTCGCAATAAATAAGCTTGATGACAGCATTTGAGGAAAAACGTGGTGGTATACATGCACTAAATCTCAAAGCTCATGCAGGTCATTTATCAACGTATTCCAATTTAGCAAATTAATCTAAGTAAATTGAATCTGATTTTGCACTGCACCCAGCATTGTTTCCTTTACATAAAAAGTTATGATTTGTAAAAATTCCAAAATCAGAAGACAAAAATTAATTTAGCGAAATCCTTGTCCTTTGCCAAGTCTAGTCTATTGTTTCTCTGTCAGCTAAGCTTCTGCATATTATTGGTTGTATTTTAATTGCCATACATACTGTCCATTTTAACACAAATTCATCAAGCAAACCTACTTCTTTTGATCTGCCTTTTAATGGTATTAAGCAAAACTAGAAGTTGCAGATCCGCGCCTTTCATTTCTACTCCATGCTACTGGACCGAGGGAGGGGCCCGAGTCCGTTGTCATAGGCGGCCCTATTTTACTTTTGCCTGATGCAACTCTGGTGGTGTACTTTTAGGATAGGCACAGGTTACGTTTAGCGATCGCGTATCCTCTTTTGAATCCCATAGGGTCCGATTCTTCATTTCTGTGAAAGGTTAAGCTGCTCTGTCAGAATTAGACCTCTAGTTCCTCTAGATCTCATTGGTGCACTTTCCTCCACCCACTTCGAAAATCGGGACTATGAATGGGCCTATCGTCTTCCAATCTTACTTTTAGTATCTCCCACTGAACAATTATTGTTCCCCTTCAAATCAACCATTGCGGCACTTTCCTTTGGTGCATGATGACAATAAATTTTACAACCTCTGGTAAATTTTACAAGTCCATCCTTTGTTACAATCGCCATGTTTTTTTTTGCAATGTCACATTTCAGCTCGAAACACCCAATCTTGGATTTGTTTCTCAGGGCGAATGAACTAAGTCAAATGAGTTTCCGTCGCACGCATTACTGCAGCATTACAGAGACATTACATTACAATACATTATATTTTGCAATGTATTTAAAAATATCAGACCATTGCTTTTAACCCTTGCCGTTCAAAGGATCTACTTCTCCAGGCTGATGAATCAATGGGGAGCGCAGATTCAATAACCATAATATTTGTTGCTCTCCTCCCCTCCCCCCTTCGCCATCCCACCTGAAATAATGCAGGTCTGAAATGTGAGATGCAAAGATTGGCATTCTTTGGTAAATAAATAATTGCCTTTGGCGCTCCCTGGTGCTCATAATCTAAGTTCATTCGTCTAAATAACCAACATGATACGTCTCCTCTTGGAGGCGACAGAAGGATAAAAAGTCCGAAGTTCACAAGATAAAGAAGAACAGAACTAAGATCTAGGGCAGCACTTCTACTTTTCTCGACTCTAAAACGCTAAAACTTCTCAGAAAATATAGCAATATTGCATTAACCCTCAATCTAAAATGTTCTTAGACAGACCATTTCGTACATTGCTGTATATGCTCAAAGGCTCTTATCATTTCAGAATGTTGGACCATGGGAATTAAAAGTCCTGGCGACTGATTTTTTTCTTGAAGGTCTTCCTTCGGGTGGAAGCAATTTTAAAAACCTCCAGTCATTAAATGTCGAAATTTTTTGCGCCAGACTTTCCAATGGTTTGCATAAAGTCGGGCCCCTTCCAAAGAATACATCATTTGACCTTTTTCGCATTCCTTCCAAATTAAGTTTAGGAAAGGAGCCTGTTCTTCTATATTTTTCCCGAGTGCATATTCTTCATAAAAATAAGCCTGTCTTTGCTCGGTTATCATCCCTATTTTTCTATTTTGATAATCCGATCTCATTTTGCGACGAAATTGGATTTGTTCAAGTTCAATTATCACGGAATTTTAAAATGCACTCTTACAGAGGTAAACTCGGGTGTAAGGCATAACCTTTTGACCGTTTACCACTGTTTTATTTATCATGTGCAACCAGATCGTGGTGGGGTGGTGGTGGAGGTCACAGGCGCACACTTACACGATGTACTTTGTTTTCTCATAAATAATTTATGTAGATTCTGATGATAATAAAACACGCAATTCTGTCCACTGACCTTGGCCGATTGGAAGCCTCAAAGGAAGTAGTGGTAGACATTTTGGATAAGCGCGGTGCCATCGACTGGGACAACAAGGATCACAGGTACATCGAATTTGTTTAGCACCAATTCTTTAGTGAGCATTCCAGTATTATGTGGATCAGGGTGTAGCTAGTTCAGTGTAACCCACTGCAGTTAAAATGACTTCATGATATGCTCCCGTCACAAGAAGTTAGCTTTAACTATTTGTTATGAGTAGCCAACACCACTAATTCAGTAGTTTGTCTATTTGATTGTCCATTGATTACCGTTTTAAGACAACTAATGCACGTCACATACTTTCTCGTATTTGACCGAAAAACCTAATCAAAGTTATTGACTGTATCTTCCTAACATTTATTGGAGAAGTATCCAATCGTAGTAAGGGTGAACTACAATTAGTCCTCTGATGATAAGTGGAGTGGCTCAGCGTAAAGACAGGGTAGGCGAAGAGAAGTAGGAAGAGTGTAGATGTGTCTGGTATTTTGATGCATTTTTTACCGACTGGCCACAAGTTAATTGGATTGCTCTAGTCGTTTTTTTTTTAGTTGTCTGCCTCTCTAACGTTCTTTCCCCTTAGAATGGCGACAGTGGCCATTGCACTACCAGTTGCAGATTTATGCTCTATGTACAAACCATGGGAGGTGCATAAAAAGGTCGTTCTCCTCGTCATGGAAGAAATGTGGGCACAAGTAGGCTTCGGAAGCACTTACATTAACTTCAATGATTCCTCCATATTTGCACGGTTATACCTTTCACACGAGTCCAACGGCCAACGACAAAAGAGTTATTTAAATTAAAATGGAACGTATTCCTTGAAGATGGAATTAGTTTAACATGTAGTTCTGTACTTAGGTTTTTTTAATTATTTGCTCATGCATATAGGAAGTTGATGGGTCCATTCAACAAGTTAATGAATCAACATCATTTTAGGGAGATGAAGAGAAAAAGAACGGTTTCATTCCAATGGACTTAATGAATCGTGACCTCTATTACCAAATTCCAGAAATGCAGGTAATTCGACTGCCAAAGGCACTAACCACGGCCACGCCTGACTTGACTTACCACTTCTGCCGTAGATCACTTTCTCTAAAAGTCGAAGTTTATAGCCCACTGAGTTTGGCATCAAAACATCTTTGATTGGGTGTTCATGCATTTCGAAATTGAAGTGAGCTATCACTGCGCTCGATGCGCATAGTAGCCACAAGCAAGGTGGTACGCCCCTTCCATTGCCACCACTTCGATAGCTTGCGTCGCCACTTGGACAAGGTCAATAGCCTATAGTGCTACTACGGTCTAGGTCCTCTGCCTTAGCAGCTTTGGAATGTCTCAAACTCATACTAGACACCTTCAGGTTCACACATTAAGTTGTCGTGCTACCGCCCCCCTCTAAATCCCAGTCGCCATGCCTGACTCATTCTGCGAGATGGCACGTGGTTTGGATATCAAAATCTGTGCCACCCTCGAAGTTTTTCAATCACGTGTAGTTCACTTTTCAAGCATGTTGCAAAGTCGAATGTCCAACGCCTCGAATTGCCCCCAAAGATGAAAAATGAAGTATGTCATTGTGAAGGAATAGGTTGGTGACTCAGAATAGGGTCGGTGAACTACTATTAATGGGAACAACATGTCGTCACCCCAGAACATGGGGGCGTCTGAAGAGCTTACGTAATTGAACTACCATCAATGCAAATGCCGTCCTATTAATTCTCCAATTCACAAGACAGGTGGATGTTTATCGCTTTTTCTATCATCATAGGCAAGGGGCTGACGATTCAGTAATCGTAAAAATTAACACAAGCCTTCGTTTCGTCGATCCGTTTTTCGTCGCTGCAAAACTAGGAGTCCTTTTGACTCCAACTCACTTTGGTCTACTTATTTTCTACCCCTACATTCATATCTGGTCACAATTTTGTGAAGGCTTATTCGAGCTTGCGAAGCATGTTCGTCAATTATTTACAGCACTATCATCACACTCTTTCAACATAACATCACGTTAGGGTTATGCCATGCATCAAAAGTGATTATTCTTCGTGCTGCACAATTTCCAATACAAAATTATGCGGCAACGCTTTTGAATCGAACAGTTTGGTCGGTTATTTTGAAAGTGCATCAGTTGACTGGATTAAAAGAAGACTAGCCTTTGGTACGTTGGACAAGGCTTTATGTTTAAGCCCAAACCTCTCACCCTCTCATGGAGGGTTAGAGCAAGATGGACATTCAAGAGAAGGCCACTGACAAGACTGCCAACTTTGGTATTTAGCAATTACGCTGTGTTACAGTCAGCTTCGCATCATTCCCGTTGAGTGCCTTCTACTGCACTCTCCCTCAACTGCTCTTCATAAATGCTGCTTCCTTTTCTTTATACCCGTGGATTTCCTTGTACGACTGTGCGTATGCACTTAAATAGACACAGTTGCAAGGACCTAAAGTGGCTGATTTTTCTCTGAGATCCCGATAGTGCAGAAATAAAAGCAGAACCCAACCATCTGGCTCAGTGGCAACGGGAGTTACCATAAAATATTTCTGTGATCTCTGCATGACTTTTTTTAAAGTCAATGTTTAAACTGCAGCGTTCTTAAGCCGAGATTGGTTAAAACGATAGGGGTTAGGTAAAACTTTCTATCAAACTTTGATTCTATTTGGGTCAATCTATCAGTCGACATTCCAAAGCATTAGAATAGGTCACTATCAGAACTGATTTGTTAAATGAAAATAGAAATTGGACGCAAACGATTTAATTTTAATTTGACATTCAGACTAGCGAGTTTTTTAATCAGAAGTGCAGCCATTACTTAGTGCTAACAGGGAGTTATTAAAGTCAATTGGATATGATCCTGAGGCGACTATTAACAATCCACAGTGAAGAGAAGACCTGGCGACCCATTTTGAACATATTCAGATTCTCCCATTGGTCCATAGGCAGGATTACTAACCGTCGAAAGTTAGTAGCTTTTTCTTGAATATTGTAATGGAGGTCGATAGTTTGCCTTTTCCTCATATGCACATGGAGGCCACCATGAAGTCGCATTGGTGACAAACCCTGCTATATGTTTGTACAGTCCACTTTACTGCTATCCGCTATAATGGTGGGTCTGTTCCAATAAACTGCACACTTTATTTCCCTTCCTTCATAATTAGACCTGGATATTCGATATCAAGTGAGCTTAAAACTAGTAGCAGAAGTGTCTAGTGTGAAGAACCTTATCCTTAGTGGAAAATGTTCATGTAAAATTTCTCTTTGGAAAGATATATCCTACCCTCTCTCGCTCCCAATACACTTACCTGTCATACTTTAAAGACTCGACAGGTAAGTGTTTTTACATATGCATGCTCCATTGCGCTAAGAAGCACTTAAGACCACCGATTTGTCACCCTAAATCGTCTTCAACTATTCCTAATCCTTTAGATGACCGTGTTTTTCTAGACATTCTCCTTAGCTCCTAGCAGCTGATTTAGCTGGGCAGCAAAATTTGCCTCGCTTCTAATGCTAGGATATTCCTCAGGGTGTTCATTGGTGGTTCATACACACTTGATACGTCCACTACTGGTGTCCTGCATGTGTGACACCCCGACCCTCTTAACCGAATCAGGTGTCACAAAGCAAAAAATGTGCCATTTGTCACGCCATGGCACGTGGCTGTACTGAGTTCCTTGTTGCAAATAAATTTATTAAGTTGTAAATTATAAAGGCAATTTCTTAAGCTCCGAAGAGGCGGTCAAAGTAATCTGTCTGGTGATGCAAGTGTTGATGCCACATGTGTCTCAATTATACTGATGACTTTTCCTCCACGACTCTGACAGCAAATATGTTAACGAACTGTCCACGTTGCCTAACCAAAAAGCATGAGATATGCGATTGTCAGAGGCATCGCTGCACCTTCGTATGAAGTGACAGAGGTGTATTTGATTTGCATAACGTTTGTCCAAATATTTGGACTTGTTCCGAGGCATTGTTTGTTGTCGTTGTTGTTGTTATTGTTGCAGTTGAGTAGACCATCCCTGCCATGTGTACTGATGCATTACTTTCAAACATATTCACTTGTACTATTACTGATTCACATGTTAAGGGCAAACACGTACGGCAATGACTGAAAGAACATTGAAGATAGTACACATCGGAGTACATAAAACTAGCGCAAAAACTAAGGCTGATGGTGTGCAGCATCGTGGTAAGCCGTTCTGACAACAGCAAAATCACTCAGTAGGTATTGGATGAGGGCGCATATTTTTAGGCGTCAGAGGGTGTGCAAAAATTTCTTACAATTCTAATGCCGCCTTTCAGTTTTACGATCACTCGGGCGTCTGTTAACTTGGCTTTGGGCATTTGTGGTGTGGAGCTACGTTTGAATCCCCAAAATGTGATATTTTGCCTGCGGTATGCGGGCTCTTTCAATTTCCAGCATGGTCTTGCAGTATCATAGTAGTTATGGTCCAGCCCTTCACAAATGAACCAATCGTCTCTAGATGCATTGATTATGGCACTCATTTCACCGTTCAATAACTTTAAAGGTACAGGTATAGTCATTAAATGCTGCAGTGCTAATAAGTAGTATTTGAGTGTTACATTTCTTTTGTCTAGCTCCTTAGTACTTCCTCGGAACTTCAAGTTCTTGAATACAAACCAAACCTGTACTGTAATATCTCCTGGTAATATTGATTGGTTTACTTATCACAAAATTGACGGCATGAAGCATCTTGGTTGCATGGCAGGCACATAACTAGATTGATACTCACCACGGTTGCTCATATCGTCTATCATTTAATGCTATTTAGCTACCTTTCGTGAGAATGTATCTAACGAGCTTTTGTCAAAACAATAAGAGATGCCGTATTCTCTGACTGCAGTAAGGAGCATTTAAAAGCTCCCAATCTATCTAGTATTCAGTGTTACCATAAAGTCAATAGCAATGCACCAATTGCATTCATACTCTTTATCAGTCACTCTGGAATCACATACGCATTCATGCACCTGTGCATTGTATGTGCTTGTGCAAATACTTTAAAAGTCCACTCTCAATAAATCAAACTCTCTCTCCTCCCGTAAACTTTTAGTCCAACTTCTACAAGGTCGTGTGCCTACCGCTTTTTCGACTGATAACTCGGGTGATACCTTCACTGATGGACATTCCAAATCAGGCGTTTGCGAATTTCTCTCGATGGATGGAAATGTGCCTCCTGCCTGAGAGTGTTAAACGTGAAAGAGTCAATGAGCTGATCCAACGTCGATCACAAAAAACTACAGCCACCACCGACTCCATCTGATTTCTAACTTTTTGCACATTAACTTATTTCTTTCTTTTATTTACCCAAACACATACAAGCATTCAGTGTGCTATAGCTTTTCACGTTCTTGATATCAAATAACATTCAGATTATTAATGCTTGCAAGATAATATTGGAGCAGCTAGACTCTTAGGATAAATTGAACCCACTTAACAATCCGTAGTTTTACGCTTCATTCTAAAATAATTGCTTACTCATTTTCCAGTGGTGGTCATTTGGTTTCTCTACTGTGGCTTACTCATTAGGTATTTTGTAAATGCCAAACTCACCTTTTGCTGTAGCTCAAAATAAGTGACTGTTAAACCTACCTTCGGCATTCATTTATGCAAATGAGCTTTTAAATCCCATCAACCTAATCGAGATTGACATCTTTGCCTCTATCTAAAGTGCAACTCTAGGATGATAGTAGCTCCAAAACAAGATGGATTCAAATTTTATCATTCCTCTTGCGTCATGCCTCACCGCAGATACAGTGGGAGCAGCTTCTCCCCAGCTTATAATTATGCGATAAATTACTTGGCGCTCGGTAATTATTTGCCACGTATCCAGTTGCCTGCACAACCTATGATGGAGTGATCTACGATATTTCTGTATTTCGTCATGTACTTTTGACTAGTGCCTAACAGTGCATATTCATCGAGGCTTCAAATTTTCGGCTTTCTTATTTTCAATCCACCAATTTCTGCCCACCTTACACTAAGCCGACTGCACGATGTCTTAAGTGCGGCAATTGCAACTCTATGCAAGAGGATTGGTCTTCAGTAACAGTCGAGAATTCACCACAAAAGGCTACGACGTTCATGCTTTATATGCTTGAGCAATTAAATAATACAGGAAGGGGCGTGACCAGCCTACTTTTGAGATTCAACAATTAACTGTAGAGTGAAGAACCTACATTCTGTTCCAATCCCAAATGTCGTCATGCCTAGTCTATAAAGCACCTCCCGTGTACAGACATTCCCAGGCTTTTAGAGTAGCCTTTGGCGAGGGATCGACCTTCACTTGAGCAGATTATCGCCATGTCTGAAAGACAATGCAAGGCACGCATTGCTCTTGTCACTTGAAGGCAGGTGGGAAATTGTGTGCGTGTGCGTATGTTCTACATTATTGTGTAAACCAAAATCCATGGCAGTTTGGCAATGAATTCAAATGAGAGCAAAAATGTAAGAAAGTAATATGCCTCGAGCATGTTTACTGAGGACCTTAGCTTACCATCTGCACTGTAGTGGAGCTGTGTGATGAACTTTTAAACCTCAGTGTTATGAATTTGGCGTGCAACCTAGACGTAGCCGCACGGTCACAAAAATGCAGCAACTGTACATATTTTAGTGTTGTAATTCCAAATACCTTTCCAATTGAAAGTGAGCATCGGCTTTTCAGCTTCACATATTATCTGAGCGACAACATGTCGATGAAGTACGACCAATCTGGAGTTGATGCTCCCGTATGAAGCTGCCAGCTTTCCCTCGAATAAAACTCCACCGAAGACAGTGAGATGGGTTTATATCTCACTTCTGGCTCGGTAATTGAGGTTGAGTGATCTGCAATTTCACATTCAAGTGATGTGATGTTTAAATACGTGTGTGTGTGTGAGTGAGTGATACAAAGGATGTAGTTGCGACAAATTCCGTCATAATTCAGCGCCTGTAGATTAAGTTCCATTCTACGAAGCTTGAATGGATGGATGAAGCAGAGAGGTGGTTTATTTTAGCTGGAATCTTCCGTTCGTTGCATCTGGAAGCTGCAGACCGACATAAATCTCCGGGTGAGTCCATTTTCTCTGCGAGAAGAGAATGGCACTGAAGAGTACATTTCACCACTACTGTGAATTTTCTTCCACACTTAGCATCCGGTACACACTGTCATAGAACTGGAGACCAATGTCAAAATACTATTTTGTACCCACCCTAAATGAATAAAACAGTGCAAGTAGTGCCGCCCATCGGTATAACGGTGTTTCGTACAGTCGCTACGTAGGCAACGTGACAACGAGTTCCATTTTATAAACAGGAGGTAAAGGATCGATTCTGTTCAAAAGTTCAACAATATCAAACCTATTTACGGCACTAATTTGCTCCAGCAATCCTGCATACAAGCAGGTAAATTAGTTAATTATTTACAACCGTGAACCGTGCCTATGACAGGAACCCACTCTACTACGCTTTTACTGTCCAAGAGTCCAGACAATAGCACGTGTGGGTAGTCAGTAACGCCGATCACATGAAGTGTACATCATAGCAATGACGCTTAGGAAGGTGTTTGAAAGACTCTTTTCAATTAGCTTAAGCAGCATGGCCTCTGTCTGGAAAAATTACCAAGCTACGTTATGCACTATCTCGCCAAGGGTGTATATCAAGGCGCAATTTTCACACGCCCAGCTACTATGACTGATGAAGTCTGTTATTTTCCGACTGCAAATGTCGCGTAAACAGCATGTCGACCTGAGAATAGGGAGTAGAATCTAGCAGTTAATAAACCAACCTCTTTGGCCGCCAATGCATGTACACTCAAGATATGGACGCGTAGGAGCTTCTCTAGCAAGAAACTCTCCGTAGGGCGGAGGGCTTATCAGTGAATGAAACTTCATTAAATTGAATAATAAAATTGCCTATTAAATTGATGTTAAAAGGGCAATAACTACAATTGACTCAACTGTTAACAAATTGCATTTGTATATTATCCCTTCCATCATTAAGTAAAAGCCGTAATCAAAATAAGACAGAAAATGGTTTACATTGACCTCTATCATGCATGGGTTGAAGCCATCCAGGACATCGGCGGCCAGTGCACGGAGAGGTTGCATGATTTTTTTGTCATCTCCAAATCGAAGCTGATAAACAAACACCTGGTCAAACAAAAAGCATCATTTTTTAAACAAGTTTGGACTCTGGAGGCGTATTAATCAAGCCTTCTAACACATGGCATCACCGGTGCATGTGTTACATCATCGCCAGTGTCAAATTCCCAGTGAGGCTTGGCAATGGCAAAGAGAAGCCGCAATGAGAGACCCCCTTGCACTGTTTGTCAGGCCAAAAAGGTGTGGATTGGCAACTATGGCTAGGTGCGTGTCAGACTCATGGGTGCCGCCTAAGATCAGTGGTTGATCGAGAACCAATCAACGCCTGCCACCTCGTGAATACGGATGTACTTTGCAGTTTGGCCATATCTGGTCATTACCAGTCTCCCGCCTCTTGATTGGCTGTCTTGAGCGAGGACACAGCCAACGCACGTCGGTGTCCGTACCTAGGGGCAATCAACGCTGTCGGTCTGCGTGCGAATGCCTCCGCAACGTAGGCGTAAACTACTACAAGCACGGGGTTTGTGAAGAAACAAAAATAGCTTTATTTAGATTTAAAAATGCTAAAATTACTTTCTATGACCTTTACGGATAGCTCTAATGGCATTCTGTGATTTGATAAGAAAAGGCATTTTAAAACCGAGACTGTGGTTTTTTATCAGACCTACGTAAGTTGCGAACCGCTTGTTAAAGGTAATCCCTCAAGATTTAGACATTTTCAAGTGGATAAAACTAAAGTTTATTTAGGCTAGACTCCATCACGTAATCAAGCATAGAGTTTAAGTCGCGAACAGTTGAAAGGGCTGTGGATATTTTCTTCCAGCCACTTCCTCTATCATGGATAAAGTGTACCGAAGTATGTGTCATCCCTCCAACCAGATGATAGATTTGGGCTCTGGCCCTCAACTAAGCTCTCTGTCCGGATCCACTTAACCACTTGGATTGTGGAGGAATTCAACGGAGTTCGGGATGCACGATCAACGGTCTTGTACAAACACTTGCGCTCAGTAAGGGCACAGTGGAGCATGTAATTTAAATCTTTAAATTCCATCTATTGTTTACCAATATAAGCACCACGGCCTATGCGTCAGTGTCAGGGAAAGTGATTCTCGCTGCTAGGCATATTTCCTTTTCTTGACAACTCATTTTAAGTAAAGCTAACGGTTTTCAATGGGGCTCGAAGTATACTTTTGACGAATTGATCTGCTATTTAAGGATAGGCGATTTAAGTGTTATTGTTTAAAGCCTTTTGGACCGCTTAAAGTTTTCCTACCTGACCACTTATAAAAGCGTAATCGTATTTTGGGTCCGGATTTTTTTACTCACATCAATGCGGTTGCGAAGATCTACACCTAAGTTTGAACTTCACCTCATGTCGAAGGTATCTTTCTTTGAAAAGTGTATTAAGTTGGGGTGATGAATAAGCTGTTGCCGACTTGCTTATCTTTCTTCAGATCGGAGATTCAAAACGCATGCACAAGGTAAACCGCACTTCTTTGCCATTTTCCACTCTCTTTAACACATTCAGCCGCGTTTATACAGTGACGCGTAAAAGCCCATGTTTAATGCCGTCAAGTCGGATCCCATATCATAAAAGTTGATACGCTGATGTTCCCCTTTGTAGTCGAGGCATGCATTTTCTCTTTGGTTATTCTAAACACTTCTTGGAACCGATCATTCATCAGGACCTCATTCGCAAATTGTTGTTAAGCTAATTCAAATCCACCGTATCGGTTACTCAATTGGTATTCGAGGATTAATAAAACCGATAGCAATGCAAAAAGCCGTAAAAGTATTTGTTCTGGAATCCTTAACAGCACTTCAAGTGGTAGTTGGGCCCTTTAGAGGATTACAAAGAGCACCTCTCGAGAGTACTGATGTCAGTATGATCCATTCCTTTTCACTATTACCGGCAGTGCCACCCCTGTACACAAATCGTAAACGTAACAGTGCGAACCCAACAAACTTCGAAATGGACGAGCCTAGCCTTGTACACAACAGTTGATAATAACACTGACTGCAAAGGACATTCAAACCGAACCGAAAAACAGCATTTGTTGGTCGATAAACACACACTTAACTAATGCCTGCGGAGCTTTGGAATTTCCAGGAGGACAGCCTATAGAAAGCTGTCACTGTAGTCAGCGTGGCTAATTTGTTGTGTCAACGTTCCTAGAAAGATAAGAGACTCTTATGGACTTTCAAAACTATCTATCTACTGACCAGGCCTCCAGGACCGCGCAAGTGTTCCATACAGCATTTGAATTTTTACCAGATAACTGTCCTTCGTAAGACTAATAATACGCTAATTTTACCTCTTGTTTCACAGTTAACTTCGTTCATCACCAAATGCTATCAAAACCACGCAAACACTGCCATCCTTTCGTGCCGCCTTGACAAACGGCATTTAGACTGGCAAACGACAAGAAAGAAAGCAAACGGTCTCTTATACATTACACATAAATGTAAGATGGTGTTCGTAGTAAAACTGGGCTGATTTGCTAGGCCCAAGATGCAGCTTTATTGTGGGCAGATCGGTTTGAGGAAAACAGCTATAGAATTGAGTGTAGGGTAAAAATCGGTTAGCAAGGCAAGCATTGAAGGAAATATTACCACAGCCAAATAGGGTTTGGCCATTAAATTGAGCGGTGGGTAAGGAAGCATTCATCGAAAAGGCACTGAGTCGGAGGAAGATATGCGGGTCGTCATGACCCAAATAATGCAGGCTCTAGATTTTAGTGGGTAGCCAGTTTAAATAGTAAAGGACAGCATTTTAAAACACATTCAGGACTAATATCTCCCAATCTCCTATATCTGCAGCCGTAGGACTACCACACAAAAAAATGACAACGCGCCTGGTCACGCATTTTTCCGGCGAGGTTGCGCGGTCACTATGCCCTTGGGCTGGGTGTGTACACCCATGCCCCAAGAAGAGGCAAGCAAAGCAATTGCCCCTATTTGCTCCTTCTCTTGCTCTCCCTTTCCCACCCAAGGAGAATTGCAACCTCCGCCCCACAACAGTGTACCATTCAATTGGTCCACTTTAGTCAGGCCTTTGCAGCCTTCTGTCTGTGCTTTTAAAAAAGTAGCTGCTGTCACAGGCTAGCGCTACGGAGTAAAAGTATTACTAAGGCAAGGGTGAATTGGACTGAGGAGATTTATTTTGAGCTGACCGAGCTTCCATACTACTTTCATCTCGAAATGGGGATCGCTTTAGTCAGTGGGGGCGGATAATCAGAATTGCGTTGAGTTAGTATAACTATGATTCATTTCTTAGCTGTTAAATTAGCACTTCCAACACTAAGGTCTCAAAGAAATCTATGGTGTCTTATTGTTTGAGTAAAGTTTCATTCCTCAACTAATTTGTTTGCACTATAGTTAGGCACAATTATTTTTCCCAATCTGACGAAGGCGATATGTCACACTTCTGAAGATGGTAGCTGATTTTATCATTCTACTGATAACGGGAGAAATGGTGATACTTTAAGAAGAAAAATATGACTAGGTTAAAAGTAGAAAATTGATTCTAATTACGTTTCAAAGATGGGAACAAGGAATTTCATAAAAGGACATTGTTGTGTGGGAGAGAGATGAGTAAAATCCCAAATGATGCCATTTCGTTTCCCACTGTAAAGCATAACCTTAGCAAATGTTTCTTAAGCACTCAACTAGGGGATAGTATAGACTCGTATGCTGTAGTATAGTATAAAATACAGTAGCATCGACCTATATTTCTCGAAGCACTTGATAACTCACAGAGTCAAAACACCGTCACTGCTTTTAAAGTAGTTTTAAATTTAAGGAAGAGATTATTTCTATTAAACTGTTTAAGTCAAAGATAGTTTAGAGTCCGACTTCTCGAATATCAATGCATTTTCAACAAGTCATTGCTATTCTTCAAAGCCTAGGTCGGGAAGGTGTTATGACAGTTTGGATAAGACCCTGTTATCTTTCCCAAGAGGTGATAATGCCAAGTGAATCCAATATCACTCACACCTCTCCGTTTGTATTTATCCATCCATTCATTAAACGCCTAATAGCATAAGTGTTCAAATGTCTTGCCTTGAAGCAAGAGCCTGAGAGACCAGTGCTAACATTTATAGAGATGTAACACATGCATTAGTTGCTGCTTCTAATTTTGTTTATCATTATTGCTGCAGCTGTCACGTGGTTAAAGTAAATCTACTGTTAGCCCAACGGTTTGTCAATAAAAGTCTTTTTTGTATCTAAAAAATGCATCCGTAGATAGCGTTCTTCATGAAAAATGAATGGCTATTATAAAATGTATGCACATGTGCAGCACCCCGAGGACGCTTTGACGACGAGGGAAAACGTGATACTTAGAAAGATTAAGTATTGTCTACCTACCGAAGGGCATGCTCACTATCGGCATGGCCCAGGGTCCAGTCCACCCGACGAAGGTGCAATAGCGGACCTTTTAGTGCCCCGTTCCCAAATAATTAAAGAGTTGCACATGGTCGATGGAGCTTTACTCGGCTAACTCTAGCAGAGTAAGATTTGTGTCTGATCTGATTCCGGTACATGGGGCATGTAACGCACATTTAACCCATTAATCTAAGTGCATAGGCACTAATCATGATTAAGAAATTCAGTCTCGTATAAGAACGTTATGTTTCATTTGGTTTCGAATGCAACTTATTCACTTATTCACTGCGCGGCGGAAACGTGTTAGGGATTGCGTCGTATGGTTGGGGAACTACAATGAAGTGTGGACTTTTATCAAAATCCTCCAGATCCATGCGCATTACTCTGACAGATACCATAAAACAGATGTTTTTAACACGAGAGTGTTTGTTTAGGCTTTAGTCCCACTTGCATTACAAGAAATCCTCATAGTTCCTGTTTACCTGTGACCAAATGATACAAAAACTATTACAGAAGAGCGAAGCTGCTTTTCTTCGAGTGCAATCATGTTTTAACATCAATTCCAACCTAGTTAATGTTTCAAGCACAAATTATTCACATTTTCTCAATGCGTTGGCTAGCATATTCCTGGAGAGGAGGCGACCACTGCAGTCCAGGTGCTCTTACACGCCACTGGCACTTGCACTGCTAAACCAAATAATCAAATTGCTGTATAACAACTGAAAGATGCAAACCCTCTCAGGCCAGAAGTACCCTACATCTCTTCCACTGTGTTACACTCAACCAACCTGTATGTAATAGGACTTTATAGGCCTGCAGTTGATAGCAAGCCAATGAAGACCACATAGCACATTTCTGACACACTTGTCCCAGGAAAGATGGGAGTATCACACACAGGTATGACACGGTAGAGGAGCGCAAATATAATCTGCTAAATGAGACTTCATTTTAATGTCACTTTTATCGGTGACCTCGTTTTTAGGGTCAAGTACTCTTGGACTCGCCATAATTCTTTTGCGTTTATTATTACTCACACTTTTTATGAGCTAAAATTTCGCAGTTATTTTTACGCAAACATGTGGATAAGAAAGTACAAAGTTCTTCTGATCCATCAAATAAACAAAGTAAACATATATATAATAATTTACCTGAGGGATTGTAAGGTTGAAGTGGATTAAAGTCAATTAACACGTTTTTCCGTTAGGTAAGCTAAACTAGCATCTCGGCTTACGCAAGCACTTCAAGAGTTTTCCCTAAGGAGTTATCGAATTCGCCCAGCTCTATTTTTTGTTTGGAAAGCACATCAAAACAACTTCGCGCTAATGGACGCACATGTAGATATCGAATATCACTGACTGGACCCAGTAAACAGGTTTGACTGATTGAACTTGTCTGTGACAGTTGCATAAGTCCTATTTGCAGATCGAGGTGATACCTCTGGACTGGAGACTTGCAAGGCATGCAGACTTCAGTATGACCTTCCAGGCAGACCTCAAATCATACCTCATCAAACTATTGAAATATGGGAAATCATTGCAAATAAACGGAGGTAAGGCTATAGTACTAATTACCTTGAGTACTTTCACATCACCATCCCCTTATACCCGTTTGATGTGATAATATTTATGGAGCTGGTCAATCACGAGTAGCGTTTGTGCATGTCGATTTAGAACTACTAGTGTGAATTTACTTTACTTAGTTAAGATTTAGAAAAAATCCAGGGAGTCGAGTATGAACATTTTACAGAAATGTTAGTAGACTTATCTACTTTTCGAAAAAAATTGCATCAAAGCCCCCAAATGATGTTGAAACTCGCCACGTAAAGGTATCGCCCAGGGATAAGCGAAACTAATGCTATTTGATTCATTTATGCATAGGCACTGAATGAAAAATTCCAAAAGAAGTAAAGTGGTGATGCCTTTGGCGTTTAGGATGATTTTTAATGCCAGTTATTTTTCCATGGAATGCAGCTCTCTTAAGTGTAAATGAAACGAGAAGCAGTCAAGATGTACTTTAACGATTTCGTCTCTGATACGAACAAAAAGAGAGGTGGGAGGAGATTGCAGTCTTTGGAGTCCACACGCGCGCTCTCTCTGACGCCCTTGTATAAAATGCAGGAATTCTGAAACCATTTATAACGCTGTAGTATTATCTGCTTGCCTTAAGCTAAACGCTAAAGATGTCCCAAAAAAGTTGCTTCCTAGTGACGTTAATGAATCAAATGAGTGTCATCTACTAGTGGTTTTATTCCTCATATTACCTTAAAATCTAAATTCAGGGCTCGTATAGCCTTACAAATTTAGCAGGAATGCAGTTATAGAGAGCAATCACTTTCGCTTGATTACCATCAAACTGATGTGGCTTGAACAGTAAACGAGGTAAAGGCCTTCTACGCTGTTCAATTTCATTGGCAATAGCTTGGATGGTACCGGAAGGACTTTATGTCTCTATCAAATATTTAGTTGGCAAGTTTAAGCAAGTTCATGCTACCCAAATCTGGCTTCCAGAAAACCAATTACTAAAGCTGTTATTTCACTTAATGCTCTAGAGATAAGTCCTGAATGAGAAGTCCAATTAGAACATCTTATGGTAGTAACAGAAGGCGAGGTCTCTTTAAAAGGAGGAGTATGTACAAATACTTTATGCCACTGTCGAAACAATTTAAGGGATATTTCGAGTTTGTAATTTTAATCTCCGGCATCTCTTTATAGATAAAAATGACTCATTTGGTTCCGTTGCTAGGATGATGCATGTTTCTATCAAGTAATACGCGATATTGTTTCGTCATCGTTGGTAAAAACGGCTTCAAAACCCTAGCATCAAAACCCTTATCATAGCTTTCTATTGGGTAATTCTTCGGGAATCACCGTTTTCTTGCTTTAACAAGTTTGGTGAGTCAGGTGGGAGTGCCAAACGAAGCATATTTTGGATTAAATAGCTTCTGATATGCTAACCAACAGGTCATTATCTAAGACGTTTAGATTGCTACGATATGGTCAAAGAACGAAAAAAAATAAAGCGTCAAATCCTATATTCGATGAAAATGAGCATTGAGCTAAATTGGTGACGCTCGGGCAAATTTTGACATGGCTAAGTGCCTCGTGAACTGGAAAATTTAGTCCCTTACGCCGTTTCATTGTCCATGTGCCAGCTTGGGTGTGTACAAAGACGAGAACACGTGCACACAAGGAAAGCCTCACTTGACACTAAAACTTCCTCATCAGTGTTACTTTGCTAACCTTTGGATGGGATAAAACAAACGACTATGTTGTCCTGATGGCATATTCTGCATTCATTCGTTACCAAATAATGCATGATGCACTTTTAGCCTCTAATGGATGTTGTGCATTCTAAGCCGATGGAACTTTGTGTCAGCGAGAAATTTTCCCTTTCAACAAATTGACAAAAAACAGTACACGCAGGCGTACTGGGCTACTCGTTAAAAAGTAGCCTCTTCTCTACCTGTGTGAGATACTGTGCCATTGCTTTCACTGTTTACAAAAGCAGGTACCTTATCAATAAAGTGGGCACCAACCAAAGTATGCTGCATAATGAGCCACGTAGAGGTTTTGAAACACACTCGCGGGTTAAACAACCACCTTCAGATGCAGAAAGGCCACTAATAACCCTTACAATTCAGTTATTACTACCTGTTAGTCCGATTCCAAAAGACTGTATGAATGTTAAATACATACCTGCGGTCTCCACTTTGCTTTCATTCCAAACTAACTTGTCCTCAGGCTTTATGCTGCCATGTGTTAACATATTGACTTGTCTCTGTGTGACAGTCCGCCCTGTTAGAACCGCCAAAGTACCTAAGAGGTATTTTGTGCTTCATACCGCAAATACCACAGTAAATGCAAGTTTATCCTTAACGTAAGTTGAATCACTTACGATAACGCCTAGGTAGGAGGTCTGTGATCAAGTTTTCATTTTCGTCAATGCAGATCCTGATAAAATGCTTATTAGGGGTGATTGTTTTCAGTAACAGACTGCATCTATACTGGAAGTCCTCCCTGATTAAAACATAATTGCGTGATGAAGTTAATACAGAAATTCACCTAAAAGTTGCATTTAAATATGTACCACACGTGCCTGCATGGTGCAAGTTAGCTATCGTATTTTAATTCTCATCCTTCGTTAAATCGCTTCCGAAATAGCTAATAAAGTGCGTTATCTCACTATAATTATTCTTCAGACCCTAAATGATTAGCAAAACTGTTTATTTATCACTATCTTTCCTTCCTTCTCAAGTGGAATATGAAATGAGCTATAGGAAGTGAGATTGGATGTGGAGTTGGGTCCCAACACGGATTAAGTGAAGTGTGGCAGAGAGGCAAAGGAAATTGTCTCCATTACTAAGACTGTCAAATGAGCAGACGAGCAAAGTTCCCAGACCATGATGCACAAAAGAAATGCCTGTTTTATCCCAATTCGCTCAATTTAGAGGCTGGAATTTGCACTTTTTTGCCGCATGATTTATGATCGTCTGGAAGTGCATTGGGATAAATGGTAGTGAGTGAAGCTAATTCGAATAATAAACTCTAAAAATCAAAATTCCTGTTGTATATGCTGGAAGAGTCGATTTAACTAACCCTCCGCATCATTTTTACATCATCGCACAGAGAACTTAACAGGGTGAGTTCTCATGAGCTTTAAACCGTGATTTGATACAAAATCGCATGCTAGACAATGAAGAGCCTTTTTTGCTCCGGAACTTGTTATGGAATGTTATATTTCGATTCAGCTAAGAGCATCAATATGACTCAGAACGCAGTCCTTGTTGACGTCTCCTCAAGTCTGGCAGACTACAGACCAATTGAGCGGGTCCGTTCTGGTTGATGTGCGTAAAAAGTTATTGGTGTGTTTGTCTACGACACCATGTGGCTGTTATCGACAGGACCTTTTGTAGCCGAAACTTTTTTTATTAAACGTATTCACAAGCGCGTGTGCATAATGTGGATATGTGTGTCACTCCATTGGTTGAGGGAGACGTCTCAGTTGTGCGGATGACCTTGAGACAAGGAATGCGTGCAGACGCAGTTTTATTGATAAGGTTAGGCAGATCCAAGATACTCATGGGTGATGGGACAGGCTTGTTGTCTGTTCTCTCTGATTGTATAAATGCTTCTCCTCTCGCCTGAACTCAGAAAGCTTCGCTCCGATCAAAATTACGTGAAAATTGACTAACACCTGTCTTGAGACAGTAAATAGTCAAAAACTTAATCATAATCAAGTCTGTATTTTTTGTACCGTTCGGTGGAATTCATTTACATTTTCACTAACTGGAGAAGCCATGGAGACTAAGCAAATGAATGGCAATAACCTTGAATGATCATCACTTTATTTCACACCTCTTTCACGTTCTAAAAAAAACACGTAGCTGAAAGAGAAATGCTTGCTGACTGGCTTTTGATGAGAATTGACTATTGTATTCCAGAGTTTAGTAGAAGCAAATAAACAGCATTGGATAGCTATCCCCAAGCGACCCATTCACCGGCAACTCCATACTTCCAATACATGTATCACTTCATCTCCAGAAGTTTAATAGAAACCATCCATTCGCTGGGAACCACGCAATAATGGCTAAGATTAGGTCGGTAAAATGCGGTTCGCCTCGAAAACCGTCGATCTTGTTTAAGCGTCCTCAAGCTTGTCTCCTCCTCTGTACTTCTTAGTGTGGAAACCATCACTTTTATTGGCTTCTGAACTAGAGGACCACAGGTGAATTAGACACTTGGGAAATAAGTGAGATGGAGACAGAGACGGCTATGGTTATGTTTTTACCTCAAAAGGAAAAAAACCTTCAACAAAGTGAAATTTTATAAGTATGTTCCTCGTTAAGGAAAGGGTTGTAGATTGCAACGCTGATTAGTTCCGTGAATAAGTGTTGGGTTTTATACTACCTTACCAATGTTGTGTAGTTTCTATTATAAAAATATGTAGCCTTCCTTGGTTTTCTTTTGTGTTGCACGCGAAGGTATGCCAAGGAAGTGCCAACCACCCATTGATGCGCCACAATGAGCACCTTTTGCAATTGGACAATAATTCTTCTTCATTATCAAAGATGCATATTTTGTTTGCATAGAGCGTCATCAGATACCTACCTTTGAATGTGTCGAATTTTGTTCTTACTTTCGAGAACGTTACACGTATTCAAAAAACAGACTTCATCCACCAGAAAGAAAGAAGGGGACGGGTAAGTCTACACTAACCCTTAGATGTGGTAATTTGATTTAAAAGTTGGACGCGTTTTCAAATTAGGCCAGTTCTAAAAGCCAAGGGTAACGATATATATCTTCACTCAGCTTATCCCTTCTCCAAGCAAAAAACCCACTACACTTTCACTGACATTCATTTTCGGAAAGAATAGTCTTGGTGACAAATTCATCATCGCAAACTCCATAAATTCCCATTTGTTGCAGACACCCATCAGAAGATTTAATATACTCCCCCGATAATGAAAAAGGTGGACGTTAGAAGACGGCATACTGAAATAGTTCTGCGAAGTGATATTAATTCATCCTGGTTAAACCATTAAGCTGTATGCTTCGAATAAATTTTATATCCCTTTTATGCCTAAAGCTCAAAATACTTTATGCACAGACAGTCTAGGCCATAACTCCAACTGCTCCTGTGTGTACTCGTGAATGCGACTGCCTGCAGCCCACCTAAGAGTAATGGATGCGCATGTCTAGCTTTCTCCAAGTCATTTACAATGGCAACTTTTACGACGACGAGAGACATTGGCCTTCTGACAAAGATCTCCATAAAGGTGCTTCGGCGCAAACGAAAAAAATTTACATGTTAGACACACCTTTCCTAGTCATTAATCCGCTGACCAATGATGTTTCTCTCTTTCTCACTCTCAGTGGGGCGTCCGCACTTTCACAGGCGATAAAATGAAATCCAACAGCATTACACAAATGGCGAAGATTCAAGGTGGTTGCATGGTCATTTATTTTGTCAAACATTTTGCATGAGCCAATGGTACAAGTTATGGTTCTAGTTACTTTGAGAACAGGAGCTACCCCAACTGTTCGCTTAGACTACAAAATTTACTTGAAAGTTTGAAATGACTTATTGGGCAGTTAGAAGACGTAATACAGGTAGTACTTTATTATTTTATTAATTCAAAGGAACTTCTCTTACTTTTACTCGTAAATATACGGCTCCCAATTCTCAATTTTATGGTGCTGTGATAGAGTTATTAGTGAAATTGTTGTCCTATTTACCTTGGGGGAAGAGTAGAATCCGTCTGTGTTGTTGCTGCGTTATCTAGCATTTAGTTTCATGCTTTGTGTTCTGGTAACGAACAATAGAATTTGAATGTCACTTGTAACTTAACGCATTGCATGTCATTCGATAAAAAAGAGGTTTTCCACAGAGCATGAACTTCGAAAGAAAGAGGATTAAAAAGGGAAATTTAACCTGTACAATCGAGAACAGTGCTGAGTAATCATGGATCGTAGACAAATCTAAAATAGACCCGTACCAAAGTAGCTGAGTAATAGCAAACAAAAACGGATTTTTGACAGGGTATCGTGCCCCTCCCAGGCTTTGTACTTTTGCCATTATAGAACACCCGTCATGCAATCAACACTGAAACAGACGTGTAAGATGACAAATGGCGTGTCTCGCTCCGTATCCGGCACTCACCACTACGCATAACTCCAACTACTGTGCAGAGGCTCCTTAAAGTGAGAATAATATGTGATTAGTCTCGTATTTGAGGAAGTAAGCGGAAATATGCTTCGCTGCTTTAGTTAACCGAAATGGAATTTGTAAGATAGAGCTCGCAGACGTCCCTAAAGGAGAAAGATGACCCAATACTCGGACCAAATACATATTTTGACGTATGGCAGCACCTGAAAGCTGCTAGCATGGCCTGGAGGCCCATTCAACGTACAATTAATGTATTTCAGCATATCATGACATTCTGTTGCGTTGACGACTTCAAATTCAAGGGAAATAAGTATGGTTTACTTACTGTGCTAATGGATTCGCATTGTATTATGTGAATCTGTGCAGGACCACACTGGTCCGTGTTCCTTAGAAAACGAATAGCAATTTTGATTAGTATACCAAATTTAATCTCTACTGATGGGTGGGCGTTAGGCGTACAGATCCTATCCAAAACCACAAAACTATGCTACCTAAGTGCATGCTAACCTAACCTAGAAAGGTACTTTTCTGTCTCCCTTCTGTTTCAACTGCGTGGCATTTGACATTGTGTGTTAGTTGGGCTTACTCCCTCCTATCAACTGCATGCACACAACCATGGGAACTGCTCCCACTTGGGTAAAAATACTAACAAAAGTTTATTTTATCCCCGCTGGGCAGATGTCTCACCCTTCAGGGCTGATTTAGCTAAACTGAAATGCAAAATTAAGGACGATAAATTAAACTATGCCAAATAAATAGTAAAAGCCGCACAACTGAGTCTTCCCCTATCCATTTGTCTTCCTTTAGGCTCAATACCTTACCTTGTACCACAGAAGATGCTGCTGTGATGTAACCTATAGAGAGCGTAGAAAAAATGCCTGAGATTTGTTCAACGGGTGAGCAGTCTCACGGAGAACGTTACAATGAAGTAATACATTTATCGAAGTTCTAGCGACCTCGACGACCAGCTAAACTGGTTTTATCACTAGAAAACTCCCTTTTTCGCTAGTTAAGAGGAAACCTCGGATTGGTGATGAGCCGAAAACGACAAAACGGGACGAACGACCTTCACTTATTGGTAGAAATTGACACCTCCAGCAACCTAGGATCGATTTTCGTTCTACCCATGCAACCACAATGTCATTATTTCAAAGTCGAATCGCCTCAATATCTTAACAAGCCTGCTATTGGAGTCTCGAGAAAAACTTGGCTATGGTAGATATATCGTTCACCGTATCTTCAAGTCTCATTATTTCTTGTAGGATGGATTTATGACATTGTAAAAAACTGTGACTTACCCTAGATCACAAAAAAAAATTCCAAACTCAATTCAACTGTTTGTGACACAACTGGAAAGGCGGTTGTCACGGAGCGACAAGGAGTATATAGTGCTTTTGGCTGGAGGCTTCAGAAAAGTAAGTAGGGGCATGAAAAATACGTGACAATGCAAGCAAACGACTGGAACGTTACCTTTTGTTGCAGTTCTTGTTTATAACTTTTTTTTAATTCACACGTGGTATTAGATTACAAAAATTTGCATTATTTATTCCCGACTTTGTTCATGCCAATCTAGAAGACAGGGACTAGAGTGTAACAAGTGAACGACCCGCAAACGCGACTGGCTCTGTGAGTCGTACCTTCCTCGCCCACACCAAATTATTACCACGGTTTCGTACCTGAAATGGGGACTCTGGGTTGCTAGACTTTTAGTGTTAGTCCAAAATCCCTTTCTGGAATTGGATCATCACATGGCGCAACTCTTCGGGGCACAAGGAACTGTTAGAGCTCCTCCCCCGATGAGGAGCAGCTGGGCTGACCACGTAGCATGTGATGCTGTACGAAAAGTTAATTACAATTGCTCTCTTCATTATTTCTGATGATGCTTAAGGCGTATTTAACCTCGCGTTCGCAGCGAGGAGTAGACCACACTAGGAGTCGATACTCCTTCAAGGGTGTCTCAAGCAAGACTTCAGGTGTTGAAATCAATGGGGAAATTGATTTGCTGCCACAAAATCAGGCGGTGAAAAAGGAAGAACCTGCTTCAAAATTTAATCGGGATAATGCGTCACCTCGGGAATTAGGCGAAATTCTCTCGGCTGATTATGAATGACAGTTGTTGAGAAGGAATGCTTTGTTGAACAGATTAAACAAATAACTTCTAGCAGCCGATTCGCCTTGAGTGCTACCCAGTGAATTGACTAACTGACCAACTCATGATCCGAAACTGGAGCTTTCAATACTCAACCAGGTTGCAAATTACTTCAGTGCAGATACAGCCAAGTCAACGGACGACAGTGAGACCCACTACCATCCACGAGTTCGCACGATTAACAGTTCACTCATTGCCATAGGAGAGAATAAGAAACACCCCACCCACCACGCCAAATTCTGACACATTCAGGAAGTGTGGTTTCAAGCTTACAAAATAACACCCAAAAAGTTGACCAAGTCCAAACCATTATTCAGAATTAATACTGAAAAAGAGCGCAGAAAATGAGAAGTGTAATACATTGCACACATCCTAATTCTCACACAATATTAGGTCACACTGAACACACATTAGTGTAATCAAGAAAGAGATGAAGAGGAGGAGAGAAGGGGAAGAACAGAGGCGAGGATGAGGAAAGGGAGATGATGTAGTTTAGGTGTCTTTGGAAAGTGGCTTTGGCTTGGGAAGACCAAAGACAAAACAGAGGACGATCGAATATTTACAATTGGGGAGAGGGAGAAAGAAATATGAAAGAGCCAGAGACAGATGAGGAAAAGAAATGATATGAAAGAAGGCAAGAATAGGGTGATGGAACTGAAAGACCCACATATCACCAACATATTTTTAGTCTCCCTCTCCTTTCTCTTTTCCTTTTCTATATGTACAAACAGCGGCGAATGAGAGAGAGGGAGACAAAAAAGAACGAGAGCAGGAGCGTGAAACCCCTGCATTACGAGAGTAGAGAACCAGTTTGATTTGTCGTAGGTTCGGTAGGAGAATGGAAGGAATGACGGTGACGCTGGAGGCACGTAGTGGGAAGCCAGGTGGCACTTTCGATCTGCTCCTCCGCCTCCATCACCTCTTCCACACCCTCCAGGTCCATTGCCACTGGCTTCTGGGGGGGACAGGAGGTGGTCGGATTCGAAAAATTCACACCGCTGCAAGTCGAAGCAGATTGAGAGCAGGGCGTTTCACGAATGAACTCAAACAGGACCTGTGGCATGAAACAAAATAAATCCACTGAGTCTCCCGGAAAGGAAAGAATACATATGTGCAGGCGTTTGGGAAAAAGCGTACACAGTCCATCACACACCTTAAATTCTTCTCCCTTCTTGCCTCTGCCCTTAGCTGCAGCGTCCAGTTCGGATTGCGACAACTCGAGAACCCGTACCGCTAACGGAGTAGCCAGCTGAGTGGACATGGAGGGAGCGAGCAGGATATTTGTGTTGGGAGAACTCTGAAAAAAAAAAAAAAAACTAATTGCCAACCTACCAACAATGGGTTTATTTGAGCTGCAAACCAGGAACCGACCTTTTTGGTGAAACTGCTGTAGGATGAGGGCCCATTATCTTTCTTTGGAATGGAGATAGACGGCATAGGAACACCAGTCTTTGAAGCGGCAATGCGGAAGGGATTTGAACTACGACGCATCATTATCATCGAATCTGTAGGGTTTGGGTGAATTGTTGGAGGGAGCGGAGAACAGGAAGGGGGTGATGTCGAATGAGGAAGTGTGGAATTCGAAGTGAGCGTTGGGAGCTCATCATCATCATCTTCTTCTTCCTCTTCTTCCTCCTCATCCTCCAGCTCCTCATTCACTCTGGTAAAGTGAGGAGGGGAATTTCGCACCGACGAGGAGGTGGAAGAGGCCGTCGAAGCCGAGGAATCCGAGGAGGAACCAGAACCGGAGTTCGAGTCAGACGTGGAGCAACAACCTACGGATGCGACGGCACTTGGAGATACGCCAGCGGCTGAAGCAGAAGTAGTGGCAGGATCATTTAGGAGAATGAAAAAGGTGTTTAGCCAACACTGGCCAATCTTCTTGGTGAGCACGCCGCTCTTGGCTTTGATCTTTATCCTGAAATCCTCGAACACAGTTACCGGCTCGTCGAGACGAATGAGGTAGCTACCGTTGTCGCTATGATGCGTGGAGCAGGGGATTTGGTATGTGGTTACGTCTGAATGACGATGGCAGTCGTAGTCGGGATTATCTGTTGTACCAGCAACAGTGGTGCTTGCAGCAGGAACAGGAGTGATGGCAGCTGCGGAGGCAGTAAAAGTGACGGAGTTACCCTGGGCATGCGAGACCTCCTCCATTGAGATAGTATCGTGGTTGTGGTTGATGGACAACCGGTTCTCGTAAGTTGAAATACTCAGTTCGAAATCTGCACAGAAAGAAAACAAAAACAGTACATAATCACACAAATGTTTCACCTTTGATGGGTATGCTGGGACGCAAAAACAACGGCATGAGCGCCCGCTTGGCTTACTTTGTACGCCATGAAGCTGATGCGGAAGGCCCTCAACGCGAATGGTGGTCAGACGAAGGGGCGTGGGTTCATAAGTGAGAGGAGAGGAGAGGAGACGACTGTAATATTGAACATAGCGTCGCTGACTGGGGATGGTCACACCCTGACCGTTGCGTGTCCGCTTTTCCGCGTACAATCTTAGCGCCTCCTCGGCATTCCTTGCCTCCTGCATTTCCATCAGACACGCACACACCATCACGCCTGTACGACCCTGAAGGGCGAAGGTTAGTGGTAGTTTTTTTGTACCAGCGCACCGATGCCTTACATAACACGGAAGCAGCCGCTGAGAGGCATAGTGACAACCCACACATAAGAACACAGCCTTGAAAACTGTCACAGAAGGAACACCCACCTTGGAATCATGCAGGTGTGTCATGTGGCACCTAACATTCATGTCCTATCCACACCAATGCCCGCTAGGCTAATCCTACAAAAGTACGGGTGCTCCAATTCATATCTAATGCAGGTAATTAGAGGGTACAGCAACAAGATCACGCCATCCTTACAGCGCATTAGCATCACATGTAGGAGAGGCTAAAGTACATGCTAGAAAGATAGCTGACAGTGGAGGGCAGAATCACGGCTCATAAATGAATTTGCAAACAAGCATTGGAACTAAATCGTTCATTTGAGCACAGACAAAAATAATTTTGAAACTTTTGAATCTGATAAGTGAAAAAGTCGATCACAAAAGCTCAATACAAAATCGAATTCTTCTCTTTGCGAACCGAACATTGAGAGTCGAATTTCGGCTACGTGCAAGGTTATATCCAGTTCAGATGGGACAAGAAACTACCGCGTTGTTTGGAGTACAAATAGGTACTTCAACGCTAGGGCTTCTACAAAATATAAGCCAGAGTCTGTGCATGCTTGATGAGCAATGGGAGAGATTAATCAGATAATGGCGGTAGAGATTACACCAGGATACGTGGTGGTGGGGGTTTGTATTTTCCCGCAGACATGACAGAAAAGTTAAACTGGCTAACCTTTTGTGTGCAGACGGTGAACATTTATATTACCTCACCAATTGGCTTAACGGACGTACACCCACATAAAAGCATAACCTGGTGCGTAGGAAGCCCTCTCGCTCTTTGTGCACTTTTAGCATCATGAGTGGAGCGTAAAGAAAGAGGCAGCTGCAGGGTGTGCGCCCAGTCGCGCGCATTCGCATACGGCATACGGGGGGAGGGGAGGGGGGTTGGAAACCTTGGACTTGTCAACGTGGTGTATTGCATGCACTTCTGCGACTAGACGACGCGCACACCAGCGTACGCAACAGACGCAGTTGTGCGCGCAGAATACGAAGACGGGGAAGAGTGATGGCGAGAGAGCATTGATTAAGAGAAACCGAGAGAATATAAGAACAGCACATACACACGCACGCCCCGCAGTGGTACTGACCGGCGCATGGCTGCCACCACCACCGCCCCCCACCCCTGTAGCAGCTCGCACGTGTGTATACGCGACGCCGACACGGCTGCGTAACCTCACGCAGACACACGGACGCGCGTAATAGCCTGGACGGTCGATAAGTGCGAGCACGCCTCGCACTGATCCAATCGCCAAAGAGCAGCGGGAACGTGCGCACACACGTACACATGCACTGGAAATTAAAAGTACACACTGACGTTCAACCGCTGGCTCGTGCCTTCACTCCCTCTCTTGGTCTCGCATGTAGGCCGCGAAGGTCACTAGCTTGCAATTCAAACGCACACACACACACCACACGCACGCGCACATGATTTTTGCACTGTCTGCGTTTGCACAAGTAGAAATTAATATAGAAATCGTCGTGCAAACACACAGCAGTTTGAAGATAATGCCGCACAAACACCGGAGTTACACCTTTAAGTAGTAGTATTCAGGCCCAATATCCTGATCCCCCCTTTACCTTCGCCCACGACTACACGATTCAACAAGACATCATTCCTGCTCATGCAAGAGCCTGACAAGAGGGCATTTTAACAAATATCACACTCAGAATAGGCTTGGAATGCCGAGTTTTAGTCTCATAGCATGCAGCGTATAAGGCCTTCGCCAACATCTTTGGTAATGCGCAAATGCGCGAGCTTAGAGGTCTGTTTTGAAAGCTAGTATTCTCTACCATGCTGCACGTGATCACGAATACAGTGGCAACCCCAATAATTACAAGGGAGCTTTTACACAAGCACAGTTTGAGGACATAGGAGCAAAAGCGCATACGCCCGATGCGAATAGAAGCACGACTGTGACGAAGAGAATGTAAAAAAACGAGCCCTTTTAAGAAGCAAAAGCGCGAATGGTGAGAATGCCATCGGAAAGCAAGTGATTCGATGCAATCTAAGAAATAATCAGTACACCGCCAATCCGATGGGCACATGAGCCATCGTGTGCAACACACGCACATTGTGAGTTTGCAGGAGGAAGCCCAGTATGATGCGTGTTGCAAATGTACACATTATACTTGCCAACTGTTCCGCACTAGTGCAAAACAGCACACATACGAACACTGGTAATAGTACTTCACAATATCTGTTTGATTACATGATGGTGGGTAGTGATGATTTGCTTCGCTGCTTCAAGCTTTTAGATTATCCCGATGAATTAGCTAACCTTGCCGGCCTTGCAGTTGATAGCCACGACGTTGTCAGGATGTTGTTTCAAGAATCCCATGACGTCCTGACAGAGGGCGAGAATTTGCTCGAATTGGGGAGCATTGTGGTCGGAGAAGGGATAGCGTACAACTGGCCCCGAGAAGCGATACTCATTGAAATCCCTCTCATTGCACCTGAATAAAAAGAGGTGATACTAAAGAATGCCTAACTGAACTTCGAAAGGAAAGCTGGTTCAATGGCTTAAGGACGTCTCCTCGGGGTAGACAGCATCTTAACATGAAAAGGATCAAATTGCCATGTCCCAGAGAAAAATGAAAGATTAAGACTTTCATGAAAATGCTATATGTATAGAGCAAGATCGAATATTTGCGTGCTGATAGAACTCACAGGTGGTAAATCTTGTAGTGACCCTTATGCCTCATTTCAAAGAATCGAGAGACCTCATCAATGTGGTTGCGATAGAGACCCTCGATGCGTTCTGCAGGGAAGCCCATGGCAATAATGCGTGGGGAGATATAACTGAGGTCCAAATCGAAACCGTCTGCTTGAAACCGCTTTTTCTTCTTACTCACTAGCGACTTGAGACGGTTGACCATTTTGGCGGGAGGATGCTGTTGTTGTGACTGCTGTTGATGCTGCAGGGGGGACGGAGTTTCAAATGTCGCGACGGGCTGCTGGTGGAGTTCTGAAGGGATGTTCGGGCTCACGGTAGGTCCGCTACGAACAACAATACCCTCACCACCACCAGCTGACGCGACCGCCGCTGCTGTGCCTACGACTGTGGCCGAGGCCAGTGAAGACTGGTTTTTGGTGTACAACATATAATTCTTCCTTGTTTTTTGCCTAAATTGTAGCGGAAAACACGGTGAATAAGAAGAATTTGATGGTACTACAGCAACTATTTTCAAGGGTTTTGGCAGTGGAAAAGGAGGAATTCACAACGAATACTTAAACAGTGTATCGCGACACGGGTCCTTTTAGAGGCAACACGCATCCAGTCTACCGAGATAAACTCTGATTCGTGGAAATTTGTGATCCTAGACTGTCAGCTTTACGTGAGGACATTTATCACCACTGCCACTACTACTATAGCAGAAAGCACAGGCGGGTAAGTGCCGCTCCCACAGCGATAGGGAATAGAGAGCTATGCATGAGGCGGGTTTGTACTTTCCCATACACTGGATTCGGGAGAGACGGTACAGAATAAAAGGGTTATGAAAAAATGAATTATTTAAAGAGAGCAAAGGGGGAGTGAGGGCAGGCAATTGGGGTCTTGTGTCTGTGAACAGGGTCAATGCGGCACAAAAGTGTAAAATTGCAGTCCACCAATGAGGCCGTACGTCAGTGGGAATGACATTACTGGCTAACATAGGTACCAAGCCTGCAGCCAAAACAGAATTCCGATAGGTGAAGGCGTGCAGTCCACTTTTGCCTCATTTCAACGCTGGTGCGCGGAAAAGACAGAAGAGTAGTGCTACTAGTACCTTAGTATTCGTATCTACTTCCACTGCAATAATAACCATTCCAACTTAGAATTTAAAATTGCCAAATATCGAACATTAAATAGGACGAGTTACTTAGCAAAGAGATCGCGAACTCAAGATGGAGCTGTTGCAGCGTTAAACAAGTTCACAAAGTCGATAAGTAATGGCAAAGCACTTTACCCCATATTCAAAAGGAGAAATTTCCAAAACAGTCGCGTGCGTGCCACGAAAGGTATGCACGAGCTGAACAAATGGTGATTGACCGAAGGATAAGATAGTGAAACGAATTAGTTATGTCACTGGCCAATTTACGCTTGATATTGAAACAAGGGTGAAAAACGGATACCTCGGACATTACAAATGACTTAACACCACTGGATAACAGTGGTGTGAGGCAGTTATAGAAATGGGTCCCTTTAGACGTGAATTAAATGATTTTAGGGAACAGACAGACCGTTAAATAAACTAAAGGAAGGCTAGCTGCGTGTTAACAGCGTGCCGTAGCAAGACATTAAGGGGCAGCATCTGCTAGTCAGCTAATATTACTTGGGTTCACCGGCAGCTTGTAAAAAGTGAATACAACCCGATCAGTCAGAAAAAGCTCACAACTCTTGCACCAAAACAAGGCGCAATAGTTGCATTTTGATCTACAGACAAATAAGTACGAAATTACTTGACTGAGCATAAACAAGTGTTCATGAATAAATAATATTCCAAGAAATTATCTTGTCTAGTGGCGAAATTTTGAACGAACCATATGAACAGCAGTTAAAATTTGGCAGCCTTTCCAATTAAATACTAATCGCCAATTAGCACATCAACTTAACAAGAAATAACAGTGAACACAGCGCAGCAAACACACCTGCTACTGATGCAAGCGAGCACCAGAGTCGTACGCAGAACTGGCTGGCGTACCTGTCTATATCCACGGTTCAAATCGGCGAACTAATTGGGTAGAAGCAGCAAATCCAATAAGCTTCATGCTTCCATTGCATCATCCTCCAAAGAACATCGCTTGGTGATTTATTAAAATAAGCGCCTTACATATAAAATACATATTATTCACTTGGACACATCGGCATTTAATGCCTTCAAGGCAAAGGTAGTTCAAGATTTATGATAATCCATCATCAAAGAAAAATCGGGTTGAGTAATAAATAGAATTACTGCCAATACATGTATTTCATCTGAGTGAGCAGATCATAAAATCGCGCATGTTTGAGATAAATTTGACATTTGAAAAGTGGATACGAACCTCGGATACGTTTAACGCTCATGAGTACTTTGGCTGATAAATATCGATATCACACTAAACTTATAGAATGTCCTACGGCTCCTCGAGACTTCCCTTCAAAAGAGCATCCTTCACGAGCAGAATAATTGTTTGACATGCAGATGGGATTGAAGCAATTGGCATGACATAGGGATTAGCCCTCCGGGTTAAGGTACACTAACCAAATCAAAAAAGTGGAATTTTAACAAAACAGTGAGTTAAATTAACATCCACTTTGTTGCATAATCCTTACTCTCCTTTTAGCGTTTTGCTCGACAACCCCCCTAGAGCCGTCTGTGCTACTCACCAAAATCTCACGCAATTGCGAAGATAATTGAATCTAATGCCACTGATCCCTCTTGGCAATCCTACAAGGTCTGGAGTTTCGCTCTATGTAAAACTGAAATCAAGAAAAAGAAAGTGTGCCAGACATCATGCGTTCCCATAGCTAATCGTCAGAACACCGACCCAAAAGCAGAATCAAGTGAAAAGGGAGGGATTTCGTGTCTATTCCATATTGCCAATTTGTTCGCACTTCAGTACTACTCGACCGCCTCTGCCTGAATCCCATCCAACTGGTAGAGACAGCTCGGTAAGGAACATCTATAGGTGGTTCACAGCTGGTGTCGCTTCCGCTATTATTAATTTTCCTGTATACTACGGAACTGAGGCAGTTACTGAGGAGAGACGTCATTTTCAGCTCTTCTGTTTGGGATGATCACTGATTATCCTATCTGTAGCAAGTGCACTTCAGTTGCCCTGCTGAGGTTTATCACTTAGCAGTAGAAATCAGGATTGATGTCCATTTAGATTGAGTTCACTTTTGGCTGCCATAAATGTAATGCTCTGAGACTTCACTAAGGACGAAAGCGGACAGTTCTCAGGCAGAATATGCATTTAAACTACAGTGGGGACTGAATCTACTAGCATGGTCCAGGGGTCAACTCCTTCGAAGAAGGTACGATGGCAAAGCCGCAAGGTGATCGCTTATCACAAACCAGAGTTAAACAAGGAATGGGCGCATTAAAAGTCAGCTTCAACAAGGCTTTGATTGGCATGCAGAATTTGCGCATCTATACAGTACATAGACTAGTTTGTATGCCCGTGAACTAGTAAGTACCCGAAGTATCGCACAAAGACAGGCTGCTTGGCATGTAGAGAGACCAGGAAACCATGGCCGCGGCCATAGGTCTATGCAGCTGAGCAAAAAAGCTGTGGCAACTAAGTAGCCTCTGTATACATTAGGGGATAATAAAGTGTAATACGTGTTGGTTCGACTGCACCTCTTTAGGTGGGAAGCCATTGGGATACTCGAACCTCGTAACTGGGCGCCGCCACTTACCCACGGAGCGGAAGTCCAGATCCAGGCTCAGATACTCTAAAGACTAGGGCTGTAAAAATGTCAAACTTCACGCGATTTTGTCTTTGTTAAAGTAGGGCACATCAATCATTATCCAAGCACCAGTTGGGAGATTTGTGTCAACATTCAAGGTTCAAGAATCTCTGAAATCCAGACCTTAGAAATGCACGGGTGTGGAAAGTCATAAAAAACGTGCGCTCTCATGTTTGCATACAGACATGGAAAAGTCCAAAATTCGGTGGTATCATCAAACAATGTGGGATAATATTGTACAAATACTACCTATACAATTGAATATGCTTCATTGCATACGGAAAGTTACGTAAAATAAAGGCCGTCCTAAACTCTAAATTAAAAGCCGAGTGACAAGCTCAAACTACAGAAGTCGGCTGCGCATTGTAGCATCCCGAGATTTCACCAAAGACGAAAGAAGATAATGCTCGGGCAGAATGCGCATTACTCGCATACAGCAAGGCTCGGAGCTATTGGCATGACCCAGATGCGAGGCGGCCCGGTGGAGCCCCCAAGTGGCTCGTTACCTTAGCCAAGAGTTAAACAATTAACGTATTACACTTGCACGAAATTCCCAGATGAGGAAAACAAACTTGCATTTTGAAGGGCCATCTTCTCTTCTTATTTTTGCCTTACACATCATTGATGACCAGAGGATCGTGAATAACAATGCAACAGCCACATCAACGCGTTTCCTCATATTGGATAGCTTGACCACTGGAAGATAACAGGATTTTCTGAAATGACCGACGTGCCAGAAGCGTGTAGGGAACCGAATAATGGTACTAGATCTCTAAGCAACCATATGGCTACCGTTTTGAAATCAGCCCCACAAGAGCTGCCCAAATAACCCATATGCATCATCACCAAGAGAAGGCCAAAGCAAAGTCGTGACGATTGGAATATCCCCACTAAAAAAGAAACAGGATGCTCATCGTTATTTACTTTGCTCACCCGATCTTGATTTTTGATCGACGAGATCTACTAACTTCGTTTCCGCACGTATGGTGATAGGTATTGCCAACTAGGTCATTTAAGAATCTGTCACAAATTTTGCAGAACATCAAAAGAGACACAAAGATCGAGTCTCCACTTAGGCAAAAACTAAATTTGAAAATGGTTATGATACAGTTATTGTCTTATTGAGAAAAAAAGCAGTGTAGCTACGTACAAACAGTTAAAGGTAAGACATTGAGTCTGTCCGGGGTTCTCAACTGTTCAGTTGGTAATGGGTTTTCAGATGTACAGCTCCGCCTGAAATAGGTAGGGCTTTGGAGTGACAAAAAAGGTATATCCAAGTTTTGTATTAATCTGAAAAATGGACTAAGGGATTTTTTGTCATTAATAAAAAAAATAATGACAGAAAGGACGCATTTATTGAATAGTTCGTAAAGTCAAGATACCTAAAAAAACCTGTGCCCTTTATAGGCTCGGTGGTGTGACCACGCCACGCTGAAGGAACCAACTAAGGACAGATCAATTTCCCGCATCGTGGTCTCCGTATGAGCCATCCATACGCTAAGGCTGCCCATCCTTTTACCTTATCAGGATGAATTTGTTTTGTGTCCCTGCATCTCACGATACATTGGTTGGTAATAAGAGGATTAAAATCCAATGTAGCCAGAAGCGGTTAGAGATACATACAGATACATACATACGCCACTTTACGTCTATAAGGTACGGCATCAGTGTAGAAATGCGTTGTTGATAAAATCGTTGCTAAGGCAAACCAAAACCCACCTTTTCATAATGAAAGTTGCGCATAATGCGGCAGAGTGGACCACACTTAGTAGTATGACAACGTCGACAAGGCAGGAAACATCCAGGACAGTTGGGCCGCATGCAATCACATCTGTCCTGCATATTCGACAGCAGTAGGCCTCTAGAGTCGTAGAGCGGTGGGTCGGAGCTATTCAAAAGATCAGGCGCAAAACGTAGTAGTAACGAAATAATCCTTACGACCCAAGTTAGAGAGCAAATATCAACCTGTTGGCTTCGCAGAGCTTGGCATGTAGTTCCATCTGCCTCCGATGACCTCGGGTCATATAGACCCCTTCCTGCATCCAATTAATGGGTTTTAGATCGGTATTCTGACGTCCTGGATTGATGAATCGCAAACGGTCAAGTTCCGCAGCGGCAGAGCCAGACGCCTGACTGATGAAAGAGGTTGAAATACAAAGAGCGCTTACGCAACACCAGTTCCTTGTATGTGCAGTGTGTGCTGGCGCTTGAAGCCACGTGTGATACTTCCGTGATTCCAGCTAAGTGTGAGGTCCTCGTTCTGCTTTCCTGGGTTGAGAAATTTAAGTCGGCTGACCTCAGTGGAGGAAATGGATGAGGACGGAGCTGTTGATTTGCGGCAGACTTGCTTCTTCTTTCGCTTCTCCGTCGATGAGGCGTCTGAGAGAACCGATTTTCTAGCGCAAGGCATATGTGCTGCACTTACTGGAGCATTAGTGGACTCATTGCACTGCTAAAAAACCAGAAAATACCCATGAAAAGAAAACTCTAATCAGACGATGGTAGGAACTGTTCGCTCCCTACGATGTTAACTCCGTAAGTATAGCTTCCAGGAGCCCATTTAAAGAGATCGTTTTCGACATTTCTTGTAGAACAGGAATGCAAGTAGTAGGAACAAAACCAACTTCAGTTTGATGTGAAGAAAAGTACAGTAAGTGTTTAAATCGAACCAGCATTGTCAATTTTGTAGGTAACCGTGGTGGTACTCTAGGGAGTAGAAGGGAGCAAAAGTACCCCATTATATGCGAGCAGCTGACACATGTCGCATTCGGGCTAGCCAGATCCCAAAATCAAGCCTGTGGGCAGCAATGTGAGTGCGCACATTAAGTCTCTTACGGACACTAAAAAAAAAAAACAAACCCACGGGTACGGAGGACTTCAAGCACACTGCAATGATGAGATACTAAGCCACACTGAGATAGGGGATGTCAATGTTTCCAGAATGGTCGTATTCCTGTAGAAGATTTCGGTCTTGGTGGCACCAAGCCTAGGGTGGTCATCCTTGCAAAAATTTCAGTACTTAGAATCTCCAAACCTGGATAATCGACGCACAGCGTGGTGTGTGACAAATCTATGTAAGCACAACCATTCACGAGAATTCGCAATACCAAAAAAGTTAACTTAATTTCGATGTGAGAACAATTTCTTGATTTCTGACAGCAGAGGAGAGCTGGACAATAATAGTCCGAAAAATTTCGCCAAATTCAAAGATTCTTTCTTGGTAATAAATACCATTGAGATGAGTGCGTAAACGTAGGCAATGGACTAAGGAGAAAAATACTGCTTGTACACTCGAGAATTTGCTTTTCTTCTTCTTCTTGTGTGCCGAAAATACAGACTTATTAATCGAGAGTTTTGACAATCAGCAACGCTCAACGGCTTCTCACCTGTCAAAGTGCTTAAGTAGATCTAAACGTCTTGCAACACCGATTAGCACAGCAATAAATAATACGTTCTGAGGCTGTTCCCCAGCCTAACTCACAACTAAGGTTCCACGAAGATTAGAGTTCGAATGCGAATCAACTGATCATGCAAGTACCCGTCAAGTGAAATATTTTTAAGATTCGTGAAATGCTGAAGTACCGAATGAGTTGGAGTTTCAACTTTAAAATCTGAGTGTTTAAAACTCAATCTTGGTAAGTCTTTTGAAACCGAAACTGACGAAAACAAAGGCTACGGGTGGAGATCATTTAAGAAGACTGAATGGCTCTTTGCAAGCATAAAAGAATATTTCAGATAGCAGTTTCCTGGTGATAAACAAGAAAAATCTAGAGAGCTATAGCGAAGTACCACACATAAAGTAGCAGATACGGCTTTATTTACACCTGTCACCGTGCACTGATCAGAGACATTAATCGAGGTGAAGGGAAGAGCTAATCACTGATCGCACCAAAGATGAAATGTGCATGATTCTATCCTCGACTTTCAAGTACAATAACAGAAAAAGGTTTTTAACAGAGTGGTGTCTGTTTTAACTGCAAATACTGATACATTTGCATCCTACCCTACCACGGTTCAACCAATCCACCAATGGCATGGGACCATGGTATTAGTTTTACAGCCCTTTGTGCATCTGTGTGAAGAGCGTTCGAGCTAAATTTGGGCTCAATTTTACAGCTACAGAAAAGGAGTGTTACCATGTTGAAGTAGTAGTATATCCCATCACGAGTACTAATAATTAATTGGGTCGTATTTTGTGAGCTCATTCAATCCAGGCACTGCCAATCAGGAACGAGAATGACTTTGGAGCATGCAACGTGTAGTAATGAACGAATGTTCTTGCAAGGTGAGGCATAAAACCCCAGTCCGCGGACATCTATCCATACGGAGGACTCTAAGTATGGCACAATACAGTGGTAATAATGGTATCAACCCGGCAGTTATCCTCTTGAAGATAAATCGACATACGAACCAGCCTATTCTGGGCACCTGATCTACGGATAACTTGTTGTGGGAATGTGCGGGACGAAACATTCCATGGGAACGATGAACTCAACCCAGTCATTTCTGAACACTTGAAACTTCAAAAAGTTAACGCACGCTGAGTGCCATAAGGGTTTTCAGTGGATTATCTCAAGATCGTTTAGCTGTACGGACAAACGTTTTCCTTGTAGCATCCAAACGGTACAGGGGAAGTTCTGGCAAAATGAGTGCCAAAATATGTTCCCTTCTGTTATGAACTCAAAAGCCTTACATTGACTCGAGTACCCCTCGTAATATATCCGTTTTGAGGTCCTTGCTGGATTCAGAGGAGTTATGGAATGAGGGCGATGCACAGCACCTTGTCAGTAGCCCCGATTTAGGGATTCATAAAGTCAGCTGCTACTACCTCGGATTCGGGTTTATTTTACAAGTCTTGAAAGCGAAAAAAAATGTGAGTAAACTAGTGCTTTGGAGAAAGAAACAAGATCCACACTGAAGCAGTGGTGTTTGATAGAGAATAGGAAAACGCTGATTGCCAGTGCCTACCATGTTTTCAGCTGGATAATTGACTGACTAAATCGGTTGATGCTTCAATTGGCCTGTAACTATTTTTTTGAAGCCTAAAAATATGGAAAACCAAGCTATCCGACATTTAAACGCAAGAAACAAGACAATCCTAAGTGGATTTGTCGAGACCATGTAAATCAGCGAGGAAAATTAGCAGCAACAGTCAATTTTTTTTTAAAGAAACAGATCAAACTTGATTACGACTATACCTCTGATTCATTACTTATTTTTCCACGACAAAGGTGTTATAAAACAGAATAAAAAGGTCAATATATTCTGGTGACGAATTCAAAATAGTTGGACCAAAAGGTAGCGAATAGAACGGGTGCGTATCCATAATAAGTTTAACTGTCATGAATTTTTTAATGCAACACAAGCAGCCATTTGCTAGACCGTAGTCAGGCATCGCCCCTTCATTTACGTGACAAACGTGAAAAAATGGACTACCGACGGATATGGCAAATTGATTAAGAAAGGTGACTAATTCAGTACCACTCATGGATCATGATGTTGAAGGACCAAAGAATGCAATAATTTCAGCAACAGAAATGTGGCAGGATAAACCAGATCGTATCAAATTAACAATTACCCAAATGCTAGGTTTTGTGCCACGACTGGAGGATAGATCGACTCATTTACCTGAAAGATACGGTTCCGATAAGGTACCAAGAAGGGAATAAAGTGACGGTTATAATTTCGCCATCATTCCCACCTCATGTACCATTTTAACAACTGACGGAAAAAATATCTGTAAAACCGGCATACCTACTGAATGGAAACAAGAGTAACTTTTTAATTATGCCAAAGAGACAAATTTCACGACCACAGATAGGACTCAATACTGTCAATGAGCCACTGAAAGGCCACTTGTGCAAACAATAAGCATTCAACATTTAAAAAAAATAGACTAGAGATAAATCGTAGCTGATGGTGACTTGGTCGGATGAATTTATAGGGTTTACAGGAGAGTGAGCTGGAGATGTTTCATCACCAGCTAGGGTACCCTATAAACAAATTGCACCACTTCCAAAACAAATGAAGCTTTACACGAATTGATTGATGCATCCATATAAATAATAAACTGTAGACAATCGGATAGCAGATGGTAAGGGATAAAATTTGCACAGGCTTTTGTGCCTAACTGAATTATCGATGTTGAAGAGAAGAATCGTAACTAGTGTTCATGTGACGTGAGAACGCTACGCCTCCAAATGAACGAGCCTATGCATATAAACGAGAGATCCATCGATGACCCTAATTAGGCATAGAAATAAGGATTATGAAGAAAACGAACAGAAGAGCCGGTAAGTATTCATCTTCCCAGCTTACCGTGACTAAGGAGGTAGACTCGGCTTGAGATTTAGAGGCTGATGTTTCGGCCCCTGAAGCTGTAATCACATCCACTTGCTCTGCCATGACGCTTTACCGCAAGCCTTGTATAAAACGAACACAATTGTTAATAATAAGAGGTGTCCATGATTAACTGATGCTGCTATTGCCAATTGAATTGTTTTGATTAAAGCCAGCAAGCGAAGAGAAAACTACATTGTCACAAACCATCAGCACCGATTTATACCGCAATGATTGAGCTTTCAAATAGCTCAAACATTTCAATCAAATCACAAGCTTTTAGCTGGCAAAACGTTAGCCACATCAAACAAACGGAAGAACTTTTGACTCTACTGAAATACAAAAAGCATCGAAAAGTTTGAAGACACGCAAAATGGAACATCTATTTTTGGCCGAAAAATAACATGACGGCGACCTTCGTGTCTCGCCGCGTGAGAGGGACCAGTGGATGGGAGCATTCAGGTAACAGTCATCGGGCAAATGAGCGCATTCAGGAAATCTTGAAGTTGCGAGTAAAGTCGTATTCAATTGTGGGAATGACAGTTTGAACGAACTTAAGGAAGACAACCAGGTACTGGTGCACTCCTAACTGACGTCCTGGCGCTTCTGCACCTCCAGTGGGAATGGAAGCGGTAACAGAAGGGTTACAGGTGGAGGATTCAATCATCTCCATTAACTTTTTCATCACATCCGCCTGACGACAGGGATGGATAGAAGGCATTGGGGCTCCCGAAAGGTGTGGATGCGATTCTGTTGTAATGGTCTTTTTCGCGTGATCCTGACTAAAGGTATAACGGGAAAGAGAAGTAGGATTCAGCAGGATTCACGAATCATTTAAGTACACATGCCAAGTATTGGTAAAGAGCATACTTAAGTCTAAACAGGCATTTCGCTAACCACTTCTGACATATTCACCTTACGCTTCATGGGCTTCCCAAATGAGACAGCTTACATGGATTTAACATCTTGAATTTGTCGATGCCCGATAATATATTCCGGATACTGAATAGAGTAATTCCATGAAGACATGCGTTAGCACGGGAAAAGATAGTCAGAATTCAAAATCACCCCTTGCCTACTTTATCGAACTTCTTTCAAGGAAAGTGAGGCATCAAGAGGGGAAAAAACCTAGTTACGCAATTTTAGACTTACGCCTAACGCTGTAAATGGATGAAGTTCGGCTCCAAAACACTATTACAAACGACTTGACGCTAAAAAAATCACGAAGAACTTATTGTTCACCGATAGGGAAAAATTGGACACAGTGCCCAAAATAAGTGAAACTGAGAGATGCTGAAGGAGAGTATAATCTTAAATGTCCATCGAATGCGAGAAAGCGCACTACACTAAATATATCCTAAGAAGACTGTCTTAGAGTACTCCTACGTAAATACGAGCTGAAGTAAACATAAGGTCGTTTCAAAATTCTTGAATCAAAATAAGTGTTAAGAGAACATTCTGTTTATCAGATCCACGCAGAAAAATTCAAGAGTTTACCAGAAGTTGAAATAATACTTTTCAAAAACAAGAAAACCCAAAGGATACTAGAGTTGCACTTGCAGAACTTGATACTAATGCGGGAATCAGGCGGAACAAATGAAGGTATATCATGCCTTTATTCACGTGAAATCCAGGGAGTGCAGGATATAATTTCTAGAACACGTTTCAAGGTCCAAAATATCTAACTTGAGTGCAAAAAAGAGCATCCTCTATACTAGATGGTGTTGGGGAGAAGCGAAACTTACCTGAAGTCTTCATACATTTGCGCCTCCGACAATGGATTGTGATCCTCATCGTACCCACAAAGCCAAAACCGGGCAGTCTGGTAGTACTTGTCATAAGTTATGTAGAGATCATATGTCCGCGTTTGAAGCACTCCGTTCCCCGCAAAGGCATCGTCTTTGGCACCGGAAGACTTTGAAGGCTGACGAATTCTTTCAGAAACGGCTTGAGGATCAGTCTTCGGAAAATAAAGCATTCCAAATTAGCAGCAAAAGGGTGATTATTAGTCGCATCAGTAACAAAAAAGCACCTCGTCAAGCATCCCACTTTGAATATATGCATCCAAGTCTTCTGCTTCTTCTTCATCCTCCCCACCATCGCTAGTATTCTCGGTGCATTCGGTTGTCTTTGCGACAGTAACGTTCTCACGAGTTTCGGATTCACTACAAACATCAGCTAAACCAGCCTTTGAAATTTAGAACTATGTTCAAAATTAAAGTGAGGTGTAGAAAACCCAGGTAACTTCAAGTACTAACTTTCTGAATTGCTAAAAAAGCACGTCTCAACCCAGCCACCCTCAGCATCATGCTCTTCCAGAATTCGATCGGAATCCTCGCTTATTTTGAACAACTGATTGGCTCTCTTGTAACATGGCACTCCTTTGGTAAAGAGAAACTGCTTTTCTGCTGGTAGATAGGATCGGGCTTTGCTAGGCTCGCCTCCAGACCATTGCCATGTTGGACAATGATGGACTAAAAAATCCCCAGCAGCTACGAACTCGGCAGGAGTGATAACACCAGTTTCCCGAAACTTTGATTCTTTCAGAACTGGTGTTATGTATTCAGCTAGCCCAAGAGCCGTTCGACTGATAGTTTGACGAATAGCTTCCATCACGCAAAGTTACACTGCAGTAACATACGAGAAAACAAGGGTCACCAGTAAGCATAGCCCACAGAGTCAAACAATTTGAACAGGGAAAATATTGATCTGCAAAAAAAGATAAGCTCCATTATTTTTCAAAAAAGGTCGAATTTCGAATTTGCGTGATGTCTGACAAAGAGCTGTGATCTAACCAATATTGCCTATTTCTAACCGTAAAAACATATACATAAACATTTTGCATGTTTGCAATTAGTCACGTCATCGAAAACAGTTGGTGACATTTATCTGTGATTTAAATTATTTTTACAAATGCGGTAGGCCTCCTCAATTACACTGAATATTCTAGAAGACGGCTCCCTTTAAATTCGCAAAGATTTTTTGACTATCGTTTGTATTTTAATTTTTAGTATCATTGGGAATACAATCCCTAAGCCGTTTCCTGTTGAAGCTTTACACTGAAGGTCACTTATCGGGGCCTATCTTGAACACACAACTGACGCCAGTTTTCCGGGTTGGTTCTCTTGGTGCGTTTACCGGTGTTCTAGGGTGTACTACATGCGCTGTTTTCTATGCGGCATTGCTGTGACTTGCAGTCGTCAGACGATCAACTTTTTGATTATCTCAGACATTCTTACCTTCTCACAGTATTTTAATACTAATTCTGAAAAAAATCGTCAGTGTACCTACACAAACAAGCTTGGGCGTACTTTGACGCAACCATTTCTCCTACAGATTTGCAAGCTATCGGTGCTCAAGCGATATTTCTTTAGCAATGTGGGCCGAGTTAAATATGCTTGGATGGTGGAAATCGTGTAGCAGTAGATTCAACTGGCTTGTAGACACATTCCTTGTTAATTCATTATATGGTAAACGATCCACTGGCAAAAATATTGAACATTAACGAAGTTGCATAACTGTCCAGTGGGTATAAAACTCAAGGGTCTCCAAGTCTCCCTCAAAGTAGTAGCAGTGTTTGAGATGTTTTACAGGGGCATGGAAGAGCTGAGGCAACTAGTACAGCCCGTAGATTGTGGCGCCGAGCCGAAGCACAGTTGGCGATAACTCGAATGCCTGCGTAGTACAACCCAGAGTTGAAAGGGTTATCGAAGCAATGCATAGTCTCTCTTTTGAGCGTCGTCTCCGACGCTCTCCTTGATCGACTTACGCGTTAGCCATCACAGGGTAGTCGGTGCTGTAGGAAAAACATCCACGGGGCAACTGCCCCAGTCTTCCGATCTCCGTTGAATTAACAGATTATCTGATCGCAACTTCACCAATCCACCTTGGCAGTTTTAATGGTCTTGGAGTTTCACTCCATTTGGGGAATCTATTTGGTGGAGGGGGAGTGCGCAGGCCATCACATACGTCCGCCAATAGCGGTAAGAATGGTGGCCTCGAAGCAGAGTCGCCTAATAAACGACGGGAGTCTAAGGTATCTATGTGGGGAAGTTTTTTTGCATCTATTCCTCCCTGCCACTTTGTTCTCACTTCGGTGCCTGTTCACTTCAGCGACATCATACAGGCGTCGTGGGCAGCTCCGCAACTAACTTTCCCGGATGCTTTATGGCTAACGCCGCTTCAATTGTTAATAGCCTTCCCCTAGAACACGGAACTGAGGTAGTTGCCGAAGATAAGCTATGTTTGCAATGCTTCCATTAGGAATTATCGCAGATCCTCTCATCGGCATGCTAAGTTTAGCGTTCGACAGTAAAAATTTGGGTAGGTGATCCCTAGCATTGGGTTTGCTTGCCACTGCTATTAATACAACACTCCGAGTCTTCCTTAAATTCGATAAAAGCCACAGTAGTATAGCAGAAGGGGCACTACCGACGCGAATGATGGCTCAGAGGCCATGCTACCGAGCGAAAGCAATATCAGCAGGGACTTATTTGTCCGCGCCATCAAGTGTCGAGTTGAACCAACCCAAATTCCAAAATGTCTAGGCTTAGTAACTACTGCTAGAGAAATGCAAATTAGCCAAATAAATACTGCAGACTTAGTAGTGACAGGCCAAAACTTCGGTTTGAAACCCATAATAACCGCAGTATAAAAACTTCACGCCTGTAAAGAGTGAAGAGATTAATCGTCTTGATTCGGCATAGCTCAACCTGTGTTTCCATTCGCGTTTACTGCCTGATGTAACGTTTGAATGCTTCAGCATTAAGCGAACGGCACTTGGAATTCTTCTATTGAAATAAGAAATGCCAATTTGATCCTTTTCTTAGTTTTAGACGAAATACTGATATTGGCAGTCATCCCATTTCATGGTAAGGAAGGTCAGTAAAAGTGATGGAATTGTTGTTTATTTCAAATACATGGTGCTATATTGCGCACAGATCAAACACTTCAAATGGTGGACAAGCGGGCTTAAGAGACCAAATCAATGAGAAGGAAAATTGCTATCTCGATGGCCAGAGTCATGGTGATAGCGGCCATGAGTGGAGAGAGGATGGAACTTCGGTTGTAGTAGACAGCGACCGCAGCCAACATGAGAATGGCGCCTGCGGCTAAGGCAATGAACTCGCATATGGACGACCAACGATTCTTCTTCAGGATGAAGAGTGCGGCGAAAATAGAGGCCATCACAAATGCCACCAGGGCTGCAGCCACAAGACCTGTCATCTCTCGACCCGTCCTCCAACTCTGGCACCTTGTGCCAAACAGATGACCGCATTCTAACTGCAATCCACCGGTGAGACAGGTGAATAATACCACGACAAGCAGCGCTACCAGATACTTGAGATGCTTATCCATGATAACAAAGTTAGCTGTATAGACAAGGAAAAGTGCGTTATTCAAGATCGTCAGGCTGTTCAAAAAAGGCTTTAGGAAAATTGGTTATCGTTTGAACATTGGCGTCATAAAATGAGGTAGCTCAAGTGTCTCAAAACTTACCGCAGCAGTAACTTGCTTAGAAGCCACTACGTAGATTAAAGAACACCATTTAATGAGATCAGAAAGTCATGAAGCGCCGCTTACCCTGTGTCTGTTGTTAAGAAGCCAACTAATCGAGGTCGTGTTCGAGTTGTGCCTTATATAGCCATTTCACCTGGTGCTTACGATAGCACATCAGCGTATCAACATGACTTATGCGTGTGGTTGTTAATTCAGGCGTTCATCATGCTGGCGGTGATGCCAGCATCTAAGGTGTCACTTTACGACCATTCTCATTTTTTCAGAGTGACTTAAAAGTGTACACTGAGAAATGCAACCAATTTCGATCTGCATGAGGCTTTTCTTGTGATGTTTAAGAAGAAGTGACATGCAAACTTGGAACATACAAAGAGAGTAGGGTAGATGAACCAAATAATGTGCGCAAATAGTGCAATGCGCAATAAAGATATTTTTCAGGCTTTTTTGAAGTCACTTCTCATTGTAGCGTACGTAGACGTTCCCGAAGACGAAAGAAGACAACAGTAGGGCAGAATATGTATTATCCACCTACAGGTGGGTTTGGGGGCTACTCTCATGGCTTGGAGTTTAGCTTACCTGGAGGAGGTACAGTGATGGAGCTCCAGGTGGTTTGCTGCTAAAACTGAGAATTAAAGACAATCAACGCAGGGCATAGCCTCTCTCTACCCTCCCCGGCACTCTCCTTAGTCGGCCTCCTGCGTTGGCCCTCACTACGTAATCGGTGCTGTAAGAATTACGCCAACTAAACAACTGAGCTAGATATGAAATTAGCGTGTGACTGTGAAGACACCTGGCTGTACGCCCACTAATGCCTCTTGGCATTTCCACTGGACCAGAAGTTTTGTGCTGTTTGGAAACCGCACTGGAAAGAGGGGGAATTTGCTAGTTATGACGCGCGCCCATCACTAGTCGCAGGGACACTGACCTAGAAGCAGTCACGTAAAAACGGACATGAACAGTTCTGTAGGGGTAAGGCTTTTCGTTTCTTCCCCCTTGCCACTTTTTATCACTTCAACACTGCCTAGCCATATCTAGCTACCCATCTATCTATTAAGATTCTGTCGTAGGTACCTTCGTAACGAAATTCTTTAGATGTCTCACCATTATTGTCCCTCCAATTAACAATAGCTTTCTCGCAAGCCATGAGAGTGGAGTATTTGACGAAAGCAAAAGTCATTTGTAGATCTTTTGCTATAAATCGCCACCCAATTTCCCATCTGTTGCATATGTACTTCTTTTACGCTACGTTTAACTTCCTAGCAGTCGGAACCAAGGTAACTGGTCCAAAGAATTGGGTTTGCATTCCGCTGCAACCAATGTAGCACCCTGAAGCCCTCCTGAAGACGGGGGAAAACACAAGACATGGGCAGAATATGTATTAACGACGTATAGAAGAGCTGAGGGCTAATGGCATAGCTCGGAGTCCAGGCCGTTTAGCAAAGTTGCAAGAGCGAAGTCCCTAAGGGATCCGCTGCAAAATAATGAGTTATGTAAGATCCACAGCACTACACCAACATTTACCCCCTTTTTAAAATATGGAACGTGGCCAAAATCAAGAAGTGGTGCGGGTTTAGTGATTATAGGAGGCTTTCTGTGGAAGAGCAGTAAGAAAGTCTTTTCAAGGTAAGCAAACTTAGCTCTTTACTATCCGAAAGTGGCGTTCAAAGCGTATTTCTAAAAACACGAAGCTGAGTTCTGCTTTTCAAAAAAGCCTACCAAAGTGTGGACTACCTTAATCTCTGTATTAATAGTTAGCGGTAAAAGTCACCAGTTCATGTTGACAAAGCGTTAGAAATCAAGTGTACTTAATCACGCCTTATACTGTGCCCGTGCTCGAAAATAACAAAAGGACAAGAGAGCAAACGAATAGTTCTACTGAATGCTTTTATGTGGACGTAAGTGCATAATTTATTCACTAATTTGTAGGCTATTCGGAGCTATATCCATGCCGATGGGGATCGGATTTGGTTAATGGATTTAAAGCGGAATAAATTGTGATAACTTTGGCCATTCAGGAGCTCCGCCATTGTGCTTCCAATGGATAAGATGCCCTTGGTCCATGCTAATAGGCCTCCTCAGTCCCTCTGCGTGTTGTCAACACATTTTCTAAACTAGTATTGTGACTTCTTTCGAATCCGGAAAGACCCAAGGCACTACATTGGTGAAAGCAAAAAGCAAGCTCCATCCCAACAGGAAATTTTCCACGTTATTTTATCTGATAAAAAAAAAACAATAATTTAACGACTGAGTTACCTGTGTTCCAGCTGAAAAATCTGCAACAATGCTTAAGAGAATGGTTGAAAATGACGTTCACCTCTGGCAACTACCACAACCTCGTGGCCTGATGTGATAATTCTTACGACTGAACTGACGCAGGTTTGTTGTGTACTCTCGGCGATACCTGTACAAAGGTGTCGATTAAGTAGACTGGCGATACCTCCACCTCCCTTCTAGCTGGCTGGAAATTAGATAGATATGCCTGAACAGAAGTGAAACAATAAAGACTGACGAAGCGGAACAGACGTAAAACCCTATCTCCACGAAACTGCTTTAAAGCCGCCTTTTACTAAATAACCCTACTTTAGCCCAGTGTTCTTACAACAAGGGATGGCCGCACGAGATGGCCAGCTCACACTCCTTTCTTAACAGTTCCTAAATAGGCGGAAACTGAAGAATCAGTATGACTGCGATAAAGTATTTTCTAAGTTGTACGCAAATTCGATGATTGACGTAGTTGACTTGAGGATGTGTTGCACACAGCACTGGCTACTTTGTGATGGCAAACATGGAAGATTGACCAAGGGGAGATCCGAGATAGACACTCGAAAGTAGAGAGGGTTTATATGGTAGTCTGATTATTTGTTTGACCATTTGAGGCTCCGCCTTTAGGCCTCTACTGGGCGACATGGCCTCCTTCGGGCCATGTCAGTAGCTCCTTAGTCCTTTTGCACGTCGACAGAACATGTTGGGTTCGAGTGCTGTCTTAGTTGGCCCTTGGGAAAGACTTGAGAAGATAACCAGTTAGTGATTGCATTTGCAATTTATTTACGTGCGTTTGATTTACTGAACTTTCCCATCTACGGCAGATTAAAGGGGTGGAGAGTTGATAGAACAACAAGTTTCTTTGGGGCTTTGCAATCACTTGTGCATCATTGAGTGATTACAATGCAGGCACTGAGCACTTTACACCATAAATGTTATAAAATTAAAATTAGTAGGAGAACATTACGACAAGAGGAAGAGTGATGCTGAGTTAAGAGAACGAGTTATAGAAAGCAGAGTTTAAGACGTGATGCATATAACAACGGTGTGCACAAAGTAGGCCCCATAACGAGGAAGCCTAGGCTATCATGTCAAGGAGCATAAAGAGAGACGTCTGTATTCCTAATGTCATTGCGATGCCTGCAACTAGTGGTGCCCAAAATTGTTTTCCTTGGTAATAAATGCACAACGCAGCGAGCAGCAGCGTGCTACCGGCGATGACTGTGATGAATTCGCTGATGCAAATCCAACTCTTGCTCTTGAAAATTGAAATGACGGCGAACATTGTGCCAACAATGAATAGGGCCAGTGAGGTGGCTAGCAGCGCTGCCATCTGCTTGTAAACCTCGTCGCGTTGACAACTCTTCGTGAAGAGGGAGCCGCATAGATTGATGTCCAGTGCAACTGCCAGACAGGTGAAGACCAGGGTGATTGTCAGCACCACCATGTACTTGATATTTGGGTTCATTATTACACGACAGCCGCTCTATGCACATCAAAAGGTACATGAAATTTAACCAGAAATTTATGTAAATGTAACTCATGTAAGAAGGTTTATTAGGCTGCTTGTCCTTTGTTTCAAGAAGCAAAAATAATCAGCCTTAGACCCTTTCCTTTCCATATCGTTTTTATTACCCATCCGCAAAGTTCGAATGGGAGTGTCCAGTGCTAAGAGAAGGTAATAATTATTACGCGAGAAAACTTGAGAGCGATAAGGAGAATGAAGCAAGAATAACATTGCCTTCTTGCTGATTGATTGGTTTTATCTGTTTCTGAAGATGCTTTTCTTGAACACGTCGAGTACAAAGGCCTTAGCAAATGACTAATCCCAAATAACAAACTGCGTCCACAATTCACCAAACGCTAATGGGATGAATAATCTTCTGGGAGTGAAGTAGTATGTGCCTTGAGAGAGGAAGTGCGTGAAAATTTCGAAAAGAAAACCCATTTCTAATCATAAATAGGTCTGGAAGCAAAGCTCTCCGCGAAGCTTAACGCAGTGGATGTCCGACAGTCGTAACGGCCTGCTTTTTGTCATTCTCATAAACACATTTCCTAGCATTTGATTTACTTTCACATCTTTTTTAGTTGAGGTGAGCAATAATACATTGTTTAGTGACCATTGCAAATGACTTGTACAATGTTTGCAGGAAATTCTTCATTATTGCCAAGAACAGAAGATGTTTCTTGAAGTTAGCTATTTACCACCCAAGTTATAATTCTCACATGTGCCATTTATTGACTTAACCGTTTCAAGTGCCACATAAGTTTGAAAGAAATTTTTTTTGAAACTGTGAAGTTGCGTGTAACTTCACCCATAGAGCAAGCAAGTTCCAATAATCTCACATCTTACGACATTAGAGCTCAAATTAACGGTAAAATAGCAAAGAAATACAATGAAGAGCTCCGTACCAATGGATTGACGCATCCTTCATAAAAGTTGTTACAGTTTTCAAGCTTCAACAAATTGTAAGTCAATGTGGTAACAGACTGAAACTCTCTCCATGCTATTCAACCGAAGAATAATTAGAAAATGCAAAACGCGACGTCACTTACCAACCGCGCTCGTGCTGAGTGGGCAACGCTACATCCTGCCGAGTTTTATAACCATCAGGGTACCAGGCTGCTTGACCTGATAGGGTGACGTGGAGAGGGAGAGGGACAGTAGGTTACGTTTAATGGGTAATCATGTCAGGTGTAACCGCGTCTGCGACGAATCAAGCTGCCATACGAAAAATATAGACATACTGTTAGGACATGGAAGTGAGGTTTCTCATAAATGGTATCCACAGATGCTTTTGGCTGAGTTAGATTCTCTCGGTTTTTTAATGCCTTATAAGTCAAAAACTTGTTCGCCTTCCGTAGTGTGGCTGTTATAAGCAGTAGACTCTCAGCTCTTCCTTATGTTATTCAAGCTTAATATTATGACTTCTTTCGTCCCCACATTTCCTCCTTCATCTCTCGCACTATGGTAAAATTGGCGTAACTGATGGATTTCTTTTCGATAGAAAGAGTTCTTCGCGCAGCAAATCTGCGCTGAACAACGCGATAATGGGTCAGGTATGGGCGCCGAGAAGTGATCCAATATTTGGTTCAAGTAGATAGGATGGAAATTAAACTATCGGGAATCCTGACCAGAAACTTTTGCTTCCTCTTCATCGTTTAACCCATAAACTCTTGGTAGTGCATCGCATCTCACTTTAGTAATGTTAACCGATTCGCATCCCTCGTTATGCATTTGCAAATTCTTATGTATAAACTAAAAATAGTTTAATTTTTCAAATATTTTTTACAAAAAATTATCAGCCAAGGATTACAATACACTATTGCAAGTGAGACTGTAATAGGATAGGTATTTCTCTGTTTCACCTCTACCTTCATACCCTGGGAATGAGCTGAGCAGTCATATTAAAGAGGTACAGATAAGACGATTTAGGAGTACTCCGGGTACAATTCCTTCTCAGGGACCGATGACATCTGATCCGTCCCAGGGTTCTTATTTACTGACTATTTCTTGCATAAAAGATACGGTCAAAAATGTGTTGCACGGCAAACGATAGAAAATTAAACTAACATTAGTTATACTCTACACGGTATAGCGTAAATCTTATTAAAATAACTTGACTTAGTTCTTCATTCGGTTATGTAAGGATATATCCGCACCGTCTGTTCCCACGGCCATTCAGACCTCTCTTCAAGCTACTAGTAAGGGTGCTGGTTGATTTACCGATCTGAAGCCATCATCAAGCGCGCTTCAGGTGATTAATGCTTTATTTGTTCTATGCCTCATTTTGCTTTCACGGGTGCTAAAGGCTCAGTCCCTATACTTCCGCCGAACGCCATGGACGCCAGGCCACCTCACTACCCTCGGTCCTTCTTGATGCATTGCATCTCCTTTCGACTTCGGGTAAGTCTCAAGCTCTACAGTGGTAGCGGCAAAAAGTGAACCCAATCCTAAGGGAGATCTATCATTATTTCCATTCCTGAATCTCTAATTATCCCTAACAGAAGGTTTGAAAATAGCTCCTACTTTTGACAGCTACCCCAGTCCCGTGTTCATCAGAAACATTGTTAACAACTGAAGCGATGTCGCCAACATCTCATCTGGGAAAGTTTGTTACGGAGCTCTCACTGTACTCGTATGAATGTGTCAATTTGGTGAACTCGCGATACTCCCCCGCCTCTCAACTACTTAGATAGAATCCAGTGCTTGTACCACTAACGATGGGAATACGTGATAGTTTGCATGTTTGCCTCTTCCAATACAGCTTCCAAACGCAACGGACCCAGGATCTAGTAGGATCGCCAAGAGGAAAGTGATGTTTAAGACAGATGTCTTCTCAGTTGCATGCGAATTCAAATGCTAGCAGCATCGCCGGAACCTGATAAAAGGGCGAGGCTCAAAAGAGAGGGGCTGTGTAATGCTCCGGTTATTTGTTTAACGCTGGGCTGCATGGTCTCCTATCGCAATTGGCGTGGGTGAGGCCGCCTTCAAACTATTGGCACCAACCTATACATTGGTGGGGTTGAGTGTCCTGTCACGGTTTCACACTGTTCTTGAAGCCGTTGAATAGCCATGGGGGTGGGTTTCGTACCTCGGCTCATAAGACACTTTGTTAACCACCACACAATGTATGCTTTGAGATCGCATGCGCTATCATCTTAGGTAGTGGCGTCATTATTTTCAGTGACTTGAACCAAATGGGCCAATCTGGACTCTCCCGACTTGCGTGGCGGCTGGGACAGCAAACTTGACACCACTGCCTCTAGAACTGCCGCGGTGGCATCCATATTTTACTGTGTACCAAATGGTTTTCTTCCACATTAAGGTAATCTCTTTCAACCAAGTGATCCGCCTTAGGTCTAGAAGAGCATGACGACCTTGGACCCATTCAGGTCACAGCGAACCTGCAGAGGTTAATGGGTCTTCTACGGCCTCCCACCACAACCGTAAACCATTTTTTAATAAAATTTGTTGACAGCATTGAAGAGCAAACCTTAAACCTACGTCCAGATGATACATGCACAGAACCTATGGCTGAAAAGAAACGTTGCCTTCGTTCGAAATACCAGTAAATATCAAATTGAACCAATTATTTCATGTTTAAACCTTTCTCAATTCAAATAATGAGACAGTTGGCCTAGTAAAAGTATGTAGCTTCCGCAAAATGACTGCAAGAATAGAGGATGATAAAGCCATGTAAAAATTTTTAGCACCTACTTAAACCATAACAATGTGACCACTTCATTAGGAAATCAAATCCAATAGGTCAATGGGACAGTTGTAGACGTTCACCTCACAAGTACTTACTGATGCCATAATGTTGGTGCAGATGGCTATAGGATTTCAGCAAGCACCGAACAAATGGGAGATGTGAGGAGCATATGACTAGGGCTTGGAAAGATTGCCACAAAAGGCAACAATTAACAGATACTCTAGAATGAAGTTTTTGTGCAACGATTGAGAATCTTAGCATTCTCCAATTAACGACAGTTTCGAAAAACGTACTGAAGTCCTGAATGGTAATTTGTTACCAGAAAAAGAGCATGTTGTATTAGCAATGGCAACGAAATTTCAGGTGGTTAGAAAATGTGTGCGTTTTTTATGAGCATTTTTTATAAGGACTTGAAAATATTGTTTACATACTTATTGGCCATTAATGATAGGGAACTGTAAGAGTCGAATACAAAAAGATTCTGAAAGAGTCGAATGTTAGGATCCATCATTTGTAGGAAACCATTTTCCCAATTTTCCATGTTTTAAGAATAAGTGAACTCATTTTCTTGCATCAGATATATTCTGTGTGAAATCAAAAACAACGTTGATTTTAAGGTGACAATTTAATAAGGGTAGTTATGCAATGCCTTTGTTCAAATTGGAGGAAAAAAATGCTGACAACGACAGCCTTACCTGAATTTTAAAATACAAAGAACTTACAGCCCCCTTGTTTTCTACTTCCTTGTCCCAGTAATGGCAGCCGTTGATGGACTTCCAGCCTCCCCTATCCTTTGGCCAGGTACTTAGTGGGCTTGCAGAAGTACATGAGGTGCCAAGGCGACATTACACAGGACTTGAAATCTTGTGGAACACAAAGTTTAAAGTTTGTATGGTCGAATAGGGGTAGTTAAGTCGCAACCCTTTACCTGTCCACCAACTGTATCGCAAAGGGCCCGCCAAGTTAACTGCCACTGTGTGTCCCAAAAGGCCGTCAAGCCATTAACGCACTGACCATGCAAAGTAGTGAGTATTTTTTGGGAGAAGAAAGCAATACGTCACCGAACGACTTTAAACTATTAACCACATTTAGTGTTGAGTACGATTGTGTGAGCCAGAAATACACTGTCAATTAAAACCTCATTTTTTTCCATTTTGTACAATTGACGACATCATTCGAGCAGATAAATTAGACTTTGCCTGCCTTGATGCTATGAACAAAATAATTTATGCATTACAGCTTGGTAGGATTGGGGAAAGCTAGCAACCAATGAATCCGGAGTGCGTGAAAGTGACATACAAATTCCCCTTTAACGAAATGGTTAAATTGTTATAGACAGCTCGTAAAATCTTAGGCCTTGATATGAATTCACATTTTGACGAGAAGGGAATGCGTCTTTTTAATGCGACTGGGTGCTCCAACGACTGCAACGATAAAACATGTAGTACCAGAAATGCATCTTTTCGTTCATTTTTTCCAAAACAAAGGATACTTGCGGTACTCAATTCCAAGAAACAAAGACTCGCTGCAACATTATCGTGTTTTTCAAAATTACTTTATGGCTTGAAGGGCATTTTAAAGAAAACTGATGGAGCTTCCCAGAGTCATTTTTATGACTGCTTTAATGAAATAATAAGGAAAAGGAGGCGGTCAAATATGGTATGGGTGACCTAGCAGCAAGAGAAAAACAAAGCTTTGTTTAAACTGCTAATAGGTCGAAAAAGGAATAGGAGTATTAATCAAAAAAATTCTTGCAGTAGCTAAAGAATAACCCTAAGATATTGTAGCACAATGCTACAAGAAGATGGTGTTTAGTTTATCTGTACGTCTGAATCCTTGATTACTTTAGCTTTCATGAAAAAATAGCAATGGCATTTAAGGTTACTGCAATGCTTACGCTCTTTAAATATGCCTTGAATGCGAGAGGTGGGAGGACAATTTCAACTTCATTGTGGATGCACGTGGTTCCTCTCCAGATTCGGAGGTTCCTCCGTCGTAATCATTCACCTATTTTAACACTTTGCATGTTTGGACTGCCGGTTCTGGTCACTTGGGTGGCCATATTGTACCGGCGGGTTGGCCGGCCTGCGGGTCGTGCCAACGACTCCCCAATCCCGCTGTTTTCAGAATACATAACCTGCTCAAGTACTATGCCCTCTTTTACCTTAAGGGAAGTCTCGGAACGCCACGCCTATCATGCATTTCGTCTGTATCCATAATAAAGAATTTAGAAACATCCACACTTCTAATGCCAGGGTGCAAGAAGGAAAGAGAAGAAAAGGATTGACCACCCTAGGATTATTTTAACGAGGACAGTTGATTTTTCGTTTAGCAGAACCCGCATCGTCAAGTGAACAATAAGCAATCAGTTAAGCTAGTGCGAGGCCTTATTAACACTGGAGAAGAAAATGTAGAATTCAAAAAGACACCAATTTCATAAAACAAAGCATACCTCTGGACAATTACCCTGCAATCATATTTATGCAATTTAAAGATTTATACAAGTAAGCTGCTTTAAGAGATCTAACATATCGCTGGGATTACTAAAAAAGATTCTAACAACTGCAGCAAGCGGATTCAATGCGCTTGTCATAAGTCACCTTTCTCATAAATTTTGTGCGCTCTGTTTATCTATGTCATTCGTATCAATAAATTATGACCTAAGAAACCGATAGGTCTTTCATTGGTCGTTTATATCAGGCCTCAAGGCTCACTTCGTATCACTGTTTTTACTGGCAAGTATTTTCGTGAGTTATATTCTCCATCGATGGGAACTGAATTTTGTATCTCTTACCACAAGGGGGCGCACATATCTACACAGACCAATTTTGACTAGTCCTATTGATGTCCAATTCTATTCGTGTGTTTAGTCCCGCAAGTTGTCCAATCAAATCGCAGCTTACTGCATGAGAGGTTGGACTTTATCATGATTAAGCCTGGAGGGCCCTGAGGCGGTGCTGATGTTTGCGCAGTTGATGCGTCTCGGTTTTCGATTCATGCGTCTGTTCAGTGTCGAGTGTTATTTGCATATGCCCCAGCCAATGTTTACTATCATGATAAACTTGATACCATCAAATATGCACATCAAGTTCGATCAAAAGCTATTGTTTTTTATTCTACCTTTCGCTATGTATTGACTACTTACTGCATTTGGTGCTTCATTGCATTCATTGTGATACCAACGCTATGCCGTTGTGTGCTCTAGGAGTTGGACAGGCAGTTGTTGCAAAATTAAAACCCAATTTTGAGTCACTTTACCGAGCAAGTAAAATAGTAAGCCATCGGCTTTTACCGCCTGGTTTTTACTGTTTCGTAAACCTCATCAGATTTTATTGACTTCGATAATTTCCATATGAATAGCTACCGTAGGCTTGTGATAAATTCAAATTTCCATTTGACATACCTCGTTTTTTGTTCGGACAATATTTTTGTTTAGGCTTTGAGACGGATGGTGATCAAGTTAAGTTACATCACATATTCTGGCTTTCTGCTTCAGCACCTTATATGAGTTTGTCCATTCCTTGACAATGACGACGATCGTAGTGGATAGTCCGCGTGCCTGGGGAACTGTTTTGGGTAAGTGTATTTCTTCCTTTCTCCACCCCGGCATGACACTGACATAGTGTTATTTGTCTCCCATCACTATTTGGGTTCCGCACAGCCTCCACTTAGTCAGCTTTAGGTTTTTTCGTGTCTTGACTAACAATAGAGTGCATGTAGATATTTTTGTGGAATGAATTTTAGATGCCAGTGTTAATTAGCCTGGTAGTGGTCATTTGGCTTCTTTTGGTAGTTTATACTTTGGTCACATTAGTCTGTTTCTTAGGGCACACTTGTGGGCTATAATATTTTATTCAACGATGATAACGACGTTACTATGAGCAAGTAATGTTACCATGCATGCTCTCTTGCATCACCTTTAATTCATTCAAAATAAACAAGCAAAGTTTTGCCTCGAATTTTCAAAGCTGTCTTAGATTGTGTTAGTGGTGCTTGAAGATATGCTTTTGCTTTGCATTTTCAAATGCTCACCTTAGACCAATAATCAAATATTTGGACAAAATGAACTTTAGCTTTTCGCACATGTGTGTGACGACCCATCATTAGTCCGCAGCAAGCCTTCTAGCGGGTTTTATTTGCTCATGCAATCAGTTTTTATCGGACCCTAAATGTCATGTTTGGAAGCTAAGGAAGCTTTGGAGCAGTCATTTTGGTTTACAGGAATTTTTATTATTGCACTGTGTAACTGGTGACCAAATCATTGCATCGTTTGCATTTCACTACAATGCAATATTAGGGTTTATGCGAACTCATCATGTACATAAAGCTGCGGCACGACTTTTACACCCACCATGCCTCTAAGATAACGAAACGATGGATATTTCCATGTGAAATCACCTCATAATTACAAAGAAGCGCTAAACGGATGAGATACATGATTTTCACTGATAGAGTGGCATTATTCAACTGAAATGTCGTAAATATGCGCACTTGAATCTTGCGGTCGTCTTTACGTTTCGTACTTGTGACGCTGGTACAATTTTCAGGATCAGTTTCAAAATTTATGTTAACTGTTAAAAACGGCTTTTAGTTTAATTTAGATACCTGGTAAGGTGAGCATCACGGATGAGCAAAAGTATGCCGTAGTGGAAGGTACTAATTATGTAAATTTTCCTTGTGGACGCCAATCTCAAATTAGCGGTACTGACCCGCGATAATGCAATCGCTTTCATGCATTCAATTCCGTTTTCTTTGAATCTCCTCATTAATGTCCCCAAAATTCATTGAAAACTAAATAGAATTTCGCTTAGTTTTGAGTGAAATTGGGAGCATTTTGACATCATCTGCCAGGTGACCGAACAATTATTAAAGGTTGTTGGGGTTGATCGCTGCAACAAAACGTTGTCACATGTAGCACGGAATTAGATAACATGAATAGGCATTGGCGTGCCCCTAAATGGCTCGGATAAACCACTTAATTCTATTGACGAAACACTCAAAGTGCAATACGCCACACTCAGGAGTACTCCATTCTTGATAATACCGAAAAGTCACGTGTCGCTATTTTCAGCTGTCACTTGACATTAACATGTAAATAATAACTTTCAGTGATGCATAACGTGAATGACAAATCACCTAACTGACGCTTACCTCAACTCGGAAGGAAACCACTCGGCAATATGCCATTCACATGCATCAACAGCAGGTGATAGATCATAAGCTTCAAAGCCTGTCGAACGTTTTGTCGCTCCACTTTCCTCACTCCTTTGGCACCACAAAGTGCGTGTCGTTGGGACATGAAGGATTGCTGACCGACTTTTGGCAGGTAGTGGCTGCTGTGTTCCAACTTTCATTAGGCAAAGAGCGTGTGGCCAGTTCGTTAGTTTTTACTTAGCGCTTCTTTTACTCACTATCCTCCCCACAATTCTGGGACGCGCACTACTTCACCTCCCTACGACAATATTCCAGACTTCTGAAGGATGAGCAACAAGTGTGGCCTAGATCTGTCTACTTGGTAGGATGCAACTAGAAGGTGCAAGACAAATGTCCCTCCCATAGATAATCGAAACTGTTCGACTAGGTGAAGGGAAATTGCGTTCCTGAAAGACGACGCAAGACCTCATATCGCATACTACCGTATGACACACTTGGCCGTGTCAAGACTTGTACCTTGGGATGGGACGGTAGACACTGTCTCATTCTGCCTCATTCCCTCTGTTCCTCTGAGGGTACTTCTCAAAGCGATTGGAGAACCACAATCGGGTGAGAAGTAGAACAAGCAGATAGGAGTAGGGTATGTGATCGATCGAAACGATGGCAACTATTCGAGCCAGGTTTATTCTCGCCTTTCAGAAAAAAAAACGTTTGATTCAGGTGAAATTCGTGGTTGTTTCGTGTTTTTTTTTTAGAGTACGATGGAAATTTTGATAGTGGATACTTCAGTGAGCAAAGCAGTTTTGTGAATTCTTCCTTAAAAAAAAGTCTTCTAAACCAGTGTGCTGTGGCTAAGCCCAATCTTTTGAGCAACAATTTTACTGTTTCTGAATCTTTTTTTGACTTGGTGGTTCGTATTATGGGTCGAATTTGTAATATCAACATTTGTTTTTCATTAAAAGTGAATGTCTGAATTTAAAGCTAATGCTGTATTGTGTTGGGATTGTTCCCATCAGAGATATTTCAAAAGTTGGATAATTCTTTTAATTTTGTCCGAAAGCCTCGTGAAGCTTAGCAGATTTCATATTTTGTTATAAAACTATTAGTGTTTTTAATACACTTCCAATATCGAACCTAGGAAATGGCGACGGTGGTGGTGGTGGTGGCACTGCCGTGTAGACACACCCACATGCATGCACAGAAGTACCGTTAATACACTACCGTTTGTCCGTTTGCCGTGGGCAAGCTAACTGGTGCGAATCAGCCTCCCCATCCTATTGGTTGGCAAGCTCACATAAACACTGCCATGGCGGAAAGGGCAACGTGTCCACGTGGTGATTCTTGATGTCTGTTGCCATTGCTCAAATCGTGGAACAAAAAAGCCGAAAAATAGAATGCATTTTATAGGTTCAAACTCACTCCCTCTGGCCCTGAGAGTAGGGCCATCCACTTCTTTCTGCTACTAATCTTCAATCAAATGTTCACGTGAATTGAAGACTAAAATAAGTAGACAAATCTGTACTCATAGTCGATCATTAGCTCTGGCATTCCAATTTGTACCAAATTAGTCTCTCCTGTTTGATATCCTCAACCATGCTTTTGGATGTAGGAAAATTGATAGCCTGCTAAATCTGCTTGAGTTACTTATAGTGTGCTCGGGAATGCTCCAATAAACTATGAACCGTAAAGTTTACCTTTGACAGAAATTCCACGTTAATCTGCGCCTAGTGCGTTTTCTTTGCTGCTTCAACATCCCCAATGCATTCAAGATGGTTCATCTTTCTGTAATTCCCACTAGGGTTGAACCACTCTCTTGGACATTCGAATATGTCTTGTTTGCTCGAAAGTCAGGGATGTAACACTACCCTAAATTTACATTAAAACTGTTTTTCTTTCGTCCAGGTGGTTTCATCGCGAACTTTCTGCTGGGCGGATTGAGCAAGTCATATGGCATCATCATGGAAGCCTTTCAGGATGAATTCGAGGCACCCACTGCAATATTCACCCTGACGGGCGGCATAATCTACATGCTCATGTTTATCCTCTGTAAGTCGCTTCATCCTCAATATCCATCTAAGCTTACAGGGCACGGGTTTGTATTTTTTCCCCTTTTTTCCTTCCCAACCATTTTGTTACAGATTTCGAGTGTACAACTTAATCCTGTATTTTCCTTCTCTCATTTCCTCTAAGTCGATTTCGATTTAATGGGTTATAGAAGTTGGAAATGCTTAGTGGAAATTTCGGGCGCTTACTGAGGCAGGGATCTTTCGACAAGGAAGCGACTTCGACTCATCGCATCAGTCGTTTGGTATTAAACATACTGCTACTTTGCAATAAAAACAAATGAGTGAAGCCACAAAGTACTATACGGATCCTCTTATTCCCTAGTAAAGCGGACACTGTAACAGATCTTGATTTAATAAATTCTTCTTGTGTCTCTTAATTTTTGTAAAACAGACTTATCGCAAAAAATGTTATTTCCATCCACTTACCTTTATTGACCATCATAAATGAGGCAAAGTCGCAAAGAGCAGCCACTTTCCCTGACCAAGCCAAAGAAAGCATTGTTTGTGTGCCCGATTTGCGAGTTTCCTTCCCTCATAATTATTGCTTAGTTCGTGTTAATAGCCTCAGTCTTGGGATTCAAATTTCGATGCGGTTTTAATGCTACGCGAAGGAGAGCGACTAAAGTTGTAAGAGCGCATAGTCCTTTCTGGCGTCTGTAGATGCCACTTAATTGGCGTGTGCATAGAAGAGTTATTTTCTACGGTCCCACCTGACGTAGATCAATTCTCCACTTCTCTCAACCTGGTAACTTTTGGATCCATCGTTTTCACAACTTGAATCCACTGGCTTCGCTCTTCGGTTTCAAGCTGCCTTGATAGGTGCATAAGTGCAGCAAATAATTTTCTAGTCGGTATTTTGGACATTTATCGTTGTTTTTTGTGATAACAGCTTTTCTTTAAGGGTATCTACGCTAAAATCAGTTATTTTGGTAGTCCACTGCGCATCCATACTCATATCCACTTGAAATTGTGCTAAATCGCTAACCCCTGTATATTGACTCCCCCTCAAAAGTGAAGGTTTAGATTGGTTTTTGTTTCTTTCCTCGTATTTTTTCCAAAGGACGATGAGAGATTGCTTCTTGAATGGTCAGCAACGCCTCTCAATATTCAGGGGGACATTTCTCTCACTCTCTTTTCGCATCTATTAGGTATTAGTTGAAAAGCATGCCTCTTAAACTCTGAAGTACCCTTATTTACTGAAGTCAAGTGAATGCACCGATGCACCCCTTTAGCGATAACTTATTTCCACGTTGTTCATGCGTGTGGCGTTCAAAGCATTCAAGCAACATCCTAAAGGGTTCTACACAGAAAATTGGCAGCAAGATCGAACTATTCTAGAACAGCTTGCTCCATCTTGTCATTGACGTTAAAATACGGACAGATTTCTTGGTGTCTAGTGTTGATTAAGTATTCAAAGCTGTGAATGCTCAGGAATGATCGTATGGAAGGGTTTTGCGAAGAAATTCGCCTCCTGTACAGAGTCACGGCAGGTTATGTTTGTCAGATGTGCAGGACCAGATAGACGTCTGATGTGCTGTCTGAACGCTCACAGGAATGACTGCTATCTGCGCATTGGGAGTCACCGTAGTGATAAAAGTAAGGTTGTCTTCAAACCATTGACACCAACAAGTATATTGGTGTAGCTGAGTGTCCTACCACGACTTGGCACTCTTCTTGAAGTCGTTTTCATGAATAAATGTCTGCGGGGGCGGGTTTTGTGCCTTGACTCACAAAACACTATTAATCACCACATTTTTTGTGTTTTGCGGCCACAAATACTACCATCTTGAGTAATGACATCTTGATTACCGGTGCCTTGACTCAACCAGATCGTCCACTGCGTGTAACATTGCCTCCATGCTCTTTTTTGCTGTATGCCTGTAAATTGGGAGCCCTAGCTACTACGGCACCTTCTCCTATACATATCTTGCATTATTTTTGCCGGTCTACTGCATCTCATGCAGAGTTTGGGCTATCATTGATCCCAAACTTGAGAGTCATTAAAAGCACACTGGGGCTGGTCGAGAGTTCTCTAATCACGACTATTTTTTGCCCGCTTCAGCCCTTCCAAACCACTTTGTGGTGCAACGCATCGGTGATCGAGCGGTTGTGATGATCGGTGGTGTCTGTGCCTGCATCAGTCTCCTTGTCGCATCCATCGCACCCACTGTCACTGTCTGGGCCATTGCTATCGGTGGAGGTGTAGGTAAATTTTTTTGTTTGTTATACCTTTTTCGTCTCACAGTTTACTGTGTTTGTACTTAGTCAGATGATCAGGCTACTTTTGGGAATATCTACCGAGTCGTGTTAGGATTCAAATTGGGATAGTCGGACAATTCAATAGCTATAACTGAAATAGAAATGAGCGATGATAATGACTCACTGTTTTCTCTACTTTTGTTTTATTCTCTTCCCCCGCTTTACTTACGATCTCCGTTTGCTAAAATGGCCTCTGCAGCTTTAAACCACTGGAGATTTAGGAACTAACTTATTTCAAAATAGCTACCTTCCAGTTAAATCTAAGGATAAGAAATGAAATGGAATTGTAGCAAAGTCGAGTAGTTATCAGGCCTCCAGAAAATGTTTAACAAGTTACGAAGGAATTTTGAGCCAAACGGCATTTATGCCTCGATCATCAACTCAGCATTCAACTAATACCTCGAAAGTGTCTTCGACACGGAAGGGTTCGTTAATACGACTGGGCTGTTTCAGTGGACTTGCTTCACCTTTTAATCGCTGTCTTGGAACCCATCGTGCTGATTTTTGCTCAAGATTGCTTATGGTTCCTGGAGGAAGATTTATTTTTCGTGGGATTTTGTGACAGGTCTTAATTTGTTCGGCCAACTATGCACAGCAATGACTATCTCGGTGGGGCGCCCTAGAATACCGTGTTAATAGCAGGAGTGGAGCCGCTTTCGAGAGGCTTACAACATTTTGTACTTTGTCGTACTGTTGATGACTGGGCATTCCACTATTGCCATATTTTCATTGGCTCCGTCCGTGGAATTGGATATCCGCGCTATATCCGCCCAGAACTACAGAAACCTCATCTATCTCTGCACGTTGTTGCATTCACATGCTACCCTTTGTTACCTCGCATTGCAGTTAGTGGTGTTATTGGGCCGGGTTCGACATGTTAATCGTTTGCCACTGTGTAGTGGAAAGTACCTTAAATCTACCACTGCGGGTTGTAGCGACACGATAGCGCATCTTTTTTCGCGAGGATACAAATTTAAAAGTCCTGATCTGGGTTGAACTAACTTGCAGAATTGGCTTCTGAATCGCATCATCTTGTTCACACTATGCTCTACCTAGGTTTCATTACGTAGAGATGATTGTCTGTTAGTTTTTTTGTGGATCAGTGGAATCGAATTGTTACTGTCCGTAAAAAGGCAAAGAACCTTGGTGGTTATTTGTGAGGAAGACCACTCTGCCTTCGTTGTGCCAATCATTCTATAGAGCTTAAAGTAATGGCAGTGTTAGTTGTACAAATGTTGTCAGTCAGTTTCGTTCATCTGCTGTTCTCAGCAGAAGGTAGGTGTGAAGCATTGCCTACCACCTAGCCAGAAGAAAAGATCAAATTGCCGGTTAAAATACGGGTAGCAGTTGAAACCTCAGCATATCTTTTTATTTATTGTCTCTGACACGAAGGGAACGCGTTATTTTGTGCTTAAACAAGTTTTTCCTAGGGCACAAACTGAGGTTAGAGATTGGAATTAAAATGCTGACAAGTTTTGTTTTTGGATGAGTGCCTTCTCGCATTCCACACTTGTTAAGGGTATTGACGAAAAGTTATATTTGCCGATAACTTCCTAGCCCTAGAAAAGGATATCTGGGCTTCTATGTGTGCATATGCGAACAAACGTTGCGAGGGCCTTGTCCTTGTGCAGAAATTCAAAATTTCTCTTCTATGATGTTCGCTAAGACTATCAATCGATGACGAACGATGTGATGTGCTCTAAGCAAGTAATCCTAAGGATTTCAAGAATAGGTAAGAATAGTTATTTTTTTATTATAGACTCGATTCTGCCCAAATTTGGGAGCGAAATTATGCCTCCGTTGGTAAGGCACTGTTCAGTTTTGCCAATGCGTCGGATATTGTTGTAGCATACTCACGAATTTCATTTATATTCGATACGTCTGAACTGTTTTAATGCTTCGTCGAAGGGCTTGTTGTATTTAATTGAAAAAAACTAAACATGCTTTTCTACGATAGTGCAATCCAATTTCCACTGCATTATCAATGTCCAGTATCTGCTGGATGCGACCGTCCTGTTTTCCTGATCTGTCCACGAAAAAGGGCGTACTAAAGGATGTTAGCATTGTGCGTCGCCGATAGGCCGGTATTAAGGTCGAAACTGAGTGGCGTATTAAACATCCGCCGGTTTTGGCTGCTTTGTGGTTCAGACATGGACATTTGCCTTTTGATTCACCTAGTTAATGATATCGAATCTCTGTGATGATTCCATCGGCTCTAATTTCTCTATGGTTTTTCGTTATCAATGACATTCAGGTTGAAAAGTAATACGTGATTTACATAACTGACAATCGAGGAATTAGAAGAATTTTCTGATCTCACAAAATCCTCGAAATCGGCCTATTTCGATAGCTTTAAAGGGGAATATTATGAAAGTAATTCATCAGAAATACACTTATTTGACCTACTTAAGACAGATATAAGGCAACCGTTTTTCACAAACCTTATAAATACTTGGATCCCTTTGTTAAACACTGTGTGCGCGCCTATGGGGTCGCGTGGGTGGCTGCATTATCAGCAGCACACACATTCTCGATAACCTACATTACATTGCTGTTTCTAGGTTCGTGGATGCATAATTCTGGGGTGAAAATAGTCATCATTTAATTGCAAAGTGGTGCACGAAGGGATTGTGAGGGTCCTGGTTCTGCACTTCATTGCGAAATCTGTTGTCATGGCATTTCTCTACGTATCAATTTCTCTCCTGAGGTATTAGTTCAATTGGTTGTCTAGTATTGGGCTACTTTTTCGATGGTAGAGGCCAAAGCAATTGGTGTAGTATGGTCCCAGAGCTATCCGTGGGGATATTATAATGTATGCTGCGTTTTTAACGTACGACACAGGTAGCTCAGCGCACCAACAATAAGTACAGTACAATAACGAACAGTACAGGCAGCTTAAGCGGAGCTTTAAGCCTTCAGCGTGATGAATGCATGAGTGAGAACACCTCTCGACCGAAACTAGATGTAATTCCACCGACTCATTCCTGCATTTAAAGTATCCAAGTGAAAAGTAAACTTTACTTGATCTTACCTGAGCTTGCAACATATTTTCTCGTTACGGGGATGCCTTGGAGGCGTTATGTACTGCACAACCTTCGCTAGTAAGCACAACCCTACAATTTGATTGTTTTCAGTTTTATATCCATTATTTTTTGCTCACTGTTCAATATCTCCAAGGTTCCTTATCTGATCCGTGGCTTATATTGAAGCGAATCTTGCTGCCGCCACTGATAAAAGCAACTAGACTGCAATTGGTTCTGCTGGTTTGTTTCCACACCTGGCAATTTGCGATTCAATGGATAAAATTCCATTTCCCTTTATAAGCCTTAATGAACAGTCGATCTTATGGACCACGGCGTAAGCATATTTGATCGGTTGGAAAACTTTGCCCTTTAAACGGCATGGGTTCGTTTGGCTGACACTCACCAATTGAAGAACATCTATCACCACTTTGTTTATTCAAGCCGAAATTTTCAGGCTTTCATGTGTTTCAAACATCCCTTATTCTTCTTGTCTTAACTAAATCATACTTTTGTTTGCTTCTGTTTTCAAGAAGCTGAAATTTTAGTCCTAGCTGCATTAATTTACAAACTATGTTTAAGCATCACAGCAATATATTCACCTATTTCGTTTCCCGCGCCACCGATTTTCAAGCTATCTCTTGTCACGACAGCAGCATGACATATGGTTTTTCTATTTCATACATTTTAGTGTATTTTTTCTAATATGTCACACCGACCACGACAAAAACTCTTGCCATAAATTCGGTGGTTGCCACGCTTAGAACACCCGAGGGGATACTGTGGCTATGCGACGTCGAAGCGAATGGACTTACCAGGCCAGACTTAGCTGGGATGCGAAAATCCGTTAACAAAGGCAAAACTCAAATAAAACCCTGTGATTAGGTGATGCTAGAAAGAAAGCTGTTATTTTGTTTTTACTGTTACTTGCTAAGTCTGCATACTTTAATCGTGGTCTTTGAGGAAATGCTGGGACATAAAATAGGTGCTTGTTTCATTTACACTTGGCTCAGAAAGCAAGGAAAAACAATAATAACTTCATCGGACAACTTTTAATTTCAGGACTTTTCATCGAATAAGGTCTATAGCAATGCCGTCTATTTGTGGGCCGCTCACTGTGGTACTAACTTGGTAGTCGAACCTCAGGAATTGCTAATTCTGCTTAATAACGTACATTTTCGTTGAGTTATTGTTTTCAGGGTATATCATCTCGAGGTCTGTCCTTCAACAACTTTAGATTTGCAGGCAATTGGAGCATTTAAGATCGCTTACCACCATGTTAAGTTCAGTCATACTGTCTAGCGCACACGCAGACATGAGCATCACTGCTTTGACTCAAGGTTTACATTTGTGGGCACCTAATTCCTCTGCTTAGGTTTTTCCTTCTCCTGCGTTTACTTCAATATCTTCTCCGTGATTGGCCGCTGCTTTCGCGAAAAGCTGGGTCTCGCCAACGGGTTGAGTGTGGCGGGCGTGTCGGTTGGTCAGATGGCCTTTCCCAGCTTCGTCACCTTTGTGTTGCAGCGCTACGGGGTGCGCTCAGGCACCCTCATCATGTCGGCCTTCTCTTTGCACCTTTGCGTCACCGCGGCTCTCATGCCACGCCATGTGGTGGAAGCTATTATGGAGACTGACATTGCTGTCAGCTCGTCCTCAATCTCCCGACGTATGGAGGAAGAAGAGGAGGAACCCTTCTCCAGCGTTGTTCCCAGTCCCTTGGGAGGTAGTGCTGATGACATTGAAACAAAAGAGATTGATTCTATGCTGCAGCATAGGTAAGGACTCCTCGCTGCCTTGCTTCGGAATTTGCACTTGCGATCTTTGCTTTAGTAGTTGAATGGTTGAATGGTTGGGTAGATTTACTTAAGCATTCATCATGTAATTATTTCTGTCTTAAAGTACTAAATTTTTGATCTAGTTAAACTGTCAAGATTTTACCGTTTGTTTACATCGCTTGTTATTTTGGCGAATTGCAAACTAACCTGATCAGCGGCTAGTAGTACATTGTCTTCTCATTTATAAAGTACCCAGCACAATTCTGTGTAACAGTACCGAATCATAAACCTAGGTGAGTGTGATAAAGTGTTCTCACTTCCAGGGAGTTAAATCAAGCTAGTACCGTTGTGAGTGGCACGTTGCAGTAAATAGGTTTTTTGAAGGTGAGTCAGGACAGGCAGATCGTTCACAAGTATTTTGAAGGCACTTTTGTTTTTATCACATTAGGTTTTTTTCCCCCACTTGCCAAACATCTTTAACCCCATCATACAACCGCCATTGGTCTCGAATATCGGAACCGCACATGGATATACTAAATGCTCATGAATGCATTGGAGTTCTTAAAATATAATATCATAAATACCTCAGAATGTCTTCAAGTTTTTAAGAGACCACTTCCGTGACCACCCTTTGCATCCAAGTCATACGGAACTCACTTTGATTTTAAAGCTCCGTTTCGGAGTCGTCTGTTTTTCATTATTCACGCAAGTTTCGTCAGAAATCTTTGTCCGCGAACAGTTTAATCTATCAATACTTATTAATGACTTTCCACCTACATTCATACCTCAATAGCACTCATCGATGCTAGCTGACTGCGTTGGGTTTTTGACCCAAAATCGTTGTCGACAAGCTTTGCGTTCACAATAACCTTATCCGTCCACAAGATGCAGAAAAGCGAAGCCGCTTTTTCTGTCTTGTTTTTTAGGCTAGAAGCACCAATATTCTAGCCAGAAGAATGAACAGGATCTGGCGAATACTTATGCCAAGAAAATTTTGCAGTACACCACATGCACCCCCATCTGTGTATGTAAAATCGGATGATTTTGTCGTGTGAGTGCGTACACACTTTCACTTCCAGCCTCGAAAGGGGGCGGCGCCTTTTGTCACCAGAGTTGATGGTTCATTCATGCAAACAAGGTCGATGTGTGTTGGCTAAATTATTTTCCAAGTTCCATGTCCGTCTGTGTTCCCTTCTTGTTTGGTTGTTCATGTCCTTGGCGCACTTTGACGCTTTATGTCGTCCAAATAAATTTGCAAAATATTCCATCAATGGATCAGACTAATCTATAACCCTAGGCATTTCATCGGTTTTGCAAACCCCTTGGGAATGCTACTTACTGGAATGGACACTGTCATTCGCATGTCTACGCTCGCGGCACTCAGATCTTTCTACCCTCGCCCTTTGTCGGCACTTGCATGTTCCGTCTGGCCTTGATGCTAGGTTTACCACGATTCAGAGATTAGTGTTATTGTCACCTACGTATCGTAACCCGCCAGGGTTCAGTCAAGAAGGTCTTACTCCCTCTTGTCCTGTCAAATAGAAGCCATAAAACTAAAGTAGCTTGAAGAAAAATAAAAGGGAACGACGATGGGTAGGTACGAATTCTGTATGGGCTGCTCAGTAACCTGTCTGTCTTTGATAACTCCAGTGGTCTGTTTTGCCTAGTTTATTGGTTATTCCTGTGAAGAACGCAAGACCGAGTAGTGTTCTTGTTGTCGAATTTGTCAATGTTGCAGTTAGAGCGTAATAACGGACATTCCACATTGAATTTCAAATTTGTTCGACTGCTTTAATATTTTGGAGTGATTTACCCCTTATCTTTATGGAAAAGTGACCGAACTGATGGAGTTACTATTGTATTGGAATCCACGAATGTAAAGTGAAACTGTAAAGGGTGTGGTGTTGATTGGTAAATTGCTGGTGATATTCAAGTCACCTGTTCGATTCCATGAATGGATTCAAATCCTTTTTTTTCACTGGTGCTGTTATTGGTTCGGAGTTCCAAAAAAGAAATAACGTGGTTTAGAATATCATCTCGAGCTCAGTTTCTGACATTCTAAATCATTGAATCGAAAAATGTTACTTCTGTAGGGCCTTAGGTTGTCGACGAGGCCTTTTGGACTACGTCCTTATTTTACGCTCCATTCCTGACTTTGCTATATACTGTTTGGCGAACGGGTGCTGTTGTCACATTTTGTGGTTGCAATGGACAATTCGATACGTCTGGGTTATCTTATCCACTTTTATTGTAGACTCTGGAAGTCTAAACCACCAGGGCTATACATTGTCTGCCTCTAGGCGTTACTTGCAGAAAAAACTTTTATGCCGGTTTATTTAACAATCCAACAGTCTTGTCCTTTTTGTTAGTATCAACACTGGATCTCTGTTTATAGGTCGCTGCTGATTACCAAGTCCTACTACCAATTTGCTCCGACCTGGGTTGGTTGTTTAACTACCGGAGTGGTTGTTAACTAACTATGTTTGCTGAAGAGACTCCTATTTTTTGGCACCGTTTGTTTGGTCTTAATGTTGAAAATGGGCTGCCTTTCTCTACGGAACAATGACAATTGCAACATCGTGATATCGTTGCATTTTTACATCAACTCCTCATATTACCCTAAGGTAGTTGGTTCCAACAGTCTCTTCTCATGTCTTTTGCTGGTCCGTGATCAGTAGGCGTAGAAAGATCTTGCATATTTTTCTACTACTACGCTTAGGTTTATGTGGTTTGCCCTTTCTCCTCACGAAAACATCCAGTCTTTGCGAAAAAACTTGAAAGCTAATTACATTCCATTCTGAATCATTCTTACTCCACTCTCATGACGCGTCAAGATAACAATGCAGCAATATGTTAAGTTTTTGAAATGCGCAGTGGATAAGGATTTTAAGAACCAGGTGTAAGGATTAAAATGTTATTCATTTTTATTTTCGAATGTCTTATAAACCAAGGGATCCTGGAAGCAGCTTTATAATGGACTTAAAGAAGGGTTGAGAGTCCATTAATATATGTGAGCAGATATCCATCCTTTAGTGAAGCCCTAGGCGATTGGATTAGTTTGGTCAGCAAAAAATACATTTGAAACAAATATTCTGCTATATAGCCCTCTCTTTTGAGATCATTATCGGCGCTGTCTGTGGACGCTCCCCTATTTAAGTAATCTTATGGCGACCAGATATATTATAGCTGCGTACGTTAAGAATGGTTTTCACCAAGGCTAGAAGACCATCGATATTTACGACGGTGGTGCGTTGTTTCGATAGCCATGGATACGCCCTTGGTGTCATCCTAGGAATTCTTTTATCGTACATTGCTGAAGGCTTGACTGCGGTTGCATTCCGTGTTTCAACTTTTTTTTCTCGGGAACATTTATCAAAAGTAAAATGATTTGATAAAGTGCGCAATATGAAGTAGCTTCGCCGACTTACGTCTTGCATTCATTACCCATTCTCAGTTTGCATTTCAACAATACGTATAAAGGTGCAGTATGCATAAGTCATCATTTTGATGTTTGCACCATAAGCAGTTAAATTCTATTCAGCAAGGTTTCGCGTCATCACAAGTCGTTACTGCAGGACCTAAGGTTGGAGTAGTTGATGGGATTCAAATAGCTCTTTTGGCTTGAAGTTGCTTTGGTCCAGCCAACCGCCCTATTCTCTTAACATTCATTCATTAAAAGTTAGGAGTATTATTCTGGTGTAGTATCGCTGACAGCGTATTTGGCAAGAACAGAACCTATGCACTTAATTTAACGGTTTACATTTCTCGTTCTACACAGGGATGACGTATCAGTAACATGCTCTCAGTCCTCGGTGAAGGGGCACAACGGAGCTAGGCTAGCGACAGCTCTCCTTATAGTCTACGTCATCGGCAAGGTGTTTTCGGACAACGGTGATGTGGGAATATCCTTCATTGCTCCTCCATACGGTTCCCAAATTGGCTTCTCAGCTCACACGGTAGGTCACATTATAGCATTTGGGCCGTTTACCTACTTTCGCTTATCCCCATTGATTGAAATTGGTTATATTCATAGAACAAAAGCAATTATCTGTACATTTAGTGAATTGTCCAGTTTTACGCTGATAACGTTTGGGAAGACTTGAGAACTATAGCTAATGTTAGTCAGCTCTGTCATTTCAAGAGCAAAGACCTTTTACAAATAGGCAAATCTGTGGTAACAAAGCAGATGAAAAAGTTTTAGTGTAGATACAGCACATATTTCGTAAAGCGTATTCTTCACCGCTGCGGCTTTAACCGTATTTATAGTACACAATTTTCCCATATTTACTGTACAATTTAAGTAGCCTTTCTGTCCCACAGTATTTTTACCATGGCCGGGAGTTTTGACCCTTTCCATTAATAGACTGCTAAATCTCAAATGGATTGCTCAATTTCTCTGATTGTATATTCTGCAGATAGGTTAATTTTTCGAGAGCTTTATATTTTATGTAACTACGTTGGTTTTTTTTAATAAAGCATGCATCTTTCCGCTATTGTTTAAGCTGATTAATTAATCAAACTATTCGAAAGTAGTTGGTATTAAGAATAGGCATGCAAGAGTGTACGTTGTTACCAAGTTCTTCCAATTTCTCCTAAATACGAAGTCTTGGTGAGAGGCAAGAATTTGTCAGAGGACTAGTCAATAGCTGACGCGTGATTTTCATCCAAAATAGTTTAACAATTGCAAGTAAGATGCACTTTTGTTTGCAAATCCAAGTTTAATTTCCAAGCGAAAGTTAGTCATTTGCTTCACGGGCTAGGATGATTCAAACAAGTAAGAAAAGGACCTTCAGTTGAACCTGATTATTACCAAAGGCGATACGTTATCTTTTTATTTATTGGCCCATTGGCTAACATTACAGCCCTTGTCCTAACTATTTAGATATCGGTTTACCTAGCCGTTGCATTGGTAAACTTTACATCAATGGGAGAGGTTTCGAGCTGATAGAATGAAAACATTCTTCTGAGATGGCTTAAACTTAATCTCCCTGTCAAAGTAACCATCACGTAGCTTCCCATCGAAATTTTTAATATAATTTCCTGAATGGAAATTTGCACAGTTTGCTCTGTCTCAGTGTTACCGAGTCAAAGCAGTCGCAAGAAAAGGAAAGGTGTATTTTGTCGTGAATTAATGCAAGTCCACTCAATCTTGGATTTACAGATAGGTGAAAGACAATTTGGGGAGATCGGCCGTTTCCAAAAGCGTATTTTGTCAGCAATAGGCATTAGGTGAACCGAAAATTTTGGGAGATTTCAAATATGGTCCACTAGAATGATTGGTTATTTTTTGCCAATTGTAGACATCTATGCGATTGAGCATAGACTGCGCATAAGTATAGGTAAGATCAAAAATGGTTTCTTTAAATGAGTTGATCTTCTTGTTCATAAGTGCTCTTCATTCTTGATGGTAACGAAAAATTACTAGACCCTAGTGTGAACATCGTTCGGGATTAGCGTATGTACAACAACTTTCAGCAACGTGTAATTAAATGACGAAGCCTTTAACTGACTAGCGAAAAGCACTAGGCAAATGGATTCCACCCATGGCTGATCAAATTTAAAGACATCTATTTATTCTCCATCCCTCTCGTAATATGAAAACGTACTGTACTGACGTACGTACGTACGTACGTACTGACTCACTTGCCACGAGAAGTGGCTATTGTGTTCCAAGGCTGTTAAGCAAAGAACGTGTAATCAGTCAGCTATTTGTAAACAATTCAACTTGTCTTTTTTTCTTGCTGTAGACGAACTTGGCGATAGCAGTGGCGGGCGTAGTGGATCTCTTTTCGAGACTCTTCTTCGGCTGGCTTACCGATAAACCGATGTGCAAGGGTCGTAGGGGCACTTTTCTTGCAGCAACCTGGATCGTTGAGTCTGCAGTCGCCATGGCTTTTGGACAGATTACCGGTATTGGATGGATCCCCAAAACTCTTTCTTCCTTATCAAAGCAAAGGGTAAGGGAGACTTCTCCCTCTGGAAGGTGTTTTCTATAGATGCTTCTTTGAAGTACTGCCATTCTACAGCATGTCTCTGCCCACTTTGGTAAAGCCGTGGTTTTGTGATGGAGATAGTGCCATTATGGCCTCCTAGATGCACGCATTAATGTAGCTTTCTCATAGACGCGGAGGAGGGATAATAGGCTAGTAGTATGGCAATTACAAAGTCGCTATAATGCTGATCTTGAAGAACTTTATGAAACCAGCAAACATTTGAAACGTATAAAAGTAAAAATAATCAGTGTGTTTTGTGCCTATCACCTGCCTAGATGCAACGGCTGGAAAAGGTAGACACATGGTACATTTAAAGTAGCCGTTTAGCTGCATTAAGGATAATTTTGCTTCAAAAGGCCCTGTAGCATATCGCATTTTGCACGCATCGCAAAGATGACAATGACATTTGTTCCAAGCAGAGGAAGAATAACTGCGAATGAATCAGCTCGTGTTTTTCAACTGACACTGAGACCAGCCGCAAAGACTTAATCGAGGCTCACTGAAATGGATAGAAATCTCTTATTTGCGTTAAAAAGAAGAATATTTTGATAGAGGTTCTACTGAATGGTAAAATAAGTCTGTGCCTCTTATTTTTTGCTTACTTATACCAAAACATTGATTTATTTCTAAACGGGTTACTCAAAAAACTTCATATAGTTTTCACAACAAAAATCAACTAAATACCAAAGAGCTTTTTGAATATTGCAATCACTCCTTCATTCCCAACAAGACATGGAACAACCGCGAATCTTATCTTTACCAATGGCTCGAATAGTTGCCATCGTTTCGATCGATCACATACCCTACTCCTATCTGCTTGTTCTACTTCTCACCCGATTGTGGTTCTCCAATCGCTTTGAGAAGTACCCTCAGAGGAACAGAGGGAATGAGGCAGAATGAGACAGTGTCTACCGTCCCATCCCAAGGTACAAGTCTTGACACGGGCAAGTGTGTCATACGGTAGTATGCGGTATGAGGTCTTGCGTCGTCTTTCAGGAACGCAATTTCCCTTCACCTAGTCGAACAGTTTCGATTATCTATGGGAGGGACATTTGTCTTGCACCTTCTAGTTGCATCCTACCAAGTAGACAGATCTAGGCCACACTTGTTGCTCATCCTTCAGAAGTCTGGAATATTGTCGTAGGGAGGTGAAGTAGTGCGCGTCCCAGAATTGTGGGGAGGATAGTGAGTAAAAGAAGCGCTAAGTAAAAACTAACGAACTGGCCACACGCTCTTTGCCTAATGAAAGTTGGAACACAGCAGCCACTACCTGCCAAAAGTCGGTCAGCAATCCTTCATGTCCCAACGACACGCACTTTGTGGTGCCAAAGGAGTGAGGAAAGTGGAGCGACAAAACGTTCGACAGGCTTTGAAGCTTATGATCTATCACCTGCTGTTGATGCATGTGAATGGCATATTGCCGAGTGGTTTCCTTCCGAGTTGAGGTAAGCGTCAGTTAGGTGATTTGTCATTCACGTTATGCATCACTGAAAGTTATTATTTACATGTTAATGTCAAGTGACAGCTGAAAATAGCAACGCTTGACTTTTCGGTATTGTTTCTGGTCGGTACATTCTGTCACATTCTTTTTAATCTTTGTTTAAGGCATTGTGTATTTTTAAGCAAAGACATTCTATCGTCTCTAAAACTACGGGTTTATTAAACCTCATTCGTCACGAATTTGATGTCCAATCTACAAATAATGGTAAAACTGCTGCATTTAGAATGAATAAGGTCATTCTACCATAAAATGGGCTTCAGCGCAAGAATTAGGATAAAATATCCCCTCTAGCTGTTTGGTTTCATTTTTTTCTTATCACTCTTTATGTTACTGTTATTTCAGAAATAAAATAAAGAATTTCGCAAGTTGAAGTCAATTCTAATGGATTACTTCCTTTCGAGATACCAGTTTTGCAAACCTGTCAAAAATGCATGCATGGGAATGTATTCTGAATGATTGGTAAATGAGCGAATGTTGACATTCCTTTGCTTTCGTACCTCACCTTTCTTCTCCAATGCATCACTATTACGTTGGTCCCCTACATAATTGCGTGAACCTCTAATATCGATTTCTGAGAGGCTCACTAAATTGGCTACTACGCCTATGAAATTTCCTATTTTCCTTGATGAGATTTCGTTCTCAATTTTAAGCACTTACTTTTCCTCTAAACCGGATGTTTTTCAGTCTCGCCTTTTCAAAGCACCTTTCTACTGGTCCCATTTTGTGGGGACTCCATTGTTGTTCATCTCCTTTTTCATGGCTTGATGTTGGCTCTTCAATTTCATTTCACCTCCATCTGACAAAATGCGTCTCTCTCACTTGCCCTTCACAACCTACAGGTAATATGCCATTGTAAGTAGACTTTTTCAACATCTTTTTGCTTAATACGTGTTCGCTAATGACAATAATACCGCTTCGGAAGATTTTGGAACGAGCAAGTTGTCAAGTTCCGGTATCTGATGCCAAATCAAATAAGAGATACGGTTTGAAAGCCATGGGCTTTAATTGTTGGATACATTTCCTCCATTTGTGTATTTATTCAGAGATGTAAGCGCATTTCTTTGAGGGTAAATGTCACCCAAAAGTACCATTTTTGATCTACTAGGACAATTCATAAAAAAATTTTTACGATTGCTACTGTATGTTAGGTTTCATTTTGAAAGCGTAAGTCAGTTCCGTGGACGAAACATAAAGTCATCATTAAATTGCGGGGACAGATGAAACTTTATTATAAATACAAAAAAGGGTTCGGGGATCATTAGCCGGGGGAGATTGAAAATCCTACACATTCAAGTGTTCTAACGCACTTCGCGTATCAGCGCTATCGTTTTCATCTCCTTCTATTTCATAAAGGTAGGTAAATTTTGCACCGGATGAGATTTGGTAGTTGATTTCAAACTCGTTTATGTAGTACCATTAATGTACGCGGTTTTTCGATACACTACGATCCTTATCCAAGGTGGGATTAAAATTCGAATTTGGGATTCAAAGTTCGAATAAAGTTCCACTTAAATCATGAGGTATGGGCTTTTTCATTTATTCACAATGATTGAACCAAGCTGCAGCTTTCTGGTTCCACTCATCCAGCTTGCATCCGTCGTCAAAATCAATCTTCGCTTGAACTGATTGTTTACGTCATCTGAAGGTGCCACTCCATTTCCGACTTGACCCGTGTTTATGCAGACCCGTGTGGCTTGTGCAATTGGCACGGCGTCACAACCACCAAAACTTTCGAACTATAACAAATGGCAATCGCTTTAGGAGCTATCTCAGAGTTCGTTTTTTTACACTTGGCAACCGTAGTAGCATGTAGCCTTTGAGTCTTTCCCAATAATGTAATAAGAGGTGCCAGTCTGAAATTATTTATAAGTAGGGTTGAATCAAACGTTCCGTCGTATGGCCGTGTCCATGTTTTGAGCGCCGTTTCCAGCACTCACAGTTTTCACACTTTTGCTTTCTGTGAATTGGATGATATTAATGAATTTTCAACAGTGGAAGTGTATTCATTGTCTCATCAGTGGTGGTATATGCAACGAATCTGTTTGGAACTTCTAAATGTTTCGCCCCTTGTTAGATGAACTTCATCGGGAGTGAAAATTAGTGCTAGAGGCTGACCAGCACCTTGGAGAAAGCGCGCCTATGGTACTGATCGGTTTCCACCTGACAATAACTTAAGGGACATCGTGTCCTTTTCTACTCTGTGTAAAACACGATAATATGTGTTTCTTTAAGGGGCTCTTCACTTTCATCGGGATCTGGTCGTGCTCAGTCGCTGGTCATTGTGCAGAATTGGGACCTGGGATATCGCAGAAGTCGACAGTTTTGATAGCCCTTCTGTTGTGAGTCTATGCAAATTTCACCATTCGTAGTGGACATCTCCCTCTTGACCTGAAAATCGGTTTTTTTTTATTGTGCGTACCGGTGGCACCTATGTAACGCCCAAGTCGTCTCGAATCCGGAAGCAGGATGTCACTGTAGGGAAGGATTGGGATCACTTAGGTAGTCGGGTCGTACAAATTGAAGTCTCCGTGGATAGCTGTACATATAGAACAAATGTTCTAATTCACGCTTTAGATTACTTCCCTTCTCTATCGAATACTTTATGACAGGACGAAAGAAATATGTACTAAAGTAGAAGACGACTTTCTGTTATAGAGGCTTCTTGAGGGCTCCCCGACAAATTCGCAGACGGCAGCGTACTATGTCTGCTTTGCACTGCAAGGTGTATGCAGCGGAACCGCTATGACTCAAATGATAATCGTTCTCTCCGACTGGGTCGGCCCGGAACGCTTAGCAAAATCTCTCGCTATAATGATGGTCAATCTCGGTCTTTTGTACGTACCTGCACAGGCTGTCATCGGTGCGTTCCCGTGATTCCAGTGCTTACTTCTAACCAAGCTTAGTATAATAATATTCAGCTTTCAAATTACAGGAAACTTTTGAATTGAACTGAGACTCGCTCTACAGCTACTCATAATAAGGCTACCACTTACTATTCCTTGCTTCTAGGCCCATATTGTCAGTCGGCGCATATGTCGTGTTTGGGGCAGTCCGCTTCAGACAGTCATTCAAGATGACAGTCTACAATGGTCGTCAATACGTTCATGGAGTATACAGAATGTGTTGGTAAATAGACATTCTTGTGAGCAAAGATGAAGAGCTCTCCTTGAAACTTTTACATGCAGAAGACCTGAAGAACAATACAAAACGATAGGATAGTCCACTGAAAGGGGTCACCAGATTGAAGGTGCTCGGCTGTGTATCCGTGTTTGATAATCTTGGTCGCGGTGGTTAAGTTACCAGTCATTTCTGTAGGCATTCAGCCAATGCATAAAGCGCCTGCCTAATTTTGGGAAAATCGGGTCTATGGGACCGCTGAATGCAGCTGTTCACTGGCATATTCGATTTCGAAAGTTTGGTGCACGTTCAACGCCAAAGCGGTTTTTGGTTTTAACCAGTGCAGAGGAGTTGAAAGATCTCAAAGGGTTTATCGAAAGAGAAGGTCAGGGACTTGTGAATCACATTACTGAATGCAAGAAAAAAACCAAGTTCATTCTAGAGTTGCGTTTGTCTGCTACATTTTATCGCTTGCAGAAAGTTAGTGACGAAATTAATCAAATCTACCGAGCAAATTGTTCTGGATCTGTGTTTGATTTTATCGTTGCTTCTTTTACGACTTGCAAAAATTCACAATTAAAGTGAACAAAAAATTCATTTATTGGAATGAAAAGGCGTCTTAAAATGTTCATCACCAGCTTTGCGCATATGTGATGCAAAAACATCATCCAAATCCCGATCCATAATGCTCGATAAGTGGTCTTGATCGCTTTATATCAATTGACTGCAGTAAATCCAGTCAAAATAGATTTGATGAGAATAGGAAAGCATGGACACCATGGTGTCATGGGGTGATGCTAACAACATTTGGTCTGTGGTGGTATTGAATGTACCAATGAGAGAGGTTGAGTCTTTTTGCAAGGGTTCTTATTGTTATTCAAGCAGATTTATAAATTTAGCAGGGGAGACCTTATCAAAAATCCATCATGACCATGAGATGCATAGGTCCAGGCAAATTTATTCTTAGATGCTTATCGTAAAGGTAATCTCAAATTCCCGCATTTTGTCGGCAGTTTATCTTGTAATCATCGATAGCCTTAACGTCTTTTTATCGTTTACTTAGAATCGTTTGCTGCTCCGGAAATCATTGTGTGTTTTACTCGTTGGCAGACAGGCGCGTTTAGGTAATGGTAGAATTTTCGTTCTCTATTAGAAAATTCGTGCTAAAATGAAAGTGAAATTAATGGGTAATTTGTTACTGTTAACTAATTAACAACAGTAAACAAATAGTGATGTAAGTGTTAACGAATAGTTGGCAACTATTTTTTCAGTCGTTTGTTTTCCATCCATAGCGTTAAGTAGGAGAGTAGACTAGTCTATCATTAACGGCTGTCATATGAAGTTTAGTCATCCACTGACGATGGAGCTTTTAATTTAAATAGCTACCCCCTTCCATAAATGAATTCAACAGTATGATTTTACTCAGTCTTTTGAGTAGCAAATTCTTTTGTTTCAAATGAAGCCTTCTTAACTTTAGCCCAATATGGCATCACAGTCTACTTATTTGACTGAAGTAACTATACTTTTGATTGATTCGTCCTGGATAAAAGTACGAATGCTTAGGCTGCGCAGGTTGAAATAGTACTGTAGTTTTAGTTAACCGTGATTCCCCAGTGGAATTGCGCCTTGTATCGGCATAGGACTTATCGACCGCTAATATTCTTTCAGGATACTTGAATGACTTGACCGGTTCGTACGTTTGGTCGATGCGTTTATGCGGCCTCTGGCTTCTTATCGGTGGGCTAGTTTTTCTCTTGGAATTCCCCATTCGGCGGATGTTTAGAGCCCGCGATGAGGTATCTCATTACTACCGTCGCCAGCAGCGTGAAGAGCATAATACTGGCATGAGTCCTGTCAGATCGCCCTGGTGTCAGCACTTCAACGGCGATCAGAGTGCCACTGAAGTGCCTGCCACTTCCTTAACAATGTCCTCATCGCCTCAGCTCTCGGCGATACCATCCATAGCCAAAGCGGGACTCTCCGACTCTACCATCCCCTTTGTCTGTTCTCCGTTGGAGGAGGAGGGTGAAACTCAAAGCTAACGAGCCGCTATCTCCACTTGTTTCCCTTTTTGTTCTTGAACCTTCCAGAGACTGGACTCCCTTTTATACACTGGTGATTTACAATCAGAAAAATTTTAAGTTTCTACCTGTGATTGCCTTCCTTTCTCCTCATTACAAATCTCCTGATGATCGGGTGCTGTCCAAGATCGACTGGTGATGGTTTCGACGCCGACTGCGTTTTTGTACAATCTTATTCTTTTTCCCTCACCCATGTTTCCTTATCGTTTTTCCCTTCCTTCCATGGTAAGCATGGTTATTTTAATAGGTGATTTTTTGAATTAACAGGCTTTTCTGGTAGAGTGAGCTAAGTCTCCAGACAATGGGAGCAGTTTCGCTGTGCATCGTATCAAAGAGTGATGACTCGTTTCTTCTAACAACCCATAAGCCTCTTGTTATACTCTCTCCTCTGGTGCGGAGGAAATGTGTTGCGTTGATATTGGTCTTCATGAAAGATTAAACGGAAGTGCACCTGAACTGACGGAATTGCCAAACACTTTAAAAGGTCTGGGAAAAGGAGATGGGTAAGATAAATAAACTTGTTAGTGCACAAAAGTGTCAAAAAGGGGAGCCAAGGAAATATAGTGTCATAGGGATCTCATAATTGTTACTGCTGGGATTCTCACATCAAAACCCTTGATGGCTGCCGTGGGTGGTGTGGGCTTTCTCAAGAAGATTTGAAAACATGTTTGATATTGTAATCACGCGAAACCCTGCCTACTTCCCCTTGTAAAAGTATGTTGGGTGATGGTCTGATCACAGTATGGAGTTAAAGATTCATTGCTTTACACTGACACAAACGTTGTCACAGGTTGAGCGTTCATCTTCTGGTTTCGGTTACAGGCCCCGTCACTTTCTTCCACAAAGTGGCATAGCTTCTGGGCCATGCTTGCAGCCCATTATGAATTCTTGGAGCGCTGCATTGGTGGCGATGAAAAGCATACTGGTTCCTGGAAAACAACTATTTTGATTTCGTTTTCTGAATGCTAAATCTTAGCGTGACAGAAGAAATGAAAAGGCTGAGGATGGGAGAATCTATGAAGTATCTTAATCGAGAATCAAAAATGCCGTCTACCTTTAAAAATCACCCCAGTTCTGTGTTCTGCAGGAATGCTGTTGACACCCGAAGCGGCATTAACTGTGAACCCTCCTGGGACGTCTGTTACGGAGATATCTAGGCTGTTTCCATAGGGGTGTAAATTGCGTGAATATGTAAAGACCCATCCGGATCTGCACTAGCTGGATAGAACCCAGAGAGATGGATATGAGTGAGCAGTATCGAAGTGAAAACAACGTGGCAAGTAGGAATAGATGCGAAGCCTCATCCACACAAAGCCATTCTGAACTCTGCTTTTCCATCACTGCTCTTACGACTGGTGATGGCCATACGATGTGGTCAACACGCTCCCCTTCCTCAAATACATTTTTTAAAAAGGGAGAAACAGTAGATGCATTAGACTTGTCAAGAGGACTAATTGACATTAAAGTCAGTTATCTTTTCCGCTGCCCGCAAAATGAATGAGCGTTGATTTTGGATTCATGGGTGATGTCTTACCGCGCCGACGGAGTTGTAATAGCCGAGGTTGGAGGTTGACTAGCGAAGCGCCGGGGACGACATTTAAGAAGACCACTGAAGGCATTGCAGTTGCATTTCCGCTGGCCCTATGGTCATGCCAGTAGCTCCATTAGCCCTTCTATACGTCGGTAACATTCTGCCCTGGTATTACATCTTTCGTCTTCAGGGAAGTCTTAGGGTTCTGCAGCTATTTCAGTATTAGACAATCAGCTCTTTTGCTCTGGTCAAAGGCAAGAAACCGCTTTGACACGGAACGCACATCAGCATTTTGATATTGAGCTTGATTGCGAACAGGTGGGTTCACATCTTCTTCCCTTGTCCAATTTCCAAGCAGGTTAGACTTAGGCGGTGATCAGGTGTTTTCGGTTAGGTAGGTGTTCCATGCTCTGGTTCCATGCTTACAGAAAGTACCATGGTGATGTGACCTAGCGATTGAACAGCCGCAATTAAGCTCATCAGTTACGGATGGATCTTTGAATCATTGGCATCAATCGATCAACTCTCACTGCTGATAGATGGACCACCTTGTCCTCAAAAGCCTTCTCCATATACAAGACTTCAGAGGAGTTCTTCGTCTTTCCCCATGAGAAACTCTGCTTACCGCCACAGTGTATGCTCCATGAAAGCATTGACTGCCATCGTTGTCTGTCTGGAGCGGACTGTCCAATACACGGCATATCCGCCGGCTGGCTGCATGGGCCTAATCCTATGAAATAGGGCACATTAGACACTTATCATTGGACGAAGCATCGACAAGTTGACATCCTTGTTATGCGCAGCTGTGAAGTGAGAGCCTCATTCTGATGAGAGTGTCCTTTTCATAAGCAAATCTTAGTGCATCGTTTCTGAATAGAAGAAGCGTACTTTTACCGTATTAGTACAGATCGAACTATTGAAAACCGATTTTGAACATAATGGTATTGATTTCACGTGGATTACCGTTGATGTTTATTTGAAGTGGATTACTTTTTTCAAAAACTCAGTTATAAATAAAGGTTCAAATGTCTATTTACTTTCACAGCATAGCCTCAACATAAGACGTTTTAATAAACCTATTGTTACGCGTTTTTGTCTTGAAATTTCAACTTTAAAATGCTTCCTTAAGTTCCTATTCATACAAAAAAAATTCCATTTCCTCCCAGTTCCCCATAAATTTTACTAAAACTGAGTAGCCACATGTCGATTGTTGCCTATTTTCTTTTTACTCATTGGAGGAGATAAGCCATAAGCAGTTTGCTGTGGTAGCATTCACTAAATTTGGAAGGGCAAAGATAATACATTTTCGCTTTTAAAGAGCTTAGTGAAACTGCTTTAATCTCCATCAGACCATCACCATTTTGCCGTCTCACCAAGTGAATTCCCTAACTTTCAACTGGGACCATATCATGGTAGAAATTATTTACATGTCTGGGACGTTACGACGCACACTTGTCTTGAAGATAGGTCAGTAGGAACACACGAGGAGTTGCTCCATTTAGAAAGAAACTAGACATCAGCAATTTGTAATTTTAAGTTGATTTTTTTCGTTTCCTTGTGCGGTTCGATTTCATTGGCCCTACATAAAATAAGGCATTAGGAAGGCCATTAAAAGTGTTGCAGTATTTGCTAATTTTTGGTCAGTAGTAAGGCAATTGGTGTCAAGCTCTTACCAACCATGGCGTAAAAATGTCCAAACCCCAGTAAATTTCTGATGAACTACACAAAATGTTATTAGGTTCTGGTTGCAATCGCAACTAAAGAATTGCTTAGCTGATCGGAAGGAACAATTGTTATCCTTTGAAGCAGTGGTAGGTAAAGCATATATGAACGAATTTGATGCTAAATTAGCAGTTTACATCAACTGAATGAAAAAAGGCGTTGGGACGCATGATTGGAGGTTGACCGGTAGCACAAGTGCGCATGCGCGGCAGCCGCAGCCAACGCACAAGACGTTTAATGGAGGTCACGAACAGTCGCACGGATAAGCGAAGATCTGCTCTATGCATAGTAGTTTCCCATCATGGTGGTGCTTCATGAGGATACAATGCTCGACGATGCAGCGTTCTTTTGTGGATCAATCAAAACTATAACTACTCCTCTAGCAGCATGTGAAGCTGATGGGCAGGTCAGCTCTCATCTACTACGTCAGCCGTCCCAGCTGCACTGTCAGCCTATAACATCGTCAACAGCGTAGTGAAATTTCACCATGGCCCAGGGGACACCATAACGTTTGACCCGGGTTTCAGGTGGTTTAAAGGCATTTTTGGAGTCAATCTCCGTCCTTAAAACGATGGGTAAGAGGTGCGACTTCCACCCCATAATTTTGAGCCAGCAGAGCTCAATCAGGTTTACGATGTGATCTTGAAGCAGAACCCACGAGATCGCGCAGGATCTATGGGATCGGTCATTGCTCTTCTGCAGATGGCATGATTTCTTAAAATTAGTCAAGAATGAGAGGAACAATTTCTTGGCATGTGTTGAAGCCGCAAATTTCAAGTGAAAACGTTTAGGGCTAAAGTTTATAAATTGCAATGAGGTCAAGTCACTCAAATTCATCTGCAACCCCTAGTCACCCGATTTCGTAGACACTCGAGTAAAATCACCATTGAGTACCAAAGTTTGTTTAGTCTATAACACAATACCCTAGTCAAGTCTGAGTATCAAGGTAGTTTTGAAGAATATGAGATACATAAATCCAACCGACTTAAAATACCGCTTACTTTCTGAAGCTAAGACTAAAAGACCTTTTCTATCCCCTGTTGGTATTGTTGAGTTTACCACTGATGTCTTCATTATAAAAAGATTAGTTATAAAAATGGGTGTTTACAGCCCCATCCATCCATTCACAAGCTCAGCTCCATCAATACAAGTAAACCCAGCCATCCACGCAGCCATCCCCTTTACCATGCTAATAGACCTGGTGTCAGACATCACTAGCTTTTCAGGGGAGCTTTGGCACCGAATAGATACTCACCGATACATCACAGAGATGTGATCACTGCAGCTCATAGATTGGTCACTTGGAGCTCTTTAAACAGATGTACTGCTGTGTAAGCCTCCGCAGTACATAATCCGTTGGAATACCCTGCCTCATTATGTCAAAGCTTAACCTAATTGGTCTCGGCTAAGCCAAGACACGATACTAACTTAAGCTGCCTACAGGTTTAATCCTTTGATGCATACATGAACAGTCGATAACAATTTTTGAAGAGGTTCCCTCAGCTTGCCACAGCTACATTTGGCACCCAAGTACTTTCAGCGACTGCTGTGGAGGTTCAAAAGCGGTAATGCGCTTTGTTAGGAAGGAGTAGTCAGTTCGATCTCTCGCCATGAAAGTCAACTAATAATTCGCTATAGCGAACCATTGCGTTCGAGTAAAGACTGTTTGACATTTCGTAATGGTATTTTTGCTCAATTCACTGTCTGATGACATTTCGCTAATTTCATACCGGGCATCCTAATTGCTGGTCATAGGAAGTTTAAAGCCTGAAATTCTTCAGTACTGATTAAAGTTGTTGCAGACTATGTTAGAAGCTTCTAGAAACGCTGACAAGCAGAAAGAGCTCTCTGCAAACGTCTAGGAGCAACCGTAGTCCAACTTTACATAGAATTTGACGACCCAGTTAATGAAGTAACTTATCTTTTAGTAACTACCACTTTGAAGCATCTCATACAAGCAATATAGAAGTATGAAAGTTATGGCCACAAAGACCACTTCGTTAGAGTTTCGTGGAGCACTGCCAACAAACTTGGTTATACTTATTTGCATTGCACCAGCCTCAATGGCAGCGGCATGGGGAGTGATTCATTAGTATTTTCAGGAGAAATCTATCAAGGTTACCAGAGGGGAGTGAGCAAATTCGTCCAAAATCACCAACCACAAGCAGAACCATTGGTAATGTGAAAATGCATAGACTTTGATTAGTCTATTGTTTCGCACGCTTGCAGACCGAGCAGTAGCACAAGTGCACGTGAACGTGATCGGTGGCCGAGGACGGTAGCACGTATGAGGAGCAATAGGATTGATCCTGATCTAAGGCCAGCTATTATTCAACTAAGTAATCTATGCTCAAATTTTTTTGTCATTATCGACCCCCAAATAGAATGCGCTTTTCTCCAGCATCATAGGTTTTTTTACGGGTCTAAAACGTCATATTTACTACTTACCAGTAATTTTGCTACGAAATCACTAGAATACTTAGTAAAACGGAAGCTTTAAGCTGCTAGAGGCTTTGATGGCACTTATCCCCTAAAATATGTACTTATTGCCTCGATTTAGAGCGTTAGATTGTCATTGTCCTCAAGCGGACTATTAGTCAATTTCGACCTGAAATGAGGGCCTAAAGAGACGAAGGGAAATAGCGGAACGAGGCACTTTAAAACTGCACTTTCTCCCGATAGGTGTATATAAAGGGCAAGAATATGCCGGTAAGGAGATAAGCAGACCTTGAGCTCCATCTTCTACCACGAATTCATTGCGCGTATAGGAATGGATCAAACAACATTTGAAACTAGTAAGCTTACGACTTTTGAAAGAAAATTGCTATTCATTCATTCCCCGAAAATTTTCTTGCTTTTTCAGACTCCGGAATGGGGAGCGCCTTTTATAACCATAACTATCACGAAATGCCAGAGCGAGATTACTCGGCTGAAATGCCACGCAAGAACCAAGGAAGACATGGTAAATATCCCTTGTCCCTAAAGTAGCATAAAACTAGTATGCTCCAGCATACACAATTCATTATCGTAGAAAAGATCTAGCCACTGTATGCCATGGTCGAATTGGATTACTAGACTAACAAACTTCAAAGAAGAGGAGAAAATTCTTTTTTAAAAAGTAACAAGACTCATTCGGCACCTTTAAACCAATATTCATGATAAATGAGAGTGGGTTAAGAACGAACAGAGTAGCACAGAACGAGCGAAAAATTATCTAGCTGCCCAGAGCAGGTTAAAAATTGTATTGAATACACTGCCTTTTCAAAATTCTTACAGGTTCCTATTCTAATCCTGCCTCTCCTGGCTATCGCGAAATGCCACCAAGGGATTACAATTACAACTTTCAGCAAGGAAGTGCGATTAGAAGTAGTAAGTAGCCATAATCCCCTAATAACCGGAAGGTGAGGTAATTTTAAATGCTCTCAATACGGGACCAGATTCAAACATTCGCCATTTCACCGACCTTCTTCCCTTTTTTATGGCTGTGAATTGCTCACTCAAACCTTTTCATAATAATAATAGGTCAAGTGCCGTAGTATAGCAACGTAAATAGGGACAGGTCAAACGCTAAATGATCGGAGAGGATAATGATTATAGAGGGTTTGAAAGTAAAGGAAAAGTTCCTCTTATTCATGTAGACAATGGACCTAGGGACGGCCGTCCAAACGTAACCTATCCTCCGTTACCGAAAAAGGATTACCCGAATGAAATATCTCCAGGAAAATGTGATAAATATGGTAATTCTTTCTAACCTACGTTATTAAAATAACTCGTGGAAGTGCAGCAGTAATAGTTAACATTAACTTGGGCCGTTCTACCCAAATAACTTTTAAAGATAATTATTAGAAACATAATAGGATCTTTGAAATGATTTTAATTGCTATGAAACTAATGTAACACGGGTGAAAGCAACTTTTTATGTGATTCCAGTTCCAACTAACGGATCGATTGACGGTGACAAGCTAAATCAACTCATTGAGCTCATCAACCAAATGCCAAGTATGTTCCTTTAATCCTTTCGTTTTGACCCCTGCTTCAGAGACCAGACTCATTGTGATCGTTGCTCTTCTGCAGAATTCAACAATTTGCCTCAAAATGGTGAAGCCCAATCTGCAATTCACCCGCACACAGCCATGGAAAATGATGGTCATGGTGGAAACTATTTAGTACCGCAACTAACTTTCGGCCCGCCGAATTCGGACACCGGTACGTCTTTTGTTTATACTGAACGAAAATTTTGAATATCGATCAGAGCAAAAGCGTATTTGTTTCATCGGTCTGATTTAAAAACCAGACAGCTTTAAGAAGGTAGAGCAAATAAGTAACTGAATAATGTATTTCATTTCAAATGCTAGTCCTGGTTCCCAATCAACGAAAGAAAAAATTTACCTGGCCAAAGCTTCGCAAGAACGCTTGCCAACGTAAGTATTGCTTTTCCAGAGCATACTTTGGTATCCAAAGGTAATGAAAACACTATCACATCCCCTTTTTAGAGGCTGCTTGTCATTCAAACGTCCAGTTAAATGGTCAGTTGAATTTGGTTGAGTTGAGTGATGCAAATACGGCTGCTGCGTTGATACATGATGGGATTTCTTCATTTTTTTGCACAAGCAGTTTGCAGCACCAGGGGCTTCGGAATGGACATGGCGCCACGATGCAGTTGCAGCACTTACTGTGATATGGATTACTACGGTGGTGGTGAGTTGTGAAAATTGTAGACTTAAAATGCTCCCAACCGACCAAGAAATGCAGTGGTAGTGCAAGTGTTCACTTATTCCATCTGCTTCACAACAAGGCTGCTCAAAAGTAGCATTACATTTGTGCAATTAAGATCGGATGATAGAAATGAGAAAAATCGCAAGTCCAAATTATTTAGCACTCAGTAGCACAACTCCTAGCCCAGCAAAGACTGCAATAAACTTAAAAATGCGGAAACAACTAAGCTTTTCTGTCTTTGAAATTGCTTTAGATCCTGACAAGCAACGTGAGTTAAAGTTGTTGGAAGAGGGTTCCATTTTCAAAATTCTGTAATCATAGATACTCTAACAATTGATATTCATACCGATAGGCGGAGAATGCTGTCTGAGGAAAATCTGCAAATCACAGAACCAAATGGGTAACTTCAGTACTGAAAGCATAACCTTAAAAGTGGTGAGATTTGTGTTGGCATAACAAAACTACTATTCCCGCTTCAGTCCCAAAAATTGTGATGGTGCCTTATGGATGTAAGTGATAGGATTAAAGAACACTGCTGAGTTTGTGGTACTTTGACTTGCACCGAGCTTGCACCTCATTGCACTGCCAAAGAAGGCTGTTCATGCCGTTTCTGTGCACTGGGTTAAGTCCACCTGTAAAACTTAAGCAAAGCATAATTTATTTGGCTACTCTGATGCACGGTCTCAGTAATAATGTGAAATAATCTTGTATTGTGGTTTTTTGCAAATTATAAACATCAAAATTGCACTTGTGAAGCCAGGAAAACGCCTCAGAATATGGGTATTCTAAATTGAAACGAAGGTATGCCATTAATTTTTCGATGAAGGAAAACCCAAGAGAATATGACTTACACTAGACCTTATTAATAATCACCAGCGATGCTGTCAATAAGTGTTTTCTTTTTTTTTCAGCGTCGTCAGCAAATATGAATGCAGACCGCGAAAGCGCCACACCTAGTATTGTAAGAAGAAATGCCGTTGCCACTCCTGTCAGTGTTGGCGTTGATGCCAATATCAATAACAACAACAAAGTCGATAAAGGAATGAACGTCGACAACCAAAATTTCAACACCAACGGCAACGGCAGCAATAGCAACGCCAATACCAACAACAACAACAACACCAACGCCACCAATGGTGGTACCTGTGTCTTAACTGGAGATGTAGCTAGTACAGTTGTGGGCCTTAACAGCATCGCAGCTATCAACGGCCTCTGTGCAAGCGTCAATGCACTCAATGGAGCTCTTGGTGGGCTCAGCGGCTGCATTGGCAGTAAGAACTTTGGTGCCGGTGTCGGAGGCATAAATGGATGCGTTGGTGCCATGAACGGTGGATTCGGTGGAGGTATGGAAGACACGATCAACAGTTTCAGTGGAGGTGCCAGTACTGGCAGAATGATTGGAAGAGGCGGGGGATACACAGGATATATCGGTGGAGGCGACGCTTTTGGAGGAATGGGTGTTAGGAGTAGCCGTGTCTATGGAGGAAGTTCTGGCAATCTCAATGCAGCTTTCTCTGGTACATATTGCCATCTTAGATTAACACTTAAAAGTACATTGCTCTCATTTTAAATGACTTAACAGGTCGAAGCGCTCTCGAGCCAATCCTACCAGGTGGGAGCGATTATCTATTTTGACTGACAAACACAACCGAAGTTATTTTTTTAACTTATCTGCTTCCAAATTCGTATATCTTAAACCTCAATCTAATAGTTATCAGGAGATTGAGCAGTCATTTTTAGTTAACGTACTGCGCCGTCTCTCCGCAGCTTCATACCCACGTTATGGAACTAGCAACGCTGGCTCGGCATACGACATACGATATATCGAACGTAAGTATATTTTCCAAATAATTTTCCCGTCTATTTACAAACACACTCGAGGTGACAATGCAATGATATTATCACAAGTAATTGCAATTTTCGATAACACCGTTGCCTGTTCTACAATAGCCCAGTAGATTTGAAAATGTTTTGTTTGTCTTGCCTGTAGCGGACATGGATGAGTACAGGCAAAGAGTGAGGGAGGCCGAAGAAGATGCGGAAAGACGGCGACAAGAGCTCATTGCCAAGCGTGACGCTGAAGTGGCTCAAAAACGCCAACAGGCAGAATACGAAGTGGCGCAAGAAACGGCTCGTCGAAAGGCCAAAGCTGAGCAAATGCGGAAAGAGGAGATTAAAAAAAAGATTGCTGGTAAGTAGGGAACACTTTCTGGTAACAAACAAAGCTGCTGTTTACTTAATGTAGCAACTCAGTGCAGCATTTTTGCCTCGTTTGGATGCATGGTGAATGCAGTAACATGGCTGTGGTATACAAATTCATTGAGTGTTTCTTTTTAGAGGCTGAATGCACTCGAAAACGAAAGGAGCAAGAGTTGATGCAACTTTTCTGTGAGTCCCTTTCATTGGAAAATTTACACATTCTATACATTTCATGCGCCATTCGGATGTACTTTTCCATTACTTTAGGCCAAAAGCTAAAAGTTCTGAGAGATTTGGAGGCCAGAAGACGCGCCCAATATGAGAAAGGTAAAGCACTATCCATTAATGCTGTGTAAAAACGACCAAATCAAACTAAAATTCCGTTTTCATTACAGCTCTCATGGAAGCGAATCAGAGAGGTGCCCCGATTCGACAACAAATAGGTGAGCTCCCTCATTATCTACGAGGACAATCTTTTGTTGGAAGTAAATGGGAAACGCAGGAGTGTCTGATGTCTTTTAGCACTGACTCAACGCTGCATACAGGAGATGGAAGCTTACAAAGCTCAAATTCAAGCGCAGGGTAAGATGATTAACAAGTCTTTTTTATTAATGATTGTGTGGAGATAATTCGACATTTAACACTTCTCATCTCTTTAGAATGTGAAAGGAAATCCCAGTTGGCAATGCTGAGTAAGTGCACAAGGCATTAAAACGTCTCGCTCAGTTGTTATTTACCCTTGAAATGGGAACTAAATTGCTTTCCACTTTAGGTCGACAACTTGAGTCAATTTGTGTACCAGCATACCATGCGGACACGGGATCGGAGAAGAATTTGCTTGCAGAATTCTGCCAAAAACTTTCGGTGATTAAGTGTGAAGAAAATGAGAAAATCATAGCTGCAGGTAATGGGAACTACCAATGCACTTAATTGAAAACAACACATGCCTCTATCTGTCTCCATAATAATGTGTTTCAAATCTCTCGTAGAGAACACGCCAATGCCGGCGTATGAGATACGTAAGTCACCTTATTCACATCAACTTATTGTCAAATAGACCTTATAAATTAGCTTAAATTAGCTTCTTTACTATTTTAGCGCAAATGCCTGAGATACAGATTCGTAAGTAATTTCAGATCTTCAGATTACAACAAACAATTTACCTTATAAGTCATTAACTTATTTCTGCACTTCGTTATTTTAGCCGAAATTCCAGATATCCAACCAGGTAAATACAATTGATCCATATGAAAGATACATACATACATACATACATACATACATACATACATACATACATACATACATACATACATACATACATACATACATACATACACACACACACACACACACACATGCATACATACATACATACCTACATATATAAACATATATGTATGGATTAAATCGCACTTTGTTGCCTTCTTCCAGAACCTGTTCCCACGCCACAACGCAGGGAATATCGAGTCCGTAAGTTGAGGTTGTTGGAATTTATAGGTACAAATTTGCTATTTTTGTCCATAATCAATGAGAACTTACAGAATTCCTTATATATTTTATTGTTGATAGAACTAACCAAACGCTACTTTTGCTTCAGGTCGTTCAAGTTATCAACCGAGTAAGCTAGCGTTTCACACCAAATGCTTAATCTCACTTCTCCTTGACTGAAGGCTGAGTGTAGAAAGAATACTGGCTACTTTTTGTCTTAAACATTTTAAGCGTCGATGATTGATCTGCCGTCAATACCGCAACCAATTTGTTGTCCCCCGCCTCAGCCAATCTGCTGTCCACCACAGCCAACATACTGCTGTCCGATGCCTACGGGTAAATTGTATACAGAGAGTTAGATTGCAAGAAAGAGTTAATGTGTACACATATCGATAAAAAATTCCACGCATAGGTACTACACCTTTCATTGTGGTTTGTTTCTGATATTTTAGCCACTTTTGGCATCATGCCAATCTCACCAGGCAAGTTTCCACCTTGGTAATTTGTACTCGTTCAAGCATGAAGGAGATTTGACTTTTCTCTGCTCTTTCTTTTACAGTTGCCTGCTATCAACCACCGCCACAACCAATTTCTTATTACTGTCCACCGCCTCCATGCTGTGCGACCTATTCACAACCGGTAACACCGGAGCCCAAGAGTAGTCCCTGCGGTTGTAGGTCCAACAAATACTAAGCTGTAACAGATTAACCGAATATTAATGTAATGTCTCACACTTTATCCTTACAGCTTCGAGCTGCTGTACGCAGAAAGCAAGCACAAGTAAGCAAAGAAAAGGTTGATAAATCGCGTTTATTTTCCCCTTTTGTTCATGTTCTGGTCAATTTCCTACCCTCTGTAGGGAAAGCCGCCCCTTCATCTTGCTGTACGAAAAGTAAGAGTGACGATTTCCTTAGCCATACACATTAGCATTTGTAAGTAATACGTTTTTTTAAATGATTTTCGTTTTTTTCATAGCGACGCGCACTCCATCATGCTGTCAGAAGACTAGAACCGCTCCAGTCCGTAAGTGCTCACTTGTCACCGACATTTCATCCTAAGTCATGCCGCAAAGACGTAAGTATTAATGCGGATGTCTTGTTCAGGCTCAAAATCGTCATGCTGTTTGGCAAGGAAACCCAAAGAAGTTTGTTCTGAAGATGAGCTTTATGAATTGCAGCCTTCAGGTGAGGCCTTAACCAAATAGAAATTATGACAAATGAAGAGACAATGAGCTTCCTTACCTTGGCGTGTAGATCAAAGTCTAAACTTTTATATAAGCGGTGGTAGACCTAATAAATACTAAGAAGGCATTGAAGTAATTGACTCGTAATCGCCACTTTTATTCCAGAGCCGTGCCGCCGCAGCGGTTCGTCGTGTTGTCCCAGTTCAAGATGTTGTTGCAGTAAGTTTTCTCTTAAAGAGAATTTTAACAACTAATAAATTTAAGACCTATGTGTTGATACTTAAAAGCGAACTTGCTGATAACTTGATTGTCCATTAGTTAAACAATAGTTTGTTACGGATATTTGTGAATGCATCTAGGGGGCTGTGCACGACCATGCAATGCCAGAAGGATGACACGCTCGTGTGAGTATCGAGAAGTTGATTTCGTTGCCCTATCTATCAGTAACATAAAATAACACACATTTTTCCCCATTTAGCATCGAGGGCCTCAAGAACATGTGAGTTCTTTAATGCGTCCACAATGGAATTCAAAGAATAGCACCCAAAGGTGCCTTATATTTAGTAGTGCAAAATGAAATTAAAATTTGACAGCTGTATCCGTAATTTCGATGCAGGCTACGTACCCGCACGCGAAGCTGTGGTATGCAATGAAGAACCCGTGACAAGGGCAAGTATGTATTGATACCGAGCCGTTGAGAGCATCAAAATACATTAACTTCGATCCTCTCAATGGTTGTAATAGGAAAAAGTGAGGAAGCAATGTCAACATACTAATGACTTTCACATTTTAGTAGAAGAACCGATTGAGGAATACAAGCCAGCATGTGAAGGTAGGCAATGATAAATTAATTATATGAAACGTTTCTATGTAAAATCTTCAAAAGAGCTTTTTCATGCTTTTAAAAGAATAAATTTTCACTCTAGTAGCTGACAACTGAGAAGGAAAGTCCAAATGAACGTGGAATGCGACGACATCTCCCTCAATGCTTCTGAACAATGAAAGGCCATCGCACAATTCCGCACTCACCGTAACTCAAGCACAGTGCACAGTAAAGTCAAATGGATTAAATAAATGCTCTCTAGATCGAGGTGTAGTTTTTAAATGTGGGACGTGATCAAACCAATCCAGGATGTTTAGGAAACAAGTCGAGAAAATAGTTTCTTTGACTTTGAAAGGAGGAAATTACATGCTCACCATTTAATCAATCAGAAAATTGAGTAGGTAATAGAGGGTTGCAATTGTGGCAGCCCGAGACTTCCTTTAAAATAAACGAAAGCATAGTACTTGGGCAGAATACATATCTGTAAACAGATGGATTGGGGGCTGTTGGCACAGTTCGGAGGCCGGCCAACCGGCTAACACAATATGGCCATCCAAGTGACCGAAATCGGCAGTTCGAACAAACATAATATTAAACAGCCCATCTCTTCTTTCGAGCGGCGTTCCCTACGCTACCCTCGGTCAGCCTCCCGTACCAGCCATCACAACGTAATCCGTGTTGCAAGATGCACCCACGAGCCAACCGTCCCAGTCATCGAGATTCGAGTGCAAGTGTCCTTGTAGTGCCATCAATTCCGCGTAGCACTCGGTGCAGCAAATGCATATTGCTTAGACCTCCTCTCTCACAATAGTGTGTCTCAATAAGAGATGGGGCTACGAATCCGAGTTTTCGAATGGATCGAGACACACGCACCACATATTGTGATTGCAAGCTGTTTTGATGCCGTGGGGGGAACGTGGGGGTATCGTGGAGCCCTGAGCGAATGGGGCGATCGGGTCTCATGGAGATGGGGTGCACGCGATTCAAGCGTGCAAAGCATAAAACGATGCTATCGAATGGCGTCCTGCACATTCTACTCCTGTAGATACACATTTTGGCGAAGGGAGGTGAGTTGCCCAAGAACAAAGGAGAGAGAGCTTGGGGAGGATGCTTGACCACAACGTCGCTGGTTCATGGCTAGCGTAGCTTCAGTTGTGGATAGCTTTCTTGCAGAACACGAGGGCAGGAAGATGCCGGGGATGGACGTAGATCTCAGCCCTTCTGTAACGGGACGTAAGAGATTCTTCCATCCGTAGCACATGTACTTCTTTCACACCGCTAAATTTTGTCGCCAGCGGTATGGATCAGGATAGAGATCCATTAAAGTCGGGTCGGCTCATGCGTTTTAAGCTCCTTCAGGCAATCCTATTAACTCTGCATTCATATTTGCATGCCAATTTATCACTTCAGGGAGGCTATGGGCCGAGACTTCCGAGACCTACTTAAAGGTAATAGAAGGCAGAATATATACTCTGGAAACAGAGGGGTTGGGGGCCGTTGGCACGGCCTGGAGGCCACCCAAGTGGCCGAAACTGGCAGTATTACAGTAATAGCTTAACTCGCCTCAAAGGACAAAAGCGATTTCTAGCAGAAAATCAGGACCACAGCTATATCGGCTCTCTAAGGCAACTGGTGGGCTTTATTTCGAAACCTGGTCTATTATATGTTAATGATTTTACATTCTCCACCAATAACAACAACCAACCCTTTTACTTTGCCCTTTTAAGTACACAACTATTTGAATTAATCAATAAATTTGATGTTATGCGTTAGTAACAAAATCAAATTCGATGTGCACTAAGTAAATTTTGTTTGAAATTACAGGAGCAGTGCGAGGCTTGATGGTAGGCTTTCATTGGTTGTTCCCTGTGTGAGCGGGGTTGGGGTCTGAGGTTTGGCTTTCTGACCGTGCCTCTCAATCTTATCCGTCTTTCAGCCAGCTAGTATCCTGGCAACTTGTAAGATCCAATTACCCCTCTGTCAACTGTCTGTCTTAATGTCTTGTTTGCGTTGGCAACGCCATTTTTATCGTTTATCATCACAAAAAGACGCATTCTTACTGTCTGTTACGAGAATCACAAAGACCTTTCTTCGCGCTATTTTTTGTGCTTTATTAAAGGACATTTTTGTTAAATCCTTGGCATACTGTTGTCAAGCTTTAACGGTTTGAATGCACAGTTTTTATTGTTGGTATCATTATTATTATTCAAAGAATAGTTGATTTTAGAACAACATGAGGCTGAAAGAAGTTACGGTTTAACCCGTTTTTGGCTTTTCAGGTCAGTTTTAGGTCCTCCAAGCTAGATATGGACTCGTTGTTACAGTCAACTGTGGTTAGAAACCCCTTATCTTCAACTGTTCGTGCACAAGAATGCATTTCATACGTCCGTGATGACGATGTCAACTCACATCCTACAGAAGGTCATTTTCAGCAACAGATGCAATCATCGACTTTTGGTAACCTACCATCACGTCCACAACGTCTTGGTTTGCACGTAGACACTCATGATGAATTCATAACGGAAACACATCATCAGAACGGTTCATACGAGGGCAATGTCGCCTACGTAAAGCCAATTACCCGCCAAGTCATTTCACCTACTGAAGGACCAGTAAAATTTCAAAGTGGTCAAGACGAGTTCCTAATTTTTGGGACTTCTCGAAGACTTCGCAGCGAGTTCTACGATGAAGCCTTGAAAAAGGAGGAGCTTCGATTGAGGGAGCAAAAAATTATGGAGCGCGAAGCGCAGTTACAGCAGCGGGTAGAGGAAGAAGAAGAAGAAAAAAAGCGAATGGAGCAAATGGAATTGACGGAGCGGATGGAAGAAATTGCATACGTTGACGACGGTGGGGACGAATATGACGAAGAGATAATTGAAGATATCATCACCACGCGAAGAAAGCCTCAAATTCAAGCTGAAATAGCACCGCTCAATTACCAGCCTCCCCTGCCGACAAAAGTGACACGTTCAGTTGGTGTTGGTGACTCAGATGTAAACCAGTACTTCCTTCTTGACACTGGTTCTCGCTCCGTGAATCCTGCCGACTTTCCACCCATCTATTGGGAAAGGCTTAGCCGCTATTTCACCGAGGAGATTAAGCGTAAACGCCCCACTTGTAGGGATGCTGCATCGCAGCTTACACCTTTAAAACAACGTACCGTATCTCAGGCCGCCTATGTTAAGGGACCTCCTCTTCTACGCAACTTTGGGGTTTGCGTGAAACCAATAACTTCCACAAGAGGATTTACCACAGATCCCGCCCATTCACCGGACAAACGGAACTCCGCTTGCATGACTGACGATTTGGATGAGTACTTTGCACGTCTCCTGAGATCCATCTGTACGGAATATCCGAATGCTGATCGAACCTTCATCAAAAGCCTCTATCGTTATAGTCGTACCGATATCTCTCTTTTTATTCGCCGCCTTGTTGAACGCCTGGAGGAGCTGAGACAAGCAGAATCGACATTAATGCCACTGACAGTGGCATCTGCGCCACCGAAACCACAAACAGTTTCTGTCGGATTGGATGTTCGCCCCCTTATGGTGAGCAAGCGAACGGCTTCCGAACCCCCACGCAGAAACCTGGGAATCAATACGGACTTGGTGATTTGCCGCTCCCAGGGTATATCGCACACTCCGACACCGATTGATAAGTCACCAGTGACGTCGGATTTCAGTGGATCTACAGAGTGTTTCTTCAGACGCGTGGAGACGGGGAGTCAGGTGACATTGACCGAGCCTCGGGTGTTCTCACCACCACCGCCAACTCCGCGCTCTTCCGCGGCCACGGAGACAGCAAGTCGGAGGGTGACGACGTACAGGATCAAACGCATCGCTGGTCACGTGGATAAGGAGGGCAAGGTCTCCTCAAAAACCTTCGAAACTAGCGGTGAAGGAAAGCCACCGCCAAGCGCGCTCATCGATTCTCTCAGTGCCGTACTGAAGGATCCGAAAAAGGTCATTTGGTTATTGGTCATTTGGTCCACCATATTTATGATTCTCTTAGCTCATGGTAATGTAAAGCTTTTGACACTATTAATTTGAGGAAAACGTCTTCGTTAATTAGTTTCGCTTCCTAGCGGATTTTAAGAATCCTCGTCTATTATGGGTCGCTATCACTCTTAGTATTACTATTTTTTCCGGTTATAAATTTTCTATTAGAAGGCAGGAGATTGCAGTTATTGCAGGGTTTTTATATTTTTCAAACCACGTCGTAAATCGCGAAATAGAACCTATTGCAGCAGTGGAAATTTAACTGAATTAATTTGATTCTGATTTTAGCCTACACAGATTGATTAACAACTAGATTTACTGTGCAGAAGAGAAATGCACTCACAGGCGGCTTTTTTTGTTCGTAATAATGATGATAAATGCATTAATCAGATAAAGTATCTTTAAATTTGCATTAATGTATTAGGTCTTTGCACTTTTTAAAATTGATGGTGCTAGTTCTTAATTTTGGGTTTGTAAATAAAAAGTCTACAGTGGTTAGAATCCTCTGAAATCACCAGATTGCTCGCTAACCTGTAATTTTTTGGTAAACATTTTTCTCACTACCTATCCTTAAATCGTGGTTGCCTACATTCGCTTAATTATATCCCCTCAAGGGTCTTCCCTCTTTATACAAAATTCAGCATTACTTCTAAGGTTCAAACTTGGTTTTTTGACATTGGAAAATGAAGACGAGCATAACGCCTTGGAGTGTCGTGTTTTTTTATGTGAATTGGAATGATTTGACGATTTTTTACCCGATCACCCTCCACAAAATGCGTCTATGCTCAGCCTTTGCTGCGTGTATGCCTTTGTGTAAAGTTTGACTTTCCAGGTAGCTCACGCTTGTAAACAATCGTACAGACGAATGCTTAATATATTTGACCTTAAGCAACGTGTGCCATTCTAAACTGTGATGATTGGAGTCTAGGTCAAGTGCAACTAATTCTTATCGCTATTTGCCTTCAGGAGGTGGTGTCGACCCAACCATCCTCGATATCCGATTCGCAGAAGCATTACATTTCTGAAAATGTCATGCTTGAGACGTGGTTTGATAAGGAAGTTCCGAAGCGAAGCATGAGTCCACTGCCACGTGGCCCATCACCCAAGGCGGCAACTTCTCCACTGCTTTCATCAGAGCGTTCTCAACCGTCATTCTCCCGAACTGTTGAGGTGGGGCGTTCACCAACCTTTACGCCCCCAGAAGATTCTGATTCGATGTCCACCCTGCACTATCAGCAGTTCCGTCGAACACCTGTTGCAAGGTGAAATGAGTGAGCTTGTCTTTCTTCCTTTCTATTCATTAATGTTATATGAATACTTTAACTTCTTCAGGACAATGAGCCCTGGATCGGGAACTACTGCTGTATATCGCGCCAACTCTCCCAATATTCCTCTTCGAAATTACACGTAACTGTTGCATCTTCAGCACATCTCATTGTGTTTCCACATTTGTCGAGTGATTAATCCTTTTGGGGGGTTAATTTGCAGATACAAGGTCACCACAGAAATGCGGAAGGCGGTGGAGGCGCTCAGTAGTTTCTACTTGTCTTCTCCTGGCGGTACGCTGACAGATGATATGGTGAGAATTGTTATCCCCACATTTCATCTAGAAGGCGAATACTTCTTAATTGATACGGCGTTGCATAAATCTTGAAGTACAAAACTTAATAGATACATTTAATAAAAAATTTCCACTTATTTATTTGACAAATTCATCCAGTTCTCGGTTTTTTAACCCTTGGCTATGGATTCGAATAGATCATATTTCGATATTATTTCTCTCCAAATATGTAACATTATTTAAATGCCATATTTGCTTAGTAAGAGATTATTTCATAGCACTTTATAAGCAGAAAATACTCAAGGATCTAGCGTTTTTTAATAAAGCAAGATATCTACTACTCGTAAATATTGGAGATCAGCGAATCACAGACGTGCGGATTTATAGGTCAGATATCAGTCTCTTGGGAGAAAATGGTAGCATATGCCGTCAGCTAAATCGGATCCTTGAATTATAAAATTGATAAAAATGGGTTTTCTTCCAAAAATACCAATATACGTATTTTTCATTTAAGCAAGAACACTTGGACATAGTACGCAAATCCTGGTTCGACATGGTGAGCCAAACGCACATTGATCTCGAACAGATGGAGGATTTGTTTGCTTTCCTTTATAACAGTGCTCCTCAACTCCTTTACCTATTCGTGCGAATGCCTACAACTCGGGTAAGCCAATTTTTCATGCTCATGAAACGTAGTCATATAAGTTGATACTATGGAGGGATAATCAATGGACTTGATTACGCAACTAGCTAAGCTATAGATATGTATAGATTTTTTGCTGGTAATAAACTCCCTTTCCAAGAGAAGACTTCATCGGCATTGCTTGTCTAATAATTTATCGGTGGTGCAGACCTTGCAAAGGCTGAAGATTGCGGCTGTTTTCACGTCTTATTAGTTACTGGTGGATTTTTCAACCGGGTCTGCATTACAGGGTTCCACGTGCCTTCATTACGCTGTGGGTCATGGTGCCTGGCGTGCTGTCTCGCTCATCCTTAACACCGGTTACGCGGATGCTAACAAGAAAAATGCCTTCGGCTTCTCTCCCATCATGATCGCCGCCATCAGCGACGTAAGCATTATTAGCTGGAAACTTTAGATTCCCTCTTTTATTCTGGTCGTCCGTTTGGTCACGTTCGAATGACTTGAAGTCATTAATAATCCCTGTTTTAATAATAAACTTACCATTTTAAAAGGCGCGTTCAACTGAATGGAATATATTCTAGGTTTTCCAAATCCAACAATCTATGCTGTTGGGATGAAGTAGCAATTAAGGATTCTTCCTTAGTTTTGATGAGCTCACTGCCCTTCAATTTTTCATTTCAAGACCACCTTGTAGTCGGTCTGTAGTTTTCAGCTAATTCCGTTGCCACCATCTTAACTAAATGACATTTTAAGTTCTAATGAAGGAAATAATTTGATAATTTGAAAGTTTCTTACAAAGATTAATGAGTTTTCAGCTTATCGCTACCTCCGCTTTGAAGTAGTTGATTTGGATTAATAAGACCTATAGTACCAATGTAGTAATGCGGAATTGGCAGTGAGTTAAAGTTATGTGCATTAATGTATCCAAGTGGTTGCCCAAGCCCAGCTTATTCTGCCCCCATCGAAGTCAAAAATTCAGAGCCTTCACCGAATGATAAATCAAACGGAAGCACTCGTTTGAGTTGAAGTGCAAACCGGAGCTGTGAAGGACGGTGATGTGACCTCCACTTAACTTGTGACAAATTGTCAAAATTTACTTTTCTGTCTTCATCCAATTTCACCCTCACTGTAGTTGGCTAGTCAGGTGAGTTTCGGTGATTTCGTTTGGTCTGCAGCCATCGTTATTACCTTCCCATTTAAATGTCTTTCTAACCCTTCTTTGTTTCTGGTTTGCATGCTAACACTCAAGTGAGATTTTCCTGACTCAATGATGTATTTTTTGCTTTGCCGTTCTGTGCATTTCGTTTTGAATCAACTCTTCAGCACAGTATGACCTGAGCGACACTTTATTTGATAAAATTCTATGTTGAAATGATCATTTGTTACTTAGAAGTTCTCTGTTTGTGAGCAAAAGGTGATGCAGGGTCGATTACCATCTACGCGACATGCTAGTACTTTATCAAGCCAGTTAGCTAATTATAAAGGGGAGTAGTTTAATACCCGATAAGGCCACCTCAAATTCAGTTAGTAGGCTAATGTAGCAGCTTGTAATCTATTCTGCCTATTTATTTATCCGGAGGATTGAAACATTTATAAATGTTATTTCGCTTATAAGTCAATGACTTTATGCGCTGCATCCGATTTCTTTTTGCTCGTTGAAGATTTGTACAAATAAAAGTGGGTGATTTGGAAACGAGTGCATGTTTAACTCTTTGGCGAGTAAACTAATGCCAAAATTGGTTTCCACGATATAACTGCATCATTTATGTATTTGTTTCCATAATTATTTCAATCACATCGCTACGCGAATCGGTCTAACCATTGATATTATCAACACGTAAAGTCATGCTGTGGACTCGTTCCTTCTTTATTTTTATTTTATCCTCAAACAGCTTGCACCGTCTAGGTGCTTTAGACGTTCGTGCTTGTTTGTGTGCAATCTTGTGAAGAATTTGACCTCATTATCGAAACTAGGATGCTGTCCCTTCAATGCCTCCATTTTGCACATTTCAGTTCGAAGCAAGCCATAATATGGGATTTATCGTCAATTTTTCGAGGAATTTAACAACTTGGCTCAAGTGTGACTTAAAATTGTAGAAATGAAGTACGTAGGAAACATCGGTTCGTCTTTGAGTTAGTTTGCATCTTGGAAATTTTGAGGTCTTTCAATCAGTTATACCACGCTGCCTAGGTAGTTAAATTGCCACGGTGTTAGGGTCGGTCCAGTACGGCGTGCAACCAAACGAAGAAACCGCACTGTCAAAATGACAGATAAGCTTATTTGGCTTTGTTACTTTGCTTGAATGTATACGAGAATCGCAGTGCTCGACAATACCATTTCTGTGGTAAATGTCGTAATCTACCTCAATTTCTTTACAAGCATTATGTTATAAAGTGCAAGTAAAAGTGACTATCATAAAGTGTAGCTGCTCCTCCTATCGCTGATAACACTCCGTATCACGTGCTAGATGGTATCCAGAAACAAATTACAAAGCATTTTGAACATCGAGGTGAACTGTTTGGATTATGGAGCGAATTTGAGGGCGTATTGCCCACATTGTTTTTGTCAGAAATTCTGCTCTTAATATCAAATGTCATTATTCTTCTTCGGCAGCTTGAATATAAGATATTTTTCAACATGGAGTGTGGGTTATTCGTCATCATTTGCATTGAGGTAAAACACAAAGTAATATATCCAAGCGACGGTCCCTCTTGTCACTCTGCGTAACGAATTCTGCACGATATCAGCAATAGCGTTACATTTTTCATAATGCGAGGGGTATTCAAGTCAGGACGGGGATTTAATTTAACTTCCATACAATGAGCACTTTTATTATGCCTACACTTTGCAGATCAGTACTCTTCAGGCACTGTCAATCAACAGTGGTAGTGTCCGTGACATTTGGCGACAAAAAGGCAAAAATCTGCGGATATCAGCCTGTACAGAAGAGTTTATGCAAAACACTTGGACGATACTTCCGATTGCCTATCACTGGGCATGTGACAACCGCACACCTGTCAAGGACAGTCCTTTGTGTGATAATTCCCAGTATGTGGCCTCGCAGCGGTTTTTGTAGTTAGCTATTTTGTGGGATATCTTTATGATCCTGGCCACTTAGGAGAGGTGAATGCAGCCCAGCCATTCTTGTTGAGTAAATGGCTGGTATGAAGGGCTAAATGCTGCATTAAACTGACGGAGGTTTTTGACAAGTGAGACCAGGAATTGCTGGGTTGATGCATTGCGTCTGACGAAATATGGTCACGTCTGCCCGACTCAAGGTCAAAAAATCAAAGTACCATCGATTACAAAGGGGATTGGATTGTCCACGGATGGTTCAGTTATCTTGAAAAATTGTCCCATTACCAAAGATCAATTCTCGATATTAACTAGCTGCTGGGCCGCGCATAAATGTAGCTGGTGAATACTTTGAAAATGGATGCAGTTTCCACTCCTTAAAGTCTGATCCTTTGCTTCCTTGACAGAGGCGAGAGTCGAACTCGTGCATGAACTTTCCTTGCAAATGCAGTAGATACTGGATAGTTGTAGACCATAGGACGTGCAGTCAAAATAAGGATCTACGTAATATTTGTCTATTTTTTTGCCCTGTTACCCGGGCCACAGTCGATAGACACGTCAGCAGTACCGGTTTTGGAGCGTCTCCTAGCGGCAGGCGACGTGAATGCGCGAGCAGGGACAGCGCCAGGTCAGACGCCGCTAATGTTGGCGGCGCGGAAGGCGAATATCATGGTAGTAGAGCTGCTGCTGCGTCATGGCGCAGACGTCAATGCACAGGACGACATCGGCAACACTGCACTAATGTGCGCCATCGACTGCGGCAATTTAGACATGGTCAAACTGCTAATCGCTCGACCGGAGCTCAACGTGAATCTGAAGGATCAGGTACGTAGGAATGGAATTCTCGCACACTTATTTGTTGCAGCCACTGCTGGCAATACCTTGGGAACTTTCACAGTGGTGGTTACCACCATCACCACCGCCACTGTTTACTGATGTGTTAATTGTTAAAGAGGTTGGTTCTTCTGATGAGCCTTTAACGTAAAATGACGCGGTGTTATGTTTTCTTTAAGTCTTGTAACTCTCCTTGGATTAACACTTCGTAAAATTATCAAGTTTTCATTGGAAATATGGCATAGCCGGTCGCCCGAAACTGCGAACTTGGAAATACGGCAAACTCAATGCTAATTAAATCAGTCGCATTTTCAACCCTACTCTTAAACTTGTCAGTTGGGATGTCTAGGGAAGTCACCAAGGTTTGAAAGAAGTTATTGCCACACAGCTACTCCGAAATATCTTTCTATTGTAAGCACATTGGAATTATGCCGTAGTTCAGGACAGAGGGAGCGGTGCTTGCTTTTACTTTGAACTTTCTTTCCTAAAATGTTCGGCATTAATACTTTTTCTCGTGGGAATGCACGAAAGAAGCCATTCCTTTGTTCGGCAAGATCCCCACTAAAAATATCTCTTATTTGAAATCCGACTTTTTTCTCACTAAGATAGGCGTGGACGGTCTTCTAGCACGCGCGTCAACAGAACTATGGATCATCAATAATGAAAAATGTTTTTTTTCTGTAGCATTACGTTTTTTGTATCTTTTTGTCATGCCACATCGACCAGTGGCACTGTCAGTGTTGCACAATACGGAAGCTTAAATTCACATTGAATGGAATTTGCATCTTCACAAGACACTGTTTTACCGTATTGCCACCAACTCATTATGCGATTCATGTGAAAGTATCCAACTACGATAGTTGAAATGCACCTAAAAAACCTCCCCGGTTCTCTTCAGTTGTTCTTTCACTCATGCACATGGAAGACCAAGAGCTATTTCTTTTCTTTTGGAAACTGAATAAAAATGTGTTCTGTTTTTCGTAAATTAACCCAATTTGTGCATACTGAATAGATTATCGTTTTGCTCGAACTAGGTGAATAAACATTTGAAAACTCTTGAGGTTGTTTTCTTCGCTAGTGAAAACCTGAAAATTCAAATTGAAACGTGGCTAGTGCATGCAAATTTATTCAAAACTTGGCCACTCAAAGTCACGGTTCAATGAGCTGGCAGTGGCGCTTTTAATTATTTAAAAATCGTACGCCACTGTCCAGACATGTGCGCCAAATTGTCACCACGCAAACATTTCGATCTCTCTATAAGGTTATCATATAAATCTGGATTTTTTTACATTGGGAAATTGTCGATGGTTCTTCAAAGTGCTTCATTCTTTGAGACAGTCACCACTATAATTTATAATGTTTTTCCAGCCAGGCATACGTCCTCTAATTCCACTTTCGTACGCCCGTTTTGCCCTTTAAAGCAAGTAATTGCTTCCCTGATGGTCTCAATTCTCGACTGTCGAAGGCGACATTCATTAATTGGGACAATGTCACCAAGGCAATCTGAAGGATGAAGAAGGCGCAATATTCCTTTTTCATCTCAAGGTGCAATATAAGGTTTCGCGTTGTAAGAATGTCCCTATCTTCCTGGACCTTTCTTACTTTCAAGTTGTGCCGGTCAGATGGATCTCATCTGTAACGATTGTTGAGTTACAGCAAGCAAACTACAAACGAATGAAGGTTTTCCCTTGCGGATGAAGTGGGACTCATAGGTGTAGAGTGACGGGTCATTTAGGCCCAAAAATAATCGAAATAATACAAAACCATAGTGAGGAGCATTGATGGACTTTATGTATCTGTGCTTCATAATGCGCAGAACGCATCCCATTTCATAAGTCCCTATAAGTCATTGTGGTAAGTCATTATTAAAAATGCATGTTTTTAGTCTTATGGTAGTATGGCTTATGGATTCTTCATTTGGAGTAATCATTCATCATTATTGACAAATAACCAAGTGCCAATGTTGGTCTTCACATTCCGAGTAAATCGTCCGATAACTTTGCGTATTCTGATTGTCTCGTAATCAAAAAACTGACGCTCATCTTTTTAGAAACGTTTCAATAAACTGCTCTCCGAATTCGACCATTTTCGTTATTTGAACCAATGCATATTCTAAATCATAAAACATCTTTATATTTTCTTCATCACTTTTTCAATTCCATTGCCAATTCCATAAGATTTCCTATGAATCGCAGACCACTTCCATATGGTATTATTTAATTAAGTGACCTATTTAGAAGGATTTACAAGGAGACGCATTGCTTCTTCTCGCTAGAATGGCAGAGTTAATTTATTTGTTAGCGAAGCATTGTAAAAACGCTATAAACACAATGACTTTTCCTCCCACCTCCCCCTTGCCTATAGGTTTTTTACTCTGATCTGTAAAGTTATTTGCCTGATCCTCCGTTGAAGCGATGTTTATTGATCTTCTCCTGCTCCTCTATTTCTTTAAAACGGAGTCTTTTGAGTGGGTTCTTAGTTTTGTAATCACGTTCCTCTATTTTCGCCTACATTTCTCAGCAAATAAATCATAATTAAGCTATTTTGTTGTTAGGTTAGTTACGTTAATCTACAACTTGATTGACGTGAATGCCCCCTCTGTTAGCACAAGTGAGAACCCTACTCTTTCACCTGACATGAATGATTCTGTGTAGTTCATTGTCGAAATACTTATTTTCTGGGGAAATCGAACTTTTTTTAGTTCTGTAGAATGTGCTTATCCCAGCAGGCCCTCGCACAGATTTATGGCGAGTGTGTTAGATTTGTCTCTTGTTTTCAGTGCTTCCATGGGCTATGAACCTTTTCTCACCTGTAAAACACGCCGTCCAGTTGTATACAAAGCTATGGATGCGGAAACCAAAACGTAGCTTTAACAGGGGCCAGTTATGTGATTGGTAAATTTCCCTTTCACCATATTCACCCTAATTCTATTCGACCTCTGTGTGATGTTTTCCTCACCGATTTATGGTAAGTGATTACACCAAATGCTGGCACGAACCGATCGCTAAATTAACTGCGGAACGCTACTAGTCTGAGGGTAGTTGCTGTGTTTCAGCTCTTGAGCAGTAGTTGATTTGATCAACAAATTAGTGGCAGGAGATATGCTATGCGATGCAGGCATTCAGTGAAGTTAGTTTGAAATATTTGTGCGTTTGCTTGAAAAGTCATCTTGTGAATGATCTATAAAGCCTATCATGCTGTCCAATTACCTTTGGCAAACTTTTAAAAACGCCTTTCAGAATTGTAGCTGTGCTTGCGTTGCATAATAAATCTACCGCATTAGGTGCAGAATTAACGAGTTTTTTCATCCTAGTTTGCTTTGTTTCATCATGAGCATGGAGCGATATCCCATTCCAACTGCACACTTTGGCCTCAACAGGTTCTCAAAGGTTGTCCCTGCAGAATTTTCCGGTCACGTATTTTAGGGTCTACGTTTTTATGCCTCTTTGAGGCCAACAGCAGTCTAATTTGCTTACCTTACTCACAAACGCTTTTAACTCTTTTTAGGAGGGATCAACAGCTTTGAGCATAGCCGAAGCGGGTGGAAATGAAGAGATAATTCGACTAATGCAGGAAAGATCAACTATCTACAAATCAGTACGTCTTGATGTTATCTACTGGAACAATTTTTTGCATCCCCATTGGCGCGTCGAAACGCATCTGAGTTTTTCAGCGAATAATTCCACTCGTAGTCCCATCCTTCCATTTGCCTGTCCTGAGTTTGCTCATTTACGCGGTCGCAACATTTCTGTAAGCCTGAGGTTTGGCTCCAAATCGTCCCTAACTCAAGCACTACTTTTTTGGTTCTCTCCATTGACGTGTATTTCATAAATCATTTTTGTTTCCTTATTTAAAGGTCGAATTCATTTTGACATGATTCAGTTTTGAGGTGAAATGGGATATGACTTAGATTCTTTGCTACATTCTACGTTACCTAGAAAACTATGTGATTCCATCGAAACGTGTAGCTGAGTCGTCGCACGACTTCAGATTTAAAGAAGAGTGAGTTTAACATTGATAAGTTCTAATGGGCATGGCTTTGAAAGGCCTTCTTAAACAGCCCCTTTTTATAACAATACTCTATTACCTGATCGATTTATCCAAGTCCCAAATGGTTACTTCTTTTGACACACCCGAATTTGACTCATATGAAATGGGGAAGTATTCCATTTCGCTCTGACACATGGGATGACTCAGCAACTCCCACGTTTACAGCATTGTCATATTTCGGTGTAATAGAAGCAAAAAACACTTGTAGGATCATCTACAAGATATTGTTTTGAGAAGCGACTAGGTATTTGTGCTCTTTCCTCTAGTCTCAATTTCGTAAGCATTTATTGTTGTGGCAATATTTTTTGACGGAGTACATGAGATATCTTTTGAATTTTTAACATCAATTAGAAAAGACAACAATTTGAGGAGGAGTTGCGTGCTTGCTATACCTGCCCTCAAATGGTTGATTTCGCTACACCGACCAATGATCTTGGAGCTGCGTTGAGGTTTGCAAGCCTCTTGATGTAATGATGCAGATGTCACTTAACCAATGGGGAACGAGTTCAGAAGGTCATTCTCTTTGTCAGCCAAAAGTCTCAATGCATATCAAGCGCTAGTTCCTGTCTTCCAACTTGATGCATAGCAGTCTTGATTGTTGAACTGCGAAATTCAGTAGTAGCATTCCCACTACCTTTGTTTAACTTAGCTACTTCGCAACCAACATTACATGCTACTTGCGTTGCTCATCACCCAGTCTTGCCTTAAACAGATTGGTTGAGCGTAAAAAAAAAATAAAGCGGGTACAGAGTAGTCTGAGGACAGTAAAATGTTTCAATTTTTTTTTGTTTCCTTATGCTGTACTCAACAATTTTCTTCCACGACCCTAGCGATGAAGGTGGTGGTTTTATTTCAGCCATATGAAGCACTTTATCACGACCGCAAGTTTAAGCAGTGGACCAGTTAAGGCTAAATTTAAGTGGTGCTCCTGGTGAAAATTTGAGTTTTCTGTAGCGTGTACAAATTTCTCTTTGTAAATACGCCTGTTGGAATTCAATTATCTGCTAGCTTAGGCGGTATATCTAGGTCATTATCACATGCGTGAAGTTGATTAGAAAAGTGTGATCGCGAGTCCATCAAGAAATGATGAATATTGGATTTCACAACTCATCAACTTAAAGTAGTTTCCCTTTTTCTTTCCCCTTCTTTAGTCCGTTCCATAGTATTCTTTATTAGTGTTCAATTGCCGCGTCATGTGTTCACTTTTTTTGATGAACACTGAACCTATTGCATAATTTATCAAATTAAGAAAAGTAGGATTATTCGCTCACTGTACAGTCATCGAAATCGCGATATCCTTTTGAAAGGCATGCAATTAATCCCATGATAAATGTGGTTCTGGCAATCACTTAGTCGTAATTGTAAAGTTACTCCCTTTCGCGCACCTTCATTTTCAAAATACTCTGCTACGGTTGCACGAATGAGAAGAAACATTCCTTGACTCTGATATAAGCCATTACGATCCCAATTATTTGGAACGTATGTGCATAATGAGTTTATGACATTTGGTGCAGGTTGCGTAAGTTATTAATATCATTACTATGCGCCCCTTCGAGTGGGAAGAAAGTGAGACCGCTGTCGATCTACACCGCTGCGCATTTGTGTCTGGAATCGGTGGAGGAAATCATATTTCTATGTTCTGTTAAATACTGCGATTGGAAACATCGAAGTTCGTAGCATTACTACACTTGCAGGCTGCTTTTCTTAAGCTTAACATGTAAATTTAAGTGAGTTTTTGCTTTCAATATCACCGTACGACATTTCACGAAGATGCCTTTGTTTTCCCTTGTAGGATCTCACATATCACATTACGAGTACTAGGTAGGTTTTTTGGCACTTCATTATAAGCGCTGTCAACTTCGTTTGGTACGATGTGGAATCAAGTGACGCACTAACGCATGCACCTGTAGCTTTGGCACACATTTATTCGCTTTTTGCTTATGCTTTATTAAACTCAACTGTCAGCTTTTTCCCCAGAGCTTTAAGATTACTCAAGGCATTTCGAGTAACTTGGACCAGGGCTCAATGGAAACTTGTTCATGCAACCACTAAAAAAAAACGCTTCATTATTATCTCTTGAGTGAAGTTTCTGTGCTTAATCAAATTTAGGGCAGTTCTCTAACCATATTCGCAGACACTGACACTAAAATATTGTTACTGCTCCTTGTGAAGTTAGCAGTTTATTTGCTTTCACATCTGCCTTGAATTTATTGTTGCTCTCGCTTTTAAATTTACCGAAAAGCTGTTTCAAGTATGGTATCTTCTTAGCCAATGAAACTGGATATCAGTTGCATTTTTTCCAAAAAAAAATTGTTATTAAGGAATTATTTGAATATGCACTTTTCCTTATAACTCCATCCTCTTGATTTATCAAGAAGAGGATGAGTCAATCTCAGAAGACATTGCAGGCATGCAGTTTCGGTGACGAATGCATCATCGACGCAAAAAAGACCTGGAAGACTATCAGTATGGGTGACATGGAGCCTCAAACCTAGGCGTCTCAGAGGATTAGCGTTGCTAAACGTATGATTGAAATCGCTACCCTTCTGCTGTGCTGATATTATGACCTTAATTATACGGTTTTTGCTGCTTATTGTGACATCGTAGACTATGCGTCTTGACGCTGCATGAAGCTTTTCATGGAAAATGCGGGGCAACATCGACTTTGAATGATTCACTACTGCGCTTACCTCCATTCCGCTAGTCACCCGAAGAGCTACACGCGTTAGCTGCTTATTTGTTGGGTATAATAAAACTCCAAATAAGTTCCCATATTCATGAGGATGATATGTGCTGGTAGCCATTTACTTCCATGTGAATTGGCAAAGCTTCGTCCAGATCTCACAGACCGGAAACACACCTTGAAAAATAAAGCATGGGAAAGGAAGTGTCGTGAAAGCGATGCACTTAGGTCTTGTCAGTTGTTACTTTTGTGCATGGTTTTCACATTATTTGCATTTTTTCTGCAAGGCATCGCTTTTCCGTTCATCCGTCAGTCAGCTCCTTGGACGTGAAGATAATTTCTCGTGTCCAGATTTGAGTTATATTATCTCTTTAATCAAACCATACAATACATAACTCTTTGAACCTAGCTGAAAGCAATACTGGCCTTGCAGTTCTATATACGTTAATATCAATGGCCTATTTTATTAATCGACCTAATAGTAAGTAAAATTTGCTCTATATTCTAAGCTATACTTTTCCTATGTTTCTTCAGTGGAAATTTTTATTATATTACAAGCACAATCACGTCGATTAAGGACTGAGGATCAGGAGATTTCGGCACTGTCGAATGCGCGACAAATATCTTAGTAGTTCTAAATTGGCACGCAATCGCAAAAGTACTGCTACATTTGCATAAGGTATAGCCAATTTAGACCTAATTCTTACTCAACTCCGAACGAATATGAAGTTTCACTACAAATTATCGAAGTCAAAGTGGGATTAGTTCTGTTGAATAAAGTGTGTGTCATCCAACACGGTTGATGAGATTCCATCACAGGGTGATCATCGCAAATGGAAGTGGGAATGTTTGCTGTGAGCGTCCTCTTATGCGCTTACCAGTATTCACCTTGTCAAACTTTATGCAGCCCGTATGCCTTAACAATAAGGCAATATTTAAATCTACATTAAACTAACAACCAATCTTCATGAGCTGAACTTTTACTTCGACACGACAATAGACTGCTTTGTTTTAAAACTAAGCCCTTGTTCAGACCTGCTGATTTGAATTGCAAATGTGCGTAAAACGTGTTCTTCGTGTAGCAGTTTTCTATGTCCATATTGGAAATTTACTTACAAAAATTGAGTAGCATGCATTCCACTTCAGTCGACAGCTTTTCGAGCCACGTACATTTCACCTCATCCCCGGGGGCTCTGATGGAACCGCAACTGTGTTAGCACCGGCTTCACTGTCAGAAGCAACAACGACTCCAGCCATAGCAACCAACGCAACCACTACCCACTACATACTGCAGGAGGACTAATCGTGGCAATTTCAAATGCTGTCTCACTCGTCTTACATATCACTTCGTCAGCTCCTCTACCCTTCCTGTTCGATTTCTCCTCTCTGCTCATCATTTTTTATTCTGCATACTTTCAGTGCTGTTTTTTTTGATAATGAACGCATTGATGGTTTGATTTTTTTGACTATTCCTATTAAAATTTTCCCATTGATTAACTTTGCTGCTCGTTGGGAGCTCATAAATTTGAGCAAATCTTTGCCTCTTCACTGAAAAGTTTAAGTGGTGCTTAATTTTGTTTCATTTGATAAGTCGTCGATTGTTTTTTCCACCCAGTTAATGTGACTAGGTTTTTTTGACTTAAAAATTCACATTTGCCTAATTGCTGAGGCAGTGTTGTGGCGTGTGGGAATGCGTCCGTTTTCTCCGATGGTTCGCACTGGAATGCTTTATTCATTTGTTTACTGGAGTTGCAAATCATTTTTAAAGGGAGTGATGAACAAAAATTGATTTTTTTTGGCAGCAGCAGCACGAACTGCGTTCAGAAGGCAAGGTTCTCAATGCTCACATTGTCAGAATTGCTTTTTTCACGCTCTGTGAACCGGGGGAACTGACTGCTTTATTCTTTTGGGTTTCTATTCTTCTTTCAGCGCATTGTTAATTATTTATAATACGCTCCAGCATGGCTTCACCCACTTTTAAAATTTCTTTTTCATAAAGCTAATTGTTTTCTCGATTTGTAACTTTTTGTCTAAGTTCATATCAGTTACCTTACATGTTTTGCCCAGCCTCCACACCGTTATCGTGCAATAAAGATGATTTATTTTCATTGTATCAGTTCGATATCGGTGATGTCAAAAAGAAAATACAAGGGCTTTTCAAATTTAAACATGGTTAATACGCCAGTTGACACTAGGAATCCAAGAGAAAGCTTACACCTATGGGATTGAAGATGAGCATTTAGCTGTACTGTATGAACATGAAATGCAAAACGTAGCAGATACTAGAGGAAATTTTGGTCTTCAAGACTATAATTTCCATTAAACGTCGTAGGGAATTGTTGTTGCATTTATGCAACAACGATAGGTATGGGGATTGACAGTCTTTCCCCTTTTTGAATTCATTCTTACGCATTTCATCTCATCGTAAATTCCAGGAGTACCAAAGTGATCGAGGGATCTGGCATAAAATAAACCGAATTGTGTGAATTGATGGGGAACTATAGAAACGAATATCAAACCTACATACTGAATGCAACCCTAGGAACGGGATGTTGTAGCTGAAAGTCACGACTACCATGCTCATGGTGGATGTGCTATAAGATTACAGAACCAGGACAGTATCCTACCAGAAAACGAGAGCTTGACTTCATGATTCAGAGCTCAGTTCGTAATAGTTTAAAGCTCAAAAGTGGAGGTAATAGAGAGGCCCTGGGTGCTTCTGATTATGACCATGATCACTACTAGCTGAACGTAGTCTATTTTTTGATTCACGGCTCCGACAAATATTTCGCACTCAACGTCGTAATGTAGAAATATGGCGCAGTGCTCAATCTGTTCAACAGATTGGCTAGTAAACATTGACTAATGGGGTAACTTGTAAGAAAGACTCGTGTGCTGAGGTTAATGTTAATTTTTAATATTTGGCGCAGAGAACTTATACTGTGTGGTAGTTGGCAACTGCGGGAAGTCCTCTCGTGATCCAGTTCCATATTTACATAAGTGTGTTGATCAAGACGTCACTAAGCCTCAGAAATCAGTTACTGGATCTGCTTATTTCCTGTAATCATGGCGATTGTCCTTTGTCATCTCCTACATGGCAATGTCATCGGACTATTTGTTGCAACCTAAGCGAGACATTATGAGGCGGTCTGCAGAGAAGCAAACATTACCACATCATGTTCTTGAATGCCTCAGAACAATCGCTCACTTTAGTCTTGGGTACGTTACTGTGCGACATCTTTTACGTCGCTGTCACTGTTTATGGGCGATCAAAGTTCTCTACACAGAAAACCTCCTACTTTGAGCGAGAAATTCTTTTACCTGTAAAATAAGGCTTATCACGACCTAGAAAATATGTTTTTGGGATAGAATTAGTACGAGAAGAAAGTTTGAATCCGATATAAGTCCTATTGTTTACTATGACTTCAGAAAAAAAATGGGAGATTTTCGCGCAAAAGAGAATAGGTAGTCCAATTGTGTAGAGTTTCACAATAAATGCTGTTTTTACAAGAGTATGTCCAAAAGTATCAGCTTAAGTGAAAGTTTTACAAACAATTTGAATCTTAACCATCGTTTCAGTCACCCAATTATACGTTTTAACACAAAAAAAAGTTGGTAGCTGCAGTAAGTTTTATTATTGAAATATAAGAATTCGGCAAACAGGAGAACGACAAAAAGGCGAGTGAAAGATTATCTCCGCAGATAGTTTGAGGCTGTATTTAGCGCCCCAAGACTACCCCGAAGACGGAAGCAGACATGATACTTGCGCAGAATATGTACTGTCGGCCTACAGGAGAGCTGGAGGCTGCTGACATGGTTCGCGGGCCAAGTGGGATGCAAAGTATTTTCGTGGAGTGAGGAGAGGGGGCAAGATTTTGTGACTACTTCTTGCTGCTTTGTTCTCACTTCAAATAAGTACCGTAGATGACTCCATAACAAACATTTTGGAGTGGTTCAGATAGTATCGCTTCAATTGTTAATAGCATTCCTGCAGAACACGGAACTGGGGTAGTTGTCGAAGTTAGACCTCATTTCGATCCTTCTGTTAGGGGTTGTCAAGAATTTCCCCATCCGGAGCATTTGTAGTGCTTTGGTCACGTTAAGGTTTGACAGACGGTGATGGAAATCAGGGTATTTGTCCTTCAGGATCGGAATCGTCTTCCGCTGCCACCAATATGATCCCTTGAGGCTAATCTAAAGGTGGAGGAAGTCATAATGCTAGTGTGGAATTAGCATTACCGGCTTAAAGAATGCTTGGTTCCACTGCCATGAACCACATGTCACACCGTCCAGAGGAATTGCAATCGGGGAGCCTTAACTGGTCGCGTGACCAAAGTGAAGAGCTAGATAAGCAATCAAAATATTACAGTAACATCAGCATACATTTCTTCTTAATCTTAGCGGCATCTTAAGACATGGATTTTAAGTTCCTCCTAACAACGGTAGGATGGGAATTTTAGTGAAATTTCACTGCAAATGGGGGAAGGGTCTGTCAAACCACAAACAGGAGTTAAAAGAGGGCAACATCGCAACAGTAGTTTAACACTGAAACTTCGTGGACTGAAGAGTGTGTGCGGAAAGCTTAAACAATTACAGTTCTGTAAAAATAGCGAAATGCACGCTAAACCGTAAACGCTACCAATTGCATACACCAGGTATTTAGAGTCTCCTATTTTGCGAACATAATCGTTGCTGATCTAAAATAAAGCTGGGAATGTTTTTAGTCAAGTGGTTATGAAAGTTAGAATGAAGCAGCGAATCTCATAGTATTAATGAGTTATTGCTCTTTAGCGTCTTACAATGTGGACAATTCTCACTGGTGCAAAGCTTTAACTTTTTTGTTTAACTCTTCATTTTAATTTCGTGGTCACTCAAGGCTGTCACTGTACTGCTACTGAGCAACATGGTTTTCAGCCCATATCAATGGCCCCTTATCTCGTCTGTACGTCGGCAATGCATGTTCTTCCCTAGTATTATGCCTTCTTTCCCCTTTGGGGGAGACTCAGAGCTCCACTTTGGTACATTAATACATCGAATGCGACCATGATTTCAGTCATTACTGGATCTAATTTATTAAGGCTTTTGCTAACACTCGAAGAAATTTCGCTAAGAATCTCACAGTGATTGACGAGGCAAGGGTTACCATAGCTCCTTATTACAACGTCTGAACCCATGAAGATGCGCAAAATGGTTTTAAACCTCAGTCATTGGAGTTATTTGCTGGGTTAGATATTCACCTTTTTCCTTCAATAATAAACACGTTAATGGTTTTCTGGGAGAGAAGGGGGCCACGGAACTACCGCCAAAGTCGGAAGCTATATGTCGAACTGATCTACAGAGGATTAAGCCAACATAGTTGTACTTCATAGTGCTAGGCATCATAATTTCCAACACTTTTATGGGCGTTTAAAGAGGAGACGAGAGTTGCAAATTTTCGAAAAACCAAGTAAAAAGACTTCTTCTAAAACCTGCAAAATTTTTTAACATCATGATCCTCTCCTACTTTGAGAATTTACTTTGAGGCCGATAAATTCCCAGATGGTAATTAAAAAATCGTTTTAGTACCTTGCAAAAAAGATTTCTGCATTCACTGGTTAAAGGTTTAATGTAATAAATGGAGTAGAGATCGCGTTTACATATAGATGTGGCACAAAAAATTGTCTCCTACTTTAGTTGAAAATAGCAGTAATTTCTGACAATAATCATGCATTCACGCATTCTTGCAATGCTTCATTTGTTTGTTTAATTTCCCTTTTTTGGTTACGCAGACACTTAAGGCTCATCTTTGTAATTCCGATAAGTGAATTGGCTTTTAGGCCATTCCAGTAACCTCCATCTCCTCTGTGTGGCGGTCGTGCTTATTTGACCTTAGTATGGTGCTGTCTTTCGCCTTCAGGAGAGACTTGGGATGGGGCATTAGTGGTAGCGGATTGCAAACCCAATGCTAAAGGACAACTACTCTGATTTCTATTATTGAGGGCTAAACCTCAACGCAACGGAATAAGGGTATGTACTATGCATAGGGGAATCGATGACGACCCCTTACAGAAGGGTTGAAAATGACGTCAGCCTTCGAAGGCTACTTTGGTAGGAGAGTTGTTGTCATTTGAAGCAATTTTACCCGTGAACCATCTCACCCCTTCCACCTTTCTATTAGCTGGATGGAACCCAGACAGGTATGGTTAAGCAGTGCTGAAGTGAGAACAAAGAAACCAAGTGGAACAAACATGAAAACTTGGCACTACGAAGCTATTTTAAAACATTTTCTTTATTGAATAACTCAGTGTTGTTACAACTAGCAATCTACCTTCCCTCAATACAGTTCCCAAACAGGACAAGACTCTAGTTCCAGTAGAATTGTCTATTGTGTGTAAATTCAATGAGTGACGTAGTTGGTTCGTGGACGTTTTTTACACTGCTGACTAATTTGATGCCCGGTGCGAGAGGTTGACCAGGGTGAGCGCCTAGGTGAAAGCTAAAAAAGAGGAGGGGCCATTTGGTACTTGGATAATTTGTTTAACTCTCCTTTTTGATTCCGGGGACACTGATGGCTTCGCGCTTGTACTTCCGCCAGGTGGCATGACCTCTTTTGAGCCCTTCTAGTAGATTTCAACCCTTCTCTAAGTCTTCTTCCCTATTTTGCCTCATATTGAAGGTTACGTGTTTCACTCGAGCGTAGGTGAAATCCGTGATCAGGAAAAAAAGTAGAGTTATTCTGCATGTTAAATACTTTTGTTAAGTACAAACTCAAACAGGTTGACTTAAATACACATTTTTGCTTTATACAAGCCTGTATGTCCTTGTCTTTCATCAGGATACTCTTATTATCATTTCAAGGAACCACTAATTTCACATAATGCTTTCAAAAGAGTTCCCAAAGATGTGTAAATTAACCCGAATTTTGTTTCTCAAGCTATGCCTTTGCCTTTATTCAATGCATTGGTTTCTCATTAATTACCTACAAGTAGTAAAAATGGGTGATGGAGGCTCTAATGACTGACATTTTTCCTTTACAGTAAACTGTACAGCGGAGTAAATGGAAGGAAAAGGTAAAAAGGAAAAGAATTTCTAGCAATGCATTTACCACTAGACCCCACTATGATTGGGTGCGTGAGAGGCCACTTTATGCCTCTAAATAGCCGAGAACGCTTGTGTAATAAAGTTGCCTGCCAAAAGGAATGCCGCCTGAGGTGTTCGAGGTGCTGCCAATTGAATTGGACTGCCCACGGACTACGAACGAGGTCCAAATTATTACAAATCTCACTGCTTTGGTGCATAAATTTGACGATCAAAGAACAAGGAGACTGAACAAATTCAATTTGTTTGCTAATTACAGATACAATTTGCATGGTTTTACACTTACCATGAATTGAAACAAATGTTTAGAACAAGTTTATTACCTGATGCTTTCCTATCCGGGATGTTAGAAAGTGATTTTCTCGACAGATGAGGGTAACGGAATTTTCGCAGTAGGCTGTTGATACGAGTAAATTCAAATTCGTAGGCACAAATACAGATCTCCAGACTCTTAAAGAAACGATCTTGCATGATTTGATCTGGATAGTACTGGAGCACTTTAAACCAGCATGTCTTCACACGGCCTAATCAGGAGGGATAGCAAACACCGAATCCTGGAAAGAAGCATTTATGCAACCATTGTGTTTTAATTGTTCGTTAGCCACTTTCAAATCATCCGCCTAGTATGGTTAAAGTGGCCACACCGCGTGCCTCATTTTGCAGCTGAGAATCCCTGCCAACCTGGTGTAATCAATTTGAAATGGCCAGAAACCATTCAATTGACCAACCGTTCACCTTGACCTCTAAAATTAATGGGAAAAGTGAATCAGCAAATCGCACCACTTCGTGCCGAGTGGCAGAGACTTTTTGAGCAGTGAATATACCGAAATCTTCACAACCCCATTTGACTCTATTATGCTTATTATTGTCCCAAAAGGTAGACAAATTATCGGCGGCTATTAAATTTTGGGATTTTGACTGTTAAACCGACCTAATGAACTTAGAAGAAGGAATGCAGTGCAGAATAAAATACTACAAGCCATACACATGTTGACATTTATTGAAAGCATCCAATCAAAATTATCAGACTGAAAAAAGTTTAAACCGGTCGAATTGTTACAAATGAAAAGCTACAAACACACCTTAGCTCTGTATCAGAATCTCCTTAAATCGAATCTTGGAGATAAAATGGTGTAGTTTCGTTATGACCGTGAAGCAGTCGGACAATAGCCTGCCTCACTTAGAGTTGTAGCATGTTAATCCAACGTTGATGAGAGAAAATGCAATCGCACGAGGTTAAGGTGGTAAGTGAATGTGGTCAGTCCACCAATTTTTGAATAAAAAAGAGGTGAGTGAAAATTTCTACTTCATTACCAATCATTTCGTGTTGTCTGTGATTTCACCTAAGTTGCAATGTAAATGATTTACCGGTGGCTAGCTTAATCGCATTCTCTATGGTTGAAATTCCACGACCATTAAACGTCACAACTAAACTAAATTTCATTCTTCAAATAGGGCTTTGGCAATCCTGTTCAAAAGGAATGAATGCGGTTATATTTGTGTGCTGATGGGCGACTTCAACCTTACCTTGAACATAATTTTTTGGGTTCGTTCAATGAATGGTCGATCACTAAAAAAGAACCCAAGTTCACCAGGAAGTTGAACACATTAATAAGGATGTTTTACCTATTTGGATGGCAAATTAGACTTTCCTAGTGGTAGTGAGATGGTGTTGAATCCCCATGTAGCCAAATTTTGAGGGCGAGAAGCTGAGGCTCCAGTCGACAGTGCCTGTTTTTCTGAGGTTCTTTCCAAGAAATACTAGACTAACAGAACTTTGATACAGCTCAGAGTGGGCAAATGTGCGCCAGGTATTTAGCAGTGTCCAGTCGGGTAGCCGCTTCTGCATACGAATGCCTTAAATCTCTGTTGGAGTGGTCGGAGCATTAGGACCGATGAATCTGCTGGCGAGCGGTCCGACGGTAAATGCGGTAGTTTAATGAACACTGCGGTAGCATTTCAGCGCCCTCCTTGGCGAACCAGAATGCTCAGAAAGGCAGTCAGTTGAATCGGGCACGCCGATGTAGGTGAATCAATACTTCCTAAAAGGAGCCGCTTTCCGGAATATTCTACAAGTGGAAATATGGAAACACATACCATAAAACGAATATTCTTCTGCTTTGAAGTCTAAATATTTAACAACTACTTTGGCCGCTTAATTTAGGATTCATTCAAATGTATGCAATTTTTGGTCAGATCTGTTTCTGACTCAAAGGTGTCCTTGCATGCGCATTCTAAGTCATCTGCAGAAGTTCTTTGTGCAAAGAAATATGTAACACTGCTACCAAATTAAAGATTTTACATGCCTTGACGTCAGTCTCCTGTTTCAGCATGCCTTTTCATGAGTGACACATTTTTCGTGAATGAATTATTGGGATGGCCAACTGAATTCTGTGCCCCATGGGATAAAAAACCCTAAGAATTCTGACAATGCTAGGATGGCTAAGTATTACTGCTCTAAACACAGGTCGAAGGGCCTCTTCATCCGAAGACTCCAAAAAACGTTTCCTTTCACTACCAACAGCCACTAACCTCCAAGGTAGGTCGTCCAGTTGCAACAAATTGTGCGCAGGTTTTTGCTTTCCTATGCAAAGCGTTTACTCGATTTTGACATCAACGTCAAGTGAAATACCTACTTGATTTTGAAAATGGGGCATCCCCATCACAAGTCCATGTGGTGGTCCACTTTAAAGTCGCTCCCGTTTTCAAAGTAGGTATGCAATGAATGCTAAAAATAGCATCGATGGAGACGTTTGCGTCAAATCAGGACATGTGAACTTCCCGCTACTGAGGTGGAAGCATGTCCCATTATTAACCACCCGCACACATCGCATTTCCCTCCACTGCACAGAAGAGTTCTTGTTTGAATTAAACGTGTACAACCTTATCAAATTTTCTGCAACTTCTCGGTGTTTTTTTAACGGGACATGTAAATAAGACCTTGCTGTTCCCCAAACCAGCATACGACTAACGATGCCACTTGGTTTGCAATGTGGAAAACTAAGCAAAGCATGCTACACTATTTTGCATGTAAGATTGCTGTCAACTTCTGATGTAATTGGCTTTAAGGTAACAAAAACGAGATGCTCTCTTTTGCGAGAATGCGTATTATCTTGCCCGTCTAAATATACTCCACCTCATGTACTGCTGAATAGTGAACGAAGACACTTCCAAAATCTAATGAAAATTGGTACTACACGTTACCCATTTAGGTAGAATATTGCAAGAGCTAAAGAACCCTCAACTTTAGCTTGTATTTTAAGTACATGACAACTTAAATTGTGGAATAATTTACATGGAATGGCCCTGTTGTTTCCCTACATGAGACTGCCGTAGATGTTGGTGTGAACATTCTGAGGAATTAATTCGTGCTGACACATATTCCAGAGGCCTGTAATCGAAATTCTGACCCCATTAAGCTGTCGCTTTTGAGTTCCTTTAGAGACTTCCAGATGAGCTTATTTTAAATCTCAGGACCAGTGGGTTGTGAAAAGTGAGGGGTAAGAAATCCCTCGAATAAGGCACGTGAAATCTTCGGGAGGCTGATAAACCTGCACAAGTAATGGAATGATATAAAGGCATTTCTGTTACTTGGTCTCCTTCTTTTTTTAGAGCGCTATCCTTGGCGATGCTGGGGGTCAATCTTTTGCGTCAGTGTTAGACATAGAAGTCATACGTTGCCTTTCCAATATAACAAAGGACATTGAATCCTAATGTTAATGATGCGTCTTGTAGACTTGGGCAGATTCTGTTGCATCCTTTTCGTGAACTATATCATAGGGAATTGCTTGCCTGGTACCGTCCAGGATTCGCCACCAATCTGCATGGTGATAGTCTCAAATCCCAATCGTTATGTCTGGAAACATTCTAATAAACTGTTTCCAAATCAATTTTTCAGTCTTAATTTCTCCATGATGCTATTTGTCCACATCGATCTTGTGTGGATGCCTCCCTGTCTTTATCGAAAGTTTTAAAATTATTCTAATTCAATAGTGCTGAAATAATTCTTATAAAAGGTCCTGAAATATGAATGAAGTAACCATAAAAGTCAAAATGGCGCCGACAGTTCTCCCATTGTGAGCCTTCGCAAATTCAACTAGCTGCAGCAACTCTTATCCTGCTATGCTATGATGTTTAGCTTCCAGAGCAGGTCGTCATCTAATGTAGGTTCTGAGTCTTTCCTTAAGGCGTTGCAAGATGCATGGATCCTAAGTCCACAGGAGTGACAAATGGAGAGCCTCAAAGACTGCATAAACTTTAAATGTTTTTCTGCGAAAACTTACTGTTTTGGTAATCGTGAAGAAACCGGATACGGCAAAAATTCTATAAGCTAGGCATTGCGATAGAGGAGTTACTTTTACAACGGGGTACCTTCTAAAACTAAGGGCATAAGTTCATGGCACCCACTTAGGCATAAATGCACACGTTTTGAGATTTTGGTATAATTTTTGCGGTTTCTAGCGACTTCAATAAGTTCTTTTACTGCTGTAGCGAGTATGCGTTAAAGAAGGAGAGAAAGCTCAGGCTTACAGAACCAGTACGATCCGCCCCAAAGATCCTAGCGTCTATGTAAAGGCTTGAAAGCACTTACTCTTTAGCATCTAAAAAGACGCTATGATATCAATTTGCAGTAAAGTTATTAGACAAAGCACCCATTGTGCTGCCAAGGACGCTATCAACTTTTACTGCAGACTAGACTCCATGATTTAGAGACGCCTTGACAACCGAGTAATAGAGGTGCCATTTGTGCAGATGACTCTTTACTTTGGTGTGCAAACCAAAGCGAAAATTATGACCAGTCTGGAGTTTTAAATTGTGGATTTTGTCGGAGTAAGAGAAACTGGGAAAGCAGTGACCACTTTCTCTTTAAAACGCAGTTCTGTGTGAATGAAAAGTCGAATCTAAACATTGTTGGACTGAAACATGCACACATTTCGTGCTCTCGAAGGCGGAGTCTACATTACCCCAAGATTTTGACCACCACCTTGTTGTCTGTGGTCATACAATTTCCATTAACGATCCAAAATCTCTGTTACCTATCCATGATAAAACCTCATTCGAATTTGTGCATATTATGACACAATGAGAGGCGAATGTGATGCTAATGTTATGGTAATAGATAAAAGTGTGCTCCAAAAGAAAGGCACCGATTTCTTTGGTAAGATCTTACCTAAACGCCACACAAGTAAGGTTTAAACCTGTGAACGATGTTTGTGGTTTGAGTGACTTTAAAACGGCCGCTACAGAGCTGACTTTGACATTCATTTAAAATACAAATGAAAGAGTGTGAAACTTTAACTGCATCAAGGAATACGAAGCTGAAGATAGACCATTTGCACAGCACGGCATCATAGAGGTGCAAACGACTTGGCATGGAAAGTAGTTTATGAATATTAACTCAGATTCACAAAGAGGGCGTTAATTAAAATCAAGTCAGATCACCAGAATTCGTAAATGATGGTGTGTTCAAATTCCTACCCACCATCACGAATAGGCCGCCTACGGACTTTGCTTCTTCCTCACTGGCGCTTTTTAAAGCGTCGACCACGTTTTGATGCGTGACACTGAAGCGAAATCGTGTGGGCATCGAGGCATGTTCTAAAATAAGCATATTCATTAAAGTTGCACGTATAACTGCGCAGACTCTCAAAAACCTCAATAACTCTAGACCATGAATTTAGGTTTGAAGTGCTGCATTTATGCCATTTCTGTCAACCACTCATCGGTTCCTCTTTATGCCTACGCCACATCACACCTTCGGAATGGGCTTTTGTTCCAATGAATGCCACTATGTAAATAGCTTAAATTTAACCCTGACTCGGTTGCTAATATAAGTGCATCACTGCTTCCCTTATTTTAGACTGGATTGAATTTGCCTTAGGATGTATAAATTGGAACCGGAATTAGTGAAATTTTTGTCGACCTCGGCCTCCATTTTATGGAAAGAGCAGACGACTTGGATGGGGACATGGTAATGTGGTTCGGAAGTGGCACGGTTAAGGGTGGTCGGAGGACGTTTTCTCCTTGGGGCCCAACGGCGCCATATCAGTCCTGAAATTCGTATTTACTGACCGCCTCTGCCCTAAAAGATACATTCAAGCAAACAGTCATTGAAGTTCCAATGATATTTATGCCGCGTTTGAAGACTACCTCGGAGACGAAAGAACGCATAATAGCGGGAAAGAAGGTGTATTGTCGAGGTCCAAAAACCAGGTTTACCGACGACGTACATCGGCCGAGCCCCTAAATGCCCACGCAACCAAAACGAAGGGTTAAACAGGCAACCAAAGTATTACATTTAATCATATTGTTTTAGACAATCATTACTTCATTATGAGTGATCTAATGATAAAATGATTAGGGTAGACCGAATATACGAAACACCTTTATTCTTAAGCTGATGACAAAAACGATTATTTTGCTTGATTGCAACTGCGCCAGAGGTGTGCAATTCCTCGCATAAATTGCCTTTTACGGAAAATTAAAACTGGAGGAGCTACAAATGCTATGCGAGATTCTCGCAACCCCAAAAATGACTGGAATTGCGCAGACCATGGGGTATTCGATAGGCGAAGCTAAAGTGCAGCTGAACGAAGGTTGCAAAAGCGGTCAAATGATTTGCACAACAGCCATGATTTCACATCAAATGGGTAAAAAGTGGCGATGTTTTTATCCACTGCAGCTATCCTGCCATGTGGCGAGCACCATTGGCATTTGCGTGGTTGTCAGTTTTGATCGGAGCAACTGGATGTAAATACAATAAACGATTAGAGGCTGAAAAAAAAACCTACACATAAATTTAACTTCATTTCAAGCTAGAATTTGGTACGAACAAATTTTCCGCATCTAAACAATGTTATATAATCCTTAGGTACTGATGCAAGCTCGTTTTTAATCGGGAAAACGTTATCCAAATGGTATCCACATGAGAAGGGATTATCATTTTTTCATGAAAGCAAAGTTGTACATATGTATAAACAAATTTAGAAGAAGACATACTTATTCGAGATCGCTTTTGTTTTCAATTTCGGGATAGATAAGACCTGAGAGGTTTGCGTGGCAGGATAAATTACGCATCTCACTTGATCAATTGCACAACACCAAAGAAGGCCTTCAAATTGGACCATACCAATCATAAAAGCTTGAAGTTTGGTACTTCCGTTTTTTATGTGGGATATCAAACTCCATTAATCCTACCTGACAACAAATTTACGCATTTTTTATCGTTGCTCACTCACCTTTTAAAGTGATCGTAGCGTCTTGGGAGCTTTCACCAGTTCCATCATAAAGTTTTCATTATTAATGTTAATGTGCCGTTTGCCACTGGCATGAGCTTTAAAAATTAAGGTCTCACATTTTACTGCGGTATACCTTCAATACGACAACTCTTGGTGGGAAAGGTATTGCATAGTGGCAACTTTACTTCACTTTTACAGTTTTGCAAAGGCAGATACTGATTATCAATGCTCAGAAAAGTTGAGATGCTGTTAAAGAAGTAGAAAGCAATGCTAACATAGCGATAGTTGTCTGTAGGAACCAAGGAGCCTACAACTGAAGGACTCTGGGTAGTCCACTCAACGCCACTCGGGCTAGCAGGTAGCAGTGGATGTGAGCGGGCTTAGGCAGCTATTTTTGGTAGCGAAGCAAAAGTTCTTATGATGAAAGGCGTAAAACTCGCGTATTTCCATTTCCAAAAAAACCTCAAGCAAAACGTGGTACAGCAATGCGATGCTCAGTCCTTGGGTTGCTAGGTTCCCGAATGATTGCATTGATAAATGACGATTTTCGGTCGCGGATATTTCCCGCCTACAGAGTAAGGATCATTCCTAAAAAAAAATCAGTGCATGGAATCTCCGACGTGGCGTCTGTCGTACGACGAAATTCCACAACAGAAGAAGGTTTCTGTAGCGATGGTGGGCACAGTCGAGAATATCTGCGATTACGAAAGCCCGGCTCTCCCCTGACAAGAAAAAAAGACTTGCTTCCTGCACTGAGGTAAAATTCTAGGATGGATGAGTCATTCTGAAAGAGTCTTTGATGTCGAAGCTACTTTGCATGTATTGGTTTGATACAGAGCTAAATGTATGAATGCAGTACCAAAAGTAAATTATGGAATAGGCGCAGTGTCCTAAAACATTAATTTAGTTTCTCAGCATGCATAATCGCAAAGCTTCTGTTGAAGTCGAGACGATGACTCCGCGTAATAGGATGAGAATTTTGGGAATTACATATTGGCTGGTGTTCACTTTACTAAAAAATCTCGCTTTATAGCTATGTTCTCTGTCTGCCAGAGAGGATACTGTGACACGCAAATTTCACATTTTTACTATCCTCGCCTCCCTCCTCTTCACATGCATTCGGATCTTCAATATTAATTTGTTTATGGTTCTTAGTTTTGAAACATGCGAGAGAAACTTATTATTTACACTTTTATAAGCGGTTACGTCCTCTGCAATGAGAACAAATCGAGGTTATCTCCAAAGCAGTGGAATTGTGAACACAACTTTTGGTTTCATCAATAATTCCATTTTTATGGATCATTTTATTTATTATGGGGCGCAAGTTGGCTATTCGTTTTAATGACGCACTTATTTGCGCATACTTTAATTTTGCGCTGGCCTCAGCGACCATCTTGTGTGTTATGTCGTAGCTGTTAGCATTCAAATATGCCCTCAAACATTTCCGTTAAAGTCCTGCTCAAACATATCTTAAAACGCCTTTTGGGAATGTCCAAAGTACTATGGCACGGTTCTCCCATAGTAGGACTCCATTTTGAAAAGATAACATAATGCTACATTCACAGAAGGTTTATAGGATTATTCTCATAAATTTACAATACCTAGCTGCTATGAGTTATCTACTTTTTGAACAAAGAGATGAATTGCTACTTCGGAACCGAATCAAAGGTTACACCTAGAGTCCACCTATCAATACTCATAGAAGCAATTCACAAACGCATCGACGATGGAAATAATTCCTTAAGTTTGGCATAGACTTCGCTGAAAGGATGGCATTTGCTGCACTTTACCTGCCCCATATTGTTCGCATATGTAGTCTCAAACTGTGTCCAGGGAAATTGGGAATAAGGTTTGTTCTTCCACCATCACTTTGCACACCGTCGCAGTAGCGTTTCCAAAAGATTAAATTGATTGCCATAACACTAAAAGGCTTGTAAAATACCTTATAGCTCCTTTACGAGAAAAGTCTTAAATCCCGAAGGGGATAGCGATGATCCGGCTCGTTTGTTCAAGGCGAGATGTTTATTGTAAGTGTGTGGTTTGGCTAAGGTTCGAGGACTCCTTTCACCTAAGTCGTTTTACATGCAACTAAGATCGATGCTTTGACAATTGGCTTCCTTCATTAGTTAGCCATCCAAGTAAGACTTTCATGTTAATTGACCTAAATCTAGGAAAAAAAACAAACGCTACTGTAACAGAACAATATTGTCTAGTTTGCACGTTTAGCTTCGCGGGTTTCGGTGACCACTCCATTGTCGTGGCATTTTGACCTAGTCGCTCTAGTTAAAAGTCCACCAGGCCCACCGTGCAATCGCGACAAGGTGGGATCGAGCTCTAGAGTAAAATGAAGCAAGTGAATCACATCTCTATTACCACCTAGGAGGATTTGGCACACGCCAGAAAATGGAGTGAGCAGGGACTTACTACAGCCTACTAAAAATTCAGCTTAACTTTTAGCAATGGGAGCAAAAACTACACTGCCATGTTTCAAATTGCTTTTCTTGGTTGTATTCTGTTCTACCCTTAAATAATGGGCTTTAAGCTAATTCCATCAGAAGTATGAAATGCGCCAACGAATTCGGATAGGTTCACAATTTCGCCTGACAGTTTCGGAGTAAATTAGATTCATTCGGGACTGACGATCGCTCTGATGGAAGGACGCGACTAAGCAGGTACTTGAATACGAATGCACATTCAGGAAGGACTGCTACTGTAAGAGTTTAAACTGCGAGGAAAACAAATCCATTTAACCTTTACTAAGGCAATCCTTACCCGTTTTTCCATGATTTCATATCAAATCCTCACCTGCCATGCTTCTTTTTACAAAGATAGCTAAATTCTAAAGTAGATTACTTTTCACAAATTACTTGCACTGCTCATCCTTCCCATGGTGGCTGGACTTACGTATGTTTCAGCCCAGACACATACAGTCTTGAAAACTGAACTATATCAATTAAATCTCTCGATGCGAAATTCAGATCAAACGATCCTCATCAATTCTGTCTCAGTGCATCGCCGTACTCAATCAAAATTTATTCTGTAAAAAGTACATAGAGTCCATTTTCGCTAGAATGGACCATTATGCAGCTCTGTTCCTACCATCAAATGTGAAAATTAGTTTGTGCACGCATGTTTGCTCAAACAGGAGAGAAAAGAATGTGCATGAGAAAGGAATCTTTGGGTTAATTTGACTTATGTACACGATGAAGACTGGGTTAGAGGTTTGCTAATCATGGGAGTAGGGGACTCGAGCTCAGTGTGTACTCGTACCTCTTGCAGCCAGACGTCTAACGCTGTCATAATGCGGTAGGTTGCAATGTAGGGCGTCTCCAGTCTCTGCTCTCTGTGAGCAAAATGAACCACACCAGATGCGGCATTTTCGCTTATGCTCCAATCCTCCTCTTCTTCATCACTGGGGAAGAAATGACGTGGTACTTGGCTGCCCGCGTAGATGTAGAGACTGGTACAGTCGGAATTAAGGGTCTTTTCGCCAGAATCACTGCTGCTACCGCTGGTATTAGTAGCAATTGAGTCTGATGAAGTAAGGTTTCCTGAGGAAATACTTGCGAATGAGGCTGACTGCTTAGAAGAAAAAGATTTCGCGACCGGGTCCGTCATTGGGACGCAGTGCTGCGTCACCATTATCCCCAGTTGAGCGATTGTAGGAGTGATTTAATTGGAGAAGTCAGAGTAGAGACGATCATAGGGTTGCAATTCTCATTAACTTTAAAAATATGGACGCGGTTCGCTTCGTGGCAAGGCCTACTGTGATTGGCACTCCAAGTCACTGAAAGCGTAAACGAGATTCCCGCTTTATGTCAGGTTTATCGCTAAGTTTAATCTGTATGTGAACGTTCTAATGCTCTCTCATTCTACCTCAAAGTAATGTAAACCACTAGGTTAATTTTGACGAGTATCGAATGCTCTACCCAAAAATAATAGCAACTTTAACCAATAAAATTGAAGTCCGATCTGTTAGAAATGTTGGTGGTGTACCATACCACAGTTTTAAATGGAATCTCAGCAACGAAAAATTAAATGTAAAAACAGCGGCCAAAAATTTTTCTGTTCTTTAAGAAATAATACCATAGTTGCTAATAGCACCCACGTTCCATTCCTGACTTTATATATGAACACTTAATATCCACTGAAATTTGAATGACAGAATCACAAAGTCGAACGATGTTGTCTTGGAAATACTGGTGCAAGGATTTTCGTTAGATTGATAGAGTTCATTTGCGGTACATCGTGAGGTAAGGTGAAAACCTTTCCACTTCTATCAGAAAATACAGCTACAATGGCAGCATAGATACGAATCAATTATGTTAAGATGATGCTCACAAAAGTAAAAAAAACATCCTGTTTCCGTAATAAGATTATCTCCTATAAAAAATTTGCCATTTGAACCAATACCCTATCGTGGATTTCAATAAAGACGTAATGCGTACTCCTATGATACCTTGATCTTCGGCGGAAAAGAATGGCAAACAGTTTTGCCTTATGCTTAAGATCGTGTCTGTAGGCAAAACGTGCATTTCGTCGCATTTTTCAGAGGGCCCAATTATAAGTGAAACTCACCAGCGACCGCAGCTGATAAGCTTGGCCCTAAATTAAATAGGTAAGGGAAATTTCTACAACTAACCCACTAACTAACAACTGTGAGCCTAAATCAAATCATGCCAGATAAGTTAAGTACTTAACGAAAAATAAATTACACATATTGAGAAGTTATTTCTCTCGAAAGCATTAAATACCTGAGCAGGGACGTGTTCTTCATTCTAAAACTCTGCTTTCGAGTAAATACTATACTTCTCACCACGTCATGCTTCTCAAAAGCTAAAAACTAACAATAAAGTATATTTACTTTATAACGCACCAATTACTCCTTATAAAAGAGGCTGTAAAGAAATGTAATCTAGGCTTTGAAAAAAGTTCTTCAGCTGCCTGGATGCTAACAACAATAATAACCTTTAATCCTTACGGAATGGCTTCGAAGCAATTTGATTTACTGGGAAACAAATCAAAAGGATATTGAGCTGTTCTGCATCACTTGTACAAAAGTACCTAATAATAAATTCCCTTAATTTATTAGCGCTGACAAGCATTTAAGAGTTTCTCGAAGGATAGTAATTCTCAACTTATTTGAAATGCAAGCTATTACAAATCCACATGGTGCCGCCGAAAACGACGCTTTTTCAAATCCAGATGTTGCAACGTTAAAATCACGCACAAGCATCAACACTGGAATTACTATCATAGTTGCCTTTAAAATTAAAATCACTGTTATTACACGCTAGTGTGTGATGTTAATCTAGGAAGTACAAAGCTAATCAATAGTAAAGGACCAAAATTATCAAAACAACGTTCCTCGCGTTGAGAATAGACATATTCTGAAACTTCATATAACAAAAGGATTTCAAGACAAACAAAATCTTCAGGGGGTAAAAGATTTAAAAAAGCGCAAAATACGGCAAATTAAATTCTCCAAAAAGACGATGCGAAAGGTGTTCCAGTTAATCGAGCTTTAAATGTCAGTTCTCATTAAACACAAAAATGGTGATTCGAAAGAGCTATTTGCATTAAGTTAAGATAATAAAATATGATATATAGCAGGGAGAATCACTGCGGGCACCGTAGATTTAAATGTTAGTCGATGTGAGGCAATTTGCAATGAACAGTAATATAACCAATTCGTCGACATACATATTAAAAGGTTCAATAAATAGGGCCACCTTGAACGCTATAAAAATCCTATGTTAGATTTCATTTTAGCACTTTCGAAATACGCAGACGGCAGACTTCATTAACCCCAAACTCCAAGCGTTGCCACCAGCATTAATAAATGCTACCGATTACTTAAAACAATGTAAGGCGACATTAAAAGTAACAAAACGGCATGCGCTTAATTAAAAGGAAAGCCAATAGTAAATTACGACAGATTTTTTGCTGGAATTTATTACAAGTCAATAGTTGGTGAACACGGGCAATGAACTCTGTGGTATAAAGCCTTTAGTTGAGGGTATTTCTCATAAATGAAATCAAAATACATCATTCTAGCAAGACTACTTTTGTGCATTACCGAATTCCATTTTTAACAACGTCTTAGGTAATTGGTGAGTTAACGAAGTTTTTTAGAAGGGTCCCTTTCCACAAGGCCTTGGATGCTCTAAGTGGTGTGGAAGACCAAATATCACAAAATTGGAATGTTGGGAGTGCTACCGTTGCGGTCTGGACCTTGCAACCCTAAGCAGAATTGTGGCTTGCACCTCCTGTGACACTTACACACTTAGGAAGCAAAGAACTTTTTTCCATTTAGCGCACTTCCTGATTATCCCAATTAATTTCCTCCTATCTGGCTCTTCAGCCCATTGTCTAACCTGTTTACTGTGGACTAGTTGGTTAAGTAAATTATTATACTATAGACCCTATTTATTGTCTTAATTTGCGAATGAAAGCATTAAGTTATTATGTCGAATAAGAATTTCCGTCCCCTTCGTACATTAACGATTCTGACTAGAATAAGACTGATGTTGATTGTTCTACAAATGATTTTGTAATGCTTTAGTTGTTTGGGCTGCTAGCCTCGGTTACTTGAGTAACCATACTGTACTAATCGGCTCGCTGGCCTCCGAGCTGTGCCAACAGCCTCCAGTGTAGCGTCCCGAGGCTCCCCTTAAGGTAAAAGAAGGCGCAGTACTAGGGCAGAATATATATATTCCGGGAACAGAGGGCTTGGGGGCTGTTGGCACGGCCCGGAGGCCGACCAACCGGCTAGAACAAGATGGCCACCCAAGTAACCTAAACCGGTGGTTCGAACAAACAAAGTATTACATCCAGTCCCTCCGTTTCCAGAATATTTATATTCTACCCTGAACCATCCTCTCCTTCCGTTAAGGGCTGGTGATCAGTTATATAAAACAGAATAAATATTCTACTGACTCAAGTTTGCTTGCTAATGTCACCTATGCGATGCTGCAGGTCTCCTTTAAAGCCTATATATTTTGTATCATTTATTAAGAACTTAAAAAGGCCAGGCAGACTATCTGCATGGTCGTAATCTCATACATTTGGCGTGTAACCAGTCAAGTCTTAAGCGTAAAGGTTATAAAGACTACACCATTTAAGCATAAAACGTTCTTAAAAAAGTGCTAATCAAGCTTACTTAACTACTCTGTAACACCTATTGCAGCGTCCCGAGAGTTCCTTTAAGGTAAAAGAAGGCATAGTACTTGGACAGAATACGTATCTGTAAACAGATGGATTGGGGGCTGTTGGCACAGTTCGGAGGCCGGCCAACCGGCTAACACAATGTGGCCATCCAAGTGACCGAAATCGGCAGTTCGAACAAACACGATATTAAACAGCCCATCTCTTCTTTCGAGCGGCGTTCCCTACGCTATTCCCAGTCAGCCTCCCGTACCAGCCATCACAACGTAATCCGTGATGCGAGATGCACCCACGAGCCAACCGGCCCAGTCATCGAGATTCGAGCGCAAGTGTCCTTGTAGTGCCATCAATTCCGCGTAGCACTCGGTGCAGCAAATGCATATTGCTTAGACCTCCTCTCTCACAATAGTGTGTCTCAATAAGAGATGGGGCTACGAATCCGAGTTTTCGAATGGATCGAGACACACGCACCACATATTGTGATTGCAAGCTGTTTTGATGCCGTGGGGGAACGTGGGGGTATCGTGGAGCCCTGAGCGAATGGGGCGATCGGGTCTCATGGAGATGGGGTGCACGCGATTCAAGCGTGCAAAGCATAAAACGATGCTATCGAATGGCGTCCTGCACATTCTACTCCTGTAGATACACATTTTGGCGAAGGGAGGTGAGTTGCCCAAGAACAAAGGAGAGAGAGCTTGGGGAGGATGCTTGACCACAGCGTCGCTGGTTCATGGCTAGCGTAGCTTCAGTTGTGGATAGCTTTCTTGCAGAACACGAGGGCAGGAAGATGCCGGGGATGGACGTAGATCTCAGCCCTTCTGTAACGGGACGTAAGGGATTCTTCCATCCGTAGCACATGTACTTCTTTCACACCGCTAAATTTTGTCGCCAGCGGTATGGATCAGGATAGAGATCCATTAAAGTCGGGTCGGCTCATGCGTTTTAAGCTCCTTCAGGCAATCCTATTAACTCTGCATTCATATTTGCATGCCAATTTATCACTTCAGGGAGGCTTCGGGCCGCTACAGTTTGCGAAAGGAGACAGTAGGTTTAACGTTTTTACATTTGCTTATCCATTGGGTTCGTCTTAAAACAGGCAGTTAGGTGTTGATGTTTTAAAAAATTTCATTGTGTCCATTAATTGTAAATATTATTTTGATATAGTTGCTACAGCAGTACAGGCACCAAGAGTCAGTTACAGCGGTATGAATCCAAAAGTGCTTTTTTAGTAGCTTATGCTGGTCATCCTAAAATATCCCTGAAATATATTGCTGTTAAGGCTGTGGTCGTTTTATCGCGCTAAACGAGGTTATTTGTATTAGAGACCATTTAAACCATATCTGAAGTCTGCTGGTGTTGTTGTGTACTCTGAGTTATTGGAGTGTTGCTTTACAATGGAAGTAAATAAACTGACCGATGAGGACTACGAGAAGCTGTCATATGTTGATAAAATGAGTGAAATCGTCAACAGGCTTTCTTGTTCTGACGTGGATGTATCTAAAAAAGCAATTGATGAAGCTGATGAGCTTTTAATAAAAATCAGCAAGTGTAACTTTATGTAGTATGATTGATTCTCTTATAGCCAAAAGTGGGAGTTGTGTCAATAAGACTTCCATTAATAAAAGCCCGGAAGGTGGATCGGTGGGTAAGTCAGGTTGATTTGCTTGACTTTTCCCTTGCCTGTTTTTTCTTAAAAAATGGAACACTTTTTAATTTTTTGTAAGATAATACAAGTTGTGTTGTCTTGATGAAATAAATTTCCATTGCAATCTGTAGGTTTGAGTGTCAATGGGCCTGGACCGGAGCAAATGTCCGTGGAAGCCTTCAAGGCACAGGTTTCAGCGGATTCTACAGAACGCTCTAGACGTCGAGCCAGGTGTCGAGCCAAAGCGGAGGAGTACAAAAAGCAAGCAAATGAGTACTTCAACGTCGGTGATATGGAAAGTGCCATTAAAATGTACACCAAAGCCATCGATACCTGTCGAGATTGGGCAGTCCTCTACAACAATCGGGCTTTGGTAATTGGATGCATGATTTATTTTACTGCGTATAGCTGCTATTTGTGTGGTAGTCAGAATAATCTTTTAACTGCTTTCTGCCTGTTAGTTTGACACTTGTATTGAGAATGAATAAAGGGCGTTTTGCATTACATCCCCTTGCTCCCTGACATCTACGACTCCGAACGTGTTATATATTGCTTGGTAATGAGGGGGTTCGCATCAACTTGTCTATTTTATTTTGCCATGCGTTAACTATAGGCTTATCTGCGTGCTGGTCGTCCGGAACTGGCGTTAGCGGACTGCGATCTGGCACTTCGTCTTCTCCCAGCGGAACCAAAAACTACTCCCACAGATATCGGCGAGGACGCAGACGCGGCTCGTGACATAAATCAACAAGCGGCGAAAGCCTGTCTTCGCCGTGGCAAAGCCCTGCTCGTGTTGCGTAGACCGCGTGACGCTCTGAGCGCTTATGTCGATTCAAGGGCGTTTAACGCCTTTGCCCGCCACCCAGCGACCGCTGTCATGCCTGACCCCGATTCAGACTTTTGGCCACCCTTTTTACGCGAAGGTGTTGCACAGGTCAAGGCTGCTATCGCAGCCGATAGCCTCGATTCCCAGTCATCTATTCAACTCTCCCTTTCCGATGACTGCGAGCCTCTGCTTCTCAAATCGACAGAGTGAGCAACTTTTTTCGTGCAATCACTTTAAACAACTTGGGTGATGATTTTCTTGTAATTTTAGAGAGCGATTCCTCCGACTGATAGCTGAGGCTGCGGTATTTGGTCGTAAAATGCGTCAGTACACCTCGACTCTGCGTCAGATGGCAACGCTGTTGAGTGCGGCGAGTGTGGCTGCTAACCTTCCTCCTACTACAAATGGAGCAGAGAGTGAGGAAGAGGCAGCAGAGGAACCAGAGGTTGTGACCTCTCCTAATGGTGATCAAATGGCTCCGGAAAGTGATAGATCTCAAAGGAAAAGGAAGAGGGGAAGGAGTTGTGCAAAGGCTGCTCCAGCTTCTGTGTCGCCAAGGGACGGAGATGTCAGTGGAGTGGGTAGCGATGAGATCGCCACACTGGCAAAGCTGCAATCCTACTTCAGGGTTAGAAATGGTTTCACAATGCTGGAGTCGCAGATGAAGGTAACGTTCTCATCTCTGCTTCAACTAATGCCACTACCTGCTGTGACGGAAATATTTAATTAGACTACCGCTAGATTCATGCATTGCTTGTGCATTTTGGGGCATTCGATAAACTGCAAGTTGCTATTAGTTCAATTGCAGTCACTTTGCTTCTGCATTTTAGATTTAAACGTGCCTGATTTGTGTTTGCATTTATTGTTGTTTGCTGATGCCCAGTTTACTTTGAACTCAATAACTGTATCCCAACGTTAACATAATACCATGCTTTAATTAGTGAGGTTTCCGAATGAATCACTTAATCCTTCGATCAAGCTATGCCATGTTGTTTCTGGATTTCTCAACTTTCCTTTCCATTTTTTATGAGTAGCACCTTACCGCTTTATCGGTGCAAGTTTTGTTCTGGAATGCTCTTCAGTCACTGCTTGTGCGAATCGGTATCGCCTTTGTGTTCAACAACTTTCTCCCGATGTTTAAGCATGCTCGAGACAGTAGACTAGTAAAGATGACACTTATTTCCTCACCACCATCTGTCCTGCCTGTCATTAACAAGTTCTACCCGTGGCTCACCTCCTTCTTTGTGCACTGTGTAATTTCCATTTCAGCGTTTCGATGCTTCCAGTGTGGTGAAGCTATTCCGCCGGCCAGAGGGCACTGCCACTGAAGCTCCCTCATCAGACCACAGTGTGGAGGATATTTTGGCCATACTGGATCACCTTTTGAGCCTCATCACTGTGTGCTATCAACTTGCTCGTGATTGTGGCGAAAATCAACGTCTTTTGATAGAAACCATGCCTCAATTCTTTTCCACCCTCCTCGTCGACTGTCTCAAGGTCTCGCCCTCTTATGCGCGACTTCCTGTCTCATCTGCCGTGGCACCAGGGTGAGTGGCCAACTCACTAAGGCAGGGTTTTGGTGGATGCTCTCGTTTCCTCCGTACCCTCTCAAAGTATACGTAATGCGGATACTACTTAGTGTGGAATCATTTAACTTTTGATGCATATAATCTCTATTGAAAGTTAACCTGAAAGCTATCACTGGTGTTTGCTCCCCACGAGTTCCTTATGGACTACTTTTGATTCCGAAACCATAGGCTTTTTATATCCTTTAATCATATTGCAGGGATAGATTCTACACTTCTTATTGGGCTTCTTTTTCCATCTTTAAGTTTGGATTCATCATTATTTTTGTTATTGCTATTGTTTATTATTAATGTTTGCTTTCCAGTTGGGTAAACTTATTTTATGTATACCTTTAATTCATTTGAATCCTGAATTTTGATCTTATTTGGACATCTTAAAACTTTCTAAGCTAACTATTACATTTCCGTGTCTTCATGACCTGGTAGCGATTGAACTTGCGAATCTGTTCTTTGATTTGTTTCTTGACCCATTCCAGATGAACCCAAACCACGGCGTATCTGGTGGTTCCACAAAAACGCGCATCTCGTGGTGGATGTTTGATTATCACTAGAGCTAGTATTTTTCGGGGGCTACAAACTGCTAACTATTTGGTTGATGCGAACATGAAATAGATATAGCCTTGTCATCTCTTATTGAGACTACATTACAGTAGGATGGATTCATATCGATGACTCGTTATCATCATGTATCATTCTCACTCAAAGTTACATGGAGTCGTAAATTGCTTCATAATATGGGTGTTTTATAGGTCACGATTGAATGCCAGTGACATTATGATCGTGGTGTAGCTATCAACTAGAATGAATAAGAGCGGGATGGTTTTTGACGTTATGAAGCCAGGACTGACAGTTGCACCACAATATTGGTCTTGTCATACGTAAACGTTCAGTCCAACTACATTCATGCCTTTCATGCTACGTGTCAGCTAATGGCATTGACATAATAGTTTAGTATGACATGGATAAGTATTGCCAGGCAAATTCGTGGTGTAAGTGACTTTCTCACCGCTGGTTTGGACTGGGCGCGCGTTTTACTCATCATGTGGCACAATCCAATCATCATCACCACTCAATTATTTTAGGACTGCTGCCAGGCAGGAGCTGCAGTTGCATCACCTGCTGGGCCTACTTCAGTGCTCCGCATGTGACCTCATTGCACTGATGTCCTGCGAGGCCAGTGGTCGCGAGGGCCTGCTCACCTATCCAGGACCTGCTGTTCTCCTCTCTGCTCTTGCCACTTGTCTCTCCGATGCTCTCGGTCTGCCTCTCGCCACTTCGGCTTCCGGACTCTCTTTTTGCCTGCCTCCGAAAGCGCGGACCACCCCGGCCCAGCAGCGCTCCCTTGCCGACTGCTTTGCCACGCAGACTGTGGCGGCCGCTGCAAAGATTCTTGAAAACATCACCAAGAGTCCGCGTTTTCTGGTCAGTTCACATGGCAACCGTCTTTGTAAAGTTTGTATGATTGAAAAGCATTTCTTGGTACCTTCTCATTGGCAACATCCCAAATTGTAGAGCTGATGTTGTTTTCTGCATCTGCATCTCCGATTCTCGTTTTCCCCATATTTTCTAGTATTCGGGGCCGTTTCTCTTGAAATTAATTTGTTTTGATTCATTTGTCTAATTATTCACGAATAAATAATCTACTACAAATAAGGCATTTTTTGCCAAGGATATTGTTAAAAGCTCTCCATTTGTGATCAGTCTAACATCAGATCATTTCTTTTACGTGATGATAATTTCATGTTGCGATTTTTACATGTGTTATGGTGTATGTCCTTCCTCGTCTTTTACGACTTCCCGGGTGAAACGAAAGAAGCTTCTCTGGTTATCACACCACGTTATCGTGTAGTAGCTGAGGCTGGAACTGGTCGAATTATTTTATTTTCCCATTTATAGCTTGACAATTCTCTACCGTTTCGCAGCGGTGTTATGAAATGCATCAGCATGGAAGTATCGGCATTATCAACCCACAGAGGGGTTGGGAATTTAGTAATATTCGTAACTTTAGTTTAGATCCATAGCACCACCGTTGAATCTAGATCGCAGGTAATTAAAAGGGCCGCAGTCAAATGTATGATCCGTCTGGTATTGCTTTGATATCCTATATTTTAGCTAACTCCACGAATTTTGCTCGAAACTTGGTAGCTTTTTGTAGTTTCAAGTGACAGAGCTGTTATTTAATGCACTGCTATGCTTGTGGAGGCGCATACCGTCTTCTCTTGTTACTTAATGTTCTTTTTGGGAAATTAGACGTTTGTGTTACTCACTTTTGAACAAAGTTTATTTTTCTCATGCTGATTTAGTCGGTGGGCCATGTACTTCGATTAATTTGACGGAAAGTGGCGTAAAATTATCTATTTATTCGGATGACTGGTGATGTATTATGAATAGCACTATAAATTTATAAATGCGAGCTATTTTACCGTACCCTAATCGACTGATTCTGAGGATTATCGGTTGGCGTAGTTCTGTGGATCAAGTGGCACTCATAGATACTCAAATTTTCCTTCTATGGCAGGTGAAGCGAAATTGAAGACCATTTTTCGTGTCTTCGCCTTGAAAGGTTATATTGGTGCACCAGAAACAGTACAAACCCGCTGTACACCAATAACTACAGAATTTATGCAGCATTATCCAATAAGTTAATTATTCATTCAATTTGTGCAACAACGTGACAATGGTCTTTTTAATGGCGGTGTATGCTTTTTACAGTTACAAATATGCGCTCTATTTTTTGGGGAATTTACTTTTTTACATAGTCTCTAGCTCGTCAGGAGATACGAAGGGAGGTCCATTTGTGATCTTGATTTTCGTATTTGGAAAACCTTAGCGTTTATTCCATTAGAACCGCCCGATTTTTACGGGTTAATACGTCAGCTTTGATCTGACGTTTTAGGAGTAATGTCGTGGATTCTTTCCTATGCCTCAGAATAAATTGAATGTGGTAAATAATTTCTCGGTGTATCGCTATCAGAATTCTTGACATAGCGACCTAGGCTATGCTGTGGCGCTTTAAGGTCTGCCTTCTTTTTAAATGATAAACTGGTTGGACTGGTTTTCTACACCCTCATGGACTTTGACCAAATTGTGGCTTTTCGGCACTTATTGAAGCGATCACTTCTTATTTCCTGTCCACAGATTATGGTCCGTTCGTCAGACTGTTTTACAAGCCTCCAGAATGTTGTCGAAGCCGCCATCGCTTCCGCCCCCAGCACTAGCAATTCCACTGCCACCACCTCCGCTCCCGTCACATGTCTTTCAGTCCTTCTTGACAGTCTCTCGGCAGCCTCGGATGACCCTGTACTGCGCCGCACTATGGTCACCAAACCCAACTTTGTCGTTAATCTCGCCAATTGTGCCATTCGACATGTTCCTCTCATGGTGGATGAAAGGTGCGTTTTACTTTCCTTCCCTAACCTAATTTGCGGTCATGCATTTCCTTCACTTCTTTTCCGTTTGTAGTCACACGGCGCTGGTGGGCTCTCTGTGCCGCCTTCTTCATAACTTCCTTTCTGGCGAACTGCAAATGAAGCTCTCGCGACCAGAAATGGAAGCACTGCTTACCCTTGTTGGTGATATTCTCGACACACCCTCTCACAGCTCTGCACTGACTTCTGTCTCCATTGCTCTTCTTGGTCGCTTTATGCCCCTCTGCACTGCCGATTTGGTGAGTCTAAGGCTTATTTGGCACTTTTGACATTTCGGATTGTTTCATTATAAACATCCTCAGGTCCAGTTTCTTCTAAGTTTAGAATTTTATTGCTATTGACTTTTTTGCGCCAAAGTCTTGGCCATTGTTTGATTTTGAATCTAGTGGTTTGGATAAATGATAATTAGCTTCTTCTAGGTTCACTTGAATGCCCGCGTTTATGTATTCTTCACTACAGGTTGAGAAATGGAGCCATTCGGGTAGGAATGCACCAGATTCGCCTAATAAGAAGCATACTTCCTCTGTTCCCAAGTTGAAGGAACGAGTAAAAGTTCTCATCTCCATTGTATGTTCATGGTGAGTATCATAAACCATAAAGGACTATGGGTTTTATTAAACGTTGTTGAAAAATGTGCTGAGTAACGGAAAGGTGTTAATTATGAGTGGATACTTATTCAAAGGGTATTGTAAGTCTCGAGTCATTATTGACTACGTGGTTTTTTATAAGTGGAGAGCCGCGAATCCAGTTGCTTAGATGAGTCGGGGATTTGGATAAAGACTGAAACGGATCTATACTTTAACCATACGCATATAGTAAACACTTCACTATATAGTTCTGCTCTTGGTGCTCTTTTTGGTCTTCTATCGTAAAAAAATACATACTAGGTGAGAACAATGGGCGTATGAGGAATTTCCATCGAATAGATGCTGACGATATTGATGCGTTTCAAAATCTTTCTGGACTGCATTGTAGGGCGTGGGTGGTGTCCCATGAAAAGTGCACTTTGTCATTCACTTTTCAATCACACTTTTATCATTATTAGTGGTGAGGAATTTATTTTTGGGGGATTGCCGTTTTCTTCGCATCCTAAGCCCCACTTATCTGCTTCTTGCCTGTCTTCAAGCTCCAATTTCATCCACTCTCTTAATGTCTGTTTTTTTTTCGATTTTCCACCTAGTTCCACCTCAACGCTAGAGAGGGCTCCTGCCCCTCTGACCCCAACCACTGTAAACGGTATTACAAAGGTGTACGAGTCCACAGAGAGTCTGACGGGTCACCGACTTCGTGGCGCGATTCGGGCCCTCTCTACTATCACGCGGGCTCCGGGATGCGGAGATGTGCGCATAGCCATCGGGGACGACCGACTCGTCTCCCGCAAAGTTGCCCTCCTGGTGCGTGCCCGTGCTCCACCCACCTCCGAGGCGGAGGAGCGCTCCCCACCCTACGATGAGCCGCTGGCTGCCAATGCTTGCCTCATCCTAGAGGCATGTGTGGATGACACGGTGCTGGCTGAGAATCTCATTGGCACTACGGTCATCATGGACCTGCTCAAACTTACTCGAGTAGGCTTTTTAGTGATTTTGGTGTATTTGACGAGGATTTTGTAGCCCACGTTTTACTTATGAATACAAGGAGGAACATTGTAATCTAGAATCGAGTTTATTATCAATGAGAAATTGATTTGGCTTCCGTGATGCTATGTTTGGACGACCTCTAAATCGGGTTGAGACTTCAAACACACAAACTTCAAGATTTGGAGACTCAATTTCTATTTCGACGTACTTCCTCGCTACGTGCATACTCGTTTCCCAACGTTTTTATACTACCCAGAAAGCGTGGGATTGGAAAGCTCTACCATTACTTTTATACTGCTATAGGATAATTTGGTTTACTTCGCTATTGGCGATGAATTCGTGTGGCTTCATTATTTTTATGATTGCTTTGATTCCAGAACGTAATGCTGCATTAGTCATCTGCGTAATTTAGCAAAAATGTAAACATAAGTCGATTGGATGTTTTGGATTATGCAGGATGGCTGAACATTCATAGAAATCTCTACCAAGGCTGGAGGTTGGGAACCACTGTGATCAATTTCTTAGCTGACAAGATCCCATTCTTCTATAGACGTTTGCAGCATGGCGCAAAGCGGCTGACTAGTGAGGGACCGAGCATCACGTCGCTGCATCGTACTGTGACTGGGGTTTTCTGTACAAGTTGATATCTGGGGATCCTGATTTCATGCCTTGGTTGACAAGAGCCTTCTTTTACCGCCACACGTTGTATTGTCTTAGGACGCAGCCACAAACTCGGACTGTTATCTCTGACATTCGCGCTACTATTAATTTGCATTGGGGCATAATTGTTACTCAATGTCGCGTGTGGCATCATGATGGTAGTACGCCCCTTCATTGCTGTAAGACCAAACATTCCAATTGTGTTCTAATGGCATTAGTTTATAATTGAAACATCGTTGCCGTATCCATCCGAGCTTTTGCTGTGTGAATTTCAAGCCAGGCTACGCTTGCTTGAAGTAAATCGGAGGGCCAGCTTTGCTTTCATGTATCATGAATTCAGTTGCTTTGAGTGTGCACGCTTATCGGTTAAAATGAAATAGTACTAGGGTTACTGCTGGTGCGTATGTATTTCTTATGGCAAATTGTTTTTATGGGAAAGCGGCATCCCAGCGTTCACATTTACGCAATAAGTATATCAATGCATGACAAAGCGGTTTTTTGCTGATTTCTTTGTTACTAGTGGAAGAAGCACATTTCACAGATGTATTCGTAAATGTTACTATGATAGGCCATTTAGATACTGCTGTCTATCAATTACTGTGCATCACTTCAACATTTTAGTAATTTTTGCTCTTTATAGCCTTTCATATCAATTGTAGTGTTGAGAAGTTACTTTCTGACTCAAATGTGGTGGAGAGTGAATTGATTACCTCTAATATACGTACCTCAATGTGTGTATGAGTAGCGCTTGTGTACCAAGGTGCGTCGGTGGTATACTACTGTCTATTGGTTCCTTCCAAAGGAGGCAAAGAAACCGCAGACGAAGCGCAACGCGAGCTGCGTGATTGCACGCCTGTCCCTGGCGAGCCATGTGCACCGTGAGGAGATGTCTCGATTGGACGCGATGTCGCAGTTGACGCGATTCAACTCCTGGAATGTTAACACCGCGGAGCGTGAACCAGGCATGCTCTTCTGACCATCATCACAATCATCTCCTCCGTCAAACCCTCCGCTTTAATGTTAAACCCATGTATTTCCATCAATTTTCATCTTGTTTCATCTTAATTTAAGAAGAAAGGTTTCAGTGCTACCGGGGTTAATAACCAATTTGAAGTGGCCTCCTACGCATACTTGAAAGACTACCTTAGCCTCGTAAAGTGTGTGCTATTTTTTGAAAATTCCGTAAATACGTCAAGGTTGGAGTGAGAACCGGTTTTGATCTGGGATATAAGCGTTTAATGCCTACTTAGATCTTAGTGTTCGTCGTCACAGCTGGAGCTCCTGAAATTAATAATATTGGAACAGACTTGGGGTTAGAGTGTCGAGCCAAGTCGTCAATGCTAGTGGGGGGAGATGGTCATGCCTGTGGAACGCAGGAAGTGTATTGAAGTCTGAAGGCGTGGTAGTTGGTTGGTGAAGACACTGGTAAATGTGGGTAACGGTGACTGAGTCGGACCTGGTTCCCTTACGCATCCCATCTGGGGGCCTTGTTTTGAGGCAGGCTTATGATGTCGGCTAGTTTCGGCGGCTTAGCCGTAGTTCATTCCTAGGGTCTTCATCGTTCCGCTAGTATTTGTGCTGAGTTTGCAATAGTCGGAAAACCTGTATTTCATCAGATGCTGCATGAAACGATGCCTGTCTGGGAAAAGCGGGAGGTTTGACACTAAGATCATTACCTTTTAAAGGCCCACCTTCATTCGTAGTCCTGATTTGCAATCGTGAGGCACTGAGTGTCCGGGAGGTAAACCATGCTTGAATTCAACGCAGATTTTGCACATCTGGTCTCACGTTCTTCACGTTAAAGTAACCGTAGGGAAGACAACCACGAACCGAAACTGGCGTTTTAATTCAAAACCCGCCCACAAATGCCAAAGGTATGGTTTCTTAGGCCACCCAACTAAAGAAAAGGCCAATTCCTTTAAATATGACTGGTCTTGGCGCCAACCAATCTACGACTGGATTAATTTGAAAAGTCATCATTTGTAGTCAGTACATTTTGAATTCTAGCTACCTGCATGTTTTTATACTTAGAGTTCCATTGTTGGGCTGCTGTCGACAGTTGTTGGCGCTAGCAACACGTCTAATAGTCACAATGGTTAAATGCATGTTGGTGAAGAGAATGTTGCGTGGATTTTTGCTGTTTGTCCCTTCCACCTCTGAAGTCAGGCGCCTAGATCAGGAGGCATGGTCGGGAAAAATGTTACTAGTTGTGATTGTGTGGGATTTTGCAACCGAACAAAGTGTTGGGAGCGAATCATTTTCTGTTTTCTTGACTTGGGGATTGGTGGTGCCTTCATGGCCACCAGGTGAGTGATGAGTTGACCTATTTGAGTTAGCAATGATTAAGGGTTAAAGGGCTTACCATAAGAGTAGATTAATCGGTAGAAAATCCAAGGTTGTATTTCTATGTCCAAAAGGCCAAAAGTTGTTCATGAAGTAGCTTGATCCATTTGATCTAAGAATTCATCTGAAATGCTCATGACAGCGATAGAATTTATAAACCCAATGGAGAAATTGAATCAATTCCCCTCAAGTGGCAGTACACTGCAACTAACATGCATAGCTTCAGTTGGAGTAAAAGTCCTATCCTGATGGCAGTCACCAAACATTTCTGATGTGTTTCTACCTCGATTCACGTCATCACTTTAGAAAGCTGATGTGGGCCTTACCGGAAATTTTGCTTCTGTTTGAACTAACATTTATAAATCCGACGTAGTGGAGCATAAAATAGTCACGATAGAAGGGATAGTGTCCACGCTCATAATGGACATTTGAAAATTCCTTTTTGTTTACCTCCTTTTTGGAAGAATAATTACTAGGTTGGACTGTATCTGCTGCAACAACACACTAGTAACTAAGTTGGCACAGGAAACAACCAAGGCGGGCAGACCCGTGTAAGACTTACCTATCAAGTAATACTTAAGAAATTTTGTTTGCAAGCAAGCAATGCTATACACCAGCTAACACATTCCATGTAGCCTCGCGTCTGTGCTACGGACAATGCATATGTGACGGTTGGGGATGCAGACTGACGGCCTTCGAGCCATACCAGTAGCATTGCTGCCCTTCTGTGCGTTAGTAGCGTATTTTATGCCGTGCTAGTGTGACAACTTAAGGCTTCAAGGAAGACCTAAGGGATTATAATGGTAGTAGTGGCAAGCAAACTACAGCCTAGAGGACAAATACCCCAAGCTTTATGGCTGAATGCCAAATCTTAATGTGGCAGGAGATGGGAAAGTGATGTCTACCTTCGCCAATCATCTCAAGCTTATGAACTGCAGAAGGTCTATTAACAACAGAGGTGACACTAATTTTGAACCATCTGGAAAGGTTCATTAAAGAACCTCTTACGATGCCCACATGAAGATGCCAATCAAATGAGCAAGCGATACTTCTTTCATTTCTCAACTATCTGGCCGGTACCCAGGCAGGTGCATGGCTGGACAGCACCGGAGTCCGAACAAAGTGGCGAGGAGGATTTGACGCTGAACAATATCTCAATTAAAATAATTAAATTTACATTATGCATAAAATTCCGATACCTTTAGGCCAGTGTTTATAAGACCATCGATGAAGATACGTGATGACTCCATCGTAAAGCATCACCGCATTTCCCCTTCCCCAGTACAATCCCCTTAAACGGCAAACGACAAAAACAGTGCAACTAATGAGATGCATACGCCTTCTCACTTGCATGCAGATACACTGTTTGTTACTGCCGATCCTCAAGAGGTCTTTTTCTCAAAGCACTAGATACGCGGTGATGAGCGATAGGGGAGATTGGCCAGGAGGAGCGCTATAAATGCTTGGAAGAAGAGTGACTTTAAAGTGCTTGAATAATTTATACAACTAACCGTTAGCTTGCATGGAGACTCAAGTCTCCCTTGACTGTACCTCCGTCGGGCAGTATGGTCTTCGGACCATGGCAATAGCTTCTCAGTCACTCCGTGCATCTGTAATATATTTTCTCCTATACTACTACGACTTTTTCACGACTTCAGGTACTACAGCAGCGTGAAATATTATCGGCAAACTTCTTATTGGTAACCAACCTGTGCATACAACTTCATAATGCTTTGAACTAAGTTCATTTCAACCGTAATGCAAATCATTGCGAGACATTAACACATGAACATGTCTAATAACCACAACTGAAATGGCATTACTTTTCATGCAAGATCTTTTACCAGATCCGTTAACATGTTATCCTGTTGTTTAATTGCTCGCAGGAATAGGAATACAAAGAATCTGTCAAAAATTCCCTAATGAACTGAACAGACCCATGCCCTGATATGCACTTAAGTAAGAGGTATAACACTTATGTTCTTGAAATGCGCTTTGTAAGCGAGAGATGGGGGGACAATTTTTAACTTGGTCTTGGACGCGCGTGGTTCCTCCCATGAGTCCGAGGTCTTTCCGTCTTAAATTCTCCACTATCGTGCTTTCCCGCTTGTATCATATTAAAGACGTCTCGGCACATCTAGCCTTCTAATAGCTGGGGTGGAAGAACGGAAGGAGAGGAAAGGGGAGGTCCGTCCGCATGGAGATTTATCGGTCGTTGAGTGCTTTACTTTTGCAGTCGTAACGACCTTTCAGCCACACCTTTGGCTTATCAACCCTTCTCGATGCTAATAATAGACGAACATTCTATGCTCTGAGGCCTCAGATTTAGGAGCTCCAGCACCCCTGTCAATAATTCGCCACATGACTAGAAATAAGCTTGAACGTCCAAAATGAAATTGATATCGAATGTGGCAAATGATCGATCAATTATTTGTTTGCACGTTTTTGGTAATGCTTGACGTAGGCCCACTCAACACAAAACCAACAAATTTCAAATGTAATCAGATAAGGTAAGCAGTGCTGAAAGAGTTATATGATAGCTTAGGCCATATGGAGTTTCCTATACTCGAATTAATTCATATGGATTGAGATTCAGATGGGTAATTCATACTTTGTTCGTTGAACTTGGATTCGTGGTCTTCCAAGGTCGATTGCGTTTTGACCTGAATATTCAGGTGTGGATTGCTCATTCTATCTTAACATGATGGTTTGTTCTTCATTACCATAATGTTTGCCTCCATAAGACTGAGCCTATGGACACAACTGAAAGCAGTTTGGGGGTCAACAACGAAAATGAAAGCAAGTTGAGGGAACTCGTGTCCAAAACTATACAAATTGAAGTTGCTCCAGATCAACAGTGCTATTGGTATGCATTTTTCTGTCCATTTATTTGTGTTTCAGTGGTAAACCTCGTGATTACTCTGTCCCAGAATTCCAGTGCAGCTTTTGCTACCGGTGGTTTCATCATCAATGCATTACTTTCGACATCGGGTAATGCGATACATCAGCACTTTAACAATTCAGTCCCTCTTTACCATTTATGACAGCCTACCACTTTATGTGTAAAAAGTGTAACAATTCATCAGAAGAAGTATTTTCTAAGAAGCAAGCCAATTTTGCTAGCATGTGTCAAACGGCACTTGCAAATTTGATGTGCGTTCATAATGGCCGTATTTACTTCTCCGAAGAGAAAGAAATTATACCCTATCTGGAACAGAACTGGGAACTCTTGACATCCCAACCTCGTCGAACTAACAATTCTTGGCACACAAATATACACAAAACACTCGTAATTGTTTAAGGTTTTTATGTGTAATTTTCTAGGCTAGCAATGAACTTTTTAATGTCGTTGACTTGGATCCCCAACATGCGGTTTGTCTATCCTGCCAAGTAAGGGTATTCGCTTTTCATTCCTCTTAAAAGTTGTGTTGGTGTCTGATTACCAATGTTCAGCATTTTTTGCACCAAGTTTCGCTCATACTTGTTATTTGCGTGAGCTTCTTATCAGCGCAGTCTTTGTTTTCAAGTGCTTTCATCTGAGTTAATTTTGCTCATATCCTAAAGGTTCGAATCGTGCACTTATCTGGTTGATAGTTTTATTTAAAACACGTCTATTTGGTTTGGTAAAGTCGTTTGGGTTACCTCGCCTTTTTGTTTCAAACATCTATAATATTCTTCCCAAACATTTATCTGGCTAGTCATTTAATGCGTGGCCGTCACATTCCACTGAATTTTAAGCATGAATTCTGATATTTTTTGGAAGATTTCACATCAGGTTCTGTACCTTGCTGCTTATTGGAGCGTCAGATTGGAAAATACTTATTGCTACTCTGTGCTGCTGTTAACTCTGATAAGACGCGCAACTCCTCTTTACTATCGAATTTTACATTCTTACAGTCATTCTACGAATAGTGGCCCCTTTTTACTAGCTTCTTAACCTTACCGTTATTAAGACTGGTTTTGCTGGGAAATTCCTATCCTGATCTGGTGGTCAATATTGCGCGATCGCATACCGAAGTCCGTTCAAATTATCTATGCGACTGGCATCGTGGTGAACTTTGTGTATTCCCGAACATGTATAATAGCAGTTTTTTATCATATTATCGTTCCTACCATTCAGACAGTTCATTTGACGCTAAACATATTTGATACTTAATCTTGCGGTCATTCAAGGAGTAGTGATTTACTAATGCCATATTGCTGCTTTAATTCAGGCATTATTGGCATATTTTGCCGGTTTCACTACGCTTAGTTCCATTAAATGAGCGGATTTTTTCCGCGTGGATTTCATCACTGACGTAGCAACCCTATCCCATTTCTACGTGATAGATTTTATGTTCACGTTCCCCTTGCCTGCTGTCTGTCAGGATTTGCAATTTCGTACCAGCATTTGCTTCTTATTGTCTGAGCGTGTGACATATGGACAAGATCATTACTTAAATTTGTAGCTTTTACAATAATAACAGTTGTCCACCCTTCACAAATGACCTAATCATTTATATAGTGTTGATATCCTTAAGTGACATCGGTGAATCCATCTTTTAACAAAAGGGGTAAATCTCACTGTATGAGTGGGTTGACATTGTATTTCCTATTGTGTAATTAAACAAGTGGCGATGAGGTTTTGCTGTTATAATTCACTCCTGTTTTACATCCTTTTCTTTCGTGCTTTCTCTACTACGGTTGCTAGGACGTAAGCACCATTGGTCCCAGTTACGAGCGTTTCCGCGCCCTCACTAGCCAACTGAAGACCAGCGTTAGTAAACGTAACGCTCACCCCTCCACCGGCCAGCAGACTGACCTGGCTAGTGGTGGCGATGGCCCGTCTACAACCGGAGACGGCTTGGAGAGTGGAATGGGCAAGTCCCTGCGCAAGGGTGGTCAGGTGTGCGGCAGCAGTGCCTCTCTCGGCGCCTCTGGTGGTGGCGGATGTGTTGCTAGTGGCAACGTCCGCTCCACACGCCGCTCTACCGCAGCAGCTGTTGCCTCTGCTGGCCTCAGTGCTAGCTCTTATGGCATTGGGTGTCATGAGGATAGCAAAACTAAAATTAGCGAGTTTGGAATACCTTTGGACCATCCGATCAACACGGAAAATTACAGGTAGTGTGCTTACTGGATTGGTGTCTTCTGGATATTCTGGACGTTCAGAGGAGAAGTTTTGAAATGGGCAAATTGTTTTGAAATGCAGTTAAATTGATTTCAAAATGGGAAACAAAATCAAAGTTATAAATCCTATTGGATCTTCTTTCTTAATTTGTTGACTGCCAGAACTTTTCGCTGTCTGCAGTTTAGCCTGTTCTTCGTGATCATGATGTGCTCAATTTACACAACCAGTCTTTAGAAAAATCATGTAATATTGCACTCGTATTTCCTTGCTAGTCGTGTACGATTAGTTATCCATGTGAAATCGGCTTGTTAGCAGTTCACATAATGAACCTAGAAATCCTTTCTCACCATTGCCGTAGTGTTGATAATCTCCTACTGCTTGGCTTTTTTAATGAAGATACGCTTTGGTGGAGGTGGATCCTCACGCAAAGGGTCGGAAACAGTGGGATGAATGTGAAAATACAGCAGGGAAGCCGATCCCGGGCTACTTCTACCGTGTTTGCCTTTACCCAAAAGTTGTCCTCTCTCTTCATGATCGAGGTATTTCTTCCATGTGCATATCCTACTTATAAAAGCTAAGTAACCTATTCGATTTATCCTATTTCCAATCTTTAAACTTCGCTGCAACCATTTTGAGTTGTCGTTATTGTTGTTTTCTCGCTTTTTTAGCGCAGCAGATGAAGGTGCAGGACTCGCAGACTTCGGTGACGGGCGAGAAGGGCTACAGCATGACGCGAGCAACACACAGCGTGCACACCGGCACTTGGTACTATGAGGCCACCATCACTGACCATCCCGAGGGCTCGGCTACGCGCATCGGCTGGTCACAACTTATGGGTTAGTCATATCTCCATTTCTGCTCCTTCTGCCTTCCTTCATTGATCCCACTTTCATCTGAATTGGGACGAAAGTTTTGTCAGGTGGATTTGTTAAAACTGCGGCCGAAAAAGGTAGTTTTGAAACCAGGTAGGTTTCAGGCTCTTATTTGAAGCAACTGGTTTTATTGTTTGCTCATAAAATTATTTTAACTCAACTTTTTTAATCATGTCCACACGTTTCCTAGACGCAAAAGTTCAAACTATTCAGTTCACCATTCAGGTAACCTACAAGCGCCCTGTGGCTACGACAAATTTAGCTACTCCTGGCGGTCACGTCTGGGCACGGTTTTTCACAATTCGCGAGGCAAGCACTACGCGGAGTCGGGCTACACCAAAGGCGATGTAATCGGTTGCCTGATTCATTTACCAAAGGTGGCCTCTGCCGATATGATTCCTTCCACCGCCAGCGTCCACGCTCTTCCTACTGGTCCTGTCAAACACAGTAAATCAGGAATAAAGAGCGAATTTATTAGAACGAAGCCTTTGACAGAAGTGCCGTTGATTAACTACCTTCCGGAGACGTACAAAGACCGGGTATCTCTTCTTTGTTATTAGCTTTTAAAAAAATTACTTCAAATATGCTTCATTGAAGAAGTTATGGAGCATATTGTTATGGAAGCACATTCCACAATAAACGTGGAGAAGGTTTTAGAGTCTAGCAACCTTATTACAGACCCTCATGCAGAACTCAAAGATAGTCTTCTTGAATCTTCCCTGCATGACGTTTGAGCGCGGTATCCAGCTAGTGAATTCGAGGTTGCTCTTATAGGGCACACTCATCGAATCTGGTGTCACTTTGGCGATTGCATCATTCGTGACGACGTTGGAAGTTTTTGCGATCGTGAAAGGGGGAATGGGGAACTAGTAAATTTGGTATCGTAGGCAGAGATAATGTCACCATCGTGTAGACTAAATTGCAATTGACAAAATCTGCACATCTCCTCCCTTCCTTAAAGCACCGTCGCCAGTGCTCTTCGTGATTAATTTTCTTATTCAACCTACAATAATTTTCCAGCCAATTGCAATTAATGTCGAGGCAAGAACAGAGCTGATATAATGAATTTGAATTGAGAAACCATTTACAAATCCGCATCGACGAGTGATCAATGCACGGTAACCGCATTCTATGTGTCAATCGCTCATCCCAATGAAACTCGTCAAAGAATGTCTTTGGAGGTCATGTACCAGTATAGTTATCGAAAAGTATAAACGGTTTTCTTAAGGCAATGGTCCAAGGTTTTCGAGACAATTAAGCTCCTTCCCTCTAAGACCTTTTAACTTGATATCCGACCAGTGAAGTCGAAGTTGTTGTTCTTTTGGTTAGGTTACCCACATCCACCATAAATGTAGTGCCTGAGCCGTCTCTAAAGAATCAGCAAGAAACATCACTCTGTTAGTTCTGGATGCATGTAGAGTGGGTGAAGGACTAGTAGTAATATCGTCTAAGACGAGTCACGAATGATTACTAGGAGCTCGCATGGTCTACTGCAAAGTGAGTAGTTCTTAAAATCCAACAATTGCGACTGTGAGGAAACAGGGCTGGATGTTTCATTAACCGATCTCCTTTAATATTTTCGTAGTTTGTCTTGTAGTCTGCATTTTGTCTCAATGTTTTTAGCCGCTGATCAAGTTTCGCAATTACTACTACTTCGAGGAGAAAGGTGATCCACAGGCGTTGGAGAAACAACTGCGGCCTCTGCCACAAAGCAAGGTACTTTCCATACCTCCCCTCTTAATTCATTCGTTTTCACTTTTCTCTCAAGAAAGCTAAGTATATCAAATCCATAGGCTTTTCGAAGTGTAGAAAAATCTGCGGCTTATTAAATTTTTAAAAATACTGTTACTTAAAATGCTCATTTAAATTATATCCGTAAGTCATTTTTTGACACTAGTCTGCCATTTATAGCACTGAACGTGGGATTGAATGAGTTATACTTCTACATATTTGTACGCAAATCAAATGCAAGACATATCGTCAAGCTTACATTTGTGCCATCACCCACCATATTAGTTGAACACTTTCGTTAAAAGTCCTTTTCGGTTAATAATTCACTTACTGTGGTTGTAAAGGTATGCTTTAAAGTGAACTTTTCTGGCTGCTAATTATGTCTTTTGCAGCGCTCCAAGTCATCTCTGAAGACGCAAAAATTCATGTCCATGTAGAATTGTTTATTATTTTGGTGGAGGTGAAGTAGGTAGCTGTGGCTGTAGATGGTAATAGAATCCGCAGGCACTTGGGAGCCTACGAAATCAGGTGTACGTTAAAACAAGCCTTTTTTTGTTGCACCCTCTGTAGATTGTTTTTTACCGCAACGGTGAGTGTCTTGGTGTGGCCTTCCGCGACATCTATGCAGGTGCTTACTATCCGGCCATTTCAATCTATAAGTCGGCTACAGTCTCGGTCAATTTTGGTCCCGAATTCAAGTATCCTCCTCAGGAGTTGGAGGACTGGCTGCCGGTGCGTTTCGCGTTCTGCTTTCAGTTGTAAAATTTTGTTTCTCACTCGTGATGTGCAGGGTACGTCAACAACGATATAAAATATCTATTTACTGTAAAATTTAGGTCGTAAATGCGTTTTCTTAATCTGTAATGGATTATTGTGAGAGAGAATCATTCAAATTCGCCTAAGCATTCAGTGGGCTGTGTTCACGTTTGCTAAGTTTATCACAAATGCTGCGCTTCATGAGTGTCTTGTATTACGGAATTTTAGGGTTATTTTGATTTTCCGTTCACGTAACAGGAATTCTGATCCAACTGAAAGCAAGTTCTTAAAAGTTAGATTTCTTTCAAACATCAAATGGGGACATTTCACCTATCTTTGGTATTTCTACTGATTTTACACATTCCGCATTTGTCAACCATGATAGAAGAAGTTGTAAAGTTTTAATTTCGCCTATTTTCAATACATCTGAAACAAGAGGTAAGGCAGCTTTTTACGCCCCAGAAGGCGATGAACTGTTGACGCCTTTATTTTTGCATTCTATTCACTAGATGTCGGCACGACGCGAAAGCGCAGAGATTGAACAGACAATGGCAGACATGATGTACCTCCTGGCGAACGACCGACTCATTGAGCATCTCATGAAGGAGTGCAACAGCCAAGCAGTTGTTAAGTAAAGTCACTTTAGACTTCTTGCGCAAAATGTATCCTCACTGATATAACCTTCCAGTTTTTTGGCATTGTATCCATGTGTTATCTTTTCTACTCGCTTTGGTGTTTACAAGTAAAGTTTTTTGCACATACTACGGCTTACTTTGTTTCCCTCTTTACTGCGTGCTTGAGTCAGTGCTTTAATGTGTATGGATATCGGAATGATGTATACCATGGTTGGAAGGGAAGATTTCTGAGTGCTAACTCGCCGGCTCAGGTGCATAGTGGATTTCGATTATGCAGAAATTGAGGGCATTCTCATTTGAAAAAAAATTGACAATGGTCGAATATATTTGACTTCTATTCAGGAGAACTAAGTATGCTATTAACGTGAACGCATGTCAAGGCAGAGCATTATGCCACTGCTGTCATGGGTTTTAAATCTTGATTCAAGCCGAGAAGCTAGTAAGAGGATAATGCCGTCCTCTCACAAATTCAATCAGGAGGAAGAGCTTTTTTATTTGCCTCTATTTGGAAGTTAGCAGTTGTCGAAATCCACTATGCCTCACTGCCATTGAATAAGACTCACTGATCCAAGTGAATGAGATAAAACCATTTCAAAATTGTTCTATAGGTCTTCTTATTTTCTTAGCTTTAAGTTAGTAAGCACTTGTGCCAAGTTCAAGGAAATTCACTTGCATCTCAATGTCCAGTACGCACAAGACCCAAACGGATTACTGAGTATTAAACTTAGTCAACATTTAATTGTAAATTGATGAAACATTTTCAACAAAACTCGTAAATCATCATGGCATGATAGCACACAGTTCCAATTTGAACAATTGCATGCGTTTGAGGATCTCCTGTTTGGGGAACTGTATTGAAGAAAGCGGAGTGTGTAGGCCATCACGCATGCCCATCTCTAGTTTTAAGACCACTGGCCTAAAGGCAGCTATCTAATGAGGGGTAGATTTCAAATATTTTCATGCGAATAAGGTTTTGCACCTGTCTCCTTCACACTTCACTGCCGCCCAACTGTATACCTATCTGAGCTGTCTTTGCCTAGCCGTAACGAACGCTTCCAGATGATTCACGGCTAGTGTAATTTCAGTTGTTAATGGCATTCACACAGAACACGGGAATGGGGTAGCTGCCCAAGATAGACTTCATTTTCAACTTTTCTATTTGGAGTGGTCACAAATTCTCTCATCTGGATCAATGTGCCCCCTTCCATCACGTTAATACTTAGCATTCAGTAATAAAAAATAGGGGTGAATGTCCTGTTTTTCTGAGGATGAAAGAGAATATAATGCAAGGTGGAACATGGACTGTCGAAGTAGAGAAGGGTTGGGAGGCCACTGGCATAGCATTGTGTTCACTAAACTAAGACGGAGTTAGTTCAACATCTCATCGATTGACAAATTTTGCCTTCATTTACAGTAACAACTCTTAGATGTGGTAAATGCATGCGCATCCATTCTAGAGAACTACCACTCTTAAGGGATGGACCACATTCTGAGTTTTTAGCTTACTAAATTTCCAGCTAATACTTCAGTGCAATTTGCGGAGAGGTCTATACATTTAATCCGTCCAACATGCGCACATAGAATCACAAAATGATTAAAATATTCATTCCTTCGACTTCTACTACGCACAATCCGCCTTTAGAACAACAAGGAGTAGCTTTAATATTTTTTATTCAAACCTCTACTTATTTCCTCTGGATGATTTTATTTTTATTCACTACGCCAAACCAAATCCATTTCTTCAGTTCTCTGTGTTTTTTACCACTGATCTCGGTTTCAAATTTATCTACAATACAGCGGCCAGCTTTATTGTTTCATAAGAATAATGTTGTTTAATTTCCCATTTTTCCTAGTGAGTGTTACACAGTACTCCCAAATGAGCCGAGAAAAATATCCACCTCTCAGAGTGTGCCTACTGCTTGAGTACTACTTGAGCGCTGCTTTAAGCACTGAGACGAACTCGTTTTTTGTGCGCTCGCTTCTGTGTTTGGATGGCAGATGGTGTGAAAATTGCCACCATCTGGAGAAGTTTACCTCTACTACAGTTCTTCGCTCCATACCGGCACCTCGCAGTCTAGGCCATCTCTCTTCAGCATTCAGTCCTTACTCCGTGCTAAGCAAACACGTTTTCATGCCTGTATGTTATAAAGTCGGTCTTGTATTGGGCCAATTGTGCTGTTCTCTCAAATAAAAAAATCACTAACATCTCGATCTCCAAAAGTAAAAGATGGGATTCCGCGTGCATTCAAACGCGAATGGAGGAAGGAAGTGTAGAAGTTGCCCCCATTAGAGGCATTAATTTTATTTTATCCTCAAAATAATATTAATAAGGAAAGTTTCAGTTTGTTTGAGGCACACGGATCAGGTAATGAGTGCAGCAAATTTGTAAGGCGTTTCGGAAAAAGATTATGCTTTTGCTCATAGAGGTTTCAATGGTCAGTCGTGTAGTCCATTAGCCCTAACCAGTAGATCACTACCATCACTCCACTTTATCGTACATTAGCTGCTTCTATTTAGTCATTCAAATGCTGCGGTTTAATCATCATTCATCAAGAATAACCGTGATTTGAAAACGATTTCATCAATATCCCTCGAAGTTATAGGTGTCATTGTGCTTCAGCCTAAGTAGTATGGTTGGAAGATTATGCCTGTGGCGTCCCGACCTACAAACTACTAATAAGCTATTCTTTCTTAGTGGTATGTGTAATACTTTGTTTGTTTGAACTACCGGTATAGGTCACTTGGGTGGCCATCTTGTTCTAGCCGGTTGGTCGGCCTCCGGGCAGTGCCAACAGCCCCCGAGTCCTCTGTTCCTGGAATATATGTATTCTGTCCTAGTACTGCGCCTTCTTTTACCTTAAGGGGAGCCTCGGGACGCTACATTGGTGGCAGCGGAAAGCGAACCCGACTTTGATGGAATTTATCCTGCTCCATGCCGTTTCTGGCAAACGTCGGCGTTGTGAAAGAAGTACATGTGCTACGGAGAGGAGAACCTTTGGTATCTCGTAACAGAAGGGTCGAGATCGACGTTCATCTTCGACATCTCCCTCGCCCTCGTGTTCGACAAGAAAGCTATTAACAACTGAAGCGACACTAGCCGTGGACTCCAAGCCCAGAGGAGGGCCAAGAGGCGCGCATTTGCTGCACTGAGTGCTACGCGGAATGGATGGCACTACAGGAACACATGCGTTCGAACCTCGACGACTGGGACGGTTAGCTCGTGGGTGCTTCTCGCAGCACTGATTACGTTGTGATGGCTGACACGGGAAGCAGACGAAGGGGAGCGTCGGGGACGACGCTCGAAAGAAGAGAGGGAGTGTGTAATACTTTGTTTGTTTGAACTATCAGTATAGGTCGCTTGGGTGGCCATCTTGTTCTAGCCGGTTGGTCGGCCTCCGGGCAGTGCCAACAGCCCCCGAGTCCTCTGTTCCTGGAATATATGTATTCTGTCCTAGTACTGCGCCTTCTTTTACCTTAAGAGGAGCCTCGGGACGCTACAGTATGCCTTCATTGTTTGCTCAGAGCCAGGCCAAAAAAGCTACATCGAGTAAATATCCTCTGTGAGCAGCTTGATCTCCAAAAGCCCACCGCAGTAGGATTAGAAGGCGTTTGTGTCTGTTTGATTCCAAATCATGAGTTACAAACATTCACTACTAATTGAATTAGACCATGGACTATAAAATAAAAGCATCCGAAAATAGCTTACTGTCTTTGGACTAAACAAATTATGCTACGATCCAAGAATACGACGACCTTCCATACTCATTTTTCCTTTAAACTTTTTTTCCCCAGCTTACAGTGAACGTATGCTGTGGTGTATTATCAGGCTGTGGTTTAGTCTTTCAGATTGATTGTTCCCGGAATTATCTTGTTCTGCAAACCTGCGACCTGTGCTACCTATAATAGGCAACATTCTTTCCATTAATAAAAATGCGCTGCATCATCGAAACTACTCTATTTTTCGTTACGGCGGGCGGAACGTTAGAGTGGCCACTGGTAGCGCTGAGGATGAAGCTATAGCATGATCTGATAGCTAATTTTAGTGTAATTTAACTAAGCAAATTCTCTTGGTTCCATGAGCTATGCCCCTGTGTTGGTTGCATGACTTTTTAGGCTCACTAATTTCACTCAAACGAATGAGAGTATGCTCAAAAACAAGCTTTTTTCAGTACAATAAATGGAGGAAAGGCAGTCATTTGCATCTTATAAAAGAGCACAAATTTCCAAAACTTAACGTACTTTCAAGCGGTATCAATTTATAAACCAAAATAATGCTATGGCACCTTGTACTTAACCAATTTCTTGGGAAGCATAAATCCATTGTCAATTACAAACAAGGGTCCCAGAACTCGACTGCGTTTGGGGATGCTGACATGAGAAATGCACTAGAGTTTGCGCTTATGTAAAGTCATTAATAATTATTAAATTGATTTAACTTACGACCAGTAAATATAGTCAGATTATACAACATCTAATCACGCCTTTTTCTACGACGAAATTAAGTCATTTAACTTGTAGATTACTTGGTTGGAATAGGTACCAAATTAACCCAATAAGCAATACAGGTTGTGCCTCTTCATAACATTTTCTTGAAATGCAAGTAAGAGCAAAATGTGCTTGTTTGAAAACCCCTAAAAATTTGGGCTTACTGTCTAAAGGCGGCTAATGTGCACTTTGACAGGTCATCTAAGGCTAACGTTAGAAGAGAGCTGGTGGTTTGATCGGTGAGAGATACTACCATGACAATAGACAAAACCTATCACAAACCAGGAAAATAGTATTTGCGCCGTGCTTTTAGAAGCAAATTCCCATCCTAAGGGCTGTTTTATCATTTTCGTGGGTTAAGTGGACATTTCGTCACCTCTGTAGTAGGTAAAATGTGTTGAGTAGGCAAATTTTATGTCTACTTCAACAAATGACCTTACTATCGGCGTAAAACAATTGGCTGTCGAGGGTAAATTCCTATTTCTGTGGCAATTCCGACCAAAAACGAAGGCAGTAGACATGTGACAGGTGTATTGGCCGTCCGGCTTGTTGACAACATGTTTTGGGCCATTAATGTTGTGCACGTATCCAGAGGAGGATACGTCTTGACGACGCTCATGCTTCACAGAGGAGTAAACATCTTTACCACTCAATAATTAGTAAAGTTAGGTAGATCAAGGCTAAAAGCCTTACAGATTACCGGATTGATGGATTTTGTAGTTTCACCGATCTACTTGCATAACCTCGTTAAGTCCTGAACCATTACAGCGGAAAATTTTTCCAGACCAGGTCACTTGATGGGGTGTTTTGTCATCCTAACTCCCTCCTGCAAAATGTGCATTATATTCATTGCTAATATAGATTCTTGTTAGACATATGAGAACAGTCTTTGAGTCGATTAAAGCTATTTTCCAAATTGCGTACTATTCCAAACTCCTTGATAAAAATATGAAACTATCATTCTTATGGTGCAATGTTAAGGGCTGATTTGTTTCAAATAGGAGCATTTGATGGTCTAAAGGGCACTAATTTTCCCTTTAACACATCGTTCAACTTGTTCGCTTTTGTCTTTTTCTAACACAATAGCTTAATTGACAGGGCCCTGTAAATGCTCATCATGCAACACAGGGCTCGTGCCAATACGTGCTCATATCCAAGCTTGCTAAATCATTAAGATATCTTTAAGGCTGTTTAATGTTTTGTTAAAATTTCGCTTTTTGTGATAGTTAAGGTATGGCTTATAACTCCTGGTTTCGGTAGAGTGGCCCAGTAATCTAAGGGCATACTGGCAGAGGTGAAAGAAAGAAACACCGAGCCTATTACGAGTTTAATCACAATTTTTAAAGATCACTGCACTTCATCATATATTGCACTGTCAAGTCACTTACTCGGGTCAAGGATATTCGAAGCCGTAGGAGCAATTATTTTCTTCGAGAACATCAACTCCAACGGTAATCTGATCTTGTTTTGCAAGGCAGATCAGCTTTTTTTTAGGCATTGGTGCAATCATTTTAAGATTTGATTGCTAAGTCGGCGCCAAATGTACTTTTTATGATAACGACAGAGATAGTGTTTTTCCTTGGGATTAGACAGTGAAATTTATGAATGCATGGAGTATTCACGACCCTAAGAAACGGCTTATAATTGGAACATTTAACTCGTAAGGTCATGCAGGTGAATCCATGTTCATGCTACTAAAATTTCAGTTTTTGTTTAACATTCCTAAATTTAACCGGAACGAAATCCCAACGTTTCCTTTTAGATGAGAGAAGCACTAATTTATGGTGGTTGCAGAAGTACAACACTTTGTAACGGTCGTATCCCCAGGTGTCATGTCATCTTAGCTTCATTTTTAGCTACTAATTTTGGCTTTTCAGCCTTTTTGGAATTTTAACAACGGGACCGATTGCACGTCCACAGTAGCAGTAAAAATTCCAGTGTGAGAGAGGTGAGTGTGTACAAAAATAATTCCTTTAGAAGGCACCGCCCCTTCGTGCTATCCTCAAACTAGCCCACCAGATGATCTCACGTTTCCAAAAGCCCACAAGCTGCCTTCTTTTGATTTACCCAATTGGTGTTTAGAATTCTAAAAAGCACTTTGTGTACATTAGATGGTTTTGGTTGGACAAACGTTATAAATAACCAAGCGGCACGTCTAAACGAAGTCAGACTAGAGAACAATTGCCAGACGCAGTGTGATAGCATATAGTAATTTCAGCTGCTATGCTATTAATAAATTGAGAACTTTTTAACTTAAAATGTTTACAACCATCAGAATCCCTAATCGTGATCAGGAAGGTGAGTTTTAGAGCCGACTTGTATTTCCAACACCCATATGTTTCGAATGGGTAACTTAATCTTGCTAGTTTAAGTCGTCGCCGCGGACAAAATGTGGAATTGTTAGGTAGGACACCACATTTATCTTTACCGATACGGTAATTACACAAAGGCAAACAACGAAACTGTGGTGATTCAGCTATTCAGCATGACTGACATACGGCGATTTGGGTAAAGGTAAGAAGGGTAATGAATAAAAACCAAGCAAAAACGAATGTCATTTGATAAAAGCAATAAATATTTTGACACTTAAGATACGAATTGTACGAATCTTGGGAAGGCTTAGCAATCGGAACCTTACACAAGAACTGATTTGGATGGGTACTTCTACTAGAACCTTAAAAAAGAGTAATAATTCTTCAGTTTCGAAAACAACTTTATGCCCTCTCTGTGAAATGCCCAACAGGTTTAGTTCAACCGTATCCACTGAACACGACAGGGGTGCAAAGGCGTTCCCTTTTCTAATTCCCAAAAACATGAGCACCTCAGCCTGTGTTTTGACGGAAACAATTTTATTCCCGTGATTGCATCTGTATGCACAAAACATAAGTATTAAGGGTTTAGGGGCATCTCCATGAATTTAAAACTGGGAAAGATAAAACGACTGTTCAACTTCATACGGAGGCGCTTTAGGCAAGAGTACTTCCTTTAATAAGTAAATCTAGATATAATTCAGCTATGGCAAGCATCAGTGACACCCGAAGTCCACTCTGAAGGCACAATGAGTCAGAGCATTACGAAAAAGCAGCTTATCATAATGTTAGCAAAAAGACTACGAGGCCAAAGGCATGGTGGGAAGGCCATACCAACAGAACAAAAGTACAACCTGAGGGGAATAAAATAGCCTAAGGAATCAAGCTGCACAGGCTGCTTAATGGCGTTACTCTTCTTATAAACGATTAGTATGGTTTACTAAGCCACTACGTTAATTTTATTTTGCTTTATAGTAAAATTACTACACATCTTTAAAAATTAAAAGTCCAAATTTTGCTTCATAGTAAATAACGAAGTGTAGTTGACTGTTAGTTGGGTGTTTTGATAGTTAGCTGAAGAGTGAGCTCATAAACTCATTTGGATTCGATCCAGTAAACATATACCAAAGCCTATTTAGATGATCCTATTGTTTTTCATAAGTAGTCAGTCTTAAGCGCTTCTCACAAGCTAGCTATCGGTCTCATAATCCCCCCTAAAGAGAGGGAGTTTTTTTATTGTGCCAATAAATTTACTTAAACCAATGAAAGCCCTAAAGTAGGTGATATTTTCGGTTTTTCCTTCCCCTTCTTTATTTCTTGTAGAATGCTTTACATCTCCCTAGACAAAATTTCCATCAGGCATATAGTACGATCTGCACACTCATAGCAGTTCACCCATTAAAGGGCATGGTCAGAATTCACTCCGTCCTTCCAAAATAGTCACCTTCTCTGACTACAGAAGCATGGAACTCTGATTCATTTTTTCAGGCCTGCATTTGTATTCGGCTGACAGATGGTCCAGAAATGACAGGAGCAAAATAGGCTGCCATCTGTGAAAAATTATTTTGTCGCGCCCACCTCCACTTCTGGTGCCTTTTGAACCTTTCTTTTTGGCAAAAAAAGGTGTTTGTGTAGCTGTCGTTAGCGTCAAAACAAGGCTGTAACGACTATCCTACATCCAAAAAAAGCAAGCCAAATATATGCTTTTCTTTGGAATATTTCTAAATTTCAAGATTCGTTTCCTGAAAAATAGGGCATTATTTACGTCTTTTTTGCTAAATGATCCATTATTGCAGTTACCAATTTAAATCACATGGAAATGACGACTTTTATCTGTCAAACAATCACTGAAAAACCAAATGAGTCGTTACAAGCTTGTGCTCTGTTTGCTGTAGCGATTTGTTCCCCAACTCATGGACATTCTCTATGCTGATACGAAGCGCATGGGTTGCATTCAGCGTATATAACTTGGTCATATAAGGTAATGTAGTTTCTACTTCGTAAAAATTAACCCTTTGTGGAAGGCATTTTTACATAATATAGTCTCCTATCCTTTCTTTGATCTAAGAGCAAAAAATCTGGCTGCAGTTGCCTCCCTTTGCCTCTCAGTTTTATAACTCAACTGTCCATTTTGGGTGTGATTTTATCATGCCATATCATAAGGGGGATTAAAAGGATGAGGCAAAGATATGATGATGCAGTATCTCCCTCCTTCCTGTCCCCCATCCCAGTGTACAAACCTTCACACGAGTAGGTTTTGCATGATGAGATCTTGGGCTATCGCACAGAAACGGAGCTTTCTTCTGATTGTTTCCAAAGGATAAATTTTTATCTCAAACATTCGAGTTGTATCGGTAGAATCTCAGTCGTCCTTTTTAGCTGCAGTAACTGGACAATTCGGAGTGAGCAATCGCGCCTGTTAGACATGCACAGTCCCTTATTCCGTTTTGGGGCAACCACTGGTATGTTTGCTAACCTAAAAAAATATTTGAATAATAAGGCATTCCTTCCCATTACTTGCGCAAGAAACATTCTGTAACTTCTGGTGAATTTCACCAAAAAATAAATAAATAAAACATATGTAATTATGGACGTTAATTACCATCCGTCAAAGTATGTAACCCTCATTTGCTCAGCTTTTATCACAAAGTTTCCCTTTTATCAAGAATGACTAGAGCCATTAACTCCTTTATCTGGAATTGCCTATTCCTTTTCTCACCAAAATTGAACTGTGTAAATACTTCCGCGAATTTGGAACCCAGTTAAGTTGGTCTCAAGAAGCCAACAGACTCCAATCAAAACCGACTACCCTTAAACGATAATATCAGTTCTTCAAAGCAGGAAATATCAGTAAAGAACACATAAAAGCACTCCCCTCTGTGGGAGTGACGCATAGCACTGTTTTATAAGTCGTGCTTGCACTAAACCACATACATTTTTCAGACACTTTCAGGTCACAAGGGGGTCACTGGAAGTAGTTAGCCCTCTTGTAACATTGGTGGAATACCATTATAAATACCTCTCTTTCCTATAATTTTAAATCTACTTTTGTGCACTTTATCCAAGGAATTTTTCCTGAGGCATTACTGATGTCCATTTGAGTTAACATGGACTTCAGATAAAGTAGACTCTCCTTGCAGAGAGTAAGCCTTAACTACATAACATTGTTATTAAATAAAACTTTAATAAATGCTGGAAAGAAAATTAAATGAACTGTACCATAAAACATGCCCATTAGCCATAACATAATTTCAGAAACATTCATTCACTTTTATAATTGTAAGACGCGGTGTTTTGAGCGTGCATTTCAGACGAGAGACAGTCAGTAAATACGAACGTCGCGACAAAGTGGCACCATAAACCCCGTCCCCTATATACATTTGTCACTGCCTCATAAACCGTGTCTCCGTATGCTTTTGGTAGCGGTGGAAGAACTCTCTGAAAAGTATCTGTTCATTTTGGCCGATGAAGAGGTTGGATAAAATACTCTAGCATCTTTCTAACTCGGTGCTGGCGGTAAGGAAGAGATATTATAGAGGGTGCGTAGAATACTATCAGTCACCATCGGATGTTCTTGATGTGAAAACGCTTAAATTGTAATATCTTAACCCCTTTACTTACCTTTACCCGGTTAGCCATTACGTTGTCCAGCTCGCCTACTCGTTCCAAGGACATGGAGGCTATGGCGAAAGGGGAAAACACTAAGGCTAAAAGTAAGTTTCCTAAAGCGGTGCACAAATATGCCAATAGTCTTGAATGAGCAGGTGGCTTTTGGCACTGTCAATCCAATGACAGGAAAAGTGGCAATTTCTAAATTCATTTTGCTGGAATTTCTTCAGAACATGGGTGGTCGAGTAAAGTGGATTGTCAAATCGCAAAGCGGTTGACCACCCAATGAGAATTCAATAGACTACTATGGGCAGACACCTTTTCTAAGACTATGCCTTAATGAGAAGGTTCTTTGACTTTTAGCTAACTTAGGCTAAATTACCATTTCCTTTGAGCAGTTCACCACTAAATAAGCATTTTCAGTGGAATAGCAGAGTTATATTATTACCTAAAATTAGTTTCAACTTGATTTCCATCGACTCTCATTGAGTGGGGACGCCATCAATCGTGAGGACTTAAGCAATAACATCATGCCTGTTCTGCATTGCAGTCGAAACACAGCCATTTCTATTTCTATGCTTTATATTTCTCATACGAGCAGTTATTTTGCGCCATTTTTATTCTTACTTTATAAGTGGTAAAGTTGTAGAAGTGTGTGAAACCACCTTTTACTGCTATCTTTGATTGGAAGTGTTTCACTAAAATTTCCCTTTTCATTTATGGATCCATCAAGCATGCATTTTGCCAAACATTTAATGACCTCTGGCTGATGGATCGAATAGGAGATGAAATTATCTTGATGAGAGATGGAAGAGAGCTTCATTCTCGCCTCCTGCAAAGACAATAAAAGTTGGGAAATGTGAACAGCTTTACAAGTCATGGACGGTAAATCATTCCGTGAAAGAATCCATAGACAAAGCAAACCGTTGTTCTGGATGATGGTTGAGATGGAGTTGTAACATTACCAGAATTCCTTGAAGATGAAGGGACACGTAATGTTATGACATAATATATACATTTCCAGCTTACAGAAGACGCGGGGACACTTGGCATGGCCCTAGGACCAGGCAACCCGATACCAAAACTGAGGGTTAAACAAACAATCAAAGTATCAAAGAATAACCCTGTTATTAGTTATCGCAAGTTAAAATTAGGCCAAACTCTAGATGAGCTGCAAAAGAGGGTTAAAAGTTAGGTGAAAATGGAAACTTATGTCAGTGAATAGTTGTTTGGCAAGAGCAAAAACCAAACCAGACACTTTTGCTATAATCAGAAGTTCTTTTTAATAGCAAACATTAAGTATTGTAACGCCAAGAACGATTATTTTTATGTAGTATATGCGAATGTGTCTTCGACTAAGTACAAAATAGTTAAAAACCTACTGAAAATTCTGAAAGCTGCGTGACAAGTTTTTATACGGCGAGGAGATACCACAGTTGTGGCTAGCATCATGAGTAGTTATTTAAGTCAAAGAGGTTGTTCTGCTTGAAATTTTGGTAGACTGCTGATTTTTTTGTTAGATGCTCACCGAAGTATCCACAATGCGTGTGCACTTCACAAATTGGTTTTGCCAGTTGATTTGGATAGTATTAATGCACATTACAAAAGATGGCTTGCCGGCTGGACAACTGTTTCATTTGGAAAAGGGGAAAATGCCAAAATTGATAGCGATTTGAAGATCAACTTACAACACCCTTACAGTGAGAACAGAATAATTGGTGGCACCACAAAAGTACAGTTTGGCATTACATTACATGCATACGCCCCATTTTATGACTCCCTTTCAAGTGTAATTAACCACCCGAAACCAAAACGGTCGTACAACTCTGTCCAAATCATGAAAAATGTGTATTCATTCTCCCCATGAAGGGTTGCATTCGATAAATCTAAGATAATTGTTTGGACAAAACATTCACAATGCCAGTGTGTGGAGTACAAACTCGTACATCCAATAAAAGTAGTACTAATGAACAAAATCCTTGTAATTTCTCGTCCTTGCCTAACAGATGTAATGGAACATTGGCAACGGAAATATAGTGCGTGTTTGGACACTTGCAGCAAAGTGGAAATTGTCAAAGTAAACTTGTCGCTTTGTAAAAGCACTACTTAATAAAACTTTAACTAACAATGAATTTGTAATGGAATCGTTAATGTGATCATGCAAATACAGCTGTGACCTTTGAATGCGGAATTAATCAGGTCAACTAATCATTTATGCAGTAACCGATGCACTTATGTCGGTAGCAGAAGATGAACGTTTGACCGACTTTCCTGATTTTATCGAAGCCTATAACAGCTCTTCAGCAATCTCCTTGGTTTTCATGAACACAGACTGATAACCAAGTCAAAAAATGATGATTTTAGATTAATGTTATTCCCGATCAAATCATTCCTTAATAAGCGCTCTAAAAATTTAAAAGTAACCATAAATAGAGAATCATGAGTCAAATTAATTTGGTCACAAGATGTTTCGGTTTGCTGGGAAATCTCAATTTTGAGGTTTTTAATCGATGATCCCCTCCAAAGCTGATCTAATATTCCACTATACCAGCGTCTGGATGATACTAAATAGGTTTAACAACCAATTATACTAAATAGCATCATATCTCACAACCAGTTGTCTTTCATAGTGGTAACTCATAAAACGCGTTAAGCATCAATTAAAACAAATAATGGTAAGGTGGATGCTACAGGGAAACCTACAGAGATCCTTGTAATCGAATCTAATTTGTTGCAGTTCAAGCGCGCCGTGCACCAGCAGTGAGGACACAGCAAGGTAAGACCCAACGCACACCGACGCGGCTACCCATTGGCTTATTCGCGCCTCATGACAGCATAAATTTTCGAATTTTCATACAAGCGCATCAGTTGGACTCATCTGCTTACTCATGACACCCTTAGGCCTTCTTGTTTTCGCGACAGCTGCTATGGTATTTATGGTCCAGACGCCTGCCTACGCGAGGCGTAATGCCTTGGAGGAGGAGTTGACGCTAGAGGATCTGCCTTTGGGTGAGAATATGCTTGACGAAGACTACTACACTGCTCTTCCCTACCGCTTGGACCGCCGTGGCTTCCTACATAGCGGACGTCTGGGGAGAAGGGGCCTTTTGCCATCCCATCAGTCTTCAAAGAGAGGCTTTCTCACGGCTAGCCGACTGGGCTAAAGTGGAAACCTCGGTTCCTGCAAGATACTTATCTCTTTGACTCTAATAACTACCAATGATACCTTTATATTGTTCCATACTACCACTCATGCATTGCCGTACACACACATGTAAATCAAGTCTGTGCTACTTTGAGAAACGTGTGAAGCAAATACAACGTTACAAGTATTACGACACTTTTCTCGACTATTCACTTGGACTGGATCTTTAACATGTACAGAACCAGGTGCCTGCTCAAATGCAATAATAATCAATTTTCAAGATGCATTATAAATCCGTGTTTTAGAAGGAGCCTTGCATACATAATTGGACGACATATTCCAGCGATAGTCCTAATAATCAAAATCAAGTAGTGATTCAAAAAATGTATCAACTCCAAGAGATTGCGAATCTGAGACATACAACACTGCGCCATTTAAAATTGCGGTCAACTAAGAATTAATAAATTTACATAATTTGTTTCAGGCAATGCCTAGATGGACATAACCTGCGAAGGTTATGCAATGCTCAATTGGCATTTTAGCTGAAAGGAATAGATCGAATTTGTTACAAAACACCTTTAACTGGGTAGTAAGCTGCGAAGGACTGGTAAAGAAACTGTGGCTTAAAATGGAATGAGTGCTTTGTGGAACCCCATTTTAAAATCAAATGGCTATTTGTCGATGGAGTTCAAAGTACTTTGCCATTCTACATTTTATCCTGACCAATCATGGGTTAATTAAAAGTCAGAACTGAAGACAATGCACACTGCTGAACGAAAGTGACTCTTGAAACATTTTGCAGGGAAACATTGGAGTTCTTCTAATTCTTACTCCTTTGTTTCATAAACTAGGAGTATCGGGTCCAAGGAAACCTATTTTATTACCTGGAATGATTATCAACAACCTGTTGAATAATTCAAGAATGTTCAAACACACTGGTGTAGCCAGTAAAAGTGAATTTTTGTGCTTTTTATCTGCTTTTACTCATTTTAAAGCAATGTGTTATCAATGCAATCTCTAAGTGTCACTGCGCCATACTTTTCAACGTCTTGGAGATTTCCATTTAAAACATAAGACGCATCACTAAAAGTAATTTTGGCTTGTTCAATAAGGTTTTAACAGGCAGTGGTGTGCGTAAGAGCTGATTTCGCCGGATTTGGTTACCCTGCAAATACCCATTTCTTATGCTTGTCAGCTCCACCAGGGCCGATCAAAATGGAATCGTGTCAATCGCAAATAATAAGTATTAGATCCTGGACGTGCCTGGATGCTTTGGGGAGTAAAGAGGTAGTGAAACTTTGCAGTTTTTTACCAACAAAAGGCTGGCAAAGTAATTAGAAAACATATTTCCACACACTAAGCCTGAGTGCCAAACATGTAAAATTAGAAGGAAGTTTACTGTTTCCATCACAAAAAATAATACTTTTAAGTATAGTTTAGCGATAAATCAATAAAGGAATACATTATTTTTCTTTAGTATGCTGAGTGGAATCTCCGTGTTGCATTCATCGCCCTACAGTCCTCTATGAGTTTTTTGCCTTATGGAGTTGAACGAAGAAGTCCAGCGAAAGTTGCGTGATCACTTGCGATTCAACGTGTCCTCAATTCATACATTCTAAAATAGTTATTATCTTGCAAAGCAGTGACACGCAACTCTGCCCGTATTGATTTGAGAACTAAACTTCCATAAAATAAATCCCAAATGATAGTCGTACATTTTGTGCAATTTAAACAAATTTGTGCCTGAAAATTTCATAATGTTAGAGAAACGACCGACGACTTGATCTGGCAATAAAGAGATCACGATCAATAACAGCAACTTAAGTCAAAACTAGATGATCGGCAATGGTTATGGAAAGCTACTTTTATAAAATCAAGTGCCATTGCAGAAAATTTATAGCTTTTGATCAGTTTCACTTTTTTTGATTCAGCGACTTAGACAATATACAAGAAGTCGTTTGTCTTAAAGTGCATGAGCTTTTAACATCCTATCCACGAATTTCTCAAGAAATTAAATAAACTTTAAAGTCGCCTTTGCTGGATTTTACCGTATCTGTAGTTACGCGAGTGGTCTTTTGGTTTAAGTCTGTGGAGGGGTGGCACTAAGAGGACCAACGTGCTCATCAGTTCCAGTTTTTAACAAAACTCCGAATTCGTGATTTTCTGCGCAAAATGCGTCTCAATGGTCAAATAGGTTATTTATTATCCTGAAAATGTGGTCTGACATTTGTGTCATGCCTCCATGCTTTTTCATTTGAGGGTTTAATTAATCTCGCTCTATTGCTGAATAAAGTGAATAAGGAAGCCTATTCCCTCTAGGAAGTGTCATGTCAAGACTTCCTAGTTCAATTGTTTGATTCTGTGGAGAGGAGAGGAACGTCTGGCTGGAGAGCTAAATAGCTTATTCAACTTTTAGATTTACAACAAGGCGGCACGTTAAATAAAAGGTACATTGCGATTTGCTTCAGCTGTTGAAACACCCGTAAATGCATTATAAGGATGTAACGACTATGTATAAATTGCATTATTATTTTCAAATTCTCTATTATTATGTGGTAAAAAATGCTGCCAATAACAGAGGAAGAACACTTCATCAGGTTTGATATCCTAAAATTGCTGGGATTTAACCTTGTAGTGATTTGGCACAATTCAAAATGGATCATAGCCTCCTTTTAAATGTAGCTAAGCATAGGACAGTAATGCTGCAATAAAATGTGCAACGGTCAAAATTGTGTAACAGCTTTACCTTGTGGGAGGAGTGGTGAGCGGAGTGCCCATTATTGTTTCTTAGATGACCAGAAATCCTCTAATGTTTTCATTTCGAAACATTAAGAAAGCACAAGTTCAGTCCAAACAACTGTGTAAACTCTAATCCATTTGAAAGTAAATTACGGGCTGAACAGACTTCTATTTGAGCAATAAATACTCCTCGGTGAGAGGTGATGCTATTGTTACTAGATAAAATCCTATGCATTTGATACTTTTCCTAAGTTTGGTTAGTTTTCCATCTAAGTGACATCAGGGAAGTGTTTTGTTTCTTTGTTGGAAAAAACGTTTTTCCGACTTCTACTGCGCATTTAGTTGTCTGTGCTACAATATCCGCAACATTTTTTTCAATACACCCTAATTCCCCAATGGTTGGATGTTTGAGCTACCTATCCAACCCAGCATTCCTTGCAACACAGTCTAACTGCGCAGTAAACTTATCCCAATGAACGCGAAAGCTCCCGTTTGATAAATTTCTAGGCTATCACACTACAGTACTCACTTTCGGTGGAAGCATTTTATGCTTAAGTAATTTCTTGGAGCCTGTGGGAGCATCTGGTAAGGTATCCATGCAGGCGAATGCGTGACTTCGGTACAAAATTTAGAAATTATATTAAAGTAAAGTTATTTACACCTCTTTTATGAAACTATCACCATGTTCCTTCAGAGGAAACGCATGCACTCATATGAGAGACGGTATCTAAAGTCGACTTTAAGATCAATGTTTTTAAACTCCATTTGACTTCGAACAAGTAAAAATTGTTTCAATTAACTTGCAGTTCTGCCAGTTATATGATCGAGGAATAACATTTACGACCTTGCTGAATGAACTTTTTGCGCCCAAATCCAAATAACAAGTAAACTACTTTCTGAAGATTTTGTCCTTTTACGGCCAAAAGCAGAGGAATTCAGAAGGTAGATAAATCATAATTTTGGTTGTTAAAACGTATGAGAAGCTCTAATGCCTCGATTGTTTGTTCAACTCTTCATTTTGGTTTCCTGCTGAACTTCCGCTGGACTACCAGACCTCTGGGGTATGCCAGTAGCACTCACTCCTTTCTCACCTCAGCAATGCATTTTCGGGCCTAGTACTACAAAGCCTAAAGGCGTAGAGAGCAAGCCCATCACACTGCTTTACCATCAGATTTTTAGTCTGATATTATGATCAGGCATAAGTGCACAGATGGCTTTGATTAAACAATCTAAGTTGCTACAATTGCGTCAAACCTACTCGGAAGAGGATGGATGGTCCAAAAGTTGCTTTAGTCAGCAAAACAAGCGAAAATTTATGTAATGGGAATCAAGAGCGATCAAGGTTTTAGTACGAATTTTGCAATCAAGGTTGAGAAACGGCAATAAAATCAGGCCAATGGATTTGAGGAAAAATTTTTCCTGGGTCGACGCATAAAAGTTCCACTCGTGAGGCTTCCAGTAATGTCTAGAACTTTTGGTCTTTTTAATTAATCTGTGCTTCCTTCGACAATGACCGTTGCGATTTGCCCAAAATCTGACAAAACTAAACTACCACCGCCTATAGTTAACGACTGAAAACGCATTTAATGTAACACCTTTGAAAATATTTCCTTTGATCACTTTGTATGACCGTTTTAAGACTGGGTTTGGCCCTGATAATTATGGTGTTATTTTCTGATCAAATTTGTGGTTAAGTAGCGGCTTCAAGCAAGAACTTACTGCTAGCTGTGGGGAAAAGTCGAACATGGAACTACGGAACTTTGCACTCTAACGTCTGCTTCTTAGCGATTTGCGCCCGGATGTAGGCGATAAAGTGAAACTGTTATGTTTATTGCCGAATGTCGCTCTACCTAATCTTAAACCTCACAAAAATTTCCCATCAAAATTTTGATTGGTTACAATATCCTGTTTCCTATATAGTGCTTTAACTCAATCAGCTCGCATTGCATTCATTGAACCCCGTTCATAATTGTAGCTCCCAAAGTCCTCTATGAACTCAAAAGAAGGGCATAAAATGTGCTGTTGTCCGAAGGCGTTACAGCCCAGCGGATGTACAAGAGCGGAGCCTTAAATGCCCGCCGAAATCAAAACGACGCGTTAGTAAATTAAAGGCTTACACAGTGCCTCACCACTTCCCTTGATCAGCCCTCTGCTTTAGCCTTCACAACTTAGTCTGTGCTGCAAGAGGGCAAAACCTACGAATCAGCCGTGTCAGTGATCAAAATTTGCATGCAACTGATATGATTCTTCGCCAACCATATTTGGCAGCCTCACTTACAATTTGTATTTTCGTTCTGTTTGGAAAATATATTGGAGAATGCAAGAATGTGCCGGCCGTCTCTCATACCCATCGCTGGTCCCGCTTAAATACTCAATTAATCCCTTTCAAATTGCATTTTTTTAGTAACCAAACAAAAAAAGCGTATCAGAAATTGATTCAGCGTAATTGCATTGGTTCTTGACCAACACTCCCACCTTTTTGCGGATAAAGCCACTATTTGCATTTGTACCTTTGTGGGGATTTAGCCAGTTGGCAACAAGATACATTTCTCATAGCTCTGACTACAAAATATAAAAACATGTCTACGCTGGTAGTTTGCTAAGTCGAAGCTCAAAACTAGGGAAAAGATTATTTCGATGGCATCTGAAGGAGTATCGGGGGTAATGTTATGCTGCGGATGTCAATTAATGGGGTTTTTTAGCAAAAGGCATAAAATGGATATCATTTCTAGTGTGCGTGAGGTGTAGCACTACACTTTTGAAGGAAAGAAGCACAAATCATGTGAAATACCCACTTCTGTCGGCAAACATCACACCGCAAAAGCAGCGGTTCCGTCAGAGGCTTCGGTCAGGGTTAAAAGCTGCTACACTTTAGCTCCATTTATGATCATCGATGCGACAATCTGTATTTGTTTTTTTTAAAAAACGGTCTAATACTACATTATTCAAGCTTTAATCTGAAAGTTAAGCCAAAATTCTCTCAGTGCGTTATACTGAGAGGAACTTGTAGCACTTATCTTGCATTGGCTTGTAGCGCTCCAAAATAATGCATTTATTTATGAAAGGAAGGGCCTGAGGCTACTGGCATGGCTTAGAGGCCAGACCGTTCAGTTGATATAGTATCAGGGCTCCCCAGTGGTCTGTTGCTAGGAAAAAAGGCTAAAGAAATAATCGGGAACTTTAAAGCTTATATATTTTGGGAGCTTTTTAACCTGCCACCTTATTGTCTTCGGCCACTTAGTGTCATGTGCTACAATGTGCGCCATTACTGTAAAAGTCTTCTATCCTTCTTGATTGAAATGATCCTCAGTTCTGCCGGGATTTCTTGCAACATAGGTGGAATTATAAAGATTGAAATGTCACTGGTGGAAGTTCTCTGTATTTTGAATTTATGGTCCATAAAATCATGACGACAACCTCTACTTTGTTTTAAAAAGGCAAAAAACCACCAATGTTGTGCTAAAACCTGCCAACCATGCGTGTAGTTCTCGAAACTTCCTTGGGAAAAATGCTCCAAAACGATGTAATACCTAGATAGAATGTAAATGCGATCAGCAAACAGAAAGGGATCGGAGCTGTTGGCATTGCTTAGAGGTCAGCCATATTCTACCCAAGCACGTGACCGAAACCGGCACGTTCATGGCGACACTGAAAGAGATTGACGCTAAAAATGAGCAATCAGTAAGATTTCGATAAAGAAATTGATAGGAGACACTTTCTACATAAAGTTACTTTAACTAAGTTACGTATTTGAAAAAAAAATGTGAAATGTCCCTCCGCCACACTTTCTGTTTTACATCCCCATGCACATTTCGACTGATAGGCATCAACCTATGGTATGCTGCCAATGAAACAACTTGAATGACGAAAGCTCGAGTGATTTCTGCGGCAATAATTGTGCTAATTAGTCTCTTTTTGCTGTTCAAAATGTCTCCTCTCCCTGGGCTTGCACGAAACACCTTGGGTCACTGTGTACACATGCAATCAGAGGGGAAAATGCCAGATATCCACTTCTACTCAGACAGTAGAACCAGAGCCGAGCCGACTTTTTTAGTCGGCTGATGATGTCACGATCACATAAGTTGAGGCTGAAGTATTGCTATGTTAAACGATTGGTTGTAGTAGAGCAAAATACGCTTTCCTGCATACTTTACTAATTTGAACAATGAGTGGTGTTGGAGTACAACGACATGCGGAGCCGTCGACCCTGCGGGCGTAAGATGACGTCGGAAAAAATAAGCGGATGCACTATGCAATGTTCTTCGAACGATGTCCTCCTGACCAACTGATTTGATCGTTGTTGTAGAAAAGCTCATTTAAGAAGCGAAAAGTGGGCTTTTGACAAGTTTCATGTTAACAGTAAGACCTAAGGTCATGTGCGTTCTTCAAACTTATGGAGTACACATATCAATAGATTAGTCATGACGACGATGTTGCAAGATCAGGCAGCTGTCTAGATAACAGGTAGTCTGATGCTTAAGGGCTTAGTAATTGCGACTGCTAAGGCATATTTTCTTTAGCCAGATGCACAGGAAAACAAATGAGTACTCTGGTAAACATCAGAACCCTGTGTAATAAAGTGTCCCTGCTTCATGACTTCCTGGTGTGCCTTGACAAATGCTTGTCAATGCTTCTCATTGCAAACACTTTTAGGATAGCCAAAATTAAACATCCGCCTAAATTTTTTCCGGTTCTTCAGAACGTAAGGTTTTGAATAGATTGTTTATGGGAGAAGACTTCCGACCATTTGTTCTACCCAATTATGCTTTAATACCCATCATCTGCCGCAAAAATATAAACTGTGCACTTAATTGTCAGTCTACTAAAATACTAGACCAAATGCTGCTTGGTAGAAATGTCATTTGAAAGACTACTTGGTTCACAAATGTGACACAAAACCACAATAATCAGAGAATTTAAACTCATCTGGATGGCATTTTGTAAGTGCAATCGGCAAAGATTAGCTACAAAAAAGTCGCCGATAACCAACACACCTATTCCCTTTCATTTGAAAAAATAGTAAAAAAATACTTTGATGATTGTGCAAAGTTGTTTCTTCTATTTCGGTGACTGAAACCGAAAGTACAATCTTGATAACAACTTCTCAGTCTCCATGCCTAGCCATTGGAACGAGCCCTGCGCACCAACAGGTTGTATGGAATAAAAACCAAAGGTTGCAATGAATCATAAAAAATAACAATGAACAAACGATTACAAAAGGACATTTACTGTAAAGTTTTTACTAACCGCATTTATTAGCTATTCCCACGATGCCGTAATGTTTCTTTTCGGTTAAATGGGCATTTTAAGCTTCGCCTTTGTACTTCATGCTCAGTCTTTTTTTTGAGTCGGCGATACGGTTTCTTCCCCGGTATTATGTCTTCTTCCGGCTTCTGGAAAGTCTTAAGGGACCATATTAGTGAGAGCAGAAATCAAGCCCGATCCGGAGGGGCGACTACCTTTATTTCTCTTCTGATTGCTAAACCTTAAAGTGACGGAAGAAGAGCACATACTATGGGTGAGGAAACCCGTCAAAGATTCTAACGGAAGGGTGAAAACGATGCCTGCCTTCACCAAGTGCACCAGTCCAGTGTTCTGTCGGAATGTTATTGGTAAATAAAACGACAGTAGTCATGAACCATCTGAAGAAGTCTACCACTCAGGTGTCTTTAATATATGTGTGAAGACGCTGATCGTGTAAACAAGCGACACCTCCTATTTTACCTTTCCACTGGATGGATAGAAACAGATATATATGTCTAGGCGGCACTGAAGTGAGAACAAAGCTGAGAAGAGAAGTAAATGTGAAAACTCATCCCCACATAACTGTTTTGAATTCCATGCTTTATTAAAAGGTCTCATTGTTAGGTCCGTGTTCCTACGACGAGAGATAAAAATATGCGTGATGGATAGCACAAATCCCTTCCCTTAGCATAACTTCCAAGCAGGGTGAAACACCAGGATCGTGAATAAATCAATGACGTTGCAGTCGGATAATTTCTCAGTTGTGCTCAAATTGGATGGTTGTTGCAGTCAATTGGCGAACACTTTCTTACATTACCGTCTACATTATAATGCCGGGCACGGACGGTTGACCAGGAAGAGCCGCCTCTGCATTTTTGCTGACGGCATGGTATTCGAGTCGTGCCAGCAGCTTCCAGCCTTCTGTACGTCGGAAATATGCGTATTCTGCCCAAATCTTATGTCTCTTTTTGTCTTCGTGGAAGTCTTCGGCTACCATAAAGTAACTCATGAAGTTTAACCCATTTTCTTTAAATTTCCTTTCGCGTTTAAATAACGGATTGAATTCCAAGTCAGCATACCATCACCAATTCATCCTGAATTTGATAGACCATGTCATGGAAGTAGGGTGTCAAGTAAAGTGGTAGTTTTATTAGTACATAACTTTGTTTGCAATTTCAGCTACAAAGCACTACCACAAAATGGAGTATTTCTGGTTACTGTATTTATCACCTCTCAAAGAGCAATTCGGCCTTCTTAAAAGATATTCAGGAGGTATCATTAAAAGTACACTATGCTTGATATATGCATCGATAGCACAGCAGTTTGTACAACTTGAACTTAGGCCAAATAACTTACGCATATGTGTAGCATCTATAATAGCACTTATCTATTTTTTAGCTCTCAAATAAAAGGCATTGGCTTTTCTATTCTTGAAACCTCTACGGTTAACAGGTTCTACAGATGCATTCCTTTTGAGCGGTGAAGCGACATATAATAAGCCTACCTGAACTTATCAATATTTTTACAACGCGAGAAAGTGGCAACCATAGTTCTTATTATTAAACCGAATTAGTGTTGGGAAATCAACCCGTAGTTTGACTTCACCGAGCTATTGTTCACACTCTTAACATATAGCGCAATGCTTTGTTTGCTCAAATTGCCGGTATAGGCCTCCGGGACGTGCCAACAGCCCCCAAGCCGTCTGTTTCCAGAATATATATTCCGCCCTAGTACTATACCTTCTTTTACCTTAAGGGAAGTCCCGGGACGTTGCATACGGCCTTTAATTTTAGCTCCCCCAAAAGATCCTAATAGTGAGTCTTCCATGGTGCTAATAAATCAGCAAGCATGTTTTACTCATTCAGTGAACTTTTTAAAATAGAATTAGCTAACGACACCGTGAACCCAAATCAATTGCCTTTTAATGTGTGGCAGGCTAAGGAAAAAGGCCAGGCATGTTATCTCATTGTATACCTCAAAATCACATCACTTAGTAAATAAATAATTATGTCTGTGTCAGTTTTAGAAGAAGATAAAAGAGAAATCTGGCAGTAATTTGCTAATTGAAAGACTGCAAAAGTTCATTTGACTTGTGAGGTTTTACTGATCGCAAAATGTGCATCGCATGCCTGCATAGTTAGCTAATTTAGACCAAATTTTTAGATTGAGCCATTTAATTTTTATGCGTAAAGTCAAATGAGAATGATAACAATTAGTCAACCGCCATAAATTTGATTCATTCCAAATTTTTCTGTTCTATATCTGTCTACTCATTACACTTAAGTAAAACTACTGTCAGGCATAATTAAGCTGTGCATTTCACAGACAATGGGATAGATGGCATTTTTTAATGCATAATCTTGAATTCAGGAAAATCTCAGACGTGAAAATTTAAATCAAACATATATTCAACATGCTGAACCCCAAAGTCTGAACCGTTTAAGACAAGCGTTATAGACGATTTAAAATAGTAAGTTTAAGGAAGTTAAATTCGGTGTATCTTTTTAGGCCTAACCGAGAATGTGCCAGCCAACGGTATAATTTGTACTGCTCATTTGTGCAGAAATAAACCAAGTTCATTGTCAAGTAACGACGAGATTTCATGGAAGTTGTTGTTCATTTCATTGCTTCTAGCAATATTTAAATCACCACTAATTTAAATGTTTACCCTAAAACGCACACAAACTATTTTTAAAATCAATTTTGAGTCAAACTTATCACCAGATAGTAATCGCCGATGTAAAGAGATCTGCCCACAAATCCATCCTATTTTAACAAGTACGGAGCTATACACGCTTAATGCGAACAAAGTTTCAAGAAGAGAATGGCAAATGAAAGACTATCAGTAATCTGATGCCACTAAGCTCTTTTCATATCATGATTTATATAATTTATCTAAATTAACGCGATAGTTTGCATGATCAAAAAGCGATTTTGACGTGTTGAATGCACAAGAATTTAGCAGGATAGCGAGGCTCTTGGGGCATGCTACGCTCCAGATATTATTTACTTTGGTAGGTAGGGCAATTGTGACTCGCTGAAGGAAAAGTACGAAAGGGCTAAGCCCATAGTGAATGTATTACCTAAATGGATTGCCTCACTCGAGATTTCTTTCACAGTAAAAAGGACATAATGTTCAAGCATAATATGTATTGTCGATATGACCCGGTGGTCAGATCACCCTAAAAAAGAAAAGACAGGACCCTGAGCGGCTATTTAACAAAACCGTGATTTAAACAAACGCATAACGTAGCCTTACCAAGAATAAATTCATTCGTAAATAGTACAGATTAATAAACAACTTAGATGCAAATCAAAAATAAAGTCATAAACAAAAATCTTGTCCTTATTAAAATTTTAAATCATTTTCCATTTTTCTAAACTAAAATTTTCTTGTGAAATTCCTTGCATCAAATTTTTCACCATTTAAAGGAGCAGTACAATCTCAGCTCACTTTAATGTTGTTCAAGTCTAAATATTTCTTCAGATACAATATTACATGATTTTCTCCAATGATCTTTTAAATTCCTCAAAAACTGTTTCAACTCTCTGCCATGTTAACATCGCACATTCCGTTTTTGGAATGACGGGAAGGCGGGTATTGAATACATTTCCCTCTACTAAGGCTTGATATCAACAGAAGAAGTCAGTTTCGAAAGCAATATCAATCTCTGGTATTGTGTAATATGAGTAGCCATTTAGAGCACAATCAGCACAATTGATGGCATGATGCATCAAAAACGGATCATTGCTACTAACTAAATTGTAAGTAAAAAGGTTGCATTTGACAGCAGTCGCGCCTTGCAATAAATCATGAATCAAGCACTTAACTTGCTGCGGTGCTTGACGGGTATGAGAGGTGTTTGATTTCATTGCGCAGATTGGCGAGTTCTCTTTAAGTCATCATGGTATATGTCATGACTGTGGACTTGATGCGCTGAACAAACGACACATTCCAAACATTATTTGAGTATGCATACGGTGCCATTCATTAATGTGTGCACAGGGCGTTAAAACTGTAACTTCAGTCCAATTCCATTATCGCTGCTTTGATAACCTAAAAATTTACCCTAAATCACTTCACCTAAGTCTAATTTTGATGGTGATCTGTGACCAATTTTCAAGATTTATGAACTGTAGGACTTATGCCAATTCGTCTTTTAAAATTATGCAACTGTAACCTAAAGCTGACGTTTAAATGTGAAAAGTATTTATTTTAAAAGCAAGTGGCAGCCATTTATGGCTGAGTGTCATCACTGTCAAGTGAAGACATGCATAAAATTCAGTTCAACCCAGCAGCATAATTTATAATATGGTGGCAGTATTTAACTCTTCTCGCGGAATAATTGCAAACTAGCGTAAAACTTCATCAAATTACGGCTTAAATTTGTGTTTTTGTTCTTTGACATAGCTCCTACTGTGCATAAATAACAAACCCCACCGTTACAGAAAAAAAGCCACTTTGTAGAATAAGCAATTTGATCTATAATCCGTCATGTTAAGGTTAGGGTTGGGACATTAATACATTCACTGCCAGTCTCAAACGATGCTTAATAACCATCGCCCGATTAATTTATTATCCTACTACACATCAGACAGCACAATTTTCGGGACTTCAACTACTTCTCAAACACCGAGGTATGCAATTGTCCTTAGTTTTAGTGTTCTGAACTCAAATCGTTAGGGGTGGATGGTTAGTACCCTAAAGAGCTGAAGGTTACAGGCCAGGCGTCAGTGTCTGAAAGGCTTAGTTCAGAATTTCTTGGCTTCGATTTTGCGTGCCGTTAGTAATAAATATTTTAAAGTTTAGTACAGCAGGTGATATTGTAAATAAAAATTGAGTTATAGGAAGATCTTGAAGTATTTTAAGGCTCAAAAGAACCTCGTTAGCTGTGAGCATTTGAAAGTGAATTCGTGAGGAGGTTGATGATGACTCCAGTGGCACGGTTGGGGGATTCCTTGCAGCGCAGGTGTATGTGTGCTCTGCATACCCATCATCTTAGGCCACAAATTTTCACAAATTGCAGAGTTGTGCAACCATCCCAAACTAAAGACGAAATGTCTTTTCTTAATTTGCAGCCAAGCCATCTAAAATAGGGGCCGCGTTATTTCATAGTTCCTCAGCCCGATCTTTTGATGAGCCGAAAGACTTACTTTTGGTATCACATACTTAACCTCTTCCCTCTTTTATTTCTGAGTCCGGTGGCACAAATATGGAACATATTTTCCTTATCACTTTATGATGAGTAATGACATTAAAGGGGATTTGGGATTTTCGTGATCTGAACAAAGCAGTTTAATATGTCGCTAAATTGTTTCCAATCATTTGCAGTAGAATAAAAAAGATTTAAATTATGGTAGTATACAGCGCCCTGAGACTCCTCTGAAGAAGAAAAGAGCCATAATACTAGGGCTGAATGTGTATTAGTGACATAAAGAGGATGTTGGAGCTACTAGCATGGCTCGGAGACCAGGTTACTCCACAAAGGCATAATAGAGGAGCCCTCAGTAATTTGTTATCAAAACTGCAAGCTAAACAAACAATTCAAATGCTACTGATAGAACTAAACCTTGCACTCTGTTAACTAACTTGTTAATTAAAACCATGCATGATTAGTGTAACACCTACCAAAATTATAGTGTTTAAATTTATAGCCTTATAAGTATAAGCAAAGTTGAATATTTTTTCATGATTTATGACTTCGCCTAAATAAATTTGCGACGTGTACAAATGTGAAACAATGTATCTACTTGCGGTAGCTTGGGGAACACTTTGTGACCCTTCAGAGGCAAAACATCAAAGTTAAATTTACATTTTAATTATTATATGGCTTTAGACCCCTGGGGCACTGTTCAGCTAGCCCTCGAACTTCATTACTTCACAACCGAGTCCAGTGACGGTGTCCGTGCACGCTTGCATACATGCTTAGCCTGCGCGAATTCTGTTTGTCTCCACCCTTTGTCAATCCACATTAATTAATGTACGAATCCCAGAGGTCACTGTTGCAATTAGTAATTGTCCAGACTCCTATCTGCATTCCTATTCCAATGGGTGTTATTCAAATTTAATTGGAGCGTAGGCTCAAAGTAATGAAATCTGAAGTGTAAAAACTGGGATTAATGCTTGGCTACTTTGGCCCCCAGTGGTGAAGTTGTTTTTAAATGGAAATATGGGTTTAGGATAAATGCCTCATTTTGAATGATAGCGCCAATGCACTAGAGAATGAACTCAAAACAACTTGTGGTGCTTTACTAGTTTGCTTAACTCTCAGGTTCGATAACGGGTTACTTAAGCGCCCTACCATTGCACACTCGCCGAGCGGCCTGGCCCCTAAGTCACACCATTAGCTTCCCTCTCCCCTCTCCTCCAATTTTTCTGTGGGTCGGCAATGCAAGCCCTGTACTAGTTTCATTTCTTGCTTTAAACTCAGGGAAGTCTCGAAGCGCAAGAAAGCAGAACTGAGAGGCTGTAAACGGTGAAAATGTAGTTTCGGAAAGCTTATTTATCTCGAATTCCAAACTCTGTCATTATTCATTCTTCATGTTAAAACATGGGATTATTAAGATTCTGTTTCGCTGTATGCAAAAAATGGACGAATAGCAAGGTTTGCTAAATCTTTATAATTCAATGTATCAACACATTTTGCTTATACCTATCCATATTGAGCCTATAAGATGACGAAACCCTCCATCAAGCCAGAAAAAAGTGTGCATTGAAAGCGAACTCTCCTGTAAAATTCGCACCTTCAGAGGAGTTTATAATGCTTTTGTTTAGCTCCAAAATACATGCGTGAATGTATTAATGCAATGCCAAGCGTATTTTCTGCGTGCTTGCATCTCCTGAAATGCAAAGTCCCAAGGGCGAGCTTCACTTGTCCCTCGGTCAGAAAGGCAGGCAGGCACAGCTGCGGTCACATACAGCCCTGAGGCTATGCTGTAGCTGTCGCTCCTGCAGGCCTTATTCCACTTAAATATGCGCGCTAACACAGGCACAAGTTACGTTTAAGGGTACTGTTCCAGGTAAAAAGGATACACTTTGCCCACGAGTCGGGTGCGCTTACATGAATGTGTGAAATCGCGCAAAGTGTATTTCGTTACATGTCTCGTAGACTGTGCTGCCTCTGCTGCTACTGCTGCTGTCATCTCCCTTGTGCATTCGCATGCCTGCCCCCATCCCCTCTCTTTCTATCCTTTCCCATGTCCTCCCTTCCGTGCTTTTCTCCCTCCCCGCCCTAACCGCAGTCCTCTCCATTATCGCAGACGCGGTCAACAAACTACAACGACTCGTCATAAATACTGCACATAGGCCTGTGGAACGGTACATTTCCTTGCTCTTAAGTGGGTGTCAGGCCACTCCAGCTCTTTATCTCTCTCACTCTACCTTTTGTTGGCTGACTAGCTGGCTGGCCGAATGCCCAAACTAGTTGCACCCGCTATGTGTGGGATAATTTGGAGCGAACTCTAGATGGAGAGAAGATCGCTGATTGCGTAATTACTGATGTGATCAAAAGGCAATGGGATTATTCATCTAAACGGCACTTAGGCATGTGATATTATTTACACATGTTTATTCAAGGTCGGCACGGCCTCCGACAGGTTATATTAATGTTGATTTTTCGTTTGACTTTTCAAGCAAATTTGACCATCTGATTTGAAATGCGGCAGGGATTTGCCGTTAACATCGCAAAAATGCAGACTGGGGCTGAGAGCGGTCTTGTTGTTCATTCGCTACATTCGACGTCCTCAAATTGCTATATTCATCGGTTCAACATTGGTGGATATGGCTTCATAAGAGGGATATTTTCGAAGAAAACTCCGCTGTGACCGTGTAAATCCTAATAAAAATGGTATTAAGATCATACCCTCTTTTTTCTTCGATGCTTCACAGGTGACCCATTCTTGGAAATACAAACAATGAAAATATTACTACCATAAAATTCGTGGCTTAAAGGTAACTAAAAATTTGTGATTTCTTTAGTGCGACAATTCAAAGATTAATAATAGAAAATACTACTTAAAAAAACATGTTTTTTGGATGGAAGAATCTGGGAAAAGGAACTACAGCCAATTCATCTTTCGATAATTTCCACTGCTACTCATGCTAGAACGTCAGTGTGCGCCATTACAAAGAATTTCTATTTGGCTTGATTGAGTTTGTCTTCATAATTTAGTTGTAATTGGAGAATCATGAGTCCTCTGACGCTTACTTCAAATCCGGTCGGTACATATTCTGCCCTAGTATCGCGTTTTATTTTGTAATCTTTGTAGTCTCAAAGCCCTTTGTCAGTGGCTATTAAAAGAGAACGTTATATTAAACGACCGGTGCCTTGATTTTAAGAGAAGAAGAAGAAGGACATCCAACAGAAGAATTGAAAATGACGTCTGCCTTCAGCAACCCTCCAAGTCTCGTGTCCTTTAGGGATTCTATTAACTACTAAGTCAGAACTAGCCATAAACAACCTGAAATTCGTTCGTGACAGAGCTGCTTACGTTACCTGTACAAAAATGTCGGTCAAGCAAACATGCGATACATCCTCCTCCTCTGCAGCTTAATTAGCTGGTTATAACCCAGATAGATATGGCTGAACAGCACTGAAGTGAGAACAAAGTGACAGGAAGAAATACGCGCCAAACTTTACCCTCTTGATTCTATGTTATATTCCAACCTCCATTAAATCGTCAGTGGAACTGCAGTCATGTATCGTTTCGGTTGCACGCTCTTCTGATCACCAGCGCAGCTGTTACTTAGACGATTTCTTGCAACACTGACGACGTTATGTTGGACGACTCGAAGGACTGATTAAGGAGAACGCTTTTGAAAAAGCTCAAATGACTATATGTTTTAATCATGAATTTTACTCCAATCTCTGGTTTTGTAAGCACTTAAAGCCCAGCTTTTGAGTTTCCGCTGGACCACAAAATCTTCGAGCTAAGCCAGCAGTCCTTCGTCTTTCTTTACGTCTCCAATGCATTCGCTGTCTCCTAATTAGTGAGTTCTTAAGTTTTCAGAGAAGTCTTTAGGCTTTAAATACGGTTAATGGGGCTTTTTGCCCTAAGATTTAATTGGTCAAGCAGTAGGTTTTTTTATGATCTAAATTGTAGCAACTATAATATTTGCTTAAGATACCTTTCCTTCAAACTAAAACAACTGCTTGCGTCTGTAATCGATTGGACGTCTTATCTGAAATATGCATTAATTATACAAAAGGTGTAACATCAAGCAGAACAGCTTGTTTCTATTGTCAGATCTGATTATTATTATTATCATTTTGAACGGCGGGTGTATCCCATTATTCACTTCCTATGGTATGCGTAGACAAATTGCCCTCTTTGATAAATGAAACAACAGCTGCGGGTCGTGTTCACTGTCTCATCTATATCAGGTGTGTGTGTGTGTGTGTGTAAATTTTGCTTAACACTCCAAATTACTACTACCATCTTACCACCACCACCGCCACCACACCCGCTTAAATAAATTTGGTCAGTAGTCCATTAAGGCCGGGGTTTTGAGGGTTGCACACATCATGACCATCACATCATCTTCAAGGCACGCGGGGAATGGCATGGAGCACAGTCCCTAACTAATGCATTTTTACGTCGCCAACGCGCCCGTGCGCGCTCGCGGACGAGAACGCGTGCTAGCCTGGCGGGCGCAACAATTTGATAAGGCATCCCGGCACGCACTCTTCTCCCGTTTATCTGACGGCATCTTTTAATGCATGCGTGTGGAGGATTGGGAGGAGGAGGCAGAGGGTATGTTTCTCGTGTGTACACCAGTTCTCCCTCTTCCTCACCCCATCGCCACACGTTTACACCTTTCCCTAGACGCGTGAGGAGGATGCGGCGTCAACAGCATTACACCTCTTACCCACTTTTCACGCTCTCTTCCTCCCCCTCCTCCTCTGCTCATCACCCACCCTTCCTCCCATGGTGTCGTTGTCGTCGTCGTTGTCGACTTGGTCGTACAGTAAGGCGTTATCTCAGCAGGCGCGTGTATCGTGCTCTGGTGAAGTGTGAATCGGGTGAAGAGCGTACGGACTTTATATTAATAAATGGCGCGATGGTATGCGTGTGCGTGCACACGTTCATGGCTTTTAGAGGAGGCTAAGGAGACACAAACAAACTACTAATCTACCCGTAGTATCGCCACAAATTGAGGTGGAGTATGGGAGGGGGCACAGAAGGGATGGGATGAGGGAGGAAGTGTTGATAAAAAGTGAATTTTATAATGGACCGGCAGTAATTCAAACAACAGTTAAGTGGATTTGTAGTAGTGCGTGTGTGGTTCTGGTGGCATCCTTGGCACTACTAATGTTTGATTTTGCATTCGAACAGTCGATATTTTCCATCTTTAAAAGCTAACATTTAGAGTGCTTAATTTATATTGTATTTAGGAGGTATAATAATGAATGTTCAATGCAAAATTTTTACTCGTTATTTAAAAAAAGGACTCAATGTTGATTACGAATTTGTGAAAGAAATTCAGAAATCACTTGGAAAAGAGGATAGATTGCGACTCTGAATCACATAGTCAACGCTGCTTATTTCTTTTAGAGCGCACTATTCCTCTGAATAACAACTTCTGATCTAAATAACCATTAAACAAGCTGTCATTTATCACGAGCCACTTATAATAACTGAAGTCACATTTCAAGATCGCTAGAAGACAGTGGCCCTGCATAACACTTAATTACCCCTCCTCTCTCTCTCCCTGAATGCATGGAGAGCAGCAGAGTAAATAATTCCGCGCATTGGGGCAGGGAACAGATGGTTTTTCCGCCCTCTACACTCACCCAATAGCATTATACGGAGTGTGTTAACACGGGGTGTCACTCCTTGCCTCTGTCCTGGGAGTTGCGCCAGTCGTCGATTATGCTTCAGCCGTCGCTGTCTCAAATCCTCCCTTCCTCTGCCTCCCTCCCCATCATCCCTCCTAGTCCCCCGCCTCGGCTCAGTCGCCTCCCAAAGCAAACGCAAGGACAATGTAAATACACTAGTGTTGTAGTCTGCCTCTGCGTGTGTGTGTGTGTGTGTTTAATAAGCCACCTCGCTACCTGTTGCAATGATTAAGGGCTGCATGTGTGTATGTGTGTGATAAATAAATTGCCAGCAGAAGCCATCGCCATACTGGCGGGGCGGGACTAATTACAGGTTGCCAACGCGTGCACGGGATCAGTGCTAGACATTGTGATTACCACAAGAAACCGACTTTTTTGCAAATTAGCTTAAGGTAATGCAGTCAAACCTAAGTCGGTGAGACTCAAGAAAACCTATGGTGTGAATTTTCTCTTTCTTTAGACGCTATTGCGAATTCCGGTAAATACTTACAAGAAGGATTATCGAACTCCTTGTTAATAAAAAAAGGGACATGAAAAGAAGCCACTGGAAATTTTAGTGCTTAAATGCATAGGGTAATTAAATGTATTTAATCATTAGGACACAAAATTAGAATTGACCTAATGATCCCTCTGTTTTCGAATAAAATGCAAAGTAAACAGGTCTCAGGAATACAAAAATGGCAGCATAGAATCGAATACCCAATTTTTCGAATTATTAATGCGGTTCTCCCCAATGTTCTACAACTTTAATTCACTGGATTCTGTGGGAATTATAGTTTTGATCACTGAGTTATTTAGGGGAACAGCCAAAAAATTCCTCTTTCACCTATCAAATGAAATTTATTTTATTCGTATTCTTTCGCTTATTTTAATTTCTGCCAGTGGTACAGTACTCATGAAGTGGATCGGCAGTCCCCCAAATTTAAAGCGACAATTACTAAGATTGTCAAGCGCTTTCACGCTGAAATTTCCACCCTTTAGCCGTCGCCTAAATAGCTGCCAATAATGTTCACAATGTTCCAAGAGGTGACATTATAGTGATATTGATGATAGGATGAATTAAATCACCTTCATTAATTTTAGTTCACTTATCTGTCCTCCTGCTATTGCGATTGGGGCGCTGTGTTTTCATGCCATTTTTCTTATCATTTACTGTAGCAAAATCCAATTTTGTCAACCGCGCCTTACCCGTCCACCAGCACGGATAATAGACAGTTTACCGTGGCAATTTGGAAGTGGTAGTAGAAGGCCTTTAGACAAAATCTCGGTGCACTCATGAAAGCCTAATTAAGACTATCTTGGATTTGACCCATTTTGTGATACATAACACTCACCACATAATATGCATTAAACTTTTTAAAAAGTGGCATCTGAGAGGAGTTTAGTAATAAAAATTTAATTGACAAGAAAACTACACAGATTGTAACGGGATGCCCACCACAGCCGCGGTCTAAACTGGCACCATTGCCTTCGGAAAAGTACCCAACAATTTTAATAAGAATATCATAAATAGCTCCTTCAGACCTCATTGAGATCCTAAGAAGGCGTAATGCTAGGGCAGGATATGAATTGCCGACCTAGAGAATGGAAGCCAGACTGCCTGGCTAATGTTCAATGGTGGAGCCTTAAAGTGGCCCTTGTATCCAAATCAATGGTTAAACAAAAAATGCAATCTCTATGCGCCCCTTCTCTTATTTCGAGCGTCGCCTTTACCATTTCCCTTGGTCAGTCTCTCACGTCAGCCATCTCAACGTAGTCGATGGTGTAAGGAAAAGTACTCAAGAAACAACCACGCCAATAACAGAACCTCTTTGCAACTGAGAAGATATTTGACCACAACATCACTCATCCCTCCTCGCAATTCCCTGTTTGGAATCTCCATTAGAGGAAGGGAGGATGCTGAATGTCAAGTCTGTCCATCGTAAATAGTAGAAACACTGGCCTTAGAGCCGAGTTATTTGAAAAGAGACGGGTTTAGCATGGCTAAATGGTAATCAGGGTAGCCGCTATTGTTTTTTGCCACTCTGGCCCCACTTCAAAGTGCTCAGTCATACCTATCTGGTTTCTATCCGCCCAGTAAAAAATCGGAGGAGGCGTCATGAGTTCACATAATCGATGTCAGCCACTTGCATCACATACACTTGTGCCTTGCTAAAGTTTATAGTACAGTAGTAGAAATCAGAGTATTCTTACTTGCAGCAGAATATTTACAGTCGATCTATGGTAGAGCTTGGACTACTGGCACCGACTAAAAGGCCCGGCCACCCGGATGAGGTGCAATAGTGGAGTCCCTAATTGGCTCTTTACCCAAGTTGAGAGGTAACCGAACAATTAATGCATTACAAGAATTATGTTTAACATGGAGATAGACATCATGATAAGGTTGTATTTATTCTGAATTGGATAAGTTTTTCTCGGTTACTGATTTGTGCGAAAAGAAGCAACTGTGCTCTCATCAAATTGATTCAAAGCATCCTAAGTATACTTCTAGGTGTCTTTGAATGTTAAATTGGCTCAGTGGAAATAATTTACACCTGCAAGTTTTTCTGCGAGTAAATATTCCACACAACAATTGGTTAAATTGTTACCGAGTAAAATTTACTGTACGAGATTAAATAAGAACCATCTACGAGTGCAAGTATTCAATGCGAACAATGCGATGCAATTTACAATCCCATCTTTTGCTACAATACACACACAAGTGGTCACATGCTAGTCAAATTAATTTTGTTCGTCCCTCCGATCACCTTAATAAAATGCTTACTGAAGTCACTTTGGGCGATAACGAGACGACAAGCAGTAGCCCAAAGCAATTGCTAATCAATCATTGTTGGTTCTTTGACACTTCGTCTTTCTAAGGAGACCCAATAATTTGTACTTTGCAGGCATTTTCAAAACCAAATACCACGAACGAAACCATATCTTTGGGCTAAGCAGGTAACCAGTTGTTCGGATTCAAGGGCTTACTTCTTATGTATCCAATTAAAAAGCACGCTTATTTGCATGGTTACCCATTTACAGGGCACGCAAATTTGAAATCAGATAACATTGAAATTTGACTACCCAGATGAACAATAAAGAACCCCACCCCACTCTGCTCCAACCCACTCCACTACCGCAGTCGCGTCGTTATACAACAGGCGAGCTCGTAAGCTATCTCGCACACGAATAAACGTAGTATAATCTCATCTCAGCAGCGCCCACACACAAATGCGAGGGGGAGACTACGCACGCCCAGCAAAAGCCTGGCCACAATTCAACGGCAAAACTGCGCACTATTGACAGTAAGTACGTGTAGCGTGTGTATCACCCTGCTCACCCCTCTCTCCTCCCCTGTGCTCCTCTCCCCCCTCTCTCTCTGTCCCAGTGCTCCAGCTGCATTGTCACACAAACACAATAGCTGTTGATGCTCGCAGAGTTGCACACATTGGGTAGCAAGAGAGGGAGAGGGGAGTGTGGTGCGGACCATAATGGACCGTCGAATGCTGACAGCCCTTGAGCTGAGAGGGAGAGGTGGTGATGGCAGTAGCGCGTCCGTAACTGCGTTTGCTTTTTTGCGTGCAAATTTTGAGGGATTACCCCACACAGAGGGGTTAAGAGCACAAAATACCGCACTCTAAATCATTGCAAAGCTGGGTTGAATGGACTGCTAATGAATGCCTTAAGAATAAAAGTTTGAACCAATGGTGCAAGGCCAATCAATTTATCGTTCAAATAAAAGCTATTTTTACGTGAGACACAAAACGCTATAACTAAATAATCCTTTTTAATGATTTTTTTTAGGGATCAGTAAATTCTTCATGAAAGATGGTACTTTAAATCGCCATGAACAAGTAGTGGTATCTTTGTTTCCCTATTTACCGATAATTGCGAATTTTCATAAGGAGTTTTAGTAGTAAACCTTCTAGTGGTCCACAGGCAACGAAATTTTGATTTAATTATTTAAATGGATGAACGCGCCCTCCTCTATAGTCTCCGCTTGATTGCTCCCTCACGAATTGGGTAACTGCTAATGCATAAGATTTACAAGTAGGGAGACTAACCCAAGATGCAAACGGATGTGGTAGTTTTAGTTTCTCAATTTCTTTCCTTCTCTCGCCTCCTCTTCCTGTCTGGGATGATGATGCTAATCATCTTTATTGCATCATCCTCGCGTTTTGTTCTGCGGTGGTAAACACAAGGAGGAGAGGCACAGGGGCGTGACTCACTGCTCCGCATTGCGTAAATGACCTTGAGCTCATTTCAAGACACAAATGCAAGAAGACCGCGACAGGTAATTGCCCTACCCCTCCCGTTCGTACGACATGAGAAGAGGTAGTGATTGATCTCCCTGTCCTTCACGTGACTAGTAAAGTCTGGCAGATGCGTGTGTGCTACTACTGCTGCAAAAGTCCCATTTGAATGAGTGATCGAAGGGACTAACTGAGAGCTAAGCTAGCTAGAACCATAAGGGTCAGCATCAAGCGCCTATTCGTGTAGATGTCATCTTCGGCATTAACTCTCTACACATAGTCTTGGTTGCCATTGTTCCCCTATTTTTATTTAGGCTACACTCTACCTGTTTCCATTGCGAGGTTTCTAGCACTGGTGTATCAAGTACTGTTATCTTTGTCGTGCCTGACCATAACAACGATGTTGAAACGATATTAAAGTGTTGTAATTCACTGCATACCATTCTCTCAGTTTTGACATCAAAGGGCATTAATCTCCCATGTTCCGAATGCCACGTGAGTTATCTCCATTCGATTACCAAAAACGAGTTTCTTGGTTCATTCTCAGGCACAACGCTCCATTGGCCTACGGTAATAGCGTTGTCAAATAAGGTATTTAGTCCATTTTTTTGGGGTTTCTACTTTGATATGAATTTGAGTGATCATAAAAATTACAATCTAGCAATTAGACCGCAAGTCCAGTCATCGGATTAGCCACAATCGCCTATCCAAGTTGAATTGATGTAAAAGCTGTTGAAATGTGCAAATGTCAACGCTTTTAAGCACGTTATGATTCTCTCACTAATTTGCTGTCTTGATCCTGTCCCGTCAATATATTGATAAGACGTCCAGAAGAATCGCCATCACTTGGTGCAACAGGAAACGTTTTCAATGAGATTGATAGACTCTTACACCAAATCCTACCCTAAACAGGTTTGTAAATGTAAGAACTCAATAAAATTAAGATACAAATGTTTATAGTATGAAAAGGATTTCATTTCTAAGGTTGTGGTACATACCCTTTCAAGATTCTGAAAAACAAAGCTTTAGCACTCAGCATAGAGGGTACTATTAAGTTATAAAAATTGTTTTCCCGTCCTCAGTCATGTTTGAACTGTCTGACGCCGTGTACATGAGTCTTTGATCTTTCAATTGATGGAAAGACAAAGATCTCAGCGTGACCTCAGGGCAGGCTCGGGCACTGGTATGACTCATACATTGTTGCATAAAATAAAGGGGAGGGAGGAAGTAGGTTGTCTATAGGCGTTTGCTCACGCACGTGTTTGCATTTTCAGGACAACATTAACCCATACTAGCATCTACCTTGACGGTGAGTCGCAATGAGGAGTAAAGGGGGAAGAAAGGCACATTCGTGTCATCTCTAGTTCTATAAATCTGTGCGTGGCCAGTCGATACATAGAGCTGCTTGATAGATCGGGAGTAACACCCTTTTCAGTGTCTAATAAAGTGTTAAAAAATTTGAGTTAAATCCACCCATAAACTGTAGCTACTCAATAAAGCGGGTCAAAATACACATTGATGCCTCATCCATTAGGTTTCATTCGCCCTACCCCTCCCCCCTAAAACGGCGGCTGTTATTTGTTAAAGTATCATTCGCATTCTCAGCCAACGAGATCAGCTAATGTAAGTTCCTGCTCAATTTGCAAATGCAATGGCTGGTAGGCTACAGAACAAATTAAAAATCGCTAATTCTGCTTTCGCCTCATTCGAAACCACGAGCTGTGTTAAGTATACAGCCAAAAAGGCTGCATTATCTTTGAACTCACAATTGTTTCATAGTTAAACGCAAAATTAAGAAAGTCAGTGACTTTGTCCCACAATATTACATCATTTCAAGGAAAATTTCTTCATCCAGCAGACGAATGCTCTTGACAATATTATTTCTAATTTTATTTCGCTTCCCTAAAACTATAACATCCTCAAAAACCAGAGACTTGAGTGTGTAATCAAAGTGGTGACCTTATAACAATGCAGTAGACTAGCGGTTCACGAAATGGACGCGAGCGATTTGGGGTATCGTAGACTCGGCAAAGCATTCCATCGAAAAGCGCACGCGGTGTGCACGTGAGCGAAAATGTGCTCACGTACGGCCAAGCAACGCTAGCGCCCTTTTAGCTGATTGGTCAATCCCACCATCACACCCGAACTTGGACGCATGAGAAACCAATGAGCTTCAAGCTCAAGCATTGGGGAGGTTAAAACTGATTTTCGCAAAGGTGCTCACTCATTTCGCAGTTTAAGATGGACGGGCAAGCTTGCGATGAAAAGATTGAAGATTTTAAACGTTTGTCAGAGGAAGGGCGACCCAACTCAACTCCTCCAATTATGTCCTGTAATCGGGAAGACAGCCCCATGCCATATACCGTGGCTATCTCGGAGAGTGTTCATTCAAATCCTACCCCCTCTCAGATGGATGAAAATGACGAAATCAGATCGACAATGGCAACCCCCTCAGAGAACAGTGAGACGCTTAATGAAAACGATTCTGACAATCAACCTTCTACATCAAAAACGAAGACAAAGTCGAAATCCGGTTCGAAGAAGAATTTGTACTGCGAGTTTTGCAAGAAGGGCTTTGGTCTCCTGAATATACTCAAAGTACATTTAAGGATACATACAGGAGAAAAGCCCTATATTTGCAAAATATGTCAAAAATCTTTCAATCAGAGCGGTATGCTTTTAAAAGGTTTAAATAATAATTGTTCGTTATTTTGAGCTCATGTACTTACTTAGCTGAGGGGTGTTACTTTATGACAAGAATTACGTTATTGTTCGTTGATTACGACAAGAAGTTCATAGATCAGATAATGGAGTTGCATTTGCGTTAGAGAAAGTTAATACTCGATTCCATTTGAATGGATCATTTGTGTAATCCGTTCATTGTAACCCGTAATTGGGCTTTTACTTAGTTTTACCATTAATTCCATCCATTGTTGTTAACAATGCTGACCAGCATTCGGTTGCCTCCATTTTCCAGGTTCCTTGAACCGACACATACAAACGCATTACAGGAGGGCGCACGCAAACAGCAATTACCCCTGTCGCTATTGCAGTCTTGTCTTTATACATTCGAGTCAACTACAGGAACATGAGAGCAGTCAGCACTTCAAAGACAGTGCACAAACTTCTTTACCTGAAAACTATTCGGATTTCCCTCGCATGATGGCACCTTTTATTGCCATGTGCCTTGGAAAGAATTCAAATTTACCACCACAGCTAGGACAATCTGAGTCTCCAGCACCATCCACCATTCATGCCACACCAACGACGTCTCAACACCCCGATATTAGACCAAATTTACCCAACTTAGCTCCATTAGACCTCCAGCTTGGCAGTAGGTCATTTCATATTTAGAAATGCATTCCTTCATATAGGGATTACCAATCGTGCATCTATTCTCTTAGGCTTTCCTCATTTTCCACTGCCACAAAGACCGCTACACGACCCGTCTCCAATGTTCTCACCAAATCTCGACTTATCAGGACCATCGAGACTTACGCCTCAAATATCACCACTCTTACAATCTCCTCTCATAAATGGATTACCTCTTTTGAACAGTCCCTCAACTCTAGCCTCATCGGGTTTTTCAACTGCAAATCTGCTAAATAATAACAAGCCCGAGGCACCGAATTTTGAGAATATTATGCAACTTTTTGCCAGCATGAATAATGGCGAGGGCTTAAATACCCTACTGGTTCCTTCCTCAACTTCTACTTCACCTTATGATCCAAATTATCTCAATACCTTCATAAAGGTGAATGAACAGAAAGACTCCCCTTTGTCAAGGCCAGCTGCGGATAACACTGCACCGTCAGTGATAACGCCGACTGAAACTTTGTCGAACAACAGTGCCTGCACCAGTCCCAAGAGTGGAAACAGTGAATCTGCAAGTGCTCTGCATCAGCAACCTGTTTCACAACCTTCGACTTCGAGTGCAGCACAAACTTCGGTAGACAGTTCCATCAGTCATGATGGGAAACATTGCCGTGTTTGCAACAAGCGTTTCAATTGTGGAAGCGCTCTCAAAATCCACTTTCGCAAACACTCCGGTTTGTCCTGCGCTTATTTAGTTCTACCTTTATAAAAAAAGCCTAAAATTAGATTGTGGAAATGATAGTGGTTGAATTTAAGTGTTTCCATTCGATGTCTGAAAATTTGTGACCTTTGAGGGCACTTTGAGTTAGGGTGAGTTTGGAAGTTGGACAAAGTGGAAAGGAGCCCGTTTGGAATTATGCTTAAAGCACAAAATGTGCGTGTAATTAATTTTTGGATTGGTTTACCGAAAGGTTGCCACAGCGGTGGCAGCCCTGCGCCGTTAGGGACGCGTATATTATTTGCCTCCTGCTAAAATATGCTCTGTAATGTGACACTCGTGTTGCTAGCTCCGATTCGGTATTCTGACGGGAATAGGCTTCCAGTTCGAATAACGTCATGACAGTCATCGTGGTGTGATGACATATCCTCGTCTTGCACGCTAGGCACGTCAAATTGTAAACAGCCTTGATTTGTGTCCAAGATTATTTGCCCTTCGTCCAGTTCTTAATTTCCAGTGAGTAGAGAGGCAGGGTTGAAATCGATTCAGTCTACAAATACAAAGGAATGAAGCTGTTTATTGTGATCTTTTCAAGGTGAACGTCCCTACGTTTGCATACATTGTAATAAAGCCTTCACACAAAACGGAACTCTCAAGAGGCATTACGCAACCTGCAAAGTGGCCAAAAGGCAGGCACAATTTGGGAATGCTCGAATCCCTCAACCATTACTATCACCTACGCCTTCAAAGAGCCTTTCTCCCTCCCTGTCGGCGGTCCCGCACCTGTCAAGGCTTCCGCCTCCAATCAATGGAACGAACACCCTAATGGCCCTACCACTTGTGCCGCCGCAAAATCTTCTAGAACAGATTTTTCCCCGACAATCAGAGCAGTCACCAAGCTCCAGCCTTTTTGAGGGAGCATTCAGAATACTCTTTGAAAACTTCTTAGCTCAAAACAACCCTTTTAATGATCAGCTTATGCAACCAGGGACAGGACAGGATATTGAAAAAGAGACCCCAGTGAATATATGTGACAACACTGAAGAGCCGGAAGTATGTACTTTCCTAAATGTAATCATCACCTTATTATGTGTATGCTTTCTTGAGATTCATCTTTTGGACATTTTTAAGGATTTGTCAAGTTCACGCACTGAGGAGCTAGGCAATGTTGAAGGCGGCCTTCAATGTGAAAATCCGGTAAATGAGACATTGGAGTCACACAATATAACTGAAAACGGATGGTGAGATTTGCGTGTAGTCATGAATGTTTGTCTTTAAAGCTAACCCATATGCGCGTTTGTGCTTGGTGCGGTAAGAGCTTTTACATTAGTTAATATTTATCGCCTGCCTTTTAGTGTGGGTGTTCATGGTCAAGAAAATACGGCACTACACAGCAATTCAAGTGGTCAAAATGGAATACGCAGTATTGAGGATCTGCATCATTGTGCTGCATGCGGAATTTACTTCGCAGATTCCCTTATGTATGATATTCATCGATCTCTACACAAAAAAGAGGTGGACTACACTTGTTCACGGTGTGGTGAAAGTATGCCAAATGCGAGCGAATTTACCCTCCATTTCATTTGCTCTCAATTACCGCCATCAATGACACAAACGTAAGTTGTCAAGGGCGAAGTCAACCGCTGAACCCAGTTCAGTCAAACAGATGACGAAATCGGGTTAGTCACTGAGGCTTTAACTCGTGTGTCTCCATGGCATGGCCAATGCTCAAAACGCTTATTGTGTACTACACTGCTATGCGTATTATTATATTTCTTAGACTATATTAAACTGTAGGCCTATAAGACCACTTCACATATCACAAGGCTGTTCCTGCTGTATATTTTTGGTGTTTTTAAATACATATAAATGTTGAATTAGCGTTTTACACCTTTATGAGGTATGTTGTCATTGAGCACATGTGGTTAGATAGGACTCAGTGGAATTTCGCTTAATAATCACTGAAGCACAACTTAATGGTTCCTTTTGTAAGGCTTTCTTCTGCGCGCGCAAATTTTCCGCCTGCTTTATTGCCCGAATAAAAGCAAGTAATGCCAGGAATGCAAATTGTCCAGATTAAACTAAGGGGATTTAAAGGCCTAAACAAGAAATGTTTTCGAGGCGCGGGTCAGCTTCGATGTGGCTATGGATGAATCCAACTATTTTCAAAGTCTTGCCGATAAACAAAGCTCAAAAGACGTAGATTGTGAATTTGCCCTGAGTAAATAAGGTCACGTGCATAAATAGACCAGAACTACGGAAAAAAGAAATCTCGTTTTTAAGCTGTCATATTACGGTTTATGCTTTCCTATTACTTTGATGCATATGCAAGAGAGGTTGCTTAAACAGTGTTTTGGGCTTTTTTGGAAGCCAACGGTTTTGTGTTGCTAAATTTAGACTTGATTAAATGTTGGAGAAGGGAGGGGGACAGCATGGCAACACCGCAAATTGCCACCTTTCGAGGTGTACGCAATTGGCACATCGGTATCAAACCGGTAATTATGAAGGCTCTCATCGTAAGTCTCATCACCACTGCATCCACGATTTACCCCTTTTCAAACCTCCCATTTTCTGCCACGACGATTAGTTCTCAAATCTAACACATCGCTCCAATAGCGAAGAACTCAACGTTCTCATTTTTACCTCAAATCCTTTATAATGCTTAGTTGACACCAGCATTAGATAGGAAACACTCAACGGATTACGCGATGAGTCTTAGCCCTTCAGGCGCTTTAAAATGTAGTATCTAAGCTGTAGAGCAGCCTGTTGCTAGGGTAACCATTAAATAGGGAAGCCAGTCCTAAACTAAAAGACATTTGACCTTAGATGAGTTCGGTTGCATGGCAGCTGGTAAAATAGTGATTGGGACAGTGTGGAATTGTTTGAAGCCACGACAAAAGTCTGAGGAACAGCTTATGGGCGCCAAGACTCCGTATTTGTCACGTAAAAATTGCGATCAAAGTAAAAACAGTGGCCCGCAACCGATTTACTGAAAGAAATTGCTAATCAAAGTCTAGGAATAAGTTTTGTACTAGTAGAGGAAGATCCATGGCTGAATAAGTGAGGGACATAATCAGTCACTCCCATCAGACGTTGTTGTTCGACTTATCTGTCAGTGTGATAGATTATCAACATGTCACACAGACACTGAGGGCTTTATGTGGGATGATGGGAACAAAGTTTCCCTAATATTACATCGATGAAGTCTAATTAAGACTTAAGATACAGAACAAAAGGGTTTATTCTATATCAAATTGCTAGCTCCATATTTCACTGTTTTGAATGTTCCGGTTTGCCAAATGATACTAGCATCAAATGATGAAGGAATTTTTTTAAGGAGCTCCCTCTTGTGTTAAATGCGATGTGAGGAGATATTGCCGAAATTTCGTCGCACGTGCTCCGATTCTGTGCATGCTGAGAGGGCTATTGTTGACTAATTAGGTGACTCACCATGACTCTTATGGTAGCCGAAATTTCCTCATTCGCCACATCGAAAGAAACCTACCTCACTTATGGCCATTACATAATAGCGGGCGCCGTGTCCTACACATCCAGTATACGTGGACAACAATGTATTAACAGTGGCAAGGGGAGCTAAATGCACAAATTCGTCGAATCCTACACATTGTGCTTGTTCAAACTACATTTAATTATAAATCCCGTTGCAAATAACTTCATCACTGGAATGCAAATGGAAAAAAGGCTTCATTATGCCTCAGTGATTCCAATCTGGAGAATGGCATTGCGGTTGTGGTGAGCAGCTTTTGCGACCTATTTTTGAGCAAATTTTTTGTCGATGCACTAAAGAAGACCAGGACTAAGAGCAACAAAATGCTGCTGCTTAAGCTAATGGTGAATAAGGCAAAGGCTTTATGCATTAAGTGCACCAGCTTATGCCAAATTATACTTGGTTAGCTTTCGGACATCTTCAAAAAGAAAGTATTTAAAGATCAAAGGCGGTCCTTTTAAAGAATAAAAGCTACCTAAAATCATGAAATGTTGATTTAATAGTGAATAGAGTGGAAACGAATGGAACAAAGGACGCCATTTTTCCATTTTTATGAGTGAAAACCACCTGAAGACAACTAGAGAGGGATGAGGAGAAATAATTAAGAAATCGGAGGTGATCGAATAAAAGTACTACCTCCTTTGTCATAGCATTGTGAAATGCTTTTATTGCAGAAAGATTGGTTCGGATAAAAGAGCAAACAAACCACTATGATAACAAACCAAGGAGGTGGCCCAGCAGATCGCAGAATTTGCTATTATCTCGGCAAAACAGCATTGGGGATACCCGTTTCCAGCTGAAACCATAATCGCTCTTACTTTTCGACTCAACATACAAATATGTGGGATTAGTCAAAACTCCTCGAAAATATGCTTGTAATGCAATGCTTCAATTACAATTTGAACTCTACAGTTTGGCAACGGGCCACTTAGGACTTCGTCATTGTATTTTGTCTGAGCATCCATGCCAGTAGCCCTCAAGCCCTTCTGTTGGCTGATAATAAATACTCTGTCCGAGTTTTATGTCTCCCTTCATCTTCAGCACAGCCTCGAGGTGCCACGAGGTCAACCTTACTCTTATATACTACCTTTTTCCTTTGATGACGTGCTCTTTGATGATTTTAAGGCTTATTTACCACTCGTTTTGATTTCTAAACTTATGCACCACCGGTTGCATTCCTTGATTTATGTGACTCTGAAAGTGATCAAAAGATTCATCGTAACAACATTCTGCACTTGTGATTATCCACCGACGTTTTCGTTGTTCCTATCTTTGTAGACCTTACGAAATAAGTAATTTTTACTTATCCTTGAGACCAAGAATTGCCAGAATTTCGCATTTAAAAGTGCTCTGCGAACCAGCTAAGACGATTAGCTAAAATGCAAATATGAAGATCGATTTCTTTTTATGGAAAATGGAACAGTCTTCGAAACATATTTTAATTGACTTTACATGAATCCTGTTTGAGCAGAGAATTTGCCTTTGCCTGGACATAGACGGTCTAATTCATTAATGAGGTGTCCGTAAAATTGGATAAACTTCAAACTTAGTTATATGCTACTCTCATTTTCATGGGCAACCAAATATGGCAAGCTATTTGAAGCACTTCTGCTGTCATCTCTATTTGCGGTAATAATAAAGTAAGCTAACCAAAAATAATGGATCTGGGTGCAACACAATCGTAAAAGTGGTGGTGAAATTACGGAGCCTTTTCACCCATTCCAGGTGGTCAATAAAATACAGTAACCTAAAAACCGTATTGTTCCCAAAAGTGTTTTATTTTAATTAGAACTTAATTTCAAGCACCGGAATGCAAGCGTGCCACAGGAACTAGAGCATATTCGCAGACAAGGGCGAAATTGCCATCTCTCATTATCCAATCAGATGTGACTGCAGCATTAATCACAATGAGCCCTCACCATTTCAGACAGTACTTGCCTCAACTTTAGCATCTATTTAGGTACTTATATTTGATAACCTATGCCTGGTATCAAATGATATAAAATGAGAGGTTAGTTTTCGGAGTTGTCACCCACTTTGTCCTACCGACATTCATAAGTTCACCATCGAGTAATTTGTAAATTTTTAAGCCTAAAAACATCTGTAAAAACAACTGGCAATTAGTTCCCTTTAATGGTAATATGAGACTTAAAAAAAAACAGACGTTCGCATGTCAGGTAGTTTTCGTTTGGAGAAGTCTTTTTGAAAAACCCAAGTGACCTGGTGAAGATGTGGCTACTGTTTGAAATCATTGCAACTAGTAATTACACATCCTCACCAAAGGTATTTGCAACATAGGTGACTCATACACACAGAGGGAGTTGGACATGACCTCAGGAATGTCATTTCCCCCTCTATCACAGATTTACCTCGAACAAAGGGATTCACTGTGCACCAATGGCGGCTTACACTTTCGAGTCTACGCACGACTTCCGTTCCGCGCATTGTAAGGAACAAAATCTTGGGGGTCTCAAGCGTGCAATCACTCATTCAGCCGATTAGGATGCGACAGTCGTCTCGCGCTTGTAAAATTCTACGTAAGGTAACTAAGATCTGCATTTCAGCTACAAGCAGTAAAGCTAAATAAAGGCATAGACGCAGTTCGTGACAGTTTACTAGCATGTCTATTTGCAAGGTTTTAAGGCGTACGTGCCTACATTTTATGTAGCAGTGGCGTAAATCCTCTCACCTACACAATTAATTCAATGTTAAACCAGTTTGGTGATGAAATCACGTAGTAATGTAAATTGAATGCAAAACTAGCACAACTTTGGAGGCATTACAGCCATCTGACGCAGTTGTTATTTTTTATGGAATTTCGTCCCTCTATTTATAAGAATTGGTACACTCGAAACATTCATAAGGACAAACTCTGTATTCTGGAGCCCAGTAGTAGCGAGGGTAATGGTAGTTGGTTATACAGCCGATGAAGAGATAAGTCGGCTACAGAGCTTGGATGGATACAAGCGCTTTTCATCAGTAGTTAGTTCAACCTCCAATCCTAGTGTTAATGCAATCACAACGTTAAAAGTTGTAATAACATTTTCTGCATTCGAATTTGCAGTAATGGCGGTGATTATTTCACTAAAAAAAGAGGTAGTGGATCAAATTAAGAAACTGCCCTATCATCGGCATCTGAATTCATGCTTTCTTAGCGTGAAGAGGGGTTTCAAGATTTTTATTGCAGTCTTCATCTATTCTTACGAATTGGAGAATTGAAAAGGCCTGCTTTAAGCCAAGAATAACTGTGGCTCTCACCTCACTTTAATCTGGTCGGACCTGATTCAATGCATGTTTAATCACTCCGCTACATCAGAGACAGTAACGGTATCAGTGGGGGTAGATGCAACAAAAAGTAGAGAGTCATTTAGATACTTTACGTAAAAAAACTGTGGAACCATTTATTATCAACTCTATTTGAAAATCTGTAGATCGCACACGAAGGAGTACGCGACTGATTTAAGGCCGTTTGTGGATATTTTGCATTGAGTCAACCAAGTATTGATGCAAAAAGAAAGCGAACTGGAGTGATACGAATGCATTGGAACTATAGTCCATCATCACACCTTTACGAAGACTTTTCATTGTATTTACTGAAATGGCACGCTTGTAACATAAATCGGAGCTAAGAAGCAGTGGTTCCATTGATGGGTGGTTCGATTAAGCATATTCGGACTTCGACTGAGCACGTACACGCTCTCTCATAGAAGGAAAATTTGAACTTCCATCCCCATATCTGGCGAATACTCTCAGCAAGAATTGCCATCAAGTGCTTATTTAATGCCTACCCAGGTCTCGTGCAGCAGTAGCACTGATGGTAGTAGTGGTTGTGGTGGTGGTAGTAGTAGTAGTGATTGCATTGGTAGAAGATGAGGCAAAACGAGGAGGAAGAAGAGGTGGAGGAGGAAGCAATGGAGAAACATCTGCTGCCCATTTTCCAGCTGTGCTCACATTTGCGCTCGTCGTCTGAGACACTCTGTTGGGCGGCTCCGTAGATACGTGCGTGTGTGCGTTCGCTCGGTGGTGGGTATCTGCAGCACGCGATAACACATAACAGCTGCCAGCTCTCGCCCCCTCTCCGACCCCTTCTTCCCTCATCCACAAATGCTCCTACTGTTGCTGCTACTGCTCCTGCAATGCCCGCTGTGGCGTGGCGTAGGGGGTTGGGGGGGGGATGCACAGATGCATGTGTGAGGGCATAGTATTTACCCCACAGTAGCAGCGTTGACGCCTGCCTTCCTGCCCACTAAGCGTACATGTATGCGTGTATGTTCGCGGCAAATCAAAGAAGGCGAAGGAGAGGAAGCAGCAGCAGCAACATGTGCCACACACGAGCATGAAACGGAATACGAGGACATTTATCGTCAACTGAACATGCAGGGTGGGATAATAACAAACATCATTCGCTCAAAACAATAGGATTTTAGCGACAGCATCTATAGAAGTGTTGATAGCGAAGGAAAATCGCTAAACCCCATCTAGTCGATTTACACCAAAGTTAGCAACAATGATGTAAACATTTTCTCAATCGAATTGAAAAACGAAAAACATGTCAACTTAGAGTTTCTATCTTATGATACGAGTCAAACAGCATCGAACGACTGTGAAACCCAGCCTTGTGCTTTTATGAGTCACTTGTTTTTACTTCACTACTATTAAAAATTCAGTAGGCGAACATCACTCCCATAAATCAGAATTTAGAACACGCCTGGTCTAGATTAGTTAAACACACTTTCGGCTAACTAAAATGATGCCCATTTATAATAAATAAAACTTAGACCCAACGAGCAATGGTAAATGACTGAATGGTCAAAGGTGAGCATCCACATAGGGACGTTAGTACTATTATCAACGAGAAACCTTTATTCACACGGAATATCTGCACATAAGAAAGTGTTACTCATATGGACCCACAATTCTTGTTGTTTGATGTCGCCCTATTTGAAGATCCAAAAATAAATTCGCAAACATATGAAACAAATATGGAAGACTAACATTGTCAAGCAGCCTTCTCTAATGTTTCGGCTCTTTGTTTAACCCTTCGTTCTGGTTTCGCAGGTGCTTAGGCATCAACCCCTGTACTTCCACTGGGCGGCGCATCCTCCGAGTTCAGCTAAAGTGATACACCCAATTAAGAGTTACAGATTTAACCCATTCTAAATTCATTTAAAGCATTGCGCTTTGCATAATCAAAGATACTTTTTAAAGCGAACTCTTTTACCTAAAATAACTTCGTCTAAAAGTTCAGTATGTGTTCCAGCCATGGGGAACCACAAAGAAAAAAAGGACTCAATGAAAAAAAACATGATCTTTAAGCAAAGGCAAGCATACAATAAACAAGGTGATATGGGATAATATATGTGCATAGTATATAAAATAAGAAGAAAGCAGGATGGAAACCCATGAGGTCGGATTGTGTCGAACCAGTTGGGTTGCGCTGTACCGTCACCGCAGGTTACGTGGGACGGAGGCGGAGGGGGCCACGCCACCGCCCGCACCGAAACCACCGGAACGAGAGGCGGCCAGTGCTGACTCGAGAAGGGAGAGGCGTTTGCGAAGCAGACCCAACTCCGTCTCCGCCATGTTAAGGTCGCAGCGGGCTCGCGCCAGCTCGGCGGTTAATGCGCGAGACTTTGCGCGCTCGCACACCGCCTCGGCGCGTGCCACCAATGCTACAGAGCGCCAGTGGCGCAACTGCTCCGCTACAGTTTCCAACGCAGCCTCAGATGCACCCAAAACGCAATTGTTGCTGGCGGATGAAGAGGAGCTTGTCTTTGGCACCTGTACGGGAGAAAGACTTTTTGAGTGACGTACCAGAAATCACAAAATACCTTCGTTAACTCAAAGTAATGCCCTTGTAATCGTGTGTAATATTTAGCTTTTACTTGAAGAAGACATATGGGGGACACTATGTAGCACAATAATATTCATCTTGGAGAAAAGGAAGTGTCAACCTAGCTACCTGTAGACTGTCTTGGAACTCGCTAGATGAAGAATCGCGGTCAGCGGAGGCGGTACGTCCATTCAGACGGCGGTTGGGCGAGACACCGGTGATGGTGGATTGTCGAGAGAGTGTGCACGCATGGCGCGAATCGTGGGAGAACCAGATCTGACTCTGTGATTGTAAGTTTGAAGGGTCCGTCAGGCTACCTATGTGGTGCCAATGAAGTGTGTTTGTTTAGCAACATGAAGACAAATAAGTCTATACCAGCGTATAAACAAGGAGAAATAACCGATCCGATAGCTACTGGCGAAGACTTAAAGTCCAACACACGTTCATCTCCATCTACACATTCCAGTAGCTTCTGAGTACCATTCCAAAGGATTAAGACTAGGGTCAAGAGACATGAGGATGTTGAAAACGACTGAAGACTGCTGTAATTTCAAAGAATATCTACTCGTTATACTGTGAAGTTTCAAAGGTATCAGAAAGTGCTCTGCCTAAAAAAAGGCAAATGACGCTTTACAACAAAGAACTAAAAGATTTTTAACTCCCAGAGTTTAAACAAATACAGTCTTTTCGCACAGAGAGCAACTTTGGTTGGAGAGAAAAACGAAATTTCACACTAGTTGCTTGTTACGAGGATGTACTTTTAGCATTTGCGTACCTGTTTCAATGAAATTAATCAGTTAGTTGGATTGTACTCATACTCCAGAGTTTTCACCATTGATAAATGCCACGAAGGAAATTTAGTTTAGAACATCACCTTTACCATGGTGAATGCATAACACCAATTACGCCTACTATGGAAAAAAAACAGAAAGTCTTGCAGTTTGAAAGACTTCAATTCTCAAATCCTGGTAAAGGACTGTTTTACAAACAAAAATACTTCCTAAAAATAAATCATAAGATATTCCCAACTTCACCCAGAATGGTGAAAATTCAAAATATATCTTAAGTACCCTGATTTGCTGTAAAATTCTGACCTATCTAACGGGATGGTCTGCCGCTCATCAAATGGTCCAAATCACAAACCGGCAGTTGGAGGTCAACGAGTAATGCCCCTTAACTGGGAAAAAGATACTGATCCTTCGAATTAAGAATAAAGATTACTTTTAGATTAATTGGAGCCTGAGACTGAAAACGATACCACAGTTTTACTTAAATTTATTTCAGTAGCAACTATAATGACCGCTAACTCGGACTCCCTAAAAGGCAAAGACCGGAATGAAGGACCATGGATCACGTTTTATAAACTGGCAATTTAAAAAATAGCAATGCTGCACGTATTAACAGCTACCCCAAGAGCAAAGATTTTAGGAAACTAATGTTGACGCGTTGGAAACGTTTATACAGACAAAGCAGATCTCCATTGAACACGAAGAGATTCTCAGAAAAATATAATTAACCTCTTTTACATAAAGTCATATTTTAGTTAAAATACATCTCAATTCACAAAAGCAATGCCAGTAGGACTCCAGATATACACACGGAAACGTCAATAGCCAAGTAATTCGACAACCTAACATATTTTTTCTCAAAAAAGGTTAACTTATACCGGATACAAAGTGCATTCAAAAGCAAGTTAACCTAGTAAAGGAGGCTCCAAAGAGCAATAGAAATGAAGCATCGGAAAAGAGAACAATTTTAAATGAATGTGCGAAATTGCACACGCACTCACAAAGAGAAAGGATGCAAAATACACATGCCCTCTCAAATTCACACGAATGTCAAAACAAGCAAAAATCACATGCTCGCACATTTCGGAGGCAGTGATGAAGATGCCGCATCTCGCCTTTACTTGCCCCATCTTGGCGCCACCACTGCATGCATTCAATAGTCACAATCATCTCATCTCCCAATTGTGCACACCCGTGTTAATCACACCTCACTCCATACACCTTGGACATTACAACCTTCACTGCAGCAAACCATCCCAACCCAACCCAACCCAACCCAACCCAACTCAACCCAAACCAAACCAAACCAAACCAAACCAAACCAAACCAAACCAACTCACCCGATTTGTAGCGACTGGAATGGACGGAGGTTGTCGATCCAGCAGCGCTTTCTGGTGGTGGTTCAGAGTAGTTTTGGCGAGTCTGCTGCAGTAGCACCAAAGGTGTCGCAACAGCAGCGGGTCCGACGGCACCAGCGACGGTGGAAGCGAGAGCAGCGCAGCGCAGCTGTGCGAAATGCGTCAGTTCGTAGCGAAAGAGCTCCTCGTGACGACGAATGAAACCGGCGATGGTGAGGGTAATGACGGGAGTGACTGACATCTCCACATCCGGATCATAGTCCGCCTGACGCAGAATGTTGGGCGCAAAGACGCTGGCCAAATTCTCCACTGTCATCCTATTCTCCTCGCTGTGGTCGGCCACCTTTCAATGCGCAACACCAAAATGCCACCTTGTAAGACATCTCGCCTTCAATCCAACCTCTCCATCTATGGCATCCAATGGTACACCCACCTGAGAACCAAACATTGTGCAAGCACACAGCCTTGCCTGCGATACACATCTGACCTATTCTCCTACCTCAAAATTGAAGGCTATCATCGGACGACAACAGAGTCATACGTTAAACAGCCTAGCAACTACTCATACCAGCAATTCCACAGGCACGTTCCATTCAATCAAGTATGGGAACTCGGTGAGGTGCCTCCCATCTAATCATGGCTGCAAATCAACCCAACCTCTCACTAGCTACAGCAAGTGCAACTCCACCAAACAAACCCTCGAAAACAAAGGCACCCCAGACTTCCCCACATCACTTCCGTCCCTACACCCCACCCCCAAACTTTGAATAGGCGCATCACCCTGACAGTCGCTACTTCACCCACTGGTATGCAGCACTACGTCTGCTCCACCACTTTTGCCACTCGTTTGCACATGTCCTCACACAGTCAAAACGCTCGCCCGGCAACAACTCCACCCACCCACCCACCCACTTCGCCTACGCCCACACCAACGCTAACATACCCTCCACTGACGCCCCCGTACACGACACTCACCACCTCAGTCCTCATGCCTTCAACCCTGCAACAACACTCACCCCTCATCTATGCCAACAAACATCCAGTCTGCACTTGTGACACCCAACTCTAGACGCCTGACCAGCATCTCACCTGTCCGCCAACTCCACAACAGACCAAGATCTTCGTGTCAACACGAAAAACACTCTTAGCATGCAGTCGCGATCTCAAGGAGCCGGACCGCATCGGACGAATACCCAGACAGCTCTCCACTTTTGCCGTCTACATTCAAGCAAATGAAACTAGAAGTCGCGAATTTGCGTCAACACACGCAAACAAAACTTGTGCACATTATTTCGATCTGGAATCAGTGAAACAAGGATGGAAGCGGTGGAAGCCTGTAGATCCACCACCAACACGAATAACGGGGCTAAGCATGACGTTTTTGGATAGTTCAGTCATGCTAACAAATCTGCCTGTCGAGGTTTCCAAGGCGCTGGTATAAGTTCACAAACATACGAGAGGGCTGTCAAAAATTGCACAGTTTTCATTCCTAGTAGCGTTGCATTTTGTTATAGCCTCAAGAGTCAAAGCACGACTTAAATGCTCCTTGCATTTTCATTTTCCGTTTTTGAAATGGAGGTTCTGAGGCCACCACAGATAGGTTGAAAAGGCATTGCTTCCAGTCACCTTAACTAGTATGCACGACATTTCTGGCACTGTTAAGTGGCAACCAACTCTACGCACATATAGTCAGAACAGTCATTTTAGCTTCCATTAAAAGTATACCACTCACTCATCGTGGAAACAGGATTCGCCTGCTTAGACCAAAAAAAAAAAAAAAAAAAACAATCAACGAAACCGAGGGAAATCAGCTCGAGAAACTACCGAAAGCATGTTATAAGAAGATGATAATGAGGAATCCAACTTGAGGACAAAAAAGATCAGAGGTGACATCATCTAAACAAATTGAGTGCTGATAAATTTAAGCTATATTCCCCAACGGCTATCATAAATTGTGAAACCTTTCCCTCCAAACTAAGAGAGGAAAAAAACAATAAACATAAAGGAATCTACTACACAAGTTGAAGATGAATAGGAGACCACCCAGTACTAGGTTGTAAATAAATTATACAAATTTATTAGCGAATTCCAACCCATTCATAGGAAATGCTAACGCGTAATTTGGACCTGTACTTGTAGCCTGTCAAAAACTCTTTTCATAAAAGAAGCAGCGAAAAGGCGAAACCAGATACTCAGCTGTTTAAATTCCCCTCTTCCAAAAAAAAAGGAAAAGTAAAGCGGAATTAGAAAGCACTTTAAACGTTGGAGGCTGACTGAGAAAGCTTCCATCAAATGAGATAGCACAAAAGATTCGTAACATGCCTCCAAATGAAATCACAAACTCGTATATGCATTTATTCGACTTCATTCTGCCTTATCTAATCACCAGTAAGCTTAAATCAATCAAATCTGAAAGGGCAAATTACCCTGATTTTATGCACAATGAAAACTCAAGTGTGCTAATTAGCGTATTTCAGGACCTTTTGGCCCTCCGGCATAACGTCTTGCTCATGGTATCTGAAACCCTCTCTATGCGTCCTTGGTAAGCCTACTTCCAGACTGGTATGACATGTTATGGGTGAAGCGAGGTTTAACTGAACAGCCGCAGTAAGCTGTCCAAAGGTCAATGATGACGCATAGGCTGCAAGCATGACTTTTCGGTGCGGTGACCCTACGCAAACGCATACAGAATCGAACACCACACACTGGTTGTGTATGACCAGGTTGTGTCCGAGCTGATAAGCAATTCACCATGGTTTTCTGATGACTGATATGGAAAAGTGTTTACACTTCACTCGTGTGAGTGACATGGTACTGAGACAGTTGACCTGAAAGCACAGAGGTGACTTCGAAAATACTGCGTCTGAGAGTGTGGGATGAATCTAAAATAGATGGTTGAGACAGTGACAGCGATGTTTGTAACTTAATGCCACATCATTAATATGTCTAGGACAAAGAACCAAAGGTAAATTTACGGCTTTGATGCACCGAGGTCGAGCGAAACCATGCCAGAATAATGCAACTGCGTCAACTCATTGTGAAAGGTGAATTTCAACTAAGCTGGATTCTTACTTCCTAATTAGTCGCGAACAAAATATCTAAAGTAAAAAATTTGTGCAAATCTCTGTGGAAATAAAAACTATTAAGCAAATTTGACTCAAGAGCTTAAAAATCACTATCTTTTTGACGCAAATGCAAGGAGGCAGAGGATGTTACTAAACAAGGAATGCGCTATTTGCATTTTATGACTATACATTGTATAATTACACGGATATGCAATAACCGCAATTCGAATAGCTTTTGTTTAGCACTATGTAGCGGCCTGATTTTTCCCAGAGGCGGGCGTCACAAATTATGTGACATAAGTTCCCTTTCAGATTATGGCAACAGTTTTCATCAACTGAGAATAACACCGCTTCCTGGAATACTATGAAAGCGTCCTAAAAATATGAAAAAAAAGCAAAAAAATTTTCTGCGATTGGGAACGATCTTCCCCCGAAACTCTGGCAGCAGGCATGCTATGAACTTTCACTGAGGAAGAGCTGCGCCTTACAAAACCATCTTGCAAATCTCAGCCAACGCAATCCAAATGTTGAGAGGATATTTTTAAAAGGAAATCGTGGCGTCGCTACTAGGGTGATTGTAGACACTGTAACAATCTGATAAATTGGTGATTACCTGATCTACTGGAGATAAAAATAATAAAAGTTAAGTCTAAGAGCCAATAAAACAGCTAAAATATTAATAGGTTAACCTAGCCAGCTGTAAATCAATTTAATGTAGTGATTAAAAGTGATTTATAAGAAAACGGAGTCGCAGAGTTTGAAAGGCAATGGCACCTACTCCAATCTTAGAAGTGGAATTGCGAACTTACGACCATTCAAAACATTGAATTGTCATGTGGATATGATTTGGTAAAGGATTTTCTAAAAATTTCTGTCAATCCAATTCAGTTAATAAAAGACCTCACAGGTTAAATCATGTGACTGAATTCTGGGAGAATGACAGCCGCCAAAAATTTGTGCAGAATTATGAGAATCCTTTGAAGTTATCTGGCATTCAATCTCCACACCGGTAGAATGCAGCTCAATCCATTCTACCCATGATATTTATTTGCTGATCCTTTTACAAGCAGGAAAAACCAATCTCTAGATTCATTTCTTGCAATATCTTCAGGAATAACCTAAGAACTACCCTGGCCGCAGCATGGTTGCCTACAGTCCTCCCATAATTCGCGCTTGCATTGATGTGTAGTCAACTGGCTGGTGACGATGTCAAGAAGATCGTGTTCATCATCGATAGGCGGCGGACAAAACGGAAGACCTGGCACTTCTCCATAGTACCAGAATCTGAGAGAAAATTAGACGAATGGCTAAGAAATAATGGGATGACAACAGAGCAGAGGTAAAGTCTGCATGTTAGCAATGATCGCTTCAGTGACTTTTTCAAAAGCAACAAAATTAATACGGGGCTACGAAACATGAGGCATTCTGGCTGTTTATAAGTCATACGCACGCATGTGTGCAAAGGGGCTAGGCGGAATTGGAGAGATATGGCCAATGGGCACATTGAGTTGCGCCACCGGTGTTTGCGGTCAAGAGAGGGAAGTAGCGGGCGGCAATAAAACCCTCGTTGATAGTTAAAATCGATGTTTACTCCCTTGGAAAGGAGAGTGGTGAACCGACGAAGGCGAGGGCAACAACAGTGGCAGAAGTGGAGAGGAGCCTTGTGATGCAAGATGGAGGATGGAGACTGCCGGCGAGCGAAGAGAGGCAAGCACATGGGACCAATAATGACTCACCAGCGCACACATTTAAAACTAAACACGAACTCCATCGACTGCAGCAAAAAAACATGGGGAACTTTAAAATATGAACCGAATTGAACCAGGCGGATGCAAGAAGAATATCCAAGGCTTTTCCAACTGGATGCTACAGCAGGGGTCCTTCAATTACTAAAGGCTCGGCTTCAACACCTGCTGCATAAAGATCCGGTCATGCTAAACACATAGTGTTAGCCTTTTGCACTTTTATAATAAACCCACTACTTCCTTACCTTCATATCTTACAACCGTAACAGAAGGATATCCACCTTAGTTGGGTATTCAACTGAATGGATGTTTTAAGTTCTTCACACTGGTGTCTACTTCTGCCATACCTATAGCAAGAAGTGAATCCCAATTGGTAGGACGTGCAACGAGATGATGATTTTATAGATTATTCAGCAAACATGGATAAAGGTTGAGAAGAAGGGAACTTTCAAAACAGCGATTATTACTGACGAAGCTAATATAAAATCAGATTATAGAGCTACTTGCCACAGTTGGTATCATACCATGAAAATTACATGCTGAGCTCAAGGAGTCTCGAGAATAGATTGATCGTTGAGAGTTTTGTAGTTTCAATGTAACCAGAAATAAGAGGAGCTCCAGTTTCTACCTTCATCTGCTCTCTTATTTAAAACGTAACTAATTTGTCTGCTGTACGACTTGGTGCAACCACTTACCACAAACTGATAAAGAACACGTGTCACATATATGTGACGTCAGTGGTGCACGTTTGTAAACCAAGAAAAATCCCCATGAAACCACAAATCTGTTCCTCAAAAAAATTAAAAACCAATGAAAGGAGGCAATCTTCTCAAACCACAATTTCATTTATTCAAAAATAAATGTAAAAATTTGTGTTTTAAAAGAACTTTTGAAAAAGGGGACGAAAAAAATTTAAAAATGATTAGCTACTGCGTGTTCAGTATCCAGTGGCCATTGGAACAAACTAAGCGTTAGATCACTTGTAAAATATTACCGTTCCCCGAGAGATAAGACTCATAGAAGCAGGCGACCGAATTGCACAAATGATCAAATCTTTTGGCTCAACATCATTGTAACAGCCCAGAGTCCAAATTAAATCAAACCACAAAAAGGCGAAAATTCCCCTTTTAAAGCAAACCAAAGTATTGTCCACGGATTCTTACGGATCTGACAGCATTATTGTCCACAAAAGCAACTGACTTCACCCAAAATTGGTGAGTCGAAGCAAACGCCTCGGTGGTGAAAGTTGTGTGGCATTTCAACCCGTGCCTCTCATTAAGGAAAGTAAATCAGAGCTGAAAATGTAAGGGAATTATGATATCCCCACAAAGGTGTAAATATTGCTGGTTGCTGGGTTCTGCCAGTAACAGGAGAGAAGAAAAATGCAGGAGCAAGAAACAGGTGCAGAGTAAAATTGGTGGACATTTTAGTCTAATTGATGATAACGACTGGGAAACAATCGAATTCCCAAAATCTAACATAAAAGCGACTGGAAAAATGTGGAATTCAAACCTCAAACTATGCTCCCTAGGTCGCGTTTAACGAATTATCTTTACAGTTTCCATCTGTCAAATTAAAAGAACCATTGCCATGACGTTTTCATGGACTTCAACACTAAATTGCGCGCAGCAGAAAGACTTCTTTATGATGCATCAGCCTTTTCAGTCTTCCACGAATTGGCTTCATGGTAGTCCTATTGCAATCAGCCCATGCCATCTAAACAACCGTTTCCCCAGCACGTACAATGGCTCTAAATAAACCTAATCTCAAACCTGTACACCATGGGAAGACACAAAAAGGCGAGTTAATTACGACTTGAAAACGTCATCCCCAAATCCATGGAGACCCCGGATAGAAGCACCATCAAAACTACGTCGATTTTAATGTAGAACCACAACCTCAGGTTGGGATCGTAGCCTTAAGAGAAAAAAGACCGGAGTAAAACAAGCCAAAATTAGTCCGTGTCACCGCATTACGATGACAAACAATGCATTGTGACAATTACCTGGAGGGATTCGACACCTTCTTTATGTAACAGGAAACTAAGTGAAACAAAAAACCAGATGGGTTGTGATACAGCCTAGGAGTAAGAGAAGCCAACTACTTTACACTAATGTAAATATACGCAAATAACAAAACCATCAATTCATTCCCATGCAAGGCCACCAAATTCAGTTACCCATTAACAACTCGACAAGATTTTGACAGCCAAACAATCATGAAACACATTACCTTTTCACTATCAATATTGTTGGGAAAACGAGTGAAAGTATGTGGAACATTAAAGTTACCAAGAAAGAACTGTCTCAAATCTTACTGATTGACTGATCAAACAATGTATTTTAGTTGTGATACTGCAGGGGGAAAGAGATAGTCATAAACCTCAGAGAGTGTTACAGAGTAGTCAGAGGCTATTAGGGAAAAGACGAAGAGTTTTGGAGACATTGTAGCCAACAAGAATAAATCATCCAAAATCCTTCCATAAAGTAAAGTCTGCATTTAGCCTTGGGAAAAGGAAGGAAGTGAAGATATTCAGAAGGCAACTGATAAAGGAATTGAAGAAAGCTATGAAGGAATGCTGTCGAAAAGAGGGAAGGAAGTCGTGAACCTGAGAAAGTGGCTGACGAATAAACTAAAAGAAACCATTGCGATATTGCAGACAAATCCACCAAGACCTTATCAAGAGAGTAATCAAACAACTATCTTTGCATGAGCTCCCGTAAAAGAGGGCACAAAACCACAGAAAGCTGCCGACGGAGTTAAAGGCAGACTGCCAAGAATCTTTTCGCGAAATAACAAGTCAATAGCTACATTAAAACAAACCTCAGACAGCAGTTGACAAAGGAATTGAAGGAGACTATAATTGGGCGCGGGCAGGCACTCGAGTTGGTCGATGATAGGTTTGAGATCCTGTCCATCCTCAATAAGGTAGCCAGTTGCTTTGAGTCGGTCGTACTGGCGGTAGGGGATCACGGGTTCAGGTAGCTCACGGAGGTACTGCTTTAGCACGCCTGCAGCTGCATGGGCATCGTGCTCATTGACACGGAGGATCGGGTCCGGTCGGGCCATATCGTAGGCATCGCAGAGTTCCTCTATTACGTGCCGTGAACCACACTTCCTGCGGTAAAAACACAGTGGCGGAAACATTTAAAATCATTCATATTACACCCACTAAGTACAGTGACTGAAGTCTCGTCAGCATCCACGAGGCGAGATAGACGAAACCTCAATCCTTAAATCCATTTCTCTCGCTGTAACTGATCGCATCTAATAGACCCGAGCCATGCGTACACCAATGACGTTGTCTTTCAGTCTCTCTGTACCTCTATAATAAGGTCACTTTAGAACTCTTAGCTTATAACTTCTTTCGGGACAAATCACGCAATGTGCTAATGGCGAGAGCAGTCCCGACTTCACCGACTCGGTACTACAGAAGGAGGATGTCTGAGGAGAATTAACACAAAATGACAAGTGAATTGGTGACGAACTTCGGTCCCCGCCTGAACTTTGGATCAAGAGCAATATGAGGACATATTTTAACGAACCAAAAGGTTGCTTACATAAACGAAATAAAAAAAGAACTGATCGGTTATCACGATTTAAAAAGTGCAAGCAGTCCCAATGACCGGCAAGATAGTGGAAAGGAGGAGTAAATGAGAAATGTAGCCCTAAAAAAGCATGTTTTTAGATAGATGTTTGGACCGAAATACGGAGATTTACGAAATTCGTTCGATCATCTACCTCTAAACAACATTAAAAAATAAGAACTCCTACAAATGTATTTTGTGGACAGAATGTGACAAGCGAGTTCACCAATGCTTAAAAGTTTCGCTTATCTTCAAATCCAGAAGTCTTCCAATGGCAGATTTTGTCCCCATCCTGCAGTTCATTCAATTTCACTCGAGGAAGTGCAGTAGCCCAAGTGTAAGGAGAACCAAAAAAGGCACTCAGTAAGACTTTCAAAAGGAGGTCTATACAACAGATTGATGTTTGTTTTGGCTGTGTATAGGCTTCCCTAGTCCTACGAAACTCTGCCTCTCAGTTAATGGCGTTAGATAGCCTGACCATCGAGTTGGTCGCTTAGTGAATTTGGATACCACAGTACGATTCCGACGCATGACTCCGAGAATGATGATAACAATACATGCCGAACTCGGGGCTTACAATGGTAAGTAGGCCATGTAGCGAACTGAGTACCACTTAAAATGAGTGCATTTTTAAGGATCTTGTAGTCCCCATGCTTGATGCGTTCAGTTGTGATTAGAATGCCCCATACCACCATAGGTAAGGTATCTATAGATCTCAATGTGCCATCGGAGCTAGAACATCAAAACCCAGGTTTAGAATACATTCACCGAAGACCAAAACACTTGTGCAATAAGTTCCCCGAATGTCATCCTTCGAACTCGTTTAGGGGTCATGAATGATAGATGGCAGTGCTGAGGCATTCATAAACCAGGCTATTAGCTTATAGGCATCTCACCGAATGCAGACAGTGGGATAATTTATAACAATAGCACAATATGCCCTTGAAAATGCTGCTAAATAAGAATATGCTGAGGGAGGAGCGATACCGTATCTAATAGAAGTGAATTGCGGTATCTTTTTTTAAAATTACTCAATAAGATCTATAAAGACATTCATGCAGTTAGAACCATTGCAAAGGGACCTTCCAGACTGCATTAACACAGTCTGTTGCCGCTTTCAGTCAGTTCTGGCTCAAAAAGGAGGCGATGACGATGGAGCCCAAAAAATGGGATCTTAATACCTTAATTCTTTGTTTAACTCCTTTTTGCTTACGCGGGCTCACAAGGCTCTGCGACTGTACTTCAGGCCATGTCATTATCCCCCAAGCGCTTCTGTTTTGGTGTTATGAATTATTTCGCCTTCATGAAAGACTTAAGCCGCTGCATAGGTGACAGCGGAAAACGAACCTGATTGTAAAGGACAAGTAACCTGAAAAATAAACTTTAAAATGGCGGAAGAGCATGTGCTGTGGATGGGAGAATCCTTGATTACTCCTAAAAATGGTTGAAAATGACGTCTACCTTCGACAGCTACTTATTCCGTGTTTTGCGGAAATACTGTTAACAGCTGAAGCGATGCCAGTCGCAAACTACCTTAAAAGGTCTGTTGCGGAGTTGTCTACTGTACTTGTGTAATGACAATAGAGTGAACACGCGATACCTCCTCCATGTCTCTGCTATCTGGATGGAACCCAGATAGATATGGCTGGGCAGCACTGAAATGGGAACAAAGTAGCAAGGAGGAATAGACACGGAACCTTATCTCAATGGGAATTTGTTGAATCCTGTCCTTTATTCAGTGATTTTGATTTTGGACCAGAGTTAGCACGACTAACAATGGGCATCCGAGACGGTCAGCACATCCTCCCATCCTCCGTTTTAGTTTCCAAATAGGACGAAATTCCAGATCCAGTGGGATTTACGTTGCAGTCAAATGCATTTTCAGTGGCAAGCGAATTCGATTAAGGATACACGTGGTTCAAGAGTGTTTTTCTTGCAGCACCGACTACGCCGTGATGACTGACGCATAAGATTGACTGAGAGAAGCGTCAAGGACATCCTTTCAAAGGGAAGAGGGGAGAGAATAGGCCCCGCCTTTGTATTTCTGCTGATCTAAAATGGCCTCCGGATCATGGCGTTAGTCAGCAATGCATGTATTCTGCCCTGGCATCATGACTTCCTCCATCTTCAGGAAAAAGACTCAGAGTGCCACAAGAGTGTCTGATCAACAAAATAAGGGAGACAAGAAGAGTTGACGATATGAATAATCGAAATGCCGTCATACAGGAAGCAATATCACCTTCAAAATTAATGTCTAGGGTTTTGTTATTTTGCCTTCTTCAGCATGAATGAAATGTTATGTTTCAAATCAGCCATCTTATCTAATACCTCAAAATTTTTCTTAGATGCTGTGGGTTACAGCTCCGCTTCATTTGAACACCTCAAAGAAGATAATGATCTCCATCTGACCTCTTCGAAAATGTGAGCCTTTGTTGCTTAGTTGCATTTGGGTTCATTAAGCAGATTAAAAATTCCACACTGTAGAAGTGATACTGTTTGGGGTAATTTAAACTAACATTTTAACTCCACATAAAAAACTAAGGCAATGGGGAAAAAACATTTTTAGTACTTGTCATCTAAACATGGCCAAAACATCATGCTAGGTACTTGACGAATCCACATTTGAGGGGCGAAAAAGTTAAATGCATCCAGAGATTCAAGAGTGATAGGGATTTAGATGTCCATCCATTCATCATAGCAGAATAGACTGATAAATTCAACACCATAGTCTTTCAAATTGAACCCAAGTGTAGAGCCGCAACAGCGACTGAATGCACAAAATATATGGCAATAAACAACCTCAAGCTTGCCTTCATTTGAATGACAATGGGGTCTTTTAGATAGAAACGCAATTTAATAATACCAACAAAAGGTCTGAAAATGTCTTGCAATCATGAAGTCTCGGAATCAAGACAGTTGAAAACCGATTAAAACAGAAAGTACAAACCTAGCCATATCCCAGAGATGGCAACCATTTGCCATTTCCAACAAGTTATACACAAGAAACGCGCGTTAAATAACCAAAAAGTAACATTTAAAAAATCGGCAAAACAGATTCAAGAGACGTGAAACTCACAATGGAACGTACTACAGGAGGAAGGATGGGAGGTAAACAACACGTCAAAAACATAAGAAAATGAGGTGACGACTAATCAAGTATTGCATGCAACCAAAAACACTACTCATTTTGACCATCACATTACCTAAAATGGTAAGATCCACTTTTCTGATGAAGCAAAAATTCACAAGAACCATGATTTCCGCAGCGCTATCTGAAGATTTACAGCTATTCGGGCGCATAATTGGTAGGACGGAGACCATGGAATTATGCTGCTATCTCATGACCAGCGGTAATCATGGTTTTTTTGCGCTGCCATAGCGATCAAGGCCCTAAATCCGAAAACCAACCTTTTAGTGAACTATTTAAGGTCTTCCGGATCTCAAAGACACGCACGACACCTAGACGCCCATAAAGCTTTCACTGGGGATGCAAAATCGAAGAGCTAGGATTTAAGCCTGGGACGAGCCCTCCTAGCCTACAGGGCCACAGTCCATAGCTCTACCAGCGATTCACCGTTCAAGGTGTTCAAAAACCGCATATTGAGAACACCTTCCTATCAAACAAGGAGGTAGCAGCCACCAGTGCCCCAGAATACGCACTGCGTCTGAAAGGCATGTGAAAAACTTTTAATATCACACGTACACACTTAAGGTTATCATATATCGGGCAGAAGCAATATTACAAACAAAGTGAGACTCAAGGCTACCGTGAAGAAGGCCTATTACGAATATACAGGCCGACCTCCTCTCTTGGAATACGCCGCAAGCTTCAGCAATTATGGAGCAAGAATCCATTGCGAGTGGCGAAATTCGTCCCACCTGCAAACCACCTCGCCCACAACGCACAACTCCGCACTCAGCCGATAACTAGTCAACACAATAAGATGCGACTCTGCAAGGGTACGTCACCGGTCAAGTTTGACGATGGATATCTCCAAAAACTATATTTAGAAAATAAATGGTAGGATGGACAACTTCCGAGCAATCCTCAACAGTTTCATGTGCTTCAGAGTAAAAACTGGCGCAAGACTCCTCCATTCCACAAAAGCTATTCACAGAAGGTCTTTGAGTGCTGATTATGGATCACCATTCATTGGTGGACATGGCATATTAGGTCACGATATCGATCCTAGAATATACAAGCTAAAGGATTCACTAGCGAAGCAAGAGAAGTAGTGCAACACAAACGATTGCGATCAAAACAAAGCAGACTGCAAAATACAGAAGTCACAAACGAAACTTGACAGTTTGTCCAAATCGAAAATAGAACCACACGAGGTCCATAAATGCAAAGGAAGGTGGTCGTGTTAGTAAAAACTGCTTAGATTTATTTCGACAGCTACACGCATTTTGAAGGCTACTGACCTGCCAAGTGATTGGGACAGTAAATGAATAGAGATTGAAACATTTAGCCGCCTATAGGGAAGTGCAAGTGAGGAACACTGAGTTGGGAATAAAAAATTGGAGGTTCCAATTTGGGTACAGGAAAATGAGAAAGTAGTGATACTTAGCAAGGTCCACCTCAACGTTAGTCCAGAATATCCAACGCTCGAAATAAGCTTACAGCTTGCCATCTATACATGGAAGTTCTAAGCGGAAGATTTCTTCAAAAATATTTGGTGAGTAACAAACCGATTGTCGACCAAAGTCTACCTTAAATCAAAGGACACTAAATTATTATGGGTATGGATTTATCATCCTGCTATTCGGCCAGCAATAGCCGACTGTACTGACGTTAAAAATAAGTTGAATAGAGGAGGCAATGAGAGATGAGCGTTGGAATAAAACAGTTCCAAGAAGAAAGGATCGAGGGATCGAGAACTTAAAAACAGTAAACAATATAAGCATTCTTCCCCCACACTTGTTGCTGTTGCACATACTTGACGTCTCGATTTTCTCATCTAGGCGCAGTGTCACGTATATGTGACATGTTATTTGTCATTTTAATGTTGAGCAGTTGCACAAAACTGCAGCAAAACATACTGGTGGAGTTTAAGGTAATAAAATTGATGTGGAATATTCGTGCTCTGGCAATAACCACCATTTCCTAGTTTCTCTCTATCAAAACCATAAATCATCTGGAGCGAAATGATGGACTTTCCTCTGAGTTCCTGGGAGTGATCGTAGTAACCAAACAAGATATTCCAGTGCCTTTCGTTTCTCACTAGTGGGACGAATTTACGCCACCTGCCTCCCAGCCTACTGCGCGGAAATCTTGACACGATCTGATTTATTTCCAGCTTTACCGACTAGCTAACAATAGAACTGAATGAAATGGGAAATTGAAAAGCTCTCGCCATGAATTTACACACCCATTAATTTGGTAGAAACTACACAAGAAATACCATACGCTAATTTGCAAGTGTTGCCATTTGAAGAGCAACCGTGGCACACAGTTAAATCATATTCATACGACCGTTTCTTCAAAAAGGCATCCACCGTAAGAAATGAACAGGGAAGCATTGACATACCGAAAAATGCCATCCGTAGCCAGACCATACTGTCGGATGAATTCGGCAGTTTTGTAGACAACCCGGGGGACATATTTGGTCTCGGGTGAGGTGTAGGCGAACACTTCGGAGAGATGCGTGCCGAAGAGCCCTGCAAGTGCCAAATCAAGCGGGTTATGTAGGTAGGTATACTATTGGGTAGATTTCATAGAAGTAATCCGAAGTTCAAATATAAACTCATGATTGTCCTAGTTTGCTAATATCCGATGGTCTTGAATAATGGAATAGGTGTTAAACAAGCCAATGAAGAATCCTATTTTACACACCATATCATTTATACTACTATTGTCGACACCTCATAAACCGTTCAGTGTGTTTACAATGGGTTTGTTCGGACTGCTAACTTTGTGAACAGTTCAGGGGAGAATGCGGTGCTAAACTATGGTTTATTTTAAAGGCAATATCCCAACTACAAGGCCAAAAAAAACTAGCTTGTTAATATTAGGAGCTTGCAATCAAGGAGAAAATTTTGAAACATCAATTTAGAACCCAGGTATGGGTAGACGTTTCCACGGATTACGTCGCATTACTTTGGAAACTCAAGACGAGCATAAGTTAACAAAACTCACGGATGTTTGAAAAGATTTTAGCTTCAGCTTGAATGTGGTTGATACGGTACTGATAAAAATTAGATGGAATAACGGAATTTTCAGTAAAAATGCACAGAAATGCGTTCCTTAGTGCGTTAGGGCTATTGAGACTAAGGTTTCGATTTGGGACTTGGGGAGGAGTGTGGAAACCTGCGAGTCTCACCAAGTTGTCTGGACAAAAATCAGAGCGAACACAAATTAACGCAAGCCAGCCGTATCAGTGGATGACAACAACACCCAGACACCCATGAAGGCAATTACTGGATGGAAACGTCGCTTAAAATTGACACTTTAACCATAATATGATCAGAAAGCTGTCATCGATGAAGACAGGACAGGGTAGCAGAACAGCAGTTGGTTTACTTGAGCCATTTTCACCATATAAACCATTCATTCACAGCCGTTTTAGTCCCACCTTGCTGGCATGCCTTTCTGTTCGTGCTCTATAAGGCGGCCTGAAAGAGGAGTGAACCGGGAGACAGGGTAAGTCCAGATAAAAAGTACTCTGTAGTAGATTTACTGATGGGTGACCTACAGACCACCATAAGCTCAGACAGTGTTTTACGGTTGCATTAATTTATTTCCTTAGTGCAATTCGTAGGGGCTTGCATTGCATGCCTGATGGAGCACAGACATATGCCAGTCTTTCGTAGGTATTCTACCATGAGCTTCACCCTTTGTCCCATGTTTTAAATCCCATGTCATAAAAAGGTACTCTTAAGTTCGTTTTTACACTGAGACTAATAGTGATTCGGTTCCAAAGTTACCGAAGCGTCTCACCAAATTGGTTTCACAGCGTTTTTTGAGGGTCGGCAGTTGAACGCACCAGTCCAAAACCAGATGTCAGAGAATTTGTTATTCCAAATTACCAGCTAACAATTCATTACATTCAGGAAGACCCGCTAGCATCAAGAACAGTGAATTACGTGTCAAAAAAACAACTTCCAACCACGTCTAACGCAACGTTTTGCGTCCATATCAACTTGAAGGGAAACTATGGTAACTAAGTAAACGATTACTTCGTTCCTTTACTAATGACAAATAAGCTTCCAAAATTATCCCATTTTCTTTGCTTCATTCGCCTTATAAAAATTCGCTACACATTTTAGATTGCTCACCGCCTGACTTGTGGTGAAAAACGCATTCGTGGCATTGGTTCTCCCAAAACACCACCTACTATCCACTCCAGCCCTCCTAAGATACCACCTCCAAATTTTCCGTTTACTGTAGCGAGAAAAAAACGACTAGGATTTTACCGATACAACTTGAACGTGTGAAAGAGGAATTCCTCCTTTGGAAACACTCAAAAGAAAGCTATTTTTGCAGGACAGCCCAAGACTTCATGCTGCAAAACCTACCTGTACGACGGCCCGTATCTTGGGATAGGGGATGGGAGAGAGGGAGACGCTGCATCACCCTATGTTAGATTATCCTTGCATCTTTCTCATGGTATTTCCCCAAGCATTGCTTATTACCTCTCTTCTTCTCACCCGACAATCACATGCGGAGCAGACAGTTAGGGGATAAAACTGAGAGGTAAACGGTGGCTACAGCTAGGTTTCTTGGCCCTAGAGACAAGTCGTTTCATAGAATTGGAGTTCGCAAGCTTTTTTTTTGTTGGGAAAGGATGGGAGAATGAAATAAAATTTCTGGAAATGTCTTCTACAATGGTAAAAAAATAACACGAATCTATTCAGCTGTCTCATGCTTCACATAAAATGGAGAATAATCGTGTGGAAAGTAGAAATTCACGAAACCTCATCACCCCGATTGATGAACAGGTTAGATACCTCAATAAACTGCTATTTATTTTCAACACAGAAAGAGCTTTCCACCTGAGGGAATATAGAGGTTGATCGCAGTTTTTACCTACGGGAACGCTAATCGATTTGATGGAAATGAATTAGTTCTAAAATACTAGTAACTCACTTTGCGGTGGAAATTCTATAAGACTGAAGTATTGAATTAACTGAGTGTTACAATACAACTCCACTATGAGCGGAAAAGGCATTTACAAGCCAAGGGATCAAGGTAACTGGATCAAATGAAGCGCAAAAAAGCCACACCAAGGACTTCAAATGACCAGAACAGGTTAGTCAATTGTGTGTTTGTGTACATGCGTGCATGGGTGTGCATGTGCCTAAGTTCACGCCAAAATTCAACGCACTGTTGAGTAAAACTGAGCCAAAGTGCGTGATATAGTTTGTTGTGCTGAGCTCTGCATGTGCCACGATGAGATCACACATAAGAGGGATTACAACAACAGGAAACAACAACAACCAGGGTTGTTTGTGCGGCCTACACGTACAGACCACAACCATACCGCAGAGTGGGAAAAGGAGACAAATCTGGCCACACCATGGCTCTTGACTCTATTTAGAATGACTATCCCAAGTCGTTCCACCCTCCACAACTCACTCGGCTTACACGCCCATAATAAACTGCCATCGTCTGCGGGAGCAATCCACGTCTAGCGTTGGTTTCTAAATGAACGCTTCTTCCGCACATTTTATCCAACAGAGGTCATGATAACTGAGAACTCTATCCATAATTATTCTTGTCGATTGTCTGGGCGGCTTTTAATGAGGAGGACGAGAGTGAGCGTGAAGGATGCCGATCAAATACACAAACCCTTTCAATCTCGCACGATTCGACTACCACGCCATAAATCCCTACTTACGGTAACTTCTTATGGCACTATCTTTTCAGCCTTCCCACGAGTTGATGGAAAAGCTTGCTTTATAGCGACTTAAGAGATAACTGAGACTCTAAGTTACCAAATGGTTGCTTTAAACAGATACACGTTCCAGGTGATGAGGAAAAAAGGGATTAAAAGGCTGGCATTGAAGATATTTTCTTCAAAGCCACAGGCAGAATAGCGCTTATGAAAGCGTGAATTTAGCCAAATCATTAACTAGTTCGAAATCTTGAAAGAAACATGCGATTCCCCATGGGAATCGCATGGATAAGTAAGTCGCTACAGACGGAACCAGTGAACTCACTGTGGTTTAAAATAAAAAAATACATAAATAAAAAATGTACAGCTTCCAAGACTCATCGTTCCTTTGAAATTACAAAATTGTAGTCCACTTATTATCCTTTTGAAAAGTCCAGGCTGAACCTGTTTGGTTCCATTGGACCAAAGTGCGTAGTCCTAACAAGAATGGTAGACCTACCACCACCAAGTTTGAGGTAGAGCTGTTTCCGGAGAGCTCGAATCCAATCCCTTCGTTCGTCTGCTGATGAGGCACTCAGAACCAAGGACTGCTTTTGCTCAGAACCCCAAGTTTTAGCTAAAAAGTAGGGAAAAAATGCCTCGAGTGCAAGAAAAAATAATAAATTAAAACCACAATCAAGTAAACCAGAAACAATGTTCCAATCCGAAGTAATACATTTAGATTAGTTCTGATGAAAGGATCACAGCACTTTCTCCTTCGAAAAGGCCATTATCACAACACGTTTTGTTAGTGAGAGAAGAAGGCCGCCTTTTGTCCCCCTTACGGGGTGGAAGAGAAAGCTCCGATTTAGATAAGATTAATGAGCTTCAGACGCCGAATAGGCCAAGTGATTAATGCAGCCCAGAGGAGGGGGGGTGGGGTGGGGGGAGAGGTACACAAGAAGGCGAGTTCTGTATTTAAAAGTGAATCCATACTAATGAGGTGACAACGATAAGCGCTAAGCTCGCTAATTTCAAACGGCCTAGTGAGCATTAAAGAATGAAGAGGAAACCTCGACCTCACAAAACTGTCTATTATTGCTAACCGCTATCGTGCTAGATCTCCTTCCTTTCTAGTAATAATAGGAGTAAATATAAAAAATTGGTGCAGATACAAGCACCAATGCCCTCAACCACATAGTAAATGCACTATTAATAGCTCTTCAGTTGCAAAAAATGAGGGTAAATGGAATTCCTCGAAGGGTGCTGCAAATAATTCTTAAACTCAGGCAAAAGCATTTTGTACCTCCTCACAATTAACCATCAGAGAGGGTGAATAAGTGCCGACATTCTGGGGGAAAGACGATGCCGTAGCAGCCAAACTGTCACACGAACCAAGACACAAATACACCAACTTCAGGCGGTGCGACATTGCACAACTCCCCAAAATGTGACACGGCGAGTCTTGGGACCTAAAGGCCACGCATTGAGCAGTCCAATTCCAAAACAATTCTTGTGTAATGGCATATAAGCAATCCTCACATGTACTATAATTCGTGTGAGTCAAGTTAATAAAGGTGTGTCGTTACATAAGTGGGAAAGCTTAATTGAGTGAAGGAGAACTGAAGGTCACGCTAGGTCATTAGCCACATTTTAGAGACCAAGCTTCAATCTGGGGTTTATTAAAAACAGCGCACATGGGTATCAAATCAACAAATTATTTCAATCTGTTCGAATTCATTCAGTGTTTACATGTCTTGCTAACGTACCAAAATACACATCTACTCACACAAACGCATGACTCAGGTGTGTTTTGAAGGACGCGATGCAATATTTCACAGCAATTTATGATAATCACAAGCGAATTCAGGAAGACCATCCGTCAGGCGAATTAGATGTCATCAATCATAATCGCTATGGGGTTTTGTGATTTACGTCTTTTTAAAATCACCACTAAAGCGATTATGAGAGCAATGACCTTAAAGCATACATATTATCCGGTTTCACTACTAAACACTTTAGCCATCCATTTTCACCATAGTGAAATGAACTGTGAAGCGGGCCAACTGTTCAGTTTGCGCTAAAGCGAATCCACCAAAAGAACATCAACCTAAGGGCACAAACAGATGACAGCGCGGAGTGCACACACCAAAGTAAAATGGCGGTGTAATTCTGTTCCAGGTACTGTTTACACTGCAGAGGTAGTAAGAACACATTGCCAAAGTAATGCATAGTAATCAGAAGGGATTCCACGTGAGCAGCGATGAAGCGAATGAATATTTGAGGAGAACGAAAACAGATTGATCATTCACATGCAACTGTGAGAAAAAACCAGGACTCATCACTGAGTCAATCGCTCAAAGGATAGAAAAAAACAGCAAACATAACAAGGGTACACTATGTTAAATAAGTGCAAATCCAACATCTTAAGTTCCAAGTGGACATCCACTATCAATGCGTGATCAAATGAACCTTAACCGGAGGAGAATTAATGTTCAAAAATTGCAATAAGAAGGAAGAATCAGACGAGGCATACACTTTTTGACAATAAAATTGAAAGCTTTATCTTCAGCGGTGGCGTCTGTCTCACAGGCCACCACCTCCATAGCATCAGGAGGGCCGATTTCCAGAGCTCCAATGAGTCGTATTTGCTCTGAGTCCGCGTAGTACTCTAAAATTCCTTGACGCAGGACAAAAAAGCGACGCTTCCATGTGCGAAATTTGCCTCCTTGTTTTCGTAACCATCCACAGTGTTGAATTTGTATTGCTGAACCATTCGATTTGGGCACACGGACGGAACTCTGGCAAAAAATAGAAAAAGATTTCCAGTAAAACGAAACTTTTTCAAGGACGGAGGAAAACAAAACAGACCTCATTCAAACCAAAGGTAAAATAGTACCCACTTGAATAAAAATAGCGTCTCACAAGTATAGGGGATGCGTTCCGGTATTACATAGTGACACACCAGCAGCTTGTCAAAACAAAGACACTTTTTGAAAACCAAAGAGGTACTGGTGTGACCACAAACAATTAGGATAGACGGATGTCTACCCAGAAAAAAGTACCAAGAGGACCCAGATCCTCATCGGAACTAGAAGAATTCAACAACAGGTTGAATAATAGCCTACCTACTGAAAATCAACCAACGAGTAGAATAAGTAAGATGTCTCCTAAAACTCATCCACGTGCTGTTAGACTATACGATAATAATAGTCAGGCTGGATAAAAATAAACAAGGCTCTGAGCAAAATACACTAGAAGCACAGTGCGGTCCTAAGTGTATGGATTTATACGACAAAATTGGGGTGAACAAGAACTGCAAAAGTAGTCTCCGAATAAAAGAGAAGAGTAATTCACAAACAAGTAGTTCCAATAACAGAAAATACTGGAAAATAAAATCAAGACGCCAGGTTTGTAGTTCGCATGGGAAATTGCACATAACCACGAAAATACGATTGCAAGCGACAACCTAGGCCACTTCATTCTAAGTAATACAAGCCCTTACGCTTCTTGTGAACTTCCTGGTCGACATTGTGCGGGACATATGCCAACCGGCAAAAATTGAATATCTACCATTCAAACATAACGCATCCTTTCAAGGTGCTTTTCTGACCTTTTCCGATCGAGTAAGCTAAAACAAAAGTAGCTGTTTGGGTTAAATCAGATCAAGGTTATTTTTCGAAAGTATCCAATCTTAATTTGCTTTATTCGATTTCAAGACACTAGAATTCTTTTAATCTGCGTATTTTAAGTGGTTGCTTTGTTAGTGCAATTTTAAATCAAGAAAATTCATACCATATGATTTTCGGTTCTTTTAGAGTAGCTTACATCCCCAATTAAGTTGTTTTAATGTTGTGATGTGGTACAATGCTACGAAATGTGCTATTGCCAAATACGATGGTACATTTTTGCTTTTATTATTCGGAAATGTGACACCTATTTAATGTTTCAGAATTCGCAAACAATCTTCTCGTAACACAATTAATAGGTCGAGTGCCTCATTCACCCTGTAGCACCCCTAGACTTCCCCCAAGGTAAAAGAAAGCATAGTACTAGGGCAGAATACATATTCGGGAAACAGAGGGATTGGAGACTGTTGGCGCGGCCTGGAGGCCGGCCAACCGACTAATACAATATGGCCACCAAAGTGACCGAAACCAGCAGTTCGAACAAGCAAAGCACTACACAGCTCCTCTCTTCTTTCGAGCGTCGTCCCCGACGCTACCCTCAGTCATCCTCCCGTGTCCGCCACCACAACGCAATCAGTGCTGCGAGAAGTACCCACGAGCCGACCGTGCCAGTCATCGAGATTCGAGCGCATGTGTTCTTGTGGTGCCATCTATTCCGCGTAGCACTCGGTACAGCAAATGCGTATTTCTTAGTCTCCCTCTCACTCGATAATGTGGCACAATGAAAGATTGGGGTAAGAATCCACATATTGTGATACCAGGCTTTTCTAATGCCGTGGAAGAAACGCGAGGGTATCGTATAACCCTAAGCAAATGGAGCTATCGGGCCTCATAGGAACAAAATGCATGCGATCCAAGTGTGCAAAGCATAAAACGATGCTTTCGAATGGCGTCCTGCACATTCTATAGCCGTTGATAAGCATTTTGGCGAAGATAGGCGAGTTGTCCAATATCAGGAGAGAGCTTACGGAGGATGCTTGACCACAATGTCGCTGACCCCTCTTGGCAGTTCTACTGGACATGCAGTTCACGACTAGTGTCGCTTCAGTTGTTAATAGCTTTCATGCAGAACATGAGGGTGAGGGAGATGCCGAAGATTAACGTCGATCTCAGCCCTTCCGTAATGGGATGTGAGGGATTCTCCCATCCTTATAACATGCTCTTCTTTCACAACGCCAAAGTTTGCCAGAAGCGATATGGAGTAGGATAAAATCCATCAAAGTCGGATCCGCTTTCCGCTGCCACCAATGTAGCACCCCGAGACTTCCCTTAAGGTAAAAGAAGGCATGGTACTGGGGGCAGAATATATATTCTGGAAACAGAGGGATTGGGAGCTCTTGGCATGGCCTGAAGGCCGGCCAACCGACGAGCAAAATATGGTCACCCAATTGACCGAAACCAGCATTTCAAAAAAACAAAGTATTACGTTCCCATCTTAACCTTCTCTACTAGTAAAGTTAGGAACAGAGAACAGTGATAACAGGAACCCACGCTCAGAATACGCATTTTCCCGGGTATAGATGACGCTAAACCGTTTTTCACTTAGAAGTGCATTAAAACAAATGCACACTTAAGTGGCGTTCTAAAATATATTTATATAAATCCACGTCTCCATCGAATGCTTGCATTCAATCTTATTGAGACTGATGTTTACTTTATAATGCCTATGCTGGTTAAATGCGACCTTTAAATAGGAAGCAAGAAAATCAATCCAAAACCTGTGAAAGACGAGAGTTTAGAAACCTTCGAAGCAGAGAAGAGTTCAGCATCCCGATATCCCTAAATCTGCCTCGCTTCTCATTGGCTCCGACTGAAAAACACATTCCATTCCAATCAGCATGTTTAGTCAAAGGGTAGGCAGACCAGGGAGCAGGAGTTAAACGAGGAAAGCGCATTGGTACGTCCATCCTAGTTATGCTCTAAATTTTTCTAAACTCTGTACTTTCTATCTTGAATTGGAAACTCAAATAACTGATGGGAAGGTCGAGTAAACTGAAGCGTGTTTAGAAAATAACTTCTCGTGGCTCGGGTTTTGGTTGAGAGGGTGAGCACATTCATCTTCGAATACCAAGTCTTTTATTTGGGGTTTAAACTGCTGGGCAATTTTGCCTTCTATGACCAGAATTCATCCGACGAATCGTTTACACATGGAGCAATGATGCATCTACTAGCTTGTTCTTCTACCTTAGAGTATTTTCCATTTATGGTTGCAGGACTTCACCTAGATGAGCATGTTAACCCTTAAGTTACAAGGCAACCCAGACCTGACACACGCTGTAGACAAGTCTGCCAGTACATTAGGCTTTTCGTTTGTCATTCGTTTTATGTACAAAATTGGAAATGCTCCGATACGTGGTAAAACACGTATGCATACATATGCACTGATACTCTGCGTTGGACCGAACATTGTAATCTTCAAAGCTTCGTAGGTTTGAAATTTGTAAGCCATCCTAACAGGCGGAACACTCAAGGGGAAAATCTCCAACTTTCTTACTTCTTAGTGGGAGCCGCATGAAGTATTAAACTTGGTTGCGTCTTGAAGATCGAAAAAATTTGAGTTGGCGCGTTATCAATGTCGAAAGTTAAATAATCGAGTCATTACAAATAACTCATGAAAGACAGAACGGTCTGCTTAAATAATCGACACATGGCTACGGAAGTGAGAATCACGCACAAATGAGCTGGGAAAGTTCATCCAGCATCGTAAATGATCAAATAAATAATTTCAGATTTTTTCAAATCCTACATAACAATAACCTCCTTTACGCAATAAACTAGGCAAACAGACAAACAGGAGAACCTAATATCCAACTGTAAAATTTATGCTATGGTTGAAATGATCCTTTCCAAATGAGGCTCTGTTTAACGAGTTCATATCGTCTGAAGGTCATTTAAATCAAATCAAGCCTTTTGAGTTAACAAGAAAACCACTTCTAAAAATCGAAATTCCAAAAATACTTTAGCACAGACCTTTATTATACCCATCCACTCAGCTCAGTGCTTAACTAATGCCTAAGGAACTTCGACATAGACTTGTTAGCATGACTGAACTATCCAAAAACGTCATGCTTAGCCCCGTTATTCGTGTTGGTGGTGGATCTACAGGCTTCCACCGCTTCCATCCTTGTTTCACTGATTCCAGATCGAAATAATGTGCACAAGTTTTGTTTGCGTGTGTTGACGCAAATTCGCGACTTCTAGTTTCATTTGCTTGAATGTAGACGGCAAAAGTGGAGAGCTGTCTGGGTATTCGTCCGATGCGGTCCGGCTCCTTGAGATCGCGACTGCATGCTAAGAGTGTTTTTCGTGTTGACACGAAGATCTTGGTCTGTTGTGGAGTTGGCGGACAGGTGAGATGCTGGTCAGGCGTCTAGAGTTGGGTGTCACAAGTGCAGACTGGATGTTTGTTGGCATAGATGAGGGGTGAGTGTTGTTGCAGGGTTGAAGGCATGAGGACTGAGGTGGTGAGTGTCGTGTACGGGGGCGTCAGTGGAGGGTATGTTAGCGTTGGTGTGGGCGTAGGCGAAGTGGGTGGGTGGGTGGAGTTGTTGCCGGGCGAGCGTTTTGACTGTGTGAGGACATGTGCAAACGAGTGGCAAAAGTGGTGGAGCAGACGTAGTGCTGCATACCAGTGGGTGAAGTAGCGACTGTCAGGGTGATGCGCCTATTCAAAGTTTGGGGGTGGGGTGTAGGGACGGAAGTGATGTGGGGAAGTCTGGGGTGCCTTTGTTTTCGAGGGTTTGTTTGGTGGAGTTGCACTTGCTGTAGCTAGTGAGAGGTTGGGTTGATTTGCAGCCATGATTAGATGGGAGGCACCTCACCGAGTTCCCATACTTGATTGAATGGAACGTGCCTGTGGAATTGCTGGTATGAGTAGTTGCTAGGCTGTTTAACGTATGACTCTGTTGTCGTCCGATGATAGCCTTCAATTTTGAGGTAGGAGAATAGGTCAGATGTGTATCGCAGGCAAGGCTGTGTGCTTGCACAATGTTTGGTTCTCAGGTGGGTGTACCATTGGATGCCATAGATGGAGAGGTTGGATTGAAGGCGAGATGTCTTACAAGGTGGCATTTTGGTGTTGCGCATTGAAAGGTGGCCGACCACAGCGAGGAGAATAGGATGACAGTGGAGAATTTGGCCAGCGTCTTTGCGCCCAACATTCTGCGTCAGGCGGACTATGATCCGGATGTGGAGATGTCAGTCACTCCCGTCATTACCCTCACCATCGCCGGTTTCATTCGTCGTCACGAGGAGCTCTTTCGCTACGAACTGACGCATTTCGCACAGCTGCGCTGCGCTGCTCTCGCTTCCACCGTCGCTGGTGCCGTCGGACCCGCTGCTGTTGCGACACCTTTGGTGCTACTGCAGCAGACTCGCCAAAACTACTCTGAACCACCACCAGAAAGCGCTGCTGGATCGACAACCTCCGTCCATTCCAGTCGCTACAAATCGGGTGAGTTGGTTTGGTTTGGTTTGGTTTGGTTTGGTTTGGGTTGAGTTGGGTTGGGTTGGGTTGGGTTGGGTTGGGATGGTTTGCTGCAGTGAAGGTTGTAATGTCCAAGGTGTATGGAGTGAGGTGTGATTAACACGGGTGTGCACAATTGGGAGATGAGATGATTGTGACTATTGAATGCATGCAGTGGTGGCGCCAAGATGGGGCAAGTAAAGGCGAGATGCGGCATCTTCATCACTGCCTCCGAAATGTGCGAGCATGTGATTTTTGCTTGTTTTGACATTCGTGTGAATTTGAGAGGGCATGTGGATGTTGCATACCTTCTGTGGGGTGGAGCTGCCAATGTCAGAGGAGTGAGCGTATCAAATAATCACTCTTGATTTGAATTACAAGCCAAAATAAAATGATGAGGTTTTTCATGAATGGATTTGATAGATTAATGTAGGCAAAGCTGAGTTTTTTTATTAAAATAAGACGGAAGATATAACACGGAAAACAAGGCTCACGGAACCGCGTTTGAATGTGCAGACACAAACTAAATATATCGTCATATTCTTTCCAAGAAATAATGTATAATGCAAGATGCTGTTACTGTTAGGTTTGTCAGTGAGAAGAAAAGATACCATTTATCAAACAACAGCAGTGGAAGAAAAGCTATTTAATATTTATTCTCATGCTATATCATTCCTTATCAAGTAAAAGTGTTTTAAACGTTGCTAATTTTTAGGCGAACTTCGTCATAACTTACATGATTGCAAGAAAATCCTAAAATCAAAAATGTGTGCGTTGAAAAGAGAGTACGTTGATAAGATGGAGGAAATGAGGATGACTGTTGACAATCCTTAGCAATTGACAAATGCATTCGATTCTAGCTACTTAATACTTACATGCGCTTGGAGTTAGAAGACTAGTTTTCAAATGAAGTGAGCAAAGAACAAGTATGGAAATATTCTGGATGTCTACAGGCTTCAGATGGCTTATACGCTATTTACGTTTTCATTGGCATATTTTGCAAAATAACTCCATTATATAACCGTAATTTTCCCTGTTAGAGTGGAGTACGTATTGGTCCGGAGGCCATACCATCAAGTGGAAATGCACGTGAAGAGTCTAAAGCGCCTGTAAATCAGAACGAACGGTGAGCAGGTAAGGAGAGCATGATAACGGCTCTAGTAAGCGTGATACAAGTAGTGTTATTTATTTTAGTGTACAAATGATTGCCTACATTATAAGGGAAAGATCTGAGCAGCACACACTTGTATGCCATTAGAGAGGTTCGTTTACATTTAATGTTCTACTGGCGAAAAGGCCCAGCTTCTCAGTTCTTGACCGGTGCGCAGTGAACGGCACTTCTTTTCCAGATTTCTGAACAAATAAGCGCGCAAAATCTAATCCAATGTGTCCGGCAAACGTCAAAGTTCTTCAATGTGCTTAAATGTGGAATTCGTCGTAATATCTTCAGACCTAGTACCGAAACTCGCCTCTGCTAGATTAATTCAGCATATCTATTATATTAGCGATTCTGTCCGATGTTTGTGGTAGCTCGTGATGTTTTCAACATACTGGTAAATAAAAGAACTTATTTGTTATTTTCTTTAGAAAGTGTTTAATTCGATACAGGTTTAACTCAGTGATCGAGGATATTTATCCTGATAAATTACCTCTCTTCGTCACTGGTTTCAAAGGTGCGTTAGGTTCCGCCTTTTAACCTCTATTGGGCGGCACGACCTTAGAGTTTGGCTCTACTTGCGTTTGTACTGCGCCTTTATTAGTCTTCATGGAAGTCTAAGGTCGCTGTATTAATGGTAGCTACCTTGATTTGTTACCGAATGCTATAACCTAAAGTGACGGAATAATGGCATATGCCATAGATTGGAGAATCTGTAACCACTCCTAACAGAGGAGTTGAAGATGTCTATCCTGAGCATCCACCTTATGTCTCAGTTTTATAGGAAAGCAATTGAGTCATTTGGGAAGTTAGTTATGCAGCTGTCTTCGACACCTACATGAGGATTTCGTTTAAGTAACCACACGGTGCCTCCTCTACCTCTCTACCAGTCAGAGAGAATAGAAGCAGATACGGCTGAGTAGCACTGAAATGAGAATGAAGTGGTAAGGAGGTAGAGACACAAAAATACAAGTCCTGACTTTTAATATATAGCACTTACTTCTGTCCAGAATCATTGCAACAAGCAATAAACATGCCTAATGGTCTGCACATTGCCCCTTGCTCTAATCCACTTCTCAGGCAGGGCAAAATTCCAGATCCAGTGGGATTGTCAAGAGAAATAAGTGATATTGAGGTTCATTATCTTCTTATTTGCACGCAAATTAGGTGACTGACACGGTCGACTCGAGGGTATTTTTCTAACATCACTTACTACATTGCAGTGACCGACTCGAGGTATTTATTAAGGGGTAAATATAATCCTTCATTTGTTTCTCTAGCCCTTTTTATCGACCAATTTGGCACTTAGAGCACTGTGTTAGAGTCGCTAAGCCATACTAGTGGACTTCCATTCCGTTCAAAGCCGGTAACACATATCCTGCCCCGATTTTGTCTTCGCTCGTCTTCAGGGAAACCTTGGAGTACTACAGATGCTTGTGACATACTAAATTAATAGAAAGAGAATGTTCTTTTGCAAATTTGGTTGGCAAATTCGAGAACGTAGCTTGGACATCTTGCATAAACAACGCAATATAGACTTTATGTGATATCACTTAAAATTCAGTTTGGAATGGTAGGACGAAAGTTGCATTTCTAAATTAATGGTAAGAACGCACATTCAATGCAAGCTTTCTAACGCCTGACTACCAGGTAAACAACCTTCGGGTGTAACTTCGGTCTGCAACCACGAGGCTACCGCCTGTCTGAAAGGTTTGCGCTTTTTCGTCTGTGAGTTCCAGGCTTCATTTCCAGCTACAGACTTCATGTATCGCCTCCACACGGTCACCTTGCACTGCAGTGAGCAACGAAGTTCTGAAGAGGTCAAGATTCCCAACAGTGGGCGTCATTTGTTTTGTAAAAGTAAAGTGCTATTAACTGACGAATGATGGGGTGTGTAGCAGACGTGAACTGGGTGGTGCGCCGTGCCTTGCCTCCTCTACTAAATGCTCTCGCATCTACCCTGTGGTGACCCTGGTGAATCTGTCTGAAATGGGAGAATCAACGGGTCGCTGGCACCTCGGCTGCTGATGTAGTTGAGCTGATAGCATATAGTAGTGAAACAACAACTTCCTCAACCTCCGGAAGTAAAGCCACTTAACGGAAAACTTGCGACATTGTTTGCTGACCCGAACAAGATGAAGCATCGCTATTTCCAGCCACGGAGGTGGCATGTCAGTTAACGGGCCGGCTTCCGGCCCAATGCCCCCATCAACTCTACAGACCACAACCAGTAAAAGCATGCGTGCTTTTGGTCATCCACGATAAAGTGCGGACGACGATATACAAGAGGATCATTTAGAGGTCAACTGACCGAACACCGCAGGTTGTGCTATCTGATACCATAAGTACATCCACGACTAGTTCGGTCTGCGGCAGAGGTGCTTGGATTCCTTGGAAGGGATTATCAAGGAAACAAATTCGTGCACTTGAAATGCCCCCTTTTCCCATTTCACATGGAATGGCTCTTCGTGAAAAATATCAGCGACACTTTTGGTTAATAAGTAAGTGTAGGGGAATCCACGAGATGGGATCAGAAAAGGTGCAGAGAGTTGTGATGAAGCGAAGCAGTAGTCCTCATAATGGAAAGTTGCCGAAATGGGTGAGCTACTGCATTGATCGCTTTCACCAGCTCCATCATGCTGATGAAGCTAGGGCTCAGCTACTCGGAGGTGAAAACGGACCCGTATAGAAGCTAGTGATAGACGGTATCGATGGAGCATAGTGGATAAATCCCACACAAGCTTGTAACCACTGTACACCGGATTGAATGCCAGTTGCGGAGACATCGCCTCAGAAGAAGAAGAAGAAGAAGAAGAAGAAGAACGAGAAGAAGGGGCTGTACAAAATGCGCAGCAAAAGGGATGCTCCACGCATGAAATAATGTGATAGGTGAAATGGATGAGGAGTAGGCTAAGGAACACTTCAAGACTGCAGGAACGGTGGCGGTACTCAAGGAGACAGAGTGATGGAGAGTGAATTTTGGACGAACGAAATTGGTGGAGCGTTCACTTCTCTCTGAGTGCCTCTCATAGCAGGTGGAGGAAGTCTGGCGTAAACGAAAACGATTGTCTTACAATTGAGTGAGAAAGGAAAATGGCAACGTAGGCGGCTGAATCACCACTTTGCCATCATTATTTCTTTTAAAGTATTCTCTTGTTGCCTTGATGCCTATTAATTCGGAGTCCGGGAAAGTGAAAAGAAATAAGGACAGAAAGACAAACTTCCAAAGTCCTATTGATTATGCGCTTGGTAGTATTCTACTCCTCTGCAAATCCTTACTAAATCAACTAACGCAAAAAATTAATACAGCGCAATGCTTTGATTGTCTGTTTAACTCTTCCTTTTGTTTTTGCGGTTCCTTGGGGCTCCGCCTTTGTAATTTTGACGGGTTGCATGGTCTCCAAACCGTGTTAGTTTTCCTTACCACTTCAGTAAGTCAACAACCTTTATTTAGCTCTTGTATTCCGTATACTTTCGTATTTAGTGAAGCAGTGAAAAACAAATCCGATCCAAATGGGCATAACGGAAGGAGAGCGTAGGCTATGTTCCTTAACAGAAGATTAGAAAATGACGTTCACCTTCGACACTTGTCCTAGTCTCGTATTTTGCGGAAACGCTATTAACAACTAAATCGACACCAGTTGTGACTGTAAACCATCTGGAAAAGTTTGTTACCAAACTGTTTACGGTACATGTAGGCAGATGTGAAATAGGTGAACATCTAATACCTCCTCTTATGCCTCTTCACGAGCTGGTGTAAAATCAGATAGGCACATGGCTGGGCAACACTAAAATGCAAACAGTGTCAAGGAGGAACAGTCGCGGAACCTAATTGCCGCGCGACTGTTTTAATTCCTGTACTTTGATAAATGGCTCTGCATTTGGGCCAGCGCTTTTACGACTAGCGATTGACATAAGTGATGGTCTACATATCCCCTTTCTCTTAACTCCTTTCCGAAACAGGACAAAACTCTGGTTCCAGTAAGATAACCACGTGGAACCCGTGATACTGTGGTCAAATATGCCCCCAGTTGCATACAAGTTCAATAACTGACGCTACTGGTTAGTGGTTGTGATGGTTGACGCAGTAGATTTACCAGGGAGAATGCTGAGACAGCGCTTCAAAGAGGAGAGGAGCAGCACAATGCGTCGACTATTTGCTTAACTTAAGGCTCCGTCTTTATACTTCAGCAGGGTGTTGGTAGTCGGGAATACATTTTATGCAGAATGTCAATATTAATGAAAATTTTTAAATGACGTTGGACTAAGAGTTCAAGCTTTACATAACAAATAAGATTTGAGACTTCTTTGGGGCATTAATATGCAAGGAAACCCATTGAATTGAATTGTTCAATTATCAGTGAAGAGGACTTGCAGCTAACGAAACAAAGCAGTGCTTTTAACAATAGGTAAAAACGCATTTTAAAGATGTTAAGAATGATCTGACTACTCTTCTCACGACGTGGGGAACGCCTTCCATCAGTCTTTATGGGGGGCTTTATCGCAATATCATTTTTTACGGAGCATAATCCGGAGGTTCTACAAGACAATAGGATGTCTTAACAACGCTGCAGCATCTCTACTTTGAAACAACGTCCTAAAATCACCGTTGGTGGATGGAGCACTAAAAAATCAGACAACGCAAAAGGTTCTAAAGCTGAATTCTAGGAAAATGTGAGAATCATAAGTGCAAGTTATAGATGCTCACGTGTTTGTTGCCATCATCATTCCCCATTTCCTCTCTTTGTACTAACATCCAATTTTAATAAAGAGATAATTTAGACAAAATGCGCTTGCATTTTTTGGGCGATTTCGGCATGGTTCTACTTGAGTTAAAATTAGGGTACCATTAGAAACGAAAAAATGCGTAGAATTCCCGAGGAAGGAGTCCCATAAAAAGTCTTAACCGATGATAATAAAGGCTAATAGCATTGGAAACGCAAGAACCCTATGTCAGGTTTATTATGATTTTGCACGAATCACTATCGTAAGGAGAATTCATGATAAAATTTGGCTGCACAAGTGCAGCCGCACCGGAGTGTTGTGAATGGACGACTTTAAGTGCTCACCGTGAGCTATAACTCTCCAACATCCTCCATAAAACCATGGGTCAGGCAGCCTGCTGAACCTATTTCCAGAGTTTTAAAGGTTTTCGGTATAAACAAGCATACTTCTGGAAGGTTTTAAATGGGGTAGATATTCAAGCCTAATTGGGACCAATATTTGAGGAGGAGGAGGAGGAGGAGAAGGTCAACTGTTTGAAATCACAATTGCTTTAGAATGTGTTGCACACTGACATGCGGAGGCTGGTCTTCCTTCGCGCATCGATCAGGTGTTCACACACACAAATGACTGCTGTCCTGTGGGAAGTCGAAATGGCCGATGGCAGATGCCTAGACGTCTTTGGGGGGTTGAAAACATTTAGATGTTCTACCGCTGCTAAGCGACCCATAAGCACGGTATCCTTGAAGTTTCCTGCCGGCCTGGATAGATATCCGGAGTTCTGGGTGTTATACCGGAATTCATAAAACATAACTTATCACCGCTCCCATTTCAGGCACAAACCATCTTTATTAATAGCGTCTGGCCTAGACTATGACACACGCAGGTCGTTAGTAATGACACCGAGATATATTTGTTACCTACTACTCCTTGTAGCACTCCTTGAGTACCATACCTTAATGTATCTGTAAAAGTTAACGTTTCAATTTTCTGCAAAAGCCTATCGAATTATTTTGAACTAATGCTTTTACGATATCCAAGTAGCATCTTAAACCAGTATTAGCATAACAGTAGACTTTTAGACTATATTAAAATGGTGAAGTATCGACAATTTTAAATGAAATCTGATCAGCATCCTAGTGAAAGAGTGAGTGTCTGATCCAAATTCAGTGGCAGACGGACAACCAGCACGATACTATCTCCATTCTCACAGGAAAAAGTTTGGTCCCCACTCGAGAAAAGGGAAATTTCATCTACAAGTGGTTAGGGTCCTAATATAACATTCGGGTCTTCTGATCCTGTTAATTTCGTGCGGCCTAAAACGGCACCTGACATTATTATGCTCCGGCGTACTGCATACTTCCTTCAAAAGTGCTTACTATCCAACGATAACCAAAAATGTGCTTACTGACTTAAAGACAGGTACCATCCGGCTGAGCTACTCAATAGTAGCAAAAAGTGCCAAAGATTTATTGGAATAGATCTGGGCACCTGCAAATAGAATAGGGTCTGGCCCACTAACACTGGCAACGTTTGACCTCTTTGCTGTATCCAAGGCGCCTTCCGGCTCGACGAATGCAGACCGCCACGAGACCTCTGAAAGTATTTGTGGGCAAACAGCTAATGCCTTAATTTTTGCTACCTTGGGAAAGACCTAGTAAATGGCTTGCCAGTTAGTTCGGTAAACAAAGCAATGTTGGCATTCACCGTCCCACTCGCCTTATAAATGCATTATGCTTAAGGTACAAATTTGCTTGTAGGTCTAAAATGGTTAATATAGTTATCAAAACTTGTTAAGATATGGCCAGTAAGAAGACTACAATAGCAAGCAAATATTTAGAGGCTAAATTTTAAACAATTGAGTCGGTTATTTGTCTTTACTCAAGTGTCTTTTCTTTTTTACTAATTTTAGATCTAAATTGTTTTGTGGAGTGAAAAAAAGGTCTTCCAGTGGAAGAAGATCAAAGGATTGAGAAAGCATAAACATTTTTGTTTAACTTCAAGAGCTTATCTTTGCAACGAAATTGCTAAATGACAAGGACATGTTATGTAGCTACTTGCCGGTGAGAATTTGTAGCCACAGTTTAGACCAAGAGAAAGTCTTATTCGCCGACCATCTTTGTCTTGTCCATCTACAAAATGCACATTCAAAGTATTGTGTCATTAAAATCACTCAAGGTATTCAACAGCCGAAAGGAGAAAATCCTGTGCCAAACAAAAATTAGTTTAACAAAACCAGGGCAACTTAGAGAATCTTAGAAGTTCGTGAGCCCTTATTTTTTTGAAGAAGCGTTTATATAAGTCTACCTACATTACGTCTCTCACAAAGAAGGTGAGCATTTCTAGGTTTGTTTCCCAACTACAAATTCATGATTTATGCCTGCTGACTGATTGTTTTAGCGTGACTGCCTCCCCACAATAAACTTGAAATCCCAAGTTCTGAGGTTATAAAAACTAGCTCCGCAATGAACAGGTTTTGTGTCTACGCACACAACAAAAAGGTATGCGCGTTGACTTCATTAAAAACGAAAAAAAATCTCCAAGTCTATTAGCGCTTGATGAAGCGCCTTTCCTATGTAGTAGCATTCATTTAGCGCAAAACGTAATGCGCTAAACAAAGCTAAAGTTTGTGCGTCCACCCAGTATAAGCTATAAGGCTTGAAGCGGGGACGAAGCCAAGTTCTTACTACAGTAATGCTCTGCTGAGGCGGATAGCAGTTTGTCTAAATGCTAATCGGTTTGGGAGGTAGAAACCCTATATAGCCGTACCAACAATGCCAGGAGGGGTTTCGTGAGCTCTTATAAATCATTTCCGAAAGCTGCTTTTCTGGTTATATCATGCGGGTTGATAAACACTTTTAAACTATTATATGCCTAAATGAGATCCTTTTGCTTTTCGAAATAGATGAATAATGCTCTAGCAAAATCAACAAGTGAATTTTCGAGTGTCAAACAAATATGCCCATAAAATAGAATAAAATGTCACATTAAAATCGCGCTTCACTTAGCGGCCTGAGGCTTCCCTGCAGGTGGAAAGGCATAATACCCTGACAGAATATGCATTGCCAACCCAAAGAAAGGCTGGAAGACTACTGGTCTGGTCTGGCGATCAGATCTTTTAAAGAGGGTTCAATGACGGGGCCCTAAGAGAAATGATTCCGAGAGATAAGCAAACATTTAAGGTATTGTCTTTGGGCGGTGTACTGATAGCACTTTTGACATATAGTTAGGGTAAAAATAACAGCCGTTGGAGATTTTATTGATACAATCTCAAGAAACGGGTTAGTTCGGTGGATAAAATGCTAGTAGAATTATCAAAGCGATTCTGTACTGACTACTCAAAGGTGCAATTGTGCTCCAATGGTGAAGTCTTTATTTGAGAATACATACATAGGCACCCTGCAACGCCTAGTCTCAAGGAAACGATAACTTATCCCGGATGCGTACATTACAAATATGTTCTATGTTATTAACCTGAACCCTGGTTTATTGCGAAGCACCAAACCTTAAAGGCAACTCTTCTAGGCTTTGTGTAAATGGATAAGAATGCAATTCCCGTTAAAATCCAGGTGATTCTGATCTCCCTACATGCATGTCAGTTATAAATACATGCTGCTTTGAGAACAGTCATTCGAAAGAAAGTTGGACTTTGACAAACTCAAAATAGGCCTTTATTTTTCTAGTCCTGAACATATTTGGGGACTGGACTCTGTGCAGGACAGAGGTCGTTTCCTTCTACTTGGAGTGTCTGCCATCAACGCGAGTTTAAACCGGTGTAGTGCTCTAGCGCCTCGTCCTTCCTAAAGGCGAAAGAATACATAGTACGCAGACAAATTATGCAATGTCGGTAAATAGACGGGATGGGGACTACCTGCTTGGTCCGTAGGCCTTGTTGCCCAGAGGAAGTACAAAGGTGAATCCTTAAGGGATTAACAAACAGCAAAAGTATTACAATACGCTGCCATATTGCCGAAAATATGAAAGCCAAAAAATTCCGGGCCCCAGGCATGAGATCATGCACGGCAAAATATAATTTGTGAATTAAATTTGCGGCCAAGTCACACGAAAATGCTCCTGCAGAAAACAAAATGCTGCACTTTACTTGACAGACATGTAATCTTTGGCACTAAATAACCGATCAAGTTCTCCAATAAAGGCCTAGTAGGTGAAATTTTTGCCGATTGCTGAATGCAAGTTTAACATCTTGAAGCATTTTAGCACTCATTTTGTGAGTCAAGGCTTTGTCCCTTTTGGTATGGTAATGGCCGTTTTCCAACATGAGTGAAGATTTCAAAGGAATATGGTAGTTTTTTAGTAAATTGTGCAGCATGGCATGTCAAGTCACGTAATTTAGGGTTCATTTAAAAGAAGGATGGAGAATTCAAATTATTTAATAGAATGCATAAATTTCTACAACAAAACCCTAAATTTGTCAATAAGAATTACAGACAAAACGCGCATCTGATGGGACGACAGGTGTATCAGGTCAAAAACTTAGTCAAATTTTTTCAATCAGAGACATAAAAATCTGCCGAGAGTTAAAGGTAGAACTCCGACTTATGCAGCATACGTCTTGTACATTGTTGTATGTAACGTCGGTGATTTAGGCACCCATTCATCCAATCAAGTGGGTCACCATGCCCTATCAAACCGCACCAATTTCATCCTTTTCAACTTTTATTTACCTGTTAAGAACATTTTAAGGAAAGTTTGTCGGTTAAGCTGGACACTTTCCACTTCCTAAGATCTTGCAAAGCTACTGTAAAATGACATTTTTTCACACACCTGTGAAACCTTGAACGAAATTATCAAGAGATTATTTAAAGTCTTTGACAATTTGCAAATATTGCCTTAGACTTGATTAAATGTGGTACACTCTAATGTTTCATTTGAAACGGAAGATACTGTTGCCAACTTGCGGGGTATGAAGGTTTTTTACGCTAAACTGAACAAAATACGTCGGTTGAAGTCATGTTCCAAACTTACTCACCAGGAAATCTGATTAATACTGCCAAAGCCGTGTACATAGATGACAGCCTACTCGTACAATCCATTGCCTATTTGCACTAACATGCAATTAATCAGCGTCTTTGAGCAGTTTTTAATTAATAAAACCTGTGACTCAAATAGCATCAAGAATTAGAAAAGCTGGCTTTAAAATCTAACTACAATGTGGGACAGAAACTTGTTTTTTTGCGGTACTGGGAAGGTATCAACCCAAAACATGCCTTTAAAGATATCTTCTTCGTTTTTCACCCAATTCCGTATGGCTGGACAACAAAAAGCTCTCCTGTGGACAAGGATGGGGAGTTTTCGAATGACCCATTGCATCTTGAACCATAAATCCAGCCAAATTAAAATATTCACCTTTTAATGAAAGTTATTTGAAGATGATGAAGTTAAGTTATGTTGATCACCATGTAAATTTTACATCGATATTGCTACCAACAAATGCGCTTTCCAATTTGAAATAGAATCTTGAATAAAATTGGAGGCTTTGTAATGATGTGGGGATTTTAATTTCCTTGATGAGTTGGTAGTTGCGTCTTCACAGTTGTGTCTTGCCTACTGCATTAAAGTGCGCATAATTTTAAGACTGCGTTTAACCTCAATCTTCATCATGTCCGCCGATGACTTTGAACTCATAGGTTAAAATAAAAATAAAACCCCGGAAATCATGCACCTGCTGTAAAACTAGTTGACATTGTAGTAAAGTCAGTAACCCCTTTTAACCATCTGATAAGGTCATCTTATGAGGGGATTTATGGGTATCTCAAAGGCTTTAAACATTCGCCAGGCAGATTTCCATTGTATGTAACATGGAGTCGGATGTATCGGCAGGCGTTATTAAATCCATCCCCTGTTCTGGAAAAGGCACGTAACATGTACGCATTAAGCCCCATTATTATAGGCTTAGCTAGGGTATATAAATAGGTAATTAATTTGCATCGTTGGCTTTAATCACCCCTGCAAACGTTCTTTATGCCCGCACATTCAGAGACAGCGTCCCACCTATGACCTGATCGCAGTCAGCCAATCAGCTGACAATGGTTGATTGGTTGACCAATCAGAATGCGACTAATGGGTAATTCGAGTGATTCTTCACCCTATCCACAGCATACCTGTGAGTCTAGATACTATCAAGTGTACGTCTCTGGCTTATGTCCCAGTATTCAGTAAATACGAAAGTATTTATGAAATCCGCGTGGTAAGTTCATTAACTTGTCCGTAATTGTATTATGGTAAGATATAATGCGTTATAACGGAAGAGTAGGAATCGTCACACGGCCTCAGAGCCAGACTTGAGTTCGCTACTTTATCACAGCGCTTTGAGTGATGTGTGTACAGATTCACTGCTAGCTCATGGGAGGCAAGTTTTGATAAACATTTTCCAAAACATTAGAAGTAATGATATTTAATGAGGGAAAATACAAAAAGTTGGTTATTACACATTGTTATCAAGAACGCTAAAAAAGTCCTGGTGTAGTAAATTGCTTTGGTTAGAGTATGATTCTTTTCTTCGCAATTAGAAGATCCCTATTTACCGACTAAATGCAGTGATTATGTCCCCCCGCATCAACACAATGCGGCAGTCCGCCTCACTCCATTATTTATTTGGATCGCTTGCACTAAAGAGGACCTAAAAGACTTCAAAAATGGTTTGTCAATCTGGGTTGATCATGTTCATAAGTTTTAAAATAAAGCCATGAGCAATGATTTTTGATTTAATCTATCAGGTTTGTGCCTCTTTAGTGGTATTCTCAAACACATGCTTATGGTCAAGTTATTGTTTGTAGTTTTTGAATCCCGGCAATAATTCAGGCTAAATACAGGTGATTAATGGCTTATAGAAAAATTCAATACAATTTCGGTTTTATTGTCGAATAAGTAGCAATGCTCAGACATTGCTTTATTCATGAGCGGATACCCACCTTGCTATAAGGGAAGGGAAAGAATAAACTGCACCTGTAGACTGGTAAGGAAATCCTTTTCCTTCGGACCGCATTTAAAGGTAATGTTAGTGCTATGTTACAACTATGACGGCCTAATAAAATGAAAACAAGATAGTCGAACCAACAAGCGTTTTTAAGTACAGACTTTTACAGTTTAGCAAAGCTTTTCCATGTAGCAGGCAAGGAAATGTTTCACAACTTTCGGTGGTTTCTTTAATAATAATTATGTTTGCTACTCAAGAGTTGTTGCTGTAGTTGTTACTTCGAAGTTCCCTATTTCGTTATGCTTTAAAGTTGTCGTGAGATAACGCCTTTTTTAGTGGCGAACCGATTTCTTAATAGCAGTGCCATTAGAAGATTTGAATTCAAGGATGTTTTCACTTGTAAAGCTTAGAATGTTTCCACTTAAGTACAATGCAATGCCCCTATCCACTTAGCGTTTCGATTCTCCATACGACAGATTTTGGAGTAAGCAGTGTCTTTTGGTTCAGCAAAAATTTCATTACTGATGCAATCACGATTTTAGAAACCAGCTCAAATAGATCTAAACCAATACCCACAGTTTTGGAAGAGGAAGACCTTTTTAAAATTCAAAACTTCAAAAAATAGGCGCCGGCTGTTGTGATAGATTGGCTTAAAATGTTTTCAACATTCTCCTTTGTAGCAATACATGAACTCTTGATTCCAAAACAACCTTGCAAAAGGGAGTATGATTTGGCATGACGAAGCTTCATTTACTACATGGTCACATCTTACACGCATAAAAAATGGTTCCCTAAAGAGTAAAAAAATGACGGTTATAGCCATGCTACACTCCAAACTGAAGAGGTGACCCCAAAGTCTCGTGAAAGACTCCCTTCATTCCATAGGTCGATGCTATGTTCATGTCAACAATGGTAATATTTGACGCTGCATCGCTTCAATTCCTCTTCCATTATTTTTTGTCGTTCTTTTCGCTCGAGATGGCTCTAATCAGCACGACATAAATTAATTGCAATGCTGTGTATCATCTGGTCATTCCCGGTCCAACAATGAATCAAACCTGCAAATATGTGATTAAGAACCACATGTTGGGAAGAGGAAAAAGAAAGATGAAATAAACCCAACTTCTTTTCAACTTTGGATTAATGAAGTCTTTGCCCTGAGATTAGTGTAAGACTTTGGAGGAAATTACTGAAAATGCTCCAGTGACCAATTCTTCAGTAACTCCTAATGGCTAGTTATAAGTGAATCATTTGGGTATGTTATGTAACGATTAAAATCCTGCTGAAGACGAACAGGGCCATTAATGGAGAGCTTTTATTTCATGATTTTGATATAAGTACCAGGATGCCACAACACCTCGTTTCTGTAAACGTTTATAATTAGCTATTGTTTTTAATCACAGCTTTTTTGGAAGAAGTATAGGAATGGATTTATTAAGCTTTTCTCAGTATTAAAACAAGTTTTTGACTTAGAAGAATGATAAAATACACTTGAGTGATTTGGCATTAAATGTATTGGAAGAAATATAACAAATCATACCTTAACCAAAATAGTGTTTTTGGGTTGAAGTCAGAAGGCCAAGTTGGGACAAAACTCCAGCAAATAATTTATCTGGATTAGTATTAAAGCGGATACGAAATGGAAAAGTGCCTAAGTTTGATACTGCTGTCATCTCCTTTTTGGAGAATCTTTGGTTAATTACAATCCACCTGAAATGATTAAGCGTTAAGTACTGTTCCTCGAATGATGACTGGTTCGCATGTTGATGAGAATTTATGGTGTCATGTTTTTTAAATAAGTGCTTCCTGAGACGGTCGTGAGGAACCCGGTGCTTCAAACAAGGTTTCTTAGTGCACTGTAGAATAACGAGTGACAAGAACTTCTCGTGCAAAGGCCGGCATAAAGATGAAGGTGTTTTGAGTCATACCAAACACTCTAATTGAAAGGTCCAATCAGCGTTTCTGGTTTTCTTTAAGCCACTTCAGCAAAAAAATGAAAAATTTTACGCCTTATTTAATCTGATGCCAATAGCTTTACTCCAAACAAATGGAAGGTGTTCCAACGTTAAACACGGATTCGAAGCATCCCTATATAACCGGGGTAAGCATTTTGGCTATTTTTAGTCAATTATTCCTTCTTTTGGCTTTGTAAAGTCACAATCGCCGTCATTGCACAAATTGTATGCATATTTGACTTGGCAGCAAGAGGATTCTTCACAAATTTTCAAGTGATTATCCGAAATACTAGACTAGAGAGCAGCTAGTTTGATGATAACAACATGGAATGTCACCCAAATTATTTGATGCTATTCAATTTAAGTAGACTAGACATTATCAGAAGATTGTGCCTTGAATATGTAAACCAGCGCATACGTAAAAGTGCTAATTTTTGGGAAGGTGGTTTCAATGTACTTCACTTAATCTGATGTTGCAGGACCAATAGAACGGTTGCGGGGAATTTTGGCAACATTTTATTAAACTTATCATTCTCTAGAAAATGAGAGCACATCTAATGGCTCAAAAGGTAGGCAATAAATGTTGCTGATTGGTAAAGTGCAGAGCTAGAAAGGCAAAACAATGCCGCAAAAAATGGCAAAAATTTAAACGACATGTGAATTTACTTAAAGGCAATTTCCAGTTTACTGTATTTCAACTTTTAAAAAAAACAAATGTCTTGCTTTAAATGAGATTATGAATTTAAGCTTGCAATATTAGCTCTGCGAAACAAAATAGGCGCATTTTGTCCCGCAAAATTATAATAGAATTTAGCAATTAACGGAAGCCCCTATAGATTTGTTGACGGTCTTCTTTGCAAATGCTTCTAACTCCTTCCAGATCGGTAAGCTAGAATTATCATATCCGTTTTATTTTCTCCTAATTTTCCGCTTTAAACTATCATAACGCACCCACTTGCTTCACTGGCCAATTCAGAAGATCTGCGCATACTAAGATGATGTTATAACTCGGAAGGACAGTTGCAGGATCATATAAATGCAGCTGCCTTTCAGATAAACAGCACATTTGTCGTTTCAGATGGTAGAAAAAAAAAGATTCGAGATGGTCCAGAACAAAAATGTTTGAGTTAACACTTGGGCGTTATAATTATTGTGGTACAAGTGAACTCCATTCAAAAATATTGTGTTTGGCAAGTTTAAAATTCTCAAATGACGGTCTAAGCTTGGATGACCATCGACTGCCTGTTATTGGTTTAAAAAAGTCACTTGTTCTTGATGCTAGGAACAAACTACCATTAAATAGAATAGAGCTGTAATTTGCTGCCACCAAATGTAATCATCCCCAAATAGCAAATACCATTTAAGTTGTGCATGAGAGTGGTGTAACGTTGTAAACACCGAAACGGCAGCATCCGCGTGAAACTCAAAATAAAATTATTAACGCGCATAGCTTTAAAGATTGCTTGCAGGCTGAATTCTCAAGCATCATTATTTGCTACGTAATGTGCTCCATAAAGTCTGAGGTTATTTTTGACACATTTAATTACTTCTTTGCTCGAAGATTAAAGCGATATGTATGTTTACGCCTTCTTCCATTTCCCCCAGTAGCTTTATTCACAAAGAAACTAAGAAATCTGCCTTACTCGTTAACGAAACTGAATTGCCTAACTTAAACTATCGCTTGTCTATTGCAAATAGATGCTTACTTGCAAGGATATTTAAAAGAGGGATTGGTACTTTTGTCCCCTTGGAATTTTAGGATAGTATAGGTAGCGCTCCCGGAAGTCTCCGAAAGTGAACGAAGGTAATACTCGGGGAAAATGTAAACTGTCGACAGAGAAAAGGGCTGGAGGTCACTGGCATAGCCCGGAGGCCAGGCTACGCAAGGGTACGATGATGAAGCGAATACATAGCCCATTACCGAAGCTTAAAATTCACCAACCGATTAAATTGTTACAGCAGACTTGGGTTAATTTGAGTAGACTTACTAGGGGGCATACCATTCACATTTCTAACCTTTTTAAAGAATAGTTCTATCGAAAGAAACATATTCAAGCTTCTGCATAGGAAGTGCTTTTGTCAGGATTGTTTTGCACCCGCAGCATCTCAAACTACTTCTTTGGCCATGTGAAGCAGTAATAAGTGATAGAGGCACTTGGCCTTCTGACAAAACTTAGGGGTAGTATACTGAGATCGCAGCTCCATCTGTTTCTTAAGGATGAATAACTTACTGAAATGTATGCATACCCTTTTGTGAAACGAATGAAAATTGGTCTCGGTCAATTCTTTAGTCTCCGTTGTATTTTTTTGTAGAAATCAAAAAAATTGTCCGAAATATGAATACTTCAAGCACAATAGATCAATTTAAGGAAGATTACCTTCTTTTTGAAATAACTCAGAGGGGATGTGAAGACAGGTATCTGGCGGCTGATCCCTACAGTCAGATATTCAAGATTTACAATATCCTCGTCCTTGCCCTTGCCCCACTCAATGTTCTATTGAATGGCCTTTCTCTGAGGATATTTGAGCATCGCCTGTGGAAAAATAGTTCTTTGAGTGCAATCCTGAAGAGTCTTTCTATCTTTGAGATCTGTTTTGGGTGCAGTCTTTTCTTTCACACCATCGCAAGCAAAACTCTTGATCTTTACATCAACAAGGAGAGTCACATCGCGGGCAACCTTACTGATTATCAGGGCCGAAACCATGTCAGAATGATGGCCGCTCTAATCGTGATACACCAAGCGCTCAGTGGATTCCTCTTTGCCTTTCAGCTTAGCAGAAACTGGTCTGTGGTCCTTCTAGCTGCATATAGATACGAAGCCATTTGCCGCAAGCTGGGCACTGTATCCTCATTCCCTAGAGAAAGAATCCCCTTGATTATGATAATCACTCTGATTTCAGCAGGTCTTTTTGCTCTTCCACGTATGTTCGAGATAAAGTCCTACATCTGTGTGCCGACCGCAATCATATATCAAGAAGAACCGTTGCTCGCGCGAAGCATATTCTACCAACTAATCTACCTTGGAATAGGTACATTTATTGTCCAGTCTGGAGGACCTGTACTTTGTGTATGTGTACTAAGCTCTTTCGTCATCCGCAAGATAGCAATCCGGCGCCGATTCCGTCGACAGAACCAGCGCACAGTGCTGGTCACTTCTAACAAAGACGACCCCGGTTCAGGTGTGGAGCCTCTTACGGCCACAAAAACCGTTGAAAGAAATCAACCCTCTGGTGATAAACTTATGCTTGCATTGTGCTTCACCTTTTTTATCCTCGAGACACCCGCATTCTTCAGCAAAATTCTTAGTTCCTACACCTCCAAGTATCATCCTACTGTCGACGTGTACATGTCTGTGATAGCAAACCTCCTTATATACCTTGATTCAACTTTCAATGCTTTCGTCTACATGGGCTCCAACCCAACATTTAGACAAGTTGCGAAACTGATGCTTGCACGGGGTGAGACAAATAAACAGTCTAAGCCGAACAAGAGTCGAAGTAAGTCATTTACGCTGTATTGGATTATATTGTCCAGAAAATTTCCCAAATTCAGGCATACAGTCTACAATCCCTGGATCACTGGAGTGTAGCTACCCTTTTAGCTGCAATCACGCGGTGTCAAGGAGCTAGTAATTTTTAAATAAAACAGGATTTTTTCATAGCAAGCAGTAAACACATGTTTACTATGCCCACTGGCCTCTGACTCTGGGTGAGAAGATTTATGAGTTTGGTAAAAAGTGAAGAATTTATCAGTGTGAAAGGTCCTCCCTTTGTAGTTATGATTCCCCAAGGAAATACATTTTTAAAACGCTCATTATATTTGTTTTAGGTTCTGACTCTTGAAGTGAAGTGGTGCATTGAAATTCGACCAAGCAAGCATTTACAAGTCTGCTCACAGACACTGAGGAACTCATCAAACTGGAACCCCCTTCTAACCCCTTCCTTTCCCTTCACCATTATTTTCTCCTCAGCTGATCCCAGTTAAAGTGGCAACCTGTTTTTTGTATTGGAGCTTACAGAACGCCACAATGGAATGCCCATAATTTTTCTAATATTTTTTCAAAAAATAATTTTTTAAAACTTTCAAAGGTAACGTAACAGCATGAATCAGTGGTTAATAAATTTTCTAAAACCAAAAGGAAAAGGTTAAGAAAAATGGTAGTTCAAAATTCATAAGGATATTTCGTAATTAAACGACAGAAATGTCTCTCCAAAGTTGTGATTCTTTACCAGTGTCCCAAATAACCGCTTCCACCGTCGATTTAACTGCTTCATCATCGTCCTGTTTTAGGGGACTAACCAAAACTCATTGTTGGACTGTGGGAACGGAAGTGGATGGTCTGATGTTATAAATAAAAAACTAGAGCCGTTCGGTGACCTTATTACCACTTGATATAACTAAATCTGTCAGCTTAAAAAGGGGTCTTACTATCTTAGAAAGAATTTTTACTGCCTAGAGTAGTGTAATCATGTTGATGAAAGGTGGCTCTGAAACACAGTCAAATGCCTTTCGGGTGATGAGTAAAGTTGCATAAAAGTACTTATTTAGGCTTTCGCAAGAAAACCTCATTCAATTCTCTTTACAGTGACTCTTATTGTTCGCAAAGCATTTCCTATTCTTTCTGTAAAAGTGTAAAGCGGCAAATTAGTCGGCCTGTCAGGAGATGGTCTTATTGATAGCGGACTAGGTTATTTAATACCTCCTAATCACAGTACCTTGTAAGATCCTCTGCTAATTATAATTTTGGTCATCAATTGTATAGCTCATGCATCAATGACAGTCTTTTCAGTCAGTTATCAGTTTGTAAAGGAAAAATAAAGTTCTAAACTGATTCCTCTTGCTGGTTTGTGCATAGTTCTGTTGGTGAAAAGATTCGCTCTGCTAGCTACAACCGGGAGACCAAAAGGACACCTTTACCTATGTCCCCGCATCAACCTCATAACAGTTGACTCGCACATTTTTTCTGCTCTCCTTACCTTAACGAGTGATAAAGCATGAGATTACTAATTGTTGTTTCGCAGGTGGTAATTTCCTTTAAAAGACTGTAAAAATTATGATACCTTTTACTATAACATATAAGCAGCACTTTTTGGGTGTAGTTGATCAAAATACCCCTTTGCATATTTCGGTAAAATTCCCTTTAGGGTTCCAACAAGTCTCAAATGGGTAACAATTTTTTAAAGTGCGGTCTGCATAGATGAAAGTGGGTTTGATGCTGTTAAAGTTTAATAAAAGACTTATCTCAAGAAGATCTTATAGTCAAAACTGGGTCTTCACATGGTTAATAGCAAAATTAATCTTTATGTGAATTTGTCTCCAAAGTATCTGGACAGAGGGTTAGTCCAAGCCAGAAATTATACATTGATAGACCTTTTCTAGTACATTTAGGCTGCAGTGGAATAGCTATGGATTGAATGGAACTTAATTTAGATGAGGGGAATTCTTCTTAAACCACTCAAGGTCTAACTATCTGCATTTAGGGATGCTTCACTGAATATCCAGAAAGCCGCCTATCAACATTTGAGCTATTTCAAAGACCCATTTTTTGAACTCTGCCGTCGGCAATCTTATCTTGGTATAAGTTTTGTTACGCATCCGATTGTGTATCTGGTTTGGTGAACTCTTTTGAGCATTAGCAAAAAATTTTCTTCCTAATCGATGTACCACACTAGGACTTGAGAAGAACAATCGGTATGCTCAATTCGGGCTTAAGTATGCTCAACTGGACATTTGATGAACAGCACTTTGGAGAGAAATTTCGTCACCATGGTTATGGACTCATTCATTTCCTGCAATCCATTCCACCTTAAAGGCGACTTCGATTTGAAGTACTGATGCTGCAGGATGGAATTCAGGATGGATGCGTTTCCATAAGCTCACAATCATTAATTAGAATAGGTATTATCTGCAAAAGGATGTCATTTTTATGTTAATTCAATTCCTAGATAGGCGAATCATAACGGGCAGTTAGCATTAGCGCATTCCTATTTACATGGCTGGTTTCTTTTATTAATTAAGGGTTCATTAAAGGCCCACATTCTGTACTTTCTCAGAGCACCTTAGCTCTTCTCCACGTGGGTGAAACATATCCCGCCCTAATATCGCGGTTCCGAGCTTCTTCAAAAAGGTTTTTAGTTACTTCGTTGACAAAATAAGGGCATGTGCTGCAGATGAACGAATCTATGACCTGCCCAAACAGAAGGAATGAATGCGGATCGCTGAATTATTTCTGTCCTTAGCAATCACTTTAGCCCTGCGTCCGATAGGAATGCCATTAACCGGTGTAGAGCCAGCACCCGTGAATCATTTAAAAACGTTAGTTTTTAGCTGTCTCCGGCACCTTTATGAAGATGACAGTGGAGTGAACATGCGAAATTTCCTCCTCCACGTCTCCACTAGTTGAATAGAACCTAGATAGATGTGGCTAGGTAGCACTAAATTGAGCATAAAGTGACAGTTAGAAAGAGGTGCAAAATGTTATACGCATAAAACTATTTTTAGTCCCTATCGTTTATTAAATGACTGCTTTTAAGTCAGTGATTTTACGACTACCGGTGGACACACATGCTTGCCTGCACATTCCCCAATAAATTTCCCAAATGCAACAAAAGTCTGAATTTATTTGAACAGCTAAGTATGGTTGGTAAATTTGCTAACAAACATCCCCTCAGTTTTACGAAAATTTAATGACTGGGTTGGAAAATTAGTAACAACCTCTTCTACAACACCTACGTTATGAGGAGCGCCGAGTACGATGCTCAAAATAAGGGTTAGGTTTGGTCAATATTTTCACTATCTGTTAAGCTCTTCGTTTTATTTTCGCGGCCTTTTGAAGCTCCGCCACAGTACTTACTTCCGTTAAATGGAATGGCCTTTGGACCATGCCAATAGTCCCTAGCCCTTCTTCACATTGGTGGTACACTTTCAACTTGCTACTAAGACTTCCTTCATCTTCTGGGTAGTGCCAAGGAGCCATACATGTCTGCAGTGACCTTTTCCTTCCTTTACTTGGTAAGCATTCTTGCAGCGTTCCCACTTATTCTCTCCATAACTTCTTCTCTGTGTTGTTAGAGATTATATTCACTGAAAAATGCTCCACTTCTTTTAAAGCACACTACACTCTTTGACATTGCGTATTCCTCAAAATCAACAGGATTCGAATTAAATGCTTGTCAAAGGGAACTATACGCCTTAGTGGCACATCACTGATCAACCAAATTTATTGATTGATGAAAAGATCTGCCTTTAAATCCGATAAATGTATTTCCGACACTACCTGAACCGATAGTTCGAAGCTATGGTAGGCAGAGGAAGAAACATGTCTGCTGCATTAAATACTGTACTGACATTGCATAGCATAATTGCTTCTTATCGTGAACTTCTAGCTCCTAAAATGGCACTTTCGGCCAGTTTTTTTAAGAAAATAACTGACAAACTATTCGAATGTCTGCAAATCTTGTAAGTGATAACCAAATTTGTGTGCTTTTCTCGACCTCAGTGCTTCCTGCTGCTTGGCCTTGTGGGCACCTTTTGAAACTGACGCGGAACGAAAGGTTAATCCCCATCGGGTCACAGTTTTTCAACGATGGGTGTTTACATCAAATGAGATACATAAGGCGAAAGGTAGTCTTTTAAACATTCAGCGTTACCTCGTCTGCACTGTTCCTTGACATAAGTCGAAAAAGTCACATTCATGCCAACGTCATTTCGATTTAGGAGTTAGTTTAGGAACTGTAATGCTATTTTTTTTTACTTAATACCTTCATTTACTCAATTTCGCTAAAGGACACGGTTCTTCACTCCCCTGGCATTCCCGGAGGATCTCACTTAACTGCATTAATGTTTGATGAATGCCAATCTTCTGCAAACAGGAAGAAGACTTTGTGTATATTAAAATATCACCCAGTTTTTTTAATGATTTTGATGGGTGATATCATGGTCTTACTTTTTACAGATGGTTTGCAATAAGTATGGTAAATTGTGCATTAAAGTTACTGCACTTTTACCAGAATGCCCTAAATTCTGCAAGAATTGATGAAGACGGCAATGGTGAAATGCCCACAAGAGTGGGATTCTAGAGTAAAAATTCTACCAAGCGCTGGGAAGGAAAAAATGGCAGCTGAGTACTTTGGTTTCTAGCACAATAAATCCGTCTTCATACTTGTTTTGTCGTATTTGTATGAGTTTGGGGAATTTCGCGAGTACCCCATTAGTGCCTACCTTAATGTAATCAAAATAGACAAGTAACAGTTGCGCCTGTATAAGTGACTTTTACGAAGTATAGGTGCTTCTTTCGGCTTAATGTCCCTCTTTAAAGGCACTACGTTTTCTCCCTCACCACCCATCAGAAATAATTAACGCTAACGTCGGCACTAAACGCTCTCCGAAGTATCGACCATAAAAATAAAACTTAGGTCAAGTGGAGGTGCTGGAAGACGCCATGGGTAGTTAATTGGTTTGGTAAATGTTACGCTTTTACACACCAAGCCAATTTAGGCAAAGCATCCACACCCTAAATCCACTCTTGGTACCCAAACCTCCACTTAGAAAGCAGGTGGCCTCTACTTGAGGAATTGACCTCATCAGCAATCCAGGAATCTAAAATGCACTTCCTCGAAATTTTCTGCATTTATTTTCACCTTATTTGCCCTGTAAATGGAGTCAGTATGGAAGCTTCGGTTATTGAGTAGTTTAATCAGTTGAATAAATTTGACAATTTTGAGATTTGATAAAATTGGGTGAAAAATAAATTGACCAATTTTGCTGATAGTTGGTGGGCCTAAGTTCAGCAAAATCTCAAAAAAAAGAGGCAACGCTTTTTACCCCGGCCCTCCTTTTAGTTAATCCAGTTTTAATTTTCAGAAATAGGCAAGACTGTTGAGCGGCAGAGACGCAAAAAGGGGTATTTCAAAAAGCTTAATTAAATAGGAGTAATTTGGCTTTCTTGAAAGTGCTATTTTGGCCAACTAGTGAATCATTTTCGAATCCACAGCATATACCCTTCTTTTGCCATGTCAGGGTTTGGCTTTCAGTGAAAGGATTGGGTATGCTTTACCCTGCCACTAATGTGGAGCCCCGAGACTTTCCTGAGGGCAAAAGGAGTCATTGTACTGGATCAGAATATTTATCACCGACGTAGAGAAGAGCTGGTGGACTGCAGACAAGGTACAGCGAGCATGCTGCTCAGTAGAAGTGCAAAAGCGGATGCCCAGTGACCTCTTGACCATAACGAAGGCTTGAAAATGCTCAGAGCATTATAGATATGTGTGCATGCGTTAACAGAGATGATGAGTAAAAGAAACCAGTCATGTAAATAGGACTGCGCTAATGCTAACTGCCCGTTATGATTCGCCTAGCTAGGAATTGAATTAACATAAAAATGACATCCTTTTGCAGATAATACCTATTCTAATTAATGGTTGTGGGCTCATGGAAACGCATCCATCCTGAATTCCATCCTGCAGCATCAGTACTTCAAATCGAAGTCGCCTTTAAGGTGGAATGGATTGCAGGAAATGAATGAGTCCATAACCATGGTGACGAAATTTCTCTCCAAAGTGCTGTTCATCAAATGTCCAGTTGAGCATACTTAAGCCCGAATTGAGCATACCGATTGTTCTTCTCAAGTCCTAGTACGATACATCGGCAGCAATTGGGCTTACCGCTAGCACGAAAAAGGTTTGGGAGACCACTGATATTGTCAAAAGGTCATTAATTAAAAGGGATGTGTAAAATACCAAGTCTAAAGTGTCCACGTGGATGGATACGAGTTCCTCCAAACCATCTCAATTTTTAGAGTTCAGGTTTGGGCACTGCCGTTGGTCACCCCTCTAAAATAGGTCATCATAAAGCAGTCAATGCTTCAAATAGCAGAGGTAGTGCTGGTTGATTTCTCATAGAAACGCACTTGACTTTGATCTTAACGTCAACGATACATCCATTCTCACTTTGTGTGCGTGGTTGCGTTCCATCAGAATTTAAGCCTCCATACCGATCGGGTCTGTGGGATGCTCTGCATTGTCAAGATTTCACTTGTACACTGATACCTTAGGACTATCTGTTTAGCAACACGTAATGCGAAGTAGCATCACAGAGCTGATACTTTATTATTTACATTTCATTTCAGCGAATTGTTTTTTGTTTTATGCCGTTTTGTAGCAAAAGGCTTTGAAAATACGCAAATGATTTTAAAAAGTGGAGTAAGAAGTACTGTTATGGCTCATTAGGTCTCGTCTTGCTAAGACTACTTAACCCTCTTCGTGAAAAACACATAAATAGGCTGACCGTTGAGACGTAATGCATTAGAGATCAAAGACTCCGATTAGTCTTTCAATAATGCAGCTAACAGTTAAAAAGTGAATACGTTACCATTATTGATACAAAAAACTAAAATTACCTCGAAATTCGATTCCTTTAGGAATTTTGAATGCTCACCCATCTTGAGGCTTCAAAGTCCAATTTAGAGGTCAGCCTTCTTAAAGTAGCCGTTTTACTAGCTACCAGAGGCAAGCACACGGCAAATACATAACTATGCAACATGACATTTAATAATGTAAATTTTTCAAGCAGAGAGGTAACGGGAAACCCTATTAAGATCATATCCATGGGAAAAGTCAGCCCGAGAAGTTAATGGGAAGCATACCAGATTACCATAGCGTCACGAAAACTGATGCCTGCTCGAAAATGTGTGGTTAAATGACGATTCATAGGCTCTTTGCCGGTATTCACACCTATCATCCGGGCTTTAGTAGCATAAATTTCCTCGTTTTCTGTGATACCTTATGCAAACCAGATGACTTTTTGAACATTTTTTTTGCATAAATCCGCAATTAATGTCAACAACAAATCCATTTTGTGAAATTATTTAGGCGCCTCTATTCGCACGATAAGAACAGAGAATTCACCTTTGACAAGCAGGAGAGTGTGCGTGTTTATAGTTGTCTGCATTACTGTGGGAATGATGGGCATTCAAATCATAAACTCAGCTTGACAAACACCTACTTATGGCGAGAGTAAAAAAACAAGCAGCAAAACCGATTACTTCAGTTTAACAACTGAGGTGGCTTCACTTTTGTCAGCTGCGAAATAGGATCTTGTTGGTTTAGGAGGGCCGTACGGTCGGTATCAGTCTGATCGGCTTAGAAACGACTAATTCTGTTGCAAAAGCCACCGAAGATTGTTTGATTTTGTCCTCAAGAGGATGCAAAAATCAGCAGCCTACCGAGTAGTTGTGATTACGTAAAATAAGTCAGTGGGCGATGATGACAAATGAGAATACCATCCCTCTCATTACCATTCGGCAGATGAGTGATAATCCGTTGGGAATGGGCAGAAAACCACTTGACTCGAAACCAACATCAACAAACACATTAAATGCATAAATTTCGGGACCATGCATTGTTTTAATTTTTAAGAGGATATAGTGCGAAATTGAATGTTTCCTGAGGCGACCACCGGCTTTGTTCTTTACGTATAAATTTGATATTCCAGTTTTGCAGAAGTAACAATCATTTTTATTAAGGAACGACTCCGTTGAGATGTTTAACGAGGCGTTTAAATGCAACGGCAAAGGATTTTTCACTAATAGATCCACATTATGACAGTGTCGAAGTTCCTGAGCAGTTAAACAACTTGCTTGCTTAAAGAGTAAGCGTAGCTGTTTAATACTTTTTGTAGTTATAAACTTGCACTTTGTAATTTTATTTCTTTGGGCTAATGACCTTTTTACGAAGCTCTTATAGGGCATTACATCTCACTTTCATTCTCTTCTATCGGGATTTAAAATTCGGAGTCGCCTGTGATTTTAAGGCAGAAGGAAAGCGATCCATAAAAACCAATTACATGGAAATACGATATTGGCATGTAAATTGCACACCGATAATAAATAAGATCATCCGTGGATTTTATTATTAAGTACACAAGTCTGGATATTGCACCATTTTGAATGTGAAGAGGGGTGAGCGGATTGTTAGTAAGTGACAGAGACAAAACACCACTGCACTAAGGTGAAACATGCGCATACTGCATAGCGTATGCCTTAAGAGATATGTAGGGTCCTACTGAATAAGCGTCCCTTGTGTGTCCAACCAGCTTTCGTGGATCCGTAGCGAAACTTCTGGGAATGGTTTAGTGGCTTGATGATGCTGGAGGCTCTCAAACAATGCAAAATGAGCAAGTCAACTGCCAACAGCTATATGGATGAACACTTGCGAGTAATATTAAGCCATTTAGTCAAATATTTAATGCAGCTTTGCAGACTTAGTATTCAACATGTTTTCCCCTTCGTCATCTTGGTCCCGTTAAAACAAGGACCATTTTTTTATCTGGATTTATCTTGGTTTCACATTTCAGGAGCTACAATCCTTTATATCTAAAATGCCCTTCTGTAACCACTAATCAAAGTCTCATCATGGAAGTACCAAATTGTTTGGACGTGGCAAAGTCAGCTCTTCTGTTGTGTAGCACAGAAAATTTTGGCCAGCCACTCAGACTTGTGAACCTGGTGTGCGGTTAGTATTTCAAAGAGTGCTTTCACTTTGATCTGATTCACCTACTGCTGTCACCGAGGCAGCTCCCTTAAAATTGCATTAAGTGTGCTCTTCCAGCCTAATTTTGACCATATGGAAGGGCAATTGATGGCACGTAAGCCAAATACCAGGAGATCATAGTGGTAACCAAAACTGCGGCTAACAGGGAGTCGTTGGGGATTCGCATGTGGTCCAAAAAATCTACTTCATCTAAGCATTGCTGTTTACATCTTGCACAGTTGTGCGCCTTCAGGTAGATAAGATGATTTAAAGTCAGTTAATCCACGCATTACCAAAATTAAAGGCCACACTGGTCATTGTATGATATTCAGAACAAAGTACGCCGATCGTGTATTAAAAGAGCGTTCAAAACGGTTAAAGCCGAATTCGCGATCACTGCTTCAACTATTATTAGCTCCAATATATGTTTTCTCCCACAACGTTTATATTTTCTAAGCAACAAACATCGCAACTTAAATTGAGTCATCTACTTCGTTGCCTCTGTCCCGTTCAACGACTAAATTATCATTTTAGCTGCAATAAGAGCACATCATGGATTTCAACCGTTTTTTGCCATTTAGGAAAACTTTTTTTGCAAAAAACGCTTTGGCGCCAACACTTTCCATTAATGTGTGAAGTAAATGTAACTTATATGATCAAAATACACTTTTCATCCCCGAATCTTCCCATGAAAAAGACACAGCTTATTGCACTGCACAAATGATCATGCACTTAGCGTGAACAAACAATAGCTTTGTACACTAAATCCGCAACAATTTTTACCTTGTTGATCGTTTAAAATAAAAATTTTCCACTTTTGGACTATGGATTTTATTCATTCTCTTAAAAATATGTACAATTAACAGTTTTAGGTACTTGGAAAAAGGACTATTTGTATGCTCCCCACGTCCCACACGGGAGCGCTGTCTTCGGAGGTAATGAATGGTTCCCAGAGCTAGTAAACGCAGTCACTGTCACTGTACCTCAAGTTGCGGGTTTTTCGCCGAGTAATTGCCGTCTGGAACGACTAACGACACTGACGTCAGAAAAGTGTAAACACCAAATGTTGTGCCATTCACCGTGATTTGCAGTCCCAGAGTCAAATCCGAGGGCACAATTAGGCACGTCATCAGAGAGTAGTGGTTTATTACTACCGTGGAGAGGGCTGACTGGCTATAGGCATGAACAGGAAGTCACGTCATCCCAAAGGGTGATAAAAGACACGGGAACTGAAGCGCTCCCATGGTCAAGTGTGTTACACTCCCTGCAGTCCCTCGCCCTCATCGTAATATTCAATTTTGACTTTAGTAACTTTGCATGCCTAATTTTATTAAACAGTGTGTATAATTTAACAGACGTTATGAAAATCTCATAAGGTAGCTCCGTTGTGCTGTGTAGCTGAGATTAAAACACTGCTAGTGATGGACCTTTACACATGGAATAGTACTAAAATAAACAAAAAAGAAAACCTCCCCATGTGACATTATAGGTGCAGGTTCAATCGATGGGAAAGCAGTGAGGTTACGGTACTTTTTATTGCCAGATTTTACATGGTTATAGAGCTTATCTTTCTTTAGGTAATTTTAGACTCTGGTCGTTATTTTGCCACGTTGGTGAGTCGGATGCAATCAAGTTAATTGCGAGCATTCACTTCTCCATTTACAGCAAAGTTAAGGTCACTGAAAGTTCAAAAGCTGAAATGCTGCAATGCTAACCCTTCCTTAAATGCTACTCCCTTGACCTAAGACCAGGTAGGTCTGTCAACTCCAACTTATTTTTTACTCCTCTTGAGAATACTAATTTTCCACTGACTATTGTGTGGTTTTTTAACCCATTTTGTTTCTCTCCGCCCACTGATACATTGTTCAAAGAGGCGGTGAAGCTTCTGAAGACATTTCCTAAACTTATTTTAGAGCATTAGCCAAGATCAAAATGTACTAATTCAGCGAAAAGATAGATTTTCTAGATAGGCGATTTTTTAACATTTAGCATTCGTTTATAGTTCGATCAGATAATATCTTACAGTCACCCCCTGAAACTTGGGTGAGAGGCAAGGACAATTAAAATACTTGGGTAAATTTAAAATTCTCTTCGTTTCCCATCGTGCTTAATGGACACGAAGTGGTCACAAAGGATTTAAAATCAATCCATTTGTGGATAAATTTTATTTTCGATGGGATAATGAAACTCGTAGCGCTTGCGACTTCGAATGTTGACACTGCGTAAGAAGGAGGTTCAGTTTTGCAAACTTAGGGCAGTAAAAAGGAATATTTTAAAGGCTTTACAAAGAATAAGTTGTAGGATTTCTGTTTCATTGTTGTTATCATGAAATTGGATATGAAGACCCATCAGCAAAACCACGAAGCTCTAAAGTTAATGGGCAAAATAGGAAAACCTAGTGTTCTTCCTGTAATTTGATCTTAAACAAAAGCAAAAGACATGTCACCCTTAAATCATGCGCTAGATTTTACTAGTTTCCCTCAAAGTTGTCCCGTTTTGGCCATAAAAACGTACTAAGACCTTAAAGCAAGTTAATGACTTCTTCAAGAAATGCTTTTACTTTTGTCTCCGACTTTCCTTGCCTGTATCAACCACTAATGCCCGAAATGGAGTGAAACGTAGGAAAAGTAGGAGAAAAACAGTGCGTCAAGTAAAAGTTTATTGCATTAACTTCTGCAGAAGCAAAATGAATTAGGGCAGCGCTGGTATATAACATAGGTGGAGTTACTTTTTGGTTATTAAATTTTCTATGTTTGCTTTCGATTTTGATTTTTACGTCAACCACAACTTCATTCATGTATGAATTTGCATTTCGTGCTTGCTTCCGGATGATGTCAAAGTTTGAAGCCTCTTCTAAATTGAATATCCTTGGCTCATACACCTTTTTCCCTTCCCAGAATAGTCATCCCACTTACGAGATAAAACACTTTAAGCGGCAGTAAAAATGATTTACGCTTTCATCTCAATCTTATGGAGAGGGGGGCAGGCTTTGGTTTTTGCGCACTGCTTTTATTTGACTGCATTAATGTCTAAAGATGAAACCATCTTATGAATGATATGCTTTTTATTTTAACAAAAGTATGCGATTCGAAGGCGATTATCTGAGAAAGAATGTTTTACCATTTCACAAAATATGCAAGAAACTCAGGAATTTTTGCGCCTTGAGCTCCACACGACGCCTTTTACGAATGATTCGCTATCTAAATTACTGTGCATTTTTGAGCTACCACTCTCACGTGCATATAGGCGAATAGAACAAAACGGTGCACATCTGTTTTAGCGATTTGTAAGCATGGGAAAAGAGCTACGGTGTGGGAGCCTAAATGCTAAGCTGTAAGCGCTTGCACTACTCAAAGCAAAGCATACTAAGGCTCCTCTCGTCCTTCGAGGATCGTTTTCAATGCTCTCTTAAGGCAACTTCCTGCATCGGCCACTATGACGTAGTTGATGCTGTAAGAAAGGCAAACACGAATCAACGGCGGCAGCCATCGAATGTGCCAGCCGTCAGTTATGTCCGTTGCTAGTCGCGGCAACGTTGGCCCTAAGGTAACATTATATAACAAGGGGTGGAGTTTAAAGTGGTTTTGTAGAGATAGGGTTTTGTGTCTAGCCCTCCTAGTCAAATGGTCCCAAATTCAGTCCTGTCTAGGCATATCTATCTGAGTTCTATCCAGCTAGTAGAGAGATGAAAGTGCAGCGCATTCTCTCCATTGATATCTTCATGCAGGTACAGCAAATAGCTCCGTATCAAACTTTTCTGATGATTTGTAGGTAGTGTCACTTTATTTGGTAGCATTTTAGCCTTTCTGCTAGGAATCGTCACGAAATCTTCCATCCGCAGCATTTGCTCCTTTACGTCACGTTAAGAATTGTCATTTTATAATAGAAATCGAAGTACCTCTTCTTTGGAACAATCGTTCGGAATGGTTTAGGGGCTACTGCAATGATCCAGAGGCCATGATGCCTGGCAAAAGTACAAAAACTGAAGCCATCAGTGCCCCCAAAGTAAAGCCCTTTTTACAAAAGTCATCGTCTGTGCTCACCCTTCCTCACGTCAATGTTTACCGTTCAACAATAGAAATCAAGGTGAATGTCCTTTAGGATCGGGTCCGCCTTCCACTGCTCCCGATGCTGCGCGCTAGGCCCTCTCTAAATACGAAAGCAGACACAATACTACGGTTGAATTGGTTTTGCCAACGCACAGAAGGGCTGGGTTTAAGGGCTACTGGTATGGCTCGGAAGCCATGCCGTTTAGCAGAATAACAATCGCAGAGAATTAAGTGCACACGAAAATCAAACAATAGACAAATCCATAAATGAAGCAGTGTGCAAAGTGGACATTAGTATGATGCATATTGATTTAGCAATAATGAATAGCATGATCCCTTTCCATTTTTAATAGGATAATAGTAGTTTGCGTTCCATTGACCCATGGCGCCAAGGTTATATGAGATCTCGCGCAAAATTAATTATAGCAGAGAGGTGATTCAGCCACCTCCTTTACCATTTTTTCTTCCCACTCAATTGTAAGACAATCGTTTTCGTTTACGCCAGACTTCCTCCACCTGCTATGAGAGGCACTCAGAGAGAAGTGAACGCTCCACCAATTTCGTTCGTCCAAAATTCACTCTCCATCACTCTGTCTCCTTGAGTACCGCCACCGTTCCTGCAGTCTTGAAGTGTTCCTTAGCCTACTCCTCATCCATTTCACCTATCACATTATTTCATGCGTGGAGCATCCCCTTTGGTGCGCATTTTGTACAGCCTCTTCTTCTCGTTCTTCTTCTTCTTCTTCTTCTTCTTCTTCTGAGGCGATGTCTCCGCAACTGGCATTCAATCCGGTGTACAGTGGTTACAAGCTTGTGTGGGATTTATCCACTATGCTCCATCGATACCGTCTATCACTAGCTTCTATACGGGTCCGTTTTCACCTCCGAGTAGCTGAGCCCTAACTTCATCAGCATGATGGAGCTGGTGAAAGCGATCAATGCAGTAGCTCACCCATTTCGGCAACTTTCCATTATGAGGACTCACTGCTTCGCTTCATCACAACTCTCTGCACCTTTTCTGATCCCATCTCGTGGATTCCCCTACACTTACTTATTAACCAAAAGTGTCGCTGATATTTTTCACGAAGAGCCATTCCATGTGAAATGGGAAAAGGGGGCATTTCAAGTGCACGAATTTGTTTCCTTGATAATCCCTTCCAAGGAATCCAAGCACCTCTGCCGCAGACCGAACTAGTCGTGGATGTACTTATGGTATCAGATAGCACAACCTGCGGTGTTCGGTCAGTTGACCTCTAAATGATCCTCTTGTATATCGTCGTCCGCACTTTATCGTGGATGACCAAAAGCACGCATGCTTTTACTGGTTGTGGTCTGTAGAGTTGATGGGGGCATTGGGCCGGAAGCCGGCCCGTTAACTGACATGCCACCTCCGTGGCTGGAAATAGCGATGCTTCATCTTGTTCGGGTCAGCAAACAATGTCGCAAGTTTTCCGTTAAGTGGCTTTACTTCCGGAGGTTGAGGAAGTTGTTGTTTCACTACTATATGCTATCAGCTCAACTACATCAGCAGCCGAGGTGCCAGCGACCCGTTGATTCTCCCATTTCAGACAGATTCACCAGGGTCACCACAGGGTAGATGCGAGAGCATTTAGTAGAGGAGGCAAGGCACGGCGCACCACCCAGTTCACGTCTGCTACACACCCCATCATTCGTCAGTTAATAGCACTTTACTTTTACAAAACAAATGACGCCCACTGTTGGGAATCTTGACCTCTTCAGAACTTCGTTGCTCACTGCAGTGCAAGGTGACCGTGTGGAGGCGATACATGAAGTCTGTAGCTGGAAATGAAGCCTGGAACTCACAGACGAAAAAGCGCAAACCTTTCAGACAGGCGGTAGCCTCGTGGTTGCAGACCGAAGTTACACCCGAAGGTTGTTTACCTGGTAGTCAGGCGTTAGAAAGCTTGCATTGAATGTGCGTTCTTACCAGTAATTTAGAAATGCAACTTTCGCCCTACCATTCCAAACTGAATTTCAAGCGGTATCGCATAATCTATCAATTTCTCCACAGATGCAAACCATTCCACCTTTAACCTCAAATATATATGTCAAAACTTAAAATATTATTTCATTCCCATAGATTCAGCGTAGGCGCACAGACATCTGTAGCACTTCGGGACTTTTCCGAAGACAAAAGGCGGCTTTGTACTTAAGCAGAATACGCATGTTTGATGTAAAAATGGATTAAGGCTACTGGTATGGCTCAGAGACAATGTTACTAGGCTTAAATACAACGGCCGTGCCCTTCGGTTCCCCCGTAAATAAATCGAAAAGTTTAGCTAACAATCAAAGCATTACAGAATAGAAAAGTGGCATAGTACAAAGCGTATCACTAAGGCTAGTAGTTTCCGGTTTGTTAAATATTTTGCGCACAAAATGTCCAATGATACCGTTAAAATGACTTACACTTCCAGATTATAATCTGAAATAGTTAGAAATCTTAAAAAATCGTAGATCTGAACCTTAGTTAAAGTTTCCTGCCACACCGGCGTCAACGTTCTAAGCCATGACCTCAGTGACTCGGACATATCTACAGAAGGCGAAAATCTTAAACAAACAGCTAGTGGCTTCGGAAAAAAGCCTCAGATGGGTTCGAATGGCAACTTAAAACTAGGTTTTGCTATACTTTGAATGAGACAATTATTTGTGGTTCTCTTACATGTTTTTTCCACTACAAATTCTTGCTCATCTTTGATTTTCTGCTGTCGCACGAAAGTGGGGAAAGATATTTCCACCATCACAACATTTACATTAGCATTATTTACCATCGTATTTTTTCCAGATAACAAAACTGACATGTTGGTTAGCAAAATGAAAAGTATGTATAGTCGAATGGTTTCCCTTTCGCCACTTATAGTTCGATGCACTAGGTTGGAGGGGTTCACTAGGTGAGTCAGGTCAACAATCCGTCATCGATTAGGATTATTCCAGCGAAAAAAAGAAACAGAAAGTTTATTTTACTGCATTTTTGCGACTGTATGGCCATGAAGCAATGACCACTTATCTATAAATTTACGAGAGCCTCGGAGTAAAACTGATTTGATATCCTTTCTGTTTGGCGCTTCATACTGAACAGATGGCTCGAAGCGCCAATTTCTGCATCACCCCATTTGACAATCAGAACCCTTGCCAAAGTACAACTCGCAATAAAAAACGCATTTATTCGCCTACGCATTCTTCATTGTAAAGTTAATAGATCTTACCAGGCTAAGACAGACTGGAATCTGCCCCTGCAAACTTCACCCCACTCAAAGATCTTTTCGAATCGGTCTAAGCGTTCACAAAAACTCTAATCAGTTCCAGTTCCATACCAATTAGTACTCTTGTAAAATTAAATGTAACAAATGAGCTTGAAGGGTAAAATCAGTTTATTTTTGTCCAAAATCCAAAGAGCGCCGTCCGAATTTGTCAGTTTTTGAGGGAACGGAGTTAGCTTCACTGTTTATTAACTGATGGTAGATACTTTATGGTGCTCTTGCGATTAGTCATAGCGATGAAAAACGGATTGAAACAGCGAGCCTTCTGTCCATGCGATGAGCGAACTTGGTGATAAACTTTTCTATGATTTGTGTTTTGTGCCCTCGTCCACCCATGCCATCTCAAGTTAACATAGCCTCCCAAAAAGAACATTACCGCTTCTCCTGCAAATATTCTAGGGCGAGGGAACGGAGATAAGATCCACTTGAAAATGTCCAGTAAAGATTGGGAACCGCCAACAGAAAGTATGTGGACCGAATACCAAGGTCTCTATTTGAATCATTAGGCAAATATAAAGACGTAATTTCGTATTAGATATTATTTGTCAAATAATTTTCTGGTAAAGCCTGAAGTGGAAATCTAAACGGCTTTTTGAACCCATACCTCTCAGATTTGTCAGACATATTGTACAAAAAATTACTAAGCATTGAGTGGATTTGGTGAATTGCATGTTTGTTGAACATCCAGCACAGATTACCTTTAGAAGATTGTGAGAAACCAATTAGAATATCTCAAATTCTTTAGCAAATGCAAGGGCTTATAAATGTGGTATGAGAGGACATTGTGCATCTAAATGATTATTCGTTTGCTTAAATGAGAATCTAAAGACAATTGACTATTATGCACCAAGTTGAACCATTTAAAGCACTTCTGGAGGCCAGTTTTTGTGTAGCTACCTGCGGACAAAAGAAGCCGCAGCGCTAGAGCAAGGCATGTATTGCCAACGCACGGTAAGGAAGAGAGGCTGCCTCCGAGGTCTGGAGGCCATGCAGCCCAGCAGGAGTACATAGTGCCCGCGATTTTGAAACAGAGAGTCAAAGAAGCATTGCACTTGGTTATCGGTTTATGTCATTTAATAGAATCCAGTTTCTACAATGATTTTAATCCGATCAAGAGTTAATCGACGCACTCGTATAGATCACTTTTAAGATGCGTAACCAATAACGCATTTGCCTTTCATCATAACTTTGCAAGATTTTACGTAAATCTTCACTCATAACCATTTTACACTATTAGTGTGTTGTTTTACCTAATAATTCCATCGCCGGCTAGAAGTTTGTTCATGGTGACCAGGCGCTATTTGTGTTACATGATTGTTTATCGGTATGAGCTTCGTCTTACTGCCGGTTCATCCGTCGCCTCTGTAAACAGCTCATCATGCCTCCTACAAACCCATATGCCCAATGACGCCCTTGGGGAGGACCTGGACCCAATAAGGTTGAAGGATAAATATATGTTTTAATGATTTGTTAAACTCCTTTTTTGGTTATGCGAAACGAAAGGCTCCACTGCCGTGCTTCCGCTTAGCGGCAAGGTCCTGAGACCATGGTAGTAGCCCGCTTAGCTCTCCTGTAGGCCAGTAATATGTATTCCGCCCATTTATCGTCATTTCATTTGACTTATACCCTTCTCCACATTCCAATCTTTGCTTAGTGTGTCAATTTTTTTGAGTGGGCAGGGTCTTGAACTTCAGGAGTAGAACAGCAAGAATACGCTTATCTATAATTCTGTGGACATCCATGAATAATTTCTTTTGCTAAACTAGATTTTTATTTAAAAGTTGGCCAAAAAATTCCTTTTAATTATGTAAAAGCAGGTTTGAACACATTGCTGGACATTCGAAGCGGGCTTTAATGAATTTTAAAACAAAGGAAGCATTTTCAATTGAAACTACCCTTTTTTAGTTACTTTAAAAAAACAAATATTTCTTGTGATAAAGTGACACAAATCGTTTTTATCTATGCAAATCGCAACCACCATCACTTCCGGATATGGCTGTTGTTGTTTTTCAGGAATGTACTTTCTTCCTCATCCACTTGATGCTTTGACTGCTCACAATTCCACGCCGAAATGGCTTATCTGATTGTCCCCTGTAACTTTTTCAATGCTTTTCTTACAAAAAAGAAAATTTCTTAAAGTGAACATTTTTCTTCCTCTCCTTTTATTTTGCTGACGTTGAGTTGATTTCCCTCAACCCCTTATGATTTGACTAGCTTGTCGAGGTTTGTAAGAAGAAAGAAGGATATTACATAATTTATCCCATTTTCCTGTCATTTGGAGGACTTTTAAGTGTAATTTGTTTAAAGCCCTTCAGCTTAATAGGTGGCAGAATGGGATTATGCCTCCGTCCTTTTGAAGTTGTAAACACCATCTGCGTAGTGTAGAAATGGTAAGTAAACAAAGTCGAAGTTTGCTTTACTTCAACTAGGAGGGTGAAGATGTGTCATACATTTTCATCATTTATGTGTAGAAGCGGTTTTCGCTGGATGTGGTTTTTATCTGGGCATATTTATCGACTTCGGGAATCCGGACGTGCGTTTTGTAGACGCTCAGAATGCCCTTTCCAAACTGTGAATTTAGAGGTTTATCCTGTTTGTTTAAACCCTCAGAAATACCTGATAAAAGCTGTGGGGTTTTTTAAATTTAGATACAGCTTACTGTGTAGCAATCAGCCTCCTGTCAGTCCAAACCCATTGGGCGCAGGCATCAGAGGCAGTGCACTTCCCACTGGGAGCTAATAACCCGCAAAAATGACGACCTCAAAGGCTGTAATTTACACGTTTGCGTTAGGGACTGACCAAAAAGTTCAGGGAGGTCATTGGATTTGGTACTTTTGAAATTGTTATCAAATACTGTTGTCACAAGGTAGACATTTTACCTAGAAGAAGGCCGAAATCTTTTTAACTCTTACAAGCTGAATTGATGCGATAGTTCGAATAGCTTATTGCTATGCCTCAAGTAAATGTATACATTTAAATTTATCAGGCATGATAATAGGTCTCAAGTAGATCCCCCTACGCTTGAGGCCGTCTGGAGCCAAAGCCCCTAATCAAAATAGCCGCCATTGCTGTCGGCTTGTACAAACAAAGATGTTTGATAAAAATGGCCCTAGTAAGCCGTTTAAATCTCCCAAAAGTTTCAAGGGCAAGTGATTGTTTATCCAAGGTAATCTCAGACAAGATGTTTCTCAGCCGTTCATTTAACCATTTAGCCGGCGGGGTGGAACATCACAGTCGAAACGCCTAGCAAATCCATAATTTATCTTTATTAGATCTCCTAAGGGAGGCAAATCTTTCTGTGGGAGCAAAAGACACAAGCATGCACAAATTCTTCTATTTCTAACTTTGAGGAGTTAGCACACACGATGGCTATTAAAACAAGCCGATGGAGACCGTCCTAGGATGGTTTAGCTCTATCAGCAGAAATTTTAATGCCAAAGTTCTCGTCATACTAACAAAATATTAGAATAAGCCTCAAGGTTTGAATTCTGTTTCAGCTACCAAGGATTTGTTCTTTCTTACTGCCCATGGAAATCGAAAGGTCGCCTTTACCTTGGGTAATTTTGCAACCTGAAAGCAAGAAATCTTGTTGGTCATCAGAAAACAATATTGGTTTTTAAAGGTTCTTATTTTTAACTCTTTCTCTCCGATAAAACTCCGTGGGACACAAGACAAATCAAATACGGAAATCTATGTTGAGAGGCAAGGTCTCCGCGTCAACATCTGTAAGAAACGATTACTTGATCTCAAACCTTTAAGCGATTAATTGTGAAGTTAGCTTACAATTTTATCATTACCTAAATTACTTTGCCAGTAGCATTTTTAGGAAGAAGAAATAGCATTATCTTGCAACATCCCATCCGACGCTTACTTATTTAAGAGTTGTCAGACTTCTTGAGTTTGGTGGATGAGTTTCCTTCCTAAGGCAATTTTTTCCTAAATTGGTCTTCTTCCGTTGCATTTTAGATAGAAAATCGAGTATTTTGTCTTTTTGTGCTCCTCTACAGGCTATTTTTGGAGAATATTGCAATACATCTCTGGTAGAATGTACATTTAGATGCGAGGCGATCTGTAAGTACGATCATTGTGATGAATCATACGACATCAACCATCAAGAAGGCGAAACTCTACCTCAAGCACTCTTAAACCGTGGAACATATGCCCTTTATTTATAACTATCTAACAAAGCATATCATTGTCTAACTCATCTTCTCGTTCCAGGGCTATGAAAGCCTAGGTGTAGGAAGGAAAACTAGAGCCTATTGCATACTATTAAGCGAAATAGCTTCATGAGTTTTTTTACAGTTGAACTTGATAGGCTAGATAGGTTCAATACTGCGAATAGCCAAATTTACCAGTCAATTTAGGAAAATGGGGGATGTCTGCCTCTTTTAATGGCAAAAATTGAAAGTTTTGGCCTATTGGCATGCATCGATAAGTGTGGGGAACTCCACTTTTTGTTGTAGCATAGACCTTGCACAAGTAATGTCTTTTTTCTCGTCCTCATTCCATTTCAAGTGATTGCTCATGCGACATAAACTGAGCGCAGTATCGCGTCTTCCTTCCCTATATGTTGTATTTGATCGTGTATGATTGAATTATGGCAATTAATGAGAGAATCAGGTTTACTTCCTTGATTGACGTATAATCAGCAAATAAAGGTATTTCTTGGACCTCTCTTGCTCTTATTTGTCTGTCCATTTCCGCAAACAATGTCTGGGTAAAGTGACAGTTGGTGAAAAAGTTATTGAAAAAAACTTGATAACAATAACAACCATTGCAAGTTAGAATTCCTATTCTGCCCTAAATTTATGCATTATGTCTGGATACACTGGCCCAAGGAGAATACAGACTGTAATTGCTAAAACAATGCTTTGCCAATGCTAACAAAGCTGTACAACTAACATGATGAACTTGTAAGATAATACGCTTCTTGTTAAACTCTTAATTTCGTTTAAGGGCGACTTAATTAACCATTGTACCTTTTGCTGGCTGCCCGAGCATTGCGTCTTCTCTGGTCTTCAAGAAAGTCTCAGGATGCTATTGTAATTCTATGATCACATCTTAAATTTGTTGGTTTGATTTCGCTGACATTCAAGGCTACGCTACTGCGCTTCCGCTCAGCGGTAGGGCCCCTGGGCAATGTCAGGGGCACCCCAGTCCTTCCCAATGTTGGAGATAAATGCTCCTCTTCAGGGAAGTCTAGAGGCGATGCAAAATCTTCGTTCTTGTGTTAGCATAGACACCACTTCTCCCTAACTCCATTATGAGAACTTGTATTTGCACTTCTCGCTGCGAAATAGTAATACACTCATTAATGTGGCTTTGAAAATTGTCAATCAGCGTAATCCGTACATAACATCCTAAACTTGTATTATTTTTAACGACTCCACCTATGGGAATTGGACGTATTATCTGAACCTAAGGAAACTTTAGTTACTTCATGCAAAGGTTTTTAGTGGTAAGTTGAGTCGAAGATCCATATGAGTCTATTTTATTTTATAAAAATAAAATGACATTTTAGACCTCCTGTAAGAAGGGTAGAAGTTAGTAACATGAGTTTGGCGGCCTTGTTTTTGAAAGGTTTGCATTGTATTGCATTGGATGTTTGTCTAACTCTTTGTTTTGGTAATGCTAGCACTGAAGGGCACGGTCAATGCTCTTCTGCTTAACGGTATGGCTTCTGGGCCATGTCAGTGATCTGGGTCTTCCTTTCCCCTCCCAGCTCTTCTGTATGTAGGCAATATATATTTTATCTAAGTAAATCGCCCTCCTTCGTCCTCAGAGAAGTCTCGACCTGAGGCATTGGCGGAAGTGGAAAACGAAACCGGTCCCAAAGAAAAACCACCCTGATTTCTACTACTGAATAGTAAATGTTAAGATGACGGAAAGAGGACACATGTTGCAGATGAGAGAATCTGCGATGTCTCTTAATAGAAGGAATGGAAATGACGCCTAACCTTTTGCAAATACTCTGGTCCCGTGTTCTGTAGGAATGCTGTCAACAGATGGAAGTACACCGACCGTAGCCATGAATCATCTGGTAAACTTTGTTATGGAGCAGTTCATCACACCTGTTTGGGGATATCAATGAGTGAACCGCGACACATCCACCGCCTCTTTACCAACTGAGCTGATCGCAAGAGATAGATAAGGTTGTACAGTACTGAAGTGAGAACAAAGTGGCGGGGAAGAACAGGTGCAAGTCCTCGTCTTTAAAAAACTTTTGCTCCATGACTCTGCTTTTGGGCCAGTATTCTTACATTTGGCAGTGCTCATACGTGATGCCTTCACATTCTTCTTCCTTCAAGGTAGTCACTAAGCATGGCGAAACTTCCGATCCACTAAAATCACCAAGAGGGTTCGGTAACATGGGGGTCAGACGCCTTCTCAGTTGCACTTAAATTCCATGATTGACGTGGTTGGTTAGTGGCCTATGATGTGATAGCAGGCGCAAGAGGTTAATCAAATAAATGATGATGACAACACCTAGAAGGATTTTAGGTATATGTAATGCTTGGATTACTTGTCTAACTTTTCATTTAGGATTCACTTAGACTTAAGGCCTTGCCATTGTACCTCAGCTGAGCAGCTTAGGCTATTTAAGGCCGCTTCACTAGCCCTACAGCCCTTCTGTAGGTCGACAATACATAACCTGCCCTAGCATCATGCCTTCTTTTTTTTGTCAGGCTACTATGACCTAGTTGGTTTATTAAGCGTTGAGAAGTAGCTTACTATTTGCTTAAGGAAGCCTTAAATTAAGTCCACGTAGCTATGCAAAAAATCAAAGTCAAAGCGAGATCGAAGAAACTAAGAATGTTGATGCTAGAATATAATCTCATGCTTAAATCACTTAAAAAATTCACTTTTTTTCCGGTTTTCAACTCTTTAGGCTTGATATCTCTTTTATTAATGCAATCGGAACGGACTACCAAAGTTTGACTAGAATTAGCACTTAGAAAACTCGGCTTATCATCATGCCAAATTTGGGTACTTAAATTACTAGCCATATTTTCGTTCGCCAATACTGTTTATCTCTTGGTAATCGCAGTATTTTCCACTACATTGGGCTGTTCCACCATAAATCAAAGTTACAGTTAAATACGTAAACATATTCCTGAGAATCTTATGTTTGTTTTTGTACAAAAATTCTCGACAGATGTCTAAAAGCATGGATCAAGATTGCAGCGGCTTAAATCGCCTCCTTAGCAAACTCTATTCAAAGCTCCATCGGCTCCTTCGCCGGCGTCATCATCACGCGAGCGAAGTCTGAAAGTAAGAAGGGATTCACAGTGAGGTTCAGTTTAGTCTTTGAGATTTACTTTGCCTTTTAAGTTCTTGGATTATGACTTCCGTGGTAGTAGTTGTAGCGGTAATTACCATTTCAGGAAACGTAATGTATGGATTTAATCTGCTGTTCATCTAAATGACCCCTTCGGCCTCCTCCTTAGAAATGTTCATTCTTGGCATCATAAATTAACGTTGACATACATAATGAGTCATTTTCGAAAAACACACTTAACATGGAATCCGTGGGGTAGAGCAAACGCTTCATAATTATGTGTGGCAACTAAGCATCTCTATTTTCAAAAGAGAGTTTATTAGCACTTTGTGCTTTGGATTCTTTCCAGATATGGACACCACTTAAAAACACGACCGAGGCTAACTCAAAATGTAGCTGAATCCTTAAAATTTTGTGCAAATATGGAAGCAAAAATGTTTAAGTCGAGACGAATTGTTCTCAGCCACATGACTTGCAGTGAAGCAGTCAGGCAAGCTGTGGAGAGGTAAGACAAATAATATTTACCACTAAAGTAGACTTTTCCGTCACCATCCAAGTCCGCTTGACTGCACAGCGCCTCAGCATCCTCCTCGGTCAGTGCCTCATCACCTGCCAGCAGCATTTCCCTTATTTTTAACCTTACCAAACCACTGAAGTCCAGCCTTACCGTATTTTGCTGGTTGTAAAGTACCCTTCGCCGCTTTCATCAAAGAGTTGGAAAGCTTCGTGCAGATCCTGAGTGATTTGCAGATCGGATTTATATTCTTCCATAAGAATCAAAAACATCTCCTCGGTGATGCTTGCCTGACCTCGACAGCTGAATAATGAGAGATGTAATCGAGTTGATTTCCAAGAACCTTTGAAAGATCTTTTCTAATTCGTTATCTGTGGGTGCAAATCCAGCTCTTCGCATAACCTTGGCGAGCTTTTTTACTCGAATGGTACGATTTCTGCCCCAAGAAAATTGCTGAAAAGCTGTAATGCAGCGAGTCTTTTCCTCGCTCGTCATGGACTCCGTCATCTTGGTGGGGTGGCTCTTTTTAAGTAACCCTCATTTTTCTTACCTTCTCTGCATCAGAAGTCGCGCGCCTGCACTTTTAAATAATCCTTTTGTAACCAATTAGATCAACGTTCTTTTGGCTCAACCCATCTTAAGTCTTGAACACTGCTTCCTCAATATCTGTTTTAACAGATTAATTTAAGCCGAATATTTAAAATGGTGTATTTTATGTCATTGTTAAGTACTATGCATAAAAATTAGAAACAGTGCAGGTGATGCGATGCTTATATTTTTTAAGTGTACCTTGTAAGTGAAATAATTTGAATCTGGTCCTGGACGAGCGGGTCAATGCTCCGAACGCAGACAGACTCACCTTCTAACTTCTATTAACACACTACCTACCAAATGTTTTACCTACTGTAATAAAGATGCCAAAGAATATCCAACACTCTTATATCAGGGGTAGTAAAGGGGAAGAGGAGGAATAGGAAGAAGCTCCTATAGATAAGCATATTTTGATTTTGATTCCAAAACTGGGTGATTTTAGTTTTTTTGGCACATAACGGAAAGATTTGTTTTTCTTTGTTTGTATGAGTTTGCATTGGGGCAGTCCCTCAGGACTTCTCGGAAGACAGAAGAAGATTAAATGCTTAGGCTGAATACTGGCATTGTCTTGAGGTCGAACTGCCTGGTGCAGGTGCAGGGGTGAAGCCCCTAAGTGGTCCTTTGCCAAAACTGGGAGTGAAACAATTAGTTAATGTGCAACACAGCCTCCCACTTTTGGGCGCCGTTTTCGGCGGTTCCTTTGATCAAACTTCTGCGTCGATCATCACTACATACTCGGTGCTGTGAGAAAAACGTCCATCATGCAGACACACCCGCCATCGAATTTGAGTGCAGCTGAGTTACTTAACGCAACTTTACCAATCCCTCTTGAAGATTTCACTAAATCTAAAGTTTTGTTCCTTTTGGAAACTTTTGTGGGGAAGTGAAATGTGCTAGTTTAAAAGCAGTTTCTTAGCAAATGGTTCCATTCATCCTTACTACTTTGTTTTCACCTCAGTTCTGCCAAACCATATCTATTTATCTAGTTTCTAACCAGCTATGTATTACGAGTTCACGCTAACAGAGAGGCGGTGAAGGGATCACGTGTTCACGTAGTTAACATCTACGTGCAGGCACTGTGGACAGCTTTGCGATGAGGCTCTTCAATGATCCACGCTCGGTGCCACTTCAATTGTTATTACGTCTCCCCCAAACCACGGTTTTGGGGTAATTGCCAAATGCAGAAGCCATTTTCAACCCTCCCGTTAGTAGTGGCCGCAAAATATCCCATCCATAGCCCATTCACTTTTCCCGTTACACTAAGGCCTAGCTATTCAGAAATGGGAACAACGACATTTGTCCTTTAGTACCGGGTTTGCTTTCCGCTACCATCAAGGTAGTACCCCAAGACTTCCCTGAAGACTAGTAATAAGGTGGGTGTTCTCTATGTACTTATGACTGGAGAGTTGATGACGTGACCCAGAGAAATCAAACCAAAGCGTTACACAAATCATCAAAGATCTTTAATCGACGTCGCTGTGTCATTTTTGTCGTAATATCTCATTGCAATGCACACCAATGTAGAATTTCATTAACCATAGAGCTTATTGAACTCTATTTTTAGCTATACATCTGATGATTACTTGGTCGTCGTATAATCCTTTTCAGTTATTCTCTTTGAAGTAGCCTTTCTCGTTTATTAGCTTATATGTTAAAGCCTTTTTCCCTTAAGGCAAATTTCTCCTTCAAAGTCTTTTGTCATCATTTAATCATAAAGCAATATTTTTGGTGCCGCCTCAGTTCAACTTAATAAAAATTAAAATGTCGAAAATCTGCACTACTTTAAAGTGACTGTCAGTCATCCATTGTCGCTTTGAAACGCATTGTCTTGCATTTTCGAGTGAGGTTAGTAATTGTTATGTATTAACTTTCTCCAAACCAATTTTACGCCCCAATTCATTTAAACCGCATTTCGAAAAGACTGGATACCTCTTCAACGCCAAGATTGGTACGGAAAATGGGATCTTCTTGTGGGTATGAAAGCGAATTAAGGTGGAGGGAGTCCTGTAACTGGACAACTATATATAAACATTAGAAATGGGTGTGTGTGTGTGTGTGTGTGTGTGTATGACCTGTTTTAACGACGGTTAATCTTCAACCATTTTGTGGATGTAAAACAATATTAAATAGCAGTTTTCCAAGATGTTGCAATAATGTGGTCCTCCATAATTCTTTATGCAACTGAAAAGTGTTCACCATCTTCGATGTTCTTACTGGCAACGCTATTTAAGTGTGAAGCAGACAGCCACATCCGGAATCATTCACCAAAACAGGAAAGCAGTATCTCTTCTAATTAGAGAAAAGAGAGGATTTCACTCTCATCCTGACTCTACTTAATGCAGGGAGAGAAGTGCTCAAATTTTTTTTCCTATAAACTCCATAAAACTAAAACCAAATAAATATGTTGGCAAAGATTGCATGCCAAAATCAACCATTAACTTGTAATAATTTGAAGACAACTGCTCAAGAAGAAAGTTTTTTTTGGAGTTAACCTGGCTACAAAATAAGTACATAAAATGTCAAGATCAAAATTGAGATTTCCGGAATTCCATCGACGCCTTCTTGCTGTTGTCAAACGGATGACAAGTTGTGATCTGTCTCGTGTGATAATCCTATAGCAGCACATATTTTTCGATACTCATCCTAAAAATCAGGTGTGAAGTGACCCGTCTTTGTGAAATTAACCCGGAATAAGACTTCAAAACAATAGCCACTCCATAAATATGGATGCAAACTTTAAATTGAGCCATTCTTGCTTCCAGATTAAATAATCATCACTTTGGGTTGCAAACAGCAAATATCATGCAACCAACGTCGTCTGCATCTTCTTAAACTGCCTTTAAAATGTTAGATTTACATTTTATCCAAATGATGTCAGTTTATTTTTAATCTAAATATATTTTACTTAAATATAAGTCCCAGTGGAAAAGAATCACTCAATGTAATGCTTTGATCGTTTGTTGAAACCTTTGTTTAGTTGCGCAGGCAATTAAGATTCCACCATTTTATCTTCCCATGTTGGCATGGTCTCGAAGACATGTCAGTTACTCCCAGCTCTTCTTTGCCTCGACAATCCGTATTCTGTCACGGTATTCTGACTCTGGTGGTCAGGAATTCTCGGGGCACCACAGTGGTGTCAGAGCGAAGGAAGCTCCCTTTTAAAGGATGTCTACTCTGGTTTCTACTGCTGGGTGATGAACCTTATAGAAAAAAGAGCATATACTGCGGAATGGAGAATCTGTGATCACCCCTAACAGAATGGCAACTGTTCCAGTCCTGTATTCTGGAGGGAGACTTTTAACAACTGAAGCGACACTAGCTATGGAACATCCACTTACTGTATCTGCATAAAGATGTCAACTACGTTATCACCTGATACCTCCTCTTCCACTAATCTACTAGCTAGATAAAACTCATATGGATCCGAAATTCTATTTCCACAAGGCTATTTTAAGGCCTGTCCTTACTGGATAACTTTAATTTTAGGTTTACGTTCTCACTTCTAACGATGCAAATACGTGATGCCTGTACCTTCTCCTTTCTCCAACACAGTTTTCAAAAAGAACTTAACTTCTGATCTAGTAGAACTACTAAAAGGGATCAAATGTGTCGCAGTCAGATATCGTCTTAGTCACACGCAACTTCGGTGGCACCGATTTGGTTGTGATGGCTTATTAAGTTGAGGGTTTACTTGACCAAAGCGTTCGTTAGCAGAGCTATCACGTGCATAAATCTGTTTAGCGAGATCCCGGAGATTGTAGTGTTGAAGATGGATGCTCATAGGTTACTCAAAAAACAATTCATTTTTGCAAGATACATTGACTTTCAGTAAGCCTAAGCGTTTTGCTCTTAAACAGCTTATTTCAGCTTTACCAACTCACTGTATACAACTTAGATTTGTTTCAAGCAGCGTTTAGGCGTTATGGTTGCTTAATTTGCAAACGACATCCTAATCCCCATTAGAAAATTAGCTCTTAGTTAAATTATTGGGCGTATATTAAATGGCATGGGAGTCCTGCCCCATCACCTAACAAAGAGTGGTTCCCAACTCTGACGATTTATGTAGTTCTTTTGGTATATTGGTCCTAATGCAGCCCCAAGTTTTAGAAGAAAATCGTATTTTTTTCTCATTTTTGCTTAATCAAAGCAGCTTATTGCTACGTTGCTTCTTTTTTAAATAAAGCGTCGGATTAAGTGACAGCTGTGGTGATTTGATCACCTTCTTTCGTCTAACAGGCTATCGTAAACCGCAATTTAAATTACTAATTGGTAAAAACAAAGCCAAAAGCTGAAAGACTCATAAATACTTTCCCACCACGACCTTCTTACTGCCCCGAACGGAGGCTAATGTTGAGTGAAAGCCCCTTTTAACCAATACGGTGTAGGAGGAAGCCTTCACCTCCAGAATAATTATGCTCGCCATTTTAGTACTCATGTAAAGCGACTTTTCAAAATGCAAATAATAGCGCTTTATGGCCTACCGTTGGGCTTTTGTCATACTTTTCGCTCATTCCTCAATTCACGCCTACCGCAGAGCGCAATAAGAATTTCCTTTTTAACTAAACTATGCACTCATTCAGAATATGTGTATTTAAATACATACATATGCACACATAAAGGATTCTTGCCTAATTAGCTGCGTAAAATATACTGGGAATGATAATTTTCATGGTAAGTGTTCGTACCAGGGTGATATCATTCAAAGGCATTTATAAGTTAGAAAGTTTCCGTGTTAAACTAGCTAAAAATGGTCGGTCCTTGCGTTAATATGCTCGTTAGAAAACCTCTTTATTATTCGACTTAATTCGTAAATGCATAGCATTTAGAGAATAAGCAATAAACCGACACTTGGCTGGCTTTTGCGGTGCCATCATGGAGGCAAAGAGAAAGCGTCGCAAGTCCCCCTAACACAACAATAGGGGCGCTGTTAGTGGGTGGTCCAATGTGTACTCTTATCGGAGTAATTTGTGGCGACTTTGTTAATTCCCTTGTTGAAAACTGTTCAGCCAATTGTCACATGCAAAAGACTGCTAATAAAATATGCACGCAAACCTATTACTAAGATGGCATCCTCATTAAAAGGGACCGTAAACTCGTATAAATTACTGAGGCTAGCGGTGAACGCACAAACTTCGCGTCGACTTCTGTCAACTCTGCATGCACACGTTCACACTGTGCTCGATTTCTATGCTCGTCTTTTTCAAGTAAGCGCATTTGTAAGTCGCATGCTTGTGACATACTGCCTCCTTAAAATGAATTTCTAAGTCATGGGAAACATGCGCCGTCAACAATTCTTATATTTTGCTTCAGTTCAACGAAATAAACTGTTCGATGTTGCAACAATGAAACTATATAACCTTGTTTATTTTGCTACTAGTCCACTTTAATGCATATTGAATAATTAAATAATGGTGTTTTTCGTTATCAATATTTATTTGTTGTGTTTACGAATTTTATCCCCACCATAAGACCATTGAAATGCGTAAATTTGGTGTAATTTACTATGCATCAACGATTTAAGGCCTCCCAAAACGACTGCTGCATTTATCCATGAAAAGAAAAACGTATCTTTTAGGTGCGCATTCGGTTCTCTCCACTTCTATTGCAGCCCTGATGCCATGGTTTTAAGTGCATATTCTCAGGTTACCAAAACTGTCGTCCATTCTGACTGTCTCGTTGCGTCTTTAGGGCAACATGAGGCTTCTCACAGTTAACTGGTTGATCTGCCTTCTATTGCGTTGAATCTTATGCTTCATGTGCAGTAGATTCTTGGAGAACTTCATATGGCTATTGAGAGTAAAATTTACAAGTACCACCACATCAGAACACATTAACTAGCGTTAATACTTTCCATTTATATGAATCATCGCAACAATTGTTCAAGTCCAAACAAACCTATAAATCTACAGATCAAGAGGTGTGTGCATTTATTTTAAGTTTAATGTCAAAACGACCCAGTCATCCCTGTTCTTTAAAATGAGCATAATTGAAAGGCACTATTTGTTTCAAGTTTTTATTAAGTATTTCGAGGACTTTCACCAGCCATTTCTTTTCCATAGACGAATACTTAAAAAACAAGTTATTAGGTTTCATATATCAGCGTGGTTCCCTTTCAGTGCGGTAGCATTGAACCACTTTTGGGTATTAGTGTTGGGTTTCATAAAGAAAATTGTTTAAATGATTGTTGACTGTAGCATAATGATAAGCTTGTTGTGATGAGTTAGATTTCAATGCCTTGGTTTGAATTCATGCAGTACAATTTCGTGGTTTCGTCCTTTCATGTTTTTTCTTTTCTTAAAAATTTTCAGGTGTAGGTCTTTAGTCAAATAAACTTGCTGTATAGAGATTAGCTAAGTACTATCCAAAGTAAAAATCCCTAGACCCACTCGAGCAATGCTTATTTGTTATGAGATAGTATCATTTCAATGTCCAGAATCTATAATTCATGTGAAAAATTAACGACCGCTATATTTGCCTTCTAATAAAACCATCTGCCTTATATTTTTGTCAAAAGCGTACCTCTTTCTTGCAATTCCCAAATCTACTTCATAGTCCCTAGCATGCTTTTGAAGCCAATGGAAAATCGAGTTTAGATTTCCACATACTGGCTGCATGGCTATTATTACCCCCTTTACTGTTATAGCTTCAAACCAAATTCTGAGATGAAATTCCAGATGTAAGCAGATGGTTTTACATTGCCTTCATGGGATGTTGCACGCACTTTCTTTTCTATAGCTAAGGTGGCATTGCAAATTACTTTTGACAGCAAGCCTTATAAAGAAAAAGATGTCGGGGCATTAGCTACGTACAGTGAGTGGATTCTCGGAAAGATGGTGTGCTTTGAGGCAATGGATAATACCTTTGCACAAATTGATATTATCTCGATATAGCTTAGGCCATAAAAGTCGCTTATGAATGTGTAGGGTTCCTTTATTCAAGCTTACCTTTTTTTTTGGTTTACATATGAAATTCGTGGTATCAATTGAACAGGCAAAATCTTTCCATATTGATGCACAATGTTTTACAACTACAAATTTTGTAGCATAATATTAATGATCTGATTTTTAAAGAATCTCTTATTCAATCTATCTTCAATACGCAATAATTCGGTTTTTATTTGGTTTGCTTCCTTTCAGGCCCTCATAATTATTTGTATTTTTGCTATTTTCACTTCACGAAAACTGAGGGCTCCTTGTGGCATATTTTGCACTTTAGAGTTGATTGAGAAGGCCTGAGGTCCTTCAAAGCAGGCTGCACACCTGTCATGCGACTGAGGGCGTGTGGACGTCTATGCATCTTGGACATAAATGCGCAGAGGTGCTACTCGCAGGAGCAGCACGACCGATGTGCCATGGATCCAAGATGGAGACTAAAACCAACGGTGCTTGAAGAGTTCTCAAGTTATATAGAGCCCTGAGTCTTGCCTAGAACGGAATTTTTCCTGCCACCCAGCAGAAGAACGAAAGCTGATAAAGTGCCCCCAGTTAAAAGGATGGGTTAAGCAAATAATGAAAGTACTATAGCTGGAGAGACAACTCAAAAAATAGTAATCTAATGAAGAGATGGCTGGTACAGCATTTTTACAAAACTGGAAGGTGATAGGAGCATTGACGATCTCTAGGCCAAGTGGAGCATAGCATAATGGGTATCAACCGCCAAGTGTTCTCAAATAAGGTTTGACTAATTGCGTATGAATCTCTAACCACTTTCTCCGCCTATATAGCGCAATTTTTATAAGAATTTGCGTCTACAGAAGATTGAATTTTTGTCTTATATCATTTTTGCACCTCTACTTTAAAATGCTGCCTCTTCTTATCAATCGGTTTCATTCCATTTGGTAAACCTGCCACTTTAGCTGTTGTTCGCTAAATACTACTATAATTTTAAAAAATTGTGACGCATCAATTACCCATCTACATGAAACTGCGACTTACTTCCCAGTACTCTAATTTTATCGCCGATGCTCAAAGTGTTACAAGTACTTTAATTACTTGCTTAGCTCTTCTTTTTTGGATCCGCAAACAATTAAGGCTCGGTCTTTGTGCTAACACTGGAAGATATGTCAGTAGCTACCTAGTCCTCCCCTACGTCGACAAGACAATTCTGCCCTTTTCAATCCTCAGGAAAGTCTGAGGACGCCATATTGGCAGCATAGGAAAGCAAAACAAGATTCCAAAGGTTTAATAGGGCCATTTTCACCTTTGAACGCCAAACGTTAAAGTGATAGAATGAAGGCGTAGGATGCGGGAGGCTATACGATCTCTAACAGAAGGTCTAGGAATGGCTTTCACTTCCCGCAATTATCACAGTTCCATGCTCTATAGGAATGCAACTAACAACTGAAGCGTCACTAGTCGTGGCTGTCTGTTATCTGGAAATGCTTGTTGCAAAGCTGTCTACGGTACCCTCATGAAGTGTTAAGTAAGCGAACATACGATACCTCCTCCGGATGGACGGAAATGGCTTAGCAGCATTGAGAAACTGACGCGAAACGTAATTCTCACAAAACTACTTTAAAACCCTCCTTCATTAAATGACTCTGCTTTTGGGCGGACAAATAGGATGATCTGCACGTATCCTCTACCAATGTATTTGTCAAGTGAGATAAGAACGCCAGATATCGTAGAATCGCCAAGAGAGGTAAGTGACGTTGCATTTAGATATCTCCACAAGTGCCTGAAAATCAGACGACTGTTGTGGTTGGTTCGTGGGTGTTTCGCCTCACAGCATCAACTACGTTGCGGTGGCCTACTCAGGAGTTTGACCAAGGGTGGCACCGAGGCCGAAGCTCTATGCGATATTTTGATTGTTTGTTTAATGTTTAGTCGAGTCATTAAAGGCAATTGAGTTTTCTCCATCGTATCCCGCTATTAGTCTCCGCAACCCTTCTGCGTGTCGGCACTGCTTATTCCACCCGAGTATTATGTCACATTTCGCCTTCAAGGTGGTCATGGTGCGGCACATTTCAAATCCCTGCTGATTACCAGTTTTTCTTGTTTATCGGAAAGTCATTTCACGGCAAAGGCACAAAATGTGAGATTTGATTTGTTTTCTGCATTTATTTTGGCTAATACTTGGTTAAGTCAAATTTGCGCAGGAAACTCCCCCCCCCCCCCCCCAATCTATAACAACAGATGGGTTTTGAAGCCGTCAATAAATAAAATTTCTTTTGCAATTTTGGAAAATATGTATCGTGTGACTGAAAGCCTAGCAGTTTTGTGTACATCGCTAACTGTTTTTACCCCAAAACAAAGATAATTATTTAGGCGCCACTATTGGCAGGAGCTCCCCATTTAAACAGTTTTAAGGGAACCCCTCAGTTTCGGTTGTAATACTTTGTTTGTTTGAACTGCCGGTTTCGGTGACTTGGGTGGCCATCTTGTTCTAGCCGGTTGGTCGGCCTCCGGGCCGTGCCAACAGCCCCCAAGTCCTCTGTTCCCGGAATATATATATTCTGCCCTAGTACTGCGCCTTCTTTTACCTTAAGGGGAGCCTCGGGACGCTACATCGGTATCTTCAACATTAAAAATCTAAACGATGAACCGATTTTCATTGTCACAGCAATTTTCTTTTTGCTAAACGTTAAATGACGAAAATATGAAACACTTTCATTGGCTTCTCATAAATGTGTCCTAACTACTCGACCTCAAAGCCTTCAAAATGCCCACCAAGGCGTTCTTAATATGTAACTTGTCTTGCTGTAACATAGAATTTCACAAACATTTCATAACATCATGAATATTCAAAGTCGTTAAAGCCACTTACCGAGTTTTATCGAGAGTCATCTTGAGCTAAAGTGGACGCCGGCTGATTCACGCACACCTAATGCGTATTCTATCCCATTACTCTGTCTTTTTTGTCTTAGAGCGCTATCCTTAAGCCTTAAAATGAGAACAAAGACGCAGCAGATAAAGTATGCGAGAAAGCACTTGCCGAATTCAGTTCTCAGCTTGCTTCGCATAAAGCACAAAGTTCCGGTTTAATCTAAGCGTTTGAAAAGACACAACTTAAAGCAATAAAATTTGTAAGGCGAACCAGAAATCTGAGGAAACATTTGCCACTCTTGCTTTTAATTAGGCTGACTTAAAATAAAATCTATTGCATTTGCATTTTTTTTCACCTTTAAGCTAGTATCTACTTTTACTCCATTAGCACAATAGGTGGCGCTACCTGGCATCAGTATTAGTTGTAGCGTCCTCAGACTTCCCTTAAGGTAAAAGAAGGCATAGTACTAGGGCAGAATGCATATTCCGGAAACAGAGGGCTTGGGGACTGTTGGCACGACCTGGAGGTCGGACAACTGGCTAGCACAATATGGCCACCCAAGTGACCGAAACCGGCAGTTCGAACAAACAAAGTATTACATCAGTGGCTTTGGTGACAATACGATTTTTCCACTGCTTTTGGCGAAGCTGAGGGCACCTCTTCGTGATGCGATGGCCCTTTAGTGTGGCGCAAAATTTACGTTGCTGTTTTAAAATTGGCTAAGTACTCAGGACACTGTCTGGCAGTGGCAATGTGTTTGTGGTGAACAATTGGTTAACTAATCGGTCTTAGTTGCTTCATTTATAACTCCCATTTACTAATGAATCATTTGCTTTAAAAAATCTTATTTATACCGAGGTAATGTTTAGTCATTTCAAGTATTACGTCTCCTTTGGTGTTGAAAAAACAAATCGTGTTTTTCATTCATTTTAACCTCAATCATAGTTGTGATTTTATTGCCTCACATATTAGTGTCTAAGCAAGTCTAATTTCTCCTTGTACATTTGGCAATGATTAACACAAAATCGTCGCTCACTGATTATTGTGACATTATTTACATTTAGCCTTTATTAACTTGCGACGAAGAAAAGCTTTCCCACACAGGCAAACGTCTTACCATGATACAGATCAGGCCTCACACATGAAGGTTTTAGCGCTTTGAGCCATTAAGAAGGGCTGAGGAGTTACTAATGTGACCCAGGAGCCAATCCGTCTAGCCAAGTATAAAGAAGATGAGTTAAACAAACTACTTCAGCATTGTATAGGCCCTCTCTCCTTTTGAGAGTCATTCTCTGAACTCTCTAAAATCAATCTCCCGAGTCCGCCACCACGACGTGGTCGAGGTGGTACCACAGGCGAAAAACCCACCAATCGACCGCCTCGGTTATCAAATTAGCGTGTGGTTGAGAAGATATTTAACCACAACGTCACTATTTCATCCAAGCATATTCTAGTTGACACGAAGTTTCGTCCTGTTTGGAAACATGATCGGAGGAGGTTATATTGTGCGGGCCATCTCATAACACTGGCCTAAAAGCAAACCTTTTGTAAATGGCTAGTTAAACATGGATTCTTATGATGAGATTTCCGTCCATTCCTCTTTGCCACTTTGTCCTCACTGCAGTTCTGCCTACCTGTATCTATTTATCCAGGTTCAAACTGACTAGGTTTCTTGAGTTCACTTAATTATTGCTTCCATATAGGCACGACAGATAGCTCTGTGCCAAACATTTTCGGATAGCTTAAGGCTGGTGGTGCTGCACTTAAAAACAGCATTCTGCTGAACATGGGAATGGGGTAGTTGCAGACGCTGACTTCATTTCAACCATTCTGTTAGAGCTCGTCACAGTTTCTTCCATTTTGCAGCATTTGCCCTTCAAGGCAGATGTTTTTTAGCATCGGGTTCTTCTTCTCTAAGTCTTTCAAATAACCGAAGAATATGCATTGGTGAAGCACAGAAGGCATCGGGGCTACTGGTATGATCTGAAGGCAAAATCAAGAGTTAAACAATCATAATATAACGGTGCATTGCGCTATAATGTATGATAAATAGCTCTGTTGAAGCACCAAACCGGTTGAATATCAATGATTTTTTTGCTTTAAATTCGTTCAACTCTCGGCCCCATTCATTAAATCGATTTCATAAATACCTTGGTAAATTATTTAGCTGTGACAAAATTATTGTCTGCATTGATTTTGTTGGGTTGCCGGGAATATAAAAGCTGTCTTCAACTTAAAATCTATGGAGGACATTCAAGTCGAACAGAAACTTTTGCCCTTTTGACTATAGCACACACTGTTCCACGTATACTCGCCACAACTCTTTCCTCCCTTCACGATAAGTAGTGGCTAGGCCAGTCTGACCGAAGCACGAGGTGTGGAAAGTGAAACGCGATGTTGCTTACTCTTGCATATATTAGGTGATCAGACAGGACCGCACTGTTTTTTTTGCAATACCAACCACATAAATATAGAACGCATCTGGAAATACTCAAATCATTGATGTGATTGCCACTGTAGTTTATAGTTTCTTCCCAGGGAGAAGCAATTTCGCGAATTCAACTTTTATCGAACAAATTGCAGCTGGCGACAAAGAATCTTCCCCAGTTCTTCACGGAGTGAATGGAGTGTGACTGAAGAGTATGGGATAGAAAGTGAACCGACATTTTGAGGATAGTCAACCAATAGCAAGTTGGTGAGCCAGTCAGACAATGAAAGATCCTTTTTTGACAACGCATCTGATAGCATAAAGTTGAGAAAGCAGGAGCGAATTAAGAGTAATGGGCTTTCATTATCAGCTTTGCCGTTTCTACCACTTTTTGAAATGAGCTTAAGTCGACTTCAAAGATATTGAGAGTACTTGCAAAATCTTTAGAGATTGTGCTAGCGTTTGTCAGGTCAACGAATCTCCAATAGATGCAGGCGCAGACTATTTGCTTTATCAATCATGCAAATCACGACCAAATGTTGTACTTATCAAGTCAATCTGGAAGTCATTGAACCACCAGCGGCGCACACTTCCCTATTATCAATGAAAATGGGGGAGTCTTTTGGACCGCCCCTCATCGCCGAGTGGGTTGACAATAAGGCCCTACTATCAAACTCCCTTGGAATACCTTCAGATCCTTTTTACATTTATATAGTTGTTATTGCAAAAAACAGTATGGTCCTGTCTGATCACATGATATGTACAAGAGCAAGCAAAATTGCGTCTCATTTCCCACACTGCGTGTTTCGGTCAGACTGGCCCAGACGCAGGAAGACTGCTTTGCGTGTGTGCATAGATTCAATTATAACTGCGTCTTGCTTACTTGCTTACTTTTTACTTTTACTTTTTACTTACTTTTCGCAAATATCCACGACTAGTCGCTCAGCCAGAAGAATCTGCTCTTCTTACCCAGCGCTTCCGCTCCACTCTCCTCGCCCCTGGTGATGCTTTTCACTGTATCAATTGTGGCCTTTTATGGCATCAGCAATAAATAGCTGAAAGGCAAAATTGGAACAGAAGCATAGGTAGGATTATTCACTTCCAGGAACCAAAAGTTTTATAAGAGCAGTGTCTAATAGCCTGTATCCTCCAGAAAATGAATGCATATTGTGCAATTCGGTAGTGCTAGTTTTAACAAAAAAGGTATTTTTCACTGGGAAAATTATTATATTCATTCTATATTCCGTTTTCTGTTAATTAGGCATATGCCAATCTCACCATTCAAGAGGATAAAAGAAATATGATTCGCAGCTATCTATCACTAGAACCTTAAAAGGTTTCTGGAAAATATTGTACAATTACATTACACTGTAGAACATGTATCAACTGTATCTTGACCTAATTTCTACCATTGTATTGTTCTCTTTTTACAGATATGGATGGTCCACTTGCCTAGAACACATACCAAGTCGCTCAGAGTCGATAATTTAACTCATAAGCAGCTGCAATGCCTTAATATCTTTCCTGTTCAAATGTACTGAAGGATCTGCGATTGAACTGCCGCCGAGCGGCATATCTCGGGCCGCACTTGTAGCTCCTCGGCTCTTCTGCGCACCATTAATGCAAATTCTGCCCTGGTGTTGCTCTTTCTTTCTCCTCAGTAAAGTCTTTAAGGTGCTAATAGACTATTGAATTTGATCGTGTTTTTTGGTTTTAAAAGAAGCCTTTGGAAAAAGATGTTTGGATGTTTACTGCTGCCGACTGGTCTGCACCGCTACTAATGTCTTTTAAGTAAACATAGGCGTTTGAGGCTTCGAAAAGAGTCCAATATGCTCTTGATTGAACGTTTATTTCTACCTGTTGGGAGGTATATCACCACTGTCAGTCCTATGACAAAACAGACGAAACACCATAAGGCGCTAGATGCACCAAACAGAAGCGAAGCTTGCGTAGGGCGCACGTTTTGAGCAAGAGGCTGAAGAAAGTAGAGATGATATAGACTAGAGGAGGCTTTCGATCATGCAGCATTCACAAGTGATGTCCTATGTGGTGAAGTTTTCTGGAAAGGTCTAACAGCCGATGTAGAGAAGTAGGAAAAACATCAAGGCAATTTTAGAATAGATCTCTAGCGCGGCAAAGAAAATCGACTGCACTAGCTTTATTATCATGAGCTTCTGCTGGATACTTGGACATCTGCCTTTTCTCTACCTTGCTCTTCTTAGTACTCTAGCTCAACAAAACTGGAGCTCCTCATGTTTAATTGTCGAATATGCAGAAATGTGCTCATTTTCAATCTCATCATATATTTGATTGGTTAGCTTTCCCATGAAAGGCGGACAATCATGTGAGTTGTGGGAGGAGCGGTCGACACAAAGCGACTGCACCTGAGCGATAAGCAGAACAATAGAATTAGTCAAAATCTCGAGGTGAAAACTTCCTCCACATTCGTAAGTCGTAAGTTCTTTAATGTGCCATTTCCTGCGCGTCGTTTCTTTTTACATGTTTTGAGATCAGCCGATTGTCACATTAAACCTTCCCACCGGTATAATCCATTTGTGAAGAGTAAGATGAAACCGAGCATCATCATTTGCGACATTTATTTGATTGATTTGACTATTCCACTCGTTAAAATTACTTCCTCCGCTATCGTCTCGACGTATGGATTCACCGGTATTCATTTTTTAAAGAAATGACCTGTGTCCGAATCAGCACCGAGATTGAGAAATGTGCATTTATAGAGCCATTCTCTCGCAGTAATCACTGGGAGTAAAACGACCACTGCAAAAAGATCGCTAGTGCTTCGCCCAAGTTTTGCTTTAATTCCTTTCGAGCACTAATCCTATTCACTTGTTAATTGCCCTGCTCACTTTACTTAATACATTTCAGTAGGCTGTTATCAGTCCAACAATCCAACGTCACATCCCCCCAGATGGGACATCATGCAGCTTAAGAAATACACCTACCTCCATCCCAACAGGGCGCACGTTATCTCTATGCCAACTCGTCGTGCTTACAGCTCCAAAACACAAGGGCGGGGAAACTGAATTCGTCTTAGATTCAATTGAACTAAGCGACATTGATATCGAAAAGGGCGCATGACCATCCACGAAAACCGGACGCAATAAAAAGCATCAAGTTAAAGGTAGGTCAAGAATGTACATTACTTATTATAACAGTAGTAGGCATTATATTCAAGCTGGCGTTATATCATAAAGAGTTAAGGTACACGTAGGGTAAAACATCTGAAACTAGAAGTGACCTCTGTACAGGGTTTTAGTCGCGTCCTCGTTCTCATGCATCCACTGCCATGGTTCGTTGGTCAAGAGGCAGCCAAGCATCTTCCTCCGGCGAATAGTAGTAATTTGCATCCTCAACAAACAGGAAGTAGGAGCAAGAATCACCCTCCATAATCATGGGTGTCCAAGGCTTCGGCTGACCGTTATCCACAAACCGCGTCACCGCTGGTCCCTCAGGCACTGCCAACAGTCCCTCACCCAAGCCTGATTTTAGCTTCGGCTGTCTGCCTCGAGGTTTCATGACCTTCGGTTTACATATTGGCATTGGTGGCCGCACAACCTTAGGTGGGGGTGGAGGAATGGGTTGAAACGACTGCATTGGCGACTCGCTGACTGGAAGCTTGGGCGCAATGGGCACAAAATTCGTTGGCGTAACCATGGCCGCTGTTGGGATAATCGTTTGCCCACCAGATAGCGAAGCCATGGGCTGGATTACATAGCCCAAAATTGGCTGTCCTTCGGCCACTCCATTATCGCCTTTCTGACCGGCAGCCGTAATAATAGAGGCACTATTAATTAACTGTAACTGACCACTTCCAGCATCTGCTATTACAACATCCTTTGGGAGGGTCGTAACCGCTGTGGAGGGAAGGGTGACAACGCCTGAACTGTTGACAAAGGCACCGGATTGGGAACCAAGAGCCTGCTTTAGCACAACTGGCTGCGGTGAAGTCTGAATAACCGAAACGGTACTCCCAGTAACAACCGGAGTGACTATTTGAGCAGCTTTTGGAGGACGACCAGGCAATTTCACTGTTGACCCGGCAACAGTGCCAGGGGAATTATCCATGGCCTTCTGTTTCCGAAAAAGATTTTCGACTGCCTTTGCAATCGCAATGGAATCGGTTTGCGAAGGAGTCACGGAATTGCTGCCACCATAAATACCACTTGAACTTCCAGAAGCTAGCGACGATATGCCTCCATGCTTCCAAATTTCAACGAGGGTTTCCAGCTCACCGAGATGTTTGTGGAAATCGGGACCAGAACCAGCAGCGGCTAATTCAGCCAATCGACGAAGACAAGGAGCCAACTTCAAACCACGAGCTTTTTTAGTTCTAGCGGCTAGACGATCTCTTGCAGCAGCCTTGCGTTCCTGCACTGGTCTTGATTGCGTCTTGCCTGGTGAACCTATTCATGGATGACTATTACAAGATCTCTCACCTCTGCTCGAATCAAGGGATACATTATGTTTTGGAAGTTGGTCAACAATGTCGTCCAGTACGACCTGTACATCTATAGGAGAAAACTTATGAGTAATAACAATGAATATACCATCACTAATAACGAGCTCATCTTTACCAGATTCCTGGACTTGAAGTCTACGGACGCTCTGGTCGATCTTTACAGTTTCAGGCAGAGGTGAGTGGTTGTGTATCATATGATATTTTGTGATCCATAATTTTCCGTTCATAGCGGAGAGACTTATTCTCGAACCACAAGAACCCCGAGAGTTTCTTGGAAGTTGTAAAACAACAAGTCCCTACCTTTGATTTCTTCGGGGAGTGACCATGCTTTGACATACGCCGTAGTGGTAACAGGAGTATTGAAGTGCACTGTACACCAACCTTCCTCTATCAGGATGGTCTTGGGGAAGAAACTTCGAACTTTGTATTATATATATGGATCCAGTCAACTAATATATAAATAAGACGAAATTGCGCTTACCTTTTCGAATTCTTTTAATTGGCTGTGAAATTCTTCAAAGGACGAAAACTTCTGAGAGAAGAAAGCAGTAAGAAATTCGGTTGTAGTGTCCATAGTGGAATTCCAGGTATATAATTATACGATTGATTTGATTTCAATTATTAAACAAAATGTCTAAGCCTCATTGAGATGGTCAAGGGACGTAGAGAAACAGTGACAAAAAAGCCTCCGGGTCAGAAATCGCTTCAATTTTCAATATGGCTCCCAAAAATCGACGCTCCTGACAAGCCAATTGGTAAAATAATATCTGTTCAAATCAAGCCCTAATATGCAAGGCGTGATATTTCTTTCCAAAATTTGCATATAACTAAGAGATTTTATAAAATCCTCGATCAGTAAAAACAATTGTGTTTAGAGCTTTGAGGTTGTTATGGGTTAATTTTGTTTTAACGATTTTGATATTTAATGTTATTATCTTCGATAAATTTTCCTTATACAAGAAAACAAACCTGGCTTTTCCCTAACAGTGCGAAAACTAATGAATGCTTTTTAAATAGCTGTAATGTGTAAATGTATTTAGTCAACACTTTCTGAATTACTTATGGGTGGGAAAAATTTTAGGACTTTAATCCGGTATTTATTAATGCGTGGATTGGGTCGCTGGCTTTTGATCGACTTAGCTAAGTTATCCCTACTCCTTCTCAAGCTTCATGCATATGTATTTTTACGCCACCAAATTGCATATTGTTTTTTACCTTCGGGCTCTATTTTGAAGCCCATTTCGCCTTTAAATTCTCCTTGGTGAGATTCCATTTTTGACACATTTTTGGCCCGACTGTAGCGTCCCGAGGCTCCCCTTAAGGTAAAAGAAGGCGCAGTGCTAGGGCAGAATATATGTATTCCGCGAACAGAGGACTTGGGGGCCTGTTGTCACGGCCCGGAGGCCGACCAACCGACTAGAACAAGATGGCCACCCAAGTGACCTAAACCGCTAGTTCAAACAAACAAAGTATTACACAGCCTCTCTCTTCTTTCGAGCGTCGTCCCCAACGCTCCCCTTCGTCCGCCTCCCGTGTCAGCCATCACAACGTAATCAGTGCTGCGAGAAGCACCCACGAGCTAACCGTCCCAGTCGTCGAGGTTCGAACGCATGTGTTCCTGTAGTGCCATCCATTCCGCGTAGCACTCAGTGCAGCAAATGCGCGCCTCTTGGCCCTCCTCTGGGCTTGGAGTCCACGGCTAGTGTCGCTTCAGTTGTTAATAGCTTGCCTGTCGAACACGAGAGCGAGGGAGATGTCGAAGATGAACGTCGATCTCGACCCTTCTGTTACGAGATGCCAAAGGTTCTCCCCTCCGTAGCACATGCACTTCTTTCACAACGCCGACGTTTGCCAGAAACGGCATGGAGCAGGATAAATTCCATCAAAGTCGGGTCCGCTTTCCGCTGCCACCAATGTAGCGTCCCGAGGCTCCCCTTAAGGTAAAAGAAGGCGCAGTACTAGGACAGAATACATATATTCCAGGAACAGAGGACTCGGGGGCTGTTGGCACTTCCCGGAGGCCTACCAACCGGCTAGAACAAGATGGCCACCCAAGTGACCTAAACCGGTAGTTCGAACAAACAAAGTATTACACCGACCCTTTTAGTTTTTTGGCAGTTGATCATCAGCTCTGTTCTGTGGTCAGATTGTATCTCAAAGCGCCGTCCTACTAGCACAATATCGTACAAGTCCTAAACTGCCCTACCTGCTAAAGCTATTTAATGTTTCGGCTTATTTCCAGAAGTTTAAATTAATCGAGAGGCATAAAACATATGGCTTCAAGAATCACTAGCTTTGCTATGTAATGCAGCAAAATTTCTTAGGCCTGATGTCCAGGCTGAGGAACTTGCGTTTAATCCTTATTTGAAGATCTCAATATTGTACAGAAAATGTTCGCTACTCTTGTATTTCTCATGTGATAATTTGGCACATCCTCACTTTTAAGCAAGTTTCAAAAATCGTGTGAGCATTGATGGCCCAAAATAACTGCAGTTTCAATTTTATAAAGACCTTTGCGAAACCTTTCTTACTTACAGGTGTGTGCCGGTTGACCAAAAATTGAGCCATTATTCTATGCTCAGAATTCCTTCCTCTGAATTCATAGTAAACTATACCTCTCTGGAAGATTCAATGTAACCTCACCGGAGAGTCGGAAGGTTATCGGTAAGACCTTCCACCCACGTCACCAAGCCGAAAGTATAAACCACGCTGGCAAAAGGCTCCACACGACTAAATGTTAACCATAGCAAATATTGAATCGCTACGACAGCATTGAATTCTAAATACAGCCCAAAACGAGTAGGATCACAGAAAAATAGCTGGTGGAAAGTATTCACTTGATTTAAGTGTTGAGATAGTGAGACAGTTCTATGTGATCCTTTTTGCTTGTTGTCAAGTGGACACCAGAGCGACTTGCCTTTTTCGAAAAGTCGTGTCAAGTGGTAATCTTGAAATAGTAGCTGAATTATTTAGGCCTATGGGCATTATTTCTTACGCAGTATGCGTGGTAAAAACCTTTGGCATGTCTCACCAATCCATAGGTCACATATTTTAATTCCTGTGTTCGCTCCGAACGGTGCTAGCCGCCACACACACCCGCGCTGGTTAAGCCTCCTCGGTCCGACCTACCCCTCTGCCGCGTGTGACACACAGTCGACACTGAGCTAAACTTGACAGTAAAAACACCGACGTCACAGGACCATAAAGTGAGTCGTGGTCACTGAAACCCCAGGAACTCCGGCACCCAACACGTCAACAAAGCTCAAAATACCGGGTCAGGAGACAAGACGATGCACCCGTAAATCCCTCCCCCTCCCCCTCCCCCTCCCCCCCTATTGGCCGATGAAACTAGCGTCCAGAAGACCCGAGACGCACAGAAAAGGCGCAAGCTCTCGAGATCATGCATGCACGGAATGAACTATCTAGGGGTACACGCCCTCCAAGCCAAACAACCAAATCACCAGCTACCCAACCCCACGAATTGGAGGCACTAGGACCTCTGGGATGCGTTATCCAACCGAAGCGTGGGGGAAAAAGCCGTCAATTATTATACATGCGCGTTTATGATCATGTGTAAAATTCAACAATGGGAGCGGGGTATGGGGATCCTTATTTTTGATCGTGTAGGATGGCATGGCACCGATCGCGTGGTCCTGTGATCACGCAAGTTGTGCAAGGTAGTTAAGTGAACCTTAGCGCAATGCGAACACAAGAGCGGTGCGCGTGTGCCTACGGAAGATTGTCGTTGTGGTGGTGACGGTAGTGCAGTTTTCGTTGCTTTTCGTGAGAAAAAAAGACGATAAAAAAGCGACTTAAATGTAGTGGCAGACAACTATAGAGGGAGGGGGTAGTGGAGGAACGGAGAAGGACAGCGCGGTGGTGGCAAAGGAGAGAACAGTCAGCTGAGGGGCAGCAACCACACCCAGCCCCTTGCACACACGCGCAGAAAAACGATGTCTGGTGGAGGGAAGTTGGGTAACTCGACGGACGGACACACAACGCTCGACCTGTACGAGGCCTAGTTACTAGCCTCCGTGGTCTCCGTGACCTTTGTCGAAACGTCTTCAGTCGCCGCATCCCCTTCCGCATCCATTTGCTGCTCCGCGGCCGCAACCTCCTTTAGTTTCTCTGATGCCTCGTTCTTAGTCTCCAATGCCATATCCTCCATCTTTTTTTCTAGACCTTCTAAAACGAAAAGCATTTGCGCTTTTTATGTACTAACTTAACCGCAAACCACCGCTAGACTACCCCTAGGTTATATAAGCGCCTTTGGATCATTGCATAGTTCGAAAGAAAAGCAGTTATCTCACTACAAAATTTATTAAAGCCAAGCGAGTACCTCGCGGAGACTGTCCCTTCGGTAATTTCATTGAAATTCTCTAGAATACATTTCTCCTCCTTATTTGAGCATCAATACCGTTGGGCAAATCGAAAGATGACTTGTGTTAACCAATTAGAAGCAGTTGAATACGCCACGAAGAAAAAAAGTAGTAGCGATTAAGCGGGTAGTGGCGAGCGATAGCAATTACTCGATTTGGTATAAAGTTTTTTAGCAAATACCTAAGTGTTCATCAGCCGGCTTCCCTACAGTGCTTGAGTTTTCGTTCTGACCCAGCAGAAATAGTATCAACAGCAGCAGACTCCGCTACAAAGCATTCATTCCTGACACTAAAAATGAACCGAACTAAACCACAGCAATTCTGTGCGACTTCGTAAAATCGCCAATATGAAAGAAGCCATGTACCAGCATGCTCTACAGGGGCGGAATTCTCCACATGCCCCTCGCCATCCCTTGTGGGTGCGGCACCACCACCACGGCGCATTCTGCCGCTTCCACCACCTCTTCGGAAACGTCCACCACCTCCACGACGTGGTCCCCCCTGCTGTTGACGTGAGACGCCAACCTCCTCACCGTTAACAGCAGTTCCATCCTCACCATTCATCTGTTGTCTGGTGCTAGTGGACCTTTGAGGACCTCGGCCTCTGCCACCGCCGCGGAAACGACGAGGGCGCTGACGCGGTGCTCTAGATCCCTCCAAACCACCACCCAGCTCCTCAGTTCGCTCACTTCCCATATTCTCACCGTCACCCATAGCATTTTGGCTCTGGAAAATGCACAGGAAAGCCATACGTTATGCGTGGGCAGCATATATAAAGTGTGGGTAGTGGATAAACCATATGTACATGAAACGAGAATATATTTCTTGAAACTACTTTGGTTCCTTCACTGTGCTCGAATGCACTTATGCATCTATACTGGTAGCAATCCTGGTTTAGCGATAAACAATGACTAAAACCTTGCTAACTGCAGTATTTGTTGTGCAAAAGGCACGCAAAAGGCCCCAAGCACGTCTAGCGCACCGCGATGCAAATAACTGACAGTAATGTGCACTTGTATTGGACGTAATCACGGAAGTGGCCAATCAGAGGAAAGAAAAGTTGGCAAGATCTTGTGTAGCGTAAATTTTCACCCCCCAACCGGAATGGCCGCTTGGGTTCTGGAATTTCCTGAGGACGCGTGTGTGAGGATCCATTATCTAATTCGATAATGTTAACTAATTTGTTCATGTTAAAATCAGGCAAGGAAGACGGAACATGGAATAAGACTGTGGTTGTCCTAGTCCGCGTAGACTAAATTCCTGTTCAAATTGGGTCAATGATGTTTACAATTTTACCAGAAAATACCATTCACTTATTGCCAGGCGTTCGCGAAGTCGTGTCGAGAGGCGCTCGGACGGGATTTGGAGCTTAAAGACGTCCCATGATTCCATTTAATGAGTCTTAACAATTACCGTGCTGCACAAACAGTTCAAATAGATTTTACAGAGCAACACTAGTGTTAAACGGAGAAAATAATGCTCCCAAAACTCGTAAGGAAAAACACCTTCTTAACAGTAATGTATCGTGCAAATACGACTTATCACCTGGAGTAAAAAATCGCCACGGTACGATCACAGAGACTTGGAATGTTAGTCATACCACACATGATGGCGGTGATCTGCAGAAAAATAGTGACCTCAACATGACTGTAGTCTTACGGACGTAAACTCAATCCCGTGCATGCACAGACAATGTAAAGAGGAGGGAATATATATCGCAAGAACAGATGCCCATCGTTAGTTAGGAAATACAAATACAAAAATAAACTAGCTTTAGCAGTTAGCTAAACACGATAATTTGCACTTGCATACCAAGGGTATATGTGTGTACAAAGTGTTAAATACGATTGGAGAATTTAATAGCTCCTCTCCTTTTCACTTTGAAGCACACAGCCATGTAGATTTTCAAGGAATCACCCTCAACAGCAACAACAACGGAAAGGGATGTAGGATCGTGTGGATCACAAGCATTATAAAAGAGCCTGGACAGTTCTTTATAATCAAACAAAAGATCCAGGCACTGCATCAACAGTTATAACGCCTGAGCAGAGGTCAGACGAAACCGGATGATAGAAATGTGATACATGGCAGAAAGGAAAAACTTACTGGTCGGAAAGGTCTTCGTCCGCGTCTCATTCTGCGAGGGCCTCCCCGCTGACGTGTTCCTTCAACATCCCCACTGGCTTGAGTGGTACCGTTTAACTTGGGCTGGCCTTCACCACCCTCAATAGGAGGTTTCGGGCGACGGAAGAAGCGGGCGCCCTAAAAAGTTAGCAAAAGAATGTAGAAATTGTTGTAACTCACACTACACATATTCGATTAAGAGGTCACAAGCATCGATTGCCATTAGTGCGGTCTATCTTACCTTCAATCGATGCATGGAAGTTAAATACGTTAGAATGAACCAAGAAAGCAATCCGCATCTCCAAGTAACAAAGTATCCGTCTAAAATACGCCCACCTAGACTCATAGGACTCCTATAAGTTTCAACATTGAATAAAACACCCAATGCATACAGCAGCCAGAAACGATGGGAATATCTGCAATATTGTGACCTTAAACGAGGAGTATAGAAATGTCAATCAGGGCAGACCTGAAAAGTTCACATAACATCCATTTGCCTGCAACTGGAAGTAATCCAAAGCATGTCGACAGAGTGACGGAATCACGTGAAGCATTGATCGTTACCTCGAAATACCAACAACTTAATGCTACTGATAGAAACCGCACCGTCCTTTACAAATAAATTGGACTGAATATCAAATCCGCAGCCTACCGCACTGCCCTCATTTCCATTTAAGTGAAGCACTACGGTAATATATTTATAGCAGTAAAACACGAACTTACGTACCGATGACAAAGCAGAGCAGCGCACATCTCGAAGCACATGCCGAGGGTATTGGCTGCTAATTCGTTCTCATGCACACACGTGTGTCAACAACACCTAAACAACCGCACTTGGACCCTATTTACCTTTTATTTCGAATTATATTCACCATTAGCGAAAACAGAAATGACCCTCAGGAGGTGAGTCATGAAAACCACGGATCATACTTTCGTAACAGATATCAAACCTGAAAATGCATAGCTAGAAACAATCTTACTTATAGCGCACTCAAAGACTTCTAACTGGTGTGAAGTAAAATTTCGCCTTTGCAAAATAGTAAATTCGATCGCGTTCACCGCTGGGACATGCAATTAGGCTTCACAGTGGCAGCCGAGTGATGTCGCTCGGGTTCAAATTCCAGGATGTGACGTAACTTGAAAATGAGTAAGAACCGAAAGTCACACTTGCATACCTTCTGACAGAGGAACAAAATTTAGTGGTCTTAATACGTCCCAGTCATACAGATTCAAAACTGGTCTACTCATAAGTCTGTCCCTCTGCAAAGCAGATATCAGATTAGCAACAGAAAATGTTTCATCGGACCCCTCCACTTTAAATAAAACAAAAGACAAAATCTAACTCGAGACAAAATCAGATTAAATAATGCCTGACAAAACGCGAGTTAGGAAAGTCCTTACTAACCCTAAATTCAAATTACACAATGTTTGCGACGTATCGAGAACTCACTTGAACCTGTCGACCGTTAGGACCGGTAACCGAGGCTGCGTTTACACCACTAGCTGTTTCGACGACAGAAAATTCAACAGATTCCCCATTTTTCAGAGTAGGGAAGCGAGATCGAGAAGCAGTAATAGCAGTTCGGTGAACAAACACATCTTCTTTGTTGTCATCACGTTGGATAAAGCCATAGTGACGCCTTACACTGAACCATTTCACGGTGCCCGTAACATTTTCCACTGTTTACACAACGAATAACAGTTAGCAACTCCAGTCAGGTAATCACCATAGCAATACTAGCAAATATATCAAAGCCATACACCCGAGAGTATGCAACAAACAATGCATGGTCAGTAAAATTAATCAGGTACTCAACCCAGGTAGCCATTCTCAAGCCATCTGATAAATTTTGCAGAAATCACCGCCGCAACCAAAAACCAGCCTTACAAGAAACGCTACATCACAAACCGATGCTAATGAAAAATTAGCATGATAGCTTAATCTGTGGCATACACGACAAGGATAGAAAGCCCCGGACTACGCAGTATCATCATGGACAAAACGCCAAGCAATACCTACTTGTGAGTCAAAATTACACGTACCAATAACCTTCAAAATGTCGAACTTCTTTCGTTCCGGAACACTTGGCTGCACCTCAGCCGATTGAGCAACTTCGGCAGTCATTTAGGCAACGCACCTAGATCACGCAATATCCCAATCTTGTGGCAACTGCCGAATTAAGGCTAACGATTTGAAGGGCTAAATTTGATTGGTCCCTTCGCTTTTGTTTTACGGTACTGATAAATTTTATGACAACGGCAGAAAAGGGGTGGCATTGCGTAAAGATAAACGCGATTTCGTCCTGAAAGTTGAGCAAAAAGTGGTGCAACTTGCTAAGTGTCACAGCAAAGTAACAGTGTGTGGACCACCCGCAGTTGTGGTTTTAAAATTGGGTGTTCTACGCTTGCGCTTGTTTAAATTAGTTGAAGTATTATGTAAAACCTTAAATGGTGAATAGGTTTAAAAATTTACCTTAAAGATGTATCGTCTGGGTTTTCGTAGCTGCCCATTCAACTCCTTGTTTCGGCATCACAGGCGAAATTGATAAAAATAACCATTCAATTCACCCAAACGATCAATGCCGATTGAGCAGTGGTTACCTTATCCTCGGATTTCGGCGGCATTTAGATGCAATGGTGGCGCGCAAAAAATGTCGTCCTTCGATGATATACTACTTCATATTTACTAGTTTATTAAAGGCCGAGATATTCCTCCCGCCGCTGGACGTCTGATCCGCCCGTTTAGGGGGTGGGTCATGGTGTTGGCTTGCTCGTCGGTCATTCGAGTTGGCTCCCGGAAAAGCCAATTGGCTCTTCTGCAAACAAACTTCGTAATTAATCTGTTGCAACAACGTCATCCACAGTGCAGATTTGAGGTTGTGAAAATCTCAACCACCGGTGACAAGATTCTCGACAAAGAATTGTCGAAGATCGGTGATAAAAGCCTTTTTACGAAGGAACTTGAATTTGCATTGCTGAATGGTACAGTCGACTTCGTCGTACATTCCCTCAAAGATGTCCCTACCACTGTACCGGATGGTCTTATACTTGGTTGCATTTGCCCCAGAGCTCCTCCTTTTGACGTCGTTCTAATGTCTCCTTCGAATCGTGGCAAAAAATTGTCCGAGCTTCCGCCAAACTCCATCATCGGAACCAGTGCACTTCGTCGCATTGCTGTACTGAAGCGAAGGTTTCCCCATCTTAATTTTATTTCTGTGCGCGGAAACTTGTCGACACGGCTTCAAAAGCTTGATGGTCCATGCCCCAAAGAAGGTTGCAGCTCAATCACCAATCCCATGTACGATGCGCTCATATTGGCCGAAGCTGGGATTTTACGAGTTGGGTGGGAGTTGCGAATCGATGAGGTACGGCAGCTAGTAGGTCCTATGTTCAGTAATTCTTACCTTGGCCTTGTAATAAGCTGTCACCTCAATGTATTTTAAGCAAGCTTTTGTGTTTGGTTTTTTTATATTGCCATCTACCCACGTTTGTGTATTTGATTGGGTGCTGTAAAGTACGCTACCATTGGTTCTTAGTGGTTTCATTGATTTCATACTCTTCGTTTCTTAAAAAGCTTGGTATTAGATTTCCTGTTTTTCTTGCCTTTTCTAAAGGCGTAATAGACATTATTTGTAGGTTTGCGATAATTAGCGATTGTGCCCAGTCCTATCGTAAACATTTTGGTTGAGTTTAAAATACTGGACTAGGTATGGCAGCAGTTGCTCTTAACATCCATTCAGTTTATCAAGGGGTCGTGACAACTGGCGTCTTAAAAAATGGCTGGGTTGAATTTATTGATTTTTCCTGGCACCATCGTGACAAATGTGTTGAAGCTTTTTTGTGGGCTCTTAACCTGATGGTTTTTGAGTGTCGTCGTTCCATACTGGCAGCAATGTCGAAATTTTCATAGCGTTAACTTTGTGCTTTCCCTCCTGTTGTTTATTACCGAATTTGAAGACACTTTCTGTCGATACTTTGTGACTAAAATGCATCTCTGTTAGGCATTTTATTTGACGCGAAATGTTGTAGCGTCTCGACCGGGACCGTTATGCCGTGGGTCAGGGTGCACTGGCCTGCGAATGTCGGTTCGGAGATTCTCGTATCCAGTCGCTTCTCTCCAGCGTTCATTGTGAAACCGCAGCTCTAGCTTGCATTGCTGAAAGAGCCTTCATGAGTCGTCTGGAGGGCGGCTGCACTACACCTATTGCTGTGCGCACTGAACTCAGCCCTGGTGGGGTGGCGGGCGTCAAGGGCGACGGGATCGGGACAGTTCGTTTTCTCTGTCTTGATGCGGCTGTGCTTTCTCCGGATGGTACAAAGTGTGTTGAGGGCAAGTTGGGCACTTCTCTGCCATTCTCTATGCCCTCAGATTGTGCGAAACTGCGGGAAGTATGCGTGAGGCCACTCGTAGCCGATTGTCCGACTCTGGATGACGCCATCACAGAGGTGGGTCCGGTTTTAAGTAATCCTGTTGTTGAAATCGCTGTTTGCAAACTTCGTCTATTTTCATCGAATATCTCTGCTTTCCAGCTGAGGTCTTCAATTTTAATGCTGTTATATATCTTTTAATCGTCACGACAATATTTACACGGCCTTGATTTATGTTGCAAACACTTAAACTGTGTGGTGCGCCAAGTTTTTCGGTATGTCACATGAACTAGTTAAGTTGCTGCATACTTAGTAGCATAGCGCTGGGAACGGCGGCCACTGCGAGGTCCATGCGATCGAATATCGACAAATTTGAATGTGATTTTATTCTACGTTTTCTCCTATTCGAACATCCTCGATATTCCTCATCGTTGGCCTTTTGGTTCAGCTATTAGGAGTCTTAACATGATTTGCAAGCAACATTGAGATAAAAACGGTGATACTACGAGTCCGTCTGCTGAAGAGTGCCCCATGGCGGACACATTTAAGTAAAGTGATTGTTTTTCCGAGTCTTCAAATGATAATAGTAAACCGATCCTTTAAGAGGTATTTTCAATTCATTCTAATCTCGTCACTTTTCTCTTTTTATTATTGTGTTAAACTTGCGATTGCAGCAGTTGCCGCAGTCAGTGAGGTTTTAATGTCCCTTCTGGAGTTAGTCTCTGTAAACCTGATCATCAGCAGCTGACCTCTTCTGCGAATTGTTTTTTTTCTGAAGTTGGTACGCTTACCTCTGCCGCCAATGTGGCGTCCAATGTATCAGCCTGGATGCTGGTTTGTTTTCAAAATGCGCAAGGACTAAGGGACTATTGTCATGGGTAGGGTGTGCAGAATGTTATGATAATGGCGTGGTATCTGGAGACCGAAGAACCCGTCTGGTCAAATGTCATAATAATGCATTACATGGTATAGTTTAGGCAGTTAACTACCTTTTTTCACCCAGAGCGAGGAGTCCTTCGCTAAAGACGAGAAAGCGGTTTTTCTGGGTGTGCAGGTGGCGCCAATCCCTCCTCTTGGACGAATTCGAATGGCCCGAGCCCGTCGCCTTGGTGAGAGCCTCGCTGACCGTCTCTACGTCTCTGGTGCTGCAGAAATCCTTACAGAAATCAGGGCTAGTGCTACTTCCGTGCAATCAAATTTGGAATCCCGTGATATGGACATCTCTCCGTTCCACCGCGACACCACCAACACTACAACAGAAAGGGCGGTGGCGACAACAACAGCTGACTGTTGAGGATCATCTTCATGAATATTTCTACTTTTACATGATCTCCTAACCTCTATCGCGCCATGACCGATTTAGCGTTCGAATGTGTCGTACTTCATGTCATAATTCAATGCACTTGCGATTTCTAAAGGTGTTTCTTCTTGTGATGTTGTCGTTTCTGTAGCTAAGGTAGCGCTAACTACTCAGCAGGAGCTTTCTAACTTTTTAACATTTTTATTTTTCGGGACTATGTAGTACATTTCTGTGTCGTTTTTTGTCCCACCGATATCGGTCTGCAAAGCCTTGGAACTAAACTCAGTCTGCAGTCACGACAACTGACGGCATCCTATGCTTAGTGCAAGCTTACCCAAGATATCTTGTTGTTAGTCGATGTTCCTGTTGTTGACCCATGCCGAATTGAATCTTGGCTGTTTTAACTTAGCCAAACATTTGTCATTAAAAAAGGCAACCGCGTCAGTGGTTTCACATCTGACCATTGTAGTCAGTTCTATATCGCTCTTATTTAAGTGGCAGTTATTACGAAAATGGACAAGAAATCGAAACACAAACGCAAGGCCTTCTATCGTCGCTGTGCCGCCGGGGAGAGAAGGGCCAAACAGCGACTTCTCGAGGCCTCGGGCAGTGGCGTTACTGGTGCTCCTTCCACTAGGCGACTAGAGCCTGGAATGACGGGGATCCTTCTGACTTTCAACAACAAGGAAGAACGTCAGGCTTTGACGGAGGCTTACAGACTTCTCAACGAAGCGCACAAACGCCTAAACGGCACTCATTTGAGTGAAGAAAAAGCAGATTCTGTTAGTGAAGAGAATGACTTGGATATTTCCTTGGCTTTGATCGAGGAAATGAAGTCAGGCTCCACAACTAGTCAATACACTTTTTATGGTGTCAAAACTGGCGTCTCCAACTGTGCCTTCGTGTTGAATAAGTCGGCAGATAGCTCTTCGGCAGACTTAGTTTATGAGGTCTTCCGTCACGTGATAGCGAGCGGTGAGGCCAACTCGAGGCGTGTGCTTCGATTCCAGCCCGTGATGGCTACTTGTCGGCCGGATAAGGATGATCTGCGTATCCTGATACACAAAGCCTGGAAGGTTTTTTGGAAGGGTGCAAACAGTTTTGAGGATGGGAAACCACTGTGTCTTCTCTGCTCCAAGGTGCCACTTCAGCGAGTCAAATTCGTGAAAAAGGATGATAATGGGGATGCCAAGAAGTACTTCACGGTGAATTTTCGAGCTCGAAACTACGGTAAAATGTCCAAGGTGGAAGCCGTGATGGTGGTGATTGCCGCCATGCAGGAGGTCGCCCCAGACTGGTCACCTGTTCGTGCTGGAGCCGATTTAGTCATCAGTGTAGACGTTCTTTGTACTGTGCTGTGTTTGAGCTTCCTTGAAAAATTTTCTGCCTTCGCCAAGTACAACATCAGTGAACTTACCTCTCCAAGTTCTTAATTAGTATTCTTGAATAAAAGTCATTGGCAGTTGCCTTGCCGTGATTTAAATGAGAAGATGGGCAGTCATCCTCTGTGAGCCGATTTGGTCATTGGTTTTGGTTATTTTGTGCCTACAACTTAGACATGTTACTGTGATTAATGGCGTGAAAATAAATCTTTTATGCTTATAGGCTCCTGAATTCATTTCGACGCCTCACGGCCCTTTCAAGGTTTTGAAAAGTCATCCCAAATCCAGCTGGTGGACAAGAATAACGAAACCGTAGGTTGCATCCACTGTTGTGCCTTATTTTCCTGATTCATATGATCTGTTTGTGGGTCCTCATTTCGCGCTTCATCGATACGATCCACATGTAGCCTCCTAAGACTCTTTTGAAGATCCGAGTAGAATATGTATCGTTGACATGCAGAAGGGTTGGGGGGAGGAGGGAAGGAGAGGATATGCAGCCTAGCAGGAGTGCAAAAGCCGCGTCTTGAGTGCCCGCGTAACCCAATCGGAATGAGAGCTAAACAAACAAAGTATTACATGACTGCCATCTTTTGGGCGTCGTCTCTGGTGCTCTACTTGGTCAACCTCTATCGGCGGCCCCCACAAAATAGTCGTTGCTGCTAGAGTAACACCTAAAAGACAACCGCACTAGTCATTAAATTTGCGCATAACATAGAAAATACTTGACCACGTCACTGATTCCTCGTGGCAATTCCTGTTTGTAAACTAAAGGAACGTACGACCCATCGCTAGCCGTAGAAGCAATAGCATAAAAGCAGTCTTAGTAAATGTTTGGATTTAAATAGTTTCATGGGGATCGCTGGCTTTGAGTCCCTTCCTCTTTGTTACTTTTTTCTCACTTCAGTATTGCCCAACCATAGGGAGGTGATGGAGGAGTCGCGTGTTTACCTAACCATTATCTTCATGCAGGTACGGTGGACAGCTCTTCAATGACATTTTCTAGATGGTTAAAGGTTAATGTTGCTTCAGTTGTTAATGGCATTCCTGCAGTACATGAGGCTGGGGTTATTGCGGAAGGTAGACGTCATTTTCAGCTCTTCTACTAGGAGGTCGTCTCCGATATTCCTATGCGCAACATGTGCACTTCTTCTGTCATGCTAGGGTTTCGCTGATAGGAATAGGAATCGAGGTAGTTGTCCTTTCAGACTACCCTGAATTCGAGGGATCACATAGTACTTGGGCGGAATATGTGTTGCCAACATAAGGAAGGGCTGGAGAGGAGGTTATGTCGCCCAGCGAAAGTAAAAGTGCGGAGTCTTAGAAATGGTCTTGAATACAAAACGTAGAGCTAAACAAATAACTAAAGCATTACATCACACTTCAATTTTCTGCAGAAGTAGAAAATAGACTATTTGAAGAATGCAATTACGAAGTCCGTTTTGTTTGACATGATGTGCAAGGAAGTGAGTCTTACTGATCAAGATGAGGAGGCCATCAAATGTTTGGAATGAACTTATGGCAGTGCATTATAATCATTGCAATTTGGTGAGTGTCACACACCAAGGGTCATTGGAGGGCTCACACTCCTGCCAAGTGAGTTCGAAGTCAATTGAACTAATCACTAAGCCTACTTCCTCTTGAGTCTGCACCAGTGACCTTTCAATGCAATCAACTTTCAGGCTTAATATTTGCTTACCTGTATGAGCAAACTGCAAAGACTCTTGAGCCTCCGCAATTGACATCAGTTGATTGAAAAATGTCAACCCTTTTCGGTATTATTATGTTTATTGACTTGTTGTATCTACTAGAATCCTAGCTTGCCTGTGAAGTTACGAAGCTGTTGAAACTCTGAATGTGCCTATTAAAAGAGGGTAGAATCACTAATGGTTTAATGCCGTGAACTGCTTATTTAACTAAATGAGCTTTCTAGTCACTTCCTTCCGCACCTCAGATCCTCCATACTTCAGTTATCGCTCTTGTTTCGGCATTATTGTGTAAAATTTTGGATACATCAATGTGATTTTAATTTTGAATGCATTTGTAACCGAAGCATTAACGGGGAGAAATCGGTCGTCAGAGTCCACATGTTGCCATTGTTCCAAAGCTCACCATCCGTAATAATTCTATTTTCTCGTCTTCCAGTGTAGGTTAGTTCCTTTTGGTAAATGTCACATGCATGCAACTCGCGGCTTTAGATGCAAAAATCGAGGTGTCGTATGTCCAGTTTATGTGGAAGGCAAGACTCAATAAATTTAACTACTGGGATATACTATCATTCGAGTTACGATGTCTGTCGACTTATCCAAACCCCTCATTTTGCTGATAAAATCACAAATGAGTGGAATTGCCCCATCACTCTAAAGCACGAGCATGTGTCGGGATTCCCGTGTAGAGCATTTCTGATGTGTTCGCCTACTCTCCTCAATTTATTTTGATTCTTCACACGATAAAATGTCGGTTGAGCCCCAGCCGCGATCTAGTCTTATCTGTTTTACAATAGGAGAAAATGCAATAGCAGAAAGTACTTCCTGGTAAGAGTGATTTGGACCATCTAACTTTAAACACGTCTGAAGGGTGAAGGAAGTCGTTTACACCTACGTCACAGGAGAATGTTATGGAAGTTAATCAGTGAGTCACGCATCCATCAGCAACAGATAGAAAATATTCCTTTGTTCCTCACCTCTACCACGTTCTTAGGTTGCTGGCACATTGACTTGCAGTGGGCCAGCTTGTGAATTTCAGTACCCGTTACGTGGACAAACACACCCTTGATTAATTAAACTCCAACGATCTGATCACTATCCATCTTACGTCTCCAAGACACTACTTCACCACAGGAGCACTGCTTGCTTTCGGTGTGTGGTGTACACATCGGTCGCATCCGTGTAAAGAATGTGCTTAATGTGTTATGCTATTCATTGTATGTGGAATATAAGAATCTTATATGAAAATATTAAGAATAGGGTAATTAATCACCTTAATTACTGAGGTATGTTATCAGATTTCAAGATACATGTCCACTTGCCTGAATTTGCGCCTCGTTACTGAAATTGCATATTAGTAGGCTGACTTTTTAAAACTAAAATGTCGAATAAAGGATCCGCAATTCCATCTAAGGTCTGCATACCAGATGCATCTCGATACATCTCAAAGGAGTTCCGGAAAAATTGTCCTAGGGCTGATCAGTCAGCGAAACGAAAGTGACATCCATGCAAGGTAGCCCAAAACTTCCTATTGTATTGCAGGATGGGTAGCAGGAAGGATCATACTCATTTGCTGTATTCTCCTTATGCTATTCCTCTAAACGTTTATCACCATCGCGTACTAAGTGGCCATCTGAAAAATCAACGGGGGACGAAACTGGAGGTGACAAATGTAGGAGGTTTGATGCCTCTAGAGACAAAGCGTTTTATACAAGCGTAGTTCGCAAGCTCGTGTCTCGTGCACTATGGTTTGTAATGTTGGTCTGTTCATTATAGTCTACTGAAAAGCATTCTAAACTTACTTTATTGTCATTATAGAAGATGCACAAACTTATTTAATCATGTAATTTCGACTTACAATTAGAACAGTGAGTTCCCTAGCATTATTTACTGACGCATCTTGTCATCGTTAAAACCTCTTAGTCCTTTTTAATTAAATTTTCCTGTCGGTTTCACTTCTCAGAAATAAAACTCTTTTTTAATGCTCTATCTCTACCAAAGCGACAAAAAGCTCTTTTATTCAAATAATGTAATTTTCATAGGTATATGAATGCATTTTTTTCACTAGAACTGGTTGTTTTGCTTTTTAGTGGAGGAGCGAAAGAGGTAAGTACGTTACATAAATGCACACGTGTGGAATATTTATCCTCTTCTTTTTGTCATCCGGAGACATGATTTTTCACCATCCCGAGCCACTGCCACCTCCACCACCGAATAACCGATTCATCATGAGGGCCGTACCGTTGGTGGCGGGAGCCCCTTCTGTTCGATGCAGTAGCTTCATCCACGTCAATGGCGGTGGGGGAATGAAACCTCTGTGCGGCAGTGTCGGTTGTGGAGACGCTGAAGTCGCCGCAGCCAGAAGGTTCTTGAAGAGTGCTGAAGCCGTGTCAAAGGTTGACGTCATTGCCACTGGTGACGATGATAAGCAAGTTTGTATCGGTGGTTGGAAGTTGGCCAGTTTTGGGGAGATTGCAGCAGAGGAGGCAGAAGATGTGGAAGATGGAGAGGCCTGACTTTCCTGCCTCTTGTCTGGTGAAGAGGATGTCGGATTTGACCCACTCAGCAAACGTTCAACACTCAGGATGTTGCCATTGGTCTTTGACGGTGGTGGTGGTAATGTTGGTGGCGATTTCACCTCTGGACTGTTCAACGACAAATCCTGAATCCTGTTCATTGGGGGTGTTGGCAGTGGCGGTGTTGGTGGAACAGCTAACGACGCTGCCAGTACACCAATCAAACTTGACACCGATGTCACGGGCGGTGGCGGTGGTGGGGTCGTTCTTGATAGCAGACTTGGCATTGAAAAACTCGGCGCTGTGGACTGTGCATGAAAATTAAATCGGAGGTCTAGGGAGGGCAGTTGTGTCGGTGGTGGTGGTGGTAATGGTGGTAATGGTGGTGGTGGTGGTGGTGGTGGTGGTGGTGGTGGTGGTGGTGGTGGTGGTGGTGCAGGAAATGACTGGAGCATATGATTTTGCAGTAGAATGTCTTCTTTGGTAGGAAACCCAGGCAGTTGTGGAAGATGCTGTGACTTCTGAGGCAGAGACTGAGAGGGACGCTTACAGGAGGCTGAAATAAAAAGTATTCCGCGTAACAAAACCAATCAGGGGCATTGATTTTGTCTTAGTTTACTCTGAAGATCGTTTTGGAAGGCTAATGGAGAAGACGCTAGAAAGGAAAAAGGCACTCACGAATTAGTCCCGTAGGATTACCAAAGTGATCACCGACGGTCTTGAAGCTACGTTTGGAAGGGTTCCTCCTATTGGATGACTCAAGGAGTCGGTGAGCTCGGTCAATGAGAGGCTGAGCAATTCGGGAACTTCCATAGGACCGCACAAGTCTGTCTTGCACAGAGAAGGATTTTTCGCGCTCTGCTTTCAGTGCTCTGCTCGCCGCAGCTAAAAAATTTTAACACATCCGAGGGTAGTGAAAACACAGGCGAACAGACGCCCATATGACTTGGCTTTTGTCGCATCTAAAACATCATTGACAGGAAGATGTCCTTTTGAGTTAGCAAGTAATGCAGTGGCAGTGTGTTTATGCTGCAAGATGATGCTTGGCGCCTCTGCTTGTGGTTTAAATGTGCCGAAAACCACAAACATTGGTGAGGTAAACACGCACATTGTAGTTACTGCCACTGTTGTCCCTCTTGGAGGAAGGTTTTTGTGTTGAGGTCCAGATGTCACTCATTCCCACATCCTGGCGACATGTGCGCATCATTTCGGCGCCGTTTTGGCAATAACAACCCCAGGGTATAATAAACCGAGAGCCTAATCATTTCAAGTTGTATGGTCACCTTCACGATGTGGTAAACCACGATTCATGATACCATTCTATCTGACATGATTTCGTGACTAATCATGAAGGTGCCGGTCACCAGTTTCAACTTCATTTGCCACTGTGTTAGTAAAGGTGATAATTCTCTCTGGTCAGAGCATAATAGGTCCCCACGCAAGGACAAGGGTAATGTTGCCAACTTAAGCAGATGGGGTGGTCAAAAAACCATCTGCCGTGAGGCCTTATGCGCCAAATTAGACCGGAAGAGGGCAAAATTATAATTGTTGGGGGGAAGGAGAGGTGGAGAGAGGAGAGGCATGAGAGAATGAGTGAGTGAGATAGATGCATGAATCCAAAAGATGATGGGGAGATATGTGTGGAGCATTTCCTAAACGGTCACCATATGCCTACCCACTCAAAGCCGATGCAGCAGTGGTCATGACTCAGGCACTTGTCACCGCAATCATCCATTCATCCACTCATCTATCAGATATTACATTTACATATCTAGTTGTTCCAAGGACCTCCATCCGTCCACCCGTATACACTTACCTATCAACTCATTCATCTGTCTTTCCATTCTTCTTTCCTCCAGCTACCCACCCGCACCTTTACCCGTCATTTCCATTCATTCTGCTAGCCGGCAAAACTTCCACTCATGCATCCACTAAACCATTCTGCTTTTTACTCACTTTCGCTCACATTCGAAAATCTACCTATTAACTTGCTTATCCTGAATGGTTTTTTCTTGCTCCGATAGCAATTATTCGATGTTTGACATACCCCATATCACAGCGCATTTTTGACACTTGCGTAAACTAACATGTTTGAAGGGGAAAAATTACCAATCAACGTGTGATTGAGGCGTCATTGGATCCTTAAATTCGAATTCAGTTATAAGGCAAGCGTGTGACTCCCAGACACAGCTAGACTTAGTCACCTGGCTTGTCTGAATTCGTTTGCGGTGTGCTCCACCCGAAACCACGAAAGTTACCTTACTGTAATCTGATAGTGCAGTTCTTTTTTGCCTCAGTGCTCTGTGACTACGGCTATAACGATGGTGGAGGAAAAGTGGAGGTTTTATAAAAAAATTAAACTATGGTCTGATTATCCCCGTGGTGATTTTGGTCGCTATGGTGAATCAGCGTTGGTCTCTTTTGCCCGAAATTTCGATTTTTCTGCCACCACCACTGCCAGGCAGTACCTGGCATAAGCGCGCCCACGTCACCAATATTTTTATATCAAAACATCCCCTCCACTGGGTGCGCGTGTGTATGCTTTTCGTTAATTACCCCCCTGACACTGTCAGTTGGCGCAGGACCCCTAATAACTTAGAGTTTCCATTCTCCCCCCTCCTTCAATCCTCCTCCAGGCTTTTGATTCTCATGAACACGTGTTCCTGTGTCATCGTGATTCCGCTGCCACCACTGCCACCACTGTTTAATCCAGTCTAGTACGGTACTTAACATCGATTGGTGGATCAGTGGGCGAACACGCACGCCTGAAAAGGCGGGAAGAAGATTAGTTTTACTGGGCCGCTTGATAAAGTGGCGGTTTGATGGAAGGTGGAACAGGCGGAAATGCGTAAAATGTTTTGGAGGGCGTAGACAACTAACTTGATGTCCGCTAACACATGTTTCTGCCTCTTTCTTACTTTCCTTCGTTTAATTTGAACTGACAATTGTTTAATCCATTTGATATAGGCGCACACACGGGAAATTTCAACAAACGAGCCCGTGATTTATTGGTGGTTCAAGGGCACTGCTGGCAGGATTTATTAATGTCTATCATTAGATTGAAGTCATGTCACATGGTGCCAGCGGAATCAATGTTTCCACGTTCTGCGAATTCAAAAGCTCGGAAATGTTTCGTGCCTCACCTGTTCACCGCATATTTTTAGGACGAAGCAGGATTGCACAGCCTCTTTAAAACTTCCGTCAATCGTTAACACACACAATCGCCCCTGTGCATAATTCAGGCGTTGCGCCTTGCGACAGCGGTGGGGTAGGGATGGGAGAGGTGGGGCGAGGAAAATGGTTTTTGTGGCTGTTCAACTACAACAGGTGTCTTTGGGGAGCTAAGGTGAGAGCACATACGAATCGCTCGCATGCACACATAAACTGCAACTGACAAAATGTAATTTAAAATTCAATACATGTAAACCTCTTCTTTTCAGTTTATTCCCCTTTCCTTCACTTGTCTGTCACAGGGAAAAATAACAGCTCTGACGATTCAAATTAATTCTCATTCACTCTCCAATTTAATAGAGCAAGGATTGAGAAATTTCTGTAATAGAGTAATTTGCAATATCGGCGCTTTTAACAAGTGCTAATTTAAGAATTCCCACATCTATTATCACACACAATACCTGCAAAATTGGGTAGGCGGGGACTTCGATGTAAAGTGATCCTTTGAATCGGCACACAGCTTAAGTGAGTTTGTTGTTCATGAAGCTATGACTTTGGTTTGAGGTTGGAAAGAGGCTTGACTCTCAAATGAATATCTTCATCCCTATGTGGATGCGGTAAGTTAAGGCATCCGCCCTGACTAGAGAGTGGTAGAGAAAAATACGGGGACAGCACCAGCACCTGGCACTAACGTCCCCAGGCGGTGGAAAATCAGTGGCTTGGCCTCGTTTATAGGGCTCTGTACGGAGCCCTCAATGAATGGTTATGTTTACATTATCCCTGTGCCCCCATACCGCGGCAACAGTCACGCTTTAGCCGCAAAGGAAATGTCACCGCAACTGCAGTGGCAGCAGCCGTGTCATGCCGTTTAATGGTGTCACGCGTTGTGTACATCTACATCAGCAGCACCATCCATTTTCTTCTCTTCCGACCGCCAGAAAAGGGGTAAACATTTATGGTTTAGAAAACCACGACGTGTGCTCGTTTGTGCCTGTGATTAGTGTTGCATAAATACCACCTGGCATTTGGGGCTAAGAACTTTCTGGAGTCTGCTGTTTGCGGTGTATTAGGGGAAATGCAATACCTCGCTCTGTGTTTTACTGTTCTCCTGTCTGGTTTTATAAACATGTTCTACTAACTAAATGCGTTTAAAGCTGGTGCATAATGGTAGTATCCATCATCCGCCCATTATTCCTCCATTATTGAAAACACTGACCATATGTTGGGCTATATTTCCTTTTAGTTGCGGGGATCAACACCCGTGGAAGGAACGCTGATGCTAGCCTTTTGGTTATTTTTGAAGCGGACCTGATTCTGTATATCCAACGCAATTAAGCAGCACTAGTGATACTGTGCCGTTGGGAAGACAATACTTACCGCAATTGTACTTAAAAGAAAATGCTCTAACAACAGTATTAATTAATGGAACTCATAATCGTCAAGCTGTAGTGTATGTTACCGATCTACGATATTATTAAAGAACAAGAAGCATGAATAGGTTACTGGAAGGGAACATGCCTGAAATGTCAAAATAGACTTCTCAGAATCTCGACAGAACCTCACGGAAGTTGTGTGCAATGTTTATGTTAGATGCCTTTGGGCAATTTATGCAACTGTTACTGCCAATGGTAATGTAATTTTTGCCGCAAAGCTAATGTCACACCGCTGCGGTCGCCTGTGCCAGTCAGGTGTCACGTCCTCTGTAATAAAAGGTTAGCGTTCCTCATCCCCAATTCCCATTCCCAATTGCTAGCAAATGATTAGCTGCATAAACACACATCTCTCGCCTGTGACATTTGGAGAGCTGTGGATAGAAGCACTTATTACAGCGCTTCTGGAATCTACTGTTTCCTGTAGCAAAGCGTATTTGTGTGCACGGAGCAATGGGTATCCGCATGCATGTGTGTGCAGGGAGTGGGTGGGTGTGAGAAACGGTTTCGTGTGACCGCTGCTATCCGATACGCCATCTCTTTAACGGTAACCCGAGCCAATCTCCCCCTCCCCATCCAAAACGCCAAAAAATCAGTCGATCGGGTGCTGGTGCGTCTTTCAGTGGGTTTAACGTAAGCCATCTGTGGGTCACACACGCACATACACACCCAACTCACCATATTTGTTTCGCGGCACCCGTGGTCCGTCCACTGTGACTTTTATTGCGTGAGAGTAGGTCCCCACCTGAGGTGGATTCGTTTCTACAGTAATTGTCACGTTGAAGGACTTGCCTAAGATACGATAAAAGGAAATACACATTTGTTAAGGTTTCAGCTTGATTCGTAACCAAAAAAGGTGCCGCATATGGCGTTCAAATGAAGCTGGTGAGTTTTTACTTTACACCTTGATTTCAAAATTCTTTCATTAACAGCCGGGGCACATCATGAAAAGTCCAGACTACTCATCGTTAACCAAGATAGCCTGCAATAATGAAAAGTGGAATGTATGGAACAGTGTGCGATGGTGAAATTTTACTTATGTGAATCCGCAATGGTAATGATTTTCGATCACCTAGTATTAGTGTAAAAAGTTCTAATCGTAATTGTTCGGCTACCAGAGGAGTTCTGACCGCGGTGGTTCCCAGCTCACCACCCCAATATTCGTCCCTTATTGCTAACATTCAAGCAATTAAATGTCTTTGCTAGGCCATAATTTGTCGCAAAGGGTCACAAAGAGTACATTTTCTTGTAAAAAAGCAAATGCACTGATAAATTATTTCTACCATTTTTCCGGGTATAAGCTAAACACTGAGGGATGTGTAAATACTTTGCAGAAAGCAGTAGTAATACAGTTCAAATGGTTCTTGCAAATCACAAAATTGGGTGTTCACTGTCAGCAAGGAAGGTGTATTTTGAAGCCAAGTCTGACGTGTACGTGCGGGAGTATTCATCTGTGTGTTTGCATGACTCAGGCATTCTTATCCGGACACACCAGAGGCTGGTATATGATGGCGTCGTTGTTCACGTAAATTGGGCAGGTATACTTCACAAACTACCTCCACAGCTTCAACTCTTACCAACAAAATACCCTATTTCGTTGCCTTTCCAGATTGATAAAAGGTGATTGAACAAGTTAGACTTCCCCACTTTTGCTCGCATTCGGGGTCATCATTCTAGTCCCTGTTATTAAAACTGTTTCAATTGTTTATTTGAACGACTAGAGCTTCTCAGCTGACGAACTAAGCATGACGGACAGGGGCCCTAGCTCGTGGTTTACCAACATTTTGATAGCGGGCTAGTTTCTCACCAATCAGTTAATCGCGCGCGAACCGCAAACCACACACACAAAGGCGTGTATGCACACACGTGCGCACACAAAACCGCAACCGGAAATCTATGCATTTGATACGTGATTGGCTGTCCTGACACGCGTGCGCCTCCTTCCCACAAAAACCGCAAACCGCAAAACGTATTGCCGTATTTATCGGAGGCGAAAGTGATTGGACGTCTCCTCTTTATTTTCTTACCAATAAACAGTGTCTGCTGCTGGATGAAGGATTAAATGGGGGTACTTATAAAGTGCAGTAGTTAACATTATGGTTACTTTAAATGAAAGTGCAGAAATTAGAAACGTACCGAATATAGTATAGCCAGACTAAAGATGGTTACCGACTTAGACTGGTGCGTGGAAAGCTTTGATTTAAAACTTTAACTGCTTTTTTGTCACGTGTTGTGGAAATATCTTTCCAATTGTTCGTGACACCCCGTGTTTCGTCTTTAATTTCTACTAAAGTTCATTTAAGTGTACATCCTTTTGGTAGCTGTTAGGCTGTCCAAGCAGTATGAGAGAGGTTTTAAGCTGATTACAAGTCTGTAATTAAAAGTTTTAATCCTTCAGAACTTTATTTAAAACACAATTTGAAAAGGATGAAAACAGTTTCAAGGTTGTAAAGTCTTTCAAATTAAGCTGTTTTTTGCCATTGGTTATTAAAAATATAATATAGAATTCAAATGCCTAATTCCCATTGGTGTTCAACTGAAACTAGTAATTCCTTTAAATCACACCAATGTCTGAAAAGATACCTTTTGATTCAAGCATTCCGTTAGTATTTACCCAATTTCTAATTTTTGGGTTCTATTTTTAGCAACCATGTTTTACTCACAAAGTTTAAGGTGCAAAGTTTAGTGCATATTAAGTCAAGTTATTTCAAAGCTTACTTCCATATTCGAAAAAAAAGTAAAGTTGCAAATAATTCAAAAGGCTGTATTAACGCCACCAGATGACAAGTTAAGCTATGGTCGTAATGAGATTAAGGTTAGTCTGTGCCTACCCTCCAAAGTTATGCACCCTACGTAGACCTCATAGGCGGACATGAGCCAGGCTTCAGACGCGAGGTAAACGAGAGAGTATTTACCTAAGGCCCTAGGTGTCGTTGTACCAGCACTCAGACAATCATACACACAACGCAATGGTGAAGGATTGGGCTCTCCTGGGGTCAAAAAATAGGCATTATTACTGATTGTATCTCTCTCTCCCTTCATCAATATATCTGTGGTTGCTAGGGTGCGCGGTTTGTATTTGCTCACAAATGCTCACCCCTTCTGTTGCCTCCCCATTAGATTGTATTAGCAACAGGCGAGACACACACGCACAATGAGGTACCCTCTAACGAGCAAAGACTTTTACCGCCTCAGTGTCGAAGTTTGGGCCTTTATTTTGAACAGGTGGACAGCTCCAAAGGCAGGCGAGTGAGTAAATGAGTCGAGCGCCAATGGCAGGATTTATCATTGACCGTTAAGAATGATAAGTCTATAAGAAGTCTAAATTCTTTCCAATAAACGTATTACTCCTCATCTGAATGTATGAAATATTATGTGATATGGTTGAAATTTCTGTCAAAGCAAGACTAAATTTTCAAAGCCTGTTATAGGTATCAAATATTCCACATGGATAGATATTAGGTAACTCTTGAAAGCGAATGGCATTAGATTTAGGCAAATTGGCAAGGTAAATTTTCATTTGGAAGTAGGCTTCTAAATGTGGATTAAAGCGGCAACTTTGCTTGACAAGGTCAATTCATTTCGTTGCATTGACCAATGTGACTGCAGCACAAAATGTAGTCTGTGTAAGGACACTGTTTCCAAGCCCTTTCAACGTATGCAGGAGATTATGATAAAAGAAGTGGCTTTTAGGATGTTATTTGCCCTAATCGGTGTGAAAACTTAAAAGCTCGGCATTATAACATATTCCGTGACTCTGTATCTATGTGAGAATAGTACGGTAATAAGCCCTAAAATTGAATAGCAAATTTGAAGTGCCTAGTGGTCTAAATTGGTTCAGAGCAAATTCATGCCCACCTCCAACCTATTTAAAAGGTAAAGAATCTCCAAAAGCGGCCATCAGAACTCCCGTTCATAGTCGTGTTGGATACCAGCCGCTTTAAAGCGGATCTATAAACCGAAGGGAGGAAAGCAATCCTCTTCCGCCTGCATATTTATGTTTAGCCACCTAACTTATGAATTGAATACATAGCCCAAATAAACATAAGCTTGGGTAAGGGTACATCTTACATTATAGCTATTCAGAATGGCTAAAACAAGTACTAGCTATCAACATGATTCGTGTACAAATAAGAAGTACAATCAGCGAGAGCATTAATGGCAATTGGTGTGAGCAAAAAGGATTCGCAATTAACTCACCTCTTCCACTGCGTCCTAGAAATCGCAGGTCATTGAAACGAGCCTCCTGATTTTGCATTACCGCTACGGCATTCTTGAGCTCTGCAAAGGGCCGCTCCTCATTGCCCGCACTGAGCACAACTCGAGTACCGTCGGGCACTGGGATGAGACTGACCACGCGAAAGGGTGTGGGCAGAGACTTATTGGAGCGCCAATGCTTAGGCAGACTGGAGCAGAGGAGGTGGGGGCTGCCTGTGACCACGAGGTCACCAGCGTGTTCATGCAGCGCTCTACGCAAGGTGTACTCCGCTGCGAGCATTATGTCTGACATGCTGTCGGTAGAATGTGAAACTGGTTGAGGTCTCGGCGTGCACACTGGTGTATATTTGTATGTAGCTAGCTCGCTAACTTGCTACCGCGTTCCCCGCAAGATGCGTGCGTGTGTATGTGTGCAGTGCGTGCATGCGTATGGTAAGAGGGAGGGAGGGAAGGGGGAGAGGGGTTGATACTTGCTTGTGGGTAGTGGTTTGCGCATGTCTGTGCGTAAGTGCGTGCGTGCACTTGCTACTGGTTGGCCCACCGCACAGCCACTAACCAACCAATAAACGCAGATGAATGCATGCGTGCGGAGGTGCATGCGTAGAGGAAAAATTGGTGTCATCGGTTTGGGTAGTTTCGAAAGAGAAAACAGGTAAGTGATGAACCACTTGGACAAATGATAATCGCTGAAATGCAAAAAATCAGATGCACAAAGTGAAATGTGTAGAATCCCGAAAGGTGAACTATACTTTTTGGGGGAGGATACAATATCAGTTTACCTCGTCACATATCCAATTTTATCATTGTCTGGTTCAATAAAAATCTTCCACAGTAAAGTCCACTTATTTGTCAAAATAAATCACCAAGAGATTGTTTAACTGAGGGTAAATTTGGAAGTGCTCAATTCCTGATCAAAATTAGTATCTAAATGTTAATAAGAATATAAAATTATTATGACTATTTGTAATCAGTTCAGCTCATCCAAACTAGAAGATAACCTCATTAGTGAGTTTGGGATTCTTTGATTTGAGTTCCTGCAATGTGTCTAGAAACACTCTGTTTTATGCATTAGGGAACTTTCTCTATTAGTTGGATAAACTCCCCTATCTTTACCCATTCCACGGTTCAAGCGTATCACACATCGAAGTTATTTCTGCAAGATTTTTGAGGATTCGGCGTTAAAAGGTATACATTTGTGTTTCTTCTATTTGATGAATGTTTTGAGCGAGCCATTAGCTGGAGTGAACTCAGAATGTAAATGCTATTGTAATGACTTCCTTACCAAAGCATGTCGATGCAGATTATTTTTATAAGTTACCACCTTGAGCCATTAAAGCTCCTTTAGTAGGGCGTGCTTCACCTTGCTGTTTACGCACTCGGTGGACACATGACTGACTGCAAATCAGCTCATAACGGCTAAGACGCATGGCTGATGGGTCGCGGCAAATTGAGTACACAAATGACGGGAGATGAGCAACCATTCATGCTCTCAACACACACACACACACACACACAAGGCCACAGACAGAAAAAAACAAAGGTGAATAGAGCGGTGGTGATGGTAGTGTGCATATGGAGTTAAGGCAAGCGGACCAAAAACCAGCCAGCATGTTCAGTTTAGCCGCACATGCGTGAAATCGTATAGGCACGGCGATCTTCACATCTTCCTCCCCCCAAATACATGCCTTTATCACACATAGATGTGGCAGGTGAGTACACTCGTGAGAACGTTCTTCCTCCCTGACTTCCGCTTTCTGTGCAGGGACGTGCTTCAACAAAATCAGCTCAGAATTAATGAGGAAGGCACTTCAGGTCTCCGTAGGTCGGGCCCTTTGCGAATCTACTACTACACTACTTCAAGGTGTCACAAAAGGAAGGTATTTATTGTAGAATGAAAAAATTCCTAGGGACCTACAATAAAAGACCGTCGAAATTGCACCAATTTTGGTCTAAAAGCTGGAATTAATCGAATCAGAAATTGCCCTTAGAGAAAACTCTTCAACATCCTTGAAAGCACAGTGACCCTGGTATTTATTTGGGTACACTACACTTCTCTTGTTGCTTTTGGGTCAGTGTTCCTGCCAAAAGCTCTGGGCATGCTAAGCGTGTTTGCACTTGACCATTGTTTAGCAATTGGGTTCGCACTTTAAATCCGCGGAAGGGGTAATATTTGCAAAACTCACCGCCAACTTTCCCCTTTCTAGTGGTTGAGTAAAACGCATCGAAGGACCTGTCGCAGTTGAGAAAGATGAGTGATCACGAAGAACATCAAGAAAGATACCTAAAACAGGCAAGGAGTAATCCTTTATGCTGAATTTTATCTTTTGTCTAATCCACGAGCCTTTTGGGTCTTTTGAGATTTAGCCCTTGCACAAATGGCTCAGAGCTCTCCTCATGTCGTAAATGTTGCTAGAAACCCAGCTGATACTAAGTCCGCGTTTAGGAGCATTAGCAATTTTACTTATCTGGAGTCACATTAACTGTCTAAACAGTTTCTCTGAAGTCTCATCACCATAGTCTCCTAGGCAGCGTTTCCGATTAAAAATGACAGTTTATAACATTAGCTGGTGTTCTCCACTATGGTAAAACATTGCGCCCTTTCAGGAGTCTCAATATGGACAAGTGAGCTTGAAAACATTTTGTGCAACTCGAGAGTGTTGAATAAATAAAACTGCTCACCCACACACACACTACTTCCGGAGTTGAAATTAGTACTTACGCATGGGACTGTGTATTGTCATCAGGATTTGAAGCGGAAGTGGCGAATTCGTGGTTTTGTCACTGTGGCTAGCTCTGCGCTAAAGTAGTTTCATCCCAGTCAAATTTTTGTTAAGTTAAAATTGCAAGTGAAATCTTCGCTTTTTACCTTTTTTGGTACAAGATCATCCCCCTGTATTCTTCATTAATTAGCATTATGCGCTCGCAGCCGGTACCTTGAAGAAGAACCAACTACTAGAGCTTTTTAAGATTTAGAAGAAGTGAAACTGGCTTTGGGCCATGGGACATCCTAATTTTTAATATTGTTGCTAAAAAACCTATTTTTGGCACAAATTGATCCAGTCGTTTGGCCTAAACTCTTGAGAACACGTGTGACGTATTTTTGACGCTAATGAAGAGGATGGCAAGTAATTTTTCAAAGATGGTAAAGTACGCATGCCACTTCATGCTTTATTTATACGGATTGCTTTCACCTCCGAGCCTCTTTGCATCACCAGCCAATAATCCTGCTTCTCATTTAACCCCTATAACTATTAAAATGTTCAATATTGTGTCTATTATATGCAAGTCTCTAAGAACTCTCGAATTTCGTAAAAAGGGACGTTATCGGACATTTAGACAATTAAATGCCAAGCTGGCGATTTTTAACAAATGATACAGATTTTCAATGGGTGTCCTTGACTATTCCATCAACGTCGATGACGTGCTAAATTAAGCAAATGTAGATGAAGTAGTTTTTAGTGTGGCACGAATTTCAACCTACCAATAATCTCCATAATTACCTTCCATCGCATTTTTGTGCAGGTTTGAATAACGGATTCTCTACTGTTTTGGAGTTGTAATTGAAAGGGAATTGAAGCGAGACCTATAGACAGTCGAATACCAGTATTAATGAAATGCGTCAAACATTGCTCATTTAAAGGAAAAATAATGTCAAGCTATTCTCCGTTTAGCCAGCTTAGGAGTGATTACAATAAGTGATGCCATAGTTAGCCTGCAAAAAGGTCAGCACTAATATTTATCGATAAACAGAAGTGGTTTTGGTCTGTTCTCTTAACAAAATACCGTACTACCCTACTAATGAAGGATGAAAACTTTTTATAAGTAATTAATACCAACCAATTAAAGAAATAAACGAAAAGGTCAAACAAATTTTTACCGAAACGACTCAGGAGTCGATGGGATACACAAAGGATTCGAAACAAATGTAGCTAAAGCTGATTAACTTCGTGGGCTATGTTGGGCAGAAAATTGCAAACCCTATCACGCGCGCATACACAGGGAGAGTTACCTCAAGCACGGGAGGAACAGTAAGCTGTACGCGAGATTAATCGAACGTATCCCACTTCCGCAACAGCTGGTGCGAGTACGTTGTTCTCTCGATCGTTCGGTCGGTCGGTTGGTCGTTCGTTCGTGTGCGTTTAGTTCACAGACCGGAAATTGGGCGTTCTCTCCCTGTCCAAACGGAAGTGGCGATAGTTAACGGAGATGCTGCGGTGTAAACACCATCACCCTCACCACCGCCACCACCATCACCGGTACTAAACCAACACCACTATCACCCATTTCGTCTTCCTACCTCACACTCGAGTCTCCCATTTGAAGTAGGGTGAACGTATAAATAGACCGGTGCCTATCGGGATGCCTTCCGCAACTTTTCGAATGTAGGAACTCCGCGAAACGGTCTATTGTTTTCAGAAAATAGTAAACTATCCACTTGCCTTCTAACCTAACACAACACAGACATTTGAAGAGTTGGGTAATCACTAGGCCATCGTGCCGCGGTTGTTTGGTTGAGAGGAAAACAAAATACTCGTTAATATTTGTGGGAAAGGTATAAAGCATCAACATTTTTAATAATGGTAAAAAATCATGCTTTGAATCCGATTGATTTAAGAGAGCAATTAGACGTGGCAGTTGTCATGCGAAATGTCACTATGTTACTCGAGTACGTACTGTTTGTTAAGCCTAATTGCTATCAAACAAATAAATAATTTTAGGACTTGGGATTCATGTTTGCTGTCACGTTGAAATTGGATTCCCTAAAGGTACTGGTTAAACGTCCTACACTCGTGAGAAAACCAGTATCTGCAGTACTCAAATTATCACACCATTTCCCAACAAGAAGGTTTGGGTCATCACAACCAAGTATGGCCTTCCTGTGGAGCACAGTTTGGGTTAGATCACCACATGGAAGATGCAACTCGTAGTCCTTGCCCTTTATTTTACCACCCGAGCATACAATTTCCTGCATACTTACAGGAGGCTATCCATAATTGGGTGATAGCCATTTCTAGTACATGACCCCACTATGAGATAAAAGCCTCTGCGGCAAGTTGATGAAGGCTGGCAACCACGAGGTCGAAACAGTCTCGTCTGCTGGACACCTCCAAACGGGACACACACATATACATTACTCAGAAACAGCAACCCACATGCATGATTCCCTGCTCGTCCAATAGACAAGCTTACAAGGTTTAAAAGTGACTTGCTTAACGAGTTTACCCGACAGGCAAGCTTCATGTCACAAGTTTTGGAGAATTGCAGATAAAACAGTCACTTTGAACCGACAGCTCATTGTGCGTTATGTGAGAAGGAGCTGTCGTCCTGTCTAGTGGACAATGCATGAAGGCACAGAGATTGTCGACAGTTGATACCGTCCTCCCAGGGCATGCTCACTAAATTATTCTCTCGCGGCCCACCTCCCCCCTCTCTCTCTACCCCATCCCACGAGGGCACTCCGCTTCACTCCGGCCCACTGCACTACTCCCCACTTCACCCCGTGTTAACTGTCCGCCTCACCACCACCTCCACCACCGCATTTTTTTTGCACAAATGTCATAAATGGGATTCCATAAAATGAGTTACACATGGTTCGCCATCCCACCAGGTGTGTGTACACATGAATGAAGTGGAGAATGGGCGGGGCACACATGTGGACACACGTGGGCACGTTAATGACCACCTGATCTTGTAATTTTTATTGACACCTGGGTCAAGATCGGACGCCCATAATCGGCGGGGGATAACAGTGCTGGTGGTGCAAGTAGTAGCAGCATCGGTACCATCAGCAGTACTAGCAGAAGCAGTAGAATTAACACCTCCCCTGTGCCCCATACCCTCTTCAGCCACCCACAGTGATTTTCTGGGTGGTCTATGCGTCGTGTTTGCGTTGTTTATCCCCTCGATTCGGAAAGTAGTTTTCGGGTTACGGTCAATTTGATCCTTCAAAAATTTCACCTTCTTGCTTAACATAACCATGGTGAATCTAGACCTAATTGCTATCTGCTGCGAACAAGGTTTGATTTTTGGTTTATTTATAAATTGGCATTTACAAGAAGGGCTTTGAGGATCTTTTTGTAATGCTAACATCTGCTCGAGAGCTTTGTATTTTCTAAAGCCTAGGACTGTTTAACTTCGCCCTACATGATTTCTTAGACGAAAGCTTATATACTGCGTAAAAACAGAAAGAAGACTTGCATTTTTGAAATGGATTGAAGTTTATAAAGGCTTAATCAAAGTCCATGTGGTCCCAATCTTTCAATGAGGATCAGGAATATAAACTAATTGCCCAAATAGAAGCAATCTTTTTTCAAGCTTCAATTAGCTAATCTGTGAGGTGACCTTCTTCATCTGGTCCTGTAAGGTGTGGTCAAATGAGTAATTGAGGAATAAAGGGGGGTTTCAATTACCATCTGCTCATTCCATCCCAACGAAACTAGTTGAATGTGGATCTCCTACTTTATTAGTCACCTCACCGATCGAGTTTTCTGCAAATTTTTAATTAGCTTAACAGTGATACCTAACGAGTACTGCCAATACTACTACACCTGCTGCCAGGTCAGCCCGTTCCCAACGACACCACGTAGATAATGCGAGCCGGTATCAACATCGTCATGTTGTTTGGTGAATGCAGCCATATGCGTGGTACTCGAGGGATTTGTTCGCTAGAAGGAGATATGGAGAGCTGTCACTCAGTCCCAAATGATTAACATTTACACGTGAGAATACGTTCGTAAAATAAAACACCAACTGTGTTTATGTGGTCCCACGTGGAGCAGCGATGCAAACCGCACAGTGAGGAGACTCACTTAAAAACAAGTTTCCTTTTAAAGGCGCCTGCTAAGCAAAAACGGAGAGTTTTTGAAAATCCACTTTTTAAAGAAGCGTAGCTCTTTTTTAAGGAATAGGGCGTTATTGTTCCTTTTACGGTAAAATAATGCAATGTTACGACCTGTTGTCACTTTAGCCCCATTTCGCACCAGTGGCGCAAAGATGAGGGGAAAAGGGAATCGATACACCAGTGTCCCCTCCGCGCCGCTACGCGGTTGCTTGCTTGTGTTTTCAAGCCTATGAAAAGCTAAAGGTGGTGGGATACGAATTCTCAAAGCGCCATCTTCATCCTCATGAGAATGCACAGTTGTGTGGGAGTTAAGCATCCCATTTGTGCTCCTACTCCTTATCGTGGACAAGGCTATCGAAATGGCCAGAAATGTGCACGACATAGAAATCCTCTCAAAGCGCAGTAAATGTGTTTCCGTCCTTCACTCATAATTCACTCTTGCACCTAATACGTCTCCCAAAGTGTCACATATATGTGACACTCTAATTTACTTGAGCCTGCATCTGGTTTAGTTAAATTAGTTAAGAGCAAAAGAACTAAAAAAGGACAAAACTTGGTATTGTTGCTTAAAAAAATAAGACGCCCGGGCTGCGATGACCGATTTCAGGCTTAGATCCTAGTAGCCCAAGTAGTAAGAAGTACGCAGTGTTTTCGCACAACTGACAGTTGATAAATGAAAGGATAATCGTGTTAAAGGGTAACCCTTAAGCGAATTCAAATTTGTCTTTCACGTATTTTCACTCGAATTTTTGTTGTCTGGATTCGGCTATGAAAGCAAATAAGTACTATGTGATCAAACAACTTGCTGCTTTTTTCATCGGTGGGTCGGATCATAATTTATAGTCGGAGAATTGCACAGTAAAAAGAGGAAACAACTTGTGAGGAAGCTGTTATTCCTTTGCAGCTGCGCTGGCTTGTGTACCAAGAAATAGCACTGGCCATCGCCATCGGAATGTGTCTGACCCAGTAGGCCATCCGTAAAATCAGGACTCATCATACGTCTTGAAGGCAACCTGTGACGCCTCATGGACACAAACATGAATTGGCGTTTGTCTGTCTTTCCAAGCCATGTGACATTTTACATGTTTATGACGTCTGACCAAAGTGGTTTGTTTACTCTGGGTCTCTCCTTTAATTGATTTTTTGGGGTTTTTGATGGCAGTAAGTTGGACTTTTGGATTTAAGGGCCGCTGCTACCTGGGTAGTCATAATCTGCAGTGGGGAAAGGGAAAGAAGGCATACCGTGAACTTTCTGGGGAGGCAAATGGATTATGCGTCTCTGCATAATCCTCGCCGTACTTACAGAGCTGCATTTTTTTCCGCTCCCATTGGTATACCTCCGTATAAATATCAGTAAAAATGGAAACATCTCGAATGTGCGCGGTTAATTCCAAAGTTCTGCTGAGTTACGCGAACCACTTGCCTACCTGAGTCCTTAAAATTCGAGCATAAAATCAAGTTCTAGTTTATTTTGTGAACCCTCGTCATGATTGAAAGCATTTAGCAGTAATAATAGCCTAATTCCTCCAAAAGTGAAACCTCTTTTCACAGAAAGGTTACTATTTTGTCCAATGGTAACGTAAAGAAGCAATAATCATCCACCTTTTACCCTCATCCATCACCTTTGTGGTTGACTTGTGTTTTTAGACATCATACGGTACTCTGTGTTTAAGCAGTAGCCCTTCCGTCAATCACTTCACTAACGCTCCATATAATTTTCACCTTAAAAACCTTTCAAGGAGGGTACACGTTTTGAGTAGGGGGAGAGGACTGAGTGGAAAAGGTATGGAGGGGAATGAGAAGGAGGATGTGGAATAGGCTGTGCAAATTGACTTACCACTTTGGGTACTGACACCCACAAGTTGTCTATCGAAATGTCAACATCATGTTGATGCGTGTGTTCCAAACTACGCGTTGGTGGGTTTGACTTTCATCTAATTTCGTTTTTTTTTTTGGTCAAATTAATGAGTATTCTGGTGATACTACACAATGTATCACTTCAGTCTAGTTCAACTTGGTTATCCCCGAACGTACTTTTCAAATGGGAATTCAGAGTCGTTTCTAATCGTTTGTGTCCATAACAAACAGATTTTTGAAAAGCATTTTAAATTCTTCTTTCAGGCAGTTAAGCATCGTCCTTTTCACAAACATCGAAAACTTGTTCGAACTTTACATTTTAATGCATATATATCATACCAAAATACATTCATTTTCAGTGTATACCGTTCTTAGAGATGCGCAAATAGAAAGTTCAAAAAAAGAATTTTTAAACGAAAAAGTGGGCTTTAAAAGATTGGGCAAGTGACACTCGCCAAGTATTCGGAATGACCGTGCGCTAACTTGGACAGAAACTGGTTGATTTCTAGGGAGGAACAAGTGTCAGAGTGAATTGATAAATCTGCCCAGACATCAGGGGTCTTCAAGAGGACCGCTTTAAAAGAGCATTTGTTTGCTTGACCAATGAGAGGTGGCATGATTTATCACGTATAACTTTCCTCAATTAAAAGTGCCTCTTAAACTCTTTATTCACTTGAATAATATGCATGTTGTAAGCACAATCCCGTAAACACAAACGTGAAAAATGAGTTTTGATTTCAATCGCTTGAGAGAGGGATTTGAGATGTCATTTAGTCTCTGTCTTACCCTCGCTTGACAGTTGTCACGCCAGTCCCTATCCTCCAGTACTTAACGCGTAATTGCAAGATAGGGCGACCCAAAATACCCCTCATTTGACCTTACTATGGTCTCAAGGTTACACGTGATGGTGAAACCATAGTTAGCAAGGCTCTTCTTATCTTACTCTCGGAAATTTCGGGTGCAGTGCTAAACTGATTGCTTTGCCATACCTAGATCATTACAATAAGTTATATATTGACCTGAAATAATTTCAGACATCCCTTTCCATTCTGCGCTGACTTTCACCGTAATGTTACAGCATGTGTCCACGTGGGCTAAATGAGAGGGCATCTGGGTGAATACACAAAACTGCCCAGCGGACATAAACCCGCTTCTAAAAGGCATTTCGTTGGCTGTCATAGACCGGGGGGCTTTATGTAGCAGGCCACAGTGGGACATCATTCACGCCTGCCCAGGGACTTATACCTCCCTGACGTTCAGTTACAAACGGGAGTTCAGTCTTAAAGAGCCTTAGACAGTGACAGGTCTGGCCAAGTGTCAAACGCGTGTGTTTATTCAGATGAGTGATGACGAGGAGAGGGCTGTCAAAACTGCAGAACTTTAAAACAAGCATAAAAAGCGTGGTCATTTGACTATCTAATGTGGATAAAGCTGGTGGTAGCCCTGTGGGCTAGTAGGTTAAGAGAACCAGTATCAATTAAAAAAAAACTACTAGCTAAAATCCATTTTCACTTAATAAAATAGTTCCATTTCGTCATCTTTTAGTTAAAAATAGTGACGCTGGCTTTAACATAATCGTTCAATTTTAAATTGTCCATCACACTCAACCGCAGTAGTCATCCGCAGCTACCACTGACTAGCATATCCCTATCCATTCGGTACATTAGTTACTAAAGTCAAACACCGCTGCAATTTTATGCCTCCACCCCCAACGGAAAAGTCTTAGATCTTTCCGCCACGACCATATGGAGGGCTGGGGAGGTCATAATGCGGATGAATAGCACACTTGATGCGATCAATGGGGAGGTCCCAACCTCCTTAAACCAGTAAGTCGCACATGCTTGAATGCGTCCACGGACATCCACACCCATCCACACAAAAACCATGCACTCTCCATATGCCACTCATTTACTTGGAAATACTAACATTGAAGCCTATATCCCAATAGTTGTCAATTAACCAATCCACACAAAAAGTGCCTCTGATATATGGAACGAGTGGGTGTGTCTTTATGGTACGAGGCGGTGCAAGCGGGGTGAAGACTATGGAAGTGAGGCCCATGTCAATCAGAGTCTAAAGGAATGACTTATGGTACGCGCACTCCCCATCTAGAAGTGTAATGCACCATTTAGCTAAGTGTGCACGATCAAAGATACTTAAGGTTAGTTCCCATTTAACGGAATCTTCTCTTTATGCCTTTTTTTACTGGTTCTTCCATTCTTTCCCTCTCGCCTCGCATAGATGCTGTTAGGAGCCTTTAGTCCAACCGATGTAATGTAAGAAACTTTACAAAGTTTACATGCAAAAATTTTCCGGCATGCCGCGTGAGCTTTGGTAGCCTCGATTGAACACAACATGGAGTCTTGTTAAAGCACATCATTTTTCAAGTAAACACAATAAGCATAACTACGATTACATACTTTTAGCCTGTTTCACCCTTCACATGTCTTCCAATGTCTTCGCCTCTCCACCCCTGGAAGAGTTCGAACACCAGAACCAGACATACTGTAGTGATGTCATAAAAACTACATTTGTTTCGCGTTAGGCCAGAACCAAAGCACGGCCTGTTACCGTTTCTCCACCTCCACCTCCCCCTCCTCCAGTTGTTGTTGTTGCTGCACTATTTCTTGTTTCACATTTCTGTATCGCGCTCTTTCTCTCATTTGACAAGGCGAAAAACAGTTTTATAAGCACACACACGCGTCTGCGTTGCTGCAGTAGTTTCTAATTCCCTGCGTTTGCGCACAACCACAGTCGTAGGCTGCTTTCTAATGGACCTTCATTAGGCCTTGTAGTGAAAAGAATGAGATAGGAGGCAGAAGGGGAAAGGCGGGAAGAAAACCGCCTGCTAATGAATCCACAGACATTTTCCTAAAAATCTGCGGTTTTTTATCATTCAATCCAATCTTCCTTTGTGACTTGCGCCCACATGCATGCACTTTCTTTCTGGTTTGGAAGGATTAATCTTGCCATAGGACAAAAAAGGATTAAGAAAGCCACATGCTTTTAGAAAAAGGAAATGTAATAGAGGACTGTGGGTGCTATTCGGCTGGGTCAAATACCTAAGATTAATCAACATTCATTTCAATGTCCTACCATGAACTGTTCATGAGGCTATAAATTAGTGGACACCATCTAGCCTTTACGGGTTATCAAGCAGGAATAAAAGCCAACTGTGAATAGGGAACGCCTAATGATGTTGATTTGGATGAGAGTGTGTTGTCAAATCAACGTTCTTCTCACACCCACCATGCCTGAGATTGCAGTCAAGTAAAGGATTCACTTCACATCAACTATAGTGTAGACCCCCAACTACTAAACTTATTATTTATTTCCATTGTATTTTGTAGGATTCCATGTGCGACCTGCAGAGAGAGATGGGTGGCATGAAGCAGCGGCGAGGATGGAAGCGGGTCGCGCAGGTAATTGGATGCGCACCTACCTGTCTTCATTAAAAGATACCCTTTCACACGTTATAAGGCATTATTGTGTAAACATGTCAACCCGTAGAATCGGCTACCTATCTCCACTCGATGTGCGCGTGAGAGAGACCTTTCATTGATAAACACCAATTCTAGGGCGGTGTTCGTTATTTCATCTTGACGTGAAATTGGTTCATTCGAAAACATTGTGAAAGCTGTGTTTAAAAGCTTTAATCCTTTAGCCTCCTGAGGAGTTAATTAAGAATTGTAGGCGTTATAGGGAGCCTTCTCCTTGTTGTTTTAGCTCACTTTCTACCTCTGCTTCTACATGTCGGCAGTTACGAACAGTGGCCAACCAACAGTTAGATGTCCTATATCTTGAGATTAAAATACATTGACTTGCATTTATATCGCTAGTAAAAGGAGTATAAGCAGTTATTTTGGTCATTAATTGGGATAGCACCGACCAACAGATTAATTTTATGCACGTAGACAAGCTGCAGCGTATCGAGACTTCTCTAAAGACAAAAGAAAACGTATGGAAGGACTAAAAAAGGGGACTACCGACATGGCCTCGAGATCATACCCCTAAGCAGAAGCAAAATACTCGTGTATTTTAGTGTCCGCATGACCACCGTGAAGAGTAAAACAAATAAATTAGGTATTACGTGGTCTCTTTTGCCTTTTGAACACCATCCCGGGCACTTTTCTTGGTCAATCCCCCTAATCGGTGATCACAACGCAGTCGCTGTTGCAAGGAAATCACCAACGAATCAATCACATAAGTAATCGAATTTTTGTGCCACTAAGCGAATATCTGACCTCAGCGTCACTGGTCACTTTAGCAATTCTATTGGATGTTGATTTTTGGCCCGTTTGGGACTTTAGTGTAAGAGGGGGGGGGGGAGGGAATAGGCAGGTCAATTAGCATGTTTATTGCTAGTCGTAAGAACACTGGCCTAAAAGCTAAAACCATTTAAAAATGGGATGGTATTTTGACTCGGTTCCCTTGAGATAAGGTTTTGCGACTATTTCTCCTTGCCACCTTGCTCTCACTTCAGTGTTCTTTAACCATATATATCCACCAGGATTTATCCGGGTAGTAGAGAGGTGGAGGGGTGCGTGTCGTTGATTCACTTTAGTGACACCTTCATTTGAGTGCCCTTCCAAGGGGCTTACAACTGGTGTCACTTCAGTTGCTAATAGCATCTCTCCAGAACATAGGACTGTGGTGAGTACCGAAAGAAGAAGTCCTTTTTTAACACTTCCTTTAGGGGTGGTCAGGGATTCTCCTATTCGCAGCATATGCCCCTCTTAAGTCACGTTTACCTCTAGCATTTGTTAGTGGACATCAGGACGATTACTGGCCGTTACCAATGTAGCACTCAGAGACTTTTCTCAAGAAAGAAGACAACACTAGGGTGACGCATATACTGTTGATGTAGAGAACGGTTAAGGGCTATTGGCGTGGTCCGGAGGCTGTACCAAAGCGTTGAACTGATCAGTCATTCGAAGCATTGCAAAGTCAATGAAAAAGGAGCTGATTTTACCAGATTATAAATGTTGGGTGGTTTATTAATTTTCAACTAAGCAGCAGCTTAGAGGTGCACAATTTTGGAGGCCCATTAGCTACTTCATTCTCGGGAAAAAGGAAAGGTCGTATCAACGTAATTTGAATATTTTTCTCTTGGATGCTTAAATAGACCTAGAGGTATGGAATTCTCCACCAAATAAAAACTACAGAAAAGAGCATAAAACTTCACATTACGATGTGTGAAGTGATGTAATATGAGGCTTTACATTGCAATAGGCAATCATGGCAAGTTATATTGTTAAAGGAGCCAAATGTGGCACAGTTATCTTAGCCAATAGTTGAAATTTTTAAAACAACATGAACCACAAAGTGTAACGGAATCCGCTCTTGCAAAAGGAATTCATATACACATGTGCATACACACGCAAACACATAGACGCACACTTGGTGCCCCATTCAAATTTTAAATGTCGTAGCAGAAAAAAACTTCCTGATTGTACGTGCGCGTGTCGTGAAGGCGCGGTCCCGTCTCCTCCCCATTACTCATTTCTCGCGCCTTCGTGCGCGCCCGTACACACACAAACACCTCGGGAGATGTATAAATGGGCTATTTCTACAGGCCAACTAAGCTAACAAGGCTTGATTAATTAGCCAGTGTGGTCTCTTTTTGAGCCTCTGGTGGCCTACAGCGGGAAGGCGGGAGGCTGGAAGCGGAGGAGGCAAAAAAGGGGTGTCCCGAATAACCTTTACCTAATCCGTCGTTTCCGAGTGTACGTGCTTGCAGGCATGCAGTCCCCACTTCATACCTTAATCTACACCCACCCCGTTGCCTTCAGCACTTCATAGGAGGAAGAGAAGTTGACTAGTGGATACAACTTTTTGCTGTCCTTCCCCCTCCCCAATATTTAGGCGTATACATGTAAATATCGTATGGCGGGAGATGGCTCTGTTTAACTAAAAGCCCTATTTCACCCAGTCTAAGTGTCTAAACGTGGTTAATATAATGCCCAAACCACAGCTTATGCTACTTACTTACTCGAGTGTAAAGGCCTTTGCAAATCCCTGTAATTTACCCTTTGGCCTCCTAATCCTTTTATGCGGCTACAATGAAGTTGTTTTCAGCTCAATCGCCTAAAAAGTCTTCATGCAGTAAAATGATAACGGCGATCCCTATTTTGCTACCCGCATACAAAGAGAAAACATCAAACAACGACTAATAAATCCCGAAGACTTATAACAATAGGATTTGATACTGCGTCGACCTTCGGCAACTATCCCAAGCTAGGATTTTCCATGATGGGTAGATCTCAAGCATGACTATGTTTAAATTTGCCTAAGAAAAACTGAAAATGATATTGGTATTTATAGTGTGTACTGTTAGCTTAATCTGAAGACCTGATGCCCTTCCATGTTGCAAGAAACTGAGAGAATCTTAGGCAAAAGAAGGACGGAAATAGGATGATAACGCAGAGAAAGAGGGGTGAAACCAGGGCTTAGCTTCAAAATTGTCCAATTCATGCGCACGTTTTATTGATTCGTAATAAGTTTGTTGCACAACAGATATGGTAAATAATCAAATCAAAAAATAATCCAGAAGTAGTGCTACATTGAATACCACGTCTCTCCACTTGCAAGTGGGTCCTCGTTGTATCGGTTTGGAGACAGGTAGGTAGAGACAGAGAAAATAATATGGGATAAGTCGAAGTTTCACTAAATACCTTTGCATTGTTCTTGCACTGGGTAGCGCAAAGGGCGATGGATGCATCGAGTATTGAGTGCAGCTGGAGTGAGCGGGCTAGTGCGGTGGAAGGAGACCTTCTTGTGTACTGTCCTGTAATGGAGAACTTAAATGAAAGGGTTTTCAAAAAAACGTTCCCAAAAATCGGCAACTGCCCTTTAGAGGACTGCGCGTACTTCCAACTTCGTGTACTTCGGTTCTCTGAGCTATTCCGTTCTTATATAAAAGCCTATATGGGTGTCAATATTTTGCCAGAATGTGACTTAAAGTTGGGCAGTTTAGGCCGTGAATTTGTGTGCGCACGCACATACACACACCCATGCATTCATGCATGCATATCCAAATGTGGTGACAGTTGCTGTTCCCTCATTTTATGCGTTTATTCAACCTAACCATCCACAGTAGGGAGGAAGAGGTGGGGGATCCGGGCAGGCGAAGATGGGGAGTGGTGGATTTAGCCACTGAAAATGTTTTTTTCTGGTCTCCTCTATCCCTTCCTTTAATAGTAGTAGCCTTCGTTGAATGACATTGGGACCTGTGGTTCGTTCACCTGGGGCAATGAAATGGTGTGACAGCTGATAAAACGATGGCCTATAAATTATGAATTTAGGGCAATGGAAAATTGGTAATTGTTAAGCGTGCTACCAAGTAACAAGATTGTACACTTTGTGAACCTAAGACCATTTCATTTCGAAACTTGAAAAGTTCGGCTCATGGCTTTACTGTGCATTAATCGTCTTTTTACCCTAGATCCGGTAATGGGGATCTAAGGAGGACTTCTCAAGTTACGCAGTGGTTTATGTGATTTACGGTAATGTCCTAGTTTGCTATCAAAGCTGGTAAAAAGGCCCCAAAATTTGCACTAAAATACGGATACATTTTCCTTAAAAAGTTCACAGCCAAGATCCCAGAAAAAGATCAACCACCCCAGTTCGGACATCTTGCCCTTCCAATATATTACCTACTGTCACCATATTTATCAAACATGGTGAAGGTGCTACTAAAATCTAGCAAATGCAATCGCTTTTGGAACAAAACCAATCATGTGACCCGAGGCCCATGCAAGCAAATGTAACCCTAAGAACGACGTTGTTAAAGATTAAACTCCATTTGGATTTCATAAGATTAAATAAACAAGCATGCATAGCAAATAGGCATGATAGTATCAACTTCCCACAGCAGAGTAAGGACAACTTTTGCAGGGTTAAGTGGTAATGATTAAAATAATTAAACATGGCTAATCATTATGAGATGAGGAAAGAGGTCTGGCGGACTGGAGAAGTTGAAAACTTTTTAATTCCAAAGCAAGACTGTAGCAGCAGCGGTCATCTTTCCTAATGAAGTTAACTTGAATCCCACCCAATTTTCGTCTCAAATTCTTCTCCCGTGGCCCCTTATAATCGGTGAAAAAGGAGGGAGAGTGAGTAGATAACAGCTGACAACAGGATATTGTCTGGCGCCAGCATTTGTTGGCCTTACCTGTAAAGGTATGCCCATGCGGTAGGAGATGTTATCACCTCCATAGAGGATAGGGAGTACAAATTGAATCGTGTCGTGTATGTGGACGCGCATTTACATGTTTGGAAAACCCGGTTTTGTTTGTTTGCCTCAACAAGAAAGCAGCAGGTGGAGAGAACCAAGGAGAGGGAAGGAGAGAGAGAGGAACGAGAGGTCTGTTTTTGCCCACAACAAGTTGATCAGATAAGTAGCCATTACTAAGTGCGCCTGGAGCCTTCCAGCTAGTAAACTAGTGGCGGTGGTGGTGGTGGCAGTGATAGAGGAAAGGTTAAATGAACAAATCTTCTTAGTATTCCTTTTCTTTCTCCTTCTCCGCCTCATCTTCTTCTTCTAATCCTTCGTCTTCTTTCATTCTGGGCGGTACTATCATTTTTTACCACATGAGAAAACTAGAAGCAACAGGCTTATGATAAGAGAAAAGTAATTTGAAATCTCCCCTCTGTTAATGCTTAGTGAAGATATTTTAATAAGTAGGGAATAATAGCAAACGAAGAATCTAGTAAGAAAGTCCATTTTCTCGTAAATTGGTATAAAAGCTTGAAGAGTGGTGCTTTTCTAGATAACAATGCATTTTATTTTCCCTATGGGATATCGTAGAGGTCAAAGGAACTCTGCCTAAACAAGCTTTTCAACAACAAATTTTTAGGTTGCGGTCCTATTTCATCCCCGAAAATTCATTTCGGTGCCCATGACAAACCTAAAACAGTGAGAGTACAGTATGAAGAAAACCGGAACAATTGTCGTTTTCATTCTTCACCGAAATGGTTGCAAATTTCCGTGAATAAGGGTTGTCTTCTGTGATAAGTTTCCATGGAAATGGTATCTTCGCTTTTGAAAACTAATCCCGAAGCTGAATATTTTCACATCTGAATATCCACTTCCAGCAGGTGTAAGGCTGCGGCAAATAGAGGTGAAGATATACTCGTGGAGCTCCTCGGGGCAAGGAATTTTAAAGCATAAGAGGACTGGTATCCCATTCAAGTGAAAAGAGATGAGCAGAAGAGAAGACGTCGCCGCGCAAACAATGTCAGCAGTTTCACGTCTAATAGCCCCTGCTACAAGACACCTCCGCGCTGTCCTCATTCCCACAAAGCCACAGAGAGCGAAAGAGGAAGAGGGAGAGAAGGACCAATTTTCTTATGATACGACGTCCCTCTTTTTTCCACTCATCCTACCTATAGGCCAGAGGGGTAGAAGAGGTGTAAGGTGGGCCGGCGCGACACTACTTTTCTCGCCCCTAATGTGAGAATGTGAACCACCCGTCATTAAGGCAAGCGATGTGTAACCACCTTTAAAGGTTACAGATGATATGCAGCTTGAACTGTAGTCCTCTTCATCACCTTTCACCCTCTCTTAAAGAAAATAAATTGTGGCTTCCCAATATGAGTAGCTTGTTCTTGAAATTGCTTGTCTGTGCATGCATGGCGCATACTAATTGAAATTTATTTGCTGGTTCCTCAACTCAAGTTCCACATATGAGCTATCTGATTTGAAACAGTCTAATCAAGAGTGGGCTGATGTCCATTACTCTTAATCGCCGAATCATTCCCTTTTTCCAATTTCATGAACGGCTCCATAAATGTACTTTGTTCTCAATATCCCTCAACGCCTTCGTCACCACCACAATCCAGGTGCATTATGGCACCAATTTCTGCTAATTTTGTTGGCAACCTCAACCGCTGCTCTTCGTAACCATAAATTGAATGATTTACAACTAATCTGCCAGTGGCACGAACTGATGGGAGAATTGGATCGTCACAGCGATATTCCACTGGCCGAGAGCGTGATGAAAAGATGGCAAAGTAAATCCTGCTTCATTGAATAAGCACCCTAAAAAGGAGTTCCACTGTTCATTTTTATTCATATTTTAGCATTTTTCTATACTTCGAGTTCGAAATATGTTAACTAAAGCTCAGAGTGCCTGTTGGTGATACGGGTGTTGAAAAATCTATTAAATCACCTCACTCATTCGCTGTAGCAAAAAGATCATTTAATAGGGTTCAAGCGTGGTTTTTAAAAAACCACAATCAGATGGAAGAAATTTCGATGCTTAAAATCACTAAGCGATTGGTACTTCCGCTGGGTCATACTAGTAGCCTCTTTCGCCTTCAGCAAGGATTCAGATGGCTAGATTAATGGTAGAGGAACTCGAATCCAATCCTAAGGGACAACTTTCCTTATTTCGATCACTGAATACTTAGCCTTGATGTGGCGGAAGAAGTGGACTGGCTGGGGATGGTTAAACCTGTGCATACCTTCTGCTTTCGGCAACCAACCCAGTATCTTCCACTGCAAGAATGCTACCAACATTAGCTGCGACCATCTATAAACGTCATTATGGAGCCGTCAGCGGCACTTGTATGAGGGTATCAATCAGTTAAAACGTGTTACTTTCTCAACCATCTCTAGAACAGTCGACTAGAACCCGGATAAATACGACTGTACAACACTGAAGTGAGATTAAAGTGTTAAGGAGGAATAAATGCGTAATCCTTTTCCAAGAAACTATATTAAGCACCGTTCTTCGCTAGAGGACTGCTTTTAGGTCAGTGTTCCTACGACTAGTTATAGATGCAAGTGATAATCAACACACTTCCTTTTCCCCAATCCACTTTTCAAACAGGACGAAACGCCAGATCTAGTGGATTTTGAAGAGGGATCAGTAACGTAGCAGTCAGAACGTCTCTCAGTGGCACGCAAATTCGATGACGGGTGTGGTTGGTTGGTGGGCGTTTTTCTTTCAGCACTGGCGCTTGAAAGAGGAGAGGGGCAAAGTAAAGTTTTGCTGGTCTGTTAAACCCTCCGCTTGTTTACGCGGACACCTACGTCTCTGCAGATTGCAATACTGCTCGCCATTATGGCTTTTGTGTCATTTCAGCAGCCTCCTAGTCCCCCTTTACGTCTGCAATATATTCTTCGTCAAAGTACTACGACTTCCTAGGATTTTAGGAAAGACTCGGAGCATTGCAACGGTAGCCTCCCAGCCTTTATATACTTCTGTAAGCAGTATGTCCTTCCTCACTTTCTTAGCTTGTAACAAATTTAGCATAAACTAGGGAATCTAAAAGCATTTGGCTCTAAAATGGATTGTCATCGGCTAAAGCCTTGGGCATTTTAACGACATAGCTCTGGATTGAATGAACAATGTTTAATTTAGATTTCTGATAGTATAAACAATGATTTTTTAAATGTAAATCCTGTATTCAAGTATTTTCTAGCTATAATGATTTCGCCATTAATGAGTTCCGGTAGGTTGCATCCGACTCCATCTTAGCTAGTAATTTAAAAGATCTAGACTTTTCTTATCTGCAATACAGAGAAAAGTCAGATTTTATCGTTCTTCGTCCTCACAGCCATTTATTTACCTGACAAACGGTGGAATGCCTGCGAATAAGCATGGGTTGCATTACAGCGAGCTTGTCGTAAATGGGCTTCATAAATTTCCATTGTTTTAGATCAATTTTGCTTCATGGGAAATTCCCATTTGTAAGCTGAAAGTGCAGCTAATTACGGTACCGTAGGACGAATTCAGCCTTAAATTTCCCAAACCACTGGCAAACATACCAGTGCCTGTGTGAATATTGGTGACAAATGCGGCGGCACCAACGGCATCTGCCGAGTAATCTCCCGTGACAAATCTGGGATACTTGATTAGGTATCACCGTTTTTTGGGAAAAATTGGACACGTCAACTAACTGAAAGTGGGGATCTTTGGCCACGACGTTCATAAATATTTCATAGTCTAGGGAAGCGATTGTGAGGACTTAACTTTTTGTATCTGATCCAAGATGCTATCAGATTAATCAGTGGGGAAAAGTAAGATGCATTCTGCACTGAGACTTCCTTGAAGACCTAAAAAAGCATAGCGCTTGAACAGTGTGTATTGCCGAAGTACAGTACGGCTAAGGGGCTACTAAAATGACCTAAAGATCAGGCCACCCGATAGCGGTACAAGGCTGGAAACTCTAAGTGGCTCGCTCCCAAAACAGAGGGTTGAAAAAAAAGCACTCTTCAAACGGTTATTTTTACTTCAGTGTAGGCGCTTTATTTGCTTAAGTTTTTCATTGCATAAATTGATCCTGCAGCGATGAATAGAAAAGCAGATGAGCAATATTGTGAATTTTGGACGGGAAGATTACATTCCTTGTACTGGAAAATGGATGGCTAAGTAGCACAAAACCACACTAATGGGGATATCCGCCATTGTATTTGGAGTATAAATCAGTGTCAAGGTGACCAGTGGATCTTCTCCTTAATTTGGGCTAAGAAATTATGTTCTGCCTCTACCCCTCCTAACTAGCCTGTGAACCACCACCGGATTTTCCAGTACAGGAACAAAGATAAAATGTAGGGGCCAAGCACAGTAACTTCTACCTACGCGTTCCAGAGCCTACCTCAATAAAACTACCACAAAGTGCGCTAGTCAGCCATTAGAAGACATTTTATGGGAAATATTGCCTAACTAATACATCCTTGGGCCAAATATCAAAGAGATCAATTTGAGAACCGATATGAATATCTATACTTTCAGAGCTCTTTTACCAAGAATTGGTGGTCCGAAAACGCACAGGAAGATATATTCTGAGACTAAACTCCACTATCCTGATTTCCTCACAAATAAACGGTCATATCAGTGAGAAAGGAGGTTTAGAGTCTCTATTCTGTTCTATGAAACTACCGACAGATACAGAGCGACAAGATCTTTAGACTAAATGTTGGGTTAATAAGGTGGATGAGACACCTACTAGTCCCTCATACTTCATAAGCATCCTTCTTGAGATGGTTATGCTGTCTAGACACCAGTATAATTGAAGTCTTCGTGTTTTAGTGGATTTTGTTCCAAAAAGGTGCTTGAAGAAGACATTATCTACACGGGCAGTCAGTTCTCCTTGACAGCATAGACTAACCGTATTTGTTCTACTGTGGTAGGTTTTTGAGGCGGAAAAAACCATTCCGAGGGCTATCAGCTCTCTGCATTTTGCCCGCCTCGCCTCTCAACTCTACCGCGGCAACAACGACGGCAGTTGTTAACTCGTTTACCCAGATCCCGTCTCGAAGTATTACAGAGTTGGAGGGAAGAACAAATTTTAGTTCAAAAAGCCCCATCTACAGGCAAGGCGGGCAAAGTAAAGTGAGACCACCCCAAGTGCTGCTGCCGACTAATTTGTCTTTGAATTTGGCCTTGTGTTAACTCTTCCGGCGATTATTTTATCTAGCAGACTAAGGAGGAAAACTCTACCCCCTCGTGGAGGTCACTACAAAAATGGGTTTGCAGATGATTTGCAAATTTTAGAGTAATATAAACACAAAAGATGGGTTGAAAGATGTCGCTGTCTATGAATGACACCCTATTTACGCATTTGTTTACCTTGTTTACAAAATAGCTGAGATTTATAATAATGACAGCTTGCGCAGAGAATAAGCTTTTATGACAGAAGGAGAAAGTGTACATATTCATTATTTGGAACTCCCATGACTGCTTTGAGAGTAGTACAAAAACGTGGATAAAAGAACAGATTTTAGGTATCGAAAAGCAGAAACGATAAAGCCTTTAATAAAATTTTAAGAGAATCGGCCGTCATTTGCAGTTCTAACAAAAACAAAACAGATACAGATACAGAATGTGCATTGTTGACCTTCAAAAGGGCTTGGAAGCCATTTGCATTGCCATCAAAGGTACAATGAAGGAGCGCTTTAGTTACCCACATGGGCTTCTGAGTCTAGATAATCTGACAAAGTAGCAAAATATGAACTTCAACTCACAGTCTACCCAAGCCTTTCATGGTACTATTCATCTCCAATCTTACAGAGCTGCTATTATTTTTATATTTGCATTTGAGTGTTGAATACTGAGATAGCTTTGTGAGTCCAGAAGCTTCGCTAGCCATTTTTTAAAGTTCTGTGCTATTTTATGACGAAGGATATCCAGTCATAGGATTTGCTTGCAACTGGGACGATCTCTGGCTGCATTGCCATTAATCACTCCCGAGAATTTCAATCAGCCTTGAGTTTTGCCCTGTTTAGGAACTGTATTGGGGTAAGTGAAAATGCGCAGGCCATCACGTATGTCCATGGCCAGTCGTATGAATACTGGCCCTAAAGTAGAGTCATTTAATAGAGGAAAGGGTTTGCGGTAGCCTCGTGGGTATAAGGCTTTGCGTTTATTCCTCCTTACTACTCTGTTCCCACTTCAGTCCTGCACAGCCATTTATCTGTTAGGCTTCTATCGCGTATATAGAGAGGTGGAGGATGTGGTGCTATTTTCTGGCATAAAACACTATTGTTCCCTTTTTAGAACTCATCTGTTATGAGAAGCTTTCAAATGGAGAGGTTTTCGTTGTTCTTCTCAGTAAAAATAGAATTTTTGAATTTCGTCTGCACAAGGGAGACATATTTCGAGCCTCAAATTTTACCAACTATTTGCATTCTAGTTTCGGTCTCTCTCAGTGTATCCTGAGAATACATAGATGCTATCACCTTGTAGAAATGGTCATTCGGAATAGAGGCGAGAAAAGTGGGCACAGTTATTAGTGCTATCTATCCGGTGTGGTGGTCGGCCGCAAACCACCACTATCGTTAATGCACACCACTGCATGAGGAAATCAGATAACTCGAGGCAGGGTAATGGTGGAGCATTAACCGAATAAATAGACCGTTGTGAGTGGAGGGCATGGTTTTGTTCGGTAGGTGTGAAGGCACGTACGTATATGAACCGCATAGGTGTGATTTTATCTGATGGGACGGAAAGGGGGGACAGGGAAAATCCTGTCACCTCATACACTACCACCCTCACCCCTACACTTCTCGATATTGTCATCTCGAGAAGGTGGAATTCGAGTGTATCGGAGCACGTGGGAGCATCGCACATGTGGTTGTGGTCGAAAAATGTGCGGGTGACAGGTTGATTTGTTTGTCTACCTATACTCCAATTCATAACTTTTTTTCTCTTGTGTGGTTATTTGCATGGTTGAAACCAAAGCAAACCAAAATTGTATGAACTTAGTGATACCCATCAGAGCTTGACTGAGTGAATCGAAGAGAATGCCTTAAGAATTGTATTACCTTAACTCAGCTTTGGGATCCCAGAATGTCTGTGGATCCATTGTTATTGGCAATAGATTTACAAGTTACGAGTCATCATTCAAGAATCAAAGGTGACATTGATGAATTCTGAATGGGAAATTTACTTGGTCACAAAGAGTTTCCTTTATGTAGTCCGTAGATTTGAACTAATTAACTAAAAGATTGGGGTTATCAATACGAGTTAATTACTTTAATGTAGTGCTATAAATGATTGATTGCATACAACTCCGCCTTGGTTGCGCAGGCACTAAAGGCTTCCCGTTACACTTTCGCTGGGCAGCGTGAGCTTCAGAACAACCTAGTAGCATCTCATCGTTTCGATGTATTGGCAATGCATATTCTGCTCTTGCATTATCCCTTTCGCTATACTTTAGGTAAGTGTCGAGGCGTTAGACAACTTTTTGATTTCTATTAATGAATGATAAACTTCGCCGTGGAGGAAGAAGAGCATATGCTGCGGATGAAAGAATTTGTGACCACCCACGACACAAAGGTTGAAAATGACGCCCACCTTCGGCATCCACCCCAATCCTGTGTTCTGCAGGAATCCTGTTAACAGCTGATGGGACGATACCAACCATGAACCATCTGGAAAGATTCGTTGCGGAGCTGTCCACGGTACCTGCGTGGAGACGTCAACTGGGGAACGTGCGATACCCCCTCCTTCACCTCTCTACATACGCGATAGAAGCCTAACAGATAAATGGCTGTGCAGGACTGAAGTGGGAACAGAGTAGTAAGGAGGAATAAACGCAAAGCCTTATACCCACGAGGCTACCGCAAACCCTTTCCTCTATTAAATGACTCTACTTTAGGGCCAGTATTCATACGACTGGCCATGGACATACGCGATGGCCTGCGCATTTTCACTTACCCCAATACAGTTCCTAAACAGGGCAAAACTCAAGGCTGATTGAAATTCTCGGGAGTGATTAATGGCAATGCAGCCAGAGATCGTCCCAGTTGCAAGCAAATCCTATGACTAGCACGGTTTGTTTTTTAGAAGTTTCGCCTTACAGCACCGACTACGATGTAAGGATCAATGCCAGTGGGAAGGGGAAGGGTTGACCATAAAATACGCCGTAGATGACGCTTAATATGGGAGGTTGCGCAGTCACTGAGGGACTCGGCTATTGTACTTTCGCCCAGCGGCATACCCTTTGAGCCATAACAGTAGCTCCCTCCCTGTCCTTTTGCACATTGAACATGCATTTCCCGTCCTAGTATTGTGCCTTCCTCATCGGAGAAGTTTTGAGGTGCTACAACTACTTGCGAACAAGTTTTTGCAAAATGTACCAGTTGCGAGGCTATGAAGGGTGCAGCAGGCATGCATCACCGCTGAATCCTAAAACCTTTTTAAAAAGTCCGTTCAATTGCGCATAGAAATTGCTCTTGCCCAGATTATGCAGTCACCTTTGCCACTTAAAAAACTCAATCATCTGCATTGGTAATGGTAAATAAAAACAATGCTCCTCTTCCATATTTTTCTTCTTGTTCTTCATGCTTGATTCAGTAGGATTCTAAAGAATCGAATTGGATAAAATTTGTGAAAAAGCATAATGCACTGTTTTGGGGGAGCTGTTAACTAATGTGTCTTAATTGAATAGCTTCACGGCATTAATACTTTGCTTCCAGTCTTTGGAGAACTAATTAAATTCGATTGTCACAAAGTTCATCAACTCAAATGCTGCCATTTGCACTAGACCGGGCACGGCCGTCCTCAAATTATGGGTATTATGCAATGTGTTGGAGTACGGTTTGATACAACCAGTTTTCATCAGGCGATTTTAGGATCAGTTAAGAGACTTGAGGTGTCACATTTTCGTGACGTTCGCAGCAACTGTTTTAACCAAGTAAATTATCATTTTACATAGGCACTAGCAAGTACGTATCTCCCACTAAACAGTTCTACTTTTTAAAGGAAATTTTACTTGAACATTATGTCTTTCTAATAGGAATTGCTAAAAGCCCTGGGATTTATTCCCTTATAAAGCTGAAAGGCCATCTTCACTGCCCATGCACTAGGAGCACAGTGGGCAATAATTAGGTGTGTACTGAACCGTGTAAGCAGACAAAAGTGAGCTACCGCATTTCAAGTAACCATAAGCAGAAACGAAAGATCTCGCTCTGTCTTAACAGCCCTGGCTTGGGGTCGGATTGAATGCTGAAGTCACTTTCCACATTAGCAAGGATTGCTATCTGCCACCCAGTCCCTTGACAGACCGGAAGAGATCTAGCACTCAATTTTAGAAAGGCATGCTCTATAAATTGCACACCTATTTTCCCACTAACAAGAATATTTCTACCCCACAATGGATACCATCGGGCGAAAAGTCGTAAAACGATTTAAACGTACCCACACGTATGTGTTTTGAGGGCAATTTCTCCTCATCCTACAAACAAACATGAGTGTGTCATTTAAAGCGTGATAATGTAGCTATGGCTACCACTTGTTGGTGCGTAAAGAGAGGAAGGCGAAGTTAATGCGCATTCTTCAGTGTGTTTTTCTCCGTCTAACTGTAACTTAATGTGTAGGTGTGTAAAGCCGCAAAACGTGGTGTACCAAAAAGTGCCACCTGGGGAGGAACATAAACGGCTCGGATGGAAGAGGAAACAATGGATTCGCTGTAGAGCGTGAAGGAAACACAAGCGCATGGTGAAAGGTTCTTCCGCCCTGGTTGTTTTTCCTATCCTGTGTCTTTTTGGGCATGGAAGTCAAAATATTTTGTCAAGTTGAATACAACGCTGAGGGTAGAGATGGTAGTACTTTGACGCCTATATTCTAGCTCCAAGTCAGGTACTAAGATTCAATAAAGTGATTTAAATTTCCTTACTGGCATTCTTTGTCAAAAACTGTTTGCAAAAATACATTCTCATGGTCGATGGTTGTCAGTCTTGTCCTCTCAAACCACCGGTGTCCTTTGTTTGGTCATTTGAGCTTGTTGCTGTTCTGAGTAGTTTTGTGACCTGCTAACCTTCTACGCAATTAGGTTCCGTGACATGGAACAACTTAGACACCCGGTCAGGGAGTGTAAGTTCCGATACCTTGTAGTACCCGAGACTTCTCCAAAGACAAAAATGGTATAATTTTGGACAGAATATGTACTGCCGACGTATAGAAGGGCTTGAGTGCTGTTGGAATGGCCGGGAGATGAAGTGGCCTGGTGGAAATGCAATGGCGGAGTCCAAGGCGGCCGTCACCAAAACAGAGAGTTAATCAAACAATTGAAGCATTATAGCATATTCCTCAAATTCACCAATCGATGCATGCCTACTTTACTCCTTTAAATTTGAAAGGTGGGAGTTTCATCGGCTTATTTCTTTACCCTTTCTTGCCATTAGTGTCGAAATTCTTGACACGGAAGGATTGCACTATGACTAAGTTGTATTTAATCTTTCTATAACCTTACTCGACTTCCGTTTTTACTGAATGAATTGGAACACTTTTTAACTCAATGACTTTTTCGCCAGTGGTTGATTTAAGGCTTCTAGTTTGTTTTGCTTCACTGATTATAAGGCACAATTAAATTAGGGGTCCGAGAGTGAAATAACCTCAGTTAACAATGAAGCCCTTGGTCCATTGAGTCTGTGTGCCTGAGGTAATGACTCTCCAAACGAGACCCATTTATTTTCCTTTGGAATGAACGAGAAATTTTACAATTGGCTGAGCACTCTACCCCTTTGGTGTGTCAAAGGTAAGTCAAAAAATGTCTTAACTGGGAAAATAATAAATGAGTTGGGCGGACGAGTTCTTCACATCCACGTTTTAATGAAGGTCCTTTTTCCTATCGCTCACTTGGTGCCTTTTCATGGAAGGATTCATTTTATCCTAGGTATTTAGGTTAGATTCACCAATGGCTTATTAGTATTTAACAATTACTCTCATGTTCTACAGCATTTGGTACAAAATAGTTGTCTCTACTGTTGTGTTGTGACCCGCGTCACTCCTGAAGAAGAACTCACATTACTTGGAAGAAATATGTATTGCCGACATAGGGAAGGGCTGTGGAATACTGACGTGGTGCAGCCTTAAGAGTTCATGAAACCAAAATGAACAGTTAAACACACAACCGAAACATTACAGATCCCGCTCTCCTTTTGGGTGCTATCCGTGGCGCTCTCCTTGGTCGACCTCCAGCGTCAGCCTTCACAACTTAGTCAGTGCTGTAGGCGAAACACCCACAAACCAACCATGCCAGCCATCGTACATGCAACTATGACGATATCTCACTGGATCATCGCTTATCTTTCTTGACATTTTCATTGGTTCTGGAGTTTTATCCTGTTTGGGAACTGTAATGGGGAAAGACGGGATTCGCAAGCTACCACCTGTGTGTATCGTAAGCCTTAGAAACACTGGCGTTAAAGTAGAGGTATTTTATGAAGGACGGTATTTGAACTAGTTTCGTGGAAGTGATATTTTGCGTCCATTTCTCCTTCTCGTTTCGCTACCATTTCACTGTTCTCTAGACATATCTACCCGAGTTCCATCCAGCTATCAAGGAGGAGGAAAAATATCGTATGTTTATTTTATTTGTATCTCCATACAGTTACGGTGAGCAGCTTCGCAACTGAACTTTACCAGGTAACCTACAGCTAATGTCGCTTTAGTTGTCAATAGGCTTCCTTCAGAATACGGGACTTAAGTGGTTGTCAAGGTAGACATAGATTTCAACTCTTCAACTCTTCTTCTTGGCACTGACGAGTAACAGGATTCGGGGAAATTGCCCTTTAGGGGCAGATTTGATTGGAATTGCCACCAGTGCATTGCCTCAAGTCTATCTGACGTACAGAGGGGCTGAGGGTCCACTGACATGGCCAGAAGGCCCTGCTGCACGGAGTAAGTGCAAAGGCGAAGCCTTAATCTTCAACAAAACGAAAAATAACAAGCTTGGGTTTCTTGTAATCATGTGATCATTACTCAGAACCCAGAATCAAGGTAGTTGCCACAAGTCATCGTAACATTGACAGCTTTTCTGTCCTGTACCAATTACTTCCAAAGGCGTAAACCTAGACAACCCAAAGGCAAAAAATTAAATACTACTAAGGAATTATGTGATGATGCTCTGCAGAGGTCAAAAGACAATCATTTATCCTCGCTGTTCACGTCGCAACAGTTGGCTTGACTATGCTTTAGTATAGCTGTCAGTCACATGTAAAGGAGGCAGCATGGAAACACTGTTTACCCAATAAATTACTCATCCTGCACATCCACTGCTCATTTATCTACTTTATTGACAAGTAAACTATCAAAGATTCTGCTATAGGTAAGAACTTGGTGAAAATTTTCTTGGCGCGTAAGTTCCATTTTTCACTTGATTCTCCCGCGTTCTAAAACCTCAGGCAAAGTCTCAAGGCGCCACGAGGCCCATGGTCAGCAGGGACCAATTAATTAACCAACACTACGGCAATTGTGGGCGGTTCTGCGATGAGGTGATCTAATTTGGTTACATTGGCTGCCTTTTGAGGCGTAGCCGAGCCCACCATTAACAATGCTAACCACTGAAGCCACATTTTTTCTCTCACTCTCTTTTTGCACTGTAACGAAAGACAATGCCTGCGCACTCATGGATAGCGCGCTATGAGTGTTATATTTTGTGACAAGACCACAGCGAGTACACTGCTCCCTCGACTGAATGGCAGTGGACTCGCTTCCCCATCTGGGCAGCCAAGCGGCATATTTTTGAAGACACTGACGAGGGAGTATCCGAACCCATTCAGAGGATCAAAATGTAGTTGAAATATGTAGTTTATGCTCCCACGAAGAACAGTCCAGCATCGACCGCTAATTTAATGCACATATATCTTTACCAATAGTTTTTTTATTCAAAATATGCAGTTTTCTATGCCTAGAACAAAAGTGTGTGATTTTAAAAATTGGATAAATTGAAAGTGTACCCTCTAGTGGAGGCAGCAATGCCAAAAGCGCATACCATCTTCCCCACAAGGGCTACGAAAGACCTTTTAATGAAGCCGAACTCGCGTTCTGCTGTTGTTTGGTTTTTTCGCAAATATTTATTCTCAAGCATCAGTTTAATCCAATTCACTGATCTTGTGCTGGAACGCATAACCTGGAACATAAAAGAGTTCCAGTGCTAATGGTTGTTATGTCAAGCAGTTATCGCAGATGTTTTACTGGACGAAAGCCATATTTTGAGGCATCAGGTGTGTGTGTGTGTGTGTGTGTTTGTGTGCATTTGTACAACGTTCTCTTTAATTCAATTCCAAAAAACTCGAATCGAAATGTGCAACAACTGTTACAGTTCCACAGCAAATTCTCAACACTGCTAAAGTAAAAGAGGGCTTTCGGGCGTTATGCCCCTCCGCTTAGGCACAGCTCTCCATCGATTGAAGGTAATTGAATATTTGAATGCTTAGTAATAAATCACATAAGGCTAAGCCATCAAAGTGGAGTTTCTGTATTCTCCACATCCATATTATGGTGAGGACATGTCGCCACTGTATAAATTCAGAAAAATCAACTCTTTTAAAAGTCAAATAAAAAATTATTTTACGTTCTTCTCTATTCTATCGGTTTTCCGTTTCCTCCTTCTTGAGTCCACTTGACTCACTAGCGTATTCATCGAAGGGTCGTCCTCTATACGCGTGACGGTCGACCGGTACGCGAGTCCACCCATACGCATACGCAGCCGACAGGTGATTCTCTAGCTCTCGCACTTCCCGTTTGATTCCATCTCATCTCACCACGTCGAGCCTGATTTCAATCTACCCCGGTGAGGTGACTGTTGCCATAGCAACAGAGAGGGGGCCATTTTAATTTAGCTCAATTTTGTTCCTTGGGACTGGAATTATGGGTGAGACGAGGCCTAGGATCATTATAATGCTACTGTCGTCGTGAGAAATGCCTAGACCCCTCGGTAGATGGTATTACTTTGATGGGCTCTTTGTCCATTGCAGTCATTGATTGTTTTGCCTACCATGGGATCAGCAGACCGTGATAGTATCCCACTGAGGTGTGCAGTGATGGATAGGCTTTTAATAAGGTCTTTAAAAGCATTTAAGGAGTTTAAATAAATAAGACAGATTAGCTGATTTTTGACAACTGGCACAAATGTTATGCGACGAAGCAGGAGGAAGAGGAGTTAGGAGAATTAAGCACAGGTACTGTTTGAAGCATTGGCCATTTATTGAACTCTCTTCCGTTCTAGTGGAGATAACGGTTTTCTCTAATAATTCTCTAATTCATCGGTTCGAATTTCATCTTTTAGGTGCCCTGCCTTTGAAGGCAGTGCCCCTTTTAGTGCTCGAATTACTCTAGACGCTGGTGTCTGTACAAGTGCTAGAAAGTAGCTTCCTCCAACACACAGAACGTATGGGCGGCCGGTAGCTATTCAGACATGGTTTAAGCTAAATGCCACCAACGTGGAGATTGAATAGCTGGAGATGGAAAAGGCCGCATTTATTCACAAGTGAGATAAAAACTATCGTAACATGACACTGTCTGAGTGGTTAGTCTGCCCATATGCTGTCAGGTTGGAGACAATTTCCTGAGACCTTACTCACCCCACAGGCTCACAAGGCAGCCTGGTTGCTAAGGTCTTTTCCGCACCTGTTTTCGTCTTGACACCACCTTGATGGGGGTAGTTGAGTCCCTCAGGCAGAGAGAGATATGAGATGAGCGGGCACTAATGCGATTAACTTCTACCTTCACTCACGGCGCCATAAATCAAGCGTGTGTGTGTGTGTGTGTGTGGCGGTTTTTTTTACCAAGTCTCTTATCCTGGCCCGAGAAAAACTACGTGTCAGCCTTGAGTGGAGGACGCTTTGGTGTGCCCGCGCGGCGATGTGGCGATAGGTGTAAGGACGACCTTTACTCCGGATTCTATTTAGCGCTCACAATCCGCACAGTCTCTATCCTAGAGGTTAATTACTGCAAAGGTTACGGGGGTGGACAGCCTTTGCATTTGTGTGCCTGTGACATTTGGATATGCTCCTGGGATGACTGTTTTTTGTTTCGTGCACGCCTCTTAGAAGGCTGCTGAACCACAGTCGAAAGTTATGCAAAATGTCAATGCTGTGGGGTGCACATGTGCGGGCGCATTAGCGGCAGGAAATTAATACTTGGGCGCAACTTCTTCTACTCCATTGTTACGGCTTGTCATGCCTTTGCAGAGAAATACATATTCTAATTTTGGAAGGTTAGCCTTATTAACGATGCTTACTTCATTTTAACGACTCAAGACTCGGCGCTTCGATAGCTTCTTATAGTCTTCGCCACTAAGGGACTGCAAAGTGACGTTTCAAAGCTGTCATGGATCATATTGTCACATTGTCGCGAGTTCGGAGTCTATGCAAACGCACACGCGCACACTCACGCACACAGCGAGATGACAAAGCGAATCCGCCTGATCAGCGCACTAGGTGGCCACATGGCTCCTGTCATCAACAACAAGTCATTCGAATGTTCGAGTTCCACAAGGAGGATGGCGAGGAACGACAAAGAGAGAGGGTGGAGGCAGAGGTGATAATGGATGTTTCCACTAAGTGACTTTGCCCTCCCCTCGTTCACAGTTTCTACACAGTTGTCAAACCCCTCAGGTGTGGCCTCTGACACCTTTAGAGTTAATTGATGAAGAGCATTATAGTCTAATCGAGTATTTTAAAATTTATGAGAATTAAAATATTAGCTGCAGGTTGCTCTATACCTCCCAAGGTTCTCAACTTCGTAAAGTTTATATTATACTGAGTACTAATCTTTAGTAGTAAATTCATAGAATGCAACGAAACATGCATATTTAGAATGTAGCGCTTTTAATTTGCTACCCTTAGTAGTCATCAGGATATGTGAGAGTAGTCTAAGCGCGCAGAGGTAGTCGTGTGTATTCACATAAGGTTTTAGAGAATATGGCTCTCATGCTAGTTTTCAACGCACTCAAAACACTTGTAACAACGGCTCTCTTGCCATTTCCCCTCCCCCCTTCCCGGCTCTGCCACTCCTCCCTCCTCACAGGAGTGGCCATAAAAAGCCCTTGGTTAGTGGTCCTTGATGGGCATTTGTTTGTTTAGCTGTTGCAACTGCTGCTTTGTATATGAACGGCCATTTGAGAAAGTAGCCTTACTGTATCCCCTTCCCCCATCCTCTGGTAATCCTACGCCCTCTCTGTGTATGCCTGCCTGATAATGGCCGAGGAAGACAACCGTCAGTAGGGCGGACTTTTGCTGTGTAATATGCACCACATATGCACTCACCCACCCGCCCACATACACATGCGTATATTCGCCCTCCCCTCGCCACTGCAATGCACAAACCGTAATGGAAGGGCGGAATCCTATCGAGCCGCGTGGTCGCCATCTCCATCAGCCAGCGGCCAGTTGGGTAGGCGAATTTCAGTGTAGACATGATTACAATTGACGTGCGTTTTTATGGACTGCTGTTGGCGTGCTCTGACTCTATTTACTGTGCATTCCATTGCCCCTTCCTGTCAGCCACACAAATCAGGATGAGAGGAGCAATCAGAGGACCAAGAAAGCGCTTTTATGGCTATTCATGCTCACAAATTAAAGCCAGTGGATGATCAAGAACGAGATTATTTACTAATTTACCTGTGATTTAGTGTTCGTCTCGTCTGTAAATTCCTTCGGAAATCAAGTTGCGTCTCCATCCATTTTTATTTGGGTGAGAAAAAACCCTAATTTTGAGAATGTTAAATCGTTTTCCCTTGCCCTTGCCCTAACTCGCATTGTCGAAAAAGGCGAGCCACACTAACAAGCTAGGAAATCTACTTTGTGAAAGAAGCGTAGAACTTCAAAGAGGGAAGGACAGAGCGAGGCACTTTTGTTGCTGGAGCGCGAATAAGCACCCCTTTTCTAATTTGCAAAGCACCCGGTTATGCATGATAAATGTAATTTTATCCCAGAAATCTTGCAAATACTGATTGTTTTTATGTTTTTTTTGCCATCTGAACATCATCACCTTGAAAATACGTTATCGACTGTAAATGGCAAATGTCTGGCCCGTAACAACTTTTTTCCTAATTTGTAGAAATTGGATATTTTCAGAGTTTTAAAGGTGTGCCTTAAGGTTTAATTCACTTTTCTAACCTGCGGGACTTCTACTACCCAAATTGGACTAAATTTTGCCAGCAATAAACGCATTTATGCACACTCCTGCCTTGGAAATACTACTTATAATGTTTCAGCATCTATCAGTATCAATTTCATATCTGGTATGGAGTCATTTATAGCCTACAGAGTGTTTTAGGTCAGGACATCTTGAATTAAAAAGCACAACGATAAACACTTCACAGCTAGTGGCTCTATTCGGCCCCAATTTGGTCGCCTTTCAACCACTTGACGCCTTCGACGCCAATCACCTAGGCCTAGTTTGTGGGAAGCAAATACTTCTCTTGAGCCTCTCTGTTAAGCTCCATATGTCAACAACTTAATTCAACGCCTAACCCTCAATTAAACTCCTTCTTTTGATTTTATGAGCACTTGATTTTTCGCTTTTGCACGTCCTCTAAGCGGCTTAACTTAAGGACCATTTCAGTAGCCCCCAGCCTTTATTAACGTAGAAACAAAATAATCGACTTCAGAGAATATCGGTAACACTAGCAACTTGTGAGCACTATAATCACCTATGACCGTCGATATATGCTGCTGACTAGGCTGAATGTGGAAGTGAATGACGGCGGCTATACCAGAGGCTGCCTTACAAGTCATTAAACGAAAATAAAGTCATGTCTCTCAAATATAGACACTTTTTAATGAGATGCAGCCTTGAAGGCCCGTGTGAGCGGTCTTGATCAGGACATTTTAGACACCCAAATTTGGGCTAACTGCATCCACTATGGGGTGCCTTTCGTCCCCTACTGGCACTACCTTTTCCAAATGCGAACCAATTATTCACATTAATCAAAACGGACGCATGGTTTTCCCATTTGCTCATCCCCCACACCCAAGCCTGCGTACCACCTCTATCGACCACAGTAATTAAATTGAGGCCTTGTTGAAAGCCATCCCCTCTTTTCCATTCCCTCCCAGGCCCAGATATCTCAACACTCGAAACCACGTGGGCTCGAAAGTTAATATCCTGCGTTCCCAACCCAGGCAGTGTTAAGTGGCATTGATTTGATCGGTGGTCACGAGCGGCCACGCTTTTGGGAGCTGCGCTTACCAGTGTAATGCAAGGGGGAAGGGAGAGAGGGGGATGGAGATTAGGAGACGAAGGAACAAACGAACGGACACTCGGACGGACGTGCGTACGCATGCACGCGACACACGAACAGCTGCGGTGACGGCACTACGGTGAGAGGTGTGAAGGGTGGGGGAAGAACTCAGTTGTACAGGCTCAGTGAGAGAGGTGTAAATTAACAAATTTATCCCCCATCCTTTAGGTCGACAGCTGCTACGCCACCGAGCTCGTATTGAGAGATGCACTTTTTTGGGGCGAGGTGTATACTAGATATATACCCAATTGTTTATGACAAAACTCTCCTTGAGACATTAACCCTCTCCTGCTGTGATTAGCGTCCATTTCAAAGTCAATCAAGTCAGACAAAACAATAAATTCGGAAAATTAATCAAACTGGTGACTAGATATCAAGCTGTCTGTATCGTCTACATAAAAGTGGTACATTAACTGGATCAGAATTAGACGTATTTTAGATAACCTTTCTTCTTTTCGTGCTTCCAGAACCAAGGGCCAGCAAGGCGTTAGACACCAGGTTTGGCTATAAAATGCCTACCTCATAGGTAGTGGGACTTGCTTTGACCCTTACTTTGGTGGCCAATGCCTTTGCCTGTGCTGAGTTCATGCTCTAAGCCCCTTAGTTATCCTGTAATATTTGACAAAAATAATTTCCCATTCGTATTTTCTTCATCGCAGCATAGACAATAATTTTTTTAGGAGTTCACAAAGCAGCCGTATGAAGACAAAGCTACGGTGGACGGAAGTGGACCTGCATGAGAAGCGATTAGTTGAAAACCACTTTGACCATCAAAAATGAGCCAGTTTCGAGAGACTGTCACATACACACATCTGTACAAACGTGAAATTTCTCCTGTTCCACGTGGCTGTTGGTGGTCCAAGACCCTGTGAAATCCGTACACACACACACACACACACACACAAACCTAACGAATTCACAATACCACCATTCCATGGAGACCTGTGGCTCAGCCTGGCTAGGCTAGGCAGGCTCGGCTCAACTGCATGTTTGGGTAGATTGAAGTGTGAGTGTGAGAGTGTATGAATGGGTAGATGAGTGGATGAATGCCGTGAGTCGCGTTTTAAGAGCAGACGCAAGCAAGCATGATCGAATTACCGTAGCAGTGGATTGGCGACTTCGATTTTTGAGGGCCACACAGAGTACTGGAGTCTGGTCGTGCCTTCATCATTTTCATTATCAGCTTAAACCCCCAAGATTAGATTCTTGTTAATTGGAGTCTCCAACTTTTCTACCTCCATCAAATGTATTTTTTGATAATAAGACTATCAAGGAAGTGACTCACTATTTCACCTAGTTGATGATTAAAGCTGCCAACCTTACTTCAAAGTGGATTAATGTAATGTTATATGGAGCTTGCTTTATAGTTATGTTTAGAATACTATTTGTGCTTGCTTTGGATAACTTATGAAAAGAGATATCTAAGTTATAATAACTTTTTAGAATTCTTGTGTGAGTCTCGGTCTCGATTTTTAAATGGATAAATTACAACAAATGAATTGCATCCGCTGGAGCCCGAGAGTTTAAGCCTTCAGGGAAAGCGTCATGCGGGTGATAACTAGTGAAAGAAAGGATCAATTGAATTCGAAAAAGCAGTTCTTAAAATGAACCTTATTTAAGTCTTTAAAATATAATGGCATTGTCTTCGGAACAAACTTTAATATGAACATGCTCAACTACTTATTTGAGACTAGTAACGGCGTCTTGGGGTGGGACCACATCGAATTCTTGATCTGAGGTGTTTCTTTACTCAGCCATATTTACACCGTGTTATTAGTTTTTATTGCAATTTTTACTTCAGCACAATACCTTATTTACAAATTTATCTTTGCAGCTGCTCATTATTTTCGATTAACAATATTGGTTGAATCAGAGGGCGGTCAGAATTGTCACTTGTTTGGTCAATAAGTTGACAGCATACTTGATGGATCAAGTTCAGTCAAGACAGGTTTCTTAAGCATCGGCAACTGAATACAGATGCTTTTAGATTTTATTAGGCAATTTATTAATTATTTAACCAGGATTTTGATAACTAACAGATGTTAACTGCTTCATTTGTGCAAAATTTGCGCAGAAACACATATTTCTCGAGTGACCTATGATGTACAAGTGTTTATTAAAAATTTTAGCCATTGTAGAGCATGTGAATTTTGCCAAGACCATTCTGGGCTCGATGTTTATGGGGTACTGCTTCAAATGTGCAGAATTTAGGATGGACACAAAAAATATTTACGTGTATGCAGGCTCTCTAACACATAACATTAAAAGATTTCCTAAGGGGAAGTTTTCATTTATAAGTAGCGATAGCTTAGCTCTTGAGGACTAGTGATTGTGTACTCTTCCCTCTTCCTTAGCCCAACTGTTTGCCCAAGCTATTTACACAGGCGTCACGGGCCTTCTGCCGCACAATAACCTGCGAGGCCCCTCACTCAAACACACATAGAGAGACCATATGGCTCGAACTTTAATGGCAACCACCTCCACCATTACCGCCGCTGATGCTTCCAACAATGTCGGGGAGGGAAAAATTGAGGAGGATTAACAAGCGGCCTACCTCTTCACCCTCCCACAGGGTTGGAGTGGCGTCAGGGGGAGAAGGCCGATTTTCAACTGACATATGTCCACTAAATACTAAAGGCGGTTAAGTAAGCCTAATTGTCTCCCTTAGAATCTACCATCTGTAAATCCATGCGAAGACGAAAGGGACATTTCAACGGGCAGTACTGTGTAGGCATCTAGTGAAAACCGGTTTCACCTCTTTTCAAATGTACACTAAGAACTTTAAGACATCATAAAATACTTTCTATAACATTTGGTTTTTCTCCCAATAATCCGGAATGGGCAGATGAAATCTTGCCATCATATTTTGGAAGGCCCATGTGAAGAACGAGTTGAATCGCATGAATCTAGTTCTCTGCCTTTCATCGCTTGGCAGAAGTGGGCGCGGGTATGTGATTTGAGAAAAGGCGATCAGTAATAACTATTTTTTTAACAAGCTACATAATCCCATTAAAACGTTCTAAGTATTCCACTGATCTTGAATGCAATTATGTGTTGGTTTAATGGACACTTTTAGATTTACATTACTTCAGGTTTACGGGCGATACATAACTAATACAGCTGTTCAAAAAGCAGTACTTCACTTAAAAATTTCTCCATTAAAAATTTGGCATTTCTTTCTCAGGCGGTAGTGTCATGATGCAGGTGTGCTAAAAAATAGCGTAAAATATGGTCATCTCTGTTTCAAATATGGCTCGACAAGCAGCACATGTGTCAATCTTCAATATTCTATCGCCTTCGGCCAGTCGCCTGGCATCAATAATATCAGAGAATGCTTTATTCAACAAGGCAAAATACATTATAGCAGTCTGAACTTGGAGTCGAAAATCACACGGAATAAATTGTGAGCATTCCAAAATCTAAATTATAGGAAAGAGGAATGCGAATACTACCAATTAGGTCTCTCATTTGCTCGGAAGATGGATGCCTGCAAGCCAGTTAGTTAAAAGAGTTAAAGGTGGTTGATATGCATCTGTAAATACCCTGTCTTCAATAACAGTCCTCTTGGTTTTAGGGCTGTCAGTGGATGCCATCTCCACTCTTCAGAGGTGAATGGGAAAATCGAAGTAGATCAGTCTGCTATTAGTCACGCCTGCCTTTTTCCTAGTGAAAGCTTAATTAAACATCTTTCGACTTCCACAATTTATTTCAGAAAGGTCATTTCTGCTCTACATGGGCCGGTATGAAAAAATCCACAAAGAAGCCACCTCGTCATGACAGACGTAACTTAATCTTCAGCATTCCGAAGGGGGTCGAGTGGAAAGTAAATTCGAGGGATTGTTTACTCCTGAAGCTGGCATGCTTTATCCAACGGATGGTGGCTGTAGTGGATGGATGTCAGGGGTGAGGAGTAAAATGAAGGAAGATGTGGAGGAAGTAAAAAGTGCCTATTCCGGCTAATAGGCGTAGGAAAATTTTCAGTCCTTTGGTCGCGCCTTCCTCCGTTGCACCCTTTTCCCTTCCCCCATCTCCATCACTGTGCCACTGCATTTTGGCTCAACTGATTCCTCCCAGTGACATTTCATCTGGCCCCAGTTTATGTCAAAAGTAATTTATCAAGGAAAACTTGAAGATACCGCGTGAGTGCTTTCGGTGGGCATAATATTATAGCCTAACTTGTCTGCCCTACTCGAGGTGGACATAATTTTGGATTTTATTAAATTGTTCCCCTTTCGTCGTTGAAAAGCTACCCAGACCATATAACCCCAACGCGCATAATGGAGGGCGTTAATTATTCAGAATGTCTTGTCACACGCACACACGCTGGCGTACATAAGCGTACACATGGATTGCACGAAATTCCACGATTTTATCGCGGGTAAAATGTGTGTGTGTGTGTGTGTGTGTGCCGTTTGGACAACACACAATGAAAATTTTGAATAATTCAGCTTCGGCGAAAAGGAGCTAGCTGATTTCCTCAAACAAGTCACGCAATTCTACCGGACACTAGTTGGAAAACAGTTGATTCCTGCCCTAAATTGTTTAGTCAGTTGCTCAAATTTCCCTTTATAAAGCTAGAATTTTATGATACTTTTAAATAAGAAGTGATCATAATCATTGTAGCACATTGACAAACAACAGCTTCAACTTCCCAAGAGCGTGCAAGCCTGCAGTAGTTCAACCTGCTTTGCTAATTAACTCATTATTCTACTGCGGTGTGTTTATCCTGTAACCCATCTTCCATGACGATGGTACTAGTCACTTGATTCCTAACTTGCCTACAATAACAGCACTTCTAAAACCACACGCCTTGGAGTAACCCGTTAGATTCACCTAGTCCTCTGTTTGGATAGCCGCCCCAAAGTAAATCCTCAAGAAGCTAGGCACGCCAGAATGTCGGTATTAAAAGGAGGTTCTATTTTGTCCGGGAAGATAGTTAGGCACCACGACGTGAGTCATCAAATTGACGAGGACTTCTCAACAATGGGAGGGTGTGGACAGTTGGGGGCAATGGTGTTCCATCTATTCCGCTCAAATCAAATGAATACTGCATGGCCTTTACAGCCCAACGCGGTGGTAGCCTTGTTTAGACTAAAAGCCGCAGCAGTGGCGTCTAAATTAAAGCACTTTTCGGTGTGAATTCCACACACGCACAGCCCTGAATCACTTCAATATGAGGTGGCCACTGACTGAGGACCAGGGGTGATGGAGGCTGGGGCTAAATTCAATGCGTGTGCGTGTGTATAAGTCCATTGCATTATTAACTACGAAACAATGTGGCGACACACAAAGGGGCGAGAAAGAGTTCTGGAGTATGTGGACGTAGTCACGCCACCTCCTCTACCCCATTTCCTCTTCTAGAGCCTTGTAGATTGCCACTTGGGTGGATAGTCACGGTGGTTCTTTTTAAACCGCTGCCAGCCTTCAGCGGTGAAAGTCATCGTCATCTCACTCTACGGTAGCCCCTATGACTGCTCCACATCACAAGGATACGCAGTACATGTTCTGCTTTCCTCCCAAAATGGACTTCCCTTAATCTATTACCTCCGACAAAACATTGATTTTGCGTTAGCCTAAATAGTAAGACCCCATCATTTGAGGGAACACGTGAATCAACCATTGTAGATAGTAAGCTGTGCAAAACAGTCATGCAGATCTCATTAGCTGTCTGCTCTCAGTGTACTTATGTTTTTTGTACCCATTTTTTGGTGTCCACAAGCGAGTGGGAAGTGAGGTGGACAAAATTTGTCCTGCCTTCTTAGTGGTGCATTAATCACTCCGCTACAGACATGTGTCCGGCGGAAGTAGAGAGAGTGACATGTGGGTTGAAGCGTCTCCCTATACACTTCCGTGTAAACCTGCTCAGCCGTGAAGGCGCTCAAACCTCCCAATATCCGGCTGACTTAAGCTTCATCTACAGTTAAGAAGAGTGACTTGCTCTCCCTCATTTTAACACTCTTTTGTTGAAAAACCTTTGAAAAAAACAGTTGCAGCGTTGATTTTGGAATTACTAAATGGTGACCTCTTCATCAAAGGTGATAACAAAGGGAATTTGACAACTAGCAGTTTTATAAAGTGGCTTTGCCGTCCCTATAGTCCTTCTCTAAAACGTAATAAGGCATAGAAGTTTAGAGTACAGTATATTATAACTTTGAAGATTGACTTTAGGGAAATAGGTGTGAACACCATGCCATGAACCAAACAGAAATAATTTTGCTTCCTCATCTGTTTAGCGGTTCACCTTACTTACCTAATGCAATGGTATTTTAGTTTTCAATGGCGAATAAGGCAAAAACCATGCATGCACTTTATCCCCAAATGCTTCTACAACTAGGAGTTCTGTTAGACCAAAACTTTTCACGCATAAATGGGTTTGTGCGCGTTATGGGTGCGCTGGATGGATGAAGGTCCCTTAGGCTAGGCCCGCCGCAAATCAAAACATCTGCCCGCACGACGTGCATCAAACTTTTCGGCACTAAAAATGTCGCCAACCTCTCGTGTCACCGCACCTCCCCTCTTGCCCCCTTCACCGTCTGCCTAAGTTGGAAAAGTAACCTTTCAAGAAGGTCGTCCACACACCATAGGCCAACATCTATCAAGCAATAGTGGTCGGTTGCTATGGCGGGCATGGTAGGTAAGGGGGACAGGGGTAGAGGGAGTAGGCAAGGGAAAAACAGAGTGGAATTTCATCACTTATCACGCGGATGACACACTCATCCCCCTTCCCACATAGAGTGGCATAATCTTCGTCATTCCTGCTTAAAATGTCATCATCAAAATGGGCCTATATGGGCTTTTGCACCTAGCACATTTGCTTATGACTCAGAAGCCAATGGGGTTTTGGTGGGATTAGAGGTCTTGACAATTTAAAATTCACATCCCTGTTGGATGACCATGCCGTACCCAGATATTGCTATGCCTACCTGGATCGTGTTAAAGTGGAAACTCACTACGCTTGGCTAACTTTCTGCACATATCTTTCCAACTGTCTGCATGTTCCTATTCGATTGAATGTTTCCTCTTGAGTGATGGTCAACTAAACAAAAGCCAACCGTAGCTCCTGTGCTCATGCGGCCACGCCTGAGCGACTGACCGCCTTAAAGTTTATTTCAGCGCTATTGTCAGTAAGCCATACATGAAGGCTGCTTTTTCCGGCAAATTTATTAGTTGAGTTACGGTATTTTATACTTGAATATTGTCCACTATTTTTGCTTTTCACGCAAAATGCATGAAAACTAAAGATTTTAACTAAAGAATTGCGTAAAAATTAAGTTTTGGAGACGGGTATGTGAAACAGGAAATAATAAGTTATTTGTTTCGATCACTCCGTAAACAAACTTTCGCTTGATATTCTATAGTCGCAAAGTATAGAAAAGTTTCACTCAAAAATGAAGTTCGAATTAACGAAGGGCCATAATGGATTAATCAAGCAACCAAAATCAAACATCGAGCGACCTATATTGCTTCCAAAAAATCTTAGATTCACTTCACCTAATTGTTGGCCTGAAAATGCCTATAATTAATTGCTAATCTCCCATTTATTCCATTCCTATTTTTATATAACTGTTACCAATTAAAGCAAGGCACGAAGTCTTTCCTATGAACAGTACAAGTCTCAATGAGGATAATCAAATGACAAAGAAATGGTAAGGAGATTCCAGAAATGTTTCTGTCAAAGTAACGCCGGTATGTCAGTATGGCTGACAATTGAAAGTTGCTTATGTATCAAAATAGCCAAGCAATAAATGGACATCAATTCCTCACAAGAATCTTAGTAATTGGGTACTTTACACATTCGATGTACACTTATGCTGATGAAATATATTTTCGAGACAGACACTTCTATAACCTATCAACACGTACATTTCCCAATGCCTTGGCTAGTAAAAATGAAGTGACCCAAGAGGCTAATGGGGTTCTCGCAATAGCTCGCTGCAATGACTTGTCGGAACTCGTATAAACTTGGTAAATGCGATCATTTTTAAAGCAGATCTGGGCCAATCCATCTGCACTATTTATTGTTCTGACTACTCTCCCTCTATCTTGAAACCATGTATCGTAAAATACTGGTAAAACGAATAGATTTGACCTAACCTCTCCTGCTTTGCAAACAGAGTTTGACTCAATTCAAAGGCTGCAGCAATTAGCCATCAAATCTGCACAACGTTATCAAAAATCGAGGAAGATTCGCCATTGGGAATGGAGAGCCACAGTGGACTTTAGTAACCATGCGCCACATGCACGAGTGACCGCATCGTCTTCAGTCGCATTACAAACCAACCCGTATTGACAGGTCTACTAAGTGGACAGAATGCCACCACTTGCTCTACACATTTAAGACACACATCACTTCATCCCTTGGGTACCGTGCATACCTTGTGCGTGTGTGATGGGCTGCTAGGGCAATCGTTCCCTGCAAAGTTTGTGTTGGAGGCTTAACAACGGTTACTAGAGAGGTTTTTCTACAAGAAAAAGTTTCTTCAGCGCAGATCACGATCGCTGAATCAGCCAGACTGTTTTCTCCTTCAAAGCAGTGCAGTACTCTACACTGTCCCAATGTTCACCCCTGAGATCTGAACTTTAAGGTGGGCCAACGATGCTACTTCCTCCCCCTCTCCCTCCCCCCCATTTCTTCAGGCGATTATCAAAAGTGGGTTTAAAATAGGAATCGAAAGGTGCCTACTAAAATTGTAATTCACATGCTTACCTCATTAAAGAAGGACTATGAACAGCAGCTGTGCTTGCTTCAACGGGTAAGATACCTGAAGAGGCTTTCTTCACTTTGAGTTCTGCTACAATATGCACTTAATTTCACCCGACGTCCCTGGAGTATCAGATGATGACTTAACAATCACCATGAGGAAGACCAATATTTAGTTTCACTCGCTACATTGGACAGCATTCATTCACTCAATCCAGTATTAATGAGAAAAGACGATTTTTTTAACTCCATTTTCCGCTTCAGATGGAAAGTAGAGCGCCAAAATGTCCACTCTGCTTTTAGTGGTTTTCCGTTATTGTGGCCTAATACTTTTTTTCACCGATGCCATAGCCTTTCCTCTCCACCCAGTAACCAACAAATAGCCATGGCGCCAGACCATCTCGATGCTGCTGGTAGATAACCGCAAGCCTCCCCACAACAGGTTGGCTTCCTGTCCGGTGGGTGCATGCAGGCGTGCTAGCTTGCTTGCGCTTCATGTACGGTGGAGTCCATGAGCCAAATGGAGCGCTACCACCACCACGAGGAGAATTGGGAGCGCTTGGCGCCATTACCATTTGGGTGACGTACAACCGCGATGATGGCAGATTTCATTAGTAGTAGTGGCGGTAACACCCTCCCAACCAGCAGTGGCCGTTTCACTCACACCCCTACCTCCCATATTTGATCAGTCCACCGTTGTCCCAGTTTGGACTTTTTTGAGTCAACACAAATATTTTTGGTACACTGGATAGTTTACCTTGGAAGTTGGTCACATAATAGGCGGGAAAAGGGACATAATGAGGATCTTTCACTTGCTCAAAATAAAAGTTGTGGATACAGTTGCGGATGTAGTCCGACAGCCATGATTTGCTCATGGAATGATGATGCTTAGTCGTGAAGTCAGTCTCCTGCAATACAGTCCTGATGTTGGAGGAATGCGGCTCCATTGCAAGTCTTTCACACCTTCTGCGTGGTTATTACCAAAGGTGCTTTTGGAATGGTGAACCAGACAACTTCAGGATTAACTCTGGAAGTATGGGCAGCATGCAGCTACAAAGGCACCTTAAGTCCTTCTCGACTCAGTTGACTCATGCGAAGACTTCCGAGCATATTATTCAACGATTGTGAGAGTAAATGTATGAATAAGCCAGTGTTGTTAAACGTCTACCCACATTTATACCTATGCAATGGATTATGAGCCCCACGAAATACGCATCCTTTGGAATGCGCTTAAAAATACAGCAAATTTTTGGTTTACCTGCGTATTGAACAACACCCACATTTCCAGTTCACTACCAGTTGATATTTTGGAATGAAGCTGCTTTTGGAGTAGTAGACGTCTTAGGGAACAACTTGGGTTCTACATTTCCATTCCAAGTCTGATTAAACTAGTTTTCTGTCCTCAGTGGAGAACATCCGTAATGTGAGAGTACCCACCATCACGACCGACTAACAACATCGAATCTTGAGTTCATAAAATCATTGAAATCTTAGCGAAAAGATCCTGCTGATTCTGAGTTGCCTTTCAGCAGGTGAATGGTTATTTCATCAAGCGGACCTTTTTGTCCTCCACGTTGGCAGCACAGGTTCCTGCTCGTGCCACTTTTACCGGTCTCCCAGCCTTTTCAGACTGGTACTTTGCGTATTCAGACAACCTAAGTGCTGCGGACTCACGTTTGATCAGGCATACCATTAATCGCGAACCAAGGGGTCCGTTTACCACTGAATTATCGCATTTGGGGTACAGATGGTAATAAATTTAACCGTGATGTGCTCTCCTGTTTTGGCTGTAGGTGGCCAGGCCTCAATGAGACAGCACGACCTCACAGACTGACACAGCTGTCCGCCCCTAGTCGTGCAGCCTTGGGAAGCGGGTGAAACCGGACTCCTGATGGCTCTGAATTCCAACATCCATATAGTCCCGACAAATCAAATGCTAAAAGGGATTGAGTAGATAACGTTCACTTGAAAAACATGCACCTTTCAAGCCGCAGAAACAATAAAAAGCCACATTTAAAACAGGGCATTGTCGGTAGTTTTAACACGAGGAGGTCAACCTTCGTGAGGATTACAGGTATCCAAAACCCCAATAACGAGTAAGGGAGTAAAGAGATATCCCCAAGTGGCCGGTTTATTGAAGAATGAGGTACAAGTAAACAGAAAAGTCGAAAAGTTGGGCACTGAGAAACGCTAGCGAGTGGAGGAAGTATAAGGGAGGCAGGAGAGATACATCTCTCCTCCCCCTTCACTCTAGGTCTTGGGTGAAATTGTTACACCACGACGGATCTTGCCCCAGCCGATCAGCCTAAAAGGAATATAAGAGACTGATTTTAAAGACTTCTTCAACAATTCTACAGGGTATGAGGTTAAACATTTCAGACAAAGACAGATTAAAGGCTATTTCGATAGATCTTTGGATAATTAAATAGGACAGCGTATATCTTGGTAAAAATGAAGGCGACAAGTACTACTTTTAAAAAGTTAGTAGCCACACCTCCAGTGTTTCTCAACACGACGACTGAGCGCCACCTTCTCATTAACTTCAGTGCAAACCGGAGTGTTGAGAGCAATCTTCGCCAAGTCTCCTTTTACAGCAACAACGTGACCACCGCTGGAGAGGGAGCCGATGTTCACCATGAGCATCTCTCGCTTCGCTAATTTTTGAACCTGCAAAAGAATGCGACCTGAAGTGATTTGGCATCTGCTATTGCCTGTTACGCCAGTGATGTGGATAGGTTCTTAAGAATGGGTGGATCCCCAAATTCGCGGCAGCGTTGGTGAACTCCAAAAATAACGACAACCCCGATTTCGCTAGCTGCATATCATGTCAGACGAATTAATGTACATACATAATGGAAGGGCTATAAAAACGACATCTGTTTTTGACAAATACTTAAATACTCATCTCTACATACTGGTCGGTGACCAGAAAAGACCAGGTTTGGAAGCCCTCAAAATAACCATTCACAACATCAAAGATTCGGTGAATTGCAAGGACTTGATCCATCGCCGTGTTACAAACATTTGAGAGTAGCTTGAATAAATAACGCAGTGAAAAGAAGTAATTAACACAGAACACAGCCTTTTATTGTAACTTATGGAAACGTCTTTTTTAGTTAAATATTCCTTACGGAAAGCAATTTTCATATGGAATGAGGTATATGAACAACCTCGAGACGCATAAAGCAGGGAAACCTCCATAGGTACGGTTTGCAAACAGACGTGGAAGATGAATCTAGTGGAGTGTGTTGAAGCCGACAGCAAGGCATGAAAGAGAAGATTTTGATCTCTATTTACCTTTTAATGGTCGAAGCAGAAGAGCGATCGCAGGGAGAGCCAAGAATGGCGCTCAAAGCGAGATGGACAGGGGCTATATATAATGATGCCGTTTCCTTTAATTGAGTACTTCAACACCCGAGCTATTCTATCCACCTAAAGTTCAGTTACTACACTGATGACACGAGATTATGCTACTGTCTCTCAGTTCTCCAGTCCGATGATAATAAACTCTCCTGACTAAAATGCCTTAAAACATTCTCATGGATGCAAGAGAACCGACCCAATAAAGTACTGATGTTAAGAAACGTAGGAGGGTCTCACCTTGGCACCCTTTCGATCGCCCTCGGTTCGCACACCGAGAAGGCGCCGGAGGAGGTAGAAGGAGATCTCCAATTCTACGTAGATTTCGGGCAATGTGCCAACAGCACCGAGGACATGACCGACCAAACGATCGGCACGGCAAAGCTGTGGATCAATTTTGGTGCCTACGCCAATGAGACCGCCAGGCACGGCGTAGGCCAGATCGTTCTGCTCCGCCAGCAATGAGAGAATGCATGAACGGATGGGGCGGCAGCTCACTTGACCCGACTCGTCCTTCTGCGATACTAGACCAGGTCGAATCTCGATTTCTTGGCCGACCTACATATTGCGTGGGAAGGAGAAATGAGGATACTAGCATTCCAGAGTTGGGAGAAGACAAGAAACCCGCACAAGCACTGGTTGAAATACAGATCACCAACAATTAATTCATAAGTCGGGAGCGTCGGGTGGAGAAAAGTTAACTCGGTCATTACAAGCCTATGTACCTTGACGTCAAGGATACTTAAAAACGGCGTCGCTGAAAAGTAGAGTAAGATTGCCATCATTACAAGAAAAGTTGGAAGGAATATATATTAATGTCAATTTTCAGTTTGAAACTATGCATATGAAAAGCTCGTAATGCAGTGGAGCGAGAGTATAAAGGTTTAAGAACTGTGACAGCAGCGAAAATAGGAAACGAAATAAGAATTTTAATAGATCTTATTATAAATGGACGTCAAATTCAGCGCTACTTATAAGTAGAAGTAGAGCCAAAAATAGCATCAATGGAGGGTGGTGAAATCACTATCCCACAGGTAGCCAACGGACTCACTGCGACAAGACTAACAATATAATGGAGTAATGAAGCAGAAATGAGCACTCAGCTCTAAAGTAAGTGATAATGTTCGAAAAGTTCAAACACTTGCTAAAGGAAATACTTCGATAGCACCAAACAAATAGTAGGATGTGAAAATGCACATAGTTGACCGAAGTTGTGAATAAGTTACACGTGAAATCGGTTTAGAAACAGACAGAATAAAGTGCTCCGCATATCTACCAGCATTTCTCCGCAAAGCTTCTTAATGTCATTTAGGTGAGCTTTACTAAACTCACAAGATCTCAAATCTTAAAAAGATTTGGAGCTCAAATGGCAGAATGCTACCAAAATGCTATTCAACCCACTCAACCCAAATGGATATTCCCGCTGGAGACCATAACATAGGCACAAGATTAACTGGAGAAGTTGCACTCAGAGGAACCCGACTGATATTACCCAGAATTAACTAATCCTCAAAACTCAGCATTATTTCAGTTGGCTGCATTTTTCTAACTATTAGCGGAACAGCGTCATACTTGATCAACAGGAATTTGAAAATACTGAACAGAAGACGAGTTACGAACCTTAAGGACACCACGCAGAACACTGCCGCCGGCGACTCCTCCACGCAGCTGGTCCACCTCACAACCAGGTTTGTTCACGTCGAATGATCGAATGACTGGTGGAAAACCAATTTGAATACGGTTAAAAAATAAGTGTTTGGTTAGATGCCCGTTCCCCAGGTACTTAAACGAGAGTAAATCCTCATTATTTGATCATGAGCGCTCGAGAGACGCAAGCAAACACCCAAATAACGGATAACGTTATTGTGAAGCCAAAATTCATTACCATGTCACCTAAATTAGGGGAACCTCCTACTTATACAGAGGCAACACAAACGGTTGCTATATTGCGCCTACAAATACGATTCAAAAAGGTATGGCAGTGCTATTATGATGAAGCTGAACATAGAAAGTTGAGTAGCAGAAAACAAATCGTACAAAATTGCTATTTTCGGGTGGTCGCGACGAAATTGAGTACAAATGGTAGACACTGCTTGCCAGCCAAATTTGTCTTATAATTGACTAATTCCATACCAATCAAACGTGGGTCCGAGGTGAAGTCCCGCACGGGAATGGGAATGCTGTTCACAATGTAGTCACACACAACATCGATGTTGTATTTAAGCTGAGCCGAAATCGGGATTATTGGAGCGCTCTCGGCAACTGTGCCCTTGATAAAGTTGACTATCTGCAAATAAAACAACAAAACACCAGTTTTTTCAAGAAGGGCTACGTGAGTATCAAGTACCTTTTAGGTGAAAATCTTGATCGGACTAAATGTCAATGGAATAAGGAAATGAAATCATCGTTAGGCTGCTGAAGATTTCCAAAGGAAAAGGTGTTGAACAAACTAACATGAACGAAACAACAACGGTCTCTATGCTTCAGCAGTAAAAGTTACCTAAAGCAATAATAATGGAAGCTTTCTTCTCGCATTTCAATCACCACTAGACGCCGACCTTAAACATTGAACGTCTTATCGAAATGTACAGGCCTAAATCCAAAACTTTCCCGAAAAGCCTCACCACCCATCTCAAAGAACAGCAGCAAAAATGTGTAAAATTAAGTACCTGGTCGTACTGGTCACGAGCAGCAGCCTCCTTGACTAAGTCAATTTTATTCTGAAGAATAAGAATCGTGTCAAGATGCATAATTTCGACAGCAGCCAAGTGTTCACTGGTCTGAGGTTGCGGACAGGGCTCATTGCTTGCAATCAGAAGAATTGCAGCATCCATAACAGCAGCACCGTTCAACATAGTTGCCATAAGAATGTCGTGACCAGGGCAGTCAACAAACGATATATGCCTAGAAAGTTGAGAAATTCAGACAGGGCAGCCGCCAACCAAATCATTAGGCCTAAACGACTTCCAAACCGAGAGTTTAACAACATGAAATACACGAGCTAGACAAAATGCACACCTCATCAAACGTAGTTTACCGCCGCAATTCTCACGAGGGCAATTTATGACGTCAGGACTAGCGCTTCCGAAAGAATGATAGCACCCAGGCGGTGGGCAATCGGGACTGTCACATTTGTAAATCTTCGCATTTGCATAGCCCAACTTTATAGTGATATTTCGAATAAGTTCATTTTTGTGTCGAATCGTATGGACCGTGGAAATGGCCCTTACCACCGTTGTTTTGCCATGAGCCACATGACCGATCGTTCCAATATTCATAGTAGCCTGTCGGCTGATGACCTCTGGGGTGAGTGGAGTGAGTGTGGAAACATCCTAGCAAAATGCCAAATTTAGCATGCGAAGTAAAATACCAACGTCTCCACGTTTTGAGTTGCTAGACCTGGCCCTTCGCCCATGTGCGCGTGGTTGTCAATGTTAAAAGCAACTTAAAGTAGCACTACACAATAGCGCACTGGTGAAGGAAGAAATTGAGTGGACAATTCATACACTACTGAGCTCATGTATGTCGTGTGATTTTGTCAGCAGGATAGGTGATTTAACTGAATGAGACATCACAAGTTGGGGTTATTTTTCGTTTGGACACAATTGCTACTTTGCCGTGTTGTAAAATCCAGAAAAACGTAAGTATGATTCGTAGAATTAAATGCCACTTGAGTTAGCATGATATTGCAAGCATTCCTAAGTGAGATTTTAAATGTAATTTTAAAAACACATTTAGCACTGAAGTGAATCTGCAACTTAAACCCAAAATTGCTCTATCACCTCACGAGTAGTTTAGAAAGACACGTTGATCTAGGCGAGGAATCTTAAAGATTTTGCACTAGTTTAAATAAGAAATGTATTTTACTTAGGTGACAGTCTTTTAGAATAATAAACAAAGAGATGTTTTTATTAGCCATATTTGTTTCAATGAGTAATCGGTATTGTAGTAGAGGGCGGCTTGAAAAATTTCCCTCTTCGTTCTATCATTGGAGCTTTGGTGGCTTTGCTGTGACTGATGTTTGGTTAAGGTATATTGTCCCATTCCAACGTTGAGCTTGATGCTTTTATTCTAAAAGCTCTCTTGATTGACGAATGTACGCTACCTCTAAACTGATAATCCCTGCGAAAACGGCGCAGGATTCTCCATATGTACCAAAAATCCGCATTTTTCTACGACCATCATCATCTTTGGACAAAAGTAGTGATATGGGAAGTTTGCTGGCATCCGATAGTCTTATGGCCGATGTCTCCAAGGGAAATCATAGCAAAGACGATGTTGTCGAACACGGTGATAAAACAAAAGATACTAGTTTCCCATCGACTCTACCACAGAATCAAGCCAGCAAGGTGGTAAGTCGTTTTCACTTCGTTTATCTTCTTTTAGTCGAAGCCGCCGCAAGATCAAGTTCGTGGTGGGCGAAAGCGTAAAATTGTTGGAAGTTTAGACAACATCGATTTTGAAAGAAGAGATTCTCTGCTTACCAAAGTAAATTTAAAAGTAGGTTTATCAAATTGGTTTATTCCAAGTGATCAAAGCTAGTGAATAATGATGCGCTATTTGTGGCTCGGTAATTGTTTCGTGTTTATTTGATGTCCCGAAGAAAGTTTTTATTTTCACTCTGGATTCATTTATGGTTCTCACCGTCGATTTCCCCTTTCAGAAAATTATAAACATGGATACGTTTGAGGCGTTGCCCATAGACTCCAGGCGACACTTGTTAAGTCTTCTTCCCATCCACGACCAGACACCCCCACCAAATACAACGGCATTGGCAACAGACGCCGATTACTGGATCCATCCCACTGCACTGAACAACGAGTTCCTCTCCAAAGCCTTGCAGGATTACTCCATTCGTCAAATGAATGGGGAGTTCTCGCCCCGGTTGAACTCTCGCACGGGTCTTCGGAAGTCCGTCGGGAATCGACAGCGCTATTTAAGTCCTGCTGTTTCCCCCGTTTCGATTCCTCACTCATCAACGCCTTTACTTCAGTCGTCTGCTAATATTACCAAAGAAGAGCCTACTTCAACACCATTGGTCGTGAGTTCCCGTTTCATCCTCACTATGTGTTACATGGATTGTGTTCATTTCCGCCCTTGCTTTCTGTCATAACTGGTCTTCTCCATCAAACGATTTGCTCATTTGCGGATTTTGGGTGCGACATCAATGCTTCATCCAGACTGGTTTAGATTTTTTAGGTTCTCTAGATAGCCTCGTATTCCATTCACGACTCATCACATTCCCAGTCTATCATTCGCGGTTGTTTCCATTATTGGTCTGGTCTTGCGCTGAGTTCATGCTTGAGCGGTTGTTTTCTTATAGTGTTGCGATTTTCATTCTTATGGTTCATTTTAGGGTCTAACATGATCGTGTGAAAATTAGGAGATTGATATGATAAATGGAAGCCAATGGCCCATTTTATGGCAAGCCTTTTAGAACCACGAGTAGCTTCCACCATTGAGATGTTATCCCACTCATCTCCGTATTCCCAACTAAGGTGGAGTTTTGCTGTGGCTTGTCCATGCCATATTAAGCACTACATTCAACTCAGTTTGGTTCCGATATGCAGCCCATTCTAAATGGTTAGCCCATCTAAGCCTCCCAAGTAGATTGACTCATGTCATTGATAATTTTGTCGTTCAAACGATGAAATTTTAAGGCAATCTTCGGTAGCAACAACTATAAAATGAAATTTCACTGTCTCTTGGGTTACTTAACGTCCTTTCCCTTCTTTGCAGGCGACTAGCAGTCCTCTGAGGACTAATGGTGTTGAATCACCGACATCGCGGCTCCGAAATAGGTCCTCCGCCTTACAAACTGTCCTTGCAAAAGAGCCCGTGGAACTGAAAATTGAGAACGATTTAGATAAAGAGGGCTCTCGAGAGTCTATTACTGCAAAACTAGACAAAGAACAGCACGTGATTTCACAGTCAGTCTTCGCCCACTTCGTCTCCACCTCCGCTTCCTCTGCCATCGCAGCAACCTCTTCTTCCTCATCATCATCCTCTACTCTCTCGTCTTCACCCTCGCCGCACTGTCCTTCCTCTTCGAGTCCTTCCAGCGGTCTCTCACCAACTGCTTTGAGTAGCGTCCCTAATGCTACTAATTCCATGCTTCCTCTGCAATCCGTAGCTTCGGACGAACAGGAACGGCCGACCATGCGACCATCTTCTGTCTCCTTAGAGATGTCCATTCAGCGTCGGCCCAATATGCCCAAGCTTGAGTCTACTCTCTTGTTACAAAACGTACGTACTAACCCATTGCAACTAATCCCCTCTTACTTTTGAACATTCGTGATTAAGCCTGCCAATATTTGATGTGTGGAATTAAAATTTGATCGGTATTGTTAGGTGGGATGTAGTGTGTGAAGACCTAATTTATTTTTTACCTCCTAACCTCTGCTTTCGTAGTTACCAAGTCGGTAGTGCCTGGTTATTTGATATGAAATTGTGCAAATGTTCTAGTAAACTTTGTGTAGAAAAAGATCAAAAGGCGGTAATAAAACGAACAAGGCTGAAATGGTAAAGACACGGTCATATGCGATTTGCTGTGCCAGCACCCTTCATAGAACTCCGCTTCACGTGTACTTACTGTGGTCATTAACCTAAAGTATCAGTCATAAACGTGACATATGGTATAAAAGACGGCGATTGTCATCCACCACCGAGCCAAGTTGAAATTTCTCAATTTACGTTAACCTCTTAAACACGCGCACACGAACTCGCACGTGTGTTGTTTTAAAGCTACACCTAAATTCATTCATTAGCCATTAGCCCTTCGTGCACGTTAGCTTGACATAATTTAATTAAAGAAGGAGCTTTTATTTTCGTACAGCTTGTTGTCACTTCATTTTACCTTTGGTACTTGATCACAAAATAAGAACTTTGTCGATATCATGCACAAGCCAACACTCGACTATAGTTAGCAACCTTCAACTTACCCCATTGGCAACTAGGTCAAGTATTCTTGGAAGGATATCAGATAATGTAGACGAGATTGCGTGTCAGTTTATGTGTGGATCTGCCTCCGTCCCCACCGTTTAAGGCATCAATTTGCGTCCGTACACCCGCCAATTGCCTGTCGCTTTGCAACATCGTTGGCAAAAATGCACTCTGCAAGTTCACACTTCAATCACAACATGCAAATTTATGTGCGTATATGGGGTTTTGCAGGTCCACTATCTGGTTTCGGGGTTATTTTAGGATTTTAAGTGATTTTTCCTGTGACTGCACGCTAAAATGTTGCAACATTTATGTATTTGCACCTCGACCTACAATAGTAGCTTTTCCAGCGGAACCCTCTGCCTCGACGTAAATCGAGCTTCGAATGCATACATCTGCCTTCATTGATGTTGTATACATTGGGTACCTCAAATATTAATGTCTGTTGATCACCTGGTCCTGCGGTAACTGTTTGAAACGGTGTATATGTGAGGTGCACTTTCTGCATTGGATTGTTTGATTGTGTAAACATTAATAACACCGTTTCGAGCCCGATTTATTGGTGAAAGGGCTGTTTTTATTCGTTGACATTAATCAAAAAACCGTAAAATGATAATACTTGAATCTTGCCCAGTACCATCCAATGGCCATTTCTGTACTTTGCCATACTTATACATAAATTTGGTTCTCGCGGTGTTAAGTGCGCGCAATTGTAATGCACGTTTATTTATCACATGTAAAATGACTGGTAAGTAGGTTTCACCAAATCCATTTAATGCTGGAGCGCGAGTCAGTTTGCATTCCCTCCTTTTGAAGGGCTTATTGGACTTCTTATAGGTTCGAATGATATTAAACCTTGGATTCTTGTTCATGTGGCATTTTTTTAATGTGAAATCTTTGCAACATCACACTTTCCTTGGAGCGTAATCCTCAGTGCACGATGTTACCCAGGTGCATATAATACCAAATATTCGCTGTGAATCGCCAGAATAAATAGCTCTTTTTTACTATAGGGTGTTAAACCGCCACTCGATCTTTCGTTGAGTTCTCCCAGGCGATCTACTATTGGCGCATCCAGTCGTAAGCCTTCCCAGACTGGCGCAGACTTTCCCTCAAGCAGTAGGCCACCGCTTGTGGTCGATAGCACCACACCCACCTTCGTGACCAACCCCACCACCATGCCTCCGCCACGGGAGACCAAGACCTTAGCCAGCGTGAGGGAGAAGTTACGCGCGAAGCGCCTGATGATGAGTCAACAGCATCCTTGTCAATCTCCGCCCCCCAAAGTGCCCTGCCATCAGCGGTCCGCCCCGCCTCTCGCGTCTGCCCCTTTGCCCGAACCTGCTCCAGCACCTCCTCCTGCCACTGGCAGCCTTACTCCTAATCCTGGAACCAGCTTTTCCAGTGACTTCTGTAGTTGCCCGACTACCGGACAGGAGCCTGTTCCGCCAATCTCCGCGCCTGTGATACAACCCCCGGCGGTTCTAATTCAACCGACAGGAAATAGTGTATCCGCTCCTGCCACACCTCAACACGGCAGTGCGGGTGGTGGTATAGCCGGTCCTCTTCCCGCCATCCTCGCTAACTTTAAACAGGCTCGTGTCGTTGTTACTCCGTCACGATCCGGCTCGTCTGTGAGTAGCAACGAGGGTGGAGCAGATGTAACTGATACAGATCACCAGCCGCCGGACGTACATCCTCAGCCGCAGGTAATTCCACAGAAGCAGCAACAACAACAACAGGCGATCCATCAGAAGCAGCCTGTGGCTCAACAGCCACAACAACAATTGATCGCCGTCCCAGCAAGTGCTTGTGGTGTTGGCGGAGGGACTACAACCACAAGGGCATTCTTTGTCGACGGTAACAACTTAACTGAGACACTGGCTCTTCTCCAGTCCATTAATCCACGCGCAACGGTCACACAACAGCAGTTCCTTCTGATTCCCAGTACTGACAAGTCACACGCTATATTATGTCGGACTCCCATTGCTATCCAACCAAAACAGACACCACTGCAGCCACAAGTTATTCGAAGGCATTCGGGTTCTACCTGCGCTACGACTGCCTGTCCACCCGTTTCGGCCCCCGCAACCTCCACAGTTCTACCTCTCATCCTACCCGCAAATCGGTCACAGGAGCATCAGCAACAGCAACAAGTACCCACGATTCCACCTGGTCTCTATCGTGAAATCCTCCCAAACAATAATACCACTGCTAGTGTGTGTAATGTTCAGAGAATACATCAACCAGCTCCTATCCAACCTCAACAGCAGCCAACACAAGTGAGTTTTGTTGTAAACTCAGGACACCAGTAGGCTCAAGTTACGTTTGAAGACGTTAGAAGATCGCTGAGTTGATGGGAGACTTAGTTAGGGTTCTAGTGGGTCAGCGTAAAAGTTGGATAGCTGAAAACTGGAACAATCCATTGGGTTGCAGTGCTATATGGTTCTCGCCTTATTCCACTTATTGCTTGTGTGTAGCAATCGTCACGACGGCAGAGGTAGTCAATTTGTATCGTCTTCGAAAGACTTCTGGTGGTTTTGCGTTTCATTTAAATTTCGCTGCACTCAGGAGAAGAACCCATTCTCGGGAATTCCATTTAGAAATATGACTGAAGGACTTTCAGGTGCACTTTGTGTGTCAGTTGGTCTTCAGAGACCTACCTGAAGAAAACTCAAATGGGCTGGATTGATGCAACGCTCCCTAGATACTGGGCAAAGACACCGGGTCTTTGAATTTCGATTTTAAAAGGAATATTCTAGACATTCCTTTACCTATATATGAATCTAGGTTATTTAGTTACCAAAGCCAATCGGGTTTTCTTTGTTTTACTACTGTGAATCTGGCAAATCAGTCAACTGTCAATTTAATTTAGACGACCGGTAAAAACGGTTGTATCGAACATTGTAAGGCAGTTAAATTTTATTGTACGTATGTGTAAGAGGAGCTGGAAGACTACGACCACGGCTAGTTGATGCACGATTGAGACAGGCAGGCATCGTTGTGTCATTTAGAGTTTATTCCTTATAGCTGAGACCCGCGCAAACCTACTATAGCTTACTGGCGCCCAGCACAATTGGTGCATCAGGAGTGAACACCAACCACAACAATGTCAGTAGCACTAGCCATACCATCAGTACTACTAACAGCACCAACAATCAGCCGACATCTTTCTTACCTCCGCCCAGCTGAGATGCGTATCGCGGTGCGTGTCTGCCTGTATGAGTTATATGTAACCCGTCACCACCAGTTCCCTCTCCACATACGCACTGTCTCTCTTGTACATAAGCATTCACACACATGGACATGCATCCTTTATTTTTTCCACTTCTCCGTTTGTGTAATTTTTATCGCCTTTTCTCCTCCCATCCCACTACCACCACTCTCACCGCCACCACTATTTTTCTCAGAGCTAGCTCCCGAATAATTTTACTACTGCTACTACTACAAATAATAAATATACCGATGCCCCCACTCCGCGTGGGTGTGTTTGCACAGGGATATATGCATTGCTTGAGGAGCCCTGTTGGTGTTGTTTTTTTTTTCCGTGTAGCTCTCACTACTGGGCGTGTATCTACGTTTGGCTGTGTTTAACATGCGCAAGTGCATGCGTAAACGTGCTCCCAATTGAAAAGGTTTATGCGAGCGCCTTGTATATCGGCTACTTAAGGACCAAATAGCCCCATCCACCGTTTGACACGGATATGGAGTTTATGCACTTAGTCATCGTTTGTGCCGTGCAGTAAGGTCATAGCGGGCTTCTATCACAATGCTCGTGATGACTCCTCGGTCGCCTTATTCTCGAAGCATGAGTAACAGCAAAATTGCATCCATTTAAATGAATCCTCGTTGTCAGGACTTCACTCCGTAGCAATCCTTCGAGAAGCACCGAAGAACTGTGGAAGGGGGGTTGGAGAGCTGCTAGCACAACTCTGTATTATAGGTATGGTAGCTAAATCACAGAATACCGAGGAGCCAACTGGTAAAGCTAAATGTTTTTATTTTGTGGATTCCATCCTCGAGCAGTCGTCTTCGGGGTTCTCGTAATCGCTTTTTGGCTCCGGTTGTCACGATCCATTTGTGAGGTGGTAACGATGCATTTGGTTGGGATTCTTGGATATTGCGTACCCTGTCATGCAAACTCTCATGTCTCGAAAAATTGAGAGGGCGAGCACACGTAATGTGTTAATCGATTTTGCTTGAAATACCTGCTCGCTACCAACTCAGGACTTGGATGGTCCTCATAATTCTTCTGTTTCGTGTTCGAAGATTCAGCCATCTACGCTAGATGCTTTCTTCATATTGCTGTCGTTCTTTTGAGCTCAGTCTGTAACCACCACCATCCAGTCTCTGAAGACGGAATTGGGGGGGATATGAATCGGGAAGTGGGTAAAGGCTGGGAGGTTTTCGTCCTGCTCCATGGGATCTGGGTGATAGTTCATTTAGTCAATCGGAGTAAATGTCGTTCCACCAAAGAACGGTATACCCATTAAGGCGTGTCTATGTGTCAATGTTTACGCAAGGCGACGAGACATTCGATCGACAGTGCACGCTCGTGAACTTTCACAACCATCACCACCACCACCACCACCACCACCACCACCACCACCACCACCACCACCACCACCACCACCACCACCACCACCACCACCACCACCACCACCACCACCACCACCACCACCACCACCACCACCACCACCACCACCACCACCACCACCACCACCACCACCACCAGTGTGGTTGCCATCGGAATAGCTCATGCGTGCTTGGTGGCGTTAGCCTACATCGCAGATGCAAGAAGCACAAGGCGTAAACACATTTGCCTTGCGTCTATGCACGAGGCGTGTGTATACTGATGCACCCACCAGTCGCTAAATTTGGAATGACACGATGTGCGCTATGGGGTAATGTTTGAAGGGGTTATGTTTACTCCCTCTGGCCCACTCCACAAGCGTGGGGCATTAGAGGGCTTTGTGTTTGTGAATTCAGCTGCTCATATTTACCCTTGGTGTTGCTGACTCCATTACTCCAAGGAGCAGTGCAAAGCACATGCGTAATAATGCGGGCCCAGTCATGAGAAACGCTCGCCAGATGCTACAGATGCTTTTTTGCCGGTACAGGGAGTCATAATATAAGGACTGAAAGTGTATCACCGATCTAGTCATGGGCTGAGGATCACTGACACGACCTAGAGGTTATGCCTTTCGTGCTTGCAAAATCAAACTGAAAGATTGAAAGACAAATTGATGCATTACATGGGTTTTAAGCGACGTCATCTACGGTTAACTCCAAACTTATGGAATGAGAGGCGTGTCAAAAGCCTCGACCCCATAAATGCTGCAGAAATAAGCTGCTGCACTAGCTACTTGGAAGCTTCCTTCGTTTCTTTCTTCCCCGATTATTCTACCATTTGTATAGCCCGTCAATGTGTGTTACACTTTCTTAAGCTGATATTTCCGTGTATGCATTACCAGTTAGGATCGTGTGTGGGTATGCGTATGCAAGGTACTTGTATTCCATTTCAGTCCTGATGACTAAGTCATACACGTCACTTCTATCTCGGTTCCTATTTTTAATTTACTTGTATCGAATCGCCAAATGCAACAGCATCAGTAGCGCTGCCTAGGGATGCATCCACTACGGAGCCAAGTGACCTCGAGGTATTGCGATCAACGCATAAGGCCGTGTATTTTTGCTGGGAATGGGTTAATCAGCTACCTGCTACATAGCACACGCGCATTCACATATTAATTAAAACTAGCATGTGATGAAACATGTTTATGTGTTTTTTATCTGCCTTCGTATAATGAAAGCTGTGTAGTGGGTTAATTGCTTGCTTAACTCCCGGTTTTGGTGGCGGGCCACTTAGGGACTCTGCTGAGGAGTACAAGGGTACAGGCAGGGCAGCCTAGCCTCCGGGCCGTAGCAGTTGCCTCAGACACATCCGCGAGTCAAAAAATACCCATTTTTGATCCAAGTGTTATGTCGCCTTTCGTCTTCAGAGGGGTCTCAGAGCGCTAAAGTTGATTAAGACATGTGCGTAACTAAATATAAAGTTTAGTTGCGTCGAGAGCGTGTGCATCATGGGTTTTTGGTTGAATAATTATCTTTAAAATAGCGTTGATGTGATTTTTGTAGATGAAAAGGAATTAGAGTACGTAACCACTTTTTAGGGAACATAGGTATCCTGCGTTGGCGGTGATGGACCACTTGTGCTGCCTCAAACAGTTCTGGGACGAAGATTGGTAAAGTCTTGCAAGCCTCCATCGTATGTAGCTGCCTAGAATAGAATATGTACTAGAATAGAATATGTACTGCCCGCTTACAACAGGTCTTGAGGGCTACCGGCGCATTGGAGGGGCCCTTAGTTGGCCCCCTTACCAAACCCAAGAGTTGAAACACCACTTGAAGCGATAAAAATACTTCCATGTTGAGAATAATTTGATGTTTTAAAATTCATGCTCACTTATTAAAACGGGCTACATGGAGTTTCGGATTATTTCCAGTGGTATATGCGAACTGTAAGGAACATAGGGCATCTAAATGACTGGGGATCAATTTAGTGAGTTGCCACATTTACAACTATGGGCAATTTCGGCTAGCAGAGTAATGATAGCTGAATGACTAAACGGACTGTGATTTGAAAGACGGAAAAGAAGGAAACACATTGCCGTTTTGATGCTAGCTTGTGACAACGCATCGCTACTCTCCACTGACCTCGCCTTTCTCCCTTCCTAAGCGTAGCTATAATTAAATTTCGTGTTAGTTAGTTGTTCGTCTTCATTTCGCTTGAGCATATACTATGACCCAGAGTACCTGTAATTCAGGAGACTTTCAAAATAGGCTTACATTATGGCACTTCATTATTACTTCCTACTTTGTGATACATGTTTACTCTTTAGCCCAAATTTGGAGCGTCGGTCTAGCACAAGAGAATTTCATCTTTGAAGTTTATGGGAAGAATAGATTTTGATTTCGAAACCAACTCCAAAAGGCGAATCCTGAGATCTATTCCAAGTCATTATTGGAACGTAGAAGCATTGTTTCCTACTACTACAATTACCGCTATTATTAGCAGACGCGTGTATCTTGGCGTGAGCCGATCTAGTCTAGCCAATACACCGTTCAGCAGGATGCCAGGTAACAGCGCTAATGGCTGAACAACACAGGCATTCGTGTAGACGGTGGAATTAAACCGTTAAAAGTGGACAACTTGAAATGCCTGAACAGCTTAAGGGCTGTAAGTGGCTTGCTCTCAACCCACGGTCTTGGCCGTCCCTCCAGCAACTACGTAGACAGCGCGTCGACCGCCCACCCCATCCTGGTCACCTAAGTGACCCAAAAAGTTGACGCACTGGTTACCACAATAGGTGGTCCTCATGTCGGCACAGATGACAAGGCGAGGCAGTGCGGTTTAGCCGTTCTGTTAGGACATTTCCATCATTCGAAATAGAAACTGTCTTCATTCTCGAAATGCAACTCCACCATCCCTTCAATAAATTCGAAGTTTTTGTATAATTTAAACACCATCCCATCGATATATTCCCATATATTCTTCATTATTTAAATTTGCAAACCCTTGATTTTTTTGGAGTCTGTGATATCCACAGGGGGATTAAAACGATGCCTTACCAGTTCTTCTTAAGCTTCACACCTTCAGTATTGTCATCAACACTGACTAACAGAGGCCGGCAAGGCTGTCTAGTTTTTAAACGCATCTACTATTTGCATAGTTTTAGACTCATTTTATGTGAAACGAATCCAAACGACTGCCTAGATAATGGAGAAGTGACTGTCTACTTTCTATTCCCACAGTTTAGATTGCATTTGGTAATTTCAATTTCAAGGTCTTTCGCCACGGTTCATAAATGTCTAAAAAGCAGTCCTTCAAAAGTCAAGTAGTTTTATTTTTGCAGTTTAATAGAGCTGAAAATTTCATCTGCTACACACTCCGTTAAAGAGTGTTCAATGAGCCTGATGCATTACAAATGGTTAAATAAAGTTGAACTGAGTGTAGAGCAAATCACTGGCTGCAAGTATGTGCATGGCGGACACCGGAGAGTTAGGCGCTTGCCTCCAACCTGCCTGACTAGTGTGCGCCGCACCTGGAATCTGGATTCTTAGACGTAAATGGGGAATAGAGTCCAAGTGACCCTCGATTTCAACTACAATAGCCAATTAAGCGCTTATTTTAAAAGCACCGCAGCGCCCTAGTTACCATTGAAGACAAAGCACAGAAGGACCAGAGGGCTATCAGCATAGATCCAAAGGAGACCAGAGATTTCCACGCAACAAGTATACAGTGGAATTAAGCCAGGTTCTTCTCCACAGCTCCAGTCTAGTTTGGAGTGCCTCACCCACTCGTCTGCCTTACAGTAACTTACACAAAAAGCATCGAGATAAGATTAAAGACAGTGATACAGCATGTTGGGGGTTTACCACTAATCTCTACCAGTACAAAGAGCTTGGTGAAATTCGAATATGACCAAGTTCCATAGGCCAAATGCAACTCTAAGCGACACCTGGATAAAAGGATCAGGAAGACAGGGATAGCAAGTTCTCACATCGAAATAGTAGACCACTTTGCTTGCAGCAACTATGCTGAGGAGGTGACAATTCTTTCAAGTCTGATCTCTCTCCTGCACAAACCATCCCAAAACTACAGAAATTTGATGCGACCTTGATGGCCTTTTCATTGTAAGCCCGCTACGCCTTTATTCAGTCGTAGGAGAGACTAGATGTGAATGCAGCCAGTGGGTTCAATAATACCGCCTACAATGTAAATCTCAGCATATTTTTGAGAGCTTTTTATTTTGCACTAACATTGAAGTAGCTTTCTAGTAAGATTACCCAAGGGTCGTGGGCCCACCAGCATGATTGACATAAGCATAAGTCTATAACACCAGTGTCATAGTCTAGTTGATGCAAATACCATTCTTCCATGGCATACCTTCAATGCTGTAATTAAAGTCGTCTACATTTCGTCTAGACTGGATCTTGCCAAGAGAAGCTAGTGCACTCCTTCAACAAAGAAGTGGATCACCATGGATGGCATCTCTCCAAGCACTGATTTTACAGAAAACGCAAATTCTAATATTCATAAAGTGTGCCACATACCTCTTCCACCCTCTCTTCAATCTCGTTTCATTCACAGCTACTTAAAATCACTCAACGCTCCTGGAGGCTGCATATTCCGTTGAAGATACTCCACCATTTGCGGCTCATCACTCGTACAGACCCCAATCTGCGACTTTTCATTTCAACCAACTCAATTTAATAATCGGACTTACACTTTGAGTACATCTTTGCTTTTCTGCAAATAATGGAGGAAATTATGTATATCTTTTGAGTACCGGACTTGGTAAAGCGGACACTTTCAACAACACATTAATCATTTGCCTTAAGAGGCAGTAAAATCTCACTACAGGGTTGTAAGTACCTCCATTTGTTCGCATTCATATCTACGTTCGTTAGATGGAGAGTTTCCCATACCTCCTCATTTAACCAAGTCATGTGATCAGCAGTGGGAAATGTTCTAGGCAGGAGACTTTAAAATCCTCCTACGGTTCATGAAAGAGTGTGAATGGAGGTATGAGTTGGTTGTTTTATGTTTCAGGTTTGCAAAATGCTTTATAGCTCTTCATGAGGATGGAGTAACGAGTGGTAAGATGTTTTTCCAGACCATGTTCATATTCAAGCATATAACACTCCAACGAAAAAATATCACACCATCCTCGATGAAATTCACACTTACAAAAGGCAAATATTTGGCTACATGAATGAAAAAATTCTACACATGCTTTTTATTAAGAGGTGTTTACATCGCCTCCTCCAATACTTTTTATTTGTCTTATTCAGTGACCTAGCCAGGCATTACACCTCTCGGTTTTATGGATCGCATATTTTGTTCACATCCCCGCTTTAATTGCATTGCGTCATTGCTTGGAACCGTGAGATGCAACCCCATCGTGTTGTGCAGACCTAAGAAGGCACACACGCATAGTAGGTTTTGAAAAGTCCACTATTACTATGGTACAGCTTTGGTACGTGAAATACAAGAAACCAAAGGATCCACGTAAGACCCGACTCAAGTTTGTATTAGCTAGTTGATTAAATTTTTGTATGAACAGGTAACATTGGTAGAAATAAGATGAGTCTTGACGTCTGTGAGATCAAATTTCAATGTCACTAGGTGGGTCGAAATCGGCCTACCTGTGGATAAAAGGTTTTCAATGCAAAAAAAAAAAACGTCCAAGCGCCAGGTTAGCTTTTTTCCATCCCTCGTTCCTGGGACTTTAAAGTGTAATAGGCTCGGTGCTTCTCTCTTCCACTGCAGCCTTTACCCTTGGAACAAGGGAACGGGTTGAACGAGGACATGCTTTATCAAGTACGGACGTCACGGTTAAACCTGTTCGAGGGCACCCGATGGCGTCCGATCCGTCCCCAGATGCGTATTTTCTGACCGCTTCTCTACTAAAAGTGACATTCAAGCAAACATGCATTGTAAATAAGCATGAATGAACGAGACAGTTACCTTTCGTTTGGCCTCGAAAAGGGGTACAAATGCGAGATATTTTGGTCCACTTTATACAACGCGATCAAAGTGATTCCGATCCTGTCCCGTGCATCCGTAGCTATAGATCTTAAAGGGGGGTTGGCCATTTTATGAATAGGTTTTGCTGCTCTAGCCGTAGAACACACGTAAGCCCCTTTAATCTGAGAGAACGTAGTGCCGCACATTACCCAACATATGAAAGAACCAAACTAACCTGGTAGCATTTTTGATGAAGAAAATCAAACGGCTATTTTAGACACAGGCTCGTATTGCAGTGGCGAAGTAAATTTTTGCACAGGAAATGTCATTAAGTGGGAAAAGGCGTTTTCTCCACACGTACACATAGACAATCGAAGTTGTAGGCCATTTCATATCTACTTGCAGTGACATTGCGTTGATTTGGCATTTCGTTGGATCGTGTGTTGAACTTCGTAGACACTTGACCTTCCGAATGGTGTACTTTCGCGCTGTTACATGGTCTCTGGGTCACACTAATAGCCTTGGAAATCTTCTGTGCCATAGTAAACATATTCTTCCAATCTACTTAGGATTTCTACGATATCGGAGAGCACTCAAGGCGCTGAATTATTACTTGCCAGTCACATGGCCACCCTCATACGTGAATACTTGATAGGTTGATGGCTTACAGTGAATGTTGAGGTTGCACTCATGATTGTACATTTATTTGAATTTGGAGTGCGAATTGCAACATTTGATTATGTATTGCCTTCTTAATTCACTGATTGAAACTGTTTGTTAAAAATAAATACGCCTGATACATGTCAGGCGGAAGTATTCTGCGACAAATGAGCTGCTTGCATAGGGTCCTGGTCTCTTCGTCGACCTTACGCCACATCGAGCAACGCTCAAAGCAACCAGTGGTGCATGATAAAACTAAATGCTTATGCATGATTACAGGACTTAATGGACAACCGGTCCACGAAAGTCTCAACACATCTCAACCCCCAAATAGTAAGAGGCATCTCTGTTCCAGTCACGCAAAAAATTGAATCAAATAAACGAAAAAAAGGACACAGCAGAAGCCGATTTGAAAGGTACCTACTTTGTTAATGCCATGAATTGATTATGTTTCAAACGCATTGGTGGTAACACATAGTGAGCGCGGAGATCCCTAACGGACAAATACTCCGACCTGATTGATAATGTAACACATGATAATGAGCCGAGGCTTCTCCAAAGTCGTGATTAACTGTATCATTGAGAGATCACAAACACTAGACTCCATCCACACCACTGCGCGGAAGGTTCGAGGGATCTCAAGGCCAATTACGATTTATGCTACAGACAAACAACGTATTAAAGCAAGGCAGAGCAACAAATCATTAATATCACAAAATGATTTGCTTTGGGGCTCAATAGTTCCCATTTTGGAATTGGTCCTAAATTTGTTCCGTCAGCTATTGCATTATGGATAGTGAATATCACACAATTATGATGCAGTTTTATCATAGTTTTCTTTCACACTTTATTTAGCTAGTGATTTGATATGCATGTAGTTATAGCCTCATTACACGAAAATCACATAAGCCTTATTTATGGTCAGGGGAAGTTTGACTTTAGAATGCATGAAATAATTTATACTGGAGGTTCCTTTAAAGGGGTAGGTACATACTCTAAGGTTCTTTTTTGAGCCATTTTTGGGCAGTGACAAAGTTTCATGGTTTTTATGTTTATATGGGGGGTCGGCTTAACGGAAATCAGGCATTGTTTGTATAACCGTAGAGAGTGTTTTTCTGCGCTGTTGTAATATCAAATTTAAAATAGAACACCTCTGCTTTCAACCATCGAGACAGGAATGCTTCCCTTGCTTGAAGGTACGCTTGTTCAATGCTTATATTGCCTTGTTGGCTGTTTTTGTACTGTTAGCTGATGCATATATTTCCGTTTTCCTCTTATTTGTTACTCGTTATCTTGTTTAATTTGTATTTTTTGCTGTTTTGTGGAAATTGCATATTCTAGTTTTCCGAACTTTCATCCACTCCTTTCATTTACTTCTCTTTGATAAGCTTTAACTTTTTAGAACAGAGGCCTGTGGAAATCGACGACAGCTTTTATAGGTAAAATGATTCCATAGCATGCGTATTCTCTTTCAGTCGCCAGCGTTATGTGATTGGAGATGATGCTATGCGGCGTCTCTCGGATTCCATTGTCCTTATATGTGGTCTAGGTGGTGTCGGTATTGAAATCGGTACAACATTCCTCTCCTACATCTAATTTTCTTCCCTGTAGCTAAAAATCTTGTTCTTGCCGGTGTTAGAGAGTTGATTCTTGATGACTCCACTATTTGTTCTGCTGAGGATTTGGTCGATCAGTTCTTCATACGCCCCGATGATATTGCACAAGGCCGAACTAGGTGAATATTTCTTTTCGATAGGATTTTGACAGCATTTTAGGGCTGAAGCAAGCCAACAACATCTAGCAGCTCTTAATCCCTACGTTCGTGTCAGTATTACAGCTCACCCTCTAACTGTTGCAGGCACTGACCTGGATCAGGAAACAAATAATTTCCTCTTGTGTAAATTACATGTAAGTCTGCCATAATCGTTTCACCTGTAGTGCATGGTTATTACCGACACTCATCTCTTCCATGCTGTCCTCCTCAACAATTATTGCAGGCAACATCATATCAAGGTGAGATTGTTCTCTCAATGCTCGAATTGATTCCCTCTCCCTCAGTTTGTTTACGCGAACACGATTGGAGTTTTTGGTAACGTCTTCTGCGATTTCGGCCCAAATATCAGGTTTAGTCCGCCAGATGAAGAACCTCCATCAACATTTTTTATCGAGAGCATAGAAAACGTACGTGTGCATAACATACCACCTGAACGGTGCTTAAATTGGTCACATTATTTGTGGTAACCTTGTCCAGTTTGTAACAAACGGATTACATTTGATTCCGATATTTGCGCTTTTATCAGTCTTATTCTTTATGAAATTGACTGCAAATCGATGTAGTCACGACTCATTTTCACGCCTTTGGATTGAGAGAAAATCATTACGCACACATAACTGCCCAATTTTTGTTCAAACTTTAGGCAGAAAAACCGAAACTGGTTATCAGGGGATCCGATCAGCATAAATTATCTGATGGCGCTTTAGTAACTTTTCATGAAGTCACCGGCATGGTGGAGTTAAACGGTCAAATTGTTCAAGTAAAGGGTAACAGAAGTTCTCTACATTTAAACGTTATTTTAAAAAGAAATATCTCCCCGTGTCCTCGAACTGGATGTCGACACACGCAAGTTCGGGAAATTTACAGGGAGCGGTCTAGCAACTGAGGTGAAACGAGCTCTCGAAATCACTCACGTATGTGAATTCTTTCCGACGAATTACTATTAGGCTCCCACTCTCCATAGTGGAGGCGATTAAGATCACTGCTTTCTTCTTTGTAGCTTCCTCTTGCGAAGCAGCTTGAAGACCCCAAAGTCTCTGTAGTTGATCTCGTGAATCCTGATGTAAGTGGTGTGCAGAATTCCTCCCAGAAAGAACGCAAACCAAAGTTTCTCTACGTGGCTTTCTACACATTTGTAGTCGGATGCTCAGATGCATGTGGCCTTCATAGCACTCATGGCGTTTATCTACGTTAAGAAACAACTTCCCAAATCTTGGTAAGTCAGAGGTGGGATGTGGCTTAGTCGTTGAGGCTCAACCGCTGACACAAACCGTCTTTAGTGTTGTGTCCTCGCTTTTTATTATGAATGCGATCTAGCGACTTTATGCTTTATTTTAGGTCCAAAAAGGATGCAGGGTTATTTCGAAAATTGGCAGAACGGTTTTCCCTCCCCAACATGAAAGTACGTGCCGCTTCCTACATCTTTAGCCTTCATAATCATTATCTTACCTCTCGAATTTAATGAAGGTCTCAGTAGCTACAATTTACTAGATCCCAGTGTAATTTTGAGCATCCTTTGTTAGTGTTCTGCAGCATCTGAGGCATTATTGAGGTCTTCACAAGGTATAGGCACTATGAATGATATACTGGCTGCTTAATTGGACTGAATGAGGCTTGTTGCTATAAATTTGGAGTCCAAATCGTAAGATCTTTAAGAGATTTGTCCATTCACTTTCGAAAGCAAGAATCAAGCGAAATTGCAAGCAACCGTGCTCTGCTTTGTGAGCTCGTTCTTGTCTTAAGTGTTCTTTTTTGACCGTTGTGGAGGGCCTTATCTGAGCAATGCTGTTCAGTTTTGGGTGGTTTTCTATTGCGAGCACGTTTCATTTGTCAACTGCAGTTTGTGGGAATATTTGCTTAAAAAAAATGCCGTTTCAGCAGTCTTTCTGTTATGAGTAACTACGGATTTAGTACGGACTTAACCATCTGCAGCAACTATGATGTTTTGGCACAATATACAGCTGACGAAATGCAAGTAGGTTCTCTAGTGCTACTACCAATACAATGTTCTGAAGGCTTTATGGAGCGTGAAAATTCCCAAGCCCCTTGGTTTTCGGTGTACAACAAAAATGTCCTTGTCCTGAGGGCCATCCCACGGCGCTCTGCTTTACCCATTAGTCATTGCGCAACACCATAACTCGCTCCTGTTCTCATTTGACACACACGTATTGGTTCTTTCTTTTCGAGATTGACACTGATCTCCTGGAAAGAATATGTTTCACTTCTCGGGGCCAACTGCCTCCCCTTTGCTCGTTTTTCGGTGGTGTGGCTGCTCAAGAGGTCATTAAAGCGGTAACCTGTCGATTTACACCTCTCAATCAGTGGGTACGTTCAATCACTTCACTATATTCGTCCTCTACATCAGAAGTTGATCTATTACTGCTTTTTCAGATGTATTTTGGTGTCGACTCTTTGGTACCATCGGAAGTTCCGAGAAACTCAGGATTTTCTATGGAGTAAGCTGGTACAAATTGGCTTACTTGTGGGATACAACATACCCCATCGCTTGTTTTGAAACCATGGTATTTCTTTTCACCTGCGTCAAGTTGCCTACCGCACGCATCTTCCAGAATTCCACATCATAGGGCATTCCTCATTTGCATACGCGCCTGGTACAAACTATTGCTCTCATGAGCAAGGATTCATTGTTTAGATACAAGAGCTTGGCTGACTAGTAGCATGAATATCGTGGACAGTCCCAATTACTTCCGAATGAAACGATCTGTGTACCTCTGCATCTCGTAGATGTGTAGTGGCCTACCAGTCACTTCCTATTTTCTAACTTCATTGTAGGGACCCATTTTTTGTGCATGCTACAACTGTGAATTGCTATTTATAGGAGGCGGAAAGTATTCTGTAAACCGTGCGCATACCTGGACCAGATTTCGCTCATGTATATTTGTATCTGGTTCGGCACTTACACAGTTATGCGGTTTCACAAAGGTTGACAACTTCCGTGTTTCCCCCAACTAGCATTGAATTGCTGTTATATGGACTGAAATAATGGCAGTGTTTATTACCTTTTTGTGCGTCTTTCAACGCCACCTAAATTCTGCTATCTGAAATGGAGCTCGAACTTGACTTTCATGTGTATCTCATCTTTCAGTCCTCGCTATGGTCCCCTTATCAGGTGCATTGGACCACAGAACATGAGGAAAGTCGCCACGGCTAGCGCTTTTATGGTAGTTTCAAACTTTGTATCTTGCGTTTTTACTCCAGACATGTACCTTAATTTCGCCTTACGTGGTCTCTGTACACGCCTAATAAAATACTGATTCACTTTCTACAGCTCTAGTCTTCATTGGCAAAATGGCTTAACTTATTGGAATGGGCTTTTTGATCCCTCTAAGGTCGGCTGTGGTGCGATTGGTTGTGAACTGCTGAAGAACCTGGCTCTTCTGGGTCTCGCCAGCGGTGCTCCCCAAGCTGCTGCCGTCGAACTCTCCAGCAATATGTCGAATTCTGCTACCTCTCCCTCTCTCGACGAAGAGACATCTGCTATATCTTCTGAGATTGTAGAAGACGATAATGAAGAACTAATGCCACTAGTTATTCGTGATTTTCACCACATGGTCATAGAGTTGAGCCACCTGGGCATGGAACTGGGTGTCATCCGCCCTCATCAACTAGACCATGGTGATACCTTTCCAGTGGCCGACAGCGACCTCCAATCGACACCAGCGGCTTCATTGGATATGCCAACCACGGGCACCGCACACTTACCCTCTGCAACACATGACGCGATGCCGGCCCTACTGACGGACATGTCGACGGGAGCGGTAACTGCTGTCGCTGGACCACAGGGCGAACCGGCGACTGAAATACTAGAGGATGATAACTTTGTCCCCCTTGGCTCGCCTGCCACTAGTTCGTCAACTAGTTTCTATCGAATTGATGAGGGAGGCAAGTCACCGTATGTGCTCCTTTAGCTCGATTTGCTTCCGAGGCCACTGTGAGGGTTACGCGTTAGGAATATTTTTTGTGGTTGTTTCGAAGAGCTGGACGATCAACCACATGAGTGACTTGGGTAGGGCCTCGTGTCACTAGTGCTGAGGCCGAATAGCAGAAGACGGCACAGGTTTATGTAGTCAGGCGTACTATTCAGCCTCTGTCTTGGTTTAAGCGTCTTTCTTGGTACCTCTGAACACTTTTCAAGGCTTGCAATTGTGAAAGTTTGTTCATTTTAACGTAATAGGGCTGAGAGTCTACCAGCATCAATGCTATGAGCATTTTTTAACCATCTTGGGTGCCAAATTGAGAGGAGCTAGAAGAGTCAAACGATGAAATGTACAACTAAAGTAATTACAATTCTTCTGGATAAGCTCTTTTTCGCTTTGGGCGCCGTTCTCAGTGATCTTCGTAACAAATCTTCTGCCTAAGTCGCCACAAATCCCCTGTTGGTTTTTAATTAATCGCAGGAAAGGATTACTCGATGACAGCGGTGCACTGTGTATTATTAGCGTTGATGTATTTTTAGTTTTGGTCGGACTTATTTTACTTCACACTCTAGGATAGCTGCAAAGAGGGATTTATTGAATAGATAATGCTAGGGATTGGACTATTTCCTATCGTGTGCATGTTCTCTGTGCCAATCGCTTGTCGAAAAGTCCGCTTGATAGGAACACATGGGTTGCTGTTGCTGGTTAGGATCGTGGCCGTATGTATGGATGGAAGCCGAATAGCAAGGACTGATAAGATCGGCTTTATGCTTTTTAAAACGCTTAGATTATCTCTATCCCCACAATCGAAGCACAGCTTATTCCGAAATTTTTCTCCAGTGTAGATGTTTTATCATTGTTTTTGATGTGGATTTTGAGAAATGCAATTTGTTCTTTTCTGTAGAGCTCTTGAGGTTACCAATGATAACGCGGGTAAGCATATGGCATTCTTTGGTTCTTAAAATGCTTCTTTCGTTTCTTTATCGAAGGAACTGTGTTTTTTTCCCATTGAGTTGTATTCTTTTGCGGCTATTTCTTTAATGGGATTGTTTTGCTCAAGCATTGGATCCATTGGGATTGTAGCTCGAAAATTGCGAGGGGTGTTCAAGTTAGGTCAGGACTTTTAAGTTCATTAAAAGAAAGAGTAGAAACATGTTTTAAAGACCAAAACTGCTATTACTTCACTTTTTTACCTTCTGGTTTTTGCGTTCATTCGGGTAGCTTTTAACTAATACCCGGATTGTTTCGACACAGAAAGCCTTATTGGATCGGTTGAGGGCTACTGGGCCACTCTGCCTCATGCATTCGTTCCTATTACCAAACTTGCACTCATTTTGTGAATTTTGGAATAGCACTCCGGTGAGCGGCGTCTGAATTCGACTGCCCCACTCAACAGCATGTGCGCTGGCTAGTAGGAATAGGATGCATTTATCATTCACTGCTATATTACGGCCACAGTAGTGCATTCTAGTTTGGCTTGAGTGCCCCGTTCTCTGTCTTCATTACTGATCCTTAATTGGGTTAACTTTGCGCACTCAAGGTGAGCTCCCAGAGTGATTACGACGCTGATGTGGAGTCCATGGCCCAGCAGACCTTCTCTTGCCCTCAACCGACCGCCGCTGCTGTCGTCACCACCACAGATGTTAACACTAACGCGAACGACTGTGACGGCCCCTGCATCACCATAACTGATATGGATCATATCGAGAAGTCTAATCTGAACCGACAGTTCCTTTTCCATTCGGAGCACGTTGGTCAGGCCAAAAGTGTAGTCGCTGCTGAATCCATCCAACAAATTAACCCCGCCCTTAGAGTCGTTGCTCTGCAGGAAAAATGTATGCGCACACACCTCCTCACATCTAATCAGTAGCTTCAGTAATTTGTAATTTGAAAACCATTTCTTCCCATCATTTAGTGGATCCTGACACTGATGGGGAAGTTTTCAACGACGACTTTCTGAAGACAGCGGCATCAGGAAAGGGCAAATCCGGTCCACCGATAGTGCTGGCGGCATTGGATAACATTAAAGGAAGACGTTACTTGGACACTCGCTGTGTAGCTAACCGACTGACGATGTTTGATTCGGGTACTCAGGGTACAAAGGGCCACACCCAAGTGATACTCCCCGGGATCACCGAGTCTTACTCAAGTCAGAAGGATCCTTCGGAGGAGGAGGAGGCCAGTGATGTCATTCCATACTGCACACTAAAGTCTTTTCCCGCCAAAGTGTCCGACTGTGTTGAATGGGCGAGGGAGAAGGTGATATGTGCTTTTATTTGTAGATATGCGATGTACGTATATTTGATGAGCAGTTTATCATTCTACTTCAGTCGTGCGACGGCGCCGTGCATACTACGAATGGGCGCGTCTTTCACACTGGGCGCGATAAGTCACGCTCCTACCGAGTAGTTTGTTGGTAGATATTTAAGTCAGTTCTCCCTTTGACGGTATCACGCCCTGAGGTGACTGTGATTTCGACTAAATTTGGTTGCAGTAGGCACGCAAATATCGCTTCCTGCGTGTTATCGTTTTTTTTTTTGGTTTTAGCTTCACTCACCTCGGCGCTAGAGTTATGCTGTAGGGAATTTGCTCCTTGTTGTGATGACTAGGGGAAGAAATAAAACACACACTGAATGTTAAAGGAAGAAATCAAATTGAATAATTCGTTTGATTAATACACATGCCACTGGGTGGATGTCGTAATGGCTTTTCCGATACCTCGGTAATGTTGTGAGCCCCTGTAGGGGGTGCAAAATGGAATGTAATTTTGCGCTACTCCGCTGTGAAATTGTGTCTTGTGATGCAGGACCACGTTTTCGGGTCTGATTTGCGGACTCTGGTCTTGGTGGCACCGTTTTTTGCATATCGTTCCTCCCTCACTAGTAACCTTTGTTCAGTTCAGTTTTTTTGGAGGAGGTTGGTTGGGTTCTTTCGGGTATCAATGTTGCCTCTATAACTGTTCCGAGTCTCCATCTTCAGTTTCGTTTTGCTCAATTTGTTCTCCTCCCTTTTAGTTTTTCACACAGTTCACCCTGAAACCACAGGGGCTAGATCGACTCTTGAGAGCCTTTGGGTATTCCCGCAAGGCGCTTCGAGATGCGTTTAAGTCCATGCTGACGGAGGACCCTCCTAATTGGTGGTCCAATGGTACTACTCCAAGAAATGTCCTCCGAAGCCTCAGCACGCCTCAATTGGCCTTTTTCAACAGCCGGCCTCGCACATGGAAGGACTGTGTTTGTTTGGCACGAGAAAAGTTTGAAAAATATTTTACGCATAAGGTCTGTCTCCTCGGCGATCATCCACTCTCCCATCCGTCTCTCCAATCACTTCACTATTTTTCTCACTGGATGTTTGTTTTCTTTTCTCCTTCATTTACAGGCTTTGCATTTGCTTCACAAATTTCCAGCGGACAAAGTGCTTGAAGGAGGAGGTACGTGCATTCCATTTTGACGTCATCATGCGAATAATCTTTCAATGAACCGATTATGTTCACTACTATTTCAGAGCCCTTCTGGCAGCTACCACGTCGCAAACCTCGGCCGCTTACCTTTGACGCATCGAATAAACTGTAAGTAGTGCTGAGGTGACAGCGGTGTACCTGATTTATTATGCCCTTTCGACCTCAGATATTGCGCCTCGTTTTTTTTGCCCTAGACTCATTATTTGCAGGGAAAGTCTGGACTTTGTCACGCATTCACATACCACCTGCATGAATCAGGTGTTTTGTCTGCGCTTCCTTGATAATTAGCATCCTGTAGACTTCGTGTTCTACTGGCAACCACCTTCTTTGCGCCAGTCATCCTATTGTAGGAAATTGCAGGGTCTAATTATAGTTGGGCATCTAGGCATCGTTTCCTTTTTGTGCGTTGCAGTTGTCAGGAGGCATCTTCATATCTCCTTCCCCTCATCGTTGATCAAGGGGCGAATAGGCAGAAAATAACGGATGTTTGTCTCCCACAAATGCATCTTTTCCCTTAAATCTCTCCCTTTTTAATGGTGAATGGAGGGAGACGGGTTAGCCTAATCCAGTATTTCGTTGATTGACATATGCCTGATTCATTCTAGATAGGTTATTTGTAGCTTGGCTACGCAACATGATAGTTACAGCTAGACTCGTTTTGTTGACCCTGGGATGCAAAAAGCTATCAGCCAGAGATGAGCAAGAATGATAAATAAAAAATACCTACTATTTGATAAAAACACATTATTATAAAAGCCCGTTGTTGGCATGCCCCAATTCAATTACAATTTTACCTGCCACTACCGTGGAGCTCTCATTCATTCTTGTGTTTATTGGGGGGTGGGAGGAATGGAAGAGTCGAAGCGTAATTGTCTGAGGCGTTCAAGATTCAGAGTTCCATCAAAAGGGAAGCATCGGTAACATCCTAGCGCCGTATCGTTCTCATTTCAGACCTCTGTCAGTTTTCGCACTATCTGCTGAGTCGATTAATTGCGCACTTTAAGTATTGAAGATGTCACCTCACACAGCCCTTAATTCGTCTCTTCAGTCGTGACCGTATGCAGTTTTACTGCCTCGTAAAGGTCTTAAAGTATTCTTAAACAATAGACTTTTTTTCACTGGCAGAGTGAAAATTTATGTTTATGTGAGAACAGAGTTTTCTTGAGCTTTGTTAATGACTGGCGTTCATACAATAAATTGATCTCGAGACTCCCTCCTAACATTAGCCAAGCGATATTGTTTGGAGGAAGATCTGTTCCATGTAAAAGCATACTGAGATAACCAGCATAGGAAATGCGCCAATCTCCGAGGAGAGGAAACACATTACAAGGAGTGGAAACTCCACTCGCCTCACTTCTTTGTCTCCTGACCCATCCATACGCCCACCCTAGCAGCTTTCAAATAATACTAGGCATGGTTCGACACAGTACCTGATAGTCGGCTTTAATTAATCATCCTTGCTACTCAACTTGCGCTCAACTGTCGGAATGGCTTATATTCATGCGTTGTTATGTTAACCGATTTGGCGAATGGCTGTTAATATCCATGTTTGGCCTACTTTCATTAGCGTACTCTGAAAAGGGGCTAGTAATGTTGGCCATTCTATTTCGTTGTAGTTACACGAGTGGCATCTCCTTTTGAAGCTGTAAAGTTAAAAGTTCTAGCTTGACTTCAACATTTCTCGTAGCGAAATAGTCAATTAATGTCATTTTCCCAACTCTTACTATCTCCTTCATATTTACACTTTGTATGAATTTCAATTCATAAAGTCATTAGGGCGTATTCCAGAATTCAGTTGTTACTGTTGCTGTTTTTCCACCGTCGTTGTTTTCAAGTTGTATTGTAGTGAAAGAGCAACGCCTTAAGTGCAGTAAGGAGAAGTTTGTCATGTTTAAAATTATTGCTTGATCTTCTTTCGAAATACAGGCACGTTGATTTCGTGTGGTCCTTTGCTTGTCTGCTCGGTAAACAAATGGATATTCAAGTCCCCTCAGTAAGTGTGCCAGCAATGGCGGCCTCTTTTGTTAAAGAAGCCCTGATCGACTTCACTCCGAAATCCTACGTCCAGTCGGACAAGGAAGTGTTTGTGGACACCTCGGTGAGTAGGCCAAGGACGTCAAATGGCTTCTCTTCGTGCCCTATTGCCAATGACGAATTCTATGTCCAATTGGAGTTTGCGATTGCTCAGCTGAGCGATCCTGACTGTACGTTCAGTGATTTTCCTCCGTTATTTATCTTTGGGGGGTTGTGTGTTATCTTCGACCATTTCCTTAATTTCCTACATTCTGCCGTTTCTAGACGGTTTTTTGGGTATAAAGGTAAAACTTCCTTGCTGCCCACCTAGCTGCAAGGGTGGTGACACTGTCTTTGGTCCTCTCTTTTTTCATTTGCTTAAACATTATTCTGATGGATTTTGCTTTTGCAGATATGTTGCATGTTTCTATGTTAGATTATCACTTGAATTTTGCGTTTTTTGTCTCAGTTTTCCTCAAAGCACTCAAGATAGCATCAAAGCGTTGAACTTTAATTCACCTCGGTTCTTTAGGCGGAAAGTAAACCCAATTTCGATAAAATTTTATCAAATATGCTAATACAGCTTTCTACCGCCATGATAAATACGAGGTCATTCAGTTAACTTTTTCTCCGTCCATATTATCACGAAATTTGCACCAGGACCCAAATATTGTTATTTCTCTGGTAAACTTACTTCCCCCTACCGATCTCAACCTTGGATTTCTGTTTTATATCCTTTGGTATCTAACATAATATTGTCATTTCGTCTGGATTTTTTGAGTCCACAAAGAGCACATTTAGATCTCCTCGCAGAAATCCTGAAAACGTCACTTTGACGCAAACGATTTGATTGACCTTTCTGTGTGTCGACTGTATGCAAAATTTCAAACTTGGGATCTATTGGATGCCATATTCTCTTCTGTTAAGCTGGTGTTTGATTCCCACTATAGCTACTGAGAAGTCTTAAATTAGAAAACGTGTGTTTCTCGTTCACTGGGTCTCCTAAATGGAGGACCTTTTTGCGGGAATCCTGTAAGTTACGCGAAGGCGGCTTTTCACGCTTGGCGAGAACGGTGGCTGTGTGATCAGGTTTCTTGCGTGACTGGAATATCGCGAAATTTGCACTCTGAATTCATTAAAAGTGTTGTTAACTTATGGTCGTAGTTTCAGATGATATGGAATCATTTTTGTTCTTTAGTAGAAAAGCAATCACTCTATTTCTCTTGGTAATTCCATCAAATGACCTTATTTTACTGGAAAATGGTAATTTTGTTGCACTTTATAGTCTGGCTTTTAAGAGTGTCCTCTAAGACGACGCCGACCGCCCAGTCTTGTTTTACCTTTCCACGTGAAACGAAAAAAAAAGGACAGGAGTGGGGAAGAGGAAAGGAATTCCTCCATTTTTATGTGCATTTGTGTTTTAACTCACTAACAGTGGAACTAAACTAGGCAAATTAAATTTGTATGCATTACTGCCGCAGTCCGGCCAATCCCTCACTTTGGAGGTGGGGAAACGAGTGGGCTAGCACTTTCCACCCACTCATTCTTTTCTGGGAGATCTAATTGCCCCTCTTCGACTTGTTTTGCCGTCTCAAGCTTCGGTTCTCGTCTCGCGGTATTCGAGAGGCACTCAAAGGGTAACTCAATTGTTTTTGTGTGCTGACTGCTTGGTCACAAAATTAAAGGGATGGTGATGCGAATTGGAATGTGCGTGCACTCATCCCCCCATCTACTCGGCAAAAATAACGCCCTAGCCACTATAAATATCTCAAATATTCTACACAATTACGCTCAGCCAAACGCAACCCCAATTTGAATCACATGATGCAAATGTGCGTTTTCAGATCGGCTGGTGGCTCCGTCACTTTGAGAAGGTGACAGATCTCTCCATCGGTGTATTTGGTAAAATGTTTCATATGTTTGACAAGTATGAGCTAGTCATTCACAAATGAGATGCACGAGGTATACATAGAATCCTTCTGTGTAGGGAAAATTCCCAGAATGGTTGGAAAGTCCTGGAAAAGTCCACCTCGATTAATTGCTATTAATACTCACTTTTCGAAGTTGCAAAATTTCTTGTGTTCGTCATTTCCACAGATAAATTCGTCTTGTGCAATTTCACCACATTTCACATGCAGAAAGGAGGAACGCCTAGTCTTTGCACTGTCGAAGAGGAATGAAATACGTCCATTTTCTCGCCTTGTGTTCGCATGCTTCAATTCCTTATTGCTATCCTTTTTGGTAATCTAGTGATTTAATAAAAAGAAAGACTTGATTACACTTTTCTGACTTGTCGCGTGTGTCCCTTTCTTGTTAGACAACCATTTCTTCTCTTTTTCCAGTGAAGCATTGACGTTTGGTGCTTTGGCAACATCGACACATGAGAGTTTGGTGGTGTATACTAAAGCTTAAAGGCGGGGTGGGGTGGGAAGAAACTGTTTAGCTTAACAGTAGTGATGACATGGCACTTATTTCTCCAGTGAGGGTGATTCCTAGTCACTTGCTCTCTTCTGCCCTGCTGCAGTCCGTATGGGTGCTACTAGACCTTCTGTTAGAGTTGTGAGTAATTTACTCATTTGGAGAATAAATAAGCTGAACCTTGGGGATCGACACAAGGGCAAGTGCAAATTCTTTACACCGCTGTGAAGCATAATTTCCTGCACAAGTGAAGTGTACGCATAGTATGCAGGCGCGATTTATTTTTTCATGCCCTACGTCTGTTTCCACTTTCATCTCTTCAACAAAACATGGCAACTTTGAGTCATGAAAGAGCACAGAGATGCCAAATCGGTGGTTTCTTGTCTTGGTAACGAATCCGCTTGTTTTCCACACTGTGATTAATTTTGTTCGGTACTTTTACTGTCAAGAATTGTGTTTTTCGTAAAAATTCATTACAGATTTTGAAAATTCGGCTTTGGTGTGAAATAAGGATTTGTGTTTTCTTTCGATCATTTGGAAGGAACATTCGCGGATGCGATACAATGGAAATTGATTCTTCCAGTAGGAGGGTACTGTGAACTGACCGACTCTTGCGTTTGGCATGGCGGATAGTGGGAATTACTAGACTCTATGCAGATCTTTCGATTAGTCAACCTAAGTTTCTACATATTACATTCTGTGCGGTTGTGGGATGTTGCTTGAATTTATAGTGTGCTGCTCTAGAGTCATCTTCGTGTGAGGATCGGTAATATTATCAAGCACTAGCATAGGTGACCTGAACAGGGTGTGGGGAGACTGAAAACTCCTCCCATTAACGCCAACACTCTTTTCTTGCAAGCGGGTGGGTTGGATGGTGTCCATTGCCCTCTTTCGACCCCAAACACCATGAGATTCCATCAACGTGAAAGTTGGGGATGCTGATTACAAGTTGGCAAGCCTAGTCGGTTGAATGGAGCAGAAACAAATAAAGTTAGCTAGCCTGACTGTTCTTCGGTGCTTAGAAGCGTCTTGACCGTCCCAGATATTTATGTTCATCTCAGTCGTAAGTGAATGGCTCCCCTGGGTGCAGTACTCTTACATGGCCATTGTCTTGTCTGCTTTGTGCTGCCTGTTTTACATGTGTTCAGTGTGACCCCTTCTATCCTGCATCTCAACCGATTCACGTTTGGGGGAGCAGTGTAAGTCTCCCAGGGTTAATATTCTAATGCGTTCATTCCGTGACATGATGTACTTACTTCAAGGTATCAGATGTGTTTATCATTTGTGGGGGTGAGATTATTAAATGCCTTTTTTACATTTAGCAAACGGTTGTCTTTCTTCCTCCCTTCTCTCCTTTGTCCGAAGGGAGCAATTTTGTTTGTGCGGCAGAATGCAAACGTATTGACACGCAAACAACACTGAAGACGGCACGCCACTGTTGCATAACCGGCGATTGAGAACCCTAATTTTTTGACTTCGTCTTCCGGTCGAAAAAGGTCGTTATTTTTCCCGTATTTCTTTTCACTGGCTACATGTCAAAAAACAATTCGCACCGAATGATTTCGCTGCGTTTATTGGCTTTGGAGGTGACGTAACTACATACCACCTTGTGCACGGTGGAATTGTGCCTGTTTTTAGTCAATTGAGGCGGCGGCCACTTTCGGCAGACGGTTTTTTGCTTTTTAATCTCTCTAGACTTCGACACCCAAAAAGGACATCAGTTTGCAAAATATGGTTTTCGGGGATTGTTTTCATTTCTACACCAAACATTCAAAGCTGTAGGTTATAAGCTTTTATCATTGTTCCAATATGGCACAATCAAAGCATATGAACGTGGTTTAATTTTGTGCCCTACTGCTGTTTTGTGTTCAGGTCGACTCGTTTGTCAGCCCATTGAGTTCGACAAGGATAACGAGAACGATGGTCACATCGGCTTCATTGCTGCAGCTACAGTACGCTTTCATGTCTCCTTCATACCTTTTAAATTTTTTACATTGCAAGTAAACAACCCAAATTTGCCGTGACGGTCCGTTTAAAGTGTTTATAATGTTGAATAATCCAATTGTTCTTTCTTGTCTTCACTTATTTCATCTCAGAATAATTAGATTTGCCATTATTAATGCTGCATATTCTTCTAATTTAAAGATACTTTTCACATGCCTCACACCAAAACAGTTTTGTCTGCTTAAAATGACTTGCATGGGTGGTTTCCAACCCACCACCCACAGGTGAAGGAGAGCTTGCCAAGAACGGCAGTGACTGTCTTGCCCCCACCATTATCGCCTAGAACCTTCGAGCTGCGATGTATGGACTGCCAGAGGCGGAGAGGTTCGAGGTGAAAAGGATCGCTGGTCGCATTATTCCTGCGATAGCCACAACCACAGCCGCTGTGGCGGGTCTGGTTAGTCTGGAGGTGTTGAAGTACATCTGTTTCAGCGGAACCGCCTCCAAGACAGAGTGCCTTACCAGCCATTCGAGGAACAATTTTGTCAATCTCTCCCTCCCTTCAGTTCTCTCCGTTTCGCCTGGTCTCTGTATTGCTAAAAATCTTCCCAACAACACACAGTTCACGGTCTGGGATCGATGGGAGATGAAGTTGCCTACCAAAAAGTCTACCTTGAAGGAGTTCATTGAATTAGTAAAGGTGAATACCGAGGTTTACACGTTGCTAAAGATGAAAGGCTTGGAGAGCAGCTCAGATTAAGGCTACTTGAACATTAAATATGTAGGCAGATTCCATAGAGCTCGTCTTTTTTTAAAATAACTGGAATCTCCACGGCACAAGGGAATTCTTCTAAGCGCTAATTTTTTTTCCCAGTTGAAAAACGGGCTCGATGTCTCTCTGATCACGCAGAACTGCCGCCCTATCTACATGACATTTCTACCGAACTTCGAACGCAATCTCGATAAACCGTAAGTTTTTTTTGGAATCTTTACCAGCACTCGGACATACTGTTGCTATTTAACTAGCCATAGACTCGCGCTTTCATTCAGAGCCGCAAATGCACTTCAATTTAAGCCACAACATTTAATGGAAAGTCGAATTCTCATGTGTCCTGCCTGAAATTTGGTGAAATGGGAAGAATTGAGACTTAGAAAACGCATAGTGAGTTCGTGGGTCCCATTCAATCCCAACGCATTTGGAGGGAAAGGTAAATCCAGTGTGAAGTGGAAATCAAGAGGCCATTGAAATAACAAATAATGGGGAATTTCTTGGTCTTAAAACTTCTTGTTTAAGTTTTAACCACGAGAGGCTCGAAAGGTTTCGACGCGTCCCATTAACACATTACTACCTAGCATCTCATCTGGGCCCGGTGTCACAAATATGTGGCGCATAGCAAAAGTTCAAAACAGGAAAATTAGACATCTGGTCTGTAATGTTCGGCTCTCCCTTGTAGCGAACACGTTAAATCTTAAATGAATCTCTCAAAGTAGCCATAATTCTTTGAACAAACTCTCTTTGGAAGTTTTTTTTGCTTCTGAATTGTTTGTGCTTAAAGCTCGAAGTCTGCCATTATATACCCCTGCTTTCAAATTTTGTTCTCGCTGCACAAGTCTCCACTAATGTTTGGAATTTCTCACAGACCAAGAAGGTTTTTTCTATAAAACCCAAAAATGTGAGGTTACTTCCATTGAGATAACACCAGTTACTGGGCCTCAATCACAGCCACGAATTATTCCTGATGCTGCCTTCCAGGGTTTTGAGGCGGAAGGGTCGTTCTATTGTCTCCGACAGTGACCACTACTGAGTGGTTTCCGGAAGTGTAGACGCGTTGTACCAAAAGCAGCGTTTCGATGTAGCTTTTTTTGAATGAGCGCTCAGTCGCGCTAGAACTAATAAATACCGGGCGATCATTTGCTATGTACGCAATTAGATATTTTGTGGGCTTACCCACCTAAAATAATTTGAATTTGCATTCCAGGATGCTTTCATTGCTCAAATACACACCAAAGGATACTCACGTCGACCTGGTCGTCGTCTACGAAGGCGATAGTGATGATGATGATGCCGAAGGACCCCCATTCCGTTTGATGCTTCCAACTGATTAGTGGTGAAGTATTATTCTTTTATTTGGTAGAAACCTTCCACAATGCCTTTTGTCTGTTTGAGTTGAAAAGATGTGGATTTTTTTAGTTATTAATACAGTCTTATAATTTTTTTTTGCTTCACTACTCATCCGTGAGTCAAATGCAGTGTTTGTTACATCCACACAAAACATCTACATTCGTCTCTAGGGTATTTCTTGGGGGCGTTGGTATCGGATTCCCGCATACCATTCCCTCAAAACATTTTCAGAAGACGCTTTGAGGCGTGCAGTAGCCCTTTAGGCTAACACTTGGCCAAATATTTGGTTTTACCAGTTTACACCACGGCTCATGTTGAGGTGGCTCTCGATTCTCTGCGTTCAGGTGGCAAATAAGTTCAACGAGCTCCTGTTTTGTGCCTATTTGGGTAACTGCTACAACGACCTCCCAATTTATTCGGGTCATAAATAATAAATAACAACATTTTCCCAAGGGATTTGACTGTAAGCTTGTGCAGGAAGTACTGGAGATGGATGGAAGACAGAGAAGGCAGGTTTGGTGATTTTCAGGAACCTGCTGATCGTTTGATGAGTGGTTCTAGGGCATTTGTGAGGACCGGATGCCCTGGAAATACTGGATTTGCCAGTCACTTTTGCAGTGAGGGAAAGGAAGAATTGTGAGTTGAATTTTGGGATGGAGGACATGAGGAGCGACGCAATACTATTGATTCAAGGAGTACCTTGGAACCTAGCCAATTAGTTACTTTTGAATCTTTCAGTACCGTAAACGCCCAACCATCCGCAGTAAGGGATGAGCTCATAAATCGTCAATTGCTATGAGCGAACTTGAGGGGACGTGAATGACCAGTCCAGGTCATTCAGAGGTGGTTGTTGGAGTGCTGACCTTTACCTTTAGGCAGTTCCTTGGAGTTTTGTCATAGCGTCTTGGCAAAGTTGGTATTTAATGCATGGTTTTTGACATTTCGCTTAGACTCCTTCAAGATAAAAGCAAACAAAGTCTACAATTGACTCCATCATGTTTTCAACGTCCCTCTCCAAATTCGGACTTGATCCAAGTTCAATTCCCTGTAATTAATGGGAAAGGAGAGGAAGCACAAAGAAAAAATTAAAAACGCTATAAATGTGGTGTTTGGATCCTCTTTTGTCGAAGTTTCTTGACCTTCAATATGTTACAAATAATGCATACGGTTCTCCACTAATAATCCAATGAAGATGCATAGCGGTGCGGTGGGGGAGATCTCCGTGGGTTGGCATGAAGCTCTGCCCCAATCGTTTCCTTCCTGAAAGAAAGGCATAACCGGCCAAATTGTCTCGTACTTCACAGAAGGCGGAAAAATTGTCTAATTAATTTTTGTAAAAAATAACACCCCAAGTTGAAAGTGAAAGAGAGTAAACGTAGACTCATATAAATGTGGAGGAAGTACATTCGATTATCCCATTTTGTGATCCTTAGTTCAAGAGGAGGTTGGCAGTTGAAAACGCCTCTGACCCAGAATGATTATTAGTGCAATAACATTCAGCTTCCAGTTCAGTGTTCACTTACCAAACCAATTTTGCAATGGCAAAAATAATGGGAAGAAGAAGTTGCTTTCGGTTTTTTTTTTTAACTCGGAGTGATGGCGAAAATTACTCCCGCAAAATTGGTGCCATCAAGGGATAAAGTCTACCCTGCATGTACGGCGCTCTGGGTGTGCTCCACTGGCCATCGTTGGGTGGGGAATTTTCGAGCCAACATGGCACAGCAGTGTATTTGCTTATGAGTAAGCTTTGCAGCAATCGGTGCACTTAGACACTTTTTTCGGTTTACCGATTTAATGGGCACTGACATAGTCGGCTATCTTTCCTTAAGCAAGTTGATGTGGAAAGCTGGTAATTGTATTGCTTTCTCTAAATAATAAAATCACTGTAAAATTGTCAAAATAACTAACCGATAGCAATAGTGAGAATTCAGGACGTTTTCTTCTCCTCGTGGCGGCCAGGCGCCATCTACCTCAAGGAACATGGGTACCCTCGTCCAACTCGTCTACACGTCCCAAGAGTGTGAAGGTTGAGGTGGAAGGGAGAAAGGCTGTCTGTTACAGTCTCATTTCTGCAGTTTGTCATAAGGTTTGAGATCCTCACTACTGGCACAACATGCACCTTTTAAAAGTTTCTTCTTTGTACCTGCTTAGCCTATGGCGTTGAGAGGGCAAAAGGCTTGTTTCAGTGGTGTTTCCTATGTGGATGTCATTGCTTTTAGTAAAGAAAGTGACCTCCTTTTCGAGTTTTCAGCTCAGAGCAACTGCGAAAGTATTTATTACTCAAGCGATGGGACTCTTTCTTCTTGTCAAAACAGTTCAAAAGAAATGCTGTTTGCTTTTTGAAGTATCGAGGCCTGTTGGACGTCGATTATCATAGTTTGAAGTAGCATCACTATGAGACACACCTAGCCTTCGAAAGATTCTCATACAACTGGTAATAACATCGTCGTCTTTGGGACAGATGGCAGGTAGATGTCCACACATGTGCAAATATCACTGATCACTCAGGAGGAGACGCACTCCAAGCCTAGAATACCTCGATTCCCTGCACATGTTGACAGAATCTGTCCTACAAAAGATGTTCTCTTGTAACCAATTCGACCCTTCTGAGGATGTGAAAGAACCCAATAAGATGAACGAGAAACCTTATTTCTCTCCCCACGTCTTATAACATTACATGCTAGACAACACTTAGACAAATTACATCTGAATTCCAGCCAAAGCTCGATCTGAACGTCTTGTGTCCAGAGAAGGGTCGAACAGTGTGCGTTATGGAAACCGTGTAAATTATTTTCCTGTGGGGTTTATTTAATAATTTTTTTTGCTCACGTTCGGCGTTTCTTTTATTTAAGACAGAGTGTACCGATCATTCAAACGACTCGAACTGTCAAATGCGACTTTACTGCGTGAAGGAGATAGAGATCAAAGCACGAATCGCCCTTACTTTGGAACTTTAATTCATCCCTCCTATTGGTATCAGTACATTAGAAGAAAGTGAGGCAATTGAAATGGACAAAAAAACTGGCTAAGAATAATGGCAAAAGTCTTCGTCTCCCCACCCTTGTGTCCCATTCCATCTATCCTAATTAGAATTTAATTTATTGGAACAAAAATAAAGGAAAAAAAGAAACGCAGAGCACCAAGTGGGACAAATCAGGCTTTGAAGGTGATAGAGGAGGAAGAAGAGGAGAGAGCAGAATCCCAAATCGCATGCATGCCCCCACGACTACACGCGCACACACACGGGGATTGTGGAGAGGAAGAGGTGCAATGCGCCCTATCGAACATTACGCGTTGCCGCCGACGTACACACACACACACACTACACTGGGGAAACGAGATATACATATGCAGGGTTGTGCACAGCCAGGTCAGTTGGTGCGTCCCTGGGTGGTTTTAGCCAATGTGTAGCAAAGGCCAAAGTTTATCGATTTTATCCGCCTTGGCTACGCGACATGTACTGCGTAAGCGCATGCGCGCGCACGTGTAGATTCATGCGCGACTCCGTGTGTGTGTGTGCATGTGGGTGTGTGTATATAAGTATGATTATGTGCGTGCATTACATAACCCTAGGAAAAAAAAAAAAGGAAGGAAATAAAGGATTCCACACTATCAGACAATCTGGCATACAATAAAGAGCGCTCCCCACATCCGAATGTGATGCTGTCTAGGTGGCACGGCATTGCTCTAAGCTGCCACATCTTTGGAAGTCTCCCTTTGATTTGGTGGCTTATTTTAAGAAATCTTCTTGCACTCCTTAAGCGATTCCCTTAAGCTTAAAGGTTCTTCATTTGAGAAGGATTGAACACCATTACAATTCGTCACCATTACACCTCATCTGTAGTGCCCTACCGAGAGGTGAGTAATCTGTGTATGGCAGAGAAAGCAACACACCCTTCATTCGTCTGCGTAGATCGTATTTCGTGAAGTAGGCTCAGATATTTCACCTCGAGAAGTGGAGGAAAGGTCAATCGGTGAACTTAAGAATGCCAATGGCTAGCCATTAAGTTGGCACATTACAGTGTACGTTAGAGGAGGCAGTATTTTCTCTGCTACCTTTTGAACCTGCGAAATTTCATTTTGCAGGAGAGCAGTTTATTCCACCCCCAGTGGGCAGGAAAGCACATTAATTTTTTAAGTAAACGCCGGTCATCATATGGGAATGGATGCAATTTCCATTGTTTTTTAGCCTTTCTCCCTCGCGCTCTTATGCATGCGAGGCCAAGTCAGGTCCTGGCTCCCAAAAATCGCAAAATTACTAATGAATCCCTTTTCAAGCAAAAAAACTGCAACCTTTTCTATTCATAACTAGCCCGCTTTCAACGCTTTTATTTCTGAATTTCTAACCTTGGCCATCACAAACCCTTCGGGGTTAAGGTGGACTTGTGTACGTCCAGAATGATTGACGCCGAAAACGAGCTGTAAGATGCATAGATTTTGCTTCAAGCAAACAACTTGCCGATTGCAAGGATGCAGGCAGGCGGACGACTTTCTGTCTTTAGTGGATTTGACTTGCCCATCCCAACTTACTTGAAGATTTCCTTACTTCACACAGACATGTAGAGTAAGATTTCTTGCGTGTACTTAAGAATTCTAACTCACAATAAAGGCTATTTGATCCTCCCCAAAATACTGAGCTCTTAGAGATGAAATCCATATTTTAGTAACCTAAAGACCATTGAATTGTTGCCTATCACAAACTACTGAAAACACGACCTCATCTTGGCAAATATTATGCTGCTGCATGCCAAAGAATTAACAAAATCTTATAGAAGGAACACATCGGTACTAATCTCACAATTCTGTAATCATTCGAGGGCTTCAGTTTTTGTAGCACCGCAGCCAAAACGTTAGCCCAGTGGTTGTGATGGTGGCGGTCATAAAAAGTTGCTGCTGAAATCTCAAATGACTTCCGGAGCATTTGGAATTGAAGTTTGACGATGGCCTTTCACAAGTCAGTTGTGTTTTAGTTTAAACCTATTAAAAATTTTGATGAGGATACCTTAAAATGCATAGTTAGACTACGATTATTTCTGAGGGTGATCCACCCTTCCGCCCGAGAGAGGCAGTGACGTCCACCAGCCAAATTGGCATTACAAAATCCAAACCAAAAAATTCATGCATTTGGCAAAACCGTTAAGCAATCGAATGAAAAATTTGTACTTTTGCGAACATTTGATGGTGTTCGCTTGACCATTTTTTCCTTGGTCACGTGACCTGGATTGTGAAACAATGGTAGGCTTAAGTTTGAGCGACCCTTTAGCTAAAACTCAGGCTCATTTACGGAGGAAAGGACTCTGTAGGTTTAACATAATATCGCATTGCCAGCTTACGCTTTGAGCTACGCATGACATACTTGAGGAGAAGAGGCATTCAGCAATCATCCCCACTAGGCGCGTGCCACAATCATCAAGGCTGCATATTTTTTTCTCTGAGGGCGTGTACACCTCCACACTTTGTTGGGTGTGTAACCATGACTCCAAGCGTGGGCGCGCAGCAGCAGAGAGTGGGAGCGAATGTGCATAGTTGCGTCAACCTATATCACTTCAACGTTGAACATGAGGCACCAATAGAAGGTAGTGCTCTGATGTACTAATAGCGACTGATTCATCTGTCTCTGCATGCCTTGAATCCTCTCCTCCTTCTGCATCAAAAATGTACCAGCATTCCGTGGAAAATAACGGAACACGTTAGTCACAAAAGTCCACTATTTATCATGATTGCATGGGCTACACAGTCAGGTCAGTATTTCTACAATTTTTTTAATTGTGAAGACTTTTTAAAGCGATTCCACTTAGCATTGCTAATCATTCTTTTCAATGGTCTGGCTGAAAACAGTGATCAAGGACGCGTCCATCACTAAGCTTTCAAAACATTTCACACGAAAAATAGCGCAATGAAGATTTCGGCAAGCAAAAATTCATTATTCATCCATTTCCGTATGTATAGTAGGGCCCGTATTTATCAAAGGAGTGTGCCCTACCAGTCTGCTATACAATGCTATACTGTGTTATAAAAGACCTTTGTTTTAAAATTTCAAACTTATGTCTAGGGCTAACAAAATTTCGAAAAGGAAAGAAAAAGCCAAGATCCTGCCCAAAAATCTATTCTACTGTGAGGCGAGGGGATTAGCGAGTTTATGAGATCGCAACAAGTTTTGAGAACAGGAACCAAATTTAAGAAACGCGATCAAAATCACCATACGTGGTGTTTGAAAAACAAAATGATAAAGTGAACGAATGAAAGAACTGTCCTGGTACTGGGTACAAAGGAAAAGCGATCACTCCCATCCAACAGGTCTTGGAAGATGCTAATTCATCACTTCCTTTGGAGAAGTGTTTTGCTTCCTTCTCTACTCTTAGAGCTCTTTGACAAAGAGACTGATTTTTTGACCATGTCATTAAATCTGATAGCTTATTCACCCTACAAAAAGCACTGAGATCAGGCTGGAAAAATTATTAATGTAGGTCTGAATACGATAGGCTAGTCGAAAATTATCTCTACGTTAGGGTCTGTGATTGCATTTCTCCCTCCATAAATACTTAATGCTCCTTTCAGTATTTATTGCGAGCTGTAGACACTTAATATTTCTTCCCTCAAGCCCATCGAAATGCACTAAGAAATGGAGGAATTGTAAGCATGCAAGACCTTGTCTTCAGGAAAGGAGGTAAAACGGTGAGGTCTATTTGCATAGTCAATTAGAAGAGTCCATTTACATTTTAGGGAACTTGAATAGTCGTTAATTCGCATTGTCATACTTTCACATTGATGGGCGATCCCATCAAACTGGCTTTCATTGCCACGACTCCACAATGTTACTGACCTGGTAAGCCCCTGGGATTGGATCAGTCGTTGCATTCAACCCGCCCCACTTTTTTTTTAATAGGAGCATATGAAGCAAAAGGGCGGTAGGAGTGGGCGAATTCGAAACACAGTAAACCAACATAAAGCCAAAGTTGAGTAGAACAAACCTTTAATGCGTTGGGAGTTTGCGTTGATGTGATCAAAGAAACTCAGCTATCCCTTTGGCTGGTAAAAACTCCTGGATCAGCATGAAGAGAATATCTGTTCATGCTTGCAAGAGTGTAGAGAAGCAGAAGTAGTACCTCTCTGTATCGAAACCGTCTGGCATAAGAGGCGGATATTCGAAGAAATACTTTCCACTGACTTAGAAGGCTAAGAACCCAAACAGTTAATGGCTGTTCGACTTAGCATTTGTGTGCTCATTTCACACGAGGTAGCTCTTTATCTCCTTATCTAAACCAAAATCCACTGCTTTTATTGTCCTGTCAAAAGTAAGGAAGTCGTATTGAAAAGTTATTTTACGCCTGATTAATCAGGATAGTTGCCAATAGAGATGAACTTATACAGTGTCGCAAACCACTTCTTCTATAGCCTAGATTGTCCCGAATTTCTATTAACTCTTTAGTTGAGGATCCATTTTACCTATGCTGTGTATTGTGTTCAAAAAGTGCGCATATTTTAAGGTTGTTCTCTCTCTCTCTCTCTCTCTCTCTCTCTCTCCCACTCTATCTAGCATCGATGTTCTCAAGGGGGTGCGAATGATCAGAGCGAGGGACTTCAAGTGAATAACAGATTCTATCTCCCTAGGCTATATCCGAAACTGCGTAGATCTGAGGCGACGAAAGGGAGGAGGATGACAGGTACTCAGTTCTAATTACCTCTGAGCCAGTAAGTCTCAATTTGAAAAGACAGGGCAGGTGAGTTTTGATGCATCTGTACCACACCGACTTTCTTGCCTAGGCCCACGTTTCAGTTCTTGGCATCCCTTTTTTGGACATCGTCCCAGTGGACTGGAGGCTTGAAATGCATGTTGGGCTGAGGCATGCAGCCAAACATTTAAAAGGAGAAGGCTGCGCTTCTAACATACTTGCAACCGATTTGAATGTAGTACATTTTTTATAGCGGTTATCACTTTATATTTGTCCTTTACTACTCTTTGCCCTGTAATAAACGCATATTAATTACATCAGCCAGATTCGATGTCAGACTTGTATGATTAGTTTGTGACAAAAAGTAGTCTCTAATTTTGTGCCTTCTCACAAAAGTGCTCAACTCAACACACTTTTTGGTAAATTGGAATGAATTTTTCATCGTTATTATGATTTATGAATTGATTCTCAAAGAAAGCCTAAAATCAGAGCTCGGTGAAAAAGCGTTTTTGCATCCCCATTGAATGTATCAATGACAATTTCTGGCTTTGTTTTAGTGGCACATGAATTGGACTTCACATAACGCTGGAATTTCTTGTTGGAAATACTTTTTCAGCTAACATGTTGACATAAAATTCTCCCTTAACCATAAGAAAGCGTGAAGGAGGAGGGAAAAGCAATAAGGGGCGAGAGGGGTTAATTGAGCATTTTTCTTTCTTTAGCAGCTTGTTTAGCATCGTTGTGTTTGATGCATCAAACTTGATTTACAAATCGTCAATGAATGACATTTGCTGAAGACTGCGAGAGTGGTAAATAGGGATTGTGATCGCCCGAGAACTTCAATTCTTCCACCACCAATTTATTTGGAGAAGTTGGGTCTGACAATCGTGAATGATTTCGACTTTGCCCACATGAATGCCTAACTGCCTTTCATTAGAATACATCGTCCAACGGGAATCGCGAAAAGTGAAGACACCGACAGTCATCGGTTTTGAGAGATGACTATAATGAAATTGTTGATATGAAGATGCATACCTAAGATGACAAATAAGCCCTTCAAATTAAGTTATAGGGAAGGAAAGGGTGCTTAGGGTCCTCTTAATTTGCTTTTGAGAGGGGGTTGAAACGTCGAAGTGGCCCGAAGGTCATGCCACCCAGCGGAAGCACAAGGCAGAGTCGCAAGTGCTCACAAAAGCAAAACAAAGAGTTGAGCTAACAGTTAGGAATGATTACAACTAGAAACCTCAGTTTGAAAGTACCTAATTAAATCTCTATAACCACTTGTTTAGCATTCCAAATAGTATAGAGACACCAGGGGCGGTATGGGCTTGAATGCACGAGATAATAACGCCAATTTATTAATACAGTTTTGAGGTGGTCGAGTAAATGGTCAAGCAGTCATTTGGGTGGATGGCAGTCTCATCAACAAATTTAATGAGCACGGGAGGGTGAGGAGGGAAAAAGGGCGTGGAACGGTCTTATTAAACTTGCTACCGCTACATTTTCAAGGATAAGACGAACCCATGGGTACCTCTTAATGAAAACCAACGTAGTTTTTGGGCTACTCTTTAAAGCTGCGCACCAATTAAATTAAAAATCATGACTTAATCGTTGGGAGGTTAGCGCAAAGTAAGGTCACCGCTTTAACCTAAGGTCATAGTGAGGTTTTTGGATAGTTTCAATTATTGCAATGATAAGTTACTAGCGCTTAATGAATTTTCTTGTGGAAATTATTATCTGAAATCCGAATCGCCAAATTAACCCTTCACCCAGCGGTCAGATAATGTAACAACCCAAGAGCGAGTTATACCGTTAATGAAGTGTCGATGGTGTTGTCAGGTCGACTTATTTCAATCCATCCACTAGTACCACATCTTACCAAGTATTTTGTGATTTTCATTCAAAATAATCCTTTTATTATAGGCGAAAGATCTTGCTCTAGTAGATTTAGTATTGCGGATGTAATGAGTCCTCATGAAATGATCCCTAACCACTGGGCACAATGCATTTTATGGCACTGCAGTCGATGCCCGAGTGGTCGCACAGTCCCATCTTTACTTGCCTCAAAATTTATTTCGCTTTACATAAAAAATTCCTACTTTGTGGTATAAAATTGCAATGCTTTAATTGTTAGTTTGTTTTTAGGTTTTAGCAACGGGCCTCGTGGAGGCTCTGTCATTGTATCTCTGCCGGGAGGCCTGGCCTCGAGGCTGTGCCAATAGCCCCAGAACCCTTCTGTACGTCTACAATACATATTCTGCCCTAGTATTGCGCATTCTTTTGTCTTCAGGGAAGTCTCAAGACGCTGTGATATACCTCAGAATAAGTCATCGATGTTCAACGATTTGATGAACAAAATAACTTGTTTTCCCTTAATTTCATTTTGAAGTCTCTTTTATTCAAATCGACTCTAGGTAGATGCAATAAAACCTTTACACTTTAAAGCATATTGAAAAGGAGTCAGAGTGCATAAATTGGGATGTCTTAGGCACATTAAAAGCTTATAAGTTTTCATTAACGTTAATGTTTCTATGGATTTCTAATTTACTTAAATTACTTTGGCGGAGGTAAGGACCGGACTTTGAAAGGCGAAAAGTGTTTATGACCCTCTCTCGGCAGAGCTGGAAACTTCAGACGTATTAATTATTCACTCGTTTACATACAAACCTTCGCACCCTCCATGCTGCAAAACGTGTATCTGTCGGCCCCTTAACCTGGAGTTAGTGTAGACGCAGATGGAACGACCAGAATTGGTCCATTCACATCCTTTCTGTTAAGCGAAAACGGTTTAAAACTCGGGTGCTTATGAAGATCACTTAACTGCTGACCTCACCTCCTCGAAAGTCACTTGGTGAGAGAGAACTTGACGCGTTGAGTCAGTACCACGTGAGATGGAAGCAATGGCACTGAGGTGTGGCTCTCCAACCCAATTTTTTTGGCGCCTTATTAGGTGGAGGTGCTGTTAGTGCAGACACTTCAAGCTGAAATAAGAACTCAAGCGTTTGGCAAACAATTTAGCTGCCAGAAACAATAGGAAGGAAAGCCTTACAAAACTCCAATCACTTTTAAGCCTTCTACTTTCCCCTCTTTTTCTTTTCGAAAGTAAGAGCGAATGTACTCATATCTAGACAGATGAAGTTGACTTATTTTGAAATGACACAGACTCGTGAATTTGGGCAGTTGCTTCAACGGTTATTTTGTACCGTGGGCAGAAAAAAGACAAACAATGTATCTTCCTGCCCATCTGTCAAACTAAACTCTTCGTTAATTCGAAGAAAAGAAACAAACGCTAAAATCGTAATCCGGGCGCAATTGTCTCAGACTCCCGCTCAATAAGTGTCTAGTTCGTTGAGAAAGTAGTTTCAAGCACTCCTTATGACCTTCTCTGACCGTTAGAATCTCTTATACAAATCGTAATGGTACAATTTTGGTAAAAGGCAAAAGAAGGCATTCAAACTGAGGCATATTTTGAGTGATGTGGCAAAAGTAAGTGAAGCAAATCCTATGTGACACTACTTGTTTTTATTACAGGGAGATGTATTTAAATCATACGTGAGCAAATTAATGCCCAGTTGTTTATTTTTCTTTTATGTAATTGGAATTTCGAATTCCAGAAATTCGTAGTACTTTATGACGATTGATTGCACCAGTGGAATGGTTGATCTAAAAATCATAAAATGGTGTTGAATATCCTCGATCTGAGGAGGAGGGGCTGTTGCCTTCCCATTTGTTTCCCCTGGCCGACAGTAACCAATGGGATCTTGAAAGCAGACACGATAATACCGACAAAACAAAAAAGCGGCGGAGATTTTTACCCCAAAATCGGTATATGCGTTTGTACTAATGAAAAACCTCTTGCAGTTTTCCGGCAAGTTTTTGGCTACATTGATAGTTCCGAAAGGTGGGTGCCGCCTATAAATTGCCATGAAGCATGCTAAATCCAAAGAGAACCATGTGGAATTCGTCTAAGCTGCACGTTAAATATGAAATGGAAAATTTTGTTAAGCAAAAACGTTTCGACTGTCACAATTAATACATAGTCTTCATTTTTAAAATAAGGCAATAGTTTGCACCGTGATAACTTTATAAATTCATGTTTCCTATCCCGCCGTCCTAATTGTCACCCTTTCACTTGGCATTTTATTCCTGAGGGGAGTATTGTTCCCACCCTCTCTTTCTGTGTGTGTGGGTGTGTGCATGCGTGATGCGTTCCCAGATAACGCACTGTGGCATTTTGGCCACGAGAAAAAAATCCCCAACGTGTTAAGCCTTTTTACATCCTTACATACATCTCAGCATTATGCTGTACCTGTTCAGTTAGAATGGACGAACAAATATCCCTAAAACTCGGATGAGCTTTGTCTCCGATCTCCAACTAGTTAGTTGGCCAAGGGAAATGCCATGCTCATTCCTCTCTCAACATGGAATGTAACCATTCAATACGACTGTTTTCTCTAACAAAATCGTCCACATTTTTGAGGCTATTACTTCATAATAGTCAAAGAAATGGGCAATTAACTTCTCCTCCTTTCTTTCTGCCACAATTGTGCAGCAGTTATATTGGCCTAATTGATAATAACTAAGACATTAACTCACAATATTTTCAATGGTGTCTTAGCTAAAAGGAGCTATTACATTGTTTGTTTCCAAGATTTGTTTAAAAGTTCCAAAAGGCGATTCGCAAGGTCGTTTAGCCTTAGTGTCAATCAGGATCGCGACACCCTGCTCACGAATAGTGCGCAATGTCCCAATAGAATAGGGAAGGTCATACCTCTATCACAATGCGTAAATTACGAATGCGTGGACTAGTATTAAAAGAATTTTCCAGAAAAGTCCAATGCATAGTCTTCTGGATTAACCGAGAATTAGTTTTCCTCAAAATCCAGACATATTTGAAACTCGGCGGTCGAATCCAACCGGGCACATTAAAGGTTATGGAGGAAAGCTAACGCTCTCTCTAATTCATAGGGACAGGAGGATAAGCCTCGGCACACGGGCAGAGAGATTGGCGTTCAAGGTCAGATCACGCATTTGGAATTATTTGTTTACAGATCAGCCCAGATTCGGCCAGTTGGCACCGTTTTTTAGCATGTACCTTCGATATTACACTAAACCAACACCGGGCGAGGAAAATACGATTTTGGTCTTGAAGAGAAAACAATGCTTACATTATTCAAGTTGGCACAGTAAACCCATAAGCCAACTGTAGAGGCTAGTCATTGATGAGATAACTATGAAAATCCACTATCTTATGCTCCTAAACGGAATTAGCTTTGTTTAAACTGCACAGAATGAAATATGACTTCACAAGTGCTTCTTGAGGTGGTAGTTGTGTCGGGATGAAATGTAAGATGTTATTCAAGGAACGAAAGTCATTCCTTGCAGGGAAGATAATCATTGCTGTGTTAACACTATTGCATCCCAATGCAAAGAATAAAGGAATTTCTGCTTTATCCTGCCGGGTTAAACATTCCGCTACATTGACATTGTTAAAATGACATGAGAAAGTAGAGGAGGGCAATTTAAAGCCGATTGTCACTATGTCCCCGTTTTTATTTTTTTAAATGAATAACAACATCCCCTGCGGAAAGGAAACTCAAACTAGCCGCAATTTATTTGGTAACCTATCATTCGCTTGGAGTTGGCAGCACAGACCTTCGAATATCCAGACTAGATGGCCGATTTTATGATCAGGTATGGTGAAGGAAGTGTGGGTGTGATCTATCTTCACCGATCCAAATGGGTCACAAAGATTTAGTACATCAGAGGGAGGGGAAGAGAGACGTCTTGCATAGCGCGTCATTTAAGGACAACACTTGGGTAATGGTCCACGAGTGTCATGTGCGCACATTCAGTTTAAGTCCCATGTTGTTGAAGCCAAGGTCTGCTAAGGCTAGAGTTTTGGCACGAACTGTTAATTATGTTGCGTCGATCTGGCATTGCGATTTCAAACTTCTACGCAGTGAGGAGAATAAAATCTTGCCCATGTTTCTGCCCTCATTTAGATGCCACGCCTATCACCTCAATTGGCTACTCTTCTAGGCTTGTACACAAAAGCGCTGTAAATGTTAACTCTGAGGTTATCACTATCCGGTACCTGATAGCGTGAATAATATTAACAGAGAACAATGAACATAAGAAAGACATTTGACAGCATTTGTAGGACGTCAACAACTACATCCAGAGGTGTTCCGCCATAAAAATTGACTCTCCAATGCAATGGTACCCTCCAAATAATTAAATTTCGCACATTTTGATTGTAGTTTAAAGCTGAGAGATTCCAGTGTGCTTATTTGCTCCTGAAAGTTTTGTTCAACTTAAGAAGAGGAGATTAGTTACACAAGTTGTCATGACTCAGTCAAAAAACTACCATTACAAGCGCATCCCCTGAGGGGGCAGCACAGCATGGGACTCCCAGAAATGCCATCGTTTGAGTTGGATACTCCGCGTATGAATTGATGAGCCTTTCATCATCATCATCATTTCTTCCCACAGGTATTAAGGACTTAAGGAGTAATTATTGTTGAGAAAAACCAAGGAATAGCAATGACCATCTAATTTTATGGCAAAACCTCTTGTTTTTCCAACAATTCCCCATGCTTCTTTTGTAACGGCTGTCTTATCCGCATCAAATTTCGTTTTTTTGCTTCCTCATTCCCCAAATGTTCCTTCGCATTTAGTGTTTCGCTCTGTTTTCTAATCTCCCTATTCAACTCTCGCCAGATCGACAATGTGCCATTAATTTCACTTTGTAAGCCCTTCCTTATGGTACATCACCCCAGTTGTTTGGTCCAAAATCGTTGCCCCTTTATTTACCTTTACCCATTGTACTACAACCATTTCCTCTTTCTAGCGAGGAGAAAGGCGAAGAATAACCTTTAAGGACTAAAAATTTATCCCCTTATTTGAAAGCATTCACAGAATATGCAAGTGCACAAGCAGTTTGGCATTTTGAAGGGCTTCATGTAAAGTGTTCATAGCAAAGATGAATCTGAGGCATTTTCACTACCGGCTGGCGCGAGTTGCTTAGAAATCAAAACTAGGCGAAGCGACGGCATCCGCCTCCATCAAGAATACGCCCGATCAGATTCTTGGAAAACAATTTACCTCTCGAATTAAATAAGAAGCAATAAACTTATTCATGATGCAGTCCGGCATCGCTAGCTTACTACTGGACGCATATTTCACAGAATTTTTCCACTCTCTTATCGGCGTCTAGGCTAACCTTACCGAAATTTGATTCAAGTCTTTAGTCCAAATCACCGTAATCCTTGAAGCCCGGAATGTGTAAACAGCTTGTAGAATGTGGAATAAAGTCTTATTTTGGTCCATTGCTACAACATCAAGAGCAGTCTAAATGTCGCCCCTTTTGTCGCACCGGAACTCCAAATGGTCTCTTCTCCAATTCAAGCAGTAATACACCCAACTCTCATCCCACAGTATAGTATTGGCGATTTCTGGCGTTTGCCTTTTTACAGTAGGGAAAAAATGGTTTTTTAGTCAAGAACAGAAGTTACTGTGTACAGTGTTGTGGGTAATTATTTAGCGAATCCCGTAGGAATTCGTGATCTCCCACTTTTTTCTTTTTATTCATTATCTCAAAGCATAGAACCAAAGACAGTACTCAGAATGGGGAGCAGCTCTAGTGCCTCAACAGTATTTGCAAAATTATTAGAATCTATTTTCCCTTCTCCTCAACGAAAGAAGGGGAAGACATCATTTTCACCACATTTTAGTTCATTTCTCTTACATTGAAGTACTCGGGTTCATTTCATACGAGGACGAATATGTTTGTCGCTTCTAATGTCAACAGTTTACTTGTCGAGAGGCAGTAACAGAAACCAAAACAAGCCTATTCGACCCATGGGTTGACATACATGAACGCCCTTATTGAAACATTAAGAGAAAGCTGGCAAGGCGAGCCTCAAATCTCTCTAGATGCTACTGCTGGAATTTAGATTAGTGCAAGTGTAAATGGACCGTGTTTGTTATCACGGAAGAGGCTGAAAATGAGTAGTAGTACTACTAATACCAGTAGTAGCACCGTGACTGATGCATGCGTACCTACTCGGGAGTCTTGTAAGCCTATGGGAGGGTCGCGCGTGCGCACGAGAATGCATAGAGTGAGAGCTCAGGTGGGCATACGCACAGCCGAGGATACGTGCGCACTCATACTCTGCGCCCGCGCGATCGATAACATAATCACGTCCGACCCGACCGCGCGCAGGCACGAGCGAGCGCGAGAGGCTAGGCGCTGCGAGGGAAAATCCGATCTCTCATTTCTGCTCCTCTACCCTCCTACGCACACACACACGCACGCACGCACACACATCCGCACACACACACACACACACATACACACAACTGGGCTGTCGTACCATGCAAGGCGTGAAAATATTACCTTTGACCACACTGAATAATGGAATCACGAGACGTCTGTCATGGCAACAATGCCTCACAAAGTAGCACTTTATCAGAGTGCTAGTTAACTCATGAATGAATGACTTTGATGTGTGGACTGCCTAGACGTGAGTCACCGTGAGTAATGCCACAAACCTTTCGCCTTCTCCACCCGTCGATTTGCCTAATCCTTGCACAAAAAAATAGGTGTGACCTAAACTTCAAGACGCAAATTTGGTGATCTCCTGCAAAAATATAATGGAGTGGATGCAAATAAGACTGTGGAAGTTAAACCCGTGTGTGAGGACTTTTTTTCTTCTGCAATGCATGACAATCGCCCTTGACAGAGGCAAGTCCGTTCTATGTGGATATGTGCCAAACGTGAAAAGGAGAGTCTTCTTACATTGGAAGGAGAAAATTAATTGATCAAGGAATTAAATGAGTTAGGGAGAAAACAGCATTTAATTAAGCTAGGGCATAGTTTTGAGAAGGCGATAAGTAGATGAATGGATTGATAAAGGCCCTAAGAAGAACAGCCCAGTTAAACAAAAAAAGCGTTATCTTTTTTGTCATACATTAAGCAGGGATTTGTGACTCAAAAAATGGGAAATGCCTAAGTATCTTTTAAATTAAGGCTGGCGACACAGGTCTAAACCTTAATTGGCTTTTTAACAAAGCACACAACGCGTTTCGCATAATTCATTCCCTTTGCCTCTATAAGCAAGACAAATGAAGGCTCTCAAGTTCCATCACCTTTTTTCTTCGCAATGAAGGCGCTATGCCACCTCACATAAATACCTCGAGAAGTGGTGTGGATGGTGACGGCTGTTACTACTTGGTGATGGGATAAGAGTGAAAGGCTTGAAAGAGATGCATCTTCCAGTGGGTATAAAAGAGAGACGCAAATGGCAGCGAGACCAGTCGTGGGCGGCTCAAGGGGAAGACTCACCCATTTATGTCCGTGAGCTCTTACAAATTCGCCAAAAGTGCAAAGTGGGGAGGGGCTACACTGAAGTGCCCCTCGGATAAGCGGTTAAAAGTGCATGTTGTTTTTTTTTAAGAAACCAAAATCAAATTTCCTCATTTCCAACTTAAAAAGCCCAATTCTAATTGCAAATTCGAGTCATCGTCACTGATTGATATCTGAAGCTAGAAGGCACAGAACATCTAAGTTACTACATTACTACACAAGGTAATCATTTTCTTTTGATGAAATCAGAAAACTACCATTTCTTTCTTGACAGAGCAATCATGTCTTGAGGCACCATTGAAACCCCACTTCTTGGAATGGGCGTTAAAGCTTGCAAAAAGAATGACAGGTTACTGTTGACATTTTGATGTCAGAGTCTCTGGGGTAGTTGTCGTCTGTTTACTTCAAATCCCTCTAAAGAAACAAGAGATAATAGAGGGCAATGGCCTTCCATTCCAAACCAAATCCCAGCAGAGACCGATGTCGGCGACCGCCCACTCAAATTGAAATCGAAATCACTTAGAAATGATGCCTCCACTATCACCACTTTTGATGGGTCGAGGAGGCGACGCTGTGAGCCTTCGTTTTCAGGCAGTACTGCAAAATTTGGTGGAGGTTGAAAAAAGTTCCAATCAGGTGACACGATTGCGTGCTCCATCACCCTTGAGGAAAGTTGCCCTTTTCTCATGCATAGAGTTGTGTGTTCTAGCTTTTCATGCATGGAGAGAGGTAGCTGGGGGATCCGCCCCTTCATCCACTTTGACAAACCACACAAGCTTGCAATGCCTTAATGATGAAACGAATATCTTGCCTTGTAGCTCATTCAATGCGCCCACTATTATGAAGGCCATACATCACCCCAACCGGAGAGCATAGGACGCATATGCGTGCTACAAAGGGGTTCAGAACATGTTTTGATTGCCCCAAGGCAAATCTCACTAGGAGGCAATTAATTATTCAAATCATGCAAGTATTTTACTCGTTGACCCCTGTTGCTTGAAACATCTCCGTCCAGAAAGTAAAGAATGCTCCTCCCTTTTGGTTAGTTGGGACGATTGCAGTTGTCCCGGCTAGTTGAATCAGCAATCAGTTTCTGGGCCACCACAAGCATCTACTAGTCCCCTTAAAATTCTAGGCGGCATATGGAAGCCTGTCTATTTTGAACTGCCTTACCAAAGATGTTGGCAGGAATAAACAATTAAGTTAGTGTTAACCAAAGGTTTTGTGATCGCACAGGACCTCATCTTCGTGAGTAAACCCTTGTAATGCGAGGTTCTAATTCCGCTCATTGAGTCCCCTGTTAGCTGGATATGGCTCATCAGGTCCTCACAATGCCCCAACGCAGATGGTGCCAAATATTCCAGTGTACTTCCATTTAGGTACCGTAAATTACAACTACAATTCCAGCTAGGTCAACTCGACTAGTGCCACTAAACCACATGGTGCCCTTAACATCAAAAAAGGCATCACATTGTTGTTGCATTTGCAATTATGATGAAATTTAATGCAGAAATTTGCTGCAACCCACAATGCTACATAGCTGTGCTGGGTTCACGTGTGATCAGCCCGACAGAATTACATACGAGTTACTGATCGCGGCGATTGAGGTAGCTTGCGTAAATGAAATACATATATATTTTTCCAGCTGAGCAATGAGCTTCCCCTAAGCAAGTTCTCTCTCCCCGCATTCACTTAATCCACAGGATCCTCCCAAGCTCTATTTACCCACCATGCCATCATTATACCGTACTGAAATAGGAAAGACACTTACGGGTTCCTACATCCCCAAATGTTAAAAACAAATCCATTAGACCAGTGTGAATTAGACGGTAAGGTTTGAAACCTCGGAAGGGATGAGACTAGCAATTAGGATAAGAGCAAGCGTAGGCGTTGCCCCATCTTAACTCAGTCGACCAAATTGGAGGCAACGGCAGAAGCTATTGAGAGACCAAACTAGGTGGCAACTTGGGAAACCATTAGGCCGTAGGAATCGCCCTGCGTCCCTCTATTCGATCTTTTGCTTGTCAACGGGCGCGCCCACTACCTCTACTCCTCTTCCGCTCCTCTGATACCTGGTAAATTGTGGACGTCCCCGAAAATTGCTGTGACGAAAGCTCGCACACAGAAAAGGTAGTGACCAAGACTGCGTTACTTACCTTTCACTCAATGCTGCGCCAAGGCAGAAACCTTTTTCATGTCCACCACAGGAAAGGTTGCTTTCTGGCGAGAATGTATGGGTGTAAGCGGGATTGAAAATCAAACACCGGATTGGTGCATGCAAATAAACACTGCTGACTCCCACGTCATGGGAAGCAGATTCAATGAACACGGTACTACCGCACCCACCACGAGATTCATTTCTGGAAAGTTGCGAATACAACTAGACAGTAGCAACAAGTGCACCAACGCATCCCACTGCACCCAATTCTCAATTGCGAGTGTTGACGACCCACATATTGCGCAGGACACGGCGAGGGATACCAACCCAATGAACGATAAGAGCCCCTACCACATCAAGGAATACAATTGCCTAAACGACTTAGACCGAAAACGCAGAGAGGACCACACTCGGGTATCTACGAAACGCTTAAAGCAGACGCGTGGCTCAAGTCCACTCTCGTGGTGGTTTGGGACTAATTCACAAGAGTATCAACCCCGTATCAAAGGCCACTAGTGAAAAGATATCATACCGTGTACGTAAAGAATAATATATTTGAATGTTGCCATTGGCAGCCGGTATTTAATCCATGCTTCGCACAGCAAGAAACTGTCGCAGCCAAGAATGGGTTAAATAAATTGGAGACAAATTTTGAAATGGATGAGGAAAGAGGGCAAAGACAGGTCAACCACTCATCCCATACTCATCTCCACTGCTCTGCATAAGCGAAAGCCAACTTTTGAGTGGACTTCTAAAGATGAGAGGCTGATGACTTGATGAAGGGATAATTGGAGAAGCCATCGATGCTGGTAAGGACCACTAAACACAAAACCTTACTGTGGGATCTACTTAGGTAGGTTCGCTTGCGACGGAAATGTACAGTGGAGGCGGAAAATTAGGGAGAAATGGGAACAGACCGCACATCATAACCAGGGATCTGGTCCCTTCGCGGGCCCAGTGGTCGATATTAGTAAGCAAGTAAGTGATAAGTGTTCTCAAGGAACCCATGCAATGGAAGGTGCGAGGAACGATAAGCGAACGCAGTTAGGTGGAAAGAAAAAAGTGAATGCCACATCGACTTGATGGTACATGAGTTGAAGACGTGGACTACTTCGTCGTCATCATAGTAACGAACTCTAAAAGAAGTAAACGCGTCAGATCTCCAGCATTCGTCAAGAACGGGCGAGGCACCACAGACAACACCGAAGTACGAGGTGGACAATGCGTCAGAAGCCCTGAAAAGCACTATCGACCTTCGAAACAGCAAGTCAAAACTCACAAGAAGCCACCAGCGGCGTCAAGTGCACGAGAGCTGTCACTATGGCAGCACCCTAGAACGTCCTCTCGCCATACTACACGTACGGAAAGCCTACTTTTGCACTAGTTTCTCTTGGGGAATACTCGGGTTATGACATCGATAGGGAAATATACAACTCGACCATCATCTAGGCAACAGGCAAAATCTTGAACTAGCATAAAGAAAGTGGAGGGAGTACATGGTTTTACTGGGGCTTTATGGTGCTCAGCTGCGATATGCCAAATGTGAGAATTATGAGGGCCGTAAGCGCAAAAGCGAGTCTTACAATCGCAGTATGTTGCATATATCTAGATATATAACATAAACTTTTGTTCAGCTGCTTGAGCACGGAATGATAACACGAAGTCATTTTGTGAAAAATATCAACACGTCAAAAACAAGACAGTCAGAGGAATTCGTCAACGCCAAATAACGTGAAAATACGTTGAACTGATTCCACTTTGTGACGGGTTGAAGTTACTTCGACTGCATCATCGTGACGAACTCTTGACAGGTCGAGGGAATTGGCGGAGACGACATCGATCACGACAGATGGGGGTAGGGGACATAAATAGAAGACATGAGACACGGGAACGCCAGAAAGACAATAAAATAAAAGCATGCAGATACTACTTACCTTCATAATTCACTTGACCGTCACCGTCGATATCAGCCTCGCGGATCATTTCGTCAACCTCCTCGTCGGTAAGCTTTTCGCCGAGGTTCGTCATAACATGCCTAAAAATGAGAAAATGAGAAGCAAGTGTGTGTATACCGTAATTCCGCAGCGGAGATAAGACCATTGCCATCCTTGTCAAATACACGGAAAGCTTCTCGGATTTCCTCCTCGCTGTCAGTATCCTTCATTTTCCTGGCCATCATTGTAAGAAACTCAGGGAAATCGATCGTTCCATTGCCTGTGGACATGATAGTATATGAGTATGGAACAAACCATCCGCATCGACTTCGTTTATCATGTCTTGAAGCTCAGACTCAGTAGGATTTTGACCGAGCGACCTCATGACCGTCCCTAATTCCTTGGTGGTGATCGTTCCGTCACCATCTTTATCGAATAAGGAAAACGCCTCCTTAAACTCCGCGATCTGTTCCTCTGTGAGTTGATCAGCCTAGAAACAAAATCATCAGAAGTTAGAACCGGTAGAAAGTTAAAATAAGTACAGAAAATATGCCAGAAAACCAGACCCTACCATTGCAAAAGACTGGAGTTAACGAATGAGCCTGGAGCAGCAAGTACAGAATCGAAAGTTTCTGCCGACCGGCACATTTAAACAAAACAAACTATTGTATTAGCAACAGCAAGAGTTTTAAATAGAAGCATCTTCGCGATTCGAAAATACAACCAAAGCCTAACATTTTTGCAAAAAATCGCTAACTTATAGCTTTTTTGAATAGGACAATCTGTATTCTTGTAAATCTGGATTATAAGCAAAAATTAAGGCAAAAATAGCAGCAAATATTAAAAAGATTAATTAACAATAAAATAGACTCTAAATTATGGATTTACACTTGATGTTTCAACTTTGCTATGGTGTAGCTCTTAGGGCTATTTAAGCATCTCACAATACATTTTAAAGTCGTCTTAATTACGGTTTCCGATGCGTCGCCTTGCTACAGCGGTGCGACTTCTTGAAAACTTCTTAAAGATGAATTGGTGGCTATGCTCGAGCGAAAATGCATAGTTGAAGTAATGAAGGTCTTGCGGCTGCTGCCATTGTAGCGTCCCGAGACTTCCTCCAAGGTAAAAGAAGGCATAGTACTGGGGCAGAATATATGTATTCTGAAAAAGGAAACATGAGGGCTGTTGGCACGGCTCGGAGGCCGGCCAACCGGCTAGTATAATATGGTCGCCCAAGTGACCGAAACCGGCGGTACAAACAAACAAAGCATTGCAGTCATGGCCTAAATTTCAGCTCACCTGACGTGGGTACAATGGTGGAGACCCAAAGAGATCCACTTACTCGGATTGGGGAACATTTTCCCGAACTTTTCTCTGCTTGCTAAATACAACGTCCTTATTTTGAGATCAATTTGCCATCTATTCCTTTCTAATTTTTCTTTAATTATCTATCTTTTCCTGGATATATTCCACCCATCTAGCCAAATATGTGTAGGAATAAGGTTGCATTTTCTAGCTTATCGTCCAAGAAACGCCTTTTTTTCCGTTTATCGCATATTTTGCCATTGCGCCTGCTTTTGATTGCATCATAGCGCTGGCACTTTCTTCACCCTTTTGAAAATACATTAATCAATGGGGTTTATTTCAATTTTCTTAAAAGACATTGTAGCGTTCCGAGAATATATGTATATATGTGCATGTGTAGAGGGATCTTCCCGTTCCTCCTCTTCCTTCTTTCCCAACTCTGCTATTAGAAGGCGGAATATTACGAGACATTCTTTATTGTAAGACTGTTGGGCAATAGCGGTAGGCTTATATCTACGGCGAGGGAGTCCTCGACTTCTGAGGGGAAGTACGCGCGTCCGCAACCACGTTAAAATTGTCCTTCTGCCTTTGACTTATAAAGAACATTTAAACACCACGGTTATTACACAAACCCCTCGTTTTTTGAGCACCGTCCCCGGTGCTACTCCCGTTTGTTGGCTTTATACCGTCGGGCGGTTTTCTTTCCTCCACAATTCCACAGACTTCATCCTCGTAGCCAACCGGCGGGGCCCCTTTGTAAGGTCGCATCTTATTATGATGGACCGTTGTTGGCTAAGTACAGAGTTCTGCATTTCGGACGAGGTAGTTCGTAGGGGAGAGAACTTTCACTACACGGAAGTGATCTCTGCTCCAAAGATGGTAAAATTTACGGTGAGTTCCAGGTGAGGGAATCAGCTTGTATATTTGGGCGGGATCACCTTCGTGGTAGGTGTTGGGTCGATTTTGCTTGTCGTAGTACTTCTTTTGTCTACTATAAGACGTTTGTAAGTACCGCCGGGCCATAGTGAACGCCTTTCTTATCCCTTCTTTTAGACGCAGTACGTATTCCGGGACATTGTTGGTTGCTGCTTCCTTGCTTGGCAGAAAGATGTCGGAGGGAATTCTCATTTCGCGTCCTGTGAGCATTTTGAATGGCGAAACACCCATTGACGCGTGGATTGCGGCTCTATACGCTGGAAGGGCGCATCCTAGGCTTAGATCCCAGTCTTCCGCCTTCGTCTCTTTGGTAAAAGCCTTCAGCAGTCCTACCAGGGTGCGATTCGTTCTTTCTACCTGTCTGTTGCTTTGTGGGTGCCCTGGTGTCGTGTGCGTCTTGCGATTCCAAGTCTTTCATGGTTCAATAAAAAGTCGGCTTTCGAAGTTAGGACCTTGATCGCCATGAACTGATTCAGGCACTCCATGTTGACAGATCTAACGGTTGAAGGAGGTTAACGCGGGTGTTTCGACGTCTTGAGACTTCATGGCTTTTGATTCAGCTACTTTCGTGAAGCATTTGATTATAACCAGGATATAACGATTTCTCCTTTTGGTAAGTGGCGGAGGACCCGTAGTGTCTATCCCCACCCTTTCGCCCGGAAATCCCGTGGACATGGATTGCAGGAATGCGATTGCTGTGGAGTGAGGCTTCTTGAAACTACTGCAAGTGATGCAGGTTCGGCAGAAATCTAACGAATCCGGGGTAAGAGAGGGCCACCGGCATCGTTTACTTGAGGTCTCCACCATCTTTTCCCACCTACATGGCCCGATTGCTCGTGCAACTCTTGAAGGACCGTTTGTATTAGCAAACCTGGAACAACTAGACGCTTGGTAGACGTGGCTTCTTTTTGATACCATAAAACTTCATCCTCCAGGATGAGTTTGGACCACTGTCGCCATATCTTTATGGCTGCTTTGCTGGACGAGTTTATCTCTTCGGCAGTGGGCTTGTGCGAAGCTGCCAGAAAAGTCATCGCATACGCCAGTATCAGGTTCAGCAAAAAGATGAGACAGAGAAGTGCACTGGAACGTGAACTTTTCCTCATCTTTACAATGGTTCGGCGCTTTAAAAATTATCTGATAGCGAAACAGTTCATTGTGAGAACGGACCACCAAGCGCTTACCTGGCTAAGAACAATGAAGGAAATTAACCATTCAGTGGCGCGCTGGTACAAAGAACTGCAGCAATACGACTTTACAGTGCAGTACAGGAAAGTGACTACCCACAGCAAGGCGGATGCATTGTTTCGCAGACCTCTCTCAGCAGAAAGGGAAAGAGGTGTAGTGGGTACGCTATTTTGGGCGAGCCTGCTAGGCACCAGTGGCAAAACACGCAAAGTACCGATCCCGATACGGCTTTGGTATACGAGACGTGTTCCCTGCCTTCTTTATCCCGTTAGGATAGCACACCGCTCACGGCTACTTCGCTGTGTGTCTAGTATGAAGGGAGATGCGTCGTTCTCGAAGTTGGGTAAGGCCAGAATCGGGGCGCAGCAGAGCATTCGCTTTAGTTCCTTAAAGGCCTCATTATATTCGTTCTCCCACTTGAAATTCTTTTTCGCCTGCTTCTCTGTTAGGTTGTGCTGAGGAGCGGCGAAGCCTTTGACGAAACGTCAGTAGTAGTTTGCCAAGTCGAGAAAACTGCGGAGCTCCGTCTGATTGGTCAGTGTCGGCCATGTTCTCACTTGGTTTGTACGGTCTTCAGTGACCGCCATCCCATCTGACGAGACTGTGTGCCCAAGGAATGTAACCGAACGTTAGAGGAAGTGGCATTTCTTCGGATTTTAGAGTCAGTCCAGCGTCACGGAGACGATTCAGCATTAGCTTCAGATTGGCATTATGTGCCTCCATGTCTTTATTGAAGACAAGAATGTCATCGAGGTAGATTCTGCAGTGCTTTGGAAAAAGCCCCATTAGTACCGTCTGCATCAGGCGCTGGAAGGTAACTGTGGCATTACATAGTCCGAACGGCATTGTCTGAAATTCATGGAGTCCGTTTGGCACTATGAAAGCTGTCTTCTCTCTGTCCATCTCCGCTACTTCCACTTGCCAGTAGCCCGATTTTAAGTCCAGATTAGAAAACCACTTTGACCCGCGCAGAGAATCCATTGAGTCGTTGATGTGAGGTAGTGGAAAAGCGTCCCTCTTGGTTACGGCATTTAGTTTCCTGCGGTCGATACACAGCCGTAGACCCCCGTCACCTTTCTTTACTAGTGCGATCGGGGAGGCCCAAGGTGACTTGAATGACCTTATAACGTCGTCTTTGATCATCTCGTCCACTAAACGATTTACTTCTTCCAAAAGGGGCGGCGATATGCGTCTCGGAGGCTGCCATATGGGTCTGACTTCACCGGTGTTAATGGCATGCTTGATGATGTTTGTCCGTTAGAGTTTTGCTCTCTGCCAAGTGAACATATTTGAACATCTGCCTAGCAATGAGTGCAGTTCCTTCCCTTCGCTATCGGTGATATGTGTCAACCGTGAGAAAAACTCATCTAGATTGTTTGAAGAAATACCCACAGCTTCTAATTGAGCACTGCAAATTTCTTCAGTGCCCTTTCCGGGGTAAGACGCGACTGAATTTGTTGTTTTGTGCTGTTGGACCGTAAAGGTACCCTCTGCAAAGTTCAGGATTGCTTTGGTCTTGCGAAGGAAATCGGCGCCAAGTATCACGTCCCATACTAATTCTAAACACATTATAAAGTGTACTGTCCAGGTTTCTTTTCCCACAGCGACACTTAACGACGTCTCCCCTATCGCTTTCATCTTCCTCCCTTCAGCTGAGAGTAGTTTTATAGAGGAAGGGCCGAACAAAACTTGCGGTGCAGATCTAAAAACGCTTTGGGATTCACTAAGGACTTGATTGCTCCCGAGTCAAGGAGAAAACGACAGGAATATCCTTCTAATTTGCGGATGACTTGTAAAAATGGACGAGAAGCATTTAGGAGTTAATAAAATAACGAATAGTAGGCCTCACCTGCTCCTGGGATCTGACGCGACGGATTCCAACGAGGACGTGGCTGGTTTGACCGGCGGTGAGCCGTCTGGGGCGCCGATGTCAGAAGGAGTTCCTGACGCTTCCTGGTCGTGGACTCGACCAACTGATTGAGATCGTTGGTCTCCATGGCGTGGAGCTTCGCAGCGATGGTCGGTGGTCAAACTCCCACTCGGAATTAAACGGCCACCCAGTTGGTCACTCTGGTTGGGGGACAACCTCTATAAGCTTGTTCTACTAGGTGTTGTAGGTCCCTAGCGTGCTCTTCGTCGTTATCGCCCGCCTTTTGGTCTCGGTGAAAGAACTCTCTAGCCAGAGACTGTTCTCGCTGATTGATTGTTAGTTGAGTGAAAATATCGATGTCGGAGTCAGCAGTGACTCCTGCGTCTACCGCTGCCAGGAATAGCTCTTGCGGCAGAGCATGGAGGATCAGTGGAACTCTCTGCCGCTGAGGGTATAAAAAGATATAAAACCTAGCAGTTTTCATCCAGTCTTCAAAATTCCTACCGTCTTTGAAGTGAAGGAGGTCCGCCAATGCTGCATCAGTGTAGAGGGAGTCCTCGACTTCTGAGGGGAGACATGTGCGTCCGCGACCACGTTGAAATTGTCCTCCCGCCTTTAACCTATAAAACACATTTAAACACCACAGTTATTACAGTATGTACACGCATATGCATGTATTCCGTAAACAGAGGGATTGGGGCTGCTGGCATGACCCGGACGCCAGCCGGCCCGGCTAGGACAATATGGCCACCGTGTTGGCCGAAAGCAGCAGTCGGAACAGAGTATTACCTAGCTCCTCTCTCCCTTCGAGCGTCGTCGCTTACACCTCCCTTGGTAAACCTCCCGCGTCAGCCATCACAATATAATCAGTGCTGGAAGAAACAATTACGAGCTAGCCATGTCAGTCATCGAAATTCGAGCGCAACTGCCGAGATGCTTGACCACCAGTTCACTGATCCCTCTTGGCGATTCGACTGGATGCTCTGGGAGATTGTTAGTATGCCCCAAGGTCGTACCCCTGGGTGCATATGAAAAGCGTGAAGACTTAAGCGTCTGTATAATTAGAGCATATTAACAGAAGAATGACTAATAAATTTAAAGACAAATAAAAATTTCATGATGATGGTAAGCTATGTACTTTGGGTTTAGCTAGAACTTAATCAAATGGTAAAAAATAACTCCCCATGAAACCATATCCCCACCTTAGTAAACTTGGTAGTCGGTTTCTAACACGAGAAGCAATAAGAAAAATAAGTTTTATTATGGTATCGGAAAATTTAAGTGATAGCGATTGGGTTGAGAAATTACGCGGCACAGGTCACCGATAGTTGCGAAAGCCTGATATCCCTAAATGATAAATAAATTGCAAATGTGACTTCTAGATCCATTACTTACAGCTTATATGCATCTTCTATCAAAATGCTTGAGGCTCGTAGTACATACACTCACAAACTTGAAAACGCAAAAATCCATTAACTTATTGCCGCCACTTAAAGGTGTTTGTAATACTTTGTTTGTTTGAACTGCCGGTTTCGGTCACTTGGGTGGCCATATTGTACTAAGCCGGTTGGTTGGCCTTTGGGCCGTGCCAACAGCCCCTAAGCCCTCTGTTTCCAGAGTGCATGTATTCTATCCCCAGTACTTTGCCTTCTTTTACCTTAAGGGGAGCCTCGGGACGCTACATTGGTGGCAGCGTTAAGCGGACCCGACTTGGATGGATTTTATCCTGCTCCATGCCGCTTCTGGCAAACCTTGGCAGTGTGAAAGAAGTGCATGTGCTATGGATGAGAGAACCTCTGGTATCTCGTAACAAGGGCTGAGATCAACGTCCAGCTTCGGCATCTCCCTCGCTCTCGTGTTCGACAGGGAAGCTATTAACAACGGAAGCGACACTAGCCGTGAATTCCAATTTCAGTGGAACTGCTAAGAGAGACCTGCGACGTTGTGGTCAAGCATCCTCCGTAAGCTCTCTTTCCTGTTCTCAGAGGTAGAATGCGCAGGATGCCATTGGATAGCATCGTTTTATGCTTTGCACGCTTGGATCGCATGCATTTTGTTCCTATGAGGTCCGACCGCCACATTTGCTCAGGTTTCTACGATGCTCTTGCGTTTCTTCTACGGTATTAATTAAGCCTGGAATCGCAATATGTGTTGTGTGTGTCTCGACCCATTTCGAAAACTTGGGTTCGTACCTCCATCTTCCATTGGACCACATTGTCGTGAGAGAGGACGGCCAAGGAGCGCGCATTTGCTGCACCGGGTGCTAGGAGGAATTGATGGCACTACAGGAACACATGCGTTCGAATCTCGACGACTGGGACGGTTAGCTCGTGGGTGCTTCGCACAGCACTGATTACGTTGTGATGGCTGACACGAAAGGCTGACCAAGGGGAGCGTCGGGGACGACGCTTGAAAGAAGAGAGGGGCTGTGTAATACTTTGTTTGTTTGAACTGCCGGTTTCGGTCACTTGGGTGGCCATATTGTACTAAGCCGGTTGGTTGGCCTTTGGGCCGTGCCAACAGCCCCCAAGCCCTCTGTTTCCAGAGTGCATGTATTCTACCCCCAGTACTATGCCTTCTTTTACCTTAAAGGGAGTCTCGGGACGCTCCAGTGTTTCCATTCTGATACTATAAATTTTGTTAAATAACATTTGCTTTGCATTACTACAAAAAGTTCAAATGGCTCACTTTGTTGGGGAGTAACGGAGGGCAAAATGCGCAATAAGCACTTTGCACAGGTGTGAATCGTTAAATTATGCAAAAATTAGTGAAAAAATGGGGGATTAGACGTTAAGTTTATTTTGATCTACACTTGTTGAAGTCAATGGAGGTGATGCGAAGGTTCTCCTTTGATTACCCATCGGTCGGCACGATAACATGGTGTTGGGTACGCGATCGGGAGATCTTAATTATTAGCTGGTTTGATGTGCCAAGAATGGAAGGCGCAATGGCCTTGTTCGCCTCTTGATGAATATATGTTGCGTGAATTCTCTTATCGCGATAGATTACTTGGCATGTTGCCAATCACCGCAATGTCTAAAACGGATTGTTTAAACGTCAGAGATCAGAAAAGGGTAGGTCGGAGACCCAAACAGCCGCGTAGTTGTTTTAAAAATCAAGGCATAAGTAGGTGATTATGCTGTATTTTCGAAGGTGGTTGATGCAGCATTCATATCCACATCATACCATTCACGTCCGCCTAAAGGAATAGCTTTGAGGTTGGTAAAATGCTTTTTATAAAACTATCTCCTTATCGCATGTGTTACCTAAATTGGCATAAAGGAGGCCCTAGTATTGATTGTGGGGATGTACTAGAGTTTGTAGGTTACTTTTAATAATTTAGAATAAGCCTAGTTTGCTTAAAAATGGCTTGCCAGACGCATAAGTAATCATAGTTTGTTATTAATGGGAATAATTAGTTTTCACCTATGGCAATCCCAAATACATTGGAGAACGAATGCAAAATAAACATGGATTTTACGGAGCTTGATATTATAACTAATTTCTGGTTGGATAGCCATGAGGTTAAGCTTAAATCGTTATGCTGTATTTTGGCAGTTACACTTTGCGGAAGACCCTTCACTGTTCCATTCAAAGCACTAGTTAATATACATAAGCAGGCTCTAAATCGTGGACATTTTATTTGCTTAAAATGAGTTAATGGCAAGTGAACACTCACGTAAAATCTTACCAAATTCATTCAATCATGATTTGCACCAAAAGCATGATACAATGAACACATACTGGCTCGGTGATGTTTGCCCACCGCACAAGGAATGCTGGGAGTAGAAAGAGGCTACTAATTGTTTCCTCGCAGCATTACTCTAGCACTTGAGTCCTCCCCGAGGACGCAGTAGGAAATGGTACCATCCACTTCTCCATGAGATTGGCAGACTAGCACAACCAGGTCCCGCTGTCACCAGTACACATGTTAAATGGCAGAAAACCGACAAGGAATCATGAATTTATTATGCATGTGCGGAAGGACCTTTTGATTAGAGCGGATTGTCGAATTGGCTCTACTTTGGCGATAGAAATGAAAAATTGCATCAACAAATAGATAAAAACGACTATTAAGTGTTTAATCGGGTACTGTAATTAATTGCTACCGAGGTGGTGCAACCACGTTGACTTTTGGCCTTCACCCTGCAGCGAGGCCACAGCCACAGGATTCACAACCGCATTTCGTACTTGTGTTGAAGTATCAAGTTAAGAGGTTGAATAAGTACTTTACGTTATAGAAAGGGAGAAGTAACCAAAATAGCGGATCAAGAGGTCAGTATAGCAGCATAATTGAGACGATTGATTTAACACGCGAGTTAAGGAAAATTGTAGGACGAAAACAGACTTCAGTACAGTGTGGAAAGCGACTACCCGTAAGGGAGATCATAGATAAGGGACTTAGTATGATAATTCACCGAAATCTTTGATGCGCATTACAACTGTAAATGATCAAAGTAAACTCGCTATCATCCATTACTGGATTCGTTGCAACTGTTTATGTGCCTCTGAATTGTTTACTTTGCACCTCAACTCTTCACAGGATGCCAATCTAACATGTCTGCAAGACGTTAATGCGAAAAGTTTCACCATGTGATGACGGTGGCGGCTTCAGTGGCTTCAATGCATGAGCCTTGTGATGGGGCACTAATAGCTGATGATGGGAGACCTTAGAGACCATCAGTTCGGTCTACATTCTTCGTTACGCTTTTGACTTGAGATGAGGCTTGGCGCCTCCATTCTAGCTGTAAGGAGGCATCACAGTGGAGGTCATCTCCAGTTAATAACTACCCACCCGGCATTTCCAAGGTGCACACAACTACATCACCATAAGACTATGCTTGCACCATGATTGTGAGTGGTTAAAGGTCAAACAACAAATGTGAGTTAGAACGGTCTGCTAGATGTGAATTGAGCGTTTACAAGGATAGCTTCTCCAGAAGGGATCAGGACCAGTGACATGGGTCGGAATAAGATTCTATTTTTACAAAGCAACACAAGATCTTACACTATAAAACTTATCCATAATTGGATCTCACTTTTACCCTAGGATGAGTTGGCACATTTAAAAGTCATCAACATCATCAGCTCTTTGCATTGGACTATCATTAGGTAATCATATGCCCATGTCGAGTTAGAATGGACAACTGAAAATGAAAATGAGCTATAAAAGGCAGCGGCCAAGGCCAAAGTGGTTGCTTTGAGAGAAGCGACAAAGTGTTTGATCAAAGTGGAATTTGCAAAGTTTTGTCCAGTTGAGAAAAGACCATGGACTGTGAAGGTAGTAAAAGCAACGCATTACTGATTACAAGAAGAATTCTGGAGACCAGACTACTTTATGATGGCAGGAACTGAGGAGTAGGCACCGAGATTACAATGGACGACGCTAAAGAGACAAAGAAAACTATGCAACCAAACGCCAGGCACCACCAAGGAATTGGTCCCCATGTCGGGGTCGGCGATCTTCCACAGCTAGTAGTCTACCAGTCTTTGGTAGCGTTTGCCAGAGCATAGCTTTCGGACTTGGAAACACTTGGAGAAGTTGGCGGTAGTTTGGACGCTGCAGTACATGCGATGCTTTATACACGGAGTTGGCCGTGCTGACGTACTCTAGCGGCTTACTTGTCCAAAGCACTAAAATAGGGACGAAGAGTTACCCACTTATCGGACAGCGTCCAAGTTTACCAGTTGATGGTGCGGGTTTGTGATTCCCTTTTCGATTGAAAGCAAAAATTGCCAAATTATGGAAATACTTAAGATGGTGAATTTTGATGAGTTGAAACAGAACTACCAAAAATAAAGAAGTACAGACACCATTGCGTTTCCTCGTTACAAAGGATCGCAACTGAGTATTTTCAAACAATTGGAATTGAAGTACCGACTGATTTCATTCACAGATATTAGTAATAGGGAACGTGACCCAACCCTAGGCATGGATAGAGTGAATCAAATTGTTAACAGTTCTGAGGCAAACACTAATGCAACATGGCCAATAGAATGGGGGCAGGCGACGAGTAAAAATCCCAATCTACTATTTAACGGAAGTAAATTAAATGATGAAATTATTTTATATCAAGCTTTAATAGCCACATTTATGTTGTGCTTCAATTGTTTGGCCGCGTGAACACTAAAGTTCAGGGCCATTGTGCCTCCATCGGGCGGCATGGCTCCCAGGCCGCGCCAGTAGCCCCTAGACCTTCTGTAAGTCGGCAATACATATTCTGCCAGAACAGGGTTTTCTTTCGCTTTAAAGGAAGCCTCGAAGTGCTACATTTGAGTGTTGGAGGCGAAATGTAAGAAAACTTTGACAACGATTACTCATCCTCCAACTATGCGACCAGCGTCTTGAAGTTGTGATGAGAAGTTGAGGTTGAATAACTTTCAACTTGACTGAAGAAATGCTTCTTGTCAATTATAATGGTTTGCTATTATTGTGTGGAATTTGAAGTTACTCCCATTACAAAAGACCGTTTACTCAATTTACTTCCAATGTGTCTACAGGATCTGCCATATGGAAGAAAGCGCAAGCGATTATAACAGAAATTCACTTAAAAGGTAATGCTAACGGGCCGAATATAACCAGTGAAGCTGACGTGAATAAAAGCCTCAATGACATTGACCCGTATCATTTACGTTGACCTTATCAGGTGTGCTGAATTTACGGTGACTATTGCTTTTGACGCAGAAGATTTGTACAGACCTCGTAAGCCTTAACTGTAATTACAGGAGGAGTAAGCAAATGCCATCAGACGGCGATAACTTTTGTGCTCTCTAGAGCATATTTGATCTTAGTGTCAGTGGTTTCTTAATATAAATTTTTGGTAGAAGGGAGCCCAGATACCTGTTGGGAGGGTAAATAAAGAGGTATGGGAAATGTTGGTATAAATTTGGGAGGAGTAGGCTTTCCCATGAACTTATATTGCCTTGTGTTAATAAATTGATGGTGCTTGCCCACCGCCTAAAAGTGGTTAATTTTTATTTTGACATGCACGAAAGGAACAAGTCAACAGCGAATACCTTAAGGGGATGAAATACAATTGCACGTAAAAGTGTGCGCTGTTCAATGGCACAATTTTTAAGAAGCACCCTTTGAGTGAAGACAAGGAGTATTAGGGTGAAATTTGCTTCAAATTAAGATCCAAGTGACTCCTTTTCTCGAGGAAAGCAATGAATTATAGTTACTAAGCAGGGAACGAGGGAGAGAGAGGGAGGAAGAATGGACATTGCACTGCTCTTGTTATTTGCTTAACTTTTCGTTTTGATTTCAAGGGGACTTTAGATTTCATGGTAATACATTTCCTGAATGGCATGGATTTTGAGCTAAACTGGTAGCCCCCAGGTCTTCTGTACTTCCGCGCAAGTACTACGCCTTTTTGCGTCTTTAAGAAAGACTGGGAACGCCATATTAGCGACAGTGTAAAGTAAACTCGACCATAACAAACAGCTTCACTTATTTCTACCCCTAAATGCAAAACAGTATGACCATGCCTAATGGAAGAGTTGTAAATGACGCCCACCTTTGGCAGTTACTCCAGTCCCCTGTTCTACAGGAATGCTTTTGACAGCTGAAGTTAGCTAGCCGTGAACCATCTGGAAGAAGTCGTTATGACTTAATGCTCAACTAACTAGGTAAACCCAAGTGAATATGATTGGGCAAGGCGGGATGGCAAAAAAAACATCTTCCACTACATTTTTTGCCCCGTCCGCTTGTGAGTCATTGACCTTACGACTAGCAATAAACACAAAAGATAGTCAACGCAGTCCCCTTTCCTTAATGCGGTTCCCAGATTGAGCTAAAATCCAAATACAGTAGGATTGACAAAGTGACTTCGGTCAAATATCTTCTTAATTTCACGCAGATTCAATGACTGGCACTGTTGGTTCAAGGACGGTTGATCAGTGGTAGTAATGGGGACGACTTTCGAAGGGGCAGAGGAGGTGGGTAATATGCTGTTTGTTTAACTGTGTTTGATCACTTGGACACAGAAGTCGCCGCAAGTTGTATTCCTGTGAAGCAGCCTGGCCGCTGGGTTTTGTTTGTAGCCCCAATCTCTTCTGCACGTTGGTGATGCATATCCTATCTGAGTATAATGACTTCATTCACAACCGGTGATGTCTCAGAGATCTATAGCCTTTTCCAAGATGGCAAATGAAAACGATCATTTGAGCACTACTGTGATATGTTGCAGATGAGTTTCTAAGTACAAATTTTATAAGTAAAAGGATTTGAATCATCTGGTTTTTTATTTTCTCAACCACTTCATGGGCATAGATGTAAGCATGGACTAGAAATAAGCAACCACTACATAAAATTGCGTTAATTACTAATCGTTTTGTCTATCCAAAGGTCACTTATTAGAAAAGATAGGGATCAGATGAAAAAAATACAATTATGTGTTGATTTTGGAATAAGACGGGACAACTTTGCCCCCAAACTATGCTGTATGTGGTCAATTCGGCCAATTAAGCGTCAATCAAGTGGCTATTTATGACCCTTGGACTTTGTGCCCTGATTCCAATGAAATGGAAACAACCAATTGTGGTATGAGAAGTAGGATAATGGAAAATTCCAAATCATAAAACGAATTTTGTCAAGGGAAATGTTATCTCATTTTAGCTTTGCAGGATTGCAATCCCGTCCAAGCCCAAAAATGTATCCGTGTGGGTGATCTGGTTGATTTCGTGATGTCTGACTTCTAACACAAAGAATTTGGACTTCGGCTATGGACAATTCCACTTGCAGTTCCGTTCGAGTCTGCCATCAGTCAGGTGCCCACGCTAACGCGAATGAGGCAGTTAATAGGTACCATCCAATTTAGAAACAAGCATCGACCACTGATATGCAAAATCTTCCTAGGTGAATTTGGAAGCAGCCACCTATGTTAAAGTAAATTTCAGCTCTCGGGATCGGTAGAGGCAAACAGCACGAGTAAGGGAAGACAGTTGGTGGCGATCTGATGCGACGATTTGAGCGCGACTCAAGCAGGCAGCGGGATCATTTCTGTCGTAAATTACAATCCCTGCTCAAAAGCGCTAAAATGCAAAAATTCTCTAATAATGGTAGCCTTTCATCCTATCCTTAAAGGCGCGAGACCTTTTCGAGACGTCAGTAACCGTATCCTTACTACATTCATCCCATATAACCTATCGAATCTAGCTCCAAGCACCTCCTAGTTTTCTCTGATTTAATTCTCGTCCACCCTAAGAGAAGGTGCCAATGACTTGGAGATGCATGGGGAATGCAGGAGGTGAGGATGGGTCATTATCACCCTTCCAGCCCTACGTGGGTACAGTCTTACTGTGGCAAGAATAGCAACTTATTCAGAATGGCTTTTTGTCAAGAGGCTGTCATGCATAAAGTAAATAGGGGCCACCTGCCATTGCCGTTTTGGCCTGCAGCGCACAATTTGTAGTGGACGCCTGCCTTTTGAGCTCACCACTCACAGTCACACAGATGAAGTGGGATGTGCCTTAGGAGTGCCGAGGGGGTTGTGAGTGAGACTAATGGGTGTAACTTCCGGCCCAATGTCTGCTTTAGATTAAAACACTGAAGCTAAGTATCAACCTAAACTAAAACGGGATAGATTTCCGCAACACGGAATGAAGGAGTAAAAACAAAATCTATGATCTTCAAAGTTTGATAATGCAGACGGGTCACAGGTAATGCAGTTGCAGATCAATTGTTTAATTTATCGAGTTAAACATCACTAAAAATTTGAATACAACACGTTAACAGGAGGATATCGTGTTAATGGCTACCCGCACTTCTTTTCCTTAAGCAAAGAAATGGGATCCTTTTGGACAAGATGCAGTTCTGATCCGCCCTTCCGCAAAGTACTACTTCTGTGATTGGAATGCATTAGATTTTCAGGAGGCTTCTGCTGCTCCATCGACAAATTTTAATTCAGTCCATCTAGTAGGAAAACTTAAATCACTGCCATCACCTTCACTTGACACTTTATCGGGGCTCCAAGTTAAGAGTAAGCATTACAAATGGCAATGATTCGGCCTCAAAGAGAAATCCATTTAAGGTGAAAATTTGTCTGTCATCTGTTATTAAGGCTTGTGGGTACCATCCATTTGCCTAGTACTCGCCTTTTGAGTTCAGCCAACCAATTGTTTTCCAACCACATTAAGTACTTCTGTAGAACCATTTGTCTTTTGAAACGTGAAGGAAAACCTAATCCTAGCAACCAACAATTATCCCTTACCCTCAATATTCCATCCACATTTTTCGCCTAATATAAAGAGAAAAGGTTATCCGTAAGAGAAATGGGCGAAGAAAAGGTTGGATGCGAAGGCGATCATATCACATCCTCAGCATGACAATGACCTCTAAGGAAACAACTCCCTTTCAAATTCTAGAATTAAATAAGAGTCCATGAGCCCCATTATCGATGCACAGGGGTAGGTGACGATTCCAAGTCCTCCAAGGCTTTCCCTTCATAGCTGATGAAGGTTAGAAGAGTGTTTTAGCCCATATTAGAGATGACGGGAATTCCTCGAGCGTCATTCTCGAGGCAAAGTTATTTCAGCAGGTCAGTTAGCACCCACTCAAATTCCCTTGACCTCCAAACCACCGAGTTAATATATGACATGCAATTGATTAATTGAAATCTGTGTATGGGATGGTCGAGTATAGAAGCAATATAACCTCATTTTCATTTATTTTCAACTTGATCGGCAGGTCGCTTTTCCGTCGATTGTTTACTTTAGCATCAATCATCAACATGCATTTCTGCTAGTGGATCAGGACTCTGGATTGCCCTACCTCGTAAAAGGGAGATTTTAAAGTCACTATAGCAGTTTAAAACAGTTACAAACTTTTGCCAACCAAGCTATTGCATTGATTCATGCACTTTGAACGTGTGCGCCTCTTTGGAAATTTAATAATGAAGTTTCAAATGTTAGTGGTTGTTGTCTGCTCTGTAGGCCCAGTAGTCATTTCCCAGGAGTTACTTGAAAGGCCGTGGAACCTGATGAGACTTTCAATTTACATTTTGACTGATAACGTTTATAATACAGCGGAACTGCTTGTATGCGAGATTCACGGAGCCTCTCCTCTCAACGCGTTATGACTGAAGCTGTTTACATTTTGTTACCTCGAGGCACAGCACTGACAGTCACCGCCCATTCACACAGTACGATGATAGATCACTTTTCTCCATGACTGCTTCTTTAATGGAAGAATTTCCCATCTCTTCCATTTCCATAGCTGAATGAACCTCCGATCCATCAAAACTTTGTAACTAGTAGCTAAAAACAGGGAAGTTGTCTTTATAGTTCAAAGTACTAGCGGTAAATTTTTTTTTCCGTTCAGTAAGTGGTGTCAATTCTTGTATCACTTTCTCCCCTTTCCCTCGCTTCCTCCCTTTGTTCGAGGTTCCATCAAACAGCGCCTTGTTTGCCGTCCTTTGGGAGTGGCTGCCTATTTTAACTTCGGCTAATGGGATCAAGGCAGCAATGTCCTGAGATTGATGTTCTGACCGCTGTGGAATAGTAAGTTGATGCCTTGTTCCACGAGTTCTCTGAGACCAATGGACGAAGTTGAATAAATTGCTACCTGGTTCAATAGTCTCTCCACATCAGTATCTTTGTCCACTTCCAAGTCTGCATCCCGCAGTGTACAAAGATAGGCAAATATGGAGTTACAGGACTTTTTCTTGCGGCACTTCAGCGCCGTGAAGCCGAGTGGGACACCAGTGGGAGCTGGTTTTAAGTAACGCGCAAGCCACAATTAAAGTTGGTATGTTACGACATTTTGCACCTATGAAGATGAGACGTTAAAAGAAATTCAAGGGTTTGAATAGGAAGATGATGATGAGCTTACTATGCGTGTTGGTATAACTTACCTGTCTACAACGCGACTGGCAGACCAACTAGACAGACCCAACATTTAGCCCTCTGAATGCGACACTTTTAAGACACTTCCAATCGAATCCCAAAGGGTCTACGAATCAATCCATTAGTCTCGCCACTCTCACCCTCATGAATGATTCTGAATTCACTCTATGCTTCTCTTAAACCATGCCCAATATAATTACCGCTTGCTGGATTGCTACCAAAACAATTCAACGCCAGACAGACTTCAAGTCACAAAAAGAGAGCATTTTGAGTTTTGGAACACCGCGCCGTGAAACCATTTGCAATCACCAGCAGCTACACCAACGAATTAAAAGAAAAGAGTAGACAGAATGGCAATCCACAGTTGTTTCAGAGCTTTGCATGCTCCTGACTATTTCCTGTAATACTTATAACGATATTTTGGATGTCATTAATCAAATCGGCAGGAGTGTTAATGACAGGATAATGAATAAAAGAACTTTTAACAAATTTTACTTGCACAGACCACATGAGGTGAGGATAACAAAACACACAAGGCTGAAAATGTTGGCACTTCGTTGTGTGAACAGTTCAGACATGTGAGGGTTGCACATTGGTTGGGGTTTGGATTAGGACACAACCTTTATAAATGGCCTCCAGAGTCCCAATTGCACTTTGTCCCAACTTGTGGTTTTCCTGCTTCAAGGTGGCTAAGCCAAGATTGATGGCATTGGTGAGTTTGATTGCATATTTTATGTCGAGGAAATAGGAGTTGGCCCATTCTCCAATTCAACGTTAGAGGCGCCAGCAATAAAGAGGGGTTTTTTTAAGCGATATTTTGTGATTCAAAGTGATTATGCATGGACCTCCAAGGGCTCGGCTACAGCCAGGCGTCGATTGACCTTGGGGCTAAACAGAGATTCTATCCAAAAATTTGCTATCTTTTAACTGCCTCTTTTTATTGTTAAGTAATTTACGTCTAATTTTGTGGTTCTGTGCAATGGCACAGCTAGAAACAGTGCATTGATTCGCATGACAACCAAAGATATCTGATAGAGGATGGTATTAATTGAGGAGTTGTATGTAAGAAACCCTAGCTCTCGGGGAATTTTCCCAAAAGAAAAAAACCCAACACTTGGGCAGACTATATACTGCTGGCGTACGGCATGCGAGGGATCTATAGAAATGGTAAAATTAAAAAAAATTAAACTAGCAACCAAAATATTACAAAGCATTTTCTTTTTTGATAATTCTTTCCACGGACCAAAATCCACTTCATGCAAAATATTAGTCCTCAGTTATGATTTGATCGTAGTGGACGAAGATCTCTGTGACCACTGTCACATTTTAGAGGCACTTGGAGGTTCTGTGTGAAAACGGTACCCGCAATCGAGCAGAGAACTCACCTTTTTTAGCTGTACCACTCAAGTCTTAACTTATATTTCACAGGATGCATTCTGTACATTCTCCATAAAAGGATAAAGAATCTCTGGCACCTTTTGAGTCATTTGCTTTTAACTCCAAAACCACAATTTAAAAATTGAAGCTCAAGGTGGGTTGCTTTCAAAGCGACGAATTCCTGATTTTTTTTTAACCAGATTTGGTGACTTTAAATGAACTTTGTCTTGTGTACAGTAGCAACTCCATCTAATCAGAAGCCAAGAGTGCTAATGTCAACACGCCTTGTGATGCCTGATTAGGCTGTTGACCTCTACAGACTGTGGATCCGCTTGCTAATACGGCCTTTGGGCAACGCTAGCAACCTCTTAGCCCTTCTCTTTGTCAGTAATACATTCTCTGCCCTATCACTGTGATTTTTCACGATCGAGGTAATGACAAGCAGATAACAAACCCAAATTCAAAGAACACACACCCTGATTTCTATTGCTCACTACCAAACCATACTGCAATAGAAGAAGGGTATATGCTGCGGATGAGAGGATCTGCGGTGACCTCCAACGAAAGACTTAAAAGTGTTCTGTGAGAATGCCTTAAGCATATGAAGAGGATGACACTGGCCCTGAATTATATAGAAATTCCGTTACGAACCTGTTTACGATGCCTGCATAAAGACATAAATTAAGTACAAATGCGATAACTCTTTCACTTTGCAACTAGCTGGATAGAACTCTAATAAAGCTGAGCGGTGGTGAAGTGAGAACAAAGTTGCGGCAGGAAGAGATGAAAAACTTTATCCCAACTTAGGAGTTTTACACATTATTTTCAACTACATATCTTGGCAGCCTTTTTACTTTGTCCTTGTGAAGTCCTTATCAGTACCGAGGTGTTCATCATCCTTCTTAAGTTAGTTACTTTAGGGATTTCGATCGCATTTGCCTTCACCTTAACTACACACCTCTCAGCCATGATTGAGACGTGTGGTTATTTAAATTAGTGGTGCTAGAGCCTTTAGCGATTGACAAAGCAAGTCAGGTATTAATGCATCAGTACAAATACCTAGAGGATTTACAAATCAACTACGCAGAAGATTGAGTAAAGAGTTCAACTTCCCGTGGAGAGAACAAAACTATGCCCCAGAAGTGGACAGCTCTCATTCACTGCTCAGTAAGTCACCGTCTAGTGGGTTCGAAAAGGCAACGTCTAAGGTTGAAGAAAAGGCCAAATCATGTTATGGTTGGAGTCATTTAAGAAAATAATTAAGTGACTTAGTCTTAAAAAGGTATCAGCTAGGTGGGCAACATGCTTAGCTTTTTTGAGCAATAACTTTTAAAACAAGCTCCATAAGTAGAAATGGGGAGAAACACCTTTGCTTTACGGCTCAAATACAACTTACTTTATTAATCTCCCATGCACTAAATTTGCTTGTCCCCACTAATTTACAATATTGCCTCAATATTCCTTCATTATGTCAAATTGTTTCCAGCATCGATTCGCGTATGTTTATAGCACTGTAGTTCAGGTATAACAAAACTTTTGAGTTCCAAAAGCTGAATGGATTTATGGCTAATTTTTGAAGCTAGGATGTCGATGACAAGCCTGTCTAGACGGCAAGTGATTAATGAATAATTTAGTACACTTGAATTAAAGTTGATGGCTTTCCAGGTGAAAGAGGATAGATTTTATTAACAAAGGCACTGTCACCCCTCATCATCATCCTTGCACAAAATGGTGCAAGTGAAATCGCGATGTTAGTGCTGAACTATTATACGTTCAAAGCCAAAAATTTTCCAGCTGGTGGTTTTTTGCTTCGAACTAACCTATAAATTGATAGTGTTTTAAGCAAAGATGTATAGTGACTCCAAATTGTTCCCAGAATAGCAGGATTCTCCATGCAAATGAGAGGGAGATTTGACCTCCTACGCCAAGTTGTGTTAAATTTTGCTCCACAAGCGCTGAATTGAATGCTCCCAAAAAATGGCCACTTTGGTGGAGGCCTAAGATCATCGCTGTCAGACACACACGCATCATTGAAGTGTCTGCATCGTTCTCATTTCTCACTGCGGTTGAGCATCCTATCAGTGTATTATAAGTAAAAGTAGATATCCTCGGGAAAAGACATTTCCACACACTGTTCCATGCCGGCTTTCTTAATTGGACAAATCGAGGCTGCCTGCCTTTATATCTGCGCAATTTAAAGGCCTAATTAACCTGGATCTTCATTCCCTCCAATTTTTCTCCAACGATGCCTTTTTTGCAGCCTTTTTGGAATTCAAAACTACCAAGCCGGCTGGCAAATATTGTGTTGATGTAGCGTTGAACACGAAATGAACAGACGCTAGCAGGAGCACTTTATGGGCATCACCATTCCATGCGTCTTCTGAATGTCGACGCAACATACTCTATCTGAACATTAAATCTTCTTTTGTCTTTAGGCAAGTCTTGCAGGCCCTACAGTAGCAAATGTACATTTGGGTATTGTGTGAGTGATCCAACTTCGTGACTGACCCGATGCGATCCGTCTTGAAGGAGGAGGAGGAGGAGAAGCATCAGATTTGTAGTAAAATCCTACACTATACGAGGCAAAGCGTCCTTCACAAATCCGTTTTTTTGATCCACTGATTCCAAATCGCAGGTAGAAGGCACATTACCTATGTTATTTAAGCACGTTAAAGACCATAGAATGCTAAAAACCACGATTACAAAGTGATGACGTTATGTTGGGTGACTGAAAAAGGAAGGGTGCTTGGCTGCGGGGCAGACACTTAACCCGGCAGGGACTCAAGTACGCGGGTGGTTGACACAGATGAACAAGATGCCAAGTCGATACATCATCTAGCAAAAGTTGGTCTGGGAAATAAAGTTTAGACAAAATTCTCTACTCTCTGGTTTACCAACGTTTTTCAATTGTTTTTGCAACTAGCTTTATAGACCGTCAATTCGCTATCTCTGTCCTACTCACAAAGCTGATATGCCTTCAGACGGCAAATTACACGAAGTTAAGTGAAAAAGACTTGAGGAATATAACGAGGAGTGCTAATTAATTTTTCCTTACAAATTAAGTGGTAGTATTTAAAAAGTACGATGAAAAGTATGGTTATTGTTTTCCTTAACCTGCCATCATCATCATCAGTATGTTCTGTGTCAAAAAGCCCCTTTTTTTAAATAAAGTAGCATTTAGGAACAACTCAAAATTACGCAGGAGAATGCCGGATGTTAAGAGGCTGTTGTATGGCTACAACTTAATAGAAGTGAAGGAAAGCAGTTGAAACCTCTTCGCGACCGCCTGGACAGCTAAGCGCACGGCTAACCGCTCACCATAGAGGACAGTTGGAGTTCAAGCATGAGAATAGTTACTAAATTTCTCCTACTCAAAATGCATCAAGAAACAACTTTTCCTTTGAACTATTAAAGTGCGGTAGGTAGGACAACTCAAGAATAGATACAATTGGGAGCCTCTTGACATTAACGCAGTGGTTTAGCTATCAGTCAGCTGCCTAGTGGACTAGTGATATGGATCGCTTGTGCGGAGCTGAGAAAAATGACGATACTTCAAAAGTGGCATGATTTATTTTATTTTACTAAAGTGCTACCCACCATACTCTCATATTTCGAAATAAAATTAAAGCACTTTGTGGTTTGCAGGTGAATGCATCGGAATGAGAACAAACCCCTCCAAAGATTCTCAAGTTAGGAATCGAATTGCCCTCGAGGGTAGGCAGTTGTTTATAGAAGAAATGAACGCTCATGTAAAGCTTTTTAAGGGGTAAAGGAATTGGTGTGCTTCAATTAGGTCCCAGCATCTCGAGCACACCCACCTGCGCGGAACCGCTTTTGTGCGCATGTATTTGTCCAACTAGCCACTTTCAGACACTGACCCATTAACAGTGGGTTCCGAGGGCGCAAAATGTCTTAGTTGTTTGTGAGATTGCCTAGAACAACGACTAGGTCTTAAGGAAAAAGGGGAATTGGAATCCAAGTGGGATGTAAGGAGGGGTAAAGGTAGCGGCATTTATGACGTTCTGTTAAAATCGACACAAAATCTCACTTGGCGTTATACCGGTAAGGCAAGCTTCGAAACATATAACCTTCTTCACTCTCGAGTGTCTTGGTCTGAGACAGATCCGCAAGGAATTTCCATGAAAGTATTCACTTTGCCTTGGAGAGTGAGAAGCCGTTTATAGCAAGAATGAGTGCTTTTCCTCGGGTGGTGTTAGAATTGCTGACGGGAAGTCGGGAAGATACATTAATAAAGGCTTGGCTAGCAGTGCGTCTAGCCCTCAAGACACACAGCACCTGTGATCTCCCACTGTGTACCCCGAAGGCGATGGATGCAGGGCTGTGGAGAAGAGGTCGTGAAGAGCTCTTAATTGCCGCTCATTGCCCCTGTTAGGTTGCAGTCGTTAAATGGCTTGCTCCTATTATTCGTCTGTCTCACAAGCCTTTGGATACATTCTAGTCCTAGTTATCGCTGTACTGTGGTTTTTACGGACTAAATAGACAACAAAATATGCAGTTTACCCTTTTTCCATTAATAGGAGGAATTTTCCAGCAAACATGTGACTTCCTTTTAAAAATTATTGTTTCGTAAAAATGATACCATGCCGTATACGGAGTATGACATCTTCCTTCTGCCTGGCAATAAGTAACTAGGTAGTTGATAAAGCGACGCCCACCTGGGCGGTTCGACCACGACATTATCATAATTGATGTAGGCATTACTGGCCTAACAGACGGTCTTTCACAAATGTTCTGATGGCAACGATCAGAGTCATTTAGATGATATTGGAGTAGGCACATGTTGAAGATACCGCATTGAATGCCCGGTAGGCAATGCAAGTGGGATGTTCTGTGACTAAGTCCACAGCTTAACTGCAACAAAGAGCTACGCAGCTCCCCCTTTAACTACTCGTCTGTGAGGGCAACAGTGGAACATTTTAAGGCAGTACTTTGCGTAGCTAAACCAATGCACATCACAAAATACTGGTGCCAAAAAGCTCTAGTTTTTTTTTTATTATTTTCCTTGCTGCTGGAGACCGGAGAAAACTCGTCAACACTTAACTGCAGCTCGTGGAGCACTTGCCTATGGAGTGATTGAAGTTAGATGTATCGCCTTCGAATTCACGCAAGACCGATCAAATCTTCAGCGAACCCTTTGCACTCCGATCCCTGGTATGCGAGAATTGAAGTATGTACGAATTTTAAATTAGACATGTAAATTTCACGATGTTGAAATGAATACATGGCAATACATTAGGAAAACTTCCTACGGGTAGTTAAAGAGAGCTGAAAATACTTAGATGCTTATATAAATGTCCATGCTGATGATGGGACGTGGATGACACCGAAGGGTCGGGTAGATGTCAAATTAATGGGAAGCACAAAACATCATCTTGTTTTATGTGGTAATGCCACCAAGAATGAAATGAATGTGACAGCACTAAGGCTTTTGGACCACTTTGAATGATGCAACAAAATGACCTTCAAGGCCTCGTTCAAACGCAAATACACTCTACGAAAGTTAAATTTACAGGCACAACGTTAAAAGGGAAGAACAACTTTACTGCTGAGGTTGCGATCTGATGAAGGGCTGATTTTGGTGTTTTGTGTGGTCTTAATTTACTCTTCACCTTGACACAGACATTTGCTTGCTCTGGTCCATCCAAAAAGGCAGTTAACTTTTAGCAGCAATGACTCCAAAGTGGGAATCGTAGTGTGGAATGATCAAATAACTAAGTAGCACTTAATGTCAAGGATTAAAAACTTCACCATTTCTACTGGTCACATTCTACTTGCGGTATGCAATTTAAACTACGCTAGTACGAGGCAGCAAAGCCGGTAATCAGTATAGAAGGGTTTGACTATGGAAAGTTTCTAGCATATAAGGGATGAAACATCCGGACGCGGGTAGTGTTGTTTCATACCTACTTGTGAGCAATTACGCAATGCTTATAAACTGTACATTTTTAAGAAGCATTCAAAGCAAAAAAATTTCCAGTGTGAACATCGAAATGACAGAAGCAGCATGATACCAGGTGCCTGCTTAGATGCTTTTGAATGCGTAAATTTGGTCATCTTTGAAAGCACTCCGAAACTCTTTCACTGATCTACAAATATGCCAAGGTCATCAGTTGACATCCATTAGGTGAGTGTCCCGACTGAGGCCCCCATTTTGAGTAATCTTGAGTTTTTTTAACCTTGAGAAGTTGGGAATACTTCTTCATAGCCTGCAATTCGCACAGATGTTGCATTCTCGATCGTCAAGTGGGCTTTAATCCTCACCACCCTTCCTAATGGTCACAAAATAGAACACAATCTGCTTCGACTGCAATTAATCCAAGCTAAATCATCAGTCGCTACAACTCTTGTCTAAGCACTGGAAATCAAAATTTGTGTACAACAGACCACGCATCGCAACACTTTTAGGAATTATTTCGCGTACATTATCCCACTTTCTGCCCTACTCTGCAAACCAAAAAATGGAAAGCCTGCATGTTTTGCAGAAGCCTATGTTCCCTATATTTCAATGGTGAAAAAACACTGTGAAAATGGAAGAATAACGGAGATAAAGGTGCCTTGCAATGGGAGGAGGGGCATCAAAGACCCTTATCAAGGTATGAGTTCAGATTTTTTGTAGACTGGGGCTTTTTGATTGTCGGTGTCACTTCGAATTTCCCTCCGATAGTGGAGACAGATGCCAGGCTTCCTGCAAGGCAATGCAAACACAGCCGGTCAATCCTCGCGCAGCGGCAAGACATTGCAAACAGTAAACAATAGGCGACTTCATGCGCAGAAAAGCTTCTTAAATTTTAACCCAAAGTCCACAACACTTCAAGCGTCTCTACAACAAGATTGTCGTGGAAGATAGCAGTTTGCTTTGGGCCACTGCCATATTATCATCTTCAGCAATTCCATTAGATAGAACTCTAAGGCACAAGTTGACCGGACCAAATTGGGATTAAGATTCGTCTTACTGTTTCCAAATCCAAAATCTCAAAGAAAAATATTTCCGTACAATCTTCAGTAGCAATTACTACCTTTAATAGCTCCTTCTGGCGTAAAAAAAAACTGAAAGAAGCAATGCCAAAAACAACACCGAAAACTTACTTTTGTGTACCACTAGGGGAATGTCTTGATGGCGAGTAACAAAAAGAACACAGCATTTGGGGTTAATTTAAAGTATAATCACAGATTAGATCAGGCGAAAATGCACCAACGAGATTGAAAGTATGGGAAACAGCGTACTTACGGTTGCGAGGTAGCACCGAGGAGACATCGTAGGCTAAAGACGAAATAAGTTCACTTAAATTCGCTAATTACCGACTTGAACGCACCGCGCGAAAATTTTGCAACTAGTTGAGGCTTAGGACATTCATTTCACGGTGTCATGCTTCCATCCTGATTTACAATGAGACGTCTAAAATAATTCGCAGTTATTGCAGGGCTTCCTGCACTTGCATAGATATGCGTCAGTCTATCTGTACAGCAATCCTTGTTGTAAGCTCTACCGCTTCCCCCTTTTTTGAATTCCACAAACTGTCGTTTAAGCCTGATGAATGCGGTTAAACTTATTAGCGCTGCGAGCGGACTTTACAATTCGGTCACAAAAGCTGTGACTACTTTTATCAAATGCGCGCGGCTATTGGTGGTATAGCTTCAGAACGTGTCACCAAAAGAAATTGTTTTAATCTAATTTGATTCTGGTGACAAATCACTCAAATGTGGATAGATTTCACTTAAGGAAAACTCTTAGGCTCAATAATTGAGAATTTTACAAGCAACTTCCTCAACACCATACCAAATTGAAAGGAAAAATTGCAAATGAAACAGATGCTACTCACAACAAATGGTATAATAAACTCCAAAGCCTACTCACTTTGGATTATTCAAGAAGTAAAATTAAAGAAAGGTTCTTCGTGAACTGACCCGTAATAGAAGATGGCTTTTACAATGCAATATCCGTTGAAAGAACTTTACTAGTTACCCTCAGTGATACCACCATAAAACTGCGCTTGCTTTACCCACATGTGTGTATGGGTGGCTGACTGCAGATAGAAAAGTTTACTTGCTGAAGACTACCCATGCATTGCGATATGACTCGAAGTGGCACAAGAAAATTGTCGTCTTCTGAAGTAGCCAGGATAGGTCATTCAGACGGGAGAAGTGCATTCATCCAAGACAATGCAAGAATGTAAGACCTGTGTTGCACACCTCATCACATTACCAGTAACCAATTAAGTGAACACATAAGCTGAATGGACAGTTGAAAAATAAGGGTACGACAGACATGAATTTGACCAGGGTCAGGTTTTTGTTTCCTTGGACAAAACCTATTGCAAAAGTGGAATGCGCCATTTTGTATGGCATGAGCAAAGAACCACCAATTTCAATTGTATTTATTTCTGTGAATGAAGTATTTCAGGAGACTTTCCGTAGTTTCTAAGTTCTTTCCATAAACAATCAAATAAACTAATTAGGTCGCCTAATTTATAACCGTTGAGCCCAATTCCTAGCGTTTGAACTAAATGGTGGTGGTATCAGTGAAACATCGGGGGATAAGGTGTAATGTGAACTCAAGACTTAAACTTTATGCTGAAAAGAATCATGGAATGAAAATACAATTGATTTCATGCCAAGAGAGAGAGAAGTAGGTACACAAACATGATGATCTTGGGATGCTAATCCCCTATTAGTTTTATTCATCCTGGTAATTTAAAGAGCACATTTTAACTTTAAAGAAGCTAATCTAGGTGCAAAAATACTGAGGCGTTAATGAAATGGCACACACGTTTAGCTAAATCCTAAAACTGCATGCTAATTCCATCGAGTGATGTCTGTGACTGAATGCTGAAATCTAGGAAATGTATTGAATTGAAACCTACCACTTCGTGAAATCTGTTGATTCTTGTTTTTCTGCGAAGGCTGCTGGGCTTTCGCAGCATTGCTGACACCAACGCAAGGGGGCGTGTCCCCAAGTAGCTCACTGCTATCAGATTCAATAGAGGGTACGCGAGAGAGAACAGGTTGGAGGCCAAAGACACTGGCAGAGGGTTCATCCATTGGCAGTCGAGTTGATGTCACCTCCTCAGGAGTCCGCTGTGACGGCCACTGCGACTGGCTATGCTCCATCTCCGATTCCACTTCCACCATAGATGAAGGCTGTGGTGGACGCGGGGCCGAGAAACGACGATTCAGCAAGTTTCGCCAGAACCTTGTACGTATTTGACGTTGGTTTTGTTGGTATCCAAAGCGTGTGGGAGGAGGAGACGGATGAGGCTGGAAAGATACAGCCTTCTCGGGGTCTGCGTTTGCGGGTGGTGCAAGCGGTTGAGGACATGGTTGTTCCAAGGCCTCTTCCTGGTCTCCATTTTCAGTAGTTGCGATCTGTCCAACGTGCCGGGTGCGCTGGGAACCGATAGTTCCGATTCCGCCTGGTATAGTATTCTACGAAGAAGAGAAAGAGCATAAACATAAAATGAACAGCATTGGAGGTGGAAGAAAACAAGACAGTGCAGTGCGATTAATTGAGTGAGGCGCAGAGAAATTGACGAAGCGGCAAACACAGGCAGACAGCTAGGTAGACGGATAGACTGACCTGAGAGGAGAAACCGTGACGGGAGCAGTCATAGCGCATGCCGAAGGAACGGCTGCGTTCAATGCAGCTAGTCTGTCTGCGGGGTATGGAGGGAACATGCCGACGTCTGTAGCTTCCGTCCTTCAACACAGAATCGCCCTGTCATATCTCTTCTTTCCACTACCACCATCTCCCAATCCTTACATCCACGTATACATGTGACTCCTTGTACATGGTATGCAATGATACCATGTGTTAGAGTTTTTTGTAAACATCGTCATCCGAACAAATGCTTGATCGTTTTGATTATCAATTTGTTATTTGTAATCATTTGGATTTGACACGAAGAGTGAGGTGTCATGAATGAGTATATCTGGTGGCGCGAAAGTGGCACAAGCACTGTAGCGGTATCGGCAATACTAGAATTAGGGAAGTCGATCTGTCCGTTCCATTTTTTAAGTGACATTCTAGTGATTCGCCTCCCCAGAGGGTCGAAATGCATACTACTAAGAGTAACGCCTCACGCATTATTCATTTTCTTACGAGAAACCGACATAACACTATATCAAGCTACAAGGAATTGTCCACCAATAAGAGAATGTTTAACCGGAGGTGTTTCTCCGTGATTCAATAGGCTCATTGGAATCCAAAAGTTTAGATTAAAAATTGTGTAAAAATACAATAACAAAGAGCATAAAGCAGGACAAAGGATCTGTAGCTGACAGAGTCAGTCAGCAAAGAATATGATGTAGATATTTACTTAGGACAACGACAAATTGCAAATAAGCAAAGAAACGGACAACCGACCAAGCGAACTTCCAAACAGGAATATGACGTGAGGAATGAACGTGGCTTACGGAGGAGATAGAAATGCGTGCGAAGGCTCGCCCACTAGCCCCAGTTCCAGGCCCACTCAGGTTGTCACTGCCCTGAGATAACGCCTCCGTTGCCCTAGTGAACTCGGCCTCGATGTGAGGTGAAGAGAGAGGAGACGAATAAACGAAAAGAACACAAAAGTTGGAGATGGGGGAGACGCTGTTGGAGGCTAGGCAACTTACAATAAAGTCACTATGTCCCGAGTGCGTCCACGAACCAATGGTTTGTACGTGTGGATCTTGACCGATTCCCTGAAGGGTCCAGATAAGGCAAAATATGAGGTATAGCATTTTGTCGGTGTAGCGAATTTGATAGGAGCAGGTGATTACCAATAGCCTCAGAGACAATTTACAAGTACCTGGCACTGAAGTCTGGGGTAGTGGAATCTTACTTTTCACACAGAACCTATGATGGGTAAACATTCCAGTGGTAATTTTAGTGGTAAGATTTAGGAAATGCGGGTTGTTGTAGATCTTGGTAAGCCGAGTCAATTACATTGCAATAATAAGTTCACTTGGTCCTTAATTTCCATGAGAAATTAACAAAGAGGATGCGAATTCGCCACATCAGTGCTGACACGTTTTCGGCTTTGGGACAAAAAACTTTATTTTCATGCAAAAACTGAATCTGTTTGTGCCCCTAACGGTTTTCAATACTTTATTTAGTGCTAATAAAAGATAGTTTCCACAGCCATTCAATGGCAACCTAATTGTTCGGCAGAAGTTATTGTAGGAAAAGCCCGGACACAACTAGCATAACACTCCCATCTGGCTCCAAAATTTTAATGAAAATTAAATACACGAGGATTCATTAAACGACATTTGTGTTAATAGCTATTAAAGGCATGAATTCAGTGCAATCGGAAAACTACAGGGTTGGTCTTTCGACCTACCCACTTTTACTTTCGAATGGATAAGTATTGCGTTATTATAAAAAGTATGGCAGTAACATCGGGAAATTCTGAAAGAACATCAGTGCCCACAGATGTTCGAATAGAGTGGGAGCAGTTTATGAAGAGTTTGGGAATTACGCGGGAGGGGGACATGTCTGCAATCAACTTTACAGTTGATTAGATTTCCTCCATCACTAATCAAAACAGTAACCATGAGGCATCAATCTGATATTCAGAAGAGCGTACGTATCGCCAAAAACTGAATTGGAGCACCACGAAGAAAAAATACCAATGTTAAAATCAAGGCGTAACTGAGAAGAACAACAAGTCGGACCACCTTTCACTCACTCACCTCCACAACAGCCTGAAAGTTGGCCGTGAGTTGTTCAGTGTCCTCCTCGGTATAGTCGCCCTCAGGAGGATGTAAGGAAAGGCGAAGGTACTCCTGGTAGGCCTGCGCCGCCAAATCAGCTGCCTTCAGTCCATGCACGCAGTCATAGTTGTCGCGCACCTCCTACAAATAAAGGCGTCAAATAATGGTTTGTCGAACATCAAGATGGAAGGCAAGCTGTTTCACTGATGAGCAAAAGTCCAAACTAAGTGTACATGGAATTCAAGCACACATTTTAGAGAAGATCATTGATTTGCATCTATGACTTGGATTTCGACTGTATAGTCGGAGTAAATGATAATTTCTACCCATTGTGAGCATTGGAAATGAATGCAAGATCAATTATTGCGATTTTAAATTTGGAAAAATAGTCTGCTAGTAACATGATCAATTCACTGAGCACATAAATGCAAGGTGCGGTAGAAATCTTGCCACCCAAGGAAAATCAAGATACGGATATGCTCAAAGCTATTTTACCAAATGTAAGCTGCAATTCACGTGGCGTTTAACGCAATCCCATATCCAAAAGGTAAACACATACGAGTAAGATCATTCGAAGAATGTTTCTGGAACAGACGAAATTTCATGTTGCTTAGCCGTCTTGAATTTGAGGTTTCACAAGCCCCAGAACAACATGCCTATTTTGACGTTGTAGACGTTTCAGTTCAAAAGCCATAACTTTCTCACTCTGCGTCTAATTCTGGAACCTCCCTGGTGGTCATTTGTCGACTTGTGATTCCGTTGACCTTATCAATAACAACTGGATGACACGCTTTAAATGCACTTCCATTGCAAAAAAAGGTCCAAACAAACCGAGATTTACACAAATGTGCTAGAACGGTAACCTCTCGTGATCACTTTAATAAGGCAGAGGCACTGGGTCATTGTACTCTGAGTGCACATAGATCAGCAGTAACCAAGATTTCAAGTCGAATAAACAATTGACAATGCTCTTTTACGAAATGATAGTATTAAATGACACGATGCGGTACCATGCTTAGATGTCCGTTTTTTGATCATAGGGACAACGATTCACGATTTGCTTAAACGATATGCATTGAAGATACAGCGTTTAATAACAAATATTGGGTCTCATCAAATGGAATAAGAATAGCTGTAGGTTCGAAAGCATGGTGCATTACGATTATTGGAATGTGAGTTATACCGTCTCAACTCTAAATATGTGTGATTAGCTTTGTTCAACTAACTTAATTGATCACTTAACTGATCACTTCAGTTTTCATTCATTGGCGCTATCCAAGCTGCCCTGATGGCAACCCTTCAGAAATGAAAATTTAGACTCCCTTAGAAAACATAAGGCACTCCCATCCAGATGCAGGATCAGTTAGGGTGATTTTGGTGACATCTGTGATAGCACATCTTGCTTGGAAAGATAAAAAAATTTCTGATAATTCAAGTGCTGGATTTGCAGTTCGCCTGGCCACGATCATGCTTGAATGCTCAGGTGGTAGAGTTGATCAGAAATGTTTCGGTCATTTTTGCTAACAAACGCAACTCGCTTTGGATTAATCATAGCAGAGCTTTTCCAATCATGTAGAACCAAAAATTACAATTATCAGGCGTAAGAACTAAGGTTTTCACAGTAATATGTTACCAAAGTAAGCGTCTAAGCGACTGAATTGTCGGTAGTACCTAAGTTAATGTATACCTTGAATGTATCGCGCCTAATGCCTAGTAGAGGTGAAGACCTTGTCGCCAGTTCGTTTTTTCCCCCATTTCTAGGTAGTTCCGCTTAATTGAATGCTTCAACAACTAATCTACGACAATCGGAGCTTCGCGTGTCCGTAAAATTCAATGCGTACACCAATTGTCCCGTTCCTGGTGCCTCTAAAGGGCGTGGAATTCTCCAGTAAAGCAGGACAGAAGTTAGCTGCCTACTTATACCCTAGAATTTTGTATCTGAGACCCTACTGATTCATGAATAGAGCCATTCATCACTGAAATAACTTCACAGTCTCTTCTACCTTGATATCCGATCCTTACCTGATTATAACAACACTGTGCTCCAAAATGCCCATCTGGTAGATCAAACGCCTAATCAGTGGTATTCTTTTTAATGTATAAAGGATTAGCAGGCAAGAACGACGTTAAAATTGCTTATTAGATGACCATTCTCACCCCTTCTTTCGATGCGAAAAATGAAATGGGCAAAAACACTATTGTGTAGACTTTAAGATAATCATAAACAACTTTGGCGCCATCTTGCACACATGACGCTTTCATGTGCCTTAACAAATACAGATCATCACGTGATCATCAAGCGACTGAAGTAACCTAATGCATTTGCTTAATACGTCAGACTGCATGCAGAAACAGCTTTTTAATCTGAGTTTGGCACCACAAATAGCATGTTTTTAAACTTTTTAAGACAAATATTGCCGCTAATTTTGCCACAACCTAAGCGGCTACATTGGAGGCATTAAATAGATGTAGACTAATCCTGACTGAGGGATTATGAAACTTCGTAGTTTTTGGGTAACAAATTAATTTGGAAGATTAAAACTCCGGGCTTTTGCGGTTGTATTTTTGAAGGAGATCCTAGTAGCAAACGACCGGAGGGCTTTCAAAAGGTTCTATTCCTCCAATTCTGAGTTAAGAGTTTGAATCATCGAGCAAAATCCATCGACAAAGTAGCACAGCGAATCTCTGCTTTGATTTTCCATATTTTTATAGACTTCACTGGGCTACACATTAAAGTGTCCAAAAAATATGAGGTCTTTTTTACTTTCACGATAATCTTAGGGGATCGAGCACACATTTCCTAACGCTCTTAACTTGACTCTAGGATAGTATTAAACTAAACATTTGAATAGTCCTCGTCAAAGCCTACTTGCAGAGTTTTGATGTATTTGTAAAGTGCCAATTCCGAGCCCAGCATAGGGGTGGGCAGTTTACCATCAACTTGAAATTAACGACGCAAAACAGTGCCGGAAATATTGCAATCAGTGAATGTCAAAATAAGCTTTTATACTAAAAAAGGGAATTTTAGCTTACGAATGATGATGAAAACACCATAAAATTCTTGTTTTTATGTCGTCATCTCCGATGCACCTAGCACATAGGTCAAAGGGGACTAAGGCTTATCTTGATGCGAGCACAATTTAGTGGACAAAAACTTTTAAATGCCTGGCTTAAAGTCACTCTGTGATCTCCAAGTACATTTAAATATTTTAATTTATTCAAATGCTTCTCGATACTTTGTGGTCACATCGGTAAGAAAAAATCGACCTCGCATTCACACACACACTCACCTTCAAATCCTTTGTATAAAATCTTCGAGTCTCATCGTTAGTAAAGGACTGGGGCACCAGATCTTTCAGCTGAAAAAGGAAGGGTGTAAAAAGGAGGAGAGGGGGTAGAGCTCTATCTTGAAAATTACGTAGCCAGTGTGGAGTTATGTATATGGGTACCTACCCGATTGACAGAGTAGCCTGTGATTATAATGAGAATAATGTTGAGGAGAGTAAGACAGAAGGAGACCACACCGCGGATAGCGAATTCAGTGGGCACATCACAAGCGTTAGTAATATAAATGAAGTTGTAATCCTTGATCCACCGATATTGGCACTGCACTACAGTCACCGAGATTGTGTTGTTCTCTCGTAGTGTCTCCGTTTTTTTCTCGAAAAAAAAATCAATTTTCTTGGTATTCCTATCCACACTCTGCGGATACTACGATCCCTTAACATTCGAGTTTCTTTGCATTTTACATTTATATATGCAATGCTAGAGAGTTTCTCAAACTTGAAGCATGTCTTCAGACACTGTTGATAATACTCAGCTCTTTGTCATTCAATCTGAGCCACTAGCATGGAATTTCATCATTTAACAGCAAGATGAAAACTAAAATTGATCTTATAAGCATCAATTAATGCTCTCCTCTTCATCTTCGGCAATAGTTCTTCGACGCTATCCCACTTACCAATGTTGGATCCCAGTTAGTTTCATTAGTACTTAGAGCTAGGAGTGGGAAATAATTTTATAAGAACTGATCGTGTTTTGGCCCTTATTGTCATTATCTCTAAGGGATATCAAGTCAAATAGCGTCCTACTTTAGATTTTAGCTGATCTTTACCGATCACCTATGCGCAACGTGCGCTCTTCATCAGCTTTTATTAAGTGATTGCAAAAAATAGCGTCGCAAACACACCGATGGTTGGTTCCTTATAATTGCCTGATGGAAAACGTGGAAAATAGCCTACTGTAAGGAAGGAGATATACTCTCCTATTTTTAAGGTGAACAACCTCATTACACCGAAGAATTCATGGGATCAAGCTGGTTGGAATCAACTCTTGCATAGATTGAAACCTTGTTTGCTTTCGCTAATCTGTGAGGTTCTAGCTAAGTGGAAATATTTAATGGTAATGTTCGTATAAAACCTTTTTTTATCGAAAAAGATCTCAGGAGGGCATTTTAAGGACCTTTATCTTTGCCATTAAAATATCATAATTTAAAGTTGATAGGTGAATTTGCATTAACAAAGCTTTTCCAGATTGCCACTTTTATTCGATACACAATTGGTCCTAACTATACCTTCTACAGGGTTGTGCTCCTTAATTAAATATGAAGTAGCCACAAAAGCACACTCGCTAATGAGGAGGGGATGCGCGTAATCAGATGGCTTTTGACTGCCTTTGGCAGAAATGTAAAATAATTGGCGGAATTGTATCGCCTCATCCTCTTGGAGCCAAGGACGGAGTAGGCGTCACCTTGCCGATGGGGTAAAATCGAAGGTCCAAGACCACGAATGAACTTTTTAAAAATCCCCTTTAAGTAACTTTAAAAAACTCGTCTGGATTGGTCTTTTTAAAAGATAGCAGGCTTTTGCGTTCAGCGTACTTGGAAACTGTTTTGCAAGGGAACAAAATTTTCCCGTGCTTCCAAACTCACGAGCTCAACGGTGCTTAGGCATTTTAGGGTTAAGAAAAGAGGTTTCAGACTGTAAAATCTACCTCTAATTAGCCATGGAAATACAAGTAGATTCATGAGTCTCGATGTTCACAGCATTTAATGGACAATAAGATTTGAATGGCTGGACTTGGATGAACTTCCAACTCTTAAATTGAAAGGTTTTTTCAGTTTAGAATGTTTGTGTACCAAAACTCCTTCGAAAGAAGTCTTAGAAGGCATTTGGTTACACCCAAAAATTGAATTTGATTTAATTATCCCTAGTAATAAAATGGGGTTATTAGCAGTGTACAACAGCAGATGCATTCGTTTCATTCGTTTGATTTGAACCTCATTATGTAACAAAAACTAATCGGAATTTTGTATACTTCGCATTCGAGAGGCAACTCCTAAGTAGACTTTAATCAGCTACACGAAATGACTCACTTAAAGAGTGGTCCGATTCAGAACTGAGCGCTATTTTTCACTAAAAATTATAATTTTAACTTAAATGGAATTCACCTAAAATTAAGGCACCGACGAACTAACCTCTTCTGCAACCATTCTTTGAAAGTATTTCAATGAACACCACAGACCCAGTAAGGTCTACTAATTTGAACTTGACAAACAATGCAAACGCGGAATAATTGGTGTCAAAGCACATTCAGTAGTGCACAAGCCAGAAAGGACAGGACTTGTGTGGTCGAAATTACTTGACTCTGTGCTGCCATTTCCAGGTATCTATATTTGCCTGTTCTTAGAATGTACAGAAGAGGTGGTCAATCAACTTGATGCTACAGCTATGCCTCCTCCTTGTAAGAGAATTTAAATCAACCTATCAATGTACAAGGTTGCAGAAAAATAAGGCACCATGGGTTTAATTTGGGAAATATTTTCCAGTATGAAATGGTATTTTGAAACACCTTCATTAAGCAGTAATATCGTATTAGTTAACAACTGCTTGAGTAAGTAAGTATATGTGTTGAACAAACTTCTATTTATATGCAATGAAAGCAAGGTGAAGTTGTGGGTCATTGAAAAGCACAATTTGTTTCAGATCTAAAATCGGCCCCTATCAGAGATAATAAGTTACGAGTAACACCCCTTCACCTTTATACACAAAATTGCGTAGAATCATGCAAGCTGAAAAAGTAAAGCACTTTTTACGGTGGAAAATAGCGCATGAAGAGTATCCACTCAATGAATGGGGAAGTTGGTCTAAGTCAAAACATTCAATAGCTCTTCCCAAGTTCCACAGCACCACCTAATTAACATGAAGCACAACTTATGTGGTGCCTTATAATATGCGTGATTAACCTAGACGGAAGAACTCAGATGACAATACATTTACGATTTTAAAATGCCACTACATTACATTTTATACGCCTTGATATTGAAATCGTTATGGGTGTTTAACCAGTAAGACAGTCGCTTTTATCAGGTAGAGTAACAAATGGTGGATAAACACGAGCCTTTTAAACACATGTTCGCCTAAGCACAGGTAATTAAAAGTGATGTGCAACATGCCTCTTGAGCTATTGTTGCTCTGGAGAACTTTGAACTTTGGAACCACTTGCCTGTCTATTGATGGTTCTAAAAATATTGACGATTTAGGCACTACTCAAAAATCGGCCCCAGGACGAAATTAAATGAAGACAATTTCTTCTTAAGATTCCAGAGGAGAGCTGCTTTTACGATAAAAGATTGAACGATAAGACCATAAAACTCTTTTAATACAATTAAAATCCAAAAAACCATAACATTATATTATAGCAGAGGGATGTTTTCCCTGATCAGCATTTGCGTCACCGAGGCATTGACTACCGTCTGGATAAGAAGACGCTTCGTTCATGTAATAAAATTATGCCTTATGGCAGTCACAGAAATGTTCCCGGCACAACAATGCCTCCAAAGTAAATGCTATTTTCACCTTTTGAGGCACCCACCCATAAAAAAGTGTACCAAAAAATCTAAGCAATGCACCAATTGACTTTAAAATGCCAAAAAAGTAGAAACTACTTACTTATGGAAATGCAATCATTTCCTGACCTCCTTTCAAAAAGAAATTTGACTTTGCTAGTCTTAGTACAGATTAGTCTGCCATAGAGATGCAGATTCGAGGGTAAGCCAAGCAAGAAAATAAATTCTCAAAAAGAATGCAAATTGCAATCAAAGTCCAGCACATTGGGAAGGTTTCGCAATGTCTCGAGGTCTCACAGCGTGCATGGATACCCGGACTGAGAATTAAAATGCTTGCTATGTGTCTTTTGCGTTACAAGTCGGTACATCATGATGTCTCCTGAAGTTAAAGACGCTAGCAACACAAGCATAACAACGCACCAACGCTGTCCATGTGACAATTAGAAAATATCGTAACGTTCACTCGTCCAAAAGGTGCGGCTAATTTTATCAAATCAAAGTCGTGACCAACATCATACCAAGCAAAATGAAGATAGCTCAAACCAAGGCGTGTCTTAAGCAAAACTAATTACACACAGAAAGCATAATAAGAAGTGCTTGGGCCGGAATTTTTATAGTTAACGAAAGCGACGAGAAGATGAAGCAGCATGGGCTAGTTTATTTGAAGAATCACAGTGAAACAGGTATGTCACAGTGCAAATGACCATACCGATTATCGCTTTTAGTGGCACAAAGTGCTTTATGATACATTAGAAAGGGGATGGTGGCATGATCGGGAGACAGATGGCTGCAAACACTGCAGAGGCTCATCTTCAAAAAGACCATGAAGACACGCATGAACATAAACGAAAAATACAATGGAGGGATAGCTGATTAGCTTCATCAGAGATAGTGAATAAGAGATTTAAAGGCAATCTAACTGAACAGTTCATCATTAAGTCACCCGGATGTTGCATTTTTAGTGGGAAATTAGCTATCTGGCTGTTCCGGAAAATACCGCATTTCTACACGCGTTATGATTAGCAGTGAATATGAGTGAGCTTTTGTAAGTCTCGCATTTCTGGACCTAACTTAAGTATACTACTGCGATATTAATTGGTGTAGGTTTGAAGAAGGGGCTAAACACTGACCCAAAGTCAGTTTCGAACCGGCAACTTTGAGGCATATTAGCGAAACGATTAATGAAGAAGCAGCTTACCATAACATAGGGACGATCAATGAGAGCAATTACTGCAAGAAGGAAGAACTGGCCCTGAAAGTCAAAGTTTAGAGATAATGCAAAAAATTCAAGATACCTTCCCACACAAAAATGGTGTCGCATTTTCCTGCCAAAAGAAGCGCATCTTTAGCAGCTCATTAGCACGTCTCATTTGATAATACAGAGAAAAGAAGCTCTTTTAACTCACCTTGTTCATTCAGGGGAATCTAGTTCGGGATTTTATAAATATCGTTTACTGGTTTGAATAATGCCCAATTTACGCGGGTGGGGTGCCATGAGGCATTGTTACTTAATGTAATATCGAATAATTTTTTGACGGATAGGCTGAGCTTTCATTCCAGGGTTAAAACTGATTAAGTTGGTAATTTAGGGATGGGATTTTTCAAGGCATCTTAACAACCATTTGCAGATGCTGGGTAAGCGCCAAACCTATGCACTCCACTCTAAAAGAACCATATACCTGAAACTCAATGGCATGAAATTTCAAGCACAATTCACCATCGACTACAATCCCAGTTAAGCGCAACTCATTCTTTTAAATCGAACCTCATGGACAATTAATTGGGCCTGCACCAATTAAGTCGACATCGCTAAAGAATGTTAACGACTTCTTCCTCTCTCGGTAATTGACCAGACCTTTTTCACGTTGGTGGAGAACTCAGATCTTATAAGTTGAAGCTTATGTTTAAATAATCTGTTTAAGTTGTCATTATGCAGTGACAGTTCAAATCACACAAATTTTCAGTCTGATAGTCAGTTAAAACAAAAGATGCCTTCGCTTTACAGCTTTCAGCAGGAGCCTTGCTTAATAGGTTAAGCTGATGAGGAGCATAAAACACCAAATAACTTTTTCAGCAAAAGACGGGCACACGTCCCATCCATGTCCTCTTATTTCTCTAATTTCTGCCATTTACTTCGCATGTAATCAAGTGGTTTTCAAACGATCACGAAAAGACTAAGAAAACGTGATGGGATAAGACATTTATGGGTGTTTTTGAAACAGTATGCATTGTATTGTGTCTCTACGAATAAGAATGGCACATTCGTCAAGCCACTTGACTAAATCCGTTTGCGAAGGAGTTTTTTTGGTCACCATCGAGATGTATCGTATTAATTAGATAGATCCCACTTCTAGCTTTATTTTAGCCTTCAAAAGTGAACAATTCACAACAACATCTGTTTGCAGTCAACCACATGTGCGTGTACACGCATGGAGCAAGCGCAGTCGCGCGGGAGTGCAGTGGTACGTGGCCCAAAAGCATGACGTAGGGTACTGGGTGGTGGATACTGGATGGGTGCATTGTAAGTGATCATCCCATGATCAGTGTTCCCCCAACGAACACTCCAGTCTAAGACCATTTCGCGACACAATTCAGCAAGTTAGCCAACGATCCTTTCCTAACGACGCTTTATCACGACGCGACGAAGGGAAAAGAGCAAAAAGGCTTAGTAATATGCGGGTGGGTTCCATTTGGCTAGCCTCCACCAAGAATTTTCCTTCCGGTAGGGGGAAAGTGCCGATGGCTTGCTGCATCATAGGCATGTAATATGTGCCTTTCATCAATTTGTGCTAACAAGTTAAAATAAATAATGCTGCAAGTAAGCTAATTATATCTGCAATGATAAATTGACTGAAGGTTATTTATGGTTCGAGGAGAGTTGCGTTTTGTTAATTAACGACCAGTGTCTAAAGTGGCTAAAAACTAGTGACAACTGACGTGAAATTTTCCCGCATGTTTTGATTACGAAAAGGGGGCAATGAAAATCAACATACGCAATTGACAGATGGCGGAAGAAGGGAGAGGGAGATGGCGTTTCCGATCATCGCAGCAAGACTATTGGAAAGGATGGCAAAGGACACACTCACTCCCGAGGCCGAGGCCACAATAATTGAGGCAATGAGAGCCTTGGCTTCACCTCTATCAAATAAGGAAGTAGGTGGGAAGATAAATTTATTGGCCTCGTTTAAGAGCTGATTTTTGAAAATTTGGAAGATTAAAATGAGTGTATCATTCGCTAACAGACAGGTAACAATAGTTTAGAGACAATGCCTATGGCAAAATGGGCCGATGTATCTTTAGTTGAATTTTATCGCTTACTTTCCAAATCTGCCACAAAGGCCACGTGCCAATAGTGCTTAGCTAAGTCCAATGCATTTCAGCAAGAATGTGCTCCTTGTTGCCTATTCAGCATGACCCAGAAGCAGGCAGCCGAAAAAGCATTATGATTTGGACAACATTTGGCTCTCTAGTTCTCGCGGTTAAATAGCCTTACTTTACTATCCATAGTTGATCTGAATGATCAAATATAAATTTGGTGGACAAAAGACTTATCAAGCGATCCAAATGGTATTGTTTTGCCCAAGTGAGACATAATGGAATGATAATGCCTCCACTAGGAAATGATTGCAGCATCAGAACAAGATTTGAATAAAGGAAACGGACAGAACGGCAGGAATATTGATGCTTAAATAAGAATAGATCTCTTACCACTGGAACCTGGTTCCAACAAATGCATAATGGTGGGAGTAAATAGAGGAATAATTTGTTAATGATTTTAACATACTAATTGTTCAAAACAAAATGTTAATTAGGTGGAATTGAGGGCTAGTCAAGGACAAGACAATGAAAACCTCAAATCTAATAGTATAACAAGGATAGAAACGGGTCACGGATTGGTGAGTAACCTAATTATTCGGTAACAACATGGATGTAACCTCTAAGTAGCTGGATAGGTAAAACACGCAATGAAATGCCACGAAGGTATGAGAACTTCACCAACCTGCTAGACATCTCGCTAGTGGGATATGGTGAAATACCTTGAAACATGCTGATAAAGTGCGCAGGAATACCGAAAGCAACGCCTAAAAGAAAATACGAGACAGGGCAAGTATACCCAATAACCTTACTTGATAGTGCATACGACGTTCTTTTGTTGGACACAAACCTACCCACGATAATGCAAATGATAAGGGATACAGAGGTATTCCTGAATCCCTTCGTAGTCATTCGTGGTTCACGAAGGCTCAGACCAAAAATGATGCACATTATGGGCTCCTACAAGGGAGGAACAACAGAGTAAATCATCCCACAAATGTCATCATGGTAAACAGTGCAGGTTTGATGCGAGAGGTTGTGTAACAAGTTAGCAACGGTGTTTTCTGTGCGTTTTTTAGTAAAAATTTAGTTACTGCAAATCATTGTCAATGTTTACATCAGACAGTTGATACTTCCATACATGCGGAACTCCCACCTTTCCCCCTGAGACGGATGAAACATTTAGGCACGAGGGCGTAAATCGGCTTAGAAAGGAAAAGGGCATTGGTATCACTATAGGAAATAATTTCCTGAACATTAAGTAATGCCCTATAATTATCATAAAACCACCATACCTTTTGAAAACCCCATGATGCAGCGTCTTTAGTAAGTGAGCCTTTGGAACGTCATGATTGTGTGGCGCATTTAATTGAGGGGAGATGATACGGGTGAAGGCAAAAGGTGCCGTTGGAATGAGAAGCATCTGAGTTGGTTTATTTTAGCTTAAGATCCCTGTAGTGAATGCACTTAAACCACACCGTGGTTATAAACACAAATTTATGGGATTGAATGCATTAAAGTGCTCCTGAAAATGACTTAATCAAGCTTTTGAAGCCGAAGTTGGGTGCCTAGGCTCTGACGGCTGCCACTTTTGGCATAAGTAAGATCAACAATTTTTTAATAGCATCTGCTAAACAAATGCAAAAAATAAACTCTTGAGGACTCAGCAGTTTTGCAAGATTCTCAAGTTTCCTCATGAATTCTGAGTAGTTGTTGTTCATTTTGTTGGCTATAACGGGAACGGTGATTTAGTTGGGAGATTTAAGTAAGTTTGTATTGCAGGTAGAGGGCAATGTTATGCAACCTCCAAAAACCGAGATAGTAATAGTTTTTATTGAGATTAGCAACAGTTCTGCCAAATCAAAGGCATGCTTGTTTCATTCCTTCCAGGATGCCTTGCAATATTCATTTTTGTGGGAATCGATTTGCAAGCACCAACGGATCTCGAGGTCATCTGTTTGGAAAAAATAAGTCTGGACTCAAAACGCTAACTGACTAAGAGCAGGTCTTTTTTCCAATTTACCTGCATTGTCTCTGTTCTTTCCGTGAGAAAAGTGGATTATGAGTAATCGTTTCAAGTGACGAGGTAAAACCAGTCTCTGGCGATATTTGATGCTAAACTTTTTGGACACTTCCGATTCCCTTGAATGTCTACTTTGAAGGCCACAAGAGCTTGGAAAGCATATTCATATCTGACTTTGTTCTACAGAATAAACGAATATCAGGATTCGTCGTCGCCACCTTTTTTAAAGTTCAAACATTCTGAAGCAACCGATAACTCAAGAGTATCCTATGCTATCGTCGAATGCACACTTCATCTGTACCAACTAGAGGACGGAATCATGAAAAATTTTTCTGCCTGTGGTTTTGGTTTCGAAAATCAAAAACATGTGGAATAAGATCTGAAGTATGTTTAGTGCAGGTGATGTAGCAGTTTTGTTTAAAATTACCATCATAGCAGCATTTGACCGCCGAGAAACTAAGCGCAACCCATTATTGGTAAGCTAAGAAAGCAGAACCCAGCACTTGACCTGATACTATGCTTTAGAAGAATTTGAGAAGCTTCACCACGTGAGTTAAAACTGTGCCGAACGAAAAATCTGAAATGGGACGAGTGTAGGTGATGCACCTCAGATTACGCGTGATCCATTCTGTGATCGAGCCAGAGCCTACGAAGGATAGAGGACGACTATCTCTCCTTCCAAGTAATTAGTCATTCAACTACTTGCCACCTTGTAGCTCTTAGCTTTGGCTATGCCATTAACGCCTCAAAAACACCACCTTTCGACGAAATTGTCGAATGCAACAGAAAAGCACTTTAATGGGTGTGATGAGAGCCCAATTTTGGTGCCATTTTGCGGCTAATCTCAAATTAAAAAAGGATTTCGGGTCAATGACTTAAAAGAACTGGTCGAATTCATTTCCTACTTAATCAGTTCAGTGAATCTTACTTCCTTGAAACGTAATGGGAAGTGTTTTCCAACATCGCGTTCCCACGACCAGATCTTTTTTTTGGATTAAGACCATAAGGAGTTTTCTCGAAGTGGGAGAGAGCCAAAGCTCATTTCCTATTGAAACTATTACGTTTCATTCCACAATTAACCTTAAATTGTATTCATTTCATTGACAAAGTCATGGAAGATTCCTACTTTTAATTACAGAATCAATGTACGGTAAGCAATTTGAAGTGACTTGAGCGGGTATCACATGGGGAGCCTGAAATTTTCCTAAAAATTAAGTCCAATTTGACAGTAATGCTTGCCTTTACATTTTGAAGCACGCATTTTGGAATTTTACCCCTAACAAGATCTAGGGATTCACTAATCAAACCTCAACTCGGCGGCAGGTAGAACACAGTAAAATTAAAATTCACAAAGATAATAGCAAACACATTCACATTTCATTCCTTCACTCATTAGCAAAGTACAAGTCGCTCATGCGACTGACAAGGCTAAGGAATCATCGACATACCATGAGAGGAGAGAGGAGCATACTGGCAAAGACACAGGCAGCAGAATCAGTGACCAACGCGATGTCAGCCACAATGGCAGCACAAATTAGGAAGCAGAGGTAGTTGAAATTGAAGTTGCCTTGGTTACTGATCGCGTGGTAGACCTAAAGATAAATAATGCTAAAAAGCAAACAATATCAAGGCGACTAAGGCTTCCATTTATCACCTGTTGTCGAGGCCTAACAAGGGCATATTAGCTGGAACACCGATGAGAAAGTGTCACTTTTTTAAGTTTAAATGGTACTACAGTATTTTAAATTGATTTTATGAATATATGACTTGATACTAATAGCGTGAATAGGTTTTATGCTTAGTTGCGAATTACAAGCGGATATCTACTCGGTTACACAATGGCCGTCATGTTCTGTTGGGAATCAAGTGAGGCAATGCCACAGAAATCCAGGGATAGAAACTCTACGCGTGGGAATGAGTGTTTGGAGATAACTGTCACATTTATAGCAGGATGGACAAGACCACTTTGGTCTAAAACACCCACAATGTGTTGTCGATTTTGAGCTTAAATGATGCTGCAAACATTTTTTTTAATAATGAAATAGGTTTGAAGGTAATAAAAATGCGTAATTGATGGTGCTTGAGTGCCAAAAAGATCAATGAGTAAGGGGAACTTCAACTGCTCTAATAAAGCTCCCACTAGTTGAGGCTCAGTACAAACTTAAATTATAAACTGTCAAAAATTTAAAAGGGTGCTTGACGAGGAGGGCAGTTCAGAAAATCCACACACTTTAGAATCATGCTAAGAAAGTGTTAAAGGTGAGCATAAGTAAAGATGGTGGTTGAGATGAAATAGGTGGGTTTGACATTTAAGGAGAATTGATAAGATAAGGATTCCATCAAGGTACCTGTTCAACTGTTAGAATTGATAAGCCTGACTGAGGATACAGAAAGAAAATTCTGCAAAACTAGGAACTATTTTAACAATGAATGGCAAGTAAAAAGGTATTATTTCGTATTGTTTTGCTTTGTAACCACTTTGAAAGGATGGAAGGAGTCAGGGCGGGGAGGATAAAATGGTTGTTTGGAAATTTCGCATGATCCTGTGAAATTATCAGGTGGCCGAAAATGGATTAGCCTGGTTTTCAACACAGTTAGCGACAAAGCTTTTCTAGGAAGTCTCAAGAAAGTGACAAATGTAGCATTCATATGCGTGGATGCACCATGAAGCGCCAACTTAACAAATCAACACACTTCTTTCTACTCATTGCCACATCACTACTATATAGAGTCTTCACGTGGTAAACATTTGTAGAACTCGGTGGATATTATTTGAGCTTCCCTTGGTCCTACACAGAGGGAAGCTTCTTGTACTACTCCCTACCGGGTACTAGGAAAATGAGGTAGCAAAGCTTAAACGTCCAAAAGAAATGGTTCAAAAATTTTTCATCTTCTCTCCTACATCCTTTAAACGAAATGTAGTGAGACCAAGCAAATGAGCCCTACCTATGTATACTATTGACATGCCAGATCAAACATGACAGATAATATACTGTGCTCAAAGAAATACTCTTTGGTTCTCAACAGATTCATTTTCAACTTTTCACTTCACTCCATTCACCTCATTCAAATGTGCACATGTGTAGTCGACAACTAGCTCTTTGCTTCCCACCTAACCTGTAGTTAACACAAGCCTCCCTATCGCAACGGTGCATGTGGATCAAAAAACGTATTCTTGGTTAGTTCCCTCCAACTATCCACTACTCACTCTCCACCACCTATCCAATACTTCTGAAGCCCACACCACTCCACTCCCACGAGACCACGACTACATCCTCACCACTTCCATGTACGCCTCTGTGTATGCTGCACTACCAACACCGTTGCCCAATAATGACATCTTCATCTGGCAATACCCACACAACATGCAACTACTACTCCCAACATCCACTCGCTCCATATGGCATTATACGAGGTGATGTGGCTCCATGCGGACCTCCTTCGAAGGTGTGCAAGAAAGACAGACGTCTGCTTCAGCCAGCATTCAGTCTACACAACCACCATTAGTCAAGTAGTTCAGTCTGAGTGAAGCGTTGATTGCGCCCTCACAGCGCACCACAGCACATCAAGACAACACAGTGCAGCAGCTCACATCTCATCGCGTTCCGAAGGACGCACCAATGCTCAGTCGCAGTACCGCAATTTGGAGTGAAAGGGGATAGGAAGGGAGACGGGGCTTCACCCTACTTCACCATTCTCTTGCTTGCTCTTTGTTCATTTCCCTGACAACACCTTCCCAGGTTATGGTTATGCAGCATTAGAAAACTACAGGTTCACGTGAGAAGGTGGAATCAATGCACTTGTGTCTTCTTGGAGACGAAATTCGGACTAAAATAGCGTTTATCTCAACTAACAAGATGTTTGGGCGGTTTTTTCCGACCAATTTTTTAAATGAAAGTAACGACTCAAATTTAAAATATGCATAAGTGGACAGAAATACTAATTTCACCGGGTTTTTTCGGGTTGTGAACAATCGGAACAGTTTATGTAGTAATAAAAGGCTAATCCATAATTAATGAATTCTGGTGAGAAAATGCTCGGGTTTACTACTGCTACTATGCTCAGCAGTGTCTCACCGGACTTCTTCGTAAGCATGGACCCGTTAACTTCATTGTATTTAAGCAATGATTATTCAAAGATCTTTTCATGGTTGGAAAAAGGGAAAGATGCTATTGCCCAAACAAGAAGAAAAGCAAACATTTTAATTTTAATTTTACTGCACACTCAATTCTCAGAAAAGCACCTATTTGATTTTCAAATACAAACAAGTTTTAAAGGTAACATTTAATAACACAGTATGGGTGATAGACTATTCTAACTAGTCACCGTGGCACATTTGTCGAAAACGCAGCATCACAAAGAGCTGGGAACATTTGAACTAAGAGAGTTAAATAAAGTAAAACAACACAGGCAAGAGTGAAAAGCCACTTTTAATTAAAACTAGAGTTCACTCAGTATGAATTTCTCTGGTTTTGAAAAATCGCGAAGGTCAACAAATATGACTAGACTAAACCGGACTCCACTCAGTGGGATCGTCAATCCACTTTGCATAGCGTGATGGATGCTCACGATTGATTGCTGCACCTAGGGATTAGTTCACCAATTTTAAGTTTATAGAAAGTGTTGACAAATAGGAGTTCCAGGTAAGGGAGTCCTCAAAATAAAACTATAGAACATGAAGACAGCAAAGGCATCCAAATTAGTTTAAAGCTATTGCCAATAACCTAAATCACATCATTTTCAGGATTTGAAAGAACGTTAATGCCACTTGCGATGAACGAGTACCGTATATGTAAAAGAAACGATGATTTACTTGAGCAACGGTGAGACGAGATTTGAGAGAGTTGACAAATTTTTGAAAATGCTTTACAGGAATGTCGTGAGCTCCCTTGACTCTAAAAGAAGAATTCGACCAATGATCGAAGAAAGGCTCGGTGAATGGAGACGACAGTTTGAATTGGCAATGCTTACTTAGAACGTTTGCAAACAAAAGCAGCGGGATCGATGACCCTAGGGAGCGAAAAGAAGAGGTCACCTTAGACGGGGGAAAAAGTGGATGACCACACAAACTCACATAATGTTTGAGTCTTCTGTTTTGCCCACATTATAGTAGGATAGACGGTCGAGAATCTTTTCTGCAAAGGCTCTTCCAATCACCGGGAATTCAACCTGGAAAAAAATTTCCTATCAGAGAACTGCATTGGTACTTGTAGCAGAATTTGAAAACAAGGCAGATAGCGCTCTAATCAGTGGCTAAAAGTTAAAGCTTAAGCAAAATGTGAGCAGGAGATATAAGGATGCCTTTGGGAATCATCAGTAAGTGATGATTTTTTCCGAATAAATGCATTATGAAGGAAAACAACATGAAGCAGGAGGACTCAATCAAACCACTTTAAGATACGCAAAATCTTTATCAATTTTGAGATCTGTATGGTTAATTGGCACTATCTATGCTGAAAGAGACTAACTATTTCAATAAGAAATTCGGTCAAGTGGGACAGAATTGTAGCGGATTACGTTACTCCTTGAGATTTGATGATTTTTTCCAACTAACTCCAAAACCTAAATGACCAAAAAACCCGCAAAGTTGCAGTCAGTAAAAGAGGAAAGAATTTAAAAAGTGATTTAAATCTGTCGAGCTTATAGTTTACAATAGGTGATCTACTTGTGTCGGCTTGGCAGTTATGAATTTACAAGAGGCCATATGACGAATTCAGACAGACTTACCACAAAGTACTTGCCGTTTCTACTGATCTGCCAAGTATCGTGCGTTATGTTTTCCTCTACGAATATCTGATGGATTAACTAAAAATGAAAACAGCTTATTTGTTTTAATTGACTGACCAATACAGGACACAAGGTTGAAGTTAATTTAAGGAAAATGCCTAGGCATTAAAACTAGAAGAAATTCGAAGGTGGGGGAGGGATACAGGACTTCACGACTGCTGGCGAATATGATTTCGTGAAATCGGTTGGACTTATGGTAAATACATTTGCGAATGCGCATCATCAGGCAGCTGTAGGGGTAACTGCACGTGCATAACGCGGTTCTTACTAACAGAAATTGACGACTTTGAAAAGTAACATGTGGAACTGAGAAAAATCCTTTTATCTTGGAGAACTGTGGATCTTAACAGTAGAAATGTAAAAACTGCTTTCATATTTGCTTTGCTAATTCAAACCAATAATGCAGAGGTTTCGACCTGAACAAGTAATAGAATAGACGTAACTATAAAGGGGAACTCTATAATTTCATCCTATCCACAACAGTGTTGAAAATGATAACTCATATTCTATACTGTGCGTTGATGTAAAAGCAGTAAGAATTGTTTGATTTTAGTTCTGCTAACGCATATTGCTAAGGTCTTTAACTACAACTCACTGCAAATGAAAGCACTAATCTTCCTTTATTAAACACTGAGTTGAAACGATACAACCTACTGTACCACGATTCATAAATCAAACTTGGAGACTTGGAAAACACTCTGAAAATGTGGTGCTAAAACGCAAGATACCAAACAGTAAACAGCGACTCATCTTGAAGCCAATCTAGTTTTAGAGGTATACCCTTAAACGAGAACGGATGCTGGGTTTGATAGGAAGTGATTGGAGCCTCAAGGCAAATCTGATTGTTTACGAGGGCAACAATGAAAGGGCAAGTGTTATAGGTCAGCAGTTTAAGTAGCTGATTCTAAACCAGCAAGAACAGGAGTGGTTAAATATTTGTCTCCTTTAATTAAAATAAGACGTTGGTGAGACACCTCAAATTATCTCACATCAAAAATAAGGAGAATCAGGACTTGTTGATGCCCCGGTTCTAGGTAGTAAAAATTCGCCATAATCATAGGTAGCAAATCTTTCAACCCATAGTAACAAATGAACAGTCTTGGACCAGCTGTGTTTATTGTAATTTATTGTAAGCAAAAGCTAATGTTGACCGGTGTAATTACCTAGATCCAAATAATGGCAAAGGATACTATTGTTCCGGTGCTCGTTTGTTACCTCATAAGCATAAAAGTCATCAAAATACTTATTAACAAGTGCTTAGCTGGAAATGACATTACAAGCGGCAAGTCGTAAAACAACGAAAAGTGCTTTGAAGGCATCAAATTTGCATGGTGTTGAAGCCATAAGCTGGCTAAACGCATGGGATCGAGTGCCGACGAAATGTCTGCCCAGCAATTATTCCAATCAGAAGGTCAGGAGCAGAACCCATCATTTCATACAACTTCGTTATTTTTGGGTAAAAATCGTAAGTGACCAATTAGTGGCTTATAAAAGCCCAAGATAATTGTTGCTTTCACTTGGGCCATTAACTGGCATCCAAAAAAATTAATTTTTTGTCATCCTAGGTGGTCATAGTTGAAACTATTGTTTACTAAGGGATTATGAACCATGACCAAGTTAATTACTTTCACCAGCAAATACCTCTTATATATATGTATGTATATGAAACATAATTAAGTGAATGTAAAATTAATCCAAGTAAATGAACATGAATGTAAGTGAGACATAAATGAAAAGACGTAGAAACGAGATATTTACGAGTTTACCTCCTCCATTTTCATCTCCTTCAAAGCCACAGAGTCTGGTGAGGAGGGCTGAACTTCATTATTTTCTTTAGGCCCAGTAATGCGGATAAGGAAGCACATGGTTGTCGGTGAAGGGAGAAATCAACCAGCGATAAACCACCGAACCACCAACTTTGTCCCTGCTCCGGACTACTAAGGGGGTGCACACGCAACGTCTGCAGGCCGTGAAGCCAATCAGGCTAGAGGAAAATTTTCTTTACTTACTGAAGCTGCAGAGGCCGGTGTGCAATTGGCTGGAGTGTCTGATTGGGCATTCAAGGTTGCTAGTGTAGAACGAATGAGAGGGCTGAGGAGATGGCGAATCCTGAATGCGTGACTAAAGCCAATCATGAAACAATTATGCAGCTATAATATTCTTCTGCATTGCTGTAATTTAAAGGTTTCAAGGGCTTGTAAATACAGTTACCAATTTGAATGGGAAAATCCTTAGACCTCCTTTCTCTGAAGGAAAATTAAGAGGTCAAAACAATTTAAAACCGCATTTTATTCTTTAGAGAGTCATCAAGACCACCTCAAGAAATAGTAATTTGTGCAATGTGCGAAGGAAAATGAGAAATGTAAGTTCAACTCCCCAGATGGAAGTAAAAGCAAGTTACGTAAGCAACAACCGCTGCATTCTGATGAAAGTGAACAACGATGACGTCACAACCTTAAAAAATCAATGGAGCAACAGGGAAAATCAATGCATTGATTATCGACAACTTAGATTATTCTACTTCGACAGCGGATAGCACCTCTGAGGCCTTTAGTCACTACTATTGGCTGCTCTCCAACGTGGTTTTTATTAATCAGAATTTTTTCGATTGTTTTCTTATGATTAATTATAATGATATAAAATTTTCAATTGAGAGTCTTAATGAGGTCTCAGTGATGCACATTTTGTGGTACTTTTGCTATACATTTGCTTGCACAGCACTTCAATGAGGAATTCGTGGTGGACAATTCTGTTTGCACACCACTATACCCCAAGTATGTTAAGCCTCCCAGAGTTAAAGTTGTGTCTTATCACCTATCTGTGTATTGTGTCATTCATTTACTTAGCTCTCACACCGCTCTCTGCAGTACCGCAAACCAATTGCTTTATCTTTTACCTTCAGCAGTACTGAAAGCTAGTCTTTCATTGCCCTTTAATTTTCATTTAAAGCGCGATGCATTTGACAATGTGCATTTCTTTATCAGAAGGCATGGTAGTCCTGCTGCCGTACTTCCTTTAACTTCATACAATAAATGTTACAAGGTATGAAGAAGTTCTCTGCATTCGAAAATGCGTTGAACTTAGTTAGCAATGGCGACATTTTCGAGTCACATCCCTCACAGCCAACCGATATTTTGGGGAGTGAGGGCGTCGAATGCGAGAAAAGTGGTAGAAGAGCCAAGAGACGGTAGTATGGAGGTAGATGGGCATGTCTATTCTCTGTAATGTACGATTTCAAATGATAGCACACAATATCGTGAAGTTAATTTTATGTCCCCGAGTCACACTAATGATTGCTAGGGTCCTTGTGTTCAGCTTATATCATTGAAGTGGTGTTTGCCTGTAATAAATAGGCCCTTTCCTGGACAGCCTGTAAGGCTTCAATTCGAATGCTTTCAATATTTACCTAGGACAAAGTATGCTTCATGAAAAGTATAAAAAAGTGAATTGCTAACTTGATCCAAAAGGATGTTTTGCGACTTGTATATGTGAGCCAAATGCTTTTAAATTGGGTTGGTTCAGAACGAATTTGCATGTAAGGAAAAGTTGACAATGGGTAATGCCCAGGCTATCTTTGAACTTCTAAGAGTTAAAATGCGATCAACTTGTGATGTCCGCTTGCGTTTAATTCCAGAAAAGGACAAACAAATACTTTGAGAAGGTAAAGGAGTCTACATTGGAAACATCCTCATGATATGCGACCGTAAGGCGTAACCAGAGAAAAGCGTTGGAAACCGACAACAATTGCAGTTTGGCAAAAGCGCACGACCTTGGGCTAAATAAGCAGTTTCTCAAAAACTTCCCCCGGTTTTTAGTCCAATGGTGCCAATTATACTAAAATCTGCTGTATTTCAACATAGCTTATGGCAATAAGGCAATTTCTCCAATGAAAAAGTTGAGCATAACGGTTGGTAATGCGACAGATCTGCAACAGACGGTAATCCAACTTGGTTGAGCCAAGCACAGACACACAGACTGCATGGTCGAGAAGTGGACGGTCGGAAGGCTCTTTGAACACTTTACTTTCTGCAATACCAACAACCCTGGCCACCGACAAGTTTGTCTTGTATAAAGAACACTGCCTCGTATTTGTGTCCATGACCGTGTAATTACTTACTCGAAGTACAAATAAGTGCCATGTTTTTGATGCTCGTTGAATTGGCTGCCCAAAAAAACTTGATTTAAAACTTGTGTTCTACATACTGTCATCAAGTGTATCAAAGAAAAACCATAACTAGCAACACCTTCCCTTTGCGTCCTTCATGATTGTCATTGCAACCGTAAGGCTTTCGAACGTTGGTTCGCCAAAATTTTCTAAGTATTTATTTTCTTTCAGGTGACAGTAAGCAAGACTGTCTAATCAAGTTAAAGTTTGCACATTTAGCTGACTCAAGGGAGAGAAAGGAGATTAAAATCGCTTTGAAATGAAAAAGACATCTCTGACATGAAAGTGGCCGTCTATTGAAGGGTTATCATGCATTAGGTTGTTGATCCAAAAATCGCTTTGAGTCGTTTTTTTTTTTTTTTAAACCCAGCACGGGGCAAAACCTTATTGCCTTCGAGGCAGGTGCAATGAGGTGGAGATGCTAGCCCTTCCAATCCGGCATCTAACGCCTCGATTGCGTGGATGAAAATGCAAATAGTTGGTTGATCATGCAAATTTTGACCTCTTTCTGGCCAAAGGACCTCTCGACAATCCAATTACCCCAACTCATCTTGATATGCTCTTTAGGACAGTCAATGCCGTCACCTAATTTTGATGCAATGGTGATGGGCTAAGGAATGATCATGGAAGAATGTCATTTGTTTTACTACACCCTTCATGATGATAATGTGGATCTTGGACCAAACCCTCCAAACACTCCACTAACTCAATTGTCATCAGAATGACAAGTCTAGAATTTGACTACTATCCACTCCAAATTTCGGTAGCTAGACACTGAGCCCAACTGAATACAGGCGGACTGCTGCCGGAGACCTTAATCTCTTAATTTTTATCATCACCATTAAAAAGATGGCATCAAAAATAAAAGAGTCGAGACCTTAACGAGAGTAAGGAAAATGATGATCTGGAGGGGATTGAGAAGAATCAAGAAAGACATCGAGATAGAAGTAAAATGTAAAACGGGAATGGAAAGGTAACTTGTCTCCAAATGATTGCTTTTTTATAAGTAACGGCGATAAATTAGCCGTACACCATTAGATGCAGCCGGGAAATGTCTACTGGTAATATTTTTTCATGATCGTATTTCTTATCTGCTCGGTGGTTGATTGAGAAGCGGCATATGCAAAAGGTACAGCAAAAGAGGAGATACACTCCACAAGCAAATTGCACTCATACTGGGGATCGACGGTGGTGGCACACAGTCTGGATTATGCTACCCATGCCACTAATCACAAAAGCTTATTGTGCATTTATGCTTGAGTTGCTTTTAAAACCATATGCCCTGTATGCATATATGTATATAGATCTGTTGCCTTTGGGAGCAAGAGAACACAGATGTGGTCACTTTTGCTCCCATTTCTAGCTACAATGCAGGTGCAATGTCTAACAAAAAGAGGTAGCCATAATCTGGGAAGGTGTTGTCAGGGAAATGAACAAAGAGCAAGCAAGAGGATGGTGAAGTAGGGTGAAGCCCCGTCTCCCTTCCTATCCCCTTTCACTCCAAATTGCGGTACTACGACTGAGCATTGGTGCGTCCTTCGGAACGCGATGAGATGTGAGCTGCTGCACTGTGTTGTCTTGATGTGCTGTGGTGCGCTGTGAGGGCGCAATCAACGCTTCCCTTAGACTGAACTACTTGACTAATGGTGGTTGTGCAGGCTGAATGCTGGCTGAAGCAGACGTCTGTCTTTCTTGCACACCTTCGAAGGAGGTCCGCATGGAGCCACATCACCTCGTATAATGTCATATGGAGTGAGTGGATGTTGGGAGTAGTAGTTGCATGTTGTGTGGGTATTGCCAGATGAAGATGTCATTATTGGGCAACGGTGTTGGTAGTGCAGCATACACAGAGGCGTACATGGAAGTGGTGAGGATGTAGTCGTGGTCTCGTGGGAGTGGAGTGGTGTGGGCTTCAGAAGTATTGGATAGGTGGTGGAGAGTGAGTAGTGGATAGTTGGAGGGAACTAACCAAGAATGCGTTTTTTGGTCCACACACACCGTTGCGATAGGGAGGCTTGTGTTAAATACAGGTTAGGTGGGAAGCAAAGAGCTAGTTGTCGACTACACATGTGCACACTTTGGTGAGGTGAATGGGGTGAAGTGAAAAAGTAGCGAGCAAAAGGGTATTCCTTTGGTCTGATTATGTCATCTGTCAGTTCCCATCAATAGTATTAAATTCCAATCGGTAAAATTAAATGTCTAAAATGCATCAAATAAACTCATACCAATTACACTTGACGCAGTCGCGTAGAGAATCAATTAATTTTAGATGATTAATTTAGACGTAAGCTTTATTCATTGCAAACAGTTTTGCGCGCTCATAGTGATTGACTCACTCCCGTAGAGGTAGTAAAGGGTACCAGTACGGAGAGACTGTGAAAGGGCCTCACTCCTAGAATACAGCGGGGCTGACAAGCCACGAGAGAGGGCGGACCGTCATCAAACTAAGGCAACTAAATAACTTGCGTCCTCCTTTTACCATACAATATTGCCCTCCATTAACCTCCATTGGTATACCTTTGGCATAGTTCAAGATCTTCGTAGGCTCTATTTTACCATGTGTTGCTTTAAGTGCGCCCTCTGGGCCAGAGACCACCAGTAGGTAAAAAAGTTATTGGTCCCTAAGGCGGGAACGTACCTTGAACTCGCTTTTCATACTAGTCGACTCGTTCAGAGGACGTTAAGCATGAGGCCAAAAGGGAAATACCGGGTCTGTAATGGAAGTGCCACCTATCGCACAATATTGCTAAATTTTATTTGCATACCCTTCATGAATTTTGTGACCCGCGTAGACTGCATTACTATTCATTGTTCATTACGTCTTTGCGCTTTCTCCTTTTCCAGGCCGTCGAGGAATCTGTTTCAAAGGCACAAGTTTTGTATCTGACTTCTTCATCCATCATCAAGTATCCCTAGTTTGCGTAAACTTAAGCGAGCAAATATCATTCACAAAGGGTGAGGAGTAAGTGTGGTCAAACGTTTGAATTGAACAAATGATCGCCCATTGGATTAATAGTAGTCCATAACATGATAGGTTGGGCACTACAAGAACTCAATTGCACAAGGCAATATGCATATTTAAGCAAACACTTTCACACAAGCACTTTCACAGATCCTTGTAATCTATTTTGTTTTAGTTAACACTTTAGGTGTCCTAGCCGTTGCGTCGCGGAAGCTGGTGTTATAGCTGCAATAGGGGCAATGTGTAGATTTTGTGCATTCTAAATGTAGTGATTATTTTTACTTAGTTTTGTGTCTCTTTTACAACGATTTGTTAAGCGCGAGGAAAGATACACAAATGAGAGGCTGGGTGCTTAATGGTTACTTTTTCTTCGAGAACTTAACAATGTAACTGTGATACTTGTTTGTTCGAACTGCCGGTTTCGGTGACTTGGGTGGCCATATTGTACTAGCCGGTTGGCCAGCCTTTGGGCCGTGCCAACAGCCCCCAAGCCCTCTGTTTCCAGAATATATATTCTGCCCCAGTACTATGCCTTCTTTTACCCTAGAGGGAGTCTCGGGACGCTACAGTAACAATCGAAACCATAAAAGTGCTGATAATTAGTTATGAGTGTAAAAATACTTCTACATTTGCAAAAAAGTTTTTGACAGGTTTGCAGATTTAAGGCAAATCAAAGGAGAATAAAGCTGGAAAACAGGAGAGAGTAGTATTCATCTAATTTACCTAAATATCAGTTAAAATGCGCTTGGACAACTAAGGTATTTATTACACACCACTAAAACTACCAATTCGTGAAAGCATTGCATACGTTCGTGCATTCCAAGGCAAATAAATAGGCGAATTTAAAATGAGTTGTTTTAGTCGCCTACTTGCCCTTAAGGTTATATGCGAAAACCAGTGGCTAAGCCTCGACTACATTCAAAATGACTGTTCGCTACTTAAATTCTGTTGCAACCAACTCGTGGTTCATTTTCCTACGACTTCTTTTTAGGTTTGCGCAGACTTTTGCATAACCAGGTTTAAGATGGAAGGGAAGTGTTTATCGTTACATTTGGTGCGAATTCTTACTCTTTTGTGGGTCGTATGCTCTATTCTCTTTAACATATCGTTTTGTGATGCCCGATTCTGTTAAGCGGTAAGAACTTGATTTTTAACGTCACAGCTTATAAACATTGCTATAAGCCGTCAACAAGTGGTATTTTTTCGGTTTTTTGACGGAGGTCTAGATGAATAATTAATTCCCTTTATTTTACTAAAACAGTCTTCAGGTACCCATAGTTCTTCCGTCTTATTTACGTTATAATTGTAAGTATCAAAGCAGTGTTAAGTACTTGTCCAACTAATTCTGAAGGTCTGTTTTGTTTTGCTCTCTTAGGTACTTTACTTTAGTTTCGTGATCGGCAACTAAGGCGCTATATCTTCCTGTAATTAAAAATTATGTTTTTTGGTTTACAAGCGTACTGTAGCTATACTGTTCTAGGTCTATTATTTTAAATAGAAGAACTTATGTACAAAAATACATTAAACATAAAACAAAAGTCAAACACATAAGTCTTTTTCTTAAGGACAGGGTTTTGTCGTCGAAATTTTTTAATCCTTTGTGCGTTCTTTAGTGCATTTGAGGCATATTGCAGCTATTGCAATTACTTTGGGGAGTACATTCCTGTCTACTTTGTGTTGGGTTTCTTCGTGGACACCATAGTGGAACGCTGGTGGGCTCAGTTCCTCATTATTCCTTGGCCGGATGAAATAGCTATGAGTCTGGGTGCCTACACTCACGGTCACTCAGAGCGTGTCCGGATTCAACGCCGCACCATTATGCGCTACATCAACCTCTCCCTTGTTCTGGCCACGTACGATATGTGCTCTCGAGCAGGATTGCTTTTCCCAAACGAGTTCAGCTTAGTATCCGCAGGTTGGTTGCTGCAAGCTAACGCATATTATTTCTCAGCTTCGTTGAAGATATTGAAAGCAAATTAACCAAATCAAGTCAATCATTTTTCTAAAAGTGGTAGAATGACACTAAAAGCTCCTTAGTCTTGACCTTCCGAAATCCTAAAACAATGTTACCTGCACATGAACTTTGAATCTACAGTAGCTTACCTATGAATTCTCACGAACTGATTCCGAAAAATGATTTGAGGAACACAAAGTCTTGTTTAGAAACTCCAGGTGTGAAATGCTCTCCATTTCTACCCAGGTTTAGCGACCCAAGAGGAGGTACTGCTTTACTTCCAGAGCGCTCCATTCCAACGTCCGGCGTGCTACATGGAACCATGCTTGTGGGCGCAAGACGTCGTTTTGCAGATGCGTGCAGAAGGTTCTATCGATTCCGATCGTTCCGTAGAACTGCTCTGCAAGCAAATTACCGAATTTCGCGATGGTCTTGGTATTATTCGCGCCTACGACTTGATTTCTTTCCCACTGGTGTACACACAGGTTGGAAGAAAGCTACTGGACTTTCTGGTCTTGACTTATTTGTCCATGTACTATAGCATTTAATTATTGTTTCTTCAGGTGGCAACCTTGACAGTCTACAGCTATACTATCTCTTCCCTCTTTGCGTGGCAATTTCTGGATCCGAATAAAAGTGTCATTGAGCATAAAGTGGACTTGTATGTTCCGATTTTTGGCCTTCTGCGTTTCGTTTTCTACATGGGCTGGATTAAGGTAGGCGCAATCATTGCTTTTTTAAATCGCCTACCTCTCCTTGGAGATTATTGCGTGCACTGGTGGAGTGTGGACATTTAGGAACATTGCGTGCCATTTCATGGCTTTATAGGAGGGTTTTGCATACAATGATTGCCTCCATTTTCATGAGGATTCGTTGCTTCAAAGTTTAAGCTAATTTTACTTTCAAAACCCATTGTTTGTCTAGATTATTTACTATTACCAGCATGTTGTGCTATTCTCGGTGTGAGTAATGTTGATACTTTACAAAACCAAAAGTAATTCTCAAGACTGCATTGCATTTTAGGTTGCTGAATCATTAATTAATCCGTTCGGCGAAGATCAGGATGATTTTGATATTGACGAGATAATTGAAAGAAACCTTCAAGTAGGTACCATCCAGTGGTAGCAAGTGAATTTTTTATTGCTCGTCAGTAAATAAATAAATGCTAGTCCTTTTTGGTCGTAGATGTCCTATTACATCGTGGATTCGATGTACGAGCAAGTGCCTCCACTAAGTCGCGGTGTGGTATTGGAAGTCATTGAACAGCCGGAGAGTCACCGCCAAAACTACATGGCGGAGGCTTCTCGTCGTGCCTCCATTCTGGGAAATGAACTCTTTCTTGGCTCCCTTACAAATGTCAACATTAATGCTAGAAGAAGGCGCATGTCGTCGATTTTCAGGTAAGCGAAACAATAGTCTCCTCTTTTGCGAAATAATATTAGCTTTTCTTAAAATAGATTTGCGCTTTTCAATGTTACTGTAGTATCAATTATTGGTTAATGGTTTAACGATTAGTTTTCAGTTAATGGCACCTTTGACAATCGCTTTATGATACTATTTAATGTGCTACAGCGTTTTTTTTGTATCGTTGTCTGTTTCCCAGGATTGAGTTGAGGTGGCAGAATGATCAAGCTTTTTTTTGGCAAAATCGTTATCTCTACTCTATTGCCACCCATGCCACCCATGCACGTTTTTGATACTAGTGGCTAACATGGAATTGCCTCTATGTTTTTCAGTTCATTATACCGTTACTGTACACTATACAGCTTCACGCCCAGACTTCGATTAGCACTACTTGATAAGTCCTCTTTATTTTTCACTATTTTGTTAGTGTTTCATTATCAAACACTTTTTGGTTACAGTTTCAAGTTAGTCTGCCGTCTTCAGTGTTCCTTCAATGTCGACGTTAGAATGGTTGAGAGAACTCCACCAAACTCTTTTCTGCATTAATGTTACTCCCAATCTTCTCGAGGAACCGAAATCCTTCATGTTATTTTAAAGCTACACTTGGTTCATAGTCTAATTTTCATTTCTTCACATTGATTATGTTATTGGCACTCATGTGCAATGATGGTTTTTTTAGCATTTGCTTTAGGATTCCATCAATGGTACACGAAAGCATTTCACGTATGATTCATTTGTTGGAGTTTTCACCTATTGATTACTTACTTTGTTGTTGTTTGCTTTTCATGTATAGCGAACTTTAAGTTATTTAAACATGATAAAAAAATAATGGAATGGTCTTTTGGAAACAAGTTCCACTAATGCCCCATTACAGACAGTGGTGCTTTAAATCGCCCTATCAACCTGTTTCTCCCAAAATTGGCTCTTTTCAGTGATATTTTCACTTCTGTGATGGAGTGTTGATTGGATTATTACCTTCAAGTCGGTAACATTGCTCTTTACTCTAGCACCTGCCCAGCGCTTCGTTAAAAAGTGCACCTCATTAAAAAAAGCAGTTTTAACATAGACAAACTTAAAGAGGATGATCTAGCAAAAATAGGCCTCAACGTCTCTTTTTCAATTGTTTTTTTACTTGCAGATCGAGGCGAGGCCATAATTCGGTTGCGGAATAGGCGCCTCTTTCCCGGGTGCACTTATTCATTTATTTTAAGTTCTTTACTATTATGCTTGTTTGTAAACTAATGCATCAAATAAACTCATCTTTTTGACTGGGTTTTGCACTCAAGTCCAAATGACCTCGAGTTCTCTCTCCTGATGGTGGAGGTCTGTTATTGCTACTTGAGTATGGTCATCTTAAATTGGAAAGCATCAGAACGAGCTCGCCACATGAGATGGTGAGCATCAGGGACGAGTCTTGAGTGTCTCATCAGAAGAAAATAGATGATAACGTGGGCTGAGGATTCTCAGCGTTTGACCATTCTTTTGTGTTTGCTCCCACATTTTCGAATAATTTTAAATGCGGCACAGAGGGTACCGCTTTGGAAAATAGCTGCAAATGATAAGTGCTTATGAATGGCTCAGACGGACTGTGTATCGCATGCCTGTTTAAGCGCACAATTTAGGTCATTTCACACTAACCACTTGATGGAGCTAACACCCTTAAGACACAAGGCAGAAACGAAGCCAGATACACTGGACACCTTCAAACTTGTAACGATGCCACTGTAGTACTTCGTTTGTTCAACTGCCAGTTTCGGTGACTCGGGTGGCCATATTGTACTAGCAGGTGGGCTGGCCTTCGGACTATGCCAACAGTCCCCAAGCCCTCTGTTTCCAGATTATATATTCTGTCCTCGTATTATGCCTTCATTTGCCTTTAGGGAAGTCTCGGGACGCTACAGTCAACTTTCACGCACTCTTCTCATTTCAAGGGCACTAAACTAGAAACAGGCAAGAGAACTCAGCATAACAAAAATTTAATAAAAACCTGATGAAAACAATACTTTCTTGTGTGTTAATCGGTTACGGCTGCATATAATAGTTATTTAAACTAGTCAATATTTTAAGTTGCGGATTGGGTACATTAAAAGAAAACACATACTTTTGTTTCCATAGACGGTGTATCCATGCTTATTTTGATGCTCATTTTGGCTATACTATCCCGTGTCAACCGGATAAGTCTTAAGTAGGGATTGGTTCAACTGATAGCGAATCGATTTAAGGCGGTCATTATGCACCAGTGTACATAATGTTCCACCCTGTCCGTACACGGAGCTTAGCTCGTTTGGGCCTCTTCTACAGGTCAAGACATGTCAGACTTTCTCCATTGGCTGATACATTTAATTATGGACCTACAAACATTTCCATCAAGGGCACGAAGACTACTGGTTAGCTTTTTACATGCGTAAAACGAGTGTAATGTAGGTCTGTTCGGTTATGATAAATTATGTGAACCTGATGGCTTTCAAGCATCATTAGACGAATGCTTCAGCGATTGCCATGTGTTAATTCATGAGGCAAAGGATCCTAACCGGAAGCGGAAAATGGTTCAGGTATTGTATGCAACTACGTTTTCGGACTATCAATTCAGTTAACTGTTTCCGAAATGAAGTTTCGGTGTGGGATTATTTGTTTTAGGTGCTGGATGATCTCTCAGACAGCTTGTGCCGAGTAGCTGACTTGGCTGACTGCATTCGAGCTCTACATCCTGATGAGGCTTATCAGCATGCCGCAAATGAAGTTTGTCTTCGCGTTGGAAATCTTGTCGAAAGCCTAAACACAGATGTTGACCTTTATGACGCTGCAGTTCGAGCTGTTCATGCCCAAGCCTCCTCAACCCCTAGTCCCGAGACTCAGACCGATGTTGTCGACAAACGGGTGCTCAATCTCTTTGTAGAGGACTTCGAGCAATCTGGTGTACATCTCAAGGATACGTCTGATCGCCAAACCTTTCTTAAAGCAGCCTCCCAGAACCTAGAACTTGGTGTTGAATTCAACAGAGTAGTTTACATACATGAGTCTTAAATACCTTTTTTAGATTGCCAATACGCCTGTTACCCTCAACTCCACCGTTTTGAGCTCCGTTTCAAAGAATGTGGACTGGGGTCCATTCAAAGGGAGGAGTCTTTACTGCCCCTATTACGAGGCGCCTCAACAATTTGTACGTGCCCTCAGCTACGCTCTCTTCTTCGGTCCCATTGAAGGTCAGGAATGTCGGCTGGTTGCGCTCCTCGACGCCAGAAACAAAATGGCAAAGTAGGCGGCTGTTTCCTCTTAACTGTCCTTGTTTACAGAGCAGCAGGTAAAAAGTCCTTCCTCTATCGCGCCGTGCAACAGACGAGTCTTGCAGAATCACCTGAAGGGGTGGAACACTTTCTTACGACACTCTCAACCCTCCTTTCACGGACAGCCACTAGAACGGCACTCTCTCAGCTAGGAAAGGATCTAAAACCCCAACAAGAAAGTCTGCGACCCTGGGACGTGCCGTTTCTCATTCATTTGGGTCAACAGTGTGGTGGATTTGAGGTGAATATTGCTGGATTTTTTTTATTAGGTTGACTTAATGGATTCCAATGTTCTCCTCGTGTTTTTTTTTTTGTTTTGCTTATTACACTTTACATGACTTCTGTTGTTCGGTTTCTGACCCGAAATGCGAGAGTCTATGTATTTTCATTTTGAATTTCTGAACTGGTAAATAGATGTCTTTTAGGGTTAGGGTTAGGCGCTCAACTCTGCCTTAAAATAACTAACCCATTGACTTAAATCACTTCTAATATCAAATATTTGATTTCTCAATTGAAGTTAATGTTAAGCAAAATACATTACCACTTAGTTTCTATGCTGCAGCATCTAATTTGGCTTTGAGGGGGTCTACGCCAAACCCAAGTGTGTTTGTTTACCTGGTTCTGTTGGCACAGAAGGTTGGCACTCGTGTCATTTAGGATAACAGACTTGGAGGTCCAAAGACCACTAGTATGTACAAAATTTTTAGTAAGCTCAACACAGCAGTGTGCGTATTATAGCGCTTACAGGCCTTCTTCTCACTGGGTGCATGCATGGAGGGTGTAAGCCAACTGGCGCACAGCCTCTTTGGTCTGCGACTGGAGGCAGAGCCCGCCTTACCCGGTGAGGTGTGGCACCCGGATGTGGTCAAGGTCGCCGCCTATACCACGGAGTCCCAAGTGGGGGTGGAGGGAGAGGAGGTACATCCTTGGGAGGCCCGGTACCCTATCGGACCGGGGGTGCAGGTTGGCACTATCTACTGCGACTTCTTTAATCGGCCGGGTAAACTGCCGACGGTACGTGAATCCTTTGATTTTTGTTTTCTGGTGTGTTTAGAGGCCTATGTACACATCAGGACCTCCTATGCGATTATACTTAAGACTTTTTCGTTCACATGCTTGCCATCTTTACAGTGATATGCCTGCAATCGAAATTTGGTTGGTCAGTTTGTCTGACTTTTGGTAGTACCTGCGGCTATCTCTGTTGTCTTTACGATGTATACTGGCAAAAACTTTATTCAACCGTTCCTCTGAATCTTTATGCTTAATAAAATGACTGCGTTGTACTTTCCCATGTGTATCTGCAGCCCATTGTACTTTTATGCAACGACTTCATATTGAAACCGTGGAAGAACGCAAACTTCGGTTCGTTCTGTTTCTAGTACGGAGTTTATCTAATATCATGCTTTATTTGATGCAAATTAGCTGTTTTGTTCCGCTTCAAAAATATGCACCTTTTTATCTCCCTTTTCTAGTTGGTTGGGGACCAATCCATCACCTATCTTCTGTTGTGCTTTAAAACAGATAAATTTTCGTTTGCTACAGCCATTTTCTTCTTAGTGATCGAACTTAGTTTCAATTTAGGCTCCTTGGATGACTTCCTGTTGCTTGATCACTTTTGGAATCACCCTTCAAAGCGGGCGTCCTCAGATTATCAGTTGTCACACATTTCATATGTTAATATTTGAAGCCGTTTTTATCGGTCTTATGATGGTAAATACAAAACCAAGGTTTTAGTCTCCCTAAGGAGATATTAGTGGTTAAACCTAAGCCTACTTCACTAAGTTTTGTCACTTTATGTGTACCAACTTGTTGATACTACTCATTTGTACTAGTGAAAGTTTATCTCAGTACTGGAATTGTCAGAGGTGAAATGACTTAGTTGTTATGGCTGCGGTGTTTTAAGACATTGCCAGGACTACGAATCTGGAGACAATTTCAGAAGAGATGAAGAAAAGTAGCATCTGTAGCACAAACTAAATTATAATTCTCTGGCGCAAAGGCCAAGGGGTGAGGAATTAGTATTCGCCACTAGTCTAATACGAACCTCCTTTCCTGTTTTGATCGTCATCCTCGGCCATCGCAAGTCTTCAGGTGAATTTGAAATAAGGCGGTAGATGGCTTCACTCCTAGTATGAGGTTAAACTGAGAAATCAGTGACTCAGTTTTTATGAGGTGCAGAAGACTGATTAGGGCCGGTAGTCGGATGTGCACTTAAATTAGTCGTCATTTTGCTACGTGTAATGCCGGCACATTTCGCTTGACGATGACGTTGGCTGGGCTCTGAGCATCTTCAACCGATTCCAATAATTTTACTTGAGTTCGTTAAAATTGCTAGAATTCCATTCGCTTCAGCTACTGCTCCATTGGTAGTTCGAGCTTTGGCAAATTCAAGATTCCAATTCCTGCGTCGCTACTTGTTCTAAATCGGTTGTTCATGCGCGTAAGCCTGGATCGTTCTGATCTCCCAGCCAGATTATCAACGAATAGACTTGGGTACAGATTTCTTTCATCGGCGCCCATTGGTGAGCAAAGTGGGTAAGACGAGTATGCACGTCCCCCCCCTCGTATCGGAATAGTGGAGGCTAGCCGAGTTAGTCCGCTGTTTCGGTCACGCGTAGCTGTGCTAGCTGAATGGCATCTAGCTGGTATCAATCTATCAGGAAGGCGTGAATGCGAACGCGACTTTTCAGAGTGTTTGGAAGTTACATAAGATGGGAACACCTGAAAACTGAAAACAGGAGCATTTTCCTGGGGGTACAGGCATATCCAGTACTGTCGTCTTCGTAAGGCCTTCCTGAGTAAGTAGAGCTCGTTTGTTTGCTTTAATGCCTTTTTGTCTATCATATTATCAGCATAACGTGTTCTCTTAACAGGAATGTCACCAAGTAACAGATTCACTGTGGGTGGCTAGGATGTTCCTAAGTTACGAAAAACAATTCTTCCTTATAGGACTGCCACTACACAGTACGGGGTGGTCGTCACACCGAGAACACCATGTTTGAGTCACACTCACCTTTCCAATACCCGATCGTGGTACTTCAACTAAACTTGGGTCCAAGTCCTGCTGCCAGTAGAGACGGAACTCCGGTGCTGCTGACGCCTGGACAAGTGGAAAATCTCTTCCATGAGTGGGGTCATGCACTACATTCAGTGCTTGGACGCACGCGCTACCAGCATGTTACTGGAACTAGGTGCGTTTTTCTCCTTTCACCCATCCTCGCTCAATCTATAAGCTTGTCTCTCTCGGTTTCTTCTGCCACTGATTCATTTACCCACCTTTTTTTCCCCTGTACAGAGTTTGTTGTTTCATGTTTCCTGACCTTTGGACCGATCCGATCCCGATACTCTTGATTGAGGTGACAGACAATAGTTGTATTGCATGCATGCATGCATAGAACAACGTTTGATGAGCAATGTAACTTCTTGTGATTGGGAGCTAAAATTCGAACTTGTAGGTATCTGTGCATGCACACACCCTTTCCATCTTCAGCAAACTTGAACTCTTCATTTCACTGTAACGCCTTTAAGGTAAAGGTAGAAAAGCTCATATGAAGAAATACTGTAGAATAACGCGAAATAATCATGACCGATGTGAAACATCGCGCAAGAGATGCTAATTCTTAACGAAATAGGGAGTCCTCAGAGCCCCTTCAACCCCTCGCCATATGCATTCATGCGAAGTTAGAAGGTGCTAGCTGGTCTTCGATGTCGCATCCATTTAAACGTTTGGTAACCCGGATTTGTCATGCCCAATTGGCAGATAGTCCTCCGCAAGTGTGTCGAAAATCTGCTGTTCTGTCTCCGTGTGTGCATTGACTATCTTACTCTCCATAGATGCAGCACTGACTTGGCCGAGCTCCCCTCCACCTTAATGGAGCACTTCGCTCTGGACGCTCGCGTGACAGCGCAGTATGCACGCCACTTCCAGACTGGTGAAGCACCCAATTCTGACGAGGATGTAAAAGCCCTTTTTCATCTCAACGCCAGCCGTGGCTATGGGGAGAGTGTCGAGGTCATGCTTCAGGTAGGCGTCCTCTATGAATTTGGGAGTATCGTTGTCTGACAAAGGTGGTTAGGGGCGAAAAAAATGCTTACGTTGATCTATTGGCTTGAAGGTCCTTCGATTTAAACAAGGATTTCTAAGTTTACAAAATACGAAGACATGTTTTGCGAATTAAAAGCAGTATTTTTTTTTCGATGTGACTTCTTACTACAATAACGCTTACACTGGCATTCAAGTATTACATGGGACACTTCGGTTTGGAGGAGTTTGTCATTTCTGTGTTCGTCAAAGGCGAAAAACTAAAGTAGTACCTGTTGTGGACCAGATGCAGACAGTAATAACTAACATCCCTTGGACAGCCTCAGGAATGCCGCTGCCTTGTTTCAGTCTAGGAATAAGGGCAATTCCTAGGTTAGTACTCTTTACCGATCCAGTCCGTTTAAGTCTACTGACTCTCCAACAACCAGCACACTATCGCCAAAAGTGAGTGAACACCTCCTCCCTGTTGGTACTCCAGAACCTGGTTCTTTGTCAAACACTATCTTTTCAAACATCACTTGTGTCCCAGCGTAACATTGTTAGTCGTGAGATTAGGTACTGTCAGTCCTGACCTGTTCACCTCATCAAGCATAGAGAGCGTGGTCAAAGCAAGTGCAAAAGCTTGTAAACTCCCCTGCATGACGAATGCACGCGATTGCCGAAGGCTCATCGCATTCAAACTCGGTGCTCGTACAGCAGGACTGCCACTGGTGTAGGTAGTGGCCAACGGGGGCTCCTCAGGCATCTGCAGTTCTACGAATCCTCCTGTAGTGACACATTATTGTTTGAAATGGGAAGTGTCACATCACGAACGCCAACCTTAACCAACTTGGCCTTGTCATTACTGTATTCCCCAGGCAGTTGACAGCGATCGTCAACAAGGTTGCGCCAGCCTATCGCTAACCACGCCGTTCGGACTCTTCTAATGACCGCTGTCCAAGGTCAAGAGACGATAAAGTCGGACGATACTTTGAAGTGGACACTGGACTTTGTTAGGAATTAGTACTCTCTGCTTTTCGGTAACATTGTTCTCTGTTCTTCACATAGGTGGAGGTATACTTCTGACAGTCGCAATGACTCAGAGGAATACTTGGGCTTTTTTGCAACCCATAAGTTCTTCCAGTTATCGAATAAAATTATGTGAAAGTCTTTCCTCTAGTGGACCCTTCAATGGATCTGTGATTTTGACATTAAATTCTTTCAATAGTTGGTCCACTCAGTACTCGATCAACGCCTACACTCCGACTCTCCCTCAAAGGTGCTGACACCCTTCCATGGACCTTCTAGCACCAGTCTACCGTCTGCTCTTCTCTTTGAGAAGCTCCTGATGGAACACTGTAGTCCCTGGCTGTCAACGGATCTGCCATCCCAGTTGCAACACCTACCCGTGGCCACCACACATCGATTTGGTCATTTGTGTAACTACGGTGGGCGTTACTACTCATATCTTATGGCACGAGCCGCTGCTGGACTGATTTGGCACAAGGGATTCGCAGCAGATCCGTGGTCCTCGGATTTTGGACGGGTAAGTGGAGCTATCTTCCCTACTGTTCTTCAATCAAGCCGTAAGGGTCCGTCCCCCAAATCTTGGTGAAGCCCGGACGGTGCCTCATGGTGACTGCATTTTGGTGTACTTTTATTTTACAGAGATACCGCGACACCTTACTTCGCCACGGTGGGGAGCGTCGTCCTCAAGAGATGCTCTCCCGGTTGTTGAACGAGGACGAAGTGACGGCAGATACGAGATGTCTCGCTGCAGGCCTCTGCGAAGACGTTGCCATTCGCGAGGAGTCTGCGCGGGTAATTCTGACGCGAATGGGAAACCCCTCGTGGAATCTCGTTCAATAGACCGCCCATCTTTTTATCTCCCCTCTCCATCTGTATGCATGACTCAGCCCTGTTTCCCTGCTCTTTTAATCCTGGCGGTTGCGGTGGTGAAGGCAGTACTTGGGAGGTTAATGTGGAGGAAGTAGATATCTGTGAAGCAAATATCTCTAACAAAGTTGGCTTTTTTGACCAGAAGTTTACATCGTGATTGTTTTTTCGTGGAAGGCGCGTTCTAGCCTTTATCGAAGAAGAGTTGCTGTATGCAACGCTGTGTGGGATTTTTACGTATCAAATAAAGGTCAATGTAAAGTGATTGCCAAGATTCATGCTGAGTGGTTTTCCTTTCCCAATTATGAGCCCAGATTTTCGTTACAGTGGCTTCTACGTTGGGTCACCTCCGGATTGAAAAACCATTGCCTGCCTCAGCTTTGGGAGGCGAGTAGAGGATCCCAGCTGAGAACTCGTTCGTCATGTTCCCTAGCTCTCTTCGTTCTCCCACATGTGTATGCATGTTTATGCCAACCTTTAGCAGTTGTGCCTGCAAAAAATTTACAATTGGTGGGTAACGAATCTACTAAAGTTAGCTTAACCCGTCTTCTGCTCTCAAGATGCAGTAGTGCCTCATGGGAATGCATGGCTCGGATTTTGTGGAACTGTCACAGGTCAAATAATTTTTTGTTTGACTGGCAAAGTGAGACTAAATCTTGCCACATAATAACAGTCAGTGGAGAATATAGTGACAATGCGATTCCAAAAAGCCTGCCTCGAATGTTGCACTATTGATACATGCTGGTTCACGAAAGTCAACACAACTTGAGTAGTCGCCATTCAGCGACGAGAAACTGGTTTAAACTTGGCCCATGATTAAGGCTAGCTGTTGTTGATAGCTACAATTCTAACCAAAAATCTGCCCATTTTTTGGTCTTTTCGAAAGCTGCATCCTTGTACTTATGCCAAACCATTTAGAGCAGGGACTAGTTTCCAATGATAAAACACTCCTTTGGAGAGTGCTAGGGAGTACCCTTCTCCTGACTGCCAACGGGGGCCAAATTGTTGAATTTTTCGGCCATTGTGTGAAGCAAAAGACAGGTCACGTCTGTATCTCCCTTGGATCTATATCAGGCATTTATGGGCGTGGATCTCGTTGCGTTTCAGTAATGTCTCTAAATGCCTAGAGAAATCACTGACTGTGTGCAAACCAATATCCTCTTCATTCCAAGATTTACATTAAGATTCAACTGATTCGCCCACTATCATCAAACACGAAACTATTTCCAATGACTTGGACGTAATTATGAGCTCAAATGTCGAAGTAAGTCAACTTGACACCAACTCCGGTTACAATTCTGAAACACTACTCCCCCACTTCCATCCATCGACTCGCTCCGCTTCCGCGATCACCCGACACCATCGTACTGTGCGACCGAAGACGAATACCTCAGCTAGGTGGTCAACAACTTCGATCAAGGGTTTCGGGCCCTCGGTCGAAAATCACTCCCATTTCAAGCATTTGGAAGTGCAAAACTTAATTTATTCAGCCCTATTCTAATCCTTCAAAGCTCTCTTGAGCCATCGGAACAGCATAACTTTACCTTCGGTCCTCAAGTACAATGTGAATCAAGATCCCTGTAAAACAACTTTTGCATAATAAGATGGATAACAGACACCCATTTGGCCGTGGTAACTACAAATCATTTGTATGACTAGCAAAATGGCAAGTCTTCAATACAGTAACCCTATTTTAGGTATATTTACCGATCTGCAGCTTAATTTTTTTTCGCAACTTTAACACAGATAGGTGATAAGACCATCCTTTTAATGTCGCCAAAAAACTTCAAGAGTCGGTTAGCAAAATACCACATCCACATGTATTTCACACCACACGTGTAAAGGGGCGGGACCGAGACAGACGCAGAGAGGCGAGGATGTTGAGGTAGATCGCTCACAGGAAGGGCTCAATGTCGATCTCAAACGCGGAGACACAGAGGGAGAGATCGAAGTTACGCAGTACATTCGGATGCACAACGCCCAGCCGACCGATCGACTGCCCCAGAGGCAAGAGAATGATATCAGAGCAGCGGCCTCGAAAGTAGGTGGGATCTGCAAAAACACATCCAACCAAAGAGCAGAGTAAAGTTCAATAATCGTCAGCAAGACACACCGCTAATAGGCCAGAACAACTCGAGGAGGTTTCGAGTTACCTCCTTGGAAACACCATTTGCGCGAGACGGCTAAAGACACCAGTGCATCGAATCGTAGACCTGATAAATATGTACCTATAGCGAGTAACCAAACAGGTGATTTCACTTTTCAACGGAGGCTGCTACGTTGTGAATCGAACTGGAGACGGTAGGACCAGAACGCTAATCACCACTACCGGAGGCGATCAAATAGCGGTGGAAGTGTTTTTAAAGTCATTTTACACCTCAACCCAAAGCACGCAGTACCCAGTCTGACTGACTTTAAATCGAGCAATTTTCGGTGATGCATTTGATGCTCCAAGATAAGACTTCGTCTACTTTCACCAACCGTCTGTTGCCAATGTTTCGCGGCTATTAAATCGGTCTTGAATAGACTTTTTTTGCATTTCTCCTATTCTGATCGTTCGCAGCATTTGTTTAATGTTTTGGCTTAACGGGAAACACGTCAATGCTCGCTTCAAGTAAAAATGCTTATTGAGTTCCATTTGAAAAAAATATATATATATAAATCTGCAGACTTCATTTTAGGGCGGAAACTAACAACAGGGCAACATCAGAGAAGGCAAGATTTCGTCCTAACTGGCAACTATAACACTGAAACCAGGTCATCAGGCCGTGCTAGTTTGCTAATAACAAGGCGAACACTATCTCCGTCATGCTGTAGGGACCAAAAAGGTATCGAACAGCATACCGGTGGTTATTTAGACTCGACAAAATACTATATTACTTGATTTAATTCACTGCCATGGCCTAAAATTATACCGTCGATACTTTGAGCCTTTCAAATATGCATCCTCGGGAAAAACTCTTCGGATCACTTAAATCTGAGCATTTAATTCGAACATGCTTGGAACTACCAAAAAACATTCCTCTCACTCAGGTTTAAATATGTGCTATTTGCAACTGCTTGGGAGATTTTGCATCTACAGGGATGTGCATTGCTGAGAACACCCCTGCCAATGGAAATACGTTTCCGTTCGACCTCGGGAAGTTTTAGTCTTACCAGCACACGCAAACCTAGGCTGAGACTCGGTTACGAGCATTCTTCACTGGGCCGGCTGCCGAGTTCGCCCGTGCACGGCGCTGACCCGAACACGTCAGTTATGAACGACATGTATCCTGAAGGCCTTACTCAATGATGATATGGTTTGGGTTCCATATGCGATCCAGGCCACTCTCTCACACCGAAACTCCAGTTTAGAGCAATATTTGTCGCTGATAGATCGATGTTTTGAATACACCCACAACGCCAACTCAGGAATCGCGAATGGGATTTACAAGTACCAAGGAAATAGAAGAGGACAGAAAAGGGTAAAGGTGAATAGCGTAATGCTCAATACTCGAAAATGGGAGCAACTTGCCCCCAAATTGCTCATGATTACAAAAATTGGCCAAACAAACGTTGACGTTCAGTTCAAAGGGACTTTTTTTCTGTCGTATACCTATCAGCCAAATCACTTAATAAAGGCTAAATTTCAATTTGAAAAATGACATGGCTATGGGCATTCCGTTAGTGAAATTTCTCACTTCTAACAATCCTGTTCCTACTGAAAGCATGACTCAAGTTATGAAATACTCGCTACTCATAACACTAAAATTTCACAATTTGTCACAATGCAGCCAATATTTCAGGACAATCAGGCACACAGGCGGTTACATAACTATAACTAGGAGGAATTGACTTGGTAGTCACCTCAGCCAAAATAAAATGTGGCTCAGAATTTTCGTTCAAATCACAACACGACTTCCAAAAACCAGCACCAATAAAAAAGCAGCGAATGGTTTGACAAACCCAAACCTCTGACACATATACAGCTTTGTTCCTTAGAGCAAGACCCACTTTTAGTCTTCGGTAACTACTGATACAATCAGAGGAGAGCATCTCTCGCCCTTCTATGCATCATTAGAAACATTTTTGACAACTTCTCCCACACCTTTGTCAAGAGCTCTACAACAAATGCTGCAAGATTATTTCACCTTAAAACGGAATTGAAATATGCTTGTGAAGCAGACAGGTTTAAAACACATTTGTCAGGTTAAAGAAAAGGGAGAAATGGCAGAGTACTGTGTCGATAGAGTGATTTTACACATACCTACAAATTACAACAAGCCACACCGAAACTGGATGAAAATGTGTGGCAAAGCAAGGTTTCCTTCAGCAAATTCTACCTCAATGCTAAATGCATATGGTCATGGCATTTTTAGAACCAAGTCTTAAATGCACCCACACGAAACATTCAAGCACTGTGGTCTAAACCTATAGAGGACGAAAAATATGCATCTTATCAAAGTTGTGACCGCTTCAACTTGATCTAAAAGTAGTGAGAACCTCAGAAAAACGATCATCAACAAAACGCCAAACAGACACATTCAATTGAATTTTGTGAGGTTAGAGTGACGCACCATCAACCTCCTTCAGGTGGTAGGCCAGACGTTCAGGTTTTGCATTCTCCTCGTAGGCCACCTCGAGGACGTGCATCAGGCGATCGAGAAGGCCGTGGACCACCTCGAATCCCGAGGTCTTGTTGCAGTAGACAGCGCAAACACGTCTGTTATTGCGGCAGCCAACGTCTACAGAAATGGGATCTATGAGTGCCATTTTGGCCACAAAAATATCGGCAATGGATCCAAGGGAAAATCGAATAGCGGCAAGCAACCTATCCCAGACCAAACGGTTTCATAGCATTGTGGATACACATACTGCGTAAAAATCACAAATACTATGCTCAAAAACGATTCAGAGGCGTAAAAAAAGTGACGCTGCATTAAATTAAATGATATTTCGCGATTTTTGCAGACTCCCTCAATTTGGCCTTTTCAGCGATGCAGTAAAGTTCTAGACTAAACTAAAAAGTCTTTTGTTCGGCTTTTTTGGCCTTCTTCGAGTCCTCAATACCTCAGGGACAATTTAGAGACTATGGAGTTTCGCTATGGTATGCAAAAAGCTTTGCCAAATTTTACTTTCAAATTACAAACCATAGCTTTATCTGCTGTACGTGAAACGGACTCCAAGTGGAATCCATATTATTTGATAGTGGGGATGTAATTCACTAGAAGGGAACTTCTCAGAAGCGTCAACCGATGAATTGCATGCGTGCAGATGCATTTCCCGGTCACGTGTTCAACCAAAAAGGCTCACTGTTAAAGTACTCCGAAAGCACCCACATCGGTTCCGCAACACAGATCAGTTTGCAAAGACACGACTAAGGCTTCAAAATTGCGCATCACAAGGACCACCATTAACCAAAAAACCAAAAATAGGAAGAATCACTGTGACATGTGAAACCGCCTTTACCGAGAATGAGTACACTGCTTTGATAAAGAAAATCATGCTTGCGAGATATCTTAGACAACTATGACCAAAAAGCGCAAAGATTCGTTCACTCTGATTAAGGTCTGGCAACATCACCTATCGAAATCAGTTTTGATGCACATCATACGGTGGCTAAAATATTGAGTGCAGTTTTAGAAGTCACACATTCCCTTAATAGATCAAATTAGTATGTTTCCTGACTATCTTCACTAAATTTACCACCCAAGGACTACTACTGTATTTCATATAGAGAGTGAAGAAAGCCTATAGCAATGCCCAATACGTACCAATAATCCTAACTTTGCATATCCCCAATGTTTGAGTTATACCTCGAAATTCATCGCTTACAAAGAGTAAAACAGAATATTTTTATCTGAGCTCTAAAACCCATGACCCGAGTGGTAAATGACCTAGGCTTTGACACCTGCATACAATATCGTCGCACGAACTCGCTGTTAAAATGAAAACCATACTCCTTATTTCTTCATAATAGCGTACACAAAGTATGACGCTTGGAGCCTTGTGCTGAAAGACCATTACTACAAACCGAACCGCGAGTTCAGGGTATGTAGTTCACTTCACTCGACGAATGGAAAAAGACAAAGGTGGCCAAATGGCATCAAGCAAAATAAAATCTTGAACCACCTTTGCTCGGATCTTTTAACACTACATCCTGGACCTCGAAGAGCTTCAACGGCAGGGGAAGACTTCGATTGTTGGAGAGTGTGGAAAGCAAGCCTGGAAGGAGGGTTGTGCGTACCACCTTAGAAGAAAAAGACAATGGAAAAATCGGATTAAAATAAGGGCATAAACCACCCATTTCTTGAAACCCTCTCGAGGCAGTGTTAAGTTCTGGGAGTATGACATTCCCGATTTTGAGATCACCCAAAACACTACTGATTTTTTAAAAATATTGTGAAGTAAAAAACCATTACACTTCAACCAAGACGTTTGGTTGTGCAGATTCTAGTCGATGAACGCACACAGCAGGGACGTTTGATGATTCAGGACGTGCCGCCCAGAAGAACGTGAGATTGATTTATCTCAAAGGCATTCTTACTTAATTAACCTATAAGGGAGAACCCGATGTTGGGTGAGCTTTCGTTCGTAGCCTCAAAAATGTTAACAGATGGTACGAAAGAGATGACGATGGTTCAAAATGCATCGTATTTTAGAAAGTAAGACCTTGATCCCTAAAATTAGTTAATCCAATTCACAGGTCAGTAACTTGCCTGAAAATCAAGGGTTTTCGGATTGCCAATGTAAACAGCAGGTTGATTCTCAAGTCTTTTCTGCAGGTTTGTGCTAATATCCGCACGTGAACACTAAAAACAAAGGGTGGAAAGCACTAAACAATCGCTTATAGTTGGATGCTTAAAAAACAGTCAAATGCCGACCGCGGCTAGGGAGAAAGAACGTTGTTAAAGTGCCCCAGTCATCATCCCTTCCGATAATGAGTAACTTGCCGAAAACGAGTGGTTAAGAGGCTTTGCTTGCACATCCTTGTCTGACACTTGCCACACTAGTAAACTAGGGCATAGGTAAGTCTAAATAACGCATTTGGCTCCCCATAGCCTCTTCAAATTTAAGTCTTCCCTTATTGGGAATCGATTTCAGCATACTCCAAATCCACTTTCTAATCCTTCACTTCTTAAATAGATGAGTTGCAGAAAATTTGACGCCAACTTGGAAGTAGGCAGTAGTGCAAAGGAATTTGTGCTCCAGGGACATTAGTAAATGGATGAAATGGCCCTATCCTTCCTTCCCTTGTGCAGCTCACTTAAAACCCGTCTTGCCTGGCAGAAGCGAATCATATGACAAGCTCAAATTCTGTAACTTTATCCCTGCTCCTTTTCAAGAGGAATAGAAAGGTACAAAATTTTCCTGCCGTCCCTCGTACATGCGCTGAGCCGAAGTTTATGAAAATCCACACATCCATGTGAGGATTGATGGGAAGAAGTAACGGTTGCACATGGGATTCGAGACGAAAACAGATTAACAGACGGGAAGAAGGCGCCCAAAATAAAGACTGCTATAAACAATCATCAATTTATATAAACAGAGATTTGCGTGGGCAAATAGCTTTGGTCCTATTGAGAGCGACGACCAGATAAGTAGATAATGACTTCAAGACAGATTCCTGGTCCTGATTGCCCGACGTGCGTGTGTAACCACAGAAGCATGAGACTTGCGTACGAACCTAGCGGCTGAGTAGAGAAGTGCCGGAGACAGCTTGGATCTATAGCCAAGTCACCCTGTCGGTTTAGTCAAGCAATTTTGGGTTTATACCGATCATTAACGTACTTGCCGGAACTGACCCAATCGTAGTCAATCAGGATGGACTGAGCGAGAAGCGGCTTCAAAACTGCTAGAAATTTCAAACAAGACCGTTCCACTGGGGTCGCGCGAATTCCCAGCACGATACGGACTAGAGATGGAAAGGGGAGTGAGAAAATTGCACTCAGCTCCTTGACATAGACCTATCTCGTAAAAAAACAGTTGACGCCAGAGGCGAAAACACGAGAGAATAGACACAACAGTGGAAAAGGTGTACGGCTAATCAATACCCACTCGCTCACATTCAATCAAGAAATTAAATGCTTGAGTGTCCCTTATGGAAAATCCAGATAACGGTAATGATAAGCGACGGATGCGGGGAACTCACGAGAAAAAGCAATCCATTTAGCAGATATATCCTATAACTTCAACCGAGGTTCATCGAGTGTCGAGTTAACGAGAACTCAAGACAAGCACGAATGAGAGGACGGTTATAATTGCTAGACCCCAACCGGCATATATTTTAAAACTTAAGGCTAAAATGAATCAGAGCACAAGCGAATCTTGTGCTCATTTCAAACAGAAAGTATAAATACTGCATACGCAGAACCGACTTATAATTGTGCTGCTTATTCCTTTTGCCACTGCCGAAATGCAAAAAAAACCTAAAAGTAACAAAAAATAGTGGCAAATCCAACTACCAGATAATGAACATGAGTAAAGAAAGAATGACCAACGTCAAGGATGGAAAATAGAGGTGGCAAAGACTTCAGTCTATTCGGTTCTCTTAAAGCCACATCATCGTATCTGAAACGCATCAGATAGGATTCTCGAGAAAGACAACAATCAAGAACTCACAAGAGAGAAGGTAAGGGCCTCAGTAAAGCCGCAGAGAGCAATCTCGGCACGAATCATATCGGTGAGACGGTTGAGCGGCTGATCGGTGACCATGGTGAAGGTGGTGGGTAGGCTTTCCTCCACACGATCATATCCATAGGCAATCGCCACGTCCTCTGCGATGTCGCAAGGATGCAGAACGTCTTGCCGTGTCGGCGGAATTCGCACAGCTAGCACGCTGCTTCTGTCTAACCGTGGAAAGTGGTCACGAGAAGTCGATTTACTAATTTGACAACCACAAAAGCACAGGCTCTAACTTGGTTTACTTAAAAAAATTGCAGCCACGCGTCACGCACCAAATCCTGTCGTAAACAGACAGGCAAAGTTGTACACAAAAAAGAACGGTGTAGGATGCTTCTAATCTAGGAAGCGTAACACTTTTTTCTCAATTGTTAAGGGACAGTTGAATTGGTACAATCGTTGACATCACATTCGAGCAGAACATTTTGATGACTGCGGTGGTCGTAACCATCATTTCTTTAGCAAATAAACAATGCATGATAAACGGTTGGACCTACACTCCACCGCGTACGCAGAAAGCAGTCTTGTTTGGGTTATATGGCGCATGAAGTAAGTGAATCCTTTGGAGGCAGCCAATCATTCACATATCTTTTTTAAGTTATACCCTGAAAACCATTTCCCACCACAAGTCAACGCCCTCGCAGCAATATACTCCTATGTGTCAAGGCCGCATCAACAGTGCTCGCAAACAAGTGCATCATTCACGCGGTAACTTCCAACACCACTTCCTTTTCTCACTTGGCGTAGGTGCCTAACAAATCTCTCATCGTCACCCACATTACAAGACTCAAAGGTCTTCTTTACGGGGCACTCTCCAACTAGCGTCTCGCTGTCACACGTTCTCCAAATGTTCCACACACCTTCCAAGAAGCCTTCGCAGCTTTGACCCGAGAAGACAAGCTCCAATCGTATGTGACAGGTTCAAGCGCCACCTTATGACGCCAGGGTTCAAGGTAAGGAGAAGACAATGGGGAACGCAGTAAAACGAAGAGATGGATGCACCTCTGCGCTTTACATAATGCACGCATTTGACAAAACCATTCAAGTGGTACCGCGCTGTCACAACGAGGGGCACCGGAAACTGCACAAGTATTTTAACCACCTCATACGATTGACCAAATTAATTAAGTACTGGAAACCAAACATTCACAGAGACTGTTCATTCTTGTATCACAAGCCGCAGGAAACGCAATCAACTATGAGCACTTGCAAGATTGGATGAACATTTAGTAAGAGATAAACTCAGAACTCCTGAAAATGACTGGCTTCTAAGGTGTAACTATGAGTAAAAACGCGACCTTCAAAGGTATTACAGCCAGCCAATTAAAAAATAAAATGCATTCGAGTACATCCTGAGCCACTTTACTGTTTTCTGTATGTCCTTAGTTTATAAAGATAGTATTGAGAGTTTGGAGAACATTTTTGCGCTCAAATATCCGTGCTCCATATACTATTACCTCAGCCACTTCCATCTCCCACAATTTGGCCCCTACCTCCTCTTAGATCATTTTCTTTAAACTTAGCCTTTAAGTCCTCGTAGTCAAGTTAGAACTCCTTCAGAAAGAACCATGATTTACTTTAAAAATACAGATTGATAGGAATGATTTGAGCATGCTGCAATATGCAAAAGTAATGGTCAAATCAGACTGAAAGTCCAATAACAGGGAGAATTGCATCTCTCCAATTCTCTGAGTTAAAGAAAGAAATAAGCGCTGCGTGTACATTTGCATAGGATACGAAGATAAACAGTAACCCCCTCTAAACTACGAACCAGTATAATCCAATCCATTTACGAAGCAAGGCGTAAAAAATGTGGACTTATAAAAAGCGGAGCGTCATTCCCATCAAGCGACTAGGAATCTCGAAGCGCATACCCCCTGTCGACTAGAGGGGATGCTCTTAAATACGAAAATGATCCCTTCCACTCTCTTGGTTATCCTAACTCCATCTCCAGGTGGAACAAAAAAAAAAACTACTTACCATGGATTTTACCAGCTAATATGCGAACGTCCTCATCAGCCACGCAGCTAGTGAGGCCCATACGAGTGAGTAGCTGAATGACTTCAGCCTCGCCACACTCGATTCCCACCAGGGTGTTTATGTACTCCATGCCCACCAACGCTGTGCGCTGCTGCAGGCGCTATTCGCAAAGTGGAATATCAAGAGGGTCAGAGGTCTCTAATCGTGTGTGCAAAAGTGTTAGGGGTAAACTCACGGGGTAGCAGGCGCGACTGCCATCCCACTGGGTGACCTCCACTTGTTCCGTACTGAAAGCAGAAGCAAGGATTCAGTTAGAGATCCGCCCTTGGACTGTGATGCAAAAGTTTGATGTCTGACGAATGATGACTGCACCAACGTCTATTTGATATTTGTCTATAACACAATTAGTAATAAGAACACGAGCATGGTAGAGGTAGGGACCGGCTTTTGGACAACGGTGGTAGAAGAGAAAATCTTCGACACCAAGTAAATCTACGAACATACGAACACTGCGGGATCCAAAGAGATTTTTTCTCGTTTCATTTAAAAATGCGATGGATAAACCGATACAGAGATCGAAGAAATGAAATGTGCCTTCTTCATTGTTAAAAAGTTAAGAAGTTAATGAGTCCATAAGTTCCCTCTCGGGATGTAGATAAAAATCAACCACCACGATCCAGATGTCATATTGGTCTCGTGTGACACTTTTGGAGGACGTGTTTTAAACTCTACTAGGCTATTTGTAACACGTTTTACAGGTATCAGTTATGTGTTGAATAGAACCACATTTCACTGATTTGCAGGGCCGGATTCAGGTGAGGAGATCTGGGCGTCACGTATACGTGACAGTGGTGGCATTCATCCTAAGAGATAAACAGGAAGAAGCCGAAAAAAACGAACCCCTTATTTCCAGATTTTAAAAATACGACAATCGATTTCTTACTGATGATAGAAAGCATATAATTCAGTGAAATGAAGCATGCATGAGATGATGAAAATCGAAAAAGTTCTGAAGATGAGTATGCGGAAATAGGCACAATTCAGGCATTCAAAATTCTGAACAGATAGTGATCCTAAACTGGACAATGAGGAGGCCAAACTGGATAGTGAAAAAGGCAATAGCAACCTTTGCTATCGAATACGAACACGAATCAAAGCCTTGTACAAGCAAGACCAATGCCTGCTCCGCGAACGTGAGAAAAAGGGGACGGTATTCTAAAAAAGTGTTGTAATTTTAGTTCAGAGCCCAACCCTTGGGATATAAAGTCAAATTATGATACCTATTGGTATTGCGATGGATGCCAAGGCCATGGAGACGGATTTGCTCCACAAGGATATTCAAATGCGTCGATTTTTTACTTTTAAGGGAAAGAGACCACTTATCCAGTACTGTTTAAAGCAATTCATTGTTTATTTACAATGCCTGAAGCCAACCCCGACATTGGGATGGAATGAAAAAAGGAGATGTAAACCGATCCTCTCCACTCAGAAAACACGAAAGTACAGACGGACTGGTTTCTGAAAGCTAAAATGTCAAAAGTAGCCTACTTGAATAACGAGACTGGATGAAGCTAATTAATCTTTGATAACATGTCCACTGAAAAATACGAATTCCCGCTACTGGGCATCAAAAATGCCCAACATTCAACTCCAAAGACAACTGGCTTGACAGACCCCAGACGCAGATAGGGACTGTAGCTGAAACCCTGAAAAGAGACCCACTTTTTATCAGCATTTTCCCCAAGTCTCAAAAAAAAAGTAAAAAATTTGAACAAAAATAATAATACGAATAAAATACAGTGCAGCGGTATAATGAGGATAGTAAATACAGGAGAAAAGGATTTTGTTACAAAAAATCCTAGAAATACACTTCGTGGCTGGACGAAATAAAACAGTCTGGCAAGAAAAGTACGTGAACGAATAATAAGCATTAAAATGCCCTCACTAATTGTCCTTTTTAAAGCTGTTCCAAGTGAACAACCGCCAAACACTGTAGAGGTAAAAAGTGAACGAGTGCCCCGGTAAAGTATTACGGAAAGACACAAAATAATCGAAGATCTTAAGAGCATCAAATTCGCAACTACAATGACCTTAAGCAGGAGTGAAGAAAGAAATAAGGTAATCAAATGTAAACACTTCAACTTCATAAAGTATCAGCGCTACAAGAGCGATGCAACCGTACCACAAAATAGTCCTGGAGGACGCACAAACAAAAATGTGATCTTACGTGAACGGACGGGCACAATACTCCGAAAACATGGTCACTATGGTATCTACGACAATGCTAGCCTTGTTGAGATCGGTTGCGGTACACTCAACGAAGACATTCTTAGTTGCTAGAGTGATTTTGGAATGTTCACCTGCAGAAGGAGAGGAAAAATTAATGAAAGGATATCACTGAAATCTGCTCCCTCCTAATGCTCTTTCAGATTTCCGTGACATTGATCATTTACGCTACTGATAGTGACTTAAACTGCCAACATCCAGACCTTCTATTAACACGTCCGCTGCCAGAACCTCAAAGGAAAGTCAGCTGCTTAAGGCATAGAGCCACTTGAATGATCTGGTATGACGTCGGCGTTTATGCGACCAAGGTATATGATTTAAATGCTGCTTCAAGTTTCTGGCTTAAACTCATTTAATACGTTAACGACACATTTAGGTCCAACAAATAAGCATAAGCCGACAAGCAGCATACGTGATGACCAGGTTGAGCAGTAAAACCGAGGTTTCACATATGAGCGAAGGCGGCAATGAGTGCGTTAAAGATCGCTTATAGACATCTCTCAACAAAGAGAAACATCTGAACATCAAAAGTCGAAGGCATCAGGCCTTCCAGTTAAACCTCCAGCCTCCAAGTGGTTAACGTACTCGACTGCTAGGTGTGAACGACGTGATAAGAAAAACAAACCGACGAAATTGAGACACGGATGGATTTCACAAGAGTGATCACTCGCGTGTCAACGGTACTCATACCAACCATTTGAATCCCTCTGAAATGAAATAGCCCATTCCATAACCCATAAACCGATAATGCAAAGATGAAAGGTGATTAGAAACCCACCGTTAATAATAGGAGGCATGGAGAGCACCACGCCTTTCGAATCCCTGATTATAGGATAGACAGGCTTGTCGCGAATTATATCCAGATAGGCTTTTAAGTGAGATTCGCTCTACAATGAAACCATAAGTAAACGGTCGAAGTAGATGAAAGTCAGGGGTGGAAGGGATTGCGCACGCACCGAGTATAGCTGCATTAGTTCAACGGCTGTGTACTCCTTCGTCTGGTTTAAGGGCCTGAAACGGATGTCTCCAGGTGGCAGTGCAGTGTAGACGAAGGGTGGTACCAGAGTGTCCAAATCGTGCGTTCCTATGGCAACGAGACTACGTCTCCTATGGATCGGGGAATAGAGGAAAAAGCTGACCCTACTAAACCTCAGCAGACAGATTTACCAGCCCTTATAAACAACTCTCACCCGGTCTTGGAAATCGTTAGCGAAATATCTCTTTGATCACGTCAAAAAAATTGCACAAATTAGCACCAGGTTTATGGAAAACTCACTGAATGAGTAAAAATGGCGCAATCCCTTCACTGTAACACAACGAAATCAAGCTTGGCGCAAACGCCAGTTTCTTCCATTAGTGGAATGCCTATTGCTACCTGGAGTTGATGAGTCCATGTCAGGCAAAACAATTTAGCGCCTATTCTACGCCTTCAAAGATATACTTGTGTAAAAATGCCTGTCAAATAGAGCTGAAAGCAGCACCTTTCTACAGATGCGAGTATACATAGACCACACGGTTATACAAGTCTTGTGAGATCCTTCTTCGACGCGTAAGGAGGCAAAATAAACTAGCAAGGTGATTTATTTCTAGAGTCGAAGTCAGATGAAAGTGAGAATCGTTGAAACAAATGAAATAGTCTGGAAAGACTACTGCATTAATTTAACTTTCATAAACAACCTAGCTATCTCCATTTCCATTATAATGTTAATTCGCGACCGGTTGGTCCACTTCGCATATGATCATAGGAAGGTTCCATGCTAATGACAAACCCAGTGATAATCGCCTGCTGCACGAATCGAACGGCAGCGAAATGCACCAAAGTATTTATATTGCCTTTTTGAATGAAAACTATTAACCCAAAACTTACCGACCAATATTCTGGTGTAGTTTATCCTGCAGATCGATGAAACTCGCGTAACGCCTCTTGTCAAATGTGATGTCCCTTAGTACCGCACAGACAACGTAGGGGCGCACCAGCTTCACCTTCAAGGAAAACAGTTAGTGGGGTGATATGCTTCGAAGACTTCAGCAAGAAATTAAACCCTCCAAGAAAAGAGTGCACGACTCACGCTCTCTGTGGCCGTTACCCTTATCGGGTCCTTCGGTGCAAGAGCTTTATACTCCGGCGTAACCAACCTAAAAGCGATGTGAGTCGGGGTCCATTGATCACAAAGGCGATGATGCTGGTTAACAAGAGGACACTACCTATTCTGAAAAATGAGCAGAGCTCGGGTGAGTCCCTCTGCACAAAGGAGGTCGTATCGATTAGCAGGCACCTCAACCTTGTAGATAGTCTCGGAGCTCCTATCTGAATCGACGGCAATCCCGTGTTCTCTAGCTACCAACTCCTGTTCTGAGGTCTAGATGGATGGGCAATATTAAGCGCCCGAAAAATTGGACTACATACTATCTCGTCAAGTTCCAGGCCATAGGCGAAGCAGAGATCATCAAATTCTTTTTCAGCTATAGAGAGCCGAGTGAGAGATATGGCGGTGACCTACTGTAGGTACGGCCGAGCTTTTCAAAAAGAACCTTTTCTGGAATTGACACAATCGGCATTGCCAAATACCTGAGAGCGATTTTAGGACACAGGGTGTCGAATAAATGCCATCTTCGTAGCAGTGAAAATTAAATGTTTGAAAAGTTACAAGGAGCAGTTCTTACTACACATTCGACACGAACACGATAGTACCGAGAATATAGTTCAATATTAAAGCAGGCCCTTTTAACAAATAAGGAAGACGACACTCATAAACAGTGAGGTTGTATGATTAATAAGCAAATCAGACAAAAAGAAACGATGTTGACACTTCGCAAGATTGTAAATCACAGATAGCTTGCCATGCTAAAATTTAAACAGCTTAATAAGATAAAGACACTGAGTGGGCAAAAAGTGCCTAGGCGAATGATAAAACAGCTCACCGTTAAAGTGGGTGAAATGACATCAAGTGAGCAATTTAGCATAGCCTAATACCTGGATGAGATAAGCTAACAGAAATAATATCAATGCGTAATTAGAAATACGTGCGGCATGGAGGCAGTCTATGCCACTCCAATTCAAACAGTAGACGCGGTTTCAGATGTGAATAATTAAAGGAAAATATTTTAATTAACGAAGCAAGACGCTCAAACAATCTCAACTGGTGAACAGCGAACACGCCCCAAACCATAATAACCGCCTTCAAAAGGGATAAATGTAATCACAACATGTTGATGCGTCGGAAATAATCAAAACTCAATTAGTTCGCTAAAAATTTACTTATTCATCAATTTAAAATGTATAATTTTAATTAGAAATTTTTTTACATTTCAGTGTGAAAGCGGAAAAGCAGAATTACTGCTCAACTTAGCACAACTTTTTAGCCCTTTTGCTGAAAATGCTACTATCGATAAAAAGTTGTTATCATTTTTATACATATTAGGTATGTGTGTCCATGACACATTTTATTTTTGTCAAATATCATTTGTCTCATCTTCCGCGGTCCTTTGAATCACGAATAAGTCTTCAGATGACCGTGTCGTACACTGCTTCTGTTGCTTCCACGACCTGTTTGGCCTTTATAAAGCTGCTTTTTAGGTATTTACGCTGCCATTTCTAATTTTTAGGTGGAAAGGAAGTGTCTACAAAGTCATCTGGTTCGAATTTATGATATTTTCGATCCTGTACGCTATTATTTCATTGACGTATCGCTTCGCATTTGATGAGCCAACTAAAAGGTATTTAATCACTCTTTTTTTAATCAGTGTTTGCTAGTCTTTCAAGACTGCTTAGTTGCAAGATCTTTTGTTTAGTATGTTTGTCTTGTTGCATTTCTGAACCTTCATTTCTCTATCATTGCGTCCCTTTAACGATTTCAAATTATAGACTTGTATTCATGCATTTTGAACTGTAGGGCATTTGAATGTTTTTGTCTTCACTGTGAAAAGTTATGCGAAATCTTCCCAGTGGGTTTCGTGTTGGGCTTCTATGTGAACACCATTGTGCGGCGGTGGTGGGAGCAGTTCTGCGCCATCCCCTGGCCCGATTCCCTCGTCCTTCTTATTAATGCTTACGCACGCTCTACGTCTGAACGCGCTCGCATGCAAAGGCGTACCTTCATTCGTTACGTCAATCTCTCCTTCTGCCTCACTACTCGGAACATTTCCTCCCGTGCCCGTCTTCGATTTCCGACGCTGGAAAATCTTATCACGGCTGGTTCGTTTATACCTAGAGGGTGAATGTTTTCTGGCTGTTATATTGGAAGCTGTAAGGCTTTAATATGGAAGTCTGCTTCTTCAACCCTAGAGTAATCATTGCGTTGAAGATGTCTACTGCTTTTAAACTTTACTTCTCTAATAGAGTTTTTTAAGTTGCCTATTTGCTCTTTAAAAGTCTGCTACTTTATTTATTTGCTTTTAGTTTACCTTTTATCAATTTATGTGAAGCACTTTTGACTTTCTTCTCTTATGTGGCTATAAATAGCATTTAGAGCTGTTTTCATGCATGCATTCCCTTCCTTATTCCACGTTATTAATGTTTAGCTGGGTTGTGGGGCTCAGTTTGTACTCATATGCATACTTCATCAGTAAGGTAAAGTCCTAACTTTCAACTCATGGATTTATTTGCCACATGGAATAAAATGGCAGGCATTCAATTTGGCGGGAACTTGTTGTATTTTGTTAAATTCCGGAAGTTCTACGGGCACTTTTCCTCAGTTTTGCGTTATTTTTTCCGTTAGTAATGCTTGTCTGCCCATGCTTTCGTTCCGCCTCTTTCTATGCATTTTTGCCTACCATTGTTGCAAGGTAGAAGGCAAGAGTCAATATTTTATGTGGCTGCATTAAAAATGGCCTCAGTTTTGAATTACCATCTGTTTTTCAAGCAAGTATCTACTGGTACTTATCGCAGTTATTTTTGTCCACCAATTCATCAACTTTGAGGCTCACGATACAGTGAAACTTTTTCAATTAATGGAGTTATTATTGTTTAAGTGGCAGATCAACTTTGAAAACCCAGTGTTTAGGTTCCAAGAGTAAACCTTTCCTTCCAAAGTAATAGCTTCCTTTTATGGAACTATTAACAGTAAGGTCTGTCCATTTCATTCATTCGACCCTACTCTCACGCAAGTCAACCAAAGTGGAGGTCACGCGACAACACACAGTGGTGCGTTGGGAAGTGTGAGTTGCCTTCACACGCACGGTAATGGCCTCACATTCAGGTCGAACTAGAACTTTCGACTTTGTAAAAGAAGAGACTAAATTTTGAGACATGAATACTGGGGTAGCTTAAAATGATGTGGCTGAGTTACCCTTAAGCAGCTTGATTGAAGCTATCTTAACAGCATGGGTGCACTCGATTGTTAGGATTGAAATCGCCCGTGAAAGCCCTTTTGTGCTTGTCATCCCCATTAAAAGATTTACCGCGTTCCACGACGTTTATACGCGATGGACCCCCATTCACAGGAGCCAGAGCGCTATTGTGAACAGGGGACAATCCAAACCAGGATCTGCACTGGTATCCGTAGGAACGTCTGAGAGGATGTTTCATTCATTGCATGCATGCATGAACTCACCATCTTGATCGACAATCTGTGGATTGGCTTTGCATGCAACACGCAGGCCGATTCTTAACAGTCGCGAAAGGCTACGTTTGATACATACGATTGGGTGTCGTGAGGCCAGGGAAGTATCACCATTTGTGGAGCGTCTACAAAGTTAACTTCCAATTTGTTCCCAACCTTTAGCTTGGAAATTGTAAGACAGCGCAATTTTCGGCAATTGCCCGATTAATAAACCCTTGTTCTTCATTCTATTCGAAAGGTCTAGTCACACCAGAAGAATTGCGCTGCTATCGGCAGAGTGCTTCCGACGGCATGGAACCAATCAATTTCCTTCCCCTTTGTTGGGCTCAAGAGTTGGTCACAGAGATGTATCAAGAGAAGAACATCGTTTTTGATCGAGCTATCGAACTGTTGACTGCAGAAATCGGCGCTTATCGGGACAGACTTTACCAACTTTGTATCTATGATTGGATAAATGTTCCACTTGTATATACTCAGGTAATTTATTCCACCTAAGCATGCACACGAGAGGGAATTTTGTCTCTGTTATTTAAGGAAACCAGGGCTACAAATTCCTTTCTAGGTAGCAACGCTGATTGTCTACTCCTACTTCATTGTGGCTTTGTTCGCATGGCAGTATCTTGACCCAAACCAGAAGTACAAGCACATCAGTGTGGATCTCTACGTGCCTATTTTTGGCCTTCTTCGCTTCCTGTTCTATATGGGTTGGCTCAAGGCAAGTGAAAAGAAGGTGGGGAAACTTGGGGAGACCTAGCTAGCCCTGGTACATTCAAAAGAACCGGGAGGCTGGTAGTGGGGGTAGCCTGAATGTGGCTACACACTATCGGCGTGTAGGCTGAAGTCGAGCACAAAATCACCCACTTATGGTTACTCTCTTTTGCTTCAAACTTCGCCTAGGTCGCAGAGACGCTTATCAGTCCATTCGGAGAAGATGAGGACGACTTCGAAATTGAGGAATACATTGAGCGCAATGTCCAGGTAAATCTAGATAGGTTGGCCCAACGTGTGTTGCTCTGATATATTGAGCCTAAGGCATCTGCAGGACAGACTTGAGCTGTCCTCGGGTAATACATTTGCACTGAGCTTATGCTTGAATACTTCAGGAGATAGACTAATGTAGGCTATATACCCTCGCTTACACGAGCATTTACCACCGCGTGCTCTTCCATATGGGTGCAACCACTGTTTCGGTGTATTGTTGGGTGTACAACACATGCTCGGCTATCATTCACCAGGCAATCGCCCAATCTGAGTTAGCTCCTTTTCTTATCACCATTCTTTTTATAATTCCACGCACCTGACTGTAGTATCATGAAATGATCATAACTTTATGTTTCAGTTCACGAATTTCTGGGATCGCGCCTACAATGGTGAAATTCCGCCAGTTGTGCCAGATGCCTACTGGGATGCAGAGGACATCAATCTGCCTGACCGGATCGCAATGATGGAAAGCGGTGGAGCTCGGCAACACAGCGTCTCGTCCATCAGCGAGGACCCCCTCTGTGGCTCCCTTGCCAAAGTCAACTTTACCGATTGTCGTAAAATGTCTGTCTTCGTTCGTTAATCGACTTGCGTTCATCCACAATTGAAGCACTACCATTTTTGTCGGTTCCTGTCCCTGTTTAATAACTATGGCTGTGACGTTAAGGTAAGGATTAGCAGTCCTGCATGATGTAAGCTAAAACTGTGAGGTGGATCACAAAGGTACATTTCCTGGGCAATGATCTTGAGAGATGTGTTGTTTATTTCTCCAATTTTTAAACTTGCTAGAAAATTGAGCAGTCAGTGCACTCTTGAGGGGTTTAATTTGAGTTCATTTGATTGACGGTTAGGCAGCGTTGAGACCTGTGTATGGAACTGAAAACTACCAGCCGGCCTTGCTTAAAATGGGTGGTCGACTGAGCTTGATCAGCAACACGCAAATAGAGCTTAATCACCGTCAATTAAGGAATGATTATGCAAATGTGGCAACTCAGGATTTGTTTTCTCTGCATGAATGGCAATGAATTAATAGTGTAACGCCTGGAGACTTCTCTTAATCCGAAAAAGACATAATCCTCGGGTAGAATGCGCATTCAACACACAGAAGGAATCGGGACTACTGACATGACTCAGATCAGCCCCTAAGTAGCCATGCTACCAAAGCCGAGGAATAAGTAACCGTCACGTTACATAGCCCCTCTCCCTGGCTCTCCCAGCATGGTAGTATCATGGTAGAATGGTAGTACCACCCGTGGCAGTTGTCAAACTTCAATGCAGCCAAGAAGACACTTAATCGTCATGTCACTGATCCCGCTCGACTAGTCTACTGGAACTGAGGTTTCGTCTTGTAAAGGAACTTGATTCGGGGGGAGGAGGGGGTGGCCATCATGTGAGTCCATAGCCAGTCGTTGAGCTGTTCTTTAGAAATGGGCCTGCTTTCCGCTGCCACTGATGTGACTCCTCGAGACTTCTCTGAAGATGAAAAATGACATCACACTTGGGCAGTGGATGTGTATTTAAAATATGGTAGGGCTTGGGGCGGCTGACATGTCCCATAAGGCTGGCTCACCCGGCGAAGATAATGTCAGGGCTTCTACATAGCCATATAACTGAAACCGCGAGATAAACAACCATCTTATTTTAATAATTTTCTGAAAATAGAAATTTAGTATCAACATGCCTCTAAGATAATTGGATTTATCGCTAGAATTAAACTGCATACTGAATGTTATAAAATGGCACTTACAAGTCAGGTGTGGATAGAGCCGAACGGCGACCTGCGTAATGAGGCTTAGGCACTTTGTTATTTATGCGCCAAATTGCTTGGGTGCCGTATTTTCAGTCAACGCTTCCATTCTTCTCACCAGAACCCACCACTAAGTGATACTGTGACTGCCGATTTAAACTACTTCAACCATGTGTTAAATATAACTTTGTGAATGTCAATAACTGTTGTATTCTCGAAGTTCCACGTCTACACCTTCCAATGCGCTGCTGATTCCAAAGAAAGCTACATATTAAAGTACCCATTTAGGCTTAGGATGCGTTTCTCTGATGGAAAAGGATTAGAAAATAATTCTCTAGAATAGGAGAGCATTTTAAGCATCATGTTGAGTCGAAAGGATTGGAAAATTAACGCGCCACTTTCGTTGGTAGCCACGATTCCCTGTTTCAATTACAGTTTCTTCGTTGGCCGCACTGCCTTCGCATTGGGAGCTGGCCTCTGAGCCATGCCAGAAGCCGCAATTCCTTCTGTTGCGGAATGTGTATAACCTCCGCATAAGTCTTCGGAGAAGTTCCGGGGCGCTACAAACAGACACGTGCAATCAACGAAACCAAATAAAATTAGATATTCTGCATGAAAGTTTTAGACAAGGCAAAAGTGGCTAGCAATTTTAAAATGAAGGCAAAACCAAGTGAAAATAGCAACGAAAGCATGTTGTAGTACACGAAACATTGACTTTTGAATTAACTGTATGTGTGTGCCTCAGCTGTCCATTGCAACACGCATTCTCAATGTTTTAGCAACAATATTATTAACCACTATTAAGTTAAACCGCTTTCCAAAATGTGCCCCCATTACCTTTATTTGTGCCTATTATTTATAAAGCAAAGACACGACTATTTAAGCAGCACTATTATTTATCGAATTTGGACATTATCAAAAACTCTCTACCCTAATGGCGGTAAAGCTTTAATATATGCGGTTGAATGTTAGAAGGTCGAATATTAATTGGCTGAAATGTAGGCGGTCGATGCAAAGGCCGTTTGCCTGGAGACTCATTTTACCCTACACAATGACAGAAAGTTCTATTCTTTACAAAACCTCTGTAGTAGTAGGCTACACTCTTTCATCGATCGGGATCATGTTTGTAAATAAGATAATTTTAACGGCCAATAGGTAAGTGCGACCATTCACCATGCTTATTCATGCTTCAAGGTTCCCATCCCCCATATTCTTGGCCGCGTCTCAAATGTGCATTACATTCGTTGTGCTACTGGCATTTGCCTTGTGCGGACTCGCGAACATCCCGAAACCTTCTCAAGTTCTTGTTTCGAGAGTACTTGTCGTTTATGAGCTTGCACATCATTACTCATATTAGATAATTCCATTTTCCTGCATTTATGCGATTGACGTAACAATGGGCTTAGCTGGAACTGGTGCGATTAGGTACCACTACCTTTCTTGAATCATTTGCTGCAGCTTGCCACTCTTTTCCGCATTGCGACGTATATCCAATTTTTTCATCTTATTCGGCGAGCGATATTTTTTCGGGTATGCTTTTTTGCCGTTCATTAACATTCTTTTTCCCAGAAAACGACATAGCGTTTTGACACATGTAGCACTAATAACTATGGTTACTGGTGCCTTTGTTGCTGTCAGGTATGCTTTTCCTCTCCTCCTTTGACACCTTCAGTGGTGACATCAATTTCGATCCCATAGGCTATAGCTTCATTTTCATTAACAACATTTCAACAGCAGCTAAGGGACTGTTGACAAAGTCGCGACTTTCCAAATACAATTTCTCGAGCACAACTCTCCTCTTTTACAACTCAATCTTCATGTTTCCCTTCATGGCTTTCCTTGCTGCATACACCGGTACCATTAAACCAGTAAGACCTCCTATTTTAATTCATTTGTTTGTTATGCATTTATTGTAAAACTTGGTGAATTTGCTACGTTTCTAGTCCTTTTCACCATAAGCTAAGTTTTATTATTTGGTTTCTGATTATCAAAGTTAGAGTCGAGTTCGTCGTACTTTTTTCCTTCCTTTAAAAGGTCATTGAGTTTCCTCTGTGGGCAGATGCTTTTTTCGTGGCTGGATTCATCTTTTCCTGTCTAGCAGCGGTTACGTTGCAGTTCCTTACATTTGAATGCACTCGTCTAACTTCGGCCCTCACAACAAGCGTCATCGGCGTTATGAAGGTACCCCGAAAAACCCTTGTTTGTTTTCTTGACCGATATAGTGCTCTTGAATTTCAGTATTTACTATTCAATGTTCTTCCGTGTCTCGAAATTACAAAAGCAATTTTTGACTTTTTAGAATACAATTGTTTCCTATGGCGGCATGTTCGTTGGCGGGGACTACATCTTTACAATTGTCAACTTCTGCGGAGTGACTATCAGGTGGGGGCTCTTTTTTCTCACTATTTTCATTATCATTAATACAGGAGTTTGTGAGTGATTGATGCTACGAGTTTTTCTTTTATGCTATCTTAATGCATGTAATCTGATTCGGATGCCTTTGTGTCCTTTCCTGAACAATTGATCTTAGTAGTCAAATCAACGGGTCCCCTCAGGGTACCTGACAATCAATCTAGAGCAGCTCCAGTATTGCAAAATTTCTTGCTTTTCTAAAGGTACATAGTGTGGCCACGTTGTTAAATATTTTTGTGAAATAATGGGGCTCTGGTCTCTAATTTATCTTGTCGTATGGCAACAATTTAGTCGGATTTTGAACTGGATTTCAATTTTTCCGCTCGAGAAAAAGGTAATCCGCAATTTCCCACCAAGAAAAGACGGATAATTTTAATTGGTGTGCATTTCCTTTTGGTGTGATTTTGTTGGTTTTTCAAAAGCTTGACCAGACTAAAGATTTTAGTTAAATGCTATGGCGAATGGAGTCACTTTACAGCTTCCATGATTTCATCTACTTTTCTTAGTCCTTTCTCCTATTTCGATTTTGATCTTCAAATCTTGGTTTCCTTATATTGCATTTTTCTTCGATTGGACTCGAGATAGTGGTATATAGTACGGTGATGCGAGGCTTACCTAATTGTTCGCTACGTAGTCTGATATTTACGTTGAGGTGAAGCGGTGCAACTGATGAAGCATTCACCCTTTTGCGTTCCCCCCCCCCTCCCTCCCAAAGCAGCTCGATTAAGTCGCATTCCAAGTGTTCTTACCAGGAGCAAAATTTAAATTTGTTTGTGTAGGTTTTTATGATTATGTGTCCTTTTTTCGACAAAATTGAACACCATTGCGATGATAGGAGCAGCCCCTGTTCATTTGATTCCTCCATTGTAGCCATTTGATAAATACTTTTAAAGGTTAGAATGGTACCTCATCCTAAGTGAACTTCTGGGTACCTAATCTCTTACAATTGCCCTGTAACTCAGCGTGTGTGCATGTACATTTTCCCTGAGAGCCAACTCACCTTCGAAATCCACCATAGGAGAAAAGCAAGTGAAATGCATGAATGTCGATGGAGAAATAAAAATAACAACTGCCCATTTAAATCTTAACAAGGAGGAGCGGAATGGCGACACTGTTGGATGCACGCTGTTTATCCTCTCGATCTGCATTGAGTCCTGGCATTCAGAGGTGGAGGTAGCAATTTTCCATGCTCTTTTAGTGCTTGTTTTATCAAGGTCGCTTTTGCACACCCTAAACAATGGCACGAGGTGTTAATTGGCGCTTTCAAGGATGGTGAAATGCTTTTTGAAATAAGTACCACCTACTGCCTCTGTATGGAGTGAAAAAAAATTGGAGTCTTGGTAAGTGCTTGTCCAAGTCGGGGGATCGGAAATACCCTAGACTTCTCTTCTCTGGATTAAACGACTTCAAAGAAGCCACTTTAAAGATACGATAGGTCTCGTCGGCATTAATTCAGTGACTTGTGCGGCGATGGATAATCCCTACAAAAACGCCTAATGAACCATTATTTCTCTTTGGTTTTAGCACAATAGGAGCAATAACCTACGGTGTCTCGATGTATTTGAGCAAACAAGTGAAACTTGGAATTCTGACCACGACAAAAGCATAGAGTCTTCTCCTTTATCCAACTCGTACCTCCTTGTATGCCTTTTCTTTTACTACTATATACACGCATGCATATACATACATGATCTGTGGATTCGAAGTGCCAAATGCCAATACTCATTTTCTACCTTTGTTAGCGTGAGTTCAAACAATCACTCCTGTGTAGTTTTGGAATCGGTAGGTTCAGTTGTGAAGCGAGCTTCTGCTTCGTTCCAATGCGAGTAGCTTTGGAGTGTTCAACCATTCACTGACACGACGACCAAGTGACAGAGACCCTTCATCCTATGGTGCATCTAGTCCTCGAAGACGTCATCGACGCTCTAGTTGATATCCTTGTAGACAACCAATTATTGTGTTAATTATGTGCGGAGTCACCCTGATGCGCTTTGATCTGCGTCCTGCCTACGCTCATGTCACCTGCACTACCAGTCTCTCTCAACCATTCCACAAGCAAGTAATGCAATCATCCCAAGACTCGTGCATCGTGTAACAACCACAGGGTGTGTATACCGATGTCAACATTCCAACACACCGAAAAACTCTAGTGATCACACTGCTTAGTTTCGCTAATTCAAGGCAGAGATGGATGGTACTTAACTAAAAGCGGTCAAGAAGGCCTGGTGCGTGAGAATGGCGATCATTGGATGTGCGTCCAATTTTACGACCATCTGGGGAAGTAATCATGCAGCTATATACCAATAACACACTTCTGCCATCTACCTACCTATCTTCAAGCTGCTGTGCCGCTTGCAATCCATTAAAGTGCCCTCTTGGCAGACCACCTCGCGGCTGCTTTGCTTCTTGCGTAGAAGGAGCACTCAGGACAAATACATACTGGTTGCTACTTTGGCATTGCAACACGCATTTTTAATCGCGGAGTGCGTCCTCTTACAAGTCCTAATAGCCAGGATATATGTCACGTGTGGGTAGGTCCACATCATCAATCAAGTTGACAAGAGGATGTGGTGGTGGTGGTAAATTTGTCCGTGCATGCAGCGGAGAGTCTTGTCGATGAAGGTGCTGTTGCGCCTTGTGAGCGACGCGGAAGATGTGGCAAACCTCTATGTACGAGAAAGGTAAATGCGAAACAATCATTCCCGAAGATGCTTCTGCTCTCGACCGGTGCTGAAGTGAAGCAGATAGGTTTAGTCTCGCTAAACTCTAGTAGTCGCCTCACTTGTTTTAACCTTATTAGGCATTCGTTCCATTCTTCTGTGGACAAAAAGTCCCCGATTTAACTTAAATCCTCCTCGTGGTGAGGCAAGCTTCATTGCCGCATTTATCAGGATTTGGCTCATTGTTGTTGTGCAAAAGAAATCCATTTAATCAAGCGATATCACATCAAAAATGGTAGATCTGAAATTGTAAGCGAGGTCAGAGGCTTGTTGCATCGTCCAGTATGTGTGAGAAGTAAATTGCTGTCTTTCATAGGCAAGTACCTTTTTAACAGACATGCGACTGATTCGGCACTTTGAATTTAATTAAACAAGCATTCATGAAAGAAGATTTTGCTGACATGTCCAACCGGAAGCAAGGAAACGTGGTTTACGCCGCCGACACGATTACAATGCGCACACGGGTTTGTTTAGGTCCAGGTTGGCCAATCAGAGTCAGGCATTGATTGACGGCTCATGTGGTAGCAGCAATCGGGCTTTATGGCGCCGAATTCCTTCTCTGGGGCGCAAAGTACTTTGGATAAGCTCGAGTAGAAACTGAGATTTCTTAAAATATCCACTCTCAGGACCTAGAGATGTCATTGTGACCTAGTTAACTTAATTCGCGTCGTTAAAGTGCTGCAATAATATGACGCCCCGAATGCTGTCTCTTGTCTCAACCACTGAGTGTTGTCATTATGCTCACTGGCCCTTTTCGATGGTAAAATAAGGGCATTTGCGGTTTAACTAAGGCGCCGCAGCGCAATCTTCAAAGTCCATAATAAGGCATTTAGAGGCAAAAAGTTCCATTCTCTTTTAGAATTGCAAAAGCGAACTTCGAGATTTCGTTTCTTTTGATGAAGGCAATAACCACTACGGCTTGAAGCCTAATACATTCAATCAACTGACATAGATCGTGGAACAGGTTGGCATCTTATTTCAGTGACTATTAGGACGTTCGCCATGCCAACTCGCAGAGAAAAATTGGCTAGCACAACACCTCGTGGCTCCAAATGTTTTTTTTACTTAGTTTTCCCTTCAGATTTCATTCGTTTATGACAAATTACATATGCGCCATGGATGCTACTCCCGTGGCGTAGTGGTGTTCTGGTGTCTCTGCGATTCGCCACTAAAAAGTCCAGATGGCATTACCAAAAATATGTTAGGAGCGTCCTATTTGTTAAAATCTTATTGAAAAACGAAATGAATGTAAGTTCCGAGTTCCATCAAGTTCATGCCCCTAAACACGAATTATTTCCGACAACAAGCCTAAAATCGGCTTTATCGTAAGTGATGACCGAAGAAGACGGGATTTTGGATTCACATCGTTTCGTTTTACCAATATCTTCGAAAGGCATACTCAAATAATAATGTGAGCCTGTATCGCTCCTTCAGATTCATTGTAGAGTTTGTTGCCCAACCAATTGTCGGAAACCAGATCGCCAGTCAGTCGATCGGTCCACCTCCCTGCATTGAAAGAGGTAAATTGAAATTGCTAGGACAATGAAATAATTCATGTGAAGTAGCCCCTTCCTCCCTCCCCTTCTGTTTGACGCATATAGAGGTAATTCAGTTATCACTTCTGTATTGTAATAGTCTCCAGGTCAATGGGATGACCTTGACCTTAGTACTGTGCAGTACAGGGCAGACAGACACGGAATGCGCGTGGACGTTGGCGCAAGAACCCTTTCATTTGCTCTCCAGGCTAGTGGATCTTAAACTACGCACCATGGCATTCTACACAGTTGTGTCATTCTGAAGATTGCTGATTTATGACGAAATTGGGATAGGTGATGTGGAGACAAAGGGTATTTTTCTCAGTTTAGAAGTCATCAGCTAGTGTTAAGTGCATAATTTTCGAGCATTACCTCAGGAGGGGATTGGATTATCGACTTTCGTCCACCAACCACATCGCAAAGGGCTAACAAATACTGCCATTTCCATTCTTGAAAAGAATTGTAAATCTTCATTGCTTACATTACCTGAACATTGAACCATGTATTTAAACGTGTCGATTTGAATGATTCATGATTCAGAATTTATTCAGTATCCAATAATCACGCATCATTCCAACAGCTCTTCAGTCTCTACTTCAGTGTTAATTGCTTTGGCCTGATTGAGTTTTTTTTTTTTTGATCAAATGATATGTTCGTTGGTTTGTAAGCACCCTATCTCTGACACCCTGATTTCACCTTTCGCAACACAAAGATCATATCTAGTAAGTCACCATGGGAAAATGGTAAAGACAGAACGACTGAAGTGACAATTATCGAACTAGGTGATTTCTTGAGTTATCCAAATGCGTTAAGGTATATTGGCTCACACATTAACAAGCCCTTCAACAGATGTACACACCGATTGCGATCTATTTTTTGGCGGGGACGAAGGTAGCTCAGAACTGGGAAAGCACGCCATTAACTACTAAGAGGAATTGGTGACCAGATTCAATGGATCTATGTAACGTGCACAAACACATGCGAAGCGGAGGGTCTGATGCAAATCTCGATCAGAATGTCTAAATGAGGCTATATTCACCATGCAGGAGGCAAAGTGGTGGTAGAAGTAACTGAAGGGAATAAAAACATTTTGAAGTAGCATAGGCTGCTGTGCTCAAAGCAGTAGAAACATCGCTCAGTACTACTAATCAATTCAAAGATAGTATCATCTTCTAGTTCCCTTTTCATCAGTGATTGAGTCAGTGCTAGTGTTGAACGCTGGAGTAGATCTACATAATCTGACAGTGTTGACTCCAGATAGAGTCCACATAGGACATGCGGCAGAATGAGCACGGCCTGACTAAATCCTCATCCGCGTGGAACATGGTCGGTGAATAATTGGACATTACTAGCACAGGTATCAGGTTCTCTTCCGCCACTACCACCTCGACTAACTTAATTCCGAGGGTACATGAGGCTGTCGTAGGATGTCAAATTCCATCCATCCGACGAGTCAGTTTTAAAAGGAGCCGATGTTCATACTACAATCCTGTCCGGTTTTTTTTAAAGTATTTTCAGGTGCATTAAGATCTCGCTTCATTGGAAGTGAACCCGTTTTATGTCGAATGTGTCTATTTAAAGTTGATTACTGCTTCCATTGTGACATTGGCTTCCCAAATGCCACTGATTTGATCCGACCTGTATTTTAGCACAAGCAGTGCCTTTTGTAGGAAATTTTTGCCTAATTCACATGGGCGATCTCAAAGTGCACTTTTCTTAACCAAACATTCTCGCTCCACTCGTGCCCACATTAGTGCATAAAAAGAGGCATTCGTGTGGGGCGTAATCACCCGCAATTAAGATCACTTCTTCCCTGAAAGGTTTTGCTCCAGTTCTACTCGTTTGATCGTGGCATCATCCCAGCCTCATCAGCAAAATAAAGAGTCGCATTCAGTCGTTATGCAACGCATCCTTCTGCCGTTTCAAAGTGGTCTGTCTTTCATCAGACAGAACGTGCAAATCCGAATCTGCAAAATGCGCTGCGCCTGTGCCATAGATGACTATGCAGAGAGGCTTTTTGTCAAGCCAGCGTTTACACCGTAAACTACCGCACTGTGAACCCATGGTGTGTACCATTATTCGGTAAGCTCCATCAATTGATCTACTTCGCGAATGTGTACATCCGGGTGTAAAGTCGAAGATAGTTGTGGCCTCCAGATGCAGGCCTTTAATGATGTTCGATGCTCGGCTTGACTGGCGTCTCAGAACCCGTCTGGATATTTCGGGCTATTCAGCTGAGCTAAGGAAGCCTTCCACAACGCACAACATACGTTTCTCCAAGCACACAGAAGCGGTACCACCGATAATACCGCCAAAAGTTCCACAAACATCAATATAAGATGAGGCGCAAAAGAGAGGAGGAAGGAGTACATACTGACACGCTGCCCTTTAGTCTCCATGGTTCCGCTCACTGCACTGCTAGCATAGCATGTCTTTCATGTCATCTGCGGCCCTCCTGTGCATTGGTAAAAGTATGGCATCTAGGCTCAAAGTCGCCTTCGGGGAGACTCAAAGCTCTAAGCGGTACTGTAACCTTCTTTTGTCAGCGCGCATTACATGTGGACTCATTTCGCTGGTTGGCAATCCTTTAGGTCGTTGGATGGCAGATTATACCCGGAGGTGGTGAAATCAGATTGCAAATGTCAGAACCCACACGAGCAGTGGAAAAGCATTTACACCAGAGGTTGCATAATTATACTTGTCTAGCGACAATGGGAGAAGATAAACTTTTATGAGCATGTGTCTTTAAAAAACCACTTTCCGCCTCTCCTCCACTCAAAATACCATGTGAGGCAAAGCAATCAAAGCAATCATTGCCCCTTTATTGGCTGTTTGCTGAAAATCTGCTAGATTTGGGCACTCCTCTTAATGCGAGGAGGTAGTGATCTGTAGCCATGGAGGAAACCGAGTAGCGCAGTCAACACACACATACATACACACAAAGTCCGATTGCCTTGATGCCACGGCAATGTGGAAAGGAGACGATAGCAGTCACTCGAGTATTTAATCAAGTTTCCATCCCTAAATACCGTGGCATCAGGGATTAGATGACTGAAATTTTGTGCAATCCGTGGTAGGGATGGATGAGTTTAACGTGACTTTGAGTTTTGTGCAATTACCACCCACTAGGCGGATCTGAGGCATACTTGCTTGGTGCAGTCAATTCTCTTGCTCCATCGGGAGAATAGTTTACTACTTAGTGCACAGAACCCCCACAGGACAGAATTCACACAATCTCCCGTCTCAAGTTGAGCTATTGGACTATAAGTCCCCTAACCCTACGATGAAATAGGTAGGTCGCGATGTGGAGTAATTTTGAAGTGGACCGTTCATCAACTTGCATCACCTTTGAAACTATTTTGTCACAAATGCGGCCAAACCACCAGGAGAGGATGTGCGCACCTTAACTCCACACAGATCACACAATTCGATCGTTTGTAAACTATTTTCAGGTTACTCGAAGACAAGAGCTTGTGATTTATTGCGGCTTTAAGTGAAAAAGTACCACTGAACGCCGTAAAATTGAATGGAGTGGTGACGAATAACGTGGAGGAACTAAAGAAACCTTCCAGGCTTACGACAAACGCGACAAATATTGCACAAGTCAGAGGTTCCTTTTAACATAAAATAAAACAAAATTAACAACGAGAGTATGCACACTTCATTGCCCAAAAGAAACCCAACAGTCCTTTCACAAAAAAACCATACCAAAAAGTACACGAATTCGGTGATATGAACAGCACTCCGGTGAATGTCTTTGCCTCTAGATGGGTTTGGAGAAGGAAGAGGCATGATTCAAGCCTCTGAGAGTCAAAACGAACCTCACACATCCGAAGAACACGCGTACTCTAGATGTGGGTGCAAGTAGCGCCTTTCGACAACCCCAAATAACCGCCAAGGAATGCCTGAATTTAAAGGCGACGTGACCAAACTTTCAAGGGTCGCAAAACAAACTCTTCATACCTCTCATCAACACGAAAACTTGACCACCACTTTGAACCCACTCGAAGGAGACAGGACAACCACTCCATTACAATAGAAGGAACGCGTTTTACTTTTTTCGTGGTCAGCTACAGTAATCACTCAGATGTAAGGAGGGGCTCAATAAAAAGGCCTGAGAATTGGATGGGTGTTCCCAAGTGTGCGGGGGGAGGTGACGATTATTTGGGGGTTATCAGCAGAGTACCGATGCACCAAATCGACAAAAGCAGCCACCTTCTCGGGCTTCACATCGGGGTAGATGCCGTGGCCGAGGTTGGCAATGTAACGTCTTTCCTTGAACGCGAACGAGTTCAGCATCTCCTTCACGTGATTCTCCAAGTCCTCCTCTGTAGAGTACAATGCACAGGGATCTAGATTGCCCTGTTTAAAGGAGAGGAAGGGATTGACAGCAGCAAATAAACTTTGGGGAACTGAACGGGGAAACGACCTCCCCAAGTCTTGTTGGTCTAACTTAAGGGCAAGCTGCCCAAGGTTTGGAGCACTCTACTCAGGGGAAGAATTACCTTCAAGGATTACTATACCAGCAAAAAAGACCGCCCGAAAGGTGAAATGGTTCTACTCCAAACACCTTCATGTTGTTGGAGATGAGTTAAGGGGAAATTACTGCACCCTTTCTAAACGGAGTCTGGTTGAGCATATGAATGAAGGTACTAATAGGTAGGTGCATAATTAAAGTCGCCGCAACTCGATGACCACAGAGGCTGGTGCTGATGTGATTGCAGAGGCAGCAGCACATTAAAATTTGCGATGTAGGATGCAAAGAAATATTAAATGAATGAGAGATGACCTCTCGGTACTGTTTTTTGAGGAAGAGATCCTGGAAGATTGTACGAAGATCATGGTGGAGCGACCTCCAGACCATGCCTATAGCTCACGTTCACGCCTTCCGAGACGACGGCAGCATAATGTAATTGGAGCTCCGGTGAAAAGAAGCCACCCTTCACTACCCCATACTAGAAGGAGCCACTCGCCGCCTGTCCCATGAACCGCCACCCTTGCACTATTCGCTACAGCCAATGATCATCACTAATGATTGACGAACTAATAATAACGTGTCCTTTATAATCCTTAAAGATTGCATCGCCTATTCTGATCTCAGTTCTTGATCTGTTTGCCCATTTTTTCGTGCAATAATCCTGTTGGATAATTTATGCCACAAACTTTGGATGCCATTCAACAGCATTCTAGCTCAAGAGTTATCATGCTAGCTTCATCCTTCTCCCTTCCGTTAGGCATGAATTGGGAGTGAGTCTTTTTCTTTCCAGTTCTACTTCTCCCTCATTTACACCTCAATTATGTTTCCCACAGCTGGTTGATTTCAGATCCAATCCCTCAAAAAAATCAAATGAAATATGTATAAACTAATTTGCTAGCCCTATGTCTAAAAAATGGTTTATTGTCAGGGGCGTGAAGCCAGGATGTGAGTGAGTGAATGCCTCACTAGCAAGAGGATGATGGGTGGAACAATATTTTCGCTGGCTTGATTTTGGAACATAAAGGCCATTTCCTAACACAAGTCAATCAGAAGACAACTCTTTTCTGTTTAGTAGCCCATGACCCTCACCACCTTTCATCCCTTGCTAATGCAGGCGAGTTACGTCCATTAGTGGAACGGTCTTCACGACTTCCCTCTCCTTCCGTGTTGGAAGGTTTCTACAGTTTAGGAACCTAGTTATGCTCTAATAGCATCCAGTGAATTCAACTAACATTTCATTGCATGAAGATGCATTCACAGTAAGAGGTATCATGCAAATAAACTTACATATGTTTGCGCTTATGAAGACCGAATAAGAAATTATCCTTTATTTTATATTAGAATACACAGGGAAACAAAAGCGGTGAGTAAAGTACTCATCGTCTCAGGTCAGGATTTCATGCATCGATGCATTCATCATTCAGTCAAGTTTTAAAAGTTTACCTACATTTTTATCAAATACAGACCCATTGTTACAAAGGAGATTCTATTAAACGCTAAACATGCAACTTGTCACATCGCCCACTCCTCGCAACACTTAACCCACCGACGTTTACCTTTCTATTTGTTCATTTGGCAGAATAATGCGGCAAACGGATAGAACGTCATTGGTGCTAGTGGAATGAGGCGCAATCCTCTTCCTCATGCGGAAACTCCATGCAGACTTTCCGGGTTCCTAAACTGCTACAATTGACATCGATACAAAGCCAAGTGGAGAGGAAGGAGAGAATACATAGCGTAGCACCTCTACGCAATGTGGCCAGGAAAAAACTTTGGGCAAATGTCTTTACAAATAACTACTGTTGTGCAGGGTATGCCCGCCGTAGACTTGAGAGGTGCAAAGCCAATTAAACTAAACACTGACATTTGCAAATTGAGGCTGTCAGTTTGAATGATCAAGGGTACCAACAACGTTGAAATTGGATGTCTTCTTCGTCCAGTCAAGAATCATGACAGGAATTTCGCGTCTGATTTCAATCCACCCAACAAACTTGTGGTGACCAAAGCTCCAAGGACAGCGCTCACAGTGTGAAGAGGGTCGCACAACAGAACGAATTACTTAAACTGCACATCTCATTGCATGGGCTTCTTTATCCCACTTGGATCCGGTCTACAAGATGAAAGCAGGGAGACCTGGTGCAAGTCCCCAGGCTGGTCCAGGCAACTCGGACACAATAAACACGAGATCGCTTCCAAGTGCTCAGAAATTATGAAAATACTACAGCCGGTGTACCTTAAACTAGATTCCAATTTTCCGTGAGCTGCAGAACATCGTATAGCCTTCATACAATGGTTTCATCTCAAAGAATTATGTTTGTTGGCTGACGTGATAAATAGGTAGCATCAAGAATACTAAGAGCAAGCATCCTCATTGGTCAACATTCATTTCAATCAGACAAAAGGATGGGACCATTCGAAACGGCCGTATACTTTGAGCGGTTGTAGGAATTGATAGAAACCTAGGGTGAGAAAAGTCGATTAACTCACCTGAAGCGTAATTGGTGAACCGATAATTTGCCGCGCCCACTTTGGATCGATGGTCCAGTCCAAGCCAATTACTTCAAAGCCCACAGAAGCGATTTCCCTAAGGACATAGTGTCCACCCAGTGTAAACATTATAATAGGTGGGCACTCGTCCGCAGAGAAGTCGTGCTGGTTCTGCAGACGACTGCGTACACCCGTATATATTTGTCGCAGATAAGGCAGTACGAAGGTACCGAAGAGGTGCGATGACAGAGCCGCCACGTGTGACTCAAAGATCTGTCAAAGAGGGAGGTCAAAAACCCCTTTTCTACCGTCCACTCTTTAGTTGATTAACACGTTAGTAAATATGCCTAGTTTCACGCTTAACTACTCAAGCCCTTCAATCACCGATGGATTCAGTCGTCACTGTGGTGATATGATCACCAGTTGGTTTCGCCTGTGATTCCTACCCACCACCTTTTCTGTACATTTACCAACGCTCAGCGCGTACATGAATCTACGGGAATCCACCATTTCCATCAATAGCGTTGGGTATATGCAAGTACTCCAGTGTCCGCGAATTCCCATCACTTTCTTGGCGGCACATCCTGTGAGTCAAGTCGATTCCTTGCTAACAACCCAACAGGTCTCCCTATGTACCTTAACACCAAACTCACTCAGACCTCATACACTCGATAATAGCTTTATGAGGAACCAAAGCCTAGTCAGTTGAAAATGAAGTAGCTTTCCTGGGCCGGCCCTCCATTAACTGCGGCAGCATCTCGACAGAATTTTGTCCGCATTTTAACTCTACCAAAATCACATTCCTTCTCAATACTTGATCCTACTAGTGACTACCCACGGATGCATACACCCCATGTTGAAAGTTGAGACGGGATTTTTAACACCCAGAAAAACCTAGTTCACCACCACAACGGTAGCAGCGATGAAAAATATCTGATATCATCTGCTCCCTTGGCAAAGGATCACTAATGCATTAAAATCCAACGGGGTTCCCAATGAGAAAAATTAATGTAAACATCCACCGCTTGCAGCAGTATTTGTCACCCTTCTGGTCGTTGGTGCGATTCAAATGGCGCATACAGTTCCTGTGAATTATAGAGAACAAGCCTACATGCAAGTCAACCTTAAAGTGACATGCTCACCACCCAATTAAAATTGGATTATCGCCTTTGGCACTTTTGTTCTAAATTTACCCATCTCTAACACTCAAAAAACAAAACTTAGACCTTTCTGATTAGTTGTTATAATCCTTTATGGGGATTGGGGTGGCTTGATATCAAACTTAGTCTAACAGTAGACACGCCTTTACAGGAAAGATGAGGGGATCCTTCGATCCAGAAACTACTGGCTCACTCGCAGATATGACTGACAACATTGTACTGTCAGCTGATTAGACAGCATAAGAGGTGGTTCCTTCCCCAACACACGGACTGAACGCAGAAAAGAAAAAACCCTTCCCTCACAATTACACGCGCCCTTCAGTAAACAAGAGGGAATGAGATGCCTTGCTTAAGGGCCTTGATCTACTTCGTTGCTGCAGAAGTAACAAACTGGGGGAGATTCTAAAAAGCATGTGCACTAATCAGTAGACCCTAAGTGTCATAACCCTGTGCATAACCAGGTTTGAAAGGTTTGCTGGGTAAAGGCGCATATAAAGACAAGATATTGTCGTCAAACGCGTTATTTTGTTAGCTTGCTCTTTCAAATACTGCATGGATAAGTCCACAGTTTTAGTAACCATTCATTTAAAATTGCAAACAACTGAAAAAGCGCCGCATTTAAAACAGATTTGACAGTTGGGAAGGGTGTACCACGCAAAATACAATGAACTGTGTATCCCTTTGTGAGAGTTTCAAAAGTGCAACCGTTGAAAACGGAGGTCATGTAGGGCAATTTGAGTAGGATAACGTATAAGCTACATTAAAAAAAAGCCACGAATTCGACTCAGGTAACCATGGTGGCAGCTTTTAGATTCACATTACCTTTTCCAATCACCATGCCAATGCAATCAATCATCACTGCAAGTAGAGATGCGCGTTCCTCTAAGCATTATCTGAGAGCCAAAACAAACAAACGCCTCCTTGCCGGTGAAGAAAGGAACATTACCATCCAAAAAGGAAAAAGTACATATTGATACGAAATGAGAATGACTGCAACTCCCTTCCATTTGCTTAGGCTTATTCCAGTAGAAAGGAACTTATTCCATAAAGCATAGAGTTGAGTCAAGGGGCTTTTGAATGGAAATTCGCTCATAAAGTCTACAAAACGTTTAAAAGAATCCGGTTTAAATCCCCAAGTAACACAACCTTGCGACTTGATCCAGTGAAAACATAGACTTGCAAGCAATGCTGCAAAACTGGCATTGGCAGTTCGGGAAACATTGTTCAGAAACCTAGGCGAAATTCTGAAACTAGGTCAATAAAATAGCTACGAAGAAGAACGGAGGTTACTAACCGCAGAACAAGAAACAGGCACGCAAAAACTTGAGAAGTTTTTTTATCACTATGGGGGTCCGCAAACTCACTCTTATGAAACTGATAGGAGTCTTACCTCAACAGGTTTCTTACACAAGTATGGGAGGACAATACTGAAGGCGAAATAAGACAGAAGTGCGCGGGAGGATTCGTATCCGCAAGCAGAATAAATTAATCAAAAAACGCAACAGATGAAAATCCAGTATGACTTAAAGGTGACTGTCCCAAAAATACAGCATTAGAATATTGCTCCTAATGAATGAAAGTGGTAAGCAGCGACATGGTTAGGATGATTTACAGAGCAGAAAGTCACAAATCTACTCACATGAGGCCGACAGAAGTCATGCTTCAACAGCTCTTCTGTGGTGATTACCGTAAATAATGGGGAAGGTAATGTGTACGAAGGTATACAGTACTAATGGTGAGGGTGGAAGACACAAACAGATAGAGAACGAAGTTGTTAGTAAATAGTTCATTGTCGAGTCGATAAGATAAAAAGAACACTGCCTTCGAAAATGCTACCTTCGCGTAGTCATTTTAGCTCCAGCGGCAAAGGCTTCAAGACACTTGTTATAAAATCATAATAGGTAGGGAAAGTTTATTCAGAAAACAGCAATCATTAAGACGTAATCGTGGAACACAGTAAACCAGCAGCGAAGAAAACCATTGGACAACAGCCGGGAAGAGGTCACTTATTAATGTCAAAAACCACATGCCTTTATACCTAATACCCAAAGGAGACACGCCTCAACACCTTCTAATTGCCGATGAATGAAAGAACCGGGAGAGAGGCAAGCAGGGATTTGAATAACAAACAAGACCACGAACACCAAAAAAACTTGAGAACGACGAAGTGCTCTCTACGGATTGAATGGGAATGAATAATGCCTCAAGGAAAACAATTGTTGCATGGGAATGCGAAATCAACCTCAGGGGAGTTTATTCGTAGGCAAGCTCTTGAGCACTCCATCAACTGCATGCAATGGATTTCACGCAAGAAAAGACAAGGATTTGTAAACGACTCACTAAAGTGGCTGATACAAACGGGGCGCTCTGGGCGATAACGCCCGCTTATGGCCATTTAAGTGAAATCAAACGGTATTTCAGCGAAAACACTTCCGTTCCAAAATTCTACGTCACGATTTAGCAAGCAAGCGTTCACAAAAAAATTTGCTTTTCCCAGGCGATGACAAGAATTTAAGACAGAAATTATGAGATAGGACAATTCTCATGATTACAGAAATCTATTTTTTGGAGTATTTGGCAAAAAAATTGGATTTAGGCACACTTTTAAGCATGACTTGAAAAAGGATTTTTTGGAATCGTACACCTTACTCATTACAATTTGGACGGTAGGTGATTATGGTCCCGTTTAATTCAAAACTTTACCTTCGCAAAAGATATCCAGCGAATCATGCACGACCACAAGACCTCGATGAAATGTGGCTACGATTATTTTGCCAAAGCATTATAACTTACGCGCGGCTTGAAAACAAACAATCCATCCGAGTAAATTATGCTGCTAACAAGTAACCTAAGGATTAACTCCTACATCTCACATGCGAAAGTTAAACATATTTTCCCTGCTTTTAACATCTACGTAGACCTTAAACTAGGTAAATGAAACTTTTCGTACCTGTAAAAGCTGTGCACCAGCTAGGACCTGTTGAACTAGATGATCCGTGATAGCTCTAGTTAGCAGTCCAAGAAGACGATGACTGGCCTCGGGATAAACATAGAGCCACCGTTTCGACTTAGCAAAGACCTTGGAACCCCCACCTTCGATCATGTAGGTCATGAGGGTCCAAGGTCCTCCCGCAAATCCAATCAGAGGCACGCGACCTTCCAGCTTATGTCGCGTTAGTCGCACCGCCTCGTAGAAGTAATCCAAAAGGGACTTCACATCCGCCGACCAGTCAAGCCGTAGCAAATCCTTTGGGTCGTTCAAACAGGAGGGTAGCTGTGGCCCAACACCTGGCTCCATCACCACTTCCATGCCTAGAGCCTGAATAATCGAGATTACAAAGCTCAATGCGTCTACTCAAACTAAATAATTAGTTCTTTGAGGAACAAAATCACAGTCGAAGCAGACCTGCGGAATGACCAAAATATCGGAAAATATAATGGCCGCGTCAAGATTAAAACGACGAATAGGTTGGAGAGTGACTTCGCAGACTAGTTCAGGAACGCAACAGGTCTCAAAGAAGTCATGTTCTTTCCTTACAGCTCGAAACTCAGGCAGGTAGCGACCGGCTTGACGCATTATCCATACTGGGGTGTAGGGCACAGGTAAGCCCTTACAGACGCGCAAAATGGTGTCATTTTTGAGGATAGGAAAGTCCTCAGCCTTTGACATATTAGTTCTGGAATGGAGAGAGGGAAAATAGCCGAGGAGAGACCAGTATAGCGCCAAATGGCATTATTTCCACCAAAAAGAAGCAAGAAAGGGACCTCAGATTTAGAGTTCTATAGTGCGGATCTAACAAAATTGCACCGAAGCGATGCGATAAAACATATCTTTGAGACAATCCGGACACCCTCACGATCACTGCAAGGAAAAGTTATTGAGGAAACAAAATTGCTGAAGTAAACTGCAACAACGAGAGGTGCAAAGAAGTTACTCTAAAGATCCCAATGCCCGAGAGAAGCCAACATTTAAGGCGTTGCACTGCCCTTATAGCTAAAGTATAGGTCGAGCCCAGCATCACTAGACCACATCAAGATTGATATTTACAAATGAAAGCACAAAAAATTGGCTAAGACAGACGCTATCGTTTCACTACCCTAACACCAAAGATAAGGGCCAGTGAACAGTGAGTGGGTTAAACGAAGGCAGTCGACGAATGTGAAATCTTCAGTAGGCCAATTAGAATTGACGGTAAGGACTATGTACCCTAGACAGAAGTGATAGCCAAGACAACGTACGGACTTTTAACGACGGAGCAGGGAATGCCATGAACCGCGCCTCGACGATTGGTCAGAGACCATCCTGAGTAATGCCCAATAAGGGGACTAATAACACACTATGCTGATCATACGAATTGAAGTTAACCTCCCTTCATAGAACTGCTGCGGAAACCAGTGCTGACAGATCTCATTTAATTCATTTCCTAAAAATAAAGCAATGCATCTGCTTACTTTACGTATAACAAACATAAGATCGAGCATAACGCACCAGGTACAATTTTTACAAATTCGAGCCCATTTTGAGTTTCCCTTAAACATTATATGGTAATGTAAAAGGCTTTATTAAAAATACATTATCGTCTTACACAAATCAGTGAATAGCTGCTACTCTAGCACGAGAGGAAGGAGTGGTTTTCTACCTAAAATAAAGCGACTTGAACAACCATCAGAGCAACATTTTTGCCCTATGATTGCATAAATGCACCCCTTGGGTGAGAACCTGTCAGCACCTATAAACGATGGGACTGATTGGACGTTGAGGGCCCCTAAGGAGGAAACAAGTGCCATGCAAAGTTAACTCGATTCGCTGCGCGCTTTTATTGAACATCATTCAATAAAAGGTACTGTACCACACTTCTAATTATTTGACTTTTAGTTTCCATCAGTAGCACTTGGTCGGCTTTATTGCCTTCGCTGGATGGGCTGATCTCTAAGTCATCCCAACAGCTCTACCGCCTCCGATTCGCCCAATGTATGTATTTTATCCGAGTATTGTGCCTTCTTTCGCCTCCAGGAAGACTCGAGACGCTACAGGTGCCCTCGTCTAACCTGTAAGGTTGTTTTTAGGACAGGAAGACAAAGTTGAAATTGAAGAACTCTGGAAGCAGTGGAATGTAACGAGCCACGACTACTTTTGCGAATCGCAGCCTTGTTCAAGAGCTTATTGCGTGGCGCTAAACTACTGACTTTGTCAGAAACACTTGTAATTTGCGGGCCCGATGGGGTTATTCGGTTACTTTGTATTGATCATTGCAGGATATTTATGTCGAACTATCTACCAATCCAGTGCAAGCAACTTACCGTATCAGATTTGCACTCCTTTTGCATGTGCACAATCTGGTTTCTTCCAAACTTACTTTCTGGTGAGTCGTAACTTAAAGCTGACTTACTTGCTAATTGTACCGACACAATTCAGTGGCCCAAAGCGCAGCAAAATATGGCATACGGATTAAAATATGAAATTTATCTTCTCTTTGGGTTATGGAGACAAATGTTGTCCGATTACTGTGAGCAAGTAAATATGTTGATCATGTTTGCATGTGATTGGTGTAGGCATAAAGGCTGCCTAGTCTCCTGCTTTTCAACTGGGTGATACCCACCGTTGATCTGTTGGTGGCTACATAACTCGTATGTCCATTTCACACCGCGTGAAATCCTGGTTTGGTACTGGAGACTGTGTATTTATTGATGTCCAAATTTCTAGAAGGGTGTTTTGTGCCTTTGTGTCCCAAGCCCTCCCCCAAACACAGCCTTAGTTTAAGCAACAATTAAGATTTCGCATTCCATATTTTGCGTATATTATTGTTATCTACTCTTTAACTGTTTTGTATGCTTCCCTGCTATTTTTTCTGACTTTATGGTGTGAATTCAAGTCCACAAAAGTCTTCACTCATAACAGAAAATCATACTGTCATAGACTTTGATGCTTCAGTAAGTATTATTGGAGTTCTGTTCATATTGTACCACCTATAGTATGATGGCATTTATGAATTCTATTTACACCGGAATGTACGTTTGGTCCCTCAATTTTTCGAACATTGCAACGTAGATCATTTGTGAAACTATTTTTTGCCTTTTTCTCTCGTAGTCACTGGATTGAAGGGGTGTCTTCTTAAAAGTGTGCTTTTATTTATAAACAGTAGCATGTCTACAGTGTCAGCTGACGAATGCTACTCTAACGTGGACAATCTAGAAGAACTACGCTGTATCTGTGGCGAACGAGATGCTACCATAAGCAAGTTAAAACTACTTCTCGTTCGCAAAAACAGACAATAGCCTCTCTAGAAGAGGAAGTATTCCTTGCAGACTGCTAACCAAATCAAATGGCAGACGAACAGACAACGAAACGACTGATGAAGTTGCCAAGCTGAAGAGTGCTCTTTCTCGTCAGCAAACCGACCACGAGCAAAGCAAAATGGAGGTGGAAACCCTGTCTAAAATGATAAGCGATTTGCAGAAATCCATTACTTTGGTGAAACAGGAGAGAGACACCTTCAAATCCGGCGTCCCGGCTCATGGATGATCTGGTTACCGCCAACGCTCGAACCACGGAGTTGTACGCCATCGCCTCCAAGTGTTTGCCTTCATCAAACAATTCTTACCCTCACTCTCACAGTCAACACGCATTTATTCTTGCCACTCTCAAGGACCTTGTGGAAAGTAACAGTAAATCAAACTCCGACTTACCTATGCTTCATGTACTGCGAAGTATTCAACGCGAAATAGGACGATTACAGGGTATTAGCGGTGCTGACCGTGTAGTTGTCAACAGTTCAGAAGAGCTACTGCCTTTCTTGGAGAGATTTTCTACCTATCTTAAGCAGTGTTCACCAGATCAGCTACGACTATCACTGCGCGTACATGAGGACAAGATTAAATCCTGTTTCAAAGATATTTCTCATTCTCACAATGAAGTGAGGTCATTGCTCAAGGGTTTCACACAGGCCTTCAATTCATCCGCTCAGTCAATTCTATCCACTGTTAATAAATTGAATTTTCATTCACCACGCCATGTAAAGGCAGATTTGCTTCGTAAGGAATTCGCTGTTCTGAAAGGCGACTTAGATTTTATGAAGGATACTATGACATTGCAAATGTCATCGTTTTATGAAACCACTTCCCTGCTAAGGAAGCAAATCACGTCTACCCTTACTAGCGAATCAGCGCCAGTGCAAATTTATCACTCTCCCACGGTGGATGTGATTTCGAACAACTTCAAATTCAAAGCAATCCTTCCTGTGGTCTCTTCACTACAGAACGACTTGTCAGAAGTGAAGACAACAGTAAGTCAGTGGTTGACCTCGCTACATGCTCAAATCCACGAAATTCAGCACCTTCACGGGAAACTCTTATCGGAAATCAGTCAACGGTCACCACCACCACCACCATACAGTGGGCGTATCAATCCTCCCGATTCAACCACTTTGGAAGCTCTTCTTACTGACGTTTGGCAAATCAAAGACTCTCTGTCAGGACTGAGGTGCTCTCTCATAGAAGGGTTTTCGAGTCTTCAAAAATACGCGAGGGATATTGAACTGGTCCGCCACAAAATTATGTCTCAGCTATACCACAAAGTCACTAAGTTGCGAAGTGACACGACTGATATCCGCAAGGAGGTGTGCCAACTTGTCGCCTCCTTGAATCACCAATTCACCACTATCTCCACTTACGTCCACTCCATCGAAAACATACGGCTTAAAGGTTTCGAGGAGATCCAGCGTCAGCGCTTTAAGGACTACGATCGTCTAGTGCGTGACAAGGAGTCTGAGATTGATCAATTGAGGGAATCTTGTGATCGCTCCGACGAATGCGATCGATTCGCTGCGATGCGAGAGGCTCTACGCCAAATACTTCTCACTTCGGCTACCTCTTCTTTGTCTCTTGGTGGTCTCAGCACCGAAGATGCTGCTCTGATCACTGATCTTTCAAATCACCTGAATTGCTCGCAAGCAACACAGCTAGAATTGGTTGAGCAAACCAGTGCAAATTTATCACTCTCCCACGGTGGATGTGATTTCGAACAACTTCAAATTCAAAGCAATCCTTCCTGTGGTCTCTTCACTACAGAACGACTTGTCAGAAGTGAAGACAACAGTAAGTCAGTGGTTGACCTCGCTACATGCTCAAATCCACGAAATTCAGCACCTTCACGGGAAACTCTTATCGGAAATCAGTCAACGGTCACCACCACCACCACCATACAGTGGGCGTATCAATCCTCCCGATTCAACCACTTTGGAAGCTCTTCTTACTGACGTTTGGCAAATCAAAGACTCTCTGTCAGGACTGAGGTGCTCTCTCATAGAAGGGTTTTCGAGTCTTCAAAAATACGCGAGGGATATTGAACTGGTCCGCCACAAAATTATGTCTCAGCTATACCACAAAGTCACTAAGTTGCGAAGTGACACGACTGATATCCGCAAGGAGGTGTGCCAACTTGTCGCCTCCTTGAATCACCAATTCACCACTATCTCCACTTACGTCCACTCCATCGAAAACATACGGCTTAAAGGTTTCGAGGAGATCCAGCGTCAGCGCTTTAAGGACTACGATCGTCTAGTGCGTGACAAGGAGTCTGAGATTGATCAATTGAGGGAATCTTGTGATCGCCTCTCCGACGAATGCGATCGATTCGCTGCGATGCGAGAGGCTCTACGCCAAATACTTCTCACTTCGGCTACCTCTTCTTTGTCTCTTGGTGGTCTCAGCACCGAAGATGCTGCTCTGATCACTGATCTTTCAAATCACCTGAATTGCTCGCAAGCAACACAGCTAGAATTGGTTGAGCAAACACAGGCAATTGCCTCTCTTCAGTCTGATCTAGCCGCCAAGACGGCGGCACTAGATGGAGCATTAGCGCGGGCAACTGAAGCTGAGACAAACGCTGCGGTGTCGGCGGCGGAGGCGTCTGGACTGCAGGACAAGTTGAACCTAATGAAACGGTTGCTTGTGCGCGTGCGAAAGGATGCCTCAGAGGCAGAGAAGCGTGCAGTGCGGGTAGCAGAGATGGAGGCGAAGGTGACGGAACTGACATGGGAGTTGGACAAATCACAGCGTCAAGGGGAGTCGGCACAGGCGAAGCTGGCGGAGGTGATGGAGGAGCGTGGGTTATTGATGGGAAAAGTCGCCTCGTTGCAGAAACAATATGAGTCCTACAAAGTTAAGGTGATTGCATGCTTTAGTTATTACAGGTATTGTTTTTCAACGGAGCCTTTGTGCTGTTGTAACTCACAGAGATAAAAAAACTGATTCGGATCGTGCACTTAGTAGCAACATGTCAAATAATTGGGTTTGCGGTGATCTTGCTAATGTAACCTGTTGGCGATTATCATTGCGCATCGGTGATTCGATGGGGGTTCAAGTTGTTTGTAAGGTGTGTTGCCCAAATCGCTGTCGCTTGTTGGCACATAGTTCTACACGTGCAAATTTTTATCCCACAAAAGGTTAAGTGACGATCTGATTTGCACAGAGAAGGTGGACTGGATGAGTTTCTGTTTTCCTCAATATCATCTTCGTTCCTGCTCGTTGTAAAACTATTTAAAAGTATACTTTATCAGCAACATGCTTATTCCTCCATCCGTGAATCTGTATCCATTCTCAAACCGCAATTCCATCTGCCCAGTTCACAGTAAATGTTTTTAGATCAGGTATTTTTTTCACTGGAGACCAATCCAGCCTCTCACACTGTTTTGTGTACCGCTTAGTGCAGAAACAACCCGAAGAGTTTATCTTTCACAGTCATTTTTTTCATTTACATACAAAACGATGCGAAATGCTCACAAGAAGAACCCTCACTCTAGGAGTGTGTGCACTTGCCGTTTTATACAGCCATTCTCAGAGCACTCCTCATCATGTCCATGGCATATTTCCTTCCTAACACAGACAAATTCGTTCGTGGTTGGTCAACCGAGGCGTTATCTAATAGCACTCATGCCACTTACAACTCCATTCGCTCTAGGCCCTTCTTGCATTGCGCAATGGCAAGGAGCACCCAGAGGAAGGCAACGGTGGCGACGCTAATAGCAGCAGCACTGGAACTGAAGGAATTGGCAGCGGTGGTGTCGGTGCCCCACTGTCGTGGCGCTATGAGTGCTCCAGTCTGGCGCAGACCGAAGTAGTGCGACTTAAGGAGAGAGTGCGAGAATTGGAAGCCTCACTGGGGCAGACCACCACTCGACTCAACTCTGCATTAATTGATCTCGAAGCAGCCAACTTCGCCCTAGTGGAGGAGAAGGAAAAGTGAGTCTAGTCCTCCTTAAGTCTCTGGATTTCTAATCTCATCATTATTTTCCACTGCCGTGTGCGAATTCGTTCAAAAAGTCTCTGAAGTAGACGGTTGACCGCTCAAGGTTGCTGTGGTGATTTAATGTTTATTGCTAACTCGGTATACCAAATTTTGATGGATATATTTGTTGCAATCCCTTTGCAAACTTAAGTAGGACTGTTTTACACGATACTAGTTAAAGCAAGACATGCACATGATTCCATTACATTCTACAGACATTCGGGTATTGCCCAACTGGCTATTGGGACCAATCTAACCTTTTTTGCAACATGCTTGGTTCTCCCACTTATGATTATTTATCTAAATCGGATATAGTTTCATCCCTGGCCATTTCCAAAGACTCCCAATTGGGCTGGTTGCCCAAAGTCTTCTGTGGGTCTGTAGATTCAGCGAACATCTTTCTGTGGCGTTTGTTGCATTATAACTCCGTATTAGCAGCGCGGAACATAGAGGACCGAATCGACCCACATGCATGAATATGCCCATTCGAATTCGAGCCCCGTGTTGTTTCGAGGGCCACTGAGTCGCTTTTCTCGTCATAAGTCTGAATTTACCTCAATGATCGAGAAGACTCCTTATTTTACTATGGATTATACATCCTGTTGTATTGGGTGCGATTACCAGATATCACAGTCCCTGTTGCAAATATATTCATGGGAGAAGTAAGTAGTGCTGCAGGCTAGACGCACTACAGTGGTCGCACCCTGCAGACTCGCATTTCATACCTTTGCCTCATTATCTTTGAACAGGCCTTTTCTTCACCGCTCAATGTCTTGGCACTTCCAATGAAGTCATCTGTCTTCAAATGCTCATTTACGAAACAATCCGCCATCACGTATTTCTCGAATTTTTCCTGCCGTTACAGGGACTTCATTAAAGTACATGTACACGGTGGCCACCCATATTTTGATTATTTGGAAAATGAAAAGGGTGGTTTTTTTTAACTCTGTGCCTTTAGCAAATTCAACCGGTCATTTCATGAACCCCTTTCAGTAACTTTTGTTGCTATATGGTGACAACCTTTAATTGTTTTGGCTTCAACGGAATTCTTTTTTACCAGGGATCAGGTAATCATTCTTACTCCATAAGCTTACCGAATAAGTTTGTGTGGCTTTTGAAGCAAATACAACGTTTGCAGAAATCCATTGACAAGCTACCATTCTTTGCAACAGCTACCATCGCAATCTGTCACCCTTTTCAAATGTGAGAATAGTCTTCCCTTCCTGCTACTTGACAAGTCCTGAGTATATCTGAGAAGTTTTACTTCCCATAGACTTCCGAGTTATCGAGTAAATGGATCTGAGGCGAGCAATTCCGTCTGCATCCTGCTGTGCATACAAAAGGCCAGCTTTAATATGTGGAAATGATGTGATGGCAGCCGTCTGATGATGCGTTCGTTTGCTTGCCGAAGGTTGCAAGATAATAAAAGCTACGTCTGATCGCGAACAGTGAAATGAAGAGATGAATCGCAAAGGGATTGTGATGGAGGTGTTAACCACTTGGACTTCATCATCACTTATGTTAGACATGACTAAAACTTTCTTTAGTATAATTATTCATCATCGTGAAGAATATATTCTAACCCATGGTGATGTGCCTCTCTCGGAGTGATTCATTACCATGATGAGGTTCTCTATTTAAACAGTTTCTGAGTTTGGCCTTCTGTTACTGCCGGCCAAGATTAACTGCTGTGGCTGTATGGGTCCAGATGTGATGCGATACATTTTTCACTTCATAGATTCGCCATTATGGCGAAGTTAACAATTCTCAAATTTCCATGTGGCCAGGTAATACAGGTGTGGATCTCATTCCTCCTTAATTGCAAACTTGACTAAGATTTCAAGTTGCTACTACTGTGGAGTCCATTATAACTTGTATTGGCAACGTAACATTCCAATCACTCAAGAAGAGCGGTTTTATGGCCCTGATATTCAAACAACTCTTATCATGAAGGTTGTAGTATAGTCGGTTGGAAAATCCCTCTTGACAGGCGGGGGTTTTCTGTGATCGGAAGATTCGGAGCCAGCTGATAGACCGAATGTTTGTTGTTTTTTTTTACTTTTTAAACACTTGAGTAGAAACTCATGTCAACAATTAGTAATGATTTGTGATCGCTTCAATTTTCAACTGAAAAACTGCGTCGGTGGTGGTAAGATTGCTCTGCCTTGAAGTTATTCGAAGGAAATTCGATGGTTTCAGATCTAGTAAGGAGACAAAAAAATCCAACGGTTAGTTGGTGGTGAAGCGTTTTTTTTTTGGCAAGGATGTAATCAGATTTCTGGTTTTATGGACACTAATTGTGTCCGCTTCAAGCTGAGAATTTCCATTCCCTAGTATTCCATCATGGTGGTACTGCAGGGATTGGCAAGTCTGGGATGTCTCCCGTTGGGATAACTTGTAGCTGGAGCACATTTCACACGCGTGCCAGCCGGAATATCGTGAATCAAGGTGGCGGTTGGCGGTGATGATGAGTCCACGCATGCATCCACGCGACGGATTGTGGTGATGGTATGAAAACTGGACCCATGGATATCCACTCGTTACCAGCATACCATTTGGATGCAGATGGCACTCAGTCCAGATATCCATTTGATTGGTTTCAGCACTTCGTTTCTATGTTAGTATCGATCCTGGAGGTAGTGAGTCCCAGCCCATAGCTTCGACAATCGTTCTTGCGACCATTATGCACGTGTAACGCTTAATTCTGGATGACCGACGTATAGCCTTTTGTGAAGTGTCACAACAGCAACAAACATAGCATGATCATTAGCAAAAAAAATTGGAATTTTTAGAACTTCGCACACGCTTGTTACCAAGGCAGCTCTCCGCTATTGAATAACATGGAAGCAGTGACAAAACTTCCTATGCCGAGGCCGCCCTACTGTTATTGGCTGTGTCGAAATGGGCGAACAAGTAAATGAAGTTTTCTTTCCCAAAAATGTGCTCCACTTTTATTCATACAAGACTCTTGCTTGATTCAAACGCTTCGCTTACTTGCAAGCCTCTGAATTGAGCTGAGGTGTGAGAGCACAGATGTTTTAACTTATTCTTTGAAAAGGAGTGTTTTGTGTGCCGTCGTCCAACTCTTCCTGTTGTGTGGAAACAACTCGACTTTCTCACCATAGGTCCATCTCATTGTTAACCCATCCAGTTCGATAATAAAAGTTCCGACCTGGGGATAACAATCAAATAAATGAGCGCCTCCATCAAAAGATTCCTAAGCGGTAGTGGTTCTTACTTATTGTTCGATGATATTTTCGTGCATTAGAGTTCACTACAGCAGGGTTCCATAGAAGGCTAAATTCGTATACATTCTCTATGAAGGTGCTAAATTGACAAGTTAATTCCAACACTGTGATTAACATCTGCAACCGATTCGTGGTCAAGACGGCACCGCTGTTTCAACATGACCTCTATTCGATTATGGTAAACAAAAGCGTCGGTTTTTTCATGCTGAATCCGTTGTTTCACATGAATAATCCGGTTTTACCTGTTACTGCCTAAACGCATGTAGAATATGAGATATGGACCATGAACTACCGTTTATATTCATGCACATTTAACAGCGGTCTACCCCTTTCTAGATGTGGCCGCGTTTTTCACAATCTGGAGTCAGAGCGCGCGCAATGGCGTAAGGAGCGGGAGGAGTTGAAAGCCCGGTGGCGCAACGAAACAGCTACACGAGTGGCCGAACTGATGACGGCGCTGGATGAGGCACGACAGGAAGGTAGCCAGGCACTGTCCGCTCAAGCTGAGGAGTTTAACACCGCTTTTGGGTGAGCCTCCTTTCCTTTTGCGGATGCGAGAATTGTTTTCCACGTTCAGAAACCTTTCTGTCTCTTCTGCTACTCTGTCGTGGTTCTTTAATTATGTGTAAGGATTGCGATCTGATTCCTAGGCTTGGGTATACTGTTGAGTTTTTTCTTCTACTGCATATCCTTGATTCACCGCAATATTGCTTCGGTGTTTGGGAAAGTGAAAACTTAATAGTTAGCCTAAGCTGAACACTCGCCCCTCTGTGGAGGTGTTACTTTTACCTTTTTGTTCGAAATGAGCCATGAATTTCGCCTCTGCTATTTGAGTTTTGATATCGTAGCCTCTGAACGAAATGAATAGCTTTTGGTTAATCCCCACTGCATCAATGTCACACCTCTTAATGTATTTATCTGTATATTTGGACTGTTTCCATTATACAGTGAGCTTTACCGACTTAGTTAACTATGATGCCGATGCAGTCAAGAAGTGCCAATGAGGTAAACTGAGGCTGAAATGCTGCCGATTTTGGATTGTTTGGTTCCAGAACTTGGTTATAGGTGTTAAAAGTGGTGCACAAAATTACTCACACATGGTTATTCCCGGTCAATTTATTTCTCTATGTGTCGTTTGTACTTTTTAGCTTTTGCTTTCTGATTTCACTCTAATAGTGATCACTGTGTGTGCGTTTCCACAATTTAAGGTTTGAGAGTTCACACAACTGCCGTGAGGCATGTTTCTTTGCCCTAATCTCCAGTGCGCACTCCAAAATTAGTTTTCGCATAGGAGTGTAGCACTCCAAGTCCTGGCAAAAGTCTTAATAATCCAAAGTAGTGTGGACGAAAATTCTGCTTGCTAACGTACAGAAGGGTCGGGAGGCTACCATGGTGGCGCCATGAGCAATCTCCAAAGGCATGAGAAGTCGTAATAGCGTGGCAGATGGCATATTACTGATGCACGAAGGGCTGCGATCCGGTGGTCATGCCACTGAGCGGAAGTAAAATCTGCGGATTTTAAGTGTCAGAACTAAACAACCGATCAAAACATTACAACTATCATGGTCTGACGATTGGGGCGTAAAGTGAAAGTACGATCTGCGGATGCTGAAGTACCCGCATAGTTGAGGACCACGTGGTTTTTGAAGTTGTTATTTGCTGAGACGATCGTACCTACCATTCAGGCACTAGCCCTTTTTGAATATTTAGGACTGTCTAAAAGAGATTCGTCTAGTTGGAACGGTCTTTCTTGGATGACTTCGAAGTGAAGCGATCCAAAATCGTGAATCAGCAGGCATTAGTAAAGTCTAAATGACTCTTGAAGACTCCCTGAAATATCTGATTTGGGGAATTCACCACCACCGCAAACATCAATTTCTTGCCAACAAGACAAGATCTTGCAAATTGTGTCCGTAGAGGCAAATATTCCAGCCTTGCTCATGCCTCGGCTTTTTCCCTAGATTGTCTTTCTCTTACGATCATGTGATTGTCAAATGCCAATACCATGAATAGGCGCCGTCACAAGTACTCCAGCTGTGCTAATTCTGGTTATTCCTGCTTGTTGTTTTGCTGCACGCTTTCATTCGGCATTCCTTTGAGTACACAATCTCCCATTGCATCATACAAGGGGGGGTCGCCTCAAATTTGACGCTTTGCAAAATAGCTTTCCTGAAAAACAATTTCACATATGCATGGTCTATACTTCATTTAATCCAGTTCGTGGGGAATTGTTTGAGATTAGGAGGCTTTCTGCCCAGCTAATTTCTTGGGGAACACCGGTATCACTTCAAAAGTTTACTAGTCTATGCATTGACCTTAATGTGTTACCTCTTTCTTCCAATTCGGTCGCACTACCCATTGGTCAGTGCCACTTATAAATGATGAGCGTCAGGTGACTAAAAATTCGTATAGTCTTGCATAGCCTCCTAAGATGAATTTTTGTTCCGTGCAGAAACCTGCTAAACAAATGCCACATCTTGTGTATATTATAAAGCATTGATGTGTTTTAGTACATTGTTGTACCTGTTATTTCAGTTCCACCTACCATAAACTGCGCGTTGCATGACCCTGATAGATGTGATCTGCTTTACAAATGGGTTTTGCTGGGTCTCCTCGTCAGACTTGTTGCTCGCCGTTTAGAGAAGGGGGGTAGCAGAATGCGATAGTTGAATTTAACGCCGAAGAATTTTTCTGGTGGGCTCTTTAATTCTGATGATGAACAATTCATAAAGGGCGGTGCATCACTCTCAGAGGGTCTCCCAACTCTTGATCAGGAATGATAAACTTGAAAGACAAGTTCATGTTGGAGGCTACTAGGTGTGTGGGCGCTCTCTAAGACTACGTTTTGCTTTAAATTTTGTATTTTGCTGTAACTTTTGTTAGGCTAACGATAAACTTGCTACCTACTACCTGTCCCAAAGGCACTTTCAAGTCTCCGCGATGTGTGTGCGTGTGTTTGTTTGGTGAACCGCAAACCAACTTGTTTATTCGCGGAAGGCCAAATAACAGTGCCGGCTGAGACAACTCAAAGGTTTGCAGGAAAATCCTCAGAAACAGCTAGGTTTGGGAAATTAGTTTAAATGCGAGGCTTCATCCTCGCCTTGGATAGGGGAAGGGAGGCACCCCCTCATCCTCCGTATTTCTCGATGATTCCTCGGCTTTTGTCACCTTTCCTCAGCATTGGCATTGTCATCAAACATTCATACGGGGAATACACTGGAAAGTTCTTTTGGCGGTAAAAGTGAATGAACGTGGAACTAGCCAGAAGCGATTGTTTTCACGACTCCAAGGAATAAAACTTTGATACAATTCGAAATCGCAAGGTCTTAGCGATTTTTCTGACTGAATGTGTGGCAGTTCTGCCTTTTAACTATTCTCTGGAGTGCCTTTGTCTCGGTGATGTCTCGATTTTCTGTTAAGAGCTACTCCTTCATCCAGCCGACGCAAGAGTTCTAAGGAATTCTAAATTACTATCGTGGAATACGCTCTTGTGGCCTTTATTGGCTTGCCTCCTTATCTAGACTGATTTTCCCATTCTGGAACGTTACTATAATCCACTTTACACTCGGGGACTCGTAGAAGTGCCTTTGACTTGTGGATGTTATTCCCTCTAGACGTATTCCCCTCATTCACCGTGTTTCAATGCTCAACAAGCCTATATTGCAATTTTCCCCATTTTTAACCTTCACCCAACCGATTTCTTTAATTTAGTGCCAAAATTGCAGAGCTGCAGATCCAGTTAGAGAATGCCGAGACGAAAGTGGAGGCGCAACGGCTGGAACTGCTGGAACAGATGAAGATTGCTCAACTAGCCGCCCAATCACCTGATTCCCAGGCGTTACAGGAGCGCCTCTGCTCCCGATGTGGTCGATCTCTTTGTAACGGCAGTGGTGGCAGTGGCGATGCTGGTAGCAACAATGGCACATCACCCAGAGTAGTATGTTTAATCTGGATTTTCCCTTCAGTGTCATCCATTTCTGGCAAATGAGGATGGGGTTAAGACTGAATAGACTTATTGTTTCTTCGTTTAAGAGACTATGATTAACTAAAACATTCCTTAAATTCGAAGTTTTCTTCCTCTACTTTGCCTCTTGTCCCGTTTTGGACAAACTGGCTAACTTAACTAGGCTATAACTCTCTCATAATCTTCTTTTGCCGATACTAGGTTATGGGGATGGATTGAGAGTAAACGGCTTTATCGAAGTGACCACGAAGGGATTAATTTATTTTGGAGGAGGTAGCAGTAATGAGGTGGGCTGGGGGAAAATTTCTCCTCGCGCCTTTAGTCTAGATTCTCGCGCAATTAATGAAGGAATTTCTTCCTCAAATGAATCCCGAAATCTGAGCTGTATCATCTCTCATATGACGCTCAAAGAATAATGTGAAAATGTCTAGCAGAAGGTGTAACCTATGGAATGAATGCACTTTACTTGGGTACTGTTCCCGAACTCGTATAATAGACTTCAAGGCTTTACAGCCCCGTTGCCCTTTCGTTGCTATTGCTGTCGTGGCGGGACTGGAAACAGCAGAATAACTAGTTCATTAATCCTGCAGTAGTCAAAGTTTGTCCTGCAGGATTGAGGATTTGCACAGATTAGTTCCTAATCTAAAACTTATGTGTTAAGCTTCCTCATAAACGGTCCTGACATCCTAGAATGTTGGAAAAATTTGTGGAACATCATAATAGTTATCTTGCTGCTGCAATTTTTCCCTTCCCTCTCACAAAAGCACCCCACACAACTCCTGGAAGAGGCTCTTTTTGGAGACGAGGAGACGGGTCAGGTAGACATTCAGGAAGCTGAAAGACAGACCTCCGAGTTGAAAAAGACAGTTCAGAGCCTTCGATCCCAGTTGGCCAATGAACGACGCAATCTGGAGCATACGAAGAGTCTACTGGTGGACAGTGAAGCAACTGTTGAACGTCTCAGTGCCCAGGCTACGGTACGTCGTGCTCGTTTGGACAGATAGCAGCACTCATTGCGGCATTTTGTTCATTTTCGTCCCGATTTTATCGTGTCTCTTATTGATTGGTTTCTCGTCCAATCACTAACTCATCTAGTCACGTAATTGAAAAATTCATTTTTAACCAAGTTTTGTGGGTCGTTCCTTCAGAAAGTCGGGGTTCTTTCTGCAGATACTAGTATCCGAGCAAAAAGAATTCCCTTAATCTCAGTTTTTGGTTCATTTTCAACTGTTGTAACGAATGAAGGGTTACGTCGCTAAAGTCACACCAAAGGCATGTTTCAGGAACGACTTGCTCACCTACCTGAGATTGGAGCGGAATCATTGTCACCTCTAAAGTAACATTTCGGATGTTAATGTTGCGTCCCTCCTTTCGTCTATCTCCTCTACCATCTTGTTTGCTTTGTCCCGAATTTTTCAGCAGTCATAGAACGGTGGTGGAAATCAGATTTGCTCCCAACTCAACTATGAAATCCTAATATCCGCTTCACGGTAATTCATCCCGATCTGAGTTGCGTCATTTTGTAAACTCGCATGGGACCAAATTTTGATACCGGTCGAAATCGAGCTCTTCCATCAGCATCTTATCGGTTTTGATACCGCATGCAAATGTTTCAAGCGAACCATTTTATCCTGATGCTGAGCAATTTTGAAGAGTCGTTTGCTTCTGGTCAAAAAGGATTGCGTGACATTGGTGATTTGAAACTACTTTAACCTCCACGACTTTCAAACTGTGGTAGATTCAAGTCGGACTTTTCTTTCATCCACAGGTTCTAAAAGCGGAAATTCGTCGTCACGAACGCAATGCAGAGCGCGAGCGCCATCTAGGCGATCATGACACTACCAACGACTGTGCTTCGAACAGTCTAGACACTACGCCGATCGGCGTGACACGTGGCGAGTATCTAAAGAATGTATTGCTCCGCTTCCTTTGCATTGACCCGTCTCTTGGTGGCAGCGGCGTCAATGGAGCGTCGGAGCGAAATGCTCTTGTCCCAGTGCTCGCCACGCTGTTGGTCCTCAGCCCGACGGAGCGCGCAGCGCTGCAACAGGTGGCAGAGACTGGTGTACTTCGCGCCTCCACCGTTACTGCTGGTGATGGATCTATTGGAGAGGAAAGTTCTTCCTGGAGTAGGCTTCTACCTTCATGGCTTGGTGGATGATTTTAGCTGCATATCTTACGCCAACATTTGTCTTTCTTCTCAAGAGCCTACACATCCATCTTAACGCGTGTACTTGTTTCTCATTTTCCCATTTTATTTCAGTCTTTTGACGAAAAGAGTATGCGGCTTAGATTTTTTGCATAAAGTTTTGTTTCTTGAGCAAGCTTTTGTACTGCTTTTGGTTGGATCCAGTATTTTACAAAACTCGGTTTATCATAGACGTATTTTATGAAATGCGATTGGAACTTACAATTTCTCTGATCTACGTCTCTCTCTCATGGCCTTGTTTACTCCATAAAGCATTAATTTTGAAAAGTTCCAAAAGGATCGTCTCTATAAAGCACCCACTTATTTCATTTGATTCTTATCTGACCCGGTATCTTCAGTTGTGCGTTTAGGGGTCCACCAATTTACTTTAGATGATGATTTAGATAATGGTTTTACTGCTATCCATTTCTGCAGTTCTTCCTTTGAGCTACGACCTATTATTCTGTCTTCGGTAATTTTGGTACACATTCAGCAGACTAAGGAGAGGGAGGCGATGTACGGGCTACGTCAGTTTTTCACCACTTCGGTAGAAATTCATGCCAACTGTTCGCAATTTTTGTGGTTGCTTCGTTCTTCAACTGCTTACCTGCCGCAATGGCGGTAACGTAGCTCTACTTTGAATCTGTTTGAATGAAGTTTGGTGATTTCAGATTTGGTAAGGCAAAAAAATGTTCAATATCTAATTAGTGGTAACGTTTGCGTGCGTTTATTTCAATTTCCAGTTTTTGGGCTACGAATCGTGTCCAATTCAAATCAAGACTTTCCTTTTTCTGGTATTGTGTCATGGCGATACTGCATATAGTGGCTGAGAGCAGGGATCACCCCGAGCATCGTCAATCAAGGCGGCGATCGTCGGTGACGGAGTGCGTGCATGCTAGGTACGGAGCCTCAGTCTTTTCGGTTCTTATAGCTTTATAATGTCCCACCACTTTTGATTGATGGTCAGTTTTTGAGCATAGTGTCAAAGTAGAGTATCCAGTCATTACTCAAAATTTGAGAGGCGCTCAGTCTCCCTACAGCAATCAACTAATTTCCCTTCACAAGGTTCTGAGTTTCAAATAGATTAAAACTACTTTTTTTTGTAATTTTTGTTCATCATTCATCCTCATTTGTGACGTCACTTACCTTCTACTGTGGATAGACTCAAGGTTTTGGAGATAACAATACGGAACTCCATATAGCTGAGCGCTACGATATTTACGATGTGGTACTTCAGCTGGATTAGGTAGACAACACTGGATTCTAATTTGAAGTATTTTCTAGCTTTCGAGAATCAAAAAGATGGAAACGCTTGATTAAAAGCTAGGAGGACGAAACCCACTTTATTAAGGCTAGAGGCCAAGTGTCAATCAATAAGAACCATAGTAAGGTGGCTAGAACAGACAAAGTCCTCCACAACTTTATCGATACAATAAGTTGAAAAGTTCAACTCCCATTGATCGAATTGGCAGCAGCACACTGAGAGGAGGCAGTTGGTAGGGTTTGGGGTTGTGCGCAGCTGTTTGAGCAGCGCCTCTAGCTTATGGATTGGGCAGACGAGGAGGCATTGATCCACAGAAGCAGTCGGGTTGCCAGGACTGGAGTTTTTTCTTCGCTGTCCCTAAACGACAGTGGAAGAAGTTAAAATCCTAGTACAAGCACGTTCTAAGCTGACACTGAGAAGGGGGCAGTCGATGTGGTTCAAGGTCGTGTGTATTCTGTTGGGCGGATGAGCAAGCACTGATTAACTGAAGCAGGCAGGTTACTATAAGGCGAGTTGTTTTACAGTTTCTTAACATTTTTGACATTTAACATTTTTAAATAGAAGCGCTGGTGTGGATTTAAGAGCTATTTCTAAGAAAGCACTGGGTTTCCTCTTGGTTTGGGGAGACCATGATCACATATATAAGCTGTTATGTAGCATTCCAGGACATCCATGCATTAATGTGTATTATAGACGTACAGAAGAGCTGGGTGCTACTCACATGGTCTGGAGGCCTTGCTGCCAAGCGGAAGTACAAGAATGGAGCCTTAAGCGCTCGCTTAACTAGGACCGAAAATTAAGCATACAAATGAAGTATTATGTGTGCTCTTTTCGAGGAAAATTAACCAATGAGGTTTCGGGTTGCGCGGCAGAGTGGATTGCTCATTGATTGGATGAGGTGGGTAGTCAATCGATAAAGACTGCATCTCTGCCCAATCAACTTCGCGCGACCTTGGAGCCAGTAGATTTCTCTCTCCTCTGTGTCAACTAAGAGCATGCGCGCACTGGTCCTCTTGCTGGGCGTTGTGCTTCTTCACTTCTGTGGTTGTGATGATCAAGTTGTGGAGGAGTTTGACTGTTCCAGTTACTTTTCCAGGGTGCTGACCACAAGGCATTTAGGCTCTAGCATCATCAAAGTGCGTTTTTTTGCTCTTTTAATCTTTGACCTCGTTTGCAAAACCTGTGACAAGAGAAACAGTGTTTTCATCGCTTTTCCTCTTTTGCTTTAGAAAGCAAAGAACTTTTGCCCCAAAGGCATGCGCTACCACATGACCGGATTTGAGTAAACTACTTCTATGCTTAATTTATCATCATGCTATAAACTCGGCCCCTCTCACTAAATAACCAGTGGTCTTTGGCTGCAAAGAGTTTACTTTGATCCTCGTATCTCATCTAACTTTACACATCTCCATCGTTTGACTGAGTATTCTTTACAATTGAATTGTTTAGTAAGGAGTTAAATTGGTGTGTTTTGATACCTTAAAGTTGATGTTGCCTCTGATAGATGGAACGGAACAACGTGTAGGGTAGAATTTACTTTGGACTCCAATGTGAATATCATGAAAAAGGACAAGGTCTGCTATGACAGTTTTCTCTACATGCGGAAGAACGCGTTGGCCGAGGCCTGGGGCACGCCTTGGGGTGAGTTTGTAGTTGGACACATGCCCTATTGTGGCGAGGGGACCTCTTTCGAAGCGTTCTGTTACTTTCATACCGTTGCCACGGCTGCAATGAAAGCGTTTGCAAGACATGCAAAGGCAAAAGGCTTGTTTGAGTTCTGATCAAATTTGCCTGAAAATGTTTTCAAGGGTGTAGAGGTGGTTTCTCATTCACCAGTGGATTGGTTGAGGTCTGTATTTTCTTGGGATCTATTGATTAGTTTTCGCATTTTGGGGATCTTTATTAAAATGCTACTTTTTCTTCAAAATCCCTATCCTACTTGACATACTCTTGATTTAAAATGAAATTAAACTGTTTCACGTTAAGGTGAGAGTCTATCTTTATAGTTGCTGCGCAACTTCATGGAGTTCGACTGAGTCCACCGTTTCAGCACTTCAGAAGTGTGTCCAAATGCGGTTAATTTGAATCTCGGCCAATTCTGAACTTGAATTTGAGAAAGGGAACTGATAAATCTCTCGCTTTTGGTTCTGGGTATTTTCGGCGTGTGCAAACAAGTATGATGTCTGAGTCCATTAACGGTACTATTGTGTCGTTTTATTCTCCATAAACGCTTCCCCATCTTTGTTTGGATTACCTCGTTAGTAGTTCCATCTGTCGAAATTGTATTACAGTGTTTAAATGCTGCCATCCAAAGAGGAACGAGTAACGTTGCTACCACCAGTTAGTAAGGCAGATTTTAGAATATTTCTATTCTTCAATGCCTTGAAAAGTCATTTTAACTGCGTTTAATGTGAATTATTAGACGGGAATTTAAGGAAAGTAAACGAAAGGGTAAATAACTGGGGAAAACTTTTCGATTTACTTTTTTAAATGAGACGCTAACCATGACAGTGTGGCTGCGAATGCCACTTCGATTCCCCGCCTCTCGTCCCACTTCGTGTCCCATCGTGCCAACTCCAAAGACAGTTTGGAACGTCACGTCTTCTCACGGCTACACGAGTACGTGTGTGCACGGCTGTTCGGCGACATTTTGTCTTGTAAGACCGCAACTTCCTTTCCACCAAGCATGTGGGGAATGCACAAAAGCCATTTTTAATCATGGTTGGTCAGGATACTATCTTTTTCCAAGGGAAGTGTTCATACTATAACGTGAATAAGTGGAGAAAAAATGGCTAATCTTTGGTTTTCTTGCCTGCTACTTTTTGTTGCTCTAAGCATGTGGAATTCATCCAGTTAGTAGCTTCCATTACCATTTAGCAAAGTTACTGTGGGTGTAAACTACTTTTGCATCATCGCTCACGGTGAACGTGGCTTGAAAGTGCCTTTTAAATGCTAACCCCAACTCACCCTGATCAGTGGTAATGCAACCCTAACTCCATGGCTTAAGTTACCTATTTTGAGTGATTTGCCACAGAAATCAAATGGTTCGGAAACATTTCTTTCAGCTGCTTCACTTTACTACAAGACCTTCTTCAAAAGCCATGTAATCATTGGTGCTAGAAACTCCTACAGCCTTGAAACCACGTTGGTCGGGTCTGTCTGCCTCACCAACTTTCCTTGTCATCTGCAACGGAAGGTTAACCTATAGCTAAATTTGGTTATTTTTTATGCTCCCTAATGACCTACTTTTTAAAGCAATCATTTTTCTTTTCCACTGTTCGCAGATGTTTCTAGTAAAAAGGTTAAATAAGAAAAACTACAACTCACCCTCCTATCATTGAGGCATCTGATGATTGCAAAACTGAGAATTTGGATTGCATGGTCCGAACTTGCATCCATCCAAATCTCCTCTGAGTCTATTCTTGATTGCGAATTGACTCTTGCATCTTCTAGGATTGCAGTACACCCAATAGCTTCTTATCGATTCATTGAAAACCGGTGGTAATGGTGCTCGTCTAGTTCCTCATTTGTATTTTAGGCCATTTCAGATCTTATTTTTCTTAAGAAGGGTGTTTTATACAAATTTGAAGAAAATATTTACCACACTGATTAATTTCCAATGCTTCAACTTTGACTAAAAACTGATCTTACAACTAAATCTGATTAACCTTCCCACTGTTTGGCAAGTCTCCCTACCTCTAGCGCTAATCACCGCTGTTGTATTCGAATCTATGGGAATCACTTGAAGGGGTGGAAGAAAAATAATGAAGTGAATGTGTGTCACTTTGATGAGGCAAGTTATTACAACGAATTGAATAACTCAAGGCTTGAGCGCATACCTCTATTTTTGGTGCTTCAACATACAGTAAAATATGGACATCAAGAGCACTCTGCCGATCTCATTAATCCAAAACACTTACCATGAGGGTACCAGGATGCAGAGAATTATCCAAGATTCCAGTCTCGAAGCAGAGAAGGGCTGGAAGTTTGAATTAAAAGATTCTCCATTCTCTCTACAGCCAAATTGGTATAAAAGCCCTCAACCTCACTTTTTCAGGCTGCAAGGAGACATTTGTGAAAACCCTAATCACACCCTTTTATGTCATCAAGAGGCAAGTGTCGTCGATCCAGACGATAGAGGACAGCGCCACGGTCTCTGCCGCCTGCAAGTACCCTCTACTCAATCCCAATCAGAAGTTTGAGGTCAAGTGGTGAGTCCTTTCAGGGCCAGTCTACCTTGATGACAATTATAGATAGGTTGTCAAATAGGTTGCCAATGCCCTGGGTATTTTGAGGCTAAATAGTAACTGCCGGGTAGCAGAATTTTCATTCATCAGAACTCTATATTTGACTTGATTTCTGCCGGAATCGAACAAAAGTCGCCTGGGAAGACTGAGAACAACTGAATCGGTTTTTGAACCGGGGAAAGGCCGCCCCAAGAGGAAGGTTAAAACATCTCTCGGCATTAACGAACTTGTTAATGCATCGTTTCAAAACGGCTTCATTCCTTCAAATTTTCTGCATCCTGCTCTCGAAAACCGTCGTCACATAGTTGAATAGTTAGCATGGGACCATCCCTCATTTGTGTCAGTCAATTCTTCTCCGCCATTTTAAATTGGTCCAGCTCATCAGTAAATCTTGGAATGCGTTCCAATCATTTTACCTTCCGCTATAACCCGGGATCTAGATTTTGATGACACTTCTCCATTAATAATCGCAATTAGTGGCATCCCTGGCTTGCCATATCAGTGCCAATTCATTTCTTTCCTCGAATATACAGAACGTGATTTTTCTGTTCATTGTTAAGTAGGTCATTTCGCGCTTCTTTTTACCACCAGTGAAATGAACAAATACGGTGGTTATGAGTGGCGAGAAAATGAACGATCGGGCTGCTACATGGAGGGCTTCGAAACCACCGATGAAGAATACTTTGTGAGAGCCACTACAGAACTCGAAGGTAGGGTATTTATTACCATTCCCACTTCTTGGTTATCGATTTCAAGAAGGTACTACCTTACCGTTGGCTACAAAGTTCTTTCAAGTAACGATCAACGCGACCATACTCAGAAGTCTTCCAGTCGGTACCGTTTTAGGTAGCGATCGGGGGTTCAGGGATCGCAAACTAGTGATAAGGTGGTTTGCGCATCAAGTGCTGCAATACAAAGGCCATTTCTCATCGCGTCAGTCAGCAAACAGCCCATTCCTGACCGCGCGTTTTTATAACGTCAGGTTAATAATTAGTTTCTTAACCCCCACCACCAATTTCCCTTACTCAACTAACTCCTCAATATTCACGGGGGCCATAGCTGAACGCTGATTCTCGGGTTGTGCTATGTGGACCTTCGTTATGATATACCAAGCCTGACGTAGCACAATCGAATAATTTTCAACAGGTTTACATTGTACCATTGTCGGATGGTACGTTCTGCTACTGCGTACCGCACCTTCTTCAAACGCTGGAAGAAGCTTCTTTAGCTTTGTATCCGAATTAAGCTCTAGCTGTGATGCAGGCATACCTATATCCCATCCATCGGGTCCAGGCGAAATGCTATGGCAGTAGTCTTAGACCTCATTGTGTGCGAAATCGTCATATGCTTCTGAGTGTTAAAAAAATTGTTTTGTATCGTGCGTATTTCAAGTAGGATCCGTTCTTCATTTACGATGAAGGGATTCCTTCGAGTACGGTTTGTTCAAGCATACTTGCTTGCTTGATGTTTGTATCTAGTTCTCGCCGTTTAAGAGTCTGTAAAAGAAGCATTTGCACCGGCTTCCAGTTCATCCTTATTCACGGTAGACAGAATTCCGATCTTCTGGTCGTGGGTTACTTTTCAATCCATGTATTTTCATCAGCCACACTTTAGTCTTTCAGAAACTTCTTTCGTGTATGTTTTGAGCACTGGGTGATTTTAATGTGTTCTACTCCAGCTTAGCAATAACCATTCATCCCTGATGCTAACTCCCTTGCCACTGCCCACGCGTTCTTCCCTTTCCTCGATTGGTCGCCTCAAGTTTCAGTCTAATACCAAGCAGACGCTTCACCTATTAACTGTTTAAACTCTCCTCTCATGTTCAAAAATGCCACCATTGTAAAGTCCATCTCTTATGGTTAAATGAAGGGGATTTACTTCAGGTAAATTCCTAATTCCATATCGGTTCAACAATAGCGGATACCAAGTTTCGCGCCTAGAATGCGTTAAATAAATCCCAATTTTATTACTTACCGATCCGTTCTCGGCGCCATATCAGTGACTGATAGCTTTTAAATGGTAAATGAATCAAAACTTTAAAAATCCAACACTACTCTAGTGGTTATCTGCAAAAAGTACAGAATCATTAAATCTCAATGTTAATGTTACGAGGTAGCTCTCACATCTCTACTAATAAAACAACAGTAGCATGTTGACCCATCAACAGATTTAGGTGACGGAGTCTAGAAACAAATTTGGAACGAAATCCGAGGTCACCTTGATTTGAAACTTCAATTTCTCCTGTTGCATAGGTGTAGATTTAAATGTTCTGGCTCCCTTCAAGTGCCTGATATATTTATGATATTCATGAACAATTGACCTTAGAGCTGAAACTTAAGTCGAAGTCATGGACTTTGATGCTGATTTTTTCGAACTGATGGAAATCAACTTCAGTTGTCAGAATGCAAATTGAGCATAAGGTCAATAAACAAATCAAAATCTGAAAAACGGAATAGTTTTAAGAACTAATTGCTGCATCTTTGAAAATCACCTCCCAAAATAGCCCCGACCAAGGCGTTTGTCTACTATTTAGGTTCGGTAAGGTGTTCGGTGCTCTATTTATTGGTTTTCGGAGGACTGAAGCGTCTGGTAAGGGAGGAAATGGATTCCTGCCGTTTCCTCACTCAGTCACACGTGTTGTTTGAGAGTTGGTCGAAACACTGTCTTAAAATGGATCCCATCTTCAATCAATTCTTCTTGACCGGGTTTCTGAGACTGACTGAACTTACACTGAATGCGGTTGTTCGAAAGACCCATACTGATGCCATCAATGGCACAAAGTGCGTCAGGAACGGACATAAATGACAGGTTTCTTTGCAATGTGAATGTAATTATGGTCTAGCTTAGAGTAGAACCAAGGTTTCTTTGAAATGTTTATTGTAAATAACCCAGAATCAGTATCTGAATAAAGTATAGTTTATGCCGATCTCATTTTTTGTAAAGGAAGAAAAACGCAAACTGAAAGTCTTATCACTCACTTAGGCTCTACAAGCTCATCTACAAACTGACTGAAATCGTTAACGCCCACGTGATCAACAAGACCGCGGCTACGTTTTACTCTCATTTCACCGACCTTATCTCTATCTATCGTTATCCCCAGTGCATGGCTCCCACCGCAAAACTGAGCGTAAGCTAAATGTTGCAATTCTGTAGCACTAGTATAAAGATTAGTTTATTATTCGGGTATCGCGCATGGTGGAGTGTCCATGCCACTGGCATTGCGGTGCTCAGATATTCATTTAAATGAATATTGTTTTGTTGTAGAGCATCGATAAAACCTCCTTTTATGTGGAAGAAATGGGGAACCCTGTACCGTTGGATGTGACGTGTTATGCGATAACAGCGCATCAGGCCTACGTTAAAGTCATCAGTCTCCGTCCTATTTCCCACCTCTGTTTTGTCGGCAGCTTTGGTCTGTCGTCTACGGTAGATTCATATTAGTGCGCAAGATATCCGCTACCCTGTCATTTTACAGCCAGACTTCAGAAAGGACTTCGCAATAAGGCTTGTTTATCGGGTTCCCGAGAAAATGCTCGGACGGACTCTCGAGTGCTCTTCTGTCAGAATTGGTGACAGCAATGAAATTGAGTACAGTAGACAGGCCTGCGAGACGAAATTCATTGGGAAAGAAGTCCACTGTCACTGTAGGAATCATGGGTTCTTTTTTGTCACCCAGGCGACTAAAACTTCTGACAACCTTAAAACGAGTGCCCCTGCAAGTATTCGCTTCAATCCGTGCCTTCTGTTCGCATTCATGTTTAATCGCATCTTTGCTCTTGTGGGAATCTTTGAACTGCTCATCATTGCAGTGTAAGTGGCATTGCCTGTTTTTCGCCCGTTACTTTGGTTTTGAGGACTGTGAGTGCAAGTAGTCGCAGTAGTGTACACGACCAATGGGTGGCAGAATAATCTTGATATTCACGAGACTTTACCAGCCCAATTTGTAGCAGTGTTTCTTTTCAACCCTAGAAACTATCGAGGCTCAAAAGTCGTCAATTTGATTGGCAAGTGATGTGCCCAAAACCTGTAGAACCTAGTTCTGCGTCCTTCCCAAAGTTATGATATCGCAAAGGTGTTCCAAAGACTATACTCCTTACCAACACAAGTAGGAGGCTACTAGCATGTCCCAAGGATCATGGCGGAGAGGGGAAGAAGAGCTTGCAGCAACTGATCCACTTGTGTAGTTAAACACACAGTTAAACAATGTTTCGCACCGCTAAAATCCCCTTGCAATAGACCACTAAGTATATGACAAAGTGAACACTTCTGGTAGGCGTCAGTAAAATTCGTGCTGATCTCGAAGTGCTGTGATCTCGCTGGTTCATTCCAATTCAAGTGTGTAAAAGATGTTTCTTTAGCAAGAGGTGAAAAGCAAATAGGGCTTGGTACATTTTGCATTTTGCAGTTGCCTCATATCTTGCCCTTTCCAGTCCAAGCCGCTGAATTTCAGATTGAGAAGAATTACTTTAGATCCAAATTATTGCTTCTTCGAGGATTTAACTTGTAACGGCTTTTGACGTAAATTTGGTCTCTCTTTGTCTCACTCCCCCTTGGCATTTCTGGAAGGTTCAAGCCAAATGAAAGCAAACATACCTGTTAAACCGTCAAGAAGAAAAAGCTTCATTTTCCAATCCTTTATCGGATATAAGCTTTACCAGAGGAGGTGGACACAAAAGAAGTTTCTTTATGCATTTACTTAGTTCTTTTACACAACAGTTGCCTCAGCCATCCACTAAGTAACTCGATTTCGACTATCACGTGGCAGCCTTTTTGAGCTCTCAGTGACTGTAAAAATACCAAAGCCTCAAGCCGCTAACTTGTAGGTAAAAAGACTATCAGAAAACGGTCTTAGGTGTGTTTCTTTGAGTAACTTTTGGGACCTTGGCAGGTGGTCTCACTTCTCCCCAACGATCGGTAGCTGGAAGCATGAGTGGCAAGTAGTCTTCTAGCATGAAGAAACCATCGCCATGACTGGAATTTTCTACTTCATAACTGATTTCTTGCCTCGTTAAAGTTTGCGGCACCTTCCTTTGATTCTGAGTTGGCCGTTCCTTTTGATAAATTTTAGGTCTAAATTCCTCTCCCAGGTGTACAAATATCACCAAAACAGGTAGGCAGGTTTTCCTCTTAGTCCAACTCATTTGGCATCACACTTATATTTCAATAATTTTTTTAAGATTTTATCCAGATTTCCGAAACTTTGGAATTGTGCACTTACTGATCAACCTCATGTTCATTGACTCCCTCTCAGCCTGCCTTGACCAGTGTCAAAATGCGCTTTTCTGTCGGGTAAGCGCTACCACTCAAACTGCCTTTTCGTATTAAAGTGGATAGATGAATGGGGCCTCCCTGTACTATCCTAACGTTTATTTTAACCACGTCCGAAGTCACGTGGCCATTCACTGTCTGAGCATTTGCCTTGGGCCTATAGGCGTGGATGCACATGAATGCCACCGAGACGGAGATGGGTGTCATTAAGACTACATAGAGCTCCAATTGTGCCGTTCTTGCCTATGTCAACTTTCCAAATATTTTGCAACATTTCAGCGGTCACCTATCTGTTCACTCTTTTGTCTTTCAAGGTTGCTTCAATGGAATTAAATCCTAACTTAAACTGAGCTGGGAAATCTATATGCAGGTCCTCCTCGATCCTGTTTTACCTTGACCAGCGATGCCGTGAGGACAATCCGAATCACTAATTGCCTAGGTCACCTTATGAATAATCTTTCACTTTACCTCTTAGGTCACTTAGAGCATGAAAGACACAAAGTGTAACGGGTCAAAACCGACATAATACCTCCTCACTTGTTTGTTAGTCAAAGTCAGTGAAAAGTATTCGTGGCTCCCTATGATGAACAGGCCTAGAGGCACATCTTTATTAAAGCCGATCAGAGGGAGAAATCAGGACCTATCCTGAAAATTCATATGCCTGAAGGCGTTCTCATACCATTCCTGCGACAGAGAACCTACGCAATGGTATGGGCAGCTAAAATACGGAGTGCTAGTGCCTCCATCCCTCGTTTGGGCCGTCACAATGATCTGCTAGGACTGGGTTTAAACCTTACGTGGTTGCGATGCTCTATCCACAAAATTGCTCCGTGTGTACTGCGATGTGACGTCATTGTGTTGAGCACCACGGGTCTTGCATGCACAGCTCTGTAACAGCTTTTGAGTAATGGGATCATATGCGTCACTCCTTGCCATTTTTTGGAAGTTTTGAACTCCTCTGATATGTTGAACCTGATGAATGTGGATCGTACTGGTCTGCCACACGATTTTAGGAGTTCAGCAGCTAACAAGACGGTAGAACCCTAATCCTGGAGTTCGTGTCACATGCTTCCATTTCTTTTAGTGAGATAAAGTACGGCAGTCGCTGCTCAAATTATGGAGGCTATCGACGATACCTCTTAGTGATGGTAGTGGTGGTGGCGGTAGTAGTGGTGAATCTAGTTGAGAAAGACCTCCCACATTTCCCTAAGTGATGATTGTCAGCTTCTCTTACTATTTGCCAGGTAGGAGGTAGACGTGTGGGAAATGCAAGCGACATGAAAGCGGAGGGTGTATTTCCCGACTTGGAGCCCCTTATGAAGGCGAAATCCGCAAGCATGTGTCGCGGTGGAAAAATTTGCTTTAAGGAGTAAAGGATTTCGGGCGAACATCCTTTGCTTGTTTAAATGTGCTTCCCTTTTCATCTATGAAAATTGAAGGAAATGCAGCGCACTAAAACATACAATTTAAAGGAACCGCCTTTGGCATTCATGCATCCGAATCGGTGAAAATCTTCTCCACAACTAACACTTCTTACCCTCGGCCATTAATTGTTTTCAGTCAAAGGGACCCGTCCTCCTGGCATGGAGCTATATGCAGACGGTAATCTCAATCCCCTATGGGCTAGCAGTTGTCCTCACGGGAAAGACTAACCGATTGGGTCGCATGCTCTGGAATTTGGCCATAATTTGTGCCAGTAAGTTGCCTCACGCCTCTTACTTAAGCAAGTTATTGACTCTGAACCTTTAGTAGGCCCCTCCTAATCCTCGCTTCTTCTTCTTCTAGTAGTTTGCATCACTGTCCAAGCAGTCCTGCAATTAAACGGTGGTCTTTTCCTCAACCACATGTAAGTCTTGTTACCAAGACCATCGAGGCGTAAAGTCACCTGTCGTTAGGCCTACTGTCCGAATTATAAAATCTGTTGGTCAGCCAGTAGACAGACTGGAAGTGGGGAAAGAGTAGAGGGATATAGACAAGTTGTTGTTGTCCTTCACTGATTATCGCAAAATGGGAAATGGTCAAGCGACCAAACATCTTGTGAGGCTCAATGCAGTGTCTAGTAACTTGTAGAAACGTTCTGTCGTTGATGTACGCTTTGTTGTGCCTTCTGCAATCTTCTTGATGCTTAAAACCCTCATGTCATATGGCGGTTGAACTAACCTGATGGATGCGATTGGTCTCCAAATCTATGTACCATTTGGGGAAGGAGGTTTGACATCTGACAGTGGGTAGCAGACAGTAAGATTCAAGTCTCTCCTGACCGATCAACTGATCACCTGGACCATGATCGAAAATGGCTTTTGTGCATTCTAGAAGCACAGAATAGAGGATTGCATAGCTCATAGGACAAAATGTAACCACGTGGTTGTGCAAATGCATACCCGTAAAGCCGTGAAAAGACCTCCCTCTTTTCCTCCTCCTTTGAATGGTGTGAGTGCTAGGTAGTTAATCGCACGATGACACGCAGAGTAGAGTAGACAGGTGGAGAACCCAAGTACGATTCAAAGCAGGCTGTCCTTGTTGGCGTCTCGTTTAACTTCAGCATGACCACACGAATCGCGACCATCATTTGTAAGATGATATGATTCAGCGTAAGCAGTATCGCCGAAGCGAGTGCCCTTTAGTACATTGGAAAGCAAACACTAGTGGTCAACGATGTTGGCAATTAGGCTATCTCTTAAAGGAAAAGGAAGAGGAGCAAATGCTTCTATTTTTGGCTCTTATTACCTTACAAATGCTGTTGATGCACTAGACTCCAATGCTTTCAGGTAATTCTCCATCATCATGAAGAGAAGCTTGTCCTTCTTAGCGTAATACAGCATATTCGCGTGATCGGCCAGTGTAACGCGCACTGTTTCCAAATTTCGCTGCAGAATATTCTCCGAATATGCTCTATTTGCGTGTCAGGCAAGCCTGAATCGTGCTAATCGGGTTTGTTCAACTGAAACATCATGATGCAGGGATTATAGCTAGGAGGATTGATCTTCATTCGCATCCATTATGGAAGACAGATACGCGTTATTCCATCGGTTTTGTCCTCCCTCCATTGAACCTTTGTTGCGATTTCATGCCACTTGTAGCAAGCCGTTGTCAGGGTACTTTCCGGGAATCCTGCGAACTGTTGGGTTCTCTGAGAATATGCTATGAGAAGGATTTTAAATCCATCAAAGTTCTTAATTTGTTTGGCACTGGTCAGGGCTGGACGATATGCTGAAATGAAGGGATGTTGAGTTGCATTCACTTGTAGCGGGGACTTTTCCCCAGACGTAAAATTCCTCCCTACGGCGAGCATTGCGAAGTGCCCCCAGAGAGCTAGACCCTGTGTGCATCATGCGTTTTCACCTCTTGACCTTTTGATCCTCCTCAGTCTTTTGTCTGGAGAGGCACTCCTCACAAGTCAGAACTGTCTCAGATCTTCAGGGAGGCCTTCTGCCCCTCTGTTACAAGCATTTCTGTTGTGGGCAGTCCAAATTCAATCTCACTTACTACTGGGTAATGTGTGGATTCAGGTGATCGGCCGACTGATAGACTTCGACACGATTTCAGTAACTCTGCTTTCGCAAGGCTTTCTAGAGTGTAGCATCTGGTTAACCAAGTAGTGGCTGATGCTGGTTTGGAGTAGACCTGCCAACACCGCTATTACTGTATCGCTCAAGTCAATTTAAAAAAGTTATTGTGCCTACTAGTGTGGAACAGATCTTCTTACAAAAAGGAAAATTATAGCATCAACGTGGAAGGCGAAGTGTAAGAGAATAAAAAGGCCCTCAACTGAGGTGTGACCGAATCGCTATCCTCACACAGTTACAGTGAAATCTAAAATGACGAGTTGTCACGCCTTTCAGCTGTATGCCTTTGGACCCGACCAACTTCATACTTACCGTCAAGGCAGCGGTGATTTTGACCAACCTCCTCATCTTCACTCACTACGTGCGTATGCGAAATCATCGCTACTTTGACGAGTGGATCGGCTGCGTGATTTACACTCTGGGTGACATTTTGGACGTTATTTTTGGTATTATCATGATAGCAAATCATCAGGATGATACGGACAAGGTGCAAGCTACCTTCATCTACCAGTACACTATCAACCGCTCTGTCATGGTAATTCTCTATTGGCTCCTCCTATGATTGACCATTTATGCGTCTAGACCATAGGATAGCGAAATGAGAAGTGAAGTCTAAAAGGTAGTTCATCTACCCCACATTTAATGCCGATTGCCTATTTTGAGTGCTGATCGTCAGCTGATTTCAGAGATGTGTCGCACAAGCCTTGAAGTAGTAGTTGGGGCAGTGGTGGAGTGGGTGATACTAGGGGTGCTCTGCCCCACTAGCGTGGAGGCCGAATCAGAGCTGAAAAGACCTGCGTTCCAAACAGCAAGTGACTTCATTATTTTTGGAGCTTCGCTAGTCTCAACCTATTCCAGTAGTATCGTTCTTTACCAATAGTACTACTATTTTACACTGCTTTTACCTAAAACAACTTTAGTCGCCTTTTATTTGAGTCGCAGAGCATTCAGGTAATCGTGTCCCTTGTCCTTAGCTGTTTGGATGAGCCTCCTCCTTACAAGCGATTCCACCCCGCTCAAAGTTTAATCAATGTACTTTTCCGCACATTTTGCCCCTGGAAGTCCACAATAACTTGTTTTAATAGTCCCTCTCTGGTTATGCCGAATTTATGCACCGTATTCCTTTTCATGTTTATTTAGGTCCTTTAAAGCGTGTCTGTATACCGCAACACATTTAATAACTTCTTCTATGGATTTAAATGTTGACATTTCGGTGATGTTTCTGAAGCAACAAAAACGTCAAGAAATAGCTCAAATTGGAAGGAAATATCGGGTCTGTAAAATGTCCCTTTCCAAGTCCGTAAAAATTACAGCTACTTACTTTATCACAGTAGACCCATCCACTCAACGAATGCCTTTAAGTGATCAGCTTCTTCCAGCAAGTACTAACGACACTACCTACTCGGCTGAAATGATGAGTTCCTACAAACATTCACTTTTGGCGAACGTGCATCAACATTCTACCACCTCGCTATGGAGGCAGTCTACTAGGCCAAATATGCGTTCAGTTTAACCATATGGGTTCACATTCCCCCTTTGCATTGGTGAAAGTTTCGTTCTTCTATTTGTAGACCCTATTGTCAACAATGTACCAAGTCTTTTTCAAGATGTCCTTGATTAAGTTTTACTACCGTGTCTATCTCATCACCGTTCGTCATGCTAACTTGAGAGACATTGTTGGATACGAGAACCGTCATCGCGTCTTTCGAATAATAAACACCTTCTCTGAGTACGACAGAACCAAGGTTAGTCAACCCTATCAGTTAAAGTCGAATTTCCGACTCTACTTTTGCCAAACACTTAGCCAATGTTGGGACTCACTACCATTTTCGCGAACAAATTATGTAGACAGCTAATTTAACATACAACTTTGCTCAGTCGTGAAAAACGTTTGGAAAATCCCCTACTCCCTTTTAAACAGTTAAAGCGAAGGGGGAACTGATCGGTCGCTTTAATGACACCTTCATTACAAAGTCGACTGCTCTTTTCCCAGCCTAGCCAGAGCTGCAGACTTATAACGAGAATAACTAGCCGACTCGCAACGGCTCATCATTTGTACGTAGGCTGGAGGCACGAACTCACATTCGTCTGCACACACAAACGCCCACACACACGGACCACCCGAATTCAGTCCTTCTGCCACCCAGGCAACTGTGCCAAGTTAGATCTGTTTTCCTACCTCCACACGTTGATTTCCTCTTTTCTCTTAAACAGGCCTTACCCACCCGCTCATCCATTACGAGGTTGACAGGCGCGACCGAAACGAGCTCGTTCTCTGCACTCTCAGATTCCACTGGAAGCAGCTACGACGGCTCGTCAAGGTAGGTATTAACACCAAAACGGGAGGCAACATTCGCCACGTCGCCAACCCCAAACCAATTGAGTCTGCAAACTGCCCATCCCCATGCTAAAATGTAAGCCAAATGGTATATACTTTGAATAAAAAGACTAAAACCGTTCCACTGATTCCAAAGCCAACTACTAAACTAGGAGGAAACCTCAAAACGCCATAAGAGACACGGAATTAAACTTTTATAATACACATCCTCAGAAATGGCATGTCCTTCTTAATGGTGGCGGCATCAAAACACATTGAATCCATGTTAGTGACCAATATATACGAATGATGGAAGCTTACTTACAGGAAAAGGGGGAGGGGAAATCTTTGTTTTAAATGCTCGAAATAAGGACAAATTGCGGCAGATACCGGGAGACAGGGCTACGTTCTGGCTGGAGACGATTGGGAATCCGGAGTGTGCCAGGTTAACCGCTCTTCGTAGAACTTGATGACCGCTTGAGGACACTTGACATTAGCCTCCTTAGCTGGAACAAGATCTGCAATATCGATCCCTTGCCTGTGGGGAAAAAAACAGACATCCAGCGCTACTACTCATGAATTCAAGTAGATTAACGGACCTATAAAGCCTCACCATTTAATAAGAAACATAAGCTCCCCCGATGACTCTGTTGCCCCAATAATGCGTTCTACCTTGAGGTTACGTTCAAAACCACGAACCTTCCCGCCGGCTGAGGGTAGTTCTGACAGTACCTGACGCTATTAAAGGCAAAATCTAGTAAATCAATAAGGGTGAAAGCCAGCCCGAAGGGGGGAGGACTTACTTTAGCCGGAGAACCTCCTTCACCTTCCTCTTCATCCTCACCCTCTTCTTCTTCCTCGTGCTCGTCACCGGTTTTGTTCGCATCTGACTCTTGTGAAGTGGGATTTCTCCGTTTCCTGCTACGCTTCTTCGAAGATGTGTCTACCGTTTTGAAAGTGTCTGGCTCAGATGGCACTGAGTCAGCTTTCGGGACCTCCACCTCTCTAACACTACCATTATCACTAGAAGCAATGCTGGACGGTCTACCGACGGGACGTGACTTGTTGGCAAGCTTCTTGGCATTCTCCTCAAACTGCTTGATCAGGTCCGGGCAATCGAGATTTTCCTCAGGTTCCCAGGTGTTCTCAGAGTCAGGATAGCCCTTCCACTTAAGAAAATACTCCTTCTTTCCATTGCGAATTCGAACTCGAAGAACCTTTTCAACGATAAATTCGTCCGGATTTTCTTCGAAGTCAGACATCGTCTAAAATATACATGACTTAATTCAATGAGTAAAACGCAGTTAAAGCAAAACGAGGAATTCAGGTCATTCAAAAAAACATGCTGACATGCTTACCACTTAAATAATCTACATGCATGACAGTGAACGCAAAATTCATTGAGACAAAACTTTCGGTACCTGTAGTTGACGTGAGGACAAACAACTCAATCTTAGCACTTAAATGACAAAACAAAACAAGACATATGAACTGAAAAAAATCTGAGCACCACGTCTACATAAATCTGGAACACAAGCCCATCATCTATACAAAAATATAACACAGCACGACCAACAAACAAAAAACCCAAAACTTCATCGGTTTATTAAAACAAATAAGTGTAAAAAGAAAGTCGATTTACGCAAAACTAGGAATACACCAATGATCGCGATAAAACAAACAGACTCCCAGCCCAACTCGAACAGGAGAAGCGAAAGTCAGACGTGCGCCGCGCCCGATTTCAAACGACAATTCTGATGCAACTAATCAAACAAATAAAGTAAACGCAGATTAAAGACTACAAAATTTTAGTTGATTTTGTATTTAAACTTTTAAACAATTTATTTATTTATTGTTTTTTATCATTCAAAAACAAAAACGCAATGTTTAAAATGGCTTAATCGAAAAGGAAAACCGTGCTGCATATACAGCAGTGGTTTTTACGCCAATTTTTTTGCAAAATAAGCTTTTGCTTTTATAAATGTAATAGGCTAGATGTTTGCTTGACACCTCGTGTAGCGTCCCGAGACTCCCTTTAGGGTAAAAGAATGCATAGTACTGGGGCGGAATATGTATTCTGGAAACAGAGGACTTGGGGGCTGTTGGCACGGCCCAAAGGCCGGCCAACCAGCTAGTACAATATGGCCACCCAAGTCACCGAAACTGGCAGATCGAACAAACAAGTATTACACAGCCCCTCTCTTCTTTCGAGCGTCGTCCTTGACGCTACCCTTGGTCAGCCTTCCATGTCAGCCATCACAACGTAATCAGTGCTGCGAGAAGCACCCACGAGCTAACCGTGCCAGCCATCGAGATTCGAGCGCATGTCTTCTTGTAGTACCATCAATTCTGCGTAGAACTCGGTGCAGCAAATGCGCATACCTTAGTCCTCCTCTCCCACGATAATACGGCCCAGTGAAAGATGGGGGTACGAATCCAAGTTTTTGGAAGAATGGAGACACACACAACACAAGTTGTGATTCCAGGCTTTTCTGATGCCGTGGAAGAAACGTGAGGGTATCGTAGAACCCTGAGCGAATGGGGCAATTGGGCCTCATATGAACGGGATGCACGTGATCCAAGTGTACAAAGCATGAAACGATGCTACCGGATGGCGTCTTGCACATTCTACATCTGTAGATACATATTTTGACGAAGGGAGGCAAGTTGCCTAAGAACAGGAGGGAGAGCTTACGGAGGATGCTTGAGCACAACTTCGCTGATCCTCCTTGGCAGTTGCGCTGGACTTAAAGTTCACGGCTGGTGTCGCCTCAGTTGTTAATAGCTTCCCTGCCGAACACGGATATATATATATATATATATATATATATATATGCATATTTTAAAAACAGAGGGCTTGGGGACTGTTGGCAAGTGACCGAAACCGGCAGCTCGAACAAACAAAGTATTACACTCCGTTTCTCTACATGGGCCTGATCGGACGTTTTTTCCTCGCCGGGCGGGATCGCCTCTGGACCATTCTAACATCTTCGATTCCCTTCCTTTCGCCGAATATGTATTTTCTTTCCGCCCAAAGTATTATGTCCTTTTTCTTCAAGTAATTCCCAAAGAGCTGTATAACCGTTTAAAATTCAGGGAACTACCTACTTGTTTTTTTTCCTTATTACTTGCTCTTTATATGTACCATTTGTAACCCCTTTATGTGTCGAACATGCTTTGTTATCCTACGTGGGAGAGCTTGCCTTCAAATTTCAGTTCAAGTGAAACGAAGTGTCTTCGAAAACGATAAGACAGGAGTACACCCCCTTCTCTCTGATTTGAGAATTGGATGCTGCGACTCCATTCCTCAGACGGCTCGATGCCGACCGCAATGAGCACACGCTTCCCCCCAACCCGGTTACCACCACCAACGGCCGTCCAGGCATGGCGGACAGACCACAGTCAAAGAATACGCTCCCGAAATGTCTTGATGACCATTCCGGACCGAACGCGTAGCACCCGGCCTGCGCACATAGCGCGGAGCCCTTTTATAGTCGTGATTTCGTTAAGGCTATAACAAAGTACAATTTTGCGGTTGCCCAGACATTTAATAAATGGTGCATCAAGTTAATTTATGATAATTTAGGGTATATCTTGGCCATTAATTACGTACTTAGCGTTTGTATGCAAAACTATTAAGTGGTATTGATTGCCTAGAGGACAGTGGTATAAGTACTATCAGTTTACTCCAATAGTAAGTAGCATGTTTTTATTTTGATTTTTTAAATTATGAATTCGTCTCCAAGTTCCCATTATCAACATCGACAAAAGTGTTTATTGATGCTCAAACTGCAAGTCTGCTGCTCCACAGCCTATATGAAAGATTATCCCTGGCATGGCCTTCAGCGGAGGGTCGTTTGTAAAGGCTGCCCTTGTGTTTTGACCACTGGAGTGAGTGGCCGACTTTTATCGTGTGATCGGGTCCCTCGCGATTCCGTGGGGCGTATGTTTTAAATTGCATTGAGGAAGTTAAAATGATGGGTGCATTGTGCTTATCTTGTAATATTGACGAAAGACACTATGCTTAGGCAAAATCTATGTATACCTTGAATATGCAGTAGGTGCTGGGGACATCGACATGGCCCAGAGGCCGTCTCACTCTGTAGAGGTACAATGCAGGAGCCCTATGTGGCCCGCTACCAAAACCGAGAATTAAGCACGCAGATAAGGTATGAGGCAATCAATCTCTCTACTCGCATTCTTAAAGGCTTTCCTTGAGCTAACTCACAACTTTTTTATAAGCTACGAGCAAAATTAGTAGCACGGTGCTGTTCTATAAGGACTGTTAGCATTCCAAAACACAGAGGAGCTTGTCGTATAGGCTCTATGCACATAAACTGCTTTGCTAACAAAAATCTGCGTATTAGCCTATCGCTTATTTCTCTCAATTAATTTGCATAATGGCATTCTGTAATTGGCATTCGCCATAGCGAGTGTGTGACGCCGCGGAACGAATTATTGAGGATTTTCCTTATTCTGTAGATGGAATTCCACTCTCCGATAGGTGGAAGCAAATCAGCGCCAGTTGGCAGTTCTGTCGCAATCAGAGTAATACTTGTTCAAACTAATTTGTTGTTCCATGTCATCCCAACGATTTATTAGGAAGTACTCTTGAAGGATTTTTTCCAAAACGTTAGCGTTTTGGGCTACGTGAGTTGCTCTCTTGATCCGCGGGTTGGCCTCCAAGCCGTGCCAGTAGCACTCCAGGCCGGCTCCTCCGCCCGTTAGTAAGTAGGGTTTTCTTCAGCGGCAATTTAGCTTGTTGCGGTCTCAAAAGGACTCGAGCTCCATAACCACTTGACAATGACCAGACTATCCAATCAATCCGTGCTTTCCAGCTGTTGTCATCCAAAAGTGGCCAAGTATTCTTCACAATTGGATGGCCCAATACACCTATGCGGCGTGCATTATTTGTCCCAAGCATTATAATTTTTTCGGAGTTATGCTACAAATGAATCACTTACCCTACGCGTTTATTTAAAAAGTGGAGATCGTTCCAAGTTTTACAGAAAGCTCATCTCAAACCCTTAAGGTGGACTTTGCCTGAGATCAACCACCAAAACGTTTCTTGGTTTTGCTCCTTCTTTTGCAAGTAACATATGCTTGATTTGTACTTTGCTCACGGTGAGTTTAAAAGCAACGGTAACTGGTTGATGGTAGGATCGTGCACAACTTTTTTCTGGTTCCAGTGTTCTTGAACACCCTCTGGGCAGACTTTATTCATCCAGAAAGAGTTGTTTTCTTTTAGTCTTGATGGTAGTTTTTGTGGGACGTATTTTTTCACCCGGACGTTTAAAAACAATGAAAGATGAGTGATGGTTGGGTTGTATGCTGCTCTTTTTGCTACACCATTATTCCTCCACCTAGAAGGCGCCGCCTTCCTCTGTTCCAATTACACTTCAACTCCTGGGAGGAGCAGAGTGAATTGTGTTACGTTATTTATGCAAGTTTTTTGACAATACAGTGCGCAAGCTAAGTCATCCATATTACCACAATGCAAAATGAGGATTGATACCATGGCAACAGGTCGATTAAAAAAATCTGTCCGTTTGCTGGGCTGGAGTGTAATCACACATTTAGATCGAGATAGTTCTCCAGATTTGGAAGAAGTTTTCGTACCTTAGGTCAGATTTGCTATCGAGAAATAATAAAGTTTCCAAAGAGTTACGATTTTTAACTGACTATGTAATTCAATGAGTAAATTAGCATGTTCTCCACTAGCGTCACGTATGTGTGCCACGTTTACCTCACCATTTTATGGCAAGTACTTGCACCACATTGTGTTACAGTCAGACTGGTTGAATTTGAAGCACCAAACTTGGAGATGTGTGGAGTGTTTTTGGTCAGAGGTCAATTGCCTAGAGTGGCAGTTACGAACAGGTCGGTCTAGTTGTGTAAATAGCAGTGTTGTCATGTTGGCAGTGGAGTAAATTGCAGAATACCACCTGCGACGTATTGACATTTAAAATCTAATCCTGTACATCTTGACGCGTATGAGCTTGTCTATTCGCCACACAGGTTTGATGGTCTTCTGAAGGAGGAGCACGTCAGTGCGTTTTCCTTGATGGAGTTAGGGAAATGTGTGAAGTCCTTAATTCTTCCACTTTAGCCTACAAGTTACATGCGCCATGTTTGGTTTGTTAAGTACTCTAAGGGGTAGATTGAAGTCGCCTTGCGACACTGGAGATACCTGCCCTAGCACACCTTCGACATGCATGCGCTAATTTGGCATTGACAATCAGAGTGATTTGTTTTCACAATGTACCGCGAATGTGCCACTCTAGTAAACTGCACGCCAATTAATCAAGGGGAAATATGGACGGTAGGGCGGTGATCGCTCGGTTCCATTGAAGAGTAGTTGATCTAGTTCCTTCCGGTAGGTGATTTACGATGCATTGTAGAACCTCGTTGACTTCAGCCTAGAGACAAGAATCTGCATATGGGGCGATTTGTGTTTTAAGGGACCAATCTCAACTCACTCCACTGCATCGGCGGAATGTTTTGCTTTGCGCATCGTAACCGTCTTAGAGTCGAGTGCAGTGTTCAGCCTCTCTAACGAATGCAAATACAATGCAAAAGTGCTACAACAATGCGTCTTGCCATTCTCCCACAGACGTGCCAACTTTTACTGTCTCGAATGTCGCCAACGCAAGTCCAATTTACATTGTAATTTATAAGTTTCGCCATTAACGCAGCCCTTTGCACGCCTTTTCGACCGATTTGTGCGTATGCTTTGCAGAGCAAAGCTATTTTCCCCGTTTTGTCACTGAATTATAGAAGATGAAAGATCAAGGCGAAGTCATTTTGCGGCATCACCTCGTGGTTATGTACTAAGGTAATGTTCTTCAGACCAAGTAACTGCAAAGGATGTGGTGGTTCTGTTCATTCTCAACAAGGGTACTTGAATGGCGACCGTGACAGAAGCGCAAGTGATTCCTCCACAGTGTCCAATGGTGAAGTGGTCTCCTCTAGCGTCGTGACAACCATTACTTCTGAAAATACCACTCCGTCATCAAGTAGATGGTCCTTTTGTAGAGCTTTGGTCATGAAACAAACGGTTCCACATCTAATCAATCACCATACCATACCCAGAGAACCTCAGCCAGTGTCCTCAACTTCCCTTGATTGGCGTTATTACCTTAATTATCAAGTACAGATCAATTACGGTCATTGAAAGGACAAACTTTATCGGATGTAGGTAAATCAAGGCAGCTTTTAATAGCCATGGGATATGCGTCTAAGCCGATTTCACTTTGCGTATCCTCTCAAACTATCTAATAAGATGACCATTTGAAGGGGCAAAATCACTTTCATCCCCCTGATAGTCAGTCTGAGGTGTTATTTATGGTCTCTAAAATCGACAAATCGAGAAACTCTTCCCACTGGCACATTCTTTGCAAGGGGCAAAGTGAACATAAACACGGTGGCACTCCCCACATTAAGCAGTCCTCTGTCATCGCATCCCAAAATCTAATCAACTATTTGGACTAAAAGTCCTGATTTTATCAACTCTGTCAACTGGTCTTGAGGGCCAAATTTCGATGCAATTAAGAAGCTCTCCAGCCATCCTGTCGTGAGAAATTGAAAACATTGTGAAATTAAGGGGAATATGCACCCCTTTAACAGTTATTTAGTGTTCTCCATAACAGCTAATCTGTACTAGGATTCAACAACTCGCCAAGGATAAATTTGTCTATATTTACGACCGAGCCGACATTCAGGAGCATCCCTTCTGCAAGCAGTTAAACCTCCGGACCGCGAAACTCAGTGATTAAATTCGGTGACCGTCGCCGCATTGACTGACCTTCGCGACAAGCACAAAAACCTAATGCAGACGGTTGTCTGTTTGAGGCGTGTCTACGTGCTTGTATTCACCGGACCCCACCACCCGCCTCCCCCTCCCCCCTCGAGAAGCGTGCGTGACTGACCGCCGCGGCAATAGTGGTAGCCGAGTCGATACACACACGCACACACTGAATTGTGGGGGTAGTGGCTAATTGCCACCCCCCTCCTCCTACCACCTCACGTGCACACACTGGTGAGATCGCGTGATTACACCCCTGACTGAGTTGCCCTCCTCGTGCGCGCAAAATCGATGAGTGGGTTGTTGACCGATCGATCGGTGAGCAGGTCTCTTGCATGCGGTGGTGGAACTCACCCACCACAGACCTGTCTCCGTTGGCGCAGTAACGGCCTCCAACCCCTTCTGCCTTGGAGAAGGAATGAATATGCAGATTGCGTGCTTTTTGACACAGACTACAAACCGTCACCCCCCACCACCTATCCACTTAATTAGACACCTTTGAAGCCCTTGCTAGGCATCAACTTGTCCCAGCCCTATTGAGGTAATGTTTAAACAAGGCTTCAAAGATTCCTGCATCAGAATTACTTGTTTACTCTGGCTGAAAAGGGGTTCAGTGAAAATTAGATGTGCGCACACACACACACACACACCGAACGTTTCATAGAAGCCGAGAGCACACACAACGGAAGGAGGTAAACAAAAGGAGGAACAGAGCACATGCCAAATTGGACTTTGCTTCGGCGTTTACACTTTGGTAGGTATAACGCATCTTCTTTTTCTCATTCACCGACGTGAAGAGAGACAGTATAAGCAGCCTGGCTGACTGCGATAGCGGGGAATTATTTCTGTTGGAGGGTGGAAGACAGCAGCAGGAGAAGTAGTAGCAACAAGGTTACTAGGTGGCTAAGAATTACTTCAGGCAGTATCGACCCAAATTGAACTCCAGCTGAGGTCAGGTTACAAACCCTGGAGTGGTGCCTACTTTGATCTACTTAACAGACGCCTGGAGGCAGGGTAACCTCCGCAATGTACCTTCAATCGGCACTAGAATGTTAATACTGGCCAGTGTCCCTTTTATCTTTGTTTACGTCCATCCGATAGTCCACCTCCGTCGTACTTTGACTTAGTTTAAATTTTATCGCTCTGCTGCAGCTTCCCTGTCCTTGTTCAAGCTCCTTGTCAAAGGCATCCACAACAGGCAGAACACATCACCTTTCAAGTAGTCTTTTCTAATCTGTTGCCTACTCTACGGTGGGTATTTGTGGACATTATTCACTTGTCGGATGACAACGGCCGTATGTTTCGATTTCCATTACGGCGGCTATGAATCTCAGCCCTCCCGCCTCGTAATAAGCTATTTGGTGGAATAAGTGGACTGTGACTTCTGGAACACCTCTAGCAGTCCATAAGGAGGTGCCTGCGACGAACTTGTCTACACTCACCAAGGCTTTCAAGAGAGTTTGCGTCCAAGAGGATTGTTCACTCACTCAATCGCAAAGGGAAGGCGAGCGAAGAGCTATTACATCTGTTCCGAGGTTTGACACTCCCCTCAGTCTCGTGTGTTCCACATCATTCCCAATAACTTAACGGGGCTGTTTTCGGTATCAATGTCGGATGCCATGTGACACGTGATGACACTATCCAGTTGGAGAGTGAGAACTAAGGTGACAAATAAAGAAGCTATGAGAGAATGTTTTTTTGGCTTTGAGATAAACGGTCCTAGATATGGTGAGGAGCTTCCAAAAATTACCTTGAAACAAAAATCTTACGCTATTTCCCTTTGTATATATTAACCAATAGAAGAGGTAATAGGGTGATGCCACGATCATCTATGCTTTGCATTAAACAAAGAAAATTTCATTGCCCCCTCATTGCTCCCATCAAGATGGTCAACCATCTAACGATCTGAGGGAGGTGGCCGTTCCAACCTATGCATAACGTGTAGTTCAAGAAATTTTCCTGATTAGGAAACGGACAATTTTTTTCTGGACAAGTAAGCCCTCCTTTTACAGCTGAAGCTTGGCATAACGGGTGGTCAAGGCCAGCATCTTTTTGATCTTCCAACTCCTGCCTCAATATTTAAATGTAAGGCCTTCCTTGGCTCTCATAATGTGTGTCAGTTTGGCGTTAAAAAGACGGAATTTAAATTAATCGTCCTTGTTGCAGCTTGAATCCAAGCTGATGTTTTAACTACCACAAAATCCGGATGGTAGCGTCCAACAATCGGTTTAATTGAGTTTACTGACCTGAAAAAAAACAAAAATTTATTGTTTGTTTTTTGTTTTGTCTCAAAAGTTACCTAGGCATTAAATCGTGGAATTAGAACGATAGAAAATTCGAGAACGACACTTTTATGGCCAACTTCTTATCATCGACCGGCAGGTCTTGAACTACTTGGACTCGATTTCAAAGGTTATTGCAAAATGCTGCCCAAAAAAGGCGAAAAAGGACACCTTCACTAGCAGGGAAGAATGGACCAGCTTGGTTGGCCAGGTGTTTGGCCGTCTCCAAATGTCATCATCCTTTGACCGATCCGCGGATGCAGCGATGAGATTAAACAGAGAAAAAAAGTAGAAAGCGCAATCAACCTCCAATCAAAAAGGGTCCACAAATGCCTCTTTTATTGCCCTCAACTCAAGCATTCTATTTACGACTCAATGTGGTACAACACCTACCATAAAGCTCAATGAGAAACACATGTCACATATGCGTGACACTGAAATCCGACGCGGCCGTTTATAGCAAAAAGGCTATAGCTTCAAGTAAAAAAGGCGATTTTTTTTCGAAGTAACTCAACGGTTCCTTATTAATGGGAAAGGAAAAAAGCATTTTTGAGAGATAATTCAAAAGTTTGTAAAATTTTAACTTTTTGGATTTTAGCTTAGGGTTTGACTGATGACCCCGAATGGATCAAAATCAATTAAATCAGCATTGGAGTTGATTCATTAGTATGATAGATTACTGTGTGGCCTAATGTGTGCAGATAAGGTCTAATCACCATAACTGTGCTTTTGAGGTTCAACAGTTGAGAGACCTCAACCGTTAATAGGCTACCAACTTACAGGTAACCACCACTTTAGTATCATGAGGCGAGTTCACTTCAAATTGGAGCTCTTACGTTGTGATATAGGGTAATGCATCGAATGAGTTAGTGCAATAGCCCTTCTTTAAGAGAAAAGGAAGGTATGGAAGGTTTTCAACAATCTGGGTGTGTACTTGGAGCATTCTCTTCATTCAATGCCACATTGATGGTTGAAAGTCGAAAGTAGAAGTCTAAAGTTTTAAGGCTCTATTGGGATCCAATGTGCATTAACCTAGCCTACAGGAAAGCCCTCCTCAACCACGGTCCCACGATGAGTCTTGGGTGCAACTTTACCGAACATTGGCAGTGTTGATCGGAAAGTCAGGATCAGGTTCTCCAGCCACTGCATGTTATAGTCACAGTAACCACTCCTGGAGGAAGTTGAATAGGTGGTGTGAGAATGGAATCATCTCTCATCCTCATCTACGTGTCTATAAACATCTTTAAACACTATTTCACTGTTCGAATGACTCAGTAGACATAGACGTCGATGTAGAACTGCGCGAGTTAGGGTATGACTTTCCTATTGTCACGGTACTTTGTTCACCACTATGACGTTGCAGCCACTGCCACCACCGCGTCCCGCTCCGTTCTCATGGCTATGCGCATTGGCCCAAAGGGGATCTGTGCCTCGGCCATTGGTACTTACAACTTCGTGTGGCAACAACCATTGGTGGAATCCCTTCTTACCAAGGTTGCTAGTTTAACTTTAACGCCCATTTGCATAACAGTTTTTTGACTGAATTTATATGATGAGCTACCAGCGCAAATTTGCAACTAAACGTGTTTTTTTTATTTCACTGAGAAAGTTTCTGGATTTTGCTCAACCTCTGACCTGTCCTGTGAATCAACTGCCTTATTTGGCATGCAGTGTTGTAACCGGTCTACCCCCGAAGTGACCTCATTGCCTTGCGCAGCAGATGTTTTGGTGGGTAGAGTACAACCGGTGGTGTGAATGATGAAACCGCCCATCGATATGCTACAGTCGGACAGAACGATGCGTGTTTGCCAAAGTTGTAAGTACCTGCCGTAAACTTGGAACACTGACTAACACATAACATCTCTTAACTTCAATCATTCTTCAGAACCACTCCAAAGTTAAATGTTAACAGTTAATAGGCGCAAGCCTTAGAAGTGGGGATAGGCGTCTATTAATTGTGCATAGCCTACAGTTTACCCGTGGACTAGAAGGCCAGGCTACCTGGACACTAAAGAATCCTCAGAGTTGGCAAGGCTGTAGCATTGGCAGGGAATAAGGAATATCAGCATAATGGAGACAGTTCAAGAGCCAATAACTGTTGAGAAGATCAGCATATACCACAATGGAAGTCATTTTGACGACGGTAGCCTTTTTGGGTAAGTTCATAGCTCTTCTTCCATGAAGCCCTCCCATTCGTGAATCAGAGAAGCTTGAACACTTCCAAGCATCAGACGGAGAGACTGACAGGTAAATGACCAGGCCCTTCCAACGTCTGCTAAAGTAAATGCCTCACTCAGTTTAGCCATGATCCTCGAATGAGGGTCGAATAAGACCATCGGTGGTGCGATGTAGAAATGACAGATTGTCAACTTCTAAGTAGCCTCCGTTGTTAACTTCAGTCTTAGCAAAAAAAAAAACAAATACACAGCATGACTTGACTGATATCGTAAAATGGTCAAAGTATACACATTTTTATCCTGAAGAGTTACTTATTATACCTACCTCAATGTATGAAAGGCGTCAAGTTGTCTCCACAATCGTTTACGCAGAACTGTGGCGCTTAATATGTCCCTCAAGACTGGCACAAGTCTATAATTTTGGGTCGAGAAACGCTAACAAAACAACTGTCAAGGTGTCACGTAGCTCTGCCTTGTTTGTCAAGCGCCATGTTGTCCTTGCGAATCACAGAAGTGGGAGCCAAGTTTACTAGAACTGCCTGGGAGGCGTGTGTAAATGTGTTGAGATTTTGAACACTTTCTTTGGAAGAGGTTTTTAGTTCATGAATCCTTTCCAAATATCCACTCTTTCAAACCCTTTACTGTCGCTCAGTTGAGTTAATTCAAGACCACACAGCATTCCACTACTTACCAGCGTGGTGTACATGTGACACCGCGATTCTCTCACCTAATCCGCCCGCATTTCACCCAGTAACTCTAATCCGAACGCATTAAATCGGACAGGCAGAACCATTATAGACCCTACTGGTGTCACCTTGTAGCAACAAAGCAGAGCGATCGCGAAGTTACAGGAAGACAACACGAAAATTGCTATTCCTTTCCGGTCCATTTGGACTTCACTCCGCCATCGGCTACTGTACAAGATGGGCCTGAAGCCAGTGACTGTCAAAAATTGAGACAACAACTTGGTCACTAGTTCTCCACCACCTTGCCACTAGGACTCCATCCTAGGCAAGTGAACTTTAGCATTGGTTAAAATATGTGTGGCTACTTTTTGATGGCCAATATAAGATCAAAGATTAACTGTGAATTCGCAAAAATTTATGCTCCACTTACCCCCCCAATCTCAAGCCCATTCATCTCACACGCCGCGATGAAGATAAACATATGCATGCACAAATGCATGTGGAGAGGAGTGACTAATGACAAACACTCGACACATCTCTCATTCTCTCTCTCTCTCTCTCCCTCTCTCTCTATACACACAGACGGCAGCGGGGGTAGGCCTTTGTTCTGCAAAGAAACTAAAACACCGGTTTTAACTGGGTCTTCTTGGACTCCTTAGTATTGTCCGAAAAGTGCCTTAACTCACATGAACAATAGGCGGGTAAGAAGCGATTCACTACGATTCCGGAGTAAAAGAAACATCACGATTGAAATTTTTTTTTCGTGTTCTTTTTCAACCATGAAGTTGCCTATAATTGTCAAACATCTGTCCTGTCGTAAATGAATAGAGCACATCGGGTTAACTGCCTTGTCAAAGGTAGATATTATGGGCGGCTGGGGTCAAGACCACTTAGACAAGCCCCTGTACTGCAGTGCTTGGTCAATAGAGAAGCAGCAGATACCACACCCAGCATACTCCACTGGAATTTGACAATCGCAGTCCAAAATCCCCATGCAAAGGTGGGTCGTCAGATCATCTACTCTCCCCTCCCTAAGGCGAACATTGCTTCATTCAAATCGCGACTTCGGAGAAATCATCTTCATAAACTGTCTATTGGTGTGAATAACCATTTGAATAATCCCGTGGGGAAGAGAATTCGCGGATTCTTGTAATTTACAGTTCTTAGACCATACTCTAAATCAGGGAAATAAATTTTATCCATTTCCAACTTCGGTAGGCGCTTGAATCATCTCCAGAGGTACGGTTGATGGTGAAACAAAGTGTGACCCCTTTTCGAGAGGGAAAAGACCGAGTTTGCATATTTGATCTTAACGAAAAGATCCTTTAACTACGCCATGTCTCGAATGAACTTATCAAATTGTATTTTACTGGTAGGGGACATGCATCTTATAAGTAGCGCGTTTGGTCACTGCTCCTCAGATCTTTTATTAACAAAATTCAAAGTTAAGTTATTAATTTCGCAGGTAGTAAGCTCGCAAGTCTCCTCAACCATGAACGGTCCACGTCTTTTTCATTGTTTTACACTTAACCAGCCCGCTCGCATCTATCACAATCCAAACTGACAAAGGGCGCATATCACATGTTTACTACGCCGGAATGAAACAAAATTTCGGGCAGCATACACATTGTGACGGCGGCAACGAAGACTCCAAATGATGGCGTGACTGGCGCGTTTAAAAAAAGGGCAGTTGCCATCCTTTTTTCCTTCATTTCGTGTGAGTCAGTGGCCTACCTAATGGAAAGCCTTGATGAAACAAAGGAGAAGTGACAATTCCTAATCCACCCAGCACACTTGAAACTCCAAGGCTCCTTTTTGGCTGAGGTTCGACACTTTCTTGGCACCAGTAATCAGGTCATTAAATATGCGATATTCCTGCTACACACCGATTCTCTTATGTGGCCTCAACGTCATGTAAATGTGACATGTGTACTCAATAAACTTATGGCAAGCGGTTGGACCAAATCCTATCTCACACAAATGTATACACACTTTCGGGCTCTTAAGAGGCGGTTGATTAAGTTACAGATGATGCCACATAAAAAAAGGTTTTAAAAACCCAAACTGGCTGCCGATACGGTTAAAGAGTTATTAACTCACTTGCAGACGACCCAATTATCGACCAGTTCAAGAGATACACCAACGCTATCAAATCCGTAACCTAACCAGCAGAGAGGTGTTGTAAAACAATGGAGCAAGGTCCATAAAGCTGGGGGTTTACGAACAACCTGATGGATTCAAGACGCAACCAAACAACGAGCGCCTCGACCTGTGCACGGGTCGGAACCGCACCGCTGTGGTCGGTGTCGACCCGGCCCGACCCCGTGCAATGGGGGCTCAGACAGACACGCGATCAACACCGCGACTTCGAGGGCATTTGCACGGCGGATGGCCATTCGTGTGCCTGGAAAACAATTTGCATCCCCAAGTCCCATGCCTGCAAACCAACCCTTACCTCGCGCCAAAGAAAATCACGACTATGTGTTCATTCATAACTCAGCATTTATTGATAGTAGCACGACAAAGCACGACTTTTCTCGACATGACAATGAAATTTAGCGAAGCACATAGACCGGCGAATTAGGAGAGAGAGAGGGTAAGAAGAATGAGACTGAGCCCGATCAGCTAGTCCTCGGCTCAGAATAGAGCCATTAACTCATCTAGGCTCAACTCGCCATCCTTGTTGGAGTCCAGCTTATCGAAGAAAGCCTTCACGTGGCTTTCGTCGAGGGGTTCCGCCGAGTACGACTCTAATGCGGATTTGAGCTCAGCACAGCTGATCTTGCCCGACTTGTCCTTGTCCAACTCAGCGAAAAGCTTCTCAACTGTTTCTTTGAGACTAAAACAAAGAGGGAGAATGAAGCAGAGAAGACCACCCACATGACCCGCCCTCCCCTGGAAGGCAGAAACACCGGGACCTACCCCATGACTCGACAGGAAAGACAAGCACAACAGGAAGGCACAAGAAAACTACCGCCGACCCGAAGGCGAGCTCAATTTATACACGCGTTTTACCAAGTGAAGGTTGGCCAACACTATACGCCAATAAGAGTGAGGCTTATGAACACAGAAAGATGATTGGGCAGTAGTGAGTGTATTTTTGATTGGTGATTGCTGTAGGTTATAATCTTATTGGTCAAAGTGACTAAGGGGTGTTTCGGGCTTGGCAGATACGGTCTGCGAAGGGTGAGGTTTTGTAGAGCGGGAGCAGTTTGCCAATTTTCCTTACATGTACGCTCGGTGTGGGTGCGTGAAGTCAATCGAAACTGAACAAACAAAGGGACGGCGCTAGGATATTCAGGTCCTTCCATCTTAGAGGGATTATTACCAGCGCATGGCTTGTTGTTGAAACCGAATTCAGTTTACGTATAGCAGGTGTCAGAAGCAAAAAATGACAATAAACCGGTGATTAATAAATTGCATGACCGAGTGAAAGGATATGTGAGTTTAAGTGTTAACTGATAAGAATGCCACTGACCATTTGCAAAGGAGGGGCAATGCTGCCGCCCCATTTTGATTTCCGGCTATTTATTTTCCTGTTGCCAATGCGGGCAGAAAGCAGACTTAAGCCTACAATCACAGTGGATGAAACACTAATGTTGTGGTCAATGTGTAGGTGGTTGACACGCCAATCATGGAAGGGGGCGTCAGAATCATCTGTCAAAACTAACTGTTTTGTCTTGGTGTTTGATGAAACTTAAAGGCGTCTTAACTATGTCTTAACCGGCACGTGGTACTTGTTTCCATTGATCCTGCTGTCTTTGGTAAAGTGGGGATTAAGTTTGAAATGCAGCTTGAGCGACTAAGATCGCAGAAATTGCCATCCATTTACTCTTTAGTCGCGGAAATTGGTCAAGAAGTTAGAGCATTATGCTGATACACGAGCAAGACCTTGGATACCCACTCTATGGAGTGGGGACATGATAAATCTCTTTATGACATCCCTTTGGTGGACTCCTTTTGGTCGGTAAAGCGGTACGATCAGTATAGCGAGAAATGGTGACTAAGATTATTTCTGCTCAACCTTGCTATCAGCTTATAGCACTATCACTCCTCGATGTGTATGCGAGATCACCGACGAATGGAGCACATTAATGGGACTTTAGCCATCAACACAGTTGCTGTTGAGGAGAATCAGACAGTCGAGTTGCGTCTAACTAGGAGGAAAAGCATAGAGGAAATGGAATATGCCACTGTATGTGGCATGAGCAAACGGCCAGACTCCATTAAATGAGATCAAAGCGCTGGTGTTCAAGTTAAAGAGCATGCTTGTACGAGTACTAAACTTAAAAAGGGTTGAATTAGAGTTCTCTCGGATGACATCCTCTCTTCGGATTGACATTCGCATGTCAATGCGAAAATAGCTTTGCTATAGGTGGACAGATTCACTGGATTACTAAAGGCACGGTCAACATGAGCAGATATCCTTGATAAAAGGGCAGAAGCGACGTCGTAAGAGATTGGGAAGACAGAGCATCTCTGTACATAAATGGTAGTCATATCGGTCTCACAAACAGGGTTTAATTGGAACCAACGCCCTTTATTTCATAGTTCTACGATAAAAAGTAATTCCATCATGGTCTTTTCCACACACAACGGTAATTGATAAACATAACTTGTTTCAATTGCAGGCATTAATGGCGGAGGCGCAGATCCTGGTTGTTCCAGCGAAAGGCACCGGTGACAGCGTGGTTAGCAGCAACAGTGACAGTGGCCACATGCTTGCATGAAGCAAGGTGAGAGCAGCGAAAGAAGCGTTTTGACATCTGGGACGCCCAACGCCGGTTCGCGCATCTCTACATCTATTGTTTGAGGCGACCGTAGACAGTTAGTGGGGCTGTGTAGCACTGATGCCTCATTGAGACATCTGAATGGCGGAGGGTGTTATAGAGACAGTCATGCGTCTCCATGCGAGAGTGGAAGAAGATTTAGGTCCAGGTGGTTCCCTTTCCAAAACCACCTTCTCCCGCTAGAGTTGCTACCCCTCTTTCTACCGCTCAAAACCCATTTTTTTTGTGCCCATAAAAGTCCCAATTTAAATGTAACGCCACCAGTAAAAGCAAGGATACGGTTTGCCTACTTTGTCTTCCATTGTGGCTAGTTACTGTCTGTACTTTAACTGAGTGAGCGTGTAAAGTGAAAAGGGAAGCAAACGAGGTGACCGATTCTAGTCTAAAACAGGCTATTAACTCTGAGTACCAGTATTGATTCGACACACTGGTGCAGCATAACGTGACGAGAGCATGAGGTCTGGTGGTACCATGTGTCACAGGCGCCATAGAGACCAGCTAATGCCATCAGTACTATCCATCATTTTACATAGCAGTAAGGGTTAAATACACTATGGAGTCTTGAGGAGACATTGTGAGGGATCCGTAAACCACACTAAGGATCGCCGATGGTGCAGCCATTCCAAATCAGCTTCGGCATCCTTACATGCAATAGCAAGGTTGAGAATGTGGTATAGGAAAGGCTTTCCTCACACACTCCCCTCCCTGCATAAGCGTATGACCATTTGCGTGTCCGATTTTGCTGACTTTGAATTTGGCCGTAGGATTATGGCGCCCTGTTATGCACGGGCACAGACCTGACGGTGTGCTGGAATTAAAGCCTCATCCGCATTAGCAGGCTTGCAGTTAAGGCAGAGGTCACAAGGTCATTTACAAGTTAACCGAGAGATTCGAAAATCGGCAAACTATTACCAGACCGCATGCAGAGTTCTCCTGCCTAACGAAAACTAACTGAATGACCAAACAACTACTTCCGAGAGTGGGATAAACTTCTTCTGCAATTTATCACCGAGCAAATGAAGTGATTGAATTGGTGGACATTACTAATCTTCCAACGGCACGAAAACAAGGAATTTCCTGGGTACTTGACGGTTCGTTCGCCCAAATCATGATCGAAAAGGAAAAGGGAGGAGATTCTTTCAATTGTTTTGACAATAAATTTTGGCTAAAATACTTATTGTTTCAAAAACTAAAAAGAGCAAAACTCAGCGCCTGAAAGTGCACATATGTACTAATTTAAACAAACAAATGTTTACGCCTCGAGCTGAAGAGGCATTGGGGATACCGCACGTCGATTTGCTTCATTTTCTCAGTCGAAATCCCTAAAAATTAAGGTCTAAAAATCAATTTGCAAGTAAAAAAAGCGTTATCTTATTTCCACATGAAAGAAAAACTGGCGATATCACATGAGCGGTGGTGACTAAGCCACGTTGTGCCGCCTGGTTATCAAGGTAAGAGGGTGCGCGAGGCTGGAAAGGTCTTTGAAACCCCTGTGACTCATTGACACTCTGGCTTGGCTTATTCAGCCAATTTGTGAAGACGCTTTGATTGAACTCAAGGCAGCGAAATTCTGTTAAAGAGGATCATTGGTTAAAACGAGTTTTAACCCTGTAGTAAAATTCTGCAATAGAGATCCCTTCAGCATTCAGCACATCGTCTTCCCAGCTGATTTAAAGTTAGTCTATTTAACTAAGTGGACAGATAACAAGGCATGTAAATCATCCAATCACCTTAATGTGGGTTGTGAAGAATCTGTTTAAAAAAGTACTCTTATTTAGGCCGTCACAAATTGGAGCAAATCCCAGCATTCGGTTCATGAGAAAATAAAAGGTAAACACTTTCTACAAAAAAATTAATGTGAATTTTTTCCGCCGCAAGAAATTGCGATCCAATTGAGACTTAATCGATTAACGCCCCATTAACTCGGGTTTTAAAAATGCCTACTTAATTAATTTAAGTAAAAGATGGTTTTAGGAAAAACACCGCTCGTGCACATGAATGTTGCATGCGATGTTGAAACATTGAGAACGTGGAAAATGTTTGTACCTTGGTGTTAATTTTGTTGCCCATCCAATAAACGACATTCTATCCGTAACTGGCTAAGATAAGATATGGCGTCGTAAAGGAGCGCGTAGGCCATTGAACGATATTCTTAAGCGGCGGATAGTGCTCAAGGGTAAACCGTTGGTGTCTCGTACTACAAACTAGCTCTCCAGTAGATTGGCCCCAGTTGTTAACATGCTTTTGTCTGGCAGATTATTGAAACAGAGTTGAAAGATTGCGGTAAGCTTAGCTTTTTTTTGACCCACAAATTGGTAACATGTGTAAAAGTCGGAAAAGACGTGGTCAGCAAAAGTACGAAAATTAACTAAGACTATTCTTAACAACTTAGTAGTCGCAGGGAAAGAAGGTGCGTTTTTAGGCAGTCAAAACGCAGTTCAAAAGGTTGTATTCTGAAAGCCAAAGGCAATCTACTTACTCCTACTTTGACGTACGGAATTAAAACAAGTGCCAGTTTAACCTCTTCAAAGTTGTAAATATGAGCATGTTTGCTTTAATGAGGTTTCCCTTCACCAATTCGAGTTCACTTAACCTAGGAGCTGACAATCACTCCGGAAATAGCAATACTTTTTATTCTTCCAGCATTTTGGAGCAGTATCAGAGTTGCAAACATTCAAGTACAATAATTCAACTGCTATGTGCTTCCCCTTCCACTTTGGGGGCATTCAGCCTTGGGGCAATATGGGATTTTCCAAGCCAAGATTTCTCAGGGCAAAGCCGAGACTGCCTCCGCTCTGGGGTCCGATGGCGCATTCCGCAGTCACAAAGTTGATACGCTTTACCTACCGCCCGTTTTAAAAGTGTACTAAGACCAAAAAAGTTGCACAGACGTTTTTGCATTCAAAGCCATCAATAAGTCATTTCAGAGCGCCTAATCACTAGTCGACTGACAAAATAAATCAAAACCTATCAGCCAATCAGATCTTGAGTTCGTGAAAACTAAAGGGAGTCACGGCGGATCCCTTATCAGCCGATTTAATGCCGTCATTTTCAACTTTCAATAGACGACGGATGAGACATCGGCATAAGGTGAGTAGCAAATACCTCTTCATGCCTAATCACTACTCTTCCAATAGCAGAAATAGCATTTAAGGGACTGTAAAGGAGGTCTTTCTCCGACTAGACCCAACAACTTCGTGCAAAGTGGCTTGCAGCAAGATCTCCACGGCTCTCAAAGTCCAACGTGTTACAGCTTTGAATATGGAGACAATTGAAGCACTGATAACCCTTCTGGACATCGACAAGAACGACAATTGGAGCCTCGAGGTCTTCCTCTTTTTCCTCAGGGAGAAGGAGGTAAGCCGTAGTTGTGTGGAGCGCTATTTTGGGAAGAAAACAGACTGGTTTCTACTTTGTAATTAAAAAATAGAGCCAGGCATATCGGAAATCCATGTGACTGATCAATGGGGTATAATGAGGTTATCAATGAGGAATCAAAAATTAAGCTAATTGACTTGAAAATTTTAGCGAGGAAATCATTTCTCTTGATTAAAAAGTTTCTCTTGAGTACGCATAAGAGGGTAGTAGGTGAGTTCCTTTGCGTGCAAACTGTGGTGACATTCACTAATCATGACAAATGAAAGACACATTGACTGCACTAGGTCTCACTCCAGTGGCTCATTGCACCTTGTAAGGACTCATGGACCACGCGCGGACGTTCACAGACCTACGCAACAGGGCACAAATATACGCCAGTCCGCTGACGCGATGTGCCTTCCGACGTTAGCAACACTTCGACTCCTACCTGCAACAATACCTTCACAGCACAAAATGATGGCTGAAACTCAACCATTGACCCGAGCTCGTGCTTGACTCCGAAGCCCCACGATCCACTCATAACACTCGTCGCGTAGCATTTGAAGAGGGTGTGACGCGGAAGTGGTTCGGCTAGCAATTGAATTCTGATTGCCAATAGATCGCCAATTGCCGTAAAATGTGGTTTGTATGCGTCAGTGCCCTAGGGCCTATCCAGCCTCCGGCCAGCCAACCGGTAGGCGCGGACTACAGAGGCTGATAGTTTAATTGACTGACGGGTGAGAGTGAGCACAGAGTAGTGGAGAATGATGCCGACGACCGAGTTTGAGTCACTTGATCACCACAGCCACACTTATAATTGCTAGTCCACCTTGGACTTAAATCGGTTGCTGGACATTTAAAGAGCTTTTGCGGGATCGCAAATCTCCTCTTGATAACAGAGAAGAATCACGCATACCTCTTGATAAACTGCTATCGATTCACTCTTGTATTCTTCTCTCGGTCTGTGAGATTTCATAGCACACTTAGGGATTGGAGAGGGAAGTGCCGTAATATCCTGACTTTTCCGCCGTATTTCTTGGACGGTGCTTCTACATCTGGTGAAATTCGCTTCTTACTTGAAGCTGGTATCGGCAATCCCATGCTCATGTCCGAAAGAGAACAAAAAACCTAATAAGTAATAATAGGCTGGAAATGGAGGAGGCAGCTGGGGCTTGGTAAATGTTTCCAAAGACACCATGATAGACAAAGGTAAAATTTGAAGCAATTTGGAGGAATTGGGGACTGGATAACAGCTAATGCTGAAATTAATAGACTTGGTTAAAAGGCTGCCAAAAATACAAAGTACCTCAATTTCTCGAGTGACTTTGCTCACCAACTACAAAGCACCACCGACAATGTCCGTAGGACCCCTCAATGCCAGATCTTCAAGTTTCTATCTTCTACTATTGGGTTTCAATCAGAACCAAAGTTATACTTCGTATCTTGGTTGGGAAATACTATCATAGAAGATTTCAGGCATTAGTCAAGGTGTTATAAAGTGACATTAGACTCTGCAGCCCAACTAACTAATGGTCCGGAAAGCTTCTCCGCCTTCACCTTGAAGGCCAAAGCTATGAGGAGTAATTTCCGTCACGTCATTGATCATCTTGGTGTAGCGATTCGTCACATTCCTCGGCTAAAATGCATCAATTTAGCCATCAACAAAAATTTATTTCCTCAAAGTGGAACAAGAGGAAATCTAAATCCACCTTCAACACAACCAACAATAAGGGATACTCCGTTTTCATCGTCTTTAGTCGCTAACCACAGTGACTAGGAGGTATTGCCCTTCATGGATACTGCATGGAAAAATCCCATATAGGCTGAGAGAACATAGTACAGGCAAGAGACTTTCTCGACGATAGAACACAGATGAAAAGGTTAAATTTGCCGATCAGACCAGAGGAATTCTTGCGCCTTTCGACAGGGCTGCAAACCTTCTCACATAAATCGCAAGATCCAGAAGTGCATATTTAAATATTTTCAAAGCTGATAAAAAAACAACTCAATTGAAACATCCAGAGAGGTTTTATCTTCGAAAAATTGCGGTTTAACCAGTAACTAGAAAAAGGTGTCCAATGGAATGATGGGGAAGGTAGACGGTTGAAAGATTCAAGACACAGTGAGCGTATGAAAAAAAAAAAAAAAACCAACAACACCAGAGCCAAGGGGCAGCAGAAGATGTTGCTTCAGCTTTGAGTCGAGGGTGAGATCGCGGTGGTGGCAATAGCAGTGGTGGTTTTAACAGAGGCTGGAGGCGAATCCAAGGCGAGAAGGAGGGAATCCGCCAATCGGAGGATACGATCACGGCAGTTGCAGAGGTAGGCCTCCGTCTCCCACAACATCTGCAGGATGGGCCGTGTGTCTTTGGTATCTAGCGCCACGTTCTCAGAGAGTAGTGGACTGAAGCGGAAGAAAGGCACGCCGAGAGAACTGCACCAGGCTCGGGAACGCTCCACAATACGACCTGGTGAAGATGGAGAGACCAAGGAAAGGCGAAGGTAAATAAATGGTGAGTTGAGCTAGAAAACTTCACCTTCTCCTTCAATCATCCATGTATTCTCCCATTTGTCCATTCATTCATCAGCTCATCCGCTTGCTCATTCGTTATTTGACTTGCTTGCAGAGGAATGGGAAACAGCCTGGAAATGTGGCAACGCCTTTTCTTTTTTTCCCTATCCACAGAAATGGCTGCCTCTAAGCACTCCTGCATCAACTCATTAACATGCTCGCTACCAGCGTCACATACATGTGACACCCCAATTTAACTATCAGAGGGCGATGCCACAGACATGTGATAAAAGCACTTGATCCGATTGTGATAACTGGTAGGCTCAACTATTTTCTCCGCCTTTTAAAGGGATGAAAGAGTGCGCCTCCATTAGGTTTCCAAGAAATAACCTTAATTACCAGTTACTTGTAGGTTCCAGGGGAGAATGGAGGGACGTATTCGAGATCCACGAAATATTAGTGAAAATTAACAATAGTAGCATCAGATCTGACTAATTCAGACAGTCATCACCAGGACTTGGCTCAACCATAGCAACCCTCGCAAATGAGATAACAACTCCATCGAAAAAACGGATGTTTCACCTAATATCCATTTGTGCCACCAGAACCAGTCTTTGCCTCCCCTTGTGAAATTGCTAGGCTGCAATGGAATAAAGGCATTGAATAGCCAGCTTCTTAACTTACATTTATTTTTTGCCATCAAATGACAAAAAACCTTGCATCATTTTCATCACAGCCCGTGCCAGAGACTTCCTATAAATTTCAAGGATATGATGACGCTTGCAAACACATTTTGGAACACAGATATGCGTCAATCTGTCGGGGTGGCATTCTTTTCAGTGTTGTCTACTCCCTTCCTCTTATTTGCAACACACCTCTAATTCATAAAGTGTCCGTTGAAATTTGTGCATGCGATTGGGGTGAATTCGCTTCATGAATCGAGGAGGGCTCGACTGTGAAGCAACATAAGCACTTGTGGGATAGCATTCGAAGAGAGTAACGTAGCTATTAGCAGAACGGTACAGCCCATAAACGGTTAAACTGATTATCGAATGCTGCTTTTCACTAGCTCAAAAATGGGCGGATTGCCTTCAGAACCGTCCACCATGCCTCACAACAAAGAAAAATGACCTTACATTACTACTCACTCTTACTAAAAATCGTTTCAGGAGCAATCTGCAGTTTAATCATCTCTAGGGTGAGTGATGAGGAACAAAAATATTTATATGAAGGGAAAGGTAGAATAGAGAAAGGACAGAGAGGTTGTCTTACCCTCTGACATGGTGGCCATCTCGACAAGCATCCGCGAGAGCTCCGTGACTCCCAAAGCCACTCGATAGGCCTCAGACATGTTCTGCGGTCGGAAGACATCCAACTGCTGCACCTCGCGCAGTGGCACTCGCCCCGTGCCCAGGGATGTCACACTAGCGATTGGAATGGTCGGTTCACGCTGCGATGGAAACAAGGAAAGCGGTAGATCGCATTTAACAGGATTCCACCCTGTAAGCATCGTGAGGGGTTAATGTGCATCAGCTCGGCTCCTGTCGAGTTTCCAACTAGAGCAATCAGTAGACAATGTCCTTTGTGTCAACAAATATGAGCGAGCAGGGAAGTATTACGCACTCGTAAGCTACAACCGGCGGAGTAATGAAGGGTTCTGTTGAGACAATTGATCTCGTTCCCGCGTATCGACAGTACTTTATGGTCCCTGATGTTGTACCGATTATTAACGCTCTTAAAAGTTATCAGCACACGATTATGAGGGACTGATCGAGATCACAACGACTGAAGGTTAGCTACAAAGGAAAACCTTCCGGCAATTCGAAACAGAAACGTTTTCTGAGGTTGCAGGTATCCTTAGCAAGCGTATTCATCGGCTGTCCATTCCCAATAATGCCTACTCCTGATGAAAGACGGCAACGGGCAGGCGGGAAAAAATACGACAGATTGTGTTAATGTCACGATCCTCCATCTCTTTTGGACGCTAGTGGGTCCGTTCAGGGAAAAATTCGAGATTCTATCCTGGCTACATCCAATGTTAAGGCAAAGCTATTACTTTTAGGCTAAGAATGGGGACAGAGAGAAAACGTACTCGAAGACGTCGAACAATGTTAAGCTCTTGTGCTTCGGTAAGCAAATCCAATGTGGGATTGTTGGCAATCAGACCACCGTCTAGGAATGGACCACAGGCACGGAAGTAGCTAGGCGCTGCTCCTGACGCTCTTGCGGCTCGCCAGATAGGCTAAAAAGGGGAAAAGTAGAGAATCGGAATGCATATTACCAGCTTCCGATTCCTTTTCCTGAAAAACATTCATCGATAAATGATCCACCTCGTGAAGTGATAAGGATACCATGTTTGAATTTTTTAGGTCCGGAGACCGTAGACCAGATGAAGTAGAGGAGTTTTGCAAAGTGGATAAAGAGCTGAGAATCAGATGCCCTCAACACTTCGATCCACAGATCTAACAAAAATCCCATTCATTAGAATTCCCTTGCAAAAACTGTGACCTGAAAAATCAAAGTTTAAAACTTTGACATGCTGAACTTTTAGAAAAGCTGTTTCTCGCTTTCCGAAGGGGGCCTTACAATGAATACTGAGTTCCAACAACTTTCGGGATAATTCACGGGTAGCTATACAGTTTAACAACTCCTAAAGGAAGCGAGGACACGAAACGGCTGAATCCAACTTACTGATGACGCTACGTGAATAAGAATAGGGGGAAACCTACAATTAATGGTGAAATAGAATGATGTAAAAGTAGAAGACTCCACACCTTTTAACGCCAGAATCCTGTAAAAGTAACCAATGAAGGGAGGATTCCCTAGCTTCTTGAATGAATATATTAATGCATAGTGAGATTATAAGAATGCCATAGAGGTCGCTAGTCCTCCTGGAAGAGTGAGGCACAGAAGAGGTATCATCTTATTCTTGGAAAACCAAGGAGACGCCTCTTCACAACCGTTAGTTTAATCAAAGTCCAGCGCCAAAGCATTTTACTTGATGAGGAGAAGGAGGGAGATCCTCTCAACAACGAAAGTGAAAGTGGACTCTTAAAAAAGGTGTGAATTTGCTTGAATTTCGATAGCAATCCCTGGGTAAGAAAAGGCAGTGATTAAAAATAAAGAATGAAAAAGTTTGGCTTAATGAGTGAAAAAAGGTCCAAAAAGATTAATTTTGGACCTCGTCATAGAGATTTAGGAAATTTGAAATAGATAAACAGCAAAAGGGAAGAAGACAGTTTACCGGAGAAAAGAAGGGGCTCTATCATCAAACTGTTCGAGACAATCGGCGATGCATTTTGAAGACTGTCAAAGTGCCGACCACTCAAGACAGCAAGAACTCCGAGCGCAGAGTTTAAAACAAGACTGTCAAACGGGTAATCCAGTCAGAAGGGCCTTCAATATCATTGAGATAGGGGATGTTGCTCTGCCCAGCCTACAAATCGCTGACGAACCAGGCCGCGTCAGAGAGAATGTAAAAAGATTTGTAGTAACCGCGTGCCTGAAAAGGCGAGTGTTTGATAAAACCCGAATCTGCAGACACAGCAAGATAGTGAAGCAGTCAACACCAATAAGACATAGGCAGTACAATCTGTTCCAAAAGGACAGCCCCATGTCCTTCAGTGCGAGAAACACCAAGTTCTTGATGCGTGGTCGACGTAAAATTTCATATGACGAAGTTGCACAAGGCACGAGTTCTTCTTTGGGAACTGTGAACACAGGGATTGAAAAACTTTTACGATTTCGGAGATTTAGTCTACACCGGATACTAAGATGCCTGTGGTGGGAACATAAAAGTGGCAGTAGGAGAGTGTGCCTTGAAATAATCAGAACTCTCTTCCTTCATGTGTGTTCCTTTCCCTTCCAAATTCAAAAATCGCGATTTGATTTAAACGGCTCTCGTCATAAGTAGCTCTTTGGTCTATTCTCTCCTTGAATTACGGAATAGATTTCAATGACTTGGGAAGGGACTCCAAATCGAAATCAAGACCAATTTGTCACTCACTCTAATCAACGAACCTGCCATCACCATGTCGTCATTCTTTTCATTGATTTTCAGCAGTTCAGTGGACTTGGAGATTTTAAGGGCTGAAAGATATGTCTAGGCACCCGTAACAAAAAGCGGGTTTGTTTCAAAACGAAAACCGAGTTAAAGGGGACCTCGTTTCTAAAGCTAACCTACCACACTCTCACATGCTATAATATCAACAGTCGAATTTGCCGACCTATTCCACATGAAGGTTTCAAGAGCGACCAGGCAGCCCATGTAAACTAGCAAAAAAAACATATATTTTCCCCTTTTCAATGAAGAGAGGACTTTTGAGTTTCCAAAGAACAGTATTCCATCGCCAACCTACCTGCTCACTAATTGGCACGGGCTGTTCCACACCCTTGGAACTGTACATATAGCGTCGAGAGAAGGAAGAAAGGAGGGAGACAATGGACTCCTGCAGGTCTGACTCGTCCTCTCCCCCATGACCTACTTCGTGGATAGTCTCACCGAAGAGGTCACGTAGGAAGGTGTTTAACAAGTGCTTGTAGGACACGTCGGTGGTCATGGGATTGTCAGTCATCCGCGTTGGAGTGCTGCCGTCGGTGGAGGTGGTGGAGGAGGTGGAAGCAGCGACACGAGGGGAACGGGCTTCGAGGAGCTCCGATACAAGTCGTTCCATTCGTTCATAGGGTGCAGGGTAGTTGCGGAAAATGTGCAGGCGGGGAGGGAAATGGTCGCCCCGCAGAGCCGTGACTGAAACTCTAAGAAGAGGAAAGGAGTCAAGAGCTTAGTTTTTTTTCATCACTCTGTTGGCGTCGTGACTCCATAAGCAACCTAATTGAACTGGACACCAAGCATTTAATACAACCGTTTCTGAGCATAAAATATCAACCTTCAAAGTCAATAAAATTCGTACTTTTTTGCAAAATTGCCCATTCATCACGGCCTTTGCCTCCTCACCCCAGATAATGAGATTTGGAAAGAACTGCAGTCTCAATAAGTAAAATTGTTGAGAGGAAAATTCAAGTGGAAATCTAAGTGGAGGAGGAATTAGAGAGAAATGGGTGCCCGAATTCATCATTTATGTATGCAGAAGAGAAAGAATACCTACGAACTCCAAAAGAGGGAGTAAAAGTAGACAGGAACTGTCAAACGCAATCGCACAAAGTCAAGTAAACATAAACCTTCTTGAGATCTCCACTTCAGACATTATTGACTGAAAGGCCAGGGAAAGGGAAGCATTTAGGCATCCCGAAAACCTCCCTTTGTGCGATCGTTTACCCCTGAAAAGCCGGCTACTCTTGTGTTCTGTTGCGTCAACGTAATGAGAAGGCGAGGGTGCAAAACAGATGCGTAAAATGTACCCAAGAGTGACGGCATTTTGTCGTAAATTTGAAACCGTATGTTGATGTGTGTAAATTCCTCACTTTCACCACGAGTTGAAGTAGCCTCTAGGCACGTTAGAGGATTAAGAGGAAGAGCATTAATGGCATCTTGCTTTAGTCAATGAACGGAGAGGAAAGCAAAGAATGGCAGTTGAGGAGGTTGCAGAATATGTTAGATCTACACATGACCTGATTGAAAGCCTTAATTTCTAGTAGGTTTATCCCATGTAATGTCTAAACGGCCAAAACTCAAGAATAAACCCAAGTACTCGGACTTTCTTTCTGCTATCTCAAAGGCGACACTGAATTTGGATTTTAAGGAGAGAGGACATTGTGTGAAATTGATACAATCTGTTTTGAAGTATCAATGGAGTTTGATAGCTTTTGTACTTTAGACACGGTCAAACAAGAAACTGACGAGTCAGTACTACAAAACTAAAGTTGTTTCAACTGCTATTCAGTCTTCGCGGTTCCGGTTACTATCTCGTTACACCATGCCGTCTATCCGTGGTCGTAGCCATCCAGGTCCCCTTGACAATGGTGTGGCCTGCTGCCACGACCTCGATGGTGGCTCAGGACGCTACACTTCAATCCAGGAGTTCAGATTCGGAACAACAGCGTGCTTCTTGGCAAATGGACTAAACAAGGGACTCTTCAAAAAGACGCAATGGATACATAAAAAGATAAATAAGTTTGCTTCAAACAATCCCCCAGAGAATCAGAGCGAAAAAGAAAAGGTGAATTCAGCTGAATCCATCTGGTAACGGCCGTGACAAAGATCGTGAACTCATAATTGTTGCTGAATGACACTACAAGATTCAAAATCGCAGGTCAGTTCGACAGTTCATAAGAACTCTACACTTTTGTAGAGGCTATCGTCATGATTTTATTTAATCTAGATACCGTAATTTTGTATCGTGTTACGGACTTGCAGTACTCATCGAACGCCCTCATGGTGACCTCATTGTTTTTTTGCTTCTGGATTCAAATAGTTTAATCAAACTGTTTCTAGGCCTTGTCGCGTTCTCTAAAGACCTCATTTAGAATGCTCTCTGCTATAACCCTGTTATTTCCACCTCCTATCCAAAAAAGTGTTCAGTCGAAAAGCATTGATGCGATTTGGGCTCATCAGCTTTATGGATCGGGTGAAGCTAAACTTTGAAGCGCCAAAAGCCTCTCCCAACACTTGTCGCATAACATTTGGGGGAGGCGAAATATATGTTAGCGAAACCGTACATTCCAGAAGCGGTTAAACTAACAATTTCATTTGGTCTGCCAATACCTCAAAGACAGGTTGATTTCCTTCAAAATTAACTTTTACTATTGCTTGCAACCTCTGGAGATCAGTGTGGCGAGAAAATCTCCCAGCCCGGTCATACTTAATGTGAACAATGATGGAAAACTGGTTCCCGCTTACATCGATATCGACTTAGAATGGAAGTTGTGGTGGAAGCTACCAGGAAAATGACTGCTGTCCACATTCACTAACAGGAAATGCCAGACAGTAAGATCAAAGGGCTGCCAAATCGTTGATCAATCTTGGACTTCCCATTTATGGAGTTATTGTTTGATTACTGACCGACTCGTGATGAAAGACCTTTTCTGTATTCTGTTGCAATGTTCGGCTACCATAAAAATGATGTACACACTACCAACTAACCATCCTATACTCCAAAGACGCCTACAATTTCATCCCACAAGATTTCGAACTGTGGACAATGTTGTTCACTATACCTTATTCTACTGTGAGGAGCAAAAATCACAGTTGAGATTTCTCCACTCGATGAATACTAACTCGAAGCGAAATTTCTTTTCAAGACAACCAGAACAGCAAGGGCTAACATTAGTGGGAAGATCTGCACTCCACCATACTTCGCACGCCAAATAAATAGTGGGAAAGTAGAATTGGGATAGAAACGGAAGTGGCTAGGATTATTTGCTTTTAGAAAAGAAAAACTAGTTATAAGAGGAGATTAAGGAATGCCTTAGAAATTTTTCAAAAGTTATCAATTTTTCGTGCTACCAGAAAACACCAAGACTCACTTGGCTATATTATAACACAACTTTAACCAAGACGACAATGGAGAGATGTTTTACTGCCGACCACTTCCGCCATGACATTATACGGCGATCAAACCTAACGCACGGATCATGCAAATTCAAATTCAGAAGTTCATTATAACACGTGAACTTGCACGAGAAGTCGCTTCACTATGAACTCATCACAATGCCAACAGTCAAATTAAACGGTGAACTAGAAGTTGGCATTTGTGTGATATCATTTGGTTCCTTAAAGAAAGGGACCTTCTAAGCAAAACCTCGTCCAGCCCCCATGAACACAGTCGGCTATGCAACGTTGCAGGCCCCTCCTTCCCCCCCCCCCCCTCCTAATGTTCCATCACCTCTTTAAGGGGGATATAATCCAGAATTAAAACTGGTAACACATTAATGCTGCCTTCATTGTCCGAGTCTAAAACCTTCCACTTTGGCTATTAGAGGACTTACCAAAAAACAGCTTTCCAAGTCTCTTTCACCGACCTAATAACAGGGGTGGAGAAAAACTCAGAACGGCTGTAAGAGATTGTAGATGAACGGGTACTCACGATAGAAAGTCCTAAAATAAAAACCTCAAACTGCTTTACAGATAATGTTTGCTTATTTTAATCTTGCAGACCGTCTGGATCACCATAAACATCCCCCATCACAAGCTGAGGCGTTAAGATACATTTGCCCATGGGCATGTTTAACTTTTAAAAGGCAAGGTTTTTTCGACTCTATTGGAGCAGGTAGGGTAAGTGTAAAAATTGGGGACCGAGCTTGTCCAAAAATGCATCAGACTGGAGGGTATTCAGTGCCTTATAGATAATTGCTTCCGACTGCTCTAAGGGGGCAATTATTAACCATTCACGAGTTAGAGATCACCTTTAAAGCAGACTTCGGTAGCTAATCCGAAACCAACCAAACAAAGACATGCTCGAAATCCTCCGCCCTTCCATACATTCCAAGCGGAGAACGGAGAGGTGAGAGTTTATGCGTAAACATGATAACTAGTTCCGAAAGACAGTTTTCACTGTAACACGTAGAACAAAAGGCCACGGTATTCTTTAAAATGAAATGAAGGGGTTAGGAATCCCAATATGCTCTTGTAAAATAACCCTCAATAACTGCATTAATTGAAACTCACCTCACATCAGTGATGTCCGACATGACTGATCCCTCACCAAACTCCTCCCGCAAAAGACTCTCTAATCCCTCCGTGGGGTAGGGTCGATTACCTACGAAAATTTTCTCCTTTAGCCGGAAATATAGGCACCGATTGTAGCGCACACACTTGCCCTGCACGATGTTTAAGGCCAGCATAGCTCCAGTCGACGTGCCTGTACAGAAAAGAGGGAGGCTAAAGGGGTACTACCGCAGAGTTAAAAGTGGCAGCAGTAAGTGCTGAGTGCGTCCATCAAGAATGACAGGCACCGAAGCTAGTGGGTGCTTGAAACAAACAGAGCGTTTGATGATAAATTCGCCCATAAACTGAGCTGTACAATCCACGAATACTTGCATCCACAGGCGGCTTCAAGCACACTTTGGTGGTGTACAATAGTAAGGCAGCTGTAAGCCAGACAGTGATCATTCAGGAAAATTTGCAAATTTGGAAGGTTAGCAAATTCTGGGTTTTGAGATAACTTATTCTTGACTAGCGCAGAATAAATGAATGCTGGATTGGCGAAGAAGACCAGAATTTTGTAAGTCTCACAACTATATGCGACTAAGCCACTTCATTTTGAAGGCAAAATGACTCAAAAGCAGTGGATAAAAAAGTAAAGTAGGTTTGGTCATTGGTGGAAATCATTTTGCATCAAAACTTACCAGATTTTAGTGTAGCCAATTCGAAAACCGCGGTTCGATTGAAACCCTCTCCGCAAACTTATACCAAGTGAGGCCTAACAGTAAAAACTCACCAATCACCCAGTCGTAGAGGTCGCGAATGGGTCGCCCTGCCGCTTTTTCGATCGCTCGCAGTATCTGGCATAAGACTAGGCCCCTAATACCTCCGCCGTCGAGGCAGAGCACTCGGTAGCCGCGTCGACTGGCCCGGAAACCCTCTGCGTCCCTCTGAATGTTCGCCGACGCTTTATCCTCCGTAGTAGGTTGACACATTGTGGACGTGATCGAGGGAAGGCTTGAGTCAATACTACCATCACCTTAATCGCAGTAACAGGCGAAAATGAAGCAAACACTGGCAACGCATTCAAAATACCCCCTTACTAAACCAAATCGGAATATTTCATGTTCGTTATCCTCAAAAATAATTAGGAGAATTAGCAGTCTAGGTTGCAGATTGCTACGAAATTCACACACAAGGTACGCTAAAAAGGAAGAGTATTCCATCTCCCACGGAAGGAAGTGTGGATTTTGAAGGTTTGTGTGTCAGGAGCACCAATTCATCCTTACGAGCATAATTTTTCATACAATTAAAAAGTTACCATAACGCCGAACTGTAGTGACCGACACAGAACAGCCCAGACGTGCAGCCACGACTACAAGTGACGAAGAAATACAAGTGATTTCCAGAAATGCGAGTGGGTGAAGAAAAGTTGAGCATATTCTAATTCATAACACCAGAAACATGCTTTAAAAAGACTTTTGCAGAAGAGCGAGAAAGTTACTTGTTTGAAGTGGAAGGAGCATGAGCTCAGAAATATTTTAAGTGAGTTAAAATGTACTTTTGAGACTACGTATGGCCTCAAGGAAAGTGACGGAAAAATTTTGCATCTTTCCACGAAGTGGTTCAAAGATGGAGAAATTTATGAGAGAATTTTGAACAATATTCCAAACTTGCGCATTTGCTTTTTTTGACTACGATAGTGGTCGTGGCGATAAGCCGGAAGGCCCTACGGCTGAATGTAGGGGCTATCAAACTAAGATTAAGACGCCCAGTCACAGCGTGGTCATGAACCCGCTGGGAATGGGGACACAAACCCGTCCCTATCACTATGTTTCCTTGGTATGAGGGTCAAGTTTCCTCTCTTCCAGAGTTTTGGGTCAGGAATACACTGGCAGGTGTGGAGCTGATGACTAGTGAAAGAGCCATTTTTCACGTGCTCGGCTTAATTATCCTGCGCCCTCACTGCCCGTCCGACCTGATCTCGCCCTATTGGCTGGTCTTGTCTAGCTAGCCCAAACATATCTGCACCTTGTGTCCTTGCTCCCAAGTGGACTTGGTTCCAGTTTAAACACGTGTTCCAGTGAAAATCGCGCTGGTTACGATGGGAAAAGCCTAAGGGGTCAGAATTATGCCTAGGTTATAACCACGGTGAGAATATGACAGATATAACATTCTCCAGAAGTCCAGTTGGCTACAGCCACAACCACGACAATAGAAGAATTTCAGGACAGTAATATGAGAAAAGTGGACTATAGCGCTAGTGGAAAACATCCCATCATACTGACAAGTAACTATAGCTTGAGAAGGTGATAGATTGATTCAACATTCTTAAGGTCATTATTCCCTTTCCCAAATTGGCAAATTCATAAGAGGTCACAATTCCTAACTTCTCCATAACCAAATAAACAATTAACGCTAATTGTTGAATGACAGGGAATAACTAATTTCGACCTTATAATCTACTACCTTCTCCTTTCAATCATTATGTGCGATCACATCCCTTGGAAGGCTTTTTCAAAATGCACTAGACCAAAGTTGAGCTTACTTCCATGCTCAGCCGAGAAGCATCGGGCATTTCGCTCCAAACAACATGGCACACCGGGTCGACCTAAGCAGCCCCGGATGGCACGACTCCAGAGGTGGTGATGGTTATGAGAGCCCTGTTCTTGCTGCTCCTGCTCTTGCTGATTATGATTCTCGAAATGATGCTGATGGAGTTCCTGAAGTCTTATTGTCTCCAGAGCCGACGCTGTTGCAAATCCTGTGGTTAGAGGCTGAAGAGATGACAGAGATACGAAATTGAAACTCCCTATTATTCCATAGTAGGAACTCCAGCACCCAAAATAAAACAGCGCTGGTTGGAATGATCTATAGTCTAATGTTTGGGATCCAAATAATCAAGCAACAGATTGTTCGATTATTCTATCGAAATAATCTAAGTATCTCAAGCCGGATCCATCAAAGAGCGTAGCATAAAATTCACTATAATTTACATGTTCTCGTCAGAACCCATTTGGTGCCTTTGAAGCAAATTAGAGGTCCACTCAAAGCACTCGGGTGACTCAAGTAGAGGACCCTTTGCACGACTGATGTGGAAAAAGGGTAACATGTGTAGGTCCATTCAGCAGGCCTTTTTGCCTTGAAAATAAGCTGTTTACATTTCCAGCTGGTTAGGGACCCGACGATCTAGATCACGAGAATATGGATTTCATGGTAATAGACAAGAACAAAAACGATGAAAAGGACAGAAATTTTAGCGAATGAAGTCATCGGATGTCACATTTAACGTAGGTAGAAAAGATTTTACCACAAAGACGATAGCATATTTACATCAAAAGTAAAATTAAATGGAGGGAGTAAAACAAGGAACTGAATAAGTCAGGTGGTTAGAAAAGAAACGCTTTTGAGGCATAAAGCCGCAATAAACTTGCCCCGCGTGCAATGCAGACGTTTCAAAGTTTCCAATTTCGTGCAAAAAACTAGAAATGGGGTTCAGAATGGCCAAATTGTGTCATCGCAAGACATGCATTGTCTCCTCAATTACCTTTTAGGGTCTTCAAACTAATGGAACAATCCACACCCTAATACTGGAGCCAGTTGTCAAGCTCCAAACCACGTCATTTAACTAGAGAAGGCTTTATATGCATCCTGCAGGACAGACGGCAGGAAAATCTGCCTTAATCATAAACTCTCTGGTGTTCGGCCTTCCAGATCGTCTTGTGTCACCAAGACACCTGCTGATGAGTCAAGAGATTCACTGACGTGGGTCACTAAAGACGTCACAGATGAATAAGACTGGAGAATACCCGACAAAGGTCGGCGATTATTTTATGCTTCATACCCGAAAAGATGGTGGTTTCGTTGACTGGTTTTGATATCGAGGCCACTAGGAATTCCAATAAAGGCAATTCGGTTTCATAATATATTTTGCATCGCGGAATTGCAAATTCACTAGGTATAATGAAACCCAGATGTTTAAAGTAGATAGGAAAGACTTCTCCGCTGTAAGGATTAAATTAGCAAAAAGTAGCACACGGAGTAGAGTGAAAAAAGGAAACCCAAGTTGTAACTTCATTCCATTTTTTCTACTCTTATAGTTCAGAAATTGTCATCCAAAATTAAAGAGAAAGGTGAAAAATGCAAGCTTAATTAGTACAAAGACCCAAGCAGTCTGTCTGGGAGATAAAAGAAATGCGCCCGTATCCACTGCGCCATCGAAAAGCAGGCCATTCGTACCGCTTTGGTAGCCAACCCCAATGAATACGATGTTGCGGGCTAATTAAAAAGTTCAACAACATACAAATAAGACTTGATGACTTAAGGGATGGTTAAACACATGTACTTTTCAACAAATGGGCTGTGCCATGCCCCATCAGCAAATTGAATGAAACAATAGCGGAAAATCTCAACGTTTGTCTCTAGGGCATTAGTCTGAGCAAAGCTCAGGTAGGGCTTGCATGACCCAGAGATCAATTTTCATAATTATATTAATCTCAGCATTTGGGGATCTGGCCTCTCTACTTGGAGTTGCCAATACATCCACTCAAAAAAGCGTGAAGTCTTGATGATTCTCATTTAAGAGAGTGAGCGAAGACCGTCCAAAAAGCACCAATCTACGTTTTGAAATCATAAAGAACGTTATTAGTGGGTAAACTTCTGCCTTCCTCAAATTATAAATTATTGTTAAACATTGCCTTAGAATGGCCCATTATCACACCGACACCCGTCATAAAGGCAGGGTACAATAGGGCACGAAAAGATGACAGTAGCTAGTCTAAAAGAAGGGATAATTGGTTCATCACCAAGATCCCACAAGTAACTACATAGAATGGAACGAATTCGTTTCTCAACTCCCAGAAAATGCTGCCTCCTTTTCTTGAGAGTGATGTTGGAGTGTGAATGCAAAAGGCAAGCAAGCTTGGAAGATAACCTTCACACTCTGTTGATTACGACCAAAAATGTGGTCTTTCTGAAGGTGATGAATTTAACTTTAAGGGACTGACGACTGAGTTCACAGTGTTTACCCAAAGTTTTTCTGGGCTGTATGGTTTAATGGCGCGTTCTGCAATCGCATCTCCTTCAAATGCTGCACAATAAGTGTTACAAGAGGTATTCGGGCATTCAAAACTAACTTCTACTAGGCTCTTAAAGCATGCGTGCCCCAATCACATCCGTCAGCTTATGAGATAAGAGTGGGTTGGAACTGAGAGAAATAGTAGGTAACACAATAGAGGGCACCGTGCCGATGATAGGCTGAAACATGTCTATGCTTAACAAGGCATGGATATAAACAACCACATGGGTTTTACCAGTAGAGCGACAAGTCACCGACTCAAGCTATACGAAAAACCACACAAACTCGTTTGTTCAATTGAGCGTCCATTCTGGCTCAGTACTATCCACCAAGGTCCTAGTCCAGGTTCCCAAGCCGATAGATTATTTCAACCAACAGTCTGTCAACCATTCAATTTGTTAGCTACATTAGTACTTACTATCCACTTAATTTTTCAAGGCTCCCAACTGCTTGTGCTACTTCAGGTGAGGCTAACAAGACTTACCACCAACCGATTCAAAACGCTATTTACAGCCAAGTTCTCCTTACACATGAATTAAGAGTATCGAAAACCACCAGAATTAACTCACTTCAACGGAAGCCATTGCCAACTCCTGTTTTTCATTCTCCTTGATGTCTACATCCATCTCATCCACGAGCACACGTTCCTTCCCCGCCAAAGAGACCATCTCCCCACCCTCTTGTCTCACCGGCTCATCCGCAAATAAACTGTCCAGTCCCGGCAGTGCTGCAGAAATGAACCTTGCCACGATGGTGCGACGAAACCACGACTGGGTGCTCTGTGTCGGTGCCGTTGAACTTGCTCCATCCCTCTCCATTACCTCTGCCTGCATTGATTCGACCCTTGGTGGGTTAACCTCCGCATCGGGGGGCACCTCAGCCACAGTCTGCATTGCCGAAGTAGAACGGAATCCCCGGACTGGTCGACACTCTGAGGAGCGCTTTCGGGGCGAGGAGGACTTTGAGGAAGAAGAGGAGGAGGCGGAAGAAAGAGAAATATGGTTTCCTCCAGAGAGGTAGATGAAGAGATCGTTGTCGACTGCCCAAAAAAGAGGTGGACGTGCAATTCAACTATGCAAACCCTTTAATCACAACCACAATCGTGGCCGTATGACATTAGAAGCCTTCTAAAGTGGAACCTTATTCGTACACTTGTCCGTAAAGTTCTATCTGGACTCTTACAGCCGATTAAATTTCCAGGATGGATTTAGACACTACATTGCTTTTAGTGGTGGGTAGGCCTGGCCAAAATGAATGGCCACAAAAAATGGAAAATTTGGAGAGCAAGACACGTACCGTAGATGGCTGAATTCGCCTTGGGGTCACGACAGGTTTTGAGCGGCAAAAAGCTAGTGAAACTCCTAAATCCAATGGACTCATCATAATCGACAGGGCCTGTCACTAACGCTAGGATGAAAAATTGACGTATGATCGTCGTTTCTGGCCCATGGATGGTTGCAAAAGCATTTGCATATATGATTGGCTAAGAGAGCGCCAAGGACGTCATTTGAAAGAAGAAAGAAACCCAATAGAACAAAATTAAACTAGAATCCCTGGCGCTTTCTTATTAGCTTCTTGTGTGCCTAAAATAAGGTTCTTTTCGAGCTCAATGAGAACTCAAGCACTACGGTGACGACATCGGCTGACAAACCCAGTCTAAATGATCAATCGTGAAGCCTTTAACGGAAAGAGGGCATCTTATGTGGACTCAAGAAGGAGGGGTTACCGAAGCTACGTCTTCAGAAATAACTTAGAAGTTATATACATTGGTGATATATTTACAGGGGAAGAACTTACGATCCTGCGTGAGATTAGTATTGCTCAGTACAGGGTCCGGTGGAGTGCCATTGAAAAGGTTGCCAGTGGGATCTGTGTTAGTGCGTAATGCAGCAAAAGGCATGTCCTGTAGAAGTTGGGTGAGGTAGCTGTAACTGGAACTCCGACTGCAGGTACTCTCCTGTTGATGGACACAGTCCATTTGTTGACTGCGACGCGAGATCGCCTCTGGGGAGATGCAACCTGAGGTGCAGTTGGCTCGGCCTGGAGGGCAGCGTTGGGCTTGAACCACATCCAGAGCGTAGAGTATTGTGTCTCTATAATGCAATACTTTAACTAGTTAGAACCCATCCAACGAACTAATTCCTTACAAGTATTCGTGGAAGTAGTCAACCTCTACCAGATCTAGGAATCATTGTTTGTATAGATTTTTTATTCACCTAAAGAAGAATCATCAGAATCTTTCTTCCACCCATCCAAAAGTGTGGTATAAAGCCTTTTCAAGGAGAGATTTTGTGGTAGGTCTTGTGCTATACTGTACCATAAGACTAGCACTTTCTTCGGACTAATTAGTCCTGACCATCTTAAATGTTTCAAGGAGGTGGTTTTACGCAATGCAAATCTCCGAGCCGTATTGAGCAGATAAATCCCAACCATAACCTCTCGGTTCTCAGCAGTTGAACGATTCCTTCCTCAATCTTTTTTGGGGGGAAGGAAAAGGGGACTGAGATAGCAAAAAAGATATTTACGTTAGTTTAAAGGACGTTGAAATGAAAAACACAAGTCAGTGAATTTTTATGAATACGAAGGGAGGTAAAAATTGGTAACTTAAATCTTATCGTTATCTATAAATTCATGACATGGAGAAGTTATTTTTCCTCTAGCGTCCATGACTACTCCCTTCAAGTCAATGTAGGCCTATCGGACTCTGCGTCAGTAGGGTAAATCTGAACAAAGAACCATTCCGATGGCGATGCGCCTAAATGTTAGTAGCCAACAACCAAATTCAATTCTTTTTATTTTAACAACTGAGCCACACATTCAAATGTCACATTCTGCGACTTCTGAACCGAGTCTTACTTGGTTCGTAGAGTAGACAAGCTACGGTCACATCTATCGGGTAGCACGAACAGATTGTGATAATGGGGGCAAATTGAAACTAAGTAGACGAGCCCAATAAAGAGCACTGCAAAGATTAAAGGTTGATGGATGTCCATATCACTAAGGAACCGGATGCGTTTTACAACCGAAAACTGTATAAATTATCCAGCTGAATTGCGCGATTTCGATCTTGCGACGGGTCGGTTAGCCTATAAATCAGAGAAAAATATCACCGAATGAGGATCCGTATTTAATTTCCAGTTTAAACAGCAACGTGATTGCTTGATATCCTATGGGAATGAAGTTAGAAAACTGATTAAAGTTACTCGGATTTGGGTAGGAAATATGGGAAGAAGATCTGTAGGGCCTACATCCATGTGCTTCAAACCATTCAGTAATCCATATTTTTAGTTTCCAACCCTTTTATACAACGAAAAAACGCTTCTAAAAGTTCCCATAAATCTTGAACCAATAAGTGCTGTTAAAATTAAAGGCTGATGATCACTTGGAATGGGGATCTTTACACACGCTTCTATGAACCAGTTCTGATGTAGTTTGATCATAGTACTACAACCTGCCCGAGGAGGTGAAGATAAGATTCTGCATCCTCTGATAGGGAAGAATTCGGCAGGAAAACCGCGATGTCTTTCTTCTCAACCTACCTAGTCGCGTTACGCTGATACCTATAAATAGAAGAAATAGATATTATTACCTCCAAGGAGTGCCTTACTGGCACAAACACGAGAGAAATTAAAGTGGCTAAAGAGATTAACCGTATAAAAGTTTACAAAAGCACTCAAATTAAGTGGCAAACGCTTTTTGGAAGTCAACAACTGATGAGAAACGCGTAGTTGAGAAAAATTATCGCTTCACAACACCCAAAGGTTTACAAGAAATTTTAACAAGGTGGAGCAATAAAAGCAGCTCATTAACAGCTCTAAGGTCTGGAAGGCAACAACTTGAGTTAACAATGAATTATCTGGCACAGCCAAAAACTAAGAAAATATGGAAAATGTGGAAGAAAGTGCACAAAGACTCCGCAAAATAGAAGGTTTCGTCATGTCTCCAAGAAGTTACCCTCTTAACCCATACCAAGGGCTTCAGTGCCCATTTAATACCTGTAATTTCATCAAACCCATCTCTTCCAACAGGTGATTTGCAATAAAATTTACTTAAAGAAAGAGCTGCCTATGAATTAGTGCCCAGCCTTAATTTCGTCCACAACTTTAAGCCTTTAAGTGCAATGTATATTGAGCTTGTTAAGCAACCATACGAGAGAGTTTCCTAGAAAGCACTTCCATAATTAATCTTGGCTCTTAAACGAGCGGTTTAAAGACTCTTTAGCATAGGTAGCACCTTCGACAGAGAGGGACACAGACAGAAGCCGCAATACAGCATTAAAAATTTAGGACACGATAATCGCCATTACTTTGAGGTCCACTAAACAGTCACAAGCAAAGCCCTCAAAAAAGCATTAAAAAAACTAGAAGCTTAACACTTCGAAACCCTGTAACCGTCGCATAAGCTGTGGTTCTAGCTGAGAGGACTAGGACTCACACATTGGATTCGTGTTGGCAAAGCCAGTGGCGTGGGGAGAGCCCCTCTGCGTCGGTAATGTTAGGGTCCGCCTCGAAGGCTATCAATGCGTAGACGATGTGCACGTCCTGACATCGCTAAAATAAAGGCAACAAAAGGATGGCGTTCCCTTCCATGCTCATTATTAGCTGCCATTCGAGTCAACAAAGACATGATTCATATCGATAACAGTATTTTCTGGATAAGGCTCAGTGAAAGCATCCACATCCAGCCTCTGAATAGGGTTGACGGTATTATTGAATGTGAAACATCCCAACTGTTGTAAAATAATTAAGAATAGCCCTCCCCTTCGTTCGGCTATGTTCTGACCTTCCTATTCTTAATTAATGAACAAAAAGTGGGACCAATCTAGCAACGTGGCGATGTTCTAAGAATTAAGGATGTCAAATAACAAATAAGAAGTGACCCCTTTTGAAACAAGAGATCACAAAATTCACCCATTTTATTTTCACAAGAGGGGAAGTAATGCACAGAAGACTACTGGGGGTCCTCCCGCTCTGATGTGAACAAAAAGTTACCTTTGAGAGACGAAGTGAAAGCCACTTTGAATGCCTAAAATTGATCTAACTATTCATGCCAACTGTGCAATTTGGTCTTCCAAGCATTTCACAGTGGCAAGCTCATTTAAAGATTTCGGGGCTTTCATCCACATTTTGGATACCTTAGCAACCGAATTCCATTATGAGTTGCCATTCCAAAGTATGAAGCAAATAAAAAAAGAGAAGCTGGAGATACTACACAAAAATCACTTATCACCCCTTGAGTGGCATTAACGGTCGAACCCACATAAATGGAACCAAATGAACCAAGGCAGTAGCATTCAACAAGAAAGTGGACTTACCTGTTTGGATGAAACAAACCAGAAAGGAAGTGCTACAAGCCTCTCCCCAACCCTGTGATCAGCCAATGCATCCAAGTTTACGTCTCACCTCCAGACAAACCTTCTCAAAAAGAGCTCACTGTCTAACTCCCGCATAAATTCTCCCGAAAAAAAAAACAACTCGTCATTCAGATAATGTGCACTGAGAAATCCGTTTTGAAGTCTCCTCACTGTGGCTAACATTTGATGCTGCGTGAAAATGTAGGTCACTATATTGAGATGGCCATACTAGTTGTTCGTGCTTCTCTTCCAAGCATTCTCACTTCTAGTCTTCCGAATCTATAGTGACTTGAACGCTGATACAAGGGGATTAAATAGAAAGACCACATTTGGAAGGGAACTCCATTCAAATATGCAGCTTATGGAGCCGCTAGATGAATGCTGAACCCGCACGAATAGTAAGGAAGCATAAAGTGACCAAATAAGTTCGTGTGAATTTTGTGGCAGGAAATTAAGCGATTGTAAGAAGCTTTCCAAAATATTTTATTCTTTAAATTAAACAACAGTGGATTCTATAATCGTTTGCCAACGAGATAAAACTCTGATGCAGAGTAAGAAGCAAACAAAAAATTAATTATAGCTGTCTCCATTTCTGCCGCAGTATTGCTTCCCAGCTGTCTAATATTAGTGACAAGAGAAGATTACGATCACCTGGATGGTGGCCAATGGAATACAAAGGATCAAGAAGCGTCTACTCTTATTCTAAAATGAAAATCTTCTTACGGACAGAAATATTATGAAAAGCATCCCAAGTTTCGGCTGGCAAAGCAGACAAAGTCAAGTCACATCTGTCAGATTCAACTGACATTTTATGGCATAATGGTGAGTTCGATGCAAGAGAACAAGAGTAGATAGTTTAATGAAAAGTAACACACCGATAGACTGACGCATGTCTCTGCTTTTTTACAAGTCTATTGAATTTACAGAAAAACGGGAAAACCGTACCAAAAACCCCGATTTTTCATAGAAAAGAATCAGCAATGAAGAGACAACGCAAAATGACACAATGTACCCATTGGGCATACAAATAAGAGTAAGCAATCATTAACAGACTTCGTGGTGCATCAATGTTCGTTGGCCTCATGCAACAGAATTTCTGGTCCATGCGCTAAAAAGTTCAAACTTAAACAAAGCGAAAGCTCCCTTAAAAAGCTGTGCAGAAAAGATTATCCATGCCCATTATCTGACGGTATGACAGCCCCTTCTCTTAATGTTGCTTGCACACCAATGTCCACACGAAATGCATTTGGCAAATAAACTATGCCCGCTATACAGTATGGTTTAGCCTTCAACACTGCCTCATTAGTGAGGATTGCTCAAGAGACAACACAAGACCCGTCTCAGCCAAACCTACACCACGTACTACCACGTCAAGATGGGAACTCAACTGATTGGATCAATGAACAGTTTAGGCCAAAGGGTTACTTCAATAAAAAATCGCATATCAACAGTCAGACTAAGCAAGATAGCCTCACCGGTCTAGGGTGAGTAGGAGTAGCTTAGCTTCAGCATTCTATCAATCTCCACACCAAAATGGCAAAACACATACCGCAGCAGCCAGATGGAGAGGACAAATGCCGCGGTTATCCTTTACATTAACCTCAGCCTCGTGGATGAGAAGTTGCATGACGGTGTCGAGATCCTGTTCGTACACTGCCTGATGGAGCACTGTCCGTCCCTCAGTGGTTCGCAGGTTTGGATCCGCACCTAGCTCCAGTAGATGGTCGAACATCTGCAGTGGAAGGAGGAGCATGCTACGAGTTATCCTGATATCATCATTCATGAAAATCTTCACAGAACCTCTCTGAAGCTCCAAATCTGAATAAAAAAGAGCTGGACTAAAACAGATAAACTTTTAAAGTACAATTCTTACTAACTACATTGCTAAGAAGACATCAGGAGTAGTGTTTGAAACAGCTCCATACTTTTACATTTGCATTGGGAATGGTGAAGGCAAGAAGCGCACTAAGTAGTGATTGCTGACCAATTTGATATGAGAGCGTCAAGTAGAGAAAATAAGCTTCACCGACGCAACTTCTATCAAGTCATAAGGTCGTGTAGTAATGGCAATGTCGAACGCTTGAAGTACAACGAATTAAAAGTGCGTTAGTGATAAAGAACTTTCCTAACGTTACGATAGGATAAAGAGATGCAATAATTCGTGATTCCGAGCGCTTCACATTAATGACCCTTTTGTAAACCGGTAGTCCTTGAAGCTCAGCCAAAAAAGACTACTATAAAAATTTTGGGCAACTCTTACCTAAACCGAGGAGAAATCACAAATTTTTCGGTAAGTGTCTCAAGCACAACAATAAGATAGTCCCATGCAGGATCGCCCATAGTCAAATTAAAAGGTCTGAAAGCAGACCTACCTTGCCTTGAACACCCAGTCGACAAAGATTCAAGAAATCGTGAAACTGGAAGTACAATGGGCAAAGAATTTGTAGCCTAGCTCAATGGACCCTCAAGTGTGCCCCAGTTGGCAGCTCAGCTAGGCGATCTAACATTATCATCATTAAACTACGTCATTCGAGAGAAGGTGAAAATGACGGAAGGCCAAAACAGAGAACGTTTATGCGATTTCTTATGAAAGGTGCGGCAATTTTCAGACGACAATCAAATTCAGCTTAAAAATTTGGAAACAGTTATTGGAGCATCTTGGCGGCCTCAAAAGATGGATGAGTATCTATTCGCACTACCTATACTACTATGTACGCCTATTGAAGGTGGATTTCAGCCGCATAGGGCCCGTGGCGTCATTTGAGATAACTCGAGCAGGGGAGTAACCAAGAGGACATTTGATCCATTGCATAAGCCTTCCTTTTGGGTTCCCATTACCAATTCCTAACCGATTGCTAATCCAGTCATCGGTCAGAAAGCAAAAAGTTCTGATAAAATAACACGTTCTTTAGAACCTTTCCAAACAGGACTTTTCAACCAAGCTTCTCAAAATGCCGATTCTGTTAATAAATCCCTCTTATCATCAAGTGAAAGAGTTAATCTGACGATTAAAATTGGTCTCGAAAATTGCCCATTGGTCAGTATTACTTTTAAAATCGGATTTGACTCTTAATTGTACGATTTTGAACATAATAAAAGGAGGGTAAGGAATTTTAAACCGGATAATAAAACTCACTTGTTTCTTCTTTGCGACGTGTAAAGCTGACAACTTTTTGTCACGCGACTGCAGATTAATCACATCTGGGTAGTAGTTACACAACAGGTTCACACAACTATAGAAAAAGTGATATAATAAAATTAATACAGAGTAACCTAAAAAAGGTTCATGCAGCTCTCTAAATCGCCATTTGTGTAGTTAAAGAAAGCTCCTTCGAGTCCTTCATTTGTTAAAATAATTGCTACTAAAAGCACGTAAACTCAAACTCCTTCCCAGCAAGACATAAGTTTGCTGAGAATTTCGGCTCCGTCTCAGTTCACCTATCGCATATTTGTTTCCCAGTCGGTTATCCCACTTTCCATATGACTATGTAATTTTGAAATACCAATACCATTAAGGAAAGAAGAATACAGATTATTTCACTCCTTTAGTGGGCTTTTATGGCCCCCTTAAGGCTCAAACACTTAATTGACCTTCGAAATCTGAAGTTCAACTTTACACTGTGAAGCGACTGATGAAATTCAATGGTCAGATTTTAGAAACTGATTGCCGTGGGAGCTTTCAGAACCATGTGCACTTTCACCGATAAATAAAAAAAAGACACCCTCCAGTCACGCATGAGCGCTGCGCGCAAACACATTGCGGCTACAAAATCGTCCCATATTCTGCAGATTGAACCACTGCATGACAGAGGATTATGTGGGGAGCTTATACTTAAATGTCAGAACGTTTTCAATTTTTGCCAATCTTCGTAATTCAAATTGCCCTGCTTTTTTGCATCTTAAAGTGGTAAACGATAAATGAGTTGCTAGCCCATGTCAGAGAGGGATAGCAAAAGTAAACCAAAACCAAATGAAACAATTCCTAATTCACTCCTCTTTACTAAATACTTATAACTTCACACTTCTCTGATATTTTCTTGAGAAAAACACTGAAGGAGATCCGAATACCTGAACTTGAAACTGCCATTTTTGACAGGTGCCAAGCATTAAAGTCAAAACTCTCTGAAATTACACGGACTTCACTGTTGGTGCTTCAGACAATCACCTCTGGATTAAAGTAGTTTTTAACTTGGACAACTCAGTGTTGCTCACGTTATCTCCGCACATAACCTTCTTCGTACAGCAACCAGAAGCAAAGCAGACAACTCTAAATTTCACACAATGAAATAAAGTGCAAGAAGGTTGGTGATCAAGCAACCGTAAAGAGGAGTCCCATCACAAGGGACACACCAGTTCCCGAGGTGAACAATTTTCACCAACCGGTGTGAAGCAAAAGAAATTCGTGCCAAAAAGGATGACAAGCGTCATTTGGAGAAAAGTCATCAGAGGAATGCTGAACATGAGGCAGCAACTTCCTCTCATCCTAAACGGTAGCTACGGAATTTTCTCAAAAGTACGTGCTCCGTTGCGGCGTCTCGTGAAAATAAGGCTTTCTTTCCACTGACTCGTTAGAACTAGCTCCTTCTTGGTAAGTTTTTTTTACCTAAAAGTTCCAGCACATCAATCACAGATGTAATTTTGTGCATCTTTACCATACAGAAATCTGGGGATGGAATGGCGTAAAACCCTTGGAGGTGTTGGATGGGAAGTGAAGAAACCAATTGGGGAAAATCGACGAGTTACATGTTCGTTCGGCTAAGACAAAGGACTTTACTCAAGTGAAGAGAACAAGTTTGAATTTGTGCTCTGCCAGCTATTGTTAATATGCGTGATTAATAGCTGTTGTACTACATTTTCTCAGTAGCTCCCGGCACGACTTCCCTTTCAAGGTGATGTAAGCGCAAACCAACTGCCTCATCGCCCACATTAAACACTTCTGAAAGTTGTACTTGACATGCTCAACCCCAATTACCATGGCAACGGTCTCTCAGTGAAAAGTAGGGTATTCCTCCCAATTTTTGACACCTTTTTTGGGTTTTATATTCTACTGTCGCATTCTACTACCATGCTTTCCTCCAAACGCTACGCAAAAGAAACGTCGGTAAAAAGCATCTGTCGCAAAGTAGAAGACGTCGAATCACATCAGCTGGATTCAACTGAAATTCTCAGTACGAAGAATCCAATTAAGGACAAAGACCAGAACAGTTCGTCTACCATCGCAATTTCCCCATCAGCAAGTGTGATCAAGCTTTTGTTAAGAGGAATGCGTCCCATTGGTAAGTGCTAAGGCTCAGGGGCTAAACACCTGCTTCCCCATCTTCTTGTATGGATTGAGACTCCTTACCTGAAGTCTGAACCCTTCAGGATTAACTATTTGCTTGATAATCTCTCCTTCATTTTGTAGCCCCTTTATTCGCAGTACTGTCAAGTGAGTTTATTACATGCTTACGGAGGCACTATGCATTGACCTTCCTACACGTTCCATTTATAAAAAACGCGAAAATGCTATTTAGATTGAACGGGTCAAAACAACCTACCGGGGCCGATCTTTTTCAACCGCGACGTGGATCGGAAGGTAGTCAGTCGTACCGACTCGTGGATTGGCACCGGCTCGAAGTAGCGTCTCGACGATTACCTCAGAGGCGTCGCGGACGGCCAAGTAGAGACATGTCTCACCAAGTGCATTCATCGCGTTGATATCAATGCGATTTGAGTTTCTGAAGCCTGTTAGCTGACAGACGGGGAAGGGCTGGATGACCGAGGGGTTCTCGTCACTTGTAGACGGTTCGATGTCCAGGAGGATCTATAAGAGAGATTTAAGGGGAAAAATGGGCGTTTAAGTTACACCAGATCCAAGCTGTTAAGGGCATGGGAAGGCTCTTGGGGTATCAAACAATATACATTTATTTATTTTCTACATTTAATTATGAATGTTCTGCAAAGAAGTAAGAACCATAGCGTTGTTAAATCGAAGGTGCTACTTAACAGCTTTAGTTCCTAAGGTCGTCTCAGGGTCCCAAATTGAATGGTCTATTCAGAGATACAGACTGGTAGTTATTAAATGAGTTTCGTAGCTAACTCACCCCTAAGCTGTGAAAGCATAGGCATACGAAGAAAACATAAGGAAAGTGAAGTAACGACTAGATATAGAAAACACACCGCGCTAAAACTCGTAAGAGGGATAAACAGAACAAAAGTTTAAACAGGAGCAAAGGAACAGGGGTTTACCACTTATGGCTTGCTGGATTCTACTTGTGGAAATGAGGAAGTACTTTGGTTTTTAGGGAACTTGAAAAACCAAATTATCCATTGATAACCTGGCAGTCAGCAAAGTCTGCAATAGATTCAGCAAGCGACGAATTTCAAAGGAGGTGAGTCCTCAACCACAACAACAAAAAGAGCTGAATCATAAACACTTCAACTCTCTTCTCTGTAGGAACACGGCCAGCATTCTAATGGCCCCAACAACCAAAAAGAGATACTGTGACAAGATAAGCAGGACAGGGATGTTTGCCTTTCAAAAACGGGCCTAGGATGCTGTAAACGCTGGCAAACAAAAAGTCTGAGAAGTTAGGAAATTATGCTTCAGGTAGTTGTAGTGGTTTTGAAAGCTATAAATGTGATGTGGCCTCAAATAAATAATAAGCATTAAGCATTCAATCGTGTTCCTAAATTCGTAAAAAGGTAAGCTGCAGGTGTACAACCGCAAGACGCTGGAGTAGGTCAATAGTCATGGAGCCAGGTGGCACCAATGCAATATGAAATATGGTCATCTAGACATTTCTTTGACATTCGAAAGGGTGTGAAATCAAATAAAGCCATGGGAACCAGAGTATGTGGATAAAAATAAAATGAGTGAACCAGTTTAGGTAAAAAACAGAGGTTTGTAGAACATTCATAAAGTATAAAGGATTTTAAAACCTGTAAAGGAACGAAACGTAAAGAAGTACACCAGTGAGCCAATGACAATGACTCGAGCGGGACATAAGCGGACAAAAGTATGGGAAAATGAATTAAGTGCCTTTAATGAGGCGAAGGATGTGTAAATTGAACCCTTGTGGTGTGATATTAAAGGAAATTATGAGAATGACATATATTGGAAACTTACGAAACTGAAATTTATGAAGCCGTCATTGCAGATTCAAAGATTATTCACAAGATATTCTGTTGCAGCGCACCCACGCGGGCCAATCATAAAGGTAGCAACAGCAAAGATGCGTACATGCCGGTTGAGATATGTCATAGCAACGGCTGCCCATGTCGCCGCTTACACGTTTGGCCGTTCACATTGCTGTACAGACTAATGGCTTTTAATCACGTGCGGACTGGTAAGTAGTTGCATACCGATCTCCTAGTTGGGATCGCGGCCAGTCATCAATAAACATTACCCACCCAAGTACTCAAGAGCGTAGATTTAAAGACGTGCATAAGTAGAGAAAATCAGCATATGTTTAAGTGCAGTCATTTATTCTGAGGAGCGAGGAATTGAGTGGAATTGAACAGGGCACATAATAAACGGTCTTTGAACTTCGAGCAACTCTGCTCATGTGAAGAAAATGATGATGAGGTGGATTACTGACTTAATTCCTATCCTGTCCTCATCGTTCTAGTTCCAATTATTCGATTAATTAGTCTATGTCACCAAGTCACAGAGCCAAATTGAGGTTCTAGTCAAACCGGGGCTACTTCGAGTTAGCACGGGCTATGATGTGAGTAATTCCAGGCGCCATTAATCAGGAGGGTAGGCGACAGTGGTAGCACTTTCATGAAATAGGTTAAGTGGATAAAAGGTTCCTGGGAATGAAGAGAACTACAAGCAAAAGGCGGTGGTAGAACGATCAACAGTAAGGCATATCAGCGTTCCAAAGCTGAAAGTCATTTTCGTGAACATTCATCTCGTAAAACGCCTGCTTGATCCTGGATAAAAGAAACCAAGTTGCAAAACTGCATTAAAGACGAGTCTTTTAGTGTAAACGATGAGCACAGCATGACCATTCACGAACATCAGCAATTTCAAAGAGTCGGCTTATGTTAGAAGCCAAGACAGCGAATAACGCAATGGACGTATGAATGTAACAAAAGACTGTGTGGAAAAATAAGTGTAGTCCGCAATCTTCATTTTGTTCTCTTCTCTTATCAGCGCAAGCGTCGAGTTAGCCTAACTAACCTTCGTATGCCACCGGCTAGACTGTTGAAAAGAGAATTAAGGGTTTTTTAATTACCGACCAACAGTTTCTCACCAAATTCTCATCACATGCGCATGAACATATCTTTCTAATGAGATCAGAGGGGAAAGCCACAAGGAGACGACTTCCAAGTCAGACCAATCCCATCACTTTGTCACGTTACCTCAAACGACTGATTGGAGTTGTGTTGGCGGCGTAAGGCCTTACGGTTAACTTACGGCTATTTCAAGATGGAATGTATCTCGCCTCCATTGTGACTACGCTTAATCCACCCCATTTTCAGTTTTAGGAGCAAAACGATTCGTCAAAGGAGAGTTCACCGAATTATTGATGAACTTATGGCAAAAAGCGTGACCTTCAAGACCTGGAATCGATGGTGGTAGTGATGTAAGGGCACAATACAATTAGCTATCGAAAGATATTCACACACCAAAAAACAGAGAGGGAAAGGAATCAGTTGCCATCACAGCCCATGCCCCCAGACACATTTTCATCTACGCAGGCATAGATGTCAAAGAATGTGCTGATCGTAGGGGGAATCACAGGGTAAATCGGACAGTATGCTGATGTGAGCAAACGCCTCATGGTGATCCGCTACTATAACCTCATCGGCAGATCTTAAAAGAACTTACGAGTGGTATTGCCTAACGGGAACCTTAAAATTTGACTACATGGGCTCTCTAGTTCCTATCAGCTACAATCCACATCTTGGTGGCATGGCACTCCGTTCACATTAGTTCCTTCAATATACCACCGACCCTTTTAAGTGGATAATTTGGGTCCTGGCCTTGATATGACTCCATTGTGTGATGTGGCATAAGGACGTTTTTTGTCTGAGAAGCATAAAACTAAACATCCCCGAACCCTCATGAATCACGATCAAGGCCAGGACTTACCAACTTTGCCTCACCCCCTATCGAAACGAAAATGGTGGTAGAGCTGAAGCACAACCCACATGAAGTGATGGCGAAAAACTCACCTAAAACAAAGCAGAACTGAAAATAGGCTTGAGTCCAGACGGCAGCAGTACGTTAAGGGATAATCACAAGCTCAATGGGGTAAACAAGGTGGCAAGCTACTGCAGTGAAATCACAATCCATGAAAAAGTATCTAAGGGAGGTGATATATCCAAAGAAAGTGGTTTACGCTGGTTTCACTTTCTGTCCACTAATGTCAAGTGCTACCACCCGGTCGCAAAGATCAGAACACTTTACCAAATTCCCTGTGTCGTCTTTTCCTTTTTCGTTATGCCTTTCGTAAGATTACATTTTGTTGTCGCGATAGAAAAAGCAAAACTTCCCGGTAAAGATTGCTCTACGTAATCGGTGATTAACGGTTATCAATTTCAAGGGAATAAAATACTTTTCCAAATAAAATTTTGCTAAGTGACATAAAATCATCAGTTTGAGATGTTATTTCATTCATATTTAAATTTCTACGTAAAATATACTAAGGCAGCAGAAAATTAATAACATTTAAACAATAAAAAATCCAGACTTATCATTAAATCGCCGCTAAAATGGCCATCTGTAGCAAAAAAATTCAACCACAATTAATGAAAAGGCCGGATAAATAATTTCCTCGAATCCACGAAGTTTATAGCCTTGAAAAGTCTTTTTTCCAAATATATTAAGAGAAAAGATTATTGGAAAGCAGCAAGAGTAGGCGTTTTCTACCGTTGTCGAACATTAACGAAGGCAAAGATGAATTGATTTAGGCAAAGATGTTCCAACGATTGTACGACAAGCGAGACGTAGAATAAAATATGTTAATAACAAATGTGACTAGTCTGAAGTAGACCGTAATCAACGTCAAGTTGTAGTGATCAAGAGAAAGTGACTTGGGTTAGCATTGGCAGAACCGAGGTACATGCCCACATGGTTATAACGACACTAATCAGCCAGCATCACTGGGGTCCTAAATTCCACTCAAAAGCAATAGTGGGTCGGAACTTGCCTTAAGAAGTTCAAGAGAATTTTCCTCTACAGCCACATGGAGGACGGTTCTGCCAGCAGCGTCACAAATATCTAGCCGAGTTTGTTTCAGCGCGAGGATTTTCTCCACAGTCTCGATACCGCCTACCTTCAAAGCGACGTGTAGTGGTGTTTCACCCGTATCCTTGTCAGGCGTGTTTATCCATCTATTAGTGGAATGGAAGATGAAAAAGATAAAGTCTTTTGGGATAGAAGTAGATTGGGAAAAACAGCTGTATAGGCCTCTTTAGTCCATCTGAGATCGACCTTTCGTATTACCGATCAACCAGCAACTTTGTGTGCCTATAGCAAGACTACCTTCATGAAAAAATGGGCGGTTAATTGAATGAATCAGTTTATCAGAGAAACATTCGCGTGAACTAACAAAAGAAGGAGTGCCCATCAATTGGATGTGAGAACTAAGGAGTCGTATGAAATGATGATCGGTGTCTCCATTCCAGTACAAAACGGGTTTAGCTAATTTAAACCATTTTCTAGTTGGCTCTTAGTAAACTCACTTCGCAACATTCTCATGGCTGAGAGCTTCGGGGAAATTAAGATAAGCGGTGATGTGAGCAAAGGTCCATCTAGGATGACGTCTGCACATCGTTGTGACCTTCTCCAACCAAACTTTGTCCACTTTAACCTTGTATATGTCGCAGATTTTCGACATTTCATGCACAACTTCGGCAAAGTGTTTGAATGTAGCAATGCCATCAGTGACGTCACCTTGGAAACGAAACAGACTAAAATAAAGGTGAGACCAAAAGAGGTAAGGTCTATCGGCCTACCTGAACACTCTTCGTTCTCGAGAGAGAGTGTCACTAGAAGCTGCTGGGGGTATGTAAACCATATCGTAGTAATTTGCAATTTTGTAGAAAATGAATGAGTTATACAACTCGAGAACATGCTCACATCTAAATTAGGAGCAGAATCAAGTTAAAGAATATAGGGAATTTACACGTAGTATTCGGCTACATATTGTTCATAGGGATATTCCTCTACCTTGTTCGGATGGATGGTATAAAGTGCTGTCTTCACGATATTTGTAACGTATGCTCCCAGACGCGACATTATTCGTGATGAGAGGGTGCAAGATTTGAAAAAAAAGGCTTCAATATCTAGAAGTCAGTGGACCATGAGAAGGAGAGATGGGACCTTCAGCAGCTACATTTAAAAGAGAGGACGCAGGGGTAAACAAAGCTAGAAATAAAGACAAACCATAATTAACAAGCCCATGATATGCACTAAATGCCCATTGGACTCCTCATCAACACAATAAACAATATAAGTGAAAACATCGAGTCATAAAACGAAACATATCCTGTGAATACATAGCAGCATAATGTGAGCCAAAGTTATGGGCAATAGTGAAAACTGCTTTCTTCAAAGTTCCAAATGATGTTCACTTACATGAGGAGCAACTTCGAAAACGCCTAATAGCATTCAACAGCAGGCTGGAAACCTGCGTTAACACAACACGAACCAATGAAAGAGCAAATTTGAAGGACTGCTTTAACTTATAAAATGCAATCAAAATGGAACAAATAACGCAGTGATTAGCAACAATAGGTAACAATCAGTTTTCAATTCGCCATAGCACAGTTTTACTATAAAATAGACTAAGTTTCTAATTCAAATATGTAATCGAAGGGTTAAATCAATTAAAGTGCGGTGGTAAAACTTTGCGAAAAGTATGTCTGGTGTACAATGGCCTTATGCTGTAGCAATCGAACCGTTAGGCGCCGTTTATACGAAAATAAGGGTTTAGCAAGCACGAAAATGCTAAATTATCAAGTTGAATACTGTAAGGCAACCAATAATTTAACAAATGTAATACTTTGTTTGCTCGAACTACCGGTTTAAGTCACTTGGGCGGCCATCTTGTTCTAGCCGGTTGGTCGGCCTCCGGGCCGTGCCAACAGCCCCCAAGTTCTCTGTTCCCAGAATATATATATTCTGCCCTAGTACTGCGCCTTCTTTTACCTTAAGGGGAGCCTCGGGACGCTACAACAAAAATATCCCGATGTTTCCTTGAATGCAAAAGAAGGTATAATAGTAGGGCAGAATACGTATTCTCAGAAAACGGAGGGATTGGGGCTGCCGGCATGGCCCGGATGCCAGCCTCCCTGGATAGGGTAAAATGGCCACCAAAGTGACCAAAACCGGCAGCCAGAACAAACAAGGTGTTATAAGTGCATCGCTTTAATGCTGTAGTATGTAAATGCGTTGATGGTGTAGCGTCTCGAGACTTGCTTTAAGGTAAAAGAGGGCATAGTACTTGGACAGAATATATGTTTTGCGAACAGAGGGATTGAGGGCTGTTGGCACAGCTCGGAGGTCGGCCAACCGGCTAGTACAATATGGCCACCCAAGTGACCGGAACCGGTAGTTTAGACAAATAAAGCATTACAGATGCGCTTAATGGCTTTATAGTACCAACCCTCAATCCTGCTCTGATCGCACGGCAGCGCTGCGGCGCAGAACAGTAAAACTCTGATGTTTCTACAAGCTAGTGACTATGTCTTCTTAATGGCATACGGACCTGTCGCAACCTCAGAACAGACTGGAAGTCGTAAATGAGCAGGGTTTTCCTTGAATAAAGGCCCGTTAATAACTTCTCAAATTAAACAGCCTTTTCTTCTAGAAAAGAGGGTTTGTTTTAGAAAAATTGTAAATAGTAGAGTTTGTCTTCTTCTAGCATAACATGTGCTAAGCCGTAAAAGCTTTGAGCTGGGGATTTGTTTAGTACCAAAATTATATTGTAGCTGTCGAGAAGGCCCATAGGCTAGCCTATCCATCCAAGGCACAAAGTGACACTTTGCCGAAGCAGAAATTTGAGCATCCATTTAACGCATTATACCACTTTTAATATTTTTGTTCTTTAAATGCGCTTTGTAAACGAGAGGTGGTAGGACAATTCCAACCCGTTTCTGGATGCTCGTGGTTCCCATTAGGAGTCAGAGGCTCCCCCACCTCGTCATAAATACTTCACTATCATACTTTCTCACTTGCATTTTAATAAAAGTGTCTCGTAACACCCAGCCTTCTAACAGCAGGCGTGGGAGAAGGGAAGAGGGGGAAAAGAAAGATCCTACTACACTGGCGGCGGCGTTGGCGGGTCTTCCCCACTTAAAAGAAGTCGTGTACTTTGAAGACTGGGTTAAGACCGTTAGGTTTAACATCAATTTATGTCCTCAGCGGCAAAGAGTTCTGCTGATCTTCCGCGCTCTCCTGCAAGAACTATTCCTAGAAGCGATAAATGCAAGGGTCACTGCTGACTCCAACATCGATTATTGTTGCGAGGCGATGGCCCAACTGGCCATTGACTAGTGAGAGCAGTCGCTGGTGCGCGAGTTCTTCCACTGGGACCAAAAGGCAGGTGGAGACGACGAGGAGTACGCTAGGAACCTGTAACGCCTAGTGGAACAAACTTTCCGAGGAGCCAAATGAATGGCGGTTCAGTTCCGAGCAAAAGTTCGACCATTAACCATCGCGATGAAGCTCCACGCCGTGAAGACCAACAATCTCAATCCTTCGGTCGGGGCTGCGACCGGGAAGCGTCAGAAACTTCACCTAACACCGACGTCTCAGACGTCCAACCGCCTGCCAAATGCGACACGTCCACGTTGGACTCCATAACACCGTGCTCAAGGGCAGGTGAGCCCTACTATTCCTTATCCTGCCTACTTCCAAATGCTTTCGGTCCATTCACGCGAGTCCCTGGCAAGCTAGAGGGATATCCCCGTCGTTTTCTCCTAGAATCGGGCGTAGCCAAGCACGTAGTGAACCCCCAAGCTACCCAAGTCTATACATCAAGTTTTGCACCGGCCATTCCTCTATAAAAATCCTCTCCGCAGAAGGAAGGAAGATGTTAGTAAAAGAAAAGAAGTCGTTGAAAGTCTCGTTGGGGAAAGAAACCTAGACGGTACAATTTATTAAACGTCCAGAACTAGTTTGGGATGTGATACTTGGTCCTGATTTCCTTTGTATTACCAAAGCGGTTCTGAATTTCGCAGAAGGTACCTTTATGACCTAGCAGTACAAAGAAACAAAGTTAATCGTTCTTCACTCGAAAAAGGACGCAGATGAAATCTGTAGTGCCCTTTTTGAGGCTGCGAGCATTGCTGTTAACAACTTAGCTGAGCTTTGCGCACAGGTAACGCACATCTCTGACAGTGAAAGGAAGGAACTGCTCTCCCCTTTACCTTACACTAATGACACGTTGGATTCCCTGCGCGGATCAAAGAGGTTTCCCACACTGGACTTCAAATCCGGATACCGGCAAGTGGAAGTAGCGGAGACACAGAGAGAAGAGACATTTCATAGTGCTTAACGGGTTCTATGAATTCCAGACGATGACTTTTGGAATTTGTGACGTCGTAACTACCTGCCAGCGCCTGATGCAGACAGCATTAATTGGGCTTTTTCCAAAACACTGCATATTCTACCCCGATGACATTCGTGTCTCTAGTAGAGACATGCATGAGTAAAATGTCAATCATAAACTAGTGCTGGATCATCTCCGAGACGCAGGATTAACCTTGAATCCAAAGAAATGCCATCTCTTTTAACGTTCGGTCACTTTTCTGGAGCATACAATTTCGTCGAACGGGATGGCGGTCGCCGAAGATCGTACAAAAGAAGTGAGAACGGTCGACACCAACCAATCAGACGGAGCTGCTCAGTTTTCTCGGTTCGTCAAATTGCTGTAGACGCTTCGTTAAGGGCTTTGCACAAGCTAACCGAAGAGCAGGCGAAAAAGAATTTAAAGTGGGAGAACGAACATGACAAAGCCTTTAAGGAACTAAAGAGAATGCTCTACTCTGCTCTGCTCCCCTCCGATTCAGGCCTTACCAAACTTCGAGAACAGTGCACCTCCCTTTGTACTGGCCACGAACGCCAGCGGCGTAATCGTGGGCGGGACAAAGAAGGCAGAGAACAAGTCATGGCATATACCAATGCCAGACTCAACAAAAAAGTGCGACAGTAGAGTGTAACGGAGCGTGAACTGTTCGTCATTTATACAATGGTTCGACATTCCCAGCATCACCTGATAGCGAAGCAGGTCATAGTGAGAACGGACCACCAAGCGCTAACCCGGTTGGGAATAATGAAGGAGATTGATCGTTCACTTCCACGCTGGTACGAGGAACTGCAGCAATATGGCTTTGCAAAAGTGCAGTACGCATATCAACGTGGAGGCATTGGCCCGCAGACCCCTCTCAGCTGAAAGGGATAGCAGTATGGTGGGTAAGCTATTTTTGAGCAAGCCTACTAGACACCAGTGGAGAAACACGCAAAGTATTGATCCTGACACGGCTCTGGCATACGAGAGGTTTCTGGCATTCTCGTATAAACCTACTGCGGAAGAGATGAACTTGTCTAGCAAAGCAAACAGACGGATTTGGCGACAGTGGTCCAAACCCTCCTTGGAGGTTGAGGTTTTATGGTATCAAGAAGAAGCCACGTCTCCCAAGCGCCTAGTTGTTCCAGGTTCTTTGATACAATCTGTGCTTCAAGGGTTGCACGAGCAATTGGGGTATGTAGGCGGGGAAAAGATGGTGGAGGCCTCGAGCAAACGATACTGGTGGCTCTCTCTCTTACCCCGGATTCGCTAGATTTCTGCCAAACCTGCATCACTTGCAGCAGTTTCAAGAAGCCTTACTCCACAGCAATCGTACCCCTGCAATCCATGCCTACGGGGTTCCAGGGCGAAAGAGTGGGGATAGACATAATGGGCCCTCTGCTACTTACCAAGAGGGGAAACCGCTATATTCTGGTTATGGTTGACCACTTCACAAAAGCTGCCGAACCAGAGCCCGTTAAGTCTCAAGACACCGAAATGGTTGAGTCAACCTTCTCCAATCGTCGGAACTGTCAAGACGGAGTGCCCAAATCAGTCCATAGCGATCAAGTTCCTAACTTCTAAAGTCGACTCTCGATTGAACTATGCAAGGCATTCGGAGTTGCAAAGGCGCGCACGGCACCTGAGCATCCGCAGAGCAACGGACGGGTAGAAAGAACCAATCGCACCTCAATAGGACTGCTGAAGGCTTTCACTAAAGAGACACAGCCTGAAGATTGGATTTAAGCCTAGGACGCTCCCTTCTCGAGCATAGGGCTGCGAATCACGCATCAACTGGTGTTTTTCCGTTCAAGATGCTCACAGGCCGCGAAATGAGAGTGCTTCCGATATCTTCCCACCGAGCAAGGAAGTGGAAACCGATGTCTAAAGGAAGGGATAAGAAAGATGCTCAATATTGTCCGGCAACTTACAAGCGTCTCATAGTAGAAAAGCACAGTCGACCTAACACCTACCATGAAGGGATCTTGTCTGAACATACAGGCCGATTCTGCCACCTGGAATGCACCGCAAATTTCACCATCCGTGTGTTGAAAGTTCTCTCCCCTACGAACTATCTCGTCTAGAATGCAGAACTCGATACCAAGCCAGTTGCGGTGCATTATAATAAGATTCGACCTTACAAAAGTGCCCCGCCGGTCGGTTACGAGGATGAAGTCTACGCAATTGTAGAAGAAGGGAAACCGCTTGATGGCATAATTAAAGGCAACAAACGGGAGCAGCACCGGAGATAGCGCTCAAAAGGCGAGGGGGCTGTATAATACCTCTGTTCTTTAAATGGGCTTTGTAGACGAGGGGTGGGAGGACAATTTCAACCTATTTCTGGTCGCTTGTGGTTCCCATCAGGAGTTAGAGTCTCCCCCCTCCCCGTTATAACTACTTCAATATCATGCTTTCTCACTTGTTTCGTAACACCCAGCCTTCCATTAGCAGGCGTGGAGGAAGGGAAGAGGAGGAAAAGGACGAGTTCACTACACCATTGGTTTGACTCGCTGTTAGACGAAGTTGGAGAGGGATCGAAAGAATTACCATAAATGACACTCAGAGGAGTAGGGTAGCTTCCAGTAATCTAAAATCGAGGTCTTTTCGATTAGCAACTTTTCGCCACCATCGCGGTGTTACAGGATTCTGCGAACACCAGCTCCTGCAACCGCCCACAGCACCTTCGATGCCAGTTAGAAAAAGGCACAATGATCAAGACAATATGGGGTCCTATACCGAAACCGAGTGTTAGGCAATTAAAGTATTGCATAGCCTCTCCTCACTTAGGCGTCGTCCCCGGCACTAGGCTTGATCGACCTCCCGTGCCAACATCACAACGTAATTGGCGCTGCAGGAGAATCATCCAAGCAACCGCAACGTCACTTACCTCTCTTAGTAAGTTAACTGCATATGGAGTTTAATTTGGTTTGGGAATTGGTTTCGAGAACATCACGATGTGATGGCCATCATGCGTTTTCATAGCTAGACGAAGATGCAATGGTCGGCTTGTAGATTTATGTGGGGTTTAGCGCATGTTTTTCCTTACCAATCTGTTTTCATTTAGGAGCTCTTAGCCATATATACATCTGGATTTTCTTTAGTTAATGGAGAAGTGGAGGAGGCGTCATGAATTCACATCACTAAGTACCTTGGGGCAGATAGGATAGGCAACACTGCAACGAGGCTTTTCCAGTTAACTCATAGCCATTGTCGCTTCCGTTGTTTATAGTTTTCATGCAGACTACGGGATTGAAGTAGTTGTTAAGGCCAGACGCCATTCTTAGCCCTTTCGCTATAAGACAGAACTGGTTATCCCATTCGCAGCACATGCATTTCTTTCGCCTTCATAAAATTCATCAACTACTAGTAAAAATGAAGACGAAACTCCTCTAAGATTGGATTATGCCTTCTCTTATTACCACTGTAGCACTTAGAGACTTTCCTGAAGACAACAAAAGACAACTATGGGACAGATTATCTATACATACATATGCTGGGAGTACTAGCATGGCCCAGACGTCAGCCCAACCGGCAAAAGTCTAATATTTTGTTTAACTGCCGGTTTAGGTTACAGTCACTTGGATAGCCGCATTTTTCTTGCCAAATGGACAGGCCCCTGGGTTATTCCAAGAGCCCCAAGCCGAATACATGTTTCGGTGGCATATTGTTCCGGCCACGTCATCAGTGTGCTAGTCCTCCAGCACAAGACCGGTAAAACTGTAATTGTAATACTTTGTTTGTTTGAACTGCCGGTTTCAGTCAATTGGGTGGCCGTATTGTACTAGCCGGCTGGACGGCCCTCGGGCCGTGCCAACAGCCCCCCAATCCCTTTGTTTCCAGAACATACATGTAGCGTCCCGAGACTACCTTTAGGGTAAAAGAAGGCATAGTACTGGGGCGGAATATTTATTCTGGAAACAGAGGACTTGGGGGCTGTTGGCACGGCCCAAAGGCCGGCCAACCAGCTAGTACAATATGGCCACCCAAGTCACCGAAACTGGCAGATCGAACAAACAAGTATTACACAGCCCCTCTCTTCTTTCGAGCGTCGTCCTTGACGCTACCCTTGGTCAGCCTTCCATGTCAGCCATCACAACGTAATCAGTGCTGCGAGAAGCACCCACGAGCTAACCGTGCCAGCCATCGAGATTCGAGCGCATGTCTTCTTGTAGTACCATCAATTCTGCGTAGAACTCGGTGCAGCAAATGCGCATACCTTAGTCCTCCTCTCCCACGATAATACGGCCCAGTGAAAGATGGGGGTACGAATCCAAGTTTTTGGAAGAATGGAGACACACACAACACAAGTTGTGATTCCAGGCTTTTCTGATGCCGTGGAAGAAACGTGAGGGTATCGTAGAACCCTGAGCGAATGGGGCAATTGGGCCTCATATGAACGGGATGCACGTGATCCAAGTGTACAAGGCATGAAACGATGCTGTCGAATGGCGTCCTGCACATTCTACATCTGAGAACAGGAGAGAGAGCTTGACCACAACGTCGCTGATCCTCCTTGGCAGTTGCACTGGACTTAAAGTTCAAGGCTAGTGTCGCTTCAGTTGTTAATAGCTTCCTTGTCGAACACGAGGGCGAGGGAGGTGCCAAAGATGAACGTCGATCTCGACCCTTCTGTTACAAGATGCGAGGGATTCTCCCGTCCGTAGCACATGCACTTCTTTCACACCGCCAAAGTTTGCCAGAAGGGGCATGGAGCGGGATAAAATCCATCAAAGTCGGGTCAGCTTTCCGCTGCCACTAATGTAGCGTCCCGGGACTCCCTTTAAGGTAAAAGAAGGCATAGTACTGGGGCAGAATATATATATTGGAAACAGAGGGCTTGGGGGCCGTTAGCACGACCCAAAGGCCGGCCAACCGGCTAGTACAATATGGCCACCCAAGTGACCGAATCCGGAAGTTCGAACAAAGCATTTCAATACATTCTGTCCTTAGAGGGAATCTCGGAGAGCTACAGCAATTAATTTTCATGGCTACGGTAAAGATACTAGGCACTGAAACTCAGTCATGCGTGATTTACTGAACACAGAGTGACAGACCATAATAAATAAAGGCATAAGAAAATTAGCAAAACAAACCGTCGAAAGTTTCACAACGAACTTCAAGGTAGGCAATGCTTGATAAGGATTGTCTTGTAACTGCGAAATGTCGCACACATGAGAAAATTATTTTCGTTGGATTTGAGAATTGATCATTTTATAAAGGAGATATGACTTATTTTTCAAAGGGAAGGGCTGATATAGGCATTGCCCAATTTTATCTAGCAATGCAAAATGTCAATTGGAGCTAAGTAGCGCTACTTAGACAATGCTCCGAAAAGGCTTTTGTCAACAATTTCGTTACTATTTCACCTTACTTCAGTCCTGCTATATTTTGTATTATGATGTTTGGCGTGTTTTTGAATTATGTTTTGTGTTCTCGTGCGCAGAACACAGATTTGTGATCTAATCAGATAATTTTCGGTACAATGTGAGTTAACCTTCTCCCTTTTTAAACTTTGAGTGAGTGCTTAACTCCACGTGGTGGATAAATTACGCCTATTTGTATACTTTCCTTGCATATAACTTGAACTTGTTCACTAAATTTCCTAGCATATTGGGGACTTTAAAGCACATGCTTACGTTTGCTGATTTCAGCCTGTAAATAAACTTAATAATAGCTTTTCCATATGTAGGACTTACTTCGTACCGTATAATACGCTTCGAGGTGATGCGGCTCCTCCACACAGATGGAAAATTAATGGAGATCAATTAAGCAGTCGTGTTTTCCAAGCAAGTACACGTCTAGAAAATTTACAATCAACGGTTTCTAATGCTCCTCTTTTTGGACGCGTGGCTGGGCGCTCCGGAGACCTTCCTAATGCCCTCGCGAATTCAAGCACAATTAGATCTGGTCTCGACTCAATTAACGTATACAACTAGTATATTTACATTTGCTTTCAATTAAATTCCAAACATTTCAGCCTCAACTTTGCACCCTTTGCGTAAAAACTACAACTTGACTTCGCCACCTTTATTCAAACTGGAACATTAATCTGAGGTTAAATTTCATTCTCTGTGAATTTTAGAGCAAGATTGATGCTTTATTCGAAACTGTTAGACGCTTGGAGCAGTCTAATCAGCAGCTGTGGCAAAGATTAAGCGGCCTAAGCAGCAACCCAAATGAACAAAAGTTGGCCGAAAATGACACCCATTCCAGATTTGAGTTGCCCGATTTGGTGCGGCAGCACATTACAGATGCTCGGAAGCAGTCAGCATCACCACAGGCAAGTGGTCAAATGAGCTGCCTTTACTCTTTTGATCCGGGTGAGAAGACGCAATTTCAAATGAAAGTCCCATGTGTTCGTGTCACTTGTAACAGCCGTCTTTCAGGAGGTCCATTTGTCACCAAAATCTCAAAGCTGGAACACACCCGCCCGACGACTTACCAGTTTTCACCCACATTCTTAGAACCTGTTAAGTAAGCAATGAGGAGCTATTTATAATCTTTTTTGGGGCTACGAGTTGACTTTACAATTATTTTTCTATAAATTAGCACCCAGCGTTTTGGTGAAAGAATGGATTAGCTTGTGTTTCCAAATCATCTAATTGATGTTCATCCCTCTTTAAAGTCTGAGTAAAATCAACAAATCTGGAGAACTATTTCTGCGGTTGTCTACTAAAGCACTTGATAATGAGTTATTTTAAAATATGTCCCAAAATACGTCTTATAAATAATTCATATTTGCAGACAGTTTCTTTTAAACGGCTGATCTAATCTCATAAGTGTTGACTATGTCAAAAATACCCACTTTGTAGCTCTTCACTGTCGTTTATTTGGATATACACGTGTTATCAGCTGCTAGTAATGATTACTTAGGGGCACAAGAAACACGAACATGTAAATTACAGTCATCGTACTTAACTTGGCATCTGATTGTGCTGCTTTCACCACATCTATTATTTAGTATTTGTATTTATGAAAGCATATTTTCATCTTAAATATTACATCTATAGTATTTATCGTGCGTATACGTTCCAATGCTGTTGTACAAATAACCTCCAACCTGCTGTTGCTAGCTGTTGATTCGTAATTTTGCAACATGAGAGTGCGAGCTCAACGAATGGATAGAAGTGTTGTCCATAACCACTGCATATGCTCTTGTACTAGAATATACTTAAAAAATGACTTTCGTTTTGTTCGGCTTTGTGCATCACCTCTGCAAGGTAGAAGCATCTGGCAATTTTATTAAAAAGTTGTGTACAATGAAATGCAATGATTGTTTTACGTAATACGCTGAGAATGAGCGTCATCCACTGCATTTTCACTTCAGACGTTTCCTGTAACTCTTTTGCGTTCTGCCGTCTGAGAAAAATCCCAGTTCATTTACATTGTCCGTCCTCTCTTCCTTCATTGTTCAGAACTGATGAGACCATAGGCACCAGTAATTGTCCTCGGGGCATATCGAAGTACACACAGATGAGGGAGCACGTCGATGGTGTCTACCCACTAAACACCTCCCCAACACCAGTTGAAAAGGAGAGCGTCGCCTTGATGCCCCTAGTTGAGGGGCCGGGTTCCATTTCAGAAGGTGAAGTGCTTTGCCTTTTATCCTTGTTGATGAAGCCTCGATTCTTATGAGTTTAGTTAGTCAAAGTAGGGCTTTATTTTCGCCCCGTTAGCTATGCGGTATTTGAATTCTGAAGCATAGAAATTTGAATACTTTGGCCATTTTATGCCTACCTCGAAAATATTAACGCAGTCTCCATTGACTGTTTCCATTTGTTTAAACTCCTCCACATTTCAATTTTTCTAAAGATGAAGCATAAATAGAGAGACGGAGAATTAAAATGTACTTTAAAATTACAAAGAGGAGGTAATTAAGGTCAAGTTACCAGTTGAAGTAACTTTACCCTCTTATTTACTTATCCCCAAGTTGAGCCAATAAGTGTACATAACGAGTGCATACCGACCTTCACATCCTAATGATATCCTGTTTCTGTTTCGGTCAACAGCTATGTGATTCCTCAGACTGGATAAAATCTTTTCCAAAGTTTTGCAATATGTGATGCAATAAGCTTCAAGGTTCAGGACCTATTATTCTGCTGAAACAAAGATTGGTTGATTTTAAATCTGTCGGCATGGCTAAAATTCTATTTTATCTTTTGGACGGCTCATGTCACAGCAGATCCGATTGCAACCAAATCGGACTGTCAACCTTTACAACTCCCCCCCCTAAACTTCTGAAAAGTAATTTTTCTGTTCGCTAACATCCTTTTTCTTCAAGATACTGTTTCCCCAATTCCAACGTGTAGACACGGCCTAAGGTCTGTTTCGGTTGGAACAAAAACACGATTTAATTCTCCAAATAACAACCACCTTCAATCTGGCAACATTAATGCCACTTGTGATTACTCCAAGGTGAGTCCACTTCAGCTAATAATAAAAGTTCAAAAACTGAAGTTTCAATTGACTCGTGAGCCCATGAAGTGTATAAGTGGAATGAAAAGCTAAACTGGAAAGCTTGATAAGAATAAATCTGACATATGCACCCAATTTACAACATTTCACCTATTGTTCTTCCTTGCAAACACATCAAACATAATAGTTCTTGTATTTTATTTCCCATTACATGAATCTCGTCGCACAAAATGGCTTTAATTTGAAATAATTGAAATGTAAAGAAGGGCAAAAGTAGGCCGTTAAGGTCATTTTAGCGCACAGTAAGTGGTGATGATTGCCAGAAAATAAGCTGTTGCCCAGAAATAAACACATTATTATTCCCTTCTACATCTTACTTTTACCAAAACGGTTTACTGACAAGTGAATTTTTGGCTGTGACAGTGGAAGGTAAATTTCCTAAATGTGATATATACAATTTGTTGCTTCCTCAACGAGCAAGTTCTCAAATACTGGTCTTTTGAATAGTTTTAGGAAATAAAATAATTTGTTTTTAAAACGGAGTTGATAAAGCGGAATTCTTTTACTATGACCAAACAAAGTTGTTCCTGTAAGGATGCTAACATTAGCGCAGGTTCATTTGATGAGCTTCCTATTTTTGTCCAGTCAATTCCTGTAATGCTAATGTGGAAGTTATGTGGATGGAAAGTGTTTTCCCATCTGCTTCAGTTGGCACTTTGTGAGGTTCTCTTTTCTAATGTCCTCGACCTTTGCTTTGCTTTGTGCTCCATCAGAACGACGAGCTTACATCAGTGATGCCACGACCGAGAATGCAGAACCTAATGATGCAAATGATGCAAGAGTCAGAGGCAAGCGAGGCTGCTGGTGGCAACTCACAGTCGCAGCACCAGCAGTGGACTTCCGCTCCCTTCAGAGTCCATTCAGACACCGACCCATTCGCTAATTACCCAGGTGAGTTTGTTAAGATAGCCATAAGGCATAAATTTATGCCTCTGATTTTTCAAATCATGGGTGGTAGTTTTTTTTCAAAACTTGCAATATTGAGAATGTAAATCGGCGTAATGTTTCGTAAAGCAATAGATTCCTGGGTCGCAATACTTTACGAAGGTCTTTATGTTATGACGCTCACACAAAATTACAATAAACTGTTTTTGCGTCTCGAGTGCGCAAAGTGTTCCTGTAATGTCCTTTTAGTCCCGATCCTCGTGCCGCTGGACTTTTGATTCAATCTAATCCAAGGCCGTTTAATTGCTGAGTATGACCCTTGAGAGACTATTTTTAAGTAAGTTAGTTGAAGTAATAAAGCCTTTGTGCTAGCTATTCCAAGAATAGGTAGAATACTTGTTTAAAATGGAAGTTTCCCGGATCAATTTAAACCTCGAAGATTCTATGGACACTTGAACAAAACGAACGCGAAATATTTCGGCCAACTGTGCGAGTACACTATTATATTGTTTGATACTATTTTTGCTATTTTACCTCAGGTGCACGACCGATGATTAGTCTTGATCCATAAAATAATCTTCAAAATAGGAAATTCTTCAAATAGTTGTGCTGAGTTTAGTTGGCGGAGGTGAGGACTACTGAATATATCAATTGCTAAATCTTTTGCCGCAGCACGCTACGACAGCCCCGATGACAAAAGAGGTCATTTTACTAGAACAGAAAACGTACTGTTGACCTACGGCAGGTCTGAATGTCTACTGGCATGGTCCGGAGGCCGAGTCGTTCGGATAAAGTGCGATGACTAGCGCCTAAGTAGGCTGCGACTAAAAGAGAGAGAGAGTTAAACAAACTGCCCAAGTATTACAGCGCCGTAAAGGTAATGTAAGAGGACTCACTACGGTAATATTTGAAGACAGTTATTTTTGGCATATGCTTTTAAAAGTGCCTTTTCCCATGAAAATGTGCTTTGACGCATGTTAACATGTGCTTAATTAGATTTCGAAGCTCTTCAGTTGAGCAATATAAACTGGCACATATAGTTCCTCTCTCCTACCTGTGAATTATTGAGGTAATGAGTGCACAAGGCTTAGGTTGCTTTTTCTTCATTAAAATAAGCGTGAAGTAAGTGAATTCATAGGTAAAAGAATGTGAATCGAATGTGTGAAAAGAGGTGGATATGTTCTAAAGCAGCGTGCATCTGCAGCTGCGTCACTAATGTGCGATCGAATGTGCACTGACTCTATTTTAATGCTTTTTCTCCAAGACGCAGTTCGACTCAAGCTGGTGTTTTTGATCCTGCTCAAGTCTTGTCCTGATTATTTGATTTATGTAAATGAGCCTTAAAATAATTTCCATGCAATGTGTCATTCTTTTTGGCGGGATCGGTACTTCTCCCACCTCTTCCTCTGCACTCTTTTCAAGTCGTACAATTTCTAAATAATTTACACGGGAATATGGGTTGTTTGTATCCGGCACAATGACAACGATAACGTCCTAACCTCTACCTGTTCAAACTCAAAGACTAAAGATGCAACTGATGTTAACAGGTGGGTAGACAGGGCTAAGGGGGTACGGGGAGGGAGGGAGACAACCAGAACACCCGCGATGTTGGATGCTCCTGTTGATGGTCAACTCTTTAAATCAGGGTAGTGTGACGCACGTGACCTGATTCATTAGGACACGATATTTACCCATTGAGAGGTGTGAAAATTAATGCATTCCCTAGTTCAGTTCTACCTCTCATGTGACTCAAGGGCGATATATGGCGGAGTCATGGAAATTCATGGCCATACTTCTTAGTCATTACCATTAAGTTTTGCTGTCTTCATGAGGTCTCAAGGAAGATTCATAAATCTTGGTTCAACGTTAAAGATTTTCGAAAGGGTTGCTTGTGCTAAATGGCAGAAAACAATTTTTGCTAAAACCCAAGCCTTAAACTCCCATTAACAGCTTTTGAACATGCTCAAATACTATGGGACTGGGAACACCATTTTTGTTTTCTGTCTCTTCACAAATATCCCCGATAACGATATTGAACCATTTTTGCTGCACTTTGAAACACGGCAGAATGGTAAAGGTACTAGGCGTGGTCCTTGTTTTCCCGCCATGCGAAAACACTTTTTAGTGCCTTCTACTTACAGATGTCATGGCATAAAAATTGCAGGTCCTTTTTGAATTCGCCTTCCAAAGAGCATTTACCAAAGCTGGGTTAGTCAATATCTGAAATCAGTAAGTGTAGGGAATCCCACGTTGCTTAGGCACAAAACTAAAGAGATAAATGTTATGCTCCCTTTGGGTGAGTCTAAGCAAGACACAAAATCCACAATCAATTGAGAGTGTACAGGAGGAGTGGTTAAAACTTCCCTCCCATTGGGAATCCATTCTATGTGGATTTAGAAAACTCAATAGAAGACTGATGCTCCAAAGTAATCTTGAGCTTAAAAACACTCAAGATTTGCAATTCTACGAACAATAGCGAGGTTATTGCACAGGGATGAGGATTGCCTCAGCGTCTCTCATTACATTCTATAAGAATAACTTGGCTGCATTATTTCCAGAAGGTAATGGGGGTAAGGCTTAAAAAAATTGTTGGAAGCATGTTGAAGTAAATTATTGTACAACTACCTCCACTCTATAGATCCACTTTACGAACTTCTGGCCAGATTAACTTTAGGAATCTGCGTTACCTCTCTTCGTTCTAAATTTGCCGATGAGGGTTCGAAAGAGAAACCCACCCAAAATCACCAGCTCTTAATTTGCTTATGAACCACGCTTACGCTATTACATACTAGTCATGATGGAACTAGTGGTAGATTAATGTAGAAGTATCTGCAAAACGAGGCATTAGAAAGAACGATCTCTGTGCGCTCCTTTATCCAGTAATTTTCCCATTACCCAATGTGTTTCTAGAACTCACTCCATGGTAGCCTTCAGTAGTTTCCTAAAGTTAACAACACGAGTTAAAACTCCACGGATCGATTCCCCGCAGTCATATTTCTGAAATGAGTACAAGGCAGAGCAAATGCCGTTATTTTTCATCTATTCCTCCAAAAGGCATGGGCAAATTCCCTCCAAAATACGTGAAGCGCAAGCTCTGGACCATGGAGACAGTTGGCACCTCCTCTTCAGCCTCGTCCTCCAGCAGCATGGGCAATCCCTGTATTCCCTACAACAATGGCGGTAGCAAGACGGCAAGTGGTATGTGGGGTACTCGCAACTCCGTTCCTGCGCCTTGCAACGTCCCCGCCTCCAATGCCACGGCCAATCCTCAGACACTTGCAGTGAGGATGGAGGTGGGGCAGGCGCGATCAATGATCCTCATGGTGCTAGAAGAGCTAGTAAACACGGAGAGCTCCTACCTCCACATTCTTTCTCAGTTTCTCATCCTTCGAGATGAGATCTTTGCACCTAATTGGCGAATAGATAGGCAGAAGTTCATGTAAGTACTGCCATTGCTCTTCTTTAACGCCTGCCCAATGTGCAGTCAAACAATTTTAGGGCATGTCCCGGGTATGAGCATTTATTCAACTTGGGTGTGGGCTTATGGCACCAGATTTTCTTTCCTTCCTATTTCCTCTAAACGCTGCAAAAAGGAAAAAAAATACAGGAGAGTTTTAACCGAACTATAGTTTTTTTATCAATTCAACGAATTAGGGGTTTACAGGAGCACTACTTCTGTGAAATCTCTGTGACGAGATGAGATCTGATTGGTGGTACATCCACCCCATTTAGCCGACTCTTTCCTGCGGCAGTGGATGACCTCTGCAACCTCCATCGCGAGTCTTTTGACGCCATGAAACTCGCTTTCGACCGCACAGCCGAAGAGATGCGTCACTTGGAGGACACATGGAGTGATGAGTCCCTCCTACCCCATCAAGCTCATCACCGTTACAGCCAATACTACAGCCGACGCTACCGACGTCCACGTGGAAAACTAGGCATTCTCAATGGTGGTGATGATGAGGCCAGGGATGGTGTGGGTTGCTCCTGCACAACTCCCTTTAACGTCCTCCTAGAAATGATTGAGGGGAAGCGGCCTCTCGCTTGCTACTCACACTCCCCCTCCTCGCCCTCCACTTCCACCGCCGCCGCCACCCTCTACTACCGCAGCGCACCGCTCTGGTCCACTGCCCCCTTCTTTAAGCTCTACGCTCGATACCTTTCCGAGTTCTCCGGTGCCATACAAATGCTTAACAAGATGCGTGCTGGTCCTACCAGTCTACGTAAACACCTCAAGCAGTTACAGTCTCATCCTGCCTGCGAGTTTAATGACATCACTACTTACCTTCTGGCACCTGTTCAGCGTCTTCCTCGCTACCTTCTGTTGGTCAGGAAGATGATCCAATATACAGAGAAGATTGAGCGGCTGCGGAACATTCCTCCCACCAAACGTCTACGTCCAAGAGTAGGTCTTCGACGCTCTGCGACTCCAGCGCAATCGGTGACCACAAAACCGGGGTTTCCAAGACTAGAATCGCTAAAGAAAGCAGAGGAGGCACTACATGGAATGTTGTTGGAATTGGACGAGATGATCGGTGGTGATGTGATGGACCTCAAAGCGGAAGCACGTGACACGACCTCGGTTGGTGGGGAAGAGGAGTACGATTTTGGGACTGGTGGTGGCAGTGGTGGAAGTAGTGGTTTCATCAAGGCCAATTCTGTGTACTCCAACAACTGCTCAGATAGTGTGGATGTTAACAGCACCAACACTACCGTTGATATCGCCTCTACTGGAGATGGAGCGGATGTCAAACGTCGGTAAGTAAATAATAAGTAAAAATAAATAATGAATGATTTCATTCATTCTTCAATTTGCTTATGCAGACGAGCACAATCGGTAGCGGAAACAACTAGGAGAAAGATGAGATCCAGCAGTATCGGTTTTGGTGGTTGCGGTGGAGGTGGTGGTGGAGGGGGAGGCTTTTGGAGTCGTTTGAAGCGTCTTCGACTCACCTTCACTTCGAGTCAGCAAAAGAAGACTGCTGCCAATGCAACCGTCGACAGAGCCGAAGTGCGTGACTCTGGAAATAGTATTACTCCGAACTTCATACCAGAGTCTGGAGTAGAGATTCTCCGAAGGCACTTTGTGAGACCTCTTCAACCTCAGGGTGCTCCAAGGAGGCCGAATTCGCTTCACAGAATGACCAGCAGTTTGGAGAGAAGCAACATTACAAGTATGTCATGAAAATCCAAAATTTTATCGCTGAGAAAATTGCAGTAAGTAGGCAGATCTAAGGTTTTGAAGTCAAGAATGCATTGAAACGTCGTTTGGAGCCAGGATAATTTGCGTTACACAGACACGTGAATATGCGTTCAAGATTTGTGAAAGTTAATTATTTAATACTTCGCGTAGAGGTAGAAACCTGGCGTAGAGCATCTTCCGCGCGACCGCACAATCGAACTGCGTTGGGGAAATCTATGACCCCTTATAATCCTCAAAGGTCAACTCAGAAAACAAAACGGCACTCAGACAAGTTTGATGAGGTACCGAAATTCGTAAAGGCTTAACTGATTTTTTTTCTGTAACTAGTTTGTTAATCTTTTTCCCAAAATTTTGCATCAAAAATATCCCTAAGTGCATTTGGAAACCACTTTTTTACTACACTTTAGCGTAAAGAAAACCAAAAAGATCTTCCTACGCGGAAACCTCCACAAGCTTCCAGGGCTACGAGGATTTCGAAGCCAATGCTATTGAACTTTTTGAATGGAGAGGATCGGTCTAGCGTCCCACCTGTGAAATCTGGGAGGAGGAGCGTCAAGTAAGCATGATTGAAGACCCTCATCAAGGCGTCCTCAGGATTCGAAGTCATTATTATCTCAGAATTGGCGCTGATAGTGGGAATCGATATGCGTCGAGAACAATTTTAGGACTCTCTGATTCGAAACTGGACAGCAGATTTAAGGGCTTATTTAAGAGTTGAAGGAAAAGTTTTTATCTCCAGCTATTTGAAAGGTTGTTCTTATTTATTGAAACCACATGGAAGTGCATGCACAGGTCGACAAGAAGCATGCGCCGTCATGGGCATCACTTTCGCAGTCAACTTCTAACGTGTACTTTGTCTTGCGTTCCTTGTGTTCGAAAAGATGTTAATGCCTTTTACTTGGACCGAAGGCTGTAAAGTTTGACATAATTTGTCAGGATTAACTTTTCGGATTTCCCATTACTACTAGGTTCCGCTATTCGTTACAAGGTAAGTTAACATAAGGATTTGTTATGGTTCCAATAAGCTCAAGAGAGGTGGTCTTACCCTTCATCAAAAGTGATGTTTCTGCGAATTTTTCTCAAACTCTTTGGGGTTTTGGACTGCTATGAGATAGTCGATCTCATAGTATATGACAAAATAGAAATTACCCAACATTGCTTTCAATATTTAGGAGGAATCAAATGAAGTTGTGCTTTGTTAAATGTATCTACTGGATGCAAGCAAAATGGCTGTTTGCCTGTTTTTATCTTTTACCTTGCCACTGTTGTATAGCTGTACAATACATCGTAGACGTTTGCAGCGCCAGCAAAGACTTTTATTTCAAGATTTAGGACACATTAAGTTCTCCATAAGATTGAAATATGGAACCTGCTAAAAGAAGCTGTACTCTGCATCCTCCTGTGATTGGTCAACACGTCGAGATCTACTTTATGTGGGTAACTGCTACGTTTATCCTCCAGATCACTTAAAGGCACAAGGGTTGCAGTCGCTAGTTTTACTCTAAGGCGTGATCCGAATTACAGGAATGAAGGCTTCTAATTTAAAGCCTTTGTTCTCTCTGGTCTTCTGATTGGGATCGCAACTAGCCAGGAAAGAGCACTCTATCCCCCTTTCCATATTCACACGTACGCGGATCACGGTAATATCCAAAATTGCTGAGGCTTCTCTCACAGCCTTCGTCGAATAGTGGGCTATGAATCCTGTTTAATTACCTCAGCTGCCGGTACAATATTTTCATTATAATGGAATAAGAGATTTTGAAACCATCAATTTTTTAACTAAATAAGTCCCCGACTTCGTGCAACTTACTTGCACATAACTAGTTTCGAAAAGCATCTAGCAGATCACTTTTAAGAAAGTTAAGCAAAACAGGATGTTCTCAAAATCATCACCAAAGTTTGTGACTGATTTTAAAAATACTGTAGCGTAATTTATTCTAGGCAGTTATTTACTTTTAAGTAGACCTTTGGGCTCATCGTCTTCTACTTATTTACAAAAAAAGGTAGAAATGCATTTGGTCATGTCTTCGAATTATCGCAATGAACCAGTAAGTGTGGATCAGCGCAAAAATTGCGAAGACGAAGTGGATAGCCAGAAAGCATTAGCAATCAAGTGCCCTGGATTTTCAGGCAATTAAGGAGCAGTGTTACCACGCCTAAATGTTGCCAGAAAGTAGAGTTGGATCTCATTTTCCGCACAAAACTGATACCCCAGTGAAATTAAGAATGCTATGCCCCAACGAGGTGTCTTCTGTTTTGCATGCTTTCTTTTTGCTGAAGAGGCAAGATCTGCATTTCGCACCACTCAAAAAGATCTATTGATGCATCACTTAGAGGATATTTTCTTTTATTTACCAAAAGCCATTGAATTACGAGTGTAAATTTCCCTCGGTTTCCAACGAAATGCTTGTAACTAAGATCCCTCACTCATTAGCATTCACTGTAAAGACCGTGATAGGGAGCAAAATATGAATAATTTTCCCACAGCATACCAAATTGTTTCATTCTATTAAATTATTACCTATCCTTATGGCACAATTTCTTCCCTAGTGCTTACCTACTGAGGCATTTGGGAGTGAATTTCTGTTTCATTACTGAATTTCAGGCATACCAATAAATTTGATCATCGCAGCTCAATGGGCAACACCCCTATCGGCGCTGCAACGAGTACAGCAAAGCCCGTTATTACCAAATCAGACAGCGACAGTGGCGTCCACACCCAAACAGAAGAGGAGCGACGACGTCGTCGCCACCAACCCTCTCACCAAGCACCACTTCATTTCGAGCAACCTGTCTTTAGCACTGGTCGGTCGCGGTGGGTCGGGCGCCCTGGTCACACTCCTTTTGCCACTACAACGACCACAACTCGACAGTCCCGCCGCAAGTGGCAACATCAGCAGCAAGTGCCACTGCACCAGAGTCAGATACAAGTGCTGAGAAGCAGCGCTAGTGGTGGTGGAGGACAGGCGGAGGATGAAGATGAGGAAGCCAGTCGCTCTGCCTCTCCCACACTCTCTACCTCCTCAATCACATCTTCTGCTCTCACTGCTACTGCTGCCGAGTCTGCCTCTGCCCTCGTACCCACCGTCTCCACCAGCTATTCTCTCTCCAACGTGGACCCCCATCTCCAGCCATCACGGCCAGTAGTGGGAGTGATCTCGGAGGCAATGAATAAGACCCGAGCACCTACTCCTCCACCCTCACCACCGAGTGCCACGTTGGAGGCGGTGGTACAGGAGGAGAATCGAACCAAAGTGGAGGTCCAGTACGTGTTAATTGATTTATACTTTATTTACCAGAGGCGAATTATTTAAGTAGCATTTAAAAAAGCTGTCAGGAATAAGTATTTTCGCTATGGACACATCGAACTACCGACCCAACGCTAGGATTGAAGCGGCCAACAAGGATTTGTAGGAGTCACAATACGGCTCCCTGTACTTGTTGACCGATTTGAGTAACTTGAATTGTTTTCTAGTGGCAATCGGTAATAATGTAACTCAAACAAAGACATATATGTCAAAAAAAGATAATTGGTGGGATAAAGGATGAGCATTGAGCAATTCCACCAACTGGAGGATATTTAGTCTATTCATGACCAACACGAAGTTGCTCAACGGTTTACGCTTCTGGAGCTTAAGCTCCACACGGGAGATGAGTGCATATAAGACTGGGGATTCGATGGAGGTAAAGGGAGAGATTGAGTTCCAGAAGCATTAATCAGTTCATCTACTATTGGGCTGCAAAAAAGAATCGATTCTCGCTTAAAGCTTCTAAATACACGTCTGCTTCATCTTGTTATTACAAAGAATGAATCAGGAGGAATTGGCGAGTTCAGATGGGATAGAAGTGGAGGACGATGATGGGACGGCGGTTGCAGATCTGAGTGCGATTCCCAACGCACCGGGTGATGCCAGAACAGTGGAGGTTGAGCTGTGCGGTCAAAACACACAGCGCTCTAGATCCGGTCACGAATACACCACTTTCGACGCTGACACCCCGATTGGCGCCACTATCGCCTCCGTCCCCGCTAACAGCCCTTTGGAGAGCCTCATCGACCCCGATGCCGATCGCACAGTTGAGAACCCATCGCTGTGCGCCTTCGAAATGGTGCCTCTCGTGGGACGCCTGTGCCTGGAGGATCTCGAGGAGTAGCAGTTGCTTGCTTGGAGTGGTGCTGCACTTTTCTTCACATCTCAAAATACACGCACTATTAAACTGATCTCGTGCCCTTCTTTCCCTTTCTCGTGGTTTAGGTGATTGTTCAATTTACAAAGTTGGCAAATTCAACCAACTTTAACTTCCAAGGTCTGTAAATGACCTAATATTCCCTATTTCCGTAGAAATGAAAAAAATTCAAAGCAAAATCCCACTTAGATTTGACGTATATGCTGATGAAACGATGAGTTGTAGCACTAATAAGGAGAACATTTGGCCCAATAGGTGGACACTGGACCTAGCGCGAGAAATTTACTATCGTCAGTCTACAAGCGCCTAGTCGGGCATACAATGAAAATGTCTGACATTCCATGTGGGAAAGAATCACAGGTTAACCGACTGTAGGTATGTTTATGTGGATAATTTAGGGAATAATCAAGAACCCATTTATATCAAATGCAACTTTCTTTGACAAGGCGAATTGGAGACTGAATCAGAGGAAATTATGCCAATAAGATCAATCGATTTGAAGGTCTTGAAACTCCTAGCTTGCATCTTGGTCATGATTTCAACTGAGTCAACAAAACTCCAACAGTTCTGAAAAGATAGCCATGTAGAAGTTAGACGTACATTGCCTTGTAATCTCCTGAATAATGGGAAAAGTGGTCCGCACAATCGTTTTAAATGACTTATGATCAAACGAATTCAAACATAAGTACTGGGAAGCGAAAGAGGCTGCATGGAATGAAGCTCTCATGGAAAAAATTCCTTGGTCCCAGGAGCTAACGGATCCACCAATATGATATTCTGACTAAGTAATAGCAAATTGGACGGTTGAGATCAAATTATTCCAAGACTTAAGTAATTTAGGACCCTCAAACGTCCATCAACCAATTCGTCTTCAGCTGAATCAATTTCACACATCCAATGCTCTAAACCGTCCTCAATTATTCAACGAGAAAACTCCAATTCCTCAAGGCCAATCGATTCGGTATGTGCAACGAAACGAGGAGTGTCTGCTATAAGATCGCGTTTATTTATTGAAAAGATGCTGCTACACAGTCCCTATCAATTGGGGCGATTTCCGATGCCACCTCGGCGTACCTGCACTGCCAAGCAGCCCGAAAGGCGGAGGAATAAGAGCAGTTGTTGCGACAACCTGCGAGAGAAGGCAAAGTAATGCAAGCACACGAGGGCATTTCCCTCTCACTGCTAGAATAATAAACTAAAACAGTGACCCTAATGCAAAAATGTAACCAAGAGAGTGGTTAAATAAAGGTCAGAGGCCGACTTCAGCGAAACCCTGCATAGGATAGTCAAATGAATTCGTGGAATCCCTTTACGATGAAAATGATATTTGACAGTATAAACATCACGACATCACCAATCACATCTGTTCTCAGCTGTCTACTTGTTACTTGAAATAGGAGAGTATGAGGAAAGGGGAAGCAACCCACTTCAGTTCCATACTCGAGAGTGCTGAAGTCCGTAAAAAGAGGAATGATTGCTGGTAGAGAGTTGACCGATTCGACTGCGCACACCAATAGCATAATTCCAGAACACTCCGGAAAACAAGTCCCGAAAATTCCTAACCTCGGCTTCATTCTGTCCCACAGGATCCAGAAGCCCGTTCCCAAGATAAAAAAACAGTGCTACCAATCATCAGCAACGTGGAATTTCTCATCACGCAATGCAAGCATCTGATTCCCAAAAATGCAAACAATAACTTCATACTTTTGACCTATAGACTCCCTCTGAAGGGACAAAAAAGCAACCCACACTGTAGAACAGCTTCCGCGGAGTTACGCAGCGTGCATGGAGTGTAGAAGCCCCGCAGAGTATGATCCTGGTGGTAGTAGAAATTCCAGTCCAAGAGAGAAGATGGTTCCAGTTTCACTAGTTTCCGAAGAACCGTCAGTACCGCTTCGGATATCCACGTCGACACATATGCCTCTTCCTCTCCTGGTACAACGGGGACAACTTTCGAAGACAAAGCGACGATCAAATTAGAGGGAGAAGTGTAGGAGTTACAAAAATTTATCCAGTGCCTCACTTTACTCTATTCAAGATAAGCTTTTCAACCTCTGCTGTTTTCAAGTTAAAAAGAACGAAACCGAGAAGACTTTCCACAATTCAGCAACCATGACGAGGCGAAGCAGCAACAACAACAACAGAAAGCAAAGGCCGTCTGAACTGCATGAAATGGGTTTTTTTATGAGGATCCTAAATTCAAAAGAACTGGTTGCATGTTAAGTGGACTGTAGTGTGGGTCTACTAAGAATAATAGTCATGCTCAAAATCTGACCCACAACTTCTTGGACTAGGAGTGCGTTGCCACTGCTTATCAGCGCTTTCGATAGGTTAAGATAACCATTAAAAATAATTTCCATGGTACGGTGGCGTTCGTTACCCGGGTCGAATAGCCGAGATGGTCCGAGCCGAAGAGCGAATTCAATAAGCCAGGCATTGACGACAAGGGTGCGAAGCATAACCATGAGATCGCAAAATCCCTCCGCTATTTGCGCTTGCGCTGCGATCTTGCATCTATCGCAGCATTGTCCATTGACCTCGGCATTGAAGTGGTCTAGAATCGTTGATCCTGCAGCTGCGAGGCCAAGAACAGAGGTCAGTCTGCCGATGACGTCGATGGAAGCATTACTCTCTTTCGAGTCATTTATTTCATAACATATCTGCGAGGTCTCCAGGAGGTTGCAAATGTCCCGAAGGTAGCTCATTCCCATGGGGCTCTGTAGAGGAGAAAAACAGAAGAAATTAGGTTTGGACAATGGTCATTTGGTGATCTGAGAAGCTGACCTCTCCCATGTCAGCCCATCACTGTTTGCGTAGGGCGCTCAAGTCAATCTGAGGCTGTCAACCTTTATCATTGTCTTTGCCATTAGTCGTGCTATGGACTGCCCAAACACCACATAGAGTACTTGCCGGAAGCTTGAATGCAGCAGCACGTGCAAATGAACGAACTTGCTTTTAAAAGAAGGCGCAAATCCGAAACTGGGCATATCTACTCGGAGGTAGATACTTGTCGGTGGAGATGCCAATCACTATGGCTCTCAGTCCACAGCTTCGACAGTTACTCCTATCAACATCCAGCCAATGCGTAAGGTTATGGATAACCTGACGTGTGAATAAGTATGGTAAGGATGAACAAAACAATTATATTCGAAAATCCCCAGTTTTATGGAACCAGAATACGCCAGGTACCAAGGCAGCTTCCGCATCGTGGCACCCGTGATGTAGTGAAACAATCCGCCTTGGGATGATTCGGCTCTATTGACAAATCTTTCAGGTATCAGTGGAAATAAGACGGGAAAGTTTATACTTGAAGCAACAGTGAACATGTTGTGGAAGTAATTGCATTTTGAACTGCTTAAAATGCGTTCTTTTCTCCCATCCATCACTCCGTTGGATTTACACGACCCTGATAATACTCTTGTCCCCGCTCAGGCCGTCCATGCAACATCAACACTAAATGAGCCTTCAGAATGGAAGCCTTCCTCAAGCTACTTAGTACCGTTGTACTTGGGCGAGTTATGTCCTCGCGAACCAACTATTTCATTCTTTCAATACGTCAAAAAAACTTCTCCAGGTGTGAGTGGTTCAGCAAAATGCAATTAAAAATTTAAATAATATGCTAATGCTAATAATGATAAGGACCTTTAGTATCAGCAAGAAAACGAACCAGTGACCTTTGAAATTAAATATTAGCAATAAAAAACTGACGTAGTACTTCGGATGTAAAGAATTTTCAACATCCGCAGACTCAAGGATTACTGTATGTTGGTTAACTGAGTACCTTAAGAAGTGCCACTCCACCAGTAGACCGATCGACAAGCAAGGATAGCATAAAGCCGGTATCGAGACTGTTAACGACAACCGCGGGAAAGAGTCTTGCCAGACGGAGGATGAGTTTGCGACAGAGAGTCAGCGATTTAGACGTTCCAGTGGGGTGGGTCGGACGAAACGCCTCCGGTCTGAGGGGAAGAAGCGCAGAAAAAACACGGGTCATGTCGACAATTATTTCGTAAAAATTCTTCATTTACAATGACTATTGAATGATGCAATCGGCAGTTTTCATATATCAAAGCACATTCCACCGCAAGCCAGTTCAGCCATTATTTACCCTCTGTCAATCTTTTAACCTTAATGAGAGACTGGAAACTGGCATAAGTGAAAAGAAATGCGGCTGTTGATAGCCAAAATACCGTCAAATATCACCAACGACGAAGGGAAAATAAGCCCAAGATCAAAGAATAGACACTGTTAGGAGTTTCAATTTCGATCAACACACCAGTTCTTCACACACTTTTCTCATTCATTAAGATTGAACGGTGGGAGAAGTGTTCCATGTTTATTCACTTTTTACTACTAAGCGTAAGAATCAGTTCCGACACTCTGACTGCCACATCCTGCGTCGCGAGTTATTGAGGAGAGGCTTCGAGAGCTTCAATAACGAGACTAGAGGCAGTGATCGTAACCTTTCCTACCAACCTTATTTGCCATGATTTCGACCCCATCGACTATCATACTCAGTATATTGTTGTGAGAGTCACCAATAGTCACGAACAAAATTCGGGCGAAACCGCAAGTATTCGTTTAAAAAGTCAAAAGACAATTGGCAGTTTGCCTGGCATATTCGCTAACAATATCAGATATACTTGACAACTCGAATTTCTTATCCCAGTATAATAAGTATATGGCCTACGCTGAATCGAGTCGAAACCAGCTCGGTTGAACTCACAATAATGGATAGTAGACCTGAGGTCCTCTTTACCCGAGGATGAAAGCGCTACTTCTGTTTGTGAGCGGCGAAACTTTAAAACAGATCTTGAGTCGCAGAAAAACAGTTAAAGTACTTTAACTATAGCTGTCCAATTTCCTCTGAGGTTGTTTGTGCCCGTATTAAGGAGCCTTCGCTAATGCGTCCACTCCACCCAATATGCGAAGTCGACTCACATAACAATTCTCAATAGGGGCTGCAGAGGATCCCAAACATTCGTTTCAAAGCTTCTCATCAACGTATCATACAGATTAGAGGCGGATGAATAGGTTGGTTGAAAAAGTGTTTCGTCGAAAGCCGCAATGCATTCGTTCTTACTACCAACAGCCAGAAAACGGTTTTTATAGACGTGTAGGCTCCATTGAAGGTAGACGGCGAGAACGTGCAAGGCGAGAGGAGTTGGATAGACGGTTTTTGATGAGGTAGAGCCCGATGAGGTATCAGTGAGTGCTGAGTTGTCCTCCGGGGTCAAGGAGGTTGCCATCAATCCACCCAATCCAATGAGCCGTTTTAGTATGGAGGACAGCGTTTCGTCAGAAAATAAAGTCATGATATTGTCGTCTACCTAAATGAAACACAAATATTGCTAGCTTATCTTTTAATGCCCTTTACCGAAAACAAATCTAAAAGCAACTGCAAGCACTGACTTACATTATTTGCTGATTCACGACCAGCTTCGGCAATCTCAGCAATTAATAAGGACAACAACTCCAAACAGATTTGCGCCACATTCACATCGGCCGAATCTATCTGAAACATCCACAAGGAAAAGTTAGCTTCAAAAGCCTACCAATGTTCACCAAAAACAAGGGCTAAAGAGGAGCAGGACACATGTTACATACCTCCAAATATCCCTCCAGATGAGTTGGCAACCTGAGTTTCAGTTCGACCTCAATTGTGACGAGGAAAAGTAAAACAGGAAGATCACCTGGAGTCTCCGAAGTAAGTTGAGACATCCAGGAAAACGACCCACCAGAACATTTGCACAGAGCGAGAATGAAACCAAGTGCTGATTCCAAACACTCCGATGAAAAATGCACCACTATGGAAACGGTGTCAAAAGAAAAAAGAAAATTAAGAACATACCTCTACTTCGAAGAAAATCGACAACGGCACGGACAAAGAAACAAATATCATGAAGTTCATTAGTTCTGCTAGGACATTGGATTCGCAGAACAGAAGCTAGTATGTCAAATACGGGTAAGATCGGAGGATATGATGCCTTGCAGTCGTCTTGATTGCACTTTATAGCGCAAATAATTCCATGTGCCGGCGCACTAAGGTGTCTACATATCTTTTGGATTAAGGTCACCTTTTCTAAACATGGCAACTTTTTGGCACGAGAGAGGATAGGTGAAATGAGCTTAAGCCTTTCAGGAAGCGCTATAAAAAGGTAAGATCAAGTATTTAATAAACCTGCAATATCCACCTCTAGAATTGCATCGACAAGCTCAAGAAGATCTTCACAAGAAAGGGAGTTTGCGACCGAGATTATCGAGCGACTTAAGAAAGAAAACTCAGATTCGTCCACCTGTCTAAACAGCATACTCAGACAGAACTTCAATAAAGTACCTGTTTTTCGAAGCCTTTAATCGAGATATCAGATTATCACACAATTGCCCACCATCAAATTGAAACTGGTTCTCAGGTATCAAGAACCTTTTTGGTTTATTTGCCATACCTAAAAAAGGAAAAATACACTCGCATGTGCACAGAGCGGTCACAAGAAAAGGCTGCAAGAAATGGTTGCGTCATGCTCCCCATAGATTTCGCCAAAAAGTAATGAACGTGGAAATGCCAAACAAGCATCAAGGCAATGTAAATTAGTTAACACCATCATAGTTTGCAGAGCACTAAGGTCAACAGCAGCCGCAGGCGGAAGAGTGCTTAATAGCAATCAGAATCAAATATAGACATAAGCTCGTCTGGAATAAACGTGGAAGAAGCATCACAGATGTTAGCATGAGAAAGCAAGTGCGAACTTTGCCCACCAAAACAAATGTAGGGCTCAGTGCGACCTACATGCATACATTACAGTCAAAGATCGTTCCACATGTAATTAAAATGACGTGACACGGTGGAAGTTGAGTAGAACCTAGAATTTTCCATCATGAACACATCAAATATTTTATTAGGGTTTGAATTCACTGGAACATTTCAGTAAATTTACTTGCTTTAGACTGAGAGTATGCAGGTTTGCAAGTAATTTTGCTTAATGACCACGATGCTACCTTGACACATGCACCTGCACCTGCAAAAGCTGAGTATTTTAATGCTGCATCCATATATAGAGTTACGGCTAAATTTGTGCAAGAGGCTTTATTGATTATTTTGTATCCCAGAAAGTCTGCCGCCAACTTAGCGAACGTGTCACTTAATTCAGCTACAATACTGCCGCTGTAGCGTCCCGAGGCTCCCCTTAAGGTAAAAGAAGGCGCAGTACTAGAGCAGAACAGAGGACTTGGGGGCTGTTGGCACGGCCCGGAGGTCGACCAACCGTCTAGAACAAGATGGCCACCCAAGTGACCGAAACCGGTAGTTCGAACAAACAAAGTGTTACAGTCGCTAATGTTCCCTACGCAGTAAGAGGAGTCCAAATGGCTTGCTTTTCATTACTTCATGATATTTTGGCGCGATCGCCCTTGTAGCAGTATCCCCATTTTTCCCTGGTACAAGAAGATTGATTGCTTTGTGACACATATATTGCCTTAGATAAAAAGGATATCAATAAAATCGTATTAGGGTGTTGTGGGACGGTTTATCCCAGCGTCAGGGAACTGATTTGCTTATCAATCACAGATTCCGCTTTATATTCCCGCCCCTCGCCTAAAAGGCACATTCAACGCAACACAATTATGAAAAACCTACTCATTACTTCGATAAGTTCGCCGTTTTATTTAAAGTATTTTTAGTAGCATAGACTCACATCTGATTTTTATGGGGAAAAATACTTGTTCTGCTTCTTGTACAGATTCCTGCTTTCAGTGATATTTCTGTACCATAAAGGATATGTTAATCATTCCAGGTAATCTTTTGCACTTCGTGGCCATTGGTTGGTATCAGCAATCAGTAATATTCAAACTGCTTAGCTCATTCGTAGGGGGCTTTTTTTTAGTGTAATTTTCGCCTCTCTTCCTGCTTGTACTTAGCTTTTTTTGTGCTTCTCTGAACAAGAATATCCAGCTTTTTCCAGGCAATTTCGCAATTCGAATAAATTGGATTTTATACCATTTTTGAAACACCGTCAGGGGTTTACACATATCTACTCATGACAGTTTGTAATCGCTGTACTTATGTTTATTTCGACTGGGTAGTTGTCCTACTTACTTCAACCGTGTATTACTGATCAATTTTTTGTACATTAGCTTGGTAACTTTCTCGGGACCTCTGATTCAACGTCATCATTTGTAAACCTTGTTAAAGGGGTTCAACGCAAGTCTTAAAATATTGTTTCCTCATAGTAATGGAATCGCTCTATTTCGGATTCTCTTTACAGCACTAATACTTCAGGCCTCCTCCACCTTGGTTAAATCATATCCTTGTTATTCATGGTTCCACGTCGCCATGTCTCAGAATGATGTCACCAACAGCACCACGAATTCGAGGATCCGTCACATCACTCCACCCAAAGAGGAATTACAAGCACTACCTTCAGCTTTCTACAACTGTGATATCTGCGGCCTGCGAGTTAAAACTCAATCCAATCTCCGTGCTCACTTTATCAAAACTCATGGTCTTGTAAATGTTGGTCCTTTTACAGCTTACCACTAGAACCTTCTGCTTCTGTAGGATGCCAAAGATATTGCCTTTTTACTACGAAAGAAAACAGACATATATGACGTCTTCCATTGCCCTGCTCCTGCCTGTAAATATACTAAGTCGTCAGGTGTTGGATTCTCGAAGTTCTGGCATTTGAAACAGGTGAGGGTTGCTCTTAAATTTCGCCTCGCTTCTTGGGCTGAAACAGTCGATCGTAGCCTTATTTTATCTTCAGCATTATCAACTGGTACACATGAAAAAGACCTTCCAATGCAGTACTTGTGGTCAGCGATTTTCTACACCCAGTGCACAGACCTATCACGCGAAGTCCTGTGGCACGCATTTCGAGTGCCCAGTTTGTGGACGGAAATACAAGGCCAAGAAATTTCTCAACCAGCATGCTCGCCGCTCCGGACATGATGTCCGGGTGAGGTTCGTTATGCGCTCATCCTTCCTCTTAGGCTCCTCCTTTGACTGATGCATCTGAGAATGGGTTTATAATGAATGTAGAATATGAACTTCATTTCGGGTTAACTAAAACATCAACTGCCACAATGACAGAACAAATCTGCTCCATGACAGAGTTGTTTTATTGTGGGTTCATTTGTGAACTAGGAATTAATCAAAATTTACATATTAATCAGCTATCTGTTAGGACTTGTACTTTCTTGCTGGAAGGTGCCCTTGATACGGTAAATCGGGGTTCCCCTCTCTTATCGTTCCGCAAAGAATCCATTTTATGTTCCAATTACATTTGCTCCAGTGCGGAACTGGTAGAAGTTGGTATGATGGAAAGATAATTTCCATGCTGCTTACAGTCCCTCACTCATATTAGCTCACCAGTTTAATGTTGTTTGGGTGTTTTTTGGCTTTTGATGGAACTTCTTTAAAGATAGTGAATTTGCTCCCTTCGACCGAATAACGAACATTTTTTTTATATTTCTATTTGTCCAAACGCTGAATCCTATTTCAAATACCAGGAAATGTTTTCGTTCAACTCGAATCAATTAAGATTCCGTCGTTGCTTTTCCGTCAAACCAAGTTTTTGCCTCACTTTAACTGTTGGTAAGAGGTGGATCTGATTTTCAGCAAAAATGGTGCATATATTGATCTGATCCAAGTCTTGCTCTGTTACTGGATGTTTAGTTAGTGTTCACCAGCCAATTTTTTGTCGCCAGTTTTTTTAACTTTCTCTGCTTTTAATAAAGATGCCCACAGCCATGTACGCCCAGCATTGATATTTTTAAGAGAACGTAATGTCAAACTGGAAAACGTTGGTTACCCGTGTTTGAATTACGCATGTGATCAATGTTGTGTCTGTGCGCTGGTGAGCACACTTGAATATGATTTACAAGCAACACACCCCTTTAGATACCTTAACGGTCTTTAAAGGATTCGACGTTCCTTTCGATGAAATGTTTTCTTCGCCCATGCAAAATTGTAAATTGGTTAGTTTGTTAAAGATTTTAGAAATGGCGCCCTCCAAACAGTGGTCTTATGTCAATTTTTCCCCTTTATTCACAACTTATTCTGGCTTAACGCGTAAATGACCAACGGTATTTGTGAAATTTACATTTCTAGAACACAGGACCATCACATTTAACTGTGCTTGATGATGATTAAACGGCATTTCACTTAGGGGCACAGCACGGCCAATTGAGTAAAATTGGGGTGTATTAAAAACTCGTAAACATGTGGAATTTTAGTGCTGCGGGGAGTTTTACACGATTCTTGGCCTAGAACTGCGTAAAGGCCTTAACTGAAACACGAGGATTACTGCACGCAATTAATTACCGTTGGTTTTACCATAGGTGTCTTAAAAGGGTTTAAAAATAATGTTTCTTACTAATCTGATTAAAAGGGTGTTAGATTTATTCTGTTCGATTTGTAGTCCTTTACATTCATCTTATCGCGCTCTTGTCAACTAATGAATGTTGAAATTGCTCAAGTTCTTCCTTTAGGAGGTGAATAAACAACTTGCGTTTATGCAACTGGATGCCAGGGTCAACGACGTCTATCTAGTGATTTGCCACTACCATTATTCATTTTTACGGAGCTTTTTTAAGCCTGGAGGCACGGTGCTGATCAGTAAACTTCAGCTACATTAGTCGACTGGTCGTTTTGATGACGGACATGCTTTTTTTACTGAAAAAGCCAGAATAATGCCAACAAAGCAACTAAAAAATTATACCGGATTTCGGAGTTCCTTTTATTTGATCATTTGAATCTTAATATCTCTGCGGTTTTTCGATGGTTGAGGTGTGTGCTTCTAGATTCAGACTCAAGCCGGCCTAATTGGAATCTGACTGTAACTCTTGATAGGACATAAGCGCTTAGTTTATGGCCTAGTGGTCCCTGAATTGTCAATATCTGAAAGAGAATTTTGGTATCTGATTCTCTTCGCAGATTTCTGTCAATGTCTTTTGCTGTCAAATTTGGGGGAATCCCGATTGTCAATCATTCGGGAACTTGTTTTTCTCTCGTGCCGTTAATTAGTGGGAGCGCCCAATTCTCCTCGGCTCTTACAAGCTTTAAACACATAGCTACCGATTTCGCACCCTCCAAGCTACTGCATCCTGTTTAGTGACCCAGTATTGAAAATATATTTCTGCGTGGATTGATGATGTAGCTCCCCGAGTCTCTCTGCGATCGTAGTAAACCACACCATGGAAGATGTGTTGCTATAGGGGCTGGAGGAGTATGGGTGTGGTTGGGAGGACGTCACTGGAACCGAAGTACAAATGCACAATCGGGACTTGTTCACTTATGCATAGTTGGCGGGTGTCCACTGGAACAACTCATTGGATAGAATAATGAAGGATGTCTTTTGTCACAACGGTCTACGTTAGCCCTTGCAAACTGACTACAGTTGATAAATTCGAACAGTCATGTTCACTAGATTATGTAGCAATCGACTACTGCACAAAGTTGCAATTATTTAGTCGTCATCTTGCATCATGGTCCCTTCGTCATGTCTTCCTTATCTAATGGCTTGCTTGATGCCTAAAAAATGTCTTTCCTCCCCCTTGTCACTCCTTTTACAGAGTATCAGCCGTTAATCTAAAATCCAGGATAACCTCAGATAAGTTACTGTTTCTTGGCAATTATACAAGCAACCATGTAGTTGTTTGAGTGCTTATAGTTTCCGGTCGCCTTTTAAAAGATATAAGTGTAAATATGGTCATGTAGGGGATAATTTGTGCAATTCTGAAGAATGGGTTTCGTAGTGAAGGCCTTTGCCGCTTTGTTATGTCGCAAACATCTGATATAGCAAATAAAACCATGTTGGTGCTGTAATCTGCCTGCTCAAAACTGATGGGGTCTGTTTTGTGACGCAGCATTAGCTTCATTTAGTCCTGAGCTGATGAATTTCCATCTAATCAATCAATTGCACTTGATAATGAGATGCAGTTTGAACCTAGCCAATTGAGATTATTCCTAGTAGGCGAACCAGAGGAAACTATCCAAATGCAAAATTAGAATCAGTTGACTACTACATGAAACTCCAAGTGTTGGATTGTCCCTTGCAAGCTTTCATCCCATGCTGGATAGACATATTACTGCTGCGGTCATGAAGCCTGTGATATTGGGGGCTGCATCATGTGTGGCTAATACGATTTCTATCCCGTTTCTTGCTGGATTTATAAGGGAAAATACCCATTGAAAACTTTCTGATTCCTTTTCCAGAGTGTCAGCATTAAGAAACACATCAGTTGCAAAGCAGCAATTACCAATAAATTTGCCCACTGGATCTACCACTACTGCTCCGGAAAGTGAGCAGCGTGAAGCACAGACCTCTACCAAACTGGCCATTCTTCCGCTGCTCATTCTTCCCCTAGGCGTAGGCGCCGACCAGACTTCTGTCTCTGCTGCAACCGCCTCTGCCGCTTCCCTTGTGAGTGGGGTGATCGCTCAATTGCGGAGCGATCTCACCGTTCTTCAACCTATTGTTTCTACTTCCTCGCCCGTCTCTGTTATTGGCTGTCCTGGCCCAGCGATGCAGCTCAACGGTCTCGCTTACAGTTCGGAGGTGGGTGCTCTAGCTTCAGCAAGCTGGGCTTCATCTTCTTTAAAAAATATTGAAAACAATGTGATAACATTGCTAGTGCAGCTTTCTGCGGTGGACATCTGTCTGCCATAATGCTTTTTGAGTAAAAGTCGACAACCTTTATTCAATGGACTGAGCTTACAACTCTTTCTTTCGGTATGACTTATAAAATCTTGGTGAGTCGCCTCAGCAGGGTTGTCGATACCTGTTTCTGTTCTGATTGTGACGGAGAGAAGTGACTGTGTAAAGCTTTTGTCTTGGTTAATGTGAGGTAATCTATTATGCATTGGGTTCTTCTTCGAGGCCAAAATCACCAGTTAGAATGGATGTTCTAGAACCATTTATGTACTGGCCTTGCATTCAGTGACTAGTTAAGCCGAAATTTAAAATGCTTATTATTGAGATGGCGGAAACATTAACTCTTTAACATAGTTCTTAAGGAGGTTGATGTCTTTACAGTTTAAGGCCATACTCAAAGCCCTCATTCAATCGACAGTCGCCCATGCACCACTCACTGACAGCTTAAGGTGTTGGATCGAAACTCATAATCTAATTATCGAATAAATCTAATATTTTGCTAGTCTTATTGAAAACGTGCAACCGGTGATCGGCAATTCATCTATCTCAAGTGTGTTCCTGAATCCGCTATCTCAAACCTAATACCTAAGGAAGTCAAACGCCTAATGGAAGCTGTCTTTTGCTTCCAGACTCGACGTCCTCCCGCTTTCAGTCTGCTTAACAGCACCGATGGCGGGGAAGGTGGTGGTGATGCTGGAGGCGGTCCGACCTTCTTGCCACTAGTGGACGTGGGCACAGCAACCCTTCGCCTGTCACATGCTCACACTCAGACTGAGGTTAATGTACCTCCCCACTGTCCAGTGCCTGCTTCAACCGCACCGGTAACTGAACAGCAGACCGATTTTGTCGTACTTTACAACGGCCAAATGACTCGTGACTCCTACACCGCCACCTCACCGCCCGATTGCCATCTTGCTACGGCGCAGATGTCGGTTGGAAGCTCTCCGCCCCCGCCTACCTGTAAGTTTTCGGCTTACGGACAAGTTCGCATTCTCTATTTTCAGGATTTCCTTTCAGCATCTTTTGATAATCATTTCCCCATCTATCCTGTTACTTTTTTCCAATTCTGCTAGTAAATGTTTGCTTAATTCGTACCCCATCCTTTGTATACTCTTTCTGATTCCCAAAACAGGTAGCATATGAGGTTCATCATCCACATTCATCAATTTTTCACAGCGGTTTCTTGTCTCTCCTTTCTTTCAATGAATTACGTCCTCTTTAGTTGTGCAAGCTGAAACGGACCCCTGTTCTTACACATTGCTATGATCAGAAGCGCCCCCAATAGCTAAACTGGAGCCTCTGGGCTATTGATGAGGCATTTCTGAAGCCTAGGAGATTCCTCAATTATCCATTGGATTGAAAGGAAACTCGAGGTATCGTCGAAGCCAATGAACAACACTTACATTATTTAGGTGAAATGAAAGTGCTACAAGTAGTTCCAAAATGTTACGAAGGCCAATGAGTGTATTCTGTGGAGCTTTATTTTCGTCCCCGATTCCGGGCTTTTATCTCAACAATAGCTAGAGTGTTTTATTGTTGTTCCCATGAGTCGTCTTTTTTATGCTCACTGGGGTACTGGAAATGGAAAAAATCGTGTGAAGGTAGGAGTTGTGCCGCTTTTTATCATATGAATACGGTCTTTGAAGGAGTCAACAGGAGAATGCCTGGTGTAGCTTTCTTCACGTTTTGATTGATAATGCTTCCAGTATCCGGAATCCTGTTTTATTACCGCCTTGGAAGAGTTCCTAAGATGGTTTGCCCGCTGTGCCTGTGTAAACGAGGAGTTTGCTTAAGGGGTGACTAAGTTGATTTGAGAAAGCATAAACATTTTTCATTGTTCACGTGGCCTCTTTTGTTGGCTTTTAGCCTACCTTGGTAGAGGTATGTGTTTGAATCTTAATGCCTTGTGATTCTCTTTTCATCAAGCAGTGGTAGCCTTTTTAAACTATCCAGTTGATCCTGGCTCTTAATGTGTTTTAAGCATACAATTTTTTCTTCCTAATTTGGCAAATTTAATCAAAATGCTGTTCGGCTGTTGGGGCTTAAGACCTACCTAGTACCGCTCTGCTCTCATTTCACCCGCTGTTAACAATCTATGTGGGCTTTACTGTGTGAATATGTGTTCGTCCCGATTTGAATGTGCAGTCTTGGGAGCGCTGTGTATGTCAAAAGCTCCCGCCTTGAATCTTTGAATCCTTTTAAATTACCAGGTCGGTTACCTCCCACTTGATCACCTTTCTATTTTTGATGAACAACTGTCGGGAAGTCGGTCTTTCATCAAAATCTCTATTGGATTGTCAGACATCTTGCAGGAAGGTACGCCTACAGGCCCGTTTTTTCCGTAGGCTCCATTTCTCATCTTCGGGACTTTATACTTGAACGTTTGCAGTTGTTTTGAGCGTTTTGCTCTTCAAATTTCCCTCCTTGAAGTATTGAAGCTCCTTAAAGGACCAGATTAAATTTATTCAGTGGAAAACATGGAAACGTATTTTGGCGTTACTAATGTTTCTTAAATAAGCCACTTTATATCTGGGTAACGGCGATATAGTAGAATATTTGAGTCCGACACCTTTCCTCGGTCTTGTTTATTGGAGGATTGATGACCCACTTAGGCCCGTTTTACTGCGCGCTAATTATACAGCCATAAATAACAAGATGGTCTTTTACTTGATCTCCAGATCTGAATATCAAGAGATGCTAGAACCACCCAAGCTCTTTAAATCATCACCCAACTTCTGACTAGCCCCCATTGTGCCGCTGTTCTGCATTTTCGTACCGAGGAATAACTAAATTAGGTTTTAATCAGCTCTTGAATGTTAATGGCAACAGACCTCTATCACATTTCTGAATAGTCACTCATGGCAAAGAATAGCTGACCAGACAATGCGTTAAGGCCTCATCATACACATCGAAATTGTCTTCCTTTTCTCCTTTTAGTCATGCCAGACATGTCCCACAGCAGCACCTATATGTCACCGGGCCACTCAATCGAGCTCCAATACCCCGAGATGAATTCTAACGGCACCATGACCGCCTACCACTCCCAACAGCCACTGCAATCACAGGAGCAGCATCACGCATTCCAGCAGACCATCACCATCCCCACGACCACTGTGTCGTCTGGCACAGGGGCACCTCTCTATCTCCCCTCTGGGACCTCTGAAAACGGGTGCTATGACGCCTTTGCAGCTCCTGGTAAGTTCTTTAGTCTCCCAATTTTCCCCTCTCACCTTATCCCCTTTGAATTCTAAGCATTGAGCGCAATCAGCGGGTACTCTTCTTTCATCCTCGCTCGCCTGATCTTTTGTGCTGGTAAATCATGGATGTAAATTGATTGGGCCAGTCTTCGATTATGCATTTTATGTAGATAACAGGAAAGACCCTTTTCGTCTACTTGGCGAATCCCCTCCGTTTCACTTTCAGAAATCTACACCATTCGTTTGTCTGCTCGCACCCTCGATCGCCTTGAGTCCAGTGTGGTGTCGATGCCATATTGGGGGATGCTCTTAATCGTAGAAATGTAAACGACATAAAGTTTTGGGCTGTTTGAATTGACTACTCTTTGTTCGTGATATTTTTCGACTGAAATGATCATTCCTGGGTTACTCTGAAAATCCCACCTGATTTGTGTAAGTTCACGAGTGCAGAGCAGTCTCAAATCAATGTATAGTCTTATGATCGCCTAATCACCTGTTTGGTAACTTGAGGATTTTTCACAATTGTTTTAAAGCCTCTTTCTATTAACCATCCGGCCTTAAAATTGACTCGTCTTTGCGAGTACGCATTATGTATGAAGCTGCTGCTCTGTTTTCACGCTTTGAATATCATCTTGCATGATCAACAGGTGAAGTCCTTTCGACTTTTTTTTTTATAAATCTCAACTTTAGCTGCTCCAAATTCACATTGTCCATTTACCCACCTATCGGCATGCTTGCAATGTTTGAATTAAGTCATACTTTAACATATTTGGTGCTTTTCCCTTCCCAGTTGTTTTGTCTTGAGTCGTATGCGGCTGTGGTGAGGGCGTATCTCAATGGACTGTCCCCATATGATATTATGCATTACCAGTTGTTTTACTTCTCCGTTACACTGCTTTGGACTTTTGACCTCACTTGTGTGCCCTTAGCGGAACAGGTACCCTTCTCTTATTCTCATGACCTTCTAGCTTTATCACTTGTTTTTTTTCTTTCGCGCTGGTAGATTGAGTACTTTCAATAACTGACTCGGCTACCATGGGGGTTTTGTACTCCTTTTTCTTACCCTGTCGCTGGTTGAGCGTCAAAACTGTGCAGGAACGCACCTTATCATTAGTTACCATTTCAATGCCTTCTTAATTTACTGGGAAACTTGCAACATCTATGCAGATTCGCACCCCTCTATCCATCTGCCTTTCTATCTGCATCGGTTCCTTCCTTCATTTCCTCCTTCATTTCTATTTGTTACCATTGCACAAATGCCCTTATTGCACTTGAGTATATGTTACTCACAAACCTCCTTGTGGCAACAATGTGATCAGTAGCATGATTGCGCAGCAGTATAAATTGTGACAAACATAACATATTTTTCATTCCCTGAGAGATCATCTGTCTTGCTTTTGTGATTTTCTTCACGATGGTCCTGGTCCCCATCAACATCACTCATGTTATCAAAATGGGTTTGCGTAGCTCTTGAGAAAAAAGATAATTTCCCAAGATGAATCGAAGAGGTCACGTCTGTGCTATTTCCCACGGTGAACACATTTTTATCAGTCATTTTTTCTCAACCAAGTAAAGACTTATGTGTACGCACTAGGTAATGACTGTTGCGCCCCTTGGCTATTTGATTTCTTTCGGAACATGGTTCTCCTTTTTCCTAAGATGAATGTTGCTGAAATTCGACAATTTTTGGTCCTTTCTACTATAAGTATTCGTAGCTTCATCCTGAAATTCGCTGCAGGCGGTAATGTTATCCTTGACGCTCGATGCCCCTCTAACAAGGCTTATGAATGACTTTGCTGAGAGAGGCAACTATTAGAGCCCCAGGTTGAGCTATGTGAAACTGATCTTGACGACTTATCACAAAAGGGTGAATATATGCAGGATACGTCACATCGCATCGTGACTGTTCATGCAAATTGGGTTAGTTAGTCACCAAGCCTTAATCGTGGCCAGCGGGTAGACTTGACTTACCTCCGTGCTGTTGAAACATGTACTACCATTACTAGTTATGACCCGACATGTTTATGCAAATGCTAAATTGGCTGTTCTTTAATCCGAGGCTATTAATCGCCCCCACACTAGGCGTTAGCTAATCTTCTTTTTCACTGTTTTACTCCTTAAATGGCAGGTAAGGCTTCAATTGAACTCACCATTGAGTGAATTTTACTAAGATGTGAAGCACCAGTCTAGGCTCTTGTCAATTGCAACATTGGCATCCGTTTATTTTATTTTTCAAGTGTATTGAAATGTTGTCGAAATGGCAGGTGCTAATAATGACTGAAATAGTCCATGGCTTATTCAGTAGCCTTCTTTATCCTACTTCTTTGTTCCCAATGAGCTAATGGGTTTGATATTGATTCATGGTTCGTCTGCGTTGGATTAATCCTTCTTTCGTAACTTCTTTTTTCATCCTAGTTCCGAATGCGCTTTAACATCACCAAAAGGAGCAATTTTGATGATACTTCAAGCTCTTTAGGTCGTCAGCATCTGACCTGCGTCCAAGTGAGCCTACTCTCAAAAGACGGTATAGCATCGAAGCCCAAAAATATTGATCACCCAACTAATTCATGAATCCTCATTTTTCCACGTCGAAAAGTGATAGCTGGTGTGGTGTTCGGGTCGTGTAATTGCTCTGCCGATAACTTGTGACTTCTTGCTTTATAACTCCTGATGTCATGGTGACCAAAAGTCTCAGACGAATTTTATTTAGTATCTCATTAGCACTCTTGGGAGTTGAATGTCAAGTCGATTTTATGGTATTCACTAATTCAAGTTCACCTGGTCTGCTGTTACCTTGTTCTTTACGATCTGATGTCTCAAAATGAAAGGTAATGGGGTGTATTATCGGCAATAGACTGATGCGCTTTTGGGCTCTACAATGCGTGTATAAGCTATTGCATGGATTTGACGAGGCCTTGCAACTGGCGATAAGCTTGCAGTGCTCAGCCATTATCAAAAGATATGTGTAATACCTTGGCCCTTTGACACATTTAATTGTCACTTCTATCAACTTGCAAAACTGTCAGGTCTGTGCTCAAATCAGGTGATTTTTCAGCTTTTCTCAGTAGTTTTGAGCCAGGAATACTGGTCTAAGGAGATGTTTATTGATCCAAGTGATATGAACTGTTCGAAAGACATGTCGTTGATAACGTCAGCCATTGGATCTACGATCGTTAAGGTATTTTCCTGATCAAATACTGCATCTTTTTTCTCCGTTCCTGACATGCATGTGGTCCATCCAACCTGGTACCATTTATCCCTTCCTCTTCCGAAATATGGATGCTCTTGCTAATTCATTTGTGTGCCATTTTGCACCTTGCTAGTCGACAGGTTTTATGCGGTAGAAGGGTGGCAATAGAGCAGTTACCAGCCTTAGGAGCCATGATAATGCCTCGTTAGTAGCCCCATGTTAACTAGTCACTCCAAATCTGCCCTAATTTGCATTTGCACAGTCCTGCTATTTGTATTCTAACCGACACTTAGAGTGTTTTGAACAATCGAAAATAGGTTGGTTTTGTCGGCGTACAAAGTCCATACAGTTCACCTTTAATGAACGACTAGATCTATCTGAAGAGACGAAAACGACTACCAATTCGTGACTCCATTTAAAGGCAAAACTTGCTTATATGCACGTGTGGGTGGCTGAATGTGGATGCTTGTATTTCATGTCGAAAATAGAATCAGTGTACTTCTCTGATCTCATGAAGAATTTATAGTAGGCAATGGTACTGATGTAACTTCGTTTTGATGGTCAAGACCAGCAAGATTCATCTCAACTAAAGACTTCACCATCCGTCATGGTGAATGATTCCTCAGGGGTGCGCACCAGGTAATGATGTTTTTAGGGACAGAATTGCGGAAAGTGAAGAACTTAGTTCCGATCTTGATCTATTCGATGAATTTATTGGCCGTGGTAGCAGGGTCTGCTCGGGAAGAGCAGGCAGCTGGGGTCGAGGCACCTTCGCTCATGAGCATTTGAAATAGCTAGTTAGTTTGAAACAATGAAGCACACTAAACCTTCCACTTTGAGCAGAGTATCGATGCGGCACGGCGTAGTACCGTCTTTTGAAAATTGCCTCCGAGTCTTCACGCAGCACGCCGGGACACATTGTCCAATTCTAACTATTCCAACTAGTAGATGCGAAGCGGGCTAGGGTTGACCTTGGTAATGCAGCACATTTTCGGAATGGGATACCACGGCGATTCGAGGGGTGTGATTGATTCACGATTTTTCTTGATCTAACAATACAGCTTCGCTGTGAGGACGGTGGTGTCCGGGACGGTGTCTGGCCGTAATTGCACCAAATCGCCTTTGAATTGGAGGAAAATGCGCTTTGATAGTCAGTTGCATTGTTTTAAAACTGGTTTGGAGTGATGATACCCATCCTTTTGGCCACCAGTATCTCACTGACGCTACCGGTGCTGATCGTGGGGGTTAAACTTGGTAAGGTACCAGGCTCTGTAGTGTCAGCACGAAGAAGGAGGGGCCTCCTTACTACTGTTCGATCCTCATGCGCGAGTCTTGACACTTTTATAGCTTTGGAAGCGATTTCAACTCGTTTGAAAAGGCGAAAAGTTTGGGGAGCACTATGAGAGCCCTTCTAAACAATTCCACATGCTTGTGGACGGATCGATTTTGGTAAGGGATTCAAGGAACGCAGACATTGTTGGTGGTTTAAAAAGCGTTTCCGTTATTTAACACGCCCGTACACAGGAAGGAAGTTTAAAGTTTTATACGAGGCTTTCTTTGGTAACGATTTCACCATTATGAAAGTGTATTTTGCGGTGATCGATTAGACTAATTCTGATGTTGGTTAATTTTGACTTCTTGATCGTGTTTAAATGTCTACTGAAGTAAACGACAATGAAGAACCAGTATCACTAAACCATTCCAATTATAGCGTGTTCCAGTTAGCCATTCCTGATATTTCACGATCGTTAGGGGCAACGGACTTTCCTACGGTTCCCGAGAGGAAAAGATATTCCTTACAGTAAGCAGTAATAACGGAGCGTACGTAGCCTGCCCCCTTTTCTCACCACATTCAAGTCCCGAGAATGCAAACACAACTTGCCGCTTGATTTATGTGTGTATGTAATTTTTCCTCGACTTCCAACCAAATTTGTGTCCGTAGTAGTGATTGTCTACCTCTGCCTCCAACGTGTATACACGTGCGCCCATCCTGACACCGGATTATCAGGATATAGTAAGCAAACCAGAGATGAGTACCAATTGCATTGTAGAATCTCGAAATCGCTTTACTGCTTTGTGGCATGGTAGCATGGACGTTGACACTCGCCGAACGGGTCTACCAACATTCTGCAGATATATGGGGTTGTAAAACGGGGAGTGAAACTCCAACCACGTAATGAATGGTGCAATGGAATTGCTCCATACAACAATGGAATGCGTGAAACCGCATAATTTTTTCCCAATGTGCCCATTGATCACACCCTTGCAATCCAATTAAGTCATGCCAACCGGAATTTCGTACCTGTGATTTCGTTTTTTTTTTCCGTGGTTATCGCTTTGGTTCGACTGATCTGCCTGTCCTTGTCAACCAATTTGACTGAATGCTCTTATTTCAAAAACACAACATAAACTGTAAGCAGAAAAGGAATTGAATAACTTAATTCAGTCATTTAGTCAGCAGATTTTTATTTGTGATAGATGAGCACACCCTCAGACACGTTGCTTAATTTCATCGAACATTTCCTTTCTGATGGTCGTTGTCTTTATCAACTATGACGACTGGATGGGAGAACATCTTGGCCCACTTAGTTCCTGGCATAAAGTTGGGAGCTTTCTATGCTCCTAACCTTTATACTATGCTTTTTTCCCATGGAAGGCATTCCATTTGAACTGCGTTTGGTTGATTAACTTTCAGGAGATGTGATGTAGTGTGACGAATGAGTGAATCACTCTGGGTGCGCGTTTCGGTTATTTTGTCGGATTACTTCAGGGATTATGCGGTTGGTAGCGTGAATTTCTTGTAGCACCCGGAGTTGTAACTCAGGTCGACTAGCAAAGGTCTACCATCGCTGTACAGAAAAACTGGGAGGAGGATCTATGGGTGTAGCTTGTAGTGGTCTGCAGATGAATTTGTTCATCTTGATTTTCATACTGAAGGGCAAACATTCATAGCTAATATCTATCCACTTTATACAACTCGAAAGTCCGCAAGTGTGGATTAAGTCCTCTTCCTACTAGGTAGCGCAACTCAAGACCTCATGCCCCATTGCTGAAAAGTTGTAACATTTCATGTTGAGCTTTAGGGTGGGATGGGGACAGCCAAAACCTCATCTTCTGTGTCCCAATAATATTTCTCCAAGTTATGAATCTTCGCCCTTTTTCGGGCACTAAATCGTCACGTGCACAATAAACACTTGGAATAGTTTGGGGGGGAAGCTAATGTTCAAAAGCATGCTTTCTGCTCTTAAAGACTAAAAAATCACAAAATTGGACCTGCGAATTGTCAGCATTTTTCCTGAAAAAGACTCAAATTGCGGTAAAATGTAATGCGAATAGTCGACTGGGTGTTTGTTTGGTTGACGCATGCCTTGACATCACTGTTCCACTAGTATTTGTATGCGAGAACCAAGTATCCAATGATAGCTTTGTTTTTAAATCATCCCCAAAAAAGACCAAGAGCCTAAGAAATTCAAAGCAATAGGTCTGTCAACTCGTTTTTGGAGCCTTATGTTACCACCACCACCACCACCACCACCACCACCACCACCACCACCACCACCACCACCACCACCACCACCACCACCACCACCACCACCACCACCACCACCACCACCACCACCACCACCACCACCACCACCACCACCACCACCACCACCACCACCACCACCATCATCATCAACGATCTCTCCCTCTAAGTTCACTGTTATGCGCCACACCCGATTTGTCAGTCGATTTAAACAATTCTGGTCGCACTATATTCCTGATGCAGCAGCCTCGACTCTTGTGATTCCAATATGACATCAAAACTTGTGCCGCTGAAATGGTCGATTCAGCTGCTACTCCTGGATATGTCACCCATATGCGATTCTGGCAGTTGGTATGCTGAGAAATGAGATAGCTCATGCTGCATGTTCACCTCTCCCCCAGGTTCCAACACTTCGCCTTACAGCAATGAATGGCGCAGCCTGCGTCGGCCAGACGACCAATCGGCCAATTCAGTGGCCGTGGAGACCACCTTTGATTTGGCAAACTTCGACGCAAGTAATTCAGGCAACTGCTACTGGCCACCGGCGGAGAGCTTTGCACATATGCAAACGCAGACGGTGTCCGACGCGGGAGACTTGGAACAGTGGTTCAACACCGTGCAGACACAGACATCCACCACTGCCGCCTCTACGCGACAGCAGCAGCAATCCAGCTGGACGTCGCTATTTGCCAGTGATGGAGTTTGTGTGGGAGTGAACACGGAAATGTTGATGACTCCGGAGCATGGAGGCAGTCCATAGGTCTCCAATTTTCTCCTTGTCTTTTCTTCCATTACCTCTGATAACTGTTCTGGTATCTCTCTTGGCGAGACTTTGGTTTTTGAATACACACATACACCTACGCACAGGCACACATATGCATACACAAAAGTACACACGGCTGTGATTGAAAAGAAAAAAGCGAGTTTGATTATTGCGTTTTTTGGGGGTTGGGCAACATGCACGCTCATGTGTGTGACCGCGTCTGGGCTAACTGCTCTATGCAGCAAAGTGGGATTTCTTGATCCCAGGCGGTGCCTTTGCAACTGGTCTGTCTCAGCAGTGAGTGGGCATGTACAGGTGTGGATGTGTGCAGCACAGTGGTTTGGTTGAAACAGACGGTTGTGTGTGTATCATTCCAAGTGCAAATGAGGAGCGTAACGCGGGAGGCCCAGACTCCTCCACTCGCTAAGCGTAGTAGGAAGCAGTAGTGGTGTTAGTAGTAGTGTCATTGCTATCCTAGGTGACTGACATTCAGGGGAGAGACATAGTCTAGTAAGTAGTGCTCGTGTGATTGCAACTTTTCCCGTGTTGAGTTGGGTATGGTACTCTTCTAACAAAACGCCAATCAAACCATCATTTTTTAATCGGACAGGGTCTTCTAGAAACCCAAAAATTGAGGTCTAAAGTGTTTTGACGCGGGTCCTGAGCAGGTGCTATGTGACGAGCACTTCGAGGCGTTAGTTAACGCTTTGAATATTTTCCTCCACTGTGGAGGGCGTGTTTACTTCCGCCTCACGATTCCGTATTCTACATTCTAATAAGGTTATATGACTGGTGGCAGAGGAATGGCGTTTTGTGACCGCTTACTTTGCGTTATGGAGGTGGCATTTTTGCTCAGCATTGGTGCCAATCAAGCCATGTTGATGCTGTTGGAGTTAACGAGGTCCACATTCATCGACAGGAAGTATTAAATTAAATTACAAACGTTGATACATGAAATAAAGACTTATAGAAATTCGAGTTGATACTTGATCTGGTCCTAGTGGAAGGAGGACGCCGGTCAACCCGCTTAATCAGACCTCAACTATCAAATGGCACCATGGAGGAGCACACACTGCAATACATTGTTTGTTCGAACTACCGGTTTCGGTCACTTAAGTGGCCATCTTGTTCTAGCCAGTTGGTCGGCCTCCGGGCCGTGCCAACAGCCCCCAAGTCCTCTGTTCCCGGAATATATATATTCTGCTCCAGTACTGCGCCTTCTTTTACCTTAAGGGAAGCCTCGGGACGCTACATTTGTGGCAGCGGAAAGCGGACCCGACTTTGATGGAATTTATCCTGCTCCATACCGTTTCTGGCGAACGTCGGCGTTGTGAAAGAAGGACATGTGCTATGGAGGGGAGAACCTTTGGTATCTCGTAACAGAAGGGTCGAGATCGACGTTCATCTTCGACATCTCCCTCGCCCTCGTGTACGACAGGAAAGCTATTAACAACTGAAGCGACACTAGCCGTGGACTCCAAGTCCAGAGGAGGGTCAAGAGGCGCGCATTTGCTGCACTGAGTGCTACGCGGAATGGATGGCACTACAGGAACACATGCGTTCGAACCTCGACGACTGGGACGGTTAGCTCGTGGGTGCCCCTCGCAGCACTGATTACGTTGTGATGGCTGACACGGGAGGCAGACGAAGGGGAGCGTCGGGGACGACGCTCGAAAGAAGAGAGGGGCTGTGTAATACTTTGTTTGTTCGAACTAGCGGTTTAGGTCACTTGGGTGGCCATTTTGTTCTAGCCGGTTGGTCGGTCTCCGGGCCGTGCTAACAGCCCCCAAGTCCTCTCTTCCCGGAATATATATATTCTGCCCTAGTACTGCGCTTTTTTTTACCTTAAGGAGAGCCTCGGGACGCTACACACACTTTCAAGGTTAGCATTATTCTAAAGTTCGGACCACAATCAGGCCACTTTGCGCTTATTTCAGAAACCAACCGTGAACCAGTGATTCCATTAGTCCGGTTACGTTAATGGTCTAAGAAAGACAAATTGTTAATAGCATAGACACATTAAAACTTAGCAGTTTTAATAAATAAAACCTCTTTTGTAAACCCAAGGGCAATGGTTTAGGTTCAGAACGGTCGAAGTAAAGTGATATTTCTGTCACATTAAGCACCTCGCACAAACATTAAATTTATGTCTGCATTGGACTTTCGCATTTCAAAGCATCTGTAGTTAATTTGCTTATTGTAAAACTTATCTCGATACCGTAATTAAGGTGCATATCCAATTGGTTATTTGCCGGGTACCGAATTTAGCCTAAATGACGCAGCAGATTTGACCCTTTTTGACACAATGAATGACGCCTTTTTGCTCTTCTTTGACACGTTTAGCATTGACGAACAATGCAAGGTAAGCTTTTTGTTCCCTTTAATTTGTAGAATCAATTAAATTACATACGGTTCTCTAATTTCGTTGCCATATCTGAAATCCGGGTAGTACCTTTTGGCTCTGTTGTCGAGAGTAACCTTTCAGATGAGGCTGTTATCGGGTAAGCATTCCGTACGTCATTTCAATTTTTTAGAACAACAAACCCAGCTTTTTTTAACATTAAGTTTTACTGCTACAATGATAACCTCGCATCCACCTTGTTCCAGATTGCTGAGTAAGTGATTGCTAGTTTGTCCAACTGCTTTAGATATGATTATGATGAATCCAATGGAATATGCTGTGTTCCGCTGACTCAGCCTGTAGCCACTAATATTCTCCTCCTACGTGGGGACTATTCCACTATAACCGTGGCTGTTTTCGGAATGCCCTGCCTTCTACCCTCCCAGCAATCGGGAATAGCCATGCCGAATTTTTCTGTTCCTCCCCCACCTCTAGTTTCTAACAGTCCTGCGTTTCCAGTTTTATCAGTTTTGGGTTCTGTGGGAACTATTCAGACACCTTCGCCCCAATTAACGCAGATTCAGGGCTCTCAAAACTGGCCCACTCATGCCAACGCATTGCCAAACCTAGATAAGCCTCACGTTTCGAATTCAACTAAGAAGATCGACGATTCAGATCCACTGCTGGTCCCAGGAGAAGAGTTCACTAAGATCTCAAATGAAGTACCTCCTGCTAGCGAAGGCAATGGGGACCAGGTGGATTTTTTTCATCCACTCTAAATTTACTTTTGATGCGTGCAAATCTATTCTTTTATTATTTGACGTCTGAAATTGGCTAATACGCTATTTGTAGGAGAAGAATTGTGAAGTTCTGCTATCCACTGATGAGCTTCTTTTTGACAACGAAGAGACAACATCCGTAAGTGGATTCTCTCTTTTGTTCCTCTCTATTCTAGTTCTCTAAATCTTCTCAACATTTGACTTTTAGAATCCCGTCGCAAAAGCTCAAATTTTGAGTCCAACTGACCCACTTTTGAAGCCCAGTCATTGGCGGTTTAATCCTTTTGCCATAGCCGACCTTCCTGATGAGCCCCTGCCTGCAGCGAATCGACAAAGGCTTCCCAGCCCCACTCTTACTCTCTTCGAGGTGAGACACAATACGATTAAGGCCCATTACTGACCCGCTCAGGTTTACAAGTGGCTTCTTTCAAAAGACCAGTTGGACCTCGAAGAGGAAGGGAGAGGGGAGGGCACAAGCCCCACTTATTCTTCCCTGCTGGCGCCACCACCTCCTGATGCAAGTGCTTCAAAACAGAATGCAGATAATCTTATCAAGACGTGCAATACGTTTGGCATTGAGGTTGACAAATTGGAGACTGAGTAAGTGGTTAAGTAAAGGAGGGTCTTAAATTTTCCTTCTGCCATGTTCATATGTTGCCTTCCCCCCTTCAGATGGCTGAACAGTATAGAGGAGCTAATTAATACTCTGCCCTCGGGTTTGGCTTTTCTCTCTCTTTATGAACCGGAAGCATACGAGTGTGAGTTTTGCAAATATTCTAGTGAATTTTGTGGGGAAGAATGTAACAGTAATAAATTTTGACCAACATTCCACGTGGCTGAATGGGCCAATCGTCCCTCTTCAAATGCAAACATTATTCACGAAATAATCTTAAAAGCAATACACATTAAATGATACTGACAGAAAAATAACACAGAAGAGATTAGGTTGCGTTTGCTTTGTTTCTTGTCAAAAGATTATGTATGCATTGTGCATCGAGTTGGCTTTCCATATTCGTTGCGGGGGCAGTGACCATCCCAAAATGTGTCTTTGATTTATACCTTTAAGGAAATTACGGTTTATTGGAGGAGAAGATATGTTAATTTAAAGTAACTTTTTAAATAAGTTTGCATTCAACCTTACACCCATCAGATTGCCGAAAAGTCCGTGATAACTTATCTTGTCACGCAAGAAACTCTTAAAGCGCAAACGATTGTTTGAGTATCTTCATTTTAAAGCGAAGGTAGGCTTATGTTCATCTTTGGTACATCGCTCTTTACTCTTTTATTCACAATGTGTCAATTAAACCTCGTAGGTGTGATGCGAAAGCTTGTCGTCAAATTGGAAGAGGGATCGTTGGGAGAATGCGTATCTTCCAAAAATGGTCGAAATAAACAAGTAGCTATGGTCTTCACAGTAATGAAGAATTTTCTGTCGTTGGTTGGAATAGCTCAAGATTAACATACCAAAAACAACTTCCAGTAATGTTTACTGGGAGTGATTCGTTTACACTTAGCCCTGCAAATCGTGGGAGCTAACAATAGAGGATAGAGGGATAATAGCCCTGAAGGGCCATCAAGTTGTTTCCTACTTCTTCAATTCATGCTATAAACGTCCACCGCTAGGAAAGGATTTTCTAGTGGCCATATGATTTGTGATGAGAAATACCCTTTTCATTGCAACATTTGTAATGCTGACTAAAATATCATTAGCCAATTACCCTCAAATGTAATATTCACTATCCACTCCAGATTCCTGAGGCATGCATAACTTCTACAGGTCCATGGTAGCTTTTTGCCTCTAGAGGCACAATGTTTTAAAAGTGGCATTTGTTGTGTCGTGTTTGGAAATGGTGCTTTGTGGTGGGATTGGAGAATTTTAAGGAATTTTTTGGTTCATTAGATTTCTACTACCAAAAGCTATGTAAAAATTAATCGGTTGATTTGTGTAAATGCTATTTATATCTTATTCATGATGATTGGTTAGATTTTGTGCGTCTCACGCTTGGATTTTAGCATTGGCGCTGCTTCCTAAACTGTACGGTGTCAATTTGACGCTGAATTTGTTCGCATCACGTTTGTCTTATTGACGCTAACGTTATTTTTATTTATGGTCATTCTTACTTCACTGAAGGGAGGATTGAAGCGAGGATATTTTGACTCAACCACAGATGGCGAGGTCTTAATTCCAAAACTCCCCATTCACCTCTGGAGTTTTGGTGGGAGCTCCCATTTATGTCCACTTTTTGGTGGGCTGCATCAAGTGGATTCATTTGCGTTCCTACGCCAATTGCGCATTCCCGCCCATTTTTACGAGAAAACCTGTCCAAATTCTAACAATATCAAGAAGTTTCTAAACAGCTATTACTAGTAGATTTATTTTTGGATTTAGATGCTCTGTGTTCTGCCTGTGGGGGAGTTTTTGATTCATTTCCCATTTTTCTACTCCGTCTCCTTTCTAATCACCACCACTTTAGCGCCTACGTTGCAACTGAAAACTATGTGTGGATTCACAAAAGCTTGGTAGCCTCAATATCTGTGCGGCTTGAATCGAGTGCGTGAAGAGACTAAAACTCCATTAGTTCATTTCTTTCCTTGCAGTCGCTTCTAACAGCCTGATTGCCTGGGCTCACACTGGGCTCCAGCTAGACAGCGCTCTTCGACAACCTGACTCTGTGGACATTCTACGTCACCTTCGCGTTGGCGTAGAGTTGGCCGGCGTCCTACTTTCCACGACTTGTGAGGCACTGGCCACTCGTCTCCTCCAGTCTACTCCCTTCTCCAGTAGCTCTGGTTTCCACGCTCAACACGCCTTGATGGATCTGCTCGAATCTCCACTCGTCTCTACGCCCCTACGATTGCATGTGGTGAGTGCGTTGGAGCGGAGTTTGAGTGTGGGAGTGGTCGGCTTCAAAGCATTTGTGGGTCAGGAGAGAGAAGGGATCGAAGATGGAGTCCGAGATGCCAGGCTTGGGGAACGAATGCCAACGCCCTATGAGCGGATCGTACGTTTTCTCACAAGCAATACGGCAAGTTCTCTTCACCTTTACCAGTGCTGCCTTGCTAGCTTGAAAGACTCCACTCAATAGCCAAGTTGACTTTGGAGGCAAAGTTCTCCCTAATTAGCCTTCGTACATGGTAGTTGAGGGTTTGTAACGGTGCAAGGTAATTTCTGTCAAGCTTCGGCCAAGGCTAAACCCGACCCTGCTCGACACTGCTTGTATTCCTCACAATTGGAAGTAGCTAATTCTGATTATTTGTGTGGGGATTAGAAACTCTTAGGATCAAAGCTCATTAGGAGTGAAATCTACAGAAAATATGCTCAAATAACAAGCGCATAATTTTTCTACTTTTCTTCTTGGCACGTTAAAGTTTCTTTCTATAGATAAAATGCTTAATTTGCTCTGATGATGCTTTGCTTCCACACACTTTCTACAAACTAGAGGGTGATTTTACGGAACATTTCCCTGAGAACATACAAGCATATCCTATAAACTTTTCTTAATTATGAATTTCCACATTTTTATTCTACCTCTGCTTAGTCCGTTCCCGTGGCTCTAGCGTGCAACCGTGTTCTGGCAAAAGTGCGCTTCTATGACACCATTCTCCAATTCGACGATTTTATGAAACGGTATGTGTCCGTTACTCCATCCCCCTCCTATATTTTGCATACCTCGGTTTTTTGACTGTACGTAATTCCCTGCCTTGCAGATTGAAGAAATCAACGGCTGAAGCCGCCTCATTGCAAGAGGAGGTGGAGAAGGAGTGCGCTTTACAAATGTACCTCGCCACCATTTCTCGTGCGATTACTGATCCGGAATATGTTCTCGTAAGATCTTTGACTCTTGATGTCTCTCCTATCCCGTGTTATCTGTGGCTAACTTTGCAGAGGATTCATTCATTTTTTCCTTTTATGAATCGTTTACTGCCATTGTACCGCTGTGTTCTGTTGTATTTGAGTGAGGCACCCAAATAGTTTCAGGAAATTTTAAATGTTTTGCTCTTGGAAATGATTACCATTCCAAACTGTCACTCCTTCTCAATGGCAAATAGACTTGCTACGAATTCTACCTTTCTAAAGCTCTTTGTTTCTTAAAGCAACTGCTTTTGCATGCAATTGCTTAACATCAACAAGGAGTGGTAATCATCACTCAATGAAATATCATCAGGAAGATCCAGACGATGGGAAGAAGTGTGTTCCTACCTCCCTCCCATCTTAATGCGCTGTATTAGGTACTGTGTTGTCTTGTAAGAATAGAAACCGAAGTTTCTTAGCAGCTGCTGCAACTACTGGTTAGCTGCATTGTGCGGAGTGGATAGGTCTCACGCGGTTACCCAGCCTTCGGCAAGTAGATTATTCATACTAAACAACCGCGCCGTGCCATTTCAAAGAAAGTGTAATCATGTTTGATAAAGCGGTATCTCTTAGGTTTCTTTAGCCTGGAAACTAATCTTCAGTGCGTAAATTGGCCAAGCTCGAATCACGTCTATCGGGCTTAACCGACGCTTCAAAATGGGGAAGGTAGTGGAGAGCACAATGGATCATGCCACATCGCTAATGAACCAATGCATATCGAATGTATGGCTTTTAACACAGGCATATGAACGAGGTTGGGCATAATAAAAGCACGGATGGCAAGACTGTCATAGCGGCTATTTATGCCGAAGACCGCACGAACTTTCTCGGTCACATTCCTGCAATGTACTCCGATGTGGCTTTCTTCGAGATGCCAGTGCTAGTGCTTTGGATGTTCCCAAGCGCAGAAAACGTCTCCGTTTCGATATATTTTTGCACTTCTTTCTTGGGCCTATTCACCGCTCATTCTAAAACATTCTGGAACTCGCGCTCCCCTTCGGTTCCCCCAATCGACCAATATCACTTACAGATAGACTTTAGCTGCAGTGGTATCCATGCTGCGACTAATGCTAGTCGAAGTGTTATAAATGGGCAAGAATAGGACCATCCGGAGTCAGAGGTTTCAAGGTTAATAAAAAAACAGGAGTTTTTTTTAACATCGTGATATTGATCTCGTCTTTTTACTTATTGTAGTCACCTCTACCAAAGGACGCACCAAAGTTCAAGTCAGTAAAGTCATTCAGTGACCCCTCTCTTGTACTCTACAGGCTTCTGGATTCAATGTAAGTCATTTTTCGGACATTTTGAGCTGCTCTTCATCCTTTTTATGTTGAAAACCGATCAGTTTATTTCCAATGTTCGAAATCGTTTGATTCACCCCGGCTACGGTAACTGTAAAGTAAAATGAAATAATTATGGGACAAGGGAAGCAAAGATTTTGTACTTACTCTCCTCTAACACTTGTACCTGAGGGGTTAGTGTGAATCGTTTAATTTGCTCCTTGTTTTTGCATGCAACTACAACTCAGTTTCGCTATTTATGGGATCGAATTGGGTGGCTAAGATGGGTCGACTTTATTAGATTCACCCTCTTCTACCATTCAGCTGGCTGATTTCGGTTTGACCACCTTTTGATCATGACATTTGCATAGATTCTGAGTGAAGAACTAGAAATGGTTACACAGATAACCTCATTTTAGTCGTTTCCTCGATCATCTACTCTGGCTACTGAATCAGACACCTTGTCGAACAGCGCGCTCAACTGCCACCGCTGATGCCGCTCGGCGGACCCTCGCAGCCCTTCTGAGCACTCCCGCAGGTCTCCTATTCCTCGCCTCAGCACCTGCCTCGGCTGGCCAGATTCTCCACGTCCATCTGCAGCAGCAGCGGCGAAGATGGAGGCGACTAGGCCTTGAAATGGCTGTCAAGCTGGAAGCGCTCGGCTGCATTGACACTCTCATTGCTATTACGAGGCGTAAAGGTGAGTGTTTGCTAAAAGTTTGGACGTTATATAATTTTTGAATTTGGAAATTCGTTACTGTCTGCCTTATAATTACTTCTTAGTTTCAAACTTATTTTTTAGTAGGTTTGAATGTATGTTTTGACTACCAGTTGCTTTCTTACCGTCTGTGGGAGAGTGTAGTCTGTCACTAGAAGCGTACCGTATAGTGATATGTTCACTGTCTCCCCAGGTTGGCAAATAGGCATCTGGCTAACCAGTAAATGGCGATGTTTTCCCTGTTGTGGCCACACATTTTAAACTCATTGACTTATATTTTCTACTCTTTCTCCATTTGTCACCATCAACACCATCTATCGTCCACTCATGCATCTTTCCGTGGAGGTGAAACAGGCTGTCAGCGGTATATGACGGAAGTGGCAAGGTCGGAGGCAGCAAACAGTGGAACCGACGCACTGTACACTGCGCTTTTCGCACTGGCCCGTCTCTTTCTCACACCTAACTTTGCACCTTGGGCCGCAGAAGTGGTGGTCGCTGAAGCTGGCGACTTTTTCGTTCCCTGTCTCATACTCCTCGAGGCTGCTGCCACCACTACTTGTGCTCCAGGAGAAGCTTCGGCTGTGGTGGGAGAGAGCGAAAAAGGTGAGCTGCCCTAATCGGGAAGTAAGGCACAGTGACACTATCGCAGTGAGGTCATAACTTCGCCGAATTTGATTGTTCTGACTAGTCTAGTGAAATGAAAAAATTTCCAATTTGGAGTGTTGCGGATCAAGCTTTGTCGGAACTTGGTAGCAGGGAACACAACTGACATGGGGACGCTTTTCTTTTCTGAAATAAGTAGCATTGGCAAAAACTGTGAGTGAAAAGCAGGAAACGTGACTGTTTTTTTTTAAGTTGAATCATTTGAATTTGCATATTCAGTTGGGGAGGAAACTGTGAACAAATTTTCCATTTGCATAGATAATTGCGCAAATGGTGAAATCGTCTTGGGGCATCCTTGAATCCACTTGACCGAGGATTTGGTTGATATTTTAAATAGACGATATCCTTATTAAGGCCGTGACTAATTCAACTTTTCAGCCGATCATTTCGGCCATGTAAGAGCTACTAAATCAGAAGTTGTTCTTTATATCCGCTGGCGTTTTTATATTTACTCATGCACTACTGTAGGCAAGCCGGAAACCGAAGCCAAACCAAGGTCATCGCAACAGCAAAATCAGGATCAGGGTCAGCACGGACAACCGTGTGAGGCCCTGCTCTCGCATCTGGGCTTCTCTAGCGAACGCATGGAGATTGACAATCTCCTTTCCATCATCACCGTGGGAGTGCTGCGTCACGCCTCTGACGTGCGTTACCTGGAGCGATTTGCGCCTCGTCTTCTGCGCATTGTGCAGTGTAAGCCCTCCTATTCTCCCTTGTCCTTCCGGTTAATTGTGCTTATTTAGTTGTGGGAAGGATCCTTAATTATGCCCACTTCTTCTGCTGATTCGATGCACTCATCAAACGCCTGTGAGGATCGACATTTTCTGATGCTATAATAAAAATCAAAATTACTCACTGATGTGCATTATGTTAACTCGTGAAGTAGAAAGCTGAAATGCGCGAAGGCGGACCGAGTGGTGTGATATTATGGGCGCTGGCTGGAGCCTCCTTCAAAAGGGTCAATTTAGTCCGTTCCTGATCAACAACTGATTATATACGGCTCACCACTCGGGAAACAATGACTCTAGGCATAGTCTATCATAATCAGCCTTTCATACTTTCGCGTAGGCCAGTGGTTTTGTCGGTCGATAGTGTGCTGTTTTGGTCTCCTCTATTGGAATGGGGTTTCACATTGGTGAAAAGTTTGGCTAGAATTTTACTGAGACTGCTCATTTCATAGCAATAAACGCGCTTGGACAGCGGAAGATCTGGCTCGTGAAAATATGACTGTATCGAGTTTGCAGCAAGATCTGACTTGCATTACCATTTTGGATGACGGTAAACCATCTAAACCGAGTCTCATTTCAATTTATCATGCCACGACGTCCGAATAACGAATTCGCATTCGTGGAGAAACCAGTTGCTCAGACTTGCCAAGTAAATCAGCGCAAGCATGGTGAAGGAATTGTTTCGGTTAAGTCCACCGAATCTCTGCCCTGTGTCATGCAGCGCTTCTTATAACCTCTTAATATCAAAGCTTTTTCGAGCCATATATGCCACCTTGTGCCCTCTGTAGCTAGAAATGGAGGCATATAATCGGGAGCATTGGCTACTTCATTTCTGGTTATCCTGCTTTACCCCTAAGGGCATACTCCATGCGTCTTCTCCCTCAAATTAGAGAACGGAATCGGACTTCTCATTCGCTCCCTTTCTCTGCCTCACCGTAGTCAGAGAAGGACTTAAGTTGGCAAACTATTTGCACTACGGTAATGCGGCGTGAAAAACTTAACAGCTACTACCAAATGTACACCCCACGAGGTTCGAAAGACATTCTGGACTCTTGTTATTTTTTTTTCAGCGACCGCATGGGAAGAGCGTCTTTCCAGCCTCTCACTCTCTGAACTCTTCTCCCATCAACGCACCTTCTCTGAAGCTGGCGCCCCCTGGCTCTTCTGGCTGCGCGATGCTTCTAGCCCCACCCTCATCACTTCCCCCACTGAGCTCTTTGCCTGGTACGCGGATCAGTTAGGTCCTCTCGTCGAAGTGTGTGAAGACAGTCTTACCACCCCTCCACCCTCTCTCCTACTCCTCCTTCGCCTTCTCCGCTCCTCTCTCACTGACAACGGCGGCAGAGGTGCCGAAATGGAGCTCAATGTGATTGAACTCTACGCTCGAGATGGTCTTGCTATCCTTTCCACCCTCGTTGACTGCACTGCTGACCACCTCCTTCTCCAGCAGTCTAAAACTCGAGGCTATGTTCGAGGTTCTGCAGAGACTATGGTCGCTGATATGATGGCGGAAGGGGTGGCGATTCTCGCCCATTTGATCATCGCGTTGGCAGATGCAGTAGGGGAGGACTTTAGAGATAGGACACCAGTAAAGGCTGTCTGTAGGGCTTATGCTGCTGCTGCTGTGGTTCATTACCGGCTAAGTGAAAAGGTGATTAAATGATCATTGAAATGATATGAAGCATTAGCGGTTATCTTACTTTTTTGTTGTGCTTTTGTAGATCCGAAGAAACGTTCTTCGGTGCATTTCTGCCTACTCTCTGGCGAGTCAGGATGTGGACGCATCGGAAGGTACTTTTGTTGTTGCTAATCATCTATATACCTGTTAGTAGTCAATTTGTTTTCAAACTTGTCAAGTTTTGCGACATTAAGGATTGGTATCTCTTTTGGCGCTTGCCTTACCTAAAAACCTCTTGAAGCTCAATTAACGCTTTAAGAGTTAACAGCTTCGTTCCCTACCTCAATTTTTTTCCTCCTTTTCTCAGGCAGGCATTTCCTGCATAAAATTGCTATCAGGAAGCCTCTTTACTATCACGATGTTTTTTTTTATGCAATTCACTTATTTAAGGCACTGAAAAGGATATCTGGTCGTCGGTGTGTCGAGAAATCGTCTCTTTTACTATCTCTTCACCATCCTTCTTCCTTCCGGGTCTACAGCTCCTGCTGGATATGCTTCCACTGCCATTACCAGTGGAGACTTTGAAGGCTCTTTCGTCGTCTGAGCGACAAACTGTGAGTTATCAAACAGCACTTTCAATTTGCCTGTCACGGTCCATGAATTCGTTTATTCTTGGGTAGTGGTTTTGAGGCGTCATTACAATTAAAGCTTTCAAACGACAAAGTCAATTTGGATTATGAGGGGTTGTTCTATTTTGATCGGTTTTGATTTACTCCATCATTTTGGACTTTGTAGTAATTCATTTTTTGCTCACGACCCATTTCACTAGCTGAACACTCACCCAATCAACTAAGCTAATGAGTGTTTCCATTGTCAATCGGGTCTCATTCTGCTCCAGGTGACCGCTGCCCGTGAGTGGTGGTGCCACCGCCTGACTCGTGACCTCGCAGTGGAGATGTGCGGCCTTGTCGAAGTGCTGAGTGCCAGTTCCCCTGATGGAGTGCTTCGCCGACGTCTGACGGTCTTCGTGGACCGCATTACAGCCCTCGGCTCCTTTACTCTACCCCAGATGCTTGCCATGTCGGCCGCGGATACCCTTCTCGAAGTGTACCAAGCTGCCAGTGCTGAAATCAGCGGTGGTAGTGGTTCCGGTGATGATGTCCAACATCAGGAGGTGACTGATTCAACGGCTACGAATACAGGAATAGTAGGAACTTCCTGGTGGGTTCGGAGTTTTTAAAAGTTCAGATTCTGTAACATCTTATTGCTTTGCCTCATCATTCGCGTTGCCTTCGTCTCTAATAAGATGCCATTAGTGACTCCACCTCCCAATTTTGACAACATTTTTGAAATATTTTGAACCGGATGTGTTGAACTCTGATGCAGTCACTTTGTGCTGGTTCATCTCACCACTCAAGCCATGGTTTCAATGTGCTCATCAGGTTGCCTAATGCTTGCCAAGTGAAACACTTGGTTGGTACAGCGGTTTTATGATGGAACTACTATTCGATCTCACGGTAATGCGGAATTTCGCAAATCATCTCTGAAGGTGAGACGTCGAGCTTGCTAATCACAGAATGAAACAAGGAGTAGCCTCTCAAAATATTTTGGCTATATACAGATCAGGAGTCCTGTTAATCGACTTCTTAATTCATCAGCAGTGTCTACCTTCATGCGTTTGAAAGTAGCTTTGTTATAGACGCATCGAAGGCTTGGGAAATTGGTTGCCTACGCAACATGAGCTGAACTCTGTATCATCCAAGTTGATACCGAATCGCGGGTGACCGTGCGATTGTTCATCTCTAGCTCTGGACGTCAATGCAGATTAAAGTTAACTGAAAATCCTTCACTTCCTACGTTTCAGTGCAGTGGACTTCAACCCCCCTCTAGCCATCAAGACGCTAACCTCGGGCAGCAAGTTGGTGTTAGGTACTCAGCAGCTACCAATTCTGCCAGATCCGCCTGTCCCCACATCACAACCTTCACTACCACCACCGTCAGTGGCGGTGGTAAACGAAGACATTGCTGCCTTCGGCAAAGTTGTGGATGCCTCTGAGATCCTGCATGCTCTCTCCCTCCTCCACTTCATCTTACACCACCCGGTTTGCAAGCAGGCTTTTCTCGACCTCATTCGGAAGGACTCCTCGTCAACATCGTCGTAACTGCTGGAGGCTTTTTTGTTATTGCGAGGAGTTTTACAGCTATTTGTTTCCGCCTCAAATGTCGATTCGATTAAGCCCAAAGCTAGATTAGCTTAGTTGTTTCTCGATTTCAGACCTCGGCCCTCCAGAAGCCAACGTCTTCTGCTTGTCTTTTCGAGCATTCTGGAAGGAGTCTATCCGCCTGAGTCTCGTTGTCACTTGGAAGTGCAGGCGAAGGTCATTGTAGGTTCTAATCCACCACTCACAATCTCCTCTTTTACTTCTGCTGCCTTCTGCACGCTCGTTCCCTTTCATGCATTCCAGGAGTGCATCAACTGTCTGTTGGACACTAGCATAGGTCTGAAGACGATTTCTGATCATTCTGACCCCCTCTTTGACCTTGCTAATCATCTGCCCCCGGCTGAGTGGCTAAGTGACCTTGTTGCCTGTCTGCTAACTCATCTTCGTCCTTCTGGAAGGGCTTGCATGCCATCAGCGGCTCAAGTTCTCTGCATTCTTCATCGTCTTGCTCTTCACGATTTCGGATTTGCGATTATTCAAAGGTACGTTATCGTACCTGTTGTCAAATTCCCATTTTTTTTGCCTAGCGTTTTTTTTGTGGGGAGCCAGTTGATTGTCAGCGAATGAAATGTCATATCACTGATGTGAATACTATTTCATGCTGATTTCAAAAACTCACTCACTCTTAGGTTAATTCCTTTCTATTTCGTTGTCAACTTAGTAAAACCTCCTAAATAAATTATTTTCAGCTGCATGCAGTATGGGTGATGTCACATTTTCTCCTAGTTGATTTTGTTTCGTTGCATCAGGACCTAGCTGCGTTGCTAACCACGACGCAGACCCTCCGGACAAAAAGGAAAATCACTAAACTAAACCACAATAGTAAACAAGTCCTTATTTTTTGCAGTGAGTCGAAATGCGTCTCAACTGAATCTCTGACAGCTTGTTGCACACATAACCAAATGTATTTACGAGTGAACGAACGACTTGTGTCAACACTACCTCTTCTCCTTTTCTCCTTAACCCACAGACACCTCTGCCAGAAGCAGCACGAGTGCGTGCTCGCGAACCTACTGCAGGGTCTCATTGACCGCTTCAGCATAGAGTGCTGCGCCACCTTGGGCGCTTTCCTTCTCCTTGTCAGCGCTCTCCTTGCCGATCCAATCTTCGCAGAGGAGGCAGTTTTAGCCGCCGGAGCTGTCGCCGGTTCTGCTCCCACCGCGGGGTTGGCAGAACGTCAACTGCGCCTCTCCACATTGTGGTTGAGTCAGTTGCTGGGTTGGGGCGGTAGTAGGCTGGATAATTTGGTGAAGGAGATGATCTCCAGGCTAGATGTGAGTGGAATTGAATAATATGGTGAAATGCAAAGTTCAAAGCTCACTATAACGCCATCTCGGCCTAAGTTCACCTCTTCTTTTGGGCTTGTGACCGACCTATTTGTGACTATTGACCAAAATCGTGGTCAGCACTGGAAAATCCAACCTTCCTCTTATCTATAAGGAGTTTTTAAGCAAAATACAATTGCTTCGAGGCTGATGGCCTAAGTACAGTTTGGTATTATCGGTTTTAATTCCGAATCTTAGTAGGCTCCAATAGCACCCCTCGACTGTTACTTATTTCGGTCTAAGTAGCAAATTCCTTTATTTGTTACCTATTCATAAGCCTCATCTTACGTTCTTCAGACCACCATGTCAGTTGCCACAGAGGCGGATTCCTCCACTTTTCGTCCTCTTCGCGACGGCATGAAGAATCTGATGCATCTTCTAGCTGGTCCAGAGGACATTTCCACCGACGTTGCTTCCAATCTCGACACTGTCCAGGCTTTCTCTATTCCCACTCTCTCCACTCCCCTGGCTCTTGTGGAACTCTATAACCACCACTACAACCAATTTGTTGATCATCCAGTGGAAGATCTATCCCATCTCCTTGCCGCTCGCCGCGGCCTCCACGATGCCCTCCTTCCTCCCTTCCTCTCTACCGCTATCGATTTTCCTCAGCGTCACTTGCATGTCATAAACTTGCTCGACTACGCTAGCCATGTCTGTCCAGGCGTAGATTTAAGGGCAGGGCTAGCAGAAATGGGCAGTATCAGGCGTCGCAGGCGAGATGTGGAGGACACTGAGGCCATGATTCACCACAAGAGACGCAGAAAGGGTCAAGCCTCAGATATCATTCAGACGGGCCGATCGGCCAAGAAATACGGTATATCGAATGCCGACTTGAAGTGTCCCAAAGAAGTTGTACATTGGGGGACTCAAATCATTGCTAGGACGTCTGCCTTTAAAATAGCAGATTTTAAGGAGAGTAGCATAGATTTACTAATTTTTCAACGTAGTACCTTGCTTCATCTGTTTTATTCATTTCTTTAACCTGGAAATTTGAATAGATCGATTTGTCAGTACGGGTTAAACAATCCGGAACAGCCGGCTTTTAAAAGCTGTTAACGCTTTGTGTGTTAACTCTTGAGGTCTCAAATGCTCTTTTTGCTCCCACAGACGAACTTGTCCAGCGTGATTGCATCACATGTTAAACCTCTAGCAAGCGTTTCTAGCGTTGCTTAAGTGTCCCTTCAAGGGATTTATTGCTGTAGTGTAGGCTGGAAGTCAACAGATATTATCTGAATCCATCACCAACAGACAGAGGGCATCTTCGAAACGCACAATTTAAATGTTTCAGTGTAACTGAGCATCACCATGCTATGGGTTCGGGTTTCGCCCCCTTCTGCATCAATACATGCTGTGTGCACATAATGTTGCTAGTACTATTGTTTATTATCTTGATTGATGGTGTCTGAACCGTATTGGCTTACGATAGGAGCGACAGCTATTAAAACTCCCAGTGCATGCAATACCGCCACTGTAGCATGGTTTCTATCGCTGAAAAATTCGAGTTCTTTTTTGGCTTTAATGTTCCCGCAAGTAGTTTCCATCTAACGCATTTTTCCTTTCTTAAAGTTGCTCCAATGCGTGGTCGAGGCTTCACAATTCGTCAGTCAGCCCAATCCTCAGGTGGAGGTGGAAGCAGTGGTGGCAGTAACATCGGCGGTAGCGTTAGTAGCGGAACTGGCGGATCCAGTCTCCTGGGTGTAGGTGTGGCTACTGGTGGTGGTGCCAGTGGACGCACGGATGTCTTCCGATCTCGACCTCAGAATACCAGCCGACCACCTAGTCTGCATGTAGACGACTTTAATAAGTTGGAGAAGGATGAGGGAAGCGCTTGCTCAGGGGCTGTTCATGAGGTGGCTGCACTTTCTGTTGTTAGCTTGTCATTAGAGCTTTTATGACTTTTTTTGGAAAATTTATAATGTTTTCTTTCACTACTATGAGGAGCTCTCACCGAATTTTCGCACCTATGTGTCATCGCGGAGCAGAGGAAGTAGAAATAGTGCTAATATCCTGCAATGAAGATGATCACAAGTCCTATTCCTGGGGAAGGTGATGGCATTCCGGCATGCGATATTTATATGTGAACTGAGTGCAACAGTTGCAAGTACAAATTTCCCCTTTATGCGCACAATACGGAAACTGTGCCCTCTCCTGAAGAGCCGTCTTTGACTTGTTTGAAAAGGTTGAAAATATCGTACTAGCTCCAAACCCATAATAGCGTTTACGAGTAGTGGCTTAAAAAATTCATGGCAGCTTTACTTTCAGTAAAGCGCTCACACGAATGCTGACAGCGGATTACGATAAGTACAAACGTTTGTGTCTATTTTCTGGCACTCGCGCTGTTATCCCAAGAGGAAGGCAAAAACTGCATTGCGAAGGAAGGTAATGCAGCCAGTTTTGCTATTATTCCCAATGCCTACGATATGTATAAGACTACATTGGACCTTTAAAAGAGTAACCTTCGGATTGCATTTAATCTTTACCTCCTCGGTGGGCAGGCAAAAAGGCAATTTTCGCCTTAGGTATTAGAACAATCTATCCTTCATATTAGTGCCCTGCTTGTCGCAGACTTTGGCTTCTACTCATCTTTTCCTTAATTTCTCTTGGCGTTATGAAATTCAGAGATCGCTCTAATTGCCGTTGGGAACTTTAAAACATAGTGCAGATGAGTTGTAAATTTTGATTGAAATAATTGTAAAAGCAAATTATGTTCTTACCTTCCAGCCATCCTATGGCCGTGATGGCGGCGGACTTCGCGGAGTTCGTGACTCCGCTTTGTTTAGAGGTAAGGAAGACTGGCCTTTTTTCCGTTACATGCTTTAAAATCGTCTAGCATCAGCACATCGCCCAACTACTTAAGTAGGTTTGAAGTGATAATGGAGGATTTAAAATCGCTCAGCTGGTGAGTGAATGTTCGTATCCCTAACGGAGGGCGATGAATTTGGACCCCACAGACAAACTTTTGGTTGCTAAAAATCTCCCATTTCCACGTGGTTTTCCAATCTCACCTCCTCAATAAACATGAAATTTGCCTTTGGAAACAGCAAAGCAAGTAACTGATGGTGGCATTGTTTCATCCAGGCAGATGGTACGTCATGCCTGAATGTTGTTTTCCAATGTGTTAACTACAAATTGTTTCCGTGGCATGAGTTCTTTTCTTGAAAGTCACAGGAGTTTGTCACCGGATTGAAAAGTTGATAATTTCTGTTCGATGGGTACTGCGCGATTCACTTCTGTGAAATCGAATTACTTCATTAAGTACAGCACAAATGATCGGGCGAAGAGGCGATGGAACTGCATTTGTGATCAGTCGACTGAACTTCGTTAAGTAGGTAAAGATAAATCAAGTCAACACCAACCCGTTCATACTTGATGTATCATAATCATTGAAAAGCTCCTTCTCTTTCCACATCTCCTGCTTCTGGTGTTCACTGTGATTAAGCTTGGAGATCTAAGTTACTGTAGTACCGTCACCCGTGCATTAGGTGCAAATTGTTCCAGGTTAGACTGAACCCTTTGGTTTTTTGGCGCTTGTGGTCAAAGTAAACCATGCCTTTTGGCAGATATCATTATCAACTTTGAGTTCGTTTATTTGATGTTATTTTTATTCCAGAACTTGTTGTGAATAAATGGGGATAAAATTTGAGTACCTTATTTACCGCCTCGCTGTTAGAGGAAAGTCAGTAAGTCGTTTAGTTTTGCTTTGACATTACATAGCCCAGTGAGTTGTATGCTTCATTTTTGTGAAGAATTATTCGAGAACTGGAAGAGTAATCCGCGCTTAATCTTACCAGAAATGGGATACCCATTTTCTCACCATGCCTCACCGCATAACAGTAAGGACAGCAAAAACAACCGTAACAATCACCTGCGGCAGCTTGGCACGGCAGTGGAAAGGCACCACGAAAGTCATTGATGCTAGCCACTGTTATCGGATGCAAGATAATACTTCATTTGACGTCAAGCTAGCATTTATAATTTAAAACTTTTAGCTTCCTATTTGTTGGCAACTGGCGTTGATAAGACTTGATCTGATACGGAAAAAGGTGGAACCGTTTTTACTCCTTCATTCTCTCTCCTCTTCGGTGATTCATCTGCCAAGCACCTATACACACTCCTGTTTATACCTCATCTTGGTGATGTCATTTGACTTAAAAATCTGACCGCAAAACAGGGATTCGGCGTGCCACACTGGTTCACTTTAAGTAGCTTTGGCGCCTTGTCAGCCTGTAAGTACGGCGATTTCGTACCATAAAGTCGTAGCAAATAGCCGTGATTGGAAGAAACAAAAGGATTTGCATTTATCCCTGTCATTGGTTCACCTTGCCTGTTGAAGCCCCGTCCGTGCCTAGTGCAAATAAATATGTATAGATAATTTTTTATGGTAAAACGAAGATAACTAGCTGCAAATAGCCAACTCAGGTACTTGTTTCGTTTGGAAATAATCAGTCCTCCTCAAACGAGACACAATCTTATGAAATTTGCTTTTATAAAATCCTCGATTTCTAGAGATTGAGGTACTGTCCTCCGCCTTCCTACTCGTCAGTTTTGTGGCGGCACGAGGTATGAGGTCATGCAAAGAATGGAAGTAGGACTTTCTTCTCACTAATTTTGTTTCAGATCTTCTAGCCTTTTTTTTGGTGAAAAACTTTTTTTGACACCCATTCGAGTCTTTTGAAGCATTTGAAGTAGGTCGATCCAAAAAGAACGAGCCCTAGTGAGCAATTGAGTCTGCAATCTACCACACAATGTATATTTTTATTGGGTATCAAGTGGGTAGTGAGTAAATTACCTAGAGGGTAGTCGATGAGGTATTGGTGAGCTTCCCGTTGAAATACAAAACTCATTCCTCATCGTTATCTAGTCAAGAAACAGTTATTTTCCCACGGTCAAAAACAACACGGCAACCTTGGAAACGCATGGTCGTGCGTATGGTACCCGTTGGCTTAACTTCCATCACGGTTCTTTCCTGTTGATGTGCTTTCCAACGCACTACTGCATCAGTCGCATGATGAATTACTGACAGCTCATTATACTTTAATCTCGGATAATTTTAATCAGAGAAGGCACATAATTCTTCATCATTATCAGTGGCAGAGGGCTTTTCCCAAATTGATGCATCCTCAAGTGGTCTATCAACACCTGTCATTCACATGGTGTCGTGATTTCGACGTTCCTTGGCTCATTGTATTTGCGAGCTAGGTAAATTATGGCAGGATGTTTATTTTTACTATTTTTTCGTTAATGTGGGTTTAAAATTACCATTTATGGTGCCTTGAACTCCATCTAATATTAATCAGTTTGGATACATTGCTTAGCTTCAAATTGATGCGCCGAGTCCATTAAGCCCTTTTCGAGCTTTTTTCGAAGACATATTAGGAAACCAAACCTCACGCCATCCACCCGTAAAGCGATTCGTGCCAATGTTACTCAGTTTTTCATCAAATGGCTAGTAGTGACAGAGTCAACTTTCCTCTGCTTTTATAGATACTGCTTGTACCAACGATGGCCCTAAATTTATCTACTTTTAATCCCCTCATTAATCGTTCCATGTTTCCTCAATGCTATATCTGTGTCCGCTTGCTTTTGTGAACTTTAATGCTTATTCACTGAAAAAAAATAATAAATAAGCTATCAGGTGGCTAAAAAGGTTCTGTGCTTCGCGGTAGAGCTCACTACACGCAGTGTACATCAGTCAAGCTTCGGTATGGCACTGCTTGATGTTCTCTCTGCTCCTTTCCTCCGTTTTTTTTGACTCAATCTCGTGCTATCAAACCTCAATTCAGCCTGATGTGATCCGAGGTTGTCGGGTTTATGGGTTGCATTTAACTCGGTTTTAAATCTGGGGAATGCGCTGTCTTGAAATGGCTGAATTAATTTGATTCTGGTAGTCAGTCACCCAAATACATTGTTGGCTGTACTTAGAAGATCCACTCGATGTCCACCCCACACTACTAAGGCGCTTATTACTTCATATTTGGCAGACCATGCTTGCATTGCTGAAGGTCAAACAACTATGGCTGGGATCTATCTACTTGATACAACTACAGCTTGCCTATGGGCAAGTTTTTTTTCTCAGAAACACTCAAGGCTAGTGAATCAGTGGGAGGAAAGTTCTGTTGTTATTTCAAGGTTCATGAAAAGAGGTGGGGAGGAGGTAAGGAAAACCCGTCTCATCCTCCATATGTCCTTCACGATATTCCTCTACCAGACATAGTCAACCACGTACGAAGTACTGCCCAGAAATGAGGATGAAATTGTTTTTGGAATCAAAAGGACAGTCTCCAAGATTGCGTTTCATTGGAGAAGAAATTGCGGACTGCATTATTTGCTACTTTAGCTCACGGCATGCATTTAAGAAGCTTCCTGTAAGTGTATTTTATGCAAAGGCCACGGGTTATGATCTCATGCTACCCAATGTTGCTGTCCAGTTGTTTTACCCAAAAGCTAACCACCATATGGGTATTGTGCAATTGAGGCGCAGGAATTTAGGTCTCACCTTTTCACTTCTAGTAAGTACGACGAGCTTTCAAATCGTATTTTTCGAGGGTTTTGGGTCAATAAATGTCGTTCGAAAAGATAAAATCATTTACATCAATGGCCCCGTCACAAATCAAGCTACCTCCAATTCCTGGTGACAGCCTGACAGACTTAAAACCCCAATGCCTCAAAAATCCAAGATGACAGTTGCCCCATGTCGAAACGGTTTATTGCTGGTTTTCGAATATGCCATGATTTGGGGAGCTAACTATAATTTTCTACTGCGGACTGAATTGTGCGCGGACTCCGTCGCCTCACTCTAAATTAATGCGCATTCTGTCAGCTTTTGTTTGTAAGATACGACAACAACTGCTCTTATTGCCGTTCACTAATGGCGATTTGGCATATTGAAATAACAGTAACTTGCAAATCATGGAGCACATTCGGCCTCAATGTAAAATGTGTTGGATTTTCTTTTGTCTTGGCAAAATTTATCCTTATCTAGGGTCGCGATGTAATGCATCCTATGAATTTAAGTTTTGAAAGAGTTGGAAGTACTCTAGAGCACTTATTTGCTTTATACTGGTTCTCAACCCCTCTTGATGGCAGTTGAATGCATTTAACGGTGCTTGAGTTTGTTAGTGTGTCATTTGACTTCGTACTCGGGTCGTAGTACGGAAGCTTTATTGTGTAAACACCGAGTGTAAGCCTCGTTGTTTCACTTTACTCAGATCCTTGCCAAAAAATGGTCATGAAAGAAGGTATAACCCCCTTCATGAAGACTTTTCCATTGCTCCAGCTCACTGCCAACAGTGTCCTTAATATTTCAAATGAAATATAGACAGTGACAGGTTGGTACATTTAAACTAAGTTAGGGTGAAATTGACTGCTTGAAATATGCTACAAATAGATCCAGAGTTGCCTTATAATACCATTTCTTACCCACAGGTGGTCGAGGTGGTGGGATGGTAGGCAGTCAGAGAGTTCTCTCTACCCTGCCCTTTGTTGGACCTACTCCTGCAACCTGTGGGATCCTCCCGTCGCCGGTAGTTCCACTGCAGTCTTGGCCTGCCAATCAGTCGCTGTGAGCATTGTCCCCTAATTTTTACTCTCGCCTTTTAGTGGTAGTTTTTATGATTTTTGGTGGTTTCTCTGTCGTCTTCCTTTTAGCATTCCCTGGGAGTATTGTACGCTCATAACGCCTCAATTTTCTTGTCTTAATACAGTGCCATAAATGCGTAACATGCTTTTATCAGTTTATGGAAAATGTTTTCAACAAACCTTGGAATATGAGTTGATTAGGAATTTCTTAGTCTCACGATAATTGCGTCGTTTTTTTTTATTTTGAGTAGTAACTTTTGTGTACCGTAGTGTGTTTTTCCTCTGAGGCCTTCGCCGTATTTGTGCTAATTGAAGAAATAGGACACATTTGCTGAGAGTCGATCCAGCGTTGCTCTTTTTGGTGCTCTTTAAAAATTTGACCATCTACCGCCACTCACGGGGTAGCTTATCTCTAGATGCTAGGTTTTTCCCCAAGTTGAAGGACCAGAAGCAAAGACTGACAATGACGTCTTAAAGGTATCAATAAACTCGACTTGGTTTGTCAGGTTCGTTTTATTGGCGCTTCACATTCTTCTGCTAGGCTGTTTCCAACTCCAACCACAAAAATTTTGCGGATTTTCTGAGAGCACTAGTTTGCGTTGTGTCTTTATCACCTCCAATGGGCAATGAACTGGGCGAGCGGTATTTTGATGTTCTTCAACCCAAAAAAAAAAACTGAAATGGCGTTGTGCCCAAATTTTCCCTCAGTATTTTTCAAGGTACAAAAATCTGGCAGTAGTCGTGTTGTTAACGTAGTTCAAAGCCAAAGATCCAGAGCATGGCTTGATGAATCATGGGAGGCTGGAAAGGTTTGCGTTTTCAGCTACAGTGGCTGTTCTTCATGGCACAATTTTGCACTCATTCTCTCATTTTTCTACGATGCCAGCTGAGGCAAGTGACTTTGTTGTCGTCCAATTCGAAAAGCCAAAACCAGCTGTCATCTAGCCTACTGTTGACTAGTATTTCCAGTACGAATCTTTGGTTGTCCTGCAGAGTCATGAGGGTCCTGTTTTTGCATGCTTTTGGGAGCGTGATGTTCCATCAAAAGCCCAACACACCTGCCTATTTTGAAGAGCTATAGCGATCTGCAATTTCTCTCTACGTCGCAGTCTCTGTGTTGGAATTCCTTGAAAAATTGGTGTAGGAGTCTATTGAAACACCGGAGGTATAACCTCTTAATTGCTACCACCTCATTTTCGGCCTGGAGGTGGTAATGCGTCGGATGCATTTTATGGATGGTTTCTAAGGGTTTCTATGGCCCTGAGAAAATTCTCTAGTAAGAGAGAACAATTGTTGTAGAATAAAATCAGAGTTGCTTTTGCATAAGTCCAATGAAAGAGAAAAAAGCCTTTCAAATATCTCTTGCTCCTGCGTCTGACCTTAAAAAACTGATAATTACGTTGGAACACGTCTGAATGTTTGGAATCAATCATAAAGTGGTCTTCTGCATGTTCAAACGAACCGCTACTGCCACGTTCCTCAGATCAGATCGTTTTCTTGTCCTTCTCTGTTTAAAATAGTTGCAATTAATGGCTGCAATTTGCCTTTAACGTTACGAGTTTTCGGGCAATTTCGTAACCGCCCAGATTTCCAAAATAACAAGGTCAAATTCGATGTTGTATGGACTTTGAGGTGGTTCACGTGTCAGAAGGGAATGGCATTAAAGGGATTTTTTAGTTAGAAATGTCCTTTTAAAGTTCTTAACTTCACCTTCGGAATTCAATAGGAGGCGAGATCCCCATGCGCTGGTTGGTGCAGAGGTGACCAACAGTACGCGTTCTAGATCGCTGCAGCTGTGTTCATAGTGAGCAGCATAAGTCAGCATTCAAATTTATTCTGTCACATCTTATTTGTCAATTTTATTATGTTCAGACGAGGGTTGCATGGTTCATACGCACGAGGCTTTTCGAGCTTATGATTAAAAAAATACGAATAATTTTACTGAAAGCATAAGATTTTTTTTAGTATCTTTTATGCTTCTATGCCTTTTTATGCCTTAGCAACCATCATCTTCTGACCCTCACAAACCCGACAGTGCCGAGCCGTTCAACTGGTGGAAATATGCCACCTCCGCGTATCGATTAAAATGTCGCGGATATCTCTGTGCCTTGAAAGGTCCTCCACTCCCTCCTCACCATTCCATGTAAATGTACACGCCAGTGACCTGTACTGACTCAGTATATCATCGTCCATCACTTTTAATTATCATGATGGTGCGGTAGTTGCACTTAGCCTTTTTTTCCACAAAATAAAGCATTTAAGAGGCGCTCCGCCCAATTGTTGACTTCATCCTTGGCATATCAGTGTTTTGAGTCTCTCCCGATGGATTTGGGTGATTGTCCAAACTTTGGTTATTGGAAAAAAGCTGCAAAGCCTTGGAGGATCCTTCAGACACATTTAAAGTGAGTTTGTTTCCGATGGATCATGGCGACTAAATTGTGCTCTCGCTCAACGTTGGCCAAAGTGCGGTAAGGTCTGTCAAGTTAGAATGATAAACGAAAACGACCGTTTGGTCCATATCAAAGTCAGACGGTGTATTTTGTTTTGTCACCCTATTGTAACTTCCCCAGCTGAAGGTGCCTTGAATAAGTCCAGACGCTGATCAGCGGATTTCCCGCTAATACTGAGATGCATGGCACAGCTTGACAATAAAAAAACTCATTTTTAATGTAGCCTAGCATTATGGTGGGCATAAATCTCAATTTAGCAGAAAGCAGTTCTGTCTGGAAATGGATGCATCAATGCCCTGTGCAATTTCGGTGTACCATTTGGCTACTTCGCTAAACCTATCTATTTTGATTTACGGTTATGAGATGACAATTTCACTGGTTCCTTGTTTCAAGTGGCGATTTATTTAGTCAGTGACTTCATGATCGACCCATCCGTACCTGAGATCGAGAGGTCCGCTTGATGTTTTGTCAGCAGACATTCGTGATGGGATAGCAGTTTCATCAGCTCTTTCAATTAACAGACACAGACACAAACAAACACGCATTCACACATATGCATCTATACAAATACGCTTATAGCTATATGTGTGAGAATGTGGTGATCGTCTCAAGAAGGCTTTGAGGGGCCTAGAGCGTTTCGCCAATCCGTTCTTCAGGCAGGTATTCACGCATCCTATCCCTTGTGTACGCTCCCTGCCAGCATCAAAGAAGACAAGAGGTAAGGGCAGTACCTTCCCACAGTCCAAGAAGATGCAAGCTAGAGTAGTGGAGAAATTAGTCCCTCTGGTCACACAAATGAACGCTTACTTCTAGGACATCGGTTCCATTCACGTGGCTAGGAATCAGGCACTTTACCGGCCATTTAGGCATATGTATTAGCACAGGACTTTCTGCTTCTTATGCTTCTGCTTCTTATGTTTTCCAGGAGTGCGAATAGCAAGGCAGGTGATGAAATTGTTGTTACTTTCTTACAACCATTAGTCTGTGGGCTGATTCACGAATTCGGGTTGCATTTGCTGTAGGAATAAAGGGAGGTTCACGTGAAATAACTTAATGCCGGAACCTTCGAATCCATTCCCTCACGTGCTGAAATGTACGCAGACAATTTGTAAGGTGGAAGAGAAGTTGCACACAGGTGAAGAGTCTGTTGGTCAATTATACTAATAAGCAGTCAGACTGTCGTCTAGGTCCTATTTAAGCTTCCAAACGTAGTGTCTGCTCAAGGGAACCGCTAAGTTCCGACTCTAAATAAATTAATGTAACGAGATATACTAGGATGGTAAGTCTTGAGGAAGAAAACTTGCAATCAAATTTGTTTCTCAACAAGTACATAATTGGGGACCAAGGTGAGTGCTCTGAAAATCGAAGAAGATGAATGAACGATGAATAGTAGCAAGGTTTGAGCCACTTTATCACTTTAAGTTGCTTCTGAGAATGAGAGAGCGGGCAGGATAAGGATGACTTAAATACCAACGACTGCGTCGTGTTGTAGTGTATGACGAGGACATACATGCTCTTTGTTGTTAGGCGCATGGAATGGGAGGAAGCGCTGAAGCGCAGTCATCACCGCAAGATTAATGATCTCTTTTCGGCCAGTATTACACATAGCATTTTGTTACTTGATTGGCCAGGTGAATGGCGCTAAATGATTGGGTGAGAGGTTATAAGGTACACTAGCTTGTCATTAGACAATCGAAGTTGATCGATGTGAAGTAAATGAACCATTGGTGGGGAACGTCTTCAAGCACAGAACTTAATCGTTGGAACAACCAGAGGTGACACGCATCACCTCGGTTGACAAAGAATGAACTTTGACAAACTTGCTTACGAAAGCAAATGATTGCCCACTGCTATGTCTACTGCTAACAGCAAGAAATCGAGATGGATAATTTTTGCGTGAGGAAATGGCGTGTGGAAGGTGAATGCGGAGGATGAGATTGGATAAGACATTATCTCTGATCAACCCATTTCTTTGTCTCCTTCGCTCCCTCCCTGTATATCGCTTGAGCGGGTCAATCAGTCATAGCGTGAATGCTATGCAACTTTTCGTCATTCATCCTTGATGGGTCATCAGGTGACCATCTGGCCACCCGCATTCACTGCCTCGCATAATGACCGACCACTTGGAGTTTGCTGCTATAACCAAAGTTTTTCTCCAAATAAATAATTTTGCAATTGAGTTGAGTGACAAGTTTAGTTTACCTATTACCAATTAGTTTATGTAAATCCGTCCTGGGTGTGTGATGTGACTAAGGTATTCTATCCCTCAGACTTATTCCGATCTTAGAATTACGCAGGAAGTGTAAGCCATCGGCAAAAGGTAGAATGCTGTATTCTGACCCAACTAAGAGGTATTTGGAAAATTTGATCAATTGCAAGGCTGAGTTATCCAAAAGGGGTCCACTTCTTTTCTTCAAATTGCACCCAACAACAACAACAACAACAACTTCCCTGATCCCTTTAAGTAACCAAGGCTCAAGTCAGTCCAGTCCGAGTAAATTGATGTCAGAAAGTATAGAGGGAGCACCCAGCACACTGAAGAATGGCCAGAGAGTCATGTGAGCAAGCAGGAGTGGATCAAAACGCAACTTCTTGTACGTATCTGGCGTGGGGTGGGGGAGAGGGGAGTCATGCCTACCAGATCGCCTCTAATTAATAATCTTACCATTCAGCTGGCCTTGTTGGCTGAAAAATGTCGCAAAAACAAAGAACTCGCGAATTTGCAATCGTTTGATTTTTTTTACTTCAATCATATCCTGGTTTTAACTTATCGATTGCACTGTCAGTAATTAATATCAGGGCACCTGAAAGAGAATTAATTAATAGTCACTCCAAAATTGATAATAATGGCTTATAATTTCCTTTTGGATTTTGTTTTTATCACCTCTTCCATTGGAGAAAGGCATGGAATTTCCTTTAAAGTGTAATTCATGCTGTGTGTAGCTTGAAAACCCTCTTCAAGGCCTCGGTTTGTCGACAGATTTGTCTCCCCTCCCCCCCCCCCCCCGATTTTGTCACTGTCGTCAGACTTTGTGCCTAAGTTACCATAAAAGAGAAAAGTGTTGCAAACACAACCTCGCCATTCACAGAATCCAAATAAGATAAAAATTAAAAAATAAACATGAATAGCATTTTTAGTCTAGTGAAGTGTTGGGAGTGATATTTTAGTAGCATGGTAGGTAGAAAAGCTGTTCTCCTCCCCTACATAATTCATGTGCTCCCTCATCTGTCTGGCTGGAATATATACTCACCTTATCTCATTCCTTCGGTCTGTGGCTTGACTTTTCACTTTTAAATACATTAATGTCTTAATTACTCTGTTAAAACCGAAAACTTTTATTTGCCTAGTCTGGCGGTATTTATTTGTACCTACAATAGTGCAGCGCCTCCAGTCTTTCCTGATAACGAAAGAGGACACAATACAAGGAGAAAGAATGTATCGCCGATGAACGGAAAGGTTTAAGGGCGGGGCTACTGGCATTGCTTGAAAGTCTTGCTACCCAGTGGAAGCACAATCCGAAGAGACTCAAGTTCTTTCTTAACCAAAATGCAGAGTTAAAGAGCCGGAACTTTGCATAGTCCCTCGGCTTTTGAGTCCCTCTCGGTCAACTCAACGCATTCAGTGCTGTAAGGCTGCACTGGAGGAAGGGAAATTGCGCAGACCATCGCGTTTTTCCATTGGCAGTCGTGAGGATAATGGCATAAATTTATCGTCACATAATAAAAAGATAGCTTTTGCTATTGTTTTGTGGGGATAAGATTTTTGAGCCTGTCGTCCTACCACTTCATCTCACTGCAGTGCTGCTTAGCCATTTGTATCTGGACTCTATCCAGCTAGTAGAGGGGTGTAGGAAGTACCGTGTTTTCATCTACTTGAAATCCTCATCCAGACATCGACGAAAGCTGCTCAATCTAACACTTCCAGATGGTTTGCAGCTAAGTTGCTTCATTGGTTCATGACATTCCAGTAGAATTCTTGTCATGAATTCGCCCATCCCTAGCCTATACTCTTCTTCCTTTAAAATATCGTCTAGCATTCGGGAATCGGAACCAAGACAGCTGTCCCTTAGGAGTGGTTTCTATTCCCACTGCTAGCAGTGTAGAGCTCTGTGCCTTTCCATAAGACGAAAGAAGCCATAAGCAGGGCAGAAAATGCATTCCCCTAGCTTAGAAGGACTGAGAGGGTACTGTCTTGGCTCAAGAGTCCTGTTACCGACAGAGGCCACAGTGGTAAAACACTAATTGCTCGAGCAACCAAAGCTGAGTTAATCAAATCACTGCAGTAAGGCTCTATTGAATGCTTTCTCCGGGGTCAAAAGTCTTTATTTTGAGTAGCGCATTCAGTCACAGCGCATCTTAGTTTCGTGGCATCCCGTTCATGCCATTTTGGTCCGGAACCTTATGAATCATAAACACTTCGCACTGATGCAACATTTTTGACTTTGTAGAGGACCTGGAAGCTTTATATCGGCGAGAGCTGTAGCCGACGCTAGTAAAAATTTTTGTAGGCTGCACTCACTAAACTGAATAATTTATAAAATCAGGCAGTACCGACTCCTGGTAAGCCTAATCCAAACGTCTGCATGGCGGGTACTACTGAGGTGAAGCACGGCCTCATCGAGTTGATAGCGAGCCGAAGCATCACTACGCCTTATCACATCGTCAGAGAGCGTGATGGTTATGCTCTTTATTTAGAAAACCTTCTAGTTTAAGTCTGTTATTGAATCCGTCTCTCACATACTTCGTCAAACAGAAGATGTGACAATCAAGAAATTAAACCAAATTAGCAACATGCGTTTTGATGGATTTTCATTGTGTAACTTCCCTTACCGTCGTAAATCACGAAAAGATTGTTAACAAATCAAAGCAGTGAAGCGATACCGGGATGTTCTAGAAACAACGCTCAAGTAAAGGCATCAACATAATCTAACGATAGTTGGGTGATTAATTACGCGAATTTCTCAGTCACATGACTTGGTGTACCTTTTCAGCTCTTCTAGCTTTCGCTGAATTCGTAGCAAACCATCTTAGAAAGTAAGAAGACTTAATATTAACATAGAGAAAGGACCGGTCGATCATCATTATGACCAATCTACCATGCTGCCAAAGCGGATAATGAAGAGCCCTTGTCTGCGTAAACTGCAATCTACCGTAGCAGACTGGAAAATGATGGTGACAAGTTTGCATCTGCCATATACCATCTTTACCAATATACCTTGGGTCAAGTCAATAGTTCCAAATATCGCATCCTCTACGAGGCGAACTGTGTCCAAAAAGCGGTCCCTTTCAAAAAATCACATGGTTTAAGCGGACCAGATGTGAGAAGCTAACAAAGAATAGGGTATAGTTGTGGAAAAACACGAAGAGGTAAAATGCAACAGTGTACACCTAACGAGAAAGGCACTTGGTGGGAATGGTACTTTGATGAATTGGTGTTAGCTGCCTGCATTGTGTAAAGAGAGTACTAAGGATGAGACAGGGGTGTGTCATCCCCTATCCCTCTGTCCCCTTTCTTCCTTTCTTCCTTTCGTCTACCCATCTCTTCTTTCTTCCTTTCCTCCATCCCTTCCATTTCGAAGTGGAGCATTGAATTTTTGCATTGGATGGTTTCTAGCGGAGAATTCTTGATGTCATATTAATTGGATCGTGATGGTCGCCTACTTCTCTCCATCCAATGTGACTGCTTCTGATAGAAGCGATGATGCTCCTCTTGCACGCATTCAAGTGTGGAATGCATGGTGTGAATGGATGGATGCTAGTGATAACTGATTGAACTTTGGCATGTGGACAACCCCCAGCAAAAGTTGCGGCTACAGTCCACCATCAACTCACTCATGTTCACACAAATACTCACAAAGTACAGTGTATCGGCGCCGTGCCGAGGTGTTGAGGTGATCCAGGTGATTTAATGCCAAAACAGTCAGTAGCCTTCCAAGTTGAACCGCAAGTCGGTGACCGGCCCAAATATCAAATACAGTGTGGTGAACGATGCGGAAGGTCGACCATGGAGGCCGCCAGAGACACCACTTAAAAGCCAAGGGTGCTATGCAATACTTTGCTTACTTGGTTACCTCTGCAGTTCATCATGCGGGTACTTAAGGCTCCACTTTCCAATTCCGCTGGGTGGCATAGCCTCTAGGCCAAATTTGTAGTTACTCGGCTCTTCTGTACGTCGGCACTGCGATTCTTTTGTCTCTACAAAAGACTCTAGATACTGCAAAATAAAATTAAGTCATTTCCAAAAAATTACTTTTCAATTAAGTAAAAGGTGTAGGTAACTTTACCAAATTAAATGACCATTTCTACCCTTAAACAGCACCCGTAAAGCTTTGTCAACTCTGCTACACATTTCTGGGAGTAACAAAAGAAACAGCCTTCACTTTGTGGCTGAGTTTTCGGACACAACCGCGCTTTTGATCGCCTAATGTGAGAAAATCAATTTATCGATCGAGCCTGTTGCATACCGATCATGTGATAAAAATTATTGATTTTACTAACTGACGAGAGTTTAAAATTAAGACGGAGTAGACTTTATTCCTCCATTCTTTTTTCTAAAAAAGAAAGGTTTTTAAACAAAGTGGAATCGCACAGGTGCATTTGGATTCAATGAAGTGTTAGATCTCTACCAATAGCCATGCTTCTAAGAAGTTTGAAAATATTTCGAAAATGAAAAGTGCTACAACTGTATTTCTGTTGTAACTGGGGTTTATTTTATGGCCAACATTGAAGGAAAGTACAAGCAGAAAATTAGTAGGACAAAAAAGTTCATTCAGAAAGTACCTTTAAAGCGCAGAAAATTTGGGTCCACCTTATTGCGCCACCTGATACCTCTCTGCCCCGCATGCGTAGGTTAATTGGTAAAACTATATTTGTGAATAAGCTTCCCATAGGCGAAGGGGATCCTACATGTAGGAGAGGTAGCTGCTTATCATTTACCATCTCAGAGCCACATTAAGAATGAATTTTTCTACTTAGAACAAATTTTGAAACGGTTCAGAATGTAGCTCGTTTATTTTAAAGGCTTACATGGGCAAACAAATCGACTCATATGTGACCTTCCTCCCCTTTTATTCATTTTTTTTGTTAAATGAGTACTCTTTTTATTTGTTTGATTCTTAGAGTTTGTCATGTGTCACATTTTCCTTATTTTCAATGGCGCCTACACGAATTCATTACCATGTTCCAAACAAAAAAATACTTGTTCCTCCCTTGCTACAAAACAGGATGACAATTCAATTTATTTGTCATTATCTTTCTCAGTGCTTTACCAATTTGTACAGCTTACTCCGAAACAGGAGGTCGGGGGAGTTCGTGCAGTCCTCAATGCAGCTAGGTTAAATTACTTGCTGTTAACTTGTAGGCAATTGTAAGACACAGCCAACTGTTTATTTGAATTCCTTGTGCATAAAGCATCGGTTCATGTCCCACCCTGTTGGCACCCTCAGTTGTGCACCCTACTGCCCACCACTCCACTACTTTCCTGCTCTTTTGAACTAGCACATCTAGCCCCAGCTGAACCTGGGAGACATGATGCGTTGGCTTCGAAGATGCTAGATCTTGTTGTCAACAGTGAAGTGTATGTGGTATGCGGTGGCAAGAGGCGTCATCTAGAAATAGCTAAAAACCTACATTCTAGTACACCACATTCAGAATCATCGTCAATTCTTGATCTGAGAAGTGCATGTCAATGATGAAAACGCTTCAGTAGGAAGATTTGCAGCTTGCGATGGGAATGAAAGGAGGCAGGTACGGTCTCATAGTGTCTCATCGTTTACGAAATCCCGCAAAGTGGCACTTGTAGTAAGCTTGGATGCCGATGGAAAAAAGCGGTGGATTGCAGTAGTGAGCACTTCACGAACATAGAAGTGCTTCGGGAAGTCTTCCACAGATATTAAATTTTTAAAAAAATGCACGAACTTTATTAGCCACATTGGACTAGCGCATTTTTCTTTAAAATAGACTCAACTTAAGAGTAACTTAAAAGTGTTCTTCACTAAAACAAAATGTGGTAAAATTTGATTGTAACAGCTGAAAAACATAAGTGAGTTAATTGAATAAACTTGTGAAAGCTTTATTTGCATTTTACTCCACCAAGTGACAAAATCAAATAGCTTAAACAAACTTTATAATTAACCTTCACTTGGAAATAGCAATCAGGAGAGGGAATGGAGGAGAGCAGGGGTCAAGTCCTCCTTCATATCCCGAAAATGACGCATAGAACCATGAGAAGTTTCTAGCACTGCGACAAGTTTCACCGACCCTCCATGGGCACGCTCGCACGTACGCACACACGAGCGCGCTCGCTGGCACGTGCCGCAGTTTTCCCCTCGCATCGATCGCCCACGAACTGCTGTGTCCGAACGGGACGCGGACGCGTTCGAGCGGGCGTGGGCACCAAGGCTGGAGCCGTGTGACCAGATGACTGCGCACCATGGCATATTAATTTGACAGTGTTGATAATCCCCACCACCCAGATGGACTTGCACCCCCTTCCCCCCTAATCAAGCAGATTCTGTTTGCGCCAGGATTAAAGGCTTAAATGATGCATCAGGGTTGTAGTAAATACGTGTTCTAGATCTTATTTCGGTGCATTACCAAGAGATATATGGGAACATACATTTTTTTTAGGCATATTGATTCACTACTGATGATTGTTAATGGGCTGCATCAGTTTTAATAAACAGGGCAAATAAAATTAAACAGTAGCGATTCGTTGGACAAGACTAGCAAGGCAGAAAAATGGCTAATTCTTTTAGTATTTCGACTCTTTTTGATAGCAATGTACTACTTATTTATCACTCCAGATCTAGAAATTTTCTAATGTGATATGCTTAATTTTTCAGGACAAATAACCACGACTATCAGAGCTATGCCGGGTTTTTCATCTCTTAGTTACTGCAGCGGTCCAAATCGTCTCCGAGGCCAAATGCAGGTATACAAGATAGTTTTTTTTTGACTAACAGAGCCGCTGACTTTAAGACATGGAATAGCCACTAAGACGCCAAAGAGATGGTCAAACCACAGAACTTCGAAAAGCCATGTGAGTGACTGTATCGGCGTCACCACTTTATCTTGCTATCTCCTCCCCCCCATCGCCTCTCCAAAGAGAATCTCACTTTTGACGTGCAAAAAAGATGATAACAGGTAACATAATGTCAAACTAGAGCTTCTCCTTATGCAAAAGCTACCCATGAAGGAATTTTAATCCATTTTGAAACAAGCTAATAAATAAGTACTTATCTGTATTTGGCAACTACTTCATTTCCATAATGTGCAGGAATGGTATTAACAACGGAAACAATACCAACCATGAACCATCTGGAAAAGGTCTCTATTGAACTGTCTGCGATACCCGTATGAATAAATCAGTTAGGTGATACTCGATGTCGCCTCCACCTCCCTACTGGCTAAATAGAACTCAGGAAGATATGTAGCCGAGCAGCACTGAAGTGAGAATAAATTCACAAGGGAGTAGGGACGCAAAACCGCACCCCCGCAAAACTATGTTAAACTCCGTCCTTTGTCAAGTGATTGCTCTTTAGGTCAGTATTCTGACGACTAGCGCTAGTAACTGAGCCGTATGGAGAGAGCACAATTCCTGTTCCCCACTAAAGTGCCTAAATTTTTACGAAACTTCAGGTCCATTAGAACTATCAGAAGAGTTCAGTAACATTGAAGTCAACTGCCTTCCTGGTTTATAACGTAGGTGGTATGTTGATATTTTTCTTGCATCACCGAATACATTGTAATGGCTGACGCAGGAGATTGACCGACAGAAGTGTCGAGAACGACGCTCACGGGGTCCGGTAGGTAGGTCCTCGCAGATTGCGTTTCCGCTGGTAGGCATGGCCACTAGGCCCATCTGTACGCTCGCAACACATTTTCTGTTCCGAGATGCCGTCTTTCGACTTCAGGACAGACTCAAAACGCTCAACTGGCAGCCACAGCGGGCATATTAAAAAGATGCTAGCAATGTCCCCGAAAGGACTTTTTCAAAGCATTTTACCTCCTTAAAATCCATCGTGCTGATTTTTAGTTGAGTTCGGCAAAAAATCAAGATTCATAAGAGCCGTTCAAAATTTTATAAAAAAATTCTCTTTTTAAAAACAGCATACAGATATTTTTAGCGGATCTAGGTGGAGTTTGTTGATGAGATGATAGCCAATTTTTCCATTTTGGCTGACCAATCAAATTACTGGGACTATTGGCCAATCGGATAAAGTCGTTGCCAAAAAAATGGATTCTTTTTAGTTGAAGTCTTGCGACTGATTAATTTGTCTCTGCCTATAAAATCCCCAAAAGAAAGCATTTCAAGTGTTAAAATCTATAAGGGTATGCCCTTTCAGCGGTGTGCTTCAGTTCATGTGCCATTTGAACGGAAATCCACTTTAAATTTTACAAAACCACTCTAGTAGTATCCTCAAAAGCCTAGATAAGGTATTAATAATAAATGTTTCCCTTATGATGTGCTTGACGGGCTGTCCAGTTAAAGGTGTCATACATCAAGTGGAGAGGGGATCTAAGTCTGGCATGATGGGGCATACTGTTTCCTGCCTTTGTGCCTTTGTGCACGCTAACAAATTTCTGCTCTTTGCCACTTCGCGACCAGGCCATAAAAGGCCCTCGGCGACAGCCGAGACGCATAATTGCTATGCTTCATCCCTAAACATTTCAGGGAAGATGGCGAACCTTGCAACGTGATTGCTCTGCCATCTTCTACTTAAATGGCACCTGCCAGTCCATTCTTCGGAGTGACATACATTCGACCGAAATATGGAGATGGTGTAAAATCTTTCAAAAGCAAATTTCCCACCACCCTTAATTCACATTAAGAAAACTATTTAACGAAAACCAGCACAATTATAGTGTAATCGTCTGTCATACGTAGCACTTGTAAGCCAGCCCACAAAAAGAATACAAGTTGCTAGTGTTGCTCATTCTGATCAACATTAAGGACGCAATCCGTGATTCAGGTCTTTCGTGCATCGATTACGGACAGAAATTAGTTTCTCACATCAATGCAATGAGTTCAAGTAGTCCACGCAGCTTTTTCATGTCTTCAACTGCTCAACATGTTAGTGGTACTGGCCACCTTCTGAAATGCCGTCCCTTAAGAAGCAGCTTATGGGACTCATTGATTTCCACTCTCGTTCATCCCTTTATTCCCGATTAATTTACTTGCTTTCTTTAGTGAAATCATGTAAATACAAAGTGAGATAATTGGTTGACAGATCTCCTCTCGGGAGAATCACACACGCCAAGTCCATTGGCACTGCAGAGTAGAAATAAGAGTGAGTGGAAATTGTGCATGGAGTAATGACGACGTATGACCTCAGCGTGCAGAATGCACGTGGTTGGGGACAATGACGAGCGAGAGAGGGCAATTGTATTTCAAGCTGTGGGAGGACTGGGTCGCGTGGTGATTGGCGGTCACACAAGTGATGTTGGAGCTGCGCTGCACTGACACTGACACTAGAATAAAAGGTGGCTATGATGGAAGATTTCCCCACGAGTCGCTTGGACGTGAAACGTTTGTCATGATGTAGAAGTTGGCCAAGGTTGTAGAACACAAATTGATATTTGTCTGCCACGGTGAATACTACTTACTTCCAGATCAGCACCGGTTTTGGGATGAGGTGCTTGATAATGGGTGAGGGATGAATTTCCGTCAACCATAAGCTCACTTTACTGATGTTAGAACCTCAACCCAGTGAAACGCCGATGAAAAGATTCACTTGGAGATCGCGAGGGAAACAGATGTTGATAGTGGCATAAAATTGAAGTGTAAGGTGAGTTAGTTGGTATTAAGTTGCGTGATAAAAGACGTGGATCTAAGTAGATTCCACTGACCTACACTGCCATTTGACAGCAGTTCGTGGAGAGATTTCAGCTTCTTATTTTGTCTTCCGGTCTTATTCTAGGTCTTCTGCGTAGTATGAATTCGTCCACCAAAAAATCAAATTTGTGACATCATTCCTACAATGGGTTTCACAGCGGACCTACATTTCTTGCATTTAAAGTGGATACCTCCTCTCCCACATAAGCACTAGATCCACTCTGCCTATCCAACGGTCTCTCTAAAAGACACACAGTTTTCTCCCTCGTCTGTTACACGCACACGCACAATTCTTTGTCCCATGGTACACTTGCATTGGCATTGATGCTGTGCTCGGCTAGCAAATGCATGATATTCCCACCAGGCTGGTGTGACTGTGTGTGTGTGCTGGGTAATGGAGACATCGCATTTTAGAGACCTGCAGTGTATTACCCTGCATTTAATGGGCAGTAATACATTGCGTTTGTGGAATTTAGACGTCGTCAGCAAAGCGAACGACGTTATAGCGAATGATGTATTGCCGTGGCAAAATGTTCACAAGTGAACGCGATAACGGGCAATGTAGGCTCCTTTGGAATTCAGTGAGTCATTACTCTACATTGGTCGGTAATACTGGGATGACGCCTGCAAATTGGCACCGTAACTTTATAAACATACTTTGAAGTAATAGGGTCTTAGCAGTGACCCTACCTCCGACCTTTTGATGTAGTTGCAAACCCAGGAGATGTGGTAAACCAAGCTTTGACTATTTGGGCACTTACAGTGAAGTGGGTCAGTGAAGCCCGGAGGTGAATTTGACGAAAAGGGAAAATGGGGTTATGGAAATATCATTTACCTTTAGTGGCTCGAAACCGGAAATTTGATGGAAAAAAGTTGAGCAAATATTGTAAAATAATTAGAATGTACGTGCTGGCAGTTTTCCCGCCTTTTGCTGCCATTAGGAGGCTAGCGACCACAAAGTTGGGTGGGTATAAAACGCTCTCTGTTTGCGCTTTATTTTTTCTTCCTTTATCCAATTTTGCCCTTTAATTGGGTAGACAAACTCGTCTCCCAAAGGGAATTACATCAAAACTTTCGTGGGACATATCAAAGAATTTTTTTGTGTTAAATTTATGTATGCCCTGTAGATAGGCCTGTCAAACTGAAAAAGCCACTTATTCATACATGCGCTGTCGATCAAAGTAGTCAACGTGGATTGCTTTGACGGCTCTATTGGAACTGCGATATCCACTCGCCCATTTGAGTGCACATCGTTGCGACTTTACCGAACAGAAACGAAATGATTAATCGGAAGTTTGCGTTACAATTAAGTACTCACATTTACTTATCGAAGAAGGTCAATAGGTCGAGAGCTCACTCACAAAGTCTGAATATCTGTCATCTTTTTTGTTCTTTTCTTTCCTTTCCATGACACACAGCGAGGAATCAAAAAACTTTACAGGCCACTCGAAATTTCTGCAACATTTTAGGAATTTTAGAGGGAAGGCTGCCCTAACAAAGCTGCCATGCTGAAGGGTGCTCAGGGCTAAATTTCGGGCCTATTGCGCAATAACAGCATTTTACTTTAAATTAGAAGGAATATTGTTGTATGCCGCAATATTTTTTGCACTAAGGAGGTAAATATCTCAACTTTTAGATTATTTACGAGGAATAATATTTACACTTCAGAGCGCCCAGCAGTGTATCTTAACATCGACTTGCAATTTAAAATGAATTAGAAAATCTGATTTCTGAACTTTGGAAACACCTAAAAGCAAAATATACAGGTAGTAGGCATAGTTGCGTTTTGTAAGGGCTGTGTTGACCGTCTTTGGTGTTAATTCGGAAAGGACTGGAGATCGAGTAGTTAACCTCCCGTAAATTGTCGTGCGGACTGTGTAAGTTGCCACTTACGAATTGAATACACACAGAAAGGGAAATTCAATGCGCCAGTAATAAAATGAGAAAATCTAATGACGAATAATAAAAAGCAATCAATAATAGGAATCACTTTTCTACATGGTCATGTGATCGTGGGATTGGTTAATGCTAATGTCAGGAAAAGGAGGATGTTATTACTGATAGGTGCACATTCACGCAGTATGGTGAAGATGAAGCATTATTGGGGAGAATCTACCTCCCTTCACTCCTCCCACCTAAAGGTGCAAAACTTCCGACGGAAAAATTTTCACCATCCACACGTATTCCTTAATGATTAAGAATGAACGATTCTCCTGGGTGTCAGCCACATCGAGTGAATCGTTACCAGATTGCAGATTTTAACTCATTTCTGGATGGCACGTTCTGCCACCTCACACCACATTCGCCCCAATGTCGACGATGACATCTCGCATTGTCGGACATAGAAGTGACCAACAGTCGGTGCATCGTATCGACCAGATTAGCGGACGCTAGATGTCTGCAGGTTTAAAAGACCAAAAAAAGAGCGTGGCAAAGGGTACCAAAAGGCTGAGACATGAACTGGTGCTTCATGCAGCTGTTGGCTTGTGCTGAAGGCAAACAAACGGTTGAATGCGACTTGCAAGTCCCTACAAGTCAACAGCCAGTGATTTTACCTAGCTGTACCAAGAACTGCTTGAACTTCCCTGATATCCTATTTAGGAAAAGTTATTTCTCATCACTCAGAAGTGAGCCCGGTTGATGTGTCCGTTGGCTGAGAGTGCGTTCTCAAGTAGTTCATGTACATCTAGAAACAAATGACACGGCTACATAAAAAAATCAAATTCGTTAAACCTCAATGACTACTTAATGGCAGAGGTTATGTCAACATTCTTCTAGGGGAAGATGTTAGCCCAACCAAAACGATGACCTTCAAGCGAAACGAAACTCAGCAGGTTCGACAGCGGAGCAATTTTTGTAATTTCCGTTTGACAATTACTGGGCTATTCGGAATCGGAAAACTGATCACAGGGCTCTACCCATTACCATCACCAAATTAAGGTCGACGGAAGCCCTTTAACGTTTTAGATGTCGAAAAGTTGAGCAAATGGTACAGGTGGATGAAAGCTAAAACCCCCTTCAAAAAAGGACGTCAACGAAGGTAAATTTCATGATCACCCGCGTTTAAAAAATCAGTACGATTTTTAACCTCTTCGAAGGGCAAAACGTAATATGGGTACTTACTACTTTCCCCCGCTTGCCTTCAAGTTTTTCCCAAAAAAAGAGAGGCTCAAAGAACCTGCTTGACCGCCTTTTTTGTACTCTCTCTCTCTCTTTTCACTTATTAGGAGAAACGGAAATGTGTGAATGAAGCAGGTAAGTGTAAATAACTACTAATGTCAAAAATACCCATCAAATAAGTCAGCTGTCACAGCTGATTGTTTGTCGACCTGTTTTTTGTGGTGAAGGCTTCACAAATGTTGTCCAAATCCACAATCGATCGGTGAGTAGAAGAAAACAAGTAAATGGATTTTTTAAAACTCCCTTTAAGGTCCAAGTGTACTTTCAAGGAGGACGATCTTGTTGAGGGGCCCTGGCACCAATTGCGCATTTGTTGGCATTCGGTCTGGAAGTGTGACTAAGGGAGGCACGTGTTTGACTGCCCGAGGTGGCCACTAATAGGCACTTTGGAGAGGCAGATATATGGAGCTATATTAAGGGTTTCCAGGCAAAACACCGCCAATTTATAGTCCTCCATGATAGCCCCATCTGTATGTTTTGCAACAGGTAATATGGGCTCTAAAGAGCGATGCAGCATAAACTCTTTAGAACGTTAATAGCGCGGAAGTGGTAAGCAGTTCAGACACATTTTATCGGAGAAGGAATCGCGTGCATTTGGTTCGAAGGAAAACCTTAGCAACCAGATTGAATAGAACACTAGATGACTCTAGATACTGTGATGACAAAGTCGAATAATCAATTTGTTTAGTGATTAGCTTCTTTTTATTCATCTATCGTCCGTCAAAAACAGGTAAGCAGACCTTGGAGGCGGAAATTTCTATCAGTTTTGCCAAAATTTCACTCTAATGGCACACTGAATACATTGAGTGATTAAGCAAGTGTCAATTTTACATCAAAGCCACATCAGTGGCAGCCCACTGGTGGAGCTGTTATGGCGTAAGAGGGAGGTCCATTCATTCCTTTGAAGTGTGCCTGGATAAGCACACAGCCTAGCATGTGTCGTACCACCTTGAAATCCAAAAGGTGTGTGCGTGATCCTTTAATTACCTCCCATCTCTCCATCCTCCTCCCCATTGGCGAACGATGCACCCTGGCTAAGATACATTGGTAGCAAACCATCAGCCAAAAGGAGAAATTCAAGGTTCCCGAGGGCACGAGACCCAGAAAGTAGTCAGGCGGCTTACGTGCGGGACCTCGCCTTCCACTTCCATGGCAGCCCTTGCTGTTTTACTGCCTCCTTGAATATGTCCCGCTCATTGTATTTAAATGGCACCTATGTAGGTTGACTCCATTTATCATGCATTATTGTTTAAAAATTATTCAGCAAAGTCGTCGATCAGGCGACATTATTGACTTTTGCCCCGCTCGTTGCCTATTGGTGGAAAATTTGCACTAAATTTTGACTTTTTCCATTTTTAAGAGAATTACAACAATTCTTTACCATTTATATCTGCTCTGAAAAACTATCAAAACCAAATTCTCCTAACTGAAGTCATGACAACCTTGAATTACAGCATAAATACATCTAGCACTGGTGTTCAACTCCTCTTGGATTCCTTTAACTATTGTGCATCTTTTTGGTGACCTTTACAATCATGCATGGGCTTCAGGAGGGCTCTGTAGTCGCCACAGCATCAGTACAGTCATTTTTCGACCTTTTAAATTCGCTTATTGACAACTCGGAGAAAGGACGCCTCATTTCATTATTGAATACGGAGGCAAATCAATGCATGTGACGTTTACAGCGCCTAGGTTTAGATAGGAGGCTGTTTCTTCTTTCCTTTGCAGTGCCACAATCTTACGCAGCTGAAGAAGGTCACATTGCTTACTCCTTGTGACTTCTACACAAAAAGCTTAGGAGCAGAAATTGCTCAAAGCGATGTAGCGTAACTTAGTTAGAGGTTCTCGTTGTTTGTTTATCAAATCACGTTCATAGAAATTAACTGATAATTTGATCCACGTGCTTGATTATTAATTGCCAACCTGTTGGTAAAAAAACCACTTCCTTTATTACTCCTGACATTTGGCTGATAAAGCCAAATATACGAGATATAAATAGAATTTGACAGGAACAATTGGTCCTGTAGCTATTGCTTTCGATGGAGAAAATGAAGAGGAGGAGGAGGAGATGAAAAATTAGGTAGAGGTTTGGGTTTTTTATAGCGCCGTAGCGATTCAAACTGACTGGCTACTATTGTCATCCAACTTTTGTGTATGGTTTCGTTGAGAACGATAAGGGGATCTTCCTTTTCCCTTCACCAAAAAATGCTACATTTCAGAGCTCTGATTCTTCCCATTTCCGTGCAAAAAAATTTGCACACAGCAGGAAGCTGTTTTGAGTGGTACTTTACGGAAATGGGTGTAATTTTTGACAGAGGGAAAATAGCTGGAGATTTTCAGCCGCATCCTCAAACAGTCACTCAAGTCGGTTTCGGCCTCAGCTGCTCCCACATTCCCAGGCATCCTATCTTTGGAGTGAAAGGAAATCCATTTTGGGTGGCTATTTGTGATGTAAAATTACTGTTTAAGGCTCCTCTGAGTAGCATCCTTTTCCATCAAGACGGCAGCTTGTTGAAAACCCCACTTTTTGCAAGAACGGCCTAACACCAGACACCCACTCTTCAGTCTCATTTGCATTTCCCAACTATCGACCTGTTCTCTCAAGTGATCATATGAATGGCTAATTTTGATATCAAGAAGGAGTTGCGTCCATCACTTGGAGAACTGGCATCAGGAAAATGCAAACAATGAGGGATAGTATTTGCTGTCCTTCCAATTTTCCATTCCCACCACCTAAAGGTATAGAACTTCCGACGGAAAGTTTTCACCATCCACACGTACGATTCAATGATCAAGAATGAGCAATTCTCTTGGGTATCAGCCTCTTTGAATGATTCGTTACCAGAATGCAGGTTTTAACTCATTTCCGGATGGCATGCTCTGCCACTTCACGCCACGTTCACTCCAATGTCGGCGATGACAGCTTGCATTGTCAGAGCCGAGTTGAACTCGGCCCGTAGAGGTCACCAACTGTCAGTGCACCAAAACGGCCAGATTAGCTGACACTAGATGTGTGAGGCTTTAAAATATCTCAAGATTAGTGGAATGTTGGAGTAGTAGGGACCTGAACGTGTCTTATAGGTCATCCCCCAGGATATATCTAGGACTTCCCGCACTTTCTTGCCTACATTGCAAAGGCCCTTGCACCTACCCTTTCAGGATAATTTCCTTAGGTCGGTTGACCTTTAGACGTCCTTAATTTGGACTATCTTCTATTATGCAAGCAACATTTTGCCGGTAGGAAGACTTTATTGCCTGCACTGATCGTTACCGCAACCGTCCAACATCCATATTGCCTTTAAAATTGGCGATCGTGTCATATGACCACTCTCCTCTGTCAGGCCACATTTCTTTGCAGTTTAGAGTAAAAAGTCGTTATTCCAGGCTTAAGTGCCCACCTAAACGAGTCGATTTCCATAAAATAACATTAAGATAAATTATGGAATCGAAAGAAGAAGAAGAAGGAGACTAAGTATTGTCTAAGCTATTTATGTGACTCAGGTCCACCTCCAAAGTCGGCCTCCCTTGCAGGCGATCGTCAGAGTATTCGTCCAGGGATGACAGTGGCCGGAAATCGCATGATTAACCTATAAAAAGAGGAAGAAAAGCTGTTATCTAAGAATTGCTAAGCAGAAGACGTGAACACCGAACGACTCAAATCATTTTCTTTTAACCATGGACCCAGAGATCTTAGACTAGCATTCATGACGTACAGCTGGCTTCATCCACAAACACAAGGAGCAAGGTGGAGACCCTGATAACAGTCATGTCCAGTATTGTCAGATTTGTCCGAGTCTCAAAGCACAATGTGGGGAAAAACCATCACAATAAAACTGAACAAGTGTTTGGGAACTATTTTTTTAAAAATAAGACTGCATGGTAGCGTGATAACTACTCAACCGCTCCTCAATTCTTTGCCTTTAGTTACTAGTCTTTTGTATAGACTTCTAGAGGCTATATCCTTGTCAAGAGCGAAAGCATATACTAATGTATTTATCCGAATAGGCTACATCATTTGAATGATGAGATGGAAAAATTCTAACTTACTATCCCGAATTTCGACCAATTGAATTTAAAATCGTTGCTAGAAATGTCTTCATTTGAATTTCATCACCCAGTCTATGTGTACACGCCTGTCTTCTTTTGTCCACAAACCTTGGACTTGTTTACCTCGTATCGAGGCATACAAATCGTTGCAGCAGTGGTCGGTTAAGGGGTTATTTGTCCATTCCGTTGGGTAAAAAGATGGTGCCAACCAATGCGGCTCGCGGTAGGCAGCGACCAATCACAGCCTCAACGTTGCACGCGTTTCCACGCCGATTGGTCAGCCCCTTTCACCCCGGGCCCAGTCACCTGACATAACCGTTCAATTGCCTAACCTCTGCGCATACACAGAAATAGACAGTGAAGGGATCTAAACCACAATTATGATTTCATGCTATTCTTCCCTCTTTCTTTTCTCCTCCTCTTCCTCCTATCGGAATTAGCATGGAGGAGGCGGTCGCAATTCAGCGAGCTACTTTTCGTCCTCCGCTTATTCTACACCTTCGAAAAGCACTTGTCAATATCCACAAGACTTCCACGGCAGCACTGAGCCATCCATAACCCGAAATCGGGACTGCACTTTCTCTAACCCCTCCTCGATGTCTAGTTCCCGCAATTACAGCTCTCTTCGACATGGAAGTGGACCTCTAGCGGGCTACACTCGCTCAGCTACTGCCTCCAGAGCGGGTGGGCTGGCAGATCGATATCTCCAGAGTGCCAATCGTGGTGCCGATTCACTTAAGTACAGCAACAACTACAATACTACTCCTACTCGTACCAATGAGCTAAAATCGCGTTTTGAGAACGGGACTTCAATTGGTAGCAGAAAGGCGGATGATATCAACATCGCTCCACCGGAAGAAAGACCCCGGATCAGTATTGGAGGAAGGTACCTCCAACGAGTCAATTCGCGAGATGGCAACAGTGAGACTTCCGTCGCTCCGGTTCGAAGCAGCTGGAGAGAATCTGTCTATGGTGTTCAGTATAGCAACAAGGAGGCAACGTCTTCTTCCGCATCGAAGACAGCAGCAAACTTGACTGAGACAGAGCGACGACGTGTGGAAAGGGAGAAGCAAACTCAGTTGGATAAGATCAAGCAACAGATGCTGGAGGAGGAAAGGGAGGAAAGGCGACTTCGACAGGCCCTGCGTAAGGCCACTTTGGAAAAGGATGAAGCAAAAATTGCCGAGGTGGACGCAGAAATTCGACGACTTCAACTACGTCGGCAGGACTCGAAGAAGAGAGAACGAGAGGCAGCGGAGAGCAAGTCCCTTTCAAAAAGACCCTCTTTTAAGACGCATGAGAAGACAGCCGAGGCTTCTGTAGGTGGACGGGTGAAGCAGGATGAGATTGTCACTGCACCAGATATCGTTCAAACGGCAATGAGTTTCACAGATTTCGATGAGTATTTTAGGAAACATGTGACTGGTGGAAGGGACAATGAGGAGTCTTGGTGCACATACCAGCCAGACAGTGAGACTGAAGACACCGCGGCGGAGATGTCTATTGTCTATAAGACGAAGAAGGCGAAGGAACTGTTTACAGCAATGCCTACAGAATTGCAGCATCTGGTAGTGCGAGCGCATAAAAGACCGATTCGATTCGCGGCCATCATGGAGATGTGTAAGACAACTAAACACAGGACAGAATTCTCTTCTGAAAGCGAGCGCAATTTCAAAGGCTACAATGACGTGAAAACTATGATAACGGACTTCGGATTTGACTTCAATAAGGTGAGTTGTCGGTTGTTAATCTCTTTTGTACGTTTTGCTATTTTGAGGCAAGTTGAAGGAAGATTTGGGCGAGGAAGATCAAGCACACATTGGGTGGCAGTTTTGAGGGTGAGAAAAAGACACTTTTTCGGGGGCTCAATGAAGTGTTGGTGATTTGTAATTCATTCAAAAAGGCCACCAGGATAGTAATAAAACTTTCAGTACAAAATTTGTGAGGTGTCGCAAAAATTTAATAGCTTTAAAAAGGAATCTTTTTTTTCAGCGATGCAACTCTATTGCCACAAATCGCCCACCCTCCTAGGTGACGTTATTAAATATCTCGATCTACTTGTGAGCTTTTTGCTAAGGCGTTTCCGTTTTTGGAGATAAGAATGTACAAAACATTAATTTCACTCATAACTCCTTTAACTTGACAAATAATTTTGCTTGAAAGGGTATCTTTTAAAATACACCTTCATAAAGGCGTAGCCAGAGGATTAAAATTGCTAGCTGATTAAAGTTCCCCAATTTTAGCGAAAAATTGCAACATTTAGTGTAAATAAAAGTGTCGCCAATCTTCAGCGGTTCCCCTGCCGGCTTTGGCTGCAGTAATTTGGGTGCTTGCGGGCTCCTCTACAACCTCTACTTTGTTGAAGAAGGCGCGCTTCATTCGTGCCTTTTACTTCAGGGCTGTGGGAGCTTGTACCATCTACATGATCGTCGTTTTTAATTGCCTGAGTAAAGGTAATCAAACTTGCCTCCTCCAGAGAAGGCGCTTCACTCGTATTGTGCAATTTGCGCATTTTTCTTCTCCTCATTATTAGGTGTGAGGTTGTGAACGAATTATCCATTCTTCCCCCCATCTCTTATTCCCAATTCCCCTTCTCCTGCTTACCCCATTTCTAGCTCATTTGCGCCACATGATTGCAGTATCTGGGGCTTTTATTAGCTACTTGGTATTTACCCACGACTCTGGTGGTATCTAGCGGGACAAAAACTGAAGTGCATGATAGGTAGTCGGTGATATGTCATTCCCGAGCTATGCCAGCCTACAGACACATGATCAAATGTAGCAAATTGCGCCAAAGTGTAAAAGTAAGTCCTCAACCACAGACTCGTCGCACTGTTAGACGTGAAAAAAAAAATGAAATTACAACCACTCCGTGAAATAGAGAAACTGCGGCTTTTGAGGGCTGGTAAAGTGCAAATTCAGGTGAGATGACCTCATCGTCCATTAGCAGGAGGATGGGAATAAACATAGCTTATTAGAGGGATCGTAGTGAACGTCTCCAGTCCTCTGATGCATTGATCGAGCTGATGGCCTGCAGGAGTTAGGACAGAGACTTTGCCTTATCATCGAGCAATATGCTTACCGGATTGATTAAGCGCTCTCATCTCTTCGTGCATTAGCAGGCATTCAGTTGCTGCTCGAAAGGCGAATCGACTGCCATTGGGAGGCAAAGAAAGAAACGTTTTAGAAGGGCAACTAATTATTGTCCCGGTGATGTTCTACCACAGTGATTGCCTAAGTTAATTGCATGGAGTGAATTACCGCCTTAACTAAAGTGGATCAAACACACTCAAATTTACCTCACGCGATGTGATGTGAGGCTATGATCCCGCCGTCTACTGAGTGATCCTTGAATTCTCGCACCTCTACTACCACCAAAATAAATCATTTAGGCCTCAGACGCAGAGTATTACTTCGAGGTGCCCATTGAGGTTTAGTTGAGCACAAGTGTTGACACTTTTTTGCAAATTTGTTTTTACGGTTTTGAAAACATGTAAAATCCTCTCAAACTTGCATGCCTTTTCTCACAAAAGTACCCGCTTTCACACAACTATGCCAAAAAATAATATCGCAAGTGGACTTGACAGCTCATGTTTGCCACCAGTTCCAAAAGTTTATTTATTTGGTATACCAGAGCATTTCGCACAATAGCACTATTCCTCGCCGTGATTTTGTTGAGGCTGCTACTACAGACTCGCGAACTTGTAGACACAGAACAATGAGATTTAATTCTTCCAATCCCACATAAACTTATTCATTTGCGGATTAACGAACTTACTTCAATATGCAGTAAGGAGACCTCAGGATGAAACACCTATGCATTTGGAACTAGTGGTTTTCGAAAAAGGCCTGGTTTCTTAATACCTGTGGAAAGTAAGCCAAAAGTCTACACTTTTAAGACTGACTAAAACAATGGGGTGCACACCATCGTCTCTCACGCCCAGCAGTTGATGTATTTTAAGCCACACACAAAACAAATTATGCTTCTAAACACTAAACATGTAGCCATTCACAAGACGATCAAACAGTCTTAATGTCCTTAACATTTGCCATTTTTCTTTACTCGGTCTTGTTATTAAGAAACTAAAAATGTGCTTGTACCCCCTAAAATTTAATAAATCAGGGCAAGCAATGTTTTTTGCACTGTTACTGTATCTAAACGTCAACTTTATTTTATTTTAAATTAGATTAACAAGTCAAATTATTTTCCACCTAGTTTTTTGACCTGATGGATATAAGATGCATATTATGTAAAGCCACTTTTCTTTTCACTAATTTACGTGTCCTTGGTATCCAGCGTACCGTATGAAAATGTAAATTCTATTGTATGTGATAAAAATGACGACGTACACCTGTCGCACCTATTACCTCGATGATAGAGATCCATTTGACTACACCAAATCTGGATTTCTTGAGCCTCCAAAGCCTCCTAGATTTGCTTTTCTTACTGATGTTTTTTTGCGAACACAACTACCAGGACTTCACAAAACTCTAGAGGCTCCACATCAAGTAATTTTTTGTCTAATTACCGTACTTTTTAGATTGAAAATTGTGTTTTGCAAGTCTACCGATTTGGAGCTGAGCAAAATTACTTCGGTACATATCTAGACATGGATTCCACTCTTCAAGAACAGTGGGAGGAAATAAAGGGTCTAAACGATGAGTATGTCTGAGTAATCTTGCGGCATGTTTGCATCTTTTGGATTTCAATGCAGCTTTTTGCAATGTTCTTTGATCAATGTTCTTGGTTCGAATAGTGTTGTGGTTCTTCACAAATAGTTTGTAATATGTATTCATTGGAATTATGGTTTAATTACATTTTGTAGACGTCCTGTCCTTGATCATTTTTTAAAAAGATGTATTTACTTGTTTCGTCATTACTCTGTGCCTTTACTGTTATCTTTAGTGACTTTTAAAGGTGGGAATATTGTTTATGCAAAACAATTTACCGGGAATTTATGCTTCATATAATTTAGTTCGTCAGTGCCATTACGCTTTAGATTGTCAGGTGTCTGCATTTAAGCAATTAAAATCATTAAATAAGAAATTATTAAGCATAGCATCTTTCTTTCTTGGACAAAAAATCCCCGAAAGTTTGACTTGACTTATGCATCCATGCTGTCCTCGTCTTAAAAGCGCCGGACTTCCGTATGTGAGAGTCTTAAACAACCAAATCTTTTTCAAAAAATGCAAAAAAAGATGCTTAGACTTTTTATGTCATGTATTTGCATAGCATCGTGTTGTTTACACTAGACCAGTTTACATTCATTGCAGTCATTCAGAGGCACTACCGCTCTATTTGCTTTTTAGGCCTGACTCAATTGCAATCGTTTTGAGAACCAAATCCATTGTTCGTGTTCAAACAATCATAAGTAAGCTAGTAAAAAAAGATACTTCTTGCTTTTTTATCCCTTTAAAAATGAGTTCACCACATTTCCTTCCCACTACAATTACAAGTCAAGCTCTCCTGTGTCACGATGCAATGATTGAGTTGTGCACTCACTTTTCGGTGATTGACTGATCGCATTAGGTGTGCGCGTGTGTTAATTTCGCCGACGTAAATTTAACTTCTCGCCCGCACGCAGCCACGAATGCGTGTCATCCCCATCGACAGCATCATTAAGCGCTACAATTAATTGCCAACTACGCACACGTGCGCCTATTCTACAACTTCCCACGCTACCCTATGGCATCTAAGTAACTGCAAGGAATTTAGCGTCTTAAGAAGTTTTTTCTGTCTCTGCGACCTATAGACAGGGTCATGACCTCGTGACTTCTCAGTTACTTTGTGTGCTGCGTATTGCCTTGTAATTGCGCACTCTAGAAATCACTCGGCGACAGACAAAATGACCTATAGAATTACCCCTTACACCTGAAAAAAGACTAGGTATCTTTTTCAGCGGTCGTAAACAAGTGTCGTGTCGCCCTTCTTGCCTGGGTCATGCTGCTTCTTTGTGATCGCCATTAAATTTGGAGTTTCTCATAGCACTGCCTTACGTGCGCGCCGTAGGCTCTATACTGTGTCACAAGTTACATATCACAAATAAAACACCTCTTTTTACTTAGAACAATATCGCCTGGAAGCGGGCTTTCAGTAAAATGATGAACTGAGCCACTTCTGAATTATACTTCATTATTTTACCCTTATCCCTCTCTCGGTGACTCAATTGACACGACTGAGGTCAAGGAGGTCGGATGATGACTACAAGCTCAAAGGAGTTGCTTCAGTCCCTTATGCGTCAACAGTTAAATGCAGCAGAGACGATGCTTACACTATCTTCTGTAATAAATTTTATTTTTTTTTAGTCAGTTGGGAATCAGTCTTTTGCTTCATTAATTTAAGTTAGATACATTGAGGTTTGCACGAAAAAACATTAATTCCAGATTATTTGATTAACAGGAAGAACTGACGAATTTCAGGGTATGTTTTCCCGAATGTGATTTAAATGTGAACAATTGGTTGAAAAAAAAAAAACCTAAATGGAAAATGAACAAGACAGACGTCTGTTTAAGATGTTCTCGTAGTCACGCTTGGGTAGGCAGGCAGGCGATGAGGCTTCCGGTGTTGATTTTCAAAGGACTTAAAATACACGTGTGCATGGAATGCACACAACACATGCAAGGTGTAAAATGCATGTATTCACCCGCGCCTTATCACATTCTCAATCAATTCAGTCCTCGAGGAAGGAGTCGGTGGATCATCCTCATCAGCTTCACCATTGCCACCATCCGATCCCCTTATGGGGATCCCAACATTCCTCTACTCCCTCCCATCACACACCCACACAGCTACATCTTAAACGATAATTTAAGATGGAGTCGTTTTGATCTATCACAGATCGTCTCTACTCCGCAAAGGGTCAGGAGCTTCGAAGAGCGCTGTTTTCCCTGAAACAAATCTTCATGGTGCGTTTTTTGAATGTTCATTTATTCATTTGTGAATTTATCAGGCTGGTTGCGTAATCCCCGTCACTTTGTAAACGCACACCGTGAGAAATTGTGAAAAATTTTCTTATCAAATTAGGAAAAAAACTAAGCGAGTAAATAAATTAAACTTCCTTTCTAATAAACACGCAGTTGCATTATTTTGTGGGTCAGAGAGTTATCAGAGTTATAGAGAGTATCGTATGCCGAAAAATCAAGTGTTTGGGGCGCTTTCAAGATCTTAAATGTTTATCAGCAAATGAATTATTTACATGGACAAAGTTCTTGTTAATCTAAGCCAGAGGTTGCATTTCACTTTAATCAATGTATTTAAATTCTTCTTAAGTTTCTCTGCTCAAAAGACAATAGTTATTTAAAAATTTGTACATTCTCTCAATATCAGAACAGGGAGAAGGGTTAAGCCGATATGGTAAGATTAGGTGGCAAAGCACCAAGTGACTGCACCAATCGTATAAAATGCGGGAGTATACTACTTATTTTGGCAAAAGTAGATTGATCGACCAAATACCTCAAAGAGGCAAAGTGAGCGCTGTACAAATCTGTGTCTTTTCCTTTTTCAAGCACCTAACCTGAGTCAAAACGCGGGATGAGTAAACAACACCATTTTCTGACTTTTAGCATAGCAGATTAGGTGACAATGTTTCAAGACTGAAGGTGTTACAAAAGCCATCATCGTGGTCATTCTAAATCCCTAGATCAGAGTTCAAAGTACTATTTTGGCGCTGCTTCATCTCAAATAAATAGATTGGCTATCTAAATTATTTTGTCAAACCAAACCTACGGCGAGTTAAACACTTGATTTTAAAGCAATGCCGACGCACATATTTCGTGACATTAGACAAGGATAGTAATGAACACGAAATACCACTGAGGTGGAAGTTCTTGACGTTGGATGTCATCTGAGAAAAGCGTGATTTTTACACCTGATGGCTTAGCGATGCTGCCAGAATCGGCATGACCAGATCTCTACGACACTGACGTAGATAAGCTATCGAAACGGTCTACTTATTAACCAATAATGTAAATAAATCAGGAAATATTCTATCATATAAAAGAAATTATCACTTCGTCTTCCCTTTTTACCTTCAAGAATGATAAGGATCTAGTCCACGAGTTCGTTACTCACTCCGGTTTGACATGTCTTGTCACAGTGGGATCTCAATCGGAACACACTCACCAGAACTACATTCTACGAGGTGAGTGATGATGAGGTGATTTTATACGATCGCAATTCGACTGCCTCACCGACCACAAATCTGGTCATTGTTTTGCTTGCCTCTACTTTTTTTCTACGCCAGTGATAGCGTGACGCCAATGGACTTGTTTTCCAAGTCATGATGCTTCTTCTTGGTCTTGAGAGAACTTTTACTGAACCAAACGAAAATCCACAGTGCACTGCTTTTTATCTCATGCTACTTCGTCATTTTTTTAAAAAAGAGATTTTACTTTGCACTACTCCTTTAACTCACTTAACACTGCAAACATTCCTTCCTAAAGCAGCACCAAGCATTAAAAAATAATTTGTGCTAAACATCTTCAACTGAGCCTATTTATTTGTAGAAAATACTCATTGATTCGTTCTTTTATAAAGCAGACTTTTTTTTTCATTTTCTACAAGCTGTACTCACTCATTACAGAGCGATTTCTTCAAACCCATTTATGAGTAAAACAGTCCATATTAAGGGCAGGTCGTTTTTTTTTCCCGGAAAAAAAGCAGCACTAAAGCGCAGGCTTTATCTCGTATCCAAAATGGAAACATTTAAAAGCCATTCCAAAAACCATTTTACCATCCGACCACTTGACTCTATCCCTCTAACCGAGCATCTTTTGAAGCTTTTTTGCACATCTTTGCTTATAAAACAAGGTAAGGTTTTGAGAGTAAGGCATTGATACGGTCTTGCAATAGATGGCCTTCTAAAAGGAGAAATGGGGTTCTTTCAGGGCGAGGTAAGATTGCACCGATTGTGGATTGGACTTAGAATAATATCCTTTCCCACCTTACTCCAGCTTTAGGTCAACTCATTCTCTACGTGGATGGGATGAATGGAGTGAGCGAGCATCCGGAGACAATACGGTGGCTGTACTCCCTTCTTTCTTGTAAGGTAGGGTTGATCATTACAATGTGTGTATGTATCTGCGTCACCTTCTCCGTCGCTTTTCCTGCTTTCCCCTCTTCTTCTTTTTTGTTCGTCCCCCAAAAATCCACTAACTTCACTCTCTACCTGCAGAGAGCTTTGTGCATCGGCTCTAACGCCTACGATGACTACGTGGTAAACTGGCGTTTTTTGTTGCCCTTTTTTGCTGTTCCGGTGGGTAGGGAAAAGCATTCACTCATTGACTCTTGCTTAGACCGCTTGAATACCGTAGTAAAGTTGGGTGTATTTCTTAATTGCAGTTCTCTCTGGTGAAGAAGACTGCCCTTCACCTCCTATCCGTGTTTGTCGGCTACGCGGACACCAATGCCAACATCTTCGTGGAGACCATTGACGACTTCCACAAGTCTTCGAGTAAGTTCCCCAATACCACTGACTGTGGACTTTTCAAGCATTTGGTTTGGTTTGCATCAATAAGTAAAATGTTTTGTGGACACGAAATGTGACAAATCGCTGAAAATTAAAAGTCAGCATCAGCGCAACCACTTTTCGGGAGCACTAAAACAAAATTAATAAGATAAAAAAGTGTCTAGTAATGACATCGACTTTCTAAAAGTTTGCTGCTAAAATCTTTAGATAAAGAAAATGAGTTAAAATCAGTTCCTTTTTCACCTGCTTTCTGCTTGATATAGTAGTTGTAACGCAGGCCTATTATTCTCCTACTATTAGCGATGCCAGGGACGCTGAAATCCCAAAAGTAGTGCGTAACCCCATCTAAAAAAAATAGCGTCACTACATTCCAATCTTCTAGTGTCAAATTTTGACACCAGTTCCTTAGATGCGATAGCGAAGGTCTGCTTAAAAATAACTTGAAAGTATTTTATTGTCTGAGAGTGGAAAAAGTCAAATTCCTCTTTTTTCTGTTTTATGGCGTCCTACCTGATGCCACCAGAAGGCCGAGTAATGATGCCTAACTAGGCGAGGGCGAAGCCACTTAAATAGTGGTCGCGGCATTAATAAGTCTCAATTCACTGAATAGCCGTATGAGGATAAAATTCCACCGATTACTTTGGTAAGGAAAGAATGCAACATTCAGTGCTGCCATTAAAACAACTTGGTAGTTTAACGCACGGGAAAGGAGATCCACAACCACTTAACATTTGCCGTTCCACTAACACCTAAGCTTTGGAGTTTGCAATGTCAACGACTAGATAAAACTCCACTATTTAAACAAAGAAATCACTTGTATTTCTCATAAAAAGAGTTATGCTTTACAAGGCGAATGTAGTTTTGTCGGGAAAACAGTGCACGAGAATCGTCTTAAAACGCGGTAAACAGGAAGGTAATGGCAGCAGATTGGGTATTTACGGCTTCTCAATATGTTCTTGGGGTTCCTTGGTTTGAATCCGTTTAGAACTGCTACCAAAGAAAGGTTCTTTTTAATAATTGTCCCTTGTCACCGCTGGACGAGCTGGACATTCTTGTGCTTGAACATGAAATTGAAAAGAAAGTAAGCAATGAGGAACATAGAATACGTATTACGCTCGGTTATTCGGTTTTAATGATTCACTTTCAAGTTGCTGTCTTCAGTCCCATCTAGTCACCCGAATTTTATCCCTTGACGAAGCTGGTTTCGTGTTTGCGTCGCACGCACACCCAAAGACACAAACACGCGGATAGACAGACAGCGCATGTCTAGGGTGTGAGAGAAGACTTTTTATTCCTCTTCGAAGCGATTTACGCATAAGATTAGCAGCAAGATCGACACGACTCGTCTACCACATCACAAAGTTATCCAGACCAAGTGATCACTTATTCCTCCACTCTCGCCTCTCATTTTTGACGTTTTCAGCACCTCTAAGAGAGCACAGATGCCTACAAACTTTCTTGTCTGTCTATTATGTATTAGCATCCTTGATAATGTGCGACAGGCGATTTGAAGCACGTGGCAGAAACTCCGGGGTAATAGTTGACATTGCAGGCTAAAGATGCTAGGCACAACTCAATCATGTGTCAGAAGTACAGGTTTCTTGTCTTCATCACGGAAAATAGGAATGGGTTAAAAACGTTAGCTTTAAGCATATCCTGCTCTTTCTGATCCCTGTGATTTAATCATTGACGCAGTTAGCATTAATGAGAGAACCCTTTTTGGGTACTACTTTTTAAATCAAGAAATTCCTGCTCCGATATTCCATCCTAACCAACGTAATTTTAATCAGGCGTCCAAGGTCAGAGGTTCTAGGCACCAGATGAAAATGTAGACTGAGAAGCTACAGAGTTCAGAGATAATGGTGACAGACTCGCGGCCGTTGACACTATTCTGACTTTCCCACGTCTGAATGACTGGGCGTCTCGTTGCTGTACAATGATGTGCTTGAGGTCTTCTTCACGAGGGAACTTACCTGTGCATTCGTGTCTTATACCTCTATTCCCCATGCCTTGTTGTGAGGTGCATGGTGGCATTACTACATGAGGTCTTAATTTACAGCCTCTGAATTGGCCCACGAAAGAGGGCGCCCTTGCGATGACATGCTTCTTTTAGACGACTAAAGCCATAGGTCTCCGTTTAACCTGAATATCCCCCCGATAAAACGGTGACGATACAATTTTCTAATTCTTCTCCTTACCCTTCTCTTTCCTTTACAATAGAGAACAACAGTAAACCCTGGTCCTACCTCATCGACCTTCTGCAAAATGAATCGGGCGACCTCGAGTTCAGTCGACTGACAATGCTCTTGATCAACAAGGTTCTTGCTGCAGTTCCAGATCAGGAGACTTTCTATGATATCACAGACTGTTTAGAAGATCAAGGCATGAAACAGATCTCGGAAAAACTTCTTCAAGAGCCCGGCACTGACCCAATCCTTGTGGAACAGTTACGAATCTATGAGGTACCTCCGTTAAAGCTGATCCTTAAAATGGGTTCTTGTTTTTCTCGTTGAGGAAGTAAAGTTTGGGAAAAGAGCAGGCTCAATCTTTGTTGCGTTTATTTGGGTCAAAACAATCTTTGTTAATATCTTCAGGATTAACGGCACATAAATGTGACGACCCAATTTTCTTAGTTAACCTCAGTGTCACAAATATGTAATAGTTGGTTGACAGGTTTTAGAAAAAAAAAGTTTGCGAGAAGCCCTCTGAAATCCCTTGGGCCTCTCCTGAGTCACTCCCTTGATTTGAGGCTTGAAACTGCATTTAATGGGCTGATCAAAGCCGAACTTTGTCATTATCGGATTAAGGAAACAGTTGTGGAAGATTTCGAAAATGCGCAAGATCTGATGCTGGTACTTAGCTGTGATGAGAACTTAACTAAGGCATTGTGATTGGGAGAAATGATGGCAGACAACGACGCATCCTTCATTCAAGATTAATTGAGCTAGTTTCCATCTGTTTCACTTCTTTCCAGGCGAGCTTAATCTTCGAGGATGGCGGGTCGAAGAGTCAAGTGAATCTGGGTGAAAAGTCGTTGGACACCATGCGGCAAACTCCACGGCCTAGCCGAGCTGAATTGGCTGGAATACCCTTGCCTACAACGGCTTTGGAGGCACCAAGAAAACGGCGATCACGACGGTTCCACCCTGATGAAAGTGGCACTGTTGTGTAGGTTAAAAAGTTTTTTACATTTGTTGTTCACTGTATCATATTTGGAGTCTAATTAAGCGTCTAACTGATGTCAGAGAAGTGAGAACATTAGCAATTTTAGTTCAGTTTCCAAAAGAGTGGAAGCCGTCAATCGCACTGCAAAAAATGGTAGTGGATGATTTTTCTTTACAGCTGGTGTACCTTGTTCTAAACTGTCAGATCCTCTTTATTGCCACCCAGCCAGTTGGGCTTTTATGCCCTCCTCCAGTACGGAAGGGTATCAGATTTCCCATGTAAATGCTGAAGATAATTCTAACTTGTATGGGCTGGATGCAGAACTTGGGATGGGGCTGGTTTTCATTGGCTTCATTGTTTCTTCCACAGAAGATTCCCCTCTTCTAGGGTTCATTTACCCATCTCCTTTGATACGGGCCTCGTTTTAAGCTCTTCATCTATACCGTCATTGATGTGGCTTTCGGATACCTCTGCGATTGCTTCTGAGAGTAGCTCACATTAAACTCACGACGCAAACAAAACGATGATTCCATTTTTAATCTCTTTTTTGCGGTAGATCAAATGATTTGGCGTCATTCAGTGGTACTTTTCCATTTACCTGCCCCCAATTATATCCGTCAATCGAAAAATCCCTCCCTCTCCTCTTTGATGTTCTACCACAGGAAATCTTTCATCACCACGTGTAATGCTACTCAGTAGCGTCAGTGGTTTTGGGCACCATGACCCGCTTTGACCACCACCTTGGCTTTTAAGCAGCCCATTGACACTGTCAGATATGACTTCCTGTCAAGCATTGGTGGGTTTGTTAGCATTAGTATTTGGAAATCACTGAACATACGTGTTGGTACTTCTCTCCACGACGCGGTAGACACAGTAGCCCATATGAGAATAGAAGATGACATGGCTAGGAATGCCTTCCACTTTCGAGGAAACGGTTTTAATGAAGCAACTGAAGTCACCTTGAATTCAAGGTTTCCCTTCGATACCTAAGTGCAATGGCGTGTACAATAGCTCTGAAAGGTTGATTAGCAGAGGACTGGAAAGGGACCTATGTAGTATAATACACAGTCAAGGTAAACATGATTTTGATACAGTAGGCTAAACTAACCCGAGAGTCATTAGTTATTCATCGCTTTTTACATTGGTTAGGTCTAGAAGCCAGGCGTTTCTCACATTCAACATTTCTGACTTTTTGATCATCGCACATATTTTTTTTGTGGCTTGTGCTACTTAAAACCTCGTTTTTTAATATAAGTAGCAAGATCTGATTCCATTCAACAGTTCATCACCGGCGTCACAGATGCGTGACGCTCCGAATTTCTTTGATGATCCCAACTTTACAGATACATGGCATATTTTATCGGTTTGTTGATAAGTGCACATTTTATCGTTTGCAAAGTTGGTTCGGTGTGGTCGACAGCCTTGTCAATAATGCTATAGCGTGTCATGACGGTAATAGAACCTGATTAGTTATTTGATGATACATAATTTCATAAGTCATCATTTGTTGTTAATTTAATGCAAAAGTCTTGTGCTATTTTTAATTTAGAAATGGATCTGATGAACGGAAAACCCACGCTCGTCGGGTGACTGATAAAATAATCGCCGATTCTCGAAGGCACACCGCAGGTAGTGTTGCTACTAATCTCACTCTTCAAACGATTACTTAGCAGACTAGGCGTAGGGAAGTGTATTTTTGGAAGCTGATTGTAAAGTTAAAGCGCATTTTTCCTCTTTTACCGTGCTAATGAGGTCATTTTTTATCTCTCTTTCCTTCTTTCCTCGCCACTCCACCCTCCCCTCCGTCCATTTTCACGCGCGTTCACCTTGCGGCTTTTGTGTTCACGCCAACTAAATCCCGAAATAAAACAACAAAACAACACGCACACACACACGACCAAAACAATCTGATTATGCTCTCACAATGCTGTTGTGCCCTGATTTGTGTGTCTCTCTTGTTCTCTGTGCGTGTATTTTATGTGTGTGCTCACCACTGCTTACTCACCATCACCGATTCACTACCTAACCAACTAAATTAACTCCTAAATAATCAGAGCTTCAGCGCCAAACCGTGAGAGATCTATACGAAAACCTAATCATCAATGAAAGTCCCGTAGAAGAGGAGCCGGGAGAAGAAACTGTTTCTCTCACAGCATCTCAAAAAGAAGCTCCACCAAAACCACTGCCAGAAACAATAGGAAAAGAGGAGGCTGAAGTAAACAGCGATATAGATGACAGTCCAGCCGAACGCTGCATTACCGTTACCACAGGTAGTACCCATAACGCGGGTAAGGGTTCCACTCTCTAAGAAGTACGAGTGGAGTTGAGTGAGTTCACCCTCCCTTCCTCTCTCAGACAAGGTAGAAGTTGTGCGGAAGGAGGCGCCTAAATGCGGTGCTCTGGTGCCCTATTCTCAACAATGCTCCTCACGGTTGAGTGATCTTGTCCACAAATTCGGTGCGTCCACAAAGATGAACGAAAGTGGAAAAAAAGAGTTAGAAATGCGAATCGATGACAAAGCCCCCTTTTTTTATCCCCACTGTGTAACTCCATTAACTCTCCTCACTGCCTCAATTTCTGACGTCATTGTCAGAACTTCAATGAGAACGCCAATTGATGATAATTCATGGCTGTTGACATTGCTAACTGCCAAAAGCCGCTGGGTCACTTGATTTAGCCTCTTAAGGGGAATTTTAACACCCGCTTTCGCCGCTTTTCAACACGTTGGCATTTTTGCCTTAAAAGGCGTGGCCAAAGTTAAAATTTACCCTTTTTCCTTTTTTTATGCCTTTTTGTAGAAGATGAAAAATCAACAAGCACGGCAAAAGAGGTGAGTTGATGTGTCATTTAAAAACCCTTGTTATCCTCCTCCAAGGCCAATACGGCCTCCAATAAATGGTGTTGTGTTCCGCCAGAGTTCGGCTTTATCCCGTGACAGCTAATCAAGGCATATCTCTGGAAAGTGAATTTCGGAACAAAGACATTTATGTGTCTTCTCAATCTGTTTTAACATTGAAACCACACTCCAGAAGAGAGCTTCCCATTTGTTTATTGGTCACATCCTTAATGGTGGCTTTGACACTCCCGAATAGGATGATTACGCATCTCTCGTCACGGCAAGCAACAAAAGGTGCTCAAGTCAGTCGAGGATTTGTTGTTTTATCATTTTTTAAGGAACACCACCACCTGCCATTAGCGAACGCAGGTGCTGTGAACCGGTCTAAGCGCCGACTATCAAAGTGTTTAACAAAGTTAGTAGCACGTAAAACTGGAGTTGTTAATGAATGTGTCGATGCCATGGGGAACAGCATTGGGATGAGAACCTCAGTCGCAGCATGACGTTTGAATAGCCAAGCGTTTCAAAGACACAGCTGAGTCAGTTTTCAGCTCTGAAGCGTCGAACGTCTGGCTCTGAACTCCTAGGTTAAGTTGCACGGAAGACGATTCCTCCTAGTCGTCCTGGGATGTTCACGCTTTACTAACAACTTTTTCATCATTCTCCTAGGTAAATTTAGTAGCTCGAGTTTTTCTTAGACCCCTCCAGCATAAATTACTGCTCCCCTGTACAAGTACCACCTTGTAAGTGTCATTTTTAAAAGCGTACTCCTCTACTACTGTTCAAGAATACAGCGAGCACCAATGACTTGTCTACGACGCCTGAGGTGAAACCGGGAATAATTTCCGCCACGAAGGAGAAGTTGGCAGCCACAATCGGCCGTTTGCCCGCGGGTCCTCCACCAGAGTCAACAACTAATGCTGCTGAAAAGGTAACATTTCCTCCTAGAACCCAGTAATTGGCTTGCTCCAAGTCCAACTTGGGCAAATATTACCATTCATGGTGTCGGGAAGGTGGTTCATCTCTGACTCATTCTACCACGTTGGTTTGCATGCTCTTGGGAGATTGTCAAATCACCTATCGTATGTGCACCAATTATTCCGCTTGTCAAAACAATTTTAATAGTTTGGTTAAGTCGCAAAAGGCCAATATTTTGTAATACCTTGTTTTTTAACCCATCTTTTTGATTACGAGAGCACTTGAGACTTGTCCATTTTACCTATGCTGGACGTCGGCCATGGTATTGTCTCACTTCGCCTTCAGGAAAGACTACAAGTGTCCACAAAGCGATTTTTTTCCGAAAATAAGGGAGTTTATATTTCGTTTAAGTGTTTTTTTCTAAGCAGAGAAAATTTCCCTTTCCTCGGCGAAGTTGTCTCTGGTATTACCTTTCTATTCACAGCTCCCTCCTTAAAAATGGCTGCCCTAAACAAAATCTACCTTTTTTCCAAAAAAAAAACAATTTTGAGAGGGGCACAAATGCGCATGATTTGCATACTAATTTAGTCAGGGTTTACACTGAATAAAGTCTCGGAGTTTTTTAAGGAGTTAAGAAAGAAGGCTAAATTTTGCCTCGGTCTGCTCGTAGGGTGCTATGTGTCGTTCGATTTCATGGTTTTTTTTATAATCTTTTATCCGTTGCCTTGTGAACCTTTTTTAACCTCAAACACAATTTCCCACACTCTGCTCTCCTGCGCCTCACCCCCTGGAAAAATCTTTCTGGTCTATGAAATCTCTCTGAACTAGCACAAATTGTAAAACACAAGGCGGTTTTAAAAGGTTAATTTTTTTAGCGTAGCTGTGTACTTTCTTGAGTTTATTTCCAGTTGGTTCACCACTTAATAATAAAGGGTGAAAAATTACTTCCCGGTGTCTTTGTGCCTTTGTAAACCCACAACTTGTTGATTTTTACTGGCAGTTGGCTATAACCAGCCTCTTTGCAACCTCAAGACCATTAAATAGCTTACAATAAGCAACTCAAACTGTTCAACTTCACCATTTTTCATCCTTTCGATTATAAGAAAGTAGAAGAAAAACCAGAACCACCAAAACTGAAGGGTGTGGACCACTTTTGGATGGACCACGAGAAGAAGGTGGCTTCACGACCACTGCGAGTGAAGGACAGGGAGTTTCAAGACCTCGAGAACTCGGATGACGAATTGACACCGGCGTCAGTGGGCGGCGCAAAAGTCAACGGTGGAATTCCACCGCCACCACCACCCCCACCTCCGCCACCTCCTGGGATTGGTGGCCTTCGTCCCCCTCCGCCCCCTCCACCTCCTCCGCCACCCACACCTGGTATGTTTGAACGTATTGACAGCAAAGGGAGGGGAATAGTTAGCCAGTCGAATTTGGAGCACTACTTTTTTGCTTTAACTGATTGGTTTTTTGTCTAGTAGAGACTTGATAGGGAATGAGGCAAAAAATATGGTAAAGAGCTTGAAAATGCATCACTTGCTCTCGAAGTGGATGCACAGTTGCTTATCGGAAGAACAGTTAAATAGAGTTTAGATTTCCTACAGCCTATTGGATCAATTTGCACCACTGGTATGTGCGAAAGGCGGTAATCCAATAAAAAGTCGGTGAGAGAGATACCATAGTAGAAGTGATTACCCATTTGATTAAACTGACCTATTACTTAACGATTTACCGCAAATAATGAAGGCAAAGTAGCATTTGTTTAGAGATCTTTTGTTGAATAAGCACTATTGCTGGTTTATTCATTTTTCCTTGCTCTCTCCGACTATTGCTATCCGACTTTCATTACTTTTTTATTGGAACAATTTAAAAATACGTTTTCTTTTATGTACTTTACCTTAACCTGGTGTGTTTTCAGTGTGATATGCTTACCTAAAGCATTCTTGTCTCCGCGTCCAAATCTCATTCATAAAAAAACTCAAGATTTGAGCGTTAGAAATTAGTAACCTTTTAGGGCGGTAGAATCAAAGTTCCTCTCCTACTATTTGCATTAAATATTTACTTGAACTAAACGGAAACCTCTAAGTGGTGCGTCTGTTTGCCTTACACCAGTAATGCGTGTGCACACTTGCAATGTAGCCAATTGACGTTAAATTTTAACGTAATAATAAACGTCACTGGACTCAGTGAACTGCAATCCATTTGTTTTGCACACTTAATGGCTAACTGGTCCCAAGGATTTATTTGAAATGATGAGAAGTTGTTCTTGTTTCTATTTTTATCCTACCGATGAGTTGTCAACTCCTATCCAATCACAAGTAAGCAAGTGGGATAGTTAACCAATGGAAGTCTAGAAAAATTGTAGTGATGCGATCATGCATGAATACAGCACTATTGATGAGAATTGTCCAATGGTAATCTAGCCAGCTCTGGCACACTTACCATTGGCTAGAGCAACTTATCCAATGCTTAATTCCCTTTGATGTTGACAATTTATTTTCACGGTTTATTTATTGTCACTCTATCCAATGCATTTTAGGTGGTCTTTAAGTAAATTGCATAGTTCGTGAATGGTAAGAATTCGCTATCACATCTTTGAAATCTGTTTTGAGGTAAAATCGTGTGATTTGTACCCATCGTGGATATAAGTCATCCATTTCTTTTATGTTGGAATAAGCAGAAGTCAAGTGAGGACTTTCAGTATCAAGTTCACTCGGTGATTAGCCAGTTAGTCAACACATAAAGCCTGGGAATATGCCAGACGTCGTTCGACTCTACACACTGGCATCCACTTCATTGAAGTACTTGAACAACTTGTTAGTCGGCAACTCACTACAATGACGCACTTTTAAAATTCGTGAAAATTTGACCCCCCCATGAATGTCATCCTGTTGAGTGGGTGAACGGAGTCTCTCACCTCATTCATTACCGTGCGCTAGTGTCTGCCACTTTGATTAGCGGTGCCTGAACTGGTTCTTGAAATGTGGGCTTATCACCCACCCCCAAGTGCAATGCCGTCATCTTCCAATCGTTTCTTCTCGCACATAGGCGAGATGAGAATGTCGGTTTGACTCGCATGAGCCTCGTAGCATAACTTTAGAGAAACTCATATTCCATAACGACTCGTATCGAAAGACGGCATGCCATTATGGATAAGGGAAGGCAGACAAGCAGGTGAGGCGAATTCGCTTATCTTCATGATCACTCACATTGCACCTCCATTGTTTGCACCTTTTCAACCGCATCGGAGGCAGTAGTTTAACAAAGCCACACCAGCACCGTCATCACCAATTTTTCTTCTAGCCGACACGATTTGTGTGCGTGTGTGTGTGCGTGTGGGGTCTTCAATCTGCAACAACTTAGCATAGACAAATGCTCCAACATTTGGCATTGTGCTCCGATGACTCGCATCACTACTGCTCCTGTCAGTTCAGGCCCCATTGCACAGTGAGTCTCTCTCACAATCTGGCGACCTGTTTGGAACGCACACTTGGCAGCTGGCCCTCTGACTGGTATTTTCCTACCGGTTTAACTTGTCTTCAAGCCTGAGATCGGTGCATATGCCGTCGGGCGCTTGAGTAGGAAGAATAATTAAGGTGGTCAATTTAAGTCCGAGTCCATTTTGAACGGTTAAGCAGAGGAACTTCGTCAGGGTATCACTGAGGATGAGGTGATGTCCAATTTTCATATCAAAGTATGGTATGAAGTCCTCTCAGAAGCAGGTTCTTCAATTATACGAAAACTGACGTCTTGTAGGAAGAGGACTTGCTTCCCATCTTCCATCTTACTTGAGAAGGCGTTGTCTTGCACACCTAGTTGCCTTATTGGATTAATAATTCATGGTAAAAATATCGTCTGTCGTCAATCACGCAAACACCGAGATCTGGTCTCCTGTGAATGAAGCGGTGGACACCTTGGAGGGGTTGGATCGTAGATGCATTGTTTGAAACGAAATATTTCGTGTTTAATTTTTTTAATCACTGTCGATTTTAGGTGGGATCCCACCACCTCCTCCACCTTTTGGCAAATCCACCTCTACCAACAGTCTTCTCAGCAGTCTTCCACCTCCCCCGGGGGCGCGTATTCAAAAACAGAGTCGTACTATGCGTCTCCATTGGACTGAATGGGTGCCCAAGCCTAAGGATGTCGAAGCTCTCACCAAAGCTGCTAAATCCAGTAGTAGGGATAAGGTAGACTTCAAGCCCATAAGAAAACCACCTCTCAATCCCACAGAGAGGAATGAGGAGGCCAAAAAGGTTGTCGAGGAGTTAAAAACCTCCACAATCTGGAGTCATGTGGTCCCAGTGGCTCTGGACTACAAGCACCTTGAGGAGTTGTTTGAGAACAAAGTGACCGAGATCAAAGTTATGGTGAGGGCTAACAGTTGTTTTGCCTCTTATCGCCTCTCCCTCAACACTTCAGCATTATTTCTGACTGCTTTTTTTCCTGTCTCTTCTTGAAGAAGCACGATACAGCGAATAAGAAGATTGAGGTTCTTGATATAAAGCGCTCTAATGCCATCAACATCGGTATGAAGGTCTTGCCACCGCTGCGAACTATTAGCAATGCACTAATCAAGATGGACTCCTCTGTGATCAACCGCGAAGGCATTGAGGTAGACACCTTTGGGAGGATCATTCAATGCTCCTAACCCACTTTAATTTCTCATCGCTGGAATTTTTTGTCCGGATTTAGCAACTTCTCAACACTATGCTGCCAACAGATGAGGAACGAGAGAAGATCATAGCTGCCAAACGTGAACACAGTGATATCCAGCTAGGCAAAGCTGAAGAATTTCTTCTAACCCTTTCTGAGGTTTCCCACCTCAAAGCTCGGCTAGAGTTGTGGCTCTTCAAACTTGACTACGAGACGATGGAGGCAGATATTGTCGATCCGCTGACCGATCTCAAACAGGTAAAATCACAGTTGCGAATCAAAAGCGATTTTATCGTCCAATCATCCTCTTTTCCCACGCTTCCTCTCTCTTCCAGGCGGTCTATGACATTCAAGAATCCCAGACTCTCCGCTGTATTCTCTCCGTCATACTTGCAATGGGTAACTTTCTCAATTCCAGCGAGTCTTGGGGCTTCAATCCAGAGTACTTGGATCGGCTTCCAGAGGTGAAGGACACCAAACACAAGCATAGTCTCCTTCACCACGTCTGTCAGACGGTCCTTGAACTCTTTCCCGAGAGCACAGGTAATGCACTTTGCCAGTTCAAGAATCGATTTCTCTTTCAAGAAATTACCTATGAAGGCCATCTTTTCCTTGCAGATCTGCACTCAGAGATGGGCGCTGTATGTCGATGTCATCGGGTGGATTGGGATGAGCTGGACAGGAGGTTAGAAAAGGTCGAGAATGATTGTCGACGGGCTTGGGAGCACTATCAAACCATATATTGCAACACTAATCGCAACTTTGTAATCAATAATAAGTGAGTTTGCCCCGGAGATTCTTGTGATTTAAATGCTTGTTGATTTAGTGTGTTTCGGTCTAAAACCGTCTATGAGAGAAAGAAAAGTCAAATGGTCTATCAAGTGCTGCAGCTCACTTAATGCCACCTTCACGACATGCTATCCAGACGTAAGGGTAAAGGCAGATGGGCATGCACATGCATTCCGCCGACTCTCGGACTGCGAGCGTGCTTCCCCTAGCCATTGCAAGTTGAGGCCCACTCTTTACTCCTATGGGTGTGTTAATCTGGCTCCATCTATTTCATCCCCCTGTCACGTGTTTGCCTATTGGGAGTGTGGGACCGGGGTCATTTAAAAGGTCTGCAGACAAGGGGACTCCCATCCCCTCACTCAAGGACAATTCGATTCACGTTACCTTATTTTCCCGTCTACTCCTTTCGCTCTGGCTGGCAGGTTTGTGTCGAGTGTTTGAAAAAGGACATTTAACCCAAATAAGCTTCCTTAAAACCTATTTAGCACTTTGAATAATCTCCTCCTAATCAGGACCTCTTGATTTTCGCCTCCTTTAAGATGAAAAAAAAGCTTCAGCTTGAATATTTATCTATTTTGTAAAAAGCATCCCCACTTTCGTTCATTTCTTAGTTCAGTTTAAACGACCAGTTGGCACTTTGTCTCAAATCCACTTCTACTAACCACCACAGTGCACCCGCACCAATCAGACTAAGGGATCCCTCCGGACTGGTCAGATTTAAAACAAATCAATTTTTTGCCTATAAATGCGTAATTTTTCTTTAAAATGAATAAAGAATTAGGCGTTTATAGTAGAGTTGTTTCTGCTATTAAAACAAGGTTGGTTTTTTGCTAAAAAGCTCCAAAATTCTCTTTGTTCCCAATCCTAGTTAGCTAAACTGTTTGAATTGGAAGGGGACTAGTAGTAGGTGCAGCTTATAGCCTGAATTTTAGTGTAAAATTATTTTACAAAAGCACGACATGTTTGCTATGGGCGTTAGATGCGTGTTGCAAGTGCTTTTTGCGAGTTGTTGATAGATGAGACCACGTTGAATGATTGGGTTCTAAATACTAAAATCCATTTAATGTGTTACTTGTCCGAGAAAAAGTGCACCTTTCTGGTTCTCTGCCCGTAACCAAAGAGACTACTTCATGTCGTCGCCTTGGTGCTGCAAAACTCCTTCCGAGTGTCCGCCTTTGCTGACCTTGGAGATCACGAAGTGCATAAATAAATAAACAACTAAATAGGCACTCTTGTCGATATCGGCTTCATTCTTTTGAGCTGCATTGGTAGCTTCAACGTAATTGATGGTTTAATTTTTTGAGAAAAAAGATGCTTTTGCTACAGTCTGTTTATAGATCTTTCAAAAAGGTCTTGACCGAAACTCCCCGAAATGAAAATCCTTTTCCTTTTATTCATTTGCGTCATTGTATTCATTTGTTTTAATGTGTGCACATCTAAGCTAATTCGCCACTGGATAGCTGGAAGCATCCTTCCTTCCTGCACTCTTGTTCGTAGATGGTGGGTCCCCTTGCTACTTGTACTTGCGTTTTCAGTTTAGCTCTCCATCTTCCCCATCACCTGCATGCTATGTAAGGCAAAAATGGAGTCATTCAACACTACTTTCCACTTAGAAGCATTATTAAAAACAAAACAAAAAGTAACTCAAGCTTTGGAAGCTACGTTTGATCTAACTCATTTCGATATTCAATTAATAAAATCTGTCTGGTCCATTAGAGGACTGTCCATTCAACTTCCGATGCCTTGTTTCAAGCACCACGCAATAGAGATCCTTTTTAGTTTTTGTATTTTTAAAATGGCTTTCACCGTTTTCTTCTAACCTTTTTATTTGATCTGTGCCACCAACTTTTAAATTTATCGGATTTCGTTTATTTGAGTAAAACAATGGTCTTTTGGATTACCTAGGTTGGCAGATTTTATAGCAGATGCAGCTGATCGGATAATCTCTATGAAGATTGTCAAACGGCGGACTGTAAAACGGTAAGCCTTGTGCATTGGTTTCGCATGTACTGTGGTGCTCGAGCCGCCAAAAGTGATGAGGTGAGACATGCAAAACTTAAAGTATTTTAAAAATGCGTCGCAAGTGTAAAAGACTAGGAGCACAAGTGATGTAAGTAGATTGTAACCTCCTAGAACCTAAAAAAATCACTTCCCACTCACGATACCCCCGTCTTGCCTTAATTGCTGTCTCATTTTCCGTTGAACATTTCAATAAATTGAAGTGTGCTGCGGATCGGCAACTGAGATTACACTATTGTTTCTCAACGTCTGGTTGAGTCTGTTAGGTCTGTGCATCATTCCCTGTGTTCTCTAACGATCATGTTGTGCATGCCGATCGTTCCCTACTTAATAGCCCTTTGGATGCACGTCTTCATTTCATTGTGGTTTTACTTCCACTAGGTCTGGAAGCAGCTTTATTACTTCCAATCAGAGGAACTTGGACTGTCGTGGAGGACTATTAAATAGGTCATCTTTTTTCTTACCTAGATATCGCCAGCTTCTCAATTACTTGGGTTTCCCTCCACCCCGAGCCGAGACCATGGCCATAGGCCACTTCTGCCGCATTTTGGCCGAGTTCTCTCTGGAGTACCGCACCACACGGGAGCGAATTCTCGAGCAGAATGCCAAGAAGGCAAATGACCAGGAGCGCAAACAGACTCGCGGCAAGCTCATTGACGACGTAAGTCGGCCAACCATGATAATCTGATTTCTCTCTTCCTCTCTGCGCCTCTCTGGTTAATAATGTTATGCAAATATACGTACGAAAACTCCCTCTAGGTCCTCACCATGGACGATGGCTATGTCCATGCTACGCGTAACGTAAGTCGTCACCGCGTTTTTCCTCCTCACGGCTTCGCTATCTCATTGCCTGACTAAACTCGTAATACATATATTCATACTTATACATTACATTATTCAGTACTTATGACATCTCTACAAACCCACCAAACGCTTATCATACAACTCACAAGAGTGATTGACTGATTGGGCACTCACTGTAGTCCCTCCCCGTTGGCTGTGCGATTTCAACCCACTCGAAGACGAGCATGAATGGCCGATTGACTGATTGACCGACCGGTCGATTGGCGGAGAATGTGTGGTTTTTCTCCCATCTGCCCTCTTGTAGGTACCAAAAATCCGCACAACTCCTCCAGTATCAAAGCAGCAAGCGGCAGATGATATGGAATTACGTCAGGTGCTTTCGAGTAGACGCGAGTCTAGTGAGTCCTCTTATCCCTTCTTGCCTCGATTGGGACCGAACACTCGTCGCATGTGTAATAGCTCGACTCTCCGTAAGTGGGGAAATGGGGAGAGGGCTATGTTGTCTAATAAGTGTGTAGAAAGATAACGCTCTGCTGATTTGCCACTGCTGCTTCCGCAATGCTGTCACCGAGGTGCTGATACTTAATCACTACGCCGAGCTAAATGCTTTCTCTCATTCTGTCGTTTCGTCCGATGATTAAAATGGACAAAATGCGAATCGGTACTTTTATGCGCTATCTTTAAAAGCTTCATAAAATCAAGAATGCCATGACTAACATGCTTCTTCATTGTTAATTCTCCTGTGATTGCAGTACTATTTTGAGTTCACCTATCAGAAAGTCCTTTTTGGTAGCGATGCAAACACCACTTAGAAGAACTAGTCACCTCCAAGACTAAATCAGCCCAAAGGGAAACTAGGCGATATTTGAGGAGATTAGCCTTCAGACATAGGTGTTTGAGCGTGACTACCAAACATGCTAGTTCGAACATTTCCTCGGCTATGTTGGCTCTTGGATCGTGGAAGATCTCGTGATCAATTTTTCAAGCCACGGGTTAACAAATGCCAAGTAAAAGCAAATTCTAAGCAGTTCCTATCAGTTCACCCGCTATCCGCATTGGTGAAAGAGACGTATACGAGTATTCTGGATCCAGACAGTCGTAGCTTTTTGTAAAAATACACGCTTCTAAACTCGTGAGCATTTGTGTCATAACACCGCTTGGCATTAATGCATGGCTCACGCGGCTGTGTGAAATTCGCAAATAACCCAGTTTTTATGCATGAGGAGTGATGTGAAATAGCGAAATGTCATGAATGATACTTGACTCGTCGCTAAACCGCCCCCGTCCTCCGTGCGACATTTTAGTCTCCAACTCCAAGCGTCACCGTGAGCGCGGTATGAGTCCTTGCTTACCCGGCTCAGTACTGGATGTGACCGGACGAAATGATCGTGAACATCGTGAAGGCAGTGTCCTTCTTGACGCCTGTGATCGTGCCTCTTCCCTCGCCCCGTCTGGTGGCACACTTGGACGACGCGGTCCCTCCAAAGAGCGTCGTCGTGTTCCAGAGCGAACTCGGCAAGCCAGTAAGTCGTTTTTCGAAGGATGAATTTAAACTACTACTTGATAATCAGTAGTAGTAATTTTATAAAATGGTTTGGTTGGAATGATCGGATCAAGCGGAAAAATGAGTTGTCAGGGTACAAAAATTTCGTGTAACTAGCATGATCATGAAAAAAATTGGGTTGTACTTTGTAGCGAACTGGAGTTTAAACGCGCCAAGTACTAAAATGATCGAAGCTTTTTAGAAAATGCATTCCCTTCGGATTGAACGGCTACTCAGGTAGAAGGAGCAAATTGTTAACAATGTGTATTTTCTCCTCAAAATTTGTAGATCCTCAGAGGTTTATAAAATATTTTAAGCAAAGCCATTATGTACTATTAGAAAGCTGAGGGGTAGAATATCGGGGAAATCTTGCGTTTGTTTTGCTATCGAAAGCTTTGTATCAATTAGCTACTTTCATTCTATTTGTATTGCATTTGCATGCATATTGTGCCATTCATAGAACGTTTCCTATTTTTCACGCTTAATTCATGCTAAGGAAGGTGTGGTTCTGTCCCTTACAGAAGGCAATTCTTCCTTTAGAGTTAAACATTTACCAAGGGTAGCTGAGTTGCTAAACAGGGATCGTGACAAGACACTCTGAGAAACGATCAATTGTCAGCCCAACGAAACTTTTAGGGTTGGGGGCATTTTTGAAATGTTTTCGTGACTTTACTGATGATTGAACTCGTGATGGGTAAAAATTTATTGAGTGAAAAACCGTCAGGTGCGAAATAATCACTTTAGACCATAGCTGTAAGATTTGGTTTTCATTCAGTCGAAGTTTTTGTGGCATCTGCATAATTTGCCAAAGAAGTTGTCATTGTTCTTTTCAATTTTTGATCCCAACCGAACATTCACATCAACCCAATGAAAATCTGCATAACTACTGAGTCGACAAGGATTCGGTGACAAGCCTTAATTGATTCATTTACCTCACAGATCTTCAAGTCCTTTGGAGGTCTGCCTTATCCGATTGAATTGAGAGATCTGATACCTAGATGGTAGGAACAACCAAATCTCCCCCGCCATATTTCAGGGGGAAGAAACAGGTATTTAGCAAGTGAGCTGATTTGACTCATTTTGTTAGACACGCCGTCTCAAGCCTTACAGACGATTGTTTCGTTTACTTTGTTTTGTTCCTTCTCATAAGTCCATTCCAAATTCTCACTATCCCTTTCCAGAAGACGAAGACTTCACCACTCCCATCATAGAGGCCCTAGAGAAGTAGTAAGCTGAATCGCTGAGATATTTGGAAAAGATTGAAACACATACAACCGCACAGCTCACTCTAAGCCGCCTATTATTTAACACCCTTCAGAAATTGCGCGCCTTCGCGTGATGGTGGCTTTATTTACACCACTTTATTTCTCCCTCTCTTTGTGTTTTAACTTGCAGCTCGACTGTTTTACTAACACGCACCCTGCCATCAGCAACACCTCACGCCATGGTAATGCCAAAAATGTGGCGCGTTTCTTTGTGCTCCTTCCTTCTTTTTTCTGTTTATTTTGCGCTGCTGTGCTGTGCCTTATTTTGGCACCATTGCTATTTGTACCCTGCCTTGTTTTTTCCTTTCCCTTTCCCACTTGCATGCTTGCGATTTTGCCTCGGTTTCGGTGGACTTTTTTCCTCCTATAAGGAACCAAAGCTGTCAGGGTGAACAGATGTTACTTTTTGTAAATAAGTAGCTTGTTAAATTGCTTCATGCTCAAATATCAGTCGCTGGGGTAAGATCTCATAAGAATTTGACAAGGATGATATAGCGATAATAAAATCTAAATGAGCCCATTTTAAGAATATCTTTAAAGTCTCTTCAGCTTACCTCCAAGTTGAGAGGCTTTGGGACAAGTTCAGTCAATGTAGGAGCTAAATTTATTTTTTTTCCGTTCTTAAAATCCAGTAAAATAGAACGTTCCTGAATTTAAAAAAGAATGCTTTTATTGGCGAAATTAGAGCATGGCGTCTAGTTAAGAGTTCTTCTCAGTGTTTTATTAGGCCATACTAGTAAGGGAGAGGACTCATCTAAAGGGTATAGCCAATCTGACCGATAAATCATGCTGCCGCAACAGAAATGCACACCAGCGTAACTAGAAGATCTGACGTCACTAAACGCACATTAGATTTTTTATGTTCGCTCCCATTTCTGGTGCCTCGCCAACAGCCCCATCTCCATTTCGCCCCCCAGAAGTAGAATTGCCCTATGGAAGTCATTTAAACATTTGTCAGTGGACATCTTCCCCACACTACCGTATAGGCGGGAGGCTAGGCTATGAGCGACCGTCAGCACAGCTCTGCACCATCGACAAGTTATTCGAATTGCAGGCTACCAGATCTAATTTAGTGAAATAGTTGCACTTTTAGGACATTTAATTTTCAAATTTCTCTTTATACTTATCGCCCTCCCTGTGCTTTGCTAGCTTCCGTTGAAAATTTTTTGCTTCAGAGCTATCGTTCAATGGAAGCCTGATTTGTTTTTCTTGCCGACAAAGGAAAAGCAGGACTTGAGAGTTTCTTGTGCAAATTTCCTTCTTTTTTGACTCACCAAAGCACCGCTCATGTTAATGCTGCTCTTGAATTTTGTTTCTGGTTTCTTTTGAGTGTTCGCTCACCTCCTGGGTTGATTAACCAAGTCATTTTTTTTCTCTTCATCTCATCCCACCATATTTATAGCCGGACGGACACTGTCCAACAAAATCAGTGAAAATGACATGCGTCATCTGGAGAGTATTTTGCGCAAGCCGCGCAAAGTATGACCGAGAAAGAGGCGAAGACGAAGACGAACACTTCAGCACATTTTCGGGCTTTCAACAGCAACACTGCTGCTTCCCCTCCTCCTCCCGTCTCCTCTACTTGCACGCCTTTCACCGTCACCGGTCTCTCCCTTGCCCGCCAGTCCACCCGCACTCTCTCTCTCTCTCTCTCTATCTGTCTGTATTTTTGACTTCATCACGTACTTGGCAAACAGAATGGGAAGATTTTCGTCCCTTCTACTATTTATAGCATCTGCTTCCAAGTCCGCTACTACACAAGCACCCAATCATACCCATAAATACATATTTTTATACTTCGGGACTAGCCCATTATCTGTAAAAACAAGTACTACACTATCTTATTGCCTTTATATGCTGATATCCCAGATCCATGACCATTCACACGAGAGAAGAATGAGAAAGGAAGGAGGTGTCCCAATTTCGCAGTTTGATTTCGTTCAGTCTGTCCTGTGTGTATGCTTATGTACAGCACAACTTCCCCGCGTTTTTGTGATGGCATGGGAAGGAAACTATGAGAAAAGTGGATATCTCTACATACCTCACTCTTTCACTGACCCTCCACTTGTCCCTTCTTTTCCCCGATGGCCACCCCAGCCATCCCCGATCCACTTTCCCCTACATCCTTGTCTATGCGGCACCACACGTTTGGCTTTTTATTCAGATTTGACTCCTTGAGGCAATATTCTCTTGGGTAGGTCTTTTTGCTCTGGGACGGCAAGCGGCGTCAAGAATTAGGGGTGTCAGTTAGTCAGCTTTCATGATAACTGTGATGTGACACATCTTGGGAATTTTAGGTGTTTGTTGAATCGTTAACATCCCTGAGGTAATTAGCGCTATTCAGAATGAGTTGAAAATATCGACAAACGGGCACATAGTCACTAACAACTGCCTAAAAACCCTCAAAAGCAGTCTCATTTTGGTGTTTCGGAGAAGTTAAACCTCCAGGCACTTGGAAACACTTCTCAAGTTCATTTTACACCAGGGTCTAGGGCGCTCAAGGGGATATGATCACGTGAGGATGTTCGCCGTTCTGGAACTCCAACGGCAGGCAGCCGAGTACCCAGTGCTTGATGTACTGTTGGGGATCTTGAGAGTAGACGTGCTCACCTAGACCTCCATGACAACGGTCTGTTAGGGAATTCTGGCACTCGCTAGAAACATCCAAAAAATGAATGCAGGGTCATTTAATAAGTGTTCACGTAATGTGGACATCTGTAGCGAGGACTGCAAATGAATAGGATTGGTACCTCCTAAAAATTTGCAACAGCAAGAATGAGCTCGTCTGTGCTGGTTGAGCAGCTGACTAGAAGCTTCCTTTCAAATCGAGAAAACAACAAAGTGATCTCAAAAAAAGTGGAGTTAAGAGCGATTTAATTGGTCGTGACTATTGAGAGGATAAAATATTTGTGTCATTGTTTATCAAAAAGTGTGCTAGAGATGTTGGATTGACGACTTGATGGTAAAAGCAATTGAATTCCGGTAGGAAATAAGGTAAATAACAAAGCAGACTAGCTAAGAAGTTCTCACCCAACCTCAACTATATTTTTAAAATTCATTTGACGAGAAGTTGAATTAAATGGTGTATTTCTTGTGCAAAAAAATATTTCCCAAATGTCATGTCTTTTTATCAATCAGGATTTGAACGCAGTTGCTGGAATTTGATTGGATAGTGTTGAATTTTGTAATTATTGAGGCACCTTCTTGACTTGTTAAATCAAATCAAGAAATTGCTAAAAATGAAGTTAAATGGGGAAATTTTCTTGATGATTATTTGCCAATTCAAAAGCACTGGCTTTTGATCAAATTAGGGTGTTGACCAAAGGGCTAGTGCTTAATTGGTTAGCTGAGTTTTTCAAAATATTTTATAATCATTGGCACACCTTGTCAAATTGTCAAACCTTGGCACGAAATCACGAGGTGGCGTCATCAAAACATGCGTGTCTTTGAGCAAATAAAATTGCTCCATTAAATGGTAAGTTTCAGACAAGAAAGGTACTCACCACTTTGCAGGAGGCGCGGCAATGAACCAATCTTTTATTCTGTGTTGGCCAAAATATAGCACTTTTAAAAGGTAATGTCTAATCCATGCTTATGAAATTTCGATGAATTTGTAGCCAACTTCTGTAACATAAGTCACACTGACCAACACTTACAAGTTGTGATTGCTAAAAGCTGACATGCAGCTTCATTAGTTTACGATACGAGTAATGTGGCTTACAGAGGCAATTTTTGCATTTGGGTAGAGCTGCCCAGAATACAAAACATCGTGGATAGACAAGTCCATTGTCAGTAATACTTTTCTAACTTCTGGAGTGCTTTACGTGGTTATCGCAATTTACAACCTCCCCTTCCTCTGTTGGATCGTCATCAATTGCCTGAGCGCCTCAGTCACTCTGCACTTTGTTCTTCCGCTCTGGTGGCATTGACAAGGGGCCAGGCTCATAGTCTTTCAGTCCTTCAATCACAAATAGCATGCGAAAATCTGTACATTATCCCTGTTAGTGAGTTGCGCGGTCACTGACCCAATCGGGTTAAAACTATCAAACATGCTTTCATGATCCATTGAAGCCAAACCGATTATTGGGTAATTTTTCCATTGAAGACTATGAATGCAGAAAGTGACGGTAAGTCCCTCGTAATGGAGTCCTGTGTTGTGGGGAAAAGGCGAGTGTCAATTTGGTCCTCGCAAGTAAAGCCAAATTGTGCAAGTACGAACCTCACATTGTGACATCAATTTTGATTCATCATAGTATTGAAATAATTAATTAAGACACAACAAATGCGATACTCACGCGGCTTCTGCTTCGTGCCACTTCTCCTGTTCTGCTTCTCCCAGAAGGGCGGGGGGGGGGATTCTGGGAAGCGCAATTCGCCGCCAATCGATATCGATTTTTGCATGTGTCATTCAGCTGAGCGCTTGTGCATTTTTTGTGTCAGATCAAGAATCCTTTTGAGTGACCGCATTGACATTTACAATTTATGCTTTGAGCAGGAAAATGGCAAACGTGACGCTGAATCAAAATAAGTAGCACACCTGCAAATAAAATTTATGTGACTATTTTCCTTTTGAGATGGTGATACTTCTTTTCCCCATCTCTGCTTTTATGTCGCTGGAACGAGTAGAGTGATTGGATGATGACGCCTTCTGTTTAAATAGTGGAGCTGCATATTCGTTTGGAGTTGGCTTCTGCCTCCGGGTTCAGTGACGTCTGCTCAGTCCGGGGATTCGTATGCACCGACGTCAGTCACCCAAAAGTGACATTCCACTGGACCTGAAAGTGTATTCGAGGAAGGCGAGTGTGCTGACCATCTCGTATGTCCATCACCAATCGTCTAGAATGGCGTCCATTGCTCACTGCCACTTGGGGTTAACTTCATTGCTGCCCAGCTGTATCCATCTGGACCCTATTTAGTTAATGGAGGTGTGAGAGGGATCGTGCATCCACTTAATAGACCTATTTATACAACCACGATTATATCCGTGGAACCCGGTTCTGGAGCAGTTACCGATGATTAGTGTCATTTTGAAATGCATTAATGAAGTTTTGAGAGGCTGGAAGAGGACTAATCCTTTGGTTCGGGTGTCATCTCGCCCATTAACTGCACGAAGGCGGAGCCTCAAATGCTCGCGTACTCAACCCGAAGGGTTAAGCAGGCAATTAGTCATCTTCAAAAACTTCGAGACTGCTCCCCGCAAGCTTGTTAGCGCTTGCTTAGTCACCTGCCAAATGCGTTAAGAGGCGCACATTTTGAAATTGCTCGAGCAACAAGTAGGAGAAATCCATAACTCCACGTGGTTACCGAGTGGTATCAGGGGGAGGGACGGCGGACGCCATGTGCAGCGCGGAGGGGCTGCAATCGGATTACTACTCGCTGCTTGAGGTGCCTCGTGATGCCTCCGCGGAGGAAGTAAGAAGGGCCTATCGTCGACTGGCCCTCATCTACCACCCGGACAAAAATGCCACAGCCGAAGCAGAGGCGAGGTTTAAAGCGATTTCTAAAGCCTATGAGGCAAGTGACGAAGTTGCGAGGTAGATAAAAAAAATCCATGAGCCAATCAAAGGAAGCATAAATCAGGTTAAGCATTCATAGTTGATGACAAATTCGGTAAGTTGGAAAGAGGACTGTGGATTGACATTACGAAAGCAATGCATTTTGTGCCATTCCTTGTGAGATCATGGTGTTCACGATTAGAGTCGGATGCTTTTACCAAGTGATTTGATTAAACAAGTACTACATTCTAGCAAGTAGTAGCTAAGAGAGAAAAATAACTGCAACACTTTTTCAGGTGCTTAAAAATTCGGAAAAGCGTCGTCTCTACGATCTATACAGAGGTGGATTTTTGAAGGGGTCACCACCAATGCAATCGTCTGGAAGTTCTCCAGACGGTGGTTTAGGTGCCTTTCACAACCTCTAGATGCTTTTTGGAGGTAGCAAGACCTTTAGACAATACATGGAAGTTACTACAAATGTAAGTTGTATTGATCAGGCATTCCACATGCTAGCTGACTGCTCTAGTGGTGGTGGCAGTGATGATGAATTGGAAAATTGCCAAAACCGGTCCTTGTTGTACATCATTGGAATGTCCATATCATCGCAACTGGGTTGGGGTGTTCAAAACCTTCAATCGTAGGATACCTTTTTAAACACCACACACTGCATCATGGTAATATTCACTTCCACTGTTGTCCGCCATTGTGATCTGCATGGTAGAGTGTACTGGTGGTAATGGGACACTTAGCGTTTACCACTGCCCAAGTCTCTGCTTGACATGAATACGCTTGATAATTGAGCTTTGCAATTGTGTCCGTTTGCAAATCGACACCTTTTTATGTCGTAATGCCATAATTTTGACAGGGTATGCAACCCACCTATGTGTTCATTGCACTGAGTGGTCAAGTTGTTGAACGCTTTCTCAGCCTACAGTTAAAGACTCATCTTCAACATTTCGACGACCCAACAGCGACATCGAGCATCCCGTGAAGGTGCGGCTTGATGAACTTCTCGGCAGTACCCAGCGCCGAATGCGGGTCCGCCGACGCCGGTTCGATCGTTTGTCAGGGCGCTTCGTTCAGGAGAATAGGGTTTTCACCTTCAACATACCACCAGGAGCACAGAATGGCACGCGTATCCGCTTTGAAAGAGAAGGAAACGAAATAGTATCAAATGAACCTCCCGGAGACGTTGTTTTCATCCTTCTAGAGGAGGAGCACGAGCTCTTCCTCCGTGAAGACTGCAATCTTCGAACTGGATGTAAAATTGATCTGAAGCTAGCACTCTTTGGGGGTAGTCTCGTGGTAAGCATATAGGTCAGCTCGTTTTACTTATTAACAGCATATAGTAAAACACTTATTATGCACTTTAAAAACTGAAAACAATCCGTATTACCTATTTTATCTACAGGTAAAAGGATTAAAAGATGAGTCGTTTTCGGTCAAGATGGAGCCAATGGCATCGTCTCTTTCGCCCTTAATTATTTCTGGTGGTGGACTGCCGGATATTCGATCAAAAGACGAGGACGCAAATACACCAGCCTACTCGTTGGGCTCACAAAAGCTCAAACGCGGTAACCTCATCGTGCATTTCGAAATTGAACTACCTTCCCTTGCACTTAACAAACCAAGGACTGAAGCCATTAGATTAGCACTTCCCGGTCATGGTCAACTGAAGTTTCAATACCTGCCGCGACAGGTGGTTACTGCAGCCCCACCAAGGAGCGAATAAGTAAATGAACAGTGATTGCGCAATCTTTTTATTGTGATGTTGTCGTCCCATAAATCTTTCTACCCCATTTCCTTCTTATGTATTCACCCAAGTCCCATTGCTGCCTTCATTGTTTGCTCAATGGAATGTACCATTGTAAGCTGTTGAGACATTTGGAAAGTGCGACCACTTTTATTTGGGTCCGAGTGAATGTATTTTATTACTCTTGAGGCATAGGGGAGGGTAAGCAACCTTCCAGCATCACTGCATAGTATTAAATACTATAAATACAACCAGATTTTCTAAGTACACTAGCAAATATTCTAGCAAAACGAAGCCTTATAACAACGTCATCAAAATGTGAATCCCGTAGAGCCCCGAAAAACCTTACTTTACCGCCTTCTTTTGTAACCAAGAGCAGAAAAACTTGTAACTCGTAGCGTTTTGATAATAAATTTTGATGCGCATTAACTAACACGCGGAAGTTATAAATTTTAGCCAAACAATTTTCAACATGAAAGCTTATTTTTAAACATCTAGCCAATGGAAAATTCTATTTCCGGACGAAGTGATGCATTTTCTGCTATGGTGTTGATCTTAAGCTAAATGCGCAACGTAGTAATAATTATTGTGCCGTCGTTGATGGTGATGATGCTGTCGGGCATTCATTGGTTGTTCACGGAATTGAATATGGAAGAGCGCATATGCTCTCCCAGATAGTTGTTAGACGGCTGTTTATGGGTACGCATTGATTATATGCGTTGACTTTTAGGCTTGGCCATATTGCGTTCTGACGGTTCACATTCATCCTAGTTCTTGACTCTGTGTCTGGTCTTTTCTTAATATTAATTCACGCAATATATGTTTTCCCGCTTTGCGTGTTGTGGGGATCAAAGTAATTTTCTAAAATTAAGCGCCATTTTTCATCAATTTGAGCCACTCTCTGAAGAAAAGCACTGACGTTATAAGCGTGGTGTTATCAATATCTTATTCCTAGTTAACTCACCTCGTATTTCTGCTTTTGAGCCCCGTCGTACAGGCTAAAACGATTAAAACGTGGACAGCTCTGAAGGCACTATCAGTCGACCTCTGATGTGTATTTTTGGTGTCTTTAGAGTTCAGGTATTGTATTTGACAGATCTTTGATTGGCTGTAACCCTACCTTCTTTGCCTATCCAAGCTTTTGTTCAATTGGTAGGAGGTATTTCTGGATGCTGCATATTAGCTTAAGTTAGTTCTATTCACTCATGTCATTTATTCACCTTTGTTGGGCAGAATAGTACATGCTCTCTCCCTGAATAATCCGGAGGGGTTATCTATGCTATATGTATCGCCTATCATTTTTCAGTTGCCGCTTTCTAGTACTCGACTTGCTCCCTCAAAGCTCGTAGTTTTTTGTTTGTATGGTTATATGGCGTCGTGAATGTGTCGCACATTGATTTCTTTGGAGGGTTATGAATGAGTAGCCCATATCCCGCATGCTGTTAAAGCTTTTGGTCAACCTTATCGCATTTAAACGCAAGGGGTTTCGTTGTTTTCTCTGCAAGCGTTCATCATATTTCTCTCGGACTTTGTGAATCGGACTATTTTGGTGCACAGTTGCATTGCTTTTTGTATCGATTCTGCGCTTTGCTCCCATTTTTCTTGGCTTTGTTTCACAACCGTAGTCTCATCTTTGCCTTACAGACCCTGCATGATGACTCTGCGTTCTGCAACTAGCACTTCAATACGTGTCTGGCGTCGATTCTTTCCCCTCGTCTCCGTTGGATCTTTGGTAGATTTATTTGAGGAGATGCTTCAGACTAGTCACCTTTCCGACTCAGCATCTACCTGCAGCTCCGCTGCTACCACACCCGCTGTCTGTCCTGAGCCAAACTTGGCATTCCTTTCTATCATTCTCGGGTACATTGAGAGTCACATCGCCACCACCGGCGAGTCGACGACGCCTGCATCTGTACCGACGCGCAAACGTTCACTCGCCGGGACTCAATCGAATTGCGGAGCAAAACGATTGACAGTCCGCCCATCCCCTGCTGCTACTACTCCTGCCATCGCCGCTTCGCCCTGCGAAGCGAGTTCGCCTGAAGTGCCTCCCTCTCTCGCTGGGGAAGAGATACCGGTGGCCACGACCCCTTCTCTCGTGCCCAGTGACTCGACACCGTCCCCGATGAGCGGAACGGCTTCTTCGATGGGTGTGGCGGTGGAAACGGTGAAACCGGAGTTCCCCATTCTTCGTTATGAAGAGGCAGAACAGCTGTATCAGAGATTTTATACCATGATTGTTCATGATTCCAAGGTGAGAAGCATCTCAATGTTGTTGCAACTCTGAGCTGAGTAAATAATTAGTACTCGGGCCAGTTTTGATTGTAACGATAAAATTATTAGCCAAGCTATAGAGGACGCATTCGATAAGACCGCCCACTATGAGGAAAGTTTCATTTTGGATGGATTATGAACACTCACTATCAGTGCCGCATGTGTGAAGCTCCGATTTTCTTACCTGAGTCTGCACATCACAAATATACGGCAGTGGTTGAATTGATCTGTTTGGTGATTCCAGCGATGGTTTTATGACTGAATAATAAAACACCGGCCTCTGGTGGTTTATCTTTCCTTGGTATTCTGGTAGTAATAGAGTTGTGACGTTTCCCTGCTAATTTAAGGAAATTCAAATGTTTATCTGGATTGTTTTCACCTTGCGGAAGGTACGGTGTCTCTGCAGCATTGGCTTTGTAGTGGCTAATCCATGCGTTGATGCATTGGTTACGCATATCAACTATTCGCACACCTACAAGCACATCCACTTGAACTCCTTTTAATTTTAGAACCTAGTAGATCTTCGGTTTTGTCTTGGGTAACTATTGGAGACAAGGAAGAGGTAGGAGGTTAGAAGTGCGGACTACGAGTCTTCTTCATTTTAGTTGTCGTCGATGGCCAGAGTTCTGCCCGGCCAAGTGTCGTCAACTCGACGGTTGGTGAAGGCGGTTTGTGATGTCCTCTGCGCTCACATGGTCTCCCCTGCTAGGCAGCGAGAGCACTTCGCTCATGCTCAGTCAATCTACTCTCTTCTTGAATGTAAGTCGGACAATCAGCCAGCCTCTGTTGCCATTCCCCTAACTACGGATTCCTAGGAAACTAAGAATCAAGGTGGCAACGATGAAATTTATATGTATTCTCGTTACTTTTTGATCAGAATAATAGTTAAGTGCTATAATTTCCTAGTAGTATTCAAATGGTATTTTTCTTTCAAAATACAAATTCTGTTAACTCGAAAATTAGACTGAGATATCATCGCTGGTACTTTTTGATCAATGCGTGAAACGAAGAAACCCAATTGTGTAACAATGCTTCACATAATGCTATGATACAGTTTCAATTATGCTGAATTAACTCGTATTAAATCTTTTACTTAATCCTATTAATCCTCCATCAATCCAACTTGGCTTATCCATTTTCGTGATGGTGTTGGGTTCCGCAATCCTGCTTCTGCCTTACAATGGCGTGAGCATTTCACATTGATGCACTATATTTCATGTGGAGTGCTTCTATCATTCACGAATAAACGTCCATTTATGAGTTTTGACAGACTGAGAATTCGTATACTAAAGATATCACTGAGGGTCAGTGATACCACTACCTCATCTACGCTTTTTGATCGAGATAATGTAAGGCGAAAGTTGTCCACTTTTCTGCTTATGTTTCAAGAAGGTCTGAGATCGTGTTACACATTTCTGTTATCTCTTTTATTGCACTCAGATTACTAGCTATTAGCTCCCCAAGGCACTGAATCTGTAAATTTCTGTGGAAATAATGCTACATTTTTCTCGGCACTTTCTGATAGCTCTCTCAAACGAATTTATCATTCCCAAATAAGTTACCTGATAAACTAGGGAACAAATTATAGGTTTCTGTTTTTCTGGCAATAAGAACAACGTCATCCTTCCGCTCCGTTTCTATTATTTGCCAATCGCTTAAATAAGTAGAGAAACTACATAATTTCCTCACTGAATTTGAGGGGAGAGGTTGGAGGAACTGAAGTATTGATGATTGAGTCTAGATTTGGTGCTTTATTCCTTTCCAATGCAATTTGATCATCGTTAAGCAACGCATTCAGATATATTTTTTGCTGTCCTTGAAGGGCACTCTTAGCCGACTCAACAAGCGGTCCTCGAGTTGCGTGTTTTCTGTTTTAAACAGTCTTCATGGTAGCAATTCTCACTAGCTTCAGAATAGTAGAACTGGAGGCATAATTTCGCTTCGTTCCTCAATATCCCTTAGTTGTGATAATGGGGAGAATATCAGCCCGTATTTTTCCGGCTTTGATGGAGGAGCTCTACGGAGGTGGTTCTGCCTTAATCAAATCCGAGGATAGCCCTGGCTGTTTTCCTTTCATTTTGCGCTCCTTGTGTCAAAAGGCGAAGTTGATTAGTATCTCTTAAAGGTCGTGCAAATTAACTCTTCCTATCAAGATCCAAACCAGAATAACCGATGGATGAAGGCTTCATTACGCAGGTTTTTGATGCTGATAATGAGTGCACAGGGTGTACGACGTGGGCGGACCGCCAAATTTTCAGGTTGGTCAGCATCCTCACCGTGATTAACCTTAACTTTGCAATGTTTAGTAGTACATGTGGTGTGTGGGGTGAACTCACTGAGTGCAAATTGAAAAATGTTCTAGAATGTCCAGCTTTTCAAACACCGAGCGAGAACATCTAGGACGTTGAAAGTGGAATGTTTCTTCTAGGGTTTTCGATGTCTCCAAAAGCGCTAAAATTCCAATCTATCGTTGTTATTCCGCCCTCGTCGTTGCTTTTTGATTATTTGTGCAATCTTTTGCTTTTCATTCAGATGGGCAATTGGATAGTTTTGGTTTGGCCTATGCCACCGTGGCAGCATGTCAGCTTCTGGGCTACACAGACGTTCACCTGGCGTTATCCGAGGACCACGCTTGGGTTGAGTTCGGCCCACCAGAGCGGCGTGAAACGGCTGACGTCTCAGTGATACCCGCGCTGGAACCTGCTGAGGTTATTTCTCCGGTCAAGACCACTACCACCGTTTCGGCCTCCACCCTCTACCCACCTCCCGTCCGACTCGGACACCTACTTCACTCCTGGCTCTACCTCAACGGCTGTCCCGTAGTCTGCAACCCCCTTGTTCTCTCAGTTGCAGCTGCCGTGACCGCTATTCAGCCCTGTGGACTGTCAAAATCCGTTCGTCCGATTGATCAGATTGCCGCGGCGTCGGTACCACCCCTTACTTCCAAACGTCCGCGCCGGAAACTCTCCTCTGGCACTCTTTCTACCTCCAGTGACGGCCATCCTGTCCGTAGTGTTGAGACTATTTCGCCTGAAGTGAGGAAAAAAACTTGATGAATGCTTGCTTCTGGTGAGCACTCTATCTACGGTATCTTTTTCCACTTTTTCTAGCTAGTGCGTTTGAAGCAGACCCTTTTGTGGATGGTTTACCGAGCGGGTATGCTCAACCAATACCCTCTTGGATTAACCAATTTAGCCGATATTGAAGAGGGCTATCCCTCGACAGGAATTCGTCTCGAAGAGGTTGCCTGCGACCTTCAGATTTACTCGGGTATGCCTGCCACTGATTACATCTTGCCCGAGATCGTAGAGGTTTACGGTGATTACAAGGATGTTGGATTTTCACCAAAACCACCGAGGCAGTCGGACATCCCGTTGGAATTACTCCGGCGAGCTGTGGAAATTGACAGGGTTTTCTTCCGCAACCAACACGTCTACCCCTATATCTACTTGGCAAATTATCTCCGACGCAGGAGAGATGTACACGGCGCGTTGCGCTGTTGGGCTGAAGCTGCTCGTGTTATTGGACAGTATGTCAAGCATTTTGTTCTACTTGATCATTGGGGAGTAACGAGTTTGAAAGTCGATTCGTTCTCTGGGAGGTGTTTCCGACCCCTACCATTTGAAGCCTTTTCTCTTTCATCTCAGATACAACCACAGCTCAGAGGACGCGGAAATCTACCGAGAGTTCTTGGACATTGCAACACGGGTGATTCCAGAGATATTCCGACTATGTGCCATAGAACTTCGAGCCGGAGTATCCACGAAGCCAAACCTGCTAGGTGAGTTGCTTCTCCTCCAGTTTAAGATGAGATCCGCTCACATTAAATGGACTTATTTTCGTCTCTAGACAGCTCCCTGTGCCTGGCCTACCTACTTGCCTTTTATGACCACCTCTGTCTGTGGGAGGAGGGTTCAGCAGTCCCTGTTCTTCATGTCGGATGGGTGGATAAGTTGGCCGCATCGCTGGCACGATTCTCTGTTCATGCACGAACTCAGCTCCATTTAGAAGCAACCCGGGCCACTGGGGATGAAGAAAACTCGAGAATGTTGGCAGTGACGACGAAGAAAAAGCATCTCCATCCTCATACTCGTCAATCCAGTGCTGGAAGTGGTTCTGTGGTCACACGTCCCATCACAGCTCGAGAACGCGAACCCTCTCCCTTGCCCGTCTCCATGACAGAGGCGGAAACGGAAGCGGTGTCGGCCCCTATGGAAGATTCAAAGACACCGACGATGGACTCGGTGAATGAAGTTACGAAGGCTGAACCGTTGAGAGTAATCCTTCCGCCGCCATCAGCATCCATGTCCTTCCAGAGTTGTTCAACTACCGGATCTTCTGTGCTTTCCGTATTCATTAATACATCTTTACCCTCGGGAGGGGAGAACTCGGCCATCATTTCCATTCCGGAAGTGGCAACAGGACCACCTCAACGAGAGGTGATCAAATCACTCCCAAAGCCAGACCTCATTTTGCCTGAAATAATCGATGGTCTAGAAGGAGGCGAAGATGATCTTTTGGATGTCTACAGTTTGGTTGTTGATTGTTGTACGGGTCCGAAGGAGAAGTTGATTTCAACACTAGCGAAGGCCTCACAATTTCGACTTCTCAACCCGGCTTTTTTGATGGGTGATCTTACTGCGCCACCTTTTGCGGACCCAGAGGAATTGGCCGATTTCCTTATGGAACGGGAGCCCTCCAAAACTAAGGCAGTAGGTCACTATTTCATACTTGGTCTAGTTCAATTAAGGCTATATTCATCCTCGTTATTCGTCTGGAGACTAGTTCCAGAGCTTTATCCCACCACTGTATGAAACTAAAAAGACCAATCTTCAAAGCAGACATCGTTTTACTAAATTTTTCCTTACCGATTTTGACACGTTGATACTCCTCTACTGCTACTATTTCCATCTCTTCGTTTTCAAGGTTGCATATTTTCAACATGTGTCTCAGTCTACTTTTCAGAAGGATCGGAAAGAACCCAAATTCTCCCCCAAACCTAGGCCTTTGACAACGACAATTGTGGCGGAAATCCCAGACGCTCATCAGACCCAGGAACAGCAACCACAATGTCACACGCAGGATGGCCAAGACTTGAGGGGGAAGGAACAGAAGCTAGATCCATCACGTCCACAAGATGCAGTCACAGCGGCAGCGAAGGAAGAAATAGAGGTAGAGGAGGAAGAAGAGGATGTCGGTGTGGGCATCGTGATCTCATCTCAACACCGGGCCTCATCACCCGAATCCTCCGCTTGTCCCTCTCTCCCATCTATCCCCTCCACACCTCCCGTTTTCCCTCCCCCTGTCACGCCTGAGCCTATCACTGCAGTTGATGCTGAAGGTGCTGCCACGGCTGTGGTTGGGATGGAGACAGTGGAGAGTGATGTCGCTGGTGCTCCTAAGCCACCAACTCCTGCAGCTTCTGAGGTGGAAGATAAGGAAGAAGAGGAAGTGAAAAGTAAGTAGACGTATAGGGATACTAGTTACTAAGGTAGCGAAAATGGTCTAATATTGTGTTTTTAACCTTCTCACTTTATTTGTTTAGCACTTACACTACCAAGGCACCAGAAGGAAATTTGAATCGTCCAATTATGCATATTTCTCAAAATCTAGGAAAGTGTATTCTGAGTCTCTTATTTTTTCAAATTTAAATCTGCTTGTGGCGTTTGCCTTGGTGCAACAAGCCCTGGTTACCATAAATTGGCAAGGAACAGGTCACATGTTCGTGACCCTGAATCCACGTGTGTTTTTGCAACATAGTATCCATCGCATGGGTAGCACTCATTACTAACCGCCTTCTTTGTTTCATGGCAATAAATGGTGATCAGTCGCTAGGTTATCATTTTGTGTGCAAAATTACTTGCATTCTTGTTTGGCATCAGCATTTCATTGGTTCCCACTTTTTGTCGATTATTGGTTTTTAAAGTCAAGTTCTCTCAATGTTGTCAAAGCTCCTGAAGATTGGGAAAAATTATTGCTTTAGCAATTGACAAGAGTTAAATCCATTTCACAAATTGTACACGACTTAGTCCTGGATGGTATCTGGATCAAGTAGATTAGTTCTAACCGAATCGAGTGTGATTGAAATTTTTCTCTTTATCACCTCACTGGTGCAACCGTTACTCGAGTGTGGGGCTAATTCCCTAATTAGGTGTTGCATTACTGATAGTTCCCAGTATTTCGGTTGTTCTTGCTTCCGTCGAGGAATTTTGACGTTTACCCCCCTAGTAATATGACGTCTGTCGGATAATAATAACGCAGTTGGCTTTAAGCAATGTCTTAGGGGGTGGTGAACATGTGATTTTCCATTTGAAGACGTAAATAATTTTCCCCTTGTGTGTTGTTTGGGTAATTCAATTAATGCTTGTTGATTATTGTCTTCCTATTACGTCTCTTTCACAATTTGTACTTCTTCGCCATGTGAATTGCGTGCTATGGGTATTATTACCATCATAGGAGCGCCCTCTTTTTTGACGACACCCACGTGAAGAAATCCACTTTCTCTCGCTCCACGGTAATGCCGAGTTGTGTCAATAGATTGTGCGTGTTCCAGCCCCAGGCACCATGATCGTGGACAGAATGGCGACAGACGGGGAAACGCACCTTTAACTTGATAAGGATTCAAAGTGAACCCTGTCTGGCGGTGTAGATTGAGCCTCTGGAAGATGGCAGCCCTCTATGAAAGTTGTTTGGTATTTCGCGAGAATAGCGAACGCTTTGTTATGATGTATTCGCTGCCAGCGTCACAACGCGCGTGTTGCCTCGACTTTTCCACCATACCTCGCACGTGACAACTGTGGAGTGTGCCTTCTAGCAATTTATGATAACCGGTTTCGCCAATTAGTGTGTCGCAAGAGCATTATTTGGGTTTGTAATAGTGAAATAGTGAATGCAGGGTGTTCTTTGGTCCTAGTAGATAAGTGCACACTTTAGCTTTTGGGCCGCAGTTGAATTGGTGGTTGTTGCCTTTGTAAGAACAACAAGACCTCTGGACTGGAGTGTTTGGTTTTCTTCTAAGGTCCTAACGGTGGACGGGCGAAATACTATTAAAATTTCCCATTTTCTTATTGTGAGTTGCAGAGGGTATTGTTTTGAATGTTCCCCTTTGCAATGGAAATCGACTATTGCTTGATGCTCTACAGTTGAAACCTTGCCGACAGTTTGGAAACAAACAGAGAATGAGTACAGCCTATTGATTCCACGAATTTCGTCATTATTTAAAATATTTTCGTTAATTCGTTTTGCTTTTTACACTTATTCGGTTCTGACTGGCTTGAGGATTTGTGTCGACTTCAAAGTGACCAATTAAATTTTTTGATTAGTAGCAGTCAAGCTAAATTATTTTCCTGAAATCTGAAAACAGCTAGACTCTTCTTTTTTTCGAGTCTTTTTTTGTCAGTTAGTGATGAGTTTATCTTTGAGAAACTTATTAACGTCCAACTTTTCAAATTTCGAGCCTACTTTAAAGCGAATAACCTCAAAAATATCTAACCAGGGCTATCTCCAGAAGATGGATTCGTATTATTCAGTACCGAGTACAAACAGAAAACACCTCAAAGCATGGGTAAAATTCTTGATCATTTAATTGGCGAAATTCTGGCGGTTTTGGAGGGTTTTGACTTTCCAAATAATTTTGTTTTGTTTTGACTGGCCGTAATAATGCCTTGTTTTCGTTACCGGTTGTTGCATATAGTCAGTCACAGTATTTTTTTTACACTAAGTTGAAATCTTTATGGTATAGTAATCGGTGGAGGTCCCAGATTGCCGGATTGTCGCCGGCATCCGATCACAAATTCGTTGTATTTTAGCGGCTAAGGTACCAGCAACAGAAGGGGAAACATTAACTCAGGTCTCATTTACCACACCAACGACATCAACCACCGCCATCATTAACTTTGCAAAAGAAAAAGAGATGAATGGTTCAATGGAGGGGACCAAACCACCCGGAGTGTATTTGCGTCTCTATTCCACCAAGATGTGTCGAATTGCACGCCTGCTAAACGCTCCCGGCTGTCTGAAGTCCTCTGCTATCAAGCTGACTCTCACTGCCCAGAGTGAAATCGATTTCGGACGCCGCAGGAGAGCCTCCGCAAACGCGCCTCCTCGTTGGAAAGCTATCCCCGCGGCTGCCTCCTCCGACAGAGCTGAAAATTCCGCTCTGACCTCGGAATAGTACCTTTTCTGTCCAAATTACAAGAGGATGCTGATGATGATACCGACGTCTATTTTTTCATGATAGCCTCCTTAAACCAACTAAATCAGCCAACCAGATTCTTGGAGTGTTTGTTTCCTTTGTTTGATGGTAGAGAGAGCTTTAGACAAGAGATATATGAACAAAGGTGTCCATTATTGTTCGATTTTTTGTATTCCCACCCCACTCCTCCGTTTTTTGTGTGTGCGTGCGCGTGTGTGTTTGAGACAGAGACAGAGACTTTCTTAAGCTTCTTCCTCCTTTTTCTTATCGGTGTAATTTTGTGAGTGTGAATGAACCATCCCAGGAACCGTGTTTTTTTTTCTCGTGTTGCTTTATTTTATTACATTACTATTATTATTACGAGTATTCATAAGACTTCCGCAAATGCATACACAAGCATTGGAATATAAAGTTGCTCACACTTAAGAGGCACCGTCTGCTTGCTTTATTGTTTGTACATATGTGTATATGCAAAGACGTCGTGTTTTCTTGAGAACCGTCTGCTGCTTCTCTCACCCGCGGGCTTAGGTTGGGATTTGCGGTCGCAAGGTGATGGGATGATAGCGTCGCTTTCTTAGCCACCACGAGAGCCTCTCAGCACGCAGCCTGGTGAATGTGGATTGCATAATTTGGCGCAATCGCGCTCCAATGTTAAACAGTATCCAAGCACCAGGTAGGTGGTAATCCGCAGAACTAAAGTATAGCCGTAGAAGTTCAAGATCGCAATGGCATCAATACGATTCGACATTGCAAAATTGCGGCAAGAGTAGTCGGCCTATCAGTCAGATGTGTCAAACCGCCAGTTTGCATGAGATAATTATTGTTGCAGTTCTCGCAACACAAACTCAAACTCTGTCTCTTCGCTCCCATTCCCTCCAATTCACCGTGGTAGCGAGTGGGAGATTTTGTTCTTGATAAATGGGAAAAGTACTTCAAGCGTTTACATTTCAGCTGGGCTTCATAGGCATTAACCGTCTTGACTTTTGAGTTTGACATCCAACCGATGTTGGGAGGGATCGTTTGTGAAAATTGATCATCTGGTTTGCATTTTGGTGGCCTTATTGAACGACTGCAAGAGATACCATCATATCTAAGGGAATTAGTAGAAAGTGAAATAAAAGTGAGGTTTTGGGTGAGAATGTTGAGAATTTTTCTTCAATTCGCATAGATTCCTGTCTTAGAAAAAGATACGGTGAGTAGGATTTAAGCTGGGACGGATTCGAATTGCCCCATACGCGCTGCGAATTGTAGAACCAGAACTTACATTTTGTAATCGTGCTTATCCTCCTAAAAAAAATGCCCAAACCGGTGCACCGCAATGTTGGAAAATGAGGTCTAGGAACGACAAAAGTCTGCTGTACCGCTTTAAATCATTATAAGGAGGTGAGATTACTTTCTTCCCAAAACTGACCTTCTACCTTCACTTTAAGCGCAATAGTAGGTGTAGAACATCAAGATATTCGAAAGCCCCGTTAAGGCTTAAATAAGATGTTGAAGGGAAGTGTAAACGGTTGTACGGATTGTGAAAGCGACGTGCATACGGGCAGCTTTACCATACCTTTTGGAGGTATTGACGTTTGTCATTTGCTGACGCAAAATCAATGAACCATGTGCAACTTTGAATTTCCATCCCGAGCTGTGCCCTTTCTCCCACACCACTTATACTGATCGCCCGTTACAGGTTGGACGCCTCTTAGCCTTGCATCGAGGCTTTCAGGTCTTGAAGTGCAGTATCTCAGAATTTTGAAGGCGCTGATGAAGGATACACTCGATGACCCACATTAGACTTCCAACTTGGTCACGGGTTGAAATGCGATTATGTCTTCTTTGCAAATTTTTTGCGTGGTTCATGTCTCATTTCTAAAGGTCATTCTTGATGTCAATTTCTGCGATTCGGTTTTTCCTTTATATTTGTGTTATTATGTTGCAATTGAATGGTGCTTGATTGACCTCGGACACCCTTTTCAACAGAACAATTTTTTCTCCTCCCTCTCCCCTCCCTCCCTCACCCCCCCCCCCCCCCATGGAGGCAATGCGTGAGGTCGTGTCCCCTCGGCCATCTCAACTTCCCCTTTTAAAGTTCCCTTTTCTGATTCTGCTTTGTGTGTTCACACCGGTCACCCAAGGCATTGTAGCGTTTTTTCATAGACAGGTCATCTCTCATTGAATTGGCATTATTTGAAGGGGATTTTTTTTCCCATATTTGTCTAATGTTGTAGTGCATTCTTCCACTGCTACCTCTTTCGTCCACTTCTCAGCTATCTTAGATATGCATGTGAGGAACCCGCGCTCCTTTACATTCTTTCCTTGATAATTGCCGTTATTTTTCCCACTGCCTTATCTGAACCTTGAGGGTCTCCAAGTGAAGCAATAAGCACTTTTGTGGTATCGTCATGCCTTTTTCCAAAATTTGACTGTTTAATTCTCTCTATGGCATAACTTAGCGCATTCACACCAAGCGCTGTCCATCACCCATCTTCTTTTCTTCGCTTGCCGTCAAAAGTCTCTCTACTTCCACCATTGCCATTTGAGTTGGTAAATGGATGCTATTTTACTGCATCTCATTCCTTTTCCCACTTTTCGACATTTTGAAACCTCTTATGGCTCTTGCCTCACTAAAGTCGAGTCATTCGATGCATGACATTTTTAAGCAAAACGTGACTTTTAAAGCATTCTAAACTCCGTGTTGAACATGAACTGAAATTCCCCACAATTCAATCATTTACTCCATCCAAGAAGTTGAAGGAGTCCCCTACTGCTTGTAGTTTGCAAGTCCGATTTTACTTTTTGTCCCGAATTTCACTCGAAATTCAAACGATGTGTCGCATTTAGTTGCTGTTCCTCCAACCTAGTGAATGCATCAGCACCGACATCTGTCAAATTCCTTTAACTGTTCAATGGGCACCGCGAATTCCGTTTTAGCATATTATGCCTTTTTGTTTGTTTCTCTTTGTTAAATTTGCGTATCACCATTCTTTCACTCGTGTCTCACTAGGGTCAACAGGGCGTTATGTCGCTTGACTTTCGAGATTCTAATTTAGAAATGGCACAACCTGTTTCTCTTCTCTTTGTTATTGTCCCATTTCCTCTGCTACTGTTCAAAGTCCGTAGGATCTTTCACAACTCATCTTTTACTAACTTCTCGTTGTTGTAAGGTTTAACATTTTTTCCCCATAGTCAACTCCTGGTTCCACGATGCTAGTGTAGCGCCTCGAGACTTCTCTGAAGTAGCAAGAAAGCATAATACTCGAACAGAAAATGCATTATCGACGTGGAGAATGACTTCACAGCTACTAGCATGGCCTGGAGGCCATGGTGCCTGGTGGAGGTACAATGTTGCAACATTAATTGCCCACGTAACCAAAATGAAGAGCCCAACAAACAAGCAACGAAATACATGGCCCCTCTCTTTTAAGCGTTTTCCCTGACACTCCTCCCCAGTTGGCCATCACAAAGTAGTCGTTGCTGTAAGAACGTCACCCACCAATCAGTCCCACAAGTTATTGAATTTCCGTGTAATTTTGAGGACGCTTGACCACGACGTCGCTGATCCCTCTAGGCGACTCTAGTGGATCTGGGGGTTCTAAACCTTGCCAACTCATCAGCTCTGTCCAACATCGAATGCCTCTCACTTTCAAGAAATTCTCCTATCCGTACAGCCATGCCTGAGAGTAAATTTTCCGCTGTTTGCATTTTTCACATCTATCCATGACCAGGTGGTGAGTTTTTTTAAGGTCAAGCCTTTTTCGACTCAAAAGTGCAAGTCTTCTGTACTCCTATTGGTGGGTTCCAGTTGGACTTGGCCAATGGACGTTGGAGAAACAAAATCATTGCAGTTTCTTGATGGGCTGGCAACTGCATCATATTTTGCATACTGTGTGCTCTTGTGTGGTGAAAAGCTTCATTTCAGGTCATGAGGTCATGGAATTGTCAAACCCAGGAGTGAAATATGAGTTTTCTGTGCACATGCACAATTTGTGAGACCTTGTGCCACGTAGGACTAATATGTGGCTAGGCATCAGCCCTTCTACTCCCTTCTACACAACCATGAAGACGCGCAACCAGGTAATCACCTGCCCACTGTGTGATGAGTCACCACCGACGTGATGCTGAGTTGGCATCACAAGTTCAACCTTGAGGTGCGCCCACAACGACCCTATTTGCTCCCAGCCTGTCTGCGGCCCCAGACACATGCACCGCTCAAATCCACATCGGCGGGTCTACCACCCACACTGTGGAACTGAGGTCCCATTTCGTGGACTTGCAAGCTGGGGCACGAGACTAGTAGTTAGTCATTTTTTGATGTGGTCAGGTGTTGCCTTCATTGGCAATTGCAGAGATGGTGAGATAAAGCACGCATTGGGTAGATTTGAGAGGTCTAATTGTTTATTTGGTGTGGCCCTTTAAGGTCCTTAAGCTCTTGATTTAGGAATTCAGTACTTTGATTGGCTAAAATAAAGTGCTTAAAAATTGCCACTATGTTATAACATTAATCGGTCCACATGGAATATTTCTGACCAAAACTCGGAGTTCGGTTTGATGAGTATATTCCCTCCACGAAAAATGGGCTAAAAAGCAGATCTTGGTGACAAGATTGACGCCTCCGTGGTAGAGGAGGGTGGCGTCTTCCATTAGCAAGATACGCCACCGGCGCCCCCTTGGATGTGGCGACCTGAAGTTCTAATCCAGCTCTAGGGCCACAAATCCATCATTTAGTGACCTTATCAGTTTGACCACGGGCCGGTTTGGAGAGGTAAGGTACTTTAGTCTCCAAGCTGCGGTTAAATTGATCACAGGAGTGAATAACAAGTAGACCCATGTGAAGACAATGAAACATCCAGACTGTGATGACCAATTCAACTCTGAGACCTCAAGGCACCGAACGATTTAATTGCTATTGCAATTTGTTTTTCAAGTTGTATGTCTCAGAGATTTTTCATTGAGTTAGCAAAACTTCTTTTTTGTTGCAATCAAAGCGTTCCTATAGGAAGAAGCTCATTTTTGGTGGTTGTTATTCACTACCAAAAGCTTTAACGTAAATTTTACAGAAGACAGCAATTCTAACTCCTTTTGTCTTTTCCACCGCCAATTGAAAACAGTCCCACATTTAGTAATCGTTCTGTGAAGACACTGCCAACCTAACCACTTCATAAGTGTTCAGGACGGTAGCGATGGGCTAAAAATCGCCACAACCAAGGTGACTGCTAATAGACAATCTCCAACGCCCATCATTGCAACTTCTTCTTCCCTCATGGCTGAAATTACCATTACCCTACCGTGCTTTAAACTTCCAGTGGACATATGCATATCCACAGATTCCACACCTTGTTCACAGGATGAGATCGTTGTATCATGCCCGCATTCAATTCCACTGCTGTCCGTCAATCCGGAGTAGGTTGGCGGTGTCAGAATTTGTTAACGGCGTGTATGCTGGATAGAGTTAGTAAAAATGGGGCACACTTGATAGTCGCTACCACGTGTAGTGCCATCACAATAGCATGCCCTTTTAACACAAACCTATAATAACAGTCTCTGTTTGACATGAACGTGGCTAGTGCCTCAGGTAGTAGGAGCAGAATCGTATGCCAGTGGCGCGTGGGCTGGAGTCACAAAGCACTGGAACGATCCCTATAATCACCCAATTGTAAGATCTGGTAGTAGGCAGTTTACCGTTTCCGTCAATGATATCCTCCAGAACTGCTATATGTTTGCATAAAAGGCAAAAAAAGTGAGATGAAGAGCATTATACTTTAGTGAACTGCTGAAAAATATGACCGTAACAATGGCTGACACGCGCATAGGACCGGAGGACGTGGATGTGAAGCTACCTCTGATTCTGCTGATAAAAAGGTGAGAATATCGAAATGATCTACCAAAATAGAGAGCACACAAAGTGCCAAGCCTTGTGTGTTGCTAACACCAATTATTGATGCTTTTACAATGCAGCTGCCGTCAAGTAATGTGGCTTAAAGCATTTCTTGCCCCTTACCTCTCCCTTCCGGTAGCTATGAGTATCCTGAAACAAAAGTGAATTCAAACACTTACCTTCTCAGGCCTGGGAAACGGGCTGCCCTGAATGATAAATAGCCACTCTAATTGCCACCTCCTCTCATCAAATGAACAATGAAACCCAGTCGTCTGATTGAAAATCGATCGCTTATGGAAAGACACGATGACTCATCGAGGGTGTGAAATCGATAATCTACTACAGAGGAAATGTGATCGCATCGCACAGCTCTGTATCAACGGCCTTTACGTGTCTCTTCAGGAGTGCTGGCGTAGTCAACTTCCATCTTGATGAAGAAATCCACGAAAAAGCCTCTAGGCATTAAGCAAAACATTTTTGTGGATATCACGTGACATCACCCCCTGTCCCTGAATGCGTTCAGATGGCACACAAAAAATATGCTTTCAAAATGTCGGAATTAGGCAAGGCAAAACCACAAAAGAGGGATCAGAGCAAGAATTTAGCATTTCATCAAATTAGATAATCCTTTGTAGTTGTTAAGTAAGGCCTTTAATGTCAATTATTCACCGACTTAGGTCAAACAAAAAAATGTAAAAAGATTGGTGGTAACAATTTATGCAACTGACATCGACATTTTACAAAAGGAAAAATTGCTCCAGTGACTGGTAGGGTTTACTAGCTTTCCAGAATATCATTCACTTATATTGTTGTCGTCTTGGATTAGTAGTGAGCATGTATCCTAAAAAAATTGGCTTTGGTTAAGCAGATTTGATAGTCAATAATAGTTAGCGATTGGAAAGATGTCTCTCAATAAATGAACAACGTATCTTGCTAAAAAAATTGCGAAATGATGCAACTCACTAACTGCTGCAAAAATGGAGCGATAGTTTGTGTTATAAGCCATAAAATGTCCCATAATTTTTATTTAGCTTTGAGGGCAGAGAAATTTATCTAACACAGCAACTATAAACGAATACACGGTACCATCACACGGGTGAGTCAGGTTGGAGAACTCGCACAAATGGTTCCAGAATGTAGTTTATCCAACGCCATAAATCTAACATCCGATGTTGGGCGGTGACATTGAGTTGTAGGAGGAAGCAGGGTGGAGGCTGAGGCGGATAAAATGCCAACCTGGTGGTGGTTGTTTGGAATACGCTATTCAAGTGGTGCAGATCGTTAATCACTTTCTTCTCCAAAAGTGAACCCACTTTACGCAGTAGAAGAAGTTGTCCAAGAGTGGGGGGAATTGGCAGTTGTCAGTTGTTAGATGCCACAAGGGCGCAGACACGTGGACCTGTGACCACAGTGTACTGTAGCTAGCCGAGTCGGGTGACTGACGACGAGTCACATGAGTTGATCAGCGACAGCAGCCTCATCGCCAGTTCAGTGGATGTGGTGTCAGTGGTGGAGAGCAGTGATGCATTGGTTGCCTTTGATAAATCAGCCTGCCCCATTGACAGGAGTTAGTTGTGAGCGCTGACCAACACCACCACCCAAGTGAAGAGGGGCGTAACTGCACTACGTGCAGGAGTGATGGCTGGCCGAATGGCAGATTTATTACTACTGATAAACTGCATTCTGGAATCATTTATGCGGGTCTTCAAACCTGATTCATGTTAATGAGGTGGTTAATCATTCAGTATTATTTTGCACAGGAAATTCCCAAAGATTCGCCTATTTTATTCCTGCTTATGCAGATTCAATCGTCTAATTACCCTCAGATAAATATTAAATTGAAAGACGTCTGCACCACTTGCACATCTATGTTGATGCAAGTAGTGACCGAGATCATTCTTTCCTAGAATTACACTTCCAAGTTTCCCTATTAATCGACTTGAATGCAATCCCACCTAAGCCTAGTGGGAGTGTAGCGGCGTGGGTCTTCCTAAAGTCAAATAAAATTGAACAGGAAATGTATTGAGACATGCAGCGGAGCTGGGGGGAGGGGGGTTACTGGCATGGTCTGGAGGGTATCCCACTCAGTGGAATTACAGTGACTCAACCTTAAGTGACCTTGGGATCAAAACCGAGGGTTAATTAAACAAATAAAGCACTATGTAGCCTCCTTCCCTTCTTGAGCGTCGACCACTGATAGAAGTTGGTGCTGTAAGAAAAATCATGCATAAATCAGCTGTGTCGGTCATCAAATTTGTGTGCAACTGAGATAGGGAGATTCGTCCTGGTTAGGGTGTGTATTGGAGGAATGGCTATGTACTGGCCAACACGTATATCCATCGCTAACCGCAATGAAAATAAATGTGAAAGGAAGCCTAGTGCTTACGTTTCACTCAGTGGGTGATGTAATCAAAAGTCAGTCCGGCAAATTTAATCAAAAATTGCATTTAGAGGAGAGGCAACAACACAGTGTCTTGTGATGGGTTTGCAGAGGAAAAGGACCACAATTTCCTTTCTGCGGCGCTAGTGCCGAGCATAGGATAATGCCCTATCCCTCCATCGTAAGGACTGCAAGTAATAATTTGCATAACTCCAACGTTTAAGTGTACTTCTAAAAGTGCTCTACTTGATCCAACAAAATGGCACTTCCTTAAGTCAAACGTTCAACCGCGTCAGCTTCTGTAAGTTTGGAATTGTCTTCCTCATGTCAACGCATTCCATGCCCAAGGGCTTCTGTACAGTGACAATTAATCTTAATCGTCAGTTTTATGCACAAGCACCGTAGTGATTGCAGCGCTCCGAGTCTTCCTTGAAGTCAAAAGAGGACGTAATACCTGGACTGACCTTGCACTCTCGACGTACAAAGAACTGGAGGAAGTGTGGGATAGTCCAGTAAGCATGCTGCCCAGCAAAGTACCGGAGCGTAGACTTGAGTACCTGCGGATCCAACAAGAAGGAATAAACCAACAATCGAAGCACTTCAAGGATCTTCAAATTCTGAGTGTGTAACAATGCCGCGCATCCTTCCTATTCTTCCAATTTTCTACTGTATCTTTCTGCTCGTCTCTAAGTGAAGGATGCCATTTCTTGATACTCCATTCGAGGAAGAAGCACTGCATAGCGTTTATGCAACTGAAGGATGTGATTTCCCATCCGCATAACGCATGGCAAATATTTGTCAAAGGTCCTCACCGAAGTTGTGGCTGGGAACTGGGCAAAATGGGTAGGAAAAATTTATTTTAATACAAATGGAACTAATTTTTATTCATGCGCGCTTTTTTGCTGGTTATTATTTAAGGCACGTGTTTTAACCGACATGTGGCAAGTGGAATTTTAAGCTCCTCTTTCCAAAACCTAAGGAATTAAATTGCAACAAAATTGCCGATTTGATCCCCCGTCTTGCAAGATTATTCTGTTCTTTTTTACGATGAAATGAACTAAATTTGACAGTGTGTCTTTACAAGCTGCGAATTCGACAGACACCTAGAAGTTGCTTTCACCGAAAATTTCTCAAGGGTATGCTAGAGTTTAAATAGCCGAGGCAAAACTGACACGCCTCACTGTTAACAATTCAGACAATGGTAGACACATAAGAGTGATGGCATTGAAACTTCCGCTAACTGGTATAATCAAAGTTTCTTGTCTTCTGCTCAAACAAATGGGTGTGATTTTGCATTCTTGCGATCTGATTGGCTTGTGATACGACGAGTAGGCGGTAGTCAGTGGAATGGACCAAAATTCATTACTTTGCTTATTTTTTTTTTTCACTGGTTTTCTTGAAGATCGTGTAATTTTTAGGCAACATCACTCGGTTTTTACTGGAAGCAAGGTTGGATGATAAAGACTTCCATTTACCTTGAAAGGGACCTACTAAAAGGCTGCTCAGTGCATAAACACTTGAGGCATGGTGCAATCATGCCAATCTAAGTCACGATTTCCAGGCTTGACATCAACCCTTAAGGGCTGTTGATCCTATAGGGCTAAAAAATCTTCACTATTGAAATAGGACTCGGGTCTTTGTGACACCCTGTGATATTAGCAGCATGATAGAGTTGGGCTCAATTGGAGATGGTGCTTCAGCCACGTGCCTAAATTTGATGTTTTGGAATTCAGTGTTTAGTGGACGATGATCAGCTTAAAGGTGGTCACCAAAAGTGTGGTGTTAGTCCACTCCCGTTCCTTTTGCTTCCTCTTTATTTAGCCTTTTTATAATTAGGGCATTCTCTCCCGTCAGAGTCTACCCTTTTAGAACTTATGTATCCATTTAATTGCAAATGCTTTGCATGAAAATCAACAATATGAAATTGTTAAATTATTTTTTGGGTAAGTTGCGAGATTTAAAGTCGAAATCAGAAGCTCAAACACGTATAACAACTAAACACATAGAAGTATTTTTGTTAATGCTCAATTTATTGTATTTACACGTTGAATAAGAATAACTCAATTGATTACTGCGATTTCAGGAAATCCATAGTTCTGTGTAGCTATGTGGTTGAAAGAGCTTCATCCAATATATTACAGCACCTGAAGTCGTTTCTGAAGTCGAACGAAGTCGTTATACCCGTGTCAAATATGTCTTGCCGACAAACAGAAGAGCAAGGGAGCTACAAACATTGCCCTGAGACCCTGCACCGAGCGGTGTTATGATATGTCGGGACTTCAGTGCCCGGGAAATCAAACACATGATTGAACAATTAAATTATTACACGACCTCTCTCCTTCTCTGAGAGTTGTCCCCGGGGCCCCCTCCCTCGTCAACGTCCTGCATCGACACTTATAAAAACCTCGCTAGTTATCTTATATCCGTAAAACTGAGGAAGTATCTTACGGCAGTGCCATTGAGTCCTCTTTGGCAATTCCGCTGGATCCGGAGATTCTTCCGGAAAGGTATTGGGGGAGGACGTTTGTGCTGACCATCACGCATATCCATCGGCAGTTGGAGGGCCGTCGGCCTAACTCCAAAGTCATTTAATGAGGGATGCGTTTAAAATAATTTAATGAGGATATGATTTTGTATTCATTCCTCCTCATCGCTTTGTTCTCACTGTATTGATGCCCAGTTACACGTGGGTTCTATCAAGCTAATGGCGGGGGGGGAAAGGGGGCTGACGGAAGAGGTGTGGTATGTTCACTTAATTGACTTCTTCATACAGGTAGGGTTGACAGTTTCGTTACAGACTTCTCTAGTTAGTTTTCAACTATTTCTATCTCAGTTATTAATAACCTTCCCACAGAACAAGATACTGGACTAGCTGCCGAGTACAGACGTCATTTTCAGTCCTTCTATTAGGGGTTGTCGTAGATTCTCTCATCTGCAGGGTATGACTCTCTTCCATCACGCAAAGGCTTAGCATTCAGGAATAGAAATCAAGCATAGGCTTCGCTTTCCACTGCCAACAATGCACCACCCTGAGTCTTGTCTGAAGTCGAAAGAAGCAATAAAATTTGGACAGAGTATGGCTTACCGAGTTAGAGGCGGCCCAGAGGCCAATGGCATGACCTACAGGTCATATCGCCCAGCGTAGGTACAATTATCGGCTTTGGGTTAAACCATAACTGAAAAGTGGAGATAAACAAACAATCTATAGTTTACAGCAAGTAGATACAATTTTTGTGCATTAGAAATGTCTGCTTATATGTTGTGCTTTATGGCCCTCCTCTCAATAGCAATTGCATGGAAATGGAGGGCTAATGGACCATTTATTACACAGCTCCATTCATGCGCACAAAGTCAAGATGCTTGAACTCCTTGCAAAAGCTAGGATTATAAGTACGCTCCTTTGATATGCGTCCAAGGCATCAGTTCTTCTCCGTTTTTAAAGAAAGAAGAGACAGAATAACACCAAAGTAAGTTGATAAGTATGCACTCACTATTACGTAAACAGACGCCTTAATTAAATTCTACGTCAAGTACATTTTTCCCTGACCTAATCAGTAGAAAATTTCACACAATAGACAAAGAGGACCCTTCAAAATAAAAGTCAAATTTTGGTGGAATCTCTTTACCCCTCTGAACCACTTTTTTTTTATAATTAATAAAAGCTTGATTTTGTCTTATATTGCTCCTGTTGTTGGCCTTCTTGATGGCGTAGTCCTTGTAGTTGATGTTGTTTTAGACTGAGCACCCACACACAGGCAGTGGATGAGTGAGTAGAGTACTAACTTTAAATGCCATCGGCTAGATTACTAGAAGCTCTGCGTTAAATAGACTTCCCTTTTACAGTCTCCCTTCCACACCCTCCATTAAGGCCCTTATACACTTTGTCCTTGTTTAGGTTAAACAGAATAGAGCATACAATCTAACATTCCACCGTGAGACGTCAAACAGTGTGGTATGCTATTTTTATGTTGAACGCCTTCTTAATGCTTCACACAGCTGCAACCATGCAAATAACAACTGTGTAGGAGGCCTCATTGGCATGTTAACTTTCTTTTCTCCCCGGCTTACCTTCGTAGCTCTGAAAAACCTAGTAGCTAACCAATTCCTACTACATTTAAAACGAATCACATTCAAAGGTTATAACTGTGAAGTATACGGCCTTGAATACTTCAAATGCCTTTCTTCCTAGCGAGGTGAAGAGACTAGGCACGGCTTCCAAATCTCACCTTGTGCTGTCAGGTTGTAAAATTATGCCCCAAGCACTAGAAGGCTACCGCTTTGAATAAATGCGCCTCTATGAAGTAAATTCCTCATTTTGGTTGTGTCTTCATGCTTCGGCAAATTAACGAGCTCCTAAAATGAGATTTTTTGGTACAATCAGAGGATTTTCACTGCGCCCCTACTACTACTCGAATCCCGTATGCACAAACCCCATGATAATTGACATTCTTAGCAATGAATTAAAACAGTAAACCCTAGACACCATCACGAGGCCATCACATACGACCTAACACGGCGTCAAAGTAATTTAAAACACCCTCACCACTGTTTGCCACCGAGCTGTCAAAATGCCTCTGACATGCGTGGATAGGCTACAATGTTGCTAATGAAATGAATTTCGTACACTTCCATCCTACTTTGTTTGTTGGATTAACTCATAAAGGTACTTTTGAAAGGGCTGAGAAATCGTGGTAATTTAAATGACGCATTTTGCTTTCACCATATCTAGTTTATAAGGCTACTAAAGTGGCTCAAGTTTAGGCTTTGCAAAGAGCCGTCTGACAATTCGAGTGATGTCCCTAAAATGAATAAAATTATACTTTAATTATATCACATTGTATAATCGTAAAATCCTACAGCTTTTTTTTGTCTACGAACAAACATGTCTTTATAAATTTAACGATCCAATCTTATTGCTGGAACCCACGCGCAGTGGGAAAGAAACTCAAAATTTTCTAGAATAGTATTACTACTAGAGGGACACCGCTTGTTTTATTTTAATAAAAAATTACTAACCTCTAGAACGTAAGTTATTGCACTTTCTTCTGGCAGCCACAGCTCAATTGGCTTGGGTCGTGAGAATCCTAACTCTTCACACACACCTGCATGGATCATAGCGCATGATAGATGACGCACCTGAGACTCTGATGAAGATCGGCTCACCTGTTGCGACCCAAAACTTGTGTCATCGAACGATGATATTGATGATGGTGATGATGATGATGACGAATCGAGGCTTTTGTGATCCCTGTGCCATTCTGAGTGTTGAAAAGTATCATTTTATAATCCTTAAAGTCTCAGTAATTAGGCTTCTGAATTCACATTTTTTGGTTCCCTCAATCGATTAGTGGAATGCGCTCAAAGTTAAGCCAGAAAGGCAAATTCTCAAATTAAGTACAACAACCTTTTCTTAGAGCTGACTACTTACTAATTCAGCAAGTAGCATAATGCCTATTAATGTTTGCGTTATTATCATATACATAAGGCATTGTTTTACGATTACTAACACCTCGGTTTGCAGCCCTCATGAATTTATGTTTCCTCAGGGGAGTCAGTGGGATCAAATCACCTTGTAACGTTTCCCTCCTTACTCAATGGCTGCAGCATAAACTTGGCACTATCACACAGTTACTTTGAAGTGCCATCACCATAGCCCAGGTATCCTTGTAGTCGCGAGGTTGGTTCTGACGTACAGGATTATGCAACCTCGCGTAACAGAGTAAATAGGTCGCCTTACATATTCACACACAAATGAACTCAGAGTTTTCCCATTTCTACCTCTTCATTAGGCATGAAAGTAGCTGAAAGAATAACCAGTCATCCTAATTAAGAAAGAGGTATGCAAACATATTAAAAGTATCCTATCCGATTTCGGTCAATTTTTGATTTCAGGTTACTGATACATGCTCACTATGATCGAACTTGTCAAAGGAGGAATCATTGTCAAATGGGCTAAAGAACCCACCTCTTTTTACTTCCTTTTGGCACATGACAAGTAGGCGTAGTTTCATTGATCCAGGAAAACAGTCATGACACCGTTTTATTTTGATTTCTCTGCTTTGTGCAAACCACCCGTCACAGCCCATTGTGTTGCCACGACATTGCATTATCGTTTGGAAGGGAATTCATGAAACTAGGGGGCTGGAATGAAGAGTGGATGTAGGAGGATCTTATGGCCGTAATTGGGACTAATTTTTTTTTGCCAATTTTAGAAGTACTTCAAATGTATCCTACTTGTGCCTCCCCACTCCGATGTAGCCTCCTTTTTAAACACGTTGTTTATGTATTAACAAGGTGGAAGCCTGTCAAGAACACCTCCTCTGCACGTCGACAATAACAAACTAAACACTCAAAGGAAGTGGGTTCATTGCGCAATAAACAGACCCACCTTGTTGACACATAAAGGTGCTTACGGAGAGCAAGCTTACACTGGCTGAACTTTGCTTTTTTGTGTGTAGAAAATACGGCTCACCAGCACACTAGAAATTGCAGATTGGGGCGCAAGGTGCGGTGAGTGGCCCTCACCCGCTGCGTCTGACTGTCAATCACGTGGCGTGAGAAAAATCAATAAGCTGTCAATCGTCGCCTCTGCCTGCCTGCCTGCCTGCCTGCCAGAGAGGCAGAGAGAGGTGAGGGGTACAATGCCAACTCTGAAGTGGCATCTTTTTGGTTTGCGAAACAAACAAAAGATGGAGCACATGCTGCTTATCCTAGGGTATGTTCAAAGGTCAAAAGTCATTATAGTGTTGTGTTTGTTTTGGGAAGTAAATAAGCTCTTAGTGGGATACTTACCTCGCTTACTAAATTACCCTTTGTGTTTTCATGATCATAAGCACCTTCTCAAAAGCTCAACATTATTGCGCACACCAAGATTGCAATGGAAGGAATAGCTATGACCAAAACTTAAATCCCAATGTAAGAATAAAACTAGACAGAGGGCTTATTTAGGCTTGGCAAATGTTTTAGTAATGTGGTAAGGAACCTAAAAACTAAACAATGAAGAAAACAACGAAAGTGCAAGTAGTTGTTTTGACATCCACCTGCTGACAAATTCATTCAAGGCGCATGTCTGAGTTAAAAAGGATTCCGATTTAAGAAGAGTGGAGATTGCAGATTATCTTAACTTATATTAGTGCACTACGAACAACAACCACTGCCTTGTTTTACCCAACTCATCTCCTTTCAACTCAATGTCGCGGTTTAACACTAAGCAAAATCACACAGGCGTAGGCAGCAATGATTTCACATGCGTGATAAGCATCTACCAACTCAAAGAGATTAATCCAGATCAGAGTCTGCCTATCCACCCCTCTGTCACATGCTGCACTTCAGACCGTCAGAGTTCAGAAGTACTCGCGATCGAATGCCAGTTGGATGTTAGACTACGGGACGGTGAATACTAGCGAGGCTGCGATCAGGATGGATTTATACTTGTGTAAATTGAGGTGCTTCAGCCTACGCAAGCAACGATACTTTTGACTTAAGGTAACCATCACCACCACCACCGTTACAATTATTGCATGGACCGGCTGATCATGGCTCTATTATCCAACCGCCATCCTACTCTGATTCATCTAAGCAGTAGTAGTAGTAGGAGTTTGACTCCAGTTGGAGCTGGGGAATGCGAGTGTGAGTGAGTGGGAGAGGAATCAGGAGGGGGAGGGAGTGAGGAGGGCAACAACGACGAGAAGTGAAGTGGTGTAAAGTATTTTCGGTACATAGGATATTAAACTGCTGGGCAGTCCACACTCATCACCTGAATTGCACCACAATTGCGTGATAGAGTGAATTGTAGGTAATGCAATGTTCTGGGTGGTTTGTTAGTTGATTGGATGACCTAAACTCACACGTTCACCTTATGCGATCTCTAGATCAATCTACAGTTGAGAGCAAGAACAGCACCAGGAGATCTGTTGAAGTAGGTGAATGTGTGATGTCTGGGTTATGATTTCACGATATGTGGCATTCGTGCACCCAATCAAAAGTAGATGGAGTATCAGCATTAAACTTCAGTGTAGTTCTTTGCGTGATCATTTGGTGATCTGCCTGGTTGGGTGCCAAAAACTAAAATGTGTAATTCAGTTCCACCAAGTCGGCAACGAGATGCGAGAGGTGGTCAAATCGAAAACAGCATTGACGTTCACTTGACTAGAGCAGAAACATGAAGGGGCGATGCAATTCAGGAAAGTCAGTTGTTTTTAAAAATTGTCACGAAAGTTAACGGAGTGAACGCCAAGTCATGGATTTACTTGGCGTGTCTTGATATTCCATGAGAATAGGGTTAAGAGGCAAATTGCGCATTTCTCATCATCGCTTTTCCAGTCAACTGTTTAATGGGTCAGTGGTAGACAGGAAGACTATAACTTCTGCCAAATACCTCCCTCCAAATGAAGTGGGATGGGTATTTTTTGCGTGATTGATATGAGTACTCCAACGCTTCCTTGTTCTATCCTCCTATTGCAAGAGGTTTTGGAGAGAGCGTGATTGGAACAGCAGGCAACACAGTGTTGGCGTGCCATTTATGTGATTATGCAGACAGGGACTTGCAATGATGCATTGGTGACAAAACAGACCTGCAATTGGCGTAATGTGGCACTTAACCTTTCAGTGTTGCCCACAACACTGAAGGTAGTGGAGTGGATTGTGGGCTGCCGCCTTGTTTTCATGTGTTTCGGTGATCGGTCAATGTGAATATGCAACACATGTATGCATGTACACAAATGTGTGTTTCTCTGCAGCGAGAATGTGACTGAACTTGCTTTGCTTTGCTCTGCTTTGATTTGACTTCGTTTGTCACTCATTGTTGCACCTATCAAAGCGCGATTTCACGCATCAAAATCGGGATACTAGATAAGTTAAATCACTCCTGCTCACGTCTACGTGCATTAATTCTGTGCTAGATGGTGGTACTGAGTCGTAGGAGGAAGGCGGATAAAATGCCAAACTGGTGGTGGTTGTTTGGAATACGCTATTCAAGCGGTGCAGATCGTTAATCACTTTCTTCTCCAAAAGTGAACCCACTTTACGCAGTAGAAGAAGTTGTCCAAGAGTGGGGGGAATTAGCAGTTGTCAGTTGCTAGATGCCACAAGGGCGCAGACACGTGGACCTGTGACCACAGTGTACTGTAGCTAGCCGAGTCGGGTGACTGACGACGAGTCATGAGTCGATCAGCGACAGCAGCCTCATCGTCAGTTCAGTGGATGTGGTATCAGTGGTGGAGAGCAGTGATGCATTGGTTGCCTTTGATAAATCAGCCTGCCCCATTGACAGGAGTTAGTTGTGAGCGCTGACCAACACCACCAACCAAGTGGAGAGGGGCGTAGCCGCACTACGTGCAGGAGTGATGGCTGGCCGAATGGCAGATTTATTGCTACTGATAAATTTATTCCATTTGAAGCCACTCGCGCAGGTTTTGACGACTGACTCACATTACTGAATGCGTTAATATGTCTCTGTTTGCAATGTTGACAATGTTGGAAAATTGCGATTCGACAGTTCTTTATAGTAGTGCTTTAAACCAAAGAATTAAGGCTATCTATTTCTAACTTAGCGAATTCAAAATCTCGTGATGGATGTGGTGCGGACCTTCCAGTAAATTTGTTGTGTGCTTTCTGCTGATTTCAGTGATTCTTCTGCATTTACAAATTATAATTTGCACCATTTGTTGGCGACTTCCAGATACATATTACTAATTTGAGCTCAAACCTAAAAAGGGTAGTTGTCAAATTTCTTCCCTACTCTTAATGAAATTAGGATTGCATTGTCTCGCATTTGCTCTTACGACTTTCGATAGAACTTATTCAAGGAAAGGCATGGTCACAGGACACAGGAATGCGCTTCCTCTCCTTCGTTTTCCACGTGATCCCAGGGCAATTCGAATCCCCTCCCACAATCCAACATCCTATTGGTCCATTAATTCGGCCTGATTAATAGCAGCCGGATGGAGGATGGATAGTCAGCTTTTGGTACACACTGAACAGTCCTTTTATAAAAATTAATTTAACCAAAATTATTTTTTAGATCATTTAATGTCCCACTCCACAAAAGGCGCTCATTTTCGTGTTTTGATCGCATGTTTAACAATCAAAGTTTCAATTACACTGACACTCTTGTTTTCGCCATTGTACTTCCGCCGGGCGGCAGGTCGCCTTGACTATGCCTGTAGTTTGTGTCATCTATCCGTGACACCGAGCTTCCTCATCTGCTTAAAATGACATTTAATGTGGCACCGTCGAGGGAAGGCTTGGTGGATCTATCGGAGACCAAAATCATTATACAGTGGAGTGATCCAATGCATATTATGATGCTACCAAAACAAGAGTTGGTTATTTTTAATTTGCGGGATTATTTTACAACTGATTAAATATGGCGAAACAGTTCTGCAATCCTTTCGATTTTAGGTTAAATGTTTGTGGACCAGTCTTGGAATTGGCACTTGTCTGGCTCTAGGAGTTGTTGTTTTCAGAGGACCACTAAGCGCGCACACACATGAGTTACCGGACTTTAGAATATTATGATTGAATATAAAGGCAGCCTGAACATTCGCATTTACGTCTAGTACTCATTTCTGTTAGGACAGGCTCACTGCTCTCTCCTCAATTCCTGTGGTCCTGGTCCGAAATGATCACACTCACTGCCATTTTTGAGGGTTTAATTGACTTCACTGATTGATATTTGCCTTAGGGGAAACTTTACGTCTCCACTTATGGGGATGCAGATGTACTCCCATGACACCATCTGCCCACAAAAATATGTGCAATAGGGGGACACTCATGTTTGAAATTAACCTACTCCTCATTCAACCCCTAGGTAACCATTTGTAGAGTGGGCAAAAGGACCCCACATACAACCATCCACTACAATTCCTCAAATTTTTACGATTTGAAAGAAAACTTATTCATCACCTCCAATCGAGCTAAGATAAATTCCTTCACCACAAACAATTGTTACTTTTTGGGATTATATGCACAATTCTTTAAATAAACGTTTGCGTGAAACGTTCAAATTGGGAACCGCCATTGAGCTTGTAATCTGTTAGGACAAAAAGGAAACCAGTTTGGTATTTTTAAGCAAGGTTACTCCCCACCACCACTTTAAGGTGCATTTGTACTTCAGCATTAACTAGAAGACCATAATCAACTGCAAAGTTCAGGACTTTTAATAGGGCAATGTAACCATGAACATCTCCCTGCGGTTCAGTACCAAAATACCATAAAATAAAGAAAATGTTAAAGCTAATTAAGTACGGTCTAGGATGTGCCACCTTGGCCCGCAAGGTGGGAAACAATTTCGCAAAGGCCAACATTTCCATATTTACTACACCTGTGAACGGCAAGAAAAGAAGGTTCACCAAACTCTTAGGCATTGTATTGCAAAGTTTAAAGACACATGTTCCTTGTCATTTGCTCCAAAAAGTTCTCTTTTAAAGTGCTTCTGCAAGTGACCCTTTATTTTGTGGTGCAAACCTTTCTAATTATAGAATTTAAGTAGAATTTTAGAAAAATTGAAACGCAAATACCAAAACGTTTTAAACTAATTTTATAATAAGTCTAAGTCCCTACGGTGTGCTATACCTTCGGTTCTCATGTCTTCCTAATGAAAAAAGCCAAAGAGAGCGGGAGATTTTCTCCTTGGTAAAGTTTTAAAGACGTGAGTTTTTTAATTAGCTTTCATTTGCGCACAAAAATTTAAGTGTTTATTAAAACTAAGTAATTAGTTAATCCTCTCTTACAAAATTGAAAATTATTGCCAAACTTTGGGAATTCCTTCGATTTTACAAACATCAGGGCGGCTAAAGGGAAGTCTAGACCTCAAGACTCCGAGGGCATCTAATTCACACACACATTTTTCGTCTTCTGATCTTTGCTCCTCCTGCTACTTCTCCGCGTCAGCCGTCAGAGGAGGCTGGAAGCTTTGAAGCTACCCAAGAGCCAGTACCGATTACTGTTAAGTTTTCGCGGTGACGAGAAGACACTATCCAACATCAATGATGCATATCGACGATCGCACGGGGTCAGAGTTGAGACTACTTTGCGAACGGCATTTAAGGAGGGGGTCCGCTGGCTTTGAAATTTTTGAAATATCTAGCTTTTATTCCTTCTTCTAACCTAATCACAGTTTAATACATCTAGCAGTAGTGAGTAGAATAAGAGATGGTACCTAGGATAGGCGACTAGTCCTAGACGGAAGTGGAACCAATGCTTATGGGGGCTAAGGATCCCCTGCCCTAGAGGAGGGGAGAAGTCGCGGGAAAAAGAACACAATTTGTTAAAATGACCGCTTTGTGATCTAAGAGATGCTGTAAAGCAAATCATGCCTAACAGTTCAGTTCTGCCGTACTGTAACTCAAAAGTCCCAAGACACCTTATTTGACAACTGTCTATGGGATGTGCTGGAGTGTCCATGTGTGTGAGCTTGCCTGACTGGGAAGATTTCTCCCAAACGCAGAAAGTCATATTCATGGTCAAGATTAAAAAGAACGCCAAGATAAGGTATCACAACAAACTACTTCCGCCATACACAAAGGAACTAGCGGATCAGTATGCCGCTCTACTGGTGGACACACTGCCGGTCCCATTACAGAAGCCCTCCTACTATCTTTAGACTTTTCTCCCCAGAATACCATGGAGGGGAAGATTCGAGTTGGCTTGTCCAATTTATCGAGACAATGGCGTTGTAGACGAAGGTGCAGAACGGAACAGTCACGAAGTGATCTTAGAAATTGACACTACAGATTTATTGGATGGAGGTGGTGACTTTTGTTGGTTGATACTCGGTTTTAGTAAAGAGGCCAGCTAGGGGGGCTCCGTCACTGCACGTTGGCCAGGCGGTCGAGCCTCTGGCCCAAGCTAGTAGCCATTACCTCCTCTATGTGTTGATACTACATACCCTATCCAGATGTTAAGGCTTCGTTTGTTTTGAGGGAATTTTCTGGGAAATTTATTGTTGGGGACAGAAAGCAAACTCGATCTAGTAGGCAAATAACCCTGATTTCTGCTGCTAAGTGATAAACCTTAGCATGACGGAAAAAGTGTATATGCTGTGAATGGGACAGTCTGTGACTGTCCAAAAGAAGGTTTGGGAATGACATCTGCCACCTTCAACTACCGTGGCCCTGTGGTCTGCAGAAAGATTTTCTACGGAGCTGTCTACCGTACCAGCATGAGGATGCCAATGAAGTGAAGTTGCGATACCCCCTCATCATCCACCTTTCCACTGGCAGGGTTAAGTCCAGATAGGCCCATATAGGTGGAGAGCACCGAGGCTAGAAAAAATAGGCAAACTCGTGTCAACCTTTGTCCCGAAACTAAACGACTCTGATTTTGAGCCATCGCCCTCATGACTAGCGATGGACATACGTGGTGGCCAGCACACAGCCCTTTCCCCCGATACACTCCCTAACCAGGACAAGTCGCCCTACCCAGTAGAATTGTCAAGGTGAATCAGTGATGGTACTATTAGATATCGTCTCAGTTGCAGGCAAATTCGATGACTGACACAGCTGATTTGTGCATGATTTTTCTTACAGCGCCGACTTCTATGCGTGGCCGACGCGGAAGGTTGACCAAGCAGCGCACTGGGACGAGGCCTAAAAGAGAGCAGGAGCTATGTACTAAAGTCTCGACGGAGTGGACTTCTGCTGGTCAGCACGATCTCTGGGTCATGGTGGTAGCTTCAATCCCTTCCGTGTGTAGACAACACATTGTCTGCCTATGTATTGTTTTCTTTTATTTTCAGGGATGTTTCAGGGGCGTAACAATTTAAATGCCTGCATCATAAAGCACAACATGGTTCAGTCTATCGCTGCACTTGGCTGAACTCTGCACTATCCATCTCTCATACATGACTCCAGTGCGTCTCATCTGCTGAGACTTCTCTCCCGTACGCTGGATACTTCACCCTAGGGGAACGTGTAGTTTGTGGTCGCAGAAGGTAGCCGTTTACAAATGCTTTTAATGTAACCCTAAGTCGAGGCGATTAAAAACTCAGAGGCAACTGTACCACACTCAGAAATAGCCTTTATTCTCGATCTTGGTGGTGTTTCACCTGGGTAATGGAATAGCGATTGATTCATGTCTATCCATAGGCAAATCGCTGCAAGTACCACCACTTTGTGCTTCACTGTTTGTGTCTATTCAAGAATGTGCCGCCGGCGAAGAATCACATATTAACTGGTTTCAGATGAGAAATGGTTGTAGCATTGGCGTCTGAAGTAAGCCAACACATCATTACCTACCTCAAAATTGTCATCTCACTATGTCACCTGCCTGAGGGAAGCACTACCTCATCCCTAGAAGACCTCATACTCCACTCTAAAATTGAAGTTGATGAGTTAAAATGAGACTGGAATAAGGTGACTTTAAGCCGTTTGCTTGGCTTCTAAAGATGAAACTCATCTTCAGGGACTGTGAACTGTAATGGTGATTGGTTTAACAGATATTCCAAAGAACTCTCTTTGTCTGTTGAGCTCTTTATAAAGTCTTGCGAACTTTTTGGCTACTGTAGAATTGGAGAAGCACCACTTAAGGATAAGCACATTTCCGTAGCACTCACATTCTACCTGTTACTGTTTAGTGAAACGCTCGATTGCTAACAACTTGGAAGGGTGGGTACATTACGCTGCCAGCGATTCATTGGATGAAGTGCATTGGAGACAAGCTTTTCCAGTTTCCTGATCACACAAGTGTTAATCGAACGCACCCAAGACGTCGCAAACATACTGGCACCGCAATGGCCTACGGAACCTGACCACTCAAAGTGACTGCCAAATGGAGGGCAACCCTTGGGCCAGTTAAAACACCCGGAAATAGCTTGTGCGTAGTTCATCAGTTTATCTCAAACATTATTCACAAATTTTCTTTGTGCTGAAAGACATCCTCCCCATTTTTTGGGGGCCTAAGGCACAAAATTACCACGTAGCCCCAAAGCAACGATTTGTTTTGTTGCTCCTTGACAAATGTGATGCAGAGAATGACTTGTTTAGCTGATCGGTTTACTACGCGGGTTCTTTCGTCTCGCCAAAGTATTACAGAACTAACACAGAGTAAAAACTAGTGGGTCCAAGTTGACAGACGAAACTTTAGAAGTTGTGACATGCTTTTGTCAATCCACGACCTCGTATTCTGTAAATTTGAAGGATTCTTTAAAATATTGGCGCTACCGCATGTGCACATTATGCCAGAGATAAGGAAGAGTTTGAGATCTATGTGGTAGGTACTCATGATTGCCAACGATGAGGGGGTGGTGGTCATATCTTCTCACGTGACTCAAGCTTGACCACTCTGGGGATGATTTCTCACCTGCGATTAAATTCACCTCCACTCACAGGACCTGGCGCAATTTCTTCGCCACAATGAATCTGCAGGATCTGTGGACGAAGTGGATGCGCCTAAGGAGCTATTGGAAAGCAGCGGCTCATGGAATGATGGCGGATGAAATTCGATTGCCATAGCAATTTGCCCAGCCTTAAGTAATGCTTCCCAAATAATAAGGTAGAAAAACAATTTCACAGAGCTTTTTATCAAAGATTCAAAAGGCCAAGGGAATACTTTAAAATACCTTTTTTTTGTTGAAACAATCACCGTTAAAGCTCACAGCTCCTGCAAATAGATTTTGTCTCCAGAAGCCCAATAAGCTAGTGAAAGTCACCTCGCCAACTCCAGAGTGTGAGGTCGCCTGGGTATGAAGTATCGCGACTCAGGCAGGTGACTCAGTGAGATGACCGTTTGGAGGTAATCAACGGCATGTTGGGCTGTCGCAAACCGCAATAAAAGAAATATTTCTCATCTCAAGCCAAGAATTTAGTGGGTAATTTCGCGCAAGCAGTGTGGAACAAGTTGACAGTCTTTGCAACTTGTTTCCTATTGGCAGGGCTCATTCACCAGCATCAGCATCCACATCCTTTTCTTCCCCGGTGGTTGACAGAAATGTGAACCAATTGACACACTATTGCTTGCGTTAAACACCACCGAAAGTTGACCAGGCGGTAATATTTACTATACTCGATTTATACGCATCGTAGGATACTAACCTTTCAAATCCTGGAGAATTTTATTAACTGGATTCAACCTTTTAATCACCAACCTATTGGAGCAATGAACTATTGGGGAATGAGGGGATTAAATTGCATGGGGAGTCGCCAAGTGTTGTCAGGTTCTGTCTTCAATGCAGACAAATTCATACATTCGAGTGGATCTACATACCCACCACAGTTACAAGACCTCAGGTAACACTTAAAACCCCTGATTGGGGATTAATGTCGATTATGACAAGATTGATATCTTGAGGTGCCCCAATGCTTGGGGTGCGTGACGAATACCTTGACACAAAAGAACCCACCACTCAATTTCGCTGCTGCATTAAGAACCAAGATTACTTCAGCTGATTCAACCTTCTAGATGATCTTCTTAACGATGGTGTCATACCAAAAACCTGACTTGAAGTTAAGAACGCTTACATTGCGCAGGTGCGGAGTTCGCAAATGCAAGATATCCCCTGGATGCAAGCGTAATTACACTGGACATTCTCCTGTTAGGTGCAAGTGAGAATTGAGTATCGCCATAAACCTATCCGATTACCCAACTATAAAAATATTTCTGTCTCCAGTAAACGACACCCATTAGCTGAGAAATTAGGAAACGGCCAAAAGGCGATGAGACTACAGGTTGGTGTGAACTAAGGGGACCTACAACGTGCGTTGAGTGTGAAATATCTACTGGGGCGAGAGGTGTACAAGCGCATTGCTGTTAGATTTACTCATGGTTTTACTGTTTGCCCATACGTCTCCTCTATGGAAGTAAACCGACTCCTGACTCAGTGCCAACGGTCGACGTCGGCTCACCAATACTCACCTCGGCATCACAGAACTTACCTCCCATCAAAAATAAGGTCGACAACTTGAACAGCACACCTAACTATGTGGGTCCCTCAACCATCTTAAAGTGGCTTCAAGACGACTTTCTGAACTGCTCAATCTGCATTATCAATATTCATTCGGTTAACAAGCGATTCGTCAGTATCAAAAGCAGCCATTTTGAGCCCCAGTTTCGACCAAAAAATCCACATAACTCCCAAACAAGACTCAAATGAGGTGGACATCAACCTTGTGTGACAGCAACAATTCGAATTAATCGGGTCAAACAAGGGTCAAAAGCAGCGGTACCGATCAATCCGAGATAATTAAGGCGGCTTCGTTAGTTGCTCCCGTGGCGCTGACGCTGGCTTGGGCTGCTACTTGCCAGGCGAGATCGATCCACTGAGCTGGCACCCATTGCGGCCGACGTTCCAAGTCCAGAGCTGCCTGCTTCAGCTCCGCTAGCGCTGTCTCTGAGGTGCGAGGAATGATGATAAACTCGAAAAAGTGTCCGTAGTGCTGCTCCATCTTCTGACTTTCCTCAATGCATGCCTTCAACTCTTCATCCTAATAAGGAATAGAAAACCAGGGTGAGTCAACGGATCTATGAACGAACTGGATGCTCCTAGGGAAGTGTTCAATGTCCAGCGATAACGAATGAAGCGCGATTGCTATAGAATTTTGCTCAACCATAAGTAATGCTTTATACATATAAGACAGACAAATAAGTTCGTAAGGCTTTGTTAGAAGGAAACCAAAAAGACGAAGCGACCCCCCTAAAATAGCTTCTTTGTTGAAAAAATCTCTAGAACAAGTCATATTCTCTCTCAACAAGGCACAAGATTGCCGCAAATCGATTTCGCCTCCAGGAGTTAAACAAGTCAGCTAAGGATGCCTCCACCCCAGTGCCACTTTCACTTCTAAACTCCCATTTCGGAGGTATGAGGTCTTCTAGAGGTGACAGCAGGATGGCAATTCGGGGACAGTTAGTGGTGTTGCCTTGTTTTGAACTGGAATACAATATTTCCTAACCCAAGTCAGACAGTTAGTAGATAATTCCTCACTTACGACACATTCTTAGGCAGATGTGTCGGCATCCACGCCTTCCCCTTCCCAGTAGTTGATGTAGATCTGAACCATTTGACACCATCGAAAGCTGCTGATACCTTGACTTCGATCGAAAGGAACAAGTAATTGCTCTCTCAGCTATCGCCCTTTACCAAATTAGGGTGCTCCCTTACTATTTGTAGCCAAGATTCTTCACCATAAATATATCAGACGCTACAGCCGATTTCATCTCATAGTTATGGACATTGGCTCACCACTATTTAGGATACACTTAAGTGTTATTTCTATCTCTCTGAGCTGTTACATCATGAAATAAACACAACGGCTTACAATGGTAAAAACCTCCAAAGGTCGAAATGAACTACTGCATCATTTACGGCAAGCCTTAGAGGTGCTTACAGAAATGTTGGCTGCCGAGTTGGTCCACTGTTTGCTGAGTTTGCGCATCTCCTCCAGATTGTCTGGCGGTGAGACAAAGATAACGCAGGGCAGGAAGGGTGTCCGTCTAATGGCTCGGATTGACTGTCACGCAGAGGTGGAGTTGCAAAAGTGACATTAAGTTGCAGCTATCATATTCCAAAACCATCTGGTTTGATCCCAGAGATCATGGTATACGCTATTATTAGGTCTGCATTAACTTCATAGATGGAGCTATTAAAGGTACCATTTGATGTCGCGATAAAGAGAGGAACACATTGTTCAACAACAGCAACACCAGCTCACATCAGGTCGAAGAGCAAGTACGCACACCTTGCCAGCCTTGATGATGCTTTCAATGCTGGCAACCTTAGTGCCATAGTAGTGGCGATTGTAGACGCCCCATTCAACAAAGGCCCGTTCCTTGTGCAGACGATGGAATTCCTGCTTAGTCACAGTTTCATAGGTCTGAAACTCTGTCGATTTAGCATCGGGGTCAGTGGCATCTAAGTAAGGCGAAGAAGTCAATTTACAAGAGGACGACCACTAGCTGGTGCAATTGGTCACCGTTGGTCCGCCGGAGACTACGGACTATACACTTGGATCATAAATCCATCACAACAATTGGAGACCATACCCCAGTAACCAGAGATTTTACTAATGGAATACTAAATTTTGGGTCACTTTATTCTAGTCAGGAGAAAAACGGTCCACCTGAAATCGCCACTGAGGTGGAAACCATTAGCGAGCAATCGCATTCACATAGACGTCACAAATCAATCGTCTGTGGATAGACATTAAACACTAACTTTGAAATTATACGCTTAGCAAAATGGACGGAATATATCTAAGGATAAAATGATGGCGTCGACTCACGGATGACTGGCATAGCAAAACGCCTCGGTTCACTCCGCAGCAGCCCCTCAATTAGCTGCTGTCTGCCTACATGCTTGGGGCCTACCAGGACCAGAGGACGCTTGCGTTCAGGCTGAGGATAGTAGAGGTCAACCAGCTCGTACGTGAGAAGGCTGGGTCGACGAATTTTGTCGCGTACTGACTCCTCTACTAGTTGTCGCAATTGGTCGCCATCGGTTTGTCTGAGACTGCTGATTTCTGTGAAGAGAAGAGGAGGTTATCTTGAAGAAAACAGGACTAGACGAACGGATAGAAGGACAAAGACGTACCCTTGGAAATCTCGTACTCGTTGGCACGACGAGAAGCGGAATGAGTGAAGCGGCTGGCAATCAGGTTGAGAAGGCGCATTTTTCGTGATTTCTTTTTCCGCAGCTTCTTCAGTTGCTTTGGACCGACGCCGTGGGAGCTCCAGAGGTATTCATTGTCTCGATAAGAGTAAGATTTAATAACTTAAAAAGGGATATGAGATTTTAAACATCAGCTAATAATAATAGCAAATTTGGAAAGCATTAATCTGACAACATCAAGTAATTGCGAGAATACATAATTATGTCCATCCAATGCTGAGCGCTGCAAGAATCCAGACACCTAACCTCCCGCCACACAAATAGATCTCACCAAGTGACTCAAAGCCCTGTCCATCACCACCGGTGGGAGTAGTCGCATTAGAAGACATCCATAGACTTAAACTGCTCCTTGACGTGTTCAGCGAGGAGACATCACCATCAACAAAGCCATGCTCAGCATCTGCCCCAGTGTCATCTTGCTCGGACGCCTCGGACTCAGAGTAGCCGGCTGCTGCATCCTCCGTGTAGGCGCCTTCCCTTTTCATACGAAGGAGGCAACGGTAGCGTTGGAAGTAAGGTGAGGGAACGAGGCCCGCCATTGAACCAGATACACCTACACCACCCGACTCCTCGATTCTGTGAAGGGAAAAGGGGCTCAGAAGAGAGGTGCAACATATGATCATCCATAGCGTTGGTACGGGACTCTACTCATGCCAATCATAAAAACAGCATGACAGCTTTAACTGATGTGCAAGATAATGCCAGAGAATAAAGGCATATGCTGTGGACTACTGAATTTTCAGATCAGATATTAGAAACGCATCGACTGTTCACTAATGGGTGGAAATAGGGAGCAGAATTCGATGATACAAAGTAGTCTATAGATGAACAATGCCGACGGCTTGACACTAACGAGAAATTGGGAGTAATCTAAACAATATTAACGTAGTGCTGAAATGGAATAGAGGAATGAAAATAGAATAAGCTTTAGATAAGACATTGCGGATTTCACTAGACCGTCGAAAAATCGGCTAACAGCTACAAAAAAAGCAGGAAAATTTGGCACTCAATCATCTATCATTCGAAGTCGCATAGTGGGCATGAAAATCAAAGAGACAGGTGATTAATGCACGCGCATACAAAAGGCCAAAGTTCACTTAACAGAGGCGAATGAATGCACACAACCAAAATGAGATGAAGTGACAAAACAGACCTAAGAGCCTGCCACCAGTTGGGATCACGGGTGTTTAGAATCCGCAAGATGTCACCCTTATCAAAGGCGACGCTAGCCTCCGAACAGGGATTGTAGATGTCGTTTGAAGGCTCGTAGCTGAAAAGGGCTCGCAAATGGGCCTACAGGAAAAACACCTATGCATACGATACTGTCTCAACGACTCATTACTTTAAAATCGCATTTAGCAAGTAAATTGGGAACAGTGCAAACTCCAGGCACACCCCCAGCCATACCCTAAAAACTTCAGTCACCCTTTCATATAATCACACATATCGTTGGTAAGGTACAACAATTACACCAAGGTCCAAGAATGAACCAATTTCTTATGGGGATCGCTCCAGTGCGGAAGGGCCAGTCTTGCCAACAAAACTCTTCCTTTTGCATCAGTGTGCCTGAAGAACTTGTTAATGCAAACGGAAGACCGCGTCGCCAATTCTAAAATCATCGCCCAAACATTCTGTCACAACGACAGCTAAAAACGTAACAAGGTGACTCTTTAGTCTCCGCAAGCTCTGCTCACCATGTCATTCAATTCATACCATTTCTATCGGCACCTGCTAGTACGGGAGAAGATAACAAACACCGTTTCTTTTGTAAAAACACGAAACATTTGAGTAGCCTTTCGCTGTGGTTGCATGAACCTGCCGTGTAAAACTTGGATGCATACCCATAGAAATGGAACAAAAACAAACCACTAAGACTTAAGCAGATTTATTTATTTCTGGAAGATGCAATTTGTTCCCAGGTGGTATGGATCAAATAGGTTACAATAAGGTGAATCAAGGTTGTTGACACTTACCACGGATTCCTCCTGAAACAGTGATGCCTCTGTTACTGGTACAACCGGCGCGACTAGTAAGTCGATATGCCCATCGAGATTTGTCTAATAAAGACCAAGAGGCCAAGCCATATTACTCTTGAAAAATTGCATCAAGAATAGCAGCATCTATGTAGCAACGAGAGAAGAGGCACAGGCACCGTCTAACCAGAAAGTGATTGCACACAATTGCGCACATGCACATACAAAAGAACAAAACGAATTGGCACTGAGCAAAACAGAAAACATGCAAGATTACCTAATCACAGAGTGAGAGTCCTGAAAGGGGGTAGAAGGTTCTCACAGTAGCGAACTATTATCCCAGCACACTATGGAAGCGTACTTTATGCACATAAAATAACGCGTATTCTGTGGATTTTTCGCATAAATTAATGAGTAACATTTGCCACTAACAAGAATATGTGAGACGTGATCTACGTCCTTGCCCATTAAATCGACTCCGTTGACTGAAAGGAGCTCATCCCCTTCGTTTAGTAGCCCTAAAAGATGCAGAAATTAGCTGTTTATTTTTAGACGGTATGAAAGAAGATCAACTAAGAAAAAGCATAATTACCAGTTCTTTCAATCAATCCTCCACTTATAATTCGTCCAATCACAATCGCGGATCCCTCATTTCGCACAGTAGCGCCCTATTATTATTATTATTATTTTCGCGCATTACAAGGAGATAAATCGAGCGTGGACTTACAAAGAAGTCCTCTCCCGATTTTTGCAAGATAACATTGACGAGGGTGGTTCCGTCAGGAGTTGAGACGGTGTTGCCCTGATCGTCGACAGCGAGGATCTTGTAGCAGCCCTCAATAGGACTTGGGTAGACTGTTCTTTCCACGGTTCCAGCACTCGAATCGTCTTTGACAGTAACTTTCTCTTTCTCTGTCTGCTCCAACCAAACTCTTTTCACGTCATCGAAAGCAGTTAATGCTTCCTAGAAGAGAAAAATGAGGAATGAATACCAAAATCGCTCCATTAACAACTCACCACAACTTGAGGTTTCCTTAAAATGGTAAGGAGTTCCACCATCTGAGAAGTTCGATGAAGGGAAGGGATATTTTTGAGATCCCAAGTGACTGCGTTGAGTGACTGGATGGCCGAGTCATCCCCAGCCCAACGTTCCATTGGGATATCACCCATTTTCGAACGAGTTCTTTCAAAAACTGAGGCAATAATATTGTGGAGATTAAAAGCTTGGAGAACAGATCTGTCGGAGACTTTGTTTGTTAACCATTCCCATTCATCATCAGCTAGTTCGTCAATATCTGAAGAATTACCACCCGCAACTTTACTCTTTTTCAACCTCTGTCGCAGATCACGAATGAAGTCGCCGTAACTTATGTCATCTAATTTAAGTACGAGGAAAGATACACAAAATGAGTAAACTGAATTACCCTCACTGTCATCGAATGCTAAGTTATTCTGGGCTGCGGTAGCCTCCTTAAGTTCCTTAGCAACTTTTTTAGCACGGGCCAGGGAACGTAGCTTGTCTGATTGACGTAGTGAACGACGTAGAAATCTATCCTCCTGACGCTTCTGGTCTTCAAGGCGCTTTCGCTCACTAAGTTCATGAGCGTAATCGTGGACATCAGCCGTTGCTGCTGAAGGTGGAGGGCTATCGCCTAAAGTGAAAGAAGAATAGTAAGAGAATATTGCTGCTCGCTTACTAAGAAATGTCACTTTATCTCTGGGTGACTCCACATGCCCACTCATTGTGGAATGATAGGTTATTTGACGCTACTAAAGAGACCAAAACAACCTACATCCGCTATTTTACGCATGGAATGAGTGGGATTACAGACACTTAAAGTACAAAATAATTGACAAAGACGAAAATAAAACAGTCTGATTAAATGTAAAAGAATTAGTGGGCGAAACATTTTAGTGCAGTTTGTTTCGAAAATTTGCCTAGTACATTTAGGCAGGAAATTTAGTCAAAAACTTTCCGCTTCGAAATATGTTACTCTGAAAAACACCTGAAAAGCTTGAGAAAAGCAAAAACAAATATTTTAAATAATGTTTGGATGAGCAGTGACGACCCTGCCTGGACTTAACCACTATTTTGCACTTTTGGTATATCGCCCCAAGACTTCCTAGATGCCGATTGAAGACTTAGAACTTCAACAAAATATGTGCCGCTGATGTACATAAGGGCATTGTAATAATGTCGGTGTTTATATGCGCTTTGTAGGTGAGAGGCGGGAACACGATATACACGTGGTCGATTGCCCGCTAGCGTGTTCTCCCCCTGCGTCGGATACCTCAGCCCCGTAGACTGGACATCCCTACCTGACCTTTTCCCCTTAAATAAAACCATGCCCAGAAAAGCTCGGTCTTCTGCTAGTAAGGTAGAAAGGAATGAGGAGGAAGAAAAGAAGAACCCTGTTACAGGCATTGTAATACTTTGTTTGTTCGAACTGCCGGATTCGGTCACTTGGGTGGCCATATCGTACTGAGCCGGTTGGTCGGCCTTTGGGCCGTGCTAACAGCCCCCAAATCTCCTTTTTTAGAATACATGTATTATACGCCCATTACTATGCCTTCTTTTACCTTAAAGGGAGTCTCGGGCCGCTACAGGCATGACTAGGATGTCAGACCAACCGGCAGTTATAGAATGGAAAATACCTCAGGTAGCCCTTTACAGGAACTATAAGTTAAAGAAACAAATTAGTGTTAAGTAGCCCCTTTTCTTTGTTACTCATCGCAGATAACATTTCTGGAGATCATAATTAATGCTGCAGCTTTCCGAGACCTCCTTTTAGGTAAAAGAAGGCATAGTACCTGGACGGAATGTATATTCTGGGAACTGAGGGATTGGGAGGCTGTTGGTACGGCCCGAGGGCCGACTAACCAGCCAGTACAAAATGGCCACCCAAGTGACCAAAACCAACAGCTCAAGCAAACAATGTATTACAGCTGCTTTAAGAATAACACCCACAGGCTGACTGCGTTGGCCATCAAATATACATAAAACTAAGGAAGCGTCTCACCGCGAGGTCATCTGGCTTCAAACTAATTCTATCGGATCTGGAGCCTTGTTTTGTATAGGAAGATGGAATAGGAGGCGTTGATAGTGCTGGCCATCACACGTGTTCGTAGCTAGTCGTAGAGCGACTGGCCTAAATGGAGAGGTGGAGAGGGTATTGAGTTTTTACTCAATTGTTGCCTTTATGCAGGTAGTGTAGACAGCTTTATGAAGATGTTTGTCAGATTTTCACAGCTAGAATTAACTTAGATTTTAAATGCATTTCTAAAAAAACGGAATTGAAATTTGCCGAAGGCCGATATCATTTTTACCCCTTCGTCAAGAACCCTCACATATTCATGTTCAGAACATGTAGTTATTTCGTCTCGTTAGTGCTGCCATGCACGGCAGTAGAAGATATAGTTGGTTTTTAAGCATCGGGTTTGCCCAACGCTATCAATCTTGCAACACCTCAAGACTTTTCTAAATACCAAAAAAACATATTGCTTGTGTAAAACTTATTTTTCTTTAAGTGCGTTCTTAGGCGGAAGGCGGGAACATAACTCTAATTTCGTCCACAAGGAGCGGGCTAGTCCACCAGACACTGACAGAGACCATCGTACAACTCCCTAATAATGTGCGATTTATTCAAAGTTTTGTCTACAGCAATAAAATTAGAATAATCTGAATTCGTGCATACGAGGTAGTCCCAGGGAGGCGGATGAGAATGAAGAAATCACTACAATTTGGCCCAAAGTTTAGTTCACCAAGCAAAGGTGCAGTAGCAGGAGGCCTATATAGTCTTTTATTCTAAATAAGGTGTTATACAAATGATCAAATCATTGCACCAAAAAAAATAAATCCAAAAGTGCATTTGAAGATAAGTGAGTAATACTTTGTTTGTTCGAACTACCAGTTTAGGTCACTTGGGTGGCCATATTGTACCGAGTCGGTTGGTCGGCCTTTGGGCCGTGCCAACAGCCCCAAGCCCTCTGTTTCCAGAACACATGTATTCTGCCCCCAGTACTTTGTCTTCTTTTACCTTGAAAGGAGTCTTGGGACGCTACAAACTGTGTTTTGCAACGATGCATTTGTGAGAAAATTCGATTTAAACTAATGCATCACCCAAAGGTTAATTGTTTGTTTTGAAGTTAATAAGGACTATGTGGACTTTCTTGTGCAATAGCTATCCGACATTCGTGCTTTTAAGTAATGAATTATAATAATGACCTTGAGGTTTTGCAATCAGCGCAAAGATCAAGAGCCCATTTATTATTTTATCCTAGGTTGGAATTGTTAGTTAATTTTTCCGTGTTGTGGCGTTCGTAGTTTAGCTTTATTCTTTGTGGTTTTATCAAGTCATGTGTTATATGATCTAGCTACATTCTCTTAAAAGTGCTTTGATTTTATTCATTGGCTTAAACAATGCATCGACTTTGGATACCGTATTAGAAACTTCATGTGCAATAGCTGCTTGTTTAGAGCTGAAAGTAACTCGAAATCGATTTTCTTGCCGAGATTGCATGAAGAGCTCTGACAAATTTCTAGGTTTTTCTCATTTATAGCATATTTTAATGTACGGAATGGAGCTTTCGGGTTTGTGACGCTAGTAAAAGGGTCCAAACATTTTTGGATGCAATACTTTTGGTACAACCAAGCAAATATGCACTACTTTATGCTCATTTAATACTTGCGGCTAACATGCACTTACGCACAAATTTGCCATTAAATAATGTTGGAAAGTGGTTAAAATACGAATGTTTATGTAAATAAGCCATAATGCAGAGGACCCCTAGACAAGGCACACTAGTTGTAAGCAAGGATAAGGGCCAAACCTGGTCCAACACGGTTAATTCCTCCACTTCTTTTCCCACTCGTCGTCCTGCCAACATGGCTGATCTCGAGAGTCGCGTCGCCGCAGCCGAAAAGTCCAACCAACAGATTTTGCACGACATTGCCGACTTGAAAGAGGAGTTGCAACTTAGTAGGAAGAGGACTGTTGGTAGGTAAAAACACTTTATTGATCTATTTACAGTGTTTTCAAATTGAATACAAGCATTAAATGCTGTACTTACTGACTTTCTTGTCAATAGCTCATCCATTGAGAGGGGCGCTTAACGATAGTGTGGGTTCAGGTGCTCATCCTAATTGGACACCGCCTCAACAACAAAGCAAATCACGGCCTACAAATGCATTGTGAGCAATCAGAAGGCACTATTTTCTACTTGTTTTTGAGTAAATATGTGATAAATTTGGTAATTCATGTGGAATTTTTACCAGAAAGAGTTACATTAGCATTTTGCACAAAGAAATGTAATAAGCCTGTGCACATTATGCGAGTTTTTTTGCATATCCTTTGAAATGTCACAAAGTTAATTACCTAGATCCGTTTAATAATCAAATATAAAGTGGATAAAGTGGGGATATTCGATTGTCTACCACAAATATGACTATCACGCAAAATCGATGGACCAACCAAAGGTCACGCTGTAAAGGTGCCTACCATTTTTAATGTAAGGTATAAAAATACCTTAAACTTGCTTTTATCTCCACTAAATTAGAGGTTTTCCCGTGTAGACAATCCGTCACTACCATAGAGAAGAGCTGGGAGGCATCTGACACGACTCGCAACCATTCTGCCTGAACGGAAACTCTAACACTGGAAAAAGGAAAACCTGGCTTAGTTAAGTGTGCAATTTGACAAATCCAAAAGAGCTAGACTTTGCTTGCTTGTTGTGAAAGCATATCATCCACCGGTAAGCCTCCACAAATCTGAATATGATGAGACCACCTCACTACTTGGCTCCTTGCGACGGGGGTACTTAGCATTCAAGACGAGCATTTATTACATCCCACCTGACGTTTTGAGCATTCCAAAGTTGTGGAAGTACAGAGAAGAAAAGGTTAATGATGGATTGACCACTAACAACAGAGAATTTGATTATTACCAGGTCCATCGGTGATCTGCCGGGTCAAACTAATACCGACCAGGTGCTTCAAAAGCTCTCAGCTGACATCCAGACCGTCAACTCGCGTTGTGGAAGTCAGGCGCTGGATATTCAGAACCTCTTCCAAGAGTTGAAAAACTTTGAATCAAAATTGGAGAACACTTTGCACAATGACTTGCGCTACCTTCCGGCTGGAATTTCGGGCAATTTTGTACGTCCAGAGAGCAATTCTACGAAAAAAAGCAGTGTCCCCAATGTTAGAGGCAGTAGCTCCGTAGACAGGGCTGTGCAACGTCTCGAAGCCGCCGTGGCACAGATCGAGAGAAAAATGGACTCAATTCAAAGTGACCGACTGCGGTTTGAAGATGCCATCCAAAACAAGTGAGAGTGATTCTTTGGAGATACTTGTCATTAGCCCCATAGATCAAGCAACTCGCTCGTCAGAGAGTGGCAAAAGCACAGAAGAAATGATGGTGGAACTTCGATCCATGCTTAGGAGCAACGCCCAAGAAATTGTCTCCAGCAGGTAAGTAGAAAGCACTTCGTATTGCTAGCTACCTTGTCGATCGTCCTTCCGATGACATTCCAACTATAATAGGCCGAGAAGTTGCAATCATGGAAGGCGCTAAGACAGTGATATGACATTGAGAGCTTTTGATCACTCACTTCAGAGGCATGCAGACTGTAGCAGAAGTAACAGAGGCTTACTTTGATCTCCTGCTCTGTAATAGTTTTTCAATGTACCAATGAAGGTTAGCACATGGAAGACATTTGACACCCTTGACCATTCTTGACTACCGTGAATTTTTGGGTTTTAGAAGTACCAGAAGACTTTCTGGCATTTTAAATGAGAGAAACACATCAAGCAAGCAATGTCGGGATAGTTTTCAGCACTTTTTAGGCCACTAGGAGCTGGAATCGTCCTTTTGAAGCTTCCATATAAGGGCTAGAAATGCAACTAGAACGTAGATAAAGTAGCTAATTTAATTATATTTGATCTTCTACAGTGAGATTTGCGGAATTTTTTTTGGCCCTGAAATACTGAAGACAGGTTGTTTCCCTTCAGACAAAATGTGCGTTCAGAGATGGAGGACTTGTCGGAAAAACTTAACAAGCGGGTTACAGATGCCCTCGAGAAATTGCAAGATGAATTAAATAGCTCTCATACGGACTTGGAAGCGGTGAGTTTTGCCTAAATTTCCTTTAATTGTAGGATGCGTTTAAAGACATCTTTTTTGCCCTCAAGCTCATTTTATGCTAAAGTAGACACTGTCTTAGTGAATGGGACAGTGTTCTCCTTGCCATCGCTTTTTATCCATGGTCGGCATTCGTCAATGGTAATTCGATGTTTCCTAATGCCAAAGTGTACTTCCTTTAAGGCACTTGGTCGATTCAGCCTCGCAAATTCAATCTACGAGACCAGACTGGTAGAGGTTGAAAGCGGGCTCAAGAAGCTGGCCAAAGAACTCCCTGGTGAGCTTAATGAACTTCGACAGGAACACCAGGTTTGTCTACTTCACTGATTACCTTGTCACTATTTTCTTGGCTGGGCAATGAGTGTCTTTTTCTTGAAGACAAATCAAAGGAAATTGCTTAACACTCTGACACAGCTAGACCTTGCTGTCGAAGTGCTGGAGCAAGGTCTCTCAGATGAGAAAGAACAGCTAAAAGGTGTCGTTGCCGCAGAAATCAAAGCCAGGTCAGTTTAAGAACTAGCAGATTGTCAACACGACCTGACTGCCTTAAGTGGCTGTATTACCTTCTATAGAACTTCAAACATCTTTACAATCCAGAACAAACTGCAGGAGCTGGAAGAAAGCACCAAGGAGGCGTCGCTGAAACTCAACTCATCGGTGGATGAAATTCAGGAGAGAGTGGCTCAACTAACAAGTCAGGTTGGTTAGCTGTCCTATTTTTTTCTTGCTCGTAAGTAATCTTACCTTGTCATGCTGGACTAGTACATTTGGATTTACAAACGACAATGTAGAAATCAAGAAGTTAGCTAAAATTATCAGATCTTTAGAATCGCGGGTATAAGAAGACTTATCCCAAGACAAGCATTTTTTCTCATGATTGTTGAAAGTCTTTTTACACGGTTGTATCACTTGGGTCCCTTGCAGCTGCTTGAGCCATGCTGGGGAGGTAATGAAGCACACCATCATAAAAGGTTTAATACCAATTTGCCACAAAAAAATTGTTACTCAAGCCATGGAGGGTGATGAATGCGTGTGCACAAACTTCTCGCCATTTGATGTGCTCGACTTGAAATTTGCGTGGATTGTCCAGCCATCAGATGCATCTCTGCTACCGCATTTTTTCGTTATTTACGCTCACTCTTGATATTTTATACATGATGCAAGGCAATCACCATTTATTCTGCCACCTCTTTTTCCCCATTCGGTACGACGCCATTGTTTCCCTAGCCCTGAAATAATGCCTTTTAGGGTGCCATAGTGACAAAGATTGGTATTAATGCTGACTGACCATTAAATGTGGTGATGGCGAACCGACCTAATGTAGATGCTTACATTTGCCCAAAGGCAAACAAGAAATAACAAAGAATTTCCCCACGCGGATTGTTTACAAATAAAAATGTGATTAATGGTGCAGCATGTGGTGTGAGTAAGGCAAATTTGATTGAGTAAATGAGCTTTGGGAAAGACAAGTAAACAACAAATGGTAAACGGAACCTTTGAAAAGTTAAAACTTCAGTGAGTTTAAAATTTGCCCATTTTAAAGGTGTGACTGGTTTGTACTCTAGAAGCGGGGCTCGGTCCAGGCTCAAATTCCTCCAGCTGGAAGCACAAATGTGTACGAGAATCACGCAAGTTTCTCTACTAAACCACCGACCTATGCTAAATTCATGCTCTTTAACTAATTAAGGCCCAAGAGCTATGCGATAGTGGATGCCGAGAGAATTTTACTCAAAACATTCCTTCCTAAAGCTACTTTTCTAGAAGCAGCCAACTCTTACAAATTCGCCTTGAAAATTAGCTTTTTAGGTTGTGTTAATTTGTTTCATGGCAAGTTTGCTTATCAGCTGTGAAAAATAGGTCTAAGAAACTTAAGGATCTGGAAAAGGAAGTGGCCGAACTCCAAGCCGGCAGTCAACGCAATTCTGAGGTGATTTTTGACATTAGCTTATTAAGAATGCAATTTTAATAACTTTTTAAAGCGTATAATATGCATCTTGACTAAAACAAATTAACGAAATCCAAGGTGTCTTATTATTTCATTGCTTTTCAATGTTGCTTCTCAATACCCGGTGCATGGAAATTAAGCAATGTTTGCAAACGAGTAGATTTTATTTATCCTGTCAGTTGAGTTTTTGATACTATGCTCTACTTTTTGTTCTAGGAATTTCAAAAAAGCCTTAAAAACATTGCAGAAGCCGTTCAAGCAGTCAGGGTTGGACTTCTCGCTAAAATGGAAAAGGCGGAAGACGAGGTAATTTTTTGTTTTAACTTCTTTGCTGATTAGAGCACTTTCAAGCACACTTCAGACTAAAACAATGAAGTAAAAATGTCATAATGTCACTAAAGTTTACCGCTTCTTTAATGCTACTTCGAGGTCCTACTTAGGATAACCAGACCTTAGGATCACCTAATTGAGGGTGACCAACACTGTGGTTTGGCAGTTCTGGAATAAAAATGCTGGCTGTATTAAAGAGGTGCAAGCACTTATTTTAATTTCAAGGCATTGAATTTGAAGTATCTTTGTGGCTAATTTTGAAGAGCTTTAGGAGATGCGTTTCCACAGTGCTACAAATGACAAATAGGCAACCTCTTATCTGCCGAAAAGTAGGGGAAGATAAAATCTCAGTGGGCGCTAGTCGTGAGTCTCAAGGAAGTGTCCTCCAATGTTTACAACTAGAGCTTATGAAAGTAACAACCACTCACCGTCTATGGTTTGAGCAGTATCGCTCACACGAGAAGCATGTGACAAAGGAAAAAGTGGTCTTTTGGGGAGACTGATCCCTTCTCCCCCTGTGGCCAACTTCAATCGTCCAATTAGGACTGTCACATCATTCCTTTTGGGGTGGCAATTAGTTTTAATCGACTGGTCAGATCCCTTCAGGATGTAAGGACAGGTGTCAGCCGGAAGTCGTGACTACAAGCAGAAATAAATGGCATCCTGCCATTTCCTCCATGTTATTTATTTAACCCTCCAAATTTAGAGATTTTCAGTAACTCTTATTTTTCATTCCAATCCTTCACAAAGCAAGACCAATTCCATCAATGCAACTTACCGCTTCGTGCACTCTAAACATTCCATTCAAAGGCTCTGGCATTGTTGGAAGTGTTTCATGAGTGATAGAGTCTTAGCCATGAAACTAAAGCCAGTCAAAAACAGCGGACTCCAGACAACCAATATTCATCAACTGGATCTTAGGTCATGTGTTTTAACTGTCTCGTCCTGCGAGAAGGCTCTGTTAAATATTACACTGTGCAAGCCCTCCAAATATACCATACCTTCAAAGTTTAATGTGGTTATAAGTAATTACTCAAACAGGACGAATAAAAGCTTGTGGCCTCATTTCCCATTCATGAAGATCACCAAGGGCAACGGTAATGTGCACCACTTAGCTGACCACCTACTGTCTCACTTCGAGTGACGACCTCGGAGTGCCAACAATTCATGGTTGTTGAAATGAGGAGTCATTTCGCTCTTATTCCTACTCAAAGGTGCCATTTTAAGCAGTGTCAGAGTGAAAGTGTCGTCCATGAGCACCTCTTTTCCTGGGCTCACTGGTCCCAACGCCAACTAATTTGAGAGGTTGGGCTGCAGGAAGATAAGTGCGAAACTGACCGCCACAATTCGGCTGCTTTTTAGACAAATTTGGATGCTACTGAAGAACGACAAAGCTGATTGTTTGTACACAGTTCAAAAAACCCAAGATCCATTTATTCCTCGTAAGCTGATTACAAGAGACGACACCGAACCGGTGTAAAGAACTTGACGTGTTACACATGTGTGACGCTGTTAGTTAGGGGTTGACTAATTAGTACTGCGGAGGACCACCCAGAATATCTTCCGAATTCACTTTTCCTCTACACTTTAATAAAATTCTACTATTTCTCATCCGTCCGCATTAGAATTCCGATCCTCTCATTGTACATAAACGTCAGAACATCGATTTCTATTTTATTTTCTTATTTGGAGCAATTCCTGTTTACATTTTTAACTGCTGTTGAATATGTCATTAGGGGAGCTGTCAAAGCTCAGCACAGCTTGGAAGAATAATCGAGCGCCTACCGCGTTTGTCGTCAACTGTTTAGCTCTTCTACCCCTGAGGGCTGGCAGAACTCAATCCTACCAAGGAGTGGTTGAGAGGAGCAAACTTTCAAAACCAACTAATTCCTGAAATGACCGAATATACAAACTGTACTTCTTTTCATTTTAGATCAACACAACAATCCAGAATCTGGTGTTAGAAATCAATGCGCTCAAGGGCGGGATGAATAAAACAGGGTAACATCCATCCGCGAGACCAAGAAAAGCTAAATGCTATGTCATGGAACCTGTTTTAGCAGAAATTTTAGATCCTCTTTCGAACTTTCTTCAAACTATTTCCAACCTATTTTAATGGGGTGGAATCGGAGCCAAAACAAAAACTTGAGTCATCACTTAAACTAATGCAAAATAGTTAGGTGGGGTATTCACTGGTTCGTTTTTAACTATGCTACTTGTCGATTATTTAAATGATATGAAATGTAAGCTAGCTTGTAGAACCATAACCACAGGATTTCAGACAGGAGACTTTTGAATGCCACGGAACAATATAGAAAGCCAAGCTTAGGGACGCAAGTGTAGTGCTTCAGTGCTTTGTGTAGGCGATGTTTCAACCCTGCCGACAATCCCATCTTTACGGGTTTTACTTTCATCCTGGAGTGTAGCTTAAGAGTCGTGCTAACTGGCTCTCAGCCTTTATGTGTATTATTAGCATATGCTCTTGGGAGGAATCTAAACGCCGTAAAACAAGTGATATAGACTAAAATAATACGTTCCAAAGGCATGAGCAATTCTGGATTCGAGTGTAAGTGTTGATAGCCATCAGCACAACCTCAAATAAATGCAATTTAAGAATTTTAATCAGCCATCCACTTCTATAATTTTTAAGGACACATTACAGCTGAAGCAAGGGCTGCTTTTTCACAAACAGAATGTTTTGAAGACGAAACAAATATATGGCAATAAATAATAAGATAATTAACATGAGGTCCTTAAAAACTACTTATACGGCCTTAAGCACTTTAAAATATGGTTTGAGTACAGCTGGTTATTTATTTTAGGCACGTAGGGAATGAATATTAATTTGAACTTACCTTGAGGGCGTTTGTTTATACTCTTCAAATAAATTGTAGTGTTTTGAATATCAGTGGGTCGGAAGTATCTTAGGTTTTCTGTGTTGCTTCTCGCTATGAGCATTATATATGCTGCAATCGCTTGCGGACCACGCATACTTTGTGAACAAAGTGTTGGAAGTGTGGATTATAGCAGAGAAGTCCGACAGCAACTAGAGAGTTCCATTCAAGAATATGTAACATTTCCACTTGGACCGTAAGCTAAATTTCTGGATCTCATTTCTCTTATAGATGTACCTACAATTGCTATAACTCAAATGGAATATCCTACATTGCAGTTAGCGAGGCTGCAGCATCTCAACAGCAAACACTTAATTTTCTACGAAGGGTATGTTGATTTACGACCTTGCATTCTTTCCTTGCCCGTTCGCTATTCGCCTGCTGTATGCTAAAGTTTATTATTCTTTTTGCTTTTTAATGCGTTACTTTTTTAGTTGGGAATCGTTCTACTTAATAAGCTCTTTTTGTCGAGATAACGTTCTCTTTTATGATGTCTGGTTATGACTACATTTCCTTACCTCTTAACCTTATACACTTAATACTTTTGAAAATAAGGCATTAAGGTAGGCGAATACTTTTTAGGTCCAGGCACTTTTTATCGCTGACCCATCAAGAGTTCTTGAGGCTCAATCCGGTTCCGAACACTGCCATCAAGTTGATTTCGGTCGGATACTTTCAGAAGAGATGGTACGTTCATGCAAATATACGTAAAAAGTAATTCCTATCTCCTAGACTGAATATGAAGTCGTAGTGACATAAATCACCACCATGAATCACTTTTATGTGTCCGCTTGTCATGGTTCATGTAGATTGAAACAAAGTGAAAAATTTAGCATAAAGGACTACTTTGAACCATATTCTCATGGCCTGAAGCTGGATTATTTGACTGAATAGGTACAATTTAGCAACCAAGATAGGACTCGTTTAATGCAACTACATGGACAAGTAGCTGATGTCTCTATGCTGATGCACCAAAATATCGTCGATCTCAACGAACGAGGAAACAAACTGGATGATCTTTTTGATAAAACCGAGCAATTTGAGGCTGACGTAAGTCTGAACCTCCTTTTCTTCTTAGATTTGCTTTTTATAAGCTTACATCATCTCCTTGTTACCACACTCGGATATTTTGCTCCAAGGTGAGCAATTTAACTTCGGTGGTCGAATGAAGTATTCATTACCTTCAAATGGAGCGTTAAACTTAGGGCTTCTATCAAGAACTGCCGGGCCAAGGTCACCGTTTTTGTCTCGCTAGCTGCTATAAAAGTTGCCTTAAATAATCACAACCCATTGAGCCCTTAAGCGGTGAACTATCTGGTGTCATTTATGTAGATGATCATTTAAACTAAAAATTGATTTGTAATGCTGGGGCCTTTCAATCATTTCTGATAAAATTTACAGGCGCAGATGTTCCATAGCACAGCGAAAAGGGTAAAGGAGAAGACCTATTGGGAGAATTGTCGGATGCGCCTACTTCTGTTTGGCGCCATTTTTGTAATTGTGCTGATTATCCTTCTTGTCATTCTCTGGGGAGCTGGAGTCTTCAATGGCAACTAATCCGGGCGTTTATCGCGTTTGTCTTGACTGGTGAACCCGAGCCCATTGTATCCCTCTCACATCATCAACACATTGGCTGTGATACTGCTACTACCATCATCGAAAATGTTATTATCATATTCCAGATTTCCCATCCTATGACGGCTTTTATTTTAATCTACCTTTTTTTCCTATGCTCTTTTTGGTATTTCGGGTTGTACTAACAGGCTAATATCGTCGTAAAGTCGCTATGCATTACTGTCTCCAGGAGTAAAACCACGCACGTGCAGTTAGCATGGGATAATCAGGTTTGGTGAGCATAACAACGTGCACACTTCTTACTTGGAATCAGTCATTTGTCCGCCTGAATCAATCCCAATTTGCATGCAATTCAATCGCATTTAAGGGGGTAGTACAGCAGACTCCGCGCCAAAATACGTCTCCTTTGTATGATATCAGTGGAATTTTTAAGCAGCAGAACAGAATAATTAATTACTTGTTAAAAACTATTCAACTTACCGACCCACAAGTTAGCGAAAATGGACAGGCACCTTTAAGGCGAGGAAGAAGTCCAACTCCTCACACAAGTCTGCCTTCACCGCGAGCTTTGCACGCACACACACACACACACACAGAGAAGGTGGAGAGGTGCGTGATACAGAGACTCCGTGCGAATTGAAGATCACACCATTCTTATTTTATTTTCCAATTAAAGTAAGCTTCTCATGGTATTGAGCAGTTGTTAATAAACCACCATTTTCACTCCGTTATCCTAACAAATATCAATAGGACTTTTAATGGAAGGTGTTGGGAACCGGCACTGGGAAAAGCCTAGTAAATCCATTGTCGATCAATTGAAACGTAAAAATCAAATTCCGTTCACTTTAATATCTTTCACTAGAATAATCCAGTTGATTTTTCCGACCAATATGGTGTAAGGTCAATAATAAATTTCAGAATTAAATATGATCCATACTTTTTACACCCATGAATATTAGAACCTTGAAAAACGCATATGTGGCGATGTCTCCCACAAATATTTACCAACGTATCTGTAAAATGCTCGCAGAAGTTTGTTGGTCATCCAATGTGATGGAAATAACCCTAGCCTATACCACTCCACTTAGCCTGGAAAATGGGCAGTTTTTGAGCCACAGTAAATACTTTAATTTTCAAAATTCTTCCATAGAATTCACATAATTCGCACCGCCAATTTCCTTTTTTTTATTTGTGGCATAAAAGCTTTCTTGCTCATCAGTCATGGAGAAAAATTTTTGGAAATAAATACATCTAACGGAATACTTAAAGGGAGCAGACTTGGAAGTGACGGTTAATTTTACTCACTAATTGTCAGCTAACAACCGTTGTCAATAACTTAAATTACTGTGAGATGTCTCCTCCGTAAAGCACTTAGTAATCCACACAACAGCTCACGCTCCAATTACGGGGTCTGAGACGCAGCACGCCCACGACCACTAGCCTTTTGGAGTGGTAAATCCCTCTATCACGGTCCGATTTACACATCAACTTTGGAACAGAGCTCTAACTTCAAAGAGATTTCTACGTCTTCCATAAACTAATTTGTGCCTGTCGTATGTTTTTGCACATCTGGGGCGGCGAAGGCATGTGAAAATGGAGGGTAGGGTCCTTAAGGCAAAAAATTAAGCAATGCTGCATCGCCATCGCTTCCACCAGTAGCTACACGTGGAATGCATGGGAGTTGGGTGACCTTCCAACTCTGCACTCTCAGCTAAGAACAGTTTAGTGGATACTTCTTTAATGAGACCTGAAAAACATCTCATCTCCTCTCCGCACGCACACCCACACCCACACCCACACCCACACACACCCCAATGGAGGGTGGGGAAGCGTGGGGAGATAAAAAACGCCTTAAAAGGTGATGTTGTCATTTATTTATAAAATACTTAGTTAGCATTCAGAGGTTATGGCAATAGTTAGCACCGTTTCCATTTATTCATGTCTTTCTTCCAAAAAAAAATAGTCCACATTTTTAAGAAAATTTAACTAAAGTAAATAATTAGTCCGTAGTTTAGGCATGATCGAATAGTTGTAAAAGTGGACAGATTTTTCCTAACTGGTTTAACAGGCCCTTTGTAGGAAGGTTATGTCCAACAACTCTAAAAGGAACTAAAATGAAGTAAACCACGTTGTAGATTTAAAGCAGCTGAAATGCAATTCCATTGTTCCCTTTAATAAGTGAATGACAAGTTGGCGTTAGTGATTGGACAGGTCTATCACACATGACTGTTTTGAGACAGGAGCAGAACTCGGTGGAAATTACGCAATGGGTAGAGTTGTTGGGTATTTGGTGCAATTGGGTGGTGAGACGCTTCTCTTTCTTTCGCCCTTCTCACAGTGACTGCAAGGCATTAGCCATTCCGCCTCAATCTGGATATGGCACAGACCTTCGTGTGGTGGCAGTAAATACCTTGGTCCAGCATCTTTTCTGCGATTAATGAGAAATTGCAAAGGTTCGAAGATTTCGAACGTCTGCTTATTTAATTCAGTAATATCCGATAGACGGGAAGTCTCACCATCAAACAAATTTAAACACCACCTTGAATAGCGTCACCACAATTTACAAGAGATCCTTCCTCGGTTTGAGAGTATCCATTTTGTTATCATGGTGATCAGACGCATCGAGTTACAATTAAAAGGGCCTGCGTGGCACACATTTGTGACAATGATTTAGTGCTTCAAAATGGCACGCACTTTTGACACTGAAAGCCAATGCATTGACATATTGGATTGCATGGTCGCTATGCAGAACGGCAGCAATGTGACAGCCTTGTGGTCGTATTCAAGTAAGAAAATGAAGCAGAATGGCATAAACTTCAAGTTCTTACGCCAGTATGAACTTAACGATATGCTAGCCACCAGCTCTTTAGCGGTCAGAAAAGGAGAACCTGTTTTAACAGGTAACTGAGGGAAGACCTTAATATAAATGAGGGGACTGCGTCGTCACAGATCTCTCGTTTTGAGTACACTTAAAAATTCTGGTATTGGATACTAGTAGGTGCAGATTTACCCTCTTCATCGGATAGAAAGAAAGACGAGATATTGCATGTGCCCCATCCATGACCTACTTTTTCAGACAGTCTAACACCCTACAGTTGACTCAAGTGAACTCACGCTTGCCCCTGACGGGAACATTCCAGGCCTCCAGAAGGATGAGTAAGCACACAGTCAGAGAGTTTGCAGAACCTGGTGCAGTGTCCTCACAGCTAGGCGAGGTCGCAGGGCCCAATACTCCAGCTCCTTAACTTGTATCCATCGATGCCACCACCATGAAAATAAAATGCACGATTAGCTTGTCACAACTGTTCAAGAGTGGGTGAGCTGTCGCTCCAGTGAGGTGTCAAACTGGTAAAGCACATAACTAGCTTCACATCCGTCCCGATGTAGTTGAATCCACTCCATCAAAAAAGAAGGAAAAGGAGAGCGAACAATTGAATAATTTCTTGTGCCTTTTTATATGATTACAAAGAGGTAGCCAGCAATGCAATGTTCTTTTAAATCAAGTGGGGTTCAGGTGACTGACGGCACCTAGATGTCAGGTGATGCAAAGGGAGTTGGCGAGGCCTTCGACGTATGGCTCGGTGCCTAATAATGGAGGTCTTTTTACAGCTTCGATTTTTTTCGGTTTCTTGGTGCAATACACCGTTCATGGACCTCACCACCCTCATTTGTTAAGGTGTCAGTTGAACTTGATGAATGGGATTGGACTTTGTCATCTGCTTTACAAGGTGGTACTGATTTTGGTTTCAAGGTAGCAGAGTTCCTGTACAACAGCCATTTCACAAAATCTTAGGTTAAAGGGGACCAAAATCTTTTTTCATTAAGATTCATTAAGATCCAATCACTTTGAGGAGTTGGTTACGCTTCCTCCAATCTGTTGGTGAGTTTTTTCTCCATGATAAAGTAGCAGCCTGGCCAAACTGCTGATTACTTTGGACCAACTTCGTTCCACCCAAGCAGGTGCTCCGGGGGAAATGGTATGCGAGTAAGAGGAGGAATTTCGCTCGTTCTGGTCCTAGTCGAGATTTAATAAATATGACACTGTGGGGTGTGAGTGCCTCATAACCTCCAAAAGAGAGGCGAAAATGGATTAACTTAAGGGTAAATTACTCAATAACATGCAATCTCAAGTCAACTCACAGTCTCGAGAGGGCGATCTCACCACAACAGAACCTTTCACATCACATGAATAGAGGTTTGAAGACGAATAAGTCTAGGGAGCGAACGGCTCTTGCTAAGGTTCTTTCGAGGGAACCGATAAAACCCAAAATGGTGTAATAATGTGTTGCATTAAAATTCACCTGATCTTCAGGCCTATTACGCCAAGAATAGCGTGACAAGTACTTTAAAAGTCAATTGTGCCCGTTTTTACCATAACCAAACCGAAGTAGGATAACTGAACAATCATGAAGGTCATTTTCTACCTTAATCCAACGATACAGTTAAGGCACCTTCACTTCACCTTTGTGCCCATTTAAAAAGCTTTTCTGCATCCTCTTCAGCGCAGATGCACACTCTTCTGCGTGACTGCCTAAGAAGCTGCGGATAGGGTTAACAAGTTCTTTTTACTGCGAAAGAGGCTAAGTGAATTGGGTAGTATTTTATCAGGTGCCAGATTGATGTATTTTTATACATTACGAGGTTACTATTTATTTTATTAACACAACCTGCCGTCGGAAAGGGGCAAATGGCAGTGTTTGTGGGATTATGTGGTATTCAGGGGTGTGTTGAGATCGTGGCCAGTGTAATTGCGTCCTCATCCTGAGGGCAATCTGAAAGGATCACTTCGTCGGTCAACTTTACGAAACTGGCGTCTACTTGTGGCTACTAGCTTATATCTACACGAACCTATCCACTTTCCTGATGTACTTTTGCATGCACAAACAATACTACCTGATTTGAAATAAGCCTTATTCATGTTCTCCACTAGGTGACCAATCATTTCAAATTAATGTCTCTAACGAACTAGAAATTCCGGTTCGAGGCTATCCGAAAACCTGACAATGGCAGAGCCATAAGTAGTCTTTAGAGTCATTAAGTTACTCATTATGCTAAAAAGAAATGACTCGTTTTGGCATTCCACCAGGTGATAATAAACTGGACTTTTACAGTCTATTAGATAACCAATACGTTAGGATCATTATTTTAGTTGAGCTACCAAAGCTTAAGGCTCGGCAGTATTTACGCCCTTCAGAGGAGTTGGGTTTCCCGTAGTTAATGTCAAATTGGGTTTTGACAAGTGGCTAACTGCTGAGAGGCTTCTAATCAATCTCTGAAAGGAGCTGCCGCATTCAGAGAAGAATGCAATGAAAAAGAAGAGCATACCATGATGGTTGATTAACCATTTAGAGACGGTTCACCGCCTCCGCACTAGAGAGTCGAATAAAGCTATTTCAAGTATCAGCTTTGTGGAGTGAGATCTTGCGCCATCTTGTAAAAAGAAGAACGTCCCGCTACAAAATCGTTAGTCTTTCCCTTTTTTGGCAACTTATGAGGAGGAATTTCCCATTACTCGTCTTAAATCATACCATTCGACAATGTTTGGCCTTCAGCAAGAGAATTATCTTTGGTGGATATTTCCTTCTGCAGGCATGGTCCTTGAGCACGAGTTGCTGTCTTGGGTATATGAGGTGGACAACAAAATTAGCTGGGGCTAGTCAGTGAAATTCAAGTTCGAATCACTTCTCAACACCACTTTTTTTGTGCCGCAAAAGTCATTGAGTACCTTTGAGGCTTATTTACTTTTGTTAGAACATGTGATGCACATCAAGTTGGTAAATTTCGATGTCAACAAATTGCCACGTCATTCGCGTTAAGCATTTAAGTAGCCTTTCTTCACTGCGCTCTACCGTTTTTGTAGTTACCAAGCCTGCGATCATCACATTATCAACAACTCGCTTCCTCCAACTGCTCTACAGCCAATACTTTGAGGTGCATCCATAGCCTTAGTCCCGCTGCACGATATGATGGTTTAGAGAGGTGAAGAGCACAGGGAAAAAGCCTCGTGATCGATGATAGACAGGCAGATATCGAGGCAGTCTTAGGTTACAAAATGCTGTGAATGTGAGATTGTAGATTAAGGTGGTGCGCATTTTATAGTCACCCGCTTTCTATTCAATTTTCTCTCCAGAGAAGGGCGCAAGAGCACACGAAATTCCCAAGTGCTCTAACATCGTTGCTCTCATTAACTCTTGAGCCACACCCGGGTTACATGGCACCTATAATGTAAGAGGCAATTTAACACGCCTCCCCTTTAGCCATTGCTAAACCAGTGGTAGAGGATAGCCTTGGATCCACCCAGTCCATTGTGTGCATCATGATCACCTAGGTCCTTGCCATTTCAACTATGCCAAAATTTTATGAGGTAACCTTGTCAACGGAGAAATGACGCCAACACACCTTTCGTGTTCACGTATGTTTGAGTGAATATCATTCAGCAGGGCCTAGAAGCTGCCCCTACGATGCCTGTTTGGTTCTGGCTGCCGCGTCAATGCGATGCTTTTGATGGGGGTCTCATTCACTGATCTTGACCTTGAAGTTTTCCACATAGTGTAAAAAGTTTCTGACATTAGAGAACCAGATGAGCTTCTAAGCAGTCCAGAAGGCCCATTGCTTCAAAGATAGTTAGAGTGACATAGTTAAAACTGACACAATGTGGGATGATGTAACACAGTACCGAACCAAGTGTCGCTTGAAGAGCCATTTTTTCTTCCTTCTTCTTTGGGGGAAAAAAAATAAAGTGGCTAGAATCGTTGTGACTGTCGCTGTGAGCGGACAACCGAAAAATAAGTTACAGCTATCTCCAAATTAACAGTGCAAAAGAAAACTATGAATGAGGGCATGAAACTGCAAATTTTGTGATTTTGCATTATAAATTTTCATTTTGGTTTGAGTCAGCCTCCCGTTCATACAGCTGCGTTGATGTTGCAACCAGTTTCCCTCTGAGGCTGAGAGACAAAACACAACTTGACAGTTGTATCATCAGGTTAGAGATTCAACTTGCCGTGACCTTGTTGCCAAGTTGGAGAGCTAGCAAATGACCAAGAGAAGCGCATTTTCTCTGCCAAAAAAAGGGGCGATAAATTCTTCTGCGCAAGTTTTTATTCACACAAACAATTAGACGAGACGGAAGGCGGTGGCACTAGCACCTCAACTCGTGATTACGCAGGCAGAATGCTCCAATCCCATTGAGAGCGCAACCCTTTGTGCCCGCTTGCCTGCCTGTGTGCGTGCGTACGTGCGTGCGTGCGTGCGTGCACCTTTTCTTTGCTGGTGAGTTTCTATTGGCAACGCGATTTTGACAGGTTCCATGGATAAAAACAAAGGAGCATTTTATTGTCAATGCTACTAATAGTGCGACAGGCGTAGAAGAAGGAAAGTATTATCAGAAGAAGAGGAATTTTAGCAAGGAGTCTGCAATGTTATAGAGCCAACTTTAAGATCGTAAACACTTGTATTGCTTCATTTATAAAATCTTAAAAACAGGCACGAATCCCTAGGTGGATTAGTGGATGAATATCATTCCCAGTATCGGTGTACACTGAGCTCTGATGACGAGGTGGGGCAAAAGACTAATGAGAAGTGCTTCAGTACCTAAACATGTTTCAATAATCTTTGAGTTCACTGGAATAATTTATCTTATTTTTGACAGGAAATGTCTAGCTTTGATTCAACAATCTAAAAACATTCTAAACTCACGGTAATACCTACGATTCACAAGTAGCTCAGAAAGTCTTGATTTTGACGAGTAGACATAAGAAGTATAAGCCGATGGAAAGGTTTTGCAACCCCTCCACCGCCTCTCGTGGAACGGTTTATTAATGAAATTTGTTACACAGTCATATGAGAGGTTGAACTGGGGCCTTCTACTACTTTCTCAAACAAAAGCTTCTCATAATCTACTGGTATAATAGTTTAGGTGGATTTAATACCTCGTGCAATTCACTTTTCGTTAAATTTAGAGTGCAAAAATGAAATATGAAGAAATCCCATAAAAGAGTGTTAAAAAGAACACCACAATTAAGATAGAGAGGTGTAGAGTTGCCGAAGCAGTTATTTAGCTTGCGCACACACGTGGCTAGCAAATGTGGTCAACTGTTAATCAGGAGCCAACTACATGGGGTTCATGACACATCTCCACCCGTGTGTCTTCCATCACCTGGAATTCGTCTTGAAAGGTCGAAGCATTTGGAGAAGTTGTTTGGTATTCGAAGGCACATCTAATTCCTAGAAGTGGCGTATAAAGGTCTTCCCTCCTAATGCCCACCATTATGAGGTATTTGCGGTGCCTCCCAAATTGAAGTACCCGCAAGTTTTTTTTTAAAGTACGCTTGCCGTTTACAACATAACTCTGGCATGCTTTGCTATTTAAATATTCTGCTCAAATCAGGCCGGAACTTTGAAACTAGGAAAGAATAGGAACAAATTCTTAGGTTTGTGAAGCACTCCCTGAAAAGCTCAGGAATAGACAAACGTGCCATTTGAGGTAAACTACATAAGTCAAAGGAGGAGAATCGTCTCGGTTGGAATTACAGGTCAAGTTATAAGTCGATTGGGGTCTCACGATCGCCTGCTCCATGCAATGAGTGCTAACAGTAGGCTGCCCAGTTCCACGGGCAGGCAGTTCGGCTATTGTTTTTGAAATGTTGTACTGCTGAGCTGATACGTGTCCCATCATCGTACTGTACTGTGCTTGAAGTCGTCTACACGGATAGGTCTGCGTGAGTTCCTGTTGTGCTCCCTTCCCTAGCAGTGGTCCACAACCCACCTACCTTTGTGTTCCCAATTTATGTGCTTTCAGAGCCAACAGCGTTGGTGCACTTTGAATGATAGTCCCCTAGTAAATCACTTATGCCATGATCCAATAATGTTTTGATAACTAAAATGAGTTTGCGTTCTTTCAATCAGTATGGTAGAAGATAGGCATGTGAGCTCGTGGCTGGGTGAATTTTATCCCCCAGCTGGTAGTCGTTGTTCACTGGCGTGCTTTGCAAAAAATGTTACCTCTTCATCTCATGCCATACTCGATTTACAGTCATAAAGCCCTCTAATTATGATGATAGAGATTTACTCTGCTTTTCTCACTTAGGCTCTGGCCTCCTTGAAACTACTCTTACAGTCTCTAGCATCTGTCAGTCTAATTTCTTCCTTGATGATATGGATTTTATGCAACGATAAGGAAAACTTGGGAAGCTAATTCTCTGTTCCATTAATAAAAGAGACTTCCTCTACCTTACTGGTAACTTAAGTAATGGAGAAACGGGAATGCATACCTAATTGCTAATCAGTCTATCCGAGTGAGAGGCACATCATGGTACCTACTCGAGTTCATGGTGACATCGCTAGTCCCACACTGATGTTCAGCAATTTCCAGCCGCGTGAAGGATGGTGGCACAGGTCGACGTAGACGCCATTCACTTTACATCATTACTACTATTGTTTCAGCAATGCATCCACTTAGATTCACAATGAACACGGGCGGAAGATCGGGTGCTGACACTCCCAGAGAGGGAGAGCTTAGAGTAGACGACGAAAAGGACTGAATAGGATGTTATCAATATGGCTAAATGTGCCTAAAAGAATGAGCTATTCGCCAAAAAATTTACCCAAGACTTCTTAGTGGAGGATCACAACAACAAAACCAATCTACTAGTGTCAACTTGTCAATTATCCAACACCTTTTGGATCTTTACAAAAGTTCAAAGAAAATGCAAAATTTTTATTTTGCAGATTTAATACAACTCTAGACTCCAGGAATGCCTACTAAATGGTGAACTAGACCTTGCTATTTGACTCCGATCAGAGATTTCAGCAATTTTTTCAGCCAAAGAATAACAGGAAGTTTAGTGTGCAATAGGTGAGTCCACACCAGTGAGAGAGTAACTTATTAAATGCAGTGGAAAAGGCAGCAGGTTATTAAGTGATGCATGAGAAATTAACCGCTGCTATTCCATTGTTTGGCTCTAAGGGTTTAGCTACGCCGCCTCTTTAGCCTCTCCAGGATGTGTCTCTGCTGAGGGGTGTGGATTGAGAATCAGGCTTAACGTCATCCAATTTTCCCGAATGTTGACGATGTGCTACTTAGAACGCTAATTCAGTGGGAGGCTGACCTTGCAGAAGCACACCACTTTTAGGTAACCTTGGCAACACTAAAAAGCCTCGCAAACATCCTCAATTTCACGTTTTCTTTGGTCAGTAGTACACAGGTTTTTTGTGCTGTATTAAAGGACTTGAAATTAACTTGGTTCCACTATTTCAGCTTGCATTTCGCCTCAACTAAAAGAGCCTACCCTTAATTTGTAATAATCCGAAAGTGTAGGAGGGAACATACTACTTACTAACCTCTCAGCTTCGCCAGAAGACAATAATGCAAGGCTAAAGTAAAGTCTGTAGAGGCTAATCTACCAGCATAATTAAGCACAAAGTCAAGCAACAATACACCAAATCGCTCTGCTTTAATTTGACTGACGCTAGTCCCAGTCGAAGCTGTCATGGCAACATTCCAATCGGCCTTGAAGCAGATCACTTTTACCCGAAGGAAATCTCAATGGCAGCCATTAGGCAGAGCTGGTCCTTAGCTGATTGATGGTTCCAATGCAATTTATCAATGTGACAATCATTAGCAAGTTCTACAATGCTATCTGACACAACGTAACTGCCAGGCGATTCAACCAGCCAATGCTACTTTTTGTTGGAAAGCAGGATATGTGCCGTGTGACTACGAGCATCAAGTTTCGCCACACGTCGTGAATTCATTAAAGGCACTTGGGCCCCACAGAAATGTAATTTGAATAATGGTACTAGTTTTTTGCTCCTTTGGGAAAACTCACAAGGAGGTAAAAGTTTCCTTTTCTGACTAGTTGGCGAAGTGAATGCTATTTATGGTTGGCCTGCAGCGCCTACAACTCCTTGCCGAATTCGTAGTAAGCTAGATCGGCGTGAAGAAACACATTGTTTGCAAGAGCGCAGACAAGTTGAAAGACAGCCAGGACGCATTGAAATTGCCTATGGGTGCAGAGGGAAGGTACAACCTGTGGAGGCTAAAATCGCCAGCGTCGCCAAAGGCTCAGCTAAACACAGTAACTGTAAGCAATTCCAGACAAAGCCGTCATGGTAGGCTGATTGCTCGCGCTAATGATGCATCGCTTAAATTCCATGAAAGCGGTGAAAATTTGTTTTCGAGAATTCCTTGTTTCTTTTACTTTGTCTGTCGACAAACAATGCAAATGCTACGGGCAGCAAAAGCTTTTAACTTACCCACTGGTAAGTTATTACGAAAAACTGTTAGAAATTTGGAACTAATTTTAGCATTTGAGGATTAAATTACGCCGTTAAAGTTCTTTTCAACTGAAAAAGAGATTTTGGCATTGCGGTGGCATTTATTTACAAGTTCATGGAATGCATTGGTTACAAGCTCAGTGTTTCTTCCTTCCACTTCTACTTTTACATTCTTGAAACAAGAAGATTGGTAAGTTAATGACATCTTTTGTTGGGTACAGTGGTATAAGAGGGTACAGAGAATAGAGCCTCTAAGAGGCTCGCCGCCCATGTCCTCCTTCCAGGAGCAATGGCGTCCACTCAGTCACGAGGTTTGACTGAATCCAACGGATGCATTGCGATCCTGTCTGTTTTGCGAACGGAGAAGTTGACACGGCCCTAAATCTGCAAATGATGGAGACGCGACAAGTGAAGGCGCCGCCTAGAAATGACCTCACCAATCTCAACGACTGTGGAAATTAATCACTTAAAATTGGAAACCTCACATTGGAAAAGCTTCCTTTCCTTGGATATCAAAGAAGAGCGTCACCAATGAACCAAAATAATTGGTGATGACAATGAGCCTCAGTGGTACCAGCCCATTCCCATCCAGTACGTCATCCATTGGATGATTTGCCAGGCTTTAAAGGTCTCTTTTCTTGACGAGGAGACCACAAGATGAATTTGGCAGAGAGTTCGATGGTGATTTAGGCTTGACTGTTTACCTCAAGAGACACACTTGTTCCATTAAAGTTGATTGCTCACGGAACTAGTTTGATATTCGGAAATTGGTAAAGACGTTGACGTCACAAGTGATGTGACAGCTCCTTCCTCACTTTGTTATATAATTTCTCTGTGTCCCCAAAACCAGAGATTTTTTTCTAGCAAAGTGGCTTTTGCTGGGTTGAATACTACTCCAGCCCTAGCTCCTCCATCGAACAAGCGCCTCAGAGCTCACACATCCTAAATAATCTCCCCATGTCGGTGACAGATTTGATTGTAGGGGTGAGGTGGTGTAAGGTGTGATGCAGTAGGGGTTCTCTGCTCTTCCGCATTTCGATCAACACACCTGCGACATAGGATTCCGCCTTGTCAGTTACATAACTAAGTTCCTAAGTCTATTAGTCATGGGTACCACATAACACCTTCCGTTAAAGAGATGATGAAAAAGGACATTTATGTTCCAGAGTTCGTCACAGTCAATGGGATGAAGATGTCACTTCGATGGCAGATGAATTAGGCACACCGTGACTGGTAATCCAGGAGCGTGAAAAGAAAGCGCTGTTGGTAACTGAGAAGCGTGGAAAGTCTCACAGGCGTCATAATCATAATCTCCTCATCCTCTCCCTTTTGTAGGCAATAGGTTGTAGAAATTCCAATTTTTATGGCCCTGCTGACAAGCGGTAATACTTATTGGCCTAGGTGACAGAAGCAATCGTCGATTAAAGTCAGGCAACAAAACTATGTTTACTTTTCTAGAAAGTGCCAAGCACATATTGTTCTTCGGTACAGCCAAAAGGGACCAACAAATCTCATTTTTGGTTAATGCTATTTAATCTTGAGGGAGGGGGCTTAAAGGGATTGGGGAGCAAGGAAATAGCCACCGTTGGCATGGCGACCTACTCGTGTATCCTTTCCTGATTTTCTAGCCCTATCCCCCATTAATAATGGGGGATAGGGAAGGGCTCGAGCAAGTGACAGTGCCCTTTGAGATGATTTTGACGCTGACTTTGCTACACTTTAAAAGACGTTGCTAAGCAAAAATAACACAAAGGAGAATAAAATCGTATCCTGTTTTCGTTAACAAATTACTTACTGTGGATGTCGAAAGCTGGTTAAGTTAAGCCAAAGGGATTTGAATTTTGAGGCTTTTTCAAAGCTTGATGTTGTCTGTATTATAGGCTAGATGAGCTAGCAACAAAGCTAATGCTTTCTCCTTTTTTTACCAAAAAGGGCCTGCATGGAGAGTGAAGGGATGGGATGGGTTTTTTATTTTCCGTATATTCTATGACGGTGTTGATTTCGAATGCTCTTAACACCACTATATACCTTGGAAAATGGAATTACAGATCACCTAGATGGGTTTTCTCTCCTTCTTGCGACCATAGGGCGCACACTCTTGGAATAAATAATGAGCACTTATGATCACTGCCACACCATGTGACTGAGCATAGTCCTGTTAGATAGGCTATACACCTACAGGCAAGACAAAACTTATCGACACCTCACTCACACACATAATATCTACCAATGTGGGTAAAGTTGCTGGTCGGTTCTGCATGTGAATAGCATCGCCCCGACGCAGACATGGCGGTTAATTTAAGGTGAAGTTGCTAGGTGATGTGCGTTTTTAACTCCGCTTTTGGCATTGTCACCAAAGCTCTTCGCCACAAAGCTACATTCTAGAGGTGAAATTTCGAAATACTTCATCCTGAATGTAGACCGAAACTCGCCTAAGTCACTTTTCAGAGGAGTGAACATCATTCAAGGGTGCATCTAGAGGATGCTAATAATGCTGGTTCTCTTTTAATAGTTAGTCGTACTAAAGCCTTCGTTTCCAGCATAGTCTGGTTCGGTACTTGATGTGATTCAGCTTCGTGCCACTGAATGTCAGATTATATCAATTTCGCTATTTTTTTGCGTGAGCCCTTAATCGACCTTCATGATTAAATCCATGCCTCCAATCAGCGTAGTTGTGGTGTTACAGAGGTTTTTACTGAAATTGTTTGAGTAGCACATTATCAGACTTTGGCGGCAATAGAGAAATGCGCCCAACACACACCGTATGCATGCAGTCGAACGAAGAAGAGCGAGCTACACAAAAATGGTGACAATTATGAGAGGAGCAAAGCTCTGGATTACAGAAAATGGTTTGTTAAGACTAACTATTGCAGTGACAGACGGGTGAAGCTAGAAATATGAAAAATTAACCCGTTTACCTCTCAAAATGGGACAATTTTTTAAACAATTCGCACTTATAACTACCTCAGTTTCCGCACTATAGCAGTACTCTTGCCATTTTTAAACGTGTTGCCTCATAACATGATTTCAGTCTCTATAGAATAGGTATGAAGTTATTTGGACAACGTAGGGGTAATAGATAAAAAGTGTGGGTGAATCCAAATTGGTTCATTCCTCAGTCGTACAACTCGCAAAGCGTAATATATTTATCGAATTGATTTGAAGACCTTACGCAAAATATACTTATCTTAGATTTTGAATGCAAGGATAACATGAGGCGCTTCCGTTTTTTCCATCTCCATCGCCAGCTTCCTATCCCATGATTGGGAAGACTGACAAGCGAACAATGTTAAATCTCGTAGGAATGCAGGATCATATACGACCGAAATTTTATAATGAATCAATCTTCCTACGCCTTGGAGGCCGATAGAGTCCTCCCACCCGCGAGGATGGTTCAACATCCCCACCTGCCACTTAGGACGTGGATTTAAACAAAGTGCACCGCATTTATTTGCTTAATTGAGCAACCACTCCCAACGGTATCAGAAAGGACAGGCAAAAAGTTTACTAAAAGGTAGGTTTCTGTTTTTGGAGGAGATTTTGAGTAGTCTAGTACCGTAATCCTCCCTTGATTTGTGGTAGTCATCAATATACCTCTTAGTGCCTTCATAATGCAGAATTTTCATTATCTTTAATGCCTTATTATTTAAAGAAATCCCATTTTTAAATTCAAGTGCTAATCCGGAATCCTGTTGTGTCTCATTCTTTGCTTAGATATTTGATGACACAAAGAGGTGTTGTTTGTATCCTTTCATAGAAGATTTGGCTCCAAAAGTTAAAAGTTCTAGTTCTAATTGTATCTTAGTCTTTTGAAAAAATGCACTTAAACCGGTCAAAGTCAGCTAGTAATCTTATGTTAGAATCAGTCAAGCTTCGAAGCACAATACCGAACCATTCAAATGTCAACTTAGCAAGCAGGCTATTTGGGCTTTGGAGGTGTCGCCTTTATTCCCGCAGCATGGCATTCCCCAAGCTGCGAATGAAAACTTATTTCGAAACTTGTGAAGCTGGAAGGACTCTGATTTTGAATGCGTCTAATGAGTTGGAGTCATTTCGAGAGGTAACTCGTTCTCCACCAACGGTCTGTCATTGCGTAAACTTGGCTCTTTAAAATACCCAGAATGTTGCCGTCTGTAGTTAGACCAGGTCAGGTAAGTCTTCATTTGCATTTCATAAATCAAACTTCAGTTATGTCAAAGCGGTCTTTCTAGCAGTATATCACTTATTTTCAACTTCGCGCAGTGAATCAAAGTCAAGGGATCAGTAATAGGTAGCAAAATTGTTTTTTAGTGCTATTTTTATATGTGTAACTTGAAGTTTTTGCGGTTGGTCCACTACAGGTGGAAGCAAACTAACTGCCGTGTAAATATGAATGCACAGTGTACTGCTTTGTTTGTTCGACTGCCAGTTTCGGTTACGGTGTCTTGGGTGGCCATATTGGCCTAGTCGGGTGGGCTGGTCTCTGGGCCATGCCAGCAACCCCGATCCCTCTGTTTACAGAAGGCATACATGTGTTCCGCCCTAGTACTATGCTTTCTTTTGCCTTCAAGGAAGCCCCGAGACGCTACACCTAGTCTTATAAATTTCTTTACAACTTTTATGAGTGCTGTAAACACAGTTTAATTTAACCAAAGCCATAACTTTGACATACTTCGTTTATTTTTCACTCAAATTAGAATCTGCTGTATGGTAATTCTAATGATGCTGAGCACGAGAAGCTGTAGAGTCGCCCTCATAGTTGTCTTTGTGATAAGGCTCGTGGTTTTGCTACCTTTGGCACAGAGCACGGAATTCGACCTGTTTGGTTGAATCCGTTTAATTAGTCCGGCTTCCTCTGGATAAAAAATGGCGTTTGTATTGCTATTTGAGTCGAATAAATAACATTTTTGGAGAAATCTTCTTGCACTTTAAAGAGCCTCTTTACGATCTGGTATTGCAATGGTTTTCTATAAATCAAATTAGTTTCTAAATTGAGCAGCATACAAAAGCGAAGTAAGACAGTTATGGAATAAAATATTCCAAACCACCTTGGCGTGGTCCATTAATATGAGCATTCTAAATTATCCCCATTGAATTCACCACTCCCTACTCACTATAAATCAAAGCTGACTCCTTCTGTTTTATCAATATAAGGAACTTTTTTCTAATGCTTGAATTAATTTCCAAGGCCGATCCGAGGCAGCTAAGGAAATTCAAACTATTTTTCATAGTCAAAGTAATTTACTGTTGTGAATTTCGTCTCCGGTCTTGTGGTGGTTATGCACTTTAGCTGCTTATTCCACTGTGTAGGAGAGTGTTTAATCCCATTGGCGTGACGAGACGATTCCTCCTTGAAGCAAAATGTAGGAAGGGTGGAAATGAATGTTTGATGTCCAATCGCATCTAAAAGTGCCTTATTGAGATTTTGTGCTGCCTTGCAGCAATGCAATTTTCTTCTCATTGCTTTGAAGCATGAAGAAGTAAAAGCTCCTTCTGCAAATCTGTGGTCTTTACCATGGGGAGTTGATAGGTTTTAACAGTAATTTTTGGCTGCTCTGCAGCAGGTGAAATGGCTCCATTGAGCAGCCATGTCCTTAGCCCTCTTCCGATACACATGCACTGCATAGGTGTTTGGGGATGTGGCAACGTCTTGCAAGTGTGAGGTGGGTGGTGAGTGGAAAGGTCGATGAACAAAGGACATGTTTGTATGGCTTAACACAGCAATACATAAACTATATTATCGCACTCCACAAAATCACAAAACTTATTTAAGCCTTTTCCGGTCTACCAAATTCTGCTGTTGTACCATTTTTAAGGATCAACTAGAAACTCGTGCCACTAGAAGCGCCTACGGGTCAAACAGGTCCCATGGATTCCCGAGGAGGCAGTTGTTGCAGATACAACAGCTCCCGTATTGACAATCATTTGACAGCAGAGGAAGCGTTAAAAGCCCCTGATGGATTTATTCTACGGGTGTGGACATTAAAACTCGTCAACTGGTGTAATTCTTAGCGTTCATGCTCTTGGGAAGGGATGGGCTTCCCCTCACTCACCACCCTAACATATTCCAGATCAATGGTTGGTTATACCCCAATATATGGCCGCCTTTATCCGTACCTGGATGAAGTAGTACGTCAAGTCACAAGGTTCGACAAAATTTCCCTTTGAGCTTGGCTTTGCGACTCCGTAGTCGGGCCTAATTGGGGTTCCAGCCCTCGCCCACCTATTTAATTCGTTTTATTTTCCGAAAAACAACGCACCAGAGTAACTACACAAAGTGTATGCGGTCGCAGATTTTTCCCCGATAAGACACTCTGAGCTGCGTGGCGTGTAGTCCACGCACGCAAAACTTCAACAGTGTAGCTTCGGAACATTCAAGTGGAGAGAAATGTTTACTTGCTGCTGGAAATGTCCGCGATCTCAAAAAGTGTTCATAACTTACCATACTTGCAGATAATCTCCAATCTTTCCGAAACTCGCGTTCTTACTCCCCTCCCTCTGATTGCGTTCAAATACACATAGTCACGCCAATTTTGAGGTCACTCACCAGCTAAAATAAGCATAATTAGACAAAACAAGTGACCCAGCCTCAGGCGTACAATCTATGGCAGTCTCCGTGGGGCAGCATGAATTATATTGATATAGGGCGTTTTTAAATCCCTGATATCATTTAACTACCCTCTCCTTGGTGGTTGAGCTGCCTATCCCTGTTCCGTAGGCACGGGTATCTATCTACTGGCTTTACTGGTCCACTGCACATGCACCCACACCTACCACCATCACGTCTTGCACTGCTGTGCCAACTAGTATTCCATTCTCATTCTCCCCATGGCTTGACATTTTTCCTACATTTTTATTCGTTTAAATGCTGCATTTTTTTCTTTTATAAAGTAGACTTAAGAAAGCTTGCACCTCAAGGATTTGGTAACATTTTAACAACCAACCATGTATCAAGATTGGCCATTGTTGGGGAACACAATGAGCGAGACGGTGCCCCGAAATGTTACGTAACCGAGACAACTTTACACCCTTTAATTAATTTTACTTTGTGCAGTCGATGTCGGCTTCTCATAAAATTTGTTCATTTCAACCCTTAATATTAAGGGGCAGCAAAACAAGAACTGTGCATGTGTTTTGTGATGGGGCAAGATGAAAATTGCATGACACATTTATTGTTAAACATTCTCCTATCTTGTGTGTGGAACAGTAAAAGAAGACTCTTTTTACAGCATTGAAAAAAGGTAGCCTGATTGATAAATGGTGGCTGGATACGGCTTTCGTGAGGGAACGTTAAGAGAGCGAAAGAACCAACCATAGTCACTGAATTTTCCATCCACTGCCTACTTCACATCTCCATGACACCACTTCAGCGCCGTAAGAATCTGCGCTGCGTGTGTGGTGGATACAGACGGAGTGAAGGACGAAACAGCAGGTTCGACCGAGATCTATCGTCTCCTCGTCATTCAGCCGGTAGGTAGGGGATGAAAATGGGTTAGACCAGTAAGTAGCTCCCGCTTCTACTAGATAGAAGAAAACTTACTGGAGACAATGTCCGATTCGACGTTTTGCCAAAGAAAATCGGAACTGTCAACTCCTCAGCCACTATATCTTCTCGATGTTCCACGCGTCTTTACCAACTTCTTGTGGTAGTGGTCTTGGACCTCTGCACACAAAGCAGACGCTGAACAGTAGCAGTGCAAAGATCTGCTTGTTCAGCTTTTGGCTCCGCCTCTTCACTTCCTTTGGGTTGTTACATCTTCTGTAGGCCAAATATACCTAGCCTACCCTAAGGTATCAGTGCACTACAGCAGCGTAGCAAGCAATGCGAATGCGACCATTTTTTGTTTCTAGAGCCACAAAAATCTGCTATCAATTGGGATTTGCATGTTTACGCCTCAATGCGGATAAGTTTTGAACACCGAAATGTCCAGATGTGCTTCACAGGGGCTGAAGTGCTTTATTGTAAAAAGTCACGCAAATGCTGTTTTAACAATAAATTCATGTAAAAAGGGCGCGCCCCAAATGCTCACTCATAATATTCCATTAAAGAATGGGGTAATGACGTTAACGGCCAATGAGGAGAGAGGTAGAGAGAGTCAAAATGGGATACTCTTTTAACAGTAAAAGGTGGGTGATACATTGGTGCGTGTCAAACATCAATCATCAAGTAGCCATTTGTGCAATTACAGTAATGACTACCTAAAATAAATAAAAGTATTTGCGTAAATAATTAAAAGGGAGTCGGTGTGTCTTCCCTTATTACCTCCTTGAGGTCGGGGGCTGATTTAAACGAGGACAAGAATCCCGCTGCCTTCAGCACAAGTCGCATTCATGGATGCTGTTTTTCACCGACTCATCGAATGTCTGATTGCATTAGCTTTTTGTACAGGCCAAAATGACATGACGCGGAGAGACCATCCACCCAAGCAAATAAGTTTGGTTTTTAAGAAAATGAAAAAAAAACTTGGTTTAAGTAGTTCCGGCTCTTACTTCTGGCGAGTGTTTTTTTCGGATGAAGAAAAGATGAAGATAAAATGTTATCCAATTGTTTATTCGATTTTAGCACAGATTTCCCGTCTTGAGTTGCATATTCCGCTTATTTCAGAATCAGTAGTGCAGTAGCGTAGGATTTGCCCATTTCCTCTTTTTATAACACACTAATGTGACAGAGGAAGGCGTGTAAATAGCGCTTTTGAGTTCACCCTTCTTCATGAAGGGAGGATTTAAGATTTGGTCTGAAACAGACTTTGAAGCCATTTATTATGCTCTCAGGTCATAGATAAGAGAAAATAAGTTAATAAGTGATTGTTCCAGACCGAGACCTATTTTAAAGGTCGTGTCGCGTGTATTTTGTCCATTGTTTTTACATCCAGTGCCTTGAAGGCGTGATTGACCTAATCATGCCTTATGTGTCATGAGTTGGTTCACTCAAATTCCTTCTCCTCACAATTCGTTGACCGACTATCGTGATAAAAGTGGTAAATTTCAAGGGTCTTAACTATTTTAAAGGAAAATTCACTTAAATTTCGACTTTAACACAATCTGTAGACGCACACACCTCTCGATGAGACCAAATTTCAATGGAACGATGCACTGCCCTCCTCTGCAAATTTAACTAATTGTCTGGCAAATTACTCTAAATGCAGGAGGAAAATCTGTTAATGAGAATTTAATGCTTGTCTACGCCTTTCACTTTCTGGCACTTTAACCACTCCCATTACTAAATAGTAACCTCATAGATCCCGACGGAGGGCTGAGATGACTTTACAGAGAGGCATAACCTCTACTTTGAAGTCGCTCGGTTCAGGGGTTATAGTCTTAATGAGACATTATCAGGACAGATAGCCTCTACAACCAGCCCTGTAAAGTCAACCAAGTGCAGTTGACTGTAGAGTTCCCTTCGAGTGATCTTTTTTTAAAGACTCCACACAGGACCATAAAGCTTTATTTATTCCCAGCGATAGGCTGCCAGTGAAGCGTTCGTGCATCGACGGTTTATGTTTCCCATCAAAAGTGTACTTCATCACGCAACATCACTTTTTTGAAAATTTCCACTCACTTTCCAAGAATGAGAAGAATATAAACGAATAGTCACATAGAAGAGCTTAATTTTTAAATAAGACAACAGGCGATGTTAGTGCATTTGCGAATCCTCGTATGTGAGTGTGAGCGATTGAGTGAATGAATGAATAAATGAATGAATGAATGCGTGACCGCAATGACATCGATTCCCTCGACACGGTGCCTTTCTTTTCCTCAGCCGTAGCGCAGCCGACAAGTCAAACGGCCATACTTCCACCCACCCCAGCAGTTCTGCAGGCAGGCGTTGACATTGGGTGCATTGTCGCGGCAATACTGATTGCATTCGGTGCGTAGCTCCTCCAACAAATCATAGCAACGCACCAATGGCAATGCGGCGTCTGCCAGACCCTCGGAGTCGGCGACGTCTAGCATACGCTCTGCTATGAAGTCTGACACCACTTTGGCATCCCCAAAGGCCGTCTTACTGGCTTGAAGTGAGGCCAGCAGTAAAGCGGTGATCAGAAGGAGGCTGGTGGAGAGAGTATCGAGAAGTTATCTTACCAGTCCAACATCATAATATTTTTTAAAATAAAGTTTGTGAGTGTGCAACTAAAATTACAATAAAGTAATTACTGTCAGTGGAGAGATAACCAAAGAGGAAATTCCATCATCCATTCGTCTAACACCTTAGTGTCCAAGTTCCTTTCAAAAATTTATAACAAATAGAGAATTTTTTTTCCGATTCGGCAAGTCTAAAATGAGGATAGGGAACAGAATGACTATTCGGAAAGGTGCCATTCGGCTGGCTAAAGTAAGTAACATTTAAGCGAGAATTCCTCGCAAACCAACCCTAAGGGAATAGCCTAATTAAATGGCATTCAATTTATTTCGAAAGTGTTTTTTGGCTTGAAATGGGATTCGACATGAATAAACATTCTTGAGAGGAAGGTGTCTGATGGCCAATTTAGTCCGTTTTTCTGTCACTTTAATCGCCGCTTCTGAACGATCTGGCTCTCGAGCCAAGTTTTCAATAGACAGGGCCTTTATCAGTGTAAATACGAATTCCACATCTCCTGTTCGTTACTGTGAGTAGGCTTATTTGACAAAAAGAAAAGCCGCCTTCTTACTGAGGGTTGGGAACCGTGCGAACGTAGATTTTTCACCGTTCTAGGGAAAAAGTGGTTCTCTCCATCAAAACCAATTAAGAAGAAATGGATGATTAAACGGTAATTAATCAACTCTGCCATAATTAACGCTCAAAGGCAATTTTAAAACCTCAAATGTGTGATATAGAGGGAATTTTAACAGAAAAATCACGTTTTTAATGTACCGAAAACGGGTACTTAGTTGAAAGGACCGATTTTGTCAGGCATGCTCCGCCTGTTGGTAGTTGCCTCAATTCGAGTGCAAGAAGCGCATTCAACGGATAAATTTCTTACAAAGAACGAGACAGTAGACTTAAAACAGGCCCAGGCACACCAATCATCCCAACTTGGTGTTTTGTTCAGGTGTAATTAAAGCAGCAACTTTTTAAGGGAAATGCTCAATCCACAAGTCCTGTAATTTATAATACCAACTCAGTTCACTGTGAAGCAGAGGCAAACGTGTCTCGCTTCCCTGTTTAATTGAACTGAAGTGGGAGGCACTGATATGTAGATAGTTGAACGGTCAAAAAAGCGGAGGCATGTTAAGTCAACAGTAAATTAATTCTACTGGAAGAATTTACTGGTCGACAATAGATATCCATAAGTCGGACTTCTTTTTTGAAAAAAAACATTATAACACGAGGAGGCTTTTAGGAATAGCTGAAAAACTACTATGAAACAAACAATTTCTGCCTGTTGATTAATAAAAGCAAAAACTAACAACGATTGCCATTTAATTGCGAAAATTGAAGTGTTAAAAGACTAGCTGATTAAATATATATATATTTTGTTTACATAAAATAATATATCTAGGACAGGATGTATCCATTTTTTAGACGCCCTCTGACGAGCGTCTGATATGTTATATTCATAATAACTTGTGATTATTTGGAGCAGTTTGACCAACAAATTTACTTTCTTTGGCATAATAAGTTTATTTCTCACATTATCGATAGATGGAAATAAGGTTTTGACAGTTTGGTTTTGGGGTAAACACATCCATGGCCACCACAAACCTCACCCGACTGTAGCACGACTGAGGTTAGGGCTTCGTCGCCTCGCCAGCACTCTGTGACACTTTTTTGTCTGGCGCACACAACCATGACGAGGTAATGCAGCGTCTTACGGACCTCCTTTGGATGTGGCCTCAAAGCCACCATTGCCAAATTGGAAGGGGTAGTAGGAAATGCCATTAGGATTTGATGTCCCCAATTTCCTACGCCGCCTTTGCGTACAAGTTTATACCGTCTTGAATTCGAAAATAAGGCTTAATTTAAAAGTTATTAGACGCTTTAACAACAGCCTTCGGTGGAGTGAAAACAATTCATTTATTTGTTATTTAGGCAAAAGTTCTCTGAAGCAGACCCATTGCCAATTTGTTTAAGGAGGACAAAACAACTTGTTTTAAATATCGCAAAGACCATCTATTTATCTAAACACTTATTAAAAATCTAGCAACAACTTTTTAAGGGCTTACATTAAAGCATTTGCTTTAATCATAAAGATTACATTTTGACTTTACTCCTCAAAGGCGTTTTTTATGCTTTCCTCGGTTTATTTCAGGCCTAATCATTTTCCTCAATTCGTGAAGCTTCCTTCGTTTCTTGGTTGCAACTTGTGAGGACTTAAAACATGCATGAGACTGCCCATGTACATGGATAGGAAAGGCAGGGTATCCATTAGTCTATCGCCACCTCGATACAATTTACTGTACCGACTTTTTTCCTATTTAGCCCCATACCATGGAATGCCATCGGAACCTGATGTGATAGGAGCCTGTCTGCATACTCCTCTCGCGTCTTTTGAGGTTATGATAGAAGAAAATACGGTCATTCAAAGATGAGAACATTGTAATAAGAAAGCTGGTCTATTCCTGATGTGTTTAGCTTTAAAGAACATTTCCCTTTAGTCACTGTGAAACGACTTCTCGAAGGCTACACCAACAGGAAAGGGGAAGAAATGAAAGTTAAGGAAGTGGGTACTACTCACGACCACTGGCGAATGCCAGCAAAGTTCAATGGCTACCATTTTGTCTTTTACATCGCATTCCGAAACATAGTATTTTTGGATTCTGCACAGCCTGCCTAACTTGTAGTAATACAGGGCTTTCATGCTGCGATGACGGTTATTAAAGAACCTTCCTCTCACTACCTGCTAAACCCTTCTAGGTCGCTATCCCATGACCTCAGGACTCTGGTTGGTGTGTGTCCGGTGGACTGAAGACGAAGGTGCTCACCTAATGAAGACTAAACGATTTTTAAGAGTAATTTGCCTTTAGAAACGGACTGAACCAACCAATCAATAGAAAGAAGACCTTAACCTTAAAGACAATGCAAGATCTTATAAGTGAAACGTGTTTACGACAAAAATCAAACTTTACGTTGGGCGATGAAGAGAATGGGCTTCATCGCACTCCTGAGTACTTTTCACTATTTCTCAGACGTGAAAGTAATGATGGGGTGGTACGTATGTGGCTGGGATCAGTCCGTTTGCATTGAGAGACAAGCGGTGGAATTCAAACACGCTTACGTTTAGTTAGCAAAGACCTTTAGCTTTACATACTTTTAATCCTACAGATTGTTAACTAAAAAGAATGGAGTTATTTGGAATCAGGGTCTCTTTCTTAAGTCCTTAGAAGGGGTGCAAACTGCTGGATACTTAAAGCAAGAGACACGGGCATAACAAAATTCGAGGGTATACCTTAGAAAGGGGAACTCACTTATTTAGCTTTGGATGCATGTTATTGAGACTGACATCTAATTAAATCTTTCTAGCGTCTCAACTTGCCTGTAAGTGAGGCAAAAATACTATTGGATAACTGGTTGAAAATTTTTTGATTGGTCAGCTCTACGCCGATTTCATCTCAAAGCCAAACACCAAATAAATTAAATTGGCTTCAATCCACTTAGATAGGAAGTAGCAAAAAAGCTAGTTCTTTGTCTTCCCTTCAGTCCGGAAATGCATATTTTTAAAATGCATGGGTGTTAAAATTTATAACTTTAAATGTAAGGGAACTGATGTGACTTAGTAAGCTAGAGTAAAGGTCACTTGGAAATTCTTTAAAAGTCTTAAATTCCTTTTATGGTCAGAAATATTTGGTCAAGAACGACAATAGCTCTTCATGTGTAGTGAAGTATAGCTATTGTCAGCACAAAAGGACCTCATTAAAATGGTATTATTTTATTTGCTTCAAAACAAGTTATTTATTTTATATTGAGGGAAATCTAATTACATATAGGTTTGTAAATCAAGTTTTTAATAACCTACACATTTGGCAGTTTTGGCTCACGGCAGTTAATTAAAAGAGTGAAGTAGCGAATCTCGCTACTCAACTTTCCCTCCACTTCATGAAGCTAGCTTTTCGCCTGTGGATTGTAAATCCTTTTTTGCAAAACTTTACAATAAAAGCTCATTTAATAATTGGAGCATATTTTTGGGGATATAAACATCCTTAAACCGTACACATTAGAGGGATTGTGTTTCTAAAGGCATAAGTAAAATATGGAACAGAGTTTTGCCTTTAAGGCTTTTATTGCCCATAGCTAGGGCAATCTTTCCAAGTTTGCAGGTATGCCTGCTCACACACACACACACAATACCAAGCCTTTCTCCTCCACTCTCCAGCTGGGCCTTTGGAGTTCGCAATTTTCGACATTTTTACTAAAATACCAGTTTTCTCACTGAAAGTTGCTTTTAAGATTTACCATGAAGAATTTTTTCAGCGAAAATTGCTCATTTCTGAATGCAGTGTGGAGCTTTTTGTGTAGAATGCTCCCTAAAGAGTTACGCATTTGCAGGCGGCTGTGGACTGCTTCACTTCCTCTTAGCGCTCCCCCAGGTGCCATAAGGAATGAGTACGAATTGTTATAGGAATGATCTATTTGAAAAGGAGGTTTTCACCCTGTTGATTGCACATCCTCGAGCAGTCCTTTAAAGGCTGGCTCTAGAAACACTCCCTATTTAATTAGTCGTCGGTGGCAGTCTGCCAGAGTTTTGATGTGCGAGGATAGGTGAGTGAACTAACCACCGATTTAATTACTCCAATTTTCAAGGAGCATTGTCATCTCCCTTTTTCCCGCGCTTCCTAGAAGAGTTGCTGTAATCCTCATAAGGGCCCTCGTCACTTGAAGTAATTTCAAGATAAATTTGTGAATTTTTCAAAATTACAGTAGAATGTGTCATAAAAAATAGTTAAACCTGGTGAGACGGTTTTTTGCTTTTAACAAGAGAGCATTATGCGGAAAGCAAAGATGCTCTAATTAAGTAATTCATTCATGCTTTCATTCAAAAACCGTTCTGATTAAAAAGGAAACAAGGGAAGAGTGCTTGCCTAAAATGGCTGCAGATTGGATGACAGCCCTCAGACTGTCTGTCTGACAGCGCGTATCTCAATTTACCTACCAAGACTTGCTACAAATGTGCTCTCTTTACTGGTACGAACGATGAAAATTGCATCGTTTGTAACGCCAGGAGACTTCACTGAACCCAAAAGAGGGCAGAAGACTCAAGCAGACTACATATAATCGGCGTATAGATGAGATTGGAGTTGCTGGCATGGCTCAGAATCCAGGCGTCCCGGCGAAGGTCTAACGATCAAAATACAAAGTGGCCCTTCACCAGAACCGAGAATTAGACAAACAGCCAAGATATTACTCTATTACCTTGACCAGTTGTTAAACAAAGGGTCGATGGGAAACGAAAATCGTTGGAGTTGGGGAGTTTTTCTCATGTTAAAACCGAGAGCTTCAGGTTGTCCACAGTAAACGTCACCTCTATCAGCTGTCCACTGCATTTTCTATGCCTACGTTTTAAGCCGATTTCGTAACGCCTTTGTGAGAAGTTTATTCAAAATGGACAGTGAACTTTTATGGAGGGCAGATGAGTTTTTTAAAAGAATATTTTTTTCAGCTAAAAGTGTCCAAATAGCTGCAAAAACGGTTGTCTTTTCCTGATGTGTTTTAGCATGAAACGATGCATGAAACCTGTTTTATTTTCTTCTCTGTGACGCTGAGGTGTGTGCTGCCTACTCATCCTCATCATTTTCCCCCTCCCTAGATCAGGTGATGTTAGACAAGTCCAATTTTCAATCCTCTCAACAGCTATCACGTGACAGGTCCAAACTTTTAAAAAAGTCAATTGGAAAAGACGAAAGTGTTGGAGATTTCAGGTAAACTTTTAGTAAAGGAATAACAGTCTGACTTTTCTTAATTCCTTTAGCTTTTAATGTCTTTGTCGTTTTGGTGCACTTTTACTGAAATTTCAAGTTTTGTATTTTCACATGTTTTTTTTATGGTAAGCAGAGCTTTTTTCACCCGAAAATTGGCGGTTATTGCATAATTTGCTTGCTTCTACGTCTCGGAGGCTTTGGTCACAGTTAAGGGGTCACACGCTCCTCTCTACACTGTCTACTCAGACTCCCGCATCTTGTCACACTGTAATGTGTTGGCTATTTGCTTACCTACTGGTTTTGCTTTTGGAACCACTCAAGGCTCCGCCTCTGTGCTTCAGCTGAATATCATGGCTCCCTGCCCCACTCGGCCCCTCTGTAAGTAGGTAATGCATATCTAGTCCAAGCACTATGCCTTCATTCGTCTTCAGTGAAATCTCAGGCACCACGACACATTCAAATAGACTTTAGGCGCCATACAAATGTGCTCCGTTCAAGATAACTCCTTCAGAAAGAACCACAATTTCGGAGGCTACTAGGTAAAGTGGTACCAATTAAAACCCGATGCAATCAATTGATTTTGTGAAGGAATGCTGCTTAATGCCATAGCAAACCGATTACAAATGTTTATTTTACTGACCAAATGATGAGACCGAACAGATCATATTCGCCTGCTCCAAGGAGTAGCTCAATGGGCATTGACACAAGTCTAAATTGATATGAAGCGAAACAAGTGTAATGCCGCCATTTTAACTGATGACTTTCAGACGCGTGTTCGTTTGGGGTACAATAGGTTTAACTTCTTCTTCTTACGTTTTTTCCTTCAAAATATCTCTTTATCTAACCGTCGAATATGTCGACCTCGAGACGTACGCATCTGCACTACTCCTTGCTACCCACCTCATTGTCGAGGCAAAAGTAACCTATTCTGAAGTTGGATCACGAAATCATTTTCAGTCGTACTAGATCATTTCTTGGTCTTAGCAAGTGCCGTTACCACTCCATCTGTCATTCCCTCACTTTTGAGAGCGGAAAGAAACTTTAATTTTTTCTCCTTCCCACTTTTTTCCTAAAATCCTCTGTCTGAAACAGTACCACTGTAAATAATTTGTTGTGAAGTAAAATGAGCTCTAGTCACTGACTGAAAAGCATTCACAGATTCCGAGTGCCATTTGCAATGCGCACGGATTCGTTTTTGCTTTTCTCTTTATCCTCTTACACGTTCTTGGCTCAATGTAAAGACCAGAATCAGCTTACTTTTCACTTTTGGATGAAATATTCTGCTTTGTAGAACAGCAAGTCTTTCCAAAGGGTGAAAGAAGGCATCTTGTTAGGACAGAACACGTATTGTTGACGTAGAGCAGGGCTAGAGACGGTTTACTGTCATAGTTTGGAGACCACGCTGCCCAGTGGAAGAACAAAGACTGAGTACTAAGTGCCCCGAAACTAAAATGGAGAGTTAGAGAAACAGTAGAAGCATTACTCAGCGTCGTCATTGGCGCTCCCCTTAGCCACCCTCCCTCATCGGCCATTACAATCAAATCGGTTGAGTCGAAAAAACAACCACGAATCATCTGTGTCAATTATCGAATTAGCGTGCAACTGAGAGGAGTCCCAATCAAAATGCCACCGTCCTCCCTTGGCAAACGGATTGGATTCGGAGTTTTAGCCTATTTAAGAACTGTATTTGAGGAAAGAAACAGGTGCAGGCTATCAAGTGCGCGCATCGCTAGTTTGGAGAATACTAACCCAAAACCAGAGCCGTTCAAAAAGAGACAGATTTTAAAATATTTTTACTGAGACAGAGCTACCTAGCCATATCTATCAGGGTTCTGTCGAGCTAATAAGGAAACGGGACAATGCGTGTTCTTTTAATTGACAGCTTCACACAGACATCGCAGACAGGTTTTTAAGAACTTTTTCGAACTGTTCGCAGTTATTGTAGCTTCATATATTAAAATTTTCCTGTGAAACATGAAGCTGGGGTAGTTGCTGAAGGTGGATGTCGTTTTCGAACCTTCTGTTTGGATTTGTCACAGGTACGTCTATTCACACCATGCTCTTCCTCCGTTGCGTTAGGGTTTCGTCTTCAGCAATGGAAATCAAGGTAGTTATCTCCTGAACATAAAAGGAGACATTATACTCGACCAGAGCAAGCAACACCGACGTGGAGAAGGTCTAAAGAGCAAGCTACCGGCATGGCTCAGAGGTTACACCGCCCAGCTAAAGTACAATGGCGGAGTCGCGGGTGTTCCCAAAACCAAAGGGAGAAGTTGAACAAACAAGAGAATTGCTGCTGTTATTTTTTTGGTTCTTTGATTGATGGCAGTTAAACTAGCCCCTTCTGGGTCTTCCCGCTCCAGTAGAAATTCTTCCAGCCTCAACTTTAAGTACACCTTACTCTACGGCCTCCTAGAGAATGCAAATATCTTTCCCGTGAGAAATCGGTTTGAACTAATAAAACACAAAAACAGACAAGTCGTTTTTCGAAGACAGATATAGAAGAGATAAATTATGAGCCGCAGTAGTTTCTAAAAGGAGACAGCGCCAAATTATCTGCCAAATCACCCACCACGTGGGCTTTGACGCTTGGCATGGTTAAGTTGAAATTCTGCAGAAATCATCCTCTAAATTGTGATGAAAGTGACTAGTAAAAAATAAAGAAATGTCACCTGGGAGGGTCAGTTGGCAACTCAAATTGTCACTTTATGGCAAGTGGCAATTAGTGGATAGTGGACTTTTAAACGTCACAGGGGAGTGGCACAGAAATTTGGGTTATTTTTGAGTGGGGGATGAGACATTTTCACTGTGGAGGATAGAAGACCCTTCGCCAATCCGAAAATGGCCATTGCGCTGAGAGAAGTTTGAAAAATTTGCTTATAGGTGGGAGGACCTTGTCGCTTGCCCTTTGGGGATACGATTTTTTCAAATGGTCTATATTCCACCTACCTACCTACCTACCTACCTACCTACCTACCTACCTACCTACCTACCTACCTCAGCCAATCTAGTGAAGTAATGAACATAAGACTCAACAAATAATTGTTGCTTTAGGTTTCGGTGGCAAAATTTTTTGAAAACCCTTTAACAGTTTACTTATCTTTGCCGCATTTATCCCCAAAGTGTAAAGTCAATGTTCCCTGCATCAAATTTCTAAAACTTATAAGTGATTGTACTGCTTTCTCTGCTTTTTGAGTCTTTGTTTTTGAATCGCGCGAGTAATCGAGGCTCCGCCTTTGTACTTTTGTCGCGCCGGTACTCCTCTCACACCCATGCCTTCGATACGTCGACAGGCCTTATTTTGACTTCGAAATGGGCCAATGACGCTAAAAAAAAAAAACGCAAAAAATGTCTTATTTACTACTTATTTTTACTATAAAGACGCTTAAAGGTGTATTGTAGCTTATTATTTTAGCACAATAAAGCACGCCTTTTAACTTGCCATGGTTATGCTTTTTACACTCTCGATTCCATATAGCAGTACAACACCATGTCTCTCCTACCACAGTAATAACTTTTTGACCTAAAAATAATTCTTTCCCTCCTTCTCTGGCACAGCAGTTCGCCACTAATTATCCAATTGGGACTTGCAACCCTTTACAAAAGAATTTAATCTTAAACACAAAATAGAGGAACAGGCAATTAGTACGTCCACGCTGAAGAACAGCAACTATCTTTCATGTATCGGGAGGTGTTTGTTTCCCTGCCCTGGGAGAACGGCAGACGAGCGAAAGTTGCGTTCGGGCCATAAAAAAGCCACCTGAAATTGATAGGTATTGATAGACAGCGTCAAATGTTTTGAGTGTGAATTTTTCGCCCTCTTCGAGGCCACAGTAAAAATGAGCAAGATCTTTGCTTAAAAGACAAATCTTTTTGATCACCAAAGTTAGTAGCCACTTAAAAATGAGGAAGGAAAATCTTTTGGGCACACTACTATAGTTCAGTGTGAGCTGATTAAAGCCTACGGTAAAGTGACCATAAAAAATTTGGTCAGCAATTCCTGTACTATTTTAATTTCCGCTAAGTACCTAGCCAGTTAATGGTGGATTTAGCGAAGGCGCTAAAATCTTTCTAATCTTAGTTTTAGTGAGGTCTCCAAGTTTGCAAATGAATTCAGCAACGGCATGCTTAGGCAACACAAAGTCATGTCGTCTCGGTGGTACAAGCATCCGTTGAAACCAAAAGTCATTCAGTACTTCGTAAGGCAACATAACTTCCGCTCTACTCTGCTAAGTCAACATCCTCTGTTGGGAATGACGCCTAACGCTGATGTCTGATGTGCAAAAAAGGTGAAAAAGTGCTCTCCGTAAAGTTCGTCATCCTGTAAATGTCGAGTGATGAGGTTGTAGAGTAAAATACAAAAAAACATTAAAGAAAATACTTATGGCGCTTCTATCAAAAAGTAAAAATTTTCCCTTGAACATCCCATCATAGCGACTTTAAGGTAAAACCAAAAGTGCTTTCTCGCCTTCACTGCTGCTTGCCAAAGCAGGGGCACCCACCAATCTGCTAATAATTCGCTTCTTCTTATCGGGTTCTCCACCATTTTCCCTTCTTTTCAATCCTTACTCCAAACAGTGTCGTCATAATTTGATAAAGGCTCCAGTTTGTTTGTTCTACACGCCAATTTTGATCCATTTTAAAGTTATTGGAGGTAGTAGGATACGGCATGGGTTCCGTCCACATACATTGCTTGGAGAATAAAGTTTTCCCTTTTTTTGTGCCATCATTCGAAAACCCACCGATTGGATAATTTGAAATGAGTTCTGGCCCTTGAGAAGAAGGAAATGGTCCACTCACTCTCCGATCCGGACATTTAACGATCCGCTTCACTGCCCCAATGTCAAGCGTTGTGCGTGTATATAGCAGAATGGCAACGCGATTTTTTGGTAAGACTTCACTTAAATGCATGGAAGCCTAAGTGGTGTGCCTCTATCGAGTGCCCAGAAATTTCCATTCGCCTGGGTAGTTCCCCAAAGCCTTCTCCAAGGTCTCAGAAGTCTTGCTCTCTTTCGGTCCCTGATTGAACACCATTCGCTAGAAGGCAAAAACCATTCAAACACACAAATGCAGGCGAATTGAACAAACTTGTGCCTTCGATAGTGAGTCGACGATCATGCAAGCACATATCGTACCCCATTTAAGGCACAGCATCGCTCCGAGTTTCAAGTTCTCTGAAAAGATGTGAAGGCTGAATAAAATGTGATGCTCACATCGAACTCTGCCCTCCAACACTGTGCTATTGAAACACAAATGCATCTGATCCCCACCCAACACAGATGTCTACCTTCCTCTCTCACTTACCTGTTTACCTACTTTCTCACTCACAGAGAATCATTTGGAGGTAGCTGATCTGCTTGCATAGGCGTCGAGAGCTGTTTTCATCAAAGCACTACTCCGGCATTGCCTTCATCGTGGCGAAACGACACACCTGAATCAAGTGCTCCTGACCGTCTTGCTCCTTGTGGATAGAAAGAACAATACGTGCTGCTTTCTGCAGTGATCGTGGCAAATTCTCAAACGTTCCATTGAAGCGTGGCCTCAACGTGGGGCGGAAGGCCAGGCATTTGTGCCTTTCAGTGTGCTCACTCGCTAGTACAAGGATGGGCGGCAGCGGGTGGAGGTGGATGACTGTAAAGCAAGGTTGGGGCACATATTTCGACACCGAATCTAATGCATAACTCAATTTGCCAATCAGTTTGGCATTAGTCGTCCTTGTGACCCAAAAGACGTTTCGGTGTGTTGATCGCAATGCGTAAGGGTGGTGGTTGGGTTGTGGTCTTATGGCTATTTCATGCTGCATATGTTCGAAATCGTGGGTGCCATGTTCGAAGTAAAGCATTGATACCAACTTGGACCCCAGGGTTAGTTGTGACCCGAGCCGGCCTGCTATGACCCGGTACTGTATCAATCGGCAGGTCGGACATCACGTGAACACGTCGCGTTGGAGCCACGCTGCGCGCGTCATCTGAACTTGTGGAGGTTTGCAGCCTCTTACGCACAAACGCACGCACACAGGGTGTTAATTTACCACCTAGTTAAGCACAGAGCCAGTGTCAACTATCCTGACACCACAACTAGGCTACAAGCTCTTTGCAGCCGTCCTCACAGCACGAAGAATAAAAGCAAGTATACCTGAAAATAAAGGCAAAATAAGAGAATAAGTTAAAAATAAGGCCATCGGTAAAAAACTAATCAAAATTTTGACATTTCGTATTTGACTGTCAGTTCAGCTACAGCCACATGGGTGGATGTGTTGACTTTGCCGAGCTGGCTTGCCTCTAAGGCAATCCGGAAGAACCAATATCTATCTCTCTTTCTAAATATACAGGATAACTAGGGAATATGGCCCCTAGCATATAACAACGTCTCAAAAAGCTACAAATCTTCGAATTGTCCCTACAGACAAAAATCAGTTAAACAATATTAGGAAAGGATGCAATGTGAATTAAAAACGGTAAGGGAAAATGTGTCCAGAATCCTAAAAGTGTAAGCCTAAAAAATCCAAATCCTAAAAGACAGCAAAAAACTAACAGAACAGGAAGGCGAAAGAAGATAGGGGCACCTAGGAAATATCTAAAAGAGGATAAAAATATAAATAAAAAAGATCACACATCATCAACATACATTACCTTTAAAAATTTCAAAATTAGGTAATTAAAAACTTGCATCCATAAAATTTCTCATTTAAAATTGTTAATACTCATACCAATTTCTTTTAATTGTTCAACCAAGGCTTCCGCATTCGCACACTTAAAAACAAACACTATAAAGTAGTTCAGTTTTAGCGTGGATCAAAGCTATGGCTGATCATATCGTCGGAGGCGGTGATTCTGCGAATGCGGAAGAGGTGGCGTTCATCGACAAGCATAAGGAAGAAAAAGAAGAATCTAAGGATGATTATCCCTTGCTCACGAAGGAGGACTTGCTACGATTGGACGCTGAACAACCGATTTGGCGTCGGGTGCGAATTGCACTCATTGCGTTGTTTTGGGTGGTGTGGATTTGTCTCATAGTCGTGTCTATCCTCTACATCGTGTTCACGCCGAAATGCCCGCCACGACCGGTACAGTCGTTCTGGCAATCGAAAGTCGGCTACTGGGTTAACCCCTTCACGTTCAAAGACTCGGATGGGGATTTGATCGGTGATCTGAAAGGTAGGTTGCGATTGTGTGTGAGGAGGGCGATGCTTGTGATGCAGGTTTGTTGAGCGTCGGTGACTATATCCAGGAGAGTGTGGGTGCTGGCTTCCTCATCTTGACGCCCATGTCACCACTGTACCCGAAGTTTCTGTCGAATGTGACCAAAGTGACCTTGGAGAGCATTCACCCAGCTCTGGGCACCATGGATGACTTGAGTGCCTTTTTGCGTGGTTTCAAGAAGAGGGGCATGCAGACTGTGATCTCCCTCAACTTCAATGCGGTGCCGTTAACTCACGAGTTGGCTCAACCGGCCTACTTGGTGCCGGCTACGGCCGCTCACAAGGTAAGAATAGTGTAGGTGTTAGCTTGACAATGTCTGCTAATAGTTTTGTCGCGTGAGCAATGACAGTGCGCAATTGGTGAATGGTGAGAAGTTCTACTCGACGTACGGAAAGGGCTCGGGTGTGGTGGACTTGAACCTGAAGTTGCCTGAGGTGATGGAGAAGGTGAAGAATGCGACACGATTCTGGTTGCACAAGGGCGTGGACGGCATTCTGCTGTCTGATGCCGCGTTCTTTGTGGAGGAGGGTACCTGTGCCTCAGACGGGTGGTTGTCCAGCTTCCCTACTTGCAAGCTTTACACGAACGGAACGGTGTCGGTGATTCAGGCGTTGCGGAAGGTTGTGGATGAGGTGTCGAGTGAGACCTCGCGTGCGAGGTAATGTGGTGTGGCATTTGTGGTCTTAGGTGTTACGTGTTTTATTTCCTGTGTAGGGTGCTAATCGCCGATCCTGGCAACACTGGGTACGGTGCATCGCAGAAGGAGGAGGCGGCGAAGTTGCTTGGTACGGAAGAGGCTCCGGGAGCGCATCTTGTGATCAGTCGGCAATTCGCCCTCAACCGTGGATTGTAGGTGTTGTTGTTGGTGTTGGTGTGATTTTGTTGTTCTAGTAGCCGCGGTGCGGGAGGTGGTGCTGTCAAAGTGCAGAGTTATTTGGATTCAACCGATGCATCTGTTCGGAGCCAGTTGGCGTTGGTGGTTGCGTCGCCGAGTGACAAGCCGTACACGAGTGTGTATTCGACTGCCTCGATGTTCTTGTTGCCGGGTGAGTTGTGTGATGCGTTGGCCTTCTGTTCTTTGGTGGGTGTGTAGGCGCATCTTTCGGTGTGAACACTGTTGGGTGCCCTTGCGAGTCCTTTGATTGGTGCACTTGCAGGCACGCCCGTGATCTACGCCGGAACTGAACTCGGATGGAGTCCGTTGGGTCTTTTGCCGCCGGCGGTGTTGTATCCGTTCGGCGAGCCGCCCATTGCGGGTGAGGTGAGCAGTCACTTGCCGATGCCGTGGGATTCTCACGGTGTGGGTTTCTCGGACTCGGCGAAAGTGGGTGCGGCGTACGGGGCGTACTTTGCGGGACTGGGACCAGTGGAGACAGTTGAGGTAAATGTCTGCTCACACACGTGCATGTGATATTCACGCCCACCCACGCACACGTGTGAGTCCACGTAGGATGGGTGATGTGTGTGTAGCGGGTGTGTTTTGCTCCCCTCTCTCCCCCTCCTTGTGGGCATTCTCATCCTGCATTTCTCTTCCGCAGACTGCGTTGGCGGCCGGTCGTGGTGCGAGCATGTTCAGTCTGACGACCTCTTTGGTGCAGCTTCACAAGGAGTATCCAAGCCTGCTTTGGGGTTCTTTGAACGCCACGATGAATGTGGCCAAGGTAGTAGATTGTATTGCACCATGTTGTGGGTGTGAGTTTTGTCTAGGTGGGAGTTGACTTCCGTTGGCACTGGTGTTGCAGGCACCGAAGGTGGAGGTGTTCAAGCGCAGTGCAGTTGGTTTCGACAGCATCGTGGTTGTGATGGTGGAGGGTGGAGGAGAGAGCTCGGTGTTGGACTTTTCGTCGGATTGCTCGGTCCTGGTTCCGCTGGTTGTCTACCCGCCCAACGATGCATTCGCGACAGGGGTGCAGCTGTCCAGCTTGAAGGTGTACTTCAAGTCGGCGAATGAGTGCAACCTGTACGTCTTCAAGTGCGGTGCTTAGACGCACTGTGCTTCGTGCTGACTCATGCGGTGTCGGCATTTGTGTGTTCGTTCTCGTAGTGTTGTAATTCTTCCGAGAATTTTGGGTAGCAATAGATGGTTTTCGTGACTCTAGGTGTTATGCTTCTACGTGGGAAATGCGGTTACTTTGGGTGGTTGGTCGGGTGGTGGTGGTGGTGGTGGTGGTGGTGATGATGATGATGATGTGGTTTGTGGGGCGGTGGTAGGCGTTTTGCTGGGCAAATTGTTGGGACTTGGCAATGACTCGTTGGCTTACGCACGATTTCATTATCCCTCGCGATCTCCATGCCTTTTTGCCCCGCGGGTGCCATTTGGCGTGCGTGTGCTTTTGCGCGGCACAACGCACGATTTCATCATCCTTTCCGCCGTGGCATAGGTGCCTTGCACTATGTCGTTGGCTGAGCTTAGAAGACAAATCTTTTCCAGTCAGAATCGTAACCTTGCTTTTGCTTTTGGCTTATTGCGTTATGCTTTCGGGTGCCCATCCACGGTCAAGTAGCCACACGAACGCTCTTCTTCGATTTTGCTATGTTGAATTTCCTCCAATGTTGATAATGATTTTCTGTTTTTTGGCGATTTATGTTGTATATGTTACCCTCCTTGGTTTTTACATGCCTGAGGTCGCTTGTGAAAGCCTGCCCCTCTTTGGACACGCGCATGAGCTCACTGTGCCCTTTGCATATTAGGGTACGGTAATTACTAGTAGCCTAAATGCTGTTTTTGTCATGTATTTTGAGGCCTCAATCGAGGTCAGGCATGAATTAATTTGACCTTACTAAGATGCAATTTTAGTCGTACCGAGTAAGCACGGTATCACGCCTCTCAGGATGCCTTGTCCATACAGCAGCCGCGTATCTAGCTCCAGGGTTTGGTGGCCTTTGTTTTCGCGTCACACTACCAAAGCACCCACTCGCATTCACTTTACCATTCCCTCTGGACGAAGCGGGATCTGGCGTCTGCGCGTGAAATGCCCTTGTGAAAGAGCCCGTACGTTGGGATGGAGGGGAGGGAAGCAGCGTTGCATCCTCATCCACTACGCCTAGCTGGCTAATGGGGCATGATGAGGCAGAGGGCTTGTCCGCTAAACGCAGTAAATGAGATCTGTATGCATTACTGTTTTCATTTCATAAATTTACTCATTCCAGCCTTGTCATGGTGTCAACATTTTACACTCCAAATTACAGTTCAGTTCGCAAATCTGAATCCGCCAGGCGTTGAGCTGACCCATCGGTGGTGGGCATCGGAGGTATCATTTGAACTTGCTTACGCACTTTGTCTGAGGCTAGACTTATAGCACGAAGATAAATTGGCAGCGCATCTGCCACTTAGAGGAGGCAAGTTCCAACTCTCTTGTGACAGCGTTACTGGGTGCTGATGAGCACAGAGCAGCGCATGCAGTGGTAATAGCGTGGACGCAGTGTGAACGTGACTGAAGGTTTCGTCATTCCCTCGTTGTGTGATCACAGACAAAAATGTGCGAAAGTAGATGGTGTAGTGAGCAAGACCTCAGGCCTTAATCCTCTGGTGCGACAATGCGAACAGTGATCCTGTAATTTGTTAATTTTTTGTAACAAGCACGGTAATCGTACATTCACGGAACGGCAGTGGAATGTAACAACGTCGTTCTTGTTACCACAAGTCAAACACTGCACCAATTGTTAGAACGCAATTCACCTCAAGTAATGCCAATTCGATTGTTTACGCAAGGCACAAAGGCAAAAAGCTGGTGCATGATGCGTTGTTGTTAGTGTTTGTAGGACCGCGGTCGCTCCTGTTCCAGTTAGCAGCCGCAGCACCTTTCCCTCGCCAGAGGACTTCCACTTGGCTGCCTCTGCTGTTGCTGCTGCTGCTGCTGCTGCTGACGCATCTACTCACGAGTGCATTTTGGGAAGGTTTAAGGGTGGAATCATAAAAACACTTGTTGAAAGTCCGTTGCCAACCCCACCACTACCCTATCGCCTAAGTGAAGCCCCATAGGCACTGGATTTGCATTCTTAGACGGACAAAGTCAATTTACAAATTAGCATAGATTAAACTACCTTATGTTTAAAATAGGCAGCTGAAGGGTAAACGCTGCCAGGGAGAATGATTGAAGAAAGTGCGCACTGTCAGGGGAAAAATCGTTTCATGGAAGTGGACTGGCACGTCTGTGTGTCGCGTACTAGATACACGCAATCTGAAAATGCAAATATTGTTTTAACAGCAATGCTGCGATTTAATAAAATTTAAAAAAAGGAGAAAATCTCGACGAACCAATAATTTAACTAAGTTATAAAGTGAAGTATTCCGGCTTTAATGTGGATTGAAGTGGAATCGTCCTTGCATGTAGATCATTTCCACGTTTACACTTGCTATAGATACGAGTAACTGTAGTGCAAAGTCATTCACCCAAATAACGGATGTTAATAAACTAGGATCTCAGAGAGACCAGTGCACCGCCGTGCAGGTCCATTTCGTTGCAAGGTGGTCTCAAGAAAGTACGACTACAGCCCAGCAGATGCTCCTTCATGCATATTGATGCGTGGTTCTATGAAATTCAACATGACGCAACACTCCTGCATACCCGCGCCGTGATGCTCTTTATGCATGATGCTAGTGGTCGCAGTCGACTTCATGATAATTTTAATGTCTTAACAATAAAACATTTGAAAGTTATGGTCTCTCGTTGGGAGTTAAATTAACCGTTGCACTCTATGAGGACAAATTTTGTTTGGAAATAGAACATTTGTAGTTCTCCACTCGCTTGCACGTACGAGGCAGTCAAACAAGTGGGTCGTCATACAACTACTGGTCATCTAAAAATTTGCAGTTGGAAAAAAATGCTGTTCTTTTTGATATAGCAGCATCCAATGGTAAAATGTGAGAGCCCAAATGACACGTCTGAGACGGATAACTTTCAACCATATAAATCAGTGCGACAACATTGTCAATAAAAAACAGTTATAATTGTTTATTGCCGTTCTGTCAAACCAGCACGCTTAAGTTCCTAAACTCAGTTCAAACGAGTGGCATTTTTTGAAGCTTTTCCATGCTTAGTTTACAAGTGTATTTCTTGTTAAGGTAAATAGGTTAAAGGGGTGTTATGTAAAGGTGACGAGAAAAGCCAACACTACCAAGAGCACCTTGTAATGAGTTTTCAAAATACTTTTTTTAGAACTTCCCTAGCTGTCAAATGCGTAGATTGTATCAGGCGATTTCCAGAATGTTGAATGTCGAAAAAAATGGAATTACATTTAACTTGAACGCCCAAAGGCACCATTAAAAAATACACCTCATTAGTGGATGTCTTTTAGCGCATACAGTGACAATCCACGCACCCAGATACAGTTTTCAATAGCTAACTCATGTTGGTAGAGATTACCAGTAGACATCCTCTTACCAGTTGTGGAACTGTCAACTCGCAGCAACTTAGAGCATGAAGAACAGATGAAGGCCTGGATGAGACTGACTTTGCATCCACTCATGGACACTCATGTATGCTATGCGCTAGATGGACGATTAATTTGTACAAGCGCACTCAGCCTAACGTCTACTACAAGGCAGAACTATAGAGGTGCGTCAGCGTCTATGCGTCTACGTTTTCACTACTTTTGCAAGAATGATGCATTTCCAGTGACAAGGGCCGTAGGACTCACAAACTGAACATGCCCTTGGTCTGCAACGCGCACCCACGCATGCAGAGAAAGTACAGAGAATTAAATATGTTACTATAAATTAAGGCACCGAGTAAGTACGAATATGAAGCTCACATACTAGCAAAGAAAGAAAGAGAGGAGTAATGCACTGTTCTGTTTGTTAGGACTGCCATTTTCGATCACTCGAATGGCCATATTGTACCAGTTGGTTGGCTAATCTCCAAGCCATTTCAGCAGCCCCAATACCTCTATTTCCAGAATATATATTCTGCCCTAGTACTGTGCCATCTATTACCTTAAACGAAGTAGCTGGATGCTACACATAATGAAAGAACAGCTCAACTGGCGCAGGAACGAAAGGGTGCCAAGTATGGCTGCAATCAATGCTTCTCGAAAAGCGAGAGTTAAGCGTAATTTAAATAAGCACTGATACAAATGCAAAATACGCCATACACGTGGCTAAGAAGTTGATGTTTAACAAAAACAGAAAATATTTATGTTTATCCCATAAGTCAACCAGCTGCAAATCCACATATCATGCACGGCAAAAAAGACCTTCATTAGTCGGCATTATACATCAAAAATAATAATAATATGCATAACAATCTGACCAAATTTTTTATAAAGACGTATATTATAAAAATTACAAGTATGCAGTTGCGCAAAAAAATGCATCCAGAATTATGAAACGTATCTTTGTTTAAAAGTGTCTTGTTTTAATTTTTCAGAGCTTAGTATCTGCAACCAGGGCCTGCTGGTCAAATAGTATATAAGTTTGCGTGTTGTGCTCAATGTCAGTTATGGATAAACACGCCGTCGGAGGCGGTGATTCTGCCAATGGGGAGGAGGTTATCTATATCGACGGGATAAAAGATACCGTTGGCACAGCCGAGGACGATTGTCCTCTTCTCACCAAGGAGGATTTGCTACGATTGGACGCTGAACAACCGATTTGGCGTCGGGTGCGAATTGCACTCATTGCGTTGTTTTGGGTGGTGTGGATTTGTCTCATAGTCGTGTCTATCCTCTACATCGTGTTCACGCCGAAATGCCCGCCACGACCGGTACAGTCGTTCTGGCAATCGAAAGTCGGCTACTGGGTTAACCCCTTCACGTTCAAAGACTCGGATGGGGATTTGATCGGTGATCTGAAAGGTAGGTTGCGATTGTGTGTGAGGAGGGCGATGCTTGTGATGCAGGTTTGTTGAGCGTCGGTGACTATATCCAGGAGAGTGTGGGTGCTGGCTTCCTCATCTTGACGCCCATGTCACCACTGTACCCGAAGTTTCTGTCGAATGTGACCAAAGTGACCTTGGAGAGCATTCACCCAGCTCTGGGCACCATGGATGACTTGAGTGCCTTTTTGCGTGGTTTCAAGAAGAGGGGCATGCAGACTGTGATCTCCCTCAACTTCAATGCGGTGCCGTTAACTCACGAGTTGGCTCAACCGGCCTACTTGGTGCCGGCTACGGCCGCTCACAAGGTAAGAATAGTGTAGGTGTTAGCTTGACAATGTCTGCTAATAGTTTTGTCGCGTGAGCAATGACAGTGCGCAATTGGTGAATGGTGAGAAGTTCTACTCGACGTACGGAAAGGGCTCGGGTGTGGTGGACTTGAACCTGAAGTTGCCTGAGGTGATGGAGAAGGTGAAGAATGCGACACGATTCTGGTTGCACAAGGGCGTGGACGGCATTCTGCTGTCTGATGCCGCGTTCTTTGTGGAGGAGGGTACCTGTGCCTCAGACGGGTGGTTGTCCAGCTTCCCTACTTGCAAGCTTTACACGAACGGAACGGTGTCGGTGATTCAGGCGTTGCGGAAGGTTGTGGATGAGGTGTCGAGTGAGACCTCGCGTGCGAGGTAATGTGGTGTGGCATTTGTGGTCTTAGGTGTTACGTGTTTTATTTCCTGTGTAGGGTGCTAATCGCCGATCCTGGCAACACTGGGTACGGTGCATCGCAGAAGGAGGAGGCGGCGAAGTTGCTTGGTACGGAAGAGGCTCCGGGAGCGCATCTTGTGATCAGTCGGCAATTCGCCCTCAACCGTGGATTGTAGGTGTTGTTGTTGGTGTTGGTGTGATTTTGTTGTTCTAGTAGCCGCGGTGCGGGAGGTGGTGCTGTCAAAGTGCAGAGTTATTTGGATTCAACCGATGCATCTGTTCGGAGCCAGTTGGCGTTGGTGGTTGCGTCGCCGAGTGACAAGCCGTACACGAGTGTGTATTCGACTGCCTCGATGTTCTTGTTGCCGGGTGAGTTGTGTGATGCGTTGGCCTTCTGTTCTTTGGTGGGTGTGTAGGCGCATCTTTCGGTGTGAACACTGTTGGGTGCCCTTGCGAGTCCTTTGATTGGTGCACTTGCAGGCACGCCCGTGATCTACGCCGGAACTGAACTCGGATGGAGTCCGTTGGGTCTTTTGCCGCCGGCGGTGTTGTATCCGTTCGGCGAGCCGCCCATTGCGGGTGAGGTGAGCAGTCACTTGCCGATGCCGTGGGATTCTCACGGTGTGGGTTTCTCGGACTCGGCGAAAGTGGGTGCGGCGTACGGGGCGTACTTTGCGGGACTGGGACCAGTGGAGACAGTTGAGGTAAATGTCTGCTCACACACGTGCATGTGATATTCACGCCCACCCACGCACACGTGTGAGCCCACGTAGGATGGGTGATGTGTGTGTAGCGGGTGTGTTTTGCTCCTCTCTCTCCCCCTCCTTGTGGGCATTCTCATCCTGCATTTCTCTTCCGCAGACTGCGTTGGCGGCCGGTCGTGGTGCGAGCATGTTCAGTCTGACGACCTCTTTGGTGCAGCTTCACAAGGAGTATCCAAGCCTGCTTTGGGGTTCTTTGAACGCCACGATGAATGTGGCCAAGGTAGTAGATTGTATTGCACCATGTTGTGGGTGTGAGTTTTGTCTAGGTGGGAGTTGACTTCCGTTGGCACTGGTGTTGCAGGCACCGAAGGTGGAGGTGTTCAAGCGCAGTGCAGTTGGTTTCGACAGCATCGTGGTTGTGATGGTGGAGGGTGGAGGAGAGAGCTCGGTGTTGGACTTTTCGTCGGATTGCTCGGTCCTGGTTCCGCTGGTTGTCTACCCGCCCAACGATGCATTCGCGACAGGGGTGCAGCTGTCCAGCTTGAAGGTGTACTTCAAGTCGGCGAATGAGTGCAACCTGTACGTCTTCAAGTGCGGTGCTTAGACGCACTGTGCTTCGTGCTGACTCATGCGGTGTCGGCATTTGTGTGTTCGTTCTCGTAGTGTTGTAATTCTTCCGAGAATTTTGGGTAGCAATAGATGGTTTTCGTGACTCTAGGTGTTATGCTTCTACGTGGGAAATGCGGTTACTTTGGGTGGTGGTGGTGGTGGTGGTGGTGGTGGTGGTGGTGGTGGTGGTGGTGGTGGTGGTGGTGGGGTGGTGGTGGTGGTGGCGGTGGTGGTGGTGGTGGTGGTGGTGGTGGTGGTGGTGGTGGTGGTGGTGGTGGTGGTGTGTGGTGGTGGTGGTGGTGGTGGTGGTGGTGGTGGTGGTGGTGGTGGTGGTGGTGGTGATGTGGTTTGTGGGGCGGTGGTAGGCGTTTTGCTGGGCAATTTGTTGGGACTTGGCAATGACTCGTTAGCTTACGCACGATTTTACCATTCCTCGCGATCTCCATGCATTTTTGCCTCGCGCATTATTCTATCGGGTAAGAATTTCAGGTCAAACTGATGGATTTGGGTTTTTTTACGAGTTATTTGATTTGCTTCCCTGATGTACCAACCTGTGTTACAGGTTGAAGGAAAGTACTTCCTAATTCCCGTTAAGTATAATCAAAGAGTGCAATTGGTTCCTAATTTCTCTTTTAATTTTATAGGGTGGCATATTTTCGTAAATACGATGCATCTGTAGGCATTAAGCTCTTGTTTCTCAGTTGTACTTTATACTGTCGCTTGTAACACCTATCCCAAACTTATGCGATAGATTTCGTAAAAGGCTTCCACTGTCTGGATGTTCTATCGGCCCTACAACGTCTTCGCTTGTCCGTCTAGCTGGCACTATGTGATGAGAGGATTGAAGATATGGGGTGAAATTGAAAAATGCAATGGGCCCTCCTTTTCTGATCGGTTGGAGTGTATCCATGTCAAACACAAAAATCGACGAATTTGGGTGAAATCCTTCTTCCAATGGTATCCCATTGCGTTGCACCGGGTGCGTCAGACAAAGCAAGCAACATTAACTTCACCATATTGGCCAAATTGGAGGATTGTCGGTGGTTTTCCAGATGAGACATCATTGGTATCAGTCATTCCTCCCTCCTTCCTTAAGGAAGGTAGAGGTGGCAGAAAGAATAACGAAAATGTTTTTACTATTAGCTGATTAACACCATCCCCCTAGGCAGCCATTCCTCAATCGAGCATGAAGTAACCAGCAGAAACGCTGTGTTTACAGTAACTTGATACAGAGGTGACATCGAAACCTTTGTAGATTGGTAGGCTCAGTGCCATTGTGTCATTCTTCGAATCGTATGAGTTTTGGAATTCTTATGTATAAGCACAAATGCTTTATCTGATAAGTGTTCCCAAAGCCATAATTAGCAATCAAGGTGGCATATTTGAGAGTCTAACTAGTAGAATCGAATGGATACTTCGATCGCATCCCGTACCATGGCAATCTGTGGATTGACAGTCATGCTTATGGCAAGTGGACGTCAATTTAGCGGATTGTGGAATGTGGGTTTGTGCATAGTGTGTAACTGCATGCCTAATGGAACATCCACTAACCCAAATGCAGATGACAGTTGTGCAGCTGGTATAGACTATGGACAGTCTGATAAAAGAGCGATGCATTGCGTTGCCTCATGTCCCAGCAGATGACCAAGGCTCGTGCGTATCTCTAAAAGGGAACGCCATCAATTTTTCAACCTCATCACATGACTTGTAACCCACCAAGAAGGAAACCAAGTGGGTAGAATACATCTCTACAAACCGGGTGCTATCAATTTCATCACCTACCTCTCTTGCTCCTTTATTTTTACAGCAAATGGAACAATTTGTACAACTGAAGGTTCTAGTTTGCTAATTTAGCGCATCCTTTGCCAAAAAATAATATCGCAACTCCTTAATATGGAAATTGGGGATTCGCGCCATCTTCCGTAAATTTTGACAGGGTTTGTCTTGGCTATCTCCTCAATATTAAGAACTGTAGTGAAGTAAATCGGCAAACCGAACATCAAAGCACCCAATGGAACAGATTATAGGTGAATAACCAGCAAAGCTGAGATGAGCTGCTATGCATAGTTGGGCAGTGGAGTATGATGGAGAGACGATTGACAGCTTAGCAACTAGGTGACTTGAACAATCCACATATTAATCAGATTTTGCACTGCGTGGACACATATCAGTCCTAACTCATTCCGGCCTTTTATCCTATCAAAAATTTGCCTGCCAACTTCTAAACGAAATCACATGGCTGTATTCTTTAAAGGGATTGAGTAGATCCTCCAATTGCTTGACAAAGTAGACATTGCCTTGACTAGGCTTCACAATTCGCCTCGCCCTAAGCATGCAGCACGGTGCAGCTCATCCACCGCTGAAACAGGTTAAAACTCTGACCTTTCTCTCCAACAATTGTGCTGAAATCAACCGAATGGATGTCGGTAACGGCAGACTCGAGCAAACGAAGTTAACCTTATGGATGTAGCACAACTGCGACCCCAAAGTTTATCATTCCCTGGTTGTGTGATCAGTGGCCAAAATGTGCGAAAGTAGCACGTGTGGTAGGCAGCTTCTCACGATTTAGTCCTCCGCTGTGACAGTCGCCTCACACCTGCGCTGAAATCAAGCCTACCGTGGTGGCACCGAGATGCACATCAACGTCTCTTCTGTTGGTACAACACAAACACTGAATTAAATTGTGACATGTAGTAAATTTTAAGTACTGCCTACTTGTTTGCTGGTACATAAAGGCACCTGCTACCCTTCGTACATGACCACCGAACCATGTGCCATCACATCTACTCCAGCCATCATCTACAGCGCCTTTCGTTTACAAGAAGGCATTATTTAATCATCTCTACTGTTACTGCTTCATTAGAAGTGGCATCATGATTTAGATTAAAAGCACGAATACCAATGAAAATTCCCTCAGGAGTCAACAGGAAAATGTCGTTAGCCCCTCCCTACCATACTGCCGAAAAAGAAACTCATCGTGATGAAGTCCTCATTTTTAGAAATTTGAGCTCATTTCGTTTGCGTTTTATAGTAGATGGGACCGAAAAATTACAAAATCAGATTAGCCACACTCAACTCTTAAAAATGCAGCCACACGAATCCCATAACTCCATCAGTCAGGTCAGTTTTTTTGCCAAATAGCTAACTACCCCAATTTCAACGTTTAATATCCGATTTTCCGCTTCCATTAATTAATTAATTACAACTCCGTGTAATAAAAAACGAGGTGTTCGAAAAAATCACTTAGACTGTTTACTGTTAGAGGATGTATTGCTTAAATGAGTCCGCATCGTGACCAACCAGGATTACCTGAGACCTAACCGCTACTTGAAGGTGGGTCTGTGTTATGTTCAGGTTTTGAATCTGTTTAGGAGTTAATGGAATGGAGGTTTCAGTTAGTTTTCTGCGGTGTATGTATATTAGTGAGTAGTTTGACTTATGGGGTCAGCTTGAGGGGAGAAAACTACGAATTAGAAGAGTAACAACTATTCTGCTATTGCCACTCATGCGACCTATTTGGGAGTTAGATGCTAAAACATTTTGGAAACAAGTCGAAGCAGGATATGTGCCAACATGCAACTGGACCCGCCACTTCCAAATGTTCTTGAAGTTCCTTTTCCCGTTTATGAGACTACCGTTGTCAATGGCTCATTAAGCTCCAACCTTCGCTTACGCTTAATGTCAGAGCAGTGGTCCAGGAGCGACATCCCACTGCAGGAACTCCAGGCGTTCTGGGGTTCTCTTAACTCCATAGACAGTGGCCTAGACCCTATTATCAACAACCAGACGAAACGCAGAGCCGTAAGTCTTGTACCTACCCTCGGCTAAATTTGAGGCCCAACTGAAGCTCGCCGTAGGCGTAAAGCTGGCCCCTTGGCCATCCACGGGCGTCAAAACCGCAGATTACTAGTGCTCTGGGAAGGCTAGAGCTCGCCGCTTAAAGGGAAGCATCTCCTCGCACTTGGACCGAATAGGATCGGGACGCATCACGACCATCAAGACAATTCACCAACCTTAAAATCCTAACTTTGTAAGAATTTATTCACAAAATATACACGAAAGTAAACGAAATATCACCATCTGAGATATTCCATTAAGCTGTCGTATTATTTCGTAATTTGGCTCGGAGCTTCGATTTGAAACCGATGAAATTGGACACATGAGGTGTGAAAATTTACGCGTCTATGTGAAAGGTGCGCATCAGCTTCAAGTAGGGAGATGTAGCGACATTAGGCAGATCTTCGACCCTCCAGAATCCAGTCTTCTGACGCCTTTTATCCGCCTTCTCCGGTCGCAACCTCACGGTGGATTGTTGGCGTCGACTTCTACAAGATCGATGCAACATGCTCACTGATAAAAAAATAAACACAACAAGCTGAATGGGATGATAGATAATCCTTTCTTACTCTTTTAACTTAGCAAGACTGTTCAAGTTATTCTTCAGCCCTTCCGGTTCCTCCTGATTTCTAAAAATAGAAAAAAATCAAGTGGATAAGCTGAGATATTATTTAATCGACAATACGATATGACAAAAATCGCCTGCAATCCGTCTTAAAATTGATTAAACTTGAACAATTACCACTAAGACAGCTCCCATACCACTTACACAAGTGTTAAAGTTGGCAACACCTTACTAATCAAGGTAGATAAATAGACCTTATTCTTACGGGGACTCGTGGAGGACCGAAGACTTGAGATGCTTCCGCTTTCTACCTTTAGCCAAAGCGAAGTGGTTTCTGCAAGCAAACAGAGCTTTGACTGAAGATGCCCTACGACCACACGTACCCAACCAATCTGGAGCTAATTCTTACCGAAAATTCTTCAATGTCTGCCTATTTGGTGCCCTCAAGGTCTGGCCGCCCACCCGATTCCGATATCGCCGATTGTTTGCATCGACAAGGGACTGTTTTCTAAAAAATTCCATCAATATATTTCAAAATGAAAAAGTACAGACAGCTGGAATACCTACGAGCAACGGATCCCAAGTCCTTACCTAGAAGCCTTTGCATTTCTCTTCCGATGGTTAGCCTTATTGCGCCATTTTAATGACCCATTTCTAAAGACAGAGCGAAGTAAGAGTGGAGTGATTTGCCAAGATATTTGTGAAGTCGCGTTTCAATTAAGTACGAAAAACCTACGCCGCTAATTTATCTTCACCATGTATTTTCTTCCATCTAGCGCGCTTTAGCAGTGACGCCCGCGGAAGTGATAGCTGTGGCAATCGTGAAGTCCCATTTTCGAAGGAACAGTAAAGAGGTTCATCAAACACTCGAGTTTTCGGAGTGAACTCTGTTGCTGATTTTGATTCCAATGCCAAGAAAAATCAAGAAATATGAATGATGCACATGAATGTGGGACAAGACGACCGTAGATAATTCTCATCGGCACTCACCATACGTCCGTGACTGATCAGCGCAGGGTGGACAAATAGGAGGCCGTTGGATATTCTTGGATGCTTCTGCGTAGACATCGCAATCATCAAACTTGAAAATCGACGTCTGTATCGCAGATCGTCCATCAACTGTTGGTTTCCGACAATGCTGGGAAGCAAGTTAAAAAGGTAACGTAACCGAATGTTGTTAATGTTGTCCACACACCTGGGGAGGATTAAAGGGCTTCAGAACGACTGTGGCTCTTCTCAATGCAGCCGCTACGACCAGAAAGTTCCTCACTAACCAAGGCTTCAGATTTAAAGTTCTTGATCTGCCGCACAGGTTTCCTCAGGAGTGTACCATTATTAAGGTCTTCATCATTGACTTAAGTAAAGACCACCGAAACTATGCAGTCATCTTATAACAGAAACTAACCCGACCGAAATCTCTATCGACAAAAAATTGGTAAGAATCCGTGTAGAACCTAAAAAATACCTAATCCGCAAATTTTGTCCAACAATAACCCATAAGGGACTTCAAAAATAAATAAACTTACCTCCCCCGTGTGCCCACGACCACCACAATTAAAACAGCTTTTAGCTCGACGGATGTTGGGAGGAGTTACGACGACGGGCTTACCGGGTTGAGTCTATGGGGAAAAAATACCAAATAACGTGAAAGGCATTTTTCCTTCAAGAAGATCAGACATCGTAAAGTAGCTCACCGTGTACTTGTATTGTCGCCATATATCTGGGCAAATCTAAAAAAATTGTAGAGCGTTGTAGGAGAGTTCTGCTAACAAAAAACGAATAATTAAGGAAGTGGTACTGGAATGTGATCCGCACCACTAATTGGAACTTTTAAAACTTGATTGCAAGGGGTGAAGAAAACCAACAGTCAAAACACCTAGAAAATATTAGAAACGGAGCCACCAGTGACCAGTTTTGCAGGTTTGCAAAATAATGTGCTCGTTGAGAAAACTGGGTGTACTAACAGGACACCGGCTGTGGACATACTATTTCAATTCCGTCCCAGTAATTGGCTAAGGGTTCCGTATCAATATTAAGCTGGAAAAACGGTGCACCGTCGACATCTCTCACTTTCAAAGCTAAGCACTTGGACTGAAGGAATAAGACAATCACCTAAGAGGAGTTAACAAAATCCTTGGTATTAAAAGTAGAACATTCTTAACCCAAATCATCGTCTTCAGTCAAACTTCTGCTAGTTAAAGTAGGAGAATAGCTATAGGATAGCACAGAATGAAAAACATTTAAACTCACGTTGCTCTCATGGCCCTTTCGCTTACAGCGGGAGCAAATAGTATTAAAAATACGAACTTTATTACGACAACGCGATGAATCGTGTCCAAATTCAGTGCAAATGGAGCAGCATTTGTTTGGACAATTGCGAACAGTGTGACCCTCCTGGGCACAAAGGTAACATAGTGGTCCACTCTAAGCAAAACAAACGAGTTGACAAATAAATTAGCCATATAAAAGTATGAAAATTCCCTTTAATACACGTACGCGAGTGCACTCTAGCCAAGTGTGTCCCTTTTTAAAACATCTTTCGCAAGTACCATCGGGCTCCCGATATCGTCTTTTTCCACATGATAATGAAGACATATCAGAGGAATCCAATGACCAGTATTTGCCATCGGAGGGAAGATCCGCAAGATGCTCCAAGAGAAGCTCCTTGGCCTTTTTTAAGTCTTCAATAGACCGTTTTGAAATCCCCAGAAGTAAATCTAATTTCGGCCTTTTGGGAGGCAAATCATTACTGAAGGAAGAGTCGGAAGAGGGATCTGCGTCATAGGTACAAACAGAATGCTCATCAGCATCATTCTGTTCCATATAACGACCCATCCGTTCGTCGGCTTTTTGAATGACACTATGTGGTGTGTTACCGGTGATAGTTAGGTACAAAGCTTCCAGAAGAGTAGAATCGATGGCTGTGTTTTTATAGGCAAATTCTTGTGACATTGGAATAAACGAATCCTGCCTGGATTTATTCATAGGGGATGGTGGCAGCACTTCTGGAGTACAATACAACAAAGAACTGGTGACATCAAATGACCCGTCGGATTTTGTTGGCGAAGTCATCGCCTGGCACCTTTTAACTTCGTCGGCATCATCGTCATAGAAGACGGAAGCGTAAAGTCTGGCCTCTGTCTCTTCATCTATATGATCACTATCGTATTCCACTTCTTCTTCCTCCATTGCCAAATTAAAAACCCATGCACAGCAGAGTCAAAATGCGGAACAACCAGACGATGGCTCGTGAAAAGGCAATAGCCGATTGCACCACCGCCTGACCCCTCGCAACCAATCAGAGGCCAAAAACAGCATCGACGCATTCAAAAGGCATTCATGGCATTAAAATGGAATAGCATAAAGAGCGAAATGAACAAAGTTTCCACTTAATAAATGTTGCAAGCCTTTATTGCACCTTCAAAAAGGATTTTAAATTTTGCTTAAGTGTGTTAGCACTAAGTTGGCATGCCATGCAATAGGAGGTACCCTTTTTCTTATGCATTTAAGGCACCGCAATGTTTTAACCACAAGTAATCGGCTCTTCATAGAATTCAAGCTCGTTAGACAATAAAGGCTGCATCAGGAAAACTGATAATCTATATCGATAGGTCTCAATTTATAAGTAGCACTGTACTAATTCTAGGAATGCAGACAAAAAATTTAAATTTCGCTGTCAGTCGTTTTACGTGTTTTTTATCTGGAAGCAAATAAAGTTTTTAACTCATCATATTACTCTACGTTTATAAATGCTACAAACTTAGGAAACCTTGAGTATTTTTCCCTTGTCATAAATCATTCGACAAGTTGCCTAAAAGCATGCTTTCCGTTTTTGTTATACCATCTTCTTTCTGACCCGCTCCATATAACTCCGGTCCCATTCCCTTAGACCATATGGTCCCGGTAGCATGGTGAGATCTGGGCAATTTACTTGCCCAAGCTACCATTCTTGTGTGCTTAACTAACTCTTTAGATTTCTCTATCTATCTTGCCTTTTATCTGTCTGGCACCAGTTGTCACCTCAGAGTTCTGCGATGTCTTCATTTAGACCTCGATTCTCCCCCTTGGCATGAAGGCACTAAATATGCCTCCACCCGCACCATCAGCGGAGGACTATTCCACTTGGGACATAGTCAAGGCTACCCAATATGGTATCTTATCGCGTGTCCACGAACTGATCGAGCCGCCACTGGGTTCTGCCATCCCACCATTCGACGTGAACCAGTTAGATCATGAGAGTGTCTCTCTCTTGCACTGGGCAGCCATCAACAACAACTTTACTATCGTCAAGTATCTCATCTCTAAAGGCGCCATTGTGGACCGAATCGGTGGCAATCAACAAGCCACGGCTCTCCACTGGGCCATTCGAAAACACCTCCTTGAGATGGTCGGATTATTGATGCATTTCGGGGCGGATCCGATGGTTCGGGATATTCAGGGCATGACGTGCCTCCATGTGGCGGCTCAGGAAGGCGCTACTGCCATTGTCCTCTACCTCCTTGCTAAGGGTGTGGATGTCAATTGGTAGGTTTTGCCTGACGCCCTCTACCCTTTTTTTGTAATTTACCGGATCTAGTTAGACATTGTTTCTACGAATCCTTGTGGTTTGTCAAATAATCCTCTTGTTTTTACTGATTAGGTCTGAGGTGGGCTCTGTCTTGGAGTGTATTTGAGGTAGTGAATTGCCCCGGTGGGGTCAAGTTTTTTTTGTCTAGGTTTGATATTATTTGCGTACGTGTCCGTAAGGCCATTGAGATCGGGCTCGTTCCTTCAATGAGGCATTCCAATTTTCCAAAATAGGTTCGAATGAACTTTACTGAGTGCGTTAGGAACCTGGTTTTGTTGCTACTTTTGCCAATGCCTCTGTAATTTTGTCAAATCATGTGGTTTATTGGTACTTTCATCCTTCCGAATTGGTTGTTTTACTTTTTTCTGGTTCATTACTCTGCCATTTCTTACCTCGGCGGCATCCTTGTCTGCTCGGAGTTTTGCCGGTCGTTTTGAAATCTCCCAGTTTCTCCCATTTTAGACTGATTTGACCTTTAATAAGGATAATTTAATGAGGAATTTCCTATTTTTAAATCGTTCTTTCGTTTTTTTGGGTGCTTTTGTATTGGAAGCTATCGTTTGTCCAAAGACCCTTCTTTTGTGTGACTTTACTTGTGGTCTCCTCTAATGATGTCCGTTTTCTGGTCTTATTTCAAAGCAAGTTCTAGGTAATTCAGCGGACTTCCTCCTCGGAGCGGGCTTTTCACCCCTGTTTAAGGTATCACGTCCACTCGCGATGGGCTTTTTTTCAAGAATGAGTTTGGTTGTCGAGTTGCTTTGGTACAGCTTTTTTTGCCGATCTCCTGTCAATTTTGCAAGTTGCTTTTTTTTCTGACAGGAAGTCCCTTTCTACGGTGGGCTTTAACTCTGTATCAGTTTCGTTGTTTTTTTTTCTGATAACGTCATTTTTGGTCCTGAACTTGCCTCCTTCTCCGTGGGTTTGGCACATCCCAATCTTCGATAATTCTCTGAACCATTTTTGTTCTGATAAGAGATTTTCCCTTGTCTTTATTAGAGACTTCTTAGCGTCTTGTCTTGATAAACCCAGTCTTGGTCGTTATTTTGATTGTTAATCTATTTTTTTAACCATTTCGGTTGGAACTGTCAATAATATTCTAGTTCTCAGGCTTTCTTCGTCCAAATTTGTGCGTACCATGGAAATTCATGCAGTTTTTGTCACTCTCGGTCACTTTCTTTGTGCTTTGTTGGGTCTGATTTGGAAAAGAATATGCTTGTATTCATGGCAAAGAAATGATTCTTGTGAGTGGCGAACGTCTAGTTAATATCATTTAACTTTACAAACTTCAAAATATTTTATTAGTTGAACTATCCAATCTTACCGTTAAAGACCATTTCTCAACGAGATTAAAGTTTGCTATGAAGCACATCTTAATGCATTATCTCCGAAAGCACAAGATACAACTCTACCCAACTTCACCCCTACTTAATCCGTAATTGCCAAATATCTATCCTACTTCCCGTGGTGTAGTTTCAGAAAAAAAAAGGAGCTAACCATCACTTGGAGAAACATCAATAGGCAATTAAGGAGGATGAGAATGAGGTAGTATCTCCCTGTGAAGTGGAGAGTTGTAGATTATCCTCTGAAAATGGGCTTTTTATTAAACGATTGACTAGCTCTATCCATGGTAGAGCTGTATCAAGTAGGTGAATCTCTTCCTGATATCACAAATGACCAGTTGCGTCTGTAGTCTGCCACGGTTATTCAGGGCGCGTTCTTTCTGGCGTAAAGTGGTTGATTCTTTGGAAGTATGGGATGAGTAGTGGGCTAATTGTCCATAGATAATTGACGATATGCTCGTTCCCTTAGCGTTGGAGTAAAATGGTTATCTTTCATTTCAAGTCAGTCGGTTAGGTTGCAATCTCTTCCCAACTTGAAATGGAGGAAAGAGGTGCAGATTACTAAGGTATCATTTGCTGACCCATGGCGTCTGGGTGGGACCGATTCGTCCAGGTTTCGCTTCTTTCTCTTTCTAGCTGATGTAGGTGTTTAACTTCCTCGTCGCTCACGATGAACATGATTGAAAGTCGTTCTCGGTAAGGCAGATTCGAATCACCTTGGCTAATCGATGGCGACACGCAATTTTTCATTGTCACCAAAGCTCAGACTTCTGAAACCATTTTGGACGGTTGATTTTGCTGTCATGTGCCATACCTTTTCCAAATGGCATGGAGTGCGTTTTTGGACTCGTGTTGCAATGCAGATGGGCTGGAATCACATCCATTTTATTCACATTACATTTACTGTGGTAAGGTAGCGCTAAAAGGGAGGCTTAATAGAGTATGCCAGAGAGGGCTGTAAAGTGCAACTGCGCTGTATTGATGCTGTGCCTAGGCATATTTCTGCTTTACATTTCATACGTAACCCCCGGAAACAATTGCGTGCACTTGGTAGGTCCCCACAAGTTAGAATAGGTCATTCGACTAGGTCGGATTGATAACGCCACAATTTTTTGGTTATCATATACTATGGACACCTCCTTCGTTACAGCATCTGCCTGATTGCTGGATTGAGATTATCACAAGTTTTGGTTTTCTCCAAGATGCATGTGTGAAGGCCACCCTTAGTAATTGCAGCACTGTTGGGAGAAGATATTTTTTGTGATGTTAGAGATTCAGCATTCAAGGTCACAGCCCCATCCATTCTGCCTACTTAAGTTAAAAATGTCTTAATGAATGAATCAGTTGTTGTGTGGTCGCCCATCGGAAAAGTGAAGGTTGTTGCTTTGGTGGCCCTAAAGAGGTTATACCCTCGTTAAGTCATCATTCATTATCTATTTGGTGTCAAGACTGTAAATCTTACCTTTCTTGAGAGAACATGGGGGAGGGAATGTGTGGTGGACTTCGCCGCACCCGTTTATTTGTAAAGTAGCAATATAGATGAGCATCCAGATTCTTGGATTATTTTTTTTTGTCCCAGTGACTGTGTTGTCGGTGTTACTTGATATTAGTTGCATTGAAGTAGATTTTCTGTTTTAAAATCGCCAACGAAAGTTGGATGCATAACTTTTGAAGACACTTAACACTAGTGGGGAGCTCGTCTCGATATCTGTGGGCAGAAGTAGAAGTTGGTTTTTCCCATGTAAGTATGCCTTGTACTATGAAGTTGTAAGTCGACATGTTTTGATGTGCTTGGTTGTAATCATTCGGTGGAAGCGTGTGGATTTTCCGACTACTGACACTGGAAGTGTTGCAACCCCTGATTGTATGGCATAGCGCGGCCTTTGAGCATTCTGGTGCCGATGTCCTATCGCACCTTTAAGGCATAGACGAAAGTCACTTTTCGATGTGTGGTTGCAGCGTCCTGAATCCCTTTGAATTCCTGAAGGAGTTCACTATTAGCGTACAGGTAGGTTGACTGAGACTACGTCTTCGAAGCGAAAGTACGTAACGCGGCGACTGAAAGGGACCTGAGAGACTTGGGGCGTGGCTGCGGAATCATGTCCCCAGGACGCAATTGCAGACTGCGGAGGCTGAAGAATGCGCTCAGTTAAATACAAAGTTAGTCGAAATATCTGTGAAGAAAGTCAAGTTTGGAGTGGATATCTGGGGTTAGCTTATAGGCGACTGGGGCACATGAGACGTAGTTTGTATTTTGGACGCTGAAATTGAGACAATCTGGCACTTTTCTCGATCCATGAATTCAGATTTCCTTGATCTCATCCAATAAGGTGCTTTACTTTTTTGGTCTTAGGAGTATTTAGGTAATATTTCTTGTCAACGCGCAATAACGGCGGTGCAGTACGCAAAGGGTTGAAGGAGAATGGATGTGACCCGTGTATCTTCCTCCTTGGCGGAAGTGTGGCTTGTGTAAGTTGAGGTCTGCATGGTCAGACATGCTGCTAAACAGTGGCAAATCCCCATGATGATTGTCAAAGCTCCTTCCTCAAACCGATACGGTTCTCCGATAAATTTGCTTAAAGGCATGTTTTCATTAAGATAATTCTCCTCTCTTCAGGTCTGTTCAGAATCACTTTAATCTTCCGCCTACTGTGGAAGTGTCCTGAATTTTGGCGTCTCGATGTTAGATTTTAGCAGTTCTGACCAGTCCGCCAACTAATCAACACTACGTGAAGTCGTGGCTATTTTCAAAATCACTCATCCTGAGCTTCGTCTACACCGTGAGTGAAGTTCATCAAGCATGGCTTTAACCAGAATTTGGTTAGTTTTTTCAAATCCTGGTATCCTACGCTCTTCACAATTGCGCTGCACTCTGCCAAGGGAAATGCCCTGGGGAGAGAGTGCAGCTTTGCCTGAGCCTGTCTAACGGTATCAAAGCCTTAGTTGCGCGTTCTCATGCGACTGCATGCACTTGTCTGCTCTATGGGCCCGTCTATCTATTAGTTTCTATTGCGGTCGAAGGTTTCCACGTTGGGTAGATGATTTGTCGATCATCCGTTGTGAATTCGCCTATCCGTTTGTGCAGTACCATTTGCTCTAATAACCCTCTTTTACGTTGAAAGCGATATTTGTGATTGAGATTCGATTTAAAAATGTTTAAACTAACTTTCCTCCCCTTTTTTCCTTTTTTTATGTTGCTCGGCAATTCCTTTCACAATCAGTGTGCCCTAAGACTGGTAGAACTCCTAAATCCTGGAGTTTATTGGTCACAAAGCATGCGTAGCTTTTTGGGAATGAAATGGTGGGCACCTGAGGCATGTGGATTGGGCACTCGGCCTCCTAATGTTGGGATGTTAGGCCCATTTACACCACGCGCCAGTGGCTCAGGACTCAACCCCTTCCCAACAGCTTGTTTTCCATGCCTTGAAGCGAGGGAGGAAGGAAATAATCAATGATCTGGGATCCAATGCCTATTATTGTCGATTCAAGACATATGAGCTGAGACTCCTCATCCATCTTTTGTCTCTACCTTTTTTTGGCTGAAATGGCCTTATTTCAATTGTTTCATCTTTCCCGTTAATTATCCAACAGAGGCCCTCCTCGAACCGTTGCATTTATGTTTAAGTGATCCACTGTTAGGATCAAATTACTTAAACCCATTTCTACCATGTGTATTCTGCTTACTCCAATCGTCACGCATTGTTTCTCTCTTCAAAAGCTTAAACAAATGCACTTCGTAGAGCAGACGGATTTGAATCATATCCATCAACTTTAACTAACATTTTGTGCTTCAAATGGAAGTTGGGATTCCACGTAAAATAACAGGGAGCAGAAGATGGATTACCGTACAAATGATGGGCTGCTGTATGCTTATCATTTTTCCACACATCCGTGTGCATTTTGCAGCTCTTCACAGGTTGCAAAAGTTATCTTAGTGGGGCAAAATGTGGTAGTCTTAGTTTTCATGCGCAATACGAGCTTCGCTTCCCCAAAATGGATTGCTGTTGGCGAATGACCATGCTTAGGGACAAATTCGAACTCTTGCTCCTGGAGTTATGATGGTTCTTCTGTTGTGTGTTCGGTCATCTTTTACCTGAGGCATCCAACATCTATCCATCCTGGTGCTCATTTTGTGCTTGCATAATTCCATCTCTATGAAAAAAGCATTGGGAATAACTAGGTCTCTTTTCTCCCGCTTTCATGGATATGTATCTCTCTGACTCAATGAGGCATACTTTACGGATTTGAGTTCTAATCAAGCAGTTTTCTCCTCTCAGAACTGCTCACATTTAGAGATCTTCCCATTCATTGGCTAACCATCGAAGCGTGTTTTATCAATCGTACTAGGTTTTAGTACATTTATTCAAAATTTGAATTCTGTCGGAATTTGATGGGAATTTAACTACTTTTCTCTCAGTTTCACAATCTGTCCATTGTGATCACGGTATTCGGCTAAGTGTACAAGCTCTTGAGCAGAATGTAGTGGGTACGTTGCGTTCGATCTTCCATATTTGCCTATTCTCAGATTGCAGAGGTGTAGTTTTGTAAATTTCATGATAAGGAGTATCGAGGGCCAAGTTACCTTTACCCATGGCTCTTTTTATCGAACAAAGTCCCGATTAAAAATCGTCGAAAATAGTACCGGCCTTATTTTCTCTTTTGCATAATCCTGCTTCTCTGCAGGTGCCATATTTTAACAATAAGCCCTTAATGACAAACTCAGCCCGATCATAGTGGCGGGAATATATCACCAGTGCTTTCAACGACCTATTCTTTAAGCTCGGTTTTTGAACTCCGCAAGCCACTAGTGACCTGCCCTTGATAAAAAAAAGTGCTAGTGCTAAGCCCCTTCGCTCACTGGTCTTCACAATGGCAGGCTTCTCCCTTTAAAAACTTGGCTGTCTCGCAATGGTGAATTTGCGGCCTGTTCTACAAATTCACTAAATTATTAGTAATTTTTTCCAATTTAGTCTACGACTATATAGTTCCGGAAATGAGCTTGATCTCTCTTCACAACTTCATTTATTGCAATTAAAGTATCCATTAGCAAAATATTGAAGCCTAGCAGGTTAGCTCTGCGGGTTATTAGTCGAGTGTGGCATTTCAACTCTGCCTGTCCGTTACAGTCGCAGTACCAAAGGCCTCACCCCACTGATGACCTGTTGCCTCTTCGGCCGTTCGGTGGAGCCTCTACAGGTGCTTCTTGGCTGGGGAGCGGACATGCGATTGTCAGACGAGCTACACGGCAACACTGCAGCCCACTTGGCGGTGCGCAGCAACAACCTCTCTGCCGTGCTGCAACTCGACGAGGCCGGAGTAGATTGGCGGATGACCAATAATCTGGGCCTCTATCCCTATCAGGTTAGCTCCTCTGCATTTTGCTACGCCTTTGGCGCGGATACATTGTTCCACCATGTTTCACGGTCTATCAGGTTTGCTCGTTCATCTTCAAAATGCTCATCGAAAGATGGATCGAGGTGCTGTTTATCAGATTCGCCAATATTCCTCTTTATCTCCGGTAAGGCTGAAAACGGGTTAGAATGGTTTGGTTGTTTGCAGATGTGATTCTTAGCGGCTGAAAACTTAGTTTTCATTATTATAGAGGTTCCTTTCGTCCCTTTCTCCTGATTAGAACCAAGCTGTGCTCCTCCTATAAAAATGTTATTTAGTTGGCTCGTCTTATCCAAAATCTCTCAACTAAGGTCAGCTCATACTCCTCTTCGACTTCTCCTTTCACTGGATTTGCTTTTTGTGATAAAGGTTTGCTGAAATGCATCGATTGTTGGGAAAGGCTAGTGTATCTTCATTTAACTTCTATTTCTTGGTTCACTTACAAGCTTAGTCTTCTCAAACGCACTCTCTTTTTCGGTAGTTGATATGCATGCAGAACTTCCGTGCCTATTCCTTGCTTGCTTCGTCAAGCCGTCATTTTTACCGTGTTTCCCTTCGTTTATGTTCTTTTTATCTGGTTTTTGTACTGAAATGGTGGTTTAATAAGTGTTTCGTCTTTCCTTTATCTTTCTCCTTTCTTGTGATTTAAAGCTGAGTTGAAATGTGATGTCTTGCAAGGTTAATGCATTTTTTTGTCTTCTTGAGTCTTGATTTACTCTTACTCGCTTGTAAATTGAGTCTCTTTACGTTTGGTCATAACTTTTAGTCACCCACAAATTGGACTTTTTCTCTCGGATCAGTTCAATTCAGCTTTCTCCCTTTACTCTTTCGAGGCAAGGCTTGTAGCTGAGAAGGAAGTGGGAGATGCTTCTCCAGAGACGTCTATTATTTCCCTTATTTGGTGTTGCTACGAAATCCCTTGACCTTTTAAAACTAGGCCACACATCTTGCTTTTTTGGATGTGAATTCGGGCGTCAATACGTGCCTTTCAGTGGTGTTTCTCTAGGGCTGCAAGTAGTGGAGTGAGGAGCCTCGACACCAACCGCTTAGGTGGTGATAGAGGATCGCGCCGATCTCTGCCCCCTGTGGTGCCAGAACTGACTTGCAGTGGAGGTTCGGCCGTAGTTTTCTGCAAGCAACAACTATCAGCATAGCTTAAAACTCCTCCGTCTTCGAGTCAATGTGTGATCTAGTGGGATTGTTTGTATTTGCTGATTGATTTTGCTGCTCCATGTCTTAGTCATCTGAAGAAAAAGTACTCTTGCTTTCCCATGACATTTAACTCTCTCCTCCGTTTCGGGTCAATTTATGTGGCCTAAAAAACGCCACTTGGCACAAACTCTGGTGATTAACTACGATTTGCGCTCACTCTCCTATTTGTTAAACCTTCGCTTATGTGACCAAGGGGTGAACACCTACGTAGTGGAGTTGACTGTACTGTCATTCTTCTTGCAGTCAGCTGTTCTCTCCTAAGTACGAGCTAGTTCTCAATGAATATCGTCACCTCCTCCAGCTTCTAATTTTGCCTGGAGAACTTGGAGCGACTAGAAACGTAATCTGGTTTGTTATAGGGGTTGTTTGGCTATCATACTTCCCTTTTTGGGATAAATTTTGTTTGGCAATCAAATTGACTACCTGTCGCTTATCTCTACGTTCTCTCAACGGTTAGTCTTAGTGTTTTTGCAATGTCGCTTGCAATGCGATATCTATAAATACCCTACCAAGTCTGTCTGGTATGCGATTTACTGTCGACATTTTAAGCCTATGAATTGGTCAAAGTAGCACATGACACTTCAAGTCAATTCTTTCTCAATCCCATGGTTCGCTCTTTTCTTAGACATTGCATTCGCAGCTTTCGGGCTTCAGGTTTTCGAAGGGGCAGTCCACCCCTGCGTGCTTTCACCATTCCTTACTATTTATAATCTGGTATTCAAGACCTCGAATGGATATGCGGGAGGCCTTATAGAGGTCAATACAGAGAGTTATTCGGAGGTGAGGGTCAATTATCCTAGACGCTTGGCATTTACTACCGATAGGTACGGTAAGCTTGCTCTATACAGTGCAATTTGGCAGTCCCATCTCGAGTGCACAGTAGCGAGATCTTTTCCTCCGTTTACACATCTTGCAATGATAAGCAGCTGAACATCGGCGTGGGCGGTTCATTTTTAGGCCGTAACCAAAGCCGCATCTTGGTCCCACCTCACTGACGTCTATTCTCTCTACGCCTTGAGTTTGTCGGCATTACCTCACTCCAACACGGGATCAGTTTAGTGGTTTTAGAAGCAGCGGTTCTGAGAATGAATGAAGAAAAATAAAAGTGATGCAGCTTTTTTGATGTGAAAATAAACTAACTAGGTTTCTAGTTTTTCATTCCACTTGAATGTGGTTTCCCATTGAATCAGATGTGTTTTAAGACACCTTTTTAATGGGTCATTTTCAGCCACTACCATTGCAGATGTGCTACCAGTAATACTAAGGCAGCATTATGTAAGCCTCATAATTCTGCCTCATTGATTAATTTTTTTACACATCTACACCCTCTTTTTCGTGAAAATGAAAACAATCATCTCGTCTTATTAGGCTTTCCGTTTCTTCATCCTTGTGTCACGATATCGAAGTCATTTTTTGCGACTATGCTTGCTTTGTGAGTGGTCGACCTCAGGAGCAATTGGCCACTGGTTGGGGGTCAAGCAATAATCGTAACAATCGTGCCTGAGATCTACCTACTCGAATCACGTCTTTCGAGAGAACGGCAGGAACTGATAGAGCAGTCAGAAGAAAGTTCTACCCCTACGAATATTAAAGGACGGTTCTTTTGTTTCGTCGTTATGTATGCATGGCCGAATCGAGAATGGAGGAGGAGAAAACTGGTCTCTTTACCAACATACGGATGAGTTGTCTTACACTCATAGCGCTGTTAGGGAAGCTTGACCTGTTTCATTTTCCGTCAGTTGTTTCATATTCAATTATCTCGCCTTGCATTATAGATGGCAAATTTGCCATGCGAACCGATAAGCTGCAAATATATGGTATTTCTGTCCTCGTAGATGTCGACCCACCCCTGGATGAACCATCGAGTAAAGCAGATGGCTATTGCCCGAGGTCTTCTGCCTCCCTCCGAAGCGGACTCTGACGATGACGTCAGAGATGAAATCAAGAGCGAAAATACTACAGAAAACCTAGAAGCAGATGACGACAAACGTCATCGCAGTCGTCGCCGTATTCGCCGTCGCCGTTTCCAAATTCACTGGCCTGCTAGCTGCTACTCCAGACGTGGACTGACCTGCACTGCCTTCGCGCTCCCCATTGTGGGTTTCCTTCTCATTGGCGCCCTCCTCCAACTCGATTTTGCGGCTCTACTATCCCCTCTCCTGCCCTCGTGGACAACGTATGTGCTGAAGGCGGTGGCCGTGCCCCTCGTGTTTTGGCGGTTTCGATCGAGTATCATGAAGTTGCAGACTAATGCATATGCGGTGAGTTCGGGAGACGCGCTTTCGGATTTTGGCATAGAAATTGGAGTTTGGCATTGCGCAGTGGACATGCTGCTATTCGGATATATTTAAGCAATTTTTCAATTCGCTATGCAAGGTTTGATTTTCCTTGACGTATAAATAGTGTAGTGGATGAGTCGGCTCTGCTGTGGCCAGCGCCTAAATCTCTACGTTGGAGTGCACAATGCATTAACGGCTATTCGTTTTGTTGTATTATTTTCGGTGAAGTGCGTTTCAAATAGTACTACCTGCTTCTGATTAATGAATTGGGGTCCTTTCTGAAAAAATTAAGCGGGAAATGCAAGCTTTTGCAAGGGTAAAGCAAGGACACTTACGACGACGACCGAACCAAAAGTCGACACTGTCGGTAGGATCCGAGTCGGCCAGCAAACCTTTCACGTTTTGCGTCACTTAAAGGGACTTTGGGACGTCAGATCTACAGAACGTTTTAAATACTTCCCGTTAAGCCTTGGGGAGAATTAAACTGGGGGGCAAATAATTTTCATTGAAAGTCCAAGTTCATTTTTTTGCGAACCACTCCTTTTTTTCTCCATGATTTGCTATAAGCGATTCAAACTGGAGTTAAAACACAGATTCCACCTACTGAGTTTGTAGAACATCTTGATGATGAAATAGCTGAAACAAAACTGCCAAGTGAGCATAGGCGCTTTATGTGCGAGGAAGCAAGGTGCACAGCATTTGCTGGCAGACATGTAAGTCAGGTCAGGTACGACATGGCTCATTTCGACATGCCAATAACACTGCATCTCATGCAAGCGGAAGAGGTTAGTAGTGAACATAATCACAATTCATTTCCTAGGCCTTTCGGCAAATTCGCATGGATAAAATATTCAGCTCAGGCACGAAAAGATGGTGCGGGTAACAAAGTTTCTACACAAATGGGAATTATTGCTAGGATCAGACAGCTGATCTCCTCGTTTTTTAGTCAAAATGACTGCCCAACAAACAAATACGAGTCCATTTAGATTCACCATCCACTAGAAATAAGTTATTGGAAAAAAAATCCACTGAGAGGGCATTCAAAGGCTTGGTGACTCACAGAAAAGTGATGCCATTTTGAGGGTAGGTCCAAAACCAACTCCACAGTTCGTTTAATCGAACAGAGGTGATAGAGATGCACTTGTTTTCAATAATCTTAAGCAATAGCCTAACTTTAGCTCAGTAACTAAGACCTGTCTGACTTATTGGTCGTATGAAATTTGTAGTGTCTCCGGTCTTTCCTGAAGTTGTGACAAGCTAAATGCTGTAGAAGACAATATATCACTGCCGTAGGCAATAGTTGGCGAACTACTGGTGCGTTCCGAAGACTATGCATGGGTCAACAGAACAAACATTCTTAAACGCGCATTTTCACATTTCTGGTGAGAGAGGTTCTCCTGTTTTCTCAAAAGCCTCAGCGTTGGGCTCTTTATCTCAAGATTTATGGAGCAACATGTCGTCACTCAGTCGCGGCTTGCATTACATGAAAAATTTGCCAAAGGCGATGCCCTCCAATCGGTAAATTGACGTGAATTGCTTCATCTCACCGACTGTGTCTCTTCACTCATCAAAGGTGAATCCGAAAACCTAAAGTGCTCTAAACTGTCCCACAATCGGGGCAGTTGCTGAATCCCCTTGATTTTGCAAAGCCTCCCTTGAGCACGAGGATCACCTTATTGCTGCCACCCAAATGCCGTTGTCTGCACACCAGGAAATCGGAAATTGGGCAAAACCAAATGCTTATACGAATGAATGGACCGGCAACAGGGGGGATTCAGAAGTGCATCGAAGTGGCAAATGCCGTTGGACCTGATTGCCTCAGTTACTCCGGCTGAAAGTCACTAGCGCGTGCAGTATTCCATCCTGAGCCTTCTCACTCGACTTGGAAGTTGGGCTCGCATTCATCCGTCCATTCATCCATCCATTTATTCATTCATTCATTCATCCCCGATTCCTTCAGAAGGCGACTCCGAATTCCCGTTTCCTGCTACTCAATTTCACCCGCAAACTGGATCTCTTAGAGTCAACACGTTCAGTGGCGTCTTGTCCAGCAGTTCGAATGAGCCACACGTCAATGCACCACTGTTTGAGGTGGCGCTGTGGGCTGCAGTTGAATGCTCTAACTCCATTAAATCGGTTGCCTCCGCAATAGTCGGCGTCCAGAGGATCGGGGATCCACAGCCTGGAATACATCCCACAACACCACCGCCAATGGTGAGAAGTGGGATCATCAATTCTGCCAATCAAGAATGCAGAATTCATCCCGCTTTTAATTCTTGTCTGAGGCTAACACTCTCGTCTTGGAGGTGCATTCGGAAGCGATAAGTGGTGAAGTGGAGAGAGGTGTTGCCAATTTGACTCTCCCAACTGCTCAGAATGAACCATTTTGCCTTTCTTCTTGGATCTACCACCGTTCCTCATGTTTTCGCCGTCAAAAGTGGCTCAAGACCTTTAAATACACCTCACATGACTGCCAAACCCTCACCTTCAGGTCTTAATTGGCGACGTGGCAAGATGAGGTTCAGATGGTCACTTTTGACCCGACATGCAGTTGGGCGCAGAAATAAAGCAATCGAGGGGGAGGTTGGAGAATAAGGGAGAAGGGACTGAGTCATTTCCACCCAGAACGCACATCTACCCACCTACTTGCCCTCGTGAAGATTTGTGGCCACTCAAACCTCATCAACGAAATTTGCCTTCATTAGTCTGCGCATTGACACTTGGACGTCAGGTCTTAAAGGGGATGGCATCAATAGGTCGAGAGTCGTGGATGAAAGCTGCAAGACCATCCGCAGCGTTGGCTTAGAAGTCGCCTCATGAGTGCTTGAGCATTTGAAAGGAAAAATTGGGGGGAGGTAGATTCACCTGCATTTCTGAAGAGCCTCATCCTGGGTCATTAGCTAGGCGGAAAGCCTCACAGATGTGGCTAATCATATCTGGCTAACTGGAATTTCGAGATTGATTTTTTACTTCAAATTGCTCACGGCATCCAATCCTTTTCTAACCATTAACTAGAGATGCAATTTTGAAGGGTCTGCTCGTCATCAATAGCAAATGCAGCAACCGTGTCAGGACAGTGTGTTCAGCTGCCTCACATCCTCTATATGCTGTGCAATCAATTTTATCCGTACATTCAGCAGTTTTGATATCGAGTTCAATTCGCTTCGTTGGAAAATATGCTTAGGCTACATTGCTTTGATTGGTTCAACCGGCACATGATTGCTTGAGGGTTCAAGGCGTTGGAAAGGTAGTGGATTCATTTAAGTGAGTTTCAGTGGAAAGGACGTGAACTTTTTGGTTTCCTAGTACGGTCTATCGTTGAAGATGAGTGAAAAGGAATTTTCTATCACAATGAGAACCAAATGTCCCCTAAAATTCATAAATTCTTCAAAGGTCCTTTTGGAGGCAAAAAAGTCGTTCATTCAGGTAGAGTTGATTTGGTTAATTTGTTTAATTAACTTGTAATGTTTGCTTGTTTTCGTTTTGGACAAAGTTTCAGCGGAATATGAGTGGTTGGGGTGGCTAATTAAAAAGGAAAAGCAAAAAGCAGAGATTCGTAAAGAAGTTCCGCAATTGTTAAAGACTGGAAGATTGCACTTGGATTGCCCGAGGAATATTATTTTGGGTAAATAATCTTTGGTGAAGGAGACCAGAGAGTTTCGCTACTTCTCGGTTTCAAAATCACATGAGGAATGCGGTCGAATTCCTAACTGAACGGAACAATTTATTCGTCTTTAAGGTGAATGGCTCAGAGGGTTGCAACTGTCTGCTACATCCAGGTCAATCTGCGTATGTTCCGTGAACGAAGAACGCTGAAAACAAAAGAAATTTTAGAGGCTGCGTCACATCCAGCTTTCTCTTGAGAAAGAAGAGATAAGGAGTAGTAAATGAAAACATAAATCATTGAAAATGTCGTGAAGTTCCCAACGTCAGTGGAACTTATCGGCAGCAATCTCATTTTCAAGGTTGTAGACATGGTCCAGTCTCGGTATACCAAAAAAAGGGTTTAAAGCGGATAGTTTTAAAACCATTCAAGCGATTATCTTCAAGTGAACATTCTTCACGAAACACGTCCTGCGATCTGACTTCCGGTCCTAGGATCAACCCTATTGAACTCTTCTAAATTGGCCAAATGTCTTGGTATTCATGTATGCATTTCTACTTCCTCTCTGTTCAAGTTTCTCATGGTCTTCAGCCTGGGTCTAATCACCACTGTCAGTCTCTCCATTACCGGCATCTTTCTCCTCATTCCCACCGTGGGGGATTCCCATACCCTCACGCACTTCTCTTTCTGCGCCAGTCTCACTGCCCTCTGGTTTTTTCTCTACCGTACCGGCACCATCAATCCGGGTTTCATTCCCTCCTCCTCCGCCACGGTCACCACTTCTGCCTCCTCCGTCTCCGAAGAAGCTGTTGCAATCGCTGTCGTGAATGTGGTTGATGCAGAGGTGCGTCGAATTCTCGTGGAAGGTGTTGACACGACCGTCGGGCCCCGGCGTCCAGCACTGTTAAAGCGCTTCTGCATCACCTGTCTGGCTCGCAAGCCGCTCCGATCGAAACATTGTCGAGCGTGCAACCGCTGTGTAGCCCGATTTGATCACCACTGCCCTTGGGTGGGCAATTGTGTAGGGCAGAACAATCACCATTGGTTCATTGCTTATCTTCTGGCTACGTCATTGGCACTGATACTCTTTATGCGAGAGACGGTGCTGTTTTGGCAGACGGTGCCGCCGTGCTATGACCCAGTGAAAACGGATGAAGACGGAAATCCGGGTAGGAGGCTCCTTATCAAGCTCATTTCTTCGTCTTATTACTCGATGTTTTGTTAAATGTTCCGTTTAAGCTACCCATGCAAATGCACATACCGGATCGTTAGTGTCTGAATTTGGGTAGGCAGTTTTAGGCAGTCTCATTGTCGATATTGAGGCAGAGCACTGAAATTGACGAGAGAAAGGGAATCAGGTATGGGAACGTGGATGGAGATGCGGTTCTATTTTGCTTTCCAGTTGTCTAGTTTTCGAGGCTTAGTGACATTCATTCAACCCTCTTCATAGAGGCATAGAACTTTGTAGATTCCAATGGGTTTATCCGCCAGGGCCTCTTTGCGAACTGCGTTTGTGTCTTTCTCTTCTTCCTCAGTGAGAGGTTGGCGCTACTATTGGCAATGGATCTGCGTAGCTGCGTGGTGTGATCCCTGGGTGGCCTATTGTTTCGCCAACGCTTCCTTCTACGTCATCTGGACGAGTCTTCTCTTCTTTGTCCACCTCCACCAAATGGCCTGGGGTGGCGTAACCACTAACGAGCGTATCAACGTTGATCGCTATGTTGAGTTCTCCGGTGGGCTTGTTTGGCCAAAGGCCTCTTCCTCTTCTCAATGTTGCTCTTGCCTCTGCGGTCTTCCACCTTGCCCCTACAACCGCGGGGTTGCAGGAAATTTGGCCGATCTCTGTCGAATTCGACTGGGCAGGCATAAACCCATCAATTGGTGCGATATCTATGAATTGAATGCCTTCATGGAGGAGCGGGAGACTCAAACGCGAGAGAAGCGCCGTGGGGACGAATTTATTGCCTGACCAGATGGACAACACCGTGGCGTTTTCTCCTCCACCCTTCGTCTATATTTCTTTTTCATTTTTATTCTCGAATTGTTGTGTGTGTATGTGAGAGTGTATGAATTATGGAAATACACTAGCGTTTTTATTGTGCTATGTGCTGACCTTTTTTCTCCTCTTTCATCAGCTCGCTTGCCTGGATGTGTGCTTTTAAATTGTTTGAGAGATGGAAATGGGCCTCAATACGCGTTTGTGTTTGCACATGTCTAAGTTTGTGGTTGCCTTCTTCATGAGGTAGGCAAAGCTGTGCTTTGTATTTCCAAATGCAGGAAGTGGAGGCCTTGACAACAAATCCGACTTGTTTATTGGCCCTTCCATCGTAAAAATCACGAAGGGCGGACGGTCTCCATACTTTTTTCCTTGAGAAGTAAAGAGTTACTCAGACAAAAGGCTCAGCACTTAATACCACATGCGGCTCTACATAAATCCTGACTGTTTCCTCTCCAATCTCATCTACTATCGCGTTTGGGGGTCAATTCCACTTTTCTGGGCTACCTTTTTTTAATCCCTGTGGCGATGTCACGTTTTTTTGCATTCAATGAACTACTCCTTTTTGGGTTGTTTTTTTAAGAAAACGGGTCGCCTTTGTTCTGTCAAAGCTTACCCAATTGAGAGAGTTGAGGCATCAACCGCATGGTCGGCTTCCATGCCCTGATATCGTAGTGACTGGGCGCGGAGGTTCTTTTTTACTTATCCGAAGATAGTCGGCTGGAGTTGTCAGCTGTGCGATGGTCATCATCAAGACTTGGCTTCTCTCGATTGTCACTTTTAAAGAAAGAAGAACCTCCTTTTTGACGATCCTCCAATTTTCAAATACGGCTAAATTAGGTGAATTCCGGCTATTTGGCTAGAGAGGCGAATGGTTGCTCATGACAAAGTTGGCTGAACTTACCTCTAACCTTTTCCTTGTGGTTTCGTAAACCAAGTCAGGGCTGCTCTCCAGTGACCTCGTTTTTTTTTCAGTAGCCATGGCTACTTGGTTGGTTCTTGGTTCTCTTTGAAATGCTTTCTGCAACTCAGCCCCTTAAAACCTCTTAGTCTCTGTGTCTTGTTTGACCAACCAATTTTTCGGTCAATGCAAGAGTGGAAACCCTTTCGCGACATTTGTCATTGCCTTCCTTAAAATCGCGGATATCAGGCACACGATCTCTTGTGTTAGCTGCACCAAGCCGCACGCACTGAAATAAGGCACAGAAGAGAAGTCCCTTGTAATTCACTTCCACTTTGGAACTGGTTTGGCACGCATCGCTTTTATGACCTTGGACATACTGGAATCGTTTTATCACCGGCAGGGTTCTTCTACTTCATCTTTGCTTTTGTGTTGTTATTTTCTTGTCTAGTCTGAAACAGTGTCAATTTAGCAGAGCAACACTGGAATTAGTCTTGAGGTTAGTCAATTCCGCATATTTATGTATACACCTTAGAAACAAAAACCACTTTACTTTTGATGCTTTCATTGTGTTCCAAACAAACTTTGCTGATTCGTGCCAAAGTCAATGCTTCATCTCTCCCCATCACTCTATTAAACCGTGGTTACCGAACATGTTTGTGTGGTCCACATTAACATAAACTAGGTAACTGCAAAAAGATTTTATTCGCCACTGTAACCCCTAATTCTTCCCAAAAAAAAAAACAATCTTGTTGCGAATCCCATCCTACATTGGTGGCCGTCTAGCTCTAGCTACATGTATCCCTTTCATCTGTCTATTCTGCTTAGCTTATGCTTGTCTGATACTAAGAAAGGGATGATACCACTACGGAAATGAAGACGAGGTACGATGAACCACTGTCTTCCTTCATCCCTCCCACCCTGAAGCAATGCACGGGATCTCCTCTATGGGGTCATTTCTACGCCATGCAGTATGATGTGATGTTTGGAGTCTTGCGTTATAGCTGATCCTCATAAGAGCGTGTTTTTTGCACACCACAGTGCGTAGGTAGAATTTAGACCTAGCTGCTATTTTGCCTTCAGTAAGCGACAAACCCATTGTAAGCGATTACGTCTGAAGTGAATCGCACACATAGCAAGCATAGCCCTGTGGCGATGAAGCGATCCGTGTCAGGTGTGCGGGTTGAGTAATTGGTGCATCATCTGGCAGTAATCGTTGAGACGACCATTTCACATCATTACTGTCAGTCAGCAGTCTGGCATGCATAAAGCTTCTGCGTGTGGTGAAATTTAGAAATGAGGAGGGGATCGATTGTCTTTGAAACATATTTCGTTCTGTCAATGCCCAGCTCTCGTCACTTTCTCATTCCAGCCGATGCCGTTACAAATAAATCATTTTATCACTCACGCAAGATACCACTAAAAGTTCCTCTTGAGTTGAGAGTAGAGGGTCTTCCATATCTGAGTGTTTTACCACCACGATCATATCATTGATGCTAATCCCGGGTGATGCCTTCTGCTTCCGCGTACCCGCCTTTTCCAAACATAAAAGCGTTGCATGAGGCTTCTGGAGCCTTAAAAACGACTCAAATTCGTCCCCTAAAGCGGAGAGGCTCAGATTATGTTTATCTTGTTCAACTGACACCTGGTGATACGAGCGTGGGTTTAAGATGTGCGGAAATTGGTGGAGCAACACACATTTCCACATAAATGGACTGACGAACACATTTCGCAATATGCATTTGGCACGTTAGAACAGGTCACTGGAGCGGGCTTCAATATAAAGAGACCGCACTAACTGTTGTTGGTCGACCAACAGTTTTAACTGTTGAATTTTTATTGTCGCTTATTTTGTGCCCGCTGATCTGTGTTGGTACGGTTGCGTTTCGGCATTCGCGCCCCAACTCAGCAATAAAACCTCAACTTGTCACTTTCATTCGTGTTCTTTCCCACAAGAAATTGTTCAGTTGGGCAAATCTGCAACGGATTGGCCTGCATCCTCTGACTGAGCGATGCAAACAATCTATCAACTTTGGAAAGGGTCGGCTTTTGCACGAGGTTTTGTTCTGCTTGTTGCTTCCGACACACGATGGTATTGAAGATCCAAGAAAGTCTTCTATATTTTAGGGTAGTTTCCTCCCCTGTGTGAAATTATCTTTTTTAAACTGAAGGCTCAAATTCCGAATTTGAACAAGCTTTGCTCCCTTGTTTCCTTTGTTCCTTGTGTTGTTTATCCTCCAGATGTGTAAGATACAGTACCATTTACCTGTTTTTCTTGTTTGGTGTAAGAATATCTACCACACAATCCTGCTCTGAATGACTCAGATGGTATCGCATTTCCATCAGAAGAACAAATTAGCCTTTTTCTGCTTTTCTTGGTATTATTCATCTCCCTTGAATTGTTCACTCAGATCTGACATATTTGCATTGATCAACCGCAGTTTTCAGTCCTCACTTTCACTGAGTCAAACGTGGACGCCTTGACAGGAACTAGAAAGGTGCTCAAATCCTCTATTTGTCCATTTGGCATAAGAGGTGAGAGAGTGGCATTGACACCTACCTCCCTCACCCGTCTATGCACCTAACAGACTTGTTAATTTCGCCCGACATTTGAAGTACCTAAGTTCTGTTTCCCTTTCAGTCCTCTCATTTCTGTCATGAGAATTGGTGTTCATGTTATTCAGTGGTTCGACTCTGAATTTGCGCATCTTTCACGTCTTGGGGATAAACTCAAGTGCATCCTATTGTGTGAGTTTAATGGCTGCGCAGGGGCGGACAACCACCAAAGAGGTTTTAGTGCTACTGGTTTAATGTCATTTTTGGCGTTGAGGAAATCCTCAAGTCATCATTACCCTCCACTTTCTATCTTCGCTGTACGTCTCTGGAGCTTATCACTTCGGTGCGGAGTTGCTGACTTGGCAGTTGGATTTGTTGGAACAGTGCATTTAGGCTGTCAAAATCCAATCTATGGAGGTGCCTTAACATGAAGGCAGTCCTTGTCTCGTAAACTCGGGCTTACGTTCTATGCTTCCGGATGTCAACTAGTAAAAATTTTGATGGCTATGGCTATCCCCAGCTTAAGTAGCTTCCCCTTTGACTGATGGATTCATTCCTCACCTACACAACTTGAGTTTTAGAAATTTTTGCTTTCAGAATGAAAAATATCCGGTTCTTTTCTCACTTTTTTATCTGGAAAGGATTTTTTATTGTATATTTAAGTTTTCGGTCCCTGCTATATGCAATACATTGTCTGGTTTCCTGGTTAACGCGTCTCTTTTCCCTTTTTCGTCTTTTACGTCTGTACTAATTTCATCTCGGCTGAATACGTCTCGTTGTATGGTGGGATCCAGGTCTAGACTTCTTTGAATTGCGACCCGACCAATGATAATGTAGAAAGCATAATTCGGAGGTTTCGAAGATCCCATTTTGAATCTTTCTCCCTATTAGCTAAATCGGATCCCTAGTCTCTTCTTTGGCAGTTTTTTGAGGCACAAAATGTTTCTACGTGGCACCAAAGAACTTTCAGAATTGTTAAATTTATCGGCATGCCTCGAAACTCTGCCAGAACTTAACAGACCCTAGTATTGTATCATCACCTGAGTGCCGGTTGTTGACTCGTACAAGGCAGAATGATGTCCAAGGGCCAGACAGTTGTGTTTGGGAACCACCCTTGCTTTCAAGGTGTTTAAGTCATGCCGATACAATGCATGCACAACGTGTAGAGGGGCCCGGAGACAGACTATAACCGGCTGGGTTTTCCTGCTACTACTACTACTACTAAGGCTGAGTCGTGTAAAGTTTCCGTAAGACTGGGAAACTCCTATTTTTTACTTTCAACCATCGCTATTGTATTCCCATTGTAAATCTTCATAAATTTGGGTCACAGCGTTCATCTGGTTTGCTTTTTTCATTCGCCATTCCTCATAACACTTGTCTTCATTTGAGTGGTTCCTGGAGAGTTTTACACACTTCAAACCATCCCATCAAACGGTTTCAGTTTTCTGCTTAAAAATAACCGTACTCTTCAAATATTTTCATTAAGTTTCTCCTTTGTAGGTTATGTCCCAGCCATCGGACAAGCGTGATTACAGTTGGGTTGCGGGATATGAGAAGACTTGGTAAGTTCACTTTTCCCCTCTACTTCCGTTTGGCCATTATTTGGACATCAGCTTTATTTGATTTTTTTCCATGAAAAGACTGCACGTTTGGAGGTTGCATATAGCCTATAGAAACATCGCAAAAGGGAGCCAGTTGAGTGGAATCCTTGCGCATTTTGATTTGGCAGTTTTAATTTGCTTCTTGAGACTTAGCTCAGATTCAGCATTTTATAGGCTTGATACCTTATTCTTCTCGTTTCATATTTCCTTCAGACTTAGTCCTCGTTTATTATCTTAAATTTGTTTACTCTGGCCGAAAGCTAGGAGATGTGAATAACTCAATCCTATTCCTGATTCTCAGTTGAAATGCGAACTCGTTACTCGTCCACTCTTGTGCAGTGCAACCTGCTGTCCACATTGTCTTATTGCTTACCTAGATCGAACCACCTATTCATGTAAATGTGTAAAAAAGTCTGGAAAATGAAATGTGCGGTTCTGTCCATTGCTAACCACTTCGAATTGTATGAGATGCAACTTCACAACAGGTCAGAGTTGGCTGCCTACATGTCCACCATCAAGTGCCGTGTGCGTTGTTTTCTCGTATTTTGGCTCAACTGATGCGTTCCCAGGGGGTTGTACTCGAGTTATGGCTCCAGTTCGAAATGCCTCTGGCAAACTATGAAGAGAAGGAAGTGTTCCCTAGATAAGCTTCTCTGCTTGACCTATTCTTGACTGCATTTTGACGATGAATTGTTTGATTGAAGCCGTTCATTGAGGTTCCACATTCCGATTAGTCACTTTCTTAGGAGAATTTGAGTTCTTCAGCGTTAATTCGAGGATGTTGAGTGGGTCCAAAGTTTAGCTGGTATTTTTAATACGTTTTTGTGCTTTGCCTCTTGCTCTGCAGGGAATCAATAAAGGAGGACCAGTCTGGCAGTCTAGTGGCGAGTTTGGAAAAGATGGTTCGCGACACACATGCCGATCTCCGCGCGAAGCGTCAGCACACCAATGCCACTGCCACTACCATTGGTGGAACCCCACGACTAGGCATGGTCGGTTGCTTCTCATTTTTAAGTGCTTCTCTCGGGATATTCGTGCATGTGTATCGAGAATCCCACTTTTGATATTCCAAATGTTTACGTTCTCAAGATATTTCCATTGAATGTTACTTTATGCGGTGATAGTGTCCAGATAATTCTTAGCTAACTCAGGTGCTGTTGGAAATTCGTGAGCAATTCTTTCTGACTATCGACCTGCTGATCTTAAATAGCTTGAGTGATGATGAGGCTCTTCAGAAATGCAGGTGAATCTACCTCCCCCCAATTTTTCCTTTCAAATGCTCAAGCACTCATGAGGCGACTTCTAAGCCAACGCTGCGGATGGTCTTGCAGCTTTCATCCACGACTCTCGACCTATTGATGCCATCCCCTTTAAGACCTGACGTCCAAGTGTCAATGCGCAGACTAATGAAGGCAAATTTCGTTGATGAGGTTTGAGTGGCCACAAATCTTCACGAGGGCAAGTAGGTGGGTAGATGTGCGTTCTGGGTGGAAATGACTCAGTCCCTTCTCCCTTATTCTCCAACCTCCACCTCGATTGCTTTATTTCTGCGCCCAACTGCATGTCGGGTCAAAAGTGACCATCTGAACCTCATCTTGCCACGTCGCCAATTAAGACCTGAAGGTGAGGGTTTGGCAGTCATGTGAGGTGTATTTAAAGGTCTTGAGCCACTTTTGACGGCGAAAACATGAGGAACGGTGGTAGATCCAAGAAGAAAGGCAAAATGGTTCATTCTGAGCAGTTGGGAGAGTCAAATTGGCAACACCTCTCTCCACTTCACCACTTATCGCTTCCGAATGCACCTCCAAGACGAGAGTGTTAGCCTCAGACAAGAATTAAAAGCGGGATGAATTCTGCATTCTTGATTGGCAGAATTGATGATCCCACTTCTCACCATTGGCGGTGGTGTTGTGGGATGTATTCCAGGCTGTGGATCCCCGATCCTCTGGACGCCGACTATTGCGGAGGCAACCGATTTAATGGAGTTAGAGCATTCAACTGCAGCCCACAGCGCCACCTCAAACAGTGGTGCATTGACGTGTGGCTCATTCGAACTGCTGGACAAGACGCCACTGAACGTGTTGACTCTAAGAGATCCAGTTTGCGGATGAAATTGAGTAGCAGGAAACGGGAATTCGGAGTCGCCTTCTGAAGGAATCGGGGATGAATGGATGAATGAATGAATAAATGGATGGATGAATGGATGGATGGATGGATGCGAACCCAACTTCCAAGTCGAGTGAGAAGGCTCAGGATGGAATACTGCACGCGCTAGTGACTTTCAGCCGGAGTAACTGAGGCAATCAGGTCCAACGACATTTGCCACTTCGATGCACTTCTGAATCCCCCCTGTTGCCGGTCCATTCATTCGTATAAGCATTTGGTTTTGCCCAATTTCCGATTTCCTGGTGTGCAGACAACGGCATTTGGGTGGCAGCAATAAGGTGATCCTCGTGCTCAAGGGAGGCTTTGCAAAATCAAGGGGATTCAGCAACTGCCCCGATTGTGGGACAGTTTAGAGCACTTTAGGTTTTCGGATTCACCTTTGATGAGTGAAGAGACACAGTCGGTGAGATGAAGCAATTCACGTCAATTTACCGATTGGAGGGCATCGCCTTTGGCAAATTTTTCATGTAATGCAAGCCGCGACTGAGTGATGACATGTTGCTCCAACTCCGATGCGTGTATATAAATGTCGGTTTTTTTGGTTATTAATCGAGAGGATAGTTGAGGTAAACGCTGAGGCCTTTGATCACCATTAGTGCTTTATTTGTATTTATGAATACCTTTTACCTCGGTGTAAAGTTGTGTCGATGTTGCCACCCATTATTCACCAATTTTCTGACAATTTCTAATCTCTGTGCATTGGCACTTCTAGGTTCGGCACCTTTACCTTGTGATTGACCTCTCCACTGCTATGCTTGAACGCGATCTGCATCCGAACCGTCTTATCTGTACTCTCAGGGTGCGTTTTCTTTTACTATTTTGCCTCCATAATATTTAGGTTTGGTCCGCTTGATTCTCTGTAGGCACGAAGAGGTGCAAAATTGGCTCAGTTGCGCTGTTCTCTTCAGGGATTGGCCAACTGTCTGATTGGATACCCATTGATAAATGATATTTCAATATTTTACCTTTGGACGGTGGATCACAGTTGATTGATTCGGGTCACCTGGGAATAGCGTATGATTGGTAGCCTCCGAGCAATGCGAATGCAATGCTTAAGTTACCTGTAAGGGAGGTATTAGATACCCTGTTCTAGGTTTAACTGTGTTTCGGTAATCCAGATGGAGGAGTCTTTGTTCTTTCCCAACAATATCTTCATTTCTACTGTGCATTTTTCTTCGATTGAAAAACAGAAAGGTTATGCAAATTCGCAGATCCGAGTGGCAGCACTATGCTAATGCACGGAGTTACACACGGTGTACCATCTTGTTTTCAGTTTAGTCTCTGACGTTCCCAGTTTTTTGCCCACTCCGGCACTTGTCATCACAATGTCGGCACTTGGAAACATTTGAAGTTAGGGTGAGGAAATCGTATCTGTCCTTCAATGATGACGGTGGATTCCGATTTCTTCTTCAGTCAGCTAGATTGCGTTGGGGGACTTCAATTTGTAAGCAAGCTATTAACAACTTAAATGAGAGGGGTCGCTTCTGAAGAACGGGATTCGTCTCCATCTTAATTCTAGGAATCGTTGTGAATTCTGCTTCGTTGGAAGATAATTATATCAAAGACAGAGGTCATTTAGGGCTTCTTATTATGCTTGCCTTGGTATGAAAAAATTGGTTCAACTCCAGCAAATTTGAATCCTACTTTATTAGTATTAGACTTGAGACAGGAAGAAGTCGATAGTGGGGAAGTTTTTATTTTTCAATAACTCCAGTGAGGTTCGACACAATTCACGCTTACGTTCTTTGAATTATTTTCTTACATACACTCATCCAGGCTCTTGACCTACATCGACTTTGTATTATCTTCGTCACGTTGAAGAAGGGTTGGAAGTATGGTGGCATGTGTTACATCTGCACAATCGAATTCGTCACCTTTGGCGCTCGATTTTGCCATTTTCTGTGTGTTTCAGTGCCTCAAAAAATTCGTGGAGAACTTCTTCGATCAGAATCCTCTGAGTCAATTGGGCATAATCTCGACTTCGAGCTCGAAAGCTCAACTTGTCTCCGCGTTGTCAGGTAAATGGCCTTTTCCCGGCTCACACCCTCATCTGAAAAGCACGAACTTTCGTTGGAATAGTGACGATGGCAGGAAAACAGCTTTTAAAAAATGAAGCTTTAAATAGGAGTTCACTCTACTCTGTTTTAACCACCACTGCTCTAATTTTTATTAAGTAACCAACCTGTTTCAAATGTTCTCAAGCTTGGCAGTAGAGATTATATGCTCTCTTGTAAAAGGTAAATCCCAAACTGTCTTTTACACTAGGTAGAACTGGTCGCAATGACTAATTGTGCCTTGCATAGAACTGAAAAACACATAAAGTTGTTTGTCTATTTGATAAAGCAGAGATAGATGGAAGGTGGTCTCTTGGTAAGGCACTCTTCTGCTCTCTATATCATTCCATGTTGGTTGAAGGTGATAAGTGTGACTCAACGTCGGCTGCAGAAGTTGCTCGCAACAGTTATTGTGTAGGGTCTGGAGATGTTTGCAATGACGGAGGCCGCCATCCCGTAATGGGATTGAATAAGCTGACCAAAATGTATAGTGAGCAACTTCTGATGGTATTTGGGTGAGTGACAAAGATATTTCTTCACGATCACATAAATTGTGAAGGAGAGTAGTAGAAAGTAAGCGATTCGATGTCATCCATATGCTGTGAATTGGCAGATGACAGACACTGGGCTCTGAGGATTGATATTTTGTTCATCGGTTCTACATTTCATGTTATTGAAACGTACTGAGCATTTTAGTTTGCTGGCTGACTGACATCAGTTGAGAGATGGCTTTGACATTTCAGTCAAACGAATGGGTGAATCGCTTGGCATTTTAAAATAAATCACCTGTAGCGCCACCAGGCCTTTCCAAAGACGAAAGAATTAATAAGTACTTGAAGTGTGAAATGTAATGCCGGCGTACAGAAGGGCTGAGATGCCATGATGCCCAGTGGAAGCATAAAAACAGAGTTTGGGGCTCCCGCGAAGCCAAAACGAAGAGTTAAGCAAACAAAGTGTCGCATAGCCATCTTCCCTTTCAGAGGTCGTCCCCAGCGCTCCCCTCGGTCAAACCCACGCGTCATCCATCACAGTGTAATCGGTGTTGTAAGAACAACCACAAACTAACTGCCGCAGTCATCGAATTAGCGTACAACTGAGGAGGTACTTGACTGTATCGTCACTGATCCTTTTTGGAAGTTAAACCCGATCTGGAGTTTCGTCCCGTTTATAAATTGTATTAGCGGGAAGACAATATGCATGTCATCATGTATACCCATTGCTAGTTGTAAGAACACTGACCCGAAAGCAGAGTCACGTAACAAAAGATGGGATTGAGTACAGTCTTGTGGAGGTAGAGTTTCTCCTGTATGCCTCCTCGCCACGTTGTTCTCACTTCAGAGCTCCTCAGCCGTATTTATTTGGGTTTTATCCAACTAACAGAAAGGTGGAGGAATTATTGTAGACAGCTCCATAACGAACTTTTCTAGGCGTGCCCTTGAGGTCACACCGCCCAGCGGAAGTACAAAGCTGGATCTTTGGGTGCCTGCGAAACCAAGATGAAGAGTTAGGCGAATAATCCATACATTATGCTTCTCAAAACTCAAATTACACCAAGGTAGAGGTCATGCCACCTCCACCAGAGCTATGCTTGCTCTGTATGCGGTTCACTTCAGGCGTAATTGCTTACTATGAGTTTGCCACTTGCTAAAGGTCAAACAGCAGTTACGGTTGAAATTCGCCTACTGGTTACAGCTCAAAACGACTCGGGGCGAGGGTGCGCAAGAAGCACTTACGGCAATCCGTCATAACCGGTGAGTTGGTGGGAGAGAAGTGGTATTCTTGGTGGACAACGTAAGTCCTCATACACTACACCATGCCGCATAGTGCAAAATGGCCTCATGAGGAAGGTCTTAAGCACTGCTTTATGGTGGGAGAGACTGAGGAAGACATGGATTTATTGTGTCCCATCATCTTCATGTCCTTGATTGTATTTCTACACGTGATATTCACAATTCCATGTCAGTAGACAATCATACACTAAAAAGAAGACAGCTGTAAAGTAAAAGCGAGACAGAACCGAGGTAGAAGAGACGCGATTTGTTCTTTTGTGAAGGCAGCAGAAGTTGGGTCTGTAGCAAGCCTGTATCTTGTTAGTTACCTTCTAGAGCTAGATTCCATTATTTCTAAGCTTCCTTTGCGATTTGTAGAACGGTTATGTCTACGGTTTCAATCTGACTGCCCTATCGCAGCAACATTTATTCATTTATTTCTTGCTTTTATTTCCTGTGAAGTTTCTTTTTGCACTTTACTGTCGCATTTCTCGCAACTTCGTCAGCAGCTGGTTCTCTCACAATTCAGTTCCGGAGTTCCTTACTTATTGATTTCGGTTGCGGCTGTAGTCGACAAGGTATCTGGATAACCTTTGAACTTGATCTTTACACAAATTCCCACACACTCACCTACCCGCACCACCAATCGCACGACCCCATGGTGTTGTTCCCTCGAAGGTCACCTTCACGCTTAAGTGACGCCCCGTATTAGTTACTAAGTCGCAAGGACTGTTATGTCGGATAAAAGTGGTTACGTGAGCCATCACTGAGATGTAAACTTTTTACTGATACAGAGGTTTTCAGAGCTAGAACACTTTATGACCTCAATTCTTCTCTGAAGGTCTCCATTTGGCGACGAATTTTTAATCTTTTCTCTTACTCTCGGCTATAACATATTATTACTCCTCTAGTTTTCATCATTTTCAACGGTGTGAAACGCTGAATTTGTCCTCCCATCTCTCGAATATTTTGTTTCGGTGGTGTTTAGGTCTTTAGATAGCTGCGTATTGGCACGCTGAACTCCTGAAGCATTGCTGTTTCTCAATCCTGTAATTATTGCTACACCAACTTGAAAGGCACCTACCTCAATTCCCTTCTGAAACCGCCTCAGTTTAATAACCAGCTTCTTCATTTCTTTAGGTGGTTTCATTCAACACCTCCGAGCATTAGAAGAGTTGAGCAAACAACAGCAGTGCGTAGGAGAGCCTAGCATTCAAAATGCTCTGGTTATGGCCGAATCACGACTCAGGCAAGATCGGATCATGAAGCTTGACACCCACAAAATCAGTTGGGGGGGGTTCATAAGGTTATCTTCCCTCTCTCTACAGGCACATGCCCTCGTACAGTTCGCGAGAAGTTCTTCTGATCCTCGCCTCCATGACGACCTGCGATCCTGGTGACATCCATCAAACCATTCAGAGTCTTATCACGCATCGCATCCGTTGCAGTGTCATTTCCCTTGCTGTCGAGGTCTTCGTTCACAGGGCCCTCGCCGAGGCCACTGGAGGTTTGTTGGCAGCCGTCAATGTTCAATTCTCCTGAACCGTTTAAAAGTGAGAAACTGTCCTGGTGGTCAACGTTCGCTTCAAATTGCTGATAGTCGAGAACGACTGCGTTCACGGTGGGCTATGCACTAAACGTTCACGGGAATCAATTACTCCTACAGACTGGGAAGCATCACAGCCAGAACCGTCTTTCAAATGTTTATTCCATTTAAATGTTTTACAACTGATGGACAGCTTCGTTTGAAGTCTTCTGGGCGGATCGATGGTTGCGAGGTTGGATTTGTTCATAAGAAACTTCTTCCGCCATCCTACACCGTTCCATGCACTTGTTTCCACCGTTGACTGTTATTCTTGATTAACTTGGTTTCTGCGCTGGCCTACGACATGACTGCCGACCATAGGATACAGCTGCCTTTCTCAGATGTGCCTCTCAAGTTATGAGACGCTTCCCGTAATCATCTTTTTGCTTTGGCCCTCCTAAGTACTCCAGTGAGATCCAAGTGGAGGTCCATGCGATGAAGAACCCTTATCTTGTCTTTGAATGCATGGTACTGTTTGTCGGTGTGAAATAAATCCAACAGCGTACAGAAGAAATGAGGAGACAAAAAACATTTCTATGCGTGGTCACTCCTACATCGCCCAGTAGTTTTCTGATGCTTTGAGATCAACTGTAAAACTGGAAAAAAAGTAATGCTATTTACACTTCTTCCTTGGAATATCCTGTTATGTTAGGCCAACAGCATCAGCGACTGCATATTTTCCCTCTCGAATATGTGGTGTATCTTACACGAGCTTACTGGGTTCGGTTGGATCTTTTTCAGGAGTATATTAGTCGCTAGTGTCATCGAATTTTCAAATCAGTTTCAATCTTGGTTTATTTTAGGCTCTCTCACTATCATTATGGATGCGCCTCATCTTAAAACTGTTCTGCAGAGCTTCATTCACCCTCCTCCTGTTTCAGTAAGCTCCAGCATACTCATTCCCTATTTGCCTACTCAAAGCGGTGGGAACTAATCTCTCTTTGCTATTTAGGAGGATAAAGATGCTGCTCTGTTACGGATCGGTGAGTTTGGGTTGCGATTGTCCTATTTTCTAATCCTAATCCCTTAGGATTTCCGCACTCAACCGCAGCAGATTTCGAGCAATTTCCCGTCCGGGTGTGTATGTGGTAGGTTTGGAGCTACTTTACTTGCAAAATTTCAGTAGGCACTTTATTTGATCTCAATTATTATCCACAGTCATTTGCCTAACGTGGAGAACAAAGGTGAAGCCGCAGGAGGTGCCAATTCAGAATCCAGCGTTGGTGTTGGTAGCAGCAACCGACCACGAGGCTCCTACCTCTGTCCTCGCTGTCATTCTGCGTACTGTGAGTTGCCAGTGGAGTGTGCGGTGTGTGGAATAACCTTGATGTCTGCTCCGCATTTGGCACGTGCTTACCATCACCTCTTTCCCTTACCTCGCTTTGTGGAGGTTCCACGTACCGAAGCACCCTCCACAGCCCCCAAGGGGGATCCTCTGGGATGTGGAGGTTGCAACGTCAATCTGCAGCTGAAGTCTGTGGTTAGTGCATGGATTTGGTTGGGTTTTCTGTTCTACAATCTGAACGTTTCTCACTTAGACCTTGCTTGTTCGTTCCAGGTATATAAATGCCCGAAATGCAGTCACTACTTCTGTGGGGACTGTGATGCCTTCCTGCACGATTTTGTCCACTCCTGTCCCAAGTGTCCCGTTGCCTAGTTGCTCTCAGGGGTCTACGGCCGCATTTACTCCTTATTGGTACACTTGCCTTATTGTTAACTAGGGTTCCGATTTTGCGTGACGGGGAAGTGCCATACAGATGAAGAATTTAGACCACCTTTACTATTAGCTTCTCACTTATGTGTAACGGTCCTTTTTTATCGGCGCTTGGTTTTACAAGAATTTGAAATTTACTTCACACAGATTTACTGAATTTAAAATAATGCAATAAATGAACGTGGGAGTAATAGGTGAATCGTACAAAAAAACATTACGGGCATTGATGTCTTGCTGTAAATAACAAGGCATTTGGACTGCGACAGCAGGTTTTTTTGACACTTTTAATGAATTTGATGAGAAGAGTCTTTTTTTGGGGAAGAAAGAGAAGTCACTTTGGACCTCTTTGAAAACTGATATTTTAGGTGTCGTTTCGGTTACATCCTGCTTTTTGATCAGGATTTATTGGAGCTCCATCGCCTGATCAAATTGAGGCTCACTCGGTGGATGCGAAAGGGCACCCAACCGCTCATTGTCGTCCATGAGCCGAAAGGGAGTGAAGGAATCTACTTGCAGGTGGTGTCGAGCAGGCACCGTTTCTGATTTTTATCCCTCTGATCTGTGGTGAATGTTCGATTCGGCACAATCCGCATTTCTAGTGCGTCTAGGTCAATATCTGATCCAGGTTCGTTCACTCGTTTAGGGAGAGGAGTGTAACTGGGCGCAGTGTGGATGTGTATAAATACCCATCCTCTCAGTTCCGATGCAGCCTTTTTTGGGTTGATGGGCATGGGTTCGTCTCAAGCTTGATTTTCTGGAGGTCCTGGTAACCAATGCTAATGTGAGATTTCCCCGCCGGAGATTCCCCATTCAAGTTGAAAATTAACTCTTCCACCTTTTGATTATCATGGAGCAGTTTCTAAAGCGCGGATTCAGCACTGTGCTTAACCAGAAAGGCACCTTTTCTGAATGTGTCTCCTCGCATTTCCCATGATATGCCAAGTTCAGTGTGACTCCAATTTTATGTGATTGAGTTTCCCACTGTTTCGTTGTGCGACTTTACCGGATGTCGAGTCAATTTAATCTATAACCGGTGTGAGCCCTGCCTGTTGGACATTCATTAAGGTGCTTTTTGTGTGAGGTGTGTAGGTTTTTCAAAGCTCTATCAGCTACAAAAGAACCACTGAATTCTAAAGTGTAGTTGTGGCAAACTCGTGTAGTTACCGACTTGGCGCCACTTGAGGAATGGGAGTGACACGCAATGACATTCTTACCATTATTGTCCCAACTATTGGCCACTCAGCTGGGCGTAGAACTGTACTTTAGTATGTTTCTTCGCTCTAAGTTAGTTTCAATGGCTGGCAGCATCAGCAAGACAGTTCTAGGTATTTGTTCCATTAAGTATTAAGGGTGATCCTGTTTCAAGGGCTCAAAATCAACAGTTCTGATTTTGACGGGTCCGTTAATTTGTGGCAAGAAAGTAGGTCTGGTGAGCCACTTCATTCGAAATGCAAATTTCATCGGTTGCAAATGAAGTGCCACTTAATTTCTCCCTTTAATGTAGTCGTCTGACCTTTTTTGTGAGGTGTGAGGTGATCCGGCTTTGGTTCACGGTTCTTGGTAAGTACTAAAGGGTATTTCGGAATGTGGCATCAAAACTTTTGGATGCTGTCAAATTCTCTTGAACATCCGGATTGAGGAGCATACCATGACCTTTACCCAGGTTGCACTAAAACAGTCATGGTAAATTATTCTCACAATGAAAATATGGCGAACTTTGTCTTCAGAGTTGGTGGAAAGCCAGCATGTGCTAGGCGGCTCTCGAACGTATGCTTTAGGTCTAAGCCTGCCATCTGGCTTTAAATGTGTCTTTTGATTCATTTTTTATGAGATTTTGGAAGAAGATCTTCTAGTCTAGGTACTTATCAGTCATCAAACGCCAAAGCTAAAGTCAGAAGAAGAGCCAAGAGGACTGTGCAGGCTTAATGTTCAGCAGTGTCTGGACGCTTTATCTCGTAGGAAATGGCTGAGGATATGAATTTTCGAGACACTGGGGTAAAGCTGTCATCTGCGGTTGCGATTTTACGGAACCGTTATTTGTCCTTCCTCAGTTGCATCTTTGATTACAATGGAGGTGGAAGGGAACAGAAGTTACTCCAATCGATGAATTTAGTTGCTATTGTACTTCACAAGTTTTCCTCTTTATAGTACAGCTTACTGGAACAACTTGTAATTATTCAAGATATACTGGTGACGACTATCCGTGTTCCTGCTCTTTAAAACATGGGGTATATCAATCCACCGGTACTTTCGGTTGTGCTCAGCGTCATCCCCCTCAGAGAAGGTTTATTCGCTTTTATTCTTTACGAAGTTATCCAAACTCGGTTCCGACTCTGCAGAATGGAATCCAATGCTCAAAAATGGTTTACATGAACGATTTGATCATGATTATGATACACTTGGGGATGTATAACCGTGGCAAGAGCCCTCTGCCTCAAATTAGCGTGTCACCATTTTTAATCCTGTTTAACATGCACAGTGAGACATCAACATTTGGCAGTGATTGACGGCGATGATGGTGATGATGACAACAATAATAATAATGACGGGAGCTTAGGCGATTTGTCTCTAGCCACCACCGATATCCACCCCCCTTTTCTATCTCAATTGCCCATTCTACTTCCCGTATGACCAATCCTCAAATGGATAGGAGGGTAGCAATGTTTCACTTTCCTTCAAAGGGTAGCATGAAGTCATCGCCCCTAACCAGTTCAGCGATATGCGCTGTGTGTGATTGTGTGTCGCCTTGTAGAGACAGAACTTGCCTACACAACTTTTTAAGAACTGTTGCACCCCTCGTTTTTTACATGGCATGTTAACTTAGAATCCCTCATAATCAGGGATTGAGAGTTGTCAGCAAGGGAATGCATTTGTGGCTGATTCACCACCGAGCACCCAATTCCGGGTGATACGTTCTGCTATCGCACTCTCTTCAAATGTCCAGCAAAAAAATGCCACGAGAACCTTCTGCATCTTTGGAACCAAGGTATGGAATCAGCTAAAATTACATCGATCAGGTCTGGAACATAAGAAAGGTGGGAGAGTACAATGAAGATTCTCTTGTCGACAGGGAGCTGAAGCACATCTTTGATTTATGCTGCAATCGGAGGGATTTTTTAAGCGCTCACAGCGCAGCAAGCCCTACCAAAAATGCCGCAACTTTTTTTGTCCCCCCTGGTTGTAGGCTATCTCCTCACAGTAAACACGCCCCAACAGTCAAAACTGTTTTATCCTCCACGCATCCAGTGCATGATGGTGCTTACAACATTACCTCAAATGCGGTGTTTAGCAAGACACCTTATTTGTCTTTTCGATCAAGTTGACGAACGTTAAAATACACCCAGTTACTAACGATTCCTCACTCTCGGGTTAGAAATCAGGATGGATTTTCCAAGTCCTGGTTATCTCTTCGAAGAAGTCAGTCAAGTTTAAATTTTTGCAGTACTTATTTGTCCACCCCAGTACCAAAAAACCAATTCCATGGAAATTCCTGATTCGTTTTCCATCATGTAGCCAAGATTGTCTTAAATGGTCGACAATTCATAGAGTCGGAGTGCAACGCTATAGATTGTGGTGGGCGGATGCAAGCGTGAATCAAATTCCAAAAGTCGCCTTGAATAAGGCGGTTCACGATCGCAGTCAATGAGCCAGAGGCATGAGATGTGATAGTAGTAAGACACTCAAATCATACAATATCAAAATGCATCTTGTAAAACTTGACTTTACATTTCCGATCCGTATAATCATCTCCCCAAAGGCCTAAATGCGACGATGTACGAAACGTGGTGGTTGGACGACCCGTGTAAGTCGCGAACTAACGTGGCGTCAAATAGCGCGCGAACTGCTCCAAGCCAATCACGTACGTCGGCGGTTAGGGGGTAGGACAAGGGAAATCGGGATGGTGATTGACTTAAGGTAGGAGAGACGCTCGCCCTCGTCACTTGACCAATGAGATCGTGGTGGTAAGCAGAAAGCGCGTCATGAAATTTGGAGGGTGATTGACTCATGGACAGAGCGCATGAAAGGAAGACGAACGAGAGAAAAGCCAACAGCATCAAATTGCAGCGGTTGTGTAGACAGTAGTCCAACTGTCCAATTTTATTTGCTGCTCTTTGAGCCTTTACGCAAGAGTTAAGTCATCTCAGCTAGCCACTTTGATATCTATTTGGGGTTTTTAATTAGTCTTCTAAAGCCGGGAAATGTGTCAGATTGCTATCTCATATTCGTCCCTCATTGTCAACAATAAAAATTATTTCTTCATCTGGATGTCGCATTGTTACTGATTTACATAGGAGTAGTTGTCGAATGTCGACGTGGCTCCAATTATTGTTTGGCCATGGGCCTCCAAAGTCTCAGTCATCCACAGGGGATTGGAGGTGGATGTATTCTTCACAAGACATATTGTAGATGTCAACCGAGAGCGAAATTTTCACGCCATCTATTTGTAGGCTATTCAATGCCGATTAGGGATTTGTTTAGAACAAACTTCTCTCCCTTAGCCGGTTGTCCAGTCAGTGTTTCCGGTAATGAGGTTGACAGTTTTTCCCTTCGTCTTAGTATATTCAAGATGTCTACACTAGGAGGCGGTTTAGGTGTCATCCAAAATCTGCCAAAAACAAGTTTGTGTTGTTATCAGGCCTCTTCTAGCCGGTCTATCGGAACAAAAAATTCTACCCTACCCACACCTATTTTTAGGCTCCATACATCGATAGTTCACTAAAAAAATTCGTTTTTTGGGGATTGAAGGCAAAGCGCCGTAGTAGTCCTCTGTCGTTTGAAAAACGTCGCAAATGCTTAGGATAGCTAACGGTGTTGAAAGATCAATGTGAGGTACTCTAAGTTATTTGCCTGATCTAATTACCAGCACCCACCTGGACCACGAGGCTCCTAGCTCTCCCCCAAAGACTCGGCTTTTGGGTAACTTTGCCCACGAAAAGTGATCGGCATGAAAGGTACGCTCGCTGTGAAGCCCTGACCAGCCACAGACAGCACTATCCACCTACGCGTAGTCAGTGTAGTTCTTTAACAAAGTACACATTACGCTTTGTTTTGAAGATTTATTGCTTGTAGATGGCAAAAAAAAAAGTAAAGCGAAAGGGCTGCCTAAGTAACCTAGGTGTGCCTGACACAAAAGTACAACAAAGGTGGAGCAACTGACAGCACACCGATCTCAGCCGTACACGGCAGCTTGAAGGGAGCAGAGATAAAGGGACGCTCACAGGGTCTTAGTGCAAGTACGTATCAATTGGCTGAGCAACTTTCTTCCTTTAATCATGTGGACGACAAGGAGGAAGGAGAAGTTATAAAAAGGTCGTGAAGCGAAGTAAGCATTCCTTCTTCTCAACAAATGCCAGTTTTCCTCACTTGTCAACGTGTAATTGGTTGATACAACCACAAAGGAGAAAGACTACTTCTGTGGATAAAGGAGGATCAAGGTCAACGACTATCTTGTGACCTCTCGGCAATTAGTTCCTCTAATTTATCCATGGGAAGGTACGCGTCCACTTTGAATTGAAGGACGAATATGGAAGGTGCTTTTTGAAATCGGAAGTGGAAAAGAATGCTCTTGAACCCAAATCCATAGACTCTCAGTCAACAAGAGGTGGGAATGATGATCTTCCACCCAGCGGCTTTAAGCAGTAGTCATGATTAATGCTCCTCAGAGTCCGCGTTGTCTACTTTTACTTGGCCTAACCGATTCGGAAGGTTCGCTATCAGGCGATTGTCATCTCTGTTCCAACATCCCACCCAATGTCTTCCTTCTGTTTTTACTTCATAGATTAATTTTGTTTCTTTTAATTAAGCCTACCATACATGTGCTTTACCTGTAGACTTGAGAAGTAAAATCAGGGTGTCACGTATATGTGACGTTGATTTTATGGGTGAAAATCCCTTGAAAATGCCACTTAATGGGTTACTGCACCCTGAGATCAGTGGGAGTTGCCTTAGCAACAGAATCGTTGGTGGGCGGAAAGGGAACTAGCAGTGAGCATACCTAAGGTGGAGGCTAGAGTGACTTAAACTGGGTTGGTGAGAACGCCACAGTTTGATGTTTCGTTTGCCACTCGTTCATCAACATAAGTTGGTTACTTTCGCTGGCATTAATGTGTTTTGCTTTGTACTTATGTCCATAAGGGGGACCGTTGATTGTGTCTACTACATAAACAAACATACATTTGGGCAGTTAACTATCTCACTACCAATTCTAGCGTATTTAGGCAGTTTATCTTATCGTCCTCCAAGGCAACTTTCATTCTCTTCTACATCTATAATGTGCTACAGAACAAAATTGGACGTCAGAGTTGATAGACACACTCCAAAGTAACGACAATTCCGCCTCGCGCTGACTGGCTGGTCGGTTTAAACTTCATGAATGACTGAATTTTGGAAGCTCACACCAAATCAACTATTGGAATTGCGGCGACTTTTGACACCGCCTTCTCTTGAAGATTCCCTAAAATAAATGCCACTTCGCTGCAACACATCAGTGTCAGTTAATGGATTCCTGTGTGCTTGAAAGTACTTAAAACCCTTTCTTCCATCCATTCATCCATCCATCCATCCCAAATTCATTAGCCTTTAGTGACTAAATTTAACCCTTCTCCCGTAAAATCCACCTTTTTGATGGTAACGAAAAGTTGAGAAGAAAATTAGATTTCCATGTAAAAGTTCACTCCATCTATCTTCGAGTTTCGCCTTTCAAAGAAAAGGCGTGTGTGCGTAGCATAAAAATTGGCGCCGTTTTGATTTGGCAACTGTGGTGGGCCTTCATAGACCCTTTACAACTGAAAGCATAACTCGGTAACACCTGATGTGTCATTGTCAGTTTCTTTTATGCCTGAACTTGAGTCTTGACAATTGCTTGTGGTTTGGTCCTCACCTTCTACCAGTCTCCTAACACTTCCAAGCTCCTATGTTTGAGGTTCCTTGGGTGCAACAATAGGTGTGGTGCTCGCTGATGCCTCATTGAGGAACGGGGACCCCCAATTTGGATAACAAGGTTCTGCTAAAATTAATTTGGCTTCTGGCGCATACTCTGATCTCAAGGTCAGTGCTGTAGTCGGTTATGAGGCAATTTCCACAATAAAATTAGGTTGATTTGGCCACAGAAGAAACAGTTGAGACGGACCCTACAGAGTGGGGGGTTGAATGTTTCCTCATGGTGTTGGGAGCTGGGATTATGTTCACTTATTCATGGATGAATACGGATTTTTGGTACTAGTGAGGTCCCAATGCAAAATTCGTCCGCTGTGGGGCATCCTCTAACCCAAAGAAGGATGATTTGGACGCAGAGAGCTTTCTATGGCGTATTGTTCATGGTCTACCGTAATCTATCAGACCTTCACATGGAGACATAAGTTGGTTGAGAATTCAATTGTTTCCTCCGGCCACCACCCATATCCACTTTCCTTTCATACCCAAACTGTCTATTCTGCTTTCTGTGTGATTGAATGTTCAAGGTCAAAAAAGACGATTTTAAGCATTTCGGAAGGTCAAAAGGAATGCAAAGGACGAGGATGTGGATTTGGCGGGGCACCCACGGAAAGCCCATCAAATTCATTGCCAGTTGTCTGTTAACTCATAGCGTCTGAAAGCGAACCATCAGTCTGCCATCCAAGGATTTTTCTTTTTAGTCTATGTTGACGTCAAAGATTTGTTGGATTAGACCTGTTCGATATGACGAGAAGTTGCATTTGACCATCGATTGCAACATGTAATCATGAGAGTGAGTGCCTCATTTATTTGAACCATTTCCCAAGGTCGTTTCTTGATGCCATGTGTGCTGTGCAACTGATGTTTTGAGCAAATTCTACAGCCCTGGAATCGTGTTAAACTAGTTTTGTAAAGCAAACGATGGTGGGGTCATGGTGTAACATGCGAGCTCAAAATAAGCGGCAGCATTTACTGAAAAACACCACGAACTTTTTCGGTGGCCGGATGCATGGATAGTCACAAGACAGTTCGCTAGGAGGAGGTGGTAGCTAAATCCATTGTGATCCACAAAATCCACATCCCCTCTTTCATTCAGAGGTCATCTAGTAATGATGATATTCCTTGTAGGTAATTTCACCTCGCTTAAATACTCTTGTAATGACAGGCATCAAAGAGTAATCATTGGAAGTATCTTATACACGCTAAAAAAGCTGGCATCTAAGTAATCCATTCCAAAGAACCATGTAGACCTTTTCTGCCTTCCGTGATCGAACCGCTATGAAGGTGACATTGAGTGCTTCTTCTAGTCTCCTGATGTAGGCAGAGGAAAAATCATTTTTTAAATAGGTCCACGATGTTGGATAGTGGAACAATCATATAGTAGAACGTGGGTTCCAGTCAAATCCACTTTTAATCCGGGATGTAGTCTAATTTATCCTTAAGTAACTTTTTCATTGAGTAAACCACCAACTAATTATAAATTGCTTTACATCAGTAAATATTTTCGCATTGTCAGAATAACATTCAAAAAGGATAGCTGGAGGAATCCGAACAAAAAATCTGACTACGGAGAAATTCCTTGAAAAAATTTAAAAACTTATGCATCATTCTGTCCCGCCTATTTTGATTCTTCCACAACCTCTTCCCTACTGGCATGTCGTGCTGCATACTCAGAGACGAATCGGGGCGGCATATTTGTGACATCAGGAAATGAACACACTCCAAAAAAGAGCATACTTTTCGTTGGCATCTGCTGGGTTCGAACTGTCGAAGCCACATTGGCTCCTAGCGATCGACCTAATCCCGGGATTTGAAATTTGACTAGCAGTGATCAGGAGAGACCAGTGACAAGGCGATCCGTATCGTGATCTGAAGGCATGACAGTGACCTACAGAAGGTTGGTGGCAAAAAAAATTAGGACCTTATAGACCATTGTTTGAGATTTAGTGCTACCTGCCCTGTCAACGCTTGCCCCTTGCAGATCGACTAGCATGCATCGTGACATGTAACATCACTAATGAAACATAAACGGCGTTCCTCCCTTTTAATATAAATCCGACGAACAGCATCTTATTCCTATCTCATAATCGAATTCAATTTTCCTGATCACCAAAGAGAACGCTCTTTGTCTGAGTTGGCCTCCCATGTCTGCAAGTCAGTGATGAACCTTCGTCCAGACAGGAATGTCCCATTTCGCCTTTAGGCTTGATTGGGGAGGGGGAGGGGGAGGGGGAGGGGGAGCGGAGGCTAATCCTTTTCCGCCTTCTTCTGAGGAATAAAATTTTAATTGGTGTGGATATGAATGGTAAAGTTGTGGATTTTTTCATGCAAATAAGCAAGTGTTTTTTTTCCATCAAGTGGTTTTGATAATTTCAAGATAAAGCATAATTTCATCGCTCTTACATGCTTCCTAATAATGAGCACACTGGCCACAAAAATAAGACTTTAAAATGGTCATATTTGGCACTCGGATGACTGTGATTACCGTCTAACAAAAGCACCTTTATTTCGCTGCTTCGGTGAAGGTTGAACCACCATCCAACAGCTAGCATTTGTGAGGGTGTGAGGACACCATCTAATTCAATCCGCCTTTTTAATTACCCTGCTTCTCCCTATCTGCCGCCGGTGCTAAATTCTCTCACACACACAGCTGGCGTGTTGATGGAATTTCAACCAAAGTAAGTGCCCCATCATCTTTTTCCTCTAATGAATTTTAATGAATTTCGCTCCAAAAACCGTGACCTTGAGTGGACTTGCTAACATCTCTCCTGAGGAGAGGCGCTGATGCTTCTTTCGTGGCCACGGTAACGTATACGCGCATGGACATGATGAATCACACGCGGTGGTGGTGTAGCGATGTACGCATCGCACACTGCAAAGATACTGCCACTTTTGCCTGACTCAGCAAACCCTAATGTGATTAAACCGTGTAAGCAAGCACCCATCAGTCGTGTCCTTTATTAACCTATTAGCCCTCTCAGAAGGCGTGATTTAAGCCACTTAAATTGCAATTGTAATCGTTGATGCCGAGCCAACTGAAGGCTAGTGGATTGTTCTAAAATAGCCCAGGCGCACGTTCCGGTTAGTCAACTTGGAATACTAATTATCGACTGACTAAGCACGTGGAGATACGCGATTGGGTACTCCACTAGCAAGGTGGAAGTGCATGCACTAGGAAAATCAATAAGACGCATTGATTTTTTCCACAAAACATCACCTGGACTTGTCCAGGCACGCGGAGCAAAGGCAATGCATATAAAGAGCCTGTTTAAGAACAGTTGGCATTGTGAACTAAGCACTTAAATTGTGCAATGGTTTTTATTATTTCCTAGGAAAAGAAAACCATTTACTTCACATACCCGCTTTAGATACCTACCATCACTTCTGAAAGAACGCGTACAATTCTTATTTTTCTTCAATTTGACAGATGTGTGCCCTCATGAGGGTTGATGCTGTGTTGGAATACCAGGTGACTAACATTAATTCGCCGTGAAACAGACAAGTATGAACCGGTGGAAGCAGGTTACCAGCACGCTGCTAGATCATGTTTACAGTACTGAGGGTTCATAAACAAGATAGGGGGGTCAGAGCTGAGACCTTAAGGGCTACCCTCATCGCCACGGTAACAGGAGCTGAAACGTTTTTACTAAATATGGCGATTTTCTAATAAGGGTAGTAAATTAAGGGGTAGGTATCTTCTAATACAGCCGCCACAATTTAATTCTTTGCTGCCAGCATGAAATTATTCTTCATAGAAGTAATTTTACATTTACAATTTTAGAGGTTATGTTATTGTACTAGGAATTTCTGTCCACTGTAGGGTAGTTTAGCCGCTTCTAAAATTGCAATGGCCTCCTGACCTGACAAGCCTGTTTCACCTGCCCATCGGATACCCAAGTGTGACTCACCATAAGCGTTTCTGTGACGAACTAGCATTTGAAAGAGCCTTTCTGTCCTACAGTCATCAAAAACTGCGTTACACTCGTAAGGGTCACTAGCAGACTACCAAAGCATTAGCATGTGAATCCGCTCTTCTCTCCCAAATATCACGACAAAATGTCTCAGCAGATTTGATGGCCGTACCTCGGAGGGCTCAGCAGAAGACAAGTTAAGCAACAGTAAAACTATATTCCCAGGCAAACAAGATCATGATTTTTGCATGACAAGGAAGTTTTGTGTTTTTTAGAGTCTAATGACTCATACGGTTAAGGAATCTCGAATAAGTAATTCCCTCTCCCGTTACCACACCACATTTCTCTGTGCTACTTACCAAGACTTCGTGGGTGAGGATCCATCATCAATGGATGTCCTTACTTGGTCCAGTGCAGTAAGCCTGACTTGGTGAGTATCGGTAAGTGGTGAAGCAGCTGCCTTCCTTGTCAATGCGTCATACTTCTCTCCCATTCTGCTATCGCCTTCACAACAGTTTGTAGATTAACAACTCACTGCACCTCCTCCAATTCCACCCAACTCCGTAGTAGGAACGTCCAGAGGACTGGTGAGCGCGAGGGATTGGCACAAACCTACAGAGAAGTGGAGCAAAGGCCAGTGCATATGCTCCAGACATCACGACAACAAGATGGTGACTGAACCACGAAAGCTGAAGAGAGGCAGTGGTTTTGTGAGCGCTTGTAGCACTTTCCATGGTCTCGTATCTGCTCCTCCAACATCACAGCAGATGAATTTGTACTGGATGAAGGGTGGCACTTATTTTACTCGTTGTTGCCAATGGCACAGATTTGAGTAGGATTTCCCAATTCCCTTTTTTGTTGAAGTGCATCATGGAAGAAGGCATTTGAAGAGCAACGCCAACGTCTGATCAACGTTCTGGAAATGGAGCCTGCCTCGAGAACGAAGGGCAGAAGCAAGGACTGAGCGCTCTTAAGCTAATTCTATTATTGGAGTCCGTTAAAAATGCGATCTTTAATGAAATAAAAGCAGCTGCTCCCCGTGATCATCGCTCGGGTCATTTCGAGGTGAAATGCACCAGGATGGAGATTCACTATGTAAGATATAGAATGTTGCTCCACAATGGTTTCACCGATCAGTTATTTCCTCCAATTCCACCCAAATCCATAGTAGTTAGGTGGTGATGGAAGAGGAGGAGAAGGAGGAGAGAGTATTCAATTGCTTCATTGACTACCCTTTTAGTAGCAAAATCCTGCTCCCTCCACTACTTCCCGTTCCCTTCCTTCCTTTTCAATCCAAACAACCCTGGAAGCAAGACCGCATGCAGCGGAGCCCACCCGATCGACCCACACTGCAAAGTCCTCCAGGGACAAGTTCATTGCATTCAAATCACACTTTCATCCACCCCCTCCCCTCCCCCCAGACGCCTAGTCAAACTCAGGGTTCTAGAGCCCTCCTCCTATCCCACCTTCGTTCCCTACCCCACAACGACATCGGTGCCTTCACTTGGTTCGGCTGACTTCCTCTGTCGCTTCCATCCATTCCTCACTGCAAGTAATCTCTTGGAGTGTAATCAACTGCCTTATTCGAATGGTGGCTTTATCTTCCTACTTGTGGAAGGGCAGGAAAGCTCTGCGCATGACTCCAAGGCCACGACATCAAGTGGATGTACCCTTCAGTTGTCCATCACGCTACGCAAACGTCCCCCTCATCGTCTCCATACCCCCGTTCCAATGGCGTTCCATCACCATCAGAGCAGTCGTATACACACTTGCACATGCCACATGTTGCAGAACAGCAGAGCAGCTCGTCGATGGCATTTCCTGTTGTCATGGATTTCGGTGACAACACAACCATCAATGACTTGACGACGATTCGACTCATCCGGATTCTACTGCCGGCTAACACTGACAAGCCACTACTACTACGTTCAGCACTGGACAATCACCAGAGAAAGTCATTGGTGCGGTGTTTGGGCAGGGGAGCCCACTAGTCGCCTGCATGAGCACATTCATTCTGACAAGATGTGGAGCCGATGAACGGCCCACTTTCCACTGCACTTAACATCTACCGAGGGTAAAGCAAAACGACCTCAGTAGACTGATGTACCTTACACTACCTACATTTGTCCATTGGATGCTAGCTTAGCTTTGTTTTAAAGACCGCACTATTGGGAAGGTGGCAGGATCCAAGTCGTCTTCTAGCTGATTGAAAAGCAGCTGAAACACCAGTACTACCTCGTCTCCTCCGTCTTCCTCACACCGTCGTAGTAGCACGCGTTCCACACCAGCTCTCCTACCCCTTCTCGTCCGCTGCGAGTGACAGCGTGAAAGACGGTAGTTTTGATCACAGAATTTGCCTGTGGTGCAATGTCACTCTCTCAAAACGTAATGCTGTTTCCCAGACGTTAGCACAGATGGCATTTAGTGCTATGGTCCACCAATGTTGGTTTGTTCTGGCGCAAATTGGCAACCTGAATGACTGGTCAATTGAAGGGCTGATTGAGTGATTGGCTGAATGAAATGCAGCTAACGAAAGCACTAACTGCTTGACGACTTTCTTCTCTTGGACACTTTTTGCCCTAAAATCGAAATTAATGATTCCAAATCCGTTGGGGTGAGTAGAAATTGGTTTTAACTCCCACATGTATCGAACATCCTAGGGGCTTGAGTGGGACTCTTCCAACACGCCCGAATGCGGATCGATAAGTCCTGCCTACCAAAGTGCACTCCGTTTGGAAAAGCTGTGCTCGCCACTGAGGTGCACCTGTTTCTCGTGTCAACTCCGAAATACGCGCCGATGATAGGGACCACAGACCGGTAATGTGGTCATCAACAGGGCCTATTCACTTTCGCCTTCACCTTGTTTAAGACCGACTACATGCCAGCTGAATGGCTACTTGCGCTTGATCCAATTTGTTTCGCGCTTTTTCACCACCATAAATTGTTACATTGATGTGATTTGTTTTTTTTTTTCGTTTTCAACACCGGAAATTAATGCACTCCTGGCAGGTAATGCATCAACTTCGCACAGTTTCAGCCAAAAATGTAAAAGTACATACAGTCTACTATCGGACATGGTTTTAATTTTTAAACAGTCTCTTAAACCTTTCTTTGTTTCATAAACAGGGAACATTTTTAAAATGGAATGGTGAATATTGATGGTTTGTTTCCCGGAATATTCACCATTTTTAATACCATTTGCGGTGTCAAAACACCGAAGCTATAAAACACAGAAGTGAAGAAATCACTTTCCATTCGTGGAGAAGTTAGCACCGTTTCAACAGGAGGCAAATTGATTTGGATCTGTCAGGTGAGATTTGAAGACAGTGTGCTGCTTTTATTTCCCCCTTATTCGTGTTTGTCTGGCATGGCAAGCATCATCCGATCCTGAAAATTACGATCAGATTTCCTATAAAAAAGTATGTCTTCTCATTGCTTACATTTATGTTATTTGAGCGGTAAATACTTATAAGGGAAGAAGTTTTGAATCATTGATATATTTGGTACGCTTAGTTACATTTTTCACATTGTAGTGGATTCATAATAAAAATAATAGATGAATATCCATTATGAAGAAAATCAATACTTTTAGGCAGCCATTAGCACTTTCTCATTGACCGTATCGATTGCCGCACCGATCTGTGCTTGCGGTACCACTAACTCGATTCGTGTCCCATCGGTGGGGGTCTTATCGATCGACAAGTGGACTGAGAATTGGGTGGGTCGATAAGCTGCTGCAAGCCATACTCGCCCAGTTGGCACAAATTCCACCACCGTCGCAACCACAACTTCAGGGTTTAATTGAATTTAGCGTGCAATTTTTGGACATCTTCGAGGGCTTTCGTCGCCAATCGCGGCTTTAGAGCCTGAGGGGAGGGAGAGGGAGGATAAAAGGGTCCCACACCCGTTGTATATTTTAATTCAATAACTTTTTAATGGTGACTGTTGTCTTAAAGCAAAAATACGTGATTCTATCAACTTTGGGAACAATATAAGGCTTATACAGCATCCGATGTTTGTGTTACCACAGGACAGCTAGAATTCGTCTTACAAAGGTCGACATGATTTTAGGCGATCTATTCAAAGTTCAGTTTTTTTGTAGGATCAGTGATAACTCCTGCGTCTTTCGTGAGACATCCCATCACGACAGCACTAAATTAGCTTATAAGTCTTCCCTGAATACGCTTCAGTGCCTTGTCACAAGGAAAATAATGATAGCAGGCCAACTTAGGTGTCACTGTCAGGCTAAGTGGTAAAAGTATCCAAATGAAAAGCAGAAAAAAGAATGCAATTTGCGTTTTTCAACTATAACCTCTTCCATTTCAAATTCTTTTGGTACAATCCTTCAGTCGATAATCGGCGGGATTTGCTGAAACTTTTATGAATAATGCGTTATAAATTCGCATTATTTATGAAGGAAACAAAAGGAGCAGATCTATAAAACACCAACAATTTAAATAGGCGGTCAACTGGGGAAGATGTGACCGACTGCATTAATATGCTTACCGTGTTTTGCCTGGGGACGCTGGTTTAGTTTTGAAGTTCGTTTTCTACGGACGTGTCCGCAGTTCGCTGTCATACAGTACCCACAGTTCACATGAGAGGTAGACCCGAGCTGAGGAGCAAACTACTTTAACCAGTTTTTATTGACCATCTGCCATGACCTTATGAACCAGGTCCCGAGTGGCAAACTGCCATAATTCAACGAGCAGAACATCGATAAGAAGATCCAGCAACTCCATCGTTCTAATGAACTCGAAGAATGACTCGGTGCAATCTATCTATCTATCTACTCATCTCTCCACCCGACACGCATCCATCCATCCATTGCCATCACTACCATATACCTCTCTGTTTCAAGGGATAAGGAGACGGAAAGTCTACGTAACCTATGGACACTTCCACACCATTCATTCAAGGCGTATTAATCCATTCCCAGGCCCCTCGTCAACTCTCCACACCGGGCAGGGCAAATTTTAAAGATTTTAATTAAGCATTTATGATAATACATGCTTGTTTGAATGTACCTTTCAAGGAAGAGGCGATCATTTAATGTGAACCTCGTGTCGAATTAGACGCCATCGGTCCGTGAGGAAGACACATCTAAGTGCGACATAAATACCTCCTTATTTATATCTACCTCATAGAATACGTCCTCTTCCAACTCATCTCCTTGTTCTTAGGGTATGAAGGCTGAGGTGGAGAGGAGAAACCCAAAGCTCAAATGAAGACCTATATCTTCTTAAGGAAACTACGTCTTTATCATTTTAGGTGGCACAATAAGTGCGTGATAGTGCTCTTCACTTCTATGAAGGTCCTCTTCTTAGTTGAGTTGATCTAAGGTTATGCAAATACCTTCATGTGAAATGCTTAAAAAGGCGTTTCTCCCCCCCCCCCCCACCCTCCCCCACCAATCACCTTGAGAATGCTTTCGGAACCCTTATTGGGTTGTCTGATGTGTATCCGCGGAGGAGGTGATTCGATTAGCGCTTTTAACTCTAGTGGTGATAGCAGAATACCTTATTTAAATTAACCCCCAAAGTTCCGACAAATGACAAGTTTTAATTCAGATTAAGGGAGGAGAAATCACAGCAACTATGGAATCTCAACATCTTTGGGTGTGGATGGACTGATGTCCTATGCTTTTTGTCTACTCATACAAGATGAGCTATTTTATCCATATTGAGATCATACAATGCGAAATTTCTGTTAATTTCTGAGTGTGGTTTCGCTACGTTTTCTTATGACGGTATGATGGGAATGAGTACCAACGGCAAGGTCGGTCAACTTTCAAATCCATCAAACCAAATCCGACGAGCCACAAGCCGTTAGGGGTCTTATCTCTTAACAATGGTAGTTTGAAGGGTCCTTCTTGAAAAATTCACACGCACGGTATTTACGTGTGGAATCGTACACGCATACACACACACACGTAGGAGGCAGCGCACGAAATCGCATTACGCAACTACGTGATGCCCATTAGGTTGACAATGATGTGTGTTTAATGTAGCCCCTTAAGCACGCATACACCCATAAAGGTGTCCATTAACCGGGATATCTGAAATCCCACAACTTGTAATCATACTCGCCTCGCGTCTCTTCCACGTCTCGTTGTTTTTTTTTCCTTACCATTAATTTAAGGGAAAAAAACGTCTTGGTCTTTCTGCCAGGTTTAAATTACTTTGTCTTTGCAAACCACTTAGATGTGATTGGCTAGAGGCATCGAGGTGCGCTTACATCGGTCACATGGGCTGCGCGCTGCCTACCCTGGTAAATCGATATTGTGCTGCCGGTCATCGATTTTTCGCCCTAGCAAAACTTAACTTGGAGAACCAAAAGTCTGTTATTGACAGCAAATAATTATTAATTTCCGTTAGGTTTTGGGGGATTCTCCTCCTTAATGTTACTCAACAGAGCAAACTGGAACTTGGACCTAAGGGATTGTCCTAAGCTGTTGAGATTGATTCTACAGTTTTTGCATTTGGCACGAAATACATTTCTCAAAGTGCTAAACATGACCCTTCGTCAAGTACCTCTAAAGATTTCTTTTAACTATAAGCTGGAAAATTGGGAAGCCTCTGGCAGTAGACAGAGTAACTGACTCTAATCGGATGAAATGCGAATAGATTACGAGAAATCACAACACTGTGAGTTGTCTGTGTGCTCTAACACCCTCATTCACGCGCCAAAATGAGGTTATTTGACCAAGTGTTAATGATAAATGTGCCTACCAGAAAGACTAGCACTAAGAAGACCTAATGGGGTACCTTTACAGGGGTTCTACAACGAATAAATCCTCTTATTGAGCTTATCTAATCAGAATCGGCTCACGATGACTGCTTTCAAGTTACATGCAGTGCTTTCGATATCGACTCCTTTGGAGCTCCCCACGTGGTGTGCCTCGTGCCAGCTAGACGATTTTCACACTGAGAAATCTGCTAGTAAGTCCATCATGAGGTGAAAAAGCACGAAAAGCACCACGCCTTATTCTACGGAAATTAGAACATTCACATGCGATGATGTCAGAAACTGCTCAGCGACATTATCCCCTAGTAAATTTGCAAAAAATTAATTGCATTTACGGAATGCCAATGCGATTAGGCACAGTACCATCCACGAACTAGGAGAAAAAGATGTGTGCAACTTTCTGGGCTCCCAGAACTCGGCTACCAACTAGCCTCCCAACCCACATGTACATTTATAGCAACGGCTTCAAGGGAATCTTCAAAAGAGCAGCCATCTTGATTTGGTGGATAGGCATCATAGCATAGGGAGGAAACATCGAAACGGCTCCAAAGGCTCGAAGGTGACGCATGAAATAGTGAATTTTCTCCCCTTCGAAGACTCGATACCACCTCATTTTAGAAGAAAGTTGCTAATGGAAGGCATTGGACGTAGGAGGCGCAAAGTCAATACGCAGTTCTGGGAGGCTACTCTACACTTTGCAAATAATACAAACTTTGAAGCGAACGCCTCCACGAACAGCTGTTGGGATGCCCGGATGCCCACCGCAAACAAGTTCAGCCTTGGGATGTGAATCGGTGATAGCCCCATTCAAGACAACCAATCGGACTGCCCGAGGCCAGCAGATGTCCACGTATGACTGGATGACAAGGTACAGCGGCACTCAAAAGCGCTAGAATTTGATTCGTTCCTGATCAGCCAATCACCACAGCATTATGGGGATTGGCCATGACTCATACAGACAGCTGGTCTATATGGCCCATTGGTTAACAGGCAGTTAGCTCAGCTCCTCGCGCGACTGGACTTCTCTCCACTACGGTTGGATTTTTCCTAGTCTTCCACGCTGGGAGCGCTAAAACAAAAGCAATTGACTCACCAAAGAGGTTGGAGAAGGGGTTCATGATCCTCGTTCCTGCCTCACGGATGCTTTTTACGCATTTGACTACCCTGTATCACTCGAAATAGAGGAGCTGTTGTGGAGGACGCTTAGCATGACTCTCACTGGGAAAGCGGTCTTCCAAGTCTGAAGTGCTTTGTAGGCTTGCGTCAATTAGAGCTACTCCTGGACAAGCAACCCCAGTATGAATGAACTGAATGACTAGTAGTAGCTACCAGCGTATAATCCACATCGGGGAAGGACCGAACGGTCAGCGTATTCGACTATACAGAGAGGATAATCCAGTTTTACCTTATAGCTCCCCCTCCTCTCTATGCCGAAAATCATCTACGACCCTCAAGAGAGTACTAAATCCACTTGAGGGACAGATGCGGTCGTAAGATGGTTTAACTTCACCGCAGGGGAGAATAAATCACATAATTCGGTCCACAAACAATCACTTAGCATTCGAAGGCCTTGATACTTTTTCCCATGCAAATAATGGGGATCAAGCAAACCCCTCTCTAAGGATCCTTCTCTGAAAAACTACAAACTACGAAATAATCCCCAATCTCTCCTGCACACAATTGCTTTTCCAAGTGTCGGTAGTTGGGTTGGCATTAATCGTGGTTTATCTATGTAAATCAAGTTAACTGAGAATGAGAAAGACTGTGCGTTGAACTGCATACGAGTTTATTCCCTGTGAATTTTATTGCTGAAGACCAAGCAAGCATCTATAGCTGAGGCAACACCTCGGTACCGGTCGCATGTATGCACAAAAAACTTCCTTATAAAAAACAATAGAGGCTGGCAAACCTGTCGTAAAAGAGTTCTAATTTTAAAAAACAATGCAAGACTACCGCTTTAAGATTCGTCACTTCGAAGGCCAAGTTCACCTCTTGTGGATGGGAGGGAGCGAAGGAGAGCGGTATTGCCCAATTGGTAGAAATGCTTTTCTGTCAGTGGACAGGCACAAATTTGAGGAACAGTGAGGTAGAAATAGGCTTGACTTGTGGGGTATCATACGCACTTACCAGGAGATTGATGTCTTCTTCCACAGCCATGGAGCAAATGTTCTCTTTCGGTAACATATAGGTTTGTTATGAACGTGCCACTCTGAGATTTTCCCGAGTAAGGAAGGAGACATAATACTCTAAGTGAATGTGTATTGTTAACATGTGGAAAAAAAAATTGTGCCTACTGGTGCACCCCGGAGGCCAGCCCACCCAGCCAAGTAAAAATGGTGGTGCTCCCAAGTGACCCGCTACAAGACCGAGGGTCAAACAAACAACTAACGTACTCCACAATCGGAAAACTACAAAAGAGTTGTTATTTAATTTGATGGGGCTCGCCTTTCGCTATCTCATGAATTGCCCTATTCGGTCTCTTTGAAAGTCCAACTGGAACAGAGAAATGGATGGTGTATCACGACCCTACACAAAAGCGGAATGCTATGGTGGTAGGATAGTGACATGGTAGAGGGTGGACAAGAGTGCAGTCAAATATGGGCATGTCCCTGCAATATTCTACATTATTAAGTAATCTATCGTTTTAAAATTAGTGTAATTAATCTCCATTTTGAATTAATTATTTTTAACTCATCAACCAATCAGACACTTGTCTTGAGTACTTTCCACAAGCACGATGGCAATCTGATTCGTGGAATGTTTTAAAATTCATTTACGCGGTTTGGAGGTAAGTGCTTGTATGCAGCGTAGGATTGCTCGCATGTCTCAGCTATTCATCCCTTTTAACTGTGAAAGCTTACTTTTTAATCCCTTAATCGCCACTTCAAGCTATTTCTAGCCCTTTTCTGGATGGATTCGAATGTTCAGGTAACTTAGGGAAAGGGAGACACCTTTGCGAGTATTTTTCGCGGTGGAAAAGGTCCTAATCTACCCATTTAGTTTGAGAACTATCACCACATCCACTGCAAAGTTTCGCCTTCTTTAAATCCGACCAATTTTTTTAATGGTCTTGTACCTAGCTTGGAGTGTCAAAACATGTCTAAAACGAAGCAACTAATTCCATGACCCTTGGGTGTCTTGTGAACCAAGTGACCGGAAAAACTTAGTCTCTCAGCCGTGTGTTTAGTTTTATAGTTTTAAAGCGTTGTGTGTCTAGTACATTTCTTTGAAGAAAAACGGGACGTAGTTGGTTACCACAGCTCGTAAAGCATTTACTGTTTAATAGAATACACTAACGTAAGGCAGTTACGTTTCATCACTACCGAGTTGTCCATCAAAGTTGGCCTTTATTATATACAAGGTAAAGAAGGAAACAAATCTTCGGGGATCACTCATAGTTCAAGGTTTTCATGTGCCCTTTATAGTCATGCAAATCTCCTCTGCCTTCATTTATCTTCATTTTCTAAATCTTGAGATTCTGAAGTTCGTTAATAGGCGGAGAGTATTCCAATGATCCCTCTGAGGTGAGTTGGCCCTGATTCCTCATCACCTTAGAGCATACCCATTGCAGCTGTAGTGTTGGAGCGCAATGTCCGACCATTTAGAATGGGTAGCTGTGCTTTCAGGGCGGTGGTGGAGACGCCTGATTTTGACCTATAATTGCACATGAATGGATGGATACGGGATGCATGAATATTTAGGGGACGGATAAATATAAAACTGATACGAAGTGAAGGAAGGGATGCCAACGGGATGAATGAATGGTCACACATAGGATAGATGGGGGATGGATACGGGATGGATGCATGACTGACTGACCGAGTGGATGGATGAATAGATGGATGGATTCATTCAAGGAGAGCGCTAAAGGCCAGATGAGGCTTGCAGTGAACACACCCCGTACGCCAATCACTTTTCCACAGAGCTCTTACCTGTAAATGACTTGGTTCACATTGTTTGCGTAAGTAGTTAACCTCTAGTTCACTATGCGTTATCTTAGCCCAGAATAGGCTTGATTTTGGTCCAATATAAGGACGGAGCAAAGTGAGATCGAGAGAGTGTCGAAATTGTAGGATACTTAAAATTCGCCTTAGTCAAATGAGGTTAAAAACCACTTTTTACATCCGCAAGGGCAGAACCTAGGCACTAATCTAGATTCCAGCTTACAGAGTGACTGATTTGGAAGCCGAAAAAGCCATCGATTCGTGCAATCCACCGTCCATCGCGCCACAAGAAAGGCAGTCGGCTAGAATGCAGTCAAGCCTGTGCTCACATTCCCAAGGTTTTTTATTTCTTTTTCTTGTGCATGGATTGCAAGTCACACCCCAGTAGCTGGTCTGTTTTCCTTTGAAAATCTGGTTGGTAGTGCTTCGAATGCGCCTGGTTCAACGATACACCACCCAACTGTTGGACAGTGGTGAGGTCTGAAAAAATTCCGTCTCTCCTATTCCTTCCGTTCAGTTTTAGCCTAGAATTGAGATAGTAAGATGATTCAGCGAACCTTGTGTGTGCACATGTTAGCTGTGTTTGAAAGGTGGTCATGGGGGAAAAAGATTAACCAACCCTTCTTAGTCTCCTCGTTGATTTCGTTTACAGCTCAATTTTCGGACTTGTGGAAGGGGTAGAAGTAGAGGAATTGCGACGTCCGATTTTTAGTCAATTTCTCACAGAGTTTTTTAGCTACAGCTATGGCAAATGCCGTATTCGATAAACGTTTCCCTTCCTATATTTGTAGCTAGACTGGGCTAAACTCATAAGTACCTTCTGCTGAATTTCGAGAGGTATCGGCATTGTTGACTGACAATAAAATTTTTGGGTTACAAATTTTATAGACCACGCTATTGCTATTTTTTTCATATCACTGTCAAATTCACAAAACTATTGGACGTTTAAAAAAATTAAATTTGTAAGCTTCAGAAATATTTTTTAATTAAAAGATAAAGATTTAGTAAAAATGGTGAAGAAAGGATTTGATTAGTATTTTTTATAACTTACTCTGTCATGTGGTTTTGGGTTGACAAATGACGAAGGCGTGTACTCGTGTTCGCTGACCATCTGCTTTTATATGGGAAAGCCTGACTGTATATTGATTTCCAACATACTATTGATTTTATCAGCTGATTAGGGTGTATTTCGCTGCATATTTCTCACTTATTGCCATCTCATCGCACAAATGGTACATCGCTGGTAAGTACACATTGAATTCACATTTCTTCATGCTTTTTTCCTTGGTACGTAAGTCTGTCCACTTAGCACCTTCAATCATACAACCTTGTTTACTTTTCAAACACAACATCACCTTGGGGAGGGGAGGGGGGAGGAGGAGGAGGCGTGGAAGGGTAAATCAGAAACACGAATATGATGAGGCGGCACATTGTTTTCGTAGCATGTGAGCACATGCATCCACTTTGTTGCTCCGTATGTTCTTGAGGGTGCATATGCATGTGTGTGCACACTACAAATAACCCCTATGCAAATGCGCAGGTGATGTTTGTACACCCCTCCTTCACCTACGCACTCATACGTGTACCCCCCTACAGGAGAGGAAGATGAATAAACCTCATTCCGATGACTCACCAGCCTCGCCATCATCATCTCCAGCAGCAGTAGCACGGCTGCTAACTTACGAACCGTAGCAAGTTAGAATTTCGCACTTTCTTAGCACTGGAGTTAGGGTCCATAGTATGTTGATGAGGTTAGGGGGAAGGGAGCTACTCAACGTATCTCCCCGATTTGAGTTAAACCTCATTATGATCGATCTTTCCCTACGTAAATAGTAATTTCCAATGGACCCTTGGAAGCTGGCACACCTTCCATGCCTGCGTTATGAATGCTTGATTGGATAATCGACTGAAGTTCAGTTGTTGAACATGCTCTGCGTCACCTGTTGAGGGCTCCAGCATCGTTATGTTTGTGGTTCCACAACAATGGTGTGACGTAGGTTCACATGCAAGCGCGTTCCCATTTGTCGTACAATTAGATGGGAAGCATTACATGCGTTTGGCTTTTTTATGTGACACCTTAATCGCATCTTGTTCTCCTTGTGCTCGATTAGTCACAAAGACGCGACGGAACACGTCATGTAAACAGAAGTTTACTGGGATGAAAGCTGTCAATTTGGTACTAGTCTTGCCATCATTTTTGTTGTCTTAAATTAGCTGCCATATTTTTAAATCGCAAATTTTCCAGGGCAGTTGTGCCACTTTGACACCGTAACTGATTGCCGAGTATCATTTCTCACTCGAATGCATTGAAAATGTGATGACTTGACTGTTGCTGTTCATTTATAGCGCACTATGCATGTGAAATTAAATATGCAGCCTTTTACGGTTAATTAAGTGGTTTATTCGTAGTTCTTATCAGGCATAACCATCAGTAATCATTCAACCAAGTTAATGAGGAATTCCCGTTCCTCCCCTTTCCACTCATCCTGAACATTCAATGCTGTCCTCACAAACCACAGGGGAAATTGAATAAAAATACTGATATTTTGACATTAGCTTTCTTCCTCACTTGAGCATCGTCGACATCGCTGTTTATGGCCACCCAATCTTCATGAGTTTTTTTGAGAATTTTAATTCTTCACAAGACAGGAAGTTGAATGTGTGAATTTGTACCATTGAAAAGAATGCAGTCTGGTTCAGTAGTGATAGTATCGTAAGGTTTATTTGAGAACTAGGCATAATCAGATGAGTTTGTACGGCATTTATGCTTTTAAAGTAATTCTTTGTCAAGGAGGTACACACTTCCATTTTGTTCCCCCTGAACCAAATAGTCTAGTCCCACCACCTCTTTTTCTCTCTCAAATGTACTCCTGAAATGCCTATTTTGCATGTGACTGTCTAATGCCAAGTAAAGTTGGCAGTTGTCAGGGCAAATGTCACCAGGGGAGGCGGTATCTTTCTCCCATCCCAAAGTGCGCCATAAATACTTCCCAAGGGCATACTTTGCCACACTAGGCCTTGTGCTGTCTTTTAATATAGCAACAGTCCTGTCTGTCTTCAGATAAAAGTACTCTATGAACAAACTGAACCATTTAGTAAGTAAATCCCCACTTCGGCTATTGCTTTATCAACAATTACGTCTGAGGTAGATCATGCGAAATGGGGGTTTTTTGGGGAATGAAGTGATAAATCTCTCAGAGGTATGGGGTAGTGTGGGAAACCAATTCGCCTCCTCGGTCACTTTCCTTTGTAATGTAGCATCAACTTCTCATTGTTAGGTCGGTCAGTATTCAATCCAAACCATTATGTTCTAAAGGTACGTTTTTATATTGCGAAAGCGAGAGGAGCAACACAAACGGATGGTTCCTCAAGCCAATGCTCTGCGATCTGATAACCCATGGTATTTGGGCTAGGCCGTTACTCTTAATTGGCGTGTTTCACCACGGCAAGATCACTTTTTCTGCACGTGATGCCTTTACCTTCGAGTGATTCACTTACCAATAGCATTTCATATTACATCCCATACACCTCAAAGTGGAAGACGATTAAAGTTGTTTCGTCTAGGATCCGATTTGAAGCCACAGAGGTATCAGCTATCCACAGGAGGCGTTTAGGTGTGACATTCAAGATGCTGGCTCATTTAGATGTGGAGCCCTGAGTCATCTCCAAAGATGCAACAGGGTGTACTGTAGAGATCAGCTAGGAGGCCATAGGGGTGGGCAGAGCACTGTGATGCTAAGATGCTGGCAACATGTAAACTTTTACTACCCTCCTACAACATCATGTTTTATGTCGAGAGAATGTTCCCACATCTACCTGAGGTTGAGTCATATGCAGGTACCGCCCACGGCACTAGAGTGGTGACTCAGAGAAGCACTGTTTCCTGTCCCATTGTGCGTGCAATCTTTTTATGCCTTATATGCCGCATTTAGGCGATGCCACGCCAGTGACTCATTTGCCAGTCTAGGGTGTCTCCAATTGCCTCTTCGGAGAGGGACGCAACTACTGGTGCTCTTGTTTCTGCCACACCATAGCTAGGGATCTGTGGTCCATCGCCATGATTTCAAACAGCCCAAGGGGAGGCCTCTAGCCATAAAAACCCAACTAGGTCACGAGGAGGAAGGGCTCCATTAGCGCCTTTGAATTGAACATTTGAACTAATCAAGATGAATCACATCCGATGACAGAGTCCACTTTAATTATTTGAATAATGTCTTCGTTCCTCCGATTTTCCTTTAGATTCGCGTAATTCAGAAGTGTCTTACCGTTTGTTGCATCTTCACCACTCAAGCACCTACATGATTTTTATCTCAAGGGTAAACGGGCTTGATGAAGTAGGCTGATATTGCACTGTTAGTCAAGTTTCTCTTCTTCTACATTTGCCTGGTTGTTCTTAAACTTGCAACAAGTAGAGCAAACGGTGTCGAGGTATCTTCACTCAATTAATAAAATAATTTGAATTAAGCCTTCCTGAGAAACGACTGTGAAGTGCTTCAACAGTCAATGTGAGGATAGAAGATGATTAGTTCCAATCCCACTTCCTTAGTTGTTATCTCGGTTATTAGGCGTTTTATGGAACTCGATGGTAGAATTTAAAAAATATGTGTATAGATGTTAAGGAAAATGATCACTTTGAATTTTCCTTCAATCTCATGAAACGCCTCGCTTAAATGGGGGTTGCATCGTAATACCAATTTTAGATGGTACCGTCCTTACTCTTTGCCTATCAGTGGACCTAAGAGGTGCAATCAACGTATTTCATTATTCGTTGTCATTTGGCCCCATTTTTTTTTTTCTCGAAACGATGCATTCGGGTGGAAGATTTTGTGCATTTAAATTGATGAGTTGCACAGATCCTCACGTTAGTAGACGCTATCTCATGACCTAGATTGTTCCACTGCCCAAATAAACGGTTGTGAGTTAATGTTTAATTTTTAAAACAAAAGGAACAGATTGATAAGTCACACTATTTTAAAATTTAGGTCTACCAAAAGCCCCACCTTTTGTTCCATCGTGAAAACAAGCTTAATAGTCCCAATCACGCTGCTGTAAAACTCCAAGATCGACTCTCCACCCCAACAAACGATGTTTTACCTGAACAATAAAGTAAAATGGGGTGAATTGGTCCCACCTAACTCTGTTATGCCCACTGACTCACCTGAGAGCGGTGACCTTTGAATTGTGTTCAGGGGTCACCTCCAAAACTCTCAACATCGACCGCTTTACCTGAAGCCATAGCTAACCAACTATATGGATGAATTTTTGTTGACTTTCACCTTTCCACCCCCATGGAAGGTGCACGAAACAGTGATGGTAGAGGCTAATCGAGGATGTGCAAGTAAATATTCTCCCCACCACATGTTTACAATTTCTGCTAAATGTCATGTGTGCAGTTGCGTGAGTTTCAGCATGCCTTGATTTTTTGTCTGCCTCCAGGAGTTTCATTGTTTAATTGGTGACAAATTTCTATGCTTCGAGTGGTAATACCACTCCGATGGTTGTAAGTACACATTTTGCTCCTTACACTCAAACATCCAGTCCTTATTACGATATTCTGGGCAGAGCAGTAGGGAATGATCGGGAAGGGACAAATGGATAGGCGAGTAGATGGATCAATGACCAGTGGATTTTTAGAGTAGAATTGCTACGCAAAAGAATCATCAATCACAGTAAGCAGACGGTTTTAAAATGACTCAAAACTCCACTAACAAAAATTTGAACCAACGCTTTTTTGGTGTTAAAAGTGACCTCGATTTGTCGCAGACCAAACTGGAAAATCTATAAGATCACGTGATTTACGTGTTGCGATCACGGCTCAGGTGACTGGATCGATAGTGCGTTGTGGCCTGGATCACTGGTGCTGGCATCTCAACGCTCTGTTTTGGACTTCTGATGGTGTGAGCTCCACATCTCTGCTGCTCTGGCATTATTTGGAATTGGTGAAGGGGGAGGCGGTTCTATAGATGCATACTTAGTAGTTAGATAATTCCGTAGTTTGTTTAAGTGACCCATTCATTGAAGAGCCCGTAACTAAATTACTTTGTTCGAGGTGTCTTTCTAGTGTTATACCAATCCTGACCGTAGGTGTGGTAGGATGGAAAATTGCAGTGTCTACGTAGGCGTCAGTTGACTGGTAAAATGACCATTCCAATCAGGACGTTAGGAATGCCTGATGTCAGGTGTCTGATATTATTGCCACCGGATTATTTGATGATTTTGCTTGCGCTTTCTCTCAATGTGTGCATCCGTAGTACATGTACTCTTGACGGCACATTACTCTTAAAGCCCGATTGAACGATCATACTACGTTAACTCGAACTTGCGTCGCAAGTTCCGATACTTGCGCAAAACATGCTGTTTGCAAGGAGACAGATTGAGGTTATACGTTCCAACTAGCCCTGCTAAAATAAACACAGAATCTCCACTATGGGACTGATTATTTGCGAATACCATAGCAATTACGTGAAACCGGAATGGTAATGCTAACTACTCTAAGCAAGAGCCTCAGAGCCAGATGGTTAGCCTGCTAGGGGTTGCAATGGTGGTAGTGAACTTGATTTAGGACTGGTGTGATGTCCCACCTAGACAGAATTTGAAAACACCCGGGCAGCGGTGAGTCAGCGGCCATTTACCGGCACGTGTCCAACGAACTAGACCAGCCGTAGCGCATGCGCACGCCCCTACGCCTGCAGCAGTACGCGCATTCTGCCTTCAAGTATCGACCTCGCACACACACGCACGCACCCACGTACATATGCATGCATACAGTGTAAACGGGCGCATGTGCGTACGTACAGCCGGTTGTTAGCTTGTGGTGGTCGCACGTGCGCACTCGACGAATAGACGACAGGCCGAGCAGACGATGACACAGCGGTGTTGCGGCCCATCAATTGGTTCAAGCACCAGGTGCGTAAACCAATAGACACACAGGAGATGACAGTTGTTGCGGCAAGGGCGTAGTGATTGGCTGAAAGAAGCCAACCTCGTTTGCGTACTGGTTTGAGCCGTAAGAAGTAGTGCGTGTGTTGGTTGTGTGTGTGTTGGGTGTGCGTTGATATTCGCTAACCTACAGGTCCATTTTTGTCTGCTCTGTGCTAAGCCAACGACGTCGACGACAGCAGCGACAACGACGCTCCAGAAGACGAAGAGATTGAGACAAGCCCCTCTAAAAATATTTATGCGTAGGTGAGAATATAACTTCCACGGCATTCCATTATGCCAAGCGCAACAACTGCAAGTTTTGATGACGACTTTATCTCCGATCGGCTGTTAACTTTTATGCATAATGGTGAGTATAGTGGCGGACCGAATAATAGGGCGTCTTTCACGGGACTAAACACGCTCGGACTTCCGGCTAGCACACAGAAAACCTTCTCCCTCGACAAAGATAGCGGCCTAGGAACCATGCCATCAAATAGGTCAAATCCGGTAACATGTAATTCCCCCGTGCAGCCAGTGACGAATGGCTATGCTGTAATGGCCTCCCCACATCTCATGAACAAGTATCCGAGTGGAATTATAAGCAGTGCTTTTACCACCCCAAATCCTGGAAACAAGGTGATGGATGACTACCATAGCCTCCAGAATTCACCTTTCTACAATCACTATCCCCTCACTGCCACGCTTAAACGTCAAACCGATGCGTCTTGTAGCAACGTTCTCATGAACTCCAATCCTATCGACTGTTCTCCAATGGTGCTTTCAAGACGTCCACCTCAACGAGAGCTTTTTCCTTCCATACCCATTCCACGTTGTGATAACGGTTGGACTGCCATCAACGCTGCTGCCAGCAGCCAAGCGTCCGGTTTGTTTATGCAGGACCGTCTTTTCTACAATTCGGTCGCGCAGAAGCGCGGCTACATTGTGGGACCGGAGTTGGAGCGAATTAAGGAGAACTCGCGACGCTCCACCAGCCACACCTACGGTCGAATTTCCGCTCACTTTCGCAATCGATATGGCGAGACGGAGGCTAAGACTAAGGCCTCATATATGCAATTGGGTGTTCGAGTTCCCAGCAAAGACCATGTCTCCGAGATTGTTGGAAAAGGGGGTAGGCGATTGGTTCATTTGCTGAATTTCCACATGTTTATTCAACTTCTGTCTTATGCGTGCGTGTTTTAAGTGAATGCGAGAAAGGGGGAGGGTCTTGTGAGTTTTTGAAGCTTAGGACTATTAATTTGAAAATTTGACCCTGGTATCTTGGCTGGTACACTAGCGAAGCAACTTATAAATAACACCATTGCTACCTTACTGCCATTTATGTGTTATCTTTTCCTTCACACATCAAATAGTCATACCGGCACCGCTTTCTCAGGTCATCCCGCTTTTGAACGCGAAATTGAACTTTGTGTGTCGGTTTACTGTTCCCATGCTTTAGCCACGTGGAGATGTCGCACAAATGGCATCCACTGGCATGAACTCCCTGTGTTCGTTCCATAAATCAATCATGCATACAGGCATGCACGTGGGCAGAGGCGCGCGTGTCTATCTGCAGTCGTTGGTTTATTTTTAACTGATACTAGCTATCATGCCATCAGCTTCAATTAGCCGCTGGGTGGATGGTTGCTCTTGCGATTAACCTACCCACGACGAAATAATGGGCCATGTGACTCATTGTAGTCGCATCGTTGGTGTCATTTTCCATTCAGGTCAGAAAATCAAGTTAATTCGAGAAGAGACGGGAGCGCTGATAACCACTCCGGGGGAGTATGAAGATCATGTCTTCATAATAGAGGCTCCACCGGAAATCGCACTCCACGTGGCTGAGTTGATTTCAACGCGGGCGCAGGAGATCACCCAGAGCAAGATGTCGGCGAGTGAGCGTCGTCGTGGCTCCACCAGCTCCATACCTGGTTGCATGTCTCTCTTCGTCAATGGATCGGTTGGCACTTCTAGTGGAACGAGTGGAGGACGCCTAGTTAGCCGTAGCCCCGATGACCTGCCAAATGCATCGCTTCCTTCGCCTTCACCACTCCTCAAAACCACACTCAATCCCATAACTTCTGGCGTCAATAATGGTGTCGCTGTCACCGCGGTTAACTCCGCTGAGTCCTTTACCTTCAACACCAGTAGTGGTACTAACAGCAGTGTTGGGAACGGTCTCTCTGCGTCGAGTGGAAACAACGCGAGCGGTTCCAGTGGACGCATTCTTCTCGCGCGCTCGAAAATCTCTGTCCCACAGGACATGGTGGGGAAGATAATCGGCACTCAGGGTTCGATTATTACTACGATTCAGAAGGATACTGGGACGGAGATCAAGAGTCCTCCTAAGGAGGCGGCTCGTGGTCCCTCTGCTACATCTGAATTCGAAATCTCTGCCTACCAATCGCTTGGAATGACTTCTAACCAGGCTGCGGAGTGTCGAGTTCAACAGGCGAAGCAACTGATTGGTCACTTGGTGATGCGTCAGTTCGAGAGACGGGCAAGTGAGGAATTGGAAGACGGCTCGGCTGGAGGCAACAATGTGGGAAAAACGCGAAGCAACTCGGCTGGCGATGAGGCAGAAGAAAGCAGAGCTTCCAAGGCAGTGGCGTGGATGTGGCCCGATGTGGCACAGATGGACTCGGATGAGGCGCGGGAGGTTTTGGATCGGATTTTGGCGGAGTCGAAGAGTAAGACACGTCGGGCGAAGGAGCTGGCAGCTGCGGCGGCTGCCACAACAGCTGCGGCAGCGGCCGCGGCAGCAGGCTCGTTACCTGGGTCACCTTGTACTGCCGCTGCAGTTGTTGGAGGTGGTGGAAATGCTGGTGCCTTTGGAACAGACTTCTTTCCCACGGAGAAGACTACGGGTTCGTGTCACAACAGCCCCTTCCATCAGGCACGTGTTGCATCGCAAAATGCTGTCTTCTCGTCGTCCTCAGCGACTGGTTCTGCTCAGGTCAACCTGCTCGGTGGATTTTTGTCGGAGAGGCGACTAACAAGTGGGTTTTTTCTACTGGGTTGAAGGCTGAAGTGATCGATAAGATTGATAGAAAAAACTTTTAGTTTCGCAATTCGGTTATTTCAGTTACGTATATGCAGCAGCGAAAATGTTTTTTGGTCATGTAGATTTTATCTCATGCACCATGATGACTACTTCGTTCTGCTTTGGCTGCTTGGCCTACATTTGATCAGATTGAAATGTTCTAGTTTTGTAGTTGCACTTTGATAAAATTTGCAGTAAATACTACTTAGAATAAATTGTGCAAAAGTAGGTACGTGGGAAGCGTTCGTCTTACATTCAGGCTCCTTCAAATTTTTCAGTTTGGACATTGTGGTTATTTGACAGGTCAAAGGCAGAGCGCCAAGAAGACTAGCTCGAAATCAAAGTGCTAAAGCTGGCTGGGCTGCTTCTGTAAAAAGCATCAAACAGGAACCATAAAATGCACGGATCACAATAATAGACGACGCCTCGTTTGATGCGATTCCACCGCTTTTATTATTTGTCCCCCTGACAGACCACATACACCTCTTAAATGATTGGTGATCAAATCAGAAAATCTAAATTTAGGCGGAGGAAAGTTGAATAACACACCGTTACCTTGAACGAGACTGGAAGCTGTCAAAATGTCTACTTAGATTCGAGCCATTTGATTTAATTCGGCTACTTTTGTTTCTCCGTTTGGTGGTTTGGTCTGTGATCGTAACCAGAAACATGACAGAGGAATTGTGGTTTGCATGAAAATCTACGTTCAATCGAATATTTTGGCCAAGCTGTCCGGCGTCTGTTGCTTCTGCGGCTGACTTAAGGTAGAAAGCATGACAAAAACGGGCGATATATGTTGGTCAAAATACGTGTTGTATTGTTGCCTTCATTCGGCCGCGTTCCAGTTTTGCAGCCGACTTTGCTACATTCTGTTTGAAATAAGGAACGGCAGTTGATGCGGAGAAATGGATTGATATGGTTGTTCGACTTTCCACTGTTCCAAAGTAGCTGGCCTAGGCGCAGCGACTAAATTTCATAGATGTCGTCAGGGAATTCTCTCTAGCATATGCTGGCTATTGTAGTGTCGGAATATTTACCTTTTTCGGGCTGCTTTCATTCGAGTATTAAACGCATGCGAGCTAGATATTTCTAACTTGATCTCGTAATTGCTGTGATGCAACACCTAACCGACTAAGGTTGTAGGCTACGCTCGTTTGTCACCCCACCTTTGATCAGAAAACCGTCGAATATTAACCTATTTTAAGTGTGCGGTTGAGTTTAGCCTCACATTTAACCCATTGGGAAATGTGGTTGCTGGAAAAAGAAAAGAAACTAAAGTCTGCTGATCGTTGCCTGCTGCTTTCGCAACGAGCAGCATCGCATGGGAAGCATAGTGGAAAGGACCGGAAGGCAGAGGGAATTGGGATTCGATTCAGTTAGTCTCATTTGCCTGTATTTTTACTGGATAAAAGCAGGCCTCTTGAAAACAAGGTGAACACCAATTTAGGCAAACGTTTGATCTGTCTTGAATTGTGTGTAACAATAGCCGACCAGTGTAGATAATGAGGTTTTAGATCCCGTCACCCGATTAAACTCAGCTTTTTTGTCGTGCAATTGTAGTCCAAACGAGGAGGAAGGCCTGTCTCGATTCGTCTAGGCTTGTTCGGTTGTTTTGGTTATTTGATCAACAGACCTTTTGTAATCGCAATTAGCGATTATTAAGGAAGCGAGAAATGAATAATCTTTGCGTGCTTTTTTAGCTATCAAAGCGTAATGCGATGTCTATTCGAATATAAGGCAGGGTGTGCTAGAAGATGGCCTTCTGTTTGAGCCGTTGGATCTGTTAACTATTGCAGCAGTTTATTTTTCAGTGAAACCTTAACATGGTATTTAATAGGGTTTGGGTGGTACTTCCTGACGGAGTCCGCACTCGACAGATTGATTGGTAATCGGTGCCCAGGACGAACACGAGGAAATTTTCCAATTCCTTTGTGTAGTCTGGGTCATGTAACAGCCATCTGGCTTGTAGAAAACTAACTTTTTGAGCAAACTAGTTGGCTGGTGCTTCTGTGACCTGCAGAACTGCACACGACGCCAAAAAGCGTAAGGATACGCTGGTCTGATGTGCCTTGCCTGTGCTGTGTTATCGCGTGCTGCGCGTGTGTGCATTGATCTTGTGTGTGTGTGTGCTGGTTCGCAGCATGTGACATCTCGCTCTCTCGCTAGCTGGTCTTACTAAGGTCGCCGCGCTTGTGCTGTTGCCATAGTGGCAACTACCATCGTAACAGCACACACACATGGCTCGATGGAGGTGCTCTGGCGAAAGCTGCGTTTTGAGGTCAATTCCCATCTATTTTACCCTGTCTAGCCGTGGACTTTCACCCGGAAACAGATTTCCCAGACCACCATGGAATGTGTGGTGGCTCCGCCTCCACAACTACTTTCTGGTCCAGCCCAGCTCGCCATTCCTTTTCGGCGGGCGCTCCCATTGTCGTCGGGACTAGTCATAGTCCCACCCTCCTCCGGCGCCACACTATGGCCTCGGAGCATCAACATCATCTCATGCTGGAGAATATCAAGACTTCGGGCAGTGATGTTAACCAAACAGGAGGATTCGATTTTATCAACACCCTGGAGTCCCTCTGCCTCAGCAGCGATGACGGTGGACGCGTTCGGGATGAACTCGCCTACCCACCGGGCTTCGATAACCACCACCAGCACACGGGTTCCGACGCTATGACTGCCTCTTCTGGCTGGCCAGTGACCCTCTTCAAAAACAGTGGAACCTCCGATGGCCTATCCTCGGAGGCTTCGGGAAGCTCGGACGCTGCCCTGCGAAGCATTTGGAGCGATGCTGTTCCTACCACTACTGCCAACACCAATGGTAGTGGAGGGTTCTGTTTCTCCGTCAATCCGTTTTCTGGAGCTGCGGCGGCGGGAGTGGTAATCCCGCCCGTCTCAACGTCTAATCGATGCGGAGCCATTGGAGAGGGCAGACGTCGGGCTTCACCACCGACTGGGGCTTCTGCAGCACCCACCGAGGCTACCTCCATTCCCGCGGTTTAGTTAGATGGATTTGAACATGCAAGACAAGATTGAATGAGAGTGACAGAATTAGAGAGAGAAAGAGAAAGAGTATTTTCTGATACGAACGTACTTGACGTATAAAATCACTCGGTGTCTTTGTTTATTCTAACCGTAACACTTCCCTTCCCTCGCAAACATGCATACGTACACCCTTGGGCCCCATTTGGATCCGTATTTTTTAGTCCCTCCTCCACCCTGTTTATCTGTCTCTGCGTACCTACTGAACTATTTTTGGTCTCTTGACTGCTGCTAATGATGGTGATTTTCTTCAGTGTTTCTGCATTTGCCCCCTTCCCCACTATTATTAGCCTGCATACACAAAAAAACTACCACAAGTAGCCTCACTCCTCCCTTTCATTGTATTTTTGTGTCTAAATAAGTCCCTACCCACTCTCCCTCAGTGTTGCATGCCAAGATGTGTCCCCATCTCATTCCTCCCCTTCATCGTTAGGATCATCATCATCATCATCGTTGTCATCATCATTGAGGATGAAGAAAGAAAAATGAGCAGAAAACAATCATCGAACAGGAGTCATCGCACCTCCCTTTTGTAACATGAAAATAACGTTGCAAAAAAATATGCGCGCTTCGACACAATTCTTCGTAGCACCTATTTTTATACCGGTTGCAAAGGGAAATGAAAAAGGAAGGCAGAAAGAAAGGATACCGGTTTTTTTGACATAAGCTTATCCAATCGATTGGAAAAGGGGCTAACGGTGCCGCTATTATTGCTATTATTGGCTAAAATACGGCTATTACTCCCTCTCCCCTCCCCTTTCACCCCTTCCACTCAACTCCATAACGCAACTGAGAACTTTAATTTTTTATCGCTATCGTTTTCTACTTTTGTACCCCTCTACTACAACTACTACTGCTATCACCACCACCACCACAACAACAACAGCCTCTCGGTTTAACCGAAGGCATAAAATTACTCACTCACGTATAAGTACAAATGCAACGCGAACCTTGCAGCAAACATTTCTTTACCCTCCTTCCTTCCCTTATTAATGCTCTCTTCTTCCTTCTTTGGTCTTCTGAACTCCTAGTCTCGCGAAGCAGCGTGGCTCTCTTATGCATTAGTGTGTTTCTTGCCGTGCGTCGCGTCTCATCATCACCTTTATGCATCAAGTCATTTGTTCATTCACTCTCTAGACAGGCAGATAGATATGTAACCGTGTAACACAACCACGCACAAGCTACACTATGTCAGCAACAGGTTGTCATTGTTGTTGGCAGCTTCGACACCTACTCACCCATCAATTGATTGACTCGAGCATTCATCTGCCTTTACATTGTCTCAATGTACTTCATGCCCTCGCGCAAACATTCACACATTCGTGCGTATACAGGCAAAAAAGTCAATATTAAGCAAAAAATAATGTTATTACTATCGTCCGCTGTCCCTCTGTTTCCCCTCCCTTCCTCTCTGTTCCCTCCCTCTCTCTCTCTGTTTTTGAGAAATAAATAATGTTACAGGATGATGCGACTCCCAAACTTCTCACCTGAGGTGATGGTGGATATGGTTTCAGTTTCGTTGATTTGGGGTTTGGTTGCTCCCAATTGTTTCTCCGAGGGGACCTACGACTGAATGCATTGTCTGGGCGATAGGCTGCGTGGGACGAACAGACTAGTTGGACGACGACGTGCTTTAATTGAGTATGGGCGCGTCACGATGACGTCCAATCTGTCTCGTGGTTTGTGGTCACTGACCGTCTCCTGTCTCCGAGGTACGTTAAAACAACCAGTCTGTTTGTCATACAAAGGCCATTTACTAGGAATCACCGAATCGGTGGAGCTTTAGTAAAGGAGAGTCAAAAAATCTACATGGTTACTCTGACAAACACTGCATAAATTAGGCTGACCCTCCGTGGGGGTAAGTGATGTCACTACATCATCCCTTGAAGTCTGGCAAATCCCTCTATTCGTTGATTTCGTTCTTTTAAGGGGGAACCTAGGCACACAATCGTGGCGTTTAAATCTACCGCACAGTATGCATACACTTTGCATTACTAATTCTGAGTTTCAATTGTCACCTGTAAAACACCCAGTTCGGTCTAAATTTTGCCCCACCATCTTGGCCTGGTGAATCACGTGATATAATGTATTCTTTGGACAACTCTTTCGAGTGCTCGAAATGCAATTCTAAGTGCTTCAACAACATTTACAACGTATGCCACAACAGTTGAGGCCTTCAAACGCTCCCTTCCATGGCCTACAAGTCCCTTCCACCTCGAGGGAAAAAATGTGATACAAAGTGGTTGAGAAATGCGTTCGCTGGGTGAATATCTACTCATTGTGTCAGCAAAAAATGAATGTCTTTGAAATAATCCACTTATTGCCTTCCCTCCTTCAGGACACTATAGCTGCATTTTTCTCTTTCCACGCGTCTTTGAAACAGAAAAATTTTTGAGCTAGCAGGGCTAGAAAAATCACGCCAACTGAATGCCTCCTGGTGATTGGTCCACTGGCCACCAACCAGTCAGTCATGTGCGAGGAGCGGATTCGAGTGCCCCGTTTGAAAAAATCGATGATCAGCCTGGCGCTCCACAAAACACGTGGTTCGGCATTAACTGCATTGTCAAGTGGCTTTGCACATGAGGATAGGTGAAATGAAGCACAGGCACAGGTCTCCGTCACCTCCAGGCGTTGAGACGGTTTAACCCAGAATTCAGACAATGAAAACCTTGACAAGACATAAAATCCTGGTAATGGTGATGGTGGTAGTGACGCCATGGTAACATCCATATGACAGTCTCCAGAATATCCCTTTTGGCGCCCTGACTTAGAGCTCCCTTTACGAACCCTAGTAAAATTGTTTACCTGCCATTTCAAAATGCTTCAACCTTACTGGAATTTGCCACATAGTGCTCTCATTGCGGAACATGTGAACCCAGTAGTAATTAAATTACCACTAACATCAGGATAAGTAAAATCAATTTCCTTTGGATTCCTCCTCCCATCTGAGAGGGCTGTAAGCTGCCAGCTTAGAATTTAATTAAAGGTAAACAGTTAGTGAACTTACTTTGACCCGTCATGACCTTTGCATGCAATCTCCATGCTGCCTGTCGATCCTGTGCCACTTAGCCACATTCGATTTGTGTGGTGATGATTCACTGAAGGAGGCTGCCGCACAATCTTCAACTCCCACTTCTTTAGCAACACTACTTCTCATTCAGATGATTTAACCATGATAGAAAGTGGAATTGAACTTCTTATCATCAATGATCGGCTTTGTACAAACGTCTAAACTCCTTCAAGAAATTAAGTAGCTATGATACCGGTCAGAAATTTAATTCTGTGATTGCTCATAGCTAATTGGGGTGTGGCTCAACTCCAGGCGATGATCAGAAAAGCTGACTTTTAAAGCTGTGTTCTAAGTCATTACCTTGCTCGATGCTCCCATCATGATTAAACACAGGAAAAAAAAACTCATTTAAAACACTTCAAAAATTGTGATAATGTACTGGAAAGCTCGATTATCCCACACATAATCCAAATTCACAATAAAATTGCACAGTCGTGTACGTCAGAAGGCCACTTTTAATGGTGGATAAAATCAGCATTCTGTAATTCCTCAAGAGCATTTCTAGAAGGCGTTGCATAACATCTGCACTTTTGATGAAGTGTCTCTCCTCAGCGCATCACCCTCCCCACTTCTGCCTACATACTTGCTTGACATCTGCACAGTGTAATACAAAGAACAATGGAAAATACATCTTTTTCATCTTGCTATCCAGCTAATTAGGCTAATAAATCTGTCATAGTAGAATGCACTTAAGCGCCGATATTGATTACATAAAAAGGCGGATAGAATTTTGACTGTTCAAATTGCCAAACAACAGAATCCCAGCCGGATTAAGATCCACCTCTTCGAGGGGCTGCTCCCCATCACTTGAACGAAAAAAAACCAATCAGACAGGAGGAGCATTAAGTGCTGCTTCGCTATTGGATAGACCTCCACCAATCAGGCGATTGTCCTTAGATTTCATCATTATGACTTGGTTATTGAGCATCATAAAACACACGGGGTCATGTCGCCGGTGGGTTCTATCTTTTAATTAATTAACAAACCAGTTATGAGTCAGTGGTGGCATTTCTCAATACCTCATGATGATTCAAAGAATTTTATAAACTAAGCGAAATGCGGATCTCAAACTCGTATCACCGATTTCAACATAATGATTCCCTCATGAAATTAAAAAGGATGCCCGATTTCACAAAATTCCAAATTAATGACACCCATTAAAGGTTGAATTTCGAAGCCGGCATCTCGTCAGAACGCACGCGAAACAAACTAGCATCAAACAGTGCCTTCATCTGTATTCCATACACTGGCACGCTGCAAGCCAATTCACAATCTCCACATGCTTCCGCTGGCAGAATATTTTGTCACCAATCAGTAAAGCGGTATAGAAGGAGCCTTGCATCAAATCAACTCAAAATGAATGGCAATTTAATGTTTTGAGGAGAATTTGGCACCTTTCAAGAACTCAGCATTCCTTTACCTTTCAGCTGTATGTCGGATATGTCGGAGAAAAATTTGAACTAGCGAAATAGTGTCTAATCAGTGTGCAACGTCACGGGATACTAGATTTTAGGTACCAACTTATTAAACAATAATCCTCTAATCAACCGTGTTTGAAGACCGACCAGCCTTCGAATCTACTCAGTGAGGAAATTGGAGGAGACAAATCGAACATTAACAATTGTCCTCGGAAGTCAGCGTACGCACGATAAATACTCCACACTCGACAACTGTGGATGTGCCAGGACCGATGGCAGCGTGAAGCAGGCTCTTCCTTGACGGCTGAAGAGTACCGTTGATAAACCGCTACCGAGGTGGAAGGGTGCCAAAATGCAGTGAGGTAAAGTGTAAAAGAAGGAGCATCGTTAGTAGCTCCAGGTAAACGTTCTTTTTTTGATAGGATTAGCAAACTCAAAAGTTGCGACTCGACAAGAGTTTCTTCCAGTAATTTCGGATAGTGTGGATTTGAGGCAAAACCAAGGCAACGAATTATTGGCAATCCATAGTGCGTGCAATCGGATACCTCCATTTTAAACTACACGTGAATCATCTGTGCATTGCAATATTCCCATCGGACGATTTCAGTCCCGCACAAATTAAGGAGTAGTAAAGGTTGGCCTTTCTGACTTTATCCTTACAGGTTAAAATATCACAAGTACGCCTAATCGTTACCTTTTTGATGATGCATCGAAGCAATGGGATCGCAGCAAGCCTTTCTTTCGCCTCTTTTCCGTTCCCTGCAACGATTGCAAACAGCTATTTTTTTTTGCTCTAGCTGTGGAAGCAGCGGTAGCAGTATGAGTCATGGTTTATCTCGCCGGGATATCTTCCCTTCTCCTATATCCACACAGACAGAGAGAGGCAAGATTATTCCTCCCGGACAGACCCTGTGTCTAGACAGCAACAAACCCACTCGTAGTGGAGGCAGGACAACAGGCACACGCGAATCAGTAATTACCACAGCAGTACTAAACAGGAGTTATTGCTTCTGCTTCGACAGAAGCAGAAGCATCATCAGTTTAGGTTATGAGTAGCAAATGGGCAACAAAGATATTTTTAATCTTCAACTTTGTTAATCTGTCTGTAAGCTTATTGTTGTTGATATTTTTGTTGTTAGATTATCATGATTTAACCATGGTTACACATATATGTGACGCCAAAATTTCTCTTCTCAAATCTGTACGTCGCAAAACTAGGCACACTTGATCAGTAGGAGATAAGTTAAAAGCACCAGAGCCCTAAAGAGTTTTTGTGGCCCTGGCAGTAATGACATTGAATGCTACAAGACGGTGAAATTTGAAATTGTTTAGTTAAATCCTTCGGTTAGTCGATTTTATTCTGGAAGCCCATATTATCTGAAACTACTGGAAGAAACTCTTGTCGAGTCGCAACTTTTGAGTTTACTAATCCTATCAAAAAAGAACGTTTACCTGGAGCTACTAACGATGCTCCTTCTTTTACACTTTACCCCACTGCATTTTGGCATCCTTCCACCTCGGTGGCGGTTTATCAACGCCTCGCAACTTTTGGAATAAAAGGGTATATTACTGCAGTCGGTACTCTTGAGCCGTCAAGGAAGAGCCTGCTTCACATTGCCATCGGTCCTGGCACATCCACAGTTGTCGAGTGTGGAGTATTTATCGTGCGCACGCTGACTTCCGAGGACAATTGTTAATGTTCGATTTGTCTCCTCCAATTTCCTCAATGAGTGGATCCGAAGGCTGGTCGGTCTTCAAACCATGGAGTATCATAGAAGTGAATTACCTCGAAAGTAGTATCTGTGGTAGTGGTGGTCTGGGAACCGTCATAGCAAGAATTGTCACCAACAAATGCATGAGCATCTTTGAAATGTTTTCTTTATCAAAAGGTCTTTCTACTGAGAGGTTGGGCGGTTGGATTTCTCAATACTGTGCCAACTGTGCTTGAAATTTGCTTCGGGTACGAATATTCACTACTTTGTTCCCCGGGGGGGGGAGGGGGGGCTCTGTTTGTCACTACACACTGCTGCATGCACGAAGTCACACCTAGGCACACAGTACCATTGTTGCCTGACATCCTGATTTACGGCGTCTAAGGTGGACTAGACTGGACTAGACTGGACTGGTGCATGCTATGCGCACCGAGAAATGGTAATAATGAAGGGTCACATTTGTCACGTCTGTGACAGCGGTGTAGCTAAACAGGTATTAAAGAGATTACATAGCTCTTGATGCTTGTTTCTTTAATTCATGCAGAAAAGGCAGCTTATTCATTTTTCAAGGTATCTATCCTTTGCCAATTTGTTTTAACTGGTTGGATGTTGTTGATGGTCAAATCTTGTCATTAGCTGACAATCCTTCCACTCCATTCCAACACAATTAATTATCCTCCATACTTAACATCCATCCTGATTCCATCAGCAACCATCCACCACGAGAGTAGCAGCAATCAGCCTCAGCAGTTTTTTGGCAAATTGAGTCACAAGTGCGGATAGCCAAATTTCTAGACAACTTCTATGGCCTTTAATTTTCATTCATTCATTTGCCCAATCATTGGCTACCTAGGTTAAATAGTTTTAGAATGGCAAAGACGTCAGATTGTTCTACCGTTATCATGATTAATGCTGACGAAAATGAAATGATTTCTTCTGTCTTAGTTTACTCATTCTCTTACTAAGGCAAAACAAACTTTAAACATCCTTTTCCTGAAGAAGATTGCTTGTCAAAGGTGATTTAATTAAAGTTTTCACAATAAGTTCTTAAGAATGAAAAGCAGATCAGACCTTTCCCTACCAGAGAAAGTCTGATCCAAATCCACATCATTTGGGGATTGGACTGTTGTTTAAATCACTTTTTTTTTCTAATCTAGTCAAATTCAACAGCGTCACTTCAATTATCATTCCATTAGCTCGATCTTAAGTGACTCAATAGGGGTTTCGAGAGCTCTTAGTTTGTTTGGTAGGCGAGGTATTACGCTCCAAGGTTTTAAAATAGACACATTTAGTGAGTTCAAATGATATTAATTTAAGAAGCCGAGACGGAGTCGCCCACACCTAACCGGAGTTATCAATGCAGTAGGTAGAGCGCTTTAAAGTCAGACAAGTATTGGGTTGTTTGGAGACGGAAATGAATTGTTTGTGTTTGAATGTTCGAATGAGAACAGCCCAATTTCTGTCTCCCTCCGATCCACTCATTTGATAAATAGATAGATGGCCGGATTATGGATGGAGTGAACGGTTAGATGGGTGGGATCAAGGGCGGCTGACGGACTGATTGAGTCGACGCATATTTTAGCCACCTACTTGCGTGTTATATTCATGCAATCTCTGTTCCCACTTTTTGCACTTCTATCTTAGCACACTTTTACAAACTCTTGCACCAGAAAAAGATATTTTTTTAGTTGTTTGACCTTTCACATAACTACTGGTCAGAGTTGTAGATGGAGATTCGGTCAGCTACACCAAATCACTCCCCAAATCACCTTAACACTCTTAATATTGGATGTTTTTGCCGAATCAGGGGCAGTATGGCGCGAATGATTACTGAGGGATGAATAAATTAGGCCACTTCCTGGTTGAAGTCTCCTTCTCACGTCAACCATTAGTCAACCATAGCCTCAATGACTTCTCACTGAATTAGTGTTGTTTGCATTAGTCGTGGGACAAATTACTGATTTATAAATAGCACAATTTATGCAACCCATTTATTAAAACATAAAAAAAAACACCAAAAGTGCTAACACTTCTCCATCGTCGTGATACATTCTACTTAAGTAGAGTTAAAGTAAACTGTCTTGGCAGTACCGAACGAAATTGGGATTTAATACCAATCTCGTTTCTTGCCATTGCTCTGGGGCTCCACTTTGCTGCCGACGCTATAAGACGACCTACGATTTCATGTTATGCAACACCAATGTAAGAAACTAAGGACAATTTTGGCGTTGGATAAATGAATTAGACGTCACCAGCGATGGAAGATAATTTTTTATTTTGTCGGGAGCAAACAGCAGTCCAGAAGCGTACACTGGTCTTTTTTCCAATTTCTTTACCTTATTTGTGTCACTCCCCAATAAGACCAACTCTTCTTTTTCTGTCCTTTTTTCAGCAATGTCGTCTTTCCCCTCCTTCCATTTCTAGCAGTTCGTCTTAACCGTGGTGACATGTAAAAAGTATAACTTGAGGGTGTTTAGCTGGTGAGGCATGGATTACTGTGCAATTTTAATGTCCCCAGGACTTGCCTCCTAGACTGCTTATTCACTTTTATTGTGCATGGTTCGTACTTACACTCAATCTTAAAAAAGCTATTTAAGACCATCAAGTTAATACTAGAAGCATCTGTCGGATTACCGACACTTTCTTCCGCCATTTCTCGAATTTTCATAGCCGTTAATTTTAAATATTCGATATCATGCAACTGTTGAAAAATTTCTAAGAACATATTTCTATTTGCACTAAACATTCTGCTATTTTCATCCTAAAAAAATACTAAATTGCATCCGTTACGTACTTGAACTTTCGAACACAATTTAAAACCCGAAAATTACAAAAGATGCATTCAAATAGGCATCACTTTTGAGGAGAGATTTGAACTTTGTTAGTTTGCAGTAAAAAAAATGTGATTTTATCAAGTGATTGCATTTATTATCGCATCCGACTTAGTCGATAACGGAAATTAAACACAATTTATCGAGCAAATTCAGCTGCACTTTTTCACTCTGCCGTGCCCTTAAAATCGACAAAAGGGTTTTAAATGGTGAGATGCAAAAAAATCCACCGACTTTTACAAGTTAAGACTATCTAGTTTACAATTTTACCATCTTTTGAGATTACTGACCCATTTTCCTCTCGTCATATTCTTAAATCTTCTACACAGTTGCTTTTGAGTTCTCAAGATTATGCAACAAGTTCACAAAGCTCTAAAGCAACTACTTTTTTTCATCAAGTTATTGCTGATATTAGGCCAGGAATACCAGACACATTATGAAGACTGAGGGTGAAAAGAAATAGCTTTAAAAATAAAAACTAAGCATTGGAAAGAAACTCAACATTTGTTTCCAAATTAGCAGCAAAAATGCAATTTCTCGTCACTGTGTCCTTGCATCACAGTGCAATTTTTCGCCTCATCGTTTGCACCGATTTCATCGATTTTAAGTGAACTACGATCGACTGATGATAGACAGCTGGTCGAATCGATGAAATCGGGGATGAACGGTGGGCAAAAAATCGATTGAGCTTCACTGCGTATTATGAAGTCAGTTCACACAAGAATAGCAGGCTCGCCTTGTCAAGTATTGACAAGGGCAGTAGATACCTTCACTCTCTGATGAAAATCACAATTTTCATGGCAAATTTTGAAAGCCAGGACATATTTTTAGCTTGTGAAAAGTTTTAAGAAATCAAAAAATCGTTAAAAATCAACTCCGGTCCAATGTCTTTTGACGCAAGCACTTTAACAACTCCGTTTTTAGTAGCTCAATCTGCAGCTGCCGACTATTTCGGCTGTCACTATCCGTTTTAATATTCTAAGAGGCATTCTAAAACTTCAGACGTGCTTGCATGCCGTCACTGAGTTCAGTTTTCTTAAGCCTGCCAATATTTGATGCATTCTCCTGCTGTACCGTGTTGGTCTGACGCCTCTTCTTCCTGCGACATTACAACAGCGTTGAGTAGTAAAGTTGAGGCTTTCTAACTGACCTTCTTTCCTGGTCAGCCTCGTCTCGAAGATGAGGCGGACGAAAATTGCGGACGTGATGAGGGCAAATCGCTTTTGTCCTAAATTCTGGAAGACAGAAGTGCTAGCTGCTTGATGAGTCAGTTGGCAGGCTTGGCGTTTTGAAACCCTGAGGCTCGTGTTAATACACTTTAAAAAATGCGTTTTGCGTGAGGGAGAGAGAGGAGAGAGGGGAAAACATTTTTTATTGACTGTATAGGAAGGTCAGAGAAGCATGTAACATTCTTACAGCCCCTATCGAATTCTTACAGAAGGTTGGAAATTGTAGTATCCCATTTTTGTCATTAACGAGGACGGTGGAAGCGGCCTCCGCAACGCTCTACCCACCTCGAAAACGAACTCTTTATAAACTCATAAAGCCCTTCACATGCCCATCAAGTTGCTTTCTAAAATGTGCTTGAATTTGCACCTTAAAAAGTAAAAGGTTTTTTCTGTACGAAATTGGTACGAAACTTGTCCATTTTCTGGACTGAAAAGACAAAGCCTAGGCCCGAAAATCGGGGCAAGGCGATTTACCGGCCGGCGAGAGGGCGCTGCTGCGCTACTGACTGCAATTTGCCCGCCGCCCATTGGCTGCCTACCTGCCCGCGAGTACGCGGCCTTGAGGTGATGTTTCATTCACCTTGGTCGCTGCCTTGTTTACGGGACTTTCGGATGGGCGTGCTTTTGGAGCTATTTTTGGTGCCAGTCGCCTTGATATTTGCCTCAAGGCCTTAGCACTGGGCAAACAACGATGGGAGCGAAGCGGATGAATTTTTACCAGAAGTTTAATGCTATACTATGCGAGAATTATTTGCCATGATGGGGACTGACACTTGACTAGGATATTGATCAGCCTCTCAAAGTCACACCTAATTGGTCACTGTCAAAGCAATTCGTCTTTTCCAAGTGAGTGAATTGGTGGGAAAGAAGGCAAGAGGAGAGTGGGGAGGGGAGGAGGGAGGATATATTTGACGCCAAAAGAACCGCGATACTAATTAAGCTATCAACCAAGCAATCAGTGTCACCAGAATCCACCACGACCGCCTTGTCCGCAGCTTGCGCATCCACAATAGGAGGGATGCCCACCTTGATAACCACAGCCATGCCAACCGGGTCCCACGTCGTAGGAGTAGTTGTCTAAATTACAACCACCACAACCTCGGCCCCTGCAAAAAAAACGCGGACGCATACTACTGATAAAACCGAACGTAGTATTCCGACGGAAAATTGCTGAAAGTATTAATATCACCCTGTTATCACTATGATTAAGCTGATTTTGCATTTAAAGGCGTAACATGAACAATTATTAGTTTTTATTTATTTTTGGGGATTTAGAAGGCAACAAAAAATTTCCATTTAACGCTTATTGTCGCTTGTGCACCTTGTTGACAAGCTTCGTGGCACCTGAACAAATAAGGTGACAGCAGTGGTCACAGAAAAGATTGCTTTACTATACATTGTATACACATGGTTACCTTATTTGGAAATTCCTTTAAAAGTGCAAGGGGCAGAATTCGCTTTGTTATGGAAATGCTGATTTAGAATTAGACGATCTAAGGTATCTTTACGAAAGGAGGGAAAAATTATGCTGCAGCATCAGATTAAAAAAATAGGGCATAATTATAGCGTTTTTAATGTCCAAAAAAGACGTCAAATGTTTAAACTGTTTAAAAAAAGGCAGACACGGTGGAGCCCATAGATTAGCCTACCGAGCAGACTACTCGGCGACAAGGCGTAGCCTGTAGCTACCTCCTTTGTGGGAGTTGGTAAATTTATTAATAACTGCCCGTATCATTATTGAAAATTACGCTTGAGTATTTAATCACTCGAATTATTGTCCATTAATGTCAAATCCTTTTAGAATGAACTGGCTGAAGAAGAGGCAGGCAAAGGGGTTTCCTTTTTCTAAGGCCCAAATCAATTTCAAAAACATCTATTTTGAAGTTCCGAAATTACAAAAGAACGGTTGACAAGAAAACTATATTTAGCTTAAACTTAGCTAATTTTGAGTAAAATGTAAATTGCCAATTTAGAAAAAAGCAGAATGGAATGAAGGGGAAAAATAGATTTGTGAAGCAATTATTTCCTTTTAGAGAACAGGAAAAAGTTGACAGTGCAACAGTTGAGGTGGAAAGATCGATGCCGAAGGAAGGGCTCCGAAATTCCTGATTTTACGGGCAAAAAAGGTGAATTCAGGAAGGCGATTCTCGAAAACACGAAAATACCAAAAAAAAAAAATGCAAAGGCAACCATGAGCAGTTTGGACATGAGCAAAGTCCATTAAGCAATATAATTTTTGAATAATTGGTTTGATGCAGAAATGTCTGACTAGACGATTATTCAATAAAATTCGGTTAGCATCCGACCTTGGGCTAGTGATATTTGGGTAAAGCAAAATTAAACAATGCCATCACAGACGTGCATCTTAAGTGCCAAAAATGCCATCTTTTTTAAAGTGAAAAAAGTAAAACACTCTCTTGGCACTGTTTATTGACACCGTGGAAGTGGACGTGCAATAAACGTCCAGTGGAGTGTCAAACTCATCGCTTGTTATTATTATCGATGTGGATGTGGAAGAAAAATTATCAGACCTGAAAAACGTACCAGCGACCACAACAGCATCCCCATCCACAGTCGAAACCGCAACAGTTGTTACCGCAACAACCACAACCACATCCACAAGCCATGATGCCTTATGGCGTCAGTTTGAGGAAGGTGATTTTATACACCCACCGAAATGCGCAGTCTGTGAGAGAATCGCAAATCATCTACGTTGTTGCACTTCTGTGTGACGTAAGCACATTTCTGTTGGGTGTGAGGCGCTTTTGCAAATGAGAGTGTGGAAATGAAGTCCAAATCCACACCAATCTATGGTCGGCTTATGTGGTCTAAAATGGCAGCGAATTTGGACCGTTGGGAGGAGGGGGAGAACAGGGCTTAGTGACCTTATAAGTACAATTAAATTGTTATAGCAACTTCACCTTTGTTTGCTGGTTTTTGACTGACTACTACTACGGAACTGAGTCCGATCGGCAAGGCTCAAAATTCAATGATTTTTATAGTTAAACACTAAGTAGCTTGCAATACCAATGGAGCTGGGCTCGATTCTTCCAAGACAGAGCCTCATTTTAGAGTTAGGTGATTTTAGATCTGTTCAATGCTTAAGAAAGTACTAACTTGCTTTAATTTAATCTGATGCTGGTGGGGTTTCAAAAGACTCATCGATTAGTCAAAATTTGACAGAAAAGAAAATAAAAACGTTAATAAAATTTATTTGTTGAACGACTTGTAGTTTATTATTTATTCTTTTGCTCATTCGCCCATCCATTCACCCACCAATATCCATTTACTCCACTTACTTCCATGCCCTTTTACTACAACCGACATCATCTCTAGTAATCGTGCTTCTGTCAAAATAAATAACTATTCCTCTGAGATCCACTTTACAGAAAGAAATCAGCACTGCTAGTCAAAACCGGTCTACTATAGCACTAAATGCCATCTGTGAGGCATCGGAATGCCAATATTACTCCCACTTCTTCTTCTTCTTCTTTCCTGTCTACCCCTTCTATGTACGAAGAAAATAGTTTCCAAGAAGAGATCGGAAATTGTGCCAGAGCCTAGGAAACGCATTGCGTTTTGAGAGAGGACGCCATCAGTGTGCTGAGAACTACAAAGTGACATTGCACCGCAGGCAAATTCTGTGATCAAAACTACCGTCTTTCACGCTGTCACTCGCAGCGGACGAGAAGGGGTAGGAGAGCTGGTGTGGAACGCGTGCTACTACGACGGTGTGAGGAAGACGGAGGAGACAAGGTAGTACTGGTGTTTCAGCTGCTTTTCAATCAGCTAGAAGACGACTTGGATCCTGCCACCTTCCCAATAGTGCGGTCTTTAAAACAAAGCTAAGCTAGCATCCAATGGACAAATGTAGGTAGTGTAAGGTACATCAGTCTACTGAGGTCGTTTTGCTTTACCCTCGGTAGATGTTAAGTGCAGTGGAAAGTGGGCCGTTCATCGGCTCCACATCTTGTCAGAATGAATGTGCTCATGCAGGCGACTAGTGGGCTCCCCTGCCCAAACACCGCACCAATGACTTTCTCTGGTGATTGTCCAGTGCTGAACGTAGTAGTAGTGGCTTGTCAGTGTTAGCCGGCAGTAGAATCCGGATGAGTCGAATCGTCGTCAAGTCATTGATGGTTGTGTTGTCACCGAAATCCATGACAACAGGAAATGCCATCGACGAGCTGCTCTGTTGTACTGCAACATGTGGCATGTGCAAGTGTGTATACGACTGCTCTGATGGTGATGGAACGCCATTGGAACGGGGGTATGGAGACGATGAGGGGGACGTTTGCGTAGCGTGATGGACAACTGAAGGGTACATCCACTTGATGTCGTGGCCTTGGAGTCATGCGCAGAGCTTTCCTGCCCTTCCACAAGTAGGAAGATAAAGCCACCATTCGAATAAGGCAGTTGATTACACTCCAAGAGATTACTTGCAGTGAGGAATGGATGGAAGCGACAGAGGAAGTCAGCCGAACCAAGTGAAGGCACCGATGTCGTTGTGGGGTAGGGAACGAAGGTGGGATAGGAGGAGGGCTCTAGAACCCTGAGTTTGACTAGGCGTCTGGGGGGAGGGGAGGGGGTGGATGAAAGTGTGATTTGAATGCAATGAACTTGTCCCTGGAGGACTTTGCAGTGTGGGTCGATCGGGTGGGCTCCGCTGCATGCGGTCTTGCTTCCAGGGTTGTTTGGATTGAAAAGGAAGGAAGGGAACGAGAAGCAGTGGAGGGAGCAGGATTTTGCTGCTAAAAGGGTAGTCAATGAAGCAGTTGTCCAATATTCCCCACCATTTAGGTGCAGAGGTCAAGTATAAGTCTTATGCACTAGGATTTACCTGAAAATCCGTTGGTCTACGTAGTGAGCGGATAGAATTGCTCAAGTTGGATGAACGAAAGTTGAAGTGAAGGTGTCATCCATAGTGCACATGTCATCATTGAGTGAGTGAGGTAGGCATGCTTTATCCAACCCAGAGGCCGGTATGACAAATAACTAAGTACCACTTCTGAGGAACATTTCAACAGTGTTATAGGTGGGATAGATTTCTTTACTACGGGTTGATAAGCTTTGGAATGCCCTAACAGCACATTTGAAGTGCCTACTAAGTTCAATGAACCATTTACAAGGGAACATCTTTCGAGTGGAGGAACAGCACTAAAGTTAATGTAGATGGAGGAACTAAACGAAGGCGAAGGTGCTTGGTTCACTCTACTTTAAATCGGGTGGGACGAGCGGAGGAGAAAGACGTGTTTGATGGTGGGGTGTAGGATTGGCTTTGAGTCGTGCATAAATGGCGCCCTCCGTAATCCAAGTCACGTCGGTCACATGCGTCACGTGAAGCACTGCGTTCTTGACCGATTAACGTCTTGGTGGTTGCGGGTGGTGTGGCTTGCCTTTTGCCGTCAGGACGATCTTCACACTAAAGAAGTCAATGATTTACGAAGCGCTGCACGTTTAAGCTGAAGGGGGAATCAGATGATATTGTGAGGCATTTTGACAAAGCGTATTTATTTCGAGCAAAATAGCTCTTTGTCCTCCTCTTACAAAGACAATGGACACAGCTTCATCTCTAAGGCCGTAGAACATAAATGGAATCGGGTGGTAGCAAGCTTACCAGTCACTCAGAGCCAATTTGAATGTCATCAAGCTGCCTTTTTCTATTTGATGGTGATAGGGATGACGATGCGCACGAGAATGTGCATGCACATTCATTGCTTGAAAACAGAACCATCCCAGTGAAAGAGTAATCCGTGTGCAGCCGAAATTTGAAGTATAGTAATGGTTTGGGAGTTAAAAGAAAGACACTAGCGTTGAGTACCATTTATGCTTTCGTGCTTTCACTGGTCATTGGCCCTTACTACCAGTGTTGGGTTGAATCCTTCCAGTATGATAGTGGATCATTGCAAGGCCGATTTCCTTATTTGAGAATGCAGTAGGTGGAATTTGCTACATTCTCGCATCTCATAACCCATCTTCGCTGGAAGGCAGACGGAGGCCTAACTTCTCGTTCCCTTTACATCATTTCTTACGATTTATGTAAGTGTCAGTGGCCATTCAATAGCTAATTCAAATGGAGACATTTTCAATGTCAGAAATCTGGAAAGTCTCAAACTTGCTTGTGTATTTATTTGTTATTTGCCGTATAACACAGCCGGTAGATGTGTTGATCCTCTTCGTTTGAATGTAAGTGACATTTTCAACGCAACTTAGCTGACACCTTCGGCGTATGTTGGATACAAACCGTCACATTTCAAGAAAGCTGGGTGGCATTTACCACCGGTGAAATTTCACATGTCAAGTTCTGATGACTCAGGCGGAGTCGAAAATGGCATTTTAGATTTGCGAGGGCTTTTTGACCTGCACCGCGTTGAAAACTATGGAAATTCGGTGAGTGTACCGACCCCTTGGCAGAAAATATCACTTTCAACCAACCAGATCACCCACGTTCAAGACCTGCGATGAAGTAAATTTAGCCAGCGAATATAATCACGTAGAAATGAAGCCTCCTGCTAAACAATATAAAGACCGGTTGCTGCCGCCTTAACTCGAACTTGCGTTAAGTGAGGGTACCTTTAAAGCACATAAAAGTGTTCCAGATTCTACAAATAATTTGTACCGAAAAAAGTGATCGGTGAAACCACTGTGGAGCACCATTCTATATCTTACCTAGTGAATCTCCATCCTAATGCAGTTCACCTCGAAATGGCCCGAGCGATGACCACGGAGAGCAGCTGCTTTTATTTCAGTCAAACAATCAGTTGTTATTTGGTAGGCAGCACAACTGATTAATGGAGTAGTCTCCCTTTCTCATTGAAGATCGCATTTTTAACAGACTCCAATAATAGAATTAGCTTAAGAGCGCTCGTCCTTCCTTCTGCCCTTCGTTCTCAAGGCAGGCTCCATTTCCAGAACGTTGATCAGACGTTGGCATTGCTCTTCAAATGTCCATGATGCACTTCAACACAAAAGGGAATTGGGAAATCCTACTCAAATCTGTGCCATTGGCAACAACGAGTAAAATAAGTGCCACCCTTCATCCAGTACAAATTTATCTGCTGTGATGTTGGAGGAGTAGATGCGAGACCATGGAAAGTGCCTCTCTTCAGCTTTCGTGGTCCAGTCACCATCTTGTTGTCGTGATGTCTGGAGCATATGCACTGGCCTTTGCTCCACTTCTCAGTAGGTTTGTGCCAATCCCTCGCGCTCACCAGTCCTCTGGACGTTTCTACTACGGAGTTGGGTGGAATTTGAGGAAGTGGAGTGAGTTGTTAATCTACAAACTGTTGTGAAGGCGATAGCAGAATGGGAGGGATGTATGACGCATTGACAAGGAAGGCAGCTGCTTCACCACTTACCGATACTCACCAAGTCAGGCTTACTGCATTGGACCAAGTAAGGACATCCATTGATGATGGATCCTCACCCATGAAGTCTTGGTAAGTAGCACAGAGAAATGTGGTGTGGTAACGGGAGAGGGAATTACTTATTCGAGATTCCTTAACCGTATGAGTCATTAGACTCTGAAAAACACAAAACTTCCTTGTCATGCAAAAAATCGAAATTGTGATCAGTTATTTATTCCGCATTTTTATAAATAACTTAAGTCGTGATCGTTTAAGGGCAGGTCTAAAAGCTGATTTAACATAGCAGGTTTAGCAACTACCTGTATTCCTACATCTGATGGACAGGTGTGACAGGGTTATCGGGTCAGGTCATTACTGTTTGCAAAATCAATAAACGCTGACATTAGGGAACATACCGAAATATTTGTTCTACATAATTATGTGAAATGCGAGTAAAGTTTGCTTGCTTAATTCATTAATTTGGAAAGACCTCTGCTTGTGATACAGAGCTGAGTTACAAGGTCTCTGGACGGCACAGATTGTCAACACTAATAAAACTACTAAAGTGCGCCATTGGGTGGTAGCATCCCAAACACTTGCTGACATGGTAAAAAACCCTAATATTATGCAAGAACATGCATTAGCAACATTAAGAAGAGGCCAACTGGGTACTTCAATACAATTTCACGCGGTGGTATGGCCCTTGGAGCATGTCGGTAGACCCCTAGGCCTTTTGCCATACTACTGTGTATAACAGTTTGTTTGTTCGAACTGCCGGTTTCGGTCACTTGAGTGGCCATATTGTGCTTAGCCGGTTGGCCGGCCTTTGGGCCCTGCCAACAGCCCCCAAACCCTCTGTTTCCAAAATACATATTCTGCCCCAGTACTATGCCTTCTTTTACCTTAAAGGGAGTCTCGGAACGCTACACTTTGAGTTCCATGACTTCAAGGGAAGCTTGGAGAGCTGTGTTACTAGCGTCACTTGAAGACTGTCACAAAACGGAGCTGTAACCATCAGAGGCTAAAGTGTCCAAGGCGCTAAGCATAACATCATTTCACAAAAACAGCTCTGAATGTTAACGGAATGGAAAAGTGGAGTCACAGACGCAACACCTGTAATACTTCGCTTGTTCGGACTGCCGCCTTCGGTCACTCGGGTGGCCATATTGTACCAGCCGGTTGGTCGGCCTCCGGGCCTTGCCAGCAGTTCCCAATCCTCTATTTTAGCATCCCAAGACTTCCTTTAAGGCAAAAGAAGGCATAGTACTAGGGCAGAATATATATTCTGGGAACAGAGGGCTTGGGGGCTGTTGGCACGTCCCAAGGTCCGGCTAACCGGCTAAGCACAGTATGGTCACTCAAGTGACCGAAATCGGCAGTTCGAACAAACAAAGTGTTACATCTGCAATACTTTGTTTGTTCAAACTACCGGTTTAGGTCACTTGGGGTGGCCATCTTGTTCTAGCCGGTTGGTCGGCCTCCGGGTCGTGCCAACAGCCCCAAGCCCTCTGTACCCGGAATATATATATTCTGCCCTAGTACTGCGCCTTCTTTTACCTTAAGGGGAGCTTTGGGACGCCACAACATCTATTTTTATAATATATGTATTTTGCTCAAGTGCTATGCCTTCGTTTACCTTCAAGGAACACCAACAGTACCAACTCAAACTTAATTGTTGGTTAAATAGGAACCTCTGTAAACCACTAGTCACAAAAAATGCATTGGTCTAAAAACTATCAAATTTACTAAAGCATATTCTAATTTTATTCAGATGTCTGCCATTGCACAATTTGAGTAAATTAAACAAATACCAACTTGTAAGTAGAAACCTTGCTCTAATTTGCTAGCTGTATCATCAAAATATGGCTAACGATTTTAAAAGCATAAAACAGCCAGCTTTATGCAAAATATCTTTTGGATGGCGAATCTATTTTTGTGTTTATATTTATAGGAAGGAAGGGCGGCTTCTTAAGGTTACGATTTTGACGAATCAGATGAGAGTGGTGCACTTTCATGTGATTGTGCTGTGATTTTGTCTGCTCTTGGTGTTGCTAAACTGGCTTCCAATGAACGTTCCAGATCAGATAGTCAAAGTTCCTGAACACTATGAGTCTGTAAAGGTTGTGAAAGTCAAGGTCAAGAAGCGTCAAGCCGTAACTCCCTCTACCGTAGTATGCACACTGGAAGTGCCTGAACATCCCAAAATGAACATAAACGGTCCGGGCTATGGGAAGGTGACGATGCTTTGTCAGGAAGGCTGTACACTTGGACCTAAGTTTGTCCATTCGCTACTTCACTAACATCACTTTCAGCCAGCCCTTGTTTAAGTACGAGGGATGTGGGCATCACGTAGTAATGCGTGACTTGTGTGCAGAATGTGGTGCAAATTTGCGAAAGTTAGTAATGTGATAAATTTTGGATTTGAAAAATCTAGAGAAGGAGGTGTTTGTGGAGAAAGAATTGCAGCAGCGTCTGCAAGTATTCCCATGGTGCACATGATTCCTGATCTGCACGTCAGTGAGTCGGTATGCTTGCCTTTTCCTACTTCGACTCAAACAAATACTAGGTTGCTGCGGAAATCGCTCTTAAAGATGAGGAATCCCTTCTAACCGCGCGAAAGCTTGCCCTACTTATTGACTTGGATCAAACAGTTCTTCATACGACCACCACCCCTCATGCCTTCCGCTATAAGGTAAATTTCCTGTCACTTAGCACTAAAAGTTATTGCTTCTTCCAAAAAAACAAAACTCAGTTCCTTTTCAGCCCATTAATGAACTTATCAATAAAGTAAAATGGGAGCATGTTTTCTTCTGTTTATTAAGGTATGTCACCTTAATTGCGTTTTCTACCTCCAAGTAAATGCGGATCTATGTATATGTATCCTAAGTTCTTTTAACCACAGCTCAATTAAGTAAATGCATTGGATTGATGAGACGAAATACGTCCCAGCACGTTAGTTTTCTTCGAATTCAAAATCGGAGTTTTCGATAAAAGACTAAATTAGAATCTCTATTGTGATTTTCGCGTCACAAGGTTATTGGTGTGAAGGTCTTGAACTGTTGTGTGGTTGCACTCATTTTCATTTCCGGCATAGTTTAGAGTGATGACATTTTGCTCTGGCCACAGCCGCATTTCAATGTAAAGTGCATATCTCATGTTTTTCCTCATAATGGGAATGCATGTCTGGTTAGTTTCCACGACGCTCGTTCCAAAAGATTTCATTAGTTAATCTTTCGAGTCCTAAGTTGATTTCAGAAATATTATTTTGCGTGGGCTAGATGTTCTTCGATAGCTCCGCTGAATACACCGCTTTTGTACAACTGAGACCTATTCAATATTCTTTTCAAGGTAGTACGGTTTGAAACCAGCCAGAGTGAGCATTTAAACTGAGTAGCTATATGGAACCACAATTTGTTTGACTTAAGCAGACTGAATTATGCGTGGAAGCGTTAGTAACACGCAACATATGAGTTTGTGAGGGTCATCGTCCTTCTTCCCTGTTTTCTCGATGCGTCGTGGAAGGAGATTGGTGCGATCCAGGAAGTAGGCATTCACTTGATTTGCCGTAAAAACGACTCTTCGAGCCCATCCTGGTCATTGCCACAATCTAGGCTCCTCTTAATGCGGGAGAAGTTATCGAATTCAATTTTTACAAAGCATGTTGTCTCTAGAAGCAAATAAACGGCTCCAGTCATCCTCATTTTCAGCCCCCCTTTTCAACCGTTTATTTCGTATTTGCTTATTCAATGGCATGAAAGATAGCAGCGATCACTTGGAGGAATGAAGATGAGCATTAGTGTCAAGATTGGAAGGTCTTCTGAAATATGGTACATCAATTTCTGAGCGGTGCTTCGCCGGAATCAAATAGCTGATTTACATCGTTTCCGGTCGGCACATTCTACTGCTGCACTTTCTGCATGTGCTATGCATCAAATTCTACAACAAGCTTCTGTAACCTCAGAACCGAGGTCAACTTAGTTTGTAAAGTGGGCAAGCTCGAAACACATCCATCAAATTCGAAGCATGAGCCGTGTGGTAGATGACGGATCAAGGGGTAGATGTTTTTCAAATAAATATCCTGCTTCTTGAAAGGAGCTGTTCATTCACTCGTTTACGCAACATTTGCTGCTTAAGTTTAATGAAGTAGAGGCCTTGTCTATAACTCTTAAAAGATTTGCCGATTTCAAACGATAGAACGTGCACCGATTCAACCTGGCCGGCTGCGAAATGATGTACCACACCCGATTCCGACCTCACTTGGGAAAGTTTCTGCGCCGCATGGTAAAGCGATTTCAGATGCATATCTGCACCTTCGGTAATCGGGCCTATGCTCATCAGCTGGCCAGTATTCTCGACCCCAAACGCAAGTACTTCTGTCAGCGTATCCTCTCCCGTGACGAGTGCTTCAATCCTGTCACTAAATCTGCTAATCTCAGGTGTGTGTTTTCTTTTAAGTCATCCTTGTCCGTTTTGACCTCCGTTAGCCTTGAGTTTTTTTTTTTATTTTAGGGCACTATTTCCTAGAGGTGTTCATCTCGTCTGCATAATCGATGATCGAGGTGACGTTTGGGATTGGTCACCTAACCTAATCCAAGTTCAGCCTTACAGGTGTGTCAATTTTGCTTTCCTATATAAATCAACTGTTTCCTATCGCTACCGTCAATGGCATTTGCAGGTACATATGATTGATCGGAGAACCCGACTAATAGAATAGTTTCTGATATGTGAATTTCATCAATCTACTTGACTGTTAAAGCATTTCGTCTCTGCCTTTGCTAGATTCTTCCCTGAGGTGGGAGATATCAATGGGCCGCCAGGGCGGCCACTTTCTATGATGCCAATGCCTGATTTTCGCGCCTTTAATCCCCCTTCACCTACAGGGACTTCAACTTCGACGGACACTTCAAATTCCTCAGATGAGGAGGGACCATCTTCATCAAACATGTGAGCTGCCATTTCATGTTTTTAATTTATCATACGGATATACCAACCTCTACTGCGTTTGTTGCTGCTTTGAAGCGCAATAAGTAATTGAATATCCGAATTTTTTCACTTATAAATATGAACAGTTGGTGTTAAGTTTCACTTGGTTATTCCATCGGAATTTTATTTGCAGCAATAAAATGGATTTCTATTTGAATATTTGAAGCTTCCTGTCTTCCTTGTGACTTTCGTGTTTGGCTATCGCGAAGGGGTAGAGGTGTATTACTTGACTGGTTGTGCTTCACTTTGTGGAGGCACAAAATGGACCCCAAGACAAGCTACTTTATCGACTCAAGTAGCGCGTTTTTATGTACATTTTGGAGAATAAATAAATTACAAAAAGGGGAAGAGTGGAAAATTAGTCTAGATGACAGAGCATTTAGAACTAAATTGTATTTCTACCATTGGGAAGTAAGTAGTTGCTCCTAAGACCCATTTGAAATCCGAATAAGTCTACTTCAACGGTTTGAATTTTTGGTTCCTTGAACCTCCTCCAAAATAGAAAACCTTAACACGTTTACTGCTAGCATCTTAGAAGGGAACTAACCACTGCTTAGCTGCTGTTCAAATGTAGCATTGTTAGTAAAAAAATAAGTACACAATAATCCATTTTATTGTTTTCAAGTCGACAGATTGGTTTGAGGCACAATTTATTGTGATAAGCCGAGCTCAAGTGTGAAACTTGGCGGGTCATATGTGACGGTAGTAGTTGATGTGCTAACGCGCAAAAGGGTCTAGACACTAGGTTGGTCGAGCTACTGTTAGCAGAGGGGACCACTAAGAAATCACAGACGCAGAAATTTTGCAAAACTGCTTAGATTCTGGGGACTCCTTGCATCTCTTTATTATCCATGTGCTTACACAAAAGTTTTTTTTGCAATACATACATTAATATGCTGTTAAATTGAGCATCTTTCCTTAACATTATCTTAAACGGAGACAGTTCTGTTCATTTAGGTCTAAACCTGGAGCCCTTGAAACCGATTTGAGACCACCTAATGAAACCATTGACCAGTCCTTGGGTCACTTAATCTCCCCATCTAAAAGTGTGGAAGAAACGGTGCCATCAAGATCTTCTTCAGAGCCATCAAGCCCAACGGGAGAGTCTCTGGTCTCCATGGGACAAGACACACCCTTAAAATCGAAGGAATCGAAAGAACCTTCGAAACGCACCAACGATGAAGTTGAGACGAAATCCTCGATAGAATCTCCTAGGCCTGTTGAAGAAGAGGGGGTCAATTCGAAGTTTTTGGTGGAAAATGCACCGACAAAGGATAAGGTGGAAGAGGTGCTGGACTATCCACCATTGTGCGAGTCTCCACCGCCACCACCGCTATCGCCAACTCAATCAATCTTTGAAATGAGTGAGGAGGCTCTCGATGCTTTCGACTCAGACTATCTGCTTAGATTGGAGGAGATACTGACCGAGATTCATCGACGTTACTACCACGCGTATGACAAGTACATGGCAGAGGTGAAACAACGCAAGGCAAACAACATACCGGTAGAGGAGGGCTCCAGGTGAAATGGTTAATTTTTGTCCATTGTCTCTTTGGATACAATTTAACAGTCAACTTCGTTCCGATTAATTGATGAAATAGAATATGCATTTGGAGGGTGCACAGGGGGGGGGGGGGTGAGCAGATTGTATCTATTTTTTACGACTAAGTTGGGTGACGTTCTGTTGCAAGATCCGATTTGGTTTATTCCTCTTGTCACTCTTTCGTATCGAACATTGAAAGAATAGTGGAATCAGTTGAAGCTAAAGCATGGATGTTCCGTCTTGGCCAGAAAGTTTTCATATTCAATGATCCTTTCGAATCCCGTAGATTTAGATGAGTTCATCTGCCGCGTTTTCTAGGACCAGTTTGTAAGTGGTATTTTTCTAAGCATTCCTAAAGGCTCAACTATGTTCTACAGTGAACACGTTTTATGTGGCAGTTGCTTTTTTGCGCTTTAACAGTCCAAAACCAGATCTAAATCTTCTTATTTGTATTTCATTTGAACATCATCATGCCATAACTAAAATCATCGCATGTAAATTCATAGCCAAACCATTTCCCGTTTATGAGTCTCTGTGGGTTCAGCCCTATCCCAGATGTCTTCTCTGACGGCGACAAATCGATGCATTCGGTCGAAGCCTCTGAAGCGTCAACAAAAGCCATCATCTGTCTTTTATAAGCATAAAAGTGTTTGGAATATATCACTCCCGCGTCATCTCGGAATGCATCAAGTAGGCTGAATTAGCGCCATATTGCTGTAAAATCAAGAACACTTGAAGGAGAATGCTGAAGAGTTGACGTCTCCCCTTACATTTAGTATTTAATGAGAAGTTGGGGTACTTCAAACGCATTCAAAAACAGGCTGTATTTTGAACTTTACGGCAAAAAGAATGTAGTATAGGTAGCATAAGTGACATAAGCAAAGCCTCATGCTACTTCCTCCGATCTCAAATAATGTAAAACTAAAAGCCAAGGCTATTATGTGTGGTGCCAAATTTACCGATTCCTGGGTCAAATGGAGATTCCAAACGCGGCACCAAAACGCGCCTCTCGGGGTTCTTTAAAGAATGCCTCTCTTTATTTCCGAACCAGGCTTTCGGGTATTCCCCACGTGGCCAACGTGATGTCACAGATGCGAGCCCGGGTGCTCGGTCCCAACACTCACATCACCCTCTCAGGACTGACACCACGCAATCGACCAGCATGCGACTCTCTTGCTGGTCAGATTGCCCTTGGCCTAGGCGCTACGCTGCACAACCGTCTGCGTCTGCCCAAACAACCGCTGGCTATGCGTAGTAGGGTCACCGGGTTAGTTTGCTGGCTCTTGTCTGTTTTTGTGCGATTTATGAATGAAGCTGTTCTAATGGCTCACCATTACTGCGGAGCGACCCTCATGTTTGGAGCTATTTGGCTGACTAATCTCGAATCTTTCCTAGATGTATAAGAAAAGGGTACCATGATTTTGAACTTGCATCTAAGATGCGAACCATGCCACAGGCCCAACCAATTTTGCAAATTTTGTTTTCTTCCTTGTTTTTTACCTTTTGTTTTTACTGCTCGCTAATAATTGTTTCAAAATAACCTGGAGGTCATGAAAAGGTTGGTCTCTCATAAATTGTCGCTTTTAGCAATCCCAAATTTCCCTTCGTTTCCCTACTTCCCCCTTGCTAGTCACCGAGCCTTCACTACCCATCTCGTGGCATGTCGGCAGAACACGGAGAAAGTGATGGCAGCCCGGAACTTCCAAACACAGTGTGCCACCAATCCCTCTCAACCATCGCTACTCCACATTGTCTCGCCTCGCTGGCTATGGGCCTCGCATTTCCGCTGGCAACGATTGCCTGAATCGCAGTTCCCATTGGATCACGACTACAGTGTTCACGCCTTTGATCCGGATGCCAATTCACCTGCTGCGTTCCATGGCAGGTCACGGTATCATCATCAACACCACCGTCGGTGCCATCACCAACATCGATTTCCGTTGCAGCATCCGCATCGATTTATGAGGGATGATACGGAAGTGGTGATGGAGGTCGCTAAGTGAGCCATGCATTTGTTTTTTATTACGACTAATCTAGATGACTTCATTTGAACAGCAGAGCATGTTTTTCATAAATAATGCCCTTGGTAGCCATGTTCGGCTATTTGTTTTGTTCCGGTTATGCCATGTCATGCCGCACCAGGGGGCATAGGACAAATTTTTCTTTTAGCTCTAGCTCCTCACTTTATTAGTGCAGAAGCAAAAGTCGAGGTCCTCCTTCTCGATCACACTAGCACAACAAGGTTTTGGTTAAATGGCCCACCTTTTTAATGTAAACCGATTTTGTGCTGAATAGCGAACTTCTGCTTAGTTGATGCACCAGTGGGACAGTTTATTTTCCATGATTTCATTTCCGTCTCCCCCTTCCAATCGCATACTCATCTGATGTGACCAACTACCGGAGATCAGTTTGTCTTGCGAGGCCTCAGTTGGCTACCACCGGTAGTGGCCGTGCTTTGTCTTCCGAGCGTGAGCCTAAATTTTTTCTTCAATGTTTTTATAAGAGAGTTCCATTTTAATTGCATGATTTGTTAGCAAAAGGGAGTTGTCTTTATTCTGCAGTAGGTTTAATTATCAACCAAGGAAAGATGGAAACTCAGGTTGGGGAGGCGTCATGCACTTGTTCACAAAAATTGTAACAAATCATCACTGCAGTGTATGTATCCATTCCCACCTTCGTGTGAATTGGTAGTAATAGCAACAGTTTTAGGCCTTGACACACGTTACTACTCCAAGATTCTTGTGGGAAGCAGCGAAGCATCTTGACTCCATTGATAACCAGTAAAGATGCACTGAACCATTCATTCATCGCTGCTGAAATATGATTTCATCAAAGGCGGCCCATTTGGAGATGGATTAATTACACCTCACCATTGAACGTTCTTTTTTTTTTTCAAAAAGCCACACCCAATTGCCTTCGAAAGGCAAGTCTTTCATTGGAAGGCATGTTTACAGTGTGTATATATGTGGACATGCAACTTGATGCCAAAATGCAAAATAGGCGGCTCCAAGCAGTTGATGAATTGGTTGTGGGTTCAGAAGAGCGTGAGAACGATGCGCGTAACCAGAGGTGACATTAGAAATACAATTCATGGTTCCACTGAACTCGAATGACTCACTTTAAAAGGCTGTTTTACCTTTCGTGGCTGGAGTGGTCACCAAAGTGGGCCTCTTCAAAATCTACACTACCAAGGCGCTTGCAGAATTGAAATGTTTTTTGAAGACTTAGTTTGCTTGAGCAACATTCCACATAATTATCCACTTGGAGGGAATATTGAACCTCCATTCTGTGACTCTTACGAACCCGTCCTTTGCGGAAGGGCTAAGCAACATTGTATTACTGTCTTCTGGCCACGGAATAAGATCCTTACGAATACAGAGGTGTCTTCCTGGTGAAAGGTATTTTAAGGGGAATCTCCAGTGCTCTTACAGAAAAGTTAAGGACTTGATTGAAGATGTTGCTATCTCCGTTCACGTATCGTGATAGTGATTAGATTTATGGCATCCAAAGTCTTTGTGGTATGGTTCGTGTCTTAGATGGTTTGGGATTCTCTTGCAAGGTTAACAGCCCCAGAGGCCAGCCACCTACTGGAAAGCTGTCATCCTCTCTTCCTATAGTATTTATTGCCATTTCAGTATGCCTTCCAACAATATAACCGAATAGCAGCTAGAAAATCTTATCATGGATGATGTCGGCGGATGGTACGCTTAGTTTTCACCTATTTCCATTCTTCACTCAATGCTTGTGGAAGAGATCACCATTCTCCATCACACATAACAGATGTCCCAATGGCCCACCCTCACACTGTGTTGGGATTTTGTGCTATAGGGTGGATTTCTACCCAATCAATGCCTCCAACACACTGGTGTATCAGTGTCATCACGTTTAACCGGGGAAACAATTTGTTTATGCCATTTTAAGGGCAGAAGGCACGACACTGGAAAAGTGGCCACCACAGGGAGGGATGTGGTTGGGTGCAACAAAGTGGTGTATTTAAAGAAACTCGTCCCTGGTACACAAGGCAGGCCTGCATTCAAACGGAAAGTGTGCACTTTTATCTCTGTCTAAATGATACTTTTTGTGACGATATTCGAGATGCACTACACACACGACATGGCTATCGACGAAGCATGAACACACGAAAGTTATGTGGGATGGGCTCACTCACTGTACTGGGCCCCCTTTTGACGATGAGCACATGCATTTGTGCATTCGATGGTGCGATTACACCATTTGTTTGAGACATTGGTAAAATTGATGCCGGCCTTTCTGACCTCCTTCGATGTCGATTTTTCAGTGGTCAATTTCCCGTTTAAGCCCCTTGCTTGTCAGAAAACAGTCAATTGGCTGGTCAAAGGTAGTTGACTAGACTGTTTTTCCCCCCGCAGTCATCTTTTATAAAAACGCTTTTAGCTGTAGCTTACTAGATGTCAGAAGCATTCTGCATCCCTCGCGTCATTGCGGCCACTAATAAACTTTACTTCTTTCGTGAGTCCTGATTGGGAGCGAGAGATTCATCTACATACAAAACTGTGTTACCTACACTATTTACCCTGAAAAGGCACTGCTCCTATTTGGTGGTATTCAGTAACAAGTTTTGCTAACACCATCTTAACGTGACAGTACTCTTATATTCAACTTCAAAGGCAATTAGATGAAAGGTAGAAAATCTTGTGTGCTCTCTCTGTTTCGCGTTTTGTTCATCTCGATACTTTCAAATGCACTATCAGAGCTTGGGACGCTTCCAGGCTTCATTTTGTCCTCAAGAAGGAAAAACGGCATTCTGTTATTACCAATCTGTTTCGGTCTCTTGCATATTCAACAACCTTTGTATTTATCGGCCCATTCTCTCACAGAAGTAGCGCAGACGTCAAACCTTTTAGTTGGTAAATAAAAGACTGCGAGTTTTTAGCAAAAACTTGACTACACTTGCCAAACTCAAAGATATGCTTAAGTTTACTTTGTCATTCCAGGGTGGTATAGTCTTTGAAGTGCCAAGACAAACAACGGCACCATACCCTGATTGGCTAACTAGTTGGTTGGTTGGCACCAGAGTTCAGAAATTTCCCAATTATCAGGCCTTGCTTACATTGTTTAATGAGATTTTCCTGTCTCCTCGTGAGGGTACGCTATCACGAGTGACCAAGACGTCGCGATTCTGTAATTACTTCACTTTTCTATGTACTTAACCGCTTTCACTTTGGGGATAAGTTATTGTCATGTTGGTGGTCTCATTGCCGATGGATCAAAGATCTAGGTCGGTTTTGGCTTCTAGCCTCTGCTACCAGTTGCTTAGGCACGAGCTTTATTGAACTTGAGAACGTATTCAAATGTTAGCACAACATTTAGGCGAATCATTATCAAAGTTTTGCATCTACATTGTTGCCTTGGCGTGATCAATTCATCCACTAACTTAACTCTTTTCACCACCCTTCTCGTCCTTTCCTCCGTCCACCTTTTTTACGTTTTTAGCGTTAATACGAGTTTTTCTTCGGCTCCGCTGCCTACTGACAACCGCTGTAATTAGCATCGTCAAAGGCGGTATTTTAGAGCACAAGAGTAATTTGTGGCGCAATGTCATTTTTGTGATCCTTAACAGATCAGTGGGTTTGTGTAGATTTACTCACTTCCGCCCCAAATCAAATTCAAAGCTCACCAGAAGCTACTATCTTTACTGGCTTCCTCTTGACTAGCCTCTTTTCTAAGTGTGCGTAAAGAAAGGACATGTGGAAAGGGGAGGAAAACAAAGAAACGGGGAGTTTTACCGGCCTTTCGGTAATCCACACTGAAAATTCAGAGTTAGAGGAAGGGGGTAACATGAACATCAATGGAGCTAGCATTTACTTTGCCTACAACAGAACTATTGTGAACGATTAAAAGGCTGGTGAGAAGACATGCGATTCGGCGGATGGAGTGCGCGAGTGGATGGATGAATGTGCCAGAAATGGGGAGACTGTTGAAGGCTCGCAAAAAAGCTAGGCGGTGTTTTGAGTGGGTTCAGGTTCGATGAAGTTTAATGCGGTGGCTGAATTTACTGACGCCTTTGCTGTTTGCTATTTCCTATCCGTCTCGAAATCCCCTTCTACGTATTGTGTCCTGCAGGGTAGGAGAAAAGGCTGTCTGTTGGACTGCGGTTTCTTGGCATTGGTTGTGCTCTGCCAGACAAATGACCTCCCACTTCTTCACAAACACCACTGTGGCCTTTGGAGTAGACAGCCTTCCCTGTTAGGCGACGTCGGTCGACTGACAACCCGACCGCATGATACAATGCTATGAATGCCAGCTCTGCTTATGTGGAGGGTGTCGTCATGCGTTGCAGTGTGTTTGAAGTCCAGTGGGCGTGAAGTGGAAGTTGGAAGTTGGTTGATTTGGCTCTAAAGCACAGCTGATGATGATGATGATGGCGCTAGTGGTGACGGTAGGGTAGAGGTGGGTGGCATTTGGTACCATGTTGCGTGGAGTTCGTCCTTTCAAGTGGTCAGACAGTGAAGGGAAGCAGACAGTGGGTTTGAAGGGAGGAGAGGAGAGGGGAGGGGAGGGGAGGGGGAGATAACAGTTCCTCCAACAATTAAAGAGGCCGAAAAGTCTACTACTCCTTCGCACACTACTTTTGGAGATTTTCTTGTCAGAATTTGCATGCCACCTTTGCCATTCGTTTGAGTGACCACTTGCACTTCACTTTGAAAGCTCAGTGATGGCCTCTGCCTCACTGACCTGACGGTTCATTGTACAGTCCCTCTTACTCATTCAGAAAATGCCTGAAATAGTCATTAGTGAATCACAACTTAGTGAGTGGAATGAGTGCCTGTCTGTCGATCGTCATAAGTGGTGAGAAGAAAGTTCTTTGTCATCCACACTGAGGAGTGGGTGGTGGGTGTTGAGTTGCATAGCCTTCTTCCCAGCTTCCAAGTGGGACCGATGGTACAACAACAGTGGGAAAGTAGCTCACCCGCCTCACGCGTACGCACATCGCAAGTGTGGAGGGAGTTTCCCAGGCCTTTGCGTCATTGTCACAAGGCAGCGTTGAACTAGACTGATCTAGGTTAGGCTATGCTGCTATTGTTGTGCAACTCCAACTTTCACCGACTTACTCACACACACCACTTCATTAGCTTAATGGGGTTCTTTAAATTGTTGTTGGAAGAATTTCATTCTATAGCTCTCTTTTTGCAAGGGCAAGTGCCCGGTATTTGGAATTGCGTTATTTTCATGGAGGAACTGTTTTGAGCAAAAGTGTTTGTTTCCTTTCTGAGATAGGACCCAAAAAAGCAGCAATACAGTTGATTTAAGGTGTGGGGATCTGCTTCCCCATGTTGTGGCACCCCATCGACATCAAAAGAGACGTCGTTTGAAGGTCACTAAAAAAACGGTTCGCTCACATCGACAGCTCCAGCACGTGAAGGAGTCATCAGTCTCCTCTTTTCTTCCACACGCACACACTTCGGTGGCGAATTTGATGTGATGCTCTTTCTTTTATAACGGAGGTCGTTTTGTTTTTATTTTCCAGCTACTTTGCAAGCAGCAACTGATTTCGTTATAGTTGCGATCCACATTGCGCAATATCCTATGGTTCTCTCTCACTTTGATCAAGGCTTAATGACTGCTTCCAATTTCGAAAGACGTAGACCACTACATTGACCCCAAGTGAGGAAGATATGCTTTGGGATGTTTTTTTCCATAGTATCTGAGTTGGCATTCCACCAGTTTCTTCGGAGACAATTGACGACGACGACGACGACGACGACGACGACGACGACCACCACCACCACCACCACCACCACCACCACCACCACCACCACCACCACCACCACCACCACCACCACCTACATTTCAAGTGTTCTATTTGAAGCTATGGTACTCAAACTTATCTCAGACGGCGAACATCCTACGCCTATTTTTCAAAGGTTTTGGAACCACCCGACTAAGAATGCATGTCACATGTTTGTGACATTAGTAGTTGACCCGTTATACGATGTTTTTCTTGTTTTCAAGCAGTTACGAAGCCGTACTTTCTCAGATACACAAAAAACTGAATAATTTCCGCCAACTGATTCATTTCACAGGTTTTTTTAAAATCTCATAACATTTTTATTGCATAGGCTAAAACAATTATCTTATGTAAACTAACCGTAGTGGCAGCCTATTTTTATAACTAGTAATAAAAACTCTCTTCTCGGCTTCTTAATTACTGAAATGAAATAATGAATGCCATAAGAATAATTTTGGGTGATTTTTTACTTTTCAGGCGATCTGGGAGCTCATCTATCTTTAGAATTTTTGCGCTTTATGCAAATGAGCTGCCAGAAATGGATTTTCTGCTAGGTTGCCAATGTATTTCAAGTTTAATCAGGTAAACTATTCCTTGGGTGCCTTCGAAGAGTTCACCCATCACCCGATTAGGGAACGTATCACTCAACTCCCAGAATATCATGCTTGCTTTGTGTGTAGTGCATTGCAGACTTGTTCATTCGGGGTCCCTTGCTGAAGGCCGAATAATGTTAAGGCAGCGATCTATTTGGTGACTGAAACTTGGCACGGCTCCTTAAGGAACTACCAGGACTAGGAAACCGGTTAGAGGGTACCATTGCCTTGGGCCAACACAGCACAAGGCTAAATACCGCACTTCGCAAAACTCATCCGTAAGAAGACCTCATAACATACTTTAGGTTATGGCGGATTTACCCTCATCTTCAACCCCATTCTCTCTACTCTCCTCATGTTTCTCCCATTTATCGTTTTTCGTCCTCTAATTGCATTAAAATTAGGCAATCATATCCCAAACAAAATAGGTGATTGGAATGCAGGAACGAGATAAAAATCGAATCGGCTGAGACCAAGCGCAAATTATTTGCTTCTGGAGGTAAAACGTTTTTGAAAAAGTAAGAACTTTTCTCTGATCTACAATGGCTCAAAAACTCTTGTAGCCTTGTGAAGCCCGATTTTGGCTGGAGGAGGTCAGATTGTGAGGTTAAGTGATACTCTGTGTGCTTTATAGGGCTGTGGCTTACACCTAAGTGCACATGACTAAACATGGTCAGCCACGTTTTGAGTCATGGCCGATCCCAAAGCCACCACAAAAGATGCTAGGTCTTTGGTCAGGTTTCAATCAGATTCTCCCATCTCGTGAGTACGGCCGTTCCTTATCGTTTAGCCATATATGGTCATTCGCTAGCTTGAGAGCCCCGATTGGCTGCATTCACTGAGGCCATTGCTAAAGTATCTGTGTTTTCTTGCTGTAGCGAAGCCCATGATTGGTTCTCGTTTGTGCGTCACGGTAAAAACGGTCATTTGTACACCAGTTTTGGTTTGAAGTTTGAACTTGAAAACTATTCCGTTTTTAAATATAATTTGCCCATGTATACATCGATATCAGCAATCTCTCCTCGAACGCATGCCTCTTCACAGAGCCCTCGTATTTGTAATGTACAAGTGCCCCATTTTTCTATTTTCCACTTTTGGCTCCGTCGAACCAACCTTTGTTCGGAAGAATAAGACCTCTTTCTACGCGGAAACCACTGGCATCTTTCAAAGCGAATCGGAACTTTTTGAGTTTGAAAGATGATTAAATGGATTTCAGAGGGTAGAAACGACATTGCTCAGAACGATTTGTCATTGTGGCTTATCTAGTCCAGTAAAGCCCATTCTACTTCGTAATTGTAACATTGACTACCTTGGTGTTCAGTGTGCATTAAATTTTAGGAATTGGGCATTTTCGTCCTCGTGAATGGTTGTGTTTACCGTAGCGTTGGAAGAAACGCAGTCTTGCGTGCGTTTTCACCACACGACATATTCTGTGCGAATGGAAACTACGGGGTCAGGTCTTATACTGGTTTGATGTTCGTCAGACGAACGGAATGGAAATGAAAAGAGTGAAATGGGGCTGTAGACTGGAAACGGAATCATCCAGACCGCCGTCAGTCCTTGAGCATCGTGGCTGACAAGCGCAGGACCGTCTGTGAAATATTAAATGTGCGAATGGCATTTGGCTAGATGAGTGTCCTATCAAAGGACGCTGTGCTCGACGATTCTGTAGGAGTAGATGTCTGTGAGTTGAGCGGATGGCGTGACATGGTTGTGAAAGGGGACGCAGATTGCTTACCGTCATTACAGGCATAGGCAAATGCACGTAATCACACATGATTAAAAGAAGGAGTATCTGCCCTTGCCGGACAATCCCGCGAAGTGACATTTGGCACGTGTGAGGAATCTTTCGGTAGTGATGGGACAAACTTGCAAGTTGCTAATACGTGTGATGTCGCTGCGGTGTCATCCTTTGCCTTGTCTGAGGGAGAGAGGCGTTTGCATACAGGTAGAAGTACTGGAAATAGAACTAAATGTATCTATATGTCATCCCTCTAGCAGTCGAAGTCAATCTCTTTCCTATTCTTTATCCCTTTTATAGCCTATCAGAGAAACAGGAGCTCAGTTCTTCCATGGTTCGATCGGCGATAGAATCGATTGAACAAGAGCTGCGAGACCACCGTGGACATCATCGAAGTCATGAAGGGGCGCAGACGGAGCGGAAACACAGGCGGACGGTATCTGAATCAACAGGACCCAGCGGTTCACCGGTAACCAAACGACCCTGTCTTAGGAAATCGGACGGTCATTTGCCTCTTGATGGTGAGTAGTTGGATTTTGAAACTTTTGATCCAATCAATCTCGCTTGATTTTAGCTGTCCGAGGGATTGAATCCATGTGATACTAGGTTGGTTGCTGATTTTCGGATTGTCCCTTCGCGCTCTTCGTTCCACAGCGTTTACAAAAGGAAACCTTATTCTCTCCGTTGGCGCTTCCTGCGATTACCCTTCTACACCAGTCACCACAACAGAAGTGTTAGGAATGGATTAGGTTTGTTAGATTCACTGGGAACTGCAATGGCTCGCACAATAGTACATATGAGTTCTGGCTATTACTCTTCCGCGTAGTCCATCAAAATGAAGGTCATCATTATCAGAAGATTGGAAGATCCCATTCGGGGACTAAATTGAAGAAACTTAATCAATAAATATTATTTAGGGCCGAGTGCGGCTCTGCAACAGGCGTATTCCTTGCAATAGTCACTTTTCGTGGGAAAACTAGCCTTATTTCATTCACCTGACCCTCAGCCTATTTACGCAGATTGTTTCCGTAAATATGTGGTCCAAGAATGTGTTAGATTTTCATACTTTCCTCCTTTACACTTTATGCAGAAACGTGTGCAAATCTTTTTACGAAGAGCTCAAACCCATCCGTTACAGATTTCACCTCCTTCCTCGATATAGTACAGGATTTGGGATCCAGGCGATCGGTGTTCGTGGTAGCTACCTTCCAAAACAATCCGAGAGACTAGTGTGGTGCATCTGGCGATTGTTAGTCCTTAAACCTGTAGATAGTTTCAGGGATGCTTTACACCAAGAGTACTTGTGGGAACAGAGGCTTGAAAGTGAAACTCATTCAATTTGTATTCTGATTTTTTTTTATCTTAGCGACACATGAAATAGTTGAAGTGCTTATTGTTCACTCTTCTTCGATGGGAGCATTACCAGCAAGTACTCTACATAGGCTTAAGACTGAAATGGATTGAAGTAAACTAATTACCTTTGAGATTACATCGGTTATAAATGCCACAGGGTTGTGTTGAAATATCAAAAGGGACATTTAAATGCGATTGTTTTGAGGGGAAATGAACAATAGGCTACTGAAGCAGTTGAAAAGTATGCGATGATCAAAACGGTTTGTGAGATTTTCGATAGAGCTCGCTGCAATGGCACGTGCTTGTTTTTGTTTACATGAGCGCAGCACAAAGCATAGGCACACACCAATCTCTAATCTGTATAGCACTCTTTATTTTCCTCCACAATTTGCCTCTTGAGCTTCCATTGTCATTATGTGCCGGTTAAACCTGATGAATACGACTTGATCTTACCAGCTTTACAGGCTGACCTTGACTGGCTTCTCATAACATTGGTTGAACGATGATACAGTATGGGATGGTTGAAGGTGCCGTCTAGAATGGAGAACATCTAGCTATGCCCATTGTTGGTGATGCCACGGTTCATTTACACTCACAGCGGTCGGAAAGTTATCGAAGCCAAATACATCACCGGAGGACTGCAGCGTTATGAAAACTCTGACCGACTGACTTGTCATGAGGAATGCTGTTTATGCTCTAGCGGTAGTTGCAAAAGTATCACCGGTCATCCTCTAGCTATCCGCTCACTAAGCACTCATCAGTTCATGTCCACAAGGCCATACTTACTGTATATGAGCACAGTAGACTGCATGTGGACTCATTTATTGGACAGTTCTCTTACTAAGCACTAACCACTAATTTATCCCGTCGATACAATTTGAAGGGATTCAGGGAGAAACTTATCTTCTAAGGGCAGCCACGACTAGCGCATCAGTCAGAAAAACGTCTTATTCTTCAGAATGAGTGCGTGATGTTTCTTCCATCTCCCCTTTATTACTCTTGATGTTTCTCCTTGTGATTATCATATTTTCTTGGTACTACCATTAGTCAAATATAGGAGCATTAGAATGTGCATTTTGAAAACATGGAATAGGATGAAAACGATGAAGGTTAAGATTTCACGTTAAAAGCAAGACATTGTATAAAAACGGGACTCCTAGCGAATTTGTGTCATTATGGAAACGGATAATTTCAGGCACTCATTTGGTTGCCCTGTAGCTTTGTTATAGGACCCATGTAGGGATGAATACTAGCGTTAAAGACAGCGCGGTTGTTACTTTCCCGTATTAATCCTTATTATGGTAGATGGATACATGAAAGCCATGTAATAATTTCAACAGTATTGGCGTATCGCGTTAAGAAAAGTCGATTTTCTTTTGTCACGTCCTGTCTCTGTTGAACCACATTGAGTTTGGGATTGTCACACCTGGGAGTTTACGTAGTACTAAAGTGCCACCGTCAGGCTGAACATGGGCACCCCAAAGTCTGCGGGCACAAACGCCTTTCAATTTTTCTACCAAAATCATTTCAGAACATGATCTCCTCGAGAGGCATTCTACATCTCCTTCACTCTCCACTACTACTGACGAAGATGATGTTAATTACGGAGATGTCAAAAAGAAAGATGGGAAGGAGAAGGAGATGACTGACGTTGAAATGGTGAGGCTTCCTCTCAGCCCTACAGACGTAGAGGACAATCCAGACAGCGTGGCAGTCATTTCAGATAGCGATGAGGAGGGTCTGGACTCCACTATCGCTGAAGACGACGATGAAGATGATGACGATGACATCGACACCGACGACGAAGATGAGGAGGGCAAAGGAGTGGAGGAGCAGGAGTCAAGGGAAGAAATTAAGCGAGACGGGAAATTGAAGTCGTCAGTGTCAGCGGCGACGGAAACGGATCTACAAGAGGAGATGAGGCAGTATTTACCACCCCCATGTCCCCTAGAATATGCGGAAAATCCACTACTTCACATGTCGCCTCAGGTAGGCTTTCATATAGGGGCGTTAATTTTACAGCTTCGGCTTATTAGTTCCCGTGTAAAAATAAAAGGGCGATTCTTCTGTAGCTAGAAGTGGGGAGGATTAACCAATCTCAGGTGGACAATCTGAAATTTTGGTATCATAGAGCATGCAACTAAGGAAATTGTCTCATTATCAATCTAAATGTAACATTAAGGGTCTAGTGTCCCTGCTCATCCCATTGGAGACTGAGATAGCTTGCTTTTCGGACTGTGTAATTTTGAATCAACCTTGAAACTGTAGGCTCAATTGATGGTTCTTCATCACAATGAAAGGCTTCCTATTTAAAGGGTGCGATATTTTTTTTGCCTCAAAATACGTTTAAATTAATGCTTAATTTACGGTCGCATAACCGACTATCCAGGTCATTCAAAATAAAAAGAATCCTTTTGTAGGAGATTTTGATTCCTTCTCTGCAGATCTCGTTGAAGTTGAGATTGTAGTAGAAGTGAAGACTGTCGAATGTGTTCCACAATCCGGCTACAAATTTGGCGCCAGGGTTATTTCCAAAAGTCCAATGGAACAAGGTACCAAAGAGCTGTGATCCTTCATGCACATGATTGGGATGAACAGATCTCCATAACACCATCTAGGTGACCTATTTGCGGAACATCGAAGACGCTATAACTTGTACGGATTTTCAATTGTCCTCACAATAGGCTTGCAAAAGGGTTGGAAAAGTGCTATGTAGGTGATTGCTTCATGGGAGACTGAGCAGGCTTCTGCACAGTTTCGTGCCCAAATCAGGCCACTCTCATTCTGCTACGTTTTACAGGTCACTGTCAGGCTGACAATCGATAGACTTTGTTAGAATTGCCAAACACACCCCACTGCTGTCTGGTAAGGCGTAAATACACTCAAACACTTCGAACAAGTGACGCTATCTATCTACACCCAAGTACACAGCACGGCACAGCACGCGAGTGCACTTTCTAGTGCAAAGCAGAGACCACGACTGCCATCCATTGTTACTACTGTCGTCGTGCCCTGTCGTCACATCATCACCTCTCTCGCGCACGATGCAGTGTGTTGTGGTGTAAGTGCGCTTCATGCATGTAAATGACTTGGCAGGCAGGACTGCTTACAGGAGCGAACAGTCACCCATTGAAGCACGGAGCACACAGCACTCAGCACACATCTCTTATGCAAATGCGACTTACGGCACGTGCGGCGCGCTGACTGTGCGTTCACCTGCGTCTACGTGCCCTGAGTGGACGACTTGTGAGGTGGTGCGGAGACGGAGTTGTGTCGCCTTCACGGTAGTCCAAGTGACTGGTGGGACGACTTTAATTCTGCCGATTAAGTTGTTGTGAAATCAGGATTCGTCCGGATGTCTGGTGCTTGTGGAACAGTGGGGCAGTTGTGCAAGGCCGTGTCGTTGTTCTTGCTCACCTCGATTGCCCTACTCACCACCATCTTGGTTGGTGTGTAATCTCATGCGTGGAAATCGCCTGGCAGAGCGTTGTTTCTCGCATCACTGACCACCTTGCTCGATTGCGTCGCGCTGTGGCTATGTGATGCTGGAATGCCTATTCAGAGGTGTCGAGAATAGTTATGCGATGCCGCAAAAGCTGACCGCTTGAATGAAAGTGATGAGGCTGGAGTGGAAGTGTGGTCGAAGAAGGTGGTGGGTAGTTAAGTGACTGCAGAAGGCATTTCAACCCATTTTGTCCGTTGAAGTAATCAGCACCAAATCCGACAATCCACTGTCCTTTTCCGTTGTGCCACGGGGTTGGGTCGTCCTCTTGTCCGCCTAGCCTCCGTCAGACACGCCAACACAGACTCAGACCCAGACGGGCGCACCCACACATACAGCAGCCATAAGCTTGTAGCCGTAATCTGATGCATGCCTTGGAAGTGTGGACCGAGCGGTGATTGGACGGTTTGAAGATAGCCAATGATACGTCTGTTCGCCAAACGCCAAACTGTCAAAGCCACCCCCCATCATGAGTCAGTCCATCAGTCAACAGGTCCAACTCTTGCGACGCCATGTCTTGCAGCGCCAAGTGAGGAACAAGTGGATAGTGTCTGAGGCTTATTTCCTACCATCTGTTGCTGTCGCCGTCATTGTGGTAGCAGTAGTAGGTGGATGTGGGTGCCGCCCATCTCCTCAGCTTTCGTCAGCCTCCTGTTCTAGTCGATGTAGGTGTGAGCAGAGTATTTTGCCACCAGCACTAAACATTCTCTTGGGTTTTAATCACCTCAACCTATCAGTAGCAACACGTAAGGCTTCATCACTGTCAAGGCGATCGCAAGAATTTGACAAGTCTCCGCAAGTTGCGACAAGCCACCATTGCAGCGAGCTCTACTGAAAATCGCACAAGACATCTGTCCATCTGCTAGTAGGCTAGAAATGCACTGATTTGATATTGTGTGTTGGAAATGAGCTTTGCCATTTTGAGCTTTGGCCTACTCTCTGGTTGCATAAAGAATAACAGTATTCGGCGTAGCTAATGAGTGGGCTGTGACCTCGAATACAGGTATTTGGTATGTGGCAATTGGAGCACAAATGTATCTGGCTAATTGGGTTTGGGACTAAATGGCGGTTTCTACAGTCAAACGAATTCTAAATGTTTATGTTATCATTTTGCAGTTCCTTGATTTTATAAACATCTTACCATTTGTGACTACTCGGTTTGGTACTTAAAGAACCGTAGACCATCGAGAAGTCAATGGAGTAGATGACGTCGTTTCTAACCCACCAATGTTGATCCACTCACCTCAATTTCCCTTTAAAACATGAGCTGCCCCAAGATCGAATATTTGCTGGAAGTGGCTAGGTGGAATTTTACTACTATTCGAATTCACCAGGCAGATAGATGGTCAGTGAGTGCTGATTCACATTCTTTGGGGCCTAAATTCCAAAGAACTTCCAAGGTGTCTTCAACAGAACTAGGTGATAATCTACCAGACATACTGGCCGGTTGGACAATGTAGGTTTTATACTTGATGGAATGTTGACTAAAGGAGCCAAAAGCATTGACAACTCACCTTCTTCCTGCTTCTAGATTAGACAAGGTTGGATCTGTTGGCAAGCCAGTGACGATTTATTCTCGATGCAGTTTAAAGTCAGAGGTAGTCAAGCACATTCTGACTCATGCTCGATGTCAATTCGACCTTTTAGGCAGCCAGTCAAATGTTGGACGAGGTGGAAGAAGCCGTAATGGAGGAAAGGGAGGAACGAGCCGCTTCGGTCCCACGAGAGATGGAAGGTGAAGTTTCCTCCTCCTCCTCCTCTTCCTCGTCCTCAAATTCTTCGTATCATAATAGACGGGGCAAACGAGGTCCTGAAGATGATGACGAGGAGTTGGAAGAGAACGACGATGAAGATGAAGATGACTCTCAAGTCGAAGACCGTGTAGCTGCCCGAGGGGATCTTGAACAGGAGGAACGGTGGCTGAGGGTAAGTTGTAATTCTTCGTATTTCTATCACCTGACTCCTCTCCCTTGTTTATTATTTTAGATCCGGCAGCAATTGCTGCTGCGTCGCAGTGGTGCAAACCGAAGGGCTCTTGCAAGAGTCGAACGTCGGTTGTGGGAAATCAGTCGAAGTGGGTTTGTCAGAAGGCGTTTTCCTCTGAAAATGGATCGTGATCGTCAGGTATGTCTCATTTGCCTTTGTAGCGTCTATGCACCGTTTGAAGGTGGTTTTAAGTGTACAGACGGGCTGGGAGGCATACTAATAGAGACTAAGGCTCCTACAGGTGAAGCTCGATTTGAAGGATGCCGTAAAAGCCCGCTTCACCAATTATTACACAGGTGTGAAAATTATTATTCTGTCGCATATTCTCATAGTTTTCAGATAATTGTCATTCTTGGTGGTTCCTGGGGTTTCTCTCTACTTCAACAGTATTGAATATGTTTTAAGTCGACCATTCGATTAAGGACCACCCAATCTGTTAATGATTCCAGAGTTTACTGATAATGGATTCATGTGTCGCATTACAATTTCAAACTGCGTTTTAGAAATTTATTCTCAAAATAGCACCAAGGACTAGACGACATGCTAAGAAAGACGCTTTTTCCACAATAAATCCTTTTGTTGGAATTTTTTCAAAACAAATTCGCTTTGTGTATTTATTCAGGATTGCGTTTTCTGTTCATTTTATGGGTATTTACAACTCATACTATTATGCTTTAGATAGACAATATTGTAGGTTGTTCTTTTTTATAAATTCTTTGAGTTGACGTGGACGTAGTAGTCATTCTAACTTTGAGTGCTCCTCAACAAACCTCCTTTCTGAATCGATGACTTTTAGTAGTTACACTTGGCAAATTCTTATGGCAAAATAGGGTTTCCTCCACCAGAGATCGCATCACCATCACCACAGGCGTAATCGTCATCTGTCCACGGATCCATCCTCTCGTCTGTCTGATGAACTTGCTGATCTGCGTGAATTCAATACCTGTCCAGAGGGCTACGATTACGTGGATGCAGAACGCGCCAGGGAGCTTTTGCGTCCCGAGACAGCACGTCAGGAGACACGTTTTGTCATCCATCGTCGAGTCGGGAAAGGTGGTGAAAGAAGTGATGACGAGGAGGAGGATAGTGGGAGGTCAGAGAAGAAGAGGCGGAAAAAGAAGAAGAAGAAGCGTGTTATTGGCGCTGCAGGCTATCTGGAAGCCAGTCTCTTTGGGTCAGATGTTAGTTCTTCCTCGTCTTCCCCTTCTTCCACAAACTCGGATGACTGTGAAGGAGGCGGTGGTGGGGAGGATAGGATTATCCGATCGGATGCATTGAAAGAATTTATGTAAAAATCATAGAGTTGGATTATGTGAAAGTGTGCTTTTTCGTTTTTGTTATTACAGCCGCCCACCCTCTTCCCGTTCCAACTCTAAACCCCACCCTTGATCCTGCCTCCTCTCCCTTCCATGCGCTATTTATTGAGTTGGTATGTAACATCAATAAGATTTAATAGGTTTGTGCTTGGGTGACCTCTTGGTCGATAAGGTGAGATTATGCTTCAGGTGGGTGCATCAAATGCTTCCTTCGACTGCAAACACTTCCAACTCCTCCACTTCATCTGCCATCTTGATAACGGTTCAGGTTTGAAGAATTGGACGGGTTTTTAGTGCGCGAATCCTCATGCGAGTCTTCGCGAACGTTGCAAGGTAAAGTGGGCTAATAAGCTCGTGAATTGGCCTTTGGATTGGTGGGGTTGAGCTCTACACATGGTGTGGGGAATATGTAGTAAGTGCAGTTGTTGACTTCTCTTCTGAGGTGAGTCGAGCACAATTGAGTGATCCAAAAGTATATATGATTTTCAGTAGAGCTCGCTGCAATGGTGGCTTGTCGCAACTTGTGGAGACTTGTCAAATTCTTGCGATCGCCTTGACAGTGATGAAGCCTTACGTGTTGCTACTGATAGGTTGAGGTGATTAAAACCCAAGAGAATGTTTAGTGCTGGTGGCAAAATACTCTGCTCACACCTACATCGACTAGAACAGGAGGCTGACGAAAGCTGAGGAGACGGGCGGCACCCACATCTACCTACTACTGCTACCACAATGACGGCGACAGCAACAGATGGTAGGAAATAAGCCTCAGACACTATCCACTTGTTCCTCACTTGGCGCTGCAAAACATGGCGTCGAAAGAGTTGGACCTGTTGACTGATGGACTGACTCATGATGGGGGGTGGCTTTGACAGTTTAGCGTTTGGCGAACAGACGTATCATTGGCTATCTTCAAACCGTCCAATCACTGCTCGGTCCACACTTCCAAGGCATGCATCAGATTACGGCTACAAGCTTATGGCTGCTGTATGTGTGGGTGCGCCCGTCTGGGTCTGAGTCTGTGTTGGCGTGTCTGACGGAGGCTAGGCGGACAAGAGGACGACCCAACCCCGTGGCACAACGGAAAAGGACAGTGGATTGTCGGATTTGGTGCTGATTACTTCAACGGACAAAATGGGTTGAAATGCCTTCTGCAGTCACTTAACTACCCACCACCTTCTTCGACCACACTTCCACTCCAGCCTCATCACTTTCATTCAAGCGGTCAGCTTTTGCGGCATCGCATAACTATTCTCGACACCTCTGAATAGGCATTCCAGCATCACATAGCCACAGCGCGACGCAATAGAGCAAGGTGGTCAGTGATGCGAGAAACAACGCTCTACCAGGCGATTTCCACACATGAGATTACACACCAACCAAGGTGGTGGTGAGTAGGGCAATCGAGGTGAGCAAGAACAACGACACGGCCTTGCACACCTGCCCCACTGTTCCACAAGCACCAGACATCCGGACGAATCCTGATTTCACAACAACTTAATCGGCAGAATTAAAGTCGTCCCACCAGTCACTTGGACTACCGTGAAGGCGACACAACTCCGTCTCCGCACCACCTCACAAGTCGTCCACTCAGGGCACGTAGACGCAGGTGAACGCACAGTCAGCGCGCCGCACGTGCCGTAAGTCGCATTTGCATAAGAGATGTGTGCTGAGTGCTGTGTGCTCCGTGCTTCAATGGGTGACTGTTCGCTCCTGTAAGCAGTCCTGCCTGCCAAGTCATTTACATGCATGAAGCGCACTTACACCACAACACACTGCATCGTGCGCGAGAGAGGTGATGATGTGACGACAGGGCACGACGACAGTAGTAACAATGGATGGCAGTCGTGGTCTCTGCTTTGCACTAGAAAGTGCACTCGCGTGCTGTGCCGTGCTGTGTACTTGGGTGTAGATAGATAGCGTCACTTGTTCGAAGTGTTTGAGTGTATTTACGCCTTACCAGACAGCAGTGGGGTGTGTTTGGCAATTCTAACAAAGTCTATCGATTGTCAGCCTGACAGTGACCTGTAAAACGTAGCAGAATGAGAGTGGCCTGATTTGGGCACGAAACTGTGCAGAAGCCTGCTCAGTCTCCCATGAAGCAGTCACCTACATAGCACTACGACTACTGACGTACCCCATCCTTTACCCAACAGATAGAGCGCTTTGGTGTAGAAGGGTTGGTCAATGTTGCCGAATTATTCAATTACGCTCCATTGGGCTTCATCGTTGTAGCAGAGGGCTGTCTTGATGTCTATTGCGCGTCGAGTTTCGGGGATTGGACGTTTTCTTCCTCGTGAAGACTTGTGCTTACTTTAGTCGTGGGAAAACACGGTCTGCTATGTAGTTTTACCACACGATTGGTTGTATGCCGATTATGACAATAGGCCTAGGCGTTGAAGTGTCTAGCTGTTCGCTGAGCCAATGGGGTATGATTGACAAGAATGAAAGTAGGCTGTGGACAGGGCGGGAGAGGGGCGAATGGAACCGCCATGACCGACATTGGGTGCTTGTCGTCAGCATGCATGCGTGGCTGCATACGTGCAGGCGCGTAATCAAGCGTGATTCAGAGTGTTTGTTTCTTGACTGGCTTGTGGGGCAACATTTGACACTTATGCTGGCTAAATTGCTGTCTGCTACTGCGCGGTGGCATTTTCTTCTTACAATCTTAGAAACACCAATCTGAGCACCACCTTTTAGCCTTCTTAAATGGTAATGAATACCGTAGTTCCCCATAAAGATCCTCTAAGCCATTAAAATCCTCCAATTAACTTTGGACTATCAATAAAGAAGGACTGAAGGACCTGAAAAAGGAACGATTTGTAAATTAACCGATCAGGGAAGCAAATTTGCTAAGCTGCGGCTCTTAATGACGTATCTATCGGATTAAACGATAGATCCAGCTTTTCTGTGAGAATTCTTATCCTTGAGTCTTACTGCAGCAGACTATGCCATACAACTTCTTAATTACACTACGCAATTGGCACGTCATGACCTCACAGCAATGCAGTTTCAATGTTGCCACAGAAATTTTGGATGGAGAAATGGCACCTAATTGCTGATGAAAACAGCAACTTTTTGCATATGCGGAACTGACTATAACATCTGACAAGGCACAATATTGGCAATATCGATTTTCGATACTTCAAATGGTGGATTTTGACAACTATCTTCTGTTCTTCAGGGGAGGTCAGTAAACCAACTTCCTCTCCTGTGGCGCGTATCAGTTGAATTTCCTCAATAAAATAATATTTTGGAAGAGGACTGCCACTGGAAACAAATTTTGCACATGAGGCCATCATTCATGTCAAAAAAACCTGTGCTGTTTTTATTGACACCTTGGCATACCGTTAGGTGTGTGCGTGTGTGTGTGAATGGCTCATGTGGTCTGTAAACACAAGCCTATTAAACGCTTACTAGGTAAATGATTAAATGAGAAAAATTTTATTGTTCCTCTAGAAGGAAAGCAACAATTCCAGTTAATTTAATATGGCAGGAATTGCTTTCTTTCTTTTGAAAAAGTATGAAGTAATTAAACAGATTTAAGTGTGTGGATTCTGGAAAACACACATCCCTGAATCTTTGTGACTAAGCAAAGAAAAATTTTTTGCATCAGTGAAAAGCACTCAGATTTTTTTCCAACAACAAGAAATACAAAATTCATAGAACTTTGACAAATTTAGTTATTTATTCTCTCTCCCCATTGCGGTGTGCATATCCCCATCTCGGTGACCTGTATATACTAAATGTGAATCTAAAAATTCCCTTTATAATGAATTTGCGATATTTGTGATACGATTGTGAGATCTCTCGTGCAGAAAATGATCAGTAAAATCCTTAATAATGGCCAAAGTCTATCCAGCTCTAGAGGTTCTACTTTATTATCTGAAGCAAAGTCGGAGGATCAAAGATGAATCTCCAAGTCCCAGTAATACGAGGCAGACATTTTGCTCCATAGGTTCAAGAAAGCGATTTGGTGAGGGAGAAATGAAAGAAATGGCGTTTTTCGGAGTTAGTTGAACTTAGATGGAGGTGGACTCCATCCCAACCTGTCGCATATAAGCTAGGTTACCGAGTCAGATAAATAGACTCATCAAAATTGATAAAATTCAACATTTGGATATTTCTTGAGACATTTTAATGCCCACCTCCTTACTTCTACACACAGTGATAGTGATCATTTCAGATGGTTTTGGCTACATTACTTACTTTCGATGTGTTTTAAAGGCATCAACACCTGTTCAAAGTTCAACTCAAAGCTTGCTTCAGACTCCAAACCTGTTTGAGGTCCCATTAATGCTCCCTTATTTAACATTCTTCATCACCATCCTGTTCGTAACTCTTTTGAGCTTGAAAGCCAAAGTAGTGATGGCGTTTCTCCCTTCCCCACAAATTATCAAGTTTGAAAACGCTACAAAAGACATGGGCTAATGCAGGGTTTACCTTAATGTGGGCGTATTTGGCAACAGTGATAAGGAGGGCTTCAATATTCGCATAAAGCAACCTAAATCTTTACTTGGTTAAGAGTTGGGGAATGGGACTGGAGATAACCATGGACAGCTTCATGCCTCCAAACGAATCCCAAAATATCAATCGGTGCAAAGATCCAATAAATACTCAACTATTATTTGATGTGTAAGTTACCAAGCATGGTCCCAGAATAACGGATTCCTTGGGGTGGAGGAAAATAGAGAGCAGGGGATCTGCGAAAAATAATGCAGAGAGGCAAAGGCAAGAGGCGGTTTGTAAGGAGAGTTTATTTTTTTTCGAATGCACTTATTAGAATATTGAGGTGTGTGTATGTGAACCGAAAGATGGCTACTGCTTTGCGGGGATTAAAGACACAAAACCATACGGGCAGGCAAACAGAGCGAGAGAGGGAGACAGTTCCACCGAGCTTAGTAGGTCGAGGATTGCCATACAAGAACGACAAAGCGGCCAAACTTGAAGTGGAACAGGCGCTCCGGCGTGTAGGCCGAGAAAGCCGAGTAGGAGCCTGTGAGAATGACCACCTGCCACACACCTTCATAGCGCTGTTTGAGAGCTCGGCCCAGTTGAGTCACAAGTGATTCCAACTTAATTGGGCGGCTGGAGTCAGCATTGTACTCACGCAAGGTATCATCCACCTGATCCACGATGAAATTCTTCATTTCGGTTGGCATGTCAGCCTTGAGAACTTCGACCTCATTTCTCGACATGGTGGTTGTATGTGTGGCAGTGGTAGAACCAGAGAAACTAAATCGCGCCGATTGTGCGCTTCTGGGCTATTTATAGCTCCTCCGATCGATTCCACCAATGGGCAAAGGAAGGTGCCGACGTGAGTGCAATCGGTGTGATTTGCAAATCAGACGACACCTCAAGCTCAACGCGCATGCATACGTGGGTGCATGTGTGCAGGTATGGGTGCGTGTGTGCGACCTCACCGTGCCTCATGTGAGTCATGCAGCCAAGCCAACCTTGAGAATCGCTGATGCCTCCTAAAAGCTTTCTCGGACGATGCCTTAAGGCGATTTTACACCCACCTCGCATCCCTTATCGGCAGTGCTTTTGGTAATTCCCTCAACTCTTTGTATGTCGGTGAAAGTGACCTTACATTATCCATTTGGCATGATCAAAAAGTGTTAGTTTTTTGACAACCAGAATCAGAAACGAAACCAAGGGAGAAGTACTTGAGCTTTTGCCAAGAGAATGTGGGAATTTTTTCCCTCAAAAACAATAGGCGATAATTGGCAGTTTTTGAGTGATTTACGAGAAGTTTGGGAAATAAAATGCAGTTGAATAGGCAATAAAATTATCAGTTTCATGTTTGTTTTATGACGGTTATTTAAGTTACGCAAAAAAACATCAATCTTATTCAAATTATTAATTTATTGTGATTATAAATTAACTGTGTGCAAAACCTTGAGTTAATTAGTTCGAGACAAGTCCTTTCTAGTGAATGGGGCAAAGTCGTTACTTGGATTGGCTCTTCTTTATAGCGAACAAGATCCACTTTGCAATAGATTACAGAAAAGATGGACGATTTCTCTAAGATTCTCGATAGGTCAAACAGGAGCAAGAAAAAGTGGCGACTTTTGTCTCAAATAGGAAGGGCAATTTAACAGAGGAGTCAAGTAAGAACTAAGTGCCAAACCGCATAGGCCGTGAGAGTATGCTAGAGTGCTTTATTAAAATATAATTAGAAATATTCAATCACTTCTTTAGTTTACAAAATGTTAACCGCATTTAGCTCTTCTTGAACCCAAATCTGACATTTAAATCCGTCAAATCATGAGTTTGGGGGTATTATTGCGATAATAGTATATACAAAGAACTGCCTCCTCTAAGATGCATGAAAATAATGCACAAAATTGACAGAAAAATTGTTTTTCCACAGTCCTCTGTGAGCACGCACACACATGTGCGAGCACACACACACACACACACACACACACACACACACACACACACACACACGCAATCTCTTACTATTCCCACGAAAGTCCACCTCGCAAGATAGTGTACAAAAGAACAAAGTCAAGAATAAAAAAGGCTGATTTTTCTGGTTACTATTGCATTTTTGCGTGAAAAATTTAGCCTACTACGTGGCTATGCTGAGTAGCAAAATCCTAATAAGTCATTGGATGCTTTGAAGGTCGGTAATGGGTTCCTGATAAAAAAAATGGACTATTGAGAAACCCAGGTTGTTGATGTAGGCTTCATTTTGCCTAACCATAGCAATAGATCAAGTGAGGGCAAGTCTTGAAGTCATCCATAATAATTCGGTTGAAAGTGGAGGCAAAACGAAGCGAAATTTGCTCTTGCCACAGAAGACGGTGCCCTACATCACATTTACCAGGCAAATGCATGCGTATGCGTATGTGAAAGAGCAGAAAAGACTGTTGACTCATTTGTTGAGGTATTTACGCACTTTTTGGTAGTCTTCTAGTGACGGTGAGCTACATACCAAAGTTTGTGCCCTCCTGCTTCTATAATTTGAAGAGGCAGATTTTAACAACCTAAGTTTCTACGTCAAGCGCTTTTAGTATCAAGGCTGTAATTTTCCTTGCATTCCTCTTGCTAGACAAAAGAACAAAAAGCTGAGTATAATGTCAGGCTGGTCGTGATGGTCAATGACGACCAATGAAGGACCAGCCAGATAATTAGGGTTGGAGGTCAGTAGAGGATAACGAGTTATGCCACCTCCAACTTATCATGATAGAGTCATATCAGCACTTATTTAACACACAGTTTAGCGTTTTGTTTCTGAACTGGACGTGTTTAATGACGACCCATTGGTAGTGTTGGCACTGGGCCGGTGTCTGCTGCAGAACCGATCATGAGATTAACTACCCTAGAGATTTCATCCCTCTAGTGGACTAAATTGCCTCTTTGAGCACACCTAGAACACTACTTTACCAAGTCGCTCATTAAATTGCCACAGGACCGGTGTCTGCTAGAATCTAAAATAGGAATTGGAAGCCAAAGGTAGTGACGTTGAGGATCCACCCAACATCAGAAGTAAAAGATTTTCCGTAACAATTAAATGTCGGCCTTTACCCTTTCCATCATGGGAACAAAGAGCCATGGAAAGAGGGGGATAGGTACATGACCAACCATAAGGGCCACATTAAGTACATGGAGTGGTGCAAAAACACGCGATACTTCCAAAATATCTTTTCCATGCATATAATGAGATCCCTTACAACGAGTGAAGGAAGGAAGTGGACTATTTTCCGAGTGTCGGCGAATTGGTACCTTAGGAAATGGTGATTTGTTTTCAGTATTAAGCCAATGGAAACATTTCCAAGTCAGTTCATTAGCTTGTATCAAGACGTCAGACCCGGTTGTCAAGACTTTGAAGAGGTGGTATTTACAAATGAGACCTCAAATGTTCCAGCTAGACCATCTTCCTCTTCTACAATCCAAATGACCCATGAATGATTCAAGTAAACCCTTGTTCTCTCTACTTCAATCAGTTCGCCCTCTAGTTGGTACGTAGTTACCAACACCCATGCCCACAACACCACTGACTCATCGTTGACCTTAGAGCCTAGCACACTTCACGTCTGTTGTCTGGTTTTGCCAACTGTGCCACCAAAACTGATGACAATGCAGTGATTTTCAAGGCATTCCAACTCACCCTAGCCACAAACACAGGTCCAAAACCACACACAAACGCACACAAATATGGGATCAAAGGTATCAATTGGCAGAAGCGCTTCGAATTAAAATGCTTGCTTCTTTGCCTTCCAACCAAAAATGACAGCTAAGGGGGCCCTCCTGGACCAGTACCTGCACCAATACCTACATTTGTCGGTTCTCTTTAAGGCTTTGCTTCGACAATTTCAAGAGCAAGTAATCAATTCTGGAGCCAGTGTCGTCTTCTTTAGAATAATCGTGTTGTCTACGATGCCAGATTCTAGATTTTAAGAGAGCAAAGCATTTCACGTTGAGCATACAATCAGGAGAGACGAGTGCCCTGATTGGGAGTTACTGAGCAAATCCCGCATTGCAGATGGCAGCCATAACTGATAGTCCACCCTGCCTTTTTGGGTTATAACGTCCAAATTGACACAGACATGTTGATGGAATCGTGTCATTTTTATCAATTCATCTCCTGTCACACCACAACTCCGTTAATTTCAATAGTCAATCAATCGACTAATCAATGAATTAGTTACGGATCATTGACTGCTTACCTCTTTTGATTGTTACAGGGAGACTGCCGTCACTGTCAACTTTATCCCTTGTCATCAGCACATTCGCTGTCAAAGTCTGGCCCAGGGGCAGGTCTACCACCATCACCCAGATGATGTTATGTTCGGTTTTTAAAAACACTGTCATAGATATCCACCTCTGTTTCAGCCGCTGCTGAAGTACTAAACGGAATAATTAACCTTAGGCCTAGGAACTTCTTGCGTCTATCAATTTGTCTGTTTAACTTAACTGAGCTGGTTGAATCAAGGGTATAGACGGTGATATTTATCAACAAGTTATAAGGGACGCGTGCCACAAGTTTATGACGCTGGAATCAGGCGCCAAGACCTCTAGGTACGGCAGAAGTGGCGGTTATGAAAGTTAGGCAGCAGCCTGCCAATGGCAGAAGAGGTGACGATTCGACTAACCGTTCTACCCTACCCGAAAAAAGAACACGCATAGACTGAGAGCCGTCAAACGATTGAAGCACTTTGCGTCTTTGGAATGCACTCCTTTTGACTTTCAAATGAAGATGAATGATAAAAGGACTACCTCTTGAGAACGAAGCACGCAATCCTACATGCACATGCCGACCCTTTCAGAGACCTAACTCAACGCATTCAGGCTTAGCAATAACAATTTGATCAGAATGTATAAGTAATGTTTATGGCAACTTGTCTCAGACCACAAAAATAAAGTACATTAAATTGAGGAGGAAATTTTGGCAAGATAGAGATCATTATAGCCTGTCACTCTCAAAGAATTGGGAGATGTAAGCAATCTTGGAGGCAGTGTGCCCTCCACCTATCAACCTAATTGGTCAGCCTTTAGCATTGCTTTGGAGCGCTGGTCGTGTTGCCAACGCCTAGCATAAACTGAGGTTGAGTCAGATGGGGAGGTCAGGGTGTTGCATAAGTCTCTCCAAGGTGTCGTTTCACGCCAATTCTGGCAGGGCTAGCCACTTCATTACTAGCAACAGGTTAACTCGAGAAAAATTGTCAAAATTACAAAAAAATTTAAACGCTACAAAGTTTGAGGAGGAATTATTTTTTTTAAGTCGGAGTCTGCTAACGTATATTTAATCAGGCAGCTATTCATCGTGACTGCACGAGAATTGAGGATTTAATGAAGCCAACACCACTACTGGCAAGTGTGGATTGATGTGGTGCCGACGCAGCAAAATCAAAATGAACACTTGACACAATCGAGCATATAATGTAATTTGTTTTGATGACAATAAAATTGCATTAAACCTCGTTTAATTACCCATTGATTTACATTTATTAGGGTGCTATGGTGGAGAGTGAACGAGGAGGAGGGAGGAGTGGGGTTTATTAACAACGCGCCTTGACCTATTTTAGGCGCTATAAAATGAGGTTCGTTAAAATTTTGCCCCAGAACACGCAAGTTTTGCACACAAAAATGACTCAGTTGGTGATACTTGACGAGATTTTATTCCACACTACCCCAGAGTACGTAAATAAATAGAATTCCTTTTTCGACTACATGAGGTTAACTTTAAAGGATCAAATCTTATACATCTTTAAGAATGAGAGAAAATGATGGCGTATGTTACTAAAATAGCCAAGGAGCCATACAAACATCGGGTTATCACTAGTACTACTGACTTGGGGAAAAGGATTGGCTGAAAATAGGAGATGGAGAGGAGAAGATGGGAGGTTTTTCCACCTAATATAAGGCAGGCTACAACCTGATTGTTAAACATAATATGAAGCGCTGCTGCGCTCGTTAAAAGAAGGGGTGTGTTTGAGCTGCCATAAGTACAACAATGTTGGCGTCTCTCAACATCAAGATGCTCTCTTACATGTTTAAGAAGTCGATCTTGGAGAAACTTTAGCCGCCGCGTTTTGGCAAGAAATACAAGTGCCGCCAGTAACCTTAGAGAGCAGTGACGTTGGTTAGTGGCAAATGGCAGAGTAGTCAGTAAAGCAAGTGAAATTTCGCAAGTGCAATAGCCAATTCAGCCAAGAATTGGTTCGTAACTGAGGCTTGCTAAGTCTGCACACAACTCATGCTAATAACATACGTGGTTGCCAAGTTTATAGACCCTGTATTCTAGTATTCGCCTCCATTGGTGCACAAGTTGGTTTCTAGTCTGGTCTTATCACAGTATAGCCTAACCTAGATCAGTCTAGTTCAACGCTGCCTTGTGACAATGACGCAAAGGCCTGGGAAACTCCCTCTACGCTTGCGATGTGCGTACGCGTATGAGGCGGGTGAGCTACTTTCCCACTGTTGTTGTACCATCGGTCCGACTTGGAAGCTGGGAAGAAGGCTATGCAACTCAACACCCACCACCCACTCCTCAGTGTGGATGACAAAGAACTTTCTTCTCACCACTTATGACGATCGACAGACAGGCACTCATTCCACCCACTAAGTTGTGATTCACCAATGACTATTTCAGGCATTTTCTGAATGAGTAAGAGGGACTGTACAATGAACCGTCAGGTCAGTGAGGCAGAGGCCATCACTGAGCTTTCAAAGTGAAGTGCAAGTGGTCACTCAAACGAATGGCAAAGGTGGCATGCAAGTTCTGACAAGAAAATCTCCAAAAGTAGTGTGCGAAGGAGTAGTAGACTTTTCGGCCTCTTTAATTGTTGGAAAAACTGTTACCCCCCCCCCCTCCCCTCCCCTCCCCTCCCTTCAAACCCACTGTTTGCTCCCCTTCACTGTCTGACCACTTGAAAGGACGAACTCCACGCAACATGGTACCAAATGCCACCCACCTCTACCCTACCGTCACCACTAGCGCCATCATCATCATCATCATTATCATCAGTTGTGCTTTAGAGCCAAATCAACCAACTTCCAACTTCCACTTCACGCCCACTGGACTTCAAACACACTGCAACGCATGACGACACCCTCCACATAAGCAGAGCTGGCATTCATAGCATTGTATCATGCGGTCGGGTTGTCAGTCGACCGACGTCGCCTAACAGGGAAGGCTGTCTACTCCAAAGGCCACAGTGGTGTTTGTGAAGAAGTGGGAGGTCATTTGTCTGGCAGAGCACAACCAATGCCAAGAAACCGCAGTCCAACAGGCAGCCTTTTCTCCTACCCTGCAGGACACAATACGTAGAAGGGGATTTCGAGACGGATAGGAAATAGCAAACAGCAAAGGCGTCAGTAAATTCAGCCACCGCATTGAACTTCATCGAACCCAAACCCACTCAAAACACCGCCTAGCTTTTTTGCGAGCCTTCAACAGTCTCCCCATTTCTGGCACATTCATCCATCCACTCACGCACTCCATCCGCCGAATCGCATTTCTTCTCACCAGCCTTTTAATCGTTCACAATAGTTCTGTTGTAGGCAAAGTAAATGCTAGCTCCATTGCACAAAGATCACAGCGTGACATTGGGCCATAATCGAATCTTGTGTCCAAAACCATCGTCTTTAACGTTTTCAGTAAGAGTGGATGGTGGGAAGTAGGGGGGCTGGTAATGAAATTCGAGTTTCCTAGAATGCTTGTGGGAGGTGGACGGACACAGGTAGATATTTTATTGCGGAAATCTCGTTTCCACTTCCTTTTGATTTATCACAGTGAGATGGATTAAGACATGGCTTTCTTCAGTACCCACTAATGCCTTCCACGTTAACCCAACGATGGAAGGTCTAAAAGTTGTACTATCTAAAATCTCCTTAGGCAGAAAGGCTCCCCTAATTCAGATTCATCTGTCACTGGCAAAGTGCGGAGGGGCAGAACAGCGTCAAAGTTGACTTTGAGGTGTTAGTCTACTGCGCAATCTTTGCCAACCCTCCATCCGACAAATTATTTGCTAACCAAGTTTGTTCGAGCTTAGACACCAAGTTACCGCTGTGGAATACTCAGCCTTGATTAATGGCTCAAATGCATGACTCTGGCAAAGTGACATGAATAAAAACGCATATGCAATGCGAGTAGCATTTTAGACCTCGTAAATTCACATAAAGTTACCCTCTCCTCGAGGATCATTTCGTGGCACTTTAGCAGAGAATACTTAAAGTGTATGAATTGGTAATGCATTGCTGTGTTCCTGGATGCATATAACACGAAAATACGTTAATATGATCGCGCGAATAAACTACCGGAAAGTGAAATGATCTGCCACGATTGAGCGTTTCGCAAGTAAAATAATTTGAATCAGCCTACCCAGAGATTGAGAAGGAGTAAAATGTAAGCCAAAGTTTAATAGAATCTGACTCTATGGCAGTTTCCCAAAAGGAAACAACTTTCTTCGGCGATTTGACCCATTGAAAATATTCCGAAACGGCTCACAGTTGCTACATAATCAACCCAAAAAGTAGCGTGCTAATTTGCAGGAAAATAAAATTTTATTAATAGGCTTTGCAACGAGAAGCGATTTTACAATATGGAATTTTCTTGTTTTAAAAGTAAATAAACAAATTATTTCATTCAGCCGCAAATGGAAAGTTCTACTGAAGCCAATTCAGCAGGCGGTATTATGCAGGCTGAGTTTTTATCAGGAACTCGGAATGTCGATAAAACATTTCCGAGCTAAACAAAAACTATTAATTATGCCTTGAATTTGGGAGTTAATTTGTTCTGCTATTACTTAAGACCCATCGGCTTGCTTTGCCGACACCATTACCAATTGTAAACAAGTATTCAGAGCGTACTCGACATCAGTCTCCGTTTTATTTCTCTGTCATGTCAGACTTCTTGACAAAACATTCTTATTTAAGCTTCTCCGTCTAACAAACGGATTGCACTGCAGTCCCAAGGCAGTAGAAGCTTACGGTCTCTACTGAGGCACAGCAACTGGTGAAGTTGTAATGAAGCAACGCACCACCCAGTAGTGGATTAAATAGAGGCTTTGATTCTAAAGGCCGTTTGAAAAGCCCAGCAGCATTCTTGATATTACTGAAAGAGAATGAATCTTTGACATGAACGTGTCAAAAACGACATTCAGAACTGTTTGACAGTGAGCAACAAAAACAAGAAATGGGAAGCAGAGGAAGCTCACTATAAATCATGCAACTGCTCTGTGACTGAATTGAGTGAAGAAATGACTTTTGGATTCCACTGTCAAGTGAGCAGACACATTATCAGCTATCTACCCTCCACTCGCCCTACACTACAGTGGTATACATTGCTTCATACCCAAAAAGACAAACCTGTGCTGCGCATGTAGTAGATAGCAGAACCATTTTTAGCATAATCTTTATAAAAACCATCGAGTCTGGTTAATCGGGCAGAAAAAGGACTGTTTTTAAAAGAGCAACGCAACTCATAGTTTGTGCTACAAAACTGACACATGAGAAGACCTCCATGGAATGAAAGAGACATACTATCTCTCCCCATTCTTAGTGGTTCCAGCATTCTCACCTTTTTTTGCCATTAGACAAACGCATGAGAAATTATGCAAGCTGTTTGGAAAATGATACAAAAATAGAAACGGAGGTGAGGAAGGCAAGACTATAAAAGTGGAGTTCGTCAGCTGGTATCTCTTTGCGAAAGGATGATAACAGGTCTTTTTAAGGGTCAGTGCTGGGCTGTGTGGCATAAACCCAGAGCTAGTTTACTGTGTAAGATATCGCCTTCTTCGACTCGTCTACAGGGCCCTGATGATTCTGAAGAAGGTAAGCTTCCACAATTCCAACTATATTCCATTTATTCGATACAAATGAGGCGTTAATGCTATTTAGCCTTTAGCCTGTGGGGAATTTACTGTGGAAATTTCGTTTTTAGCCCATCAAACACAGACACGCATCGACACGAAGGCAAGTCTGATGTTGTGGGATAGAGTGGAAGTGGTGCGTACCTTGTGGCGAGCGGTAGATGCATTATTTAAGATTTTGGAACAAGCTGGAATGTGTTCCTTCACTTCTAGCTGCCGTCCAAAGGCCACTATTCAGCATATGCCAGTTGGTCCGTCAGCGATCAAACACCACATTTAATTGTGCATTTGAAGTCTCCTTTTGCTGGCAGATAAGTGATTATGTAGATGGAACCCATTTACTTTGCGCCCCCGCCTTTTAAATCTCCTTGCTGCTACAGACTCATAGCATATTTTATGACACCTCACTCCAAAACTGACGGAAGGTCGCAGTTGCAGTGTACAATTCCTCATTTTGTAGAATGATGACGCTCTCCCTTACTTTGATACATCTAACGCGGAATGTTATAAACTGTCGAATCTGGACTCTCGTTTCCCCATCTTCCCTTTTCCAAGTGCTACGCAACAAATCTGACGAGAAACTCTTGTTGCCTCGGAACGGGGTTAATTCAGTTCGTATGGCAGATTACCTCGAACCTCATGGGCTGGATTCAAGCAGAATGTTTTGCGTGAGGGTTTAAGAATGCTAAAGAGGTAGTGGAGGGGCAAATAGGAGACACCGTGCTGATTGAATAACTTACGCATTCCATAGCTGGTCATCTCCATGAGCTGCATCAAGAGCAGCAAGAATGTCGGATCACTTGGAGTTTTTTAAACCGAGTTGTTTACTGCTCCGAAATGCTTATTCTCAGCAATTTGTCAATCCCGACCGTGGAATAGGTTCGTTCATGCTGATGAAAGGCATGGAATTTAGTGCTAAACTAATGAGTCTTTAAGGTCAGAAGACATCGTGACATAAAATGTACTGCATCTCATTGGCAATCCAAACAATTTTGGCACAAAATCGTCACGAGGCATAGAAAAAGGCGATCGCTTAAATCTCATTAACTAATGCAAGTAATTAGCATAGGATGTTGGTTCTCCAAATCCTAAAAGACTTCCTCCCAATTCTAATTTACTGGACGCTAAATTTATAAGGATATCGTGAAGGAGGTTTTCCCTTCATAGCAGATTGAAATTAGTATAGTATAAGCGGAATTAGTCTCCTGTGGTTTCTGTTGCAGATAAGTGCAACCCTAGGAAAAGATTCCTGGAAACTTCTAGACCTTATTAAGGTAGTACTGTGGTCCACATTCTCCTGATTAGCTCATATTAAGCAGACCTCGAAAATCAAGGTTACGGAGACACAAATACATACTCATGTAGGCCCCTCACCGCAGATGCCAGATTCGAACGCACCGACCATGCCTCTTTTGCCTTCTCATTACATCGGTTAATAACTTTAAAGACCTTATCTACCACTGATATGATATGTGGCCTCCAAACATCGAAATTCAATCATACCGATTGTGACACCATTTAAATCACTTCCCCTGCAAGTTTCTACAATTTGAGCATTTTGGCAAAAAGTAAAACGTCTTCATCTATAGATCAAAGGCCCACTTGCTTTAGTTTGAAGTCACCTCATGGTTACATCAATCCCAAATCGCCCGTAGGAAAAGCTATTTTGTAACCCAATCTCCTCGCTCATTTTATGCTCTGCAACTGAAGAGTTGACAAAGTGATAAAACCAGACTATAGGACCATGGGAGACGACAAGCGCAGGAGGACAAAGCTGTCCCCTCCTATCGGTTTAAGCATCAAACCCATCACTAGATGCAATGGCGATCAAATGCGCTCACCCACTGACTCGGGGAGGCGTACACACGTGGCAAATTCGTAAGCAAGGCGGCAGGGATATCGATAAGGTGTGGAGCTCCTTCCTTCTTTAAACGGATTTTAGAAAGATAAGGGAATGATTTTAGCCAAGGTAAAGCGTCCACACGGAAGGCATTTCATTCTACTTACTTAGCTTAAGTTTGGGGTGGAAATGAGTGTGTGAGAAAAGGTTATTTTAGGAGCGAGAGTATTGGTTGCGATTCACTTACCAAAAAAGTAATGTTAAAACTTAAAAAATTAAAATTGTTTCATACTTTCGGATAAAATCCTAAATATTGGAATCAATTAATGGCGGAATGATAAAACCAACTTTTTAATATGCACTGCTTATGCGTCGCCACAGAGGTATATAAGTTGCAAGTGTCTCCTTCTCCAAAATCTTAAAGGAATTAGAGAAGAGCCGAAAAATCTTTGTCATCCTATCAAAGTTCCATCTCTTTTAACGACCACATTTTTCCATTACCAGGAAGAGACTAGGAATGCCATGCTCTGCGAAGCTTACCTAAGAGAGACCTGAATGCTCTGAAGTGGAAACAAGATGTGCCTTTTTCACATTTGAAGAAAGTAAATGCAAGAGACACTATGTACCAAGCTACACTACACAAACCTTTCCGTTATCGATGATACAAAATTTGTTTCATTACCCACTCTGCTAACATCCACAACGCGGACGAGGGCTAACAGTTGGCAGCTGTCAAAAGCCGACAAAGCCTCTACTGACTCTTTCATCCTTTTCCCTACCATGAGTGGAGCAGGAGTCATCAAATACTTCATGCCGCTCGCCAGGGAGTGCTATTTTAGCCCCCTTCAGAGCGATGCACAGGGAAATAATCGAGGTTTATTGGTGGATGAAAAAAGGCACAGGCATTAACTGAAGTTTTTATGACTAGCAGATGGGAACATTTTCTCAAACGCAAATAAAGAGATCCATAGCCTACCAACAATTTGAGGAGATCGCCAAGATAAGTAGGACCAACGAAACCTCTTCATTGCTAGAAGGGACTGAAAGGAGGAAAGTAAGTAAACAGTGAAGAGGCTTCACAGCATTCAGTTCATCGCTTTGGTTGTGCTGCCGCTTTTAGCTGCTATGTATAATTCTCCTTTACGGATTTAAAGCGTTTCGTTTGTGCCACACTCTTCGCTGTGGCACACCTTTAAATAGACTAGCCGGTTGGGCTGAGTCACTTCAAAGGCCCTTTTTAAAAGTAGAGGAGGCTTCACACTCCACTAGACCTCTTTTGTGGGACGTTTTTTGGGTGTGAATGTGCGATGCTTTTGTTTGCCCCATGGACCTTGTGAAAATCAATGGCACATCTTCTGATTATCAAAACCAATCGAGCAGTAAATTTGCTTTAGTAGCCTTTTTTGTCAGAAACTACGTTTTTGGTAGAGGAGAACATTTGAATCTTGATTATTACATAAGATCACCTTAAAGAATAATCTAAACAGTCCAAAGAGAGAGGAATTTCGACTGTCACGATGAACATCCCAATCATTATCCTTCCCACATGGTGTAATTTACGTGACTACAATAAAACCTGAATATATCCTCCCATGTCCCACTTTCCCAACGACAAAAGTGCATTTGAAGTCCTCACCTTATAGCAGAATGGAGACCACCAATTTTATGATCAAAAGAGGTGATCACGCAACATCAACTCTCGTTAGACAAGGTAGGCTTGTCAATACCAATAAAGCTACTTACTTGGTATTCAGGTTATAAGTAGTTACTGGATCATGAAGGGTTCAGATGGATACGACGGTGATTACAAACCGAAATTCTGCTTTTGGGGGTCTAGTGTGGTTTATGACAACTTACCAACATTCTGATCGTTCACTCTCATGTAAATTATGGCAAATCATGGCTATAGGAAATGTCGTCCAATCCTCATATGAAACTTGATAGTCTTGAAAGAGAGCTTGATGTGATGTAATATATAGAGCACTTTAGTTTCTGTAGATCTCAATCGTGTCAACCGGTACCAGTTCAGAGCAGTTGCGGGGAGATTCAAGTGTCGGAAGACCCGTTTAGCTTTCAGTGATGTAAATTTCTTTTAATTTTGTTCACGTACCTCACATAGCTTCAAAGGTTTTTTTTAACCGATTCGCAAACAGAGGTTTGGCTAAAGTTAATCAGCTGAATCATGGCCTCTTCCTGTCAACGTAAGCAGAACTAAGTGGCTCTTTCACTTCGACTGGCCCAGTTCAAACTTGATCAACCGTCTTTTCACTTTGGCATTACTAACATTACCTCGCCTGAAATTCAAGTGGCAGAGTATGCCACCTATTTTGATTAAAAAACAGCATTAATGAGATTTTGACCATTGAAAGAGTTTTAATTTGCTACGCATGGAACTGTATTTCCTGAAGCGATCTATACGCAACTGCACGGAGTCTGCCAAGCCATTGCTGCAGAGATTGATGCAAACATATCCAAAATAGTGAAGTTGCCTTCTTGGCGGTAAGATTTAATTCAATGAATGCAACGCGACTCACAGAAATTCAAAAGGATGCAAATATGGAAGAGCGGAAAAAACGAACGGATAGGCGGGCAGACCGATAGAAATGCAGGTGGTGGGGCGGTAAAGCAGAAGCTCTTCAAGGTAAGCACCTGTTTTAAGAAAGGTCCTCGGCAATGCATGTATGTAGAGACACGGGTTTTTTACGACACTTTAGCAACTGAAACTACAAGAGGCTTCCCAAAAAAGCCTCAAATCTAGAAGAAAGAATCAAACAAATATTAATAAGTTGCATTTTAGCAGAATGCCTTAATAAATAATGGATGAGGATAGAAATTGGCGCAGAATTACTTGCATTTTGGCAACAACGACTCATTGAGAAAAGAAGCGCAGGTTTAACCTGATCTATTGCCCTCATTTTAGGTGAGCAACTTGAATTCTTATTCACTACTACTGAAATACCCACATAAGTATCCAAGTAGTACAGTGAAGCGACTAAGTCGGAGTGGCTACATTGATGAATGGAGGAAAATGACCTATTAATAAAAGGGCCAGATGTACAATAAATCTCAAGAGCGGCCGTAAGAGTTCCTTGTTGCTGTCACCAGAGTAAAAAACTTACCTCCCCTTAATAACATGACAACTTTGGCGGTGGCTGCTTATCACTGTGGGGGTATGTGGGCGAGCTTTTGTTGAGCAAAAGACTTCATTGACCAATTGGATTGCTGCCAGTTCGGAACTTTTTGATTAACCCTCCAGTTTATGGTGAGTTTTCCTGCTCCGCTTGTTTGCAAGCAAGTAACACTTAATAAGGTCTAAAAGACTACTCCGCCAGTTATGTGATGGTATCACGCAACTCATCGGAGCTGAATTATGGCTATTTTAGAGCCAAAACCTGCTGGAATCTTAAAAGGTAAACAAAAATTTATTTAAGTAAAAATTTGAGGATCTGAAGGATAATGTAGTGGATGATAGACGATTTTAGATTTTCTACTTTGATTTTGAAATAGCAAAATCTACGCCCTTCAACTTCACAGATGGAGTGAAATGGAGGCGAGAAAGTGGATAATTCTGTTTCCAGTTTTTCATATTTCTTTGTGGTCTATTAAACTGCAATGCATCTCTACACTTGAGTCGGAGAGATGTGGGGATGATTGATAAGTTTGTGCTAGTGGTCTTGCATTGAAAATGGGTGGTGTGTGTGTGTGTGTGTGCGTGTGGTGGGCATTTCATAGGCTCAGCTCTCACGGTCTTTCGGTTATAGCCAAAGTTCTGGGCGTGAACGAGCCATTTCATGGCTCTGCATGACTGAAGGGAAGCGCGTTGGAGATGAGGGTAAGTAGGTCAGGTGAGAGGATATCTGATACATGCTATGGGCTTACAAATACCCATATTTGGGCATCCACATCAAGGCGACCACGTCCGCCAAGTTTGATCAACATTAAGCGATGTACGTGAAGGGGACTAAAGATTACAGTGATCTGGATTTAACTCACTCACATTGACGTGTAAATTGCCTTCTTCTTACCTCTTTCCTTTTGCTCTTCTTAAAAACTCCTGATAGAGTGACATAGTATCCAAAAAGTAGGCTGAGGCCGTTGCTGCATCCAACAATACGAACGTGGTTTAAGGGCTCAAGGTGGATCCAATGCATTTTTGTGAAAGAAGATTTCGGAAATGCGACTTGAACTCCCATCAGTGGGAGTGTCATTCAGGCTTCAAATCAGGCGCCGAGAATGTGAACACTCGAGTAATCCGGTTGGAAGGCATTCACTCGGTTAGGAAATTGTAATGAGCAAATTCGAAGAGCACCTAAGACGGTGCGATACAGCACCGGAGAGAAGTAGAGGTAGAGGTCTACTTTTCGCAACTGAACTCACCATTATCCTCGCTGTCTTCATGGTCATAGTGGTGAGGCAATTAGTCACCGCTTACACCGACCAAGAATGGAGGAGGTGTGGTGGCTGCGCAGAATGGCACCCACCCACATGCATGAACAAGAGGTGACAAACAATAAGCTTCAAAAGTTTCCACTTTGGTCGTCATTTGATAGGCCCCTAAGATGTAACGTTCAGCCCCATAATGGCACTTCAGTCTAGTTGTAACATGATGGCAAAACCAGTTTTCGGACCATATTTTAATGTAACCTTCTGGTTAGCGTTATCACCTCCTTCAATATTTTCAGTCAACTGAAATTTCCTTCCAAAGCATCTATCTTTTGTGCAAAGAGGCATTTTGACATGCACAGACTTTGAAGAACTGGCAACCCTTTTGGGACGTTTATAGGATCTTTTATTCTTTAAAATAATCTCCCTTGCATTACTGAGGGCAAAAACTCAGTCGTTGGAACCTGGCAACTTGGACGAAGCTCTGATATCTCTATTTATACCTCCAATTTGCAATCCCCCACTCTACCATTTATCGTTGCACTGGATGCGATGATTTCACCACCACCACCACCACCACCACCACCACCACCACCACCACCACCACCACCACCACCACCACCACCACCACCACCACCACCACCACCACACCACCACCACCACCACCACACCACCACCACCACCACCACCACCACCACCACCACCACCACCACCACCACCACCACCACCACCACCACCACCACCACCACCACCACCACCACCACCACCACCACCACCACCACACCACCACCACCACCACCACCACCACCACCACCACCACCACCACCACCACCACCACCACCACCACCACCACCACCACCACCACTGAGGGGTATCGCCGATAGTCTCCCTAATTATATTAGCGACTGCCGCACTTTATCCCACTGAAACAGATGGAAGTATGTGACGCGAACTCCAGGATTAGGGTTCTGCCGTTTTGTTAGCCGCTAAACTCCTGGAATCGTGGGGCAGACCAGTACGATCCACATTCATCAGGTTCAACATATCAGAGGAGTTCAAAACTTCCAAAAAATGGCAAGGAGTGACGCATATGATCCCATCACTCAAAGGCTGCCACAGAGCTGTGCATGCAGGCGACAACAAAACATTGCGGCGAGTCCTAGCAAGACTTGTGGTGTTCAACACAATGGCATCACATTGCAGTACACACGGAGTAATTGTGTGGATAAAGCATTGCAACCACGTAAGGTTTAAACCCAGTCCTAGCAGATCATTGTGACGGCCCAAACGAGGGATGGAGGCACTATCACTCCGTATTTTAGTTGCCCATACCATTGCGTAGGTTCTCTGTTGCAGGAATGATATGCGAACGCCTTCAGGCATATGAATTTTCAGGATAGGTCCTGATTTCTCCCTCTGATCGGCTTTAATAAAGGTGTGCCTCTAGGCCTGTTCATCATAGGGAGCCACGAATACTTTTCGCTGACTTTGACTAACAAACAAGTGACCTAAGAGGTAAAGTGAAAGATCATTCATAAGGTGACCTAGGCAATTAGTGATTCGAATTGTCCTCACGGCATTGCTGGTCAAGGGAAAACAGGATCGAGGAGGACCTGCATATAGATTTCCCAACTCAATTTAAGTTAGGATTTAATTCCATTGAAGCAACCTTGAAGATGGTATGAGACAAAAGAGTGGACAGATAGGTGACCGCTGAAATGTCGCAAAATATTTGGAAAGTTGACATAGGCAAGAACGGCACAATTGGAGCTCTATGTAGTCTTAATGACACCCATCTCCGTCTCGGTGGCATTCATGTGCATCCACGCCTATAGGCCTAAGGCAAATGCTCAGACAGTGAATGGCCACGTGACTTCGGACGTGGTTAAAATAAAGGTTAGGATAGTACAGGGAGGCCCCATTCATCTATCCACTTTAATACGAAAAGGCGGTTTGAGTGGTGGCGCTTACCCGACAGAAAAGCGCATTTTGACACTGGTCAAGGCAGGCTGAGAGGGAGTCAATGAACATGAGGTTGATCAGTAAGCGCACAATTCCAAAGTTTCGGAAATCTGGATAAAATCTTTAAAAAAATTATTGAAATATAAGTGTGATGCCAAATGAGTGGAATAAGAGGACAACCTGCCTACCTGTTTTGGTGATATTTGTACACCTGGGAGAGGAATTTAGACCCAAAATTTATCAAAAGGAACGGCCAACTCAGAATCAAAGGAAGGTGCCGCATACTTTAACGCGGCAAGAAATCAGTTATGAAGTAGAAAATTCCAGTCATGGCGATGGTTTCTTCATGCTAGAAGACTACTTGCCACTCATGCTTCCAGCTACCGATCGTTGGGGAGAAGTTAGACCACCTGCCAAGGTCCCAAAAGTTACTCGAAGAAACACACCTAAGAGCGTTATCTGATCGTTTTTTTGCCTACAAGTTAGCGGCTTGAGGCTTTGGTATTTTTACAGTCACTGAGAGCTCAAAAGGCTGCCACGTGATAGTCGAAATCAAGTTACTTAGTTCTTTTGCGCAACAGTTGTCTCAGCCATCCACTAAGTAAATGCATAAGAAAACTTCTCTTGCGTTTTCCTCCTCTGGCAAAGCTTATATGCGATATAGAATTTGAGGACGTGGCTTTGCCTTCTTGACGGCTTAACAGGTATGTTTGCTTTCATTTGGCTTGAACCTTTTAGAAATGCCAAGGGGGAGTGAGACAAAGAGAGACCAAATTTACGTCAAAAGCCGTTACAACTTAAATCCTCGAAGAAGCAATAATTTGGATCTAAAGTAATTTCTCTCAATCTGAAATCCAGCGGCTTGGACTGGAAAGGGCAAGAGATGAGGCAACTGCAAAATGCAAAATGTACCAAGCCCTATTTGCTTTTCACTTCTTTTGCCAAAGAAACATCTTTTACACACTTGAATTGGAATGGACCAGCGAGATCACAGCACTTCGAGATCAGCACGAATTTTACTGACGCCTACCAGAAGTGTCCATTTTGTCATATACGTAGTGGTCTATTGCAAGGGGATTTTAGCGGTGCGAAACATTGTTTAACTGTGTGTTTAACTACACAAGTGGATCAGTTGCTGCAAGCTCTTCTTCCCCTCTCCGCCATGATCCTTGGGACATGCTAGTAGCCTCCTACTTGTGTTGGTAAGGAGTATAGTCTTTGGAACACCTTTGCGATATCATAACTTTGGGAAGGACGCAGAACTAGGTTCTACAGGTTTTGGGCACATCACTTGCCAATCAAATTGACGACTTTTGAGCCTCGATAGTTGCTAGGGTAGAAAAGAAACACTGCTACAAATTGGGCTGGTAAAGTCTCGTGAATATCAAGATTATTCTGCCACCCATTGGTCCTGTACACTACTGCGACTACTTGCACTCACAGTCCTCAAAACCAAAGTAACGGGCGAAAAACAGGCAATGCCACTTACACTGCAATGATGAGCAGTTCAAAGATTCCCACAAGAGCAAAGATGCGATTAAACATGAATGCGAACAGAAGGCACGGATTGAAGCGAATACTTGCAGGGGCACTCGTTTTAAGGTTGTCAGAAGTTTTAGTCGCCTGGGTGACAAAAAAGAACCCATGATTCCTACAGTGACAGTGGACTTCTTTCCCAATGAATTTCGTCTCGCAGGCCTGTCTACTGTACTCAATTTCATTGCTGTCACCAATTCTGACAGAAGAGCACTCGAGAGTCCGTCCGAGCATGTTCTCGGGAACCCGATAAACAAGCCTTATTGCGAAGTCCTTTCTAAAGTCTGACTGTAGAATGACAGGGTAGCGGATATCTTGCGCACTAATATGAATCTACCGTAGACGACAGACCAAAGCTGCCGACAAAACAGAGGTGGGAAATAGGACGGAGACTGATGACTTTAACGTAGGTCTGATGCGCTGTTATCGCATAACACGTCACATCCAACGGTACAGGGTTTCCCATTTCTTACACATAAAAATTTTTGTCGGCGCTCTACAACAAAACAATATTAATTTAAATGAAATTTGAGCACCCAGCCCGAAACTACAAAGTCAGTGGCGTGAACACTCCACCATGCGCAAAGAGGAGGAGGAGGAGGTCCTGTCAAGACTTCATAGGTATGCATTTGCATGGCTACGTGGTTGCATATTGTCCTATGAGCTATGTGGTCCTGTGTTCCGTTGCCTCATCAGACCTCGGCGGGCTTGTGGTGATTACCACTGCTACGTTCGCTTCTTGAGTGCACAAAAGCCATTTTCGATCATGGTCCAGGTGGTCGGTTGGCTGGTTAGGCGAGACTTAAATCTTACTGTCTGCTACTCGCTGTCAGATGCCAAACCTCCTTCCCCAAATGGTACATAGATTTGGAGACGAATCGCATCCATCAGGTTAGTTCAACCGCCATATGACATGAGGGTTCTAAGCATCAAGAAGATTGCAGAAGGCACAACAAAGCGTACATCAACAACAGAACGTTTCTACAAGTTACTAGACACTGCATCGAGCCTCACAAGATGTTTGGTCGCTTGACCATTTCCCATTTTGCGATAATCAGTGAAGGACAACAACAACTTGTCTGTATCCCTCTACTCTTTCCCCACTTCCAGTCTGTCTACTGGCTGACCAACAGATTTTATAATTCGGACAGTAGGCCTAACGACAGGTGACTTTACGCCTCGATGGTCATGGTAACAAGACTTACATGTGGTTGAGGAAAAGACCACCGTTGAATTGCAGGATAACTTACTGGCACAAATTATGGCCAAATTCCAGAGCATACGACCCAATCGGTTAGTCTTTCCCGTGAGGACAACTGCTAGCCCATAGGGGATTGAGATTACCGTCCACATATAGCTCCATGCCAGGAGGACGGGTCCCTTTGACTGAAAACAATTAATGGCCGAGGGTAAGAAGTGTTGGTCGTGGAGAAGATTTTCACCGATTTGGATGCATAAATGCCAACAGTGGTTCCTTTCAATTGTATGTTTTAGTGCGCTGCATTTCATTCAATTTTCATAGATGAAAAGGGAAGCACATTCAAATAAGCAAGAAATATTCGCCCGAAATCCTTTACTCCTTAAAGCAAATTTTTCCACTGCGACACATGCTTGCGGATTTCGCCTTCATAAGAGGCTTCACGTCGGGAAATACACCCTCCACTTTCATCTCACTTGCATTTCCCACACGTCTATCTCCCACCTGGCAAATAGCAAGAGAAGCTAGCAATCATCACTTAGGGAAATGCGGGAGGTCTTTCTCAACTAGATTCACTACTACTACTACCACCACCACCATCACCAAAATTTAAGTACAGACTGCCGCACTTTATCTCACTGAAGCAGATGGGGCATGTGATGCGAACTCCAGGGATTAGGGTTCTGCCGTGTTATTAGCCGATTGAGACCTTTTCAATGACGCCTCAGTGCAAACAGCGCTGCAGGGCCGTAGTGTTGCTATTTGCGAATCGAAGAAATATCCCAAGGCAATCTTGACAACTAAAGCGGTAAAACTTTTGAAGATTTTGACGTTGCATTTCATCCGCCATTGTGTGGCAGGATAAGCAACAGTAACCAACTAAGCACTTTGTTGGGATGGTACTATTATTGTTATGAAGTGTTCCACGAGTGTATTAACTTCAACTTCACCACCAGTTCCTTTGCTAAAACAAGCTGAGGAGGCGCAAATATCTTCCTGTTAGGAATTTGGAAATCTTCGGCTAACTTATTCGTCACTAAGCCTCCCAGCTGTTGAAGGTGGAGAACCCTCTTTAACAGATTAAGACCGCACATACATTTGGACGTCTGTCATAAACAATGAACGAGCAGACACACGCTTAAAGATTCGTGCCTCTCTATCGCAATTTGAGTTAACACACACAAGCAAAGAAGCAAAAGGGAGGAGAGTCAAGATGGAGATGGTTAAGCATCACAGAGACTGCATTTCATGACATTCCGTGATAGTCGCCTCGGGTCGTTCAATCATAGCGTTCCAATGGTTCATTCCACTTCCCTTGGCAACCATCTCGCTGCCCAAAACTAGGATGGCGACTGGTTTGTCTACAAGGAAAGAAGGATTATGAGATAACCTCGAAGACATTTTATTGATAGCTCAAAAGTGGCGAGAGTATTGGTGTCCGAAAGTCAAGATTTAGAAGAAAAAGGGATACCTTCACCGATCCAACAAAGTAACCTTTGAAGTTAGTGTAGACGCAATGAGAATGCGTATTGTACTAACATCTCCGTGGATAGTGTTTCTGATTGCGACTTTTAAAATAAAGAAAGACATGATTTTTTTGCCTAAATCGTTGCAGAAAATCATTTTTTAGTGGTGAGGTATCATTGTAAAGATCATGATTGTGCCACAAGACGGCAGAAAACTGACCTTTTCCAGTAGGGTTAGATACAACAGTCAAGGACACCTCTCAAAAGTTAAGGACTTTAGCATCTACTCAACGCTCTACTGCCTCTTGGAGATTCCACACAATGGTGGAGCAAAAAGCTGAGATTAATAATGATTTTTGGCCTTTTAGATATCTTTTCTTGAGCTGACTTCTTCCAACCAAAGCTCATGGAGCGTTTGTGGTGGGGCCGATAGCAAGTATGTCTGCAGTACTTTGTACCTTCTGATGCCTGCCATTAGGAATTCTAATCAGAAAAGTGGTCATTTTCTTTTGTCCAGAACGTTCCATTCTTGTAGGTGCTTCTTTAAAGGGCTGGAATTCAGGCACCTACTCACTTCCCTCTGATTAGTTGAGACTACGTGGGGATATATTGATAGTCTGGTTCCAATGTCAAGCCATTACTATTAACAACCGGCAAACTATCCACTTTCTTCGATTTCCTGAGCAAAGCTCATTTCTCATCATGAGCTGCTAGTTATTACAGTTGGCCAGCCAGCCAGCCAGCCAGCCATTCATCATAGAGCAGACAATCTATAAAGCACAGCACATCGCCATCCACTGCCATTGCCTTGCACGTGAATGAGGTAAATTAGCTTAGTTGCCAAGGCCTCGTTTTTTTTCACCGGACGCAACGGGCTTAGACCGATTGTTTTGTCGGATGCTCTGGACATCCAAATGCCATTTAACGTCACAACAGCACCATACATATGTCGATTATTAGTGAGGGTAGAAGAGTGAAGAGGCTTGCTAACGGTGGTGTGCAAAACGCTGAGTGGTCGAAAGCGTAGAATCACCCACCACAAGTGCCTCATCAATACTTCTTTTTTAGGGCATTTTCAGTTGATAATGTTCAATAAGTGATGAAAAAAAGCATCTGAGTCTGTTAAAATGAGGCATGATACCCATGTATTAGGTACAACCGACATTTCCTAATGTGGAGGATAAGTTTGCTTAAAATCAGAAAGAAAGCATATAGATTGGGATGAAAGGCATCCACAAGTTACGGCAAGTCATCGTGGTGGTCTATACCAGAAACCAGAAGATCACTTTGATTCTTGAAAAATTTCACTGACCACACACAGTCCAGTATTTTGTAAAATTGACTCCATAGAACTTAAGGCAAGTAATTGTTATTGTCTTCCACCTAATATGGAATGAATAATCTGAAACAATAGAATATACATCTCAATTTTTAACAAAACATGAGCTTAAAAATGGAGAAAAACTAAGGAGCTGTTTTGGCATCCAGAAGAAGTGCATTTAAGAGAAGTTGTGATAGTCAAAACCTAATCACATCTGTTGTGCGCCCTTACGCCTGCAAATTGAGAGGTGGAGGCGGACAACACTATCACCCTTGCAGGCTAGACGCGGCAGACTCATGTGCCGCTGGTACATCGAGGCACAGTCATACTACTGATCGCTGCATATTAGTAATCCATACTTGCCTGAACCCTGTCTACCAGACATGCCGACAACTTCCGCGCCGCAGCCGCCACACAAACCCCAACCTACCAAACAAGTAATTCCATAGCTTATGCTATTTTTAGCACTCAAGGTATCGTGAACAGTTCAATTGAGGGTAATGGTCTAATTTGATCTACCTCTCAGAGATCTAGTAACCATCACAACAATGATACAGGAGGCTGAGAATGGCTCGAGATCAAATGAATCCTGGTTGAAAGGAAGGGAAAGGACACCCACCAAAGAAACCCGGTTGAGTGATGATAATGCGCACGTGTATATTGCAGGGATCGCCGAGTTTGGAGAAGGTGAAAGACTCATTGAAGCTCTCGCGTTGATCCAACAACTCTGTGCGTTTGGTCTTGAGCATCTTGCCCTGAATGCCCTGACACGCCATCACCTTGGCGTAGACACCTAAAAAAGTTTAAAGATAGGACTACTAAGAGCATTTATGGACTGATTTGTTAGGAGAGAAACCCTTCACACTACCTTTTAAAGCAATGTAATAACATATTAACCTTGGACTTGCAATTTCAACGCTTTCTTTAACTGCAGTAATGATGTGTAGTTCATGGACATGGCTAGTGATTCAAGTCGTCCGGCAGGGTCGAGAAGCTACCGCCGTAGCTTGAAGGCCATACTACCACATGGATGTGCAACCCGGTGGAACTGAGGTGTCTGCCACAAGTGTCAACTGAGATATCCACCTGATTAGCCAACTTTTTAACCCTGCTTGGTGAAGATTTGGGCTTGTAAAGTTAGGTGGGTACTGAGCCGATGTGAGGCAGTTATTTTTAAAGACTCCGCAGTCTATGCGCATTCGAACAAATGTGGAATATCTTCCTCCTGTAAATCCACCGAAAGCTACTAATTACTACTTTAGATGACCATAAAAGCTTGGCTTCATCCCATCAAAATGCCATTTCGTATTGCGTTCTACCCAATCTTCCTGCAGTGTTCAATCTCTCGAAATGACGGGGAGTCTTGAGGTGGTTGGAGCTCGTCTAGGTACGGCGAAGGTTCCTAATGAAGAGGTCGGTACTAGTGGTGCTTCCCGCTAATCCCTCCCTAGATGGTTACCAAGTTTACCTAACATTTTATGGCTGGGAAGCGAAATCGGAATCTGCAGGTCTCTATTTAAATGACCACTAACAGTAGATTATGTTATAGGATACAAAAATAGGAAGGATCCTTATGTAACTACTTAGCTCATGTCAAAAAAAAAACCAGTCGAACTTGCTAGAGGGTCTAAATAATAAAAATTTGAAAGAATTATTAGTCAGCCCAAGATGTTGAAAATGAATTTAATGCGATGCTCTGATAGTTTGCAATTAGGTGGCCGACTGCGCGGGCGCTCCTACTGGTCAGCAGAACCTCCCATCGTTAGTAAGTAGTATGACCTTCAACACTGGCTTATTCCAACTTTTCAGGGGACGTGCGAGTTTTATTAAGATAAATAACGTCTTGGAAAATCAGCAAAAGTAGTTAAACATGAAAACAAGACGATTTTAGGCAAAAGGCATAGTCACTTCCCAGACTGACAGAAAGACTTGTATAAGAAAGTAGATTTCACTTTGTGGACTTTCGAAATAAAGATAAATGAAGTAATTTGGGGTATAAAAAGTTACTCAATGGTGCCATTTATCATAATCTTGTGTTCTGTTAAGTCAATTACTAAATCATTCCTTTCCTCCTAAAGACAAGAAGCAGAAATTTAAAGCACAAGCAAGTTCCCTCCATTTACTTCATTTCCTTCTTAAAAGGCTATAGGGCTATTTTCTATGCCTGGATACTTTTTGTTTGCATTTAAAGAAAAAAAGGATTGGCTCCTGAAACGATTAATCGTTTTAAGGAAAAGATTTATGATCCAATTTCGTTGGTGATTATTAGACCGTAAATTACTGAAGAGTAGACGAGGACTAACCTATTCCAACTCCCCTTCTGACGGGCTGACTGCCTCAAAGTTTACAGCACTCTAAAATGGTTGTGATAGTTATGAAGGAAGACGAGGGAAGTGACCACGATTCAATAGATTCCACCAAAGACATCCCAGAGACTTGCTTATAAATACGCTTGCCAAATCCCCCGTGATACTGATAATTTATTCCCCACGTAAACCTACTTATAGGCAGGCCAGTGGCTTTGAGAGGCAAATTGTGGCACTCGAAAAGGCCGACAGTTAGTCGATCGGCGGACGGGAAGTAAGTGAGGGAGACCACGAGAAGAATGTTCCCGGGGGACTGAAGTTTACAGGAGCAAAAAAGAAGAGATTTTGCAAAACATTTGATTGAGGAAGTGGTGGAAGAATTAGAATGTCAAGCTGTTCTATGTGTATGTCAGCTCCTTACCAACGGGGAAAGGGGAATAAATGCACACGTTATACAGTGGAAATGGGGCTGTCAAGCATGAGTGTGGTGGTCACCAAAGGGGCATTCACCTCCGATTTGGCAAGAACCTAGCCAAAATTTATTTTTTAAAGCTTCCCTTGGTGGTAAATTACATTAGACTAGGGAATGCGACTTTGAAAATGGCAAAAATGAGGTGATTTGGGCCTAGAGCTTTATGAGGCTAATTAGAGGAATAGGAAGCATTAAGGCAAATAGTGTCTTTATGGGTTGGGCAAAAGCAAATTGTATTTATTTTCCAGGCAAATAGGAAAAGCTCTAAGTTTGCTTCCTCCTAATGCTCTTTTAGCTTCATTTTTACAAGATGCAGGCGAACTCATCTTGGCTCACGCCGTATGGCAAACCTAGAAGTCTTAAATCATGGAAAGCATGGATGCCTCCTCTAACAAAATCACCTTTGGATGATTAAATTAACTGTCACTTACATTTTGCTTACCTTTCCTCAACCGTTCGGTTAGGGGCTGCCACATTAATAACTTACATTGGAGCCGTCATCAAGCTGAAGGTCTTTCGCGACTCTGATTGGCCGCCTTTCGGATTCGGTTCGAGCAAGAACGGTCAGTGGAAAAGTAACAAAGCCGATTAGAAGGGTTCGTTTTGTCTTCTCAATGGAGAGGACATCCAGGCGAATGTTATGGTTAGCCAATTCGCGCTTGGGGAGCTGGAAACACAGATGGGATTTACAGGTAGGCGGTAGGAATAAGTACAGAGCTCCGACCGTGAATGGAATAGGCCTATTTTGAATGGGACTTTCGGAGATGGCAAGTGGACAGATAGGGTCAACCTCATGACCGAGCAGATGTCATCGTTTCCTAAGGGAGAGACACGATCCAACCCCCATAAAACCGCTAGTAGTTATCCTCCCCATAGTTATGAAACACAAGATATCTTCCTCTATGCCTTCTTTACGTCTACGGCGATTGAAGCGGAGGTCTAAAGACCAAGCATTGAAGGCATTCAATTTGTCGAATACGATGTCTAAGTACTTGCGATAGTTTGACAGCTCCACTACTTGTCAGCATCCACATAATTCAAGGTCTCCCATCTCACCCACTTCTCGCAAGAAAGGTGGTGAAATTTAACATCTTGCCCAAGGGTTACTAAGTTCCAGTAAAAATAAGTTTCGGCGATTCAGACCGCCTTTTCCTTTCCACCAAAACAGTATCTTGATTGCTTTGTTTGAACGAGCTCTTAGTTGGGAGTTTTGTTTATGTCTGAGGCGGAGAGAGGAGGGTGAAGAGAAGCGGAAGTTACACAAATTTATGTATGTCATCACAGGCGATCGGTCCTAACAACTCGTCCAAAATCTTTAAAGATGCAGTCGACGGTCCGAGCAGTCAAAGAGAGCGGTACTCTTGACAGCCGGCAAGACTGAAATTATGGGAAGTGTTTTCGAACACGACTTCAAAGATGTGAGAATTTTACAAAGAGAAGTTACGCATTACCAAAAATTCTCCTTAATTTGCTTGAAAAAATAATGCAAGATGTCTTGCTTGACCTTTCTGGGGATTAGGAATAGATGTTGCTTTTTGTATACAGGAGACTATGATAAGAGTAGGTGAATTCCCACCAACTCAACCCAGAAAAATTAAAGACAGGACTAAAAGTTCGTCGTTTTCTGACAAAATTTTTAATTAACTTAGGGAATTTTGAACTTCAACATACTTGAAATGTAAAGGACTCCTCAAAGGTTGGATTGTTAGTCTGCTTCTTGATTGACGTCGTATGGAACTTCTTCTCCGAGTTCTCCACATAGACCCTACAAGTTAATGGAACACCAAAACAGTGCAATCAAAATGCGGTAAAAATGTCAGGCCATTGAATGCATTTTGATAATTTTTCAGTTAACGGCTCGGTTTCGATTTGATTTCGGAAGGAGGTCGTACATACTCGTAGGCTTTGTTATCCACCCACAAATATCTCTTGTTATTTTCATATTGAGGGAAGGCGACATCTTATGAGACCTAAGAGCTTCATGGAAGAAGTTATTTTAAAGGTTGTTGTTTGCATCAAAGGAATGAAAATTTACTGGAAATTCGGTGCCTTGCCTAAATTTTGCGTTATTCACTCAACGTTGAAGCACAAAAGCCATTTTCACTCACAACTCAGTGAAGGAAGAGCCTAAAACTGCTTGGCAGGCTTTCACGAGGCAAATGGGATAACCAAACAAAGGATGAATTGAGGGTCTTTGAAATTTACCGCACATAATCTATTATTAAGACATGAAAGTGGGGTCCATTTGCCCCAGATAACTTTGTGGAGAGTAAATGGCTTCAACGATTTAGGCAACTCTTCATTGCCACCAGACAGAAATAGATCTTTCACTAATCAAATGTCTAGCTTGGGCCAAAAAATGGCCTGTGTGGTCAGGTGGTGGACGAACCAAAGAGAATTGCCAATCAATCCACATCTTATTCCTGAGAGATAATGCTTGCCTTGTTTAGGCGTGATTTCCAACAAATGCGACTATTTGGCCTACCAGGAGCCAAACAGCAAACACACCCGATATCCTTCGGCTTTGAAAGACACTTCTTCCGAGGAAGGCAGGATATGGTGGTAAATCGGAAAACGGTTGCATCCTCATAGGGTACTGCGAAATCGCGCGCTCTACCCTAGTTTGGCTGGAAGAGAGATCCTTTTCTCTGCTCTACTGGAGATAGTCCTTCAATTGATGATCATCTCATTTAGAAACCCCTCCCACCATCGAATTCATAGGAGGTTGAGTAGACAAGTAGGAAATAAAATTGGGATGGATTTATGGCTTCTTGATTAGTGGAACTTGGAGGGTAGAAATTATAGAGTGGGTAAAACCTGCTATTTCCCCAGCCTTGACACTAGAATTCGAAGATTATGTGTGAAGGGTAATAAACAAGTGGGCGATAGAGACAAAGCACTGTATGAAAGTAATCTCTTCAAGACTGTATCCATCTTTAAAAAAGGTCGTAGAAATGGTTCATTCAATAAAATAAAAATTTTGAAGTGTCTTTTGAACTTGCGTCCAAGGTTTGCTAAAGCATTATAGAAACAAAGAGCAAAGTCCAAGCAGATTGAATGAATCCAAAAAGGACTAATTAAATAATGACTAGCCATGGTCTAGTACATTCTGGCTTTTCTCCATCCTATCCACATCTGCAATTGAAATGTAAGATCGCGTTCTTCTTCTTTCCGAATGTGCATCCCTATTTTCGCCATCATTGCTTGTCAGTGTCACGGCCTTTAGTGGATAATGTAAATGGCGACTCTATTTTCCAGTATTTACTAGTGAAACTACGATGATTGTGCAATAAGAGGGGGGAATTGCCTGGGGAAAAGATTTTAACTTGACAATGACGTCTTGAAGGCCATTAATCTAGCGATTGTAGAGCAGGATTAATGAAGTACCCCATTTTGTGTAGCCAATTTGTTCAATCAAAAATCGAAATAAAATTCCCAGTTATTTTTCCCCGATCAAACAGGTGATCCTGACTTGGGGAAAGAGAAGAGAAGTGGTGCTTTAAATCGCCCTGTAGGACAGCTTTATGGCCGGATGTGCGTCAGCAGTCACTGTCACAAAGGTAGACAAAAGTATGTGGGCAGTCTTAAACTCAATCGGTGCAGCGATACTGCTATACTGAGCGGGAACAAAGAGATCAGGAAATACTCCATGACTTTATCAATACGGACGGGAGCAGCGAAAACGAAGAATTTGCAAAAAAATCTAACTCAGAATTCTACTTTATGTGGAGATGACAACCACCTTTTTACCAACTTACTCCCTTCTAATTGTACATTTCGAAGAAGAAGGTGATTTGCACCAGGAGGAGTGTGATACTTAATACCGAGTTTTGCACCGTCACCTAGGAAGAGCACTTCCTACCGACTTGCCGCATCCGAGGGCGAAGAGTGGCAAATTTTCCCTTGGATTATATTGATTGCGTTCCAGGTATGATTACTGATCGGCTTCTGGCCGCTTGAACAGTTACATTTGTAGTAAGACCACATGTAAGCGGGGAAGGCATAGTCTTCTGGAAATAAACTGTGAGGTGCTGGCCTCATTTCTTTCGTTTATCTAACGTTGGACTACACAGGCGGTTTCTTCCCACAAGTCAGCTACTGGATCAGCCTGTCCTTAAATAGCCTTTTCTCATGGAACCTTTGCACCTCGCCATCAATGCCTTCTAGTATCAGTGAGCGAAACCCACTTGTGGAGCTTCCACGACATTCGCATATGAGGTATATGCAAAGGGATGGTTTCATCGTCCCATTTGAACCACTTATAAATACTTGCTTTTCTGAACAAATTAAGAGTTCATAAGCGGAAATCCTTGATCCCTATATTATTAGTCCAATTTTTTAATTTAAATAACTAATTACTCTTAGTATATTTCCTTCATATGAATGTGATCTATAAAGTCTTATCAGAATCGCTAGGGCTACCCACATCTGCCTCATATTTTGACTTCAGTCCCTCCGGATGCCCAAAGAAAGCCTCTTTTTGAAGGAAGGGCTTCTATTCTGATGCGTATTTTTTGGAACTCTCCAAACAACTGGCTGATAAACTCTGTTACATTGTGCTCTATTAATATCTCAGAGTGTCTGCACTTTAGGCTCAATGTAGCAGTGTGCTTTTAGACAAAGAACAGAGGCTCTAACTTCTTAATGGCTGATTCTAAAAAGGTCCACGCCCCCCTCTCTCTCCTCTGTATATTCCAAAGTACACATCCTGCTCTCACCGTAACCTTAGCTTTATTATCACAGGAATCATTATTTAATCTCTAAAAACAGCCCTGTCTCCACTTTTCTATGTTGCGAATTGACAAAAAGGTTCTTCTCCTCATTTTATCCGAAGATCCACCTTGCCTAGAATGTAGTCATGAACACAAAACAAGGAGAATTCTCGAGGAAGTGGATTAAGGAGATGAGCAACTTGTCTTACTGTACTGTAATATATACTAAAACGAATTACGAAATTCAAAGCATCTTTCTTTTGTCTCCCTTCAACCAACTGAATAGAAATTGTTGGACAAACCGAATGTGTCTATTCACAATAGGGAGAGATTGGAGCGGAGGTGGTTTCAGTGACTGAGCAAATGCTGAACGATAGCATACTACTAAGGTAGAATGCGTACTGTCGACGTACAGAAGGACCGAAGACTACTGGCCTGGCTTCTAGGCCAAGCTGCCCGGCGGCGTCTATAAGTAGCCCGTAATTAAACCGAGAGTTAAACAAAAAATTGAAGCATTGTAATAGAACTGTGTTTTACACCTTTTACTGCGTTTTTCATCCATTCATTCTAACAGCATGGTGGGGAGATCTAACACCATGCCTCACCTTCCCTCCTCCCACGATAATAGTTTCCCAAGTTTTGAAAACCACGCTCGATATATCAGTGAGAGACATTCACATTCCGAATGGGAGGAGAGAGTTGTTAGGTGAAGTTAGATAAAAAGGGTGGTAATCTGAGCAAGATTACCCACTTTTAGAGATCTGATCCACTTAAAAGGATATTCAGCAAGGTTATTTTCTCATCAAAGAGACTACACTGCTACTTCAACAGACAAAGTTGTTGACGCAATAAAATGTTTTTAAAAAGTAGGAATAAGAAAGAAAGGGCACTTAATTAATTCTGCGAACTATGGTTTAGCTATAAAATAAATTGCTAGGGTTGCCTCCAACCCCATAAATGCGTCCCAATGAGTTGCGCTTTCACGCAGTTCTGACTAATTGCTCCACATCCAGCCGAAGTGCAGTCTTGCTCTACCGCCAACCCCTTGAAGATCAGGGACTACAGCTACGTGCAATTCAAATCACCCCTGACTGTACCACCTCTGAGTACGTATTGTATCACTCTATCAAGACATCCACTCCAAAGTCTTGATCTAGCACTTACCTGACTGCAGACCTTGGTGGACCTTGGGAATTCAGCCATTAAAACACTACGTCATACAAGCAGCACACCAGTTGGTAGCCTGAAGTCAACCCACAATGCTCCTTTCTGATTGTCTCTTTGGTAATGCTACTAATAAACTTGATTCCTGCAAGGACGGTAATTGCATAGCCTAAAGGCTGCATTTGGACCACCGAATAGGGCGACGAATTAGGACGAATAGCTTTTTCCTTCTCTAATAGGAATTTTGCTTTGATGATTTGCATCCTTCTGTCTGCGTTACTTGCACTCTAAGTGACGCCTAAAAACCCTCAGTCTCTCCTTATATTATTGATGAATAGTCTGACTTCAAGAAAGGCTCAGAGCTCAAGATTATGGTATCACATCAGAGAAACGGCAAGTTTAGCCTGTCTGAATAAATTGGTATGAGGAGAGATAATAAAGTGAGGGAAATGTGACACATGTTAGCTAAAAAGAAGGAATGTAAAAGAGATATCAGCTTTGTTCTCCTGTTTCTTCACCATAGTTGGGAACGGTGTATAAAATCGCCATCTTCTAATTTCGGTGCTTCATTCTATTAATTCCCTCTCAAAAGGCTTCATTCATTTCTACATCGGCACCCATAAAGCCTGGAGCTTGGTAGTTCGAGGAGAGAAGGTAAAACAATGTTTTTGACGTGATATGCGGGCTCAGAGGAGAAGTTGGGGCGCAAAACGTATGCGACGGCGCAGTTTTAGCCTGATGGGTGACAGATGTTGTGCTTAACAATATTTTATCCCCTTATCATTAAATGCAACGATATGGATGATTTGAGGTGGCGATGGGACCCTGTATGTTAGTCCTTCGCTAATCTGGCATTGGCTGGGCATGGACTCGATCTGGTAAACAATACCTCAAACATAGAGTTGATTTATTCTTCTGCTCTGCACCAAACTTAACTCCGGAGCTAAACACTAACCGAAAAAGTCCTTAGCTTGCCAAAATATGTTAGCCTCAGCATATATGGACGGAGAAACTCTCTCTCCAGACAAGTTCCCCATAAAATGAGCTTCCTGCTCAGTCAAGAGCAGCTCCTAGTTGAGGCCGGAGTAAAAGACTGCAAACGAATGGTCGACGCATGCATCTCAGCTGGTGCTGTCTGCCATTTTTGCATTGGGATTTAACCGCTCTGTTTGTCTTTCTTTCTGTTGAGCTGCTAAGTTCACTCGAATGGGACCATCTTTCCGACGGCTGTGGTATGAGTGGTACGGTCTGAAGCAACGCCTGAATAACTAATTAACCTATGGGGCGCATAAATATAACTTAACAGTCATGCTTCGAGTCACCAAAAGCTTCAAAACACGTTTCGCTCTTTCTCTGGTTGTCAGCTGATGTACTTTGACCGAAATTAGCCACGTCTTCCACAAGCTCTTCAAAAGCAGCTCCTGACTACGAGGTGAACTGGAAAAGTCAACTGAACAAGAAAACCAGTTTAAAATATAGCCATGCTTCTTACTGACTGTGTAGTTTAATTAATTAGTCTAGGCTGAATGATTCCTGCCTTTCATGGATTACGAAACACGCGTTGTCAGGTGCATAACCTTCTTTGAGTCAATCAAAATACAGTGTCAAACAGTTTGCCATCAATCAATTAGGACAATCCGAAAACCTGTAATCTTTTGGGGCAATAGGAAAAATAAAATATGGAGGGTGCTCATGGATGAAGTAAAAAAATAAACCATTATTACAAAACCCATACAAAGTCTTTAAGTTAGAGTACAGGAAGTTAAAACCTATCCATCTTTTTTTGTAGGGAAGGATGCATGTTTCACGACTCACTAGAGTGGGAGGTGAAATAAAGCAAGATAAGCGAATGACAAGATACTGATCACCAAGGCCACGGAGATCTAAGGTGTGCGAAACTCGCTACTCCATTGAATCACTAAGACATGAAATCTTAAAGAAACTTGTACGCAAATTTATACGCTGTCGAGTTTAGAACAGGAAAACTCAAAATGGAACGGATTTTACAGAAAATATTAGGACTAATTCATCGAACAGTTTGAGGGTCTTAGATCCGGTGAATTTTGGGTGTTAAATTATTGCGGTGTACAAACTGTAACCTCTAGTTGGGAGGAAGAAGGACAAGAAACCAACCTGATGCGACAGTCTTGAGTTGGAGTCGGTGTGAGGAGGCTGAGTGAGGTCACATCGTTGGAGATGATAGCCGAGGAGGATCGAAAGGATTGGTACCGTGGAGAGCGAAGATTACGCGCCTTATGAATGGTAATACGTAGTTGTTCGGCGGTCTCGTCATAGGAGATGGTGAACCAAACCCGACCCAAATGATCAATTGGCACATCATAGAGGTCCTCGTTGGTTTCACTCAAATAGAGATTCGGATCGAGGCGACCTAGTTCTCGGCTCTTTGCTGGGAGGTTTGCAAAAATAGATTCAGAAAGAAATTGGTTGGCTGAGAATAATTAAGCCTAGGAGATGGAATAATGTAGTACTTCAATTTACTTCATCTCCCATAGTCTCTTAGGGATAATTCTCCAGTTGATGACCGTTGCCTCCTCTTGGTGGCAAGGTTAGGCAAGTGCATTTAAGGCAGGGCAGACGGTTGAGAAACCAATGGAAAGTGGGAAAGGTTGCTCCCGGGCAAGCCCTGAATTACTCATTTCTGGAGACAGAAGCCGATCTTGTAAAATGGAAGAATTTGAGGAACCCTATAGCAATTATTACCTTTTCTTCCAAAAATCTTTACCCACCCGGTTTGAGGCTAAACCAGCGCGACCACCTACCGGAGTTACTTACCCACAGTTTATTCTCAAATTAGCATTAAAGAGTAACTAAAGTTTTGTTTCTGAAAGGAAATTTGCCTGTCAGATGGCAGATTTCAAAAAGTTTTACTTATGAATGAAAATGCTAACAAGTTGAGTTGTTAGGTAATTCAATGTACGCCACTTCCGTTGAACTTTTCAAGACGCGAGTAAATGTAACCAGGAAGCAAATGGTTTGAAAAGAATTTCATTCCTAAATTGTTTGGAAAAAGTTTACTCCAATTCTTAGATGCATTTTTGTCTTAAATATCGAATATGTTTAACACTTTTGCAGTCCTATGGGAATAAACCTTTCATAGGTGTGGTAGATACTACTTAATACACTGGAAACAATAAGAAGGACGAAATGAGTGACTTCCAAACCAGTGGTATACACCATAGATCTAGCTCTAGGTTAAACTAACTGCTTCGTTTTACACATAGCAGGGAATTGTAACGAGCAGAAGTGGAAGCCTGTCATCACATCATCCTCGTCCAGTCAGCTAAGCTTTCAGTAGGCAGGACGACTTTCTTCGCGCCCTCACTCCGAGTTGTCTCTCATGGCTTACTGTGAGGCGGTTGGTCGAAGACTTGGTAGGACAAAATGTCCCCTTCATTAAAACAAACGAGCAGGATGTTTTGTGCGATGATTTATTGCTTCGGGTGGGTTTGAAAGTGAATCGTGAGGTTACTTGGACTTCTTTTTAACCAAACATCGGTTTTCGCCAATCTGTGCAGCATTGAGGGTAGGAAATGACCTCCAACTCTGTCACCTGCCAAGGAGATGAAATGTTTGACATGAGGGATTAACTGCCCAACATAATATTCACTCGCTTGTTAACGTTTTGGCATTTAAAGTACAAAAACCCCGTGGCTCCCGAAATTGCTCAACGTGAGAAAATTATAGGCCTCTTTAGTAATTTACCAACAAATCCTGAGATAGAGAAGGCGGATAAAACTCATCCGTTTTTGTTCTTTCTTGTCAAAACCTGAAAGATTTCGGCTTCACATCTAATAAAGTGATCACTTTCGCATATTTTTATAAAAAAGATGCAAGATTTCATGCGATTGGGTGGGAAAGTCGAATGTCTGTGGTCGTTTTACGTCCCGAAATGGCCCTCCAATCGTTCTAGAAAGCAGGCTGTCTGCTGGTTACTAGGAGAAAGCTTTTTTGTTTTTACTGCGGTCAAAAGAACTGTGACGTTGCCTACAAGATGGTAAAACTGCCGACAACCCATAGGTATGGACCAATCCGAAGAGCAGGTGTTACTTTAAGTCTGTGCCTTAAAGGTTGAAATGCCCTCTTTTAAAATTCGTCCTCTTTTTTATAAAAGAGACGTAAAAGTGGTATAAATAAATTATCCGATGACAAATTCAAATGCCTAGGAAAAGAGAAATCTTTCAAACCAGATGAATTTATTCTTCATCAAAGTTCGGAATAACTTTTTCACTCACCAAAAGCGCTGGGTCGGTACTTGATTGGGGTATTCCAGCTGGATGGGCTATCCATTTCTCGAATTGAGGAGGTGCTTTCTACTGTCGACTGTCGCTTGAAGGAGGGGGTGGGTGCTGACGCTGGCAGTGGAAGGGAACGCCAGCCCTCAACTACTCGACTTCTTATGGTCTGCAGCATTCTCCACGTCTCTCAGTGTTGTCGATGCGCCTTCCACCTAGACGCATCCCTCGAGGAGGCTTCAATCATCCCGGCAAAATTATGGAAAGCCTTAAATACGGAGGGGCGAGAGCGGATGCGTGCAAACGTGTCTGCTCTAGTGTGTCGGATTGGTTAGCCAATCAGAGTTCACCAACCCGTGAGACTACAACCATTCAGGGCGCTACAGGCTATCAAAAATGTTTATCAATTACTTTATTTGTTGTTATGCCCGGGAGCAGTAATAAAGTCAGTTAACCACTGCTGAAGGATGTTTTCTTGCTATTTGCTCACAACTTTCCCATTTTTAGCTTAAATTTCAACTTAATCATATGATAACCAGCTTGCTCTGGTAAAACTACCACCGTCCAATTGTTAGTGCAATGTTAGATTTAACGTTCGACGCAAATGAACAGCTCAGAGAGTACCCAGATGAACAGAAGAAAGGATAAACTTAAGACATGATGGAATTCAAGCCCAGTTTCCACACACGCATTGTGTAAGAAACCGAAGGTAAAGGTTGTTTTGGCCAAATTTTTGTTTACAAACTGCCTTAGTGAGTTTGCCAATGCAGGATACACATCCTAGATCCAATAGGCATTCAGATTCTTTTCCTTTTCTTCTCGCTTATAACCAGGATTAGGCTCTCTGGATCTTATATTTCCCTAAAGACATGAAAAGATTTACTAACCCATAAATTGGGACGAGTTGGCTAGCATGCACCAAAGTGCTTTGCAGTCCAAACACAAATGTTGGTTACAAGCCACTAACCGGCGTTTTATCGCTGCTGACAACAACCATGCGCACATACAATGCGGGTTATGGCGATTTACATTCACAAAGTGGGAGCTGACAGATACCATGAAGGATGAAAAGGTAATTGAGTAGATAACGAATTGTGATGCACCTATTTTTTTACCTTGACACGCGCGTTAGTTGGAAACAAATCATGCTAATGAAATTTTTTGTGGATTTTAGGCGCAAAAAGTGCAATACATGCTTGTTTTGGGTGGTCGATGCGCGAATATATTGCAGCATCCCTCAATATCAGTATTTGAGGTTGCCTTGACTTTTGCCGTGGCCGAAACAGGTAGAACTAGGGGCTGAAACTAGCGTTATAGCCATGCACTTAAACCCCTAGGCTTTGTGAAGGGAAAGGGAGCCTCCTTGACGACGCCATGGGAATAGCATTTTCGACTATGGGACATTGGATCTAGAAGACTGATGTAGAAGAAGGCAAAAAGCCCAATTTTTATGGGGATGGGATCGGTAAGTATGTGCCAGCCTTTGAAACCTGTGATGGAGGCTCAGCCACCTAAAAGGCCTGCTGAACAAGGTTATCTATGCCTGACGTTAAGCAAGACAACCCAAACTTCACTTGCGGAAATGAAAATTGTAAACATGATGATAGTACTATGATGCGGGGTTTTTTTAGGTTTATTTATTGAAAGATTTGACTAGTCCGTAATAATTTGTTTGTTCGGACTGCCGGTTTAAGTCACTTGGGTGGCAATATTGTACGAGCCCGGCTGGCTGGCCTCCAGGCCATGCTAGCAGCCCCAATCCCTCTATTTGCAGAATATATGCATTCCGCCCTAGTATGATATCTCGAGACGCTACACAGATACTACTAAAAACTGCCAAATTTCTGCAATTCTTTATTGACTTTTCCTTATTTTGATTTAAGGAGAAATGCTTGGTCTGCATAACACTGTCAAACAAGACGGGTCCCACTTGAGAAAGTGGTATTTGTTCTTATTGGCTTGTAGACTTAAAAGCACCACTTTTTCATCACAACTTTTGCTCATGAAGCAGTAATGTAATGCCTCTCTACTTCGCTTAGCGCTGTGTTTGATTATGTGAGCAGATCAGTCTCGAACCGTGCCTTTGCTCTGGGCCACGTCAGTAGCCTCAACTATTCTGCACATCAGTGTTATAACTTCTGCTATGCTACAATGACTACTTTTGACTTCAGCAAATGTCCTAGGAGCTACGTTGTTGGCTACAGTGAATTCTCTTGTTTAGTGCCAAGCTAAGGGCTTGTGTGACGACCCCTAACAGAAGGGTTGAAGATGAACTCTGCCTTTAGCACATATCCTAGGCTTGGGTTCTGCAGAATTGACATTAAAAGCGAAAGCAATGCTAGTCGTAAGTTATCTAGAAAGTCTCGTTGCGGAACTGGCTACAGTACCATTATGAAAATGTCAAATAAGTGAAAAAGCAAAATCTTCTCCTTCACCTGTCTACAAGCTGACGAGAACTTATAGAAGTGCATTGCTCGCACGACAATGATTTAAAACAAAGTAGTAAAGATGTGTGCATGCGAAGCCTTGATACCATAACACCATTTAAAAACCCCGCTTTTGGTCAGATAAGTGCTTTTAGGCCAGTGTTCATTACGACTGGCAATGGGCATACAGGGTGGACTAGCCGTAGGGCTTCATCTAGTGCTTTTCTCCCTTTTTAAGTACAGTTCTTAAGAAGGATGAAGTTTCAGATGTAGTGGAAATGCCATAAGGGGTTAATAACGGTGGAGCCGGATAACCTTCCAGTTGCAGACAAATTCGCTGACTGGTGCGGCTGGTAAGTGGGTGTCTTTCTTGCATTGTGATGGCTGACGAAGGAGTTTGACCGAGGGGAGCGTTGGGAACGACGCTTAAGAAGAGAAAAGGGCCAGTTAATGCTCTGATAGCTTATTAAACTCTGTGTTTGATTACTCCAGCATTTGATTCTCGGCTGATTGTATTTCCGCTTAGCGGCATGGTCTCTGGACCATGCCAGTGGACACTCAACCTTTTCGTACGCCAACATTATAGCTCTAGCTGCACGGCAATCACTTCTTGTGACTTCAGGGAAGACTCGTGGCGCTGCATTAAATGTCAGCTTGATATCAAAATGTCTTAAATTGATGGATTGCCAAATCAAAGGCAGTAATAAGTGAAAAGCCAAATTGCAAGTAACTTTTGATGCGTCATTTTGCCATTCAAAAGTCGACATTCACTATGCCTTGAAAGACCGGAAAAATTGGAGTGAACTCCCTTGACCATTTTTCATCACTACAGCATGGCTTTTATGGGTAAAGATTTAAGGAACATCGTTCTTTCGGAGAACTTTTAAAGCGAGAGGGAGCCGAGGTGACTCGAATCTTCGTATCCCCTCAGCAGGTAACACCGACTTCTGCATTTGTAGTATAGGGCGAAATAAGGTGAGAGATCAAATGTGGATTCTGTATTAAAAAAAGAAGGCATTACAGCCATTCAAGCTTGAAGGAGCAAACTAATTATGAATGATGTATTTTTGGTACTCACCGGAGTACCCTATTTTTGGCTGATTTGTGGACGAAGTTGAAAGAAATGTTACTAGATATTTTGCCGGTGAGAAATCGCCCCTTATTGCTGTGCAGAAGGTCAGCTCCTAGAGTCTAATCTTAGTTGGCAGCAAACCAGAGTAGTGACGAAAGCATATACTACTTACCAAAGTCTGGACTAGCAAGTCTGCCTTAAAGATTTGCTGCGGGATCGAAAGCACAGCCTGCGAAGACCTAAGTGCCCTCACGTGGTTGAATTAACTGCCGAACAATCTGGCATATTCTTATTTTGCCACAGCTTTTAACTAAACAAGCTATTAATTTCAGCAAACTTGTTGTTAAAGGCAATACTGGCAACCTCTGAGGGAGCCAGAAATCCTGATTCACCATAAAACGGCATAGAGATCTTAACCGGAGTAGTCAGATAATAAGACTCGGGGGAAGGCGGTCTTAACTGCCAGCGAAGTATGCTTAATCAGGGCGTAGGATCTAGGTTCGCGTGCCATAACTGGAGGTATGATACGCTTAACTCTGGCGCAAAAAATAGGTAAAATATGCATCAAATCCCACTGTTTTAAACTCGATCTTTCCGTTATTGCTACCATAAGCCATTAAAGTCAAGAAACTTGAGGGTCACACTCATGCGACAGCTGGCAGCATACGTTCTGAATGAGAGAAATGGCAATAGGTAACCGGAAGACCACGTCCTTAATGCCGACAAAGTACGCATCTGCGTTGGCGCCGGTAGGCAAGAGTGCTGAGTACTGAACTGGTCCCATTCTCGCGCGTATTTATTGTACGTAGAATGGCCTTGACCACACCCCGAGTAAAAGTACATATGGAATGCATCTCCAAGTGGCATTGGTAGGTGAGACGAAATCAACAAGAGTACAGATCTTGAAACATTCTAGATTGTCGTGGAAATCAAAATTAGAGGATGTTGCTACCGGGTCTTCAAGTCTGTTCATGTGGCTTGCTCTTAACCACCTTGTATCACACTTTAAGTACTGTCGAAATGGTCAATATCAGGTCATCAAATTTCTTGCTTCCTGTAGCATGTCCCTCGATGAAGTCATTCTTATCAGACCTCTCTTCCTTTGCCGCAATTTAGTATGGGCGACTTGGAGACATAAAAAGAAGCAGGCAAGATATCCACCTAAATAAAAAGCCCCATTATTTTCAAAAAGAAGGCAGTTGACAAATTGGAATGCCATGCCTACAGCGCATTAGTATGGGCGTATTCTCATCGAGAATGGCCCAAAGGACCAGTGCGGAACATTAGAGCTCAAATAAGTGTGGTCGAGAGAATGGTGAGTCTAGTAATTCACATAGACAAATATCCAGATAAAAATAATACCTTTCCTATCAGAAATCCATTCATCTTTGAGCAATAGTATGGAAAATAACAATAGACCTCCTAGTAATTCGATAAAAGTTTGAAAAAAGCAGCTGACACATTGTGGAGAACCTCCCTCTCTAAAGTGAAAAGTGGAACTTGGAAAAAAAGTTGCGAAAGAGTTCTGAACCGAAACCATTGCCATGAATCATGAATAATGAAACAGTAGTCTTACTGAAAATGACCCTACTCAGCATGAAACTGGAGTTCCAGCACTGTCGATCTACCTGAAGCAAGCATAGATGGAGGGCAAACAATTAGATGACCAAAAACTGCCTTGCAGTTTTTCAGCTTGGGCAGAACAAGATTGCGCAATTACTCGCACTGGGTGTCTTCAAATTATTGTACCTTTGCCCAACAGACTGGTGGTAGAAGGTGCAATGCCAATGCCTATCCTCCGCACAAGTGGTATTCAGGGGTAAAAGAGCCTCAGTAGGGCAAAATTATTTGGCACTTTTTACAAGTTTCTTCGAAGCTAGCATGCCAGAAGGATAATTCGATGCTGCTTGACAGGAGTGGCAAAGCGACCCCGCTGTATCGACATGAATTGGGAAGGGAAGGTCGTGTTTGTAAGCCATATATGATAGTAAGCTTCAAAGGCCATTAATCCCTCCATGTTACTTCAGAGCACCGTATGGTGGGGACTGCACATGGAACGATCTATGCTGAGAAGCGGATAATTTATTCGGAGGCTGAAGGAGAAGTTGCCATTATGGATCCTGAATTGCTCCACTACCTCGGCAGACCACGCCTTCAAAGCCTACAATGCTTAGTTCTCAGCAAACCTGAGGCCTTTTTTAGGTCTCTGTGTGCCTATGTGCAAGGGAAATCCAATTGCTCTTGTTCCTTAGTTGAGGACCAAGCAGTAATTGTATAACAGTTCATCTCCCCACAGTAAGCTCCTCTGAAAGGTTCAAGGCCACTTAAGAGAAAAATCTAGCCCTTTTTCCCCACATCAACGAAAGACAATGCGACGCATCATACCTCACAGTCCACACCTAACTGCGCATAAAACATCAGACGGAAGCAACTGAAACACATTAGAGAGTTAAGTAAATAAAGTGGGAGGAAAGGAGAAAAGGTTGCATAATGCTAGATTCATGTTGCCTGCCTCCAGTGGAGAAAGTCTATCATGAAGGCAGAAATGCTATCGAGCTTACGTCTGTTTAGAAACCTTGGGTTATAGGGTAATCAAGTAGCTACTTTAACCAATTATTTATTCTACGGGGCGCATTTTTTATTCTTCAGTGATCGACTGCATGGAGTGGCGTGAATTTATTTGCCTTTACCTTAGATCCACATACAATAAGATGGAAACATCAGGGAGTTATCGCTGCCCCTGACTATCTTATCAAATAAATTTGGATTACATGCGCATCCTCTAATCTTCCTATGGTAACTCTGATGCCTCTTAAATGTCGCTTGGTGTTCCTTTGCCTGGAAGATCATTTCGCATCCTTGTCTTAGAGCCTAATGCTCTCAGTCTAATTTCCATTAAAATGTAAATCATTTTTCTTTGCTACATTCACCTATTTATGTCACTGCTATGGCTCTATATTTGTACTTGCCATTGTTCTTCTCCTTGACACTGCAAATACGCATATCAAGGTAATTAGGGGCTGAGTCATTGACCTCCAATTGGTTGCATTTCAATTTCTATAGCAACGCTGGCTTCGACTTATCCAAATTTAACCCTACAAAGCTTTTTTGTCCAGCTGCCTGACTGAGTGACTACGAAAGGTCTTGTAGACTAAGTTATTCCTGGGGTCGTCATCACAAGCTTGGCGTAATCTCCGTGACTATGGAAGACTTTTTCCGTCAGTTGCTAGCAGTCTAGGCCTAGTGTTTGTCACCTCAGCTTCCAACTCTTTCCTATCTTTCAACTCTCTTTCAAATGCAAATGTCTAATGTCATTTCATCTCATCTTCCCCGTCCAATGTGCAGTAAGGTGTGGGTTGTAAGGTAAAAGGTAATGCGCTGTCCTGTGCTGGGTTGTGGGAATAAAGAGTTGAACTTTCCTTTGAGGGATTTTAAGTAAGACGAAGAAGAAGTCATTTCTGGACACGTGCAATAGCGAGCAGATGAATTTGATGTGTATTTTCTGTCTGGCCTTTAAGTGGTGACTATAAGCGTCTCATGTGTCTTGGAAACGTAGTAGTGCGATGGTGGATCATTTGGGGACAAGTGGTCGCCGTGATCACTTAGTTTTATAATAACACGTCCACGTCTTAGTACAAAGTTGGCCAAAAGCGAATGGTTAATCAACCTCGTTAAACACCATTAACGAGCATTTCTTTAATTAACTCACAACTCTTCTTAATTTGGTCCCCCATTTTACCCTGGAGCGGTGGAAAAAAATGTTGAAATGGGTTCAAGAAGTGGACAAGCTTGCTTTCACATCAATACCATTCAAACTAGCAGGAGGATATTACAGTGCTGAGTTAAAAAAAGGACGAGAAATTACCGCACGCAAATGCTTTGCAATTCACAAGTCCATGTTATTACATCAGGTGAAAACAAAAAAGATTGCATGGACTTTTCGAGTACCATGGGGTAAATTGAGATGCTTCCCCATTCAGTCAGACAAAGTATTTCAAAGCGACTAAAATTTCTGAGCTTAAAAAACGTTGTAATAACTTCGCTCTACATTAAACCGCTTTAACACCTTATAAACGCAGCATATATTGTGAATTCTGAGCAAACATTGGGAGAGATTATTAGATGCAAATGCGCCGGTTCTTACTGCCAAGTGGAGGTCAGTAAAGCAGAAAAAATAGGTACTTTTTTACCAAATACACTTATTTCGTTGTAATTGAAACAATTTTGTCGTAGCAGAAATTCATATTATCAACAGAAGTTTTAAGCACTTTAAGGCAGTAAGCAGCAATGGGGCAATTGAAGAAAGTTGGGAGGAGAGGTTGTGAATAGGTGGTGAATGCACTACCACAGTACGGTAGTCCAGTTATGGGTTTTGGCTAGAAATTCCAAACTTGTAGAAGACTTGGGTGTTTAGATTACTCCAACGGGGCGGGAGACCCAAGCTGAGATTAGGTCGAGGGCAACGGATTTATGGCCTAGCTGTGGTGATTTGAATTAATCTACTTATCGCAACACTGCTGGTCGCTAGGTGGAAGGATCAACCCATCGAAAAACTCATTATTCTCGACATTTGACTCAAAGCGGTTGTTTAAGAGAATGCTTGAGTCTCTATGTTGATGGCAGCTTGATGGGATGTATCCGAGATCCTTTGCCCCTTGTGGAGAATGTGATGCCCTCCATCATGCATAAGCGGTGAGGGACAATGCACACATTTATTTGGATTTATGATATTCAATGAGTGAAGAATCTGTTAGTTAAGCAAAAAGTGGAGCAGTAACCCGTCAAAGGGTGCATTTACTCCTGACTATCTCTTGCGAAATGTGAGTAACCAACATGCAGGTGATGTAAAGGGAAAACCAGGCCTCCTCCCTATTCATATTTAAGCTCTGAAGACCACTTTACTCTTCTATAAAATCTAGCATTCTGCGGCTAAGGCCATTTTACGGCATTATTTTGTCTCTTTGGGCTCCTAATCCCAGCTTAAAAGACGTCACCCACCTCCAGGCAAAAAAGATCCATCCGGAGGACACCTGTGTGGTGGCCAACTTATTTGCTTACACATAATAAAAGTTAATCCAAAAGTATTATCGGGTGAGGTTTTTTCTGGAGTTTTTAGGCTAGAGTCGCCTGGATCCCTTCATGCCCATCAACTAGGTAAAGGCTTCAGGAGAGATGTCATTCCTCATGAATACAGGTGCGTTAACACGGATGTGCAATGTACGACTATGAGGCTGAGTTGGTGACTGTTTCTGAGCTTGGATCATTCGGTCAGCTAATTCTTGCCTACTTATAGAAAAGCCTTCACCTTGGACTTTGGGTATACCGAGGGTAAGAACGCCACTTCCGTGATGGTGAGAGCTTTACCCACCATTGCAAAAAGTCCTTCATAACCCCTTGTACGCTTTGGGGTGAGAAAAGCCAAGCATATAAGCAGTTATAAAGGCAGGAGGAGTTGAAACGGAGGTTTACGAGGGTGGACAGTGCAATGAAGCCGAACCCTACACTTTTGGTCGGCGAGGTAGTAACTCTAGTTCAACTTTTTAACTACTCAACAGATCCTTTTGTTTGAATAAAGACAAATTTTTCCCAAGGCAAATGCAACCTTTCAGTACTACTTTTATGATCTATTACCAAATAAATTCAAAAAAAGACGAGGCAGTTTAATTGGCTGGAAGGGGTTGTGGCGAGAAGTGATTGAAAAAGCCCCTCCAATCCAATGATTATGAAACTGTGGGTCAAATTGGCCGTGAGTTAAGATGCCAGCAGCAGGAAACCATGTTGAGGTAATGTTCGACTACTTCGTGGGTGACTTTTTGTTCCACGCTTAAAATCGTGGGTATACATGTGCACCACAAGGCGAAAGCGTACAATGAGCTTTGCACTGCTCCTATTCCTACATCTCTGAGCAATAAAGAAAACCACTAAACTAATTTTATGGCTTTTTCCATTCATTTAAGAGCTAACCGCCTTATGTTTGAAAAGAATTGAAATGCTGCCAGCTTAAGTTTAAAGTAGTCACTAGAGCGATTGGAAGGTGAGCAGTTTGTTCCATTGTTCTTAATTTGACCGCTGTGGCATGAAGCAGCACCAAAACGACAGATGGAATGACAGATGGCGTTGACGTTGGATGCAAATTTGAGCTAGCCTGAATAGTCAGTTGAGTAAAAAAGCGATCGAAATGCCCGACGAAACACCGCACTTTAAAATAGACTGACGCAGACGCGGAAGCCTACTGTCATCTGTTGGGTTCGTATCACCCATATTGCTCCTGTCTCGAGACAAGATAAAGTGGTTTTGCATGTCTTTAAGCTCTTTCTTGAGTGGAGCTCCACTACCATAGCCCGTGGCGCCGCTAACTTTGTTTCGGTCCTGCATGCTGGAATCTCATATGTTCTAGTATTAACCTGCCCAGAATTCAGTTCTTTGGCATCCCAATTCACCACACCGTCTTCTCCCCTGCTCCGTCGACATGGGCGTCACAGGTGTGTTAATCGTCATGGGCATCATTAATGCTGGAAAATGGCTTCAGCGTTTACAAGTTATATGGGTGAACATATCATAAACTTCTAAGCTTCCTTGGGATAGTGGAGTAAGGTGTAGCCTCTTCTGTTAGTTTCGTCTTTGCATCGGGTCGCCTACAGTAGACACCTTTAAGACACGATCCTCTTATGGTACCTAGACTGTTGAATCCGAAACAAGATTCCTTTAAAGCAAATTGCTCCAAAGCATTCGAATGCACTGAATATTCATCTCCCAAAAAATGTTACCACACTTATGCTTTTTCCTTTGTTAAAAACAACACAAAAATTTGTCTTTGTAGAAGAATATAGGTAAAAGTCTCAGATGTAAAGACTACTTGCAAAACAGCATTGTGTTTAGGATGTTTCCTTTGAAAGCCTCTTCAAGATTTGACCATATTTTACTGTGATGCACAAACAGAGAAAATCCTTTTTAGAAAAGCCAAAATTTTAAAAGGTTTTTAATGCCCTTGGCTTTGGACGGATAAATAATGGTGATTTTAACTGGTGCTTCCAAGCGAAACCGATGAAAGGGAACAAAACAACGGAGGCCTATGTTCTCTTAAGCCGCCGCGTTGACTCGCATTTGCACCTTCACAACCTCCGTGAATTGCTCACAAAAAGGGCAGCTAAAAGTTCGCATACTTAAGTGGTTTTTACCTTAACTTGGTTAGCTTTGAGGAGAGACAAGGTGTAATAGCATCTCAAAATCTACTTTTATGGGGTGATTTGAGTAAAAGGCTATTAAGCCTCCGCAGACTGCACTTTTGCTTCGCACTCACCCGGTAGTCTCTTAACCGCTCTGCAATATTAGTAAGTGGTGTGTAAAAAGTAGCGGTAGGTAGTGGGTAGCAGACAGTATGGTCTCTTTCATAGTATCACGACTTTGAGAGGACAGGGAAGTGCTGCTGCTGATCGAAAATAGGATTTTGAGATTCGAATGCTATAACTATTAGCTCAAGACAAGAAGGCACAACTTCTTTGTTCCAAAATATCTAACTATCTGACGTTCGATAGTCTCGGATGATGGGGAGGTTCAGTCCAAAAGATGACAATATTTAGCGAGGAACTCATCCACTGACAGGGGTAAGGATTTATGTGCGTAATCTATCCAAGTAAATTGATCCACCAATTGGCAGTGGCAAACACCTCTTCCACCTCAAATTACCGTCGCTTGCAAGTGGATCATAAAACTCAGCCACATTTAAAAACAAAGCTAGTCTACCTTTTGTAAATTCTTCATTCCTAGGATTATGGTGCACAAAACTGATCAGGCCTAATAAAGTTTCACGTTGCAGTAACATAATGTAGTACTTAGCCAGCGCATTTAACGCCTCGTTTTGGTTATTGTACACTGGTCATTGTACATCCAGCGAGTGAAAAGACTCTGGGCCATGTTGGCTGTCCTTTGAGCCTTCTGTGCATAAAAAACACTGCCTGTTTAAGCATTATGCCTTTTATCGCCCTCAGAGAAGTCCCATGGCGCCACATTGGTGACAGCGAAAGGGAGCCAGATTTTAAAGGGAACCATGTGGTAGAAGAAGGCCCTAGCAAACCTGCGAAATGCCTTAACAGAAGGGTTATAAACGACCTCAGTCTTCGCTAGAAGTGCTATTAACAAATGAACCATTTTAAAAAGTCCACTGCGGCATTATCGGCAGTGCCCGTGTGAAGATGTAAATCAAAGTGACACACAATAACCCTTTCACGGCTCTACTAGCTTGACACAACCCAAATATCTATGGATGAGCAGCGCTGAAGTAAAAACAACCTAGTAAGGCAAAGGAGATGCTAAATCTTACCTAACGGGACTATTTTAAATTCTGGCCTTTTTATAATGGCTCTGCTTCTGGGCTATTGTTCCTACTACTATCAATGGCATCGCCTGGCCTCCAGCAGTGAAGAACACTTAGATAAGACAAGTAAATGATCCAGCAGAGTGAAGGAGAAATGGATGGAGACAGGAATAGGCTCCGGTTATTTGATTTTGAAAACCAAGATCTTTAAACCTAGTTGAATGAACGACGATCTTGTCTATTGTTATGGGCAACGTAGATCGGCATGGTGATTACGTCAAAAAACAAAAGTACGAATGAACTCTCATAATTTATTTGCTGTTTATTTGTTAAAAATGCCCAAATATGTTTCCCTACTTTGCGTACAAACTAATTGACTGTTGAGCAGAGGATTGGCACCATAAGAAGACCGATCTCCTTGTTGTCGTCCAGAATAAATAATTCCAATATGCCATGGTACCCTTATTTTTGACCTGTTAAACTCAGGAGAAGGTGCCGACATCTCTTTTTTGTCTCGATATCGTAACAATCTTTTAGCTTTAGCTCCCCATCTGATGGATGCCTTTCCTTGCTGACCTTTGGGAGTCACATTACTGTCTTATCCTACGATATAAAGGCCGCAATTTTTGTTGGACGTTTTGTAAACCTACTCAGGCTATGTTTTTTCCCTTTTCCCCAGACCGGAGTGAATAAAAGAGGAAATGTTTGAGCGAAATCAGAAGGTTCTTTTAAGGAAAATATGTATTTAGCCTTGTTTGTATACTCCTGATAAGCACATTTTGCTGTCTATGTTTCATGTCCATGGAAATGAGATGCTGAGATAATTAAGAGATGACGGCTATTAACAGCAACACTGACCGCCTATGGAAGAAAAGAATCCACAAGTAACTTTTACCTCCTTACTGTCTTCTTGGTCCGAAATTGGGCGTTAAATCGAATGGAGACTCGGAGAAGTCGTATCGTTGGAGGAGAGTCGGGCAAAAGGGTCCGGACGTGAGGACTTGATTAACTAAAGCACTTCTCATCCCAGAAGCGATTTATCTCTGTCATGCGACTTAAACCTCATCATCCGCTAGTAGAATCACGACACCTAATATCTGCCTGCCTTTTCTCCTCCCATTCAGCTCATCCAACAATATGCTATTCATTTCTCATTCTCGCCTCGCAGCGCCACCTTCAGCCAGTGTGTCTCTTGTTGCCTTCAAGTGGCTTCATAAAGAGACGAATCGCTTTTGCCACTAAACTCATTTTTTTCTAATCTTTGAAAGACACATTTAAGACAAATTTTGGTAATGGGATTTAAATAAATAAATAACATTTGGATGTTGATGCATAAAGTAGTGAAAATGAAGGACCTTGGGTCTTTTAAAAGACCCGAGACTGTCATTATGGTCCGGAGGTCATGCAGCTGGGCGGAAGTACAATCTGTGGAAATTTAATTGCTCGCATAATCAAACACGGGGTTAGAAGACCAGGCGAGCAATTAACAACTGAGAATGAGAAAAGGGAGACGTATTTGTCATTATTTCTTCTGTTTTCATTGACACACTAGCTAGCCGCCTTCCATTTATGCCTTCTCATCAGTTTTAGGCAATGCACTAACCGACCAGTATCTGATGGTGTGACTTTGCGTGGGTAAGCTAGAAAGAAACTTAGAAAAGCTGCACTGGTCTCACAGTGCCTAAATTTTATTAATGCTTCCTATCGATTCAAAAATTATTTGTACAGATTTTTGCTCGTTTTACTCCTTTACAGTTTTCTTGGCAAGGCCCACAAATGCTCAGTTCCTAAGCTTTTCTCATTTGAAAATTTAGGCAGTGTCCCCAATCAGTAGTATTAAGGACCGAACTACCCCAATTTTTGGATAGAGGCTACGTCTACGAAGAAAAAGGGAAACATTACTTCACTCCTAAGTTGGCACCTGACAAAGTCCTTTATCGGCGAAGTGGAGTGGATATGATCGCGCGCCATACGTTGACTTGATTCACCGGAAGCGCTATCTCGCTGATTTGGATGATCCTAAACTGCCTTTCGTTGCAAAAATCGGGATATTTTTTGTAAGCCATTGAACAAATGGAAAGATTGTCTTCCTCTTGAAAAGTGTTCACTTTACTGAGAAAATTGACTGAATTGGTGACCATTAGATACTATTTCGGTTGCCTTTTGGGACATGAAATGACCCCATAGTATCCACTTCGATTGATATGGAGAAGTGAAAAACAGTTCGACAATCGCAACCCTTAGAAGCACAAAGACGCGTAGTTTGGGTTCCATTTGGTACCTTGTCTTGACCTCTAGAAATTATCAAAGGGAATGGTTGGACAGGGGGAAATATCCATCTCGTGGTACCGGAGTGGAAATGAATGCCACTAGTCTTCGCTTGATTACCTCACCTAACTGCCTAGTTGTACTTTGCTCCGAATGCCCAGCTTAGCAGGGGCTTAGCACTAATGGCCTGATTCGATACACTTGGTCCCACTTCATTCTTAGTGACAACCGTTGACACATTGTCAAGGTGTCGGGTATGAATGATTAAGCCAACCACTAAATTAGAGGAATTTCTCCATAAAATTAAGCAAAAAAACTTGCTTTTTTACTTGTAGTGAAGTGGTTTGTTCTATGAGTTTTTCCTCCGATCTTATCAATGCTGAAACCTCGCTCTCTCTTGAAGTTTGCGCGTGAATCCAAAACTTAGTCATTAAAAGATATAAACAAGGTAGTAGGCCCGAAAATCACAAGAAAGGTGCTAGAGGAAACCCCTCCATTGGGTTCATTCCGCGTTCCCAGATGTAGTAGTGAGTTTAAAGGAAAGGAAGAGGAGAAGAATGGAGAGAACACAAAGGTGTAACACACCAACAGATTGACGTGTTTATTCCCTCTGTTCTCTACTGACTACGACACATAAATACAGTGAAGTTCCTCAAAAAGGATGCCATTTTGTCTAATTACGTGGTGGTCTTGATTTAGGACCAAAAATTCCATCCGTATTTTTTTTGTTTTAACATTGTCGCTTTTTCCGGAATTCCAATCTTTTGGCCCCATCTCTAGGTATAAGATGCCTTAAGGGTTCAAAAGAATTCGAATAAACTCACTCACTAAACTGATGAGAGGGCATAATTTACCCCTGGTATGGACTAACAAGATTTCTACATGCTGTCAGTCAGGGAAATTATGAGGCAAAAATGAAAACTGCGAATTTTCTTGACCTCATTCGTTGGCGAAACATCCCAATGTCCATTTAAAACACTTCGTCCTCGTTTTGTGATGCAGCAGTGCGAAAAATAGGGAGAAGGTATCAGAAATGCCACAGAGATCAATCCACCCTCTTAGTTTTCTGATGTTCAGATTAGCTCACTTAGTTAACCGATTCCTTCCACTTTAACATGGTAGAGCAATTCACTCGTCACCACTCGATCCGACTTTGAGAAAAGTCAATTTTAGTAAAGAAATTTCTGGGGCAACGTCTACTAGTCTAATCCACAACTTGAGGTTTTGACAAACTTTGTACGATTACGCGTTTGGTGGTTAGTATGAAACATCCACTTGATTTATCTTAAGTGAAGTTAGTTTGAACACTATTTCTTAATCTATTTTTCAGCCAAATAGAAGTCTGCGGGTGGCATTGTTCTTTCGCAGCACGCCAATAGCCTCCCCTCCCACCTACTCTGTACGTCAGCGAGTAGTATCCTCTTCCCCACTACTGCGCTACATTGTAATTGCTCATAAACTAGAAATGCGGTAACCAGAATACTTATTACTCTCATTTTTTATCAGGTTCATTGGTGGCTAACGTGCAGGTAATGTAATTGCATGTCTGATACATTTAATAGTTGATAATCATGAAAAATGAGAAGGTGCCATTTCTTGTTACAAACAGAGCACCCCGTGAGCGTGAAAAGGATGTACAAAGCCTGTGTCTGCATTGAGTTTGTGGGAGTTGAATCAAAGAAAGTAATAAGCTCTTCTGGAAAATTTACTGACGGAAAAGCTCCCAACCTCTGGAAGGTAGAACATCCATTTGACTCTCCCCATGTACAATGGAGGCAAGAAACCGAAAGACTCTGCCTGGTTTATGCTCTAAAAAGCTACAGTCTGTAATTTTAAAGGCCTAATTAAAGTAAATGGCCTCAGAAAAATGGTCTCACGTCCCAGTCCTGAGTCCATAAATAATGTTTTTATCGAAAAGATTGATTTACTCGTGTATGGTGTAAAGGTGATAAAATCGTTCCCTCACATTCGTCAAAAATGATTGTTTATATTTTGAAGAAGGCATTTGTACCTCTTTAAATTAACCAAAAACGTGCTTAATGTTGTTGTTAGGCTAGATGAAGTGTAGGAGAAGGAAGAGGCATCGACACGATTGCATTAGCCTCTACTGAATAGCGACAGTGTAAGTTCATGCATTAAGTTAGTGGAAAAGTAGCAACTGTGGAAAGGCAGATAAAATATTCGCCAGGATAATCACATTACAGTCTGTAGTCCCTCTCTGATGAGACAGAATCGCATAACTTCCGACTTTATACTACATTCAGCCTACATAGTTGAGAAAATTCGGTGTGAATGCTTGATGCCACTACAAAAAATGGTTATCACATGGAACAAAATCATGAGAAGGATGTAGAGGGTAAAGAGGCACGAGGCAAGGCCCCTTCCCACCTCAGAGATAATCTTTTGGTCGTACGAGATCCCACATTGTCCTAAAGTGATATTAATAGGACCTTCTTTCGATAAATTAACTATCCTTAGCCCTTAAAGAAGAGGTCCTCCTTGATCACGTTTGCGTTGTATTAAGATCTTCGTGATATCTGTTTGGCCTTTGGTAATGTGAGCAGCCCAAACTACTTAACTATTTTATTGACTGTGCTTCCAACACCCACGAACCAAATTCAAGATGTGAGCTTGCCTTGGAAGTGTGGCCCATCCGCCAGTAGTCAGGTCGGTGTCTTGCATCAGTCGCCCCCAAACATGATGGCACGCAACACCGATAAAATAGCTCAAAAATAATTGAGGTCCCTTATCAAGGGCGAATTAGAATCTGGAAGGGGCTCAAGCAGATGGTATTCAAAATGCGCCAAACAATCTGTGTAGCAAAAGCGCATGCTTCAGAGGTGGTCGTATGTCTGCCAGTAGCTATCTCGAGCACAGTCTTTTTAAGTCCGCCACTACAGTAGTCAGATGGTAAATGAACTGCTTGATTCAGCTTTTTAACAGGGCAAGGGAGGGCTCTGGAGGTGGAGAGGTTAGGGAACAGACAAACTTAGGCACATGCAATGTCTCAAATTTGGTGTGCTCTTATCGATACCAGGATAGCCCTTGATCACCTTGAGGAACGAGGTCATCAAGCCTACCTTAAACTGATGTAATCGTCCTGACAGGTCTTCCTATGAAGAAGTCTTCTCAGGATTAGTTGGTTGCTAGGGTAAATTTAGCAATGTAATGGAACTAGGTAACATACGTTATCTTCTCTAAATCCTGAGTATGAGTTGAAAGCCGCCGGTGTTTAATGCAGTTGGAGTTCAAATTATTCATATAACATCCAGCCACGTTTATCTATGCTAAGAAGAATACTATTCCGAAATTTTGCAAAAAAAATTCTTACCAAACAATTTTGGCAAATTTTCATCATTTTACGGTAGATAAACTTTGTGTCATTACGGAAAACATAAATTGATGGATTATAGAGGAGAGCATTAATGGAAAGCCGGAGAGAAGGGGAGGTTGAGAGTAGGAGGAAGAGACGGAGGAGGAAACGGGGAAGGAAGGAGGCAGGGTAGGGTAACTTTGGCGTGGTGGCAGACTTAATTAGCATAAGCCATCAGATAATGGACCTCATTATCTGAGAGCTCCCAGGCCTCTTGGAGAGCCCAACCTGTCCTGTGCAGCACGAAATCTGATGCGAAAGAGAGCGCCTAGTCAAACAAAACAAGTAATCCCCTTCTAAAAGCATTATTGGAAGTGGTTAATTGACCGGGGTAGGTTGACTCCTTTAATCCCTGTTAATATTCAAGCATGCAACTAGGCTATTTTAAAATAATTTCCGAATTTCGGTTCTAAATATTTCTTTCTGTAAGATTTTTTGCTAAAAACTCTTCTGTATAGGATTCCAAATGCTTGCTTCGAAGGGTGGCCCCGGAGGAAAACCTGTCCCATAGTCTGGTACAGGGTTTCTACTAATTAATACCATTTAAAGTGGAAATCAATGTTTGGTACGCTTAGCTTCTCCACAAGACTGGTGCAATCCGAAAAGTGCAATCCAGTATAGTAAAATGCCTGCTATTGCTTGTGCATTGGTTTATAAATATGAATTGTCCATCAATACGTCGCCACTGCCTACCTTCTTTTCATCTTCACCACTTCTTTCTATTAACAGCCCTCATCAATAAATGTCAGCTAAATTTGGAGATGCTTGCCTCACTAGTCGAGTTTCACTTGGCTCCAAGGTGTGACTTCCAGTAGGGCATTGGGGAAAGAAGTAAAAGCGATTGCATAAAAATGGTTTAACTTGCAACTTGCCTAAGAAAACTATCTCTTTCCAAGCCAAAAAGACATTATACTGTAAGTTGAAACAAGAAGAAGGAAGATGCTGCCTCATCTTTCCTTACCCCACCTCAACAATCCTTTCCCAAGTAATTGCTACCCTTTCATAGCAGCATGAAGGTCATGACCCTACTACACTTACTGTTTGCACTCACACATGTGATACGATCCTGAGTATAAGACAACACAATTATGCATATGAAGTAGGTGTGACCCCGGCCATCGTAGACGGTCCAAATTTTCTCATCTGCGAAAGACTCACACAGCCTGTAATGTTGAAATAACGGCCATGATCCAGCCATATCTCACTAGCACATTAGCTAGCCTCACTTGTGCAATGGGCAGTTCTGGTAAACATTGATGAGAAGGTAAATGTCTCACTGTTAAAAAGCCAATTTGATATTCAAGAGTGCTTACCTCCAGTAGTGGAGTCATTAGGTTATGTTTGTAGTTCTGGAAGTTTTTCAAAGTTAATAAATAACCGGTTGTTCGAGCGGGTGGATGACAAACTTATGATGGAAATCGGCTTTAACATGAGGAACTGAAGCAGAATGCCACGTCTTCGGTCATGCCTACGAAATTTCACTCATCATTAAATGCAACCATAGATCATGTCACTTCATTATTAAGTAAATGTGTCTACTTTGAGCAAGTAATGCACTGCCGGTGAAAGTGTTCAGCACGATTTACCATCTGCCTCACACTATCCACTAAGTACGCCAGTGATCACAACAGTTTGCATGACTTCACAAAACTCCAACTTATGCGATCGAAGGCATTCCTTCCCAGAAGCATACAAAAAACAGTTAATGCAAATTATTCAGTGGGTAGAGAGTCATGATCTACTCCTTTAAGGCAGCACAACGTCTTATGCCTCATATCACAAGACTTATCCTTAATAAGCCCTTCTACAATATAGTGCTTTGTCACGTGAGCGAGGTGATGCCCCACTCTGGCTCAACTCCACGATCAGCATTAGCCGAGCATCATTTCGTGCGACTAGCGCCTCTTCCTAATACGAGACACTAAAATGCGAAGTTGAGAGACACATTCGGGGTGGGTGGAAGTAGGGAGGGCCAGGTGCACGTAGTTAACATCTCGATGCCGTAATGTTAAAATCCTGCAAGAAAAGAAGTATAATTGTAATGCCTTCCACAAAAACCCGGGTTGGATTATCACATCCAAATACACGAGTGTCAATGCTTCGGATGCACAGGATTGGCAGCACTTAAATGACAATATTTGGGCATCGGAGTAGCTGCATGCTATTACAGTGGCGGTAAAGTCGGTCCATTGCGTGACAGTAAACGGGCTTAGTGGAATGCATGAATGAGACATTTATCAGTTTTTGTAGATGCTGATTGTTAAGGGCAACTGAGTGACGGATCGGATAGTGAAGCCAAATCCATGAAAGTTAAAGCATTGCAGATGCGCTATCTTCCTCTCGAGTGTCAGTAAAATTAGCTACAAAATAGAGCCGATGTAAGGACTGTCGCTGTGTATCCAAATACTGGCGGAAGTAGTCTCAACTATCACCCATTTGGAAGTGGGGTAGGAGGATGGAGGTGGGAACCCGTAGTCTCTAAACTAGCCCCGGTAGGATGCCCTTGGTAAGTATCTTAAGCAGCGTGATGGATGCACAATTCTTGTTCTCCACATCTTCATTATCTTGTCAATGGCCAGATGTTGTGCATATCTTAGCCGCCTCTGACGTAAGGTTCAGTCAAAAACAAGTCAGCCACTTTATTTACGCTTGAAGAAAGCAAGAGCCATGTTTATGAGCCCTTGGATATCGAGAGTAGGAGTAGGGTTTGCCTAACCGACTTTTGGCAACTAATCCACTCATAGAAGCATCCATTTGTTTGCCCTCTCTGAGTTAGACAAGGAGACGCTCACATCCATGGCTACCATCAATCATGGAGATTCTCTAGGCATATTGTGGAAAGGTCAAGTGATCCTGAGGTGAAATCGCTTCAATCCGGTATGGGTGGTCCATGTTCCACAGAATTTATCCACACTACACACATCTCACCAATGTCGAGGTCTCCTCACCCTCCTCAGTCTTCACTTACGGTAAACCTTAGCTAATCACTTCAGGACAACGTGCAATCGGTGATATTTAGCTGTTTGAAGTAGTGTCAAAGCACTGATTAGCTTTTGTAAGGTGAACGAGGGGAAGAAGCACTTCTTTTTCCAAATGAGGCGCCGACTTCAAGGCGAACGATGACGAGTTTGGCGAAACCGTCCATCCTGTCTCATGCATTGCGTGGCATGACAGGAGAGCAATGAGCCACAACACTTTACCAAAGCTCTCCCCATTGGCAAATACTTCAGTCCGCCAAGCATATCTTAAATTGATGTGTCAGCAGTAACAAAAATATAACTTTATGATGGAAGAAGTCGGCGGGAAGAGCGATGACACTCAAAACTTGCCATTATCGAAGAAGTTCATACGTCTGTGCAATACTTCTGACAAACGGTGTTAAGTGGTTCACCTTCAATACTGCAGTATCCATTGCAGTATCTACTTCCAACATCTGTTGCCCAGCGTTTGAAAAGGGCTGTGATCCTATAACATCTTTAAACTTTTCCTCAAAGCACTTCGAGTTGGGTGCATCAAATTCGTTTAAGAGGAAGGGTCCTCTATTTTGTTATTTAACTGGAGAACTATGTGTTGACATTGGCCAACTGTTTTGAGACTCATCCGTCAACGGCTGTGGAGGAGCAAAAAAGGCACTCAAATGGGAAGGGGTTATGTAACGATTTGACATTTTTTTGCAATGCATGCTTGACTGAGTGGCCGCCTCCCTTTACCTCTGTTTGTGTTTCCAACTTTCCACCCTCCCTTGTTTTTTGACTCGGATAAGGCCTTTGGCAACTCAGCCATTTCCTTCACTGGAAACTGTCATGCATTATTGCCCTCTATGGGAGGAGACATGATGCTACGCCCTTCTTTCTTTTACACCCTTCAGAATGATTGGCACTGAGCCGTATTCTACGACGCCGATGTCTTTAATTTTGGCATAGCAACTATTAAGACTGCGACAAAGCTACACCCTTCTTAACTGGGAAGAATAACAAAATGACAGGGATATTTTTATAGGAAAATTAGCCCAAAATTGGGTGGTTGATTTGATTTTTCCCTTGAAGCAATAATCTGAACAGACTATGCAGAGGCAAAATGTGGATCCACTGCATTTTGTTGCACTTCCGTCTCCTTTAAGGGACTGCCAAAGTGTTACCATACCCATACTGTAGCCAAAGCACTGCAGCGGTAATATGTGCCACAGCTATGGATGTCAATGGCCCTTCATGATGATTTTTGCAATTCAGTGCTGCATGAGGATTGTTGCATTCACCCAGTCAGTCACGACGTATCTTATAGCTTTTCACTTTTATGCTGGGTTGAAGGCAGAGGGCTACGAGAGTGATTGGCGGTTGCAGATCTGTTTTCAATCAAAACAACACAAAATATAGCCATTTAACTAGATGTCTGATCTGGGAAGGAGGAGAATTGAAGGTGGATGCCCCTCTCACGATATGAGGTGAAAAGATGGCATCGATCAAGTAGGTCGAAATACATTAGATGTTTGTAGAACTACTGAATCAGTGGAAGGGAGGGATGCTGCCTCCCCCACCCTCCTACAGCTTGTTGGACATACTGTCACATGGCTTATTGGTGAAAGGATATACTCTCTCGGATTCGAGTGCGATACTGCCACATCCATGTTCTCTGCACATGCACATTCTGTTGCAATTGCCGCAGAGCTTCATGATAATATTACCATTATCCCTCACCTCAACTGCATCACTACGGTCAAGGTTTACGACAAATTGCCGTGAACTGATGGAGACGTGCAAAAAGGTAAATTACCGCCCGGGCATGCTGTGATTTGAGCTACAAACATATGACTTTACCGGATGTAAACTCGCAAGCTAAAGGCGCGTTTTACAAGTCGAAGAAAGTCTAGTGTTCTACTACCATATCATCATCCATCACCTCACAAGAAAGGCGCAGCTGTTGGAGTAGTGGTCTAGTCCGTTAATAACCAGTCGAGTACTTTCTGCCTCCAATGGACTCTCTCTCACTACTCTTTTTCCTCAATTCGAGGTCCTCTGGCGTAGCACGTCGATTGAAGTAACTTGACGAATTTGGTCTAGCCCTGTCGAATTTGGAACTCAAATTGCTGATAAGTGAATGGGATGATTTCCGAGACAAAACCATCCAAAGAGAGACGATGCAGTACGTTGAAGAAGTCTTTTTCCTCGACAGCAGTTGTTATTGCCAAGCAAACATGTGAAAATGAGAGTGCATGATGTGATGCTGATGCTTCTTTCGGATCACACTCACATCAAATGCAATGCGAAACAAGTGCGAACGTGAGTTCCACCCACATGACCCATTAGCAGACCACAGACAGTCAGTCCCTTGTAATAAATAGGTAGCTTTAGAGAGACTTTGGATTACTGTCTGCCTGACTTATGCTAAGAAGCTGTCGATGTTTACTAGCGGCGTTGGGTGAGTGGGCACACCATCACTTCTTCGCTTTCGCGCCCAATCCACTCCTCTCACTTCTTATGTTGTACTACTGAGACACACACACACACACCCGTCTCCAAAAGACTGTGTTTTTGTCTCAGCGATTGCTAATTTTGCCGCACACCTACATTTACATTCAAAACGGGATGGGCAGTCAGGAGATGGTAGTGAGATGAATCATGAGAGTGGATAGGATTAGATTCAAATTGTCTTTTTTCACTCATAATTGCAAATGACAGCGAACCAAGTGTCGCCTCGGCACTGTAGTTGAAGACTACAGCGACTACTGTATTGAACTAAACATTTTGAGATATTGCACGCCTCACAAGTACATTCGATCCTCCGATCTGGGGTGATCGAATGGACGATGTGGACCACTTTTACCCACATTAATCGCATCAACGGTGTACTTCCTCTCAGCCGCCCTTCCCCCCAAAGTCTTAGCTTCGACAGAATGTTTGGCAATAAGTTGCACAACCCCTTCTTTCACTAATTTAAATGAACCGTTTAAATATTTCCATTAGAGGTTCAAAAATCTCCACTTTACAAAAAACGCAACTCCAGCCATTGAGCGTGCTCTAATGTAATGCAGCATCTCAGCTCATGAAGCTAACTATAACAGCATCCCATTTTTTCCCAATAACAAATTGACAAGTTTCAAGTAAATATTTTCTCTTTCGAAAGGAATGTTTCTGTTGCATCCAACTGACATGTGAATGCAACAGATGACGGCAAACTTACTTGGATTGCTCCACCGACATCAGATTGTCACAATTCTCACTTTGCGCGTTGTAGCAAGAAGTCATGAGAGTAAGGAGTGACGAGTTACTGGAGAAGTGGGTTGCTTTGGTGCAGCAATTAATGGTGAATCTTTTAACTCCAAATAAGCCTAAACGCCTCGGGTGGTCCAGAAATATTGGTGCGGTTGTCGGTGTATCAAATCACAGTGCGCAAGCATTTTGGATAATGTATATATGGCCATTCCTCTTCCATCTTTCTCTCGTTTCATTGTGATTAAATGTCGGTTGAATAAAGATAAACTCAATTCCGAGTCTGTAGAAGATTCTTGTCAGAGTCGGTGCTAATTAAGTTGGGGCTAGGCGGCGCTACTTCCTATGGGTGGTTAACTAACCCGGACTGTCGATGAGGTAATAAGAAAAAAGGCATCTAGAGCATCTAGTGTTGTAAGAAGTCAAAGTATCATAAAGATAAAAAAATGACTGAAGCTTAGAAGAGCTGAGGCTATGCTGCCGGGAGAAGGTAGTTGGCAGAGACTTGAACTCCCAAACAGTCAGATACATTTAAGCAAATTATTAAAGCATTGCTTACCATTTTTTGGCAACAGATCATGCTAACTAGTCCCGCCATTTAGAAAACAAAAATGAGATCCTAGTTGTGCTATCCTCTAAAAAATATGCCCAAAAGTTGGTAGCGATTTAGATGAAGGTCAAATGCATCAGTTCTAGGATCATTATGGGACTTAAAATGCTGTGTAGTCTCAAATGTAGCTCACCGCTCTAAGTGGTTGCAACCTACAGAGATCGATTATTTGACCGGAGAGGGCCCAAATAGGTGTCCATTTCATCGGTTTGGTATTTTCAAATAATTTTCTCCCTTTTCATCTTTCACAACATGATTAAAGCCAATGTGGATGATACATGCTTTAAGAAGGGAGTCGAACTTCTTTTCCGAGGTTGCAAGCGTTTACTGTAGCATCTGTTGCAGGTCTGTTGGACTCTGCGGCAGTGGAGCCTATCACCGAGCGGTGCTATGAGTGACTTAAGCTTGGCGATAACTCATCAGACAGTGATGCTGCATCTTAAGAAAGTTCCTCTTTTCTCAACTCTGCTAAAGGATTACCAACTAACACATCACTAATGAGTGGTGAATCAGTTTTGATGCACAAAGTAAATGGAACGGAAATAGACTTAAACAAAAATAATTCTTTTTACTTTTTCATGCCATAAAAATGCACCTCAATGCGAGAATTGTATGCTGACACACTCGAGACTTTGATGATACCTTACTCAAAGACACACTATCTCAATTTAAGTGGACTGCAGTCGCAATTTTTCAGTGCGAATTTCGTCTATAAAAGTCTAAGACTCCGGACTAAAATCATTCTCGTTGGCAAGATGCGATTGATTGAAACTCCACCGTGTGCAAAGGGAACTCAATCCTCACAAGGTGTCAAGGCTAGTCAAGTGGTAGGTAAAGGCGTTCCTTGTTCCCCTGTAAGACAATTCAGGACCCTATGTCCCAATTCATGCTAAAGAAAGGATTTGCGCCAAGGCCGCCATAGGAGGAAGTTGCTACCTCAGCCTCATTTTTCACTTATCCCGCATTTTTCTACATGTCATGGCAGTTATCTAAACTTAACATTTAGCAGGTTAGGTGAAATCTATAGTTTCGTGGACGACTGTTATTCTTTCTAGCAGCAGTATGTTGTTTGACTTGAAGATTCTCTGCCAGCTTGTGTCCCCTCAGGAGAGGAGAATACACTGCAAAAGCGTTCTGTAGTCGGTCCATTTACCCTGCAAAAAAGTTGCTTAAAACATTGTGGATCCGCTTTTATTCCTTCACTTCGATTTTATCTAGAAGCGTAAGTAGTGCGACTTGAGTCCTCTCTAACGACGCTACTCCTGACCTGCAAGCAGGATAAAGGTCAGGTAAGGTGTGCTTAGAAGATCTGATAAACTGGTAAGAGAAATAACCCAAATGGAACGCCTCGGTGTCAACATGTTGTCCAAAACCACAGAGGCTGAGGAATGTGCTTGGGTACATCAATGTCGTAGCTGACCAGACGTCACCGATTCTTAAGGGAGAGAGACAAACACTGATCCCCTCCTCTCAAAAATATGGCAACTTGAAAAGCCTCTAAGTACCACAGCTTGAGATGCCTTCCTCTAAAATAACTTCCTCGATCCGTGGGTCGAAAACTGGAGAGATAGCTTCCAGGGAAAAACTGCACTGCATTTCTATGATAAATTAATAAATTACATGGAATTAAAGGACAAAAATAAAAACTTTGACTATAGATTAACTTGCAAATTTGCCACTTAAAATGGCAATCAAAGAAAATGAAATGAAAACCCTCGTTTCATCATAGCTTTTACATAAGCAACTTAACGTTTGCTGCTGGAATTTTGCGATCATATCAACAACAACACCTTAACCTCATCTAAGGACGTAAATATTTTCATCGTGAAGGAAAATATTCTTTATTTTGAAAAGGAATCACACCTAAGTCTTTAGTGTAGCTTGCACTCCAGTGCTTTCGTCATGGTCACTTCCTGTGTGCTTCTGAGAAAGAATGCTTTTTACCGCATAACTTGGAGTCGTGTGAAGTCGCACAAATTGAAAAGATCACTGGCGTAATTGGTGGACAGTGTGAGGCTGATGGAAATTCGTGCTGAACAATTGCATCTCCAGTACTCTTTCTGTGCATAGAGTGAGCAAAGAAAGTGGAGATTGGTGGATGTCATTCCATTTTAAATATTACTCTAAAAGCAGTTTCCTACCTGGTTCCTGTCTCCCACTCATTTGAGCAGTCAATCTGCTATTTACCAAACAGTTCCTTACCATCCAACTATTTCATTGTATGATAAAAATGGCAGAGAACCGTGGGAGATGACTGCTATCTCCTTAAAAACGTTCTACTTCGAAATCCATTCTTTACCACCTGGCTGGTGGATGCGTACACACTCATCCCTTGGCAAACTAATAGACTTTAGATTCTAGTGGCTAGTGATTCAAGCAGAAAAGAACAATCAAGTCTGTCGTGCCAAGGTACATATGCATTTTCTATTCCACTTTTCTTCCTTAAACCTTGAAGACCACTTCTACAAAGGTGAGGAGGACAAAAAAGCTTTCACGGTTCCTTGGTTCAGCTCGACAAAAGGACTATTTTCAACCAGGGTGGACTTTGTGTACCATGCATTTGTTCGAGTAGGTTATAAATTGTTTTCAATGATTTGTAATTTGGCAAGTAGAAGCCGGAATGAGGGAGAGGATTGGTGCCTGGACATCCAAAAGGTGTGTTTTTTAAATCCCTTTTAAGCTAACACTAAAAACTTGATGCCAAGTGTAAGTAGACACACAAAATGCATTCTCTTTGGCTATTTAGGTGGTGGATTTCTCCGTTTGAGGACTGTGTGAACACCTGAGTCAATGGATCGTCCTGATGGGGCCATCCGCATAGAAGCGAGATCAGCCAGGTTGTCGGCTCCATTCATTCCTTGTCCCTCGCACTTCCCACTTTTCACTTCCACCATTTCGTTCCTATTAAGCTGTCTGCGCAGCTCACTCTCAGTTGTTTGAATTGTGACAGGAGAACCATTAAAGGTATGCACCTTCTCCACAAACGCTTGGGATTCGTTCAAATCCAACAATACTACCACTGGTTGCGGTGCAGCTCTCTCTCTCTCTGTCTGTCGAGGTTTACGACGTGGCTCCATGGATATTAGCGGTCTGCAGCAGACATTCGTCTTCAAAAGAAGGGTTCAGCAAAGTTTATGAATGTTAGTCTCTTAAAGAGATTTCGATCTCTCAACTCATTGCTGTCGATAATGGATCTACTCAAGTCATTCACAAGGTGATTGAGTGATCCGTGAAATTAAATTATTAAACTCTGAGTGCCATTCTTTCATCTTCTACTATGCAAAGGTCATCTGCCTTCACTTCTACTACTTGGCGGACCTGGCATCCTGTTTACTGTCAACAAGATATGACTTCCTTCGATGTTGAAGCTCCCTTTTCCTGTCTCAACATGATTGAATTGCATAAATACTCCTCAGACACCATTAAACTTGAATAGCGTTAATGAAGGATCATTTACACCCATAGTAGCAGCACACACCTCTGCTGCGGTGCTTTTGCAGTAGTATGAGTATGGACACACATTGGTAGTTCTTTGAAGCAGACAGAAGTAGAGCAGAATGCGGTGGTTCCACTTTGCGCTCTTGCACAGTCTGTGGAGCTCATTACTTCTAGTAAGGCGAGGGTCAAACTCTCATTTCCGAGCTAGTCTCCCAAAAATGCTCCCATCTTTTCCTTATTCCTTCTGGTTGGGAATGGCGCTGTTTTCGTGGGAGAAGCTTCTCTGGCTTTGTTACAACTTTGTTGTAGTGTTAGTAGTTGTGGTATCTAAATTAAAGGCCTCGGCGGTGTGGGCACTGCTCAGTACTTATTGTCCTGGAGGGCGTAGACGGGAAGGGAGCAGTACCATGTCTACTCCCTTAGAAGGCAATAACGCATGACAGTACAGAGAGAATGGCTCGACTGCTAAAGGCTTTGTAGAAAGTGGAAGCAAGAGCGGTGTAAAATTCGGATTTAAGAATGATACCAATGCCTTTGCAGCATAGAAAGAAAGCATACAGACTCAGAATCAGACTCTGTTTCAGACTTTGGCATTTTCCACTAGTCATCCACACACGCCATGCCTCAGTGATTACTGACACGCGTCGGTCAATAAAGGCATCTACCTCGAAGTCATTGTCTATCACTCGATAGGATCCACTCCACATCAAGTGAGAACCCAGTTTCTGACAACCTATTCTCCTCCTTTAGTTGGGCTATATATAGGCAGAAACTGCTATTCGGCCATTGGTGAATGAATTAGCTAAGTGAAAACCGTAAACAGATGAGGGAGAGTATCTCATTCGCTAGGTTCTTATTTCAATTTGCCCTCTGCATATCTATAGAGTGCCTCATGTCGTTGTTTCCTTAAAAAAATGTTTTTTGCACCAAAATAATTTAATTAAATAAGCAGTATAGTAGCTAAAACTGGTAATTTTTTGATATCATCTAGTTAATCTCGTCTGGGTAATCCACCCTTCATAAAACAGTAATGACTCCTCCCAGCCTCTGTCTAGGGATGTCTCACAGGCAACCCACACATCCAACGCACACTACTCTTTTGCCCAAAATCTAAGGTAAACACGTGAATTCGTGCCATTACTTTGTGGCAAGAAAAGACTTAAATATCACCAGAGCGGTTCACAAAAGGTGACTACGGTCTCTTTCTTTTGCACACGAGGGAGAGGCTTTTATAAGAAACTTTACAACAAGAAAGTAGTCCGGCCCAGGATACCAGATTACTCTGTCGCACATGGAAAGAGAGGATGAAAACCGGTTGGAGAAAGACCAAAGGAACATAGACGATGAGACAGCGTCTCCCCTTCTCCGTCTCCCTCAGTCCCCTAGTTCGGTGTAAGAGTTGCTCACGGGTAAGATTTTTATTGCCATGAAATCTATCCTTGTAGTATCCTAGCAACCGACTCACTAGTCCTGACAAGGTCTACATTAAAAGGAGTTTCCCTTGCACTTATTTCATGCCTATCAAATTATCTCGAGAGGCTCGATGGCAGTTTAGACTGTTTGATCTTTGACAAAGAAACAATGAGAGGACACGAAGGCATGATCTCCCGTGGACAAGGTGATGATGTTCCAAGTGAAGTAGTGAGATGAATGGCAAGTGGATCGTTTGACGATAACCAATGGTGAGCTTGTTTAATTTACTTGGGGGAACACAAAGGCCAGTTCCCATCACAGGTCAGTTAGCAAACAATCTAAAATGACGTATATTCATTAGCACGATCGAAGTGGAGCAAGGATTGGTAGGCCCTGAAGGTGATAGCTGCCATCTGACAATCCACGCTTAGTTTGACTCGACAAATTTCCCTTTCCAGTTGAAGTTTCAAAGGAATCGTTGCATCGCTCACCCCAAACACCACTAAAAGCTCTCCACACCTCTATTCCATCTAATGTCAACCAAGGGTCTCTTTCTATTCTCAGTAGAGGATCAACGCTTGATTTGCTTAAGCGAGAACAACTAAACACATACAAACTCACAAAGGACTTTAAGTTCTAAACAATAGCAACCAATAGGACAGGACGGGCGTTTCGCAATTTAGCGCCGACTAAGGGGTGGCTAAAACCAGTCCCTCAAGGCCAGTAGAATAGGAGATCCGATGCCTCCTGATGCTGCGACAATCCAAGGTTGACCAACAAAAAATAAATGCCACATGAAGTAAGATGGCTGCAGAACATTATAGAGGTCTCAGCAAATAAAGTGCACAGAATAATTGCACTGTAGTCGCTTGATTCGAAAGAATTTTCAAATTAAAACACCATTCCTATCTTAAGAGGGACTTAAATTCACTCCAAGCCTGCTCTAATGACTAACATAGAAAAAGAAAACAATGAGTGTACACCTGTACTCGTTTTTTGTTCCTGTTTCATGTGCACACACTATACATGCAAGTAATATCACAAAAGAAAAGGAAAAAAAGTAAAAGTGGAAAAAAGCAGCCAAAAAATGATATGAATACGTCAGCAAATAAACTGGCATTTTAAGAAAACGCTAACACAGAGGGAGAGAATCCCTATGCCACCTCTTTCGCTCTCGCCTTTTCTATCAGTGTGGGTTTTCCATTCTGTTTCGCAGAACCCGCCTCTGCATTCGCCTTTTTTTTCTCTCCACTGATATACGTTTCACCGACACGATCAATTAATTCCTCATCCGGCATCTCATCCACCAAGTAGTAAGACGGCGTGCCAGAACCGGAGGGATTGATTCGGGGCGAGGGTTCAGTATATACTGTCAGGTTGCCACTGCCAGTGCCACCGTTGAGAGCTAATCGAGGATCACTGAGACCTGCTCGGCCAGCCACCGAACGGGAATATTGTTCCGCCTGCTCTAGGGTAATGGTCAACTTGGCCAGACTCGCCTTGTAGCGCATCACTTCATCCAACATTCGGGCGCGCTGACGCAAGATGTTCAGTTCGGAGTCACGACGCTTCACGTCGCTTTGAAGGGTGCGAATAGTGGAGAGGTGGTCCTTGATTTTGGATTTGAGTTCAGCCACCTCGTTGTGGTGATTGTCGCTCAGTTGCTGAGGAAGAAAACATTTGCTACTTAAACTGCACCAAGTAAGCGATTACTGAAATGTGGCACAGATTAAAAATGCAGAAAAACTGCGATTCAGTGCGCTAAGATCTGACAGGTTTGGTGCTGCACGTGGATGTCTAGGTATGAGGAATGGCAAAGTCATGTGACGAGAGATCAAAGTCCCACACATAAGCAGGACATTACAAGACCGATGGTAGCAGGGTGATTTGGATGGCAGCTGATGGCTGAATTGAGAACGTTTGCAGTGCACAGAGAACACGAACGAAAAAATTGACACTTTGGTAAACGATTACCGGGCATTTCATAAAACGCTTAGGAGCGTGCCATCAGTTATGACGTTCATAGTGAAGACGACAAAAAATCTTAAAATGGGCTTTTAGTAAGTCGCAAATAGAATGAAAAATGACAAGAGAATAACATTCAAACACACCATCGAGCAAACACAGGGCATAGTAGAGCTCCACAAAATAAGTTTATGCATTTTTGCAATCCCTAACATAGAAAACGAGGAAATAATGCATCTGGTAACCGAGGTTACTTAAAATTCGAAAAAAAGCAAGCTTCCACACAACCGCCAGAAGTGATATTAGAGCCGACTTGTTCCAAATTAAGGACCCCAAAGAACGTGTAAGAAAAGACGTGCTTACTCAAGACATCAAAATCCAAAAGTAAAATAACTTGGGTCAAATGAAACCACTTATTTCAAAAGTGATCATTAAATACTCTCGTAACAATGACCCAGCATAATGAAATGGGTTTAAATTCACAAATCTTCAGCCAAGAAAAACTAGGTGTCTAAAGTATAACCAACATAACAAAGCGCGTTGGCATCTAGCCGCATACTTTTATATATAGAGATGCTCGTTCGTCCTTCTCAAGAATTTCCTGCTTCTGATCTTCGACTGTCTTTTCTAACTCTTTGATTCTCTCCGCCATCGCTGCAAGATGTTTGTTTGCTTCCTCAATGTTGCTCTTATGAGCAGACTCACTACTGCCGCCGAACACCCACATCTCGCAAGGAAGGACTGTAAGATTGGACACTTGGGTTGAGCGACCCACTTAGGCTAAACGACTAGAGGTGTTGTATTAACAACGAGATTCGTGTAATTCCCATTAGCATTAATGGGACCAACAAAAACTTAAGACTGTAGTAATTATGGGTATGAACCTTGATCGAATTACAGCACCTAAAAAAACGCAAGTTTCCGGATGTTATTTGTTGACTGGATGTTATACATCATGCCTTGCACATTATATGTTTGTATATCAACTTTGAGTAAATAGAATTTCCCCAAATTTTGCATATAATGTGCTCTAAGATACCTAAAGCTTCATGCTAGAGGGCGCCTTATGTTCACGTCAATGAATACATGATTATTCTGTATCAGAATTAATGAAATTAATTTCTCAGTAGTCCAATATATTCTCTGGACTTTTCCCGGGTCCGCAATTTTCTAAGGAAGCTTTCGTCAACGTTTTAAGAGTCGACTTTCAGGACAAAGTTTAGAGAGAAAGGAAAGAAGGTCGAATAGCAAAGTATTATGGAGTCTCAGGTTGTAGCGTCTCAAAGCTTCCTCGAAGGCAAAAGAAGGCATGATACTATTGTAGCGTCCCGAGGCTCTCGTTAAGGCGGGATAGAATATATATTCTGGAAACAGTGGGCTTGGGGCTGTTGGCACGGCCCAAAGGCCGGCCAATCGGCTCAGTACAATATGGCCACCCAAGTGACCGAAACCGGCAGTTCGAACAAACAAAGCATTACAACTGTGGCATAATATGCATATTCAGCAAGTGGAGGAATAGGATTGTCCGAATCGTAATCATCAACAAAGTATTGCACAGGTATTCTCAACAGAGCCTCGAGCCAGGATCAGAGTAATGTCTACTTATGACCTTAAGGCGAAAGTAGTGGAAGAAGTGGGTTTATCTCCGAAGTTGGCGGGCTGTTTCGGTGTTAGCGAAGAAGTGAGTGGTCCTTAAAGCTAACTGCCATTTTTTGATAATGTATTTAAGTGGACCGCACTTTATTGGCTTCCACGACTCTTCCCTGGCAGTTGCTTTGTGTACGACGACTTATTGAGACCTTCATCTTCTGCCACGTTAACCTCCTGTCTCTTGGTCGAGTTGATTTCGCAAGGAGTCTTTTGGCGGGGGAGCTGCTCCATATAATGTGTCCTCCTTGGTGGTAGGAACCAAACCACATTTTTATAGTGATCCAGCTTTACAATTGATGAGTCAGCGTCTGTTAGAGCGTTCTGTATTTGCAGATACTCAGATGCGCCCGCTGATTTTTCTTGAAAAGGATATAACTATCACATACGAGGAAATAGCTGAAGGGCACCAACACATGAACCATCCAAAGCATGGTGCTACTTTAGCTCAAATCCAAAGCCCGAACTGTCTCCAGATCCACGCTGAACGGTACCCCAACCAGTCCGGTCTACAGAGACCTAGCCTATCCAAATCCAGTAGATTTCTTAGCAACCAGTGCACTAATGCCAAGAAAAGGTAAATGCCTTCTTCTCCTTGCTAGAGCTTCGTCAAGTCCTGCCTCAACGAACATTGCCGGTGTTTTCAGTGCTTACAAAGGTGGCTACTTTCGATTTCACCCATTCAGTCCCAATTGAGTTGATAGAAAGTGCTTACCGCAATAAGTGTTTTCTAGAACACCTCTTTAGACCACCTACAATTCATCGCCATCCTTCAAGATGGCTATTCAGCGTGACTACAACCGGACACCGCCTTGAGCAACACCGTCATGTAATGGAGTAATTTTCATGGACCTAGATGTATCTAAGTGACTTAAGGGAAGGAAAAGGCAACATTTTTTTTGGCTGATAATTAAAAAAATAAGAAAGAGTAGTAAGTCAAAGTTAACAACGGTTTACTTTATCTGCAAATGGTTTTAAACATAAAAAATAGGTCTGGAGGTAACCATTCCATGAATGACTTCAAAAGTATCGCGTGTTGAATTTTTCACCCATTAAATTGTTTGACACATTTATTGAGTCAAAAAAATTAATAAGCATAGGAAACCTATTGCCACAGTTGACAGAAATCCTCAAATTATTAACGCAAAGGAGTGGTAAAAGTGGATTTTATAAATGCGAATGCTTTAAAACGACCACCACTCTACTCTGCGAATTATTGATTCCATTCTGGCCGACCACATGGCCACAGGTCCTAAGCCACAATGACTAGTGATCCCTTTCTGAAACCCGCGCTGCGAACTTTGGGTGTATTCAGCCAACTGCCCTATTCCAGCGATCCCTATGTGGATCCCGATCCATATGGTTATAAAGGTAGAACAAATCGAGGTCTACGACCTATGTACTGCGCTGGTGGTCATTCGAAATCCAGGGCTGCGAACTCTGACGGCTATTTTGAGTCATTTAAGCGGATATTTGAAGGCGAGGCTTTTAATGACGAAATCGCTCTTCATCGCTCCTGGAGACGTTTAAATGAGGCAAGGCGTCTCGGAAAAGAGTGGGTGCCTTCGTCATCGAGCAAGAAGCGTTGTGGATTGGGCAGTCCTTATGGCAACTTTACTGCTGTCATTCCTGCCATGGGAACACAGCATACAGAAATTGAGAAGGCACCAGAACTACATAACTTCTATACGAATCCGGGGAAAAAGGGAACCGGATATGGGTACCTTAACGTGGCGATCAATCCGCTCCCAGAATGGAAACCTGGTGATGGGATCCATTCAGATTTAAATGCAGTCTCAGTGAAGGAGTTGAACGAGAGACATCAAGAGAAGTGTCTAGGAAGGGGTGTTTTTGTGAATCAGCAACCAAGTGGCAGAGCCTTTGGTCCCAACCCATACGAAGGTGGAGATCCGTTAGCCCCTGGTGGACCACCTTTACAGAAATTCGGGGTGGCCTGTTTCCCCAAGGATTTAATAATTGGACCGATTTTCTATCCACAGAATCCAGGCAAGCTGGATGGTGGGTGCAAGGCAGGAACATTGAACAAGTGGCCAGAGCATGTGAGCGAGCCGTACAAGGAGATGGCAAAGGTTTTGCAGGAGCAATCCACTTTCAAATCGTTGGAAAAAGGCGGCAGAGTATGGATACCGACATCTGGAACAGCGATTGAAAAGCCCTCCATGTCGGTGGTGAATAAGAATGTCGATTTGGCAATTAACGCAGTCTCGAGGAAGAAGAAGGCGTTTGTCACTCCCTTTTGCGAGAAATGAGACGCATTTGTCATAACTGAAACCGTTTTATTATGTTTCCAAGGCAGAACAGTGGATGGATGCTAAGTTGTGAATAAGTTGCTTGAAGTGAGAAGTTTTAAAGTTCACCTTTGTTGTGACCTTAGACAGGTTTAATAATTGAGCATTTAGCGAGCTGATTATGCTTATTCTTAAATGCTCGAAGAATAGTAGGTCTCAAGAGCAATGATGGACAAAACGAGGGTGGGGATGTGTATAGTGGGTACCTGGGTATTCATTTAGGTGTGTCGGAAGGATATGTAGTAGTTGGGTGGGGGTAGGAATTTGAATACTTTAGTAATCGAGGAGATGGAGGAAGCAAGGCCTTATGAAAAGCAGTTAAAATTAGCCGATCCTATAAGTTGGGAGGGTAAATAGACAGGAAGATTGGTAGGCGAGCCAGTTGGTGAATAGTTGAGAGGATCAACTGCTAAGTAAACAGGCAGACAGACAGACAGACAGACAGACAGACAGACAGACAGACAGACAGACAGACAGACAGACAGACAGACAGGCGGTTAAATGCATAGACAAATTACTGGATATGCAGATAGGCTAATGTGTAGGTATGCTAGTAGATGGCTTTTAGGGTGGCTGAGTAGGTAGGTGATTTAGTGTGTCGATAGGTAGGTTGACATTGAAGGCATTCGATGTGCATCAAAATGCCATTGTGAAATAGTTTCTTAATGGGATAAGCCAGACAAATTGATTGGGCCTTAAAGTTTGAATCCGCCATTTCCAACAATCATGAAGTTGTCTAGATTTCTATTACTTCCTTTTTTACACCATTACATAATAATGGAGAGCTCGGCATCTCCTAGTCAGTCTCATTTTTAGCCTATTAAGTGCCTCACTGAGTTGTTGCTATGCCAGCGTCCTGATGCCCGGACTGCCATTGGCAGATGCCGCTGCACGTGATCACTACATTGTGCGCACGTGCGTCCAGGCGTGAACGCACTAGCACAGGCGAGTTCCTTCCACTGGCATCACCCGATCCCACGACACGAGGCATGGACTACGCCACGTGTTACCATAGTAACAGTAATGCAGATCAGCCTGTTTACTTCACCACCAATTGCTCGCTCGATGTGGTTATGGCTCCCACACAGAGTGTGTGTGTGAGCGACTCCTTCGAGGTGCAATTTGCATGCCCAAATGATACCACGGTCACTAGAGCCTCGGCATTTGTTCATGCCTCTGGCCCTCAGGCTAACGTAGTCAACGGCGCTCCTGGAAGATGTAAGTACTTGATTCCCTGTTTTGTTTGCCACTTAACTGCGGTTGGAGGATTTCAAGAACTTCCGAATTAGTTATTATGTGACGGTTGAGTTGAACTTGGAGGGGCGTTTATGAGGAGTTCAGGCTCAGGGTAAGCCTTATCGTCAACGCGTGGAAAGACTTTGGAGATCGGCAGCTGAAGTAGTGGGAGTAGAGTCCTCTTATTTTACTGAACCGCCTCAATGTTGTTTCCTCCAATCGCTCTTCCCTATCAAAAATGACAGTAGTAAATGCTAAACGAATACCATAGTATTAATACTTTTGACTGTATGTGCTAAATTCTTCTAAGTACATTCAAGTCCTCTCCTCTTACTGCTGTACTCTGTGGATTTAACAAATCACGGCAGAGGGCTTCCTGTCAATACCAACTTGTCGATTTGATCGTGCTGAGAAAAATGTATAGGACCTATTCATCCCACCTCACTGCCATCCACGCAGTAGGCTTCCGGGAGTACGAGTCCGAAGGTGGTGTCAATGTTGACAGTTCCGCATTACAGCCAGGAGAACGAATAGGCAGGCATGGTAGCCCATGCATGACCCAAGAAATTTATAGCCTTGGCTGTATGAATGCGGTGCGTTTTTCATTTCTTAGCGCGGAGGATAGGATAAGTTTGGCTACAATCAGCCTTGATATTAACGGTTACCAATATAATCTAGCCTGAGTATGCATCCCCATTGGTCAGTTGGTTGTACTTCCCCTAAATGTTTTCGCTATAAACAGCGGAAGTCATAGAGTTAAGTGTAAGCTCACATTTACAGCGATTTAATCAGTCCCTCCTAAGAGTTAAGTGTGCATGTGAATGCTAATTACTCGAATCTTTTTTTATGAATTTATTTGGCGCTTTTTCTATAGCCTTTTTAACCAACAATGGTTACCAAAGTCTGAAGAAGTCTGGAAAGCTAGCAGAAGGATAAAATACACCTTTAGAGGATAAATATGACCTGATCTGAGAGCAAGTACGACAAGATCTCACCTTGGTCAATTAGTTAAGCTTTTACCTTTTTAACACTAGACTGAGACTTCAATGCAGCGTGTCGGCGCCGGTCTTTGGTCTTGGCAGTTGAGCAAACTAGATCTTGATCACAGGCACTTCTTAGACGAAGAGCAATGATATGAGTCCTTGCTTATATCATAGCCTTTTACAAAGCAAAGACAAAGTGCTCTACTGGCTCTTTAAGTGGAAATTACCACTGCGACAAATTGCAGCGAATGTTGCAGCCAAACACATTCAATCACTTTGCTTACCTGATGGAGAAAAGTGAAGTAAAAATTATCGTTAATGCAATTTTGCAGATTATTAATTAATAGTGTAGTCACAAGACTAAATAATGCAGAAGGTGCATCCCATAAATAAATGGAGGCATTAAATATGCTCTCTCAAGTCAAATCAAATACCGTAAGTCAGTGATAGTGCTTTCCAATGTTTAATACTAATGGACATCAGTACTCCTCGGCTTAACCTTGAAGCCCTTCCTAAGCAAAAGGGATCAAGCAATCTCGACCTTGCTTTCGTCACTTCTGTCTTATGATTTTGTATGGTTACTGATGGTAGATAACAAAGGCGACCATTGCTTGAAAGAATATCCTCGAGGATGATCGGAAAGTGGGATTAAGTAGTATACGGTAAGAGATCATCTAAGGAGTGAGTACTGCTGTATGAGGTGTTGCGTTGCATGGTCTCGTGAGAAGAGGACTTTCTTTGGACCTTTCCACTAATCTTGGCTGTCACTGAAGTAAAAATTAGGAGAGCAGGAAGAGGGCGGAAATCCCCTACACCCAGAAGCTTGTTGTGGTGAGGTAAACAGAGCAGGCAGATTTCTACCACAACTGCTTACCTTTATAAAGTGAACAAAGCATCTACCCTTATGCGGGGATGAGGAGCCCACTTTCTTGGAAGTGTTGAACAGAAGAAGGCGATGATAGCAGAATGAACAAGTCCTTTCTCATCGGATGCCAGTCGGCGGTCTGTTGAGAAACGCAACATGAGTAGAGGGAAGAACAAACAAATGGTCCTTGAAGAAACGGCTTGTTCACTGCCATTAAAGCATGTAAAAGAAAGTTAATTCCTCAGCTTCCACGAACTATGCTTCAATGGCGCCGAAGACGATTTCCTCTGTCTTCAATCAACCTACTAGGCTGTGCATTCTACTGTTTCATTTTGTCTTCGTGCTTCTGCATCTTTAAAACCGCTTTAGCATACTAGCCATGATTTATTCCACTACATCTCTTCAAGTGTCTAGAATTCGCGATTTGCATTTTAAAAGGCCATTAAAGAGTTCTCACAAGATTTACCATGTCGCTTAATCTGTTACAAATCGAGCAAACTTATAGATGTAGTTAAACGCAAAGGTGTTTTTGACTACCTTTGCTAAATCTAGCGACTTTTACGATATCAATTCCTTTTAACTAAGCCGTTACTGATGGCAAAAATAGTTAAGTCTTGTCAGGCAGGTTTTGGAAAGAGAAGGGAAGCTTGTGGAATCTGAGAAGCACAAAAATTGATAAGCCTTCTACAATCTAATAATTTCCATGAGATTTATTATTGATGGCCTTTCTATTGAAAGGGTCTGCCAAGACATCATCCTTGAAGACTATCCAGCGTTCCACAGTGGGCGCATTTCGCCTTAAAGGCATTTGGATTCTTTAAATCCACATTTAATCCTTTCTTCCTCTTCACCCATTTACCAGTTATCTGTGGTATTCCAGTGTTACGCCTAATCTTGGGAAACCTTGAGATAAAATTTGCTTATTTGAACGATTGTGTCCCGTTCTCTCCGCCTATTAGTCCACCGTAGTCAAGTGCTGAGGCCTTGGTGTCGTTTGAATGCATTCCATCTATGAGTCAGTCTTGCCCCATTAACTCCCGTTCCTTCTTTAAGGCGTTACGCCAAAAAAGTTGGAAGGCTGCAGGACTAGTGACAACCTTTGGGGATTTGAAAGACTGCGTCAACGAACGCGTAAACGTGCTTACAATTTTTAATTTTAGGCGACTTTCGTTACTTAATGAGACGTTACAAGACGTTGGCTTAGTGAGTCATTCAATTGGGTGATATTGTGGTTATGAGGGTGGTATCTTGCATGGGCGTAACTAGTGGAATGAAGGCGTGGTTCGTGATAACCTAAAGCCATTCCCATCCGCCAGTGGGAGCCCAATCACCAATTCACTGGTTCCAGATGAGTAAATCAAATCTGAAATAGCATCAAAGTGAAGATATTAGCATCTAAAGTCCATAAAAGTGCCTCTCAATTGCTGGAGATCTATTTATTATGTGGGTTACAAAAAGGTCATCACCATGCGGTAAAACTGAAGGAATAAACATGTTAAGAAGTGGAGCAGGCTAGTGCAGTACCTCCACTCCTGCCATCCCTAGGTGCAAACGTTTAAATGAATAAGTTTTTTGTTAACTAATTGACTGGTTCTATTGTGGAGGCGAATTTCTCCAAATACCACAAAAACCTTTTTAACAACGTGGCAAAGTTGGAGAAGAGGAAGTCAAAAACAACGATTGCTCTACCTTGAATGCGGGGCCTCTTGTTGCTGACCCTCATAGTGAGGCACTTTAGCACCGAAAGTTTCACCTAAATGGCATGTTCACACTGTTTGCCTGGTGGCTGATCAGCAGATTGGGTTTGAAGTTGACATTCTGACCTTCTAAACCATCCCTCAAAACTCAATCCAATAGTAATGATTCGCTATTTAATTAGGAAAATATTTTGAGCACTCGCTCTACTGAATTAACTGTACCAGTCGATGAGAAAGTTGATGGGTTGACGCCCACCTGAGATGAGTCATTCCTTACTTAATCCTCCTACACCCTTCAGCTACTTCTAGATGCTTTCATTCTTCCTTCTTTAGGGTGTTACAGACCGACTATAAGGGTAAAACAAAATCACTTTTTTCTCTTTCTGGTCCAGATTATGAGCCCTTTTAATAGACGTTTTTTACGCACCATTGTGCAAATCACGCATTCAAAGGGAATTCAAGTGACTACTCCATTTGATAGACTTAAGATTGGTTCAGTGATTGTAGTCACGGCGAGAGCAAAAGCTCCGTCACAACCAATCAGTGAGCCAAGCCGGTAACGACCTTCATACTTAAGCCAATCAGGCGAGGCCTTTGAATGAATTAAATCTGCAAGAAGATAGTTTTGAGTTAGAGTTTTTTGCAAGTCTATTTATTGAGTCGAGTTTGGAAATGACTAATCATTTCAGTTGGCTACGAAGGGAGTGATAACCACCTCCTAAACGCTATCTAGGTGGTCATTTTGAGACTGCATGTAAAATTGCGGTATCACTGACTTTAAAGCAACGCCTATTTGTGGATCTTCACGAAAAAATTAAACATATTTTCTTCCAGTCATTTGAGCATGTGTATAAGTGGTTGCGTGATTGAATACCAGGTTACCAAGTTATGTGGCTCCAGGAAGACACAGCACGCAACCCCACGTCTAACGTTTATTTCATTCACTCATTCACTCTTTCCCTCCTAAGACTTCCCTTCCGATCGTTCAACCCTACCAAATCTGGAGTCTCGTCGTTTTGCCCGACAGAAAATAAGTGACTCTGCTTGTGAACGATATACCCACGTGATTGATCAGTTGAGTATCCAACAAAGTGACTGCCAGGGGATCCGACCTCAGCAATCACGTCATCACAGTCCACCGTCTAGACTCCTCTCCGCCTCAAGAACCCATCTTGATCCCGATTCCAAGCTGTCAAGCCTAGAACGCTGCCAAACTACCCTTGAGTCAATGGAAGGAATGACTCCCGAACAAAAAATTTCGACTAAAAGAGGTGAGAAACAGTTGGATTCACCTTGTAATCCAAAGACTTAAGACTTTTGTGCCTAAAATTACAATTCGAGTTGTTTTGTCTTTTTTAATTTGACAGGAGAACAGGAATATGTACAGAAGAAGACATTTACAAATTGGATGAACACGTATCTCATTAAGGTGGATTGATACCCCTCTTATTTATTAGCAAAATATTACTTTAGGCCAATCCACCAATCAAGGTGACTGATCTGTTTGATGACATTCGAGATGGTGTGGTGCTTATTCGACTGTTGGAGATTCTCTCTCGGGAGGCTCTGGTAAGATCGCCTTCAATTTTCTTCCATACTGCATCTAGCCAGTCAATATTACGGCGGACATGAAACCGGCTCATTGCTTAAGCAATGTGAAGACCGCACTTGACTTCTTAGGTACTAGAAAAGTAGGTTACTCTTAAGCCAAAGCACTTATTATTGCTTAAGATTAAGCTCGTGAATATCAATCCCGTGGATATTGTGGAAGGACGTCCAAAAATTGTCCTCGGTTTGATTTGGATCATTATTCTCTACTTCCAGGTAATGGAACAACTTGTCTATGTCCATGTCCACCCCATTTAGATTGAAGAGCAGGAGGAAATGCTGTTGGAAATTTTGGGCATACCAAAGACTGGAAATCGAAGCAAAGTTACAGCAAAGCAGGCTCTTACGACATGGGTACAGAATGCATTCAGCGAGTAAGTTTGATGCAATGGTCAATTGTAAAGCAAGGTGGGCCTTTAGCAGGGTTATTTATACACGAGAGCTAAAATGGAATGTCTTTTAATTGTATAGACGCATTGAGCGATTCAGGTAAGGAAAGGTTATGCCCACCTTGCTCCTACACTGCAATATAAGAGCAACTGTTGCACGCCTAATTCTCAAACCAATTCTACAGAGAATGCTAAAATTCAGGTTTTGCGTCTCTCTAGGCAATTCAACATTGACATCAAAGATTTTGGACCCAGCTGGCGAGATGGCGTGGCGTTCAACGCAATTGTCCACAGCATCGATCCCAGACTGGTGGATATGCGAGAGGTAGAAAGAGGAAGTAATCGAGAAAACCTTCACCGAGCATTCACAGTGGCTGAGGAGAAGTTGGGAATTCCAAAAATTTTGGATCCTGAAGGTAAGTGAATGCATTTTTTGCAAGGTGATTTCTGATTGGCTACCTAAGAAAAAATAATTTTTTTTTGGCTTGTAGATGTAGATGTCGAAAGACCTGATGAAAAGTCGATAATGACCTACGTAGCACAGTTTTATAAGGCTTATCCAGAAACCGGTAAAGCTAAACCTTTGGTGAGTTGGTAATGGATTGTCAACGCATTACGTAATACGCTTATCATGCAAAACCGACACCACTGAACTGTGATCAGGTGATGCAGGAATTAAAATATGTGGAAGCTCCTAAGGGTTGTCAAAGGTGTTCTTAATTTTATCAATTTCTTTTTTTGTGTTGATGTGGTGTATTCCGCTGCAGGGTCTTGAAAGGTCCCTTTAAGGATGTGATTCGGGATAATCTACTCTGAAACTCGAGTTTAACTCGATGTCAGAGCTGCAAGAGTCTCCTGTAAAATGCGCTGGATGACATGACAGAGGAATGTGGTAGGAGAGCACACCACCTTTGTTGCAGTCGGCAAATTTTTACTCCGTTTTGTAACTCTCTTGACTGTCCTTACACTACTTGTTCACCTATAAGGCAAACGCTAGTGCATCTCCAGAAGGTTTGGCTTTCAATGCATGAGGTAGACAATTAAAGGCAACTGTTTGCCTACTGAAGGTGAGTCAACTAGGGAATGGTACCGTCTACTGCAAACCACCGCTATTTTTTAAAAATTAGTTAGGGCTTATCATTCAGTGAGAAGGTACAAACCTTGGAACGGAACGGGAAGAAGATACTCCAGCCCCACCTTCAATGGATTGGAAACTCTTCCTAACATCTGATAATTATATGCGGTAGATGATAGATATGTGAGCAATGGAAGTGAGGTGGAGAGTAATGTGCCGTCGATTTGGTCACTTGCATCCCGGACTGGGGCATTTTGGAGATCTAAATTTGAGAAGAAAGCATTTGAAGTTTAGTTGGTTGCCTTGCACATCTGAAGTATGAACACTGAAAGCTATGATGGGTAGAATAAAGCGTCTTAAAATTCTCAATTTTTGTTAAAATCAGCGGTTGAATTTGTGGTTTTGGGATCTTCTTTTAGCGTAGTTTGGCACTCGCTACTCAAAAGGTTGTAAGTAGATTTGAGGTGATAATTAGATGGCCAGTTTAGGCGGAAAATTGGTTAAATGCAGTCAAAATACCTACTGGATGAGGATGCCGCATTCATAATCTCCCCCTCTCAGCATGAAGGAATTACCACGAATGGCCACTTCGACCACTTTGTCGAATGAAGATAGAAACTGTGTAGTCTGAGAGATTCGTGCCGTTAAACTTAAAGTTGAATAAAATGCTAAACCTTTATACCTCCAAAATTGCATTTTGCTATCGACTTTTATTTCTTCTATCTTTCTAGAGGTTGTGCTATTCTGTTCTATTCCATTTTGACCTTCCAGGCATCTGATGAGCAGGAGCGGCGACAATTCACAGAATTTCTGGATATTTTACAACAGGCGGAAAGTCGCACAACTGAATCCATTCAAATGAATGAAAATTTTAGGACGGCCTATCCGGTGAGTCAAAAGTCACGCGCCTATTCGCCGTTAAGTCGGCAAGATAGCACCAGAGGGCTGAAATCGGGTGGCCCACCTAGGACTTAAGCGTTGGGAGACATAAAGGAAATCCCTCCTTGAGGTAAATTCTTACTTCCCCTTGATTAGTGAGCAGTTGGTAGAATTCAAAACTGGGTTTTTACAGAGTTGGCTATACACAGCATTTGATGGAAGGAATCAACCGAAGGGCCGTACCATTAATTGGAAGTACAAAACCAGACTTCATTGCATACATCACAATTGTCAAGGCTTTGAGAAGGCCGCCAGTAGTAATCTCAGATGATGCTTGCCCAGTGTTTGAAATCGGGCAATGCTCACATAAATATCTCCAGGAAGGGTTTCTAACAGATTCATTGTTTATCATTAAACCACGCTTATTCACTTTGCTTTATCGAGTTTACGCACGACGCTTAAAAGATAAAAGCAGTATTTAGTCAGTCTTCAAGTGCATCCTTAAAGAGGATTACATCTGTAGCCCAATTAAAATGACATAGACAGCTCAAATAAGGAATAAGGATGGAGCAGCGTTCTCCTGTACTGAAAGTGTTGTGAAGTAGACGATATGTTAATCAAGGGTATCAAATCATCGCCTTTGGAGTGTACACTCATGTCCAGTTGTCAATAACTAAAGGGGTCTAAAAGGTCGTAGGTGGTTAGCACTGATGTGACAAAGACGAAGAACGGTCAACTTCTGTTTGACCGCAGATATGAACATTTGAGAGGAAGAATGAACCCCTGGAATTTATTCTCGAAACCAGAATTAGGCTTTTATGCGGCTACACAGCACAACTCCTTTAGGCCGAAAAATGATAACTACAAACCATGATTAGGTGCAGGCATCGGAGGGTAAAATCACTAAGGCAAAATCGTTCCGTGTTTCAGAGATGCAGTAATTCTGTCATACATGAAGTACTTCGTATTCGTATCAACTTATTCTATTTCACAATAACTTGCACTTGAAATGCTAAACGTACTTATCACGTTTTGGTACAAATAGGCATTCTGTGAGTCGCCCTTTCTACTGACATTGTGTGACGCTTCTTGTCTGTACACAGGCCTACATATCCACAGCGGAATTAATTGAAAAGCACTCTAAATTTGTCGACATTCTACGACAAAAGGCTGACAACGGCGTCCTGGTTGGTGGACAATATAGTCCCCGTTCCGGTCTGGACGCTTTCAGTCACTTTGAAAAACGATTGAAAGAGTGGCGATGGTGGCTATTGGAGCGACTTCCAGGCAACCTCCGACAAAGCGGACAATGGATCGTGTTAGCGGAGCAATGGATGGAGCAAGTGGACGCTGGATGGAGTCAGGACGAGGAAGACGGTATTCCGCTACCTGGAGATGAGGAGACGATTGACAATTTAATGGAAGAACAGACCGTGAGTTTTATTGCATTTGTAGGAGTTCTTAATCGTCACTCATCATCGGACATGTTGTAAACCCTCTTACTGCTATCTGGCGTCTTAATGGAACGTATCAAATCTTCTCTCAAAAGCGTCCTGGCTGTCGACCAATGGCGAAACTACGTCCATCACTCAGTATTATCACCCGTATGCCTACCTTGTTTCAAAACAAATGTAGCCAGCCATTTTCCTTAATAGCCAGTTTTCAGTTTCATTACTCTAGTTCCCTTATTGTCTTCTTAAGCTGTCTAATCAAAGAGATAAAAGCTTCAGAAGAGAGAATTTTGGTGAGGATATTGGGGGGACACAGTGTGTGTGCACACGTCCATCATTTGGTGTGATAGGGAATTGAAGACCTCGTTCATCAATGATTGATGGCGCTGCTGACCAATAATTGAGACCTGTATGAGAGTAGAAGAAACGGGCGTAAAATAGAAACTTTCGGAAATATCTTAAGAGGATCATTTTTCGTTGTGGTCTTTCTTGTATTTTAGAAGATATTCGGTCCTGAAGATGACAAAGCCGCAAGAGAGGCCACTCGATTAAGGAAATTCTTAGCAAAGTCTGAGCTAAACGAATCAATCGTGGCAAAGCTGGAAGAAACTGCGGCCGAGATTGTGAACAAGGTGGATGGTTACATAGTGGTATTGGGAGCTTCTGTTTGCTACAGAAGAGTCCTCAATGCAATGCAAGATTCAAACCTTGGAGAACTGATTGAAGAGTGGGTAGAGCTAGTTTCTGGAAATCGACAAAATGAAACCCTGGATTTGGTAGTTAGTGTCCACGAGGCATTCAAGGTGAGGTGTTTGCAAGGATATGCAGCTCTCAAGTGAGTGCACAGAAGGTTTGGCTAGTTTTTTGGGCACCCTTTTGACCGTTTGAGTCCATGCACCACCTCTGAGTAAAGGGTGGTGAATTTTGAACCAAGAATGGAAACCGTCTCATGTCATATCATATCTCACCGTGTAGATATTATTTAATGGATTATTCCTAGCCTCTCTGAGCTTGGATAGACACTGACTTCCCGATTTTTTCCACTTTCACCACTTTCCCCTTCTGTTCTCAGTCATTTAATGTGCTTTTCCTGCTTCTTTTATGGCAAGTTTTCGTGGCTTTGCTCAGTCTTAGTAAAGGTCTCTTATCCAATGGAAACAAACAGATCCTTCCATTTGCTATCATCTACTGTAGGGCGGTCGAGTCTGAAAGTGACTTGGGCCAGTGGCATAAATGTGAAGTAAACAGAGCTTCATCTATTTCGATAAAATGTGGTTAGATCCGTATCTCAACTTCATGATCACTTCTAGCCCTGGGAGGAGAAATTTGCGCTGTCTGAAGCCAGACCGAGACCAGTGAGTGATTTAACCAGCAGTTTGAATACTGTAATGCAATTGGAGCAATCAGCTCGACCCCTCCCACGTGGTGCGACTTCCGAAGTGATTGGTTACTGGCTTCAGCGCACTGTGGATGCATTTCAACCCGTCTCACTAGGCGATCTCTCACTAAGGGAGCTGGGTCAACGTCTAGAGGAGCGAATTCAGGCCTGGAGGATCTATGAGACGAAGCTCAATGAGGCTGTGGTGAGATTGTGCTTAAATGGTCCGTGGCGTTTAAAGCCATTAGGGAGGGTAGAGGTTAATTAATGCAGCTAAACCATTTTCACTAGTGTATTTAGTGAATTTCTATGGTTCCACATTCCTATTGGGAGCAACATGATGCAGTTAGGTTCTGCCACATGTAATGATGCAGTGTAGGTAGCTCTCTCGCACCTGGCGAGGCTGTAGACTAAAAATCACTATCACCATAACCCTCCCAGAGAAGCCTATTTGAGGTTGTCTTTAAAATCCTCAGCTGTGTGTGACGAGAGCCCTTCATTAGATAACATTGGATTCGATGTCGAATAACCAAGCGCCATTCCACACCTGTGCACATGTCTTTTCACTACTACCTAACGTCTTGATGATAGCATACTTGCTATGCTGCGTTGTTCTTCTAAAACGGAAAATTCGGTTTGACATGAGCAACACTTACGACTACAAACTTCTTACTTTAAGGCGCAAATGGATGAGTTATATAACCACCTTCGAAGTGACCATGTAAATAACAAAAAGATGAACCTAGAAGCCATCGAAGAGATGCTTCTGGAAGCAGAGACGGCAGCTGGGGCTTTGGGGACGCAAACTCAGCTCAACTCCGTGGCTATCTCACGCCGTCAATTTGAAGAACTGAAGGCGATGGTGAGTAAAGATATCTGTTTCTCTTTTCTCCTTAATAGGAATGTGGTGTGCTAGCCTTAAAATTGGCGTGCTCTGGTTGCTGAGTGACGGACGCCACACAAACATTCAATATGTGTGCAGATGGACGCATCCATGATGGATTATTCAAATTAGTCGTTTAAATTAACCTTTGACTCTATAAAACTATGTTGGAAGTATTCTTTTCTTTGGGAATACCATAATTTACATCCACTCCTTTGTAGGTAGAAGAAAGAGCTCGAGAAGCGAAACTCTTGAAAGTGACAGCAGAAAAGAGATTTAAGAAAGTTCTGACCAGTATTTCCAATTGGAATAGCAGAGCTGAGGCCCTCCTCACCAATTCAGAACAGATGCCCAGCAAATTGAATGAGAAGATAATAGCTATTCGAGAACTTATGGCTGAAACAGACCCAGTAAGTTGGAAAAAAGTGGAGATCAAGTTCTTCAAACTATCACATTGATGAATGCGAAATAAGTAACGTGACGTCAAACAGAAATATGTAATCCTACTAGGCAACCAATCAAAAAACAAGTCTTCTGCACCATTATTGATTAGTTTCACTAAAGGACAAAGGGCACTGCTCCTGAAAATAGAAATATTAACGCCTTACTAGCCAGTATCACATAAATATGACGTTTTATTAAAGTACCAGTCTTGCATTGCATTCTTCCAAAGTAGGCTTTAACCTCCGATGTTCCGATCATCTTTGCTCCCCTTAAAATAGTTGGACGATCTGCTTCAAAGCATTGAGCAGCCAAAGCCGGAGATGCTTGCCGATGCACAAGTTGAAGAGATGGATGCAGTAGCCATGGAGTTTTTTCAACATCAACGGACTCTTTCAGCCCAATTGAAGAACTTAGAGCAAATATCGACTAAAAGCGATGAAATTGAAAACCTTCTAGCACAATTGGAAGGCAAAATTCAAACGCCATACAAGGTAAAAAAGTGTCTAGACAGTCGATGAGGTGCTCAGATGGAGTCTTTGTTGAAACCCAGAGCTTTTGAATGGCGAAATTATTGGGTAGTGATGAAATCGTAGTTTTCAAAGCATGATAACACCAAAAAATATTGTATTTTAGAGTAAACGATGGTTTAAATGCCTGCAGTATGGGTAGATGAATGGATTCGGATGATAGACGTGCTCAGAATTAGCTCTGCTTTGTAAGAAATGAAAGATATTACCATTGATAAAAAGCTGGGATGCAAATAACAAAGTCGATGGGAAGGGAGCTTTATGGCATCGATTTGGGGGAACTTACTAATCCCAAATTTCTCCCTTCTTACTTTCCTTTAAGAATTTCGAAGAATTGGAAGCCACATTCAATAAAGGCCTTCCTGAACTCTCTACCTCGATCTGTGACTTGGAAAATTTGATGCGCTCGGCTCCAGTGAAGACCTATGTTCAAGACCTCACATTCAGTGAATTCAGGGAGCGGAAAGCAGAACTTGCTGGAGTCTGGATGGTCAGAAGTCACTCCTTTAATCTTGATTTGTGTTCACATCCGGTGATTAAGAAAGAGAAATGTGGTTTTATGCGTTACCTTACGTAAAATCACAATACAATTAGGCCTTGCAACATAGTCCACGATCAAAAACAGCTGTGCAAATTCGTGGCGCATTTGAGAATTAAAGTTGTCAAAATCAACCGACTTGTGGTCACATCAACTCATTTTATTGACTATTCTCCACTCATCCCCCTGCAGACTTTGGTAACCAGCCATCGAATGAAAGTTCAAGGGAGACAAGATCTTGAGGAGGCGTTTGGCGCAGTTGATGCGTTGATAATAGAAGTGGCAAGGTACTTCGATGCAATCGAGTCGGATCTTGTCTCCGCTAATGTGGATCTGGTCAAGCGTGGCACAGCAATGTTCAAAGTGATTTTTGGCTATCTTCATTCAGTCCTTTTGGTTACCAAGACACTCTCTTACAGTTGTGCATTATATTTGGCAGGATATGGACCAAATTCTTAATGAGAGATTGCCCAAAGACGTAGAGCACCTTCGGGAAGTACAAAATGCCATTCATCAACTTATTCCAGAGCGTTTAGAAGAAGCGCAGCTAATTGGCGATCTAGAAAATAAGGTGATTTTTATTTAGTGATTTAAAGCTTCATACCAATTGATGGGGAAGAATGCGTTGCCTGTATTTAAGGTGGCGGACGCGGAGGAAAGATATGAGGATCTTCTCCACCGAAAAGCTGCAATTGAAAAAGAATCAAAAAAAGCCTTAGCACGACTTCAGGGCTTCAATGAATTTACTAATGTCTTGCAGGACGTTATTTTAAAGGCGAAAACAAAGCTTTCGATTCTCTGTAATGGACCAAAAGTTAATGGAAAATCCACTCAGAAGGATCTTGAGGAAACAAACTCATGGTACTCCGACTGTAATGTAAGACAACAAAGAAATTTAGTCTTTGCAGAATAGCCATGAACTCGAGCAATAACCTGATAGTTTTTGTTTTAGAGTCTTCTCAGTCTGATCAATTCTTGTCATAATGAGTCCATGGAGCTGCAATCCCTTCTAGACGATCCGGACTTCAAAGCACCACTCGAATCCATGGAATTGCAGAAGGAGTATAAAGAACTCCACAGCGAAATAAACGTAAGCTTTTAGGCTACTCGTTCAATAATTATGTTAATCAAATTGGTCAAACTAAAGCCCTCAATTTTTCACTTGATATAGCATTTGACATAGCACGAAATTTGAGTGCTTTTATGCAGCTGTAGGATCGCTTGACGACTGCCTAAGTACCCTTAAAATGGGCAGTCATGTAATCTTTATAGCAAAGCATAGGCTCAGGAAATCCAATTTTTGCAATAAAGTGGTAAATTAATCCAAAATACAACCAACATTCCGCAATCGGTCATACCAACACTGAACTTGCGCGGTAACAAGTTTTTTACTGATAAAATTAAGTAGAAAGGTTATATGACCTAAAGCTTCACCTGATGGAAAGGTTTATAGCAATGCCATTTTTAGAACAAAAAAGGCGCTTTCCTCTAACTCAGTTGACTTTTTTTGCGCCAAATTAGGCTAACCAGCTTGTCTACACACTAAGACTAAAAAAGCTACAAAGAAGGTTGACAGAAGGTTAAATTTGGTGTCTGTTCTGGCTTTTAGCGACTCTTCATGCAAGCAGGAGCATTCAAGGCTGACTTCGTCTTGCTCAAAGACCATGCGGAAACTGTGGAAATGACCCTTCAGGAGATCAAGCCGTCAAGTCGCCAAAGCCATCGGACCTTCTCTACCATCGATTTGTCCAGACGCGCGGTGGAAATTGAAAATCAACTCCAGGTTAAAGCAAGAACCACTGAGGTGCTTCAAGAAATGCAAGCCTGTACAGAAAGGATTTCCGCCATTGGATTGTCTGATGATATTGTTCAACTTTTTTGGAAGGAGTTGGATGATTTGAAGAGGAGAGTCGAACTTGCCTTTGCAGCGATCTTGTCGGAACAGGGTGAGGTATGTCGAGGCGAACTCTTGAGACAATGCACTAATACATATACTTCTTTTTTAGATAACAAGGAGTTTAAAAGCCCAATCTGAGGTGAAGAGCACTCTTCAAGGTATCGAGGAATGGTTGGTAATGATGGAAAACCAGATTAAGCTATCCTCCATGGAGGCCTCAACGATTCAAGAAAACCTTAAACATCAGCAGAAAGAATTTACTCGTCTTACAAATCTTTTTAAGGAAATCTCCTCTACTGGATCTCAGCGCATCTCTAGTCTTCTCTCAAGTAAGGAAGAAGTGTCTGATGAGGCTATAAGGGAGAGAAAGCGTGGGTTGAAAACACGATACGATGCGCTAGTGAAAATCGCATCACAGGAGCGGGATAGCTGCTCTAAAATGCTATCAGTGTGGAACGAACTAGATTCCAGTGTGAATGCCTGTAAAGCACTCTTGAATGGCGTTGAGAGCAAGATTTGCAGAGTAGAAGATGGCAATATTGATCAAGAGGCGGAATCGTTGAAGGAGGCTCTGCAAACGGTGTCGAGAAGGGATCTGCAAAACCAACGGATCCTTGAGGTCGTTTTAATAATTGATTGTACTTTGTGTAGCACATTTTACAGGATCTGCCTGATTTTAGTCTAAAAATTGACATTAGGGCAGTAATATGCCTATTTTAAATGTCACATATGTCTTGTGGTATTTGTCGATTTCGATGGCTGCTTGTAGCAACACGCCCTGCCGAAAATGATGTGGTCAGTAAAGTAACTCACGAATGTTTTGATCTGACAAAAAGTTAAATTGCATTCAATTTTTTAGCCGAAAGAACTAAGTCGGAATGCAGCTTTTGGGGACAGTGGTAGTCGATTTTCCGCGAACTTTCTGCTAGTCATCATCCAGCTGTCGACTATTCTTCTCTTTGTAGGAAGTTGGCATTTCATTAGAAGGTGTTGACAAAGCCATCCAACAGATTCAGCAGTACCAACAACGGAATTTTTCAGTGGAATTGGCATTGATCGAGGTGGAAGACCTACTTGAACGCAGAAGGCAAGCCAAAAGACTTCACGAGGAACTAAGCTTGAATTTGAAGGGAAGAAGAACCGTCTGGACGGAACTCCAGGAAGCTCATAAGACTTTTAGCCAGTTACTGGAACAGGTGAACTCGGAAGTTCTTGCCTGTCTTCCAAATTATCCTGCTAACTTGCATCCCAGACAGCTGAAGCAGATTTCTGAGGCTGTGGACTTGATTCGACAGAAGGAGGGTGTTTGTGCCAGATCTGTGGAGGAAATCAAGGCGGCTTTTTCAGCTCGTGTAAACTCAAAAGTAGCAGAGATGAGCCATTTGTGTGGTGAACTTGGTAGAAGCGTTGTAAGTCTGCTAGAAAAGGAGGTTAATAGAGTCCATGGGGTAATGGCACAACTCGATGACGCCTCTTCAATGCAAACTAGCATTAGTCAGAAAGCTGAGTCACTAGGTTCAAGTTTTACTCGCATTCGGATTGTTTTGGAAACAACTATTTCAAAAATGGAGGAATTATTGAGAGCCAAGACTTTTAAAAGCCCTGAAGCTGTTCTGAACGAATTGAAAGATCTTACAGACTGCCTTGACCAAGAACGGTGTGCATTGAGCGACTTTGCTACCAATGTGGAGGAAATTCAAAAAGCCTTTCACCCACCTCGTCAGGTTCCACAATTTCTTTGTAAACTTCCCAACTCCCTTCAAGAGTGCTTTACCGAGACGTCTAAACGGCTTATGAAGGTTAGTTCAGATGTCAGCGCTAAGGTGGCAGAGTTGGACGATCTTTATTTTTGTCTGCGGAAAGAGGCCTCCGATCTAGAGACAGAAGTTGACAAGATTGCTGGTCTACTGGAAGAGTGTGAGGGGGTGAGCTCACCCACTGATATCACCAGTCTTCAGGCCAAGCTTAAGGAATGCGAGGGAAGTTATAATTCTGCGGTGAATAAGCTCAAACGCGCGATCTCTCAGGCCTCAAAAGTCAAGTCAAGTGAAAAGCTAACTGATCTCCTTGCGGAGGCTTCCAGAATACTGGTAGAGGGTCAGAGTAAGCATGATGCCGTGAAGGCAAGACTGAAACAACTGACCGTTCAGTTTGATCAATTCACCAAGGACGTTTCTGCTGTCTGTGAGGCAGTCAATGCGAATATCTCCTCACTTAAACAGAATATTCATTTTCGACTACCGATTCAAGACATACTGGAACTTAAGGAACGTTTAAACTCGATAGAAGCACTAGAAGAAGATTTGGAGGCAGCTGAAGGGTCTACTTTTATTGAAGTTCCTGTCTTGACCACAGGCACAATAGTGCCTGGGGTTGCGTCAAAAGTTATTCGTCTTCAACAACAAACAAGCGCACTTTCGGACGTTTTTGTTGATGATGCACTCAGACCGTTGCGGACCGCATTGAAGATCTATTCCGAGTGTCTAGGCAAGGCTCATGAATCCCTGGACGGTGTTATCGAAGCCGCATCGGACTGGATGGCTGAGTCAAAGGAACAAATGGATGAGTTTCAAATGGTATCAGAAGATCTTAACATCCTATATCATTGCCCCTGTGTGGATTTTGATGCTTCATCAACAGCTCGTATGGAAGGTCTTCAGAAAGCACGAGATATGGAAAGGTCATGGTTGCCCCAGCAGCTTAGAAGGGTTGATAAACTTATTCGAGAAGCAGGCGCCAACACTACTGGTGGAATGGGACTAGAAAACATCGAGGAGATTCGAAAAAGATTGGAAGAACTTCAGAAATCCGCCACTACTTTCAAGGCAAGTCTCTCCAAAGCAATATTGCTGTGGGAGACACGAGTTTCGGAAGAGCGTGAGCTAAAACAGCTTTCGGGAATGGCTGAAGCCCTGTGTGAAAGATTTCGCAAGGATTTGGATGATATAGAACCTCGTTACAGATTTGTCACACTGCAGGAGGAGGAAGAAATGTTGTCTCGTCTGCAATTTCTGAAAGGACAAGTTCCTGTTGGTGACGAGTTGCTGGCTAAAATACGCTCTATTGCAAGTTCAGACCAGTCAACACTTGCGACCTTTTCTTCCCCTTCAAGGTGGGAGCATCTGGCCAAGCATCGCCTGAACGCACTAATCGAGGGTGTGGAACAGGCGATTGCTGAGAAGACAGGAAAAGAGAAGGAGATTTTAACGCTTCAGGCTTGGCTCGACGAATTCCAGCATGTTGTACAACAAGCCACTGTCGACGCTCAAAGTTCAAACGATATTACAGAACTGAATGAACAATTGAAGCAGCTGAAATCAAAGTTGAATCAGTGGGAGAGTTCGCATTTCGTACCTTATTCTTTGAAACCAGGAGCCAAGGAAAAGGTTACTGCCTTTGAAGGCCAAAGGCGTGCGATTCAGAAGCAACTTAATCAACTAGAACGTGTTATTGAAGAAAAGACAAACATTCAAAAGGTTGTTGAAGACCGGCTTAACCAAGTAATGACGGAAGTGGAGAGTCTGCGCTTAGAACTTGAAAGTCGATTCTTTAACACCTCGCAAATTCAAGAGGTCACAAGTTCTGAAGAAGTGTGCACCAATCTCCGAGGAAGCAAGGAATCTTTGAAGAACCTCTATGAACCAAAGATTGAAAACCTCCTCGTAAAAGTGTATTCCTTAGAATGTGACGCTTCAAATTATCCAAGTTTGTCAGGAAGTATTCAAAGCTGTCGACAGAAGTTGGAGGAGACGAGGAAGATGCTGCAGATTATTGAGAAAAATCTATCAAGTCAAATTATTGTCTGGGAGGATGTTCTTTCTACAGCCAAAAAGATTGAAAAGTGGATCCGTGAAAATGAGACGGGCAGCTTGACGGAGAGAAGAGACAACACTGAAGTTATAGCAGCTCCTATTGAAGCGTTCAGTAAGATGGAGTCTCAACGGAATGAGAGCCGGTTGAAGAGCATAGCAGAGCGAAGATATCTGGAGATGTGCAACTTTAAAAATCGACTGGACGCTTCAACCGCTGGAAAGGATCAGTTGAGCCAGTTACACAAGAAAGTTGATCAAATCACAGATGGTAAGGTAGTCCTCAAATCCATGTTAGAGAACTACGAAGCGAAGGTGGACGAGAAGGTTGATGAGATTAAAGTCAGGTTACAAGTGGCTGAGGAAGGTCTAAATAGAGTAAAGAAGCTTCAGGTTGCCGTGAGTAACCTGGATGCTCTCGTTCTCGAATGCAGTGAGGCCACATCGACAACAGAGGAGCTAACTCGACGAAGTGAGAGCGCACAAACCCTGTTGAACTCAGAAATAAAGCTTCTTGTCCAAGAAGACTTGGAATTACGGGTTCAGCTAACACGAGGTGAACGTCTGTTGCAGATCCTACAGACCTTGAGTCGAGAAAGGCAGGCACGAGACCGGCTAGTCGTTTCTGAACGTGAGTCTTTAAAAGTTTTGACCTCCAGCCTTCGTGAATGGTTGCAGCAGTGGAATAGGAGCCTTGAGGAAGCCCAAAACACCGCCGATTTGGAATTGGGTATTCAGCTGACTGCCAGCATTCCGTTTAGCAAGTTCCGTTATCTGGACAACATCAAAGCTCTACATCAGGACCTGCAAGCAAAAGTGAGAGAGATTAGAGAGGTGATGGAGAGACGTGGATCCAAGAATTCGATGGAAAATGGAGCAGAGGATGCTGAACTAGTTTCATTGAGACAAGAGATAGTAGCTGGAGAGCGCAAGGCAAGTCGATGCATTTCCGAACTGACAGAGCGATGTGCGCATGTAGAACGTCTTCGTGGAAGCCTTGCTAAAACGAAGGAGTGGATTAAAACAATGAAAAAAAGACTGGGACGACTTAAAGTGAGTTTAGTTTAAAAAAACGCGACGGGGAATGCAGAATAGTCAGCTGGAGGTCACAGATATTCCATTAAAAATCAAGTGTAGTTCATTATGACTTGTAGGGAAAAAATTTGTTGACAAAATTATTGAATAAGCTCCTTGATTTTTGAAGACTGATGCTAATCTTAGTAGCCTAACGCGATCCGCAAGCTCTCTTAAGGCGTTGCATGATGTTGAAGCTCAAGCTGAACTGCATTAGAAATTTGCAGGCAGTCTGGGGAGTTATTGGTAGAAAAAAATTGCCAAAAATTAATGGCACCAGGATGTTGTAGATACACAATTACGTCTGTTTATTGGTCTTTAAGACCTTGAATACCCCTTTTTTGCCAGGCACTTCGATCCAGACACGACTCAACCGACGATGCAGAAGACGGCCTTTCCACTGAGGATATTGAAGCAACAGCCTCTGAACTTCGTCAAAACCAAATCCACTCTCTTAGTCTTCTACAGGCTTCCATAGATATGTCAGAAGGCAGCAAAGGCAGTGCCTCTCTCCTTCAAGTAGCTCTCACTGAAGTGGACAAGACGGATCAGGAGATTGATCAAATGCTGACGACGATTTCGCAGGCAAAAGCCAGCTACACAAACTATTGTGTGCTAGTGACAGGGCTAGATAAGCTAATACGAAATTCCTCCGATGCTTTGACAACCACTTCTGCAAGAGTCAACAATTTACTGACCACATACCTAGGAAGTGGTAGACGCTTACCAGTTCTCTCCTCCGTGAAATTATCGTCAGGTCATCTGGCGCCACAGGTGGAGAGAATGCGGAGGGAATTGGCAAATCTGGACGACCTTGGGTGGTTAGATGGAGTTGATATGCTTGTGCAAGAGCTGAAAGTGAGTTTTACGTGTTAACGGTTGACTTTCAAGGGAACTTTAAGTAAAAAAATATTTAGTCATTTTAGGATCCTACTGATTAATTGTGAGTAGCATCTTTGGCACTCAAGGACCAAGACAAGGTTGAGAATGATCTTTTGGGTGGCTAAGTGCCGCATAGGTAATGCATTAGTAATTGATAGTAGATTGTCCATCTTGAGAGTGATTTTCGATGGGGGATCCATGTTGAGATAACGATAGCATTGGAAGCGATTTCATTTATTCAGTGTTATGTACGTCCTTAGAGCCCCTCTACTGTAATACAACAATAGGAAAGACAGAGTTCGATAACTTTAATTCGAAAAATGAATGATAGGAGAATGTAACTTGCAGTGTAAATCAAGCACTGAATAAAAGAATGAGCGAACAAGCGTGGAAATGAACGAAGCAGTGCTACATTTACCCACAAACATAACTGCCCTCGATGAAGCTCAGCCTTTGTTAGTTCGTAGAAGCGGACATTAAGATGAATGCGGCGCAATTTCAATCTATGGTGGATCAGTGCAGTGTCCTGCGTCGCGACCATGGCGATGACTCACGAACAGCACAGGTGAATCGGCTCTTCCAACAGAACAATCAACTGTTGCGCGCTTGTGAGGAGCTGATTGATCATTTTAGCGCTGTGGCTACTCAATCTGCCAAATGGAATGCAGCCTGTCAGGACTTTGTTGACTGGACTGACAAACAGGCTTCCATAGTATCTAGACTCAATATTTCACCAGTAAATGCCATCCCGGCTGAACAGTGTTTAACTGACTTAAAGGTATGTTGGAACAGAGGATCTTTTTGACAAGCAAATTTAGAAGGTGCAGGTAGAGTTAGACACCAGTGTCGCAAAGCAACAAACAGTGGCAGATGAGACACAAAAGCTGACAGTCACGTTAGCCCGAGCAGGTCACTCCCTCGATTCCATCTCAGCGCTCATTCCAGCATCTTCTGCTTGTATTTATCCAAATCGTAGCTTTCCACTATCGATGAACTACCGCTGGCATGACAGTGTTATGTCAGCTGTGGGGGTTTTGGACGATATGGTGAAGGCAACACCTAAAGTAAGTTGTCACTTAGTTGAAAAAGATGTTTAATAAAACTGACAATTGTAGAAAATAGCAGAGTATGAGAATTTGCTTGTCCAATGGAAGGAGGCAATGAGTAGTCGGGCAAACCTCATGAAATGGCTTGAAATGGCTGAAGCAAAAGTCAATAAAAGCGTTCATTTGATTGAGAATCAGGAGGCTACTGAAGGCGACACAATTTGGAGTCATCAACTTCACGAGATGAAAGTAGGTCTTGCGGTTGGGATCGGATTCAAGCATTCTCTTTTAGGCTCTTGATTCAGTAATTTCCGAGAAAAGGAGTGAATTCGAAAAAGTGGAAAAAGAGATTCTTCGTTTCTCCTCGCAGGCAACTGATTCAACCCTGAAGGATACGGTCAATAGGTTGAATGCTTTGGAAAAGCGCCTTAGAGTAGGCTAGCACCCTCATCAATGAACCCCATTCTAGAATCATCTAACTTTCCTAAACGACATTCAGGAGTTGGTAGACGATTTCAAACAGATTTCAAGTGGTTTGGTATCCTGGATGCAACGAAAAGACTGTAGGATTTCACAACCAGATGTAGAGGAAGGCGTTTCTAATTTGGAACAGTGTCGAAGCATTGTGGAGCGATTGGTTATCAGGATGAATAGCCGATCACATCAAAGGCAATTTCCATGGAAAAGTGGAGATACAAGCAGGTTACTGCAAGAGCTAAGTAAACAGAAATCCACTGCTTCCATGATTGTTTGTGATGTAGTTCGACAATTCCAGACGCTAGAAGAGCGATTCAAAAAAGCAGCTAGTTCAAGGGACGAGGTGAGTGTTTTCCATTATCTCCAGTTTGGTGATGCGTATGGTTTTGTTCGCCAGACATTATGTCATTATTCCTTCCTCCTTTCCTTCAAGTTGAAAACTACTCAATATTTTACAATGGATTGGCAGTACTTCTGCCGTCTTGTGCGTCAAATTCAGAGCTACATGGATGAGAATCTTCCTGCTATTTACGATCTCTTACCAACTCATGGGTTCGATGACACTGTTAGTAAATTAGCCTTCGCCACATCGACTCTTGCACGTTTGGAGGACTTCTCCAGTCAGATAAGTGTGGCCATGAAAACGTGAGTATTGTGACTTCTTAAACAACAGCGCGACTCGGAAGTCGTACTACCCAAATGAAATGAGTAGATGGATGGATGGATGATTTATGGGTGCGCAGTGGGTAAACTAAATCGTTAGTTGAAGTTAAAAATGATTGGATCTCTCTTATGATTAATTGTCTAGACACTGTTTTTCCAAATTTGATCCACAAATTAGAAGTTGTGTGCTCATTTTGTAGAATTCATTAGCAATTCCATCAAACTACGCTCCTCCCGTTCTAGACTTGGCGCCGATGATGCTGGAGACTCTCCTCAGCAAAGGTCAGTTGAAATTGAGCGCATCGTCACCAAGTACGATTCCTCAATGTTAATTATTGCGAGGGAAACGATTATGCGATTAGAGACTGCCATATCCAAGTTGAAGGAAACGACCGAAAATCTACAACGTCTACAAGAAGACTGGCGTGCATACGCAGCTGATCTAGACAGCTTTCGAAATTGGCTTTTTCAAAGGGCCCTCCTCAATAAGCACGATCGTCAAAGGAGACCCTTTGAGGTGAGTCTCCAATTAAAACAGAAGTCTAATCTTCGTACTACTAGGACATTAAGCAAGGGGATGAGCGATTGAGGAGCCTTCGGAACACCTTCTGTAGGCTTAGTGGAAAGCATCCTCAAGTGGACCCAGAGTTGGAAAAGTTGGACAACGATTATAAAAGCCTCCTCTACCGCATGCGTCATCGAGAAGTGAGTGCTTGTTGGCTTTCCAAACCATCGTACCTTAGCCCCCAAGTCCAAATTCTCATGAAAGCCCGGAACCTGAATCCACAAGGTGTTCTAGGACTGGAATTCTAGCAGACCTCTTGCAAACAGTGCGACACATCAAATCGGACGTGGAGCAGGCAGACCTGCGAGCCGAGAGGAGGTAAATAGCTCTGTGAAATGGCTGAATTTTTTCTGTTTGACACTCGAAATTATGTCCACTTGCCTCTTCACACAGCTATCACAATCTTCACCGCGCATTCCATCGAACAATGCGGCGCTCAAGGTCACAGCACCACTAAGAACAGATAGGAATCAGTGCACCCAGTTCTTTCTCGTTTATGTCCACATAATTCATCCTCAATTAAATCCCTGCCCCTTTCAACAAAATTTAGCCATTTCAAGTGGATGAGGAATGACAGAGCCTGGAGAACTTCAACAAAAGCTATTCACTGCCATATTTGTGGGTGAGTCTAGCCGATACATGTACCTTGACTGAGGTATCAACGTCCCCTCCCACCTCCTGCCCCTTCACCTACCACTATTTTTTAGACGTCTGGACCCTTCCAGAGATAAAGCAGGTCTGTACAATCCCAGTTTTGAATCACTACTGCCTGCAAAATCAAACTCCGATGTGCCGACACAACGGAATGCCTAGGTGGATGAAGATGGGTTGCACAATTTCACCTTGCGCTCACTTGCGACTGGGTCGAAAGCATGTACATCTTTCCACCTACTCATCCAACCATCCACCTTTCGCTTCATTAAAGACCGATAAAAAGACCCCTTTTTTTTCACTTTCCTTTACTCTCTGTTGGATGGAATCCTAGATAATTTACTTCTAGAGGGCTCCGGTTGATTGGCGAATAAGTTCGATGAGCCCTTTATCCAATATGGATGGATGGATGGATGCATGAATGGAACTTCCGCGTGGCTTGATCAATAAAGTTACCCGAGACAACCCCTCTCGGCATACCATCGAAAATAGATTTTCGCCTTCAGTGAAAACACGGAAGCCGAATTATTCATGAAAGTATTGTACAACTGTCTTCAGTAGTGATTAGTGAACCCAGGCACAAGAGATTACGACTCTTCTCGCCCCTTCTCCTCCCGTTTCGAAAACTGGAAACAATGGACGCAAGCGGGCGAACATACCCAGTGCCACAAGGCTCCTGTCCTCTCAACTGCTGTGTCCTTGTTACTTCTAACTAGAGCATTAAACGTCCTGCGCAGACGCATGACTCTTCCCCGGTATGGTCGCTTCCGACCAATGAATTTCATGCCCTCCCAGAGACGCACTTGAGTTATGAATGGAAACAACCGATAACACCACTAGAGCTCGCCTAACAATTCACCCTAGGGAGACCAACTCAATGGAACGGCAAGGAAGTTGGCTGCAAAAGTACGCAATTGACAGCATGGAAGATCACCAACACGAACGCAGCCACAGAAACCAGCCAGCTGCGCACCACCCGCGATGCGACGGCCAACCCACAAGCCAACCCCAACACCTGCGAGGCTCAAGTCACCTCACTCGCTCAACGTTGCTCTCTAAAGTGCTAGCACTGCCAATACGCGCTCAGAGAAACAAACAGGGCAATGGAAACGCTGAAGCATCTATGCGTTACAACCCTCACCCCCATTGTCGAACAAAAAAAGTCCCTTGTTGGTGCAACTTAGATGCCGACTCGAACAACCACCAAGAAGCACAAATACCAGCGTAGGTAATTGGTAAACAACCCCCCTCTCAGAATTGGATCTGCTTTCAGCAGACAGAACCCTACTACCACAGAATGAAAGCAGACTGCCTCCAGAGCGTCCCCCGTTGCCTAAACGTAGGTGCAGTGCTTAAACACCGCTCATGAATACCTGCTAACGGAAGTAACGACAACAACTACCGCATCAGATGAGTAGAATAATGCAGACAACCGGCAATCAAGCAGCCGTTCAAATCAATCAAAGCAACAGACGGCACCAGCTGCTCAACTCAAAAGATGAACTACCTTGTCCCACATCGTCTCTACCCATCGGTGGACCGGTTTCCGAAAGATGTGGTTCACTTTTCGACTGTCAAGGAATAAAAAACACAAATTTAAAAACACACTGATTAAAACCCTCTCCCACATCGCTCTTAAGAACTTAGGATTGGGTCAGTGGGGGTTGGAGGGTGGAATTAGAAATGGCCAGCGATGAGTGAGGGAGAGATGGGTAGGGGTGTACACACACAAGGAGACGGACACTACTCCGCTACAGAGGCGCTGCCAGGGATTTGGGGGCCAATGAGTGGTTGATCCGAGGCAGTGTTGGCAGCTGCTGCTGCTGCCGCCGCAGCCTGCTCTGCCTCCATCTGGCGTTTGGCCTGCAACTGAGCTACAAACTGCTCCACATCTGCCATCTGCTCCTCCGAGTCGCTCTGACGGTTCGTCAGCGGCGCCAGTGGCGGCGTCTTTATGCGTGCTCGTGAAATGGGTCTAAAAGAACCAGAGACAATATGAAGGGATAATTGACCAAGCAATACAGCTGATCACACTAGTGAGCCTAATTTCCTCTCAAAATTCTTGTTGACTGATAAAAGAGATAGTCCAGAGTGTACTCGTGATCCTGACGAAGTCTTGATGAGTTAATGGAGCCTTACATTGTCAGTATTTGTAGTGGATTCGATCCGATAGAGGCAATCTCAATCTTCAGTGATAAAAACGTTCTAGAACAAAGAAATCTCCGTCCATGCCATCAGAGGTGTTGATCCCTAGACCCTTAGTACTTGCACTACAGTTACTTTGACCCCTCGTAGCGCGCCTTCCAAGGAGGTGCGTTGGATACTACAGAGGGAACGGCCTTTCCGGATTTGCTCCAAAAAGAGGACAGTTGCGGTGAATTCTGCATCCATTGAAATTAACACGAGTGTCGTCCAATGTCAATTTCTGCGCAATGGAGATCGATGGCCAAAAGAACTGCCTAGGAGGCTCTGGTCAGATGTAGTTTGTGAGCGGAGCATGGAGCTATGTATGCCATACACAGCGCTTTCATAGAAATGTCAAGCAACCCACGATTAAAATGGCTCCTTCAAAAGTTTATCAACTCACTTCTTAGGGAAGGGCGAGGGTGAACGTGAAATCGAGCGAGAGTACGAACGCGAGTGAGACCTTGACATCGATCGACTGTCCCTCGATCGACGCGACCGTGACACTAGTGACCTAGAACGCGATCTCGAGGCGGAGCGGGATCGCGAGCGATCGTAGCGACGCGGACGCTTGCGGAAATCATCCGGTCCTCCGTCTACACCACCACCACTTCGTCTATCACCGCCATACCGATCGCTAGAAAGGCGAAGTGTGGAACGCAACTCAGAACTATTTAACATAGCAAGAAATGGAATGACTAGGAGCATTTTAACCTACCGGTTTCCATACCAATTACCGCGACGACCGCCCCTCCATTCACCACCATCATCTCCACGCCAAGAACCGCGCCAAGAGCCACGCGGGGCTCCCCGAGGACCGCTACTGCGTCCGCGTGGATAAAAACCACGATCACCAGTCCCACGGAATCCACCGCGTCCACGCCAATGACCATCACCTCCGTCACCACCGCCACCGCCACCAACGCCAGGCTCACCGCGATGACGACGCTCAATGTCTTTCAAACGCTGTTGAACTCGATCCTGAAGAGTCTTAGAGGTAAGAGGGAGGTCACTCTTGTTGACATAATGCGTTAGCACTCCGTTTTCAACTTCCATAGCGTCTTTTGGTGGAGTGTACACCTGTGAAGTTCGAAACAGGGTAAGAATCGACTGATGTTGAATTGAAAAAAAAAGCAGACAAAAGCGCTTACTCTTCTGTCATACTGAAACTCGGATTGAGGCAAGTGACGCTCGTCCTGACGCTCTTGACCTTCAAAAAGTAGTCAATGAAAAGGTATCAAGATCAGAGGAAACGAACTTGTAAACTTTTCGAAAAATACAAAAAAATTCACTTGGTGATGAACCACGATCATCTGCACCCTTCCAGTCTTCACGTCTGGAAAATGATGGAGGAACATATGAGCTAAAAGTGTGGTTTAGGTATGCGTAATGTGGGGAAGAATTACCTCTTGGAATCACGATCGTCTCGGAAATCGCGCTCACCGTCGTATCTTCGACGATCATCACGCCAGTCCCTTTCCCTATTGTCATCATACCTGTTAAAGCAAAATGCGAATGAATGATAATGGGACTAAGCTGTTGAATCGAAACGGAGCACGAGTTAATGAAGAGTGAGCTGAGAAAGCTTGAACTAGAAACAGTGGTTTAACACAGCCACCGTTATAGGGTCCAAACCACCAGATATTAAAGACACATTTTGTTTACAAGGTACTTCAATCTTACGTTTTTCAATAAACTAACTAACCAGTCAAATCGGGAACAATGAAATCAACTCGCTTTTAAAAAAGATCGTAAGCTTCTTTGCAATTTTGAGAACCTTTTGTAGAGGAGCCCTAAATGGAATGTGGGCGACTTGTTTCTTGAGTGCTGTGGCATGTAGGGTTGCAGCAAAACAGATCATTTGAAAGGACGCCGTGTGATCCCGATACAATGAAATTACACGCTTGTTTTGCGCATATAGGTCACTGTGGAAGCCTTGTTAGTAGAACAGTGATGAAGTACCCCAGGTGTCTACCTCTGTGCACAGACAACACAGTGTACCAGTAGGCTACATTCCCGACGAATTCCCAAATTAAAGAGTCAGATTTCATTGCCAAAACCGACTCAATACAGTTGGTGATATGTCAATAATCCTCAGGAAACAGTTCATGAAGCAAGAGACTTTTAAAAAATCTTTCCTTATTTGTGGGAAAACAGTCGGTCTTCATGGCGGATCAGCAAGTCCCGCCATTCTGCCAAACAGCCAGTGTTCCACCCCGAGGGATTGCAAAGAGCTGTTTTGCCTGCTTGATAAAAACGCTTCATGTGAACTTAAGAATCAAGATCTATGGCACTATTTTTACGAGAAATCTATAAGATGTTGTTAGTCAGCGGCCAGAACCTATTGATCGCACGAGAAAGGAAAAACTCCGCTTTATTTTCAATAGTATCTTTAAGTACCGAAGCGAGTCGCAGTGAGGGATCCTGACTTAAAGACGGGAAAAGATCTTAAACCTTGTGCAAAGCTGCCGATAACGGAAATGAGAACGGCGACATCAAACCTAGATGTGCTGAATGAGAATTGTTGCTTCAGCCCCATTAATTAGATACAGAACTACCACAGATTTCGAATGACATCCAAACCGACCTCACTCATAAGTAATTCACCTCGCAGCATCATCAGTCCATGATACCAAATAACATTCTGAATTCGAGATAAGCCTCTGTAGTGACCGACAAAATGCGCCTTTTAGAACCAAAGAATCAAAGGTTTGTGCCAGTACTAATCATGAAGCATTTCGTTGTGCACCAATGACAACAGTAAAGGCAGCAAAGTTCATTGTCTTTATAGAATCTATCAAAAACGATTCATTCCTTGGCTACATACTGTTTCGTAAATTTGAACCAGACATATCTCCAAGTGTCAGATGCAACTCTACCTCAGATCCAGGAGTTTGGAGAGGATGAGAACCACTAACCTTCGGTAGTCCCGTTCACCGCCACCGCCACCACCGCTGCCACGAGGACGACCACGAGGCTGGCCCATTTCGCCCCCACCGCGCTCTCGTTCACTGTCCTCTCGCCATTGGCCTTCGTCTTCGCAGCGAATCACACGACCCGACTAAGAAAAAAGTTTAAGATTCTCCTTAACGTAGAAAAGAGTGGAACGCTAACGTTTGAAGGATGACGTTGGAAATTGTAATTCTATAGGCAAAATCATACAGGTATTTGTAAGTGATAAGACTCAACTACCCTTAAATAAAGTACATGGTTTGGTCCGACCCGTCCTGGTCACTCTGATTCAAGGTGGAAATCATGAGTAGTGAATGAGAGAGAGAGGGAATAGACCCCAAACCTTCATGTATATAATTGTACAGAAGACTCGGAGCACAGTACGATGCGGTAACGGAACATTCAGGTTCTCTGCGCGACATTTGAGTAGCATCGGCGTTATGATAATATTTATTTCACCATTGGTAGCTCTCAGCTCAACATTGAGAACGTGAAACGCCCAAGGCTTGACGTCGTAATTTTGCACAAAAGATAATCCTTACTAGCAGTGGTGAACACGCCAGATACCAAAAATCCGGCGATGAAATGAAGAAAAGGTAACATAGAATAAAATCTGCTGCATGAAATAGTTTCCACCACTTAAAATGAGTTCTTCATATGTCAAAGTCTCACATGAGCTTTAACATCCCTCGTAAAACATTGTCCCATTTCTGAGCACTGTTTTTGATTTGCCATTACCGCAGACGATCTTTGTGTCGTAGATGTCGTTATCAGAGGAGGACGATGTTGTCTCCTCAAAATGGTGAGAATGTGACAAACCATCATGGCACAAAAACAAAGGGCATAAAGGTTTCACCGGGCTTGAAAGATCATTTCAAGACAAATTGAATTCAATGGCTCGAAACCGATGCTTTGTTTACATGCACTGGTTATTTTGCTTTGAGTAACTGAAGCAAGCATGAAACGTAAAACAAGAACCAGCACTAGATCCTGATTTTTTTACTAGCTGAAGGAATGACGAAATTAGAACTAGCTGAAGATACAAAATGCATAAAACGCTTGAAAAAATGCTTAAATAGATTGTTTTTACATCTGACGCAACAAGACCGGGGTTTGTGAGACTATGATGGCAATTCAAATCTCAGTAAGAATTCTGAAAACTGGTATCTCTAAAGCATTTTGCTATGACAAATATAGGTTATTCATCGGTTGCAAATTCTCGTGATCACCATTACAGATGAGTGAATGCTATTTCCCCAAGTGTTTTCTCCCTTTTTGGGATCAGGAACATGAGTATTGCTTCACGGCAGACGACAAACCGGGTGGGCATTTTGGCGATCTGGTTCAGCCCGACTTATTTTACTCTAAAATGGGTAGACTTATGCTGAAGAAACGAGTATGCAACATTCCCACGAGGGGTAATCTTAACCATCTGTAGTTGACGCTGGTTCTTCTCCAACTTTGCTGGTAGAAAAATTCTGAGGCGTGATAACTTAAAGAGGGGTCCCAATGCATATCATGGTTCAGCAAACATCAAGCAGGAAGGGAATGAGTCAAAGCTCACATTTCACGAACATCGCAAGACAATTTGTTATCGAAGCTGCAAGCTGGCAACGATATATTTGACGGACAAATTTGCAAAAATGTGAACAAAAAAACGTTTCTATCTGAATACAACATGATCAATGCTGCTCAACAAGACATGAAGAAAACGAATCCCCTGTTTTGTTTATTGAGAGAATCGAAAAAGTTGGAAATTCAAGCATTGGTAGTGATAACTCACACGATCCCGAGTGATGACAATTTTGGCCAGATTGCTCTTCTCCATATGAGCACTACCCTTGTCTGCTCGCTTGATCTGCAAAAAAAGCAAAATTAAATCGCACTGGAAAATAAACGAACATTATATGGAAAGAACATACATCTTCGTGATAGCGTTCATCACCGTAGCGACCGCGAGCTGAAAGGAAAGAAGGTTAGCAACCAAGAGAAATAAGTGAGAAATATCATGACATGTATTACATGCTTAACTGGCTATGTAAAAGAAAATAAGACAGGAAGGAATGAAGCTGTAAGGAAAGGCAACCCACCACCAAAGTTAGAACAAAAAAACCATTAAACAGAAAATAACGTAACGACCAATAGAATTTAGAAGACACTAAAAAATTGGAAACAATAATTTAATACGCTACTACTTCACAATTTTATGTTCTATTGCCTAGTACCTCAAGGCACAACACCTCAGATGTAGAGTAATGGATCTTCGCTTTCAGAGGACTCTTTAGCGCGAACAAAATCATCACCGATCGTGACTCTTGCCTCCAATACAAAACAGTTGGTAAATCGTGTCAATTTGATCTGTGCCATCTTCTAGTATCTGAAGGTACGACACCCCAGATGTGGAGCAATGGACCTTCACTTTCGGAGGACCCTTCAGCGCGATCAAAATCATCACCGATCGTGACTCTTGCCTCCAATACAAAACAGTTAGTAAATCGTGTCAATTTGATCTGTGCCATCTTCTAGTATCTGAAGGTACGACACCCCAGATGTGGAGCAATGGACCTTCACTTTCGGAGGACCCTTCAGCGCGATCAAAATCATCACCGATCGTGACTCTTGCCTCCAATACAAAACAGTTAGTAAATCGTGTCAATTTGATCTGTGCCATCTTCTAGTATCTGAAGGTACGACACCCCAGATGTGGAGCAATGGACCTTCACTTTCGGAGGACCCTTCAGCGCGATCAAAATCATCACCAATCGTGACTCTTGCCTCCAATACAAAACAGTTAGTAAATCGTGTCAATTTGATCTGTGCCATCTTCTAGTATCTGAAGGTACGACACCCCAGATGTGGAGCAATGGACCTTCACTTTCGGAGGACCCTTCAGCGCGATCAAAATCATCACCGATCGTGACTCTTGCCTCCATTTGATTATAACGCGTTGTACCATTGCTTGACACTTGACGGTAAAATACTCGATGCAAAAGAACCAAGTTCCGCTTTTAGAAGAAGCTTTAGAACGATAGTTTCATCATATGCATGTCCAAGATGCCTCCAAGATCAAATACACCGATAAAGTGAACCTACAAGGTGGCGATTGAAAATCTTCCCCAGATCCGGGGCGACCAGAGGCACTACCTCTCCGCACGGCTTCTCGTCTCGACCGATCCTCATTGACGAGCTGTTCGAGAGCTGCACGTGACCTCTCAAATCGAGAGAACTGATCAGCTCGTTGAGAGGTGGTCGGTGGCGAGGCAGGAGGTGAACGATCGCCGTGGCGCTGCTGAATGCCCATCGGCGCGTTGCCCCGCTTGCTAGTGATATTACTTCCCGACGGCAGTGAGGGCGATCGCGACCATGAACGCTGATTGGTGGAAAAGGAGTGTTAAAGAGAGTTCCAAGCACTACTACCTATCAAATTCTAAACACACCAAACTGACATCGCGACCCTGATTTACATTGGTGTTAGTACTCCCTCCCCCTGACAGGTCTCGAAGAGCTTCTCGAGCCTCCATATTGTTTGGATCCAAATCGAGGGCCCTCCGAAGTAGTTGTTCAGCTTTAGCGGGATCTTTTAAAGTCAATCTGGCCGAGAGGCAAAAGTAGGTCAGAACAAAATTGTCTGAGAAGAAGAATAGCAGGAAGACTTACTCGCAAGCGTAAGCCAGGAGTGTCTGACCAAGGTAGTTCTTTGCATTAGCATGGTTTGGCTGAAGACTTAGGCTCTTCTCCAAATCGTCGATGGCCTTGACATATGTACCGATAGACGCATACCTGGACGGAGGACGATTTCAAATAACCGATCGAAGAAATAAGGCAAAGGTGAAAAAGATAGAGACTTACAGAGCACCGCGAGCGACGTAAGCATCGGCATTATTATTCTCCACTTCGATGGCAAAGTTGTAACACTGAAGCGCTTCAGTATTTCGACCGTCCTTGAAGTACCTAACGCCCTGTGCCACGCTAAAAAATGCAAGTTTTTCAATGAAACGAATACGGAGGAAACTTACTGCCTCATCGACATGTTGTAAAGCTGCACACGCCGCAGTTCGCAAGCCATTTCCGGTTTCGGAAGACTAATTCTTGATAAAGACATGAAAATCGCTCAAAACAAAAGCGCAATTATATCGAGAAGAAGTGGTAGAAAGCATACTTGGCCATTGAGAGTAACAAGCTACAGGCTGAAGCTCGTGGAATGCCAAATCTGGAACAGAGGACACGAAGACCATCGGGATTTCGAAACTGAGGCGTCCCCAGTAGACAAGCTTCAAAGGACTTTCCATCAAGGTTTTGGAGCTTTCTATGCAATGTAACATGATAAACCAGTCATAAGCATGCCTTACCTATAATGAAGTGGCAAATCTTCATCCGAAATGATTCCCTGAAAACAAAGAAAAAGTAAGGACTGATTCTAAGGGACTAAAACCTGTGTGCGATGCGAGCATTACCAAAGTAATATCACCATAAAGGTTGGTATTGAGAGCTTTTTCGTTCATGCTTAAAATCAGACGGCCGGAGTGGTGTACATCTAGAATGAAGGCTTGAGAAAAAAAGATTTAAATTATTTAGGCATACAAAAATAAATGTTCATGCAAGAAAGACCCCCACTTGCCTCTCACTTTATCGCCCATCTGAAAAGCGTCAAGCGCATTCCCGTGAGTTGCGTATTTTGGTAGTTGACGAACTGGACAAAAACCCTTGTAGTAAAAAAACAAAACAAGTTAGTGCTTTTAAGAACAGTGAGATAATCTTGTAGCACGATGGAAAGAAACTGTAAGCTGCCCATGCAGACGAATGTGTTTATTGCCGCCAGTTTTGTTACTCCTGATTTTTACTAGAATCGTCTCAATCTAGATTTAATGTCCACCATACCTGCTAGCACCTGCAGTTTATGAATGTTGAAGTCATGAACAGAAGCCCTGGGTCTGGTGACGCAATGAATTATGCTACGCCAGAACCAAGCGAACTGATGATAAGGCAATGAAGACGCACTTAAAAGGAAACGTTATATCGAGATTGTGATAATTAGGCCTAACTAGTATCGATGTGTTCCGCAAGCATCACTATAAACGGAACTGACCAGTGTCTCAAGGTCTCCACCATGGTCTCGTTGGCAGTAAACAACTATACTAAAATTCATGGAACGCCCACGTTGTGGGATCTAGGGATGAAATAGCTGAATCGCGAAAGAAAATCTAGCAATTTCAGGAATTACGAGAAAAGGTAAGATAGAAGTCAAGATTCCAATGACGTACGGTTAACCTGAGTCCATCGAAGTCACGACGAGGTCCTTGATCATAAGCCAACAATGTGATGATCAAGCCAGAATCCTGAATCGCGGTGACAGAACCAATAAGCATATCATCTTGACGGGCAGTCTAAAATGGGATTTCATAAAATCACGAGTTCCAGTGCAAAAATTAGTCAAAAACGCCCAACTTACGCGAAAGAATTGTTCTCGTCTTGTTTCATCAGGGACAACCATAAAAGTCTCCAACGGTGGAGTAAGAGCGCAGTAGGCAGCGGCCTTTTCATCAGGCCAAACAGGAACATAGGGCTTAGGAACGGATATTGGTGGGACCGGTTCTTCGCCTAAAAGCTCTTCTAAATTGTTGCCTTCTGCAGGCGGTGGCCTATGCATGCGACTGATTATTTCTGCTCTTGAGGAGAGCAGATACTCAAGCTTTGCACCGAAATGAGACCTAAAATAAGTCAAATGAGAAAAACGCACCAAACTTTGCGTTAGAGACCCCAATGTCTTTTATAAACGCGACCAAACAAGATGTGCGACCCCATCATCTACGAAACTTTTTATTGTGCAAAAAGACTCGACAGGTCGCAATCACTCTTGGGGGGTCATCATCCTTCTCAAGGAGAATGATTGCTTTATAACCTCATTTACCTTTGCCGACGAGTCAGAAAGGGCAAATTCTGACCAAGCACATGTTTTCACATTTCTCTCCCAAAAATAATTAGTTGTGACATACAGGCAGGAAAATTTACACATAAAATCCTGTTTTGATTGAAAGCGCGTTTTGCAGGGCTGTTATACAATTTACTTTAGTGTCCGTCGGTGGAAATATAAACATTATTAAAACCAGCACATAATCAACGGTTTTACTCGGCATATCAGTCCGGAAAACCTAAGAATGTAGTAATGCCCTTTACAAAAAGCAATGAAAGATACTCATGCACAAAACGGTTGAACACGCGATTAAACTCACATTCTCAGCACCAATACACACTTAAATTCACAACAAATAGAGGACAAGCGTAGTAAAACAAATCGGTTTGGCTACTTAGTTGAAATTCAAACTGCAAACAAGCCGTAGTGAAAAGAAACTGGTTTTGCTAAGCATCTTTAAATGTCTCCTTTGCTACTTGCTTAAAGAGATTTATATCAAATAATGACCCTGAGCCCTGAATAACGGCAGAAATAGGACGACTAGAATTGGGTTTCAAAAACAGTCGCAGAGTAAAAATACTCTTGTGTTGCCAATAAAACTGCTAAAAATTTTATAAAGACGAATAATGTAATACTTTGTTTGTTCGAACTGCCGGTTTCGGTCACGTGGGTGGCCATGTTGTACTGTGTAGCGGCCCGAGGCTCCCTTTAAGGCAAAAGAAGGCATAGTTCTGGGGCAGAACACGTGTATTTTGGAAACAGGGGGCTTGGGGGCTGTTGGCACGGCCCAAAGGTCGACCAACCGGCTCAGTACAATATGGCCACCCAAGTGACCGAAACCGGCAGTTCAAACAAACAAAAGTATTACATTCTGAGCCGGTTGACCGGCCTCTGGGCCGTGTCAACAGCCCCCAAGTCCTCTGTTTCCAGAATATATATACTGCCACAGTAATATGCCTTCTTTTACCTTAAAGGTAGTCTCGGGAGGCTAGAAATAATGCTTGAATGCTTAAGATTTAATGCGGAGCTATTTCAGATATTATTATACGATATTTTGTGCCTATTCGTCAATGTAGCTCTCCGTAGCTTCTCTTAGGACAAAAGTAGACGTGTAGCTCACGCAGGCTATAGCTATGCCTAATAAAAGGAGTGAATTGTGACCGCTGGTACGGCCCAGATTCCAGCCCAATCGGTAAAGACAATATGGTCAGCCAATTCCGAGTTAAAGTACCTGAGGGTTAAGCAAGTAGCAAACGCATGGTCAATTTGAGTTTCGTACTTTTGCCGGTTAAAATTGACTGTGATCTCACTGTGCTGTAACCAACAGTTTACCTTTGCCTTGACTTTCAACCGAGTTATAAGGAGACCAAGCTCATTGCAGTTAGGAAAGTGAAACGTTTAATTGCGCAAAACTGTTGTTTATTAGTGTGTCTAAGTTCTTAAAAATTTCTGACCGGTTTTATATTAAAGCTTAAGCTACAAATTCATGTAGCATACTTGTAATACTTCGTTCGTTCGAATTGTCGGTTTCGGTCACTTGGGTGGCCATATTGTACTGGGCCGGTTGGTCGGCCTTTGGGCCGTGCCAAAAGCCCCCAAGCCCTCTGCCTCCAGAATACATGTATTCTACCCCAGTACTATGCCTTCTTTTACCTTAAAGGGAGCCTCGAGACGCTGCAATACTTTTATGCTATGCACCGTTTGAAGATACGCTTGCATAATATCTTTAACAATATCACCCAAGCTGCTTTGGTATCCTTTTTTCCATCTGTCACCAAATGCAAATGCAAAAATCTCGAAAGCTGATACGTGGATGAAACTTGTATGTTTGTAGCCCTTTGTGACCTCTCTAAAGAGGCCGAAATATGACAGTAAATTGACTATTATCAAAAGGCGAAGTATGTGGGGAACAACTAACATGGTAGCAAAAGCCCAAAACACTATTTAACCGGGACAAAATGGCTTAGTCTGTAGCGTCCTGAGACTTCCTTTAAGGTTAGGAAGGCATAGTACTTGGACAGGATATATATTCCGGAAACGGAGGGATTGGGAGGCTGTCGGCACAACCCGACGGCCATCCAAGCGGTAGGTATAATGTGGCTACTTAAGTGACCAAAACCAACAGTTCGAACAAACAAAGCATTACATAGCCCGATAGCCACACAATCAGACATATTAACCACTCATATCAGTTTTATTCGTACAGATTTTACATATTCTTCTAAGCATCTATGCAAATCTGATTTGTCTTCCTTGACTAGGATATGATGGAAGCTTGCCTTTGCAGATTATCTATATAAAAGTAAACAGATGCAAGTAGCTACCGTCTGTAGCAGGCAAAGCTTCAAACCGAAGCGATGCATAATAACTATACGCCCTCAATACTTGATCGCTCGCTACAAAGGCAGTAAGTTAAATCCAATATTAGTCAACTTTTTGTTTTAGATAAAAAATGCAATTAAAAAGTGTAGCTTTTAAAACTGTCTCCTAAATGAAATATTTTACAGCGGCCCTCATAGCCTATATAGGGCCAAAAAAGTGTTCATTTATTTTAAATTTTTTTGCTAAATTGTTATTTTTGTTTACAGTTGTATTACTTTAGCCCTGTAAAAGTTTTTAGTTTTAACTGTTGGATGCCCTCGATGAGCGCTTACTTTTCAACGCGGGTTTTACGGACGAAGGTCGTACTGAAGGTCGTTGTGCGATGGACACAATTGAGCTCGCTGACATATTCCCTGGATTAGATGATGAGGCCCTTGTTAGTTTAATTCATGTTACGTTTATATCTTAGGATTCATTGGAGATGGGAAATGCATGGACGGTTGACATTTTTAATGATTTGACCGAAAAGGACCTTGAAGATGCTCTCCTCACAGATATTACTTCCAAGCCGACTGCAAAGTCAGAACCTGTTGATGCTGATATCTTTGGTACTTGTTTGTTTTTACTCTGATTTCACAGGATTCGGCAATGACCTTGTTGTAGGTGATGAGGTTGAAGTAAATAATTCAAATGACCAATTTGCATCCTCATCCAACCACACACCTAAAGGAGATTTATTCAACGGCCAAGACGACTTTACTCGAGCCGTCTCAACCGATACTTCGCCAGAGACTATTCGGCTTACTCCCGAGACGGAGAGCAACTGTTCCACTCCATCAAACTCCGATCCCTTCACCGCTTCCTTACAACTCTCTCCAGCCTCCAAGAACCAACAATCGAAACGCTCCGCCTATGAGGACATTGTGCTCGAAGAGGTACCCGCTACCAAGAAACGCGCCTGTGCATTCTCTCCACCTATTGTGCCCTGCGAGCCCAGCCCGAGTGCCATTGGTCGTGTTCACTATGTCCTGCAGAAGGGACAGACTCTCATCTTACAGACGGAAAAATCCAACAATCGTTTGGCACAAAATGTCAACCCACAGTCTCGCATTAAAACTCTCAATGGTTAGCTGAATGTTATGTGTACTTGTTTAATCTTTCTCCAGTTTAACCGCCTTTATCCCATTATTAGCGCATCCAACTTCAAGTCAACCGGTCTTCCGTACGGACACCAACGAGTTCATTCGAATCAAACCAATCGCAGCACACCAGAGGCAATCTGTCGTTTATCCAATCACTCCTGATTCTCACACAAGTTCAGACACCGACGGGAGTGCGGAGTCTCCTTCTGGCAGCATTGAACCTCGTGGACGGTTTATCTTTAACACAAGGAATGGAACCTCAGTCACATCAACATCAACCATCCGTCTCGCTCCGACGACAGGAAGTGTTTACGCAACTGCGGGGAGGTATAACGGTCCCACCTCCTATGTCAGCCGTCAGAGCGATGATAGTGGGTATCGTGTCGACTTTAATGGTGATTACATCGGCGGATATGAGACGGGCAACTCCTCGACGGCATATCGACAACAAACCATGTTCCAAAGTCCGGTTAGTTGCAATAATTTGTGGAACTCAAATTCAGCTGCTTCTTACTTATAGGACTCACAGCTCAAGGTTTTTGGAACGTTAATGTTTGTGACTTAGTAGTTCAAGATTTCCTCCGCCTAGGTCTCTGACTTTTGAGATACTAAGCCATCCTCTCATGGTTAAGTTCACGCAAACACACTGCTGATTTGACCTCGGTGAAGTCGGATCTCCTATCTGCCGATAAAAACACCGTTGTGATTAATTATTGACCTAAGTTTATTCAGGTGTACTGCGACGGCTTAACAGTTATTACGCTTGGTTCTTTGTTTATCGCTGAAGCCTGTTCTGGTGATTTATTAGCATTTGTAGGCGATCTCGTCTTAAATTCACCTCTTTTTCATTTCTGAAAGGCGTTTGGAACTGTGCTTCAGCGTGCCACATTTCCAACCATTCGAAAACATCGTGACCCCTGCTTGTAGCGTATTTTGTGATAGAAATTAACGAGTTTCTCTTTACCAAACGTGAAAAGTTTGACCCAATTTTATTATAACTGATCTTAGTTGATATAACCTAGTTTTGTCGTCGCTTTTCGATTGAACTGTGCTAAAATTCGCTGGAAAATCGCCCAATTTCCTCATTCTGATATGCGTGTCGAACCACGACTCTTCTTGGACTTCAAAAAGGGCCAAAAATCCCCTCTTTCTCTCCTGAAATGAAGCATTTTTGAAGTGGTTGTTTGTGCCAAAAGAATGGCCCATCCGGTTCACCTCCTTTGGAAACCTGTTTTTTTCCAGGTCAATAATAATAGTAAAATCCTTGTCTTTAGTGTACACAGCAAGTTCTCATGCTTTTATCAAAAATTTAGTTACATAAATAATTAACTTTTTTCAAATGACGGGTACATTTTAAGTCAATTCTACCGTCACCTACGCCAATTGAAACCACATGTTCTATTTGGCTTCTCCTACTTATTTTCAAAATAATTCAATAGTCTGGAATTATTGGCGACCTAGGTCAGACAATAAGCATTCTAACCCAGAATAATCACTTGGTCACGTGGTCATTGGCGTGAGTGTTGCCTAGCCTTTCGTTCTCTAGCTATCCAACTACATACGTCGTGTAAACATAACCAGCTTTGGATTCATCACCGATGATGCGTCTGTGCGTCTGCCAGGCGTGTAGGGGCAATTCTATTTGCAAGGCAGCACCGTTGCCTGTGCGTACGTGCGCGCGTGCGCGTGTGAAACCCACAAGTGCTAGGACGGGCGAGTGAGCGGTAGGTGGGCCGATTGGCGGCGCGTGGCCGCGCTTATCGATTTCTCCTAACTACACACGTGCGCGCACGCGCGCACACACGCGTGCGTAGCAGTAGCATTATCTCACAACCGTTGCCCCTACCATCGCAAACAACTTCTTGTGATGGGCAAGGGGGGTAATCCCTTCTGGTTGAGAACCAGAAGATATGATCTCAACCCCTTATCGATTCTACTTCATTGATACACCCACGGGACCAGAAATTTAGTTTCTTCCGAAGCGTCGTAGGCGGGCGCGTGGTTCTACTTTCTCTCTCTCTCTCACATACACACAAACATGACAAAGTACAATTTCAACTTGAGCTGTGAAAATTGTTGGTCACCGCATTAGCTTATCCAAGAAAGTGGGTGATTATCCATGTGACGTAGAAGGCTCTGAATCCAGCGCATTACTGAAACCGCTCAACAGAATTTAAGGTGGTTTAGTAGTAGTGGGGCATCTAGTAGATTTCATCTCCCATATTGCAGACATTGGACGAAATTCTGCTACGCCCCGAGGTGTTTCGGATCTTTGAGTGGGGAGTTCTCAAGTTAGGTAAGGTTGTTCACCTCTGGTCACTTCCTTTTGTGGTCTAGAGAGCCTTGGATATCCGCTTACAGTGATAGCTTGACAGGATGCAGTGTTAGCGTTAACTGGTCGGACGATCGTTTTGGGAGGTGTTTTTAACTTTCACCATTACAATCCCTTCTTAATTGTAAAGGCGCTAGGTCTGAGATACTGCATTTTCCACTGAAAAACGCGCATTTAGTTTCCTTTCCAGTTAAGTCTTGATTCTGTTTCATCATTACTACCCACTGGTTGGTGCTTGAAGTTGAATGCGCGGAACTGAATGCAGCATCCTAATGGATTGTCTGAAACTACAAAACTAAATCAGATCGCTCTTTGGGCCAATTATGTAACCAAAAGTGGAAAGAAACTCCAGGACCCACTTGGAAGTTTTGTTGTTTTCTCTTTCCATTCGTCTTCACACTTTTCACAATTTTGGTACGTCTTTTAGTGTATCGATTTCTACCTTAAGTCTCCTTTCAAGCTTACACGGTGACCGTTTGCCGCAACTTTTCATAAATCCTAGGACATGTTTAGTTAAAGCTGGCATCCTTGTTGAAGTAGCAGCGTTTTAATTGGCTATGTATCCGACCCTCGTCTCTAACTAAGTCTGACATTCTGACTAGGCTCCATTTGACGCAGGGATGCCAATCGTCTTATCAGATGGCTCATGATAGTGGTAGTAGCTATAACCATCATGACCCCGTCATGATGGTGACCCACGATGAGCAAATCAAGCCCGCATTTTATTTGCCATCCACTCTAGTTTCTCATTTTCTGACTGGCTTTTTTTTCAGACGGGAATTCTCGTTTTGACGGATGAGGAAAAGCGGACGCTATTGGCTGAAGGCTACAGTATACCAACACGTCTTCCTTTGTCTAAGCAGGAGGAGCGTAACCTCAAGAAAATTCGCCGCAAGATTAAGAATAAGATTAGTGCACAAGAAAGTCGACGCAAAAAGAAGGAGTACGTGGAGTCCCTAGAAAAACGGTAGGTCGTCTCTATCGATGCTTTTTCCTGCCTGAACAGTGTGTCCTATTTTGCCGGCGCCAGATTGGCCAATTGGACGGCCTGGTGTGTGCTGCCTAGTAATCCTCTCTATCCCCCTCTTATATGCGTTACCCTAGTTTTGTTGATACTGCCGTTAGTCAGCAAGGTAGGCGATAGAAGCATGGAAGGACAAACAAAGATGGTAATTGCCGTTGCTTTGTTGGTATGGCAAACGGGAGAAAGACTATCCCAACCAAGTAACAGTGCCCAAGTTTCTGTTCAATCGGCTATTTCCTTGAAATATCACACGTTCTATTTCGGAGGAGACTTGTTTATTCTTTTTTAGTAATTTTGACCTCTTTTTTCGCGAGTCTACATTTTTGTCTTCCTCTGGGCTGACGATATTCCCAATATCGGCTTCTCCTCGTTTACGTAGTCTTCATATCTCCAGAACTTCATGCTAATTTATTCTCGCGTTTATTTATTTGAGAATGGAAATCAACAGACAATGCCACTGATGGTCTTAAGACCTATTTATCGTGTGAATTCTGGCGAAACAAATCCATTAATACTCCTAAGGAATTGCCAGTCTAGATTACATTTATGCTCCTTGGTTGTCCACCTAGAGCGCTATCGTTTTCGGTCGAGGTTGCATATTGCAATTAGGCAATTGCGTTTCATCTTGTGAGTTTGTTGTGTCCTGTTCTTTTGGGGTCGTTGGATTTTAAAAAGACGCTTTCCACTTACCCACCTCTCCATCTATCCAACTACCCGGCCTTTCAACACAAACACCTACGCATGCGTATACACACCTACAACGTACCACTGCCGCATAGAAAACCAAGTTGGTGCGCTAATCGCGCAATTTCTGTGTGCAGTTTCGGTACACTTTGGAAATTTGCCCGTCCAAGCCTTCTCTTTTCCACCTTTCCCATGGCACGTGTATGCACGCCTCATGGGCGACTCTCTAGTTCAGTGCAGATTTCGACTAGTTTCAAATACTAAAAATGTTAGGGTCTACTTGAGAGGGCATCACCAGCGCTCCTGTGCCAGTGTCAATAATGATGTATTTACTCTACTTCCACATGATTTAACTGGTTGAATGCATGTTCAATGAGTTGTGTAAACATACCTATACTTGGTTGAGAATCCAAGGTCGAGCTGGACCGCTTCACTCACGAAATGACGGCAGCATTGCTCCCTTTGACGTGACCACTTGCCCGATGGGTTGTCTTGCCGTTGACTGGGTTGGCATCTGGGCAGACGGGAAGATATCAGTGAGGCTAAAACCTACATTGGTGTTCTGGCACGCTGAATAGTGTCAGTCACCATAGTTTTACTGCAATCGGCACACACGTTATATGTGGGAAATCAAGGTCTCTCTCATAGAGCTGACTGTAGGGTACTCCACATGAAGAGCAGCAGTTGAGGTGGATGCTCCTGTTGGATCCCTTCACAGGTAGGTCAGACAAGCAATAGGAAAGTATGGTTAAAAGAGATGATGGCTTTAACCAGAAAAAAAGTATGGATTACAGTAAGAGGTGAAGTCTGAAAAATCGGAATCGTTTTTTGATTAAGGCGTTTGCAGCAAATCAGAAAATAAAAGACTTCAAGGTGTTAGCTTCCTCCTTTTTTGTAAACGGACCGTTTCCCATAAATAGAGATTTGTGAATACAAGCGTACACACGCTCTTCATTCTCTCGGGATGGCATTTGTGAATGGAAGTATGATTTATGGTGCATGGTCGTTTGAGGGCTGTCTTGATGGCCCGGTAGCAGCATTTCTCAGACTAGTGGATAGGTGGGAGGTAGAGGCATTATTAAACATAGGTTCTTGGGTTACATTTGAAAGTAGAAAAAGTTCGAGTATTGTATGACAAAGTCCTGCTGTTGGAGCCGGAGTTTGAAGCGTATTTCCAACTTAATACGAGCATTTAAAAAGCTAGATCAAGGTGTGAATGCGGATTGTCTCATCCACTGTTTTTGAATAGATTTTTTGGTGCACTGGTTGGATGGCACACGCTCTACCTTGCTTGAGTGGCGAACTTTAAGCGAATGCGGTTTTGTTGCTCCAAATGAACTATTCCATGCCGTCAATGGTGTTGCAAAGAAGTTAACCTTGTCACTGTTGACCTAACTTGATTACAACACCCTGCGGTCATTTGGAGGTATCGGGGCTAGATGATTGTAGGCTTCTAGGAGAGGGTTTTGAGCCAAACCAAGGCTGGTGAGTTAGCAAACAATTTAAAGGAAGATATTTTTTGGGGGTAGGCTTAAGCACAACGGATACACCTTAGGGTAGCTTGTTTCTTCCCGTCATCTGTGCTGACACTCGGTGTGTATCTGGTGTCCATGCTCGTCGGTGCAGAAAGAGTCGTTGTTAGTTTGGTTTCGTTACGCAACAGTTTTGTTTTGCGCTGGTCAGTCGCCCAGGCAGGTTTAGGTGTTTTACATAGTGAATTGAATGCTCACTGACATATCTGCTGTAATGCTGGGGTGAGAATAGAACCACCGCGGTCGAGGTCACCGCTTTTGAGATGCCGAAACCATTTTAAATGGTCGTCAGGGCGTGGTTGAAGCCTTGTGTGGATACCTCAACGCTCGTATTTGGCACCTTTATCACAGGGAATCTAGTTTATCACTGCAACCCTTTGTGTATGTGTACTTGCTGTCGCCGTTGCCAGTTTTTGTTGATTAAAGATATGTCTGAATTAGCGTTTCCACAATGTGCGCCGGATATGATTGGTGCGTATAACATGGCAGACTTGGCATCCACAAAGCTGACATTCAGACATCATGCTGAATGCGGAGGTCTTTCAGCTATTCCCCTTTTCCCCTAATTACCTCTTCGTATGAGATACAAGAGATGGTATTGTTTTTGCAACCCAGCGACAAGAATCGGGCGGAATAGTACAACGCTTCCGACCTCAATAAACATGTGTTGGAAGGTCAATAAGTGTTATACTTTTGATTTTGGATTAAACATGTACTAGGAGCATACGGTTTCACCATCTTAGCATCATGGTAACTTCTGGATCATGATTTGCGCTGTAGAAGGACGGAAAGGGAATCTTCAAGGTTGTCGATCTGATTCCATTCTGAACTCAGCATCGGTCGTTTGCAATGTAAACAACTTCTTCAAGTGGCTATCGCTCCTGGTGGAATGAATATGTCTTTGAAATAGCGAAATGTAGGCGATCCCAGTTCTTTGTTGAAGACCGGTTCAAATATCACTACCCTCTCAGAGACAGAGGAAAGAGGCATTATGCGTTGAGTTTTTCCCCACGCACTTCACATCGCTAGGCCGTTGAATAGAATGCCGTCTTCACTGTCTGTGCAGAATGAGGCACGTAATTAGAAAAGTACATTTGTTCTAGACCTGGGGGATTAGACGCATAGGTGGTACGATTTGAAGACTGCAATAAATGTTGTTTATCAGCGAGTCACGCAGTGATTTTTCTAGCATTGGAAAGACCCCCAAATCTTGTGGATTGGAATGGGTTACGTAGATATGACTCCTCTCCCCCTTCGCGTTGCACCAGAGCCCGCATGTCACACATGCCACACAGCAATTCCAAAGGGGTTAAATTGGATTGAAAAGGAAAGGCAAGATAGTTGTGGGGTTTATTCGGTTTATTTCCCATATCGATGGCTTTTCGTATGATCATCTGGCTAAAAGAAGAAATTCATTTATTCTTGCATTTTCTTGGTTGGCATGATTCATTGATCACCGGATTTTATCCGTACCTCTCATTTACCGTGGTCGTTACGGCTACAAGCCTTCGGGCCTACTTCGCTGCACTGGCATCAATGTAACACCCCAGTTGCCCCAACTTTTGCCGTATGCTATGCGAGCCCGGTAGTGCAAGGCAACCGCATTTGTTAGTGTAAGGCACAAACACGCGAATTTCACCTTCCTAAGCTGCGTTTCTCTCTAAAGGTGAAAACTTGACCTTACTCACCCTGTTTCTGACGCGGTATTTCCCTCTTATCCCAAACTTGGGATGTTTCCACGAGTGAGCTGCACCACTCAAGGTTTTTCGATTGGATAGTTCTGCCTGTTTTTGAAGGCAAATAGCTTATCCACCAGGTCTTAGTGAGAAATTGCCTCTACAGTCCATGACACAGTGTGGATGTAGGGTAAGTGGAATGGATAATTTGAGACTAAGCCAACAGTTTGTGTCATCCACTTCACGTAATATTGGTATAGGTGAGTAAATAGATTGTCCTCTTTTAAAGGTACGGATCTTTGGAGGGCGGATAATGAATGCGTGTGAGGGAGACATCCACCTACTCAGGTTTTTTGACATTTTCGGTTGGTTCAAGTGCGAGCGAATTGTTTCGTCACGCGTGTGAAACATCGTTGACACAGTTGCACAATTCTTCATGATCGGGAGTGGAGGATATTCCTGAAGCTGGTTACTAGAATTCCATTGGCTGAAGCATTTCTGTCACTCTGTCGCCTTTTCCAAGTGTCTACATATTCGAAAGCGGATTTAAAGCCACAGAAGAGACAGGCTCAACTCACACCCATCAGACTCAGCGCACCTTTGGCAGGAGCTAAAAAGAGTGACGAAAACATCAAAGAGTACCTTACTGATAGACTAACACATGTCTCAATGCCTTATGAAGCATTGGAGTGAGCTCCACCAACATTTACACAAGTTTTTGGTCATCTGAAGGAGCTACAAGGCTGGTAGCCTAGGCGGCACGATCAGAGGTGCATGCTGAAGATGGCATCAATGTTTACAGAAGTCATCACACCGGTATGATTATTGAACTTCCGGTGCTGCGGTCATCTAGTTTCTTACTCGCGCCAGGTACAACCTGGTAGCTGGGTGTACAATTTTAGCACTGTTCATCACCTCGTTCTCACACTGCATGCTTTAAACAGTCGCACTCTTTACACCTGTTGATTCATGTAAATCCTGCAGCCACGCTCAGCCATCTCTCCTCTAAAGCCTTTCAGTCGTCTACATTTAGTGCAGTCAATCTCCAGGTTAGAAAGATGTTTCAAGAGGATTAGAAGAGGCGTAAAGTCGATTTGCTGATTTTGAACTTATGGATGGAAGAACTGAATGTCAAGAGATGAAAACTGCACTTATGCACTAACCTCAGTGTTTAACCAGTGATTGGAGAACAGTTTCGGTGTGGATAGTTGGGTCATTGAGGCTAAGTTCTAGAACATTCTGCGACACACCGTCATTAGTGAGCTGGGTGAATCCACATGCTTCTACCGCTTGGATTGCTGTTTGGATTGGTCTCTCGACTCAGTTAGGTATTCAGCTCTTCTGTGCTAACCAAAAGTTAGACGCTATCTGCAAAACAGTTTGATTATGCGTTCTCAGGAATGTTTACTGTGGTGGTGGGCTAGAAGTAGAATCACAGGGGTAGAGATTATCAGTGACCTTTTCATGACCATGAAAAGTTGACTTTTAAATAAGCGGCCGAGTGTCTCATCGTATCCACTTCATGCGATAACGCTATGGAAGTACCCCCTTTTTGTCGTTGTGCCATCAAGGATTCCCATTTTGAATTAAACGCATGTTGTGGCATCAGGTAGAGTGAGCAAAGGCCGAATCGCAAGAGACTGTAACGATAATTGTGGCTTGATGTTACAGAGTGGAGGCCTACGCTCAAGAGAATGCAGATTTAAAACGCCGGTTGGACGGTTTGGAGGGAACGAATCGGTCTCTTTTGAGTCAGCTGCGTCACCTCCAACAAGCTGTGAATAAGTCTTCTTCCGCGTCTGCAAATTCTACATCCTCTTCCCCCTCGGCACTGCCGTCGTCGGTGCCACAAACTTCCGGTTCTGCCTCTTCTGTAGGCTCCAAAAAGTCAACTTCCACCTCCCTATCCTCTTCTTCCTCCTCTGCTTACCTGATGGCCTTCCTGGCCTGCTTTGCGGCCCTTTTTGCTGGTCAACCTGATGCCTCCACATCAACAACCTCTGGCTCCAGATCCTACCTCCCCGTTTTATCCCCATCTCTCAAAGCGCTAGCCACTTCGGGGCACATTGTGGGTGACTTATCAACATTTGGATCGTTGCATCAGGTGAGTTTCGCAGATTTTCGAGAACTCACTCAGCCATGGCAACTACCTCCTTAATTCAGCAGTCTTTGTTGAAACCTAAGTAAAATAGTCATGTTCTTGTTAAGACATAAAAGTCATTAGATGCATCCCAATTCGTTGCCGTCATTGCAACGTCTGGCCTTTATCTGAAGAATTTGCGAGCTACGCCAGTCAAATCGAGTCAAGGGAAGACCTAGCATTCAATATTTGAGGTCCTTTGTAGATTGGATACACGTGGGCGGCAAGGACGCATAAAATGGCTCCACGATTAGATGGAGAATACGCGCGGGGGCCCAATGTGAGTTACATGCGAGAACTGACAACGGGAACCGCACCCATCCACCGCATGCATGAATGGGCTCGCACCCCGACCTACTTCAAGGAGGAGCGAAATTCGCAGGATCAAGGGGCAGTTCGTATGAAAAATTCATGTGAGTTTTGGCCCCATCTCTCAATTGTTAAATGGAAGGTCATTCAGGCGGGCTAAGACAAAAGTTTGATCGAATTTGCTGGTGCTTTGAAGCAAATCTCGGGAATTTTGCGAAAGACAAACATTATTTCCCTACTCACTCAGGACTACTGAGTACTTTCCTGCCATTTTAGTACTAATTTGTCGGCAGATTGTCTTTTTAACAACCCGAAATTCTGTAGTTTCTATAAATCCCATGAAAGGCCTCTCCCCAATTCAGTCCATAAAATATTATCGTCCTTTTAACTCCTTTTTTTACAAATGTGGGCCTTCAGTGATTTCGAAACTACTTAATTTCCATTGGCTCTTTCAAGGTTATTGCCTGATGAGAAAATGATCATTGGGTTCTCCAACTGTTTATACCGTAGTTTACAGGTAAATACGAGGGCTTGATTGACAAATTTACAGTGTGCTTTTTATTAGTCTGTTCAAGGTCTCGTCCTACGCCCCTCAAAGCCTACTCGACGGCGATCAAAATCGGCATTGTTGATGTTAAGTGTAGGAGCTTATGAGAGCTTCTGATAACCTAAAAGACGTGCAAACTTGTGTGAGTACGTCAATACCACTTAATTCCCCTTATTGAATGAGTTTCCACTTCCACTTCAGTAGTTATTGGTGCCCTTCATCAGGAAGAATGCCTTCTAAAATCGTTGATTCGAGCCTCGGAGGATCCGATAGAATTTCGACAACAATTTCACTGAACCTGTCAAATCACATCCAGATATCATGTCTTAGTTCATTAAGCAAACAAATTGCTTCATGAAGTTACACCATAGGTGGTGACAATGAGGCCCTAAGTGTTGAAGATAATTCACCCCTCCCGAGTTTCCTCTGGAAGCAGGTTTCTATGAAGACAAGTTGTGTGCCGTTGATCAAATTGCTCAGTTTCACGAACTAATCTGGAATAACATTAATTCTATAAGGCAAACCAATTTCCCTACTGTCTAAAATTGGCCAGTTAATGGTGTTTTTTTTTTGTTGGTTATTAAATCGGCAACCCTCTATCTCTTCTAATGGTTCTCCTCAAAGAGCCAATAATAACAGCGACTGATCCAGAGAAAAAAAAAACACTTAATTGGGCAGATCAGAAGTGGATTTAGCTATTTGTGGGCTAAGTACTTGCCAGGCGATCATATTTCAGCGCCCCTTAGTGGTGAAATGTGCATAAAAGAAGTCAGTACTCAGGGATTTTTTAAACGGTTTACTGCCAGCTAATCAAAATTAACTACTCGCCATACACTGATCGCAGCACAACCTGAAATAGACTATCGTTTGACATAAGTATTCAAGTACACTAATAATCCGATAATTGATTGTCACAGTTGTGCCAATTCACGCACCCAGTGCAATCGATCACCAGTTCTTTTTCCGCTCTCTCAGTGAGCCGGTCCCGCATTTTGGGCTCTGCAAGGGAATTTGACGAATGTGAGCCAATGACGTGGTGGGAGTACTTTTTCGACCAATCAAGTGCCAAGTGTCGAGACGATAGAGAGGCTGTCAAAGTGACTGAAAATGACCTCTTCGTTAAAGCCGTCGAGCTCGTCAATGCGGTCAACAGTACAGTACAGAATCAATTTGTCCTGGCATTGGTCCAACCAAAATACGTCCTTGGATTGGCCAATGGCATTCTGCTGTCAGCATAGTCCTCCCGAATTTACACCTTCCTGCTTGCTAAGCGGGAAATCCCCATCCTGTCCAAGGCTTTGTGGTCTTTCAGATGGTATTTGGTGGCTCGAGGGCGTCCCTGCTTGTTAATGTATCGTCTTGTCCTAACCTCCCCCCTGTGCTTGCGTGTAAAGTATGTAAAAGCCTTATTCTCTGCCACAAACACGAATCGTCCTTTTTTCTGGTAATTTCAGTCCTTCCTTCCCCGTCCTCCTTGTTTTGCATTTAACCTTTTTTTCCACAAAATTCATTTGATATGTTTGTGACTCGAATCGTGGTGTGGGTATTGCCTTTCCACTACCTCTATCACCCCTCTGATCCCCCTCTCCTTCCATTCTTGCTAACGGTACTTATGTTTAATTCATTTTGTAAAGTGGAAACGCTCCGCCCTCATTCGTACCTTCCTCATCAACGTTACCGTCAGTGCTGTATTGTTGGTGAAGTCATTAATTTCATCACCTATTATCAATTTTGCACGTAATTGGTAATAAAAACAGGATGTCTACTGAAATTTGCCAGTAGTTACCGTCGAATTTCTGAGTTTGCGGGTGGGAATAAGCCATCCAACATCTAATGTATTTCGTTGGAGTACCGAATCGTGATGGGGATGAGACACTTCAGCACAAAAGCACCGGATAGGATAAGAGTGCATGAGTCAAGGGATCAAAACTCAGGATAAGCCCGAGTTTTACCACGACCACACAGCCCAACTGATTCCCAGATAGCCGAAGAGGAACCTGGTTTTCTAAGATAGCTTTACAAGGAAATGCGATCCTACCTTCACTAGTGAGGTCATTCGGACAACAAAGCAGGCCTAACTAGGCAAACACAGAACTAGCCCCGCGTGTATAGAAATAAATTCAGTAGGGTAAAAGTGCATTCCAACACGGCAGCTTTTTGTTGCGTGCTTAAGACACAAAATAACCATTTATGTCAATTGAAGAAAAACTTGCCCTTAGAGTAGATGTTAGACATGCCACTTTCACAGGAGGGTCCAAGAACAATTATGAAAAGGTAAGTTTGATCGCATGGATAAATAAATAGTCATCTTCAAATGACATGAGCTGAAGGCGATCAAGTATGAAGGAACGATCAAGAAGCAATAAAAATTGAATCCTTAATACAAGGAAACAACCGGAAAACGCGGTCGGTGGCATTCACTTGGAGTCCGGAAGTTTGTCAAAAGACTCATCCAAAAATCTCCCTTGGCGCACAGCATTTATGGAGAAGAGGTCTATAAACAATTAGTTAAGGAAAAAGCCAGACATATCGAAATTCAGTGACTAGTTTAGAGCCTTTCAACTTTGATTTGGCAAAATGAATCAACAAATACACTAGCATTTGAATGCTCCACACGCAGTACAGTTCCAAATGCCAACTAGGAAAATGGCACGAAGGCAAGGTCTGTGCCATAAATTCCACCGGCAAAAAAACCTGGCATAAGTAAAAGCATAAAAATCGTTCGCACCCGATAAAGGATACAGGACCCAATAGCGAAGGCCGTCGTAGCGAGAGCCACAAAAATACTTTTGTTTTTTCTAGACTTGTAGGCAACAGCTCTACGAAAGTTGGCAGCTTCCGTGTGCTTCACAAAGTGCTGTAGAATCTCATTTTTCAATGTATCTTGAGGCATTTTATGTACTTGAAAACATCCGTCCTTGATGCAGACTTACCCAGGTGGGCTAGAATATGCGCGTGGAAGAGAAAGGACAAATGGGAATGAGCAAACCAGGGAAGAGAGACTGATTTAGCGTAAAAATTCATGAAGCCAAAAATTAGATGTTTTTTGTAGGAGAGTGAATTAAATTGCGGCAGCATGACTAAGACTAAAAAAGTAATGCGAAAAACAAAGTCTCAGAAGGGCTTAAATCAAAACCCCTTAAATAAACGCAAAATAATCACCTCCATCCTCTTAGATACTGAAGATTCCAGGAACTGCAAGTTAGTAAAATAGAGGGGATTTAAAAACTGTAAAGTGCCCACCTGATTTGTACGATATTGTGCATATTGATTCACTGTAAGGAGTTTCTTAGGTCTGATCCATTAGGTTTTAAAATAGGTGCAAGTCTCTTTGCTTGAACATGGAACTTGTCGTAATAAATTCAACCGAGACAATCTTTCAGAAGGTTTTGAATGCTCACAAGATTTGTTAACAAATGGCATTGTTAGATGGTGACAACTGCAAAAGTTAGGCTTTCAGGAACGTCAGCGATACCAATGACTCATTGGAACAATCTAACTATACTCATCACAGTGTTTGAAATGGGGTGGCCTTCCCTTCTGGATCTGTGCTGTTGTCCTATTTTCTCGGTCAACATTTATCCACTCTTATAACTACTTTTCATTTGTGACATTCTTCGATATGTGGCTAAATCAAAGTGTATTATTCCAATTTTTAAAGGGACCAAGTGTCCCAATTTGAAGGTCGCGTTAGATAACGCACGATATTGTTTTGACTGGTTCGTTTTGTTAGTGTCGTCTTGTGTCGGGATGAGCTTTTCAGCTTTATGCTTTGCTCTTGTCCGCTGTCCATTTCATATTCCCCATGACACATTGTTGTACGAGAGGTTTGCCTATTACTACTGTACTGTATTTGTGTAATTTCGAGTCTTTTTGTAACTTTAGGAGCGCTCATTCTCTAACATTCCCAAACCCTGATGACCCAGTCAGCGTACGCATCCCCCATTGACATTTCCAGTTTCACCGACCTCGTGGTAGCCAAAGAGATCAATCAGTCTCCCCGCGATAAAGTCGACGAGTGCGTATTCGCTCTTGACATTGGCGGCTCCCTGGCCAAGCTCGCCTACCAACACACTTTTCGCTACAAAGTTTGTGTTCCTAAGGAGCTCTCGGACCCTCATTCTAAGCGTCGCACAACCGTCTGCGGCCCCTTCGAGTTTTATGACTACCGAGAGCACGAATATGAAGGCCACAAACTTTGTTTCACTAAGTTCGAGACGCGCCACATTGACGCTTGTCTTGAATTCATCCGTTTCACCATCATGCCAGCCTACGCAGACGTTGAAAGAGAATCCGTGCGTCTAGTAGGTCGTGTTACTGGTGGTGGATCTTTTAAGTACATGCCAAGTATTCTTGAGAAACTGGGAGACGTGGAAATTGAACGAGAAGATGAAATGGCCTCATTGGTGCGGGGATGCACCTTTCTGCTGCGAAACATTCCCGATGAGGCGTTCATCTACGATAAGCGAGCCATGCCATCGCAGATATTTCTTTCTTCCTTCATGGTGAACACTGCTCCCTTCCTTCTGGTGAATATTGGATCGGGAGTGAGCTTTCTCAAGGTAGAAGCAGATGCTTCCTATAAGCGCGTCGGTGGTACTTCACTGGGTGGCGGAACCTTTTGGGGGATTGGGAGTCTTCTTGCTGGTGGTGAGTATTCCTTTTCTACTTCCTTAATTTATGAGTTTTGCTCCGTGTCTTTGTAGAATTTTGGCCGTCTACTTCCTCGAAGGTAAAAACAGTCCTTTGTCACGCATAAGGTGTATTGAAAATGAGGTATCTGTAGATTTTGGTATTATCTGAATCTTGTCATCCACGGCTCAGTAGCTGGCTGATGGGTCTGCATCGAGATTCGTCCTAACCGCCACTTTTTTCAGGTAAATGAATTCGAATTTTATCTTAGTACCTCGAATCATCGTTAATCATACCATTACTGTAGGTTTGCAGTTAGACTATTTAAGCGCTGGAAGTCTATAGGCATGCTCTAACATCCGTTCTGCTAGGATAACATTAGGACTTGCGAATACTGAAGGATTCGTGCAGATGAATGTGGTATTTGACTTCAGTACTACGCAGTTTGGCAACGTTCGTTGTATCGGCTCATTCAGTCCACATAAGGCATTGTTACCTAGATAAAGTTGGTTATCTTCGCTATAAATAATGGGTAGATTAACTACCAAGTAGGTTTGTCTGACGGCGATTGGATACAAACTTATGTTTTTAGAGAAAATGGATGTTTTCGCTGTTCCTGATTTGCTGTATCAAAAGCAGGTGATGCTCTCCTCGGACATGAATAGTTATTCTTCCTTAGAGTCTTCCCTAGAGCTAAGCTTTAGATTCGATATCTCTTCGGCCATTTGAAGTTCTATGCGAATACTCTGGTTGTCGCTTGAAAGGAGTACTTTATGGTTTTATACTGTTAAACGATTGGACCTGCTTCTTACGTTCACTTTCACTCGGTTGTTGCGTTTTACTCACGCCTAAGCTTAACTTCCACTTTCACCGAATAAGTAGATGGTCATCTCCTATGCGGTTTATGACAGCTTAGTGAATTTGGTACTTAAGTAGCAGTATCATTGCTGTTCATCTAATGGACTCACTACCAGGACCTCAAAAGAAAATTAGCCCATAATCTTTTCTGTTCAATATTGTTCGACTCCAAATCCATAATGCATAGTTTTCTTTTTCAAGCTAAACCATCCTACATCGTTTTCGTTGTTTTAAGCTCAATCAGTGTGGTTGCCCCAGTCGATTTAGTTCAACCGGTTGACATGACTCGATGAAGAACATGTTGCATACATGGCTTGTTTTCGGTGGGTATGACTGTCCTCAGCATATTGCTTATCTTGTAGATTAGTAGACAGGCATCCTCGTTTGATTGTTGGCATCTGAATCAGGCTCCATAATCTCTGCTGGAAACGAAAGTCCAACCCCGTTTCTGCTGAAGGACCATTTTGAGAAACTCCTACGTTAGAGGGTTTATTGTGATCGTATATTACATATCCATGATTCGCTTTGTCGTTGCTGGGTTGACATAATGCCGCAAAGCATTTCATATCTGATTTAGGTACTGATACCTCTTGTTGATTTTTTGGCGCCACTATATTGAGACTAAGCCTTCTGCATTACCACTAGTGTTAGACAATGCGCATTGTTTACCTCATCACTAAACAAGGTGTTCAGTTGATATAGCTGTGGCATCCTAATGGGTGCATGCGCACACTCGCACACAAATATCCTCATGTGGTGTACCAATCAGTGGGAGCTTGATCGCCTCAATCCCTACCGCAAATGACCACATGCTCTGTGAGACCTCTAATCTGAAGCTAAAACGGTTAATATTGACTTAAAAAGTATCCCACTGCTCAGAACGCAGGTGCTCGAGTTTTGTGTGCTCTGATGCGTCTTAGTACATCGAGGGTACTTTTGTGTGGCGATTTCTCATTTGAATCCCAAAAAAATGCCCTTGGATTTGCAAGTGGTGACCGTGCTTGGGCGAAATTTCTGCTCTACTATTAAGGCGTATCCTTTGAAAGGCTCTAATATAGAGGTCTTGGCCAGTGCTAAGTTCTTGTAGAATCCCAGGATAGAATCAATCCTTAATGTTTTTGAAGGGAAAACTTTAAAATCGATTCCTTAGGGAAATCTGAGATGATATAGACCCTAGCAAAATCATGACAGAGCTTGATGTTGTAAAGATAGGACCGCAAAATGCACGATGTTCCTTGCTCATTCTTAAAATTTCAGATTTTCGGGAGGAAAATAAAGGAGGAATGAAAAGAAAGATTTAAAACGAAAGTCCCTTCTATGTCCAGGGAATGCAGCATATCGAGATGCTTCTCCTTCCCTAATTTGGGCCAAAGTTTACTTCAAAATTCATTGGGATTATGCAACTTTTTGCTGCCTTGTCTGACAGGTCAGATGTCCTTCGACGAATTGTTGGAGCTGGCGGACAAGGGCGATCATCGAGAGGTGGATATGCTTGTGAAAGACATCTACGGCGGAGCCTACGAGTCACTAGGTCTAGCAGGCGATGTGATCGCTAGCTCTTTTGGTTTAGCCGCTCGACGGCCTAATGAGACACGGAGGCCAGCAGATATGGTCAAGGCATTGCTGGTGGCCATTAGCAAGTAAGTGGGTTGGTTATTATTCTCTTATTACGTGAATGTATTTGTTCACAAGGTTGTCATCGCTTGTCGGTAAGTTCGCTCATGCTATTGATTCCTTTATCTCCAACTCTCCCGTCCATCCATTCATTCATCGTCTACTCTGAATCCGTTTGGTCATCTTGGATCCTATGTTGTGATATCAACCCACCCACCCATCATTCATTGTTTCCTCCAGTTTGGGGGCACTTGTTCGATTCTTTTGGATTCATTCTTCTGCTGCCTTACTTTCATTTAACCGTCCCCTCAAGACCCACCTGTTTTTCCTACTCTCGATTCACCTCTCCGTCTATTCATCCTTGCCTCATTGGTCCGCCCATTCTGTCATTTCTAAAATTCAAGACTGGGTATCCAGTAAAAGCGCTTAACTAATGAAAGCTTTTTTCCTAGTTTCTCAAAGCAACCTCTTTTAGTGTTCAGTGCTTATCCTTATCCTCATCTCTTCTCTTGTCGATTGCCATTTGGATGATAATATTGGTTTGGGTCCCCAATATCTCTGAAATTCCCCACCGAATTTGATAGTCTGCTCGACCGTGGTGTCCACTCACACAAGCAACTCCACGTGAATCGCTAGATATCCTCCGTGGTAATTTTTGAACGGTAATTGTCTGTCTTCAAACCTCTGATGAACTGGATTTATTTTCTTCTCCTTCATAGTCATTTTAAGTATTATTGGTTACTTTTCTACCTTATCATCTTTCTTTTTCCATTATCAGTAACATCGGTCAATTGGCCTGTCTTTACGCCCTTCAAAGTGGTGTTCGACGAATCCTCTTCGGTGGTTTCTTCATTCGTGGTCATCGACTCACTATGGAGGCAGGTTTAACAAGTGGTTAAAAGCCTCATTTCTTCAGTAGACAGTTCATTATTACTAGTTACCATCTTCATAGGTTATCTCCTTTGCCGTGAACTATTGGTCTAATGGCGCACTGAAAGCGATGTTTCTGCGACACGAAGGTTATCTTGGTGCTGTGGGTGCCTTTATGAAGGCCTCCCAACCTCCTATATTCTCGCACTACAACGGCGTGGAGGCAAGGGAAACATCAGGAGTACAGTCACTAAACAATCAGGCGCCTCAAAACCAACAAAAGCACTCGTCCAAATGTTGGTCGGAGAGCTATGCAACTTCACTCATCGCTCGCAGCACTATGCCTTCCTCCTCCAACACTGATGGGTTCACTCTGTCCGATTTTGAATTCGAACATCTGGGTGATATGTCTCTAGAACCATTTCCTTTGCTTCTTTCTCCAGCTGACTACGTCCCAGATACTTGGGATCTGACCCAGGATTGCAAAGCTCGGGCTTATTGGTTGGAGTGTTTTAAGGTAAAATAACCAACTGTTTAAACGTATTGCAAAGCCCTGATCGGATCATGATGAGGCTCAAAACTGTCCCTCTTTTTTCTTCTTCAGCAAGGCGTAGAGCGGTTGAGAAAGAAGGCGGAAGAAAGTCAGGCAGAGAAGTCAACCGCGGGCGATTCGAAGGAGCGTGCTCAGCTTTTTGCAAATCGCTATGTCAACTTTTTGACTGAACTCAGTGTTAGGCCAAGTGGACGCGGACTGCTCACTGTCAGAAGCATTCTTGAGGCCCAACAGCGTCTTCTTCGAGAATTTGGGTTTCCAGACGCCTTCTGTGCGCAGAAAAAGGTAATTACTTGGAAAAATTTGGTGCTTTCATTTTATTTTAGCGCATTTAGTTCTGAAAACATTTCCGAACGGAAAAAAATGCATGCCGAATGATGGAAGTTGGTGACATTCTGTGTATATATTACTTGTAGACCATTTGGTTTACCACCAGTGACAGTCTCATCACCTTTAACGGATCATTTGGATGGAACTCAGAACCGAGGAGCAAAGAGGTTCAAGTGGAAAACCCTGTTCATTCAGTTCTGTCGTGTGTTGTGTTTGACAGGTGGGTAGCCGGTTTTATAGGGGAGCGATGGTGAGACCATCGTTGGCGAATCGAGTGGTGGACAGGTCAGAAAACTGGAAACACTTGATAGGAGGCAGCTCACCTGGAGCATGAGTGCTTCATGCCCCGTGAATTGATGGCACCATGTTAAAACATGCCTTGTCAGACAGCTTCTACGCGGGTAGGGTAAGCGTTGACTTTTGTGAGTTCTAGCGGTGTGTTAACCGCTTAACCAGGCCCGAGGGCACGTCCAGCCGGTTGTAATTGTGTTGGTCACGCTCGACCTGCATTTATCCCTTCATGGAAAGTTCCGGCTTGGCGAGGGAACCATCACAGTCAGGATGTTTCCTAAAGTGGTATCTTTGGTGGCTTTGAAAGGTCAAGAAACAAATATAATTGCCTTCCTCTGCGGGGCTGTTTCCCACCATCGTACCGTGCTGTGCTACAATTCTTCTGTATAATATCTGCAGCTTTGGATTTCGCACCTCGATTGATACGAGATTTTATACCACTCTGGGCCGCTTCAACCATCCACGCTCACACAGATTGCTCCTGTGTCTTGCCGGATCGTACTGGCTTATAATATGAACGCTGACCATTGTTAATAGGACAGACTTGGCACCTTCTGAGTGTGTTTCTATGTGGGTGTGGGACCCATTTTGTACCTTCGGACTGGTATTTACTTTAGTGTCTCTAATTGTAACTGGTGCTACGTTTCCGCTTACAGGTTTACATTGTCTATGCGTTTTTAACCATTTTGGCCTTGCATAGCTGGAGAATACGTGGTCCCTCACCTACTTTCCTAATATAATGGAACGTCTGGGTCGACTAGATTGGGCGGAACGGCAAATGGAGCTGGCGCAAGGCTTCCTCACGGGCAACATATTTGACTGGGGCGCATCTGAAGCGGTCCGCTTCTTCACACAGTCTCGGGACTCTGTCGAGGGTATGGCAAGCTTTGAGCAGGCTCTCGCCAAGCTGCAGGTTCGTTCTATTATCTCAGTTTGGTAGGATAATTGCATACTGTCATCTTTTCGTCTGCTCATGGGTCGTTTCTGAGTGGGCGATTAAAGATTCCAAATAGTGTGATCCCCCCAACTTCTTATTTCCCTCAACTTTTTTGTTGACTGATGTTTTGACTTTCCTTTCTGCGTGGAACCACTTCGGCATTCCTTTTTGGGCGATAGATTCTAAGCGTTGGCCTCTCCATGTGGCTCACTTGGGGATCGATTTCTGGCCGGATGGAAGTTCCAACTCGCTGTCTCCTTAGAGAAGACTATTTTATCATTCATATCCTCCTTCGCTCGGTCCCTATTGTGTAATTTCTGATTGGCTTAGTAGTCTGGCCAATCGACATGATAACCATGTGTTAAGCGTTCGTGCAATTTCTGCGTTTATTTTATTTTTTACTTTTTTACCTACTTTCAACGCATAATCATGGTTGACAGTGTAACGATCTGACATTGATGGTTAGACTGTGCGATTTTAGACCTGTAAATTTTCCTTTGGAACCAGTCTATGTGCTACTACTTATTGACAGGAAAAGTGTAAACGAGTTGGGAATTTAACATAGCATATTCAATAATAGAATGACTAGGCGAACCCTGATCCTTTGCCCGATTCCTGTTAAATTTGTCAAAAAATTGTTTCGACTCTATCTTGTGTTTTCATGAACATGAGTCAGTGGTTTGACTGGCTCCTGCCCTTTTCCCTTAAGCTCATTGGTTAATCGTTGAACCAATTCCTACGTTAAATCCCAATAAGGGCGGGTAACGAGCTAAAACAGTTTTTAATGTGTGAAATTCCACATCAACTTGTCCATTCCCAATGAATGTCATCACGTGATCCAAGCAATTGGGACAGGCACACTTGGCTTTAGTGGTAATGGTGGCACTAATGCTATATTCATCACTTCTGGTGCTGCTCCTATTGGCTGTATGTGGCTGGGACATCGAGCACGTGCCTTGGGTAATTTGTGCCGTTTTTGCTGTTTTTCGTGCTGTCAGATTGAAGCCAGAAAATCAGGTTCTCTTCTTTCAGTCGTGGAATGCCCGGTTTCCAGAATCCAACAACTATTAGCTAGGAAAATGTTGGTTCCACTAAAACTTAGAACTGGACTCTGCTTATAAAATAAGGCAAGAATATACCTGGCATTAATGAGGCCATGTTAGTTTAGGCACAGTTCTTTGTAGTCCTGTCAACCTTGACCGTCGAGATCAAATTAGGGGTCTAGGCGGTTACCATGCCTTGGACTACTTTCAGTCATCCACCCTGGATTGTCGAGGCTATGTGAGAAGAGGCAACTTTACATCTCCCTTGATTTAGAAACTGAAGATTTCATTCAATGTGTGGACGCAGATGGCTTAATTGATCTTGAAACGCTGAACTTACCTAGGCTTCTTAGCTGCAAAAGACCGCAAAGAGCACGTGTTGAAGAGGTTGTTTTTAACTCCATCACTTAATCCGATTTGACCCAGACCATCTGAACTGTCTCAGACATACGGCTTGGAATACTCTTTTTACTAGCTCAAGATTGCTGCTTATCTTCACTGTATGCGTACGTTATCATAAGAGTTGCCATCCATGAGGTGAAAGTGACTGCTGTCTATCATACCCTGAGTATTGTGTGCGTCAAAGGCCCAATTTTATCCTCGCTGGCTTGCATTTTCACTACGCGAGTCGAAAGTCCTTATGGAGGGGAGAGAGTGCTCTGTACGTCCGTCTATGGGGATGAAGTTTGGCCAATGTTTTGCAGAAACTGTATTTTGCATAACCATTTACTTATGAAGAGATCCTTATTTCCTTGAGCTATACTGTTTCTTCTTGCCTCTTGGAGGTGCCTCCCTAATGTTCAAACGTTTGGTCTTGCGGATTTAAAGGTAGCGCCGATGGGCAGCATGTCAGTAGATGTTCCCCTTCTCAAATGCCGCTTTTTTGAATTTGCGATCGTATAATCCAAGCGTCCCACTGCTTGACCTTTGGAACTTCGCGTTTTTCCCTCCTAGTCACTTGAAGTTAGAATGCAGCCACACCATTTTTGAATTGGAAACGAATTATAGGATGCAAGGCTGATAATTCACCACAAAAGTACCATCCTTACGCTCTCTGCCTCTTTGAAGCCGCGACCGTGGTTGGTGGATGACTTCTCGCGATGGATTGAGCGAATCAGCAACCCGGCAGATCGACCTCGGTGTGTGCTCATCTTCTGCGATAACAGTGGAGCTGATTTAATCCTCGGTGTTCTGCCTTTTGTGGTAGAGTGCTTGGACTGGGGTAGCAAGGTCATATTGACTGCCAATTCGGGTAAGTTGTTGAATCCATTTCCTTTCTGAAGTTAATTGCCAATGTGTATAACTCTGAAGGCCACCAAGCTAATTAAGACCTCTAGAGATTGGGGCTCTTTCAATCTTTAAAAGTCCACAGCCTTTAAGACTTCTCCTCTGTACTCTTCATGACCTCTCCCTGTGAACTTCATTGCATGAAATCACGGACTTTGTACGGTTAAAGGTTTAATGTAACTACTCGCCGCGTTTGCCTAAAGTTCGGTTCTTAGCCACAGCTGCAAAATTCCACTCTTCTTTGTCACCTTTTCCCACAAAAGACGTTTGCCAATCATTCAAGTCGAGTGTCGCCCTGGTTATTGGTGAACCTTTTTATAGGACACGAGACATTGGTATTTGCCAGAAGTGACACGATTTCCTCTTAGCGCAAGAGACAATGTGTTGCACTTGTTAACACCACAATCACGATTGCACCGCACGTGAACTCGCTAAACCCTAATGAGATCTTCAAAACATCCCTTGCTTTGACTCTACCCCTCTAGTTCCAGCGATCAACGACGTAACCTATCGTGAACTCCTCTTCCTCCTCAACGAGGTGGCCGGACTCGAACATAGACTTCAGCGGGCTCTAGAAGATGGCAGACTGATGTGTGTGGACAACGGACAGAGTTCGCCATGTCTAGACCTGCGGCAGACCTCACATCGTCTTGTTCAATTGGTAAAAAGGGAGAAGGTTAGGTTTTTCCACCATTTTAAATGTTTTGGTTCCTTTGATCCATCTCTTGCTCTCTCTCACAAGGGGAAAGACGTTGTCTAGTTTAACACAGTACTGCCGCTGATGCGGGGTACCTGCATTGTATGCTGTCGGTCATCACAACAGTGCTCGAATTACTTGAAATCAACCGTAAGGTAGGAATGGAGTTTATGTAACATCATCATAATCTTCCTCAGTGGATGTGTAACACGCTAAAGGCCTTCTACATCTCATAGGCTTGACTATGATTCAGCCATTATTTCTCCCATCAGAGGAAATGTTGCTTGAAGTCAAACACTACAACGAATGTATTGTGACGATTACTTTTAATGGGAACTTAGTCCAAGTCCAACCTTTCTTGAACGAATTCGGGGAAGACTTTCGAATTTGTTCCACTTTTTCTGCTCACTACGTTTCCATACAACTCAAATGTCTAGATGGGCTAGTCTTGAAGCAAATCTCCTAGTCCTAGCCATGTTCCCACTTTCTCATCTCACTTTCATCCCCCAACGGCTTATAATGCTTCACGGGTGATTGTCTACTGCTAGCAGCAGGAAAGATATTTGAGGAAATGCGGAGGATAATTAAGGTGGGAGTGTGGCTGTAGCTTCCTCCCTCCCTCCCATCCTGATGTATGGTACTATGTTCACTCATGGGTCACTTTTGTAGTACGGGGCTTTGCGTTGCTCTGTGAGAACACCGTTTTCTTTTGACTGATTCGCAGATTAGACTCTTTCTGAAGCAATTTTTGCCCACATTTATGCTGTATCAAGATGGGACGACATGGTGGGTGTCGTGAAAGTGTCTGTCAGAGCAGTAAGTAGATCGTTTGGAGGCAGCCAGTGTAGTGCATCTTTGGAATGTGGGATCCGTTGCTCATCAGAGTTTCGTGCACAAGCACTTCTATTCCAATGGTGAAAGGTGTTAAGAACAAAAGGTCGAGGCCAAGAGCGTCGGTCTTAAACCGGTGTGTCGCTAACATCATGTGGCTCTTCATCGCTGTCACAAATGCCTACAATTAAGCGATCACTATTCAATTCTGGGTGGTGCTTACTGTCACCGTATACTGCATCTTATCTGCACGTCATAAAAAGCAGACGATATCCAAGCCCTCATGAAGCCTCTCTTGCCGACATTTTATTGTTATAGGAGGAGGATTGAAAATATGGAAAAAAAGGAGAGAAAAATTTCGTATCAATAGATTGACCCATGCCAGTATTTATATCTTTTCCATGTAAACATTTGCAAGTACATTGCGAATCCCTCCAGGTCACGGCGGGTCATTTCATCGCGCTGTCGCAATCACTTTTGCGAGTTTTTTTTGGTCACCAGATGGTAGTTAACCCACCCATTTAGACGTGAATCTTCTCCCACAGAGCAGTGAGCATGGAAGCCATCCCATCGATGTGATTTTTGAGTTACCCACTGAAATCTCCAAGAGGTGTTCTGTAAGTAGTCCTGTTTTTGGGCATTCCAGGTGGATCTAATCGTGATTGAGGGTATGGGTCGAGCCGTGCATACCAATCTCTACGCTCGCTTCTGTGTGGATTGTCTCAAAGTGGCGGTGATCAAGAACTCCTGGTTGGCCTGCCGACTTGGTGGTGATCTTTTTAGTGTTATTTTCCGCTACGAGGAATATTCCAGTGAATCAGACGCTGCTGCTTCTGCTGCTAGGGTCAAAACTGTAAAACAAGCAGAGGCTACGTGATTATCGCCCCTTTTTTTTTACAAAATCTCTCCTTTCCTCCTCCCCCCATCCTTCCACACAAAAGTGACCATTCATTCCACTCCTACTTCCGCTCATGTGCCATTTACATATTTGTATTACTTGGTTGATTATAATAGCGAAATATCGTCCTTTTGATAACAATGATGTATGATTAGGAAATGACTGTTTTCTGGTGGATGGATTACTTGCTAATCGGGTGGGAATCTACTAGCACCACTTGGAGGCCATGCTACAGAGTGGAGGGAAGGTTTACAGACCAAAATGCTCGGATGGCTTAAGGCGCGTTTAAACAGTATCAAATTACCAGACTACTCGCTTCACCCTCTGATTGTCCATTCTCGGTGGTCTCTCGGGCTAATCCCCTGCGTCAGTTATCATATCGTGTCGATGTCCTAAAGACCAATCGCAGAAACAGAAGCACCAGTCATTGTGTTCTCTCAAAAATCATTTGTGCATTTCGAGATTCCTGCTGTATCGGGAGTTTTGTCCCCTTTGTGGAAGGGAAGGGAAAATACACTGGTTTTGTACCACACACAACCAGATCATGCTTCTACACATGCGCAATCGCTAACCAAGGAAATTTGATCAGAAGAAAAGTCATTTAGCCAAAGAAATAGTTTGAAAGTTTTACGTAGCTAATGTTTCGTATTTGTCCCATTCGGTCACCTGAATCGCATTTAGTACTAAATCAGTACTGCCTTGCCACTCATCTGGGTTCCATTCAGCTAATAGACATGGAAGTATCCCCATTTCATGGGATAATCACCTTCAGCTCCCTTACAGACTTTAAAATAATCGACGTCTGGCTTGCCCTTGTTTGTCAACGGTCTTCTTAAGAAAAACGATGTTGAGGTAGGTAAGTACCAACGGCAGAGGTCATTTTTTGGTCCAACGTTGGGAGTCTCCACAGGTTCTCCCAACTGCATCAAGTTCTAAAATTCACTTATAAAGATCAGGATGTCCGTACTTTTGGACCGGAATCATCTGTCAAAACTTCATACAGAATGGCCGGTGGACTGCATTCGGCATGCCACTGAGCAGTAGTACAACCTGTGACGACTGAGGTGGGCGCGTATTTAAGGGCAGAACTGAACAATATCAAGCCGCTACAGTTGCGCCAATTGAGCGAGTGTGAAGCTCTGGGCTCCAATGATTCACTGCAACCCTGTTCCATGTACTGAGATCTACCTTTTTTACCTGTAGCGTCCCGAGACTTCTCTGAAAATGATGAGATGCTCGGCAACCGGAGAGGACATATACTATCGACGTGCAGTAGAGCATGGGCCACCGCCATGGTATGGTGACCAAGCGGAGGTACAATGGCGGAGCTCCTGAGTGACCTGCTACCATTACTGAGGATTAGCGAAACAATAAGCGTCTAACATTATCCACCGAGGAATTCGATGACTGAGACATACCCACGTTATTTAGCAATATTTTTTACAATAGCCAATTCCTCCAGCAGATATAAATTTGATACCTTACTGAAATCCACATGTACCCTGCTTGTGAAACCAATTTTCATCCACGATTCCTAGGCGAACCAACAAATTTAAATTGAGGGCGTTTTGTGGCAAAATTAGTTTATAAGTAACCATAGTTAAACTCTCGTGCTTTTTATTTGGCGCCTGCAATGCTTCAAACTGAACTAAAGGAACAGATAAAATGGTCCCGCAGTAGTAACCTCAAGGTTTAATGCAAAAACTTCTCATTTGCTATCTTCTTTTTGCATTCGATCCGTTTTTGGGCGCGCCTAGGGATTTGGTGACAAAATATATCACCGTAACACGCTTCAAGACGGAGGGGGACCACGCTAGGCGCTATGTGGGCGGGTGGGCTAGATGACAAGTAGAGGTTTGACAATGGATGCGTGCGCATAAACAAGTTTATTTCAAATCCAAAATAATTGAAAAGCTAGTCAGTATCTTTGCACAAACTGGTGAAAATACTCTTCAATGGAGTGTTGCCGATGTGCTGATTATTCCAAGGACTAGCTGGCTAGTTGGGCGGACTAGCATTCTTTAAAAGCTGGCATTTATTTTGCTTACTCCCAAGACAAACAATCATCCAAACTTCCCCAAATCAAAGTTTTGCGAGAAACCGCGCTTAAGACGTTCAGTTGTGGTTGTTTTTTCCCGAATCTTTTGTTTTATCTAACCAATCGTTTTCCACTTAGCCACATCGTGCAATTAAGGTAACAATCTTGCTGTAATATATGATTGTTTGAATGCGCCTTTTGGGAGGCAATCAGTAATTGCGAATCTTATGACGAATTTGACGCCATCGCCGCCCCTGGAGGAAGTCGCTGACTCTGAATACGCTTAACCGTGACGTCGCTACTCATCAATTTCGTCTCCCCAATCCAAGAGTATGAAACTGAGATGGAGAAGAAGGCCACCGAGCCTGCTCTGTATTGGTTCGTCTTGCCTTAGTCCCATTTCTCTTAACTTCTACACCGCCAAATAGATTGCACGAAATCTGGTCTTACCTGGCACTGTTGAGATTAGGGTTTAGAGGATGATTTACTCAGGTAGTGAAGTGGTTAAAAAGTGGTGTAGGACAAAGTCTATCACATGGTAAATGAATAAAGGTGCATTTAAGATTGCCTAAGATCAGGGATAATTTGGGCCAAAGTCCGGAACCTTCAGCATTATTTCTAGATGCGGAATGTCTGAGCAAGGATTTGCTTAGTGCGTTTTGATTGGAGCAAAAAAGATAGATTGATAAGACCTAATTAAGAAGCAGATTTGAGGTACCTCATTTCTCCATAATCTGGCTTAAGTAGTTTTTATCGCTTAACAAAACGTATATTACTTCGGCAGTCTCCAAGATTCGTGTTGTGGTCTGCTATTAGCTCCGCTTGGATTCCCTTCGCCTTGGATTGATTTGAGTTAGATCCAGATCAAAAACACTTCACTTCCCTTAATGTTTGTTTGGTTAGTCGGCATGTCTAGCAGGCGCTCTTAACTTGGGATTGGATCACGTGGCCGATTTACGACTAGGGCAATTGATGATAAATTCCCCTCTAGTCAGCAAGTGCATTATTTCCAAATGAATCGTGAAGCAGAGGGAGCAAAATTTAAAGCGGAATGCTAGGGCGAAAGGACCAGTTGGTTAGATAAATGGGAGAATTCGTTTTCTGAATGGATTTGTCGAATGACAATAGTTGCTCTGCTTTTTCCTCCCCAAAAGATTTCATGACGTGGATGATCACCAGCCCTTCTATCCATTTGTTCCCCCACTCATGCAATTGACAACGTTCCTGGGGAGAATTCAGAAGCCTACATTGGCTGGCGTGTTGAGTAGGACCCGCCAAAGTGGATCAGATGCTGGATCCCAAGTCAAGATACCGACTGCAAACGTCAAAAAAGGTAGCCATATGCTATGTACGACTGAATCTGTCATGGCTTACAAAGGAAGACCTTATGCAGTCTTACAGTCAATCAACTCATTCTCGTGTGCTGCAGTGGCATCGGACATTAGCAATTTGGTAACAGCCTTTATGTCGGAGAAGGCGTCATCTACTCTCCATGAAATCCTATACGGTAGATTGGAGATGATACTTCTGGGAATGAGGAGCTTTTGTTTTCCTAATTCCTTTTCATGCCAATGACCTAGGAACATGAAATTGTGGGTCTTAAATGAATGGAGGAAGTGGGTTTGGAGTCCTACCTATTAAGGCGTAAAAGTGTGACCAATGGTTAAAAGGTTGTAAAAAAAAGTTCAGGCTTCATAGATAAAACCTTTGTTTGGTATTCATATTTGCTGGTAGATCATTAAAAACATGAAAATCCATTAATTTTGACTCTACCCCCAAATAGTAGTACAGTGATTAGTTAGTATATCAATTAGTCATCAAGACGGTGTGCTTGATTTTTACATTACGTCAAATTAGGTAAATGCTAAACGCTTCTCAAAACATTGTAGACGCAGAACCGGTCATTGATGCATTTTAAAGTAGTTTCTCACCTCCACCCAAGCTTGTCGTCAAGTCCACATGGTCTTAGCCGCCTTCCAACGCCATTCAAGGTCTCTAGGGGCAAATTACGTGATTCTAAACCGTCACATCTTATACGCTCCAGCCCTGCCGAAAAGGTTGCTACAGGTGGCAGTCATCACCACCTAAAATGTTTGTCTGACATCCATGGTGATTTCCGCATTCCTTTTGATCGCTCTTCATCTCAACTAACTGTTCAGTTCCGCACCCACGATGTCAATGCCATTTGTCACTTCGGTGCTGCTTCATGCCACGTTACTGTCCAACTGACGGTTGCAAAACTAGCAGAATATCCACTGATTGCTCAAGTGACCACTTCAAACTTACCCTGGTAAAGTCTCCATCCGTTTGTTCGTTTTAAAAATAATGGCGAATACGGTGGAATGCATGTAAGTGGGTTTCTTTGTTACCCGAAAATGTAGCAAGTTGTGGAAAAAAAGCAGCAGCACGAAGCTCATTGTGCAATTCGAATTTGTAGGGCACATGTATCCCCGTGAAATCAAGCGTGGGATGGAAAACTCACCCACGCAATAGCCGAGCATTGACTCAACATGGCTTCGTGTTGCTGGCGCCTCAACTCACGGAAGGTTGAAGCTCATTTTCGCAATCGGTTGCCGCCACAACACTTTCTAACCAACTGAAATGATTTGCTCTTTCCTCACTTTCGTTGGAAAATCACCAGAGACGGTGCTAACATGTGGCCCTAGCTTGTGGATAATTTCGTGCTAATTCAAGCCAACATGACTGTTGAGTAATTAAAGAGTTAGACAAGAAATATTACTCAACCGACATGAATTCCGCTTTGAGGCATTCACTTACTTTAAGCATCTTAAAGGGTTTAGGCTTTATTTCACTGTTAAGTCATGCTTACTTCTCGTTTTGAATCCTCCGAGGTGTGGATACTAACGCATTAAGGAGATTCACGGATTTTTTTGTCTTCTTCACCTCAGCAAACGGAAAACTTGTATTTTCAGTTCAATTTTCTTTAGTTGGAGGCAAGAGCAACTCCAGAAAAACCTTCAGTAGCGATTTTATCAAAACTTCCATGCCTGCGGCTAATTCCGGAGTGTCCAAGAGACCTCGCTTTTACTCTTTCCCTTTTGCTGGGCTGAGACTACGTTTAGGCATGCTTCAGTAAACTCAAAATCGACGGTCAATCCATTACTATTAATATTCATGACCAAGCCTATCCGATGACCCAGCTTGAGACACTGCCTATCATTAAGCCTCCATCAACCCCCACCATTAACAACTTGGTTTGTAATCGCACGTCACACCGCCTTGTTGGCTCTCCTGCATTTATCAAGGAAAACCTCCGCTCTGAGACCCTTACCCATTGGCAGCCTGGTTGGTGACCAGAGCATCGAAACCCCCGAAGGAGATCAGTCTATAGGACCTTTGTTTCGTGTTGGTAGATGTGTTCCAGTAATGAAAGGTGAATGAATTCCACTATCCTGGGAAATGGAAATCCTAGGAGGCAAAATCCTGACTTGAGATGGAGTCAGCCGTCAATTGATCGATTTTATAAACAAGTAAATTGGAAGCCTTATTTTCCCTTCTTAAGTGTAATTCTCAGTACCTTGTACTAGCTCACCGTCTCTTTGATGCGAACCCACACCTTACAAGAGGTGTTTAGGAGCAAATGCACCCACTGAGAGAATGTCACCTTTTTTTGCATACATAAGTAAAAAGTGTCACGTGGTAACTTTTAAGGACTCAGATGAAGATATGCAAATTTTCACCTATGCATGGTTAAAGGCGCTGCATTCTTCGCAAGGAACAAAGGATCCCGAATACATCCTACCAGTTTGTCATCAGCGTAGGGACTCAAGTAATCGTTTTAGCAATCTTTTTGAGTTAGAAACTGAGAATAATGTGACCCTAGATGAGTCGATTCTTCCACTTAGTGACCTGCACTCGTGAAATACGTTGATTAGTTTTTAACGCTTCGGCTACAACAGGAGTTCATTGTCTCTCCGTCGCATGGCTCTGTACTTCTCACCGAAACCATTTACTGCCTCACCGTATCGCATGTGTTTTGCCTTCACCACCCATCCGCATCCTTTCCCTGCAGCAAAATTTGTTAGCTCATTTGTGTTTCGAGGTGTCTTGACCGGTTGACCTTCTGTTTTCACAAAGATGAGACGAAAAGTATGAACTACAAATTAGACATCAACACGACGTTGGGGTGATGGCAAAAAATTAGACCAGAAATACAGTCCCAACTCAGAGGAGAAGCATTAAACAACCAAAAGGGGATGCTTCAATAACTGATTGCATATTGAGCAAAAACACAACAACCGATGGTTTGTGTACATCTGTTTGTGGCGCAAAAATGAGTCCTCCCACCCCACTTTTCCCTCTTTCTCCTACCTCGAATCGCCAAACGACGGTTGAATTGCTTGAACCCGTCTTATTCATTAAATCCCGTTTACTTCGATTCCTGAGGTGTGGATGCCTTTATTCGATAGCATTTGGCGAATAACTGCCAACAGAACTTGCCATCCAAAATTTAAATAGCTTAAAACTGTGGGACACTAATGAGGAATCACGTATCGCTGCTAAAACTGGGAAATTCGAGATTTATTTGGTGAGGCATTTTGTTTCTACCCACATCAGTTGAAAAAGTTGTAGAATCCAAGTAAATGGGTTTAATCTGCATGATTTGCCAACAGATCTCTGATAATTTGGCTTAGCCATCATTTCTTTTTCTTCACTGGCTTCAGTTACACAGCGGATTACGGATTGGTTTCTAACTGACAGGCTTGGGATCAGAAATGACCTTTGTATTCCAACGCAAAGCTAACGAAAATGCCATTGGTTAGCCTCAAACGACCCACTCACTTCCACTCCACAGCCTAAACCACGCACTAGTTCCTTTCCAGAAGGTCGATCGGTGGACAACAGCATTCACTGGTTGAAGGTCAAACGTCAGTTAGCGCTGAGATCTGTCTACTCGATGCTGCTTGATGCACCTTGCTATAACCCAAGGCTTATTCGTGAGTAGGATGAGAGAAATGTACTGTCTTACGCCATCCTCCATATTACCACAGTCATAACTTTTCTTGGCATCGGACATGCAAAACATGCATGTGAAAAAAGGCTGTAGAGCAATAAATCTAAGGAAAAGTGGAGATAGTCAGGACTAGGTGGCTTGTTTCCTAAGGCAAAAGGTTGCATTAAATTGGTGTTCAGAGCAAGATTGTATCTAATTGAATCTGTTAATCTCTCTTCTTGCAAGAAGAAGAGTTTCAAGAAGCGTTCTCCGGTAACGTTCCTTTTTACGCTGAACTACGACCTAGATCCATCCAGTTACCGGTAGTTTGCTTGTTATGGTTTGCCGCTTTTTGAGAAGGACTTTACATGGTGTCACAACGATGCCCAAGCCTTAGCGCCCAAGTAGTGGACAGTAATCAGAAGGGATGACATGTGGCCCTCGATGGAGGAGGTCGCTGAATGGTTGATTTTAAATACCAATTGCATTCATGTGTTGATCAATAAATTGAGGCGACGTTATTGATTGGGTAGATGGTAAGCCGTTCGACTGGCACCCCATCCATTCGTTTAACGCGAGGAAATGGGAGCCACCCTGGAGCTTTTGCAACGTGAGATTGATTCCATGTTAAAATATTCAAATTGCAAAGGCAAACACAGTTATAAAAAAAACTGACTTATAAAGCTACTTTATTTTTAATGGAAATTAAGGAAATTTTCGGGTGATGTGGACTGATGGTTTATATTTTCTTAAAACCATATCTATTTATAGGCTAAAAATGTAAATTGACCTGCCTCGTTGTTCAAAACCTCACCTTATTTTGACTAGAAGTCTTTTTGTGGGCAAAATAATAGCAGGTGGAAAAAAGTTAATTAAACAATCAAAATGCCTAGATGAGCGTGTGTTAATCAGGCTTGCTCCCTCGTGAATTGGTATGAAAGAGCACTTCCAAAGATTTCGATCAGTAAAATAACTAGTCGAAAATTAATGACATTCAAAGTTAATTTAACGATTCATCAAATCCGGTCAATTCTAGCTCGCGTCTCTTTTGATGAGGCACATTAGCACACATCATCGTGTCGCATTCTTTGCAAATGCTTTCAACATTTTGGTGAAAATTTAAAGAAATAATAACCATCGGGTTTCGGCATGGTTTAGATAGACCGACAGATGGGTGCGCAGGCGATGAACCGGTGGATCGATCGACTGATCGATGAGTGAATCGATCGGTCGACCACCTTCCAAGATCAACACAATTTGATAAAATTTAACCCGCCTTAAAAATTGCATGATAAATTGCAGTCTTAACAGGCATACTAAACTTTCTTCCTACCCAGTTTTGAATTTCGTCAAAAGGGATTTTTTTTAACGAGCGGCAATTAGACAACTGCGCAGTTTGTACTATCGGTGACCCGCTATCGTCTGCATTCCAAGAGAAGGCTGATATATCCGGCATAAAATTGCCTCAAGCTGCATCATTCATCCAAAAGCATTCCATATTTCAATAGTGATACTGACGAAACTCACGCATGATAGTGGGGAAACACAATAGCCCTAGACACTCATGTTAAAGTGCACCAGCTGGCATGAAGGGAAATACGATCATAAATGTACTATGTTACGCGATAAATCCGCCAGGGAAGCAAAAGTGGTTTGATAAATTGCCACAGCAACCATTCGAGGACAAAGAAGTAGGCTGTTGATCTACTTCTCTTCTGATTGGCTTGATATTAACTAAGCCAATGGCGTTTACACCAATCAGCACTCAGGCTGCTGCCCTTTCTGCCAGTTGATTGGCTGTCTGCAATAGTGCTGTCTGGAAGGAGGCATCTGGTGTTTCATTTGCTTCTGCCGGTTCTGGGTAGCGCTGAGTTGGATGGGATTCATATTTACATGGCTCTGGCACACCGAGGAGATGCTTTAAACCCTTCCAAGTTGAAAGGCCACTCGGATACTCATCGTCAAAGCAGTTCTGGTGGTCAAATCACCTGTTTTGTCACCCAACCGGACAACGTCGTTCTCCACATTGATGTGGACAGTAAAGCAAAGGGTCAGGAAGTCTTGAATAAGGTGCCTGATGGTTTTGCTATCACGTTTATCCTCATGGTAGCTTCTATCTAGGCGATTTTGTCTACTTCAAGATCTGCACACTCTTGGGGATTCAGGATGAAGCAGACTACTTTGGTCTGCAATATGCCCTCTCAAAAGGCGATTTAATTTGGCTCAACATGCGCAATCGACTTGCCAAACAAATTCCCGGTAGTCCTCCATTCAAACTCTTCTTCAAGGTCAAGTATTTTGTGCCTCCCTACAATCTGGTACTGGAAGAAACAAAGTAGGTGTTCCTTGAAAACAGGTTTTCCCTTGCATTAATAAGGTCACTTCATTCGTTTGCTTTTTTATTAAAATCCTTGATTTTTCGTAAGGGAGTGACAACAAAACATATCTTTACTACCGAAAATTATTTTGCTTTTACTGTCCAAGTTCACTTTAAATCGTCACTTGGTTGAACTTAAAACCCCAGTTTGACTCTGAATGAGCTTCAAAGAACAGTTTGAACATTGTACTGTGGAATCAACTCTAAAATTTACCTAATAAACCCGTCTTTTGATTTTATTGCATCATTTGTAGTTGTTCCCGTTAGCTTTTGACATAAACTTAATAAGCTGGGTTGGTGTTTTTCCTACAAGAACCTTTGGGGATTCGAGTGAAGCCATTTCGGAATTTTTCTAGAAAATGAGGAATGTAGGTTGTATATTGTAGGAATGCCTCCCGTCTAGGATTATGCCTACAGACATAAAAATCGAAGCAAAAATTTCAACAGCTTACGGTTTTTATTGCATTTGGTCTATAAGTACATTGGAGTATATTGAATTAAAGCGCGAAAATCATCCACGTAGGATTAAAAAAGCATGAGTCGACCTTGAAATATGTCTTAATGGCTGAAAGCTTATGCCCGAAGGGTACTCTCCTCAAGGCATGCCACAATCCCTTCCACTTTCCATACACTAAGTTCCCTAAGGAGGTACCACACTATCGCCCCCAAAACTCAACAATGTGGCACTTCTCTCCCTTAAATTAATATTTTTCAATTTCTTTTTGTTAGGCAAAAAGAGTATTCGGGATTGAAAAGTGCTTATTATTATCTCATCTATATCAGACCCTTATATCAAGTGAATTCCAAGGACAAATTAATCATTTGGGCTGTCTGGCTTTCCGAGATCTCTTGGTAATTTATCGCTGGAAGAAATAAAGGCGGTTTATTTCACCTTAGTCAATCATATATTTCGTTAAAAAGTAACTTTAAAGTATGCTTCAACGTCGTAAATGACGACCTTTTGGGGAACTTAAAGCTCGCCTTTTTAAATGAGTCATTCTGAGAACGTTGGTATTTTATTTTTCCTAATCTATCAGGATGTTTTGCTTGTGTTTCTCTATACTTTATTCACTCCTGTAAAAGTGAATTTTTCAAACAATTATTTGACGTTAGAATGCCCGAGTTGTTTTGAACTAGAGGTCAAATCTTAAGGCCCTTGAAGCTCTTGTGGAGTTTATGAACTTTCAAGGGGAGAAGCCTTCTTTTTAACTTTAAACCATGTGATTTTGTCCTCGATTTTTTACTTTACTAGAACGCCTTTTAGTCCTCCAACTGAATTCGGTTCAGTGGGGATTTTCCTACAGCCACAAAATATGCATGCGTTAGAATGTGTTGAAAACACTAAATTCTAAGATCAACTGTCTCCTGACTTAACTTTTATCTGAGTACTTGGAGATTTCCTTCATCTTATTCCACTCCTTTTATCGTCTTTTGCATTGGTACCTGGCGCTTCAACTCATAGCCATGCGAGTGCCCGAATCCAGCCTTTTAAATTACATCTGAAATGAACAATATCTCAAGGTTACCCAGGTGCCATGAAAACTAATTAACTGTCATAGTTAGAAGGCGAGAATATCATGCTTGATTGCGTATCCTTTCATATGTCTTACTATCTAGATACCCTACCTTCTTTATCCGAAAGAGAGAAGGGACATATGGAGAATCACATCCTAACTTCCTCCCTACCCGACCTTATAAATTGGCTGAGGTCATTCGAGTTTAGTTACCATCTTAAATCCATTGATATGGGATTCATAAAAAAAAGTAGGAAAATGGATCAAAATGTGCTAATTCATCCAAGGTTAGGTTACGCACGTACAATCTTGAACAAGGTCTGTTAGTTTTAGGCTAAACATTCAACGGATATCCCTCTTCGGAGACTTCAAGTTCAGGTGTTTCCCCTAACTACCAACTCCATCTAACAGTTTCTTTCCTATGTCAGTCATTTACCGCGAGTAGGAGGTGGCTTTTAAGAAGAATATTTTAACAGTGGTAGTCCTTTAAACCGAGTTTAGGGACTCTGAACGGTCATATTTTGGCGCTCCTAAAATATCCTACTCCAGATACAGATTCCTCTAAGGTCAGCCACCATCCGACTATGAAAAATGAAGTACAAATGCAAAATCCGATGCTGAAATCACTTCCGATTAAATCGATATTCTGCATCAAAACATTTCAACTTGAATACATCATTGAACCTCCACTTGCCGAGAGCCAGACAACAAATAATGCTGAGGTACAACCGGATTGCATGCAAGAAAAGAAGGCATCGCCTTCTTCTCTTGAGAAGAAAAATCTGTCGGAATAAAGCCTTTTTTTGCCCAAAACGTAAGAATCACATTGTAAAACCCTCGTTTGGGAAGAGCCTATACCCCACCTGATAGAGAGGAAAGAGACGCTGCTCTATTACTATCTTAAGAATCTCCCTAATTTTTCTCCAGGTATTGTCTATCGTCTTTTACGACTGTTGAAAAATCCCACGACCTCACGAAAAATCGGGTAGATAATTGAGAAATAAGATAAAAAGTGAGATGGAAAGGGGGCTAGGTTGGTTGCTTCAACGAAAAGAACGTTGCACAAAAGTGAAACTTGTAGCTAAGTTGTGACTTATTGGGAAAGGCCAATGTATGGTAGTCTATAACGGTGATAATTTTATAGAATAGGATATTTTAAGCACCTTGCTTCCTCATAATGAAAAACACCTGAGGCTATGCTAGCTACCTTATAAATAGCCTAGCCTAGGATATTCTTGTTCAGAGGTTTTTCTTGGCCCTACTTCCTAGCTAGGATGCGCGTCACCAACATCCATCAGCTGAAGGTGCAAAGCGCTAAAGGCGCCAAAAAAATTACCTGACAATATCATCCCTGATTAGTCAGAGGCCACTGAACTTCTTAAAATTGCTATCCCAGGCATTATCAATTCCTTAATCCTATCCGTCAGCTGGTAAAACTGGCTGGTGTAAGGCAAAGTATACTTCGACATCACTTCTGACAGGGAAGATCGCATAGCACAGCATTTTTTTGTTGGCTGAAAACGGAGGAATAGGACGTGGATGGTACTGACCAAATGTACGCGTTTGGAATATTCACATTAACCCGTTTTAGTCATTCATTGCATACAACGATTCCATGATTCCATCCATTATTTGAATGTGGAAAGTAGAAGGAAAATAAAAATTGTACCCTAAAATCAACCTTGGGGTACAATTCAAGATATTTGCACTCGAACATTTTAAAGAGTCGCAGAAACTAGTCATATGTTCTCTATTAGTATTGGCTACTAACAGCGGGTAGAAGCTCAAAGGTTTATAAAGCACTCCATTCTAACACTAGCCTTGAGTAACTGGACGCTCAGAATCAGAAAAGTCACATTTAGTCGGCTCCTCGATTTTCCTATGTCAGTCATCAGCTTACCTTGAATCCCCTCAGCCATTCAAGGATAGGTGGGAGAGGATGTGCTCAGCCTCAGAAAGGTTTATTCTAGTAGCTTCTTCAAGTCTCCACTTCACAGATAGTATTTATCCTTCGAGTCCATTCGTTGAAAAATTTCCTGTAAAATCAAGACCCATTCTTAAATTCTCCTTTCATAGACACCAGTTCTACCTCAATGCGATGCAGCAGTTAAAGCTGGGCCTCTGGGATGCGGAGACTTCTCTCGAGCTGCAGTCCCGTCTCATCGCACTCATGACATACGTCCAATTCGGCGCTTTCAACGCCGCTACCACACCGTGTAAATACGCCTGTTTCTGGTCCGATCGTCGTGCCGAGATGCCTCACGAAGTAATTTCCATAGCTGCCGCTTTCCATCGCCAACTAACTGGGATGTCAGTGCATGCAGCACAGTATGAATTGCTGCGGATAAGTCACGAGGAGGTGCCAGCTTTTGGAGTCTACTTCTATCAAATACTCGACATGTTTGGGCACCGACTACTAATGGGTGTTGGACCGGAGTATGTGGCGCTGTGTCAGACGGATTTCAGTTTTATAGAGAGGTGAGACAGTCTGCTAGCCTTCTTTTCATTCTCCAAAATATTTTTGAGTGAGAAATGCTCAAGGCTTGAAATCCAAGTCTTCTGTGTGCATCTATGATATTGGAATGATTAGATTGGGAACCTGAAAACGAAATTTGAAGCAATAAATGAATGTATGTCATAACCAAGGAAGCACTTTTTTCCTCCGACGTTTGCTAATAGATCTGCGACTCGAGTCGTGTGCATCCAGCTAATGAGGTTTGTTTTGAATTGGTTGAGGTACATATATCCTCTGCATTCTTTCGCGAAAATTGCTGCAAACCCAGCATTTTTCACTGCCTTGGTGTTTGATCAGGCTGCTCTTCTACATGGGTCGCAGTTTATCTGTTATCCAGATTGAAACCAGCTACTGAAACAGAATTTACTAAATTCTCTTTTTAGCACTGGTCAAACAACTCATTCTCACACAGAAAATAAATGTTAAGGCTGATAAGTGTAAGCTATTTACACTAATATTTTGCATCAAAAAATCCCATACGCTTATTGAGATAACTTGCTCTGATTGCTTATTATAAGGCATAAAGACTTGTCAAATGTATCCAACTATTGAGATCCAGGCAATATTATTTAAAGAGAGGACGTCATATTTTGATCCGTACGGTACATTCCACTGTCCAAGCAGAAAACTAACTTCCACATACCACTTCCGCATCCAACAACTTCGAATAAAACCAACCTATGTCAAACATTCCAGTTTAGAAGCCAAAATCTGACTCGCTTTAAAGGAGCTAAAAGTTTCCCGCAAAACGTATCACATAGGATTTGAAGAGACTGTAATATTCGGTGGTAAATGAGTAAAAAAACATGACATAGCAAAAGGCGCTTTGAGCCTGTCAGTAAGCGCTTGAAGGCTTCACTCTGGCTCAAGATTAACCTGTAGGAAAGGACATTCAGTAATGCATAAAAGACAAATTTGGGTTCCAAATGTATGTCCACCTTACGCCTAAAATTGACAATGCATGGCTTCATTTGCGTCGATTTTGAGTAAAACTATCGTGGATGCCCTCACTCCAGACTGCCAACACACGCATCAAAGAAAGAACGGCGAATCGGCATGGCGTCGGACAGAATTGGTCACGTGATAAGCACGAACGCAACCAAACGACCAGTTACTTCTGGAATATCCCCACCCCACCCCACCCTACCCCCTTCCCTCCCTTCCCCACCCCTTCCCTCCCCTCCCCTCCCCTCAAATTACAGGACTTGGGACAGGTCCGGGTCCAGCTAACTGCTGTTTACTCCAAAGACGCAATCAATCAGACGGTAGTGGGAAACATCTCATTACCAACTGAATTTGGCGTTGTCTCCTTCAAAATCATCCGATAAGAGGAGTGTGGGTGTGTTTTGGTGACGCCTAGGTAGCTCTACCCCTACAGAAGTAGCCGTCTGTTCTGATCCACATTTGTAGTCATCCCACCTCAGGCTTCATGTCTTTCCATGGCAGTACAGTTTTGCGCCTTTCGTGGTGACAATGCACCGGGAAAGCTTACTCCAATTTGGAACAATCCACTTGTACAGAGTGTCATTTGAGTAGAACGATCTACACTTCTTCTCCTTACCCTCCTACAGCATTGTTTATTCCGTTTTCGTGACTAAGCAAGGCAGTACTGCATTGCAACGCTGCAAACCATCGAGCTTCAAGTCGGACTACGCACATTGTGTACGCAACTATCTGGCCTTTAGAGTAGCAGTAACCCTCTCCCCACACTTATGCACTCCGTCGACTGTCTGTCTAGCCGTAAGGTGGATAATTTCTTCATCATTGACTAGACTTCCTTACTGTCGTCTGAAGACGGTGACAATAACGGGTCGAGTGGTGAAGCTGAATCTGCTGGAAGACGATGCATCCGTGAAGATACGCAATTACGAGTTGTCCAGCAAGCGTTCCGCCGACTGTCTCTATCGTTCCATTACCGAACTCCACTGCTTCTTTCGTTGCGACAACGTTCGTGACGATGTGCTCAATCGCACCAATCCCGGCATCAACTTCTCCACCATCTTCGACCACAACAACAGTGAGTGCATTGCTATTCAGGAGATCACTTGTCATGCTCTCAAAACGGTGACCAAGTTGGGATTAGCTACTGTTCATCGCATAAGATGTAATCCTTCATGTTTCGCTGGGGAAGGTAAGGACGCTTGCCTGCACTTCGTCGTTAGCTTTGCCGATTAACAGCCAGTTTGTTGTCATGCAGTGCAGACGTCAACCAGGCTGTGATGTAGGTTGGGTGGAGGGGGAAGAAACAGCTCTTTTTCATACATACGTACATACACTGAGCGATTTAGAGAATGGGAGACGCATTTGCATTCACCCCTCTCAGTGTAGGTCTTATTGGAGTGAGGAAAGTGAGGCGTCGCAGATGTCCACCCATCCGGTTGCATTCACGACTGACTGAAAGGACGAAGAATGCCACCCGAATTGGGTCGTCCTGTTCCAAGGAGTGACGCTTGGAGAAGGAGGAGAAGAAGAAGAGGAAGAGATGAATCCGAGTATTCGATTTACCGACAAATCTTGAACGTGGCGATTCATGAGGCGATATGCATTGTTGTAGCATATTGGGTTCACCATTTACCCATGTTGGCTCCAGATAAGAGGTGGGTGGATGGTTGTTGCGTACGAACAAAAATTGCTTCTGTCGAGGTCGGACGAATCGAGTGTGAAGCGGATTTACAAGAGGTTGGGGTTTGGCACAACGGATTCAAACTGTGCCTCATCAACCCTCTGACAATACATGCGTCTTTGGGATCAGCTGAGCTTGTCTTTAAAACACACATGGGAGGCAGAACTGCAGGTGGTGGTAGCGTTTGGATACACGTCCACACCACCAGGACACACGCATATTTCAACGCGACAAAGATAGGAAATGGGATGATCGTGTGGTGCCATTTATCCCATCCACAGGCCCCAACTAGGCTACAAGTGCATTTTTACGGATGTATCAGGTGAGATGGTGAAGAAGTCCTTCGATTCAGGGCAAGAGACACTATGTTCGATTCTCGGTTCCCATAATCTGCTTGCAGCAAAAAGCAGCATAGGTCGGAAACAGACGGTTGTGAGAAATAAACTGCCTTAAAAGAGAGGGAGAGAGAGGTGGAGAGGGACAAAAGCAGATCTCGTTTCTGGGGTCACTGCGGCGGCCATGAATCAAGACACGGCTAGTCGGTGGACCTCACCAGCTTATGCTTCATGTTATCCGTGGGCAGCATTGGTAGTGGGGGTGGAATCACGCATTCTCTCATCAGTGCTCGAAACTGAGGTCTTCATATCTCAATTAGCAGTGGCCTTCCTCTCGTGACCTTTGTGATGAACGACATTCACGAGTTGACTGTGGTTCAGACACAACAAAGCAGGTAGGCAAGCCAGACAATGTAAGACGGCCAATTCACCAGTCCTGACAACCTGTGGGCCATTAAGGCTGCAAAACATTCTTTTAGGGTAGCTGAAAACACGCGTTGAAGCAGATGGTAGCATTTAAAACGGCAATTGGAGTAGATCCGTCCAAGTGACTCGTCGCTGTGACGTGGTGTTTGGCTTGTGCATCGAATTTGATTGACGCTCAAATCCGACCAAGCTGCTGTTCCATTCGAGGTGGTTGAGTGCACTATTGCAGTCACCGTTACGGTCCAACCACCAATCGTACTCAACAAGACACGAGTTTACTGCGACTTCCACATGGAAGGGGTGTTGTGCTCTGGAAGCAAACAATCTGGTCGAACCCACCTATGCTTCCGTCGCAGTTAAATTGCCATTGGCCAGGGGAGGTGAAGATCACACTCCATTCCAAGGTGCACCATGTGGCCATAAGATTGGAGTAGGAGGAGGGCATTCCTCCAAGCAAGAAATGCCTGGTTCTTCTGCAGTTGTTTGCGTTGCACCCAGTTGTACCCACCGAGTAATACTGAGTTGTATTGAGTTGACGGATGTCAATCCATTTGTTGTTTGTGTTGGCTTAGGCAAGTGGACCGACGATTCATGGCGAACAGTTCACCACATGTACACAAAAAACAGACCCAGCTTCCAGGGTAGGACGGGTGCTACAGTGAGTGAGTCGTAGGGAAGTGAGGAGGAGCACGCAAGCTCGGTTACCATTGGAGCACGCAAGCCACTCATCACAGCCAAGTCTGTCAGCACAACACGAGACGCACCAACACAAAAGCGTTTTCACTAAGTGAGATGAAACTTCAGCTGCCAGACTTCCAACCTTGCTAATACGTCTGCTCAGGCTCCAACTCGATTGTGGGTCACTTCATCGCAGATGTTGCACACGACCGAAGGATCCTCACGACTGGAGGAACGGTGACAAGCACATTTTGTTGCCCTCGAGAATTCAAGGCTTTTCTCCACGTCACTCACTTACTGCTCAGTGCTTTGCTTCCAATGCTTAATGCTCTCAACCTTTTATGGGCACTTGGGTAGTCCGCCACCTAGCCTCTGTTGGATGTTACACATCATATCTTCTCTAGACGAGAAAGGAACTTGAGGTTGGTCCATCAAGCAGACAAGTTCGTCTGGCTCATGTCCATCAAGTTTATTCGACTGACACTGCGCCCTTGCTACTTGGGGAGGGGTCGGGGTGGAGAAAATGGCAGACAAAGTAATGTTAAGCGAGGTAAGGAGTGGGGCGGAAGGGGTGGCCTGAATTACCGCAAGACGGACGCACCTCCATTTATGTCTCGCATTGCCTGCATATAAACAATGGTGGCATGCATTTGCCTTTCACAAACAGCTGCAACCCACAGCACAAAGCATCACTGCAGCGTGGTAATGACAAGAGCGCCATGCACGATCAGCCAGGAGGTGAAGGAAGGGAAGGGAGAAAATGTGGAAATTGCAGCAATCTCACACAGTTGCCTTCACTGTGTTCATGTTTTAGGCTGTCTGTGGAGTCAGTAACTAACTCCCACCTGTGTTTCTCTAGGAAAAACAAATCAGTCAAATTGCAGCGTGCATTTCCGCATGCATTTCAGACCACCATGCTAATGTCCACAGGCACCACGCCCATTGGGTATGATACTGAACGACAGACTGGGGCGAATCGAACACCTCGAATGCAGGGAAAGATGTAGCACATTTTACAGTTGGTGAACCGACAATATAGGGTGTCACATACATAATGACAAGAAGCAATTACTTGTTTGTGTAGTTGCTGCCGCTATTGCGGCAATAGAGTTCGCCTTATTGCCGACGCTGTTGGACGATCTGGACCTCTGCAAGTAACTTTACCATTGGTGCACGGTAGGGCTGAGAGACTATTGACAGACCTTTATGTCACCGGACTATTGATGCCAATTTGGATACTTGTACGTAAGTACTCAACTCTTGGATGAAGCAAGCAGAGTGTACCTGATGATGCTTGGTGGGGTAGCGGTCAAATGAGTGAAGCAGCGTCATCTTCTTTAGCTTCTGCTGCTTTCAGGAACTCGACGCTCATGCTTATCAGACGAAACACACACTCGCATGCGCATTAAATGCCGCCTTTGCATCTGCAGCCCGTGAATACACCTTCGATGTGCGCTACACCAGTCGTGAAGTGCATGACCGTGCGAGGCGCAATCTCTACCACGCAGCTAGTGAGGCATCAAGCTCCTTCGGCAACTCAATGGCGACTGCAACCACGACGGTGGTGGGGTCGGCAGGAGCGACCAACCAATTCGAGGATTGCACTCACATCGCCTCAGCCTCCCCCACCTCGCTCAATCGCATCACATCACCCGCCTCGCACAGTGACTCCATGGCCAGCGTGGATGAGGTGAGTGGCGGCAGTGGAGTGGGCAGCAATGTGGCTAAAATGTGGGACAACGGTGGCTCACGTTGGCTGCAATGTCATTTGAGATGAATGTGTGCGGCGTGTGGTGGGATACGGGGTTGGTAATGGAAAAGGCAGCTGTGGAATGACGAAAGGCAACCAAACACTGTGTCGGAAGTGCACCACAAAGTTGATTGCATGGCACCAGGTTAAGGGGAAACGAGGGCTCACCTCACTTTGCTTCTCAGCTGCCTTGCCAGCACTTATGATTGTCACGGTGGATGTTGGAACCTTAGCTTACAGTCTCATCTTATTCCAGAGCAGCGAGAGATGGTTAAAATGTAGGTTAGGTATACACCTGGCTCACGTGGATTGGCTCGGTGAGGCGATGCTCTTGAATAGGAGTGAAAGTAGACTCAAATTTGAAACATCCAGGTGGTAGCGTGGAGAAGGGAAGGAAGGGGTTGGAGCGATAGGTGTCTCAGCAGAGCATATTACGAAAAGCAGTGCTCGAAGTGCGTCTGTAGTTTGGTGGACTTAGTAGGAGGTTTTGGGGGCCTGAGGGTCCGATCGGGCGCATTACCTACTTGTCCTGTCCACAATCATATGCACTTACATTTATTGAAATGTGACAAGAGTGGTGTCGAACGCGAAAGTGAAGGAAATGATTTTGGGCATAATTTGGCAAGTTGTCGTAGCAAATTGTCGAACGTGATTCATGATGCGAAGGTAGGCAAAAAGCGCGCTTCAGATGACTTCAAGACTGTCAGAATTTAGTTTCACCTTGTGGTTGCAGGTCTCTGCCCCCTTGCAACGAGCCACCCTAATCAAACAGATACTAAGAAGACACTGACGGTGATAATACTAATGATGATGATGAAGCGTTCAAAAGCAGACGAGGCCGATTTTCTCCTTTAATTAGCAATGCGGAATTGCGTGCCGCCTTCCACACATCGAGTTGAAAGCGTGCCAGGAAAAATTGTTGGGAATGCGACAAGCTCAATTACACTAGCCCCAATGGCGAAAGCGATGAAGTGGGTCCCGGAGACACGTGCTATGTAAACGCAGAAGTGATGCAGCCTCTTCGATTCCTGAGGTCCGTGAGTACGCGTCTTGTGAGAGGTGTGTTTGTAGACGTGCCTTTTGTGCTCCAACATTAATGTCATTGGTTACCCCCAGGCGATTTACGCACTACCCACTTCCGACGGACCACGTCCAAGGTGCGCACCACCTCACCAGCGGATGACTGTTCTTTGTGTTCGTCTCTGTGTGTGTACACGTGCGTGTGCAATTTTATGCGTTTGGGGCAATATAGACACAATGGCTCGCTTGTTAAAGTCCAACCAATGAGGTGCAAGCCGAATGGATCCAAGGGTAGAATAGTCTGCATAGGGCGAAGGTACTATTTACACGGGGCAACGCTGAACCTCCCACCTCTCATCCCTCACCGTGGGAAGATGTGCATTTCAGAATGAGAAGTAGACAATCCCTTCCTCCTCCGTATTCTCTCCAGTTCCCGACGCCTAATGATTATTTTCCTACCTTCACATGATCTCGTGCTTAGCAGAATAGGCAGTGGGCTAATCATGGAGGGCTAGAAGTGGAAGCGTCTATCGTCAGACAGGACTTTTATAAAAGCGTGTTCTGGAGCCTTTATCCGGCTGGAAAAATCACTAGTTTAATGTCTATTCCTTTTTTGCTGCTTTGCAAATATAAAGTCTGGGATTTGTGTCATGTCTGTATCATTAATGGCAAGGAAAAGCTCTGTGGCCTTTATTCAAAAGTTGGTGTTTGAATGTTTTAACTGATTCATCTCATAGAATTTTGTACATTTTCACAATAATTTGAGAGGAGATAAGGTGGTTTAAGGAGAGGTTTGTAGCTAAAACCCAAGTGTTGTGTTTCCTTTCTTTGACCACATAATCATTCGTTTAAATGTTGGCTTTATCTGCGGCCTAGGGAACATTTTGATTGCGCCCTCTGAACAATTAATTGACAACGCATTAAAGTGGCCTGGGGGAGGATGGGGAGTGAATGCACACTGGGGCGCCTTCACTCGCCTCTCTCCCGCAGTCGGCAAGGTAAGGCGATAATGGAGGAGCATTTGTCTCATCCAGTGACTCACGACCACTCCCAGTAATGCAAATTATCCACATTCGCCATTGCGCCCGGTTATTTGACGTCGATTCTACTCTTCTGGAGTCACCTAGGTCCGCTTCCTTTGATATCGCAGGGGGGTCTATTTTTCACGAAGCCATAGAGGCTGGTTGATGAGATGGCTTGTGAATGCAGCTGGTGGGTGGGTGGACAAAGTACATTGAGCTGAAGCAATGCGTCTTTTGAATGACACGGCCATTCTCTTGATTCGCATACCATCAAAGCTTACAGGCCTTGGGATTTGAAAACAAATGCAACAAAATTAACTACCTTTCTAATTAGAAGAAAAAAGTTCCCTTTATAATCTTGCATATTATTTGGTACGTTAGGAATGATACATTTAAATTGCTTTTACAATCCAAACATTGGGATCGTTTATTGGAATCATTGTGAGCATGTTGACAGTTCCTCGAACTTCTGTAGTGCAGTGGCTTCGTAAAAATATGTAAATAAGTCCCCTTCTACTTTACCCATCTAAACCTAGCTTGGTGCTTTCAGAGGTCGGATTTATGGTAGTTTTTTTTCCTAGCTTCCGTACCAGGACCCATATTGCATACTTAAAAGAGCATAAAATCCAGTTTTTTGTTACATTTAAAAGTTTTTTATCATTTGTGAAGCAATGCACGAAAAGAAGTAAAACTGGGGCCACATGCATTCTCTTTGGCATTTTGGGTCACATAGCTTTTCTACAATCCTCGATTTGCTTTTCACTTATTCCCTTCTCTCTTTTGGTTACTTACTTTCTGCCACTCACAGTGAGGCACATCACGTACCAACGCAAACAGGACACGCGCTCCGCCAGGGGCATTTCCTATTGTCGCGTGAAGTGATTGGCTGGTGAGGTGACCTTGAGGCAAAACATCACGCAGTGGCCGTTCGCCTGGTGCGTGAACAGCGAAACCTTGAGATTGGGATACGGGCATGCAGGCTCGCAGAATCACCCCACTGTCCAGTAGCTCTTGCACAATGTGAGACATCTAGTAACCGCTTTAAATTTGACCAGTGTCCCATCGGTTTGGCCAGTTATCATTGGAAGTGGCGGCTTTGGCCAGTAAGTGTAGAGGTTTTCTCATGAGGGCTATCTAGTATTTTGGGGGTCGGAAGTCGAGGTGAAAAAATTAATCCTTGAGGAAATTAGGAGTGGAGGATGAGTCTGAATGCTAGTTGCAAATTAAAAAAAAACTCCCGACTTGTGTGTAAGTCTTAGTCAACAAATTGTCGAGAAAATGCTTTTGTTTTACTCTAGAATTCTCTACTTTTAAATATTGAAGACAAACACGGGGCTGCTGACAGAGATCGTTCGGAACTGCCTCCCACCATTTATTTTAGATTTTCAGGAATAAAACGTGAAAGTACACGATTAAATGGTGGTCGAAATCACCCAAAACTGGGGCATTCTCTCCCTCCCTCTCTTGTCCTACGCACGACCCTTCTTAATGCACTCAATGCCAGCGCCACACTCACGTGACACGTATTCTTTGTCTGTTAATGTAATATGGGCTACACCAAAGTGATGGAAAGTGGTCTGAAAAGTTGTGCAAATGTGTTAGCTTCAAGCTGACGTTTAAGCATTGTTAAGACAGATTCAATTCGCCCTGGCAATTGTTAATGCGCAAGATGCGCAGAAGATGGTAATATAACGCGTTTCAATGAGCTGCTAATTGCCAGTTGACTCGTAAATTGGGCTTAGCGGTGTTTTTTTTGACAGAAGGGAAGTTGCTATTCAGTTCTCCTGCTGCCTCCCTCAACCGGACTGTTGGTCCTCTTTTGTGGCCCATCCCAATAACAGAAATGTGGAAGGTTTGAGGCCATTGGAAGTTGAGACAAAATATAACAATTGTGCATTTCCATTGGATAATGTTTAAATTCGTTTGTAGAATCCCAGTACATTTCGTGAAATGGACTTTTAAGCGAGGTTAGTCCAATCTACTGAATTGTAAGGATAACATGTAAACATTGACAACGACTACACCGAGAGGTGGAACAATCACTGTTACTGACACAATCGTGGGGAGGCAAGGCAATAAGCTCCCCTTCCGTGAATGAAGTTTTTATCTATTAGAGCAGTGCAAACACCTGACAACTCATCTATTTCATCTCAAAAGACATGAGTAAGTTGTTAAACTACTGTCACATCCTAGTAGTAAAAAGGATGGAATGTTGGCAAGTGAGTGGAAAGAATTAGCTGAATTAGGTAAGAACGGAGACGTAATTATTATTCATGCAGAAATTTTAGTCACCCAATTAATTGTGCAGAGAGTGTCTTTATTTATACCGCGAGTTTCTGCTTCTCTAAAAACCTGCTGTTAATTATTCACGTTTTTTTGCCTCTTAGAGAGCTTTTTGTTGTAAGAATGCGCCAGTTGAGGACATTAAAACGCATATTCAAGTAATTCTTTGTCACACAGTAAATAAATTAAGATCATGTCAAAATACTAAATATTTCCTCTTATAAGTTGTGTCTAAGTGTTTAGAAGGCAATTTCATTCTCCTTCAGGAAGTCCAAGAGATGCTCCAGCGCTGGCGTCGTGAGGAGGTAAAGTGTCGAGTATGCATGGACCGTCCCATAAAGTGCGTTTTCGTTCCCTGTGGTCATCTGAGCTGCGAGGAATGTGGACTGCGTCTTACCCACTGCCACAATTGCCGAACGACCATAGAGCTTCGACAACGCTGCTACTTTCCATGGGAAGAGGACGAAAAATCCCCTTCCCCGTCCTCAAATCCACCTTGTCCTACCTCGTCCACTTCCGTCACAGCTGCCACTGTTGTTATGGACAGTGCCACCGCTAAACCTCAGCGAACTGTTGCTTTCGACATCCATGAGAATGTGGAAAGTGGGTCTTCTTCAGACGAGGAAGAAGAGGGGACGGAGAGTGGTGAAGCGATGCAACCAGGAGCTTTTGATTTTTTCCATCGCCATCAACGTCAGTGTGAACGGGAGAGACAGAGTTCGTCGACTTCTTCAGCGTTATCCACACCGATGGATAGAGTCTCTCCATGAGATAGGCGAAATAAAATACCAAAGAAGATGCTGCTGCTTCTGCGAACGTCCAAAAAATGACCGCACATGACCTTGCCCCTTCTATGAACTTACCAATTCTTCCCCCTTCCGCCGCCCTGTTTTCCGCGCCCACGACGCAACGACGCCTCTCGTATTTTGTATTTACCTGCCCCCCTACCGACATAATCATCGATGAAGAGATACCCTATGCGGATTTTTTTGAAAGAAAACTATTTAGGATGTCTTGTTTGTGCTTTAAAGAAGCATCTCTTCATGGGGAATTATGCTTTTGCAATGCGAAATGAGGATATGGTCCCAAATTATCTAAATACTTTATGTAACAAACATTAATCTTGACATGACCTCCAAAATAAATGTCTCTATCTCCAATGGAGGCATAAAGTACTAATAATCTAAAACTGACATTTTCGTTCCTATTGAAAATTTATAGACGGGAGAATCAAAGTAAGTTTCAGTCCTTTTCACTTTCAGACAGTAAATGCCCATGTGTATTTTTTAGATGAGTTTGCAGAGCCGCCTTTTAAAGTTACTCTTGCCACCACTTTTTCGTGCTATTTGTCAAGTGTCTTCTGTGCTTGAGTCTATTATTTCACATTGGTATGAGTGTTTTTACCAGTTTTTTTTTTGCGCAATTCTTGCCTTAACTTGGAGTAAAGGCTATGAAAGGATTCCTTCCCCTCCCCCTTCCCCCACAACTCAAGCTTTGAACATAGAAAGGGATTTTCTTTATGAATCCGACCAATAATTTCATAAGGAGGCAGTTAGAGGTCTATCGGGGCCATAAGAATAGTCAGACTGTAGGATAAGGCGAGAGTGGAGTCATGCTGAAGCATGTAAGGCGATTGAAGGCTTGGGAGTTGCAAGACACTGCACTAATACCAAATGAGGAGGGATAAAAAGAGCCCCATTGACTCATAACGACTTTCAATGCTAATGGATATTTCAATCACTTGATGAGTGAGATTTTTCAGATCGTACCAAACTGCTAAGAGTGTTTTTTTATATTCACACCATCTTTTGGCCACAGGTTCAAATGTCGATTTAGATTTTGTATATGAAATGGAAAATTGCAATCTTAGGAATCACTGAGTTCGGTAACTATAGGAACGTGATTCTCCAGCTAGTCCGTAGTGGTCTGGCAATGGTATAAGGACCTCTGAAGATAATTATTAAAAAAAAAAGGAACCGGCGCACATGCTTAACAATTAGAGTTGTCAATCTGGGATGGAGATCCTTCTAAACTATCCCAAGGCAAGTAACAGCTTTTTGTCAAGCCCTGAGTATTGTAGGTGGAGTTGCATGCCAGCATTACAGAAACCAGAGTCTTCTCTCAGATTTTTACCAGGAAGAGCTTAGATTTAATATTTTTGATTCCACCCTCCAGGTGAAACAGATCCTGTGGTACAGACCGCTTCAACGACTTGTTGTAAGATGACCTTGACCTTAAAACTAGCATTAACAGTACTGAGTGCCTCCACACCGTACTGGCCAATCAAGGAAAGCTTAAGGAGAGCATTATTGGGCTTTTTTTGAAAATTCTCTAGAATGTTGCATTGATACTATCTTCTGAGGCTTTGAGGGTTCTCTGCCAATTGTGATATGCTATGTTAATCTGCTAAGAGTGTACAGTTTCGTTGGGGGCTTTCTCAAACATTATTATCCCAGTTCTTCGTCTAGAAAGGATTACTAATGGTACCCCATAAATTTTATAATCGCCTAATCTTTTATGGGACTTTAGAAAAAATAAGGTGAAAGTAATCTTCATGAAGTTACTTCAAATACGCAGCACGCACACCGACTTGTCCTCAATGGCTTGGCACAGATGGAAATTTTATCTGCGCCTGCGAATGGACCAGGTGGTGGTGGTACAGATTGTATTTCTAGTTGGGACAGGGAAAGAATCCGTTTGTCAAGTACGATGGTTTAAAACTTGACCTCCTTACATCACCTAGGCTTGGTGTCCGGCTCAAAATCGGGAGGTCACCAAAAGTAAACGCCAACTTCAGCTGGTAATGAGATGTTTCCCACTACCGCCTGATTGATTGCGTTTTTGGAGTAAACAGCAGTTAGCTGGACCCGGACCTGTCCCAAGTCCTGTAATTTGAGGGAAGGGGAAGGGAGGGAAGGGGGTGGGGTGGGGTGGGGTGGGGATATTCCAGAAGTAACTGGTCGTTTGGTTGCGTTCGTGCTTATCACGTGACCAATTCTGTCCGACGCCATGCCGATTTGCCGTTCTTTCTTTGATGCGTGTGTTGGCAGTCTGGAGTGAGGGCATCCACGACAGTTTTACTCAAAATCGACGCAAATGAAGCCATGCGTTGTCTATTTTAGGCGTAAGGTGGACATACATTTGGAACACAAATTTTTTTTGAACAGTTTCTGCATTGCGCACTGAAGTAATGCTTTCTTAATTTGACAAGTTTCGCTGTGTTGTGCATATTGCTGAACCTTGCAGACCTTTATCTTCATCTGTTTTCACACTCATAATGCAGCCTCCAGTTGCCTTTTCCCGGAGGACTAGCTTTGTTTTAAAGTTTATAGCGATTATTGTTTATTGTAGATTTTTGTAAAACATCACTTGTATTTTTTGCTGAGAAATATAATTTGTCTTAAATATATAAAGCATATGCATTATTTAGAAGTCCAATTGTAATTGCTGTTACAATCAAGCAGTCTTTTACTTTCTCATCCAACTTGGAATTGTACTCTTTGGTAAAATCAAGCTTGATTAAGTCTAATAGCCTTTAACCTCTTCAAATTTTACTTCTCCATGGTCATTTCGAAGGTTAGAGGCTGGCTAGTCTTGGCGCCCGGCGTCCTTCACAAGAGGACTTTTCTTTTCATGTATTCACAATGGTAATGCTATCTTTGTCTGCGGATAATTTTTTGCTGTAGGGGACACAAAAGCCTGAAGCATTTCATCAAATCTTCTTAGCATGATTTGGGTATGTTTCGATGGTATCCTTGGTCCCGGTTCAAGATTCTGTTGTTAAACTGGATGGAAAGGGCTAAGCTAAATGTGGTCCCTTCATCACTTTCAACGGAAGCCAAAGTTTAATTCACCTTGTAAAACCTCGAGTGATGTTTTGCCCCTTGCTAAGTAGTGGGCACAATTTTTGAGAGCGATATCAACTTAGCCTTCGATGTAGAAATCACTTAATTGGGCAAAAGGCAATTGCACGCCATTTCAGACTACTCTAGCCGATTCTAAGTTGATCCTAATATAAAACTTGAATGACTTCCCTTTATTATGGTATTATTCACTGGTTTTCTGCTTGAAAGGAAATTGGAGGAGTCAAGTGCTTTAATGTAGACTTTCATTATAGCAGGTGAGAAAGTCCTCTCTTCAAGCCTTGGGATTGAGGCTTTTTCAGGTGTTAGTTTGGCACAATCATTTTCTCGATTTTGGATCTGTTCGTAGACAGAAGTGGCAGTCTGTCTTCGCACTGGGCAAACGTGTCAACTGAGCCTTCTCTCCACAATATACAGAATACGGCAGTCGTGGCTGATCGCCTCATCACCTTAATTTGATTTACTCAAAGAATGGGTTTCCTAATTTCTTTAAATTCCGCAAACCATTAATCGTTTTTAATAAAAGGCAGCAGTCTGCAATTACTCATTGTACTTTGCTACAAGAAGGTGTTTGCTATCTTTATGTGTCCACCGCCATTTATCCATGTCAAACTACCCATTGCTCCTTCTTTACCTCTCTCTATCTATCCACTTGTAGATACCCATCTCTCTCGATCCTGCTCTGTCTCTCCATCTATCAATCCATTGCCATCAATACATCTCTATCCTTTGACCTATCAGCCTATCTACCCATCGGTCTATCCATGCCCCTATCCAGCCACCTATTCATCCATCAGCGGCGGGAGAGCACTTTGACTTGGGCCCCTTACAAGAGTTATTCATGAGTTGGCTAAATAATTCCTAAATCACTGTGCTAGTGTGACGGATACAGGATACTCCATACATTCAGACGTCTATCACCACAATCGCAAAAGAGTAAGAGAACAATGTTTAAAGTGATTTGAGAGAACGGAGGAATTGGAATGATAGAGGTTGGGTGTAAGCAACTGCTAGAAGAGGAGACATTTATTCTCACTACCCCGATCTACTTCCATAAAAAAGAGAGTTCACTGTCTCCTAGAAGTTAGGGGAGAATTTGGAACAGAGGCCTTTAGCATTTGAACCAGCAGACGTATTTAAGTGAGTTTTATCTTTAATATCTCCTAAGACTTTCTAAAAATTAAACATTAGAATCGCCTAGGGACTATCAAATTTGCAAGATGTTCTAAGAGTTAAGATCTGACCCCGTGCAGCAGAGACAATCAGAAAGTCAAGTCAGTAAATTAGGCGCCTACTTCCGGTGTAACGTCAGCTGACTTCAAACAGAACTGTGAGATAAAGTTAAGAGCAACTATTTGATTTGATGACTTCTTAAATAAACCATCTCCACTCTTCCCTCCATACCGTCATAGCATCTTCTTCATTCCCATTGCGGCCTCCTGCCATCTTGTGCCCAAACCACCAGCATCCTCATTCCACCAAATACGACTTCTAATATAGCTTGCTGCCATTATGTGTCAGAACCTGCGGAGGCTTATCATTTACAAAGCACTACAAAACATAAATGGATGTGCGCCGATCTGCCGGTCTGCACTCTCTTGTGCTCTCTGTGACTTTTGGCTACTATTAACTTTCACAGTGTATCACTCATCACTTGAACCCAATTGATGTGGTTCCACCTCGTCAAGTTCCCTTCCAAAGCTACAGAAGTTTCCTTAAGCGTTCCTCTATTAGCAATTGGGCAAGGTTCAGTAGCTGAGAAGGTTCGGGTTATTCTAGTGATAACACGGAATTGCGTATCACTCTTGATGCGTGGGTTTCTGACTAACATGTGAGGAACAACTGCTGCTTATTTTTGACGTTGGACATGTTTGTTCTTGAAAGGCAAAGTAAGTGGATTTTACCCATACATATTAGGAATAGATGACAGATCTAGATTCAAAGATAATCAGCGAAAGCTTTATATTTTCGCCTATGCCATCACCGCTCTATGATCCAGCGCTAATTGAATCCATGTACCATTGGTTTACCCCAAATCATCCACCCACTGCCTCACCCCACACTTCCAAGAGACCCGTCACTTCATTCTTGCTATTTGCATGTGAGTATGATGGACTGTAGACGCTTTCCTTCTCTGAGATTTGACCTTGTTGGTTAAGGTCAACTAGTAACCACAGCTGTGATCCTCCCACTCGACAGCGCTTGAGGTAGCAAAACTCTAAAGCACAAAAGCACAAAACATCCATTCCCCTTTTGCGGGAAACAGCCATTGCCGGAGGATCAGCTCAATGAAAGTTACACAAGATTACAGATTTTCCCTGGGTAGATCAAATGTGCCTTGGAAAGAGCGAGCTGGGAAAGGGGATAGGTATACTGCAGCATTCCGCCTTATCCTGCCCATCCCCTGTACTCCTCTGACATTTTATTAGCTGATTATCAGTAGTGGCATTGGTGTAATCGCATTCCAAATCGAAAAGATGGGTGAAAAATAAAAGTGAGCTAAAAATGGAGGCGCTGGTAGTTCAGGCTTTTATGTCTATGCACAAAAGGTAGTACGAATGTAGAATCTGCAGCACGCTTATGCTGCTTCGAACAGGAATCGTGGATCATAGTTTGAAATGTGATTACCTCAAAGAACACTAAAAATCCTTTTCTTGTAAAATTGCAATACCATATTTTGTTTTTTATTTTAATGGGCCATATTATCTCTTTGGGAATAGTTTGGAGCAATGAAGGCCTGCAAACTCCCGAATCAGTTGACTTGATACTGCATCTAGACATTATAGATTGAAAGCATGGACTGCGTAAGGCTGATCCAACAACAGGATGATGTTTGATGAGTGCCTCAGCATCGGTTTAAGTACAATAGTCTACTTTGTGGAAAAACGGATTACTCTTACAGTTTGAAAGCATTATCCAGCTTTTCCTTTGCTGCTTTTGGATAAATTTTTCTCGATAAAGCGATTTGGATGAAAAAAATATCCCCCGCGGGACATTATTCAGTGCTTAGAAAAATTTCCCTACTAGAGCTCCTTTGCCTCATGTCGCGATACTCGGATAATTTACTGTTTTGACTCCGCTGCTGACTTGTAAACCGTTCCAATTCCCAAGAGGACTAAATACAAACGTTATAAAAGGAGCACCTCAGCTGTTTGTGCAGCTACAGAAACCTTCAAAGCACTATGTCCTACCACGTCGAGGGGTTATGGCTTATCATGAAGGACCTGGGTTGATTGTATTTAGCTAAAGAAGAAATGTTGCTTAGGAGCAAAGTATTCCTTCATGCATCGAACGTAAAGTTCTGATAACTTGAAATAAGCCCATGAAGTTTTGGGCCAATTCATACACATTTAAATGTAAACAGGTAGGTCTGACAAGGTCCAAATTCAAAAGCGACCCACACATTAAATGTCTGATGCGTTAAGATCCTTTCTATTTCCTTCTCTTCTTCTACAGGCTCCTTCAACCAACACAACATGTGAATTTTTTCAATAGTGGCGTACCAACTGATTGACATAGGAAGAAGCGTTTAGAAGAAACTTCGTTGAAGTTCCCAGGGAAACTTCGAGCCACCTGAAAAGGGAAAATACAACTTATATAGGGGATTTATCAGATCATCCACAGTGGAAGGTGGTACCGTTTGTGCCAGTAGGGATGGGAAGTTAAAGAATTTATTAAAGATAGCAGAGTGCAAATTCGTGAGACAACTGAACAGGCTGCAGTTGATGGTTTAGCGGAAGTCATAAAATGGAGCCTGATGCCCACTTTATTTGCAGATCATTCCGGTAGCGGCGGTAGTACACATACACCTGAAGCAAGCGGATCCTACCCCAAAGGACAACCATTTTGATCCTTATTACTGATTCAAAAGCCCTACCGTGACTGATGAAGGGCATCAACTGCTGACACCAATTTTCAGCAGTCTCGTGTTCTGAAGAAGTGCTTTTACCAGTTGTGAAGCTACGCTAGACAGGAACCATTTGAGAAAGTTAGTTACGCCGATGTCTACACTATCTGTTTTAGATGTCTAATGTAGCTAACACGCGATGTTTCCTCAGACTCTCTACTATGCAGATAGACGCCGGATAGGCATGTAGCTAAGCAGCAATGAGGTGAAACCAAAGTATAGAGACGCAAAACCCAATCCTTATGAAGTACTCAAAGCCCCATCCTTCATTTAACGACTGCTCTTGGGCTAATGTTCTTACAACAAGCGATAGGCATACAAGATGGTTGGCACATTTTCCCTTGTCCCAACGCAACTCCCAAAGAGGCCGAATCTAGCAATCAAGTTGAATTATCCAAAGGGTCGGTGAAGTCGGCGTTAAATATTTCAGTCGTGTGGAAATTTGATTGTTAAGTGTTTTTTTGCATTATCGACTGTGTTGCGATGGTTAACCTGGGATTGAACAAAGGGAGCTCCGAGGACTACGCTTAAAAGAAAAGGGAGGCAATCCAATGCTTTTCTTATTAGGTCAACTCCTCATTTTGCTGGGGCAGACACTTGAGGCTCTGAGGTTATACCTTCGCTCTGTGGCGTGACTTTTAAACCACGTCTATAGCCTCAGTTTTTCTGCAAAATCTTTAGCGCTGTAATTTCACTATTTCTTTCATCAACATACAGACACGAAACATGTGAGCAAATAATTTGCCCCTTTTTGGTTTCATTATTCACGCAAATATTCTCCCAATCTCAATGACAAACAGGGAAGGCGAAAATATCCAAAGAAGTTACTTTTAGGGTCAGACAAATGACAAAACCAAAGTGTAGCTCATACTGCTTGGATCTTGAATTTTACTCCGAATGCACCCAAATTTTACCACTCTTTTTAAAAGTAATTCCAAACTTTTCATCTTTACTGTAAGATAAGGCGAGAAGCTGATTAGATGTTGAAGGTGTTCTTTCAAATTTTGCATTCATGTCACACGAATGAAATGTATAGTTTGGATTTTATTATAGTCATTAGATTTGAAACTAAAATCCCAAGTGTCCTCGTGAAACAAGGGCTCTGGTTAGAACGTGAAATCCTTTAATCTGGAGACTTTCTATTACCCCCGAGTAGGGGCACCAACGATCGTAGAGAAGGAACTATTTATTTACAGAACTACTCGACGAATCAGACGGGACAGAAGTGGAGGCGCAAGACCCACTCGATCCCATCACGTGACCCAATCCCCCACGTACTTCGACGGAGTGACGGATGTGTGTGTGCATGTGTCGGAAAAGCCATTTCCTGCTCGCCCTTCCCCCCTGCTGCGAACTGGAAAGTCTCAGCCATTTCCCATATGTGCAAACGTTTCACATTCCACATTTTGCTGTATCGTCGAAAGTACATGGAATCGACACGTTATGGCCTCTTAATTATGTCTGTTCCTGCCGAAACAGCCATCCTGATTGGTACCTAGTTTTGTCGATGGAAGAGTGAAAAAATCATTCTCAAGTCATCAAATGGAGGCAAGCACACACAGCATGCTCAGTTACCTTTTTCATTGCATGCTAGAAGCTCGTAAAGATAGGTTTTTGAGACGTAGTGTATGATTTGGGGAATGTGATCACCAGCCACAATCACAGCTCCATTTGGTAAATCGATGCTCCCTTCGTGGTGAATTTGACCCCTGATCGAAAAGATTTGGTTTTTTTTTTTTGTGCAGTTGAGAGGACCTTCCAAAATTGAACATTTGTTCTAGGGATGTCTACGACTCCCCTCTCGTCCAGAAAACATTCCTTTTTCAATTTTATTAATATCTTTACTTTAAATCCACAACATTTTAAAACGCCTCAAGTCCTTTTGACTGGCTCGAGTTTCACGTTCATGTGCACTTTAAGCGTGCCAATAACCGCTATAAGGGCAAGGCCAAGCAAATGTTAGAAATGCGCGAAAGCGGAACCGCCTCCCATCCCTCCCCATTAGTTAGTTAGCTGTCACGTACACACGCACCATGCCACCGTTTTTGTTTCCGTGTCAAAGTCCTTGTCTGCCAATTGCTTTGATTAGGAACTGATTTGATTGACCTCACTTGCTTGTGTGTTTGAGACACTCACCTTTGGACTAATCCACTCTATTTTATACTAAGCTCTCTAATAACAACGGCGATCGCTACGGCATGTGATTTGGCTGGAAGGGAGTCATGTGCAGTGGTCCGAGGTCCAACTATTACTTGTCTAAGCTGGGTATGCAATGAAACACGGATTGATGAAAGGTGGGTCGGTCAGGAGATCGTTTGGCCATATTTTTGATTGGCATTTTAAAGTCTGATTGGAGAGGCTTCTAATGAGGCCATTAATTTGACTTATTTACTGCATATGTTAACTAAATGAATTTGTGCGATTCTTATGATTGTAGATTGATTTCCCAAACATTTTAATCCTTGAAATAAGCAACACTGCTGCCTACAATCCATAACCCAGTCCCACCGAGTTATAACTTGGCTGCCAATGCCACCAATACACAGCATTTCGTCCATAGAAGCAAAAAAAACATGCCCACAGCATCTGCACTTCTATTTCACTTTTATTACGAGTTAATGTTTAACCAGGTGGTTGGCCAACACCAAGAAAGGGCGACAATCAACGGAGCAATTTTTGCTTTATGAAGTGACTTTGTTTTGTAGGCATAAAAGAGCGGTTTTTACCTCCTATTGGTAATGATATGCAAGATGTAAATACCATGAAAGCGGTGGAAAGCACAATTAGGTGTAGAGATTGATAGACTGAGACTTGTCTATGCCTTACGATGCATATGGGTAACCGTAGAGTCCCCTAAAATTGATTTTTTTTTTAGATAAGTAAAACTGAGTCGTAAATGAAGTCGTCTAGACGATAGGATGCAATGTAAGTCGAAAAAGTGCAAGAAACACCTATTATTTACACTTGGTAAGATGAGTGAACTCTTCACAGGGACACTTTTACGCCTTTATTCTGCAAGCTTTGTCAACGAGAAGTCTTTATGTCGCATTTTTGGGTGAGAGACATCGACAATGTCTCAACTTCCGCATTTTTGGCATTCCATCAAGCCAGCATTACCATCTTTTCTCGGCGGTAGAACCAATCACATGACCTTACGCCAAGTAGGAGACACGACTGGGAAACAAAAGCCGGACAGTGGGAGTGGACGTTGTAGTGTTTTTGGCAAGTATCCTGGTATCTGTTTCTGCCACTGGATGTAAGATTTGTATGAGGTTTTCAAAAATTGGGGACTTTATTCATAATGCATGCACAGACTTACAAAAGTTCAAAGGAAACCAGGTTCTGTCGAAATCTGAGAACCAAATGGAATAAGTAGTTTGCAGTGCTATGCTTTTGGATGCAACAGTGAACTGGAAGACGCATACACACGCATACGGGTATGCACATTCAACATTTAGCTATCGCCCTCGCCGGTCACAATGTTTACAACAATCGTATTGTAAATTCATCTGTAAAACAGTCGTCTCTGGCATTTTCAATTACTTGAATTATCCCTCAAATCAAGGAGTAAACGGTTTTTCTTGCCAGGCAAGCAAGGGCACGGACTCCTGGCATACAGCTTGCCTTAGACCAACTGAACATGACCAAAGGCCTGCCTCTTAAAGCGGTGGTAAGGCGTCGCCAGAAGCTAACAACATCTGATACAATATATCTGTGGAAGAGTGAAGAAATAGCCGCCATTTACCGCCTTAGTGGTGAAATAAAACTGTTTACTCTGCTAGCGTATTTAACCACACGAGATGGGCTAATGCCTGTGCGCCGTCATCCATCCCCTCTGCATGTTTGCAATAATTCTTCTCCCCCTCCTCGATTGCTGCACCTTTTTACGTCTTTCGCGGTAAATTGTGGCGCACTAGCGATGGCACCGATGTTTACTTCCCGCTCTCCCAGTAGCCTCGTTTGAAAACAGGCAGAAACCTCTTGAGTTTGCCAGCTACATGAAGCAACGGAGAAATTCTCCACAGTTCACATTTTCTTACTACCGTCAGTCATTTTACTCTCGTCTTGCCCATTTTAGAGCAGTTCCCCATAGTTTAAATGATTCTCCATTTTGAAAGGTCTACCGAGTGAACAGAGGAATATTTTGCAGAAAAATAACCTTCATGCTAATGGTAAGAACAAACATTGAAACTTCCGACAGGAGGTATTTAAGCCCAAATCCACGATTCCGAAATGACGTCAATCTAAAAGTGCGTTGTTCTACTAGACTCATCTTCAACCGACAAAAATTTGGTAAATTCCACACTACTAAGACACCGGCGTTATATTTATTTTGCATTATTCAGGACCAGTCATCTACTTATTTCTCCTTTCCAGAATATTGACTAACTATGCTACAATTGGTGGACATCATGAAAACAATGCTTGAAGGCTTTTAAACCAGACAATAGTTTTGTTGATCCTCCGTACACCATGATCCCAGTCAGGCCAGTTCCCCCAAACCCCCATTGCTGAAACTAAATTGAATTGTCATCTGCATTTCTTAATCCTTTCAAGAAGACTTATTAACAACTCATCCTTTGGGTCATCAATTTATGAATACCAATAAGAGTATACTAGATTCTGAAAAATTCACAGAAATAAGCGAAGCTTATCTCCACTTTTTATGCAAACCGCAAAGACTGCTCCAAATGGCAATCAACGAAGCAATGCAAAGAAATCGACAAAAGCGGATTTGTTGGCATCAATGTCAATAAGCACTGCTAGGTCGGTCGGTGAACGAAACCTGCGCCTTTTGCCTGCTCAATTGAATTCACCCGCACGTAAGGCGAGGAAGTGCAGTTGCACGCGAAGCTGCCTGTCCATAAATGGACACACATGGACGAGAGGAAATTGTACGCACACAAAAACAGTTGCAAGTTGGCGACTAGTTATACGGCCGTGGTTCTCTCAGTTCATTCATCATCAAGGGGTAAATTATTATAGCGTGAAGACTGGTCTTTCGAGACGGCCACCTCGTACATTTTGGCACATTAAAACTAGCATTTCGCTGCTGTCTTCGTCACACCACCTCTCACAAGACGAATCTTGCAGGGGAGAATTGGTGACACAAAAGACGGTTTGCTGTTTTTTTTTTTTAAAGAGGAAAGGGCACTAAGAGAAAAAAGTGGGGAGTGATAGTCATAAAAAGTGTTTAAGGACGTGATTTTCGATGCAGAACAAATTGTTCGGTAGAAATATTCGATTCCGGCCACTGGCTTAGCGTGTGTCGAGGCTACGATTTCCACTCTAGACAGTGGACGTGCATTTTCAGGCTAGGGATAAAGTATGTACTTATTTCATTAGGTAGAGAAGTTAGGAGACAAGAGCGTGAAAATAATGGTAGGATGACTGACCCATCAGCTCCACAAAAGAATCTGCTTTGAAAAAAAAATGTCAGAGGGTATAACTTGCTTATAAAGGTTTACTCGAAGGGTGAACACTTTTTCTCAGGCAGTGAAGGTCTCAACCAATGAAATCACTTTTGGAGTTCTCTACTTTCATTTCGACGGATATCCTTTTATTAAGTGGAATTGTTGAATAGAAGCTGCATTACATCGAGGGGCCAAGGTGCCAAGTGTCTGCGTTAAACTTTAAAAACAATTTTCTCATTTACCTGGGATTTAATGCCGAGTGAAATGGAATTGCGGAGATTTTCCAGGCATCCTGGGCAGCATGCATTCAAGGGGAGGCAAACTGATTTTTTAATCCGCAGCTTAGAAGTAGCCCACCGGAAATAAATGCAAAAAACACCTTATCCGTGCGAAACACAGGTTGGGTTTATGATGGTGATTAGGACTTTAATCGTTTCAGCCAGCAGGAAGAAATTATGGAGCTGATTTGAATTACTCCCAAGGATTCCGTACAACTCTTATGGTCTTAAATTTATATTTTTCAATGAAAGATAAACGGTAAGCTATTCAAAAATTATCCGCTGCGGTATAGAGTCGTGGGAACAAGTCCATACCACTACTATTAGATAAGACTTCAAAAAAGATATTATTGCCGAACCTGCAAATGTGGCCTCCGTGGAAAAAAACTAAGGTTTACTACCAAATCAAAAGGCTGGCGGCAAAAAGGAACTTTAATGAGGTTCCGAACATGGAATCAGTGAATGGTAGCAGTCATCACCTTAGTATTATGCAAAAAGTATGGTTCTAATAGAAAAGAACCGAGAAGGTAACGCAAACGCGCAAAACTCGCTATACACATTCTACCCAGTCGACATGCATTACTATAGCAACGCTCACTATCTCGAGTACAGAAAATCGATGGTTCAGTAAAACAAAGCATAGTGGGGATGGTGATATTGGTGAAAATAATTACTAAAACTTGCAAGCTTTATTAAATGTTCTAAATATAATTGGGTTATAGAAAAGTTTTGCCAATGACATAAGTTAAGCAGCAAGCATTGTGAGTAAATTGCTGAAATGCGAATGCGCACTACTGAGGAAAGCTACACATTCTTTTACCATAATACTTGTTTTATTTGCGGGCGCCGAATTTGTAAAACGGAACATTGCTACAGTGGTTGACTTTTGCATGGGCTTGATTCATCCCTGAATATTTAGGGCCACTTAATGTTCTAATAGTTATATCGCATTATTAATTAAAACAAATGACATAGCTTCTGTGAACTTTTTATTTGTACACTGCGTTATTCATCACTAAGCGTGGCTGATCCTTTTCGTGCACAGCGATTCACTTACTCCTATATTTTTAGACTTTTTAGGCTTTTTATTTTAGGTAATGCACCAAACTCTATAAAATCTATTTACGTTAAATTGATATAAGGCATCCGTTTTTGGGTCCCTTGACTAAGCACCTCCGCCCTTTTTACAAACTTCCAACGCGAGATTGATTTCCGAGGTTTGGGATTGTTCTCTGTTATCCCAGGCTCTCCGAAGTTTGCAACTGTCCCGTAAGTGACGAAAGCCTCCAAGGCTAGTCTTAACCAAGTTTGCGGGTTAATGGGATGGCACACTAGTGTATCCTTGCCAATGACCAATCAATGTTGAATGTTTATCTCAGTCTGAGCATGCCTCGACGTAACCACCTTCTCAGTCAAGACGTAGGAACAGCAGCCCTGTCGACAGGCCGTCCACAAAGTGGAGCGCTTTAAAAATCCCAATTGTTGCCGCTCTGTAATAAAAGTAGGCCTGAATTTGGTTCTGTACGGTTTGGTCACTATGGTGATGAATCAAAATCGGGTCATTAAAGTGCACCCGCAGATGCAGCAAATTGCCGCGTGACTTTACGAGCCCTTAGAAAACAGGATACACCGCGTCTTTCCTGCAATAGCTGCATGAAGCGGGTCAAAAAAGTGGCTCTCCACTCGAAAAAATGCACAGCATGAAGGGCACCCGAGGTGTGCACATTGGGTGCGCGCGTGAAGGCGGCTAGCGCGGAGGCGCAACCCCAAATGTATCGACTCCATCGATCTGTTTGAGACTGCCAATTGCATCACGACTCGCCAGTTCGTTCGTGCGTGTGTGTGTGCGCGACTAGAGCTCGCACGCCAGAAGCGCCAACAGTTTCAATGAACGCGACTGAACCTCTACGTCCCTCTAAGAAATACCAACATCTAAGAGGATTGCTTCCCGCCCCACAGGGACCGTCTATTTTTTGCCCCACTTTTACCATTTCCGGGCCAAATACTGGCAAACTCCACACGAAGAATAAACGCCTCTTTGAAACCAATAACTGCAATGTAATTCTGAAAATTGTCTCCTGTCACAGGGTATTAACTTGACAGTTGGAAAAAGTGCCAGAAAATGTGGTGGCATTAGCGATGTGGAGGGTTACCGATTGTGTTTATTAACTTGGGAGGCCTATCCTCATTCACGGCAGTGGTAGTTGGCACTCAAACAGCAGAGGCATCTGATCTTCCCACTTTTGTGAAAGGGAAGCCTCAGTTTCAGTTAAATTGACGTCTGATCCTCCCACGGCGCAATCAACACAACTATCGCGTTAAGAATGAATCTGTTTATTTAATTTTCAAAGAAACAACCGTATAGTATAGATATAGGAGTTGTAGCATTGGTAGTATAAAAAGATAGGATTGTGTGCATGTGCTTGTATATGGACGTATTTTTAAACAGTAGGCAAACCAGATTACACCTCATATTTTCTTCTGGTTCTTTTGATTCATTTGAAAAACAGTGTTGAAGGAGAGAGTTGTCCTCTTAAAAGAAGTAGAGGAAACACGTAAGCAAGTTGACACTCCCTGCTGCTGCTGCTGCTGCTGCTGCTGCTGCTGCTGCTGCTGCTGCTGCTGCAACATAGCCTACCCCAACTCTGGGTAACACACAGCCAGACGACAACTTTACAGTTTTACCCCGCTTGCGCCATACAAAAAGAAGAAACGCCACACATACACAGAGCTGGGTTCTGTAATAGAGATGCCTAGTAGGGGCGGGTGGGTTGGAGAGGAGAGAACAGGAGTCGATTTCTCTGGAAATCTACACGCGTTAAATGCAGCGGCACTACTACTGCAACCTGCCCACTTTCAATCACCACGGCTCTGGAAGATCAATCAATCGATCCAAATCGCTGGCCATTGTAGTTCCTGGTGGAAAGAAGGTCTGTTTATAGTCGCCCAGGTTGGCCCAGGGAAGAATGTGCACCAACTGATCGTCACCCATATCGACAGAGTAGAGCGCAGTCATGGGTTCCAAACGGCCGTTATCACCGCGACTAGCGCTCACCTCTTCCCAAGTACCCTGAAGCAGGTCGGCCACACGTCCAACATCCTCCAACTCCGTCTGACTCGGCGTTCGACCGGAATGATAGTCCCTGAGCAACGTCTCTGCCGCTTCGCGCATCACTTCCTCCGTTAGGGGTGACAATGTCGGCCAATCATCCATGTGGTTGGTGACCGGAGGTTGCTTCGGTTCTGTCGCTGTATCTTCGTCTTCCCCGCCTTCCTCTTTGTTCTCTCTTCGACGTTTTCCATGCTTCCGTTTCTCCTTGTGGTGATGGTGCTGATGATGACGATGATTGTGATCAGAGGGAATGGAACGAGTTTCCCGTGGAGACTCCATCCGAGTCGGAGCATTTTCAAGGAACTTTGCAATCATCTCCGATTTCGCTGGAGGAATGGAGGGAGTGCATTGTGGTGAGGGTTGTGTAGCAGGAGGCGGAGGCGGCGGTGGTAAAGTACGATCCAGGTTCCTTGCAACCGATTTCTGTTGATGGTGCGTGGACGGTGGGAGCGTTGCAGGCGGATGCTTGGCCTTGCGGGAAGACCGCATCGCAGCCAATGGGACAAGACGTGGGAACTCATCGGACTCCTTGGCAATGCGGTTGCTGAGAATCCGGTCCTTAGTAACGGAGTCGATGCATCCACCAGCCTCCTGAACCAGTTCTGCAGTCGACTTGACCTTGGCGAGTTTTGGCACATCTAAGACCACGGAGGAGACGCGGCCGTTCAGAGAGGGTGGTGGTTTTGGAGAGGAGCCGTTGGGAAGGGTGGTGGTGGAGAAAATCTTTTTTCGATCGGGAATTTTCGGGAGAGGCTCTTGGTAGTGATGGTGGTGATTGGTAGTAGGTTGGTTTCTGAGGATTTTAGAGCGGCCATTTGAGCTTTGGGTGGAGGGAGAGGAAGTAGTGATGTTTGGCGTCGAGGAAGAAATTTTTGTAGCGGTAGAACCGTTGTTGTTAAGGCTACGTTGGAGTGGAATGACAGTGGCACAGGCCGAGCCCGGCTCGAGGAGTTTTTGCCAGGCTTTGATAACACTTCGAATACGCTTTTGGAGGGGATTCCCGACCTGATGTCGAATAGTCTGCAGGAGCTGAGCCACTCGCGTCTCCTGCAGCTGCAGCATCGACATTGGAAAGACCTCCAAACCATCCACTGCACGCGTTATCGAGGCAATATCGACTACCTGTCGATCAGAGACGAACACACGCACAGAGTAAGCCTATCTCCCTATTTACCAACCCTCACATCGCTCCTAATTAGCTAGAATAAAATAATACAAAGACATCAAATTAAAACAAAAAGGGAACTGAGTGCGAAATGGACCACAGGCGGTTTACAAAATCAGTTACGGTACGGCAAAGAATGCAAAAGACTTAAAAATAGTCGAACTGAATACGTGAAACGGCCCATTCCTACTTAAAATATTTGGACAAGTTATTCAAAATACCTGAAACACCTCCAGAAAGACGGTGAAAGTCGAATGGATTAGCTCAATAGCAGGCATGTAGCGAAAGCAACCAGAAAGATAAACCAGAACAAAGGGTGAAATGGGGTGAGGAAATTTGGGGAAAACGAAAAGTTCAAAACGCGAAGGGACATGAAGTTGGGAGCACTGCCCACCAGAACATCTCGTCCTAACAGAAGGGCAATAAAGACCATAATACTAATTAAAACATGAAGAAATTCTATAAGGGGCCTCAAAATGTTCCCAAAATTTTGCTCATAATCAAGCCTCACATCTTTACTAAGGAATGAATCAAACTGGTCCAACTGAAGGCAAAGTCCTGAAATGTGGAAATAATAAATGTGGTTGGAATCGCTATGGATCTAGAGATGTGGAATAGGCAGTAAATGGAGGATTTGAGGGGATCATTTTACGCACCGAAAAAAGCACACGGAAATGGGCAAATTAAACCGCTAAATCACTACCTCCCATTCAAAACCATTATCCATTGGAGCAACACCAGATAATAAGTCTACCTATATCAGACACACGATAGAAGTGGGTGAAATCAAAACAGACTGGTTAAAAGGGGAATTACCAAGAGGTATACTAAATGTACAGAGCTCATATGAACATCAAAAGAAATGAAGAGCCGAGAAAATACCAGACTAAAGAAAAAAGAATAAGTCCACCATATGTTGCCACTTTATCCAGGCGGAAAGACAAGGGAAAATTAATTGGCTGCTATATGGCGTCTCATGACAGCTTCAAACTCGATAATAGCAACCAGCTGCATTTTCCAGTAAAAGGGCTACCAGAGAAACCTGCAAAAAGCCACAACAAAAAGAACCCAAGAGAAAATTCTAGTGGATCATTACATTTGGTGAAATAATGGTGCTCTTAACGGCAACGCAGCACTAAATACGTTAACGCAATTCGCAATAAGATTGCCACCAAAGCGTAAGGCCGAAAGCACAAAAAACCTGCACGCGCACGCTACCAGCGACGCACCAATGAACAAGCGCCCTTGGCATGAGGCCACCAGATAGCCAATGGAAAGGAGGAAAAGGCAACAGCCAATGAAAGAAAGGAAGACAGAAAGAGCTAATATAAATACGCGCCCCGCAAAGCTCCAGAACAAGCAACGCGCGCGGTGCAAGGCTGCCGTCGATGCTACCGGTTGGCCGCGTGGCGTGCGCGCGTGACTTGCTGCTGGCGTGATCAATCAGGTCGACGCAGCGCCAAGTTGAACCACACGGAGAGACGCGGGACGGTTGTAACAGCCGGGCGGATAGATAGATAGACACACACGCACAGACATGCGAGAAGAGAGCAGGCGGAGTGGAACAACCACCACAGGAACGAGGCTACTACAATGTGCAGTGATGCGCGTTCGGCACCCCGAAATTGCTAGCATAATTCAGCACGTGTGCATGGGAGTGACTCCACCGTTAGGATGATTCCGTCCGTTCATTTGCCCGTTCTCCTAACCACCAGCCAACCACCCAAAGATTTTGCTACCCAATATGAGGAAAAGGAAGACACAAAGAGAAAAATCGATTTTCGCAAATGTTTATTACCCAATTGTGCGATAAGGTAATAAAGGGAGACAGGATGAGAGAAAAACAAGAACAGGTCATAACAATCAGTGCAACAATGTATGTTATAGGTATGCGTACGTATGCTTCTCCACTCAATAGAATGTGAGGCTAAAAGAGTACCACGTTGAGATTTACTGGAGGAGAAAAAAGGAGATAATTCGAAATAGTTTGAGGATTACCCTTCGGATGTAACACTAAAGGCAGCATGCAGCAACACCCAGAGCTTGTGTGTAGTTTCGAAGCTGCCCTTGTAAGAAGGCTAAGAAGCGTCCCGAGAAAAAAATACGGAATATGTAAACACCCAATGTTCATTTTAAATGGGAGAAAGTGAACTTGAAAATCACCCCAACCGAAAAATAGTACGCTACTAATATACGCAATTAGTAGCGAGTATCCACTGATAAACGTCTGAAAATGTAGTAGGTAAAAAGGAAACCATAAGACGGGCGGCGCGTTACGACTGATAAATGGAGTAGAATTCTAAAACTGCCTTTTAAACACTCTGGCCAGTTAATAGAGTCTGGATTTTCACAGACAAGGGAAAGACGGATGACAACGTCGAAACAAAGGGTAGAAGTTTTAAACGAGTATGCGATTTTAACATCCGAAGAACACAAAGATTATCTGTACTTGTAGAAAGTGGCAAAAGTCAACTAACGCTTGTGTGAAGCATCTGGTAGTTGCTAACAAGAAAAAAACAACAAGAGGAAACGTTAGTTACATCGATGCAAGAATTAGCCGAAAATGACAAGTGTAAACTGGAACAAAAAAGGGGTTAAATGTACGCACTAATTACCCAAGAATACAGTGTCGAGACCTGATGAAACTAACTTATGAAACGAAGCTAAGATGAGCTACAATAATGAAAGTTGTTAGAATGACAAAGGCATAGGGAATATTTTGTACTGGAGAAGCCAAAGCCTAAATACCGCCAAAAAACTAAACTAGGATAGAAACAACCGACTTGGCTTCGAAATCCTACTAAAAAGGAATTCTATGTTTGTAAAGGCAAACAAGGAACTGAAATTGAAGAGAGGAAACTGTAGTAAAAGCACAAACACAACAAAGTTGGTTCTGGGACAGATGGCAATAAGTGACAAAACGGAAGCTAGATCTGATGCAGCTCTTGGGACACGCAACAGGAACGACGTGAACGAAAGAATAAAACTTTGAGTGTGACTAACACGGTGACCTATGTGGTAATAACAAATGAATAAATAGGGAATGCAAGACATAGTGTCAAGCAAACGAAACAGGAAACCCCAACAATATGCTATCTGGATAGAAAACACCTATATCAAATTCGCTGTCCGCGGATTGACAGCTACAAGCACCTGATAATTTTAAGACAACAGGACGACTATATATGCAAAGCGTCATCAAAGGCATGATAACAAAGTAAACTTGCATGGTCCTGTGCATCTGTCCCCTTTTTCAAATCTAACATTATAGACTGAAGGTTATAGTTCATCACAGAGATGAAACAGAGCGCCACACATGAACAAGGGCCGGAAGGAGACCTCAGGCGCAGACGTCCATTTGACCCCAACGCATGTAGCTATAATGACTTAGCCGCTTTAAACAAACCACTCCAGATAAATATTGTAAAGATATTTTAAAAGTTTTACAACCACGTAGCAAACAAAAGATAAAAACATTTTTTCCTATTTGTAAACGGCAGTTTTATTTTAAATTTGGCATTCGACACGCATCAGATAGGGTTTCTGGACTTGGTGGTTTGATTTGCTTTAAACCTCTAGTGAGCAGATTGCACCGTCTTTTGGATTATGCTTGCCTTTCTTGTGTTTGATAAAGGATTCTATATGAGTGTCTTCGCCATTACTTTGAGCGGCGGATAATTCATTTTCTTACACTCCTTTTCCTTGAATTTCATAAGGATGTGTGTTTATCGCCACTCTTTGGCTTTTGCACCTTACAAATGGGAGATGAACTATCACTCCTCTCGTATCTGCATATATGCATTTAAGTTTTAGCCAATGATCATTTTGTGCCTTTCATTAGTTCCTCGTTGGGCTGGTTTGGCGTACTGTTTTTATTCTTTTTCGACCAGGCGCATTGCTTTTCTTGATTGTTTTCTGCTGCATTTGATGGTTAACTTTATCATTCATTGCAAGCTCCTATTTGAAAAAATGCGAAGTTTTTTGGTCGCGCGCTTTGTATATGCCTGGATCTTTTCCACGCCTTTTCATCATGGTGCTGAGTAAATGCAACGCCAGCTGCATTGAAATAAATGACTATTTTTAGTTTTCACATCCACGCATCCCTCTAAATGCAATTCAAATGATCTTGTGTTTTAATTTGAGGATTTCTTGGTGCTATCTCCACAGCTTTTGTATTCTGCGCTTTCACGTTCAGTTCACACTGCATGATTATGATTATGGTTTCCACAAATGATCAAATTCCCCACTTGTCTCGCTGGTTTAGTGGTTGCGGTGTTTGAGACTTTTTATATTGTATTTTAGTCTCCAAGCTTCCTTTTTCTTTGTGTTTAATCGAATTCTTCGGTTTTTTATATTGTTCCTTCTCTTTTTATTGGTTAGTTTCTTATTCTACCTGTTATTACTACGTTTTGCAATTTTTCTTGCGTTGAGTCTGAACTGATAATTATATGCATTGGGTAGTAATCTAATGATAGTACAATGCCAATGTGTAAATGTTTGGAGACTTGATTTTTAACAGGTAGTTTGCTTCATTTCACTTGGAGCCTATGCTTAACTAACCTGGTTATCGTGATTTGCCGGCTTTTGTTCAGTTAATACTCGTAGCATTTCGAGTGCCTTCTGCAAGTTTGTGTATCGATAACCCAAGATTTAACGCAACTTTTCTATAATTTCTCTTCTCCTAGTCATGGTTCTCACTGCATCCTCCCTTCGGAAGTTCAGCAAAAGTGGTTCCAAGCCCCTCCCTCCTGCGGAACCCGGCTCTCGCGCCCGTCACTCCATCCCTGGTCCCACCTCTCCAGCGCGTTTCTTTGGTCTCTTTATGTTCTCTCTCCTCCGCAAACCCATGTTTGTAGATCCTTCGGTGAAAGCGGGTATTTATATCTGCGGTGCTGCTGCAGGCTCCCTGATCTTCGACTTCTTGAAGATGCCACCCTCCTATTTCTCACACAAGCGCAATGCTTTTAACCTCCTCTTTGTAAAATGGGGTTGGGCCTGGACCTTCTGCTGCCTCTCCACCTTTATCCTCATCTCCACGTATGTTTACACTGGGGGAAATCGTCGGCTCATTCGTGCTCATCTTATGCGTCTCCTTTTCGGTTCTGCCTGCTGGTATGCCTGTACGGGAGTGTTCAACACTGTGGAGCATAGTTTCGGGAGTTGTTATAACTCCAATGGCACACTTTTTCACTCCCCTCCCTCATTTCGTCCATTTAATCGTCGCTCTTGCCGACAAGCTAAAGGCCATTGGCTTGGGTTTGATATTTCGGGACACTGTTTTCTTCTCATCATGTCGAATCTCTGGATCCTTGAGGAGTTAAGGGTGATGCGGTCGTGGAATGTACTCGGTGCCTTGTTGGATGTGAGCGCTCATTCTGATGACCTGGTCTCTTCTACTGCCTCTGCTGCGGTTAAGACAGAAGCGCCGCGACTGCCAAATGTGAAGCCGGATACGGTGCAGGCGATGCGATCTGCTTATGCCCGGTTGACGCTGAACCTAAGAAGCGTCTTCTGCGTCACAGCATGTCTCTCGTTGCTGTGGGATTTCATGCTCCTCGTAACGATTGTCTATTTTCATTCGATGCCGTCAAAACTTTTGGGTGCATCGGTGGGGGTTTCCTGCTGGTTCGTATGCTACCGTGGCATCTTTCCCAGCTTGCCAGTGGGAAGCGTTGGTGGATTGGCACCAGGAATGCCTGGAGATGGACCGGTTCATTTTGTCGCAAAGCGTTAGTTGGACGCTTTCACATCTTTTCCTTTCTTCAGTTATTATTGTCATTCTTTTATCGTTTCTTCATTCTCGACATTTGTGTAAGAGGAGATGATGTGGCGACGATCACGTATTAATGTGGCTCTTTATAAGGAATCGTCGGTCTTCTAGCTATGGTCTATGCTTTTTTGCTATTTATGGCTAGATGAATTTACACCCCACCATCCCGGTTCCCCATTCTAATGGCAGTCAGCAGTGCAGCTTTTTGGTTTCGTTTGAGGCTTCAGCCACTACATTCTCGTTTAGCCATTGTTCAATGAACAGTAATGAAGTTTTTTGTGAAGCGTTAGGTGTATTCTTCCCTTTCTGTGGTCTTTTTTTCCTCCCATCACCGTGAAAAGATAACCAATCCATCAATGATACCCTAATTGGGCTCTGCGTTTGGGCTTTAACAATTTTTTTTGAGGGAACTGATGTTGATTCCTTTCGTAGGTTTGGTCTCCATTTTCAAAAACAGGCTTCGGTTTGGTGCCACTATTTGTCATACGTATTGCTCCCAATGGTTACTTGCTAACGTCAGCCACTTCAACAGTAACGGCGGTAGTTGCGTGGATTGCCACCACATTTGTGGATTTTGATATGGTTTAGGTGCTCCTTTCTTGATTTATTCATCTCCATTCCAGTATCATCTACCTTGGGCCATTTTCATTCCATTTAGGGAAGGTTTATACGCATCTTAGTAGTCGGCAGTATTCTACAAGTCACCTGCTTATGCTAGACGTTTGTTTTTTTCTTGAATTTGCTATTTATTTCCTGTATGTTATCGTTGAGATTAGGCTAGTTTGAGAATCTGCAAGCTTTTAAAGTCGTGGCTTCTGATATGACTACGGGGCCATGTGCACAACTGGTATTTAGTGGATGCGCGTCAAATCGGATGGTTTCTGCCATCAAAACTCGCACTTGTAGGTCTCGATTTTAAGGAACTTTTTAAACAGAGAGTTTCATCAACAGTTGACCCGTTTGACTATAAAAGGACGCCTTCCTGTGCCTGTTGGGTCGTCCCGTTAAGTGTTCTACTGCCTAAAGGAACCGGGATATTTTTCCGTTACCCTTTTGGCGGACGGTGTTATTGAAGAGTACGTAAGCGAGGTTTGACATAATGGCGTTTCTCAGTTAATTTATGCGCTTTTTTGCTTTTCTAAGCCACCTTACCATCTGCAAAACCGCTCACATAAATTGTTATTTCCCGGTCTCACGGTTATGCAGTTTTTACGTTATTAACTCCTTTCTCTCACCTAAAATGGCTGATTGATAAGCTGAAGGTGCATGGCTTTCTCTAATCTCCAGTTCCTTTTTCACGAGTAACAATCTATGCCTTGTGGACATGCCCTGGCCTTAAATGGGAGTCACTGTTGTCGGATTCACGTGACTACTCATCTTACCTGATTCTCATAACACCTTGACAGTCGAACATATAACTGTGAATTCTACCTTCCGTTTGCCCTTGAAAATCAGGGCATTTACGGTGAATTTGAGGGCAACAGTGTCAAAAATACATTAGCTAAATGTGCGTTTTCTGGAATCGATTCAACATTGCAGCTACATTACATATATTCCATGCTTTAACCTCCAGTAGGAAGAATTGACCAAGCGGGATCGTGCATTCGTAAAAAGCCGTTACTCTATGGATTCGTCCAATCGGATACCAGCTACACCGTTCCGTCTGACAATGGTACGGCTTCGGTAAGTAGGGCATGTGGTCAAGTACTAACCGCTGCAAATAATAATGGGGATGAATGATCTCGAATGATGTGGGCAATGCATAGCCGGGAGATAATTCACTGTTGGAAAAGGTCGCTGTTGGTAAGAGGCAAAATTGAAGCAGATGGTAACCGAAGTTAGTTTATGTGTATACGTAGAGGTGCATTTTAGTAGGTTAACCATCAAGGTAGTAGTCTGAAAGGTGGTTCAAACGACCGACACTTGAAGCTGTTAAATTTACTTATTTATTTGGAAGAAAAAGCCTCGAGAACCGATTTCAATGAGTCAATAAGTCTTTGGCAGGTTCCGTACCTTGTAGGTTTGGGTTTTTGGCGGTTTGAAGCTTTGAACATTCATATTAAGCAGTGTCAGGGTGGATCAACTCAGTGCGGTGCTCTCCGCTCAAGTGGTAAGTAGGTGTGCATAGCTAATATGTCAACAGTTGAATGTTTAAGTGGATCGACAGTCGATAGGTGTACTGTATGAAATTGGTTCGCGGTGCCCAAAAGGTAAGAACAAGTACATTTGGCTAGGGAGGTCTCGTTAATCACCAAATGGTCATGTGGTTCCCGCAGTTGCGTTATCATTACTGGGTGCTAACACGGGATCCGTAAGTCTGGTCCCGTCAGTGCAGATCTTGAGTCATTAGCTGTGCAATTCAGTAGGAAGGCGATCGTGTTGTGACTGTGCTAACCCCAATCAAAGCGATTTTTGAGGTTGTAGATCCATGCGAAAGGGCGTTAGGGGACGTCGCCTTGCGGTGTGCGCGCGTACGGGTGTCTAGGCCCGTCATCAAATCAGTTTGCTGTAAAGTAGGGTACTGGACCCTCCTACCATCAATTGGACAGAGGGGCGAAGGTAGTGACCTTTACCAGTATTTGGCTGATGAAGCGCTCAGTCACTTGAAAGGAGGAATTTGGGATTTTCCCGGATGGGTTGGTGGTCCTGCATGTGGGGGAGGGGGGGTGTTAGCGCCACCTTCTCTGTTGCCAGCTGGGTATGGAAAGACGGCGCAATACAACCCGGATGTCTCAACTGTATGACTCACTGTTCACTCATCACCGGTTACGATCTGCTGAAAGAAACTCCACTCTCCACAATGTCGGGAATAACCAACCGAGCTTCTACAAATTGAGGCACTGGCCATTCGAGTAGTCACGATCGACCCTGCCTTGTTATGGCTTTGGGAATCAGCCTCAGGACTCCGTTTTTGTTTCCTGTACAGCTGGGAGGCTCTTAAATAAAAATTCAACAGGGTGGAACTTTGTGCTCAGGCTGAGATCGCATACAACTGGAGGTAAACCCGTTCTCCCAGCACCGGGGCTAGGGTTGCAACCTCTCCGTGAAGTTGTAGGGACAGTCGGTGTGGCGGTCAAAAATACGCATGTGGCACGTTCAATACAGATTCAGATAAACTAGTCAAAAGATCTTCACGTTAAATAGTCACACAATTTTATTCGATTTGAATCCATATAAAACAAAACAATGACTACAATAAATCTACTTAAATAGGGATGAACAGCTTGTTCAATATACTGTACAAGAGGGAACAAAGTGGGAATTTGGTCATGCATAGAAAACTATTTACACCGACGCGTACACAGGCCGAAGAACTAGCGTACGCCGTTGCCACACGTATCAGCGACATGATTGTCTTCATGATAAGTGCAAGAGGTTGTCACCTGCTCCATCTCTTCCTCTTGAGGTTGGTGTTGGTGCTGGTGGTGAGACAAGATCTTCTGACTTCGTTTCAACTTGCCCAGGGTGCGTCGATCCATCATGGAAACATTCGAAATGGGGGCCCCTCCTCCCATCTCCGGAACTCTTCCAGATCCCTCCTTCATCGTTGTCATCATTACGTCTTCCCCACTCACATTGATCACCACCCTCTTGGGTGGCGTCCTCTGAATCACCTCCATCTCCTCTGATTCCCCCCCCACTTCCGTCGTTGTGGCTTCGTCCTCCTCTAAAGACGACTTTTGGGTCCCACCCTCCTCCATCACATCATTCTCCTCTTCATCATCAGGAACTGAAAAGGCTCTATTCAACAAATCTAGGCTCATAGAAGCTTCTGATGCAACCGCGGCCTGTTCTTCATCAAACGAAGTATTCTGTGGACATGGTGGAAGTGGTGCGACCGCCACGGCGGTCAGAATCGGTTCTGCCGTTGCTAAGTTCTTCGATCCATACGGAACCCCGAGTAACTCCGATTCGGAGGGCGCAACTTTCAGCCCACGCAAACCTGGAATGCCTTTCCCCAATTCCTTCACAAGTACATCCAACATCTTGATGGGGATGTTTCTAAGTTCTATATTGTGCAGACCCCGAGTCCAGCATTCAATCCTGTCGAAAATGGACTGCATTTCCGCCATAAACAGCTTTACGTTCGAGTCAGCGCTCAGGTCTACCGCACTGGTGGTGAATGCCGACCACCAGGAAGAGCAGAGATGCACCCTCGAAGTCATCAGACTTTGTCGAAACGCCTTCAACTGCACTGCCATCTGTTCGATCAGATACAACAATCCTGGAGGGCGTAGAATCACTAGCTTGGTCTTACATAGCACTGCCGGTTCGAGGATCTTCTCAAGACCTATACCTGCACCTGACTGGCTGATCCTCTGGAAGATACGCTTATTCTCTAAGCGATTCAACATCGCAATACCTGAGCGTAGCAAGCGGAAGGCATTATTCTCTTCAACATGACCATCACTTCCATGCGATCGCTTGAACATATAAAGGTCTCTCGCAAGAACAAAGCCAACAAACTCATGGGCTGATGTCACTGCTTCAAACAATGCGACGAGATTAGGATAGATGATCTCTTTAAACATCCGCAAAATGACATCACGCGCTTCTTGTGCGGTGGTGAAAAGACGTGATCTGCCGATGTCCGCCGCTGTAGCGGTTTGAGGGGAAGACTTCAGCCGGTGTTTGGCAGTCAGACAGGCTCCAGCGGACACTAGCTGCGGATAGGCGGTGCGTAGATTCCCCAGACAATCACTGACACGGGCGTGGATGCTCGCGAGATGAGTGAACAGGTCATAGTCGTAAAGACTGTCCTCCAAAGGGGACTCAATCAGGCAGAGGGTGTGTCGTAGCACCATGAGCCTTCCCCGTCCTGCGAGAGAAGCGTTAACAAAAAGATGCATAAAAAGACGTTTGAAGAGGAGACAGATGAGCCCCAGACCCGCAAAACTGGATGCGTGATTGCAGTCGAGGAGCTGACACAGAGCACGCAGTTGTGGCGGCGTCATGTGAATGAGGGTCTCCAGAGGCGATTCAGAGATAGAGGTAGAAGTCAAGCTGACGGACGTCCACTTGATTGTGGGTGTGAAGCAGAGGGAGAGGAAGTCACGTAGAGCCTGAGCAGAGGCAATTTCATCGACGGTGATGGTGGAGGTGATAGAAGTTGGAGGGTTAAGGGGCTCGGGAACAGAGAATTTGGGACAAAGGGCAATTGCAATGTGTGCTAGGTCTTCCACTGGACAGCTTGATGTCCAGGAGGCCATAGCGGATTTAGAGCGGGTTGATTTCGAAGCAGAGTCAAAAATGAGGGAAGTGACGTCACGAGAGGGTGGAGTGACAACAGGTAGCCATAGGAGACTGGGCAGACGAAGAGAATAGGAGGAGAGCAGAGAGGACCACTCCAAGGGTACACATTGGAAGCCCTCCGGAGTGCGCACGCGAATATTCTCTACGAGAATGGATCGGATCTTTTGATGACAGAGGTCGGTTAGACACTTCACGGCGTTGCGATATTCTGTAGCCGGATTGGTGCAAGCCAGGAGGATTAGGCGAAGCGCGTCTCCCATCAATAGAAATTGCTCTGTCCTACACAGGGTGAGAGTTCACATTAAGCGACAAGTACTCAGAAAAGTCTTGCCGTGGAATCATTTCCACGCTGAGAAGGTTTAGAACTGTGCGTGAAGGTGTCGGTTTGCCTCTCCATAGGTCCCTTTAGATGGGAGGCCAGAAAAGGAGGTAGAAATATCTGGGAAGTTTTGAAAGTATTGGACAGAGAGTAATTTTGCAGCTGTAGGGCACAACTTAAATGTAGAAAATAGCATTCGAATAAGATTCCGTACGAGACGCGAGAGGTCTGGGCTCTAGTGTGTCTCATGCAATTTTTAGGCCCAACGTGAAACCGTCGGAACTGGTTAGGCGTAATTTCCCAGTATCAAACCACAGTACTTCGAAGTGTGTGCCCTTAAATGACGCCAAAAAAAATATTTGTGCTTAAATCCAGGAAAAGCGCGGAACTTCTGCTGAGAATGAAGCGAGGAAGAGATGTGGATTCAGAACCAACAAGGGTCCTATCATGCCCTCTCATCGTTAAAAGATCTCAGGATCAATGCATCAATCTGCATTCAAACATAGGTTTGTTTAAAGAACGCCAGCAAGACTGCTTTCCTTCAATGCACCTTGCATGGCCCAGAATTGGACAGCCAAAAGTTTACACAATCATGTTAGGCATCCTAGATCTTCTAATGTAAAAACCTCGGACTGCTGCACCTAGAACACCATTGAAAGCGGCAAGAAGGTACTGCACATCGAAAAACCATTAGCAAATGACGGTTCTATTGAAAAGTTTTCCTTGACGTCTGGAGCAGGTGATATTTCTTCAGTAGATTTTAAGGTCTACAAACGACTGATCCGCTCAAATGAATGAACCATAAGAAGCGTTCGGAAGAGATTGATTATTTTATGTTGTTGAGACAAATGCATGCATGGACAAAATGGTTTGATAAATTGATGGGTGAAACAGAGGTGAAAATGTTGATGCAGAGAGTAAAATTTGATAAATAAATTGATGAGAAGGTTAGAGGTGGATGAATGGATGGGCAGATCTGTGATAGATTTATAACAAGCGATATTAGGATATAGCAGATGTGTTCATAATCTTTCTTAAAACACGGGAAAACAAAATTAGGTGAGGTGACTTACTGGAGACTACTTGGATTCGACTCTAGGCAGACGAAATGTGGCCACCCAAATGGACACGGCGTAGGAACGAGGAAATCGCTACTCACAGCCAGTGAAGTCATCTCCAAAGCCACTTCTGAGAGCATTCCAAAGCCAACCAGCTGTTGGTAAAACTGAGGGAGAGCACAGAATGAATGGGGCAATTAGGTTTCTGACGCTTCAGGCTCGCAAAAACCTATGCACAGAATAACTAATTTTGTCTCTTAACCAGCAAGTTTAGGGTAATGAATAGCACGTGCGCAAACCCCCGAGTTGTCACATAAATATGCAGTTAAAAGCAGTCAGTTTGATAGACAAGCGATTCACGTTACACAAATTTTATTCCTTTCTTCAATAAACACAGAATAATGAGCGTATCCATGCCGTCTCGAGAACATGACATCCAACTTCACTAATTTTGGGTCAGAATTTTAATGAGAAGACTGTTTCGGCCTTTTCGCAACCTCTAATAAAGAACTGCTTCCCTATTTCACAGGAAGTTCCGTACAAGGCCCCTACTTATTACCATGGCAATCGATTGCTGTAATTTTTGAAATTTAGTTCCGTCAACAACAGTGTGACATCACTTGCCTTGTCCAGATAAAGACAACCCTCGAGGCATTTGGAGGAGAAGGAAACCGTCTTTGGAAACGAAAGAGGCTTACGTGACTAAAAAATGAAGGAAATGGATGAAAAAAATGCGCTATTTCAGGGTAGTCATAATCAGTAGGCTTTGCTTCACTACATGACCAGTGAAATGAACCTCATTCGCAGGTAGGTATGGTTAAAAAGTAGCAAGGATGGCATTCGAGTTGTTACGGAATCGTCTTAACCTTAAATCGCCCTGGGATACCCTCTAGCCATCAGTGCTGCATTCCGGATGGATCTCTCTTGGTGCAATTCATTAGAACGATCCACAACAGATGGATACTATCAAAATTAACAAGAAGTGTAACATTCAAATTGGGAACGTGATAACATCAAAGATAGGTTCCTTTGCCTGGTATAGCATTACAAACTCTATTTCCCACTACAAATCGGTCTGCAAACAGCCCATCCCCAAAAGTGCGCTTTTATAGGGCGGAATAAGCAAAACAAACTAAAAATCTTTCAGACTTAGTGTCACCTTTTGCTAATGCAGGTGGATGGAACTCGTTCGCTTAGCTTCCAGGATTTTTACAGATGATGTCAAAAGTTTACGTCAATTGCCACATGGCACGCATTTAACACACCCAAAAGTTTGCAAAAACGTTAATCTCGGATCATTTTACACACTAGTGGCATGGAATCCTTGGTTATTATCAAGAATACACAGCCCTCTTCAGCACCATGCATCCATCTTTAAAAGACCCATCCTCAGGACCAAATTATTTAAACCAAATTTTATGGTTACCAACTGAAAGAAGCTTCTGGAGCTTTTGACTCGGCTAAAATTCTTCGTAGAGCAGACAGACTAGAATTACATCCACTAAGTTCATTCAACGGCGTGAGGACTCAAAATGGTGGGTAAGTAGTAGAAAGAGCAATAAAGTTTATCTAGGCATAAACACAAACAAACGTATGCATTTCACGAGCCATAGAGGCTTCACCAATTGACTGTAGAGAGCTATATCCAAACCGCGAGAACTATTTTGATCACCCGGAGATTCTATAAAATGAACATTTGGCTTTCAAACCTATTCCCAGTCACTCAGCCCTAATGATGGTAAAGAATGTTTCAAACATTTCTACTGCAAACATTCACAGTGCTTGAGCTAACAATCGTCGGAAAGCAACAGATTTGACACGCCTCATTCAAACTAAGACAGACATTAAGGGACAGGTGAATCCCGGACTAGCCTCCAGGCAGGCCGTAACTTCAGCCATTGGTCTCCCTCTGCATCGAATCAGTTCCACAGTTTTCTCCTAATACACCATAGTCGTAACTGTAGATGGCCGAGGGTCCAGAACGGCCTCTATCAACTCTCCTCATAGGCATCTCTGTTATACTAAAACCCAAACCTCACAGTGAGCGAAGATTATGACAATGAGAAAGTTACGCGCGGGACGCATCTACGTGCCCACAACACCCAACCTAAAGAGTTTAAATAACTAGTTGCCCTTCAATCAGTCTTCATTGAGCCCAGTAAAGACGATAAAAGCGCAGCGGCGCTTTGAAACACCTCCTCTACAAATCCAATTGGATTTAAAACCTGGCAACGGAAAGGCTCGCAAACGTGCAAACTAACAAAAAGATTTGGACTGACCGGACAAGATCTCAAAGAATAAGAGCACCTACCGTCCTCGAAGGCTTCGACTGAAACATGCTAAGCTCGGGAGAGGCCCTGAAACTGGATCGATTGATGACGTGAGACGATTCGACTCGCTGTTTTAACGGCGGTAGTGAAGATGACTGTGTTGATGATGTTCCTGCTGCCACTGCTTTGGCAGGCGCCGATGAGAAGGAAGAAACGTGGTTTGATGGCTTCCGCTTTTGGCTCCCAGTAGCAACGGTAATGGTGGTGGAGGCTGATCAGAGCAAGTAAGCAGATGCCTGTTAAATTCTTAATCGGTGGATGCTCACAGTAAAAAGTACTAGATTCGATGGAAAAGGGTAGGATCTTCAAAGAATCTGCTACAGTTAACAAGATCTCAATTTTGACTAATTCATATCGGACAGAGCGATTGACAACAAACAACAGCAAACCAATCCATGAGTTCAAGTAAACAATAGCTGACTACAGTTTAAATTACCAGAACATGCAAATTTTTGGCGTGACAGGACACGAACAAATTAGTCCGAGTGAGTGAATAAAATGCGAAACACAGATGATGTGATATAAAGACCTGCCAGAATTGACCAGCTAGACCAGCATTCCAAACCATTTAGACTTAAGGTAGCGAAGAAATGGATTAACACAGCGAAAGGATTACTAGTAACGAACAGAAATTACCCAATCACTCATTTTGAACATCCTGAACCTCAACGAACGATCGAGCGGGTGCTAACCAATTACCACTTAATTACTTTAACTTCCGTAAAAATATCCTGACTCCATTTCAAAATATTCGGATATCGAATGTGGAGTTTGAATTCAGAAGGCTCACTCTACGTGTTAAATAACAACCATTCAGTTAAGTTTAATACCGCTAGAGCACTGACAAATTAAACTAGAAGAGGAGCCATATGATCAGTGCTAACTTCGGATCTACCTAGTTGCAAGTATCTCTGACCATGTGGCTAATTAAGTTGACAGCACTGAAGAATTCAATATGATAAGGGATTAGGATTGCAAATATCAAATTACTGAGCCACACATCCTTGCAGGCTCATTCGAAATTCAGTTTAGTTACGATGTGATCAATTAAAAATAAAACTCACTTGGCGAAAGCTGTTCGTCGGGTGGAACGAACGAAACAATTTCAAGGCCATCCGAATCATCCCCATTGGTATCAGGAGCCTAGACACACACAACCAGGTTACTACATCAATTTTTTTTTCGAAAAAAGGTAGTGCATGACATTCCACTTACAATGCCATCTGCACGTGCATCCGACGTTACCTTAAGGCTGCCATCACCCTCTCCTTTCATTCTACGCTGATGACGAGCACGCTTAGTACTTGTGGCCAGAGAAAGAATGCGATATTCACAATCAGCAATGGCAGCGGATCCCTTGCTCGATTCCGACTTAAAAGGATCTTCCTCTACCACATCCTCTTCCGCTCTCATCGCAGCAGCGCCTTCCTCGTCGAAGAGCTTCACCACTGTGCCCTCAAAGTGGCTAGGGAGAATCTCGAAGTGGATGGATCGTACAGAGCGAGGTTTTGCCTGTGGTCCAGTACTGATGGACTCATACAATTGATTGCCTTTTTCGCGCTGCATAAGAACGGCAAGAGCGGGAGGATAGCGCAAACGCATGCAGCAATCTCTTGCAGCCTCAAATTGACCAGGGGGGAGATCTCGGAGGGCTTCTGAAAGTTGAGCAAAACTGTAGAAGGACTTGGAAGTGGTCTCGGTGTCGTTAGAAACCTGGGTCTGTTGGATGGTTTCGTTGATGGGTAGTTCGTTTCCTTCTGTTTTGACGGCAAAAGTTGGAGATAAAACCGATGAATTTCTAGCATCAGACAAAGACTGCTTCGAGACTGTCTCACTTTTTTCTGTTACCACGGGGTTGGTACCTAAAACATGAATCTCAAGTTCTAGCACGAATTACGCAAGAACAACAAATATTCGAGTACCTCTTAAATGAAAAAAAGGTTCAATGCAGTCATCCTAAGACAAGTATAAAAACAGGGCATAAAATAGTACATCAAACAAATTGTACTTTATCGTCGAAATAGCCGTCTAACAACTGGAGCCACTAAAAATACTTGTAGATAATGAAAAATCCACGTAATTGTAAATAGCGGCTAATAAAGTCCAATCTCATCAGTAAGCAGGGGGTAAAAAGAGCAAAATAAGAATATTTGACTTTCCTGAAACAATGACGTCAAAGGATGACAATAAGGCTAACTATTGAGATGATAAACGAGCATGGAGTTGGACAGCAATGAAATTATACGGCCAATTTAAAAGGAGCAGCATTTGCGTTGTATTTACCTCCGACTAGTTTAAAAAATGTATCAAAAATGTTCCTGCCGAGTCCAGGGTTATCTACAGTTGACATGGTCGACCAATAATATTAAAACTTGAAAATGGGCCTTTCATAGAGCGCGCCAAATCCACCCCTTTCACAGATGAGTGCATTATGGCGACCCTTAAGTTTCAGAGCTCGAAATATCGCGAAACTGTAGTTAATAGCAATATTGCTATACGTATTAAGGTAAAAAAGCAACTAAAAGAACAGAATGGGGTCGCCTGGCATTAGCACACAAAAGCTGGAGCATAACGAGGAGCGTGAAGTGGAAAGTCATTAAGCTTACACTACCAGGGGATTCAAACTGAGCAGAGAGAAAATGGCTTTTCTAGTATCAAGGGACTGTTTATGATACGCAAAAGAGCAGGTGTTATCACGCCTATGCTGCAACTATTTTCACACTTCCCATTGCATACATGAAACCATAAGCATTAAAAGACCGCGCACCTTATCAGGACAATTTGTTGTTTCCGCCCAGTTTCTGATTGTATTCCAAGCGATTATTTATTCAATTAATCATTTTTAACGACCTTGATCTGGAAGTAGCCCATAATCCTTGCAAAGTGGAGCGCATTTTTTGCTCTAATTTCGCACCATTTTTTTTGCAAAAATTTGGGGCCTTTTTTAGTCAGGAGCGCAGCCCAATGCATTAACTCACCGTATTACATAACCATTGGCACTTTGTTTCAATAGTTCAAATCTGTGTCGGGCATCTTGGATTTTGTTTTGGGTGCTTTTTGCTGCGTGTTGCTTTCTTCTAAAGCACTTAGCTTGTTTACGGGAAGTCGCTGCTTAGTTTCCTCTAAATTGGTGAGGTCTCTGTGCATCGTTTCTCATGCACTGTTTTATTGGTTTTACGCTCTTCAATACTATCCGTTCCTGGGTTGCATGCACACTGTTATTGATGTTTTTGCAATATTGTAGTGAAATGGCATCTACCTTAAATTGGGTCCTACGTGCGAAGTTGGTGCAATCCGCAGCTCGGGGGTAGTTCTGATAGTATCTTCCTCCAAAAAAATTGTAAATGGGTGGAATTCTGATGTGCTGTACCACAAGTGTTTGGTTATCACAGCTGGTTTCGCTCGGTGTTAACGCAAGAGAAAACATTGATTGGAGGATTGTTGCACTTTATAATTCCATCAGACTCGGGAGTAGTCAATGATTATTCTAAATTGCAAGCTGGGCGCTTTTGGGATGTTTTTCACACGTTTTATAATTTCAGCATCGTTATGGAAGTACGTTCCTGAGTTTTTTTTTTCTGGAAAGCAATCTTTGGTCTCTTCGTGTTCGATCTGCTAGTCGCTCTATTTGTGTACGTTTTTAACATGTTATCACATGATCCTTTTCGCTTCCGTTGGTTTATGGATTTGCATACTTGACCATCTGTTGTGGCATGAAATACACGGAGTTGCAGTGTATACAAGTTGGAGGCTGTGGAAGCCCTAAGGACTAAACTTTACCCCCTTAGATAAGATGTTCCCGCTTGCTGAAGTGTTGCCACTCGTGGTCACTGGTGGTTTCATCGACCTTCAGACGGAAGCGGGCTTAGTCCCTCCGGCCTCCCAGTTTTACGGAACGAAACTTATGATCCCGGTTGTGGGGGATCTGATAGGCTTAATCTTTGCAAGTTTTTTACAAAAGAAAGTTTTCCGGGTGGTTGGTCAGTACCCTCATGGGGTTTATCAGATTGAAACAGCGGTGCCCCAGTTTCACTTCTGAGAAGGAGGTCTCACGACGCCGGGTAGGTTACAAGTCCCTCCTGTGTAATTGAGCCCCTAAAGGTAGGTTAGCACCCACACAGCGACACACCCGGACAGACTTCAACTACCGTAATTGACTGAGGGACCCCTCTTACAACACCAAGGTAGGGGGAGTTGACTCCTAGCTGCTTGCAACCGCGAGAGGGCGGAAGAACTCCCCGTCCTCGCAACTCCATCACGGCTGGGAGGCTGCAAAACCTCTTTCATCAGACAGTCACCCGGGGGTACCGCTGGTCATTTCCGCCAATTTCTGAATGAAATAAGGGCTATTTGCGGTGTTTCCTTAACGAACCCCAGCACACCCAGTCCCAGCTGAGTTGTTTCCCAATCGTTAACAACGTCTCAACAGAAAATTTTCCTTCTGCGCACGGACACAGAAGGAACAACACCACCTCTGAATTCACTTAGGAAACTTCGAAATATCGTATTAAGGTTGCCACAAAATCGCTTTGAAAATCCATAGAGAAATTGACACAGTACCAAAACTGTTGGACAGCCAGATAACCGATAAGACATCAATAGAAAAGAACCATCTTCATGCATATACAAAGGGATTGGGACAAAAGTACCTGCGGTCGCCGTAATGGATCTGGGCGCAATGCTGAGGTTATTCAGAAACTCTGCATAGCCCCAATAACCACCAATAAGATGTTGATAACGAGAAGCGCCATTTTAAACATGTACAGTGGGCGACTCAGCTCTTCAAAGTCTTCGTCTCTCTTCCCCACCTCTCAATCGTAATTGTCTTCCTCGTCCACACCGGCCAGACCGCTTAATAGGAGCGCAGAGGCTGGGATAGACGTGGAGGGCTTGTCCTTTGCCGATGAGGTTGCAGCGGCGGAAGAGGGGGGGCTCTCTTTGGCCGAGGTATCGGTGACAGCGGTGTCACCGCCCCCTAACGCTGCCATCGTAGAGGCAGCAGCCTTCACCAGATCGCTCTCGTTCAGCCGTTGCTGTTCCTCTAACATCCCCGCACGAGCCTGAAAAGAGGATAGAAGGGAAATTAGTGTCTTCTAGGCTTATTACGTTGCTAATGGCATCACGTATTGTGACGCCGCAGTTTACTCGACCTCCTTGTCACAGATGTTCTATCGGATTATAGAAACCGGCTGCATTGCATTGCGAGCGGGTTTGCTGGGTTCAAAATGCTAAAATACACTTGAAGCACAAAAAGTCGTTCATGGAATCCAACAGTAGGTTTCCTCCTTAAAAGCCTGGTAGGAAAGTGCTGATACCAATTTCATCTAACTTAGCTGGTTGCGTGAGCACGCGAAACTCGCAACACAATAGTTCGTTATTAATCACATTTCAGCGAATTAACAGTTTCGTCGAAAAGAATAATTAATGCAGAAACCTGATGATATATGACAGGTTTATCTCGGTACTCACATCTAACTGGAATCTAAATCAATTGCTCCCTGGAAATGCGGAAGCTGTATTCTCTGAGGAATCTGTCTCTCCGCTACCCTGATAGAAAAATACCATTGAGTAGAGATCGAAGCAGGCTGTCAAGTGTGGGTTTACCATTTTCGCGTGGAAGCAGCATCGAGAGAGCGGTGAGATCTTGGTGGGGTTGTTTCCCAGAACTGCTTTGGTTCAAACCAACAAAAAAACAGACGCTGGAAAGAAGGGAAGGACGGTGTGGCTGTCTAGGAAGAAATGCCTATTTTCCGGTGTGGGTGGATTCTAGTAATCTGAGCAAGAAACTTATTTAGCAATTAGACAACGCGAGCCAAAAAGAATGTGGAAGGTACCGGCCCTGTCGGGGTTTATTGAGTACATGAGGGCCAAGAGTCACGCTTTAGCAAGTTCAACTTCGACGCGATAGGCTTGAGCCGATCGCAATGTTGGAATTGTAAAAAAAAAGCCAAATTGGGTGACTGGGGGTTTATTGATCAAGTCTTGTGATTTGAAGACCAGCGTTCATACTGCTGAGCATCTAGTCACAGAATGCTTCGTTTTCAATGTTGTCCAATGTAAAGAACTCGTAGGCAGTTCGAGATCCCATTAAGTACTTTTCCAACTAATCCAATCAGATATGGAAACCAGAGTGGCATTAAGACGGCAAAGGCAGTACGTATGCTCGACTAATACGAAATACCTAATTTGAAGGGAATTGGAATTTTTGCAGAGAAAACTGCATTGACAATCAAGTCGCCATTCCTGGTCTTATTGCTTATGAGGTGGCCTCAAAGAAAAAGTTCGCAATAAGCCTACATTTAATTATGAAGAGCCCAATTTCAACTTGATCAAGGAAGTGTGCCTTGCATATGTGCGAGTTGGAGATATCTAGCCCCTGTTCCATTGGTACAGTAGACGTCAACTAACTTTGGCCGGCTTATTAACGGATTGAACACCGTCAAGCGGCTAATTCCGTCGGATTTTATCAATTGTCACTTAGTGATCTCGTTTTGGCAAACCTATCCGCGACGCCAAACGCTCTAACCAGTCCTCCGACCGAGGTGGAAGGAAAAGTAGATATTCAACCAGTCAATACATTTCTCAGCTACTCGGACCAAAAAATAAGCAGATGCAGGGACCCACCAAGATATTAACTTATTGAATATTAAACTACTTATTTAGAATGAATGGTTTACATCCAAACTACCTCGATCGGCAACAAAAATGGATAGAGTTGATTCAGGCGATGACGTCGTCAAACCGATTCTCGAAAAAAGCCACAAAATAAGCTACTCCCAAAATATTAAAGGAGCAATGGTTTATTTAAAGAATGAGGATTCATTTTTATTATTTGATCAGATGTAGCTACTGAAAACACCAATGGATCAGCAGCCAACTATGTGGAATTTCATTAGCTATTGGAGCATGGGAGATCCGCGCTATCGCAATCAGAAATTAGCTCAGGTCGAGTCGCTGTAAGCAGCTAAAACACTGAGTTAGTAAATTTGAAAATCCGGGTTTCAAAAGGAGGTAGATCAGGAAAAGTGCAGGAACTTAACTGTACCATAAGGTAGCGAGGATTAAGTTGACTAGACATCCTAAAGGGTGGTAGTCATAAACACAAGTCCGTATTGAGGTTTTCGAATTAGAATGGGATGGAAGAAAATAAAAGCAAAAAATCTTGCAAATTATTCCGACTTGTCATGGTCGGCATTTATCCACCAATCGATGGATTGACGAAGAAGAGTTCTTAAGTGACAAAAGTTACAGCGCTAATCAGCAGAATGGTCGGCTTCACATATGATAGCACTTCCAAACACCACCGGAACAACTGAATGCGTAGAAATGTTTAAAAAAGCATTTTCTTTTAGAAGCTTAACTTCCAAAGCAAAATTTGAAAATCTGTAAAAATCCGCTGTAGCTTTATTTAATAACAATCCCTACTAGTATCTTATCCACCTGACGATGAAAGAGTACCTGAGCCTATCTCTAATTTTATGCTCTTAGAAGCACAGCAATTTCAATACGTAAGTAATCCACCGTTTCAACTAAGAGAATGCCTCTTCTTGCTTGACCTGGCAAAGTACACTTTTTAGCCGGATTCGATCGTAAAAATCTCCATAATAAACGCAAATAACTTTATGTACACATGTGGAAGTTAGTGGGTAAGTCATCTAGAGCACGATACACCATAAGATGTGAAATCACGTAGCGACGATTACACACACCTAAATAGCCCAAGAATATGAATGGGGCGAAGCGTAGAGCTGAAAAGGATACCACCCCCAAAAGAATAGTGGACTTCCAAAATTGTCAACTGTCTGTCTCCTTTGACTGGAATGGTGGAAAAATCGATAGGGTCATAGCATCCATAAAATGGAGCAAGAAAGCGCAATTAAAAGGAAAACATTGCCACGTACATTGCGCATCTTATCTCCAATGCAAAGTCCAGAACATCAAAAATTAACAATTTGGCATCATATTTGTCGAAATTACGGAATTTCACAAACTAAAGCAACCAAAGATAAACTGTCCAATTCTGTTGTCTGAAGCAATTTATGCAGCCAGTTACTGCCGGCCGTCTACCCACTATTTTGCGCCACTTCAAGAGGTCAGATAAAAAAAATTATGTGAGATAATTAGGCACTGATGGAACTCCCGAATGCCCTGAAGGCGAGCCTCGATAAAGTCGAAACATAAGAGAATGCTGACCTCACTCATTTATTGGGAAAGAAGTGTGAAACGTGATTACTGTAAGGCATCGAAGGGACAAAAAATGTAAAAGGAGCACAAATCCAACTTCCTTGTCCTTTAAGTTAAACATGAAATAAGAAAACAAGTCCCGTTATTTCCTGCTGTTTTACCCACCCAAGTGATGAAACGTGAATTAACGGTGGCAAGCGAAAATACAGGCCTAGAAATCTCAAACTACGCTATGAGATCCTGCTTAAAAGAAAAATAGAATCACTAACCAGCTCGAAAATTCGCTCCTGCTCCTCCATAAGTCGCTGCAACTCAGCACTGTCGTGTTTCTTAAATCGGTGACTCGCAGTGAGCATTCGCCTATCCTTTAGCTCCACTTTAGCCCCCTCATTAGCCGCTCTCACATCAGCAACGTAGCTTGACAAGCCCATAGAATCGAGTCCTTGCAAAAATAAGGATTAATAAGTAACACCGGAAAAATTACCACTGAGAATGTGTTCAGGGTTGATTGTCTTCTTATTAGCTCGAGCACAGGCGGCATTAGCCTCAGTAGAGAGCTGATGGATGAATTTGTGACAACAGCTGAGAAGCAGCTCTCGTGTCTCAATGGCAAGACGGGCATCTGGCAAGATGTTTTTTATGTACTTGTTTAACGAGGCGCGCGGAATTGCAACTTCTTCGTCGTCCTTGAAGGCGAAATCATCTTCAACTAAGATGTGGGGACAGGCAAAGTAGTCAGATGCATAAGTGAAATAACTAGCAAATACCTCAAACTGACTAAAAAAAACTACGAGTCATATGACAACTGTTGAGTGTAAAACTTTAAATCGAAATAGGTTTCGGAGGTTATGGGAGAGGCACACAACAACTAGTTCCAGCCCACAAGGCAACAGAAAGCCCTGCAGAATGATGGAAAATCTTGTAGTAGGAGTTCTAAGCATGGTGCATTTTGGGTAAGAGAGGGGGAGATGGTATTGTAACTGTGTGCACGTAGGCATTCAAATGCGCACCTTAAACCTACTGGCATTAAATACTTGTTTGACAACATCACGAGTTTCAAACGAATGAACGCAGTCACCCACTACGCAGTTCAAAATAGAGAACTTAATGCGAATACATCCACCGGAATATGGCGAAATAGAGAGGGTAGTAGCACAAACTTACATTCCATTAAGACAACCAAACTACTGGCCCGCCCCTTTTATTATTGGTTAAAGGATACTATCCAGTTTATTTTAAGCACTTATGCAAGAATGGTAAGTGCAGAACGTGGACCTAAAAAATAAATCGCAAAAGGCAATAATAGACAAAAATTTTATCACCTACAAGGCCTTTAAACTTGATCTAACCTTTTTGCATTTCACTTGTAAGCATTAAAACGGTAGCTTTCTGTTCGATTTGCTGCTTGTTTGCCTAAGACTTTTCACAAACGCGAAATTCTAGCATACATTTTACGGTGTAGCCTAAGTGCACTTTAAAAATGAATCTATTTTGCACCTATCACACATGCAGCATGTATTCGCTTATGAGGACAACCCAGAGAGGGGATTGAAACCCAAAGTAAGCGTTTTAAAGATTTCGAGTTTTCCTTTATTCTATTATACTTGCCAAAAGTCTAAATCCGCCCTCGCTGTTGAAGGCTGAAAGGTGATTGGAGGCCAAATCACACAAATACAAACCCACCTCGATGCTTGCTACTTTGCGTTGGGGCGCTCACGTTTGCTTTACTGGCCTTGCGGCGTTCGGTATCTTATCCTTTTCTTTGAATCACATCTGAGTTGCTTAATCTGGTTGTGGTGTGCCGGGTCCCTCTATCAAAAGGACACATCTTTTTTTCGCCAGTTAGAAGAACCAATAGATGCACAAGTGTTTAGTAAAAAATATTTTTTGCCTGAAGAATTTGGTTTTACCTAATATCCATAACCACGAGGATTCGACATTCAGTAAATGACTTATCAATCTTTTTAATCTTAACCATTAGTTGTTCGATGTCCACTGCCTGCAATTCCAGTCGCTCACTTTGTCAGCCCTACTCCAGTTTCTGGTCCACTTGTTCGTGCTTACAGAACTATCGTTGAGATGGCGCTCTACGGGCCATTCCGCAAAAAACGCCCTCCCAACAAACATATGGATGGAAAACCCTTCATGAAGGTATGCATTGTTGCTTACCTTTTACTGCCTAAATACTTGGTCATCTTTTCATTACATAGGATCTGGTTGGGGACTCCAATAGTTAGTGCTCCAATCTTTTTTTAACGTATAGGTGGGCCGCAAAATAAGTCGACCCACCGTTAGAAATTAGTATTTCTAATCATATGTTTTGCGTGTCGTCAATTTTATTAAAAAACTTGGCCTTCTTTGCAACAAATGTGTAGTTTTGGGAAACTTCTGACATTTCTCTTTTATTGTGGCATAGGACCAAGTAGTCCCAGTGATTGATTATAAGTTTTCCTTAAAGTAATATTATCCAAGTAAGTTGATCCTCAAACATCTGAATTTGTGTCAAGGCTTCTTTTTCAGCACGAAGTGTCCTACTTTTTCTCTATTGCCAAGCTTGAAATTTCAAGTTGACACTTTCAGGACTTCGTCCGCTTGCGTTTATATATGTTTATGGGGATTTAATCCAGCTGTGCTGGGTTTGCTTTCAAATATGAAATTATCTGCGATCAAGCGATTGGAGTGTTTGTCGAGATAAAGTGGGTTTTGCACGCCCAACTCCATCTAGCTATTCCAGCAATGGCAGACATCAGTCTATTTGCGTAATCGTACTTAAATTAACGTCATTACTTGGTATCGCTTACTCAGACAATACGATTTCACAGTGTACACGCATTTACGCAATGCGGGCGTTAACGAGTAATTATAATGTCATTAGAACGGTAACTAATCTGACTTGGCGCTTGTTAGATGATTGCCCTGATGCTGACTTCGGTTTTTTCAATAAGTCTTGAAGCTTTGAATGCAACTTTTCAGCCTGAAACATGGGGATGAGAGTTCTCCCTTGACTCTGCTTCATCGTGCTCTGTCCGTGCTCCTTATCTCAACCTACTCTATTGTTTATAGTGTGAACGTATTTTACCAACCCCATTCTGTTAAACTACGTTCATTTTGGTTTGTTGTTTTCGTAATATAACATAAAGTTGAATCTTTCATACACTGAGCCCAAACTCTCTAATTGCGAAGCAAAAAATGCACCCCATATCCTGTATGTTAACAGGATGTTAGGTTTTAATTTTGAGAGTTGAAGGTGACACCTCTCATGCCTACGCTAAGAATACTACATTTACTCGTTTGGAAAAATGTGTTTTTTTGCGAATACGCATGTTTGTGTGACAGGATTTGGGTCACAACGAAACCGTCACTGATCTGTTTTCCTGATTTAATTAATTATGAATTTATTTTAGTGCCTTTACTATTCTTCCCGCGTTTTGTAAAAACAGTTAAATTGCCAGAGGTTGTACAATTGTCTCTATTTCTTGTCGACATTGTAGCAGTGCTGTAGGCACCGTGCTACCAATATTGTTATGAAATCACCAAGTTGGTAACATTTTAGTTAGAAGTGATATTTTCCTTTCCAAAAGTGGTGGTTTATATGTGTTCAGAAATATTATCGTGTTGTTTCGTCTATGAAGGGAACTTTGATTGGTTAGAGTATGCCCAGTCAATTGTAAAATCGCCAAGCTATTTGTACCACATTGTGATAATGTTTTATTTCTAAATAAACATTTCTGTGAGGTATCGCATGGCTTTTGCAGAACTTGAAACAGGTCTTCTTGTCAAAGTTTTACTTGGCTTTTGAAGTTGGTAGATGAAACTGCCGATTTCATGTCGAAATAAGCTCTGGATTAGAGGGGTAGCAAACCATTATCCCTTTTTAAGTCATACATTATTTATAAGTCCTGGACTTAGCATCGTCTGCCTTAACGTGAACTCCAAAGTACAATTCTGACTGATATGATTAATTTGTCGACCAGCTAATCTCTAATGTCATTGTTTTAAGTGGCATGCGCCATGGATTCATGAATTTAGATAGGGTTCACCTGGTTACGGCTTCTTTCGGCACCGCATTGCGGGAGCTCTTTCGCTAAGTATTGCATTCCAGAATTACATTTGGTCTCCATTTCTCCTTTCCATTTTACCACAAACTGTCTAGGCAATCCTCAGGTCTTTGGGATATTTCGAGGTACTAATTCACTGGCAGATTTTGTGCAAAAAGAAGTCTCTTTTTAAGAACGACTTAACATTACCAGTCACAATGCGGAACTTGGAAATGGGAAAGTTGTTAAATTTCGGCGTGTTTTCAACACTTTCCTTGTTATGAGTTTCCACACATGCGTATGTCGAGCAGAGTATGCCTTTTCCTCTAGAGATGTGCCTCTTCGTTTACAAGCAAACCCTTTTTAAAACGCCAACAAGTGTTGCTATGTACTCTTTGCAAAAGGGCTGATTGTGTGGTGTGTATTCCACCGTAACGTCACTAATTTTAGCGTCCTGGTTATTTTGGAAGAATTTGGAAGCCTGACGAGTTGTAGACCCTTTCATTGTCACTAACAGGATTAGTCTACGAGTTTTTAGAATTATCAGATCATTGAAAGGGTTCGTGGGATCTTGCCTGTGGTCGCTTGTATCCAGGCCTCATAAAGTGTGAATCTTCATTAGGCTTTCAGCATTACGGAACTCTTTACTGCACACTACTATGTTTCTCCTCAACTCTTACACCATAAAGTTTTCATTTGAATGAGTCTGATTGATGTGATTTGAACTTGCCTCCTCTGTGGAAAGGGTTTAACTCGGTTCCAAAGTTGGCAGAAACTGCTTGTATCACTTTTGACAATGAAGTGCTACATGGCATTGATGATTGAAATGGATTGAAATTAATTAATAGTTCAAGAGCGACTCCCAACACACGTTTGCTCGCACCTCTATCAACTGGTGGAGTCACGGAAGCCAATACAATACATCCCATTAGCAATAGATCATTGATAAACTTGAAGGCCCATCAACCTACTCTGCACTCCTTGTTATCATCCTACAGAACCACTTGGAATGGTAAGTCGATACACCAATTGGTTGCCCCTAGGCGATAGTCTCACTGTCAGCTCTACACTTCTAAGTCGTGTGCCATCTCCTTCACATGTGATTACGCTTCCCTTTTGTGTATTAGGCTTTGAGGCTTGTTTTCACTGTATATCCTTCGATGTTGGTTAAAAATTTAGGATGTCAATCTACCCTGTGCGGACCAACTTGAACCATTTTCATCATTGATCCATATCCCTTTTACCTTTTACCGCGCTTTTAATGCCCCATCTATCTCTCAGCGTTACTACCAATTCGTAAGAACCCAAGTAAGTAGAAGTGTTATTATTCTTATTCATGGGCGTAGTGTTATCAATATAACGCCTTAACCGCTTGAAGACTAAAAGGCATGCGAGACCGGTAGTGTGGACCCGAACTCCACGCTGTTATCTGCTAAGGCCTAGGCCTCACAAAAGGCGTGTTCTACTTACTTTTATACTGTCCAAAACCTGCAAATTATAGTTGTCCTCAGATCACATTAATGTTTATTTTGATCTTTGAGGCAAAACCAATTAGTTTATGGTAATTTATTGCTTTTAGCTTTTTATAAACCTATTAAGAACACGTTTCGCACATTTGTTTCGTATGGATGTATAGATTGATGGATGGATATTGGCACTAGTGAGGTAGCCAAATAGAGGTTCTAGCGACACTTGCTGTTCTAATTCCTTTTAACCGTTTCCTATAGGGCATAGTGTTAAAAACCCTCATTCGTAAGCCCAAAAAGCCCAATAGCGCGAACCGCAAGTGCGTCAAGGTGCGTCTTAGCAACGGTCGTGAGGTGGTCGCCTACGTGCCGGGCGAGGGGCACAACCTCCAGGAGCACAACATGGTGCTAGTGCGCGGAGGGCGATGCCAGGACCTTATTGGCGTGAAGCACAAAATCGTCCGTGGAAAATTTGACTGTGCCCCTGTTCATAAGTCCTCCAAGTAGTGATCGTTGTATTGCCTCCACTTCATGGTTGTGTCTGTGAATAATAAAAAGTATGAGTTGTAGAGCCTTCCATTTTTTTTGGCTGTTACGTCTTTCCCCTAATCTTTGGCTTGTCTGCGCTTCCTCAAATTCCTCCTTTTTAATCAGGTGAGAATGACTTAAAGTTTAATTTCTCGTTCGGCAGATGGTGCAGTTCCGTCTCGCCCAATCTAGTTCCAGGTCTATCCAACTATATACATTGTTAGCTTCGTGAAGGAGAGAGCAAACTTCTTCACTTTCCCAAATTCTCTTAATTTTTTTGCCTCTGATTAGCAGGTCCTTAGACACGTCCTTAAGGCCCATCAGAAAATCCAATCGGTGGGGTGGATTTAGTGAGATTTGCAAACCAGTTTACGACTGAACCTTATCGCTATTACCGATTATACACAACTGTGGGGATGAATCTCTGTTCCTGCCGCAAGTCTGCGACATGAAATAGCGTGTTGTTTCCTCTCGGCACGATAAATAAGTTATGGGCATTATTCTTTTTTCACCGTTTTCGAGTACTCGAAAAGTTGTGCAAACTTGTTCCACATCTTGTTGACTGTAGCCCACCTGTAGGCGGTGTCGGCATGAGACCTGCTGTCTGAGCATTTCCGTGGCTGATTTCGCCTTCACCGATTGAATATAACCAACTCTATGTTGTATTCCACGGTTTTCTCTCACGTCGACAATAATGCGAAATACTATTGGCTCTGTTTAACTTTCCTTCTCCTTCTCGAAGGCGTTGCTTTCCTTCCCATCTTTTGAACTCTTTGAGTTTAATTGACGTGAGTTGTTGGGGTCCTTCCCTTTAAAATAACATAGTTTACAATAGTGTTAGTAATTATGTCTTAGATCCATCCTGGAAATTTCGGCGTCGTCGAATTGTTTGAAATTCAATCAGCACGCGTTAAGTGTTTGGATTTGACTAGTCAGCATTCATGAAACCATCGAATGCTTTAGTTGAGGGGTCTTGTCACGTGAACTTCGTGGGAACTTGGTGGTTATTATTTGTAGATAGTCGGTTGAGAACCCCTCTACCCTGGTTGCTTGCTTATTCAACTCTTTTTTTTTCTTTTGACAACTCTTGTCTATGTTTTCCGACGCCAAATGTTGCGTTAGTACATTTGAGTCAATATGACTTATGGAATCCAATTTTGTAATATTGGCATATTGCAAGTAATTAAAACCTGTGGGGAATTACCGAGAGGTTATCCCCTCTTTGGGGGAATGGCGCCGTTTGCTCAGTCACGAGGCTCGCCCATCTTGCCGGCTTGACACCGGCTTGGTGATTCATGACCTATCGTCACCTCCTTCAACCACATAATTGTGTCAGCTCTTTCCATTATTTAAAGTAATAAACTGTTCACTAATCATTGTCATGAAATCCATCTTTAAGCGTAGAGCTCTTAAAATTGAATGCCAAAGTGATCTCAGGTAGCGTTTTAAGCCCTCCAGACGCCTTGAACGGTAGGTCGAACTCATGGGTTGCACTATCGAAAATAGGCGTTCTTTCTCGAAATTTAACGTGGCCTCTACTGGACTCTACTGCCCCACATCCATATTTTTACATTGGTGAAATCGTCCTTAGCTCGTGTACTTGGCTTCACTTTCGATACTGTTGGCTTTTGACACCTGGATGATCCATGGATAATTATTAGTGCAAACCAGTCTACGTTTCGGTTTTATGCGCTGAAGGGACATCAGTCAAAAGTTTGCCATTGAGGGTGAAACACGGTGGAACTGTAGAGTTAATAATTACTGCATGTGACATACGATAATGCCCTTTTCGTGGCTCCACAATTGTTGCTCGAGATCGTTGAATCTATCACGTCACAACGTTCGGAAACGGTATGCCCGAATTTGCGACGCCATCAAGAGTTGATCATTAGCTTATGTAACTTCGGTGAAAAATTGTCGCTCACTTCTTGAGAATCGAACCCAATGAATTGTCGAAGGGACGTGCATGCTCTATTCCGGCTTTGATTTAATGCGAAAATTGCCGTTTTTGAAGCCTGTACATTGAGATAGTTACCAGTTACTGCCAAAATTAAACAAGAAAATTGGCAACCAATTCGATCAATGGAGTTGGCAACCAAACCAATCGAACGTCAGTATTTGATGCACCCTATGTTTTTCCTCAGAGGACAGATTTGCATTTCAAAAGTTGAAATAGGGGAACTTGAAGACCTTCTTGTAAAATTTGCAATAAATTAATCAGAATGTTAGGCGATGTGGCAGAAAGATGTTTTGAAATCATTCGTCTGATCTCGATGTTATGGTTCCTTAAGAAATTTCTTGATGTTAACCTGCCATAAGTGGATACCATACACCAACATCTAACTTTTAGGTGCAGATCCTCTGATGATTTTGTCTAGCCCCTTATTTTTCTTCCATTTACGTGGCCACTGTCGTTTTTGTCGTCTTTTTTCCCTTGTCATCAAGATATGTCATTTGTCTATTTCAGCCTGAAACTGATCCGATACCGCAGCCAGTAGCGCCGGTCTATCCGGTGACCAAACGCCAACGTGTCCGGTGCGTTCTCTGCTTCCTGATGCTCATATTGACGGGCTTTTTCGGTGTCATCTTCATGATGGGTCCTCTTCTACCTCTCGCCTATCTCGCCCCCTCCTTCTTCCTTCTTCTCATGGACTGCGGTGTCCGAATGTGGTGTATGCTCAGCGAGGTGATTACTTATCCCCTTTTCTCGCCACCTTTTTTAATCTTGATGGCCTGTCCAGGCGGTGTGACAGTTAGCTTCTCAATTGTCGGGGCTAAGTCGACGCATTAGTAGCCAATGTATGGTGTGCATCAAACAGCTCATCTCTTATTGGTTGCTATGGTTATCGATTTCTGCCTTTCATGGTCGGCTGATAAACCCATCAGCATGTTTATTGATTTTTATTTGCCGAGAGCATCTCTATTGATTTTACTTCAGTTGAAATTTTATTACAACGTCTAGCTTTGCTAATTTCGTTGTTTTGTTTCAATAGTTTCGTTAGCTTTAAATACTGTCAAGATGACAAAGGTCACTATTTATTATTTTTTGTACCATCACAAAGGCCATGATTTTGGGATAATTTGATCATTGATAATCGTGTTTGTAAAGTACACACCCTTTTCTTATTTTATTGAGCATAATCTCTTCGCCTCACAAATTGGCATTTTGACAAATAACTTTTTCCTTTGATTTGTTGCTTGCCTTGTTACTAGGTGCCCACCCCTTCCCCCCCCCCTCCCCTATTTCGCAGTTACGATACACGACATATTGTTTATGTGGTCATGATGTAATGCTCAATAGAGTTGGAGCTGGCCCGGAAAAACATTTGCTCTTTTATAGATTACGAATAGAGAGCAGATACCTGTTACGAATATCATCCAAGATATGCGGTACACTACGATAAACAAATCTTTTTAATTAGGACTGCATTTTTGTTCGTGTCGACTGAAACGACCACTCGAATGCTCTACTCCTGTGTCACTCGGCTGGCGCCTGACACTTTTGACGATCAATAAATAAATCAAGTGGTTATTGTTTGCTTCAATTATTCAGCATTAAATGGCGGAAGTTTTAGCTCTCTCATTTATTGTAAAACTACACGCAATTAACTATAGCCGAATTTCCCATTTTTTAATAAGAATTCGACGATTTCACCGAATGAATTATCGATATAAAACGGTCCATGAAATGCAGCCCTTGAAACTGTTTCTAGACCAAAGAACACCTTCATTTTGAATGGTATGTAGACCATCTCTTTACTAGTAATCTCAGTTCAACTACTCGCTCAGGTTCTTCTCAGTGGCATTCTTCGGATTCAAATCCGCCTCTTTGGTGATGCTTTTGTCTTACCCTCATCCGTTATCACGGAGACAGTGGAATCGCCATCGACAGGCACATCTAGTCTGCTTATTCTCAACCATCGTACACGACTTGATTGGATCTTCGCCTTCTCCCTTGGCCGTTACGCACGTCACCTCAAGGTTGTGCTTAAACGCGACCTTTCCAACCTCCCAGGAGTGGGATGGGCCATGCAAATGGATGGGTTCATCTTTCTCCGTCGCCGCATTGCTGTCGATTTGGCGCGAATTCAGCAGGCTGTGGAGTATCTTTTGCGTCTTCAGGGTAGCGCTCATGTAAGAGACCTGAATGATCACACTAACCCTCATCCACATCATTTGGCCCTTGAGTTGGTGCTTCTCCTTCAGATTCTTCTCTTTCCCGAGGGCACTGATCTCAGTGTTTATGGATTGAAAAAGAGTGATGTCTTTGCGGCCAAAGCGGGGCTCCCGCGCTACCGCTATACTCTACACCCCCATACTACGGGCTTTGAAACCTTTGTTCGAGCCCTTGGATCTGGTATGTTTTTTATATCTCTTCTTTGTCCCCTGTAATGCATGCTAAGGGCTTCATTCACTGGATATTGGAGTCGGTCACCTTCAGTTATGTTGTTAGTCATTCAGTTTTTCACTCTTTGGCAAGCTGCTCTATTTCGAAAGCTGAGGCTTCACCTTTTGAAGCAGCCGTCTGTTTATTTAAATTTATTTCACCCTTCTTGACCACTTTCTTTAGACCGTGAGGAAATAATAGTAGACTAGCCATTAGGGGTTTGGACTTGGATAAGCTCTATTGAGATTTTGTCATGAAGTCGAGAAATACGGAATGCGTTATGATGCGTAAGAGATGCATCAAGTAGATTTGGTGAGGTAGACCTCCATAATTGCATTAATTTTCAACATCGACCCTCTCCACTCCTTGAAGCACACAATTTAAAAGTTCAACCGTGTCGGTATTCTCTTGGGCGTGCACACACACACACACAGGCGTGAATTAGTGACCCTGGAGCCGCCAAGACTCAGAGTGTCATGGCGAGACCCAACACTCCCACACTCAGCTATTCCGATACGGTTTTGGCTCTATGACGCACATCTATGGCCTCCACTTTCTGTAAGCGATTGGATGGTTATAGCCCTCTGCGTCTGTTCGCCTATGGACGACTCTAAGAGAGGCCTATACGTACCCCATATTGAGCACAAATGTCGAAGAAGAAGAAGAAGAAGAAGAAGAAGAAGAAGAATTTGTCCTCGGTACGCTCACGTTTCGTCCACAATTTACAATATACGCCAGAACCCCACTCCTGCTTTGGTAAAATTCACTTTGCAATTTCACATCCATCGTTATTCCAGAGTGGCAATGCTCTATTTCCACTTGTCAAGCAGAAGTTAGCATATAAATTGATGAGTTTCTACTACCCCTTCTTCTTTTTCTTCTTGTTCCTCTCCCTCATCTCCCTTCCGTTTATGCCATTTTTCAGAACTATTTCAAAAATTGCAGTAACTTTTTCTCCAAAATCCCTCTCAATCGTTCCTTAAACATGCAGTTGAAGAATACTAGTAGATCAAGCACATACGAAAAAAAAATCCCATCTCAGACCGGAATTAATTTGGCTTCTAACGAATCCATGCCGTTTTTGGTGTACAAAATAAACTAAATCCATTTCGAAGCACTTCAGGTTTTTACAGGGTTGTACATTTATTGGGAATCATCGCTAATCACATTTTCCTGTTGAACTGCTTACTAAGGGGCAGCTTGAGGCCCTTTCTAAAGCAAGGCTGCCGCATTGCCACTCTGCCAGTTGGCCTCTTTGAAATCGAAGCAATTTCATTTGACCTGGCCATTGTAGACCTGGCCTACGTGTACGATGTAACGGTGGCCTATCCCTATGCCCTGACCGAGTCGGAGCTGCGAATGGCTACAGGCCATTGTCCTCAGGAGGTGCACTTCCACGTGCGCCGTTGGCCGGCCCACCAACTGCCTCGACCGACCGATGCTCCCCTGGCCACCAACGGTGCCAACACCATCACCACTAGTCTGCTGGCGCGTTGGGTGCAAGAACGGTGGGCAGAGAAGGAGCAGATGCTGAAGGACTACTACGGTAGGTTAAGAGTTTTACCCTCTTTTTTGATCGCCGAAACTACAATTTGTCCGCCTTCAATTGGTCAGAAGTACAATCGATGTTGGGTTGGTTTCCTCCTCTCTTCTCGCCTCGTCCGACCAAAATACTAATTTCATCTAAGAATTCAACAGAACATTTTTTTTCCAAATAATGAATTATCTGGGGTTTCATAAACCGTTTGTCTATTTCGTTACATAGCTAAACTTTATTGGTTCAGCCGCGACTTTAACCAATGGTCTTCTCTCTTCCTAGCTCTCCCGCCAGACGAGCGTCGTTTCCCCGGTCCCGAGATCAGCCGTGAGGGCGCAGTCATCTCTGGCCACGACGACCAATGGTCACCCGGAGCTTGCGTTGTGTTCGCCTATTGGCTCATCTTTTTAGCCTTCAGTATAACCGTCCTCTGGTGTCATTGGGTGGTGCGATTATACGTTGTCGCCATGACTTTCTTCTTCATCTATCGCGGTCGCGAATCCCAGGGATTGGCCGAATGGTTAGCCGAACTAGCTGGTGTTCCACTGACGCCGGACACGACACATTCCACCGACTAGACTGTCGGTCCCTTTGGTCTGTTCGCCATGCTCGGATTTGGTGTGGTTTGAGATACGGTGCATATTAGTGTCTTTATGCGACAGTTTTTTTGTCTATATTATCTCTATTGCTTTGTATCTATCATTAATGGCACGCAATCTACCTTTCTTCCCATTTAATCCTGACAATTAAAAATCGTGATAATTGGACCCCTTCTTTGTGGGCCACATTGGGGATGAGAGATTGAACAAGGTGGCCTAACTCGCCCAAGGGGTCCACAAAGTGAGGAGACTGTCAGATAAGTGGAGTGTAACGGTGCTGAATGGACGTATCGGGTGTACCTACATGCCGGTTGGATGTCGACTTAGGCTTGTGTGTGTGTGTGCATATATATACAATCGCGATAGTGTTTAACTGTTGGAATATTATAAAAGCTGCTTGAAGGTCATCAGATCCTTGAAAAATGTCTTGAACATTCACTAGAGGTGCATTTTGATTCAATGACGTCGCACTTTGTTGAATATTGTACTATATCGACGCATCGATCTTATTCCCATTTTTGCTACCACGAAAGCAGAGAGTTTTGGGGATGGCCATTTTCTATCATCGTCCCAGTCCATTCGATTCCGACTGCTAGACTATTTTTGACTTATTTTGAATGATTTATATGGAATACCGAAGTAGCGTTTGGTAGTAATCTGAGATGGACCAGTTGACTAGTACGGTTACGATCCGATCCCACCCGTATTTCCTGACGATAGATGTACTTCGCCATAGGTAGGCAATTTTGTGTTTCAAGATGCTGCTCATCCTTGAATTGGATGGCAAAATGCGGCGGAGCTTGTTTCTACGTAATTGGGGTCCAATAACTCAATTCTGCACACCTTATAGCGCTTTCTACGGAAAGAATATTAAATTTACATTTAATATACCCGAGTATCTAGTGACTGCCGCCGTTTTTCCGCAGCTTGGATTCCCAAACCCAGATTCTCTCTCCTTTTAAGCACCACCTGAGCGGAGTATAGGTGAGAAATCGGAACAACAAACGTTAGATCTTTTTCACTAGTAAATGATGAAGAAGGGGGATGTATGTTTTATTTTTCAAAAGATTGAGTTGAGTTGAGTTGAGCAGTTGGTATTTCATCCATCTCTACCAATGCCAGTAACGTGTCATGTGACTACTTCTATTTAGTGGTACCGTGAATGCTGCAAAAAAAAGCCCCATCTTCAGCGTTAGAATCGAGCTCCTCGGCTTTGCGAAAGCAGAGGAGCTCGAGTCGCACTCGTGAAGTTCACTCAACACTATGCCAAGTGAATTGCCTACAACCAGGGGATGCCAAGATAAGGCACAGCAATGATTCAAGACGTCTGCACGTAGACAATCACGTATGCTTGACAGGCCTCTTGCCGGTCAACCTCCTTCTGCTATAATCTAATTTTGTTATCTCCACACAACCACATAGATAAGTACTGGCAACAGTGAAAATCCTTTCTTATGTATGGGGTAAACGCTCGCAGATAAGGGCGTGGCAATAAAGTGGCAACAAATTTCATAAATGTGTACAGCAGAACGTCAATCTCGGACAGCTTTGAAAACAGGGTGCCGTGAATAATAACTCCTGCCTTAAGCAAAAGGATGAACATGTTTGAAGAAGAGTGGGAAAGACTTCCTCAATAGCCTTGAAATGACGGCCAACTTAAAGATGTCAACTATGAATTTGCTTGGATCGCCATAAACGTCCAATTACCCAGTTGGACAATCGCGACGTCTTGAGTCTTCACTGAACGCAGTAGTAATGCATACCAGTTGGAGAGAGTTGGTACTTCAGTCGCCGCAGACAATACTTTCGCTCCCTGGCCATACTAGTGGTCGCCCAGAGCTTTCCCAAATTAGTAAGTACTATGTTTCGCCACACCACCCAGGATCAACGAGACTTCAAGGAGAACTTGAGATGCTGCAAATATATGGCCACAAGAGTGCCAAGGGTACGGCAAAACAATAGCTGGACCGCCACACAAATTGCCTGAATCTCCTTGGGCGTAAGGAACGGTCCATAGGAAACAATAAAGCAGATATTTTCCTTCTTTCGTTGCCTGCGTTTGAGCGATATAGTCGGTGGATTTAAGACGCACTTGGTTTTACAAAGCGATTGTAAAAATTATTTCTGTGTAAAACAAGTACGCTGCCTTTCTATTTCATGTGAAATGAATTTCTGACATACGTTGCCCATCGAATAAAAGAAACTTGGTGGGAGATTATAAAGTTGTTCCAATTGACTCTTTAAAAGTTTACTTTAACCAAAGTAGGACCAAGTGTTTTCCTTCCACTTCCACTAACAACCATGGTAGTGAATATTTTAACGGTCTTGTCACCACTTCGGTGTCAACATAAACTGGGCAAATCTTCTTTGCCAAAGTCAGCACTACGTCCCCACACCCAAGCAAAAGATTGGTTTGGAAAAGGAAAGTCTCTTGGCGATGGTTGACCCAAAGTTAAGACTTATTTCTCTTCCCATGCGTAAGTGCCAACCTACCCTTCGAGTGCTCTTGGGAGGTGAAATAGCCACTCTTGCCTTGGGCTCTTTTTTAACGCCCCAAGGAAGAAGAGTGATCGTGGGGTGTCAAGAATCACGATTCAGGGAAAGTGGAGGATGCTGCCTTCAAGTTATGCGTTTACCCACATAGATCTCCAGTCTTTGGAGGTTCTGGGCATCAAAGTAGTTCATAGCTTTCTGTAACTTCTCTAATCATTTATGAGCCCATAGCAGCGCATATCGCAACACAGAGGGTAAACTATTGATGTGAGGGGGGCAGAGAGGCTAAGCATAAGATGAGGCTGTGTAGCCTACGCAATTGAATATTCCCTTCGAGCAATTCCGCTAACATTTCGTCAATCGTTCCATACATCCATGGTGCAATTCCTTTCGAACTCATGCATCTTACCATGCTTTCAAAAAAGACTCAGACACTATGGTTTACCAAAATCCCAAACATTTTCCACATGAAGAGTGAAGGGCTCGCCCTACCGGGTAAGCGAACCTATCAAGGGATTATAAAGTCGTAGGCAAAACATGGTTTCGTAGAATTTCAAAACGCTGCTCAATAATTCTGCTGAAAACATTACAAGCGCAAAGGAACATGGGAACAAAATTTAATAGGACGAAAGGGACGATGCTATAGATGTAAACTGTCGTTCACCCCATAATTCTAACCTTTCGTCAAATTGTAGGGTGAGCATTTTACGAACCCCAAAAGCGCACAGTTTTACGCATAATCACTCTGCAATTCAGTTAAGACAACCATTTATCACAAAGAAAATCAAATTAAAGATCAGAGTCCTTTAATGGGACGAAGGTGGTAGAAAGAAAAAGGAAGAAAAGCTCCAAAGTGCAGCCTTCAATGGAAAAGATAGAAGAGTAGAAAGAGGAGGCAACAACCAATCACCGATCCGACGATAATCGAGTCCCGTCTCTTACGCCACGACACCTGATTCAAGACCTTATTGACGAGAGGAAACTGAGCCCTTAGATTCAATAGGTTACCCGTGGTGGCTTTGAGCATGTGGTGCTGTGACTTCAAGGCTGAACGGATCGCCGAAGCCGCTGAAAGTCGATCTGTCAGCATCTTATCCGCGTGGAGTAGACTCTTTTGTTCCTCAATCAAAAGTCTTGTGGCCTCAGGTGGTTTATCACTCTGAGATGTGCTTTGAACTCGATATGTCTAAAAAATACCATCTACTCATTTCCCATCAGCAAAGGTGATTATTCGACAAACAATAGGAACCTGACGTACCGACGAGAGAAGATGGTCGCGGTTGCGCGCATTGTTGAAGTTATTTCGCATGCGCTTAAAGTCTTGTGAATAGTCAAAGAGGATTTCACGATGACGCTTTGCGATGTGCTGTTGACTAATGTTACCGTGATCTGCGCTGGAGACAACGTCACTCATTTTATCGTTGACCTGTGTCAATCTGAGGAGGAATGGCTTTGTATTTATAAAAAAAATGTGAAATAACATTAAAAGCATAGGATAGAAACACCAATTGAAATAGGATTGGTACAAAATGATAATGAAACAACCGCGTCCCTCATAGGTCACTCCATATGCCAACTTGTTATTTCTGGACCAAAATTAGAGAAGCCTTGAGACAAGGCATCCATTAGTCTGAGGAAAAGACACGCAAAATCGACGCCAATTAGGGAACAGATAGTATCAACGAATCCAAAAAGCAACACCTCTTTCGGAAAAGTACTCCAAAGAAGCTACAGCGATGCTCCTTGAAATAACCACATCAAAAATTTGAGTGCATAGATGTGAGGTATACAGCTTTAGCGGCGCACAACACACTAGTAGACTTTCAGGCACACTTAAAGGGTGTTTGTGCATGGGATGACAAAATAAATGTGAATAACTATAATTCTAAAAAAGCACATACCTCTGCAACAGACTTTCAATATCGTTGCAGAGATCGCCATAGCTTTGACCATTGGAAGACTGGGTTATTTGAGGTGCACGGGAACCGGTGCTATTGCTGAGAGAGGAACTCCCAACCTTACCAAACTCAGTGAGTTTTGAATCTATTTCACTCTCAAGAGCTTTGGCTTGACGCCTCAATTCGCCCCAGTGCATTGCACATCCGACTAAATATTCAATGCTTTAGGCAAAGAAATGCAAAACAGGCACACTCAGATTGAAAGAGTCGCCTCTTGCTAATTAATTTATAATCAGTTAGAGAAGCCGCAAAACCTAAAAACAAAACCAAGATTATTCTCGCCAAATCTTAGTTTTTAATAACTTAAGCAAAAAATAAATTAGCCAAAAGGGTTAGTATCTGGGTTTCTTATTTTTCCGTGGCAAAGGGCTGAAAAAATTCCTACTCAGAAAATTGTAACACTTTAATTTTTAAGAATGGATTTGGCAACTGCTAACGCATTAAGCCTCTACCATCTTAGTGGCCTTTTCAAAGGGCGGAGAGGTGTTAGTGATAGCCTTTTAAACGCGCCGATTAGTTGCAGTGGCTTACGGGGTTATGGCTGATATGGAATCGAGTCTTGAGTCTAAGGCATGCAGTTTGTTTTGCGCCTTATTTTTTATAGATTTTTTGGACTATTACTTTTTTTCTTAGCTGGAGCACTTATCAGCTCTTCACTGCGAGTGCATTGCCCGTGCCAAAGTCGTGAGTGGTCGGTCAGGAGTCCGAATTCCTGATGAAATCGCTTCTCTTGTCACGGAAAATGCTTTTCGTTTTGCTCAGTTGCTTACTACTGACTTGGAGTCGTTTGCACGCCACGCCAAAAGATCAACGATCAATCAGGACGATGTTCTTCTTTTTACTCGCCGTAACCCTCAATTGGTAAACTCCGCTCTAATAGTTGCTTTTTTGATTGTTTTGCTTTGAGCCATTCCTTTTCAGCTAAAATTTTTGGATGAGAAATCGACGGCATTCGATGTTGCTGCCGATGGAGAGGGCAACGTAGAAACACAGTCAGTAAAACGAAGAATACGACAAAGCGTGAAAAATGCAAAGAAATCTCTTGTGCGTATTTTTTCTTGCTGACTTTTGTATGAATGGGCCTTGGGTGAAACTTTGCTAATTTCATTTCTTGTAGGCTTTATTATTCATGCTGAAACTGTATCAGGATCTTTCACAATTAGTCTGATCTGAACCCTACTTTTCTTTCTTATTTGTTCCTTAGAAAAAATCTTCTACGATGTCTCTTCTGACGAATCACTTTTCTTGCACAGTATGTTTACTTCCAATTTCATTTAATGCCTATCAATAAATGTCTCATGGTCTCCAAAAATCACTGCAATCTCTGGCAAGGTGTCATGATTGCTCTATTTTGGATTACAACTGCCACCTCAGATACCTTGTAATGTGTACAAATGACAAGTTTGGCTAAAAAATCGGTGAAAGTTTAATTGTGAAGTTCTGTTTTAGTGATTCCAAGGTTCTGTTTAGGAGTAGCATGTCACCTTGTCAGGCAAGACTTACTCTAGTTGAAAATAAGTTGGCTAATATGGTAGGCAAGTCCAAAACTGTTGTAGTGGAAGTGGTATGCATGTGATCAGTAATGCATGTATCATTGTATCAGTGGTTATCCCTTAGTAGTCGCCGTTCTGTATCTCCAGCGCCCGCATTAATTTATCGCTAGAAGAGACTACATCTGCTCCTTGTGCGTGTAAGGGTCAGCGGGAGCAAATGTTTACTGCCAGTCGTTCACAGGCTGCAGTGTTAACAATTATGGCTGAAGCCTGCCTACTTGATAGTCTGGTGAAACGCTGAGAAAGTGCTATTCCTACAAGGCGTCGTGGACATGCGTTGTACCGTGCGTGATGACGGCATGGAAGTAATGTTTTGTTCTCTATTCCCCGGATTCACATTCCACCAAGTGACTAAAATTACTTTTTCTGAAAATTGTACGATTAGATGGACGTGGTATAGTTGGGCTGGGTTTTTCAATTTTTTTGGGACGAGGCGTCGTGTAAGAGTGGAGCGCTTGACAAGTTGTGTCTTGGTGTGGAGCATAGATCTAAATTGATGCTCATGCAAAGGAACAACACATGTTGTGATAGCTTCTCATAGTTAGTTTTTAGCACAAAATTGGGTGAAATTGTTTGTCTTATTTGGAGTATGATTTCCTCTATATCCTAAATAAGGCTCCTCTGAGAGTGGGTGTGCTGCTTTTAGTTGGGCCGTTTTTGTCCATTTTGACAAATGACTAACTGGTTTGTGCCACTCCTTTTTGCGTAGAAAACGGTCGCTGCACCTTCAGCTGCTACATCACCATCGACAACTTCAATAAAGGGCTCGTCGATTCCCGCCGTAAGTTTTGCCTTGCTTGTTGCGCTGACCGAATTTGAATGCTGCTAATGGCCGTTTTTCGAGACCATGAACTAGCGCAAGCGATCTGCTCTGTTCCTCTTAGTTGAATTGGTCCATCGCATAAATTAATGCTACTTAAACTTGAATAGGTAGCAACCTCTCCGAAACAGTTTATTTTCATTTCTGCTATCATATCCCTCTTTTTTATCGGAGAATGTTCTTTCAACTTCAAATGTTTTACGCGTGGCAGCATCGCCCTTGAAGAGGGCTCTTTTGAAAAATGCCCAATCTACCATAAGCTTGGTTTCATTTGCTTTTTTTCCTCAACCAAATTGAGACTCCTGTCAGTTCTTCATAGAAGTGCCACAGCACTTTTCATGTTGCCAGCCGATTGGTCTTGGCATTTTTTGTTCCCTGAACAGCCTTTTAAGCCTCTCATTCATCCCATTGCGTGCTAAAACTCATTGTGCGGGATGTTTTGTTCTAATTTTTGTCAGATTTTGGCAAGTTGACTGTGTCCTTAGCAATTTGGTTTATTTTTTCTGTAAATTTTCTGTTCAATTAATTTAACGTCTTTTGCCTGGGGAGTAATCCTTTTAATGGTTTATTTTTCTTCGCAAAGTAGAAACAATGTGTTTTTAAAATACCGAAATTGTTATTGTTCTCCTAATATCTTTGACAAATCCTCTTGGCTTATTTGACCTTTAAAATCTGAACTTGATTAAGGGGGAATTACATTTTTGTGCTTTTCACTGATTAATCAAGACAGTTGATTTTGTTCTATTTCCACACCGATCACCAGAGTTTCGCACAACCGCGCATAAGCGTGAGAAATATCCGATTTTCGAGAGATAAAGAAGGTTTACGTAAAGTTGGCATTTATTTGTCATTATATAATTTGCGCTATCAACTTTATGAACGTAGAAGGCTCCAAGCTCTTCCAAGGCTCCTGAAACCATGGAAACGTCGCCTCAAAAGACGTCCGAGAGAAAGGGCTCTCCTGTGCCTACTGTAAGTTCTGGTTTGTTTGAAATGCTTCTCATAAACTAGCTACTTGGGAAAGTAGGTCTATGGAAATGGCTTTGGTGTAGAGGTAAAAGGGTTGTTCAAGTCAAGTCGGGACTTTTGAGCAGGTAAGTTGGAGAATTGCTTGCCTGCCTTGGTGTTTGTGTACGCCTGTGTTCATCTTTCGCACGGAGAGGTTCGACCCCTCTGCAAGATCACTTCAGGCTGTGTATCGCTGTTCTAGAATAACTGCTGTGGGCTACTTACCAACTGATAAAAAATGTCTTACTCCTAACAGCCGAGCTCCCCATCACTGAACCGCGTTGTGCTTGAGGCCATCTGTAAGAGATATCCGTGGATTCAAGTTGGAGCCTTTGTTGACAGGAAACTCAGTTCAGCAGCATATTACTGTTCCATGTGGATTCTTGCAAGCAGTACCGATGTTGCGATTTCACCTCGGTGTCAGAGTCCCACTGACCTGTGGCATTCGTGCTCGACGCTGGAAATTATGCTAAGATGCACCAGGCCCCAGATACTGCGTGCTAGCCACCAGTTTGTGTCGATAAAAAAGGCCCGATTTGACTTGAACTCCTACCAAAGCTGAAAGGCAATTGAACTGCATGATATTTTTTATCCACGTAGATATCGTATTGTGGTAGATTGACTGTAATTCTAACTTACACCAAGGTGTCCACACCCATTGAGGATGATCGTCAACAGTCCGGCGTTGGACCGTCAAGGATCTCACTTCTCGACAGTGATGATGAATTCTCCAACATCTTCGACGAGGTTGGAGACGTTTAGGGATTGCCTCTTGATTTTTAGATATAGCCAAATGCACGTATCGTTCCTTTCACCTGAATTGCTTTGTTTTTATTGCTAACGTTCAACAGAAGTCGACTGTGGGGGGAGGAGGAGAGGATGAAATAAACTTCCGTTGCTTATGGACTTTTTTGTTGGCCGTCATGTGCATGCTTGCGCGACTTCGTCGAATTGATGATACATTTACCAATCTAGACTCTATTTGGAAAAAGAGTTGGTGAGCAAATATCAGATTTCCGGATAGAATTTTCAGTTTGCAGGAGCCAGTCCCTTTACCAACTATGGCCTTCCTGTCTTCAATATATTTGTTGATGGCCGGGAATGGCTCTTCACAAAAAAATGTTTGTATCAGGAGGGCTCACAGTCTCGAGTGGTCGTCGAGGTTAGTTGAGTAGCCCGGAGGAGTAGCTACTTTGGGTTAGCTAGTTGATCTCAGGTTTGCCGGGCGCAAATTCCCGGTCAGGTGGTTAGGGAGTTGTATGACTGGTGTGCTGCTTGCAAGATTATTTGCTCTTATGTGAAACAGGATTGTCTTTGCGAACTCCCATGACGTTGCAATTTCCACGAAAATAGGTCTGGCTAGTGAATTTTTGACATTCACCTGAGTTGGATTATAACTAGAAGAGAGTGGATATCAATTAATAAATTCAGCTTACCTAGTGAGAGAGAAGGGTTTAAGCTAACGACCCAAAGAGCTCAGGTAAACATAACAAACAGGATTTAATGAATACACATAATTATATGGAAAAGATCGTCCAAAAATACATCAAATTGTTAGGAAGAAAGTGGTCAATACATGCAAATGCACAGCTTGTTTACATTATCGCGTATTCTAAATATTTTTCAAGCTCAAGGTTGACGTTGCGGTTTTAGGTTTTGCGTTTGCATGCGATTTTCTGATCATTAAATAGGCTTTTGTGAAGTTGATACGTTAGGAGAGGTCGACTTTCACTGACGTACAAGCAACGTCAAATATATCTGCGAACGGTACTTTATTGGGTAAGTGTCTGATTTACAAATTCCATCCGTGAACTGCCCCCGTAGTGAGTGTTTTTGATATAGTGGCATAAATCTTGAGTTTGAGCCAATGAGTCTCTCGTCTATAATTTCCTCTTGTTCTTTCTAATGCAAACCAAGTCTCTTGTGTGCGTTCAAGTCTTTAGACCATATCATATGGATAAGACCCAGTTTGACCAATCCAATGTACAAGAAGAGAATCAAAGTAGTCTCAAACGCAAATATGAAGAAAGCGGTGCCGACGTTGAAATGAGCTACGAACCAACTCAAGAGGACATTCGTCTAGTTGTTGCTGCCAGCACCGGTGACTTAGAGGAAATCAAATCTATCAATGAATCCAGCAACGGAGACATTTGTTTTCAAGTCTGTTGGTTCTTTATTTCCAAAAATTATCTTATTTCACTCTTCAAGCCATTTATTATAATGACAGGATCCACAGACCGGAATGAGCGTTCTCATGGCAGCTGCAGGCGCGGGGCATTCTGAGGTTGTTCGCTATCTCCTCGATGAAGGAGCTCCATGGAATGCAGTGGACAAACGGTACCGTTGTGCTGGTGATTATGCCGCAATGAACGGACAGCAGGCCATTGTAGATATGATCATGGATCATGCGGTTATGTCTGAAATGATTCTCTCCATTGCGGAGTCTGAAGACAGTGCTGTTATTCCATCCAACCTCCCTGTAAGCGGTGTTTGGTATTTATAACAGCCCTTTTCATCACACTCCGTCTATTTATGTGTAGCCAAGCGTTTTTCTTTATTGCTTTGTGACTCGACTTCCAGATGTGTGTTCATGAATTTTTGATTGGTCTAGAGTTGAGCAGTACTGGCGTTAATGAATTAAATGAAAGGGACGATAGTCTTGTACTTTTTTCACAATTTGGACCTCAAACAATGGAACATTTTCGTAAACTTCAACTTAGATTTGAAGCTGATGATAGAATTTTGAGGTGTAGGTGAACGGGATTTTCTGCATTCCCCTGACTGTATTCGGCTATCAACTAGAACACATTTTTGGGTTCTTTCATCCAATGGGGGTCGCCTCATTTCGATTTGTTCTCTTCCCTTCCAGACTGCTGTGGAGGCGGCCTCGCTAAATACAGACATGGAGAAAGAGGTAGGCGAAGATGGTTCAACTCCAAGTCGTTTAAACGCCGCCTACCTGGCCAGCCGTCTGGAATACACCTCAGATGGTGGTCGTCTGGTGGATACTTCGACCAAACTTGCTGTTATGATGGACTGGGAGCGTCCATTGATGGCCCGCCACGCCGCGTGGATCTGCTTCGCCGATGTTAACACTGCAGAAAGACCTCGCAGTCTTCACACACTTAATGTCGGGTTCGGCATGGGGATTGTGGATGAAGAGATTATGAGCCATGCACCTGTGTCCCATACTATCATCGAAGCACATCCACAAGTTAGTTGGATAGTTGTGTGACCTCAAGTAAATTCCTAGGCTCTAGAAGTAGGGGTGTTAAGAGCTGGAAGATTGGTACCATAGGTGACCTTATCCTCCCATGCTTCTTGTTTGATTATTGTGATGGTAATCTAGTGAATTTTTGTCGTTTGTTTCGCAGTATCATATAGGTTTCATTGAGGTTCCCCTTGTCAAGCCCTGTCTCAGTTAAGGGCGCACTAGTCTGAAAGTAGCTTTACTGTAGGCAAGTGGAAGGACTGGAAGAAGGGTGCCTCTGCTCTTGTCGCCACTGCGGGAGCCGAATAGCTAAAAACGAAATTGTCTGAGAAAGTTATTGCGCAATCAAGGGCGATGTCATTTTGCCATAGACGATAGGCTGATTGGTTGTTGCACATGGTAATTTTGTTGTCTTGGGATTCAAGGTTCTCGAAAAGATGGAGGCTACAGGCTGGACCCAGCGCAGCGGCGTGCGTGTGTGCCGAGGTCGTTGGCAGGACGTAGTTCCTCGTCTGGAGCATGAAATCGCCGAGGGAAAACTGGAGCCTTTTGATGGCGTTTTCTTTGACACGTACGCGGAAGACGATCGTGATCTCTCTCAGTTTCATCACTATCTGCCACGCATAATGTCACACCATCCACGCGCCCGCTACTCCTACTACAATGGAATGTGTCCGGATAGCGTGTTCTTTCATGGTGTAGCTTGTGAAACTACTAGATTGCGATTGGAGAGGTTTGTAGAAACCTTTTTATTTTGTGTTTTATGGCAAGCAAGTTAGAGGGACATGGAACCGTATAAATCCTTCTTGCTCCCTGGCGTCCACGTTATGAGAGGCTTTTCTGTTGGCCATGTTCGGGGAAGGAACAAATTTCTAGCACTGCAAATTGCATTTTTTTTTTATCCATGGGGTCTCTGCTACACATACACGCTTATTCCACCAGCAATTGATTAATGCCTCCAAAGCAGTTTCGGTTCAGGGTGTTAATGGGGCTGGATCATTTTACAAAAGCCTGCTTCACTTCGCCATTGGTGAGGAATTGGCATGCTTCCACTTAATTGGTTGTTTGTTTTAATTATGGAGATAAGTGGTGCACTTCTTTTTTTGCCACTTTTACTGATATGACTAAAAGATCTCTGATTTTTCGTTCATAAACACTTTCAACGTTTATTAATCAAAGGTAAAACAGTTCTTGGTATTCCATGTGTGCTGACTTGCAAATTGTGAATGATTGTGCTCATCATTCCTCCTAGGGAGAGATTTGTCTAGTCCAGCTCCAATGATGCTGCGTAGCTGTTACTAGGCATCTCAAGCGTTGAAGTCGGGTTTATCATTGACAGATATGCGTACAATAGTCGCTTTGAGGTGGATGCCCCATCTCTGTACTGTGTTTCATCACCTCTGTTCCATCCACAGGCAATTACCACTCCTTCTGTCGCTGGTCATGATTAACGATACCTCAGTTAAACCACGCGCGGTAATGCATAATAGGACAGAATCGACACATTCTATCGTGTGTACTGTTGTCACTGAAACTCCTTTTTGGGACAAGTACAAGCAAGCTCTCGTTTGTCTTGGGGGCGTCTAGTGGGTTTAACGATTGTAGTTTGTCCAACCTGGGGGCATCCTCTTCTTGGATGAGATTCATAGGATAGACTTTTCGTTGTCCTGTTCATCTGTATGTCTAATGTCAGGTCCTCAAGAATTTTGAATTTTTTTACTAAATATTCAAGGCACTTTTCGTTATTAACGGTTTGCTTTGGTTTATTTGATGCGGATATCGTTTTATTACTTGACTTTGTGCAAAATTTTGTATTTAGTTAGTATTCAAATCGTTTGTCTAGTTGTTCTGATGCTTTCGCTAGGTGCCTTTGGAAATTTGGGTATCCACGGTTGGTATCTCTTAGGACGACCAGCAGGTCTGCTCAGAGTTAAGGCTATTTAAGTGTCACCATTGTGGCGTCCAACTTGGTTCTACTGCCGCGATGTAAAAGGGCTGGAAGGTGAATAACCGCACTGATGCTTGCGGAAAATTGATACGATGTGAATGCCCAAACACGAGTGAAATCTTTGATTGCAATCTGACACTTTTCTTCTTGGTTTCCTTCTTTATAGGCTGGGCTTTCAGTGTGACTTTGTGCCAGTTCTAGTGAAGGAGGAGGTGGGAAAAGAAAAGACGTGGAGGAACCTTTCCGGCCGTTATTGGAACTTCGATACATACTTCCTGCCTCAGTGTTCCCGGCGTCCTGCTGTATAGCCTCTTTTTCCTTCATCCTCAACATTTATGGAAGTTGTGTACAAATAAACGCTGAATTTCTCACATGTATTCGATGGTTTTTGTCGCTTCTTTTGCATTTGACAATTTGCGAGCTTTATAGAAATGAATGGTCATGTCTACCTGACGATTGTCACTCCTCGGAATGAGGGTGGCTGTGAAAGAGAAGGGAAGATTCTCTCTTGGAGTTGGTAGCAGAAGCTAGAAGTGAGTGAATGGCTCGAATGTCTCCATTGTTATATCTTGATAGGGCAACTTTTCTACCTGTTTTCCAATGCAAACTGAAGTGAACATTTCGGAACTGCTGGGAGAAATTTGCCTAGGAGTAATGAATTTCCAGTGCATTAATTAGAAATAAAAAAACTGCACTAGGTCAGATTGCTGAGTTTTTGTTGTCGTCATCACTCCTACCCTCTTATGGTGCTCTTTTCAATGGTCATTAGTGACTCCTGCATATCAGCTTCAATTTCTACAACTTTGACAAGTGGCATTTCTGCTTCAAGTAATGTCATTTGAAATTTCTTTCTGGGTGGTATTAGAATGCAAAAACAGTGTTTGTACTCGCTGCATCCTTTCGATTAGTCTCTGAACATCATAGCCTTCAATAATTGGTTTGGACAAATAGTTTTTGCATCGTCGTGGAGGCATTCAGCAATAGGACAAAATAGATACGCGCTAGAAACGAAATTGCCTGCTGAAGTAACTTCAAACATCGACTTTGTTTGGTGGAATCAGAACGAAAAAAAGAGGGAAAAATGTGTGGAGCAGGCAATCAGGCCCCGGTTGCCCCTATTTCCGTCTATTTCGCATGTAGTTACCGAGGTGGTAAAAATCACCACAAGAATATAAGTAAGAGGACCGTGGATGATGAGGGTGGGGCCGTCTCCCGTCCTCCTCCAGTTCCATTGTAAAGCTCAAATCTTCCCAGTAGTCTCTAGTATTATGAAGTATGAGATCTTGTGGGACGCAATTTTTCAAGGATAATAAGTCAACAATCCTGAATGGTTCGGAAAAGTTATTCTTCTCGAAAATGATCGATCTGCGAAAATTCACATCATCTTGAGTAGGCGGATCTCATTCCTTACTTTTCGGCTTTCAATGAGTGAATAACAGCGTATGAACGAACAAGGCAATCGGCTGGTAAGCAGTCTACAAACGTTGAGAGCAATCTAAAAACATGGGTACTTTCAAGATTATGGAGTCTGGAAAGGCATCTCTCGAGTCGATTGAATTATTTTTAGGTGTTACCTTCTGACCCCTCACTTTTCCCAATTGCTGTGCGGCAAAAGTCTCTTCAACTTTGAAGCCCGGTTAAACCTCTTCTGGCAAGAAGCCAAGAGCGCATCATGTCCATTAAATCAAATTGTCATTTTATGACATGTCTGAGGATTCAAAAGTAGTATAGAGCACAATGAAGAGCATTGTGTCAATTGAATAACATTTCTGTGCTTTATAGTGCATTCAAGCGTACAATCGCACGCCATTTCTCCAGTAGCCACAGACAAATAGGGCATCAAAGCAAATCACAACAAGAAAGACCAAAATACTTTGCTGTTAGAGGTAGTTTGTTACGACTTTTCCTTATCCATCAAACTAAATCCCTTTTGGCAATCACAGACTTGATTGTGCTCCAGATGCAAGAAAGTAGCAGTCCTGATACAACTCGGGGGTCTGTTTTTCATTCAGCACAATTGAATGAATTGAATTTTATCCGTCTTGAAAAGCTAATTTCGACAACTGAGAATGAGCGCATATTTTTACTTAGCACTAAATAATAGTTAAAAATTATCTAAGATGCCTTTTTGCATAGATATTTACAAATAATTTCTGTCTGCATTGCAGAAATTCTTTGCACTCTCAAACTAAAAATATACGATCTTTGAAATCGAAGGGCATCGGTTCTACCACTATTTTCATTAATTGAGAAGACTTACGAAAAATGCTCTAACATTCAAAGATTCGAAAAACATATTCATCAAGGTGAGTTTTGAAGGGTGGATGGTTGGATGGATGGGTACAGAAGGAATGGTTATGCATGCATCGGTAGATTTAGGATGGATACGTTGTCGATATAGCCGAACCAGTGGATTCACTTTGGATGAACGAATTGGACATGCAGGTAGGAGGCCAGAGGGAGCACAAAATCTATTCCACATCAGTAATACCATCGGTTGCCCATAAGATTGACTTCTCTTAGCTCACCTATCCAATAGAATGTGCCTACTATGGTAATACACGAAGCCATGCCTTCTTGCTTGGTTTAAATACCCCACTCTCAACTAACTCCTCTGAGGACTAGAAAACCCATTTATGACATCACCATACTTATCTAATAACTTATTCTATAAAAGAAAAATACTCAATGAAATCATGGCATCGTAAGAAGAATAGAACTACCTTATTCGAGCACGGTCTCAGGTAAAAAGGTCAGTGAAGAGCTGTGAAAAGGGTATTTATATTTTAATTGAGCGCTGACAGATCTGTGCAAAAAGTTCTCTGAGTCATTTTTGGATATTTTTTTCAATATTTTTCACACTGTTCCAACATCCTGAATCAATTTTTCCATGCTCACCTGCCTCCTCGCTCGTCCCAGATTAACAGCTCTCGAATCCCTTCCAAAACGCAGAGTGCCCTGAGTTGAGGGGAGATTTGCCTTATCTGTCCGGACTGTTACAATCAGGATACACTTTCCAGAATTGGTGAAAAATGGTTTCAGAAGGTATGTCAACTTGCTATCTCTGTATGACACTGACATGGGACTTTGTGTCTTTAGAGACGTCAAAACTCGGTTCAGCGCCGTTAATGATCGATTTATAAAACCGGCCTCCTTTGCCAGCACCTGATCACCCATCGTATCCGCCTTGATTATATCCTCAAATCCTGCCAGATCGCACATAGCCAGCACTGCACCCATTGTCTTCTGGTAGATATTACTTGTGGCACGTACTCTTACCAGGATAATGAGATGGGATCTTGACGAGGCTTCGTTTAGCGCTGTTTTTGCCACCTTGCGCTTGTCGTTGCACAGCTGGAGCAATTCATCGATTTGAGTCTCTGTTTGAAGCTCCACTGTTTGCAAAGTGTCCAACATTCGATCGGCTCCTGCATCTACACGGAGGTGGACTCCCGATTCACCGCTTATAAGGTCGATCAGTGTCTCATTGTAGATTTCAACCACTCCTACTTTCAAACTGATGTCCCATTCAGCTCGCCTAGTTGCCTTTTCTAGCAAGACAGTTCTCAAGGCTCGGTATACAACGCCCTGACTTTCTGGTGAACCGTCTATGCCTCCCATCAGGGTGTAGGTCTTTCCACTTGATTCTCCCCCATAAGTGAGGAAGCTGACGTTAAATCCGTCCATGAAGGAACATATCAGGGGGACGAGTTCAGCGTAAACCTCCGCCTGGCTCGTATTGACATCGAAAGCCCGATCAAACTTGTACTCCTCGGCCAAGGGACTAACATTCAAACTCACTGTATCAAAAGCTGTAACTTCTAGGATCCGTCCAGTCTGTGGAATCGCTCGGACACGACAGAAGACTCGGATATTACCCAAGTACTCCTGAATCATGTTGAATAGAAGTTTCCTTCTTTCCTCTTCCTTCTTCAGAGTCTCTCGCAATTTATTATTCTCCTCTGTCAGCGTATTCACTTGATCCGTCAAATTCCGATAGCGTTCTATCGCACCCTCCTTCTCCATCGATGTGCGTTGATTTTCTCGTTCCAGAAGCACCCGCTCCATCACAGAGACGAGGCCGCTGCTGAAGGTATGCAACCGTTGAATTCGTCGAACTGCATCCTTTTGAAGTCTACGTATCGTTTGAAGACGCTGTTTGTTGTGTAGCAGAAATCCTTCAACTTCTTCCTCCGACATACCAAGCACTCCACAGGAAACCTCTGTCCATTCCGCAGCCTTTACTAACGTTCGGCGTCCAGTTGGCCGAAGAGTTCTGGTAGGCAGAAACTCTCGAATAACCTCTCTTAGGTACTTTGTCTTCTCGAAATAATCTACGCAGGCATCCGTGTCATAATTGGCAGCCCTCAGTTCAGCAATCACTTCAAGAGGGTCATAGATAAATGGACAGACGGTCATGACTGTTTGAACCTGCCTCTGAATACGTGGAAGGGTAAGCTCCAGTGCTATCGGCAGCTTTACAGCTTCCAGCCTACTTCTTCCACCTTTGTCGACCTCAAAATTTGCTATGAGTACCGTCTGAGCAATGCTAATATTTAGCTGCCTCACCCAGATTGAGGTTTCGGGTGGCTGCCGCTGGATACAGTCAAAAATTTCCCCCGAGTTCAGAGAAATTTTCTCTCCCTTTCGTCGAATCGGTGCACAACATCCAGTTGGAGCATCTTTCACCGGCCCACCACCAGCATAATCCAAATTAGCTGGATGGAACTCGTAGAAGGAAGGTTTATCTGCTAACACTTCTCTCAATTGTTCGGGAGGAGGAAACTCTAGGCTATGACCTTCATCACCTTTTCCTCGCCCATCCTTTGTCGAATTTCGATTCTTTTGTGAATGGCCTGCTTTTTCCTGACTCAAAAAATGGTCTGAATTGTCACGAGCCTTTTCTACAGCATCACAGAGAAGGGAATATTCCGTGTAGAGTTGGTTGAAAGCAGAAACTAGTCGAATTAGGCAACTTCTTCCCTGTGAATCATCTTTAAACTGTTGTCGATCCGAATTTTGTCGCAAATGACAGCAGATCTTCACATAGATGCTCCAGTCTTGAGAGGTTATGAAGTCGGTGGGAGGTCGTTTCAATGGGCTCTCCTCAAGTATGTTCTGTCGGTCAGTTTTGAAGAGCGATATAACCTCAAATAATCGTCCCACCGGCATCTGCATCTCCACGGGTGCTTTTACCTCCTTACATATTCCAACCTCTTTCATTGACGATCAGTTTGTGGGTTTGATTCAACACTTTCTCAGATGCAAGACATAGACGTCTGCTGAAGTAGGCGTGCAAACGCTCCTACCACGTGTTGCGTGACCTTGGAATCATTGATCTTGGCAAGGTCTGATCCAACAGTGAATGAAACCCACACTAGCAATGGCACGGCGGCTAGCGGACTACGAGGGAAACATTTGAACTCGACCTTTGAACTCGATTATGACTCATGCAGTCAAGGTCACGCGTATCGATTAAATTTACTTCCCCGGTAAATTTTTTCTTTTTTGATTTTTCTAGTGAATAGGGGTAAGTCATTTTTAGAGTGGTGGTAGGTTCACGTACATTTAAATAAATAAGTGGTTTATCGTAGATTTCAAAATATTAACTTTTTAAGGAAAATGTCAAGTCTACGTCTACTATAAACACTCCTTTTATTTCTAATGAGAGCAGTAGGAATTTGATGCTACCCTTAACGCTGTTCCAGTTATGCAATTTCTTCGCTCTCCACAGGCTGTACCTCTCCTTGATAGAATCCAAACTTGGCAGCCATCTTTCACAATACACCCTCTAATTTCACAAATTTATTGCTTAAGACTGTCTTGCAGCAGAATAAACCTTCTTGATGGAAACTCGTAGTTGATAGCACATTTAATATTTCCTTTTCTATTAAGTGCACGCAATTTAGCGACTACAAATTAAAACGTTCAGTCATACCCATTCCCAGGATTTTAACAGAGGTAAGTATTTTTTATAAGCTTTAGCAGGATCAAATCGATAACTTGCAATGTGTCGTTAAATATTTTTTGAGTTTCCCAATCTTTTGTTTAAAAACTGCATGTTTGAATGTGAACCTAAACTGGGCCTACACATCACCATCATGGCTCGGAGCACAGGCGGGTCAAACACTTAATTTCGGTACCTCTAACCCCGCTATTCTTTTGTTCTCAAAAATCGGTTTCAAGGTTCTGCGATGGTGAGGGTGGTCGGCGTTGACCGCACCAATTAAGGACTTTTGGCCAATTTCATGCGTTATCAGTCGCGGATGTGTAGTAAACTAATTTTTTCATGAGCGCCTGACGTCAAACTTATGGAACACAAAACACACAGGTTCCTTTTCAAATCTGCTAGAAGGACCAGCGAATCCTTACGTTCTAAAATATAAAATTCTTGTAAAAACGTATTTTTAAGTAGGAAACGCCGCATAGATCTGGCGTTTTGGCTTTCGATGAATTACGCTGAAGTGATAGAGCAGAACTTTGCCTCTCAGTGTGCATGACGATAAAGACAATATGCTTTCTCATTTACGGCTAACTAATTCGCTGACCATCAAGAGTAAGATGCCATCGATAAATTTATGTGTATAAAATTAAGCTTGGCCATCATCGTGAGTATTATGGTGCAGGACTGTAGATTTAGCAGAGGTTCACTTGATTGATGAGTAGCCTGTAGGTGATTTGAACACCACAAGACAAGCACAAGATTTTCGTTGTAGGAATTGTTGGTTTAAGTTTAGCTCCCTATTTTCTGCTAAAAAAGTACAAAAACTCTGCTTGACTAAGAACTTTTGGGTTTGTTAGCTCACATTCTTGAAATATAATTACTTATTTGACTTGCGTTATTGCATAGGAAAAATGTCGGCTTTTTGGAAGTTCGCGTAATTTTCACCATTTAAATACGTTTTTAATTCCTTCTCTCTACCCGACCTATGATTGGTCTTGAACTGGCCAATCATGATCCTGCTGCCATCGTCAGATGACGCGACCCTGGCACGTAGATAGGCGCTAATCCGAATTGGACGGTAGGTTAGAGCTTCATTATTGGTTAGCTCTGAGTCAATCAGATTACTCCACGTCACCTGGTTGCGTAGTCTCCGATGCCACTCATAGCTGCCACAAGTAAGCAAAAATAGCATCACGACTTTCGCGCTAAACCAATCAGGTCGCTCCACGCAATCTGTTAACACGTTTTCACCTTCTAGTTCAACAAATGATCAATCGGAAATAGGTCCGTGATTATTTAGGTCTGAAATGATGTGAATGGCAGAATCACAACCAATGGGTCAACAATACCACAGAAGACGGTGTATGGTTGAAGGACAAAGACAAAAATCATTGAATAGTGGTATCTAGTTTATGTAGTGAGGGGATATCTTGCCTGGATCACAACACCTGCATGCGAACGTCTATTTGCAATGACTTGATTTATATGGCGAAAACAGTGAGGAAAAGGCGGCTACAATTGATCACGGAGTTGGACTAAAACAATGCTACACACATGGGAAGGGAGTGAGGGTGGTAGGAGGAGGAAGAGAAGGCGAACTTTCTCATTCAGCCACCGATACTTTCGACCGTGTGAAGCCCAAACTGGTTTGATTGAATACCACGCTACCAATGTTTCCGTAGCTTTCGATGGTAATGTCTCCCATTTTGAACTGTAATGTTAGGAAAGAAAAGGAAGTGGCAAGGGCACACTATCAATGGACAAGACGCCTTGGCATGTTACAAAGACCTGGGAATAGCCCTGATATGCAGGTCAGTTGGAGAAGTAAGGAGATAATAAGCGGAAATAGAACGGGTTTCATTTAGCATGTAAGTTTGGCGGAACCCTTTCAGGCTCCTGTGAATAGACTTTCACACTCGTTCCGGTGACACCAATCTTACTTACTGGCCTCTCCTGGATTTTACACATTCGTTCTCCCTACAGCTGTCCTCAACTCATCATCGCCTTAGATGTCCTTAATGTTGTGGCCTGTCCCCATTTGCCCCGAAATTCAAGGAATATTTTAAAATTCCCAAGTTCTACTTAGTAGTGAAATCGAAAACTACTCTGAGAGCAAAATCGATTATGGCGGATGGGAACTGAACCTTCGTTGCAACAGCAACAGGTCGGTCTGCCATAAATCGTCGTCATGAGCAGACAAGGAATAAATGTCTTCTATGTGTAATACCGAATTCAGACGAGGCAATCAGGAATTATCTTGTCGTTGCGTAAAAAACACCTGAAACCCTCCATTATCAGCACTCACCTCCACGTTGGATGCACTGCAGGCGTCGCGAATAGCCTGAAGGAAGTTGTTAACATCATACAACGTTCCAGCGTTCGTGTCATGACCGTAGCCAGCTCCATTTGCGTTTGCTTGCCCACTGGGTAGTTTATTCTGCTTGACCAGCAGTGGGTGGTGGGTTAATACCACATACGGCATGTTGCGGCACAGAGGATTCCACTTTTGGGCGGCTGTAACACTGCCCAGGTCACCCCAGACCAGCTGGACCCCTGGTGAGGTTCGAGTTCTGCGCAGTAGGTACATAAATGTCTGACAACCATTAAATGATCTAATGTCAAAAAATGGGAATGAAATGGCTTGCTGCATTGAAGAAAATAAGGATTAGAATGTTTCTTGACAAATTCATGGTTGCTGTGACAATCGACATTGCAATTTTTGAGTCCCTCAGTCAAAATCTGGTCTTTCTCAAACAGACTTCAAGAATGGAACCAACTAGCAGAATTAAGTCGCTAAAAGCATTGTTGAAGGTACTGCTTGCTTGTGCCTGTGCTAACAAATCGCTTATTGCGCTTACACTGCAAGCTATTAATTGCGGATTCCCAAGAAAACCTACTTATGTAACTCTTTAAGATGATAAGCAGGTGTCGTCGGAAAAATTTCAGCTATTTAGGGCTTCTAAATAACAAATGTACGGCAAAAAATCGCTATCCAAACCTGGTATCACTTTCTATACATACGATTTATGTTACTGAAGACGAATAAGCTACGACATACCCAACAGCTTCAAAGAAGCACTCTCTTATACCACACATGGGAAACCAATTTATTGAACTCCCACTTACGGCATGAGTGATTTGGTGGGGAAAACCAAAGGTCCAGTTGTCACAGAAACCAGTTGACCAAGACCGACACGTTTGCTCTCACGAATGTGGCCGCTGAGAAAGTCGTAGCGAATGATGTAGAAGCTGCGCTCAGTTAGCACAACTATGCGCTCGTGCTCGTTGTTCCAGTGGTCGATTCTGAATTTAAGAAGTTGGCAAAATGCAATCGTGTGCCAATTACTGCCACCAAGGCTGTCGGCTGTCTCTTATCTGATTGTCCTCGTGTGGAGCTCGCTCGAGGATTGACCTCCAAGCTACAGTCTACATCGCGCTCTGCAATCGACGACGCTTAAGGTGATGACCTGCATGTCAACATGCGGGCTCTGTGTCGTCCCAGTTCCTACATGCATGCAAGATGTCCCCAAATTGTTTATGCCTCAATCCGAAAGAGAATGGCACATGGAGTTCTCATTCGGTGTGATCCACAATTGATCTACGATTGTACGTAGGAAGTGCTTTACGCCCCTCACAACGATACTACTGTCTCGTAAGCGGTCCATTCAGCCATTGACAAGGCTGCAAGCCGCCGAAGCCTTTCCTCAGTGATGCGTCACTGAGCCAGTGTGCATTACGAATGGCCATTAATGTTGGTCCTATTTTCATTATTGGTTGTTACGATACGACAGCACATTTCAACTTGCATTTAATTTGCACCAACTTGAGAATTGTATCCGATTGTTTGTAGGCAGCACCACAATGCTTCCATGTGGACATGTGTCGGTCAGTCGGCCACACAGGCACACTACACACTACACACACTACACTACGCCACACAACTGCTTATCGACCTCTCCCCACTCCACCCTCTCCCTTCTATCCTGGGCCCTCCTCCTCCTCCTCCTCCTCCCAGGAGTCTGACACGTGCTGCATCCTGTCTGCTCCCTCCTCCATAGGCGTGGCGTATTGCGGGGTCCAAGTGATTGAGGAAGCACGCTCAATTCGGCTTCGAGGCCTCAGAGATGCCACACCAAACTGATTGTGCCTGCACAGAATTGCGGAATCCGCTGCTGCAGAATGCACAGCCTGTCAACCTCTCACATCGTCAGATAGATACTGGTGCTTGACGCCTCGGAGATGCGTCGTCCTCGAGAAGAGAATCCTCCACTCCCAATTGCAAATGAGGGCAGAACTACGTGTCACCACTGAGGCCTCAGCTCGAGGTTAGCGTATGGAGAACGACTGAACGAGGGCGATGAAACAGCTCTGACAAACAATTGAGTCCTCGATCCATCCATCGCCTTATCTACTCCATTCACCACAACTCACCAACACATCCTCGAGGAGTCAACCTGTAGTTGGTTGGAAGGACCTCCCATTCCCATCCACACTCCCATCCACACTCCCATCCCATTGCCACTCTTACAGGACGGCATGGTGAAAAAGTCACAATTCGAACAGAGTGGTGAACTGACGGGTGAGAGAGACAATTTGCTCTTCACAATGGGATGGCAGGAGGAGGGAAAGGCGTGAGGTGGTGTGGAGATGAGGGGATAAGAGGGTGTAATGCTCCTTCGTCTGCATCTGCCCTATTCCCCTCACATTCCTTGATTTGGCGGTTGTTGCCTTTTATGGCATTAGCCAATCACAGGACCACATCCGCAGCAGGATGGACGGGAAGCGGAGATGATCCATGTTGGAGACGAAATGTTTATTTTCACTGGCAAAACCCTTTTGTGGTGGTGAAATGTGGTCAATGTTGTTTGTGCATTTGGTTGGAAAAGGATTGTTCTATGGTTTATTTGCTCGCATCAGCTCGAAGCACTTCAAAAATAAGTCTCAAACGACTTTAGCAACGAAGCCAAATAATTCTACATCTTTTTAGTATAATTTCTCCATATTTGCTGCCATATTAGCAATTAAATGACAAGGAATTTTTAACATTAATATTTAAAAGCAAAAGCGCATTTCAATTTTTTTTGAGATTTGAGAAAAAATTGCATGGAAAAATTTATACTAATAATGGTATTAAAAAAGTACTTACCAATATTTTCTGATTTACATGAAGATAAAAACCTATCTTTACAAGAATCATTCAACAATCCACCAATGTTAAAAAACTCGTCAAATTTTTGAACAGTGTATGGAAACAGCAGAAGTTCCTATAATAATTACTTCTTTTTGGTTTAAGAAGGGCTTCGAGTCTTACCCCTGCCTGGCATGCAGAATGGCCGTGTAGTTTGGCCTGTAGTGTTGGGACAACCGCGGAACTTTTAGCATCAATGGAGGTGGAACGGTGTTATGAGGGAAGAATGGATGTATTATTAGCACAAATTCATCTTTCTCGAAGTGTCCACCCGGTGTGAGGACGAGTCCCCCCCCCCTTCCACAATACTGTCATCAAATAGATCTAAAATTGCTGCATCAACGTAGCGAACACCGAGCATTGTAGATGTCTAGCCGACCAAAGCCACAACCACAAGTAGTATGGACCATGTGGCTTTCGAAAATAGGATAAAGAGAGGTAATTTGATGCCGCGGAAGCTGAATATGGACACTGGAGATGTTGCATTTATTTTTTGAAAGCAATGTTGATAGAAGTTCCATTTCAATGTGCTTGGAGTTTTAAAGTCATGAAGTTTGTAGAATAAACTAGTTTTACTCCCCAAGTATCCCGGCTTTCCTTTTGAGGATTAATCTTTAAATATGCTGCCATTTTTAAATGACCTGCTGATTTTCTCAGGTACATTTCAAATACCGCCCTACCACATAAAAGCGTCACCTCACTCAGTAAGTCGTCCGATTTATTTTCTTACCTGTCTGAATGTCTGTTTATTTAACTATTTATTTCAAGGCCGTCTGGATATTTATTAGCTTCCTTTCCATTTTAAATTAAACATACTTCTACTTCAACTAGAGCTCTGCGCAGCTGAACCGAAACAGGAAGTACATTTATCATGCTTAAATACTTCACCTACGCCTACTCATTTGAGCAGTAAAAGGTAATATGATATACTCCCTGAAAAGAGACATAATTTACAGCAATTTCCCCCAAATGGTCTGCCTGGATTTCTAAGGAGCCTCTTGATCTTCCTTCTTTCAAGCCATAATAACCCAAAATTTTCAGATCGGTTTGCTTGATAAGGAGTTAAATTGGGGAAGACTTAAAATGAATGTGAAAACAATGCTGAATTCAGATTGTTTTTCTTATTTCTGGCATTTGTGAGAAATAATCTCCTTAAAACATTTGTATTTTGCGCCCCAATTTAGTGCATAAAATCGGAGAGGGAGGAGAGACCGCCTACTCTGAAGAAAACAGGCTTATGGAAAAAAAGTGGAACACTAATTCTCAATCTTTTTACCGTTTTGTCGTTCTACTCACCAACTCAAATCGAGTTAATTTCTCTGTAATCTGCTACTAATCCTTTGCGACGCATGTGAAATTTTTGGAGAACTTGGCCGAGTTTAAATTTTTTTTCAATACGATTAATCGTTAACAGATTGTGAGGTAGTGTATGCATTTTTCTGGTAAAAGATTTATACCATTTGTTAGATAAAAATACCCATCTTACAGAGTTAAAATCCACAACGCAACGAAAGCTCCATCTTCGGTAGCCAGAGTCGTGTGCTGAATTGTCGTTATCAATTGTTCCATGTCCTCCTGTAAAAATTCCACAAACAAGTGTTATTTGTGGCCAAAATGAACTGAAAAAAGTGTTCAAAAAATTCAAGACGATGTGTGTATCGCTCATTGGCATCGGAAAACTAACGAAGTGGTTATCTACGGGGTCCACTGTTTGAGTCGGGTCGATGGTTGCTTGTGGATTTTGAGACCACAATCACAGCAATCATCCTTTGCAGCGCTTTTTTCCTCCAAACAGTAATCATTTTTTGTTCTACAAAAAGGTTTCAGGATTCCGTTTCCCTCAAAATTGTGACTGTAGCATACTGGACATCCCAAGCGGCCCCTATTTGTCACTTTCAACCTTTAGGTAGACGACGATCAAGTAGTTATTCCAGCGCACCTGACTGTAATACCCACGCGAGACAAAACTCTTCTATCTACTTTGATGAAGGTTTCGCATCATTATCACCAACTTCCTTCCGGCCTTTCCCTCTTTCTTCCTCTCTCTCCCTACCCCTAGTCTTCACTATCTCCAAAGTAAATGTAAAAGTGGGGAGATCGATTGGAAGTACTGTAATTCCTATAAAATTTCAAAACTAAGGCACACTATAACTATGGCAAGTTCATCACTGTCCAACCAAACGGTCTTCCATTCTCTATGATTCAATGGTTTGCAAGTTACGCAGCCACCTTCAGTCCATAAGTGAACGCTAATTTCGAGTGATAAGAGCCACTGGTTTGTCAAATCGCAACTGATGCATGTCCCACACAAGCCCACACAGTCAATCACCACTGCCTATTGTACAAGTAAATTAAGCACATATTATCCAGTGGAAAATAATTGCAACACAGTTTATGTCGGTGTCATTGCACTTTCTTCCCAAATGTTCATTTGTGAAAAAAAAATATTGCTCTTGTAGCAACACTACTATCTCTTTTCCATTTGAATTTTTATTCCAAAAATGGTGAATTTTGAATAATTATTAAAAGCTAACATGTTGTAGTTAAAAACTTAGTAATTTAAACTACTAGATTCACATGATTGCCTCCGCGTTGGTCTAATGCCGATTTTTGTACATAAAATTAACGATCATGCAAGTAATTTTAAAATTTCCACTTAAAAATCACTTAAATTGAAACCTCACCCTGGTCATATTTAACGGTGCCTTTCCGACATTGGCTTCCTTCCCAAATGTGGGCAGTTGCACGTTGGGAAGATTGATTTGCGGCGTCGGAATCTTCTTTAAGACCTCCGAAATGTTCATCGTTGATGGCTGAGTGCGAATGTTGAGTGTGTGGTTCTCCTGTCTCTGCCTCTTTGTGGCCTCGCCTATTCCCTCTTCGGTTTCCACCCAGTTGGTGAGTAAGGGAGCAAACAAGCAAGCAGGCAGTTCTGAGCGACCAACTGTCTGTCCGTTGGACGTTCCTTTTTCTGCTCACACCAGCCACCCTCCCATTGGTCCATTACGTCCTCGCGTCCCATTGGATCGATAATGGATGGTTACGCGCGTGTGGGTTGAAGCTTTTATGACTCCTCCCTGATCTAGACGGTTGAGTTTTACTTTTTTTGCATTAGGATGAAGAAGGCAATGAATTCATCCTTCCTTTAGCTCGAGGTTTTAAGCTGTGGGAGCCTTTAGTAAAGTGTTCATGCACTACCTCATTGATAAGATTTGTCCTGTTGTCATAATATTTGCATGGTCCAGAAGTGAATCGCTGAATGATTTCACGGTCATGTGTGTCGTACCAGCTCAACCGATGAGAATCACTTGAAATGCAACATTTAGGACGCCGTTGGTAGGAATACCAGCAAATATGCCACAAAGAGGAAGACCACATGGACAGACAACCTTAAAAGCATACGATCAAATTAAAAGAATGATTTTATCTTTACCATCTTAAAGTGTGTTTAAAGAGACTTGTGGTTGTGCTTACCTGAATTTTTAATGCTTCGCCAGAAATTTTTTACCATTACTAAATCAAGTGGAGGCTATCTAAGCATAAATAATCTAATTTGCCCAAATTCTCTCAGGGACAAGCTGCCAGTTTACATAGACCCCATGACTGGGTCAATGTCACTGATCTCCGAGGTGGAAACAAACTATCAGGTCCAGAACACTTAGATAATCTGCAAATTCTTCTCATTCTACCAGAATAGAAAACCTCATCCACTTATCAATATTCTTCTTTTAAGTGTCTGGTATTGGAGGAAGAGAGGAGGAATAGTAAATTAACGTTGACGAGGTTGTTCGGCTAAAAATACGAGGGATTGTAGCTTAATTTCGAAACCCACTAGAGAGATGCCAATGAGTTGTTCTGGTTTGAGTGTTTAGCAAGCTAATTGGTTGATCAATCCCATCCACATCTCTTTTGCTGTTTGACCTGTCAATAGCGACTGGCATTCACCAAATTCGGAATGAGGCATTATTGACAGATGAGCCACACATAGAAGGAACTTATATATTTATGGAGCAATGATTCGACTCAGAGCCTTAATTTTAGGCCGACAGTTATATTCAGGTCTATCCCAAAAATAGTAAATTATTGCAGAGGGTGCGTTACCTCCAAATCGCTACTTTAACCTCCTCAGTATATATATGTGGTAATTTCCAAGGCTCCAGATACCCATGCGGGTAGCGCCTCCACTTAAGTATCCCCACGAATCTTCGGTGTGAAAATCACAATTTTTTTATTTAAGGAGATATGGTAGCACCACCATTCAAAAATATTTTAAAATTAAAATATGAGTGATCTCCCGTGTTAATGACTTGTGCTATTCAGGAGGCAATAAAGTTTTGTGGTCGATTAAAAACTTCCAACGAAGGGTACGATGAACTGAAAAAATCCGTATGAACCAATAATTGAGTTTAATGGTCAAAACTAACTTGCAACTAAAAAACTTTTCCAATTAATTTGGATTTAAAAGGTTAAGGCAAAGGAAGACTTCTTAACATGGAGTAAGTTTACTAATACAGTGAATTGCTATGACTACAAACTTTTAAAATGTGGTCTTTATTAAAGTTTTCCTAAGCATTTCGTACCTGTTTGCTTAATTTGACTTCAAAAAATTCCGCCACTTTCAAAGCAGCCGATTTCAACCAATCATCAGATCGTGCATCGCACATGTGTGCACTTGCGATGTGTCATCGACGAGCTAGGACGTTGATTGGGTAATAAGGTCTCTTTCCCCATCTCCACTGTGCATCTCATCACATGCTCAGCCAATCAGGTTGGGCTGCACGAAATGTGTTTATTTGGGCCTCGCCAATAAGCACTAATGGCTACCAATTGCTCACGTCTGTTCTGGTCTGTTCGAAGGCTTCTCAAACTACCCAAGACAAATCCCTTAGGTTGGGAACGCGCGAGTCTTGTCTATTGATTGGGTGTACAAATGGCCTGGGGTGTTGGAAGGTCGATGGTAGTGTTACTTTGAGAACTGCAGAAACCTGATACTTGCCGTTGATTTCGGCAGGGTAACTGATCGCTAATGCTTCACATTCAATTTATCACAAATACGATAATGCTGGTGGAGGGACCATGTAATGAAGGCTACTGAACTCGTGGTCGTTGTAGTTGGTTGAGGGAACGGCCGAATGGGTGAGGCGATCGCGTGAAATACGGATGGTTGGGGGAATCTGTAATTCTAGTCTGCGGGGTGTGTTCCACGAAAGGGGCCACTTGGTGTTATTTCTTCTGCAAGTTTTTGTTTGCAGCGCGACCTCAATCCGTATTTGCCAATTCCCATCTTCTCTTACTGGTTAAGTCACTGTCTTTGGAGATTTTAATCACAAACTTCCCATTTTTGAGAATGTTAAGGTTACGTTTCCTGAAAACTGGTCAGTAAAGTTCTCAATACGGTGGAGCCCTTATTGGCATGCAGTACTGTGACTTTTACGAGCCCACAAATCTATTCCATGTGGTGATTTAATGGGATTGGCTACTTGAAGTTCTTTCATCGATGCACTGGTAGAGCCTGTGCTACAGTCAGTAAATAAAGTATGCTTCTGCATGAATTGCTCTTATGGTGTCAGAGGAGTGGTGAGAATGTGTGACGCTTCCCTGGCATCAGTCGCTTACTTGATTTTCGTCAAATTAAATGAATCTCTAGTGACTCCGGACGTTGTTTTCACCCTCTCTGCCTTGCTCTACCCTAAGGCGTTCTGTTGTTCTCTACGCTGCTTGGCCTCGTGCAGCTGTCAGGCGTTGGCGCAAATGAAAACGGACACACAAGATATGGAGGCATTATAAGGTACTAGTGAATAGAATTGTTCAAGCACAACAAGCGATACATCAATTCTAGTTGCAAGAGGTTGCTTCATTTGGGAGCAGAACACAATTGGAGTTATATCAGTGCAGGCGTAGGATTGGCACAATTATGTTGCCTTGGCGCCACTTCAATGTGTGCATAAGTTAATTAGTAGGAGTAGTAGTACCTTTGTTACTTTGCCATTGTCTTTTGTGTGGACAGCTCTTCAGTTAGTCCTTTCTCAGTGAGGTGGGATTGCTATCATGGTAACATAAAAATATTGAATGTGGCATTTTACAGATGCGAAACTCTTGAATTAGCAATTAAAAAACCAAGCTTGTTGTGGCGAAATTTTGACATCTCGAGTTCGATAAATCGTTGAACTTCTTACGTACGCACAAGTTTACGTATATGGGAATCGGATGTCATGTTTATCGACGATCAGCGTTTCGGTTCGAAGGATTGTAAGTATGATGCTCAATGCTAGCAATTGGCATTCAACTTGGAAGGGAAATGGGGTGGTGTATTTACCATACCGCCTGGCCATAGTAAAAGTGGAATCACTGATGTTGAGGGTGCGATTCATCAGCATCGGTGGTTACCACCAGTCAAATAGCAGACCACCTCTGGTTAGGCTCAAACAGCTAAACTGAAGCCAATCAGGATGCAGAAATTCTGTGTGGTCTTGCATTACCCAATTAGAAGGTGAACTTATTCTCTCTTGGGAGACACACACAAATGACCCTAAAAATAGCCGAAAATGAGGTAGTCACGTTTTTTGATTAAGTAACTTTCTTACAACTATAGCGCGCATTTAAAGTGGCAGATTATATCCGGTCAAATCGCCGAATCAGTTGCTTTTGGTTAGACTAAGACAAAAAGGTAGAAATTGCACCAGCGCCCTCTTTCACTCGTATGCAAATGGTGTAATACGACCGTTGTGTATGAAAAATGTCAAGATTCACTAAATAAAAACAGCCACCCACTCAACCTAAAGCATTTGCAAAGCAAACGTAAGTGACATCCGAGACGCTATCATCGCTGTTGGATGCGACTGTGGATCACTTCTCAAATAAATGGGAAATTAAAGTCAATTATTTTAAAATCAAGTGGGTAATGGCAATGGTCAAACCACTTACTCATAATCAAGGACAGTTAGATTTTGCAATTGACCAGCTATATCTATAAAAAATTTGTTAATTAGACAACCCTCGGATCCTCGTTCATCCAATTCGGACAGTAATCCAATAAAGTCGATTCCAGGAGCAGCTTCGTGTGTTGGATAAGCAATTCCAGTACTTAAAAAACACTCAAGGGGAATTATTATCTCTTCCCACTCCTACACTTTCAAATGCGACGCTTTGATTGGGATCGTTATGGTGATTGGTCAAAGCAATTAGTGCAGTAAGACATAACACCGATACAAGGCTGTGCTTTATGTTTGCCCATAACCAGAGAAATTCCTGTTTTAGATGGCATTATAGTTGTCAAAAGCTACTTATCGCCTTTTGCAAAAAATACTGTAAACCATTCTATGGAATAGATTTCAATTGGTAAGTGGAGCACGCCTTTGCAGTTCCACATACCCAACTGTCCAAGGGAGACACGTTTCTTGTGCATCTCACAATTCTGGCTTCAGTTTAGCACCCAATATTCCGAGGGTTACTTGTCTGGCCAGAAAATTCAAAAGTAGCAGCAAAGTTAAAATACAAGGCAGGCAAAATAGTAAAATTAAAAAAGGATTCGTTAAAAAATTGATGCGAGCAAATAAACCATAGAACAATCCTTTTCCAACCAAATGCACAAACAACATTGACCACATTTCACCACCACAAAAGGGTTTTGCCAGTGAAAATAAACATTTCGTCTCCAACATGGATCATCTCCGCTTCCCGTCCATCCTGCTGCGGATGTGGTCCTGTGATTGGCTAATGCCATAAAAGGCAACAACCGCCAAATCAAGGAATGTGAGGGGAATAGGGCAGATGCAGACGAAGGAGCATTACACCCTCTTATCCCCTCATCTCCACACCACCTCACGCCTTTCCCTCCTCCTGCCATCCCATTGTGAAGAGCAAATTGTCTCTCTCACCCGTCAGTTCACCACTCTGTTCGAATTGTGACTTTTTCACCATGCCGTCCTGTAAGAGTGGCAATGGGATGGGAGTGTGGATGGGAGTGTGGATGGGAATGGGAGGTCCTTCCAACCAACTACAGGTTGACTCCTCGAGGATGTGTTGGTGAGTTGTGGTGAATGGAGTAGATATGGCGATGGATGGATCGGGGACTCAATTGTTTGTCAGAGCTGTTTCATCGCCCTCGTTCAGTCGTTCTCCATACGCTAACCTCGAGCTGAGGCCTCAGTGGTGACACGTAGTTCTGCCCTCATTTGCAATTGGGAGTGGAGGATTCTCTTCTCGAGGACGACGCATCTCCGAGGCGTCAAGCACCAGTATCTATCTGACGATGTGAGAGGTTGACAGGCTGTGCATTCTGCAGCAGCGGATTCCGCAATTCTGTGCAGGCACAATCAGTTTGGTGTGGCATCTCTGAGGCCTCGAAGCCGAATTGAGCGTGCTTCCTCAATCACTTGGACCCCGCAATACGCCACGCCTATGGAGGAGGGAGCAGACAGGATGCAGCACGTGTCAGACTCCTGGGAGGAGGAGGAGGAGGAGGAGGGCCCAGGATAGAAGGGAGAGGGTGGAGTGGGGAGAGGTCGATAAGCAGTTGTGTGGCGTAGTGTAGTGTGTGTAGTGTGTAGTGTGCCTGTGTGGCCGACTGACCGACACATGTCCACATGGAAGCATTGTGGTGCTGCCTACAAACAATCGGATACAATTCTCAAGTTGGTGCAAATTAAATGCAAGTTGAAATGTGCTGTCGTATCGTAACAACCAATAATGAAAATAGGACCAACATTAATGGCCATTCGTAATGCACACTGGCTCAGTGACGCATCACTGAGGAAAGGCTTCGGCGGCTTGCAGCCTTGTCAATGGCTGAATGGACCGCTTACGAGACAGTAGTATCGTTGTGAGGGGCGTAAAGCACTTCCTACGTACAATCGTAGATCAATTGTGGATCACACCGAATGAGAACTCCATGTGCCATTCTCTTTCGGATTGAGGCATAAACAATTTGGGGACATCTTGCATGCATGTAGGAACTGGGACGACACAGAGCCCGCATGTTGACATGCAGGTCATCACCTTAAGCGTCGTCGATTGCAGAGCGCGATGTAGACTGTAGCTTGGGGGTCAATCCTCGAGCGAGCTCTACACGAGGACAATCAGATAAGAGACAGCCGACAGCCTTGGTGGCAGTAATTGGCACACGATTGCATTTTGCCAACTTCTTAAATTCAGAATCGACCACTGGAACAACGAGCACGAGCGCATAGTTGTGCTAACTGAGCGCAGCTTCTACACCATTCGCTACGACTTTCTCAGCGGCCACATTCGTGAGAGCAAACGTGTCGTTCATTGTCTTTGACTAAAGTAAGTAATTAAATATATTTGCACTTTTGTTAAGACTGTAAAGCCCTATCCACGGTATAATAGTCAAATGAAATGATATCTCGCACAAAGTTGAAATAAGCTTTTTCATAATGTATGTCGTTTTGTTATCAGATGAGTTTCTGCTGACTGTGCACTTTTTTATATGGCGAAATAGATCAGAAAATAATGAATATTGCACGACAATGAAATCTATTTGCATAATGTACACAGTCTCCTCTTACACTGCAATATCATTGCAAAACTGTGGGGAGGAAGGAGGAGCTTCAAGTCGAAACGTCACCTCTTAAACTATGCAGAAATAGAGCACATCTTTTAGATTGTAATCTAAATTTACTACCAACAACAGCCTCTTCTTTCTTTGTTTACGCATTTAATCCAGACTTCAATTAATCTCCAAACGCCATAATAGGGTTGAATCATCCTTGCGCAGCATCATTCGCATCTCCATCACCACCTTTCCCAAGTTCTAGGTGCTCATAAATGTTAGCTCTCGCTGAATCTGATAGAGGCAAATTTGGATTCATGACAATTTGATCAAACGATGCATTGTGCTTTGATCAAGATCCCAAGATCATACGTTTCACTCGCTGACGTGAAACGAATTACCACGGCGTGATTAGTCACTGACACCCATGTGGTGTACACACTTTTTGACGCGCTGTTGATGTCCATAAAAGCACTAACGCCACGCACAATCCCGTGAGCAGACACGCATTCACCACAATGCTGTCACCTTAATTTATTGTGGTGTGCCTCACGACAGACCCACCGACTATGGAAAGCGGTGACAGTTTGTACAAGGCAATCACTGCTGCGTCTCATTCCTGCCTGATTAGTTTAATTCCGGACTGTAATGATTTGATAGTTCATTCAACTCTGTGTTTGAATGCGTGGGCACCTAGTAATTCGCATGTCATACTTTCGTTCAGCGGAATGACCTGCGGGCCGTGCCAGTAGCCTCAGTTCTTTATTTTGTCAGTAATACTTTATGCCACAATAACATGACTTCTGAAGACCTCATTGAAGACTCTGGATGGCTCAATATTTGACACCCCTGTTAAAACTATGAAAGTCCTGATTCTTGCTTCATGAATCGTAGTAAACAGGATGCTCTAAAAATTTCTTTGTGTAAAAACGTCTCGAGTTTCTTTTTTACAACACGATCGAGACATCTTGCATAATCGCTGGCCTGAAGTGAGATTCCCTGCTATTTGACTGGTGAGGAAATAGTGACGTAAATGATTGGGCCCATCAATGCCAGTGTCATATATTTTTACAAATGGATAGGAGATATTTATGCTTTACTCTTATGGGTGCAATAATTACAACACGTCATTTCTTTTATTCGAATGAGGTTCCGACACCTGATGTCGATACTTATTCGCCACAACCCAGGAAACGACTTTCTGATCATGGAACTAACATCAAGTTCGCCTTATCAGAACGTAACTTTGTGTGTGCATGCGTAGGGGTCACTAACTCGAAGAAATCAAGATTTCAAAATTGCATGTCGCAATAAAGTGGTCGTGACATGATAATTCAGAGCCATTTACGTCTGTTAAATGCCATATTTAGTGCTTCGTATGTTACTATGATGGCGTTTCGCTCCTCATAAGAAGAATCATCTGAATAGCTGTCCACGCGGAAAACTAAGTCACAGAACTGGCGCCGGAGCAACACAACTGTGGTTACCCTACGCCTAAGTTGGCAAGCTCCGACTATGTTTTGCCCTCCAATAAATCAATTGCAAGTTAATCAAATCGACACGCCACTCCATTCAGTGCACCAACACTACGACGGACTGTTTGCCAGTGCCTCATTATGCTCTTCCCCCTATTCCATGTGCTCGATGCCACCTTAACCATGTTTATTTGTCCCAACGTGTAACAACAGCACGATGCAGGGTAGGATGGGGCGAAGCATTTCTACCAGCATTCCTACCTTAATACTTCAACAAATGTCAAACCTTTTTTTACCTCTTCAAGTAAAATCATTGTGCTTTTGTACCCTATTCATTAGACGATATTCGGCTGTTTCCCAACCCAAGGGACGCGATTCCGACAGGCCTGGACAGTTGGCATTCATTGGTGCTCAACTAGAAGGTCCAAATAGGTGCATTTTTCAGCATGGGTAAGCATGCTATGAGGCACATTGGCGGACCCACTAACCGGGTTGGCGTGCTATCACGTAGATGACGCATTGCAAGTGCACACATGTGCGACGCGCTAAGCAGATGATTGGTGGACAGCAGTTGATTCAGACGCAGCAGAATCTACGGCCATCAAATTAACCTACTTTTAAATTATAGCCGACCTCTGTGATAAGTATTAATTACAAAATCATACACCCGTAAATTTCACTTATTTTTGGGAGGGTTTATCGATTTTATGCACAAACATGGGGTGATCGGTCTTTCTAATCGACCAAAAACAGATTTTTACGCTCTTTCTTAAAACATTAAAATCATGCCAATATAAGTTACATTGAGTGCATCCATTTTACGACTGTGTCGACTTATGTTTGAAATGCCTGGAGTTGATTGAAGTCATGATTCTTGGCCAGCAGACTCATTGCGAACGTTCAGAGGGGTTAAGAGGGTACTGCGCGAGCCCAGAGACCATGCTACCCAGTGGAAGTAGACTGACGAAGCCCTAATTTCCCGCGTACCTAAAACAGATTGTTAAACACACAAGTGCATCATTGCAATCGATATAATTAGTTAGTTCTCCATTTAGCTACTCCCCTCTGTCCTTCAAACCATTTGAACGGAGAAACTGATTTGGTAAGGTAAACTTGAGCAAGACCAAATGTAGATTCAGGAGAATCCACCCTGCACGCTCCTCACCTAGAAGATGCCTTTAAATAACATACCAATTGCACGTAACTCTCCACTTGAATGTGGTAAATTTTGTAGCTGATCTGGGTTGTGGCCTTCGGCATGTCCCAGCAGCTTCCAGCACTTCTTTGTTTTTCTAATGCGCCGTCCTGACAGTATTCTGATGCACCATGACCCCAGACATGAGCCATCTAGCCATACTTCAGGATTCAGCAATATTAAGTCATCGCATGTCATTAAGGTTTACATCGGTGGAATAAGTGTGTAAGTATCCCTAATCATAAGACCTTTAAAATTTTTAAATTACTAATGAAGCCTTGCTAACTCCCAATAGTACCTATGTTCGAAGTTTTTTGCTTTCAATGAGAAAATTTCCCATCATCTTGTACTCTAAGCGACCCATCCACCGTAGCTATTTGGGAAAGCACTTTTCCAGTGACGTAGTTCCCTCTAACAGGCTGTTGCCACTGGGGTGGTCGCATGCTCCATCCACCATCCAAGACCTCACCGTAAACCCCTTGATTATGCTCATCACCTGGTGCACACCGATCTAAGTCTAACTGACCAATGGGAGAACTAATCGATGCATGACGGATGCGAGATGGAAAGCAGGCGGTGCGAGAGTTGTGTCTACAAATATCGATTTATGGGTTTTTCTGATAGAGTAGGTAAAGTGGTAGTCTTTGTAGGCGGAAAGCCGTTTACAACGGTTTCCTCACTTTATTTAGGCTTACGTTGTCCATGATTCTTTTAAAACCGCACTGCGCCAACCATTTTTTACAGCGGTAGAGTGAAATCCCTCCCAATACAAAGTCAAATAAAGATGATTGCTTTTGCCAGGTATTTTTTTTTGGACACATTTGATACGTGAACCTATCTAAGATGTGATTTATGATTTGTGCAGGCTCATTAATTATTTAGAAAGCGATGAATTTCGCAGAATTAAATTCCATCAAAGCAGTGCTCTTGATGGTTTCTACCCGTGTTGGCGGCAATACTCTTAAGCCCAGATATCGAAGAACCCCAGTTAATGCGAGCAAACGCGTTGATAGCCTCTCTGTCAACACCTTAATCCTAATAAGCGAGGATGTACGATGGTTTCACCCAAATTGTGTAACATACTGGCCCTACAGGGTGTCTATACTCACGCTGAATCCTCAATAACCTCCATTGAATCTTTACATTGCTTAAACACACATGACCCCTTTTTTTCTTTCCACAATCTGCCAAATTAGAGTGCAAAGGGACATCTAACGTCACTTATTTCAGTAAAGCGGAGGAAGTTAGCTTGTCCCAATGCATCAATACGCAGTACACTGTAGATAGCATGACATCTGCCATTAGCTAAAATAAACCATTTTTTGACTTTACGGAACATACGATCACTTTCTCGCAGGTGATTAATTCCAGGAAGTATGTGCAAATACTGCAGTCACCCTGGTGCGTCTACAAATCACATCAGCGGCAAGTAGTAGTGTTTGTCAGCTACACTTTAAGGCGTTGCAATGGCTCACCTCGATAAGAAGAATATCCTCATTTTTTTAAGGCCTGGGACTAGGGCAGCATGCTAACTAGATGAAAGCAGCGCCCCTCAAACAGCGTAAGTACCTTTCCATTCACCCTCTTAATACCACTGCTGCCCAGGCCTTGTGATTTGGAGCATTAGCTTCTACAGATGGCGATTTGGCCACTTCACAGACTCCGTCGAGCAAGTAACCCTTTCCTCATTGGCTGAACGATTGACAAGACCATCAGGTTACTTGGTTTACCGATCGATTAGCCAATGAGAGCACTCATCGGCCGATGACGCATACATGTGCACCTCTGGCCTGCGTAGTGTAGCCTGTGATGGTATGTCGGGCGCTATGTTGTTTAAGGGTGGCAGAGTACTTAGGGTGAAAAACAAGGGTTTCACTCTTTTGAATCTCGGCAAGATAAGGTTATTAATTACTAAAAATGAGGATAAAATTTTGGAACCAGATCCAATTACGAATGCACATTTGGCTAGTATGTAATTCACATTTTGTGGAAAATAGTTAACCCTTCGAAAGTAACGATATCTGAGCTTGGGACAAAATAGGCCGGTATAGCGTTTAAGGAGGTCAGAACTGGGGCATTCTTTGAAGCTAGGTGTGCCTTATTGATGTCTTTGAAGGTAGAGGTGAAAAAGGGTGATTTTTCTACAGAGCCCAAGATGCAATCCCACCCTCCTATGGGCATGGCGAGTTAGTAAATAATCCCGTGGATAACTATAATGTACTTTTTGCAGCGTTACATCCCCTTAGTAAATCCTAGAATACCAGCTTGCTTAGGAGTGTGACTTAACTGATGCTAGGCTTATTTCTGTCAAGTTGGCTTGGTACGCAAGAGTTTACCAAGTAAACCTTTGCAGTGAAATGGGACACGATGATTTTGCGAATTTTACACCTTCCTACTTGCTATCAATCATGTCGTAACTACAGCTGAAACACGTGATACTTTTATTCTTAAATTTGAGAAGACAAAGTATATTTTCTCACACAACTGCAAATTTCCTTGTTACTAGGCTAGGTAGTACGACGTCCATAACCTGGTTTTTTGTACAGACACCTTGTTAATCAGCCTACCTTGTGATCATGGTGTTGAGTCATCTCGGCCGTCCAAGTGGTGGAAAGCCGGAGGCCCGCATGGGATATCAATGGACCAATCAGGGGACTGGTAGGGTCATGGCGTGCACACGATGAAGGGGACAGCTGACGCACCAGCGACGCTCATCGGTGTCGGCGATCTTGCTAAAGGATGTCGACCTCATAAAACAGTAATGCTTCTTACTGAAGTAGGCTATTTGTAGGATTCAGAGCTTAAATGCAACTCCCTTTGTTAAATGCTTAAAACCACTTCTTTTGGTGGTAAAAACGCTTTTGCTACTACTTCCGTTTAATCTGGGATAGGGCAGGAAAAAACACTTTGTATGACGACCCAGTAAGTGCTTCCTGTAAACACCAAATAGAGTTAGCTAAATTGAATCCGGGTTAGGTCTTATTAGGGCAAAGTGTAATTGTAGATTTACTTGAAAACACTACCAATGTGTGATCTTCTGAAGGACATCCTAAAACTTCACTTGAACGCGTTTGCAGAAAGCTTCACATTTTCAAGAAGTGGTGAAACCAGATAAATTTTTTAAAAGCCATCATCTACAGCCAAATGCTTCCTCCGGATTTTCGTTTGTCATAACCATCGTTATGAGCCCAGTGGCAAACACCAACGAAACTTTTGAATTGGCAAACTTCTAAATGACCCCAAAACATAGCAGTTCCTTCGATGCCAGGTATGATCATGGGCTGTGTAGGCTGTGAGATGAGGAATGGTCCCACGTACCACTTCAAACCACTCCAACATGAGAGATAAAGTTTTCTCCTGTCATCCTCTATAGACATGTAAGTGACTTACAGAAGCTGGTCATAGCTGACCGATTTTGATAGATGCCAGCATTGCTTTTCCAATTCAAAATAGTGAATTGGTTGACAGTATGCAAAAAGGTATGATAAGTTCAGAAACGCAAGTCATGATGATGGAATGACGACAAATCTAGCGTAGTTGGCGTTTGGATCAAGCCTGCTAGGTCTCAGAGAAATAAGCACTGACCGAATTGAAGACAGATAGCAGCTTAATTTGTAATTGAGCTCGATTAGAGCTGAACTGCAATCAAGGTGAAAGTGTGGTCAAGAATGTTTGCTTGAATACATCTCTTGGGCGAGAAGCATTCAGTGAGTACGCCTCCTGTGAGGGAATAGACATCACCTGCCCTCGATGAGGAGGTGTAATCTGAACCAGCATTAACCCAGATCCCCTGATCTGCTTTACGATACCATCCCATTAAATGCTTTCATTTAATCAGTCTCCTACTTCCAAGAGAATGAAGGTTGAGGAGGGAGCGATAAACACGGAATCTACTGCAGCTATTGCAGAGGATTTACTCTCAACTCACAAAATTGCCTTAGGAATATCGTCAATACTACCTAGCCTCACTTGTGAAGCTGTATGAACACGCAGTAAACGAAGATTGGCCAGGGAGGGTAGGCCATGAGTCATCAAGAGTGTTCTAAATGAAGAGGGCTGTAGAATTATGACTAAGGGGTTTACAGCTAGCCGTCTGGTTCGTGTCCTTATGAGGGAGGGAGGGAGGAAGGAGGAGGGAGTCCACCCGTCTCTACCGCCCAATTAGCTAGACATTGGTACAGCCCGACGACTCGCCAGTGCGTTTGCAGTTGACATTGCAACCAAGCCGAAATGTGGGCAAATGAGAGCCTGCAAGAGCACGTTTTAGCCCGCTTCGGTTGGCACGGGACGTAGCTACAACAGTGTGCGAATTCAAGCGACCACAAATATTGGATGAGCGCTTCGTGCGTTCAAATGTAGCTATTAAATAGCACATAATAATGGGCACAGGAGCTCCAAAAACAGGAAAATGCTGGCATTTACTCAACCTTGCCTGACAATCCAAAATAAAACACCACTGTTCACTTACAACTACTTCCCAATATGTACCGTCTGTAGGACCCACACAAGGCAAAGCTTGACCCAAAAATGCTAAAATTTGCTCAGACATGTAACACTGCTGCTCAAAAGCGACACCGACCACTGACTGATTGAAACAATCGAAGGACAAATCCTAACCTTCTGTTCCCTCGCAGGGTAGTAACCCAACTCATTGCATCCCATTCGAAACCACTGAAAACCCGGCCTCCCAGCACGACACCATTCCACAGTAGTAACAATCAAAAGTATTGGCCCTAAACAGGGCCGTGTGACGTTCTCCATACCCGCGCACTACCCTCAAAACCCTTAAGACCTTGCAGATCTCTTGGGAGCCTGTTTCTTAGCCTTCGGAGTTGCGCTCTTCATCTTCTTAGGAGGGGACTTGTGCTTTGGACTTGCTGCCTTCTTCGGTGACTTGGCCTTCGCAACTTTGACAGACGACTTAGGCACGGTCTTCTTCACCTTCGCCCCAGCTGTGGCCTTCTCCGCTTTTCCCAATTTTGGGGCGGAAACCTTAGCTTTAGGTGCGCCAGTTTTTTTCAGAATTGTACCTGTAGGTACACTCTTTTGCAAACCTTTCTTTGATTGCCCTTTATTGACTTTTGCTGCCTTTGGAGCCTTTCCTTCAGCAACCTTGTTGGCCAGCTTGAAGCTCCCTGAAGCTCCAGTCCCCTTATTGGCAACACGAACGAGAGCCCCGTTGTCGATCCCATGGACGATGGCACGACGAATATGAGGAGCAATACGTTTCATGTCAACCTTGTAGTGAGAGGCGACATATTTCTTGATGACCGCAAGGGAAGTACCCTTACGGTCCTTGCTGGAAGCGATCGCGTTCTTGATCATTTCGAAAACAGGCGGATGGGAAGCCGAAACCTTCGCCTTTTTCACCTTCGGTGCCGAAGCAGACATTCTCGACAAAATGCACGCGGAGATGTCAACAATGACCAGGGGGCCAGGACAGGATGCTTATATAGTTGCTGCATTAGCGAGCACAAGCTACGCATAGCGAATAAGAGGAGAAAAGCATTGCAACGTAACCAATCAGTTATTAGCTACGCTGTAATTGGCAGATCACAAGGTTATATGTTTTTAATTGGCCAAGTGCGCTGAGGGGGAGAATGAATGCGAAGTGCGCTAGAACGCAAATGCTGACAGAAGTTGAATTCACTGAGAGCGTGTGCGTATTTAAAGCGAAATGCTAACTTTAGATGAAGTGTGTGTATAAAAGTTTGTCAACAGCTCTCTTACGTATGGTGCAAAAATCTCTAGCACATTTGCTTCCCATGGGTTTAATAGTGCTAATAGAATATGCAATTGGGAAACGGTAGAATTTGCCTATTCCACATTAAATCTCATTTCTCTCAACAGTACCAAGAAATTTTATCTTGGTTTGTAATAGGATTTTCCGTCATAAACTTCTCTATAAGTGTACGGGAGAATTTTTCATAAATTTGCTAATTGATTAAGAAAAATTGATGAAAGAGATTGTAACATAGATTTGGTTTTGTTGGTGCTGGGGAATAAGCAAAACTGGTTCGAAGTGGCATATTTGGCAGAAACTTGCGAGATTATACAAAGAATTAGGCAAATTTGACAGTAAACAAGTCTAAATTTGGAATGAATCCCAATCTGTATCTTGATTTTAGAATTTGATATCAGTGGTGTGGATGGTGTTTCTTTAGATGTCAAAAACTGAAGTATTTGGATAAGTAAAGACATCCCAGCCAGTCAAATTAGAAGGAAATGTGAAAGATTTCCCACAAAAGATGGGAATTCAACAAAGGTGAACAGTTGATCCTATGGTCAATTTGAATAAAACTACTATGCGGTAAACCCTCATTCAACTACTCGGGAAAAGACAGAGGGGAAAATTCGGCGCTGATAGTGAGTTATTTGGTAGTGAATACATTCAACCTCCCTTTTAATTGGTCGAATTAGAACACGTCGAACGATGTATTGTATGTACGGGCAAAAAGGTGGACATGAACAGCCCCAATTTGGAATTCAAATTGTTCAATAAGTTTGGAACGAAGCTGTTTTCGGAATGTAGTCTGTTAATGGGGTATTAATTATCTGAAAATCATGAGTTTCCGCCACCCAGAAATAATGTTGATGCTGAAGAACTATTGGTCTCCACTACACTGTATCCCAATAACCCACAAGCCATTGTAACTATGCTGACTGATGGGTCACAAATATAGCCTTCTTAGCTATCAGAACTTTGGCCAACTTGTCACATTGATGCTGCCTATGAAGAAGGTGATTCTGACGCGGATGTCTGAGCAACAGTTCAGAAGGCACTTAAAAGCCGATGCAACTTAGAGGTGGAGTTGGGAAAGAACCTTCAAAATATCCCATGTGATATAAAGTAAGAAGTCACTTTGTTCTCCAATTGAAGGCGATTAGTTTTGGCGTGGATGGTGATCAGAAACTAAAGTTTTTGCTAAATAGAATACTATACAGTATGATGAAGAGGAAAACAGAGCAACTGAGCGAAACATTGGCGACATTTGAAACGGAAACGAAGTAAAAGTGAATTGTCTAGCCATTTTACATAAAAGTACTACGGCTTGTAAAGCCTACCTGAGCAAACCAGGCGAAACACTGAGGCTAAGTAAAGGTATGGCTCCCTTAGTGACCATAGCACCCTCAGTCACAACTGCATTCTCTCCATGTAGGCAAAATGACTGTCCATCGGTGCATTGAGAAGATGCTGAATTGGAGACCTGTCTGTGTCGAAATTATGATGGTAAATGTGTTGGAAGGTGGTCTTCAAGTTGCTGGCGAGATTCGGAGTCGCTTATATGTGTATGGACGCAATCGGTGACAGACTTAGCGGCGAAGTGAGAGCGACAAAGACTGGCCAGACAACTTATTTCCATGCAGTTTTGAATCAATTTGAGTTAAAAGCAGGCGGAAGTGACTATGATAAAAATCCACCTTTTAACCGTGTTTTGACGGCTTGACACCGAATTTTAAATTGTCTCTCTAAGAGCATTGCTTCAACAGCGGCTTTTCGGAGTTCTGGCGTACTGACAAATCTGTGTCGAAGCCTATGAGGAATCTGCCAAAGTCTAAGATGTGGAATTGAGTGTAACAGGTGACAAGATTGAAAAAGTAGTGCAATAGGCACACTTCAGTATGTTAGCTTTTTTGTCTTTTGTAAACGCAACCTCCTTTCTTGACGTGAACACTTGTGGTGTCTCAGACTGTTAGTTGAATCCAGAATCGTAGCAGACTAAGGAGTCTCAGGCCCCCAGGTGTAAGATAAAATCAAATACAATCTCTGCCTTTTCTCTTACCTTCCCCTCTAATCCCGACCTCGGTGATAGTCTTGGCAACCTATAGCACTCTGATCTGGGACGCCGATCTAGTTGTGCCACTTGCCTGATACGACGTGTTTCTCGATGCGGGTCAGACGCTCAAGAACCCTCGAGTGGAGATCACGATTAATGGGAAAAGGATGATATCTAGGGGAATGGTGGTGAAGAATAACCATAACAAGTGTGTTTGCTGTGTGGAATTGGGAATTATGCGTCTAAGCGTTCAGTCGGAAGACGGTATTAAATGCCGCAATCACATTCAATGATTTGTGATGTCACAGCAGAGAATGCGTTAACTCTGCCTCGTGGTGCTTTTATTCAACGTCTACTACTGGTAGCAACCAGTGTGCAGCACGTTTACCAATAACACTTTTTAAGGTGGGCATGGTCTCCCAAGTGAAAATGCTTGGCATGCTTCTATTTCTCGTTTCAAATTATCCTATCTTTTCTATCCGACAATCCCCAAATGCTGTTGGCTCAACCTGTGGTTTTCACGGCCAAATATGTGTTCATTCTAAAATACTACTCAACCAGTAGTGGCCAATGAGCAATTAATGAGTAACAAGGCAATAAGAGGTAACTTATGAAACCACATTGATTTTGATAGGGGTGTAGCTGTTAGACCAACGAGTTGTTTTCGATCTGGCAATAACAAGCCCCGGGAATTGGGCTTTATCAAATGGGAGTCAAGCCAAGGGACATATAACGAGGCCAACTCCAAGACGATGACGACGAAGCTACTTAAAGCAAAGAACTTTGCTATGCGACCAATGCTCGCCAACGGGACGAAACACCAAGTAAACACAGGCACTAACCCCGAAATAACTAAATAGTTGCTTAAAACACACTGATTTGCGGAGGTGCTGCACAAACTAAAGCAGCTGAACAACCGAGAATGAATTAGCTTCACCAGGACCGTATGAAGTCGTCCGTCTTAATTTGCTTGTCAGGGCACGAGACTCACCTTGACACCAAGCGCAATGTCGGCACACTCTAGAACCTATCCACATACATTGGTTCAACAAACACATCTTATTTTTGGAGCTATTTTGTACTAGTGAAAAGGCGAAATTTCGGGTAACCAGCTGTCCCCTCCTTTGTGAGTGGTAGACCGAGTTTGGATATCTGCGTGCTATTGGGCAAGTATGCCGAGCTAGGATATCGCAAGCAGTTGAGATCATTGGATATTGCTAAACTGAATATTTTCGGGGATCACCTATAGTTCTGCACTAAATTTTCTAAGACAAGAGAAAGGCTTTAGAGGGGCAACAGAGAAAGCTCTCTGCATCTCTTTCACACTTTACCGATGTTTTTTTCGGCTCCTTCAGTACGACGAAATAAGAATCCTCTATTGCGGTAGTGCATATTGAGGCAATGAGAAAAATTGAACGTCCACGTTGACCGTGGAGTGTTTATTCTGATAGTGCATTTCCTCCGAAGCGACATCACATTTGTCTAAAGGAGTGTAGTTCGCTTGAAGGAGGTGATAGGAAATCATTCATCTTTTAAATCATTTCATTGTACCTTCATTTTTTTAGCCAAATTTAAAATTTTGAATCTGATTTACGAAGAAGATTGCTGAACACTGAATGTATTACACTTGGAGCAAAGTTGGCTGCCCACCTCTACTTCAAGAACGGCATTGACTTGTAAAGTAGCTTAAAACAGTCATCTTTGACCTCTGGTTCTAAACTCAACGTCAAATAACACTTCAGACTCTAAACTTATCTCTCCGAAACGTATTCTGGGCCACCAAATAGGGTAAGATAGACTCAAGCACCAAGTTAGAGAAGTGCTGCTGTAACTTAGCCAAACCTATCATCCACTGGAAAGAACAGACACTTGCCAGAGAGTTTTCCATCGCTGCCATAAGATAAGCTGAGGAGCGTGAAGTACGCGAAGGTTCGCCGGAAATTACTTGAAGGAGCCTTCCGTGGCACACCTTTAACCAAAGTGGCGGAAGTATAATGACGCTGTTCAGACACCGAGTTCGTGCACTCATCACGGTTGAGAAGCTCCGCGACACCAACACTCTCAACGGACTGGTAAAGTTTGCAACGAAGAAGCGTGAAAAGTTTATAACGATGCTGTGCTACAACAACCGCAAGAGACAAACAAATTCGACACCCTTATTGCGTACCTCTTTTCAGGCGACTCGTATTCACTCTTGAGAGGCCTAGGCAAACTGGAAGGCGGTCATGCGATTTTCAATAGATTCGGGTGCGGCCAAATCAATGGTAAACATTAGGGTGACACCAAAATTAATAAAAAATTCAGGATCAAATCACTGAATGGTGGATAACTTTTAGCACAACGATCGGAGGTAGTAAAAGAGAAACGTCGTTGATAGCCAACACGGTGAAATACAATAAAATGCATTATATGTCAAGGAATAGCTTAGGACGCGAGCCTAGGCAACAGATTTCCTACGTGGCGTTGAAGCTGCAATGTCACTTTGCTGTGGTTGGAGGACGTCAATGATATTTGCAATGACCTGATTAGAGCTGCAGCTATACCCATAGATGATGTCTGTACACGGCTTTCCCGTGTCCCAGACAATGAAAGTCAAGAACATCAGAGCCATTGGTTAAGTGCGCATGAACTACCTCTGCTGGAGGGAGTGAAAGGCGTGGTTGAAGAAATGGTTAGAGACTAGGTCATTAAGCCAAAAAAGTCGATTAGAGGTAGCTGTACACAGCAACAAATAAGGATACCCATCCTCTATCTTAGACAAATAGTGTTTTGGATTGCTTGCAGACACAGAGTTGAGGAAATCCTTCACATCGCACCCCACAATTACGTGAGTCTCCTTTTTCCCATCTAGTTCGCATCCGATCGGCTTCCACTCACTCTCGCAAGCCTCAGGCAAACTAAATGATGTCTATGCTATTTTCTGTTGCAATTGGAACCCTGTATCCAAAGATTAGTATCGTTTTGCGATTTAACATATCACGTTGAGCCGAAGAAAAGGCGATGGTAGTCGAAGAGTAAAAGTCGTAGAAGGTAAGCATAGGGAAGAAAAGCAGGACAGTGTGGTTCATTTAAATTGGAAGGTAAGGAATCCTGCGGTGATTCTGTCGGGATTCAACTCTTCTACCACAACCAGATCAGTACATTTGGTCATGAAGAAGGTCGTATTAAGCATAAAGCGTCGGTCCCTATTAAAACTTTCCTTTAGAGGTAGCGGAAAGGTGTAAATAAAGCGGAGTGATTAGAAGTGCAGGTTGAATTGCGAAGGAGCGTTTGAGGAACACCATTAGCGAAGACCGACCTGTGAATGGGAAGACGCCTGTAAATGCACAAAGTTGCGGGTGACGCTGCGACATGTCACACAGTCCTATTTAGGACCAAGTTTATTCGGTACTTACTATCAGTAAAAGAGAAGGTTATGTCGCTAGGCTGGTGTGGAGGGAGGAGGCATCGCGGTTGGAAGTGACGCTAAAAGTAACGTCTATGGTTTCCCGACACATCTTATGCGCATTTTTTGCATTTCTCCAAGTATTTGCAGTTAAAAATTAATAAATGTTCCGTAGTTGTCTAAAAATTATGGGAGGAATGCCATTCGACAGTTACGATGTAAAAGTGAAATAATTGCATGAACTCTTTGATAGATAGCGACTAAATTAGGGTAGCATCCACATCTTCTTCCTCCTCTCCCTCATCCTCTTTTTTCCTTTCTTTACTGTGGCCTTTCGTCTAGAAGCTTATAAAGTCTCGACCATGATTAAGTGCAGGTAGTATTCCGTTGACGAGGTTGGCAGGATCATTATGGATCAAACAGCTCCTACATTAATAAACAAAATGACATGCTTTTGGCTACAATGCAGGGTTTTATATTGTACAATGCGATTTTCGAGTGGCACTGAAGATGAGGCGGATGCTTGAAACACTGGTTACCATTTCATTTGCCTCAGCCGTTTTCTTGTTGTCCGATTTTTAAGTTCTGATGTGCCACATTGGGAACAAAATGCAGAGAGGACATCAAACCGGATTTTACTAACAAGCCTGGTCAGCGAGCTGGGAGAGTTGTAGCTTACCCATAGATAGTAGACACAAAATATTACTTCAAGCAGAAAGTCCCTAAGCTATGATACTTTAAATTCCATTTCCTGACCTCACGACTGCATCATTCCTCTTAAGCATTCTGCATAGCATCGAATTCTAAATTGTCTAAATAAGCATAGATGACACACACTTTGGCCAAGTGACACAAAAAGACTTTAAATAAAAGTATTCCTTGAATAAAAACTTTGTAACGGGAGCGGGTTGGCACGGGTCTCACCATACCACTAAGACAGTAAACAGCTTATAGATACGAAGTTATTGTCAAGACAACGATGCGATCTTTATGTTGATGCATTTTGTATTAGTCAAGTAAATTATGTACATATGCGAGTTGGTGCATTTTAATGTGTTGATTTGCTGTTTGTCCCTCGATTTGGAGGGCGGACTACTTAGTGGCTCCACTGCTCTGCATCCACCTGACAGCCTCACCTTCGCCTTAAGGCAGTAGTCTCAAGCCCTAGTGCACGTCAACAATATACATTCTGCCTGCACACTGCGTCTTCTCACGTCTACAGGGAGGTCTTGCGGATGTATTTTGACTTTGTTAAGCACTTTGTATGATCTATAGGACACTTCAATTATAGTGGCCACTATCAGTTCCGCTATGAGAGTGAGGAACGCAAATTTCCGTCGTGTTGTGCAGTGGATAATAGTAGAAGTCTTAGTTGCCTGTTACTACGGGTCCGACAGAGCCAGTAAAAACTCTAACACAAGAGGAAATTGGGCAGCAGGTGAAAGGCGTGCGGGACTTGGCACTCATAATTAACTGCGTCGAGAGTGTCAAGTGTCGTCGCGCTCAGTTAGTAGCGTATTTTAGTGATGGATACTTTCCTGTGTCAACTGTCGCGATGTTTATACTAATCCCACAAAAGTATTTAACCTTTGGCATGTTGTAGGTGTTTAATGGGCGGCAACTTAGGTGAGGGTGAAGCAGTGTATAAACATGAAAAATGGACATCCGTCCGTAGAAAATGTCAGGACATGGCGTTTTACATCCTGAGATGAAGGAGATTTTAAGGAGAAGGCTCGAACTCAGCGCATTAAGTTTGTTCTTGTAGGGCTAGCTAGTTGCAGAAAGGTCAGCAAGACAGCTGGTCCGAGGATACACAGACTCTTTGGTTGAGGATACCTACCTATCAATCTTTTGTGCAAAATTATCAATAGTTTGATAAGAAAGTTTGGAGGTCATACTCCCTTAATCCTCATTAATAGCTGCTCAACTGGAGCATCGAAACTTGAACAGCAAATAGTGGATTTTCGAAGTTAGAGCCCTGCTCGCTATGCACCATTTCGGCTACTCAATGTTGAAGACGTTAGCAATTGGTGAAAACCTAAGCCATCGTTTCTACGTCTTGTGTCTTCATGGTTTCTGCCTGTGTTATTTTTGAGGAGCAATCTACCATAAATAGAACATGTCGATTTTCCCTCTTGGTGAATAACAGAGGATCCATGAAGTCAGTACGTAATTTTACCCCTGGAACTGCCGTGAGCTTGGATTAGATGGAGTAATGTGGTCGCTGTGGAGTGCGGCCTTTTGGAGCTGCTGCAAATAATGTAAGTTCAGTTGAAAATAACAGCGCCTGGTTTGAGTGAAGGCCACCAGTACCTTCTGCTTGAGGCGTCCGGCATCTCCTTTTTGTTCTCATGAGACGGTTGCTTGTGCAACTTTTAGAGAACCGCTAGTGTCACTGAGCCTAAGAGCACTGGTTGAACATAGATGCCAATCGCTAGTGTGGCCATTACCGACTCCAGTGGACCAAGTTGTGCAATCCAAAAAGCAAAAAAATTGAATGCATAATGGGACGCAAACGATATAGGGACCCCTGCATTAAACTGCACACCATTCTAATTCCCCTTAGTCAACAATCCTGAAATTCTTCTGACATCAACTTGAGTAGAAGAGAATCTATCCATGTAGCCAATCACACTGTGATTTCTATCGACGGTACATCAATTTACAAAATGACCTTTGAATAGTTTGCCCAAGAAATTTATTGCCATGAATCAAATTTCACAACTAGCTTTTGCATTCTGGTCTACTGAAAGCACAGGTCTTCAATGAAATGAACATGCATTATTGTTCAAACCACAATGTCCCGTACTTTGTTGCGTTAAGCACGGACAAATGTTTCGAGGCACCACTTCCTCTACGCTTTCTTTCATTCTCTCTTTGAGCGCATGTGTGGTTCTGATGCTCACAATTGCAATCCAGCTAAAGGGCTTCAAAATGCAGCATTTGAGTGAGTAGCGTTCCATCATACTGCTTTCCACAAGGAAAATAGATTTGGTCGTTTCATTTTGGAGCAATAATAAAGACCTGAATAAATTTTACGCTACCACACAATTCTTGAAGATTTTAGATTACTTTTAAAGATTTTTCATTTGTTCGTAAAGGAAAGGAGGGAATGCAATTAACAAGGTCCGCGTGATGTAGAGGATTGCTTTGCATTTACAGGAAAAGGAGCAAAACTAGCCATCTACAGCCCAATGAAGGAAATAGTTGAAAGTCAACATCGATGGAAATGTGAACGCAAAAGGCACTTTTGATAGCTACCAAATGTTTATCTCCTGCGTCACTCCACAAGAGCGACAAGAAAAAGTCATTCACTATGCAATCCATATTCAGCAAGGCGATGACACGTCAATTGATTGGACAGAAGCTCGCACTCCGATGCAATCGAGGATGCCCCAAAACAGGCGAGGTGGCGCAGAGAGAGGTAGCTAAACAATCAAAAACGCTCAAAGTGGCCGTCACTAGGTGTTTATAGAGTTCTCCGTTTAAAAGTCAGCAGTGAGGAATATTAATGGCTGGCTTTTCCATTCAGTTTTGCCATGCATCAACAGCTTTGTTACTCGGTTATGGGTGTGGTTGGCGTCATTTCCAGCTAGTCGAAACAGTACACCTCAAACAATGCACATCATGTACGGCCGAAATGGATACACCAATAGCTCTAACCATATGTCTGTATTATGCATGGATGATTAGCTGAGATCATATTGGTTGGGTTAGGTAGATGAGACTTCCGTGCCGTGGAATGAGACGATAGTCATTGAAAGGAACAAACTGCGCATGAGTGGGAGGTAAATAATTATGCTTTTATTGAATCAATCTTACCTTCTAATTTATTGTCAAATGCTAAACCACATTAACTGAGCTCTTTACTCGACCATCGAAACCTATTTCCGCACACAGTGGAGATCCCCATCAGTGGTTGTACACTTTGGAGACAAAAATCCTAATCACGAGTAGATGACCTTTCATAAAACTTCTGAAATTGATATAATGTGCAATGAAGACAGCAATAAGCATGATATCCTTCAATTAAAGACGGTAGAGCACTCAGCAACTCTTACGTGGCCCCCTCATACATCCACCTGAGCGCTTTACTAAAATTGTGGGCGCATTTGGCCAATCAAATCAGAATTGTTTCAACACCGCTAACCAATCATGGGAGAGGCATCAGCTGATTGACCACATAAATTTTGGCACCTTTGTTTCATCAACCAACAAGGTAAAGCAGCTAAATGGTCTGACAGTCTACCATGCCGTCTTTGAAGCACTGTCACAATTGCTTTTAATGAGGTTCGCAAGGAAATTATATTGCGGTCATTTTAAAGAACATCACAACTCACTGGAAGGTTTTAATCTTGCGAATGCCAACTCATATACAATGGTCAATCACTCCCATTTCTTTTTGTAGGCGGTAAAGGAATCGAAGCATTTTGCATTTCGAGGTTGACAAACCAAGTGGTGAGAGCGAACAAATCTCACAAGGCCATAAAAGCCACCATCCTCTCCTCTTTCTTTCTCTCTCCTATTGCCGCTGCAGGGCGCTGATTCGAACTTTGATAAACTTTTTCTCCTTAGAGAGTCTTTTAAACAAAAGAATTGTTGTAAAAGCAGTTAACTGAATTGTAGAGAAGTTTTATAAGTTTTTTACTCATTGTTTTTCAGCACTGGTTAATGGGATGGTGATGTACAGAGTAAATGATTTATATGTGGTAATCACCTTCACCCATCTGACCATTTGTATGTACCTCGACTTTGCCAAGTTTTGTGACTTGATGGTTAGGTGATGAAGACTTGTCCCACTCGCATCTTTTACAGACTACAAGCTTTAGTTTATGTCAGCCCCCGTCAACATCGACATATTGTTCAGGTATGAGGGGATAAGAAAGTTCGAAACAAAAAATAAGCAAGTAGGAATTCATTACTTGCATACGACGTTAGTTACTTACCTTGATAGTAAAAATACAACCTTCAATTACTTGATGGAATGAATGAAAGTCTTCAGACCTAGTTATAATGGAATGTGATTGTCGTCAACCGCGCTTGTGACCCTTGAAGGTGTGGGCAATAGGCTAGCGAAAACACCAAGCACTTTTATGCTCCCAAAGCCGTGAAAACAAAAAAGATAATAATGGAGGTGTTTAATAAAGTTAGAAATCAAAGCTCATAAGAAAGAATAAAGGTGGAGGTGGAAGAACACCACATGGCCTGCTTCCACTACTCCGTGTTGCATCTTTCTGTCCCTCATTACCTTCGAGTGGTATCCTAACTTGTACGTGCTTTTGCACTAGCCTAGATACCTATGTCTGTGTCCCCTACATCATACTTTGCTTGAATTTTATGGATTTGCAAGTCATTTATTTCCAGAGACCTGTGAAATGGGTGAAGAAGGAGAAGCTTTAGCAGACAGCAGCTAGAAGGATGACAAGGATAGCTGCGTCGGATACAGATTTGAGTGCCACCGAAACTACAGCGTTCGAGTTTAACTGCGACTACCAGAACGAAGCAGAAATATTTACATTTACTCTATCCTCTTTCTCTTCATCTACCTTGTTACTGTTAATTTGACGAGGGTTAAGTTCCGATGATATTTGGTAGACTAAGTTTAAAGAAATGTTTTTGACTCGACCATCAATTGTGCTGATTAAAACGATGGGTCGCTGTTGGCTAGTATCCCAAGTCTTATAATTTTAACGTAATTTTAAGTAACTCAGACTCCAAAGCGTATTTGAATGGAATCAGCGTGGCGCAGAACATGACATGGATATTTGAAATGCTAATCCCCACTTAATTCATCTTCGTCCATGAGTGCAACGCGTAATTTCCACGTGTCGTTTGCATGCTCATATGAGAATAGAATGAAGGAAAGGGATCAGATTATATAGCCAGCGTGTATTTGTCCAATAAACTGGCAGAGAGATATCCTCTCTGCAGACGGCAGACGTGAACTGGTACTTCAAACAGAATGGTCCTAAAGTGGTATTTGGAAGGCAGCTTGTGGAATGAGCTACTTTCACCAGGGGTTCCAACTAAAATCAATCCCACCGTTTCCTAATTGCGCGTGCATCGACCTTGGCAAAATAAGCACTAATAACAAATACACTGGCAAAAGGACACAAGATGACCTGGATGAAACGCGTACTTGGAATAAAACCGTTGAGAAGGAGGAAGGTTGACAAGAAAATAAATTAAGGAGGATAGCTTATCACTACGATCCTCTTTAACCAAGCCAAAATCCACTTCTGCTACATTCACCTTGCCTTCCCGGACGTCCTTCTCCAAAGCTGCCGATACCATCGAATTATCGGTTTTCGGCTAGCGTAGACCAAGGCGAAAATGAATGCAAACTATTTCGATCGTTTAGGAATGCGAGAAACTCTAAACCGCATAGTCGTTTGAACGCTTTACAAATGAGAACGATTTTAAGGAAGCGTACAGTTTTTGAAAGAAGGAGAAGGAGAGAAGGGGAGTAAAAGCGTTCCGCGCTAGCATTTATGCTGAACGGGGAGACTTGCACCGTGGGTAGCCAACGAATTCGTGAGGTGTCTGTGTAATAATTGCACATTTACCTACAACTTGCATTTTGAAGTAAGTTTTATGCTCCCTTCGATTAATGGCTGCTGATTTCCTCTCAGCAGTGATTACCCGATGAGCGATTTCTTAGATTACACAACATACTACTTAAATGTTACCAGCCGCTTTTTTAACAAGGAATACGTAGAGAACTAGAAAGCTACACAGTTGGCTTTATGTCAAAATACAATGATTGTAATAATGTTGGTGTTTATATACGCTTTGTAGGTGAGAGGCGGGAACACAAGATCCACGTGGCCGAAAAGGAGCTCGCGTGTTCTCCTCACGAGCCGGAGACTAACACCCCGTAGACTGAACATTCGCACCTACCTATTTCCCCTTTAAATAAAACTATGCCTAGAAAAGCTCGGTCTTCTGCCAGCAAGGTGAAAAGAGATGAGGAGGAAGAACGGGATAATCCCGCCACAATGATGCTTTTATTCCTGTGTGCACATTTTTTTCTCACCCCCCCACAATATTATATCTACTCCTGCAAATCACGTTCACAAATGGATGCCACTAGTTTTGGCTCAACAACAAAACAAACTCAAGGTCATCGGCGGCGTTCTAAAAAAGATGCCAGTTTCTTGCGACTTGTCTTGCGTAAACCAAGATGGGTTGGATAAGAGCAAAAAACCTGGTTAGTATTTGTACTTGTGGAAACTTGCAAAACGCACTTTATTGATTCATTTATAAATAATGTAGTGAGCTGATTTGCAATAGCGAAATAGTGTTCGTTGATTCCCGTGGTCTCTTCTGCTTAATTTCATATGTTCGTCTAAAAATTGTCGTCTTAACTCACATCCAATAATTACCTTTTGCTTATTTTTGTATTAAAAGTGGAGAGCTTTAGCAGACAAACACACTTTATTAACTTTCCAAACATAAAATAATGGCTGAATTAAGGAAAAGAGGGACTGAAATATACCAAGGTCACAACACCCTACCCTACACCTGCGCATTAAGGTCCAAGAACGCGATGAATAACCATCCAGAATTACTGTACAAATAACGATGGACTTTGCAATACCCTTTATATGGAATGTCCTGCATTCCTAGACTCTGTCTCCAGAATTACTGTCTTGCCGACAAAGTTATTTTTGCAGAAAACGCCATATGCTATAGTCCAAATTAAAGCGCCAGCAAGCACAACCACTAGCAAAGTCAGTAGTGCTTCCTTCCGTTTCTCGCTGCATCGTCGTTTCTTGTTCACCATTTATTAAAATTTACTGAAGGACTCGTTACTATTGAGGCAAAAGTGTGAGGAGTACGGAAGAATGCACTCACAAGAGGGCCACGTATTAAAGAGACCTTTATTAACAACTATAGCGACATGGACGTCTCTGTGCCACATCAATCTGTCAGTTCTTACACACACAAAAAATAACAACAGTGCTCATAGTCAAACTCCGTCCAGAAACCCTTGATGACGTCAATGTGTCGCCTAGCCCTGCACACTCTTTAAGAAGTTGCCCAAAACCACTTCACTTCCAAAGCACAGTATCAAGTCAGCGTCGGGTAAATTAATGAAGTCAATGAACCGCAATTAAAGAAGAGGGAAGGCGGGTCTTCATCCTGGCCACTTCCACAACCTTCGTAATCACCTTCAATGAAGATCCTGCGAAGTATGTGAAATAAGCTTGTTCCTGGGTTTGAAGAAAGCGAATTGCCTAATCAATGGCTAAGGGTCGGATAGGAGGATTCGAAATGGCCAATTGGACAAAATCTGAGGTCACCAAGTAGGCAATGAAACCGGCAAAGAGCTTATTTACCATGGATGTGTTAGCACTGGGCAGCTGTAAATCCACAACTGAAGTTTTATTTAGACAAGAGGGGTAGAACTCCTCGACAAATGTTTATTTTGATGGGAGAGAGGTCAAGACTCATGGCGCTGTTATTATCTGGCAACGCAGATGACGACTTCCTGACATTGATGTGCTTCAAGCATATCCATGCCTCTAATATTTAAACTGTTCCTATTGCTCTGAATGGGCTGTTTTAAATAGAAAAGCATAAATGGTACCCAATAGTGCAATCTTCCTCAAAACCACCTGCTTAGATTTGGTTCGGAAAGGACCACTCTGAAGGACCACTTTAGAGTGAATCATAACACCTCATTCAAGCGAACCACACTTCCACTTCCTCCACTGTTGCCAGAGAAAACAGTTTGCCTCAAGCACTCACCCAAAATCTGCCCCTATTTTATTGTGCAAACCATAGTGAGCTTTGCTGTAGGTTAAATGTCGTCAACTTTGGAAACCTATTTGTCGCATTTACCTAATGCGCATTACTTTGGGACCGAATTTCTGTTTTGTCAAACTGAAGGGGTAAAAAAACATTGATAACATGCGTAAGGGCAGCAGACATCTTTCCCCAGTGCCTCTTTAAACATTTAACCGATGGCTTTGGAATGGTCGAAAACTTTTGGTCATAAATACCGAGGTCCCCGGACAACTGCTTTGTTAGCAACGTTCACTCGCCTCAACCTCACTGGTAATCTTTTCATTCTACTTGCTTGGTCAATGACACCGCAGATGCCTCAACACGATTTGTCAATGACAAACGAGGAAAGAGCTGATCGGCCACATTAAACACGGAGTTGAATTCATTACATCACTAGACGTCTCCTTTTAAGCTGTTCATGGTTGAGCTTAGTACACTAGAGATGTTTGCATTGAAGAAACTTGTATTGTCCTAATGGACCACTTCATTCCTTCTTGATTGTTCACTTACTCGCCTTAGTTATTGTGCCACCTCGGCGCCTCAGCACCTTAATCAGTATTTGGGCATTCTTATTAGCTTTGGGGTAGGGTCTGTATTAAGTCATTTTTTGTCTTGTTAATAAATATAAAGTGTGTGGCGAATAACTTGTGATCCAAAAGATGGTGGTGCATCACTCACTGTTGCAGCGTGACATGGAAGGTGAAGAGTTGGTAGCCTTATGGAAGTGCCACCAGATACTTAATTTCTTCTCATATTGACCGTAAATTGATATCTTAAATGATTTGTAGATAAGCAGATTCGTGACGTTTTCACGGCATCATCAAATCTCTGTTAAGCGTATTCTCACTTCTTGTCGAAGAAGTGACACATTCTTTTAGTGAGATGTAGACTCAACAGGACAGACTCTTCAACTTACTTTTATAGGGAGCATTTTGATTAATTGTGCTCACGCAACTGGTGCAGTTTTGAGACTAAGAGGACTTACAAAGACAAACGTGGACTACATGTCTACCCGAAGAACAAAGTGCAAAGCACAGGACATTGTGTTTTAAGCACACTTACCTGTGTTCTTCACCCCAATTCATCCATCAGTCTATCATTGAAAGGGCAATAGGGCGTGTTCTTCGCAGTAGGACAATATGCAGAAGCTAATAGTGCAATAAGGTTAGGACAATAACTTTCACACAATAGTTCAAGTTCATCGTTTACCTTATTATGTTGTTGGCAGCAGTGGCAGAGTATGATTGGCTACATGTATCTTTTCTTATACAGTGTACCCAAATTAAAAAAACAGTTATTTTAAGTAGCAAGCACTCAGTCTTCCTGCTGTCGCACGTATTAGTAGGTGCTCGTTTAATCCTTTTACCAAAGGGCTTAGGCTCCTGCAACTATTCATAAGGCGTAGTAGGGAGACAATTAGTGGTGAATTATCGGCTTTGCAAAAAACAGAGGGTTGGTAGTACTTCACCATGAGAGCACATTTTTACGCCTTTGCTCCCATTTGGAGAGGCAAATGGCCACATCCTTAATTCTGCTTTGTAATGAATTACTTCTACTCAAGTTGACGTCAGTGAAATTTCAGGATTGTTATAAATAGGTAAACAGAGTGTTAGGCAGCTAAACATTTAAGCCTCTTCCTTGCATGCGTTTTATGATATAGCTAAGTCAATGCATTGGAGATTGTGCATCCTGATCCCTTAGAGTGAATAGCGGCCACAAAAGTAGTGGACAACCATGTGCCAAGTACTATAAGCCACCGTATCGGCACCGTTCCGGAACACCACCAGACATAAGCAGGTGCACAAAATTTTATTCCTATTCATTTGCGGGCCCATGCGTATATGATCGACTTTATTAGTACTAAAAATTTAATGCACATGTATAAATAGGTGTTTTCTTTCACTAATGCGAAGTACACCATCACACACACGCAATACCTTCCTGTAAAAGAATAAGACGCAATGCTCTGCCAGAAAACATGGGTATTCGGCAGATTGCTTGGCTTGTAGCTACTGACACTCTCCTGAGGTTAGTCTATCTACCAAATTTGAGATGATGAATTGCTTACTTTGCCACTCCACCAAAATTACGAATTAAACACAATCGACCCATTACATAACCCTTCTCTCTCCTTTTGCCATTGGCCCTGGAGCTCCCCTTGGTCAACCTTTTGCATCAACCATCACAACGTATTCGGTGTCGTTAGAAAACTACTCACAGGCCAGCCACATCAGTCATTAATTTTCCAGGCTTCTGGAAAAATACTTGCTTTCAACGTCACTGACCCCTCTTGGTAATCAGGCTGGATCTGGAGTTTCGTCCTTTAATAGAAGTGAACTCAGGGACAAGGAAATATGCCGGCCGTTACGCATATCCATAGATGGTTGTTGGAGGAGTTAAATAAAAAGAACGAAAATCTAAAATAGTAAGTCGAGGGCAGGGATTTACTTCTTTTTCTCTTTGCCAAATTGTCCTCAGTTCAGAATTCCCCTACCATATCTGCCCGAGTTTTAGGCAGCTAGTAGAGGAGTAAAGAACATGTCGCATTTTCAAGCATTTAACGTCTTCATACAGGTACGGTGAGCAGCTCCTTAACAAAACTTTTTAGACGGCTTACTGCTAATGTTGCTTTCACTGATAACAGCTGAACTGCAGAACGCAGGTCTTTACCGAAGGTTGATGTTATTTTCAGCCCTGCCATTAGAGACCGCAACCAGTTTCGCCATTGACAGCGCAGGAGTAGAAGTCAGAACTGTTGGTCTTTGAGATGGGATTTACATTCCTTTGCTACCGATGTAGCAACCCGGTGCTTCTTTGAATTTGAAAGAAGACATAGATCGTGGGAAGAATTTGCTATGTTTAACCTATACTAGAGCTTGAGGCCACTGGTGTGGCCTGGAGAAGCGCATGTTTCATAATGCCACTGACAGTTGTGGCAGTGATAGCTGCAAATTCAAAAAACACACTTTTACTTCTGATGTCCTTTCTTTCAGACTTCTTCCAAATGTTGGTCAGTTTCACGGCTAAATGCATCACTTAAACAAATGTCGATTGAATGTGGATGGAGTTAAGCGTAGGCATTTTAATCTGTAAAATAAAGTCGATGATAAGGAACCATGCAGCTTTTTAAGTAGGGGATGGAAAGGGAACATCTGTGGTTCACAAATGTGCTGCATGTAAAGAGAAACTTCAACACCTACAATCACGTAGACGACTTTGCGGTGGTGATATAGCTGCTCCTTCTTCATAACAACGCGATTTGCAAGGTGTCTGCGAAAAAATTGAGTGTCCATACAAACATGAACTGTCCAACTTGCAGTGGCCATTGGGTGACGTCTTGGCAACTATAAAGCTATCACCTTTTCCTCTACATAGCATGTGTAAAAAATAGGTCACATGTCTAGCTTGACCGACAGCGTGGGGCTGTGTGCCTCGAGTGTTTTGTTGAAGAATGATTGCTCTTGCGCTATGGTGCAGCCACTTACTATCTCAGATTAAGCGCCGGGTGCACAAATGCTACCTGTAACTGTGGCGCCTATGGTTCGCAGTCAGTTGCCTCTCAGTCACGCTGTTTCGCATTTAAACATAATTATAGTGAGTATACCCATGCAGCCAGTCCCAACCAGTAACTACTGCTAAGGACATATTAATTTGCACAATAATCTTTAAATGTTTTGTGTAGAGATTGCGATAGTGAGGCAAATGCTGCGCTTATCTGTTGTATCGTGGTCTGTTCAAAGTAAATATCTTCAGTGAGGCAAAAGCGCCTTTCCATCTGCTTAATGCAAAAATATTGGATGAATTGAGAAGGAGGAATGGAATGAAGTGCACCCTGTTCTACATGTACTTTTTAGTGCTAAACGCAGCCTACTGGCTATAGACACCACACTTCTTACGCTTTCTTTCTATCCGCATGGGTTTCCGCCGCTCAATCTCTCGTTCTCTGTGGTAGCTTCCAAAATGCCACCTTTGAGTGAGTAGAATAAAATCACATTTAAGCAGTAGAGTGACAAAAGAAGATGTACAGTAACAATGGATGTAAATGTAATTGACATAAACCAAAATGATTTAACTAAACAAATAAAACTTGTTTCACAACCCTGTTTAATGCGCATTAGTAACCTACAAGCGTGGCATATAACAAATGATTGACCACTGGCCTAGAACGCAGTGATTAGAGTTGTGTTATGTTCTGTTGATGACACAATCAGTCGCACAGTAAGACTTTCACAGGCGCAATGCCACCTCTTCATCGGTCGGAGACGTGAAGGAGTTGTGATAAAGTAGGATCAGCATTATCTCTGCCACGAAGGCAGCTAAGCGTAGCATTAAGTGATAAAGAGGTTGACCTGCATCTAGATCAACGAAGACCTTAACAGCAGAGGAAATCAACCTCAACAAAGCTCTTAAAAGGCTGCAAAATGCCATTCCTGATCATCACTTTACCAATACACACCTTTAGGATACGAGCAGCTTTGTTCTCTCAAAAAGTCCGAGGTAATACTGTGTCCGACAAACTGCAAATAAGATTTGACTACCTAATACGGCAGAACCTATACGTGGAAGAGACAAACTTCTTGAGGAAATATAGGATAAAAAACCATTTTAAGAGCGGGCAGACATCATATTGGCTCTCAGCATAGCTAAAAGAAGACTTAAAAGTTAATAAGGGCAAGGGAAGAGATAGTATCTTATCCTCGCTCCTCTATCCCCTCTTTCAACCCCTCTGTGTCCCTATATTCATTAGAAGACGAAATGAAACGGAGCGGAGGGAACGAGGTTCAAGATAGATGAGAATAGAAGGAGTGGAAGAGGAATGCAGTTCTGGAGTAATAAGTTTAGTAACGTCAAATTTGCAAATATCGCGTACCATTAGAAATTGGACACAGATAAGAGACATTGAGCTGGGCTCCCCAGCCTCTCCTCCACTCCTCCCATTGTCCTTTCGGCACTCCATTCCCTCTAGACTTCGTCTCTTCCTTTGGACATCTTATCCATTTTCCTAGTTCTTTAACTTGATCAACTCTCCTCTTTTGGCAAAGAGACACCAAGGATGAAGCATTCCAATGGCAGAGTGAAGAGAGGGGAGAGGGCGAATTCATATGTGCCGACACACGATCTCAGGTCCGAATGGTTCACTTCGCCCGTGACGTATCATTAGAGGAGATGGCAACATTTTGGGTATGCAGTCACCAAATTTATGATGCCTAACATCCGTTGTCACCTGACAGCCTGGTTACATAGCATTACCTTTGTTTGCATACGCGTTATCCGCCTTATTTGACCCTAAAAAATTCCTCCTATTTTCTAGGAGACTGCTTAGAATGCTCACAGCTTGCCTCCCTTTTTCAAGTGCTCATCGATTTGACATCGAAATGGCTGACAGGAAGGAAGGCAAACAACTGTAGTTCTATATGAAGAGGAAACGCATGCCTATGGATCCACTTAGAGGTCGCAGCAAACGAATCACTTTTTCCCAAGTTGTATATTAACTCGCTACACTCACCTTTTTATTACGTCCCTCGCTCTGTGGGCAATGGTTGTAGATGCATCCCACATGAAAGAATAATAGTGGAGAAGGTGGAGAAGGGGAAGCGTCACTGCACTTGATTATTCAGCCTTCTTACGCTCTCCTCACCGAATCTTGCATTTTGCTTGATTTTTGTGGAACTTCGAGGCGGTATTTATAAGGAGTAAAAAAGTGGCGCAGAAGGAGAAGGTGAAATAGGCTGCGATTGAAAAGATACTTAAGACTGATGTGAGGATCACCAAGATTGCAATGCTAACGAAGCGAACTGATTTGCAGTGCAAGTTGAATTGTGAAGTATTGTTAAGTAACCACAACTGGTGAGGTCGAACTTGTGGTTGGCACATCACGCTGTCCGATTTGGGAGTAACTTTACTCGTTGCTCACAACACAGAGGCCATGCCCTTCGGCTACCTGCAAATATAGCGAGGGACATCATTAACACAAATGACGATTGACTGTGGATGAAATTAAGCATTTCTTCCACCTCCTTATGAGCTTGTCGATAGAACTGACTAAATAGTTCCCATTTTTTTTAAATGTTACAATAAGATGTCATTTTACTTAATCTTGTATCTGGTGGTAGACATGTCAAACTGAATGGGATGCGCCTAATGGAATTCTATGGTAGTTAAACTACCCAAATCAAGTAACAACCACCACTGCTTCATCCTCTCCCACTTGGTTCCACTTAGTTTGTGTCGAGCATGGCTGAGCGTAGGTGGTATTTCGTTGACTAGGGTAGTAGAAGTGTTTTGTTTTCAACATCACTTAAATTACTGAACTTAAGCTGATGCTGTTTGCTCCTATCCGTGGTCATACATTCGATAATGCAATTCAGATTATAAAGGAAATCTTTCTTGTGGTGCATGAGAAATGAGGTGGATGCTTGACAGTCCACTCATCATTTCAGTTGTTTTCATCTTTATTATTAAGTACCGCTAGGATGTGCATGTGGGAACATAATGTTAGGACACGATTCAGGTAGATATAATAGGAAGACGTATTCAACGAAGTGGGTGATGGAGAGCTTGTCTGCAGATGGCAGATACAAGCTGGCTCTTCAAACAGAATCCTTTTGACCCTGGTAGTTGGATCGCACCCAGACGAATAGGTCACTTCTAAAACGCGTGCTCATCGCGAACTCACTACCTCATCTTACCTAAATAGGGGTCTGAACACTCCCTCATCCCTACCTCCGTATGCATCGGCATTGTCCAAATTAGCGCAGATGAAATGCTTATTGGTAAAGTGACACAAAATGGTTTGAATGAAAGTCACATATTGAATGCAACACCTTGTGATGGGAGAGGGTTGGCACGGCTCTCACCTATCTACTGTAAGGATGAATAGCAAACCACTCTAAAGGCATTAGTGGGTCGGATGACTTGTGAAACGTGCCATGAGATTTGCGTTCGTGTAGTACGATTGACGAGGGATTCTGCCACTGGCAAAACACGTTTCTCCGTGCTCCAAGGCTCGCATGACGCAATTCCACCAATTGGAAAAGTGGAAAGGGGGTGTAATACTTTGTTTGTTCGAACTACCGGTTTGGGTCACTTGGGTGGCCATCTTGTTCTAGCCGGTTGGTCGGTCTCCGGGCCGTGCCAACAGCCCCCAAGCCCTCTGTTTCCAGAATATCTGTATTCTGCCCTAGTACTGCGCCTTCTTTTGCCGTAAAGGGAGCCTCGGGACGCTACAGGGGGAGATCGAAGTATATCATTAGTGAAGGCGGAACACAGCTCTCCGTGGATATCTGAAAGAGGCAACAGTTTTTTACCGCTACTCGAGGGAGACGCACGAGCACTCTCGCCAACCTCACGTGGCTCCTTCATCTGCTAACAAAAGCATGCATAACATGAGGGAGCAAATCGCTTCTTGTGTAGTGGCCATGCGACATCTCGGCCCAATTGCACGGGAACACAGGATATTTGATATTGCATAAAGATGTGCTAACACAGGGGGAATAATAAGAAACATGGATGTTAGGTTTTTGTAGGCAATGCAAGTACGTCAGGTGTTGTTAAAATTTTGGTCATGCTTGACGTTGAAGACGCTTACAGATCCAGGTTCGAATTGCAGCTGGGCTTACCACTAGCATGGCTAATTCCCAGCATGCTGGAATGCCGCTCCTTTATTTACCCCTTCACATTGGCTACTATCCTGAACAGATGTACTTTAATTTTGCCACCACTTTGACTCACCTTGGGCCAATGTAAGGTCATGTTAGGCATCTGAAGCTGCCGCGTGTTCGTGATGTGTCTGCTGGTCATCCAGTTACCACGCCATGTGGTAAACTGCTTACAGTCTAGATTAATCACAAACAACTCTAAATCCAGCCATCAAAATCGAAATCTTGTTAAATTTGGTGGTCTGCGAAAGAGCATTTAGAACCTCCAAAGGAACCACGTAACCTCCTGCACTTGTACCACCTACAAACACAATCATAAATGCGTGAGTTTGATGAATTTCGAAGGAGGAAAAGAAAGGACACAGGGAGGTTCTAACGAAATCGGATCTGGTGACAGTAAAGACGATAAATTGTGCTTATATTAGCCACATCTCATCGATCATCGAAGACAAATTTTTGCTTATGCCCTCTTTCAAATGTGTACTGGTTATTTGAAATAGGGCAGATGACATTTAATAGCGTCATCACAGTCTATGTCCAATCTGCGCAAATCACACTAAAGAGCATCGTCTGCGCAATGTTGTCGGAGGTTGAACACAATCTCACAAGTCAATCTCCCTTGCACGTTGATCCATATTCAACATTCTTGAGATGCTACAAGCCTCAACTTGAGGCGTATAGACCTTGTCCTTTTTTAATGAATGAAGGAGACTTTGGCACTCCAAACTTGATTTGAACAGTAATACTCCTTGTGGTGAAATACTGCAGTGCAGTTTGAAATTCGATATTATAATGCCTGAGTGAAATAACAGTTGGAGGCGGGAAGGAGACTATCTGTTTTAGCTTCATATTCCTAGCCAACGAAATGGACGACACCAAACCCAGAGGGGCAAATCAGAGGACGTGTGACAAGGCCGTCAATTTCGAGACAAAATGGAGACAAACACAGAGGCAAAGCTGCATCCAACGGAGGGCTTCATCACTGGTGCAAATTGGGATGCCGATAGTGGACATGTTCTTTGCCCCCATCTCATTGTAGATGGTCAAGCAGTTTGTTAACCTAATGACGTGTATTTACATATATTACTAACCAATGCAGAGTATGAGCCATTTGGACTAAGATGCCCCTTCCTTCTTCCGTCTCGACTCCTTAAAGCAGTTGGCATGAAGTCAAGTCACACGAAACGATCGACGCCATCCATCTGAGCGCAGAAGCGAATAGCTGTGTCACTTTAAAGTGAAGAGAAAAGCTGCCGCAGATGGACAGTCATTTCTAACTCACAGCGAAAGCACAGACGAAGAAGCAGCGCATCCCCATTTTCTTTAAGGAGTTTCAGAAAAGTGTACCCAGGACATAGACGTATGTTTGAAATCGTCTGCTTTGTTACTCTCTTCCCTGTTCATTAAGCATACATTCCACTTGTTACTTTGCATATTTCAAGAAAATTACATGTGCAACCTCACGGACTCCTACCACAGTCTTGGTGCCCGTGCCAAAACTATGGCTACGTAGACTTACTGAAAAGACTTCTTTTCTATTGCTGACGTGAATAAGATCTGATAGCAGCGTGCGCATTCAGATAGTTACCTACCTTGTCACTTCACACGACTTACTGGTGCTCAAGCATCCAGCATTCTTTCAACGGCAGATTACTGGCTACATGGCCTGCACTCACCAAAGGGAATAAAACACCAACTGGACACATTACCCAACTCCGAAAACACTGAAAGGCCTAAAGTGAGGATCAAAGTGACGAGGAGCAGAATTTTAACCTTAAATTGTAGATTCCTATTTGAACTAGCCCATTTTGAGATAGTGTAATGGTTCAACTTTCTGGGTTATTCTTTCCCTAGAGGCTGTAATGACTTGCAGGAAATGCCACCACTATAACTTTTCTACCCTTCCGTATGTAAAAAAGCTAACCTTGACCTACATGGTATAGATTGATTAGCGTCACGGCGCATACGAAGGTAAGCCCTCAACAAGTTACGGCAAAATTCCCCACACACTTAGAGAATCCCATTTGTTCCCCCATTCATTTTGATAGGTTTCAGCGATTTTCCTACACTTTTGAAAATGCAAGGTCTTGAAGTTTACTTCGACACGAAACGTGAATTGTCAAGCCTTATAAAAAATGTGATTGCTGAGGTAAGATCATGTGTGAGGACTTGCTTTGAGTAGTTTCTCAATGTTAATGAAAATTTGCAAGCATATTTTCACCGCATGATTGCACGCTTCGTGCCACAACTCCTCGAAACAAACTGCTATCTGGGATTGGCCTTCCGGATTCAAGTCCGTGGACTTCGAGAAATCGAAGATAGAAAAGCTAACTGGAAATAGTTTGGAATTGTTGGATGCTTATGAACATTTGGATCGAACGAAAATCTCAGTTATAATACTTTTCTTGTTTGACTGCCGGTTTTGTAGGGTCATTTGGAGTTGCCATATTGCCTCTGTCGGGTGGACTGGCCGCTGAGCCATGCCAATAACCACAATCCCTTTCTGTTTGTTGAAAATACATAAACTGCCTGGACATTATGCCTTCTTTTGTCTTCAAGGCGGTCGCGGAACACTACATTGGGGGCAGCGGGGAGCGGATTCGAATTTTATGAGACTTCTATCCCGATCGCCACTGTTTGTAACAAACATTAGCGGTGCGAAAGAAGTGTACATGCTGTGAATAGGAGAATTGCTAACGTTCCATAACAGAAGAGCCGAGAATGACGTCCACCCTCGGCATGTACCCCATTCCGGTGTTCTGTAAGAAAGCTATTGACAAATTAGGCGACACTAGTCGTAAGCCTGCATAAAGACGTTGACATTGTGAAACTGCTCTACCCTGTTCCCATGAGATTGTGTTAAATCCTGTTCTCCCTTTCAAAACTCTGCTTTTAGACCGGTGTTCGAATGTCCGCCTTGAGACATACCTGATGGTTAGCCCCCAAACCAGAGCTAACTCCAAATCAGTTAGAATGGCTGGGAGGCATCAGTGACGTTGCTGCTAATTTTTTCCTCAGCTTCATGGAATTCGGCAATTAGCACGGTTGACTCCTGAGTGTTTTCTTTAGGTACTGATTACGTTGTGATAGCTGACGCGAGAGGTTTAACAAGGGGAACGCTCAAAAGAAGAAAGCACCTACGTAATACTTCGTGTGTTTGACTGCCAGTTTCGGTTACGGTCACTTAGGTGGAAATATTGACTTTGCTGATTGGACTGCCCTCTGGGCCATGCTATTAGCCCCAATTTTCCTCAGTTTGCTGAACATATATGAATATGATCTGCCTAAACATTATGGCCTCCTTTATCTTCATTGAGTTCTTGGAACGATAAACCAGTCGCCGATTTTTTGCAGGCTTTGAATGCTTTTTATATTTGGCATTGCGAAGTGTGAAATGCGAATATTCACATCATAATGCTAAGCATTTGCCACTAATGTTAATGTTGATGCTGAAGCGTCATTGGTTCCTATTACATGGCATCGAACCAACCTACTTGCTTCTTCAGCCATGCTGATTGATAGATCGAAAATAAAGCCTTCCGAGCTTTCAGAACTTGGGTCAAATTGCCACATTGACGCTGTATATGAAGAAGCTGATCTTGACGCTGGTGTCTGTGCGCAAGTTGAAGAAACACTTAGGAGCCGATGCAAGTTAAAAGAAAAGCTACAAAAGAACCTTCAAAACATCCAAGATGATATAAGGTAGAAAAACATTAATGCCATTAAAACTATGCATGATTAGGCTTGCCGAGGATGATATTAAGAAGCTGGAGCTTTCGCTAGATGCAATGCTATGCAGTGTGACAGAAGACGGAAACAGAGCTACTGAGCGAAATATTCGGAGTCTTGAGAATGAGATCGAAATAAAAATGAGGCTCCTTGATACTTTACACAAACGTGAAGCGGCCTGTAGAGACGTTTTGACTAAATCCGATGAACCACTACACATAGGCAAAGGTGGGCCTTTTTGAGTAATCATAAGGCTTTAGTTACCGCCGCATCATCCCCATTTAAGCAAAATGCCAAACAACTGGCAATAGCCAAAGCTGCTCGTATCTCGAAGGATGTGGGTCGTCCATCGGTATATGTAGATGATGCTGACTTGGACAACTTCCAGCGTCGAATTCGTGATCATAAAAGTCAGCACAATGAAGATGTTGTAGAAGAGGTGTTAGAAGGTGGCCTCCGGGTTCCTGGAGAGATTTGGAGTCGTCTGTATGCCTATCAACGTGAAGGCGTCACTTGGCTTTGGGGACTACATCAACATGGAGTTGGTGGCATTCTTGGTGACGAAATGGGACTGGGAAAGACTGTTCAGATAATTTCTTTCCTTGCAGCTTTGGATCACTCCAAGCTGCCGATAGCCGGAAGTAGCTATGATGTTGCGGTTTCGCGGATGAAAAATGCACCTCCTAATCGTGTTTTTGATGGTCTGGCACCGGTTTTGATTGTCTGTCCCGGAACAGTGTTGAAACAGTGGCTTGCAGAGTTTCGCATGTGGATGCCGACAGCTCGTGTGATCATTGTCCACTCTAGTGGATCGGGATATAACAATCTTGTAAGTTAATGATTTGAAGATGCCGTAGGTTGTGGGCGAGGACAAGGATTAGATGTGTTACCGCATTATTAGATTTTGGATCGATTAATTTTGAGTTTAAGTCGTCGTCGAATATTTTATGATTCGTAACCAAGGGATTTTTTAACAGTTGGCTTCATGCACCATAGATCCAGTAAAGATTCATGCATATCCCGCCTACTATCGATGAAGGGTTGCTTTGAAAGAGCGCGATCCATTTCTCAGTGGTAGTTGCCAAAATTTGATGCGTTTTCATCGGTTCTCCATTTGCGACTGCGTACTCCATGACCGGTGGGGACAATGACCATCTGACGAAAGTTAGAACAATCTCTCTTTGGGGGTAGACTCGTCAAATTTTCTAGTTGTATTCCAGTCATCTCTGTGAACATTACAGGAAACGTCTGTTTAATGCACTGTAAAATTGAATAAGGTTGCATAGGGGACTAATCCCTTTGTCTAAATGATAAATACAATCGATCGCGGCCATCTTCGACTTCGCAGTTAGCGATCTGTCTCCAGATATTCCTGTGGTGACAGCAAATTTGTGATGAAGCTGCTGGGTATTGGCTAAAGGCTAGAATGGGTATGTGGATGTAATTGGTGACAAGATCAAAGGAAGTTGTGGAGCCGGTACTTCCTAGTATATTAATTTTCGTCTCCTATAAACTCGAAATCCCTGTTTGACGTGGACACTCAGAATGCCAATCGAACTGTGAACCAGGGTACACTGAGGAGCCTCACGCACTCGTGCATACGGTAGCATTAAGTACAATTCTCCTCTTCTCTTCCAGCCCCGCTTGATTTCCAGTCTCTTCGCGACCTCTGGCATAGCCTTAACAACCTACGGCACTCTGATTCAACATTCTGATCTCCTCGTGCCCCTTGCTTGGCACTATGTGATTCTTGACGAAGGTCACAAGATCAAGAACCCTCAGGCGGAGATCACGATTATGGTGAAGCGATTCGTCACCCCACATCGACTGATAGTCTCGGGAACACCTATGCAGAATAACCTAAAGGAGTTGTGGTGCATCTTTGATTTTGTTTATCCAGGCAAGCTGGGTGGTGGAATGATGGATTTCCTTGTGAATTTTGCTGTGCCAATCACACAGGGTGGATATGCGAACGCCACACCACTGGAAGTAGGCGGATGACTGAATTGATCGGTATTGTCATTGCTAGGTTGAGACGGCTTATCGGTGTGCATGTACACTGAAGCGGGTGTTGTCGCCATACCTTCTTCGAAGACTAAAGACAGAGGTGCTCCTGGAGCTACCCAAGAAATCTGAACAGGCAAGCTCTAGGTGGATTTTCGTTGACCATTTTTGCCTCAAAAATACGTTACGTTTTACTGAGGTTGGAAGAGTTAGCATGAAGAGAAAGGAAATGGCAATTTGTGTTAGCTGGGCTGTACTGGGAACCCTAGGAGTGGATGTGTAAAAAGGAGATCACGTAAGCCTCCAACTTTCCCTTATCTTCACTGATAGGTCCTCTTCTGCGGACTCACCCACTACCAGCGCTGTGTGTACGAGGAGTACCTCAGCTCTCGGGTCTGTCAAAACATTCTGCGTGGCAATGGTCAAGTTCTGGGCGGTCTAGTGGTGCTGAAAAAGCTGTGTAACCATCCTGATCTCGTCACTGGCGGTCCGCGACGCTTTGGCATGAGGCAAGGGGAGAGTGACGATGATGACCATGAGGAGGGAGACGAGTGGCGCCGATTTGGCTGCTCTCGACGCTCCGGGAAACTAATGGTCACTTTGGATCTGTTGGCGTTGTGGTGGGAGCAGAAACACAAGGTTTTGTTGTTTACACAAAGTCGTAAAGTGAGTGAACTTTTCCTGTTTTTTAAATTGCTCTGTCAGCTTGTTTTTGCCTGAATAGAGTGGCTACATAGCTCTTGTCCTGTTCCGAGTGTCATCCTCACCGCATTCATAGTAACATAGTTTTTCTTCACAGCGAGGGGACTTCCAAGTCCAATCCCTGAGCCATCCTAGGATAGCCACTTTCTTTGCTGATCAAATGCAGAGAGTCGCTTTGGTAGTCAAGGTTCGCCATCTTCCCGATTTTACAAGCATTCGTGACCAGACCTTCAAGAACAGACTTTCCGCTCGCTGATTTTATTGCTAGCAAGAATGACTTCTGTCGTGGTAATCTGGGGGGTGAAACCACGGCGGCAGATTGTTTTTAATCCTTAAACCCACTCATAGCCAAAGGCGTACCGTGTTACGCCAGTATCCGCGTGTTTTCCGCGAGCTTCTGGTTCACAAGCAATATAGTTTCCTCCTACACACTGTTATATTCACGCACTGGCACTAATGCCTGGCATATTGATTATCTCTGCCCAAAATAGATTGGCCCGCTATATACGTATGGTATCGCTCTGATAACGTAAAATTATCTTTTGTAAAATGGACGGCATGCTCTGCAGATGTAGTCGTGTCTTGAGCGCCACTGTAGTTGGGGTGTGCCTTACCAACCCATTACATGATAAGCCAGAGAAATAAATGCGGTCATTGGTAGCCTAAACTTCCAGCTCTCCTTCTAAAAGATGCTGAACATCCTGGAGAGACACGCCTCTCGTCGTGGCTACACCTATCTGCGCATGGATGGCGGCACACCGACGGGACAGCGTCAGCGTCTTGTAGAGGAATTTAATTCAACTCCTGCTTCTGGGGGCCCACAAAACTGCTTCCTCTTCCTCCTCACCACAAGAGTGGGAGGCTTGGGAGTAAATTTGACTGGTGCGGATCGAGTGCTTATATTCGATCCCGACTGGAATCCCTCCACGGATGCACAAGCCCGGGAGCGCGCCTGGCGGATTGGACAGGAGCGTGAGGTGATGATATATCGCCTGCTCACCAGCGGGACGATCGAGGAAAAAGTGTATCAGAGGTGGGTAGTCTGAAGAGGTTGGTCGAATGTTTCAGTTCCATGTGGCTTAACTGATTTATAAGGTTGTGAGAGGGTTTTTCAAGGCTTGAGTAAGTAGGCTGAAATTTCGAATTTAATCTGATGGTGGGCTCTTGCCTGTTTGAGGGCTGAAAAATGCGTTGGAGGGTACAAAACTATTAACTGACACTTCCGCGGCTATCGTTGAACTATTTTTTGTGACGTTGTCGTCATTGAAGCCACTTAAACCATTGTCATCTGCACTGAGGCCTTTGACGCTACTCTTTAAACCTCCAGCGCCACCACGAGTGCTGCTAATAGCTGGCGCGTCTGTCCTAACCTAGCCCGTCCAACATTTGTCAAGGCGACTTTCAAAAATGCTAGTGCGTATATGCGGTGGTGAATGCTTTTATTTAAGCTAAGGTGTAAGCCGTGCCGTTAGTCTTATATATAGCAGACTAATCATAGCACGGTACAGTGATGGGTCTCTCAATTGTTTGGTGGTGCGACATGGATAGTTTTGCCAGTGATGATTCCGGATGTAGCAGTTTCGTTCCCAAACCAGTCAATCCTTGTGAGCATTCATTTCGGTGTGTAGAATGCCTGACCCTAAAAGCCAGATTGAAGCTTAAGCGAGCATGAAGTTGCATAAGAGACCCACCTTCAAATGATGAAGAAAGTCAATGACAGAATTTCAATTTTCGCAAAGTTAGTAGCCCGTTTTAGAACGCTTAATCTGTACTGACATTTCTTTCTATTCGCAAGCAGAAGTGTTCAGTTCTAAACTCTTGAAATATGCTTTGTCTACCTTCTGCAAACGCAGAGGTGTCGACTTGATCCGAACATACCTTGCAAGTAATGTCTTCTAGTTTAATTGGACAGAGATTTTAAATGCTCATCAATCGTTTCAATAAGTTAATTCATAAAGTAGTAGGCGCTTTCGCTTAGCTATGAGGCGCGAAACTGATTATTCAATGCATAATTTGATTATGATGCCTACACAAGTTGCTGTCTTCATGGTTTCATTCTTAATGTTATTGGAAATGTTTGCCTTCGTCTCAAAAGGTTAGTGTTTCCCAATCTTTCCAACGGAGCGCAATGCGCAAGTTACACTCTATGCTGTTCCGTAGCCGAAGTGCGGATAAATTTAATTTCAACAGACCGGTTCTGTCATCTGTTTCATTTATTTCCCCACTTTTAGGCAAATATTCAAGCAATTCCTCGCCAATCGAGTGCTGAAGAATCCGCGCCAACAGCGTTTCTTTAAAATCAACAATCTTTACGAACTATTTTCTCTCGGAGACGCTCGTCCTTCGGACGCGAACGGTGGTCAACGGCCTGAGTCGGTGTCCTTTTTCAAGGCCATTGGGGTGCCCAAGCACGCCGTAACGGAGAACCGTTTTGATCGCCTTTTTGCCAGCCATCCGGTGAAGCTTCAAGACATTGTCAGCATGTCGGACGAAGAGGACGCTAAACCGGAAGTGGTGGAGGTAGAGGGAGATGTAGGGGAGATGGAAGAAACGCCAGCCCAACGTGAGGCACGTTTGAGAGCTCAGGCTCGACGACTAAGCAGACGACTTGTGGAGCGCTATACTCGGCGCGGAACCCACGTGGACGGACGTAGAATTCGCGGTGTGGAGCGACGGTCCCGATTTGATGAGGGGGAAGCAAAAGGCGGTGATGAGCGACATCAAAACGAGAAAATGGACTCGTTTGTTACTTCGGTAATTTGTGGTGTGAATGCGGACGAAAGATCGGCCGTTTTGAAGCGGAAGCGAGAGGAAGTGGACGAGGAGATGAAAGTGGAAGCTAAACGGGTTGCCAAGGCTGCGCTGAAGGCAATAACAAGGAAGACAGAGAAGAGGAATAAGAAGGTGATTTCTTCGATAAAGAAGCGTTTGCAAGGCCTGACCTGTGTTAACCACGACAAGTTGATGGACAACTTTCTAATGTCTGAGAAACGCGTGGACCCAGCCTTGGAACGTCTTCAGGCGTCTCGATTAGCCAATAGCGTTGTCGCCTGGTTGAAGTCTCAGGCACAGCAAATAGATGACATCCAGTGGACTGCATTCAAGACGATGCCTGGTGCCACCTTTGGACTGGTCAAAAATCGATTCCTTTGGTCGCCGAAGGAGACGAGTTGTCCACTCTACGTAAGAGAGAGAAAGAATGGGAACTATTAATAGCCTTTTTGCATAACTGAGATTTTGCTTTTTAGCTTGCCTACAAACTACAAGGCGAGTCCGGTCCATTGAGACCGGGGGATCCTTCGAACAATCTGCTATACGCTGGGCACAATCGCTTGAGTTCTCGTCTCTTACTGGAACTGATCCGCGAGCGTCGTCATCGAAGCATGCTGGTGGTGGGAATTTCAACTGATACTTCGACTCTTCAAAAAGAGGGTTCTCCAGGCTTGGAAAATCAGGAAAAGGAACTTAGGAAGCTGGCTCTTAAACTTCTTGCTCTCTTCACCGAGGAGAATGTTGCTACTCCGTCCACCAGTACGGAAACCATAGCAGAGCGGTTTAAGGAGATCCTGGCGACGAGGAAACGAACTTCAACGGCGAGGGACGGTGGACTGACTGGACGCCATTTTAGGGCTGTGTTGCGAGCACTAGCTAATCCCCCTTTGCACAGGAGTGGCGATAGGGATAATGGGATCGAGTTGTGGATCCTAAAGCCCCACTTCGTCACTTTGGCGAGGCGGTTAACGCTGTTTTCAATTGGCAGTAGTCTGCGTAGTGCAGAAGATACAGTCTGATTTTTTTTTGCATCTTTTAAGGCAGCAGATCGACTTGTTTTTTCCCTTTACCTGTATCAGTACAGGAGCATTTACAATTATGTAATCTTTCTCCATGTCTACCATGGAGCGTTCTCGGCTCTACTGGCTTTATGGGTAAGTTGGTTGTTGGATTGGCGGTGGCCTAAACAGAAAGAACGCCTTTCAAAGAGAGCAACTTGCGCATCGTTTTAGCATGATTCTCTGCGACGTGGTTTAACCTGGTAACTGAAAAGCTCTGGCATTGGAAGATTTAGTAAAATAACTGAGACACTTATTGTTCCGTGTTGTGGCAGAGAGGTGTGTTACCTACAAAATAGATGTGTTTCACGAGCTGACTATTGGTTCATAAAAATGATTGCTGTGCCGTGTTCGATGGTTCTTAAACGTTTACGCTCTCCGAATGTACTACTACTGAGTGCAACATCACCGAATCGTATTGTGCATGAAATCATCCACAAATTTTCATTAACTGTTGGACCTCTTGTTGATTATGCACCTCGGTTGCATTCCAGCACTGCCATTATTTCCTATCGTCTTGACTACGATATTTGCGATAGAGATCAAGTTCGTGGAAAAAAATCCGTGCATTTATTACCGCATGCAGCGCATGGAGTCCGTTTGAATAGTTGCAAATGTCTCGGTGCGACTTGGGTACCCGCTAGTTTCTTGAAAGCTAAGCCCTGAATTAATTGACCAGCTTTTCAGTGAAAGGTATCTGCTGTGAACAACCGAGTCTGTGCAAGGACTACTGAACTTACGACTATTTTTGCTACCTAATTCGTTTGCACTATTCACAACCAGCTTAGTGATAGGATGAGAACTTCACTGAAATAGTAATTTTTATAAAAAAGACCTACTTAAGCCCAATTTATTAAAAATAATAACAATTGTATGAGATCCAACAACCAGATGAGTGGCTAGCTGGCATCCAAGTTGGTACAGGGAGGGACTATGGATGGACTTAGACGATAGGCTACCGGATGACTTCATGGATAAAAGATCAGCAGCCGACTCATCAATACCACTATCAAGGCCTGTGCGCTGGCAAATCGTAGGGTATACCTACGATCCCAGAAGAGGACGTCCGCGCTAAATTTTTTAGAAATTTCCGTTCTTGCAGATAGTGTCCCAGCATTCTTAAAACCGTGCCCTTGCTCTCTTCTGAGTAGCGGATACTACTTTCGGGCCAGTTCTTCACCACAAATATGCATTACTGAGTGAATGGAGAGGCTCGGGTTCGAATTCAGTCTGGCTTGGTATCTGCCAGCCCTTATCCAGTCAGCATCTAGGTTCCCACCAGCTTGACACACCTCAGCGTTGACTTGCTCACGTCATTAAATGAATTTATCAATTCTGAGGTGTTACCCATTGACAATCTGATTTGTAGACCCCAATAGGGCCTGAACAACTCGAAGTTTGGGGCTGTAGCTCATAACAGTGACAGTGCATTTCATAACACCAAAACCATCTCTGAAATCGTGTGATCAACAAAGGGGAACTTGAACTCGCCATGCTAGTGCTAGTGCTAGTGCTTAACAGGTGGGTCCAGGACGGATAAATAGGGAATGAATGAGTTTTGAAAAAGGATAATGTAGAGGCAAGTGGAGGAATGGATTCAGTGAGTGCAGATGGATCGAGAATGAAACTGTGCTTCAGAGATGGTCGGGACCACGTCCTCGTGGTTTGCCTCTCAGGTATCTCGGGGCACATGTAGCAGCTGAAGAGAAGCACAATGCCGGAGCGCAATCTTACGACCACTTACGGTAGAACTCATTTGACTTTGTACTATCAATACAAGCCAGAGAGAATGGGGCAGGACGACAGGTTGGTTGGATGGAGGATCTGCGTCAGGAAGAGCCTTGCTCATCTCAAAATTTGCCTATTCGAACTACGAATGGTTAGGCTCAGTGTTTATTGGCTAAATGACAGTGAAGTTCACTGACACAACCTGGTCACTTAGTGACTGCGATTGTGAGTAGTCCCTTCAGGATCAGGCTGTACAGCTGAGTGGGCATTCGATAATCAACCATCAACCAATCTGTACAGAGAGCACAAACAAGGAGGGAATGACGGTCGTCAATCGCCTCCAATTTATTCACGATCACGCACACAAGGAAGAGGATAGTTTGATAGACATCACAGCTAATCAAATTCATGAGGTGTCTCGTTTCCTGTTCCTCCCACCTCTGCTTCGTGATCGACTTCCTCTATCACCACCGCGAGACCAAATTGGGCCAAAATGGCGTTCAAATCGGCGACTTCTTCTTCTCGCGACGGTACAGTCGGCCACAGTGTGGTGAAGAGGGTATTCAAGAAGCCCACGATCCCACCCTCTGTGTTTCCATGTTGCCTCCTAAGTAAAAGTGGAAGGTCAAGGATACGAAAAATCTCATGAGGGCAGAAAGCAGAATCTTCAATCTGGCAAATGCATATGAAGAGGCGTCCCAACGCACCGAAACTACACACAGTAGTTCGCGGGAGCCCGAGCAAGTGTCGCCTGGAGGAGGTACTCAATTTGGATACCGTTGAACAAGATGGCAAACAACAGTGAAGACAAGGCTCTATGGTGACTGAAACGTTTCTAAACATTTGCAACTTCGAAAGCTTAGCATAAATTAGGTGTCTTGGAACATTGAGACACTGAGAAAAATATGAATGCACCGGGAAGCTATTTTAAAAAATAAACGTATTTCTCACTCTTGGTACTTGCACATCGCCTTCAATAGCTCCAAAGGACACAAAATGATTTATAAGTGACTTACCTTTCAGCCTCCGGATCGTACGTGTTGATGGCATCTGCAGGTGGGAAGGGATCCAGCGGATAGATTTGTTGGTTGGCAAAGGCCTAAAGCACAAACCATTAATATAAGCCACTTGGTGGTCCTTTCCATTAGTCGTGAAATAAAATGAGGTAATGCTTCGATGCTTCACCGGAGGAACAAGGGGAGGGACGTCAGGAAGATCTCGAAGAAAGATATAACGAAGAATGTTGCGAGGCGGTTGAGAGTAGAGTCGTTTTCGTCTATAATATGGATAGAGTAAGTCCAAAGAACTTGGCCTCAAAAATATACCAGATTTCCGCAAATCGATCTTCTATTGTAATATTCTTTGTGCTCATCTGTGGGAGGCAATAAATCTTCAGACTCGTACGTCTACTGGCGTCTTCAGAAATTCCGACACTAAGCCATGATCGACGAATATTATGGACTCAACCAAAGCTCACAAAAAAGATAACAAATTTTTTAAATAAGCCACATTAAACAATTACAGACCCCTGGAAAAGGTGAATTGTCCATTTTTAAAAGAAACTGATTAAAAAATCAAGTCAAAACGCGATCATCAGCCGTCCACCTACCCACCTCTCTGAGTATATCTTGAGCCGTTCGTCTGGTTGGACATTGCGTCCATGGACAGAGGCGACGTCAGCGTCAACGACGATGGGTTCCACAAGACCGAGGACGGCCTCCACGTTGGCTTCTAGCCAGGCAAGGACGTTGGGCTCTTGCCAGTGGTAGCGCGATTGTGATACATAGAGGTCTAGCAGACGACCCAGACTCTCACTTTCCCTACAGATAGATGTGTAAATTGCTATGAATACAGGACATCAAGACACTGCCACATTGCAATATGACCCTCAAACCCGTTGTGTGTAGCTTCAATCTCCATTTCCACCCGTTGTTCCTTTATTTTAAATATCTGTAGAGGAGTGAAATGAACGAAGCCGGCAACAACTGCGGAACAGACGGTTTTCGTTCCAAACTGGGAATTTAAATTTCGCACACACGTATAAAGAGGCATGCCACCAAGTTTTCCTTTTAGATACTAAAAATCCGAGCTCAGTCCAGAGACCACCAATCAAGGTGAAAAAAAGTAATGGCAGTGCATGCGTGGAGGGATGCAACAGTGTTGACAAAGTTTACAATCCGTGGTCAGGCTTATCCAAAAGAGTTTAAATCACATTGAGGCACGCCAATGGGGCGTGCAGCCACTCGGTAGTAAAACACCCAAACTTCATTAATGTTTCAAAACGACCTGCCATGCGTTAGTTAATGATAATCCCAGCTATGGTGGTTCCGTTCCCATTTCACAAAATTAAGCATGTGGGTAACCCAATCCGGAAGAGGCGAATCTATAACAGGCTGCATTGAAAAATTATTCTGAGCTTTCCAAGTATTAGTCAAAAGCTGGCAGGATAAGTACATAAACATGGCAACAGGCCATTTCGAGGAGTGATTTCGCATTACACTGGTTTTCTTATAAGCATCTTGTAATTATAAACAAACAACCTGCTTTCAGACTTCTCCAGCTCATAACTTCCTCCAAGATAATCCAAACACCAAAATTTCTTCAAGTCTTTGCTCTATGATGTCCTTGGGCGGCTTCAATGCACGCCATAAGGGAGGAATTTAAAAACGACAAATGCGCATTCCAGAACTTAATGTGAATGGTATTTGGTACAGAGGCTGGCGAAAGAACCAACTTTCTAGGCCCCTGCAAATCGACATCAGTATCACCATCCTTGCAGTCCTTCTGTACACATTGATAATAAATCTGCTTTAAGGCTCTTCCACCTTGTAATTCCTTTGCGAGAAACTTAAACAATAACTTTGATCAAAACATCCGACACACCACCTTTCGCAGAGAATGATGGAAGCTTTCGTTGGCAAACCAAACAATTACCATGCAGACAACGCAGATGGCTGAATCTGAGGAGACGGGACTGTGGAAGCTCAATTAAAATAACTTTTGACAATCGCTTGAAGTCCAGCTTTCAACTATCATTTCAGTGATAAATTCATAGAACAAGTTCGAGTAATCTACAGAAGAAATACTCAAAAATACTAGAGAACGATTGAAAGTTGGAGGCGTAACATTATCTTAAATACTGAATCCCAAAGACCAACAACCAAAAGCATTTTAAAATCCACATAAGCTACATTAATGTAGTGGGCTATACCAGAAACTGCAATAACCATCGAGGTTATCCGATACTTGGGATTATAAAACTCATTAAAAGAGATTTTACTAGTGAATATAACACATTAGAGCAAACAATAAAAAAGAATCATATTATCTTGCTACCCAAGATAATGGGCTTTAGTGAATCTGCTTCTCTACACACGTGTCCGATAGCGCTATAAAACATCGCGCAGCCTTCGGTAACAAGGCATCAGGGATGGGTAGACTTACGAGAGACGAACCTCCTTGCCAAAGAGAACTGACTTGTCCAGGTTGTCGGTTCCGCCCACCTTTACGTGATGCATCAAACGGGTAAGAAAACCGGGGAACATGATTAGAGCATCTTGAAGCTATAAACGAAAAAGAAGTCTATATTTGAAGGTTTAAGGCTTGAAAATTATGAAAATGAATAAATCAAAAATGTGCTGGATCCAATGCAATATAATTAGGTCAAATTCCTTTGTTTTGTTTCCTCAAAAAGTTCACCAGCATGCACGCAGTGCAAGTGTATTCCGGTTCAAATGTGACGAAAAATGAATGGAGCCTTCTGCAGATCAAGGCAAAGCCTTACAGTTACTTAATATTTTTGAATTCCATCCACCTGTTCGAACAGATGATTCGTTGAAGGTAAAATTACCATTAACAGATTACCCAATGCAGCTTAAATGCAATGGATAAAAATTTGTCAGAAACAGACAGAAATGGCTAATCAACTAATAAGGCTTATTCTCACAACGTCCAACCTTCTACTTCCAATGCTCAAAATACGGCAGAACGGTGTTTCTTCACCTTCAGCACAATTAACGCACGAGTTTGGCCAGTAATCTCGTGTCGGTGACACGTTACCAAAAATAAGCAAAGGGAACCTGTTTTTCAAAAAGGGATAATAATGTTATCAACTCAGACACACTCCAGTCCCGCCTTAATTCAAGCGACCTTACCACTCGGACGCATTGTTTCACAGCGATGACGTACCATCCTATCAATTTCCTCAGGATGAAGGTGATCAACATTCTGTTTTCGCTTCCGTGGTCGATTTCGTTGCAACCACCGCACGAGAGGCATCGAAAAGGCAAAGTTTGGGAGAAGATTTAGATTCCGCTTTGGCTACAAGAGGAGGCGGAAACAGTGATAGCGAGCAGATATCGCCAACTTCCACAAGCTCAAACCAAGTTACATTCCAAATATCGTAGAAATCGATGAGGAATTCGTACTCCTCCGTTGAAATGGCCAAGAAGTCAATGGCTAGAATGATTGCCAGTGGATCGTTGTCTGGATCCAGTCTAGAGAGAGAGGGGTAAGGGTTTAAGCACGGTAGAGTTCGCCTCAAATTGAAAATTATAATTTTAAACACCCATACATAAAGCCGCAGTGTTAATTATCAACAATACCACCGCGTACTACCGGTAACTGACGCATACCGAAAGCTAGTCAGCCTACGCTAGGTATCATGACAGCTTTTAGCGCTTGACCAGCACAGAATAGTTGAGTCTTCAAAGAATTGATGGGGCGCTTTGGCAAGAAAGACCAAGACTTCTGATCACATCGATACGTGTGACGAAACCTGACCCCCAACAGATACCTCGGGATCGATGAGGACCCTAAGTTGAATGTTCCTGGAAAACGTTTCGTAAAGATGAGTCAAGTACCAAATCGACCGTTTCCACATATGCTTCCCTATCAACAGCTGCTTACGTGCACACAATTACACAAAATTAAAACTGTCATGAAACATTTGACTTCCCTCTAAAGTCTTCAACAGTGCGTTATCTAATTATCTTGATTCTGTTTTGGAGGTCCTCAATTTCTCGTGTTGGTAGCTGTGACAAGCTTGGCATCTTGAGCGTTAAGCCAGTAATGCAGCCAATTTCTGAATTTAAAATCCACAAACGGTTTATTTCCACAATGCATACGCAAGCCAACGCAAATGAATGTGTCTCAGGTAAACCAACTGTCCATCCACAATACCCAGCGCATAGAAGAATGTCATCCTCTTTCTACTTTTAACAAAGCTTTGCACCCTCTCTACGAGGGAGAAATGACCACAAAACTCCTATAGACACAGCCAATTACTAATCCTCCTGCCACCTTCAAACACTATATCATGGGCTGTTGCGAAACAGATTAAGAGCTATAATCAACGCAATTCAATCGACCTAACTCACAGAAGCAGCACCTTGCTATACTCCAATGCTGCGCGATAACAACTTCGCGAGGCGACGTAGAAGAGGTAGCGAAAAATAGCAACAAAGAAGCTTCGATTCTCCTGCACCCTGTAGTCCATACGGCAGGAGGCAGTGGCAAAGTTGAAGGTCAGATGGAATGCCGATTGACAAGCATAGAGAGCACGCTCCATCATATCCACCGCCACTTCGGATTGATCCTGATGCATCAGATAGTCGCTGAGGTGTAGCAGGGTGTCCACGTGGTAGGGAGCTTTGGAGAGAACCATCTAAGACGAAAAACGAAAAAATAAAACAACCCAAGTTAACCTGAGTTACTAAAGTGATTGAGAAAGAGCTTATGCTGAGGTTCCATTTACTTGACGAACAAGTAAAATGATTTTTCCAAACAAAAACAGTAAGAAATTGCTACCCCCTTCATAATGAGGAAGTAGTGCTTGAAATTAAACTTTTCAATCAATTGATTAGGCGCCTATTCATCAAACTGCGCCGGAATTAAGACTGTCAAGAATCACGGAGCATGCAGGCCTGATACTCATGCTCACCTTCACGGCGCATGCAGGTCTAGCATTTATGCGCACCTTTCTAGCATTCGCTTCTTTTGTTTTCGTGAATCAGGCCCAGAAATTATCTAGCAGTTCCGGAAAAGAAAACAGACTTCAGATGGTTAGCTTGCATACATATGCAGATAGCACAATATGGCAATTGGTTTGCCTAATTCAGCAGTGCCAGGTTTCCTTCCGTGATACAACATCCGCTAGAGCGAGCTCCACCACAATGGTCAGGCCCAACCTACTCGACTTCAACTTCTGAAGTCAGGCGCATCCATCAAAATTTCTCCTCCGATTTCCAATCCGGATTTAGTCATTGGCAAATTGCACAGGTCTTCGTGCTCATGCACTCAAGAGAGACCGGTCTCTTATGCCTCACAACCTCAAGGTAGCCCTGAACTTCAATGAGTCAGACAAAGACGATTTGAGGGTCCTTGCGATCGCAAAACCCGACAGGCCAATTAGAATGAGTGATGATTTTTCCATCATCCTCAATGCTGAGCTCCAGAATCACCATCACTTACTCCCCGTCCGCGAAGATTTGTTTACCACAGTAAAAGACCAAAAAGTCTTTGCTAGGCTGGATCTTGCTGACATCCACTTACAAGTGAAGGTTAGATCAGATTGTCCAAAACTGCTGACCATTAACACCCCATGAACCACTCCAACGAATTCACACAAACGATGAGTGAAGACCGCTTCAGCTACTTTCTAACAAACAATATAAGATCTTCTGCCCAGTACATTCAGCACTCCCCCATTTAGCTCGTGACAAAAACCTACTTCTTCCACAATGTCATAAACAGCAAGTTGAGTGATCACATTTATCCTAGAGTAACAGCACAGACTAGACTCCATGCCGAGCAGAGTGGGACAGGTGACATCTAAATACGAGAAAACAACAACTCCTTTCAGCCGAGACTTTGCAAGAGCACATACCCAATTGATACGCAGTAAGTATTTCCAGTTTGAAGTTAAATAGTCTACTTTACGGTCACAAACAATAACAACGCTTAATCTCTGAAAGGCTCTAGAAAGAAGCTAAGATGAGGAAGGTTCAACAGAGCATAAAATCACTTTTGCATGTTTATAGTTACATTACTTAATAAGCCCAAAAAGTTTGTACAACCGGACTTACATAAAATGAAGATGGTTGAAGCACACATTAGGTGGCAACGACTGGTACACTCTTGTAAATCCTTCAGGTGATTTTGCCACATCATCGCCAAAAATACCAATGTTCTAATGCTATAAATACACTCCCTCCCGTTCCTTTAATCCCAAAACTAAGGTGATTCACTACCACAAAAGCAAAGCCGCTTTCATTTATCACCACTCACTGAAAGTGCGTTTGGGTCCATTATATCCTGGAGAGCGTAAAAAGCCTTCTGTTGCTTCGAATATTCCTTGCTGTGCGTAAACGCGAACATAGAGCGGCCATCAGCACCAGTAGATGTTTTCATCTCAAGACCATGATTCGCCATTAACGGCCACGAGGCTTTTGGTCGAACCAGCTGGCCGAATGGGAGAGAACAGTGCGTTCGAGCACCTGCCGTTAAACTCGACCCAAACTTCCGCTGCAACTCAGCTCGGTAGTCAAGGAATTTTTTGTTCACAACCAAAAGGTCCGCGGGTCTTGTGGAGATCGCTGTGGGCGCCACAGTAGCTGACGATCCCTGATCAAAGCGACTTTGTTGAGCTGCTTCTAACAAGATGTCATCGTCGGTGATTTCAGGGATCCGGTTAGAATTTTTCACACTAGCAGATTTTGATTTAGCAGCCCTCTTCTTGTTCCTTTTTCCCCTTTTATTGCATTTCGGAGTCTGGAGAGGCTGTTTAGTGGCCTCCTCTTGTGCGGAGCCGCTGCTGGAATCATGTGCGTTCCCTTCCGGCAGTTCCGGAATGTCGATCTACAAGATATGAAAAGACATAAACAAACACATCTCGTCCATGCACAAGACGAAATATGATGATTTTACCATCGAAAATATAGATTGCTTTGCCGGACGGGTCCATTCGTCAGCACTCTCCGCTTCAACAGGCTCCTGTGGAGCATTTGAGTCGACCAACTTTTTGAGCGCCCGAGATGACATCCTCGAGAGCGTTAAATGTAGTCGGCGCCACGACGTTTATTATATGTAGTCTCGTCACTATGGCGAATTAGACTAAGCTAATATCAAGATTATTCGGCAATACATATCGCTGGAATTTAGTGTACCATGCGTTCTTAACGCTGTTGACGTTTCGCTTTAGGTATACACACATGTTTTACAAATTCTTGTAGGATTAAGAGCTATGACACCATCAATGAAGCGATCAGATTATAAAAAGTATCCTTAAATAAATATGACTTAATGATTTTTCCACCATTTTGCTTATGCGCTACAATTTACCAGTGCTGCAAGACCTAACTTCAGCTTGTCATCGACTAGCAAGAATATTCCCTCGCCAGGGACTTTTACCATCGCCACCGGAAACTTACCGAGGATGATAAGGGATACGCCCAACACAATGTGCCTTTAGAGGCATATCTTTGAGCGGGGTCGCTAACAGAATAGTCGTTTGGTATATCGACAGAGTCTGACCACCCATTGTCAACAAGCTCCGCCAGCTAATGGAGCTCGTAACTGGAAAGCATAAGGAACAAAGCGTGGCATCGCTCTCGCAGACGCCCATTAGATGGCTAAACTCTAAGCATCCACGATGAGCTCCCAAGCGCTGCGTTCTGCAATCAAGTGAGTTGGTCTTTTCCTTATCCTTTCTGCTTCTAATTGGCTTCCGTTTGTTTATTAGAGTCTCAGGCAAACTAGAAGGGCGTTCATCCACCTTTTTTCCATAACTTAGGTGCAGCCAAGGCCATAGTATACCTGCGAGCTTTTCCAAACCTTTGCAGCAAGGATTGGATTGTTTCTCCTTCTACAAGATTTCGTTCAGCAGAAGGCAGTTGTTGATAAAAGGAGAGACGCCGCCAAAGGCTTGCATAGGGAGAGAACCCTGACCGGTGAAATTTACTGTGCCCAAAACTGGTTTAAGACGTAACACTCGGTGCTAATTTCCTATTTAACGCCAAATCGGCCCTGAATTTCACGGAAGACACCTGTTTTACCCACTAAAGCGCTGAAGCCGACGCAGTTGAACCGCGATCTGAAAAAGACGCAAAAACAACAGGAGCGCCCTTTATGAAGCCGCAGCTCGCCCCATTTACAACTTAGGTGATCTTCGCTCGCAGTTAACGCACACCATTATTAACGAGAGCAATGTACTTCGCGCATTGCTCATTAAGTACGCGATCGTGTTCTCATGACAATGCGTGGCACTAAGACGAACAAACATCTTCAAGCATACGATGGATACCGGTGAAGCCAGACCCATTTGGCAACCATCCAGATGCATACTCCCGCCTCTCCTGGAGGAGGTAAGCCGTCCTGTTTAAGAGATGATCAAGCATAAGGTTTTTAAAATCATCTAAGTCACCATGGACCTCTCCGATTGCACTGGTAAAGAAAAGCGATGGTAGTCAATGACTGTGCATCGATTACAGGAAGTTAAATGCTGTAACTAAGATGGATGCGTTCCTCTTACCGCATGTAAACGTTTCATTAGCCATCCTGCAGAGATCATAGTGGTTCCCTACCTTGGACTTAAAATAAGGATACTAGCAAGTGGAAGTAGCAGAAACAGACAGAGGATTGACGGATTTTATAGTACCGAACGGACTTTATGAATTTCAGACAGCGTTGATTGGACCATTCCCAAAACACTGTATAATCTACCTCGATGACATTCCTGTCTTTGGTGCATATTTGAGAGTACAACGCCAATCTGAAACTAGTGTTGGACCGCTGCGGGACGAAGGATTGACCCTGCTCCAAAGGAACGCTGTTTTCTTCGATGCTCGGTCATCATTCCGGCACATACAGTCCCGTCAGATGGAATGGAGGTCACCGAAGATGGCACGAAACAAATGAGGATCGGTCAATGCTGACCAGTCAGATGGAGCTCCGCAATTTCCTTGGCTTGGCAAACTACTTAGACGCTTCGTTAAAAACGTTGCTGCGATTTCTAGCTCCCTGCATAAACTAATCGAGAAGCAGTAGAGAAAGAACTTTAAGCGGGAAAACGAGCATGACAAATCGTTTAAAGAACTAAAGCGAAAGCTCTGCTTCGGACCGATTTTAGCCTTAATAAAATTGGATGACAGCGCATCACATATTGTACTGACCACAGACGCTAGGGATGTAGCCGTGGTTGGTGTACTCACAAAGGGGCAAAGAGGGAAGGGAACACGTCACCGCCTATACCAGTACCGGACTCAACAAAAAAATTAGGCAGAAAAGTGCAACAGACCGTGAACTGTTCTCCATCTATACAATGGTTAGACACTTGAAACACTACCTGGTAGCGAGACAGTTCATAGTGAAAACAGGTCGGGCACTGACTTGGTTAAAAACAATGAAGGAGAACGATTACTCAGTTGCACGCTTATACGATAAAGTGCAGCAGTGACTTTGTAGCTCAGTACAGAAAAAAAGTACGCAAGATAACGTAGACGCGTTGCCCTGCAGACCCATCTCAGCAGAAACGAACAGCTTTGTAGGTAACCTAGTCCAGCACGGCGCTCAGATGAGTATGGCAAGAGTAGTCAGAACTTTCCCTACAGGATGAGGTTTTATGGCACCAAGAAGACGCCGTGTCTCCCAAGCACCCAATGGTTCCAGGATTGTTAATGCAAACAGTTCCCGAAGAGTTGCACTAGCAACTGGTTCAAGTGGATGAAGAAGGATGCTGAATGCCTCGAGCAAACAATGCTCGTGGTCCTCACTTACCCCATACGTGCTAGACTTCCGTCGAAGTTGCATAACTTGGAGCAGTTTCAAGAAACCTCACTCTACAGTGCTTGCACCACTGCAACCCATGCCTACGGCGTTCCCAGGGGAAAGAGTGGGTACAGAAATTATTCATTTACGAGGAGAGGAAACCGATACATTCTGGTTATAACTTACTACACAAAATTAGCCGGAGCAGAACCCTTGAAGACAGAAGATGCCAAGACAGTGGCTTCAATTTTCTTCAATCGGTGGATCTGTCGACACGGAGTAACCGATCCGATCCATAGCAATCAAGGTCCCGACTTCAACAGCATAATTTTTAACGAACTATGCAAGACCTTTAAGATTCCCAAGACACGAACAACACCTGGACATCCGCAAGGCAACGGGAAGGTAGAAAGAACGAATTGCATCCTTATGGGATTAGTAAAGGTTCTTACAAAGGAAGCATAACCTGGAGATCGGTATTTAAGCCTAGGATGCACTGTTCTCCCATGCAGTGCTAAGATCCACACATCAACTAGTGTTTCACCGTTCAAGACGCTTACGGATTACAAATTGAGTCTTTTCCGGTACCTTCTTACCAAACACAGAAGAAGCAACTGCGTCTGAGAAAAGGCATAGGAAAATCTTAACATCGTATGGCGACACTTACGGATCTTATATCAGACAGAAGAAATACTATGACGAATATAGTCGGATTAACGTCTACCGCGAAGGAGATCTTGTAATAATATAAAGGCCGATTCCCCCTACCGGAACTCATCGCTCATTCTGCCACCCTTGGAGCACGGACTCGATCTGAGCAATGAAGGTTCTCTCACCCATAAACTACTTCGTTCACAAGGCGCAGCTTCTTATCAAGGCAACAGCCGTCCACCACAATAAGTTACAATCCTACAAAGGTGCTCCACCTGTTGCATTCGAAGGTGAAGCCTTTGCGCTAGTGGAAGAAAGAAAACTACCTTACGGCGTGGTCAAAAACGACCCGTAGAAGTAGCACCTGGGGCTATTTAATAATTATACTTCTTGAAATATACCTTATGTCTGAAGGGCGAGAATGCAACTCGAACGTCATGCTCAAGGAAACGATTTACTCTTCCAACGTGGTGAGAAGCAACCTTTCTAGCCCTTATTAACTGCATTGATACCTCTTTTGCCTGAGACAATAAAGATGTTGAATAACAATAATCCTTCTCGGGAAGAAAAAATAAATGAGAATATTGCTACAAAAGGTGCTTTTGTCTATGCTCTTTATTGGCATTGTCAGGAGTTAATGGAAATTCTCCACGAGCCAAGCTTTTAGTGTCAAGAAAGATTTGTCCCAATGTTTTATACTTATCAGTGTGATAAGCAAAAAATACACATTTAAAATACTATACACTTATAATCACATTTAATGTGAAGGTAGTGGAGGGAGCGCAGAATTCATTCCACCTATGGGAAAGGTCTTTTCCCTTTTGTTCCACCAGTTTACCTATCTGCTGAAGTACATTCTGCAGTCGAATCATGACCCTAATGGGCTCTATAGTATTCTTTGGTATGTTCATCAAATCTAACTCGGCTGCTTTCTTTTAACAAAGGAAAAATTGTTAGAGATCACATCAGCGGAGGAATTTTATGTAAATCTTTTTCCATTACATAGATGCGTTAAATTTTTCACAACACTTCTCCCCTATTCAAATTAGTTTCATTTCTCACTAAAATCAGCTTAACACCTGCTGCAACACATTACTCAATGAAACCGAAATGAACCCTCCAAACATATTCATTTATTTTTATTCTTGTATGTATCAAATCTTCACCCCCCGCTCACATCTACAATACTGCTTCAAACCAATTCAGCCTCTCCTGTTCATCATTCAACAAGAGTCGTAGCAATTTTAGCCCACGAAAAAGGAAATTTTATTTTCAAAGCAATTGGGCTGCATTCCATTCTTGCAGGTACGTCCATTTTCATAAGAATGCGCACCAGACTACATCTATTTAAATGCTACTCAGATTTATTTCGGTGACTTCTCCCTTCAACAAGTGAATTTTTTCACTCGAATGTCCCCATAACTTCTACCAGTTGGGCCAGCTAGAGGCGGAGGGTAGGTGTCACCGTTGCCACGGACGACGAAGCCAATTTGAGGCATTGGTGGTGCCGGGGGTGGATATCGCCGGAGATCGTTTGATGGTCCACTCACAGTTAAAAGTCGATGTGCATTAATTTCAACGGGAACGCTGCAACCATTCACTGGATGGAGGATTCGGGTTGAGTCGGAGATAAAGGCAGGATTCGCATTGGCGGAATTGATGGGACCTTCACTACTGGTGGCTGAAAGGGAGTGTAAAGGGGAGGAATTAAGATGCTGCTGGGAACTCTTCAATTGTATCAACTGGCCTACCTATAAAAGGCATCAACAAGTGCTGCTCCCATTACCTTACTTCTGTATTAGCTGTCACCGTTGAGTGCTTTTTTCTCCATTTACATGTCTATCTATGCATTTCTGCCTGTCCATCGATATTACAGGCAGAAGTTAAGTAATGTTTTCCTTTAGCCATCTATCAACCTAGCCATTCAGATATTTTACTCTGTCCCCACCTATTCATTTCAGATCGATCCATCTACCTCACTATCTAGCTCTTCGACCCTCTACCCACCCACTTATGTGACAAATGACCAGTAAAACTGAATATTCCAAAAGAAATCTTATTATCGCACCTTCTTACTTACCTTGCGATGGCTGCGGACTACTCCTTAGCGCGTGGCGTGAGCTGGACCTCCGGCATGATGCTCGCCGATGCATTCGCGCCACTTCCAAAGCCGAGGGGCGTCGAGAATCACTAGATCGACTGCGCCTCATACCTGGCTGCACATTTCCCGATGTATCTGCCGCTGAAGGAGGTGGGGAAGACCGAACCACAGCGGGAAGGCAGGGTGCGTAGGCCAGAGCTGCCATGCGACACTCCTTAGTTGGCAGTAGACATTGTGAAGGTAGCGGTGGAGGTGGCAAACGCAGCGCCGATTCGGCACCGAAATCTCGAGTGCTTGAGCGGGCCATGGAAAAACGGAATTCGCGAGCTATTTCCTCGCTAAATGGACGCTGGAAACAGACATTTAAAGGTAAGATATTAAGCATAAAATGTCTTTCCGTGAACTACTGAGAGATTAGAGCTGTTTTGGACCCTTGTTTTTCACCTAGTATACAGGAATCCCGCCACAATCGTGAGCCCGCTAATTACGAAATTTCCCGTTTTAAATTGCTAAGGATGATGGGAAGGAAATGGCATCGATACAGGGCTTTGAGGCTGCTAATTTTATTTCAAATTCCTGGTCAACTTATCTACAGACAAGCAGTGTTTAGGACTGAAAACCACTTCCAAGAACAGGACCTTCTAAACCATCAATCAGAGTCCTTTTAACAGTATCGGAATCCACTAACTAGGATTACAGAATTACATTAGGTGATTTGAAGAACATTTTTTTCGTTCAATGAGATAATTTCAGCTCACTTCTTCCGTGGAGGTTATTTGTCAGTAAGGTAGTACAGAGCTTTTCAAATAATCGTGCAGATTTAAGCAGATAAAAGTTTGTAAATTAAAGCGGTATGTATGGGAAAATACAATAATGCAGAGGTTCAGGTTCAAACTGCTACAAAGACGTTGTGTAACTTGTGAGAAGAAACCTGAAAAGGCACATCCTTGTTTATATGACTTTAATATCATGTAAGGGAGAACATGTGGCATTCTACCGTTCTCTTGCTTATTCTCCTCTCACTTCCAACACCTTATAAAATGTCCCTTGAATCTGATGCATTATTTCCAAGCTTGCAGGGGTACTGGCAGAAGTTGCGCCACCAGAACCCACCTTGTAGATGCCTTTTATGATACACTTTAATTCTCTCACCAAATCGCTCATAAAATGGTGCATCACGCAGAGAGAACGTGTCTTTTTGGTCGTGACTCGCCAATCTGTGATGAACACCATGAGAACCGGAAGTCATGCTTCAGGTGATTGACACAACAATTGGTGTTCTACCTACATCAATTGGCAATCATGCGATCTGCGAAGTGAGTAAATGAGTGATTGATAAGCAGCGACCCTCCGACGCAAGTGCCGTCATCTTGTCTGTCAATCAAACGTAAACGTCATTGCATAATCACAAGCGACTTTTTTACGCACTACTCTCCCAACGCCTGCAAGGCACCACTTTATCCTCAGGAAGCTATACGAAACTATTTACTTCCAATAGCGAAATGCTTAACCATAGTAGGTTTTAAAACAACTAATCACTTCTTTTAGTGGTTATAAAAAGCCTTGCTACTTATGATTATACCGATAAATTTCTCACACTGTTTTCGCCGTGTTTTACGGATTTATTTAGTAAACTTGTGCCATTATTGACCGGCATGGAGTGGAAAATATGAAGGTTTTGTTATGAAACTCACATTCAACGTTAAGACAATTATGATGTTGCAATAATCGGAGGCCCCATTTCAAACAGATCTCCAAAATGCATTCAAACATTACCACTGCTGAAGAAATCGGGGAGGTATTTTAGAAAAAGGAATACCTTCAAATGAATTGCGCCAAAAAGTAGTCGAAACCTTACATGAAGCTAGCCCTAGGGTTGAGCTGATGTATCGGAAGTAGGCTGCTTTTGAGTGGATGCATTTGGACGACGGTACTTGTCTTCCATTTCTTCCCCACTTAGGCACCAAACTGAGTTCTAAACTCGTTTGCTCTTGATTTCTTTTTTGAGGAAACACACAGACGATACAAAAGCCACCACCAAAATTCCATCAGACTGCATGTTAGAAAATCTGGCCGGGTACAAATAAGATGCGCGACTAGTACTAAGCTGAAGGAACTACTTTAGAACACAAATAAGTAGCGGGGATAATGTCCTAATGTTGACAGCTCACCTTGGTAATAGCGACACGATGATAGATCTTGTATAGAAACTCCTGCAAACTGATGAGAACAGAGGCTCCAAGACCGATGAGAATCATGACAAAGCAACCACCGATCTGTTCCACACCGAGGGAACTGGTGTCTTTGCTCTTAGTTACCTTTTCACTGCATGGTGTGGTGATGTTGTAGTAACGCCACCAATGGTGACGAATCTGCTCCAGGCGTTGTGAGGCCTGAAGCTGTAGAATGACTTCTGTGAATGCGTCTCGGTATTTAGAACCTATACAAAAGATAATTCAGGGTGACCTCTGTTGCAAAACAATAGTTTCTTTAGCTTAAACATTAACCTACACAGGCTCTTCATTCTGCGCAGGTTCTGACCACCATATTGAAGGCACGATATGCCATGCAACAGTTCCGCTAACAATTCATAAGCTCCTTTATTACATCTGGTTCCAAGGGGGAGTGAATTCTTCGATCATATTTGGGGGCAATACATCTAGAGGTGTTGAAAATTCTAATCCAAATGCACATAATCCTAATTTTTTTCGACTTATATCAGGTATGAATGTAATAAGATAAAGTCACGTCAGAACCTAAACATTTTCATAGTTTGTAGTTAAATAACAAATGGCTGAAGTGATTTGTAAATTATCGCCAGATTACGGAAAAAGGTAAGCAAATTTTTTCAAGGTCATGGGATAATTAGGAAACCTGTGATATGCCAAAAAAGGACATAGATTAGTTGAGGGAACTGTGCGAGTCATCAAAGTCACAAAATATCAATATCGCACCAATTTGACTATCAAAGAATTGATTTAGGCTTAAAAGCAGCAAACTGATAGAATTTGATGTGATCTTGAGAGGGAATAACGCTATAATTTTTGGGAGTCTTTCAGTCACTTCATCACTTTGTGCGTTAAAAAAGAAATTTTTTTGATTGTGAAACATGCACGAAGGGAAGCATGAACTGACCTTGTGGAAATCCGATCCCATAGCCCTTAGAGTCAAGATTATCCCCGATTTGGATCAGATCGCAATTGCGTTGAGTGAAGTACTCGTTCATAGTTGACTCGAGAATGTAAGCGTAGCCACCCCTTTTAACTCTCGCTATAGCCTCAGTTGCGTTGTTGATCATCACACCCTTCTGGCTTGACATATATTGCCACATGCGTTGATAGACTGATTGATTAGATTTCTAGAGATCAAGAGTCAACTGTTAGTGCGCTGGCAGAAAGACTGAAGATAAACGCTTCCAAAGGCTGATAGTATGTTGAGATCAATAGAGCAAAACAGTTGACAAGAAAGATTGACTGATGGTCCGAGTTTACAAACTACTGTCTAATTTAAATGACTAAATTTCCGACGATTTGAGTTATTCACTTGAAATGCTGGGAAGCAAATTCCGCAAAAGTTAACGACAAAGCGGCACCAAATGTGAGAGTATTTCAGTTCTGCTTCAAATAACAGTCAGTTATGACATTCTTGAAACACTTAAGTGGTATTACTGTGAGTTGATGATTTGTTTAACTGTGCTTAACTATAAGGACACTTTAGGTAATGCAGGTTGTGCTCCATCTCTGCACCATGATCGTCAGACCGCGGTAGTAGTCTCCCACCCTTTCTGAACATTAGTAAGTAGTATATCAGTCTTTACTCTTTTGACGTCCAACAACTTCAAGAATGGTTTAGGCAGGCGATGACCCAACTTGCTAACCATCTACCTTGAGCTAAACGTCATTGCTTAAAATCTTGGCTAGACTGATAAGACCAACGGCGGCTAACATCTGCACTTAAAGAAATAAGGAAAAAAGTTTCCGTTAAGTCTACGGTATGAACATCACGAAGTTGTTGAGCGAAGTTATTTTAAAAGACCGTGACATCAGAACGCCTTGCCGGTCATTCTAAGATAATTGAAAGGGGAATTCAAAATCAAACCGCATGCTTTAGAATTTAAAGAGCTTTGACTTAATTACTATTTTACTTAAGAGGACTCTTTAAACGGCGTACTTTGTAGCTCCGTCTTGGCATGGTCTAGCTTTCTAGCTGCCCAACTAATAGTAATAATAATAAAGAATTGCCTTACGAAGAATACGCGATTTTCCCCTTCTTCGGACTACTGATTAAGCCAACTAGATGACCTTTCTAAATTTGAAAACACACCTTCACTAGTTTAGCCCACTGCAGCCCGGGTTTCCGCATAAAAACAAAATAATTCAACTTTAACAAATTGAAATTCGCCTGAATTAAAAGCTCATGTCTGTTCAAATATTCACTCGTAGCGTCGCAGAGATGTAACGAGTTGTGTCCATGTGTGTGTCATAGACGTCATTCAATGTCGTGCCACAGTTTAAGAAAGTAAAGATGAGAACAGTTACGCGACTTTGGTTATTGAGCGGCATTTCCTGAAATGGAACAAATTCCTCAATGTTCTTTGGTGGTTGATCTTGCGCCTTAAATAGGGTGGGGGACACACTAACACTACTTATCCGTCAGGGTGGGATCCCTTTGAAATGAGGTGGTTGACTGCTCTTTTGCGATGGGAAGACAAGCTTTGAGAAAAGATGCCTTAAGGCTTGTGCTCATGCCATCTTGACATTAATTGCCACAACTGTTACCAAATCAACATTTAAGAGGGTGCAGTTTTAAAATCCTTGAATGCGTAGAGAGGGGAGAGAGAAATTCATGCCCATTCAAAATTTGAAACATTGCTAAACCCTATCCCTTCCACGGTGGCAGGAATTAAGCCTAAACCTTTAATTCTGAATTAATAGTTCCTGGATAAATCTGCAAATTTGCCCATTTATTGAGCAAAATCAACCCATGAAAGATAAAAATATGAATGTTTGTTACTTCTCCCAAATTTAAGATCACTTTCGAGGTGCAGGAGGTCATCCACCTTTCTGGCTTTGTTAGCCTGTTGACTTTTAAAAAAGGCAATAAAATACTCTGCAGAATCGATCAGTCAGTCGACTCTCAACGACTTACCTTTATTATGTTTTTCCTTTAAAATGAGAGATGTACTAGCTTTCAAGCACAAACCCATTTTAAGTCGCTTCCAATCACCGTCAAAACTACAGTTTTTCTTCACTTATCCATGAGGAAGTCTTTGACATTTTAAGTAAAAATTGAAAATCACTAAGCACATACTTCTTCTAAAGTTTGAAAACTTTTAGACGACATTCTCTCCATGCAAGGAAAAAATGGCAACAAAAACAGTGTCGATAAGTTGAGTCCTGTGACCCCCTAATTCTAAATTCAACTGATTATAGATTTATTTCACCATAAAAATCTGGAGGAGACTTTGCATTGTATTGATTCCTTGAGCTCCGTCGCATGAATGAGCCCAAAACTTGATAATAGGACTTTCAACAGTTGTGGTGGCATTTTATCGGTGATGGTAAACAGATCCCTGGTATGGATGAGCTGAGGGGCTAGCCCTATGAATCACTCAATTGGCGCATTCTGTTAGAAAGCAATCGGCAGCTGCAGTGACAAAAGACTAAAATTATTTGATTCCATCCATGTGGAACTGCACACGTTTTAAAGAACGGCCTTTGGTAGTTGAACTTCACGCACCGCAGAATGTCGGACTGTGTGGAGCAGTGGGAAGTGAGTGGACTCACCTCCTCAAATGCTGCACACAAAGGCAATAGAGGCGCAGATACAATGAAACCTACAATTTGGAATCGCGTAAGCTCTACTCCCCATGAAGATCTAATGGACACCATTTGTGATTTTTGTGCGTGGTCTCGCAACGTCGCCTTCAAGGAAGGCGTAGCTATGTAAAACAAAAAACTTTGTTGTGCACTTTTGTCAACTACTAGGACTCTTCAGCTTTTGTAATTTGCATTCCCATCCTTTTCGATAACAGTATGGCATACGACGACTGCAGGCATCTTTCGAGACTTCCAGCCTCAGATTTCCTCGGTGACCTATTCTAAGTGGTTAGGAAGAGCTCTCAATGACAAACAAGCTCTCATCAGTTTAGCGGCTTTCTCCATGATGTGCAGATCCTAAGAGCGAGATTTTGGGTCTCAGGGACGAGTCGCAAACACTATCTAACAACGCAAGCAAATTTTCCTCACGGAAACAATATGCTTCTTCCTTTGATTTATCTAATAAAGCAGTACTTCACTTTTATAAAAAATACAGCTTTTAACGTTAATTAATGTCCTTCTAATATTTTCCCGTTGAAGTTCTACATGAATTCAAATTCGTTTTTTTTTTCACGGAGACGAAGAAAGTGGACAGGACTCTTAACAAAGGATATGATGGCACACTAAAAGAAACGTATCTCACCGCGAAGAAGGCAGCAGAGGATCCGCCACTCCTTGTGCCATACTTAATTTTTGTCTGTTTCGCCAAGTCATTGGCGTCCTCAATTGGCGCCTGCATCCTCTCCACTGTCAAGAAGGCGGCCAAGTTGGCGGTGTAAGAGGAGATGATGATGAGGGTGAAGAACCACCAAAATCCGGCGATTATACGCGTTGATGTTGCCCTCGGCAGTATGTCCGATCCTTAAATGCGAGAAGTGATGAGAAGAAAGTACTTTTCATTCGGTGTGATTAACAATAGATATCGGGCTAGGGTGTCCAAAGTACGTAACGAACTCCTGACCAATGAACAGTTTGTTATTTTGCAATTTCCATTCCATTCATCCACCATCCACTCATCTATCTTGTTATTCCTCACTTGTCAGCTATTCTATCCGACCAAGTTAGCTTACTGCCAATGGCGTAATATGATGCTGCAGATCTTTTTAGCCGTACATTTTCGACAGTCGTGAAGTCCTTGACGCAGACATTGCATCTTCTCAAAAACTGCAAATCAGTGAAGCGAGGAACCGAATCTGTGAAGGTTCTTAGAGGACGGCAAGATGTTTGCTATAGTAAGCTAAACGTCTTCTAGGCTAATCGCTAGTTTTTTACCAAAATTTTGAAAAAATTCTTCGACCTCATGATGTGGACTGGATAATTTCAAGAGTTTCTAAGGGCCAGGCGTTATGGTGACAAACACATCTCATAATCGCAGCCAAAGATAACTCTGTTAGCCCCCAGTTCGCTTCAGTGCATGTTCCTATTGAGCAAAAAATTTCTTGTGCTTATTCGGTGTATCCTGCTACAGTGATTTGGTGTGGTTTGTAAAGTCTTGTGAAATTCTTGCAGATGTTTACGGCTCTTAGTATGCATAGATATGGGCCAATAGGTCGGTGCGCCACTTGGTGTCTCGTGCTTCGTTAAGAAGAGAATTGTTCTTTGTCAATAGTGAATTATTTTAGAGGTTGGTTATTGAATACTTAAAATTGAAGCAATATCATTGTGATAATGAAAGTCCCACTTTTTCGCTGATGGCGAAAATGTAAAACTACTTCGAAAATTGGCTCGGGATAATACAGTAAAATATAAAAATCTTCTGATTTAAGCTAAGTTTCCTAATCCAAAACACTATGAAATAGGGCCCACATTGACTTTTAAAATGTTAACAAATTTCTTTAAAAATGAATGATGTTGAAAATGGGTATTCGCCTTTCAGCCTAACAATAACCAATGAATAAAACTCCACCTGATTTCAGTGTTCCTTAGACATAGAAAAAAAGCATAAATTACTGAAAAATGTTTCGAGCGATTTATTAATAAAATTTTGCACGCACCTAAATAATTCAACATACAAAGTAGAAAAGAACAAAGCCTTCTCCATCCAATTGACTTTTCCACGTGAATCAACCAATCAGAATTCACCAAGATGCACCTACCCTGTTGCATAAGAGAACCGATAGTAAACCACAGACTGTTGAGCATGTTGAAGTTATTTTTGAGTAACTGTGAATCTACATTGCAGGGGTGTGGGTTGGTCCACTCGTAGGGGCTGAAACGGGCCACGAAGAAGAGGGCCATGCTTACTCCTACGTAAGCTATCAGTACATAGCCCCAAACCTGTAACACAAAACGAATGTCATACCCGTTTAGCACTTCGATTGATCAGACTCTCATCCATAAAATCTGTGGCCTTGTGCCACAACTAAAAGCAATTTCCTGATTTTAAAACCGCTCAAACATTCATTTTGATTTTAAAGGAGTCACTTTAAACTCGAAGGTACCTAAAAGGGCCCAAAACTTTATTTAAGGGATCCATTCATTTGTACCCATGGGAAGCACGACTTGTCTTCGTCCCCGCTAATAAATGAAAAATCTCGAGTTTATTTATGACACCCCAATAAGCGGCAATTATGCATTAGATGGACTTCTTAGGGCCAAGTCCTTTGGTGGAGAGCCATGCTTGAATGCATGCCTAGCCATGTGGGTTCTTCTGCCCCACGTAGGCTGCACTATCGCCTTGAAGGCATATTTTGAAGACCATTCAACTTGGAAACTTGGATCAGCAGATACATAGCCTTTTTATAATAAGAGAAGACTAGTGGATAAATACGAAATAAAAGGACAAATAAATAGAGACCAAACAATTCGGAAATTACGATGTCGCGTATTTGCTTGGGAAGAGATAAGTAGAGCTGAAGATTTCATTGATAATTTTCAATAAAGTAAATAAGTCCAAGAAAAAAACATTCAAGCCACTTATGTGTTTGCTTAAATAGGCCGAAAAAAGCCCAGACTTGATTAACCGTTCTAATTTGGTCTACAAAAGGAGATTATGAGGTAAACTGGAAATAAAAGCATGGATTTCTCATGACACATCGAATAGCACATTAAAAGGTGCAAGATAGTAAGTCTTAAGTCAAACTTCTTTAATTACTGCAAAAGGCCAAAATTTGGAGAAAGAAAACCGAAAATGCAAATGAAGGATAACTCACAGCGGGTGAAAGAGGTCGAAGAAATGAAAGGAGATCTGGTTTCTTTTCTTCTGGTTTCTTGAATATAATACTTATCCCCAGATTCATGAATGGTGTTGTAAAGTCGATCACTCGTTCTCGCTCATAGCTAATGGTCAGCATGGCTACGGCCAGATCAGCTTTCTGTAGGGGAGCGAAAACAATACGATTGACAAATGAGGTCTTCTGATTGGCTGGTTAGTGCGAGTTTGCATCAACTTAATTGGTTTTTCTTCAAAAAAGAGAGGATAAAGCCAACTACTTGGGTGTCACCTTACCCGAAATTGCAGCTCTCCAATGATGCCATCCCAGACCTCTTGTCCGTTAACAATCCTTGCAGTCCCGTAGTTACCATCTGTGACTGGATGAACGGTGTAATTGAACTCCAATGCGGCCGCACATTCATCAAGGAGGTCGATGCAAAATCCATGCCAGTCTTGCGGATTACTAGACTTTTTTTCTCCTGCTGGACCTTTATACATCATGAAAGGAATTTCCTGTTGAAATTACAAAAGAAAAAACGATGAAGTGATACATGTTTGACCAATTTTTGTGATAAGTAGAAAGCTTGTGTCTGTAGATCTTTCTGTTCTTAAATTTCTTTGAAAGTTGATAGACTAAGGGATGGGAAGGAATTGAGCACCCTTTTTGCAAAGTTTCTGGATATGATTTACCTAAGTTGGGTAATTTGTAGAAAAAAGCTCGAAGGAGTAAAAACTTTTCACAAAAATTCATTAATGCGCTGGTAATCAGCGTCACATACGTGTAGCATATGCTCTTTTCCAGTGTTTTACTATCTAGTCGTCCGAAGTTAAAAGGCAAAATAAATATTAAGTTTAGTCTAGGGCGAAAAACCACATATTTTCACTCAGAGTGCTACAATCCCAAATAGAAGGTGTGATTTATGAACGGTGGTGTCTTCTTTTCTGCTGTGATTGGCTAAGACCGCCAAAATCGACAACATTACCCATACAAAAATCTTCTTTCCAACTGGTAATAGACCGAGCCTACTGTCTTGCTATAGGAGGATACAGCTGGAAGCATTAATTAAAGTCGGAAGTAAATGACATTCTGGCATGCACTTGAAGATTTAAGAGCTGGCAATAGTGAGAAAGACTGGTGTGAGGTTTGTAGGATGCACGATTATTCTGTCACTCTAGATAAACTCTTCTCAAAAGTCAAGTAATGAAATTAAGGTTTTGAGATGCAAAAATTTGCTGTAACACATTGATTTTTGAGCTACGTGGCCCCTTAAATATCTAACAAAGCTTGAGCCACTACTGAGGAAAACAGACAAATTTAGCAAATCTTGACAATGAACGTTTTGAGAGTCTCATATATCAAATTAATGTAGGTCAAAATGGCAGGCAGTATGGTAGACAACTCACCTCAATGGTTGCAACTCGAAGAACTTGATCCTTGAGCTCCTTGTAAATCTCAGCTTGTGTGGTTGAGAACTCTTTCGTCACAACTAACTTGTCCTTCGCATTCCAGTAGCCATACTGAGAAACAAATACCAATTTTTCCGTGATTAATATCCACCTGACCCAGCACAACGATAAAGTGACATCGAGGGATAGACCGTTAGCTATTTCCATTTTTGACACCCAACTATCGCTTATTTTTATCAACATTGTTTAGCACCATTTTCTCGTAATGGCTCGTTGTAGTGACAAGGTTTAACTTGTCGAATGAGCGGAACTAAGCCACTTCGTCAGCCTATGGATAGGTATCCTTATTTTCGAGCCTCACCTCATAGAAGGTTCATAAAATAAGTAGGATATGATCAGGAACTGTCCGCTTCGTGAGATGAATACGCGCAGAGGATCGTCTTTTCCTATCTACTCCAGGGCATCTGGAAAGGCCCGGAAGGGAGACACTACCCATAATAGTTTCTAACATTTTTTGAGTAAAGCAAACAAAGATTGGCGGGTCACGTTAATGCCATTCAAATAAAATCCCACATCTGATCGCAAAAGATGGCAAGTAAAAGAACTGGAAGATTCTTAGTCCATTTCATATGGGTAAATCGGCCACTTTAGATTGTTTGATGACCAACGAACCAAAAAGTGATTAAATTTGGCAGACGAACGAAAAAAGATTCACCCACTACCCGACATTTCTGGGACACCACTCCGTCTGATAGAAATTCTGTTGCGCATTTGTTTCTAGGGTCAAAAATTTGCCTAAAAATGGGTTTCCAGGCTTGCATCTTTTTAGGGAAGGGCTTAGGTCGCTGCAATAGCTACTGCAACTAATCGCATACCAAAAGCAGAAAATCCCACCTCCAAAATCCCATCTTGACTCATTTCTAAAATTGTGATGTTGACGTTCTTTCGGCGTCCATTGGAATCAAATTCCACACGACCCGTTTGACCGCGAAATTCGTCTCCTTTTACCTTAAAGTTAAGCGAAGAAAGTAGAATGAAAGTTTGGAAAGGTGAAATTTCCAGGTGTGAAAGACACTTCTACACGGATATTGTCGAAGCACCTATTTTGCGAACTCTTTAACTTACCGAATCTACAATGAAACTCAGATGTTTCCCTTTGTCTTTTCAATTCAACTGACAATGCAGCCCTTACCATAAGTTTACTCGCATCAGCTATTTTTACGACCGTCGCAACATAAATTTCTGAGGTGAGCTTCTGCATAATACTATTTCTCTTGTCGACATCGGGCCAATTTTCGAAAATGAATGTCTTATTGAAGGGGGTTATACTAATCCCCTTCTATCAGTGCAAATAAATAAGTGCTCTTGAGGTTGTAACGAAGGTCGAGCACATACTCCGCTCTCTTGTAATTCTCTTGCCTGTTGTTACCTCTCTTATGGTGAGCCTGGCCATTTCTATGCCAAAATAAAAAAGTAGCCAATCGTCCTCGCTAAGGAGTTTGCATGCGTATAGTCAAGTCAAGCGGCCTTTGGACATAAATTGGATGTCAAAATAAATCACCCCTCAACTTTTCTAACCTAGATTTCTTTAAATTGATTATAAATGAAGAAGGGAAGAGATTTGTTTTGATCAGCGATCGTGAAGAGGACAACACAAAGGGGCATCCAAGTATGAGAGAGAAGTGAATGCCAAATCAGCAAAAAAGGAATGCTACCGAGACATTAGGGTGCGAAGTAGTAAAGGTTATGTGTTCTCTGCTATCACCTCTCAAATCAGTGCATACACCGCGGTCCAGTTTACACACCATTAAGTGAGATGGTATGCAACAGTTGTGGTGTTTTTATGGAACTGTCCACGAGGACAAAATTTCTTGCATAGAACATAGAGAAGGCGTGAATACCTGTCTAAAGGAAGGCTATAGACACAGTACTGCTTTGTCGAAATAGGACAGTTGAATAGTGTATGCGTTTTGAAAGTGGTCTTGCGTCCACCCTTGGTACTGCCTCTGCCTTAGCTATAGCAATAATCCCAGAGATCACTGACGCAGTATGTGGGACACTCTTATCCTCAAAACCTTTCATAAAGCAACTAAAGAAACCATGTTAATACTCAGAGGTGCTTTCAACCAGTACGGCCTGTTTGAAAGCTGAAGTAAACTGGTGAAGTTGTTTTCCAGCCCTGCTGAGATAGGTGCATAGTGTAGAGGAATGCATAAAAGTCGAATGCAAGTGCAATATCTTGAGATATGTTATGGCTTGAGGTAGAATTATCTCCTATGCTTTATCTGAGGTAATAGACTTTGGCAGCCTCTAGCCTCCGCCGCTTTCCTGCTTTCAAACCTCGCATCATCAAGTGTCTGCAGATCTTGACCCACGTGATTCGAACTAGCCAAATTTAGAAAAGGTGCAGTAGCATAGCATGTCGCCTGGATCTGTTTCAAGCAAAGGCCAAAAATATCTCTTTTTCATAATTGTGAAGGGAAGATTTCACGCCGTCCTTGACATTTCATTTCGAGATTGACGTGTTTAGAAATTTTGGTAATGTCTAGCGTGGACATTGATGATGAAACAATTTGTTAAAATTTGTGATTTTTATTGGGTCAGTTGTGGAAGCCAAACGATAAAAAATTCCATCCATACACAGTGACAAGCGATGACACAAGGTATGACTAAACGGCCGTCAATTTGCCCTTCACTTAAAAGTATTGTTCACTTTGTAGTATCTGTCGTTTTTTGCAAGTTATGACAAAAAATTTTGAACTGACGGAAAATGACTACTTATTCATAACTGATCTACTCATTAACCTACAAACTTAGGGCACCTCTTCATCTCCTGAAGCCTGTGCCGAATTCCTTTGTTGATCTCAAGCAAAAATTGTGTATGAATTAGAGATTACAAGCTTGTTTCTCCAATAGGTGGTTCCTACCAATCAAAGGCCTTAACTTTTTGCAATTGGAAACCAAATCCTTTTTCATTTATACGCTTGCTCGCATTTAAAACATTCCTGCAGGTCAACTTGTATTCTACTTCTCTGAAACGTTTTGAATAGACATTTACTTGATAAGCGCAAATTGCTAGACAATAGTCTGCCATAAATTAAGTTTCATTCAGCGTTAACACTTACACTCAGCCTTCGTTTTACCTGCCCTATCTTCGTGTTGTAAATATCGTCTCAGGGGCCCTGGATCTATTACACCGGTGGAATAATGTCCAAACACTTTAATCGCCTCACAGACGAATTCCTGAGAAAAAGTGGGCATGACGACAGAGATAAAGTTTTGCTTTTGACGCCGATCTTCATTTCTCAAGACTTGTCGGTGGACAAAAGCTGTGTCTTCCTCTTTGGCTTGCAAATGTTCTGCGGTCACTCTTACCTCCGTGACAACTCTTGCATCTAACTACAGGATAAGCTGCCTTGTCATTCTACAGCGACTTCATGACATACTTAAAAATGGCATTCCACTATTCTCTCTCCTGTCTGCATCGTCTCCAACGAAAATTTCTAATATTCCCCCAAAAATCTGTAACTCTAAAACCATCCAGTTGGACAAAACTATAAAGTAAAGCATTGTCTAACCAAATTTTCAACTTGCAGAGTAATCAACTGCTTCAAGCTTTTGTGTTTCGAGTCTTCTATACACTTCCCTGTCTATGAATAGTAACTGACAGACCAACAGTCATAATTTTAACATAAAGTTAAAACCTAACGTGATTATTAACGTTCCTACTTATTAGTTAGTTCTTCATAATTTTTTAAAGCTCTTTAAGAATAAGTCTTCTTTTTTCCACCGAGTCGAGCTGATTTCTTCCTTTAAAAATTAATTATGCAACAGCAAGACTCCTTATAAAATAAATTTGAAAGTCAAAGTTTTAGAGGCTCTGATTTGTAGGACACCTTCAAGCACAAGAAAATACGTCAATTTTGAAAAATTCCTTAAACCTAATCTATAAAAATCCAAAGTTTAGACCGTGAAAAGAGAAAGAGATTAATCTTGGCGGAAGAAGATACACTCTCATGGATAATCTGAATGCGCCCTGATACGGATAATTTGAATTTGAGTTGGCGCTTTGAGTTCACTAACCTCGGCTCAAAAGAAGCCACGTGCTGTGAGCGGCAGACAGAATTGAGCTTCAACCAAAGTGTTAAGAAATGCGAATTAGGTGGCGTTAGTAATTGCAGTGGGGGAAACCAATGAAGTCATTGAACTTGAACAAAAAGTGAACAAACTAGAGCAAGGTTTGGTTTAAGTGGCTATCACGAGTTTACAGGCACTAAGTGGGTTCTCATTCCACCTAAATGCACCAAACAGGCTCTGAATGAGAATCCACCCGTATTAAGTCTGGCTTTCCAGTGAATTTGATCCACCTTTAGATAAGGATGCCTAAATTTTTGAGCTTCGTGCTTAACTACGCCACATAACTTAGAAACGTTTATCCTTTAGGTGCCGTCTAGTCCAAAAAGGTGATATTCCTATGACAGGTGGCAGGTATTCTGTAAAAACGAACCAACAACTCCTTTTCTTGATAAGAGAATTATAAAAGAATGATTTAACCTACGGATTTGATTTCAGCCAAAAGTCTCGTGCCCTGGGGCCAAATATCTTTGGAGTCACAAGTCAAGCCGACGGAGGGTTGGATGGTCATTGCTTTGGCCAAATGCGATATTCCATGAGCCAGTAGATTCATGGTGTCGAGGATGAGGAAGTAGTAAGTCTGTCGGGATTAATAAACATATATTCTTTAGTTTGATTGATGTCTAAATCGAGGAATGCAAAACACGAATGGATAGTACGAACACGTGCGTCGGTAGCGAAGCCACGCTTAAATGCTAATAATGAAGAATGTATTTTGCATTTTAGCGGAAATATCTCATGGTTAGTTGGGACATATAAGTAGTATGCTACCTCTGTAACCTATCTCGCGCATTCGCCCACTCGTATTTTAATGGTAGAAAATTCCCATTCCGTTGAAGCTCATTCAAAGTCAATTTTGGAGAATCGACCTTTCGAAATCGGTTGAAGGAAAAATAATCAAGGGTAGTAAAACAGATTGATTGCCAGAGTTTGAAAGAAAATGCGTGCGTGGTGTATTGCAGCCTCTAATATAATATTTTGGCATTCAGGTTAATGCGCTCTTAAATTCGCAGCCTTCCTAGTCTCTGCGGGTTGTACCTCCATTTTGGCATTGAAGCCCTCTGTCTCGAATGCATGATGCCTTAATGGTAAAAAGTTTCCCACAATGGTTTAGCTAATTACGATTCCATAGAGGCTCGAGACGCTCCGCTCTCAACTGTGGTGGTTAATCCGCTCCAATAAGGACAGTTAACCTAGTTTCCTTATGAACTTCCAAAATTTGAATTTCAGAGGAGGAGGGACATTCGTTCCACAAGTTGGAATATGTGGTAACTCACTACAGGATGGTTGGCTTTGCGTCCTTCCATGATTCTACATTCTGAAGGAGGAAGACTAACAAATAAATTGCCAATATAAGTGACCGATTTGATTGTGTTGATTAGGAGTTCCCCGCAGCACCTAATGGAAGACAGCGTTGGCTAGGTTAACAAGTGATGCACTATCCTCATCTCCAGCAGCTAAATTGGAATGGCGTGTAATGTTAATTTTGCGTAACTAATATCTGAATGACCTTTCAAAAAGATTTTTGGCGTATGAAACTAGTGGATCTGCTGCCTCTGTGCAAATCATAAAGGGAAAAGGACTCTGGACACAAAAAATGGGCGATCGACATCAATGACGCGAGACTTAACTAACTCCTTACCTCCATGAATAGATAATGACAATTGTTTCTGGTTCTTATGTGTGGTTCCGCAAAAGATCGGCTGTAATGTGATGATCAAAGTGAAGAAATGACCCAAGTATTCGCTAAAAACGAGGTTTGAAACCAAAGACTGCTGTTCAAATGTGCGTTTCACTACGTGAATTCTTCTTCTGCATCCACTCAATTAATTGGCTCCGTGGCCATGTCCTTTGTCCGCCTTCCTATCTATTCCTTGCGCTTTTACACTGAAATGTTTCATAAACGCTTTCAAATGTGGGAGAAACTGTCAGCTTAAAAGGAAATGGCGACTAAATGAAGGAATTTATGGCATGATGAGCTCATACACCGCTAAAAGATCAAGTGGGTTCCAAGCACATACACATACTACTTCCATTTTACGTTATCCAGCGCATAAGGGGCTGAAGCTAGTATCTCTTAGATGCTACCTATGCTAAAGATTGCAGCAATATTTGAACGATAGCAATGGTTCACTCCCTTCCGTTACTATTTAAAACAGGTAACTCTGGTAGCGAATAAGAAGGCGAACTATTTTATAAGGGAATAAGGTGACGAATTGTAAAGGAAGATTACACATAACCCAAAACTTGTTATTTATCCAATAACTTTGTGGAATGTGAGACAGATGGCAAGGTTAAAGCAAAGAAGTTGGTCCTTCTGCATTTCCTTCCACTAATAGCATCATATGTCATGCAAGGATCAGATGATGAGGCAAAGGTTGCATTTTATTCAGCGTAGCTCGCAGCACTGACTTTTTGCATCCTGTAAGAACTTGCGAAATGTGGACGATGGTTCGACTTTTACCTAGCTATTGTTCTGAATCATTAAGCATAATCAACTTTTATTGAGTCTGACAGGTGTGGTTTGGACATTTCTGCGTAACCGAGCAGCGATTAACCTGGCTCTTGAGCTACAAAAATTCCGCATAACAATCGTGCCATTGCGCCTGGACCGAATAGTTGAGCAAGCCAAACTGTTCAAAAATGATTTAAATCAAATTTTTAATTCTGATTTTGACACGGCACGATCGAAGGCAGAAATACTAAGTTGTGGAGGGTTCCTCAACCTTGATTATAGATACGGGGCTACCCATCAATACTTTGTTTAAATGGTTCAAGATAAGTATGCTAAGAAGGACTTTTGATTCCATCGATGATGGAACAATCGATTCGTGTATATGTTAGCGTCAAATTTCGCTGAAGCTAGGCAAACAAATCTCAGTAACGCAGGTTGACAAGCGATAGGATCACAATGTTAGAATGCCACCAAGAAAACATAAGAGAAAATATCTTTCTCCAGCCGCATCCCATTTCGCCGCTTGTATGATCCCTACGTACATTTGCTAACCAGCCTCGGTGGTCACAAGACAAGGCAGGACATGGTATGCTGTGAAGGTGCATTCTTTTACTGCTCATTGTACATTTGCTGAAAGTCTTATAAGTGGACTTATATCCATCTACTAGTAACAACACAACAAGAGGGTGTACAAGTAGGTGAACCTCTGCTGCATAGACAGATATGAATTGTGAATGAATGAGGCGAGAACTGACCCCACTGGCGTGGCGAAATGGATCCTCGATTGGCTCTTAAGAAGCCAATATATCCCATGATGGATGGAATGGAGTACAGTTGAATGGATCAAAATGGGTAGATGATGAATGGAATACATTGCCTCATTCTAGTTCATTCTACCCCATCCTTTTATCCTCCGCATTGTTTTGGTGCTGCTTCTTCCATTTTTACGCGTGCATCACTTCTTCTTAGTCATAGCATTGGACAGCTGTACGCCTTTGTACACAAGAGACTAGGCAGTGCAAAACATACGTTAGGTAATGGTAGAAGTGGCTAGATTTTGACTGAAGTGGATTCTATACCTCTTAAACATTCTAGGAACTGTGATCCTCATTAATTCTTTTTAACTGGCTAGTTTTTAAGTTTAGGCACGCTGTGAGTGCATTAACACTCACTAATAAGGTCAAGGTCAAACAGTTGACCCAATTGAGCAGCACTGAAATCACCGACTAACTCGGACCAAAGAAATTTCCACTAACCATCAGCTAGTCTCTTATGTGCGCTCTGTGAATCCGCGTTTGGTCAACCATGTGAGCAATAAAGACGTCTTCTCTGAAACCCTTACCCATCGATTTTCTGTTTGGAGCCCTGATGGAATCAAAAGTTTGTGCATACATAATCCTCAGTTTATAATATTTCCTACTTTCCTAATTGGAGCTAAAAGAAATCCAAAAATCTGTTCGGTTATACTCTCTTCCAATCGGCTGGTTAAGAAGCAAAACAAGAACATTCAACATTAAAAAAACCGCAGCATGAATGTCTTATCAGACTTCCGCCACTTTTATAGGGGAGGCATTCAGCTGAGAATAGCGTTGGGTGAAATTCCAAACTGTGGCAAAAGTGGGCAAATTGGTATGGCTGACCGGAGAAAATCAGCATTAATTTCAACTATTTAGTGGAAGGAATCTTTTGTATGTTCGCCCAGTTTTCTGCATTAATCATAAATTAATTCTGTTCCAAAAGGGTAAATGTTGTGAGATTTACTTTCGTCTGGTAGGCTTAGTGCAAGAATTATTCCACCTGAAAGGTATGGGTGAACAAAAAACTCTGGGTAGAAGTTATGTGCTCGGGATGCAAGTTCATCTGCATTGGTCTATATTCTAAGCAAGTGGACAAATTTATTCCTCTTAGAATCATCGAATGAGTTTAATAGTCGCCGAGCACTCCTAATACCGGAAGCAAAGACGAAGGATTTTAATATTCCATCTCTTGCTAAGTTGCTAATCATCTTCAGGCTCACTTCTCCAATCTTCTCCTGTCCAATAGTACGAAAAATCTGTTTGACAACGTCACTACTTCGCTTCCTAACCATCCACTTGGCCATCTCCGACCCAGTTGGCCACTTTTGACCCATCACTCGATTAAATTCCAAATCGACTAATGCACTCATTGTGGATCTAACCAGTCATTTACTCGTGTATGACCCATTAAAGATTCAACCCTTTCGATCACTCTGTAGATGCGTCAATCTTGACTTTGGTCATTCGGCTATTCCATCTACAAGCATCCATCCGTTCATTAGCCACTGATAGTCAAGCTTTTGAATGCTGCTTAATTTGTCGCCTTGCTTGTGGCAGCACATAATACAAAATAGTAAAGAGGGAAAGTTAGTAAACACTTACAAGACTATTCTGTGGACTAGAATATTGCTCTTCATTCTCTTGCAAAGGATTTAAGGGGTTCCATTCATCAACCATGTGCTTTCCTTCCTCTTCTTCCTCCATCTCCTCCACCTCCTTCTCTTCCTCCTCCGTCGTTCGATAATTAACTCGAAGCAATGGAAGCAGTGAAAGGGCCGTGAAGTTAGCACCCTTGTCTACCAAAAAGGCCCTGGGGTCGGTAAACTGTGCATCCTGAACAGAAGAAATACTGAGAAAACTGCATCTAAGTAAGGCGCGAAATATGTTTAAGTAGGTAATCTGTTTTTAAGATGAAAGTCAACAATGGTTTCCGTTCTATAGTACACAATTATTACATGGGATCGTCAATCACTCCCGATTTTTAGTTCGATTTTTCGTGGCATAGCCTTCAACCTCTTCTCTTTACCACGAATAAGTAAATCGTCGTTGTTTGAAAGTATGGGATGTTGTTAAGTGGTGGCTGCGCTTTAAAAGTTTATTCTACCTCGGGAGGGTCAAAATTGGCAACGATTGTCCTGAATGCCGAAATAATTTTGTAGCCTAACTGCCTCACTAAAGCAACTTATTGCCGGCCCTTTAATTTGAGGGGAAACAAACACCTCCAAGGAGGAAAGCCCCAGTTTGGAGCATACGTGCAGATTCATGGATCGGTTAAACTTGGAGGTTTTGGCAAGGATGTTGAACCTTAACTTCAGAGACAGTTACCCTCAGGATCACAGATCTGTTGATTAAAGAGAGATAACAGATTTGGTAAAACAAAACAACGAAGCTATGGCCAGACGAAGTGATGCTTGAAAAGTATCAGTTAATAGGTACATCAGATCAAATGAACCTGACTTTAGGTAAAATGAATTAGTCAAATAAACTTATTCGACTCCTTAATCTTGCAAGTAGAGCAAGAAACAAAAAAAGATTAAATGGCGTAATGTTTATCAAAAGAGGCACTACTGAGTGTATGCGGTGTCTGAGTGTCTCAAATCCTTTGTGGAACAAAGAAGTATGTTCGTACTTTTTTTAATAATAAAATAACATTTGCTGGAATCTGTAAGCTGCAACCTCCTCTTTTATAAAGCACCTAGTCTCTAGAAGTGAATAACTCGACTTGAACTACCTTTAATCATGTCTCAGCTTTATCCCCACACCGTCTAGCCGGTTTAACAAGCAATCATGGGGTCGCCTAAGGCTGTTACCAAAAGTATCCGGAGCAGTTTTGTCGGGAGGGCTTAGAGAGCGAGATGGAAAGAGACAACACCTCCTCTCCATCCCATTCCATTCAACGCCATCCCGTTATGGGATGTTGACGGAGTTCCTCCCACAGCTCGGTTGTGCCACAATCGCAAAGTGATTTTTCGCCTCACGCCATGTGCGTAGCTTCCTTCCGTCAAAAGACGGTTGATTTGCTTTTTACATCTTCATTTTGCCTTTTACAAGAAAGTAGCATAAATTTTTTGATTGTTGACAAACTGATTAACCGAGTGACCAACTGACTTCCAGCATTCGCACAGCTAACCTATCTATCGTTGGTTGTCTCCATGCAATTTCTGCACTCACTGCCCACTCCGCAAGCCGGGAATACGCACCTATTTAGCCAGCGGACCGGACAATCCCTCAAGTCAAGAGAAGACTAGGCATGCTGTGGTATTTTTCACACCGAAGGCGAAACTCTTAAGGAGCAACTATATTTCCCGTGTTCATTTTAAGAGGAAATACCTAAGAGAGGCCTTCTGCAAATCGTCTAAGATGCATGGGATCGGTAGTCTGTCGTATGCCACGCTGCTAACAGTGTGAGATACAACCTTGGTTTTATGAGCTAAAGTACGATAGGTTTAAGTGAGAAAGATGAGCTAAAGGTTTCGTCACCGGACAGTAATTCCACCTAGCTCAACCAGTACCGACCTTCTTGAGAGTGGAAACCTCCCAACTGGAAAGTAGTGGTTTAAATGGGGCACCTGTTCCTGCGTGTCTGATAGGCCAACCATTTAAGTAATCGAATTAAGCCTTTTCTTCTTTAAGAATTCATATATTTGTCGACCAACTTTTATAAAATTTTGTTGCTAACTTCTTTTTTTAAATCATTGACGAGTGATTGAATTGAACCAGAGTAACAAGATTTATTTTGAGTAACTTTGACTTAGAAACTGCTTTACTATGCAACACTTGGGATAACTAAAAATGTAATGCAAGTTGAACAACCATTCTACATTGAGCAAAAAAGCCAACGGCGGCTATCATTGACCACTGCTCTGTTAATAAAAAATGCTGCATCCACTTAAACCTTTTAATCGGATAAAGGGGAGGTGAAAACCTTTTGGTTTCTTTTAATTTACCCAAATAAAAATGGAACGAATTTAGCGTACCCAATCTGTGAATATGTAACTATAGTATTGGTCCGTCATATTGTACTCCGAAATCTGTAAAAACACAAAAAAATTTAGAAAGCCTCCATCTATTTGGCTGCCACATCAACCAAAGGAAAGAATATCTCACCAACTTTAGAAATTCTTCAATCTCGGCCTTTGGAATGTCCACCACAAAACGATTTTGTGATCGCGTCGTCATGAAGTACTTGATGATGTACTTGTGCGTCAGTGCAGCTGTATTCAGCCTTCGAACCATCAATCTACCCTTGAACATGGATAATAGTTTTTCATATCGCACCAGACCTGAAACAAAAGTACGAATGGGTAGTTCGTGGTTGTTGGAGGAGACGTTTCAAGCTTTCAAGCATGTTAAAGTTTATAACCGTAAAATCCATTAAAGAACATGAAGCTACTTTGAAAAAACAGGAGAAAATCCTCTGTAACAATTGCATGGAAAACGTGTAAAAGGATTTGGAAACATAAAATCATAGAGGTTGGTGAATTTGGATAAGAGATTACTCATTGCCTGAGTGCGGAAAATTTAACGTGCCTACCTTGGCGTGATAAACCGAATGTCGTTACATTGCGGCATAAGACCTATCAGTAAGGGTGAAGGTGACCGCAGGACAGGCATAAATGATGCCAAAAGGTAAAGAGTAACGGTTTTTTCCACGAACCAACCATTTTTGATAGAAGACGTGTATCATGTGTGCTCTGCGCGGGGGGAAGTTCCTTTTCATAGAGTAGTCTATGACAAAGATTTGGCCTTTCTAAGGCTTGTCGGCCAAAAACACAAATAAATGAAGAAATAACTCAAATATAACCCCTTAAAACTGAATAATAATCCAAAAGGTAACCAAAAGGCCGAATCGTTGACGGAGCAATCCCGTTCTTAATATTTACTTAAATAAAGCTGAACTTCCTTGGGAACTGCAAAGAGCTCGATTCATTCAGACTTGCAGAGAGTGAGTTTCTTCAGGAGCCTACGTCTGATCCAGACATAAGGTCCGATAGTCGTTTTTTCCTCAACATTCTTACACTAAATAGTCCAATAAGACAATATCTTTGATTATTTACCTTTTATAACTAAAAAGTCAAATTCGAACACACACCTATGCATAAAGGGATTAGAATGTTTGCAAGCTGATCGTCGTAAAATTCTGAGTGACCTCGAGCGGCAGACATCTTCAATAACACTAAAATAACACTCTTCACTCGACTTAAGAGGCATCTTACTATCGTCATGTGCGTAGATGAAACCTAGCTGTTGCCACTCTTCCGCCTTGTGCAGAAAATCCACCAGTGCTTCCCCAACTTCATCATGACTAGGATGCAAGTTGATGGTAAAATTGAGGAGGGTGCCAGCTTTATTGTCGCCGTAGGCGTCTGCAACCTCGTCAAGTAGTTCTATCGGGTCCCATTGGGCTAGAAGATAGGGCACATGGTGATTTTGACAAATCCATTGCACCTGAGCTGATGCAGTCGGACTGTCAGGTCCAAAGATTGCTACTACGCCTTCAGAGAGCAGCTGACATGCTGAAGAAGAGAGTTAAAGTTATTGAGCTTGACTCAAGGCAAGGAACTTCCATCGTGTGGATTCTTAATCGTTGCCTTTGGATTTAATATACTTCACTTGGGAATCGAAAGATCATTAATTAGTTTAAAAGAAACGATTAACCTTTTCAGTAATGCTTAAAGCAGAACAAAATATTTACTAATCCCGGCTTAATCATACCTTTTGTATTTGGATGAATGGGTAATTAGGTGAGTATGGGGTATAGGATACGGGTTGTGACAGTTTTCTCCTTCACTGAGAACCAAGTAGCACCGATTTCTGGCTTTCCGGCGCAGTAAAAGGGCTTCATTTTAAATCATGATTAAATAAGAGATGAGGTATCAATCCAATTACTTGTTAAAAGATGTTTTTGAGACATAATGAAGCAATTCTTGCTTCATGATGCAAAGGCGATGATTTGAGTGATCGACGTCAAATCTGACTGTTAATCTTGGACTCGGTTGCTCAGTAGGTTGAAATGGAAGAGAACAAACCATTCAGGCGCGTTCTTCTTGTAAGTCAGAAAACTGTACCTTCCATACAGCTCTTCAATTTAAAAGCTGTTTTGCCGCATGTCATGGCAAAATTCTGTGATTGCTCAATGAGAAAATCGCCGGAGGAGTCATAGAAAGGAAACGAAATTTTGAGCTAGACAAGCCCTTTACAGAGCAGGCTATGGTTTTGTCTTGAAGTGTTTGTTTCTGACGTGTCAAAATCTGTTAACTTGATAATGACATGACGTCTTTACCAGTTGGTAATGCGGCAAAGACAGATGCAGATGTGAGAGATTCTGACTTTTAGATTCTTAGATAGCAACTAAGCTGGTCAGTCTTTATGGTAACTATAACTCTACAAGTCTGTGATGGATGATTTTCTCCTGACAGCTCTGGGATAGTGGAGTCAAGAACTGCTCTTCAGGTTAGTGAGTAGGTGACAAGCTCTTAGAGAGCATCAATCTAGTGGCCAAACAGAGGTCAGGGGTAAACAAGGCGGAGATGCATTTTAGTCATCCTCTCATCGATACTCTGGTAAGCAGCTAACCCACCGCGCTATAGATTATACCTTTCTCTAGCCATCCTTCCGACCCAAGGGTCTGAAAACGGAGGTAAAAGGGAGAACCTACGCGTTATTATACGTATTTCGGCTATTCGTTTCATGGAATTATTTTTATCTTTGAGGCAAAAAAATTAGGACGATCAAAAGGTTTTTCCATGTTAGTCAAAAAAACAGGAAGCGTTATTTTGCTATCTCGTTTTTAAGCAAGCTTAATGCGCTTGTTTTCTGGACAATGGGCTAAAATAATGACGAGTTGATGGAGAAAGAAAAAGAAACCTAATCCAAATAAGGTGCAAATTCAGCTCTCCATTAGTTATCCTTCGAGAGCGCTTCAAATTGAAACATAGATTACCATGAAAAATGGGTGAACAAACCTTCGAGACGAAGTCTGTTCCGTGTCCGAGCCCTACCTCACTTATCCTGTCTCAAAAGGTTCGAATCATGCTACTAATACACAGTTTCACTGTCCAGAATTTTTCTGTAAACTACCCATATTATGTTGGTCGCTCATTAACTTTTCCGTTTTTTCCATCGAAGAGTAATGAAAAGAAATCTGAGTCTCCATTTTACCTGCTGCGTAACAAAAGAAGCCTCTTAGGTGACTAGGTTTGACAACGATTGTGTTGACCTTCGATCTTGCCTATTTTTCCCATTTGTTGGCTGTTGGAGCTGGTTTATTCCTTCCTACCAAAGTTTAAATAATTTAACAACTTCAGTTTTTTCAAAGTACTGTTATTTCATACATTTGTTTTTATTTTTTAAGGTGTTGGAACAAATTGATCAGGATCGTCAAGCTTTTGACTGCAAAAGTTACCCGCTTCCGTTCCCTAATTTTTAAATTCCCTTCAACCAAAAGCCGCAATTTTTATTGGGCGAGAATTCGACACTAAAAAAAAACAATTCCCAAATGGCTATAAGTTGAGGATCATTCAAAATTCAACACGTTTAAATAGGGGACTTATCAATGGATCTATCTCACTCTATTCCTCTTTTGGTAGGCTTCGTATAGACGCAACACCCACAAACACAGTAATGCACGGTAAGTCTGCTTCTCTACTATGCTTTGACTAATCCTCATCCAATTTCGACAAGGCCTACCACGCAAGACCCTTCAAGGCGTTGATACTCAGGCGAAAACCGCGCAAGTCACGGTTGGTGCTTACGTCCCTCTGCCTTATGTTTCAGTGGAAAATGAAAAGAGGATTACCCCTGCAAAAATAAACTTTGTTAAATTAAGTCAAAATGCTCTTTTGTCCGCCGTTGCACAAGAAAATGGGCTTTAGGCTGTCTACAAAACCTTAGATTTTGAATAAAGTAAGCATGCAAACAGTGTCGACGAGACAGACGAGGGATTTTGTGTAGCAGTGGCTGCTATTAAAATTTTAGCAGAGTATGAACCATTACTGTCGTACTTGGCCTTCTTCAATTCATTATGCTATTTTTACCATGCTTGTTATGTCGTCAAGTATCAGAGTCCTTATTAAGCATTGAGAGAATTCTGATTTATTACTCCTTTGGTAATTAATAAAACCTTGGTTGCTAAACAATGCACGAGATAGAAGTTTCCAAAAGTTCATAGAAAATATTATTCCAAGGTATAGGAAGAGGATGTAAACGATAGAATGCTAAAATTAATATGGAAGGTTAAAAGGTACCATTACTGCTCTAGCCGAGGAAGTTCCTTTGTTTTTGCCCTGTTATCAACTAAATATCCATGTAAACCTTTTTATCTAGAATCTCTTCTCAAACAGTTAAGTCTGTAAATAATTTGTATCTAGGAGCGGGAAACATTGCTCTAGATGCCGTGCCGATCTTTTGAGCTCGTTCAAAGCCTAACTCGATGAAATTCCATCGCCGATATAAGAAGAATGGGGCAAGAATTATCTCCCATGCATTCCAAGTGAGCGGTACGGAGTCTTCTCATAGATTCGTTACTTTTGACTGTTTTTGAATGACAAGCTTTTCTGCCAATCCGAGGTGTAAATTGTATTGTATTAGGTGGAAAGATTGATCGTAAATGAAGCAAGCACAAGGCGGTCATTGTCTTCCAGCGATGAAGTCGTAGATGCCTTGAAGGTGTAGATTGAGCATCGGACATAAGAATGGCCTGTAGATAAGCAAAGATTTGCTCGTTCAACTAATGAGCGCTACAACCCAAAGTAATTGTTTATCAAAGGCTTTTCGATGAGCAGAAATCTTCTGTCAAGAACAATTTGATATTTTTTCAGGAAAAGTGTGTGTCAGGTACTTCCAATGCACATAGATGGGAGACATTTACTCAGCTGTTGCTACTTTGCCATTTGCTGTAGGTGCAATAGGAACCGCTTCGCCACTTCTCTGATAAAAATGTTACGGAAACTGGCTTTACAAGTTAATTTAAAGTCACATGAGTCTATAATCCCACCTCATTCTCCAACAAGCCAGCGCATCTGCCTTTGACTGATTCGGCGCCATTTCTAGGTAATTCATGATACTCTTATCCTTGCTCTCATAGCAATGAACAGCCGATATGAGGGGCTTCTGTAGACTTGGGACTGACTTATAATTGGTTAGTCACGTGGAAAACTTTGAATCGCGTTGTCGAGAAATTACTATAGTCAAGGCAACATGGACACTAAACGACTAAAGAACGCTTTCCGCTCGTAGATGACGTCAGCAGAGAGCATATCAGTGACGTGGCTCTGCAAATATTTCGTGAAGTTATGTTTGCCGAACCGGAAAGTGTCACATTCTCTTTGTTTTCTACGAGAATACTCCCCAACTGCAAAGTCAAGGTTTTTCTTTCCCGCCCTTACAAAAATGGGGTTGTTTCTAAATAAACACCTTCGTTATAAATGTTTAATTTTGACTGCTTTCAAGCAATTAAAAACTGAAGATAATAAATAAAAATGGGTAAATCTAATTGCCACAAACTTGCTGATGCAGCTGCAAAGGTGTCTGCCACCTCAATATTCTTTAGGAGAAGGTTCAAGGACACAGCCTGTGCCGAGCTGCGTTGACTTCTGCTCAACCTCTCATTGGCGGAGTAGATGGCCTTTCGAAAGGCTGCCTCCTTGCCTGGGCTGGAGTCCTCCAAAATTACACCTGAAATGCGTTGACAGTTAAAGGCGTTCACACTGAACTTAAACATTTAGCACTTTGGTTGAAAGCCTCTCCAGGCCGCAGACCACTGTTTTTTTGCTAAGATGAGATCAAAAGGCAATGTCAGTGTTTATTGCCACGAAGCGGGTCCACAGATAATTGTCTGGGATCAAAAGGAGGATATGCCAAAGTTTTGACGATGACCCATCAGCCGATAGACTCTGATTGGTCGAATAACCTTTAGCGAATTCTTAAGGAATCGCAACTTACAACCTTAAAATTAAAATTGTTTAATAAGTAATGTTTCGAATAAATAAACTTAGCCATTCGGCTTTACTTATTTAGCATTGATGATTTAAATATGGGAGACAAGTGCGAACGTTCAGAACCCGCTAATGAATTCTAAATGGATGCATCCGCTTCGGTCCGCTAAAGCTACTTTAGCCACTTTCCTATTCATTCAGCCCAGTGTCAGCTCAGGTTCGCCTCCTCCGTGTGGTAAGTGAGTCACTTGAAATGGTGCTGCAGTCATTTAGGTGTGGTTAAATATAAGGCGAATGTGCTCATGTGCTCGGTATTGTTTTTGCAAAGAAATAAGTCCTCCCAAATTAAGCCAGGTATTGCCCTATGAATTTGAAGAAAGTCTATGCAATTATTGACCAAAACCGCAAATCCGAGTATAGAAGGGACTCTTTTAAGGAGGCATTTCCAATCATATCAAGCTTGGCTGTTTCACCTTTTACTTTGGTTTGAATTATTTATAAGGTAAAGGAAGGAAAATCCTATTTTGTGTACCAAAAGTTGCGCTGAATGGCTTCCCTCTTAAAAAATTGAAGTATTTCTAAAGGCTGCGTTCTATGTTTAGAAGAACTTTAAAAAAAAATGAAAAGAAGCGATTTACATACCAACATTTAGCTGAAGAGCATTTGTGACGGCGATCGCAAAGTTCAATAATGCAATGGCTAGCATTGTGCCTCCTAAAAGGGAACAGAGAAGCATTAAAAGTACTTAAAGTCCTGCGATTAAGTGCCCACTTTTATTTGCCATCAAAGCAAAGCGTTGGCAGAGACAAATTATAGGTCTGCGAGTGGAGAAGTCCACTTTAACTTTTGCTCTCTATTTAAAAAGGCAATCATCCGAAAGAAGGAGTTTCAAACAGCCACCAAACTTATCCGAAGGCCTAAGTCTTGCCACGCAAATCTCTCGTAAACATAAGTTTTATGGGTTTCGCTAACATAGCCGTAGGGTGAGCAAATGATAAGATCTGAGCCAAGTATCAAAAACAGCCAATCAACTCGCGATGGTCACTGCGCCTGATCAAGTTTTTACTATTTTAATGCTTTGAGTGCACTAGAAACAACTTGTTAATAGTTTATGTTGAGTTAAATTCCAAATTGAAGTAAGAACCACGGTGGTATTTGATGTCTTTAAAACATTTGTCATAGTTTTGCCGGAAAGTTTCCAAATCTCGTGTAAATTGCTTTGATCGATGGCCACACAGCTGATTAAATGCCACAAAATATCGATTGACATTGGCTTTGCACAAAGCCAATAAAAGGCCGTGAAAACGGGTGCATACATTATGAATGGGAAGTATCTTAATCAAAAATAATGTAGTGAACACTGAATAGTTAATATTGATGAAAAAGCAAGTGCCTTAGACTCACAGAGTTGCAATGATGAATAGCACTATGGCATTAAATCACGTGTCAGAAGCGTGCATGCAGACCAGTGTGGATACATACACGCATACACAGAAGTCGTTGGGATGGGACAGCAGTCGATCTGTTTGCACTGTTTGTCCGCTCCCAAGGCACGCCCTGACAGCCAATGAGAGATGCGGTCGGGTGACCAATCAAGCGTGGCTAGCCATTATAGGTCGCTTAGGCCGCCTAGCGTTCAAAGAATCGTGTAAGCTTAAAATAAGCGGGATTTGGCTTATTCTCTTACTGTATTTCATCACTCCACTTCCTAGGGATTTTGTTTCTTCCTGGCAGAAGTTTATGCTAGACTTGAATGCATGGTGAAATTAAAAACATGGAAAATTTGTGTGAGCCTACGCGTTAGATATCAGTTCCCATGCAGGCATTCCACATTGTATGCGATAATTGATCATGGTGCCAATTCATACAAAACGGAATTTTCTAGATAGTTTGCCAAATTTTCCGAATAGCTTCAAATTAAATACTGCGTTTAGGATAGGTTAACCTTTCCATCCCAACAACACAATAACAATCCAGAGAAACAACAGGTAGCCAATATTTAGTTCATCCGAATGGTTTTGGGCTTTTGAAACAGCAACAATGAACACTGCAATACTTTGTTTGTTTGAACTGCCGATTTCGGTCACTTGGGTGGCCATATTGTACTGAGCCGGTTGGTCGGCCTTTGGGCCGTGCCAACAGCCCCCAAGCCCTCCATTTTCAGAATACATGTATTCTACCCCCAGTACTATGCCTTCTCTTACCTTAAAGGGAGCCTCGGGACGCTACTTTGGTGGCAGCGGAAAGCGGACCCGACTTTGATGGATTTTATCCTGCTCCATGCCGCTTCTGGCAAACGTCGGCGTTGTGAAAGAAGTACATGTGCTACGGAGGGGAGAACCTTTGGTATCTCGTAACAGAAGGGTTGAGATCGACGTTCATCTTCGACGTCTCCCTCGCCCTTGTGTTCGACAGGGAAGCTATTAACAACTGAAGCGACACTAGCCGTGGACTCCAAGCCCAGTGGAACTGCCAAGAGGGACCTGTGACGTTGTGGTCAAGCATCTTCTGTTAGCTCTCTCTTTTTTTCCTTGGGCGACTCGTCGTTCTTCGTCAAAGTGCGCATCCACAGATGTAGAATGTGCAGCACACCATTCGACGGCATGGTTTTATACTTTACGCACTTGGATCGCATGCATTTTGTTCCTATGAGGTCCGACCGCCACATTTGCTCAGGTTTCTACGATGCCCTTGCGTTTCTTTTACGGCATCAATTAAGCCTGTGATCGCAATATGTGTTGTGTATATCTTGACCCATTCGAAAACTTGGATTCGTACCTCCATCTTTCATTGGCCCATATTGTCGTGGGAGAGGAGGGCCAAGAAGCGTGCATTTGCTTCACTGAGTGCTACGCGGAATTGATGGCACTACAGGAACACATGCGTTCGAATCTCGACGACTGGGACGGTTAGCTCGTGGGTGCTTCTCGCAGCACTGATTACGTTGTGATGGCTGACACGGGAGACTGACGAAGGGGAGCGTCGGGGAAGACGCTCGAAAGAAGAGAGGGGCTGTGTAATACTTTGTTTGTTTGAACTGCCGGTTTCGGTTACTTGGGTGGCCATATTGTACTGAGCCGGTTGGTCGGCCTTTGGACCGTGCCAACAGCTCCCAAGCCCTCTGTTTCCAGAATACATGTATTCTACCCCCAGTACTATGCTTTCTCTTACCTTAAAGGGAGCCTCGGGACGCTACAAACATTGCAAAACAAAGTCTCCCAGAAAGCAAGTTGATTTGTCCACTCATTTTTCGCGTTATTATCTCAGCTCTATATTTGCAGCTAACTTCGAATATTTTGACGCAATATAATATGGCTCTTGACCCTTGAACTATGGTAAGACAGTCTGAAATTTGTTTTAGGCGGCGAATGAACCGATGAGGCAATTTGCATCAAATAGTTTGACCCAACTCAATCAATTGTGGCAACCAAGTAAAACACAAAATTATTGCTTCAATTTTGCTAATTATTCTTAAAAAACTGGACTGATTCTAGTGTGGCCAATTGGTTAATTTGTCCAAAATCCTTCATAGCTATTTTGGGCTGAGCGCTCATGTCTGATCAGCAACTACAATCAAATAACCCCGTTGTAAGCGGCTTTGCCTGTCGTTTAATTCAAAATCCAGTAGATTTACCAATATCTGTATTCAGTTCCAACAACTAATGCAAAAATGAAATCCAGGTCGTAAGCATTTGTGTGTCCGCCGATCTTTGCATGGCATCTCGCATCTGCTCATTGCTACTCGTGGTGGTAATGCAATAAAAAGACACCCCTTTTGGTGCTGGTTGACACAAACAACTAGCTGTCTCACTGGTTTTAGTTTTTGTATTTGTAGTTTAACTTTAACATAATCGAGTAACTAAACGTCTGAATTGGCTAATTTTACAAGGAGGATACATCGGTTTAACGATTTCTTTCTTCCAGTCACCCAGGGATTCTACTTCCAAGGTTGTGTGGTCACACACAACCAATAAAATGCGAATTTATTGTCTCAGCATTAGCCAATAAGTTTTTTAGCTCCATTGATGATTACTGATTTAGAATTGTTAAAACGTCTACAAGTCGTGGTAAATCAGGTCAAAAAAGGAGGAAAGCTGGAGTATAATGACCTTTGTGCACAGATTTCTATAGACCCTATCAAGCTTAATAGAATTTAGAAAAAAAACGTTTCTGGGATCAATAATGTTTCCCTAAATTTAGTAACGCTCAGTAGTGAGAAGAAAAATCACGGAAGAGGACCTGTCCTTTAAGAAGCATGGTAGGATATATGGCATTGACGAATAGGGCTAATAAAGTTACCTCATTTCGACAATGTTCAGTGTGACTAGACAAAATGACTTAATTAGGTTTTTGAGAACCTATAAAGTGCATGCGAATGTTTTTGATTTCAGTGACAGGTCGATTGCGCCAGTCTCGTAGTGGAGCTGAGGTCACTTGTTTCCAGCGTCGAGGCAAACACTGACAATCCATAAACTTCTCGTAATATACAAATGGGTTGTCTTTATGCAGACAATCCTTTCTATCCACAAGACTGAAATAAGATGAAGAAGAGAACAAAGGCGACGTTGAAAATGAGTGACCAAAAAAGTACATTGCGCAGGGGACAGGAGCTGTTTAGAGCTATTTTATTAGCTTTTAGAGACACAACCGCATCTGCAAAAGTAAAATGTGGAACAACAAAACTTTAGTGAGAACTGGAAGCATCAAGAAGATCTCTTCAATACCTCACAATAAACGGCATTTATTTGGCTGCTTAATGCACACAAATAGCCGCATATCAGATAAGCGCTTATTTTTGGCGCAGCGTTGCACTTAATGGCATAAAGACTGGTTTAACTCTTAACCATCACCACGTCATTACTGATGGCTGCCTAACTCTGCTTCGGGATGGTTGGTCTGAGTAGACCTCCCACATTCCAATAACACCTCTACTCTCCCTCAATGTCCGTATAAGCCTTACATGGATGAATTTACCATTTGTCACTTCTACTCCCCTAGTTTACCCGATTTGAACCTATTGGACCATTCTGATTGGAGAGTCATCGAGATGCCTACAAACCTGGTTACTTGCAGTCCCATCGACTTGCTGGTTCTTGCTTTCATAGCCCCTATGACCAGAAAAAGTCAGCATTGTATAAGAAGACATTCAGTTACTCTATTAAACTTTAGGCTATACAGTTGCGGACTAGTAATTGTTCATTACCACTCCTCTTTTCTTCGTAGACCAAGCGAGTAAGCGAATGTAATGGGGACTGACAGGTAAATGGGTGGGTAGAGAGGCAGACGGATGGATGGGTGAAAAGTTAGGTAGGTGTATGTGGATGAACGAAGAACCGGGTGAAGACTTTCTTGAAACGACTAAGAAAGAGGTAATTGAAGGAAAAAAGCAATTCAACAGGAGAACTTTTGCACACGGAAGTCATTTTGACTACCGAAGTAGCCGAGGTCGGGAGGGTAGATTAGTGGCTCTTCCACCTCTGAATTGGATATTCGATTCGTCGACAGACTGGGCACTTGGGATTGCCTAGGCGGTGGTGGCGGTGGAGAACGCTCATAGCTGACGAGATTGCGAGAATCGTCTAAACGTCTTACCGTCATGGCGTCCTTTAGATGCCGTGTGGAAGCTATAATGTCAAGAAGTTATGTTTATCCAACCAGTTCGGTGATCATTTAATTAAGATCGTTAATCAGTGCGTAGGAGGTAGTGAAATTTCAACCCTCAGAACTAATGTTATACGCTACACAGTTATTGAAGAAAAGGACCCTTTTGTAGCCTTAGCATCATTGAAGTCTATGGTCGATAACTTCCTGTGCTCATATGTACTCTTTTAACCTCGCCGATTGGAATTCTTTGAAGACTATTAGTACACAAAATCATGATAATAATGACTTATTAAAGTCCGAATCTACTAAAAACGGCACTGTCAACGTTAGAAAGTTCTAGAAATAGATGATCAATTGCTATGGCTACCTCCAAAATTAAATCACATAGATAGGTATGAGTGCAAACCCATTGAGAGAGTTACTAACATACATGCCTTTAACAGTGTTGCCAATAGCAATATGATCTGTATGCACAAAGCTCTGCTGCATGGTTATTCTCCTCTCTCCCAAAATAAATCCTTTTAATTGCAGCATTTAGAGCGTCACCAAGTCACCAATCAGCACGTGTTTACAACACATTGAGGGCTCATCAGGAGCCGATGACTGCTGGATTTCACATGACCACCCAAATCTCATAATTTAAATGCTTGGAGCTCAATGTAGAGGGCTACCGACAGCATGTCGCCAACAACAGAGGCTCGCCAATTTCTGTTATCAAAGCCGTCACAGTAGATCAAGTAAAATCACATTATGCTAACCTTGCTAAGTCGACCTTTTGGATCAAGAAGACGATTTCTGTGGATGGTATTGAACTTCTCATTAAGTGGATCTCAGGCAACAATCGGCAGCCTATACTACCTTCCTTTCATGACCTTGCTGTTCGTGCCTTCAGCACTCATGTCATCGCGAATGTTAAATTTAGGTTCGCAAGCTTTTATAAAGAGATTTGGAGATCACGGCAAATAAGAATATTGAAAAAGATTATTTATAAAAACTTGTCCTCTCAACTTCTAACCGTAATGTATTTTTCCAGCAGGCATAAAAATACACGCTTTGACTGAGTAAAAATTGAAGTACTTTTTAATAATTTAAACCTAAACTCTTATATAACTGTCAAATCACAACTTCTAAGCAACTTTACAATAGTTTTTTAATCACATTTGGAATGCTTGTAGCTTCACAAAGTGCCCTTTTTGGACTTCGCCTTGGGCAGTCACCAGTCAGGACTGTTCGCCCTTGTTTACCACCCTCTCCTCGGTCAATATCTCGTGTAGGTGAGTTGTGCGTGAGTGAATCCACTCTGTGGCTTCGGTAGTTTCACCATTCGACCAGCAGTCGAGTCTTTGCACGTCGCACACCCACGCCTACCTATACTGTGAGTTGTTTAAATCCATGGAACCGGGAGTTTCAAAACTCGTAAAATTCATCTGCCCATGCAACAAGTCAAATTTATTAAAGCAAAAAGCTTAAGAATTGTTTAACTTGAAGTAAATTTTACAAATGCAAGCAGAGAAAATGGATTTTTTATCTTCTTACTTAGAGATAGATCTTTGAACTTAAAATGGTTAAATTAAGTCGAGCACCTTATTTTTAAATATAAAGGTTCATTTAATTAGTTTTTAGTCCTTAAAGAACTAATGCTACTAAATTGGTACAATTCCTAACTATACGTCGCGCTCACATTTCGGAGGGAAAACTCTAGCCTAGTCAACTGAGGGTGAAGTGGTTCACGCCCGAAGGATAACCAATGACACATTTGTTCTGTTCAAGTTGGGATGCTAATGCAAATACCCATCAGAAGCCAACTAGCCAGCAAGCTAGGGACGACTTGTTACTTCAAGGCGAATGCGGCATGGAAAAATCGTTCCTACTATCAATACTTGGTGCTGCAAGTGTAGTTCCATTGCTCTTTCATTGACAGCGATCGTCAGTGGAGGCTTCTCCTTTAGGTGTTAATCACACGTGAGTACACCATTGGCAATGTGTAACGGTGAGTTCCACCGAAGCTGATGCATTTAACCCCAAATTTATCGTGGAGACAACTTTTAAGGGATAAAGTCAGGCATCGTACCTTTTCTGAAGTCTGTGCAGTGCACTTTACAAGAAGCGTAGCCCATACATCAGACGAGCTCAAATTACCTTCATCAAGTGAAACCGATGTGTTAGCATGAAGATTAAAATGATGAAATAATGATTGAGAGCACCATTAGGGGTTCCAGGCATGATACTTTTACCTCCTACTCCACATAAATAATAGTGTACATTTTTAGGTCTCCACAAGTGAACATAGGTTATTGGGAAGGGCTTCTTCAAATAGTAAAGCAATTTTTTGGCTATTAATGGCTAAAGATACAAGTGTGTGCTTTTTAATGGAGTTTTATTTAACTAAGTTCATGTTTCTGTCTTTAGACTGGAAATGGAAAAAATGAGTAATTGCTATGCAAATGGTCAGACAGCTGATATTCGGTTCCCCTTAATTCCCATGCTAGCCGTTTTTTCTAAATTCTAAATTGTGTAAACTCTGTAGAATTCGGGCGCTAAATGCCCTCGAGCCTTTTTTATCCTCTTAATTGGCCAAAAATGCATGATGCACGGTGAAGATTCGTTACAACGTCGACAGCCTTCACTTCGCCATGCATTGACCCTACTAGCCGACAGGCCTTTATATCAGCAAAATCAAAGGAAATAATCCTGGTTTTTTAAAAGGAGAATGGGTATATAGGATAGCTGCATTGTGGCATTTTAAATTGACCTTGTATTAGTGGATCCGTAGCAAATGACAAGGCCCATGCTTCTGATTCACTGGGTCCAAAATAGAGAAGATGCTATGAGGTGACCAAAAAGGTTCCCACGGTATTTGGGGTAACTTACCGCGATGACTTGGTATAGCTTGCAGGAACTTGTAGGGTGCAAGTGTTGGTACATAGGATGGGTCGAGAGAACTCGATTTCACCCTTTTTACGAAATCAGGATCAGCACTAACTTTGTAGGCTTTCTGCAAAACTGGCTGGACAGTATGTACAGCAATGAAGCGTACTACGCAGAAGGGAATTAAAGAAGCAATTAGGCTTTGATAATAATTTATTCAAAGCTGCTTTAGATTGTGGAAAACTCCCCATTTCTGATTTATCCATCATCTCACCCTCATCATTTTAGTCAACCAACCATCTTACCATGTACAAGTTTGGAGTCCAATATCACCATAAAGTAATTTTGGCAGTTAAAATGACCACGCTTCTGTAATGAAGTGGATGTGCGCACGCTCGAAGAGCATAAATGTTATGTGCTCTAATGCATCACTCCAATGTTACAAACCGTAGATGATCCATTTAAATGCTATTTAAGATCTGGTCATTCTTCTGACTTAGTAACCAATAGGAAAGGAGTTTTGATCAATGCTGCAAGAATCAGTTTGTTAGTTGTAGTAGGCAAGTTATTTTTGAAATAACCATTGGTATAAGTCTCACAATTCGAATAGTGAGTAAACCTCACAGTTTTACAGATGTATCCTGAAAGCGGAATGTCTAGCAACATCCAGGGACAAATTTTAAGCCTCACAAAACTCCCATATCTTCACAGCCATACCACCACCTAAAATATTGCTTGAACGTGGTCAAATAAATCGCAGAAGGTAGTCGAATTTTTAGAAGGAATGACGCAGTTTCCACTCAAGCGGAATCTCCAACTGTGTGTAATTTTGGCATTTGTGGCTACATCCTCATGATGCGGCTAAAGCAGTTGCATAGGTTTTCTATTTTATTGTTTTTTTTTAAAGATGAAAAGCAGATTTCATTCACTTAGAAAACGACTGCTGATTAGTCATGTGATTACCGGCGCTACTGTTGAAACGACAACAACATGCCATAGAGAGCCAAGTTCACTGACAACTTAGAAACAAGAATGTTTTTTATTTTTCAAGCAAAAATACAATAATTTTACAGGTAGCCAGCTTTTTGTGCTGAAGGTCAGGATTATATCCTAAGTCGACAATGGAAAACAAACGACAACATCCGTTAATAGATTATAGGTTCAGTAAGTTATTTTGGCATAAAATTTCTACAAACACATCCCTTAAATCAAAAATTAGGAAAACCATAAATAAGGAAATATGTTTCTCTTCAAAATTTGGCTTTAATAAGTCAGCAGTTTTTTAATGCTTTCAAAGTAAAAAGTTTCTACAGCAGTGAAGTATGCTACTGATATTCCAGCAAGAGGGCTCAGAATTGGCAGCATAACCACTTGGGTGTCGAGAACTGAAAAATCCTCGTGTTTTGCGAACCACCATAATTAAATAAAACTTTTACCTCAAATTAAAAGGAAGACGTCCTATAGTTCCTTTGACGGTTTATTCCATGATTTACCACATTTTGCATCGAGATAACCACAACACGAAAACAATATGGAATAACCTTTGAGAAAGTATAACATTGAAGAGGCAAAACACGATGTAACCGGATAGCCTAGTCCTTCTTGTTTTAAGAACAAATTAGGTAATAGCAGAGCATTTAAGAAAATCAGTGTCTCGTGCATAGGCTCAGAAAAGTCTGCTTGGCTAATGAACGTTGCAATAGAAAGGTTGCTTCACATAATAAGCCCCTTAGCCAGTTTAAGAAAAATAAACAAGTTAAACTGAACATGAATCAACAATCTCTTTTTTAACAAGCTAATTAATAGGGATGCAATCGCTGAAAGGAAACACATATTTCTAAAAAAATATGCTGGCTTAGATGGCTTGAATTGAAGTTTGGAGAAGATCACTATTGCCAAAACCTTTTGTGTCTATGCAGAATGTCGAAGTATTTCAATTGGCGAGGGTTCTTTTATGCCAAAAATAGGTCTTGTTCCACCTCAACAAAGTAAAGAAATGCGCTGTTTCTGTATAAAAACCTTTATTGCATTTAAATAAGTCACTTTTAAAGGGAATTTTATGGAACCTTCACGGGAGAACCACAGTGTCACATTTGCTTGGAAAGAAAAATCCCGCTGCAGAAATTTTTGGATGGCAAAAAGTGTTTTTAATCTATTTTAAAATTAGACTTGTGGCTCACTATAAAAAGCGTGTTTTTCCACGACCGAGACTTCAATCTCGGCTAAAACTCACGAAAAATGGCGTAAGAAATTGCCATTTTTTTTCGCAAACTGGGGAGTTTATTCGAAAAACTTTAAAGCACTCGATATTTTAATGTAAATCACTTAAGACTAATCCCAAGGGGACCTAAACCTGTCAAGCTTTCACCGAGTATAGCTCAAAATGAATTAAGAAGCGATAGTAAGACAAATCAGCTTTGGCAAAATTTTATTTCTTTCATCTTGATATCTTGCAAGCATCCAGGTTAATTTAGGCTCCCTTAATGTAAAATAACACTGATGCCATAGAGAATATCAAAGACATGCAGCTACCTACAAGTTTTAGCACTTCAAATGCCATTCTCCTGTTATTTGTTTAATTTGAAGAAAAACTTCGCTCTTAAAGTTGTGAATGTCTTTTGTTAAAAACAAATAATAGAAGACGACATCGAGAATGTTATACTAAATAGTATTTTGATTTTTTACCTAAACTTCAAGTCATTTATGGTTTATCAATTCTTTAGTCAGGCATTCCGATTGGTAGTCAATGATTTATCGACTCCCATGAAACATCAGAGCCCTTTAGAACAAAGTTGTAAGTGACGTATTCAAAATCATAGGCCTAAAACTACTTTTTGTTTGTAGCTCTTTTAAAACAAGGCGCAGAAATAACATCTCTTTCAAACCTGTCAACTACAGCAGTGCTGAGCTGAAAGCCTTACTTCTCGACACATTCCAGTGGATGGCACACACATTCATTTAAAAATAGGAAAAATTAGTGCTTTGGTTCCCATTTAGCAGCACACATTTAATTGTGTAGCATTTCTTTTCTTCTTAAACTGCACTTTTGTCCGATAGCATTGCCCACCGAATAGGCGCTCGAACAACACATAATTCTCCTGCACTGGAATGGCTCGTCTCAAATTCATGGCAAAATCGGAGTTCTACACTGATCATAGAGGTCGATGAACTCGATTTGAGTGGAGGGGTTCAATAATTTGGTTGGCTATCAAAGTTAACCATTTCTTTTGTGGTAGAGCGAATGCCAAATGATTTAATTCGGTGAAAGTTACAAGTTATATGCTGCCTATTTGTGCGATTCACTTGTTGGAAATGAACTTTTTTATGAATGACGAAGGAACCTTTTGCAATAAAATAACGAAACGACGGAAGAGATTATGTAGTTTAAGGTTGAGTTTACTTTGATGACTTGTTCTAATTTTTAAGGTGGTTTAAAACAATACATTGATTGTCATTGGGTAAGTGCTCCCCGTCAAAGACGATCCGACCTTAAATATTGTCTTTTAAGTGGAATCTCTCTCGATAGGTTTTTCTCTCAGAGAACACGACATTTATATGTCCTGACCAGACTCATGGTATGAATTGTCACTCATATTTAGCTTTCCGGCTAGGACACCAACTTATCACTTCAGTGTTGATCACGTCTCGCAGTTGACAACACTCCACATGAGGATGTGCTACACTTAAAACAAAAGAGTTATTTAAGCTCAAGTTTATACGTTTTGTTAACACAAATTAGGATTTTGCACTGCCACCTGCCAATTGGGACTAAACAAATTTGACATTGTCAAATTAGACCATGAAGTTAAAAGTTTGAACAACTAAAAACATGTGGTAGCTTATAAAATTTACTAATATAAAATCCTTCTCTCTAATGTCCCACCTGTATTTTGTAGCGGTTCACTAGCAACAGCATTTGAATCAGGAGGGCTTGCCATAGACGGTGATCTTTTTAGAAGTCGAACCATGTCAAGAATAGAAGGTCTTCGACTAGTGAAGTTCGATTGATCATTTTTAGCTGTATCTATATTGGACGAAGCCAGCAGCCGGTCAGCAGCCGGCAGACAGGGTGCGTAGGCTAGCGCGGCCATTCTACATTCCTTGGAAGATGGAGCGCATCGCGAAGGTGGTGGTGGCAGTGAAAGGGCAGATTCGGCACCAAAATCACGAGTGCTAGAGCGGGCCATGGAGAAGCGAAATTCACGAGCCACCTCCTCGCAAAAGGACCTCTTAAAAAAGAGAATCGGATGAACTATAGAATATGGCTAATTAAGTGATTTGGAAAAAAATTCGTCTTGCAACGCCAACCCGAATTCTCTCAGCAAATATTCGCCATTCTATATTTGAAAATAAATGTATTCTTATGGATGTTCATGCTAATCTACCATAAATTTATGGTTTTTACTGGTAAAAGCATAGAAATTAGGATTGACAGAAATCATAAAATGGTTAGGTTTGTAGTGATTCGATGGTTTATTTAACTACGTGTTGAGTCCAGCAATAGCCACATCCGCCACAGATCGTACTTGCGCTCTGGAGCATACTTTTCGGTACACACTGCTAACCTCACAATTCTATACTGTAGCAAGTAGAGCCTTCCTCCGTTGCACTACAACTTATTACGACCCAAAGAAGACTCAAGACTCTACACTGTTAACAGCGGTAGGCGAATTTGGTCAAAACGGACAATTATCCTGGTCTCTACAGCTTATGAGCAAGCCTTGAAATCATGGATGAGTTGAGAGTGATCTATAGGCTATCATCCCTATTGCATGTCCTGCAGAAGGGCAGTTAATATCCAAAGCGACACCAGACATAAAGTCAATTGAAGTCCACTACGGAGCTGTCTGTTTCACTTATATAACAACCTTTGTCATGCAAACAGGCGATACCACATCAACGTCTCAACTAGTTGGTGGAATTCAGGTCAGTAGACAGGTGGACAAGCGGCTAGACAGCACTAAAATGGATATAAAGTGGCAATGCTGGCATACCTGATGATTGCCAGACGAGATTCCCTCTATATTAAGCATAACTCAGACTTGAAAAATACGAAGTTAGTGCATTTTTTCTTCCCTAGTACAATCCACTAATAGGACGAAATGCTAACGATGGTGGTAATGACAAGATACATCGGTGAACTTAGAATAAATTATCTCTTACGCTCAAGGAAATAGAACGGCCGATGCTGGTGGTTAACAGGCGGTTTTTAACACACTGGCTATGTTGTGATGACCAAAGGGAGCGTCGTGGACGATGGTTAAATGAGGAGGGAGGGTGGGTGATGTTTTAGTCAACTTGGATAGCAATAGCACAAACAGTTTCATTTTCCATCCCCGGTAAAAGCCTTGTGCAAAAATTATAAAATGATTGTTCTTTAGAAACAACATGATTTAGGTGGACCAAAGGTGATGACTTCACAAACCGCTACTTCACCATTGGCTATGGAGAAACTAGTAAGGTCGATGGTAAGATAAATTGTAATAAACACTAATAAAATGACTTATGCATTTCTTCGAAACTCGTCTTCGAAGGCAAAAACAAGACACTCACCAACGTCTGACACAATCACAGTTGCCAATTTCATGAAATTTGTCTTGAACTAGGCATTAATAAAATTTCATGGTGTTTAAAAATCTTTGTACTAATGTCGTTTTGGGTTAACTTCTTATTTTTGGAAGCAAAATACCGCCTAAAGTTTTTGTTTTCATGTAGCATTCATTTTTGACCCTCCCAGAGGTCAATAAAAGTCGTCTTCTGATTTCGCCATGCGACAGCCCAATTATGCAGTCTCAATTGGATGGCATCCTGTGTGGGTGGTTGAAGCTGTGGAGCTTCGCGGGAGAGTCATCAATACCACGTCACCCTCGTGGTCGGCACGAAAGTATTTAACCAATGAAGCAATGCCAGACATGAGTGAGCTAGAGTCGTCGGCTGCGGTGTTCATGTGAAAATGAGCAAATTATGCGAACTAATGATGCCCCAAACTCGTTTCTAACAGCTGACTTAAACCCGAATAGACGTTTGGGCGGTGCCAAACCAGACAAAAAAGTCTCAGCTAACTTGCTTTGAATTAAGTATTTAGTTAAATAACTCTCATTTTGGAAGGATTTGCTTAGAACTAGCGAATGGAAACCAAAATGCATTCGCTGTAAGGCATCGTTTAGTCTTGGGCAGAAAGTAAATGGAGCATCCATCTCTCTTCAAATAAAGGTATAATGGAAGAGGCGAGAAGCATAATTGACTTTAGGATCAAATGGCTCCCCGCGTTTACCACGAATTAGGGCTGTATGGTTTGGTGATAGTGCAATTACATTGGAGTGGCAAGCGCAGAAGAGTGGCCAAGTGGATTGAAAGACAACTAAATTCATTATTAAAACTGGGGGAAAACTGACATAAAATACAAGAATTGAATAACAGCGTGAGTCAGGATATACTGATATTCTTTAATTAATAAAGTGTAAATCGAAATACAGATTACGGTAAATGAAAATAGCCACATATTGTAATTAAAAGAATTTGAGTAAATTTCAACCCATATCATCCGATCAAAACATGGCTTCTCTAAAAAATTAATTTACTCACTCAGCTACCGTAACATTGTCTCAACTGCCTGCAACATGTAGTTTATGGTCCTATCGCCTGTCGTGGATGTTTACAGTTGCACAAAGACGTTTCTATTTCAGGGTTTTATGAGTTTCCTTTAATCCCCTTTTCGCGCGTCTCAAATATTTCAGAGCACTTTACTTGATGCGTTTCTTTGAGATTGCTTCCAATTAACCAGCATTTTACAATTACACTTTAAATGTACGCATAGCGTCCAGAAATTCAAGGACAATAGCATTATTTTTGGAATCCAGCACTCCGAGAGCACACCGTACTTCGAGTCTACCCAAATTGTCGGTATCAAGGTGCTCTCTTTTAAATATCGTTACTTTTTGGTTATTTAACTCGGAGTCTCGACAGTGTTTGTGCTCACAGTCACACAGGAATTCCCAAATTTTGAATGGGTAAATATGGAGCAGCTTTTGGAATTCTTTAAAAGACCGCTATCACCGAACACAGAAGCCATTACTTAAGCTGTCGAGATTATGTTTCTTAAAGATAAGCCCAAAACCTTTGAACGATTAAGTCAGGTCCCAGTCGGGACACGCGTTTTTTCCCCTTTCGGCATGCAATTAGCATTCAAGGTGTTTTCATTAAATGCCGTTGAAGTTTCTAAACGTAAGCAAAAATAGGAGTTAGCTTTAAATATTGGATTTATTAGTTGCAATTAATCCCTATAAATTCAGTAACAAAGACGGAGCGTTGCAGCACAAATGTGATGAATAAAATTGGAAGATATTCTTAATTATTCACTCACGACAGATGGTTGTTAACTCGCAACGCAAGCAACATACCTTAGTCATTTTTGAACGGTGATAGGCCTTATAGAGGAACTCTTGCAGACTAATCAAGATGGAAGCACCCAATCCAATGAGACACATGACAAAGCATCCACCAATTTGCTCATGTCCCAAAGAGTTGGTATTGGCGCTCTTCGAGATGAGATTTTCACAGGGCTCTGTAATGCTGAAATTGCGCCACCAGTAGCGTCGAATCTGCTCCAGGGCTTGGGATTCTTGAAGTTGAAGAATTACCTCCGAGAACTCGTCCCGATACTTTGAACCTGTTGGACATACTCTCCATCTTATAGATCACCAAAATTAAATTCCAGACATCCCATGTAAGATACGCTAATTGCTGTGAAATTTGGACGTTACGTGCTGCTTGTGCAAACAATCTTTTTGTAATAAAAATGCCTTATGAATTACGAAGGATCCATATTTTACAGTCTATCTGTCAGGCTACTGATCAGTTATAATTGCGCGCTTCAACTTGATCAGCACTGGAGCCATACTTTCAATGCTTCCTGGTATTTTAATCCGCATGAGACCTTCTCGAATACAGGCTTTCCTCCAAAGGGCGTAATACTTGGGAGCTTTGAAAAGATCTGCGAGATGGAAATCACCTCTGATTTCCTTCCTGAGCTATTTACAGCGTATACAGTGATCCACTGCGCAGTAGAGAGGATCTAGTACTTGGTTTTAAATAAAATCTAACTAAAGAAAGGGATAAAGTGAAGTCAAACTGGTGAGAAAATGTTTTTTATTTTGTGAGTTTCAAAAAAGGAATTTCCTTTGGGTTGGAATCCTCATAAACCCCAACTGTCTACGGCTTATTCCAGTGTCAGATACTACCTGACAACTGTTTTTCTCTGTAAAGCGAAAACAGTCTTCTTCTCTCCTGCATTATAGATTAGAAAACCCCTATAAATCAACAGCTCTTGCTGGAGATACCTCTAAAAACCATTGTTTGGACCTTTAAAATAAGACAATTTAGGATTTTTCTATTCTAAATTTTATTAGCACGTCACAAACCCTCACGTAAATAAAATTTACCCATGCAGTGTGTTTAAAGGGCACCTGCCGACCTTAAGGTGGACCACTAAGGCGAACCAGGCCATAATGCAGACCAATCATACTAAAGTTAACTTGAATCAAATTCCTTTAAGAGGAGAAAACATTGAATTTAAACCTGGAATAATGAAATAAGGCACAATAAGCTGACCTTGAGGAAACCCAATGCCATAGCCCTTGGAGTCGAGATTATCTCCTATTTGAATGAGATCGCAGTTGCGCTGGGTAAAGTACTCGTTCATAGTGGACTCAAGAATGTAGGCGTAGCCACCTCGGTTAACTCGAGCTATCGCCTCCGTAGCGTTATTTATCATCACACCTTTATTGCTGGACATAAATTGCCACATTCGTTGGTATATGGATTGATTCGACTTCTAAAACAGAGATTTTAGCTTTGATCAAGTCGCTTGTTAGTTCCATTTTGATTAGCGCCTTCAATGCACAAGACTTTAACTACTATACCTCTGCCTAAGTGATCCTGTTTAACACTAATTTCGAATTTTGAATTTTCCTTGGCAAAACTGCACTTTTTGAAAAAACCGATGGTTACTCTTTTTACGATAAAGACCTTAAAACTTTATTCTATTTCACTGTCAATTAGTTTAGATTTTAACCGAAGAAATAGTATTAAATATATCTGTTTTTTGGATACGATGCGCTGATGCTACTTTAGTTATAAGCACCTGATTGGTTTTCAGACCATCAATAGAGCGTGCCCACCAATCAACTTCCACGGTAGGAATTAGTCCTGAAAATGGGAAGTAATGACTGAGTTAGAGCTGCTGTTACATAAAATCGTGAGTAAATGCCTTTATCCCTTGAATTTTATCCATCAATACGAAGATGTGATGAAGTACATTCAAATTTCGATAACTGCGTCCATTCCTATTAATGCATTCGACTGAAAAATCTCTGATAATAGGCATGTTTTTGTTGGGCTGATGTATAAATTAGGGTTGCAAGGTAGACCTTCCTAATGGTTGTAAGCTACTAGCTCACTTAAACCTGTGGTATGCTGAGTTGATACTCAGTTTTAGATTGCAAGTTAAAGAAGAAAACATGGAATCTACACCTCAATATATCTTTTAGCTTTTTTGGGAATATTTTTACGAAAATTAAATATTCTGAGGGTAAACATTACACAGTGAATGTATTTTCTAAGGTAACACTGGAATTTGAAAAGATATATACCAGCTCGACAGGTTGATAGGTTCACCAACCTAGTAGTGAGAGGCTTTGTTAGAGATGTGGAGAACGTAGAGTTATGAAAGCTTCAAGATAATTTGGCATATTAATTAGTGCAGTCTTGGGCCTGTAAAATCGTCTGTCAGGAGAGAACTTATTGCATGATCACCAAATAGTCGGCCAATAATATGTGAAGCCGAATGTTTCCATAGCAAAGATATTTTTGGAAAACCTGAAATTACAGATTTTTGACACCTGAAAGTTAAAGTTAAAGTGATTGTATGGAAGGAGATGGGAAAATTTTTTAGAGAAAAATAAGTAGCCCTGAAACTTTAACTATTCATCATTGTCTTTAATCCAACTTTGGCACGGCACAGACTAACTTTTCTTCCACTTTTTTGGCTCACAGTTTGTCTCTTCCAGCCCATTTTATAAATAATCATTAAAAGTTTGATTTCATGAAAGCAGGTGAAAGAAAGTGACATGTAGAGGATGAGACAGCTTAGAATTATATCTAATTAGGGGTAAGTGGGACAAGATGAGATACGAGGTCTTAAGTTGTCTTGCGGGAAAGTGGCGAGGAGATTCGCACTACGGCATCAACAGTCCCATGTGCCTTCCAAGAGGATCATCTTGCACACCTTCAGGATGAGCCAAACTGCAGTGAGCTGATGGATTTCAGCTGCATGTAGCCTTCAGCGAGTCAATGATTCATCACACACGAAGCAGGCATAGCCTCCCAAAGACCTAACGATGCATACCTCACAGCGAGGGGGTTGTTTGAGATGCCACCAATGAAATGTATGTCCAGTCATGAAAGCCAGCTGGCTTCACAGTCATTCGGCCTCTCGACGTATTATAATAACAATATGTAAGTAATGATCTCTCGAGCCTATTGGCTAACAGCCCTATTACTTCATGCCCTGTAGGTATAGTCTAGATTCTTGGAAGCTTTAACGGTTTACCTTCCCAAGTTGGCTTTCAGCACATAAACTAACTGCTTCATTACTCATGCTAGACACAACTGAAGATGCTTTTCACCACGTCGACTTCTAATGCGAAAAATGTTTAAAAAGGTGAAGGGAAAGACCTTATTTACTTACGGCAAAGAAGTCTTCTGAGGAGCCACCCTTGCGTGTACCGTACTTGATTTTCGTCTGTTTTGCCAAATCTTTTACATCCTTAATGGGGGCTTGCATTCTCTCCACTGTTAAGAAGGCAGCCAGATTTGCAGTGTAGGAAGAAATGATAATGAGAGTAAAGAAACCCCAGAAACCTGCAATTGTTCGGGTAGATGTTGCCTTTGGCATGATGTCTGAGCCTTTGAAAAAGAAGACATCATTGGAACTGATTGACGTAATTTATAAATGCTGCAGTTTGGCACATGGCGAACTTCAAATGACTAGGGTTTCCACCCCATCGCAATTCGTATATTGTACCCCTCAAAATATTTTTTCAATTTTTCTCAAATTTGGTTATTTTTGTGGTTCTTGAAGGCATTGCAGGTTTTGAAGTGGTTTTGTACAAATACACATCCTTTAACCTTTTAAAAATCAGGTTCAACCTATTTATCAATTAAATGAATTCGAGTAATGTTTCTGATCAACAGTAAATCTAATTCCTTTCAAACAGCCAACAAAACCATTTCAAGTTTCATTCATATTATACTAATTTGTGAAATATTAGGAAGAATAGTTTGGGCTTAAAGGTTGAAAATTAGGTCGTGTTTAAAAGTAAATGAGTTCACAGATCCAAAGAAATCATTGAGTGTTGGAGAACATCAGAAATATTGTTCTGAAAAGCCTTTATACTTCTAAAAAGCGAATCATGTTTGCAGATTTCGTCACAACGTTTAATCTGATTTGACAATAATTTTGAAAGGTAGAATGTCGCACCCTTTGTTAAGGGCCAAAAGGTGCTCTAAGGGACTTCTCCTCCGCCAACGTGCAGCCAGAGCATTAATTCCTTTTATACATCTTGAACTTTTTTCGGGGGATAAAGTGACCACTCCACAATATGTACTTCTCCACGTGCTAGTTGCTTCCAACTCCCTGCCTCTGCCCTGAAGCTGAAAGCGATAATCATCTCTAAGTCATTTAAAACCGTCTACTTCATTTTTCCAAAGTGCTGTCATTACGCCTAAAGTGCATCCCCTTTCCGTAACTAACTGCCAAAAGATGGTAAGATAATCACATCATCCAAGTACGAATCTTTGCGCTACGTGTATGCATGATGCAGATAACGAAGATGTTAAGCCCTCCAACTTAAAATTCTTTTGAGAAACTTCAAGTAATTCAAAAAAAAACTTAGCAAACATAGATCAGAGCTCAATTATTTTTCTGTTTGGCGAAAAATAATTTGCAAGTTCACTTTTTTAGTCCTATGGTAATTTTATGCAAAAATTATGAGGAACGTTCATTATTACAACACTTGCAACCGATAAATCACTTTCTAGGCTGGCACCAAACCAATAAAAATATCGAAATGCCCCTTCTTTGATACAATTGGTCAGGTGAAACCAGACCCTAGGTCACTGGTCAACTGTACACCAATTAAGAATTCGTTGGAGCTTCGACCTTGCATTTACATAGAATTTTAAAATTTAATCGTAAAACATTAAGTTATTTTAGAAAATTGACAGAATAAATTCGTATGTCACTTGTTTTTTCTAAAATTGCTCTCCAGGAGGCAAATCTAAATAAAATCACCCACCTTTTTGCATTAAGCAACCTATCGTGAACCAAAGACTGTTGAGCATATTAAAGTTGTTTTCAAGGATTTCCGATTCAGCGTTACAAGGATGTGGATTGTGCCACTCATAGGGACTAAAACGAGCCACGAAGAAGAGAGTCATACTGGCCCCAACGTAGGCTATGAGCACGTAACCCCATACCTGAAATCGAAATGCAGCTCAATTGGTTGGATTTTTCTTTGTTAAAATACAAATTATGGGATGAAAAAACCAAGTGAAACCGGTATTTCGGTTTCATAAAGTCATAAAACAGGGCTGTATTTAGTTTCTGCAATGGCCCTGATCTTTACATTTATGCATTTTTTTTAGTTTTCTCCTAATGCTCGAATACTACGACAATTAAACCATTTCCAGCAGAGCCCATTTTACTTTTATCGGTCCAGGTTAGAATTTTATGAGTTTTTTGTTATTGTCCGCGTAAAAGTTCAAAAAAAACCTAAAATCTTGACTAAGTCCCGAAGCTTTGTATTGTTTCAGGGCAGCGGTTTCGTTTTTTATGATTTACAAACTTCAAGTACCTCAAAACTTAGTAGAACAAGTTGTGAGTTGATTTATTTTTTAATAAGCTGCAGTCCAATCAGTTTTTGTAAATTCTACTTCCAGTATGTTTAATCAGGAGCGATAATCTAGCTAAAACCATGTACCATGAAAATTTATTTAGTAGAACGGAGCAAATGCAGCCTAGTTTCCTTCTATTCATCCCTCCACCTCAAAATTAGGTGGGCAAAATGAGCGGTACAAGGATGAAGGCTATGGTTCCATCCAGGAATTTGGTTTGAACTAGAAAATGCTTAATCGCGTGACTCACTGAGTGGAAGAAACCGTAAACTTGACTAGTTGGCGGCACAAAAGTGGGATCAACATCGTCTTACTTTGCGCTGGTTTTTTAAGCAGAGAGTATGGGTATTGGGAATACAAATTCATCTTCGCAGCTTATTTACCTTTTCTAGGATTTATTTGCCAAAACAGCTCATTAATTTTGGAACTAATTCCACTGCTAAAAAGGACTTGGAGCAAACAAGAAATCAGCTTCGACGAAAGAGGTGTCTAGTTGGTAGTATTTCCCATTTATGCAGGAATAATATTTGGAGGACCAATCAACAAACGCTGCACTTACAAACGTTAGTGCGATAGTCCTCAAACCTTTATATGTTATCTGATGGTCGCTTGTGACGCAGCAAGAAATGATCAATTGGAAAATGGAAATGGACAAATATAAATAAAAGCAAATCAGTCGATTGTGTTTAAGGGAATTACTACAGACAGGAGGACATTATGCTAGCATAAAATAAGTATTATTTCATCATTAGCTAGCAAATTTTAAAAAATGGTCCTATCATAAAATTGTCGTCTTTAAAAAATGCAGTTACGTGCAAAAGCGATGCAGGTTTTCTATAATTTGTTTTGTTGGAGAATAATCAGGCCAATTTTGGTGTAAAAATACCTTTTGGAAATTCTTTGAATAAAAGAATCCGCCCATCTATAAGCACGACCATGGTAGAGAAACAATTAAATGGACATAATATTAGTGTGATTTCCGACAAACGCAGATTCAATGACTTTGTGCAGCTTGTAGATTCCGTGCACCATACAAATGCTGACATGAATCAATTTGTCATCGTGATCTAAGCCCTCATGAAGTGCCGATTTAGGCTCACGCAATTTGAGCATCTTTGCTTAAATCTTATCTGTTTATCTGTTAACTTTACATTTATAATAGCTGTTTAATTGACTGACAAATAGCAAGGACTGAACTCTGTATTCTAGAGTGCATTTATCAAAGATTCGTGCACTTCTAGGTTTGCACTTCATCCTCAAAAGATCGAATTTGCTGTAAATGTGACTAAGCACAAACCCAGTCGCCTACTAGGACCTGTTTGTTTGCTAAGGCTGTAAAAGCTGTTTTGACTAAGGTTTGCCCCCACGATACGATATAACTAGAATCAAGGAGCCCCTCATGTTCACGAGATTGAAACTCAAGCAGCCAAATCAATGACCGCATTTAGAGTGGGCAGTGGATAATTAAAAATGAGGCGGAAACAAAAGTTGCAACAAAAACGGCTTCTGCTTTTGGAAGTGATGGCGGAATAAAAGTGGTATTTGCAAGACTTTGTGTAGTTTGAAAGAACCATGCATTGCTATCATTTAGCACTTTAAAGATGTAAAAATAATCAATGATAACAAAAAACAGGTAGAATGCAAAAAAATAACTGACCGCAGGTGAAAGAGGCCGTAGGAAGGAGAAAAGATCGGGTTTTTTCTGTTCCGGCTTTTTGAATATAATACTCATTCCAAGATTCATAAAGGGTGTGGTAAAATCAATAACTCGTTCCCTTTCATGATTTATTGTTAGCATAGCTACAGCCAAGTCAGCTTTCTACAACAAAAAAAACAAAAAAGCTACACTTGCTGTGCGCTATTCTCTTGGTGGCCAATGAAACCTGCCGACCCTACCGTTAAAATAGCGATTACTCAGCCACAGACTACAAACTTAAGGTTGCTACATATACTTACACGAAATTGAAGCTGTCCAATGATTCCGTCCCACACTTCGTGCCCGTTAATGACCTTTGCGGTGCCGTAGTTACCGTCTGGCACTGGATGCACAGTGTAATTGAATTCAAGCTTCTCCGCACACTCGTTTAAAAGATCAATGCAGAAGCCGTGCCAATCCCTAGGATCACTCGATTTTACTTCACCCAGAGGGCCTTTGTACATCATAAATGGGATCTCCTGCAGGAAATATTGAAAAAGCTACCTTGTACTTTTAAATTTTGGCTCCCATCTCATAATTTTCATCTGTTTTGATGGGGTCATCACATATTATGGCTCTTTGATGCATTTTCATGTAAATTAAAACGCGATGCTTAGGAGAATTGGCAAGCCATTGTGCCCATAAAACTGCCTTCCTCACCTCAATAGTTGCAACTCGTAGCGTTTGACCCTTCAATTCCTCTTGGATTTCTTCCTTTGTTTTGGAAAATTCCTTTGTCACTACAAGTTTATCTCTTCTGTTCCAATATCCATACTATAAGGGAAGTTGCAACTTAAGAAATTATCAAAAAATCGCCATGCTAACGAAGACTTAACGAATGCTTTGATTTTGCTAACAAGAGGTTTAATTATTTTTGTGAAAATTTTTCGGACAGCATGGTCCCGAAGTCTTTAAAATACCTGACATAAATTCTTCGGTTAAACAACAATCATGGATTCTCATGAAAAAGTGCGTAAAAAATCACTAAATAGTAGCAGAGTAAGTCATACATGCTTGCTTTTTACCAACTTTTTGGTCATGAGGCAGTGTCAAAATGATGGGACAGGATTTAGAATTTCCACAAACGATTGCAAAATTATTGAGTTTAAAGCAATTACTACCAACTGTTTCAGAAGTCTTTGTGTTAAAGAAATCATTATGAAAAAGGCGAAAACCAATTATTTTTCTGCAAACGCTTTATTTATTTTAGATGAGCCACCGATTTTACTAGGATTACAAAATAAAGTTGAATAAAAAGTCACAAAAGCCACTCCTTTATCCGGTGCATATGTTCTCCCAAACAGGGGCTACATAATTCATTCGATTTTTACGCATCAGAAGTTACAATCATTTTTTTGGGAAGTGGACGTTTCCAATGCCTCGTTGATGGCAAGAAATGGGTACATTTTACCGTTAAGTGCAAAGGAAAAAGGGCTAATTCATTCCCATTTTTTGTGGTATTGAAAAGAAAACTTGCATAACTCACAAAAAAGAAAGTAGGCGGTTGTTGGCGTAGCTAATTGCACGGAGTTTCCATACTAATTTGTGGGGACACACAACAAGTTACTAGACGTTTGCTACACATCATTGTGCTCTCTACTGCTTTTCACCTGTCTTAATTTCTTGTTATCAGAAACCGATGTGGTTTGAGCCTCTCTACTTCATTAATGGGAGTTAATCTAGTCTTTTAGTTGCAGAAGCTTTGCGCAACTTTGGCTGTTTAGCAATTGGTAAAATTAGTGAGTTAACTTCTGGTGATGATTGTGGTGATGGTGATGGTGGTCTATGATGATCCCCCCACCATAATTATGATTTGGGCTTAATGCTGCAGTTGGCTGATGTAAGGTAGAACTGGGAGGTCAAGAGCAGGCTAGGTCATGCATGATATGTTTTCATCCGCTTTCTCAAATGCGAAAGTCATTAAGCTCACGAATAATACGTATCACAAATATACGAATAGGACAGAAAGACCTTCACTTTCTCCCTTACGCCTTGCTTTAAGTCCCAACTGACCAAGTTGTGATAAGTGGTAGTTATCGGCATCAATCATCCGTAAATGCTCCGCTTACAACCCACACGCCACTTCACCTCTAAATGATGGCTACCGTTCTTTCTTGACACCAGTATTGGATCACCAAATTCGAGGTAGAAGAGTGGAGTTTGCACCTAACTTGCGGCCCATTGCACGGGAGGTATAAAATAAAATGTTGACCTTTCAATGAATGAAAAACTTAAAGAAGTCTTCTGCAGGCAGTTGCTCTTTCTTATGCCAATTTCACAAACTTATCTGGCTAAAAGTCTGGTTTTTGTGTAATCAACGTCGAGTTTGACTTCAAAATCCACTACCTCCTGTTCATGCTCTATTAGTGAATCACTAGTTTACCCCATAGTTTTGAAATAATACGCTTCAAAAAAGTACACAAATGAGCTATTTCAAGGACTAGAACCTTTAAGTTACTCACCGTCTATTTATAGAAACTTGTTGATTCTTCGCTTTAATAGAGTGAGTCGCACAAATACCATCAAATAAGTACTTCATGACCCAAAAAACCAAACAATCGGCACATTATAATTGCCAAAAGGAAAACTAATGAGCATGTTCCCACTTTTTCTGGTTCAGTAATCATTAGTAAACCTCTCATTTCTGAGTCTAGTAGCAAGGCGATCTGGATCACCAGATCATTCTTTACAAGATCAAGAGGAGCGTCGGATTTTTGGACTGACATAAGGTCTAGCAAAAGTCATTATTTAGTGGAATAGCAAAAAGTTAACTTTATACATTATGAACTTACCACTGTAAATCCGTCTTTTTTCATCTCTAAAATGGAAATGTTCACATTTTTGCGGCTTCCATCTGATCCAAATTCTACACCTCCCGTAAGACCCATCACATCGTCATCTTTTACCTAAAAACGAAAGTGTATTACTTAAAAAGAATTGGCTTGGTGAGATAACAGCCCATCAGAGGCACAAAACTAGCACTGGTTTCTTATCAGCTAATGTGGACTTTTGATGAACCGATCTAAAACTGTTTGAATAATTTATTACAGCGATCATGGAACTGATAAGTTGGACAGATTTGTAACAAAAACTAATGAGAGCTGAAATCAACATTTTGTAAACAATTTACAGATTTCATCAGAGAAATTAATTGGTGACCATAGGGCCAAGCCTTCCGAGAACCGCAGAATAGTCCACTAGGTTGTTCGATTCCACCGTTGATTTCAATAAGTTGAGATATTCCGTACGCGAGAAGGTATAAGGAGTCTTGAATGAGGAAGTAGTATGTCTATAGAACAAAGAAGACGAAAATTCCTTTTGCAGTCGTAATAAAACCCAGTGGGCAAAGTATTTTAGATTGCAGGAAGGAATATGAGGAATTGCGGCGACTGGCTGAAAGGATTCTAAGCCACCAAATAATTGCGTCACAATGACTTAGCTTTCGTTGCTTAAGACCAGGTATCCATGAGATCGGTTTTATTTCCCACATCGTAGTTACACAAACTGCCATTTAATATCCAGATAAGTTCAACATGATACCATCATGACTTATGACAAAGACAGAGCAACAAACCATGCTTATCATTTTTAGTGCCTCTCAGATATTATTTATCTGCTTTTATGAGTTGTTTTCATAAATTGTTTCTCATTCATCGCAGTTGTGATCGCAGATGGCTAACTACCTAGGTCACTATACGCTGCTCTCATTAGCCAATCCATTTTCAAAACACTTTTTCACTTAAAATTTCCATAATGCTAAAAAATCATACCATTTGTCGGAGATGAAGTTGTGCCTCTGCTACATAACCGAGGGCACATTGGAACTTTTCTCCTAATTTACTGACTGATTTAGTCCCTTGACAAGCCTAGACCCATTGATCGCCCGTTTCCGTAGTTTTCGATTGACTTTAAACACCACAGTGTTTTCCACCATGAAAGTAGGAAGTGTTTACCACTGCCTCTGGCCTAAAGCGATTTCTGTGTTTAGGCCCCAAACTTTGATTTATTTAGCGAGAAAAAACAGTGCTTTTTAGTCACTAATAGGTATGTGATGGGTACGGGGCACTCTAAGCCTCCATCCGATTGCCATCACAACCCAAAGACAAAAAGAAAGGGTTAATTACGACTAAAGTGGTTTCAAGGAGTAAAAATGCTTAGTTTGGTTCTACCCATGCTCTGATCATTGCCGATCAATAGTTTGATATAGCCTGTCTCGGATGGGTGTCTAAGCGATCGAGAGAGAAACCCTCGGAGCTAAATCTGAGACCACACTGAAATGGAACTGCTGATCAGTAAGTTATCATTTAATAAATCTTGATTAAAATGAAGCGAACTCCTCGTTACTGCTGTTTGGGAACCCACAAGACTTTTCCTACTGTAAGTTGGAGTTTCTTCAACAGTGCTGTGGACACCACTGAGCTCTCCTGCAATGTCATAGTTGACGGGAATCATTGGCATTAGGGACAGTGTTGAAAAATTGGCCCCTTTGTCAACAGTGAAGATCTTGGGCTCAACAAATTGGACATCCTAAAAGAACAGTAGGATGAATGAGGATTATCGTTAGCCAGATTTAATTTTCAATGCACCACTAATTATTGGATAATTCACAAACTCGTGATCGAATGACAGTATCCATGAAAATCACGTTATTTAAAATTCAGAGAACGAAGACCCAATAAACGGCGCCTTGTTTTATATTTAATGACTTGGTAGTTTCTCGTTGTAGCCCTTTTAAAATGTAACTCAAATCACAGAGAATGTGTGTGGTATGATGCCATGGCTGTTTCTTTAAAGGAAGTTGCTATGTTTTTACAAGTTCAGGGTACACTGTGTCAGGCAGAAAGATCCGGCATGCGTCTTTACTTGTCTATTAATGGTGAGCGACTGCTTTCGGTTTACCACACCCATATCACATATAGTGTTCCGAGGCTAAACCTTTTGGTGTAAGGTATTTACTGGATTATTTGGGAAGATAAATGAAATAATGACTTGTTTAACGTTGAAATGTAAAATTCACCTGTCACCGAAGGTCAGTCAGTGGCCAAACATTTAGTCAATCGGTAATTAGTCAGTCCTCTCACTTGCCATCCGCTGTTAATGTATGTCCCACTTGTTTACTGTTTGGCCCCAATGACTACTCAAATTGATTTGCATAGTAGTAAGGAACTGTTTCGGCACTCAGCACTTAATTTCAAATGCTTAACATCGAACTTTCTACTAAATTTCTCCATTCTAGATGAATAATGAAGGGTGCCTATGAATCTGTTGCATTCGTCTTTAGTGGATGAATCACCAGAACCAAGTTGCTCGTTAAACCACCTCTGGGCGGTACATTCCGCTATCGCATGCCATACACTCTTCAAACGCTGCATAATGCATGTTGCAAGAACCGTCTCCAGCCTTGCTCACCACGTTAAACCAGTTCCAAGCACAACCATTAGTTTCAGTCGATAGAAAATAAGAGGGAAGTAGTGGAAAGCACATCTGTGTTGCACAATTTTATCCTACAAGCTAAAATGTATCACTGCAGCAAACAAAATTCTTATATTTGACCAAGTCTGAAGCAATTAAACGATACATATAGGGAAAACTTACTCACCCAATCTGTAAATATGTAGCTGTAGTACTGATCAGTCATGTTGTACTCTGCAATCTATTTTTAAATAAATAAAATTACTTTTCTGCTCCGTAGGGGAAAGCTTTAAGCTCTTATAAAAACAGTAGAAGAAAGTGGTACCCTTACCAACTTCAGAAATCTCTCAGTCTCTGCCACTGGAATGTCCACCACAAATCGACTCTGCGAGCGAGTGGTCATGAAGTACTTGATGATATACTTGTGGGTGAGATCAGCGTTGTTCCATTTGCGAACCACTAGCCGACCTTGGAATTTGGAGAAGAGACTCTTATACTTCACCAAATCTAAGCACGAAGGAGAAGTTTTGTGAAAGATCATGAAATTAGGTAAAATGATGGATTTTGACGTAACCGACCGCATTTAATCATCGTTTATGCCTTAAAACTACAACATAATCTCAGGATCCTTCTCACTTGGAAACTAAAATGGAGTTCTTTGGTGATGCACAGATGCAATTTATTTGCATAATGCATGTAACTAAAGGAGCATATATAAGTTCTCAAGTGGCTCTTGGGTAAATGGTACTTCTCAAAATCGACTTTTATTCGAATAAGGAAGTTAAGTAGAAGTGATTAGTATGCAATGGCAAGTTCGATAATCCTTTGAGATGTTTTATGGAAATGTTTTTAAGACTCCATACGTTTTTTATGAGAAAACTTTGACACACAGTGCTGCGAATTCATATCAGTTCTTCCAAAAACAGTAGAATTGTTTGTATATTCCATCATATTATCAAATGACAGAGGAAAAAATAGAATTAGTCGTGTCGATACGCGTCATATGCATGTTTTTGTCCAAAACGCCAGATGCTCTTATAATTTGGCGCATAGATAGTAGTCAACCGAGGGTAGAGGTTGCTGTGCATTCTGTGGAACAACAGTTTAACGTATGGCAAATGCAATTGATAGGAAATGTGTGTGTGCTGGGTAAGGGGAAAATGCACTTTTGCGTGGGATGAACCTTAGACGTCCAATCGACGGCAGTCACGTTGGCAAGTAGTAAGGGAGGAGCTCTAAACCATCATTCTGCGTAGTTATTGATAGAAATCGCTTCAATGACTTGCTATAAAGTAAGGACTTTTAGTAAATGTTATTGCTGATAGTGCATAGTTTGTTTTACTGTTCAGACCTAAACATATGTGAACCAACTTTACGATAAAACTCAGAGTGTAGAAACAAAACTTACTTCGCCTACTGTAAAATGATACCAAGAAATTCTCTATACTCGTTCCCACGGGGTAATGTATGACTTCATCCCACTGCAAAAATGATGTATGAGGATCCCTCATTTATCACACAAGGATGAGAGCTAGCACAGGCTTAACTTCCGTACTCCTCCAAATGATGTTTCTCCGAGGTATTATCTCTTATTCTTGGCTTTTAACAGTTTTATGGTCATATTTAAAATGGAAAATACGAAAGGCGACTAAGGCTCATTTTTATTCTCAAAACAAAACTGTAAAGGCGGAATTGGCAGCTTTTTAGTTATTTGAGAAAAAAATTCTACAACGAAGAAGTATTTTTAACAAGTAAATTAATTTGAGAACTCCTCTGTGGTTGTTTAATTCTCTCTTATAAAAACCTCACTAAACGATCCTAAAAGTTATTAATAACAAGCAAACGCAAATTGAAAACGCTGGCAAATGGTTTAATCTGGGTGCTCATCCTGGCTATAGGGTACTTGTCCGATGATTTTGCATGCCACTACCGACTGATCACTGACTCCAATTGCACAAACATTTATTTGGAAAGCTTCAATCTAGAACAAAAATTGCTGGGACTCAAACTGCTGTTTTGCAGGCAAAGGAGAATAAGTGACTTTGAGGTAAAAGTGTACCCAATTCGCGTCAGACAGACAACAAAAATTCTACGCAAAAAACTATTAGGCTAGGAGGACCTATTTGACAGTTGATTGACATCTCCATCAATGCTAACAGGTGGGCGAATAAGCTTCATTGTAATGGATAGATTAGAAAGAATTCATTTAAAATGGGCACAAGCCGAAACTACTAGTGGAACTTCCTTGCCATCGTTTATTTTTGCCCTTTACCTTATGCTTTAAAAGTATTTTTATAATAACTTCAAATTTGGAATAATCATATCGCTTTTATTGCCGGACTGTCAAATAGGCGAATAAATAAGCACATGTTAAATGGGTGAAAATACACGATTTTGGTGTTTCCAATTTTCACACAAAATGAAAATGAACCCACCAGCCTGATAATATCCCTTCTTTTGCAACCCTCCAACCCGTAAGTACACGAGTTGACGGTCAGGCAATTGGCTGTGATTCAATGAGCAATAAGTTGTTTGTCTCTTGAAAACCAATCACAAGAGTGCTTAATTGTGCAGAATGACCAAAATGTGGTCTGTATTTTTGAGCAATTTATGACTAGATTGGTTCAGTGTAATTGTCGTCTTTTTTGTGTTATTGGATGTAACTGTGGCTATGATGCATGCTCTTGCGCTTAAGCATCTTAATTGCATTTTTACAGCTTTATTAAACAGGTAAAAACACTGTAATGCCAATGAGTGATTGCGCCAACTGTTTTTAGCACTGATAAAAAAATTGTCCATTTCTTTTGCACACTTGCCTGAGAAAGTCATTAAGATGGACAACTTGAAGGGATAAAAATAAAAGTCCGTCATCCACAGAGGTTTGACTTATTGCAGCTTCAGTAAGGTATAGAAGCGCTTCTTTTCGCTTAGAATGTTCAAATTTTAAGTTGTTGTTCCATATAAGAATGGTGAATTTATCTCTGTCACAAGAAGGTTGTCAAGCGTGGAATCACGGACTGATCATCTCATTTACACCATCACTTGTTTTAAGCTACTCTCTCTCCATAAATAGAATGCATCTTATTTCATTTGCCAGAGGTCAGAGCGTTAGTTGATCTCTTTCGCCATGAAGCATCATTATTAAGTGACAGATGCAGCTGAGTGAATGTTTGGAGCACAATGCACCCATCAAATCATCAAGCCAACCCAACCCCTTATTTCACGCATAGACGGAAGCGACTTGACTGCCACAGTGAGCACATCAGACGCCTTGAGTAAACTCGCGATTCAAGGTCAGAGCTTCTACCCACGAAACGCAATGTGTGTTTAGTCATCTTCACGGGAAATCAACGGCTGTAACGGAAAGTTTTGGGTGAATTCGATACTTATCCTGGCAAAATAGCCAATTTTACGTAAAACAACAAGAAAAAATTTTCTGTCTTAAAGCAAAAAAAAAGCCTATGCTTCATCTGCAAAAAGAACTGGCTAGCAGCCTATTTACTTAGCACCATTAAAGATTTAGTCAGACTAATCAAAAATCAGGAGTTTTACAGGAATGTGTGATTTTTAACTTGCACTAAACAATTTATTCGCCTTCTTACAAATTAGAGATTTTGTGCCTCAAAGGCAAATAATAAAAACAATACATGATAAAATGTTGTGCTGAATTTGGAACCGCACAAAGTTTGCGGTAGGGGCTCGATGCCATTTGCTTTTCTATGTACCCGAGCCTAAAGCCTTCGAGGGCTCTTAACATTGCATTGAAATATTAGGAGTACTTTGTAATTAATGAAATTGCACAACATAATTCAAGCAAGTAAGCCTGATCGAATCCGTTAAATCAGTCATAAATAATTAGAGAAAACCAATTTATGCGTTTTATTTGTTTAAATAATCTTATTCTTGACCAGACACGCATGCCTTCGATTACTACATGTACAAATCTCCCTGTCCCTTAAGATCAACAGCTCATGCAAGGCCACTTACAATGCCGTCACATGCCCATTTCCCAGCTGCCAATTTTGAATTCTACAGTTGAGTGCTCGTGTCATTAATCGATGATGATCAGCACTTGGGATGTATAATGAGGAGGATCCAAAGGTATGGTGGAATGAAGCAATGTCCCCTTCCTCACTCTCCATGCGCCCCTTCTACTCTTTCTTCTCTCCTTTCTTTGCAGCCCAAACTACGGTATGCTGCTTTTTCGTGGATGAAGTGCACAATGCGAAATATGAGCCACTAATTTACCCTCGAGAATGGGAACACAACTCTCTGCACACACTTGTGCACGGAAGTGTCATGGTCGTGAGTTTTTTCATGTGCCAAGGTTTTTTATTTAATATTCCCCTTTACAAGTCGTTCAGTCTATCAATTCTAACTGCCTATCAAACAATCCGTCTCTCTGTAAGTCAGCCAGACAACCAACCAACTAGCCAACCAACAATCTATTTAAGCAGATAAAAGAGCAAAGAATAAATCCGTATTCTTTAAGCCTTTTCTCCGCCATCTGCTATTAGCGCATATCATTCGGAAGGCATTCACTGACCCAACTTTCACTTTTCTGGAAGCTGGATACTCATAACTACTGGAGGGGTCAAGGAAATGCTGGATCAACCAAGTTAATCATTGGCAAGAGCTGTCCTTCTCACACACTAGCCTCGAATTATTGAGTCAGCAGCAAAAGGCAATTCTCTAGTTGTGATCGAACATTGGACACCATGCCCAAAGTGATCCATCCCTTTATCCTTTGACAGTTCAGCACTGACACCCAATTATTCATTCAAAGCCCATCTTGTTAAACATCCTTTGGAATTGAGCCTCAATTTGTAAAATGGACAGTCTTAGCTCTCGCTCATGAAGTTCGACCGACACTTTAGTGAACTTGGCACCATAATATCTGCTCTGCATTAACTGAATGATGTAGTTCTGTACTTTCTTATGGATGCTTACTTACAGTGTACCAGCTCCATCGGCTTCCATCTAACCTCTATAACACTGGCTTGTCCTTCGCTGTATTAATTTGGCCTATACCGCTTTGGATTATTAACTTGTTGCCGCAATTCACTTCTAAAACTCCCCGAAATACGTTTGCATTTCCGTGTCACTAAGTTAATTTAGCACAAATTCACAGACTTAGAAGTGGAATTATATTCTTAACTGGCACATTTTGGGGAGCGAAATTGGGTAGAACAAAATATTGAACTGGTTCTGAAGGGTCTTTCAGGCCTTGGTGCCCTCCCAAAGAATAATCAAACCATCATATCCCTTCGCATAATTGGCGGTGAAGTTTTTCCAATCAATTCTATCCCTGAAGACCAATTGTATCTTTTGTCATTTTACTTATCCTTTGTTAAGCGAAATTCACTGAGATTTCTAAACAGATGGAGAAAGCAGGATTTGAATCAGAAGTGATTTCAAACTCACTGTCGTCATGCGCATAGATGAGTCCTAGCTCCTGCCAGCCCTGCGCTTCATGCAGAAAACTGGCTAACGTGCTTCCTACATCCCCCACCGCTGGATGTAGATTAATGGTGACGTTGAAGGCAGCATTAGTGCCAAGATTTGCGTCCCACTGAGCGGTGAGACATGGGACAGCATGCTGTTGACACACTCGCATCGCTGCATGCGCTGCCGACCGACTGTCAGGGCAGAAGATAGCCACGACCCCAGATGAGATTAGTGCACAGGCTGAAGGAGTTTGGTAAGGTAGGCTAAAATTACCAATTCGGCTACACATATGAGCTTAGTTTTATAGTTCCAACTCCGGTAAAAGCACTGTAAATGTGTGATTTACGAGGCATACTAAAAGGCTAGTGTGGTAAGTGAAGAGATGAATGACAAATGAAGATGTTAACAGAGAGCTTGGTAGATTAGTGAATGGATGGATAGGTAATAGATTAGGCGGATAGCTAACAGTCTTATAACTCAAAGGCCCAGCTTTTTGTTTCAAAAGTTTAGAGTTGTCACTTGTTGTTTATTATCAGCATGTCCGGTCGGAAAGGACAAATTTTTTGTAAAAGATGAACAAGCAGACCGTGTGTTTTAAAGGGGCTTCCAAATGCTTTCAATTGTCCATAATCATTGCAAACCGTTGGTATGGGAAGTTCATGAAGTCCTCTTAAGCGTTGTCTCTACAACTACCCATAAATTTGAACCATCAAATCATGCAGTGTTGACCGAACCCCACAGATGTACTTGGGGTCTCTTTGTTGCACAACTTGCACTTCACAGGTGCTTTAATATGGAAAAGTAGAATACATCAATTAGAACGAATATGAAAAAAATTGGCTATTGGTAAATGCAGGACTATTGATAAGATGCTATATTCTTAGTCGCAAATGGATAATTACCTCTCTCTTCTGAATCATTAGTTCAAGACCAGTGTGTGAAGAACAGTCACTGATAATAGCAGTCGTAATTGATGAAACACTTCCTCAAGACCTCTACCAATCAGGAACGTCCAGCTTTCAAGAAAGCAGAAGCTAGGTGGCAGAATCCATTCACATGAATGGTCAAAAGAAGACGGTAGACATGAGCCTTGAATGACTATCAGTATGCCTTCCACTCTTTCAAGCTGACTGACTGACGAAGAATCAGGTTATTTGTTTTATAAACGATTGGCGGAATGAGCCGTACAACTTTTCACTTATCATTGTAAAGTTTCGAGAAAACGAGGTACTCAGCCCTAGATGCAGCATTGGTGAGATACAAAAGATGAGGTGATGTAGCGGATGCATACGATCCAAGCAGCAGCAATCTCATTTCGGGATGCCGGAAGTTCTTGCAAGTTCCTCTTTTCAACTGCTCGAATTGGTCATAGCGACGGACGAGCGCGATCTTTAATGCTTGGATTATCAAGGAGCTGAAAAGTGATTAAAAATTTGTGTCCAATTGCTCATTTTGGCCCGGGGATACTTTGAATGTGCTGCTCCACTTCTAACTCAGAGTTAATGAAAACACTGTAAATGTACATAAAGTGAGCCTGCTTGCCTGTCTCTGGATCTTTTATAAGCAAACGCTTTAATCAAAGCTTGTCCAGACGTGTCGGCATAACAGACGTCTGTACTAAAGTCTAACCCTTTATCATTGTGATTGGAATAGCTTCCACGCCATCCTAAACTGGTCGCACTCTCACGGCTAAATTTTGCAGTTAGCAATCTTGCGTTGTAGTGCCTTTTATCTCTCCCCCTTACTAGTACAGAAAGCCACAGTAAAGAGGTTAGGAAGTTGTAGGGACTCCCGTTTTCAAAGAAGTATCGCATAAAGATATAATAAATAATGGGCATTAGCACTTTGGTCCCCATCCACGGATGGGATGAGCTGATCAGTGAATTTCTGGAAAGTAAGTAAAATTTAATAATAAATAAAGGGTTGATAATAAAAACTTAAAAATTTTCGGGTTTGAAGTTGTGCACCCCAATGGCAAATTGCTTTTGATGCCACAAATGTGTAACAGGTTCTTGCTAGCTTGTAACGACCGATTGCGTCAAGTCGCGTATCACAAGAAAATGGACCGGATTTCAAACAAACGAATGAGATGTCTCTGGTGCAAATAATCATGTAAGAGTAATACAACACCTGTATTGGGTCGACGATTTTCTTCACTATGACCAGAAGGCTGGTCACGTGTATAACATCAAAATGAGTGTCTTTTTAAGTGAGATTAGGCCATTTTAGGACACTAATTTTTATTAACTTTCCAGCTTTTTGATAATCCTAACATTAGAGATGGCGCTCGCCCGTCGCTATGACCGACTTGCATCAAGACCTGTCATAAACATGCCAGGTCTCTAATATTTGTACAAGTAAAAGTTTTCGATACATATTTTTCTTGAGTAAAAATTTCTGAATTTTATATTTTCGGATATCATTATCATTTTTCTAGAATTCGGACAAAGAAAATGCCAGCAGCTGACCAATAAAAGTCTGGCTGTGTTCATGAAATTTGCATTCAATTTTGACATTTTTAATAGAAACGCATCCAACTTTCTTATGATTTTGACACTACTCACAGAGGTTCCAAGATAAGCTATTAAATTTAGGTGAGGTCCTTTGCTTATAAGGAAATCCAGGTTCATTTCGGTATATCTTTTTCGCCTTTATTTGGGTAAAAATCTGGTATTTTCTTGAATTTATCCATAGCCATATAGCCACTTTCATACAGCAGGTTGCAACCTCAAAATCTAAAAGTTCAAATAATCCACAGTTTTTCGCGAGATGGCGGCTTCAGGCATTGCCCTAATTAAAAGTACTGGGCAATTTAGTTGGCAGAAAATTCGGGCTAAATAATAAGCACTGTGGAAATTTTTGTGCAACTTTTGAGCATTTGAGAGAGCCCAATAGGTCCGTACATAGTCTAAGAAATGCCTTTTTTCCAACGACAGTCTTTGTAAAAATATTCTAGCAATCTGGTTGGCTAACTGTTCAATCATTTCAGAAGTTTTTCGAATTTTTGAAATGCGATTGATTGACAGAATCTAAGGCCTAAATACATCATTTCCTAAAAAATCACTTTTGGGTAGTTTACTACAAAGAGATCAACACATTAGGAATGCCAGTCATGCTGTAGCAGCATGACAGTAAGTTCGGTCAACATCTATTAAAACAATCTACTCTGACGCTGCGATTACCACTTTCGCCTGTTGACATGGTCTTCTGATGTCCTACCAGCAGTTAGGGTGCGAAGATTTATTTCTGCAAAATATCAGTCTTCTCGATTCGTGCCTTCCTCCGTCGGCCTCACATTCCGTCTCCACGGCAATGCTTGAGACATGGAGGTTTATCTGAACAAAAGTCTGTCTCCACAGTTTAGCAGCTTTTGTTAATGATAACGACAATTTGTTCTATTTTCCCCTTTAATAAAGCGCTTCAAATGTACTGATTTTGGCATGCAATAACGTTTCTCGCCTTTGCTTTCAAAGACCTGGAGGCGTATTATTGCTGTCTCTATTACACAACATTTTGGGGTGAATGAAGCGGCCTCTTTTAAAACCCAAATGGTCATTTGGTCCTGAGCCTTTGGGAAATAAACCAGACGAATAATTTTTGGGTGGGTGGAGGAGGAGCAGAAAATGAGACGTTTTTTTCCCTTTCCAATGTGTGAGTTGAGCGCGCCAATGTTTCAGAATTAATAACAGCTATTAAAATTTTACCCTGCAGAAAAATAATTCATTGAATCGACATCTTCACAAAAAAGTCATTTTCAAACTCTTCAATGGGTTAAGGAATTGTTAAAAGAAAATCACAATTTCCTCCCACATTAACTTATGTGGTCATCACTTTTGCCTACTTAAAGCTGCAAAGTGAAAAGTAGTCAAACCTTATGAATTCGATTTTGTTAGACAAACGCAATTTTTCTTAGAGAGAGGTTCATTAAAAAACAAGATAGTCATACCTTCAGGGTGTTGTTTATTTTGGACAGTTAATGGAAATATAATTCATCCAGACAACTTAATCTACTTGCTCAAAGAGGACTGCATGTCTAATTTTTTATGACTTTAACGAAGCTAAACAATTAAAGGTAATTGTTAAATTATTATCTATGAAATATCTTTATTTGCGCCTCACAAAACTAACAAAACACCAAACTATTTAGTTTTACTAAATGCTTTCCTTTGAGGAGTAAAATCATGTCAAGTAATCTAACGAACCCGCGGCTGATGACTGAAAGGCGTTGTCCCCTTCAATGCGCTTTGTGATTAATTTTAGGGTGGCCTTGGACACCTCGCCTGAAGTGAGTTCAACCAACTTCTGATTGGCTTCTCGTATGGCTTTGAGGTAGGCCTCCTCTTGATCCACATCTCTGCCTTCTAGGATAACCCCTTTCAAAGTAAAATTAACCATTTTGCATAGTGAATAACACAAAGGAGTAGAATTGAAGAATTCAAATTGAATCCTTTAATATTTGCTGATTGTGCAACATGCCATAATAGAGTACGTCAACTGTAGTTTAGTTCTGACGATTAGCTATTTAAAGAAGTATTACGCAGAAGAAAACTCTCTTTACCTGATACGAGATGAAATGCCACCTTCTGTGTCAAAACTAGCGCCTTAAGAACGACTTCCATTAATGTTCAAAGTGGGTAGCGATAAAGCTTGTTTGCATTTTCGTCAGTCAAGAAGGACGAAGGGTGGAAGCTGCATGGCAAAGGATTTGTCTAAATGCCGTGGATGGACAGATGGCAGACTAACCAACTTGTGCAGAGAAATGCTTTTTGGGCCCAAACGCTAAACAAGCGTCCAATCGTTATCTCACTTTCAAGTCCCCATCTTACCTCAAATGTACTACGCAATGATTTGAAAAGAGATGCAAATTGTGAGAAAAGCTTGCTTATTTGCAAAGTTATGCCTTTTTAATCAATCGACGTTGAATGAGAAGAGGAAATACTACTTTCTGAACTTACCCACATTTAATTCAACAGGTTCAGCTGTTACCATCTGGAGAAACGTTGGAATAAGCAGGATCCACACCACTGGTGACATTTTTTTGGCTAAATAAAGACGTAGCTAAGAGAATTTCTAGATGACTGCTTGGGTCAAAGGATCAAGATGCTTGAATTATGCCTCTTGATTTGCCGAGAACCAGAAGATACTATAACACCTTCCTTAGCGATTAGGAACTTTTCCTTACTGCATGTCATATCCCTACCTAAAATCCACTTCCGAACCTTCCCACATTCGCGATTGAGGGCAAATTTGTCTGAAAATGTTACCAATGTCCACCTAAACTACTTTGTAAAAAGTTTTAAAAGTGACAAAATTGCTTCTCTACCCAAAAGCGGTATTTAAATAGGGTCAGGTACTTTAAAGTGCTGTAATATGGTTGCGAAAGTAAGGTTTGGACGGCTTTATTCCAAAATGACCCCTTAAGGGTAGATGAGTGCTGTCTTAAGAAGAATTTGTTATGTGCAAGTTTCAACAGAAATTATTAGTTGTCGACAAATCTACAGAAGTCCATTTACTAAAAATGGTAAAACAACTTTTGAGTTTGCGAAGGCTTTGAGGAGCCTAAAGTATGTGAGGCAAGAATTAAACCAGGCTAAAAATAGCGAATTGCCAAACTTTGTTAGGTTTGGATTGCAAAGACCCTTTTATGAAGACTTTTAAAACTTTTAAACACTTTGTAAATAGAGGAAACAAATAAAAATGGTGCGTCAAAAATCATTTTGTTTTGAAAGGCGATAACGAATGTGGAAGTTGAAGGGATTTCTCGGTGGTAATATTTAAACACACTTCTGCCTCGCAAGCCTGTCCCCCCTCCAAATTAAGCTTGGGTTGGACAGATGATAAGGATCGTCCTAACCATGGTGGAGCATAAGCTCAGCTCCATGTCCATACCCTCTTACTAATGAATACAGTGTCCTCTTTCGTAGAGTCATCGTATGTGCGAGATCGTATTGGTGCTTCAGATACTGAACATCAGCTGAACGTCCAGCCGGCTGCCACGGCAATCAAATAATTTTCCCAAAATGATTTGCTTGCAAAAGAGGCACGAAAACTGAGATCACATTTTGCGACTGTTTGCCTTAAGATAGGGTAAATTTCCTCAACTGATTTTTGCGGTAAATAACAAAGGACTGGTACCAAAGTGAAGTAAATGGAGGCTCACTTATGTGACGATTTGCAAGTAGTATTTTATCAATTTCCAGAAATAGCTGAAAATCTTTTTATTTTGGCTTAACAACTGTGGCTTTAGGAATGGGCAATTTATAGATATCGTAGAGGCTGCTCCTCTTAACTTTTGGGACGATACAATTAATAATGCTATCAGATATGCAGCGACACATTACACCAATCTGCAGCATCAAATAATTTTCTTGGCAGTAAATAGCGAACGTTATTTTTACTACCTACATAAACACTAAAGGGTCCGTATGATGGCACTGAAAGCCAATTAATTAGTTTAGAAAGGTTGAAACATTTAATAAAGATGAGGAAATAAAGCGTAAATCTTACAAGATCATGGAAGCACGTGCCAATATATCAACACCAACAGCAGTGGCGACACGCCATACGCTATCCGGAAGTCAATTTTGATATTACCCCTCTCCCCATCTCGACCAATCAGATGCGAGTTGGGAGAGCCAATCAGAAGGTAACGAATGTTTGACAATAACATTTAGTTCACCCATGGTACACCCCTTGTCTAGAAATTTTGCGTGGAGAGAGCTGACAAAATTAAATTATGGAATCATGGTAGTGCCGTTGAGCATTAAACGGTTCCAAATCAATATAATTTGATTGTTATTAAAAGCCGATAAATTTAGGGGGCTTACTCTCGTGCCTCCAATTTGGGTAACTAATTTGGATGCACCAGAAGATATGAGATATCTACATGTGTATGTAGGTTTATTGCGGACAAGGGAAGGGGATTGTACTGACTACCAGTAAGGTGGCATAGAATCGTGAATAATGGAATGCCCATTCCGTATTCATTTAAGAAGCATCTTATGGACCATTCAAATGGACCATTACTAAGACGGAATCTTGTCGAGATTTCGTACAGTCGACTTAACATGCGCTTAAGGCAAGACTACGCCCTCCATCGAGCTTATTTCATAATTTGCTGGTTTTTGTAACAGAACTATTTCCTCAAAGACGAAATTGCTCTGGTTCAATGCATAAAATGCAGTAACTTCGTAGAGGTATAAGGTAACCATTTAGGAAGTGATTCCAAGCTTGCCTATTGTTTCCAGTGGCAAAAGGCATGAAGTGATATGAGAGTCACTGAAACACTAGCCCTGATTGACTATAAACTTCAACATTTCTTTGGATTGAGTCGCATCGAGTAAGCAGACCTTATTTGTAATTGCCTGACCTTCATGCTGATAAGTTACGCCCAAGCTAAACAACAATCACACAGAGCTGGCGATAGATCCTAGGAATCGTGGAATGGGTAGTGAGAGAATCTTTTGAGAATACCCTCTGATATATTTGTTTGGCCAACGAATATTGCAAATCTGTCGTTCAATCTGTCACCCAGTCAGCCAGTCAGCAATTTGACCTGACTTTAAGGAGTGAGTAACAAATTGATGTCTCTTCTAGCTTTAAGCAATTTAGTAGTTACCAATATATGTTATACGGGTATTACAACTTTCCTTCCTTACTTTACGTGGGCATAAACGAGTCGTCGCATCATTAAATTTTCTCTTTAGCACAGTCGTCTCAAATTGACTTGTCAATAGTGACAAGTTAATTTTTCCATTGACAGGCAAGTAGGCAATGTATTCCTTAACCTGGTGTGTCTTGCGGTGATTTGTCATTTGATTTGTTTATTTAAAGCGCGCATGAATAGTGGAATCAACTATCAAATGTCGTTACTTCTCTAAAAGCTAAGACGCAAATTTGGCTAAAAGATTTCCACCGGGTTTTGGAGCCTACAATGTGCGTATGGGGTCACACTTTACAGGCTCCTTACAAGATTTATTTGCCTAGCTAGTCCTGATTTCATTCCCCCCACCCATATTCTTCACACCACCCCATATGAGGGACTCGTGCCTTCTGGATTTTGGACTAGCCAACCAACTTCTGATGAGAAATGGCTTTCAAATTGCAGTGTTCTTTAAGCCTGTGTACATTGCACCGGTTGTTCTTAAACAACGCACCCTCTACTCTACATTTACAAGGCACCTCTCTAATCCCATAAGACTAAGGGACGGTTCATCTCATAAAAGAGGGATTCGTTAGGCTTTGTAGTTAAATAAGCAATTAAATCATCCAGATGATTTAATTTACAGTCAAACTTTGGCGTAAACAACTGGTTCATTGTAAAATCTACTCGAGAATTTACAAAGGATCATACCGACTCCTTTATTGAACTCCTAGCAAGCATCATATTGAACCTCTGTTAACGTCTCCTGCCTTACAGAGGGTCTGGTAAGCTGCTGCTGTGCCCCGAGGATAAATGCAACCTGCAGACTGAAGCTCCCATACGGCCAAACGTAGAGTTAAACAAAGTGTCAATTCACAACAGAGACAATAAGAAACATGATCTGCATGTTGTAAAACAGTCCTATCCCCTTTTAACTAAGCTACCTTCGAGACTTGTGGTTAAAAACATTATAATAAATAGGAAACTTTTTGACGTGTTAAAAATAATTCACGTTCTTAAGTTTTGACGAAGTTTTCTTATTACCTTATTAATCCTGAGCATCACATCGTGGAGTACTTATGTTCAGAAGGTTGATGGCGAGACGTTGCAATAAGACGTAGAATAATAAATTTATCCAAGCAAGCAGTTAAATTAAACGTCTTTTAAATGCATAGCACGATTGGCTTGCGAGCAATACTACGGAGAAAAGTATTGCACCTCCTAAGGTTCATAATGTAAATCAGGCAATTTTTCCATGGCGTACTTTTATCCCGCTTGAATCTAGCTGCATACCCCTTAATTGGTGATTCTGCTTCAGGATTTTAAAAAGTCCGTGTGATTTCCATGTCTCCTCCACAGCGGGAATCCACGGACTCAGGTCCTCGTAGTAGAGGCGTCTTTCTTCTACTGCATTTAGAATGCAGGAGCTCGAGCCATCCGTGTAGACATAAGCGAAGGCCATAGACGTGATTGTGACCTCAAAAACCCCTGATAGGGGTCATCAATTAGTTATCGACTTTGATCGTCTGGCAGTTTATACGCAGACTGCCAGCCTCAATCTAGTCTACTTGTCATAGTGTGCTGTTCACATGGGTGGGTACTGACGATCAAGGCAAACTAGAAATGAGACTTCAGAAGAGAAAACTTTGACACCAGCAGTCAATGGTTTTCTCCTCACGTTTTTATATCAACGCGAGTGGCCTTGATCCCAAAGTGGGCATTAGCACATTCCGAGTTTTTTTCACGTAATGCCGACCAATCAAAAGGAAGAGTTAGCGAAAGGTAGAGCCCACAACCCCAAAATACGTTTGTGCATCAACTATTCAAGTGTTTCCCATCTCCCGACTAATTCTCGAACATTGAATAACGCACTGCTCTTGCTCAATCCAGCTTGATTGGCTGAGTTCGGGTACAGGTTTACTTTAAGTGCGCCACTACTCGCCATAAATTCGAGGTTAATTAAATCGCTAGACAAAACCACTTCATGTCTCTCAATAGACTCCACTAGCCAGCTAGCCAGGCACGCATATACAATTTTACTCAGCTCTGCATACACGTCGGTAAGTGAAGGAGACTTTGTCCCTCGGTCACTCGAGTCGGGGATTGGATCCGAATTTACTCTCACAAACGCTTGATTATAATATGACATATGGTTAAGACCACCTTTAACAACATTTCCGTTTCACTTGATGTTATATAAGCCAACCAATTGCCTCATCACTCAACCTAAGCCTTACTAAAATGTTTTTTCAACCAGTGCATTTGCCTTGATCACTAAATGTAGAGGATGTTACCCAATCTGATGGAAATATCTTTAAATGAACCTGCATCAGGGGCAAAGTGTTGCAGCAAGCCATTTCAGTTTGATCGCGCCTACTCCAAACGCTACATACTTAAATTTGCGTGAATTTTATGCAATTTTTGAACCAAAGTAACCCTTATTGTAAAGCAGACAAACTGGAATCGGCGCTTTGTTCTCTGGGGGGGGAAGGGGAGAATAACGAGCACTGTATCGTGAGATTGGCGCCTGCGTGTTACAAGACTCAAAGAAAAAAGATGCCTCGCCTAAACACTCTTGGCTGCTTGTTAGTCCTTTGATCAGCACCACTTCGTCACCCTTCTACCACTAATGTTACATGGGTGGTGCTAATTAGACTTCTCAATGTACACAAACAACTAAACGATTTTATTTGTTTGTTTTGTTACATAAGTAAGATCTTAATAATTCATAACCTTATTGTTATTATCACAATCTTGTAAAAAGTTACTGTTAACGCATTGTCTGGTAGAGGTTAGAACATCATGTGGTCGGTTGGAACTTCAAAATTTAAAAAAAATGTGCGAAAAGTTTCAATTTAATACAACACTGAGATCAGGAACTATAATACTTTTGGAATAAGACTTTAGATTTGAGTCAGAAAACTCCTTACCCAGAAAATGGTGTTAAAACACAGTATGTAATACTTTGTAGCACTCAGAGTTGCTCGACGTCGTGATAGGTCAAGGTAGCAATGGAAGCACATACTACTCACTAAAGCTTATAAGAATTGGGAGGTCCCTAACACATAAGTTCGCCTAACTCAAAACACAGTTGGACCGAATATCAATTGAACACGTAGGTCCTTTCACCTAAAGCGTTGTCTTTGGTGTTCCCTTTGGACGTAAAAACGTAGTCGGTATTTTGCAAAACTATTCAAGAACCAGCAGCATCAACTATTCTATAATCGTGCATGCGAGGAGGCATTTGATCTTAGCGTCCTTGACGTCTCAGCATCATTCAGGCAATTGAGACTTTGAGGAGTTGTCACTTGTTCCATTAACCAATGCTGTCACAGAGGTGTGGCAGACAGCTCCGTGATAGACTTTCCAAGTGGTTCATGTCTAGCAGTGCTTTTGTTGTTATTGACTTTCTTGTAGAACATGAGATAGGGGTAATGACCAAACGTCAATGCCATTTCTGGCCCATCTGCTGGGAGTCTTGGCAGTATCACCCATCTGCGGCGAGTGCTCTACTTCTGTGTTGTCAAAATTCGGTGGAGATTTGTAGGGATCAGAGTAGTTATAGGTTTATTTTGGGTTTGCTTGCTAATATCAGCAATGCAGCGTCCAGAGTCCTCTCCGAGGTGATAATAAGCCTAATTATTATAAAAAAAAGTCAGTGAAGAATGGAGAAACTATTTGCCTATGCCGAAGGCCAAGCTACGTAGCAAAAGTGCGACTGAGGTGTCTGCGTTTCTAAGCACGATTAAAAACTAAAACTGCTACGAATTTCTGACTGCGCATGAAATCTTCTCCTAACCTGATTCGACCTACGCATAACTCTTAGGGTTCAAGCATTCGCCAACTTCTCAGGTATTCGAATAACTTTTTCACCTGAAATAATATTTCTACAGTGGGATGTCAATTTAAAATGTCAGTAGATTCGGTTATTATCGCAAAGAATTTGTCGTTCATTAAGAAGTACTCTGGGGCTGAATTGAGGCATAAAATTGTAAATATGGTGTGGGTAATGAGAGATTCACTTGGAAAAAGTTATTGATGTTCCCAATTCCCCAGCTGGCATTGTAGTAAAACAGAAATCCATTCTCGCCAAAAGTCTGTCAGTTCGTCAACTGGTCAATCAGTAAGGAGTGAAAGAGTGGGACGCCTGTCAGCAGCTATTGCTGCTTGTTGTGTTAATTGAATCCACTATTTTTCTTCCCTAGTTGATGTTGGCACTAGCGATTGGTCACGCCAATCACATTAAACTTCATTAAAATTGGTAATTGACACCCTCACCTTAATGTCACTTGCCAATAACGGCACTTAGAGGTACTTTTTTTTCTAGTGAGTACCATGTAGGAAGTAGGACGGTTTAATTAAAATTGCGCTGCATTTCTAATCTAAGCGGAAATACCTTTTTTAATTCTTTTCACAAGCTTTCTTCTGCTTTCTGTTGGTCGATTTGAATCTGGATAAGAGGTAAGTTGAATCTATGGTTTGGCAGTAGAACTGTAAAGTACATACCAGTATCAAGAAGTGACTTAGCTAATCTTTATGCTTTAATGGTTATCACATTTATTCTGGCTCTGGGAGAGAATTCCAAGTCCCAGTAGTGGATGCCTTATTACTTAATAGAGCTAATAGATTGTATATGATAGGGTGTTCGTTTCTTTGAGATAAAGTCGACTGTGATATGTGCTGCCAGAGGCGAAATTAATCCTTGTTTAAATGTGAGGTCGGCACATAGACAGCGCCCCCTCTCTCTAGCAGAACTGCGTAGAGGTAGATTGGCAGCGTGGAGCATCGATGCATCGGGATGTCCTACAGTCATTAAAATTGAAGAAATACTGTCTGTCTGGTGCAAGCATATAATAACTGGATAAGGTGCTATATCTGTTCCAAACTAGGTGATTGTCGCACCACAATGGGCTTTCCAAGTATCGAACGCATGAATAATGCAAACATCTCGTAAAATTTCTACAATGTCTACCAGTGAACAACTCAGCCACGGTAGAGGTGTTTCTCAGCTTATCCCTTCGGCAGTCTTTCACTTGGTAATGCACAAGTTGCCTCAAGTTTGTGCGGGCAAACATTTACAAAAGAGTGAGCTTTCCTTCAAAGCAAATGTCCACAAACGTTAGATGATTCAAGTACCAAGTACGGAGTAACAGGGCAAACATCCACTTTTGATCAGCATTTAAACACTCAGTAACTTATAGAATAGTTCTGGCAGGGTCTCAATTCTTTTATCCATATCGGCGGGTGACCCAAAGCTCAAAAAGCACACCTCTCGGATCGGTATTTCAGCTCCGATGTCAAAATGTGCTTTCGGCCGTCTAAATGTTGATCAGATAAACCAAGACTTTTCCTTCCGAATGTGTTCACAGTATTAATTAAAAGTCAGTGTTTTTATGAACGTGTTAAAGTACTCTATGGAACACTCTCTATGCTTGCGTAGAAAAAGGGCTTTTTTGATTTACTTACCATGTTCAAATAACCGGCACTGTGTGTACTTGAATATTCTTTTAAATCTTTTCTGGCGATTTAATTCTCAAAAAAAGCATAAAAAAAGCTAAAATCCTGCACACTTCCCAGTTTCTAGTTAGGAGCCACCAGTTTTCTGTTTAAACGTGAAGTCGCTACGAAAAATCGATGGTTCCAAGCTTGAACGCTCTTGACAGCAACTAATGCTGAGCTACCTCAGTCACCTCTGCTTGTTCTAAGGTGTTAGTGCTGGAATTTGTCTTACCCTTGATAATTGGCTACATTCATCAAAATTCAAGCTTCCAAGGACCGTGAAGTGGACTTCAGTGACATTTGGAATTATGCTTGCAGGGAGATCCAACGCAGTCTTGAAAGAGGAAAAGTAAACGCACCAAGTGATCAAACTCTGGGCCCTTCTCATCAACGTGAAAAGGTAAAATCTCTCATTAATCTCCTTAAATTCGACGCTTTTTCCGAACCCGCCCCGTCCACTCACATCAGCAGTCATCAATCGAGATCGCCTAGATCGATCCCAAGAAGGATTTCAACAAGAAAATTGCTCCAAGTTAGGTATTTACGAGATCGCAGAGATATTCAAGAGCCTGCTGAATTGACAGAAATTGGAGGAAGGTTAAAAGCTAATCGTCGGCTTCAAAAAAACCTTTCAAATATGGAAGAGAATTCGTCGGAGGTGGAGATGCCTCGAAGACGAATTTCTAGACACTCCAAGCCCGTGAAGAGACCTGCTAAACGGCAACTCCAACAGAGCTATAGGCTTCCAGGCAATCGATCACAGCCGCATGGAGATGAGGTCTCATTTACACAGTCTCGAACTCACGGTCAAGTGCAAGAACAAATGGAATTTGACGCTAAATCAAATGACAATGAGCAGAATTCAAAACACCCTGAAGGTACTGAATTGACTTCTATGCCAACCTTAGAAGTTACTGAAGACACAGAAGAGGCACCATGTCTGCAAGGTGAGAAGATTATAATCGCGATTGAAAGAACCGATCATGCAGCTGACCTAAGTCAGTCTGTGGAGGATCTGGATCTTAACGACTTAAAATCACAGGGTGTGCGTAATTTAGTCTGCCATGATGACTTTGACTCTGTTAGTGGCGAGGCTTACATCAGTCGAATACCAACGGCTATTGCAGAACTGGTATCCCAACGACGTGGCTTTAAGTCAAAGGAAAACTTATTTGCTCTAACCGATTCCTTTAACAAGGCATTGAAAACCTCCCTTTCAAATGCTCCATTATCACCACTGACGGCTGATTGCATGCCTTTGGTTAACTTTGCATCACCAAAATATGAATCAACGATGTCGAAAGAGGTTCCGAAAACCAGCGGCGAAAGAAACTACATCTTCACTTCACATTTGATCATTTCAGCATCAGCTCATGCATCCCCTTTACCCAGAATGATTGCTGAATACATTCCAAAACAGGCTGCATTTTCGGTGATATCGGATAGCAGTATAAGGGAAATTTCGGTTGAGCAACAGATGATGAACTGTGCCGAGTTACAGAGCTGGGGATGGGTAGAAGCGTATCCGGTTGGAAGTCCCCACTATCATCATATCTGCATGTGTGATGGCGATGTGATTGGAGAAGAGGTTTTGGAAGGTGAATTGGAGGTATCTCTTCTTGGTTCTCCGGTAGTTTCAACTAGTCTGATATTTGAATCCAGTCTAGCGAATGGCCTGGACAGCTTCTCCTGCTCCTGCACATCGTCTGCTCTTGCAACGGACTCGTCAACAATGTCGTCGACCTCGACGACATCCACAACAACGACAAATCTCTGGATGCTTGTAGAAAATCCTCCAACCCTGGAAACAGAGGAGATTAGTGAGATGGATGACGCGACGGCACGAAGCACCTGCAGCCTGACTCGGGCCGAGATTAGGCAAATGTGTATACGGTGGGCGACGGGTAGTTGTTTCTTCCTGAGTGTGTTGTTTGTAGTCAAGTGCTACTACGCAGAGTTGCTGCGTGGGGATTGGCTTTCGATTGTGGGTATTGTTTCGGCTCTCTGCACAATCGTCCTCATCTCTCTCAGTCGACAGCCGAGTGCATCTTAGTTGCCACCTGGTTTATATATATTTTTCTTGTCTGTTGTGTCATCTTCTGTGAGTTAAGGTAAATATTACTAAAAGCCAAATTCCTTTTCCTTATGGTGTTAAAACACTTTAAAAGTGGATTTAAAGTTTTTAATTCACAATTTTTGTAGCGTCCCGAGACTCCCTTTAAGGTAAAAGAAGGCATAGTACTGGGGGTAGAATACATGTATTCTGGAAACAGAGAGCTTGGGGGCTGTTGGCACGGCCCAAAGGCCGACCAACCGGCTCAGTACAATATGGCCACCCAAGTCACCGAAACCGGCAGTTCAAACAAACAAAGTATTACATAGTACTTGGACAGAATACCTATTTTGATAACAGAAGGATCAGAGCGCTTTTGGCACGGCCCGGAGACCAGCTCGCCGGCTAGCATAATATGGCAACCCAAGTGACCAAAACTAACGACAGTTCTAACAAACGAAGCATTACAATGCTGATGCCTATAACAATAATAATAATAACTCACAGAATGCAGTTAGTAATGGGTTGGTAGGAAACTGCCACCACTCGAACCTTAATGTCAAATTATTGACGTTAGACACACCGCTCCAAAAATTCCCCGAGGACAAAAGAGGGCATAATCTTCGGACAGAATGCATACATTTTGGGCATAGAATGCGGGTTTGCGATGCTGGAATGGTCAGGACATCAACCCACCCAGCGGAGGCACAATGGCCAAGATGCCAAAATCGACCCTTTATCGAAAACATGGACGAAAAATAAATGGTGAATCGCAGGGAAAGTTGACTCGTGTAGTATTTCTCAGCCCTTTAAGGCATAAAGTAGACCTATACTTAAGGGGTCAATTATGTGCAAATACTCATTTTAAACCTGTTTATCTGATTATCGATAAAAAAACCGAACTGCTTAAATTTATCAAACGCATTATTTGTGGATAGCGGTCATCCAAAAATATATGGATGTCTATGGAAGTTATCCGAATTTGCTAAGATCTTAACAATTATGTATAATGGCGATAATGTTCTGTTAACCAATGGCGCTTAGGCGGGTTATGCAAGTGCTCCCAAGATGTCGTCTACGGTTGAGGTCTGCGGTAGCGATGTTGTTCGACTTATGGCCGATCTGAAGGATTGGCAAAAGCTTGTAGTTCAATTTGAATGCGTTCTCACCTGGGAAAAACCCCTGGTCCTGTTATATATTATTCTTGTTGTCACTTTGTTTTATGCTCTCCTTTGGGCTTTCGAACCGCCGTTCCTTGTATCACTCGGCTGTCTTTCACTCTGCTTCAGCCTTTGGTGCTATTTTGGCCCAAAATTGGCTCTGAGGTGGGTAATTCAGTCACAGGCAACTTATTGCTTAGGTTTCTCCCTTCAGTACCACTGACTGAACATAATCAAAGATATCGTGCTTTTTGTCGGAGGATTTTAAATGGACGTCGACTGTTTATCTCGATTTTTCAGCATCTTTCAGACTTGAGGCGACGCAGACCCTATATTTATACTGTTGTTTGTTTATGTGGCATAGTAAATCTTGAAATTTTGACTTACGACTACGACGGAATTCTTATCGCGTATGCTCTCACCATCATTGGTCTACTTATTCCTGGGATCCGACATACCGGAGTTCTTAGGGTAGGCAAAAGTCCAGTTTTTATCGTTCGCGTTCTGTACCTACTTGACAAAAGTAGGTTGTTTTACTGGCATTTTCACGTGCATCTACTAGAATTCGACTATCTTTCGTCTTTTGAGTTCTCAGAGCCGCTAGTTTTTCGTGATTAGGAGCTACTTAGTGATTGTTTTGTACCAACTGAATAGCTCTACGTTTCTTGAAATGCTCACCGTTAGATTCCCATTTTATTTGTCCTAATCTTGAGCTTAGCGTTAGGAAATGATTTTTCGTCCGAAACTTTCTCCTTTCCTTTGGGCATATTTTCTCACATATTCACAGAGATAAAACCAGTGTTTAGTATGGGAGGTATCATGCACTGCGACAAATCTTATGGTTACACTTTTACTTTAGATAATTTATCTGTTAGCAAAGAAGTCTCTTCGATTTATTTGGCGGATCATTTCTCGAGTAATTCGCTTCCTCTACTCCCTCTCTCCCTTAAATCGACAGAAAACTGACAAAAAAGGCACTGGTGATGTGGCTGTGAGCAACTAGCGATGTATACGTACATTTGTACTTATCCTTGTAGACTTCTATCAACGAACCTTTGTGTTTTCATTTTATTGGACTAAATTTTTGTTGAAAAGGGCTTTTTAACTTTTCTATGAATATTTTCTGGGTGTTAGGGCTTGTTTTGAGATTCTTAGCTTCGCTGGCGGAGAGGGTTTACAATTTTTTGCATTTCTATAGTTTTTTAGGAATAGGTGAGATGGAAGTAGCGATTGCTTTTGAAAGTATCGTTTGTTATGTCGGTTGTCTTTGCAGATCTGTGTGCTGGAATTACAAATTTATACACTCAAGACGGGTATAAAGTTCTCTTCTGTGGAGCTAAGTGATTAGAGTTGTGGGACGTTAGCTGCAGACACGATCGAGAGCAATAAAGAGTCATGCATCAGTCAAGTATGTGAGTGCTTAAGCAACTGACCCAGGAGCGAAAGTGCAAGTATTTGGTAGGATTTTGAAATGTCTATAGACTGTTTATCTCGATTTTTCAGCATCTTTCAGACTTGAGGCGACGCAGACCCTATATTTATACTGTTGTTTGTTTATGTGGCATAGTAAATCTTGAAATTTTGACTTACGACTACGACGGAATTCTTATCGCGTATGCTCTCACCATCATTGGTCTACTTATTCCTGGGATCCGACATACCGGAGTTCTTAGGGTAGGCAAAAGTCCAGTTTTTATCGTTCGCGTTCTGTACCTACTTGACAAAAGTAGGTTGTTTTACTGGCATTTTCACGTGCATCTACTAGAATTCGACTATCTTTCGTCTTTTGAGTTCTCAGAGCCGCTAGTTTTTCGTGATTAGGAGCTACTTAGTGATTGTTTTGTACCAACTGAATAGCTCTACGTTTCTTGAAATGCTCACCGTTAGATTCCCATTTTATTTGTCCTAATCTTGAGCTTAGCGTTAGGAAATGATTTTTCGTCCGAAACTTTCTCCTTTCCTTTGGGCATATTTTCTCACATATTCACAGAGATAAAACCAGTGTTTAGTATGGGAGGTATCATGCACTGCGACAAATCTTATGGTTACACTTTTACTTTAGATAATTTATCTGTTAGCAAAGAAGTCTCTTCGATTTATTTGGCGGATCATTTCTCGAGTAATTCGCTTCCTCTACTCCCTCTCTCCCTTAAATCGACAGAAAACTGACAAAAAAGGCACTGGTGATGTGGCTGTGAGCAACTAGCGATGTATACGTACATTTGTACTTATCCTTGTAGACTTCTATCAACGAACCTTTGTGTTTTCATTTTATTGGACTAAATTTTTGTTGAAAAGGGCTTTTTAACTTTTCTATGAATATTTTCTGGGTGTTAGGGCTTGTTTTGAGATTCTTAGCTTCGCTGGCGGAGAGGGTTTACAATTTTTTGCATTTCTATAGTTTTTTAGGAATAGGTGAGATGGAAGTAGCGATTGCTTTTGAAAGTATCGTTTGTTATGTCGGTTGTCTTTGCAGATCTGTGTGCTGGAATTACAAATTTATACACTCAAGACGGGTATAAAGTTCTCTTCTGTGGAGCTAAGTGATTAGAGTTGTGGGACGTTAGCTGCAGACACGATCGAGAGCAATAAAGAGTCATGCATCAGTCAAGTATGTGAGTGCTTAAGCAACTGACCCAGGAGCGAAAGTGCAAGTATTTGGTAGGATTTTGAAATGTCTATAGACACCATATAGGTTTCAGTTATCCTCGAATGAAATCTGATAACTGCCCAGTAAGAAATTTGTAACAAATACCTTTGGTTAATTCATGCTAGTCTATGCAGAAGCGTTGGGAAGTGCTTTTAAATACAATCCCTGCTAACTAGTTATTCGATCATAATCACATTAGTTTCATTCGCATGTGTGATGTTAAAACACCAGTTTTGATATCCATTTATCCCGTAAAATAGGCAAAATACTGCCACTTTCTGTCAGTAGGGCGCTCTTATCCGGCAGTTGTAATAAGTAAAATATACATACTTGGCGTTAGTTATGAACAAGATGTGGGAGATCATTGTTTAATGTATGAGTGGGGCATGATTCATGCTTAAATGCGTTCGTTTTTTTTCCATTGTCCGTTAGTGCTGACGCTGAATCTCCTCAAAATCCGCCGCTCTTGCTGTCCATCTAGATAAATTTTGTAAAAAAAATTGAGATGATCGGATCAGTAGACCTGCTGTCAGGTTTCAAATGCTCTGTCACTTACATGATACGAATTGACAAGTTTCGGCGAGGTGGCAATTTTGTTAACAAATTGTTTTCGCGACTTTGGATAGAAGTGTTGGGTTCCAATACCCTCTGAATATGCTGCCTCAGGCATTGGGGTCTGGATAATGCGCCCAACATCATTGAATTCTGAGGTAGGAGCCATGACCTGAAATAAGATGCGGTCCTCGAATTTGTTTTACTTAAATAACTTAAGTAGCAAAAATTTATCCCACTAGATCGTGGAGTGATTCGAAGCGTATTACGGGAGCGTTGTGGTGGGGCGATTGTGGATTGTAGTAGTATTGAGTGGGCAACTGGGTGACTTCTAGAGGCACTAAAACCGCAGCAGATTTAAATTCGTCGGCTACTCCTGAACCGTCGTCGCTGATTGGTTGTCGAAGAATGCCCGTGGTTATATCGCCTTCCATGGCGAAACGGTTTCTGGAACGGGCAAAGTATTCGTGATTGGTGCTGTTATTGGCGCTGGACGTGGCGGTCATGCGATTAGGGTGGCCACCGTCAGTCACTATGAAGGCATCTGGCGATGAAAGTGTCGTCGATTTTATGGTATCCGCGATGTTTACTCGTCCGTTTGAGTCATTGCCTGGGTACTTATCGACGTGATGACCCGAGGCACACATGGTTGTCAAGAAGAGACGCAAAAGCTGTCGGTTCTCCTGTAAAAAGCGGATATTTTCACAAGTTTTTAAATGCGAACTAATAGCATAACATGCGCCCATTGCCCGATTCAAGTAGTTGGAAGTAATAAAATTGAAACATCGGTATTTCAAAACACCCTCTCAGGATTGATTGTGTCTTCGTTGGAAACGCTGAAGGGTTGAGTTTGACATGCGGCTACCTCTCTCCAGCTGGCCAGCTGCCTTCGCAGTTTGGTTTGATTTTGCAAATCGCAATGGTGACTTGTAAATCAAACCAGAATGGAAGTAACATTTTTCTGCCACAAACTGCCTGCATTGGACAAAAGTTGGCTTATCAGAAGCACAGCTTCATCACCGGTGGCACATCTGATACACATCGAAATAAATCTTTGCTCAAGAGTCGCCTATGAGTAGCATTAGAAGTGTGAATGTTGCAACACCAATTAGAGAACCTGGTAATAATTAAAATGTTTCACGAAAAAGACCTAATAGGATATGAATAAATACCTGGAGAGCTAGACACGAGAGGCGGGCCAAGATGCGGCTGTGTGTGCCAAAAAACGGCTAGCAGAAGAGCATGAGTGAAAGCATCCATTGCATCGCAGAACCAAAAGGCGGTTACAAAAATTCGGCAAATGATCAATTTCTCGACAACTCTGTAATTGGATTTGTTTAAACTGAAGGAGTCAAATGATGAAATGTCTACATTCAAGAAATGGGACTAATGTCGTTTTTTTTTACTAATGGGTGAATGAATGTGTTACCTTACCCGACGCCGGTTCATATCAATCTGATTTCGGTAAATTTAAGACACCGAAATGATGCGTGGAGCCTGAGGTGCAAATCAGTGGTGATTGTATGTTTTTTTTGAATTCTAAGACAGTCATACAGGCTGCTGAGGCATATGAGACGGTGTAACTAGGCTGTACCCTTATTTATGCTTCATGGTTTGAACATTAAATGTAGAACTGTCATGGCCTTATCTCACATAGTAGGATAACTTCTTGACCCTGCAACTGCCCTACAGCACTCACTGGAACTCAGTTCTTTGTAAAAGCACGATAGTGCTCTTTTGTAATTGGGGAACGAATTGACATTGACGATTTTTGTCCATGCTTTCCTTAAAAGTCGCCTGAAATTCCGACCAAAATCACAAAAAGATCGTCAAATGGGATCATTCCCAAATTTTAAAGTTTCCAAAGTGCCCTCGTTTTTGTTCGAGACAAGTAAATAATTCGTGGCGTAGTAAGGGTCTCACTGGATCACAACTGATAGTGCTGACTTTTCGTACGATTAAGCAGGGGAACATTGCAGACAGCTGTTGAAAAGTGCAATTTTGTCCAATGCGCGTACGAAAGCACCGTGCGTACTTTTCCCCAAGTCAAGTTAGTGGTGCGGTAAACAAGCAGGGTAAAGGGGGTTACAAAGTTTTGCGCTGTTTTAGGCATAGCTATCGAAAATAACTTATGGGAGAAGCTGTTGACACTTACCCCTGATTGTGTATAACTAGCCGCACACCCATCGGAGAAGGTGTAGTAGTGGAATGTACCGCTGAGAGGTTGTCGAAATAAACTAACTGATTTCGGTGACAAACCAAATGCAGATACATTGGGTTGCGTAAGACTGCCTACTCCCAATAATGTGAATTGAACCATCGCTGCTGTTTAGAATAAATTCGAGGGAGCAGCCTTCAGCAATGTTTACTGTGAGGTGTCGAGCAAACTGTTGGCATCTACATCAATTAGAAAAACTGTGGAAGCAAACCAGGTAGATCCCTCTCGAAGGCACCACCAAATAATGATAGATTTGTTTCCTACTTCTTCATGCAAATCTCACTGTTAATGCGCCAATGTCAGCAGAATGTCCCACTTGTGATGAGAACTGACATTCGCATACCTCTCTCCGTTAAGCAAAGGTATGGATCTTTATGCTGCATCCCAACAATTTGCTCACCATTCACCTCATGCTTCTAGAGCACGCATCACCTCATCATTAACGAGCTAAACCTGTGTGTAGGTATGTGTAGTGGCCTACGGAAGTGTTTGCCCACCATGAATTATTCACTCATGACCAGCCACTTACAAACGGAGTTTATCTACTTAGAAATAGGTCCTGTTCCTTTTCTTATAGGACCACACACAACCTCGTGTTCTACACCCTAAAACTTTGGCATAAAATGAGCTGAGGATAAAGCTTTATGCTCTTCTCTAGTTACCCTTACACTCCTCCCCAGCTACAGGTGTTTATCAAGTTTCCTTGTCATTACCAGTAAACAATCACATGTCTCAAAAGTTTAAATCACTTGTGTGATTTCGATTGTATCTTCAAAGGAATGACAGTAGTCTATGGTGACTTTTTCCACCTCCCGCATTTCAGCCATCGCACCTATGGCGATGAAGTTCTGGAGACAGAGCAGTGAAGAATGCGGTCGCTTACAATGATGCTGCAAGTAAAATTTACAGATGACTGAGTTAGTTCCCTACCGTAAAAGAAAAAAATGGTTTTTTATGGTTAATTCTTCAAAAGCACAACTGAATTTCTACGGCGTGATTTAAATCGAACATAGTTCTATGAAATTAGTAAAATATGAGCAAAGTCCAAAGTCCTGATATATATCTATGCTTCTGGCGAGAATCCAGATAGATGAAGAAGCTAAATTCGCTTTGTAACACGGTGGCAACAAGACGTCATCCCAAAATAAAACTCAGGGAAGATCATTTATGCTACATATATGTATACAAATAAGAATCCTGCGAAAAGTATAATATTATCCCCTTCACCTTGTCAGTCTTTTCAGATTACCATTAAATTGGCCTTTAAAAAGACATTAAGGTCATGAGTCGTTGATGACATGTAGGGTGAAATACCAAAACAGAATGGTGCCTGGAGTAACTCCCCCGCCCCTTTCCATTGTAAGGCCCGACGCTACTGTCCGTTTTCCAATGCGTCTAATAGACACGCCCACCTAACGACACATTCAGTTACCCAACAAAAGTGCCTGCGGCTAGTCATAACATAGGCACGATCTACCACCCACCACCTACTCCGAGTCCTAGTTGCGACACCGCACAGTGCATTCCATTCAGACATCGACAAACGGAACACCTTTACTAGCCGTGTGGACAATGCATTTCCAAGGCCATCGAGGAAACGTGCATGATTCATTAGTCCGCCAGTCCCCAGCCGGTCCGCAAAATGGGTGCATGCACGCACATGCTCGCTGTGTGACCGTTGTAATTGGGGTCAGGTATCGATCTCTGTCACGGTTCAGCCAATAGCGTTTAGGAATTAAATGTCCCAAGTCTCCAAATCAAAAATTAAAAACAGCGCGAAAAATGGCACAGCAAAATAATCATTTATATGAAGGCAATAAATCCCAGGAAAAAATTAAAAAAACTTAGATGAAGCAGCGCAAATAAAGGGGAAAGGGTAAACAAATAAATGAATGAGTGGATGGATGGATGGATGAATGGACAAAGGAAGCATGGATACGGGATGGATGGGTGAGCGGTAGGCGATGTGGCAATGAATTACTGATCAGGTGGAGAATTAAGTGAATCAAAGACTTCATGCTAATAAGGTTAGATAGAAGAGTGGTGTTTTTTTTCCAACCTTTTTCCACATCATGATCATCAGATTCCTAATTACTTTCTTTCCCCAATGCATCAGCACATCACTGCCCATTGCCACCCAGGTTTTCTTTACTTCAACATTCCCACCTTTATCTGTTAGTAGAAGCAATTTTTTATTGTACCTCTTTTAACCCCTTCAAGGGTTTAATTAACTGTCAAAAATTGATTGGTTGCATGGCTAATCTACCGAAACCTTATTGGTTAATCCGAAAAGCTCATACTTATTTTCCCAACCATGCAAATAACTTAAAGGACATTATTAATCGCTTTTGTTGTTCTAAACCCAACCAATCTGTTCACAGCACACCAATGGCTATCGTAAACTGATACAAAATGCCTGTCCCACATTTATGACTCCGGGCTCCAATAAAAAAGTCGGTGCGCCACACATATCTGACGCTGCTGAAATATTGTGAACTTGTTCAGCCCTCTGCCATTCGGTTTCACGACGAAGGTGTAAATCGCTAAAATTGGTCTCACAAATCCTTGGTACCTTGACAATAAAGCTACCTCTATAATCATGGGTTCAGGAGCGTCTTTAGTAGTAAATCTGGCGCTGTACTGATGCCAACGTAAAGAGATCCGCACGAAGCTAAGGGGATAGAAGACGTCACTGAAGTTTCGTGGAAGAGTTATGCCGATATAAACCGTTAGGTTACTTTCTCAGCAGAGGTCAGCCAATCGGATAGCCAGCAAATGATCGAAAATGCACCACAGTGTGAAGAGGGTAAAGACGAATTCGTGATCTCTCAAGTTCATTGTGGGTAGGCACCTTTTCGACTCTTCCACTGTGTAGGTGCCAAAGAACCACCTTACAACCCACAATATTGACAAGAACACAGGGACTTCGCAAAAGTGATGCCATTCTCAGCGATTCATCCTCGAGCTCAATGGTTTGTTGCAACCATTTCTAAGTAGTGCGCGTTCTTTTTGGTGACATTCTCACTCTTTCGTAATTGAGCTACACAGAAAACAACTGAATTGTAATATAATTGCAGTTAGGCTGGTTAGTTGGGAATCGGAAAATCGTATTTATTTAATTAGTCACTTTTGCCCTGAGGTAAATATTTATGTGAGAAAAGATTGGCAAAGTATCAAAATTCCACATTAACAAAATAATCACTTTTAAGATGTTAAAATCACCACGCCTACCAAAGTATTTTTGTTTAAAGGCTTATTAGTTGGATCAGTTTAAAAAGCGACACTTTGAAATAAAGGTAGATTACTTATTATTGGTTTGTGTTTGTTCAGTAAAATCAATATTGTAAAATACTTACGTCGTCAATGACAGCGACCAATAGGAACATGAAGACAGCTGTCAGCGCGATTCCTATTGGTAGAATTAGCAGCATAAAGACTGGACTGATGATTTGGACGTAGATGAGCATGTAGGGTATGCCAAGGGTGAGCATTAGCTGAGCGAGGACCAGAAGATGTCTGAAGGAAGGGGATTTCAATTATCTTGGTTTCCTCCGCTTCCTTGGAGGCGTTAGCGAAATAAATTATCCCATTTGCAGGCGTTCAAGTGGTCGCCAATTCATGCGTAAAGATGCCTGAATTTACTCAATCTTCGTCTTTCCTACCTAGGTCACATCGTTAAGATATAACTACTTCACCAGAACTAGCCAAAGTGCACCATTAAGCTCGATTTAATTAACTTGGAGAGTCGATCTTGCATCACCAGATTCCTTGCAAAATGAATGTTAATTGCAGGGAGTAACGCACAACTGCTTCAAAGTTGGGGATAAAATGCCACTTTATAGACTAGATCGCTAGCTTTCCTTCTTCGTAATTTAAAATTCAAGGTTAGAACTCACGTAGATTTATTGACTCGACTCCTTCGAATAGCCAGGTAGTTACGGAGAACAACGAAGCCAACGGTAATAAGAATAAGAAGGTTGAAGAGTACTACAGCTGTGATAGGAGCAAGAAGAGGCCAACGGTAACCCAGCAAATCTGGTCCAATACATCTAGAAGTGGAAACAGGGATGGTAGGGAAACTTTAGACAAAGAAATCAACTAGAATTTGTTATTGACGTCAAAAGCGTGAAAGAAGGAACGCATGAGAGGCAGACATACGAAGAGGTGAAAAAGTTGACAGGAAGAATCAATGCTGACGTATGGAGAAATGTGTGTGCGGCCACATGTGTATGGATGGACACAGCATGGGTAGATCACCGATTCGTAAATGAATAGATTTATAGAGTAGTTGTGAATGAATTAACTATTGCATGTGCCAAAGAAGTAACAAATTTACTGGCCGAAGTCAAGCATGTGTGTGTAAATGATTGGGCTCCTAAACTGCGCTCCGCGTGAGCGAACGTAAGAATGGTTGAATGAGGCGATAAGTTGACATTTTATCAATCGAACGGGAGGACAAGAAAGTTAGTCTGTTAAAAATAATTCAGAAGCTAGGTGGAAAAGAGTTGAATTTCTCGGCTTGTGGTTACTTTAATGAGAGAATCATTTAGATGTTTGTAGAATGTCAGAAAGTGATTTCGTTGATGACTGATTGAGTGAAGGAGTTAATAAGGTAATTGTTGAATAAGTCAGTGGGTGATTTATTTAATCTTTGAGAAAACAAATAAACTAGCCATTTGATTTGTAATTTAGACCATAAGTTGGTTCTTTAATGGTTCTTCGAGTGGTCTAGTTACTGATTACTGTATTGGTTTGGTCATTGAGCCCGTGCGCCATTTGATGATTGAATCAATTAACCAAGTACTTGTTCACTAGTCGAGTCCGTGAAGGGATGGCTTATCCAGTTGATAACTGAACGACCAAAAGGCTCGGTATAGGTGTTGGAGTCAGCTATTTAATTAGTCAATGAATGAAGGAGTGAATGAACGAAATTGGCAGCATTATGAGACCGCAATAACTAAGCAAACAAAGGAGTGCGTGAATAAACCAATCAGTGTGCTAGTCATATAATGAATAAGTCGGACAGGTGAGAGAAATTGCGATTCAATAGGTAAATTGGTGATTAGGTAGTTGGATATGCTTGTAAATTTGCTGCCCATTGAGTTACTTTTTGGCAAAGCAAGTGACGTTGGTAATAAAGCGGATCATTTAGTTAGTCTGAGGGTCAATGAATGAGAATAGTTTATTCATTTATTCCATCAGTGGCTGGTTAAACAATTGTACTGGTGGGTTAACTAGTGTGTTGGTCATTAAATAACTGCTGGAGCGTGCGATGCATTTGAGTGCGCAGTTGGATGAGTGAAAGAATTAGTGATTGGACCAGTGAGTAACTAGATCTAAGAGCCGATTTTTCAAACAGTTAATTAGCTAGTGAAAGAACATGACATTTATTTTCTAAAGCATTAAACATGATAGTGAGGGTCTGAGCGAGTTAAAGGGGTAGCAAATGATTGCGATCTACTCAGGATAGATAGATATGCTGACATGTAGATTTAGGAGGAATTTGTTTAGTATGGGTGGAGACACCTATTAATAGTACAGTACACCAATGAATATTCGGAATGGAACCAATGATGACTAAATCCGAGATCAAAAGGTGGGTGAGTGAGGAGATTGAAGTCGCTTGGAACAAGGTTAAACAACTTCAGAAATAAACTAATAGATGAATTCCTGACAAAATTTAAAAGGCTAAGATGGATAGAGAGTTTCAGAACTTATTGTTTGGGAACTAAATGAATGCAGTGAGAATGCGAATTCCAAATGAATGGGAAAACCGGATATGCACGAATCAGCTTTAAAGCTTTTCCGCAATGGGTTAGGAATTGGGTAGTTGGGTGGAAGGGATTTACAAATGAACAAATGATTTAGCCTGGACGAATAAATTATTCCACACTAAGTGGTTGAATGAATGAGTGAGGGCACAGAGAGATAGGCAAGTTAGTAATTTAAGTGATTTATTGCGTGAACAAGTAGCCGAGAGACTTCTCAAGTTGATTATTTAGCAAACAAATGCATGACCAATTGAACCAACTAGTTTAGGAATAACTTGGTGATCTAATAGTTGATTAGCATCCACAAAAAGAAGACTCACAACCCTAGACCCGATTTAAACTGACGAGCCATGCCAAACCAGAGGCCGACTATCAATGCTGGTCCAATGTAGGCGCAGACGGTAACGGGGATGTAGACAATTCGAAGGGCAAAAATGTCATTGAAGTCGGCATGGGGCGCAACTCTGAAAAATAAATTTGTAACTTCGTCAATGTTGCAAAAGGAAATTTCATCAAAATTTGCGTTAAAAGTCTTTTCAGTGCCTTTTCACTGCATAAATGAAAAAAGCCATTTAACTCTTGGCAAAAACGAAAGAATAAGAAAAACTAGAGGTTCAGAAGATAGGAAGAGAGACATCACCTTTCAGTCCATCACTGCCCACCAGCTCATGCTTTTATACACTTACTTAAGTCTTCAACAAATAAATGAGAATGTTTGGTACATGAGGCCTCTCAGGTACGTTTAACTAGTCTAGAACAGCCTGTCTCACTTCGTCATTGATGTGAAAAGCTATCCCGGCATCCAATACATGGTAAATCTACAAAACTGAAGATATTCGCGAACTAATGTGTTTACAGAGAGGTCATATGGGAACAAGACCTCCAAGACCTGGCATTCTTTGCACTATTGGTTGGTTTGCGGGGACAGCTGTGATGCCGAGTTGGGAAAAACCGCAGTAGGGACCATCACTGCCAGGTCTTCTTCGGTGGACGTGATTGAAAAATTTACGCCAATCAAATAGGTTAGTGTAGGGCAGTTTTGAAGCCCATCACTTCCTCATGGTTGGTGTATTCTTTACCAGGTAGTCATCCGTTATATTCACAAGAAGCATCGTTCATTGTTACAAGCTGTTTCATTAAACATGCTACGCTCGCTACTCACTACCCTGAATTGGCTAGAGTGGGAAGTGCTTGTTAGTTATTGGTTTTAGACGACTTTTGACGTTGGTGTTGTTACGATAGCATCCATCTTTTACGTATGCCTGCAAAGCTAAAATTCTCAGCTAAACTTGAACGTTACCGCTGTTCGTGTAAAGGGAAGTATCTCACTCGGTATGCATAGGTCGCACATTTCTCTCTTTAATGTTCCAAAAAAGCACTCCCAAATAGGTTCAAAAATATGACCTCTTTCAGTTCAAAAGCCACCGATCCAACGATCCGATCGTTGGCCAAAAAAGATGAGATAACGAGTTGATTCCTTTTGCAACTTTCCAAAATATGTCCGAACAAGGAAAAGCACTACAACGGATCTGCATACAAATTATAGTTTATGCAAGTGCTCATTGGAGTGGCAGTAAATGCCTTTTCTTCAAATAAGACACTAAAGCACATCAGAAAGTGCTGCGATTCTATGCACCTGAGTGGTAGGTTGTGAATTGCATAACGTTCACGGTTTCATGAGTAATGATAACTTGAGAGTCACGTTACAATATATTATCTCCTTTCAAATGTTTATGCAGAATTTTGGCTCTTTAAATTTTCAATTGCATTACACATAAAAGTGAGAGGGCAGGGAGTGGTCAGAGTGATGAAAGCTAGTCTTTTAGCGTAATTTGCCTGGAAAGCGATTTTTGAACCTAAGAACAATTAGTGGATTCACCCACCCCCAGGTATAAGTGGATGCATAAATCTATGGTAAGTGGTTGGGCCAAATTGTTTGCCACAAACAGACTGGTTGAGCTCAAAACCGGTTTCGGCGAACGTGTGGATTGCCTTTTCGTCTGAGGACAATGCCATTTTTGGTGCTAGTAGAAACACATTTTTGTGGACTGTGAGAGTCGGATTCTGGGAAGTTGGTTTGAAACGCAATTAAGGTAGGTTTTTCTAAGAACTTTCCTGATTTGCCAATCAGTACAGACATGGACCCAAAAACTAGATGGGAACAAAGCGAATGATTTGGATATTACTTTTTAAAAAGGAATGCGGAATAATTAGCAAAATTAATTCAGCTAATGTTTTAATAAAATGTAGGACACTGGTGCCCTGCTTAAAAACTGTTTTATTTTACAGTCACAAATAAGGAAAATTCTAGACCATGCGGGAAGAATGTAACAAGGAGAACTTTGATAAAAGAGGAGAACAAGTCTCGAGAAGATAATTTATTCCCCAATATTAGCCAATTCTACCATCTACCTTCGCCAATAATGCGGCAATAATAATGGTCTTTTAAAACTGACACGGTTAATTCAGTTAGTCCGAGGTGGATGCTTCATTCGGTCTCACATCTGCTTTACACTGTTCAGGACCACCTACTGCCACGGCGGTACGTCAAGTCTTTTCCAACTTATCTAAAAATTCGACTGGCACATTCATTTAAAAAGCTTATGTTACCAGTTCCACAAGATGCTGTCTAATCTATCACCATTAATTTGTCTCACGTCAAAAGATATGCATGCCGCTTTAAAAGCAGCAAAAAAGACCTCATGACTTTCCCTCGCATTTAATTCTTCAACTTTTATACTACTTTAACAACAAGATCAGTAAATATAAGCGGTAAAGGCAGTTTGAACCAAGTCAAAGTACATCCGATTGGGTCAGTAGCCCTTTGTTCAATTCAGAAACAATGACTATACATCGTTTTAGTTAGCAAGAGACATCAAATGTGGTCTGAACCTGTAATGTCAAGCACGTCCAAGTGGGGGCAGGTGATCCAGCTTCATTATAATAGCTAGGTTGTGGGTCTAATATCAGCTCTAAATCAACTAAAAACAGCAGCCGGGAGAAGTTACTAGGACTATCTACAATCGCAAAAACATTTCCACCTTTTGCTTCTTTGAAGTTTCTGTTTGGAACATGAGGTTTCAGATACTTGATGACACTCCTCGACTTGCACTCCAGTTGAGCGCTTCTCATTAACAAATATCAGCACACTATTAATCAGGACAGGGTCAAGGTCATAAGAAATGCTATAAATATGCTAAAATGCAGACTGTGACAGCTAAGAGGAAGGTGTGCGCACTTCAAATTTCCAGCCTAGTCGCATTATCAGGAATAAAGGTATTGTTTGTTGAAGTACCTTGAACTGGTTATTCTAGTTGGAATCGCGATGGTGTCTGTGATTACATATGTACACAGCAGCACAAAAATTAAATTCTGAAAAAGCAAATAAATTTATTCCCGTGGAATAAGAACTGCCGAATCGGGAGAAAAGTAGTCTGAACAAAAAAACCATCTTACAGTTTGTCATAAACTGGATAGGAAAATTCAATTTGATGGGAATTAAGAAGACATAGTGTCCAATGCTAGAATAGTAAAACCACTCTCTGGAAAACATTATGAAGCGCAAGGACTAACCCATGAATCGCAGACAAAATAGATTCCACTGCATCTAAAAGCTTTGAATTGATTGGAAATCATGGAAACTAAACAACTCAAAGAAGTTATACCCAGGTGAAAGGAAGCTTGAAGACAAGAGTAGAACCAATAATAGAACTCCATGTCGGAAGATTCACAGCTTTAAATGTGCTTGAAGTATATTTAAAAGGAACTTACATCATTAAAAGGGCATTTAACCCAAAGACGAACTTCCAAGCGAAGGCACAGAGAGGAAAGTAGTTGACAAGGACGGCAATGACAGCACACAGAAATTCAAAGTCTTCTGGCACGTGAGGGATGAAGAGGGAGACTAGAGTGCCCAGTAGTAGAGACAAAGCAATATGAAACTGGTCCAGACGAAATACACCCCTAAATAGTGTGCAAAATCGTGTGTCAGTTTATTCATTCGCTACATGCTAAATCATTCACAAATTTTTAGTGTAATGGAGGAAGTAGTTGGACTATATTGGAGATTCCTTTACAGGTTCAGAAGCACTGATCCAGACACGAGTAAAGGATCCGCCCTCTTCTCAGCGCTGTTGCCGCCGACTCACCAGGTCATTTGTGTTCAAAGTGCAAAGAAATAATCTCGCCGGTATTTGAAACAATTTTTACTGAAGCAATAAATTCTGGTGAATGGACTTGAAATCATCACATCAGTTCAATATTTCAAGATCAACTCGGGGAGACGCTTAAGTAGAACACATGAAAAAATTGGAGATGACTGTCTACCTCTAGACCTGGAGTGCTGACTTACATTTCTCATTAAGACTCGACATGAACCAGGATTGAATGATCAAAAAGTTTCATAATTCCGTTACCCCGTAGCTCCCAAAATCTTAACAACAATGACAACTCTCTTAGAGCATCAAATATTTTTCTGCTTTGTCAATTTTTTGGATGAATGACATCTCTTTCTTCTTCTTTGAGACAATTCATATGGCTTAACTTTCACCAGACAATGATAAACACTTCAAAGTGTTTATTATTGTATTAAATTGAAAGGCTATCCAGCTTTTCAGACAGACGTAGTCTGCCACATGTCTCTTGATAAGTACTACAGACAAGAAGAGTAGATTTGATGCTGACTATTATTATTATTTAATCTGTTTAACTTGAACCGTTGCAATAAAGGCAGTCTATGGTGATCGCTAATGTACTCTGAAAAGGAATCCACATCAACTGTCGGCACAAAAGACAGTCCAATAATTCCCAGAGAATTGGGAAAAATATATTTGTTTGCCGAGCGACTAGATCCTATATAATTTCTTCCTAGAGGGTGCAAAACTCCATTTTCGTTTAATCGGTCTTTATTTTCTAAGAAGATATGCGGTGAGGAATGACAGCTGTCATCCACTTTTTCTTTCACCGGTTAGTAGATTCGGCTGCTGCACGCTAACAACGATTGAAAGCTAGGCTTATTTTGTTTGGTACATCTACTTCAAGGTTCTCTTGTGCATATTCATTCGATGAGACTCACACGAATCGGGTGAAGAAGAGGAAGAGGGACAGCGCAACCACTGTAATGACAGAACTAACGTAGTTCACAATCGTAATTGCCGGCCCATAGTTTTTCAAATTCTAAAAGAAATTGCAAAGAAATAAGTCAAGAGGGCATGATGACATCCAAACGAGATGGTATCAGACACTACTTGATTTTCACAAGGAGGATGACGAAGAAAGTGAATATTATTTTAGGCAATGAACCGTCACCTTTCAAAGCAAGCATTTTATTCATTGAAAATTATGAACAAAGCTTTCCTAACTTCCAAAATTATCATCTCGTAATCTCGCCAATCCTCTGTCACTAAAGACCCAACTGTGACGTTCCGTCCCGAAAGTGATTGGCTAGCCAAGGGGGAATTATAAACTGAGGCCTCCAGTAGAACCAAAAGGGATACCATGTTAGCATGTTCTGACTTTATGTCTCTTGACAAAATTCTCATCACGAATCACTTGAACGCCAAAAAATGTTATTCATTGAGTTAGGAAGAGAACCTTGTCCTTCTTGCTAACATGGTAAGTAATCTACATCAGAAAATTCTACAGACTTGACCCGGGCAAATTTGTTATAATTTCCACCACTCACACGGGGAGAATCAGCAAAATTTCTTCTTTTTTTTAAAGCTAATAAATTGAAAGGAGATATGGGCGCCCATCCATAACCATTTATCCCTAAGAAACATGGTGATTTGGGACGTCGGAGATACAGTAACACATGTGTTCGAGGTCGTAAATATTATGCGCCTACATGCATAATTTGCGACTTTGAAAACGCCACCAAGGTGACTCAGCTACTCGGGGAGGGGTGGGGCGGAAATTCATTTTATTAAATGAACGTCATTATGCTTTCCTCCTTCCACACAAGAAGACGTACAAATTTGTTTGGAATGCGTCTGTAATTTGGGACATGGGATACCCACAAGTAGCATCTGCATATTTTCTTGCTCCATAAGTTAAAAACAAAGAGGAGTGAAACTTTCAAATCAGGGTATTCCGTTAATGATGACAAAATTACCTATAAAGTGTTAAATAAACTTCTCAAACGTAAACCTACAAATTAAGATTTGCCTATTTTTGTGGTTTGGTTGGTTCCTCGGCATCTTCTCGTTCGATTACTTGCCAAAGGAATCCAACATTATAAGCCAATCAAAATTTTGCTGTCTGATCCCCAAAGTGACTGTCAAATCATATTTTTCCTTAAAATCGATCTTAACCCTGCGTCCTCCTGTGATAACTCGCTACTGAGCAGTCAGTCGCGCTCCAAGATCATCCTGATCCTCTTTTTGCATCGTGGCGATTGGCATTTATCAAACAGCCATTCCCACGCCCATCAATTATCAACCTCCATTAAAATTGTCGCGCCCAATCGAAATTCACCCATTTCATTTATTCAATAAAATTTTCTGCTACCGCCGATCGTTATAGCGGCATGTTCATGATATGCATTTTTGAGTTTTCTAAGAAAAACAGGAACATAAGGCATCCGTTAAACAAAGTAGAATGGCTCTTCAAGTCAGTTGTTGCAAATGATACAGCAGAGACAAGGTTATTACTATCATAAATGAGGTAATAGCCAGGCTATGCCATAAGACCTCTCTATTTACACGGTCTAAAAGTCATAAAGATATGTTCACCACCCTGAACCCTGTTGCTAAGTCAGTCAGTCAATCAGTAAATGCGTCTTTCGGGCTCTGACCCCGTAACGTCGTAGTGGCATCACCAGCCCAGACACTCCCTATCTGGCCAAACGATACTGAACGGATTAATTCAAACATTCTACCACTGATTAGTAGTTCCAATTTGAGGATTAAAGCTGCCTAGTAATTTGATGTTTAGTGAGTTTCTTTTGTTTGTAATTAATAGAAAAATAAAAAATTGTAAAATGAAACAATGAAAGGATAGCCACACCTAATGGAGTTCTACTTCAAATTAGCGTAAAGTTATGTTTAAACAAATATAATTAAAAGTATAGGGAAAAGTGTAGTTGAATTTCATGCTGAAAATGAAAGGGCAAAGAGCTTTTAAGTTCAATGAGAAGGCCTAATAAGGCGATTTTTCCAGGGAAATACTGCTGATATGAATGAGAACTAAAAAGTTGAAATAATAGAATCCTTTATGGGTTTAATGTTAAAAACCACAAAATTAGTGAATTTCAGATAAATTTGGTTTGAATAAAAGTTGCCGACAATCCTTAGATCGGCTTAACGTGGGGGATTTGGACCCAAATCATGCCTGAGAAGCCTTTGTCGACTTCGGGTTAGAAAGAGAAAGCAGTGAAAGCGTTATGCCGCCACTGCCAACTCCTTTAGCAGGTATTTGTTACAAGGTCAGCCGGAGTTTTTTAAACATCTGAGACTAGTGACTTTCGATGGATTCAACAACAGTGGACGAGCCAACTTCGGATTTATTCCCTTTCCGCTGGACTGATTCAGATTGTACTTCGGAGAACAATTCATTTCTGGCCAAGATTTTTAGGCTTCTTTTGATAAATCTCAAGAAGGGATTTGAAAAAAGGCGGGAGCAAGAGCAGAGATTCGCTGTATTTAAATCTGCCTAGTTTACAGATTCAGTCACAACAAATGTATCCAGTCCTTTTCTAAGCAATCGGTCCAAAAGTTGACAAGAATTCGGAATTTTAAAACCTAAATGTATAAGTATTATTTTAACCTTGATAAGTTTTTCGAAAAAGAAGTGTTAAAAGCCAGATGTCATATTTGCTATTAAATCAACGAAATAAAACTTGCGACCGACCAGAAGCAAAAGTAGGCATTTAAGTCACGTTTTTACCCTTTCACTCTTAAAAAGTTAATGAACACCTTCAAGTTCCTTCAAAGCACATGTCACTTTAAAAAGAAAGGGATAATTTTACAAATTTATTCCAAGAAGATCTGTTCAAAGACGGTCAAAAGGGAAGGGAACCGACAATTGTCCTACCAAACTACCTCGGTTCCAAATGGAGAATACTTTCCCAAATTTTATCTCTTGTGGAAGGGAAATTCGTTCAGCCTCGAAAAAAAACCTTTCTGAATCGGTTCAAGTGGAAAATATAAATCAAGGTCGAATACCTCCTTCGTTGAATCCAAAGAAGTTTGGTTTTCGTTATCAAGAAATCCCAAAACTTTATCCAAAAAATAAGTTTTAAAACAGATATCTGTCAGTAGATCAAAATATCAATTCAATAACGGAATATTTCTAAATTTTAGGTCGTTTATGTAAACAGCAATCTTAGAAAAAGAAGTGATATGGTGATTGTTAAGGAATATAGTTCTTACGATGATATTCACCCATAAACAGAAACACGAAAAAAACCGCAAATTCGGCCACAGAATTCAAATGGAGTGCAACTTTCTTTTCGTCTAACATGGGGAATTGTTGTCGCCGCACGACTTAGCCTGGATCTACTGAATAGTGGGCTTGTCATGCCACCATCTTCTCATTCTGACAACGGGCTAACAGGATGCAATGGGGGGTTTTTGGCGGAGGATTGCATTGCAAGGTTGGTAAGTTTTTCCCAAAAAAATGACATAGGCAAACGGAAGTAGTTGCCTTATCGGTCGGTAGATGTTATCACTAGGGTAGGAGAACGCAACTGATAATCACGGAGACGACGGTAACAAGGTGAAGTGGAACAATAATGAAGGCGGAAGTGCAGACCGCAAATGTGGGAGAGGATCTGTCAAGTGGTTTTTTTTGTTTTAGACAATGGTGGTTATAGATAGGGAAAAAACAAAAAGAATAAATTTTCGGTTGTTAACCATTGAAGACTTAATTCCATCAATTAAAACTGATGTATCGGCATGCTTTTCAGCCAGATTCTTCTTGAAAAGTTTTAATAGAAGGCAAGGTTTTTTTCGAGATTTATCCTGAAATTGGGATTGAAGAATTTATGTGGGGACGGTTCAAATCGCTATCATAGTGTCCTGAACATTGACGATCACCAAACCTTCTAGCCAGTTCACTATCAAGCCTATACCAACTCGGACGATTTTAGAACGCTCTTAGAGAGCATTAAGGCAGTAAATTGGTGTCAGCAGCAAGCAAATCTGACACAAGTGAACAGCGACCATGATTACCTACTGTTTAAATATACAGAAATCGGCATCGCAAGGAATTTCGGGGCCTTCTTGATTTGCGATAATCACCCCAATGCTGTGAGTTAAACTGTGACCATTAAAAGCCAAAAAACATCATTATTTTTAAGTACTTTTTTGGCATTGGTGGAGTTGTGAAAAACCTCACCTTTTTCATGTCCCAAGAAGGTGAGGAAAACTGACGTTGATGGGGCAATGAAATCGACGTGAGGTGACAGGAATAAAAGTATGCGGTATATTACCTCTACAAAGTCAAATCAAAGCTCGAAGTCAAGCATCGGCTCCAGTGAGTAGTATAAACCAGCCCAAACTCCATTAGGTTTGAAAAGACGCCTTGCTGTTTATGTCTTCTCATCTTGATGAGAAATAGGACATAACCTACGTTCTTGCCTATTCGGAGGCTCCGGAATGCCAGTTCGAGGTTTTGGGGGCTAAGAGCGGTACTCAAAAGATAAGGTAACATTATTTTGCAAAATAAATAGTTATTTCTCCATGAGGACTCCTTCGGCCATCACCTCAACCCCACGGCTTTCCTCCCCCCTGTCATTCCTGTCAACGGATCATCAACTTTTCCAAGCGCTCACAATAGAAATATATCTTGACTCATTGACTTTATAATCCTTAGGGTGGATCCAGATGCCTCCTTTTCTCCTTGAATTTAGCAGGTTTCTTAGTTTCGCGTAACACTGCCTTGAAGCGCTATAGACTATAATTGACAAAAATTCTTTCTAACAAATTTAAATAAAAAGGTGTATTATTTTTCTTTTAAAATATCACAAATTCTAACAATGCGTGATGTTGGGACGGAGAGAAGAGGGCGAAGTTAACGCTTCATATTCACAACAAGTTTGTTAATGAATGATTTCTCTAAGGCGAGGAGGAAACAAACTTTTCAAAGTCTTACATGCAAAGTCCTTTTTATGGATGTAGACATTTTACACCATTTGGAGAAAAAACCTCATCACCAAAATTGGTTCAGTCGGTTTGTATGATGGAAAACGAAAGCAGCAGTCAAGCGTGGCCTATAGACTCGTATAGTTTTCTGCGCTTATTCACTTTTATGCATCTTGACTCTGGAAGCAAGTGGGTTAACCCTCGGTTCCTCTATTTCTATCTCCCTTTCATTACCCAGTCTTCTGGGCTACTAGTGCCTAGAAAAGGTTAATCAACACTTGAATGCAATGGTCAATGCCTCCCTCTTACCTCATCCTTGGGTTCATGACGCGGGCTCAAGGGTGAGTCTTAGGTATTGAGACATGCGTTCTGAGCTTCTGGTACAAACGAAACTTTTCTTAGATTCACTAGTACTAATTATATAGGCTCTTTCCAACTATTGAAAACGATTTCCATTTAAACTTAAATTTGTAAAACATGCACACATTATTAAATTTGAAGTGCTATAGAAATTGCACAGGGTAGAATAAAGCCAAGAGACTGACTCAAAATGCATGCGAATCATTTGAGAGGCTGTATCAAAGGGCGTACAAAAATCGTTTGATCACCTTATTCAGTCTTAGACATGCTTTTGAGGCAAATAGTTACGAGTTACTTGCCCCTTACTAATTACCATAAAATATACGAAAATATTGTTGTTACTTTCGATTAATAGGGCAGGACAGAAAATAATGGAAAAAACTAAGTGATTTCGAATTTTGCAATAACACTAACCTTTAGGTCCTTACTACTCATTATGTAAACCAATCCAACAGCAAAAGTTCCCGATCTTGAGGGAGTACATCGACATTCATAGTACCTCCCATCGATCCAATAAGTTTGACAGGTCTGGGATTCGAAGGCGTTCCTATTTGTAAACAAAAATGGAATAATTTAAAGGTGGTTCCATGGGTCTCGCATTCAAATATATATCAGCGTTTATCAACCTCTATGTCCAAAACAGAAGAAAAATCCCTCAATTCAACACCATCCAAGGGGATACACAAGGCGCAAAAGGCGATATCTGAATGCTTAAGCATGGATGAGATTTTTGTGATGTTGCTTTGGGCAGAATAAATCATTCTGTTCTTTTTGAAATACGTGAAATCGGTTAAGATTTGCTACATACTTCATTTACAAAATCAAGCTCAACAGGTCAAGGAAATATGGCGCCGTGGCCTTAAGTTTATGTCTCTCCCATGACCATTGACCCCACGGAGGTCATTGGCCCATCAAGTATTCTCTTCATAATTAAATGTTTCGCCCGTTTTATGGCCGTTTACGATTTAATGCCCCATTAAGGACGGAGACCATGACCAGTGAATAAATAAACAAGTAAATTGCGACTTTTTATCAAGAGTAAATTACTGTATTCCAGAAATGATTAATTTTTATGTTTATAAACATAATTAGTGACTCACATGAATAGTTTCTCGCAAAATAAACCTTTAAATGAAAGCTAACTGTGCTAGATACTGATTCACTGGCGAAACTTCCTTCAAATTGAAGCAGTAGGTATTCCAAAGTCTCCTTTGTTAAAAATCTGCCTTTCACCTTAGCATTTATCATTCTAGAAAGAAGACAAGCTTTTGAAGAACCCAAATTCTTCCTTTATTCGGTGGAGAATGTTAATGTCTACTTTTGATCATCCCACTTGGGGGGAGAAATAAAAGCATAATTGCCTTTGTGACGATATCTTTGAGTGGAATTGTTAGAAATTTAGCCCAAAATTACGATCAGAAAACCAAATATTAAACTAAATCAAATCGTTTAAGTAAAAATCAGTTCATAGGTGACTGCGATGTATGGGTACAAAGTGGATGTATGGATGGGTAAATGCGATCAGGATAAATGCCGTCAGGATGGATTGGTGCTTTTGAGATTATGAATGGATCGGTACAGGGCGAACTGATCCGCTCCCTCTGGCTACACCCACCTTCATCCTGACTACTCACATGGAAGGTGCCTCATTTTCATGACTAAAATGCTTACTTAAGCTAAATTTCTCGAACCTCCTAACCACCTTCTTGAGCAGATGATCACTTCACTATTTCACTGAGACAATTTAGGCCATTGTCATCTTCTCTGTCATGTAGGATCCTCATTTTTTCTTTCAAATGAAAAGGCTAAGCATCAGAACGAATTGAACTTGAGAAACGCTACTTTGAACGGTCAGAAGTTCCATAGTCCCCTTCTTCGTCCACCACACTTGCTTGAAAATGAAAGCCACGAAAATGCAATACATGGAGACCAAATTTGCACCAAACTTGCCTCTTAATAAAGTGAAAAAAATGTTAAGCATTTTTGAAAATCAAACTTTTACAAGGTCGAGGCATGGTTTCACAATTTCTACAAAGCCTAAAGGGTCCACTCAAAACTCGATGACGCTCGTTTTCTATTTTAACTCTTTTTATAAAATAACGCGAATGCTTAAAAGTAAAAATACTCCAACATTTAGCTATTCTTTTTTTTCTTGGCGGTAGGGCGGAGCAGACGAGTGCTACTCAAGTCGTTGACAAGCCAGAGGTGACACACAAAGTGACAACAAACGAATCCAGGCAAAAAAAACACGAGTACAAACTTGACGGACATGTGTAATTACTTGTGTAGCTTTGCCAGTCGCAAATTGGCAGGAGAGGTGGTGTGCGATTGAGGTCTTTTCTTAACTTCGCGAATTTAATAGGAAGCTATCAAACTGAACTTGCATGCAGACCATAATATTTTAAAATTTGATCTTTTAAAGCGGCTTTGAGATACTTCTCCCTGGATTTCCACCTTTACTGTCTGTAATTTTATAACCATGGTTGGAGTGAACCTTTTTTATCTCCATCGTCCCCAAAAGTACTTGTTTAGAGATATTTCTGAGCTCAGTGATGAGGAGGCAGTTGAAGTGATTTTGCAATACAAGGGTTTGACTGACACCACTTTAAGCTTGAAAATGAGAAAAATACATCTTATTAGACCTCATTCAGTCTCAAAGGTGCAGATAAGGCAAAAGGTGAGTCGAAAAGCAAGTGCACTTTAGGGAAGTCTTTAAAAACTTGGGAATTGGTAACTATAGAGTCGGAGGCAAACTACATCGGTAAGTTAAAGGAGCCAGGTAGGTGGCTTAATAGCTTCCGCCTTTGCATAAATTTTACCGTTTAACACCCAAGAATGAACCTCTTCCTTCTCAGAGCTGGTGTTTTCACCTCTCTTTCGCAATGCAAACAAGAGCCATATTAATGCACATAATTCTTTTTTGGGGATTTGATGTGACAATGGATTATTTCAACACCCATTCGACGCAAAAATTGTACAAACGTGGGAAAAATTAATGGCCACTTTTCAATAATTTGGTGAATAAGTAAGGAATTTGGTCACTCGAAAAGGCATTTCTTAATAAAAGCCAAGTTATTCATCTTTTTCAAGATCCCGTCAAACCTTATTCCCCTTTTATTGCAGCCCTCTTTCTAGATTCCTCCTTCATTACTCACCGTCGTTGCTGTAGTTGGATGGACGCCCAGATCTACTGTCTCCATTGCAAATGGATTAGTTTTGTCTCCGGCGCACACGGACATGTACCTGTTATGCCTATGGCATCTAACAAATGTCAAATGTGATTCCATCCTCTTCCACCCTTACTCTAAGCCTCAAGCGTAACCAAACTACCAGAAAGAACTGAAGTGGTCACATTATACTCACAGACATGACCATTTACCACTTGTCCTCTTCCACCCTCTCCCATTTCCAACGGAAACATGAGTTTCCCAGCATATTTTCCCTTCCTATTTCCGTATAAATAAAGAATATGGACCATATTAATTCAGAAATTTTACAGGTAAACTGAAATTCGTTGTTTTTCTGGTTAAGGTACCTTGTCTTCTAAACCAATCAGGTATAGGTGTGCGTTTGCGTAACTTTTCCTTAGAAATAGCATCTAGAAGAGGAAAACTGAGAAGAAAAGTGCTTACTGCTCCATATTGTGTTGCATTCTTTAACGACCTGCTGAATGCTCCATCTTCAGATGCATGGACATTCATCTCCCCACCCTGTAAAGTGTCACTCCTAAGCTTAAAATCGCTTCGTCCTTACCCTCTCTCCTTCCTTTTCCCCCTCCCCCGCCTAAAAATCTTGTGTCCATACGTTTATTTGCCTCAAATAAACACTTCGAAATGTGCATAAACTTTAACGCAATCCCTGATTAAACCGTCAGGATTGCCAATCAAAGTTGTCATTTAGAGTGCTTTGGACTCTCAGACCTGTGAATCGTTTCATCTGTCCTATAATGCATTCCAAAAGTTTTAGTTCTGTGTGAAATCTCAAAACGTTTGCTGTAAGTGTGTTTATGCGAATAAACTGATTCGTAATGGGTCACGATCAGGCTGTCAAATAGCTACACTTAGAGAAGGAAACGTAACAGACCACGATGACAAGCGTCTGGACCCACTCTTATGTCGTTAGTAAGTTGAGAATTTTGCAAAGACTTATTGGCTGAGTTATGATTAGTTACTATGAAGAGCTTGGAACGTCGAAGTAGATGCGATCGCATTTGCTGTTTGCATAACTTCGGCGTCCCAGTTAAGTATTGTGGACTTTCCGTTCTGAAAACCGAAGTCGGAATTCGTCTACCAGCCGCACCGATACAATGAGTATATACTGCTTAGTAATTGAAGTTGAAATTCCTAGTTGATCATGGGACTGGTTTCATTTGGGCCAAATTAATGTAACTCTTTCAGAATCATTTCGGTGGTTTACAGTAAAACAATGAAGACAGTTGCCACGACCCATCGATGTGTTCGGAATGGTCCGCCTTTCTCAGATAAGTGTTGACGATTGACAACATTTTTGATTACATTTGGCAATGCTGACTTCGGATCTGATCCACCTGAGATATGGAAGAAGGGATAGCCAAAAAGCATGTTTGCAATACTAAGGACGCAGTGCTTTCTGCAGCCAGTACTCTCCTGATCATAAACCAATGAACTACAATTTTCCGTGTCTCATAAAGATGGTGACCACCACAGACGCTGGCAACATTTCAAGTTCTCTTAAATGTGTGCTACTAGAAACACTATGATCTACATGAATGGAACTGAAAGGACTCGACTAGTAATCTTTATGTCCATGACGCTTCCGGACCTCCATACTTAAACCTCATTGAATTGGTGAATTTCAAGTGCCGTGCTCCTTAATGATTACCATTTCGAGTGACATGTGACACATGGTCTGCCAGAAATCCACATTAAGGTATTGGCTTTATTGGTTATTTATGCGTAGACGCAAAAAAAGTTGCTGTTAATGTTGTTGCTACAGTGGGTTAACAAGTAAACCAATCGATCATTCAGCCAAACAAGTGAAATGAAATTGAGGTTGGCTGATTGTAGCATTTAAGTAATATAGCGTAGACTCACCCTTCCGTGTTCAGCATGTCCCAAATGCGACAGGTGACATCCTCCTTCCGCTCCTGTAAAAACGAAGAGGCAGGGCTTAAAATTGAGGTGAGACAGGAATTCACTTACTTCACTCCTATCCACATCAGTCCCTCTCCGCCCATACCTCCTTTTTATAGCTCATGCATTACAGAGAGTAAAAAAGTATGCGTATATTCACACATAAGCATTTCACAAAAGGCGCCAGAGTTGAGGAAGTGAGCCAATCAACTGGCTGGCTGGTAGGTGGGCAGAAAGGTGAGGAGGTACGTGTTTGCAAGCATATGATTTTATTTTCTTTTCAGATGTTGTGTGCATGAGAAATTATCTCTTTTCATGATAACTTTCATGTCCCTCGCAATCTCCTCCTCGTTCTCACACTTGTGATGTCTAGTTATCAAGGCGGTGTGAAGGTCGTAATTCCCATAGGTACCAATATTTTGCAGGAGATTAGCGGACTTTATCAAGAACTTAAAGGACAAAAGGGTAGAGTAATGCGTTATTTTTAGAAAGTCGATAGGTGGATTGACGATGGATGAGTGAATGGGTGGGAAGATGGATACAGAATGGATGAATATAGGATGGGTGAAAGTGTGGTTTGGTTATTAGAAAAGAATGTACGAATAGGCGATAAATTGAGTAATGGATGGAAAAATGGGTTAATTGGATGGACGGAATGGAGGACTCCACAAATCTCCCTTTGCAAAGTATTCAAGGTTTACGTGATACTAACTTCTTTACATGTGCAATTTTGGCGAATTTCACTTACCTCCGTCACCTTCCATTTTATCTAACACTGACATTTAACTGACAGGACTGTTAGAAATAATGGAAGCAATTTCAAAGGTACATTATAGGCACTTATTTGGTTTCTAACACTGTATTCTTTAAGCATTACTATCATTTTCGCCCGAAAAAAACTGATTTCTAAATTTTTACCGAAGAGAAGTTCCAGGTTGTTTTCCTTCTGGCAAGACAGTAAAGCAACTTTTAAAAAGACCTACGTACTCCTTCAATGTCTCTAATAACATCGAAAACCTAGAGGAGTTGGCATAATTGGCAATGTCTGAGCGTATTATGCGACTACCTCTGTCTGACAAGGCAGCTACCCTTCCATGCCTTAATGCTGCAAAGATAGATGCAAAACCAATGCATTCATTGAATCAAGGAAAAATTCCTAAACACCTCATTTTAAATTGAAAAAGGGCAGTTTTGTAAAGTCCACATTAAGCTGAAACGTCTCACCTTTTTGGAAGCCATCTTTAGCTGAAAGAGGCTTATCACATCCGACGTGTGGATGATGTGGACATCAGAGTCGAGATTAATAAAACTTGCTTCACCCAAGGAAGTGTTCACTTTGGCGAATTTGGAATCGTTTGATCTTTTCAAAAAGGGCTCCAACTTCCTCATTGGTATTGTGATCATCAACGCAGTTGATGAATCTATTCATGAGTCGGAGGAAGAAAAATTACTGTTTTAACTTTTCGTCATCAACCTGTTGGTGCATTTAGCAGAAACCCCAGGTCAGCATTCGTTTTCGTAGAGTAAATAGGGTTTCAAAAGAAAAATTTCGATTTTCGCTTTGCCTAAATTAACCGAAAAGTCGTATTTTTCCATTCTTCAAAAGACTGACAATCCGACTGACAATTTAATTTTACTTATCACAACCTCTTTAACATTTCCTTTTGAGTTTTCAAATGATTTAAAGTGCAAAAGAGCACTGATTGGTATTTCTTTAAAACCCTGAAATATTGGCTATTTTTATGTATTTAAAAATGCTAAATGCGGCCACAGCCATCGTTCATTTGACCAAATGATTGTCTCCTTTTTCTCCGTTGTGTTTCGTCGCCCACTCTAGGACACAATGGAATTCGAGGATTAATGCAAATCCATCCAAGAGTGGGTAGAAAGCCAACTGACGATATTTAATTTAAAGGCCACTACTAAGAGTGCTTCGTTCCTGTCATCGTCTTTTTTGCCCTCTTCTGCTTCTGCCTCTAATTATGCTACTTTGAAACCCCATGTTGTATGTGGCGCTGATGTGGGAACCATTGAACACAACAGTGCACCCCTCTTTATCCAATTAGGCACTCACTCACTTTAATCAGTCGATAAAAAAATGTCGCCCCCAAATTTAATGGAAAAATGACCAGCTAATTGGCTAGCTCTCATACTCAAGTTAGGCGCTTGTCTCCCAACTTAGACTCCTCATATTCCTGCGTCTTTTCTATTTACGCTTACACTATCCAGCAGTTGTCTAGGTCCTTCTTCAGAGGTAAAAAACGCGACTAGGTTAAATTATTGATTACTAAGAAGGGCTCCAGAGGCATCAAAGCATATAGGAGTGTATTGACTATTTGTCATCGTCACTGAGTGCGCGTAACTGGGACCTGAATACTAATCAGCAGTTATAGTGCTTCTTTGTATCTGCGAATGTGTAATTATCTTTGCATTTATTCCACGTTAGGTCAGGTAATTATCTTTCATTTTGTTTTTTTGCGTTTCAGCAAAAAAGTGGTAATTATGAGGTATGGGGAAAGAGGAGATGATTTAAGAGTTTGAGAATAAATAACTGTCTGACTGGATTTTAAAGCCTAGTTGTCAGTACTTTCTAGTAAAAAGGGGGTACCTTTCCTTTTGTATTCGCAGCGGAGGCGATGAATGGGGAGAAAGAAACATCAAAAATTGGTTGTGTAGGAACCTCTCACATGACTGCTTCTGTCTAGTAAACTAATTGCTCTTCTGCAGTGGTACAAAATTGTCGTGTTGGAATGAAGACTGCTGCGTAGTTTATGAATAACTTAAACCAAAGAAATATAAACAGTTTTCGGTCATATGCCGAGCATTGTTGGTATTGTAAGGAGCACCCATTTATCCCATCACTTGAAGAGTTATCATCTGGGAGTAGGCTAAACAATTTGAAAATGACTCTGCATAGCCCTGAAATTCTTTCGTAAATGCGCGAAATCATCTAATGAAGAGGTTTCAAGAAGTACGCAAATGTGTGCCGGATCTGCAAACATCTCTAGTCTTTAGGATTACGATTTTAACAAATTTTTGGGGTCAAGTATTCGGTCACATGTGGAATGACGTTTTAGTGCTTGTCAAAGATAAAGTGACCCTAAAAAAGGTAGTTTTAATGCACGTTTTCATGTTTCATTAGGTTTTTTAAATAGTCATCATCTGCCAGAACTCGTCGCAGAAAACTCACAACTATTAAGCGAATTCATTCTTTCATACATGATGCATGAACATAATAAAAGTAAACTTTTCATGGAAAAAAGCAAGACATTTTACTAAAAATACTGCTAAAATGCAACTGAGCTTCACTTTTCAAAGCACCAAATTCAAAATGAAATCAACTCGGCAATCAGTGCGTCAGGAAAGTGGTGTCTCAAGTGGAAAAAAGCGGATATTCGAGGGTAGATGAATTCATTTTGCTTTTTCAATTTAAAACATTACTGGGTGGTCATAAAGGTGCCTTTTGCGAAGCAACACGCAAGTATATAACGCGTGACAACCTCTGCCTCTTTTATGCATGCAATGGAGCGCAACTCAAGGTGAGAGGATAGTCCCTCAAATGTCAAGACGTAAAATCGATACTCACCGGAAGAAGTGGTCAAAGAATACATCACAATGGATTCATTTTGAGTGTCACTCTGGTTCTTGTTAAGCCGAATTCGCTGAAATTAATAATAAGACATATACTTAATCGCTCGTCAAATTTTCCTTTTTTGATATCATGGGGATCAAACAAAGCATATTTTGCATGGATGCGCTTGTTTGCCGATTGGCTGTCAAGGCCCGTCGGAAGTGACAAATGAACTCCTCTTAGGTCCCATAACTACCAACTAATCAGTATCAACCATGGTGGAATTTGTGGGTAACTGATAACAAAAGAAATATTTTTTACCACAAACCGATAGGATTTTAGTTTAAAGCAGCTTGTAAAATGAAAGATATTCATAGGAGTAGAAAATGTGATTTTTTAGAAATATTGACTGACTGAAGAGTTGTTTAGCCTATTTTGAACCATATAGAGCTCAGGAATCAAAATAAAATATCTTGTACCTCCAGTATTTTTACCTTTTGTAGCAAAGATTCCTCGTCAAAAGCATTAATGCATTGGGCAAATTTTTAATTACCACTAAGAAATGAAGTACTGCGTTCGCTACCAAGCCCACAGAAGTTCTCCACTATCACAGCCCATACATTTCATTGTTCAAAGATAGAAAGAGATGGAAGCTCAGCACTTCAAAAACACTTAAAATCCATTTCGTTAGGCGCAAGTTAAACATTCTACTCGGGGCACAAAATCCGGAACGAATAGGTGTCACAAATTAGTAAGGAATATGTGCCACAAATATGTGGCGTTAGTGGCAAAAGTGTTGTTCTGCATGAAAGGTTAATAAATAAATAAATAAAGTGCTTGACGAAGTGAGTAGGTGTCAACAGTTTGAGTGATAAGTTCCCTTCCGGCAGACAGTTTTAACAATCCTGATAGCAACGTCCCATGTGCAGGACACACTGTGAGACTAGGGTGGAGGAAGGAGGGCGAAAGGGGAAGGTGAGCTGAGAAAAGATAATAGGCATGGAGCAGAAATTGTTTGCCTTAAATATCCCCATTTCTCCTTTTTTTAAAATCTTATGCACCTTAAAGAATCAGGATAAGTGAACCTTGATTCCTATCGATCTCGAAAGTTATCATCATTATGTTTAGAAAATAAAAACTAGGAAACATTCACGATTGAATGTTCATTTACAATGTCTGATCTTCCAAATGGCCCATTATCTCAAATCCGGATAATGGAGCAACGACGTAAATCCTAAGAGTGGTAGTTGAGCGAAAGAAAAATGAAAATCATCTATTTTTTCTACTTGATGAGAGGACACTTTATCTATCCGTACAGTGGTAAGTTAAAAATTGCTTTAGCTTAAAGCATTGGCACCTGCCAAAAGTTATGCATATTGGTGTACTCCAAAGTTCGAGGACTACCAAATGAATGCTTAAACCCAAGTTATTTAAATACTTTTTCTCCTCTTGTTTTTTTTTTCAAGACTTGCCACATCAGCTAATTTTGACACTTTTTTTGCCTAAACACCCCTCCTCCCTTAAAACATGTAAATTATTCACATTTTTGAAGTTAAGTTCTCAAGGGAGGCTTGAAAATTCATCGTACACCATCCAAAATGGCTCATATGCCTTGGGAACTCACCTATCCGAAGGTAAGCTGGAGGAACCAGTGTTATTTAAAGTGTGTCTTTCGTGATTACGTGAGTTACTAGCCCTCGCACCTAACTTCTCATGAATGTAATTTACGCTTTTTGCCGGTTTCCTGATACCTGTGATAAAAAGCAAATTAATCAAGGCAATGGACTGGGTTATAGGTGTTATTGCTCTGATGGGGGAACAAAAAACACTAACTGAGCTGTTTCGCATCATCCCCTTTTTTCGAAATCCATTTTATAAGATCACTTTGACCAACTGCACTATGGAATGCGATCATATCCCAAAACTGAGTTATGCACCACCTGAAAGGCGGATCAGAGCTGAGAATAGGATGGTGGGTAAGGCAAATCAGACGACGGAAGCAGTTTCATTTCCAAAAGGAAAAATCAACGAGTGTACCTATCCTTCTCTAACGATCCACATCTGAATCGACAGCAGCACTATCGAGGCATGACTATAATTGGTCAGTTAGGGGAAAGATATGCACTAACTCATGCGGCAGTTGGATTAGTGACAAATCCTTTCGTGTGATGATAAGCCCGTACAAAAACAGTCATAAAGCTCGTAACTAGTTGCAACACCTTCGTAAGAAAATGTTACATGTTACACTAGACGCTGACTCACATGGACCCGGTGTAATGTATCTACATAAATTTACCCAAAAAGAAACAAGCCAAAAAGTGGGTCCACCTTTGACTAAGAAGATCCTTCCTTGGTGTTTAAAACACAAAAATCTGACTAATTCTTTTGAGGGGCAAAATGAAAGGCAAAGATGATAAAGTGTAATAAACGTCTACTTTATGTATTCTATCTACAAAGAGGCTCGCTAAGACGGCGTGAAACGGTCAAATTAATGTTCTATGTCGGCAAGAATGCAATGACTTATTGCATCATCCGGATTGGACAAAAATCTTTTGCAAACCCTTTTATCATCATAAAGGGGAAATGAAATGCAAGGATTATTAGCATGGACTGCAAAATCAAGAAGACGGTGCTTCCAAGTAGTTTAGAGGCTTTTTGGTTTATGTAAAAGGAAAACACATTTAATGAGGTGGAGATCATATTCGCCTTTTCACATCATCCCCTACATTTGTGCATTTGTCGTGACAACTTTTCACCAGTATCTTCATTGCGGTTTCGTCAGAATGGTCTGTCTCTCAAATTTAAAAGTGTTTTGGTCGGAAATTTGAGCTAACATTTCAAGTTCACGAAATTTCGAGAATAATTGCGTTTACCAGTCCCGTAGGTAAAAGTGGCAATTTACCTCTTGTGGGATTCCTTCATCAATGATTAGGTCCCGGTCACTTACGCATCCGAGATCGAGCGTACTAGTATAAGAACCACAAAGACTCAAACCATCACTGACAGATAGCTGTCTCTGACAATTGTCTTCCTAACGTTTTCCCACTCGAATGCAGCATTTTATCACTCATCAATCATCATCGCAACCTACTGTGATCGAAGTCTCCTCTGACAGACCAACTGACTGATTAACCAAGCAACAACTTGTATTCCGCCTTAGTTAACAGGAAAGTCCCTTCGTCGCCACATGACGCGGTGTGTCATGGACAAGTTCAGAATGACTACTGTCAGTTCAGCTAATTAAGTGTCTGGTGGACTGGCCGAAGCAGGACATGTGCACTAGTGATTAATGATTAGTAGGCAGCGGATAGTGGGTAGCAGTCAGTGCGCAGCAGGACACACTCTTGACACTTAAAATTGCATATACTACTGACCGCCACGGTGGCACGCCACTTTCTGCAGTAATGCCAGCCTTAAAAATTCCGCCTTAAAAGGACGCTTTCCGTACTAAAAGCTTTCAAGTACTAACAACAGGCTCCATGGCCCGCTTACCCGAAGTTCCAAGCCATTTCTCTGGACAGTGTATTCATCAGCAATGTTGATGGCAGAATCTGGAGAATCTTGACCACCAGAAAGAGCTGAAAAGACATTTAACAGAGCTGAAGCTGATTGGACAATCTCAAAGGCTGAAACTGGTGATTTCTCAATGGATGCCTGCTCATTCATCGGATAGCGTGATTCAATAGCCGTTTGCCGTTGTGAGTGGACATTCATGAGGACTTCAATCGATTGCAGCAGGTTCTCCGAACTAACTTCGCTCCTTTCTCTAAAAGAAAATTAAGTATTCCATAACTTCTGTAGTGAGAATTTCGATTCATGTTGTTCGCCTTGATCCCATGAACAAGAAGATGGGTACTTGAGACGCTTAAAGCTTTCACTTACGGTAAGGTACATGCAAAACATCTTTGAAATGAGTAGAAGTTTTATTCTTCGTGGTGCCGAAACAGGCCCATTTTGTTAGCTTAGTTTTGATAGCATAAAAGCAATATTTCACTTTTTTGACACCAATGGCACAGAACCGCTTGATTAAAAAACTTTGAATTTTATGCTTAAGGATGCATTTTCAAAAAATTCTTTCTAAGGATATAGATTTTAGAACGTAGGCATCTTTAACGATTGACGTAATGGAAATTTATTTAAGTACAGGCCAAAAAAGGAAAACAAAACAAGTGATTGCAGAAAAGCAACCACGCTAGCGCAACTTTTTGATTTTACATGTCTAGCACAAATAAGAGAATAGAATCGAAAATGCTTAAGTTTAAATAGCTAAATGAAGAGTCACATACTATTTTACTCTAATTTAGTAACCAATCCGAATCGTGCAAAATATGTGATAATAAAGGCTTATTTGTCTTCCAAAATATTTCAAGGGTTAACGATGCTGGTGAAATCCACCATCGACTTTATTGTTACAAAGTCCTGACTTGATTATTTCTACACATGGATTGATTTACCCATCTGGTTCATTTCAAGTTCTATTGCTATTTCATTGATTCGACACTTGTTTCAATGAGCTTTTAACGGGTTAGGCGATTCACTTACAGAGGCCTGACTTCCTCTTCTCGCAGTGCGGTCAACAACCTTCCATGTCTTTTGGGCAATAAAAATAGACCTCTTCCATAGTGGTGAGCCACTTTACGGCTTCATCAAAGAGTAGAAACGCTATCCTAATTTCATCGACCAATAGCCAAAACTCAACAGTTATAACGAAAAAATCTGCTGTAGATGGTTAAATTTACAAATATCCAAAACAATAGGATTATGGGGGCCATCTTTACCTCAAACAATCACCTCAATCATATGCTCTGGTAGAAGACAATTAGCGGTCGAAGCGATACCCCATTTGACAGGTTTAAAAACATCGATTAGGAAGCTGCAAATGGTATCCCGGCTACACCCTCCAATAGCGAAACAGCTGGTTGGCACTGATATGGGGACAAAAGCGGTACTATAAAACACGCTTGTCCAGCCTTGAGCAGTGAAAAAGTAGCAAATTCTTTTCTTCCAAAACAGTTCGCAACAAGGAAAAATTCGTATATTTAATGCAATTCATGAGATAGACCAAATTCGGTGAAATCACGTCTCTGCTCGCCTCCACTACTACTTAAATGCTGCCGTTTCTAAAGTATGGGTAGTTTTTGAGCACTGACTACGTTATGAATCACGTGGGAGACCAAGAGGGGCACTGGGCACGATGCTCAGAAACATAAGGCAGCTAGGTAATGATTTGGTATTAGCATTCATGTACATCCAACTATTCGAATTCTTGATTCTCCCACATGGGTTTTGTGTGCTTCCATCTCCCTTTTGCACTGTTTGTGAATTGTCGAACGAATGACAAGCTCATCGACTGCCTCTAAATTGAGGCAACAAGTAAACTTCCGAACAAAGTCGCAATGGTGATTTTTAAATTTAGTCGCGTCTGGAAGATTGTGTAAACAAAGTTGGAGAATTCAGATGGAGAAAGATATCATAGAATGTGATGTAACACGACACTGGCAGATTTTTCAGTTGACCACAACTTCAAATGCCTTTATTTTCATGCTTTTTCGGGGGATCTCTAGTCGAATATCTTACTCAAACAAGGTAGAAGATGTCCGCTGAACAGTCTCCCTTGTGACATTGCCCAAAGTTTCGATCCACCTCTCAGAATTTTGCCAAAGCAGCGGAACCGATTTTTGCACCAGGTAAGTCAAATTTTTGTCTGTCGACTGAAGAATTTTGGGAGAAAAAGTATTAGGTCAAGCAAAGAGGAAGGTTTCATACTATGGCAAACTTCAACGTACCGCCTTTCGAAGGAGCAAATTCAAGTCGACTGGAGGTTCTTCGGAATGTCGGAAACCTTTAAATAAATCCAAAGTTCCAAAAAAATAATCATCACTGCCGCACAAATGCTTAAAAACCGAAAAAATCACTGATATCACGACATTGAGTGACAAAACTCAATAGAAGTTAGAAGATCATCTATTCGTCAAAGAAACCGAAAAATTTACTTCTGGTTTCATAAAATCGACTTTATAGAAGATTTGTTTGAAACCATCTTCAACAACCTAAAAATGCATTTCAATTATTTTGAAATTCGAAATTGTTTAGCAAATCCTTTTAGATCTGCAAAAACTTATGAAATTTGCACTTTTTGCATCTTTGGCTTTTCGGATTTGTAAAGGTTTGAAGGACTAAAGAGGAACAAATAGGTTCACCTTTTTTCCTGAAAGCCATAATATAATAATTAAAAAAATACGCTTTACCAAACAATACTTATGCCTTTTTTAGTGAAAACTCTCGAATTCGGGTGACCTTTAGGTTTCCAGTTTTGAATTATGTCTCTCCAAACAAGAGAAAGGGAAGGCATTATAACTACTCGCCTTCATTCCTTAGGGATCACCGACCGACTAAATTAGTAGGCCGGATTTCTAATTGGTGATGAAAAAGGAACCTCTAACAAAATAAAAAACAAAGCAACTTAATCAGAATTATCACATGTGCTTAGAATTCAAAAAGAATGTCGAAATTTGGATTTAATTAATTTGCGCTTCTTAAGACCCTTTTTAATTTGTTAAAATCTGGCAAAATAGAATGTTTAATTCTAGGGAAGGAAAAAAACCGTTCAAAGCTCAACTCTATTAATTCCAATCAAAAATGCAAACCTTCACGAAAAAATCAGTTTATTTGACTGACATTCCCGAGGCAATAATCGATGGCTAGGTTAATCCTCAATCACTCTTTCATAAATTATGTTGACAATAAATTCATAAATCTATTTCCGGCATCCAAAGATCCTAAAAATGTCAGAATTTTCAAGGGGGTGACCTTTCAATGCAGCAATTATGTATTTCAAAGCCTCAAAAATGCTGAACTGTGTCCCTTTTACGACTACCAATTGGTTTGTTATAGATTTGCATATTTATGATCACAACGCGCTCTTTGGATTCGCAAAGAAGCGCTTTTTCTTCTTCGTAAACAAACTTGACGAAAATCTACAGTGGGTGAGTCTTTTTGACCTAGATAATTTAAAAGTTGCAGCCGGCTGGGTTGAAAGGGAAATGAGGACGCTGGCAATGCAGATAACAAATATGCCCTAAGCTGACAATAAACCTGTTTGGTTTTTTTCTCCTGAGGATCCCATTCATAACACGTTGGAAACGTTGGGTTTTTGGCTAGTAAAAACGGCGGCATTATCAATGGATTCTAAACCTAAATTCCTAAGTGATAAAGTTGGATTCTAGTCCTTTTTTGCAAAAAGCACAAGACAGAACATTTAAATTTCCAATTAGTGACCTGGAAGTCATTCCTTTTGCCATTTCCAAAACGGAACTTTGTTTTATTTTAAAAAGGATTAGTGCAAACTTGTGGTTGGGTTGACAGAATTTGAACACGACAGATGTATCCTCAAATTCAAAAATTATTCCAACGTTCAACTCAAAAAGGAACGTATTACAATTTGCATTGCTCTATAGAACGCCGCACCACCGTGGAGGTCAGTAATGCACACATGTCCAAGTGACAAGCTTGCCTGGCTACATGCTATTCGCTACCTACTAATCGCAGTGGCCGTGTCCTGCTTTGGTCAATGCACTAGACGCTTAACCAACGGAACTGGCAGCAGTCAATCCGATCGTGTCCATGTCACACGGTACCGTGTGGTGATGATAGACTGTCCTGTCAACAAGAGTGAAAGATGTACTTTTGGTCAGTTAGGCAGTTGGTGGAGATCACGACCACGCCGGGCTGGAGTGATGAGCGATAGGTGATAGAATGTTGTGGTGCTCTTCAGTAGAGCAAATGAATGGGAAACCGTGAGTAAGACGATAACCGCGGTCGTTCCTGGACTGCCACTAAAATGGTTGCTTCCGTGTAGGGAAATGAACCAAGTCTTTCTATAGGAAACATTTGCAATTTGAAAGAATTTTCCCATATTTGCCTGCAAATTATTCCATATCGATGCTGCAGGACCTGAACGTCCCGTAATTGTAGACGCAATGCATATTATTCCATCAAAAATGTGTTTAACAGAAGGGATAATAGCTACCTGCATTGGGAATACCGTTGAATCCCAATTTGGAAGATGCTTCAACGAGGGAGGCTTGGAGTTCACTCCGGCATTTGGGACCGTAAGGCGAATCAATACAATCCATAGCCCCAAGAGGACAAAAGTGATGTCCCTCGTTAGCGGTCAGTTCGCAAGTTCCAACACCGTCCAATTCCACACTTGTAGGTGGGTAGTAGAGCTGCACGCCAAAAGGGAGGAAAATGGGATCAAATTTACCTCCTTAAATTACGATGTCGATAATTCCAATCATCTTGATTTGAGTGTAGAAGTTAGCCAGCTTGAAATATTTATTTCTTGTAATGAATTGGCGAACGACCAAGTGCTTTTCTAGATCAAATTTACGTGATGTTTAACTCGACAGAAACCACTTAACCTTCACCTCCTATTACTCATTGGAAAATAGACTCCATGAACATTTTTCATATTATTGCGTAAAAAATCACCCTTGCAGTTCACAGTCTTATCGAGGTCTGGATTGGGCCCATAGCTTTCAAACCTCCCAGCTTGAATTGCCATGGAAACAACAATATACTGCGAGCCTCCCTAACTACCCTTCACTTGAACTCGTTGACGTTGGTATGCGCTGATTTATTAAGTTCTTATATATTTATTTAGCAAATCTAGAAATTCAAATATAAAGTGCACGCTTATAAGAAAAGTGGTTAAATTCAACCTGATTGGATCAGTCATTCCCAAAATGGCACAAAATTAATTGATTGGCTTTTCAGTGGGATGAGGTCTGTCCCTGAGCAGAGTCGTGGGAAAAATTAGCACACTTTAGCCCAGATTAATTTGGCACAAAAGAGGGAAATAATTCAGAATGTGAGTTTCAACCTGGCACAGCAGTCAAATTTGAATCCTCCTTTCGGTTGATAAGGTGACTTTTAATTTTCTTAGCTGCCATGGCTCAGAAGCCTTAACGCTTGCCAGAAGTGCAGAACAAAATCTATCACTACAATTGTCACCTACTTAGGGTCATTCTACTCAAAAATTAGAATCTCAGGCCGAGAATATCCCACACCCACCAAATTGGCGTAATGATTCAATGGGTCTGCATATGGCATCTTATTTAATCCAATCAGCCATCTTAAAGTGCTAGAGCGCACATGTCACATATCCGTGACTCCAAGACTTGGTAGGAAAAATACAGATAGTGTGTAGATGTGGCATCACACGCTGTAGAAAGTGTCAACAAATCATTGAAGGCAAAGGTTTTCTATAATGTAGGCTCTGATTTTAGTTTGGACTTAGTTCACATTTTGGCGCAATGAATAAAGTGCATATTTTAATGATTTAGCATCATGCGTAGAAAGTTTTTTATAGAGTAACGATATTAATCGAAAGTCTCAGTACCTTTTCATGTTGAAAATATGAGATTAATCGGAACGAACCGTTGGGTGCGCTTAAAGTTACAAGAAGTGGAAACAAAGGGCAAAATCAAAACAAGGATACATGAAACTGCCCCATGCTGCACATTCTTTTATCTGGTTATACATCGGGAAGTCTTTCCAACAAATGCTTTCAATCGTAAATCGTTTTCCATCTTTTATCGCTAGCTGCCAAAAAAACTTTCTGTATTGAGGCTAGAAATCAAAACATCATAAATGCGTGCATCAGAAGCACTGACGGCAAATCACCGCCTGGCCCTCGCTTCCATCTTCAAGCACATAGTTGCCATAATCAATTAATTCAGTAGAATAAGGAAAATAAACAACCTTTGCATGCATGTTTCATTTCTTTTAATAATTTGGAAGTAAACCTGGACACTTCTCCTTCCAAAGATCACCCTAGGGACTACCCCAGTGCCAGAGTATGTTTTGTCATTCATTTACTAGGCGTAATCACCTCTTTCTGTGTTCTTACACAACAATTACCGAACGCCAAGAATAACACACACACTTGCATCAACAAGCACACATAGAAAGACCCACAAAGACACACATCATTAAGCATGAAAATCCTGGACTGTGCATTTCCCTTCCTTGGATCGTCTTTCATCATCGCCCATTACTGTTCAAGGTGGTTGTCAAAAAACGGCAGCATAATGCACGTTCCGCTTTGCTATTTATTTTAAAGAGATGCTGAATGCAGCGCAATATTGTGATAGCAAACAAAATCTTGATGAATTTGTCATCAAACTTGTAGATTTAGCTACTTTACGAGGTGCTGAAAGAAAGAACGCAATGTGTCGAGGTGTGGTTTTAAACTTTGTGGCGGTAGCTGGACAGTTTAAAGAGTTTAGTTAACTTTGTGGACTTTTCACCCTACTTTGTCTGTTGCACCCTTGTCAGCAGTCCCTCTTGCCTTCTTTTGTACTGAGATGCCTTATTAAGGTGTTAATGATGACCTTACGGAGCTTTTACAGCATCTCTAACTTTGGCGACCATGTACCACATCGGAATGTCGAAGGCAGAAAGAGCCCGCTATAAATTGTTGAAGTTATGAAAAGGCGTAACAGAGAGGTGGATTGAAGCCATGTCAATTTTGACAACTACTCCAAATTTGACTTCTGTCTATTAGTCAGGATTAGAATGATTTGGCTGTGGGAGCTCGAAAACATCGCTTAGACTAGTAAAATAGGCGTGAAAACTCGCTATCCAGTCCGAAAACTAGTGGACACAAAGAAATGCTCCCGCTCTAATACAGTTCAAAATAATCAGTGATCGCAACTAAATATTCAGACTGCGTTCCCATCAACGGTAATAAGTAGTATTTATCCTCTAAGTCACGGGTAATTACAGGTGGCATGACAACCGCAGCAGCGCAAGCACTTTAAAAAAGAATGGTTTTCGCAATAGAACATTTCTCTAAAATAGGGCACTCAACCACCCAGGCTCCTCGGTTACCACTTCACTGTAACAGCTTTCTGTTCATGGTTATCCTCCAATAGCCACATCACTCGTAAACAGCCAACGTCTTATCAAATCTTTGGAGACGAGTCCAAGATTAGAGTACGCCTTATTTAGTCCCAAGTTTGATAAATTTTCAAGCAAATTTTCCCAAATCACCTTCAAGATTCGGGTGCTTTTTGTACGCAAGGGTAACAATATCAATTTATATTTCTTACCCTCTCCTCTGGAAGGCACATCCAACCGTCAGTTTTGAAATCTGAAACGGTTTTAAAGGAAGGTTTTTATTTGAGAAAAAAGGTGAGGACAATTATGCAGCTTTTGTTAGTTGCGCAATAAGGTGGAGTCATGAAAATAATAGAAGGACCCTGGGAAATTTGCCGACGCAATGCGCATGATAATATCAAAGCCACTACTCAGAATGACACATTTGACATCTGTATGCTTCATCAAATCACAGAAATGGCAGAAGAAAGTTAAAACCTTGGTAAATATAATATTTGTTATCCGGGATCTAAGAAGTGGGCCATAAGCCAAGTGAAGAGGATAGGTGTGGTGAAAGCAAGTCAGAGATATATCCGCCTTGAATTAAGCGCGTTCAGATGGAACGCGACTTCGGATGGATAGATGAATGCTTGAGTCTAGACCAAGTAGTGTATCCAGAAACGAGCAATCTTTGGAACATCAAAGCATCTCATTAGACGCTCTTTTTAAAAGTCCTTTATTTCAGTTAAAACTAGGAACCTATTCCACAATTTCTACAACTCTTGCACACCATTAAAAAGACTTGATTCGTTCTATCAGACGTCGGCTAAGATTTGATTAATTGCTGAGGGTATATGTGAAGCAAAACAAACTTCAGCTGGGCCCATCTACATCAAATTGGCGCATCCACATTTGAAATAAATGTCCAACCCAAGTCGTAGTTAAGGCCTTTCCTCCCCTGCAGTAAGCAAAGGTAAATTTGCTCCACTTCCTCCTGGCTATGTTAGCATTCATCATCAGTTCCTCTATCACTGTCTTCACTTCAATTCATTTATCAAAATTTTAAAGAAGCTGGCTTTATGATCAAAATTTTTGGACAAATGTTGAAGTTTTTTGATAAAAACTTCAAAATCCAGGAAATGAAGCTTCTCTACCTAGTGGTGGGTCTAAAATTTGCGTTCAAACTAAACCGTGAAGAGTGTAAATGACGTTACACTTTGGCATTCAGGTATTTCCCATGACCTACAAACCACTGATCGGTGTTGCATATCCTGCTTCGGCCATTCCATCAGGCACTCCGAATTGACAGAACTGACGGCAGTCATCCAAGGTGTGTCATGTGACGACAAAAGGACTATCCTATCAACTTAGTCAAACGGCAAGTAGTTGGTTAGTAAATCAGTTAGTTAGAGGAGATTTTAGCCACATCACACTGCATTGGCAGGTACTGAGCGATGGAACACAATGATGCTCGGCACAAAGGCATTTTAATGAAGTTAATGTGAGAAAGACGATTATCAAAGAGGGTCCTCTGTTAGTAATGCTTGGCCACCAAGTCGTAATGGTTCAATTCAACATACTGAATGCTCGAACTTAGATGGTTAACTGACTGGACTGAGGCATAGCTTAGCAGCAAACAACCACTTCTGTAGAACTCGTAAACGCAATTAACTTTAAGAATGCGCAAAGTGAAGGTGTCAGCGCAGGTTTTGAATCGAGGCAGCATTCCACTTTTTGAATGAAGGAAGAGAGTTTAGATCAGAAAGAGCAGGATTCGGTGAATTGCGTTAGACCATGTGACAAAGCCCAGGTATCTGAGTGAGCACTGTAGAGAGAAAGCTCCTTCATTATGGATGACGGCGGACAAAGGATTGCCAAAGCATGGTTCGGGCATAAGACAAAGCATTAAATCAGGCAGCATCGGAAAGATAGTAAACTAAGTGAACAAGTGTGAGGGAGAAGGGTGTAAAAACAGACAGACACATCCATTTCACGATATGAGCCTTATAACCCAAAATATTCTCGCCTTGACTTGGATGTCTCTCAATTATTTAACACTCATTTCAAATATGTCAAAAGAGACTAACCTGTACAAGGAATTGAGTAGCTGTCGTTAGAGCACCTATAGCTGGGAAGGAGGTTCTGGCACTCTCCTCGACACAGTTGAATTGACTCCGCAGCTGCTGCTTCACATTCGTCCAAATCAGCTAAGAGAAGAGGTGAAATAAAGTCCACGACTTCATTTTTTGGCAGCCGATTGTCCCCCCAAACACTGCGTCTAATCGTGTTTGCATAGAAACAGATCCACTGATATGCGCTTTATTTACACAAGCGGAATTTTGAAAGACATTTGATTTTTGGCAACTTTTTTGCCCGCTGTTTGAATAAGAACAGACGGAATTTAAGAAATATTCACTTTTTAAAATAGACATGATGAATTTTATCAGTAGGGACAGACAAAATTCAAAAGGCGATTGGCAATGGGAAGCGAAAAACTCATTGAAACGTAGTTCCTGATCCTGAACTTATTTATTCGCATCAGCTGTTTTGATATCTCCATCGTTAAAGACAAAGAGATTCCAAAAATGTTGACAAAATGAGTCAAGAGAACCCAACTGGATTTGTGGAACCCATGCCTTCCTGATGACCAAAAAGGCTTGCGAAAATCAATAGTGGACAAAAACTTCGGAAGAATCGGTAAATGGTTTGGGGCATCAAATGTCCACCAATCATTTGAAATTCCATTACACGAAATAAAAAGAACCCGTGAAGAGTGCAAATCGATTGAGGAAGGCTGGAAGATGGTGGTAAATGCCTATCAAAAAAGCCTTTGCACTTCTGGTATGCCCTAATTGGGAGGACAAATGATGTTACTCCAGGTGAATTGACAAGAGATGACACCTAATTACTTAGTTTCCCCACCAAAAGAGAGTGTTAGAACTAGGCGAATCAAGACAATTTATGGACCTTAAAGTGGCGCCTGATGACGGAAGTGTTTGCTTGTGCGGACAATCAATGAAACCTCAAACACCTTAATCACACCGGATTTATTTATTTTTCGTCAGCGGTGACATGCTAACCTCCCAAAATCGGTAAGTAATCAGGAGGCGCTCATAACATCAGATTAATTAGTTGTCCGACGTGAGTGGTTGACTCAATCCAACCCCTTGGCAAACCTGAAGGGTAGCCAAAAATCCAGTTATCTACAATCGACAATAAAAGCATTACACTTCCCACCCTCAACTAAGTAAGTCAAAATTGTCACTCTTTTGAATTTTAAACGAGGCTTTGAAGTATGAAATGGTTTGTAGTAAGAGACTGAAGTTATTCCCACAGATTCGACTAAAAATTTGCCCACATCTGAGTCACACTAGCTCATGATATCCATGGGAAAATGAAAAACAGTTTCAAATGTGTGGATGCCTTTTTGGACCACTTTTAATCGGCTCGAGAATTCCCTTTTCATGCACTCCAACAACCCGATTGATCCGATCCGCTCCCTGACAGGACGGCGTATAAGGGATGATCAGGGATAACAACTGTTTTAATTTATCACTTATTGGGAGGATCAATTTAAACGAGCAGCGCTAATTGCTAAATCGAGGCCATTTATCAAGGAAAACTCCTACTAAATAACCCAAAATTTCCCGAAAAAATGAGTGCTTTTCTAATGTTATAGATGGGAACAATTGCCCGTTGATGCACAGACTGGCCGAGTTTTATATAATCTTTGAAGTTCTATTGATGAACGCCATTGAAATGAATTCAACGGTTTTCCTATTTTCATCCCCGTTGACAAGGCTACGTTGAGTTAGTCAGTAAGGTCAATGAGGGGTATTAGCTAGGCCCCTAGCTAATCATAAAATAAATGGGTAAAAAAGTTGTTGTCCTAGCTAAGTAAAAAGAGTTACTTATAATGTGGAGGTTTAATGGGAACAGGGTTTATTCACTCATTGAAAATTTGAAAAATTAACATATTTTCATGTAGCATATTGCGAATGTGATCATGACACAAATTAATAAGACTTGTACAAGTATAAGGACTTTTTTAGGCCTTATAAAATAATGCGTATGCCAAAATTATTTCGGTATTTCATATCCACATCAAAATTGTCACTCTGAGGTGAATCTTGTGAATGCATATTATCACGGAGGAAGTGGCCGCCCCCTGCCATACACCGGGCACAGGGAGGTGAATGTTTGTATGTGTGCAGGAAGGAGCGATTGCCCACTTGACATATATGCTCACTAATAGGAGCCCTCTTTACAAGTCCATTAAAAAATTTTAGCCACCATTGTAGAAGTTAACCGACCAACTTGAAGACAAGGTGGTTGCATTAGCTTCTATTGTTCTTTTTGAAAAAAAGAAAATAGCTGTGCATGGGTTTATAAAATATGCTTTTTTGAGAGGACGAGGGTAGATAAGGGCGATAGTAGTCATCAGTGAAATCCATTATTCCTTTTATATGGGACAAGAATTTTCGAAAAGCTTAACTATGTTGCAACTTTTGCATCATCATATGAAAAACCCCATTCCCAGCCACCTTCATTTCTGCCTTCAAATTGTGGCCCAACAGTCAAGACTACTTTGAACGTTCCGGAAAAAGCTCAAATCGAACGACCCCGTCCGCGTTCACCACGCATAAATGGAAAGGTTTAGCAGTTTGAGAATGAAGAATGACATGGATAGTGAATGGATCATTTGGAGATGACCAATTAATGGAATGCCTGCCTGCTTGAAGATAGGAAACAAAAGTCACAAGTCGGTCAGTAAACAATCTACATTGCACGATAAATTCTATGGCAATACGTGATAGGTGTAAAGAGCGAGATGCTAGCCTTTGAACCTCGTCATCCGTTACCTATCATTAAGATATGTGGGTGAAAGTCATTTGATAAACCTTCATAATGGTATCCGTGTGAATAAATCATTTCATCACTCCTTTTTTAACATTAAAAGCAGTTTCTGGTGTGTAAAAATTTCAAGTTGTTCCTTCATCATCAAGAATACAGATTTGTCTCTCAACCGGATGCGTAAGTTCCTTCATACACCTCTCAAGAAGGCTTTGTAGTCAGCCCTACGAAAAACTACACCAATCGTTCTGGTTACCAAAAGCAAATCCCATCATATCAAATATGGACAAAAAGGTGCACTTTGAGCACTATTTTAGCTTCCTATCCACATTTAAACTCCATCTACTTCCTCTCCTCTTTCCGCCAATTCAGTGTCAGGGCGGAAGAAGGAAGAAGCATGGGCTAAAATCTGACTTGCAGTATCGTTGGCGTCTGCAGTTCCTCCGTGTTCCTGTTACCCGCTTACACTTTTCTCGGGCTGTTTTCCGACAAAATAGCCACCCTGTCCTCCAAGAATATGTCCTTTTCGTCCTGTTTTCCCCCTTTGTCTAATCCCTCCACTTTGATAGCAAGAATGATCAGTTATTCAAGTGGTCCTTGAGGTACAGCTTTTGTAAATATCAAGGTTGGAATCTAGGCGAGGGTAGCTATCACCCATGTTTTAAAAACCCTGTCAATCCTCGCATCCTCAACAAGGCGAACATAGTTGGGTCATTTGGGAAACGCTTTGTTCGAGTGTCGTTAAAAGGGTCGCTAACAAATCTGTGAAACATTTCAAAGAACCGTTGAGATCTGCAACCAGGCAGGAGAGTAGATGGCAGAAAGGCTTAATGGGCATGTTTAGTCGTTCAGCTCGTCTGATTGAGCCCTCTGGAATATCCCACAAAGACCACTTACTAGAAGACTGTTAGCAATTCCGCCAACAGAAGCAAGGAGCCGTTGAGCCTGTCCTTGTTAAGGACACAATGACCACTACAAATAAAGGCAGATCGCCTCCGGTCTTGATTGCTTTGCCCCATATTGTGGGAAGAAATCAACCTTTCTGTGGAAAACTAGCAGCTAAGCATTGTTGACATTATTTTAATCGAACAGTGAGTCTAATGGATTGAAGACCAATCATTGGGTTTAAATTTCATGGTAGCACGCGTTCCTTAAAGTTTACCAACATTTCAATCTACCCCTCGGTGATTAGATCTTAAACGAGGACAAAGGGCGGACTGAAATGCAGGGGAGAAAAGTTGTTGCTGCCACTGTCGTTAGGTCAGTAAGACAAAATAATTTGTCCAATTCCTTGATTCCCAGGAAACATCTTCATTTTATGGACGCTTTTTAAGAGTTTTAAAAGGAACTTAAGGAGCAGATTTTTTTCTTGGTGTGCTCGAAAAATACTTCTTCCCTGTCTGACGGTGAGATGATAAATGTCTTCAATACTGTAAGCCTGACACACACTTCACAAGATGACTTACATTTTACCCGAACAACGAAGGAATGCGTTCTTCCATCGATGCTGCCCATACACCTGTACAAAAATATACAAAGTTCATTTTAAAGTTACCTTTACACTTCAAATCATCACACGAGTGCGAGGAAAAACGATTGATAGAGTGGCTGATTGACTAACATGATAACTTTGTCTCTAAGAAAATTTTACTTATTTTTTCACTCCAAAATCTTTGAAAGGTGTTCCATGTCTTTTGCCAACAACTTTTTGGTCACTCGGAAGGTATACTTTCCATAAGGGAAGAAAGGTGTTCCATTCAGCCATTTGGCTTAATAAGCTTGGCTGTTTTGAAATGGAACACAAATGTTGGCTTTATTTCAAGGAGCCTTCTTGCCACTTGGTATTTGGGAATTATCAGTTGTTGAGAAAGTGTCAGCCGAAGAAAGTGTTTACAAATTAGCCGTTGTAAAATTCTTAAATAAACTTCTCGTCTCGATATTCATTGGTCACATTCATGACAAGTAAATTTGACGCTTGACTCCCCACTTTCCAGATCAGCTGGGGTGTATGTCTGTTGTAAAGTGAATAGCCCTCTTATAACTCGTGGTAAAAAAGGATTTGTTTAACTTAATGCTGCAGCGGTTTTGTGGATAACCATAAAACAACGCCGTTACTCAAGTAATAATTAGAATTTATTTCCAAGAACCCTAAAGTCTGGAATATGCTATTTATCTGTTTAGAAATACTCAAAACTTCTAAACCAAAACCGCAGTCAGACACTTGAAAATGAGGAATTTTTCATTATGTAGATTAAGTTTGTGAATTTAGATCATTTATTTATTTTTGCGTAAATAGAGAAGATTATAAAATTTCCTGAAATGGCTGAAAAATAGGTGGATTTAATACGCTTCTTGCCTGTGTCACACATGTGTGACTCGCCGATTTACGTACATGTGACGCGTCTTCCTCACCTGTCAGTGACAAATGATTGCACTCAATTAGCTTTTCGTGAACAATTTGGCTAATTAGGATATTGTTAGTCTGGGCGTTATCGCAATTTATACTTACTGGGCAGCAGTTAATTTAACCAACTGCATTAATGCCATCTGATGTCACAGTAGAAGAATGAAAGACCTGAGTTCTAATAGTTTTTTGTCCTCTGAGGTTTTGGCAGTTAAGATATTGAGAGCTGTAACAGTAATTAGTCAACTGGATCGATTAAACCAAATAATTAAAAAAACAAAAATTAACAGAATAATTTTTAAAAACAAATCATTCAAGACGTTCTACTCGCTAAAGTAAAGAATCCGACCATCTTCAGGCCTATTTCACATTTACTTTCCAACTGTCCATTTCATAAGTGACTTATCAAAACCTAAGGGAAAGTGGATTTCGTGGGTTGGGGTCTTGGAGTATCCGACGAGGACTTGGACTTCCCTCTGGCTTATTTGCTAGTGCTTCCAACTCCTAGACAAAGGAAGGCTCTCATGCACACACATGAGCCTTTTCTTGATTGTTTGACCTTCACCAAGGCATTCGTATGAAACAGTGTCGTAGATGGTCTATCAAACACGAGGTTGGCATGGGTGTGTGTCAGCGGGAATATCCAAGTCTCCATAATCAAGAGTTAAATGTCTTCTAGAGTCATGCACCACCAGAGTCGAACAAGGCTGAAGCACTTTCCGGTGGCACAATCTTTTGTACAATAAATGCTGCGAGAAGCTTCTGCATCTCTAGAACCAGAATAGGTAAATACTAAGCACCTCCATCAAATTTAAACGACGTGGGGAGTTTTTGAATAAAAAAGTGAGGAAAAACGACCGAGAGCACGACGAAGAGTGACCGTACCAATGATGTACTGACTCACGCATATATATGTAAACAATCGCACACACTTCTGACAGGTCCCTTCAAGTTCCAACAAGTCATTACAACAAGGTCTGCAAAAATAACACCAAACTTTTTCTCAATTTTTTTGGCGCATGTCCCACTTTTGACCCCAGTAACCAATAAAACACAAGACGCCTTCTTTTGAAATCAAGCAGTGATTTTTTTTAAGTCGCTACCAACATTTCTAGAGGCCAGAGGTTTTTATCGCTCCAAAGTGGCGCCCAGATGGAAAGCATCAAGACCAGGAATATTCAGCATCGCCTATTTGTTCGAGACTCACGAGTTTGAATTTCTTATTTTTCAGAGGGCTAGGGAAGAAAGCACTTGTCATATAAATGATGCTGGTAGTGAATTAATTTCGCAAAAACTAGGTCTTTCGTCTGCTTGCCTTTTTTCTTCCATGCTAAAGTCCTTTTCAAAAGAATTGAATAAATGGACTGTCCTAATAAATCATCGAATTTTCATCCTTCTTCGCCTGAAAGGCATTTAAATAATCTCGTTTGATGAGCATGTATCGTCAGTTGATAAAAAAAGGAATAACTTTTGCAGTTAACACGACAGATGAACAAATAAAACAGGTTCTTCGTAGATTAACCTAGATTCTAGGTTACTGAAGAAACAGTTCGCAAAAACTGTTTAATAAATATATTAAATAACTTAACAACGTTCCCCTCACTTTCTCCTTTTAACATAATTGGTTGCCTTATACTACTGATATGGAGCGAGATCAGAACCATAGGATAAGGTAGTTTTGATGCACCAATCTACTTGACTTTCTTTACAAGGAATGAGCCAAATAACTCGGGGTGTTTCCAAAAAGGGGTCGGTCATTTTTTCACAATGACAGGTGGGAACGCTAATACAAATCCACCCGTTTCTGGCAGAATGTGCTACAACGTTTTGAGGACACAAAACACTTGGTAGTAATTTCGGTAGATAAGATCGTGAGCAAACGGTGCGACGCTTAAGGACATGATTAAAAGTGCAAATTACATTGGATTGATTAGATCTAATACGGAATCACCTTTCAACAAACCCTTCTTTTCCTGGTATTACACCATAACTCATTTAAGTAGACAGACATCCCCAAGGAAAGTTGAACACAGGGTAAAAACGTGTTGTTTTTAACAAAAAGTGGGACTAAAGTTTTTGGCCATCTTGGTTTTAGTAAGTAGTCTTGTATTTTCATAAGAACTACATCAGGTGTTAAATTAAAAATATACATAGAGACCCCAGTTTTTCTTAAAAGCATCTTCCTCCGCAAATTATGGAAGATTTCGGCTGACGAGTGCACAAATTTGTAGTAACATGCGAGGGGAAGTCAGTGATTCTCTCAATAGAGTTATTGTATTGTCTTCAAATGGAAAAAATATGTGTTTTGGTTCTGCAAATAGCTATTAAGACCTTCTTTTCACAAGGCAATAAATCGTACTCCTCACACAAGATTAACTGAAACCTTTATAATTCTAAAAACACATTATTTTAACGCATCTAAAGTTTTACGAAGTACTTAGTCAAAGTTCGTATTTTCTATTATAAGCTCAGGAATCTTTTCGTTAATTTTGAGGAGGATTGGATATAAAAACCTGCTTGGTGTGTAGAAAAAGGAACTAGAAAACAAATGCGGATACTATTCAATAACTAATAACTATTATTAAATCCCATTAGTGGAACAAATTACAAGGTCAATGGGTTAGGTCTATTTGAATAAAAGAGAATTAAATGTTGTTTGAAAACATCATAAAACATGACAACCTCTCGAAGTCCTGCAAAAGAGGTTATAGAGGCCTGGGTTACGACTAGACAACAGACGTAACGAAACACTGGTTATGAAGAACAATGTAGGTTTGCTTACTGATGTCTGTCTCCATCTCGCGCCTGAACCGTATATCTTACTCCAAAGTGGTCCAAGTGCCTTCTATTCACCTGTTCTCCAGTAAAACTAGTACCCAATGCATCCCAGCTGCTGCACGACCCGTTTCGAATTACGCCCTAGTAGCAAAAAAATCGTAAAGGAAACATTCAACTCGTACGGTTTTGCATATGGTTGTATTGAAGGTGAGAGGTGCTCCGGGACTAGCAAAAATTTCCACTTCAAAAAGACCATTGCCATTACTCCTGGACGAAAAGAGGAGAGCATCTCCTTCGATCAGCTCTCCGGTTAGTCGAAAAGTGCAGACAGCTTGATGAGAAGTATTCAAACCAATATATCTAAAAATTTAGTAGTGAAGGAGGACTTACGTGATATTTTCAGCATCAGGAAAGACAGGAAGAAAAAGACTGAGGTCAGCACCATCTAGGCAGCCAAAAGCGGCCTTAAAGATGGTGTTAGAAGAGTACCAGAGTTGGCGAGACTAGCAGAAGTGGAAGAAATTAGAGGAGGTAACGTACTGGATTGCTGAAGGGACAGCGCAGTTCCAGTGGACGGCTGTTCCAACGACGGTAGACCTTATGGTTAAAGCTGGCGGATAGTCGATCTGTGTCTTGAATAGCATGTGCTAAAACCACATAAATGTTTCGATGCGTTGACTTTTGTAAATAGATGAATGCATTAAAACGCATTGCAAGTAACCAGATTTTGAAGGAAAAATACAGTGTGTGCATGCGCTTTTGGCTTTGAACGAGGCACGCAATCACCCAGAGGCAAATAATTTAATTCAGTAAAATCAGGAGTGGATAAGTGGGTAGAACCAGTAAAAATATAAAAAGAAACTAGTTTTCATGTTGTGACATACCTAAAATGTTAATAAAAGCAGTAAATATAACGTGTACTAGAACGGGCTTAGCGACGATCATCATGAATACTTCACCATCCCGAGGTCAAATACACGATTTGAATTGCAACCGATAGGTGAAGTCGTTAAAACAAGCAGAGCGACCTTAAAAATTAAACTGTCTTAGACGCGAAAAATACTAGTAACTGTGTACCTAAAAATGTTTCGTTGCTAAAATTTTTAATGCTTTGCTATAGGCATTATAAAATTTGTGCGCTATACTAATGACTGCAACATGTGCAAAAACTTCTTTGCCTATTTTTAAGTTTTACAAATCTAAACACCAATATTGTTCCTACTATACCTTTTTGTTGTTTTTAGAATTGCATGTCTGAAGGGATCTTCCCGTTCAGCCTCTTCCTTTTTTCCCACCCTGCTATTAGAAGGCAGAATATTACGAGACATTCTTTATCGTAAGGCTGTTGGGCAATAGCGGTAGGCTTATATCTACGACGAGGGAGTTTTCGACTCTAGAGGGGAAGCATGTGCATCCGCGGCCACGTTAAAATTGTCCTTCCGCCCCTCACCTACAAAGCACATTTAAGCAACGTAATTGTTACGGTATGCTTAAGAACGTAAAAACAGGCGGTGCACTGAATTGTGTAATGCTTTTTTTGTTCGAACCGTCGGTTTCGGTTACTTGGGTGGCCATATTGTACCAGCCGGTTGGCCGGCCTCTGGGCCATGCCAACAGCCCCAAGTCCTCTGTTTGCAGAATATATATTCTGCCCCAGTACTGTGCCTTCTTTTACCTTAAAGAGAGCCTTGGAACGCTACACTGGTGGCAGCGGAAAGCGGACCCGACTTTGATGGATTTTATCCTGCTCCATGCCACTTCTGGCAAACTTTGGTGGTGTGAAGGGAGTGCATGTGTTACGGATGGGAGAACCTCTGGCATCTCGTAACAGAAGGGTTGAGATCGACGTTCATCTTCGGTACCTCCCTCGCCCTCGTGTTCTGCAGGGAAGCCATCAACAACTGAAGCGACACTAGCCGTGAACTTTAAGTCCAGTGCAACTGCCAAGAAGGATCCGTGCCGTTGTGGTCAAGCATCCTCTGTAAGCTCTCTCTCTTTCTCCTGTTCTCAGATGCAGAATGTGCAGGACGCCATTCGATAGCATCGCTTTATGCTTTGTACACTTGGATCACGTGCATCCCGTTTTTATGAAGCCCGATTGCCCCATTCGCTCAGGGTTCTACGATACCCTCATGTTTCTTCCACGGCATCAGAAAAGCCTGGAATCACAACTTGTGTATGTGTCTCCACTCGTCCAAAAACTTGGATTCGTGCTCCAATCCTCCATTGGACCGCATTATCGTGGGGGAGGAGGACTAAGAAATGCGCATTTGCTGCACCGAGTGCTACGCAGAATTGATGGTACTACAAGAAGACATGCCCTCCAATCTCGATATCTTGCACGGTTAGCTCGTGGGTGCTTCTTGCAGCACTGATTACGTTGTGATGGCTGACACGGGAGGCTGACCAAGGACACCGTCGGGGCTGTGTAATACTTTGTTTGTTCGAACTGCCGGTTTCGGTCACTCGGGTGCCCATATTGTACTGAGCCGGTTGGTCGGCCTTTGGACCGTGCCAACAGCCCCCAAGCCCTCTGTTTCCAGATTATATATTCTGCCCCAGTACCATGCCTTCTTTTGCCTTAAAGGAGCCTCGGGACGCTACAAATTGATTTACCACATTTCTTGCATCGCACCAAGAGTTCTCTTAAGACAAAGGAAGACTTAATACTTAAGTAGCATACTTGTAGCACCCCAAGACCTCCTTAAGAGCAAAAAAAGGTGTATTAATATAACAAAATATATACATTTAGTAAACAGAGGGATAGGGTCTGCTGGCATGATCTGGAGGTCAGCCAATCTGGCTAAGAAAATATGGCCAGCCATGTGACCGAAAGCGAAGCTGGCATTCAGAAAAACGAATTTCCAAAGTACTAACATTAAGAAATTTCATCTCTTCCTGTAGGGATGCGGTAGCTAACTAAGCGCTCCTTGGCTAAAGCAAAGTGTTATACAAAATGAGGGTTTCTTGCATCTCTACCCGTCTTAGGTTTCCAGAATAGCAATACACTCCAAAAATAGCAACAACTGCAGGTCTATTGATGAACGTTAAAAATACATAGTTGTAAAATGTCAAGTGATCAAGTAACTCTCGGTTTTGGAAAATGACTACTTTGTGTCGGAGTCAAATGCTTTCCTCAGGTCTACTGGCTCCTGGAACATGTTAGCGGCTATAACTTCTGCCGTAATGTGATTACACATATTATATTTGAGTGTTATATCATCTTTTGCCTTCAGGGAAATCTAGGTAAGCTACAGCAGTGGTAGCGTAAACTGAAACCGATCCTAAAGGTCACATCTCATGGCCATTTCTGTAAAATATTGAACTTCAGCAGGGTGGAAGAAATGAGTGTGTTACGGCTAAAAGAATGTGCTACCACCAAAAGAAAAGAGATAGTATTGACGTCTATCTTCGGCAGCCACTCATTCCCGTGTTCTGCAGGAAAGCTATTGACAGCGAAACCGACGCAAGCTATGAACACTTAAATAAATTTTTTAGTAAATGTCTAGTGCAAACATAAAATGATATTCACAAATCAGAGCAGTGATATTACGTCTGCGTCTGCATTAATTGAATGGAACCCAGATGGCAATGACCAGTCAGTTACGGAGGGAAAAATTACAAGAAACAAAGTACGTAAAATCCTAGTTTTATTAAACAACATTGAGTCGCGTGTTTTCTTGCATTAACCTGTTTTGACCAGACTGGCAAGTCTAGCTATGGAAATGCGTGATGGCCGGAAATATTTTCCTTCCTAACTTCAGTTTTAGTGTAGAATATACCCTAGTTCCTGGGATCGTCAGGAAGAATTAGTAAGGTTGAGGTCCAGTGGCCCCTAAGTTGCACGAAAATTTGACGATTAGCGTAGCTGGCTTTCCACTATTTTGTCTACGGCATCCAGCACGTCATGATGGCTGACATAAGATGCCAATTAAGAGAAGTGAAACAATCCATTGGATTATGTCGATATTTAAGTCTCAATTTTGTGACAATAGATGTAATGTCCCGAGACTCCCTTTACGGTAAAAGAAAGCGCAGTACTAGGGCAGAATACATATATTCTGGGAAAAGAGGGTTTGGGGGCTGTTGGCACGGCCCGGAGGCCAGCCAACCGGCTAGAACAAGATGGCCACCCAAGTGACCGAAACCGGCAGTTCAAACAAACAAAAGCATTACACAGCCCCTCTCTTCTTTCGAGCGTCGTCCCCGACGCTCACCTCAGCCAGCCTCCCGTGCCAGCCATCACAACGTAATCAGTGCTGCGGGAAGCACCCACGAGCTAACCGTCCCAGTCGTCGAGATTCGAACGCATGTGTTCCTGTAGTGCCATCCATTCCGCGTAGCACTCAGTGCAGCAGGTGCGCGCTTCTTGGCCCTCCTCTCCCACGACAATGTGGTCCCATGAGAGATGGAGGTACGAATACAAGTTTTCGAATGGGTCGAGACACACAACACATATTGCGATTCCAGGAGAAGATGCCGTAGAAGAAACGCAAGGGCATCGTAGAAACCTGAGCAAATGTGGCGGTCGGGCCTCATAGGAGCAAAATGCATGCGTTTCAAGTGTACAAAGCATAAAACCATGCCATCGAATGGCGTGCTGCACATTCTACATCTGTGGATGCGCACTTTGACGAAGAACGACGAGTCGCCCAAGGAAAAAAGAGAGAGCCTACAGAAGATGCTTGACTACAACGTCACAGGTCCCTCTTGGCAGTTCCACTGGGCTTGGAGTCCACGGCGAGTGTCGCTTCAGTTGTTAATAGCTTCCCTGTTGAACACGAGGGCGAGGGAGACGTCGAAGATGAACGTCGATCTCAACCCTCCTGTTACGAGATACCAAAGGTTCCCCCCTACGTAGCACATGTACTTCTTTCACAACGCCGACGTTTGCCAGAAACGGCATGGAGCAGGATAAAATCCATCGAAGTCGGGTCCGCTTTCCGCTGCCAGCAATGTAGCGCCCCGAGGCTCCCTTTACGGTAAAAGAAGGCGCAGTACTAGGGCAGAATGCATATACTCTGGGAAAAGAGGGTTTGGGGGCTGTTGGCACGGCCCGGAGGCCAGCCAACCGGCTAGAACAAGATGGCCACCCAAGTGACCGAAACCGGCAGTTCAAACAAACAAAAGCATTACAATAGATCTATTGCAAAGTTGCCTTGGTCACCAAATAATAACTTAGTTCTTATACGCTTACCTTTATGGTAAATTACAAATTAGTCAGGATAAAATGTAGCAATCCGAGACTCCCTTTAAGGCAGAAAAGGGCATAATACTGGTGCAGAATGTTTGCATTCAGCAAACAAGGAGATCCTGTCTGCTGACATGGCCCAGAGGCCTGCTCACTCGGCCAGGGCAATATAGCCGCCCAAGCGATCGTCAACGAAACTGGTAGCCGAACAAACTAGGTATTACAATGAGCACTAGATTTCAGAAAGGCTTTTTCAAAGTTTTGTTTTGTCAGCACCTTGGTATTTCTTTCATGCATTTTATGAATTCCATCCAACGCTAACGGTGATTCCCTAATTTTTGATATCAATTCAGACACTCTTCTTTTCCATCTGCCATTGCAACTGACATCCAATTTGAGAATTTGAGAGTCTATGAAGTGTTCACAAAGCTCTAAATGTTGTACCTAGCCTTGGCTTAATATCTGTTTGAATTTTTAGTCATAGCGATAAGTGTTGTGGCGGTAAAGTGAGTCCACCTATTTGTGGTGGCTAGGTTTCTGACAGATGGGTTGTGTCTTCTTTGGTTAGGGTTTAAACTAAAAATACCCTTTAAGGAAATGCGAATTTGTATGGGGTTCATAAAATACTCAGCAAGGGGCATTTCTCAACACAGTAATAACTTGAGTGACTAATGTTTTTAAGGATGTTTTTTTGGTTTGTTGAGCTAAATTTCTGAATTAAAGTTTATTCATATCCTCATGTAGGTTAAAAATTATTGCATACCTTAGAGAATATATTGCGTACTTATCTGTTTCAAATTTACGTTTATTAAATCAATAATTTACCTTTTTACAGATGTCTCGCAAACCTCTCCTTGACAGCGACTTTAGTCGCCTTGTTTCCAACCTGCGTGCAGAAACTGATGGAGCCGAGCGCAAACTAGCCAAACTGTTTTATTCGCGGGGCAACTTTAGTGGCCCTCAGGCTGCCGCTTTAGTTGGTACTTTTAAAACCGCACCAGAGAAAATGTGTGTTCTCCAAATGCTTGAACGTCGACTCTGCCGAATGAGTTGTGCCGAGGGTGAAGGAGTCCTTCGAAACCTACAGCTTGCTCAAAGCGATAAACTCAGAGCACTGGACTGCATTAAACGGTGGGTCATATTCTTAGTAAGTGGAACATAATTGCAACATTTTCTAGAACCCTATTTGATCATCAAACTTTGGAAGGAACAGAACATATAATGAAAGCTTTTGTTTCAGAACAAGACAAGCTACGTGCGCTGAATCAGCTATGTGCGGTAGGTTCGTGACTGGATAGGGTTTTCTTATTTACTTTTTCCCGAACAGATTTCGTCATACGCAAATGAGGAGGTTCCAGCCGGTGGCCACGTGGTTCCAGTTTCGATTGGTACTGTTTTGAGCTCTGCACCACCGCTTGAAGAACATGCTTATGGGCCCGTGAGAAGGCAGCTTTACGAAAAATACGTAGGTGATCGTTGACTTCACTGTACTAGCGCCCGTACAGTAATGCATTAAATTTGCTTCTTGGTTAGCCTTTTTCCAATGCACCCATCTTACACTTCGGAATGAAATTTTTGCCTTTGTGAAATAAGCATCACGTTTTGTCATGTAACTAGATTAATGTCAGAAGCGTTCTTATGTTTATATTTCGGTTTCAATAGGGTAGAATTGGCCTCCAGAACTTTTTACCCACTCTTAGGACCATCTCACATTCTGCCCATGTCTGCCACCCATCTTACACCTATGGACGCCAATTGGACACTTCATTCAATCCTAATGGAGGTCGTCCACCACTGCCTCCACGACCTATCGACACTGCAGTGACAGGACCGGCACGAAAACTCTATTTGCCTCCACTACTACCCCCAACAGCAGATGGAGTGTGTTTCAGTCACGGAGATCCCTGTCTTGGTGCAGAACAGAGTGGAGTCTGGTCAATAGGATTTATTGACCATCGAAAATGGACAGGATCTAAATGTTGTTAAGTGATTGCAAGAAAGATAGCAGTGGACGCTTTTTCAAGACTGAAAATGCCTTCTTGTCATCTTTGGAATTTACTTTCCAAAATAAAGATTTGCGGTTTCTCTCGGAACTTCCTTGGCTTCACTTTTGAGTGAATTGAAACTGTCTCTAAAAGCAGTACTACTAAAGTTTTTTAAGCGACGTACCCCTGCCAGCAGCGGATGCGTCTGAGGAGCTGGTGGAGGGGGAAGGGTACACTTTCTCAGCCCTATCACAACTTCCCTATTTTCTGCAGGATATCTCTGCAAGCAATAGTTGACCAAATTGATGGGCAGTCAAAGATGGTTGCGATTGGTTCCTTTTGTATGAAACATTGTTATCCCAGTCCGGACTTTCCCGACAGCATTAGCTACTATATCCGAATCCAAACTACGATAGTGAATGGGTTTGTCTAATATACTGCTCTGAATTGCAATTGTGGGAGGTTTAAAAATAGATTACAATCCACATGAAGTTTGCACCAGAGGCTTTCGTCCAAAACTAACCAGATGGCCCTTACGAGTGCATGCCTTTTGCGAAGCATGTGTGAAAACGGCCATACACTCTTCAAGGCACGAAGGACGCTAGACACTGTACCGATTCCGTTATTCCTCAAGACATCAGAAGACCTATGCGCGGTAACACAGGCTAGGAGGTTAGCAGCGCGAAATAACCCCCATGTCTTCAACGGGAGACTAGGCGGTTTTGCCTAGTGATCTCATTGGTAAGACGCCATTTCTGCTGCAACCAGTTCAAAAGTTAACACACCGCAACGCCTATAACACAGAAATAGCACCGCTCCACGCTGCAGAAGTTGCAGCATGCCACTTCGACAGAAATACCCATAAAACAAACTCGGCTCTCCATTGAATTATGGCTCGCAGCAAAAAGGAAGTGAAAACGGAATCACAAAAGACCAGACTCTACAATCCGACATGTAAATGATTCGATAGAGTGTTCTATGAAATCATATCTTTGACGTTTTATTATACCCAGAACCCAATTTACGCATTAAAAAGGAGAAGTGAGTACAAAAATATGTTTCAGTTACAAGCGTCATCCCTACCGCGTCATCATCATTATCATTATCATCCACATTCAACGATCTAGGCTGCATTTAGCAACACAGAACAAGGGTAGAGAAAAAGGGGAAGGGTGGGGGATTCAGGTTGAGCATTACAAAAGGAGTGATGGAATGAATTAATGGTTCGGGTACCTTCGTATTCTACGCCAGAGAAGTAAACATCTTCACCTCCGCCTGATCCAACACCGTTCGACAAATACTAGCATACGTAAACGCATCGCCTTGGAGACGCTTAATCTTGATCCCAATTTGATTGAGTTGATGATCAGATTCGATGGAAGGACTACGCCCAGATCGGTGACCCGTTGATGGCTGGTTGTTACCGCTGCTGGACTTTTTGGATGGTGGAAGGTGGAATCGTTTCGATAAGCTCGGCTTCCCGACCACTGAAACCACCTCGATCGCAAATTCGAGTAGAGTACGACCCCAGTCGTTGGCAAAGGTGCAGACGAAGCCGTGTCTATCAATGAAGAGTCAAATGAACCTGGATTAAGACCGAATCCGAATGTTTGGATGGGGGTAAGAGGATTCAATGGTCCCTGATAAACGGACTGAGTCAAGGATCCAAAAAAGCAAGAGTGCTTTAGAGCGGATAAATTCACATACGATGCGTAGAGTCTAGACGAAGAAAAGGGAAAGATGGACGCATTAATAAAACGGTCACAAATATACAGCTCGGAGTAGTTAGACGATTTCTTAACGAATCGATCGACAGATTTAAGCTCAGTGACTTGATCAATGTTGAATTACTAAAAAATTAATGATTTTTTAGGCGACTATAAGCTTCAACTGATGGATTTAGAGTGAAATAATCTGGGATGAAAGGAGTCGTGGATTGGTGACGGGCTAGACGAAATAAAATAAGGCTGAGGGATCTGAAAAGTGTGGATAAGTGGGTCTGCTATGAACGCATCGGAAACAAATGCAGTGGATGGACCGATCAGAATCAGCTGAATAGGACGGTAATCGGCAATAAGAACAGATGGGTAGATTAACGGATTTGAAATTGAGAAACAAATAACCAAAGATGAGATGGATGGTTCAACAATTAAACAATCACTTGGAAAATAGATTGAAGTACCCTTAGATTGAAAAAACCAACAAATTCATGGTACATGGATAGATAACTGGACATAGGACAAGCAAGAAAATTCAGAAGGGACAGAGTGAAAATTCAAGGACAGATGAATCTGAAGTGGGTGGGCAAAATGGTTCAATTGATAATATAAGCCCAACAGGAACAGTCAAATCAGTGAAAAAAATTCTACCATCCTTCCCCTATCCCATTCGCCTTACCGCTTCAGCGTAAATCGAATCGAGTTCTTTCGTAACGACTCTGAAATGCGGTCCAAAACCTCCCCAGCCGAGAGCTCAGGTCTCGCCAGCATCACATTGTTGTTGCTGTTATTGCTACCGCCAGTACCACCTACACGGATCTTCTTCAGTTTGCTTGAAACAGACGTCGGCTGCATCCCGTTGGCTGTCAATGATAACGTTGGTGCGTTGGTAGTGGTGGTAGTAGCAGCGGTAGTGGAGGTCTTCCGCGCCAGAATGATGTTACGAAAGAGCCCTGCACCTCCGCTTTCACTGCTATTGACTACGCTAGAGAGGGATTGGTCGCTCACCCGGAAACCGCTGGCTACAGAATGGAGTTATACAAGTGAATAACGACCCTTAAAAACATAGATTGACAATTTATTTGCATTAAGTTATCGATTCAGTTGCATGAGTGAGATATTTACTGATAAAAGGCGGGAAGGTGGATAGATGTATGGAGCTGGGATGAACGGTGAGAGTCCGCACTGATGCGAAGATGAGTAGGTATTTTTGAAGATGTCTACAACTCCCAAAAGCATTCCTACTTCAATTGCCTGGAAGTCTTCCTTTCAGTGTCTACCCATGAGCATTCTAGAATGTTAAAAACTCACTCTCTCGTTCCCTTCTCCTAATTGGTCAATGTCAAATACAGATAAACTCTCAATGTGAGATCAATCATTAAGGCCAAGGCTAATCAAAGTGCTACAAGTGGTCGAGAATGGGACCACGCCAAGTTCTCACGTAAGTACACCCCGTATTCTAGAGCTTACTCATAATCGTCAGTAATGAGGGCTGATGTAATGAAGTCTTGAGCACTTGAGTCATCCCTAATTGGAACGTTGCAGAAGGGATCTTGTTTACACGGTGGCGCAGTGCTCTGCCACAGTCGTAAACTGAACACACTTCCTTTTTGCCACAAGCTGCTTATCTCACATCTCAAAATAACACCGGCTTGACCTAATGTGACCCGAACCCCCTTGGGAGTTACCCTCTCGGTGTGTGACAAAACACAAATGTGTTAACCATGGTTCCCTATACTTTTATCTGAGAAACAAATATGTAAGGGGACTAATCAAAAAAAAAACTTGGCGCAGTGCTCGTAGAAAACTGCTATATCTATGCAATCGGTTATATGCATGCATTATAGGGCACAAATGCGCGTTGATCGATCAGCACGACACCGAATTGTAATCTCTGCCACTTCCCTCCTATTTTTAACCCTCATCACGGTTGAACCCGATCAATCTGTGCCAAGGTTGCCTGCTTTACGGATTGAGAATAGTTCGGTCCCAAAACACTGACAGCCCTCTCGAAACAAAAAATAATATTTTGATACTGGAAAATAGACCGACTGGAGGGGATGGCGGAAGCGCCCCACTTTTAAGCAGCATCCCTACTCTAGTAGCAAAAGTTAGCCTTGGTCGCGCCATGTTCTATATCAGGTGTAGTCCTCAACCAGCTAGTCTATTTCACATGTGATGATCAAATGCCAAGAAAAGGCGACAATATAAATAGCATCTTGCTGTAAAGCTAAGCGCGATTTGGAATATAATAGATGTCCCCAACGTTTCCTACTGCTATGAATGCGTTCAGCCCGCTCCGGTCACAAAAACTAATCACTTTTGTCTAGTCTCAGATCGCCTACATCACCTGACTTACCCTCAAAATCAACAATGGGCATCCAACCGGTTCGATTACTACTCCCAGACATCCGTGCTGGTTATATGCCCAGTAAAACTCATATCAGAAGCCATCAGCAAGACTTACACTCAATCTATCAATCTCCATCAAACCACTCACACAACGGCATACCTTTACCTTTAGAGCCTACTGAGGCTACCCGGATTCAACACTAGGATGGCACAATGGTATATTTCTGGTAGACGCTATCGATTGCTTCAATGAGAGACTACGTCTAAATGGATCGACTATAGACGACCATTGCCGGTGCACTGTCAGTTCTTTCCTTCATTCAACAAAGCTACATCGCGAATTTTATGCAAAACAATACCAAACAAATGGAGGTGCTGTTACAAATGATATCGATCCAAAAGCATACAAATGACCCGAAGGGACGTGGGGACCTCAATAGTAGAAACAACAAAACACTGCTGACTCACATCTGTCGTGCGAGTGCCCAGTGGAATTCATCGCAGCCGTTGTCACCATCTCTGAAGAATCTGTATCGTAGATTCCTAGGCTCATATTCAAAAAATCCCCGGTGCTATTTGGCGTCGTCTTAGTGGTTCTCTTCACCTCTTCCACGTCCATATCCACTTCTACTTCCTCTCGTGGGAATAAACGCTCTGAGGGCGGTCGAGAACTACTATATCATGGAAAATAATGTGTAACAAAGCATTGTGCAAGCGATGTTCAAGTCAAACCAAGGCTTAAAGCTTTCTGTCGGTGGCTCTCGACACTACATGCAGTAGTAAATGTCTAACGAAAGATGGAGAAATAGTGAAGACTTGAAGCACTAATGTAGATCACTTTGACAGACGGTCATAAGCCTGTCAGTGACGACCTCGGCCGTGACAACTCTATTGACTGTCTGCATAGGTTTAGTTCACCACAGCCTCGTATCGTGGAGTCCTGTCTGTACCTATAAGTACTCGGCAAACTAAAAACCATCTCTATTGATGTCTTATGAAGCTCTCGGTGATACCAAGGAATTTTCTATCCGCTAAAAATGCACAAATTTCGCTTACTATTCACCAGGATTACCAAGACGCAGATCTTTGGTCAGCTGATTGAGTTGGGAATCGATGGAACGACCGGGTGAGAGAGTGGTGATGTCGGGAACTGAGAGGAAAGAAGGAAGACACCTCTTCGGATCATCTTTTTGGAAGAAAAGCAGGTAATAGAAAAGAACTCTACCCACCTTCCTTCCTCGACGGGGTCTGGAGGCCGACACTCCGTTTCGATGTTACAGGAGGAGGCATAAGAATTTCAGTCTGGTTCGTCATATTGTTATCGGTAAGAACGCTCTACAACAAGATAATTTTGCCTGGACGTAATTAGAAAAACATTCCCCGTCAAACACCGTCAAAGATCAAAGTACACTGAAATCAGTCTCTCGCTTGAGGTAAGGCTACATCGATGGTTTCTAAGCGGAAGTGGATAAAACATCTCTCACAATTGTATGGACCACAACGTCTTGGAAGATGACCCTGAAACTACGTTGGAAGCAACGATGGTGAGCCAACCCCAAGGTAAAAACAGCAAGTATTTCACTAGTTAGATACCACCTAGGTCAGGTCATCGCAGAAAGGAAGCATCAACTAGAGGTGGCAAAAGGAGTGGAGATTATCAGCGTGCCGACATTTGGCAACGATTACAACTCGAATCCCGCACAACGGCCAGTAGTTAAACGAGATCAGGTTTGAACAAAGCGGAAAGGTCCATTGAAACTATTTTACAATCTCTCAACGAAATCCGTGAAATATGATCACTAGTTAGGGATCAAAAAAGTTAACAAGAAACTCAAATAAGGGACAAAAGCTGGAGAAAACACGGGAAAGAGGAAGTGGTGAAGAACACAGATGCATAAAGTAAGATGATGTTAGACATAAGGTAACCAAATAAGTCCTTGAGGTTTTCTTATAAAAAGGCAATTAAAGGACTTGTGTGGTATTTCAATCGTCAAAATGCTCATCATTACAATTAATCATTATTTTCCAACAAAACCCAAGTCGGCGAACCTCCATTCCTGGTGATGCCACCATAGCTCTCAGTTTTATGCAACATTCAGCCCCTTCTATCTCGTGGATGACCTTGCGGTTGTCGAATACCCGAAAAGGTGATGGCAACTTCCTGGAGAAATAGTGTGAGGTGACAGACGGAGTAAATTCTCATTTTCGCAAGAAACTTCGAACCTCGAGTTGTCTCGCAAAAATGAGTGGCGATGAAGTAGTGCCTCAGGAGTGTAGGGTGGATAGTGAATGGATCGCAAGAGATAACCAATGATATATTTGTTTTCTCAACACTGAAACACAATCCCCATGTCACTTTTTGTAACCCGACTTAAGGACAATGATGCTTTAAGCTCTCTCTCGCATACATGTAGGATGGGAACCATCTGCCAATTATTTTGCGAATCAAATATGTCCAATGGCAGCACATAATTTGGTATGTTCGAGAATAGAGATTCTCACTCAACGTGATCCATTTGGCCTTGAACAATTCACTACCAAAGTCATTTCTAGAAAATTCGGCATCTTGGAAACCGAATTGAACTCGACCCGCAAAGTGGATAGGCCCGAATGACGTACATCAAGTGCGTTCAAGCGACGTTTGTGTTACGTGCATATGAAATGCCAGGAATACCGGAGCCTCAAGAAAGAGTACCGTACCGATGGTGGATCGACCCATACCTACATGGTACGTACACACAAACGAGCGCACCCAGTTGACAAGTTGCGACGGGCCACAACCTTCTGTACGCCGATAACAAAGCCAAGTCCAGACGTATAACATGCCCACCGCAATGCGTAAGGCCTCACCCGAAGCTGTCCCCGAACCGACCAAACTGATGACTCATTCGGTTGGCACGCTAGCCAAACGGATAAGGGGTAAGGAAAGGGAATGGAAGGCCCTCACTTTGTGTCTCGTTGATGTCGGAACCGACGTTGCAGCGTCAGCAGATGATTGTGGGTTGGAATGAGCTCGAAGTGCCTCCGAGTTCGACGAAGTGGTACCGAGGGGGCGGTGAGGGCGAAGGGAGTAACGCAGTCGAGGTTGTGACGGTGCAGAGGTGGTACTCTCTTCACTGCTGGCGATAGAGTGTTGGTGTTGAGATCGACGCTGAAGGAGGAGAAGGATGTCCTCTTCCACATAGAGACGCTGCATTATTAAGTATGTCGCCATAAGGTAGTCGTAGGGGCGCTAAAGGAAAAACCCAAACAAAAGTGATGACCATGTCAATTGTCAGCAGACCAATGGTCCCAAACTAGACACATGATTTGCTTTGCTATGGATCCGGCAAAGATGTACGAGTGGGTAGGTGACTGAATGAGACCCAGAGATCCAAAATGGATGGACGGATGCATTCGGGTGGAACAAAGAATAGGTAAGCGGGTGACTGAAAGATTGGATGGAATAATCCACTTGGTAAGAGCATCGGACGCATTTTAGGGCAATTAATGGGTTCATAACAGGTGTATGATGTCAAGGAATCAGAGGAGAATCCATGGATCAGAAGCACACGGGCAAATTCGTGATGCACATTTAAACCTACCACACAAATGAAGGTTATTAATCGCTCAAAACAGGGATGAATAAGGGTCGGTCGTCAACAGTTGAGTCCAATGAAAGCAAGAATCGATCCCGCTACAGATTTGCAAAATCGAATATCGCCCCATGCTACCTTTAACGATCATTCAGGCTTCAAGTTAACCCCAAAGGTCTTCTTCTTCTGCGGTTTGTCTAATTTTTGGTATGGATCGCTAAAGTTATCTCTAGCTTATAGTTGTTAAAGGAACCTCCTGTCAGCACTTTAAACCCACAGGTTGAGCCGTAATGATGTTGGGCCTTGTCGATCCTCTGTAGTATTTTGGTGGACTTATGAATGCAACTTAACATTGCCTTTTCGAGGTACTAATATAGACGATCCATAATTTTAACCACCAAAGAATGGGGCAATTACTTGGCGAGGATATCTATGTAATAATGATGAAAGTATAAACTCGGATGGAGCAGTTTGACCGGCCAAGAATAAATAAACTCATTTTCGGTAGAATGGAAGAATTGGAAGTGAATAGATATGCGAAAAGAGAATGAAACACCTCTTACTATCTTTTGCACTTCTGATTTTTCGTCAGGATGTGGCGAAACTTGGCATTTGCGCAATGCTCATTCTCATATCGTACCAGGGTCCTAGTCACGAAGGTGTAAGAAGGGGAGAAGGGCAAGTTTTTAAGCTGTATATGAAAAGAACATAATGTTTACCATCGGTTGAATCTGTTAGAACTAAGATGCAACGCAATGTCCAAAAGGAGTCATGTTTTAGCTCAACAGATGCGAAAATGAATTGTGAATTAGAGGAGAATTGGATGAATGAGTTGATAGGCTGATGAAGAGACATCCAATAATGATCAATTTTACAAACAAATTGATGGTTTTGAGAAAAACAATTGATTGGAGTTGAATGGGTGATTCCAGGACTTAAAAAGTTGGATTCCCAGGGGAATGATTACCCTAAAGACAAATGAAATCGGCTGTCTGTTGGATCTAAAATGGATTGAGCTTCCTTTTGACTGGTCGGAAGACTCTTACCTTACTTCACTGGATTACCACTAATTCGAAAGAGATAGTCAAGAGCTGATCGTCAATGACTAAATAAAATTGTACTTGGGAGCAGGTTTTCACTAATACGCCCAGCACAAAACACCAATTTCTACAGTCAAGTAGATAATAGTCGACCTTGTCTTTTGGAATCAGAAAATAATTCTAGATCTAATGCTCCAATTTTGATCTAGTCTTTCTTTGGCAATCATCAAAAGAATATCCCCGTTGACAGTGCAAGCCATGATGTGTGCAACCACCCTCAATATTAATAGCTCAACGTAGGCTCAGTTGAACTAGAGGAATACTAACTGATTATATTCGATTTTGAGCCGCACTATCACTGCAACAACATAGGCCATTCTAAAATACTAAAAGGTCGGGAGTTTGACCTTTTAACAATCTGAGAAGTTTTGATTCCGTAGAATACCTTAATCTTGATCACAAACAACCCAGCTACATGCTAGATAATAAGCTGAGTGGAAAGAACATGGATGCTAGAGGACAGCAGTGGATACATCCATCCATTTATCCATCTCGATCTACTCGTGAGCCAACAGCAATGGTGAAGTTCAAAGCTAATACCTGTTCCAACGCCACCTCATTATTTACTCAGGCGAATTGGTAAAGAACCTTGATGAATCGATAAATGAGCTCTAGTTCGGACAAAGATGATCAGCACTATCCACACACCAAACTAACCATTTTCGTTCCTCAGTATTCAACACGGTAATCGAATGATAGTGAAGGCTATCATTGTCTACCTGAAGTTTTAGCTCCGCCTCAGCATTATCCACCAGAGTTTTATAAGACAAGACTCGATTACAATTATAGGTATTAAATAGCTACTCTGACAGCCGATAGAATGAAAATAGGTAACCTGTATGAAAAAAACGAGATCACAAAGCCGACGGAGAGGGATGGGTCAAGGCAATTCGGACTCAAACGGTAGTGTGTTGCTAATACCCTCGCAGATACTTTGGAAAAAGGATGTTTGAGACCCGATCGGTGCGCAGGCGGGTAAATGTAGCCCAGGCCATAAAAATTTTGCCAAAGCAAAATCACAGATACTTGCAGACCATATCCGCTAGAAATACCAACTATTCCAAACAATAAAACTTCTTCTTCTATCTATTTCAGAATACAAACAAATAATTTAACGGGCCAGTTTTGACTTATTCAAATAAAGATTAGAAAAAGAAGCTAGGCGATTATAACTACTTTCAAATGCAATAATTGCTTAAATAAAAGGGTGATGTTGCACATTAAAAGTCGAGATCGTTCAAACCAACACATCAGGATAGTACGTGCTTAAATGAAACTAAAGGGATGAATTGTATTCAAATCAAGTGGGTGGATCACATGGGAAGACGTGCTATGCGTTGTGGATCACAATGGTGATGGTGTTTGCGTAGAGCATACGGCACACGCTAACCGAGTTTTGTGAAAGAAAGCGTCCAACTTGCGGACTGCTCATCATACAGATCTTAGTTCTACATCCTTCAGTGGCGGTCCCAGATGTGATGTTTCCCAGCCCACGGTCGACACTCTTGTGAGCATCCAGTCGAGTCCATGAAACGCCTTAGCCTAGATTCCCATTTAAATACTTTACGTGTCCACTTTTCAGGAAAAGACAAATCCCTCAGGTGCAACAATAAGCGTGTTATTCATGAAAATTTAATCGCAATAAGGATTGACACGCTAGATACATGGGACGGTTGTCGTAGTGAAGAACCTTTGCCAAACATTTTCCAATACTAGACGCTAGAAGTAAGGAAGATGCAAGCAGGTGGAAGGAAAGTATGCAGAAAAGCAGTGCTGTTTTCGCCCCTTAACATCTACTCTTCCTTTATAAAACGGGAAAAGATCCGGATTACACTCAAAATCCTTTGGTTAACTGCGTTCATTGGACTGTCTGGTGTTCGACACTATTAATTGCCTCATTTCTTTTAAACTCAGCACTAGAATAAGCAGTCATGACCCCAGATACAAAATATTTGAATAAGGAAAATAAGTACACCACCTTGCGCAGCATGCGAGTCATCTCCACGTAAGGTATGCGGGTGTAGAGTGAGATTTCCCGTACAATGTCTTGATTCAGCGCAGCATCCAGCTTCATCTCGGTGCAGAAGATGTCAATGGGCGCATCAAAGCCATGCATGACCCAGGGGTGAGTGCTAAGCTCCGCCATACTGATCCTTGCAGTCGGGTCTACGCAAAGCATTTGGGCGAGTAAGTCGCGACCGTTTTGGCTTAGTGACTCGTCCACGCTGTACTGACCCCTCTGCGGAGAGACATAAAGGTTTTAAAGCGAAAGTGCAGAACTAACCACAATGAGTTTGGGTAACTTCTCGGGCTTAGAAGGGTCAAAGGGTAGGGAGCCACAGAGAATGGCGTAGAGTATAACGCCCATAGACCAGATGTCGGCCTATAAGAAACAGGAAAAATGTAGTAGGTCTAGTGTCAGGGACAAACGAAAGTACACAGCATAAAAATACTTGTAACCAGAACGGATAACTAAGATCAACTGCTTTTGTTTGTATCAATATTTAATGAATGTGAATGGCAATAAAAGGCGGAAGGAGTATCACATACTTACCGCAGGACCGTTGTATTCCTGATTTTGAAGAACCTCTGGAGCAGCATAAGCTAAAGATCCACAATATGTATTAAGGAATTTGTTATCAGCATTCTAAAGCTGTCTCAAAAAAGATAAATAAAACCTTCGCACAAAGGCCGAAGTCAATGACGCGGATATTCTGTTCATCCTTTAGCAATATATTCTCCTAAATAAATAGGTAATAATGGTAATAACTCGACGGAATACTGGTTTAAGATCGCGATGAGCTATGCCCCTTGAATGGGAGTAGCCGATTGCAGAAACTAATTGTCGAAATAAAACTCGGGCGTGTGACTCCTGAAGGCTCCCATTGTGCAGAATATAATCAAATAGCTCACCACCGGGAACGTACTGGCAAAAAAATCAGTTAACGGCAGTGTCAAACCTCCAGAATGAGGTAGAAAGTGCCATCCGTTTCAATGACCTGATAGAGAGAATAAATATTGGGATGAGACAGCCGTTTGAGAGCCTCAATTTCCCCACGAACGCGGAATACTTCAGCCTATTACATAGATTGGAGGAAAAAATCATGAATAACCCCAAGTTTCTTCTTGTCGATAATCTTTATCGCAACATGTTGACGCGTTAGAGCGTGAATAGCAAGGTATAACCTGCCAAAAGACCCATCAGCTATCGGCTCGCATAGAAAATACAATCCCTGAAGAGCTCTAGGTATGAGAACTGGCATGATTAATAGCAAATTCCTCAAATAGTACGCAACGCCACAAACGCCGAAGACAAAACCCGTAGAGCGAGAACTAAAATTGCATCGCCTCAGTCGATACGTTCAAACAAGAATAACAGCTTAAATAAAATCTTTAAAGGGCAAGTTTGTCAAATCAGTTATAAATGTGCGAACAATACATTAATTGCGAGTTCAAAGACAAGTTAGTACACAGTAGCTTGCTATAGCGCCAACTATTGTGCGAATATTTACAGAACTTTTTCATGACCATCTTTACGCCTCCAAGCCCTAAAAGAGATTGTGAACACGAAAAGGCATTAATGTTGGAGAATTTTTTGAGTGATGCCATCCTGGAATGTGAGCAACTAATCCATTATATGTAACTTGTTTTGGAGTCCCAGTTAAATCAAAGAGTTTCATGACCTAACCAATTTACCCACTATGAGTTCTCAATTTCTCAGCGATTACGTCATAGCAGGCAACTACCATTCCCTCTCATTTCTCGGCAAACCCGTGGACGATTCCTTTGTAATCAGCAAATATTTAACAAATAGGAGGATTCCTCAGATTTTTTCGATAAAATCAATTTCTTTCGATGGTATCAAAAATATACTACAAGTTTAAGATTAAAAAAATCTGTTCAAGCATTGAGACGCATCAAAGCGGTGAACTCGTCAACCGTCAACACGCCATCTCCATTATCATCAACGGTTTTAATGAAATCAGAAATATCGGCTTCGGTGATGTTTACACCGATCTTTAAAAGGCCCTCGTGGATCTCCGATACCGTCAAGAAACCAGACTTGTCCACATCCATTTCGGCGAACGTTCGTCTCCAGTCATCAACCCTGGAAATGGGAAATGGAGCTGAATACACAAAATTGGAAATATTCTCTAGCGATAAATTTTGTTGATACTTCTTTTGACCTACGTAGTCTCAGGAACTTCTTTCAACCCAAGTGCACGTTCGTACTCATCCAATGTAACCCTTCCGTCACCATCAGCATCAAAGAGGTCGAGGAATTCCTAAGAGATGCGAAAAATGGAACTCAAAAGAGACATTCTCTAACATTTAATTAGTACAAAACTTACCATCTCCAAATAAATTCTTTAATGTTAAACCTTTGCACCTTTTTGCAGCATTGTTTTTTAAATAAGGGAATTTAAGAAATGAGCTAATCTACAAAGAAAATTCTACCTTGAGCTGCAACCGAATTGCACAAATTTGCTAAATTAGCCGCTAAATTTAACAGTCGCTGCATTTTTAGTGTAACATTTTGAGCCTGACGCCTAGCCATGCATGTGAAAGCGGCACTATGTCGAGTGCGGGTGCGATTTCTCAGCCTTTTGAAACGCCTAGTTGCCATGTGCGTGCATCCCAGACCTGTCTGGTGCCGGCACATTGGCATGCGGAAAAGCCTTCTCTACTGGAAGAGTTTGTATAATCTCGAGCTTTAAGTGCAGCGCGTTAGCTCGTTATCATGAAGTAACTAAGACTTGGAAGCCTAGATTCTAAAGTTACGAAAACTCCTTTGTGAAAACCTGAACTCGTCTAATGCGCCCCTTATAGGTATTAAAAAGTACATGTATGGATAGCCTGAAAGTCACCATACCATGTGTTGCATTTTAAGCTTATCAGCCCGTATGAGTTCACATTTGTGGCCCTTGCTAGCGAAAAACCATTTTATTCCTGTAATCACAACTAATCGTATGTCCAATTCCGTTTGAATCCGAACTTTGCAAAATACATTAAACCTTTAGATGGAATTAAAATTTGCTCGTTCCTTGATACAGGAAAAAACTAGGGCTGCCTAAAGGGTTGCCCTATTTCACCAATCACGTTTATGAGCCTCAGCCGACGCATTTTTATTAGCGTGTGCGCGCGTCTCAAATCGATTATCGATTGAATGGACACGCTTCACACAGCGAACTAGCGTCGATACGAGACGTCTGCTTCGCCACCCCGTTCAGCTTTCGCCAGTCAATATCGATCGTGAGCAATCGGCTAATTTAGGGTGAATGGAAAACTTTAAAAGAAAAAAAATTTGGGACCTAACAAGAGGCGTAATAAAAGGGTTAATAATAGAAAATACCGCACAAATGTGATGCATGAAGTAGGGAAAGCGTGGCGTAAGATCCCACCACCCCGATTTATTTTACCACAACCGTTAAAACGTTATATTTGATCACATTACCCTGCCGCCAAGTTGTGACAAATTCTTTCGAAGGCAAAAATCCCTCATCAACCATGGCATGAGGAATAAATAATGTTCTGAACCCCTTGAAGGTGGTTGAACAGTTGCAAAATTTAAACTAGGTGCATGTAATTGCACTGAGGAGCTGGGTAAGGGAAACTACTCAGGAAAACTAGTAAAAATCTTGGCTCTGTCCATTCGGATTGCGTCATCTGTACTGAAACAGATTGAAATTAGACCATTACGTTGGTTACCACATGCTATCATTGGTATCGATTGAATTTGATCATGCATTTTGACAAAAATTCAATGCCTAAATTTTCAGTCGGCACAGGATCCATTTGTTCATAAAATCAATCGATAAATAAGTGATCTGAGCTCATCAAAAAGCACACCTCGATCGACTCGCACAACGATTAGCCATAAATCGATATTAAAATGATTGTCATTCAAGAGATGGTATTCTCTTGAAGGACTGGTGAAGCCGTCTTCATGGCATTATTGATAAAAACAAGGTCAAGTTGTAAAAAAATTCCGAAGAATGTCCGACTAGTTTAATATAAAGATTGAATGTTTGGCGAGAATAGAGGAACCAAGTAAAAGGATAGAGCAGGACTTACTGTAGCAACACTCTCAGGAAGGTTTGAGTCTTCGATACACTTCTTGATCTCCGCTCTACTTAACACACCATTTCTATCAGTATCCATATTGTAGAATTTTGACAACAATTTCTGCCTCTCAGTCTTTGAAAGTGTCATTGTATTGGATTAGAAAAACGCGGCTGATTTGATGTGATGTGGCTTCTGCTTACACAGCCATCTTTTATAGCTCTGTGTGAGTGTACGCGTAGATGGGTGAGTAGTGCGTTACCCAATTAGAAAGGGGCAGCAACCATGCTTTGATGCCATGATCCATGGCGGCATCAAGAGGCGTGGGTGGTTGAACCTATAGGTCTCGTGGTGTGTTATCTCGCCCCAAAAGCACTTTTCTGATCATTCCATGTTGTCTACCCATGAAATGAATTTGATTTTGCAATCGAGAAATCAAATAAAATCCACTGTAAAAGGGAGATTAGATGATCTTGAAGGACATTAAAATGATATTTCAAGGGATTACAAAAATTCATTAGTCCAGTGTGTCATCTTATCCACTCTAAGACAGTTGATATGATATGGAGGGCAATGATTTCAAAATCGTCGCTTGCGAACACCCCATGAATAAATAAATAAAAGGGTTCAACTCAACAATCCCATAAATCAGACGAGGAAACAGTTGGTTCTCACTGTTTGTGAAACGTATGCTCAAACTAAAATATGAAACATTTATGAAAGCCTAAATAGAACTTGTGCTCAAATTTTCCGATAAACATCTCCCGACTAATTCACCGAAAGCGACGTAGTTTAAGAGAGCATCCCCTTTGTGCCATCCATTCCTCAATGCCAAAGTTCTGCTATTAAAAATCATTTAACCGTCCGGTTTCAGCATTGCAAGTTGATTACCAGTAATGAGAGGGCGCAGTCATGAGCTGCAGCGAACGCATTCACTACTGCTGATCTGGCATCCTCGAGGCACTGCTTAAGTTATTTTAACTTCCTTGGTTTGGCGGACAACTAAAAGCGACAACCGCTCGAGCCGGTGTACATTTGACCACTGAATTGCAAGGTACTTAATCTATAGCTTACCTCATCAAAAGATTATACAATGGTATTTCTATGCTGATCCAAACATGAAGCTGTTGGCTTGAACCTAATTTTTATTTTTGAAGTTATACAAAAATTGTTCTTGAAAGTGGCTAAATATGAATAAAGAGTCTGAATTTTAAAGCAAATGAATTTTACTAAGTACGAGAGTGAAAAATGCTGTTTGAAATTCCGTTTTTGGGAGCATTCTACATCATGGAGCCTCAGCTTAATTCAAAACATCAAACCACCTCAAAAGCAGGTAGCACAAATGCAAAAAAACATGACTCACACTAAGCTTGTCTTTTGGCAGCTTCGATTCCTTCAAGCACTGCAGAATTTCGTCTTTTGACAACTCTCCATTGTTGTCCGAGTCCAGTGAGTGAAATTTTGCTAACAATTTGCGCTTCTCATCAGCAGTGTAGCTACGCATTTTTATTATTCAAATTACAGACTCAAGGTACTGTTAATGAGATTCCGTCAAAAACGTAACCCTTCTTTATAGAAGAGAAGTTTGAATGCGTGCAACCAATTGGAGCGGCTAAGGTAAGGAATGCACACACACACAAACACACCGGATATGAGGTGACAAGGTGAGAAATGACACTTGGTGCATGGAGTAAAAGCAGGCACTTGGTGGGGGCTGAACAACAGATTTTTTGTGATGAAAGCTGACAGATTCTTTGATGTGAAATTACAAAGTGGACTTTGACTGAAGCTTTGCAGAATTTTTTAACACTATTTTGTAATTAAATATGGTCTGTAAAAAGATACTCCGTGCTCTCAAGTCGCCAAAGCTTAGCTTTCACTAGATTACATTGCAAGTCTCTAGTCTCGACCGAGCTTATTCGTTCTAAGCAACGTCGGCAATCTTCCAATCCTTCTATTTGTCAGAATATTTCTTTCTCAGACTTCGGGGCATGCTCAGGGTACCTCATTGTTGACACTAATAAACTGGACCGATGAGAGTGGGAAGAAATTCTTAGTTGTCGACACGTTGAAAAGACATCAGCTCCAGAGAGCTGAAACTTGGAAGACTGTTAAAGGATCCCCTAATGCACTTTTTTGTCACAATAAATGCCAAGTAGACAACCAGCCCAATTACAGTAACTGGTTACCAAAGCTCAATGTCACTGAAGGCGAGCATGCGATGCGGACATCTTTAATAAAAGAATTAAACGAATGTGTGCCCTTGGTACTTTCGCCAATTTCCAGGCTTCAACAATTGAAAAAAGTCCCCCATTAAGCTGTTGACAGTATTTATATGAAAGTGTTGAATATGCTGGCAAATAATTGTGCCTCTACGTCCTCTGCTGGCCGAATGAAGGCCAATTGAAGACTAAGTAGCAACGAAATGAAGACAAAGTGACAATAAGTAATTGATTCAGAAAATTTACTTCACTGAGTTACTAAAAATCAGACTTTTCATTAAATAGATACTTTTTGAGTAAATTTTCTTATATATAGTAGACGGTATACAAATTACTTCCCTCTCTTCAATACAATCCACCAATAGGACAGGATTTCAAGTGCGATGGAAGTTGTTAGGCCCAAGTTTCATGTTAGAATCAAAATGACATTTGTCCTCTATGCAATACAATGATTGCTGTTCCCAATTTGGAAGTGGATGTTAAAGCCACAAAAGCGCTGTGATGATTAACACAGAGGAGTGGCCAAGGGGAGCACCAAGAGGCAGACGATGTGGTTAGCCGGCAGTTCGTTCAAGTGTGCCCTTAAATTGGTGGCGTGTCCAGTCTCTCTACGTCACATCACTGTTCGGAGGTATGATTTTCCGGTCATGTCATTAACATTCCACCATTTCATTTGTTAATAATAAGCTAGAAACTTCAGAAGAAGCTCAGGTGAAAACCAAATTTTTGACTACAAGAATGGTTGGTAAGCGAAATCTTCCCCCAAAATCATTTCCTGTGTGGGAAAGCCTAAAATTTCAATCCCATTTATCTACATGCATGTGTTACACCGTGTGGCCTCAAATTCCCGAACACTTACAGGAAATTTTTTCTAATGGGCAAAATCATGAGTTTTTTATTCTGCTTTCGAATTATCTGAATCTTGTTTAAACTGACTTTGGTTGCGAAAATAAGTTTCAGCTACTTCTGTAAATCAAAGGGAGCCGTGTTTTTGCTCCTCGACGAGTAAAAAGCGGATTTAATAATAAATGGTTACAAAAATGATTTTGAAAAGTATTTGCTTGGTTCGGTATCAAAACTCAGTCAGGTGCTACAACGGATGGTGCAATGACAAAGAACACGCCTAAAGTTGGTTACACCACCACACATAGGTTTACCGAAAGTCTATTGTATGGGTTTTCGAAGCATCACATGGCGCACTCTAATAAGATCTCTACTTCCAACCAGCCTCGCAAAATGGATCAGGTATGAATTGTGCAGCTTCAGGCTGAGGTTAGTCAGCATTTGACCTACAAATCGTCTGACTAGAATGGAGGAAGGAGCAGTAGATCTGGCAGCACGTAACAACACTAGTCAGTGGTCTCAAAACTGAGAGTTTCCCAGTGACTTCCGTATTTTAAGTTTGAGGTTTAATTAATCAGAATAGCCTTTGAAATGCATCGTATATTTTAACCGTTTAGTCTTTATATTTATAATGTGGTGTTTAGAACTTTAGATTCCGTGAAAAGACACTGATGCTTTGACGGTTTGCTCAACCCCGCTTTGGTCTTCCACAAGCTCCCATCCCCTTTGACGGCATGCACTTTGGGCTCCGGCAGTAGTGCGATACGTATCGGCCACGGTCACCTAGTTGGTCACTGTGCCTCGCCGGTTGGGCCGATCTCTGGGCCAAGCCAATAACTCCAGTTCCTCCTATGCACCAAAAATTTACATTCTAACTAATTATTATGCACTCTTCCGTCACCAGGAGGATTATGGAGACGCTATAGTAGCCTCTCACATCCTTTGCATGCTAGTAATATACTTTCCGTCGTATTGCTGATAATTTTATGACTCCATAGAAAGTTTGGGGGAGTCCTAATAAAGACATTGAGGCTTGTGGCCTGAATTCTAGATGTGTTAGCAAAAAAAGCACTAAGCTGCTGAGAAAAATGGATTTACCTAAGATACCTCATAAATAACTTGCAAAACTTAGTTTCGACAAGCAAATCTAAAGAATCGTCAGCCAGAGTTGTTCTGGACGTAAGCGCTTTATCCTGTGATACCATGCACGCGACTCCCCCAGATGTTCCAAATAAGTCGGATTTGACACCGCAAAATATGGTAGGGATAAATTTCCTTAACATCCATTAAAGTTCGCCACAAACCCGGTCACAAAAGACATTCGAATTCGAACGACGATTATCTTTGCAAGTTCTCAGCAAACATATGAAATCGATGTTTTATTTCAAAACTTAATTATGTGACTATGACATATCAGCACCTGATTTTTCAAAATCCCATGCCAAGCTCAGTAGTTTTAAAGACTTATTAATGCTCTATTATAGTTGATCCTAAAACTCATTATCAAACAACTTAGATCTGATATAACTTCATTCAATATTGGGGTTCGCTATTAATTTATTATTCGAAAATTTTCCTCTGCACTATACTTAACTTTTGCTAACATCCCTAGTCTTAAGGTTTAGAAGTTCTTAAGTAACCCATTTGGGTACTAATTTAAAAGTTCCAAATTTAAAAACACTTTAAAGGTGCATTTATCTAAGTTGTGTGATTTTAATAACCTACAGGTCAATTATAGCTCGTTTGTATCCAAACTTGCCTAGATGCAGTACTGACTTTCTTGTTCATTATTGTCAGGATGCTGCGAAGAAAGTACGGGGATCCGCTCCGAAGAGTCAGCTACAGACGTGAAAACTACACTAGGACGGAAAACGATGCTTCGTTAGATATCGAAAGTGCCATGTCGGAGTCGAATCAACTCCGTTATAGCCGAGCTAAGGCGAATGATGTCATGGATCAACGCTATGGTTTCGAGCCCTTCACCGGACCAGGAGAACGTGTTGGATGGCTCGTCAACATGCATCCAACAGATGTCCTTGATGACTCCAAAAACCTCGTCAGTGCAGTTGACTTTTACTTCATCCAGTCTGACGATAGACGCTTTAAAGTCTCTCGGCCTTATTTACCTTACTTCCTGGTCTCAGTGGACGGTGATCAAGATGTCGAAACAGAGGTAACCACATTCCTTTCTCGTGAGTTTGCTGGTCGCATCATAAGAATTGAGGTGGTGGAAAAAGAAGACCTGGATATGCCTAATCATTTGATCGGGTTGAAGGCTCGCTATCTAAAACTCTCCTTCCAGTGCGTGGACGAGCTTGTTCGGGTTCGAAAGGAGATCGCATCGCACGTCAAGCGTAACAAAGAGGTCTGCAATGATCAATCGACTTACACAGACATGTTGGGCGAGCACTTCCAGGACTCCAATGAGGGCGGATCTTCTGGCGTTCAAATGAAGGGTCGAACAATGAAGAATGCCTATGACTACCTTGCAGACATTCGCGAGTCCGACGTACCATACCTGATGCGTGTCTCCATAGATCTGGACATTTTTGTTGCCCATTGGTACACTGTTAAATGTCGTCCTGGCCAGCTTCCAGAATTTCGTAGAACTGAAGAAACTGTGCCATGGCCAGAACCCGTTGTTCTTGCTTACGACATAGAGACCACTAAACTACCCCTCAAATTCCCTGACGCTTCAATAGATCAGATTATGATGATCTCCTACATGATCGATGGTACTGGCTTTTTGATCTGTAACCGGGAGATCATTGCAGAAGACATTGAAGACTTTGAATTTACTCCACGGCCGGAATTCCCTGGTCACTTTCGCGTCTTTAATGTGGCTGATGAGGAGGCTTTAATCCGACACTTTTTTGACCATATTCTCCACGTAAAGCCAACGGTGATGGTCACGTATAATGGTGACTGTTTCGATTGGCCGTTCGTTGAAGCACGAGCAGCTGTCCACAACATCAGCATGTTTGAAGAAATTGGTTTTTGTAGAGTAAATGGTGTGCCTAGTCCGGGACGAGATCCAAAGGCTGGTGATTATCTCGCGCGACCAGCCGTTCACATGGACTGTTTCCGTTGGGTCAAGCGTGACAGTTATCTGCCCATTGGTGCGCATGGATTGAAAGCTGTTGCGAAGGCAAAACTCCACTACGACCCAATCGAAATGGACCCTGAAGTGATGTGTCTCATGGCCAGGGAGGATCCTCGAACATTGGCTAACTACTCTGTTTCTGATGCTGTGGCAACGTACTACCTCTACATGAAGTATGTTCATCCCTTCGTCTTCGCTCTCTGCACTATTCTTCCTGTAAATCCTGATGATGTGTTGAGAAAAGGATCAGGAACACTCTGTGAGGCTCTTCTGATGGTTCGTGCTTATGAAGCTAAAGTAGTTTTTCCGCATAAACAGTCTAGTGGAGTTTCATACGACGGTGTTCTCAGCCAATCCGGCCTTACTTATTCTTTCACTGAGGACAATAAACTTATAGACTCAGAGACCTACGTGGGTGGACATGTGGAAGCTCTTGAAGCCGGAGTCTTTCGTGCTGATATACCGGTTCGATTTCGTCTCGTTCCAGCAGCCTGTGAACGTCTTCGTGAGGATGCACGTCGTTGCATCACTTATGCACTTTCTGCAGAACTTGACGCAAACGATCCTAGTTTGGTAGAAAGTCTCGTGAAGAAGGAGGACTTCGAGAAGATCTGTTCTGAGGTTGAACAAGCTTTAACTCACCTCTCGACAATGCCGAACCGTGTTGAATGTCCAACGATCGTCCACCTAGACGTGGGAGCCATGTATCCCAACATAATTCTCACCAATCGTCTTCAACCCTCGGCAGTCACAGCAGACCCAGATAAACACTGCTCGGGATGCCATTTTTACAAACCGGAGGCAGCTTGTCGACGGTTTATGACTTGGCGATGGCGGGGTGAACTCTGGACGGCGTCTAGAGCCGAAGTCTATCGGATTCAAGCGCAGTTACAGCAGGAACGCTTTTTTGTGAAGGGAGAAGGAGCTCCTGTTCCATTCCACCAGCTTAACAGGGAGGAACAAACAGCGGTGAAGAAAAAGAGGCTATCGGATTTCTGTCGTCGCGCTTACAAGAGGATCCATACGACAAGGACGGAAGAACGAGTGGCAATGGTGTGTCAGCGCGAGAATTCTTTCTACGTGGACACAGTGAGAGCCTTCCGTGACCGCAGGTACAAGTTTAAGGGGATGACGAAGGTGTGGAAACGGAAGTTGGATGAGGCATTGGCAGCAACGGAAGCAGGAGCGGGGGATCCTGCGGAAGTGAAGCAGGCTAGTGCCTTAGTGGTGCTCTACGACAGTCTCCAGCTGGCCCACAAGTGCATCCTCAACTCGTTTTATGGCTATGTGATGCAGAAGGGTGCGAGGTGGCATTCTATAGAGATGGCCGGCGTGGTGTGTAACACAGGAGCAAATATTATTACGAGGGCGAGGGAGCTGATTGACCAGGTGCGCGATACCGCTTTTTTGTGTGTTTCCTTAGTGATTTGTTATAGTAAGGAGAAGCAGGGACGTTTAGATTTCCCTGGCTAAATCTGTCTTCCCATAATTTTTCCTTTTCCTCTGAAATCGATCAACCATTTTCTCAATTTATCGGATACAAATTTTTCCAAAATTTTCTCGTCGTATGTCCTGACCTCAGACATCTTTCCACCTACCCATAAAGGAAGTATCCAGACTAGAGCCGCTTTTGGTCCCTAATTTTCTGTTTATCTATCTACCTTTCGCCGTTGTCCATTCGTCATTCACTCAATTATCTCGGGAGATGGAAAGGAAGGTGCCAATAATTAGGTTCGGGTATCTCGAGTATGCTACTTATCGTTGCCTGTAAGTGGTCGTGTATTGTCTGTTTTTAGAAACTTTCAGTTTCCAAGATCTGGAAGAGGAGGATGGCTCCTTTCAAAACGAATTTTTATTTGTACGAGCTAAATTTATCCAGATTACTCGTTTACATTAGTTAATGTTGAGGAAATTTAACAAGATGCTGCAAGGTTTTGGTAAAAAACTGAATAAAGGGAAGCTCAGCTGCAATCCCTCCGTCAGTCTGTTGATCTGCGATCGGCAAGCATCGCTGTATCTCGGACCCACCTACGGTCGTAGGCACATCTATGTGTTATCCATCTGTTTACTAGTCAGTACACCACTTATCAACCTTAAGTGATCAAGAAATTTAGTAGCATCGAACCACCGGCTGGTTTGTACCTCCCATCTGTCTATTTATCTCTAACCTGTCCTTTTCGCTGGTTAATTTCTCTCTGGTTTATTAATCCAGTTAATTTAAACGTCTGAGTTGGAAATTCACTACTTGATCGTTCCGGGGTCCCCATAGGGCAATAACAGATCGTTGAGTGGTACTTCAACGTACGTTTTCCAGCGGTGTGCCTGTTCTTTCGTTAAAACATGTTCCATTTTGGCGCACTCTCTAGAACATTTCTTTGCTTCCAATGGATGCGTTTTTATTGCATGTCCTGTGCATTGACTTGCTGTCAGCATTATATCGCTCCAATACACTTTCGGCAGTCGCAATCCAGTTTCAGTCGGATTTTTAGGACCATTTGTGACTGGGCTGATTTTTAAAAGCGGAATGGAATGTGTGATCTCGAAGTTATGGTTTGTTCTACTTTCTCCAGCTATCCACCTACCTGAAATATTCTGTCCTTGCCCAACTTATATTGATCATAATTCATTGTTTCTTGGTCAGTCTCGATTAGTTCTAATCTGGTCATCAGGTAGATATGGTGATTACAATGGGTCCTGAGGTCGGAGCTGTTTCGATAGTTCTTTATATTCACCTTTCTCCGGAAGATTTCTTTCTTCTATGTGCTTTGACTTGGCATTCATCTAGAAAAATTGAAATCGATGCTATTCAGCGTTGGTCCTAAACGTATTACTCTAGCTGTCACGAGGTGTAACCATCAAGTCTGTCCTTCTTTTTCCAGATTGGCCGCAGTTTGGAGTTGGACACCGACGGCATCTGGTGCATACTGCCCGCCAGCTTTCCACAGAATCTCACCTTTCGTCTGGTTAGTGGTAAACATCTCTCCATATCCTATCCGGGTGCTGTGCTAAACCAAATGGTTCGTGATCTCTTCACCAACGACCAGTATCACGAACCTATCTCCGGTGCTAATCTGTCCTATCAGGTCCGCTCGGAGAACACTATCGCTTTCGAAATTGATGGTCCGTACCGCGCCATGGTGCTACCTGCGGCCCGTGAAGAGGGCAAGCGTTTGAAGAAGCGTTATGCCGTCTTCAATTTTGACGGCACTCTGGCGGAGCTCAAGGGATTCGAGGTGAAGAGGAACGGGGAATTGCAGTTGATCAAGATATTTCAATCCTCCGTTTTCGAAGCCTTTCTGCATGGCTCAAGTCTGACTGAGGTTTATGCTGCAGTAGCAAAAGTCGCTGACCACTGGTTAGACGTATTGCACGCGCATGGCGCGGGAATTCCCGACTCAGAGTTATTCGATCTGATTGCGGAGAATAGAAGCATGTCGAGGAGGTTGGAAGAATATGGGTCGCAGAAATCGACTTCTATCAGCACGGCAAAACGACTGGCGGAGTTCCTGGGTGATGCAGTAGTGAAAGAAGCGGGTCTTTCTTGTCGATTCATCATTGCTAAACAACCAGAACAGGCACCGGTGACGGAGAGAGCTATTCCATTGGCTATTTTTCAGGTTTGCCTGTGTATTATTCCCTTGTTGAATTGACTTCTGTCTAGGCGGATCCTTCAGTGAAGCGCCACTTTCTGCGCAAGTGGTTAAAGGACCCAAGTGTTAGTGCGGATGTGGATCTTCGTGCTATCCTCGATTGGGATTACTATTTGGAGCGTTTAGGAGGAGCTATACAAAAAATTATCACAATTCCTGCGGCCCTTCAACAAGTAGCTAATCCGGTACCGCGCGTGACTCATCCGGACTGGTTGCACAAAAGACTGCATGAGAAGACGGATACGTGTCGTCAACTAAAGCTGACGGACTTCTCTATCACCTCATTTCCTACAAATGCAGTCGCTACCGTTGCGGACATTGAAGACACATCAAAAGGCGCGTTGAGACTTTCAGCTGTGATGTCGACTCCGAGAGTGACGACAAAGCGCCCTTTGATAGCTGTTCAAGCACCTTCAGGACCACCAAAACATTGGAGAGAAGTGTTAGGTAATCCACCAAAGCTGGAAGAGGTTGGAACTCGAGTGTGGTTGGAGTTTCATCAGCAAAAGTGGAAGCTGCAAGCGGAACGGAGAAAATGGTTAAAGGAAAGTGGCGTTCGTGGTAGTGGTGGTGCCCCATTGGCAAAACGGGTCAGGGGGCTTGGCGGTTTTCTGACACGAACAAGAGCTGCATTATCGCAGTGTTTTTGGCAGGTGAGTCCTCTATATGCCCTTTGATTATTGGATTCATTTTGCTCAACATTCTTTTCTTCCTTTCTCCTGCAAGATAATCGAGATAGTCCCGAGTTCGAATCAGCCAGGCCTGTATACCCTCTGGATTTACGTCCACTCTTCTTTGAACACCTTTTCCAGTGGTCCTCAACTCCATTCCATCCCTCTTCATCTTTCACGCCACTTCTACGTCAACCAGCGCGTTGCTAAGGCACAAGAGTCTGGAGCCTTCTACCGAAAGGTCTCATCCACCACCAAAAGTGATGTTGGTGAAGGAAGTTCAGCTTTTACGTCACTATCCAACTACACTCTTCCTCGCTCTCACCCTGTCTACCATCTCTACGAATATACGGTTCCAGAGGACGTCTACTCCTCCCACGCCGCCGATATTGCGGCAGATTTGGCTAGACCTGAAGTGGAGGGCGTCTACGAGCTTCGAGTTCCACCGTTGTTCCGTCTGCTTGCGAAGCTAGGGTGTCTTTGCGCAGTTGTGCGTAGTGAACGACAGCGGACGACAACAATGGAAGGTAGTGATGGTGTAGATAGGAGCTTCCGTTTGGAACAGCTGGAATTTCGGTCGCTAGCGCAGCATACTTACCTGGAAGGGGGAGAAGGAGGATGCCGGTTGAGGAAGATGTTTCTCTTTTACTACCGTGATGTGGGACAGGTGATGCCTCGAAGGGAGGCGCTGAGACAGGTGGGTTTGCAAGGAACGTTTTTTGAATCAACGAAAATCTTGTACCTGGTTTTTGTTCATTTCCCGTAGCTGTAGCAGCTGGCGGGAATCTCTTCAAGAAAATGATAATTTTACTCATTCACGAGTATTTGTAATTTCAAAGGTCTAGAGTACACTGACTACCTTGGTGGTCAGCCTTCCGACACCGACGATGCAGTGAGGCATCTGGACTGATAAATCTTTCGTGTCAGGTACTAGATAAGCACTGATGAAAGATCATGTCGAAGAGCAGGGCCTGAAATTTACGAATTTTATAATCTTACCGATTGCGCTTTGAAGTGAACGCTTCTTGTAACTCCATTTATTGATGGATGATAATTCAATGCAAAGGAAATTCATTTTCGTGCTAATTTGAATGCATCGGGTGCGTACATGCCTTCGACTCACAAAGCTCAAGGTATAATCAGCGCTATTGCCTTCTCTTCGATGAGAGGAACAATTTCGGTGCCTATATTTGACTCGTGTGCTCCCTCAACCTATTGGTTGCTCGTTGTTATAAGTCGATTTTAGGAGTTTTTCCTTCCTACAGCTGACTGAACACCCACCACACCAGTATAGATAGAGTATTTTGAAATTGTGTGCTCGAATTAAGAACGCAACCTGTAAAGTAAACATTTAAGATTTGCTTCCTAATGGTTACAGGGTACCTCCCTTCACAAAACCATAATTTTCGCATATTAACTTCCTTTTGTAGATGTATTTTCTGGTGATTCCATGGATGCAACGAGCTTACGTCTGCGTAATCGACACCGCACGAATCAATAAATTGCCTAACAATCTGGACCGCTTGTATTCTCGTGGTTTCGCAAAACACATCTCATCGACCGCCACCAACCTTCCCTCCTCTCTCACTTTTGAAACTCGTATTGAGACCGATCCCACTACTGCTCGACGCATCGTTCAACGCTGGATCACCTCGGCGAATCAAGAACGCGGAGGAGGCCGCTTAAGCCGTCAAAAGGAATTGGAAGAGGAAGAGGGAAATGAAAACGTCCCCCTTACCGATAGCGCTCCAATCATTGTCCTTCTCCATGCTCCATCTTCGCCCGCTATCGTATCATCTAGCGTAGATGCACCATGGCCTCTGGGCGAAGCAATGATAAACCGCCGGAGAACCCCTCAGTTGACCTCTCTTGCTGAAATGCCAGTGGTGCCGTTAGGTGGAACTGGGGATGATGAAAGAGTATCAGGAGAGGTTTCGGACGATGCTTATAGTGTTCTCAAGTGGCAGAGTACCGTTGTGAAACGTGCCATCAAATTTTATTTACAGGTAAGTGAGTACACCTCAGTTATTGGACTCTTCTTAAAATGCATTAACTTTGTTTTTGCTTTGTCTGTTAGTCGGAGGCACGATTTGAAAACCAGTTGGAGTTGGCCCGGTACCTCCACATTCCGGTTGGAAATGTGCCGGTCGCTGAGGCACCAGTCCGTGTAGAAGCGTCTGGGAACGGTGCCCCAGCCGTCGAGACTACGGAATTCGGATGTGATCTTTTCTTCGCGCGTCATTTGTGGAAGTCGAACCAAATTTTGTGGGCGTCGGGTTCCACACAACCGGATTTTGGTGGAAAGGAGGTGTACGATCAGAGACTGCTGCTGGAAATGGAGGAGGCTAATGTGAGTGGCTACTAATTATGTGCATTTAAGTAGCTGTGGACTTCTTGCTTCCGGTGGGATGAGGTTCGGACGTTCCAGAAGTACTGCCTATGTTAAAATATGTGGTTTTCCGATAAATTCAAAGCAGCGCTGATACTTGGGATCAGTGAACTCCCTTAAATTTCTGTTTTGATGTGTCTTTACTCCACTGGTGACATTTCAGTAATGAAATGCGTTTTCCCCAACCTAGGTAGTGGAGATAAATCGCCCTGGCTGCTACCGTCATGTTTGCGTGGATCTGGAGCTATCTAATCTCGCAGTGAACACGATGCTCGTTGCCAGCCGCATTCCCGAGTTGGAGGGTGCCAGTGCATTGACCTTCGATTGTCTCCTCCCTGCCCAACAGTCTATTGAGGAGCAGTTGCGACGTGGAGTTAATGTGGGTGCGCAAATCACGAATTATGACGAAGCTGCTGCGTGTTCGTCGGCTTTTCGAGTGCTTCGGTGAGAGGTTGTCGTGTAAACAGGGTTATAAATTGATTAGCCGGGAAGTAGGAACCTTTTATTTCACGCTCCTGATGTTATTTTGCTGCAGATCATGCGAAGAATGTTCAAGTCAGACCACAAATTTTGATTTTATGAATGATAAGGTTGAAAACTCCTTTTATTTGCCGATGCCGTTTCCTGCTACATTTATTCTCCTTTTCCACCAGCGTTTGACTGATACCTGAAAGGCTGTTTCGGTACCGAAAGGTTTGTCGGTGCGGCTAACTCGTCTCAGCACCGCCTGCCTACTCACCTATCCTGGTATTCGGCGTTTGCACACTTTTCGAATATCCGAATACTTATTAATTGTTATGCAGGCTTGATTTAAATTTCTACTGTGAGCTAAGAACACTAGTACACATGTACTATGAAAATAGCACTGACCAGCTAAGTATCCCATCGTTGCACAAATTGTGCTCTGAGTTTTCTATACGCGCGGTTCTATTCTTGTGTTCACTATATTTCATTGTATGCATACTCTTACGACTACCGTCGCCTGCCATGCTGATTGACGGTGTTCGAATTCGACTTGTCATTGCACATCATGTTTTCTGGGTATCGTATGCAGTTATGGGACACGCTTGACCTTGACTGCTGCGTGCAGCAACGACTGCGACGTTTCAATGCCTCCTTTGTGGGAGTGTAAAATCCAGAAGTTTAGCTTGATTTGACAATTTCCCCTTGTAGAACCATGGTCGTGTCATTGGTGAGGGACGTAACTCAGTTCCAAAACCCTCTGGCTGACGAGCAGATTATATACTTCTACCATTGGTTGCGCTCCTCTACCTCCCTACTCTATGACCCGGCTCTTCGACGCACACTGCAGAAACTCATGAAGAAGGTAGGTCGTATTCTCATCCTCGGTTCCCCTCATCGGTCCTTTGAGTGAAAAGACTCCTCTCGAAAGAATTTAGTCAACTCCGGAATTTGAGTAAACGTGCCTAGTCGGTTTTCATTCTGTCGTCATTCAACACTTTATGGAACATCATGGGATTTAATCGATTTACTTTGCTGGGGTTCGCATCAGACGTACATTTTTGTTGTGCATGTAGACGAATACGAGTATGGGACTGTTGGTCCCACCCATCAACTATTCTGCAGGATGTTAATCTCAAGGCTAACCACACATGCTGAAGGTGAATTTTCGTTCCCACCATACATCTTTTGACCATAATGCTCAATATTTGGTTAAATGAAATTTTTTTTTCATTTACTACATTTGACGCCTAGGTTTGTGGAAATTTATAACTAGTTACCTACGAACTCGACGTTATTTTGGACCAGATTTCAGTTCTTCAGCCCAGTTGTTTATATCCCGTTGGCTCAATCAGTCTATCTTTTCCTCTTCTGTCTCATCAACCTATCCTTTCAGCCATCCATCCCTCTATCCAGCCGCCTGTTCAAGGTTTCCTTGATTCAACTTTTGGTCTGCATCACACTAAGCCGCGTCCAACTCACTTAATTGACTAATTCACTTCCCTCCACCTTAGGTTTTCCTGAAACTAGTGGACGATTTGAACCAAACTCACGGCCTGGATGTGGTCTACGCTAATTTCAGCCGCCTTATTCTTTGCACTCACAAAATTGACGTCGTTGACGCCCTTCCACGAGCCGATGTTCTCTCTCGAATGCTCCAAGCGAAGCCATTTTTCTCGCATCTAGATCTTCAATACACTCGTGGATGGCATCAACTTCTGTGGTACGACCCAGCCAACTATGCGGGTCTCAAGGTCAGGGCACATTTTGATTCCACTCTATCAAGTTAATTGTTTGGTAGTTGGATCTTTAGATAGCAGTCGTTCGTATTAACTATCTGACCTCATGCAACGGAAGTCTCGCTCCATTACAACCGGTTCTTTTGTTTTTTCTGCAAAGGTATTTGTCTTCAGTAGTCGCTTTTCGGCTGTTAATAGCTAACCAATCCATTCAGCTGCGACTCTTTTCAGACACCAAGTATGTGGAAACATTAAAGCGTGTCGTGCACATTCCACCGCAGTGCTAAAAACGTCAATAATTGTACAAGTTCAAAATTGACTGGGAGACTAGTTGAATAGACAACAAGCACATAGCTTCATCTAACCAGCGCAGGCGTTGCCCTCAATCGTTCTTTGGCATCTTCATTTACAAGTTCTTAAGTGAACCGTACTTCATCACTAGATAGAAAAGATAATAGTGCGATTAGTGCTCCTCAAATCTCTTGAAGACCATGTCTTCTGTCATGAGAATTAAGTCTGTGAAGCGATGCTTTGAAGGTTGAAGGACGCTATTATATTTTAGACCGCATTCCATTGAAATGTTTGTCAGAAAATAGCATCTCATAGCTATACCTATATTTCATCCCTCTTTTCTACCTTGCTGCCGCTTTAAGCCTACTCACCCGCCCGTCTGGGTTACTTCCAGATTTTCAAGGCAACCGGCGCTTGTTTTGCGCGATTCCTTCAATATTTTAGATTAAACTAGTTACCAAAAGACTCAAACTTCCACGGCAGACGCCTACCTTTTGTGACGCCTTGGAATAGTATCCAAGCTTTAAAGTTAGAGTTGCTTTTTTGGCAATAACCCTCGCTACCATCTCACCTTTCTAGATTGACCTGGAAGCCACTACACTTTGCAATTCTTCCCAAGTGGTGGGAACATTACCAGATCCAAAGTCCAGCAAAGGGGTGGAATTGGAAGTCGACACTTGGTGGCACATGGCTCGCTACCTCCCCAAATCTCGTGGTATTCGAGCCAAGTTCCACACACTAATCGCCGACTACCTTTTGGCTACCCATAGGGCTGTGGTAAACGAATCTAATCGCTTAACTCAAGCTGCTGTCACCAGTCCCGACGATGTTCTAGTCGACGCCACACTAACCCCTGGCGTTCTTGATTTCCTCGACCGTCTCGTGCAAGAACAAATTGGACCAGAGATGTACAGCTTTGTTCAACGGCTAAGAAGGAAAGGCGGACCCTGGTGTCCCTCTAGTGACATTGGTGGTGGTTTCAGTAGTGCTGACATTGCCGCATACTTGGATGAGGTAGGGGTTGAGACGGAGATGGAGACAGAGGAAGTGATGCCTCCGCTGCTTCCGCCACACCCAGTGGAGCTAAGGGAACGAAATGAACGAGTTCGGCTTACTCCAATCTGCGATTTTGTGAAGACACTGAGTCGAGTCCTCTCCCTAGACACGTGTATCGCTAGGCAGGTGGGAGTGATGCAAAGTAATTTGTTTCGTCTTCTCGGAGTAGGCGAGTTTTCGACTGAAGCGGTGTGGTATGCACCTCACGAATTCGGCGGTGGAGATGCAGAGGAGGTGGGGGCTAGATCGCTGCTTGTTCACTTACCTGAGGTGACATGTGGTGCGTGCAACTTTGTCCGAGATCTGGATATCTGTCGGGAGAGGCATGTAGCTCGATTACCGGATAGCGATGGCGGCATAGAGTGGGTCCCGGTTTGTCCGCACTGTAGAACGCCATATTTCCGCTCGGCTATTGAAACAAGACTAATAGGCCAGTTAGAGCATTTTGCAAGACAATTTATTCTGCAGGTGAGTTTGGGGCTTCATTCTTTGGTTTTTTCCGTTAGCTTCGTAATTTAATGGCAGTGTTTCATATTACCCGTAATTTTTAAACCATTTTGCAGTGTGTTTTGTGGTACGAGGAGCGTTTATAGTAAGTTTTATAAGCATAGGAAAGGATTAAGCAACTTCCTAGTAATCAAAACTGGTATTTTTCGATATGGTTTCCTGGCAGTGTTTGGCTAACACTTGGCCTTGCAAGATTTTTTTAGTGCGGTTGACCCACCCTAGGGAAGTTACCTATCAGCGTGCTCTAATTCATTGAGGTTGGAATTGGTCGTGAATGAATGTATTCATCGCTCCCATGGAAATATTCATGATGTGCAATTCAATGACAAGTCGTAGACACATTGTCCTGGCTGAAACACACTTTACTTAGCCTGAATATTCACAGGAATTACTTCGGGGGTGGTGTGAGTGTGAATATAGCCCTCAACGACTATTTAAGATAGTTTCACGGTTGAAGCGTTCACATAACTTACCGATGAGCCGTTGAACGTTTCATCACCAAACTGTGCTTGAAGTCTTCTGTACAGGTGGTTATCCGGTATTTTTACTTCTATGTTCAAACGCAATTGCGTTCCTTAAACGCTTCATGGCGGTGAAGCAGAGGCAATAAGAAGTGTCCCTGCATTTACAGTTACCGTTCTGTCAGAAATTTCTTAAGCGCCCTCTGTAATGAAATCATTTTTCGAAGTACACGCGCATCTGCCCATGTATGCAGCATATGGTGGAATCCTGTCCATTCCTAATGGATGGGATTGGTGAAGTTTCGCACCCACCACAACGGGATGCAAACTCTACTAGGGAAGTTGAGATGCCAGATAATTAGCTTCACGATCGTCATCACCCTTTACATTGTTCAAAACGGGTTTAATTAACGTGTGAGAACCATAGTTTATTGACTGCTCTTTAGTAGTTTCCATCCATTCATTTTTCAAACCCCTCACCTCAAATGAAGTGGTTGAGAACATTAAAGAGCCGTTGAATTACTCTCTTACAGGATCTTCAGTGCCCCAAGTGCATCTCCGGTGGTGGTATCCAAGAGTCTTCGATAGCTCGTGGTGGGTCTCACGGACGTTGTGCTGATTGCGCTACGCCGCTGGAACTAACTTTCCGTGGCGGTCGAGCCTTCATTCGTCGCCGACTGGCCGTCTATTCTGCCATCGGTCGCGCCTTCAATCTACGCCCCCTCAAACTCACTGCTGATTGGCTACTACAAAGCATTGAGAGTTGATCAGAGGGCATGAACCAGTGTTGACAATCAATCGGTTTCTTTTGTAATAGCTGGATGTGAGATTTGATATTTTATTTTTATATGTATAGGACTAAATAAGTTAATAAATGTGTATTTTATGCTTCCTGAGTTTTTTCTTCGTTTGTGAATTGGGTAGAGTATTGCAACTCTCCAATAATCGAGCATTCTTGATCTAACTCGGGTGCTCTTTTTATGACTGGGCTAATCTGCAATCACCATAACTTGCACATCTTAGTTCCTTTTTTATTATTCAGTGTTTGCGATTTGCTTCGGTAGTTGTCCTGTTGCACTTGGCCGCATCTTGATAACGCTTGTCATAAAACTACAGAATGTGATGTATGTCTTGGATCAAGCAAACGTAGATAATCAGGAACACCAGCGGATTTTCTAATATTCTTGACCTCAAATAACCTAAGACGGGGCTAAGGCGATTGGCTAATGAGGATGAGCTGGCCTGGGTGTCGAAATGGTAGAGGGAAGCGGTGAAGGCGTCCATTTTATCGGGGCGATGCATTGTTGGAACGCATTTCCCCTTTAACAATGTTTCCTTAATCCCCCTCGTTTGCCTAGAATATTGGCGCCGTAATTCGAATCTGATTCGCTAACTTGGTGCTTAAAGATGTTAGGTCTTGTTTAGGTCATCGATGGATAGCAGGCTGCTTTTGTCTGAAAATGAATACCTCTTTTAGCCCCTTGATTATATTGTCTTAACACAGAATTTTGTAAATGAAATGTGTCTTAAATGGTTGGATTTCCTTAACAAACATGGGTTGCTTTTCAGTTGAATACATCATTTTAGCATGCAAATAATGATGCGATATGGATTTCTTTCTACTCCAAACGATCTCTGAATTTTATTTTTAGTCTTTATCTGATGATTTAGGGTTTTAGAGAAATACCTAAGTGCGAAGTGAACTCGCATTTGATCTACTTCGTCATTTAAAGCCAAGAGTGTCATCTAACTCAGAAGCTGCGTAATTCGTCTCTATTTTTGCAAAATCAGAAAATTTTGCTGTTTTGGTTCTCGAGGTCAGTGTAAATGGCTAAGTGTTTAGCAGAATGTACTTTAATATGGTATTTTTTGTTTTTAATCCCCCTATAACCAGTGTTTTGAATGGAGGCCAATTCCTCTTCAGCTGAAGCTCTATGTATTTCCCAGTCTTGTATAGTTTGAGCGTGCAAGCTTGTCATTGGACTTTTTAGATCAGCAATGATTGAGGGCTACTCGCCAATAGCACAAACTGCGATGGGGACCTTCTTAACTTGGGGAGCCACGGCATTGGGAGCAGTTTTCTGTGTCTTTCAGCCGACCAATGAGAAGGGGATACGTAATGTGAGTGACGGTCTTGGGGTATTGCATTAGTTTTCAGTGATAATCGAGTAGTTTTTCATATTTTTTAGAGTCTTTTTCTCGATGGAAGCCTGGGATTTTCTGCTGGGGTATTGAAATTGCATTTTTAATAGACTGAATACAAGCCAAAGATTAAATTAACATAGCTTGTCGTATCGAGTAACTTCTCTTTGCCTTAAAAATTTGCGTCTCTGCTTTTAACCATACCTTAGTCGGCTTCAAGTTAAAAAAATTTACTGTCATCCTTATCAATTTTGAATTCATGGTGTTTACAGTCACTTAGCCTTTGAAGTGATCACTTACATTACAGGCTGCCCTACTGCCATTGGCCCCAAGGCCTTTTCCTCAGAATAAATCTTCGATATTATTGCTAGATGTCCTAATCGCATCATTTTTTGCCTTAAAGTGAACTATGGGTCTGATGTTTCCGATTTCATGTTCTCACCCTTGTCGATTCGCATGGCAAATTGTCAGAAGTTGTTCTTCTCATCCTGCCGCCTAGGTGATGCTAGCCGCCTCCTTTTGGTCACTACTCCAACCAGCCATTGATTTGGCTAAGACAGTCGATGAGGTGAAGTCGACTGATTCAATGGGCAACGTGTGCTATTTTCCCGCTGCTGTTGGACTCCTTGCAGGTGCCATCTTCATCATCCTTGTGGATTACTTCTTTCCCGAACAAGTGCGTGCCTTCTGTCGCATTTATTTAGGGGAATTTTTGACTTCTTAATCGGATAACTGGAAGGTGTTTTCAGTTTGGCCGAAACCAAAAGTACTAGCATGGGGGAAAATGACGGTGATTGGGTTCTTAACAGAGGTGTCGGCATGACGATGGACAAAATCTAAAAATCTGGTTGTATTTCTCGTTTTGCAAGTTTTAAGAGCAGCACGGTTAGACGACTGGACAGGATTGAAGGAGCAACTCAGTGTGAATTTTTTACTATTTTTGCTCAGGAGTGCTCGTCGTACAACGTCGTCTAGACTTAAGTACTACCTGCAAAATAAATTGGTTCGAAGGCTTTATGTGCTTTGAGCATGTAGACGTTTTCTTCCTTCTAAACGTTTCCATTATTAACTTGGATATCACGGTAAAAATTTTTTTTACTTTTTGGTAAAAATCACTGAGATTTCGTATGCATAGCGTCTCAAGGCAGAGGTAATGTATGTACATTCACCAAACGCTACGCAATCAATTTTGCAAGAAGCCTCTGCAGGCTTGAAACCGAGTTATCGTTTATTTGTGAAGCAGACAAATTCTAATCATACACATCTATCCATTCAGTCGGCACAAGAGCTTGAACCAGGCAAAAATTGGTGGGGACCATAAGATATACTGCCAGTTGAGGGGCCTAAGCAAAAATCGCACGATCCTTTGGTCACCGAAGTCCCGCCTTTATACAAATGTCTGCTGATCGATGCAGAAGGTTGCACTCAGGAAGTGGCAAAAAGGCTTCCAAAAGCTAGATGATACGTCGTTTCAACGCATTCCAGATTGTATGCCATACTAAGGTCGACTAATTAATGGTCTGTGTTTGTATTCCAGGATCTTATTGACGATGGCGACCTTAGCGAACCAGATAGCCCTGTCTACTCCCCAATCGTGGATAATCGGCTTTTCGCAAGTGCGTCTTTTTAAGGAATTGGCTGTTCTCTTTACAATCCCTTGTTTTTTTGTTGGAAAAGTGGCTGGTTTAAACTACTCACTTCTTTTTTCTCTATAGGCGGCCAAAAAAGTGGGTTGCTGTTAGTACTTTGAGTAGTTTGTGCTTTTTTCTGCTACTAACCGCGATTCCTTCATTCTGTGTCGTGCTATCCTGTACTATCCTGTCTCTTTTCGTACGCAAACCCTTCTTTGAAACTGTTTCATGCTCAACAGCATTCTATATTATTGCTCTTTACCCCATTTGATCAATTAGTTCGTGAATCCGGCTCTATAGGAAGTTACACCCTTTGAAAGAATAGTCATGTTGAGCAAAAAATCCAACACGGAATCAATTCAAACCATCATTGAACGAAGTGCGTAACTGTTAAAGATATGGCTAGTCAGTGGGCGCATCAACACGGAAAGTTGCTAGATGACTTGAGTGAGAATTTTCTTTTTAGTTGACGATTTGTATTCTAACATTGGGTTACTAGAACAGGGACTAAGTTATGTTAATGAGATGAAGGCAGCTGTTCATCTGTCTCAAATCTTCTCTATCCACCCCAGCTTCTTTCGTTTATGCATCTACCGGTCCATTTCGGCTCCTCCTTTCTATCGTTCCCTTTCCAGTTATCCCACTTACTAGGTAGAGAGGATATTTGCAGTGACTTTATCCATTTGTTTTTCATTCTTCTACCTTGAATCCATTCATGCGCTCTATGCAGCCATGCACCTCAGTTCCATCTGTTCATCCACTAATCCATCTGTCATCTGCACAGCTATCTCGTCTATTTCACTTTCATCTGCTCATTATTTCTACTCTCCAGCGTATAATCAAAGTTTCCGTTTTCCCGCCTTTCTCTTTTTCAGGACTCGGCAGTGATTCAGTCCGTTACCGTGGTAATGATTTTGTCTCTCCTCTCACCTTCTACAAACCCAGAATCTCCGTCCGTCCACCAAGGGTTAGCAATCGTGTCTGGCTTTTCCTTGTCGCCATCACGGTCCATAACATACCCGAGGGTCTAGCTGTTGGCGTCGCCTTCGGCGCTGGAGACGGTAGTGCTGCTGGAAGTGCCCTCTTGCGAGCGCGGTAATATTCTTCCTACTTAATTGGCCACTAAGTAAGTTGATCTTTTTAACCAGATAAGTGCTTTCGTAGGAATCTTGCACTCGGTATGGCTATCCAAAACGTTCCTGAGGGCTTGGCAGTTAGTTTGCCTATGCGAGCAGCTGGTTACTCGTTCTGGCAGAGCTTTTGGTATGGTCAGCTCTCAGGAATCGTTGAACCTCTGGCTGGTATTTTGGGTTGCATCACCGTGCAGTATGTCCATCCCCTCCAACCCTATGCACTGGGATTTGCGGCTGGTGCGATGATCTTTGTAATATTCGACGATGTGATACCGGAAGCACACCGAAAGTGAGTCATGAGTGTGAATACAAGCTTTTTTCGGCTAGACACTTAGACTAGATGAATTGAAACAGAAATAATGAAAACTCTTAAACCTTGTGGAAATTACAACATGATAGGAAGGTTGTATGCAGCTAAGAATAGCATTAATTAATACTTGCGTCGTTTCAAAACCTCAAATCACGTGCATATAGCAGTGGGTAATCGAAATGCTCCTCCAGTTTTGTACATTTTGCCCTCCTCACTTGTGGTGCTTTGCCCTCTCTTTAGGGTTTCAGCAAAGGTGCTTTGCTTTGACTATTCAGATTATGATGTGTCATCGTCATTCGATAGGATGTAGTCTTCGGGTCTCATATCGGAGTTCATAATTAAAAAGAAGCCATCATTGGAGATAGTAGCATGCTCAATAATTTAGCACTCTCACATACTAAGTTTTGTTCTTTATCCATCAAAAATGTTAATCTGAGTTCTTGAGATTCACTCACACCGATTGGAAAACTGGACTCTCCGAAAAAAAGCTAGCTTTTACGGCAGTATTAGTCGCGGCAGTGCCACCGCGCGGTCTACAAATCGGACACATCACCACAGCCTCAAGCAATGCTGAGAGTGCGACGAAAAGTCATGGTTTTATTGGTTTTATTATTTTCTCGGCGGCATAGCCTTTGATCTCCTCCTTTACGAGTTATTCAGCCGGTCCCCTGCCCGCCTTCCGCATTCACATGTGTGCGTGTGCGTTTTGTGTTTATGTGGTTTCCCTTGCCCTGTCATTGATTGGTCAGTCAGTCGTTCGATCGACATGATTCTGCACTCCGATTTTTGCCCCCTTTCATTACTTCCTCTTCTTCTTCTTCTTCTTCTTCGTCACAGTGACTAATGCCCCTCCCTCCCCTCGTTCGGTTTATGGTATTCTTCTATGACAGTATGACTGATGGGGGGAAGCGACGACTTTCTAGGTGTTGTCTCTAAACGTCAGTTGTAGAGAGCTATGCCACTGCATTTTTCGGATATTTTTGTTTCACCATCTTAGTGACTTGGAACGCATATCTTCGTAAGATAGTTTTATGAGCATCAATATTACTTCTGCAACCAGGTCTAACCGTGAGATGTCCATCCTTAAATCGTCCCAGAAGTTGGAGATCTCGCAAACGGCCGCTTATTTACTTTGACTCCACTTATTTGCATGGTTCGTTTTTTTCCAGACCGTAGCTCAAGTCCGAACCCTACCAGGAAGAACACAAATAAAAACCCTATTCGATTAATTGTACATCGGAATGAGTGCTTGCATTGTTACCCCTTTTTTTTGGTGTGGAAAAAAAATGTTTTTTCAGCACTTTTCCAATGAGTTGACTCATCAACCCTATTTTGAAAACTAACTTTGTGAAATTGATGAACGCATTGAGTCCCTCTAGCCTAGTTTATCAGTGTTAGTTCATAATAATAATAATAATAATAATAATAATAATAATAATTTATCATTGTTATGTGGGACGTTATGCAAGGAGATGAAGGAGGAGGGGTAGCAAGGCTCAGTCAGTATTTATCCCCGATCTTTTTTCACGTACATCTAGAGCAGAGAGGAAAATACACGACTCGCAAATCACACCCAAAAGTGGGTGGGTGGCCGGGACTACGAATAGCACCACCGCTGCCACAGCAGTGCGAGGCAATAAAAGGACACAAGTTGGTGGGTAGGTGGGGTGAGGGGCCGATGACGCAGCCTCCAGACGCCACCCATAAACGAGGTGGTGGTGGTGGCGGTGGTGGTAGTGACGATAAACAGGCCCTGGCGGAAGGATCAAAGGCATGTGCACTCGATGAATGAATGCTTGAATTAATGAATACAGTTGTGTTGGCGCTTGTGACGAAATGTATGCAGCTCTCTCGGCTCCTTGTTACGGGTTGAAAAATAACAGGTTTTTTTGTGTTTTTGGCAAAGCTAGGAAGTGATTTCGCTTGGTTAATATCTACTCCTAGCTGATACTAAAGATTCTTTTCTTCCACTGGAAACACGGCCCGCTAGTTGTTTCTAAATGCTTAACTGAAGGAGCTACTGAACGTATCAGTAATGAATGAACAAGTAGATGAAGTGCGGTCGAATGAATCTAGTGAGAGTAGTTTTCTTGATTCTGTTATAAGTCTCCGTTGGTTCACTTCTTAACATTGGATGCCTCTCTGCTAGCAACAGCCAACCTTCCCAAAAGCGTTAGCAAAACCGGTCACATTTTTCACAACGAGTAATAATTATCCTGGGTTACCTCTGAAGATGTTTTAAGGCATATGAGGGTTTGAAGTGCGACTTTTGTTACCAATCAAGGAATAAATACCATAAATGAGGTTAACGGAGCGCGATGCTGTCTAGTTTTGGCTCAAATACCACTCATTACCATCAGTCACTCATTCTAGGGACCCCTTATTTTCTGCTTTGGTTGGATTCGGGGCCTTAACTGTAGCTGATACGAAAGGTTGAACTAGCAGTTCTATGCCAACAACCGACTTCAATAATCGTGGTGAAGAATGAGCTATTTACGTGAGGTAGAACCGAACCAAAGTAATGGTGATGAATGGGTATGGCAAACTAAGTCCAGCTGTGAATAATATTTTGATGTGTCTTACATGCCCTGATCATCAGTTTTTTTCTTCTGTAGCGTTTGATATAGATTGATTGATAGGCGATCTCGGGAAAGCAAACCCGAAAAAAATAATGAATTTTTTGTGAGGTTGCACTGCATTGTCTTTTTTTTCATGTGTCGGTCGTTCAGTTTACCTATGACTGCATCACTGTCCGTCTGTCTATTTGCCCACCGTGTCTATGCCTGCGTTGTGTGTGTGTGTGTGTGTGGAATGCGCGTTGTTCCTGTCGGCATGCTATAAGATGGCTGAAGAGGTCATCGCCACAAAGTCATTTTTCACCACTGTAGTAACGATCGGTTGCCCGCCCGCCTAACGGACTGACTGTCCGATAAAAGTTCGGCTTCCATCGCACTGCCCTTTGAACAAAGATCAAAGCGACGACGAAGGGGACATAAAAAGGCGCTAGTTGGTTGTCTTTGAGGGGTTCACGCCCATTGCCTTGATTGTGAAGCAGAGTTCGGGAAGTCTTTATTCACACAGATTGTAATGGTTCTGTCATTGTGGTTCTATTTGTTGTCAGCCCTCTCAACAGCGCACCAAGTGTAGCAATAGTCCTCAATATATTCAAATCCAGGACAGTCAGGAGCCCAAACGTTGTTGCGAGCTTTTAAACAATTCATTACTGAGTTGTTTAGGCTGTTCATGCACAGTTCTGAAATCCTTTTGATCTGGGTCTTGAATATTGTCTCCTATACCTTAACCAAAGCAACTAGATAAACTTTGTTGGAACTCCATTGGCTCTACATGTTCCTGTTTGATCAACTCAAACATTATTGGATACTTGGCTTTAGGTGTTTTTAGGAGAGTAAGCTTGAAGAAATTTGGTGATTACTCCGCTTGCGAACCCATAAATAACTTGGGTATGACAAATTCATCTACATTTTCCATGGTGCATACAAGGTGTGGTACTGAAAGAGCGTTGGTGGTGGTTTTTAATCCACAACAAAGCAATTATTCATGGGATCTTGAAACGTCTGGTCGGTGCGTGATCTGTCGTCACGATGTAGTCCGAAGGGCAAATTTTGCCATAGTAACAGTTAACACATTCATGTATGGGCAATATCGGCATTACTTGACGCTGATCCGAATGTATCACTATGGTAGGGAACTGTGCAAATTAGTGCGTTTTATGAACTCAAAAGTCCTTATTCAAATTAGATACCTCTTATGGGCAGGAAAGGAAACGGGGCGAACTTGAAAAAAAAACAGTTAGAACAGGGAACCCATTAGCTGCCTTTTAACATTGTAAATTTCCTTTTTTTTTTCGTTTCTCATCTCTCTAATTGTTAGTCTCCATATTTCAACAACACTTCTAGAGCCCAAGCAGATGATGTATTGTACTGCACCAGCTTAAATCTCTGCACATCCGTCTAGCCGTCCAGACAACGCAATTTATGGGCGTCGTCCAAAGTTCACTCGTATAGACCAGTTTGGAGACAGCGCTCCCCTAAATAGAGCAATGGAATAGAGGGGTCGACGAATGATTTTAACTATTTGCCAAGCCGACCGTCCCTGCATATAACCGCAGCAAAAGTAGTCCCAATAGTACGTAAAAGTGGGAGCCATTCCAATTGCAAAATTGCATCAAAGAGGAAGAAACAGCAGAATATGTGTTTAGGCCGAGAGCAAAAATTACCTCTCTGTGTGGATAAGGCTTGCTCACATAAGTTAGCAGGTTCTGTCTAATAGAGCCCGACTGTCCATCACGATGGACGAAATAAAGGAGCCCTGGGAATGCGAATTGCAGCGACAGACTGTCAGTGGCTGAGAGGGACGCTGAATCCCTCTATGCATGTGCGCTCCTCATGTGACGTTTTTTCCAAAGCGCAAACACCGGCTTTACGTGACAAATAAACAACGCTAAGTCCAACCTGCAAATTGATGATTGGCAACTGCTGGGGCATCGGAACAAAGCAGATCAGAACAGAGCTGAGCAGAGCAGAAGCTGCCATGTTGACTGCCCTTTGACAGTTGCTAGAGTGGTGATATGCAGTGTTCACAACATAGGGGATCCTATCGACCAACCACTTCCTCCCTATGCTCTCAAATAAATCCCATTTATGTTGAAGTCTCAGGCCTCCCATGCAACTGCTTGGGCGTCCATTTAAGAGACTGCACAACAGCCATAAGGTGATTGTTGTGTTCACCAGCTTTACCTCTTTTGACGCTCCTCATGACTGCTGAAGTCCTTCCTAGTGGATGAACAAAAAAAACCACTGACTATGCACGTGAATTCACCGTTTCGAGTAGTTATTTGTTCATTTACTCATTTTTGGTCATTTTGCTAGTTATCTATGGACTTGGTCGTTTGGTTGTGTAGTTGTTTGTTGGCAAAGTAGTTTGCTCATTTATTTCTCTCACTCGCAACTAAGAAATTAGGTTCGCAAGGTATGATTGCTAATGTATTGCTTCGACGGTAATGAGGATAATGATGCATATACGAAGGTGTCAGTTTCTCCGGTTTTGAGGCTCGATAGTGAAAGGCGCCTTTTATTGAGGCGCGCCCTTTTACTTGGTGTGAACAAAGAGGTGGCAGCCATCAACCCCTTTCCTCACGGATATTGGGCTTACGAAGTAATGAACCCCGAAAACGATAGCACAAAGCGTTGATCTGATCTGGAATTATCTGATCTACTTCGGAAGCGCTTGTTCACCCCTTTTAAGTGGCCAGTTGCGGTGAAGCTGGTGGTGTAGAGGGCCAATTGTGTTCTAGTGGTCACACGGGACATTGAAATGAGATCTCGCCTTCTGGAGCCCATAAATATTCCATTCTGCCTCACCTTGTGCCTTTCAAAACGCCAGAAATTACACTTTCTTCACAGACAAATGGTGGTCGTTTCCCTAGTCAGCACAGAGGAATTCATTTGAATAGATGATTAAGGATAGGTCTTCCAACAACAGACCCGTTGGCAGAAAATGTCACCGTTTATGGCGAGTGAAATGAATGGGCAGACATTTGCGCAGCATAATCTATGGCCGGCGCACCAGGAATTGCCCTTTCATTTCGTTTCACCTCGTTTCATCCCATAAAATCATGTTATTTGGTCTTTCTCTTCTGTTTCCTTTGGCAAAGGGAGACACTTGGGGTTTATAACGCTGACCATCATTTCCAGCTCAAATCGCAGCTGGTGAAGCACGCTCTTTGTCTCGACACCTCCACAAGGGGATTGAATAAGAAGTGAAAGTCGACACGAATAGCTGCAAAACACTATCAACAGGATTAACATTCACTTCCACCCACTGTGGAGTGACGGGGCCATCATCTAATGCTTCAGGTGCGCATTCTGTTGCACATGTGGTGTGAACTGTGGAGGAGATAACTTGCATCGCTCACTGACATTTGCTGCCTGCTTAGTTTTCCGCTCTGAAAGGCTTCATTTCCTAATCCTGGCAACTTGGCATGTGATGATAAGGGGATGTGCAAAAGTGAAAACTGCACAATAGCATGACTATGCGACGGTACAATAATTTGTCTCCAGATGGGGGTCGAGTAATTTCGAGAGGGTCATGCCGCCCTTTCGGCCGGACCTTTTGTATGCGCACTTTGTTCGAAGGTGTGTCAACTCTGGACATTCATTTCACCCAAGCATTGGCAGATGTTTGTCTGCAGGATAAATAACCATCACCTGTCTCGTTCCTACGTTTCAAGCACAGAAATGCGTACAAATGTCGGTGGAGCTGCTATTCGAGTGACAATGCTCCATTACCTATCTATCTATCCATCATTTATCCATCGATCTCATTTAGGAGATGGTAGAGAAGCTACTCGCTTTGTCGTGCAAAATGCGATGAAAGATGCAAGACAGCTGAGTAAAGCCATTCCCTTGTCATCGTCAGCATCACAAGCTGTTGGTTTTATGTCCAAAAATGATTGTGCTTTGTTGTATTTCATTTCAGTTTATTTTAATTGGTTCGATGTCTGTCGGTAGCCCTTTTATCCTCGTGGAGAGTAACGAATCGACGCTGCCTCTAGTGGTCCATCCGTGGTCGATTTTCCATCCTTTGTCTTTTTTTGCTTTTTTTTGGTCAATTCAATACAAATTGATGCGCTTGCGTATGTCTGTGTGTGTGCTTCTGAGAGGTGATGCAGGTGCGCCGATAACCACGATGAAAGGAGGAAGTAGTGTATTTGTAGTGATCAGTCATTGCTAAGTGACAGGTGGCTGTATTGCATATCACAGTGTCCGCATAAAGTCAAAGCAATGTTTTGTCAAAATTGGTAAGTAATTGTTTTTATGAGTACCTGGCCTTTCCTCCGCGCATTTTTTGTCACAAACGGTGAAATTGGAGGGGTGTGCAGTGTTTGCTTGTCCCTGAATGTGTACCTTGACCAATTCTGTTCCGCGTGGCAATTCAACAGTCCTCGTGTCTGTTCTTTTCCCTATCCCTGACTAGCCTTCTACCATGTCCTGAGCGTTGCGGACAAGAGATGTGGGTGCATGTGTCTGGGGAAGGGGAAGTTCATCCTTCAGTGGACGTAGATGAAGTTCTCCATGTTTGTTGAGTTTCTTCACAATGATGTGTCAGTGTTGGTGCAGTAGAATCAGATAATCAGTCAGCTATTAATGACTTGCGACTTTCGCACCTCCCCCTCAATTCATGCTCTAAGGCAGGGGAAAGGTGTAGGTGAGTTTGTGTGAGGTTTGCCACTTTTAAATTGTGGAGGTAGCCAAAACGAAGTAAATGAAATTGACCATTTGACTCGCTCCACGGTGTACTCAATCGAAGAGCTCGTACTGCTAAAATAACCTGTAACTACCTAACCAATAATGGTCAGGCTTTGTTTCATTTACCTTCAGGGGCAACGGACGTCTGGTGTCGATCCTCGCCTGCATTGGTTTCGTGGTTATGATGGCTTTGGACGTGGGATTCGCATCCTAACAGTGCAGTTTCCCTCTCTTTCCATCCTGCTTCTACTGCTTCCCATCTGCCTCATTTGCATTCCTTGGCCTCCTTACCTTTCTGTAGCCCACCACCTCGATTCCCCAGAGTTTGCATATCACTGCTCCTTTTCTAGTTTGTTAGCGTTTTATTCAGTCAAGCGCAGTCCTTGTTGGATCGGCTTTCTTCTTTATGAAATAGGAGAGGAGTGGAGACAAATTCAGATAGCCCATTCTAGGAGCAGTCAAGTTGTGTCGAGAAACTGGTATCAGCTCCATGGGTTAGGTTATGCTGCACACTTCCACGCCTTGAAAGGAATATGGTCACTTGCATTGTGGGCACACTCTCAGCGTCAGAGGAGAGCCAGACAATCGACATTCACTAGTCGACTGACGCCTGTGGCGTTTAGAGTTCGACCTCATGATCAACAGTGGGGCATGATCGACATTGGGTGAATTAAAATGTGAAATCTGCAAACCCAACATTTCTCTGTGCCGAGTAGACTCGTGGAATGAGCCGTTGGCATAGGGAATGCGCTCGCCATCCATCAGCAGTGTTTACTTGTGCAGGTAGCCATACTGTAATTAACTATGAAAATCTCTTGGAATTGGGATGGTCGTACACCGCTGCAATTACTCACACCTACTTTGCCTTGAATTTTTTGATGACATTGCGGAAGTATTTTGGCAGGAACAACGACCACTTCAGGCATACGTACCGATTGTCGCATTTCCATAAAAATAAAGTGGGAAATGTTTTCCGCAGAAACTGATGCGATCAATTCTGAATGAATGCCACCCAGAAGGATAAAAAAAACAACTTCAAGCAACAAATGGTAGCCCTTGTTGATCCACTGATTTGAAGACATTCTTAGATTTAGTACACGCTCCTTACCTTTGAGAAGGTGTTTCAACAGGACGTCGTCTTAGTCAAAAACTGGCATCGCATCAAATGTGCAACACTCCTCCCTCACTAACACGTCCGCGCCTGCATTTAGCCCTAAATCAGCAAAGCTTATGAATTGTTTTTATGGTTGTGTGTGTGTTTGTAGGTGGAATTGGATAGGGACGTGTGACTGACTCATGGGCAGATCAAAAATTCCAAGAGAGAGGAGATGTGTTGTTGTTGCTGCTGGTGTTGCTTCCTCCTCCTCCTCCTCCTTTTCCACCACCACCCACCTCCTTTTCCTTCACTTTCCCTGCCTTTTTACAACCTTCACATCAAACATAAAAGTGGACGTCCATAAAGCGCACCCACCCACCCATCTGCGTACGTGGGTATGATACCGGCACATACTAAGTGTAACTGCCTTTCACCGTAGTTGCACAAAATGCAAGTTGTAATGTCCAATACCACTCCTAGTTTGTGCACCACTTCAATTCTTCCCTTCATGCGTCACCACATTGTCGACACTTCATCCTCTTTGTGTGTAGTTCAGTTAGCGAGTCAATGTCCCTCCCTTTTGACCAACAGACTGCCTAAATCCACGAAGAAATCTTTTCATCTCATTGCTCCAACATCAACGTATAATCACCATTCTTTACTTATTTCCTCTACTCATAGTAGAAATGCTCCAGTACCATACAGTGTTGGTGTGAAACGGTGCTGTTCGTCCGCGAAAATTAATGGAAATCTACTGTGGTGTTAAAGAAGCGGACATCTATATGGTATGCAAGGTGACAGGTAGACAAATTAACTAACTATTTAACCATTAGCTCGACCACTGAATCTAAGAATGTCTTCAAATCAGTGGATCAACAAGGGCTACCATTTGTTGCTTGAAGTTGTTTTTTTTATCCTTCTGGGTGGCATTCATTCAGAATTGATCGCATCAGTTTCTGCGGAAAACATTTCCCACTTTATTTTTATGGAAATGCGACAATCGGTACGTATGCCTGAAGTGGTCGTTGTTCCTGCCAAAATACTTCCGCAATGTCATCAAAAAATTCAAGGCAAAGTAGGTGTGAGTAATTGCAGCGGTGTACGACCATCCCAATTCCAAGAGATTTTCATAGTTAATTACAGTATGGCTACCTGCACAAGTAAACACTGCTGATGGATGGCGAGCGCATTCCCTATGCCAACGGCTCATTCCACGAGTCTACTCGGCACAGAGAAATGTTGGGTTTGCAGATTTCACATTTTAATTCACCCAATGTCGATCATGCCCCACTGTTGATCATGAGGTCGAACTCTAAACGCCACAGGCGTCAGTCGACTAGTGAATGTCGATTGTCTGGCTCTCCTCTGACGCTGAGAGTGTGCCCACAATGCAAGTGACCATATTCCTTTCAAGGCGTGGAAGTGTGCAGCATAACCTAACCCATGGAGCTGATACCAGTTTCTCGACACAACTTGACTGCTCCTAGAGTGGGCTATCTGAATTTGTCTCCACTCCTCTCCTATTTCATAAAGAAGAAAGCCGATCCAACAAGGACTGCGCTTGACTGAATAAAACGCTAACAAACTAGAAAAGGAGCAGTGATATGCAAACTCTGGGGAATCGAGGTGGTGGGCTACAGAAAGGTAAGGAGGCCAAGGAATGCAAATGAGGCAGATGGGAAGCAGTAGAAGCAGGATGGAAAGAGAGGGAAACTGCACTGTTAGGATGCGAATCCCACGTCCAAAGCCATCATAACCACGAAACCAATGCAGGCGAGGATCGACACCAGACGTCCGTTGCCCCTGAAGGTAAATGAAACAAAGCCTGACCATTATTGGTTAGGTAGTTACAGGTTATTTTAGCAGTACGAGCTCTTCGATTGAGTACACCGTGGAGCGAGTCAAATGGTCAATTTCATTTACTTCGTTTTGGCTACCTCCACAATTTAAAAGTGGCAAACCTCACACAAACTCACCTACACCTTTCCCCTGCCTTAGAGCATGAATTGAGGGGGAGGTGCGAAAGTCGCAAGTCATTAATAGCTGACTGATTATCTGATTCTACTGCACCAACACTGACACATCATTGTGAAGAAACTCAACAAACATGGAGAACTTCATCTACGTCCACTGAAGGATGAACTTCCCCTTCCCCAGACACATGCACCCACATCTCTTGTCCGCAACGCTCAGGACATGGTAGAAGGCTAGTCAGGGATAGGGAAAAGAACAGACACGAGGACTGTTGAATTGCCACGCGGAACAGAATTGGTCAAGGTACACATTCAGGGACAAGCAAACACTGCACACCCCTCCAATTTCACCGTTTGTGACAAAAAATGCGCGGAGGAAAGGCCAGGTACTCATAAAAACAATTACTTACCAATTTTGACAAAACATTGCTTTGACTTTATGCGGACACTGTGATATGCAATACAGCCACCTGTCACTTAGCAATGACTGATCACTACAAATACACTACTTCCTCCTTTCATCGTGGTTATCGGCGCACCTGCATCACCTCTCAGAAGCACACACACAGACATACGCAAGCGCATCAATTTGTATTGAATTGACCAAAAAAAAGCAAAAAAAGACAAAGGATGGAAAATCGACCACGGATGGACCACTAGAGGCAGCGTCGATTCGTTACTCTCCACGAGGATAAAAGGGCTACCGACAGACATCGAACCAATTAAAATAAACTGAAATGAAATACAACAAAGCACAATCATTTTTGGACATAAAACCAACAGCTTGTGATGCTGACGATGACAAGGGAATGGCTTTACTCAGCTGTCTTGCATCTTTCATCGCATTTTGCACGACAAAGCGAGTAGCTTCTCTACCATCTCCTAAATGAGATCGATGGATAAATGATGGATAGATAGATAGGTAATGGAGCATTGTCACTCGAATAGCAGCTCCACCGACATTTGTACGCATTTCTGTGCTTGAAACGTAGGAACGAGACAGGTGATGGTTATTTATCCTGCAGACAAACATCTGCCAATGCTTGGGTGAAATGAATGTCCAGAGTTGACACACCTTCGAACAAAGTGCGCATACAAAAGGTCCGGCCGAAAGGGCGGCATGACCCTCTCGAAATTACTCGACCCCCATCTGGAGACAAATTATTGTACCGTCGCATAGTCATGCTATTGTGCAGTTTTCACTTTTGCACATCCCCTTATCATCACATGCCAAGTTGCCAGGATTAGGAAATGAAGCCTTTCAGAGCGGAAAACTAAGCAGGCAGCAAATGTCAGTGAGCGATGCAAGTTATCTCCTCCACAGTTCACACCACATGTGCAACAGAATGCGCACCTGAAGCATTAGATGATGGCCCCGTCACTCCACAGTGGGTGGAAGTGAATGTTAATCCTGTTGATAGTGTTTTGCAGCTATTCGTGTCGACTTTCACTTCTTATTCAATCCCCTTGTGGAGGTGTCGAGACAAAGAGCGTGCTTCGCCAGCTGCGATTTGAGCTGGAAATGATGGTCAGCGTTATAAACCCCAAGTGTCTCCCTTTGCCAAAGGAAACAGAAGAGAAAGACCAAATAACATGATTTTATGGGATGAAACGAGGTGAAACGAAATGAAAGGGCAATTCCTGGTGCGCCGGCCATAGATTATGCTGCGCAAATGTCTGCCCATTCATTTCACTCGCCATAAACGGTGACATTTTCTGCCAACGGGTCTGTTGTTGGAAGACCTATCCTTAATCATCTATTCAAATGAATTCCTCTGTGCTGACTAGGGAAACGACCACCATTTGTCTGTGAAGAAAGTGTAATTTCTGGCGTTTTGAAAGGCACAAGGTGAGGCAGAATGGAATATTTATGGGCTCCAGAAGGCGAGATCTCATTTCAATGTCCCGTGTGACCACTAGAACACAATTGGCCCTCTACACCACCAGCTTCACCGCAACTGGCCACTTAAAAGGGGTGAACAAGCGCTTCCGAAGTAGATCAGATAATTCCAGATCAGATCAACGCTTTGTGCTATCGTTTTCGGGGTTCATTACTTCGTAAGCCCAATATCCGTGAGGAAAGGGGTTGATGGCTGCCACCTCTTTGTTCACACCAAGTAAAAGGGCGCGCCTCAATAAAAGGCGCCTTTCACTATCGAGCCTCAAAACCGGAGAAACTGACACCTTCGTATATGCATCATTATCCTCATTACCGTCGAAGCAATACATTAGCAATCATACCTTGCGAACCTAATTTCTTAGTTGCGAGTGAGAGAAATAAATGAGCAAACTACTTTGCCAACAAACAACTACACAACCAAACGACCAAGTCCATAGATAACTAGCAAAATGACCAAAAATGAGTAAATGAACAAATAACTACTCGAAACGGTGAATTCACGTGCATAGTCAGTGGTTTTTTTTGTTCATCCACTAGGAAGGACTTCAGCAGTCATGAGGAGCGTCAAAAGAGGTAAAGCTGGTGAACACAACAATCACCTTATGGCTGTTGTGCAGTCTCTTAAATGGACGCCCAAGCAGTTGCATGGGAGGCCTGAGACTTCAACATAAATGGGATTTATTTGAGAGCATAGGGAGGAAGAGAAGGAGGGGGGCAGGGTAATTTACCTTTCTCCCACCTCTCCTTGTCTGAGTCCGCTGTCTGCAGTCACCTCAACTGTTTCGGTGCCATCTTGTGGCGCTACTGTTCTGCCAATCATCGCCGTGTCAACCTCACCACATCACCTCACCTGTCAACCCGTGAGTGGTCTTTTATGGGTATTTGTAAAAGTGCAAGTGGTTGGTCGATAGGATCCCCTATGTTGTGAACACTGCATATCACCACTCTAGCAACTGTCAAAGGGCAGTCAACATGGCAGCTTCTGCTCTGCTCAGCTCTGTTCTGATCTGCTTTGTTCCGATGCCCCAGCAGTTGCCAATCGTCAATTTGCAGGTTGGACTTAGCGTTGTTTATTTGTCACGTAAAGCCGGTGTTTGCGCTTTGGAAAAAACGTCACATGAGGAGCGCACATGCATAGAGGGATTCAGCGTCCCTCTCAGCCACTGACAGTCTGTCGCTGCAATTCGCATTCCCAGGGCTCCTTTATTTCGTCCATCGTGATGGACAGTCGGGCTCTATTAGACAGAACCTGCTAACTTATGTGAGCAAGCCTTATCCACACAGAGAGGTAATTTTTGCTCTCGGTTCTTATACCTCTACTTATGTCTTACAGTGTACTATCTCCTTGTTTCTCTGAGTTCTTTTTGCGTTTTATTGCCAAATATTATAGCTTTTCCTTAAAACTTTTAGAAATGAAGGCAAACATTTTTGACATTTTTTATATTAATCTTGTAATGCATTTAGCAATTTTATGATGCCAAAATATTCTTTTTTCTTCTTGCCTATTTTTTTTGGTAGACTTTTTGGTCCAATTGACTTGCACAGTTTTTATCGTTCCTTTAGCTTCGCATGTTTAATAAGATACCTATTCTTCTTGATGATGACAATCTTTGTTATGATGAAACCTTGCTTGTTATTTGTTTAATTTTTGTCTTACAACTACCTGTGATTTCACTAACCTTGCAAATTTTTTTAGACCAAGTGTTTTCCTTTTGGAAACGCTGCATTTAGGACAGGAAAAATTGTGAGTAGCGACTTAATTTAGAGGCAATAAGTTGCGGCCTTATAAAGTCGGCTTTTATTTCACCTTCCTGGCGTTGAATTTGCGCGCTCCCCTAATTGTCTACGGCCCACGTGGAATGACTCACACGCACAACATCGCTATTGGTCGCCATTAGACCAATAAAATCCACTAACCAATAAATGCGAGGCCGAGTGCAAGCGTATCTTCAGCAGCTGTTACAAATTGGTCGCCTCACAATCTCTTGTTAGCTGTGACTATGCAACAGCGGGCGGGTCTGTCGAGATTCTCCCTCTTCCTCCTTATCCTCTCAGTTGTGAGTCCTTCCGCTGAAGCTGGATGCTCCTGTACCTCTAAAGTTTGCTCTTGTTCTGGGGACGATGTCAGCGATCTTACTGGACTCTTAACTGAAGACATTTGTACCGAAGGTGGGACATTTAGTAGATTGGTCCTTCAAGACGTTCCTAATCTCATCAACCTTCCACAAGGATTTTCTGCCCTGGGCAAGAGTATGTGTGATGGCCTGCAACAGCTAGAGGCCCTAGAACTGCACCAAACTGGGGTCCAGAACCTTTCTTCCAGTCTATTCCAAGGTCTTCCGACTCTCAAATCACTTGACCTGTCAAACAACTCGTATCTCAAGTCTTACCGTGTTGGATCCTTTAAAAAGGTTGGCAGCACATTGGTTGAACTTGTCGCTACAGATAATTGGGTACACTCACTGACGAAAGGTGTCTTTGCGGGCTTGAGGAAAATTCAGCGTTTGATACTTGGTCGAAATAAGATTGGTTACATCGAAGAGGGTGTCTTCTCATCAGGTTGTTGTGAGCATCTCAACGAATTGTCTCTCGAAGGTAACATTCTTACCGTTCTGGAAGACGCGACTTTTGTGGGCTTGAAGAACCTGCAAAAGTTGGATCTACGTGGAAATCCGCTTCAGCGACTTTCACCGCGTCTTTTCAGTCCCTTTGCGAGTAGTTTGACCCATCTTTGGATGAGTCACGATGATTCCGCTACTTTTGGTGGATTTGACACTCTTCCTAACGCCCTATTCGCAAAGATGGCTAGGTTGGAGGAGCTTTCAATGGTAGAATTGAAGATCACCAATCTCACAGCAGACTCATTCACAGGTTTGACGAATCTCAAAAGGCTGTCTCTTCGTGGTAACCGTCTAACAGTCCTTCCTAAAGCTTGTTTCACCTCGTTGCCACAGTTGGAGGAGCTTGATTTATCAGCAAATGGGATGGTTTGCATTCCAGACAGCTCGGAAGAACGCTATCCCAAGTTGCGTTCCTTGGACCTTTCTCTAAATGGTCTGACTCATCTTACTAGACGATCTTTTTCCATGATCGCTTCCTCCCAACCGACTCCTGAATTTCCCAGAGTTATTGTCAATATTTCCTCCAATCCAATCCAACGCATTGAGCCCGATGCATTCTGCAGTTTCAATGGACCAGCGAAGCTCATCATAGCGCCAGAAGGAGCCACAACTCCTTCCTGGGCGTCCATGGATGGATGGCCGGATAATCCATTTGCTTTGGTTGGAAATGGCAGCATTATTCAGGGACTTAATCTTTCAAGCGTTGTTGAGGGTCGTTCAGACGCTGCAACTCTCTGTGGTCCTGAAGGTCATCTCTTCCGAGCTAAAATCCTAGCCTCAAGTCTTTATAAGAACTCGAAGTACACTGACAAAGACATTGAAAACTCCTTGAACTCTGAGTGCCCCTGGCTTCTCCCCGACGAGTTGTCACCTTGGCAGTTGTCAAAACTGGGAGTTCCAGGGCTTTCTAGAGTCCCAGGAGGAAGTGATGGGTCCCATGCTCTAGAAGAGGGTTCAAGGATCTATCTCCTCATAATCGTAGCAGTTTGCATAACCTTTCTTCTAGCAGCACTCACAGTCATAATGTGCTATCGTGCGTGGTCTAGACGTGCTACGCAAAAGATGGCGGGTGATACAGAAGCCAATGTTGGTAATGGTGGCGGTTCTAGGAGTATGGAACCCCTGGCAACTATAGGGGAGGTCCCAGAGAAGCAGGATCTGCTGGAAAGGCTACAAAATGGAAAAGTATCGACGACACCAGAGGCAGAGGAGCATGAAGACAGTCCTGAACGATGTACTTCCAGAAGTGGTCGTCGAAATTCTGAGCCAAAGGGCGAGGAAATGGAAGCAATGACAGCATTTGGAGTGCTTTAGAATGAATTTCTAGCTATGTAGTCCTAATCTCTTTCTCTCCTTCTCTATCCAAATCACTAGTGTGGGTTAAAGTCTCCATAAACCTGTGCTGCTCCCTTGCATTTGAGGATTGAAATTCATTTTGTGTAAAGCATCAAATTTGCAGATGTATGTTTTCGTGTTTTTATGGGGTTGGAGGCAGCACTAGCGCAGACAATGCTGCTGCCACAATCATCACCGTCACCAGTGTTACTACCATTGCCATCACATAACTTAAGACAAATTTTTCTCCTCTTCCCCCTCCTCTCCCTTATTGTACACAAAACGAAGCTGCAATTGCTCTTGGTCTTTTCTTTTTCTGAGTTTATATATCTACATGCATAAACACATATGCAAGTGAACCTGAGTTCGGTTGCACCGCATCTACAGACTCTGATTTTGACAAGAAAATAAAGTAGTACTAATTGGTTGCATAGCTTGCAGGCTTTTCTTTGTTTTCACTTGCTCTATTTCCAAGTTCCAAGGTTTGCTGTTTGCACAACCTCGGCGACCAATATCTTTCTGGTTGGGAAGATCTCCACAACAATCTTTGATAAGGGCTTGTGGCAGGAGTCGGTGCTGAAGAGTTGGAGAGCCTAGTTCCTGAAAGTCACAGTGGATATCCAGGTAAATGTAAAGGCGTCTAACAACTAAGCGTCTGGCTTATGAGAATCAACTCAACTTAGGTATTACTCTGAAGTCAATCATTCTACCGGCCACATTGGTGTCAACTGTGAAGGGCATTTTATCGACCGATATTTTTATTCGCTATGTAAATTAAGATAATTTTAGGTAATGAGGGAATAAAACTACCAAAGATTGAACATGTGAATTCCATAGTTCCTATTCCTTACCCTTAGATAAATGTCTTTAGAAATGCTCTGTAATTATAGGTTTTATTTATATTAAGGAGGGGGAGGATAGCTTTACGTATGGGCTTCAAAAGTACTCCTACAGAAGCCATGGAGTATGTGCTTTGGAGTAGCAAGAATCAACGATTTGATTATTTAATGACCGATTATTTGACGTCGCAGAAGGTTAACTTTACCGATCATAAAATTTGATTTGTCAATTGAGAGCAAGTCATTACATTATTTGAATATTTTCAGCAATAAAACGGATGGCTTTATTTTGTGACTACTTATTTAGAATGTTTAATCGAATCCTGTCAGCTTCAGCTGTTCGGTGGATTTCATTTTTTTTCCCAAAAGTATTCTTAATGACATTAAGAAAATAAGCAGCATTTGCGCGTTGACAGGAATCCGTTGATAGGCTAGTCGCCTTCACAGCCCTGTTATCAAACAATAATCGACAACACCGAAGTTCTTGCATTTTCAAACGGCTTTTAACAACAAAAGTTGTCTCAACCAACTTCTGGAGGTGTATTCAATCATTTTGGAGCTACCACAGGGCAGATTTACGCCACTTATCCAACGCTATGGCTACTATTTCTAAAGACTGAACCATTTTCAGCCTTTTCGTGGTTAAGTAGACATTAATTCGATGGATTACTCTAATGCCTTTTGGAGTAAAATTCTTTATAAATGTTGCTCGGCCTTCGCTAAATCAGTTATGAATCCAAAAATATTAAAAGTGGTAAGCTTTCCCCGATAGAAACGGTTTTACCATCGTGCTTGAGGTTCCGATAGGTAAAAAGCTAAGCTAGTGTGACTCGAGGATTCATAAGCATCAATGTAAAGAACCATAACGACTACCAGTGGTACAATATTTCCAACTTCAAAGCTCCAACCTCACAACAACACCATCGCCTTGGAAACTACAGATTGCCACATTCCATTATTCACTTTTTCCCTTCCATCATCGGAAACTGTGATAAATTTGCATTCCATGAGGTAACAGCACCCAGAGCGGGATCGGGAAAAGCAGAATCTGCCGTGGCTATCGAGGCAGCACGAAATGTCTGCAATGCGCGAAAACACAGTGCGCGAAACGGGGCTTGGATGCCTTTCGGGCGTAGGCAGGCACTCCAAAGCAGTCAGTTATAGCCGCAGGGACTAACGCACACACGCACAAAGGCACAATAACCGAGGCAGGCATGCTAGGCCTTTTTTATGGCATCTGCTTGCAGAGTCTTTTAAAATCCCCTCCCACCCTCCTTCCTCTTTGTTTGCGCTGTTGACGGGTGGGGGATGTGTGATGAAGGTAAAATTTTGAGACATTGCATTGGCCTACAAAATGCTAGCTTGCTGAGTGATCCAGATGTGGCCAACATTTTTTATGAAGTTTAATGTAGAATGGTTTTTCGATTTCTTTTTAACCATCAGGACAGTCAACCAAATATTTTGGAAACATCAAGGAGGTATCTGGGTGCTTCATGCTTAGCGTGAACGATTAGGCAAATTAGTTGCTTAAATGATGGGAGGTTAGCGCAAAATGTAGAGGCTGTCCTACGAATTCTGCTTATCGTCATCCAGGTGGGAAAGATGATTTCCAATTCCTAGCCCTTTTCCATATGATCCACACTATCCAGGAGCAGGAAATAAGAGGGCTCTATCAGCATAGCGTCCTAGCAAGGCTTGATAATTGTTGATGTCGAATATTTAGAACAGTCTGGTCGAAGTGCATAGCGTGCATGGTCGCTAGTATCGGTCTCATTAAACCACCTTTGGCGGTGTTTACGTGAGGATACGTGCAGCAAACCTTGACTGTTCGATTGGCATTCATCTTCTTTCGGTGCGAACAAACATTTCTTGTGATTCTTCAAGTGGGCCAAGAGGTTTTGAGTATCTGACTTTATTTTTCGGACTTCCTGTAAGTAATAAACTCGCTACTGAGGCTTGGGTAGGATGTAACCCCAGCCCTTTAAAAAGATGTCTTTGTGATTTTTGGTACACGCATATCTTCTGCCTGCAATAAAAAGCAAATGATCCCTTTTATGCGTAACCCTCTGTAGGGTCTTCATCCGCGATCGACAACTTCTCCATTAAAGCTGCAAGGATGAGCGACTTACACTGGGAAACTTAGTCAACTGACACGCTAATACTTCGCCAGTATGGGTGCGAGTGGGTTTTAAAAGCTTTAAATCAAAATAAAGGCGAGGAATTTTTTGTCAAGATATGGAAAAATGTTTGCAGTTAGAGAAGCAAGCTACCGCCTAAGGGAGAGAATTCCTCAATTGGGGTCCAGAGTTGCTGATATTAAACGCAGTGTCTCGCATCTCATAAAAACGCGTGATAGCAATAGCAACAGGAATATAAAACTATTATGACTGACGCGCAGCCAGGCTGAGAGGTTAGCAGCATGGAGGAAACTTACTAACACATAGATGACGATCGAATTGCAGTGATTACCTCTAAATTGCCTACATAAGTAAATATGGCGCTTTAAGAACTGTCGTCTCGCTGTTTTCTCCATTTGGCTCAAACTATCACACTTAGTAAAGCTGACAGGGCACGATTGTTCTAGCCCGACTTCCAAGGTTGTTGATGTTGTTAATATTATTCAAAAGGTGTTGTCGCTCACAATGCAGGCTAGTTAATGACTAACCGACGCGCATCAAAGGTAAGTGACTATAATATGTCACTTTCTCCCTTCTGCCAGCCCAATTGATTGCTGTTTCTCGAGGAGGTTCAGACACTGACGCACACGTACTATGCACGACGTAGACGGCTCGGAATGGTCAGAGCCATTAGTGCTAATGCAAACACCTGAAATGCCGTCTAGTCCAATTTCATGTCTCTCTCTGCTGGTTTTTGGGTCAGAAATGTGATACAACAGTGGAGACGAAATATAACCTTGGTCGTGTTCCCATTTTGGGGGGCACTCACAATATTGATTATTTTGGCAGGAGGAGGAACACTTGAGGTCCACAATCACTGTGGTTGGTCGCATGGCAGAACGAATGATTTGAGGTCAATACTAGATTTGCACATTCGCCTATTTTCTTGCCACAGCCTGGCATTTTTAAATTAAAATCAACTCCTTGCAATCAAGCGACATGTTCTTAGCCTATTTTGGTGCTACAAGAGAAGGGGAGAAACAATGCACTTTTTTGGAACAAATGCTTATGATTGTGCCGGTAAAGCAAGAAAAATTGTTGGTTAATTAAAATTTTTTGCTCAAAGCCTGCGCTATCAGTATTTAGATTTGAATTGGAGTAGGACGACGGAGGAGCTCTTTTGCTTGATTCCTGTAGAAGCTTCGATGAATAGGTAATCTCTTATCTTCGAGTTCTGAGGAGGAAATATGCAACTGTAATACTTTGTTTGTTCGGACTGCCGGAGTATGTGTTCTGCCCTAGTACTATACCTTCTTTTACCTCAAAAGAAGTCTCAGGACGCTACAGCAACAAATTAATCAAGCAATAGCGCCTTCTCATTTGATTGACCCTAAGAAACCACTAGTCAAGCTATTTGTGTCAAAAGAACAAAAATAGCTAGTGCTTTTTAAAAATCTTTCTACAAATAAAAGCACAATTTACTTAAAAACCCACAATATCTGTCACATTTATGAACAAGATACAGAAAGCTCTTCAGTGTGTGACAACTTTATGGCAACAAACCTAGAGAGATTGCCGAATAAGCAGGCGTTTCTCTATTGCCTGAAATCAAATCCGCACAACTTTTCTTGCTTTGCTCATTAATAGGCTTTATCGATGAAGCTGTTTGCTCGTTTTACTCTCACAGTGGTGGCTGAAATTGTGCGCGCCTCTTATTTTGAATTGCCCTTTGTTCATCAGCGCATGTGAAACACTGACCAACGCACCACGACAGTGTTAAATCATAGTGGTTAAGTACCAATTATGGAATGTGATTTTCTTCCAAGAAAAAGGTTTGAGATGCTGGAGAACTACCACTTCATTCTTCGTTTAATGCAGAAACCTGGCTAACTTGCACCCAAATCTGAAATATAGAAAATACAGCGCTTGCTAAAGACTGAATGCTTTAACTAATTCAAAGAAGCAACTTAAAACCCTGCGAACAGCTTACTTTACCATGAGGTTCTTATGTAGCACGTCTAAAAAACATTGGCTTGTTGCCACTTTTTCACCGGATAATATTTCGATATTTATTACTGCGGATGCAAAAGGCAAAGAAAAACATAGCCCATGGGAATAATGGCTTATGGGAGATCAGAGGTTGGCTTCTCCTCAATCATGAGGTTGATCCAAGCTGCCTCTTCGTTCGTAACTTAAATAAATTAGCCTAACGATCAAAAGCCATATCCTGAAAAAGCTAAATAAGTGGAAATTAATCCATTGTCTATAGTAGGGCAAGCTGTTAAGTTCTAAATGTTATCAAAGAAGTGAGAAGTACTAGATGATTAACTTACAACGCTATCGATGTGATAGCATCCTACCATAATCTCAATTCAAAAGGAAAAATTACTCTTGACTAAAATGTTCATTTTTATAAGCTTCTTTACAATTACCCCTCTCTCTACTCGAATAAGACCTAATTTGGCTAAAATTAGTCTGCCAAGTTTTGTCACAAGTTTATGTGCCGGTAGAGTATTAAAAGTATTTTGATGGAAGCACGTTTAGGCTTTGAAACTCTGCCATACCATATTTTGGCACCTCCTAGTCGTAATAAGCCAAGGTAGGATGGCAGAACATACATTACTAATGCGCAGCAGGGCAGAAGTACAGCTTGTGGAGGCTGAAGCGCCTGGGCAATTAAGCATGCATTGAAGGAGCAATCAAAGCTCTGCAGAGAGAAAAATAAAGCAAGAAGACGGGTAGGTGATGTTAATGCAGAAAGTTGAGAAATTTTCTAACTTGATCGTGTCAGCTGTCAGTAAAGTCACCTGAGAATCAATCAATATTTTTGAACGTTGCATGGAAAATGTGATTAACTTTAACTGTTCCCTTAACTCCAAAAGAACTACCTTCAAAATCACTCGCGAAAGAAAGTTTTTGGAAAAAAGTGTTTGGATATACCTAAAAACATAGCTGCCAACCGGTCGACAAATCGTGGGACGCAAGGGGAATGCAGTCCGACTGAACATAATTAATTACATCAATTAGAAAAGGACAGACGCTCCGCATTTGGATGAATTGCCGTGTGAACGGCTTTGAAACATGACTCACTTCACACGCTGAAACTACTCCAAAATGTCTGGAATGCATTCATCCTAATGAAAGTCGTCTGTCTAATCGCGATAGTAAATGGATCAATTATATTCGTCAATTTTATGGGCAAAAAGTCTGGAGACACAATGGACCCCTCAAAAATCACAATTAGGTCTTCCTGCAGGTCCACTAAAGGTAGATATTTTTGGCCTCCATGAGTAGCCCTTCAGGTCACTCATAAAGGCAGGATGCGATACATCAAGGTAAAAGAGGCTTCCCAGTGGCTTTCCAGAAAGGGCTGCGAGGCAATGTCCCAAAAACGGAGGTGTATCCCGTGGAGAAAGAAAGGCCCACATATTTGAATGTACATTAAAACGGATTCTGGTTCATTCTAGGTCGAGAATCGAATGAGCGTCCACTGGCTCCAAAATTCAAGTGGTTTGACTGAAGAAAGATTTGGTAAAATTGGTGAGATTTTAAATAGGCACATCGATTCCAGCAACTAGTTTTGACGATTGAAACCCCATTCCCATAGTGTTTCTAAAGCCTTTGGAGCTTAGAGAGAGGAAAGGAGGCTAGCGTTCAATCCGAACACCACTAACCCAACCCAAGATTCTTGGAGGCGAAATCATGTGTCTGGGATGCAGCGTTTGTTCTAGCTATAAACTGGTTCTCTGCATCACTACCTCTAGAGCCAACGAAGTGTAGCGCTAAGCAGATCTCATTTGGTTTTTCTCTCCTCTCCTCGCCCTTCAAACCATCCTATTCCTTCTCGGTGTGTCAAAGAGAGGGTTTTGGAGTTATTTATTCATATCTGCACAAATTCGGCCTAAAATCATGAACCAATTAAAAACCTCGTAAAAAAGCTAAGCATGTTTGGCATGTTTGTGGGTTTTTTCTCTTAAAGGTTGGCAAATCGAGGTTTAGTTATCGGTATACTCAATCACAGGGTCTTTTTTATAGTTTATGGCGACATGGATAGTGCAGGGCATTGTTTATATGTATGCATCGTAAGGCGGAGATGTGTAAGTCTATCGGCATGGTATACAAGTTTTGAGTTCGCATTAATCATAAAGCGTAAATGAACGAGTCTGATGGTTCTGATCTACACTTCAACAGTTGAGGAAATCAAATTTAACCCTCAGACTTTGGAAACTTCGTGTAGCATTTGCTGTACAATGTTTGGAGGAGATGCAGTAGCAGAAAGTCAGGCTTGATTCACATCTATCGAAAAAAATTGCTTCGAGTTAATGTACAAACCTCCAATTTTGACAGCAAAAAGAGCTACTAGTGATAAATTAAGTCAATTTCAACTTGACTGAATAAAAACTGGGCTTTTTACTCATCCTGGGAAACTTCCAATCCTTGCAGAGACGGCTACTCTAAACAAAGGAATCTTTTGTTCCCTTTCGTACCTCGCACCTGCCTTTAACACTTAGCGTAGGACGAAACGGTTTTACTACCTCATTGTTGTAAAGAAGGTGGGACTGTTGCAGACCTTTTTCAACCAGGTTGACAATCCTCATGGGAAAATGTAAGAACACTTGGGTCGTCTGACCGACGTAGAGGTGCAACATTACTGCTCATTCTAGCCTGAATTTAGCATTGCCATTAGAATTACAAAAGTACAGAAACATTTTTGTACATCGAAAAAAAACAAAAAAAGAGGAAGATAAAATTAGTGATAGGAGAAATCATTCTTCTGAACTGGTTGCAGTGACAAATAAGAAAGCACTTTCCAGTTCTATTTTCTGTAATTTTAGTTTGTACCAATAAAAGTAGAATCAAAAAGAAAGCAAGCTGCTGTTTCAACTCTACAAAGATAAAGTTCAAAAGTGTAAAAGTTTATCAAATGAAATGCACTTAGCCTCTGTAACCTTTTATGTAGTTTGGTGGTTTGGTGTCTCAGGCCTTCTCCGAGCTTAAAATTTTAGGCCTCCCCTTTGAATCTCTTGGCAAAGTTCCTATACTCTTCTTTTAGGTTACGTTTCAACCACTGCATTGCGTTTAAAGACTCTTAAAGACGCTGTGAGTCAAGGAATAGTCATATTTTAAATAGTCAATAGGGTTAAAAGGCCAATGGCACGGAAGGTGGCTGCATTACAAGAGGTAGAAATGGTACAGACAGTTCAATTTTGGACACCTATTCACATAACAAGTGCAGACCACATTCATTTCCGGTTAGAGTAATACGGATCATCATTTCTACCAATAGTTTAGTACAAACAGATGCGAAATTGCGCATTCACCATCGGTGACATCAAAGCGGAGACCGTTGTGGCTTTGAAGTGGGGCCTTCGTGATTCACGCAATGCACAAAGCTGCCGAGACGAGGCGAGGCGTGGGGCGGTGCGAGGTGCGGTGTGACTTGTGAGTGCGCAATTAACCCACTTTCAGTCCGCTGTGTGTGTATTCACCCTTACAATGCCGCCTTTATCCACCGCGCGGCATTTGCAATATGGATTCAATAGACGGTGTGTAGAAACCAAAAAACCACCCTAACCGCCTTGTTTACATGGAGAAAATCTATAAGAATCTACAAGCCCAAATGAAGGTGAGCAAAAGTGGGTTCGTGCGAAATCGGAATGTGCTTTATTTATCTACCAGTCTTCAAGTCCAAATACGCCCAGGCACTGAAGTCACCCGACAGCTAAACTGATGAAAAATAGATTGGCAACTCGTTAAAAACGTCCTTTTGGTATTGCCGCTTAAGACGCCGTAGGAGGGGGATAGTTGTTGTGGCTATGGATCCTGTAAGAATTCACAGGAGAAGGGGTCCTCGAAGTCATGTTGACATTTGATTCGAGATTGACGTAATGGTTAGGTCTAAATGAATCAGAATCTTTTTTCCAATGGAAAATTTTGCAGGATGGATATGAAACTAAGAAAATGACAAGCGCCTAGACAGCATTTAAGCCGATAAAGTGGGATGCCTTTTCTTCAAGCCAATTCAATAACTTCTGTCAGAAAACTTGCAATAGCCGAAGAAGGGAAAATTGGCACGAGGAGCTCAAATTTTTATATCCTACCCTCATGCCAGTTGGACGGATGCATCTCGTAGAAGCTGTAATGCTTTGGTTATTTAACCCTTGGCCTGAATTTTGTTAGTGCTTTAGTCTCCGCTTCTGTACACCTGCTGGGTGGCATGGCCCGCGAGGCATGTCAGTACCCGCCTAACCCTATTGTACAACAACAGTAGGTATTCTTCAGAGAAATCTCTAAGTGCCCGAAAAAATTTACTACTTGAACACCTAGATTTATTTTTAATTAAAAGCTGTCAGAAGGTTGCACGAAGTGAAATACTGACAAGTCTTTCCTCGTACAGTTTATAAAGAAACAAATCCCATGAATTTATTGTCTAGTCACTTTAATATTACTTGACAATAAATTAGCTCCGCCATTCATTCAACCTGCACTTACGCAGATGGTGACTTTGTATTTCAACTCTTTATTAAAAAAGGAGCTTAAGTGGTGTTTTGCCATATCAGGGATCGGCACATAACTACTTTTATCTGGCATGCTAACGAGCGTCCTTACAGTTTACTAGGAGGGAAATGCAGAGTTTGTATAAAAATAGCTCCACTGACTGAAGAACAACGTTTATCGCATTGGGGGCGTTTTTCGACGGGAGATGTGTGTGTGTGTGAGTGTTGGCATTTGTGCTCATCAAGAGAGCAAACTACTCTATTTTTGAATCGCCTATGCTTGGTTGAAAAGTGGCGAGGTACAATGGTGGCTTTGCAGATACGGACTACCTCAGATATCCAACATTTCATAAATCTAAGCATAAAAGAAGTTTGAGGAAGTTAAACTATGACCTAGTAAAGCATAAAATGAGCAAAAATTTAGAATTTTTTGGAAAAAATTTCCTCATTGTAAAACCTACGCAAAAAGTTTTGACTTCTGCCTTTCCGAAAGTAGAATTGGCCTCGACCTTGTAGTGAGCATTAGCACACTTTAATCGTGTCAAAACTTAACCATAGCCAACCAAGAGGAAGCCGGAATGAGCACGCTTCCGTGAAGGGCCGAGAAGAAGCTAAATAATGGAAACGTTGAGAAAAATTGTAGGCGTCCTCAACAGTTTTTTTGTGCTATTGAACCATCAAAAGAGGGATTCCTTTCAAAACTGGGATGAGTTTCCTTCCCACTTTTATGTATGCACCGCTCCGTCCATTATGCATGCAATTGTCCGATGATGGAAAGGTGTGATAACCAATTAGAGCTCAGAGGGACATGAGAGAACTACGAGAGGGAAGAAGTGAGTGAAATGAGCGCCCATCCCAAGGTGCGCTGAAAGATCTTTCGAAGCAAATTTTGTGGTGCCCTATGAAGGCTTTAGGCTGTCATGGAAAGGAATCACCATTCCTTGGTTAAGAAATCGTCTTTTTTGAAAAATTTGTATTTCTACACATCTGAGAGAACAACACCATGATGGAGATGTGAATGCATATGTTAAACACTCAAGGCCAAATAATTTTTTGTCGTTATTGCTGCATCTCATTAAAATTAATTGTTGTTACACTTTCTGTTCGACATTCGCGTCACTCCTAAACACTCACGCCATAAAAGCTCAGTTAAACAAAACAGATGGATTTGCTTTGAACTCCTCTGTTTTGTACTAATCAAGCAGTAAAAAAAACTGCCCAGAAATGAACTAAGCAAACTGTTTGGTTTCCACATAAAGCGTGCAAGGGTAAGTGCATCACCTTGAGGAGCAGAAGAGGTCGCTATTTTAACGTAAATACAATGAAGAAGCAAGAGTCGGTGTTGATTAGGGTAAAGGGAGGTTGACAACGTTTAAAAAAGTAGCCTTCTAGTCATAAAATTACTGAATTAACAATAACATCAATAGATAAACGAAAGAACCGAGAAGAGGTCATGGAAACCACAAAGCAAGTCCGTATCATTCACAGTAGAAGCGTGGGAGATGAGATTGTCAGTTTGCTCTTGTTAATAACACTGTGCTTTGTAGATTGTCAATGAAATGGGAGACTGGGTGAATGACTGACCATCTAACTTACTGATGGATCGAGTTGGAATGAGAAACGACTATTTTATTCCAAGGTTACTTAAGAGAAGGAACAGTTGATTAGTTGGTTAGCTGCCCTCAAATGATCCATTTGGTGCTTCAGCAAACGCTTTAGATCTGAGATATCACCTTATCTTGTCCTATTTGTCTTCGACAATGAATTACGGGAAACCGAACTATGAACCCTATGAGCTTTACAATGCAAGGAATAGAGGGTGGAGGGAGACTCTGCCTCACCGTCGCATTTCGAGGAGGCAAAAAAACGCTAATTGCTATTTTCATCACAACCCGTAATCGAACTTTCCCCATTCACGACCTGAACCTACAGGTAGAAGGAAAAAGCAACGAAAATATCACACTAGATTTCCTTTCCTTTGGACATCTCAGGTAAGCCGAATTTAGCCTCTGCCTTTGGCTCTAATGACATGCACTTCTTTAGAACTATTTTACGACCGCTGCAAAAGTGGCCATAAATCCGGATGCCGCCAAAATTTTTATAAGCCAGTTCTGTAAACAGATGGTCAGTAATTTTGGTTAAGCCAGCTTCGTAATGTCTTCTTTATTAAAAGTTACCTCATTGGCTCTTTAAAACAAACCTAGGAGCATTACCACACAAAACCACCTTTTAACCAATCCCCTTTGGTTATATTTATTAAGTTTCTTAAGTTTCACCGAAAATTCTATTACTTTTCTCTGTCAGTATGTTAACGAAAACTGATGACCGTCCGTCCTCCAGTTGGATGCATCGACAAGAGGCAAAGTGGGGAGAATTAATTTGCATTGCACAGCACCTTCTTCCATCCTTCCACTTCCCTACCTTCCCTTCATTTCCCTTCCCCAACTCTTTAGTCCTCGTCCTCTGTCTTGCCACATACACAGTGTGCGTGCACCACCGAGTGATGTAGAGAAGCGGCCCGCATTAGGTAAGGGACCTTGTCTCTCAAACGAATGATTGTAAGGCACAAGATGGGCACTTGTTAGTTGATTTTACCGAATTATAGACAATAGCATTCAAATGCACCGCTCGGAGTAGTTAAAGCTCATATTTTACCAGTTGTACTACTCATGCCTTTTCATGGTTTTTGTTAAATAAAGCTTGCATCAAACGTAGCTTTTCGATACCAAAAGTAGCTATATTTAAGCATTCAAAAGTAGGACATGGTGTCCATCACCTGGAAATGCAGATGTGTCCACCTTTTGCGGTGCTTCATTGAGAACAAGACCGGCAGCCGATATTTGGGTTAGAGGAATCGAGTACCTTGATTGGGAGTTTTTGAAATTACCTGCAAACATCCTACCACTGCCATTCAATTGACAAATTAGGTGTCTATTAAATGTATAGTCACTCTTTCTGCTAAAGTAGCAAAGTCGCTGCATTTGAAGAGCACAGCTTCATGAATGTAAATGAATACTACCTTGTTTTTGGAGTTCCATAGACTAGTGGAAAACTTCAAAGTACTCGATTGTGTACGTTCCAAAATACCAATGAGTTTTCCTGTGGAATATCATTTCGGTATCAGGGTGGTAAAACTCCTAATAGAGGCCGTCTTATAAAAAAAAATTGTACTCTTTTAGCTAAAAGCTGTGACTAACATAAAGGTGGAAACACTAGTCATGGAAGGGTCGCCACCTTCCTTCGATCTTAAAAGAAGTTGACTTGGCAGTCCATAGGAGTTTAATGGTGCTTGCTTGAATAGCCAAATAGTTTAGCATAAAAATAGGAATTGCTAACTTTTGACGGATAATTAAAGGGGAATTATTAACGGGCATCTTACGATCTTAGGCACACTGCATTACAGCTAAATTTCCTTTAATAAAGATAATTGAAGAAAAGACAAAAAAGATAATTTTTCATGTGAAGCAAATTTACCACTTCTTGTGTTCGAATCACATCACACGTTCACCAATTGGACAATGTTTTGGCTCTAGAGACTGACAACTTGATCCTAATTATCTCCATTTCTGTCTCATTTCTGTATCCTAGCTATTTTTCTAGTTTGCCTGTGAATATGTAGGGCTTTTGACTCGACAGCGATACAACTCCAGCGTAACGGAAACTTTTTTGTATTTTTCGCCCACCCATATGTGAAATAAAAGAGAAATAACGAAGGAATTCTGACCTCACAGCAAACGGCACGGAACCCTCACCAGGCTTCAGTTATTTATTAAACCAATTTCCTGACGTTGTATCCTTCGATCTCGCACTACACTTTTCCCAAAGACTATGCGGTTAACGTCAAAAATCAAGCTAAACTGGACTTGTAGAGCAGATAAGCTCGGATCTCATCAAGCGAAATCCCATAATAATCATCGTGAAAAGAGAAAATCATGGGTGCACCACACCGTGCTTCTATAGATTTTCGAATGACGACTTTAGAGAATTCACCGTCTCGTTTAGTAGAAAACGAAACATCTCTGTATAATTCTGCGTAGCTTGATCAACGCTGCATATGCTTTTGCCCTGCTCGACTTTACCTTTCGATTTGCCACCTATTGATGGTGCGGTTATTGGAGATGGATGAAGGGACAAAGTCAAAACCTCGTTCTGTCTTAACAACTTCAACAGTTTTGACTATTGTTAAGCTTTGATGGATCCATGATCTAGTAGCATCTGTGGTCGCCTAACTAAATGCTCATCAATGGATCTCTTATGCACCGCAATCACATATATGTATTTCTTCATTTAAGTCCGGTGTCAGAAATACATGGCATAAATTTCTTAGTTTACCATAAGCAACTGCACCAAATTATATGTCATGCACAGAACTCTCACGATTTAGGCAATAAAACAGATGTAGCATTTGATTTTGTCAAAAGGAAGAGAGGCTTATTGGTGATCGCTGTCCTCCTCGAACAGTCTCCTCTGGGATTCTACTTTCGGTAGCTTTGGCTTCAATCACCTGAATAGCTTTTTTCCAAGAATAAAGCCTGCCATCGGCTCAATCGGTATGGGCTAAAAACTGGCCGGTAGAACGCGATATTTATGAATCGTATTGGGGTAATTCATATCAGAAACGGTAGCTCCATTTGCATTTCTAATATTTTTCGTATTAGATCGATTTTTCAGTTGGTAAATGTCACACCGACGTCAATAGAGTCAAGACGAAAATGTCACGCTCTCTGCTTTTGAACTAACACACAAAAAACCAGGTGACCTTTTTGTGTGGTTGGTATTGGCGTTAGCGAAAGTTGTGCATGGAAAATCCTCTTCAAACTGCAAGTTTAAGCGTGAACAAGATTTGAGAAGTACCTAAACGCTCGCTTTCCCATGCCTAAAATCTATCGTATGGTGAGTGGCTCATTGACATGAGATATTAAATTGGGGTAGTAACTAGTTTTTTAAAGACTTTTTACAGATGAGACTTCAGTTGATGGCAAGGCGGTTAGCTCTTGCGAGAAAAGTGGTCGTTTTCCAGGCCTACCACATATTTATCTACAAAAAGACTTCTTTCACTTTCAGGTGAAATTTTCAGCCTATCCTGTTGCCATTCCTTCCATTAGTTTGCAGACACTTGTTAAATACATGCTATATTACCTCCCCAACCTCAACTTATTTGGTCCTCCACCTTGATGTCAGCGTTGCATTATCACATTGACACATGCAAAACACCGCCGACAGATGGGAAATAAAAGTGGGACAGGAACGTGGGTGCATAGAGTTGGGCCTGCTTGCAGATATGGACAAAAAATTGCATAAAAGCGAAATTCTGAGGCTACCTTGTGTCCCATTAGTTGAGGATTGTTAAATTTCAAATTTTACCGACACAGACATCTTTGACCTCCTTATAAATGTGTGTGACCGTTTAAGCTTTTTTCTAAGGGGCCTCAAAACTCTGCGCAAACGTGCAGGTTGACTTAGGTTAAACCCAGCGTCAGCGGTATTATTTTTGCAGTCATGATAGTAGCCTCCCAACCGACATAACGTGGCATTTAGCGCTATATTGGAAACCAAGTGCCACTTTAAAATGAAATTGGAAGAAAGCAGAAAAATTGTGGAATGGAAGTCGATTAAGTCTAAATATTCCGAGATGGGGCCCTATGACGTAGTTTTCAAAGAACCAAAAACGAAATTTAAATGAACCAAATGGTCCATGAAACATTGTACAATGGAGTTGTTTTCAATTGCGCATTTTATTACGACAGAGGTTAACTTTTATGTGCAAGTGACAAGTGGAAGGCACTTTTTATACATCATTCTCCCACCCATAATGATGGTTTACAAGCATAAAAATTACTGAAAGTGGAGTTTTCATTTTCTCATTAGGCGGTTCACATGACAGCTCCATCAGTCTCCCAGAATTTTATCCATCCATTCAGCCATCTTTTGAATTTTACCTAAATTTTTATCTATGCTAGTGGCCTCAACCCTGTAACAATCGTTTCTCAAATTTGTGGGCCGAAGCAAAACTACCCTGCTTCGACATTTTTTTTGCCATTAGTGACCGAGATGAAATTTGTCCACACTGTCCCTTCATTGGCTGGTGCGTGGTCGTGTGGGTGATGGAGGGTGGGCGAGGGAGTCGAATCACATGATTAGATAAGAGAGGGGATCCCCGTGGTGGACCGGTAATTGGGACGATTTCAAAAGCGCCTGCCTGTCTGTCACCCTACTCGTCTGCGGGAGGGTGTACACACTCCTGTTTCGTCCCATGGGATGTAAATGAGGTCCCTACGAGAGATTAATCATACTGTGGTATTATTCACCGGCACATCTAACACCGTGGCCTCTGCCAACTCTGCTAGCCTCCTCAAGTCGGGTTGTAGAGAAGGAACAATTTTTTTCCCAATCTCTTACTATTGGTAAACTCACAGAGCCGAACACTTACATTCATTAGAACGTCACTAGCATGCATTGGATTTTCTCGCACTGCAACAGGCACCACTTTTCAGTTGTAGACAGATTTATAGACTAGTCTTTCTAAGGCGGTCGGGTGATTGACTACGTTCACCGCATTTCATTTCTATAGCAGGAGTAGCTGCTTTATCAGTGTTTTAAGAATTATCGCAAAGCAGTGCATCTACTGCAAATTACTGAGTCTGCAGTAAGTTGATTTACAACATTTGGAAACCAGCCCACTTTTGCGTTCAGCAGGTAGGCTGGTAGTGACGAGAAATCAGAGATGAAGCAGTAATTGGTTCACAAAAGAAAATCGCTTATGACATGGACACAGAAAATTATGTACGTCCAATATAATAAAAAGATTTATTGCCTATCTCTGGCGCAAAAAAATTTAATAATAACTTAGATGGGTGATTTGGAACCAGCAACAGCTGAGTGATCTCCCAAAGGTACACTTAGTCATTAAATCAAGTTGCGTCATTGCAAAAACTGGAGATTGTGTTAGTCCTGCAGGTAAGCGGACGCCTCCGCTTCCAATGGAGGAGACTGAGAAGGGGTTCTTCTTTTCCTCCTCCTCTTCCCTTACTATTTTATTGGAAGAAGACCGGGCTTTTCTGGGCATGCTTTATTTTAAGAAGAAACGCTAAGTGGGTAAGTCTTGACTACTGGTCACGGTGTCCGGAACTGGAGGAGCACACGTTGACTCGCTCTCGGCTACGTGTAAATTGTGTTCCCGCCTCTCACCTACAAAGCGTATATAAACACAAGCATTATTACAGAGACGAACACTGCTTTTCTTCACATAAATCGCTGCGTATTTGTCCAGCCAGTTTGTTACATAGCGTAGAATGCCTTCTCCTAGCCAACCTTTTTAATTGGGGATCTTAGGCTGAAGGAAGAGGCAGCAAACGACGGAAACATTAAACGCTCGAATCAACCACGACGAGCATTTAAATGTACACGGTTTGGATGATCTGCGGAACTCTAGATATTTGCTTGAACCCAAAGTTTTTGGTTACGCATGCAGTTAGAAATCAGGCATTGTGCTTTTGCTGGTTGGTATGGCCCCCGGGGCATGCCAGAAGCAGCACAAACCTTTCGCATGTCGAAAAATACATCTTATTTTCTAGTGTAAGGACTTCTCCCGGTATTAGAAAAGACTCAGTATGTAATACTTTGTTTGTTTGAACTGCCGGTTTCGGTTACTTGGGTGGCCATATTGTACTGAGCCGGTTGGTCGGCCTTTGGACCGTGCCAACAGCTCCCAAGCCCTCTGTTTCCAGAATACATGTATTCTACCCCCAGTACTTTGCCTTCATTTACCTTAAAGGGAGTCTCGGGACGCTACATTGGTGGCAGCGGAAAGCGGACCCGACTTTGATGGATTTTATCCTGCTCCATGCCGCTTCTAGCAAATTTTGGCGGTGTGAAAAAAGTGCATGTGCTATGGATGGGAGAACCTCTGGTATCTCGTAGCAGAAGGGCTGAGATCGACGTCCAGCTTCGGCACCTCCCTCGCCCCCGTGTTCGACAGGGAAGCTATTAACAACTGAAGCGACACTAGCCGTGAACTCCAAGCCCAGTGGAACTGCCAAGAGGGACCTGTGACATTGTGGTCAAGCATCTTCTGTTTCTACGATGCCCTGGCGTTTCTTCTACGGCATCTTCTCCTGGGATCGCAATATGTGTTGTGTGTGCCCCGACCCATACGAAAACTTGGATTCGTACCTCCATCTTTCATTGGACCACATTGCCTTCTTTTACCTTAAAGGGAGTCTCAGGACGCTACACAGCAGGCCATAGATTATCTCAAATTTAGTAAAGCCTTATTTATAACGACACAGTCGATCAGGACACAGATAGTATTGTAAAAGCAGCCATAGATGAAGTAAAGGACACCACCGATTATTAGGTACCACATGATGCGTGGTAGAGGCTAAATGCAGCAGAACCCTTATAAGTTAACAAGAAATTTGCGTTTAAAAATAGTGTGTAAGGGTTTCATCTCAATTGTTTAGCATTTTTATTTAGTTTTCGCCAGCTAAATTCACCTCCCTCTAATGCAAGGGTAATTGAAACATTGTTCGGTGAAAAGTAAGCTTACACAATATTAGAAAGGCCAAAACATCTGCATTTTTAGTAAAATGGTCAAATTAATTGTCTTACAGGTGTACCGTGACAGATATCTTGCCTGCAACCTTATTTACAAAACATTATCATGCTCCCACCCAAAGTTCAATTATGTAAACATCCTAAAGTGGTGCTTTTATAGGCATTAAAATCTGCGTTAAGCTTGAAATGGGTAAAATGGGCAATACTTTTGCATTCTTTTTAACCTGCAAGTAAAACGATGTTTTGTTTAAGCTGCTTGCCGCGGTCGCACATTTGAATAATTTTAAACGTGACAGTGGGATGACTGAAATTGACGATAGCCTGACAGCAATGGATTGGCTCGTTAATCCCGCAATCGACATTTTCTCGGGACTAAAAATTAATGCTTTCTTGTTTGATCAAGTTTCTCAACCAGAAACAAGGGACTATTTGAGTGTGAACATAAAATCCGAACCTACACACTCAGACAAACCGCCTTACAGTTACGCAGAACTAATAAAAAAGGCAATAGAATCTTCTCCTCAACGTAAGATGACTCTTAATGAGATTTACGAGTGGATCTGCAAAAACTTTCCTTATTATCGCGAGGGCCAGAATGGATGGAAGGTAAATGCTTGTTTCAAATAGTATTCAAGTCTAGAATTCTATACGACACAATCTCTCACTTAATCGGTCATTTCGAAAAGTAGCAAGGAGGCCAAATGAGCCTGGCAGAGGGTCGTTTTGGCGAATCATCGGTGATAAGAATAAAATAAAGTCCCCCATTTTTACCAGAACTCAGCAGGTAAGGCACAATTTTGCTTAAACATTTGTCACTTTTTGCTTGTGTAAGTATTTTAATCCGTGATAGAATGTAAAAATGATCGTTAAAAGCGGAAGGTTTCGATGAAACTAGAAAGTTATGAAATGCCTAAAGACTTTTATTTTATTATTTACTTATCGCCTTTGATCTAGACTAGTAAATAAGTGCTCTCTTAAAGCTTCCTCGAAAGACACTTATAAGCCTGCCCGATCTTAGGTTGCTTGAGATGTTTTGGTTTGTTTTTAAGCAGCTATTAACCAGCTATTAATTCAGGTCTCTGCTTCCATATTGCGAAGTAAAACTGATGGACTTAGGAGATAAAAATAATTGACTGTTTTGCATGTTCTCAAACAAATTAAACGATGTATTAGGCTGCTAAAATTAATTTAATTTTCATGCACTCATTTGCGCACAAGTTACTACGGCTTTTCAGATTTATCGCAAGCTTTTTTCTTTCAGTGCATAATTTAGAGAAATATTTTTCTTGATATGAGATTTACTGCGGAGAAAATAGCTTCCTTCAAAACTATCAATTAAAAATTTTGAACTAGGTATTCTAGCTAATCATATTTACGTTAGGAGTGACAATAATTTCTCAAGTACATACGGATAGGATGAGGTTTTATAATCTGTTGGTAAGGTGTCATACTAATAATCTGCTTTTATACCACAAATAAGATAACTGCTGACATTTTAAAAAAGACATTTCTGGTTTAAGTTATCAGCTGGATAACTTCTTGTACTTTTATAAAGAGACTCAAATTCAAGATTTTCACCTTATTACGAAGTTTTTTCTAAAACGAGGCTTCCAAGCTCAGTAAATTTCGTTTTTATCCCGCTTTCACTTGCCATCCACCTGTTCTATAATGCACACGATTACATGAATGTGTAATACCGGCGTTAAGACGAAGTACTAATCACCTGAAGACTAGATAAGTATGAGGAGAGTATGGAGGATATGGCAGTATCCTCCATCCTTCCTCTCGCCCACCTCTTTGTAAAGTGCATTAAGTTTCTTGATACGTTTCGAATAGGACAAGATGAAGTGGTGCTACATAATTACAGAGCAGCTAGTGCTGGTAAGCAGACAGTTAGTGCTCGTTCGTTCAGCAGACTTTGGAACACAAAAAGCATTTTTCATCACAACTTGGTCTATCCGTCAGTCAGCAAAAAAGTTACAAATCACAGTGTCCTTTTAATAATGAGGCAACGAAAGCAGTGAAGAGCAAATCAATAGCCTTCGGGGGTTATGTTTTATCACCTACTGTTTGTGCATGTGTGTTAGTTCTTCTTAATTGATAAATTATATGACTTCGATGGTTGTTGTCAACTTTGAAAATCGATCATTTCATCAGTCACTCCCCTCGTCATTGAAATATTCCGACACTATAGTAAAAAATCATTGCATCAATGACAAAACATATTTTTCCTATATTAAAAGTGGAGGACCTTCTGCGCCATCGACTGCCTCAAGATGTGTCAATAGGCTTTTACACCTTTTGAACAGGCTCGCTTCACACTCGTTGTTCTCATCAAAGCGATGTTATTGTCCGATGCAGTTCTTTAAAAAAGCGCAAAACATTGTAGTGAACATACCAAAGAGCACCATATTGATAGAATCACACGTCTACATACCTTATAATGCACACGAACAAACACTTCTTTCATGAGTTATGGCAAGTCATTATTAATTTTCATTTTCTACCTCTTGAGGTATCTCAAAATCCACCTTGTATGCAACATCGGTGAAAACACTACTTAGCTAGACTTAAAAGAGATGTTTCGTAGTGTCTTTTTACGATTTTCCACTATTTCTTCTCAATTATCACCGTTGTCAGATTTGATACACAAGTCTGCAGATAGGATCAGGCATACAATCCGATACGCTTGCTGCAACCCGAGTTTCCTAAACGAGTTGGGAGGCTATCTAGCTTGACTCAAAAGTCATACCACCGAGTGGAAATACAGTGTGAAGGGACTGAAGTGCCTGGGTAGGTAACTACGCGGTTAAAATGGCTGTTACACTTGCCAGTTCCTTTTCGAAATAAATGGATTAAAAATGGATTCAAGTTCTTAGTTAACAAATCAAATATATGAAATGGCGCCAATATGAGCGCATTTAATGAGGTACGGCGGCCCGAAGGAACATTCTACTTGTTATCACATCAGCGTAGCTAGAAGGCCATGCTACAGACTGGAAGTACAGCATGTGGAGCTAGAATTGGCCGCGTAGTCAAGCACAGATGCCATCCAAGTTAAAGTGTTTTCAGGTAAAAATAGGTCATAACCACCTAGAGTTTCAAATAAGCACTGGCATATTTCGTAGACCTTTTGTCTTCTACCGTGTATAATGCTTTTTGCCTATGTAAAAGGCGAATTCTCTGGCTGTCGAGAGATGTCTCAGAGGAATGAAGGTTTTCTGCCTGACGCACTCCTGTTGATGTTCTTGAGACTCAGTAATCTGAAATGTAACTGCCTTCAAGCGTAGAGAAAGGTCTGATGAGCTATTGATAGACATAGGATAAAGATATTGGAGAGAGGGGGAGCCTATAAATCCTTGCTAGGCTACATATTTAGAGGGACCAGTCAGCCGGACACCATTTCGATAAACGTAGAGTTTGATCATTTTTGTTGGATTATAATTTGGGCAACGAAAAAGCGTGGACCTGCTTCATAGTCTTCACAAATTTGTAAACTTCACTACGTACTTAAAGTAGTTTCCGCCCAACCCAAGTTGGGAACACTTAGCCATGATTTGAGGTCGTTTTTGGTGTAGCCTGTTGGAACGACGTCTTTTAGATTGTAGGCGGTTATAAGGTGCATTTCATGGTTTATGTGTATAGCTTGCAAAGCTTGAATATACGTTAGCCTGTTTTCTAGGCTTTCCTCACATTTGAATTCACTTTTCACAAAATGTTAACTGCAGCTCAGTTGACAGACTGTAGAATAGTCTCCCAGAGTTTGCCGGATAACTTTTAAGTGGATGCTTAAATCATCACCTCGGGAAATTGCATGCAATGATAGCTAAAAGTGGGTGGGTAGCAGCGATCGGTGGTGGAAGTTACTGAGCAAATGGATCTCACCTACGTCCTTAACTGGCAGACGGGAGTTAATAAGGTTAGAGGAAGTAGAAAGTTGCATCGTCCACCTTAAGATCTGCTTTTTTTGATAGACCGGTTGAATGACATACCAACCTGTGTCTAGAAATAAGTCTTGGTTACCCACCCCCTCTCGTCTCATATGCTTTAGGGATCACTCCAATCCAAGGTGACATTTTTACACTGGACGTAGAACTTGAAAACTTTAGCCGGGTCGTGAAGACGCCCAGACTGTCTAGGTGATCATTTCATCTAATGGCCCATCTTAAAAGGCTTTAAGAATTCATTTTTTATTTCTCCATTTTTGTCAGAAATACCACACGCAGTTACTTGGTTACCACTCCCGTGCAACACTTTTACTTTTCCCAAACTGGAAAATTATTTTTTACTTAGCCGCAGCAAAACAATAGATGTGTACTTTAAACATTGGAAATTTCTAATCCTCCATTTAAATACACCAAGGAATTCCCTCATTTAACACCATACATTGTTTTGTTTTTTAAAAAGGGACTCGGATGGGCGAGTTTCTTAAACCACCCTGTAGAACAAGTATATAAGCAAATTTTTTCTGGAGCGGATGTTTTCTATCGTTTTTCCTATCATCTAATGGATATTACTTACATGAATAAAGTCGTCTTCTTAAATGCTAGCCTGAGCTATACAGTAAGAGGGTATCAAGAATAAGCATAAAGTAACAATAAAACAAGTACTGACAGGTTGGAAACAATGACAGATAACACCAACTTTTTCCTTAAAAGCGTAGGTTGGCAATCGGGTTACCTTTCGGTGTGCTCACCATTTTGGCTCACAAGCTGGTCAGTTACTCAACAATTTAAATGCAGTGAGGAAGAACTTGTTAGTCTTGGAGATTTGTTAGCTGTTATCTACTATTTGGACCCATTGGCTTGGTAGCTTTCACAACTTTCTTTTGTCGACGTAATGCAGTTACTTCAGCACCCACGGTAGACGTCATTATTCGTGATACACAATTCCTCAAAACCACCAAAGACGGATAGACTTTTTAAATATAATTTATCTTTGAGTGGTATGCTGCCAGAATCGACGACGAAACGATCCATGGTCTCTGGATGTTACTTAGTACAGAGTAAGAGGAGAAGTACCATACCGACAGATTACCGCGTATCTATGCTTCAAAATACTTGGCAAGCAGTGACCTTTATGCGTCTCAACGTGTCTCAACCAGTGACTGCAAGGAACTATTTCAAACACAGAGCGGTTTCGTCTGGTCACCTGGTGCTCTAAAAGTAAAGCAACTTATCCTCTGAGCCAATCATACAGCCAGAACTATTCGAGGTACAATATCAGGATGCATCAACCCTACAGATTTGCTTTGAATTGCTTCGATAACCCAGCTTGACCTTTAATTCATTTCAGCTAATTTTCCATCTTCACTGGCAGGTTCATGTCTCCTTGCGTGGATTTGCTCCTCTGGTGCACTAATTGCTCTCACGTAGTCACGCAATTCTCTAATGGATATTTTTCAAATCCTTCCACCCCCTCCTTCGCTCCCCCTTCTGGCTCCCTCCTGTTAGCTTTTGGCCACGCAACAGACTTGCATGATTGAACGTCAGCACGGAATAGGAATACTCCCTTGTGTCACTAGAGGGACACGATGGTGCCTCCCATGGTAGTAAAAACAAATCTGGTTGTGTTTGATTTGATTGGAAAATAAGCGATTCCCGTTGATATTGCGTTGAAAGATGGCAGATTTTCCGGCGATTTTTTATCATTGGCCTGTATAACCAAAATAAACAGCTGGTGAGTACACTAGACAAGTATCTGAATAGATCTGCTACTAATCCCTGTTCCGTTAATCTCTAGTTTTCCTCCACACCCATCTTGCATCTGTCCATCTGCCTGTCTTGAAAATGAGGAACTGGGTGAAGTGGAGGCAGCTGTTGTGGTAGAGCGCACTACATGCATTCATCGTCCTCATGTTACATGTAAATCACCGGCTAAGATGGTGGAAACTCTATGGATGCGTGAGGAGTTGGATGGAGGCATTGATACAATCTGAAAACAAGATGAATTCATAAACACACTCCAACCGATTGATAAAAAACTATGATCCCTGAATCCGTGTTGTCGGAATTCTCGGAATCTTGAATATGCAAAGTCACGATAACACCGAATAAAAAGGAACATCGAGAATATTCGATGTAGATGTTGGATCTATCCGCGCCTTGATTCTTGACAGCCCTAAGTACAGTGTGTCTGAACTAGGTGGCCGCCTAATTAGCAGCTATGGGACGTAGGTACGAGTAATTAAACTTTTCCTTAGTATATGACTATCTTACGAGATGAGGATAGGAATTTTTACAGTAGGCATTACCTGGTTGTTTATGGTCTCTGAAAGTAACTGGCGTATCCAGGTTATCTGGAATTAGAGGTAAGGACGGCAGATAAAGATGCCTCAAAAGATCTGCGTTGAGTCATCCTCCAAGGATTCAACAATTGGCTAAATCTCCTATAGGTCTTTCCATCAAAGACGGCAAAGTGCAAGCCACCTATTCTTCGAAATTCACCAATGCAATTGAAGGCTTCTACAAGTGAACCTTCTGGATCAATGCTAGGAAACCTCTGCAATCGTTCGTTTGAAATCGTACCAAATTTTGGTGGCCCCTTCAGTGAAGAACAACTTGGCGACAAGTTGGTACGCCACTTTTTCCCATTTTTGTGAGCTAATAGAAGGTGGCTTCAATTGCTGTGGATAATAAGGGCGATGGCTTGTCAGTAATAAAGTCCCAAATCATGTTCTTACATTTTAATAACCTTTGAGTCCTTTAAGCCGACATTACCGTGATGTCTCATTACTTCCCAAACTTTTGGTGGATTAATGCCTATTTGATATTGTCAGACTAACTTGACATCCAAAGGGATCGCCTACTTCGGTGAGTTGTCACACTTCCCCAAGGTAAGGTTACCATAGACGAATAAAGCGTACACTTTTAGCTTTGACAGTGATTCAACTACTCTCGCACATCCCTCACAATGTTCAGTCTTCCTCCCTCAGCCGTATAGTTGCAGCTGGCCAGCCATCTCAAACTTTTAATCTACAATAAGGGGAGGAACTCTACCCTTTTTCTGAAGATATGACTTTACTATTTCCGCATGCTGTTTCTTCTCCTTTGGTGTAATTTTCGCACAAATTTTGCTAACATCTACCCTCCCTCCCCTGGGTTAGTGAATCAACCTCGTAGATCTCGAGGATTGCCAGTTGACATGGAAAGTCACGTGGTAAATGCACATTTTCTAGGAAAGGTTTGCACTTATCTCTGACAGTTTTGGTATTTAAGGCGAAGAGAACTTCATCTGTTGACTCAACAAACACCATGCTGAATGCTATAACATTCTGTACTTTTTTTAAGCCAGTATCTTTACCTCGAAACACAAAAAATCTGGAAAGGATGTTTAAAAACCTCTTTCGTAAGATGTGTATATCAAAGACATCGCTCTCTTGTTAGTGTCAGGAGAAACAAAGGTGGGCATGGTTCAAAACATTGGTGCTTCAAGGGATGTTTCATCAGCTTTATGGCTCATTTACTTTAACACTTTTTCTGCGTACAGGCCAAATTTGGGGTGACTAGAGCTTGGGCAGCGATTCTGTTACTCTTTTATTTTCCTTAATTGGTTTCAAACATCACCCATTTCTTATGATCATAGCTATGGGCTGTTGGACGTTCAAGGCGCTCTGTTTCTGTCATTCTGGTAATTTTTAAATAGCCTCTAGTCTTGCATAGCTGGGAAGTCTACAAGGTAAACTGATCTCTCTACTCGAGCCCAACTACCAGATTGGTGTTTTTTCCCTTCCGATTGACCATTCTCACTATCATATTGTTTAGTAACAAGTGGCCACATGGAGTAATGAACCAGGACCATTTACTTTACCTTTTTCAAGGTTTATTATCTCCAGGAAGAATGGTAAAATCAAGCAATAAGAAAAAAACGACTTTTTCGCCAAAATGTGATGATTTTAATTTATTTCCAACTGGAAGAAAAATGGGAAAAAGGAGCCAACTCTTTCTATGTTTAAAAAGATGGGCTGCCACGTTTAGTATAAAGTGAAACGATCATGGTAGGCTTAATCCATATCAGCAGTATCACGATCTATGCTATTTTTGTGTAGTTCATCCATCGCCGTCTATCTTAGAAAGCTGCAGTAAAAGAAGCTTAATTGAGAATTAGTTCTAAAGGCTGGAAGAGGCTTCACAGCAATGTTTTTCCTAGAGAAATTCCATCTGAATGAACCTTTTATTCACTCTGCGCAGTTCCCCCTTTATACAAAAAGAGACTTATAGAAGTAAATACAGCCACAAATGCCCTCCTTCATCTCAAGGCTAACAATGTGTAGTCTTGTAGCTCAACACACCAAAATTATGCATGTGCATTTCCCTATTACGTAAATAGACACAGAATCAGCACACAAAATCGTGGATTTTCGCTTGGAATAATGCGCTTTAGTATGTATATTTTCTCTTCTTTTCATAAATGATGTCGACAAATCAGGCCATAATGGAAACAAGGGCAACGGCGGAGGCAGCACAATCGAGGAAGCTGAACTCCACTTTTCGACAACTAGTGGATAGCCTATTCCCTCGTCCAACGGGTAATTTAATTGGTGCTTTTGTGCAGGAAAGACTCCTGTTTCACGGAGGAGGAGGAGTAATCTTTATCACAACCTCTAAAACGGCATCTAAATGCATTTGCTGGATGTTTAATGGTAGACATCAACAAGTCCTTGGTATTGCAGACAGTCTTGTCAGTAACTCTCACGGCGCCACACTGGACATTATAGTGATACTAACCAGCAGTCCATCTATCATCATATAACCAAGTATCCCCACTCTGGACTCTTGTACGACAACTTTCTTGAGCCATTTCCAGTGTCTGGCTGTGAAACATGACATGACCCAGAGGATTAGCCGCGCATTGTTGGTGACGCTTTACGATTGTTGAATTAACCTGACGTCCTTGCCTGTAAAGGAAGCAGGACATCTTTTTTAGCTTTAAGTATGTAAAGTGGTGGATTTGGGGCTTTCATGTTGAAAGTGATGGGTAGTGTCAAACTCAAACCGCACCCCCCTCCCTGTGATTTTCAACGTTATTTGCCTTAGTCAATCAATGCTGAACTTAGCTTATCTGACCTCGATTTCTTGTCTATTTATAATTCTCATCCTAACTTACCACGGATGAAACCTCAAACTTTAAATGAATTTCGTAGCTATTGAATTTTTACCCAAAAATTCCATCTAGAGTGCTAAACCTGCCATGCATTGTGATTCTCTCAATAGCGAACTTTGATACTTCCTCCAATTTTCCCGCACAATCTACCGACCCAGAGACGGATCTGCTGAAATCTCGGCTACACACGAACCTCTGGATCGCTAGCTTCTTTGATTGGTCTGCTGTGGATCAATCAGGAATCGGGGGTGAGCTAAGAACTTTAAGATCCGATGTCCGCTGATTCTGTCATCGTTTCTGGTGTGAGCCTTGTCAATGTGACCAGCTAGAAGAATGACCGGGAGGTGATTTGACGCGACTCACTTAAGTCTTGATTGCAAGTCACATCCGTGAATAGTCCAGCCTTGGAAGGAATCTTGCATTTCATAATTTTCATCTGAACGGGCCTGAAGAATAAAAAAAGTAATCAAATTTAATCGAGTAGGCAGGCTTAGCGTCACGAAAGCAGATAAATTTAAGAAGGCTCAATCGATTTTTCGAGACTCTGTTTTAATAATTTGGAAAAGCAAGTTTGTTTCATTATTAAAAGCGATCAAAGTCCTTTTTTTTAGCGACTACTGGTCTTCTCAGCCGACTCGAGCGCCTTACTACTGAGCCATCAACAACGGAATTGTTGAGCCTCAACGAATGCTTGGAGAATATTTTCAATGGAAAACCATCGACAACTGTTGACTTTGACAGTTCTAGCAGCTCACCACAAATCCTTCCGGGCATTCAGGATTCTTTTGGACCCTGTGCTCCAAAAGGTTTGATTTTACTTGATGAAAGGCATCCACTATGTACGAAGGTGATACACTGAATGTGTATCACCGTTAAAATTCTAAGCCCTAGTGGTAGTGGTGCATTCAATGGTTTCATACGCTAATCGACCCCTGTGAGGTCATTTTAAGTTGGCGTTAATGCGTCAGAAGGGTGGGCGATCGTGGGAGTTCCAACTTTTATCACGGTAAAAAGTGGGCGGTATTGTAATCTAGACATTTCGTGGGAAAAGAATAGTGTAAGGAGTAGTACCTGATTACATCTAACAGGCCAATTGTGTCCATTTTGGTTCTGTAAATGGTTTTAAGGACAGAAGACGAGCGTCATATCAAGTACCGACTTTTATGAGTGGAACATGTACGTGTGGCTAAATTGATGTGACGGATTGAGAGAAGACGTACAAATTAATATTGTTATGGACACAAGAGATTTAACTGATTAGCAAAAAAAAAGGGGGGCCAAAACGCTCCCTGCTGTAGTACTTTGTTGAAACCTGAAGGATGTGATCCTAGCCTGTCTGTTTGATGAAAAGGGTTTAACTCGGCTCTATGGATGGGGAGATTTTTCATTAACGCTGGTAGAAGAAAATGCCACCAACTGGGGAAGGCAGAAAAAACTACTAAGGCGATGGATCTCAGTTTGCCATTTGTCGACTGCGCTACAAAACTCCATGCATTATAGGTTTTTTGTTGTCTGCCTGACTGACTAACCTGTGACGCGAAATAGCATTTGCGATTTCCTATTCGCTAAGAGAATAGACGCATAATCTGTTATCGCCGAAAAGGTACACTCGCTACCCACCCTCACATTTATAAGGCTTCATTTTATGAAGGACCGTACTTGTCTTGTGTGTGGTGGACTGTAGACGACATTATTAAAGACCAGGCAATTGTGCTTGAGATTTGTCCACCGCCTAAAGGCCTCCGTAAAAAACAGCCAGCTATTCCTACAGGACACCGCGGGACCCCTCATAACACTGCACTACTTACGTATTAGAAAGCCTTACATATCCCTTTAGGGTGGGAGGTAGATGGTGCCTTATTTTACCCAAACTCTAAGTGGACATCGCCCCACCATCAGTTTTAGACAATTGCATGCTAAGAGGACATAAAAGTGAGGCAGAAATGGAGGTGCTAGGGGCTTTTTTGCTTCTTCAAAAGGCAAAAAATTTTTTAGGAGTGAAATTAGCGATCTTATTTTTAGTTGTGAAATGATAAGAAGTTGTGATGAAAGACATTTTACCTTTGAAAATATTATCCTGGCTATCTGGAAAGATTAACTGGACGTACTCATCTAACTGCGGAATAATAGCATTTAAGGTGCTTTTAGGAGAATTGATTACCACTGATGGTGAAACACAAGTCTTGACACAAAGGTCGGCAGTTTAGTTGATGTAGCACATCGCCCAGACACTTTGAGGATCTAGTCGTCGAAACCTATCGATGGGGTGGCAAAAAAATACAAAATCGACGCAATTTGACGTACTTTAGAGAGAAATGGAATCTCAATTCTTTTATTAGCTTATTCAAACCGTGATGTGTGGCTTCACTACCACTGTCCGAATGCACAGAGAGCCTGCAAATAAGTGAGACAAGATCTCTCAAGGAATATTCATTGCCAGGACCGAGGCTTAGAATTGGAGAGAACTTTTATCTGTTTGATTTAGCGTCTGGTAAAAAAATAATTCAAGTTCCTTACCATATCGTGGCAAAAAAATAATTTATACCTTTTTTAAATGCTGGGTATTAGCAAAACTGAACGATGTTATCCAATGGAATTTTATCGAAATGCACCGCAAAGGAGAGGAGAACTGTCGCATTTTGATCATGATGCGAATAGGTGCGTTGGAAAATGTACAGTAAACTTTCTTTTGGAAACCCTCTTGGTCCTACCTAATTAGTGACCATTGTACCCAAGTAGAAATTGAGGAGTTGCCAAGGTCCACACTGTTTGCATCGAGCCTTCGCAGATGCAGCCAGTCACAGTAAATAGGCGAGGTTTAAATTCTGCTGATTGATCGACGTGAGCAGAATTTGGGAGGAATTTACTTACTGATGTTACAGATTCAGTGATAACAGGATAGGGCAGCAAAAAAGGAGGCAGCATTGCTATTAACATGAATGGGAGTCCTAGCCTTAAGGACGCTGATGAAAGCCACCCTGTTAAATATACTGCTTTACTAAACCTCGTCCCTAAGGTAATCAAACATACCCAAAATGAAGTTTCTGCCTATTTTTCACGAGCGTTACCGAATTAGCTTTTAATGTTTCATCAAAGGCGCGGTTTATGGAGGCGTGTGAAAGAGCTCATGCATGCTGATTTTTAGCTCAAATGGGATCTTTCGCAACTTTCCATTGATATTGTTCATGTGAATTTGATAATTCTCTTTGAGGTGTCAGTAAAATAGTTGACTCGCACGAAATTACGGAAAAACTCTGCCGACCAATTAAATCACCGAGTTCATTTTAGCCAATCATATTTTCGGAGTGGGCAAGTAGCCAATGACATTCAACCGAAAAATGCATAAGAAACACTCAATACGTGTTCCAAGGGGCACCAAACCCTACCGCAGCCAAACCATTGAGCCTTCCTCCTCCTCCTCCTCCTCCTCCCTTGAAATCGATTGCCCCTCAGAACACAGCGCTGGCGCCAGATGCCTTTCTAGTAATTGCCGTGGTGATGGAGATAATGGTCTCTCCTGTGCCTTCTCCTCTCTCTCCCCGTCCCATTCTTCCCTTTTTACCTTTTGACACACCCAATACCTGAGTGCCTGAGTTGGGATAAGAAGGCGGTGGGAGAGAGGGGCAGTGGACAACTCAAAGTGTTTTTGTCCTAGTACCTGGTCCGATGTTATCGGCATTATGGTCGGTTTTGTGTGTTTTTTTTGGAAAGGGGAGATGAGACTATTGTTGCTAGGGCATCAATTTGTGGTTTTATAGAATTTCATGAAAGAATAGGCTTGTTGTATTTTCCAGGGGAGGGAATTAGCTTTGATCAGTGAAAAGAAGATTTAACAAAGCGATGTTCACTTTTAGTTTCCTTTAAGTCTGCCTCCATAGCGTTGAAATAAGCTCCTTTTTGAGTACCAACGTAGACAGGACCGCTCTGAGAAATGACAGTCCTGATTTTTCTGGCTAGCAGCCATCCTGTGGATTAATGAAAGTAGTCTTCCCACTGTGAGTGGTTGAGTCTTCTGGTTAGTACAAATGAAGGTTGATAAAAATCTTGCCAAATTTTGGCAGCCTGTTTTGCCTCATGTTCATCAAGGTGGCCAGTGGTTCAGCAAGACCCGAATTAAAGGGATTAAGAGAAGTCATAAATCGTGAAATGGACGACCCAAGTGGTGTGCATAGGATTAAAAACGGATATCAGTTCTGCGAAAACCTCTCTTCTTCATTTTATCCAATCCCTACCCAGACCTGGATGTAATGGATGACCCTGCTGCAAAGGATGGCGACCTCTACGATCGACCAACCTCATGGGTTCAATCAATCCTCCAACATGAGGACGATCATCCCAAGGACGAGGAAACTGTCTATCAGCGCAGAGTGACCTCATATTTCGAGCCAATCTCACTTGATGGCATGCTGCAACTACCGCCCATCAACGACCTTCAGCGGAGAGAGGAATTTCGAAGCACTCGTGTAATCCCACCACCGCTCTATCACAGTGATATGGATCTCGTTTCTACAGAATCTGTCGGCTATGGTGCCAGTTGGTCCACCCCAGCCCAACGGAACACATTCAGTTGGGAGGCGATTCATTAAACATGACGTCGTACTTATTAGTCATTCAGTAGCGAGACCCAGTCGTTTTAATGTGGTGTACAGACTGCACCATGCACAAGCACACGAGTTTTACACTTGATGTGATCCACTTGCACCAAAATCACCCATTCACACTGAATAAACACTTGAATTTAACAAACTATCTACGATCTTTGAGTGAGTTTTGAAGCAAGACCCCAGTAAGCCGGCACTTTTAAAGATAAAAAACTCCAAAATATTCTGCAAGTCTCCCAGTCTAGGCTCATGAAAACCTTGGGCACTATTTCTAGAAAATTTGCCTACTTTTTGATTTTATCCTTACTCTTCACTATCGGGATATTCTTGGGGAGGAGGAGAAGGAGAGAGATTGGCTTTCGCAGTTTCTCTCCAATTAGCTTTTTTCCTCCCAAATAGATGCACAGCATTGTGACCAGCAGGTTCCGGTAGCGGGAGTGTTAATTATTTAAAAGTATTCTCAAAGTTTGGCACAATCCCATAGTGCGACTTCGTTTTGATCAACTGGTGGTAAAATGGACCCAATCTAAATCTTCATCGCTGTTAGCTAGAGCGTCAATCTTGGACCTTGGTCGAGAGGTAAATTCTCGAACTGGCCAGACTCAGCAAAGGCAGGATAACAAGTGTGTAGAAGGTGCTCAATTTCTCCATTTCTTTTCATTCAAATCAAAATTTTGTTTACAAATACGATGATTTTTACTTGAGAAGAACGTTGAAACCAGCCAAAAGATTGGCTCGGAAAGTAAGCAAAGCAAAAGGATGGCATTCCAATCGGCTCCAGCTTCCGACTATTTAATCAGTGATGCCTCTCTGCGAGATAATTCAATGCCTGCATCGCTGAGATACACCAATGTCGACTCTTGCCTCCATCGCCCTCAGCATACAATGTATCATGCGCACGTGCGGACGTTTGTGCTCCTGCGCTTGTGTCTGTATGTGCTGGTGAATCACGGTTACGCATCCATATAGCGCGCCTTCATGTAATTGGCTGATAGCACCCTGCACTCAGCCATTGGTTGACCGTGTCTAGCGTTCCTCTGCGAGTGGCAACAACTATGCGCCCTGTCCGCACTCATCGAACAAAGGTCGGCACCGGTGCAGTGAGCTCTGCGTAAGCAAAAACATTCACGCAAGTTAGTCCCATAGTTGGTTGAATGCGTGATAATCTCCGTCACACTAGCGAAAATCATTGCATTTTGCATCAATGTGGTTGACATTATTTATAGATTAATCATAATCTAGTTTATTAAAGCTTAAAGGTGTACTTGGGAATACATCCATGACTAAAAGCACGCTTTTTTAAAAGTTTGATGTCCGTCTAGCGTATTCATCGGAGAGCACAGATTCGACGGTACAGGTGGGTATCAAAGGTCGCATTCTGGTAGGTTTTGGAGAGGAGAAGTCTTGGAAATTATCTTACTGCTTCTGGTAGACAGCCACGAATCTAAATGGGTGGAAGCCCACAAAACGGATCAAGGACAGATGCAGTGGTGGTTCTGGAAGATTTCGGGGATCGGCTAAACCGTGTCTACACCTCTCTCCTCATCCTCCTGTTGGCTGGAATTGCAACGACCGAAGTCTATTTTCTACGTCCAATCACCTGCAACATTCCGGCTTTACCAGGTGACGACTTTCGAGGTTTCGCTGAGTCGGTTTGCTGGAGTGGTGGCGCCATCAGGATGGATAAGGATGTCGGAATGCCTGATGGTGAGGCGGGATGGGAGAAGCTACGGGGAAGGAGTGGTGTCTGTAAGTTTGGACAGGAAACGTCGCACCAAACGGAGTCGCTGTTCGACATCTTAGTTTTTGGACTTTTTAGCATTCCACCAATGGGTACCATTCTATCTATCGATCCAAGCAATTCTCTTCTATCTGCCGTACCTGATTTGGAAGGTCCTATCCACCAACCCGTTCGGTGACAACCTCATTTACCTTATCACCCGTGCGAAAGCGGCTGGACGTTGTGAGGAGCAAGCCGTGCGACTGAAATTAGTTCGAGCCTGCGCCGATCATCTGTACCTCCTCTCCCGGCAGCACTTCAGTACTGGCACGAGCATCTGCTCACGCCTTCGGGACAGTCTCTGCTCCCGCCAGCCTTGTGGAAAGTCTTGCTTTATGGAGAGGCGAGTGGGTAGTCATTGGGTACTCTGCTACCTGCTCGTAAAGGTCCTCTACATCACAAACTGTGTCGGGCAGATATTTTTGATGGTGCGATGTCTAAGATCCGATTCTACCCATGGAGGTAGTTTCAGAGGTTTCAGTCAATGTCTATTCGGTTTGGCGCCCAGTTGTGACGAATGGGATGGAAGTCAATTCTTCCCACACCAAGCCCTCTGTCCTGTTCGCGTTCCACACATGGGTGTTCGGTCACAGACCTTCACTGCGATCTGCGCTCTCACAATGAATGTGCTGAATGAGAAGATATACCTGTTCTTGTGGATGTGGGTCCTTGGTGTGCTAACAGTAACCACAACCACAACAATTGCATGGATGTGGCATCTGTTGGTACAAGCTTACAGCAATTCCTACTTGCGATCATTTCTCTACATCTCTCTTCTAGCTCCACCTCCCTTTCAAAGCTTAGACACAATGGAGGTGGTGGAAGTGGCAGGAGGGGCCTACCAGACCGCCAGTCTGGATGGGGCATTGGTGGAACGATTCCTGACCGAAGTGGTCCGTAACGACGGTAACCTTATGATGCGGATGTTGAGACGCAACGCAGGAGATGTGGTGACCGGCGAAATATTTGCCACTTGGTGGCTGATGTTCAAGGCGATGGAGGGAGGGGGAGAGGGCGAAGATGATGTGTCGGAATGCGCTGCAACACCGCCTAGGACATATGTTGGAATGCAAGATCCCAGTCCCGTGAACAGAGTAGTCAGACGTACAATGAGTTACATTTGAGTGCGTGGTTCTGCTGCCACATTGAGGAAATAAAGGAAGACTGTTACAGCCTCGTACTTATCAGCGTGGACAGTGGTAGTGTCAGGTTCCCAAGCCGGGTAATCAGTAGGTGGCTGAACCTTGTGGGTAAGATGGCGCTATTTGCAGACGAATACGAGTAAGTAGGGGACCTGTTGTGCGTATAAGTGGTGGCTGGCGAGCCAGTGGGGACTGCAGGAGATACCTGGCTGTTGCAGTAGCGCGTATTTATCTTATTTGGTTCGACTTGGTAGTATGCTGATTGTTAGTCAGAATGGTTTCAGCGGGAATTCGCCTTTCCAGAGAGTTTAGATATAGGCCGCCAATTAGAGCATCCTTGAAGCGACATATTCGATTGTTTTTTTTCGTTTTCAGAACTGTTCGCCCTGTTGTGTTGCCATTGTTGTGTATTTTGCAAAATATTTTTAGGTTTGCTCTTAGCCTTTGAGTGGGTTTTTAAATTTTATTAGGACAGGAAACGGGAGAAGTGATTCGTTATTCCATAATGATCGCGTAATAATAACAATGTTTTAATTCCCTGTAGCAACTGTGGTTAGGCGGATTCAGACGTGAGACTGGCTCCTTAAAGCCAAAAGGCTGTTTTAGCAGTTTAGAGATGCAAATAGTCACCTCAGTAGACTTGTCAACAGGATTTTGCTTTAATTTTAAGCGGCCAAATTGGTTCCCGAGGTGTTCTTTATGACTCGCTGGGGTGCCTTGTGATTTACGCCACCATTGGTACCTGTTTACAATGGATCACAAAACGCACCATCCAGTCATTCAGCGATACTTTTTGTGGTGTTTCACTCTTCAAGCCGAGTTAAATCCCATTCTATGGCTGGAAAAACTTTTCGTTACATCCTCCATTTAGCATTTGGAGGGAATACAAGAGCAGAGCAGCAACCTAAAAGTGGTTCCTGTTGTGACTCGCGCCGGGGTCAAGAAAACTCAGAAACATCAAATCTTAGCAACCACAAAGAATTTTGTTTTTTTTTGCTTTGACAAGAATGAGATCAGAAAGTTGTGAGAGTTACTGAGTTACTGATTTCATTTGCAAACAGTGCCAGCAAATGGCTGACAATGGTTTTGAATGACTACCACTTTGTGCCATGGCAATGACGTTGTTTCAAGCAGATTTTAGGCTGCTAAAAAAACTGTATCCCTACATTTGTTGAGTGGATGAAAGCATGCAAAATTTCTTCTACAGGAGACCACGTCCACTGTGCGAGGCGAGGAGGATGCAAATGTTTGGGGCGAATTTCTTGTTCACTTGCAGCCACGACCTACCCTCACAATGCAGTACATTTCGAATGAGTGTAAGTGGAAAGACTTATCTGTTAGAAGGGAATAGCCTAGACTAGTAAATTAACAAAAGACAGCATTGTTTTTGCAGGAAAATGTGAGGTTTCATATTGCGAACCTTATTCGTAAGGAGTTTTGCACGTAGAAACGAAAAAAAAAGATATTGTCACCTCCTCCTCTGTGGGCACACCATCAGATCCTTTGGGGAAATGGCTGGATAATCATTTAACCGTAAACGAAACAGAACTGGCAGTTGGGAATAATAAGGACAGATCACTTATGGACTCCAAACGATAGAAGTTTCACTGTTTCTTTGATGGGGAAATGCCATCAGTGACGTTTAAGTGCTTTGTATAGCTTTCTGCATCCGATTTAATCAATCAAAAATTGTGCGAATTCATTTAATCAACTTACAGGGTCAAGGGACGTAGTGCTCTATCCTGGATCAAAAGTGTGCGTGTGAGTACTAGGAGCCAAGAGTCATTTCATTGGGTGCGGATGTTTAGTATGATGCGACGGTTGCATGTCGACTCGACTGGTTAGGATCGCAGAAGGAAATTTCGGTTGAAGATAATGCAAAGCACTTTTATAAAAAACGAATCTTTGATTTGCTTAAATGGCCTTAAAACACTTATTTTTAGGAATTGTGGGTTCGGCGATCGATGGGATTACAAACCTCTCCATATTGAGAGCGTGTAATGGAATGGTGTTTTCATGCATAAAATGCAGATCTTGTCAACATTCCTACCAAATTTACTATTGAATGAGAACGCTGCGGCAATTTCTTTCAATCCACCCATGTGTATGAATAAGCACAGCGATTGAGCATGTGCATATAGGATAAATAGTTGGACTAGCAAGGAATGGCAGGCTACGCAGTAGTTTCGACAAGTCCAGTTACCATTTTTGATTGACCTTCGCCTTTAGTGAGCATTAGTACTGCTAAAGCACATCCGTTCCTGATAAAAAAGGGATAAGAAGGACTGGAAGATAGGACGACGCTCTGGAATGTTCGTGCTACGTAAAAATATAACAGCTTTTGGAGCATTGAGACGAGAGTATTCCCGATGTTGCAGGCATTCTTAGCAGTCGTGGAACAAATCATGATCGATTTAAATCACCCTTTTTTAATGTAGGTGAAAATTTGCACAGTTTACACGTTAAATACTTGTTGTATGTGGTCTTTTACATTTAATCCCTCCGGATCGTGTGCCACAAACGGACTGACTAAGTTGGGTGGGGGCATAATGGCCAGTGGTTGAATCAGTGACTTTGATAATGCAAGAAAAAGGCAGCACAAGAGTTATTTGAGTGAAATCCTACTGTCATCAATCACCACACTTTTCTCAAGACATTGTATTTTCGTTTGCCAGCCGGTAACACTCTCGTCTCACTAAACAACGCTTAATTTGTTCGTTGAATTTCACATCTGACTGTAAAGAATCGACAATGAATTTCATGTTCATACATGGCCGAAAACAGTGCATTTAGACTAACCAAAAAGACGGAGGTTGAAAGACAAAATCACACCTATAAGAGTTTACAATCTAATATAACGAAGCGCCTTCATGTTTAAAAATCAGAAAAGCGATTGTCCATTCAAACTCAGAACTGCCCCAGAACCGAGGCTAAATGAAGCAGAAATCACTAGCATCCATTAGAAAAACCAGCTAAAATCGTAAGCTTGTGAGGTGAAAAACATGTAGAACTCATGAAAATATCGTCGGTTCCCGTAAGGCTAAACAATCACTAAAACTGGTACATGTTCTGCGACAGAAGTAGCGAGTCAGTGTGCAAGCATAAAATTTAACCTGTGAATTTATCGCACCTAAAAATTACCTTTTTGTGATAACTCTTTACCTACTTTTTTATTCCAGGATTCACTCACCCTTCATTCGTTGACAAAAAGTGGATTTTTTGCTCTTGGCAGAAGCACACCCTTTTAATAACTGTCCACCTATCCTTGATGCAGGTTAAAACTCCTATCCATTTTGCCACCACAGACTGATGACGCCTAGACTGCCAGATTTTGAAGCTAGTCAGCCTGTCGAAGAAATATTTTGATTTGACAACCACATTGCATCACAATTTTACATCAGATTATCGAAATATGGAGCGGTATACATTGTTTCTTAAAATGAAAGATGCATTTTGAAGGGAGAAGTTAACACTGAGCACCTGGCACCACGCAAAGGTAAAAAGGAAGAGTTTAATGAGTCCTAATTTTTGAGCCATGTAACAAGGCGTGGAATGGCAGGTAAGGCAGCAACTCATTTTCTAAATTTTCAAAAAAAAAAACATAAATCATCTTTTTGTTTACCGGTCGAATCAACAACCAGCCAACAAATGAGAGGTCGGTTTCACAATTGGTGCGTATAAGTGAGCAGCAATTAATTAAAAATTGACATGTTTGCCGGTACCGTCACACACAGGGAACGCACAAATTTTCTTATCATGACTAGTTGTGCAAAATCATTTATTGACAGCCGGTTAGTTGTGTGCAACCGCGTAGAATAAGTAAAGAATATTTTTAAACCGAGGCCAATTGCATCTTTTAAGTTTCGGGTTACAGGGTAGAAGGAAAATGAAAGCCGGTGGTGTCATAAATCGACAGTTAAATATCCAAACTGTGGTGACGCACTTGCTTCTGGAACCAGTACGCACTCAGCGATTTCTTCCGAGCTATCTTCGAGACACAACTCCTCAAGTAATTAAAAATGGACCGATTAAAATTATTTAGCGACATTTTCCCATGGGAGGCTATAATTAGGAAAACAAAAGTGTCGAAAACTTAAAGGAAAACACCGCATCAGCAACTTGGGAGATAGACTCCACTGACAAAATAAAGATTTATCTTCTCCTTCTCTTACCAAATCCAGCCAAGCAAAATCTGCATCTAGAAAGGAATCTTTAAGGCTTGAAACCCACTACATGAACTACCATGCTGTCGACCTTCTGCTCTATTGTTCTCATCGGCATGTCTAGAGCTCATGGTTGCAGTGGGGAAAGGTCTCCAGCTAATCGGCTACGACTACCCATGCCATCAGCCGTCAATCTCATGTTTACGTCAACTGTATGGCTGCTTTTAAACATACATTTCCTTCCAAGTTTGTAAGGATAACCCCGGTGTTGCAGATACCTCTTGGGTCCCTTCTTTAGAGAGTTAGTCACCACTTTCTTGATGCCCCTTTTAAATTTATACAGAATCATTTATTTATGATTTATGTCTAAGACCTAAGTCGGAGGTTGCAAGCTTGAAATGGGCCATTCGTCATACAATATAATGAAAAGCTGGGAGGTTTGTTGGGCGCTTATTGGTAAAAAGGATGAGATGGTACCTATTTCTTCAGACTTTGGCATCAGGCCAGATCAGTGCTTTATTTTGTGATGTTTGTTTTCAGTATCAGCTTACTCTTCCTGCTGAATTTAAGTAATTAGTTCCCTGATTCTGCAAACGCACCTTCAAAATAACAGGAGATAAAAGTGCTACCAAGTTTCCCCTTTAAAGACGCATCCTTGCCTTATCCTAACAAAGAATATGCATCGCGCTGCAAATTACTTTGACTTTAATGTATGCACAAGGCCATAACAATTGGTGAGTACGCCAAACTCATATGCATAATTTGCTGCTACTTTTATATTTTTAATCTATGACACAGTCTAAATATAATCACGATTAAAAGTGAAAAGAACCATCAAAGATGATGACAACTTTTAACGATTAAATACCAAATTCAGGCAATTCAGGTGCCTACTAACAATCAGCATACTACCAAGTCGAACCAAATAAGATAAATACGCGCTACTGCAACAGCCAGGTATCTCCTGCAGTCCCCACTGGCTCGCCAGCCACCACTTATACGCACAACAGGTCCCCTACTTACTCGTATTCGTCTGCAAATAGCGCCATCTTACCCACAAGGTTCAGCCACCTACTGATTACCCGGCTTGGGAACCTGACACTACCACTGTCCACGCTGATAAGTACGAGGCTGTAACAGTCTTCCTTTATTTCCTCAATGTGGCAGCAGAACCACGCACTCAAATGTAACTCATTGTACGTCTGACTACTCTGTTCACGGGACTGGGATCTTGCATTCCAACATATGTCCTAGGCGGTGTTGCAGCGCATTCCGACACATCATCTTCGCCCTCTCCCCCTCCCTCCATCGCCTTGAACATCAGCCACCAAGTGGCAAATATTTCGCCGGTCACCACATCTCCTGCGTTGCGTCTCAACATCCGCATCATAAGGTTACCGTCGTTACGGACCACTTCGGTCAGGAATCGTTCCACCAATGCCCCATCCAGACTGGCGGTCTGGTAGGCCCCTCCTGCCACTTCCACCACCTCCATTGTGTCTAAGCTTTGAAAGGGAGGTGGAGCTAGAAGAGAGATGTAGAGAAATGATCGCAAGTAGGAATTGCTGTAAGCTTGTACCAACAGATGCCACATCCATGCAATTGTTGTGGTTGTGGTTACTGTTAGCACACCAAGGACCCACATCCACAAGAACAGGTATATCTTCTCATTCAGCACATTCATTGTGAGAGCGCAGATCGCAGTGAAGGTCTGTGACCGAACACCCATGTGTGGAACGCGAACAGGACAGAGGGCTTGGTGTGGGAAGAATTGACTTCCATCCCATTCGTCACAACTGGGCGCCAAACCGAATAGACATTGACTGAAACCTCTGAAACTACCTCCATGGGTAGAATCGGATCTTAGACATCGCACCATCAAAAATATCTGCCCGACACAGTTTGTGATGTAGAGGACCTTTACGAGCAGGTAGCAGAGTACCCAATGACTACCCACTCGCCTCTCCATAAAGCAAGACTTTCCACAAGGCTGGCGGGAGCAGAGACTGTCCCGAAGGCGTGAGCAGATGCTCGTGCCAGTACTGAAGTGCTGCCGGGAGAGGAGGTACAGATGATCGGCGCAGGCTCGAACTAATTTCAGTCGCACGGCTTGCTCCTCACAACGTCCAGCCGCTTTCGCACGGGTGATAAGGTAAATGAGGTTGTCACCGAACGGGTTGGTGGATAGGACCTTCCAAATCAGGTACGGCAGATAGAAGAGAATTGCTTGGATCGATAGATAGAATGGTACCCATTGGTGGAATGCTAAAAAGTCCAAAAACTAAGATGTCGAACAGCGACTCCGTTTGGTGCGACGTTTCCTGTCCAAACTTACAGACACCACTCCTTCCCCGTAGCTTCTCCCATCCCGCCTCACCATCAGGCATTCCGACATCCTTATCCATCCTGATGGCGCCACCACTCCAGCAAACCGACTCAGCGAAACCTCGAAAGTCGTCACCTGGTAAAGCCGGAATGTTGCAGGTGATTGGACGTAGAAAATAGACTTCGGTCATTGCAATTCCAGCCAACAGGAGGATGAGGAGAGAGGTGTAGACACGGTTTAGCCGATCTCCGAAGTCTTCCAGAACCACCACAGCATCTGTCCTTGATCCGTTTTGTGGGCTTCCAGCCATTTGGATTCGTGGCTGTCTACCAGAAGCAGTAAGATAATTTCCAAGACTTCTCCTCTCCAAAACCTACCAGAATGCGACCTTTGATACCCACCTGTACCGTCGAATCTGTGCTCTCCGATAAAAACGCTAAACAAATATCAAGCAATTTATATGCATGCGCACGCTTTGGTTGATTGACAGTCAGGTCATGTCAGATCTGTCAAAAGTCCAGCAAATGTTCAGCCGAGGTAACGCCACTAAATGTAGAACCATTTTAGCTGAGTTAATAGGACCAAATATAAAACAGATCTAGGTGAATGTTTGCTTACACTAAACTCATTGCTAAATGAATGAGGACAACTTGTGCAACCCGCAGTGGAACGCTCGAAAACCCGGCTGCTGATAGTCAACTGCATTAAGGCAAGCTTCAGGGCTGCATGTTGGACAAGATTCGCCGACATGCAAACACGCGCGCACAGCAGTGAATTTTGGTTTTGCTAAGGTCAACGGAGGCGTTGATGAGTATCACAGCGAAAGTTAATTGCATTTTAAGAAAGAGAAGTCAATGTGGCAACAGTACTTTAAAAATCAGTCAATAGAGACGCCTGAAAGGTCATTATATCACCAAGTATAAATGATAAACCCACTTTAGCCTTACACAAAACACAGAATGCGATTAGAAAACTTAAATTAGTAGCAACCTTAACACTGATCAGAATGCCAATTTCGGTTCCGATTACTTAGTTAACCATGTTGATCAAGCCGAGAGGGCTGATGTCCGGACCATGATAGCAGATCCTTTCTCTGCTTGCTTAATATATGTATGTATATTGCTCTAGTATCATGCCTTATTTGAATTCAAGAAAGTTCAGGATGCTACAGCAATAACAGGTTTTCGCGTTTCCAGACACAATTACAGTTCTGAGGACTCGTACGCACACTTTGACTGCAACACAGCCGGGACGATTCTTCCAAGACACAACTGCAGATGCATGCAACCCCAAACATGTTGTAATTTTGATAATCGCTGAAGATCGCTTCGGGTTGCCTCATTCCCAACCACTCCCAATCGGCCCTAAATCATGCTCTCCACCCTCCAGTTTCCTCCTTTACCTACCTAAAAGTAATCCACTTCTGGTGATATCGTCCAGCATTGCGACCACCTACCATCTAAGGGAGTCGAGTCAAACTCAACGCAAAGCAAAGCAAAGTTCAGCTCGAAGGCATGTGATTGGATGGTTGATTCAGTGATTTTAAGTAGTGCTCCAAATTCTCCGAGTTGTCATCATTTGCCGTGTGGACTTGAAATAATGAAAATAACCCTAGGAGAAGGTCTGCAGGAACACTTCAACAAACGCCACGGATCCAAGGGCAATGAGTTCTCAACTCTTGAGGATTTCGGTGATCGACTAAACAGTTTCTACACCACCGTGATACTCCTCATCCTCGTCAGCATCACCATGACCAATGTCTACTTTCTACGACCCATCTCCTGCACCGCTCCGTCCGCACCTTCGAGTGGATTTGGGAGCTATGCCGAGTCGGTCTGCTGGGTCCAGGGAACCATCGGCCTTAAAAAAGGCGACAAACTCCCAAGCAACGAAACGGAATGGGACGAACTTCGACAAAGAGCTGATATCTGTGAGCTCCGCTCTTCATCCTTCAGCCCCACCTCGATTGGTGGTCTAATTGTCTCCATCTCTTTTAGCATTCTACCAGTGGGTACCCTTCTGTCTCTCAATTCAGGCAATCCTCTTCTACGTGCCCCATCTCATTTGGCAAGCCCTGTCAGTCTTTACTCTCGGTGACAATCTCAACTACCTCATCATATGTGCGCAAACTGCCACAACTAGTGACGATTTGGCCACAAGGTCCAAGTTGGTACAGGTATGCGCCCACCATCTCCACCTCCTCTCGCGACAGCACACAGACACTCGACAATCCAACTTGTCTCGATTCCAGCGCAAGGCACTCGCCTCCACCCAATGCGCGAGTTTATGCGTGTTTGGAAAGCGTCTGGGCAACCGCACAGCAGTTCTGTATCTGTTTGTAAAATTCCTTTACGTCGTCAACTGCTTGGGACAGCTTTTCATTGTGATGCGATTTCTGGGACCTGATAACGCCAGTCAGAGCTGTCTATTGGCATTCAGTAGGCGTCTCTTCAACTTTGCATCTCGGCGACAGGAGTGGGGAGGGAGTGACCTCTTCCCTCTCCAAACCCTCTGCCCAATCCGCGTTCCCAATCTGGGGGTTCGAGCACAGCTCTACACCGCAGTCTGTGCTCTTCCCGTAAACATGTTAAACGAGAAGATTTACCTCTTCCTGTGGGTGTGGATCATTGCTGCTCTCCTTGTCTCCATCATCACAGCAGGACTTTGGATGCTACGATTACTATCGCGGTCATGCGGCGAGGCCTTTTTGAGGTCTTTTCTCGAAACCTCCCTTCTTACCTCCTCCCCACATCCCGACCGCGAAGGACAGGGCGAGTTGCACGTGCTTCAGGTGGCCAATTGGAGAGAAAAACAGATGAAAGCATTCCTTCTAAGGGCAGTAGGATGCGACGGCAACTTTCTCATTCGAATGCTACGACTCAATGCAGGCGATGTGATAGCCGGTGAAATCTTGGTCGCTTGGTGGCAATTGTTCCACGGTGTGGACGAGGAGAAGGCGATGACTGAGGAAGGTGAGGAGTAAGGTGGCCATGCTATCCGGAGGTGTGATGGTCAATAGGCTGCTTCACTGCTCCCCTCGCACTCATGGAGATCAATCTCAGCTTTTGATCCATGTACGCTTTGAGCTCTCGACGTATCTACTCTGCTTGCAATTAACAATGCCTCCAATGGCATCCCTCCACATAATAAATGCTTGGAAGAGATAATTATGCCACGTTAATAAACCCACAGCTCCCAGAGAATACTTACTGGAAGAAAAATCGCAGAAGAGAATCACATTGGTTAAACAACTTAGGCAATCACATCGAGGACGGTGGGTAGTGTCGGACAGAATGCCTGTTGCATCCACATCACACTAGGAAGGCAGAAATAAGAATGGCAGAGTATGAGGGTGGCCGCTATGAGTTCAGAGCCTTCTCCACCCCTTACCACACAACCTGATTGGTTGCCTTCTTTGAGAAGAGGTCCAGAGAGCACAAATGGCCGTGTTCTTGTTACCCTCGCAAATGTTGCGTGTGTGCGCTTGCAGTCCGTGTTCACAACAAAATTTGTCCTGACTTCAGCAAACTCGATCAGGTTCCACCCAAATTCCAGGTCGCGAAATCTTAAGCTCCTCCAATAAACGCCTCTTTGTATGAAGCGTTTCGTTTCGACATATTGCACAATCCAAAAGTTGTGTCTCAGGAATGCTTAAGTTGTCAAGACATATCTCCGACACCTGTGCAGCAATCGATATTTGGTCAATCGATCAGCTGATTATCGGTGGTGGTAAGCCTCTCCACCTGAGGCGGAGAACCAATCGACACTCGCCACGTGTCCCGACCTCGTGATTTGACTCCCAATAATGTGGCATCAGTTGTAACGATTGTTTCCTGTCTGCTTTTAAGAAAATAAACACAGTGCATTCTGCTTGTGTCCGCCTACACTGAAGTGGGTCCGCACTCTTGCAAATGAAGAGGCCACAGGCAGCAGCAAATGCAAGAGCACAAAATCCCTCACGGCTCTTCTTTGCGGAGATTCGAGCAGGCCCATTCCGAGAGCCTCCTTCATTCACCCTCGAGCCTGAAGCATCTACGCATGAATTAACTCAACTATTGCCATCGCATAGTCAACTGACGATTTAATAACGGAAACACGTGAAGCAACTGCGATTCTGGTTGACACATTCCGCTTGCATTCAATCACGCGTCGTCAAACAACGAGTAGCACGTAGGGCATCTCTAGTTCTTAGATTGTTGCACTTCTTTGCCCTCAGTACCAGTCAGTCTTCCACTTAGATCTCGACAGCGAATAAGTTGACTGCATCCCATGAAAGAAACAGGGACGCATCATTGGTAAGTAAAGGAAGTTCACTCGGTCAACTGAATGTTGGGACGAAGCCTAAGATGCCAGAGAACAGATCCACTCACTCAATTGCACTGTTCAACTTACCATTATCAAAGAGACGTACACTGAAAGCACAATTACATCGCCGCGGAGACATCGTACAGAGTCGCCTGTGAGCTTATTCAAAGCTTCAGAAGCACCATATTGGTCGGCTATGTGCAGTGTGTTCTGAGGAGGGCGTCTTCGCACACTTTCCCTCCCTTCTCATCATCTGTTCGGCTTGCGGCAGTGAACGTCCAAAAAAACCGTGTACGAAATCGCCCCGTTCCCCGCTAACCACATCCCAACTAATCAACAAAAAGCAGAGCCGGTTTGGCAAAGTAGTCCATTTGATTGAAAGCAGAGGTAGGAAAACAAGTGCACCTAATTGTTGCAATATGAAGGAGGGAGTTGCTGAAACGTGAACTAACAAAACACTCCTGATAGTTGGGCTGCAGAACTCCAATCCTGTTCAACAGCGTTCTACTGATGTCCAATTAGTAATGCTGCGATTGGCACTTGAAACCACATTAAATACAATTGCCTCCGTTCATCCAAGTTGATCGAAAGCCCTCCTCTTCGATGTGCTGTAGCACTTATGGTTTCTTTCCATCGATGGAAGCATAAATGCCCACCTGTCCACTCAACACTGGCAGAAAATGGCACACTTGTGGCAAAGAAAAGACCCACCTGACTCCGTGGCCACACAATTGGGTCGTACGGCGAGAGGTTATTGGTCGACTCCCTCAAGCAATCACCTGACTTCTTTATTGATCGCCATCCGCACGAGCACGCCTTTGCGACCAATCGCTGCGCAGATCTTTGAACAGCTCACCGCCATGCGTCTCCGTTATGCGTGAACACTCCTCTTGCGTTCCATAAAGGATCCTCCCAACACATCCATGCCAACTTCTCATCATCCATCCCGTCTTCACGAACCTGTCCATGTCCGTTGACCTTCCACAATTGACATTGACGTTCCAGCAAGCAAATCCAAATCCACCTGTCTTCTGAGACTCCATCATCCACGCCACAGCCACCCACCCACCCACACACCGAGTGCCCACACCTCCAACCACCCATTCATTCCTCAGACTTCGCCAACATTTGTAAATATTAATGCATTTACTGTATGAAGATGGGGGATTCTACTCAACCTCCCGCAGTCTTCTCGTCCCCAGTCGACTCTCCATGTGTCGTCTCACGACCTGTGCAAATTTCGGTCGTCCAGCCAGTTGGTATCCCGCGGAAAGAAGGCACGTGATTCGGCGATTGAGACGGTTTGCCTTCTCAAATGTTTCCGATGCTGAGGTACCAACAGGATGGAAGGCCAGAAGTTGATCAGGTTATAGGAGACCAAATGTTACTTTTACTCACCAATTATCCTAAGAGATTAAAAAGATCGTACAGGTGTGGAAGTAGCCCTATCCTCATTACTCACTGGTCCTCCTGTCATCACTTACGTTCGCGTTATGCTCATTTTTCTCTGGCACTTAACGGTAAATAAAGGCATCTTGCATTGAAGTCTTGTCCACTTATTGGATTACGCTAGCTGGGACTCTACAAGAAGCAATCCCATGCACATAAACACGAGTTTCTGATTTTTCTTTGTCTAAGAAAGGCTTCTCGACGCATCTTAGGTTCCCTTGACTGGTGATTTCCTGAGGTGGCGTAAGCCAGACTCTCAGGGAGGTCAGGAAAGTGATATTTAAAAAGACGAGGTCCTAGTAAGACAATAACAACCCTAGTCATACAAACGCTTTAGTTGGCTTTCCTCCCTTCATCTCCCAATCACACTTGTGGATTTCTCATACCAGTGCAAAGGTGGTTTTTACACCTGTATTCCCCACTCATTCACAGTAAATCTTCTTCCATGCCGAGTCGTCTTATATCGTCTTTGAGGAAACCTCGAATAGCTAGATAGATGCCAGTGGTTAGCAAACTCGATTCAAGAGAGGAATATTTGCTGCAAACTGCTTAGTCCGCATAAATTTATAAAAAACATGGTAACGTCTCCTCCTATCTGGTCTCAGCAATCACTTCAATCTAGGGTGCAAATCACCCACATGACCGTAGGTTCCGCCGCTGTGGCAGCATCAACCACTTAATACTGCTATGCCTGCAAGAACGTGTGCAGCTGACGCAAAAGTGCAATTTTCTCTCTACCTTCCTGCTGCTAGTAAGTAGCTACCCATTGAGGTGGCGGGACAACACAGAGAAGCAAGCACATTTTGCCAAATGGATCGGCTTTCAAGCAGAGGTTCCTTCGGCAACCGTCTAAGATATAAAACGTGCTGAGCAGACCCAGTGAATTTTCATCCTTATTCCCTATCCAACACCAATTTTCAAGGCAACCCACAAAGAGTTCACGGTTGCCCTTGTTGTCGTGGTGTCTTTCAGCCCCACTGATTAGCCACCAATATTCACAAAATCTTTTACCCTCTTTTCCAACCTGAAGATTATTTTCTATTGTTCGGAGCATTTCTGCACAAAATGTGATAAGCATTTAAGTTACATTTATATTGTGGGATCCATCTTCATCCATGAAGGTGAATATTGACTCATACGACAGAATGTTTTCACTCAGCCAACCTTTACATCCACAGAGTTAAAACCAAAGGCGAGGAGGAGGAAAAATGGAAATATGACTCTGCTGCAAATGGACTTGCCCTCCTTCTTCCCCTTCAGCAACAAAAGTTCCGGTTGAAAGCTCGGTCAGTCGTCAAAGCATGTCAGTCGGACGTCAAATTAACTTGCAACAAATGGTTTCAAAATCGATCAATTTTTATAGGTTGTCAAATTTTGAAGTGCCTTTATTAGTGCATTATATGGATGGCAAGGCAGAGAGAATAAATTCTGAAAAAACTACTCTTTATGATTAGAACTTGTCAAAAATGATTTTTCCACAAAATAGTCCACTTATTTAAATTCTCCCTCTAGTGTAACAGGGCAGTAGTGAAAATTCGAGCGACCTTCTGACCAATTTCCTAGCGTTTTACGCGATTGAAGGTATGTAAACAAAATTTTTGATAATGCCTTTCCAATAACAAGTTTTTAAGCCTTTTCGCTACTTCTGTTTTCAGTATGGGCTTTTTAAGACCGAGTTTTTTCCTCTTTCCTAATCACGCTGCTTCTGTGGTGTTTGATTGGCTTTTCATAAGAAATATCGAAAAATTTGAATTAAAATAAATAGTAAAAATCTTTCCCTCAACGAGTGATAAAAAGAAAATGATACGCTTGTATTAAAAGCCTCGACAGATTTTCGTCTCTTCCCTCCAGACAAGTGGCAACGACAAGGGAGAAGGGGATGAAAGGTGACACCAGTGACTCGTTGAACTGGGCATTGGAAAGGGAGACGATGTTCTTCATCACCACTTCCTCGTAATTTATCGAATATTTAGGTTCCATTCAAACATTTTTAGAAAAGATCATAACCGAGGAAATTGAACGCATAAAGTCCAAATCATCGGTCTGAGCATCAATGTAGTGGGTCATCAAAGTGGGGATGTCCAACTAAAAGTATGACCTAATTTTTGCTGTTTCATTGAATGATCCACTGCAGTGGGTAGCTTATGCATCCTTCTCCTCAAATCACTTTATTTGCGAAAGGAAGAAGCATGTAACACATGGCTACTTATCCGTATAGGAGCCTTTGCTAGCCTTGAATCAGTTATGAGTGCAACATTCCAATAGTTTTGTGCCTCAAAGATTACTGCATGTCTTTTTGTGACACTACTGACCGCGAGTGCCTAATCAATGCATAATAATCTTTGCATTTTTGACTGTTATTAACCGTTACTAACCATATCCCTATTTGTCTGAACTGCAGATAGATCGTTACACTGTGAAAGCAAAGTGAGCGCAAAAGCCATGGAAACCCGCGGATTCCCCATTTGATATGACTATCAATTGACTTCATTCTGTAGGTTGCTGTCACTGGTCTCCAGTCCCTCCCAACGCTTGTCTTTCCTTGCGTAAAATATGATGCATACTACTTCTCACGTTTATGTTTCTATAAATGCGTAATGATGGTGTGGTTCATTTGCGTCCCAGCAAAATTGCTTTTTTAGAACTCGTTAAAAATTTCTAGTGGTTGAGGAGTCTGTCAATGGTCAGTCATTTAGAGTCAAGTGAAATGTAATCTACGCAACACAAAAGACAAAGTTGCTTTTTATTGAACTTCCTTTGGATTGAGGCAGGGTGAATTACGTAACAAAGCTTCACTTAAGGCAGGATGGGCACTAAAGCATCGGACGGTTAGTTCCTACAGCAAGCCAAGTCAGGCCACATAACTGCGCGAAAATTGCGTTCCCAATTTATTGGCACCTTATAAGTCCAGGAAAGCAACAAAGCCGGTTTGTTGATTTGCTTGTTAATAGGGCAAAGCATGAGGGCCCTAAAGTAGGATTCCAAAAAATCTGTTCATAAAATCCACGGAACTTATTACAAATTCAAAATCCTATTACAGGTGTACGACCCGTTAAATGTTTGTTTAACCCCTAGTTTTGACAAAGAAGCCACTTGGGAGCCATACTAGTGTAGCTTTGGCAGATGACCTGACCTCCAAGCTACGCCAGCAGAATCAATCTCATCCGTATACTGGCATAACATATTTTGCCCGACATTTCTGTTTTCAATCGTATTCAGAGAACTCTCATGGAGCTACACCGGTGGTAGTGGAGAGCATCTCCCTTCTGAAAGGACAAACATCTTGATTTCTACCTCTAGGTAATAAGCTTTAGAGGGGTGGAAGAGGTGTAGATGCTTTGCATGAGAGATTATAAATAAACATAAATGCCCTAGTCTTTTGATCTGAATAGAAGCTATTAACAAGGGAAGCTACACCAGCTGCGAACAACCTGGAAAAGTTAGGTATGGAGTTGTTTACCATACCTGTATGTAGGTACCAATTATGTGAACACACAATGCCTCCTCCACTTCTCTACTAGTTTCGTACAATCCAGATAGATATGGCTCCACAGTACTAATGTGAGAAATAAATGACAAAAAGGGAAATGGATAGATGCGAAGTCCTCTCCCTACGTAACTGTTTCAAAGACCATCGATGAGCATGCTTGAGGTTCGGCACAATTTCCATCTCCTCAATAAACTTTCAAAACAGGGAGAAATTCTAACTTCAGTTGAATTGCCAACTGCATGAAATTTTGACGTCTGGCGCGGTTGACTTGTTGTGACTGGTATTGAAAGGTTGACTAATGGGAGCGCTGTGGACGACGCTCAAAATGGGCTAGGGGCTGTATACTGCGTTAGTTGTTTGCCAAACCTCAACTTTGCCAACGGGGCGCTAAGCGTCCTGTCCTCGTACCTTTGCCTGACCGCCTGACTCTTTTGCCATACCAGCAGCGCTCAAGCCCTTCTGTAGATCCAACGTACATATTCTGCGAGTGTTATGGCTTCTTTCGTCGCGAGAACGGGCTCAGGGCGCTACGGATGTTTTACCCTTTTAAAAAAACGTAATTTACATAGCACCTTTTTTAAAGCTGATTCATTTGTGAATAGGATTCAGTGGCAAGGGCTTGAAAATTAAAGACATATCAATTTAGTTAAGAATCGCTGTAACCTAAGAAAGGAATCAAAAACAAACGTCTACATGCATCCCGCATTTTAAGATTTTCATAGGAGTTTTAAGCTGTTTTGGGAAATTTAGCACATAGTTTACTTAATTTTAAACATTTGGGTGCCCATTAAACCGCCTTACATATGGTTTAAATAAGTGACAGTTACTTAATAAGTGTCAAAGGTCGTGCTTAAAGAACAAATTGGAAGCATAGAAATACTTTTATGGCATTAAAGCTCACCAGCAGTGCCGGTTCGAGTTCCAAAAATACACCTGTCATTGCGATGGCATTTTACATTTTAATTTTTACTCAGAGCAAGTAGTGAAGGTGTCGTGCTCGGACTGTCATTTATCTAGCAGATGCTGTTGTGATTAGTCAGTTTTGCAGTTGATCAGTGTCACGGCTGCGAAGTGTTGGTGGTTGACACCAGATGCTGATCTACGCTTTCTCGATATCTTACTGACATTCAGCCGTCCACTTGAGTTATTTTCCACCTGCTTGCCCTGGAGCTGAAATTCAAAGAAGCCGTTCTACAGATCTCACCCCGAAAATGGTGTTGCTGTGAGAGGGCTGTCCATGACAGCCTATAGCTTTTGAGGCAAGATTGCACTTTTACTTATTTGAGATGCGGAAACTGCGATTATACACTGATGCATCCTCTTCTTCATAATTTTATCCAACAGACAGCCTCGATACAAAGAAGGACAAACCCTCTGGGGTTTGTCACATATACTGATGTAATGTAGAAGATTGTAGCCTTTTCCATCACAACGCCATTTTAACCCACTGCAGCAATCAGCGCTTCTGTGTTAGCTGTAGATGGTAAAGAATTCTAGAACCTAGCTACCACGGACTTGTTGAAATTGCCCATGTGCGTGATGATCATGACTGCGGTCTCGGCAGTACCGTGCTAGTCCCTTGGTAAGTTCATTGTATGATAGATGGCACAACCATTGGACGTCCAAAATCATGCTTTTACACGCTGGCAAATGGTCACAGAACTAATGCTGGGATAATGGGCTGAGTTTCCAGTAAGAGGAAAATGGGGACCTCTACGGAGCTTCAGCATACTGGCCCCAAAGTTTTAGTATATGTGGGCTACTTAGTGCCTTCTGTGACCAACATGCATTTATGCTCTAATCTTGCTGAAAATTTGGCAATTAAATGCTCCACTTTAACAGATCAGTATGCTTTCAGAGTTTCGGTTCATTGAAAAACGACCTCAAAATTTTAGCACTTTTTGTAGGTAAAATGTGTTTTTACCTCTGCAAAGGATTTAACTCTTAATTGTTGGTGCCTTAGTTACCAACTTACGCCAAATTTTAAAATAATAAATCTATCCTGGTGAACGCAATTACGCGTTACGCCTTACGGTAGATGTTTGCAGAGAGAATCGTGACTGTGAGGCGCAGAGACATCTTTGAAATGCTTACGGATTTTCACTGCTTTAATAATGGTAGCTGAGCTTGAAGTCTACTGTAGACGTGGACGGCCATGCAGGCGCTCTTATTGTTCTCCGCGATCAACATTCGTGATGTTTAGAGCATCCTGCAACGTGCAAAGTAGAACGAGAATTTTGCTTGCTGCATTAATGAGGTACCTACAGGTGAGCATTACTTTGTCCTATGCTTAAATTTAAAAGTACCTGTTTGATTCGGTTATTGGTTAAATCGCTTACTTATACCAATTTTTTCTGGGGAGAATTCTGACCGATCAAAGATGTGACCACAAACAGACATATGACTAAAAATAATTAGGATCTTCCATACGTACTTAACGTGTACCCTTCGAACTTCCAAAAGATGGGGCAAATCGTTCCACTTTTGCCACGCCGGTTTCCATGCTTAATAATTCTGATATTGTTCAATGTTCTCCGAAAATGGTTCCTTTTCCAACAAACTCTCGATCAAGAAGAATATTTGGAAGACCTCTGAAGACCTGGATAGCGGTGAAGAGTTGTTAGTGCACATTTGCGCGAACAGAAGTGGATAATTAGAAGCTCTGGTAAGCACTTCAGTCCTTAACTTGTTCTATTTGAATCTCAGGTCTGTCTATCTGTACGAAGCCACGGTGAGGATCATCAGCAAACCTTTTATGGAATTAAGGTATTTTAAGTTAACTTCTAAGACAAATTTTTGATTTGCTAGCAATAGGCACAGTTTTAGTTTAAATTTATCGTAGGATTGTTATACCACTAGTTGATTTGCATGGAACTATTTAATAAAGGGGAAGTTTTTAAGTTAGTTGATGCCTATCATCTAATAGGTACATTTAAAGAAACGTAAGTGTCTTGTAGGTGGGGAGCAGGAGGACAAATTAAACCTAGTCGTGGACAAACAAGGCAATTCTCCGGACAAACAGAATTTCCCCTCCTAATTGCTACTGCTAAGCTGCCGAGAAACAGCTAAATGATTACAATAAAGATGCCAAAAAACATCCAACCTCCCACGGTTACATCAGTGGCGTCTGTGTCCAGTACAAGGGGTATTGCGTTGGTCTCGAAGTTTGGTGAGGCTAGGATTGGAACGAAGCAGAGTGTTTGCCAAAGTTCCTTAGTCGTTTCGTCGTGCTCGTTCCCCCACTTGAAATTCTTTTTAGTCTGCTTTTCGGTCAGCTTATACAGGCGACTATCAATCCTAGCAAAGCCTTTACCGAAGCGCTTGTTAGTAGTTTGCAAAATCGAAGAAACTGTTGAACTCTGCCTGACTAGTCGGTGTTGGCCAAGTTCTCACTTGTTTTGTGCGGTCTTCGATGACCCCATCCCATCTGACGTGACAGCCAAGATCGAACGTTCAGGAAAAATGCTATTTCCTTGGATTCAGGGTTAATTTTGCGCCCCACAGACAATCCAGCAATAGGTTTGGATTGGCGTTATGCTCTCAAATGTCCTTACCAAGGACAAAGATGTCATCAAGGTATAAAATGCGGTGTTTTGGAAAAAGCCCAATTATTGCTGTCTGCAAAAGGCGTTGGAAGATAGCTGCAGTGTTGCAGAGGACGAAAAGCACTGTCCAGACTTCATAAAGCCCGTTTGGCACTACGAAAGCAGTCTTCTCTCTGCCTGCATTCGGACTTCAAATTCAGCGTGTTGAACCACTCCGATCTATGCAGAGTTAACTAAAACGTTTACATGGGGTAAGAGGAACGCATCTGTCTTAGTTACAGCATTTAACTTCCTGTAATCGATGCACAGTCATTGACTACCACCACTTTTCTTTACCAGTGCGATCGGAGAGGTTCATGGTGACTTGGATGATTTTAAAACCTCATGCCTGACCATCTCCTCCACAAAACGGCTTACTTCTTCCAGGAGAGGAAGGGGTTTGCGTCTGGATGGTCGCCAAATGGGTCTGGCTTCATCGATATCCATCGCATGCTTGACGATGTTTGTTCGTCCCAGTGCCACGCATTGTCATGAAAACACGATCGCGTACTTAATAAGCAATGCGCGAAGTTCATTGCTCTCGTTAATAATGGTGCGCATTAATTATAAGCAAAGATCATCTAAGTTGTTTATGGTAACTGCCGCATCCTCAAAAAAAGCACTACAGCTGTCGTCTGCGGCCTTCTTCGGTGTTTGCTCCCCTGCATTGTTAAGCAGAAAAGGCGTCGCCCGCAAAAAATTCGGAAGCGCTTTGATATTTCGAAGGAAATCAAAATCAAGCTGATTCTGGGCGTATACTAAAATGCGCCTTTCAAGTTTTTTTTTATGCTAAGACTTTTGACAATGTTCCCCTTTTTCACCATCATCTTTCTCTCTTCTGCTGCGAACAGTTTAGTAGGGAAGGGCTGATGCAAATGTAGCGTCTCGAGACTCCCTTTAAGGTAAATGAAGGCAAAGTACTGGGGGTAGAATACATGTATTCTGGAAACAGAGGGCTTGGGGGCTGTTGGCACGGCCCAAAGGCCGACCAACCAGCTCAGTACAATATGGCCACTCAAGTAAACGAAACCAGCAGTTCAAACAAACAAAGTATTACACAGCCCCTCTCTTCTTTCGAGCGTCGTCCCCAACGCTCCCTTGGTCAGCCTCCCGTGTCAGCCATCACAACGCAATCAGTGCTGCGAGAAGCACCCACGAGCTAACCGTCCAAGTCGTCGAGATTCGAACGCATGTGTTCCCGTAGTGCCATCAATTCCACGTAACACTCAGTGCAGCAAATGCGCGCTTCTTGGCCCTCCTCTCCCACGACAATGTGGTCCAATGAAAGATGGAGGTACAAATCCAAGTTTTCGAATGGGTCGAGACACACACAACACATATTGCGATCACAGGCTTAATTGATGCCGTAGGAGAAACGCAAGGGCATCGTAGAAACCTGAGCAAATGTGGCAGTCGGGCCTCATAGGAACAAAATGCATGCAATCCAATTGTGCAAAGCATAAAACGATGCTATCCAATGGCATCCTGCACATTCTACATGTGGGAACAGGAGAGAGAGCTTACGGAGGACGCTTGATTACAACGTCGCAGGTCTCTCTTGACAGTTGCACTGGACTTGGAGTTCACGGCTAGTGTCGCTTCAGTTGTTGATAGCTTTCCTGTCGAACATGAAAGCGAGGGAGGTACCGAATCTGGACGTCAATCTCGGCCCTTCTGTTACGAGATACCAAAGGTTCTCCCATCCATAGCACATACACTTCTTTCACACCGCCAAAATTTACCAGAAGCGGCATGGAGCAGGATAAAATCCATCAAAGTCGGGTCCGCTTTCCGCTGCCACCAATGTAGCGTCCCGAGGCTCCCTTTAAGGTAGGAGAAGGCATAGTACTGGGGGTAGAATACATGTATTCTGGAAACAGAGGGCTTGGGGGCTGTTGGCACGGCCCAAAGGCCGACCAACCGGCTCAGTACAATATGGCCACCCAAGTGACCTAAACCGGTAGTTCAAACAAACAAAGTATTACAGCAAACCTTGTTTCTAAGGTTTGGGAAAGCTTAAGGGCTTACTATTGACCTGCCTACACCAGAGTCAAAAAGCAAACTGCAGAGAAATCACTCTAGCTTGCTAAAGACTCGTATTAATGGATGGAAGCCATTTGATTGTAGATAGGATGGGGAATAGTACGGCTTACCCGATCTTAGAACGCTGCGTGGAGGAGTATAACGTGTATGTGTAGAGTTTGATCAGCGATTTGATGTCTAAAGAAGCGATGTCAGGCAGAGTTCCTGATGCTTTCTGGTTGCGACATTAACCAGCTAGCTGAGATTGTTGGTCTTCACAGTATGAAGTTTTGCCGCAATGATTGGGGGTTGGATTTCTACCTTAGACTAAACGGTCACCCAGTTAGTGACCCTGATTGGTGGTGCGCCTGGAGAGGCCCGTTCTACTAGGTGTTGCGGATCCTAAGCGTACCCTTCGTTATCCTTGCCAGGCTTTTAATCACGATGGAAAAGTTCCTAGCCAGAGACTGCTTCCGCTGATCTATGGCGAGTTGAGCTAGCACCTCGCAGTATTGATCAATGTAGGCGCTATAAGATAGCCCTGCACCTATGCGACTAAGAATAACTCTTCCGAAAGCGCGCAGAAAATCAGCGAACCTAACAGGTTTAATCCCATCTCCAAAGTTCATACCCTCTCTGAAAAGGTTAAGGTCCGCTGCTGCTACCACCAGTGCAGGCGTTTCTTCCTTCTCCTTCATTCCCCTTTCACCACTCCTAGTTAAAAAATCGGGTTTTTTGGCATCTTTATTACAGTCATTAAACTGTCTTTTTGATATCGTAGCAGTAGCAATTGGGAGGAGGAAATCTGCATGTCTAGAGACTGACCTCGCTCGTCCACGACCAGCTCCAATTTCTCCTCCTACCTCTCATCTACGACAGCGTTTTTTAGGTAATAAAGTATCACAATCTACGTCCTTTTAAACACACAAAACTATTAAAATTTTTGCACCGGTACAACAGCAGTTTTAAATGTTAGACTTCGAATGTCAACTTTTCATTGCAATTCTGTCATAAATCACTTATTTGCTAGTTGGAGATCCAAAATAACAGGATTTACACGTAACTGCTTTTGAGAAGTTTGCAACAATCATGAGTTTGATAAGATACCTAAAATCAGTCACACCATCATGAAACCAAATCTGACTGTATCGCAAGGTCGTTGGTAGCGCGCGATTTTGGGATTCTGGCTGGTTGAAAATGCCCAAACGCAAGCTTGCAAATGCTGGTAGTAACCCTTCCAAAAGTGCCAAACTTTGCGAATTGGATAAAGAAGCCCAAAATGAAGTGTCAGCTTTGATCGAATCAACTTTCCTCTTAAAGTGTCCCCCCGATTTTTATGAATTCTACGCTTTTTGCTGTTCTGTTTACCCTGATTCTCCTCTTGGTGAGTATTAGCGATGAAATTGTTCATTTTTAGATGCACTATATAAAGATCTTAGCGTTAGGCTTGTGGGGCCGTTTGAGGTTCTCCATGAACCCAAAAAATTCAAACCCGATGATGATTTAACTGATTGTTATCGGTACTTCCATGATCCTCCTGAAGTAGTCACTGTACTAGCAGAGGATGGTGAAAATTCCTTCCACGTTGGTTACTTTCGGTGGGACTACTTTGTTTTTTCTTAGTCTTGTCCAGGGACAATTACACTGACCAGCCTGTTTTTCTGGTTTCATCGAATCCGTTGAAAACGGGAAAGTTCACAATCTTGGGTGGAAATATGTTCGCCACTGTTTTGTAAACCGTTTTTTATCATAACCAACTTTGATTTCAGAAATTTGTTGAAGAAACAGAAGACGAAGGGTGGCTCTATACCGTCTACTTTATCGAAGTTGACCAAGTTTATAAAGGATAGACAGATCAGTGTTGGTTCCGAGATGTTGGTTAAACGGGAGTTTACGTGTGAAACCTTAAATGGAGTGGGAATTAAAATTGACATGCAAAATGGCGTCGGCTACCGACCTGTTCCTACTACTCATGGTAAGCTCTCAACAGTCCCGCATTAAAAATTCGCCATTTTCGCAGTTAATGTGGTAGAATAGGATGATTGTGGTTGCGTTTTGGTTCTGGAATTCATGGAGCTAAAAAATGAAAAGGAGGAGCAACCTTTTCATGTCAAGATTAGTTTACACGACTGCTATTGTCGCTTGTTTTACACGAAGGCGGATTCTATCCGGCCGCCTGTGCTTCGTCGGCCAGGTAGTGATTCTACAGTATACCCAAACGAACCTTCAAACTGACTACTTACGTATGGGTAATTCAGGATAGTTGGATGGTCGGAACTACTGCCTTCCTTCAGCTTCCCACCACGTAACCACCTGTTCTCAACTCAGGTTTCTATTCTGTGACGTTTTTCTGAAGAGCTCGCTTTTTGGTAGGGCTATGAAGCTTAAAAGTGCACTGAACTCCTGGAAGCAGCAGGTAATGGGGGCGTGTATAGGGAGCCAGTTGACAGGACAAATGGCCTAGTGATTAGGTAGATGTATTAGGGATGAAGAGGTGGGTGAAGTCCAAATTAACGTTGGGTGTATGAATGGCTAAACGAAATCCAAATCCGAAAATGTGTGGATGGATATAAAACGGATGAATAGATCTGAACTAAATCAATGGTTTCAGATAAATTGGAAGATCTTGAAAGAATAGATAGGAAACAGAATACTTAACTCTACCACTTTTGTAAGGGGAACTCATCACAATGCTTCAAATCCTAACTGACTCAACGAACGCAAACACTTCCAAACTTGACGAGTTGATGACACTCGTTCAATTCGCCAACGACGAGGGTGACTTTGGCGAAGGTCTGGAGTTGGGTCTGGATCTTCTGGCTTTCCATCCTGTTGGTACCTCAGCATCGGAAACATTTGAGAAGGCAAACCGTCTCAATCGCCGAATCACGTGCCTTCTTTCCGCGGGATACCAACTGGCTGGACGACCGAAATTTGCACAGGTCGTGAGACGACACATGGAGAGTCGACTGGGGACGAGAAGACTGCGGGAGGTTGAGTAGAATCCCCCATCTTCATACAGTAAATGCATTAATATTTACAAATGTTGGCGAAGTCTGAGGAATGAATGGGTGGTTGGAGGTGTGGGCACTCGGTGTGTGGGTGGGTGGGTGGCTGTGGCGTGGATGATGGAGTCTCAGAAGACAGGTGGATTTGGATTTGCTTGCTGGAACGTCAATGTCAATTGTGGAAGGTCAACGGACATGGACAGGTTCGTGAAGACGGGATGGATGATGAGAAGTTGGCATGGATGTGTTGGGAGGATCCTTTATGGAACGCAAGAGGAGTGTTCACGCATAACGGAGACGCATGGCGGTGAGCTGTTCAAAGATCTGCGCAGCGATTGGTCGCAAAGGCGCGCTCGTGCGGATGGCGATCAATAAAGAAGTCAGGTGATTGCTTGAGGGAGTCGACCAATAACCTCTCGCCGCACGACCCAATTGTGTGGCCACGGAGTCAGGTGGGTCTTTTCTTTGCCACAAGTGTGCCATTTTCTGCCAGTGTTGAGTGGACAGGTGGGCATTTATGCTTCCATCGATGGAAAGAAACCATAAGTGCTACAGCACATCGAGGAGGAGGGCTTTCGATCAACTTGGATGAAGGGAGGCAATTGTATTTAATTTGGTTCCAAGTGCCAATCGCAGCATTACTAATTGGACATCAGTAGAACGCTGTTGAACAGGATTGGAGTTCTGCAGCCCAACTATCAGGAGTGTTTTGTTAGTTCACGTTTCAGCAACTCCCTCCTTCATATTGCAACAATTAGGTGCACTTGTTTTCCTACCTCTGCTTTCAATCAAATGGACTACTTTGCCAAACCGGCTCTGCTTTTTGTTGATTAGTTGGGATGTGGTTAGCGGGGAACGGGGATATTTCGTACGCGGTTTTTTTGGACGTTCACTGCAGCAAGCCGAACAGATGATGAGAAGGGAGGGAAAGTGTGCGAAGACGCCCTCCTCAGAGCACACTGCACATAGCCGACCAATATGGTGCTTCTGAAGCTTTGAATAAGCTCACAGGCAACTCTGTACGATGTCTCCGCGGCGATGTAATTGTGCTTTCAGTGTACGTCTCTTTGATAATGGTAAGTTGAACAGTGCAATTGAGTGAGTGGACCTGTTCTCTGGCATCTTAGGCTTCGTCCCAACATTCAGTTGACCAAGTGAACTCCCTTTACTTACCAATGATGTGTCCCTGTTTCTTTCATGGGATGCAGTCAACTTATTCGCCGTCGAGATCTGAGTGGAAGACTGACTGGTACTGAGGGCAAAGAAGTGTAACAATCTAAGAACTAGAGATGCCCTACGTGCTACTCGTTGTTTGACGACGCGTGATTGAATGCAAGCGGAATGTGTCAACCAGAATCGCAGTTGCTTCCCGTGTTTCCGTTATTAAATCGTCAGTTGACTATGCGATGGCAATAGTTGAATTAATTCATGCGTAGATGCTTCAGGCTCGAGGGCGAATGAAGGAGGCTCTCGGAATGGGCCTGCTCGAATCTCCGCAAAGAAGAGCCGTGAGGGATTTTGTGCTCTTGCATTTGCTGCTACCTGTGGCCTCTTCATTTGCAAGAGTGCGGACCCACTTCAGTGTAGGCGGACACAAGCAGAATGCACTGTGTTTATTTTCTTAAAAGCAGACAGGAAACAATCGTTACAACTGATGCCACATTATTGGGAGTCAAATCACGAGGTCGGGACACGTGGCGAGTGTCGATTGGTTCTCCGCCTCAGGTGGAGAGGCTTACCACCACCGATAATCAGCTGATCGATTGACCAAATATCGATTGCTGCACAGGTGTCGGAGATATGTCTTGACAACTTAAGCATTCCTGAGACGCAACTTTTTGTTTGTGCAATATGTCGAAACGAAACGCTTCATACAAAGAGGCGTTTATTGGAGGAGCTTAAGATTTCGCGACCTGGAATTTGGGTGGAACCTGATCGAGTTTGCTGAAGTCAGGACAAATTTTGTTGTGAACACGGACTGCAAGCGCACACACGCAACATTTGCGAGGGTAACAAGAACACGGCCATTTGTGCTCTCTGGACCTCTTCTCAAAGAAGGCAACCAATCAGGTTGTGTGGTAAGGGGTGGAGAAGGCTCTGAACTCATAGCGGCCACCCTCATACCCTACCCTTCTTATTTCTGCCTTCCTAGTGTGATGTGGATACAACGGGCATTCTGTCCGACACTACCCACCGTCCTCGATGTGATTGTCTAAGTTGTTTAACCAATGTGATTCCCTTCTGCGATTTTTCTTCCAGTGAGTATTCTCTGGGAGCTGTGGGTTTATTAACGTGGCATAATTATCTCTTCCAAGCATTTATTATGTGGAGGGATGCCATTGGAGGCATTGTTAATTGCAAGCAGAGTAGATACGTCGAGAGCTCAAAGCGTACATGGATCAAAAGCTGAGATTGATCTCCATGAGTGCGAGGGGAGCAGTGAAGCAGCCTATTGACCATCACACCTCCGGATAGCATGGCCACCTTACTCCTCACCTTCCTCAGTCATCGCCTTCTCCTCGTCCACACCGTGGAACAATTGCCACCAAACGACCAAGATTTCACCGGCTATCACGTCGCCTGCATTGAGTCGTAGCATTCGAATGAGAAAGTTGCCGTCGCATCCTACTGCCCTTAGAAGGAATGCTTTCATCTGTTTTTCTCTCCAATTGGCCACCTGAAGCACGTGCAAATTGCCCTGTCCTTCGTGGTCGGGATGTGGGGAGGAGGTAAGAAGGGAGGTTTCGAGAAAAGACCTCAAAAAGGCCTCGCCGCATGACCGCGATAGTAATCGTAGCATCCAAAGTCCTGCTGTGATGATGGAGACAAGGAGAGCAGCAATGATCCACACCCACAGGAAGAGGTAAATCTTCTCGTTTAACATGTTTACGGGAAGAGCACAGACTGCGGTGTAGAGCTGTGCTCGAACCCCCAGATTGGGAACGCGGATTGGGCAGAGGGTTTGGAGAGGGAAGAGGTCACTCCCTCCCCACTCCTGTCGCCGAGATGCAAAGTTGAAGAGACGCCTACTGAAGGCCAATAGACAGCTCTGACTGGCGTTATCAGGTCCCAGAAATCGCATCACAATGAAAAGCTGTCCCAAGCAGTTGACAACGTAAAGGAATTTTACAAACAGATACAGAACTGCTGTGCGGTTGCCCAGACGCTTTCCAAACACGCATAAACTTGCGCATTGGGTGGAGGCGAGTGCCTTGCGCTGGAATCGAGACAAGTTGGATTGTCGAGTGTCTGTGTGCTGTCGCGAGAGGAGGTGGAGATGGTGGGCGCATACCTGTACCAACTTGGACCTTGTGGCCAAATCGTCACTAGTTGTGGCAGTTTGCGCACATATGATGAGGTAGTTGAGATTGTCACCGAGAGTAAAGACTGACAGGGCTTGCCAAATGAGATGGGGCACGTAGAAGAGGATTGCCTGAATTGAGAGACAGAAGGGTACCCACTGGTAGAATGCTAAAAGAGATGGAGACAATTAGACCACCAATCGAGGTGGGGCTGAAGGATGAAGAGCGGAGCTCACAGATATCAGCTCTTTGTCGAAGTTCGTCCCATTCCGTTTCGTTGCTTGGGAGTTTGTCGCCTTTTTTAAGGCCGATGGTTCCCTGGACCCAGCAGACCGACTCGGCATAGCTCCCAAATCCACTCGAAGGTGCAGACGGAGCGGTGCAGGAGATGGGTCGTAGAAAGTAGACATTGGTCATGGTGATGCTGACGAGGATGAGGAGTATCACGGTGGTGTAGAAACTGTTTAGTCGATCACCGAAATCCTCAAGAGTTGAGAACTCATTGCCCTTGGATCCGTGGCGTTTGTTGAAGTGTTCCTGCAGACCTTCTCCTAGAGTTATTTTCATTATTTCAAGTCCACATGGCAAATGATGACAACTCGGAGAATTTGGAGCACTACTTAAAATCACTGAATCAACCATCCAATCACATGCCTTCGAGCTGAACTTTGCTTTGCTTTGCGTTGAGTTTGACTCGACTCCCCTAGATGGTAGGTGGTCGCAATGCTGGACGATATCACCAGAAGTGGATTACTTTTAGGTAGGTAAAGGAGGAAACTGGAGGGTGGAGAGCATGATTTAGGGCCGATTGGGAGTGGTTGGGAATGAGGCAACCCGAAGCGATCTTCAGCGATTATCAAAATTACAACATGTTTGGGGTTGCATGCATCTGCAGTTGTGTCTTGGAAGAATCGTCCCGGTTGTGTTGCAGTCAAAGTGTGCGTACGAGTCCTCAGAACTGTAATTGTGTGTCTGGAAGCGCGAAAACCTGTTAGTATTATGAAAATATTTATGTGTGGTCACTTTCGAGCACCACTTTCTAGGTAGTGGAACAGCTCTCTGCAATCCTTTTATTATTTACTTTTTCTGATCAGCTTATTAATTGCCAAAGATTTCTGATCGATACAATAATCAACTTTGGCTTAAGGTCTTTTATCATTGTTGCCAAAATGCAAATTTGTAGTTGAAGCTTTTTTTTCAACTTATTTGAAGGTCCCATAAGAACGATTAATTGATTTGTTTTTGCATTGGTAGACACTTCTGTCTCTCATTGGTCAAAACGCAATGACTACATCGCGTTAACATCATTGGCCTCTCAAGGACGGATTGTGATTGGTTTGCGAATTCATATGGGCAACAGCTGGCTTTTCAGTCGGTGGTGGTCATTGCTTATGTTGGTACGCACGAGAAGACGTGTTTTCCTTGTCGCTCTCATCTCTTCGCTTCTAGTGTTTCTTTATGCATACTTTAAACGTGACAGTGTCTCTTTAAATTATTTTGAATCCTTCGTACCAAATGAGGAAGACTGTGTTATTCCGCCTTTAGAACTTTGGCCCGTAGACTTAAATCAGTCTATTGACCAATCAGGAAACTGGCTGGATTGTGCCGCAAACGGGCTTCGATATACGATAGAGAAGCCACGCAGGGCCGTTGATATTGACAGTGTCTTGCCTAAACGTGCATGGCTAGAGAATGGGATCCTGAGAATCTCTCCCGAATCGAACCAATGCAAGTGCGATGCTCTTCCAATATTTCGATTAGATGAATATCGCTCTGTGTATGGAGATCCGCTAGTTGATGTCAAATCTGGCCAACTTCTGCCACATCCGCAGGTCATGCTGCTTTGTCAACCACGGTTTAATTTCTCTGCGTGGAATGCGGACCTTTTGCTCACTCAACGGCGTTTCTATTTATGTGGAAGTAGCCGCGTGACGGATTCTATGCCTGGAACGAACTCTTCAGCTGTAAATATTCTTCTTCTTGGTATGGATTCGTTATCTCGACTAGCTTGGCTTCGATACATGCCAAAAACAGTGAAGAAGTTGACCTCCCTTACCCAATCACGTGGAGCCATGTTTCTGAAATATCACATAATCGGAGATGGAACTACTAGTAACCTATTGGCTCTGCTGGCAGGCTTCTTCGAAAGAGAATTACCAGAAAGTCGCCGTTTTGCTTCACGACTTTTGAGTGGTCGTGGAGGTTTGATAGAAACTCAGGTTTCCGGAGATAAGGAGTACAAAGGTGGCGATAAGACACCTTTGGACGAGTTCCCGTGGATATGGAAAGAATTCAAGACGAATGCGGGCTATGCAACGCATTTCATTGAGGATACGCCAAACTGGGGCACCTTTCAGTACCGACTTCAGGGATTTGGAAATCTTGAACCGCCGGTGGATAGTTATGGAAGACCTTGTATGGTAGCCGCAGCTCAGGATGAAGCACGCTATGGGAAGGAGCCTGGCTGTACAGCCTCCACGTAGGTGCAGTAATTAATCATCTTCCCACCATCTCTTTTTAAAATAATTTTTAAGAGAGCTTTTATTTCAATCAACCCCGTAAAGTTTAGTGAACTGTGCCAATAAGCAAAACCGCTTGATCAATTTTACAGGCACCTTTGGCCTAGATATTTGTCAATCCGTTAGAGTGGTTTTGCATTGCATTGTTTAACCGGTCACGAAGTTGCATTGCTAATCGCCTGTGTGTGTGTGTGCGTGCGTGCGTGCGTGCGCCTTCAGGAGCCTCGGAGATCCTGACCACTTTAAATGAATTGGCCACCAAATGACACGTCTGAGTAACAATGCCACCAATATGTTTCAGTAGCTACGTAAAAGGAAAAAAAAACAGTGTTTAATTTCCTGCTTAAATTGACGTAGTTACTTGTTAAATCACATGGACGATTGTAAAATACAGCAATCTGATGGCACTTTATTACACCCTATGTACTGCCTTCCTGTCAGTATGATACTGATGCGATTGCAGCTTGTCAGCATTTAGCTAAAATTTTATCATTCGATATTTGGTGGTGGTGGCGGGGTATGCGATAGCAGAATGTACCACAAGTGGATGGTTTGAATAAACAAATTGGCTGTAATGATGACTCAACGAAACTGCACCGCTATTCAAAAAGACTCTGGAACTGTTGTGCCAAAAGTGGTCGTGAATCTGCAGTGCTGGTGGATCGAGCGACAGGTCGTTCCTACCTGCACCAACCGGTTGGGAAATGGCGTGGGGACTAAGCGAATGGGTCTTACATGTGTTGGTAGTGGGTGACAGTAGGCCTTAAGGAAAACAAATTTGTTCTTCACCTCTGTACTTTGCGATTTGAAAACTCACCATGCAGTGGTCTCGACGCTTGAATTTTGGCTTGGTGACTTGGGAAATACAGACGGTTATTTTTAAATTGCTTGCATGCTTACTTTATGGCCCATTTCGTCCTTATGCGTATTTTGGGCGTGATTAATTGGTGCATGCAATTACTCGCCACGATCAATTATTCGGGAACAAGGAGGACAAGTCGTTTAGTCAGTTGAAAGCCCTCTTCTAACAAGGCAAAATAAAGCATCATCCCACATTCGAGGGAGAGAGTTGGACGATACTGACTCATCCACCCTTTTACTGCCCACAATTCCCTCACACTTTTACAGGCGAGAATCTTTCGCCTTGGACTTCGGCAGCCACACGATCAGATACGAGGTAGATGGGGTATTTATAAAGTAGAAGTGAGGTTGATGACTGACTGCAAAACCTTACATACAATTGGAACTGCAAACCTATAATTTGTTCGGAAAGGGATGCCACACTTGCATAAACCACACTCTCTGGAAGGTTTTCTTTCTTTAGAGCCATTTACGTGGGGCTTTATTACTCTGCTTTGAACAAAGCGTGGACAAATCTGACTTTAACTGTTGGCCTCCCAGAAATCACCTAACCTACTGTCCCCTTGTTACCATGGCGTAATTCAGGGTACCTTTCCTTTTGATCCGATTAGGAGCTCGGTGTAACTACTGCACTCATCATGATAGGGTGAATATTCTAAAACCATTTAATTTTAATCACAAATAAGGAAAATTTTTGTCTACTACACCGTCTCACAAGGGTATGCGCTGTATGACAGAAGGCTGTTCTTTCCTTTTTCACAGCCATCAATACATCGGGGTGACAACCTTTGGCGCATAACTAGAAAGGAATGGAATTAGTTGTGTGGACCTTCGAACTTTAATTGCTACGCTTCCGCCAGCTTACATCAGTTCCAAGAAAACAAGCACGAAACCGCGGAGAGCTTTTTGATGCAATGGCTTTAAATTTCGGAGGCAGTGTTGCTACTGTTGGAAGAATAAGTACACATTGAGTTATCTACTTTCGTTTCACAGACCAACACACATGGTGCTACTTGAGTCTCTCCGAGAATTTTTCTACGCCAATTCCCATCGACCACGTTTCTCACTCACCTTTCTCTCCGAGATGATCCACGAGGAGGCGCCGAAAGCGCGTCTGTTAGATGCTGATGTGGCAAAGCTGTTGGAGCAAATTGATAGAGAGGATGAACGGGGCTGGGGACCGTTTTCCAACACCCTTCTGATCCTTTTCTCCGATCACGGACCTAGGATGGGAAAAGCTAGGTTGTCCCTACAGGTAGATGGTTTTATTTTGAGGCAGCAAACTAATTCGTGGTCGGAATGAAAAGTTCGATCCTCTTATGGGTTGTAGGTCTAATCGAGAAAATCTAGAGAAGCAGGTGAAACCGTCTCAACAAAAGCAAGATGTATCTAATATAGTCCCTTCCAAAATCGTATCAAGCCTTAGTATTGTGAAATGATTAGTTTGGCGTGCAGAAGAGCTGGGAGACTATAGGTATGGCTGCGAGATCACTTTATTACTCAAAACACAAACTGTAGAGACCAAAATGAATATCCCTTTATCTAGGGGTTGATCGGTATCACTTTTCGAGGTTTCTTTTCTGCTTTGACCGTAGTGAGTCTTTGTGTGAAGCGAAATTTTCTGCAGGGTGAAGTTGGATGGTGGGTTTGTGTCCGAGAGAGATTACTGTCCATTAAAAGAAATATATCCCCTTCAAGGAGGATGGATAAATCGAATTTCTACAGAAACAATTGGGTAGCGGTAAGCTTCTTAAGGTAAAATTTAACCAAATTCGAGTCGTAGTGGTGAGCATCATGCTCTTGGCGGATAATATACATGGCTTCATTTAAGGTTACGTTGAGTTTGCTGAATTTGGATCCTGTGCTATCAATCGTACTTGTTTAGACCCGCTAATTTGTCAGTTCCCCTTTTTAGTTTTTTCGTTTATTTCAACTCATTTTTTCTCCAAAAAATGTTTTTAGACAAATTTTTGCAGCGATTAAGACTTTATTTTAGGGGAAGCTGGAAGAGCGCTTACCTATGCTGGCCGTTATCCTTCCCCGAAGATTCGCGCGTGACTGGCCTGAAGCCGTTTCCACCCTCCAATCTAATGCCGATCGTCTCTGCTCTCCATTTGACGTTCATGCGACCCTCAGACACATTCTCATCCGTTCGGTCAATCAGAGTGTGCGGGGTCGCAGCCTGTTCACTCCTCTGCCAATTCGACGCACATGCACTTCTGCAGGCATCGCTCGCCATTGGTGCACCTGCGCACACTGGGTAACCTTGAGACCCAATGAAGGTGGTGAATGGTCTGAGGAGGTAAAGGGAGCAGTTGAGACGACCTTAAAGACAATCAATGCTGCTACACGAGTTCTCTTTGCTCAAGACGGTTTGAGGCTGGTGGATATGTGCGAACAACTTCAACTGGATGAGGTGAGTCGAGTCCATCGAATGCCTTTGTCGTGTCTGAGCAACTCAAGTTATTTATGGGTGCTATTAATCCAGAGTACAGTAAAGGTTCCAGGGTGTGCGAGGTTGTTTGAAGGACAAGCCGCCTAGGTGAAGTGAACAGGCTCTAAACCACTCGGTGGTAAACCTGAGGGCTGCTAGAGTGTAAATGGACTTAGTGCACAATCACACGGGACGTCAGCATGACAACACCTCAATGTAGGAACCTCAAGTTTATTGGTGGTGTTAACCTCTGTTTATCTTCAACCGTTGTCACAGGATGACCGATAATAGGGGTGACCCCTGTGTGCGGAGACAATTGACTTGTTTATTGTCATCAGAACACTTCACTGAGCGGCATGAGATTTCACTACTAGTCACGGTCTCAGTCTCAGATGATTATATTCTACTGCAGACGAAATAGGTTAGGACTATCAGCACTTTTGCATCTCCCTTGTAATCCAATTCTGCTCACTCATGTCAGGAATCTGGGTTGTCAAATGTATGGCACTGTTACCCGTGTCAAGATTGTATTAAAGTGATTGACAAAATATTTAAAGCTTTTTCTCATACCTTCAAGTTTAGTTGAGTCAAACTCTCTATCCATCAGTGCCTCTTGGCTTTTTTGCCATTATCCTTAATGCCACTTGGAGGTGCTACGCAGTTGTAATCCGCCTCTACATCTGTTTTCCAACGGACGGCCTAGTTAGATAACACCTCAAGCAAGATTGTACACATCCTAATTTGCCTCACTTAGATAAATTGAACACGTGATCCTAACATCTTTTTCGTGATTCCAGGTTTCATTTTGAGCAGAGGAATCCGGTCCAATGTTCTAACGAAATAGCTTACCCTAAAAATTCCGACAACGCAGTCCGAAATCCTTCCCAAACCATGCGTAAAAAGTGAATTCCGCTTTTTATGAGACTAAAGTGTGTTAGGACAAATAGTAACTTCCCTCCCACAGCTTATTTACCAGCAGTTCAATTTTTACTATGAGGAGAAGGGTGTTAATCCCTCGAGAATTGAATGCATATGCGAGAGTTACGAAGAGTAAGGCAGAAGTCACCTCATGGCTAATTTTTACGTTGGTACGGGGCAGGAGTCTCTGTGTTGTCTTTTGTGAAGGGGGCTCGCCTCCAACAGGCTTGCTAGGCTTGAAAAGTCTAAAAAGTTTTTTCCTCTTCGATTTACATCAAGTGCTATTCAGCAAAGAGACCTTAGATGTGATCGCCGTTTGGCCTTCACCAAGAACTTGATAGCATAAAGTGGTGACTTGTGTCAACCATTGAGACGCACGAGTTAATGTGATGATGGGTGGAGAATATAGAGACAACCAAACGGTGGAATAAAACAGCTCTTCTTCACCACCAATGGGTCTATCATTCAGCCAGTAAGCACAATTTCTCATCCCCAAAGGTAAGATGAAAGAAGTGCGGGACAACTGCATAGTCTTGCATACTTTCTGTCCACTCTCCACTGTTTGCAGGTTACATGTGCATTAGACTTATTCATACTTGCCTTGCGCCATCACTTTCTCCTCCCAATTGAGGTCCGATTAGACTGAGGGCAGGCGAATCCGGTTACACACTCATGCTCATCACACATGAACCTCCAACCAGTTTCAATGTGTCCATGACTAGCAGCAGCGGAAACTCCTTCCTACCCGTGGTGATGCGTCAACCTTCAAGTGGTCAATCACCAAACCCTCCTTGTATACACGATCTATGTAGGGACGGTGCATCCTACTGCCGTATACTATATCTTCTCTACATTGTGCGTAGACTTCTGCGGCCTTAGAACCTGTTTCATCAAGTGGACAAGTTGGAGGTCCATCAACCAGATTCTAAGCACAATGAGGACTGGGTACGAGCATGAAAAATACCACTGTCGTGGTGATCGACTGACTCAGGCTCGGGTTCCGCGATGCTGGTTCTTTGAAATCTTGGCCTTCTAAATTTTTTCTTCACAGGTTACAGAAAACCATCAGTTCGAGCTACATCAATAGTTGCACTTTTTATCAACACATGGAAGACTTGGCATAATTCTCCATTCCTTTCTGCCGTTACAGGAAGCCGAATGAGATAGCGTGTTTTCTTATGGAGCTGTGACGCCCTTTTTGTCTTTTAGATAGTTGCTGCCGAGGTCTCTCGTCTTCCCCGCGAAGTTGTCAGTTTCCGGGGTACAGCTGATCGTGATGGACAAATTCCACTCTTCGACATACCAGATGCGCATCCAACCACGTCTACACTGCGTCTCCACCTTCGTTTAAAACCTAAGCAAGCGCACTTTGAGGTTCTCCTTCATCGAGATGTCAGTGGTGGTGCCTTTCGACCTCCTAATCTGGAGAATGTCCGACGTCTGGATGAGTTTGAAAAGCATGCTAACTGTCTGGAACCCCAGAAATGGAGTCAAGCTCGAAAGTTGTGCATATGTCGTTGACTTAAAGGTCCCCCTTTCTTCTCTGTGCATAGGTCCCCTTGTGCAATGTCCTTTAGACAAATATGTATACTTACATGCACCAAAAATGGTGTCTAGAACCGCATAATCAGGCTTGTGTGTCCACTTCCGTTGAAAATTTGTCAAATTAAGGCAAGTCTTACTACCATTTATTCGTATTTTAAAATTGGCATTTGGACTACGTGCCAATGCAACTGCTTTCATCTCCTTCACTACTTGGGGTGCACACCAAGTTGGTCCTCCATGTGGCCTGCAACACATCCGCACTCTAAATTTCTATACTCTTTCTAAAAGGAACTACTTAAATCTTTCATTGACTAGTATCTAGACGTCCATATTTTCCGTGGAAACGCATGGCGATGGTGGATGTCTCCTAAGCAGGTGGACGAGTTGATGAAACCTGGAATGGCTGAACCTGCTCGCCTTCTCAACAGCTACTTTTGTCTTGTTTTCAACCCAGACCGGTGGAATGGCACTCGGTAATCAGTAGCAAAACTTGTAGTAGGGGTAGGGGCTACCCTCTTTCTCTCATTTCCATCCCTCACACTCTACAACGTAAGAGTAATTTGAGAATTCAAGCAGTAAAAAAGAGAATGATTGGGATAAGGGTATCTCTGTCATTTTTGATTAATGAAGGACGCTTAGGCAACCACTTAGGCCCTAATTAACGCACAGCATAGGACGTAGTCCAAAGGTGCGTGTTTACTAAAGGGCTGTTTTTTTGGCCGAGATCCACGAAGAGTACTTGACGGAAGCTGCAAAATACACTCAGCTGTAAGGCATGGTCGAGTCTCTAAGAAAATAGAAAATAATTTTACCTTTTAGGAAGAAGATATTTCTTACTAACCTAGCTGTGGACGGGAAAACATAGGAATAGGCAAAATTAATGAAGACCTGAAAGCCTCCCTGAGACTACTGGTTAGCAACGTTGAGTGTGAAATCGGAAAGGTACTCTAAGACCGAGTGAAGGTGTCATTATCAAACTCACCTTTCACTTCTTCTCCTAAACAACAGATAGAACTAATGTAGGTGTTGACTATATCCATAAGTCTTGATGCTAAGTTGCGTGTTACATCCGGTATGGTATCAGATAAACAATTAATGCAGCATTTATAAATGTCCATTGTAGAGACCTCACGGGTTAAGTCTTGGTGTCCAGTCTGGCCGTGTAAACTTGTAACTCAATTTACAAAGGACGGCGGACATTGAAGAAAAAGACAAACGCCCAAAATTTAGAACTGCCTCCCAAAAGTGATGGGTAATGCGGAGCGATTGAGAGATGACACAGTTCTGACCATTCACTTAGGTTTCCCTAATGGGACGCATAAAAAGAGTTGATGGTCCTTAGAGGAGCTGCACAATTTTTGAGAGGATTTATTTATATGGGGTTGCAGAGTATCAAGATACAGGCCTTTCCTAATAGGTTAATAGTTTGCCAATGGCATTCACCTTTACATACACACAAAGCATACGCCGCCTTCTGGGATGAGGTGTTGTTTAGCCCAGAAGTGTTGGACATTGCCACGGTCAGTAACCCTTTTTGGAGTGAACAATGATACATTCATTGACTTGGTCAGTTTGTCAGTCAAAAATTGCTTGTGGGATGAAAGAGTGATGAGAACGCGATGGCGAAAGGCAAGTATGAATAAGTCTAGTGGAAGTATGAAAGACTATGCAATTGTCCCACACTTCTTCCACCTTGCATTTGGAGATGAGATCGTGCTTACTGGCTGAATGGTAGACCCACTGACGTTGAAGGATAAATTTTAGATTCCAAAGTCCGCCAAGTGAAACGACTGTACTGGCTTTGTGAGTACGCTTGGTGGACCGCAAGGCGAATAGTTCATTCGGCATTTCGTTTTCACTGTGGAACATGCAGTTATATTTTATTTTCGTTTTCCATTTCTTGAGAACAAAACAGGTCTAACAAATCAGTGAGATGAACGTACCGATCTTAGACGACTCTTCAATATTTAATAACGCATTCTTTTTGGCAATACAGCCCCAATAAAATCCCACACAGTATTTGATGACTGCATAAAAGTAGAACCGCCTTCTCTCTTCTATATCATCTATACTCTTTGACTAACTTTTTGAAGTGATAATCACTAATCGTTTTCAGCATAAGACGAACATTGAACTGCATGTAATTTATGATGGTTACTTCAGATCTGGACGTTTGTTAGAAAAGAAAGCAATTAGAACTAAAGTGTTTGCCTTCATAGGCAAAACCCTTCGCGAAATTGGAAGTCGGGAACGTTGGTGACATCAGTACCTGTTTAAAAGGCTTTTTACAGTTATAAATTACTACCCGTTCACGAAACTGATGCATCACACTATCTATTTCTTTTACCATGCACAATCTTGGCGGTGAATTACTTCACCTGTCTACTTGGATAAAAAAATCGACTCCCATAACTCCAAATCATCCACTTGATTTTTGAAAAGGCATGCTAAATCCTCTCGTCTTTACAAATTTCAATCAAAATATGGTGCAAGTATACTCAATTTTGAATGTTTTTACCTTGCAACAGGGTTACAACCCCTAGACACGTCGGGTCAGTGGTCGATGGGGAGAACACCTTATGGATAACTGCTGAAAGGATTGAGGGAGAGCAATAGAGGCGATATAAATGAAGCGAGAAAGATGACATGGCAAGATTATCGGATTTGGAGGTGGGGGACAAGGCGACGGCTTCATCAACACCGCTACCACTATTGACGACATCGGCAGCGAATGTCAAGTAGATAGAACAAAAAAGGATTGGGTTTCTAGTTGTGTTGGTGAGGGTCTACTTGTTGAGGGAAGCAGCAGGATCTTCAGGGTTCTCGAAGGGAGCGGGCATTTTCTCCTCTCGTGGCTCCACGCCCCAAATGTCACGAGCGTACTCGCGGATGGTCCGATCAGAGGAAAATTTCCATGACCCTGCGATGTTTGCAAGCATCATCTGTGCCCACCGCTTCTCGTTCTGTGAAGCCAAGAGAGACGGAGAAGACTTGGTTAATTGATAAGCCAAGGAAAACACCTACTCTCGTCGTCCTTTTTTATCGTGCTTTCATTCCTCCAAAGCCTTCTAACGATCTTAAATTCCATCCAACTATTCCTTCTTAACTGGCTGACTGGGCAATAGAAATGAGGAAGTTGCTGAGAGCACATGCTCAGCGCAGTCAAGTTTACACAGCTAAAGCCTCTGCGTCTATTTCCCCATCCGTTTATCAAATCCCCACTCTAACTAATTGAGGTGATGTCTCCTGATTGTGTAAAAGCTTTTTGAATCCGCCTTAAACTCTCCTTCAGCTTGAGTTGTACCAAAGATGCCACTAACAAATCTCTTTACGGATTCTACCATTTTCTATCCAAGTCTAGTTTCTAAACATCTGTTTCATTAGATTCAGAAATTACACAATATGGAAGGAGAGAATATAAAAACTAGACTCACCCTATAAGCCTTATCGACCTCAGCCTGAGCTCTCATGTAGTCAGCAAAGTCAGCGCAGAGCATGAAGCGGTCGCCGAACATCATGGTCTTGTAGATATCATTAAAGAGATCCGGCTCTTCAGGTGAAAAATACCCCTGTTTGATTTGTGACAGAATCAATTTGAGTTCTGGACAAGCGTCAATGTACTCCTGTGAGTCATATCTTGAAATGAGGAATAAGATAAGACTTAAGCCAGTCCTCGAATAACCCCAAATTTCATTGGAGGCATGGAAGCTAAAGAACCAGGGGTGACTCAATCACCAAACCAGGAGTGGCATTTTGACAAGAGAACTGATGCAAATCATGCTCATCTAACCCAGTGAAGACATCAATTTCCTGACGTTATATAAGGGCGTCTACAAGTTGGTCACATCATGCGTGGATTCCAGTAGACCACTGGTGTCACGTAGAGACTTGTAAACTACGTATAGTTGTTTATGTGTATGTACAATTGATGTGATATGGATTGGTCTGTGAAATTGGTTGTGACATTTGGCGAAGGTGCAGCACCAGAAATTACCACTTAGAAATAGCATAAACTATCCAACTTGGGCTATGAATCATCCAGAGGTATATGGCAAAGAAAGGCGCATCAATATTGGCAGGCCACTTCAAGATTAATCTGTTAAGAACATTTAATCCTGCCGAATGCGAGCGATGAGACATTTTGTTTGCATTGACATTAACCGAAAGCTAAGCAAATGGGCCTCAACAGTGTTTATTGAAAGCTGATGGTACCGCACTTCGTTGTCGGTACTTTAGGACGTAAATGGTGGGCCGACTTCTACTGAGGAATGGGCCTTGCATTCCAGCGTTCATAAAGTGAACGGTCGGTTCCCATTGGGTATCGCCGAATTCCTTATTGCCCCACAACCGCACCCATCTAAGGCTGGCACCTGGCATCTGGCATCAACTCTTCCCCAACCAACTATGCTTGCTTTGTGGGTGTGACTGCGAGGAGGAATAGTCCACTGGGCACTTCTTGCTGATTAAGAATTACCTAAACAATAAAAACCCTTAATGACGTCTTTTTCCTCTTCTTCTTCAGACTCACCCGAGATTGGTAAATCAGACCTGCGCTCGTGCAATTCTTCAAGACCTCATACTTCATTCTGCCGTAAATTACAGCTCGATAAGGCCCTATACTTTACTTGAGTATGGAAAACTTTGAGAGATGAACTACTATCGGTAGTGTTGGACCATGGTCTAATTCGGGGAGATGATGTATGGAGAAAAATCAATTTTTTACGAAACCTGAGAAGAATAGTGGTGCTGGTTTAGCTGCACCGTCCACGATGGAACGAATGACCTACCCCTTGCGATTGAGCTCCTCCACCTCGTTTACAGTCATACCAAAGATGAACATGTTCTCTTGTCCGCACTCCTCGGACATTTCAATGTTAGCGCCATCCATTGTGCCCAAGGTCAGCGCTCCGTTAACCTAAAGGCAATACGATCGATGTTGAAGAGAAGTAGTTTTAAATGAAGAAGGAAAAAGGTTTGATATCTGAGTGTGTTGGATCACCAAATGATTTACACGAAACCATTTTTTTCGAATATGCAGTGAATAAGTCTTTCACTTCACAAAAATGGTTTCAAAGAAATTGCCATCAATCAATTTGATCAGAGCTTTCATATCATACAGCAAAAACAGGTCCCGGTAACCTGTCACAGTGCATTGCAATCCCATGTTCCACGGATTAGTTGGTTTCAAGAAAAGGTGATAATCATCGCTCGACGGATTGGTGAATAAATTTAGGGAATAAAAGAGTAGTTTCTGCTCATCTACTCTCAAGTGCGGTCTAAGATTTAATGCAGTTGGTCAGCGAACGATTAAACTTCACTTGAATGCACGATGAAAGAGGAAAAGAGCAAATTGATAGACCTTACAGCTTTTTCTAGCTTCGGCTGCAAAAAATGTGCATGAGAACCGTTTGTTTGACTTCCACCTCCACTTTCCTGCCTCAATTGGTGGTAGATATTTTATCTTGATCAGGAGCGTGATACAGTTCCCATTAACATCCAGTCCTACGTGACGCCTACTTCAAAATGTCGTATAGCACGTTCTGAAATCGAGTTAACCTTTGTTTGTAGTGTAAACAAACTGCAATCACGTCAGATTCAATAAACCTTTGGTGTCGGTTCAGAATAATCCGAACATAGCGGAATCCAGGCCATTATACCAATGATGGAGTGACGCAAGTCACCTCTTCATAATTCAAGCGCATAAACAACTGTGGTTTACTAGTGCCCATCATTTAAACCAAATCAGTACTGCTTTAGTCCAGACCAAATATCGCAAGGACTTATTTACCTCCCGCCTTTGTTAAGACACCGAAGCAGAATTTGAACAATGAATGGAGCTTCAAAGAGAGTTGAGGAGTCGTAGTATTTAATGACTTCACAAATGCCTCCATTCGTTTTTGTCTGATAAAAGGCAAAGTCTAAAACCAGAAATAAATCTAGCCTGCGAAATTGCTGCATGATACATCATTGCTGCCGTCCAAAGAGCGGCATAAGAGGAAGACAAAAAAGAAAATTTAAAGGATAAATGTGAGGGAGGAGAGCATTTAATTTTAGCAAACTTTTGATTAAAAAAAGCCTTGAAATGCACCCTTCTCTCCTCCCCCTAGCAAAGTAGGGTAAGAAAGGAGAAGGGGAGAAACGAATGCAACTTACCATAAACTTCATGTTGCCAGTGCCCGACGCCTCAGTACCGGCAGTGGAAATCTGCTGTGATAGGTCCGCCGCGGGAAAGATCTTCTCGGCCAACGAAACTCGGTAATTCTCCAGAAACACGAGCTACACCACCGTCAACAACAGGAAAAATCGACAGACTAATGCCAGTCACTTATTATTAATGCACCTCACCATCTGTCGTCCGTCCACCACTTCTCCACTTGACAACCTATTTACACACCTGTCTGTGGCTCAGAATATCACATGCAGTTTACTCACCTATTCACCTACACCATAGTGCGCCTATCAACACATCAACACATTTCGGCAATTTACTAACTACACGTACTTTATTACTCACTGCTCAATCAGCGGAAACAGTTGCGATTCTTTCTGCAAATTGAACTAATAAAGCGACGAATGCAGAAATGAATGAGCCATTGCATTCATGGCGGAGTAGTGGGTGGATTAACGAATGAACAAATGACCGAAACAGGTGAAAGATATCGACGCACCTTCAATCTTCCACGCACAATGGGGTCATTGTTGATCACGTTGCCAACAGAATTGATGAGTTTGATTATCAACTTGGCCATGTGATAACCAGGCGCCGCCTTCCCACCAATCATGACGGTACGCGGCACCATCCTCAAGTTTGGGTTTGCCTTAATCCGGTTGTACTGCGCGATCACGTAGAAGCAGTTCAACAGCTGGCGTTTGTACTCATGGATGCGCTTCACCTGTACACCAATGAAGAGATAATTGGCAGCCATTCTCTGCCTTTTATCTCTCTTCCACCTTTATCTTCGACATGATTACATTCTGTCGAATTCATGCAGTCCACCAAATTTATTAGCAAAAATCGAGTTTAAAACTCCGTGTACCTTCCTGGTTAGTGTCTTCTCCTCCACTACAAGTCCCTTCAGCCACGGTTTAAATCTTAGTTATTTAGTCAACTGGGACTAATTTTTTTCGAATATGTATCGAAGAAGGAGTGAAGGAGGGATGCTGAAAGAGGTCTTTCCAAGAGCTGAAGCATCTTAGTTGTTGATACCATGCAATTCATTTCATGTGAGAACAAAGCAAAGTCCATGTTAATTGTTCACAACATTTGCTGATTGACTGCAACAGTGTGGCTTATTAAGTAGACATCATTTAGGTCTGCATGGGGATAGCTCCTAGGTTCCCCCATACACCTTTGACTACGAGGTCTGATTTGTGACCCACTCAAATGACTCAAATCTGCGCACACACACTCTTAGTAGCAAAGCATTTTTCAGTTGCAACCCCAAGCAAACAAATCAAAACATTTTTGAGGCCTTTGCCACTTTTAACATCTTGAACAGTAGTCTTTCTTACTAAACTTGAAAAGAACTGCACTTCCTCAAGGGATCTTTTAATGGACATACTTTTCATGTATCCCATTGATAACGACTTCCATTCGATCCCTTTCATGATCTCCAAGCTTTTCGAGCAACTATTCGCTAATGAAGAGGACAGTGGAGGATATTTTATGCTTGAAGCAAACTACTTCTTCGGCAACAGACATGAGCTCTACCAAGGAAGAACGTCCCACCCTTGCCAAAACCCAAAATAAAGAGTCAGGCTCAGAGACTTCATCTTTTACAGAGACTAGAGAGACCCGATTCGTACATCAGGTGCACAGATTTAGGACGGTTTTAACCAACACCTGTGACTTTATGAATCATCCAAGTGTAGACGAAATAGACGAAAATACGGAGAGTTTAGTTTGGTTAATTTCAAATTGAATGAATTAAGAAACAGCAACCAATCAAATTAACCAGCCACTTCAAAACACGCACAGCTTACCTGGAAGTCGAAAAGTGTGGAGGGGTCGATCTTGATTTTGTAATGTTGCTCCATGTATGACGCAAATTTAGCCTTATTTTCGCGTTTAATACGCATCAAATTTTGCAGGAATTGGATGTTATTTGAAAGAGCAGCAAGATCTTTCAATTTTTCAAAGTTGGTAATCCACTTATCATCTCCTAGAGCATCCATGATCGCGTCCGATAGAGAGGGATTGCACAGAAGAAGCCACCGTCTAGGCGTGATACCGTTTGTCTTATTTTGGAATTTTTCTGGCCACATCTCATAAAAGTCGTGAAACCTGAAAATAGTAACATTATCATCGCCTTCTTGTACCCAATTCAAACAACATCAATATGCTAGGCAGAAAAGGAAATCGTACACGTCATTCTTGATTATTTCAGTATGAACTTCAGAGACACCGTTTACGGCATGAGAGCCGACAATGCAGAGGTAAGCCATATTGACGCGTTTTTCACCGTCCTCCTCAATCATCGACATCCGTCGAAGGCGATCCATGTCGCCTGGCCACTTTGTAAGCATCAGCTTTGATGGAAAGAAAGAAAATTAGACAGATGTTCAGGAATTTGCGTTATTCTCCTTATTTGTATTCATGCAGAGTTGATAAACTTTTAGACACTTGGAATTGTATCACACATAGAAGTTGAAATGGAATCAACTCACATCCAAAAATTCCTGATTAATACGATAGATGATTTCCAAATGACGCGGCAGAATGTTTTCTAACATTGAGCAGGGCCAGCGTTCCAGAGCTTCAGGCAGAACTGTGTGATTTGTATAGGCAAATGTGGCACAACTGATATTCCAAGCCTGAAGTCCGAAAGAGGAGGGAATGAGCCTTCTCTGGTGGTAACCACTACTTACTGATCCTATCGGGCCGGCAGTCATTGTGTGCAATTGAAGTGCATAATGATGGGTTGAAAGAGACTGTTTTTTAAAAAGGTAGATACGGAGAATATTCAACTCAAACTGTGATGTTGGTCTAGTTGCAATAGGTTTTGAGCCTGCTACGATACAAGCTAACGATTGATGCACATGTGGGTTAGCAGGTTCAGACACCATTAATCAGCGCCCCAAAAAGATCGCAGTGCATGCAGTGATAGGGTTCCTCATGGCCCAAAACATGAACTCACAGATACTCACTCGAACAAAATGCACTCAGTACAGTTTCTACGATGGCGAGAGGCGCAGTGGCTCAGCACAAAAAATATTTGATGAATGTAAAAGCTCTCAAGAGGATCGGTGAAAAGTCAGTGTACATTCAATGCCATATGCATTTGATCATGAAAATCTGGTTGTCGCAACTCATGACGTCACAAGAATGGATAATAAATTGAAAAAGCAGTAAACGCATTCATTCCCGAGCTGTACATGACTAAGAGAAGCTGCTTATCTCGGGATGTTACAGCTGCAGTAGCGAACCTTTCTGTGCTACTCTCCACGTACAAAATGAACACTGAAGCGAAACATAAGCGCGGCAGAAAAAGTGGCTTAAAAGTTCCTTGGTTAAGTCCACTGTGTTGGCAAATAGATGGATGAGGCTTTGAACCCAAAGCTTCACTCCTTCCTCCAAAAAAGATGTGTCATATAACATCGTGACATTCGCAAGTACAGAGAAATAGACATCTTCTGGTCAAGAAACTAAGCTTTTTGATGTAATGACGCTTCACAAAAAAATAAATTTTCTTGTGATGTACAAATCGACTACAAAGAACAATTTTGAGTGAATTCATAACTAATTCCCAACTCATTCAAATCAAAAAATGCTTTGAAACTATCCACTTAAAGCATTAGGCCCTTAGTGGAGGAAACACTAAACTAAAGGCAAAGTGCAAATGTCTACTGCACCCTTACTTTATGGTGGTAGAGGCCACAAAACTGGATTAATGAGTTCGATACTAATCAAGTAGATAAAAAAACTTATTGTTCATAGAGAAAGATAAGTAAATTCCATAAAAGCATCAGAAGTTGCACGAACCTTTTCCCACTTCATTCCTTCCACGTCGACAAGAATACGCATAAGTTCGGGAATTGCAAGGGACGGATGAGTATCATTAAGTTGAATGGCTACTTTGTTAGGGAAATTATCCAAGGATCTTTGACCGTGATCAGTAACTCGATATCTTCGGATTATGTCCTATAAAGAAACAGCACACCATTTTTAAAAGTGAAAAGATGCTTTGGTTTATAAAAATGGCGATTTCTTCAACTTTATTTATTAGAATTTGCAGCAAAAAAACCTCCACATTGCAGAATGCAAGTATTTCAGACAAGTTTGATGGGACAAATTCTCAAGGATGCTTTTAAAAAAACATTACCTGAAGTGTAGCAGCCACGAGAAAATACTCTTGCTTTAGGCGCAGTTCTTTACCCTCAAAAAAGTTATCATTAGGATAAAGAACTCGGGAAATATTTTCTGCAGTATTTCGGCCAAAGACAGCCTGCATCCGCAAAAACAAAAATGAGGAACAAACGAAAATGTGAAAGCAATACATTTAAAGGCATAAACGTACATCTATATAAGCTCCAGTGTTAAAAATTTTTAGGTCAAAGCCTGAAGGCGCCTTGGCCGACCAAAGGCGAAGAGTGTTGCAAGTATTGTTTCGATAACCAGGAACCGGAGTGTCATAGGGCATTGCAAAAACAGCCTCCGAATTGACCCACTTACGTTTGCCGTTCCCAGCATCTTCTACCTGTCCATAGAAGTTTACTGGATAGCAGTACTCAGGTCGACCCTTCTCCCAGGGATTGCCATAGCGCAACCACTCATCCGGTTCCTCAACCTATACCAAAGAATCAATGACGGGAATAAGAGGGCAATTTGTGCAAGCTCCCTCGCTCACCTGCCAACCATTCTGAATGGTCTGTTCGAAGATGCCATAGTCGTAACGGATACCGTAGCCATAGGCAGCCAGTCCAAGAGTTGCCATGGAATCAAGGAAGCAAGCAGCAAGACGGCCGAGACCCCCATTGCCTAGACCCGCATCGGTTTCAATCTCTTCCAGTTCTTCGATATCAAGGCCCATCTAGAGCAGATATGGGGAAAGAAAAGGTAAAATGATGGGACGATTTGATTTGTTCTAACTATAGAAAGTAATTTACCTGATAGAGAGCCTCATCAATGGCTGCAGTAATGTCAACATTCATCATGGTGTTGGTTAACGCACGACCCATGTAGAACTCCAGTGATAAGTAATACACGCGCTAAAACAAGTACAGTTAGGTTTAGAAACTTAAAAAATAAAAGACTACAATAGCGCGTCATGCACATTCATATCAGATTCCCTTTCAACAGACACATATATCAAATAATGAATAGAATAAAGACGCATTCAACAGATTTTACAAAATGAAAACCTTAGGATCGTCCCGAAAGTAAGCCTGTTGGGTACGAATCCAGCGAGAGCAGAGATGATCCCAGACGGTCTTTGCGAGTGCGAGGTAAAAATCACGAGGTGTGGCGACATTTCTATCTTTGACAAGGTCGAAATGGAGATGCCGATTGAAGGCGGTTTTTAAATTGGCGACATTTTCGACTTCAGCAATGCCTCGAACACTAATTTGCTTCCTTTTTTCTAATTCGTATTCATCTAAGGACATTGTAGCAATAAAACACACAGAAGACCGTGACCAACCTTTATATTTGTACACAAATTACCTCTGACCTATCGATACGCCTGAAGGAACTGGATGTGAATGATTAAAACATGTTTCAAGTCGGAAAAATTGGCCCATATTAGACCAAAATATTCACGAGTTTTAAAGTATTTTTATAAGCGATCTCCACCCTTGTGCTGTTTAATATTGCTTATGTATTAAATGTTTTGGCATATAATTCATGAAAAAATTTGGCACCAGCATTCGGTCTAGAATCATTCATCAATTATTACTTACAGCAAAACAGTTTTACTATATGAAAACCTTTTAGGCAGAAATATTGCAAAGCCGTCAAAGTGGGTTGGTCGTTATTCGCTCAAAACAAGACCAAAATCTCTTTATTATAAGTACAGTTATTTTGAGTTTTCAAGCTCTTACATTCCAAACTGCAAACTTTTTCTATAGTAAGTATCTGTAACTGTAGCGTCCCAAGGCTCCCCTGAAGATAAAAGAAGGCGCAGTACTAGGGCAGAATATATACATTCCGGGAACAGAGGACTTGGGGGCTGTCGGCACGGCTTGGAGGCCGACCAACCGGCTAGAACAAGATGGCCACCCAAGTGACCTAAATTGGTAGTTCGAATAAATAAAGTATTACAGTAGCACCGAAAAAGTTTTTGTTTATCCGACAAGTGCTAGCAAGGCCTGGTTATGCCTAATGCCCTAAAAAGACAAAAACTTGGTCTTCCAGAAGAGCTTAGCTGTAATACTTTGTTTGTTCGAACTATCGGTATAGGTCACTTGGGTGGCCATCTTGTTCTAGCCGGTTGGTCGGCCTCCAAGCCGTGCCAACAGCCCCCAAGTCCTCTGTTCCCGGAATATATATATTCTGCCCTAGTACTGCGCCTTCTTTTACCTTAAGGGAAGCCTCGGGACGCTACATTAGCTTTCTGCACCTTCTAACCTGTATCAGAGTCGTGCTTGGAATTCTGACATGTGCACTAAAAATTATGAAGGGTAGTATATATCGTATTCCAAACCGTTAAAACCTACTGTCTTTAAGTAACTTCTAAGTACTTTTAAAAAGTGGATGTCAATTTTCGTACAAAGGAGGAAAAATCAAAATTAGGATATAATGATATGTTGCTATTTTAGTATGTTTAGTTACAGATTTATTAAAATCACTTCATATAAGTCAAAATTTTCACATGTGATGGTTTTTGTTCCAAAATGACTATGCAATGTATATATTTAATTTTGGAACGTGACTATTTTTGTTTAGCTGCTCTGCTTACATTATCGTCACATATCGACCGTGAACACCTTTGAGAGCGGTAACTTGTCTGAACCGTGAGAATGTCTCTCGATAAGCTTGATATGGAAAAGAGGAAGCAGATTAGTGTGCGTGGTATTGCGCAGGTTGAGAATGTTGCTAATCTGAAAACCTCGTTTAATCGTCATCTACATTTTGACATTGTCAAAGATCGTAATGTTGCAACTCCAAGGGATTTCTACTTGGCACTTGCAAGAACGGTATGGGACCATCTTTGCTCACGTTGGATTAGGACTCAGCAAGCCTACTATAAGGAGGATCCGAAGGCATGTTCTGGTCCTTCTCATTTATTGTAAAATAATTCGAATTTGCACAAAGCTTGTAGTAAGGGTCTACGAGTATATTTTAACTTCCAGCGATAATAAACCAGTTTCTGTATTTAGCTGCGAGAATCAAACAAATTTAAGTTCAGCAGCATGAATAGTAAGCTAGGAGCACTTGTCTACGACTCAACTACTGGTGGGTCTTCATGCACACGCATTTTGTCTTACTTGGAATGCAGATACTTTTATTTTAGTATTCACATTCTTGCCAGTAATTTTGCGATAAATGTCGCCATCTCCTACCTACGTGATGGTAGAACAGGAATAAAGGTCCAGTCCCTTGGCCCATAGTCTGAAGTTATATTTTATCCAATCTCTTTGAAATTTTTCTAGCCTAGCTTGCTAGTTATTATCATTGCCTTTTCAGTGCTTACATATAGGTATCATAGACTTTCATTTAAAAATTGGATCTGCTGACCGTTAGTTTTATTCTACAAATATTTGTTTGTCTTAAAGGGTAAATGAGGAAAATTTAGTTATCCGGTGAGCCTCCACTTAGTTCCGTTTGCGTGTTGTTTGCTGAATTTTAGTTTGAATTTTTTCCAAACCTTTGGTAATGTATTCTTAGCGCGTGTATTACCTCTCTCTGGAGTTCTACATGGGTCGCACGTTAACCAACACCATGATGAATGTTGACATTACTGCAGCCATTGATGAGGCTCTCTATCAGGTAAAGCCGCTTTTTAAGACTGTTAAAATTCCAGTCTCTGGTTGCTTTCTAATCATTTTAACTTTTCACATATTTTAGATGGGTCTAGACATAGAAGAGTTGGAGGAGATAGAAGCGGATGCAGGTTTAGGCAATGGGGGTCTCGGCCGTCTTGCTGCTTGCTTCCTTGATTCCATGGCAACTCTTGGACTGGCTGCCTATGGCTACGGTATCCGTTACGACTATGGCATCTTCGAACAGACCATTCAGAATGGTTGGCAGGTGAGCGAGGGAGCTTGCACAAATTGCCCTCTTATTCCCGTCATTGATTCTTTGGTATAGGTTGAGGAACCGGATGAGTGGTTGCGCTATGGCAATCCCTGGGAGAAGGGTCGACCTGAGTACTGCTATCCAGTAAACTTCTATGGACAGGTAGAAGATGCTGGGAACGGCAAACGTAAGTGGGTCAATTCGGAGGCTGTCTTTGCGATGCCCTATGACACTCCGATTCCTGGTTATCGAAACAATACTTGCAACACTCTTCGCCTTTGGTCGGCCAAGGCTCCCTCTGGCTTCGATCTCCGTATCTTCAATACTGGTGCTTACATTGATGTGAGTTTACTAATGTTTAGAAGTGCAATGAAACGGCAGTGATTGTGGTTGTGATTTGGTTTTGTGTTGCTCCTAAGACGAGGGTTGCGTTTGAACTTTTAGTTTTCTTTGCTTCTGTCCTTAAGGCGATAAGGTAGACTAAACCAGCAAGACTGTGTAGTTAAGGGTGCATTGCGATTATCTTGCCTGCTACTTTACCGCTGATTGAGACAGCGGAAAGATCTTGTTTCGGGTTATATAAATGCATTTCTCCTGTTTCGTTAAGCCAAAGTGGCTTTTAAGAACATTATCCTCTGTTCAAATCGAAAATTATTCGGTATCTTTTGAAACTTGGAATCTGCTGCAAATTTGTACTTAATGACTGATGCACTTGTCTGTGCGATTTATGGTGTCTTTGTGTTTCAATAAGCGAGTCACATTCGGGAATTAACTTTTATAGTAATGCCTTAATCGGACCTACTTGATAAGGTTAATCTTTTGGCTGGATGTTAATATTCAGTTACTAATGTAATTGCGACAACAACCGAAAAATTATGTAGTGGGATTGGACCAAATTTTTGAGTTTACTAAACGATAAATAAGTCGGGATATTTTGTTGCCTTTTTTTTTCTTTTTCGAGGTGAATAATAATTAAATTCGAGTAGTTAAGTTCACTGATAAGAAACTCACAAAGTGGCCAACATTTCCTAATTCATCTACCAAAAGACGGATGGGAGCATAAATCATTCGAACCCCTTTTATTAGAATCATAGACCAGATGAGAGGTTTTGGGCCGCGTTTTTATATATCTTTTTTCAATGAGCACAAGAATCATGCAAATGCATCGTTAAAACTTGCCCGATTTCGCAGTTCGCATGTAAAGTTTTGGCTGGTACCCCTGGCCTTTGGAAGGTAAGCATTTCTACCTGAAAAGAGCTAATCGAGGATGTTGTCGAAACACTCCCTCAAAATTGTTTTCGAATTCGGTTTACTAATGTATCGCTTCTAATTTGTTAGGCGCCCAGTTGATTTGATTTTGGATTTCTAGAAAATCCATATTCCAGAAATTGATGAACCAGCGCTTGCAATCCAATAAGCCCACAGTTTTATTCAAAATGACTTCATATATTCCTTTTCATTGTACCATTTGAATTTTGTCCAAAATTCTAAACACTGTGCTACAACGTAGTCAGAATTATTTTTTTGGATTATTTTAAGCACGCTCTTTTTCTGAATTTTCATTCAAATCCCATTTAAGTTCTAAATTTTGCGAAAAACATGGGGGGCCTATGACAAATTAGACGTATTTTAACCATTAAGTTGCAAGTAAAATTCGATAATTTGGGGCTTATGATGTCTTCGAATGCACAGAATAGGGGTGGAGTGGAAGAATATATAGGTGCTCTTTTGGGGAGCATTCTTATATACTTCCTTTCTTTTCAATTAACACCCTTTCACTGATTGGCCCAAAGTCAGCTGATTCATCGTGCCTATGGCAAGGGGATTGGATGGGTCTCCATCCCCTCCCCATTGGCTGCTGATATCACGTTCGCAAATTGGGCTGGTTGTCATGCTTGCTCGCCTATCTTTCCTGTCTGGTCGTTCGCTTACTGTTCTGAATGCAAAGGCTCGAGACTAATTTCCTTTGTTTCCGCATTCTATAGGCTGTTTGTGGTCGCAACACGGCAGAGAATATATCACGCGTGCTGTACCCCAATGACAACTTTTTCCAGGGCAAGGAGCTTCGCCTGAAACAGGAGTACTTCCTTGTTGCGGCTACCATTCAGGTTGGTGCTTGAAGATCTCGCTGAAATCTGTACTTTCATGGGTCTCCTCAGGTTCAGCCATCCATAGCAGAAAAGTGCACATTTCAAGCTTTCACTATCTTTCACGAGGGACCAAAGTTGCAGAAGACGTCACAGCGGCAATCGAGTTTTCGCAAAAAGCATAATAAAGGGCTTAGGGGTTGGTTACACTAGAGGTCGAATCGCTGGAGACCGAAGTGGGTTCAATAATAGCAGCATGGTCTTTGTAATTATTTGCGCGTCTTCTCCAACACTCGCCATAATTGTTCTGCTTTGACCATTGCAACAGTATTCAGGTTAAAATAACTGCTAGACAAGATGGAAGAAGGGGAGCAATGCCTATCACCGGATGGATTTTGACAAATTCATATTCAGACTTGTTTTGCTACTCATTATTTAAGGTTAGAGAATACGGTCTACTCTTCTTTGGAGAATTTCTCCAAAAGCAAAAGTGTGTAATTGAACGTGCATTGTCAGGTAGCATCTTGGGACGTCACCATTTATTCATCTAACTTTTCCATCGCGTTGGCATTTCTATTCTGTGTAGTTGTTCTTCTGGACCATTCCTTGGAAGTGATATTGAACAAATTGTTGGATCCTGTCACCTTCATAATCTCTTCTTAAAGAAAGGAAATAGGGAATCAAAGTTGGGTACAATCCGAATTATGGAGAGTATCTAGACGCCTATTTCATGTGTTTCACCAACTTGGGGTTCATTAAAGACGATTTATGTGGATTAATTTATGTTGCGACCATGCAATTTGCTCTCTGTTTGAAATCAATCTGGAAGGCTATTTAGAGCATTTAAATAGCTTTATCTAGTTTTTCTTGTTAGACTGAACTTTTGGGCTTCCAAGGGCTTCGAAACTTATTCATAAAATTATTGGCGAATATTTGAACGTTTCAGCAAACTAGATCCCCATTCTTTTCCCTTACAAACGTTAGGATATTATTCGACGCTACCGCATCACAGTAAATGGGCCACGTTCCCTCGACAATCTTCACGAGAAGGTTGCTATCCAATTAAATGACACGCATCCTTCCTTCGCCATCCCTGAGATGATGCGTGTTCTGGTCGACGTCGAAGGCATGGAATGGGAGAAGGCGAGTATATGACTCTCCTAAAAGTCAATTCAGGGGTGTTATAAGGGGTAGAACTTCATAAGCGCATGGGTTGTAAGGCTAGGAGGATTTTTAGTTTTCTTTTTGCGCTTTTTTCAGGCCTGGAAGATCAACTGTGCCACCTTTGCGTATACAAACCATACAATCTTGCCTGAGGCCTTGGAACGCTGGCCTTGCAGTATGCTCCAACACATTCTTCCGCGTCATCTGGAGATCATTTACCGCATTAATCATGAGTTCTTGCAGGTTAGGGTTGATTAATGGATGAGTTTTGTGGTTTTTTTAGGGCTAAAAATTGGAAACATAATTCTACAAGGGCCAGCGATACGCATTACAAATATAGATTTTGGGTAGATGAAGTAGCTATCACACCTTTACTTGCATCAAGTTGATTATCCTCCTTTGTGATAACCATACTTTAGTAGTTATCCTCTTACTTGAGAGAAGCATTTTCAGGACTCGTTTTTCGTTTATTGTGGTCGTGACTATAACTGACTGGACGTGTGGAGCGCTCTGCATTCGTAACCTAAACACAGCCAATTTTGAGCTCTAATCCACTCACAGACAGCTACAAAGGGAAACCAAATCTTTGCAGTGATCATCCGTGCTAACACTGCGCTTTCTCACGTTTCGTATATGACAGATTACTGTTTCTTCTCCCGATTTAGTTGACATATGTTTCACAATCGTCTTCGCTTCAGGGTGAAAATTTTGTTTTGTCTAAAAACATCCCGATAGGCCCTAGGTACGACAAACACATACCTTTAACACCTCACAGTTGCTCAGTTCGGAAGTCTTTGAAGCATCCGTTGTAGTCATTCACAGCGAAGAGTCAATGGTTCCTTTCGTTATTTTTGAATAAGGCGAAAAGGTAGATCACCAAATATAGGCTTGAATAGTTTCCTTTCAAACATAGCTGGTGCTGGCTAAATGGCCTGGGGATTTGGATCGTATGCGTCGGATGTCCATTATTGAGGAGGACGGGGAGAAGCGCGTCAACATGGCCTATCTTTGCATCATCGGTTCTCACGCTGTGAACGGCGTCTCAGCGGTCCACACGGGGATTCTCAAACGCACAACGCGAGTTTTAACAATCTTTTGCCTCCTGCAAACCTATTGATTAATCGGTTTACCAAAGTCTCGTCTCTTTAAATCTAGGTTCCATGACTTCTACGAATTGTGGCCTGATAAGTTCCAAAATAAGACTAATGGCATTACGCCAAGACGTTGGCTTCTGCTGTGCAATCCTTCGCTGTCTGATGAGATTATGGAGGCACTGGGAGATGACAGCTGGATCACACACTTTGAGCGGCTGAAGGATCTTCGCAAAATGTCCGATAATACTGGATTTTTGCTGAACTTGATGCGCATCAAAAGGGACAATAAGGCCAAGTTTGCCTCCTACATGGAACAGCACCATAACATAAAGATTGATCCTTCTACGATGTTTGATATTCAGGTGAGTTGCCCTGATTAGTTTGACTTATGAAGGCGAATTGGGTTAAAAAGTGGAGGGAGCAATTAATGTTTCATAATTTGCATAATTAATGTGTGAGTGAATGAAAATTTCATGGTCTTCTCCTGAAGTCATTTTGACCTCACTTTAAACTGAAAGCCGTGCTGGGGCAAATCTCATTTCAAGTTCCTTATAGGTGACTAAGTTCGCATTTTAAGTGCATTTACTTCCAGGACCACAGAGATATGATGTCCCTGCTCTCTTACCTGATTCCGACGTTCTAGATATATTGCATGGGAATCATTGGCAGTTCATGGTAGCCGGTCGCACGATGTCGTCTTGCAAAAAGATTGATTTATTTTTAAACCAACCTAGTAGATGTAGGAGTTCACTCTAGCCTGAGGATAAATACGCCTCTGCTGTTTTTTCACAGCAGTTGATTTGATCCATTTGGTAGAAAACTGCGAGCCCCAGTGGTTAATTCGTTTTTCTATAGAACTGAGAATGCCATTAATTGCTTTGGAGAGCAATGGGCTGTGGGGGTCAGGCGTTTTGACTCTCTTTAGTGATAGGAGCAGGAAGAATTTACTAAGTCAAAATCCAGAGTAATAGTCGGTCCAATAGCCGAAAAATTCATCATTTATGTTATTCATCGTGTTCATTCACTCGTTAAAGGTGTGAGGATCTTTTGGCACCTAGTTCTTTTGTACGCAAATTTCTGAACTTGAGGCACACGTCTTTTAGCGACTGTTTCCTTCTTTGACTGTGATGCAGGCTCGAAAGTAACTTTTCGCATAAAAGGATAAAGGCTCCTTAAAATTAGGCAGTTTTTTTACCATTGCTAAAAGAACTAGTGGTAGCGAGACGAAGTTAGATCGGATTTTAAACTTGATTATCCTTGGCAGAGTGGGTTAGGCTATTACAGATGGGTTCGTGAAAAAATGGCACTATACCCTAGAGAAAAAAGGAACTTTGATTTCTTTCGCATTGGTGTACAGGTGAAGCGCATCCATGAGTACAAACGCCAGCTGTTGAACTGCTTCCACGTGATCGCGCAGTACAACCGGATTAAGGCAAACCCAAACTTGAAGATGGTGCCGCGTACCGTCATGATTGGTGGGAAGGCGGCGCCTGGTTATCACATGGCCAAGTTGATAATCAAACTCATCAATTCTGTTGGCAACGTGATCAACAATGACCCCATTGTGCGTGGAAGATTGAAGGTGCGTCGATATCTTTCACCTGTTTCGGTCATTTGTTCATTCGTTAATCCACCCACTACTCCGCCATGAATGCAATGGCTCATTCATTTCTGCATTCGTCGCTTTATTAGTTCAATTTGCAGAAAGAATCGCAACTGTTTCCGCTGATTGAGCAGTGAGTAATAAAGTACGTGTAGTTAGTAAATTGCCGAAATGTGTTGATGTGTTGATAGGCGCACTATGGTGTAGGTGAATAGGTGAGTAAACTGCATGTGATATTCTGAGCCACAGACAGGTGTGTAAATAGGTTGTCAAGTGGAGAAGTGGTGGACGGACGACAGATGGTGAGGTGCATTAATAATAAGTGACTGGCATTAGTCTGTCGATTTTTCCTGTTGTTGACGGTGGTGTAGCTCGTGTTTCTGGAGAATTACCGAGTTTCGTTGGCCGAGAAGATCTTTCCCGCGGCGGACCTATCACAGCAGATTTCCACTGCCGGTACTGAGGCGTCGGGCACTGGCAACATGAAGTTTATGGTAAGCTTCGTCGTTCATTCATTCCTCAAGTTTTAATAAGCCTTTTTTTTGAAAACGGAAATTTTACTTATTATAAATGGGGGACTAGAAGCGCCAATCGACTCACACTTGTTTTTTTTGGCATTGAATTCGGCATACTGTTTGCATTTACCATATGAGGCTAGCCATTTAGTCAGTTAAATGAATCTATCAATCTTTTAGCTCAACGGAGCTCTGACCCTGGGGACATTGGATGGTGCCAACATTGAGATGTGCGAGGAGTGCGGACGAGAGAATATGTTTATATTTGGCATGACTGTGGAACAGGTTGAGGAACTTGATCGCAAAGGGTATGCTACTTATTCCATCTCTATCCGTTCGGGGCAGATTTTCTTCGTTTTCTTCTTCCGTAAATGGTCCTCAGAATCTTTAATTGAGCTTCCTTCCACTTGGGCATCCTCTCTTAAATAATGGCTGTTCATTTGACCATTGAAGTACCTTAGGAACGGATTTGTACATTTTCAGCTACTTTTATGAAGCAAGGTCCAACTCAAATATATCTCCCTTAGTATATGTGGAATTTACAACCTGATTCATCTACTTTCCTTGACTCAGAGATGTTCTTTGGTTAGTCTAATGTCGGTTAGCTATTCCAGAACAATCTCTTCGTTTACATCTTCCTCGATAAACGGCTGTGAAATTGGTTGTAGTTATTCATAATTAACCCTCTCAATCGTTTTCCAAATTTAGGATTCAGTTCAACAGACGCATAAATCTTATAGTCTTATCATGGCGTTCGTGAGTGCACCTGACTCTGTTTTACTAAGCTCTGTCTGCTGGTTAGATTCATGGAGAATTCCTCAATCTAGCTTTTTGGTCTAGGTGAATTCACTTTTAGGTCTTCTGCACAGTTTTTGACTAATTTACGATTAAGATCACGATCACCTGCCAACCATCGGCTGAGTGTCCTGCTTTTACGTTATATCACGGATCAGACGCTTCCTCCACTGATGTTTCGAGCTGTTAAATCTATCTATTTTAGACTTGCAAATAGCTCTCACGGTTGTAATAGAGACAAATTGTTTGCAGATTCTGTGACAGCTTTATTCAGAGATGTTACATACATGTAACCGAGCCACAAATTTTATTCAAAACAATTTCAAAATAATAAAAAATAGTTGTGTTTCTAATAACACTATGGCTTATATTATTGTCTTTCGTGTACCGTTTATAACATCTCCTTTTTCATAAAGGGATATCTTTTACCATGACGGAGCATTGGTTTATTCATCGAGGGGGTTATATTTCAGCAAATCTTCCCCACACATCTCCACCCATTTCAGGCATTTACTTCCAATGACCTTTCTCATTCATAAATAACTGATTTATTGCTTGACTTCACCACTTCATGATTTATTTGTTGGCCTCATCTTTGAGGGAACTCCGGGAAATTTCAATTCCCTCCCTCTCTGAAGTAGAGGCGTTCATCTACTTCTGCACAAAGGAATTCCAAACCTGAAATTATTTGATTCATAATCTGTGGCAGTGATCACTTTGTTGGCCTGAGGGTTTTATGTATTGACCGATTTTACATCCAGTCAGTCGTCCATCTTACTAATAAATGGATGTTTGTGCTAATAATACTGGCTCCATAATGACTTAGAGGCTTTTCTGTTAAAATAGATCAGGACAACGACCTCCCGAGGTGTTTTTTAGTTTAAAAGGCATTGGCTGTCCAACCTCATGAAAATGGAAAACTTCCTGAGGTAGAGTCGGGTTATGAACTTATAACTAGGTGGTATTCCTATCTGACTGATCGTGATTTGAGATTTGCCAGTCCTTCTTGACTTTCCATTCTTTATCTACGAAGAACAACAGGTGCCATTGGTGGCAGGTTAAAGTAGTACTCTTTGAACTCGACTTCATCTAGGACCATAAAAGAACTCATTTCTTTTATTTCGTTTCAATACTTTGCCAAGAATATTTTCGACTCTGACTATCGTGTACAAATTAACAAGACCAATTCCAGTGATTTAATCATGCAGATCCAACCGCTTGTCTTGCATTACAGCTACAAATCTCAGGAATTCATCAATGCCTGCCCCGAATTGAAGCAAGTTCTGGAGCAGCTGAACAACGGCTTTTTCTCACCCGAACAGCCGGATCTGTTCAGGGACATCTATAAGACCATGATGTTCGGCGACCGCTTTATGCTCTGTGCTGACTTCGCGGACTACATGCGGGCTCAAGCTGAGGTTGATAAGGCCTATGAGGTAAGCCTTGCCTTTTCATCCCTTCTTTCCTATTTTGAGAAATGACCTTCTGAAAGAAGCTTCTAACATCATGATGATAGCACGAATGTTTCGACTCAGCCAGTGATTAAAAGCTACAGACTACTCGAGTTCGCAAAAGTTCACCTCCAAAGCTTTGAAAATGGCAGTTTTGATCGGCTAAGGTGAAAATTTGTGGTTAAAAATGATTCCGATTGTCGAACAACCGTCGACAAATTGTTGACTTCATTCAGACAAAAGACGACTTACTTCTCAGGTGTTGATAAACAGCAAAGGACTTTGGAATTTGGACAGTCTTGAGACCATGCTAGACTTGAAAAACCACGAGTTTTTGTCATAGCAACTAACCAAACTAGAAGGTAATCTTTACTATCCTGGGCATGTATATCAGACGAGCTGAACGCAGTGTCTATAGAAGGGGAGAGGAGGGAGGCAGGCTGTGAGTTCAATGATCGGCAGATCTTACTCCCTCCACCATCCAAATTTGTCAATCAAGCCTACCCTATCTTCAAGCGCTGATCAGGAAGGATTTAAAATGGCAGAAAAAATCTGGGCGACTAAGGATAGAAAGTACCAGATCAATTTCTTTGTCTATCTAGCCAACCCCTTTCACTTTTTCACATACAGGATGAGATGCGGTGGGCACGAATGGTTCTAGCCAATATTTCTGGCGCATGGAAGTTTTCTTCCGATCGTACCATCCGTGAGTACGCTCGTGACATCTGGGGCGTGGAGCCGCGGGAAGAAAAGATGCCTGCGCCTTTCGAGAACGTCGAAGGTGCCGCACCTGCCCATACCTCTACCGCCTCCAAGTAGACCTTCGCTCTACCTCCCCTCTTTTCATCCCCCACCACTCCAACCACCCGCCACTATTAATGCAACCATGACCTGTGTCCCTGCTCCTCCTGTCTATTTAACATCGTCGGTGATGTTGGCGATGGTGTTTTATTGACGATGTTGGTAAAGTTGTTGGCTTGCCTTTCCATCTACCCACCCACCCCTGATCAATGCGCTCTCATTTTCTTGCTCTATTTCAATTTACTTCGTGGTTATCTTCGAGCTTATCCGGCCCTATCAACTGCCTTCACTGCTGAGTGGTAAAGGTGCGTGCATAAAGTGCGATGCCCTACGCAAAGATCCATGGATCGTAACTGAAACGTCTTCACCTCTTCTGTGTGACTAGCTAGGAATGTCGGGGTTTGGTAGGTGCTGCTGATCCAGACAAGTGGAGTGGGGGGAGGTAGATAGACTGAAACTAGGGTGGATGAGTATCCCAAGGTAGACGTGTTCGGTTCCTCTTACTTCAGTTGCCCTTTTCCCTGGGACAATTCCCCCACCCATCAATTTAGACCTGGGTTCATGTCTCTTTCGAGGCGCTTGGGTCAATTTTCACGTCACGTTTAAGTCGCTTGAAAAAGGGGTTTTATTTAACCATGCCTTCTACTTGAGTATGGGGTGGGGGTGATGGTGATAATATTTCTAAGTCAGTTTATAAGTACTGAGTTCTCTTTACAGTGCCTACTCATGCTAATTCCCTCTATGACTTTCTTCACTCTTTGCTTAGACTTAGTTCCAAGGGTGTCTGCAAAACACCTCCGTTCTGGCGTTGCTTCGCCCAACACATTGCGATGTTCAATCACGAGGCGGCGGCATTTTTCAAATGCGCCAATGATTATATTTCAGGTGGAATGCAACACATACATGTCTCAATTCATCAATGCTCCAATGCCTTTCAAATCTGTGATTAATTCAGTTTTGAAATGTGATTCTCACGAGCCATGGTATGTGCTCGGAGAATTTTTTTGCTTTATTGCATTTGGAAGCGCTTGATTCTGGTGATGGAGCAACAATGTATCACGATAATGAAGGCTTCCTCGTTCTTCACTCTGCATAATACCGAACTGTCAAGCTCTGCCGTGTAACTGATGGCCTTCAGTCCTGTACTTTACATTAGAGAAATGCACTTTCCAATGTTTACTGAGAAATGTGGCAAGAGATGCCCCTTGTGTTCAAAACATGGAGTGGGCAAGCGGTATAAGTGGTTGTTACCCCCAACCATCCACAGCCCTGAAGTGGTGCTGTCATAAGAGAATAGTGGCCACTGTGTCATGAGTTTACGATTTGTCCATTTTTTTGTGAGGTGATACGTAACTTACTAGACTATGAATCGCATTGTCACCTATCAGTGCATGCAAGTTGTGCCCATTCGCAAAGCTTCCACTACTCGTCGAGGTGATGTAACATGCCCAAATGGACTGTCGCATCAGTCGGGTTAACCATTGCTTGAAGCTCTTGATGCGTTCATCCTAGGATTTCAGGCACTTTTGCAAAGTGTGTTTTATCATTCAAATTTGTTGTTGAAGACGTTTTTTCTTGTTTCACTTCAGCTCATCTTTTCCTTATGAGGGGATGTTCTGGTGGGCATCTTATGTGGTGTTGGATTGTGGATTAAAAATTAAAACGGCGGATAAAAGAATAGGAAATCAAGAAACCTAAACACAGAGTGCGGATCATGGCTTCCAGCTACGTCTCTTTCTCTGCCTACTTGGCTTGTATACGCCTTCCGTCATTAAAACACCCAAGGAGGAAGCTTTAGACTAAAGAACGGAAACATTAGCCGGTACTGGTTGAAAGGCAGGCCCAAAATGAAGCCATAGTGGTGAATGATCCGTCCATCCATTCATTCATCCAGCCAATATCCATTTATTCTTTAGCGAGGCTATTTCAATACCATGTTAAAGATGAATATGTTTTGTTGGTGCAATATGACCTCAATTTATGGTCACGTGCAAAATGTGCTGGTACAAGCGAAAAGGCGAGCAAATGGCCGAACAAACAGAACAACTGAGTGTGTAAAATGCCTTGCCTTATTCAACCCTATACACTTAGTCATAGGCGCACAGAGGCGCAGGATGCTCGATTGTGATTCGAGATTGGAGCATCAAACGTTTTTTACCCACCAAGTCCACCAAGCCCCTCCAACGGCGCTCAAGGGGAATTGGAAACCTGGATCATGGCTTTAGTCATAAGGGTCAAATTTTGCTTCGGACTAGAGCGCCAATCATGAGAAACCGGTAAACCAATACAACTTGGATTTCATTTGAAAGAACAAAAGTTATTTTATTTGCTGTGACAGCAGTAGCAATGACCTGAGCAGTAAAGGCCAATTAGAATAGGTCAACCTGTCCATTTAGCGTTCTGATAAATAGACAGAAGTGATAAATTAGTCAGAATAAAAAGCTCAAAATTTAAAATGGCTGAAATTTTTTATAGGTATTTTGTGCCCAGTTCCATGCAGCAAACAGACAGCAGATTAACATGGCTTTTATTAGATGCGGGTACATTCTCTTCATTTTTGGAGCACACAGCCTGGTTCCCGCCATTAATACGGTCGGTTGATTTTACCCATCCTACAGTACTTGTTTTCTGCCTAAATAATCTTTCAATAAGCTACATCATTTCATTTAAGTACATAATGCTTCACAAATACTTTATTCACCTTTTATCCTTTTCATTAATAAAGGGATTGGAAGGGTCTAACTTTATTATCACTCGTTTCGCAAACACCTCATTCAAGTAATGCAGAAAGAAGGCAAAAAAATTAGAATGTCTGTGCGTAATGACCTACACACTTTTCCTCCTTTCCGACACGCATACATTAACAGCTAAAAAAATATCTGTTCTAGTCGACAGTTTAAACCACAGTTGTTCTTCTCCTGCCTCTTATGAAGCCTCGGTCCGCGCACCTCTTCGCTGTTTGCAAAACACTGCACTAAGTAAACCAAATTAATACTGATGCAAAAATGCCGATTTATCTTCCACAAAAAGGGGAGCCTAAAGACCACCTAGCCCGACCATGATTATAGTGGATGATGCTGCCTGATTTTGCCAACCCCTCTGCCTGTGGTAAAGCCTTCAAAACTTGAGGCTTGGCCACAGAGAGGTTGATGAACAAAGCGTTGTCTCTCCACGGAAGGTCTGGAAAAATGAGGGTTTAAATCAGCCGCTAATCTACACACACTTGTTTGGTGAGCAGCGCTTCTTTTCGTTTGGGTGCTTGCCCTAACAAAGTCCCAACGCCAGCCGAGTTGCACGAACACTTGATGAACCGAACCAGTAGTCGTAAACCCTGTGTCCGCATTTGTGCCTCATACCGGCCGGGTGATGTCGCAGGTTCAAAAACACTCTTTGGTGGATAAGTTGGTCGCACCACTGCCTTTGCTTTTGATATTCCTTTACAAAGCAAATAAGAGAATATACCATCCACGTAATTGACCACCTTCTCTTTATTCCGTTATCAGCCACCGTTATCACCACTACAAAGCGACACCCACAGCCTCTCCCCTGAGTCCGTAAACGCTCCTCGGTGCTGGTGTTGCAGTGGCCTTCTTGTAAAATCAGCCATCCACCAGGCTACCCCGTCTGGTTCGGTCTGGTGTTCTGCTCTCGTTGTGCCCTTAAGGCAGTGAAAGCAGGACGCTGCAACTGCGCCACTTCGTGCAAGTAACGGAACAACGCGACTTGTTGTTTACCTTTAAAGAACCTTTCTATTTTTTGCAAAAGCCTGATCGAGTTGGAGACTACGGGGGAGTTGAGGCAGTTGAGGGGATTTCATGGGAATTGGAAGCTCTGTAATCAGCTATTTAATGGGAAAGTCGTCTCGGATAGCGCAGTTTAGATCGAGGCACGCAGATTTTCACACCTCCCCACTCCAAGAGTCGTGACTGATGAATTGGACGGATGATTGAAGAATGGTGTTTCCTAACTTCCCCGCCTCCACCAGTCCGCTAGCCCTTCCGTAGGTTTACAGTGAGTTTACTTCGGGACTCACTGAGGAGTGAGTTGAGGGATTACTTGACACGGTGACGAACAAATGCAACAATGGCATCCACAATGACTGCTGCATTGAGGTGGCCGGACACAGTCCCATGTCACTACTGGCAGAAGGGTGTTTGCTTAAGTCGGCACGGTGCTGTTTACTCCCCACCACAAAAAGTGGCTTGGTAATAGCGCCTAAGACTTCGTCAATTATGAAAAAGACCGATTGGGTTGAATGTTGATGACTCGGTGAGTTTGTCCGTCCAAAATTTAATAACCAATATCAGGTGCTGGTATTTGACGACAAAAACAAGTAGATTGTGCCAGCATTGTTGGGCCACGTCAATCAATCTGGCGCACGGTTTTTGCAAGAACGTAGGTGACGCCAGTCCTCGAGAATTTACTTGTCTCCACTAGTTCCCGAGGTCTTGCACGTGGTCACCAATAAGCACGTCCTTAATTTGAGGCACTTTTATCATGTAGCCACAAGATTTTAAATCTTACCTGGAGGCCCCTAACCCACATTTACTCTAGATGAAATAGCACAAAAGCACTTTAACTGGGGTGGTGATTCCATGACCTCAGAACTGGTGTCACGTAACTCTGACGTGGTTCACACCTTTTAGCCATGGATTCTAAGTGTTGGCAGGAGGTTTAGCTAAACAATGGCAAGTTTTAAGCCGCCACTACATCTGCTCGTCAAGACAACGTCGTAGGTGGTTTTAAAAGGCATTTGGTTACTCCTTTGACAACTAGGCTACGAGAAAACTGGACAGTCGACCAATCAGCTGTTGTGGCCTGCACCGATGGGATTAGCAGGCGTTCCTTCTACAGAGGAACCAAATCCGTACTTGATGCCCTTGGTAGGCGTTTTGCGTATTTCCTCTGTCACTACCACCTATCGGCGTTTTTACAGTTAAATGAAAATTGTGACTGCGTCAGTCCAGCAAAAGCCACGAAGTAGGACAAAATCGCCTAATAAATGTCCTGTGGGGGTCTTAGCAAAGTGAATTTCGGTTTTGGTCACTTCCTCCCGAAGAGCTTCGTGGCATCAGAAGTACTGAGTACCATTACCCTCTCATTGTAAAAGGCCAAACAACCTTGAAAGATAGAATTCCATGCGCGTGAAGTTGACTGCGTTGGTGGCTGCTAAGCACCTGAGTGGGCAAACATTTATTCTGCCCAGAGAACACCTTGAGAATAAGCACCAGATTCTCTGTTTCCTAACCTGAGAATGATCTACAACGCATGCTTGCTTGAGTGTGCCTTTCAGGCGACAAGCTGCAAGTTTACACCAACGTCATGGCTGAGCAGACGCCACCGACTTCCCAGCAGTGAGTGAACATTGATTCTCCCGAGTCTTGATGATATGCAAACCTTTTCTTTGCTGCACAAGTATGGAATGCCAAATCACTCATTCTGAGGTGGAAGGGGAAACACGCTATCTGCCTGCAGTTGATGTGATTGAGGCGCAAACTACATGGATTAAGAGGGCATTTTTAACCTACCTTTAACGAGCTGGCTAACTTTGAAGGTGTTCAGACTTACAAATTATATACAAAGACCAGATGCTGATAGGGTGTGATTTAGCAACTTGGTTGTTTGTTTAACTCTGCATTTGATTGCGCAGCCGCCTAAGTCGGAACAAGCGGTAAGTCCGATCGGCGACATGGCCTCCAGATCATGACAGGAGCTTTCCAGCCCACCTGTTCCAGCCCACCTGTTCCAGCCCACCTGTCATACCATCGCGATTGCTTACAACTTCTAAGAACACTCGAGTCAGCACCTTCGCGGAAAAACTGGGTCACAAGATCGACTTACATTATTTTCATTCAGTGGTTTAGCTAATGAGCTTAACGCTATGGAATTGATGGAAGTGCATAAGATTCCCGCAGCCTCACCTGGTCGATGAAACATTAACGCTAAGATTGCTCAACCTGGCATTGAAGCTATTGCAGTGTCTCGGCTGGCTGTCAAATGCCCGATTATTGCATAGAGTTCACTTGGGTACTCTGCCACTGCACCCTCGTCGAGTGAGGTGGCATTTGGGTTATACCAGCAGTTCTCGGTCCATCTCAATGCCGACGGTACACATTCTGCCTACGCATTTAATCCTCCCTCCTACTCGAGGAGGTCTTGAAGTGCTGCATTCGTGACAGAAGAACAATAAGTGATAGACCTTAATGGGACAGAAGAGGTGTATGTGCTGCGAATAGGCCTAAAAGTGACATCCACCTTCGCCAACTACTCCAGTGCCGTGATATCCAACGAGGCCATTGACAATTAAAGGGACACTAGCTGTGAACCATCCAAAAGGGATTCTTTATGGAGCTGTTTACCGTTCCTGCATGACCGCACTAGTAATGTGAACTCAAGACACCTCCTCCACTCCTCTACAAGCTGAGCAGAACCCGAATAGACATGGCTGGGCGCCACCGAGGTAAGAACAACGTGGCAGGTAGGAGTGGAAGCGAAACCCTGGTCCCACAATAAGCACTTTGAATCCCATCCTTTGTTACTTGGCCTTGGTTTTGGGCCAGTGACCCCACGGCCAGTGATAAGCATGCGACATGGCAAGCACATTCCCACGTCCCCAAATTCAGTTTCCATCCAGGACGAAATCCCAGATCCACTAGAATTCTCACGAGGGATCAGTAGCGCTGCGGTCAAGTAGCATCTCAGTTGCATGGAAATTCGATGACTGTCGCGGCTGGCTCGTGGGTGCTATTCTCACAGCACCGGTTACGTTGAGATGGCTAAGGCAAGGGGTTGACCGAGGGCAGTGCCGGAGACTGCGCTCAAAAGAGGAGAGGATCCATGCATTGCGTTGGTGGCATAACTCTTGTTTTTGCTAAGGACACCGCTTGAGTGCTCTGCCATTGCACCATTGCTGAGTGGGTTGGTCTCTGGGATATGCTGGTGACACCGAGCCCCACCGAATATCGAATATATACTGTAATACTTTGTTTGTTCGAACTATCGGTTTAGGTCACTTGGGTGGCCATCTTGTTCTAGCCGGTTGGTCGGCCTCCGGGCCGTGCCAACAGCCCCCAAGTCCTCTGTTCCCGGAATATATAAATTCTGCCCTGGTAATGCGCCTCCTTTTACCTTAAGGGGAGTCTCGGGACGCTACAATACATTCTGTAATAAAAATATGTCTTCTTTCGTTTTTGAAAGCTTTATACTACTACAATGTAACTCTTGCAGACTTATTTAAGCAAATTGCATAACTATAATGCTATAAATTTTGCAGGGAGCTCAACGGATAATTGTAATAAACATTTTCCATAAAATAGGAGTTTCTGAAGTAGATGCTTCTCAGCCTCCATATTAAGAAAAAAACTTTTTCGCCTTTAGCGCTTTTTTTGCAAAAGCTGGAAAATAGCTACAGCAGTGGCTTCTTATTCAAATGTTTGTTTACATCAGGATATGCCCTAATAATCTGCAGCAAACATATTTAATGAATTCCTTACACCTCGATTTGACTTTTTGTTTTGTTTTATGCAAAGGAGAGTAAAAGTATTGCTTTTTTACTGTAATGAACCTATTTTAAAATTACATAGAATCAATTTTATCTAATTTAAGGTCATCGGGCTCTAACTGTATTGGTCTCTAGCCGTGCATTGGGAGTGGCGTGTACTGCGTTTATAGACTACGCAGAAATGTCTGTTAGTGGTCTTGTGACTCCTCGGCCTCGGCCGGTGCAGTTATCTCTTTTGATAGAATTTATGTGTCAGAAAACATACACAGATTTAATGCACCTGGTTGATCTGTAGGTTGGGATTTATGTTTACGTATTAAGGCTGCCGAGCAAAACTGACCTTGAGAAGAAAATCGAGTTGGCAAAGTTCTTTAGTCGAACGAGGAATCTGTTTATTCGACTGGAAGCACTCACTAAATGGGCTAATACTTCTTCGAAAGTGGACAAGTGCGAGGTTTGTTGGTCGCTCACTAAGTTATTTTCAAAGAAAATTTCAAATTTTCTTGAGGAGCAGAGTATGCTTCTCCTTGATACCGCCAACATATTGTCATTCCTACACCGAAATCATCTAATTTCTGCGCGGTAACTTCACTTACAGGGCCTTAGTTCCTAGATTGCCTCCCTTTGCCATGCTGTTGGCAATTGATATTTTTGTTAACAAAACATACACACGTTTACCAAAGGCAATCAAAGTGAGATAATTCATTCAAGTTGAAGACTGCACACTTAGGCTCGTTTTACTCCTCCAGAACCCATATCAAATGAGGAAATTAGAATGGGATTGCCGGATTTGAATAGAATAATAAAATATAGACTCAGTGTGTCTCCATGTCCGAGACCTTTTACTAACATTGTCATCGGTAAGTGTTTTAAGGAAACTGATTTTCAGAGCACGGGAGGGTGATTTTCACGGTCCCACACGAGTTTAAAGTCACCCTGACGCTACTCTCAGAAGCACTTGATTTTCCTTGGAGCATAATTGGCATTGAATTTCTTGTTTCAGACCCGAATAGGAGTTGTAAGTCTGAGTTTTCCCGTCTATTCACTTAATCTGCGTTTTTTAATATTGTCAGCTGGTGGACCACTCATTCATCCACAACAGACCCGGTTCTTGTTACAACAGGCTCAGTCTCGTATTCTTGATCCACGTTTCGATAAGCGCCCTCCTCTCACCCATCTCTATGACATGCTTCGTAAGTCTTGTTAATGAGTTGGATTTCTTGAAATCTTTTATGCTTCCTTGAGGAAGCTTTGAAATATACACGCTGGAAAGTAGTCCCTTCTCAATTACCTCACTAGGTTATTCACAACTTCACAAAACATGGGGAGATGTATTCACCCCTTTTACGGCCTCAGTTGTGAAGGCCGACACAGTTTCCATGGTCATTTCGTTGTGAAATTTCATTGGCTCTGAATTCCTTGGAGCACTAGTTAAGGCAACGGCACTGAAAGGAGTGTAGGTCTTATTTCATCACACCGATGCTAATGTTGCAGCCCGGTGCTATTGTAAAACATACGGATTATGAAGTACTATTGCTATTAATGCACAGAAAGGCGAAGAATAGTGGTATGGATTTCGTGAACAGAGCTTCATCCAACTGTTTTGTGAGCTCGTCTGTGGAAGCTTGAAAAGGCTTACGTAATCGTGCTTATAACTGGTACAGGGATCATTCTCATACTTTTACAGACGCTTTTGCAATGTCCCTGCAACTGGATGTACTCTTTGAACAGGCCCAGCGGTTGCGGTCCAGGCGGCCGACGGACCCATTTAGTATCGAGGACTATCGTCCGGGACAGCTGCTCAAGGTTGTTTACTGGCGTGGATTATCTAATTGCAACTATCAGGCAGTAATGGGTCCCGATGGTAAAATGCGGCAGACCATCTACTCAATCACCATCCACGTGAGTCCATTGGACCCTCAGCGACCTCTCTGTGTGACTCATCATCCTGAATTAAACACCATCGACGCGCACAAAATCGGCTCCTTTGTTCAGGGCGGTTGCCTCTCAATCGAGAACCTCTTAACTCGTACAATCATAGTCCGAGCTGAACGGATGCTTATGGAGATCAGACATGAACTCTTGCCTCTTTCTCCTGGTCCAATATCGATCGGTGAAATACCGCTTTCCCTCTTAGTACCTGTACTCTGGCCCTGTCACCCTCATGAAATCCTCCAACTACGCATCAACACAGCACAGGGTCAAATTCGTGCCTCGTTTCCTTCTTCCGATCCCATCCGCAGCGCTCCCCTTCTCCGTGAACTCGAAATGGCCTTTAACCGTCCCTCGGCACGTCGAGTCGTCCTGGATCGCATCTCTGCTATTGACTGTCGCGCTGGCAGTCGAGGCATGCGGGGCCTCGTTGGAGACGATACGCGTTGGCAGGCGCGATTGGTGGAAATATTTTCGCGTCTTCGTTGCCTTCTTGGTCAGTGGAGAGTTAGATGGGCGAATAGAGGCCGCTTGGTACGATATTCTTTACCGCTCTCTGTCTCCTCACCCTCATCCACTGCCGCTCAACCGAGCTACATAGAAGTGTTAGAACGAGCAAGACAGGACCGGGTCGCTCTGGTGTTCATTAAACTATTTCCCAACGATGAGCACTACCTTCTGTGTGAGGTGGCACCGACGGATGCACTAGCAGTGGGGTATCGACACTACTTCCTCAAGTGTGTCCCCATGCCTATTACAGTCACGGACCTGCATGTGGCGCCGGGGGGGCGGTGGTTAACGCACAATCCGGAGCAGTCAGTATTAGATGGCGCTGGAGTCCCGACATCACCGGGAGTGGCGCTGAGAATAACCCACTTCATGCCGCTAGTTGGAGGGGAGGTGCCTGGGAATTGGGTTGGACAGGCGGTCTACTCATCTCTGATTTTGCAACCGTCGGTATGTCACCGAATACTTATGATTGTTTAATGCTTTTGAGGGATATTTGTTAACTACAGCAACTAGCCTTTCGATTAATCGTCATTTACTTTTCGTGGTCATGGAGAAGGAGTTTACTTTCCGATAGGCCAATCAGAACTAATCTATTCTGCTACTTCCTAGTCGAAACGACGCCTGTTGATTTATAGTTGCGTAGATATAGCATCAGTTTTTTCAAGATATTGGTTGTCTTTAGGGCCAAAATCTCATTTTCAAGAGTTAGTTGACAAAAATGCTCGTGGAATTTTCGGAGTAGCTCGCTGCAATTGCTTGTTGTTTGTAGATACTAACAGAATGAATGCGATTGTTCATGTGCATGCCTTGCAGAGGGTATGCGTGTTGGTCTACTGCTACTGCTCTACTGCTTTTATTTTGAACTTACCATAAAATTGTTAATCCTATCCGATTGGCGTGATTTGAACGTCTATTAATCGGCTCAGTTTGACTCAGTACCAAAGCTGCAGAGGCCTTTTGAGCTTTTTCAGCATCACATTTGAGGAAGGCGTCAATAAATGTTTTCAATAAAATAGTTAAATTTGATGCTGAACCACTTAGAGTAATGCATCGCATTGGAAAAGGTGTTTGATAGTAAAGGGCTACGTGTCGCAGTTAACGTAATGTTTCTTGAACTTCCACTTGCGTTTCACTTGAGTGATAAAATTATTCGTTTACACTTACATCTCTCTGAAAAGCTGCGAAAGCTAAACGGGCCGGAATGACTATCGAATCGTCCTTCACTTCATGTTATAAAGACGCTCTTTGCCGACTGTATGAACTAAACGAGAGTTTTGACTTCGAGGCAGTAAAATCCTCTTTTCTGTGGTCTTGATTTTACTCTTTGTGGCTGAAGTCGCATGTACTTAAGCAATCGTTCAGCTTCGCAGGGTTAGTTAGTCATCAGCTAGCATCACTTCATACGTGTCAATACTTACACATGCATATCCATGCTATCTAGGTATTCGTTAAAAGCTTGGCTAATTGGAGTGGAGAACTATGTCGAATAGTCATTTGGCATCTACTCCCTATATCCTTTCAATACAGCCATTTGACCTGCATATTTTTTATCGATAATGTGGGCATTGGTTGAATCCTAGAATATCAGCTGATCAGGCTTCATCAATCCCTTCTCTCTTCCTCTCCATAATTAGCTCGGAGAACTGCGTGAAGCAGTGGCTCAGGTGCAGCGTAATCGAGTGTGTCGACGTCTGAAGCGGGTCCGTGCTCTCTTAGAACATCTCTCGAGGGACGAGGAAAGCGGTTTGGCAAGCGAGGCTAAGCGCCGGTGCATTGATCGCCTTCCACCAAACGATAGAGCGATGCTCTTGTCCGCCACTTCCGACTGTTCCGCCACCACTTCTTCCCCCATGGTGCTGATGCCAGATCTATCCCGCCTCCTTTCTGCTCTGGAGGATGATGTGATTGTTAACGAGCTCAATGTGAAGGTGTGTATCATCTGTTTCTACTCTCTCCGATCCACTCGTGTCTATCAGCCTGGTTTTTTACCGTTTTCTATAAAACTAAGTTATTTAGATGGTTTCTGTTTGGTACGTTTTGCCTCCACTCCCTCAAAGTGTTTTACAATGGTTGATAGACAAAATTTGATTCTGTAACACAGGCAGACTCGATTCATAACCATCAGGTTCAATCGACGCTCTATGCTAGGCGGGTTGAGAATAAGGGGGAAATTTGAGAGAGCTCAATGCGGATTACAGGTGTCAAAATTATGTGCATATGGTTTACAGTGCATGCATGTGAACGATTCCATGATCTTTTTCGGTCGCTTGATAGATCATGGTGACATTTAAGAGGCATCACTTATCAGTACTACTGTGTTGGGCATCTAGGATTACAAAGTGAGGGATGCCTTTTTATTGTGTTTGTGTTGGATTTAAATGTGCCGTATCTAAGTTGAGGATACTACTTTTCCTCAGTCCTTGGACTAATAGTTGAATAAGTTTTGTTCTCCCCATTGATTTGGGTGTAAGACCATCAATTTTTTGACCTCACGTTTATTTATCCGTCAGTATAACATCACTCCCGACCCACGTCATCAATTTTGTTGTTTGTCTTTGCAGCTGGCAGAACATGGGATCACTCACGACGGCGTCAGTAATAATGCTCAAAGTGACATCCTGAATATCACTATTCGGAGGTATGGTTCCTCTGTTCATATTTGAGTGCTTTTCCCACGCTTTGAAAAGTAGCGTTGGTTTTGACTAACACATGAGTCAAGCAGTTTATTTATGCCTTTTCCTCAGAGTTGAATACGCGGTCATTGAATTTGACTGGCGAAGCTATCTTTCGCACTTATTGTAGTGGATATAATGCTAACTGGAAACTGCATTCACCCTGTATTGACTCAATGAAATGCATCAATGGATTTAGGATACTCAGAACTCTTTCACTTTGATGATGGAAATAGATTCATCCGTTGTCGCATTCATTAAGTCAATTTATCCAAAAGTTGTGATGAAATTCCTCATATTAAAGCGGGAAAGTAAGCTGGTTGGTAAGACGCAACTTATCTTTCAAGTCCATATCCATCTGTCTGTTTACATCTGATTGATCTACTCACCACTATCCACCTACTCGTTTCTTCTTGGTTCATCCTTCTGGAATCTATCCACTCTGGGTTCACACGTTGTTGCATTCTGGATTTATCTATCACATTCATACATTCATCCATTCCTAACCCATCTATTCTATGTACGTAAGAGATTCGTCTATCTATCGATCTACCAACCCATTCATCTCGAGTTCACTTGAGTTTGTCTATCCCGACTCCATTCATCCATAAATTTTCGGATCCCTATATTACACACATTATTTATTGAAACATTGCTAACATTTTCACTTTCACGTTAACTGCCAAAAAGAGAGCGGTCTTTAAATAACTAACGTGGATCGAAATCTCACCTTCCCCTTTAATCACTATTATCATGAAATGTTTACCAGTGTAGGTTTGACTTGTGTTTATTCATTCTTAATCCATCCATTCACAAATCCCGATTTCCATCTGGCTATCCACTTACGATCCATCCACACTTCGTAGATTTTCGCTTTCTTCGTCCATTTACTATCCAATTCATCCTCCGTGGATCCACCTCCGCTGTTTTATTTATCCACGTTTTCATCTCCAATCTGTCCACTCGTTCCCTTTCCAGCCATCTTGGATCCACGCCTATTTTCAGCTAATCTCCTCTGAATGCTCAAGTATCATAGGAGTAGTGGAGCATGCCGACACATGGACTCTCAAGTTAAACAAGTGCAAACATGCAGAGGTTGTAGACGCTATGCCTCTTTTTTTTAACTTTGAAGAATAAACCATAATTTTGTTTTACAGCATTCCAACTAAGTGCCTCCCAGCCTGGGCGCACCCCGGTATCGCACTCCTTAACCGTTACGTCCGACGCGTGGTAATAATCAGCTCCTCTCGTCTTTCACCCTCCAATTCTGCCTCTGCTGCGTTCACTTCTGCTTCTATGCGCTGCTGGCGTCTTACCATCGCCTTCTCCGGTCTCCCAGGCAACACTAACGGTGGTGAACTGCTCCACCAATCACCCACAGCGCACGTCAACAGTTTGTCCGATTTGAACTCCTTCCTCCTTAACGTGATAACCGAATGGGAGGCCCTCTGCCGCTTGTTTGCTATCTGCGGACCAGTTATAGAAAATCCTGGTTTGCGATCAGTTTTTGTATATAACTGGTTCTACTGAAGCTGTTTTGGTAGTTGACTCAGTTTTCTCATTTTAGCTTCCCTACCGCCTGATGTGCATTTGAATGGCTTTGATGCGAGGAGTTTAATTCTGGCTTATGGGCCAGGTCAACATTACCTGGTGAGGAGGACCTTTGCCTCAACTCTGTTCATTTTTTCCGCATTTCATGGAACAATCCATATTCGTCGGAGCAGGCAACCAAAAGGGAGAGACATTTGATAAGAGGCCTAATTCAAAGTAGTTCCGTGAAAATGGTTTTCTGCACCCCTTCCTCCCTGCCGCTTTGCCACCGTTCCAGCTCTACTCAGTAGTATATCTGGTTTTTAACGTCCTTATGTCAGTCTCCGTCGTTCAAATCATTCACTCCAGATCTGTTACTTCTGTTATCAATGTAGCGTCCAAGCCTCCATTTTAAGGTACACTGTTCCTGAATTACGTAGAAGCGTTGGGAAAGTGGTAATTTAAGTGGAATGTCCGTAGTCAACACCGCTACTGTGGTAGTCAAGTCGCATGCCAAAATTATTACTATTTGATTCTTTCTCTTGCCTTTCACAGGCCGAATTGTCTATAGATCTCCGCCAGAACTGCTGCCTTCGTCTCGGTGTGCATCCGGGTCCTGTCACTTTGAAGCATGGTGATGGTGTTGACGATACATTAAAGCAGCGGTGTCAACGACAGAGGCAACGAGACCTTTTCGAAAATCCACATTGTGTTTTGCGTGAGCATTTGGAGTTCCTGGTTGAGAGCCAGAAGTCTCTTTTACCGATGTGTTCGGTGAGTGGGTAGTCACAAGGCTGTATTAAGTTTGCCCTGTGGGGTTTTCTGCGATTCGAATTTCTGAACCAATAATGTGAGGCATATTTGGGGCTGTTTTAGAGAGCCATATATCTATACATATCTCCCTCACTCAGTCCAAAATGAGTGTCAATTAAAGAGGGAAGCGAGGATCATTCAACTAAAGATTGAAATCTGGGGATATAGGAAATTTCTTTACCCATAATGCAATCAGTTATGATAGATACCTACTGTGGACGAACAGTGGACCGTTGGATTGATTGATTGATTGATTGCTTGCTTGCTTGATTGATTGATTGATTGATTGATTGATTGATTGATTACCTAGACGACTCTTTTTTAGGTCCTGTCCTCCACACTAGACTTCGTGATGTCAATGGAAGTCCTGAGGAAACCCACCATCGTGACCAATTCTACAAAAGTTTGTTTTCAGAGGTCACTGTGCCTCTGCCAAACATCGGATATTGCTTTACTTAAAGCATCCAAGTTTCTTAAGCAAATAATTCTGTGCGATTCTTTAGTTAGAATGAATAGACTGAAGTATAGTGAATAAGTAACTATTTTCCTCCAATTTCCAGCTAAGCAAGGCTCTGATATATTCAAACGGTCTGATTAGGTTCTCCGAATATCTTCCCCATTTTCCAAGAGGAATGGACGGAGCTCTCCTTTATTAAAGACTTCATAACAATTTTTAGACTTCGCTTTGCTTATAAAGTTTAGGCATTTTGAAAAGTAAAAAAAAATTGAAATTAGAGCTTTCCTATTTAAGTATCACAAACCTCTCGGTAGAAAACTGATGCTACTTGATATTGGTATCTACTTAAAACTTATTCAGTGACACGGACCTTCACAAGGGTTGGTAGACCAGTAAAGTGCATACATTTTTTTTCAAACAGTCGTCGGCGATTGTGAAATCAGCCCGCCCCGTTCGAAGCATGTCTCTGATGGCACTCTCCTGTTTTGACCTGCAACTTGCGTATCGTGGCACGCTTTGCATGCGTTTTAAGCTGAAGACTGATCACGACGCAAGTGTTCACATCTCCGACGGCTGCCATCATCAAGAAGTTGGTGGTGCACCCCCACAGAGTCGTGGTGGGGGAATTTCCAGCGAAATTTACCCTGTACAGGGCTTTGTTCCACTTCCTGCGTTCCAGGTGAACACATGGGCTTTATTGCCTAGAATTGGAATTTTATTAGTTAAAGGATTGATTTCTGGTGACTTTCTTAAAAGCAAGGTAGATCTCCCTAATAGCTTTGTTGTGGGAAGAGTCTGTCACAGAAAGGGCCTCTCTTTGGGATTTTTGAAACCATTGGATCGTGGAGATTTGATAATGTGTGCCAAAATTCACTTTAAACGCCAAATATCATTCGATAAAGTTGACACAAACCTGGTTACGGATTAAAAATGCTGCTGTGTTACTCCAAAACCTGATCGTCGATTTTCTCTACCTTGATTTTTGTGTAGATTTTTGTTGCTTTTGGCCGAATTCTTGGTAATTTCTGAGTAAAGTATATTCTGCCTGTTGCTTCATTGTATAGAAAAGTAAATAAAGGAACTCTGACTGTCACTGCTGCATTGAGGTCCAGCTCATCGATTTATTGAGGCTTCTTGAAGGCGTCGATCGAATAGTTTGGCTCTAATTTGCTTGTTATTATTGGGCGCTGGCGAATGGAATGGGCTGAGAAGTGTACACTAATTGACAAAGATATAATGCTTCAGAGTTCGATAATAAAGTTATTTGAATCAGTAGAAATAGGATGATTGCTTGACCGATTCCGGACAATTTCTAACCGAGGTGATTATTTCCTACTGTCTTGTTGCTTACAAATATTGCCGATTTCTAAGGGCTGGACGATGTAGTTGGAACGACTTGGGTAGGGATATGCTTTTTCGATTGTGATAGGCGAGTGGTTTGAGATTGGGTGATTAACTTATTCCCGGTCATTTTTTCAATAAGGTAGATTTTAACCCTTTCAACATTTTCTCCGTTGCAGCTCTTTTTGGAGTCGATGCAAAAGGCCTTCAAGGTGGAAGGTGGAGGTGGGTTGCCTCAACGATTTGAGAATTTGGGTAAATCGGTTGTTTATCGATGCTCATACTTGGACTTCGATCACGCGGATTTGTTGTTATTTCTTCTCTAGAGTGGAAATTTGAAGCGTTTTTCATCCCCTTTCATACTTGCCCTCCTATGGACGTTTCAGGGGAGGGAGCACTTCATTCCTCATCATCGAGCACAGATGAATTTTGTTCCTCAACGTACACAATTTCTTACTACAATACCTAACGTATGCAGCAGAGCTGTTTGCATCCATCCTTGCTACTGAGTGCTAATTCTTATTACCAAGCTCCAAAATTAACCGTCCCTCTAGACAGATGTATTCACATGGCAAAATCAAGTACTACACATTCGCCCATCTTTGCTGTTTGCAGAGTAAACGATGGAGTGTGGAATCCTTCCCACCGAGATTATTTCACAACATACAATTTTTGAAGAAGAATAGGTGCTAGCTTCTAATTATATTCAAAGATTTAAGCATTTGATGGGCAAAACTTCAGTAAGTGTAAGAATACAACTTTTTTCAGGACAGAATTTGAAGGTTCTATCGTTTTTTTGAGACGAAGGTGAATACCAACACTCCTAGATATCTAGTATACTGAGACGGTATTTTATTAGCCAATTTACCATCTACCCTACTTAGTTTCAGGCGAGAAGCCCCCTAGCGGTTTCACTGTGTCCCAGTTGGATCGGATGCTTCGTCCATCGGGTGGAGGCACCAAAGGGCCTGTCACTCCCTCTGCTCTCGAGTGCTACCTCTCCGCCAGCCTGACTTTCCATGCTGCTTTCCAGGCAGTGAACACGCATCATTGGCAAGTTCTGTCTGCTCCTGCTCTCGAGGTGGGAGAATTCGTCGCTAAGGCACCAGACTCGGGGCTAGAAGTGAGATTGAAGATGGAGGAGGAGACGACGACGACGGTGGAGGGTGTTTCACGCTGGCGTCTCGTTTTGAGGGTCACGCCAGATCCCGCGTCATGCCCGGTGGAAGAAGTTGCAGAAATAAGTGCGAGGATTGAGGAGTTCTTCCGCAGAAGGGTTGGTTTTCATTGAGATTTGCGAAAGAACCCATCGCGATGCCTATTTGTATTCCATTTAGTTTTAAAGATGGGTTATCACTAGTTATTAAAAGACACTATAGGCAAGCAATTCTTGCTAATGGACTAGTTCATTGAAGGCGTAGCTGTCAAAAATTATTTTCTTATAGATTGCTTTGTTTCATGTGGATGCTTGGCCGATTCATAGAAAAGTTCACTTTTTTTAGCTTCAGGTAAGAAAAGTTTTTGCCCGTAGTGGGCCTATCTTCAGTGTCTGAAGGAGCTGCATTTCTTAGGAAGCATCCTTTGATTTTCCTTAGCTTGATCATTTCTGCAAGATGCTATTCATTCGGAACGTCACTTGCAAGAGGTACCTCTCAGCGTGGATCTAATTGCTGTTTTTGGTCCCCCTCTTGAAATAGGTTACACGTTCCAGGTTGGGGCATTTCTAACAAAATATTGGAATAAGGCTGCTTCATGAAGGCGTCCAAATGTGCATATGTGAGGTATATTGGATAGGGAGGTGCATGAGTGACGCATTTGAAAACACCTTTCTTTACAGTGATTGTCCTTTTTTTCCATAAGGTAGTTCTCCAGCGTTTTTGTGAGCCTGCCAGTTTTGTTTTGTACTTGAATGCGAGTAACACGAATACCTATTTCACCATTATAATGTAGCCTTCTCAGCCCAATACAAGCTTGTGGATCCCTCTTTCATAGTGTTTTCACCCCAGAGAAAAGGTCTAGTTCTAGCCAAATCAATTCCTCTGGGCTTTGTTTTTTGGTGGTTAATGTCAAAAGGTGCTAATCATCCAGCACCTGGAGAAGTGTAAGAGGAGTGAGGAGGATGTGGTTAAAATAGCATCTCCTCCCCATTCTCAAGGGTCCTATGAGGCATTCTTGCTGGTAAGTTTTGTAGCATAAGACTTTCCTTCCACTAATTTACTGGTCTTGGCTATTCCCCAAGAAGTTTTTGCGTTTGAACATTTTCCATTTTTACTATGTTGTTGTTTGGCCTTCAGAAGTAAGTTCGGTGTTAGCAATCCTTTTTGTCTCCAAGCGTTATTCTAGAGGTCAAGCGTTGCACGCTCTAGAAGTGTTTGGCGGACAATGGGTAGCTATTTCACAGTTCACTTAGCCAACGTACCAGGCGTTACGCTATTTCCTAAGAAAGGGTCTTTAAGGCAAGTTTTTCCTACCTTTTAGTTGTATTTGGTTATACCATGCAAATAGGTCTCGTCCGTGAATAATATTTAGCCCTCAGCAGTTGAAAGGACTGTAGTAAATAGCTGAGTCGAAGGTACACCGCATATGCACACACAGTGGGTATAGTCCCCAAAAGGTTAGGCAGTTAGCTCCTCAAATTTTCCTTCCCCGCGTAGATGTACAAGGAAATGATGAGGAGGTAAGTTACTTAAGGCACATCACCAATGCTGTCGCAGAACTGAGCACTAATCTACTGAAATGGGTCCACGACGTTGACTCACCAGATCTGCTCGGTTTTATGAGACTCTAGGCAGATGACTACCCATAACCGTGATAAAACAATGCAAGTGAAGGCTCTTTGGTAAGTTGTGTGTATCAAAGTGACTGGTCTGCTGGGATGTCTTTTCAGTGGAGGCACAACTATTCCATTAGTGTTCTGGAAGGCCTCAGCTTATACGGATTATCTTCCTTACCATTTCCCCAGGTATGTTCAGTCTCGCCGCAAGCAGCAGCTATCACATCCTTCTTCCGTCTCCTCTCCCTTCCCGGCACAACCCTCTTTGATCTCGTCTCTAACGTCTTTGCGTGGGATTTGGACTCCACAATCGGTGTCAACAATGGTCTTTCTATTCTCCGCGTTGGTCTCGTCTCCCTTGCCACTCCAGCCGTCCCCGAGCCCTCCGTCGTTCTTCGTTCGCCCAGCTATCTCGCAATGCAAATCATCATTCCTCGCGCACTCGCTTTCAATGAGCAATCCTCGCCTTCGGTGTGTTGTGTAGTGCTTTGGGTGATCTGTGATTTGTAATGGGCTAGAACAGTGTAGAAGAATGGCTTATTATCAGCGTCAGAATACTTGAGAGCCTAGAGATAGGCAGGTGTACATGAAGCTCGCGGCAGCTAGGGCATTCACGCAGCTAAACGTGTGTTTGAACAACTGTCGACGCGCTAAATGATTCCGAGTTGGGACTTTTCTTGCCGAGAATTTAACCCACTATTCGTTTATAGGGTTTGTTGCGTGCATCCAGTGTGGAAGTAGTCGGCTTGACGTATGACTGGTCGAAAAATCATGTGGCAATTGTGGCATCGAAGAGGTTCCAAGGTCTCGACGAAGTAATCAATCAACGATTCAAAACTACAGGAGCTTGCACACTGGTGCAGCTCATCTCGCATATACGCAAGAATCCACTTCAACAGGGAATACCGATGCAGCAGCAGGCACAGATCCAGCAATGAAGAAAATCACACAGATGATGAATGAGTTGCAAGAGAAAATGGCTAGTGCAATCTTATTCCCTATGTGTTCTGCTATCTGGCATGGGTGGCCAGTCTGTGGGCAGAGTTCTCTCGCATAGAGTGGGAACTCGGGGTCATTTCATGCCTGACCTAGATAGAGAAGATCATTTGTCTCGTGTTCCTCTGGTAAATCCTAGTAAACCATTAGCTTGCATATGAATAAGGCTGGCCAAGTGAAATCATCTTTGTGTACAAATTGTAACTACTCTACATACCACTGTCAAATATGGTCAGTCGTTGAGCTACTTACGTCTGTTTCTTTTCGTCTAATGTTCGCCTATTTTCCCGCTAATGTAAGGTCCGCATGCGTACGTTTCAGCACAAGCCCAGGTTCTGTCAAGCACATCGATCTTAGCTGTATTTGCTACTTGGCCCTTGGGAACGGGTTCAGGGTTAACGCTTCCTTCTGTTCTCCACTGTGCACCAGGCAAGGATTAGTACATGGATGGTTAAATGCCACCCGCCTCTGTGGAGCGGAGCGGGTAATGAGCAGATAGCCTTTTTGGTTTGCTTGCTTAGCAATAGCTGAAGAACAGAGGATCTCTTATTATTGTCCTCCCTCGACTCCGAGGTCCTATGGCGCAAACATAAGAAGCAGGGAAGAAGTTTTCAGATTGCGAGCCTGGTAAAGCGGGTAGCTCAAGCTACACCCAACTCTCAAGGGATATTTCGTATGGATCATATCGAAAATTAAGCTCTCTTTCCACATGATACTTATGGGAAAATAGAACCGGTTCTTGAACACCATGCAGCTGTGGCCAATTTCTTGCCAGATTTAATGTGAAGCCTCTCACAGAAGAAGATTTGAGCTGCTGAGGGGAAAATTTGAGAAGCTTGTACAATTTTTTCCCAAAATCAAACATGCATAATGTAGACCGGTGCATTTTTTATTGCTTTGGGGACTGGAAATTACTAGACTTCAATATTGCTTGGTAAAGCAAAGGCAAACTTATGTTACTCGACCTTCTTGAAAGGAATGCAAACCAGTCGACAAATTCGTCCCACGAAAGGTTTTGACGCTTCCCTTGGGATTCGTTCACTTCTGCCCCCATGAGGTGCATTCCGTTGACGAGTCTTGCTAGCGCTTGAATACTTCATTTATAAAGGTTCTGTTGAGGTTTTACGAATTCCTTTCGACTAATGACCGCTGAAACTAAATGTTGCTTTATGGGTTCCTATGTGTGGAGACTTAACAAGTTCAATTTTGTTTGCCTTTTACACACAAGCAAAGAATGTCGGACACGCCATACCGCACTAAAAAGTACACCGCACGTATACAAAGAGGCTGTAAGGTCAGGCATGCTTAAAATGGTTCAAGGTCATTTTCGACATGTGTTCACCGGTGTACTGATTACTTTTGGTGACAGGTGTTTTAAAGTTGAAGTGGTGTGTCCAGATGTCGCATTCGTCTTTGGGATAAAAGGTAGGCGCTTTTAACATCAAAAATGCGACTGAGGGATCGTCGCTCGATGAAAAATTTGCCAGAAGAGGTGAATTAGTTAATGCCTAAGTAAGATCCCCAAAATGTGCTGGTGTATTTCTCCAAGTCGAAAGGAAATCCGATCCTTCAAGAAGGACTTTCAACCCTAATCAGCGCTTCCCAGATCGTACACTTGTTCCAGGATCTAATCAGCAACCAAGGAACGATCTCAGAAATAACAATCGGTCTACTTGGTCAAAATTACAAGACGCTTTGTTATATAGAATGAGCCAAGTTTCTGCAATCGTAAGATTCGAGAACGACTACGTTTACAATCCTAACGATAGATTATACGCTGGGGTTTGGCAATTTAGGAAGTCAATGAGCTCCGTAGGGCGAAAGTTGAGCCACCCAAGAAACTTCACATCACTCAAAGACCCTTTTGCTGCGAGTTGGAGCAGTAAGTCGATATAATTGTGCTGTGCTTGAAGCCCTCAGTCCGTGTTTTACAGCTGGTTCGGCATCACACGAACCCTGCCCTGCCCGCTCACATCCCTTTTGCCAGCGATCTTGGTTACCGATAGATGAACGCACATCCTATACGCTCAATATTGTCCCACTTGTGCTCCTGTTTGGGTCGAAGCTCATCGTGGCAAAGAGTACTAGTCCGTAGAGATGTTTATTTAAAAAAGTGCTTCAACCAGGGAGTCTTTGCATTGTGTTTTATTTAAACGAACTTTATTGGCTTGTTCTCCACTGTAAAATGTAGGCTTGGAGTGAGGGCTTTCAAGCGATGAAGGCTGATTATCACCAGCAATGCCACGCATGGATGAACCTCCGAACCCCTGCCAAATCACAAGTTAGGTGGTAGGAGACACGAATGACCACACTGATACAAGGCGTTTCTCGAAAGCGAATCAATCAGTAGAAGACATCAAAATTCTCCTTCCATTTGCCGAAGCCCAAGTTGAAGAGACAAATATGGGCAAAATGCTTTCAAAACCTAGAAATGATGACATTAGTATTTTAGGCTCATCTTATTCTACGGAAGGGTTGACAGAAGAGGAGACTGAAAGGGAAAATGAATTACCGCAGGAGTGTCATCCACAAATGTACCAACCACAGATTACCAGAGAGGATGATAATCAGCCAATATTTGTTGCAGAGAATCAAGTATTAAGGATGGAGAGTGGCGACGTTGAAAAAAGCCTCCCTACTACTCCAATTAGACGCAAGAAGAGACCTTCTGAAATAGTAATATTCTTGCGACTACCATTCCTCCATAACTGCACTTGCTATTGCTAGACACAATCTTTCTGTTAAATAAATACTTTGTTTGTTGTTTAAAATTCTCCATGCTAAAAGGGCACTTTCACTTGAAACTTGAAGAACAATGGTCAGCTGCACACTTGTACTGGTTGTTTTTGGGTCATGAGCGAACAGCATTCAGCCGGAATACTTCCAGTTATGTGTCCCAGACGCTAAAAGTTGACCAGTCACTGACACGTACTAGATCGCCAGTAAAGGATAGGGAAGTAGATGAACTTCAAGCCCTTGTTATAAAAATGAAGACGATGTTGCGCTTTTAACAGCATCCAAATGCAAAAATTCAGACAGGATTGCAAATCATTTAGTATGCGACAACAAATCAAGCAATTTCATTCCTGTAAAATGGTTGCATCCCAAAATAAGGGAATGGTAGAAGTGAACTTGGCCATAATTTGGAGGAGGAAAGGAAAATAAAGTTGTAGTGAAAATGCACATAATTAGAGCCCCAAAAATAATCTATTCAAACTACTTTTATGCTGGGCAATAACTTCACGGATTTCTACAAATTAAATACGAGCACCAAGGCCTTTCCAGAGGACAAAGTGGTTAATTTCACTACGACTAAATTTTAACCAATAAATGAAGAGTCCGCCAGCCAATCAGAAGACAGTTGTGAACTAGGGTGTTTTACCTCCGTAAAAACAAATAAAAATACTGGAGAATTTTAATAACTTTTCTCGATAAAATATGTTTACCATGTGTGGTGAGCACACGGTGAAGAAAAGCGTCCATTTCTTTGTGGCATTTGCAAGACGTTTGTCGTTTTTTACCCTCTGTTATAGTTGCGGGCACAGTTGGCTATTGTACCTCTGCCACGTGGGCTGGCCTTTTGGTTGAGCCAGTAGCTCCATTCCCTTCTGCTCGTTGAATGTGCTTGTATTCTACCCAGCATTGTTTTCTTGTGTCTTCAGGGAAGTCTCGGGGCGCTATATTGGTGAAAGCGGAAAGCGAACCCGATTTTGAAGGACATTCATCCTGATTTCTACTGCCGAGTGATATACCTTACCAGGGTGTAAATACATACGCGACGAATGGGAGAATTGCCAACAAACCATAAGAGAAGAGCTGAAAATGATGTTGACCATCGACAACCATCCCAATCACATGTACTGCGCAGAAGTCATAAATAATGGAAGTGGTACTGGCCATGGCCCATCTGGAAAAGTTTCGTGAATGTCGATCAAGTAGAATCGCGATACCTCCTCCACTTCTCTACTATCTAGATAGAACCCGGATCGATAAGATTGGGCAGCTCCAAAGTGAGAACAATATGGCAAGGAGGGATAGACGCGAAAGCCTATCCTGAGGAACTGTGCTAAATTCCGTCCTCCTGGCATAAATTTGCTTTTTGGTCAGTGTTCCTACGTTTGGCTGTGAACACGCGTAATAGCTGGCACAATTCCTCATCCCTGAATCTGGTAAAGTAGAAGGCTATGGCATTCTAATTGATACCCCAACTGACAAGTACTGCTAATGGGGATGCTAACTAACCGAAAGAAAGCAGCAGAACAAGGGAATCGTCAAATAAAATGAAGAAAATGTTTGGCCAAATTGCAAGTTACGATGATGGAAAGAGATCGCAAACACGATCATGACGACTGTCTTGCTTATTATCCGAACAACTTTTAGACATGAAATTATACTTCTAAGAATTCAAGCATCGGAGCATATGTGGAGCTCCACTGGCTTTGGTTTACAGAGATTTATAAAATGAAACGATTGTGGTCACCAGTTGCAAAAATGTTAGTCGCATTTGGCGCTTCAAAAGAACGGACCCAGTGATCTCAAAATCGACATGAGCGTGCTAGTTGTAAGAAAATTAAGTGTCCAGATATTTATTTGGACGAAGTTCGTAATTTTGGGGATCTGTTGCTCACATTTGACCGATTTGATGTGTCTTGACTAAAAAAAAAAACAAGATTTGACCAATTAACAGTGACTTTTGGCCAATCAGAAAGTACGTCATCAAATATTGAGTTTTTGAATTCAAACAGACATTGGCTACTTAAAAAGCTATGCATGGTAATAATGGCAGAACTGGCGTACGATTCCCGAGTGATGCTGCAGATGTCTAATAATCATGGAGGGAAGGAGGAGCGGCCAGACTAATGAAGTAACTCGGTTAATCAGTTGGACACTCTCTCCATGAGTAATGGTAGTTCTTGGTATAATATACCTTAGCCTTAAAAATGTTTATCGATCGTGTTGGGCCGCGAATCGATGGTCGCCTAGAAATTATTCAGTTCAAGTCAACGATGAGTAAGTTCAGATCACTGAAACTCCATAAGCTAATTGCTGATCTTTTCATTCGACCAATCATGGATGAGCAAGTCGGACCCTCCCGGAAAAGAGGTGTTCGTCTCAAATTGAGTTAATTTCAGCCATCTCTCACGTTTATAGTTAGGTGAAATCGAACAGAAGCATGGAGATCCAGGCCTGCATCATTGACGATACTCGCAGAAATATCAACACTTTAGCAAGCAGGATGCAGCGTTGAATAATAACCAATCGCATTGGCCACTCCTCTCCTCCTCTCCCCCTTCAAAAAGAACAGTCACTTAACCAACTTCAACAAAAATACTAAATGAGAGAGAACCGACAGAGAAAGTTCTGGAAAAGACTTTAGTGATACCCTCACAAGAATTAACTAGTGTCGAGACTTCAACGAAACAATTGAATTCCATCTCGAAAATCAGCAATTAGTTGCATAAAAAGCATTAATATTTAAGGTTTATGTTATGTATACATTGAACACCTAGCACAAGTCTGTTATCAAGGGAAGAGAGAGACTATAAAAAAAGCTCGAATAGCAGTTCTCTCAGTCTACTCTGTTACCGAGGAGGTTGGAGGTTCTTCTACCAAGTTCACAGATGGTGGCCGTCGTCTAGGGCCGCCACGAAATCCACCTCCACCACGCCTAGTTGCACCGCCAATACCACCTCCGCCACGTCCACCGCCACCTCCACCACTGTTGACACCACCGATGCCAGGACCTCCAGAGGGCGCATTTGCAGCTGAGGATAACGCCGCTGTCACTGCCACAGCGCGCTGATCAACAGCCTTCAGCATCTGCTTGGCGGATCTCCATGCATCGATGATTTGCATGAGACGGTGCTGGAGAATCTTTAGAACATTAAAAGTAACAAAATTAGTCCCTCAACGCGGGATGAATATTAAGTCCATGTCAAAAGTGGACATTTGATACCAAAAGTACGCACGAAATGCTACAGTGGTGGCGCCACACACAATACACAGCAGAGAACAGACACTATCAATCAGGATGACATTGCCTGTCTGTTTGCACGCAGCAGTGCGGTGAACAACGAATGACGAAAACCCACAAACAATTATCATCAGAAGGTACTCCAAACGGGATGCGGGGATGAACTGTTTACCACTTAGACAGCTGAACGGTGCAAACGTACAGTGCGTACGTACAGATCCTAGTGCGCATAACAAGTATCATTCCAGCGATCATTCAAGCAAGGTGTGGAACGTCCGCTTCTAGATGGGTAATCGATGCGAAATCTTTCGTAATTTTGAACAAGAGAAAAGTGTTTTTGTGGAATCATCATTTTGTCCTAGGCACGAAGACACCCCTATACGTTCAATCAACACAGAACAGTAGCGTTCTAAAAAGTAGAGTCAAGATCAACATGTTATTAAAACTGAGCACCAGTGTTGAAAGCATTCAACTTGACCAAAAAAGTCGACAAAGCGGAGCAAGCTGTCGTAGGATGCCGTATACGTAATAAAAAAATCCGTGAAGGAATTCACGAAGCATTAGGTAAATAACGAAACGAGTTTGTAAACACATAAACATAAAAGAAATGCAGTTACTAGCTATTGTAATTTAAACGTTGTCTGTAAACCAATCTATACTCTTGAGGAACGCTCCAACTTACCAGGCACCTGGTGCCCGGGGGCAGAGAATCCAAGTTGGGAATGGGGTAATAAGGGCCCCCAAATCGACGAACCGTCGGCGTGGGAGGTGCTGGAGTGTTTGTCGCTGATCCCGTCCCTCCTGTAATAGTCAAGCCCTCAGAAACTGGTGAGCTTAGGGAGAGTGAAGAGCATCTCACGGCTGTTGCCGTGGTTGCGTTGGCAGATCTGCGACGTCCGCGTATACCCTGGATGGACAGAAAATAGGTCAGTCTAACGAACAACTGATGCAGGGTTATAAAAAACCCACCCTTCTGCCATTTCGAAAGCCCGAAGAGGCTGAAGATACTACTGATTCTGCATCATCATTCGGCGCAGAAGCATTCACTGTTGAAGAGGCATTTCTTTTCCGCCTTCCACCACTGCCTCGAACAGAGGCACCACGTGGAGACCTACCGCGTCCACTAGAAGGTCGTGGAGGTGGTAGAGGTGATTTTGATATCCCCGTGTCCACTTCTTCTTCCTCTTCCCCTTCTTCCCCTTCCTCTTCTGCCTCCCCCTCTTCTTCTTCCATTGCAGATACCTCGGCACTGCTAGATCGGGCGGGGGTTGAACTGCTAGATCCAGAGACCTCAAAAGCAGTGGAGGTGGAGGGTATTTGAGCAGGTCCAGAAACCGTAATTTTACATTCCGGAAGAAGCATATCGGAAGGAGGGGAAAGCCTCATAGGTTCCGTAGAATCTGAGATGACAGAGCCGATGGGTGAAGGGGGATGAGTTGAAAGCCTGGGCGTTGAAGACTCTGGTGGCGGTGAGGACGATGCAGAAGCCTTTGGAGTTGGAGACAAGGGTGCTGCAGCCTTTTGGACCTTCCTTGGTGCTGGATTTTTGCAACAACACAACGCAAAGGAGTTAGAGGACTGAATAAATAGGGACGAAAGTTTTAGACCATCCCCCAAAAGCTCCAACACCGCTGACATCGCGAACTGTTTCATAACGGTAACGACGAATGAATAGAGTACTGATGTAAGGGAGCCGATGACAAGCAGCCCTAAAAACGACAGCAATATCGACTCGTAGATAACGCATTGTAGCCTGACTTTTAAAGCCACTCCGCTGCTAAATAATGGTTCCATAGGTCACAAGCCTATCCCAACGAGGATAATGAGGAGTTGCCTAAAAGGACTAACAGATTACGCATTTAAGTCTCATGACTTACAAAGAGACCAATAGCTCCAAAAGATAGCTTCAGAGGAGGTTTGACTCACCAATCCTCTCGCTCGGAATTCCAATCTTCTTCCCTACACTTGCTGACACCTTCTTCTCTTTCTCTGGTTTCTTCGTAGAAGCAGCTATCACTTCCCTGTCCCTTTCATTCAGTTCTGCCGATTCCGTAGGATCCTCTGCCTTCTTCACTGCTGATGGTGGATTTGCGGTGGCAGTGAGAAGTTGGGCCCCAGGAGGGGTGTCACCGAGGATAAGACGATGCTGACTGCGAGTGAGCCGGGGTAACACATCGCTTGTAGCCATGAGGTTGTCCTTTTCTCTATCGTCTTCATCTTCGGAGAATAACGAAGCAATGACCGCAAGGGATTTGGACTTTGGAGAAGGATTGTCAACAGCTTCAGAAGAACGAGGTGAGGTCGAAAGAGCGGGAGATGGAGAGAAGGGAAGCACTGGAGAGGTTTTGGGAGGATGAAGAATCTTCACCACCTTCTCTCCCCCTTTTACTTCTTGCTGTTCCTCTTCCTGGTCTTCTTCACCTTCCCCTTCCTCGGGTCTTAGACTAGTTAACTTTTTGGTGGCTGTGGAACGACGAAAGACCTGAAAGAGAAAGAATGCGAGTTTCATCAATACTGTTTGTCCTACTTGATGATTCGTAACCCAGTAGCGTTTACTTTTGGGGTGATTCAGCGCAAGAACAGTCAGAAGAGACAAGTCTACACCTGATTTGAGGGAAGATTTCCTTAACCATTGAACTGATCGACCAAAGTCAGACATCGAACCATACCACATATGATTGGGGAAATTTTCCACTTATATCTCTTCCAAGATTGAAGGCAAAAAAGTAGCAGTAGCAGAAAAACCACGCTTAAGAGTCTTCAAAAGCTCTAAAACCCTTCTGCAGTAATAAAAAAAACAACTTCCAGCATTGGCCAAAGATTCTTTCCCGGATGACAACGATGCCAAAGTTGAAGCCTTGGCCGATTTTGGTGACAACAAGGGCGCAGAGGCTGAAGCAGTCTTCGCAACCTTTGAGTGATTCGGCTCTTGTTTGATCCGCTTCACTGGTGGAGACAAAGATGGTGGTGGAATCAATGTCGGTGACAATGGTTGCTGAGAGTCCGAGATGTTGAATTGAGCGTTTGCAGGACGGCGAACTGGAGTAGGGTTTTGCTGCGGCGGAAAGCCATCCTCATCGGAACTGATGTCCTCTAAGCCCAACTTAGAGGATGATGACTTCGTTGGTGTTGTTACCACCTTCGTCGCTGTTACTGTCGTTGGAGATGGTGAAGATTTCAAATCCACAGGCTCCTCTGAGTGTACGGAATATGGATTTGAGGATATATACCCACAAACGTTATTTTGACAATATCAGCGTTCTCCTGCATTTATTGAAACATGTCCTGTTGGAGCTCTCCAACAATGTCCATTTAAGTTCGGTTTCTTCGGCAACGCAATACCTCAAAAATCTTTGGATAATGTTTTTGAAAAAATGCGTAAGCTGTGAGGTTACCTAAGCATAAGATGCCCAATTTACTTCAGTATCGTTAAGATTTCCACCGTTGCAACTCATCAACTTGTCAAACTTTTCACCTCTCATGTCTTCCTCCACCTCTGCGCTCAAATTCTATCAAATGTTTGAACATTAGGTATTTTAGAAAACCCCCTTCTAGGAGGAAGCGACGATGACAGTTTGGAGGCTTGAGCACATAACATATGGCTGTTCATTAATGCATTAGCAATGTTACTCATAACTAAATACACACGAAGGACAAGATCAAAGTGAACTGACTTCCAAACGCTACACAGGAGCGGATCCACTAGACCTTTCTATTACATGCTCAACTCGTGTTTTAAACAAATGCCACTACCCCCATGCATGGGATGAAAGTTCGCTGTATTTTGCTAACACAGTGATATAGTCAGCGATCGGAACTAAAAGCGTATGCACTCGTTCAAATTCGGTGGCTAAATTAGTCGACACAACTAAAACAACAGTGTTTAGCCATTCGAAAAAAGTAAGCAAGGTGTATAGCTAATTTCGATAAGAGCAAAAACCGAGCAAGCATTTAAGGCTAAACCGCCTAGCAACCTGCCTATCTTCCCTTTCCTCTTCTTCTTCTTCTTCTTCCTTTTCTTCTTCCGTTTGCCTGGTAAAACATGAATCATCATACTTTACCGTAACTTTCACCTCCATTTGAGATCCGCTACTAAGACATTCGTTTCTACGTCATGACCAGTTGCTAATAAAAAATAAATCAGTAACAGAACAACAAAATACTAAATAAGCAAATTTTTGCCCACGCACTTAAACGACTGGGACAACAAGGCAACAGCATTAACAGTGAAATTTGGTGTATCCCTTTAATGTGTTGATCTCAATGACAATCAAAGCAACCATATCAAATAATTCGATTGACCTACTGCACATAACCTTCTTTAGCAAATTAGGTGACTGAGCTAGCGAGGTAGCAGCATCGACAATACTGTTGGTAGTTGCCAGTGTGGTGCCCGTCATCGTCGTCGCCGTCACCTTTGCAATCGACTTTCCTGGCACCTGACCAGCACCACGCGTCGGTTCGCTTTCTGATTTACTGATTTTGCTTTCAGTGAACTTGCTTTCCGTTTGGAGGCGACGCTTCTTCGCTTGCTGTGTTTCCGCTGTCGGGCCGCCAAAATTCTTCTTGCTTGAAACAGCTGCAATGCAAAACAGTTGCCCAAGTTCGAATTCACCGCATACCCCACATATACTAGTCAAACTGCAGCACAGTGTGCTTTGAGACCACTGGCAGTAAAAAAAATATGCCAATAGTACAGTTGAGCTGATAGGCCGGCATCGATGATGAAGCCACTTCCAAATTTTCAAGCCTTAAAGCATCTTCAGAGACAGTTCGGAGGCTGTATAACCCGAACCGTTGTCGAGTTCAATCTAGGGGAGCAAATATCCCGATTTTGATGCCAAAGCGTTAAAGAAAGACCTTTCAATCAGTGAATAAGGCTATGGAGACCCATAACAAAGAGACCTCTACAATCGCATTGGCTTTTCAAAATTGTCCCATTCCAATGTTCCGTACATTGGCTAGCAATCCAACAGTGGACCCTCGAATGCATTGTAGAAACAGAAAGCATGAAATTTGTAAAACAAGTTTTGGTCCACGAATGAAATAAAGAGTATTGATTGTCCGGCAGCCTTACCCGTCTTGCATTCGTTGCCGAATCATCACAATGCTTGTGTCGAACAAATGGGACGCATGACCATAGGGAGCACCGCAGACCACGTCAAAAGTAGGGCAAAAATACATACCAGGGTAATTATTTAATTCCATATGCCTCATTGCTAGCCCCCTAACTTCAACGCCGCTAGTTCATCAGCCTTTAAAATTATAACAGGGCTACTTTTGGAGGAGCACGCGCTATAACTCTGGTGCTTCTAATGATATCGAAATAGCTAGGTTAATGAAGAACCATCTACTCACATTTAGCCTCCTCCGGCGTCGCAGCTCTATGCACTTTTTTCATGCACGTGGATGCTGCTGCAGAGTCGCTATCACACGCAGTGGACAAGCTATAAGGCCGCTTGACTGATTGTCGACCACGTTGTTGCTGATGTTGGGTTTGTCTTGCGCGCTGCTTTTGTAAACGCCTCTGCCCTTGCTGCCTCCCCCCGCCATCTGACACAGTTTCTACATCCTCAGAGAAAGCAGAAGAGGCTGGATCGATGAGATTAAGCGTAGAACAAGAGGGTGAGCGTCTGACATAACCGATTAGTGAACTGAAAGGGATGAGCAAAGAATAAAGAGCTGACTTGGATTAAAAAAGAGTAAATAAAGACGCAAACCTTACATAATTCGCTCCCGATCGATGACCTCATCGTGCCGCGCGTTCCACCCAGCATAGTGAATGCGATAACGGAGCTGACCCTGTACTGCTGTTGGCATCGCCAAACCTTCCTCTTCTCCCCCCGCCACGGATGTTGGTCGGACGGAGTCGTAGACGTGTTGAACGACCTTAGCTTTGTAGGAGTGTCCCTTGTGACGTACACGAACCATAGTACCAACTGGAATCGGCTACATGCAGAGTAAGTGAATGTACACAACGAAAGAATATGCATTTAAGTAGCATATTTAAATATGTGGACTCAATCTTCACAAGTTCGATTCTCATCCCTTCAGAAGGACGTTCCCTTGATGGTAAACGCGCCATGTTTTCAGAGACGATTAAGAGTGCTGGATTAGTGGAGGTGGTATGCAAATTCAACCCAAACAAAAATAATTCGGATGCTGTCAAGTAGCATAAAATCCAAATGTCACAGAGAGAAACAATTCACTATAGGCAGGCAGGCCTTGGAGGCCCACTATGAAAGGGTTAAAACTATAAACGGAATCATTCCAGAAGCAGTTTGCATAGGAAAAGTGACATGTAGGAAAAAAGGCTAGATTTAGCGTATGCTACTAGTTCCATGCAATGCAAATTCCCCATATTGCAGGAAGACTCGTTGTGCTTTAAAAATAAGAGCGACAGAGTAGGAAGCAGAACAATTTAAACTTCATATGTAATCATTGTTCTAGCTATCGCAGCTACATTGTCTCTCAATTCTTCTGCATCATAAATAATAAGTCGTTATTTCGTAATGGTATACTTTAATGGGCCTTTAAGTAGTTACTCAAGGCGCCACATACAGACAATGAACTAAACTTACAGATTGAGGACTGTTGGGATCACCACTATTTAAGGGTTCATTTTCAAAAGTGGGAAGAACAGGACTACTGCTTGCGCTGTGTGGTCCATCAAAGAATCCTCCACTTCCACCACCGGTTAATCGTTGCCTTGAAGTGGTAGGTTTCTTTGAGGGTACTGAAGAAGGCGGGAGCGGAGGCGGCAGTGGAAACGATGGTTCAGGCGTAACCGATTTCTGAGAAACACGACCCTTTGGGGTGGCAGAGTCAGTGGCAGAAGAGGGGGTCTAGAAGAGGAGAATAACAAACAAAAAAGTACCGATGATGCCGCTTGGGATAATTTTTTCTCCTTCCCCTGCGAAAGCGCAGTGTCTGTGGAAGATAAGGTCCTCTTTGAAGTCACAGAACTGGAGGGAGGCCTAGATGTCGGTGTCCCAGGTGTGGATGAAGTTGAGGGTCTCGTCTTAGAATCTGGGATCTGAAGTGGAAACACAAGAATTTACCAAAATAGCAATTTCCGTTCTATAATGTTATGCTCCCATTGAAAGCGACAAAGATGATCGTTTCTGATCATACAGTCGGATTACTATCCGCCAAGCCGACCCTTGCTGTTTGTTAATAGGCTTCCATGCCAACAGGAAGAAAGGTGAAGATAGATAGGTAGAGTGCACTAAAAAGGAAGTAGTTTACTGCCGTTGGTTAAAGATTGTAAGAATATTTTTGTTCTACGACTACAGCTCTTGCAGAGTCAGTACCAACGAAGTGAGTGGAAAATTCGCGAATGGCCTCTGCGCAAATGACGGAGGCAGAGCACTCCAAACTTCCAGCCGGTTACAGAAACAACCACGATCAATCCATGAAGAAGCACGGAAGGAAATTATGCCATGAGAACGACCAATGAAAAGATCGCAAAATAGCTGGATGCATCTTTTGATCTATCCATCCACTGATTAATTACAGCCTAAGGTTCAGAAGAGCGAATGTGGAAGGTAGATGACTAAGTAGCACAGGAGAGAACAACTTAACTCTTTTCGCAAAATAAATATCCAAAGGACAGCTAATCATTTTAAGCACCCATGAACATACATTTGAGTTGGAAAGTGTAAACGATCATACTTGATGCGCTTGCCATACAGCTATATTAGCAGCAGAAAAACTTGCGTCACAAAAAATTCTAGATAATGGCAACCTTCAGTTCTTGAACAGCAGTTAAAGTCGTAAGAAAAAGCTTATGACAGTTAGTGCCATATCAAAAGTGCAAAAACGTCCCAGTTGTGATGATAATCTTTCCTCTGAGGACCTGGTAGTAAACGTAATAAAAATAACACCCAAGATTCATTTAAACATTTCAGAAACAGGCTGCCTTTAATCAAATATAAATCAAGCAAAAATGACGGTCTCACATCTTGATACAGCGATCTAATCAGCATCATGAAAAGCCTAGAAATTCCCCAGTTATTCATTCACCTTAAAGCCTTCGTAACACACCAAAAAAGAACTCACTTTCAGGAGCTTTTCATACTTCAGTCCAGAAGCCCTACGTTGTCCAGCCTCCTTCTTAGTCTCATCCGCTTTGCTCAGCGCTTTCACCGTTTGGGCACTTCCAGATGTTGTCTTGGAACCAGACCTCTGTCCCGCGTTCAACGAATCCCCGGCAGTAGCAGAAATGGTAGTCAACGATGCTATTGCTTTCGATTTTCGAGGTAGAGGAATGGGAATTTCGTCCAGACTGGTGCCAAGCTTACGCGATAGATCGTCGATAGGAAAGAGGTACCTAAGAGACAAGTAGGCACATATGCGCTCAAACAGCTCATCAACACAGAACAAAGGCGAGATTTGTAATGGGCGAAGGGGGCGATTAAGAGATAATCAGACAATTGATCGACCAATCTTAAGAGGGTGCATCGCTCATTTGTGATGGAACGATGAATAGATTATCTTCGATCCTTCAACATTCAGCTAGTGAAATCAAATCAAATTTCGGTTAATCACGCTAATCCTGAATTCTGCCTTATAACCGACACTGAATCAAGGGCATAAATGGACGAACTTGTTTGGTTTATAAACAGATTTAACTCGGTTCAAAGGCTGCAGAATCAAAGTGCTTTGACAAGAAGTTTACTTCGAGTTTTTTACCACTGAAAGGTAAGTCATGATTTAGAGGATTCTCCATTACTTATCATGAATAATTACGTGCCACTATTGGTTAAAGGTAGTCCGTGGATGGTTGAAAAAATCATCCACATCTACATCAGCTGAAATGGTCCTGTACACATGCATTAGCAAGTAACATGCGGTGAGATTGAAAAATGATCAGCCTACTTTTCATTTCATTTGCACATGCTATGCAAATGCATTGTTGCGAAATGATTGTTTGCTGTTTAACATGTGAACAAACGTGACAAACACAAGAACACGAAAGCCATCTCCATAAGCTTAAGGCACCGAGGAAAACCCAATATGTGGCTGGGCGCCTATTGTTCGAAAGAAAAGTGATTGCTTAAAAAATGTGCCCTTACAGACAGAAGTAGGGAAGTTGAAAGCCCCTCTTAGTGGTAGAGAAACACTATTTGGCCCTTCTCTCTCGCGGGTGATTACTCGACTACCCTGTGAAACTAAGAGCTTCCCGGGTACAGGTAATATGAATCCCTACCAATAGTTTTTGAGGTCTTATGTGCCTTTATTACGCCTTCGGGAGATACACTTCGGTATAAAATGGACGATTGCAAAACTCAAGTTGACATGACTTCGATTTCGAAATAAATTCCGTACTTTTTGAAGGCCGTCTGAAGGTTTCTAGGTCCAGCAGCGAAGCTATGGGGCAAGTCCATCTCCGAGTAGACTGCAGCCCACTTCAACTGCGAGGTGACGCGATGGAAGCCACCTAAGCGATCAACTTTCTGAAATTAAAAGGAACAGTTAGCTTTCAATTAGCATTCCGCCATTCCCATCTCACATAAGACACCCACCCTATAGAGTTTGAACAGATCTAAATCCTTATTAGCTATACTCGGCGCCTTGTTGATAGGGGTTCCGCGAGCATCCATGAATCGATAGAGTTTAGCAATCCACCTGTCCCTTTCCTCGAAGTACTCTGGCGAGTCGGAACTTGTCGAGGCGTCGCTGTCACGACCTTCATCATTACCAGGCTCCTCATTACTGCCAGCTTTATCATCAGCACCACCACTGCTGCTGGCCGCAGAGCTCCTAGATATGGAGGACATCTTTCTGGGACGCTGTTGACGGCGTTTGATGGGTTTGGGAGGGCGTGGTTTCCTCTTGAGAGGCGGACTAGCATCTTCGCCTTCACTGGATGAAGCACCAATAGAAACGGATGATGAATCGGAGGCAGAATACGAAGAGGAAGAGGCGTCAGCTGAAGACGATGAGAGTGAACGATTTCGACGTCGGCGACGCGACTTCTTCGGAACCGCCGACGATGGGGAATGACGAGATTTCGAAGGTTCCACGTTATCTCCATCAGAGGTCGCTGAATGTCAGAAAAAGTATTTAGGAATGAGGACTTGGAGCAGTCATAACTCACGTCCAGGTCGCCAGTTGGGGCCAAGAAGAGTGTCCAAGTCGGAGCCCCAAGAAGTGGGCAATTCGCGACGATCCAGCCAGAGGATTGCCCTCTCAAAGGCTGTCCGAAGGCCAGGATTCCGATGTGCCAATTTGACGGCTTTGGCTCGGGACAGAGGCTCCAGGTAGGACCTTGGAACTGCATAGCTGAAAAGCAAAAACAAAACAATCGGACTTTCTAGCATTAACAAGCATTTCCTTTTGCCAGTCTACGTTACCCGGAAATCCGTAAGTGCCACAAAGTGTTTAGAGATAGCACAATGAATCGTGAAGGAATACTACTCCGTATGGCAGTCAGTTACATAAGCCTACAATCGATTTTCGCGAAATGATTTCACAAGGAAAACAGTGTCCTTGGGAGCAGAGGAGACGGCTTTGAGATCGATGGATGGCATGGCAGAAGGTAGAGTAACCAATCCGGGTGCGTAGCGACGTCTCGAAGCTGCGGCTAATGCGGAAGCATCTCCAGTTGAGGTAGAAAGGAGGGACGAGTCATCTGGAAGTAGTGGAAATCGAATTAAATTGTTTGGTAGCTGGGCATTAGCGGGTAAATAGGAATCAAAGGACTGAGCAGCATTAAAACGAGAACAGGGCGGTGGTAGAAATAGATAAATGGTAGCTCCATAAAGCTATTGCATCCATGAAATTTCCTGGTATCCTAGCACTACAGCTATGCAAAGCCACTGGGATGTGCTACCGGAGATAGAACCCAAAGTCCCTGACCTCCGCGGGAGAAAACAATGTTTGACCTTCGCTCCTCTCTAACGGATGGTTTCCAAAGGGCCAACTGTGCTACGGCCACCGAAACAGAAGAGTGACTAATGAATAGGAGACTGCAAATTGGATGGATACTACACTACAGTAGCATTTAGAGGAGGTATCCACTACAAATGGCTCAAGCCACAGAGACCATGGAAAGAAGATTGAAAAGATGCCAGCTTTTGCCAACAATCCTAACAAGGAGAAACGCTAGATAAGCACCAGAGCACCATTGCAATTGACAATATCGCAATAAAAGAGAACAAGACGTATTTCTGGGATGCCACTTTTGACCTACGAGACGTGTTTTGGCTATAGCAAACAGCATTGCCTAAGGTGATACCCCGCAGTGAATATTCTTACTGCCTTGCCTGGTTTTATGAAGCGTAATGCGGAGTTTACATTAAGGTAACGCAGTATTGAAAGGATGAAAACTAGACAGTAATGACGTATCCAAAAGTTCTAGAGTACTTTAAGCCAAAGACCTTTCACCCAGCTATGAATCACATAGAGAAAACCGCTAACTGAATTTACTAGCCAAAGCCGGCATTTCGAAATTAAAATAGGAAAGGTTCAAACGCACTTTTTGAAACGATAGGCATATCGATCATTACAAGGGAGCCAAGGAGGCGACGATAACTGTCATCCTCGTCATGTCCAGCGCTAGAAACAGCAGGAGTGGTAATAATTGCAGCCGCATCGTCCTTAACTATTGGTGTGGTAACAGCTGGGGCGGTGGTAGTGGTGCTCAGTTGCTGTCGCTCTCCATCACCAGCTGGCATTTTTTTCGTCTTTCGCCCTCCTGCAGCCACCACTGCTTCCTCGTCTGCTAGAGAAGTTACCTCTGCCAGCGTGGTGGATTCCTCCTCCTCCTCTTCTCCGTCATCATCCTCCTTATCTTCGCCCCCTTCTTCGACTACGACTGAATTCAATGTATCCGAGCATCGTGGGCGAGTGTCTTCTTCATCAGCATCGTCATCATCTTCCAGGCTGGACCTTGGAAAGGCAAAAGAGGAGGATTCATTTGTTCTTCATGGCGGAAAAAAAAGCTTATTGTCGTACCGAAGAAAGCCAATTCTGCTAGCTGTTGTAGATGGGAATCTCCACCTTTGCATACTAACATCTGATGTAAATTTAATACAGAAAGCCAAACGTGACGAGAATTCTCCAGCTGAGATTAGCAATCCAATTCTAAGTGGATGAGAGATCGACCTTAAAATTGGGAGAAAAAGTCGGTGGGTTATTCAAAGGTGCCTCTGCAAAAAACGAGCCTCATACATCGTGTTACAAAAGTAGTAAATGAGAAGGCCAATTCTTTGTGACCGTAGCTTCCATCTGCAGTACCTCGTCCATAAGTGTTTCTGAATCAAAAAAGGCTTTTCCTAACCAGGTAAATGTTTTGAGGCTAATTACCATTTTTGCGAGATACAGTATAAATTATACGAAAAGAGAAACGAGAAAACAAAACTCATAAATGAACACCTAGAAACTATCCCAGTGGCTTCAGTTCCTCAGATTCTCCAGCCTAAATTCCATGAATTAGGACATTTGGAAGGTCACAAACAGCCTTGCAAACAATAAAAAGGACTCGTTACAGCTATTAAGAATGCTATTACCGAAATACGCAAAGAATAAGGAGTGGATAACGGCAGAATATGCCAATTTGAAATCCTTTAAATGTTTTTTGGAGCGTCATATCAGTGCTCAACCAATACCAAGGGCTAGTTGATATCCGGTAGTAACTTCGGCCATGTTTACGGAAAAATGTATGTTGAATCCTATACCAAGACACTAAAAACGAAGCAAAAGTACTTTTTCTACAGCTAACTTTCCCAATACCTATGCCAAAAAATGAATAAAAGCACAAAAAACTGGTAAACAGTAATGCTGCCCTTAATGTTTGACTTGAATTCCTAAACCTAAACCACCCTAAACAATCCATGCAAAGTCATTAAGAAGGTTACAACAAACGCTCCCAAAATGGCAAGGACGAAGTGATAACTGACATTATTCATGCAAGAACCTACAAACAAACTCAAAAATGGTAAAATTTCATTTGGAGTACGTTAGTGCCCTTAAATTACTTTCTAAACTCAACTTGCATTTCGGCGTATTTAACCAACACACTTCAAAAGGCCTTAGCCAACCAACGATGGCCAGGCTCCAGTAGAGCATGCCGAAGTCAGTTTAAGTGGTGATAGACTTTCCGGAAACGCACTTAGGAAGCGGGATAGGTATTCCAGAGATGCGGCAATGCGGTTCGGAAATAAAAAAAACCCTTAGAAGTTACAGCGAAGCAGCCACCTTCTTTACCCAGGAACACAAATCAACACTTTATAGCACGAAAAGCAGTTATTCGATCTACGCGTATTTGACAGGTGCAGTCTACGAGTTGGGTCTTCAAACTATTTAAAACGGCTTTTTCAGCTACTAAGATAAAAAAAACGAAAAACACTTCACTTACTGATACCTCCTGCTACGATCAATCACAGGCTGCTTGAACTGTTCAGGATTCGTCAGGGGCAGGCGATCAAGGCTTTCGCTTTCCTTGAAGTGGCGTTCACCCTTCAGTACTAGTTGCGCCCGTTTTAGGCTACGCTTGTCACCATCGTCAAAAACTAGAGGGTGAAAAGCAAAAAGGGCCAATTATTGCCCCTCACCATCTTGTTGAGGTTGAAGTTCAGTCATTAATGCAATGCCAGTAATAAGTAAATACAGACTGAAGGAAAAATAAATGGCTAAGTTGTTACCCAACAAATACCCCAGACCTTGGCAAATTTGCATCGATAACTCAAAACCGTAAGGAATTGTTGCATAGAAAAGCGGGACCATTTATTTTCATACGACATGGTCTCAACGCTCGGGCCACAGAGTTCTATGCTACTGGTCTCTCCAGCCTCCCTGTAAGTGGACAGTCTAGTCCCGGATTGATACACCTCAAAACCACTTTGGAGACAACTAAAAAGCTAAAGATAGATAAGAATCCTGATTTACCAAGCCAAACAGGACGCCGAGCTGAAGTATGCTTGATGAAAGGTTGAATCGTTGCCACTCACAAGAAAAAGGTTGTGGAAATCGCGCAGACCCTTAGCAGAGACTTTAAGCTTTACAGCAGAGCGAGATTTGAGTCGAACAGACCAAAACCCTCCCTCTCCTTATCATGAAAACGCAATGAATTACGCCTGTAATTATGAAGAATTACCAATAACAACATTGGCACCAGAAATGCCATTTTTATTAAACCGTGTTTGATGCTACAAAAATTGGCGACAGGCTAGGGAGTGAATGAGCTTTAACAAGCTGTTGGCACCATACCCATGTCAAAGGAACACTAAGTTTTCGGAATGACACTGGTTTCACAAATCCATTCATAAGTAAAGGCAGGCAACGAATATGCCTGACTGCAACGACCCATAACTATGGCCTGAGGTTTGGCATTAGCGGTCATGGGACAAGGCTTCGACGATGTGTAATGCTACTAATATTTTAGATTAAGAATCTATGTTGGGATTCATAGGCTTTATAACGTTTCCGAAAGCAACACAAAGACCAGACGGGTAGATAAAATTCAACAGAGCCTACCAACTGTGTAGAGACTGAGATCAGTGATGCGGGTGATCGAAGCAGTTTGTGGACTAGTTGAGGCAAAATCTCCACTTTTGATGAGTACAGAAACCTCTGCATTGGGTTCAATATTGCCGGAGAGAACACTGTTTTTGTCTAGAGTGACAAAGCCCTAAAGTATGGGAAGAGGAGAATTAAAGTAATAAATGCTTAAACTGTATTTTCTCACAGAATAGAATTTTCGCGGTAGCGACGAGGTCGGTTCATCATATCTATAATGCGATTACTAATTCTTTTCTACCCATTGGAAGTGAACCTGAGCGTTGCGCTAGTGGCAGGGAAAGTTGAGTCCACTACTCAAGAACAACAGTAACCCCAATTTCCCTAGCTGAAAGCTTAAATCAGCACAGAAAAGTGCCTAATGCGAATGGTCAATTCTAAGGAGACGAAACAGAAAAGTCACCGAAATCACAGTTTCTAGTGTCTACCTTACTCCAGAGCGGAGTCTTTTAACAGACAAAGCAAAAGGCAACGCCAAAAAAGTGGGAGGCAAACAATGTAATGAGTTGATACCTGACTGCCCTGAATTCTTGATTTTCACATTTGTGACGTCAAGCTCAATTTAATGTAGCATAATAGAACACTTCGAGGCTCAGAGACAATTCGACCGTGACGGTAAGCGAGCTCAAGGCGTAGGAAAATAATTCTCACCTTCCTATCCTTTAACTGAACTCGAATACGATAATTAAGGGTCACCCGTTCGATCGACGCTTCACAAAAGGCGCCGCGATACTTTGCACTGACAGCGGCTCCAACTGGAAGAAAGATAGGCGCAGACTTAAGTTCGTGACCACCGCCACCTTCAGAGGTGCTCATGATCGACGATGTCGGTGTTTCGGATCCAACTCGCGATGCCACTACAGAATCAGAAGCACTCGGAAGGGACATCAAATAACGTGTCACCTAGAAGAGACAGGGAGCAGATTACAAATTTCCAGATTTGGATGGAGAGAAACGAGTTATGTATGTTATAGTAAGTGAAGCAAAACTATTGCATCGTGTTAGGAAAGGAGGATACCTTTCTAAATCGGTACTTTGATTGTAACATGATGCGAGCTGAATGCTTTCCAGTCTGCAATCGATAGAGATCGGTACAAAATTCAAGAAAACAAAAAAAACTCACAAAATGTATTAGTTTGAAAACTCATTTGGAGAAACAGCTCCACTACAGTCGCACTTTGTACAGGCTGATACAAAAAGCAAATTAAAACCATGCACAAGATAAGTGGAACACAACTAGCTCCGATTTATTAAAAGAAAATTTATTATAAAATGCAGCCATAAATTATATGAAGCCAAACCGCTAATACGGCCGCCTACCCGAACAGGATATCGAAAGGCACGAACTGACACTAACCCATCGTTGATATCAGAATGTGCTCCAAGAAACTGTGCTACTAACCATTACACATGTCAACGTTATGCGAGAAATTTTAATATGTGTGTTTTCAGCAAACTATCATACAGATTGATTTTATTGGGGTGATTTGGGTGACGATGCTGTTGACATCAAAGTCTAGTGGTCGTGCACGAACTACGAATAATTGCGGTTGGCGCTTGTCTCAGTTTCCCACGCGGCTAATGGTAGATAGTCAATTGGTATGTGGAATTATCCTGCGAGCCCATCCTTTCTTTGTGTTTACGCTTTATTTTAAAAGCAACGTCCAGTGCCATCGGCTTGAGAGTGTGCGTTTACAATGGTGTTTGGCGTTCTTCCCTTCTGGCTGCTTCATTGTTTCGGACTCAGTTCACTAAAGCGATATCTTTTCTGCTAATAATGCACCTCAAAACCAATTTCTGGCAAATGCCTTAGTTTACTTTGGTATTTTTTCCTTCTTAAAAGCCTAATAACGCAAGAATCCACCAGAATCATTCCCGTTTCATTTGTGACTTATTGCTCCCTATTTGGCGGTTATACCGGGCAGCCCTGTTAAGCCTCAGTTATATTCTCCATGCTTAGAATTTTAAACAGTCTTTTAATTTGGTCCGTTGGCGAATAATTGGAAGAATTTTCTGCAAATTCGAAATTTGGTTTTGTGGAGCCATAGTTCTCCAAATTTGGTTTCTCACAATAGCTCATTTGCTGTGGCAGTTTTCGTTCGTTTCGCCTGTCTCTATTGGAGGTTTATCTGGGCTTATCAATAATTCTCAGAGAAACTGCGCATTTTGTGCAATTCATTGCACCAGACTTGTGGAACGTCCTGCTTTTTATTTCCTAATGATCGCATTCATTTCTTTGTTCTAACGAAGTGTCTAACCCCTTTTTGTTTGGATAGCTGTTTTATATACCAGACCGTAATTACTGTTTTGGTTGTACTGAGCCCTCTTCACTATTTTTTTCCTTCTTATGGCGTTTTATTTGCATCACGCGATCCTTTTATGGTTGTTATTGGGCTTGAATTTTTCATGTGTAATACTGACGCAGACAGATAGAAGAAACCGTGGATTCAGGGATTAGATGGGTTGCATCCACTGTGGGATTCTTAGATTGATTGTTCGCTTAAAATCATAAATCATTGAAGCTGGCCAACTTGGAAGATTTCAGTAGCTGTACTTCTGTATTTCCTTTCAAAATGACAATACAACTGTCCGGGACCAAGCGTTAGGTAGATAAGCTTATCATTCAAAATTTATATCGTTATCAAGAGTCCCGCCGGTTGGAGGTGTGATGACTCGTCACGTATTTCGGTAATATTGCCTTGATTAGCACGCTGTGAGTGGAGGTATTTCTGGACCATTTATAAGAGCCATGCGTAGAAGCTAATACTTTGTCCAAGAGGGTGAGGATTCACCTTGCTTGGTGAGGTGCTGGATCTCATGGCATTTGTGGTCGACTACTTCAAGATGAGCTCTGTTTTATCAGGAGCGAAAGTCATGTGGTGAACTTGATGTCAGCGGTTTTAGTAGTGCCTGTGACGTTGTTGGGGTTTATTTGCCAAATCATCGTAGTTGGCTATTTTTCAGGTCGTCTTCCTGACCTCACTGCTAAGAAAAGTCGGAACAAAACACTAACGTCACATAAATTGGCTCAATCCTATTTTAGACGCCATTCTTTATGTCCTCAGCTGACGTACTTTTGTATCAATCACCACGACGGTCCCATGGCTAATTGCGTTAACGCTTGAGACGAGAACGGATTTGATGAGTTTCTGATTAACGCGCTACTTGTTTGCTTTTTTTTCCTGTCATAGACTCCATTGGACTTTTCCAGCAAGAAAAAGAAGAAGCCCAAGAATTTCCTCCCTCCCGATCCGCCTCAAGCCGAAGTAGCGCTTACGCCTGCAAAGGTTGTTGAGGACGTCGAAACCACGAAAGATGCACCCAAGGTCAAACCTAACGATGCAGCCGCTGCTTCTACCAGTGCACAGTCGGCAAAAAAGAAACCCGTAACTGTAGGGTCGATCACTGAACAACTGGACGAGCTTGCATTTGGTGAAAAGAAGAAGAAAAAGAGGGGCGCTCTTCGACCCCTCAATGAATCCGATCACCAGTCTTCCGTGTCGATCGCTCAAGGTCCTTCCACCACCACGGTTGTCGAGTCCGCTCAAGGCGGTATGGAACCGGAGGCACCAACAAAGAATGCTACCGAAGGCATAGCCCAATCTAACACAACTGGCTATTCCTACGATATGCTACTGGCACGAGTATTTGCCCAAATCCAAGCGCTCAATCCAGAGCTCATGTCCGATACGAAACGCCGATTGGTGATGGCACCGCCTTGCATGGCTCGAGTAGGCACCAAGAAGACCCACTTCACAAACTTTAATGGCATCTGTCGATCTCTCAATCGTGATCCGGCGCACCTCTCTGCGTATCTGTTTGCGGAGCTGGGTACTACGGGCTCAGTGGATGCTAACGGGGCGCTATTGATTAGGGGAAAGTATCAGGCCAAGCACATTGAACCAGTGCTGCGAAACTATGCTCGTGAGTTTGCGAGGTGTTTTTACCAATGAACTGATTTCAAGTAGCACAGTTTCCCCGAAGCTCGTGACATTTTTAAAGCTTTCTTAAAGTTGTATGTCGTTGACTAAAATAACGGCGACATTTTGGCCAGTATTGCAACTTATCTAATATAGTTCGCTGCAAAGACTAACTAACTAGCTTGTAAGCGACACGCATTGCTATTTTGATTCCTCACACTCCTAAACGTCGGTTGGACTCTATACTTTGCTGCTTGACGAATTAAGTTTAACCTAGTTGGGACAGGGACGCGAATGCTTGTATCTTCCCATCTGGGTGCGGTTCAAGGAAATCAGTTGATGCTGATAAATGTGTCTCGTTAAGTTGGGCGCTTTGTCCCTGGCGGAAATGAGAAGTTGTGTGTCGCAAATGACACTAATCTGAAGTTGGTGTTGAGAGAATCTTCACGTGAGACTTAACTCGAGTGGTGGGGCAAGTGGTTCGCATCCATGTCATATTTGCGGAGAGAGAAGTGGTTATCTACCACATGTATTTAAAAAAGGTGATGATAAGATTCAAATGCTATATACTTACCCCTCCTTTTTTTCAGTTCTATAAAGAGGCACTGTGCATTTCTACTGGGTGGATGGCTGACTAGTGATGAGTAATAACTTTTATTCCAATATTGAGCAGCAAACACTTCGTTTGTCCTACCCACACAAACGGCACTTCTAAGTTATCGAGTATTCTATTTTAGTAAGGTTGTCTGATTCGTGTGTGATGTACTATAGGTACTAACCTTTACTCTGAATTCTTTACTGACTGAAAACCAAATAAAAGTACGGCTGGGGCTCATTTACTTGATACGACTCGAACGTGTGTACTCACAGAATCCTATTCACTGGGAAAGGCCCTAAATAGTGAGTCAGTCGGAAATCTCATTCTCGCAGCACAACGAAACTGCTCTGATTGCATGCGAACTTAAGGGTAAGTGTTTGGCAAACGAAATGGATGTAGAAAGCAAAGGAAATTGGACTAGGTTTTTTTTGGTTGAAAAGATGGCATTTTATGGGCACTAGTTTTGTGAGGAAAGATCGCTTTGCTACTAATTCTCTTGAATGAAAGAGAATTCGTAAACTTTTTAGCAGTGTGACACGTGTTGAATTGAGTATTTGTTCACAAAGAGAAGGAAGTTTATCCTGAAGGATTCACTTAGGATATTACTAAATGCGATCGATGTTGTCAGAAGGTAGGGCACTCTACTTAGTGTTTTGTGAGTAGCTTTAGTTGTGTGAACCTACCGATGGAAAGAGCTTGGAAGATAAGTCGGCGTCGAAGTTTCCTCATCCTTCATTTTTCGCTGATTAAGATGCGAAGTGACGTTATTTTTGACACATTTCAATCTAGCCCATGTGATACCAGTCTATTTGTAGGATAGCCACACCTATCAAGGGTAAGTCTCCCCTCAAATCGGTTTTGACGGCTAAAAATAATATTTGTCGTTTTGGAAGCGGCTCATACTGCCTTGTGAAACTCGCTCAGACTACTTTGAAATGCAAATTATTGGAGTTTTTTAGTAGAGTGAGCTTTTCTAGTGTAAATATTCTTATATCTCTAGGTACTTACGTACTCTGCAGCACCTGTCAATCGCCGGATACCGAATTATCTAGAGATTCGCGGCTCCTCTTCCTCCAATGTAAGATGTGTCGATCGCGAGTGACGGTGAAGAGTGTAACCTCCGGTTTTCAGGCCGTCACGGGAAAACGCGCTGCTATTCGTGCAAAGACGCAATAGTCATAATTTATGTGTACTTTTTGTGCACCTTCCGCTTCTAGTTGTGAAACTTCGCTGGTACTGTGAAAAAAGCATTCAAGTCATGTTTTTGTTTCTTCCTCCATTTACTCAAGGAATAATTAGGGCGCCAAATTTTACCCTCACGTGCTAGCTTTTTTACCCGCTAACTGTTTCTCTTCACATGAGTAATTTGTAATTGCACGGCTGGAGAATTGTGAAAGCGATGCAAAGAAGGCGCAACTATTAATTTGGCCAATTAGTTGAGTGGTTCTTACGAAACTGTATTGTCTGGCATGAGGTAAGTCGGGCTCGATGGTAGCATGTGATGGCGAACCGGTCCAATCGTTGGCCAGGGTGAAATCAGAAAAAGGGTTGGGTGCCTTAAACGTGACTTTGAAGATGAAGCATGTTTATGGCGAGCAAAAGCATTTGCCTGCTTTTTTACGATGGCTGGATGGCCTGGTGGTGGTATGCCTTTAGTTTACCTGCGTAATTGCCTCTGGCTGCGCGGATCCCTTCCACTGCATAGTGGAATGGGGAATGCCTACCTTGAATGGCCAAAATGACAATTAAAATCTCGGGTTGCGCAGAGGCTGTTAACACCTGAAGCGACTCCACACTTAAATGACTAGAATTGCCCATTATGGAGGTGCCTGTGGCGAATGCACGAAGACAAGTGAATTGCGTGAATACGCAACGTCGCGTGTGCAGTGAGAGAGTGGCTCCAGAACAGGTAGCCAAACAGCACTAAATTGAGAACAAAGTGACGAGGAGAAATACCATTTACGGGGTGTCTCATCTATTGGCTAGATTTCCCATCGTGTTGTGATTGAGATATGGGATGCACTGGATTGTGGGCCATCATCTGAGCTGGTGGATTCCTCAATGCACACTACCAAGAAATCCAAAGTGCAAATGTAATGGAACTAGGTATGTGCATTACTGACTCGAGGCTAAAACATTTTATTGCTTCCACGGCAGTCCACTGACCAAGCTTTCATGTCACAGTAGAATCGATGAAGACAACCCTTAAGCGATGGAGTGAGTTATGCAGCAATTTGATGCGTCGCTATGACCACTGATTTTTGTAACTTTTACCGAGGTCACACCCATGGCCTCGTGGTCTTGCTGCACCTTTAAATAACAGGAGGTTTTTACAGTGGGTAGACGCATCTATTCGATGTATTTGTGATTAAAATTACTAGAACGGTTTCCCAGTTTTATGATATCGTTTTACTGTCGTAAAACCTTTGAGTGGCGCCATTTTTTCTGTGCTCGTGAGTTGCATATATTAGCCCTTTACTGCGTTAGCAAGGAGCAACTTCTTCACAGCACTTTGGCTTTTTGTGACTTCAGATAAGACTTGGACAGTTATATTTGCATTCACAGAACTGTCAACTAGATCTTGCGCTACCTTTTTCTCCTATTGTTCTATTCTGATCTTATTTCGAGCAATTAAAGATCTCCAGCTTGTCTCCGCCCACCATTAAAGCGTTTGGGGGATTTTAAATTTTTACAGAAAAAGAAAATTTTTAAATCAGCTTAGCCGACTTTTAAGCCACATTCGGGGTTACTCCTGCCCCAAACACCCCCAAATTCCCCTTTTTTTGTTGGAGTAAGGAATTTATCACCCCTGCTTCAGGCACTTGTAAAACCGGTTCTAGCTTTTCCAAAATTTTAAACTTACTAGAAATATTTGAGGAAAATAGCTTATTTTTGCAATTCACAAACTTATCGATAGTATGGAATGCTACACACTAGTGTCAGTTGGGAAATACATGTTATGCCCTCGGGCCAGTTTCATGTTAATATTTTTCACATTTCAAGAATTTTCTTGGTTTTTAACATTTTGATCGTTTGTTTAACCCACCGTTTTAGTCATGCGGGCACCTAGGTCTCCGCTGTGGTAGTCCTGGTTGCCAACGTAACTTTTGGCTCATGTCGATTAACTCAAAACTTTTGTACGTCAGCAATATTTCCCCTACCATACTACTATGGCTTGGCACGACTTCAAGGAAGACCCGGGGAGGCATTATTGGTGGCAGTAGCAAGCAAATTCGATCCTAAATTATAAGCTCTCTGATTGCTATGGCTGAAATCCTAACCTTAGCTTAGAAGAATCTGTGAAGACTTCCAACAGCACCTGCCTTAATATCGAGTTTTGCGGGTTAGCTATTAACAGTTAAAGCGGCACTAGCTGTGAGATAACTGAAAATGTTTGTTCTGGAGCAGTCTTAGTTACCTGAAGGGGATGCCGACCTCTCTACCAGCTGAGTGAAACCCAGGTATATGTGGCTGGACAGAAGGTATGGACAAGATCTCTTACCCCTAAAAAACCATTTTATGCCCATCTTTTATTGTACAACTGTTTTTAGGCGAGTACTTTTACGACTAGCCCCAACATAACAATTCTTCAGATCCAGTGAAATTGCCAATAGAACTCAATGATATTGCGGAAAATTATCTCCTCAGCTGTATGTGGATTCAATTACGCCTCCACCGTTATGCTACCGCTGCCGGTAGCTCCTCGGCCCATCAGTATATCAGGAGCACATTTTCAGTTTTGGCGGCATGCCCTCTTCGGACCTTGGGAAAGACCCAGGTCCCCACACTTAGTTTTCTAATGAAATGGTCCAAAGGCCATTTTTTCGCTCGTTGATATTGTGTCGACGTTTCCACTAAATTTACACAAGGCGTATCTTCACACTCCTACGAATCCAATAAAATTAATTTAATACAAACAATCCCACAATCGCTTCGTTGCTTTTTGTGAGAAAAAGCTTATTACGGCTCTTTAGGTGCATTATTTAAAGTAACTTTTCTAAAATACAACTGTTTATTCCATCGCATTATATGCTAGCTTGAATTCGCTTTTTGATTGACAAGTGGAAGACAAGCAGATCGGACAAAAACCACGACTGAGCTATCGTAATCGTTTCCCAAATTAGGGGGACACTCTAATTCCCCACATAAATTTGATTCTTTAATGTCTTCATTCGTTCCTCTCTGTCCAACTAGTCATTTCTTTGGAGCAAAGCATCTTTTACCTAATAATAGTGGAAGTGTCATCCTTCTGAGATCGATGGCATCTGTTCATCCGATCTTCCCACTTGCTACTCCCAAAAGATGTATTCAAATAGACATGCATAACATTATAAAATATTTAAAATACTTAAAATTTGAGCATTTGGAGCTAAAGTTTAATCGGTTTGATTCAAAACACCCCTTCCAAGTGCGTCATTTACGTTCCAGCTGTCTGTTCACTATCCATTTCACCTTCCAAAGCAGACGTTGCTATATCCCTAGAAGTCTAAGTTTACTGAACCTGGTGACCTACAGGTGCAAGTTTTCCGGTGAAGACCTACCAATGCTTGCCTTTGGGCTCCACCTGCTCTTGGTGATAAGGTGCAAATGAAATGCATGCAAGAAGGGAAACTTCCTTCCGAACAGCGATGCGAGTCATAACTAGAGAATCGGATGTAAGAACGTTCAAAACCTACCTGACAATTCAATAAGCTCACTTTTCAGAATGCCCAACATCCCACTCAGAGATGGGGAGGAGGGGGGTGGCTCCCCACATTTTTAGCCATGGTCAAAGTGGGTATCACAATACCTCAGTTTTCCACTAGATAAATAAGGCACTTCAGAAAATTAGAAAGAAAGGCGGGATAGAAGCAAAGGAGGCTTGGAGTCAGTCTTTAAAGTCCAGAGACAAAGCGTTTTACATAACCAGGAAAACCCATCAAGATTGTCTTTAGGGGAAAACTGATTGAAAATTGCAGAAAATCAGCACTATTAACCAAGAAGTAAAGAGGGGATTATGGTCCAAAAGCTTTCAATTCTCCATTGATAGCTCATGGGTTGGAAGTGATAAAAAAGGAGGTAACTGCAATTTCGTTTAAATGGTAGCAAAAGAAAGAAAAATGATACAGAAGTCGCCTTTCAAATGACTGATGCAAACTATTTGTCTGGAGTCTATCATGCACAGAGAGAAAAGTGAATACTGGCGTTAATTGTTACATTTCAATGACAATGGTACCATTTGTAAAAAAAGAAAAAAGTGTAAATTGGGAAAATTTCCCTACTTTTGAAACAAAATATCGGTGAATAATTTGGCAAGCCAATATGAAAATGAGAACCTTAAGGTGAAAAGAAAACATAATTTAAATTCGTCGACCTCATTTCAAAAAACTGCTAGAATTTTAGGTGCCAACTTGATAAGTTCTACCGCACTTGACACACACACACACACCTGCTAACAATATTCGGTGCATGACAGAGCAATGGGCCTCCCTTCCTCAACAATGCATTTAGCTTTTCTTGAAGGTTCTAATTTTGGAGGGTATTTTAGCCTGTTAAACCGCGATTCTTCTCCTTTCTCTTATGAAGCCTCGGTCCGCGCACCTCTTCGCTGTTTGCAAAACACTGCACTAAGTAAACCAAATTAATACTGATGCAAAAATGCCGATTTATCTTCCACAAAAAGGGGAGCCTAAAGACCACCTAGCCCGACCATGATTATAGTGGATGATGCTGCCTGATTTTGCCAACCCCTCTGCCTGTGGTAAAGCCTTCAAAACTTGAGGCTTGGCCACAGAGAGGTTGATGAACAAAGCGTTGTCTCTCCACGGAAGGTCTGGAAAAATGAGGGTTTAAATCAGCCGCTAATCTACACACACTTGTTTGGTGAGCAGCGCTTCTTTTCGTTTGGGTGCTTGCCCTAACAAAGTCCCAACGCCAGCCGAGTTGCACGAACACTTGATGAACCGAACCAGTAGTCGTAAACCCTGTGTCCGCATTTGTGCCTCATACCGGCCGGGTGATGTCGCAGGTTCAAAAACACTCTTTGGTGGATAAGTTGGTCGCACCACTGCCTTTGCTTTTGATATTCCTTTACAAAGCAAATAAGAGAATATACCATCCACGTAATTGACCACCTTCTCTTTATTCCGTTATCAGCCACCGTTATCACCACTACAAAGCGACACCCACAGCCTCTCCCCTGAGTCCGTAAACGCTCCTCGGTGCTGGTGTTGCAGTGGCCTTCTTGTAAAATCAGCCATCCACCAGGCTACCCCGTCTGGTTCGGTCTGGTGTTCTGCTCTCGTTGTGCCCTTAAGGCAGTGAAAGCAGGACGCTGCAACTGCGCCACTTCGTGCAAGTAACGGAACAACGCGACTTGTTGTTTACCTTTAAAGAACCTTTCTATTTTTTGCAAAAGCCTGATCGAGTTGGAGACTACGGGGGAGTTGAGGCAGTTGAGGGGATTTCATGGGAATTGGAAGCTCTGTAATCAGCTATTTAATGGGAAAGTCGTCTCGGATAGCGCAGTTTAGATCGAGGCACGCAGATTTTCACACCTCCCCACTCCAAGAGTCGTGACTGATGAATTGGACGGATGATTGAAGAATGGTGTTTCCTAACTTCCCCGCCTCCACCAGTCCGCTAGCCCTTCCGTAGGTTTACAGTGAGTTTACTTCGGGACTCACTGAGGAGTGAGTTGAGGGATTACTTGACACGGTGACGAACAAATGCAACAATGGCATCCACAATGACTGCTGCATTGAGGTGGCCGGACACAGTCCCATGTCACTACTGGCAGAAGGGTGTTTGCTTAAGTCGGCACGGTGCTGTTTACTCCCCACCACAAAAAGTGGCTTGGTAATAGCGCCTAAGACTTCGTCAATTATGAAAAAGACCGATTGGGTTGAATGTTGATGACTCGGTGAGTTTGTCCGTCCAAAATTTAATAACCAATATCAGGTGCTGGTATTTGACGACAAAAACAAGTAGATTGTGCCAGCATTGTTGGGCCACGTCAATCAATCTGGCGCACGGTTTTTGCAAGAACGTAGGTGACGCCAGTCCTCGAGAATTTACTTGTCTCCACTAGTTCCCGAGGTCTTGCACGTGGTCACCAATAAGCACGTCCTTAATTTGAGGCACTTTTATCATGTAGCCACAAGATTTTAAATCTTACCTGGAGGCCCCTAACCCACATTTACTCTAGATGAAATAGCACAAAAGCACTTTAACTGGGGTGGTGATTCCATGACCTCAGAACTGGTGTCACGTAACTCTGACGTGGTTCACACCTTTTAGCCATGGATTCTAAGTGTTGGCAGGAGGTTTAGCTAAACAATGGCAAGTTTTAAGCCGCCACTACATCTGCTCGTCAAGACAACGTCGTAGGTGGTTTTAAAAGGCATTTGGTTACTCCTTTGACAACTAGGCTACGAGAAAACTGGACAGTCGACCAATCAGCTGTTGTGGCCTGCACCGATGGGATTAGCAGGCGTTCCTTCTACAGAGGAACCAAATCCGTACTTGATGCCCTTGGTAGGCGTTTTGCGTATTTCCTCTGTCACTACCACCTATCGGCGTTTTTACAGTTAAATGAAAATTGTGACTGCGTCAGTCCAGCAAAAGCCACGAAGTAGGACAAAATCGCCTAATAAATGTCCTGTGGGGGTCTTAGCAAAGTGAATTTCGGTTTTGGTCACTTCCTCCCGAAGAGCTTCGTGGTATCAGAAGTACTGAGTACCATTACCCTCTCATTGTAAAAGGCCAAACAACCTTGAAAGATAGAATTCCATGCGCGTGAAGTTGACTGCGTTGGTGGCTGCTAAGCACCTGAGTGGGCAAACATTTATTCTGCCCAGAGAACACCTTGAGAATAAGCACCAGATTCTCTGTTTCCTAACCTGAGAATGATCTACAACGCATGCTTGCTTGAGTGTGCCTTTCAGGCGACAAGCTGCAAGTTTACACCAACGTCATGGCTGAGCAGACGCCACCGACTTCCCAGCAGTGAGTGAACATTGATTCTCCCGAGTCTTGATGATATGCAAACCTTTTCTTTGCTACACAAGTGTGAGATGCCAAATCACTCATTCTGAGGTGGAAGGGGAAACACGCTATCTGCCTGCAGTTGATGTGATTGAGGCGCAAACTACATGGATTAAGAGGGCATTTTTAACCTACCTTTAACGAGCTGGCTAACTTTGAAGGTGTTCAGACTTACAAATTATATACAAAGACCAGATGCTGATAGGGTGTGATTTAGCAACTTGGTTGTTTGTTTAACTCTGCATTTGATTGCGCAGCCGCCTAAGTCGGAACAAGCGGTAAGTCCGATCGGCGACATGGCCTCCAGATCATGACAGGAGCTTTCCAGCCCACCTGTTCCAGCCCACCTGTCATACCATCGCGATTGCTTACAACTTCTAAGAACACTCGAGTCAGCACCTTCGCGGAAAAACTGGGCCACAAGATCGACTTACATTATTTTCAGTCAGTGGTTTAGCTAATGAGCTTAACGCTATGGAATTGATGGAAGTGTATAAGATTCCCGCAGCCTCACCTGGTCGATGAAACATTAACGCTAAGATTGCACAACCTGGCATTGAAGCTATTGCAGTGTCTCGGCTGGCTGTCAAATGCCCGATTATTGCATAGAGTTCACTTGGGTACTCTGCCACTGCACCCTCGTCGAGTGAGGTGGCACTTGGGTTATACCAGCAGTTCTCGGTCCATCTCAATGCCGACGGTACACATTCTGCCTACGCAATTAATCCTCCCTCGTACTCGAGGAGGTCTTGAAGTGCTGCATTCGTGACAGAAGAACAATAAGTGATAGACCTTAATGGGACAGAAGAGGTGTATGTGCAGCGAATAGGGCTAAAAGTGACATCCACCTTCGCCAACTACTCCAGTTCCGTGATATCCAACGAGGCCATTGACAATTAAAGGGACACTAGCTGTGAACCATCCAAAAGGGATTCTTTATGGAGCTGTTTACCGTTCCTGCATGACCGCACTAGTAATGTGAACTCAAGACACCTCCTCCACTCCTCTACAAGCTGAGCAGAACCCGAATAGACATGGCTGGGCGCCACCGAGGTAAGAACAACTTGGCAGGTAGGAGTGGAAGCGAAACCCAGGTCCCACAATAAGCACTTTGAATCCCATCCTTTGTTACTTGGCCTTGGTTTTGGGCCAGTGACCCCACGGCCAGTGATAAGCATGCGACATGGCAAGCACATTCCCACGTCCCCAAATTCAGTTTCCATCCAGGACGAAATCCCAGATCCACTAGAATTCTCACGAGGGATCAGTAGCGCTGCGGTCAAGTAGCATCTCAGTTGCATGGAAATTCGATGACTGTCGCGGCTGACTCGTGGGTGCTATTCTCACAGCACCGGTTACGTTGAGATGGCTAAGGCAAGGGGTTGACCGAGGGCAGTGCCGGAGACTGCGCTCAAAAGAGGAGAGGATCCATGCGTTGCGTTGGTGGCATAACTCTTGTTTTTGCTAAGGACACCGCTTGAGTGCTCTACCATTGCACCTTTGCTGAGTGGGTTGGTCCCCGGGATATGCTGGTGACACCGAGCCCCACCGAATATCGAATACATCAATTCTGGTTGGGTGGTATGTCCACTTTCAACTTCCAGGAAGTTTCGGAATGCTATATTGGCATTATTGCACCATAGCTATCCAAAACAGGGTATTGTTCCATTCATTTTGAACGGTATTTTGCCCGATTATTTCAAACAGTAATTTAATTATTTTCTTGTTCGTGTACAGTTAGGGCTCGAGGAGCTGTGGAAACAATTCTGTTTAAAAATTATTTACTAAAATCGTAAATATTGGGTTTACTGATTGAAATATTTCAGTTATTCTTGTATTTTGCATCATATTTTCTCCATGTTTGTGGCAAATCAACTTATGTCAATTACTCTAAGAGGAAAGGCGCTGTCAGATTATCAAAATGCAGCTTTATTACAGGTCCTCTTATTTGTACATAATTTTACAATCAATAAAATATGTTACAATTCGTTCGTAGTAGTCAGTAGTAGTTAAAGTCAAACTCTAGTGAAAGAACTAGGAAGTAAAGATAAGATGAACAGGAAAAACGGAAGGAAAACACAGTAAAAGGATAATTGGGCTGAAAGATCTATTGGTCAACTTGCAATGTAGGTGTAAGATTTCAAATAATATAAATTAAATAAAGCATCTTACCCCCACAATCCTGGTATTCGCTGGATATCCCTTAAAATGCAAACATTTAATGTGCCGAATTGGAATAATTTGGAACCGAGCTTAGTTTTGTCCACTTTTCAAACATACCTTCCTGTGTCCAATCGACGGAGACTGACAGTAGGTCACGTCCCGCATCAAGATCAATGGAGCTGTATTCGGTGCTGCCCTCTCGGCGAAATAGGCCGCGAAATATATTACAGCCTTCAGAACGGTTCGTTTCCCATGCTAAGTTGATTGAGAAATAATATTAATCAATTTAAGACATTATTAATGCGAGCAATCTGTTAATTTCGCCAACTTCTATAATGGATTTGCACTCACTGTAAGGGGTGAAAAACGGATTTCGCGCGTTCATTAACTATGTGATGTCAAATTAACACGAAATTTGATCAAATAATTGGAAAATTAATCAAATTTTATGACACAAACCATTGTTACGCTGCCTTATTTTACGCAGGGACTTGTGGGAGTGCACACAGTTTGCAGCTTGGGTGTGATGTTTTCTCCTATTTGGATCAGCATGAAAGGCTCTTAGAACTTGACAGACGTAATTTTGTTTTTTTTCACCTTTGAAACCAGGTTGTTGCTCAAATACAAGAGTGCAAAAGCTTTTTGTCAGATTTGTTGTGGCATTTGGGAAGGTGCTAAAGCAAAACCCGCAGTCCCGAAATCGTATCATAAACAAATAAGTTCTGGTAATTAGATGTGTAATTAGTTGCGAGTTGTAAAAGACTAGCTTAAAATATTAGCGAGCCGTTTTTTCACCTCAATTTTCCCTCCAATAACTTATCGATAGACCGATTTGCAAGGAGAACTGGGTTTTGCATTCTAGAGTCAAGCGGAGAAACTAACAACTGATGCCTAACAATCACATCACTATGTCACACTTGGAAAACACGCAGCGCTTCGTCCTCTCTTGGGCGCTTGTCGTGTGTAGCGACCTACTACTTCAGTTGTTTTCCGTAATTTTCCTGTTGAAGGTCATGGAGGAGCATAATGAAAATCCATCTACTCAAAATGCGTCTCCTTCAGGAATGGGGAGGATTGGAGATTTAAAAAGAAAAATGAAATTTACTCTGGATATTGCAAGCCCTCACATCTTACATTCCGCCTCAGAATGAGACAGAGAGAGACAGCCACTATCCCTTCTCGTCTATATTTCTTCAAAAAGGATTATTGCACTATTTGGAACTGCACAAAGTGGAGACGATGCGAATAGGCAGAAATCATGAATTGGAGATTTGTGGCTGATGTGCACTTTTTAGAAAGATTCTGAGTAAGAATGAAGCCCTGTAGGATGTTTCCTGTGTTTGACAAATTTAAAAGGAGAAAAGCCTACCTCTTTACCATGTTACTGTCTTATATTCATTAATAGCTGGTGCGGTTAGAAGTAAATGCCTGAGGTTTCAGAAGCGTATGACCAAGCTCACACACAATGAAATCTCTGCCATTTATCAAAATGAGACCTCTTAAATAAACCCTTGAGGGATTATTTGTTTGTCGCACGGTCTAGACATTTGGTGCAACCTTCACTGCAATTCCACTTTTCCTCGGCACCTTCACCGCAGGCTTACACCACCAGCGCATTTTGCATTGACTTAAGCAAAAAAGGCAGGTTCACAAAAATGTGTGGAAACTTACAACACTTATCAAAATGGGATATCTCAAGGTGGTCGTTCCTCCATGAACACAAAATTCTACTATCATAAGTTATTCTCACCTGAAATCAAAACAAATCAAAGATCAATGTAAGAGGAAAAACCAAGAGTAAAGTAAACACCCTCCCAGGCCTAATGGACTTGGAAAATGAACTCCAAACAAGAGAGTCTCCTGGAGTAGCTTTTTTGGAAGGTTTAAACAAAGGAATTATACATACGTTCAAAGGTAAGTCAACTCCTCGTAAGCCAAACTCCACATATACGGTTGTCTTATTTTTTTGAAATCGCGAAAGCGGCCATGAATATTTGACCAAAATTATTCCTATATAAGAACAGAGAACTGTTAAAATTTATCATAGGCTTTTGCAACATAGATTGCAATAGACATGGAAGCAAACACTCTTACTTTATTTACACAAGATGAGGAGAGTTTCTTACCGCTCTGATATTTTGCGAAGTCGCAGAATGGCACAAAGAAGACTGTGTAGATTGCTCTCTTCGATATCAGACTTATCTCATTGAATATAGCCACATCGTACAGGGTGATTTGTGATTTGTCTTTAAAAATATTTAGCACAAAAACGAACACTTTAAGCTTCGGAAGACATTCAAAAGTGACAACCGCAGAAGCAGAATTTATTACTCACCGTGACTGCTGAAGCATGGAAACCCGACTACCGTTCCGTTGGATAATTTGCAAAAGCCATTATCAATGATAAAGCTCACTCTAGCTCCTGAAGATCTTAAGGTGCCCTGTGGTGACTAAAATTATAAAGTAATGAGTTCTAATCTTTCGAGGTGTTTAGGGAGTATTTTGTAAAAGAGTCTGTAGAATTAAATGCAGTATAAGCACCGATTTAGCCAGCATGACGATGTTTGCTAAAGACTTACAAGAATAGCTAGTCCCGCGAGGATTTTTTTTAGCAACAAAAAGGACCACCCACTTTTGTGGGCTATTTGTGGCATTTGTGCAGTATTACCCTGATTTGGAGATTCAGAATGTTATAGCATGTCTGTTCGTTAAAAAGTGGTCACGACCACACTTAAAGTCGATCAACAAGTGCTGTCGACCGATCGGGAGGGATTGGTTTGGAGTGCGACGCGGAGAGGAAACTTTCAAAGAACCGAGGCAGAAACGCAACCTTGGATTGTAGACACTTTCAGCAATACTCACCCATATTTTAACCTATCAATTGGGTTTGGGTTGATCGGTGTCACATTAACTTAATAATGGCAAAAAAGTAGTCGTTTAAGATTTCAAAAAATTATTCCCACAACGTTCCATAGATCAGCACGGTATGGGGAAAATGGAGTACAGTTAAAAATCACAGAGCCTAACTAATGAAATTTGAAATTAATGTGAGAATTTTATATTTTGGAGTGAACTTCTCAGAAAATCCAGGTGTTTCTTAGTAAAATATGCCCTATTAGGAATTTCAGAGTGTATCACGAAATGTAAAATGCATGCATATGTAAATGTCAAGTTTCAAAGAAGTTCATTGATCTACCCCAATATTGTGCCGAAAATACATAGGAGATGTAGGTGCTCCACTCGGTTGAGCAACCACACGAGAACCCAACAGCTCTGGGGCACCTTGTAACGGAAAAAGGGAACAAAACAGACGAAACATGCTTTTAAAATAACAGAGTTAACTTTGCACATAAAAAGAAATATATAATACGAACGGTGTCTATTATTTACCCAACGCAAAATTGACCAGCAAAATGACTAGACAAGCAATTGAATTCAGCATGCCTGAAATGATATAAGGGAAGACGATCCTGCCTAAGTCGCCCTTGACTTTTGATGCGACCAACTTAATTGGCTGACGAGAGGTAACGGCCTTGAGAACAGTGTATTTGAACATAAAATAGTCTTTAAATGGAGTACCTCCGATAGCGATTTTGACTGATGCACAGTAGGCCTATTTGACGATTGGTAAACAGTCTGAGGCCTGCCTAAAATGGAGAATAAATCAGTCTTTTGGGCCACCCAATTACACGCCCTGCAATAGTCTGCGCAATTTTTTCCCTTAAGAGTTTTCCAAATAGTCATGTTACAGACAATCGTTAAGCAGAAAATGCAGGACATGCAAGTATGCTAATCACCTGCTTTTCGAAGTCAAAAGCCTGAATTCCTCCAATGCTCCCACTTAATGCCGCATTAAGTTCTTCTTTAGATCTTTCCAAGATCCTAAAGTGGTTCTTCGACCTTAGAACTCTTTGGATCTTTGGGCTATTGTCAATGCGCATGGAAGAGTTGATAAAGAAGGTGAAATGGAAATCTGTCAGCTTCAAACTTAGATGTCGGTTTGTTAGCCAGCAAGCTATTTCAAGTGTACTGTTTGACTTTGTCGCCCGAAACTTTGAAGTAGGGACCCTTTGAGGTCCATTGCCTGTCAGTTCGTGTCACTGTTCATAAAATGGTACCCACAAGCTGCTTCCGCAACACTTCTCTCCAGTCGATGTTAAACCTCTAAGCAGGTTGCTTCATCACTCAGGTCAATAATGGGAAGCACTATCTGTCACTGGCATGAATACGACGTCAGCCCAAGTGCAAAGCATCCTCATTGGAGTGACTTGGAGTACTTAAAGCACCCCTGGCCATTTCGAGACACTACTACATAAGCTCCGATCGCCCTATACTAATTTTCACAGAACCGAGCTCACGTTTGTTAGGATAACAGGTTGAATAAAATCTGGGTCGCACAAATTGCGGGGAAGTAGTAAATCACCCAACAAATGATACCGTGCAGTGATAATTATTCATGCACATGTTAGGTAACACGTGAATTTAGATAAATGTGTGCATTCCTCAAAAGCTGTTACGATGACATTTTTAATGCCTGAAAACTGCACCAAATGAGTCAAACGGCTCGGCATCTGATAGATCTGCAAGCCCTACCAACCGACAATCAGTAGGAATAGTTTCCTGACAATGCCAGATAGCCCTGCTAACCCGTCACCGCTGCTGTGTTAAGCTTCTTACGTAGTAACTCTCAGAACATTTGACATGTTTCTGTTTTACATACTAGGCTTTGACTGTGAGCCCTATTTATCGAACGCACGTAGTATTTCTGAAATATTAAGAAAAGGTTATACCATTTTGGATGAAACAGATCAATGCTCCACCGATGAGAGTGGTTAACGAGATCAGTGTTAAGAAGGATGAAAATTATGCTTTATCACTAAAATTCAAAAGAGATGAGCCAAGACCGAGACAAGAAGAGGTCAACGAATAAGACAAAAACATTTTAAATATCTTAAAAAGGGATGCTTAATAGTTTGGCGTAGGGTCTTTTTTTATTAGTTTGAAGGCTTAGAGTAACTGTTGTAACGAGAGACAACAGAAGGTGAGAGATTTTTACCCAAAGCACTTCTCATTGCCTCAAAGGACGAGACTAGTGTTCTTACGAATAGTAGAAATAAATACGTTATTTGTTATTCATCACATGCCTCCCAACTTTTTCATCATTTTGCCCATATTTCTGCTTATTTACAATAGAAAATGCTCAAGATAGGAATGCATTCGAGAGTTCCCTCATTGATGATCGAGAGACTCAGCTGAGATACCTCAAGGATTTGTTTTGCACGCACCTGTGCTATGAAGTCATGAAAATTTGATACTTATCAATTTTCTCTAATAAGAACATAACGCTAGCTAATCAATGCATCAATTTGTCCTCTTCTTCAGTACCAAAGTTGCACTCGTCGTTGAGAGCCCCATGGGTTACTTTTCCTTTGAATCTTTAGAACCTAAGGTGGTGGTTAAACCTGGTGGATGCGTATCGATGCGATTTTACTTAGTGAGAAGGAAAACCATAGAGTGTGCATCGCATTCGGAGAAGATGTAGTAGGATAACCTATGCCTTCTCCACCCTCAATTCTTCCTGATTACAGAATGACGGCTTTCTTTCAAGTAATTACCTTGTAAAATTATAAATTCTAGCAATGTTTGGCATGATTGACAGAACACTACCTTAACAATCCCATCAACTGGGAGGGGGAGTTGTGTAGGGTAAGCACATAGACACCACTCACCTGCAGTCAGATGGCATCCATCGTATGGATGCGTTGGCGAAAGGCTTGAAAAGAAGTTTGGGAGAGAATTCCAAGTCGCCCTCAGGCTGAATCCACATGCCTTGAAGTGATGTTTGTGTGCGTGAGCGTGTTCGAACACACCCAAATTCCAAACTCCAGTAGTCAGAACACAATGACTACGACATTTAATTCCTTATTCTTCGACAGGGAGAAGTAGTCGTGAGATTCGGCGTGTGGGTACGTCATGGATGGCTACTTTATGATGACTATCAAAGGCAAAAGTTGGGCCGATCTCACCTACCTACGGTATTTGTTGGGTCTTTACCGATTGAACAGAAGGGACTAGGTGAGTGTGCAACGTTCTAAGATGTTTGAGAATTACTCATGAAAAAGATGACCTCTGGGATAAATAAACAAAGTGCACGTAATTGTCACGTAGTAGCTGGTCATCACGTTGACAGCAAGACGTCTCGCTGACTAAACCTCGTATTTCGGTCATGGTGGTCAGAAGGAACAGCTTGAGAGTATTGGAGGTGCAACGCTGACACCACGTCATGTTCACGTTCGCCCTATCCCCTTGCCATCAACAAAGTGAAGGTAGGATATAGCGCTTCTACGGCTGAAGTGGACCATGAAAAACTTCGAAACTAATTAAAGTTTGAGCTTGAGAACTGTAGCTACAAGTGATTTAATTAAAAAACTTCAAGTGACAAATAGCTCATGCCCTTTGTTTATAAACCTGCTGAACGCCTGAGGGATCTAAAAATCATACTCAAGGCAGTTGCTGAGGTGTATAAATGCCTAAAAAAATCTGCAGCATGTCATCACTTTGCTTCAATCTAGAGACGAGGATAGTTTGTCGGTTTATGCTAATTGGATCAGTCCAATTAGTTTGCTCCCGGCACCATTGTCAAGGACAATGGCAAAGGTAAGAGAATGTCGCCTTCTGCCTGCTGGCACTGCCGCACCCGACACTGTAAAATGATGCTCTTAAGGAAAACACTGATTTCGCCAGTGTACTATTGTTAGTCGCAAAGATGTGTACTGCCGATCTCGTTCATCTGGTTTCAATGCGAACACCAGCATCTCCAGCAAAAACAGTTATAACTTGCTCATGAAAGCTATTAATTTGTCCAGTCGAATGAACCTTATCAGGTGAATACACCTAATCATTAAAGATTTATCACAGTCAGACCCGAACTTAGAATTACATCATCGTTACCGAATCCCTAGAAAATAACGGGTAAAGCAGTGCTTCACAAATCAACAGAATTGATGCTCAGGTATATTACAGTTATTCATGTCCCCTTGTGTGAGTGTTGACATTCCAGGCAGTTGTTGTAAGATCTGCGTGTTAGGTCCCCTAGCCTCATGAAGGTTCCTTTTACAAGGGAGAGTAAGCCTGATTCGGGCACCTTAGCTTCTTTGGACCGCCCACGTCACATAAGAAGATTGTTCTCGATAATTAAGGGCTATGACTTGCCACAAATCACTCACCGTGCTCCTGCGTCTTTTTCCTCCTCTGATGTAATATCTTGCGGACATTAAAGTCTAAGAGAAGTACCAATGAATGAGGATATGGATTCCATATAAAACATGATGGATAATCCGATGCCCGGAATTCTGTCTCTAGGATCGTCTGACAACTAGTCGATTTTCTCTTAGCGTTAGGTAGAAGTTAAGCAATATGCCAATTTTCCATTAAAGTAGGATTATATACGAACCCATTGTCACTGATGGTCCATTTTAAAATATCCAAAGCTCTCTCTTCTTTAAAAATTGCTTTTTGAGGAAGTGTCCGCATTTATACCATCAAAGATGAAAAATACTTAGGACTGGAATGCATGTGATATGCCATTTGTGCAGGAGATCAAGATTTTGTCTCAATGTAGGCACTGAAATCGCAGGGACATGGTTATCACCCCCTTACGAGATGCACACACAAACATATCATAGCATCTCCATTATAGAATCTTTAGATCATTCAAGGCTGACTGCATTTGCTGGATTCGATAGTTCCTCCTCTCTGAGTTGGACCAAATTTAATTATCCAAGAGTTTGAAACGGATTACCCCTCTCACTCCTCAAATTGTAGCACCCGGCAAAATAAAGTGCGCACGTATCGAGGTTACTGTAGGGCCAAGTTGATTAAATGCCCAAAATGTATCGTTGCGTCACAAGGGTACTTTCTCCTGTTTAGGTTGCACAATCATTGCATGTATAAGATGTTCACATACTTAATGTGCATCTTGACCTCTTGTCTCAAAATAATTCACTCAATCTGTTGATAGGCCTGTAGACCAATCATCAGCGACGCGTCAACTGCATGCCGCTGTTACTGACATTATCCAATTAGGTGGCAGTTCACTTAGTGACTATCTTTGCTGTGAACCAATCGAATTAATGTCGCTGAAGGCTAGTTAATTTGAAATAGTGGTGGCAGTTTTGTATTTGGTTAGTTTAAATAGTCCGCAATGCCATCGGTTGCGAGATGGAGACCCCAAAGAACTGGAGGTCCACCTCATTTAAACGAATCACAGCAGAGACCTGTACCAAAATTCACAACTGCTATTCATTTCGTATTTGTCACCTCCTTGCTCAATGGACTACCCTCTCTACTAGTACGCCTAGCTTGTACTGTGACATTGATTTTTTTTAATTTAAGGATTGACATATAGGACAGGTAACTTCTGCGCGTGGTGATAAGCACCACCGACAAGCATCTGTATCTTGCTTTGACTGAGGAACTTATGAGTATTCATTGGTGATTGCCAGAAGTAAGCTAAAGCGTAGCCTTCCATAGCACGTCTGAAAGTTATGAATGCCACCTAAACTATGTTGGATCGAGGGAAGTCGCAAAACCCTTGTTGAGGTCACGAATTCAGATCTTAGAAAATGACAAACATGAGAATAGATGTCCTGGTGGTAGATCCCGCTGCAGCACGAAAAATAGGCAAGGTTCAAGATCTGTCGATAGTTCTTTGCTAAAATTGCTCTACCGTGGTGGTGAGATGGTAGGTGTTCTCGCCCGGAACGACCGCATATGGACATTTAATATAAATGAGGGTAAAAGGCAAGACGAAGCGGAAACACTCTTTGCAGTGAGGTTTACTGTTCATGCACAAGTCGTTGAATGTTCCAGAGCTACAATACCACCATAACGGAGGAGACTTTAACTTGCCTCATATTCACGGGTTCATGTAATCTTGTTGTTGCTTTGAAAGTGACCCCGGACCTAAACGACCTATTCCACTTCCTCGCCAATAATTCATCCATTCCATGAATCCGGTGAAAAATGGTAACATTAATAATCTAATAAAATCTTTACCTCCCATTTTCTCTGGCACGGTGGACATGACTTCTTACCCGTCAGCTTTTTTTGATAGGAGTAACCTGGAGTACTGTCATGAGGGTGAGGTGGCGGGACCACTGTAAAGAGCGGAAAAGAAATGGGAACTTATTATTTTGATGCTTAATTCTGTGTACATTGTGTGCTTTGGTCAATTATGAGGGTGTCACTGATTGCACTATGCCTGACCCTTCCACTGTCTGCCTTCTATAATCAAATTGGTAGCTGGGACGTGCTACTACCAGAACTGACATTTAACATGTCTTAAACATGCTTTTCTTGGTGTCGTGTGTCACAAGTTCGTCGATGCAATTTGTCACTTAATGTAGCAAAAATGCATAAAAGCAAAGAGTAAGAAGATGACGAATATAAACAATTCCCAAAACATAAAAACGAGAGCTAGTAAATAGTCCAACTTCCAATCTTCCACACGAGACTGACTTCTAAATTCTGCCCACTCTTAATTCACCAGCTTAATGCGTCTCTCGGTGTGGCAAGCAGTGTCGATTAAAGCTACTTCAGCAGCTAACCATTCTGGATTAGCGTCCATTTTAAAGCAAACAAGTGCAGGATTTTGTCCACCCCCATTTTGATTTTCTTGGCACATTTTAAGCAAAGATGCGATCCGATTATTTTTTAAAACACAAAATTGCCAAGAGAAAATCTACGATTTCCCTTTTTGAGAAAAAAACAATACCCGAGGAATTTAGGTTCATTATGTCAAAAAAACCCGATCACAGGTCTTTGGATGCATTTAACGACTAAAAGGGACTAGTCTCATCCGGTGTCTCATTAAGTTAAGCGACGGTGTCTCGCATGTTTCACTAAGTACCCTCATTTTAGTGTCTCAATCCACCTTAGGTGACCTGGGTCCTGACACCATGCTTATCATGTAAAGGGGGCCTTAAACGCTAATCCCCACCACCTTTTTTGACTGTCAAACAAATATGGCGAGAGGAAATTAGAATAAAAACATGTTCGAATTGCAAGCGGTGCATTCCATGTGCGATATCACTCACAGGGCCATCTTAACAAGCCATTTCAAGCGCGCCTGTTAAGGTTACTAGTAATGCCTGTATCATTGTCAACAAAGATGTGCCAAAAGGTTAATACTGGATCGAAGACATTCACACTTAAAGCCGACAGTAAGATCTATGTAACACAGTGGTTCTGGTCAAGCTTCTGAAATGCCTTCAAGAAGCACTCCATCGACTGCAATCTATTTTCGACACAGGAAATGGCGTCTGCATGGCCGAAAATTTGGAAAAACCTTAAAGTTAAACGAAACTAAAACTAAACTGCGAAATAGGAATTAGTCCGGTGAATAATGGAAGATCGAGAGGATGTTTAAACTAGCTTGCTGATGTGGAGCGGAGCTCTCCAAGTGTCATATTAAATCTTGAGTGCATCTGATGATAAAGATTTAAAAAATAATCCAACACGTAAGAAAAACCTTTTCTCATGGCAACCAACAATGAGGTGTACGACAATCGACTTTTGGAGAGACATTTTACTAGTCAGTTTTGCCACTTTGAAGGGTGATGTTGGCTGGATTTCAAAAGGACAAACTGGTTCGCTCCATAGTTTACCCTTTACTCTTCAATAAATGACCATTTCGTCAAGAATTGAACACCTCTGATGATGCGGGGGTGGGAGGAGCGCAGAATAACCTAGGTAGCCAATGGCACCGCCCAATCGACTATTTGGGGAACCACTAGTCGAAATCGACCAATAGTGTTGCCATGCTTTGAGAATAGGACATGTTGGTTAGTAATATAAAGAAATGGAATCAACAGGTAATGACTGGATTCTCTCGCAGCGCATAACCAATTTCTTACTGAAGGTAGTCCAGATATCAACGCAATTACGCACGCGCATTTCAGATGTCTTTCCACACATATTTTCAGCACTGTGGACATCTGAGTCCTCCAAAGGAAGCTATCTCCTATCCCTCTTTGAGCACCCACCGCTTAAGTTCTTCGTCTTCCTCCTCTTGGCATTCGTCAACGCTGTCCACAAATTATTTCACATTATCGGAAGAGCCTCTCGATCTACGAGTCGATGGCATGTGTAGAGACAAAGACTTACCAGAAGTGAATTCCGCATCTCGTCTCTTCTGTAGCCTAATAGTAGCAAATGCAGCCTACGGCACCTTGATAAAGCGATACAAGGAGGAAAACACAAACTGTGATGTGTCGTCTGAGGAATCAACCGATGGATCCGAGGATCTTCCGTCCACAAATTGCTTAGAGATAGGAGAGAAAAGTAGAGGAGGAAAAGAAGGGGGAGGCAAAGCAGCTCGAATTCACTATCGTCCAGAACAGCTTGGTTCACGCGAAATGGTTCAAGTAAGTCTGTGTACTTGCCCACCTCACCCAGCTTGTCACCGTTTGCTCTACAGGTAATGTTGCGAAACAAGGATCCGGAATTGAAGTACGTCAACGATGGGGATGCTGTTGTGAATCCCTTCGCAGTCGATCGGAAGACACAACTGGCAGACCTCATGAGAATGTTTTGTAAGTTGTGCAGTGTGGCGGAATATTGGTTTGTCTAACGGCCCCAATCGGCTGTCAACTTACTGACGTCTGAATTGGTGAATTGCATTGGTAGGTAGAGAGAAGGCTGAAGGTGGCTACAAATGTGGAGCGTGTGGTCGAGAGAGGCAGCTGATTCGAGAAATGCAGCAGCATCTTCTGTGTCATAGTGACAGCAAGTTCTACCTGTGTGTGCGATGTCTAAAGGGATTCAACGACACCTTTGATATGAAACGCCACACTCGCAAGCACACGAGTGAGTACTTTCGTCCACCCTTGTATTGAACCCACCCTTTTCATGCTCAAGCACTCATTCTCCTCCCCCTTTTTTACATTCTCTCCTTCTCCGCATGCTACTGCTTTGCTTTTGATGCTGCTTCTCCATCACATTGTCGTGGGTTGCGATGCGTTGTGAAACGGTGAATTGGAATGGGAATGGATTGGATGTTATGGGATGCAGTGGTACGTCCCTACGCATGTCCGCAATGTCCGAGCCGATTCAGTCAGCGCTGTTCATTGGAAGGTCATCTCAAGCGGGTGCACGCAATACAATTGCAATTTGCTCGACACCAGCGTCGTGAGGTGTTGCGTGTGTGCGAGCGTTGCGGATTCACCTGTGACCACTACGTGCATTTGCTGGCTCATACAGAAAGTCAACATCCCACCGACCGAGATGCCATCACTCGGCTGCGCAAGCGTGTCATCGCTGCTGCCAACAGGCGAAGCCCCTCACTTGCTACTTCTGTTTAGACCATGTGAACATTCCTCCAGATGCTAAATCCTAATGTGAGAGAGGATGGACTCTGTTGCCAAATAGAAGATACTCGCTTTTTCTTCCTTAAAATCGAATAGTTATTAATTATTATTAAGAGGATACATGTTTTAAAATGGTGTCTGAAGGAGCTGGGTCAAAGGTCTGAGATAAACCGAACTCTTCCCATTTTTAAAACTGTGGACGCGGGGAATAATAGGACGCAGAGTTTTGTGTCTAAGCTAATCCTACCTAATCAGTGGCTGATATGATTTGTTTTGCAAAGTCGCCTCATCTCTGTTGATGTCACTTAGGCATTCCCTGTTCGAAACTCAGTCAAATTTGTCGTAAACTGCATTACTGAAACAGATGAACAAAGTTAACCGGCAGATTGAGGTCAAAAGTGGTTGATTGGACTCGACTATCATCATTCTATAAGTAAGAGCCCAAAGTTGATAGTAAAAAGGGAGATGATTTGAGGTTTTGCAATTATGACTCATTTATAGTTCACTTTTATGTGTTTTCTGGCACGTGCGCAACTCACAATAGTGTTCATGACGCCACCATTCTCGCTCAGGGGGGACCGTGACGTAAAGACTATGGAGGAGGGTGTCGCGGTTTTCCCATCTGAGGCACGTTGACATTGAACACTCATAGTGAGATCCCCTTCCCCCTTTCCTGTCAATGACGGCGAAGAAAAAGGAAGGGGTTAACATCTGCACATATCCCACACAATCGTGATCATGCCAAGACCATACTGTGCTCTTCTCCCCTTCGTTTTTTATCACGGAGTCACCCGTCCATACTCTATGATGTAATTAAACACTGGTGAGGTCTTATGCCACCACGCTTGCCTTCGAATTCTCTTGTATCGAAGTTCTGCACATTTCTATATTACTGCTCGCTTCCTCCCTGATATAAGTGGTAACAGAGATCCAAACTAGTTCCTTCTTTTGCCTAAATCTTTGCTCAGACACTTTCCAAAAGAAATATTTTATGCTCCCTACCGTTTAACATTAGCACAGATTTATTTCTAAACAAAGGTTCATGCTATTTTGTAAACTTCTACCTACAGGTGTCGCGATGAAATCATAAGCATGTCAGTGAGGTTCCCTATGAAAGGGAGTGGTAAATTTGTTTTAACCTCATGTCAACATATCTCAGATGGAAGTAGAGGCGGCCAGATTGCAGATTCCTTATGGTGGGAGTGGGGCAGGAATTTGATGCTCATTGTGTCTTTAACTACTCTTCTAGACTAATTAAACCCACCATTATCTCTGCATAATATCCCCAATAAATGCCTTTCACGTGTGACACCGTGAATCTAACAAAAAGTGGACATGTTGAGCCCGAGCTTCACCGATAAAAAGGTAACATTAAAATGATTTTAAACATTTGTGAGATTACCATAACCAGCAGTGATAGAAACACCGCCTTTTTCACCGTTTTGAGGGGATGAGTTTAAAATGATGTCGACAGGGCGGAAAGTGCACACTGAAGAGGCCATGAAGGCCTTACATCTACGCGCTTCTCCATCATTCCTCGCAAAGTAGCCAATCATTTTCGGATTATTTCGAAGTTGAGAGCTTCTGTAGGTGTAATGAACCCAAGACGGGTAAGAAAAATTTTGACGCTTCTAAGTGGACCGAATGTTGATGGAGTTGAGGCTTTGATTATGCTCTCCAACTCCCAAACTGTGCAAAGTGATCGGATTCCTGGCCTCAAATAACTTATCTTTCCGCACAATTGCGTAGGTCCCATTAACTACTCAATGGTTACTTATTAGTGGGACACAGAAATTTTCATAAAGACTTGACAATACAAAAGTTGACTCGATCCCATACTGAGCATATAATACTTGATAAGCAGAAGTGGGTGTAATTGTGGTAAGACTGTTCTGTCAGGGGCGGTTCTCAGCACCAAAGTTCTCAATAGCATTACTCAAGCAAGTATTTCCGAAACAGGATTTGTGCATTGGACTCAAATCTTTACTAGCAAAATTTTAATGCAAAGGTCAATTGTGGGCGGCAGGTATTATAGTTTGCTGGGCCGACTTTGGTAAGGATTCCTCTCCTGCTGTCATATTAAGGCAAAGGTGGAGTCAGACATTGGGAAGTTGCAGTTCCATTTGTACATATTTATGGGGTAGAATAAGACTCCTGTGCTCGTAACTACTATTACAAGTCAATTTGAGAGGACGTAGTAGCAAAAAATTGTCATTGGTAAACATTCTACACAGACAACTTGAGCCAAATCACTTACAAGGCTCATAAAGTTTGAAAAAGACGTGCCGTTCTAGACAGTGAGGAAATGAGATTGCTTCAAGATCCGCTGTATCAAGAACACTCATTAATAGGGTTCAGCACAAGAAATGAAACGCTTCCTTGACTCCAACATCGACAGGAAAGCCGTAGAAGATAAGTAGGCAACATCAGCCTCTTTAATTACCTTTAATTTATGGAAAAATAGCCAAAATTTGGTTAATCCATTGGTTGATTTGTGGTCTTCGAACCATGGACTATTCATGGTCTATCTCTGCACCTATTCTGCAACAATCAATCTGATTGTTGAAGCGCACCTCAGCAATTATGGTAAGGGTAACCGAAAATAGCCAAGTGATCTGTGATGAGGCATTTCTACCACACAATACTGCGTACTTCTGTACATTGATGGCCAGAGGCCCCTATTTGACCTGTACATCCACCAGATAGGGCCACACAAGGACTTATGATTTATGCTATGACCTAAAATATCCAGGGTGCCCTAACACACCAGGAATTTGGTGCGATGACAAAGTACCCGGGGAATTTCAGATCAAAATAAGTAATTATACGGTTTGCGCTTGACTCAGTGTTGGAGTAACCAGGGTTCAATGAGAGGGGTGCAATCCGTCCATCTCCCAAGTCACAGTTCCAAAACTGTGAGAACATAGGCTTAATTTGCCTGGTAGCGACTCACTCTCCATGGTCTACTATCAGCCTCCTCACCCCCACAATTTACTTGGAACGGCGCATAGTTAAGATTGAGGAGGACATTGGAAAATGAAGAGGCAGAGCAACAGATAAACTCGTTCATCACTTCAGTTGGCTGTCCACGGATTTTTTATTAGGAGGCCGTTAAAAACGACCTTTTTACTTATCAAACAAGGGAAGGGTAAAATTAATTCCACCGGGTCGTCTCCACTCCGCGTCGCTGAGGGAGAGAGGGAGGGGCTGTGACTGTCAATGCTGAAAGTGTGTTGATGATGGCTCAGTGACAACGTCAAAATTGTTCTTCTGCCATATTGAATAAGTGGCTGTGGGCGTTTATGAAATCATAATCACAGATATCTAAAAAAAGGTGAAACAGGCATTAACACTGCTCCTGATTTACCGGTTAAGGTCATTTAAAAAACCCCACTTTGCGTGGTTGCATGCGGGTTTTAGGATAGGGATAAAGGAAGGGGAAATGATGCTGACGCAATCAAAGGGTATAAGGAGGAGTGAAGATAATCCTTCCGGCTATTTATATAATCCCAGGTAATAAAGTCTAAGTGCTGACTTCTTAGCCAACTCCTTTATTTATAGAGGACGTAGTCTGACGGACCTCAACAATTTTTGCCAAAGAACAATTGAGGTGTCCAAGAGGGCAAATATCTTCAATAATCAAGGATAAGATTAAAGGCAATCTTTTATGATAAATTGAAAGGGAAGGGAAGGGATCATGCCTTCTTCCACCGCCTTCATCTAGAGTAAGTAGGGTGAGTATATCCAGGCTGCCATCGTGTTCTACACCACTTTATCCACCTATCATTTGTTCCGTCTCTTCACCCTACATTTTTACCCCAAGGAAGACCACGGGTTTCAGGTAGCCCTTCTGAATGCATACATTTTAATCTTGCTCTACTATGCATGCATTAACACCGCGTAGCTACTGAATCAAACAGTCTGGGCTTCATGCTTAGCGCCATTCATGTAAGAGACGAGTATTTCTTCCTCTAAATCAAAATTGGTCTAATCATCGCTTTGGATCTCCGAGTACATCAGCAGACCAACGCTACCAAAGATCAAACTGAAACAATAATCCCTGCCTTTACAATAGAATGGGAAATCGGAAACTCCCCCCTCCAAACTGGTTTTCTCACTTGGTCTATTCGGATTGTTGATACAGAACGATATGTGTCACTTCCCCATTCGCATCACCACTACCCGTGGCTGAGTCAACACTTTCCATTCAGACAGATTAAATGTTTTTTTTTCGATTCCAGCATGATAAAGCGTCATGTTGCAACTTTGTAACCAACTATGCCATTGGTTGCTGCTTAAATAAAGAGGAAGTGAAGATTAACTACCACGGCAACAAAACGTGGATATATTGAACCAGCCAAGTGCTAACGCAATCCTTTTCTTCTGGACAGAGTTGGTACTTCAGTTGAAGGCCTAAACCAGCACATTTTTGTGGTGAGTAGAATGTCACATTGATTATTCCCTTTTTCTCAAGCAGAAAATTCGAGGAGGGCATGATTTAATGGTTCACTTATATTTTGCCATGAACATTATAATGTTTCACTCCCCCACTCCACTCCATTCCACATCCACACCAACACCATTCCCATTTTGAAGGACTATGAAACAGGCAGGCAACTAAAGGTATTGATCACATTGTCACCGATGGATATGAGGCATGAGAACTCTGGGTCATTTAGCACCCCTTCCTATCCTCTGTTTTGTTTTGTGTGTTGTGATAGAGAGGTCAATCGGATGGATAGCGCACATCTGTGCAAACGTGACGAAGGTGTGACCGCTCCAGCACTCCCCTACATCACCCACAGAGGTTAACATGCAACAATCCGAAGCTAGCTTTGTTTTACAAGGAATTTATTACCCCTACCACCATCAGCACCAAAATAAGATAGCAGCGCCACTTTATGGCAAATATTCCACCCAATTTGCCAACACGAGAAGTCGCAAACATAGAAAATTGGTCTCCATAGTCAGAAACCCATTCGAACAAATTTTACACTGTCACTACCAAATAAACACATTGGATGGTGTTAAATACGTACACGATGTTGTTTGAAATGAAACTGTGGATAAATAAAACATTCAAAGTAAAGAAGTAATCCATATGATGAAAACCACTACCAGTACTGAATGCTAGATAGCTAGCATATTTACCACGCCGATTGTCTGTGATGTTGGACTAATATCATGAAATTCTGATAAGTGGCGATAGTTCCTTAATTTATCTCTCTTTTCTTTGGTGATTAGGGTGAACTCAAAGTCTTAACTGAAAACCTGATGCACTGTCACAGAACTTCACTGGCAGAATTTTGACGGAAGACAGGAGACCTCTCTCCTTCCCCGTTCGTGGTAGGTATTAAGACAGGGTTGAATTGCATATCACAAATTTTGCACATCAGCTTCGTCTAGACACCGTTCTGGCACTTTTGTACGTTTGCTTTGTCACGTTCTACTTACGGCCTCCTACTAACCTCCATTTTAGTAGTGCTTGCTTTTATGTCTCAAGTGTTTATTCACAAAGTCACCAACTTGCCCTCTTCGATCTAAGGGCAACCCTTAACCTCGCCTGGATACCTCTTATTGATCATAACCAAATCCTATTCTTCAATTACCCACACGCGCTGCCTGACTCGCAGTGAATGAATCTATTTTGTGGGAGGAGGTTAGTTTCATTTTTTCCAAAGAATATTGCAAAGAACATCGGTTTGCAATTGACATTTTTGAAGGAAGTGATCACTCAGATACCTAAGAACTTGCACAATTTTCATGCATTGGTCAATTTACACCTCGCTTATTGCGGATATTGTTATTGTCGGTAGTTTAGCACGGAAAGGGAGTCTCACCATCTTTGGAAGTGCGCTTGTGCGTCATCGGAGCGGGTAGTGTACTTCCCGCTTCGTCAACACATCATCAAATCATCCAACTTGTGCCATTACCATCGGCTCATCTATTTGACTTTCAGACTCCTTCTCTTACTTGCTCTTTGTGTTTGTCTTCGTATAAAGTATTAGGCTAAACTGCAAGACATAATTTTGGGGTGATTGACACCTACTGTGGCAAGCATCATCACAGGCACCTTCCCACTACTACTTCTCATCCAATTTTAAAGCCCTCAGAGGATCACTCAACGGAGCACCTATAAAGCTATCAAATTACTTACTCCATCCTCTTTATTTCCACCGATTCCCGTGCACATATCCATCAACTCAATCGAGTGTCATTTGTGTGATCTTCGTGGTCGGAATTAGGAGCCGCAAAAACTGACCGCACTTCATACTATCACATTGTTACACTTGACGTTGTCACATATGGTTAATTCGATAAAATGACGCCAAAGTGGGGTTGGTTTACTTAGGTTTCACGAGTTCACTTTCATTTGGTGCAAATTTTGAAAGTGCTTTTGGGTTTTTATGATACATACACCGATGTCTCAGTACATGCATGCCTCAAGGAAGAAAACTATGCCTGTCGGTAAAAGAAATCGAGGCAAATTCGCCATTTCCTGTCGTCCTCGAAAGTCTGTACTTGAAAATCATCAATCAAATTTACATAGATGGTGTTTGGGATCTTTGCAGGTAGCACATTTCCTTTTCAAGCATTTTGCTCTCCTCTACTATTGTAGAAAATGTACAAAACACCACCAGTCAACATTACTACTAACATTAATTATCATCTTTGCTCTGTCTGATCGAATGAAAGACAAAAAGTGACACTGGCAAGATTGTACTCTCTCATGCGATATTGGATAGGCCTAAAGGTACCCAAGGGGCAAACTGTGCACAAAATATTTTTGAATTCATCAAAATTTGGCATTTCGCTAATCACATAAAGTGAATGCCTTCACAGTCATTGAAAATCTTTACATGGAAGCAGGGAGGAGGGAGGACAGTTAACTATCTACACTCCACAAACCACGCATTACCATCTGCACTTCTTTTTCACTTTACTCCAACTTAAGGCAACACTCCGCATTGCACATTGGTTTAAGTTAGTCCAGTTGCCAAAACAAATCCTGATATTTACACCATGAGCACGAAACACGAAACAGGCCAACCTTCCACACTTACTGTCAGGTGTAAGCCGTCAAAAAGTGGCAACAATGCCACAATAGACAGTGACCAGAAGGAGGTAGTTAGCTAAGTAATTGACACAAGACAGTATATGTCTTTGGATACACTTTACTACCGCATTCACTCCCATGTCATCGGTTGGAAATGCTGGCCTCTCAAGTGAAAGTCAGCGTGATTGGTGCATAGCGCATTTAGCAACACGAAATGTTAGATGACCAATGAGCCTATCCAATTGGATGTCGCTGTCAGCAAAGTCACTATCCACAATTAGTGGCACCCACAATACATACAATGTTTACTTTTTTATTCTGATACAGAAGTGATGCTGAAAATTTTTCTTAACTTACCTTTTTGGTTTTTCTTGCTTGAATAAACCTCTCACTTTGATCACAACTCCAATCACTGGCACACAAGTCGCTGATTATTCGCAGTCACTCATGCCACACGTGTTGGCATTTTCATGAAAAAAAATCAACAGTTCTCTACAAATAATGAGGTCTTCCATCCAAAGCACACCTACTTAATGAAAATCAAAAGAGTCTAGGCCGATTAACTAAAATCTGATAATGGCGAACGAGGAAGTATGAACTAAAGACGTTAATTCCTATGAATAAGTGGACCATATCATCTATACTAACACGTCAAATGGATATATTAATACATGGATTGGTAAGTAGTGGATAGACAGTTCAGCTGCATGTAAACTACATGATACGATAAGGTGAAAATTTTTTAGAGAAAGACAACGGCATTCCATTTATTCAACACTACTTATTACTCAGTTCGCCCGTTTAGCTCAAAACCCGCAAATCATTGCTATTTGGTGTTCTCAATGTGTCTCTTTAAGAGCAGGATTCTCCTTCTTTGTGCCTGATTCGCTGACGACGTGAAACATTTCAAGGTGTGTACTGGGCTAGTTCACCTTATTGGTCAATACCAGGAGGCTACAATCTACCAGCGAGTGCATCACCACTCACTTCAAAGTTAGGATCGTTCAAGAATGCGGTACAGATATGGGAGTGAATGGCTCGCCAGATTCTCTGACATCCCACCACTCTAAAAGAGCAAGGCATGCGAACACACAATAGTTGGACTGTCGATGCAAAATTTGCGTTCATAAGTCTTTGCCTCCGTGATGATTATAAGTCTGAGGCCGACAGTATATAACATCAGGATTGCCGATGTTGGAACAAAATGGATATTCCATGGAAGGAAATATGTTCAATGAAAAGCAAGCTGGACAGGGTGAAGGAAGGTTTGCTTTTAAACATCTTGGTTTCTTTGCACTATTTATGCATAAAAGGTTGTCTTTGATGATTGAAGGTCACAGTTTGCCTATCACAATTCTACATCGCTTCATTCCCCTTATGTACCATCCTGTACAGGTTACAGCTCTAGACGTGTGCCTATGGGTCACACCAAAACCAAAGTAGATAGTTTGGCACTTTGGACTTTACCTTAGTTACTGAGTAACAATGCCTAATTCTAGCCCACTATGTAAATAAAACCGAGAAATTGGTCAGAAAGCTGCATTGGAACATCCAGATTAAACGTCTTTCCCATTCTAGCCTCATTGCTGGTTGTCACGAAGCAGACAACTAGTAATCTGTTCCACCAAAAAATTATTTTTTTGCAGTTGATAGAAAATAACGAAAGAATATGCAAAAGTGTCAAATCTAATAATGGGCAGGCTACAGTGTCTTTAACTGCTCCCCCAATCAAGCAATTAGAATTGCTCGATTTTAAAGTCGGCGGAAACCGTTCAGTGTCTATAGGACGAGCCTTGCAAGGTTTGTGAAGTGGTTAAGATCTGTAAATTTCTTCATTCCTCATGCTCAACACTAAAATCAACGATAAATCTGCTCTCATTAATTACTTCACAGCAAGCAAGACTGCACAGTTAAAACGTCTCTACCATCAGCCATCTACCTCTGCTGCTTTTTCACACGTAGGAAAGGTTGAAGGTTGTAAAAGTGTGATTTCTGTGGTCAAATGTAGCTTCTGCTCGGTCACAATGACAGCAAGCTCACTTAAAATAATTACGAGCTGATGTATGCGTTTGTGAAGAGAAACAAACGTGCAAAGACAGCCCATTCCTAGCATAGCGCAAAAAACGATCTCCAGTATGGTGTTAAGGTTTAAGCGCCAGTCATGGGTGTCGGAGAGATGCAACGCCACCATCTTGGCAGCACTGCTGCACTCATCCACAGTTGTACGTCCATAGTTGCTTTTAATGGCTTCAGAGACTACTGTGGACTCAAACGCTTCATTTTATTTCCAAACCAAGAACCTTACCTACTGATTAAATAAACACTAACCACTAAATTCGAGAAGTGGAAAAAATCTTCTCACCACACCTGTTTGCCTGTCGAAGAGAGGGAAAAAGGAAATAATGGAAATGTTTATGGAACCCTGTGTACCTTTGTGGCAACCATGTTACGGAAGATGGGTTGTTTCATTCTAATAAGTTCATCTATTTTTTGAATTTTTGCCAGACATCAGAGGTACAAATATTCACCAGATAACTCCGACAGCAATTAATAAAAGGCCCAACTGGATATAAGCTATAAACAACAAAGAACAAAAACCCTTAAAAGCCACTCACTGAACTTGGAAATATTTTAAAAAATATGCATGCATCTTAATCGTTGTCCAGAATAATGGATCATTACCACATTCTTCCACTATCAGACTGCAAAGGAGGTAAAGTATTTAGTCGCCGCCTCACCAAGGAGTGGCTATGGGAGTTGAAAGGAATAACTACACATCACTCAACAGCCAAGAAAGCAGAAGGAAAAATCTTGCTGGTAATCCACGCTAGCATTCAGGAATGCAAAAGCCTATACGAGTTTGTCGAAACGTTTGGTTTATTCCCTTTAACCTAATAAAGAGTGTTTTGCGGTTTAATCCAAGAAGTCTCGATTGTATTGCATGCGTAAGCCACGGATGACAACATCAAGGATAAGGATAACATTCTAGCAGAAATTAAAATAGGTATATTGCCTGTGAAACCCTCCCTTTAGTTGTTTAAGTCTGTCAGCTACGGGTGATGCAAATACGCACCACAAAAGACGCACTAAACAAATGTCATAATGCGCCAATGAGAAAGAGGGCGGTGCGGGAAGCCCAAGTGGATGTTTCAGTTTTCTCGGAACTACGCTTATTAAGTTGCCACTGTGAGATCGATGACATCTTTGGAACACCATACACTCGATTTCCACTATTTGGCAATCTGGTCTGAATCGCAACACATGCACCTACCACTAGGCTGTATGATATTATACAGGCTGAAAGTACGTGGAACGAGCATGATTTTCGGTGGATAGATAGCGGATCGAAGTCGAATTTGATTCCCAAATGCACACTTTTAGAGGCAGCAATTACATTCTGTTCACTGCATTAGACTATGGGTTCCATCAACATTAGGATTTTATATACACCGCCAGATGAGACTTCATGTCATCTCTCTACTTAACTAAATTAGAAGACGGAAGGAGAAGAGAAAACATTTGGCAGGGCTTAAATAAATATTAGTGCACGCAAGAAAAGGGAAGAGAGACCTACTGGTGTATAGGAGTGCAGAGCCTCAGATTGTAGGCGTCGTTGAATACCTTTAAAATCTTCGCACAAATGTAGAATTTGTAGTCACCGTGACAGAACAAATATTGATTCATTTCTCAGAGCAAGCACATCTCACAAACAAAATTACTTGTCAGTTATCATAATCTACGGAAGTCGGTGAGGCCGATAGCTGATAAAATGATGTGGTATCTCATGTACAAAGCCAATGGTCTTCAAAACCACAGACACACAAAACGTACTCCTACGACAATTTGCCTGCTGTTCCAACCATTTCAAAACGATTATTATTAACATTGTGTCCATTGATGTTTCGCACATTACCATCTCCACGGTTGAGCAACACCCAGGGAAAAAGGGTTAAGAAATATCAATGATATCAATGCGGTGCCTGCAAAAAGGACAAATTTACAAACTCTTAATTATTAACGAGCATCGCATGGTTATGTGCTATTTCCTTTTCACTTGAATTTCGAGCACTTTTAATCAAATGATTATGAGAGGCTTTGAAACCTTTGTAGACCGCACATCGTTGGCAACATTATTTTCTTGCATATTGTTTGTCACCATTTATCAATGCCAAATGATAGGCTGACTGCTAGAACATCCTCTTGGTTTTCCAAAGAGTGTCAATGAAGATGCAACTTGCTACAGCCATTTTTATGCGCTATTTAGCCCAAATCGTCTCGTCTTCAAAGCAAATTTGACTGCAGCACTGCACTTGCTATGCTACTCACAAAGTTGCCAAAGAGGATTTGTAAAATCCGGATGTTTTAGCAATAGTATTGTTTGACGAATCGTTCAACACATCCGCCACATTTCTTCAGACTTCTGCGACAATCTTAAGGTTGTATGGCCGATTTTTGTGATAATACAGGACTAAAATTTGTAATCGTGAACAGAATGTCATGCTGTTTTTATGATGGTAGAAGCTGTGGAGCTTGAGTGGTTGACTATCCACTTATATAGGTTAGCCAATGCTGTAGTTCGTTTGTTGCTAGCATTCCCAATAACTTTAAGAAATATGTGTGAGCTGAGCGACAAATTTTAGGGCAATTCACCAAAATTTATACAGAGATGCGACAGTGGATTTAAAGTCATCCTGCATCCATACGTTTCAGTTGTCAGCAAGTAACCACAATTGTAACTACCGGTCTGGCTATTAATTAATAGTTCTGAATGCTGCACTTGTGGTTGTCAAAAGCTAATGGAAGTCTTATGAAGTTCTCGTGATAGTGGCGATGTTAACGTGGAGGTCTGAGAAGTCGCTCTTGGAAATCTAAAGCTTTCACGCAACAGAGGTATCCTCAAGTAAGGCTTTTGTTGGTGGTGTGTGAGGGCAACCCGCCAATGCGACTGCTAGAGAAATAGGGGCTCTCCATACGCACTTTGAGCTCCACACAATGGTGGTTGCCATCAAAGTGAAATTGGTTTATGAAAAACAATCTTTTGATGCCTTTAACAAAGCATAGCCCAAATGGAATACTGGAAAGCTCTTCTCACGCTGTGGCCAGCCATAAGATTAGCGTAATCGACCACTTCTCACGTAAGGAGCTACATGTGTTGCATCAACTGCTGAGAAAGCTCCGTTTGCTGACCCATTCCTTAATTCGGCCTTATCAAAATGCTAGGATTTTTATACCATAAAATAGAGTTTTGCGCTCAGCAACGAACTACTTCTTCGAGAATCCTTGATAAGTATGTGCCGTTAAACAAACCCTCCCGAAACTAAAACCAGTACCTATTGGTTGAGCCCGTGCAATATCAAGGAAACTTGTGATTTGCGGATATAATGCATATTCAGTGAAGTGGAGCATTAGAGGTAACGAGAGAGTAACATATGCATCTGTGAAACAGACGTTTTGGAGTTTATAGTTTCATCCGTCATTAAGACTCACGAAACCAGGGACCAACTTGATGTACCTCTTGAGACATATATTTGCTCAGGTACCACGATTTTGTTTGTCCCAACATCTACCAGCCAGGTATTACACACTATTTGAGAGAAACTGTCGGCTGCCTAATTAAAAACAAGCAAGTATTAAATTTAATGCACAAACATTTTCGTTGCAAAGGAAACCGAAAAAACAGTCATATTTAAAGATATAAACTGTTATTGACGCAAATCATGAAGTCGCGACTCCTAGGCCTAGCCCTCACAACTCTCTTCTCATAACATGGCAGCGTGCACACCAATCATCTCATCAATCTGGCGTACGTATTCTTTTCCCAAATTTTTTAGCACAAAACATTACAAAATGCGCTCTCTCATAGTCATGTCTACTGTGGCACATTAAGTCAGTCATTTCGACTTCCTTGACTGCCCTTTAATGGCTCAGCGATTAAGATTGTCGTCTACTTTGCAATCTGCAATTGAGAGAATGTGGCAACGATTCATTATTTCACAAAATAGTTATTGTGCATTCGTAATCTCTTGAACAATGCAGCTTCGCTAGTCGGCTTGAGTGGGTTCTTATGTTCCTTTGCCTTTTTAACTCCAGACTGACGTTTTCTTCTCCATGTCTGTTAGAACACCTTAGTGGATATTCGTACTCTTAATTCTCAACACAACATCATAAGCGAGCCGATTTGGCAATAACAGCGTTGGACAAACCGTAGAATTACTTAACTTCGCAACTTCCTTTTACTACCCGCTCGCAAAATGGCCTTATTAAAGTCGGTGGTGACATATATGAGCGGATGCATCTTTGTAAGGTTGTGAAGCATCATAGCTTTCACCCTAGCACACGTTTTGTTGCCTTTAGCTGTAATTTCATGCAACATGATCGTGGACTTGCGTTCTCTAAGGAAATAGTAATCAGCGATTGCAGGAAAGTAGTTTGCATCCCATTTGCCACAATTGGCGAAGAAGCAAGAAGTGCAGCTTTATTACTTCGTTAAGGTCGGAGGAGGGTAATAGATATTGCAGACGCTAGTGGAGTTGGGATAGTCTTCTTAGGGAAAATGTGAGGAGGCAACGGAGTAGCCACATGGATTAAAGATTTAGGAGAGGAGCCTGATCACAGCCCAAGCTAAAGGGCTGCAGCACGCACGCAGCCACAGGAGCACTTACGAACATCGAACGAATTCGCGACATATTAAGGATCGTGTAGTTCTTTGTCCGTGACAGCCATGCCACCCAGTTCGTGAGGAAGCGCAGGTGGGTAGGTGTGGGTAGGCACCGTCTCCGCCTTCATGCTCTTCATCTTCAATGTCCCCCTGCTGTTCCTTGGGGGGAAGGACACGTGGTAAAAGGGCGAGAGAGCATCATGCAGCGTCTCGGTAACGCATGATGTCGCATTAGATTGAGCAGAGGTGACAGCGGCGACAGCGCCTGCGCATAAAAAAACAGCTAACTGTCTGTATCACCTGCATTGTTAAATTCAACTTCACACGCTCACGCCATGCATCCATAAACGCATTCACCCAGATTATGAACTGCACTTAGTAGCAGGACCAACGAGACAATGAATTTGCTTTAGGCTTGCATCAAGACTTACAAGGAAACCACCTACCATACATTAGGTTGCTATTCCTTTCATGCTAATAACAATGTCTGAACTACTCATTAAAGAGTAACACATGCATGTAGATCGTTATAGAAATTCCAGTGATCAGATGGCTCATCATGGGATCGAGGAGAACGAGGTTACTGATGTCTTGATTCTTTGCGCAAAAGTGACAGATATCCGACATCATTTGACCCGAACTGGCTCGCCATGGTGGGCTTGAATGCCCATCGTTGAGAGCTCCGCATTCTGCTGCGGGGCAAACAGGATTGGCTATCGATTTTGACGGAAATCCACTTCCACAGCGAAACTAGACCCGCGTTAATGAATTCTTTTGTGTAAAAGCAGTGGCGTTGGAAATTCAGACACCCTTTTATTGGAGGGAAATTCGCGGCAAAATTTCTGCTATTTTGTCGAGGTGATGGAAGAGTGTACTTCTTTACTCTCGTCATCAGACTCATTGGAGCATTTATAATGTTCTTTTGAGATTGAGGCGTCACTATTTGAGAGGATTTCGTCCGCTTAACAGAAGACCTCACTTTGAGCTTCCGATTCAGACAACTTGTCGAGTGCTCTGCTAATCTCTCGTGATCCGAAGAGCAAGACTCATAGAGACTTTTAATGCCTTGACTTCCGCTGTCGGCGTAATCGTCTTCATCCAAAAAGCATGTGAATTTTCCTGTTATTTGGCTCTCCTCGAAAAACAAACCAGCAAATAAAGCCTTCTTGCCTTTGCCATCCAGTGCTGGCCAGGGACAAAAGTCCGCAGTTAAATCCTGTACGACCGTTTCTTTGTCTGCAAACATATTGCTCAGGTTCAGTGAAGAAGCATAGCTGAAATAGGAGTGGCAGAAAGATTCAAGATACCAGAAAAATGCGTACCACGGACAGCTGCTGGAAGTTTGTCTCGTGACAGGTTGTGACTGATGCTCGCGCAAGACACTGCCAACGAAGAGAGTGTTGTACTGTTCACCAAAATCACTTCGATGATGATGGGCTCCCAAAAATTCAATAGATTAGAAGACTTTACAGTTGTCTGTTTTTTGTCACCGCTGGGAGGCCATGTAGGAACTCGTTGTGATTCACCTTCGAATGGTGTCTAGCGGCTTTTATAAGGATGCCAAAAAATATCTTCATCTTCAGCTTCAAAAAAATAGCGAATTTGTGCAACGGATAGCACGGTGTCAGATGTATTTTCGGAGGCATAACATGCCTCCTTAGTGGACTCCTAAGGCAGTAAAACATTAACATGTCGTAATAAAATCCAGAAGCAATAATTTTACGAATTGATTTACAGAATCGGTATCTCCATTTGCCTTATCTTTTGGAGAAACTGTGTTGGCAGATTCGTAAATTTCTGCGTCTTCATATTCAGGTTCCTTATTTTCTTCAACCCCTGCCTCCTTCTCTTCACTTGGTAGACAGCGAACTCACTCGATTTAATGCAGGATTGAGTGGGAATCGGGGACCGGTGACCCAGAGACTAGCAAGCAGACGCACCGTCTTCTTAGCCAGCTGGGCAGGATCTTGGGGTACTCCGAAGAGATGGATCGGTAGTTCGAAGATAGAAGAGAGAGAGAGAGAGAGACGCCTTCACCAAATCTATCAAACTATAGCAACTATAAAATAGGCGAGCCGAAAAAGAATTAGTTTTCTAGTTAGGCAAACAAGGCCTGCTTTTAGCTTAAAATGGTGATTCTGGCTCTGCTTCCATACCATACACCTACATCCTCGAATTTTAAGTCAAAGCCTTAAATAGGGACGCTTTTTTGTTTCCTCTTTTCCGTTTGTGGAGTTTATTTACCATGTGATAGCTCTACGTTACCGCGGATTGCTTGGATGTTTCAACCATTCACTGGGAATGCTTAGATACAGGAACCCACTAGATAGGCCAATGTTAGGATGAAATATGGGTGAATCGAAGGTCACATTTGGACAAGTGCTAGGATAAGCGGGACAACACTACATCTAAAACTAATTATTATTTGTGTAAATCGAATGAAGTACATGAGCAATGTTAGGTGCCTACTGCATTGCAGACGTAAAAAATTGTACAGTTATTATTATCAACAGAGTCTTTCTTAATACTCAATTAGTGCAAATACAAATACAAGCAGTAGATAAAGCGTCGAAGATTTTACTGTCAACAGGAACTCTGCATTCGCATTGTAACCGGATTTAGGCCGCAGAGAAATCTTGACCGTCATCTCATTGAATTCCACAATGGACGCCTAGCCGTCGGTTAAGGCGTCATCAGGATGTAAAGCGGTTCGCATGGGGGATGGAACAAGACGCTTATATAGGGCTAAGATCGGTTCAAGCTGTCCACTGCATTCAGTGAAACGCTTTCAACTCGCTAATCGCCTTTATGATGCTGCCGCTGCAATGCGAAATTAAGGTGACTGTAATTCTGGGACATGTCGATAACATCCAATAGTGTAAAGGATGGTGGATCCCTAAGCCATACCAAGAGCAAGAATCTTAACCATTGTTTAGATGAGCGATGAGCAGCCTTTGAATTCCAAGACGAGATAACTCGACCAATGGGCTACATGCAAGTGATTTAAGTAAGTAGTCAATTTGAGTGATTCTGATGATATTGACGAGATAAGTGAAACCAGCCCAAATAAGTTTGCTATTAGGAGTCACATCGAGTAGAGTAATTGATGACTTTTTCATTTTACGCATTGCAAGGCATTCCCAAAAAATGACAACTCTTAATTTAGGTCACTGACCTACCCTTCCACTAACTACATCCACACATCAGGCTGCGTCATCAAGTGTTTGTTATGATAGCTTAACAAACCACTGTGACTGCAGGCAGCACGCACTTCTGGTTGGTAAGCATGAAAAAGCAACTACAATTTTTATAGCCCGCTAGTCCCTCTTGCCTTGGAGAATAGGTTCACATGACTGCTCATACATTTGCACGTATAATTATTAACCGCTCTACGCAATTCCTCAACAATCTGCAACAAACAAACTTGAAACATTTCTGCTCTCTTCGCAGTGCAGCACAAAATACTTTTAATCTTTAATGGATGGCTACCTATACCGGGTTAGCGATGCTCCAAAACCTCGCATACTTTAGAAATTTTGAACGATAGGACAAATGGGTTTTTTTAGGCAAATTTTATTTTTACGCTTGGATAGAAATCGGTTACGACACGGGTGGGCCTAGTGTATTTTCAAAGCGGTCCTACCCAAGAGCAGCAAGGAGAAGTAACCAACCATTTGTACGAAACGTGAACGCCAATAAGGCTCACTCAAAATACAATCCAAAATAAGAGTCGAAGTCTAGACTCCCAAACTTTAAGGACTGAATAAATGAATCAAGCAATAGTTATGGCGCTACTGTCGGTTGGTACAATAGAGCTGCAGATGTAGCCAGCCACGCAGCCGAGGAACGGTGCTACTTCCAGTGCATATAGGCATGCAGCAGTGTGGTTCCATGGTCACGACGAGCCAATGGGCTTTTTCTGCAACACATTGATTCTCCAGGTTATGCAGCCCTTCCCCTGTTGTCATTCTGCCTCTAAGACTAGTAAAAAAGTGGGTCTTCTTACAAAAGTTTGCGAGGACTTGGCAATGGTTTGTGAGGAAAACTGCAGCCTTAACTCACGTATAACAAAAACATAGCACTGTGACATATTTTCGAGATTTTCTGTTTCTTATTAGAATCATTGCAGTTTCAAAGCCCCATTAGTATTCACTGCTGTCCATTGAATAAAACTTGATTTTAATGCTCTCTCTTATTAACGACATTTTACTTGGTCAGCTGTCGAATTGACAACTACAATAACCCTCTTGAAATAGTTCACCTTCAAAATCAGAGATTGTGAGCAAAACTTGTAAATTTACCAATTTAAGCTGCCTTTAAGAGAAACCAACTAGATCCATTTTCTAATGATGTAAGTGCAACTGGAGCTTTACACTGCATTTACATCATACTTTTGCCCATATGAATGATCATTTTGACTTGAATTCCTGGGATCAAGAAAACTGAAACAGTTTGTCTAGCTTGAGGCTTAAATGTTTCTCGTTAGAATGCTATGATGTTAGAGAGATCCAGTTTATGCTCAAATGGGTTCTTATTGTACCACGTGCCAACGTTCATGCCTTTTCAGTATTAGGGCTGAATGCTGTTGACCGTCTACTGGGTGTATTTTTCGTAGCTACTCGTGAAACAGGCTGAAGAGTCAGGTGATGGGTATAATCTGCCGCTTGTGATAACGTAGCACAAGATCGTTCAACCACAACTAGTAGGACTGGTGTTCAAAATATGTGCAAAATGTCCTGTGAAGCCAAGAGGGACGCGCCACTGTAGCCTTCAAACATTAAATACTACTTAATTAACCAACGTTTCTACTAATTACTTAGCAAACAAGATGCAATTTTAGTTTGGGCAGGAAAAGGTATGGGTAAATAATGTGTCAGATAAAAGTTGCATAAAATCAAACTTCGAACTACGCGAAATGCATTGAAAATGGGCGATCACCATTAAGTGAGATCGGCCAATCGAAAGGGGTTGCCCATCAAACTACATTTTGAGCTATCTGATGTTGTAATGGCCAATGGCAATCCGTGTAGATGGATCAATGGGCCTTGCTTAATCGCATGTCTGTTGTTTGCCTTTTTGGTTAAATGCGATCCCTGTTGTCTTTCAAACATTGACGAATTGAGGCAAGCGCTCCATTTAAATGGGATCATGCAAGTGTATGACCTCCTCAACACTCTAAGTGAAGTTCGTAATTTAAAGTAGCAGTCTGACACCCCATAAACTCTCAACCAAGGAAAGTGCGATCCGCCTTGATACCTGCATGTATTAGAGTGAGGCAAATGGTATACAAGTGGGGGGAGCAATGGGTTTCCAACTAGCTCGCAAGGTTGGTAGAATTTGACAGTTTCTCTTGACCCCTCTTACGCTATACTTCTTAACTAAACAAATGCCCATAGCTTGGTACCTTTGAGCAGGTGCATTTATTTGATTTTCCACAGAACAGAGTGGAGAATGTGAAATTTTGCTCAGTGCTGGTCTTCGATGGAAGGTCAGGGAAGAAAATAAAATGCTGCAGCAGGGTAGGATGTATTCGCAGGTCACGTGCAGTTGGAGCAGGTGTCAATCCCCCTACAACATTACCAACCAGTCACATCTCTAACTGTCAATTCCAGTAATGCGAATATTTCCAGCCCTCTTATGACCAATCGACACGCAACCTGTGAAAGCTTTAAAGACCAGTAAAGTGGACATGGCTGCTGCTTTGCTGTCTGCTGGTAAGAAACTGAATTTGTGTTTTCGATCGCCCATTTCAATCAGGTAAATTCAAACTTTCCCACATATTTTCTACAAGCTAACACAAAGCTCATTGGACCTTAATGAAGACGGTGAAACGTGTGTTGATTTTACACAACTTATGCCACAGTGGATTTCGTTGACAGTTTCGCCAGCTTTTATTGTAAGAGACCTGCGCATTTTTACAGAAACTAGGCTAACGCAGAAAGGAAAGGCGGTGGAGACGAATTCATCCTTTGCTAAGAGGCCAGGGATGTTGCGAACTTTGTGATATGGTTTCAAAGGCTTCAGTAGGGAGATTTTATTAGCATCTCAGCAATCTGTACTCTATTTCAGTTATTCTACTGCAAATATCATCGCAATTTATGTTTCTTTTCATTTTATTGAAATGAATTTTGTTAATGGACTAAATGGGGCACTTTTAAATGGATTTATAGAGGTTTCGTTTTCCTCCCAGAAATGTGGATAAGGAAGTGCCTAAATGAATTTTAGTGGAGGGTTTAGCATTGCTCAACTTTTAACCGCAGCTTATTAGACAGAAGTGGCTGCACTGCCCGTGCCAGCATCCATTAGCATGAGCTCGAACTTCGTGCATGCAGTCATACAGTATGGCCTAGATAGCAGTTGGTGCCTTTTTGCTCAACAACTGTCCCTTTATGCTAAAATACATGGTATTGTGATAAGTGAGCCATGAGGGTGAGTGATCGGCTCATTGGGAAGTGAATTTGGGGGTAAATTTGCCTCTAACATTGCCGTCTCGCAATTAACCGCACACTGTTCAACGATCCAGACTTGCTGATAATGCATCGGAGCGGTGAAAATCACGACTCTCAAAAGCCCCTTTAATTAGAAAGATTCTTAAGCCCTGACTGCCATTTCTAAAGATATCAACTACTTAGCTAGATCAGAGTAGTTTGAAACATTTGTGGTTTCAAAAGGCGAGATCTGCAATAGAATGATACAATTCTAAGGTAAAAGTGCTTCGATTTCGCTAAAACGCAGTTCAGAGTGGGTGTATCAAAGTGGTGAGCGTAAATGCTGTTAATTTGGGAGTCTTTAAGATTTTAGCTGAACCTTTAACATTTTGAGAGTGCGAACGAGTCTTTTCTCCTACAGAACTATTGCATTGTGTGTCTTGAACTAGCCCTTTTCAGGTACTTAAGAAATCTTACACAATCAAGTCGTGCGCGTAAAGTGACAAGTTGAGATTAGTGTGAATGGGGGAATTTACAATTTACTTGGTCGGATTTATGGACGAGGTTTACATTGTTAATGGAAGAAAGAAGACTGCTGGAAGTCACAGATGTAGAATCCACCCATCCAGAGAGCTTCGACAAAGATGCTAAAAAGTAGGGGGCTATAGAATGCATGTTTTGTTGAATGTACCTTTTGGGTAAAAAACAGTCATTACAGTCGAATCTGTGACCGAACTGGTGTCATTGACTCCTGAGGATGAAACGAACCGCAAACCCAAATACCCTCAATTTTATGCATCCTTGTCCATTAAAAGGTGTCCTCCTCCAGTCATTGCGCTCGGTTTAAGGGTGTGAAGCACACTAGTGTTGAAACCCCCTTGTGCAAAAGTAAAAACAAGCTCCCAATGTGAAACTGTTGGGAGAATTCTTTGAGTTATGCTTCATTTTAAGCATGGTATTGCAGATCCCTGACTCTGTGTAGTTAATGGTCATACCATCATAGCAGAGGAGCTGGTGCATCTTGCCAATGTGAGTGCATAAAATGGCTAAGAAATGCAACAGCAGCTCTGTGTTGGCTACCTTAAATTGCCCTTATCAAGAGATTAAGAAATAGTGGCAAAGTATTGTGAATGGCTAATCATTTTAGTGAAAATAAGCACCGCACGCCTATCTAATGTTTAATGCTTCAAGTTCGCTGCTGCGAGTAAGGTGGTAAATGCGGTTTGCTGCATTGCTAAATCGCCTAGCACGACTTATCGGAGGAAATTAATTAGTTCCCATTGGATTAGAAGATGTCAAAATGGTAGTAAGGCTCACCTTGTTATTTGGAAGTTTGTACTTTAAACCAGCTACAAATAATAGGCTTAAATGGTATATGCATGTGGAAGTGGGAAGGTGGATACTGCTATTCATGCACAATTGTGTTACTATGTCGGGTATCGCTTTGATGCATTAAAGTTGTTATTAATGCATGTAGTAGCACCGAGATTAAATCAAAAGATAGGTTATGGGTCAAGTCAATTTCCTAAGCAGTCATAAGGAACCACATTGTCTCAAAACTGGCATCACCAGTAGGAGGCGAAAACCGTCCAACGTCATCGGAATTATAGCAGCGATGAAACACTTCATAAACGTTTGACACATCCGATACATTAGAATGCTATATTCACTTGGGTAATCCAGATCAGACGACTGGACATGTTGCGTGTCAGCCCTCGAGACGAACTGCAGTTCATGGAACCGTCAAACCTTGAACGTCTTGTGAGGTCATATGTGGAATGGAACTTACCCATTCGTTTAGATAACATAGTGTCTGGGAGTCAATGCACAAATTAGCATCTGGCTATCGCATCCGCCATGTTTCCAGTGGAAAAAGGGTAGTCCTTCAGCTTAACATTCGAAATGGTTCAATTGCGTCGGTTTAATTGTCGTATTGGTTGAAAGGAATTAAGTAAATGGGTAGTTAGTGGAAGAAGTATGCTCGAGCTCGGAGCGATCCCTACGGCGTCGACGCTGTCAGTCACCACTACGAATGCTAGTTATCCGTAGGGTTGAAAAGTATCCTTACCTAAGAGTGCGAGTTCACGAGCGACCAAATAACTTAACAGTTTGGCTTAGAATTATCTCATTTTCTACTTCCTTTAAAATCTTTCTACTTCCCTCGTTTTCCCGTTTTCACTGTTCTTTTAGAATGTACGACTCGCTGAGCATTGGCGTGGACACGGATGTCTCGACAACTAGTAAAAAGGATGCCATTCCGTAGTGGCGACTACTAAAAATCTACATTCCATCCCTTCTCAACCAGCTGCGACGCCGTCACGTTGCGAGGTCAACTCAAATAACCTACAACAAAACAGAGGCAACGATACTCAACAGAAAGCGTGAGGCCCAATTGTTTACTAAGCCAGACAGGTAAACACTGCTCCACTTCCAGATCCACGCAATGTATAATGTCTTGACATTACATTAGCTTGGATATGATGAAACGATCTTTCCTCCATTCACCTTGAGCAATTGCTGTCTGTACCTTTGATAGTTAAGTAGACATATTTGGTGAAAAATGAACCAAGGCGCATGAGACGAACCAGTCGGTTGTTCTGGGCTCCATTCCGATACGAAAATTTAGCACGGAGCATGGAGTACGCGATACAACAATGCCTCAATAGTCTACCCTATTCAGACAGGCAGAAGTGGCAGGCAAGACTAATCGTTACCACAGGCTCGTAACAGATTTCGTCTCCATTTAAGGTGTCTCTAGTTATCATGGCTGATTTAATGAAGACGTATGATCAGTATAAGCTGTGATTAGCGTGTTAAGGTGGAGTGAACGCGAAAGATGCCATGATGCTCTTCACCGAAAATGGAGACACCAATGAGTTTCGTTGTTCGACATCAAAGGAATAGGTAGCAAATGGAAAGGCATTTGAAACCGTCTTTTAACCTTTACTAAATGATGAAATCTACTTTCACTCAATTCGTTTTCAGGTTTGCACACTGTGAGACAGACGAATGCCAAGGAATGCTGACGCCTATCTAAAGATAAAAGTTATCTGGCAGGTGAATCGTGTTTTTTGTACCTATTAATTTAAGATCTGATTAATAGCAAACGAATAACTTGTTGTTGGAACACCTGAGATGACCTAAGATGTTGACAAGTAATGGGGATGGACTGGGCAAATAGTCGAATCTATGTGTTTCTTCCTCACTTTTTGACAAATTCTTTAAGGTACTCTTTGGCTGTTTTGGACGCTGAGATAGAATTGGGCCATTCATCATCCACCCTGCGAATGGAGTCTCGAGTGCTAAACTATCCACTGTGTGTTCCATGAGACCCGAGGCCTGAGTATTAAATAATTTTTTTGCGCTATAATGACGATAAGGTGGTACATCCATAAAGGAAAAGATGTAGGATCACGGGGAGTAAACTAAGGCAGGTCATCACCCTCTATTACCCATGATGATTTTCCCATCCGGTATGAGTTGTGCAAATGAATTAAAATGTTTAAATTAAACGCACCTTCTCTGAATCCAAACAACCACCCACTGGCTTGATTATTTCTATGAGATCCACTTAAAAGTTCTCCTCTGGTGGTCACACCATTGGTAATCCCAACAGTGGATTATTATGATGGTCGCTAGCACATTGTTTTTGAATCAGGCTAGTCCAAGGCGCCTACTACAAATCTAAGCAGCCACTAAAGTGGGGCTTGATATGTCCGTCGGCCTACGCTAAAACACGTCATCAAGACGTTCGCCACCTTTTTAGCTTCATCCTACCCTCTTGTAATTTGCAACGACTACCTTGGACAGAACCTCACATGCAAAATGCCTAAAGAGCAGCATTGCAAGGCTTTTTAGAGCAGCTTTTTTGGCTAGCGGGATTTTTGAAATTCATTCTGGTGAGTGGTGCATCAGGAAAGAATAGGCAGCACCACAACAGTGCCGGTTCAAACGCTATGATAGGTAGAGTTTGGGCAAGTGGTTTATTTGAGAGTTGATTGTCTACGTGATAGTCGCTCCGATTTAATGGTGATGTTGGAACCGTTGTCTAGATGTGGGTATGGCTGTGCCCTTACTTCAAATTGTCAGTTGCGGTAGGGGACTTTAAGCTTCCTCTTCTTTTCTTTAACTCCTCATGATGACGGTGAGCGAAGTACAGCTTCTCATAGCGTCATTGCAGTCAGTATTGCCTAAGAGTGCAAATAGCCGGTTCATCTCTTCCACCCACAAAAGTCACTATGATTGGTAGAAGGAGTAGAAAAAAGAGAGGAAGAGGATATCCGAGTTATTTCATGCTTGCCATTTAATGAGGTCCCTGTGGCTGTGAGTGATGGGAGACAAAGACCTTTTTTCCTAGTTTTTTGTACATCTACAGGGCAGCATATTTCGTGGTACCTCTATGAAACATCTCGGATGTTTCTTGATTTACTGTTCTTATCGCCATGTGGAAGTACTCTGTGGAGCAGTAATGGTAGTCAGTGCGGAAGAGCATCGAGTTGAAATGCCACTTAGTGGTGTGGATATATTTTTCTCCGTCGACGATTCTCATATGACTCCCTTTGCACTCGTTGTGCAGAACGATGAGTGAATAAGTAATAGGGAAAATAAAAGAATGATTTTCTGTCTTGTAGACATTCTTATCTATCTCTGACATTGACTTACGCACTCACGTCCCCAGTTGACATGTCCAAAGTGTTTACGTCTGGTGAATCATTACATGGTACATGATCCTCTAAATGAAGAATTGGAGGCGATTTGATTGTTTGACAGTGAAATTTCAGATTTTTGTCCTGCTCAAAACTTGAACAAAGGGATCACAGTTTACCTACTCCAACCAAATGACCTTGACCCCAATGGTTCTGGAGTCAAGTGATTTGCCTTTCTGTAATGAGGAAATTTCCTTCGAGACCCCAAGCAAAGTTATGAATGAATGGGGACTTTGATGAAGACGTCTTTGCCTGTCGATGCCCATGCGTAGGCGGAGGAGATTTGGAGTGCACGTATGAGCCTGCTTGTTTGTTGGTCAGTAGTGCTGCGAGTGACTTGTTAACTTCGGTCTTTCAGTGAGCATCTCAACTAATCAGGAGGAACTGAGCAAGAGTACGACTTCTAGAATGCCTGGAAATTTAGCCATATAAACGGGTACCTCTAGGAGATCGGGCAGGATCATTTTACATGGTTCACAAACGCATCAAGCATGCAAGCAACAATTGGATAAATGCTAAACTTTCTAAATTGTACCAATCCAATGGAATGTCTCTTCAAAGGTCTAAAGTTGCTGTGCAGTAGTTAGGAGCAGGGACACACTGAACAAAAAATAAAACGCTAAATTTGTACCCATTTGTACCCAATCAGTAAGTATAATTTCTGCGCAAAAGTATATTTACTGATTCCGAGAGGAGGATTTTAAAGTGGCTTTTTTGGCTAGCCATTTTATCGCATCATAAAGTTCATGTAGCGAAAAAGGCGAGTCTTAAAAGTTCCCAAAGAAAACTTCTGCAGAAGCACTAAATGGTAATAAATGGGTTGCTGAAGAAATGACATTTTATGAAAAAGTCAAAGCAAGCCTGTACTTTTCCATTTATTGGTTGCTCTATGGGTTTCTCATTCAAGTGTCAAGAATTTTTCATCACGCGATGCTCGAGAACGGAATGCCTGGATGGTGCCAAGTGATTCCAAGAACGGGGACTGAATAACAATGGTGGGGCCACTATGAAGCCCATCCCATCTAATCAGGCAACATTGACTAGATCCATACCCAAAAATTTCAACTTTAAATCTAAAAGCGCCTACACCAGCCGTTTCCTTGCATTTATTTGAGAGTAAGGCAAGTATGGGAGTGTTTGCAATTGCATCGTTACCAATGCCAGTGGAAATACCCTTCATGGCTGCACTAGGAACTGCTGTCTTAAAATAATGGCGTTATAAGAGCTTTGGCATCACAAATCGCCTTATGGGACCTTAAACGTGGTTGCATACCGGTGTGTTGAATCACCACTGCCTCCACCACTCTTCTAAATCACGTACTTCAATGGGTTTGAGGTGAACAATGCTTACTTTACGCTTCGTCTCCCACAGGTGAGGTAGATTTGCGTTCATTCCTATGTGTGGAGGGTAAGATGAAGAGGGCATCTGTGCACATGGGCGACTTGTACCTCAATCGTCAACGGCATCGTGCGGCGCTCAACATGTGTGTAAAGCAACCACATCGATACATTGTTCTCTTACAGCGCTGATATGCAGCTCACCCTCAAAGATGCTGCTGTTGCGTAACTGCACTCTTGTCTAAGGAATGATGCCCTAGTCCCACTACTCTCAACACCATGACCACCTGACAACACCTCTGTTAATAAACAACGACTACAAATGTAAGTTCTAGAACTATCGACCACCGGACAAAATGGTGAAAAGAGTGAATTTTCACCTTCGCGTGGTTGTCTGGTTTACAAGTGGAGCAGCCACACATCGAAGGAAATTATTTTGAAGGTTCATCCACTTATAAACGATCCGATTAGTCATAAATTTTGTTAATGCTTCTTACAACATCACTTGAATATTTTTGGAACTGTTAGTAGCTGATGAAACACAGTGAAGAAGTATTTGTTAAAACGCATGGTCAATAACTCAAGCTCTACGGATTCTACCACGCCTTAATGGCATGACCTTCCGCACACGAATTTCGTCTTTCAGCATTTTTACACTACATGAATCAACCAAACATCCCTATAGATGATTTAGAAGTGCGCTGAATCATCTTAACAGAGTTGGATGATTTGCTCAAAGACATCACCTTCTAGGCCTCAGAGAAGCATAAATTTTTATTTTACATTTTTAAGCAGGACAACTGCCTAGCGTCAACAATTATCACTTGGAGAATCAACAACATGGGCGTCCATGGAAGGACAATGATGGGACAGTAATTCATTCTCAAAGGTAAAATTCGGAGAGGTGAGAGATGCGAGACATTGCGCTATCCTCAAACTAATTCACTTGTCCTGACTATTTGCCACGCACTTCCTTCTTCCCCTCCTTGTCCTCTACCCGTCGTACAGTTGCCTCGGGACTCTGCCCCATGTAAAGCCAGCACAGCCCAACGGGGATGAACAGTGGATGGGGCAATGGACGTTGACCAATGGTGTGCTTGTTTGTATGCTGAACGCTAAAACGCAAGGCTACTTCTCACCACAACTGAGGCAGTGACGATCTTTCATTCGTATTTAATGCACCAATCAGAGGAGGACAGTGATACGCTAAAATATTCTTCAGATCTGCTTATTTGGTCTTAAGAGAATGTAGGTACCTCCGTGGAAACATAAAAGTGAGTGGATGAAATGATAAAGGATTCCGCAGACAAGGAAAAGGGAAGGCTGGTGGATAGGCCCTGGTTTGCTCAACTGATTCTCCATCATGCCGTGAGTAAATCTGGACTCCAAATGGGTGTGATGGTAGCAGAAAACTTGGTAGAACTCTACCACAACACCCAAGTCAAAAATTTCTTCCATTAGCTTGGGCTACGGACGATGGCACACAGCGTGTGTGAATTCACTGGGAAATCAAGGATAAAATTTCACCAATGTTTGCAGAAAAATTTGTCAAGATTTTCTGATTCCTTGAGTAAAATAAAGAAATGATAAAATGATAATATCAAAATAACAATGCGGGATGGATGTTGAAAGCGTTTTGAAGTTTAACCTTTCATTAGAAGAACTATTCCAGATCTATGACCTCGCTTTCCCCTTTCCTCAACGGTAAAAGCACTTCTCACCACACAACGGACAGACATGGATAAGCACTTTTAAGTTTACCTGCTCTTTTCTGAACAAACGTGATTACACGTATCACTAACGGCTCGGCTCGATTGACCGACACGGAAAGGAGTTGCATCGACCTTACAACAGGTGGCGTTTATACGTACAACGCTGGTTTCTTCTTGGGCAATTCATGTGCCTTTTGTAGAATTGGATCCGAAGGTTTCACAAGCAGAGCGGTTGTAACAAAAAAAAACCCAATTTTAAATTCTCAAACAGCTAGTATGAGTGGATTTTTACCAAACTCTTACCACCTGCCGAGGTGTGACTAAAACAGTATTATTAGTAAAAATAGAGCCAATTCAGTATGATTGAGTCCACATCCTGTTGAGCAAACGCAATGCTTTGGTTATGCAATTGGTACTATGCGGTAATTTCCATATTTCTCTCATCTGCCTCCAGTTTCAGACCTTGGAATTGAAAAGACTGCTTTCTAGAAACTGCAAATGCCTACAAAAAATTTCAACAAGCTCTCTGATCAGATCATTGAACTTGGTGCAGTGATGTGCCGAGACGTAAGAACTTGTCATCTGTACCCGATTGTTTGTGTCCAAACCTTAGAAAGTTGCGATAAACGTCCGACATTGATACGGTGCAGGGATGGTATAGCAGTCGAAAGGTGTCTTCCCGCTGCTCATACCATTATGCTTGCATCAACTTTCCCGCTTGTTTTCTGATTTGGAAAAATATGCCGTTTGGGAGAGTGCCCATTATCCTTCCCAGTTAATGAGCACAAACCAACTACTTCATTACGCTCGTTAAGTACCAACCAAAGTTAACCTTGTAAGACGAAAAGCGTTTCCTACACCCTCAAAAATGGGGCCTTACGGAACGTACCGATGGAATTTCGAAACCGAATATTTTCATTCATTTCCGCTACCAGATGTTAGCCAAATGGTACCCTCAGAACGGAATTCATATCCGTAGATCTAATGAACTCCAATCGCATCCATGAGTTAGCAGACATTCCATAACATGTGGATTTGAAACAAGAGAAAGGTAGGAGAGAGCACAACCAAGTCTGTTGCATCAACGATCCGACTCGCGTCAACACTTTGCAATGCAATGCATGGCAAGCTTTGGACCACTTTTATGTATACGCAACAACGCAACGCAAAAAGGCTCAGCCACATGATCTCATTCATAACAGAAGCAAGTTTTACAGCATTCCAACACATCTTGAAACAAACACCTTTCACGAGCAGCTGCCTCCAAGCAACAAAACCCCCCATTATTTGTCATAAAATCGGTTTATTATAAAAAAATCTTAGTCCACGTGTTCTATTGGATGCACTGGACAGACAGGCAGTGTTCTGAGAAAACTGATAAGTAGGCAATGAGGAAGTCACAAGGAAAAGCAAACACACTGCCATACGCAAATACGCAAACATGCACACCCATACGGCACAGGTCATTGGAGTGCTCAAGGGTCATATCGAAGAATGTTGGCCGACACCACGGCAGGGAATAGAAAGTCGTCAGGAAGACGAAGTAGTTCGTAAGGCGCATTCTCCACCATTCGAAGGGTCTTCAATTCCGAGGTGCATATCTGCGGACGTCTAGACCGAGCACTGTCATCTGCAGGAAAAATGACAGTCCCACCTCCTACAGTGGCAGTGGCAGTGCCAGTGGCGGTGACGGCATCATCCTCACCGACCTGCTCAGACTCCTCCGGTTCAGGTCTTTCAGCAGCGGTGGAGGAGGAATTAGGGGTACTATCGCCATTATCCACGGCTACAGTGGTGAAAGATGAAGGAGAGTAGTCCTCGTCAGCTATACAAATCACCGTTAGGACGATCTTTACGCTGTACTTCCGGGATGTACAAACCACACCTTCGGAATGCAGTGAATCTGTTGGACGAACCACGTGGAAGGCTCTAAAGAAAAGGAGCCACAATTATAGCTGTGACCAAAAGAAATGAATGGTTTGGAGATCAATCTTTCTTGTCTTTTAAGCTGGTCACAATCCAGCTCCCTTGGAACGCTTTAACCAAACAAACCGCCTCGTTTTAACCGATCGGACAGGTCTTATGAAAGGAGCTTCGGTGATGAATAAAAATCTTTTATAGCACAAAGCCGCCCAAATAAAAGCATGGCGTTTTGTTTCCTCCGTATGCAGAAGAAAACCATGAAAATAGAAAAGTCTGTCAGGGCGGTTGGACTATCCTAGGACAGGCAACTTCAAACCATCACCATCCCCATCATCGGTGTCTCCATACTACGCCTCCCACCATTATCGTGCTCACCATCCCTCCAATTTTGCCTCCCGTGTAGTTCCACAGGTATTGATCCAGAACGCAGCTTTTCACTCCCTAACTATCCGCTAACCACACCTCTGGTACCGGTCATTAAATTATTTACTTCAAATTGGAAAAAAATGCGAGCTTTTCACAATGATGTTTCCCTCAAAACATTGGAACATTCTAAAAATGCTCAAACTCAAATGTGGTGATATAAAGAAATGGAATAGTTTGTACCTTAAGTGCGATACATCGTAAGCTTAAGCAATCACCTGCTTATAAGCAAAAACTACTTATCGGAAATGCAAAGAATCTTATTTACATTAGCGACTAGTACTTCTCGTTCGCCGGTCTTGAAAACCTCCCCCTAACCACATACGATAGGGAATGGAGACGATAGTGCCAAAAGAACACAATCAGTTGAAACTTTCTGGCTGTCACCATTACCAGGAAAATGTCAGAAAAATCCCTCAATTGCGTTTCTTAGTTAGAGTCCACGATAGTCTCATGGTGTACACGTAGTTACAGAAAATATGAATTAAATCTCACCCGATAATTCTACTTCATTCTTCGTAAGATAACACTATAAACAGGACACCAAACTTGCAGGCACTTTGATCAGACACATCATGTGCGGTAACCGGCCACTGACATGTGGCAGAGATGTGTGACCTCAAGCCCGATCGGTGAATGAATCACTAGGAGGTAATCCTGTCAGGTCACAGAAACTGCTTCCAGTACTGAGAGGGTAATAACTACTTTTACTTGCACCTATCCACGATGGAGTCATCTTAACATAGGAATTACCCCCCGGTAATTGCTGAAATTTGGCCATGTAAAGAGTATGCTGTTTTTTCCTCTTCAACTTGACTAAACCTTAGAAGAGCATACTGATTCAAACTTCGGGAGAAAATTAAGGAACCAAATGCATGCAAGCAGCTGCCATATTCGCAACCTTCTGGAAACAAACGGTCGCAGCACCATGAAAGCATGTAGATGGCAACAAGGATGCTCCAACAACAAATTGTTTAAGGTTGTGCGACAAGATTAAAAAGGATGGCCTCATTTTCGACGGAAAGCTAAAGCAACTTTCGTTAGCCAAAAAACCAGTGTCACTAAGGTAGATACAGACCTCAGAGAAATACCATCACCTCCCAGTTGACCCAGAGATACAGTGAAGAGCTCTTCTGATGTCAGAATGCCTGCCTATCGTAGGCATAAATTTTGCGTAGAAGCGATTCTAGTTTTTGTTGTGATGATTCATATCGGCATTTCTAAGAAATCCTCTTTGGCAAGTCACCCTCCCTTTTCATGGGAAGTCACATACATAATACAAGTGTGTATGCATGTCAATTCTAGCACTGAAGAGGAAGATAGTAGGCCTGTTTCCTCATTATGTGACCAGTACATTATTTTGACTGTGACCGGTTAATAGTTTATTTATAGATTCACCACTTGACACATTGAATTCCTGAAGTTGCAGGGATTCGTTGCCCCTTGTTACTGATACACAAAAGGTGTTAAACTTTCCCTAGGAGCAATAGCGGTTTAAAAGGAGCGACCTATTTCCGACGTAAATAGGAATCCACCTTCCGCCAAACTTTTTTGATGCTTTCAAGGAACACTTTAACGACTCTGATATTCCTCCCGTGCGGAACATGGCGGCATAATGCACTCGAATGCCTACAAGAGGCAAAGAAAGCCGAAATTTGCTTACGCGCAAGTGGCTGATGCATCAGTCATTCTCTCTTGCGAAACTTATTTTGCGGAAACAGAGTCCCAAAAAAAGTTGTGCCGAACTGCCACTAGATGCCTCAGACGATTTCCAGAATGCCCGTAATCTAGTGCACGGAAATATGCGCCACCATGTATTTCTGTTGGTCCACTGCGAATATGCAGCACCGAAATTTCAATCAGTTGCCATTAACAAGTGGTACTGGCGCACGAAATGTCAAGGGGGAATTTTAGTGATCTGCTCACGAGTTGTTAGGTGTTATTGCTACCAGTTCACGAACTTAGACACTCACTACTAATGCTGAAAAGACGTTTTCCAATTTTCACATTGAAAGCTTTCTTGCGTATCCATAATGACGCCTTCAAGAACAAGCCTCAGCACTGGTCAAACTTACCTGCGTCGATATTTAAAAAGCAAATCCACCCCAAAGTGATATCCCGACCACCGCCATGTGCATGGCACTTCACCATCATTGATGCGGCGTCCAAGACGTTCACATCTACGCCAGAACACCTCCGCCGACACATTGGACTGAGGTCCGGCGATTCCACGCTCACGCGATGTGGCCGATTCACCACGAGCCGCCGTCAGGAGGCTGGAGAGTTGTGGTGTTCGAATAAGAAGACTATTTTGGGAATTGGTAGTAGAGCCATTGGCTGCTAGGTAGAGATCATGACATCGCAATTGTTGAAGCCACTGACGTTGGCAAGCTTTCTGGAGCCAGGCTGCAAGTAGAAGAAACGCAATAACAAAGGGAAGACACTGATCTACTTCAAAGGATGCTCAAGTACAACCAGGGCTTTCAATGTAGTAATTGTGCCCAAAAAGACACGCTGGTGTGTCAAAAATAGTTCCACCAAATGTAGGTTACTGTCTATCGCAGTCTGGTGTAGCACTTGTTTTTAGTTTACGATCAGTGTACCAAATCGTACCGACAACAAATTTATTGAAATTAGGAGCGAAAAAATGGATATTAGATTTTCTATATGGGAATGTTTACATTTCCTAGTTTAACAAATCAAGCATGGGAGCCGGCATCACAGCAAAACAATACAGCGTTCGGATTGCGATAGTTGAAAATGCACCGAGACGGGAAGACACTTCGTTAGCAGATTTTCGAAAGATGGCCAAGGATAAAAGCGGACGTGATGGCCTCGTGACTATTCCGCACTTCAACACGTGAGATGTGTAAATGACGCATGATCACAAGAGAATTATTTTCTTCCGACACTGATAAATACAGCAGCTAATCAAGAACGTTTTCAAATTCGGTACTGTAGCAAGTGGTGAGCACTAAGACAACTTTTCCGTATGCTGTCCAGAACGTTTTCAGCCATGCATAAAGTGCTTTTCAGGTTTAGATATCGCAAAGTAAACTCAATTGCCACTCCTTAAATTTAGTCATTTTATGAACCCCGAAGCCTCCGACTTGACCGATAAAACACTCCATATAATTCTTTCAAAACGGTAGACACAAGAAAATACAAGACCGTCTTACAATGAGGCACAATGCCGTCACGAATAATTTGGCAAGTGGAACGAAAGTGAGAGATCACATGTTCCCATCGAATAGCTCGAAAGACCGGTGCATAGGCTGCTCCCTGGGCTGATTCCAGAAATCCTGCAGCTAAAATAGTGAAAATTGAACAAAATCATAGTTTTGGGATATTCGTCTAGTTCTCCTCCACCCCTTCCCATCTTAAATCATATCAATATGCAATAATTATGCAGGATGACAACACAACGGATTTCGCGTCATTACTATTCTAAGTTGATGTCTATGCTAAGTGACGCTGAAAAAACAATAGTAGATGGTAGATGATTCACCGCATCTCAACAGGTCATATTTGCTTACTTTCTTCCGTGAGTAATGAAATGTACTATCTACCGAGATGAAATACAGTTAATAAAAAAAGGCGGTTTGTTAGCCACTTTCGTTTCATCACTAGCTTGTACCTCAGTTTACATGCCACACAAATCATTGATCTAGGAGAATTCCGAGTTCCGTGCGCCTAGGAACTAGCGACACCCATACACAGCTTTGGGTAGACGAGCTGCCTTACACTAGTTTCATGCATTATAAAAAGGCAAAAGTGGTGATATGCTTTCAAAGTAATCAAGATAACTAGAAAAGGAGTGCCACGTTATCACAGAAGACCGTGTGTCTTCAAGATGTTGTGCTACAATGACTCGTAGTAGCCCTTCGGAACCTACCAAGCACACGATTGTTCATTACATTTGCCTACGTATGAGCAAGGCTTCAAGTATGGTACTTTCGTATTTTTCAGCGCTCTACCCTCCTATTTTAAACTATCAGGTGATTAAGAAGGCTCGTACTACTTAGAGTAGCTAGCTTAGATATGCACTGGTCTATCGGTACGGTGCCCTTTACTATCCCCTGACTAACTTGAAAAAGGTTTTCGTGAAAAATCCCACAGGAATAAAAACTCACCATCCTTGGCAAAGTATTTGTATGCTTCAGCGAGTAATTGTGAGCTACAGCAATACAATTTTTCAGGATTCAGTCTAAGGTAGAGCCACTAAAAAGCAAATTCACAAACATGAATACGAATTGGACGTTCGGATCAATCTCGACGATTCTCAGAGTTCAGTACAATTAAAGCTGACATTAGGAGAAATTTATCTTAATTTCCCATGCAGAGAAAAATTTGTTTGCTGAAAGTTTGAACCTTCTACACTCGATCGACAGCTAAGTGAAAGCGACTTGCAGGTAACACCTCGGTTTTCTTACCCGAGCTTGCATTTTACACGTAAAGTAATTCGAAGTAAAACGAGATCGAAAAGAAAAGGTGGTGTCGCATTCAAGCAGTAAGGCATTGAGTCTGCGGAGGACGAATGTTCTCTGAGAACCCAGGAGGAACAAATAAACAATGTCTGAGTCATGAAGGAAGAACCTAGCTTACAAGAAAATCCCTACCATTTGCCCAAAAAGTGCATGCAGGAGAAAATGATACAGGGAGAAAGTTCAACGTATTTCCAGGAAGCTCCTATTTTTAGAAAGGGAAGTTACAGTGACAGTCTTGGAATCAATCTTTAGACGCTTCAATTCGTGCGCTCAAAAGGCAGTACACCTTGTATTCTACGAAGGTCAGAAAGTTTGTTGAACTACTTGAAAGGAGGGAGCAAATACATTTTACATATTAACAAAAGGGCAGTTCATAGCTTATTTTAGAAAACATTCGCATCAATGATAGCTTATTTCTCACACCAATGAAGGAGAGGATGCACCTTCTTGATCAAGGTTTCATCCCCATGTAAAAACAAGTCAGTTCTACCGCAAGATTGCCATTTCCTTGAAGCATAAAAAGCTTACCAAAATACACTCAAGCCATTTAAACTGACAATATTATTGAGAATATTTGCACAAGTATGTGGTATCAAACTGTGTCCCATAGACAAATTGGAAAAAATGGATGAATTTGGAGGCTATGATCATTTTCACCTCACCTTTAGAAGGCATGTAAATACGTCCTCTTCAAATTGAACCACAACTAATTTTGGACAGCTGACTACAGACTGCATCAAGGAAATTCTAAAAGGGGAAAAAGTGGGTCACAGGTTGTTTAGAGTCCCAATCTCGACTAACATATCCGCATAACAACGCCTCACGGGACTCTTTTCATCAGCTCAAAGACAGGAGGACAATCTGGAAGGATGGTTAGACTTCTCACCAACCAATTAACACAAGCCTGATTCAGCTCCGGTAGATTGTACTTGGCAGCGGCTGCATGAAGATGGATAAGGGACTCCAATTTTACATGGCGACAAAGAAAGTTACTACAAAGGCGTCGGATCTCATCCATTTGAAACCACGTTGCAGCTGCAAGAATACTGACCACAGTCTACGTATGAGTGGTGAATAAACATTCAGAATTTACTCTGTCAGTGAGAGGAACATAGTCACTGTAAAAAGAGCCAAAAACGATATTTAGTGACTCTTGCGTAATATTTTCGTCCAGAAGATTAAGAGTGATCCGTCTATCACTACTCTCCTTCCAACCACCGTTGAAGAGAGCGGCGAAAAATGGCGACTGCTTGAGATAAATCCGATGAAGTGCCCATTCATGGCCAAGAGCACAAATTATGACATCACTACCTTCGCCTTTAGAAAACAGTTCCTGGTAAACGTGTTCGTAGGTTGAGCGAATACGTTTTCTACGTTTAAGAAAACCAAAAGAACTCAAACCAGTACTTTTAAAATCCTAGGAAATGAAATACTAGTGATCTGTTTACCCAGTCGAACCTACATTAAAGGAGCTCGAAGTTCATCATCCACATCCGGATTACGCCTTCGTTTTTTAACAGGGTGAGGCGAGAATATAAGAGAAGATAAAAGACCACCCATTGGAAGGAATAATACAAGACCACCCGGCCAATAAATCAGGTGGCACCTGCGTCTTTGATCTACGCGCTCTCTTAATGTGTAACAAAACGAGAACGTATGACATGAATCCAAACTGCTACTTGCTGAAGTACCAGAAATCAGTTAGCGAATTTTGTTCGATTGCCACTGCCAAATATAGAGGATCGTGTGTTTTGCATGAATGAAAATAAAAAACACTAGAAGTTTAAAAGTTCCTTGGTGCAATCAAAGTTATTCATCGGAAAAATTATTACATATCGAGTAGCCATCTTGTTTAATAAATCAAACTCTAAATAAAAATCAACTGTTTTGACTGTCTATAAGGCTTTGGTTTGCATATTCCCCCATAGAATAAAATGGTCTCCAAAACTTACATTTGCATATTTAGCACAAGACAATTGACCTATCTCTGGCGTTAACCAATCATCTGTTGATTGATTTATGCGTTCCAAATCTATCGTCGTGGTGCTAGCGCAGTGTCTGCGCATCTATATTATACACTCATCCATTCAAAGGCTTCAGCCTCTGTAGTATGCTTTCACGTGCTGGTGTGCCCTACATAGGCGCAGTATTGCACACTTCCGCGCCAGCTGTTTCGATTTACTAGTAATCGGCCTAATTAGCAACTCAAAATCTGGTTTTTGGTCCGCACTTGTGGACCCAACGGGGAAGCAGCCGTCTCCGACATGTACGTCGAATGCCCTTCCTGAGCACGACACCACCAACTACAGATACTCTCGATCGGTCACTTCCCCGCTTTTGCCTGCTTATCTCTTCTATAAACTACATCACCTCATTCAGACTCTTCAGAGGTCATTTAGGAGCGTATGCTACCCTCCTCTGAACTACCCACAGCAATGACAATGCTCCACTTGTTGATGGATGATAGCGACCCAAAACAAGCATGACCACAATTTTGGAAACATGCTTTGGTGTAAACCAACTGCAAGTACTGATGGACGTCATGGCACCTGCTCCTCCCCACCCCCGTTGGAGCAGAAAAGGTGAATTCAAAATAAAGCCAACCAATGCAATTATCATGAGTCTTCAACTCCAAAACCATTCCCAACTCGTTGTGCCACAAAAATGACATTTGTTTAGCAGCTACTTAAAAAGTTCTTAAAATAACCTCAGCAATTTAATCCAACTGTGAAAGGTCTATCACACCCCACTCTTGCTTCTGTTCTCCCCTTCTGTTCTCCTCCATTTCCACACTCTTGGGTCCAAGAACAGCACGACCAACGCGCTCTGCACACGCCAGTTGGTCGTGCAAGCTCTGAGCCGCCTGTTTAATCGCCACTCCGTCCACCGTGAAGAGACGTTCACGCTGAGTCTGTCGCTCCTCATCGTCGATTCCTGTCAGGAAGACATGCAGACCTCGCGATCCTGCCGAAACTGGACTATCCAACTGTTCAACAAAATCAAAGACATTAGCTAGAAAACTTTCCATCAACTCTGATGGTTCGATCTATAATGTCTGATGAGTTGACATTTTATAGAGCCCGGGCCCCCTCTGAAGTTGTAACAGGACCCACCGGCATGAGAACAACTTCATTAAAAACGAAAAGAGCTCCACGCCATCATCATGTACGTGGGATCGCAAAAGATTGTAAAAAAACACGAAATCAAATAATTAACCCAAACAAATGTTACTTCACTATAAGTTCTCTTCTTGTTTAAAAGCACCACGCTCAATCCCTCCCGTGAGTACTTTTTGACTTCAGCTTTCGCAGGTTTTTTATTCATCTTGAGCAAAAAGAACCGAACATTTGACTTTGGGTCAAAAACACCCCAAGGTGAGATTGATCGCATCATAAATTTGCTTCCCAACCTGGTAGATGAGATTCCACCTTCATAACAGTCACTTTTTTGCAATTGAAGACTATGGCTACAGAAGGTGTCATCCACACAGCTTCAATAAGAAATATGACTGCTAAAGAGTCACTCTAAAGTGCACCATGTCTTGACAAGGAAGGGAATAGCAACATGTCGTTACTGCCACATCATAGGATTGCGAGACGAACTTTTCAAAAGTACCATTCAATTGAATCCAACGTAAGTGAGCAAACAGGCTATTTACATCCATAAAATCAAATAAAAAGGGAAAGTCGTGGAGGCTAAGCGAAGTAACCCCGTATTGCGACTAACCCATCTCTCACCCACCTCTTGGAATACAGAAAGTTTGGCCTCCACAATTTCTTGCTCTTTGAACTCATTTGAGAGAGCAAAATCAAGCGATTCTTCGAATATTCTTAGAGTTGCACGAGCCGAGGGGTCTCTGCAAAAAAAAAAAACAATTTTTTGCAAATTTCAAAATCCTACCAACTGCGTAAGAGGAACGTGAAGTAGCGAAGAAATAAAACACTTTAACAGATGACGTTTTATTTCAGTAACACCATGCACGATGGAGAAAAAGGTTTTTTGTATGAATGGAATGAGGTGGGCTAAAAACAAGTGGTTAAAAGGGCATTCTAGAAGTAATCAAATGACACCTAATTTTAGTAGCGCCTACTAAAAAACTGCAAATTTTTAAAAAAAGTAATATAAGCTTTCAGGCGCATAACAGGAGAAAGGTCCAACCTGTATGAATAGAAGGCGAACTGACCAGGACTGACACAGCACCCACCTCCGTAGGCACCACCTCGTTCTCTAAGTTAGTGAAACAAAAAAAAAAACAACCAGAAGAACAATTGAGATTGGGCAAAAACTCAGCGTGATCTTTGGGAATAGCAAAAGCTATAGTTTTGTCAGAAAAATCAAAAGGAATTAGAAAGAATTGAGTAGGAAGGATAACAATGACTTACCGGATAGCTGTGTGAAGGAATGCTGAGTTGAGAAGCTTGGACAATACTCGGTACCTGGAGGCATAAGAGCAGCGGGAAAGAATGTAACGCTTTCTTTGCAAAATACAGAAGACTGAATTAACTTTTGTCCTTTAGAAAAAACCCCCTCCGAGGTCAACAGGAAAATGAGCGAAATCGAATAATTATCGAAAACCTACACCTCGAACGCAAATCATCTGACTGTTTGCGTGCATTACGCATTGAGTGAAGTCTGAGATTCATTTATCTAGCAAATGCTACGGAGTCAAGTTGTTTCAGATGAAATCAAATACGTGCAGCCTTAGGTCAACTTTCATCTGGCTGTGGCAAGTCAAAAGCAAGTTAGATTTGCATCATAAAACGTTCCGATTATCAAGGCTTCCATGTTGCATTGAAGCGCAAAATGCCATCATAGGTAGCAAATCATCGTTTCTAGTCAATTACCTAGTTGCGTGTCACCGTCTACCATTAAATAATAATATAGGACCAAATAGTTTCCGAATTAGCCTCCTGAACCGGCTTATTTTGACATCTAGACCCAGACGTGGAACAGTTTGGCGATGTCGTACCCTTGCGCTTTCGCCTACTTTCCTGCTACTCTGATGCCTTGCTTGCACCTGATAAAATGTGATTCTACCTTCTCCACCTCACGAACCGAGTTTAACTTGGCATCGAAACGCTAGAATTTCTTCGCGAATTCAGCAATTTGGAAATTAGAGAAGACCTCTGCGAGTGGTCTACAAAGTTGATTCTGGTTATGAATCACTCAAAGGTAGGTAGAGCACATTCAAAGAACCAACGTGATGCAAGCCTGTGTTGTTCTGAGAAAAACAGAACCTATCATGCGTGCGAAGACCACATATGCTCCGTCTGAGGATGAGGAGAGGGACATCGCCTCATCCATACCCTTGACTTCCATATTTTGCCAATAATTTCGCCAAACGATGGCTATAATACTTTCTTGACGCTAGGCAATCACATAGGAAATGGAATAGAGAGCAGACAAATAAGACTTACGTAGAAACGGAAGTGGTAGCCAGCGCAAAAGTCCATGCCACCGAACACGTAAAAAATTTGTCCAAATTTGAACTTATGAGCGTTTATTACAAACTCGTTTGTTGAACCTTTTTCAAAGAACCTGATTGCTAGACACTTCACCCATCAGATTAAAGCTTCTCTTTATTCGGCGGATTAAGAGTTCCCACTCCAAAATGCAAGCCTCAAGGGATTGAACTTACACAGGAAACTCAGGAGAAGCGTAGTATGGTGCGGGCAGTGCGAGACTCGTATAATGGACGGAGTAGGGCAGGACGACGAAAACATTTTTCGACTTTAGAGCAGGCGGATCAGGAGTGAGCTTCACTTCCCCCTCTTCAACCACCTTTAAAGGTAACGCTGAAAGAAAGGCTTCCAGCTGCTTACAAGCTGGCGCCAAATTCTCTTCTTCTCCATGGAGACTGAACCTAGTGAGATAAATAATGCAATGAGGAAAGTGGAGAATTTATGCGTTTAGCTGAACGCCATGCACCTATAAAAAGAACAGACCGAAGCCTCGCCTGGCGTAGCAAAAGGTGGTCGGCGATGGCACGCATTTTGGCGACAAAATCGTCGAAAGCTCGATCGCGTTCCGCTGCGTCTGAACAGGTTAGTTGACCAGCCGCCAAAAGGCGCATGAAAGCAGCCTGCTCAACGCCACTCCATACTTCGGATATTCGACCGAGGGAGCAGAGATTAGCCGACGCACGACGCATCGCGAAGCAGTGAGCTGTTAAGAAAGGAAGCATATTCTTTAATTATGGTTCTTTTTAAGAGTTATTCTATAGGTGAGTAATTAGACCAAGTCTATGCTTTCTGACCCAATGACAGCCTCAGGAATGACCTAACTGCTGCCTGACTGCAAATAGCACCAGCTTAATGAGTAGACTAGCCATTAAGGATCAAACCAAAAGTACAAAATGAAGGCTGAATATCACAGCAATGGATAATCTACTAAAAGCCGAGCAACCGAAACAGAACAAACCTGATACCGGTTTCAAATTACACCTTACCACTATGCGAAAGCGCATTGGCCGACCACTGACTCGCAGCATCGGCAGCCAGAAGTGTGGATATGCGCGCCCGATCACACCAATCGTTTGCACTTAGGCGCTTGTATAACAGTTCCAGCATCCGTGGCACCCTGTCAGCTAGACAATACGCCGAGATGTGTACGTGTCGGGCGCAAGGCTTCGTCTCTGCCTCAGGCACAGAAAGACCAGCTATAGCATGGGGACTGGCGCAGAGGGAGCCCGTATGGAGTTCTTGAAGCAGATCCATTTCCTGATAGGTCAGACCGTCTGCACCAAGTCTGGTATGCATAAAAGTCAAGATAGGTCGTACCTCACAACAATGGTTCGACGAGAGTAGAGAACGAAGGGGACTTACTGGGAGAAAAGGGATGTGAAAATGGGCAAGTAGATCAGGAGATCCTGGGGAAGATCGGAGATGTTGGCGAGAGCATGCAAGTAGACAATTCCATTTGTTGGTGCTTGATTCAAATTAACCGACGTCTCACCAACTGTCAAAAGAGGGAAATACTTTACTAAAAAGAAGCCTCCAAGACAGTGAGAGTTCATTCGCCTCTCCAGTTAAGAGAACTGGCATGACATCGGTTATTCCCGAGTAATCCACCCACCAGCTCACACTTCAAATGCGTCAATTTACCTACAGAAGACAGCTTACGTTATGCGTTTGGAAGACTTCAGACGCAATTGTTCACTTGCTAAAAACCAAGCAAGATACTCACGTACTCAATACAGCACAACTGGAGTCTGCAAGAAAAGCTCCTCCTTCGGAAGCAGCCAAAGGGAAGCCGCGAACTGTTTCAAAACCTGCTTGTAAGAAGACTTCATACTACACTCAGTTACAGCTCTCCACCATCCTTCCCTCCGACTTGAAATATTTCAAAGACCCCAAAGTGCAGAAACTATTTAAACACCATTACATTCTTCCGAAGGTAATCTTTTGCAACAATGAAGAGACTAGAAGACGTGCGGTTAAAAATATGAGCATGGGCAATGAAGTAGGAAAGCATACCAGACGGCAACAAAATCACCCCGAGTCTCATCCAATTAAAAGCTTAGGCAGACAGAGCAAACAGAGTAAAATTCATTACCATTTATTTGTCAAGTCTGGTATTTGATTCCTTTTGATTCCGAAACACGACACTTAGTACGCGAGCTAAATAGTACAAAATAACAACAAAAGAGGCGCCTTTGGGGCAAAAACGCCAATGCATCAACTCACTCTGCATCTCTGTGAAGGGCTCAGGCCGGCACTTGGGCGGTATATCAAGGAGACTGAGACAGGGTAAACAAGAGACGTCCTCCTTTGTCTGGTTCTTCTGCCTCTCCGCTAATTCACGTGCTAAAAGGTAATGATAAGGAAGTGGTAGAGATAAGCTAAAAGTTTTAATATAAGACGGACGATGCAAAAATGACGAGCCTTGGAGTGTTAAATTACGTAATCGAAATTGCTTAATGAAATCACTGTATATTATACATTGTCCAAATGTTGTACAGTGAATTTTTGGAGAAAAGCTTCTGCAACTTTGAATTTACATCCCAATTCTTAGACACCCATCAAAATAACAGGAATATAGTAAAGGACATAAAAGCCCATACCGTCGAGTCAGCAGACTGATACAAACCCATACCTCAATAATGCGTGCGCACACAATCACGTGTCCCGCACTGTACGAATCGACATAAGCCACGTCAATGTACTAAGCATTAACCATATTAACGCTTTTAATTACTCAATCCCTGCCTCACTGGCAATCAAGTTAACCAAATCAATGAGGATTTGACCTACAATACAACAATGAAGATACAACGAGTCCCTTCCCTTAACGTTAAGACTTTCGAATGTTCCCTTGCCGGTGAAACGAAATCGACTGAACGAAACAGATGATAGTAAAATAGCTTCTGAATTTCATTCCACCCATCCATTACAGCGTAACCTTAATCACCAACGATCGTTGCACCATTATTCGCCACATATACGTCTAACTAGTGTTGGCAATATGTACAAGATAAATACCATAGGTCATTCCATTTCGTCATTTCTAATGCATTTTAATCAGACGCGGTCCTTTACGTAGGCTTCTTTGGCCTCGTGAATCTTCACAAAGCATGTATCTTCTTTCTATGTCTCCTTGAGCGTGAGCACTTCAGACGCAGGTCATTTTCTCTATCAGTGTGTGGAAAGACTGGGAGACCAGCAATGTGCAAAGAAAATGAGAAGTTCACCCAAAAACAGCCAAATAACGTGTCGCATACTTTAAACTCTTCGAAGAAATTGAAACAACGAAACTTCCTCATTTATTTAATCCTCATCTTCGAGGATAAAAATGGTCAGGAGAAAATCAACGAATTTCACGAACCCTCCTTAAGCGCCTCCTCTTTTTCCTCCGTCGACATTCCGCCAACGGCTTTTTCAAGTCGCTGAGCCTCCTTCACCTTCTGCTTCGCTTCGAACTCCGCATCAGGCAGCATAACCACACAAAGACGATGTGGATTTTGCAATAAGTAGCGGCTAATCAGTTTCTGCAGCATCTCCGGATCTGCGGCAAACTCTGACTTGAACCGGTCCACCATTTGTTGCACCGAAAGTGCTGTCTGCACATCGCCACCGTGATTGACAACCCCTGCCAGGCCTAGAATTACTTGTAGACCAAATCTTGCGCTGTCTTCGCGTAGCGCGATCTCCTGCCGATGTAGCACTGCTTCCACTCGCTCCTAAAGGACCAAAAGTAGCCCCTAGCTCTTACCTCCGGTTACATCATCAATGCTACTGGTATCCGATTCAGTAGCGACTCTGTTACAAACCTTAGGAAAGCCCGTTTTCACCGTCTGTGCAAGTATCTCCATCACCGCGGCCTCCACGCGTTCAATATCTGTACCGGATTGGACGCCCTGTAAACCAACGTGGAAACAGGTGGTTCGGGTGCCTCGGTCCATACCATGGATCGGGGGAGTCCAGTCTAGACCCAGACCGGATTCGATGAGACCTCGGTAGAGAGGTGCGCTATCACCCTCAATCAATAGATAGAGGGCGATTGAGAGGGCGAAATTGGTGTAGATGTCACAAATGCTGCAAGCGAGGGAGTTGGGATGATGAATCTGCACGGTCGATTTTTTTAAGGTTAATGTCTAAATGTAGGCAGAGATAGTAACACCAAGTAGCTAACCTTATGCATGTGGGCTAATTAAATGGTATCTAAGAGAACTCCGATAAATGGATGCGATTCAATCAACCTAAAGCTTAAGGTCACGATACGCATTTTCTGAATGAGTAGGCTACTGGAAGATCGAGTCGTTGGGTTACGCCGCAAAAAATGAGAAAAACTAATATTATCTCTTCGTCTAAACAGCGTTTGGAACTAAGCAGAACGCCCAAAATTTTCTTGCCTAAGGGATGCGAAAAAATGACCCCGAAAAAGGTGAACAAAACAAGAAACATGGCCACACATTAATAAAATTACGCACGAAAGCCGACACGTTAATGTAATCGGATGTCCACGTACACGGTGGCATTTATCTTACGAATCGCTTCATGAATTTGACGCGAAGCGCACATTTTGAGCAATTGTTAAATATCGATGCCGATGACAGGTTCATAACTCGCCACCAGTTAAAAAAAAAAAGAAACAAGAATATCATAGTCCAATTATTTGCAATTCTACAGTAACAGTCGAATTAGACTATCGTAACAATTTTCATTTTGGAAAAAAAAGGATCTCGAGACAGAAAAGTGGATTTGGACTTCGATACTGCCAACTGTTTAGTTAAAAAGGACATACTCCATTAGAGCAAAGCTGACGGAGACTACGTTACTTCTGGAGGGATCCGCGAGAGTGGGATCTGGTTGACAGGTCAGCTTAATGCGCCTCTGAAGGGTAAGAACACAGACAGAGACAAAAAAAGTTGCGAGGAGACAGACACGCAAAAAAAATGAGCTAGTTGATCATCTTGGTGCCTACGGGTTCCGTCCAACGAGGTTCCAGAGGTACTTGAGGTGAAGCCGGCTGAGCAGTGAATTTGGATAAGCACTCGATGTCCAGGGCTTCCAGACACTCCTCCAGTTCGATATTTCCATAGGTGTAAAAGCTGGAGAAAATGCGATTTCGTAAGGTCTCGAATCGTTTAAACTATTGCAAAACAATGCTATAAGATGGAAAAAATACAAAAACTCGGACTATTATTCTAAACAGTCATAAAACCAGACACTACTGAACTAAATTTCTAGGAAATCAGGAAGCATTACAGTCAATTGCAAATCCAAAGAAATTCTGCGTCAAAGTATCTTATACAGGGCTGCATTTTGGTCACAATTTAGACTACAGCAAGTCACCCAATCGTTTCACACCAAAGAAAGCTTTACTTTTCATAAGAACATAAACTTGAGACCAACGTAGATTGGACATCTAAAAAGTTTGCCACTCAACTGTCCCTATAGGTGCCGAAATCGCGGAAATACGGAACTTTCATACAGCAAAGACCTATTATGATTAGGCTTGTCTAGTTCCGCACCAAATAAATATTGCAACAGAGGAATCAATGAACATTGGTCAGTTTACAATGAATAACGAGTAGAGGTATGGAGAAATATAATCAGATGAATACGGAGACAAAGGTAGTATCCTCATCCCACTCTAAATTTTGACATGAGATCTTCACAAGGGTAAGTTTTGAGGCGGTATGAAATGTTCCATCGCCTTGTCATGCCAAAAAAATCTCCTTTAACACCGTCAGGGCGCAAAGCATCGAAACTGTGGTTTTTTATTTTTTAGCGAGAAATATGCTGCAAAGTTGAGTGATTCGTCATTCAATCAAAGTGGTTATTTAATTCATTCTTGGACGCTATGCTATGGCATCGCATTCAGCATCTTGGCTGAATGCCAAACGGTTCGTGAACCAAGCAAGCTTGAGGCAGATCTCGTTGGTTCAAGTGATCAGCAACAAGTCGATCGTTGCATTGCACCCAACTCTGCTAGACATTCACTGATGCGATACAAAAAACAGATAGGCAAATAGGTGACAAAAACTGCCATCTCACTTACGTGGCATTGCTTGGATGATAGAAGGTACTGTGGAACTTCTTCAAGGCCTCCAAACTTAGATTAGGGATAGCATCCGGGTGGCCTCCGCTGACATGACCATAGCTCACTGGCAAAAGGTTATTCTCCACGGTTTGAGCCAGAAGGTTTAACGAATTTGACTATAGAAAAAAAAACGGGAAGAGATAAGAGAAAACAAATGAACTTACGAAGACGCCCTTCATCTCGTTGTAGACTACACCTTTGAGGAGCAACTTGGAGGAGGAGTCACACAAACTCTCTGGCTCCAGACGCCAACCTTCCTGCCTACAACAAATACCATTGCCTCAAGTTGTAGTTCCATTTCCCACACACGTGGGTGAAAAACCAGAAAGTCGAGAGGGGCAGTCCAAAATAGATGGAGACCATGCAGTGAAATAATACTAACGTTAATCATCTGCTACTATTCAGGACCTCGTAACCCCAAGATTTGGTGACTACAACGGTGGTACTAAGTTCTGCATAGTATGCAACTAACACTAAACCCGTATGCCTCATGAGTGGAACGCAGATATCGTAGACTGTCTGATCTTCACAGTGCTGTCAACTATTGTCTCATGATGAAAGAAGTAGGGAAAGGAACTTCAAGGGAACTTTTGATCGAAACTGTTGAGGGGAAAAAAGGAAGAGAATTGACAAAAGGATTGCTTTTGAGTGATGGTACCGGAACTAGTGAACTAGAAACATGTAACAGTCCATTAAGTGTGTACTCCCAGGATCTGCTTGACCTGAGTGTGCGATTTGACTTGGTATTTTAACTTGGAATGAAATGGCTCAAAGCGAAATTTGTTTCAAGAACTATTTTACTGTGCTTTTACGTTGGCGAGACTTCTCTTCTACGAAATTTGTATAGATAAACATTTTTCGGACAAAAAATTTTCAATCTTATCGACTTAACAATAACATGGAAATTGCGATTTTCAATAAAAGTTATTCATCACCAAAAGCTTCTCAGCACATATTATTAACCAAAGTAACCAATTTTACAACCTAACACCTTTTTCCGGCAAGGTAACTCTAAAAATTCCACCTCTATAAAGTAGTTTTCTTCTACAACCGATCAATCTCTTTCACAGGCAATCGTGTGATTGTCTAGTGCCACTGAGATGAGAAAATAGCTCCCCTCAACCCTCAAATGAGATAGCAAGATCTTGAGTTGAGAAACAACACCCTATTTGGGTTGATTGACTAATCTCGACTGTTTATGAAGTTCAATAGGATGTCTTCAGCAAGAAGTGAATAGTACTTTCACCCTTAAATCGTTACAGACAAAGTCTTACAAAGAGAATCCTGTCACAAGGCGCAGATTGCGGAGATTTCTCAAAAGCCGGTAATTAAAAATCCGTGAAGATAGCTCAAGATGGAAAAGTATCTGATTTATAGCTTCCCAGAATTATAAATTAGCGGTGTAGCAGAAGATTAAAAGGCCTAGTCCTATCTCAAATTTAGACTCACACAACTCTATGAAGCTAAGTCGGAAGCTTGGCTAAACCTCACCACCACTACACGAGTAGCACTAAGCACAGTTAAAGGGCTAAAGTTTTGAAAATGTTGGCGAACAGTCCAACCGGCCTTCCGCAAAGTGGAGAATCTTGCCCCAACCAACAATAGGTTTCAGGACCCTTCAATTCCATGTCAAATCCTCCAACCGATAACTTAAAACAAAGATGTGTCAAAAACTGACACCAAATCTCAGTTTATAAGCTGCATCTGTGATGATTTGTTTATTCGGACCGCCAGTTTTGGTCACTTGAATGGCCATATTGTACAAGACGGGCTGGCTGACCCTCAAGCCATCCCAGCAGCCCCAATACCTCTGTTTACAGAATATAAGCATTCTGAAGTCTCAGGACGCTACAGCATTGTATTCTGCAATGAATCACAATGAATATAAAGTGACAAAACCGAGTTTTTCATTTTAACGCGTTAAATGGCTACATGCATATTCATTTACCATAGTTACCCACCCAATTGCTTTGCGTGTTTGTATAACTCGCGCAGGGTAAAGCTGAAATTCTAGGGACATCAGCCCCAAAAGTAAAGCCATTAAAAGAAAATCCGAACGGCCAATTCCAGATGGATGCATAATACCAAAAGCCTCGAAAATAGCATGCCCGAAATATACTAGGGCAAGAAAAACAAAGCCGAGGGCATTTGTTCAATAAACCAAGTGTGGCAAAGGTAGGCAGAAATGAGGAGTAATTGCAGGCCAAAGAGCACACGGCTCGTTAAATCATGGCATAACGTTACTATCAGGATTAAATTAGCCTAAGTATAACGCTAGAACTTCACTCACATGAAGTCCATTTTTGACAGATTTGGAAAGAATGCCGCATCAACGTAAACGGAGAGGAGATTCTGATAGTCTGTCTCGTTCATAGTGCTAAAGGGATACATGGTCCAATCGCTAGCTAGAATGTAGCAGATATTAGATGGTTTGGTTGAATACCCGTATAGGCGTTCATGAATGTAGCCTGGCTTCGGCGTAGCATCTTGAAGAAGGGATCACGAACGGGGTACTTTTGTGACCCGCAAAGCACGGTATGTTCGAGGACGTGAGGCAATCCGGAGTCATCATATGGGGTGGTTCTGAACTGAACACTGTAACAAAAAAAACCCTTAATTAAAAAGGCACAACAATAAAAAACACCGTTTGAAGGTAGTAACAAGGACAAACCCGAATGTTCGATTGGGATCATCTCGAAGAAGATGAATCAAATTAGCTCCAGATTTTTCATGATGCATTTGTATGACAAACAGACAAAACTCGTCGATATTGAAGGTCTAGAAAATGTAAAGCAAATAAAGAAACCACTTTCAACATCCGAAAACCACGAATAACACTACCGCAGCTTAGGGCTGCGAGCTTCCCCGTCATCCCAAAGGATGAGTTGAAACCCAGGTGGCTAACGCAAACTGAGCGCTCTGAAAAAACTTTGTAGTAGCGCACTCAAAGTGAATGTGCATTTGTTCTTTCCGAGTTATTGCAAGCATCATTTTTCAAGTAGTGATGTCTTTTATGGAATGTTGCACTTGCGACACAAATTTGCTCTTCTATCCGGACGTCTGCTTAAGACAATTTCAGATGCTAAATATTAAATTGTTATTTGAATCTATTAAAGACACCGAGCGCAAACGATCTGATTTGATAGGCATTATTGGGTTAAAAGCAGCTAACCTCTTTGACAAATTTTCTAGTGTTATTTTAATTAGTTTAGCATCCTAGATACAAAACCTATTAGCAGAGGAATATTTCATAGATTTTATGCACTAAGAAGGAATCAACATTGTAGCGGCCCGAGACTTCTTTGAAGGCAAAAGAAAGCATAACGCTCGGCTAGAGCAATGTGGCCACCTAGGTGACCGGAATCGGCAGTCAGATCAAACGAATTATTGCAATCGTTGTAGTAAATTGCGTAAACTGCTTTAGGTAATGTGTCATCAACATAAAAAGAAGTTTGCTACTAATGTACAGAAGGACCAAAAAACAGGAATTGCAGAGTGCCAGACGGATTGATGCCAAAATCTCGCGTACTATTGCAGCTCAGATTGCACTGCATTACACCTCTGAAGACAAAAGAGGGTGTAGCGTCCTGAGACTCCATTTAAGGTAAAAGAAGGTATAGTACTGGGGCAGAATATATATTCTGAAAACAGAGGGCTTGGGGGCTGTTGGCACGGCCCGGAGGCCGACCAACCGGCTCAGTACAACACAGCCACCCAAGTGACCGAAACCGGCAGTCCGAACAAACAAAGCATTGCACAGCTCCTCTCTTCTTTTGAGCGTCGTCCCCGACGCTCCCCTTGGTCAGCCTTTCGCATCAGCCATCACAACGTAATCAGTGCTGCGAGAAGCACCCACGAGCTAACCGTCCCAGTCGTCGAGATTCGAGCGCATGTGTTCCTGCAGTGCCATCAATTCCGCGTAGCACTCAGTGAAGCAAATACACGCCTTTTGGCCGTCCTCTCCCACGATAATGTGGGCCAATGAAAGATGGAGGTACGAATCCAAGTTTTCGAATAGGTCGAGACACACACAACACATATTGCGATCACAGGCTTAATTGATGCCGTAGAAGAAACGCAAGGGCATCGTAGAAACCTAAGCAAATGTGGCAGTCGGACCTCATAGGAACAAAATGCATACGATCCAAATGTGCAAAGCATAAAACCATGCCATCGAATGGCGTCCTGTACATTCTACATCTGCAGATACGCACTTTGACGAAGAGAGACGAGTCGCCCAGAGAAAAGGAGAGAGAGCTTACAGAAGGTGCTTGACCACAACGTCGCACGTCTCTCTTGGCAGTTCCACTGGACTTGGAGTTCACGGCTATTGACGCTTTAGTTGTTAATGGCTTCCCTGTCGAACACAAGGGCGAGGAAGGTGTCGAAGATGAACGTCGATCTCAACCCTTCTGTTATGGGATGCGAGGGATTCTCCCATCCGTAGCACATGCACTTCTTTCACATCGCCAAAGTTTGCTAGAAGAGGCATGGAGCAGGATAAAATCCATCGAAGTCGGGTCCGCTTTCCGCTGCCACCAATGTAGCGTCCCGAGACTCCCTTTAAGGTAAAAGAAGGCATAGTACTGAGGGTAGAATACATGTATTCTGGAAACAGAGGGCTTGGGGGCTGTTGGCACGGCCCAAAGGCCGGCCAACCGGCTCAGTACAATATAGCCACCCAAGTGACCGAAATCGGCATTTCGAACAAAGTATTACAATTACAGCTCAGATTGCACTGTATTACACTTCGAAAATCCGCTACCTTTAGGAGAAAACGGCCGTCTAAAATAATTTAAATGAAACTTTAAAGGTAGAATTGTAAGTTAAAATTAAAATAAAGCGGTGCCCTCTTAGCTTGCAATAATTTAGCTAACGTATTTTATTTGTGCAATTATTAGTTTGGTGTACCCATGCAGACACAAAAAATTTCCTTGGTGATAAAAAACAAAACTGTAGCAAAACATGTGTAAAACAGTGGTTATTTAATTCTCGGTTTTGATAGAGGGGCCACTTGGGGATTCCGCAATCGTACCCCCGCCGGGTGGGCTAGCGTCCGAGACGCGCCATTAGCTCCAAGCCCAAATGTATGTCCAATGTACGCATTCTACCGAGGTATTATCTCCTCCTTTGTTTTTTTTTTTTTAAGGAAGTCCCAAAACGCCATTGGCATACAGAAGTGACTAGGGCTACTGACGTGTTCCAAAGGCCAGGCCACTCAGTGCAATGCCTCAGCCTATATGGCCCGATGTCGGAGTCGGGAGTTAGTCAGCTTCCATAGACTTTCCTGAAGGTAGAAGGCATTGTAACGCTTTGTTTGTTCGGACTGCCGGTTCCGGTCACTTGGGTGGCCATATTGTGATAGCCAGTTGGCTGGCCTGCGGGCCATGCCAGCAGTACCCAATCCTTCTGTTTCCAGAATATATGCATTCTGCCCTAGTACTATGTCTTCTTTTACCTTAAAGGAAATCTCGGAATGCTACAGTATAATACTCTGGCTTAATATGTGTGTTCGGTGAACAGGTGATATTGGTACTACTGGCGCGGTCTAAAGGCCAGTCCATCCAACGAGGGTAATATGCCCACCAAAGTGACTGTAAACAAAACCGGCGACCGAACAAACAAAGTATTGCAGTAAGGCTAGATTTTTCATGTTTAATTCTTATTTATTAAAATCCGGTTAAGGTTGGAGAGTGTGCTCTAAAATTTGACTTCCTCACAGTTTTAAAAGGCCCGTTTCGAAAGCCAAACCAGTACGGCTCTGAAGGATTCGATGTAATTTCAAGTCCACAGCTGCGGGAGCATTTGACTTTGATGCAGTAACTGGGCCGGAATTATTGCGCCAAAAATTCCGCATTTATCTTTATAGACACACCGACAACCATAGTCAATTGTTAGACTTTAAAGCCGGTACATTTTAAGCTTGCATTTTATGCATTTAGTGTAATTTTTTTCATTTTGCGCATTCAACGGTCAACTTTGTTTTTTGGTGTTCAGAAATTACAGAATCGTATTGCGATTACAAACCATTTAAATTATTCAATCAAAAAGGGCATTGGAAACGTCTACATCAAAGTGGTTATAAGCGGTATTGTTTTTTGCTAAAGTTGAAATAAGGCAAAGTAGTGAACTAAGTGGCATGCTATAGAGTGGAGGCGTAATTGGCAAGACCTGAAGTGCCTGTGCCTTTCTACACGCGGTTGAGCAATTCACCAGATCAGTGCGTATTGTATCATAGCTTTGGGAGGGATGAGTGTTAAAGTAAAGCAGGTGCATTTAAACATTTAATTATTAACCAAATCATTTGAATGTTCTCCCAAAAGGCGTTGGATGAGTTTACAGTTCTGTATTACATAAAGTACCTCGTGCATTCGGAGGTTTAAACGAAATTCGCCAGCTTATTAATCTTGTGGTTAAGTTGAAAAAGTGTCCTCTCTTGAAATGCTTTCAATTATAAGGCTTACCAGTTGCTTACCATTATAAATGGGCAATGGAGTCCGTAAAACTAATGTGGGTCTTAAGTGTATATGCCACTAATAGCTGAGCCAGTAGACTAATAACTACGTTCAAAGCGTTGAACCAACAAGTTGGTTGCCAAAGCTCCAGGAGTTGGGGTGCTCAATCAGTTCGACTCATCTGTGAAAGTATGTTTGCATCTCTCAGTAGTCCTGTTGGAGAGGATGATTTTTCTCGTTGGCTCTCCCGAGCACAGAATTTAAATAAGTTGGATCATACTGTAAGATGCGGAGGAAGATATTTGAGGCAAGTCTTGTGTGTGCGTAGAGTTCGATCTTGCCAACAACCTGCGAAGCCACTTGCTGACATTTCGGTCAACTTCTAACGCCTCCGTCCAAAGTCGAACATTAATAGACAGAGTGATGAGGTTTATGAGTTTTGATCAGTCAACGCAATGTCACTTTCAAAGTCACGAATCGACCCAACAGAGGTTGGATCGGAGGTCTCAGAAAAGATTGCTAAGTGGAAGGAAAATTTTAGGTTACATGCAGGAAGGTCACATTCAAAGTCAGAAGCAGATATGTCCTCTGGAAAAGGCGTCGAAATCAAATATGCTCGTCGAACTTAAGTTTTAGCAACCCCTCATGATGCCCTACCGTGGGAAGTACTGTTGGACATCATCCGAGCACTACTTCGGTTGATGAGGACTAGCGATAAAATGACTGCTAGTTAACCCCCAAAAACGGCTCCATCGACGTTTTCTTACGAAGGATACCTTTCACCTCCTGAAATGGCTTTCTGTTTCTAAGTTCAAGAAGTTTTAGAGGTTATTTTGCTGGTCAGCGTCCTAGCTAAGTTGCTCTTACTGCTCCATGTGTCGTGGCGGCGTTTGAAACGCAGATATCTAAAACATGATTAAGGTCATTTAAATCAGTGCAAATGTGTAACGATGGAACCACTCGCAATTCTGCACTGTCCTGCATGTATAACCTCAGCCTTTCTCAACTTTGCGTCGTCGCTCTTTGTGCTGCCTGGCACGTTATTGGTGCACGTGCTTTTAGTGTCCTACGTAACCCTACGCTTCTAGGAATAACTTAAACAATCAAAAAGTTTTAAACAAGCAGAACTCAATTATTGGTTTAAATGGCCGTTTAAAATTTGCTACCAACATTTAAAATTAGGCGATTCTGTCAGTAGGGTACTCTTTGAATTCGGCACTCTTATCTCATGAAATGTCAATTGAACCCAGTTGTTGAAGGCGCCTACAGCCCCAGAAAATATTCCCGTTTCAATTCTACTACTGCTACAACTTCCCACATCCTCTAAAATTTCTTGTTTGTTTGTCTTAACTTAGCAATTCTCAATGTAGATCGACTTTAAGTGTCCCATCCATCGCCATACGGTCACTTCCAAATCACTGTACTACAAACAGTCGATAATGGGATCACTTTTTGCCTCGGGTAATTAGGCGGTAATTAAGAAGCATGGATCACCTTCTAACTTACTCCACATGACGTCTCTTTACTAATCTGACTGGCCAATAGAAAGGACCTCGTCTGCTCCAAGGAATGTGATTCAGTTTCCGGATCACTGAACCTTTCCAATTTAGCCTTTACTGAAGGTACGGTACCATAAACTGCCACCCATTTAGGATTAATCACGATAAGGATACAACTTGCTGAATTGCATCAGTAACCATCTAAAAGGCCAAATGGCACTATTTGGTCAATAAATGCTTCCGTGTCTTACTTGGTGATACTGACAATTCCTCATTCACAGTTCCTTTGCTACTAGTAATAAACCAGCAACCAGAAGGCCGAAATTTCCATTGATCCTTGACTAATTTAACTCTTTACAACTATCGTATTAAGTAGGTCTGTTTCGTCTGGATCTTTCTATTCTGCAGGCATCGATGTCTGTCATAAAAACATAAGGTGTCCAACAGAGGCGGCTGCATGCCTTATAATCCTTTGGTGGCTGTTCTTGCGTGATCGGCTAGCTCTGAAGATTTTTGAAAGAAAGAATTCATTGCCCGCCAATAGTTCCTTCTGTTCTCAAGCAAGTGGTTCATTTCTCTTTTGCGTTGTGAAGATCGTAGTTAAGTGATCAGAAAAAAGCTTATTGACTCCACTTTATGTTCTGTTCAAAATTCATGCAATAAACACGTTTTTATGTCGACAATAAACCAAGTTTTAGTTTGGGATGATTATACTTGCGTGCGGAAACAAATAAATATTTGTTGTAGCAATATTTTTTAGGCAAATAATTAAGTGATGGGGACGACTGTAACCGTAGGAAAAAGACTTTCTGTTCCAATTTTTTGGAGTTTTTACTCTTACTGGCTAGTCTCCAGACACTTTGAAGTTGCACTTCTGTTCACACCCTCCTGATTTGTTGAGACAGTTTTACTTGCCTTTTTTTCAATATAAGGCCCAAGTTTATTCAATAGTATAAATTTGAGGAACAAAGACCTACCGACATCTATGGCAGTCTCCGCCAATCGGTTAGCTGCTGACCTTGTGTGCGTCGGCCTCGGTTGCTAATGCACTTCGGAAGCAAAGATGTCCCTACAGAGGCCTTCGTTAACAAGCAATCTGATTGACAGAGCGATCAAGGGATCAGAGGCGCTACTGCTTGCATACTCTAGTTCACATCAGTGAGAAAATAGGTTGATTACTAAGTCGAGTTAACGCTTAAGCCCCCAAATAATCACCTTTTTAACATGACAATCCCGAAGGTTTCACTTCTGGATAAGATACTGTCTTTAGAAGCAAAAGTGAAAAACATGACTTTAGCCTTTCCGGCTTTCAAAAGTCATTTAAAGGTGAGAAATAGGAAAGGGCTAGGAAGGTGAAAGGAAAGAACTATCGCTTAAATTCTTCGGTTGCGGTAGTGAGGGCCCGGGTGGATTTGTCAGAATAATCTCTTCCATTTTACAAGCTCTGGATTTTTTTAAAGTATTTTGTATACAGTACGATTAACTGCGGTAGGTCTTAGCCGCCAATATCAGGCCCTTGAGGATGCATTATCGAGAAACACTTGTGTTGGCAGTGGACCATATAGGCGCAGATTAGTCATCTTTTTTCAGTGACCAAAGTGATTTCCGGCTTAAAATGTGCCAAAAATTTAGTGCACTACGCGCAGAACATGATTTACCATTCATGATGGCATCTAATTATGGGTGGTTTATTTGTCTCATCAAACGGTGGAGGTTAGTGGACCTTGCTACGCTGTTGTAGTACTTTGTTTGTTCAAACTGCCAGTTTCGGACACTTGGGTGGCCATGGCTGGTCTCCGAGCCATGTCAACAGCCTCCAATCCTTCTGTGTCCAGAATATATGTGTTCTGCCCTAGTTATAGCGTCCCGAGGCTCCCCTTAAGGTAAAAGAAGGCGCAGTACTAGGGCAGAATATATATATTCCGGGAACAGAGGACTTGGGGGCTGTTGACACGGCCCGGAGGCCGACCAACCGGCTAGAACAAGATGGCCACCCAAGTGACCTAAACCGGTAGTTCGAACAAACAAAGTATTACACTAGTACTGTGCCTTCTCTTACCTGCAAGGAAGTTTCGAGACGCCATTCAAGAAAGCGAATTTAACGCGGTTGGTAAAGCTGACAGGCTAGTCACATCCATCAGAATCGTTCAATCGATGCTGATAAATGCGAGATCATAAAAGGTGGAAGTGACAGGGCAGCTGATGCAGCCAAGTAGTCAACAATAGGGGAAACTTCCTTTTTTTGACCCTCCAACAAAACTCCGTCACAGAGAAGGGTATTCAGTCGCCAAGAAAAAGCCAAAAATTTTCCCCAAAGGTGCGGTGGGCTGAAAAATTCTTAAGGTAAAAATGTGTACTACCTATATATTTATGCATGTATTGTATCACCGGTAATATCATTTATTAAAATGAATGGGAAAAGTGCCTACGCATTTAATGATACATTCATGCTAGCCATACCCTGGTGATGTGCTCCTTTTTATCATCTTTTTAACGCAATCGGAAACAAACTTTAGCTATAAAATTGTTGGCTTATTTTTTATGCGTTTGAAATTAAGCGATGTAAATTGCTGTCAAACAGGAGGGGCCAAATTCTTTGCGTTTTATCTTGCATTTTGAATTCTTTCTTTGCGTGCTAATTGAGGAAATAAGCTTAATAAACTAACCGAAATCTGCGGGGAAGTTTCCCATGGTCCTGACAAGAAATTTCGCTTTTTCTTTTGTATTCATCAAACAATGCCGAGCGATTAAGGCCTTTGTGTAGGGGAGGGACATCAACTGAAGGAAAAGCTGTTTATGCAGAAGGTGACGATTTTGCCAAGGATTCCATTTAAGGGGGGTTTTCTCACTCTCAATGATCTCCCATGAAATTTAATAAAGAGTAAACTACCAAAACCCACTTCCTTTGGGCAGTATAGCTCGATTAACCAAACTATGGAAAAGTGTAGAGTTTTGTAAAATGGTTAAGACTGTATATGTAGAGTCGCTGAAATAGCGAAGAATGCTTTAGTTGAACCTAGTGAAAGACCTGCCACCTTTCTTTTTTCACGCATTTAGCATAACTTTGTGGCAAAACGATTGGAGCCACTGGGCTTCTCGGTTGTCTAGCATTCGGAGAAGGCGCAGTGCCACAGAACATTAACACATCACTTTAGACCACTCCACTCACAATAACTCAGATCAACTAATTGATTGCAGTGGTATTCAATCGCATTTATCAGTGAGATACGGAGACAAATTCACTCTCACATTTATTTGATCATGGAAGCGTGTCGTGATGGCCACAATGAGGTAATTCAAGAGTGGCGCTTCAGTAAAGCCAGTTGTGAGTGTCACAACAATACGCTCACACAAGCGTCGGTGGGAGATAGCTCACCAATGAGGCCAAGCAAATGAACTGCGCATGCATTTAAAACAGATGAAGAAAGGTTTTGTGGAGTGTCAACTTGCTCTTCATTTCCTTGATCCACTTTGTCGATAGTTTGACAATCAACTAGCTGACTGAATGATTGATTAACACTCGACTAGAAATTGTTACCACGGTGCGAAGTTCTTTGAACGACCAAACCTATCACCAGCTGTCCCCAAGTGGTCCTCTCCAAAGCCACAAATTTTAAACCTGCATTTTTTTACCTCGCTTGTACAAAACCCCATGATTTGTGCTTGTGCGTTATTCACAAGGCACTTATTGTGAAAGCTAACCTCGTACCACGATTACGATCTAACGAATCAAAACAAATTATCTAGAATAATGGCAATATAAACTTCTGCCTCCAACACAGATGGGACTGGTAATTTTCAGCGGCCAGACGAATTCACGCGCCTGAAAAACAGGAGGGAGACATTTCCACACCCCATCTTCCTGCTGCTTCTGATGTTGGCTGTCAACATAGCCTAACGTTGAACAATCACATGAAAACAGGCGGAATAGCCGAGACCTTTGGAAAACAAAAGTGAGACATCAACAGCGATGGCTAGGGCCAGATTTTAATCTGTCTCCAGAAACAAACATTTTGTGCATCCAAGTGGAATTCTCAAATCCATGGCTTCCTGGTAAGCCCATTATAAATATTAGGCGATTGTTCAGCACAAGAAACACCTTTTCTTCAAAAAAGCAGTTGTTGACTAAAACTTGCCCGACGACTGAGAGCTTTCAGTGTTAATCGAGAGGCATCCTTTGTTTACAGAAGAGTTTATGAAAAGCACCTTTTGTTTAAATGTTACAACTAAATTGCACAGCTTTTTCATCACTTCCATTGCCTTCCAGCCCTTCCACACACCACAGCATTCCCCTCTACTACTTTGTGTCGTTTGTTTTTTAATTGTCTTGTTTTAAATGCTGTATTCCGTAAAAATTTACTTAAGAATGGAAGGCTTAAACTGGTTTAAAATGCCTGCATTTTTCAAAATGGGGAGTAGTTGCTAACTTTTTCACTTAATCTTTTGAAGCAAAACAACCTGTGGTTGAAGGGGTAATTTATTGTATTCCAGTCAGCCATGAGCTGTTTCCTACATTTTGGGTTAAACCAAAGGCTTCATTTATAATTCTTTTGAAACCTCTTAAAAGGCGCTTTAAACCAAAGTAAGGGAGAAATTCTATTTTCTGAAGGGATAGTTATACTACTAGAGAATGTGTAAGTTCAAAAGACATTTTGCCATTTATTTGAGGAGGGAAATTGCGTCCAGTATCCAACCCCATTCTCCAGTTTCTGTTGATGCGGCATGAATGGCATTAATCAGGGATGACAGCAATTTGCAGGCGTGTCTGAAAGAATTCACTGCCACAGCATGGGAGGTCTGGATGTCAAAATCAGTGTAATTAATTTTAAATAAGAAGGCAAACTGCAAATTGTACGGCATACCTTGGAATTATCTGCAAAAATATATCATATTTTGCTTCCTACTCTCAAACAGGCTGGAAGACGGCTCATGGAAGCGCAAACAGCTGTTTATAAGGAAGGAGCTTAACAACAGAAAGCTGACCAACTTATGATGGGTCACTTAATTACAGGAGAAGCCTGCATTCCTCTCCAAAGGTGATGAGGGTTTAAGAAAGCCACTTGGAAGTTAAAAAGCTGCTTTTATTCATTATGTCTGTTCCAACCCATCAGTAGCCATGTGACTAGTTAATGCTGAGCTATTTTTTGACGAGACACCATTAGGTCCAATGAAGGGAATGAGGTTAGGTAACCTTTCTCCCGACCCCACTTGCGACAGAAAGTGTTCCAACTCGTAAGTCCTCCTACGGTAAGGAGCGTGAGGTTATGCAAGGCCTATTGGGATGGAGATAGGGTTTTCTCCTAAATGGTCGATGGATTCTGGATTGATGTGGGATGGACCACTTCTGCACACGGCTTTGTGGAGTAAAATGAAGTGAGAAGCAGGCTGTTATTCTTTGAAGTTTCTCCCCGTCTTCCCTTAGTACAAGTGCAGCACGTTTGCCTCCCAACCGATGCTCGTGTGGACCAATTGTCTCCTCTCTAAGGGTAAACTACTCTTGGATCTTGCATTCGTCCACACAAACCATCTGAATGTGAGTGACTTACCGCTGCAGACCATTTTACCCTTACCATTGGTTAAACTGTGGTATGTTCTAGTTTCATTTGTGACGTCGCGCCCTTTCCAAGCGCTAGACAGCCTAATTGTCCTGAAACTTGAGCAGTTTTGCCACAAATCATGCTCGATGTGTACACACAAACAGTCTCTTGCATTTTACAGGCCCCTAAGGACCTAAGCAAATTGATAATTTTGGTTTTACAAAAAAGTTTGGCCTATTGCTCATTTAATTTCGGCACCATATACACCATTTATCATTTTCTTTTAAAATAACCCAATCATTAAAAAAATACAACTCCTTTCTTTCCACTTTTGGACACCAAGTCAAAAATATTTACAAAATGTCTGACTCGGTGACTTGTCTATCTTAAACCTGTCTTAGCCTCGTATCTGTACAGTTTTATTCGAGCTCCAGGTTCTCACCTTGGTTAACTTCTTTCTAAAGTTAGTTTAACTGTGTGGTGGAGGAAGCTGGGACATTAGGCCCTGCAAAGCGTGCTTTCGCTCCTCAGCGTAGTCCTCGGATCGGGCTAGTAGCCCCTTAGTCCCGATGTTCTATAAAAGGCTAAAGTTCTTTTCAAAAGAATTGGGGGTTTTTACTTTCCTCGATGATTGATGGTAGATTCAGCATGCCTTTTTGTCACCAAAATGGCATTTTGAACTAAAAAGTGTCACAATACTGCTTATAAGGTGGTTTAAGTAGTTGTAAATTTTAGGGGTGTCCGGAGTTATCCGGAGCAGTTATGGGATAGGGCACGTAAAATCACTTATTTTTTCCGCTGGAGGTAGAACAAGAGAATGAACCTGGTAAGTTTTAGGCACTTTTTAAATACTGCATTCGTTGTGCAGGAAGGAAGGTCCTCCAAAGCCACAAGCAGTGCAAAGGTTCCTATCTTCCTCCTCTTTTATCGCCGGTTTCAGATCCCTGAATTGAGATAGATTCGAGGAAAATATCATGTACTGCAATAATGTAGTGGTTTTACAAATGCCCAAAGATTTGTTGGGGTGGAAAGTTAATGAGCGAATAATCAGAGCTTGTCGCCATCTCCCCTAGAATTGGTAGCACCTTCTCAGTTGCGCGATCGACCCATTTTCCCCATTTACTGCATTTTTCTTCTGACAAACAAAATCTCGGGAAGTAAAATTCGATATTTATCTGGCCACTGTTTTTACCATTAGAAAGAGGCGTTTCGAAAGACCGTAAATGGTGAATTTTAGAAGGTTTCTCAAGTGCTCGTGTAGATTTTTTTTTGTCTACATCCCACTCTCTTTCAGCGAGGTAGTGCTAATCCCCAGAAAATTCCTTTCTTTTGGAAAATGTGCATATGCGCAAAAGCAAGTGAAACTTTTCTGCATTTCTTCAATAATCTTGGCTAAATGTTTTTATAAAATTATTTTGGCAGCTGAATCCATCCAAGAAATTAAGTTTATTGTTTAAAAAGCAGTCGAAATTAGCTAACAGGATTAGTTTAGTCCGAAGCAAATTTAAAAGAGTGTGAAATTCCATATTTCTTCTGACAAGATTAGGACCAAGTATAAGAGTCACTTTTACAAAAATGTCGGACCATTCTTACTCACCTACCTACCGGCTGATCTTTTGGCCTGTCTGCCAACCTTTCACACTTAATTTCCCGTCTGTCTCTGCCCTATTTTGAGCGTGGTTGATAGAGGACAGGAGGAGGAGATAATGACCACTTTGAAAACTATCAACAAGAAAATATAAATGATAGGATGAGGAGGCGAAACCTGTAACGCCTTTTCAGTCATCCTCAACTGCATAATGAGTTTTCCCAAGGTAAGATTTACCGACTCATTTGGTCAGGACACTTCTGATGATCATCTTTCAGCACATCTTTACTTGCATTTTATCAGGCAGAGGTGCTCTACTATTGACACTTTCTTAGTCCTTACCAATGACGCCTTCAAGAGTACCTTCAACTCCAGTACGTTAAAAAAAACACAAAAAACTAAAGCTCCTGAAAATGAGACAGTATATGGCTTAGATGTGATACGTTTGCTTATCTCATGAAAGTTAGTAAACATAATCTATTTCTCAATCTCAAATACTCATCTCACATGTTTGACTATCTTCTATCTCTTTGTTCTCTCATTTTACGTGGCCATGAATTAATCACTTCACCTTGCAAATTTAATGTCAGCAAAAGTTCCTGTTGGAACATTTACCTTGTGTCAATTTTATGTGCTATTAGACTCGCATTCCGATTAGAGGTCCTTTTAAATGTGGTCCATTGTCGAAGCATCTTTCATTATTGAAGTCCTTGATTTAACATTAGTGTGCTATAATACTGCACCTCCTCCTAATACCACATGTCAGATTCAAGGAAAAGTTTACGCAGATTTGGATCACGATAGGCGTTCCAAATTGGGATAAAATCATTAGTTAGAATGAGTAAAACACTCAAAAAAGGGTTTCTGTTTTCAAGTTATAAGAGGTTTTACAATTCACTGTTTCTGCTTCCCTCGATTTGAAGCATTTGAAGGTCAAGCTAAATTGAAGCAGGAGGATTGTTTAGATAAGACCACCCTCAGGACTCAGAAATCCAGTCAGAGGCCACAAACACAAGTAACTTAGATTGTTGACAGTGGGGATCCCTCTTTTCCAGGTCTTTATCCCTTGCACTTCTATGTACCATCGGATAACGGGAAACATCGTCCGTGAGTCAGTATTCCTTGTAATGGTAAAAAAGGAGACACCAGAAACGAGTGGTGGCTACAAATGTTTGTTTCTTTCCGCTGCACAAATTATAGCGGAGATTTTTCAGGAATAATTCGCAAAGAAGACAAATTTGTTTTGACAATCGAAGATGACGTACAACAGATGGTACTGGATATGGATGCCGACTTCAAGTAGATAGGAGGTGGAATGCTTCTTCAGCTTAAATTTAAAAATATTCAGTTCTCTTTTGGGCAGCAGATTAACTTACAAAGTGGAAATGAAGCAATTGTTTAATCTCCTGAGTCCCTAACATACCTGCCAATGAATTAATTGTCTCAAGTAGTCCGTGTTTCCAAAGGCCCTACACTCACCCTCCTTAATCTCATTAGGCTTTATTGGCTTGGTGACAGATAATTAATCATTTAACCTAGATTAGCAGATGTCACATTTGATTTTATCCTTCCACATTTCTTGCTCATTACCCCTTCGTCCAGATGGAGGCATGAAACAAATGCGAGTGGGTATTTAGGCAATGAATTTCTCCTGCTTCTAGAAAGTTAGTAGTCCTTGGGAAGTGCTTATAAACACATTATTTAAAATTAAGGGTACATTTTTTTTATTATCTGGAGCTTATTTTATCCCAAAAGTTTATGCATTTTAAGCCCTAACTCGGTGATAAGGATATGAGTCCGAGCATAAATCGCCAGAAAGTACAGAAGCCAGTGATTTTTAGTGAATTATTTTAACACTTAGTCACGCAAGATGTGGTCAGCGTCTGTTTAAATGCACTGCTAGGCAAAGGGGAGCAGAGTGAATGAGTTTTCTCACGGAGAAAGTGAAGTCGGTCTCCAGAGAATGCGCCATATTTAGGCCTTTATAAATATTAACCCATTTTAACAATCCCAAATTCCAACAATGCAGAGTGTGGTTCACTGACTAGCACTCTTTGTATCGAGGATCTAAAGTGGGAGGGAGAAGAGAAGATGCTGGAAACAATAAAACTCTGCAATAAAAGCCATGCTTAGATGCACAGTACTAATGACTTGAGGACATGGACAGATCTCAAATGTGGGCTAACGCTACAAGACTACATCGCCTTTTACTGGCTGACCGGTTCGATCCCAACTTTAAACGGGTACACGGGGTAGAACGCGATACAAAAGCATCAGTAAAATAAAGAACAGCACCCAAAGGTCATGGAAAGGTGGATTTCAAAACGCATCTTATTAGTCACTTAGAAATATGTCGACGTTTGTAAGCCTTCCCTTTGCTGCTATTGCCTTAAAAAGGGATTCAAGTTGGTATCAGCTAAGTGGAAGATTTTGTGACAGAATCATCTGTCCTGTTGACACCCGATAACCAAAACATTGGGGAGCACGTTGGTTTACTGCAGGTCTAAATATCATATTAAGGATTTCAGTGAAGCAGCCTGCCTTGTAGATGACTCGTAATTACTTTGACAGATGACTCTACGTTATTTGCCTCATGACGGGGACCCTAAACTTCTCACCATGATCTAAAATGAGAAAACATCTCATAGAATTCTACAAAAGAAACTGGTACCGGAGAATCCCAATTTCTGGTTGACTCAACTTCTGCCACGATTGCACATTTCATTGACACACCATGTTCTAGTGCTCCTGTCATTGCAGACTCGTAAATGATGGGAGTATCAGGGCTAAAGGAATACAAAACACACGAACAAAACACGTAACCGAGTAACATAAAAGCCAAGTAGGCAGCGATCGACCTTGTAGGGTCACAAGAGTGGCCGAACCCAGTGAGTCAGTTGACAGCAGAAGACCTCATGCCTTGATCGTGGCAAACTGTCTTCATAAGAAGAATCCATATTACACTTAAGGATAAGGGCGACGGTGATACTACTTATGCTTCCTCCTCCACCATATCCCCTTGACGATCTGCTTTAAGCAAGAAAAAGCACTTATTTTGCTATTACACAAATAAGTAAGGGTGGAAATAAGAGCGTGATGGCATCGAAAGTAGTCAGATTAAGGTTTTACTTCTAGGAACAAACCCGTTTCAGGAATTACTTTAATCGAAAAGACTAGTTAGCTACACTTTGTTACTCTGCGGAACGATCCTGCTCTCCGCACTTCATCTACTTCTCAACAATGGGGAGTTCGAAACCAAAGGGGAAATTGAGGCATACCTATTACTTCCGCTATGCTGATGTTTTAACCTTTTGATGTCAAACGAGCCTAATCCTGCTGAAAATCGGAAGGGACCGCCTTTTTAAACAATCAAAGTTAAACCGGTCCTCTACTGCCTGCCTAATCCCTGACAATAAATAAATAACCTAATCACAAAAATCTTCGATTGTTTTCGTGTTATTTTAACATTTGGATGACTGGCTTTCAAATCCCTGTCCTACTCTTTTTCTTTTTTAAAACCACTTACCAATGCAAGAAAATGGAGCAATATTGTCTGCTAAAGTGCAAGAGATGCATTTTTAAGTGAATTGTTCAAATTTCTCACAGAAGTCAGGAAAAGTTTTTATGTCCTGGGATTGAAGAGGTCACCGCAGGCATGTAAAAAAGGGTCTTACAAAGTCGAGGTGTAGAAAAACAACGCATGACTTTGCCGATTAGTACTTCCCACTTTTAGCCTCTTTTATAAGCATGAAGCTATTCTTTTCTTTCCCTTCCCTTTTTTACAATACCAGAGGCAGCTATAATCCCACGTAATCAAACGACGATATCGAAGTCTCAGCCATCAGTTGCCTGTTTAGTTTTGTGCCTCATTTTTAGCTGCGTAGATATAATGAATAACATTGGAGGACTTGAGTCGGAGGCACAAAATATTCTCCACTTACTCTTTCATAAAAAGTCCAATTTTTTTTTCTAACCTTCAAGATTAATTTGATTTCTGAGACTGATCTAAATGACAGATTATTCTCCTTATAAAACAAGAGTTTACGGAGGAAAAAATGCAAAAATGAGAAAAATGATGGAAAGACTTCGGAAGTAGACGTTAATACAGGAAGATCCAAATATGTTTAGGCTTCCATGTTTTTAAGGGAGAAATAATCTTTTTAGATATACATGCAAGGAAATGTTAAAAGAATTCTAAGTAGATGGTAGAACTTTAGAAAGCCCAAGAAAGAAATCTAATCTCGAACGCCCTTGTTCAAAGAGGGACGCAGTATTTTTAAGGCTGTGGGAGTGTATTTGTGCCTTGGCGGTGAAACAAAAGTCCTCCACTTCGTATTCTAAAAAAACTTTTAAAAATACAGGCATTAATATATCATGCATAGATGAAACACCCATTAGGTTTCTGCCTTGTCTACATCCATCACTCATTCCTATTCAAATGTGGCACCCACTGGAAACAGGCCATTGTAGTGGGGAATCTTTCCTCAAAACCATTATGAGACCATTAATTTCGCAAATACTAATTTGGGCATTTGAACAGTATATTATGCATTCTTAGGGTTTCCTCGAAATGTTACTGAAAGTGGGTCTTTTACTACTCTGGAGCATGCAAATGCTTCAGTAAAATTCTGACACTCAAGCAAGATTTTACGCTTTTCTTCTCTTTAGGAAAGAAGCGAGAAGCTTTAACCAGTGCCGAGAAAATAGTGGAAGTGAAGAGACGTTCATGTAACTCTGCATCCTCAATAAACACCTAACATCCATTAACTGAAACGTCAATTTTCGGAGCACATTCTATGGACTTCTTAATGTGAATATTTTCCACTCCAAGTGGTGTGGTAGAAAGGACCTGTTAGATTACAGAGTTTAGCCAAGTAGGCGTCATCATTTACTGGGTAAAGATATCTACCGAGTCACCATAGGGCTTTACTCTCTTTGTATGGCAAATTTGCTCACCAACACTTAACTACGTCGCAATTATCAGTCTCTTCAAGTTGGTAGTCTAGGACAGGGGCACTGAATTGGTGATTATCTGCTGGAGGGATAAGCTGTTGGATAAATTTGCAGAATTTAAGTAACAAAGATTGTTTTTTCCCACCAAAATTTTGAATTTCTAATTTTTTTGCGGAACATCTTCTCAATGCAGCTTATTAGCAATTTATTGCAATTGTGAAGATCTTTGTCGAAATTTGTGTGCAACGAATTGATTCTGCAAAGCAAGGAGAGAGGTATGGTATTTTGAGTAAAATGAATGGGAAATAGAGCCTTTACGAGTAGCCTTTAAAGCTGGCGCAACCACTCGCCAAGAGGTATTTGGTCAATAAAGGAACTTTAGAATTCAGGGCAAGCTTGTTATGGCCTATTAAACTGGAGCAAAGGAGAATTTGCCAGCCTTTGCGGCCTCTTTCTATCTGACGATGGTTAGGTCTCACAGGTCGCCCATTCAAGACACACAAAAACGAATATTCCCCTTCAATACTTCCACAACACACTATGGGCTGCTGAAATATCAGCGGGCACTTCAATATTCGTCAACAGAGGAGGGTTGCTTTATGTTACCGCATCTTCTCTGATGTCTACCCTGTAAGGATCGCTTTTTTTGCTTTAAAGTGGAGGTAACTTGGCTTAAAGAATGGACAAATTAAAACCATGCTCCATGAAATTTGCTTTACATCATTTGGTAGTGAAGGTGGACTGGATTGTGGGAAGGAACACAGGGCAGTGATTATATCATCAGTGCTCCAAACACTTAAATCTTTTCTGCTATATTATACCGATATCCTTAAGTCCTTGAGTTTAGAATATTTACCGCTTTCTACCTTATTTTTTAAGATTGTATTCACCTTTTTAATGACGTTCCAAAGTCAGAAACGATGGTGTAGCTGACCAGTAGAGGGGGTGAGCTGCAACCGAACCTCAAGTGTCATGATTCGGTGAGAAAACTTCCTGATTTTCTCCAAAATTAAAGCCATCATATTTAGGTTATTGTTACGTCAGGACAGAATTGCATAATAGCTCCATTATTCCAAAGTTAGAAAAGCTGGAGTAGAAATTGTTGATGTCTTGTCTCCTCGATACATGACTCAGGGGTAGTGTCAGTGTGGTAGCACTCGCCAAACCGGAGGGATAGGTTAATTTAATGAAGGAGAAAATTATACTTTGGATAAATTATTGCATTGTCTTTGTCCTCCTTGTTTCTCTATACTGCAATCTATGTTGCCTCTTGAGCTCCATCTTGGTGAATCATTGGGGTGCTTTCTGGCTATGAAGGAATTAATCCCTAAAAAGAGGCGTCTAGAACACGAAAAAGCGTGATGTTTTGTTTTCGGAGGATAGGGCAAAACCCACAACTCGGTTTTTCTTGGATATTTTGGTACCATAAATTCCACAATTTTTTGGTGAATGGAGAGAGGAAGACTGCCCAAATAATTTGGTAACACTTTAAGCTTTGGAATGATTTTTAAAAAACTGATAAGAAAATAAATTCTTACATTGGTTTAAAATGATGTGTAAAACTTACTTAGCAACATTCGTTAAGAAAATGCACTTAGAATTCACTCATCGATATTGCTCGGCTTTTATCCCAGTAGTCCAAGTGCTCAAAAAAGAGGGATGAAATAAAATCGAAAAAGCACTTTTAGCTCTAGTGGAATCTACCAAAGTGCTTTTAGCTATGGTTGAGCAAGCATAGACCAAAAAATGGTAGACGTTAAAGCAGGTCTCTACAGATTAAAAATGATGCGCAGTTGATGTAATAAAACGCAGCATTTGGTTAGTGTTTAGAGGCTCCTATGAAGCTGTAATAAGGTGAGATGGTTATGAGAGAACTACTACTTGCTAACATGGCCAGAGAGCTACTTGACAGAGCATAAATGCAACTCTCAGGGACTACCCAGTTAGCGACTTTGTTTAAAGGTGAGCCTCAAACAGCAAATCAGCTAGGAGCTGAAGGCTACTGGCATATTTTTCGTCATCCACACTACCTCACCCCCTAACAGGTAGCTGATGCTCTGCGAAGCAGTCTTTTGGCAATCTTTGCGCAAACTGAAACACAATTAAACAAATATGACCACAAAATGCATTGGAAAAATTTTGTGATCTGAATCAAGACTGTTAGAGTCTTGAAACTTGGTTATTACTTGTGTTATTCAGCCCTTAGGGAGGGAAGGTTACACTAACCTCGAGTCTGGTCAGGCGATACTGTTTCCCAAGATGGATATAGACACTGGTTTTAATTCGTCTTCATACTACATTAAAATACAAGATGTCTTCAATCTTGTTTATCTAAGTTTCTAAAATAGGAGGTAGGAAAAAGCACAAAAATTGCCTATTTGATTAGCAGCGTATACAGATTAACACTCGCGCAAGCTTTCATGAATCCCTAAAAATAGTGCATAGTTCCACCTTACTGACGTTCATTGCTTATGTAATGCATGGTAAGTAGGAAAGTTGAATGATCTCCTAGACAAAATAGGTGGACTCTGCTCCTTCTATAAAAACTGAGGCCCACATTCCAACAATACACAATATACTGTCTGAAACCAATCATCTCAAACAAGAATGCAAAACTGAAGGAACGACGACTTAGTAGGCATGAATGATTTCTTAAGAAGTGGTACTTTTGATGCATCAGCGGTTAGGCTTGCTAACGGCAGTGGATTCTACTTTCTTTTTAAATTCCAAAAAGTTTCATGATTGCCACTTTGATAAAATATTCGACAAAATTGATCGAATTTGCAAAAAATTCCCCCTTTTTAAAATTACAAATTTTTATTTCTTCCTCTATCTCCCTCAATCTCTGCAATTTCCCATATCTGAAGGAAAAAACAGACGGCACATTTTGTCTGCGGTAGACTTTTATTGTCTAAAACTCTCCCATCAAAGTGGCATACGTTTAATATTACCAAATACGAATGTTTGTCAGAAGTCGCAAAAGAAGTTACCTGCTACTTCACTCTCACCACTGTCACTTTCATGTGACAAAAGCGATGAAAAATGCTTGAAGGATTCCAAAAAATCGTTCTATTGCATAAAACACCTTGAAATCTCTTCAACTGAAAAACTGAGAGCCTATTCGCAATTTTTGAATGTTCGTTAAGCATTCTCATACGGCAATGCTTTAATGCTTCGTCCATGCCTGCAATTGATTAGGTGAGCACTTTATCCTCCGTTGATTATATTTTCACTCAGGCGCGTAGACCTAGGGCGCCACCATTACCCTCTCAGCCCTTCTATACATTTGTATTATACTTTTCGTCATGCTAATGTGGCGTTTTACGATTTCAAGGAAGTCCTAAATCAGGAATCAGTTGGTCTTTATTACTAAAACAAAGATTGGGTCCTACATAATTCCTCTCATAAGTAGCAATTCTGGGGTCTCTGAGATCGAGATGAGGTAGTTTTGTGATGAGGTGATGTTTTATGTGTTATGCAAGCGCTTCAATCTTCACAGATCGTGCTCTTGGTCTATACGTTAGAGTTCATAAGACCCAGAAAATCACATAAAGAAATGCCTTTGGTAAACTATCTGATATGTTTTAAAAATCTAGACATCCGTTGGAGATGTCTTTCTCTGCTATCGAGGACTTTTATGGTGATATAAGATAGAAGTGACCGGAGGGCATCGGAGGATTGGCGAATAGGTAGCATCAATGACGTCAAAGGGTGCTCAATTACACAAGGCTTAAGACCAAAGTCGCTGGGAGCGAGTTGTCTAATTTAACCTCCCCTATTTATATCTGCTGCACCCGATATGCAGACAACAGACGTTTATGCGCTCTCACTAATGTCTTCTGGCTGGTAGTTGGGGTGGTTTAGAATAGAAGACGGTAATTTTATGGGCGAATGTCTGCGAGAGATACTTGTAATCTCCACAAATGTTTCCGGTTTAAAGTTCTAAGGCAATTCACAGATCTTTTCACCAATAAACATTTTAGATGCATTACAAAGTCAGTGATCTCGTTGAGTTCTCCCTATTTGGTCGGCATGTGATGGATACACATTAATTTCAATCCTAGATGAAACGACACGATTATATTGAAGTGAGACCACCTTCGGGACAAAGGTGTACCTAGGGTGGCGGCACTAAAGATACTTCTTTCTGGGATCTACATTGCCCTCTCTACTCTGGTTCGACTAACGACAGTGTCAACGCTCACACACAAATAAAACCGGGCTTACTTTCTGCCAATAGAGGTTAGAGTTACCACTCTTTTGGCCACAGACAACCACTACACTCTGCCAGTGCAAGAAGGTATCTATCCTTTTTGCTACCCATCCATCTATCTATAAGTCTGTCTACCTTTCCACTTATCAGCCTGGCTCTGTGTGTCTTACTAAGTTTCTGCCTGCTACTTATCCATTTTGCCATCTGCCTAAAGTACATCAAAGTTCTTAGAAACCCACTGTCTTGCGTACCTTTCCAATTAGCCGCCCATCAATCTTTTAGAATTTTTTTGCAACTTTTTTCCAAGAATCCATAAAGAAAATGAAAGAAACAAATAAACTACTTATTTTGTCCTTTGTGATTTTATTTTTCACACTTCTAAGCGGTGTTGTAAACCAGACTTCGCAGTCACCCGTTCAGACAAATAATGCATGAAACTGGTGTGCCAAGGCGAGTTTAATGCTTTTCCTGCAACAGAACACTTTATGTCTAGACTACCTGTACCTTTTTACCGGCGCAAATACAACTGTGAACAACTCAGTGGTCTTGACTGTTGAAGAGGTTTTGTTTTTGGCTACCACGCTTGATGCATCAACTTCCTTCTTAACACCTTGAATGCGGGAAGTGTAAAACAAATTCTTGTATAATACGCGTTCGTTTGAATGTGTCCTTTTGGGTAATTAGCATTCGGTATGCAAGCAGACCTCGTAACTGAGCAGACGCCGTTGGAGGAGGAGGAGGAGGAGGAGGAGGAGAGAAGGCCCCCAAAGACGAAAGAGAAAGGAAAGCTAAACTTGCCATAGCTGTAAACAAGATACTTTTCTGCCCATGAAAGAAAAGCGGATTCCAACGCAGGTAACTTTATCATGCCTGGCATTTTGGAGGGCTTATGGCTCAATAAAAAGCGGATTTGACTATAAGTTTTGTAGGGAAGCAAGCTAAAAATAATTGTTATTTTATAAATTCTTTAAGTAAATATGTAAATGAGATAGCAAGAGAACTAGTTAAGCGGAGATTTTTAGGAAAATGATCAGTAAGACGGAATAGCAAATAAAATTGTTATAATCTTTTAATTTGGTGACACAATTTTTTATGAGCTGCATGCATTGATTACGAAATTTAATAAAACGAATTTTGAATCGTTTTCTCATGCTTATTTTTAAAATTAGGTTTTTTGCTAGGGATGCAAAGCGAGAATTACTTTTTCTCTTTCGGTTTCTTAAGGGCTTAGACAATTCATTGCATGCAAATAACTTCTTTGGTGAATAAGCCGAAAGCAAAATTTAGTTGGTTAGCAGTGCAAGTTTAAGCTAGTCATTTTCCTTCTCGTTTGCATTAGGAAAACAGGTACCGTTCGTCTCTAGATATGTAGCTTATTTGTGGATCTGAGGTGATGAAATACGTCGAATGCATTACAAGAGGAGATCTGGTCTACCAGGTACAGAAAATCCAGGTAATCAAGACATAAAAAGAGCCTGAACAGGTTTTTATGATGTATGCCAACTTGCCAGCCTGACATTCTGCTCCATACTACTCTTGCACAAGTGGAACTATGTTATTTTACGACTCAAAGCTTGACCTGCTCATAGGATTTGTCATCTAAAAACCACCAAAGTATTAAAGGTGCCGAAACGATTTCGCAGCTTTTTGGCGTATAAGTCAGATGTTTGATAGGGTCACAGAGCCATGGCAAGCGTGCCAGGCTGTCCCCTAGGTACCGCCTTCCTTCCACCGTGAATGCTCGCTCACAAACGCCCAGCCCGGAAATAAGGACGAGTCAAGGTCATTTGTTTTGCGAGAAAATAAACGAAGCATTTTGGCAAATTATCTTTCACACCTTTTCGATAAATATGCTAATGAGTTGGCAGAAGATCTAATTTAAAAGTTATTATTTTAAAAATTAACTTCCCAAAATAAAGTATCTAAATCGAAATTTCGGTTTAGTTTCTGCATTGCTTCTAGTTAAAATATGAAATTTGACCTCTACTTACGTGTAACTACAAAGTGGTGAGCAATATTCTTTTCAGCCTAATTTTTAAGTGTCCATATTAAACAAATCTATTGCAGCTATTAACTAAAAAGGATCTCATTTTTGTAAAAACCTCAAAATTAGTTCTTTTTGGACGTAAAATTTAATGTGTCACCAGATTAGGATCGCTTTTAAGAACAAAAATTTTCTTTTAATGCACGATTTATCACACAAATTCAACGTCTTTTATTCCTCCCCACTCCTTTAAAACCTTCCAAATTTGGACAAATTCCACCAAATAATTGGAGAATATTTTCCTCCTTAAAAATATCACGTAAAATTTTGAGGGCACCTCATCTTGAGTTGCAATCACACAAGAAAATAACTTTTTTTCTCCATTTCGAAACAACTAAATCATTTTTAATGTCAGCATCAGTTGAGGTACTGAACGGATTTCAATGGTCTTCTGACAGCCACTCCGAATTGGCCTCCTCTACTTTTTCTTTATTCCGGCACCCCTGACAGTTGCATCAGTTGACCCCTTTGGGTCGATCAGAAGGGATTGATCTAAGTAACTTTGCAAAGATAACTAGCGCTGACATCTGGCAGACTTAATCTTGACATCCGGATGACTTCGCCTCCAGACTTTAAGGAGGTGCATGTATGTGTGACGGAGAGGATAAAGGGTACGCTTCTAATAACTCGAAGACTCTCAACGTGTAAAGCCATCGCATTTCACTCGCCTTTGAGGTGTGGATTAGAAGATCACCAAAGGAATGCAAAATGTGTGCAGATTGTTTAAAGACCTTTGGATGCCCAAAAGACACGTATTTGTGGCAGCCATTAAAATAAAATAAAGTCACCAAAAGGAAGGAATTTCCGGTTAGTAGCGTTACAAATTAGGCCTCTAAGGAAAGCCTTTCCAAAAAAGGCGAATTGCGTTGATCGCGGTGGCAGCCCTAAAGGTTATCAACATCTTCTTAAAAAAAACCTTTAAAATCATTATTACACTGCTGTCTTCTTCATCTTGTTGTTTATTAAGTGACAAATTAACGTTATTTTACGCAGAACATGCAATAATAATTGGGCGTAGGGTGTAAAAACGCCTAAGCTCACGTTACTGCCTAAATTTAAAGTGCTTAAAAGGATGGAATTGCATCGGCTTCTTGTCAAAATACGCCTTAATTTAGTGACCTTTGTCTTTTCCTCTTGATAAAGTTCTGAGTTGAACCTGACAGGTATTGGCGCTCTTTGCTCCGTAAAGTTATGACTCTCTCCGCGACTCAGAAGCATTTGAAGTGGCGAGAAAAAAGCAATGCAGAAAATTGGTAGCGCATCATTTTAGCATGGTCCTTTGGAATCGTAATCGACGATCATGACAAAATACAGCGTTGGAGGCTACCGTCGAAGACTGGTAAATTTACACTAGTCAGGCAAGCATATTCACTAAAATTTTAGTCGAGATTTAATGTATATGAATATGTTGATGATTTAGTTCAAGTCAAAATTTTGAATTTTTCTTCAAAGCTCGGTTTTACTATTTTAAGCATATTCAGTGAGTATTATACAGCTCAGGGTTTAATAACTCCGACCGTAAGAAATATTTAGAGGAATCACTATCACTGTAAACGCAAGATGTAGCCGTGGTTAAAGCTGGAAGGTAAGATCCGCTACCTATTGAGTGTTTTTTCCTAACAATGTGTTAGAAATAAATTGCATTAGCATTCTCGTGGACAGAGGCATGAACAAGAGGGAAACGACTGGTAAGGTAGATGTAAATAATCGCTTTGGGTAGCTTAAATCTGTTAACAAAAGTGACAAGTAGGCTACAGACATGTATTTGCTCTATGGCTGGAGCAAAGTTACCTTCATTTTTTGCTTTTCCTACTCACTGCTTTTGAAGTGGAATTTTGCCTTTAATTGGCACCTAATGAGAGGAGGAATTTGGAGGCGCTAAAAGAGAGCACGTCCCTAGGTTGCCTTGTAAAAACGTAGCTTATGCAAGATTAACTAATGGAGGCTACCCCACTATCTTTTCCAGTTAACAAGTTTACCTACATCTACCTATAACTTTTCCCAAATTCATAGACGTGATCATGTCAAACCCTCAAAGGAAAAGGAAATCCCTTGGATTTATCTTTTAACTTAGCTAAGGACCATTTTGAAATTCTCCTGCGTTTTCGATCAGCTCATAAAAACAAAGAAGAACATTGGACTTATTCACTTTAATGATGCGATGAAGTGGCCAGATTAGTGTGCATTACTGCGAAAGAAACGCGCATGACTCGGCAACTAGCATCATGGCTCTAATCCTTCTAACTCAGACGTGTTTGCCTCACAAGAAGGCAACGCTGTAAAAATATTTCAGGTTATTTACCTTAGATAAAACTTATCTCCATTTAAATGAATTACGCCCGACAATTTTTTGCATGATCAAATCGAATTCGTGCTTGACTCAGTTAAGTGGAAAAAGGCAAATATTTTTTCTGTGTTTTTCTTGTAATACTGTAAGCTGGAGTGGAAAAAAATTGGTTTTTTCTCTGAAGTACCTTCTCTTCACAGCAAAACGCCTTAAGCTGAAGGGTTTTTTAAGGTATTCGAAAACAATCGAAATTTGTGATGAAAGGCAAAATTCTTACTGAATTTCCATTTGAGTTGGTGAATGGTTTCGTTCCGATTTGTGATGACTTTTAAATGCCATATGGCTCTTTGGAATCAAGTTCCATGAAGCACAGACAGGAGTCAGTCTACCAGTTTGTATTCTCTGACACCTGTCAACGGGTACATCTACCGGGTGTGACTCCATCCTACCCGATTTAGGTTGGGAGTTTAATGGGCTACAAAAGACGCAGGTGAAATTGGCACCTGTGGTTCGTCACCTTGGTGTAAGCCAAATTGCCATAGGAACCGGCTTCTGTCTACCTGATAGGGTCCATTTAATTTAACAGTGTACAAGAAAATAGAGGACAAACGCTAATAACTAACTATCTGTAAAAAGGCGATTGTCACACGTCCCAAATAAATACGAAAAGTGACAAGTTACCACGCTGTATTAGCAGTATTCTCAGGGCAAAGTTTTTTTAAAGTCAGATAAAGCCACCTTCCTTTTTGGCACTCAATAATCCTATCCGATGGATGAAAGACATTTAGGGGGCAGCAGTGGGGTCGGTGGACACAAAGTTAGTTAGAAGTATGTATTTTCTTTTAAAGATTGAGCGCTACCTGTTACGACCAAACTGTGTGGTATTAGAAGTAGTAAAATTCTATTGCAAGAATCGCATGCACTCTGTACCAACTTAATGTTGAATTTTAGCTGTTAAATAAAAAACAAGAACTTAAGCACTTATAATATAAAATTGATGTAAACAAGGGAGAAGTGATTGTGCTTTGTTGTATCACCTTTGTTTCCTTTCTGATGTTCATAAATAAAAGGAATTTCACTTTGTTTTAGATAACTTTTAGCTTTTAGAGAAAAAGACACATTTGGGTCTCGCACGATAAGACGAAGTGTTTTTCCTGCAAAAGGATATTCTTACTGTCTTTTAATGGAAAACTGACTTTAATTATATAAGACTTTATAAAGAAGGTGGTATGCATCGCTTAGAGGTGTCAAGATGTCACGTTACAACGGTCTCGTGGCTATGCAAAAGTCATAGCCTTTTAAAGGGCAAACAAACATTGATGATGTCCCACCCAACACCCATGCTTCACAACACAAGACACCTTCCTTAAGACAGACTTCTTAAATCGAGGGTAGAAACCAAAGGCAGGAAGGATAAAAGACAAGGATGTTGCATTAAGTGGTGCACGTTTCTTGGGCGGAAGTGGTAAGCGGGTAGCCTAGACGACATGCTTTGCAAGATGTCTTTCCCTAACCCGTCTTTTTCATCCAAGGACGCGAAAATTGGGATATGAGGATAGGTAAAACACTTAAACTGAGGAACTCGATTGATGAAAAAGCCATTCCGAACATTCCAAAAACAAATTATTTAGTGTCTAAATTAATAAAATTTAGGATGCTCGAGGAAAACATAACCTGTCAAAAACTCTAGAAGAGGAAAGAATCCTGCTAAAACCTAGGAGTAGTCAGCAAAGACTTCTGCTTAAAGAAGAAAAAATACCACTGATGATACAAGAATATTAACGTCTTCTGATTTATTATGGCGTCGTTGGGAGTTCAGTCACATTGGTTCGTCTTAAAAAAAGGAAATGAAGTGACTTAATGCAATGTCATGGAATCGGGGTAACTGTGCCCACGTGGTTTTTACGCTCCAGACTTGCGTGAACAAGGTCACATGCATTATCATATTTAACGAATTAACGTCTCCTCCGCCTTTTGCATATAGTGCATCTCCTGAGGCATTGATGTTTTGTGATTTTTTTGGAAAACAGTTCCCCTCCGTTTGTTTTGGAGTAGAATTTGATTTTGATTGACACCTGGCGATAATGGAAGGCAGAGTTTGAAGGCACAAAGACGGGGATCGTCGATAAGCCACCTTCTCAAGGATTCAGTTTACACAAGGCTGAGTAATGATGACTTCATCTCTTCCTCTTCCTTTTGCGCAAAAACCAGTATAGTCCGCATTCAGACACGTCACTCACTTGCCATTCTGAGGTAAAAAACTTGTTCTGCATCCGGTTTTAAATCTTGCGTCAGTCAAAGTGTATCTAATGTGCCAAAGTGGTGGATGGAGTCGTCACAGTTTCTTGACGCAGTAAGCACTTGTTAAATCGTATCATATACCATATGGACACGTGCTGGGTCACGGATACCCCATGGTTTCCTCTGTATTCCTCTCCCACAGCTTTACAATTCGCCCATCGGAAGGCATTGATTTAGAAATCCGAGGTAAGTCTAGCTCATTTGCCTTATGAACAGAACGTACCGTCTAGAAGTAAAATGCACTGAGGTTGACCCTCTAGTCCTGCCATGAAGAAGCGCTTTCCTTTAGTGCGAGGTTAACTTGCATCCACGCACCATATTTTATTTGGTGTTTACTTCTTCCTCAAAACCGTGCATCCATCTGTTCTGTCAAATCTATGAGATAGCATCTTTCTTAAAAGGTTTATTCTTAAGTGTGATTCCTCTATAAGGTGTGTTAGACACTTCATATGTAAGTTAGCAGGGCTTCTGCTTCGGTAGGAAGAAAATAGACCAAGAAATAATCAATTGAACCAACAGCTTTAAAAAGAGTTAGAGATTACACCGTGAAAAGTCGACTAAACCACTCTAAAGCCAACTGTCAAGCATTTAGTGCATATAAAGCGGAATTGCCCATCTCTCACAAAACCCAATTTACTCTCGACTCCACCCCTTCCGCATGTGATACTGGGATTGTATAATGGAATAAGAATGATAAGAGGGAAGTGAGGAAAATGGGACTGTGTCAGTAGATCCTTCCTGTTGACTGGTATGAAAAGCAGTTGCTAATGAGTGAGTAACCGGCTAGGAATGATATTTTCCACAACACACCTGCACCCTTATCGGCACTCTAGATTTGATCGCTTGGATTTTGGAAAGAGCAAAGACCATTAAGTACAACAAAAGTTGGTAGTTCGTGCCTAAGAAGTGGGAAATGGTGAGTGGAAGTCTACAATTCAGGGCCCCTTTTTGGCTTTTGAAACAAGTAAAAAGAGGAAAAAGCAAGCTCTCATCTGTTGTCAGTGCATGCAAGATGGCTTATGGGGATGCCAACATATCGCTTCATCACCATGTTTTTTGAGTCAGCACTGACAGAAAATCATGTATGATCAGGATTAGAGGTTCTTTTTCAGTGTGAAGCACCTTTCCTGGACTTAACGCGAATCATTTACAGTCCTACAGTTGAGCTAGCCTCAACTTCGTCGGCAAACAAGCTAAATTTACATCCGTCGGAGTAAAACAGCGCTTTATAAGAGGGAGGTATTACTGGAAAGCTGCTGCTACATACAAACAAGGTTAGATACCTTAAAACAAGGCCATCTTAAAATCTCTACCTTCTTCATAAATTATGAGACAAAAAAATAAAGCAGATTATTAGATTTATTGACTCCATTGACGAAATAATATGGATTTACAGAAGTTAATAACTGTGAAAGATAGTGAGGCTGATCGAACAAACGCTGAGCGCTCTGCAACCTTCGCTTAGTGGCTCTGGGTCCAAACAAATGGCTAATGAAATTCTGGGCTTCCTTTTTTCTCAAGCGTTTCAACATTTAATCTCTAAAAATGCCTAGTAAAATGGAAATATTATAATGTTTATTAGATTCTAACCTTAGCTTGTCTTTCTCATCTTTTTCTATAAAATTAAAGGAGACATTTGCCCTTTATCTCTCGAGGGGACATCAATCAATCACTTAGAAACTGTCCTTATCAGTCCAAACAAAATGAGGACTAAATAAAAGACTGTGAATATCACAAGTATCCTTGAGAAAAGAGGCAAGAGGAAGAAAATTTCGTTTCCCTCTTCTGTCTTAAATAACATTAGTTATTGATAGAGTTTTTAGAAAATGTTACACCATTCTAATGGATGAAACTGCTTTGCTCCTAAATATGGTAAATGAGGCAAAAGAATAAGTATCGGAAACGAAAAAAGAGTACATTCATTTGTAGCGAAAATATAATTATATTAGTCAACAATTTGGATAGACGGGCGTCTTAGATTCCGTGGCTTTAGTTTCCAGATTATTGTCACGGTAAACCTCATCTCTGCGCTAAACATTTTTAAGGGCCTAAGACACTGTATTGGTGACAAGTGACTGATTGTCTAAAAGAGGCAAAAAAAGTAATCGAGCAAAGAAAGATTATCCATGTCGTACCAGCTTTTTGCCGAGAGAATGCTAACAACTGAATTGGCGTCACAGTAGTTGGGGTTTAGAACAACCCTTCAGGAGAATGCTTTGATGCCTAAATAGGAGTAAAATTACTAATTAAATAGATCGCTGATTGACGCTTTGCTCTTGAACAAAGGTTCAAATACAGCAGTGGACACAGGATGTAAACTAGTTGTAGGCCACTTTTTCTTTACGAGGCGGTAGGGAAACAGTAAATACGCTTTGTTCATCGACTGGGTCACAGATAGGGAAATCAAATACCTTCCTGCCTTCATGAAACATTAATGCCTCTCATGCCCAACCGGCTGTGTTGCAGTACATGGCGCTACAGGTCGCACGCAAGATGAGACAGTGATGTCGTTGTCTCACGTTTTTTGGTCATACCTTTGGCTGCATGGACATTCCATTATCCGTGACCTTTACATCCCCTTGGAAGGTATACCTCCTGCAGGGACGAACAGAATCTCCTTTTCTATTCGGACATTATCCGAAGTCATTTGTCATCTCTAATGCCTTGACTAAGCTTTGTTAATGGCTTTGCATCCGCAAAGAAAATAGTCCCATCTTATTAAATGATCTATGTCTATTTTACTCTAATTTCATGTTATTTAATTTTGCCATATTCTGGGGTTAAGATCAACCCGTTAACTACATTTTAGCCCTCTGCCCTTCTCCTTGCTAACATTATTTCTATGCCACTCCGTGGACGTATCTAAACTAAAAAAAAGGAAGGAGATTGTATCAAAGAATAACGGTGGAGACAAATTAAATCATGTCCGTGTAGAAGAGTTTCATAAAAATTATTGCTTTTAAAAATTTTCCTTTGGATTCAATAAGATTTATAAATTGAGCTACTAGGTAAAGTTGACGCTATCCTGATTTGTTTTGCTTTTTCTGTAGGATTTTTTTGGCATTGTTGCTCATTTTGAAAAGCCCTAAATCCATTTTTTAGACCGGCTAAAAACAAGTGTCTAGGGGCGCAAAGAAGACGTTAAGTGTGTTTGTGTGAGTGCCAGGTTTGGAGTTGGTGTTGGGGTGTAACACCTAGGCGGATAAAAGATTAACCACCACACTCGTAAAGAATTTATGAGATTTGAAGAATGAATCGTTACTGAAAGGTGGAAAATAACAGTTTTGCTGCAGTATCCCAGATGGGGAACTTCATAAAGGAGCAGAAAAGGCGGTCAAATTGCTGTTTTAAGGGGAGGGGAGAGGGCTGAAGGCGATACTTTTGCTTCGTGTAGGGGAAAACCGAAAGACTTTAAAAAGGGCTAGGTTGTACAATTGAGTAGTGTCATTGTTAACCACTATTCTTTTAATTTACTTGCTTTTCTGTTTTTTTGCTCTCTGTGAAGACTTGGATGCGGTATTGTGAGGATCCTTGCTGCCATAAGTAATTTCGATTGTAGTAAAGTTGCTCTACCCCTCTTCAAGTAAGGAGGGAGTGGATATGAGTGAATTTTTCAGGATTCTTCTGGTTAAGCAGCACAGCAGCAGCAGACAAAATCTTGGTCGGTCCCTATCACGAAAAAGATTTTTAAGATTCTCTCTCCCCTTACATTCACTTGGGGATTTTGTATGCTAAAGCACCACGAATTGAAGCAAACACAACGGCTGCATAGGCTAGTCCTAAAGATTATTTGTAGACATTGCTAAATATTTAAAATCCTTTTTCGGCAAGAGAGGGGCTTGGAGAAGAAAAATTACTCCTTTCTAAGAAAGTTCCGCTCCATAGAAGTCAAAAAACCTCATCCATAGCCACAAACCTTTGAATGGGATTAACTAAGGGCATGAAAGGGTAACAACACCTACCTTGAATAGTATCATTCGAAAATCCAGGGAATTAAGAAAGATATAAGGAAGTATCTCTCTCTCACCCATTCCTAAATGTAATGGAAGGTCTTTCTAAAGTGTCGAGACTTGCTCTCCCTTTAAAGCCATATCCAGCTGTAGGATATTAACTGTCATGTAAACAATTCACTGTCAGTAAGTAAGTCCGCAGTGATCTAGTCCTTGGAGATGAAGTAGTGCGTGTCTTAGGAGCTTGCGGCAATCAGTAAATCTTCTGGACATAGGCGGAGATATAGCTATTCCTTAACGGACGCCGAAGGCAGGAAGGCAGCTTGCATCGTTTAGTCAGTCAGGAATCAGAGCAAACCTGTTTTTAGGGTAACCTGATAGATAGAAGGATACTGTGACACTCCTTAAAGATTATTTTCTCCTCTCCGTTAGCTCATGTAACATTCATCTGTTTAGCCTCTACTGCTTCCGGTTGATGGAAATGCCCGTCAACTGTTCCACTTTCTTTCATGTCGAACATTGTGTTCCTCCAAATTGTCCAATAGTACCAAGCCTCCTTTTTTGTTGTAAGGAGATTGTTTAGCTAAGCGACTTCCAAAAAGATGCGTTTTGCAATTGGAAATTCTTAAAACGCACTAAAGTTTCGGAGTCGAGTTAAGATGTTTTGCAAATCAGGAAAACTCTAAATTATGCTATTTGAATATGCAAGCGTCATATAGGTAAGGGCTTAGCCTTCTACATTGCTTCACAAAAAATTTTCACATAAAATATTGGAAAAGTTCTTGTCATGCTGCATTTAGTGGAGCAAACCGCTCTTGACTCCAAATTAGGCAGAACGTCAATCTAATGCTGACATATGTCAAACTGGGAGGCTACACGATGCAATCGCAATGGAAGCTTTTAGACCTTTAAGAAAAAGTGATCCTATTTTTTCTCTTCTGTAGAGCTTCCTCGTTTACTACAGTTCTCAACTCACAAAACACACCGACGTTAAAAATAGGTGTGGGCGAAGCAACATCTGTTAAAAAGTTCGATTTCTCTTGGCTGCTTAGTCCTCCTAGACTTTCTCAAGGAGCAAAAGAACATTGACACCAGAAATGGATTATGAATGGGCATAAAATGTGCATTTAATTCACTCTGACACTTAAAAAAGAAGCTTATGAAACTTTTTTATTCATCATCAAGGATGAATTCTGGAAAAATTTCAGAAACGTCCACAATGTTCTTCAGTTGGTTTGCTTTTGTCCTTTAAGTGCTCTTGAGCCTATGCTGCAAGATGTTCTCTGCTGTGGAACCATGTTTTTCAAAGTGATGGACAGAAGGGAGGAATACATATTAAAGTAAAGTAAAAGTGATGCAAAGTAAAAAACTCAACTGGGGTGGGAATCTGGGGGCAGCGCTTTACAACCTGACAAAATTTACGCCTTTCGCTCATTTCTAAGCTATTTTAAATATTATTGGTCATTTGATTATTTGAAAATTCTCTCCAAAATCATCTTAGGAAATCAGTGAAGTTTTGAAAAATGTTGCATCACTAACCTTTCTTTCAACTTTTAGACGCTTTGTCAGGGGATAAACTCTTCGGAAGAGGAATGTAAGTGAGATTCACCTTCTTGGAAGTGTGAAATCCTTCATTTTTTATCATACAGTATCTCAGTTTGGTAGTGTTCAACACCAAGCCAACACCAGGCAATATCAGTTTGCATTAGAAGTTATGCGAATGTCCCCAAAACAGTTCGTTTAACTTTATCTGTGTCCTTTACTTTAGTTTGGGAGAAAAAGGGAGGGAAATATGGAAATTGAACAAAATCTGACCCAATTAAATTATACATTTTCCTTTTTTAAGTGCAGGTGATCAGAAAAGTTCACATAGTGAACTTCGGAAGCTGTAAAAAGGCTTGGGTGTATTGATTGCATCCGAAATCAGAGATAGAGGAGTTCCAGTCAATCCCTGACTGTTGTTATCACCATTCCTTTCCCTCTCTTTAAACATACTCTTCGTAGAGCGTTAAGTAAATAAAGATAGGAGATGATTTGAGGATGAAGACTTGAAATAAAACGAACTTAACTTAGCTGCACAGATGCAGAGGCTTCATGCAACACAAAGTGAAGAACACTCACGGAAGGGGAGTCAACAAACAGGGAAACATAGTGGAAGCTCAGCTAGTTTTCCCGACCTCACCTATTCAGTTGAGTGCTATGTAATGGGTAGTGTTTGGTCGTATCCCTGATTTTTATCTCTTCCAAGGCATGAGCCACTCCAGTCCAGGCAAATACCCTTAATGGGTGTGTTGTGGACGACAAACACAATATTTCATAAGCAAGTTCAGGAAGAAAGACCCGTCACTATAGGAAAATATAAGGTCTCATAAACCCACAAAATCTATTTATAAGAGTAAGAAGGGAGGCAACGCCTCATTCTCCACATTTCTTTGACGTTTTACAGCATATTTATCACCTCTTTTTTTGACTCTATGACAACATGATTACATGGGATTTGAGAGATAAAAGTGGGACAGAAATGAAAAGATAAAGGTGATAGCTTTAAAGAGCCCCAACGTGCTCTTCTTTCTTTTGCTTCACTTTAGAAAATTGTGCTGTTCTAGTTTTTCTGGCTCATTTACTTGTGATAAGAAATGTCTTTTCGCTATTCAGCATGCAGTTAGTTGATGAAGACGTTTTTGCTTATCTCCGGCTGATTCTTTGACTGTCTAACACCGCTTTATTTTGAGGGGGCAAGACCACTGCTTACGCACTCGATCACACTGAAATTTTCGCGCGTAGCAAAGGTCTATCCACCCAATACTATAAAGCCTAAATATTTGCAGAAGAAAAACCCTCTTTTTATTTACTTAAAACTAGTCAATCAGTTAAAAGATGATTATAATCCTACAACACAAATATTTACTCGGAAGGCGTCATCTTACCGCACTTACCACACCCGTTCATCTGGGCAATTTTAATGGCATTTCTCGGACTTATTAACACCCCTTTCTGGCACCCAAAAATCACATGACCATATGTTTAATGGAGTAGCCATTTGGCAGGAGAGGCGGTGGTAAAGGCTAGATGAAGTTCATTTTATGCTGTTTTTGTTAAGAAAAACTAAAATGCTTTTTATGTAATGATGTGCACCTCCATTCTTCTTCATTCGGTTAGGAGGGCGTCAACACATTTCGGTCATGAATCCGAACAGTCGTATTCTTCGTCTCTCCTCCATTAACCGCGTATTTCGATGGTGTGCGGTTCTATTACTCTATCGTTTTATGTGCCCAAAATTAACTGTTTATCTAGTTAAGTAAAAAGGCTTTTCTAAATTTAGTACTGCAAAATATACTACAAATCTGTACCATTTTTTTAAACCCACCTAGGTCTGCATAATTATACAGACCTCGCCAAATCACATGGCATAAAAGGTCTGATGGCTTTCCCCTTCTCCTCCTCTGTAAACATTGTTGCCTAACTGATAGCATCGACTCTTCCTTTGATATTTACAGGAAGCAGAGATTTGTAGGCAAGTATTCCTTGATGTTCTAGGTAAAGATTGACTTGGCTTTTTAGAAAACTTCTTTTTGGCAAGTTGCCCTTAAAACCGATAAGTTTGTTATTAAATCACCCCTTCTAACATGAAATGTAGCTGTAGGGACCACATTATGATCCGTCCATAGAGGTGGTTCAGGTTGTGCTCATCTTTTTAACCCCTTTTCATGTCCAGTACACCAGTTAATTAAAAGTACAAACGTGGTTTATATCTTCTGCAAAGTTGGGTACTCCAATATTTTATGTGGAAAATTTAACACAACAAGGCAACAAAAGCTTGCTTAAAAAACGCAAAAACTGTGGATTGAATGTTTATAAAATATGCTTGCGATTCCTGCTTTTTAAAGTATTGAATTACCAGGAAATGCTGCTTCTGCGCAACTTATCTATCCACCTCGCCTTCTACTTGCCTAATTCCTTTTCTCGTTAACTCTGTTTTTCTACCAATCTGTCCATCTGTCCGTCTGTTTGTTTTCTGTGTTTACCTAAGGTCAATCGGCAACGATTTCAAGACCCTCGTGTCAATGTCAAAAATTCTGAACTCGATACTTTTATCGCTTAAATTGTTGAGCTTGGCAACCACAAGGCAGTTTGCAAAATAACTAAATTCGGGGAAGAAAGTCCTGTTTGTGAACTGTCAAGTAAGTTACTTTGGTATTCCGAGAAAGTGGAGAAAAACAAAAGCAATGGGAAACATTAGGCGTAAAATCCCGTTCCCTAAATTATGGGGAAATCGTCCGAAAATGTACTTCCAACCTCAATGAGAGGGAGTTTAGCAGACCTGAGAGAGGAGTGAGCTGCAAAGTTGCCGCCGAAGACCTGTATTTCATTGTAGAGCAAAGCTTCTTAGAGGCCACTGCCTGAAGATTCTTTCATCCTACTGGTGCAACTCGTGTGACTTATTCATGTTAATAGGCTAATGCCTAAAGAGAACTTTAAAGGCGTTTTGGGTCGGCGATGTACAATCCTCCCTCAGCAGAAATGGGGCACGTATAAATCTTCTTTGGAACAATTTGAATTAAGAAACAACAAGAAAATGTGGTGTTCTCCACCTCTCCTGTGCATGTAATCATACGATTAGCAAGTAACCAACGGGTGATGGCAATGGGAAAACTTGAGAAATAAACAGAGGACAAGACATTTCAACCGCCACTGAAGTAGAATCCTTTCTCGATAGACTTCTGAGCGTTGCTGTTTTATCCGTTTTGTCTCCTAAGTGAGGTTTTTGTGCCGGAACGGAAGTGTGGAGATTGAATACACTTTGAAGGAGTAGAGAAGTGATATCCAATTTTATGTGTGCTCCCTGACATTGAACTGTAGGGACAGTAGGGCCAGTTCTCGCGTCAAATCATATGCCAGACCTTCTGAAACCACTGTGCTTCTAAGCGCCCAACAAGAGGCTAGCAAAGTGATGGTTCATGAATTTTATTACCATCAATTGTTAAAGCAGAGCAGAGGCGCTTGTTCACCTTCCTCATCTGAAGTAGATGAGCCATGCGGCAGTATTGAGCCTCAATTTTATCCTTCAAAGTACGCTACCTTGTGGAGGATTTTTCTGCCACACGAAGGAGCATAGTTTAATGAAGGAGATTATGCAGAGGTAGAATGGTGACAAAATCCTAAAACCATCCTTCTTTTTGAATGTTTCCCATCAAACAATTTATTATTTGTTAGTCGGCTTATACTATGGTTTCCTACTCACGGAGATCATCTACTTCTTCTTGCATCAGGGTGTTTATACAAAATAGCATAACTTTTAAACGTTAACTATTCTTGATAAACCACGGAACCTTCTAGAAATTTCTCTATGTATGAGGAGGAATTTCAGGTCGGTTATTTTAGCCGTCCATTCAGGGTGGCTAAACCTTTAGAGGTGCGGCTCAATGAAATCAAAACAGTACCTGCTTTTGATCATTAATAGACGCGGATCCCATATCAAGGAGATCCAGTGGACATTACAAAATTACCAATCACATAGCCCGGAACAAAATAATTTATTTTGCATTTAGGAACATGGCGATTTCTATCCTAGTGTTGACTTCGGGCAAATGTTCCGAAGGAAACTCATTGGCATTTTAGCGTTTTAACCCGGTCCCTTCATATCCTCGCCTGGGAAACAATTCATCAGGCGCAGGGGGGCGATCATCAGAGCACTAGATCAGAACAACTGAGGGTTTCACATGTCACCCTCGACTTCTCAGCTTTCACTTAAGAAGGATGGCATAGCTGAAATCACTACCAAAAAATGTCGAATTGCATGGCACTAGTAGGGAGTCACTGGAGGCTAATTTTGAAAACCCAATTCTTTAAATTATGAAAAAATTCACATGGCACTTTTGACGTGATAAGTAGACATTGAAGTTTCATAAGCTTTCTGTCGCTTCAAGCAAACAGAATAATTTGTAGCAACTCTCTGCCTTTTTAACACTTGTTCAGTACCTTTATTTGTTTCCCGATTATTATTTTTAGTTTTTTAACCCGCTTATGATTTATCATAATATCAGTTATTTTTCAACCGCGCATATCAAATCTGAAGGCGATGAAATGTCTAAGAACTTTTTCAAGTCGGTTGGCTTCTCAGTGATGCAAATACAACCACCAGGTATTCCTTTCCGAGGTTTATTTGGCGGGAAGGGATCTATCAGTGGTTCGAATGCCAGGTGTGGGAAATACCAACTTGACAGGAGTGGCAACTTACTTTCGGGGAATGTTTACCAACCTCGATGCACCAGGAAATGTTAATTAAGTGGACCGCGGTTCTTCACCATCGCATTATGAAAGGGTTTTATTCTTTTCGTAAATAAATTATTAGCCGCCTTCACCACCAAAAACTTTGATTGTAAAATATTCTGTTCAAAATAGTGAAAAGTTGGTGAAAATTTTTAGAATGCTCGTGAAATGCAAAAATTACTAATGGTGGAGTTTGCATTGGCATGTTTACGTTTGTCGCCTGACTTCCTCACACAGATATTATGTAATGCTCTGTCCAGGTTGAGGTCTTGCTGTGCATTTACGAAGATGATGGTGTAAGGAAAGCATCAGAAAGTCAAGGCAACGATCAAATATTAACGAGTAATTTTAAAGCCTGTGCTAGTTGTTAAGTAATTAATCCTGTGTATGATTTTTACCTCTTTGACCATGTTAAAGTAAAATTTTTCTCATAATGGATGTAAAAATTTAGTGCGTGCATCACAATCAGTAGAGCTAAAAGTAAACTAATTTGATAAAAAAGCCAAATTATTTCTGAGATAATTAGGGCTGCCCGACGTCAGAAATTTTATATCCTTTCTAATCTCTGACATATGCTCGCTTACATTGAAGGCCAATTAATTCATTAATAAGTAGAATTAACTAGGAAAAATTAAATGTACTAAAGAAATAGGTTATTCCTCAAGCAGTCAGCTCAAAAACCATGCTCAAATATTCAAAGGAGCCTTTAATGCAATCACTCTGCATTGCGTCGACTGAACCTGATAAACGCATAATTTTAGTTTGTCTACTTCCACTCCTAACCAGAAAGGAAATAATTTCAAGGCTTGCCTGTAGACGAAATTTTTCAAGTGTCTCAGGGGTATGTTGCCTTGATGAAGCCCTTTTTCCCTTCTAACAAAGCTACAATTCTTTGATGTACAAAAATGCCATTCAGGGGCAGTCACACCCAATAAACCAGTTGATTAAGGGCACACTCATAAAAAACATTGTAAAAATTACTTTTTGGTAGCACTTTCGAATTATCTGTTTGGTGTATTAGCCAAATCAACAACTTGATGATCTAACCAATCATGCGGCAGCATCCCCTCTCCTCACCAATCAGAATGCGCCAGCCGTCTTAAAAGCCATCACACCGGTGCAGCACATTTGTCTTCGTCTCATATCACTCAGATCTCTCCAAATCACATTCTTCAGTGTTCATGGAAGCTAAAAACATGAACGCTACAGCAAATAATTCTGTTACCTCCGAACTCATCCTTGATCCTCATAAATACGCCATTATTGCTAAGGAGTTCTCCTACTATGTCAATACGCTAAACTATAATGTCAACAAGCGCATCATAATGGCACTCTACTGCCTCATTTTTTTGCTCGGGTCTTGTCTAAATCTGCTTTTAATCTATATTATTATGCGTGTCCGCAATCCCAAATCGACATCAAATCGACGGATGTTGTTAATGCATGTGTGCTGCGATCTTGCATTGGTGTGGTTCGGAGTGCCATACACTGCCTACACCGTGGTCTATAAAAGTTGGCAATTGGGCTCCGTCATGTGTCACGTGGCTTCATTTCTAATCTACTTCATTGTGGGTCTTACAAACTTCCTCCTTGTGTCAATTTGCCTCAACCGAAGCATTGCCATTGCAAGAGCTGGCCGATGGGCAGGTGAAAGTGATTATGATGTAAACTGTCGTGTCACCGTTCTCCTTACTGCTGCTATTGTTCTTGCTGTGGTGATTGCTCTCCCCTCGGCGATTGTCTCAAGAGTTACGAACAATATCTTTAAGGATCCCCTGTTTACTGCTCTTGCACCACCCATTTGCATGTAAGTTAAATGCTGAGAATGAAAAATACTCTCCTTCTATTTCGTATCATTTGTAAAGGATCGACACAAATAAAAAATAAAAGAAATTTTGCGAAAAAAACAGGTTTCAAAGCATTTTATCTCAGTAAATGCCTAATGTTGTCCATTTTTTGCAGGTTGGACACTTGAGTCCGCGACTAAAAATGACTGGAATATAGCTTCAAGTTGACTCAGTAATTATGCTTTTGTGATGTTCAGGAGGTCAATTGTGAGCAAGTTTTTGGAGGAATTAAGGAGCTTCATTCTCTCGTGTTAATTGTTTCTCGAAGCTAGTCCACATTCCTTACTGTTTAACGCTATTTACTTTTAGAGCTTTATAAGGAACTTGTTTACTGTCCGCATCAATCAGTTTATTTCATAAACTTTTCTGGCGCTTTACATTTATGCTTGATGTTTGGACGCAATGGAATAAAATTTTTGCTCTACTGTAGGCTCATTAATCCGATCTTTAGGGTGTTATTCTAAGATAGGTCAGCAGACATATTAGAAAGAGAATCACAGCAATACAGGACAACAGAGATTGACAATTAGTTCATCACACACTTTCATCCCTTATTCATGCAGTTTTACCGGTCTTCCAAAAATTATTGTCTTCTTGGCGGCTTAAATGTGCTTACGTCGGAAATATCAATCCCTGTGTCATTGTCGATGCTCGAACTTTGACAGGACAGATTATAGAGCCATAAGTACACTTTTGGAATCGGTTCTTACATTTTTTTATTTTACACCACATACCGATTGCCGATTTGTGCAACAGAACATTCCGTTTGGTGTCTCGTAGACTTGCCCACCCCTTTTTACTTCATCCCAGGACAGTAAATCACTTCCCGGTGGAATGCAAAGATGGTAAGGATCAGTGTCCGTCCTAGGTATCAAGTTAAACTACTGAAAATAACTCCACTTTCCACTACTTTTTGAGTGCGTAGGGATATGTTGGAAGAGTTAGATAAATTGTTCCTCTCTTTAAATTTTCCCTTCCATTGCGGCTACAGTTTTATGGAGAAGATCACTGCTAACCCACAACCCAAACCTTTTTATGGCCCAAAGCTAAAAAGACTTTTGCAGATTTACAACACTTTTTTAAAGCATCTTGGTAATCTTGCAAAGCCTTCCAACATTTTATCAACAATACTTTTTGAAAGATGTCACCTTAACCCCACATGAGCATAGTATGGAAATTATGTTTGCCGGTACTTTTAAATGTGGCCAAAGCAGCAAAGATGAAACCAAGGACTAAAGAGGAAAACATCTGAAGCAACCTTTTTACTCTCAATTCAATTTTCGTTCTTCTGCGTAGCGTTTTATGTGGCATTTTATCCTCCCCTCACCTCATTATTGCTATTTGAAGTCTTCCAGAAAGTGGCTTTTGGATTGTGCTCTTTGATTCCACTTGGGGCCAAACTGCCACACTTCATGCATTCCATTTTCGCCTTGACACGAACACAAGAGACAGGATCAGACCTTAGACCTATCAGAAGGCAAAGATAAAATCCACTACTTTTAACACTCAATATCTGCTCACCGTATTTGGCTTTGAGTATTCAACCTTTATTTGTAAATTTAAAGTTCTTGAAAATGCTGAACTTTTCCTCCTTACGCTTCTTTTCCTACGAACAAAGCATTAATTTCACCACTTCTTCAGTACTGACCTTCAAATCAGCTTGCCTTTTTCCTTCAAACAAGCCCAGACGTGCTTAAATCCCATTTCACTGTCAACAAGGAAGTAAGTACTGGATCAAATAGCCTGTGTTAAAGACTTTGTCTAAAATGTTGCTTCCGAAGTTGATAGGCTTGGGAATTCTTGCAGGTGTATCTCATGTAATGAAACCCTAAAGTACCTCGCCAAAGGTACGTTTAAGCGACAATTTTGTGAAGCTTCCCATTCCTTTTGAATTTAACAAAGAATTGGTTAAGTAAAAAAGAAGCCACCAAAAGAAGTTGTGCTTATGTGAACCTGCCTGCAATAAGTAAACCTGTTCGCCATTCTCTACTGCACTGTCCTTTTTTGCAGCTTGAAGCCAGTAAAGAGCATGAACAAAAAGACTATCTAAAAGACTTGTTGCCTAAATAACACAAAAGAAAAAAACAGGTTTTCAATAAAAACCCAAAATCTTAAGGAATTTGGTGTGTCGATGTATCGAAGGGAGGACAAGCTCAACCCAGATTAAATCAATGCAGTCAGGGTGGGTAAAAAAAATTGCAACAATAATTTTCTACATATTTTCCTCTCTTCTTCTTTCACACATAATTTCTTGCGTTGAATAAAACTGAGTGTTTTTGGGGTAGCTTGTGAACAAACCTTAAGTCGTCTATGCAGAAGAAATATTTTCCCTTCCCTTCCCTTTTATCAGCTTTTAAAAGATGACAGGTTAGAAGTCACAGTGTTGGATATGTGATCGAGGAATTCCCTTTCCATTATCTCGTGGTAATTAAAGTGGTTTAATTAACCATTGCTGGGGCTGTGGGTCACCTCTCTCCTCACAGATTAATTGGCTCGAATGTTGGAGGCAAGGTTAGTTAATAATCACCAATTAAGGCAACCATTTTCGGTTTAACAGCTAGAGGGAAATTGCTCCATTCTACGTGGTTACGAAAGTGCAGAGCTCTCTCTTCTTTTTGTTCCTTATTCGCGTTCAAAACCGGGTGTCAGTTGTTGTGGAATCTGTACAATTAGGCGGTAACACATTTCCCCCCCTTTATTCAGTCACCCGTCGAAAATTTTGTACGATTGAAATGATGTCCATTTTTGAGCAACCTTTGGCAATTTTGCAAAAGTTTGATGGTAAAATGTGTTACACATCTTCACTCAAGCGTTCAAACTTGACCTTCTGGTAAGTAGGTTATTATGTAGAGCCAATTTTCCGAACTGAATGTGGTAGTATTTTGCTCCTCAAACTGCTTCCTTTTATATTTAAGAAAACTTAGAAAGCTGCATACTAGCATAAATTTAATCAAATTGTCTAGAAAATTGAACAGCTTAATTCAATCTGAGGCATGAGGCCCGGTACTCGCCCATTAATGTGCCTGCTCGAGTGCATACACACTCACCAGACGTCTTTTAGCAGATAAAATTGGAGGCACTGCCGTCAAATTTAATGCACTGCACACACAAATCCACAACTGGTCTGTTTTACTGTCTGACTGTATAAGTTGGGCCAGTTCTCCGTCTCTGCTAGAGCCACTAAAAGGAAAGTCATGAGGTTTACAGTTATACTGGGAAAAATTCCCACACATGAGGTAAGGTAAATCTCTCAAATCTTTTTGTTCATCCTGTACAAACACATCAAAAGTAAACCACTCCGCTTCAGCAGACAACTTGTTAAAAGTGAGAAGAACAAGTCGGACCTTCTCGAACTGGAGAGGGCGAAAAATTTCAAAACGTCATAACCATTAAAAACTGCACTACATAAGGTTATTTAAAAGGCAAAAAAATCATGCGATCACACAGTGACAAGGCAAATAACTAGTGGCATTGCGATGTCAGTGTTTACACACTAAGTCATGTGTTGACACCTTCAGGTTTGCTTGGTTATCCCTTGGGCTAAATGAAGAGGATGACGTCGACCTGATGACACATTCACCTATCAATGGTCAATCGAGTAGACTAGATTGGCAGAAATCTTACGGTGAAAAGTCTAATTTGCTTCAATTTTGTTGTAACTTTTTATTATGTTAAAAGAGCAAAATAATGACCTTGGAGGTCCTGCTTTGATAAGGGAGTAAAGATTACACTGTAGCTTTTTTGGTTCATTTTATCTCGATGATGCGCTTCATCCTTGTTAAAAGTAGACAAACAATTAGCTTCTAGCCACCTACTTATCAACTTTACTCTTGATTCCCACATATTTTAACTCAATGTGTGATTTCTTGAATGATATGGGATAGAAATGGGCAAAAACTATCCCATGGAGAATAATGGAGAAGGGTGATGGGGGATGGAGATGACGCTATATTCCTTCCCTCGGTTTAAAGTGCAAATTCTCTCAGTCTAGCTTTCTAAAAAGACAACTGGATTGTTTAAGGGGTATTAAAAATAAACCCGTCGCGTTTTTGGCTTTTAGATGCAAGGTTAGAAGTAAATTTTCCTCGAATACGTGCATATGCATGAACATTTTTTAGCGGGCCGTGGAAGTGTGGAGAAGAATAACGCTTCGACAATTTATGCGTCCATTAAATTAGGCTATCCCTGCCAGTTCTCAAATTTTTTGTAAAAGCAACAAAGATGTTTTGTTACTTGGATTATAGTTATTACTAAGTCAGAAATACGCAACCTGTATGTTCAATGTCTGTTTAGTGAAACCTGGTCCAGTCGAGCCAAAATGGCCTACGATTTGACGCTGATCATCACCATCTACTTCATTCCTCTGATAGTCATATGCCTCAGCCACCATATAGTTACCCAACAATTGCGTCGTTCTCACCAAATGCTAAGCCTTATGGGACACACAATCAGTGCAAAATGGAGACGTCGTCGTCAACGCCTCATCCGTTTATGCGTTCTCATGACGACCCTCTTCGTGCTGTCCTGGTTCCCCAATCATCTCTGCAATATCCTCACCAAGATTTTTGATGTCCGAGGGGACACTGCGGAGACTCTGCAAGATTATGCCTTGTGCCTGGGCATCTCCAACACTGTTAGTGAACCTCTGCTTCTCATAACAACCTGTTCGGCTTATCAACGCTTTATTCGACGTCTTCTGGTACGTTGGAGATTGGTAAAATCGACTGCCGATGCTGTGGAACCCATAGTTTCCTCTAGCATTGGTGCGCCGGTCCTTCCCACTCCTGTTCCTCAACTGACCAATGGGAATAAGAGTGACTCGCAGGTGGCGCCTTCGGTGCAACGGGAAGCCTGAATGGTTCAGACAAGGTAAAATCAACCTCGAGAGGAATCCGCTGACTGTAAATAGTGGAGTATTTTGTTACCATGGCATTAAAAAATACATTAATATTTTCCGTTGACTTAAATGAAGGCGTGTGGTGGATTTTACTCAACGTGGCTTCATACATCAAAGTAAATTATTAGAATTTGTTTAAAGGAGCTTCATTTACAGGAGAAGCAAATGCTTTTAATCAAAATAGGCAATTTGATCGTGCAATATGTTAGGCTTATTTGGATATCCGTTAATTAAGCCTCTAATTATAGTTCAGGTGGCTTGTTGACGAGGCAAATTTGCATTCTAACCGCTGATTGGCTAAGACACCGTGGAGCCTCCAATGAGATGATGCTTTGAGGACTGGCAGCATTTAAGGGGTAAAAAATCTCTTTGTAAACGTCTTACAAATCCACTTTGTGCTAAATTTCGTTATCTGATTATGGACTTGCTTTTTAAACCGGCCAAAAGTAAGCGGATTTAATGGCGACAGCCCATACTTTGGTAGTGTAGAGACCTTTAAGCTAAAGTGAGCAACCTGAATGGAAATTTGGTCAGGTAGCTTTAATACGGGTGAAAAATCATTTGAAAATGTCCATAAAGTTATTTTCAATGACTGCCTTTAAAAAAAGGCAGACACATGCCCATCTCTTTGTCTGAATGCTAAAGTGAGATGTAAGAAATTGGAAAATGCTTCCTCTGTGACAGTCGTTCGTCCAAAGTGGAATCACTGGGGTGACTGAGGTGATTTTACCTACAGACTTTTAGAAGAATTAGCTATCAACTGAAAAGCAATGTTGATTAATTAATTTGGCCGACGAAAAGGAGGGTTGGAAACAGACCGCAGCTCATTGCATGCAATGTTTTTTTACTCAAAAGTGAACCATTTGGCAAATTTATTTAGCACCTTCAGCGTGTGAAGTTACTAAGCAAGCGAGGCTTTCTAGCCTAGTAAATTGAAGGATGATGATTTTGCTTCTAAAAAAGTAATTTATCTCCTTGGACAAAGTGGATGTTTGCTGACTTAACATCGAGAATAATTAGGTAGTTTTTATTGGTTCATTGACAAAAATGACTTGCAGACGGTAACTCTATCTCCTTACCTATCAAACCAAGTTGTTGAAATTGACGCCAAAATCCCGAACATCTTTTGAGTCGCTTGCAGCTTAGATATGCCGAAGAGGATAAGGAAAAAGGGGACGCACAACCCAAAAGACTTATAAAATAAAGTACTTAGATGTTTATGGAAGAAGGTGCAAATATGAAAGCCCATACTTGAAAGCTCAAGTAAATAATCGATTTTGGGGTTGTTTCTGCTTATTAGCTGGTTACGTAGTTTATCATGCTGTGGTCATATTTAATTTTTTTCCCTTGAATGCATACGAGAAAGCACAAGTAATTGGGTCTCATTCGTATGACTTAAAACTTATTATCTATTACCGTCCCCAACGTTGCTACTTATTTCTCGTTTAAGTAGTCGAAACCGCCACTGTAAAGGTTAGTTTACTTTACACAGCAGGGTTTTATTCCTTTTTGACGTTTCAAATTTATTATCCCATAATTTTATGCCTGTATCTATTTTGCAATGGGAAAATACTTGTCTTTGAAGTCACAATGCATTTCAAAATGAAAGACATGATTAATTAAACAGTTCATTTATTTGGCCAGACGTAGCGGAATTGTGCATGACTCGAAAATGTTCTGCAGGAGGCGCAGGTGCTCTATTTGTTCTGTGCAAATGGAGACAGCTATGTGACAGCCATTAATTTTGCCTCCAGTGCCGCGGCTGTCTGACGTCTTGTGTTGCCATGAAGGAAAGAAACTTTCTGCTCGGTGATTCTCAGTTTTCTGCTTTCTGAGACGCCTGTTCTATATTTGTGAGCAATAAATTCAAACCTACACAAAACTTAGGTAGTCTTGCGATAGGCGATGATGTGAGCCCTTGAAGCGCTGGATGAGGAGCTGATGAAGGCACCTTTTAGGGAAGGGGCAGTTTTTGATGCAAACACCCGTTTGATGTAGGAACCCAGAGGTCAGTTTACCATTAGTCAGGTCAGCAAACAAGCTAATGCGCAAAAGAGGAGCAAAGTGTTGGTATTTGCGATCTATTGCACATGAGGTGTCGCCTTTTCACTTAGATTCCTCGCCTTCAGCTTTCAAGGTGACTTGGGTGTGGCGATTTCTTAAAAGTGTCTAAAATTTGGCCTTGCACCATTTTAACTCCTCAAAAAACGCTGCTAATGTGGGTGTAGTTTATTCATTTAGAAGAGATAGGGCGTCATTCTGGTGGTGAAGCGAAAAGATTAAATAAATGAAAGAGTACTTGCAGCTCCTACAAATTGATAAGCGATGCCACCTTGATTTTTATGTGAACAAGCTTACGTCACGTTTCTCAAGTTCAACCGATGTCCTGCGATGAGGCTTGAGAAATGGTCAACCAGAGACGCTCTGGTTGGGCATTACCTTTAAAACCCCTCATTTTTAAAGCTTTGAGGTTGTTCTTTGAAAGTACGGAGGGTGATTTGAACTGAACTGTTTTAGACTTGAAATCAAAGTTGGCTATGAGAAGGAGTACTTTACATATTTATATACCAAAAATAGATAAATAGGATGGAGACGGATGCCACGAAAAATCGGTAGTGCAAAGAACTGTTTTGTTCAGCTCAAAGCAGGACTATGGGAAATAAGCAAGAAAGTAGTTTTCATGTCAGGATAACCACAGGGTAGCTTCACAATTTAAGTACCATCTTAGAAACATTTACTCAGCACAGCTTTCACTCCTTCTGAGCTGAGTAATTGTTAAATGTCCGTTTCATATCGAGCGTTCAATAAACCTCCCGTATTATAAATGCAGGCCATTCTCCCATTTTACAACATGCTTTCTATGAGCGGAGAACGCCCCTGAAGGCGGAACGGATATCACGCCATGGGCTTAAAAAATGACATCGCAAAGAACTCCTTTTCCTTCTATTCAATTAGGGCATCTATTGTTGTAATTTGTGTATGATTCTCCTACAAATTTTGAACATTGCTAGAAACCACTTCATAATTGACTCGCTGCCTTTCCGGCTAAAAAATCTGTCTAACTAAAATGTTGGCTACCAAAAGGAAGGAAACACAAAGTATTTCCTGGCTGTTCCTTCCTGTTCTGCTTGAGCCTTTGAGCTTTGGCATTTCAAAAACGTGTCCACTATCTCATAAGTAGGTACTGTAGATTATCTCACTTTATTGCAAAAAAAGACTAAACTTTTGGTTGTGGGCACTGCAAAATAAGCTGAATGAAGATCTTTTTTGCAGGGGAGCACGACAGAGGTCCTCGTATCTACCTGTTTATAGACTTGACACGCTCTTGAGATGGGATGGAATGGAGGGGAATGGGAAGAAGAAGGGAGGAGGGGGCTGTTTTCGCCCCCATAGATCATTCACCGGCTGACCAACAGCACTTTTCCTTAACATCTGGAATAGACCACCACAGGACAATGTGCAAAAATGACACCGGGAAATAAGTGCGGCAGAAGTGAAGATAGTTGAAGGTTTGTTTTCAGTTCCACGAAAAATTTTGCAAAGCTCCAAACGGAAGCTTTTTATTCCGTTGGCGAAGGTCTACAGATTGTTAAACATCAAGTGTTGTTAAAAGACCTTTTCCTTTCCTTCCATTTATTCGTCACTGAAGAGGGAATGCAGGGGAAGCCTTTTTATCTCTTGGCTGTCAAACAGGTAGACATCTTTGTATGGCACCAGTTTTTCGGAATTAGAGTTGTTTGCCTCTTGGCTTAGCAAAGTCTGAGTATTGAAGACAACACTCTCTACATTCTAACTTTACTCACTGGCAGGTGGCGATGACCTCTAAGTGAAGCCTTCCTTGAAGTATAAATGCTGATATCCATGGAATATTCAACAAGCCTTTTGCAAGACTGGGCTTTTTCTGGATTTTCTTAGGCTAGGGCGGCATCTTGTTCCGAATTATTTCCTTTATTTTGACCAAAACATGTAAAGATTTACTATAATAACCAAATCACTTCGTTTAGTTATGTAATTTAGCTTGGCCTGTTTATTTTAGCTTAGTTCGACATTCTCTAAAAACTTTTTTTCGTGGGAATGGCTCTACTTTTTAGCAACTACTTCGTTGTACTATGTTGTTTTGAAAGACTGTTTAATAATTAATGAGGATTGACATAGTTATGGTAAAGACACAATCCGACCAAACCACCGTTGTGGGTCTTTCGCTTCTCTGTTGGTGGGTGTATATGAGGTAAAAATAGACGCCTGGTAGAGCCTTTTTCTTGTTTTTGACATATCTGCGTGACCGGTGTCTGCGGTTACACTCCAACGGGAGAAGAGGGGACGACCAAAGTCTGATTTGCAAATGCAAAGCAAGTCGTAAACTTCCGACGTTTGCGGAAGATTAGAAGGAGCCTAGGGGAGGGGATGGTCCACCAGCCAGATGGAATGCATCTCAACGATGTGCAGTAGGCTAATTTATCCATGACGAAACAGTCATAAGCTAATCCAACCGGGCAGCTTCACTAGGCTGTAAGAAGACTACACGCCTCACTTAAAAATGGATGGAAGTTAAGGAATCGTCTCTCTCTGGCTCTGCTATTAGGCAGTCATTTGAACAAATGCAAAAGGGGACGATCGGAGATAGATTCATTTCGCTTCCTCTGCTCCTCAAGAAAGATAAATTAGTGAGTCTCACATAAGTCTTTTTTAAAGGGGCGAGGCATTCTCAAACCTACTTGCAAAATTTAGAAAGTCAGTTGAATTTTTAAACATTCCATTAAAAGATGAAATGATGAATGAACGTTTTAAATAACCCTAGGGTGACAAACCGCACCAAGAGGTAGTTTTGCTAAGGTTACAGCAGCCTGATCAGTTACCAATTTGTAAATTACTTGTTACATTCTATTAAAGAGGAAAATTTCTTTTCACTTTTAAACTTACATAAGAATTTGACAACGACGCTGACAAGGTTGAATGCAATGTTACGTTTTAAATTTCAAAATTCTTGAGTTTAGTTCCTCCTTTTATTCTACACTTGAAAAACGGCATAATTTTCCTGGAACTAAAGTTCAACTCATTTACTCTTATTTTGATTGGATGCATGTGCTAATGAATTCTTTTAATATTTTATAAATGCTTTGCAAACTGCACCTTCGAAATAAGAAATTCTAGCAGCTCGTTCTACCTGGTCGCTTACAATTTTTAAATCACTTTTTTAAACCAATTTAATTAAGAATTAATAAAATCTAGAGGCGTTTGAAGGTGTGCTGTGTAGCAAAAGAATGTGAGCCTTAAAGGGAAATTGTGGGATTCCATGGATGCAGAAGTAAGTGGCTCCGTTTGCACGTCCATTTGAGAGCATTGAAGGAAAGACAATGACTTTAATGATGATTTCCATCCACTAAAAATTTTGCTAGTCAGAGTTCAGGACTGGTTTGAAGGAGTGTCTTCAAATGCAGAATTCTAAATTGCCTGGAAAAGTAGGCTGCGTGAATTTCGAAGTTCACTGCAAATATGATTGCCTGAATGCAAAATAAGGATCCACGATGGCTAGCGAACACCTTTAAGTTTCTAAAAGGCGCTTAGAAGTGGAGGCGGCAGAAAGCTGTGGTGCATTTCTCTTGCCTTCTTAGAATGTGTGACAAGAATAAACTCACTTTTACTTTTGACTTTTTAAGGCAATATATCAAAGGTAGATTTGGGGGATTTGGATTAATTCGCTACCAGATTCTGTTTAAATTTAATTGCGTTTGAAAACACAAAAAGAAACACTCCCCTTTTTTCTCTTGGTATGAGAGGACCGCATCAGAAAGGGAGAGAAGTAGAAATAAGCTGTGTCCATCCAGAGATGGATAGTCCTATAAGGAAAATACTGGAGTTTAGTTGTTTCCCAGGTGGGGGAGGGATATAATGAGGACTATGTTGGCTGCCTAAGCTTGCATTTAGTGACATACTTTTGGAGCCCCTTGAAGCTCTTTTTACAACAAAATAAGCCATACACTTGGTCGTCTACTTTCAGCTTTGTGGTTACTTTGCTATCTTCCTATCTATCCACAAAGCAATCAAGTATTAAGAGGGTATTCTAAGTGGCGCACTTGCTTTGATGTCCTTTATTGTCCCACTCATATCCAGTCTGTTTATCTTCGGTGCAGATCATTTGAAGCACAATGCGTCAAGTCACTCCGCCTACAAACGAATACACAATATTGCCAAAAAAATCAACACTCCCTTTCCGTATCGAAATTACTTACTCCAGTCAATATACAACACTCATTTGTTGAACAGAATGCATCAAACTGAAACATGGTCCTCTTCTGTAAAGGCGCCAGGTCTTGTGCTGCTGTGCTCGCCTGCAGCTGTCATTTATGGGATGAGGTGAATGGGACAGAGTAAAGTGGAATCAGGTGTGGTTCTGCATTCACGAACAGAGAGTTTGGATTTAGTACAGCTAATTGTTGACCAGACACCTCCTCATTGTAGTTGCTTTTGTTTCCATCGTCTCACCTAATTGTACCGGAATAACAACACTACCCCTCTCAAATCACAGGATTGACAAATGTGCACCTGTCATTCGACTCTTCCCCATAAACTTTTTTTAAAATCTCTTAATCACTGCCTCACTATTGTCGAATTCTTAAGATCACTTCTATCCTACCCACATAAACATTCAAGGGTCAAAAAATTCATTTTTACGTGCCTTTTCAGTTTTCTGCAGTTCTTCATCGACATCCTCTTCAAGGAAGATTCCCTTCTATTTTTGCACTTTAACAACCGTACTACCTGTGGTTGAGGCCTTGCAGTTGACACAACGATTGATCCATTTTAGACCACAGACTCGTGGTCCCTTCTACAAACATCTGGTAAAATCGTGGCGCCTCTTATACATGGATATAGTCGTGCAGTTGCTCAACCAAAGACTTCCATCGTGCTGACATGAATAGGCATATTTAAATGACATATGGGTATTATATGACAAGTGAAGAATAATGTAAAAAAATCTGACAACGAAATACAGCTATCATAACAAGATGTCTCACTCCTCCCAAAACTTCTATCTATGTCACAGCTTCCTCCTTTATTTCATTTAAATGCTAGGCTAATCACTTAACAAGCAAAAACCTTCACTTCTCAGAACTCCCACTCCTCTTATGGGATTTTTTCTACCAACTCACAATTTGACCTATCTCGTCAATCCCGGAATTTTGCTTTTTCGGGGATCCTGGCAGAGAGAATTAGGGCTTCTAGCTAACTTACTGTTCATGCTTTTCCTCGAACACGAGAAAGCTTTAAATGTAACGCACATGGAAAATTTTTCTGCGTTATCGCTCCCATTAATGAATTCTGTCGCATTTAAATCTCATTGGTGCGGTCTATTTTTGTGTCTAAGAAGACGGAGACAAAGAAGAATATAAAGAGGAAGAAAGTGGGGATAAAATAGGAAAGCATGCTTTGCGTCTCTGCCGGAAGTATCCTCCCCGTGCTAACACACCAAAATGCGGGTTTGATGTCAAAAATTTCTTATAAGTCAGCTCACATGCCCTTCCTACAGATCTCTAAAAATACAAGACTGAAGTTTTACCCATGAGCTTCAAAACTTTAAGTAATCTCTGAGGGAGTGGTGTGGTAGACTAGCCAAAAAGGAATGATATGTAATTTATAGTGAGGATGAGTGGATAAGGACAGAATTTGTAAGACTTTAAGACCCTACTCGCTTCAACGTACAGGTAGATTCAACGATCCTGACAGTGTTTATAGGGAGGTTACTCCGCTTGCTTATTTTAGCTTCAGGAAGATCACGGACTCAAATTCTGGGAGTTGATTTCACTGAAAAATTCATACTGAGGGGTTGCGTGTGCAATCCAATGCACCACACAGTAAAAACAATCATGTGGCAATGAATTGCTGCATTGCCAAAACGCGCGATGTGAGAAATGAGTGGAAACTTTTAGGACGAGCGATGCTGTGCTCTTTCACTTATAGCGAGATATTTCACATTCCAAGTCATTCACCCATCCATCCAATCAGACAGGCAGACAATCAGTTGGGGAGAACACAAAATTCACTGGGCTGTTTAATAGGGCAAAATGAAGAGGTAAGTAACAAATTAATGGTTTCGGAGGCATCTTTTCCATCTAATGTAGACGCAAATCATAATTTTTATCTGCCATGCTAAACACACCATAAAAGTTGTCCTTATACGTTTGGGGCCCAGGGTCATCTTAGATGTTCGGATGAGGCAAACCAACCAATAAAAACGGTATTTTGTTAGTGCTAGATGCTCATAGGCACGGAAAAATGGCTTTCAGAGATACAGAATAGTGGCAGAAACCGCGAAGGCTAAAGAACCCGCGATGAATATATACTGTTAAAGATGCTTGCTGATCACCTTGCCAACATTTGCCTTGTCCACACCCCGAGATTAAATAGATAGTGGTACAAAGTGACATATCATTACAGAAAGCGTCTCTTGTCTGAAAGCTAAGGGGTACATTATCCCAACTTTCCAAAAGACGACAAATCTACCTATTTTGCCAGGCGACCCAAAAATACTCTGTATGAATTTTGAGGTAAGTTGTTGCATTTACTTAGTAAAGAAAAAAACCTGCGCTCCTGTTTGTGAAACGTTGATGCGCTCCCCATCTGTTATAAATCAGCCCTGTATAGTGTTTCTCTCTCCCTTCCTTTTATTTATAGCCTTCATTATATAAATTGTTTGTTGAATACGGCAGATGGGATTAGTACTTTGCCCAATCTGCTAATATTACCGTATAGATGCCTCAATTTGTGAGAATTCTCTCGCTTTAAGCAACAAATAATTGCATCTCTTTATTGAAGAACTTGTCAGTAAAAGTTAATCATATTGAGGTGGGAAACGAAATGGTAAAACTGCCTCACTTTATCCGTCTCTTCCTCCTCCTTACCCGAATTTCCTTCATGTTTCTTAAGGCCACTAAGGAGAAGACAGTGAATTCGATGTGGCAAACCTACAAACGCATGTAAAGGTGACTACCGTGCTCTCATGCAAAACCTGACCCGGGATAAACTTTCGTGGTTAATGTGACCTCACCTCTACAGACACTAGCCTCCGCTATAGTGTTGAATCACTTAAATAAAAAAGTTAATGCACATGAAAAAAAGGTAATAGAAACTTCTCCCTCTTTTAACAAGACACAACAGAATTACATGAGAGGAAGATTTCTTGGAAGTTTTCATCACTCCACTTCGGCGCTGTTGCCGACTCCACCGTAATTTATACTGTTAGAGTAGTCAATATATGAGTTAAGATGCAAGTCTCTTCCTAAAACAAATGTCTCAAAGTCCTTGAATACAAATAGATTTTTCTGGTTGTTGAATAGTATAGAGGAAGGAGGATGAGCAACTCAGTCCTACCTTTTTTAATTCAGGTTGAATTTGTGGATACGCAATTCTGCATTTCGTAACAGCCTTACGGCTTTAACCGCATAATGTCGTCTTTTACCGCGACACAGCATTTGCCCAAGGGAAGATGGATTTAAGGCAGTAAAATTGGAAGAGCTTGCACAATAACTTCTGAGATTGGAGGATGTGAGAGTGAGGTTTCCCTGTTTTCTCCGCTTCTGTAGGCACTGACACTCATTCCTCCTTTTTTTAGTTGTGACGCGCGAAACTTATAGGTAGTAGGTAAACAAGTTAATGGAACTTTGCATTTAACACAAAGGTTTTACACAACTTCGCTTCTTGCTACTGATGCTCGTTAATAATTCCGTCAGTAGTGGACAGCTTGCTGAAGGCTCACAGAAGCAGTCGTTGCTAAGAATAAAAAGGGACCTGAGTAATTTTTTGGTAAAAATAAGGGCCTTCCTTCTTTCTATTTGACATAGTTGTCCTTCAATTCTCTTCCATTCTACTCTTTGAAGGCGACTTATAGGACCACCTTTCTAGACTCATAAGAGGGAATGGAGGCCCTACTTTATTCCTTGATCTCCCCTGGTTCCATGCTAATTTGCACTTTGTATAGGTAGGAGAGTAAAAATTGTAAACTGTGACATTTTTGCAAAGTCATTTTCATAAAAAACTAGTAAAACTTTAGTGATTTTCCGATTGGTTTTGATTTACCTTACTACCAAGAGCACGTGTTAAAAATAGCCAAGGGTAAAAAAAAGGGGCACTTCACACTTGCAAGTTTTACTTAACTGGCAGTTGTCTTCAATAAAACCCTCTCTCTCTCTTTAAAAATGGGTGTGAATTTGGGGTTTTAATGAAACAATCATTTCTAGATCCATTAAAGTTATGACCCCATGCTACCTACTTTTTTTAAAATTGTGGTTAGACATTTGGCAAGTTTGCATGCCACCATTTCAGCAAGTACTACTTTTGGTTCCTTTGCTGACAATATTTTCACCATCGATGTCAAATGCATGTGACACTCGACTTTCTTGTTTGACTTCGATGTCACAAATATGTGACAGGTGTTAATTGTTAGACTGTGCCAATAAGTTAAGTCCAGTCGTATTTCAAGTAGATTGATTAGGTATACGACACACAAATGAAGAAGGTTCAAGGAGTTTGGAGCAAAAATCAGACTTCTTTTGCTTCCTTAATGACAAACACATCATGCACCTTCCAACCTTTGCTTCTACACATGGTAAAAGTAGGCCACATTGCTAGTTTTTCGGCGGCTTCCAGACAATTTCTTTGTTATTGCTACCTAATTGCATTGAATAGAAAGGTTCCTGATCCATTTTTTTATCTGGTGGTTAATCGGTAGCTCAGGTAAGCGCATTGAACCTGGGCAAATGGGAAATCGTTTGCTTAATAATTTGGAAGAAAATGTGTTTACTGTGTGTCTCAATTCAACAATAGTGGAGTAATATCAAATAAATGCCTTAAGTTGGAGCAGGTTCGATCATTTATTTTCATCTTGTTCATATGCGGCATCTTCCATCACCACAGCTTATACTTCTGCTAGGCGACACGGTCCTCCAGACTTTTCCTATCATACCTCGTTACTCCAGGAAAGACTCGGGACGCTTTACCGACGGTCAATACAAGAGATTAAATAGCCCAGGCATTTCTTACTGGTTGACATACTTTGGCAATATATAAGGGATAATGGCTTCATCTTATGAGGTGAAAACAATTTGCTCGCAGGTTTGACTTGTACTAGGAGGACTATTTATTCAGCCTCAGCCCTGCCATTCTATACGAACATCACTTTTTGTAGGGGAGTTATTAACCTGGAGTAATAAAATGCCATCCTGTCTTTCCCATTCCTCCAATACAGTCCACAAAAAGGACAAACATCGGACAGGCAATATAGGTAGCAAAATATATCGCTGGCTTTGAAAACAAATGTTGCTGTACTTTTAATAACTGCGGACGATGTTGAAAGGATTGCAAGTCTTTATAGAGAGTACTTTCGTGTTAGCTTTGAGCCCTTTTACCTAATGTCTATGAACTTCCAGTCCATCTGTGTGTAAATGATAAATCCTTTCTAATGATTTGGCCTTTCAAAGCTTCAGAAAGGACCCAGAAACTTCCATTCGCTGTAAAGCTTAGTAATTGTTTGTTGGATACGCATTTGAATGCCAAAATATGATTGGTTTATGCACTCCTATCCTGATTTACTTGGCTATTCATTAACTTTCCAACCAGTTAGTGTAAGACTCATAAATTTCTAAGATAAAAAAGATATTGAAGTTGCCAACAAAAAATGTTAAAAAGCTCCATTTCTTACCCACAAATCACCTTTTTGAAACAGAATTGAGTGTCAAGTGTGACTAAAATATTAAAAATTATTTTCAGTAATGTAGCTGATATTATTTTGTCAGCAAAAAACTACACTTCTTCGCTCACATGTCATTTAAATGTTTGTTTTGTCAGGTAAAGCAAACACTGCATGTCGCACAGTTACTACAGCAAAAAATAGGCCCATTATGTCAGATTAACAAGTTATCTTAAGGCCGATTAGCTACTGCAGTCCCACTCCTCACCGATTTTGTTGGCGTTAAAGCAAAAAGGCTGCAATTAAAAACGGTCGTGTATGTTCAAGCCTAATGCACACCTCTTCATTGGTTGAGCTGGGCTGAAGAGCCTCCGAAGCATTATGCTAATGAGGGGCTTTTCTAAAGAAAGATGCAGAAAAGTGGTGCAAACGGCAAAAATGCCCCGCACAACTGCGTGCCACATAAAGTAGAACAAATTCTTTCAAACTTTTAATGATGTTGTTACTGTGTTTTGCCCTTCAATCCGTTGAAAAGATAAGAACAAAGGACGATGCGGCTTTGCTAGAGGCTGGGGCAAGTTCTCAGATTTCAAATATTGTTCATACATTAAGGAAGACGGTGATTTTGTGCGAATATTTGAGTTGGGCAAAGGATTAACATCTTTGTCGAGTGAATAAATCTTTTTGTTTACATTTTAAAAACAGACAACATAGAATTTTTGGCATTTTAATTCCGAAAAATGGTTTAGATACATGGGTTTTAAATGACAATGTACATACTAAAAGTTTTTAAATCAGGCTGATGAGCTATGCTTACCTTAGGTGATTTCGACATTAGCCACGGAGAAATATTCGGTTTAGAAAGAAACCCAAAGCTGTCTACAACTTCATCACCTCCTCAACCAAGTAATCTAATTCAAGGAACACGGATTGCGGGGGTTCCAAAACCAAATTTAAAGCTTTTAACTGCGTTTGCATGAACAACTGTCGAAGTACGGCTGAGCGATCGTGATACTTCAAGGTTTCATCCGGTTGGCTATGTCTGAATGTAAGCCACTAGCGACCCCATTGAAAGCAATTTCCACTGCTTTTTGACCTAAGTACATAAAATTTTGTCTTTGAGGCCTTGGTTAATTAATTTAGGTAATCGAATGTTGTCTACGAGGGGTGAAACAGGGATTTTTTGGTTCTCTTTCACAGCCATAAATAATTCATGATTAACTATTTAGAAGTGGCAAAAATGTGTAGACTTTTAATTTAAGCAAGACTACCTAGTTGCCTTTAAATCTGATCAGTGAAGTAAGCACATTAAAATTCCATCTGCCATTGGATTTGCTGATGCATCACTAAAAATTTTGTCTCTGGTTTTTACTGACTGATCAAATAATCACCAATGTTGATGTTTTAGCTTATGTTAAATTTGGTTATCATTAATTTCAAAAGCGGTTTGAGAGGTCCTCTAGAGCAATTTTCTCTCCCAATTAGGCTCAAATAAATGCACACATAGAGGCTAAAGGAAACTGATTAGCCGTCGAGAACCCCAGAGGTTGATTAAATCCCATCATTTGCAACGCATCATCAAATCAGCACACTGATAGCCATGACAATTGCATGATTGCCAAATGTAATTTTACAGTCAAGGAAGGAGGTTTCTCAAAGATAATAGTAGTTCACTGTGTGATTAGAGGCAGAAACCATCTAATTCTTTGAATTGTTTTGGGAAGAAACAAATAAGGGCGGAATCATTGGAGCAACTAGAAATATTGTAAGGATTAAGAAATAGACTCACTTAGTTAAGGGCGACTCTTTCATCTTGCCTTAGTTACCTTTTATGACGGCGGAAAAGTCATTGAAAAGTCATCTAAAATACCAAATTTTAGCAACAATTACGTCCACCGGCCAATTGAGAGGGCAAATTCAAGGTGAAAGTTTAGAGTGGGGTGCCAAAAGAAGAACCATTTTGTTATCAGAGTGTGTGTGGGAGGATGGAATAAGCACCCTGTGATCATCGCTATATTTGGCAACAGTCATTTGTTACGTGCAATTGTTTATGTGCATGCATAATAGAAAATTGGATGTGTGTCGGTTTTCATATGCTTGAAGAGGTGTTCATTGTGAAATCCACAAATTTTCGGCCTCTTTTATCCTCACATATGAGGATAGTGGTTGGACCTGGTGAATGTGTTTTAGGCTTCTCCGTATCGTGATTCCAGTTGACATCGTTTCCATTATGGCAGGTGTGTTTTGCACTTTAGACTGAGCCATGCGCGGTACTAAAACCTGTCATCTAAAAGTGATTTCAAAGTGAATAGTCATTTAAGGAGGTGTATCACCGTAGAAGTAGAACGCAATTCCGGATTATGAGAAGATAAGTAAGTGCTGCAACTAACAGCCAAATGCATTATGAACATGGCAATAACACGCTGAACATCACGTTTAAGGGGAGGGATGGAGGGTTATTCTACATTTATACCAAGGAAGGAAGTTGTCATGGGAACTGTCAAGCTCTTTACTGCCTCTTCATTTCACATTTTTAAACAGCCTTTTGCATTTAATTGCCTTCCAAACTGGAGGACAGACCGGTTGGATGGAAGGATCGTTAAATGAAAGACTGGATAAGAAATGGAGCATCGCTAGTCATGAAAGGTCCTATCACTGCATATCGCACGTCCAGGTAATGCGCCACATCATTTTCGTGGAACCATGATTGTCCTGTGTGATGTGATATGCTGTGGACGCGATCCTTCGCCAAAAATCCCTTGCTGATTTTGGTTCTAGGTAATTATTAGAGTAAGGTGACAAAATGTAGTCATTTCTCCGAAGAATTGAGTCTTAACGATTGAAGCAATCCATGAACTGAGGCGCGCGATTTCCTCAATATCGTGACTGACGTTTGCCTGTGTCTACCCGAGGAGACAATTACGACATCCTCTGACTTGCGCAAGCTCCAAACCTAGAGATTAGCATTGCCCCACCGCTAGAGCTTTTGCGTAAACCGATGCAAAAAGTCTAAAGGCTTGTAAACAGTATTCCCTTATTAAATCGGCTTTTTGCATGTTTGCATGTTTGGGTAAGATTGATTTTCGAGTAAAAAGAAGAATTCTTCATCCACTTCTTCTTTGTCTTCTTAGGCCCAAACGAGCTGCACTGATGAGATCGGGTTGTGCTAGATTTCGGTAATGATGGTAATGAAAACAGAGTAAACCACTTTATCTGTGACGCATTCTAGTCCTTTTGGTAATAGGGGCGAAATCAGGGTAGAACTTGTCCCCCTGCCAAGGCAGCCCCTTTAGCTAGGTTGAGTGCTGACGGCAAAGGACAATTTGTTAGTTGGTGGTAATGAGGCACGAACTGGAAGTAGACGTCGTAGGAATGGCATTTACTTGCTAACTGAGTGATGGCCGTCTAATACAATTGCCTAAACATTTCACTGAAATACAGGAAAAATTATTGGTGTAAAGAGAGGTGCTGATGGAAGCGAGGTATTTTAAGGCCTAAGGGTTCAATTCGTCATCGACTCTCCGTTGCGTTACCTGTTACTCAGTGGCCGTGGATCTCTCGAATTCGCGCATGCATGAAGATGGCTGCTTCTCTTTAACACAATAAAATTTTTTGTTTTGCGAATTAACGACGAATAATACTAAGTTAATCATTCCAAGAGCTGACCAGATGTTCGCGGGAGGGATTAATGTAGTTGTGGTCTGTCATTAGCCTGTTAATGGAGAACGCATGATTGGGTTAATTTGTTATTCAAATGGCACGAAACAACTCTTCTTATCACAGTCTATGTGGTGCGGTAATAAGGGGAAAATTTTTCTTCGAAAACACATGATGACGAGGACCTAAAGAGGAGTACCAAAGGAGCGGAGATGATTCAGTGACTATTGAACAGGTGGGTATGAGTAAAGTGGCCATGTAGTTCGGATAAATGCAAAAATTTAAGGGGAGCTTATGAAGAGGAGACGAATAGCATGCGCACATTTTGTCCATTGTGCGATTTGAGAGAGGCAGGTAAGTTATGACGACGTAGTTGAGGCAGATGACTGAAGCGTCAACATCTGGAAGGTAAAAATGGGCAAATGACTGGACGCCAATTAATTACACTGGATGGTGACACCCCACTCTTTGATGTCCACTTATCTGCAGTGATTTTCCGACTTAACACATGAGCCGCATCACATTTAATTGTCTTAAATTTTTTGATTACCAATGGGCAATCTTCCTTGAAAAGCAAATCAACTATGACGACTGCATTTGCGGCACATCTCCAAGGAATTATTCGAAGGATTTCCCTTCTAAACCCCTTTTTGAATCCCGAGAATCCATTTTAAAAAGGAACGACTTTTTCTTCCCCATTTCGTTTCATCTTCACATGTACGTAGTTGATCAAAAGCATTCTGAGATATGGAGATTTGTACCTAAGTGTAACTACGCTCTCTGACTCTTTGGTAAAGGCGCAGTTCTCAAAAAACCCACACATTAGTTATGATCAATAAGAAAATTCTAAAGTATGCATGTGAGACCGTAGCTGCTTTTTTGGATCTTGGCCTTGCCATAGATCCAGTTCTCTTAGGAATCTATCCGATTCTGCATAGCCTTGCATTGAAAAGGAATTATTGAGGGATGCCCATCTTTTATCTGATTGACAGTTGTGTGACAACTGTAACAACGTTACGAAGGTGACATTTTATGATTCGACGCAAAAAGTGTTGGTTAGCTAATGCAGTAGCTCTTTTTGGATCATTTGGCAAATCTAGAAGTGGACTTGTGAATGCTTTGACATTTGTGGAGAAGCATCCCTGCCATTGTACAAAGCAAGTATACAATGCCCGTGGGAATTGTTCGGTCTGACGGCCGGAAGACAAAATGAGCCCTTTTGAACCAACCTCCCAACTAGTAGGAGTGACCTTTGGGTGTCTGGTTCAGGCGCCTTAGATCACATCGGGCTTTTATGAGACATTAATTCGACTACATTATACTGCTTTTTACGAATCAAGTGGGTTTGTGGATTTCTTTGCTGAACATTCTCCGATAATTCGGCTTGACATATTTAATTGCTTAGCTGCATCATAGATAACCTAAACAAACTAGTCAATGGGATGCACCATTCTGGTGGTGAACTACTCAGTGCAGAAGGTACTCTTCACAAAAAAGAAAAATTAAGCGATTTTATTGACTCATCAAGGCTTCCTTGAAGCATTAATAAACGCTTTTGATGAAACAAGTAGCTTTTGTCTTCATAAAATGGGAAAGGCGCATGTCTAGATGTCTAGTGTGTGTGGTACCTGAACAAGCAATAAAACATTAGTACTTTCTTCTTAGAGGCCCATCCACTACAGATTACATCGCACACCTCACCTTTCCCTTTCTTAGAGGCCAAAATAGATCCCTTTGTTCTCTTTTTTGAATTGTCTGTTCAAATGCTATGTTTTTGCTCTGAAAGTCTTTTCATATTTAGCTAGTCTATCGTCTCCAAACTACTAATAAACTCGTAGGGGCACGCTTCATTTCATCACACGGTTTACCAGTAAAGGGATAAGCAACAGTAAGTTAAGAAATCTGGATGCACAGATGCAACGATTAGATCACTTATCTTTGGAACACACACTGGAGGGCTTGAAATGATCGGCTAATTTTGAAAGCAATTAAGAGAAATATCCAAATACAAACCTTTGGTCCCTGACAGTGGTGCTTTTCGATGCCAGTGAAGAATAAATTTAATTAAGTACTTTAGATGCCACATTTGGCTGTCCTTGACAATAGTACATTAAGCAATAAATTGAATTGCCTTTCATTCTTACCCTTGTCAGGTGGAGGTACAATCTACCTTACTCGCCCAATGGCCTATTAAATAAAGTGTTACTTAATCCTAACAAAACAGTTGCCCAAGAGTTTTCATGCTTTTATGTCCACCCTAGGAGGGAGTCCGTTGTCCTAGCTTTTTCACTTTAAAAGAACATTTGCTTGTGGTATATTCTTTGCTCTTATTGCAAATACAAAGTATTGTGTCATTTCAAATGCTCTTTCTTCTCACTTCGTTCTTTTTACCTAATTACTCCCAAAAGTCCCAATTAGCTTTGTGTTGAGAGAAAAGGTTCCTCACTTTAGCGCTGTAGGATGTCCTATTTGATTGCTCATCTTTTGGTAATTTAGGAGCATTTAACGATTTACATCCTTGTTCAATTTTCCATCCTGTGTGTAAAATAAAGTCATGGCCACCCACAGTTCTATAAATAAGTGTGGGTGATCACCGTCAGAGAATTTAGCACTCCAGGCAAAGCCCTGATTGTACGTAAGTTGCGGACACCAAAAACCGCGCTTTCGCGAAGTATTAGCTTCCAGTTACTTCCATCGAGAAAATGACTTTGATTATGAACGTGTACATGGGAGAAAGAATGAAGACGTTCATCCTCTCAGTAAAAAGCCTATAAAATAATGTGCACTATTTTAAATAAGAGTTGTCAGTAAAGACTTGGTTTAATTATTCTTAATCCAATAACACCACAATTACTCCAATGAACACTTATCAATGTCCTTGATTATTTGATCCTGGATATTCCATTATAACATCACATTACAGAGGAATTAATCCAGAAGTTTTCTTTTGGCTTTCGCCTGGTGAGTGATCACTCATGTCTGACCGGCTTTACCTGCTTCAAAATCATCCATCTACTGCCTCAAATCGTTAATTTTTCATGTCAAGTCGTAAGTCCAGACGTCTCAATTAAATGGCTTAAGAAAAGGGCGTGGCCAACCAAACACAATGAAGAAGACGAAAAAAGTGGGAAAGTGAAATTACAACTTTAAAAGTGCTTTAATTTAATTAGATCTTCTGATCAAAAGTGACAGCAAATGCAACTCTACAACTTTTCTTGCTTAGTGAACTGCACCAAGTATTTTGTCGGATTCTCCGGGAAAACCTCACTTTATAATAAGCGGGTTGTTACAACTAGTAATTGTCATATCCAAGCTCATTCATCCTTATCTACTGTCCTCTCACATTTAACTTCCTTATACGAGGACCTCAATCAAGTGTAATGCATTGATTTGCTGTCCGAACCTGAATGAAGCGCTACAAGTCATTTGCTCCTAATTCTGGTGATGATTGAGGCATGAAGCGAGGCTTTTCCTCAGCTTCACTGTCTGGCCAATTCGTTGTCGGACAATTTACACACCACGTTCGACTAAAAAGACACCACAGAGAGAGGTAGTCGATAGGCGAAAACCTGACTGCCTTGCTCCAACCCGAGCATTTTATTTTTCAAAAAAAGACTGTGAACTTAGAGAGTATTTTCCCAGATCCTTCCCGTTACTACATGACTGAAATTTCTGTGAACGCGAGTGGCTATGTAAACAAACGCTGAAATCCGATCGGCGGAGTAGAAAAGGTTAAAATCTTATTCTTCAGCTAATTTTAAAACCATGAGCATACATACAGCTGGAACTCTGTATTTACTGCAACCATTTCCACGCCTTCCTCATTTTTTTCGGTAGGATAGGGCAAGGGAGTGCAAGCTTTAGCCTACACCCTGCAAGTTGCATTAATCCCCAACTAAAGTTTGCAAAATACCCTAGTGATGTCTATAAACTTCTATAGGTCTAGTTAATGAATTCGTTGTGGAATTTGGAAGTGACATAATTCTAGGCTTTGAAATCACCTGTTGATGAGACCGACCGTAAAGTGATGCAGAGCTGAACCAAGAAATCACATTGTGATGAATAAGATGTACTGAAAAATTTAGCAGGTGGAATTGGGCTGAATTTGAGTTGGGTCGTCAGTAACTTTCAGTTTGATTAATTTTCACACCTCTGTGAGTTTCCTGTCAAACATCATAAAGTAACCACTTATAATATTGTAGCGGCTTTTGCACCTTGGGTCGAGAAGACTAACTAGGGACACACATTTGTATAGTAGGGGGAGTTTTACATATTATCGTATTTTTTGGAGAGGATCCGAGTTTTTCTTTTCTTTGGGGGTTGTCGATGTTTGCTCTACCACGAGGTTTGTGTCATCGAGCTATATGTTAACTTTATGAGGTGCATTCAAACTAACATATCCTTAGTTAAAAGTGAAAGTCTCTCGGTAGGATACAAGTTTATCTCGAACTTCACATCTACATTATGGCTCTAGTTGACAGCTCTAGACCCACTAGCGGTGCATGCCCTGATGCTCTTCTTCAGTTAATAGAGAAAAAAAGCAGACCAAATCAGTGCTATTCTTCGGTTCATTATAATTCCAATAGACAACCATCCATCAAAAACGCTTACTTTGGCCCTTTTCCTCTCTCTTTTATACATCAGATCTATCCTCTCTTCCTCTGTTTTGTTCTTCTCTTTGTAATGTAACCACTTCTTTACGAAATGGTTCTTATGTTCTGGCTTTGATTTATTTGAACAATGTTGGCTCTCCAAATGCGATAATATCATCTGCGAAGAAGTGAGGCAAAAATGGGGAATGAACTAGTATTTTTCCCTCTCTGTTTCCTCGGGTTCATTAGCAATGTACCCACAAGAGTGAGCTTTGCCAAAGTATGGGCTTTACATTGCCATTTCATCAATTCGGATTGCTTCTGAATGCAAACACTTTTTCCACATCTTTAATTTTCATCTTCCTAAGCAAGTAAATCTAATACAGTAGAATCTTAGCCTTAATCATAAAAGTCATATAATAGGCCTCTGGCGGTAAAATTGATGTTATCTAATTATGTAGACGACACTTTATTTGTACGGTTTTTGCCAACCATTTCATTATCACTGAGCGTGCTTACATCTATTTCGTTATTAATGATCCTTTTTAATTTGCTATCACTATCTTACTTATCCATCATCATATGTCATGCATACATTCAGGCCTCTCCTAGGCGAACCACTTCACTACTGTGGATAGCGACCTTTCTGAACATGCCATTCGACAAATATTTCAAGAAGCCTTATCGGCTGTGGAAACAAGTCAAATCTGGGTCGTAATGTAGATATATTGGAATCACCTCGATGATTTCAATCCTTTCTAGGATTATTGCAATTTCTTCAACTCTGTTGTAGAAGGAAACTGACTTGCCTGACCACTAGTCGATTTTATCTTCCAGCACGGGGAAAGCATAGCTTGCAGTAGTTTCCAAGTTATGGCGCTCTGCACACCCATCCTTAAGGCAGGCACTTAGAGGAGGAATCCCTCGTTCACGTGTTTCATGCACCTTCACACAGTTAGCGCATACGGTCACTTGACGGACGCTTTAGTGTCTGCGACCAGTGTTGGTTCAGTTGTCAATCATTCTCTTGCGTAATTCGAGATGGGAGTGACTTTCAAAAGCGTAATTGACTTCTACAAGATATTTTGGCAGCTGCTAACTATTTACCCATCCATAAGTGATGCAAACTTTGTAACGTTGTGTTCTATTAATCAAGAATCGAAATCAAGGTGGTCGTCAATTCTTTCCACTACAAAGCAGTGTTCCATTCCAGGCCTTTCCTGAGAAAGACTTAATTAAAGGCACAATATTTTAATATTCTTTCAAGTGTAAATTGTGGCTAAACTTAGTTTTAATAAAAATCAAATTTTATAGATTAACAGTTGGCAAATAATGTGGATGAATTGTGGCAACCATTTGCATGGGAGAAAAAGAAAATTGTTTAGTTAAACCATGTCTTACAATTTGTGAAATTTTCGTGGGATTTATTTACCGTATGAATAAGAGACGTTTAATTTTTGGGTTTTTGGGAATTATTTTTGAAAGTTAAAATAAGTTTGCCTTCACTTATGCCGAATTGTACACTCATGAATTACAGGATATTAAAAATCTGACTTCACAGATATGCCATTATAAAGCTATACTACCTCAGTGCCCACCATCCCAAAAAAAAGCCATTTATGCATAAATTTGGCAAGCTAAACTTCTAAGGTTAAACCCTCAATCGACAGAAGACGAAGCTGTCTCTCTCGTGACTAACTGGCATCTCATCAACCACTACAATCCAGTCTGAGTTATTAACGTGTAGTACAATGGAAGCCAAGAGGAAGAAGCAACATTTGGCTATGCGCTAAATATCACAGGCAGATGTGTGTGTGTGTGTGTGTGTGTGTGTGCGTAGAAATCACAAATTCATCTCCATCAGATTTTGCCTCATATCACACCCTCTCTAAAGTTTATGCAATAAAATTGGCAAAAGCAACCCCAGTTTGAGAATTGGAATACGTTTGGCTCGATGTGCAGACGGAAAAGAAAAAATGTGGAGAAGACAATTGAGTGTCGTGCAGTCAATATTTAGAGAGCTCCACTGATAACTGTCTAATCTTTTTACCTGCACTATCATGCTAATTGAGGGTGATTTTTTATGCAATCACTGCTCTAAATCAAAGGATGAGATACTTTCCCTTTTTTTAAATGCCTTCCAAATGTGCCTTTAGCTAGTGATTTTAGCGCTTCAGGTCTTTCCTAATGTCGTTAAACGTAATAGTACAGTGGCAAGAAATGTCTCGCTGACATGCAAGCAAGCAGAAGTACAATCCGGGAGGACTTAAGGGTCGCATGACCAATTACAGCGTTAAATAAACCATCAATCATTGCATCACGAGTTTAGTCCACCCCGACCTGTGTTTAGTTCACTTCCAGTCTATTGAATTATTTAAAATTAAGAAAAGGATAATTTTCCGTCTTTTCTCTTTGCCCATTTTCGAAGCGATTGGGTAAGCCTTCACCCCTTTAGCTCCTACCTTGAAAATAAAACTTTATTATCCTCGCATAACTCTCGCCACAACGTTGTTAAGCTAATAAATCTCTATTTTTTTAAAAATACCATAAAATTTAATGCAATATTTCAGTCCTTCCGCGTGAAAGGGGATTCTGTTGGTGGGGGGGAAAATGAAATAAGCAAAACTGTAAGAGTGAAGCCAATTTTATTGAGCGAAATGCAGGCGGAGATTCATATCGCACCCTTGCACCGCTTTAGGCCACAAATGGTATTACGACCTTATGGTTATAAAAAAGTCATTAATGGAGCGGCTCCAATAGGCCTTCCCATTCACCAACACTTTGTCGTATTAATTTTTTTCTTTTAACGAAACCTTTACAAAGGAGTAATATGCAAACTTATGGCCGACGGTAAAGGTGTTTTGACACTTAAGTGTGGTACCAAGGGAACTGCGGTAGCGGTAATAGGTTGTATAAAAGAGCGAGGAAAAACACATTTCCGCCTCTTCTCTTATTCTTCCTACAAAGCTGCAAAGTTGACATCAATGTTGAGATGGCATTCAGTGCATGCCCCTTCTTAGTTGCCACTAATTCCCTTCTCCTTTGTAAGTACAACACCTACCCCGCGGATCTTGATTAGGAATGCAAGATCGAGTGCTCATTTTCGCCGAAAATTTCACCGCATATATTCGCAGATAGACCGTATTCACTGAATGACTCAAGAACGTTAGCACTATTGAGATGTAAGACTGCCTCAAGTACACCAATGAATGCAAGTGTCATGCCTTCCTTTCTTGAAAACTTTGCTACTCTTCGTTGCATCAGGTGCGCATTGCCACTGCCCTCTAATTTAGAGAGGGTTTGTATGGGCCGATTTGTTGCAGGAATTAGGAAACAGGGTGAATAGTTATTTTCAAACTATGCGTTCATCTGTTGCATAACACATTTGAGGTAAATAACATTCCATCCTTGATAGACATGCTCAAGGCCATTCAAGTAAACATCCTCCAAACGAATCACGCGATAAGACAAGATTTCGCTTCATCATCAAATCTAAGGCAAACTTTACACCCTATTTCCCTCACGGATAGTTCCTCCTGCTCTTAAAGTCCCTTGATCACAATAAATATTGTCGATTGGGAAATATGGCAAGACAGTGGTGGAGTCTTTCTAAAAGGAGGAAGAAGTGAAAACTTTGAAGAGCCTTAGCAACAGAGTCAGTTACCAATACTACTCCCCCTTCTACATGCTGAGGCCGAGTAGCACTGATGTATGACAAGTTTTCTTTTTTAAAAGAGTGGTTAACTATTTCAGACTCTTTGTTTGTATGCTGTAAATATACATTAAAATATTAAACGAAGAATAGTTTTCAATTACAGTCTCAAAATTCTTTGCTTGGTATCAAGCCTTCTGGAGGAAAACAAGAAAAGCCACTTAATCATTTTTTTCAACTTTATGGTAGCTGAAGTGATAGAGAAGTTTGCAGGAAAAACATTTTATTTTCGAATGCCAAAGCAATGGTTTTTTGAATCAGCAAGCAGGGCGTTTTTCTTTTAGAGGAAACAAAATTAAGAGGCGGTGAAAAGTTAGAAACTTCGTTTACTTTAGAAAACCTTTTGGTCTGAATGGTAGAAAATTCGATAGGCTTGAGAGAGTGGATGGAACTGCAAAGCTGATTCATATTTAATGGGATCCTCTCAAGCTTTTGAACCTAGCAAGCCACGTCATGGTCGCGCCTAAAACGCTTCTCTTGGGACTTAAAACTGAAAGGTTGCATTCCCTAGTAAAGTGGAGGTTCCTACAAGCGACCACCCGAAGGTTGTTTCACCGCCTATATGCAATCCGTAAGGCAAGCTGCGTACCTCTGTCTAAATTAACGGGTAGATGCTCGAAGAAAACTTTGAAGGCATTGTTTTCTGGTAGCATACAATCCTTTCTCAACATAACACTACCTCTTCTTTAGGACTAGTTGTCTTACGATAAAACAGGAAACCTTGGTTCTATCCGCTTCTTGTGTGTGGTTAACTAATGTCCAACAGAAAAGTGGTGACCAGAGGGTGGGATGGTTTTGCATCTCCAACTGCATTTACCATAAAAGGTCCTTCCAAGGTGGAAGTTAAGCATTTTGAATAAAGAAGTCCAGCACAATTTATGCTGAAAGAGCATTTCATTTAACTGATCTACCGATCGTGACTGGGTCTGAGCCATTACTCCATCCAGAAAGAGATGTCAGTGGGTTGAGACCTGAGCCATTCTGTAATCAAAGCGGTGATAGTGGTGAGGATTTTCTGAAAAGACAAGCAAAATTTGCCCCAAAAATCTTATTTTCACTGGCATACTTAATGCTCAGAATGCGTTGAGTTTTGATTTTTAGGAACAGACACCTAATTTTTGAGTTCTCTGCGAGCATCCCTTCATTCTCTATCAAATAAGATGGTACATTGGGTGATAATAACTAACATGATAGTGAAACTATCAACACTGTCGTTAGTTAAGAAACACCTGAAGGGGGCGTGAACTTGCACGCGTCAAAATCAAGGGGGACGCGTTGGATGAATAGGTAGGACTTTGCGAGGGACATATGCCCGCCTTCTTTGCATCCATCGCACCACTGGTGGGTGCACATTTCCCATTTCGACTAGAACAGATGCCTTCCATCTATGAGACAGACAAGCGAGAAAATTGAGTATATGAAGGCGATGTCCATATAAGATCGACACAAATGTTGATGATAAAGAAAGTTTTTTGTCATCTTCGTAAAGTAGATTGGCTTGAAAGCTGCACGTCCATCTGCTTGTGTCTGCAAACGATTTCAGGGTCAGTTCAGCAAGGTAATTGATGGAATACTCAGCCAACGAGATACTCAGCAGTCAGACATTTTTGGGGATAACTTATGCTGCAAGTGTTTTATTTAAAAAATGGGTTCGATTAGATTGTGCAAATTCTTCATGAAAGCAGAAAAAGCCTGTTTATCATTTTGATTTATCGATGTGCGCCATCTTTGCAAGTCATCCCATTTCCCTCCACTTGCATTCGACATCCCCTAATGGAAACTGTTTTGTATGCAGCAGCTAATAAAGTTCTATTCTTAACTTCTTACTATTAAATCAATCGAGTACTTTAGAAACAAAAATCTTGAAAATTTTCCCTGCTAGAAAGTAATAATTAATTACATCTTTTCTTCTTACATTGACAATGGAGGCATGTAACATCCACTTCATCCATCACCCCTTTCACTTTCTATAGCAAAAAGGGAAGGAATTAGACACTTTACCTCAAAAGGCAACTAGCAGAATATCCACTGGTTAAATTAATGCCTGATCATTAAAGCCATGCAAGGCCACTGTTGGTCATTTATTTGGATTAATGCCACAGTCATAAGGAATGGAGACTTACTGATTGAAAGTCATTACTTGCTCCGCTGGATATTTAACATCAAAAGATATTGGGTAGGCATTGAGCATGAAAGATAAAGTCAACTATCTGACCAGTCAGTCAGCAGCTGCTACAAAGTGGGAAGAAGAGATCATCCGACCGACACAAAGTGATCAGTTAAGTGTATCAAGGTATGTTGAAGGCGCATTTGAAAGGTTTGCGCAAATCCAGAAGGCTTCTGACTACATCGGAGAGAGCACAATTGAGCGTACCCTATGGGAGCGTTAAGCTCGCTTTCTTTTAATGCCCTCGGCTTGGTGAACCCAAGTTTTAGTGTTGTCATAAAGTTGGCATTACTTTTATCATGTAATCCTCCTACTTTTTGGCTATGCCGCCATGAATAAGGTGTAAATCGTGGAGCGTGCAAAGTCCACGCGATTAACTGGAACATTAACACCAAAAACCTTCTTTTGAGCAGAATCCTCGACACTGCTCTTTGTCACTACTCTGTGTGATGCACGCAGAAATCAGTGCAAGGGCACATCCAACAGTCCTAATTACCCATTTATCACCATTTCAATTGGAAAATCTCTCCCTTTTACCAACCTTCTTCGATTCGTGACTTCCAGCTCATAGCAGAAAAGTGTGCCTCTTCTCCCCGCTAGATGGAGCATGTATGAAAGGGGGGGGCGGGGATCACGTGACATAGCGTGACATGTGGCCATTATCCTCCACCATTGCCGCCTGCTTTAACACCTCTTCAAGGGAGATTAAATTTTTTTAAAAATAAACACCAATACGGACGTTTTTGTTGCCGATTAGCTTGGATCAATTTGGAGCAATAACTGTAAAGTGTTTATGCAACGGTCACGAAATGGAATTGGATTGTTGAATATAAATGATATTTCTAGAGTTACTGGTATCCCCAATGGATTGGAAAAAGGCTAAACAAAAGAAATTGCGTTGCTTGCCTTTTCTTGCGGAAGCCAATACTTATTTATATTTTTTTTACTCAAATGGGGAAATGCTTGACTATTTGAGCCTAAATTCCATCTAAGCCATTTAGTTGCCTATGAAAAATTTGGTCCCTGCTCTACCTTAATGTCGAATGGAAGCAACTGCCGCACTTTCCGCTCATCGTAAGTTACCACGAAATTCACTGTGACGACGTCATATAAGTCTCTAACTAGCACTGCCACTACATCACTTCATAGTCACAATTTTTTTCTTGTTTTGGTGTGATGTGCTCCAGGTAAGGCCGTCAAACAACCTTGACAACTCACATCTGTCTGTTCGTTGTGACAGAAGCCAAACATAGGTAGGCAAAGCTTCCTCAGGATCCAGTGAATCGGTTAGAACAAAAGTGAACAACCAATAAAAGTAGCTGAAGCCAGATTACCTGATCCTCGAGACAAAAAACAACCTTTCATGAGAGTAAAATTTGTGTTTCTTTTGCTAGACAAAGTTTATGCTGCTCTGGCATGGCGATTTTCCTACTAATAGTAATTATTTATCAAGTCAACTCTTCATCTCATCGTATGGCAGAATAACTAAAGTTTGCATAGCCAAAATGTCGCCTACAACCTTTTATTTTGGTTCTTCCCTTTAAGTCATTTGATAAATTTGCGTAATATACCCTGTTTTTAGTATTTTCTTGATTGGCTCATAGTAGTGTTGTTGTTCCACGTTAGCTTCAAAATGGCACGAACGTTCTGCTTCCCTTTTGCTAGATTTGCATCCGTCTATACAATACATGCTTAGAAGAAGCTGCCTTCTCCACAATGCATTAAATAGAAGGCCCTTTTATGACTAAATTTAGGCCCATTTATAGCTAATGGAATCATTATCTGCCTCCTTTGTATGTGTGCCCAAAAACATGGATGGCTAGCGAATTTTGTGCAAACAGTTCTCCTCCATCATCTCGTTGATCTATTTTGGACAATCGCATGGAGGTTGCTCAAATAGCGGGAATTTCGAAGGATTAATGCGTCGACTTCTCCTTATTATGTAGGTCAACATTGTTCTGGAGAGAACACTAATGAAAGGGAACAAGATTATATGTTTTATTCACCTTGTTTTATTTGCTTCCGTTCCAAAAGTAAGTGAATGAGAATACCAAGGACGCATTCACGAAACAGTGAGCGAAGACGAGAGAACAGGAATTGGCCACGCCTAGACGCACTTTGTAATTATTTCTCCTAAAGGTGTCACATCGTGAACAGGAAGCGTGCATGAGCGCGTGAGTGAGCGCTTCAAGAACTCAAATCCAAATTTACGGGGAGTGAGTGGATTTGAGAGCAAAGATGAAAACCCCCGGGATCTATAGATCTTACCTTCTTCAAGTATGTGCTAGGTGGATACTCCAGACGACAGCAGAAGCCCGTGCCTTATGATCTGTTCTGACCATTTGTTGCTCTATAATGCATTCACGTACTATAGGGCGTGGATATGCGACCTTCGCAGCCCTTCAACCCCGAGAACCTTCTCAAATGGTTTTCAGATGTTTTTCGTTATGTCTTATTTTTAAATATTCTAGAATTCCCCAAAACTGGAATTTCTGTTCATTTCCTCTTGGTTAACCAGTGTTGTGTACAGATAAGCTTTAAATGTGCTACTCTCTTTTGATCTCTCAAGAGTGGCAATTGCCACCATTTGATGGCATTTAAGAAGCAAAGGAGAAAAAGTGAAGACATCTTGAACCACGTTTTCTTTGAGGCCTAAAGACGACAATTTGTAAGTGGCATTTGCTACCTAATGCTCCACTCGTACGAGACTATGCAGTTACTTAGGCTTTTGTGCCTACCAGACCGCATTAACCTGCTTGCCTATCTCCTAAATGTAGCGAGTCAGTTAGAACGGAGTCGAAAATACAAGCAGTGGAATGAATTGGGAATATGAAGGGAAATTAGGTAACCATTAATTGGTGTTTGCTTTTTTCCCACGGGGTTATGACTCGTTTTTACGCCCTACCTAACAGATGAACCAAAATATGGAAGGGATTAGGTTTTCTGTTCGCTATAGATAGGAGAAGAGAAGCCACGACTGAAATGAAAAGACTCATGTACATTGGGAAGGGTTTTCCCATCCACTTAGAGCATGTCATTCCCTGTCCTTGAGATTGAAATTTCAAAATGCTAAGACGTAGACATAGGGTCCTGTTAACTACTTAACAGAGTAAGAAAAAAAGATGTCACACTTATATTTACTTATAAGCATAATCAGAAAGGAACACTTCACCATTTTCTTAATGCAATTCGTAAATCTGGTGTTCAACTAGAAATGAGACCCAATGCGCAAGATAAGGAACGTATTCCCAGCGCGGAAGGAGTCGGCGGCATGTCATAGGTAAGACAGTCCAAACACCCTTAGTCAAGATGATGGGCAAAAATAATGATGGTGCTTGATCACATGCACGCACACACACATCCATGCGTTTACAGAATGTTTCAAGCAAGCACTGTATGTAGCTTATAACTACCTAGACACCTAAATGATCTCAAACTTTGGAAAACACGCATGCATGCCCGTATTCACCTGTCAACTACGACCTCAGCTCTAGTTTTGATGGTCTCAATGCACACCAGTCATTTCTATGATTATCCATTCAGCACATGATGGGTCTGATTCCATTTGTCTGGCCGATATACCACCTGCAATGTGCTAAAACCACATCACATCACAATACGACTCACCCCACTCTACTCATTCATCTCCAAGGTTTTACAATTTAGAAGAGTTAGCACACATTGGGCTCCGATACAGCCTCTCGCGCTCGACCGACCAGCCCAGAAGTTAACAACTCCAACATTGAGTTGTACAAAAGATTTGACACGATTACACGTCATGAAAACCCGGTCACAATTTCTCGGTACGGACTGAAAGGAAAACCGAGACGGTTGAAGCAGCCACAAAGGAATAAAATTGTCCTGAAATGGCTCAAATGCATCGAGGAAATTGCTTCTACATGGCACCCCTCCAGACACTAGTTCAGGGCGAAAGCAACAGGGGGATTGAAAAAGTACAATTTGTGGCTTTTTAAAAAGCACTACTGCTTCGGAGGAGTGGAACTCGAACGCTTTTGACTACATTAGAGAGAACAGCTACAATCCGCCTTCACTGATTTTTTTGTGTCCTCATTTCCTCATTAATTTAATTCACCTTCTTTCAATTAAGTACACCTATAGTAAAAGTATTGCAAAAAAAACAAAAAAACTGATTTTATAAACTCAAACAAAAATGACTTCACTATTAATATACAGTTTCATAACAGGAGTAGCTCCTACACTTATTTTTCAGGCAATTTCAATGAGTGCGAAGCAAGCGGAGATGGAAGCTAATGGCATCCTGGTTCGGTTGCAGTCTTTCCGACCAATGTGGTGCAAAACTCACTTCCTTGGTCGCTCTTTCAACTACAAAAAGCAATCTTCTGTTTCACCCTCTCTCCCAAACACATGCAAGCTGCATCTAAGAAGGGCAACGCACTATGAGAGGTAGAGCCGTAGAGAGCAAGTACAAAAAGGAAAGCAGGATGAAGGGAAAGAGAGGGGAGGTCCCTTAATTCGTCACCGACTTCGTTGGCGTCTTTTCTAACGGTGGAGTGGATGTCAATGCAAAGGCCGGTAGAGCAAGCGTTGTGTCCAAGAGAGCATTGTGTTGAGCCAGACTGGTGGCCCGATAGAAGGCGACCAAATCTTCTAGAGAGGAAAAAACCAGTGCCTTCTCTGAGAAGCCCCAACGTGACGTAGCGTTGCCACTACTGTCATTAACACGGTCACTGTAGATGAGGCAGTGCTGGACGCAGGGGCCAGCTCTACAAAAAAAATTGAGAAAAAGTAAGACCGATGAGACAAGAAAGGTTGACCTGCTAATCTCTATGGCCCGATCGCAAACGCCTCCCCTCATCTGTTTGTTGCTCAATCATTGTTCTCAACAAGTGTTCGAAGTATAACGCCATAGAGATATGCCCATTCGTTTGACAAACGCTGGGATATGAAAACCATGCCACATGACGCATCGCATAGCCAGCAGGAAGCAAAGAACACACAGAGAGTCTTGAAAGTTTATTGTCTACCCATCCGCTGTTGTTGTATGTGTGCAGAGCCCACTGAATTAGCTGACAAGGCCTTACAGTTCCAAGTACTATAGGTGTTCTTGTCAAGCCACCCTGAGTTTTCTTTAACCAACAGTCAGGTACTCTTCTCAGCGAAAATTCTTGAGCGAGTGGTTCTGTACGCTGCTTCCTACCACCGTATATTACACTTCCTTGAAACCCTATGCAACGAATGCCTCAAGAAGCTTACGTGTCTCTAAGATCGAATAAAGCCCAGTTCATCCGGCGTATAAGCTCGAAACACATCACATCAAGTTAGTTCTACGAGCATTTTACGATGTGGTGGGGGACATTTTCCAGTTTCGCAACCCGTTATAAGTTATTGTATCAAACATTTGTGGTCACATAGCGGCATTAAAAAAGGACCAGATCAACTGTTTATGCAGACTTTTCCGCCTTAAAAGTAAAGAACCTTCGCCTCAACGATAAATGGAATATGTGCATGAAGAGTGCAGGAAAATGAACTAAAAAAAGGCACATTTTATGACTCTTTAAAAAGTGCCTTTCCACGTGGTAAATAGGAAAGGTCACATTAGATGTGAGAGTCTTTTGTCGATAAAAAGAGCGGGAAAGGAAGATCTGATAAAACATGGCCAAACCAACAGTCGAATAGAACCCAAACGCTATCAGCTAAGCCTCTGATAAGTATAACCTACTTGACAGATAAGGCGAATCGATTGGCCATGGCTGAGGGTCGAATGAGGAAAGTGCCTGAGGGCTTGTTAAATAGCACATCCTCGGCTTGCTGTCTCGTCATCTCCGCGAACCACGTGGAACGCTCCAAGGTTGGTAATGTCAGCGTCGACTCAAAATCACTATCCATACTTTCTGTCGCCCCGGATGTTACCGCCAATGTGGTGGAATCCGTGGAGCCCGAGTCACAGGCAAAGATGACCTCATCAGAGATACCGCGACGTTTGAGTTCGCGCCTAATCTCCTGCATGCGACGACCGACCTGGTGTTTTTGGGAGCAGAGTACCACCTGGATCTCAGAGACCTCACGGATCTGATCAATGAGGCTCCTGTGCTGTTGGCGCTTATCCTGACGAGCTGATTTGGCCCAGGTCAGACGCTGTTCTAAGATGTTAGCGTGCCTTTCTAGTGTTGCCTGGCTGAAGTGGGAATGTAGTGACGATGATGCAATCACGTGTTCAACAACCGAATTTTGAGACATCAAATTAGAGTACCAATGATTTAAAAGGGCTCTGTGCATTGAAACAAAGGCCTTCTTGGATTGAGTCACAGCGCTCTATCAAACGACTACCCAATTCTTGATGGGGAGACATTTCTAAGACAGTTGGCGACACACAAAAAGGCAAACAAATGAATAACTAAGCTGTCGATTAAATGGCAGTAGGCAACACTTTGGAGGAATTCGAGAAAGCCCTTCGCAAATCAAGTTCACTAGCGAAAGTCATAGAAATTTGACATAGATCAAAGACATCAACCAACGTCCTCAATGACAAGACGATCTTTCGAATGATTTAAAAGTAAAGGAGAAAATTTGGCATCTGAGTTCACAAAGGCATGAGCTTTTTAAGGCAAATTCAGCCTTAAACGACTAGATACCTCATCGCAGTCATTAACGCTACCGTCACTTTCATATGTAAAAATAAAAGTACAAACCGATACAGAGAACGGTTAAGATACTGGAAAAAACTAACTACTAGGTGCCACCACACTTGCAGCCAATACCGAGTTTATCGTCGGTACACAAATATCTAAGAGCACACAAAAACCAGATTACCTGACACCCTTAACGGCCTTTTGGTTGATAGACAGCTGTGAGTTTGCCTTCTTCAGCCAATCCCTCGCACGTTTAAGGCCCAGAATTTGGCTGGCAGTCACAGCCATTTGGTGCATTAATTCACTTGATCGGTGGTTCAACTCGTCAACCTGTAGAGGCACGGAACGGGCGAAAATAAAAAGGCGGGAAAAAGAACAACTTTTACGTTTAGTTCTTTTAGCCGTTGCCATAGTGTTGGAGGAAGGATTACTTGCCTTCAGAATAATTCAGTAAGCTGGAATAAATGTCGAATATATACCTTAGGTACTTGGAATTATCATAAACAACCGCCATTTGAGAAAGTACTTAAAACTCATTGAACGAAACAAGTATGTCCAATGACTCTATTTTAGATCACGACATAGATTTGTTCATCCCCAAAACACACACCACCACGTCTTATCAATAAGAGCATCAAAACACATTGAAGTTCACAAGGAACTTCTGGTCCACAACGCTTAAATTAAACACAAATATGGAATTATATGAGGATCCGGATTCAAGCTAAACGGCCGATTTTCCCATAATCCGCCTCAAATCCCCTCAAGTGACCAAAAATCGCATTACTCAGGGCTGATCCGAATTGAAACAGATCCAATTATAATAATTTCTCAAATTTAGTAAAGGGGAATTTGCATATAAATACCTGGTACTTCAGCCATAAAACCCACGAGGATATAACAGAGGCCGAAAATGACTTACTTTGACCTGCATCTGGTTCAATTCCGCCGAGGTAGATCGCAACGCAGTCAGTAAACCCTTGACGATCTGATCCGAGCTTACCGACACTAGGTTTAGTGGCAATTCAAGCATGGTGTTTCGTACCACAGGATACAATAGCCTCGGGATGGGTGCATCGATGCTAGTAAGGGGCCTCTGTTGTTGGTAGTAGGCCACCAGAGCAGAGACCAATGGAAAACCCGGCGAGGGTGGATTGTTAATGTCGAAAACATCGCCACGATGGTAGATCCGAAATAGAAGGATGTTATAATTGCGTCTAGAAAGGAGAGAGATTATCCCTGTCTGTCTTCTTACACGGCCAGATATTTTTTCACCTGTCTGTCAACTTCGAGTGCAAAAACTTAAGACAGGTTTGATAAGCTCTTTAGATAATTCCGATGCAGGCTGATCGGAGGATTAGGGATGGATGAATGAACAAAAGGAAACAGATGAATCTGGAACGCATGGGTAACTACTGATTCTGCCAGCAGGGCTGATTCATCAAATTTCAAGTAATTATGGGCAAAAGCTTTGTTTTTACCACTGCTACATAAATATTTACCCCTCCTGAAATTCCATCAATTAATCTTTCGGTATCAGGCTTTCCACAAAATGGCGTTATGGAATCAAGAATAGTAACTGTAGGCGTGGTCAAGCATTCACCAAAGTCTGGATTGTCACTGACACGTTAAAGACAATTACACCAAATGTCTCGCTGCTGAGTTACATATTATCATGTCCGTACATTTTGTGGCTTCGCTCACCACCATAGGCTGTTGAAAGAAAGCAGCCGGCAGCTCTCTGCAGCAACACGACCACTCCCAGCACCACTAAACCAGTGGTCCCTTCCAATCTACCTCCAGTTTATGACCGACCAACCGACTAACCACTACTTTGATGCTCAATTAGCCATTACTTGTGAATTTATGAGGTGTGTACCTGCACCCCTCTCGTTTATGCGTACTTACTACAAAATCGAGTGTTTTAAGTGAGTTAACTTTAGTCGTTGTTGTAAATCAAACACACATTCGCTTGACACGCACACTGCCAGCATCGTGTACACATGAAAGCTGTTCTTAGGTGCTCAGGTGTGTACGTATACCGCAATTAGAATGATTGGAACTAAATCCCAAAATCACGAGTGAGCAGGATAAGTGCACAATTGGAACATGTCTTTGATGCGTTGTTTTTGCCCCTTTTTTTCCAAGCACAAAAAAGCCTTTGATAAGCTTTCTTTCCATAAAATATGGCTTTTCCAAATAAGAAAAAACCTTCCGCAGCTATCAGAACCAAAGCACAGAGAGGGTCAATAATGCCAAAAATAACAAATAATGGAGTTTTCCAGGCATTGAGGGAAACCCCGCTTAAGAGACTTTAAACGAAAAGAAGCTACTCCGGTGGTAATGCCTGAAGTGAAGCGCAGTTAACTTAAGGAGCAGTTCTGAGTGGGCTTATGAAGTACCATACTACAAAGCAAAAGGGCAAAACTCAAAACACATGTGCCTCAAAGGGGAGGCGATCCAGAAGCTCACCTAGCATCAATGTGGAAAGTTGGTTTACTTTATGCAATTAAAGACCTTTTACCGCATAACTTTAAATTAAATTGAATGTTTCATACCCCATTTTTAAGGATTAAAATGACTGTTTCATTATCGACAACCGAATTATGCACTTGGAGGAATTGAAGGGTTCATACTTATTCGCCACAATAACTGAAATAGATTGGAACATGTACGAGAAGTTCAAAATTTCATGCAGTAAATTCGAAGAACGCCTTCACATAAATTAACTAAACCCATTTTTAACTTAAAAACTGGCAAAATAAGTTGTTCCGTAAATGCTTGGCTGCTGGACGCCTCATTCACTGTAAGTCCCATTGCCTGCCTCGCTGGACTGCCCCTAAAGTCGTTTGAAGACAGGAGCAAATACGCGTGCACTTTCTGAGGGTGACAACAAACTTCCCTTATCATTACACCTTGTGTGCATTTTGTGTGGGCAATGCCCGCACACACTCAATTTAATGAGTCGAAACGTGCCCCCACCAGTAGCGTAGGAATAGAGGAGCAAAAAAGCTGCCACTTACTACAAGGCGTAGAAGCGTTATGGTGCAATGGAAGTGAAGAGGGTGGAGATCTACACGAGTAAAATTGTCGCTTCAATTTAAGCATATCTCGCACAATTCCCTTTAACTTCTTCCATACAATTTCTATTTACCTATCTACTGCATCCTGTCTGAAACTGAAGACGGCCCCTTCAGGTGTTCCTCAATCAACGAAATAGCTTAATATTTCGCCACTGTGTTTGTTTAAAATACCGAACGTGCTGCCGCATCTAACGAAGGAGGAAGAGGCGCTTGCAAAGAGCTCATCAATGAGGCATTCAGGGCTGTGTAATTCACCAACCCACTCCTGGAAATCAAAATCCAACGCGTTCCAAGCATTAATTATGTAAAAGTAATTTTTTAAGGAGAACTTTTGCTTATCTTGCCAACAAACCCTTACTACTATCCACCCGTTTGGCTGCATCACGGATCAGGTCTCCACCCAAGCAACACGGTGATAGCTCTCAAGGCACTGACCAGCATGTTTTTCGGAAAAAAAATTATCGCCTTGGTGATGATAAACTTCTCCAAAAATAGGAACACAAAAATAGTTTTTTTTTTCAGAGATGCTCAGCTGCCACCAAAAAAGAAACGAACAATTGGATGGCATACAGCCATCCACAGAACCAAATGAACGACCTATTTGAAAGGAAATATAAATACAAAAGAAAGCAACTATTTCCATTTTGTAGTTGGCTACAAGTCCTGTGTATTCATTTGCAGTTAGTAAAAATGTGAAATTATTTGACAACCCAATCACTGATCAACAAATGACAACAAAGCATTTAATTTCTCTTTTTGTCAAAGTTTCAGTTGACAGCAATGCTACAGTTGTATGAAACCTTTTACTGAATTAAAAGAGAGAAGAAAAAGCAGCGTTTGGCTTGGTGTTTGGCACAAGCCCCATTTCATGCACGCTAAAAGAAGTGAATGAGATGACTCTTAGGCCTCAGAGTGGGGAGCAACTATTCCTTCCCGGATTAAAATTATACACGGAGACAGCTGAACATGAAAGTTTAGTTTGACTAAGTTGGATGACCAGCATTGGTCAAACAGAACAGTACATGTAACGAAAAGGCAGCAACTGTTAAGCCAGGAGGAAACATCCAAGTAGCAATTTACGAGTGAGAACGACAACTGGTTCACCTTGTCTGATCAAATGAATTGATTAATCCCAAGTGCGATCTATCGAGACATTCCGCCGCGATGGGGAACTTCGATTAGATAACCAGGCAGATCCTGCAAATCAACTCTTGAAAGCTAGAAACAGGCATTTGAACTTTAAAGACGTACTTCTCGGTAAGCGTGAAGGCACCAGTGGTGGCAGAGGAGTCGCGTACAAGGAAAGCACCATCAGGTCGTTCGCGCATGATTTCGCTCACTTCGGAGCGCGGCACATCGCCCCAGTACCAGTCGCGTGTGGCAAGATCGCGCCGATTGCGTTCCATAGATTGTGCCGTCGGTGGACCCCACTGCGAGGCTGCCTCCGTTCCCTCGACCGCAAACGGAGGCGTTATGTAGCGAATCGACTCACCGCCGGATTGGGCCAACAGCTGAGCGTAGCATTCATAGCCTATTGGAATATGGAATGCATCTGTCAACTTATTCTATACATACTTCGATTAGGTGGATCTATCTGCCAGATGGATATGTTCAAATGACGACGCCACCTCTGTTATAAATCGACTCCACCACAGGCTGTAGCAGTCTGTTTTTTAGTTGAATACGCTGACTGATTGACGCTTCCGTTTAAACGCATGGCAGTGCTACTTGGATATCGTTGCAATATTGAACGTATCCATTCCCTAAGTTTTGCTTGGATAGAGCCAGGCAAACCAAGCCATGCGCAGCCATCGCATAAACTGGTCAGGAAAAAATATTGTCTCCCTGCAAATAACTGGGCAGCAGATTGAAACGAAGTCAATTTGATCTCCCCAATTAATGCCTTGGACCACCACTTATGGGCCCAATGGGCAGTGCTATATAGATTACACCATCTTCCTAAAAGCACTGCTTTATTGACGCTTCAGAACGCTGTGGAAGTTGTGTAAAATAAATCATTTTAATAAGCGGAGCATACTCAAATATTTTCGCTCAAAAATATGCTTGATTCCATTACCACAATCTTACAAAAAAAATGAAACAGACTTCTCATGACACATCACATTGATAAACATGCAGCGCTTAATGTGTTTTACAACGGTCAAGAATATGGCAGATGCCAAGGTTGAAAAAATGGAATACACTGTTGCATTTGGGCTTTGAGATGTCTAAACAACTGGCACAATACCCCGCCTTTTAAACAGACTTGATTAGCTAATTTGTAAAAGAAAGCAGACAAGCAAACAAGAGTAGACAGTATATAAAAAGGCAACGCATTATTGAGAGCCCATGGAGAGTGCAGGCTAATCTGAATCACTTCAGCAAAATACAAGGAATGTGGGTTTCTTCTTGCAGCAGTAAAACTAGGGGGACAATAGCGAACCTTTGACCATTAGAAGCAGTAAGACTTCAACCATGAAGTACGAAAATTTCTGGGCGATTCAAGAAATACAAAGTTGAAGGCTACATTTTAGAGTTAGTTTTGAATTATAAGGTATCAGAAAGCTACAGCTCGCATGTAATCAACGTACCTGTTCACTGAGACTCAGACAGCATAATGTAATGGTGTATTGCTCAACGAAGAAGCAACCATCAAGCAAACTCGAGTGTCTCGGTTACCGGAGCAATCGCAGTAGCTCCTGCCCTTATGAGAGGGGAATGGACCAAAGTCCTGAGGCTACTTAAACGACTTCAAATCAAGCATCAACACGTTAAGGGTTACATGTGAATCACTAGGTACACACCATGATTTATCTGATAATTTTGGCGAAGAACATCAACTATTCAAGGACAGCTTTATTCTTCTCCAAAACACTGGCAGCGCAAGGTTCTACCAGCTTTCGATCCAGAAGAGGAAGAACCAAACAGTGGAAAGCTGTCTTGGTACGCAGCGTACGCCAACTTTTGCGCTTACAAATGTTCAAAACTGGATTCGCATACCATTACCACCAAAAAACTCGTCTCTTGTAGAAAATAACCACACGAAAGGTTATGCAACGATCAAGTGTTTTTCAAACCAAATGCATGTTAACAGGAATGACCGCCGGGTCCGGGGGTCGGAAATGGAACCATCAAGGCCAGGAGAATAACATAGACGTACAATCAGGCATTTTTGAAACAGTGATACCATTCAAGCGTCCATATACGGGGTAGTTCAGCATTCCATCACCATGCCATGTTCTGCACCCATTTTCTTGTAGGCGTGTCCACGAGCTTCACATCTTGGCTCTCAAGAAACGGCATGCTTGACACTTACTGCTGAAGATATGCCTACCACAGTTGCATACATATTCATTTGAGGAAAACCAGAGCATCCCCGTTCAATCTGAACGTCTTTCGTAGATTCCATGAATCAATCTCTCCTCAAAGCCGCCAGATTTTTCATTTACAAGCTTCACAAAGAAATATTCGACTTCACCTTACGCCGTTCTCCTTAATTTTTACGAACAAAAAAAAGAACAATTAAATTCAACCACAAAATTCTAATAAACACAAATGGCGCTTAGCAATATATACTAAAACCTCTGTGGGACAACGATAAAGGAGCTTAATTAATTGAAATAAAAAGCACAGAATCATTTCAAAATGGTCATATTTGTTTATCGTAATCAAGTCGGAAAAAATGCAAGAAGTTTCGAGTGTTAACGGTAGTTTCCGACCAGCTCGAAGAGCGGATATGGGAGACAGTGGAACTTACAAACAGTCAGACATCATTACTTAACGGCCGTACAAGCTATTTACAACTATGAGACGGGAAAGAGGCCCTGCCTCCCGGAATTGATTCAACGGAAAATCGAGGTCCCAAGACGTGCCAAGCAGTTAGTGCCTACCATTCAACGGTTCAACAAACAATCATTTAGCACATAAATCAGTAACGATGTGAAGCTTGTCGTTCCTGACAATGGTAGCGAATACAGCTCTTTCGTCCTGAATAGACCTAGGAGGAGGCAAAATTGCAAGTAACTGGCGATAATGAACGAGCTCCCTTCTTTAAATATTCGAGCTTAGGACAGAACTCAAAAAAAACAGAAGGCGAAAATTGACATCAGTACAAAACAAATATTTTATTGGCCTCAAACGACACCAACAACACCGAACCGCCGTTCAAAGAAATAAATATCCTTAAACCAGGGGGACCAAACAGCTATTTTTTTCGGTTTCAAGCTCCATGACGCGATAAAATCAGCTATCATTATGCCGATAGAGAGGATGGCACATGGTTGTAGTGGCAGACTAAGGTAAGAAAATCGGGGAACCAAATATATGCCAGACTGAACTCACTTTTAATCGACCGCGCCGATCGACTATGAATTCGGCCACCAAAATCAGCAGCTCCAGGCGTTCGATTAAAGTGTTCGAAGAGACGCTTCAGTGCCTGCAGGCGTCGGAAGTCACCATCGGGCGAGGCAAGAAGCACCATGCGACGCCAGGTGGGTCGCATGAGGACATGAGCGAGGATAGAAAGGATGAGACTAGGGTCGTCAAGATTATCAATAGTACTGCTTGCAGTTGCAGAACTGGTGGCACAAGACTGCCGAAGTTGGCCAACGGAGAGGCGAACCTTGAGGAGACGCTGATGGCAAAGGATAAAGCCAACGTGTTGCATTATATGTCGGAGGGTGGCGAGATTGCGAGGGGGTAGGGAGGAAAGGAATTCCTCCAAGTCGGCTGAAGAGTAGTCAGAAAATAAAACCACGAAACGCCATTGCTGGATGGAATTAGGCCAAATTATGTACTCTAAATCAACTTTCTCATGTGAGTGGAAAAGAACTTAATGTTAGGAAGGAGGTTAAGTCTACTGAATGGATCAGAGGGACGTGAGGCAATGAAAGCTGTGGAAAATAAGGATTAATTTGAATTGACGAAGTCAAAAGATAGGCTATGGAATCTCCACCACGAAGGAGGCTTTGGTACAAATTATAGAACCTCATTCCTGAAAGAGTAGTAGAGGGCGGGTGTGAATGAAGTGCATCGATCTGAAAGAGTGTAAAGCGAGATACCCGATCAGCTTTTGGGTAAAGCAGGCTCATCGTACCAGGGACGTCCAAAATAAGTCTAAAAAACAGTTACAACTGTGATCAACCAACACAATAAAATAATATGTTGTTAATGCACGACCTCATACTACATCTTGGAAGGTGAAGGAAACACCACCTTATTTCACGCACGTAACAAATGTCAATTTTTCCTATCATTAGCAAAAAATACCAAGTGAGGTGGAAATAAAGGTGACTGGTTATGTTGCTGGCCACAGAGGTAGCGTTTCATAAAGCCCACACAATCTAGCGAGGAGAGGAATACAGGTTATGATGCTGAAGACATCGACACTGCAGGTCCTCGGTTTGCATTACAGAAAGTTATAATGGACTTTTGAAGTACCCTTACATATACTAGCAAAATTCTATCCTCTAACCAAATGACAAAGGAGGGTACTTGAGTGCACCTCAATTCTGCAGAAATAAATCAGAAAATAGAAAGGACAAATTCGTCAATTTCATAAAATTGCCCCAGCTAGTAATGTCTAGCCCATTCCCAATTGATTGGCATTGCTCAACGGTTTTGCAAAACACATAAAAACAGCACTTTTCGACATGCCTACATGCGTGAGTTGATGATGCTATAGCATCTGCATTAAATGGGGGCAAATGGTCTGGAATTAACACCGGCTAGATGGGTGCGTTAGAGCTGAAAACCTACAGATGAAATGTAAGGAAAAGTACGTGGATAAAATACTATAGCACTGGAAGTAGGACTTCGTCTTAGCCTAAAATGATCTCAGTAGGCTTGAAGAGAAGTACTGGAGATGCCTGCGACCCTATAGCAACGCTCTTGGTAAACTTCCTAGACTTCTGCTTCCGCAGCTGTTTTTGCCAATATTGCATAAGCCGCCGCTCACTCAGGCCCTAGTGAATGATTTAGGTCACGAAGGTTGCATTTTGAATGTTCAAATAATCATTCTAAGTCCAAGGTCTTGACTAGCCGTCTGAGTGACTCAAACGTGGGCACGAACTCAAACTCAGGCCCATACTCACGGCCAGTCTCTGGCATTCTCAACGACCCAACCACCAAGGTCGCAAACTTAAATCGTAACTGCTCTTACACACACACACATATATATATATATATATATATATATATACATGTCAATCAATAGAGACATCGGTCATGATGTCATCGTGAATCGCTTAACGGGTAGAGGATCCAAAAGGATCCAAATCACACAAAAATATAAAATCCATGTTGTAGAAGTAGGTAACAGGTTACAAAGGGGACAGCACCACTGAAATCCGAAATAACCTAGTCGGATCCCACTAATGGCTCTATTTATACTAACAAGTGTCAACAAGAATAATAGGTGCACTACCGCTATTGCTGCCGGGTGCTAAATCCAGGGTTTTCTGGTACATTTCTGTGGGAATCACAGGCTCAGGTAGTTGTTTGAGAAAGCGTTTGATGATCAGCGCTAGTCGAACCAACCGCTGCACCGTTGGAACCGACGTCATCTTCTCCAGATCAGTGGGTAGACGATCAGCGTAGGCACACTCAAGGTCCCAAAGCTCTCGACCGGTGGCGGAGGCTCGATATACATCCACGCAGTTTACCATCGGCAAAGCAGAAATGGGTGAAGGTGAGGACTGTTGCGAAGGTCGCTGCTTTGTTGTTTCCTGTGCGTTATAGGTCGCCAATTGCTCGAAAATGCGAGTGGCGGTGGAGAGGAACATTGGAACTTCGTCGGCGTCTGTGACCTGATATAAGGAATATCATGAATAAATAGGATCAAGCCCTTTTGAAAGTAACAGCTGATAGATAATTGACTTCAATGAGAAGAACATTTTGAAACAGGAAGAGTCTGCTGTAAGAGACACTCGAACGTATGGGGATCACAGAAGAATGATCATGAAAATGGTACATGAACAAGTAAAAGCCACATTAATTGGATTGATTTTGCTATAGAAAAGTTACGAGAGTGAGAAATAGTGAAGGAACATGCTTCATGGAGGAAAAATGAATACGTAGTTGGTTCAAAGCTGAGTGCCATCAGTAAAGAGGTCAGTTGAAGTGGGGATTGAAAGGGACGGAGTAAAAGGTTGGGAATAGGTTTCTAAAATCACCAAGTAAACATTTTAAGAAATTATTGAAGAACCAGTAGGAGTTGAAAAAAATGACCCGTTATAAGAAGAAGTCTTCCCTTATGTGAGCTGATGGTGACGCAGGAAAGACTGCAGTGAATAAGTGCCTGAATGAGAAGGCGAACGAATAAGTTCTTGAAGCTCTACTAGGCAACATCAGAAAGTATCCATTTTACGACGAGGCAGCAACTTACGAATTCCAACTTTATCAAACATTTCGTCTTCAAGCGTAAAAACAACAAGCTCTTAGCAAGTGAATGAATCGGCCTGGACAACCAATGATACGTTTGCTTAATAAGCGTTGAAACACAAAAGCCATTTCTCATCACAATTCCGTCTTTCAACAAACAATCCAAAAGCCACGCCTATGTTGATATAGTACATAAAAGACTCGAAGAACAAAGGGATAGTTGTTGAAGTCCATCGCCATCTGGTCTTAATGCACACGGTGCCCATTCGCTTCCCCCGGTCGATGCAGGCTGAAACGAGGTGTCCCATAAATTGTATTGAAAATGACTGCAAGTTGAGTTTGATACTCACATCTTGAATTATTTCTACCCCAAGAAACACATGTTTTCTATAGTAAGAACAAGGTTCTTTCAGTCGTATCGCTCATTTAGACTATTTCTGGGGTGATCGAGCATTCCATAACCGTACTTTACCGTATTTGAAACCTTCTGTTCAAACAAATTATGCTCAAATTTTATCCCATCATTAACAATAAATTCCCTCAATGTGCAATGATATCGTTCATCTTGGTCAACAATTTTGGACGAGCTAACAAAATGCCCGTCGACCATCAGCAGTAGGACACATTCTCCTGCGTGTAAGACCGTCTTAGCAGCACACTTTTCCATCCTCGTAAAATTAATTCACCCGTTGGACTTGAACGACCCTCTCAAGCAGAGAAGTGGTCACTTGCGAAAGCCAGGTGGTGTCCAACCTTAACTTTCAAGGACCACTTTCAAAAGAAATTTATCGGAAAATAAAATACTAGATAAACCTCCCATGTAGTAAACGCAAGCAGCGCCAGAAAGACTTAAATCAAACAATATCAAAAAAGGGTGAAACTCACTTGCTTATCCAGTGGGATGGTGAAGTATGCGTGCCTTATGACCGGTGCCGCAACAGGCAGTTTGCAACTGCTCTGTTTCAAGTCAAAATCTGAGGGAGGTGAATCGACATTGGTTTGTAATGAGAGTAGAGTTTCTGCCACTAACTGGCCTGGACAGGCTGGATGTTCCTCAGTGAAGACGCGACAAATGCGATGGAAAACACTACCACAGATGGTGCACTGATAGCCCTGAGAGGTTAGCCCTACGGAAAGGGAAGCGGGGCAATGAACGGCTTGATTAATGAATAAGTTGCTTTAGTCATAACTCAAGGACGCAGCCTATACTATCTCCGCGAGTTCATTCCCCATCTCAAGTTTATTTTCTGCACATGCCTACATCCGCAGCCTTTCTACCCGCAAATAAGGTCTCCAAGGTAGCTTGACTATTGCGATCTAGGTGAGGGAATTTAGGAAAGAACTAAATATTCCAGACCGATGAAACCTTGTGTTTTTTGTTGTATGTTCAGCTAGACTGTTTGCGATACTATATACAGCGATCAATCATCACTGATAATAACTATCGTCTCAAGAGAAATGGGCTTGAACGGTAGGCAAAAAGTACTCGAATTCCCGGTTCAATGAGCTGAGAATGACTAGGTCAGATAGGAGAGAAGCGCCAAAACGAAAGATGATGGGAATGAATTGTGAATGCAGCTTAAAGAAGCCATCTCATGCATCGTGTTAAATGGCTCTGCTTTTGAAAAAAAAATGTTTTAACAAGTGGCGATTAGTCAATGAAAGGCCGTAAGTGAAGAGCACCGTCGAACGACCAACAAAGAAGACAAATCAGAGGATATTTCGAGGTCGATAAGACACAAAAATCGCACTAGAAACAATCGTCTTCACCTCTACAAAAAAATCAGTGTATAACCTGGATTTCTACATCTTAAGTGGTCTCTAGAGTGCCGACGAAGTTTAAAAAGGAAACCATGTAACAGAAGGATATTTGCTTTACATGAAAATGAGCAATGTGCTAGAAGGGCTAACTCCGGATTCAGAGATAACTCAGGATATGGAGATTAAGACGCACAAAAGTACGATTTATAAATATTGATATTTTTATCCTGGAAGACGTATATGGTAAAAATATTTAGCTTTAAATCAAATAGTGAACAGACACAAGTAAAATGTCACTATTGGGATGTCGAAATTGCATACTCGACAGTTCAAATGAAGAAGGAGCCGTGTTTGCTAATAAAACATGCCTGCATTTCGGAAGAGGCGCTTCAGTCTAAATTCGTCAAAACTAGTGACATAAGGACTAACTTTTAGCCCAACTCACCGAGAAGTGGGAGGTTGCAAACACAGCACGCCAATTCACAGGTAAAGTTCTGTAAATGCAGATCACCATGTGGTGTGGCGGAAGAGTGCCTGGAAGAGGCAAACGTTCTATCAGCCGGTGAGGGTAGTTCACCAACGAGGGTCTAAATGGTTAAGGGCGCCCATAAAATCACACCTACTCAAATTGTGTAAGCAGAGACACTCACCATGATAGCGCGTTTCAAGACGCGGCGCACAAAAGGGTCCTTGATATCGTCCAGTGGGCTAGGAGGTTTTAGCAAGCCTGGCAGTGTCTCACCATTAACGTTGTAGGAGAGGAAGAGGATGGTGTAGCGTGAGAAACCTACTACGACCAACCACTGGAGAATTTGCTCCACTGACCAGTTAGCAAGAGGCTAATAGTAGGAGAGAGTCGACCAATTATGGACCCATCCTAACTTCGACTCAAACTAGTAAGACTGCACTGTAAACGATGTGGGAGTAATAAAGGAGACCGAGACTCAAGAAATCAGACCTCTTGTAAGATGCGGCTGACAGTTGGGTCGCAGTCGAATAACTAGATATTGGGTGAAATTAGCTTTCACATCAGTCTCTTTATAACCCGCTCAATCGGTAATGTAAAATTTAAAAAATTACAAATGAAACCCGATTAGGGCACGAGGTTCTCTAAGAATGACAATCCCTCAACGAGAATTGAATATAGTTCGCATGACAAAGTTAGGTAAGTTATAAAAACCAAAAATCTAACCTGATCGGAGAGGGTTACGGCTGTGGGGGCATCAGTGTCACTCACGACTTCGTTGTTTCCTAAACACTTGGGACCAGAAGCAGATGGCGCAGCTAAGGACCCCTGACACCTTCCTGCCTTGCCAGCGCAAATGGCATGAAGAAGACACCCACATGTGATACACTGCCGGGCTGTGCATCGTGGAGTTATGATGTAATCTTCGCAGACCTGACACAACCGTGGATATGCGACCGAAACACGAACCAAATTATGGGCAGACTCTGGCTCTTGCATCATTATAGCTTCATAATCTGAATAGAACGAGAATGTTCTGACATTGGCGCATCTGGAAGTAACAAAGAAAAAAGAGAAGGAAGGCCAAACTACGCTCCTTTACTGACGTCTAACTTGGTTACAAACTAACACAGCGAGTCTCTAAGACCTATAAAAATTTTTCCAGTTCCTCCTCCTCCTCTCGCCATTTCTTGTTCATGTAGCGGTGATTCAGTGAGATGTAGGCGTTGGGAACACAACCACGACAACGGGCAATGCTTTGGTTGGCGAATTGTGGCCTCACCATCTCACACACTTTGCCTATTGCGGAGAGGGCAGCGAAGCAAAGTACCATGTTCATTTGGCTGGCGAAAGGTGCTGCAACCAAAATGTATAGCTGATAACTTGCGATAGTAAAGTAAAAAACAAATGGACATGACCGAACTACCTTTAAAGCGAACAAGAAAACCAGCAGCAGCACCGCCAACTGCATGGCTAAGTGGACTATGTTCTTTGTTTAGGAGTTTTGCAGTAGCGTAACTAGCAACGGCGTGTACAGCACCGGCAGAAACTATTGCAGAAATTATGTCCAATACTGAAATTACGTCCGAGAGCCAATATACGAACTGCCTTAATACCGCTTCCGTAAACATTACGGCCGGTCAATAGTGCTGGCAGATAAGTGACAGCCGCGTTAAAGGAGCCTAATAAAGATGAGCAAACACATAAGATTTGGCTTGCCAATGTAGTAGCCTGTGAATGCAGCCATCTTGATGCGGTAAAATAGGTGCTCGTTATCTTTGGAGTTTGCATAATTATAAATGTAGTTTGGCATATCTTCAGTCAGTAGGTAAAACCACTAGAAGAAATACAGAAGGAGCAAACCGGCGGACCCACAGCGTAAGAAACCAATCAGATTCGGGGCTGCAAGAAAATAAAATTTATTTTAATTATGAAATACTCATGCCGAGCCTCCGCCAATCCTACTAAAGCTATTACTTTAGCACTAGTGTTGTAGTTAAAGCCAGCAAAAGCAGTGCCTTAAGTACCGTCATGCCTATACAAAAGTTTTAAATAATTAGTTATTGTATGCGTCAACATTCTGTTCGTAGTGCATTTACTATTAAGGGACAGAAAGATTTTCAGCGCACTTATGGGTTACACCGCACTTTAAAAGGGCGTTTAATATTAAACTCCTGTAAGATGTGTAACACCGCGCTTTTGTGTGCGCAACTTAAAGTCCAAAAATTCCATTTCAATGTTTTTGCAGCGTCCCGAGGCTCCCCTTAAGGTAAAAGAAGGCGCAGTACTAGGGCAGAATATACATATTCCGGGAACAGAGGACTTGGGGGCTGTTGGCACGGCCCGGAGGCCGACCAACCGGCTAGAACAAGATGGCCACCCAAGTGACCTAAACCGGTAGTTCGAACAAACAAAGTATCACATTTGTTTGTTTGTTTGGCTCTTAATTTTGGGTACGGGCACATGGATAGCCATTTTGCCTTTCGCCGGATGGGCTGACCTCTCTGTCATGTTGGTAGCTCCAGTTCCTTCTGCCTACCGGTTGGATGTATTCTGCCTAAAGAAAAGTCTTGGACCGCTGTAGTGAAATAAGGCTGCTTAATTCATAGCCACGTAAATAACCAGTGCATTTAATCAACGTGATTTTTTATTCCCAGTTTTAAAATACAGGCATCCAGTGCATTAAATACACGACTCTTTTTTAACACTTATTAATTTAAGCTGATGACGCGTATTTGCATCTTACTTAATTTGTTTTTTGCTCCTAGTTTTAATTTGTGTTGACCAGACCACCTTATTGAAAATCGCTAGCCTTTCGTTTGTCGTCAACCCCTAAGGGTAATAGGAATGGAGTTTGCGATTTATTATACATAGCTAAGCTCAAATGCCCTTTTTGGACGGAATCTAGCGTCGTCGAAGGTCGTGGTTAGTATCACAATATTTATCCACCTTTTATTCTTTATGGTTTTCGCCAAAGATTATTAGTGTGGTTTCCGCAAACATTTTAGATTTTCTCCACCTGGAAATTGCGGATAACGTTTCTAGTTTAATCTGTAATGTTGACTTGCATCGGGAAACTGAACACCGAATCCTTTGCTATTCTCGATGGTCAAGACAGTCATGTTGTTCTGGCTCCTGACCTCCCCACCTGGGATGACAATCAGTCCCCACAATATCGTAAATCCTATAGACAGCCTCACCGTATTCTTCGTCTTCCCGACACTAACCTCTTCTCAGTACGTAAACAAATGAGTTGCCAAACTTCCCTGTCCATCTCAGGTTGAATTGCAAGTAGGTCGCGGTCTACCACAAATTCGCGTCGATTTATCCCATCCCGTGCCCTCCATTGTTTTGCCGGGGAGGGCTTTGGCTCCCATTCGGGCTGCGACATGGCGCATTCGCTGGCCAGAAATTTGTCGCGGTACTTGCGCTTGTGTCGGCGTATCCATCCATCCGAATACCCCGGGTTCACCAGTTGATCGCTTGCTCTACTGGGATCTTGCGGACTGCTTGCCTTGCCGAGCGGATACTCGGGCTCATGGTAATTAGTCTTCTCATTGGACGCTCATTTTTACAAGTTTGTGTTTAATTACCTCACATGTTCGGCGCCAATGTCACATATGTGACTCCCTTTATCTCATTGAAATTATTCTTATTTTAGCAGATGGTGTTTTTTTTACCTTCTTGCATTTATTTAGCTCTTTACCACGAAAACATTGTGCGAATTCATTTGGCTGCTCTGCAGACCTTATTTTCAGATGCGACTGTTATAAGGTTATCGGTGGGCATTTTACCCCATAATATCGCCAATTGAGTAGCGTGTTGCTGCCATAGGTTTTATTTGCATGTGTCGAGGTCCGCGGTGTTTCTAGTCAGCAAAGCAGTCGCAATTTAAATGTCAACCTACGAATGACCTCATGCAAACATTTGGCATCACTGTCTTGCACTCCTCAGCTCGCAAACGCACCCATTTGCTGATGTCAGTGGCTCGACGACCTTTTCGTTCTGGAGAAATTGTTCTTAAGTGTGCCAGCTTGCTAATATCAGTCAATAACTAGCGCCTTTCTTACAGTCGTCGGTCTGCCAGCTGCTGACTTTACAATGACCCTGACAGTTTGTTGGACCGGTTACCGACTTAAGGCCTCACTGACTTACCAATTTGCTGACCTACCGCTGAGTGCGGCACGTACTCTTCGTCGAGAGGTCTGGTTGGAGCGGAGGGATGCTTCCAGCCTAACACTCTCCCCTTTCATCTCCACAGCTTGGGGATTCGCTGAGGTCGATATGCGGTTTGTAGGCTTCCTGCGACATGGTAGTTGGTCATTTACTATTGCTATATCTGCTTCGTTTTCAATTAGGAACATTAGGAGAATACGAATGAAGTGCGCGAGTCATTCCTAAAGACGTAGTAGGACACGTTATTGGGAAAGGGTTATTGTTAACGCAAGGGCTTGGACACTGAGCATGGTCGAGTTGCTATGACGTCAAGACGGTAACTGAATATGCACTTGGGTAAACTTTAAATCACTGTGCAGCCTCTCCTTTTGAACCCCGTCCCTGGCGCTCCCCACGGCTACTTTTCATCGGTCGATGCTTTAACAACCGCCTACGAGAAAGAAACAGGAGTCCATAAGGCATTTAATCCTAATGTAGATTTTGGTGAATTGGTGAGTTTACCTTCATTGAATCACGTCTTGGGTGTGATCATGATCTGGAAGGCTAGATGTTTAAATAGAGAACCCAGGGCGCCCATTATGCGCTTAATTTTACCTACTTTTCTCTTTCTAAAGGCGTCCTCGAACTTAAGACCCTCTGCCGGTGGCGAATTTTGCAGCAACTAATGGCCGTAATCCAATCAGGCAAGGAGCGTAAGTCTCCCTTCTCTGCTTAGGGGAATAGTAACCAACGGCGGGGAACGTTTTGGGCTTAATTTCCAACAGCATGGTGGTGGTATTAGGAGTTTTTTAAGGAGCAGGTCTCTTGCTTTTCCCTTTGGCCTTGAGGTATTGCACTTTTTGTCATGGTCTACTAAGTAGTAGTCTATTATTGAGCAAATTTGCGATGATGCGCGTTTTTTAAGGGGTCCTTATCTTAAATTTTTTGTTGATTAGCAGGAAAAGTGGGGGTATTTCTATTCGCGTTTCTAGTAGCTAGAATTGAAAAATTATTGCATTCCTTTTCTTTCTCTCTCTCAGGTGATGAATTTGATATTTGGTCTAGTGTGGAACAACGTGTCAAAAATCTCCCCTTCCCGAAGACTATTCGAAACCAGTTTCGTCTGGTCAAGTATGTGATTTCCGGTTTTGTTTACTCTATTCTCCTCTGTCAATCTTAGGTGCCGCTTTAAATTGAGCCTTTTCAGTTTTAGAAGAATCTGTGGCAAAGTATCAAGAAACATGTAATGCATTGCAAGAGACATTTTGTGTCAATTGCTTTGGTTATGCTTACTAAAGCATCTCATCCCATTAATTGAATTTACATGAAAGAGATGTGCAGATGACAGCAGCTTTCTTCATTAAGCATATCGGCGTGTCTTGCTGATTGTGATTGCTTTGCCATATGCATTGCTTCAAAAACTATGGCAATGTCTTCACGAACCTGCGTTATTTTCGAGCGCATTGCGTGACGTTATTGCTCTGAGGGGTTATTTGTTTTCTGCTTAATTAGCACGTGAACAATCCGTTATTCATTGTGTATCAGCTAATAGGGTGTAAAACTCGCTGCTGAGGCGCTTTCCGGGTAGAGCGGTTTTCCCCCGAGACAGCTTAGTGGACTGTGGGTGATCAAAATCACATTTGTCAGTGCGGAGAGCCGGTCACTGTATCTAAAACAGGACTAACTTCCAAGTTTTGGTTTCTGTCTGCACGAAATTGACAGATATCTTGGAGTGTTTAGAGATTAAGTGCACGGGATGTGCTCGAAACGCCAATCTTGGGGCGGTCAATTCATGAAGGGGTTCTACAGGCATGAAGCACAACCCGAATTGATGCCGCCGTGTAAAAGCCTGTAGTTTAGCCCAAGAACTAGGTTCGTACCCACAAATGCTTGTGGTAAGTGGGATAAAATGATCTAAGGGAAAATAGACTTTTTAAGGGTGTTTCAGGGTTTGTAAGATGCAGATTATTTAGGTTAGTTATGGGAGTTTTTTTATTGGCACTTTATTGTTTGGCAGGACTGTATATTATAAAAAACACTTTCTAGTGTTACTTAACCTCAAATTTCTTTGTTTATGCCATTTCGCATAGAGATCACACCCGGCTATTTGACTACAGAAATATTAACGACTAAGCTGTTATACTGCATAAATGCAGGAGAAATAGGCCCGAAGTTAACAAAAAATTTCTATACGTAAGAATCGATTGGGCTGTTGAGTAAGAATAGTTATATATTCCCCGAATTTGGGACTCTTTTAACTGTAAGCACAGCCTATTCAGTCAAATTACCTTAACTTTTGCAAGACGAACAAAATAAACCATGAATATACGATACGTTTATACCCGAAAGAGAGCCGATTTTGGAAAGCAGTGCAATTTTTCCGACCGTGCTTCCGAAATACATGCAGATATCCCAGCTAATCCGGAGTTTGCTGGGAAATTTATGCTGCGAAATCCTGTTTCTCGTGGTATTCAGCATACCAGTGAGATGTCAGAACATGAAGTCAATACAGAGCGTGTATTGTCTGAAGTGCGGGGGATTAATCATACAGAAGGTGGCTGGCCAAAAGATGTTAATCATAACGAGCCTGAACAAGTTCAACGATATAGGAAAAAGATTGAAAAAGACGAACTTTACACAGTCACACTTCATGCTTTAGCCAATGTAAGAAAACTGCAAAATTTGGAAGTTTCCTAGTCGGTTGAACATTGCATTAAACAGAATAATGCGCTGAATATCTACGAAGAATATTTTAATGACATTGAGAATGATGCCTCTGAAGAGCCTCCATCAGCAAAGATTGTAAATGTTTTTCGGTAGCGCTTGGAGCATTTGCGAATTTAATTTCTAGTGACATAAATGAAATCAAGCGGACAGCAGCTTATGTTAGCTGGTTTCCAGAGGGACCAACTAAAATTGCCGTTGCATATAGCAACATAGGCTTTTTGGAAAATAGTGCAGATACATCCATGGACTCTTATATTTGGGATTTTTCCAATCCAAACAGACCGGACTTAGTTCTTTCGCCTCCTTCATCTTTGGTCTGTGTTGAATTTAACCCAAAAGACACACATTCTCTAGTCGGAGGATGTCACAATGGGCAACTATGTGAGTTTACAGCTCCTGTGCATCACATTTATCATTTCTTTGCGAAATTGAATTCCGCTGATGCTGTTACGTCAGGCGATGATCTTAAAATTTTAGCTTAAATTTTATCCTATAGCATATGGGTCATCTCGTGATATGTGTGGCAGTTAAATCGAGGCAAGTCTGAAGGGTCAGAATGGTGAACTGTCTGTTACTGATTTTACTGTTAGTAGTTGAGCGAGTTTTCGAATATCTTGTTCTCTGTTGAGCGAACAGCACTGAATAAGGACGCCTTTGTGTGTTGTCAGTAAGGGCTGGGCGACGTTCGGCTGTCATTATAGTCTTGAAACAAAGGGCTACTTAGTTGTCGCATAATGGACAAAAGTTGCTGTGACACGTTCAAAAAAGTCTGTTCTCAATCTAGTCATTACGCAGAGCTCGAGCTTAGAGCAAATACAGAGGGGACCCTTGTTTGATTGCATTCTAGCCTGGCACTACATGCGGCAGACTTAGTTTGGATTAACGAACAACATTGCGGAATGTGGATATTCTTTTACCAATCAGCAGACTTAGTAACGTCCAATAGGGAGATAGTAGAAAGCTATTATTAGGCCCAGACTTTTATATGAATTGGTTTTTAGAAGTGTATTATAGGCCTTTCTTTAAGGTAAGCTCTTATTGATTCATTTGTGGGTGCTGTACGGGGATGGGAAATTAATCATTTGATGGGCTGTTATTCATCTGGATTGGACAGCCTGTCATTAAAGCAGTAGTGACGCGTGTCTATCTAAAATGCTAAACACGTTAATTCGAATAAATAAGACCTGGGGCGATCCAGTGGTTCCTTGTTGGACGCATATGGTTATTCTCTGCTGGATGCAAAAAGGTCTTTGGGATCGACGTAAGGGCTCCCTCCCAGTAGAAGTCTCACCGGTGGAAAACAGTCACCGAGACCCTGCCTGGCAAGCAATCTGGATTCAATCTAAGACGGGCACCGAGTTCTTTTCCACCAGTACTGATGGTCAGGTGCTGTGGTGGGATGTGCGTAAGATGAATGAACCCACGGAAATCCTCTATTTGGACCCCACAAAGAATCAGGACCTCAATTGTTCCATTGGTGCCTATGCTCTGGAATACGAACCTACTATTCCCACCAAATTCATGGCTGGTACGGAACAGGTATGAACGTTCCAGTGCCTTATGTGTTCAATGATAAGTACCACGATCCGTTCTAAAATGAAGCAAAATCTCTTCTAGGGGATGATAATTTCTTGTAATAGGAAGGGAAAATCTCCTGCTGAGAAGGTGGCGGCAGTGTTTCCGGGTCATAAGGGGCCAGTTTATGCCCTGCAGCGGAATCCATTCTTCACCAAGTTTTTCCTCTCTGTGGGTGATTGGTCAGCTCGCATTTGGTCGGAGGATATGAAGGATGATCCCATAATGTGGACGCCCTACCATGAATCGGGTGAGTCAGATTTTGTGGCCTGCAACCTAAGGTCTATCTTTTGACAAGTAGAGCCTGTGATGCTTACACATTGCAGGAGCTACAGATGGATGCTGGAGTTCAGTTCGTCCGGCGTTGTTTTTTATGACAAGACTGAACGGATGTCTGGAACTTTGGGACTACGTCTTCAAGCAGCGAGAACCAACGCTAAATATCAAGGTAGGGTCTCCTCTAGCACAAAAGGATATAAAATCAAGTGCCGGCAGTGGATTGATCTTTTGTTCAGATATTAGGCGTACGAATGTAATCATGGGGGGAGGCTTAACTTTGTTAAAGTAGAAAAATTCGCAACTAAACCTCAAAGATGTTTATTTTACAGTAATAAAGTAACTTGTTAGCACGCATTATAAGTCTTTGACGAAAATTTTGTAAGAGAATGACAGCTCAACGAATAAGCGTGCTCACAACCAAGAAAAAATTGGCACATCTTCAAGCAGGGTTCAGTGCCAGACCCTGTTCCATTGGAAACTTATCCTTTTTGTCCAAATTTTTTGTTCCACAATGGAAGCATCCAATGAAGCTACCACATTTCTTTGTTTGGGAAGAAGCTGACTGCTTGGCACCCTTGCGCATCCATGATCAATCTCTCTATGATGAAAGCCTGCCTATATTCTAGTCCAATTTCCATTTGTTTCTTAGCGTTCCCTTCACTTCATATTCCACGTCACTTTTATCTTTCATCTCTTGCTATAGATATCTGACGAGTCACTTCACTGTGTCCGGGTCAACGAAGATGGTCAGCTAGTCGCTGTGGGCTCTCATTCTGGTGTTACGACCATCCTTGAATTGTCTGGAGGATTCACTGCTGCGGCGAAGAACGAGAAAGCCACAGTGGGTGCCATGTTTGAACGGGAGACGCATCGTGAGAAAATTCTCGAAACACGAGCCAAGGAACTACGAGTGAAGGAGAGGCAGCGTGCCATGGCAGAGGCAGCAGCTTCGGGTGCCCCGACTGCTTCCACTCAAGGCTCACGGCCGGTTGAAGGCTCTGCCGAAAATGCGGAGAAGGAGGAGAAGGCTGAGATGGCAGATGAGGAGACAGCGGGAAAGGTTAGTTCAGTAACCAACCAAACTAAAAATAATATTTTGTTAAAATAATTGCTGCAAAAAGTGCTATAAGTTACACTATCTATAAGGAGATCTTATGATACACAATTATGACAAATTACGCGACTGGATGCAACGTTTCGTCAAGAAAAAGATGAGTTTATTAAACGCCCCAGGCGAAGTAGGAAGCAATCTGTTTTCCAATGCTGTGTCAAAGCAGTACACTTGCACACTTAGTGTAAAATTGACCGAGTAATTGCCCTAACTATTAACTACCGGGCTGCCTGCAAAATCACAGGACGAATTATTGCCAACTTGATCTACTTGTCACCACCGCGTGGACTAACTGATGCATGATTGCCTTGTTGCATTAATGACTTCCTGAATACATTCAACCAACCAACCAACCAACCATCACTTCAAATCATGCCTTTCATGTCCCTCTAGAAGGCAGAAGATAAGGAGGGAGGGGAGGAGGAGGAGGAGGCTTCGGCAGAGGAACTGCTCTCGCCTGAGGAGCTCCTAAACAAAGTGGAAGAGGAGTTTTTCGACATGATTGAGGAGGAGCGGCGCAAACGCGAGCGCGATAACAACGAACGCAGTGAAAGGCTGGAGTCCCTGAACGGAGCAGGAGATGAAGGCGAAGAGGAAGAAGAAGAAGAGGATGAGGCGGAGGCGGTGGCCACGGTGACACCAACAGTGACGGCGGACGAGCAGGAAGGAAATGAGGAAGGCGATGCAAACGAGGATGAGGAAGATGAAGAGGGGATTGAAGGTGACGACTTAGCAGTGGGCGCAACCGGAGGTGCAGAAGCCTCCAATCACGCACATCCTGAGGGAAGCGAGGTAAGAGAAATTGGTGGATAGAATTTAGACGCCACTCACTTTTATTATTTAAACCTACTCCCTGTGATCGATTTCTGTATCTTTTCAGTAAATGGATTCGGAGAACGGCTCATTGGTGTCAATTGGCCCATCCAAGAAATCACAAAGTTGCGCTTTCCGTATTGTAATAAAATTAAGGCAATGTGGCTCTCCTCTTTTCGAGTTTACCCCTTTAACCGCAGTGCACCGCGTGATTTGAGTTGGGGGGCTGAAACATCGATCGGGTTATGGGAACTGCCATCTTGGTGCGGCTGCAAATCGATAATCGATTGCCTGCACTCATAGTAGAACATCGACTTGTTTTGGTAAGCCTTTGACATCTGTGCATCATTTTTGGTACTTGGCATAACATATTTTTTTAAGGAAAAGCACGGTAATACACACTTTCGATGCTGATATGTGCAAATCTATGCATTTACATTTGAATTAATGTGTGTAGATTGACTTACTGCAAGCAGTGATAACAAAGCTGACGAAGGAACGAAGGCGCATCACTCCTTGGATGATGTTTGCGAAAGTAAAATATCGGTTGTGATAACTAAGACTTTTGGTCCTCACTATTTCACATGTTGCTATGCCTGACTCCATTTTTAAGTGTCCGACTCAACTACCTAGATTGTCACCCGCGTGTGGAACCTGCCCTTTAGAATCGAGAAAATAATTATCCATTTGCATAAACCACTCCAAACAGCAGCGTAAATGCAGTCCATTTACCAATACCAACACTATCCATAGTCCAATCGTCTTCGATGTGATTATTCAATGAGGGTGGACCAATTATGTGCAAGCAAATCACAAGCCAGTTGGAACGAACTTTGAACGCATGTTTGCGGCTGACTTAGTCAGTGCTACCGACTACCCTGTAGTGGGTTTGTGGTTGCGATTACGATTGTGCTATTGTGCAGGTCGAGCTCATTACTCCTTTTTTATACCTCATTGCGTTGACATGGTCCTTTAGTAAGTTGACGATACAACGGGCTGATCTAGTGGAACCCCTATAGATATGCAGCTCGGAGGGCCTTTGATACAAGTGCATCCCAGATCATTGGATAGGAAAAAAATATTGCCTCTCACTTTCACAGATGACTTAAGACGGTACAGTAGTTACGTCTGGTAAGATTTCGACTGCGGAATCTGTGAAGTCGAATCAGATTTTATCCATGCCTGCAAAAACACAACGTCAAAAGTTGGGCATTCTCCCACTTCAACATAGGAGAAAACGAAGTAGGCTCTGAAAACAGACAACAGTAAAATCTATGATCTGTTATAACTCAATTCTATCCCTCCTCTACTTCCCAAAAACAGCGTCATTACATTTCCCTGAAGATAAAGTGATGGTGGTGATAAGGAGGGGTCGCATGGATATGAGCAGATCGTTAAAACACAACACACCAATTATGTGCTCGTTCTCTTGACATTGACACACAGAAACAGCTGGTCAACAGACTAACCCCCAAAGAGCATTTCGAAGGTGAAAGGAAGACATTAATGACGTAATTATAGTACTTCTTGAGCCTCCCTAGTTCATTTGCACAAGAAATTGCATCTTAAGCAGATCAATGTAGCACGAACTGTCGTCGTGCACCTTCTTTCCTCCACACACAGCAGAGTCGAACTTCCTCTCATGAAAATGGGATCAAATAACATGAGTCGAATCGGTTCAAGCAACCATATGGAGTGCCATGATAGCATGATGCGGCACGAAGACTGGTAGAGAGCATGGAGATGGTAGCAATGGAATGGCACGCTTCCACCTACTCCTTGCAATGCACGTAGACAACTGCGTGCAAGCCATAAGTCCCCGTCACCTACAACCAGTCTTGACAGGAAGTCCCACCGAATACTGTACCAGCTTTCGTACTCACTGGATGATTTTGTCCTCTCAGAATGAAAACAGAAACCCAAAAAAAAACTCCAGCGTCGCTTTACCCTTTGTCCAAGTGCCTTGGACCCACCTTCGCGTCTGCTTGGAATGTCGCTGTTACAGTTAACAGCACGCGTATCCAACACACCTAGAACACCCATTCATACTTACATCCACATCCACACACGAACACACGATAAGGCCACTTAAACATCTACAAAATTCTTTATTATTTGATCGTAAAGCTTACAGGAGTAGCATTAATTTGGGCGAGCAACTTTCCTACTTCATGAAGACAGATGCAATCATCGACATCCGGTAGGAGGGAGAATGTAGAATCAACACTTCACGACACCTTGGAAGCCGCTACACTGTCGTAAGACGGTGGAGCATAGTCTGGTGGCGGTTCCAACAGAGGCGCAGTAGCTTTTGAATAGGTTGACGAGTTCAGATCCGTCTGTGGAAGCTGTGAACACGCAGGTACACCCACCGAAATAGGAGGTGACTAAAGCAGGCAAAAACACATACCCCGCATAGTCATTGCTCTCGAGATCCTATCAACGAATAACGCACCAACAAAGTCTTAGAAAAAGTCATTCCGCCACTAGACCCCAACCATGTTTTCGAAGAATTTACCTTGTTTTTCAGAATATAACCGTAACAATCTCGCCAACACTAAATACCCCCTTATTAGTGCAGTCCTTCCAAGCTAAAATCGCATACGCCCACTAATTTATCCAAAAACATCTCTCAACCTGACCACCAAAATCACGCTTACACAAGCACATCCGACTGCCACTTCTGTAGCACCGAAATTCCGGTTATCAAGGGGCCACAAGACGTCAACTACGCAGCTTCGTTTTCGTGAAAGGGCAATTACAACACAACCCACAGCCATCTAATATGTTCTCACAACAAGCCCCCGCAATTCACATTGTGTTTATCATAGCTGCTTTTCCAACTATACCATTTATTCTTGTAGTCTCCAAGCGCGCAGTACTACTTTACTATTTATGAGCTGAATCAACAATGGAGGGGAGCTTCCATACACTGGTAGAATCCGTGTACTGGACATCATCCCCACTGTTAGCAAGCTCCAGTAAGGTCACAAGATTCTCTCTCACACATCGCAGCTCACCAAACCTCTAGCCACAAATAACCTGACCCGAGAAATGACTTACAATGAAGGTACTCAAGAAAAGGACACAAATGAAAGGAGAGCATCAATTAATACTTGTCATCTGGGACTAGATAGTGGTACTATGGCGTTGGTAACTGATGATTAGTAGGCAGAGGTAAAAACGAATTTAACACTTTGTGCCTGCAAATAGTAAATCTCCCCAAAACAACGTAATAAGTAAAACCAAGCAATGAGTGGCAAAACGCCAGGGTACTAAAGATGACAGCTGTATGAAAAACAGTGTACATTTTGCCTACCATGTCACCAACCCTCAAGTGCCAGATCTGCCTCCTCAGGTATGACCATTTCCCAAAGCAGCAACATCACCTTATGCTTCATAGAACATTAACTAAACGTCTGATAATTTCGCAAAATGAAGAGAGGAAAGGTAAAAAATACATTCCTGTTTACCAAAGCAATGCTCTCAACATAAGTGGTATAGGTAAAAAATTAATGCAAGAGAACCAGGTTTTCTGGTTCAAGATGGTATGCATATCAGTATAAACGCTCTGAGAAACCTACACAATATATAACAAACGTAATGCGTCATGTAAGTTGCTCAAGTGACTTTTGCAAGTTGAAACAAGGTCAACAAGTTATTTCAAAAGCTAACACATTATTCTAACAGCAAAAGTAGACTGGCAGCACAGAGTATAGCTGAAACACCTACGGTCACGACGTAGACACTTGGTGGAACGGTGTGTTTACGTGGCGTAAGACAGCACACGAAGGCGCCGGTTATGATTATGAAAAGAGACATTATCCCACCGAAAACAAGTAGCGCGATGCCGATACCTCTCCTAAATAGAAACAAAGATCTTCACAGAGTAACTTTGGAAATTTTTATGTAAATACAATGCACGGGCAGATGTACCACATATCCCGACTTTCAATCTGTTGAAAGTCATTCCTGAGCAAGTCTCTGACATCTTCGATCAGGTTGTCACTATCTTTATTCATGCAAACGAGAAATCCACCGGAAACAAAGAACCCAACTGCTAATATCACACTAACCGCAAAGCAGCAGCTACAGCAGCATAAACTAACTTTCCGGCAGCAACCGACCTTGGGTTGTGCGGACGATGATGGCACTATCGGTGGTACGACATGAGATGTCTGACAACTAGCCATCATATTAAATTACTATGTGAAAGCTCTAACGAGAACCCAGGGCACCGAAACTGATAACACCGATGTCGTAGACAAGCAGTGCGAAATGACCAATAGGTTGATTTTGAAAAACTAAAACAAACGACAGAGGCTTGATAAGGGGTCATTACAAAATTTAAGCTAATATATTTTCAGAGTTATTTAATACAGTTTATTCTACATAATAGAAATAATATTTTGTACGTAAGCGCGTTTGTAATTGTTTAACATTCCTCTGCAGGAGAGTTTCATTATTTGAGGAGATCTAGGTAGAGTTAGTAAAATAGCTTACACGTTTGAATTACAGCTTAAGAGATATGTGAATAATGACTATTAAAGAATTCCCGCATCACTGCTTCAGATTTTGCAAGGTCCTCCAGGCTGGCATTTTTAAGCACCCAAAAACTTTCTAAAGTGTAGATTTTTATTGCGTAAGGCTAATGTTGACCTATCCTAATTAGTTGGTTGGGTTTGAGAATTACTTCTTCAGAGCATTTTCAATGGAAATCTGATAAAGTTAGTAATGCGGAGCCTCAGGAGCTTTTGAAAGAAAGAAAAATACATAATACTTGGCAGAATGTACATTCACCTCATAGAAAGTATTGGGCCAACTGGCGTGGTCCAGAGATCAGCCCATCCGAGGAGGTATAGTGGCGAAGACCTTGAGCACCTTGTTTTCAAAATCGAGATTTAAACAAACAATTAACACAAGTCGCATCTTCAGTTTTGAATCCAGTCCACAGAAATGCTGAGTTTACGAGAGACTAACCAATGTGTCATTTTTTGAATAAAAATGCCACGATTATAATTCGTGCCTAACAAATCCATAATGTGCATGTGGTACTACATGTTACAGAAAAATAATTTTGCTGAACTTTCTTCGTATCACAGGGTGGAAGGACTGTTGGAATGAGTGTCGGGGTGTAAAATCGTAACCTGTAAGAATTTGCGGCTTAGCAAGAGTAGCACATAAGGAATGAGGCAACATCGCACACCTAACCCTGATTTCATGATCTTTTCTTTTACCCGGGAACAGAACAATGACCATCGGGTCGGTTTTTAAAGCACAATGGTATTTCTCGTGGAACGTTTTATTATTATCGTTGTTTTCTTTGCGATTTGACTAAATACTTTTTGCCCAGGGTCATTTGGTTTCGCTGACTACGTAACAAGTATTGGAAAGCAACGGACTTCGGACTTGAGGATGTCTATCAGCTCTGTAGAGGAGTCGCATGCTTGAAGTTCGCTCTGCTAGACTGCCTCAATTGACATTCAACAGTGCTTACCGTCAGTAAGGCAATAAGTGAAGGATTTTAGGACAGTACATTTCATTAACTTTTTAATCCACGTAAATAAGGCACACTTTCTTCGTCCATTCGGATTTTTTTGGAATCAAAAGCCAAAGCAGCATTGATGGCTCTTCAAAAGCACTGCCGCCTAGATTTTCAGGGCCGCATTGCGTTGTTAGGATCTGCATTCCGTCAGAGCCCATTTCACATTCTCATATTTCCATCAGATATCCTTCCTTCCTCATTTTCCAGGTGAAATTCGAAACACACGCACACACAGCCTCACGTTTGCAGTAAAAATTTGTTTTATTTAGGCAAGTGAATTGACCACACTTTTTCACCATTGTGAAGATATTTCTCCCTTTTTCTGAGGTAAGAAAATAATAAGTATGTGGGAATAATAGAAAGCTCCAGAAGAACGTGAGGTCCAATGCTAGATGTAGACACCTGTCAAAGGATAAAGGTATCACGCGATCGATATGTATCGGCAGTTTTATCGACTGATTCAAAACATTTCTGTTAACCTTGTCGCCTTGCTATCAATTTTTGAGTACGAGATGCAGAACAAAAGCATTTGGCTTTGTTCTGGGGAAATGCCATTACGGACACGCAAAATGCCCACAGTGTCATCGATTTCCGATTGAATACTGTCAAGTCTTAGAGGTGACACCCAGTTTGGTGAGCAAGTAGCCATGGTTTTATTGTACAAATAATTAAAATGCCTCATCATTTCCAGCCTCACAACAACTCATTAGTTTATAAACCAAAAGTTAAAGGGACTTGTTGCTCGTCTTGACAAGTCGCTAAGTTAATTGTAGATTTGTATTCCTCATGCTCTAAGAAGCATCATTTTGCTAGTCAATTTTAGTAACCACTTTCTAAAATTTGAGAGGTTGTTTAACTCTGCGCTCCACTACGCGGGCACTTAAAACTTCCCGGATCGTGCATCCCCTTGGTGGGACATTCTGCCTGTTGTGCCTGTATGCTCAGTCTTTCGTCACGTTGCTACTACAACTTCTTACGACTTAGTGAAGGACTTGGAGATGCTACCACTTTGACCTTTTCGATGAATCTCCCTTGATCGCGGCGACCACTTTTAAAGGTCATAATGTTGGAAAACAGCAGATTATGACTCGACTCGCGAATTAACATTTGAAAGGCATCATGTCTGTCAAAAGGCGACAGCACTTGACAACACATCAACCAGTTGGATAGGGTTCATTTAGGTTCAATTAGTTTAGCTGTTAACTCGTAAACATTACATTAGTCGTTGTTCACGATGTGGAATTTTAAGGTTATTTTCGAGAGAAGTAACAGAATTCAATTGGCTGAATAATTTCATATTAACATTAATCTTTGCTATTACGTCACGAATGCTTAAAATATTCAAAGAAAACCAAAGGAGGTTGTTTTTTTTTTTCTATTTCTCAAAAGAAGCGCCTCTGCGACCTCTCGTATTTTTTCAACATGATAGGAAATAGGTTTAACGCCGCTGCAGTAGTTTAGCATTTGGTAGCCAAAAATCTGCCTCAGGAAAGTTCGGTCCATTTCCACTTGCCCTCGCTACCCTCCAAGCGATTGTTAGACATCAAAAAGTGTACAGACAGCGCGGATGAGGTGGGAGAGTACTAATCTTCCAACCTCTGTTCTACAAAGTCCTGCCTTACCTCTGGAAAAGAAGCTGTCCTTACAGATCTTACTCAGGAGGCGAGAGGGTTCTTCGTAAACAACTGTGTCCACACTTCGCCGCACGTACACAAGTAGGTTCTTACAATTCCCCGTAGATGGAATACAGCTCTCTAAGGAAGGTAGTGGTGGGACTCCTTTTAAAAAGAACCGAAGCACAAAGTGACTGCCTTAAAGCCTCGTTGTTATATGCGCATTCGTGGTGTTGAAACCCATTTGGTCGGCTTTTCTCACTACCTTCCCTTCTTAGCCGATTTTGAATGCGACCTAATTGCTCCAACACTCGCGTTAATTTAGTTGTGTGTTAGCGGTGATAGGCAATTCTCTGAGCATGCTCAAGACTAGAGAATCCTTCCCAAAGTAATGTGCTTACTGGTGGTGTAAGAAACTGTGCCTTCTACCCCCTTGGGACCGAGTCAAACTCGAAGCCGGCCGAGTTTGTTCAAGCGGCATAGGAAGGTTGGTTTTAGGGGCAGGACGAGAGGCGCGAAATAGTAGAAGGAGTGATGAAGACCACTCTACTGATGGCGAATGGATGCACAGACACCCTTTTTGGTACACCATTACATCATGTCGTCGTAACAAGCCATACAGAAAGTAGGTGCTCCCCTTTTTGCATCTACAAAATGTAAAAAAAATAATGCTTTTGCCTATTCTTAAAGTTAAATACATTGTATACGTTGCAACGTTGTTTTTTTTTTTTTCGTCTGCCAAAACCCCAAACATTTATGACGGAGATCCTCCAATCCATCTACCTCCTCTATTGTGTGAATGTGTGAATCGCTTCAACCTTCGTGGTCCTAGTTTTGATTACCACCCCCTGTTTAGCACAGGAAAATCACATAGTCGCATCCGAAGTAGATGTATGGAAGCTAAAGTTGGGATAGGAACTGTACCTGTCACTACCTTTTTTATTCATAAAGATACTATGCTTCAAGAAGGAAAAAAAGAGGAGATATTTTTACTGCAGCAGATAACTTTAATTTTATTTAGAGTCTACTAGTTATAGTTCAGTGATGCGACTTGACATCTGCTTGGCCTCTATTTAGTTGTCCCTACTAGTGGAGTCCAAAATTCATCAATTAGCAATCGAAAGAAGAAGGGGAGGGGAAAAAACTGGTCTTCTTTTTAACTCTACCGATCCAATGTCTAACCCACCTATCTATAGTGTCCGTGCTTCTAGAATTTTTCATAATAGGTAAAATACACACTTTTTTTGGAAATAATTTAAATATTGACAGTGCTTTCCTCAAAGAAGTAAAAGAATTTCTAATAAAACGTAAACATAACAAATTGTTATTGTAATTTTATGAGGTCCTATTCATCGATTAAATCCCTTTTTTTCCCTTTTTAATAATTAATTAGGAGATAATATAACTTTATGGACAAATGCTACTCGCATTATTGATTGTGACTATGTGGTGTGCTTTTTCTCGCAAAAATCAAAAAAATCGATTGATTGGACGGTTTCAAATGATGTCACACTATTTGTAAAGTTTTGAAATGTCCAAGGCTGTGACCCTCTTTGGAGATGACCTATTTAGATGCTTCGAAAGTGGGTTGGAAGGAATTCCTCAAAAGTACCATTTAAATAGCTTTTTAACTTCTCATCAATGGCTCATTAATCGGTGCCTCATTGAAAGGCACCACTCCTCAAAATCAATAAACAATAGCAAGTTGAGGAATGTTTGATTTACGGTGAGTTAGGTGTGAGCTTGTACTTCACCTCGCCACTGCTCGCTGAGGTGGTCGGCAAATTTGCATACACACACACACAGAGGTAGTTAGCACACAACCTCACCCACATAGGCACGCATTGCTTGGCAGTGGGGCTAGGCTAACGAATGAGTTGTGCTTGCAACGCATTCCTGATCACCGATTCGACTAGGCTTCTAGGTCGGGTCGCTGGCGATGGGTATTTTAGCAGCATGACTTTCTACGCCTAACCTATTTGTTGCGTGTGTGTACACACTGTGTATTTGAAGTCGGTAAGTTAATATTGTTCTATGCAAAATGAACGAATTACATGTGTGAAACCTATTTTGCTCCCTCCTCTTATCATCTTCCTCACGTTCCCTAACTCTTCCTCGTCACTTCCTCCTTCCCTACTTTAACTTAGTGCACCCGTCGGCCAACTTAATGGAGGTGAGTTTTAGACAAGTACTGCTAAACAAAAAGGGTCATGGTTTGTTTGTGTCTCTCGACAAGCAATCATATAAGTCATGCTTAACAGGTGTCAATGGAGGAGAGTAGAGGCTTGGAGGACAATGTCCACCTCTTTCATGAACCCAATCGACGGGAATCATTTCTTCGACACCTGCTTGGTCAAAATCGTCCTAGTGGACAGGTTTGTTTTCATTTCAATTGTTGTTGTTGTTTGTGAAGCAAATAACACCCTAACTAGATGTGTAATCATATTTTTTTTCATTTTAGGGTAGTGAGGATCCAGAAAAGATATTGAGTGACACCCAAGTAATCTGAAGATTATTTTTGATAATACACTAGTTGACAGATTTAAAGTTGGTTCACTTTTCAAGCAAACTGGGTGATGTGTTCAAAAGATAGCTAAACAAGAGAATGCTGAAGCCGCATTTTTGTTTTCCTCCCAACTGTGGATTTTAGAAACGCGTTGAGGATAATATCGAGAGTCTCGACTACCTTCGTGGGATAGGTCGCTTGGAGCGGGACTTCGTTGTAAGTTGTGGGCCTTTTATCGCTGAATAAGATGTAACGAAGAAATGCAGCGACTCGTAAACGGTAAAATTTCGAAGATACTGCGATTTTCCCTGCTTTCATTTTAGCATTTAGCAGACAAGGTGGTCCAAACCTCCCTTCGTTTGTCCCACGACTGTCGAACCATCAATCGAGAAGCACTTAACTCGACGGTAAATCCTGAAAAGGGTTTCACATTGTTCGAATGGGTTAATTTTTTCGCAAAAAAAAAACACAATATGTACTCGTTTTTCGTTTGTAGCAACTCGCTGAGGAGGTGGACAATTCCTGGGAGCACATAACACATTTAGGCCACATGCTACTGACTCATGTCAAACATGCCAAGCGCTATCATCTGGTATAGTAGAACAGTTTTCATAAATTTGGCTATTTTATGCGGAAATCGGAAAAGGACTTATTTTTGAGGAAGGAAAGATTAAATAATTCTGACAGAGTCTACTCTTTTTCACTCAAACAAAATTTCAACTCATTTTTGGAAGAATTTTTTTGTTGGGATGGATTCTCTTCTCCCAAGCAGGATTTTTAAAATGCAGTAGTCAGTCCATAACACTTAAGCGAAATTAGCTATCAAATGCGATTAGTGAGTCACGTAAAGTCTAAAATAATACACACATTTCTTTTTTTGACAAAAAGAAAAAGAAAATTTCATTTTCTATTGCTTTTAGTTCCATTTGGAGCTCGAAAACCTTACTCGCCAACTAAATGAGCTGGAGGCCCACGTGGAAGGTCTCACCACTAATCAGGCAGTCACGGAGGCAGTTATCAGCAATTTCTCCACGGAAGTTCAGCTATCTTTGGTGTGTCGTAGCACTTTCATGGTTTCGGACCTATTTGTCAAAATAATGTCCACTATTTTCCCTGAAGTTTGCATCACCAACGTTGGGTTATTCAATGTATAAATTTTACACACCTCTCTGCAATGCCACAGAGAGGTCTGCAACCGTCCGCTCATATTACAAAATGCCTTTTATAGGGAAAAAAATTTAAAAAGGGATGCAAATGTCCAAACTTTTGTCACAAAAATTAGGAGCGTTTAATCAAAAAAATTGAAGGCTCGCATTCGCAGCCTGATGAAAGCATTCCATTATTTTGCAACAAATGTTACCAAAATCTGTCCCTCTTTCCCAATTAGACATGTGTTTGGTCCTAGCCTCCTCCCCGCTCCTCCATTGCTACGTCGGTCTCAATTCTCCGGTCTTTTATGGCTGCACTTATGCGGCGCCAAGAAAATCCACCGATTTCAAAGACCTCCTTTTCCGCACCAGATAGATTTTATCCACTTATAAATTTGTACTAATATCGACTCTCTAAGAACTGGTTTAGCTTAACTTTTTTAGACAACCCCAAGAAGTGATTGTAAGAATAAATGGAGGCATGATTCACTTCTAGAAATGCCGAAGAAAAAACCTATTCCTTTTTAATTAACTGATTTATTTGTGTAAACGCAATCTAAAATGGCTTTTACCGAAAATTGCTCTTTTCTCTACCACAAAATCGACAAATCAGGAGGCCTTGGTAGAGGCCTTCATGACTTGGCAAAAGCTTAACCAACGACTGGCAATTGTGAATCCCCTTCATCGTCGAATGCCCCTACTCCATGGTCTCCACAGAGGAGTACTACTGGCCTCAATCACTCTAACATCCGCTAATGGAAAAGTTGGACGCCTCCTTCGCGCAGGCACACGTGTTCATGTGCGTGCTAATCGTCCAGCCGACTTGATGCACAGAGAATGGTTTCTAGTTGATCTATCAAAAGGCAAGGAACCGGGAGGACTGGTGATTGCCTCTGTTCCCGCCGCCTTTGTGTGGTTAGACTCACCAGAAACATCGCCAGAAAGGGTCACGACCAGTGATGAGGTGATGAGAAGGAAGGTGGAGGTTAGAAGGAGTCAGTCGGCATCAGCAATACCACAGGGACCAAATAACAGAGGAATGGTCAAAGAGTGAGTCATTGTTTCATGCTAAAAGTGGGAAAGTGGCAAAAAAGTCTGAAAATTGGCTCTTTAAGATGGATGGAGGTAAAAGCTTCTCCCATCTGAGTTTCCAGCCTTTACCACGGGTCTGAAAGGAGAACCTAACGCAAAATCCCCTTATAGTGAACCAGTGCCTTTTTTGACGTCCATGAAGGGACCTTTGATAGATGTGATGAGCGACTTCTTGAAAGGATCCAATAGTTGGAGCCACAATAAGAGTGAATCGGATAATGCATGAGGTAGTTGGAAGTAACCAATGGTACGTTGTCTTCCTTAAAGGTACAGTAGAAAAAAACACCATTTAGCAGGAATTTGTCGGTCGATCACAATGAAGTAAAGTAAAGAAATGAGGAGTGGATGTTATTATTAGATGCTCACAGACATGGTAAATCATGACAGTGACATCCATCTGCTTGACCTTCAACAAAGTCTCCCCTTCGTTTTTGAGTTAGGTATCAGAGAGTCATTACATCGACGGCATTACACATAAATGCAAAGTGTTCTTGTAAAGTCAATTTATACAGCTTCATGTAAGTCTTCATGGTGTAGATTGGAAAGCCATTCCCAACGCAATGCAGCTAGCCCTGATTGATTCATCACTGGAATTGGTTCTGAGCAGTAAGGTCTGTTTCACATAGCGAACCTTCCCAAACTATTAAATTCATGCGGTTTTGAAATAGGGGGCATGGATCTCACCCCCATGATCTAGCTTTGAAAATGAGCACTGTAAAAAAGCCTCTGCGTCTGGAGGCTGAAACACATCAGGAGTGCCTCTTTTGAGAGTCCGTCGAAGTTGCAACTAGTCGGTACAGGTAGCTTCCTCTAAAAGTTTTGAAGAAAAACTGGGTTATTTGATGTATTTTGTTGGCTTAAATGCATTTAATTTTGAATCAGAAATTGTTTTCCTAATTAGCAGTTCCTAATTCTTTGCCTTTTAGCCTGCGAAAACACCTCTTTAGGGTGTGGGAAAAGGCTTGTTCAAAGTTTGATCAAATTCTACGAGAAATGAGCACTTTACTGCTCAAGAACGCCCTCAGCAATTCACAAGTAAAGACAAACGATGAGTTTTTTTCTTTTCCTTAAAACTGTCTAAAGAAATGCTTTGACTACCCAGACGATATTAAGTGCAGAGGAGCTGGCACGGTTGGATAAGGCGCTACAAAAGTTATCGGAATTCATCAAAATTTTCGAGTACACGCACGAGGAGGGGCCGGAGAGCTTGTCACACCTCCTCGACGACATAAAATCAAGACGTGATAGTCGAGGTAGCCTGCAGAAAAAGTCACTTTCTTTGGTCATACACTGCCTCTACTAAATTGTCTTTTATTTTTTGGCAATTACTCCGAATGATAGGTGAAAACGCGCACATTGATGTCAAGGCTTTAGACGCTCTTGTTCAAGCTATCGACACATTCGAGGTAATTCCAAAAGACTTTCTGACAATTTTTTTTTAAATTAAATTTCAAAAATACGTGTATCTTTGTTATGAAATCAGAGCTAATTTTCAAAAAAAAGTGGATAGGTAGGCATGTGAGCTGGAAGCGCAAGGTAAACGTTCCAGAAAGAAAATAGAATATTACTCCCTTTTTTGGAATTCAAAAATACGCCTTCAAACTTATACCAGCAAGTTGTTTGCCAAAGGCGTTTTGTAAATCATCCATGTTATGTGATTTGTGGCGAAAAGATGTCGCCTATATGATACTTATCCGAGTCTTTATCCTTGTCAGGTACCCTCTGGAGGGTCGGACAGGGAACCTACAGTTGCAAAATATCGACTATTTTATTAGTTAGCATCCTCCAGCATCTGCATAAAATTTACTTGTAAAATATTTGCTGCTTACTGACAATTAGTAGCAAAATGATGGAAGCTGGTTCGGCATTGACTTTGACAAAGGTTAAGAGCTCTAAAACCATTTCTATAACAAACGTTTGTTCGTTTTGTGAGAAGAACAGTGATCGGAAAGAATTTGTAACCTAAATAGAGTTTCCTTGATCCAATGGTATACTGAAAATTTATTAGTGATAAATTCTACAAACGTTTATTTGTCATCCGCAATAAAGAGGGTAAAATTTGTAAAAACCTTATCATTTTTATGTCAAAAGTTCAGAAAAAATAAAGTTAGCCTGTTTTGAAGTTAGTGGTGAGTATAAAGCATTATTAATTGAAATAGCCTTGGATTTAATCAAACAACTAGGATAGTCTTTTATTGAGCCAATTTATTTTACTAATTGAAGTGCTGACCAAAACATTTGGCCGTTCTTTTGAAGTTGGAAAAAAACCTTTGATGTCTGCATTTAAAGTACATTCTGCTCTCGCAGCTATCAACTCAACTCCACCCACAAATTTGTGTCGAATGCCACAACGCTGTATTAGCAGTGGTTTAGCAGAAAGCACGCATTTTGAGAACAAAGCGTCGAGTGCAGATATGCTATCTTCACCAGTGTCGATGAAAAAGTTGCGCTTGATGCATTTATTCTAGCAGGATGCATGGCATCCTCAGGTCCACCTGCACTTTTATCATTTATCTCCGAGTGGCACATTCTTCCGCTGCCCACTGTCTCTTCTTCAAACAATGGCGTGAGGGCCTCCTGTGGTCATAGAATCAAGTTAGGCCTTTTCATAGAAAAAGAAAATCTGCAATCACATTGTTGAGTCCACACAACTAGAGACGGGATAAAAGTGGTTAAAAGTATAATATTGAGATGGCCTATAAATATAGTATCGTCTACCAACTACCAGGCGAAGACATTTTTACTGATCGGTGGCAAATTGACAGCCTTTTATTATCCTAAAGCACTCAACCTAATTAACGGAAAATTTTTAACATCCTAGGAATTGGTTATCTGTTATCAACGCTACTGTTCATCGGAAATGCCAGAAATCATCAGAAAAGATGAAATTGAAAAGGAGTGAGTAGTATCAAGGATTTTTGAAAATTTTCTCATTTGCTGGGATTCGCACTGTGATCTAGTTAACCTTTTTTAGTTGGTATGAGACAGAAAAATCGGACAATGTATCAAAAGGCTCAACTGAGTCTCTCCAAGCAAATATAATACCTCTGATCCAATCTCAGCCACTTGGCTACGCGGATCCATTCACTGCAAAAGTGTCACATAAGACTTCTTCAAGGACCTCTGATTCTACAAAATCACTCTGGACATCTCATGCCAAATTTAGACACAAATCTCTCCTTGTTGATGGCTTCGATTTTTCTCACTCACCAGACTCCTCAGGTGGATATGGGGACCACAATTTCTCATGGATTCCCCGACCTTCAAAGACTAATAAAGGCAGTCGTGAAACGCGATCCTCCTCAAGGAATCGAAAGCGTGATCGGTTCTACCGCTTTCTACCCATCTTGATACGTCGTCATACACAAAGTAAGAAAAAGGTTACAGCTTTGGGTAATGGAGAACTGGGTTTCTCTGACAACGAGGCGAGTCGCATGAAACCCCGCATCCCTTCTACTTCACCAGAGAGGCTTCAACGTCCCTATGAAAGTCTAACTCTAGATCGGGTAAACTACATGAAGAAATCGGATTTATTCAGGCTGCATCGAACTCCTTTACTCCTACCCTCCTCGGCGTTATTGACTTCTACAGATGGAGAAGTCACTCCTACAGGAGCTTCAACACTCCAACATCAGCATTGGCGAGGAGGTAGGTCGCTACAAAGATCTCCACTACTCTACACTGTCGCTTGCCAGAATGGTGTCTGTGTGAGTTGCAAGATGACCGAAATGGAGCATCCGGTAGTCGAAGCGCATATCATCCGTAAATACGGCAAGAAAATGCAGGTTGGAAAGTCGTTTATTGCTCAGGACTTCGATCTAGAAGGAGAAGAACAGGAAAAAGGTGAAGAGGTCATGGACATGGTGGAGAAGGATTATGTTCAAAACTCGCATGTCTACGCAAACATTGATCCACAGAGCGTCTATCCCTTGCAACAACCGATTTCTGAAATTACTCTTTACGACATCGGAGTTCAGGCCGATCTCCCAAATCGATTGAGAGGTCTTAGATGTCGTTTGGAATTCGAACAACCAGGTGTGGAACTAGGCGACAAAGGTCAGCTCTCCTGTGAGGCTTTTAAAGAGCAATTCGATACACTAAGTTTGAAGAATGTAGGAGAAGAAGGCGGAGGAGGAAGAGGAAGAGGCGAAGCGGGCAGGGACTTCAAAACGTTAAGCTTTCGTGTGGCATTCAGCAGTAAGCCAGCTAGGAGTGCCAGCACCATCTAAGCATAGACTGGTTCTTGATTTCGCTTATCTTCTTCCCTTTTTTCTTTGTTTTATTCTTCAAATCCTTTCCTTTTGTTAATTCTAATATCTTCGACAAAATATGGTTTAATGTGAGTCACAGGAGTGCTTTTGTCCGTGAGACCTAAAAGATTTATGAGTTTCTGATATCCACAAGCAAAACGGCCTACCTCTAACCACCTTCAAGCGGGCCATAATTTCACCTCTCTACTGCCCATTTTGCATGTGTTCATCTAAGTGGCAATAAAGTGACAATCTCCCGGAGAGCTACCATCAAGGCAAATTCAGGGGATGTGGATGGCATTTCCTTCACCCAATAAAATTTGGTTTAGATCTAACCTCCCAAAAGGTTCCATTCGAGTACGGACTTTCCACTTTTGTGGACATCTCTCATTGAGTCCCATCGTTTAATAATGGCATGGATGACTTCTGGTCACAATCATCCGAAAAAAGATGCGTGGACACGTCGCACTTGAGGAATACGCTAATAGTTGGCAATAGAGACCTCCGTTTTGAGGCCTATCTCTTTGACTTGCTGGTTGAGACCAGGACGCCGTCCGTGTTCATCCAACTACACCGGCTCATTGAAGCACTTGTGTGTCCACTTCTTTCCACACATCGTGCGGACTGTCTGACAGCATACTTTATTTCCTCAGCGCATTCTGTTTGCATAGGCGTAAACGAATGCTGTCATTGCCTAGGTTTAGCGCTAATCTCGAAGTTGTGTGTCAATGAAGACGTACAATTTTGCAGGAATAGGAATAGAGGATACTTCATTCCCAATGTCATGTGACTTATTCTGCTATAATACATTCTCTAGGTGCTGACTTTGTGAAAATTGTTGCTTAAGAAGGTTAACTCAAGTCCTAATACGAACCCATCACTCGACGTGTTGCTTTAAAGAAGGCTAAAAAGAAGATGAAGAAGCATTTTTTTTGCGACCAAACAAGTAGATAAGGTGGGAGCAGGAGAACATAGAGAGCATTAATAGTGATACTGGTAGTGGAAAAGAGAGTAAAGAGGGGGAGAGGTGATTCCTTGCGCGGTTGAAAGACCGCAAGATAGGCACACAGAATAGGAAGACGGCAATTTATTAGGAATGTAACTTTCCACAGCGTTAACAATGATGATGGTGGTGGCGGCGGTGACTGTAGTGGTGCCAAGATTAGACAAAAGCAGGGTCCGAGAAGAACGCAACAAAATCCTCAAAGGTAAGGCCAAGATCTGGTGAAACTCCGTAGAGTTGCATAAGGTTCTCAACCACCTGCCGACTGTTTGCAATTGCTCCCAACAAACTCATTACCTCTGTAACCTCTAGTCGACCCGAAGAGTCAGTGTCGAAGGAGCTAAATACGCGCCGAAGGTTGTCAATGCTGGCAGTAGACAGAGGAGCAATATTAGGGACGAACACTTACATTGCAGCGAGCGTAACTTGAAGGTGTGATTTATAGCATTTGCTTACAATATTTAAGCACACAATTCTGTACACTAATAAATGGGCGTAAGGTTTTAAATTTCCAAGACATTGAAGAATTCGCTTAACGTAAGGTTTAGTTTGATCAGCAATTAATGAATTTATGCAAACTTCTTGTAATTTTTTTAAGATAAAATAAAGAACATCTAGCTTACTCGACGCTGTCATCAGGAAGTCTTGCTAGAACCATGTTGAATTCTTCGGCTGTGATTTGACCGTCTTGATTTAAATCGAAGGTACGCCAGAATTCCTGGAATTTTCTCAAAGATTACTTTTTGCTTTGTTTAAAAAACATTGCAAATTTATTCAAAGAATTATAAACATCCAATGGGGCAAATTTTGTTAATAAATGTTTAACTCAAAGCCTCACATCGTAACTACAGAACCAATTTTTTCGAATCTAAGAGGCTAGAGTATTTGTTTTCCAAATCAAAAAGCGTTTACTCTGCTCCTCTTACGCCATAATTTTACAATTAGTTTGGCCGCCGCCTTCAGCTAATTGGGCTTGTCACTCCATATAATCGCCAAATTCGTGTGGTGGCATTATCTTCTCGCTCCATCTGTAAAGATCTAATTCTTCTGTGCATTTTTAAACAGTCCTCTTCCATGCCATCGCGCCTTATTAAGGCTTCCGAGAAAGTTCAAGTGTCTTTTGGTAAGCAATTCCAAGCATTAAGGAAAGTAGTTATCTGCTGCAGGTAGCTGGGTCTGTGGACGCTTTCGATCGAAGGACTAAAACAACACTTATATTGGAAATTTTAATTATTTTCAAGGTCTACACGATAACTGGGATAAGAGAAAGACCCAGTTTTACCGAACTGTAGACAACCTCACAGGAAGGCTAGCTATATTTTCCTTGACATGACGCATCAGCCATTTATTAATGTCATGCTCCCAGTGAATCTCCACCTTATTGGGACACAGAAATTTTGAGCTCTTTTATTGGCCACATGGTCATTTTAAAGAATTAACGACAGGACCACACCCATCTAGCCTTGAGGGAGACCTAGAATATGTTTATAAAGCCGATTTTGCTAGAATTAAAGCATCAAGAAATAGCTAGTTGATCTGTTAGTCAAAATATTATTGAAAAGGTCAAAATACATCTGCGCCAAAAAAACTTATGCCATTTTATCACTACCTCTACGCTTTAATTTTATTTTTAGTGTGAGAGACGCAGTAGTAGTGCTTCTCAATGAATTGGACAAAGCAGAAAATTTACTCTGATAGCGGATGGATCGTATCGATGCCGTTGGAGGTACTCGTTTACTTCGTTCATGTGGAGGATGCGGTCCCCGTTGCAGTCCATGCGATTGAAAAGCTCCACCAGCCGCTCCCTCCTTCCAACATCGTGACGTCGACGCAGACGGGAAAACATTGCAATGTCTGAATCTGTCAAAAAAAGTAAGCTTTACAGGCATTTTAGCAAATTATCCAATTTTTTTGCGTACGTAAAGTGATCAAAATTGGAAAATAGTCGTCAAATTTAAACACAAGTTGCTTTTTTCTTTTCATATGAAGAGGACGAAATTTTTTCCCGGCGAGAGAAGAGTGGTCTCACCTTTCTCAAGACCACCTGACTATGAACTGAGACTGAAAAATGGCTCTTTATCGCACACGTTGTAACGCAGTTGCGCAGTTAGTAAAGCAAAGAAGAGCGCACAACGCAAAAAAATGAAACAAACTTTAAAGTACCTCTCTCTTTTTCTCGCAGAAGATTCCCTTCTAGTGGTTGCTTGAAAAAAAATAACTTGGACCAAGCCCCAGCCCAGTTTAAGTAGGAATGGTCAGAAGCATAAAAGTTCTCCATGTCTCAACAAGACAGGAAAAGGCCTTTGGCCCGTAGACGCTCATGTTAATATCCCACTTTTTCCATTCTGACTTTATATTTTTCGATGTAATCATACTATTGCCCGTTGTTAATAAGTGTTGGTTAAATTTAGCTGTAGAAATAGGCAGGTAAAGACTCAACAGAGGTACTCCCTCTTACATGGATAGGCATCGCGGCGGTATGAGACCCTTGAATGTCATTCTAGAAGTATTTACAAAAAGGAATTGTTACTGTATATGTTTGAGTAGCATCCTCCGAGGAGAATAGATCTTAGCCGCAAAGTTCTGACACCTACTAGGCCATTCCTCGCAAGCATTTGCTTATGAGGTCCTTAAAGTGCCAGGCCTTTCTTGTAAATAGTTAATCATTAAAACACTAATGGCCAAATAATTTTCGAATTGTATCCCCTTTAACCGCATTCGGGACCTCTTTTATACGTTACGCCACCCCAGTGCTTAAAATTAATTCCTTTCGTGGACCAAATAGGATCATGACGCTTAATGCTATGAGGGTAAAATTTGCCTTGTTAAGGCATGAGTTCTCGCATGAACTCAGCATGGCAGAACTTTCTTTCAACTGGCTGCTTCTCAAAAAAATTATCCATTTCTACGCCACCTAGTTACGCCATGTCGGAATGCAAAAATATCACCTTTAGCATGAATTTTCTGATAAGAGGTTACGTTTACAGTTCTTCACATTAAAGTAGGCTTAATAGTATCGAGACGATGCATTGATTGTCTTAGGCGGTTAGACTAGCAAATTGGTGATTTTAAGAGAGTGGATGATAAATTCGTTATGACATTAAAGTCCTTTCCTATTATTTACTGTCCAGTCACGCAACCAATCAGTCAATGTGTCTAGTTTTTCTTCTCTACGGACCGGTTTCACCCAGTTGATGAAGATGTAAACGTCCTGTTTTATCAAGTCACGTTGTCATTAAACACTTGGAGGAATCTTTGGGAAGTCCAGGGGTGAGGAATAACCTAAGACAGTATCTCTTGTAATTTTCCCCTCTTAAGTTCTATGAAGATCCAAAGACATTCCTCATCGCAACATCCAGGCTTATTATGCCTTCACCACTAGAACCAATTTGAAATTGACTTTTATAGTAGACCAGGATGAATCTTGTTTACCAGGTTCGCTCAACTAGCATTCGGTGATGTAACAAATTAAGGGTCCAGAAAATAATAGTGACTACGGAAACAGTGACATACATCTGACGTGTCCCAGTGTCTTGTCAACATCCAAGGCAGTGGAAAAATCGGATCCACCATAATGTGTCGAATAAAAAAACACAAAGTGTTTTCGATTTTCATGTTTATTTCTGACAGTAACAAAACACCTTCTTAGAGACTCTGTGGGTAGCTGAAGCGACGGTGTTGAAATAGATTAAGTCTTTCCCTTTTCGCCCAAATAAATGTCTTCTATCGCATATTTGGGGGCATAAACTGACTATGTGATGTGGAACAGAGACTGCAAGCCCTTGACCGATTTTCCTTTACAAAGGCCAGAAACTCAGATTCACTGACCTCTCCATCTTTGTTGGAGTCCAGTCCTTCGAGAAAACCCTCAACATACTTTCTCGGCAGAGTTCCGATGCAACCTTCAAAGAAGTTGTACAGCTCCTTCACACTCACAGCACCCGACTTGTCTGCATCGAGGAAGCTAAAGAGAGACCTAGCCATATCTTCATTTCTACAAGGAAATAAGTGTTAGTCGCCCATTCGTTTTACCCCTCTCATCCGCCTCCGTAAACTTACTGAAGATTTTGAAAGAGATAAGCAAGAAGACCATTTCGATACTCCTCAAATGAGATCTTTTTATCTCCATTTTGATCGTACCGCTTAAAAAAGCACTAAAACGAATTTTTGGGGTAGTGTAAGCAAGGTAATTTGTAATCACATTAACAGCACATGTATGAAGTGGATTTCCTTTGATGCAGGCCTTTAAATCAGCCTCTGTGATGAAGCCATCACCATCGCGATCCAGTTCATTAAATTGCTTTCGCATAAAATCGCCACGAGCAAAGAGGTTGGTCATAATTGTTCCTCCTGTTGGATTAAAGGCGAGGTAAAAAAGAAAACTGCTTCTTATAGAGGCTTGATTTAGCACTTTATACAACGTAGATGCAGCTCTCGATAACCTTGACCGAGAGAAGCGTAATTAGCTCTGAAGCGCAGGGGGAGAGGGTGGTTGAGGCGTAGATTCGACTTGAAGAGGATGCACTTTAATGGACTTCTTCTTCTTCCAAATAAAGGAGTCTTTAAGGTCTTTTGGAGGGTTCTTTCCTACACCTTCATGGTCTGCCATCGTAAATCACAAGAGGGCACAAACATCGCCATGTCTTTGTGACCCTTTGCCCCAGCCTTGACCTCAGCCGTCTTCCGACTGACTAATTCAACTAACTGTCTTCCAAGTGGTTCTGTGATCGACTCATAGTCAAAGAAAGGTGATTATCAGTAAATAAGGAAATAAATCCTGGGAGGGGTGGTTATCTTATTAATAAATTCTGCACTACATGGTGGAATGAGTTTGTGCTGCCTTGCAGGAAAGGGCCTATGTTCCAAACAATTTCTTAAGTCGAGCTACTTCTCCAAAGTTATTCCCATTAGCTTCTACTTCATCAATTTGTGTCATACCAAACTGGCAGCTACCAGCTATAAGTATTTAACATCCACCAGCAAATCACTGACGGACGGCAGCGCCTGACTTTCATCCTACCAAAAGCCGGGGTAATCTCGACAATATGAAGTGGCGCTGCGTGTCTAAGAAGTTTAGACTGATGAGTGGATGATGTGAGAAGCGATAACAATTAAGTTCTCCACAAGTGTATTGTCACTACCTCTCATCTGTCAATTAATCAGTCAAAGAGCAATCTAACTCCTACAGTTCGTTTTTAACTCGATTTGAGGCAAAGACCAGACTTGCTGTGTCCGAGGCTTGCCAAAATCTCCTTCTGACGTCTATGACAATTCATCATGGATTCCTGTGGTAATATGTGTTAATAGCCTTATTAATATCTCTCCTCAATTTTCACTGCTAGTCCTCCAAATGTTGCTAATTGAACTTTCACTAGCTGAATTCAAAACTGGCCAGTCTTGTGGTTGCATTTAGGCATTAGTAAGGAAATCCACTCCAAGTAGACAGCTCCTCGACTTTGCTTCATTGGCGTTAAAACATTTACGTTGCATTTGCGGTTAGCTTCCTTTTTATGCGATTTTTTACTATGCATAAGGGTTGCCGAGTCTGCATCTGCATTTGATAGTCATCTTCAGCATGTATTCCTTGTGAAGGTTGGAGGCCTACAGAGGAGACTATAAACAGGGGTAGAATGAAATCGTCAAGAAGCACTACTGCCGTTGACTCCAAGAAATTTTACCGCTCCCAAGAAAATATTGTGTCCACTTCTCCAGCGCCATGCGATGCCTCCAGAGAACAGAACTCGTTTCAATTGCTTTCCCGCTCAGAACACCAATCAAAAAGTGCAGGTGTGCATTCAAAGGGGAAAAGGACTGCGCGTTCAAGTGGATGTTTAACTTTCTGAGTCCTTCGACTCTCCTAGTTTTGACCTCTCAGCCCCCGAATGAATCTCTTATTTTTTGCCATCCATCATTGCTCACTGCCTGCCACCTCATGTTATCGCATTGCATGTAGATGAGGGCCGTTTTTTTGCAATTTATCACAATTTTCCCCATTTGACATTAGAAGTGTAACCGAAATGCTGTATTACTCATGTTAGTACTACTAAGAATCGTCAAACGAAGGGACCCATAAAAAATGACACTTGTTACTGCCACAATAGTTAAGAATAAATCATCGGACAAAATCCATTTCTTTGGTGCACGCTCTATCACTGTGCCTTATTTTAATCAGGAATAACAAATTTTGAGGGATCTGTTGAGGCTTTGAAGCTATTTAATCCTCGACAATTCAAGCAGATCGGCACGGATTTAACCCTGAAGGTTTGTTTAACTGACACTTAATGATAGGTGGACTCCGCTAGTAGAGGGCACACTTAACCGTGCCATATCAACAGGCCAGCACGCACATAGAATAGCCCAACAAGTAACAAGTTGGTGGACTCTATTGTGTCAAAAAGCACGACTTTTTGACAGTGAGGCTAAATAAATGTCAAATCATCGCGCATTTACATAGGAGAAAGATTTTCTAGGAGGAAATCAGCAGAAACACGTTTAACTAAGGTGCAGTTCCCATGGGATTTTCCATTAACCTAAGAAAAACTTTCATCTGAAGACCGATGAGAAGAACGTTCGCATGTCCAATTCGATGCACTTCAGTCGACAGTTCGTAGACTGCTACAATTGCGAAGTTCACACAAATGCCTACCCTGGCTATTGACTTGCCTTTTACCCTTCTCTTTCTAGTTTCCTCTTTCTGCGCATTAAGAGTCGCGTGAGATGAGCAGGCGACCATTTTACGCCTTTATCAACACTTGATCAGATCGTGGCACTCATTTGGAATGCCTTTTCCATTCTCCAAGTCGGCCAGTAAAAAGGCAACTTCGCCTACACCTTCTGCAAGCATGTAAGTGACTGTTTTGTTGCATTTGCTTCTTTTATTTTCTCTGAGAAAAGAATAACACCTCATAAAAACTACAGATTGTTCACGACTGGTTCATTTTTGTCCCACATATTTTCAGAGGGTGAAATTCCGCAGAACCTGGGACAGATGACTGTAAATATTTGATGGAAAGGGCACAATCCCGATGTTATGCCATTGAGGTGGATGGAGAACATAGGCAGTGAGAAATAAATGCAAGCGGAAGGTGGAAAAAGGGACTCATATTTAGAGGGGTTTTAGGTGGGTCATGGAATAACTTATTCCCTGGACACAATGCTGATTTCCTAGATTTTTATAATGGAGTTCATCCTCTAGACGCAGCAAACTTCAGCTCCTCCCAAGTAGAAGACATCCTTTATCCATTCAGTAGTTAGAATTGAAGGCTGAAATGCGTACTGCGGCTGAAGGAACCTGGAAGTAAGGTTTCTTCTGCACACACGGAAAAGTCATTTTGGCAAGATTTTTTGCCACCTAATCAGGCCCCTTTGCCACTGACTCTGAATCATCACCACGGGTTTTTAGCTCAAATAGGTAAAAGAATATGTAATAAGATCTTAGAAGAGCTAGATTTCTGCTTTCTGCTTTGTATGAATTTAAAAAGAAAGGTCAAGGTTGCATTTTCTGATTATAGCATTGCTAGACTGCGCGAAGCCTTCGATAAATTCGACACCAATAATTCGGGGGTGCTAGACCTCGAAGAGATTCAGGCAGCTTTGAGAGAGTTGGGGAAGCCTAACAATGCCTCGATCATTCACTCCATCATGCAATTGAAGGGTCTGCAAGATGGCATCGCCTTTACTGACTTTGTTCGCTTCTTCACTAATATCACCTTCTAGTTCACACACACACACACACATACAGAATGTAGAGGTTCACAGATTTTCATGACAATTTTTCATTTATTTTCTTAAAGCTACAACTTTTGATGAACTCGAACCCTTTATGACGTCAAGTTAATTTGATCTAATCATTGTCAACATTCACTTGAGAGTAGGTAGTAAAAATATACTATTCTCTAACCTTCTAACCAGTCTCATTCATGCACCTCATATGCAAACAATTTTAAACGAAGGATAATATAATTCTTAGAAGTGAGCAACCAACCAACCGATCTCCTTCGTGAGCATAGCTATCTTATTCACCGACTCATCAAAATTATTTCGATGTTATATTTAACTTATACTTATTTAGAATCAAGTATGCTGGTTTAATAGAAATTTTCTTCGAGGCGGATAATAAAACGTCTAAAGGAAGTGTAGTACAAGAAAGAAGCAAAACAATCGGTCCGCTAAGGAGGCACGAATATGCGACCGCTTATCGGTCGAATCAGTCCAGTGGATGTAGTTCGAGGTTGCTCGCTTCTTGGGGCAAGTAAATACCAAATCGTAGTGCCTCCTTTGCGAAATGCACCTCAAAAAGGTGGGATTGTAAAAGGCACCATTCAAAAAGGACTGAGACGAACTCACCACTTTTGAATCATTGGAGAGAAGCCCACATTCTCCTCAATTTTGAAACAATAATTTATCACCATGTGTGTTTAAATTCAGTGCCACCACTTCACATCATTCCAACTGTCCGGCGAGGTCCAGGGAGATGGCAATGAAGCAGCTGCTCTTGGAATTCGACTCAAATAAGGATGGAGTGTTGACACTTGCCGAATTGCGTCAAATGAGTCGAGACTTGTGTATTCCTTATGAAGAGGTTTAAATTTTCTTCTTTTATCTCACTAACTGCTGACAGGAAAATTAATTTTTTTTAAATCAAAGATAGGAGAAACGTCATAGCAGTTGATAATCCTGGGAGTTACGTGATTACATTTGTATGTAACAAGTTTGTTGCCAAACAATCAGTTTTGTATAATGATAAAACCGCAAAATCCTTTTGCTTTGTGGTGTCTTGGAACATACAGCCTCCCTTCCAAACCATCTTTTCACATCCCAAACCTGTCTACTTTATTTTTTCTGCAACGCTCAATAGTAAATACCGAATTTCTAGGCCTTTCTTGAAGCAACATAGCATTAACAAATTAACTTTTGTAGTTTCCTCGTTTGCTCTCTAAAAAGGCGAAGATTAATTTGTTTTAACAGTTTCTCAAGTGGACACGCACACCTTGGGGCGAGGAGTTGACGGCACTTCCATTAGACACCGTTCTTGAGTGCATTAAGGTCTTCGTGACGCGCCAAATGAAGTAAGTTTATCCACCGCCCTTCCGTTTCCACGATTCCTCTTTCCCTGTCCTACCCCTCCCTTTTATTTAAAAAAGTAATTGAAAGTTAAGCTAATTTTGGACTAAATTTAAGGCAGCTAATGGCAAGAGAGCAAGAAGTTTCGTTCCCCATTCTAGGAATTGAGATGCAGTCACGTAGGGCTCAAGCTGTATCGAGGAATGCAGAGTCTCCTTGAGTTAATTTGATGCATGCCTGAGATGTGTAGAATGGGTGGCCTGTAAAGGTGATAAAGAGCTTACTCTTTCATTGCGTATCGACCTTCCAGTTGACTCCACAAGTGTAAGCAAGTGAACAGGTGAGGCATATCTGGAAGGCGCTCTTAACAGCTCCATCCATGACATTTGAATGGGTAATTCTACCACCCCATTCTCCGCCTTCTCAAATCGTCAAAGAAGCTCTTAGAGCACAAAAACCAAATTAAATCTGATTTTTAAAGCTGTGAAAATACGTCACATCTACACGGTTAACTCAGCGCCCATGCTTTTGGAAAATGACAAATGACCGTTCGCGTACTTTTGAATGCTCACTCAATAGGTCGCAAAAATTTTGAAAACCAACAAATCAACCTGTTAACCAGTCATTTACTAGCACTTAAGTAGCGAATGGCCTTTTATGCGCAATTTAACTATTGTTGCACCATATAACTTAATGATTCTAATTTTTTTCATTCATTTTTGCAAGTACTAAAGGAGCAAGAGATCTTTTCAAACTAGCCGATGTAGACCAATCGGGGAAGTTGAGTTTGGCGGAGATTAAACGTCTTCTGGAGGCATCCGATTATGACATTGATGATGAGGAGCTCTGTGCAATCTTTCGTCGAGTCGATGCAAATCGTGATGGGGAGCTGGATGACAAGGAGTTTCTTGATCTTGTCAGATATCTCATTGAAAATAAGTGACTCCTCTTTTGACCTCTTTTTTTTGTTTTCACCTATACCTCACATTACTCGATAAAAATCGTTTGTTTGGGGTTTAAAAGTAAAACAAACTAACTTAATATAGTTGATAATTCTTCCCTTTTTCTTTGGGGTATGCATACGCGAGAGGTGGGCTGCAAATTTGCTTTTTACTTTAAAGTGTCAAAACCGAGAAATCAAATCAGCGGATCCAATTAGGCCTACTTTATTCAGGTAATGGCCAGAGTACATGGATCCATCAGCACTCTCATCTCTCTCAAGAAAAAGCCCTTGCGCATTGAATGGTCACATCCAGAAGGTCACAGTTACCTTTCTTAGAATGAGGTCCGCTTTGAATTCACACCATTTTAAGCGCGCTTTTTCAGTCTCCGGTGGATATAACAAAAGCAGGAACCTGGAATGCTAATAGCCTCCGTCTATCCATAACCTGATATCTTGCGCTCACCGCCGACTGGGGTGCTTGAGTTCCGAGAAGTTGTGACCTTTTTTGGTCCTGTTCTGATTAGTCTACCTTGTTTCACCTTCACGTGAGAAAACTGCCTCTACCGTACATTGTGGAAAGGAAACAGAACGGTGTGGACCTCGAGAGCGACGAATTGTGAGCACATTTCTTAGAGGATTTAAAAAATCGCTTTTACTTGGATAATTTGACAAGTTGGAGGGTATTTCATGTCATGTTCCAAATTAATCAGTCAAATGTCAGCTGTGGTCCAGTGCATTTCTGCGGCCTTTGGCAAGTCCCTCCCAGTTGATGTGAGCGTAAAAGCACTTTTAAGGGACACGTTGGAAATGATCAACAATTAAAGACCTCTTCGTGAACTTTGTGTGGTTTGTTATCTAGATGGTGCATTCACTTGTCGTCCTTTAGACAGCGCATTTGACGACGATTTTCTGCAAATTTCGTACTGCATTAAAAGGCCCAAACCAACTTCAGCGAGTTCATTTTTGTCAACATGACTCAAAACGACGCCATTAAATCAAAAATTATTTTGCTCGCAAAATAAACAATTCATTTCATTTAAATGACAAAACACTGTTCGCCTAGTATGAGCTCCTTGAGTTTAAATTATCCAATCTCATTGGTTAAATGTGATTGGTTAGTAGTTTCTTGCATAAAGTTCTTTTCTAATCCCTCAACATGAACGATATTTGGCATTCGATCAAAAGCTCCTCACTTTTAGGCATGATTAACTTTGTCTTTAGCCTCCTCGTTCTCTTGCCTACAAGAGGCTTCGGTAACCCTGGCCCAAAACTTCAAATAGTTTACTTTGAAAGTGCTGACAGGTGTATCGCCTATTCTACTATCTTTAGCTACAACGAGTCTTTTCACCACACTCTTCGGTACGTGACCTCTCTCCATCCATCTCTTCTCCCCCCTACCGAAGTTCGAGTTATTACCCAATTTATTGGCGGCTGCAACGTACGTGAAGAGAGTCGGGGATACAAACTTTTCAAATCGCTAGCAGGCCTAAATGAATTAGCCGACATTTCTAAGTGTTTTACAGTTTTCGTGGGCCCTCCATTAGCTGGAGATTGTACCTTTATTTCCGGTTGGATGACTCAAATTTCATCATCAATTCCTTGGCTGTTGAGACCATACCAGATCAACTATCTCTGTCCAGCAACAGATCCAGCTAGGAAACATGTTGAGAATTTTTACGCAGGAGTGGAGGAAGAAGCACGATATGCAACAGTCACAATGACTCTAGAAGTACAGTCAGTGACGGATATCTTTGCATCTATGTTGAGGTTCCAGGGTTGGCGGAGGGTGCTGTTGCTATATGAGATTAGCGCCGACATGATGCCACTATTCTGGATGGCAGATAGGCTTGATATGGCATTTGATGCAAAGGGAAGAGTTGGTGCCTCAGCAAAGATTATTGCGATGAAGGGCATTTATGTGGACTCCAATTATAACATGTTGATGACGGAGTGGGTGGATCAGATAGATGGTGCGTTTAGTACTACCTTATTTACCAATGAGTATTCCCTTAAAAGTTATTAACAAAGAAGTGAAAGAGTAAGAATTTACAGTTTGTTGATTTATTTTATTATAATTGAAAGAAATTCGCTTGACAATTTATAATTCTTTTCCCAAAGAGGCTAAAGAGGGCTTAGAATTCTTTCATTGATCTCTGAGAGGTGAATAGAAGTTTGGATGCAGTCATCTGTGCCTACACTATACCTGTCTCACATTGTGACTATCTATTGTGGCTACGAGAGATCATGGTTTCTGATCCAGTTAAGGTGCAGAGCCTGGGCTTTTATAATTCAATGATATTATAGCGTCAGGCACGAGTCACTAAGACTGGTGTAAACAAATTACATGGATTGCTATGATTGTGCGGTACAAGTAGTGGGGAGATTGTGTGAGCCTCGGGTAGTCTAATTAACCGATTGGATGAAGAGGCCATCAGTACGGAGCCAAGATGACTAGAATGAAAGCGTGACATGATGCCTTCTCGGTTCTAGGAAAGTCCTTTTTTGTTCATTTTACTTTAGCTGTCATTATACTTGCAAGACCACCAATAGTCATCGTCCTGTTGGATCAGATTCAAAATCTTTCGCGAATTCAAGCAGGTCGTGTGGCCATCCTACACTTAGATCCTTCAAATGCAATTACCTACGATGTGCTACGGTTCTGGCGTTTTGAACTCTCCCGCAGGTCTCAATTGGGTGCTGCGGGTCAATGCTTCTTTATAATCACTGCTTTGCCTCTCGGAATGGGATACGATGCACAGTCGCCGCTACTTCAGTCTGTGAGTGTGTTGTGCATGAATAAATGCTTTGAAAGAAGTTCCGTTATTGTTAGCATGCATTTTATAATGAATTTCTCATCAAAGGAACATTTGATAGAGCTCAAATTGCCCTCAGAAGGGAATAGAAGAGAAGTGATAGGAGTATGGAAGGCTTTTTACATGCTTAAAACTAGATTCTGTATTCCAGAAAGGCTAAAATTAAGTCGTTCCCCAACAAGGGATTTTGATTTAGGCATTGCAGATTTTCGGATGTGGGAGTAACAAAGGAAGTTATTTCAAGTGGATTGTTTGGACACGATTACACAAAGGAATTGAAATATTTTATTAAATTGTAAATTTTACTGAAAATTAATTTAAGTACACGGTTGTTTTGCCTAGACAAAATCAACTCCCACAATCACGTGTTTTGGTATCATTTAAATGCGCTAAGTAGAAAGGTTCCTTCAAAGCTCATCAGTTGCCATCCTCATTTGACCAGTTTGTGGAGGCCATCGGCGTGTACATAGTTTTGCTCCTATTCGTAAGTAAAAGCAACTAGCTATGGAGGGCTAACTTAGACATTTTTTTGCACAAATTATTAATGCTATGTGTCAAGTTCCACTTCTCTGCCAGTTTTCATCTTTGGAAGGCGACAACGCATAAACTTGTCTTCCTGTTCCCCAATGTTATTTCATTATCAAATGTTTTCAATGTGACCACGTGGTTTAGAAACGCTTGGAGAAGTGGGGTGGAGATGGTGAGCTAGCATCCTCCATAGCATGAGGTAGCCTGCGTTTTTGTGTTGCCCTAAAGGCAGAGGAAATGCGTCTGATTAGTGGATCGACTGATCAATCATAACTACTTCTGGCAAGGTTTCCTTTATGCATCTCAGCCGTACCTATCAGCACATTCTACCAACTACCTGAAATCAATGATGTTACCGACGTTCCGAAAAAAAAATCCCCAAAATTTCTAAAATCCATGGTGCCCTTAAAGAGAAGATCCAATACTCGCGTTAAACACACTCACAAGCTTTTCTTAGCATCTCAGTCCCGATTTAATGTGACAGTAGTAACGGGTACTTCTTCATGCCCAAGATTATAGGATCTTTTTCACTGAAAACCACCCTTCCTCAACAGTGTAAAAGACTGTGGAACCATCTTGGGAAGAGAGTACTACTGTCCCGCCTACGTTATCCCTCAACCACCCTATCATTCGTAAAGTAAATCTCCCAAAGTCACTTCAGCTTTACTTAACCTTTATCCATGTAAGGAGTCGAGGTGGCGGAAAATAATGGATGGGTCAGAAAAAAGTACATAGACTTTATCGCATAGGTAGGCAATCGCAAGTGCATCCGATGGCTTTCAAAGCTTAAACTCTCAACTAAAGGCAATTTTTATTTTGGTAGAAAACAATGATATCGTTTGCCTCTGCAGTCGCCTTAGCGATTAAAATGGTGCAGCAGTCATTAACTGACAACAAGGGTGAAATTCCTCTCGATGCCAACTTCTTTGGTCCGATGATGTCCACCCAACTTCGCGTCCCTGTGGTACCAGATGTGGAGTACCACTTTGTGAAAGATGGCGACTACTTCAAAAATTTGTTTGACATCTACGCCTTTGAGGCGAGTTTCCTACCCTTTTTCCATTTAATGGCTCTCCACCTGGTCGCTTTCAGGGAGGTTTAAGAGACAATAGATACGACTGGATGTCCATGATGCCAACGGAGTCTGAGTGCTTTGGGCAGCTTGAAGGCGCCATTATAAGTGGCACATTTTTAATCAAATTCGGCATTGCCTCCTTAAAATTCAGTAGCAATTTTACCTCCAAAAAATCACCTTATTCAATAGCCATGGGAAGTCGGGCTCCTCCCATATTAGTGGTCTTCGAGACTCCAGTCACAAGTGATGGCATGGAATGGCTTGATTTGACGTCTTGAAACAGCTGTGTGTTAAAGCGTTTGTGCCTCTTAATGATACAGAAAGAATCTCGTTTAATTTATTAAACCAAGAAAAGATTTTGCCTAAAAGTAGATGATAAATATTGTCTAGCTATAATAATTTACCCTTACTTTACCTATTTTTAGCGCTACCTAAAGTTAAAAGTTAAATTTTTTGCTAATATTCTTATGTAAATAGCTTGTGAAATTCTGGGTAAAGTAAATAATTTCCCGCGCAAATTATGGATGGAAATAAGCAACACTAGTAGTCCATAGTAGTGTTTTAGGAGGTGAGTGTATAGGGTACTGTACTACCTACATTTTTTGCCTAAAACTTAGGCTTTCAAAAGTTTCACCAGGAAAAAGGGTAGTGTTAGCCTTAGTAAATTCCATCGGTTCCCCGCTTTTGTACTTTTCTTTTGATGTAAAAGGCAAGCAATAAACTTTTAAAACACGTCATTAGTACAGTACAGAGAGTGAAGTAAAGCAGCATTTCCCTTTCATCTGCATTGCACGCCCTCCCCAACCCACTGACTGTGGATAGACAAGTCACTGTTAGCTGGCAAATCAACATAAGGGCCTCCTTTATAAAGCAGAAAATACACTCTTAAATTGGCATTCTTCTGTTTTACTTGATAGATTAATACACAGAATGTCTACAACAAGTCATTCAGGATTGACACAGCCCATTTCTATGAACTTTTTGACCTCGTCTGCATTATGCCAGCTCCTGGGTCCATCGTCTACGAGATCCAAGCCAAAAAGTGGCCAAATGATGGCAGAGGTCCCAACGTCGACATATGCCTCCAATCAGATTGCCTTGAAGGTACAATTTTGGGAAGAATTCCTTATGCTTTTGTCAAGTTGGAAAGATAGATTTAATTATCGACAAATCACGAGTTTATCGCCCACGCAGGATGGATATGGCAGGCCATTGGAATGATCCAAGGTTCACATACCCAGAAACAAACTTCCGAACCACTAAAAATTAATGCTGAACCTAGATAAACTGAGAAGGAGATGTACCTTAAACCTCTCTAAGATGGTTAAAAGCATCGTTCCCACACCGTGCCTGATCTGCCGCATATTCTAGACGGTTCAGTTCCTTCGTCACGGAAGACGTTAGCTAAGGAAACATTTATGCTTTGTTCCTTTTTCCGAACCTGGAGTTTGGTTGCCCCTTTCTGCCTTTAGGAACGATTGTTAACAGAATGGTTCTATTACTCTTGATGGCAGGAACAGCCTGCATGATCACAGTGGTCGTCTCCCTGTTTTTTAAGTAAGTGGATGCTTGCTACTTCTTGAATCCAGTAAAACGGTGACATAGCCTTACCTCCATGCCTTATTTTCATATACAACACTTGAGAGAGAAAAAAAACTTTTTTTACCTATCAGTCGAGAAGGAGAATTTTTACCGTACCTCCTTTGAACTCTGTTGGCTAGGAAGCTTCTGCAATCATTGGAACCCGTTTTGTAAAGCAGGCGAACCCATGTCAAAACTATTAAATTCGGGAAAAAATATATGTTGAGGACTTGAGAGGAAATTAGTAGAGAGCGCAGAGCGTGTCGGTGATCGGACGCGCACACAAACAGATCTACGGCTCAATAAAGCTCACCGCAGCGCCATAAGTCGAGGGCATCAAGAGCTGCCTTGACAACCTTCTTCAGCCTCATCAAATTGTGTTATTTCTCAACCCAAATTATCAATTTTTATTGGGTCGAAATAAAACCAAGGGAGCTTAACATACGTCTCCACATTTCCACGATGGTCAATTTGTTTTTCGATATCAGCTACCGCCAGGTCATTATAAAGGTCACTTCCTTCAAAATGTGTTGAAATGCGTAAGTTCTATGTTTGCATCAAAACTGCCAACGAAGATGGCTGGTCAGAGTGCTATTCACTGCCAACTTACGCATGCGTGCGTGCAATCCACGCACATGCGAACGCCGATTTGGCAGACAACTTGAAAAATCATGGCATGACAATAATATCTTTTTGATAAGAACAACACTTAGAAGGAGTTGCTGTTTTTCCTCTTCCAAATTACTAGGCGCCACTACCGTTCCGTGAAACTGCGAATGGGTTCAAACAAACTTGTCCTCTATCCTGACGATGTTACGTTTCTCGGACCATCGCAGAATATTCATCGAAGTTCTCACGCTGAGGTGGGCTTTTGCAATTTACATCCTTACGTGTCAATTTGGTTTCGTGAGAGAAGCAACTTAACGGAACAGCATATTGCTAAAACCTTTCCATTTTATCGTAGTACAGCCACCTTTATCAAGGAGCTGGTGTATCTCTAATCGGCCTCCACCTATAGAGCATGTAATCTGCAAAGAGCGTGGTCTAATAAAGTGGAAGATAGATTCAGGCGTGTTGTCATTTACAGTCAATGCTTGCGGACCTGGATCAAGCAGCTGCCACCACGATCTCGTCGTGACAGTGTGAATTTAAGCCATTTGTCCCCTTACTTACCCGTGTCATGTGAGCCTCAAAAACAGAGTAGCAATGTAGGCAGAGTTACGATTTCCTACCTCTCGTGAATGAACGGTCCTCCTAGAATTTTAAACCACTTCTGGGTGACACCAGCTACCGCATCGAATTCTGCAAGAAATGGCTGCAGATCTTTGAGTTTAGTTAACCTGAAACTGGTAGGCTCGAGTCATATTTGAGTTTGTCAGCCTCACATCAAATTGGTGGTAGATCAATGATAAGCCAAACACCTCATCAAATTCTACTAACAATGAAATTCCCTCTTCGCAGCAATCGGGAAAGACAAATGCAGAAATTTTGGAGCCTTTTTGTTTTCTTTGCTTTTAGCTTTCCACTAGTCAGGCTTTTCCTTCTAATGCACTAACCAGTCAAAATACGGAGGGATCTGCCGACAGTGAGACAGATGGGGGAGAAGAGGCTATTCCAACCTCCGACATTGGACCAAATCAACATCTTAAAAAAAGTGCAATTTTTAATGTACGCCCTCGACTATCTTTACTTCTTCTTAGCTGTTTCAAGATGATAATGCTAGAACAAAGCCTTAACCCTTTTCATCTTTTCAGAGTAAATGCTCCCTTACATGCATTTATAATGTAGTAAATAATTAAATTCCATCTTCTCTTTATAGGGAACATGGTTGCACATTAAGCAGTTGGGCCTGCCATCAATTAATCTGAAAGCAAAAATGGTGGAGCATCTACGGACGCTGCGAGAACTTCGTCATGAAAACGTTAACCTTTTCATTGGCTGCTATGTTGATGCTGATTCCTTTAGCTTCGTCTACGAGAAATGCAGTCGAGGGAGCTTGAGGGTATCGACACTTTTAACAAATTGACAGCTTCGCCAAAGTTGAGTCCTTAAAGTGATTAATGTTTATCCATCAACTTTAGTCAGTTTTATCCAGTGAGTCAATTAATCTCGATTGGGAATTCAAGCTATCGCTGATCACCGATTTAATTCAGGCAAGTTTTCTGCCAGCAATAAAACCCTTTACTGACAATACTTGAGTAGGTGTTACATTGCTACCACTGATATTGTTTATAACTGCATAAAAAAGGTTTTATTGCCTTTTTCACTTCGCTGGTCAACAATGCAAAGCATAACCTTGGAAGTAGATACTTCGGATCATTTCACAGTAAACGAAATCTCTTAAGCATGAAATGATGCAAAATTCTTTCAATTTTGGAAATAGTGAGTCTAGATGGAATTCATGCTGCCGCATGAAGCACACACAGCGAAGCTTAAATAGTTCATGCAAAGCAATCTTTACAGGTAATGCTACTGCTTAAAAATTAACACCTTATTCCTTGCTGATTCCATTAATATCTTTAAGAAGGTATTGTTCCGCGTAAAGCAGCAAAAATCGAGGAATAAGACCTTACCTCAGGCCTCACCTGAGTCCTCATTTGCTTCCGCTGCACAGGGCATGGCCCATCTGCACAAAAGTGATCTCGCCGTTCACGGATGCCTGACCTCTGAGACGTGTGTAATTGACAATCGATGGGTACTCAAGGTCACAGACTATGGATTGCAAAAGATCTACTCTATGTACAACCACGTCCCAACAAGAACTCTCGTCGGTGAGACTAGTTTTTCTTTGAAGGTTTTGTACTCTAAACGAGATCATGGATTTGCTCAATTCTGTGTTTGCTGGGGCATGAGGCGAAATAGGTGACGCAAAGCCCTCATATTCCTTGCTCTATTCACCAAACTAAATTAAACCGATGCATCTGCCATGGAAGGGCCTTTGATAACTCAACTATGGTAGGTAAACGCAGATTATGGCAATCGTTTAGTGAGCATAGGGTCTGAAAATAATCGGCCGAGGAGATCCGGCCATTTCTTTTTATTTGGGGTGAGATTTGCCCATCATCGCTGCTATCGTAGCAACTTTTGTCCTTTTTAAGGTGCCTTTATTACTATGACCTAAAACTGTGCTACTGTGTTGCCTTTTCTACCTTTAGAAAAGCTCTACCTGGCACCGGAAATGCTGCTTGATCCCCTAGCTGCCGAGATTGGCAGCCAGGAAGCGGATGTGTACGCGGCAAGTATAGTGATGCATGAGACCTTCACTTGCGCCCCACCGTTCGGTGTGGATCCCAACGATAATGAGGCCATTGAATCCACTCTGCAACGACTCTTACCCCATGATGATTCTACGCCAAATCATCGTCCCAGTGTAACTAACAGGATTTCAAATTGAACTTTTTAGGGGAGAGCCCTTTGACTTTCTCTTTGGGACGACTCTGCCATTTCATTGCTTACGTGGCTTATTTAAGTTTCCCTTGATTTCTTTTTTAAATTTAAAATAATCCAATCCTTTAGCCTTTCTAAACACCTTATTTTCTGGTATGTTCATTCAGTTTAAAGACGTGGATGTTCCCGCGGCATACATGAAAATGGTGCAGCTCTCATGGTCAGAGAACCCTAAACTGCGACCAACGTTTCGCGAGTTAGAAGCTCAACTCAACCGACTATCCAAGGGCAGGTAGGAGAGATGCGTGGCATTTTGGCTTATGCTCTTCAACCCCTAGCAAATCAAATATCGTTGATCATATGCTCAAAATTATGGAGAAGTACTCCTCCAATCTAGAGAGTCAGGTGAATCAGCGCACAGAGGAGTTGCAAGTGGAAAAGCGAAAGACAGAAGCGCTTATCGCCAAAATGCTTCCTCCGTGAGTCTACTTATTTTTAACTAAGTAGGCAGTGAATGTAACCGTGTTAAAATTTTGTAGCTCATAAGCATTGATGAAACGAAAAGGAAGTAAGTGGTCAACTTATATAAGCATTAATAAATAAAGTTTAGAATAATGTGTTGTTACTTGAGTCGCTTGGGAGTTCCCCTGAGCTTGACATGAGGTGGTCCAATCGGTTTACGCAATTAGGCAATTGTGCTGGGAAAGCAACTTTAATGGTTTCTGTCTACACAGCTGATACGGTCTCCCTTTTTCCTCACTTAGGTCTGTTGCTCAAGCATTACTTTCCGGTGCACCTGTGGATCCTGAGGCTTTCTCTGAAGTGACCATATCCTTTAGTGACATAGTCGGGTTCACCACAATCTCAGCTAAGTCCTCACCTCTGCAGATCGTCAATTTACTTAATGATCTCTATACAACCTTTGACGATATGATCCAGACATTTGATGTTTACAAGGTGAGTACCTAAAAACGTGTAGGAATGTTTATTTGATACCAAGGTTGAGACCATCGGTGACGCCTACATGGTCGTATCTGGTTTGCCCATTCGAAATGGACGTAAACATGCAGGTGAAATCGCAACAATGGCGTTAGAACTAATTAGCATTAGCGGATCCTTTCGGATTCCCCACATGCCGGGAGTTCCTCTTTATTTGCGTCTTGGAATCAACTCAGGTACGTTGGTAAAAATATTTTTCGCCTTTGTAGTTATGTTCCTGAGAGGTGCGGGATATTTTGGAGTTTATTGTTTGGTTGAGTGTGACTTGCCAGTAAGATGCGGTTTTGTGCGTGTGGTTTATGCTCGGGCGCCAAACTTTTCAGATTTTTATTCTACATGCTTGGGACATGGCGTCTCAGTCTAAGTATTTTGCTTAAATATTCTCAAAATTTACCCGGTCTGTTCAGGGACAAACAGGTTTTCTGTAGCTGAGGCGAAAAAAGATTTCATTGGACTACTTTTGTGCAAGACATTTAAGTACATTGTAGTCCTTTGAGACTTCAGTGAAGACAAAAGAAGATATAATACTAGACAAAGTGTATGCATATTCGGTGAGCAGAAGGAATTGGGGCTGCTGGTATGACCCGGAGGTCGGACCACCCAGCAAAAAAAGAATGGCCAACCCCGTGTCCGTGATTCGAATTGACAGTTAAAAAAACAACAATCGTACTGCATAAATACCAGCAATGATTTTTATTTTTGTACTTTAATGGAAGGATTTGTTCTTCTTCTCACTTTCCTGCCTTTTCCATCAATAAGGATTTAAGTCGGATTTCTAAGTATTGTTGACTATTAAAGTGAGGGTGAATTTTTTTCGAAAAAAAATATTTATTTTTGGTGATTTGGGGGCGTGACTACGGTTTTGGCTTTTAAGCACGCAGTGCAAGCTCAACCGTAAGCGAGACTTTCTGGGACCATACAGGGAACAAACAAATATTACGGAAGGAAAGTCGCAGTTTTTTCCGACCACTGGCTGCTACGTCAATGCTTTATTTCGCTGCGTTTGATTAATTCCTATCAAAGTTCAACCCCAATTTGTCCAGTTTTATGTCGTAGTGAATGATGAGTCTGCAGGTTTCCATTCATTTAATGAACCTCACTGCATTCATGGTGGAATTACGCACACAGACTTTGCCATAAGTGATGATGAGATTTGTAAAATCTTAATTCTGAATCCTACTTCCCTCTCCCCTCCTTCCCTTACTCCAGAACTCGAGAGTGGACGTGTCGATTGTCCCGAAAGAGAACATTTGTGCAACACAGCTATCCCCTCCTCCCACCTCGTATATCAAAATAAATACGCCAGCTATCACTTAGAGCAATGTCATCTGGGTGGTATGGTGCCATGTGACGTATTCTCTCGGGTCGATCCTTAGGAATAGTGTGTGCGTTCCCCTGGTGCCATGCAAAAATGCCTCTGATTAATCAAACTTTATGTGCAATCAGCCTCTATCAACAGAAAATTGCCATGCCTTTAAGAAAGGAGCACTTCGGACGTAATAGTTATACCCACAGTGTCCACCTTGATGCACACAAAGTATGCGTGGTGAGTAAAAGGTTCCAACATTACTACGCCATTTCGCATTGCATATCAGCCAATTAATTGGTCAACAACCAAACCAAAGTGCTCAACCTTGATTTATTAGGTGGAGGAAAGAGGTAGGGTATAGTATCGCAGTCCGAGCTGTTAATCGTTGATCATTTGTTAGTGTAGAATTCTGAAAGTTAATCATTGTACTTTCACAGGTCCCTGTGTAGCCGGTGTAATCGGTTTGACAATGCCACGCTACTGTCTCTTTGGTGACACTGTCAACACGGCATCGAGGATGGAATCCACCAGCACAGGTGAAGTCACTTAAACGGACTTCTCATAGTTGTTACTGAAGTTCCCTACATGCCTATTCTATTGGAACTTTGCTCCCTATTCTGTGGGATGCCCTGTACTTCAACATCACCTTTATGCACTAAGCATTGACTTAGACGGGAAGGTTCCACAGGAAAGCCCCAGACACTATGATAGGTTGAAGGCCAATGAAAATTAGCGCCGAGCAAATTAAATAGTCCCAGACCGATGAGTTGACCCACCGTAACCCTTTACAGTGCATGTGTATGATTCTATGCAAGCCTTTTTCCAAGTCTCTGTCCTATTAAACGTCATTCCAGCCATGCACGCGGTAAATCCCGAAAAACTTTTAATGAATGTCTAACAGACAGAGGTCTTGCAAAATCACATAAGCAAAACTTCCCAAAAAGCATTTAACCAGTTTCAAATACAGGCCTCTAAACGCAAAGTATCTAATCAATTGTAAGTTTTAGCGTAAGGAATCAAAAGTTGGCCACTAGAGCGTCATGCCACTCATTAGTTGCCTATGCACTTTACTGACGTAAACTTTTTACAAAATTATTGGCACCTTGTTTGACCACTGGTGCTTCTTTTCTTACAGCATTTCGCATCCATGTGAGTTCTCCAGCCAAGGCCATTTTGGACGAGCTTGGTGGTTACCACTTAGAGCACAGAGGAAAGGTTTTTCTCCGAGGAAAGGGCGAAGTTGACTCTTTTTGGTTGGTTGGGAAAGATGGCTTTAGCAAGGATTTGCCTAAACCACCCGTCGGTGATGCGTGAGTTTTGAGCCTAGGCATGACCAGATGTCATGATCAAAATTATTCATTCTTAGGAGTGATTGCGGATTTTACAACTCAAATTTTACTCTTTCATAAGCAGTGACCAACAAGGTCTATGCATAAGAAATTAGTAAAACGTTTGCATTCCAAATGCCTTTCAGGTTGGCTCATCTAAATAAGATGATAATGAAGGTACCCCAGGTGACTGAATTCGAACCACTCACCTGTCAGAACTCCTCTTTACTCCTCGAAAACTTGGGAGGTAGCAAATGTGGAGGCGAAATGACCCAGCTCAAACGACGTAAGCGGCATGATCCTCGCAAACAGCATCACCAGAAGCGCCAGTCTGCGACTTCTGAGGCGATTGACAAAATCTAACCCACAAATTTGCATCAAGGTATAGCATCCTCTTCAGCCACTCAACTTAAAGCTATTGTATAATTAAAACTAACCTTTCAGACCTTTCAATTTAAAACTTAAATGCGCCGAGTTGTTTTCTCTCGAAATTGAATAAATGGTTTGGCGGAAATCTCCTGTATCATGGTCACACATCATGTTGTGCAATTTTAAAGTATTTACGATCCCGTAATGCAACCATCGTAAAATTTACATCCCAGCCTATAATTTACTAATTTTCTGGTGGAAAGAGAACAAGATATAACCTCACCCCACGCGCTTAACTTTATTTATAAGGGTGCAATTTCCGTACCTTCCTTTTAGATGTGACTCTAGATTTTGTGAGTAGCCTAGACTGGCAATCCCAGGAAGTCATTTTGTCCTCATGACAAAAGATTTCGCAATCGTGTTACATCTTCTAAGTCTGGCCCTATTAACTCCTTCTTAGCAAATAAAAGTGCTCAAAAAAAAACATGAATGTAGTTAATAACTTGATTTATGGACCAAGGTAATTTCCTTTTAAATGCATTTTGAAGACCTAGCGAATGCAACAAAATATGGAGTCGGGAAAAAAAGAAAATGCACAGTTGTGAAGTCTCCACGAAATCAGATCTCGAGGACGTGATCTGGACCGCTAACAAGTTTCAACCAATTGTAATTAAGGGAAGTAAATCGATCGAGAAACCTTGAAAGTAGCCTATGAATTTCGAGGAGTCAATTTAAAATAGTCATTGGTGAGACCATCCACAGAAGGGTAAAGAACGACGAAAAGAGAGCCCAAGGTTGAGAAATTATGTCAAAAAAGGCCTCAGCGAAAAATTCCACTCCACAGAATGAGGAACAACTGCTGCTACAAATTGAGAAACTTCAACTCATAGCACGTCTGCTCACTTTTCGAGCATGTCGTTCGGAGGAGGTTAATAAGAAGTCCGATTTGGCGGTGCGAAAGATGCAACAAAACAAGCTACAATTGAAACAACAATCACAGATGATAGTGGATGACTTGGAACAGGTTATATTTGCTATTTTGACATCGCTAAAGGCGTTTCAAGCCGAGGCTAGAGCCACACTCTTCAGTCTGCAAACTCAGTTGCAAAATTCGGAGCGTATGCTGCTGGAGTCCAATGAAACTATCTGCCGACTGACTGAAAAAGTGGACAGCTTAGAGACATCTATGGGAGAAAGTCGTCGGCTCTTTGAGATTAGTCTCCAAGCTATCCATATAACCTACTTCAATTGTATTGAGCGAGTGTTTGAACGACTTCAGGAGTTGATTTTAACGGATTTGGAAGACTTGAATCCAGTCAATGATGAGGTTCACGAGACGTATGCCAACAAGTTTAAGGCACTTGGGTTGCCTTGCACATTTGACTCAATTTGATGTGTCGAATGAGCAGAAGACAAGTGGCAAATGGGTCTAGAGTAGGGAAAGAAGACTGTAGGGCTAAAAAGGAGAGATGAAGAGAGAGGTGCTTCAAGATCTCTCAAGTTTATAAAGCAAAGATAAAAGCTTCGCAGGCATCCTTCTTCTTCTTGCTAAAATGATTCTGGGCCCAAATGATAGTGATTAGGAGTAGCTCAGCTAAGACACCGCGTCATCCAGAAAGGGGTTAGGAGATTCAAACTCTTCTGAAATTCCTTCCCATGAACAAAATTTGTTTTATTAATGGTTTTTTGAGACGACCTATTGACATAATACCGATACGCGAGCTAATCGTGCTGGCAAAAATACCATAAGGAAAGTAGCCAAGATGGTGTGAGTAGGGCTTTAGGAAGTTATGCTGTTGTCTCGACAGGTCCATCCATTTTGAGTCCAAAATCGGCCTATTTTGACACGCCATCGGTGTCACCACAAGGGCAATGTATAGCATAAGAAGTTGAAGGTGTGAGATAGCCAAGCAGGTTAGGACATTCTTATACACAAGAGAGAGAGAAAAAAAAAATCCCCTTCTCAAATCCACCTCTACAAAACGTTTTGTCTAGAAGAGCAGAATTCTGCCCTAACCACTGCCGATTTTATGCCACTTTTATGTCTCCAGTGTCTTTTATATTTGGCATTTGACAAGGTGGGTGTTGAGGGCAAGAAGAAGATGGCAATCGCTTGGAGAAGTGCCATGGAATATGGGCAATGAAGAAAGTGTTAAAGTTCTTCAAACAAAATCGAAGCGTCATTGTCAGTATTTTTTAACAACAGATCACTGAAAGAGTCAGACCCCGATGCAAAAGCAGTGATCAAAATTACCGATGACATGATGCTTTGTTCTATCACACTGATGCAGTTTAACAGCTCCGAGTTTGGTGGTTTGAAGACCACCTGGCCGGTTAGTGTTCCGGTTTGAACCAACATTCCGAGGGCGCTTTGGTTGCCTGAGCAACACTGTGATGGTCTGGACGAGATTTACGAAGTCAAAGGACCTTTCGAAACGGAGATGTAGAGATACCGTTTATTCATGCCAAAAACATCTTCATATAGGTCATGTAAAGCACTTCCATAACTGGTAGTCAAATCCTTCAGGCCTGACGTCACTTCAGTTATCACTTGTTGTCATCTGGAACACAAGGCTAAACTGACTGCTAAAAGTGGATAAGATTTTGGTAAGTCTTCGCACCTGTGTTTACATGACGTTTGGCTCTAGATTCCCTAATCCACTTCCGTATGCTTATTTCGTCGGACACCGTTGGTTTATCGCTTTCAACAATGCAGCCCCCAGGTAGCTCCTTAAGACACTGCACAGCAAAGGCCACCACAAATCGGTTCATTAGGATAGCCCCGAGGACCATACAACATCCACATCCAACAGAGACAAAAATTATCCTCCTACAATTCCAAAAAAGCCATTTTTTCCAACAATAAAGGCATTTTCTTTAATCAGTAACAGTATCTCAAGTCATCACTGATAAAAAATAACATCACAATTTGACCAGCAAAAGGCGTTTTGTTGTGTCACTCCTCCGCAATAATGGGCGCGAGTTCCTCCACGACACTGTTTCGGCTCGAAATCAAGTGAATGCATAACGGAATGATAACAAATAGAAGAGTCAAAATACAACATACGAGGAATAGATGAAAGACCCAATCCCAACCCAACTTGGATTGCAAAACCGGTACCAAAATTTGACCCGTTGCAGCTCCCAAACTGCCTGTTCCATCAATGAATCCCGTCATCGTTGATAACACTCGCCTTCCTTGAAGCTGTGGTAAAGCTGCTAAATCAGTCCCCACCACAGCCGACAACAAATTCGCCGGTCCGGCGATCATGAAGCCTGTTAGCCCCATCACAAAGCCATTCAAGGCCCAAGGACTGCCCGGTGTGCTGCGATAGACGAGGAGACAGGGCACACAGAGCACGAGAAATACTATATTGACCCAGTTCCGCGATACACAGGATAGATCGGAAATTCCACCTCCGACAATTCCACCCAACAGTCCACCGAGATCGTAGAACGCTGAAAGAGCAGATGCAGCTCCGGCATCCCAATTGAATTTGTTGTGAAGATAGAATGGTAGCCAAAAGAAGAATGAGTAGTTCACGAGTTTGAGACCGGCATAAGCCAACGCATAGCATACTAGCTCAGGGAGGCAAATTACACGGTATAGAGGAATACGGCTACTGCTTTCGGCAGAGTGTTCAGACTTAGGTGTTTTGACGATTCCAGTAGGGACCCCAGCAAATACGAGGAAAACTGTGCCAGCGAGAAGGCATGAGGTGGTGAGGAAGACGAACTCATAGCCATAATTGATAACAGCAGAAGAGAGAAGAGCACCGATTATGTTGCCGACCCCGGCTGAAGTGGACCAAAAACCAAGAACTAGACCGCGAGCAGATGGAAAGGAGTGAGCAACCAGAGAAACACCAGCTGGCCACCCGGGAGCTTGGAGAAAGCCGTTGGCAAACCAGAGAATCCCGTACCAATATCGATTGTAAAAATGGCCCCATTGCGGTGGGACTCCAAATAGAAAGGTTGTGACAGCACCACCAAACATACCACTGGTAAGAACATTTCGTGGATCGAAAAGGTCGCCGAGCCAGCCGGTCACATAGAGACCGAGAGCGTAGGAGAGGAGAAAGAGGAAGTCAAGAGTGCCCATGAAAATGGCGGCGTCATCAGCAATTGAAAACAGAGGGTGTGCACTGTACCAAAGTTTTTCAGGGTGGAGGGTAATGTTGGTGTTATTCATGTGGCCAACAAGATTTGCAATCATTAGAGGCTTGACGGAGCTCAAGGTCTTGCGGGTAGCGTGCATGAGAGCATAGGCGAGGAATGTGCAGGTGAAAACCATGAGTTGATCACCCCGGACACGCCAATTGGACGCCCTAGAAAAACCGAGCAGGAGAACATCAAAATATGGATTAAATACTGGTGTAGCCAAAAGAAGGTCACAACGATGCAATGGTAAAGCACAGTCAAGTAATCCTTGGTTTAATATATTCTTTCTCTGCACAAACTACTAAGGAAAATAAATTATGAAACAGCATCTCTGCTGCTTCCAATCACGGGACCCCATACATTTTCAGAGCACAGATCAGCTGACCCCACACTTTCAACACCAGCACCAAATTTGCGACCTGACCCGCGAAACATTCCAATCTCTGCAAGTAGAGTCATAGCCACAAACGTGCCTAATGGACTTAACGCGAAATGAGAAACCAATTAAGTAAAATGTTTTTTTTGTGAAAAACGAATAATATGTCGTGGTGTATTTAAACAATATCATGATGGTTATTGATGATGATTTTGCCACCACTTGGCATTCAGTTCTTATTGGGTAATACCAGCTCCTCTTGTAAAGCTGCTTGCACATGGTCATGCGATGTAAGGGAAATGTTCCTTTGTACTCCGGCTGTTCTAGTGTCTGGAAGTGGGTCTGTGTCCACCAAATCTGATGTTAAAACCGAGGAACCGGGTAAAACTTCTGCGACCAGAAAAATTAGACCGCGGCGAGCAGAGGTGACGCAACGTTTCAAAGCACCGGAGGCACCGAGTACGTTTACCCACTTTTTCCATGAAGATATCAGAGGAAAGATTGATATTGTGTTGGACTTTGGGAATCGAGTATTGATGTGCTGAGTCAAGGCCTCTGTGGTCCATATCTACTGATATTTTCATAAATTCGTTGTCATCTCAAATCACATAGGTACGATTGACAAATCGGCGTTCTAATAGCTATTCAAACTGTTTTTTTTGATGGTGCTTTTGAAAGGCTGGTGTATATGCGCTGCAAACTCCGATGGTCATGTGGTTTAGGTCTGTTTAGTAGGTCAAGACAGTAACCTCAGTCCTCTATTTCTTCGGTTAGGAGATGCTGACCGCGCTTACTGATCTGACTATGTTTTGCTCTCCTTCATTAGTTTTAATCTTTAACCGAATTGTGTGTTAGCTTTTTGAGGACTCGACTGCTCACAGATCTTTATTCACCTTAATCAGATTCGCAGAGCTTGGTCTTTTTTGTCATCAAAGATCGAATTGTTTCCCTCATTTTAGCTCAACGTTCGTTTAAACCACGAGTTTCCATCAAACGTACGCCCGCCAAATCTAGTGGTTCTGGTCAGTTGGGTGAGTTTTATTTTTTAAGGACGAAAACTTCGAGTACCATTGCTTACAACTTTTGGTAACGATTTAACTTGTTTTACGCAATCAAATCGGAGTGGGGTTTTGCTTGCTTAGTTTAGAGGATTCTCTTTTGTCCCGATTAGCCTAATGAAAGGGGCTGGTTTTAGAAATCCTCCTTAAGGGCAAAAGCGCGCTTGTAAACCGACTAAGCTATAGTGTTCCGTATTTTGCGAACACATTCTCAGCACGATTTATTGCAACCAGCTATCGTGATTGGCAAATAACACGTCTCATACTTGTGTCGTTGGGATCAGGTAGAAAACTTGGGGTGTCATGCGGACGAATTTAGTAGTGTGCGCGTGGATCTGAAATCTACAGTTTTGAAGTAGTTGATCTGGAAACACGGAGCTCAGTTTAACAGGCATGACTAAACAAGTAGGATCCAAGTCTTCAGAAATTATTCTATCTTCTATTCTCACAGAAGAACCAGCGAAGGAGTCAAGACGGGCTCCACTGAGAGCTAGAAATACGATAGATTCTGCTGCCACTTCCGCACCAACGACTCCTCGCACTCCACGAAGGACGTGCAAGGATGAGGCGATGGTAAAGATCTTGGAATGCTTCAAAAAACTCTCCACCAGTCCAAAGGCGAAGCGGACTCCACTTTCGTCTTCTGTAACTCGTCGAAATACGGATAAGGGTGAGTGGGTGAAATGCGATTTTCTTTGCTTCCATTCATTTTATCACTAGTCCTTGAAGATCACAAAATGTCCCCGTTTGTCACTGCACACAATTACTATTCCAGCTCTTAAAACAGGAAAGGTTTGAGTTGGTAAAGCACTTTGTCAGTAGAAGATCTACCTTCAAAACTAACTCTTAATGAATTCCTTCAGTGCTTTCAACAACGTCTTCGTTGTCACGTCGAAAAAGTTCGTCATTGCATTCTTCTGAGGCATCCTTCTCCCTCTCTGAGGATGACTCATCTTCCGAAGAATTTGCTTCGGAGGAGATCTCTTTTGACGAGAACTCTACGAGTTCCATCACTTCTACGGGCACTTCAGATGATAAGTGGGTACGTCGAACGAGGCCACGACGTAGAAGAACTGGGAGACCATCGCAAGTAGGTAATTTAACCTATTTCTGTCGCCTCAAAATCTGATTCACGTATTACTTTCCATTTTCTTTTGCAATGCACAGACTCCTGTCGGTGACCAAGCCTTCTTTCCACGTCGTACTACCTCCGCTATTATCGATCGTGAGACGTTAAATTTTAAGTAAATTGTCTGATTTACTTATCCCTTTTTGCCTTACCCTTTTATTGTGTCGAGTTTCCAGTTTTTATAATGGCTTGTAGGTTGCACGCTTCACACCTCTCAAATGACTTTCTGCCCTGTCGTGAAAGAGAATTTGATGCGATCTTCGAGTTTCTCTTTGAACATCTTCAAAATGGCACTGGAGGGTAACTTTATGTTATTTTTTTGCCTGATTTTTTCAAACCAACCAAGTTCACAAAACAGAGAAAACAACTACTGTTTTAAGGAGATATTGATTGGAGATAACTTGTTACTGCACTACTAGTCTTTTTTATCCACTTTTGCTTTCAACGACCAATTTGAACCTAGCCTTTGGTCACATCCGGTTTTCTTGACGGTCAGCGTATCCGACAAAACTCTGGTCCTTTGGTTCATTCGGGAGTAGAGGGCTGGAATTGGCCTACTGTCTTAGAAATTTCACTGGTTATTTTGGTGTTCCCGTTATCCATCCCAGTTTCGTAAAGCCAGATAGAGAATGGATGGTTGGTTGACCGATGGACTGGAGCATTGAGTGGCTGGACGAGGGTTTGATTAGACCAGTAAATAACGCATAGCTGGATGGATAAATGAATAGTTTCAGCTATTGTCATGATTGGTAGGAGAGTGAGTTAGACGCTATTCAGACAATAGACGCTAGAATTACCCTTTATAAATGCTGACCGGTCATTAAATGGCGTATTTTGCAGTCTTGAAATTCCCATGTTGTTATTCTCTACAGGTGCATGTACATCTCGGGCGTTCCGGGAACAGGAAAGACAGCAACTGTCACGGCTGTGGTGAAAAGCATGACTGGCTGTGTGGATGAAGACGATAGTGGTGTTATTCCACCCTTCAAATTCGTCACCGTCAACGGGATGCAAGTGTCTCAGCCGCATCAAATCTATCCTCAAATCCATGAGGTTAGTCGCTCAATGTTAATCATAACATCATTGGGATGCGTAAGCATGCTAGCGTCTTAAACCAGCATTCCTAGGGTTCAAATCAGGATGTTTGCCTATGCGATTGCTCATCTGTTTCGATAATCAGCTGAAGCATGGGAATGCTTCTTTTTTTTCTCCTCGTCGCATCCCACGTTAAGCGAACTTTATGGAGGAGGAATTGATGCGGAAGCTAGTGCTTCTACAGCGAACGCGTTTCGGATCACAATTGCCTTTCGATGAACCATTCCCTTAAATACAATAGGAAGAGATGTAGGGTATCGGGTCCGTTGATCATGACCAAAAATTACTGCTTTTGCCAGCAATGTAAGCGGACAGTTTCGACTCATTTGAATCTGCTACTTTACGCTGCACTTTAGCTAGGAGTGATTGTCAAAATTTGACGCCGCTTTGACAGTCTTATTTTTGGGATATTTCTACATGATAATCAGTGGCTGGAGAGTGGGGCTTTCCTTATTTTAGAACTACTTTTTTTGGCTCCGTCATAGGTGTGGAGGGCACGTTTTTGGAGTATATCATGCCCTGTCAACCAATAACGTTACGATTGCAAAACTCCATAGATTTAGATGGCTTCTGGCCACCGAGAAACAAGTTTCCTATTTCCCACTCTTGCAGGCATTGAAGGGCGAAAAAGTATCAGCCTACAAGGCAATGTTGCTGCTAGAAGATGAGTTCTGTTCAGCACCACGGCGACGAGGTGGTTCTACTTCTCCAGCTTGCGTCCTCCTCCTGGACGAATTGGACCTTCTGTGCTCACGTCGGCAAGATGTCCTCTATACCCTCTTTGATTGGACATGTCGGTCGTCGGTTGGCGCTGGCAGCCGTGGCCGTGGGAGACGTGTATTGATAGTGTTAGCCGTAGCAAACACTATGGATCTACCTGAACGCGTGTTGCATCATCGTGTGGCTAGTCGTTTGGGTTTCAATCGGCTGGCGTTCGCACCTTATTCGCATGAACAACTTGCTACCATTGTCAATGCTCGATTGGGATCGGAGTTTAGCTCCTCTTTCGATGTAAGGGATGTAAATTCTGCCACATGAGCTCGCATTTGAACCTGTTGAAGTTATTAAAGTACCACTTCTTACAGGTGAAGGCAATTGAATTGGCAACACGCAAAGTAGCCGCTGTGTCGGGCGATGCACGTCGGGCACTGGATATTTGTCGTCGTGCAGCGGAGTTGGCGCAACTGGAGGGAGGCCAAAAGGCTATTATCACCATACAGCATGTGAACGCGGCTCTGCGGGAGATGTTCACCTCGTTAGGGTTAACTGCTCTGCGCAGCGTTTCTCACTACGAACGACTACTGCTACGAGCTATTGTAGCTGAGGTGGCAGCGCGAGGTACTGAAGAGGTTCCACTGAGTCGATGTTTGCAGCAGCTCCACGTTCTCTGCAACCTAGAAGGTTAGCGTCTCTGTTTTGTGGTATTTTCCCTGCAGCATTTTTCGTATTTGATGTTAGAAAACAGCTAAGTTGTGAGCCTTCCTAGAAAAACAACTATTTCTGTCTTCTTTTTTAGGCGTACCTAAACCAACAGACACAGACATATTTGCAATGTGTGCTTCCCTGAGTGCCTACAGATTGATTTCTGCGGAACCGTCTCGAAAAGACACGAACATGCTTTTGCGACTGAACTGTTCCAGATCGGATGTTCTGTTCGCTCTCAAGGTTTCTTCCTAAAAAAGATCCTCGTTTTTTATGCAGTTCTGTGGGGAAGCGTTTGTCTATTTTTGTTAACGTTTATTTGCTAATAAAATCGCAAGCATTTAAATGTGGTTTTGCCACAGGTAGGCCATGTTGGCTGACCACTTCTTGACGTCGCTTCCAAGATATTTCGTGACAGCCTAGTGCGTTTAACTAACTCGGTTGTTGGTGTGGCCATTTAAGCGTTCTCTACTAGCACCACGTATGTGTGACACGGGTTTTTCCGTCAATTTTTGGTAACTTGCTGGAGGGCCAAATGGTGCTGCGATTTGACGATAGGTTGTGATCAATTTAGACGTCAGGGAATTGTGTTTGCACCCGCTGACTGTTCACCACGATCCCAGTCGTCACTGTCGGGCGTGCGGCTGACCGACTATGGAGCATTCATATCAACTAAACCATTATTTTATCTAAGGAAAATGTTGAAGTTGACCCTAGGCACGAGTTCCCGTAGACCTTGCTCTGTTCATCACGCACGTCCTTGCAAGCACTGTTTTGTGCCATGTCAGCCAACTATTAATTCCCCAAGTGGACGAAACTTTGCATGTCTGGCTGTGTGTACTACCTCCACGGTAGCAATCTCTTCCAGCACGCGGTTTCGTTTCGACTAGCTCGTGCAGTGACGGAGATTAAGGCGCTCGGAAGCACAGCTCCACCATTAGCTTAGGCCGTCAACCTCGCCACCGATTGACTAGCTGTGCGGAGTGTTTGTCCTAAAAATTTAAAGTACTCCAAGCGATGACAGTAATGGCATTACTCAGTCATGCAAAACCCTTGTACAATCGGAGGTAGATATGAAGGGAAAGGCTCCCCTTTATTCACTCAAGGTTCCAACCTTCCCGTGATGGATACATCGGTTAGTGCCACCAAATGGTGGCAGAGCCATGACCAAGCGAAGCTGGTTTTGTTGGGAGCACCTGTTTTTACATAGAATTTACATGCTTATTAATTCAAAAGCGCTGTGTGCTCGCAAAGAGGATCAGCGAAATTCGCTTGCTAACCATCACTACTCACTAGTCAGTCGCCTAGAGATGAGGAATGCATTGAAAGAACGAGACCGTGAACATAAAAATGTGAACACTCACCGTTGCGAACAGATATAGAGCTGGTATCATATCGTGCTCTGCCGATAGAGAGAAAATGGGCCACAAGATAGGCATAGACGATAAGTCCATGGACTGTGATCTTGAATGCAATTCACAAGACCTGCAACTACCCTTCCATGTCTTATTTAGAATGCAGGTAAAATCTATTCCATTTACCTAATCCTAAACAGCCCAGCGATTTCAGCTGACATGAGAAAAGTGATTGGAACAGCATCCAACCTTATTCACGGAAGTCAATCGTTCCTAACTACTCGAAGACCATTTCTCGTGTTCTATGTTCCTGATAGCTTTCTTCCACAGAACCATGGGGATACCAGAAACGGAATAACGTCCTACCCCATGGAAAGCCACTGTTGAATCTCCCACACGATCCATCACCATCACCTCATAAATCACAAATCGTAAAACAGGTTGCATTAGTAGTTGGCATTTCAAATGTATTTAGTCACTTGACACAATAAGACACGTTCAATTAATCCTACTCCTCCTCTTCACTGTGCACAACCCAAACACACAATTGATGAGACTTTCACCACCCCTCACATGGGCCATTTTTGAGTTCGACCAACGCTTTCTTTGTAAACAAAGTATCTTTATTCAGACATTTTATCAGGTGCGACAAAAACCAAAAAAATTGCCTCATCATAATGAAGAAGCCCAGTAGTGTGAGGCGACTATAAACTAACGTAATGAGTACTTTGACGAGCCGAGGAAAAACACTAATTTCACAATTGACCCGACGCATAGCGGAAGAAGAGTGAGGCCCCACGCATGAAGGCATTCTGACGATGGAAAAGGAGTAAAGTAAAGTAACCAATTTGACCGGGCTTCTTACCCTTGTTGAAAGGTAGTTGTAACAGTCCAAACTGTTCTTGAACGGCACCGCAAGAGACAAGCTGGAAACGGATTGAAATAGTAAGGAGTTCAAGGGATAAAAATAGGAAGCAATGAACCATTCGTACGTACCCAGAACCACTGACAGCCATCACGGTAGAGGTAACCGTCAGACGGTGCGTGCACGAAGACACCAGGATCTGCAGAAAGTGCATAAAAACGCCTTACTTATAATACAATTGGTAGACTTCTTAAAATTTCTGCTAAAAGTGACATTCTACGCATATCAGCGTTAGTTGTGGCTTTGTCGCTCCACATACTCGGGATATCGCACCAAAAACAACAGTGCATCGATCGGACTGTAGTAAACGAGGAGAGAAGCGAGGAGAAGCAAGCGGAGCAAAAGTTGAGACCAGGGCAAAAAGTAGGGATACCATAACTCACGCCGGCAATGTAGGGTGTCTGTTCCTTGATAAATGGATCCGTATCCTCGGGTAGAAGGTACTTGTTCACTAAATAGGCCATACCGGCCGTCAACCAGACTGTGATTACTTCTCCCAGGAGTCGTGGAATCAGGCCGCTAAATGATGCAAGAAGGCATAAAGATTTGATCCCTCCTGCCGTATTCGCATAATGCACCGCTCGGAGATGTCGAACCAATAAGAAATCTCTTGAGGAGGACCCCATTCTCAACACAATAAGTAGGTTTACATATCAGCATTGAAATACTTCTTTGAGACTGGGGTGAGAAAAAAAAACTCTTCACCGCAATGTTTGCACCCATCAAATGAGAGGAGAAAGTCTTGAAGGCTAAGAAAGCAGGTGTTACAATGCCATTTCAACGTCTTTATTTCGATACTGTATGAAATTCCATGAGTATAGGCAGAGATTATCCCAGGGGTAGACAAAGAACCCCAAGAATAGTAACTTTTAACACCATCCATATGAAAAAATGCGGAACCTCGGTCTGGATTTTTGAAAAGAAACAAATTTTTTCCTGAAAGACTGCATATAGTAGCAAAATGCGCCAAGGGATTGGAAGCTTTTTTTCAATCTTGCAAGCTAATTACCATCGCAAAGCCGTAAAGTTCTATCAAATAAAATGGTGACTACACAACCCTCACTTTCTCACAAAGATTTAAGGTTATTCAAGGTCACTGGACAAGTGGGGAGGTCAAGCCGCAAATGTGTAAAAGCCTTCCTATGCGAAGACAAGTGATTTTCTTCACACACAGAAGACTGAGGAATAGGAAAGTGGCACGTTCGATACAGCCTGGATCAGACAAAAATGAACCACAACTAACGCTCCAACACTCCTCGCTGTTCGAAATTACCATCGATTTAGCTACTGCTGAGGAAGCACAGCTTCCGTCAGTCTATATAAGAAACTCAAAATAATGCGACCCCAAGTATTACAGGCTGGAAAAAAACACATGCCACGTAGCCGCAATACCAAACTCGGGTGGTAGGGTTAGATGCGCGTTGAAACCCGCAGAGTATTCGTCACTCGACTGCACACGCTTTAGCGGTTGTCCTTCTGACAACCGCTAAAGCACGATAATTAGCTTACTCAACTACCAATCTCGATGTTTGCCTTAAGATAGACGGTCAACGAAATTTTACGATTTTTCTCATCGTGGTTAGGCCACCTTTCATCTACAAGATGAAAGGAGAGTGTAAAACACAGAATAGGGAATCGGGACCTTGATTGGGGAACCGCTACATCAGAAATTATCATCAAAAGTTCTTCCAAGATAACGAACGACCTTGCCTTATTGAACCTTCAAGTTAAGCACTTTTATTCTCTCAAAGAAGGAAACCGGCAGCTGTACAAAGGAGGCTTCTTTAAAGTCATACAGTCTCGGCACTCGAAATAGTCATCTAAATGTGACAAAGTTGTCAAATGAACGCATCCAACTCTGGTGGCTAAAAAAAAAGCTGAATTTCTAGCCAAGAAAAAAGGCGTTAAGGTGCTGCCAAGTTACTCTTGAAACCCACGAAATGACCGCTCAAATGCTACCGCCCGAGGATTTTATCCTATTCATCATACTACCTATTGGAGATGAGATTGAGAAAGCAAAATCGCTGCTTCTAGAAGCAACAAAAATGCGTTCAAGATGGAAAATTCGACAAATGAGAAAGGCAAAACGGTTTTTTTCTAAAAGGAGCTTACCCGAAGGTCCACAAAAAGGCCCGGATTTCAGCTATTTAAATGAACTTTTCAGAGGAGATGGTATTTGAGGTGTCAGTTTTAAGGAGGTATGTACCCATAAATGTTCTCAAATGAACCCTGGTCTCAAAAAATAAACACGACCTTCCAAAAAACCTTAGAAAAAAAGTCCGGAAGCTGGTGAAAAAGCAAAATTAATTTATCAAAAGTCATTCAAAAAGAGGCTAATAGACGTAAAAGTAATTTAGAGAAACAATAGAAATCGGATATTTGAAACATTACCCTCCCCCACTAGAGCAGTCAAGGAAAAACAAACGAGGATAAGTCGTGCCCAGGATGCAATGCATTAACTATGTAGACAAAACTTCTGCAGAAATGACAATAATGGTACAGCCGATACACTAAAACGTACCTGGGAGAAGAATCCAAACTCAAATTACAACCGAAATGGTAGGAGCGGTTCCAAAGACTTTGCTTTAAAAGGCTATGAATTAAAGCAGCAAAGTAGGGGAAAAGTTTCGCAAAGGTTCTTGAAATGACGCCTCCCTAACACCAGAAAAGACCAGAGCTACAACATCAAAACCTTCCCGAGGCAAGAGAAAAACTCGGTAAATGATTTACAGGAGCGATGAGCTTTGAATTTGTGTAAACTTGCGAGGTCGCCATAACTTAGGAAGATGAACCATTTTAAAAATGGCTTAAAGCCAATTCGATCCATCAAAGCTTATCGGGACAAATGAGTCAACTGCAACTTCAAGGCATCGCCTTTCAAAAAATTGGATGAGCACAATTTATTCGAAAATTCCTCTAACATTAAGTGGGCAATTCCACCTACTCTTACCCAAAAAGGCCCGGCAGACCCTCATTCACGTTTATCTCCACAAAAGCTTTTAAAATGTTGCTGTAGATGGTTTCCTTGCCGACCAACTGGGCGATCTGCCGAATCATGATGACTAGAGAGGAGATGATGTTTAGGAATAATCAACGAAAGAACTTATAAAGCTCACCTTGAAAAGGGTAGCTGACCAAGAGGCCAAGACAGCGTCCAGCAGTCAATTTGCAAGTCTAGGATGGGAATAGAGAGGGTAAATCAATGACTTGGTGGCATATTGATGGAGTGGCTAAACCGATCTACATTTACAAACAAGACATGTCTGCAAACAAAAGCACGCCTTTCATAACCATCTTTTCGTATGACTCATGGTCAAATTAGAGATATAAAAAGCCAGTGTAAGAGCGAGAAACCAAAAGATTCTAAAAGCCTCAATAACAAAGCAGAACATCTTTATCTTGCCTTTACAGTATGGTACCGAAATCCTAGGATGAAATTTCATGTGTATACAGTTCATGCATTTCTTCACAAGGGAATTAAGAATATGAAGTATGTTCATTGTAAATTAGGATATGTTTTGTGCTTATTGAGGAAAAGGTGTGGGAGATTGGAACAGAAAGTCCTGAGAATGTAAATCAGCCACGATATAGAGGTTATCGGATAGAAGACTGGCATTATAAGAGCAGTGCCAATGACAAATGGGATAAATATTATTTAAAAAATTGACTAAGCTTTTGGTATTGTTAATTAAACCGAAGGAATAATGTAATGCAACTTGGAATGCACCTCCTGAACGAAAACTTCCCAGCCTTGTTCCGTCTCGAATATGGACTTTTTGTACATATATCCTGTAACATGCTCCTAAAGGGAAAAAATTATTTAATTAGTGAATTCATGAAAAGTAGGCTTCGGAAAAATCCGGTCATCCAAAGACTAGAAGTGCTTCGAAGTACATGGCACTTTTCCCACTGGGATAAAAAACTAAACAAGGATTCCCGTCACAATCACAGAGCACTTATATGAGAAACTGAGCCAAAATACAGCTTACACGTAAATAGGATTCACACACAGACGACTTAATGGCCGAACCGATAACAGACGCCGGTAGACCCACGATAAATACCGGGAGGAGACCAACATCTTCTCGTAAGTGGCCAACTACAAATTTAACAAGCTGCAAAAAGACACATACGATAGTTAAAAACATTCGGGTACATATACCACTGCACTCCAAAAAGGTTCCTTCCGAGTGTAGGCGGTTCAAACTCATGACCCAACTGCAAAATGCTGAGTAAAGAAAAATGCAATTCACCATCATGAGAGTTCTAGCGCATACAAACGGGTGGCAAACAGTTGAAATAGCGGTAGGAATAACATAATCGTAGCACAACTTCGCAACTGAACCATCCGAAAGCGCAACGCCTGACATCCTGAGCTGAAGTGGGTTAGTTGTGTTCAGTGGGGCCAGTATCGAGTAAATCCGATGAGTCGAATTCGCATTAGCCTTAACCACCAAAACTCAATTAAAAATTTTTAACGCCAGGCAAATTTTGCATTTTTGCGATACTTCGTTGCAGAGTTTTACATCGAAGCAATTTCAAAATTGACTTATTTGTGTGGTTCATTATTTTTATACCTCTTCGAAGGACTCGGTAAATTATTTCCTCGGATTCGGTCGAAAAAATTATGTGCTTTATTGTCGATGCTAATTTTCTTAATAATAAACTCATCCTTTGGACAAGCAATTGTTGTTCTAAAAATGCTTAACCTTTACCGAATTTGCTATTCGTTATGAATCAGCCGGTGCCTAACCTCCTTGGAGTTACTAGTGATGTCCATTTACCCGGTGCCCTTGTGTAGAGGGCACCGAGTTTCCTCCTCCTCTTCTTCCGTCCCTGCTATTAGAAGGCTGGGTGGAACGAGACATATTTATTATGATGCAGACAGGGAAGTATGGTAGTAAAGTATTTATGATGCGAGACCCTCTGAGTCCTGAGAGGAATCAAAAGCGCCCACAACCAGGTTGTAATTGTCCATCTGCCTCCTGCCTACAAAGCGCATTTAAGGAACATAAGTACTATGCCGCAACCTTGGTCGCTTAATGTGCGAATTCAGACAGCCAGAGCCCAAGATTCAAGAAAAATTGCGTCAAGATAATGAGAGTTCATTTTGATCTCGAATAGTCCAATCACAGATTTCACAAATTCAGTAAAACTACATTATCTATCTGGCTGCTTGCCCACTTCCTTTCTTAATCCAGTCGCCGCCGTATCTCATGTTGAACGCAGTAAGCAATAGCGTTGAGGAAACGAATAAATCCTGTGTCCATTGGTTTGTCTAGGCCTCGAAATAGGCGATTCTTCATCACATGCACGAACTCCTTGTAGCTCAGCTGGCCGTCGTCTATAATGGGAAGAAAGGGCTTCTTTGTGGTCAACAAACATCAGATCTGTGACAGACACCCAAATCGACATCGTAACAAACCCTTCTTTGTCTGCAAAAGGATTCACTGTGAAAGAGAACCACCAACTCTGCTTAGAATATCCGCAGAATTTCTAACATTTTGGAAGGGTTCTCAGGCAAATTATCCAATATGAGTTCAGCAATTTGATGTTCTGCTTAACGGTTTCGAACCCTTCGAGTACTTGGACTTGCATGCTCTCCTTGGAACCGCGGAGAAGGCTCAAAGCGCCGCATTGAATCCATCAAGCTCATTTTTGCAGCCAAATACTTCCGTGCAACCTTAGTTTTTATCCCAAACGGGCTAAGGCAACTGGCAATGGGTGACGATGACGTGGAGGAAACGAGGCATGAATGAGGTAGGGAAAACTTCCATCATACTTTTGATTCGTATTTACGTTGAATTACATTTTAGAAAACTGAAATTGGGCAAGGACGGGGATGAACGCTATCAACCTGCCCAGGTCTAATGCCCAGGCCAGGCTGGCAATCACCAGCGTTCCTTTTAATTGATTGACGTGGCAAATGAAAGAGAAACATCTGTTCTTGCTTGTTCCCTGTGAAAAAAAAACTAAACTATCTATTTGATTGACGCAGAAAGATTTAGAAGGAGTGACATTCTTTCATTTAGATAATTTAAGCTTTAAATAAGTGAGAAACTCAATTTTTGAACTTTTATAGAAAGGAATGGAAGAACTATGCGAATTCCACAAATCTAAGACACCAGCCCAACCACACATCAAGGGGAAGGAAGGAAGCGTGCGGTTTCAGAGACAGCTTAAGTCCATTCTGGAACATCTTGCTACGACGTTGTCACCTAGAGGAACCGAATTCACCTGCGTGCCCCAGTAACGGAGGCTTCTTATTAAATTAGTCGCATAGCACTTAGAGGTACAAACAAATTATTTGCTTCCAGTGTCACACAACTAAAAAGACTCATTCTAGATAGAGAAGAATAGCCCATTGTCACTGAAGACCCGACCAGGCGAATATTTGGCGTTGAGGTGGAGTGTGGAGAGGGAGAAGTGGGATACTGCCCAGCCCCAGCCTCACCCAAGGGAGTGGGAATCGAATGATGAGGGACTTGGGAGTAGCCCTGTCACCACGCCCAAGCATTCACGCAAACAGGATTTGCAAAGAAAAAGTCACTTCTATCAATTCTTTTGAATAAATGAAGTTACCTATTTCTCCCAGAAGGGAAGACAGAGTAGATGTGAATGGCTACCAGAAAGCAAAACAATTTTACCAAGGTTGCAAGTGATGGAATGGTGCAATTTCGAAGGCCTCCCAAATGAACAAATATTTGCCAATAAATCCATATCGACGGTGGAATCAAGGTGGTGCGGACGTGAAAACTAGAGGGAATTCATGAAACAAGAAATCGAGTAATGGGAAGCATGTAAACAAATTCATCGTAACAAAATTCCTCAAGCAAGAGCAATAGGATTAGCAGTTTAATGCCATAAGGTGGTTCGATGTTTATTTGAATATACAAATTAGTTGAGTGGGCTCTTTACTCTTCTAGAGTTGCATTTCCTTTCTGATGATATGGTCAGTATGTCATGTCTCCTAGAGCTTCTTAGTGTTTCCGTGAATGATAAAGCCCCTTCCACAGTGCTGCGGCTTGTAATAACTTCAAGGAGAAGTGAAAGTCGAGATTCTGGTAACTCAAACGAACTTGGGATGGGCTAAGGTTAGCAGGAAAATCTCGCATTTCGAAATAATCAGAGCCTAAATAATAAACCTACTTTATCAATCAGGGTCGCCCAGGAGTTCGATTCATTCCAAAAGGTATTCGACCGTTTTTGCGAGAAAACAAATGAATCTCTTAGAAGCGTGGAAGGGAACTTGAAGGTTCCTGTACTTCAAGACCGTCAAAACAGATTCAAGATGGTTAGATTTAACTATTGATAAATTATTTGCTGAAACAGGTTGATTGGCACATCATTTAAGGTGTAAATTTCAATTAAGACTGACCCCTGGGCCTCTGACGACCATATCTACAGGCCTAATCATCTATTCCACAAAGTGATCTTTCTCCACAAAGAAACCAAATTCTAATGAAAAAAAGAATGAGTAAAACGAGGACAAGTCAAGTTCAAGTCTGCGGTCTTAAAAATGGGAGCGTTTACTCGTCTAACAAAATAAAAACACCCAAGCAAGTTTCAAACCTACCATTTTCGTCAAACAGTGCAAACACGACATCCACGAGATGAGGTGTCAATTCAACATGAGCAACAACCTTGGAGACATGCAGAAAAGTGGCCGGATCGATGGCAGCACCAGCCAGAGTGTGAAAAGTGAGTGCTGTGTCCAACTCCGAGACGCAACGCAGAAGGTGAGTGAAATCGAGAAATTCTTTAAATGTGATACCCTATAGTAAAGGTGGGAATAACCGATTTATTCGTCATCCCTTCCATTTATGACTCTGTTTGCCAAAATTCCCATTTACAAAATGTAAAATTGTCCATTCATTAATTTATTCAAACAGGCACTCTCCGAACTCCCTACGCATCACACTTCCGCTGCACAATCGGCCATTTAAAACTCCTCCAGTTCCCTGTTCATGCATCCATTTATTCCCTCTTCAACTCATCCTACACCATCTGCCCCTTCAGCACTTCATCCCACCGTTTGTCAATCCGCCAATTTAAGCAACATTGCTGAACTCATCAATCCATCCATCCCATATTCATCTTCCCATACATCCACCCATCCATTTACTTACAGGTCAACTGTTTGTTGCCCCAAAAGTACATAGCAAAACATCCACTAAATCTGTCATTCATTCATCAAGCTTTACATGTAGGATTTCCTTTAGATTTTGCAAATTCACCAATCTCCAGAGTTAAGGGTTAATCTCGACAACTACTCCATTTGTTTATTGACCCCTTCATCCGTCCATTTATTCAATCCTCCATCAGTCCAACCTACTTTTGGCCACTTGCTCAGTTGGTCATCCCTCCAGTAAATAAAAAACAAGCTAAATTCTTTATTCATAAATCAAGTGTTTTCAATTGATCTACTCATTCATTCGTGTGGCAAGTCAACAGTCCATCCAGACATTCTTTCCCTTAGCCAATCCCACACTCATCCCTTAATCTGTTCATTTCTTCATCGGGTCACTCAATCGACCAAACAACCGTCAACTCACTGTTCCATCGGCCTGTCCGGTCATCTACCCTTCGATCCATCTGTCTGTCGAACTATCGCTTGACTCTATTCTCATTCACCTGCCAGATAATGTTCACCACCTTATCCACCCCTTCGACACAGCCAATAATGGACCCAGTGAACAAAAGACTAGAAGCTACTGCCTTAACGGTTAAGAGTCCAAAATACTCTGATACCATAGTAACAAGACAATGGCTATGAATGAAACCTCCGAAAACCAATTAATAAAAGGTCTCTTGTTCAAATCAATTACCGTACTAGTGAAAGAATAAGTATTATCACAGTGATATCAGCAGACGGAATTTTGCCTACGGTAAATGTTGTTAGATAACCAGACAGAAAACTAATGAATGTGGGGGACAAAAAAAATAGGATGTTCATTTCATTCCAAGATACGAGAAAAATCTAATCAACCTATCAACTCTAAAATTGACGGCTTGGTAATTCTAGATTGCTCTTCCTAAGAAGTCGAGAAATCGAGTGAAGTTGACCAGAATAATTAAACATTGCGGATAAGACGTGCCCAATCTGTTCGCATAAATTGATCATTTTTACCGTTAAGTTTCAAGGAGTTAGTGAAAAATGACAAATTCGCCGCCTTTTTCTGAGGTCAAAGACCATTCAAGCAATAACCAAAGCAGGGAGCGTCCTCGATTGATCGATGAGTAGTAAATTGCAATCAGAATGGGGAGTCGTTCGGTGCCTCGAGAAAACCCTGTGAAACTCACCACGTAAGTTTCGGCATCGTCCTCAGGGAACTTCTTCTTCACTCGGCGCAACATTAAACGTCGCTTGTTCTCCGAGAATCCTGCATAAGTGAGCAGAGACTTGGCGAAAGCCTGCTCTGTAATTCGGCCCTCTTTGGGTCCGTAGCGTTCAAACTAAACAAAGTAGAAAAAAACAAAACACGTGTAGACAACTAGTCAACATGCTCCAACTGACGGATAAAGGTCAGTGCAAATGGAAGCAATCAGGACGCTGAGAAATCGACCAAACAGAAGTCATTGTAAAATCGTGCAGAAAACACGTGAAAATGTCACTACAATTGGTGAAAATAAATCATGCTAATGTCCTGGTTCAACATATGTCCAACATTTTATTCATGAAAGTAAGGCAAAAATGGGCGAAAAATCTGATTAAATGGCCGTTTCCTATCAAATATCCAATAGAACACTTCGTGACGATTCCTCAATTTTACTCAAGGTGTGAAAAACCCGTTTTATCAAATATTGTAGGTAGGTGAAAGTGCCCATCGTGCTACTCCCCCTCCCCACCGATGTTTCAAGTGATCTCAAGGCGGCCAATCAGCTTACGACCCAGAAAGTCAATCTCCAATTCGATTACCGACAAGATGAAATGGGAAGTATTTTACTAACCAGATATCCAGATTTTAATGGTTCCCACTTTTTGTTAGCTAATTACCACATACAGCCTCCCAATTTAACAAACAATTAAATCCACTGACAAGTATTGAGTTGCTTCTAAAGGGTACGTATTTTCGTCTCAATTAAGATAATTTCTTAGGCAAATTGGAGCAGAACAGCCAATTATCAAGTACTCGATCACATGTCCTGGACAAGATGGACAAATGCAAACCGCGAAAAGGTCAATGACTCTAAAGGCAGTTGAAAGTGGATCAATCATGTGCTCGACCGCGTATGCGCTTACTCGGGTATCCTGCTCTAGCCTCTTGAACTGCGGTCGAATGGAAGCAAATAAGTGTCTTGATTTATTAAGCGCCGTTTAAGGTCGTTTTGAGAGGAGGGAAGCCAAATGGCGGTAACAGACTGTCCCAAGACAACCTAACACTAGAGACTAATGCTTTATTTCCTTAATTTATTTTCGACTATCAAAAAAGACTAAAATTACAAAAGAACGATAAAAAAAAGGGGGGAGGAAGATGAAGACGAAACACGGTCCTGGTTATGTAACGAGAACAACTTTTAGTCATGGTTGACTTAATTGATTAAGCAACTTGTTTACAGTCACATCAACTGGGCAAATCATAGCAGAAAATAGGCAAATAAATCACAAGTATCATACACCAAAGGCAGTCTACTTTTGGCTGTTTGTCGATCAACTCAGTGACTTGTGAAGGGAAATGCCTTTTCGTATTTTGGCCTTCGTTAAGTGGAAGCATACATCACTTGCCCAAAAACACTTCACTCAATGTTCAGCACTTGGAAGGCGCTCACCACTTCATCCCCAGAAGACTATGCTTGTTTACAGTATGACGAACGACAGACACAATTATTAACCACGAAGTTCACGAAGATGAACCCCTACGAGACAATCTAAGACCTCATACATCTGCAATACTTACCTTGGGAAGGGCGAGAAGGAGGCACCATCTCATCCTTTGCATTACCCTGATGGCACTCCCTAATACCAGGCACCCACAAGACCACGTGGGAAATGGGATAGATAGGACGTGAAAGAAGGACAGAAATGGAGAAAAGGGGAACGACTATGGCCTGATTTCATCTAATGATTACTTTGAAATTTTGCCTTTTTTACAATAGCCAGAATACAGCTTGAAACGTCAGGGAATGTATTTGTAGACTAGTTGATTCGAAGTCCCCTTCAGGAGGGAGATTTCAGCACTGAACGCAAATAAATCAGCCGGATGATAAATCCCTCATCCAATAATGCTTACCAAATGTTCAAATAGATCAGATCAATGAAACATCGAACCCACCTCCAACTGGGTAATCTCCTCTTGAAGACGAGACTGAAACTCCAAGAACTTGGAGATCTTCAACTTCTGCTTCCCATCTGATCCAAAAAAGTAGTCGTGTAGAGCACTATGGCTCACCGATTTCAAGGTGCTGCCTGTTGTAGAGTGATCTCGATGTCGTCGACCCATAGCCGTAGTGTCGAGAATAACGCCTCGAACCTGGTAAGTCAAAAGAATGGGCACATGAGGAGGCTAAATTCGGAGATGAGAGATGAGAGAGAGATGATCAATCAATTCGGGTTGCTCTCATCCCTAGCTCCCGTTCAATGCTCTTCCGACTCTGTTTATTTCCAGATTCAACGTGGAGACTCCTACTCTCACAGTGACTGAGTATGAATTGCTGAGTAAGGTATTTTATTGTAAGCCAAAAAAAGAGTACTTGAACTTATTAATGATGTCTCGCCCATATGCTCATCCGTTCAATTGTATGCTCCTTTTCTCTGGAGAGAGTAATGACATGACTAAACCTATCCAATGACCAACTCCACCTGACAATTTAGCAAACCAAACAATACATAAACACTGAGAGGATCGGCGTTCCACAATATTTTAGATAGTTTTGTGCCAGGAGAATGGACTCATCATATTACTGGATAAAGTTTCCTCTCTTTCCGAATGGTCTGTGAGTGATTGCATTTTCGTGCTGGCCACCGAGAAATGCAGACGAAAGTTCCATCGGTATGAGTCTAGTATAGGGATAACGTCCTCTTTCTCCCGTAAAAACGGCGCTAATGTGAAAGCAGAGCGCTGCGACTATTCAGCCGGCTGCACTCACGACCACAGAGAATGGAGGAAGCAAATCTAAAAAGTGAGCGTTCACCTAAGCAACTACTAACTGAGGAACATGAAAACGAATAAGACTTTCCACAGCAAATGCCGACAGGTAAGGAACCATCGATTTATTCAAGGAAATGCATTAAAGTGATCAAATAAATCCGATTAACTTTTTGTAAAGCTTAGCCAGCACAGTTCCCGCCTCAGTCTCAACTGTCAACCGTCTATTCCGCTTTGCATGCGAATACATGAGCGTTGTCTAGCAAAGGTGACGAACATATCGGGGAACCATATCAAGGGGCACGGAGGCTAGGAATGAAGGTGAGGTTCAAGCAGTATTCCTTCCCATCTTGTGTCAGTCTCACGGATCAGTTTTGCAAGGCTAACAACGAGACTTTTCACAATCTTTTGGGAAGAGCATCTTCTACTAACTCATTAACTAGTCATGTCTATTTACGAAGAATTTTATCTTGCACAGATTCCGTTGTAGCGTATAGTACCATGCCGTGCTGGGTCTTAATTGTAAGTGCTCCCTCGGGGTATGCAGCGATGCCTATTGTCATCTATCAATGCAAGCAGAACCATTTGCTTAACTTTTGCGATTGTTTCACCATTTGTCTCAAGCATTTCTGAGAACCATCAACAAGGTGATCATGAATAAGCGTTCCAGTAGCGACACGTAGTTGTCTATTCACAGCTAAGAATAAAGCATCTTTTTGAGCATGACGCCCACTTAAATGATCCGCCACCAGAATAAGTTTCGAATCACCTCGAAGAGACAAGTGCGGCAGAAAAGTTTCGAAATTTCGGAACTGAGTCAAAAAAACGAGTCCGAATTACACATCACCTTACCACATCGAATTCACTGGCCTCCAATTCACCGTCGCCATTAATGTCGAACATGCGGAAGGCGATTTCAAATTGTCTCTGCGGCGCTGAAAAATGGAACACAGCGTTGAACAGCTATCTTTGAGAGAAATGCCGTACGGGCAGACGGGCAGACAAACAAACATACAGATAAACGAAAACATAGGAACTACATACTAGATATCACGGTCAAGAGAAAAACAAAGTCGGTGAACGAAATCAGAGCGTTATTGCCGAAGCAATAGAAGATTGAGTCTTTTGGAATATTCAGATCCAATTTGTCCTTCTATAAAGGAGAAAAAAAATAGTCCTCATTGGCGTCGAATGCTCGTGGCTTTTGGACAAAAACAACAGACGGAAAATGGCAACAGGGATTAGATGGGAGAATTATTTTTTCAAGTGAAACTAGAATTGTCGCGGCGATGCTGCACAAAATCGTGGCCTGCTATTGTTACCAATGTTCGGTGCAAATGCTCTGAGTCACACAAAACACAAGATGGTGGAGCAACATTGCCAACGCCCGAGAGCAATTACGGAGATTTCGCGGACCAAAACCGCAAAACCTGCAGACATCACATCAAACTTATAAAAGCTTTAAGCCGCTAAGAGGCATTCGCCACAGTGACAGTTCCCAGCCCACAGTCCCAGGTGCCTCTTCAATGTACAGAATACACATCTCATTGATACATAATCTGTCATAAAGTTGCAGCAGGGACGAATCATTCTATGGAAGCAAGTATCAGTTGATGTCAAGACAGCTTTCCGCGGTTAATTAGCAGATATGCAGTAGTGAAGCGTAGACCGCTCTGGTCTGGTTAATCTACACTAAAAAACGTCAGAGCTTTCTAGGCATGGATTAAACACCGGGTTAAGCGTATCGCCACGGCAGGAAGTGCCACCTACACTTCAAACGGGTCTTCTTACACAGGTTTAAATGCACCAATTATTACCCAATTTTGTCCAACGTGGCAAAAATGACCGCTCAAAGGTGCATCAAAACGTTTTCTGTTGGGGAATCAGGCTGTGAAAATATGGCATTTTTGGTTTGCTGATTTGCAATGGGTGATCAATGTGTCAAAAGGTGACAATAGAATAGGCTTACGACCGTCAAGCTACTCATTACTCCGATCCATCGTGCATTTTAAAGTGGCTACTACTTAGCTGACCGACCAATTTGTAATGATAATGCTTATTTAACTTAATATTCGTTGAGCGCAGGGAAATATCATTGGCTACCTTCAAAAAAACCCTTTACCTGCCATCTACCCCCATCCCTTCCAATTATTAAGATTACTTACCTTGTGTCCAGTGGACTACAGACGCCATCGTACACCATGAATCCTGCACTGACGGAAACTCGAGGACCGATTACAACTAAAACCCATCTACTCAATACGGCATGATACGATGCAATACAGCCGAACTGTGCAAGAAATTCCTCAAAACAGGGGAGAAGTTTCGTCTTTAGCTCCACAAAAGTGAACCATCAGAAGATTTACACTTTTGTGTGGAAGGAAGTACTGCTTCAAACTCATCCTTGTCCTCATCCTCCGTGTTCGCTGATAAGTTCCTTGAAGTAATCACTACATTTTCTTGACAATAGACGGCCGTATGATAGAAGTGGAGGTGGTTAGAGCCAAATGTTTGTTTCTTCTGCCCTCTATCCCATACAGAGATGATTTCAAACTGATCTATGCAAAGAATTTTCCTACGGTTCCCACTTTTAACAATCACACCGAAGGTGTAACCGCAGCCGACAGATCGCCTGCCTTACGTCAAGATACCGTTGGTATTTATACTAAGACTGTCGTTGAAGTTCCTAGCTCATATTTGTAATTGAATTAAGAAACTTTCCTTGTAGTAGCTTGGCAGGATGTCAAACACCGCTGTTAAATGTACCCTTGAGCCTCCCAAATTTTGCACTCACGCTATTATAGCTGAGAAAATGGCCATTCCCACTTAAGACGTCCGTTGGCTTCATTAAAAGAAATACTGTCTCGCCAATTTTATTGAACAAGGTGTTTAGGAAAAAGGCTTTACCTACTTCTAATGCAATTGCTTCCAAGAAGTCAGTAATTTATCTGGTGGGGTTCGAAGCAACTTTCTAAGTAGGTACGCTTTCGGCAGTCGAACAAACCCTACGGTAACTTTGGCGTTAGAGCTGGCTACATCAAGTTATTCTCCAACTGTCCTGACATGTGGAAATCAAAAACTGTTTTTATTCGAAAGAAAAGTGCAAATGAAGAAGCATTGCAGTTGGTAATGAAGTACCCATCCTTTACCACATAAATTGTGTTGCACCTGAAAACCATATTTTAAACGCATAGTGCAACCACAGTTCATTTACCAGTAGGGTATGACACTTTCATGCCTTAGCAGCAAAATAAAAGGTAAAAGAGCGGACTTTAGTAAAAAAGGCCAAATTTGACTTCATAAAATAAGGTAACTTCAACATTACCAAATACTCTAGAGTGAAATATTACTTTAGCCATTTACTGTTCTTCAGCCGGAAACTACTTCGACATTTCGTACTTTAATTACTTAGTTATGGGTTGGCTAGTCTGCGATGCTTCGGATCGTGTACAAGTTCGCAAACAGTTAACACTTAGTAAACGAGTTTTGCACATTCGAGTAGTTGACTGCACGGGCCTTTTCAACAATCCAAGGTCCTACTATGACAGGTCGATGAAGTGGAGTAACTAATGTAACTAGTCCCTTATCCCACAGGTGTGCTTCATCACGTTTGTGGGGATGAATAAAGAGCCCCAAACCTAGTGACTCCAACAAAATCGACTATCAAAGCAGCAAAACTTTGAAGGATCGACCACTTTAAGGAAGTATTTTGACATATCAAATCAATTAGCTAACGGTTAAGTGACAACTCTATCACAAATCAAAGCAAGCCTGGTTCAGTTGATCAGTATTCAAGACTATATGAGAATGAAATCCCAGTGAGCCGGAAAAGAGATCAAATCGTGGCAAAACACACCGGTCAAGCAGCCTAAAAACCAAAACCATCCTTTAATGTCAAACGCATCAAGGATCTTACAACAGTCAGTCTCACCTTGGGATCAAATTTAATAAATGCATCGAGATCCAACCCATCAGGCTGTTTGAGACCGGGCGTGATGGCACGAAGAAAGTCTTCCGGAGTCATGAGGATCTCTGAAGTACCATCCTCATCTACACGCTTCAACGTGGCAAAGTAGCGGAAGATCTTGTCTGGGGTCGAGTAGGCTCGAATGCGATCCTCATAGGCAATGAACTGCGAACAAGCAATTGAAACTTTTGGTAGTAAGGGTATAGACTGGCAAATGGTGGGGACAACTTCGTAGATTGGAACTACGAACGGTGTAAATGTTACTTTTAACGAGTTTTCAACGTTTAAAAATGAACCCAATTCGATCTGATACAGCTTACAATTCTTATAAGGCACACTACTCAAATTTTTCCAAAAAATTATGGTGAGAGCACTATCAATCAAATATGATTGATATCATCGCAACGCAGAACCAACAAACGCCAAATAAACGGAGACATGGACAAATGGGGACTTCAAGTGCCCCATGCTAACCAAAACGAAATTGTCATTCATCCAAGTTTACTAACCCTTAAATCGAAAACCTCCTACACTAAAACTGGTTATACGTACTATGATTTTATTGCCAAAAGGGAGGGAAGTTCGCAGTCAAGAGGAAAAAAGCATGGGAACACGAAAGCCACCTTTTATGAAATGAAAGTTAAGTATACACTCATTTCAAATCAAACCAATCACCAGAACAAAAGACGCTAAATATGAAGTAGGTAAAATAACAATTCCAGGCAACGTGCTTGAATTTTTTTTAAAGGCGAGAGCTAATCTAACGCTCAGGGAGTAAGACAAGCAGACCTGCACAACAAGAAGCAAAGATCTGGGAAGAGAGCATAAGATCAAGGCCCACACACCTTTCTTGTACGAAAAGTATTCTTCACTCTCGGCTTTTCACTTTCCCCTTCGACATCCTCAATTCCCTTCTTTGAGTGATATTCTGTTTGGCAGTCAACTCTGGTGGGTTTGGAATTATTCTTTCTCTTTTGAGCCCATTGATCTAATTTCGAATCTAGCCACTCTACACTAGATTTTGCCATTTATCATTTAACGAACCCATAACATACCCGCCAAAGTAAGTGACATAGATTCCGCCAGCAATGAACAAACCAAAAAAGACACATCCTCTGCCAATCGGCCTCGGGTAGGCGTCTGAGAAATGGGTATATCGGTTTCGATATGTTTGATTGTATCGCACAGATATTTGCGAAGTTAATGCCACGGGACATAAAGCTGACTGAGGTGGGAAAAATTTTGATGGGCATCTGACTATGAGGGCTCGTAATCCTGTTAGCATTATGCTTCCGAAATCAAAGTAAATTGGGGGTAGTAATAAGGGCAAGAGAACGGGGAAGAACTTGTTACTTGTCACGCATCCACAGGCAAAACGACGACCCGATACGCAGATGTTAGCTTTACAAAAATGGCTCTCAAGGTCGTGATGCAAATAAAACTTACATTTATTTTACATCCGAACTTAAATTATTTCCCCTCAGTCTTCATACTCTTATAAAGCAAAATTTATGAACAAATAGTGCTGGATTTAATTGTTGGATACTTTAAGTTATTGTTATAGCTATTCAGTCTGATTATAAATCCAAATAATTTAAAAAATGCCACTTTAAGAACCGTTTATGCACCTTTTCTGCTTGTTTAAATACCCGCCTGCATTATTAAAATTTTGTGGTTTTATATACTAGAAACGGTCAAGTTAAATTCAGCACTCTTTTGGTGATGAGAGGGTTCAATTTATGTTCTGCGTCAACTTAGTTTAAGTGTTCATCTACTTCTTCACAAATGGTTTCTTAGCTTTTGGATCGAAACGAAGGAAAACCAAGTCGCTAGAACATTAATGACACGGTGTTGTTTAAGTAGTTCCGGACGCCAAATAAAGTGCGCGTTTTAGTAGGCATTTCGCATGTATTTTCTTGATCAGTCACGGCTGAAGCAACTTGCGCCACTATGGAAGTACATGGCGCCAACTTTTGAAGTCTATCGCCTCTACCCTATGCATTACAATCAATACTAAATAGATTCTTAGCTCTTTTAGGGCATTGTTCTCAGCTTCCTCGTCATTGTTATCTCGCTCCGAAATTAGGTAGTCCTATGGCATCCGCATTATGGAGGGGATCCTGCCTGCTAATGTCAGCACACGCTACGGACCGAGCCGGAACTTTTGATTATGGAGTTTTATTAAAAACTTCTTTGTCAGAACTATGCTCTTTTTTGAGCTATGCCTAAAATGTATTCTGGGGAGGCACACTGTGTTTTAACGGCTTTCCTAACTGAAGCATGTGACGCTCTACTGCGTCTTTAGCGTATTTGTGTTGATATTGACTTTGAGGAGTTGTTAAAATGCCCTTTTTAGTCGCAGCCTACTGCATCACTTTTGCCTATCTAGTATTCAATCTTGGCAGCTAGCTAACAAAACCCAGGATAGCCTTTCACCTAGATAAGGTTCCCACCACTACAGCACCCGAAGCTTCCTCGAAGACGTGCAATGGCCTACCGTTGAATAATGATTACAAGGGATGGGAGGCTCTAGGCAAAGTTGAAGTGGAATGCCCCCGAGTGAAAGTCCAATTCAATGAGGTCGAAGATCTCGATTAGTCGGACCTGTGTTCTTTGCCTGCCCTGATTCGCATTTTAAAGCAATACATAAATCTACTGCAATATGTCAAGAGGCCAAACCGGTGAATCAGTTTAAGTCAACTTGGTATAGCACAGATATTCTCTTGCCTCCGTGAAAGTTGCATTACCATCATCTCAGGTGTTTCTGTCACTATTTTACGGAGACGTAGGCAGAAAAGCGATCAAAGGGAGCACCAAGCAGTGGAGGATAAAGCGGAAAACACATTAGAGATTAAATGTCCACTTTGATAGTATGCTTAACCCCTCAGGCTCCTCAATGTCCAACGGATCTGGGTTCTTGTATGGTGCTACAACACTCTTAGTTGGCAGAGCCGCTTTAATCTCCTCCTCCTTGGTCACGGGTCTTTTCCTACCCAGATAAGCCCCATTGCGGCCTCAGACAAGACGTAGGGAGCTGGAGAGCTCAACCTGCGATAAGTCAATTCACGTTTTCCTGCAAGGTCTGCTCGCAATAAAGATTAGAATAGTTTAGCAAATTTTTTGCAGGAAATGCATTCCTTCAAGGAAAGCAGGAAAGTTCAAGCACCATTTGATCATTTTTACAAAAAGTGGCCCAAAATATATGTCCGTATCTTTGTTTACCAACTGAACCGTCATTTCATAATTTGATTACTGGATGATTTTCTCGCGCAGTAAACAATGGGATGCCATTTTTGCGAAAACACTTTTTCAACAAAAAAACCATTTATCTCTCAATAGTCCCACAGAAAAAGAAGGATGCGAGAAATGAGGGAATTGAAAGCAATTAGGCGAAAGTGATTCACCCAGGCAAACACCAGGTCAGGCATGATCTGGGGGCCAATTAAATCATTCACCTGGTACATAAATTACGCCCGCTCCCAGATGCAACCAATTGGGGTTTTAGGTTCCTCCACTTTAAGGTCAAAATTCGCAATTGCTAAGGTCACGAGGTGGCGGACGCTACCACTAAGGTCACATGGTGCCTTACTGCTCACTGCCAACTGGCACATGGCCAGTTTTGTCGAAATTGAACCTCGCAGCTCGTTATTCAACAAAGCGCTTAAGTCTTATTCCGCTCAGCCTTTCGTGGTCTTTTGGGTTTTCTCCTCAGGGTAACAAATACACGATTGCCAACCCAGTACAGCAAATTCAACTCATGATCTCGGAAAATGCAATAAAAATAAGCGTCAAACTTGTGCATTCTAAATGTAGCTAATTCTAGAAAGCCACATACGCTCCCTAATTACAAGAGAGAAGATGGTTTACAGAATCCAGCACCTGATCGTGCATAGCTTAATGGAAAGACATTTCTTCTTAACGTATACTTACTTCTCCCAAGAAAAAAGACATTTCTTGCTTTTAAACTATCCTAACATTTTTGCAGGCATTGCTGAAGCATCGGCAATGTGAATAGACTCAAGACCTTTTTATTTTGCATGAGAAATTTTGGACTTATGCTAGTTTATGCTGCCTTTTTTCTCTCAAGTTAAGTAAATCCAAATGCACTTTTTGTCGCCCTAGCAATGGAACAAAATTAACCAGAAAATGTAAGATTAGGGGATTTTTAGAAAACAAGGATGGAAGAGACCTTGGCTGCATCAGGTTAAACAGGTTAAGGGAGTAGCTTCATGCCTCTACGTCTGATTGGCTGGACCAAGGTCACAGATAATTGCGTAGTGGGTCAATCACTATGCTTGCATGCATAGGTGCGTGTGGGTGTGGGTGCGTGCGTGTGTACGAGTGTGTACATACGAATACGCGTCTTGCTACAACCTCGTGGACACGGTCAATACGACCTTGAACGCGCAAATGCACACACGCACGCAAACACACCCTCCCTGGCTTAGGTACGGGGATGAAAAACTCGATCGATGGCGGTAGGCTTGGCAACTGTGTTCATTGCGCTGATAGGCACGTGCGCACTGAAAACACACAAGACCAAGGTCATTTGGCCCCTGCTGATTGGCGTTTTCTTCGTCGCCTGGAGAACTCGTCAGTCTGTCTGCTTTTTTTGGGAAAGCCGAGGCTGGGAGGTGGGAGGAGATGGGGGAAGTGGAGTGTGGGGAGGTGATGGAAAATGGGAATTACAAGCAATCTTTGGTGGTTTGTTTATGAAAAGGCAAATTAGTTTACCCATTTACTTCATCTCCGCGCCATGGGAATTCTGCTCTATGTCACGGCGATTAACTTTTTGGTCAAATGAGTATACTAATAGGGCGACCATGTTGAAGGGCACAGAGTAGAAGGGCCGATGAGAAAGGATTCCAGCATGTACAGCTGAATAGTAAACACAGGTTTCAAATTTGTCTTCGTTTTCTCAATCGATCCAGCAATGCCCTTATTTTGCTGGGTCCAGAGTTACCTGTCTAAAAGTGTGCTAAAATTAGTCAATATTTAAAGAATGCTCCATAGAGAAGACCGATATGACTAGATGGGCAGCATTTGGCTACTCCGTAGTACGACAGCACTTAGTCTTCTTGCTCATGTATGATATTCCTCCTTCCATTGTTGCTTCCCCACCTTAAGCCCATCAAACTAAAGTGCTTGTCTTGCGAGGAAATCGGGAGGAAGGAATGTGGTACATTTTTCAAGCAACCATGGTAAATGAATAATTATTGCCAATGAGCTCAAGTCTCGTCCACTATTCCATTTCTATGTCACAGCAACGGGAAAAATTCACCAACGGCTACGGCATCTCGGATCCCTGACTAACAGGCGCTAGCCAATGCACGCAAACCCCATCACCCGCCCCCCCTTCCTGCGCTGTTAGGTGTTCTCGCGCGTGGACGCACATGTACACACACACACACACACACACACACGCAGCTTTCCCACCACCATAGCCGTTCGAAAGCAGTCGACGTTGCGCCTACCATTCAGCTCTCGCGTTAGCTTTAGCAGAAGCAATAGAAGAGGCAGCAGCAACAGCAGAAGCAATGCACACCGTGTGCGGTGTGTGTGTGTAGCGCTCGCAGGTGCGTCCGTGTAAGTGTGCGTACAAGCGCGAGTTTGGACGATTCTCGTTGGTAGCATACGCGTCCTTCCCCTTTCCCAACCACCAGCCAGCTTGCCCACCCGCTAGCCTGCCTGGCTACCTACCTAACTACCTACCTACTTCCCTATCTCCATACAGCAGTTGCGAAGACTCCCCATCTTCTACTGCTGCTCTGCTTGTGGTAAGATCCGACAGCCATTTATGCAGCCACTTTCCCTTCCCTCCACCTTGTATACCCTTACAGTTGCTTTTTGCTGACCCTTCAGTGCGCTCTCCCCATCGCCCAGGTAATAGACGAAAAAAGGCTAGAAGCATTTTTAAGTCATTAGCATACCCTACTCCAAACGGGAAAAATTCTAAGTCATAGATATCAAGTAATGGGAAAAATCTCTTTTTTGCCAAAAAAAGGAAGACAAAAAACGACGCCCAGAAGAGGCGCTGTCCACCCGTGACTAGCTTGTCTGTCTGCCTTGGCATCGATCCGTCACACCGGACGGTCGATAGTTCTGTCAGTCTGCTAAATTTGGTGCCTTCAGCTGACAATCACAGACTTGAGCGCTAACGCTCCCCACCTACTTTTTTGTAGCACTTGCGTTCGACGAATCCGAAGGCGTGAACCTCTAGTCCAGGTGCCCATAATGTACATAGAGGTTTCAGTAGCGGTGAATTATCTTCTATCCCACCTCTACACAAAGTTACCACGAAGAAGGGTGGATAATTTCGGTGAAGAATTGGAGAGATGCCTCTTGCGTAAATTACAACCTCACTGGTTTACTGATACATCCAGTCAAGATGCATCCCATCGGTGCTTTCAAACCAGCGGTCCACATACTGACTTCATCTTTCCTGAAGCTGCAATCTCTAGTGGATTGGAGTGGAGTGAAATTCAGGCCTGCCTACCGGCTGGTTTGGTTATCACAATTGATCCAGGTCATGTCGCCTGTCAGTATGGATCTAGTGAGTCCTCTCCGGTTATCTCCAACTCAGCTTGGAGTGCTGGAAATGGGTGCAATGCTGCAAGTCTCTCGTCTTCCGGCTGTTCGTCGGCTTCATCCGTCTCTTCTTCAAACGGTTCTTCAGGATCATGGTCGAAAACCAAGCACCAGGTTCTCTACTCAGCTACTTCTAGGGGTGGAAATGGCTACAATCTGAGCTCAGAAAAGGAGATAGATGCTCCATTAAATGAGGTCTCAAAGAAGCAGCTGGAGGATGTTCAAACTCATTTGGCTACGGAAGCAGCTCTCAGTGTTTTGACTGAACCGGAAGATGTTGTTTCATCCCAGAATGGATCGGATCATTCAAAGACTAGAATTAGCAATGAATCTATTACTAGTGTAGAAGATTCGCACGACTATCAGGATACGGCGGCCAATTCTATTTCTTGTGGCAAGAATACTTCCACAGATCCTACCATAGATAATAGCTTTTTGGATCACAGCGTCAACACGGAATCACAAGCAAAATCGGACGTTGAGAATCAATTCCCGTTCAACGATTTTCAAGCAAAACCTCTACGACATGTTGATGAATTGGGAGAGCTACAACAATTCGACTTCCACATCATTCAACACAACCCACCTCCACTAGCTCAACCCCCAACGACCTTCATTCAGAAGTCCACGTCGACACCGAGCTTTACTGCAGCAACATTTGCAGCCACTAAATTCGGTTCGACAAAGCTGAAGAATCAGGCAAAGCGACCTCATCGTCTTGTCTCTCCTTGTGATCCGCCTGTCTTCGGCTATGCCTCACAGCTGCTGGAGGCCATTGGACAGAACCCCCTCCAATCTACTCAGGTTGGCACATTTTCTTTGCATCTGCGACTTCTCAGTTAAGCCGGCAAATGTAGTTTAGTAGGATAAAAAGTGTTGCTTCCTAGATGGATCTTGTTAAAGAAATTTCCAAACCAGGGATAATCTGTGCAACATGTTTTTTTTTCTTTTTGAACATCAACCAAAGAATTTTGCATCCAGAGTTAGGAGGGATTAGTCCAACAGAATTTTGTGCCTAAAATCCGTTTGCATACTAATTTTTTGAATTATCTCCTGTGAGCGTGTTAAAATCAGATGTTTAACAAAAATGACCTTGTGCCATTGCTATGTGAACCGGTAAGACAAAGTTAATTTTCCCATCAGCCTGTCAGAAAGGGAGCAGGACCGCTCAGGACTTATGGGCTTAAATTTGCACAAAAACTCCAGCTAAATAAAACAATGCATATTTGGGTCAAAACATACTTAGAGGAGGTCATATATGCATGATAAATCTTTCTGCAATAGGCGTCCTACATCTTCCGAATTCCTAACCTTAAAATGTCCCATATTTCTGCTTTAAATATTTTGGAATTTAACTAGTTAGTGCATGGTGTTGTATGAAAAAGTTGACTTAGGCGATTTGGATCAGTTTTCTTTGTTTTAGATGCCTTTATGTGACCGTTTCATGCGTCTGAACGAGCTTCATCGAAACACTGGTGGCCTGTATGGCGGTCACAACTTCGGATTAGACTCACCAAGGGGTGGTTACTTCGGCAACTACCAACCGCTTGATCGTTCCAGTGACTTGACCTTCAATAACAGCGGCTATTCTAGTGGCTTTATGGACAGCATCCCCGGAATGAGTCTCTACGGTAACTCAGATGCTTCCAGTGGCTATGGGATGCGTTCAAATAATTTAGTGAACAATCCCATGTGGTCGCAATTCGAGAAAATCCGCTCCGAGTTCCAACTAAAGAATAGTCAGTACCTTCAACAGCAACAACAGCAGCATCAACAGGAGAATTCGTCATTATTGAATCGCAATCCAGGATTCGGCTTCAATAACATGGAAGGTAATATTGCCCCTTCCCGAAATATTACGGCATTTAATACATCATCTCCCAGAAGCGCTCTCCAGCAGGCTGATGGGAAATATGGTTTTGGTGATGACCTAGAATTGAGTCAGGACTTACACGACCTCTGGAAACCGCAAAAATTCACCTCCAACAGTGGAAACACCTTCTGTTGGTCGGGAGATGTCAACAAGCCATCGGTTGACACTTCATTAGGTCAAGCTTTCAATGCATTAAACATCACCGAACGCTAGGGCACGTGAACGTATGTGTCTACGGAAATAACATTCCAAGCGGAAATTCTTGTGGAGATTGTTGGTCATTCACTTCCTTTCTACCCTCTCTCTTCATAATTTCATCTCCTCCATTCGCCATCATTTGATTCGAATGTGGAAGAATAGACAGTGCCACGACCTCATTGACTGCTTGTCTTTCTCTTCCCCTTAATACATTTCATCCCCTTTTTTCTTTCCCCTTATTTTAAAGGCAAACGCACACTTACAAGCACACACATACTATGTGTAAGGAACGACGAGTCTTTCCTATTTTTTTAACCCTTTCTCGTGATCCACACAATGTCTCTTACTTTTTACGGATAATTTTGTCCCAGTCCCTCTTATTTAGGCGATTCGTTATGTCCCACTCCAACTTTTCACATACCTTGCCTGCGTAAGACAATATCAACATTTCTACAGACGTATGTTTAAAAATCATACACTGATATTTACCAGATAAACAAAAACAACCAAACAAACAAAAATATCTACCTATGTACTACCCTTCTTTCCTTGTTTCCATTTCCATCTTGTTTCCTCCTTTTCTCCCTTGCACTTTCATTAAGTGAATGCGTTGATTTTATGCGTTCAGTGAGCCCTCCTCTTCTCCATTAATGGACTTCACGATGAGGAAGACCGAACAAGTAAAAGGCCAAAAAAAAACAAAGACGCAAAGACAGGAAACAACAACCACTACCCCCTTCTCAGTCTCCTTTTGCAGCTATTTCTATAGCTTTTCCGTATCAGCAGACTTAATTTTTACTTGAGCTTGCGTACTTTTTCATGTTTATAGTTAATGTATCACACCTATGAAGACACCGCCAACGGCTACTACCAACCTAACAACTGTTAATACGTCGATAACCAAAACTGCTATTACCCTAAATATTGCCGCCAATACAATTAAAGAAACACACATAATTCATTTCAAACATTCCTGTCTTCTTTTTTCCTCCATTTTTTCATTGGTGATGTGGTGAACCAATGAGGCTTATCGATTAGTTTAGCAGCGCTTTCTGGGATTTTATTTGCCAGCGTTGACCAATAGAATGGTTGGAAGGATTGCGCTGAGGCCTTTTGAATTGAGTCATGATTACACTTGGATGGCTGGAGCAATTCAGCATTTGCTTAAATGCGCACTGGCTTTTCATTTGTCGTGGAGGCTGGTATTTTTCGGTTAGCGGCGTGGCCTTTCGACAAGGCGGATGACTTTTCAGACCTTCTAAAAGCAAATGACAGTAAATTCACCCCACCGATATGGCTTATTAAGGCTTAAGGAAGGATCAAGGGGAAGGTAAAACATGCTTCTTAGGGTCCATAGTGCCTTCTAGATTTATTTTCTTTCTCTAAATCACACTTCTGGTTGACTTTACTGTCATTTTTGCCACTACCTATTGGATTAATTTATCAACGAAGAAATTTCGCGGGGCCACCTTCTTTGACAAATCGATTGTATTCAGCGTTCTTCCTTTTGGTGGAATGCTTGCCCAGTCTTAAAGAAGGAACAGATGGCCTGTTAAGTACCGCATTGAGTCCATTATCACAGCGACTGCTTAGAAGGCAGGTAGAACTATCAACATTCTTAGGATGATGAAGCATATAAACTCTAATTTCTCCACATTTATTGGTAATGATGGGTTGGTAGCAATTCCATTGCCTCAATTTCCACTCATTTTGTACATCATTCAAAAAATTATTGTATCCCTAAAATGTGGCCATTTTGTGGTGGAAGATTTGCCTTTGAAAGGAAAAGGTAAAAGGCTGGCTAAGTGACCGACTGCATGGCACCGGAAAATCGGGCTTTATTGTTGCAAGATATTGAATGGCGAAGGAGGCGGAGTGAAATCGTACTGGTCAGGCTCGGACCAATGCGAAGTGATGGGATTTCGTCCCGCATTTCAACACTCGCGTATATTTCGGGCATAATTTTTTCCGTTACATAAGTCTTGCTATAACCCATGCCAAAGTAGGTGTTAATTTTGATTAGGAACTTTGTGATATGCGCTATTGCTGTGCATGGGTTAAGTAGGTGGTAAGGTGTGACCTTAACTTGGGATTTGGTTGTTATTTCCCAGTGTTGGTAAATGCAAAAACAATTTGATTAGGCCCTTTATCAATAAAAGGGGGCCTTGAGACGGGTCATTAATCGAATGATAGCAAAGATCGGTATCGTAGGTGTGCAAACAATCCTGTTGGCCACTTCTAACCAATGAGATTCTGAGGACGGCGTTCATGTCTTTTGCATACCACACTGCATGGGCGTTACTGGTTTACTTTTTCCTCCATAATTCACTCAGTTCATATCATCACACCCGAATTTTCTAAATGTGTAATTATTTTTATACCAGTAGATTGAGAAGGGTGATAAATTAGGGGTGCTGAAGGGTGGAGACATTACATTGGTTACTGATGTCAGAACCCAAATGTTGCAGGAAGCGATAGCTTAATTTTAACCACATTTTTGTTTTGTAAGGGAATTTTGCCTATGTTGAACAAAATTTTATCATTTAATGAAATTTTAAAGTCTGTGGAAATAAAACCACAAAATTCGACAATAAATGGCGACCTTTCAATGACAAAATCACAAATGGCGATCCGAGGACCTATGGTTTGGGGAGATTTGTTGACTTTTATGGGTTTTTACTTAGATTGCAGAAGAGCATTATCTTGATTTGATTGGCAGTTGTCACTAACCATCTTGTCATTGCGACTCCCATGTCTGAATCACCTGATAACAGCAAAATTCAGGAAAAAGGTTTTACGCTTAGGCACCATTCTTCATTATGCATTTACCCGTACATGAAGAGAATATGTTGTCAGGATTTATTTAAACAAGAAGGGGAATAGAAAGGAGAAGAAAACTAATCAAGGATACAACTGTTTAATGAAAGAGTCCTCACTACTACTTCCAGAGTGAGAAACTTCCTCATCCTCAAGGATAATGAATCCGGGCACTCCACACATCCCTTCAGACCATCCATCCACCTCATCCAAGTTTGAAGTCGATTTTGACATCCTTCTACCCCCACTCTTCTTTGTCATCCTTTTGGCGTCATCGATGTTGCCTGTCAAATCCATCAACGAACTGCTTTGCCTTTTATGGGTTTTTCCGGTATATTTTAGCCTCTTCACCTTCTGCTTCGTTACCCGACCGTTCTTAGTTCCCTCAATCGTCTTCTGTTTGTCTTTTTTGTTGGCTTTTTGAGCATTTCTAGCCAGTGAACCGGTTGGAGTAGCTTTCCTCATGGCAGGGAGGAGGCAACACGATTGAACAATAGCTTAGTTGCACCAAAAGGCGGCTTTTAACGATAACGTGCCAAAACATGCTGATTGGATGAGTAAATAGGCGCCACATTAAAAAGATGAGTTTTGATGGCATGCTGATGAAACTTGGGCGTTGTAGAGCCTAAAGGCTACACTTCACTACTGAGAATTCGAGTCTTCATCATCACGTCCACTGCATTGGTAACATGACATGGACGTCGACAACCTACCCGCCGCTCTGGAGCGACAACAACAGCTTGTAATGTTCACACAGTGAACGGTGAACTGGTGTGACTTTAAAGTTGTTCATTAAAAATATCCACTCAATTTAATAAATCCCCAAATTTTGGGACTCATGTTTCGAACTCTATCTTATAAGTGCCTTCTTCCAATCATCACGGCTTTATCAACATTCCAAGAATGGGATACCAATCCCTCCGTCAGATTGGAGCGTCTGTTGGAGAGAAACATAAGACAGTGAAAGAAGTTGCAACTATAAGAAGTGGAGTGGGATTCAAAAGAGGCAGAAGGAGCTTTTTAATTGTACTTGTTCTATCTTAATAGACATTTCAATTCTTTTTTTCACTTATCAGTGGTTGGTTACCTCAAATTTGCCTGAGCCAAGTGGAATTAACATGCCAGTTCAACGTGGACACCATTTGAAAGGGTGATCTGGTGGAAAGGGTAAGGGATGTATGCTGTTAGCTAGTTTTTTTGAGTTTGTGAAACCAAATTTTTGTTGTTTATTTTTTTTTAATTTAAGGAGCTATTGAGGTTTTCGGAACTCATCATATTATTATTGTCAAGTCTAATGGAAAAAGGCCAAAAATTTCCTATTTTCACAACGTTCTAGGTACCATTTCGACTAACCAAATTTGTAAAAGTGGCTTGAGATCCGTGGCAATAACCTCTCCCTGCTGGTTTGGATAATAACAACTTCATAGAAGTGCGGGGTACTGCATTGGTGGCAGTGGCAGTCGGGTTGGATACGATAGCACAACTATTCAAGCGTTCACTGTTCATGTGCTGCCTCTGGACACTCAGAGGAGTTAAAGGCTACTGAGGCAGCGCGAAGTCTATACCGCATTCGCACAGTTGAACATTACTATCAAATCACTTCAGTTAAGTATTAAACTTCAGTATCCAAGAGGGGAAACTTATGTTATAGATGGCTTGAACTGTAATCTCTATAATGGAGGATTTAGAATGACCTCCACTTGTAGTAAATACCCCAATCATGTATTTAGTAAGGAACCCATTCACAGCTGAGGCAGTGCTTTATACCTGAACAACTCGGATTAGACCATTGGAGAGCTATCTACAGCACCTGTAAGACGAGGTAAGTATATGGACTGCTCGATGGTTTTTACGGGCCTAGTAGAAGATGTGAAGCCAGCTAGACTGCTAAGCTGTTCCTAGGTGAAAGCAAACTAGCGAGGACGATTGGAACCGTAGGACTATATGGATTTTCTCCTTTATCAAACAGCTTAAGAAGGAAAAGTTGGGGAACTCCTCACCTCCAACGGTGCACATAGATGCGATGCATTCAGTAAGATACATCGTTAACGATAAGACCCATTTTCTTCCAAGCTACGCAACACATCACCGACTAATCTTCCAGGCTGGCAGGTATTATGGTCAACAGTGAAAACGACAGATAGTGTTCTACCAAACGAGATTTTCAAACTCCCTGGGCTCCACCGCTTGCAGAGGTATGCTAATAAACTCCCAGACCTTTATGCGTGAATAGTGAACCATCGTGCCAATTAATACGGAATCATGAAAGACTTCGGATGCTGCTCTTCTGACTTCCACGTAAGTACAAGCACGATGATTTGGTTAAGATATGCGTAAGAAAACCGAATTGGAATCACTTGAAAAACAGATGGGTGTTAATTGTAGGCCTTTTTGAATTAAAGTCTGTAACAATTTGGTTGTTCAAACTGCCGGTTTCGGTCACTTAAGTGGCCATATTGTACTAGCCGAATGGCCGGCCTCCGGGCCGTGCCAACAGCCCCCAAGCCCTCTGTTTCCAGAGCATGTATTCTGCCCTAGCGCTATGCCTTCTTTTAACTTAAACGAAGTCTCGAGACGCTACGAAGCCTAGCGCAAATCTTCATTTCGATCTCGAAATAGCTCTCAAAATAACTTTTTTGGTGCGCTCATTTAAATGAAAATTACTCATCAGAACCTAACGCATTAATGTAGTGAATGAATCGACGTCAAACCGCATAGACTTTAGTCTTGATTTCTTAAAGAGTCAAGGTTTAATGCATTTATTGTCAGATATTTAGCCAAAGTGAATAGGAATTTCTATAAATTGGGTCATTAAACTTAAGTTCCATGTTATTTTCAGACTACATCCAAAAAACAAGCGCTTAACTGCTCTAAGCGCTCTTTCACGAAATTTTTACACTTATTAGGAATGTCTTGGTAACGTAAAATGTAGCAATGAAAAAACTAAGTACATTTGTTTGAATTTGTCGGAGTGCAAAATATGTCCTTTGCTGAAATGAAAAGTCAACTAGTCGCCTTGAATCTCAGCTGATTCAAGGGCGCTTTGGGGTACGCTGTTCGGGAGGCTCCTTGGGTTGGCTCGTTCGTTGGCTTCTTATTTGCCAATTTACAATAGGTTTGTGTAAGCTTTTGTCTTAAGTGTTGTGGTCCTCATTTGTTTTAACTGCATGCCTTATTCTAAGAGTTATTTTAGCATCTACATCCCGTAGCCAATGACTCCTTCCCGTCTCCCAGTCTGTCATTTGTTTCCTTGGCATTAATCCTTCAAATTAAGTCTTTTGACTAATTGCACAACCAGTTCTTCAATGCATAGCATGCGGACACTGGTTTGGTGTTCTAGCGTTAAATGAGAAATCGTTAATGCGATTTTACACACTACGCTTATATGTGCTGTGCAGATTCTTGTTAAAAATGAAATTAGCAGTATTGTGTGTGTTTTAAGAGTCTTGTAAGTTGGAGTGCATATAATCGCATAAGTAGGTGTTTCTTTACAGTTATGTATTCGTTGCCTCTTTAAGCATTTATTTCCTCTAAAGACCATGCTCTTGATCACTGAAAATTTGTAACGTTTATGTCGCTAGTATGGGCGTTGGTTGCTAAATCTGCCATATCGTCATGCGTCTCCTTGTATTCTCCTCTGTCTTTCTTCCTGCCTTTCCAAGACCTCGGATTAGGTAATAAATAGTGCCTCAAGTGCAGATATTTTTGCTCCCCCATTTATAGAACCAAAGGCTTTGAATAAGCATGGACAATTGGCAACTCGTTTACAGTGATGGCGAAATCATCGATGCAGATGACACTTCAAGCATTTGTATGTTGGATTATTGCTTGCCTTTTTTCATCGCCTATTTTACAGTTTCAATGTCACACAAATACCCTTATACTGCGGTTCTTAACCTTCGATCTTTGCTCAGATCGCAAAAACAGACTATCGCTTTCGCTCTTTAGACCCTTAGTCTAGACCTACGTTTAGGGCAATTTAAGTATTTTCTGTTCCATTTACTGCATTCAAAATGCCTCGTGTTTCCTGGTTTACGGTCTATTTGTTTTGTTCTGCTGCTCCCACTGAATACCAATGCTGAAAAGTGAGCAAAGTAGGAACTTTTATTACTAGTTCTATCAGCTTCGTTTAGCGAAAAAAGCGTCTTGAAAACTCATTCTTTAGGACCTCTGAAAGCTACCCAGAGTGAAAGATTGGTAAACATCTGAAGGGTATCTTCACATAATCGGAGAAAAAGAGGATTGAAATGACAGCCATCTGTATGGAATTGTAAAGCACTAACACAAGCGGTTCGGCTTTCGGAGATCGCTTAGTAAAATGCACTTCTTTTCGCAGGTTCTGAAGCTCTATAACGTTCTTACGTCTTCCAGACCCTCATTCGACACGCTTCAGCATCAAAGCAGGCCCACTTCTACTTCCCATCTACCTGCGTTCAAGGTTGTAAATTGTTGACGCAATGAGATGGGAAATTTGTCTACCTACTTTGTGTGCTAAGCCGAGCGACTGGAGATAAGGGCTAGATAACATTCTGGGGGATTATTTCAATCCTACACAGTCGCTCATGCGCTTTAGACATTTAATTTAGACTTTGGGATAATTTAAGTATTATTCTGCCCTATTTACTGCATCCAAAATACCTCAACTTTGGGGTTCGTGGTCGATTTTTTTTGTTATTTTGCTTTACGAGCCTCGTGTCCTTACAAGGTCACATGCAATTTGGCGGATGGAATTAGTCAGAACACAATTTTTACTTGCTTCCAGAGTTCCCTGCCTCTCCGGCTGCTCGGCTTAGCACACAAAGTAGGTAGACAAATTTCCCATCTCATTGCGTCAACAATTTACAACCTTGAACGCAGGTAGATAGGAAGTAGAAGTGGGCCTGCTTTGATGCTGAAGCGTGTCGAATGAGGGTCTGGAAGACGTAAGAACGTTATAGAGCTTCAGAACCTGCGAAAAGAAGTGCATTTTACTAAGCGATCTCCGAAAGCCGAACCGCTTGTGTTAGTGCTTTACAATTCCATACAGATGGCTGTCATTTCAATCCTCTTTTTCTCCGATTATGTGAAGATACCCTTCAGATGTTTACCAATCTTTCACTCTGGGTAGCTTTCAGAGGTCCTAAAGAATGAGTTTTCAAGACGCTTTTTTCGCTAAACGAAGCTGATAGAACTAGTAATAAAAGTTCCTACTTTGCTCGCTTTTTCAGCATTAGTATTCAGTGGGAGCAGCAAAACAAAACAATATTCCGTCTGCCATAGATATCGGCACCCGCCTTTTGCTTGTTTGTCGATCACGATCCCATGAGCCAGGTCTAATTTTCTGTCAATTGATGGACGTCGCTGTCATTACCTATCATTCCCCTATCGCAGACTGGTTGATTAGTTCGTATGTGGGCGTTTTCGATAAGTGAGTCAAATGTGCTATCTTCTTTGATCTACAGCCTCCGATTGGTCTCTTATGAACATCCATGAAGTGGATAGTCCTGACTTAGATGTCCGCACCTCTGATGACTCATCGTCGTCAGCATCTTCATCTCACACGAGCACGGAGACACCAACTGAGGCTCCTCCAGCGCCGCCGCCGTCGTCGTTAAGTTCACGCCGACAGCGCCGACTGATGCGACATCGTGGCCGCGCTGCTGTCACCCGACATATCGACGTTCCGCCGGCCAATCGCGCTGCTTCCGTTGCGGTTCGTCAGACTCTGGCACCAACCGCTGAGGTTGCCAGCGCTCAGATGGCGACGCGTGCTGCAATGCTAGCGGAGGTCTCATCTCAACGCCGCTACGTGCGTAGGGGTGGAGAGGTGATGTCAAGACCTCCACACGACCGAAAGCACACCAAATGGATCTATGGTGGTGGAAGAATTGGGGCGCCACATCAAAGAGTGAGAGTCCGAATTGCGTAGGAAACAAATGAAAAAATGGGATTGATTTCTCACCATTAAAAAATATAGTGTCATTGTTACTGCCGTTGCTGGTAGGAGAAGTACCGCGCAATCTTTCTCTGTGTGTGGGAGCATCCCTTTCCCATTAATTGTGACCCTGTTTTCGCTCTCCTTTCACCACTTCTTGGCTTGAATCACCCTTCCACTCAATCTGCATTCGTAACTTGTGTTGCGTTAGTTATTTGTTTGGTGTTTTATTTATCTGTACGCGGGTAGAAATATTTTTTTTGAAAAGAACAAAAAATATACTCATGCACAATGAAAACTACTACCTTACCTAAGCTTGACTAGAGCCTATCCGAAAGAGATTTCGAGATTTCTGTCTTCTCAAGGAGAGTTAGCTATTGCTGGAGGAATCTCCATATTTGTGTCTCTGCATAAACGATATGAAAGCTTTCGACTCCGACGCTCCCAAAACGTACGTATTATTCATGTTCACGGACTTCGATAGTTGGCTGGGTGGTGGCCAATGGAGAATAGTTCCAGAAGGTATTTACCAATCCAAGAGTGCCCCCTTTGAAAAACTGTCCTTCAATGTTGTGATGGTTGTTTTATCTATGTTAAAGCAGAGACATTGGCTTATCCGAAACATGACTGCAGCTAGGTTTTTTCAAAAGGGCACCACCAAAGAATTTTTCATGCAGCTTAAAGATTCGTCACCAGAAAAACGGCTTGCCGGGAAGGTGCGACAGCATCAACCCTTCCCTAATCGACCATAAAACAAGTTTTGGCACCTGAAAACCATTTGTGGTCATGGGGGAATAAATGTATGCGTATTTTCACTTATCGGGTCGAATTCGGATTACGTTGGAAGTCAGGCGAGCGCATGACCTAGTGAGCAATGCAGCCGAATTTATAAAACAAAAGGAGACTAACAAATGAAAAGAGGAGGAAGAAAAACCATAGAAATAACATATTCCTCATTAATAAGGGGCAAATCATACGACGATGTGTTGTATCACAGCAACGTGAGGCAAGGGTACGCCAAGTTTGCATAACCTGGGAAAATAGGCGAACCGTCCAAGCATACCTTGGATCAAGGGAATTGGAGGCAAAGGATATCTTTGCGATGGATTATTTTAGCGGCTTGCCAGTAAGTTCACAGATGGTGAAGAATTGTTTATGCTATTTGCAACAAGGAAGCAAAAAAGGAAGGGGCTTAGCATCGCCGAAGCGATGAAGGATTTACCAGGTGATCTAGCAGACTTGACATATTGTGACTCATGCAAATCAGTTGCTGCTGCTTGAAGGGTTCAGACAACCGCACGTATCACAAGGCTTTGATGCGTGGCATGGTGATAGTTAAGCGGATGAATTTCGCATGACTTTCATTTGCAGGCAGCATCAAACCTACACCGCTATCCACCTGCACCTTCCACTTATGCCCCTCCTTCTGTTCGAAAGATTATTTTGACAAAGCATTGACTGACACAATAGGTGGCCCACTGAATTGGACTTTCCAAATTTTGCTGAGGGAACTACAACTACTTTAGATGTTTCCGAACAGTCTCTTTCACTTGCCATGCGTTAAACACTTCTGAGACGAGATCTTCACTTCCCCAGTAGTCCAGGCATTCATTATGCATGTGTACACGAAATCTGATGTTTGCAAAAATTAAAATGAATTTACGAGACAATGTTTTTAACTCTCCATCCTCCTATCCTTTCTCCTTCTTCCTCTTCTGCTTTTTTTTTGAGGCATCCAATCAGATGAAACGTTTGCCTCTCTACGTATACCGCTTATCCTTGCTAATGTTGAGCAAACACTCTTTGCCAAGTCACACTGCATGTACTTTTAGCGGATTTGGGGGATCATCCACTCCTATTGTCAACGCAGCGTAAACACTCACACTTTGTTCGTTATCTACTGCAACCATTATGTTTACTTTGCGTTTTTCAGTCAAAGGCAAGTTAACTTTGCACTTCTAGATCCCAAATAAAGGATTGAGTCGGATAATTTGTATCGCATGTTAAATTTTTTTAATGATCCGTAGAAATGTCATAAATTGATTCATGTACAGTAAGCAAATAGACACATCTGTGAAATGTCTAGGGAGTATGTTCAATTTGGACCGAGGTGTATGTTAGAATACCAAAACTACTTATAATCTTGGACACACAACTCGTCATTTAAATAGTTTCCTTTCGGTTTCCAGTCTATCCCCATTCCCTCCTCTCTGGAATTTAAAGGTAAATTGGCAAGTTGCACGACTGCATTGTGTCCACCGAGCGCCTGTTGTGATTAGATTATAGAGAATTGGGTCAGCCAGCAGAGGTAGCCGAGTCTGTTGACGAGAATATTGTCATTGACCGAGGTGGGACGCACCAAAATTGGAAGGATTTTAATGCGTAAATGACCTACTGCTGCGTATGCACAATTCAGCATCGTACTGGGCCTGAAGCCCACACGAGATTCACATTCACAACAGACGTACTCATAGAGCTGCTCCATGCACCCATACATGCAAGCTTGATTGGTAGCGCCTGGACCAATTCATGCTAGATACACCAGCTATGGTATGACAAGCTTATCGCGAGTTCCACTTCGCATTATAATCATGAACTATCCCCTAAGGTCGCTAAAAGTACATGCAATGTGATTTAACGAAAAATGTTTGCTCAGCATGGAAACATCGAACGAAATGATAGTGGAGCTGAACAAACCAGCTGAAGAAGAAGGACAAGGATGGGAAAATCTAGTAGTAGTGAGCTAAAAACATCACCTTTTGAATGAATTTTGAGGTTCAAGAATATTCAAAATCATGTATATGTATGCATAGCCATGCAGTGAATGCGTAATCCTGCAAAGAAGAAGTGGTGATCGTCTCAGGAGAGCTTAATGTGTGACAGATCAGAGGCAACTGTTCTTAGCTCAATGAACGCCAAAAAACGCTAATTATCAGCACCCATCTGCTACCATATTTTAACTGGTCACTCATTACCCATGAAGTCAGCAGTCTCAGCGAAAGCCCATTTCCCAGAGAGTGAGAGAGGTGGAGAATGAGAATGGATAGTAGCTGAGGAATGGAGAGAGAATGTCGCCTCCAAGTCCATGGTATGTGCGATCCATTCGCTTAGATTTCACCAGGCTACGCACCACATAGTGCACTCAACTGATGTGGGTGACATGTGATTCACTACAACAAACGAGAAGACAGTAATGAAGAGGGAAGTCGCGAGTGGCATCCTATGCCTGCTGCATGGGCCCTCGCTTATTTAAAGCCACTTCTGCTGACGCACACTGCGTCGTCGCCAAATTTCCGAGCTAAAATGTGAAAAGATTGTTGCATTTCTTAAAAAAGTGAGGCACCATCGGTTTGTGCTGTTCTTGGCGTTATTGGGGCTTCGCGATGCAGATATTTTTGTGTGACATCCATTGTTTTGAACCAAACACTTCATCCGCCCATCGGTTAACCAGCCGACCAGATTGAGAGCATCTGATGGATACTCACTTAAAAGAGGCAAAAATTGCTATCCAGCCCACTGAAGTAAGGCGTATCACATAGTATCGTCACGTATCGACGCCTTGTGATGCTTGCAGTTGTCTGAGCCCTTCAAGCTGCAGCAAATAATTTTACGTGAGTCACAACGCGTCAAGTCTGCTAGGCCACCCGATAAATCCTTTACCACTTCGACGATGCTGAGCCTCCTCCTTTTTCGCCACAGTGAGAGTGGAGGTTGAGTGACACACTACTGAATGCACAAATTCCCACATTTCTTGCTCCTTTTTAAGCCTTAGAAGGCCACCCTTGAGAGTGTGTGCATTGGATGTGCTTTCACACACAGGGTTTCTGTGTGTGGATTCTACAGAAGGCGTGATTAAATGCCAACATATTGAGTTGAATAGCTTAACTGAAGGCAAGAATAGGAAAGGCCTCTTCCTTGTAGGCTGTGGCATTGAGGGCGAATCGAGTGTCCAAGGCGCGCGTCTCGGTAGTAGGATGATGCGATTTCGAGAAAGGGAAGCACAGGAGCCCGTCGTTTATCAGTTGTTTTAAGGTGCCGATGATGTATGCATTGAAATGCCGCAATCACACTAACTCCACTTGTGCATGTGTGTGGAGATGTGACTGTGCACGTGACGTGAGCGTCGTTAATTGGGAGGAGGTGCGATGGTCCAGGTTGATTGCATTTCTTCCCTCTGATGCATCGCTCCCCTACACTCACCCCACCTCCTCCCTCCCACGCGTCATCCATTGTTGTATGGGGCACGTGTGTCAGAATGAAACACCATTTTCCACTAGCCTCTCCATTTGTTAAGAAGAGATGGGGAGGGGAGCAATGTGGAGAACAAGATGACAAGGGATTGGGACTCGTTTCATAAAGAGCAGTAATGATCGGTCTCGGTTGCTGTAATGCGATGGTCGTCCCCACCATTGGTGCTAGAATCAAACGATGTGGCCAAAGTGTATTATTGAGCTTCTATTCTACCTATTTTAACTAATCAAACTTATAAACATTTGGTTTTGCAGCAACAAATTCTTTTGTGTCACCCGGCAAATCATTCAAAATCTGAAAAACTTGGGTACTTTAAAATCTTACGTTCCCAGAACCCAATCTCCATCAAAATTGCTTCATTTTAACACAGTCACTGAACCGATGACCTATACCCTCTCTGTTCTATCAACTTGTCCAAAAGCCGGATTAATCACCTTCTTGCCTAAGTAGTAGAATATTTTGACGAATGGGACTATTTCCGTTCTGTTTATTTGCAATTTCTTTTCTTCAATGGAGCCTTTTACATCAGCAACCTTTTTGTTATGTAAGGTACCTCTGCTACGGAAAGAAGCGTCCACCCTATTCATTCTGTAGTTGATTTCACCAAGTGCTCAAAACAGGTCAGACTTCTTTCATTGGCAACAGTTCAATGATCTGCTGGAACAGTTAGATGCCTATACAATACATCCATTGGAGAGACGTCTGTCTGTCTGTATGCTGTGCCTTTTTGAGTCGTTTGCCTCCTACCAGAATTTGCCGACTTAAAATTTATTGGTGCATTCTGTTTTCGCATCAAGTTTATTCGCATTTTTAACTTGTAGAAGCTTTAGCGCTCATAGAAGATGCGTTAGAAGTAAGCAATGTAGACAGCTAGATAATCAACTTTTTGATTCTCCTATCATAGTGTTTGAAGGTCGTGAGGACGGTCTATCCATCAGTGGAAATAACTAACAAGCTGTCAATTTGGATAGGTTAGATAAAAGGGTTAATAAATGGATGCATGGATGAGATAGGTAAGCATGGATTAAGTTTATGATTGGGTGAAAAGGAAAACAACTCATTGAATTTTTTGCTGCTTTACCTCGACAGATGCGTAAACAGCCGTGCACATTGATAGCCTTTGACTGACTTCTCACCTATTTACATGAAACTCAGAAGTAGCTTTGCCAGCAACAGTTCTAAGTCTTGAGCGCCCGTTGTTATAAGGTTCACCTGAGCTGCACTGCGCGACATCGTGACCTACATTTCTGGTAATAAGTGGACGAGCTAACAACAGCCGCTTACTCAACATACCATACAAACCACGTGTGACCATCTGCTCTGCGGGCTGTGAGAAGGTCGGGCTGTCTCATTGGTGCAATGGCACCACCCATCAAGAGGGGTCATGAGAATCTCGTGGCTCAACACTCAACCAGTAGGGCAGCACACAGCAAACCTGGAATTGATTCCAGTAGAAGTGTACCTGCTGTGTTCTAGTCCAGTCTCGTGCTAAAACACGTCCATTAAAATTGGTCTTTTACATTGCATGATACCCACTAGGTTAAAGGTTAAAGACTTAATCACAAGAATTCTGTGACGTCTAAAAGGCGGACAAATGATTGGCTTGTGCATTCACCTAACCGAAAATACGTTGATGTTACTTACGCGACGGTCATCAGGACGCCTTAGCCAATGGAGTTTTGATGACCCATCGATCGAAAATGACAGCGACCGGATAAATTGGATACGTCCTGACGAAACATAAAGTGGTAAACTTATGACCTTTTAAACACTTGCTCGTTTAAGACTTTGAAGATGTTATTCCCCTTCGAGGAGTGGAAGAGGAGACAATACTTGATTTTCCATAAAAATCCAATAATTTGTGATGTCCCACATTGCATAATGCAAGATATTTCCCTCAAGACACCCTCTTTAATGCAAATACTTAAATATGATAAATGTTCTAAATTAAGGAGGCTTAAAAAGGAGGAAAAACGGAGAAAATCTTTTTCGAATTCTAATTAAAGGCACTAATATGCACAAAGTTTGTTTCGCTAAAACAAAAGTGCAGAAATGTTCCACAACTCCCGTTTGTACTTTACAAACGTCAGTGGAGCTGTGATATATGGTCATGTCAGAGTGTATCATCATGTGATTATCTAGAGTGGCATCTTCGTTTGGCCTTTAGTGCCCATCGCGGTGAGAACACGAGCGCCTACTGCAGCTGCCGCCGGTTGGATGTTCACAGGCAGTCGGGGCACTGGGCCACGTCCCTTTCTCATTGACCAGGCTGCAAGCATCGCAGATTTTCCAAAATCACCAGTAGAAGAGGATCTGTTTCGGAACATGTATCTCAGACAAACAAAGACTGAAGATTAATCCCTCAAGCAAACAGTTGCTACCTCTGGAGCATAATTTTTAGAGCTGTAGAATGTGTTGCAGGAACCAGTCATTAACTGAGCTCTTTATTGGCCACACTGAAATGCAAACACGAAGTTAATGCACATTGCCACAGTGATAGGGTATTGAAATTATTTGATTGCACAAAGATATTTTCATTTGCCTGTTTATTTTGAAGTTTGGACGCCAAAATCCCTTGACCTTAGGCCCCTCCTGCTAGCACAAATGCGAAGAGACAGAGGAAGAAAGGGAGAGCAGGGAGTGAAAAACAATGCGTTACTGAAGCAACAAGTGAGGGTGTTCAAATGATGCACTTATTTTGGGATTTTTGTGTTACGATGAGACGGTTTTAATAAGGTGATGGAAAAATTTTGCAGAAAAGTCCGTTTTTAGATGCAGCTACCGGCAGTGACGAGATGGTGTATAATGTCAAACCCAGCATGACCACCCCAGTAACATTGATGCGCCCCTTTGGAAGGCATTTTCATTGATATATTTAGAATTTGAAGTGGCAGTTGAGACAATATTTTTGACGCTAGCAATTATCTTTTCCGAATAACCCAGGAGGCCTTGCCAATCAAGCATGACCCTTGAATGTCAACTAAGGCTAAATTATGTCTAACCAAGTGCAGGTCAGTTTACGTCAATTTCGGTCCGAGGCTCAACAGCATAGAGTATCGACAATTTGTTTCAAAGCCAAAACCCTTGGACTTGAATGAGTCAATCAAGGAAACGAATTCCAAGATCAGATCACCTTCAAATGGAATATGGTTGGCAGCTCCTGTTGGGTAAGTGGACGGAGGATGCGAAGGGGAATTACGCCTCGGGCTGGGGGACAGTTCCTTCAAAATGAGTCAAGTGTAAACCGGCTTCATAGATTTGCCTTGTCGATATTCATCCTTCCATTCCGTATTCATCTATCTATTCAAAATTGTGAACCCAAAGCAGAGGAATAGTGAACTTAATGCTTATAAACTAAGTCGCCTTCAAATATCGGTTGTATATGCACATGCACCCTGATTTCCACCTTTCAGTCCGTTTTTATTAGATCGAACTTAAGTCAGGTGGTTAACTAAAAATTCCTTTCCATATGGGGACTAATTTGCCCATGAAAGAGAGTACGGCATGGACGCGAAACAGCCAACTGCTCCTTCTTCGCCTCCTCCTGTTGCGCTTTTGTTTTACCTGCGTTTAATGTGTGTGAACAGCCTCGAGGGAGGTTATATTTCGTTGACAAATTTACTGCCTCAATGCTTATCCATTCATTTGCCTCCAGCTCCGTTTTATGTCCTTTTACCGGTTAATTTGATAAATAATCTAGTGCTCTACAATTTTAGCAACCATTTTTTAAGCCGGAAAAGAGAATCAAGGGTCCTGTAGGCTTATGAAAACATCCATGCCGTTATTTACCTCTTAAGAGTGAGGCAGGCTATAGCTATTGCCTGAAGCGCATACCATGGAAACACAGAAATCTGTCCAATTGAAGACATAGCACGAATGTCACTGCATTACAAGCCTTTCCTCCACCTTCTTACCACAAATCAGTGCTACTAAAAGTGAATTAAGCACTGAGGACGTCTAAATGCTTTGAAAGGTCAAAGGTAATTGCTAAGGCTCGACGATATAATTACCACTTGAATTGTTGGAACAACGCGACAACAAGAACGCCTGAATTATTTGTCTTCTGCTTGTATCAGCCTAAGTGGCCATTATTTCTCATGCCTTTTTTGCCTTTAGTTTAAAGGCCAGCACGATTTTAAGCCATTTTAAATTTGTCTAATTATGATCTTAAAATTTTTTTAAAAACAGGGGTTTTGATCCGCTATTTTCCACTTCATTCAATTCAAATAGGCGTGCTCCTCCTTTCAGGCAAATGATCCATCCCAAATAGCACAACAAGCGTTGCTGCTCCTTTTCAACGTTTCCTTTGCTCAACAGGGGCGACCTTTGTGCCCAATTTCAAAATCTGTGCTACGCATTCATTAAGTGAAGCATTAACTCAACGATCCACTTGTCCAACTGATGAAGTGATGAATTCGCTCTCGTTGAAACATTGAACAATGTACTTTAGTAAACTATGGGACTTCGTCGTTGTTTAAATGTACCTTTTACTGTGCGATTCCTTCAGCCCTCCAGGCGGCTTGTACTCTCATCGCAATAACACGACGGTATGGCTTATCATGGCTTTTAGTAAGACAACTGGGGCCACATTGTTGAACATTTTCATCGATGGTTGACCAAAAAGTCTGATAGTCCTGCAGTTGCGAGTTCTACAAATTAGCTGCTGATGTAGAGGGAAATTGGGCTTCAACACAATGAATATGGGGCATAATGGGGACATCCATCCATAGCCTAGAATGAGAGGCCCCAACTTCGTCCACCTGTAAGTCATCAACCAATGCGAAATGGGAAAGATAAAGGGGGAAGGGGCGGTGGTGGTGTGAGAAGGATAATTGCTAGATCTAGGCATTTTCATTCAAAAAGTAGAGTGCTTGAAAACATGTTTCCCGTTATGAAATAATTTTATATCGTGATGCCGCTCAGGTAAATGATAATTTATCCAAAAGGTTTTATTTAAGTTTGAAAGGAAGCTGAAGGTGGTAATTGAATGCGATGTGTTATTCTGTACCTTCTCTGTATAGATGTTACACAGCACATTTAAAACGCATCATTGCAAAATAGTCAATCTATTCCTAAAAGACAAAAGCATGAGCAAGGGAGGCGTTAGAGAGGGCAGGAGACGTAAAAGAAGAAATAAATCAGATTTTCTTTCCGTGCAAGGCACTGACAATAAAACAAAGCAGCAATCGACGGAGGGGTGAGGAATAGACGTTAATTTTCCAGTTTACACAGGTTGAAGAGAGGGTGATGGGAGGACAGTCGTTTCAAATCCGACTCCCCTCTTCCCTCCCAAAAGAACAAACAACAAAGCGAAGGCATATCCAACCAAACGTCTTAGTCCCATTCCATTCTTAAACTTCATCCTCTCACCACCTTCTTCTTCAACTCTATCGAAATTTTGGATCGGAAAGGAAGCTAGCAAAGCATTTTCTGTTTTTCTATGCATCAAATAAGACAAGAAGTGAAGGAAGAGGAGAAGGACGCGGAGCTTTTGAGAACCGATAATATTGGCATGGTGAGGAAGGGGACGGACGGGAAGAGGAGGAGGAGGAGGAGGACTAGGCAAGGAAGGCAGTGTGGCGATTGAAAGAAGAAGCCTCGAAATATCTAAAATTCCGTTATACCACTCTCCTCATCCGGTTGTGGTGACCTTCTATTCACTGCTCTGGGTCGTGGACGTGATGGCAGGGTCGCTATACGGCCCTGATGTGGCAGTGGTGGTGGCGGTTGTTGTTGATTCGACCGTCCTGCCGGACCAAAAAGAGACGGACGAGACTGATTAGTTGAAGCTTGGGTGGGCGTGATTCTGGTTGGATGAAGCACCGTCCAATCAGAGCGCTGAGGAGCCCGTGGGGAGGCCATTTGTTGATACACTTGACGCGGTGACTCGACTGGTTGACGATCGCGCATGGTGGGATAAATCGTTATAGATTTCTGGGGGAACTGAGGCGTAGATACAGTACGACGATGCACTGATGTAAGGGGCACGTAAAGCTGTGCTGGCGGCTGTTGCTGTTGTTGCTGTTGCAGCGGTGATGGATAGCTGTAACTCGTGGCAATAGTTTGTGGATAGACACGACTTGGGCTCTGGACAACGCGATACATCTAAAATATTATCAGCACTCAAGCGTCGAATGGACAAAAAGCGGAGTACATCTGAGGGAATAACTCACCTGTGTGGCACTATTGGCTGGACGAGGTCCATAAGCTGGGTAAGCTGGGTAGACAGGTGAGGCTTGTGTCCACGGCGCTGCAGTTTGTGAGTAGGCAGGCGATGAAGCCGATCTATCACTGTTACACAAAACCGAAAATAATCAGTCAAACAAAATACTCGCCAATTGGGACTACAAAAAAATGTACAGGAATCAGCCCACCTATTGTAGACTCTGACTCGTAGAGGCTGTGCCGACGTGGGTGATTGATTAGATGGCCAAATTTCGCGAACCATTGAAGACGTCTCGCGTTCCCTCGGTATCGTTCTCGCTGAGAAGCTCATTCTTCGTACAATCCTTGTTGGCGATGCATACGTCACTGGTTGTGGTGATTGCTGATCACCAGCTTGAATTACCGTGGGTGGAGATCGGTAGATCGGACGCGATTGACGGGATGGTGAATATGCTGGTTGCATATACGGCTGAAAAAGTGAAAATTAAAATGCAAAATTGATTCAATTCTTATCTAATTTTGAGGAAAGGGCTTGCCCACTTCCACCAGCGAAGACCTCTGGGCCGATTGAAGCTCAACAGCGCGCGAGGAGATGACGCTTTGTGGGCGAAAGTCGAAGCTTGAATTGCGACGTGGTGATGCCTGACTCTGACCACCCCAGGATTGACGCATTAGCGGTGTTTTACGAAAAGTAACGTCTTGAATGGGTACAGAAGTTACCGAAGCTGGCTTTCCATCGTATCTGGGAACGCTTCGACTCATTGGACCACGAGGCACTAAAAAATTGCCCTAATCGTTGGTACAATGGCCTTAAAGAGAGGAGTGCTTAATGGCTGACGCATAACTTTTTTATGGATAACATCGTATGTCTAACAGTTTTGAGGTACTTAATAAAGCGAATAAGCTTCGTCATGAACGACAGCAAAGATTTGTTTTAAGCTTACAAAAAATGTCAGTCAGAGCACAGTAGAGTGAGCCTCAACTGGATGATGGACGCGCAATGATAAAGTGAAGCAAAGCAGTCTGATTTAGAACGGCTTAGATGAACTGACATACCTTTCTGACTCTAAACTGCCTTTTAGGTGTTATTTGTTAGTGAAATCTTTGCAAAACTTTGTAAAACAATCATTGAAAATAACTGATTGTTACCACGTCTACCCAACCAAATGATTGATTGGCTTTCATTTACTGTGCTATTTTTTTTTTCGCAACACCCACAGTTGCAAGCCCCATTGGTTGTGTTTTCCTTTGAGAGAGCCAATTAGAACGTTAAAGTCCAGCGAGATGGTAACAGGTGCATAAACGACCAAGAGGAGCCAGAGGTACGAACCGACGAAATGGAATTAGTTCGTGATCATTGATTGGCCATATTTGATAGTGTCATGTGGATTAGCCTCGACTCAGGCACATCTACCCATACTTGGCCATGTGCACCTGTGTTAAATTAATCATATGGACCAGCATTTCTGTTGACGCCTTGGACAACTCTTCAGCACGCTCGGATCTTAGGAGGTTGCAGTTTAGGAAATAGGCGCAGGGTTTGTCCTTCACCAAAAGACGTCGCTGAGACGGCCAATTGGGACATTAAACAATCGAAATAAAATTGCTGGACGCATTGTTTCCTACCGGATTATACTTTGTTTCGATTCAATAAATAACCGTTTTTCGGATATACGTATTTCAGAAATAATATTTTATTGAAAATCTGGCATGACCCTCCAGAAAAATAAGCCGCATCTAAGAACCTACGAGTTCCATACTGCGAGATGATCCTGGGCTCATCACTCTGGAACATCTTCCGTCGTTCACGGACTGATAGGCGCGAGAAGCTGTAGTCCACTTCATCGTCGTCAGCGTTCATCGCCTGTGGTGCGTTGGTCTGACGGTACTGCTCCTGATTCTCTGAAACGCTCTGCAAGTCAAAGCAGTTGTCACTTAAAATAGTTTTTACTAAGCAAATAAAAGTAGCAGTTGTGTTTGCATGCCATAAGGCCAAGGCGACCACGACGACAGCGCGAAAGCACTCCAGTAGAAGCCACTAAAATTAACACGTTTTGACAACTTTTGCCAGTAAAGCCCTTGGTGAATGCAAACAAAGCACAAGTTTTTCGCAAAGTCAGAATTTGCTGGGAGCCGATCTTTATCAATAGCAAATTTTTACGGGGTTTACGGTTGTTATAGTGTTGTCTTGAAGTGTATTATCGGAAGAAAAGCTCTAAAATTGGAATAAACATTTGGCAGCCGCAACTTTTTCCGTCATTTAATTAGTGTTTTAAGAAGAACAGTTGAAGAGTTGGAGAATTTTCTCATAAGCTTAATTATTTTTCTAGGAACCTTAACGTCAAATTTTAAAAAAGAAAAATTCGCCATACATTTGAAAAATGTAAATGTTCTCTAATCCTCAAATGCATCGTGTAGGCTACAGATTTCTCATAAAATATTTTCAATGCTTCTGCGGCCTCTTCAGCAAGATCATTATTTATTGTAACTGCTACCTTGTCTCCTTTATCTCGTTCACCGGTTGCAGCGTCCTGAAACCAAGCAAAATTAGTCATAATACTTAACTTTTATTGAAATGTAAGGCTTTTTAAAAGTAAACACCCCACTGAATTTAATTAATTTTAAACGAATTTTTGAAACATTTTTCCACTAGCATTAATATCCTATTTTTTACCGATTTGCAGCCGTACAGTTTTCAGAAAAGGAGTTTTTCATGCGAGGTTAGTATCATTGCAGCCGTTAGGGTTAATTTTGTATAAGTCAATTACTTGATAGTGTAGTGGGATACCGCTCCCGTAGAACTTTCTGTTATTGGACATTTTTCGGTTAGAGGTCTAAAAGTGAAGCGAGACTGAAAAGTGGCGACGCAAATTCGAGTGAAGTGTTTTTTTTTTTACTGGGTTAGTAACCGTGCATACAGAGCTGTTTCGACCAATGAAGATTTATGAGCTCTGCATTAGTAAATGCCTTTTGCATTGGTGAGGTCAATGATCATCTTGGCGTTGCTCATCTATTAAGAGACTAACACAGAGTAAATTTGGGTGGACTCTAGAGTTTCACTGTGAAGACAAATGTATAACAGAATTCACGGAGAAGGCGATTTTGGGTTAGGTGTTAGTGCGTCAACATACGAGATAACTTAATGGGACGTTATAGTCGAAAAGTCTTTGACCGAAAATTCTCGGCCGTTCAGACGCCTGAAAGATGAGCAAAAACCATCCGATCAAAAAAATGCTTTACTGTAATTGAGGGAACTTCATTCAAAGACTCCTCAATCAAAAATTTAGAACTAAAACGTGCAAAAATGCTATCGGAAGTAACATCGTTAACTACTAATAGCAATGGGAGAATTCCGACAATTCATGGTTTTCCAAATATTTTTTTTGCTTGACGTAGGCTTTTGGAGGCTCTTTTTTGCACAAGTTGTTCATTGGATTGGGCAACTTACTGAAATTATAACTCAGCTTCCATGAGCAAAATGCGCTTCTCAAATAGATGGGGAACCTTTCATCTCTGAATAAAGTGTACAAATCACAGAGCAATGTTTCGCGTTCAACTCGCTTTTACTTTGCATGCTATTAGGATACGGTCCTATTAGGCCATTCGAACGGAGTAACTTGAAGTTATTACCCGTGCTATGTACCACCCTGGAAAGGCTTACATTACCAGCCCACACCTAGCAGAAAATGCAGCATTTCCATCTCAAAACCCATCCTTGTCAGTAAATTGCCGGTGATTTCTAATATTGACGAAAGAAATGTGCGACGCCCTTCTCGAAACATCGGACTGCGCTCATTTTAGCTGATTTTGGAGATCGACTAATTTTTTTTATCAAAATAAAAGGCCATTAGACACATTAAACTAGCGGTTGCTCAAAACAGAACTAATGTGGAAATTTTAGTAATCAGTGCCCATTTTGCTGAATCAAGTATAATTGCACCAATCAGTGAGTTTTCCAAATGTGAAAATTGTTTTAAATGCAAATTACTGCAAATTACTGCTTTTGCTTTTCAATACCTCGTACCTTATTAAAACTTCCTTAGATTGAAAGGGCGACTAGAAGGCGTAAAGCTTTTTGGAGCGAATGAATTTTCCCGATTGGCATTCTAACTGTCAAAAGTCGGGAGCTTCATGCAAAAAGCCCGTTATGACCATCGAAGAAATGACCATTTCGGGTTAAGTGGGTAAGGTCAACCGAAATTCGAGGCCGCCTGCGCTAGTCAATGAGCGGGGAACACGGCTGCGCGTCACCGTAACTAATCCACGCTCCGAACGTCAAGTCTGGTTAAGGTCAAATGAGGCCTCGGGAGGCCTTCGCACTAATTACAATAACTGGCTCTAATGCATGTCCTCGAGGCCGCAATGACTTGCCAAAAACATTTTTCTTACCAAAAATAAAAAAGTGTGCTGAATGAGGTTGTTTTAATGGAGAAATGGCATGCAAACTCAACTCACTGATTGGTAGTATGAGTTGTACATCCTGTGGTGAGGCGCAGAAAATGAAATTCTGCAAAACAAAAAGAAAATGGGGATATGCTTGCATTCAGAGTGAGTTACGTACTGATTTGGAGAGAACGAGGACAGACTTACTAAAAAGAAAAGAACAGGTACTGTTTGATGAACTTTAAAGTTTTCATTTTTTGGCATTTAAACGCCGAATTTCCTTATAAAATCTCCTCCTTTTCCCTTCATGCTATCAAAAAATTAAATCAAATTAAGCTTGTAGTTTGGCTTTTTAACAAAATGCATTGTGATTTTCTCTTTGTTTAAACTGGGGAGTTTTGAATCACCCCGTCAATGATGTGACGAACTCGCTTTAAGGCGTCTACTAACAAGCTGGACTTTGGGAGCAAAAAGAGGTTCTTCCTGTAATATTTGTGAATAGATTGATTTCAATGATGGCTACATGATTGAAAAGAGTGATGCGCCTTCAAAGTGAGCTACTTGCCATAATTTATCCTTTGGGGCGAGTTAAGGTGGTTAAGCCTGACTTGTCCCCATTTCTGTGAAAGCTACAGGCAGCACTTTTTTATGCCACCTCAAGATCCTGCTGGGAATAGCGGAAGCAGAGTAAATCTTCTGGTTTACTATGCATGACCCTCTCGGAAACTTTCGGGAAGGGCACGGAAAGGGAGATAAATAACCTTTTGACAAACGACGAGCTTACGTATTTTGAAAATCAGTGACAAAGTGTGAACTGCGTTTTGCCACTAAAAGTTCCATTTTAGTATACATATCTAAGGTTAATAGCTGTGAGAGCCATAGTTCGCCCATTGACGGCTGAGAACCACCGATTCCATGCAATCCATCTCGATGATGTAAAAACGCTACAGCTCTTTCTTCTCGTTCTTCTTCATTTCGGGAACAAGCTAAGGTAAGTGACTTAACCAGAAGAGACATTCCAACAGCTTGCACTTCTAATGTCTAATCTATTAAAAGAATATTTTGCCATCTGCTGATAATATGATCATGTGGAACTGGTCAGTTGGAAATCAGAAATGAAACAAAAAATGGAAGTTATTGTGTAGCAACCAGAAGAGGCACCGAAATTGCCGTTCTTTGATTGGCTGAGTGCAACGGCGGCTGCTGCGCACTACAATATACCAGAAGAACGGCTATTGCACAGGTTGAAATGCCTCACTCGGTCAATTTTTACTGTTGCCAGCTGGAAGAGCTCCTCTTTCCATTGGCCAAAAATTGGCCAGTGAAAGGACGAGGCGAGAAATATTTTGCTGTGGGTGTGTTATTTCAAGGTCACCTGTCGCAAAGGAGGTTGGGTTTTAACCTGTACCAATTTCTGCCTTGTTGAACATTGTAAAGGATTTAAAACAACTGCCCATTTGGTGCTATGATTATTTTGAACCACCTGGAAAATTCTTATTCTGGTAGAAATGGGCAAAAGCAATTTTACAGTTGTTGAGGTATAGTGTGATAAAAGATTGGCAGACTAAGGGACATTTGGCGAGTGATAGTAAGTTAATGACTCTGTAGCCACAACATGTTTTGAGAGCCATTTAACAAACAATCATGTGTGGGCAGTTGTCAAAATGTCAGCAACTGTCCCAATTACTCAGAACAGCATGAAAGGTAGTAGCGTGACAATAAAATAAACGCAATCAATCACATGACAAGGAGGAACAGCATTTGCAAACGTCATTCGATTAAAGAGCAGACGTTAAAAAAGGAAGAATCTATTTTTCGAATATGAATAACGTAAAATGGAAAAAGGATGTCGGGGATGTCAGAGGCCTAGGAACGCAAAAATCCCAAACAGACAATCAGCTAAGAGTTGAGCAAGCGCAAGGAAAGGATGAAATTAAAATACCATTTCTTTGTAGAAAAGAGGAATTTATAAGAACTTTAAGTCATTTTGGCAACAACATTAGCTCAAAACCCTGAGAGTATGACAATGTAGCGAAAGTAGGTGCAGAAGCACATCTCATGAATAAAAAAACCACAGAATTTTAACAAAATAACGCATATTAGGTTACCGTGCCAAAGGCAATCGTTGCAGCCTTAATGTCCCACATTTGTCACATAGAGATTTCCAGCCTACCCCACCCTCATTCAACGGATATTTTATGCCATGTGGGTTCCAAAAAGGTGGCAAGAATCCAAGAGACGAGAGGAGGAGGAGGAGGAGGAGGAGGGGGAGGTGGTGGAGAAGGAATGCCTGGCAGACAATGGTCTGACGTATGCCTATTAATTATTTGTACGACAGGCCCACCGAGGGGCTGGAGAAAGTTTTGCATCATCTCGTGGTTTGTGCATTAAAGCCGACTGTTCCCCTGCCTTACCTACTTGATTGCGTAACTTGTGGAGTTTTTTGCAGCTACATGGAAGGGAGGCGATTGTAAAGCACATCCAAGGCGACAATTAATGGCTCACTAATTGACCTGCTACATGACAGGAGGGGAATGCTTCAAGTGTTCAAAATGGGTGTTTCTTTTCAGACTGTAGAGTTGACGTTTTTGACAGGTCTCCAGTGAAGAATTTGTCCTCCTCTCAATTTCGGCTCTCGTGCCACAGAGACTGGACTGCACTGGACTGACCTGGCACCTGCTGGGAGAGGCGAAATAGCACCAGCACCGGAGCGCTCGATCTCGGCACTTCTTCATCGGTCAGACAGATAAGGAGAGGAAGGGAGGAAAGGAGGAGAGGAGGAAGAAAGGAATTGCAAATGCAGTGCATTTTTAGCATCCCCTTAATGCACTGCTAATGCTGGGTTGAGGAGGCTTATAAGTACGATCGTGCGCCACACCTCCACCTTCCACATCGGATGTGCCATCAACGCATTCCACTCCTCAACTTGCAATTCCCTAACAAACAAACAAACAAACAAACAAACTGTTTTAAGCGATGTCGCTATTGTGTTGGCTTATTTGCAGTCTGGGAGAGGCATTTCCTCCCACCACCTCTCGTGTTGTGTCACCGTGGCATCTTGACCGACGATATCAGTGTGGTTCACAGCGTTCACACCTCACGTAACTGCAAAGCCATTCTTCACGTCTAGTCGTGGGCATTGGATCATCCTGTGTTCTCACAGTCGTTTCTTCTCACTTCCTCTCCTTCCTTCACTCCCTTCAATGCGATGTGAAATGAATAGAGGTGAAGTGGATTGCTCCCAATGCAGTCTACTCCGCTCAGAAGTGTGCAGTTTACTCACACAACGTCACACCACGTCACGTCACGTCACGTCACGTCACGTCACGTCACGATCACACACAGCACACATTGGCTAGATCAGGACAATCTTCTCGTCTCGTCCAATTTCGTCTGCCCAAATTGCACTAGCACTTCTTGAGTACGCTTCGTTCTCAAGAATGGTCGATGTCGGCGCTTTCTCGCCAACAGTTCACCAACGACCAGTTGTCCTTCACACAGTCAAATGCAATCGGGAGGTAGTGGACTGGAAATGGCATGCAAGGCTCGTCAAATCAGTGGCTCTCAACGAGGAGGCAGAGTGCGTGATGGAGGTGATAGCACGATGCAGTGGATCGAGAGGGCAGGACAAGTAAGGTGGGCGTTAATGGCGCCTCGAGCCATGCAAGGTGTGGGGAGGCATGAGGCGTCGCGGTTCCTGCATGTGACATTGCACTGTGCAATTTGTGATGTGCCAACGAAACACGACCGTACTCATACTGCCATTCACGTGGCTGTGGCACTGGTTGTCCTTGTCCATTGCTGCGGCTCGTCGTTGCTCTGTGGTGGTTGATGGTGGCGCAAGCCTTCCCACAGTGCGCCAAGAACCATCTGCTCAAGGTGTCAAACCTGGCTTCACCACTGGCAGTTGCATCATCTGTGCAATGACGCGCAGATTTGCATTGACACCGGGTCCACCGCATACCCTACGTGCTTGTCATTGTGGTGAGGCGTTTAGGCAGCATCTGCACGGGCATCGGCATGTGTCCACAAGTAGTGACTGCATTGTCGATGGTGACTAGTGACCGGATGGCGGTATCAAGTGGGCAGAAGGGAACAGGTTTGAGGGGTGGTGGGAAGGTGCATCAATGAAGTGAGTGTCGCCTCTCCCCGAATCGACAGTCCTGTCTAATGTGCAGTTGGGGCAAATCCAAACAACGCATCCTCAATGGACCTCCTCAAATTCTAACAGTCGGGTGGCCGACCAGTCGATCAACGAGTCGACGGAGTGATAGGTTGAATATTTCATTGCCTGACTGGTCGATTGATCGAAGTCTGCTGACTGACAAGTGAGGAACAAGTCTTACTTCAAGACTAACAGCTAGGAGGAAGGGGAGTGCCTCAGAGAAGAGGGTAGATGGGGAGACGGAGGGGAGTGAGGGGATAGAGAAGCAGGAAGCGGAATGAAGTGGCAGAGGAGGGGCAATTCCACCGTCAGCGATTGTTTCATGTGCATGCACTGATGCACGTATCGAGCTGCCACGATTGGTGGTGCCACACGAAGTTAGTCGGTGGGCGGAAGCAGGCATGTGGTTGCTATTTTCAGTCGTCCTGATGCAGTCTTCATTCGCGTCCAAAGGCGTAATCACAGCCGCACCCACAATCACAGTCGCATCCACATCCAGCCCCACCCGCTCCCACTGCTGCACCTTCACCCACAGTTCCACTGCCATCGCCTCTCATGCACACATGTATACACGCACACACGCAAGCACAGCCGCAGTCGTAGCGGGAGTGAGAGCTATGCTAAGGGAGGGTTCGCTTTTCCTGGCTATACTGAAATTCCAATGGATTCTAGCATCAGGGTTGCCATTGACAATTAACCACTGGGTAATAAAAACGAATAACTCGCTTAGCCAATGCAAATCATCAGCTCTTACCATTGCGTTGAACATACTATCCTAAATTTTGCCTCGAAAGGGAATATATAACTTTACTTTTGCAAGTCAAAATTTCGGTGTTGGTAATTAAGTCATCCAACTGTGATGTCACAAAATTTGCGGAGTCGCCAGTTCTCAGGGTAAAGCAATGGAATAGACTTGCTGTCTCTCCTTTCCACTCCAACACTTTTTTTATCTCAGGGAAGTCATGCAACAATACGCTAAGGGTCGCAAGATGTTACAGATCATTCCTGTAGATTTGAGACACGAATGAAGTAGGGGAATTAGGTCTCATACATTCACAATCCCACCGGAGGCATGGATACATAATTCCTAATTTATGAATGCATGAGTTTAGTTTTCACATGTTGTAAATTATTCAAATGTGATTAGTAAAATGCTAGGAGCTTATCACATGCTCAAGGTATGGCTTCATAAAGGGTAGTGTTAAATCGCACCTCTGGTCAAGAGCCTGACACTGCCTATTGAAGGAAAGCCAACGAAGTTGCCAGGTGTCGAGTCGCAATAATTTACAACGACTGTTGAACTGAGGTAAACTTTCAGCTTTGCCATCGTGACGTTCTCCTCCTAGCCTCCATGCCACAGATGTCTAAAATGCTATCTGTGTCAATTTTTGAGCCAATATGTGCGAACACCGGATTGTGTATGCAGGAAGAATTAATTACTTTGAAAGCGGCAGAAGAAGTGTGAAATGTTTCCTTTCAGCACAGTGGGTAGCGGCACAGACTGCTGCCAACCGATGCTACATTAGAACTCAGGCGGAGTCTTGACTTTTGTAGGTTAATTCCTCCCTTAGACACTCTCACTGTCGCTAGCGGCATGCCATCCTTTGGACTGTAATTAGCCTCTTAGGGGACAAATCTGACAATGCTACTCAAAATCCAGCACTCTGTGTAGTGCCGAAAGATCACTACTCCGAGCATCCGACTGTGGACCTTACAGAATTTAACTAAATTCAGTTGCAATTAATACACAAGCTATTTTAGTTGATAAAATGAACTTTTATAAGGAAAAAACCAACCTTTGGCAAGTCAGTATGATACTTTTTCCATAAAAGATGACATTCGCTTAAAAGTCGGAATATTTTTTCTGAATAAATAATAAATAAAATTGTTTGAAATCAGTACTTTGATTAGTTTGAACATGTTTTTCTCATTGATCTTTCACTTAACCAATTGAGTAGCAGATTTGGATTTTTGGTTCGCACATAATTAAAATAACAATGCTGGCAACCAAAGCGCGAACTAACCTTTTGACTTCAAATTACACGCAGAGTCGCTATTTACAATCAGTAGTGTCGATACAAATCCGAAAGGTCCTGAGCCCCCTTGATCCGGCCCCTATTAGCGGTGATGGTGCTTCTCGATGATGTCAAATGACGTTGCTAATGGCAGAATTGTGTCTCTTGTCAGCTACCTTCACAAATGTGCTGACTCACATCGACCCACTCCAGGACTGTCTTTAACTCCTTTTCTAAGTCTTCTCGAAGACCCTTGTCCCCGAAATGCTCTCCCCCTGAAGACACCCGTCTATAACTGGCCCCAGCAACACCAGTACACGTGCGTGGGTGTCTGTGTTTCTGTATGTGTGTGTAGGTGCGTGCTATCCCTCAGCCAATCAAGAAGAGAGATACAGCAGTGATACGCACTATCGATTCGACGCTATTTTTGGAGGCACGCTCGCACATGCCTTCTGGGACCAATCAGATGCGGGTCAGGTTGGAGGTGACCGGGAGCGATGGGGTGGGGGAATTTGGCGTCAAATGGAGATTCTTAAGTAACATCCAAAAAACCTTAGCATTTTTGGTGGTTATTTTCCACTATCTTCGGACTTCCCAAGTCTGCCAAACGTCCGTCTTCACCCGGTACCTACCAATGCCACAACTTGTGCATAAGAAATTTATTTTCTTCCTTCTTAACGGCACAATTTTAAGCAGAGCAATTTCGGTTTATCCCGTTAAACAAGATCTTACCAGGCTGCTCTAATTTAAAGGGCTTTTTAGAACAGGCACGCACCTTTTTATGCACGTCAGCTAGACAGCTCCTCCCTTCTCCTCCTCCCAAACCTTATGTCTCGCAGTGTCGATGCCATTCAAACTAGTCTGCTTAAAGATCTAGAATTTATGTCAATTGCAAATCTGTTGTCTGTTTTAGACCCGGGAAAGGGAACCCCACGCAATCTATTATCTTGCCTATTCCACTTCACATGCAATCATGTGATTCGCTAATGGCAAGAAAAGTTGACATTTAGTTTTAGGTAAACTATGGAAAATGGGATTAAGTGAATTTCTCCTCCACTGCTAAAGGGTAACAAAAGATCTCCCCGTAGGTACGTTTTGAGATTTGAGGTGTGGCACATGAGGCTCTGTGTTTTTCTGCCTTGTTTTGCTAGAAGTTATCACTTTTGGGAAGGCTCTTTTCCTTCAACTCACATTTGAGTTACCGCTTCGACAAGGCAAGCAATACACGGGGCATCCACAGCCTTGAGAAGGTTATTTTGCCGCATACTTTACTTTCCCCATTTGTCTACAAAAAATATTACCTGACACCTCCACAGCCTTCAAATTTGTGGAGCAGGTGGACCAGAATTACATTGGTGCTGAAGAGCATGAGACATCAAACTGGAGGAGAGTATCGAAGACCACCCTACCTGGGGATTGATGAATCAATGCAGGTGTCTGCCTATAACTTACACCAAGTCATTTCGCTTGCTACACCGGTCAGTGGGAAAACTCGCAGATTGGTGGATGCATTAATAGGAGCGATTTCATTGATTGCTAGAAAAAAAGGATGAAGGCAAAATTTGAATGGCCGCATAAAAAAGTTTTAGCTTGAAGCATTTTTAGGAAACTGTCACAAAAATGCAGTAATATCGGTTATTTTAAGGGCATCCAATGCAGTGATAATAAATTTGCTCCACTCCCTCTGCACACGCAAGGAATGCCATTTCGGACTGTTGCAGCAGCTTTGGTTTATTGCATGCCAAAAGCCCATGAGGCTTATGACACGCTGTGGGTAAGTTAACTTGCCAAAACACAGGGCATCGTGTTTCGGTTCTTATTGCATGCAGCATAAAGCAAGGAATGCGTCAATCTCCGATCCGTTCAGCATCAATCGACTGTTATTTTCTACTGCCTTCGCCTGTTTTGAAGGGTGATAAGTCAAATTCAGAGCTGTAGGTTCAGAAGTCTGAAAGAAATTTTACCGTGGATGCGAGAAGATAATCATCTGTAGAGGTTTCACTACACCGGTACCCATTCTTAAAGACTTGGCAGTCGGGCAAATCTGGCCTGCAAATGCAGATTGGCTAAGAGGTCGACTTTATTTATAGTTTTCATACCATTGCAATGCATGAAAAAAGTGCTTTTGCTGGCTGAGAGATTTACGACATAAAAATGGGTTTTTTGAGCTTCGAAGGTCCCCAAGCGTACTGACTAATCGTTTTTCAGTCTTAAAAAGCTCATTTTACCCACCACCCTTTGTGCAACCAGAGTGTGCTAACCAATCCATTTCTGTGAGACTATGGAATGGTAAAGTGGTCCGATTCTAAGAACAGTAAAGGTGTATAGTTGGTGAAAACTGATCCGGATAATTGAGCGATGACACGCCAATTCGCAGGAAGCATTTTCCACCACAAGTTATTCGGCCAGTCCGTCATTCTGGGCGGCAAGAAGGGAGAAATTAACTGGTTCTTGATGACTGCAGTTCGTCATCTGTAGACGTAGGAGAATACCTCTTACGACCATAGCTGAGTTAATGTAGACAACATCAGACATTTTGTAAGCTAGCGCGCACCACACTACTCAAATGCTCTTACGACGGATGTCACAAGGAGCAATATTCAATTTATTAAGTAGACAGTCTTAATAGACATCACCATCAGGCTTAGCCGGTGGTAAAAGAATCAGAGCTAAAAGAGTTAACACTTTCAAGGGCACTGCATCGATGGTCGATGCTTCACAAGTCCCTACACACATGAGGAAGGCATTTCAAGCAACCATAAAAAGGAACACAAAAACAATTTCCTGTAGACATAGAACTGTGTGGCAGTCGAACGGGGTTCAGAGAAGAAGGAGCAGCGTCTTCTCATTACATATGGACTGTTGGGTGCAATCAGATGCATAGACATTTAACCGAAAAAATTTCCTCTCACTTACTAATCACCTTCATAACCTAAGCAAAATTCGGCGACAGTGAGGAATTTGGAAAGTGAACTACGGAAAGAAAGAGAAACAATCTCTCGCACCAAGGGAGGTGCCTGAACACGAAACCCGTCCAGTGCCCTACCGCTCTCCAATTCAAAAGTTCTGACTGCCTCTTAGACTAAATTCACCCAACAAATGTTGCTTGAGCTTGTCCATCAAATAAGATCAAGTGTCGAAAAGTCAATGCAGATGTCTTCAGCACCATCTTCTGCGATTAAGCTGAGCTTGAGCTTGCTTTACTGATGAGGACAGGGGATGATGTCGCTCTTACTAACATTTGCTTGTGACACAGACTAATCAAGGAGAGAAAGAGAGAGATCATTGGTAAATTAGATTGTTCCACAGTTTCCACTTCGACAATCAGAACGCGCAAGTTTGTATTGTATTAACGCTTTTTCATTCCTCAAATCCCACCCTCTCTATCACGATTTGTGTGTGGTGAGCATCGATGGACGTGTGATTTTCGCCCAATCCGCCCTACTAATTGAGGTGCAGTCGCTCCCGAGGTTCCAGGCTGTAAGTTAACCCTGTCTGCCTATGTGGCCCTAAATCCAAGGTTAAAGAGGCTTTCCGTCACACTTCATGGGGGTTGCTAGTTAAAAGGGTGAAACTTTGTATTAAATTGTACGATTCAATTCAATCTTAGCATCAAACACATTCAAGAGTGGATGCTTCACTTCAACAAAACCTCTTAGATGTGCTTACAAAGGACAAACTGTACACCACATTTGACAGGCCAATACAGTTGATGTTACGAGACCCTGAAATACAAAAAGTCTGCGACATTGGGCAGATCATTAAAACAAATGACGCCATTAACTAACCGTCGTAACAACTTGATTGATTTGGTCAAAGTTCTGACAATTTATTGATCTAATGTTATATCGATTGTCAGTGATTACGTGAATCGATCAACTTCTTTTCAAGCGCTACTGCCAAGGTGGACATCCTGCGTCTCTTACTACTTCAGGAGCAGTTTGGAGTAAAAATTGACAACGATAACATGTCACACGTCTATGGGACTAAGGTAGAGAGGAAATACGAGGGGTGACACTGGTTAAAAAAGAGTTACAGCCAACAGTTGTCATGTCTCACAACTGAACAGCTAAAAGATTGCTACATTTCAATAATCCTTGTAACGACATGGGGCAATTTTGTTGGTGTTTCTTAAATGAGCAGTGTTGGACAGTTCACCAGAGATGTAATTTCCAACTGTCGTTCGAGGAAAAGTAAACTTTCCATGTCATGGTAAAAGCGTGTGACGGTTCATTGGCATTTTGCCGATCATGTTTGAATGATCTGCAGAATGAGGGTGCGGCCTTCAAGACGACAACCATGAAGAGCCACACCTCGAGGCCTATTTCTCCATTGTACCACCGCCTTGCACAGAAGAGAGGGAAAGACCAAATCCTCTCTTCAGATTTGCCTCAGAAACTGAAGTCTCAGTGTGTATTTCGCGCCCACAAATTTGAGTAATTCGACAATGACAGAAAGTTCATTACCTAACCAAAGTTTGTTACCGTGATAAGTACGAGGAGTAATTTGTATTAACGGTCAAAATTTGAAAACATATATCCCACGCAGCTAATTTACAGAGGGCAAATAAAATGCCAACTTTTTTGGCTATGACAGTCACAGTTTTGACTGTCATTGGCGACAGCACTACAACCTCCGAGGCCTATGAAATTGCGAGAGAGCCAAGAAGACGAAAGTCTTCACGCGCTATCGCTCGCATTATAGCTCTGTGAGCACATTCACGTGAGCTGAGGACTTCAGAGCTGTGGAAGTGTGGGTGAAGGTGCAGCAGTGGGAGCGGGTGGGGCTGGATGTGGATGCGACTGTGATTGTGGGTGCGGTTGTGATTACGCCTTTGGACGCGAATGAAGACTGCATCAGGACGACTGAAAATAGCAACCACATGCCTGCTTCCGCCCACCGACTAACTTCGTGTGGCACCACCAATCGTGGCAGCTCGATACGTGCATCAGTGCATGCACATGAAACAATCGCTGACGGTGGAATTGCCCTTCCTCTGCCACTTCATTCCTCTTCCTGCCTCTCTATCCCCTCACTCCCCTTCGTCTCCCCATCTACTCTCTTCCCTGAGGCACTTTCCTTCCTCCCAGCTGTTAGTCTTGAAGTAAGACTTGTTCCTCACTTGTCAGTCAGCAGACTTCGATCAATCGACCAGTCAGGCAATGAAATATTCAACCTATCACTCCGTCGACTCGTTGATCGACTGGTCGGCCACCCGACTGTTAGAATTTGAGGAGGTCCATTGAGGATGCGTTGTTTGGATTTGCCCCAACTGCACATTAGACAGGACTGTCGATTCGGGGAGAGGCGACACTCACTTCATTGATGCACCTTCCCACCACCCCTCAAACCTGTTCCCTTCTGCCCACTTGATACCGCCATCCGGTCACTAGTCACCATCGACAATGCAGTCACTACTTGTGGACACATGCCGATGCCCGTGCAGATGCTGCCTAAACGCCTCACCACAATGACAAGCACGTAGGGTATGCGGTGGACCCGGTGTCAATGCAAATCTGCGCGTCATTGCACAGATGATGCAACTGCCAGTGGTGAAGCCAGGTTTGACACCTTGAGCAGATGGTTCTTGGCGCACTGTGGGAAGGCTTGCGCCACCATCAACCACCACAGAGCAACGACGAGCCGCAGCAATGGACAAGGACAACCAGTGCCACAGCCACGTGAATGGCAGTATGAGTACGGTCGTGTTTCGTTGGCACATCACAAATTGCACAGTGCAATGTCACATGCAGGAACCGCGACGCCTCATGCCTCCCCACACCTTGCATGGCTCGAGGCGCCATTAACGCCCACCTTACTTGTCCTGCCCTCTCGATCCACTGCATCGTGCTATCACCTCCATCACGCACTCTGCCTCCTCGTTGAGAGCCACTGATTTGACGAGCCTTGCATGCCATTTCCAGTCCACTACCTCCCGATTGCATTTGACTGTGTGAAGGACAACTGGTCGTTGGTGAACTGTTGGCGAGAAAGCGCCGACATCGACCATTCTTGAGAACGAAGCGTACTCAAGAAGTGCTAGTGCAATTTGGGCAAACGAAATTGGACGAGACGAGAAGATTGTCCTGATCTAGCCAATGTGTGCTGTGTGTGATCGTGACGTGACGTGACGTGACGTGACGTGACGTGGTGTGACGTTGTGTGACGTTGTGTGAGTAAACTGCACACTTCTGAGCGGAGTAGACTGCATTGGGAGCAATCCACTTCACCTCTATTCATTTCACATCGCATTGAAGGGAGTGAAGGAAGGAGAGGAAGTGAGAAGAAACGACTGTGAGAACACAGGATGATCCAATGCCCACGACTAGACGTGAAGAATGGCTTTGCAGTTACGTGAGGTGTGAACGCTGTGAACCACACTGATATCGTCGGTCAAGATGCCACGGTGACACAACACGAGAGGTGGTGGGAGGAAATGCCTCTCCCAGACTGCAAATAAGCCAACACAATAGCGACATCGCTTAAAACAGTTTGTTTGTTTGTTTGTTTGTTTGTTAGGGAATTGCAAGTTGAGGAGTGGAATGCGTTGATGGCACATCCGATGTGGAAGGTGGAGGTGTGGCGCACGATCGTACTTATAAGCCTCCTCAACCCAGCATTAGCAGTGCATTAAGGGGATGCTAAAAATGCACTGCATTTGCAATTCCTTTCTTCCTCCTCTCCTCCTTTCCTCCCTTCCTCTCCTTATCTGTCTGACCGATGAAGAAGTGCCGAGATCGAGCGCTCCGGTGCTGGTGCTATTTCGCCTCTCCCAGCAGGTGCCAGGTCAGTCCAGTGCAGTCCAGTCTCTGTGGCACGAGAGCCGAAATTGAGAGGAGGACAAATTCTTCACTGGAGACCTGTCAAAAACGTCAACTCTACAGTCTGAAAAGAAACACCCATTTTGAACACTTGAAGCATTCCCCTCCTGTCATGTAGCAGGTCAATTAGTGAGCCATTAATTGTCGCCTTGGATGTGCTTTACAATCGCCTCCCTTCCATGTAGCTGCAAAAACTCCACAAGTTACGCAATCAAGTAGGTAAGGCAGGGGAACAGTCGGCTTTAATGCACAAACCACGAGATGATGCAAAACTTTCTCCAGCCCCTCGGTGGGCCTGTCGTACAAATAATTAATAGGCATACGTCAGACCATTGTCTGCCAGGCATTCCTTCTCCACCACCTCCCCCTCCTCCTCCTCCTCCTCCTCCTCTCGTCTCTTGGATTCTTGCCACCTTTTTGGAACCCACATGGCATAAAATATCCGTTGAATGAGGGTGGGGTAGGCTGGAAATCTCTATGTGACAAATGTGGGACATTAAGGCTGCAACGATTGCCTTTGGCACGGTAACCTAATATGCGATATACGGATAACAAAACCCACAGTTGAGAGACGAGTCAAGAAGTTGGGAGTGTGGAGGGAAAAACAATTTAACTTTCTAGCTTTTGCAAGCTACTTTCCATTTCATAGGGTACCCCCAATATAGTACAAATAGTAATAACCCCAGGAAAAGCGATTCTCATGCTTCATTTCGTTGTCTAGTCTCCTCTCCATCTGTCAAGATGGCACGGAAACACTTTACGAATTGCAAAAGGCTTGTGGACTTTAATTCCCCCTTGACATGAACCTCCACCGCCTTCCCTTCCTCCTCTTTAGAGTTGGCATAATTTAGTATCGAGGTGAATCATTACAAAACACTTGACGTGTTCATCAATCCACCTCCCTCCACTTTGTATTGAATGGTCTTCTTTTGCCTCTTTTTTTGCCCTTCTCTTATAAAATGAAAGGAAAGTGGGTCCTAATTTGCTTTCCTCCTTTTGTACTACAAACAGAAAGGGGCTTTTGGAGCAGAATTTGCTCAAATTAGGTGAGAAACTAAAAAATGGCAAAACTGTATTTTTTTTCCGCGTGTTTGAATACACAAAGCCGGCAAGTGTGAATTTAATCCCCGAGTGAGCAACTAAAATGTGGCACTTTAGTGTGGTCGAGATGGGCGGAGATGACTGGCCAAAAAAAGTGACTACAAAAATGTGCAAACTCAGATTTTGAGAGGGAAGAGAGGGTGCTGGTTAATCTCTGTTCGAGAGCCTATGGGTTGAGCGTTCGGTGCCAATTGCCCAGGTGGGGCTCTGCTACTTAATGACGCACATTGTTGTGAAATGATGCAGCGCCCCGTAGCGAGGGTACCGTACAGTGGTGGTGGGAAGAAGGTCAACACAGCAACACGGAATCCAGGACTACAAAAGCATGCTAAACAATTGAATTCCGACTATCGTCTGCAGGAAAATCGAATTTCTCCGATTTGGCCAAGACCGCGAAAGTTGAGCCGAGGCTACAATCCATCCTCTATTCCCATATAGAGGCACATGCTAGCCGCTGGTTGGCAATCTTAGGCCTAGCCATATTCAATTCTGTTTCACCTCTCTTGCCTAACTGTCTGGTCTACTTCGACTGGGGTTTATGTGATTGCCAACACTTGGAGGTAGAGCAGGAAGAAGGGCGAGGAAGATGCAGAAGTGGCGATCTTCAAGTGTAAGGGTTTGATGAGATCGTCTTGAAAGATCGAAAGAAAATTCTCGATGTCCATTGCACAAGATCAGGCAGATCTCAGCTAGCGCTGTTACTTGATTTTCACTAAGTGAACACGCGCGTTTGCGGCCCAGCACGCAAACAAAGTAGGCCAATTCTCATGTAGCTAAAGCGATGTGATCCCCTTATAATTGTGGGCCGAGTAGGACGTAAGAGGATGTTTCAAGGGGCCCTTCCTATTACACAAGTCAGTCAGTTGGCAGGCAGAGCGTCTTTTTGGAACCGATGGCCATCGAAGCTTTTGGTTCATCATTTATTGTTAATTCAGGTGGAATCAATTCCCTGAGTAGCCTCAATGACTTGTCCGCACTTTTTTTCAGTTATGTGAAAGGGATGAGAGATGAGAACAACACTGACTACCAACAGCACTACCTATCAGTTGCCTTTACACAAATGAAATGGACAATATGGAGGATACCCTAGAGGCTCTCATGGTGTCTTCTACTTCACTCAAGAATTTTTCCCCAATTCGACATAAACGGCAAGGTTTTTAGCCCTTCAAAAGGCTGCATTCATGGGGCACTTTACAGCAAGAGAAAACCAACTATTTGATTAGTCGCTAACCAATCATTTCAAAAAGCTACTGCGAGACATGAAGCTTTGCAACTACACTGCAAAAAAAAACTGCAAGGCTTCAAGAAATAGGTCTCCAATGTGAATTCACTTTTATGGACAAAAGAGAAGTCACTATCGATTGGTTGCAGGCGTTTGAGTTGGCGCTATCATCAAAAATTCAAGGCACCCACAGATATGACCTACACCAAGAACCAAACAAAACAAGGGCATTAACGACTTTAAAGGGATTTCAAAGATCAATTCCAGTAGTCCTTTTTTGTCAATTTTACAGAATGTAACATTGCATCTGTTAGTCTTCAAGCAGATGATTGCCGGGGCCATCAAGACCACTAAGCTAGACACTTGAGGGCTGCAATATGGTAGTGAAATTCGACTCTGCCACCCAAGTCACCCAAAATAAACTTTGCAGCAGCTAGCGTCAAAATCACAATCAATGAACTCACCACCGGAGGTGAGCCAAAAGACGGATTAAAGAGGACCTGACACGATTTCTTGGGGAAAATATTGGTCCACTGGCGGAGCTTCAAAATCACTGCTTGCACTGCCAGATGTCAAAGTGAATCCCTTTACATTTCATTAGGATTATCACCAAAGCTCAGTTCTCCCTCACCACACATTACTATCAATCACCTATGAATACATTAGAGTCTACAGAAAAACCTATAAGGTCCTCAAATCGATCTGTGAATTAACCGAAGCTCTCATAGACCGCCTTAATTGAGGAGTCGAAAATCCTCCAATATACAGACAAAGGGTGACCGGCCAAAAGCTTATTGGGGCTACAGACAGAGAGGATTGGGCTCACAGGTTCCACAGCCCGAGGTATCTATGTATCGGCACCAAACTTGACAACAAGGCCCGCCGCAGTCGTGAGAGTCTACACCATTAAGGTAGGCAGCAAATCAGTCCTTGAAAGGTGGAGAAATCAAAAGCTCCGACTGTAACGTAAGGGAGCTCCTTTGATTTTTAACACCCGTCTTCAACCAATACCAGTGATAACTAAGGAAAAATAAACGATGAAAACCTCGACTCTTTCAATACTTCAAGAAACCGCGAATGAATTAATCCATCAAACCGACGCGTCAAGTTAGACTATTTCAGAAGTCAAAAAAGGAATAAAATTCGTAGGCACAGTGATTAATCAAAAGTGCACTTGGATCTGTACAAAGTATTGGATTATTTAACCATCAACAGCCTCCTACCGTCCCTTCTTCCTACCAAACAGTTTCCTCGCTTTCTTATTCCTCACCGGAACCATCTTTAACGACATTCCAGCAGTGGACGCGTCGCGCGACACCTTCCCCTTGATCCCCTTCCTTACCTTTAGCGATTTCATTGGACCATGAGAGATCGAGGGTGGATCAGTTTCTACGTCACCCTCAGGAATGCTAGTAGCTGCCAACACCTCCGCAATTTGAGCCTTCCTCTCTGCACTCGCTTCACTCGCCCATCCTGTACGCTGGCGCCGACTGCCAACGGGAACGGCAATCTCAGCAGTGGAGGGAGTTTTCATATCGTCCACTGATACAAAGGCCTCACGTTTGGAGGGCTTTCGACGCAGGGATTCCACCATCTAGTATTGAAGTAAGAAAAGGGGTAAGTAGTGCTATAAGTTCCGTTGCAGGAGACTTAAATGGAGATCGAGAAGGCCATCAAATGGGACTCTCTATTCATTCGAAAGCGCCTAGACTGATGCAACACTTTGGAAGCCTTCAGTCTGAGGCGAAAGTGAGTATCATACAACTCATATTTTTCAAGTATTTGGGAGCACAAAATCATAAGAAATGACCCTACCAGTGTGATTTACACCAGGCATTACAGACTCGTGAATCTACCTCTGCCTAAATCAACTCCCCTGACCAAGAAATCTTCCAACACCACATTTAATTGTATATTTTGTATGACCTGACAAAGTCTTGTGATTAGAGCTTGACATACAATCGCCTTATAGCGCAGAATGGGGCTTTTCGATAGGAAGAGGAGGAAATGGTTTTACATTCACAAAAAATGGTGCAATGGAAAATTCAATTCTGCCAGCCCCTCGCTTGTCCCGCCTTCCGCCCACCCCAACTGCGCCGAAAACAAAGAATGCGGAACCGGGTGACCAATGGGCAGACAAAACAGGCACTGCCTCTCTTTGTGATGGCCCCAAACATGGGGCAAAATCGCAAGAGGGTATATTGATCAGCACAAACGACATTCAGGTAGCAAAGGTGGGACGAAGGGTCTTTATTTTGTGGGTCACCGAATTGGGGAGTCCACTTCTAAGAAAAACAAAATAATCTGGTGATATTTTCTGCCCTTCCTTTCCAAAATAACCACTAATTCCACTCTCACTTCCCATGGCGACCTTAAGAGCTCGACGACCTACCAATTGAGTAAAACAGAGAACAAATTAACAGTCTCTAGAACCCGCTGTTATTCGGTGTTTATTCATGTGACATGCATTCGCTTGTCTTTCATTACCTCTTTTCGGTTAATCTTGACATGTTTGGGAGTCACCACAACCGAGTCAAACCACATCTTCGCAGTAAACCTCACAACTGCGTTTCCAACCGCACTCAAGAAAAGGACAGTTTTAGAATCGAGTCAAGTTCAGGCAACGCTTCATAACATGAGAGATGGAAACAAGATGCGGTGGGGGAGGGGGATATTGTACCATAACAATATAGTGACGCTTTATAAGACGGACATAAACAAGCTCCTCCACAAGTCATTTGCCATTAAAAATGTAAAAAAAAAGAGATAAGTGATTGACCGATACGGAACAAAGAAAAACCTCTTTTACAAAATACCCTTTCTGCTTCAGGAACAATAAGTAAGCAAATCACCCAAAAATGGTTATCTAGGAGCCTGGCAGAATGGTATTAACATATATTGCTAAGATGGCGAATAGCAAAACAATTGATAATTTTTCTCCTTCCTCACCTCCCTTCGCCGCCAATAAAACAACCGAACAATGCATCAAAAGACGAGAGCTGAGGTTGTCCCCCACTTGGTGGAAATTCCCATTAGTAATGCCAAACGCCTACTAAAGCATTTCTAATTTGTCATTCCTAAAACCTTGAAAAAAAAGCGGCAATAAAGAGTGTGGTGAAGAGAATGGTGCGCCAAAACCGGTAAGCGGTGGAAGAACCGAGGATGGAGATGAATCCGATGAAGAATATTAAGAGGAGGTGAAAGCGCAATAGCTTAGTGAGGTGCATTTCGTAGCCGATTTGGACGGAGTAGTGCTTTGACAAAAGAGAATGAAATAAAGACCTCATTGACCTCGACAATAAAGCGGAGAATTCTTAGGCGTCAAGCATGACTTGTAAATTGACAAATCCCTCTAAAAGAAATTGGTTTTACAAACAGAGATATTTAAATTTAGAAATGGCCAAAGAAGGTCTTCAGAGGGAATCGTGGAAAGCTAAAGCAGAACGTCTTCAGACATAGTAACTCCACAGCATTCAACAGTTCTCCCAAGCATGAACATTTACCTTTCATAGTTGCGCCTGCATGGGGATGACTGCTAAGACCTACGAAGAACTTAAAAACAACGATTACAAATCTAAAAAGCGAAAATCCTCGATCCAAAGCGAGTTTGTAATGAATAGAGGCAAATTCCATAACTAGGTAGCTATTAGAACATACCTTTCCAGCGAGAGCAAAAGATGCCTGGACCTCCTCATGAATTTGCGCCACTGCCGCCTCCAGCGCAGCATCTGCTACACTTCCAGGCTCCAAAAGCGACGGCACCTTCGTTGATTCCTTATCTCGCTCCTGCTGTGCCTCACTGGAAGCTGTTAAGAGGCGGTTCTCGATTTCCTTTAAGTAAAAGACTACGGAGAATTGTGTGAGGAGAGTGAGAGCAGCACCCTGACGGCCAGCTCGGGCAGTCCGACCAACGCGATGCATGTAAGTTTTGGCGTCCAGCGGCACATCGTAATTGATCACCAAACCGACTTGTGGAATATCCAGACCTCTGAAAGGTAAGAGAGAAGTCATTGAGGCTCTCCAACAGCCCACAGGCTTATGCGATATTTTGCGTCACTAGGACATTTATTGGTCCCTTGGACCTGTCATCTTGAATTTCAGGAGCAGTTGTTGAGGGTTTGGAAATGAGAAGAATTTGTACCCTTAAAGGAAAGTGTTCAAAACGATTAATGATCGCACAAATACCGTGACCTTAAAGTTTACACGGACTTCCGTGTAGGCACTTCTAAAACCCATGTGCTTTGTAAAGCACGGGATATGAGTCCAAAACATCCTCTTACTGCACAAAACGTGGAAAGGCAGTCACGCCTAGACAAAGAGAATGCACTCGACATGTCAACTCGTAATAACCATCCTTTCTGTAGCATCTCATCACACTTGAGAACCACTCCCTTAATCCATACTAGGGTATCAGACCTTTCAACACTTTCCTTAAGACTCAACCCAACACTACCACCACGTCCGCTTTGTATCAACTTTTAGACACCACTCTTGGGGGCATTAATTGCGCCAATTTCCCCATTTTTCCATGAAAAACTCATCTTGGTTGTGGCGAAAAAGAGTAGTCACGCTAAAAATGCACTTGAAGTGGATGAGACAGAAGTACCCCATTTGATTGGTCAAATTTTGAGTGCTTCGATGAGTTGGAAGGCAAAGCAATCCATGAGTCCACCCCAACTATGTAGCTTCTATGTGTTCTACCAGTCGGCCTTGTAAACGGGATTATAAAAAGCTGGCTGGTCTCTTGAAAGCACGTTTCACCGATCGTATGGCTTCACAATGGACAAATGTCCGTTTTCGTAGGGCTGCTTGCCTCTTGTGCCCGAGACGGAGCAAAGATCCTCTAGGAGAGGTCTTGATGTTAAAAAACCAACTGACTGCTCTTGCGTCCAGAAAACTAACAGCTACCTGTTAGGCACGTGTAGTGGGTTCTGCTTGGACCCATACAGGGCGGATTAAAAAACGTAAGCACTTGTCCAGAGCAAAGTTCAACAGCTCTTCCAAACAACATGGGTAAATCTAAAGCCTACACCAATTCGCATATCAAAATCAGACACGTTAGCCGATTCGCCAAGCAGAATTCAACAATAATAGCCAAATGAGATCAGAGTGCATAACGGACTGGCAGGATAAGTCATTAATCGGTTGCCAGTTCCGCGATTTGATAACGACTCCCGAATCACTCATCCATGCCAAAAAAAAGGCATTGTTTTCTGTCCAAATAGCAGGAAGCTAACCTGGCTGCAACATCGGTAGCGACGAGGCAGGAAGTTGGCAGTCGTTTGAATTTCCCAAGAGCGCCCAATCGCTGCGCTTGTGGCATATCACCGTTGAGGGTGATTACCGGAGTTGTGAGAAACTGACGCAGAAGTAGACTCAGCTTATTACTCGTCTCCCGCGTCCGCGTAAAGATGATAGCCGACCCCATTGACTCGCCTCTGTCAAGGCATTGAAACGCCAAATTCTTTACATATGCCCACATGTCCAAAATAATTCAAATATGTGACCAACTATGGAAAATAATTGCAATAAAGGTGAGTAGTGGTGTAGACCGGGGACAGGGAGGGAGAGCATGAACCCAGTTGAACACAAGTCACAAGTATGCGCAGACTATACTTACCCACACAAATAAAGTCCATGGAAGCATAGCTCGCGAAAATAAAAAAATTATCAAACCTTCGAAGCCTCATTAAGAAGAGAAACAAAGAAGTTGCATAAATTTCACCAATGTAGCATGCGATTTCGAATCTCGTAGCTCATGATCAGGCGGTCTCTGCCTTCAAAAAGATAATATCTACTTAAATTACTTCAGCAAACAAGTTAAACAAAAGTACCGAGATTCAAGATTGATAGCATCGGTTTCATCTGTGACTAATTTGATAGCCTCCAAACCGTTGATAGGTGAGGGAAGAGGTGAAAAAGCAGTGCGGACAAGATAGACCAAGTAGGATTCTAACTCAGCCTGGGGCACCAGAAGTACATATTGACGAAGGCTTTCAACGGTCTGGAATTTGCTTCTACGCGTGGAGATACGCACGGGATCCCGCAGGGAGGCTCTTTGCAGCTTGCCGACCTAGTTCAAATAGCAAAAAAGTTTGTCTGAAATTGAGCATACCAAGATTCCAAATTCCATACCTGAGCTCACAGAATCCCGGTAATGTGAAAAATGAGAGAGCAAATTGAGATAAGATACTCATAACATTAAAAAGTTAAGATTGATCAAGGGATTATCCCAAGCTGAAATTATTCACTGAAGGAAAGCCCGATTGACACTACAAATTTTGAGGAGGCATTTTAACTGAAAACTGCGAAATGACGGGCTGGGTATTTGTCAAAGTATAGAATAGAGAAAAAATTACAATGCTTTTTGATGACAGAAGTATAGAATGTAAATGCAAAAATACATCAAAATCCAATAAAAATTCCAATTAAATTGGGCTACGAATAAACAGTAAATGGGCAAAGAAAATTTAGCCATAAAAAATCTAGCATAAATGGTGAAACCTGCTTTTTCAGTCATAGTGGCAGAAAAGAGGAATGTCTGCCGTTTTGGAGGAAGAACAATGAGAATTTTTTCAATGACCGATTCGAAATCTGACCCAAGCATTCGGTCTGCCTCGTCGATAACCAGAAACCGCAAGTTCTTGAATTTGACTTCATCGAACCCTTTAGTGCGCTTAAGATGATCAACGAATCTGCCAGGGGTAGCTAAAGTCAAAAAATAAAAGCCCAATTACATGTGATAAAAAGATTTAACAAACTAACCTATTAAAATGTGAGGCGGTTTCATAGCCATCAGATTGGCTTGGTCTGTAGTAGGTGACCCTCCGACCAGCAAAACTGTATTTAAGCCAATGGAATGACCAAGTGCAACGCATTGAGCCTGAACCTGCGCAGCTAATTCACGCGTTGGTGCCAAAATTAAGGCAAAGTAGTGCTTTGGAGACACCATCAACTCCTAAAAACTACATTGCAAAGCGCAAAGGCTAACCTGTAGTATGGGAAGGATGTAAGCACCAGTTTTCCCCGAACCAGTTTCCGCAAGAGCTATGAGATTGCGCCCTAGGGGTGTGAGGTGGAGAAGAGAAAGAGCAAACCTTTTAATGCGTAAGGAATGGATTCAGCCTGAATTTCGGTCGGGCATTTCCATCGCAAACGCTCAACTGAAAGCAAGACCTGGTCATTAAGGCCCTAAAAATTTGCAAATGACCTTGACCAATTACCAGGTCTTTAAAAGACAGCACATTTTTTGACGACATCACCACAACGGAACAGCAAGAGAAAGAGCGACCAGCAATGTTCCAGGGGTGCACACTACCCAAGACAAGTTTAAACAAATATAACATAATAGTTTGCGAGCATACCGCCACCCTCCAATATTGGCACCGAAACAAGACTTATGCTTCGTAGGCGATTCATAGTTTTGTTTTAACAAACCAAATGGCTGCGACAGCTGTATTCATAGACTGGGTGTTCTGACACAATAATATAAATATTCCGTGACGTCCTGAGACTTCCCTTAAGGTAAAAGACGGCATAGCAATAAGGCAAAATATATATTTTGAAAACGGAGGGCTTGGGGGGTGTCGGAAGGGCCCGGAGTCCGGCCAACCGGCTAGAACAATATGGCCACCCAAGTGACCGGAACCGGCTGTTTGATCAAACAAAGTATTACAATTTACTCATTAAATAGGTCGTTTTTGCTCGAATGCTGCTTTTTAAGCGAGCCTTGTGCCACAAGTTGACGTCATGACAATCAAGGGCAAATAAATGCAGATGCATTCGCTTTAGAAGTGCATTGTTTTTAGGTAAATATCCCAAACTCGGTCAATAACAATTATAAAAATGTGCACAAATTATTTGCAACATGCAGCTTTGGAGCGATCAGCATTTGTCTCCCGGATACCCATTATTTTTAAATAGGCATTGCTGTATGTGCTGATAACGAACCTTCAATTTGTATTGGATTTTTTTTGTACGTCTGACATTGTGTGGTTATCTGTGCTACTGGAATTTCGGTCACCTTTCGGCAGTATTTTAACTGGGTGGGTCTGTTTTGTGTGTCTCCCTGCCTGCATTTTTTTTACTCAAGTTTAAGTTGCAATTTATTTGGCTTTCGGCGTTCTCTCTGATTCTCCAAAATGAGCTCAATAACATCCTGTTCTCTTGCATTAAGACGCATGTTCACAAACACAATCTGCAGCTGGAGAGCCTTCCAACTTCTTTGTGCTTGCGGAGTTCTCCTTATACTTTTTCTTAATCTTCCTCTTCAATCCATTAAATCCGCCACTCAAAATCCAATCCTGTCGAAAACTTACAATGTTGTAGTATTTAACCGGGTCCCCAAAACCGGCAGTACATCAGTGGTCCGCATTTTCGAAGCCCTCAGTGAGCGAAACGACTTCCGCGTCTACCGACTTGCCATATTCAACCCTAATCAGTTCCTCAATCCCCTTTCCCACAAGGCCTTCGTGGATGCAGTTAGAGTAATATCCCAGCACTCCAAACTTCTAGTTCATGGTCACTTTTATTACATCAATCTCCGCAGGTACGGCGCTACCATTGATTACGTTTACATAAATTGTTTGCGAAATCCGTTGGAGAGGCTTGTTTCTAAGTATTATTTTATGCGTTTTGGTGATGATCACCGACCAAACACTCAAAGACGTCGCATGAAAAATCAGAGCATTCAAATGCAAACATTTGAAGAATGCGTAGAAGACGGCGGTGATGACTGTGACCCCGAGCGTCTCTGGGTTCAGGTTGGTCCCTTGAATATCCCCCTCTTTAATCTCATGCTGCCTTTACTAGATTCCATTCTTCTGTGGGAGTGCGGCGTACTGCGATATTCCTGGTAATCCTGAGGCCCTACAAACTGCGAAGCGTCGACTAATAGAGGACTACCTTCTAGTAGGCGTCCTCGAATACTTCAATGAGTTCATGGAACTATTAGCTCATCTCATACCTGACTATCTAATCGGAATTGAACAGACGAAAAATGTTAGAATTGGAGGCCATCCATTATGGCATTTACGAAGGACTAAGTCAAAGATGCCAATTCAACAAAAAACTCTCAAGGCATTTCAAAACAATACAATCTGGAGGATGGAAGAGGAATTTTACGAATTCGCAAAATCTGAATTTCTCAGTCGTTATCAACGCCATAAGTATTCATCTTTTGATCAGGTTAATTGGAGAACGTCAGTATTTATTCGTGCCGCCTGATTGTCAATAAGCAAATCGCCTTCTTTGATAATTCTTTTCTGCTTTTGAGATGTGTACAAATGAAGTCCATGTTTTAACAGAAGACTTTGAATGCTTCCGTTTCACCGTGAAAATCGTACATTCCAAACAGGAATTCCTTAGCTGTTCCAAAGTGCCGAATTCGGTAGATTCCGGGATGGCAACCTCTGAATGGTGAGTCAATTGTCCATTGGATCTCGGCTACATGAAACCAAGGTGGAAGGAATCCTGGAACGCGTTTCCATATGAACCTGGAGGGGAGTTGGTACTACAATTGGGGGTTCTCACCTGGTCTCCCAGTCAGCATCGGTGTATACCACTTCCCATTGATCGAGTTTGAGTTGTTTCTCAACAGTGAGAAAGGTGGAGTTTGTGTGTAGATTATTCCCAGGATCTCCAGTGATAAAACTCACTACCACAATACCATCAGACTAAGAAGGGATCAAATGTTTGTAAATTGGCAACTCACCTTGTTGTAGATGTTTTTGGGAGGCTTCCAGATACTACCAAACTTTCGAAATGGTGGGCGAGTGTCATAGAAGGTTGGAAGAAAGAAACCGAACAGATGTTCAAGCAGGAAAGGTGGCTGCGGACCGGGTGGTAGCGACTTGTTCTGCAGTTTTGATTTAAAAATTCAAAAAAAGCGTCAGATTTCTCTACTCAATGTCGTCTAGAATTTGGCAGTCGCTGATACCGAAGGGAGCTAAAGGCAGGTTTAAAAGGTAAAAAGGCAGATTGTGGGATTTGTCAATGATAGTCCTCGATCGAAAGTGTACGACTGAAGTGAACACAGGGTGAGGATTCTAACGAGCAATTGGTCAGAGATGTACACTTAGCTCTTAAAAAATGATAAATCTCGCAGTTCTCCGGGATCCAACCTCTTTTTTTTGGCTTTTTGGTGAGAAAACTGCCCAGATTGGTAGTTTTACACAATTGGGAACGTAGCAACAGACTTAGAGAGGTTTCCTAGAGGGGAGTTTTCGTTTTACTAAAGTCAAAACGGGGACTGTGATATTAATATGACGTTAGCTCCACTAATTGGCGACTTTATGTCATTTTTAAAACCCTCCTAGTTACCCTTTACGCGAATCATCAGCCATGAAGCTCCTACCAATTTGCCCTCCTACTTGCCAGGCTCTACGACATCGTGACTTGTGGTGGTCGAATTTTGAAGGAATTGAAAGAAGTCTTCGACCCTAACGAGAGGGTTACCAACAAAATTGGCAAATCTCAAGCCCATTATTGCTGAAAAAGTGAGCTTAAATCAGAAGATAAGTAGCGATAGAACATCCACAACTTTGCCTGCATTTCATTTAACTTCTTCGAAAAGGCTAAACTGATGACTTCTGGAATTCAAAGACCCAAAAAAGGCAAAGGGCGTCTTATTTCTCACCTACAATGAGCTCCTCAAGACCAATATGCCCGTCATGAACAATAAGCCTGGCACAAATGAATGTTCGATTTTTTTGGTCAATTTCGATTCTGGGACCTTGAAAATGCACCTAATAGCAAAGAGGATTCTCGATAAAATTCAAGCTATCAAGCTTCAATTCGTGGTGGTGTTTTGTTCCACTATTTCCCCCACACCTTCCAAATGTCCTTGACCAAATCGAGGGCAGTATTTCGACGCAATTCAGAGGAAGGAATGGCCTGATCAGTGATGTTTCGAATGCCTTTATTGAAAAGGCTGCTTAGGTATTGTTAGAAGGCCCAATTGTGTATCAGAAAATCAGATAATTGATGCTAAAATAGGTAAACAGTTACAGAATCCTTTCCTTCCTTCAAGAGCTTCTGCTTTTATCTCTAGGAGCAACCAACCTAGGCCTGCAATCTCACTGTTAGTTCTATGTTATTTATTAATAATCCAGTGGGCAGTAAAAGGCGATAAGCACCACCCAGGGGCGCAGAGAGAGAATACCGAGGATGAGAGTGATGTGAGACATTGGACCCCCCTCTGTCCTAAAGGGCGAACCCTATCACAGATAAGTAGAAAGTCACATTCACCGTTGACTGCCACCACCACCACCTAGTTACTCAGTACCAAAAGGTGTTGTGAGAATTTTGTAAAGCCTCGTACTCAGAGCGGACTCGACTCGCAAAGCAGACAAACACAAAACACATCCATCGGATGCATTCGGGTTAAGAGAAGTCGTTCCAACGAGGCGTAGGAAAAACCTCAAGGGCTTTAGCCTTATTTAGAAAGGCTAGCCGAAAAATTTTGGGCAACAAATAGGGGATCGAAATACTTGGGCTTTAAATGAAACGTAATCGCGCATTAGCTTACGTACACGAATCATGGCTTTAGTGAGCTTGACGAACTGCTCCACATAGGCCTGTAGCGTGTGGGGACCAAATATGGTCGAGGCCCCTTCGTATCGTTGAATCTAAAGAGGGCATTGTTTTTATAAAAGAAGCCGAAGAGATGCAAAGCGACGCATTGAATAAGTGAAATTGTGGTGACGAAAGCATTGAAATGTCATAAGTGGAAGATTATCATGCAAATTGGCTAGAATTTGGGTTAAATGAGGAAAAAGACGAGTGAAGATTTGAAGGTGAGATGGGCACGTGAAAAGGAGAAGTATACGGACCCAGGATGATTGAGTATGACAGATTGAAATAAGTGAGTTGGAGATGATGGATGGATCGATGAAGAGGCTATAAAGTAGGGGTATGCGGAAATGATGGATCGATATGTAAAAAGGAAGCATATCTTTGGATCAGATGTAGAGGAAAACGTCTAGATTTTTACAATTGCAAGACTGAGTGAAGGTGATGAAGGAAAGATACTAAATTTATGCCTTTTTTTACACTAATGGGCTTTTCAATCTTCGAGGTTTCCACTTCTCTAGCGCTTCCGTACTACAATGAGTTGACTTACCTGATACTCTTCAAATGTTGTCACATAGTGTGTATAGAGATTTGAAAGGCCCGCAAGAGTGATGATTGAGCCCTTTGGAAGAATCTTGCAAGAATAAAAAGGTTAAGATGAGGAAATTGGGTGCCGGCAAGCTGACAAGGCGCCGCAGGCAGTTGGACAGTGACAAGGTAGTTTGACTCTGCCGTCAGAAGCCTGTCGGCCAAACGACAGCGTATTGTCAAAGCACAAAAAGGTTGGCCAATAACCAGACAAGGAAGATGGCAAGGGGAATGTCAATAAATAGAGCAGAACGTTCTGACTGACTTGCTCAGAATGCAAGAAAAGAACGTCAGGAAAATAATGGTAAATAATATTTCTTAAAATTTTGCATTTCGCAATGGAATTTAGGCGTTTAGCTTATCGCTTCAAAATTACATTACACCTTGCAATAGATATGTAAATGCGACTGATGAGTGTGACAAGGTGTTTTAATGTGGTGGTGGAGCAGAATCACGGGTGAAGCCGTGAAGCAGACGATGCTGTGTCCACAGCCACACCAAATGGGAAGGGTTGAAAGTAACCAGCCAGGCGGACCCCAAATGATTTACAATCTGTTCTTCACGTCCTTAACTGTTGTAGAAAGACTGTTTACAGGTCGACCGATCAACCAAACAACTAGCTAGCGATGATGAATGCGTTTAGAATTCCGGCCTCCGTTAAGTAAGCATGCATGTAAATGTAAAGCCTCAAGACGATCGCTATACTCACTGCCTACTACTCCCTTCTGGATCATGCAGCATTTCATCCACAACTGCATGGCTGCCGTGCAGATGTGTTTGCTTTTCTACTTGTTGGACTCCAGAAACTCTTGTCTCCTGGTAAATTGTTTACTTTGCTGAAGACTACATAGCTAATTAAGTTGATACCTCAGGCCTCGATGTCAGTGGAAGGCGGTGAATAAGGACGTATTTTTCCGTTTTGCTCTGTTCTAGAAACAGGCAGGACTGGCGACCCAACGGGTAGAAGGAGCTGTTCTCACACAACCTCTCCTGACCCCATAACGCCAAACAGCCGTGGGCGGTCGCCATGCTGCCCTTCAGAATGAGAAAGGGGGCGTGATGGAGACACCGCCTCGTCCTCATACCCATCCTGGCTATTCTCTGGATCATCTCTCTCTGAGATGCTAATTATTGCCCTCCCATGACAATTATGCGCGCCGATAAAAACAAAACAGACCCTGAGGCAGCCAAACCTAGGCAGACAAAAAAGAAAAAGCACCCCATCCTCCATATTTCTGAGTGATATTTCCCTTGTTTTTTGGCTTCTTCCCTTGGGTTTAGAAGACCGCATATTTACTTACGTTTCGTAAAGACAGAAATTTTGCATAGAAAAGAGCCAATCCAAGTAACTTTTAATCAGAAGTTAATCAAGTATCTTCTGCTTCTCCAAATGATACCCCTGCTGCATTTTACTAATTCCACCCGCCTAATCTAAAGGCAAATATTTGTTGCCTTGGATGAGTGCTCAAGGGATAGACTTGTGGCCTGTTTAGTAGTGACAGATGGGTCTCGTGCCTCGTAGCCACCACAGTTTTCACTCTCACTCAACTTGGATCAGTGAAGTGGTCCAATAAGTACTTTGGGGGGTAAAGATAAACCAAGTTACTTCCCATTATCCGCGCACCTGAGACAGAGCACGAACTATTCGACGTCCAGCCATCGTCGTAAATTCTCCCGGTAGTCCAACAATTACTAGTCGACCGATTCGGAAGATCTGTGTCTCCACGATACTGGGATGCCAGGGTAGGGGATAGTTCATCTGCAAAATGTTTAAGAAGTAAAATGAAGGAAAACACGTCGACTTAATAGTCAGGGCTCACGGCGTTCAATGAGGAAGGATCCAGAGTAAGACGTACTCCACCTTAATATATTGGGCTATAAGAATTAATTAGTCCACGAATGACATCTAAGATTACGTCCAGATGTTTGGCCAAAAGTGGCAGTAGTGAAAGAAGCGGTGAATAGGTGGTTCAGCGAATTCAAATAACAATTCCTTGCATCATGGGGCACAAAGGTGCGAACCTAGTCGCTATGCGGTATTTTGAATTCAAGTACCAGTTATCCCCTTATCTGTCCAAGTTATACGTTTTGACTCTCTATCCTATGTTTCACGGGATCTTCTAATACCAGGAAGCGGAGACAACCACCACTGAAGTGGTTCATAAACTGCCAAAGAAGCTAGACTGATGAAATCCAAACTTCTGCATTTAAACTTCAAAAATCTTTGAAAGGGGTCTCACTACTTAATTTCTAGGGTGTAAAAGTTTGAAAACTACCTTTTACTTCACCCTATGTCTCACATACCAGACCGGTTGGAATGAGGATGGGCTTTGGGGCGTGGCATTCAACCATATCCTTGGAAGGTCTGGCCAAAAGAAGACTGAGAAGTCCCCAGAATGTCGTTCCATTCAACATGCCTGCATGTTAGATAAAAGGAAAAACAGAGGCTAAAAAACCACCCCCCTTTGACTAAAAGGCGACATTAGCAGACATTATGAAATAAGGTTAACTATCTCTGGGACGTTACAACTTGAAAAAAAAAAGTGGGTTAAATCTGTTTATGTTCCCCTTCCTCCATGTTATTCTATGATTCATAGATTATTGAAAATGAGCTTTGAAAAATTGTATGAACAGAATGAAATTTTAAAACCTGACAACAAAGGAAAGAATAAATGCGCATACATTTGCACTGCTTAACCCTACCCGCTAATTTTATGCTACTGGAAAATTGTCTCAATTGGGAGCAACTCGTACCGCAGACCCCAAGGCGTGCTAGTAGAAAGGCCACAAAGTGCACTCTAAGAGGTGAAGGGGGGAGACAGGGTGATGCTGCCACATCCCCACGCAGCACTAGGTAAGTCATCGCCCTTTTCCCTTTTTTTAATAGCTTAACTAATCACATGCATTACGAACAAAGAGAAACAAGTGTTATCAATGTTGGCCTTTTTTGGCTTAAAGAGGAAGAATATTCGACTTGGAGGCATACTTTGTAGTCCGTTTTCCTTTATTAACTCCTGATTTTAAATTTATCCAACTGTTCATTCAAACTTTAAAGTCTGATAGTGTTATTTTTTGAGAAAAATTTTAAACTTCCCTATTCGATTTAGAATTAAAGTAGTAAATTTGATGGGTTTTACATAAGCTACTAATAACTACCTAATTTTAAGTATCCTAATAATAGGCACTTTTATAGTAAATTGATAACCCTCAAAATTTTTACCATTTAAAGTAGAGAAACTAGAATGTGCTTATGGTTGAATTTGCTACTGGCATGAAGAAAGAGGCGACTCATTCAATCTAAGTATATGCCATAACTCATTGGGGTTGCTAGTGTGCTACTAGTAAGTTGATAAGTAATATACACATAAATAAACGTTTGCCTTGTGTAAAGCCGGATATGCCAGGTCCATCGGTAGTACCGGCTGCGAAACTATAACCTAGCGCTGGTATACACGTTCTTCCAGTAGAGGCGCCCTTCTAAAAGTAAACCATGAATAAGCCAACCGGACATATCGAAGGAGCTACTCTGAAATGGGATACTTGGACGGCAGACATAGTTAAACCAGCTCTTCATTTTTAGCGATTCGGATTTTCCTGCTTGGTGGTAGCGATAGTGCCCATCAGATAACCAGTCCTTCTGTGAATTAATTGAGAAATAAACCTCGGATTCTAATGTAGCACATTAGGACTGTGGGAATGATCTTGAGCAGATGGAAAATGTTATCCAAGTTTAATCTATCGAATGAGCGCTGCGGTTCGGAATGGAGGCTTCAGGGCACCTTGATTGTGGGATGGAAAATACTTCCCAGCGTTGTCGAGTTTTCATGAGACGCAGCAACCAGCGCATAGCAAATGTCAAAACTAGCGAAGTGAGCATTTTTAGGTACAACGAACATGGAACACTTTCTTCCGTTACAATGTGGAATGCCAAGCATAAGAAACAGGTTTTCTTGAAAATCTTTGCGCAAATTCCACTTCTCTTTTGACAACCTTGTAAAGTGTACCATTGACTTTCCGCCTTCTTTTGACAGAGAAGTTAAAAACTAACCTTTTTAAGCAGCTACATCTCGTTCTTTTTCTAAGTTCGTTCTTAATGACTTTTAAATCATTCTTCACAAGGCATAGAGGTGGGAAACAAGTTGGGTTTAAATCAACTCAGGCTCCTGTCTTTTTCCCCTTTTGCCGCCTCATTACCGGTACTCAGACCATTTATCGAGAACCAGTCTAGACACCATTACTTCATCCTACAGGCAATTGGCGAGTTGACAGACGCCGTGAAACCCGAACTCGTGAATCAAGCATTTCAAATGGGTCAAGGACGGTTTCGACAGCGACGGTTCCCGGGTCTCAGCTTCAACGATCATTTCTGGGGCCAATCAATCAGAACAAGAAATGTCCAATGTACAAATCAATGTGAAAACGAGCAACACAATCACTAACACGGAGCTGCGTTTTTTGCCATTTTACCGCATTCTGACCATCAAGGCAGGCTAGCTAACACGGAATGACCCAACCTTACTAAAAAGTGGCCTGATGTCAAGCAATTTTTCAGGTGCACAAGGGCTACAAGACTCCCTAAAATGTGTCCTTTTTCTTTCCGAATTTTATATGCGTCGGTTTGTTTAAGTGTTCCTTAAGAGGCACCAAAACGTATTTTAACTCACTTGCTCTCCGGGTTCATACGTGACATTGACATTGGTCATATCGACAAATTGGTGACGAAAATCTACGACGACATCGTTTTCGTCAATCAATTCGCGATTTGCTTTGGCATACAACTCCTTGGACATTTCAAATTGACGTTGAGCAATCAGCCTTGTGCTTTCAAACATATCCCCATTAACGCCTGGTCCAAAGGCGATGCATTTTTGAACCTGTTCAATATTGAAATGCTTCTTTACAATAGGCAAACAACTGAATAGCCGACAGTGGAATGGTGGGGCTTCGGATCGTGAAACATCAGTTTCTATTCTCTACTACTAGTCAGAACTGTATCAACGAATAAATCCTCCAGATGCATGTAATTCTAGCCTGCCAACTTCAAACACTTTCCTTTGAAGCTCAAATAAGTCATAATGAATTGGTCAAGCAAATCAACACGCCTTATAGCAAAGCCAAAAAAAGTTTTGTGATCCTCACTTTTCCATCACTACAGGCACTAGTGAGAGGATCACAGGGTGCCCCAGTATCAACACATCTTGCCCCTCGCGTGTTTGGCGAGACATCACCTTCATTGGCTTGAGCGAATGCAGCCACAAAGTTTCCTCCCTTCACATCATTACCGGTGTTAGCGTCATTCATCCATCGTTCAAAGAGCAGTTCGGCCAAGCCCTTGTTGTCACTACTGACAAGGCGATTTGTTTTGTTCATACTGGTGCCGTGTACTGCGAACCAATTGAGAAGTCCTAGTTCTCGACCATCGTTAGCAACAAATTTTAGAAGCAGCATTTCCCGATCAACGTCATGAAGGTAGCTGATGGACGGAGTAATAAAGAGATGTTATCATTCATCCTCGTGTTATAAGCAATCAGCTGCCTATTGCCCCTTTAAGAATCGTCCTACTAATGGAATTAGTTGATAATAATAAAAACAGAGTTTCGCAAGCTTATTTGATGCGGAAAAATGAAATTTAGTCACGGAGAGATGAATAGAAGAATGGATGGATTGATAGATACGAGGTGGATAATATCGGATGCCTTTTTCAACCAACGAGGTTATTTATCCCACGACCTCCCAAATACACTCAATCCTTCTATCACATGGTTGAGAATCAAGATATCCCCATTTTCGTTCACATTAAGCCGACTACCGAAATACTATTGTGAGTGATCTCTGATTGGTGGGGATTGCAGAGTCGAGTGCACAGACCTGCCTACCACCAATCAAAATCGGGAGGATCTTTAGTAAATTCCAAAGGCAAATAAAACCGTCGAAACGATAAAATGAATCTACAACCCACAGATTGCGCTCCTCTTCCGGATTTTGTTGATAGGAGAGGGGGCTGCGATTGATACTGGCGTTTAAGAGGTCGCCAGAAGCATAAAAAATTCGACCTGGTGTCAACGATTGATAGGCCAGTTTCACACTCTAAAAGTGGATAAAACACCAAGGGTAGGTTCCTTAATTGTGAGAACTTCAAACAGAGCCATTCTGTGAGGTCTTATAAATCAGAAATTCTTTCTACACTTTTACAGCCGAGGAGGCAAAACCATGACCTCGGGGTGGCAAATATTCATGTGTAGGTAGGACAGGAAAGCAATAAGTCATTTAAACTGACAACGGAGATTGAGGTCAACGACGCCATAATTGACTGGCGATTTGAACCTTTTCCTGAGCCATAGTGCACTGAAAAGTGTGAGGGTGAAATGATTACCCAACGGTGACAACATTCGTTGCCAAGGCGTTGTGAAATGTGGATGACAAAAGAGATCACAAAACAAGCCCAAACTCCAAATATTTAGATAAAGAGACATTAGCACACGCTTTGAAATAAGCCAATCCAATGTAGGATCAATCCAGCGTATGGCTTGATAATTAAAAAGGGGTGAAAAATTTCTTTTTAGACAGAAGTTCTTTATATTTTTTTCGATCAGTCGTGAGCATGGATGTGACGTGTTTCCCTGCACCGGCAGAAGGAACGTCAAAGAGGTAGAGAGGAGAGGCAGCATATCTATCTATCCCTCGCACTCTAAATTGTAGCAATGAGGTCCTGTGTTGTCTTGTAGGAATAACATTCTTCCAACTTACGACCTCTTACTGTTTCCAAAGTAGTAAAAGTTATTTCTAGAAAACACAGCATTTCGCCTGTTGCCCACTACGCGCTCACAAATGAAGTATAGTAATCTAGGGATGATTTGAAGCTAAATGAGGTATAGTATACTCCAGGTCCACTTGCATAATAGGTAATGTGTCGAGAGAGGTAATCACAGGATCAACTTAGCAAGTAAATTCACTATTAAGGGGTTCAAATGAACAAAATGTCCCAACGGAACACTGATGCTCGTAAAGTCCAGTCAGGCTTTCCTCCTAAAGATGTTTGGAGAGTGCATAAGTTTTCACAGCGCTACAGCCTATTTATGAAATCGCTGTTCATTTGGACGAGGTGATATTAAGAGTAGATTAAACTTTCTTCAAAAACTTTTTTAGGAGAAAGTCATGTTGTGTGAATGCAGGGTACGCGTCGGTCCGTCTTTTGGCAGCTAACGCATTGGCAAAAAACGTTGTTTCTTTACCAACTTTATTATTCACCACCATTTGAAGAGCAGGAAGAGAGGCTACCTCAAACAGTTGTCGGGTGCTTTTCGTTGCAATTGTTGCGCAATAGGGAAAAAATAGATAATGATTACTCCTTAAAGCAATCGCCCTTACATATGAACGTCTGAAGTCATGAAAGAATGGAAGTCATCATGTGTAGAAGTGCCACTTGGTAGTTACAGCACGCAAATCTCCTTACAAGCAAGTAGTTTCCAATACTGATGCATCATTCTCTATCCATTATGGAAAATAGATCCGTCGTTAGGTGATGAAAGCGGATTATACTAATGAACTCTTCTTCAAGTGTTGCACAGAAGAAATGTTTCAAGAGGCTTCTGCAACTTTGGTACTGAGTTAAACTCAATTCATAAATCATATAAATTCAAATCGCTTCCGCCGGATTTAACCAATGTTGCATTAAAATCATGTCCTAGGAAGAAGGAAAAGTGTAAATAACGCACATACACAAAGTAATGTCACCTTGTGCATGCCTTAAATTGATCGCGTGCAGTTAACGAGATCCAGTAAGCTCCAAGTTGTTAATAAACAAATCTGTGTAGACTACATGACACAATGATTAGTTTTTGATAATGTTAAGTGGTTAGCAATTACGTTTTCACAAAAGTACCGAAATTAAGTCCCAACATACACTTGGACAAGTTTTGATGCTATTTGGTGAGTCATTATTGCCTAAAAAGAGTCACGTTGCCAGGAAAAAACCAAGGACATAGGATTTCGTTAACCGGACCTTAAGTGGATATGAAGATCAGCTGAAGTACGTTTCTATAAAACTAGAGTAAAGTGGAGAAAGAGGCAATGAAATGAATTTCGACGCCTTAATTATTAGGTGGCACTTAATCGTGATGTGAAAACCAAAAATTTCAGAAAATCCGTCCTCTTATACCCTTCTTTAACAGATTAGTTCCTGATACTCGTTGACCAACCAATGGTACCTGAAGAATGCCCGAGGTCATAGCCTCGAAAGTGGGATTGGAGAATCCCCGAGAGGTGATATCAAAGAGAAGATATTGAAAGAATCCACCGGGACCGGAGTGTGTGTGGGTGGCTGAGATCATGACGTTCTGGTGATCAAATATGTCGGCACCGAAAGATTCTTGTAGCAGACGGACCACATGACTTTTCAACAACTGTGAGGACATTCCAGCGTCCAAGTTGATGAAGAGAATCGGTTTACCAGTAAAACTAGACTTGATCAAAAAAGCACGACTATAGAGGCGCAAATGAAGACCCTGTCCAGTTTGAAAGGGATTCGCATACCCCATCTACAAAGATATGACATGAGATTTAATAACTCATAATTACAGGGATAGTGAAGAAGAGAAAATACGCAGAAAAAGGCGAACTCAATTGAATGCAATAAACGTTGTCTTAAAACTAGTAGGTAATTAGGCAAAGTTTTTTTCCATGAAATCGTATAATGTTATCAGACTAAGCGTTAGTAAAAACAAGAATATGTGCTTTCAGGGAAAGCGCGTATAGTAGACTATTTAATTGGGATCTAAGAGACAAATTGAAAATTCACAAAAATTGTGCAATCTACGGCTTTCGAATTATTATTTTAATGCACATAGTTGGTCATATAACTCACAAAATTCACACTGGTCACAGGGCCAGTAATGTCATATTTCCCAAGTCCAACAAGTAGACCATGTGCGTTGAGAAAAAAGTAAACTGCAAAGAAGAAGGAAAGGAAAGACTTCGGTTCCATCTAGAGACCAAGTGACGGACGCGAGATCAAAAAGGACATCAGATCAGATTAGGTGTAAAAAGGTGGAAGTAGTAAATTCTAACAATCTGTATTAAAATTAAAAATCTGAAATGTAATGAAAATAGCAACTAGTTTGCAACATGTCGCGTTTTGTATGCTGCAGCACACTTTTTTACTCTTTTTAAGATTGCATTAAGTCAAGTTTTTGCTCTGATTATTATCAACTGCTTTGAATGACCCCTAAAGCTTTAAAGAATGTGCTGCAAGCATGTAAATTAGATCAAATTTTCGCCACCATTCCATGTAAGTGCAGAGAATTTAACTTGGCCATGTTTGTAAGTATTTGCCAATTAAATGTTGAAAATCACACCTCGGCCTAAGTTTGTGCCGTCGTGAGGTATCAAGAGCTGGTTTTTGAAATTTTCTATTTGATTTGTCGAATGGGAAACACAATACTATGGTCTGAGTGATCTGATTTCGTCACTGATGTCTCACAAATCCTGCAATCAAACTTTGCTGCAAGCTGCTGTTAAAAGTTTTACTATTACATCTTTCTAAATGTGTTCATCACTATATGCATGCTTTGTACCCAAGTGGGGTAAACGGAATTTAATGCAAGCTGCACAAAGGTCATTGCTGCTTTCTCGGCTTCAAGGTCGTATATATGAATGATGTCATCCTTTGGTAATCGCCGTTTAGAAAAAGAGGAGGATGTTTTTAATCAAAATGCTTGGTATCTTTTAAGCATACGTTTTTTATCCTTAGGGATGACTATGAATGGACGGAAGAAATGGAACAGGAGGCACGAGCCACTGTGGATGTTATATCTGAAATAACCTTGTCAGAAGAGGAGAGAGGTAAACTAGGTCATTTTTTTATCAACAGAACGTTTTATCGTCAATGCATCGACCTACTGGGACCAATTTTATGACAAACACGAGGCTAGATTCTTTAAGAATCGAAAGTGGCTTCCTCGTGAGTTTGTTGAACTGATTGATGGATCACTTTGTTCTGGTCCATTCATCTCTGGTCCTCCTTCATTTCCTGGAAAAGATAGTAAATTTCGGGTCCTCGAAGTTGGTAGTGGACCTGGAAACTCGGTTGTACCAATCCTTGAGAATCGGTGGTAAATCGTCGCCTCTCAGCCAACCTCTACTCTTAGGCGTGGAGAAGACGAAACATTTGTCTACGCCTGTGATTTTTCCGAAAAAGCGGTGTCGCTGGTTAAATCCTCCCCTTCCTACAACCCACAATACTGTCTTGCTTTCCAACAGGATATATCCAAGCCGAATCTGATTTGGCCCTTCCCCCCGGAATGTGTTGATGCCATTTGTTGCATATTTGTCCTCTCAGCCATCAGTCCTGACAGGTAATGAGGTCATCATTTTACCCAAGCTTTTAGCTTTCCTCAAACCATTAGAAATCTCTATGCCTGTCTGCGACCAGGTGGAGTCATATTCTTCAGGGACTATGGCCTCTATGATTTATCACAGATTCGAGTAAAGCAGGGAAGGTGTATCGGACGAAATTTCTACACTCGAGGAGATGGCACTTGTGCCTACTTTTTTGAACAAGGTAACCCACAGATACAAAGGTGTATTACTCTGCAGACGAAATAACCAAATTGTTCACCGATCAAGGTTTCGTAGAAAAACAGATAAGGACCGATAGAAGACTGATAGTCAATCGACGAAAGCGACTGAAGATGTACAGAGTTTACATTCAAGGAAAGTATCAGAAGCCTCTTTTTTGAAATTTTCAGGTTCCTTTTAACTTCTCTTTTCCGTCCTCCTTCAGGAGTCTGAAAAGGAAGACGGAAAAAAGGATTTGTATGACCTTCCTTTTTATATGTACACTTGTAAAAGTCACAAATTTTTTTCCTTATTTTGTTCAACTCACCTCTGCCCCGAGCCGACGTAAAGAAGACGGGTCTCCAGAAGGTTTCTGATGTTCCACAAGGCGGCTCTAGTGTTCGAAGTTGGAAGATTGAAGAACGCGCGAAGAATTACGATGTTTTGATTGAGGAGGAATACTGCGTACCTGTAGCCCGCATTATTCCGCTGTGCATACAACAAGAAGCTGGTAGAAATAAAAAAACCACTTTAGATATTTCGTAAACGCCAATGCTGTAAGTCTTATACGAGTGTTCTCAGCTAGTCCTTTCTCGCCATATGGACGATTTTAGCCGGTGCATCTTTAAAAAACCGTTGCGTACGTGCCTATTTGAAGGTGGATGCAATCACCTCTTTCATCTTTACAGATATTCACCAAATGATTCTCGGGTCCGTCTCTACTGGTCAAAAATTTCTTTATTTAGCGAGGTTTAAAGCCCTGACTCCAAATTTGCGATCAGCACAGAGGAGTAAAACTGAGTTACTCCTCCCGATTAGCTTGCTCAAGCTGAAGTTACCAAATCATGCAGCACTCTGTCTCTGAAAGACGGGAAAAATTTGACTCAGGATACTGCTTTTGTCTACCTTATCGCTCCACTGCCTATGCTCCCCGCTCTCGCCTGGTATTGATGTCATAACTACCACTTAGGGAAATGTCATCAGAGTGACGGAGAGTGAGGCGGCATTTCCTCCCCGTCCCAAAACGCACTATGGTAACTTTTGTGGCGGTATACAGTGCTGCAATACCCCGTAAAAACGCCACAGTTTGCCGACTGGCTAAATAGTCCTATTTGCTTCTTAAGCACACGTCCCGGTATACTGGATTGTATGGAGTGAATGAATTCCAAACATAGTTATTGTTTCGCTCTCAGTAAGTAAGCATCTCCAAGTAAACGACTTCGTTTGCAGTCCCCCGCATTCACACGCGGCGTGAGTACAGACCTCTGCTTACGACCTATTGGGTGCCCTAGAAGTGATATATAGACTGTCATTTGGGGACAATCAATGTTGTGTTTATGCGCCTGACGAACGCTGAAATACAGAAGCCACTTTCCATCATGTCGGGCAGTCTGCGAGCAGCCCGAAAGGCACGGCGCGTTTCTGACCCACATGATTCAGAGGTTGTTACCACCATGTTCTACAAAGCAAATTATGCTAGAAGGGGGTTCCTCTCAAAAAATCATCAGGATGCACTGTGGATACATTTAGTTGGAGTACTAAGGACAGATGGGCAGTTAAACTACAAGATGGGACGCTGTAATAGTAGACGCTAGGCATGTGATGCTCCAAATACTGTCAGACGGGAGCACATAATGCCCACAGGGACAGGCGCTTTTAGTCAAGACAGTGAGCAATGGAGATGGCGAGTGCGTGTATGCAATACCGTGGAGACAAGGCTGAAGCTCGAGAATATCTACTCTTGCAGAAGGCGCAAGCACACCACGAACCGATAATGGGATCCATAAAAGTAAGAAAATTAAGCTGAGTAGTACAAAAGTTTCGGAGACAACGATCCTGGCTACAGCGATTTCGGGGTCTAAAAGTCGGCTGTAGTTATTCACGAACGAGTTAAGCGCTAAGTGTATGGCTGCAGCAGGAGACCGGGTCGGAATGCAAAGGCGAAATCCACCCCTTGGAACGCGTTTTTGTACTCATGCAACTTCAAAATTTCGATTTTGCCTGAATCAACTCGTAATAACCATGCACTCCAAGACCAAGTTTGACTAAAACTTAGTTCAGATCGGACTGCTCGTTGAAAACTGCACCGAGCTCATCCCAAGCTCCTGATTTTAAACGTCCTGAAAAGAGCTCACTCGCCTCCCATCAAAGTGGTCCACCTGCTGTTGACGTACCTTCTCCAGCGTTGGCTCATTTGGTTACTAGTCACCCCTTAGAAGACACTATGTTAGAAGAAGCACCGCAGGGCAAACTAACCTGCCCTCAAATCGATCCACCACAAACGGATCCAAAATTCTTGGCCGAAAGGCATCACTCGGATTTGATGAAGCCTCCTCCATGGGGTATCTCAAGGGCACATTCAAGATGGTAGAGAGCAGCCGCAGGAGGCAAACGACATGGAAGAGGCCAGCGCAAGCCGTAGGCATCCGATTGGTGAGGAGGAGGCTACGTAGTGACTGGGACAAACGCTGTCCCTCCTCCCCACCATCTTGAATTAGGCAGGAGGGCTTTTTGTGTGTCAGCATCCCGTTGCCCATGTCGACCCAAGAGGCCGGTGCGGTAGAAGTGGTTGTTCCCGGAGCTTCGCTTTCCAGTAGTAGTAAACCGCAGATTGTCAACAGCTGGAAAAGGAAGAACAGCTTCATAATGCCCGGGATAGAATGCGGCCAGACAAATGAATGACCAATGGGAGGATAAAGTGTGTCGAAGATCCCCATTAAATAGTTGAACTCAGAACGGATAGTGGAAAAGGGAGCAATTAAATGCATGGCAGTCAAGACAGAGGAATTCGTATGGAGCCGCAAAGGAAGGCCACAAAGGTGAATAAACAGAGGGCGTGATTACCGACATATGGATGCATCGACGCTCTAATATAGTTCGCTCAGTTAACGGTGCCGAGACTTGTCAGCAGCAAACAAGTTATTGTTTCCACTCCAAGCTAAATTAACACATGACAACAAACGCCTTGAAAATATTCAATTTGACGCCTACGATGACATCCACCAGAAAAAAAAGCATCCAGGGCAGCTAAAAACCGCGACAACTAGGCCACATCATCATAAATAAGAGGTAACCTAGGCTGGTGCCTCTCTGTCGCCTACTTACTGCCAATAACAGGTCCTTAAACATACCTACAACTCAAGTTTTGAAAAACAAGTCAAAGAAAACGCAAAATGCCCAATCGCCTTCGAAAATTTTCAGTAAAAATTGACCTGGTTTAAAAAATGATTGTGCCCTAACTCTGTTTCACGATGCTACATTACCAACGTCAATGACAAAACCGTCACGTACGCCATAGCAATTTGATGTTAGGATATTAGAGTCAAATGAAATAACTTAGCCGATCGAGATCAAATGCTTTCATTCGGTTTATATGGCGTAAAGGAGTTGTAGCCATCACCTGGAGAAACAACATCATCATGAGGGCTTTCCACAGACATTTTGGTAGTCATGTTGTCTTGTGATGATCGGCTGAGTACCTATTCCTGCCTGTTTCCCAGTTGTGGTTCTTGCACGCAATCGAGTTGAATCGAGTAGATGGATCCTGGCAGAAACCTATGTTTGAACTTCGGCAAGTAACCTTTCTTACCGAACAAGTCCGTATGCAGTCCATCACACCCACCTACACACAAAGCAGGCATAATCTCCCGAGCATGAGGTTACACACGGATTAGTGGGTACATCCTTCGGAAACGACCACTGATGTGATCGGTGACAGACCAAAAAACACGACATGGTTATAAAAAAACGAAACAAAAATAATTCGACAGCCTAATGCTCATCACCTGCTATCTGTTGTTAATTCAAGCGGGGGAAACTCATCACCTTGGCTTCTAAGATTTTTTTGCTTATGATGCAGGCGCAAAGCACGTTTAGCACTAATGCGACTTCTCCAGCTACTTTAACCACTAGCAACACGTAATTTTTTCCTTATTCATGGTTAAGAATTGATGGTCTTCCTCGATATGATTCAGCATCATCTGGCGACTCATTCTCATAGGCTAAATATTGGCATAACGCCTTCCTAAACAAAAGCTTCTGCCTCCACAAGTGGCACCTTCGCCAAATCCCTCACATAATGTGCCAAGAAAAGCTCCCGGAGCTATAAAAGCATAATGGATCCGATTCGTAAGACAGACGAACTCAAGTCGCATCTATCGGGTTTGTTCAGCCAATATTTCATAATCTAAAGTGGATTCAAAATAGAAGAAAGTGGGACACCGCCGATAGACTAACGCGTACTCACCAGCCACCACTTTATTAGTGCCTATGTCCCTAGAGGAAATCGCGGGAGCTTCTTCACCTTCTGGCTCTCTGCTTTAGTGCAAAGAAATTATTTACGGCAGAGACTAGGCGCCATAAAATGGTGAAGGCACAAACTGATTTGAGTCGTGTAATAAAGACTGATCTGCGCCCTTTTAATTTTATTACTGCATGTATTTAAGCGAAACAAGACGATATCACAAAAATTATCAAGACAAAAATGGCACACGCTTTACTCCTGAGATTCAAAGGAAACAGCAACAAAAATAACGAAGACTTAAAAGTGGATAACGCTCCCCCATAATACCAAACTGGGGGGATGTAACGAACGACCTCAAAAAGACTTTTATCCCTCATTCCACTTAATTCATCACGAATCGAATGCATTGAATGATAACATTCTTGCAGCAGGCTGCATCAAGCAAATAAAATCAACATTCTTTTTTATAAACGACCAAATTTCGGGAGTACAATGTATTGTATTCGATAAATTAACGGCTCAAATCAGCAGCAGCGCATTACTTTTAGCTGAATTTGCACTAAATGTACAAGCTGCTCTGCATTTATCATTTCTTACTAATGAGTAGTCGAAGAAAACCACTCCGCCCCGTAACTATAAAGGGTAGCTAAGAGCGGATCGGGGAGACATTTAGTTCTCTTCTATTGACTATACATGATAGTATTGTACTTTTGTAAGACTCGAATGGGTTTGGAAGAAGTAGGATCTCTGCTTCAAATAAAGTTTGCCAATTATCCGGAAACACATGAAAGCTTTGCCAAGACGAGAAAACAGCCATTAGTAATTGAGATTGTTATCATAAAATCCGAATGACTTCACCATCATAGAAGGCGGTGTTAATCGCAACGGCCCCGCTACCATTAGACATCCCAAGGTATCACGAGTGGGCTTGATAGCAAATGTGGGACAAATGTAAAAAGTGGTCACTACTACGACATGAATAATTGAAGTAAATCTGGCTATCCTGTCTTCAACGAGTAAGACTATCTCCACTGCTAAGGCAATAGCCATTACTTGGAGAGATAGCAGAGGAATACGACCAGCTGAAGTCTCAATTTCTTCGGGGATTCCGTTCTAGTTAATTTATCAACCCTGCCAATTTCTGCATAGGTTTTCCATCTGCATCTCATAGAATTCAGAAATGATTAAAGCAACGCCTAGTGAAACAATAAGGGACTACGATGTAGGACAAATTTAATGATACCATTCGATGGACTTTAAGGTAAAATCTTACACTTACATAGTTTGATGGATTGAGCGGCGCTTTTCCAACCACGGAGGTAGCACCGACCACTTCAATGGGATAGTAAGCTACCACCTCACAAAACATATGAAAACGTCGAAGATTGCACAGCTGAAGCACTTTAGTCAATTCCAATCTAAAGCTTGGCAGAAAGCAAAGATAAAACCTACTTCCTTGTCCTAAGACAACCACCGACGCGCACCAATTTTTTGCTGAGGGATTCCGACAACACTAGCAGTCGATCTTCCTCCTTATCTACAATGAAATTATCGCCTGTGTCCTTAACTCACCAAGTGCCATTTTCTGTGAGTTGATTAATTCAAATTGGGAATTGAGTGCATTTATCTTTTTATTCAAAGAGTTAATACGATTTCGTAGAGTTGAAACACGAACACATGTGATGTTTAATTTATCCATCTAAGAATTACGATAAATTGATCACACAAACTGTCTCAGTAGCCTCGCGTCGTTCTTCAAGTAATGTGCAAAAGTCCTCTTGGAGTTCGGCATATCGCGATTTTGCCAATTCAATCTTTTGAGAAAAGTAGATAATTCTAAAATATTCCAGAATTTAAACGAAATAAGCCAAAGTTACTGCTCGAGCTGGGTTAGAGTGTAGGATGTCTTAATAGGAAGGAACTAAAAGGGAGACAATTAAGGTTGACAAAGTAAGATACATTACGGCAGAGTTGATATCAATGCCACAAATATGTTCAGCAAAGTAATGATCACTAATACGAAAAACAATTTCATCGTTCAAATGCTCTGGAAGGCGAGCCTAAAATGCGGTTTTATAAGGGATGAAACAACGATAAACTCACATCGGAAGGCAATGAATGAAAAGCACTGAAATTCACGTGCAAAGTCATTACATAGTTCCGTTGATCTGTACCAGCGACCAGATAGAATCGGAAGACATAAACTAAGACAAAAAAGTGTGCGAAAAGCCCAATTTTTACCCCGAGGCATATTTTGCGAGGAATCTGATGAGAAAATGCCCGAGACCGTCCAAGTTGGATTCTGTAAGAAATATGAGCTGGGGAATTCGATATCCTACATTGAAATCCGAACAAGAATGGCTCCTGTAAATGACTAAAGGAATGAAATAACACAAGTTCTTACTATCATTGTCAGCTTGAGATGAAATAGTGAAAAAGATGTCCCGGAATTGGCCCCCGGTATTGGAAATCGTTGGAAGCCTGACCTCCGACAAATCGTGCAAAAACATTACTGGAATGTGAAACATATTAGGCAGAACACAAACAAGGATTCAGGAGCCACAACCGCTGTACATTACTCTCAATGGCACTAAAAATCCAAATTAGCAAACGAACAAAACGAACGAAAGTCGTGTGAAAGCGTTCAAATAATTACAAAATTAGATAAACTCAGTCCACGAACCTTAAAATATCTCTCCTGGAATGATAAAGAACAATTAAAAAACCAGCACTCCCCCCGCCACAGAACCATCACCTCGTGCGAAAGAGGGATTGGACAGTACACTTTTCGTAAATTATTTAAACTATCGCAAATATAAGTTGCAAACAATATCAATCGTCTTGGCACTCAAACAGCGGCAAAAACTCGACAAAAAGCTAAAAGAAAGATAAGCTTAAAATCCAGTTTAGGTATTTCACAACCATTTTTGCAGTTTAGTGAAATCTCGCAATAAAAACATGCAGTAGTTTTCCTACAATTAGCACGTTGTTAACTTTTGACCGTTCTAAATGCATCCTTTTTGACAGTTGCTATGTGTTTGAAAAGAACAACAACTTTCTAAATCGGCTAATGACGTATCTGTGATTAACTCTCCCATTATGATTTGTAGTCTTGGTAGGGTTCAGAAAGTCAAACATACCTTAGGCTTAGAATTTTGTGAATGACCTTGAAGTCACGAATTGAGCCTTCGCTCTTGTCGATGCTCGCGGTTCGGCCTTCTTAGCCAGGATGATCTCTTTTGCCTCGCTTAGTTCAAATCCTCTTGTCTTTGAACCCATTAGTAGCGTGAATAGTGTTTACTACGATCCCGCTAATGGGCAGGTAATACGTGCTGCATTTTTTTATCAAGAGGATGATGACTACCAAATTGCTTTGTGATATTTCAAGTTGGAATGCGCTAATTGCATTGGATTCTAGGTTTTATACACTTTATGCGTACATTTTTTTACAAGGACTCCTTACTATTGTCAATTGTGGTTGAAACACTTTCTAGGTATTTACACTCAGAGCGAGAGGTGCCATGGGAGTGAACGTTAAGTCTTTGGAATCCGGACAAACGTCTAATTTCCGGTTGGTTTTATCAAGTTGTAGAGCCATTACGAGTCATTTTGCATCTTTTCAGGATCTGTGACAAGGGAGAAATCCTTTCAATCAAGTTTGATCCTAACTGTACTGTTTTGAGCCTGCAGCGGAAACGAAATTGTGTTGACTTTATAAACTTTGAGAATGGTCGTCCAGAAGATATTGAATACTCGCAAACTTGCAGGGTTTGTCAAAATCATGGACCGTACTAAATATTCCCATCCAGAGGACGACTTCGAATGTAATCGGCTTTACCTGGTCCAGCGAAAATGATGTAATTTTCATCACAAATGAAGGCTTTGAGCTTTATCAGGTAACTGTCCTGGATCAAATGTAGCCTTTCCCACCAAATCTACTCTATGTACCTGTTTTAGATTCTTCGCAATAGTCATCTTGTTCGCGCTCTCAAACACGGCTTCGTTCAAACAAACTGGTATGCATGGGACCCCCTCAATAAAATCCTTCTCCTCTCAACCGGTGATTTGGGAAATCGTCTCCATGTAACTTCTTTTGCAAACGTGAGATGTCTTTGCGTTTGTTTGTACTACTTGGTGAAAATATCGCTTCAGTTTTGATTTAAAACCTGTTTTGTTAGATCGACCATCTACGGATAATTTCTAGTCGGTTATTTTCAGGGCAGTGTAAACATTCTTAAAACTGCGCAATTTTAGCCCCGTATTTGTGGGCTGAATTGGGCACCGCCTTGATTTTTTGGGCATGGGAAAATCTTTTAGTTAAACATCTATCATACCACGAGAGATGCCTCTGCTGGAGACCAGATCTGTAATTTGATCGGTTGAGACACCTATGAATAATTCTGGCTGGTAACTTTTCCCGATGACTGATTGGATAAATTTTAAGGGTTTCAACGCTTTCCTATGCTAGGGCTTCGTAACGAAATGTTCGAGTTTTGAGGTGCCCGAAGAAGAGATTCTCTCTCCGCCTTCGGCTTCAACTTCAACATCAGTGGCATCAGATGACTCAAAGAGACTCCAACAGAAGAATTGTCTTCTAGCTAACCTGTGCGTTTTATTATTGCGAAGTGCGGCTTTTGATTACTTTTATCCCGCCACTATTCTGCTTAAAACGCAGTAACGATACATTTGAGAACCACTTTTATGACTTTGTTGGTTAGTTCTAATGGATTTCATTGGAAATAAGGAAGGCGTACTCTCATTAAATTCTTAATTGTAGGTGCCATTATGGAATGATTCAGTTAATTGATTCCTTTCTCTTTCCTTCTGAATAGTGGAGTTATTAACGAGATTTTTATTTAGGCAGATAGCTCGTATATCATTCTCCATTTTGGCTTTGCTACTGTTAACCGCATGTGGACTTTTTAAATCCCTTTTTTTGCTAAAATAGATTAGTTAATAAACGTCTTTCATTTGTAGCTATGGCCAACTCTACGCTTGTATTCTGTCTCATAGTTTGGAGGGCGGGGTTCAACTTGTACTTTATCAATTGATGCGGTAAGTCAATTCATTCAATGTAGTTATCCAGTTATCTGGCTACCCTCTTTATATGGGGTATCCACCTGATCTTTCTGCTATTTATCTTTTTCAGTATCCTCTGAAATAGCAATGAGCCACAACCCTAGAAGTAGCTTACTCCCAATTCACAGAAAGGCTGAGGGATAGTGGACATTAAATCCCTACATACTTAAACTCCCAATTAAGTAAGAAGCCAAATTACCACAGTATAACTATTTCTTTATCACTTCTTTTCTCAGGGTCGTTAAATCTACCCAAGTTATTCAAGTTTTCACTTATTTTCAAATTAGACTCGAAGGAGTCTGGTAATTCTTGTCTGCCTTTAGACGAGGTTTAGTAAGACGTCGGCACGTCTTAGTAGTTCCCGAAGTGGGTCGGATCGCGGTGAGTTTTGTGCGTGATCTGGTCCTCGTGCACCATCAGCACTCGCACACCTCTCTCGCCTATGACATCGCTTCTGCTGATGGTGTGGAGCTAGCAGAGAAAGAGGGATTCGATGATCGTATCAGTCCTCGATATCACTATCCTCTTCTTCCACCCGTCTCACTGGCAGAAGTGAGCATCCCTTGCAAAAGTAGGTTAAAATGCCAACATCTGTCTATCGATCCTTTCTTAGAGGTGTTCAGCCACTTTTTCATGTGTTCAGTCGGTCTTTATTCATGTCTTTTGATGTACGTTGAGGGATTCATTAAACTGCGCAACCTAGCTGCTTTCAGACACCTCTAGTTGGAGGCCTAGTGCTGCGACGTGTCTCAAGAGCAGCTTCTTCCCTATATCTTCGTCCATTATAGAATAGGTTGTTCCCACCATACAGTTAGCCACCTATGGGTTCGTTTATTGGACCAATAAATTTCTTAAAGACATGTCTATTCATTTGCTCGCTCATTGATAGTCGTTCATCTACCAATTCCTTGCAAAAATACATTTTTTTCGTTATCGCGCATTTTGATCTCCTGTAAAATTACGAATTCCTCTCACCCGGCTATGCGTCATTTTTACATTTCCTTAAACGATCTTGCTAGCGAACTGATAGAGGTGCACTTTATTTTGCTGAATTTCGCTGAAGATGTTCTTAATTTACCCAAACGCCAACGTTACTTAAAATGGGTGCGATTTCTGTCGATACGTGTTGAAAAATCAGAGTTTGTTTGGGTAGTTTTTTTACGGCAGTTATCGTGCCCAGTCATCCTTGCAGCTTTTAAGGAGGCTTTGTTTTCTCCTTTTCTGTTGCAGATGTTCCAGCTCTCTCTCTCGAACCAGGAACTGAATTCAACACACCTTTGTGCATCCTTTTTATTAATTCATTATTTTTAAATCCTATTAGCTAAAATGTTTTCATTTCCTTGACCGCGTCTTCATGAAGACACCCCTTCTTGGATAATCATTCCGCCTAATGTCGTCATTGACGGCAGCCTGGGTAATATTCCCATCAATGAATTTAGACCTATTTTCTTGTTTGCATCCTTTTTAAATAGACTTTCTTTTTTGTTACTCAATGATTGACGCAGGTTGCCTATGGACGGTGGATCTGAATCTCGAAGCCTTCACAAAACTTATTCCTGATCCGGTAAGACCATTATTTTTTCAGGTTATTCTGGAAGTAAGGGAAGCAGTTAATCCTTTCCCTTTTTAAAGTCATATGAGCTGACTATGAGGTTACCTGATAGTGTTATTTCCAAGACATTAGATTTTTTGCTGAAAAAATCCTATTGAGGTGTCTGAGTGGCTGAAAGCGGGTGGTGTCACTGGAGGGGTGGTTTGACTTACTCTTTTCCTCTTATGTGGTGTTGGCTACCTTAGAAAATGTGGAAATGAATAAGTTCCTTCGTTTTCAGGTGGAGTTATACTATATGCTGTCACGTGAACCGATTTGTAGTCGCCTTTATTTATTTTTTTAAGGGTAAAGAATTTTACTCCTAGTGCTAAGCAAACTTGTCACCATCCGCTAACTGCCTTGAGTGTGTTCGTGCATTAGCGAGAAAAACGTCCACTCAGAAATAACAGGATCATTTTTTTCATTAAACGATGGAACACAAAGGTCATTCCATTCGAATGGTGCGTTTTTCATTGGGCGAAATGAATGGCAAGTTTTAAGTTTTTGATGTTCATTATCTGTCATCTGTTGTCACTCGATTCGCGTGACATTTTGGGCTCTCGCAGATTCGGTTCTTGACTCCAAAAAACTTAACTTTTATCCTTGGCGTTCGTCCAGGCAAGATGTTACGAGATGTGGCCGAGCATAAAGTGCAACGTAAATAGATCGGATCGTAACAGAGACTACCTTACCGATGGGCTGATGGACATCAGCTGTCGCAGTTTGCAACGATTCGTCGTGACAGGCATGAACAAATGGTGTCAGTCCCGGTAAATTGTCAATTTAGTAGGCTTTCAAAATTTGCACTAATCAATGTGCGGATATTGGCTGAATGCTGCTTTTTTGAAGAAAAAACGGGCTTACTCCGAACAACGGCTTGTAGAAGCCCCTTTGTAATCCTGATCTAGACGTTAACTACAAAAACAATAAAACCTGGAAAACAAAGGTACGAACTCGAGCCAATCAACTTATTTCACTGCTCTTTCGTGGGAACATTGGAGATAGCTGACCAGTCGAAGTACTGTGTTGTCCGAATTTTTGTGTGCAGCTGACCAATCAGAATGCCGCGTTTCCTGGTATACTGAACCTCAAGTCGAAGCTCGATAGTTTGTCAATATCCAATGCGCTGCTATCTTTGAAACATTTGACTGTGCTTTATATGCACGATAGCATTAATTTACTGCCTTTTCATGAGATCTGGCATCACTTTGTTTGTTTTGACATGCAAAAGGGACAACGTTGAGGCATTCCTCTGGCATTTAATTGATCAGCAGTTGAGAAGGTGATCTTGATATTCAAAACTGTCAGTCTGGTGGTTGATAGCCGAGCCTTCCTCGTGATAAGTTTCATCTGGTAACAACTGCTTGCCTATTTACCTAGTCAAGTTGGGCTCCACTTTCACTGGCATGCAATAAAAAAGATGCGCTATTTGTCAGTGCGGGTATCGTCGGTCAGGCTTTGCACTATCACTCAACTTGACGAGCACTTTGCATTTAGCATCTTGCAGTGCCGAGGTGTCGTGTGGAGGCGTAAAATCTGTGTGATACGACAATTTAACGATCGTCCTCTTTAAAAAATTATGTACGCTTTTGGAAGACGTTCACGTGTGCCGCTGGTGGCTCCTAGTCTGTGAACATTCACGAGTTGAGAGAATCAACTCTAGGTAGTCTATACATAATGCCGTGAAATTACACAAGAGGGCTCTGTTGGAGGCCCTTTACCTTGGGGTAAATATGGCTTTGAATCTCACCCACATCAAAGAGGAAGGGGTGGTGCTGCCACCTGCGAGATATTCCCAACAAGTGGTGCTTGTGCGTATATGACTGATGTAGAACAATTCGAGTATTCAGCTGGCCGAAGTCACGAGGACGGTTACCCTAGACCTAATCCGCCAAAAAAATTGTGCGGAAAGGCATTCGAGAATTTTGTAAAATTGGATGCGAGGATGTGCCGGGCAAGTGTCTAAGCCCTTGACAAAAAAAAGTAGTACGAGCGTTTCAGCATTTAATTCGGGTGAGTGCCTGTTTTGCTACTGTGACATGTTGAAGTCTTCTTTTAGGTAGTCTGTGATTTCTGTCCCCTAATTGTTCTTCAGAAGGTGCAATTTTTAAGTAGCAGTATCCTGTTGGTTATCATTTAACCATTAAATGGTTGATAGCCAATCGACTCTCAGGTTCTCGTTTTACACATGGTCCGTGCTTGTAGATCACTCTGGTGGATTGTTTGCTAAACCGACCGGGCGCTAAGTCCGTCCTGCAAAACTACTGTCAAGAAATGGTGGGGAAACTTGTGAAAGCATTTAAAAAAGCACCTTCGGAAGGGGATGGCGAAAATCCCTTTGTTCAACAACTAGAAATCGTCTCTCACCTTCTGTCCCGCTTTGCCGACGTTCAGAAAGCTGCAAGGAAGACTTCGAAGAGTGCTGGACCCAATCATGTATCTGGATATGATGGCGAAACAAATCAGGTTAGTGGTTCCTTAAGACTAGCAGACGAATGAATGGTTGCACAGAGAGATGAACTAATGGATAATTGGTTGGAATTGCATTGTTTCGTAGACGGGTGGTTGGAGAGCTGGGCATATAATTGGGCGACTGGAGGGTTAGCTACTTGGATGAATTTGTTGGTGGCTTAAAGAGATGGAAGTATGGCGAACGGCTAGTGAGTTGGAAAGATAGATGGACCGTTTCATAGTTTTTATGTCGATGAACAGACAAGCAGGTCGCCGAAGGGATAATTAGTCGGATGGATGAGCGTGCGTGTGGACAGGTGAACTGATTGCAACCTGGGTGAAGAAACGGATGGATTTACAGCTTCTCCGATGGTTTGACAGCTATTTGGTCGATTGAATGAAGTAGTGAGTGGATGCATAAATGAGTGAATCTATCCACAGTATGACAGATTGATAGTTGCATCGATCGTTTTCCAATTGTCTGTTTTCTTTTTTGCCAGGAAGCAGTTCCTTTCGAACCAATTCGTCGTTTCTACCGACAACCAATTGTCTTCTCTCCTGATGACGTTTACGAGGCTATTTTCGCTCCACTTGCTTCCTTCACCGATGTGAGTTTTCATGTTCTCTCCTCCGCTGAAAGGTACATCCTTTTTGGTAGAATTTGTTTTGCAGTATGTTAGCCACTAAAGTGCCGCAGTCACTCGCTTTACCAAAGTCTATGTTTTCGACTGACCCATCACTACCTACTTCTTTTGATCAGCTCAAGTCGCTGAGTAAAGGCAATTTTCTTCTAAATTATCGCTCAAATTTAGGACTAAACCTCAAAATTCATATTTTGCATGCAAAAGCTTAAACACAGTTTCTTTCTAACATTTATTTTACGCGCTTCAGACAATCAGTCATTCATTATCAGGTCTCTTGTGTCAAAAGGAATTCAACTTATCCGATCTTTTTCTCTTGCAGGACCCGGAAATCCAAAAAATTCTCTCTCATCTCATTTTAGGATACATTAACGATCTCAAATCTCGTTCCCTTTGCATTGATGTAAGTGCTTTTCTGATCGGACCACCTCTGAAAGTGGTGGTGGGAGGGGAGGTAAGGCTTTTTAAACTCTGTAGAGTCGTTCGGTCATTTGTAATGGATGTTTTGTGGGTTCTACTCTCTTTTTACTATTATTTTAAATATGCTTCGAAAACCACTTCATTGTTATGAAGAAAGAGGCCTTTTGGTGAGTAATTCACTCAAGCGCCTTGATTGCTATTGAGGCGGCACTCCTCAGAGGGCTGCATACAATTCGCTATTTACGAAATGCTGAGCTAACCGTCAATAATTCCCATTCATTTACTGTCATTTTTGTGGCTGACACTTGGGACGGCCTTGGTGAAATTTTCGTAAGGCGAGCATTCTCAATAATGGCTGGTTGCTCCTTTCTCATTTTTGGTTTGAAACTGAGATACGTCAATTCGCACGTTTTTTTACTGCTTTGGTACCTTTTGTTGGGCAAAAACTTGGCTGATCTTGTGTGTGTACTTTGGGTTCGCAAGTCATATTTTTGACTTGTGAATACCTCGACTATGGTGAAATTCGAAATACGCCGTTTTTGAAATCCAGATCGCGAAGCGTTGCCTCACTTCCCCTCATTCTAAGATGCACAATGGGTTCTTTGCACTGTTGAGCTCTGAAGTAGCGTTGTTCTACAAGAAGCGCATCCTTTATCTATCGTCCCTCTAGTCCAGACTGCTTTTTAAGAAGATGACGAAAAAGGAAGTTGTTCTCGCACACAGTTGTGAGTGTCACTAGTATGCCGCGCCAACTCACTTGACTTGTACGACTTTTCGGGTGGGTTTTGGTGGACATTAATAAGATAAGGAGCTATTTACAGTCCTTTCTTTCGAAATCGCCTCACTGCTTGTCTCGACATGCTGCAGACTTGAAAACTGCACTTGTCTCCAAGGCATAATCGTTTGTCGAAATCGCAGAAGGGTAATGATCCTGTCATCTTTCAGTGATTCCCTACTCTCTCACAATTAACGTGATTCCTCTGCGTTTGGCCAAGAATTTTTATGCAATTTGAATATTTTTATCGTATAGAAAGTGGCTTTTGAGTTGTTTTGCTATCGCTCTTGACGTGCTTGATAAGCATCTCTCAATCCTTCTTTTGGTTTTTTACCTTTTAGCACATGTTCTACACCCTTCTAGTGGAGAGTCTTGTCAGATCTCACGATTTATCGCGTCTCGTCTATCTCTTTCGTTCGAATGTCATCGTTGATTCAACGGAGATGGTGCGTTTCTTTGTTCTCGTCATTCGGGTTTTATTGTTTTCTTTTCAGTGTCCTTCAAGTCTAGACTTGACCCTTTTTTGGAGCATCAAGGGTAGAGAGGGCAGGTGGATGGATGAAGCCATAGCTATTCTGATGAGACACTGGTTCTTTTGTAGATGAAGTAGGTGAATATTAAAGCGGTAAAAGATATGGCAGGGTAGTTGATTGAAAGGACGAATAATTCGTTGAACGGTTGGGTGGTTCAATGACTTGAAGACTGGAAGGATGAAGTATGAGATGACCTAATGCAGGGTTGAATGTTCGTATGAGCCTAATATATGAAATAATTCAATGGATAGATGGCTAAATAGGTCTACGTACCGGCTGCTAGATCATCTGCTATATGAATGCATGAACAAATGGTTGTACAGCTGAAATCACCGGCAATGGGTAGTGTCAGGAGAATGCAAAAGATGCGAATGAGCGTGGAGGAGCACATCGGTGGTGTGAGATTCCGCAGTATTTTGCAAGAACACGACCTTCTTCTCACTGGTTAATTGATCTTGTTCTACAAGAAGTAAATGATTTCCTCTTCCATACCCTTAAGTTGTGGCCGACCAAATCAGAAAGTAGCGATGATGGGGCATGTTGAATGGGAAGATGCAGAGTTGTTTCTCTGGCCTCTAAGGTGTTTCTACGTAAAGTTTGTACTTTGTTTTTTGTTCGCTTTCTCTAGGCCAATCAACTTCTCTCCTTTGAATCCACCTTTCCTCCAGCCGGTCAATTGGCCCTCGATATGCTTCGGGTTTGTTCGTTGTTCTTTTCTTTCTTTTTTGCTCAGGATAGCCAGATTATTAGACCCTTTGCTTATATCACACCACGGTCATCAAAATCCATGCTCAAATATTTGCTGGGAGGACTGACGGCCAGCGCTCAGATTTTAGTAATGACACCAAAACTCGCGCAAATGAATTGATTAACTCAAATGCTACCTAAGATCTGATGACAAAGGGTGCTTTCCTAGCTTCCCCTCATCTCCAAATTCAGTCACTCGGTTCGAGACACATGAGTTGACGTAGGTGGTTAGGCACAGCCTCACCAAGAACACACCGCATGTTAAGCGTGTAATCTCGCCTAACGTTGTTGGTAGATAATTAAGTCGCATTGCGACATGTCGATAGCACTTCAATGTGAGAAGGAAAATATTTTTACTTTTTTATGCGACCGCCTAAGGTTTACTTTTTTGCACAAAATAACGTGTAATATGACTTACGAAGGGTTTCAATTAGTAAAGGGTGCTAGTGAAAATGGCCTTGATCAATTTTTTTTTTGTTTTCTTGTTCCATTTGACGATTTATGCGCTTCGGACCAGCAGAGCAATTATTCATGCTTAAGCTTTTTTTGTCTTCTTTGGAGTTCGTAAACAGCGAAGTTTTATTTCATGTCCCAGGGTTGGTCTTCTCTTAGACGTTCACCACACAGATTACTTTTTGTCACTTAGCGCACTTTGGTGTGATTGGCCAATTTTGTGCCCTTCTTATTTTCAGCGCTTGGGCGCCTCCAACGAAAGTATCATTGAAGTGCTTCTGGCTAAGGGAGATCCTATAATGGCATTGAGGTAAGTTTCTCCTTCCTTTCCACTCTTCAATTTGCGCTTGCCGATTTTAAAAAAAAGAGCATTGCTCTTTGCCCAGTGTAAGAGGAGCTCTTTTTTCCCTCCCGTCTATTAAAATGGTTCGTGGGATTGCTGCCAAATCTCTTATTTTCTCACTTTGGAAATGGTGTCGGCTTACAGCTTTAGGCCGTGACGTTGTGAAGTTACTTTTAGCACTGATGTAAGGCGAGCAACATCGCCTTGGTGTAACTAGTAAGAACTTGGAAGACGTATGTCTTTGAAAAAATAAATGTATTATATTGTATCAATAGCTGGTCTGTACTAATTTTCCCAGTTTTTGAACTCTCATATCGTTGCACTGTCACTGGGACGAATCTGATGTGATTCAACCCTACCTGTCTGCCGGTCCATATTTAACTCGTTTTTAAGGTCACAGGAACTCGATTCGTATAGTGCTTAAGGAGGGGATGTCTGTAATCCTCAAAGAAGGTCGTGTTTCGAACTTCTAGAAGCTTGCATTTTCGTAGCTGTTCCTTGAGCATTCTAGTACATCGGTTCCTCGCTCAATTCCTCGTGATTAGTGGATATCAGGAGGGCAGTAGATAGGGCAATAAATGCTATACTTTTCAGGCCAATCAGTTACCATAACTAGGCGAGGTTATAATTACCCAACATCTCCGGCGCTCTCCATTAGCCGATTGGTCGTCGTGTGCGTAAGTCGTATTCTCCTGCTTACCTGCACAGGTTGGCAAATAAAAGTCTGTACTACAGCCTTTATTTGCGGATTGCTCCGGCCGGAAACTTGACAGGATCTAAACTCACACACTCGACCCTCATTTTTCGATCATGAAAGATTTTGTACATCCGCTTTCATGTCAATTAGATATTAACGTAGTGCCAAGGGGAATTGTGATTAATTGCTCCACACTTGCATCGACTTGAAGCGGAAGTTGTGCACCTAGCCCCTCCTTTAGACGTTCTTTTGTCTTCTGTACCCTTTCTTGACCTTGTCAAGTCGCATGTCAATTGGGCATTTACGAAGTGAAACCTGAGGTAGAATGTGAGAGTACAATTTCACCTCTGTTTGGTCAGCTATATGCTGACATTCACAGGGCTGTTGACATCTAGCCAGCTGTCATCTCAACTGTACCTAGAAGATAATTGCAAATGCAGAACTAGTTGTATGGGAGGTAAGGGTGTTATGATCTGCCTACACAGCGAAGAAAATAGATGAAACAAGTTAACTTGAAACAGATCGTAGACTGCTCGACAATCTTCCACAATATCCGCTTCTGTACCGCCTTAGATGGGCAACAACAGACTCTGGACTTGCTGCCTCACTTGTTTTTGTTTTCATAGAGTAGGTTCTCCAGTAGACTGACCAGATTCCTTTTTTACTGTCTTCTAGATTCTGCAAAGATCACAGGGAATTGCTAGATCTCCAAGAGACATCACGGAAGGTTTTAGATGCTGCTAAACTCCGTGAGGATCCAATGATCTTCTACTCTGTGTTTCGATTCTTTGAACGTGCTGCTCCACTCACCCCTCCTCTCATTCAGGGTATTTTGTCTTGCCTTTTAACTCCTTTTCTTCTCAAAAATATTCTTTTTTCTTGGACTAAAAGAACTCCATCCTTCTCATCTTCGATAGCCTAGCACAGTGGTGCCATTGGTTGTTGAGTTGTAATGTTACGATCTGATTGACTTAGAGCTGTTGTTTTATTTAAAGGGATTTAAAGCTATTGCCTTCTGATTTAATTCATTTTTTTTTGTAGATCCCAAATTGCGTCCATATTTAGCATATTTCGCAAACTTATTCGGCCCAGGAAGTCTCGTTCTTACCAATTGAGTTGGAAAACTTGAAATTTTGTCTGGTTTCTTGTCGACTTGTCTGACTCTCCTTTTTTTTTACTAATTTGTAGTTCGCATTTGACATTGAAGTAAAATGAAGGCATCTTCATGATCCCACATAAGTACATTTTCGTTTTTTTTGCAGAACGATAAAGTTGTAGTTATTTTTTTCGCTCCCGACTGCGGTCGGTTGGTAGATGGCTATAAGGATGATGCGATGCGAGAAAATTCATCCGCCCTTTTGCCTGTCTGCATCTTGGAAGGATAGCCCTTGTCATTTATCCAATCAGTCGTACGCACGGACTTTAGTACTTAGCACGTCATAGTTGTTAAAGATTTTGCCCCTCTGTAAAACCTCACACTATATTAATTTAATAGCCGAATTGGATTATTTTCGGTGATGCTACTAAATAATGTCAATTTAGTAGTATTTAACGCATGTTAAAACACTTAAATAACCTCGCAATTCAAACGAGAATGTTAATTTTGCCAATAAAGGTGGCCAATAAGGTACACAGTCGTAGATGGAATCTCATCAAGTGGATTATGGGTTGTCTAGACACGTTTTTCATTCCGGCTTAAACAATTTCTTGATTTAACGCTTGTAAGTTGGACTCGGGATGTTTTATCTATGCTTTAAAGATGACTTCACAGAAAATACAATTTCAATTCACTATTATCTGATGTATTGAGTTTTGTCTGAGGTCAAAATGAGCCGCACAAGCATAGATGGGCTGGGAAGCTCCAAGCACACCGTCCAGCAGCAGTACAACCAGTGGAGATTGAGAATGTCCCATGACTAGCCATCCAATCAGGCAGAATATCGAATCATTACGCAGCTTGGCATCACCCATAAGTTGGGAGGGCTGTCTGCTCAAATTATTTAGAGGCGAGAATGCATCTTTTCCCAACGCTAACGATGTGCCGCGTCGAATCCATTGCAATCGAAGTTTTGGCGTCCAAGAAAGGCAATTTTCTAACCTCGTACTGTCCAAGGCTGAATGATGTTCCACAATGGCTGGATTTCATGGAACAGTCACCAATCTGCTTTGTTGAAGGATAGGCCAGCACCTCACATCCCTCCACCCATGCGATTCTGCTCCTATTTCAGTGTCATTCAATTACTTCCTCTATTTAGTTCCCATTCAGTTAGTAGAGATGTGGTTAAGGTGTCGTTTTTTTGACTTAGTTAGCATCGATATGGATAGCTCTTTGGAGAAAATCTTTCAAACTCGATATCGCTTCAGTTCTAGGTAGCCCTTGGCGGCTCTCAAGATTGGAGCAACTGTTCGAGATAGATATCATTTTAGCCTTTCGTATGAGAGCCTTCGTAGAGTTACCCATTCTCAAGGAATGTGTTACCTCTAGGAATCAGGGTGCTTGATCTTTTTGGATTAGAACCACCTGTCGGGAAGCTGGCGGGTGGAAGTATAATCATCGTGAGTGCAAAGCTCGAATTGTAAAATAACTTTGCATCAACTTTTAAAAAGGCGGTTTGCCTACATTGGCAGTTGTGAGATTTGCCGATTTGTTCCGGTAATTTTTAGTCATGTTGTAAAAAAGTACTTCTGTAAGTTTATCATGCTCCTTGAAGTCTTTTTTCCTGGAAAATTTATCCAGCCTTGAAACACGGAATGTCTCCCAATGGCAGCATGGGAGATTTCTGTGTTCCATGGCCACCAATAAGCGGTTGTTGGGATCATGCAATTGTGTGGAAATTGTTCCCTATTCACCAAGCTGCTACAAATTTGATTTCCTCCTTGTTAAAGGTCTCTACTTGCCTGTAATGATTCCGGTGGTATGGTGCGGAAAGGCTGGAAGACTAGTAGCATGGGTGGTGTCGAGTGGCGGACAATTGGCGGCTGTTTCGCATGCAATCTCGCCCCAATTTATAGCTACAAGAGCTATTGATGCGGCATTTACTCTTCCTTTTCAATTTATTGTATAAAATGCCCCATTTTAGGTTGTTTGCTGAGTAACTAATTAACATTTTTTGCTAAGTGGACGTACACATCCTTGGTCTTTCCTCCTGCCAATCTTTTTACTCACCTCTTACTTCACTTTTCTAAGGCGCGCTATTGCATGTGTGTGTGGTTTTGTGTGTGTTGGCTGAAGATCTAATCCCTCAATATGAGTTTCTTGTGACAACTCAGACGAAGTGAGTTAAAATCCACTTATCTGTCCACTCAATTGATATGATGCAGCTTCACCTTAAGAAGTGGCCACGATCAAAATTATTTCTTTGAACATCTCATTTTCCGTATCGTAAAAGCCTCTCTGAGAAGACTCCATACTACATTGAAGATAGGAAGAAAGAATGGAGGGACTTGCAGCCTCAGTCAACCTCCTCTCTATCCACTTTCAAGTGATGACTGTCACCGTTGAATAAACAGCCAGGAATCCCGTCTTGGTTAAACTCCGTTGACGAGATTTTGTATAAGGGTAGAATTAGCAAATAGTCCGCCTTCCATTGAAAGAGGATGGCAGATTGTAACCATCCAGGTAAGGTATTTGTTGAAGGGGCCTTCTGAAAGCAACTGTACAATATCACTTGATCATATTGCGATGCACGGTGGAAATAATTTTACCTGGACATTGTTAGAAGTGTGTTGACATAAAGACGGGCTTGACGACAGAAGCGAGTCACGTTCGACCCTGCCATTTATAAAATGCAAAATCCATTCAATAACACTTTGTCTTAAATGTTTGCCATAATCGTGACAGTGTTGACATCCCGTCCCCCTCTTCACCCCCTGACACACCCCCTCGACACGCGTGTCCTCAACGTGATGTGTTTATTGCCCTCTCATAAAACATTTCAATCCAAAAGATTTGCACACACGCTGATACACGAAGGGAAATGATGAAGCAGGGAATCTAGTCAAGTACTGAGAGAGATCGTTCCATCACATTCTGTGTACCAGCACAAGGTAATATAGCCAATAGAAGCAGTTATAGAGGAGGAAGCAGGCAGGAAAGAGGAAACGGCTGTAGCCATCAATTTCGGATATCTTTTTCGGTTTACGTGTTGGTAATTCATCACTCTTAGGCACAGGGAATTCCCGCTCCTCTTCAGACGGTAGCAGTGCAGCATTCAAGGCATCCGTCATTATCATATTCTGTTGAAGCTCTGCTTTACTCTGTCCGATGTCTGCGGGAAAGATCTTGGATTTGCTCATCTCTTCGGGCAAAAAGACTTCAATAAGAATACGCTCCATCTCCTCACAAAATTCCAATTTTCCTCGTTTCAAAGCCAATGCAGTGGCATTGGCCGAATCAATGAATTTGCGTGGACTAGCCTCAGGAAATCCTGCTGAGGATAAGTAGATCCCTGAGGCCGAAGGTCCACGTCGATAAAACACCTGCTGACAGGTGGCACACCATCGTGATAACTCATGACGCACTGCATTGCGAACGTCATCCTTCCAGTCCTCCGCTTTGATATGTCTCGCCACATGCGATGCAATGGTGAATTCAATTAATACTCCAACATCAAAAATTATGCACGCAATATTCCACACATCAATCGCTTTAATGTATGAGACTCTTGGAAGACTGGATGATACTCCAGAAGCCTGTGTGAGGATACTAAGAAGAGTCAGTAATCCCAGCGTGACTCTAGCTGGTTTCGCGTCTAAATCCACCCAAAAACTATGCCACGAAGCGACTATAATAAGAAAGTTGGGGATGTAGACACTGGAGAGCCAGGAACCCAGTTCACGAGACAATGTGAAACGAATTTCTAGGCATGTATAATTTCCTGTCGATGTTGATGATTCGGCACTACAATCATAGGAGATAACATTATCGGGACTGTTGAACTCCGAAATCTGCATTCCAGGTGACATTGAAATTGGTGTATCGTTCCGCCAAACAAATTGAAGCTCCGAGTACTCGTAACCATAGCTTCCAATGTTCATGGTGCAGTCCTGGCTATCCATAGGAAAGTTGGCTAAATCCATTTGACAGGAGAAACGCATGGTGATCTTCTGGCTGTAGAGGATGTTCCCATCTGGCGAAATCCGCGTCAAGTAATTGGGAAGGGTCATTTTGTGTAATCGACCCTCTTTGCCATTTCGAAAGAAGAGATCAGGTAGCCAAAGTTTTCCCTTTAATTCAGGAGAAACGAGATTTTTTGTGAATTGTTTAAAAACCGGATGCCTATCCCAAGCCAGACGTGGATCTCTCCACTCCTGGCGCAACATCATGTCTGCAGTGTACTCCATCATTCGTACATCTACCGATGTGATAGCTGTTACAGTGATATAGACAATAACAACCGAAGGCTCTTTAATAGCTGCTCCCGGACGTTCGTGACTTTGGTAATTCTCAAAGAGATAATCCATGATCTGCTCTCGCATTGAGGTTCCATTGAAGGCGACTGCGGTGGTATTTGTTTGAGCAGAAATGTGTTGAAGTAGAAGGAGAGAAAAAGTCACCAGAAGCAGCATCGTTAGGGAAAGTTACAGCTGATGTTAAGTGTGGGAGTGTCCGTTATTCCGTATTCTGGATACGTAAACTAGCTTGGCACGCTGATTGGTTATCCAATGAGGTGGGTAACCAATGAGCGAGGTGAACAGCCAGGTGTGCGATGATTGGACGGAGGGGGAGGTGTGCGTGAATGGCCATTCGCGTATGCACAGATGAGTACAATAAGGCGTGATCGATAGGGAAGTAGAACTGGCATGACCAAACCAATAGAAATTCGCGTCTGGTGCAATAAACCCGTAACAGCAGTTTCCACCTGAAAATGCTAACAGAGGTAATGCTGTCGTTGGGACGGCCTAACCACTAAAATAAGTAAGGGCACAATGCAAAAGCCATAATATGAAGTTTGTCTAGTTTGAATTAGCTCAATATCAATGCCCCATCCTATGATAATTTAAAAACAAACAATCATAGGAGACGAGATCGTAAAATTTAACATTTTTACTAGTTTTGTGGCTGTGAAATTAGTCATTTCTTTTTGACAAGATTAGAGCCGCAGTCAGCTACATGTGGCATTGTTACGAGGAGCAGTTGAGAATACCAAATTTGGCTTATTTCTAGTTTTGAACTTATGCAGAATTTAAAACAAATGTTGACGAGGTTTGTGAGCACAGTCATCCACTTCCTAAGGAAAATAAAATTAAGCATCATCAAATTTCTTTTCCCGAACCTAAGTTCGGTTTTGAATGAATAGGAAATTACCCCACCCACATGCGAACGCAGTTTCTGACCACTTTTAAAGAAGCAGATGAATTTCCATCACATCTTCGTAAAATCTCTTAAATTACTTCCTGATGTGTGCATAGTTATTTTAGCGCTTCAAATCTACTCAAAAGTCGCGGGTGTGATATGTTGGTTGTTTTGCTAGAGGCCTCAAGGAGGTGCTCTGCTGTTGTAACTTTGCCGGATGGGGTGGCCTCCAGGCCATGCCAGTGGCCCCAAGCACAGATATATTCGCTAAAAAATTCACTTTTGTGAGCAAAAGAGGCTGGAGTTTATTGACAAAACTCTCTAGCCAAGACATTTAACCGAGGAGACTAATTAGCCCAAGTAAATGTGCGATTTAAACAGTCCACAATTTTCTTCGTAAATGAATCCGTGGGAGATATTTCCTATTATTTCTTTTTTTCAGGCAAATCAGTGTTATGTAGTGTTGGCTGCCCTGAAATGCTACCCAAATCTACAAAAAATCCGCAAATTTTTTAATCAGGTTTGGTAGAGCAGATAAGGGGAAAATTTTTTTAGTTTTTACTAATCTGATTAAATTTCAGAGTTCTTGCACGAAACCTCAGGGTAAAGTGGAAAGCTCCTTGGGTTAAGCTCCCTTTTTGCCTTGCTTCAATTTCGGCTGATGTGCTCTCTTGAAGTGAAGATCCCGTGTGTTTCTACAAAAATCTGCCTCGGATATATTCGGGTTCGATGGGGAAAAACTCATCTAGCGACTCCTTTCAGATTGGCAACGTCTTTTTGTTTAAAAGAGCCTGGTTGAATTAAAGTGGCAGGCTCTGACTCCTGTCACTGCACTTCTATCTCTTTGTGGAGGTTTTTCCAATGTCTGCAAAGTATTTTATGCCCTAATGCTCCTGATCACGTACTTAGGAATTTGGAAGACTTCCTCCTTTCTCCTCTCCCTTTAGCAAATGTTTTGGCTACCTTGAGCTCTAATTACATGCCAAGTCAAGTTTTTCTGCACCACGGGATCAGCTTGACACCTCTCAGAGCACTTGAGGGAAGTATGCTAACCAAGCCTGTTCTCTACCGTCGGTGACTAGCCATCGCTATTGATACTCCCATCTTTTAGCAGCATTTAGTTCACCTGTTGAATCAATCGCTTGACGACTTCAACATCTGGTAAAGGAAAGTCGATGAGACTGAGGTCTAGCCTCCGCATTCTTTAGGCGTCATTTACCCTCTACAACGTTCCCAGCTGGTGTTAAGACGTAGGGTGGAAACATAAATGGCTACTGAATTGGAAGAACTTGAGTAAGTTTTGTTCTGAAGAATAAGCGAAACACACAAGATCTCTTTGCAATCCTCCTTTTAACAAACACCAAGAATCTTTAAATCAAATGCCCACCATTTAAGGTGCCATTTTTATGCATTTCTTTTATAAATAGCGCCGTTTAATACCACCTGCTTAAAATCGAAAGTCGAAGCAAATCAGTTTTCATTATTTTCCTTGTTTGGAGGTTATCTTCATATTTTTACTTCCTTTTTACAAGTATTAAGTAGTATGACCAGTAGCAGCAGTTGTAAACAAAGAAACAGAGTGGAAACAGCCATCTACTGTAGATGTCAATTTTTGATACCCTTCGTTGAGTCTTCTTTTTCCTCTCTCCTAAGGGCTCTGATTCAGTCACTTCGTCGTTCTCTAACATTAATCCAACCTCCTTTACATCGTCAGCCTCATCATCATTCCCATCCTCGGTTCCTTCATCCGTCCCATGAACCTTAGTGTTATGCATGTCAAGTGCTATATTCTTGCTACTTAAATGATCTTTTGGTTGAAGAACGTCATTTGTGAAGAGATTGGATCGACTTCCAAGGTCTGGATAAATGGCTTGAATTAAGGCGGTTTCGAGGTCAATGCTGCCAAAACTACCATCAGAACCACTGACATATTGCTGGCGTTGAAGGAATGCTTTTCGACATCCAACGCACCATCCCTCTACCTCTGCACGAAGGGCTGCCCTAGCATTCAAACGCCATCGTTCTGGCCGTCTACTCTTTGTGCTTCGCATATTCGAAGCCACTGCGAATTCAATTAGGACGCTGACGTTGAAAATAATACATGCGATATTCCATACATCAATTGCCTTAATATAGGAGACCCTTGGAAGGTTCTGCGAGATACCTGAAGCCTGAGTAATCAGTCCAAGGAGCGTTAACAATCCTAGTGCCACTCTGGCCGGCTGAGCTTCAATATCCACCCAGAAGCTATGCCAAGATGCCATGACAATAAGGAAGTTGGTTATGTAGACACTGGAGAACCAGGAACCCAACTGACGCGAAAGAACGAAAGTTGCATTGAGGCAGGAGGAATTTTCGTCGGTCGGAAGAGCGTTACAGTCCTGAGCTACCACACTCTCGGGACCATTGAATTCAGCGATTTGCATGCCATCAGAAAGTTCTATGGGTTGAATTGGCCGCCAAACGAAACGCAGCTCCTTCAAGGAGTATCCATAACTCCCCATATTGATATGACAGGTCTGAGCATCCATAGGAAAGGTTTTGAGATCCATTTGACAGGAGAAACGCATCGTCATCTTTTGACTATAGAGGATATTCCCATCGGGAGAGATGCGAGTCAAATAATTAGGCAGGGTCATTCGATGGATGCGACCCTCTTTACCATTTCGAAAAAATAGATCCGGTAACCACAACTTCTCCTTCAATTTAGGGGAGACTAGGTTTTTTGTGTAATTTCGAAATCGTGGAATATTGTTCCAAGCCAATCTCGGATCTTGCCATTCTTGACGCAAAAGAAGGTATGTAGTATAGTCCATCATGCGCACATCTACCGAAGTGATCTCTGTTATCGTCATATAGACGGTGACAACGGTAGTGGTCTTGTTAAAGGCTCCCGGAATCTCATAGTTTTGGTAGTCCTTAAAGAGGTGCTCCAATAATTGCTCGCGCAGTGGAATATCCTTTAATGACACCTCTGTTGACCTGACCAGGAGAACAACGCGGAGGAGGTGGGGAATGAGGCTAAGGAAGGAGATCATGACCCCTTGCCACAGCATTACAATCTTTGTGTAGTTCACTGAAAGGCTGTGGTGTGGGAAATTCAGAGTCATGAATGCTATTGGCTGATGCCTCTGATTGGTTAGATTGGGGGTGTCATCTTAGCTATAAATCTTGGACACATTACAGTGGCTTATTCGTGATTTGTACACCTGCATGACAATGTCGTTTAAGAAATGATAGCATGAACTGATTTAGTGGAAATTTAATGGGTTTTTGTTAAAAATCCCCTTAGGCTACTTTTTATTCTGTGCTACTGTTGAGGTCCTTCATCGTTCATAAAATTTAAAACTTACGGTATTTGCATTTCAGTAGGTGATTTAGTTTCAATTTCGCAATAAACATGCCAGAATTGTAGGGCGTGAAACAGATTCCGGGTTGAATTTGTGGACAAATTCTAAAAGTAATTTTTAAATTTTATGAAACTGGACAGCCAAGTACGAATGAGCTGAGTTGGATAGCGACGATAGAACTCCCTCCAAACTGTAGGTTTGAGAAGATGTCCGCTTGATTTCGTTCTCTTCCCTCCTCCTCATCTGCGCCGCCAGGCACCTCATTTTAGTAGAGAAAAGGAATATGTATGGTTAAGTTGAAACGCAAATGTGTACTTAAAGGACACGTTTCCGGTAAGGCAGTTAAGAGCACAAGGGCAATGATTGAGTCGACAAAATCTGCAAGTTGGTGGATATATATTGGGATTGGTCATTCCATTGGGATTGCAGTATGCGATTATTGTACTGATCTGCCTCAACCGACACAATGAAATGCATTGACATCAAATATCATGACTAACTGATACTAGTGATCGTTTTGTAAATCAATTGTCAAATAATGTGAACAGATTCTTTTTGGACACCTCTCTCTTGGTTCAGTGGTGTCACTGTGACTTGCTTATACAAGTCAGTAAAGCTGCTTGATCGTGGATGCCACTAAACTCAAAATGGATGCTCCACTCAAAATGGGCCAAGACAGGCAATCCATGCACACTGCCAAAGGTGTATTTTACGCATCACAGCCTACAAGCACCCATGAATGTATGTACATAATGGAATTCTCCAAAACCAAAGTCTACTTCTGCGTCCTAACGCACAAACATGCATACGTGTGTGCATACATCTATGTGGACATGTAGATGCCACTACTATACTTTAAAATACAGCAAAAGATGAATGTGAACTTGATTGCAGGAATCCAAGGGCACCTTCACACACACACACACACACACACACAAATGCATTTATTTAATCGTTTTCTTGAGTGAAACAATAGATTCAAAATCCACACATTTTAATCAGCTTCTACATATAATTCACTACAATACTGCAACATCCACACTCACATAAAGTGATCCATTGATGCACACACATTATAGATAGGTTCCAGCAATCCTTATATTCCTTAAATATCCCTCGTAGGCGAGAGGTGGAAGGACAATTTGAATTGAATGTCAAGGAGCGCCTCACTTCTCCTAGCTTCTGTTAACACGCTATCTACCGACTGTTTCAACTAGTGTAATAAAGATGCCTAGGAACATTTAAGCTTCTCATATCAGGAGCAGAGGAGGGAAAGGGAGAAGTCGCTGCACGTCATATGTATGCAAACACACAACCCCACTTTCATTTAGACACACATGCAGGTATGTGTGTATGGCCTGCCTCACTATTACAAATGTGCAGCAACACGTTCACAAACATCTGCATACACACTTATGCATACGAATGTACTATCAATTTCACTAACACCATAACACATCTACACACCCATCCACACCTACAAACATACCATTAAAAAAACAGGGAAACACTTCTAAAAAACTTTGTTTCGCAAATGTAAACTAACTTTAAAACAGTTGGTGTCATGTAAAACTTATTTAATGCTGGATACATTTAGCACGAATTAATTCCCAGCATCACTTATTTTAAAAATTACTCCCTTTTGATCGTGCATTCACTCGACTGAATTAGTCTTCACAGACAGTAGACCCGCTAGAGAGTGAGGATGGCGGGTCGCGCCCGCTAGCGCTCAGTTCTTTTATTTTTAATTTACAAATCTTTTATATTTGGCTGCGGTATTCTACAATTTTTCTAGAAGGCTTAAAGAACCACACATATTTGTTCTTACCTGAACACATTTTAGAGCGGTTTTCCGAAGTGTAAACGCACTAAGAAATCTACAATCTGAAATAAACGGTCGCTTTAAGCGGCCATTCTACCCTTGGCAGACGGACCAGTCTCTGGGCCATGCCAGCAATCCAGTCCCTTTCAGTTTGCTGAATATACATAATCTGCCTAAGCACTATGCCATCCTTTGTCTTAAAGGGTGTCTCGGAAAGCTACATTGGTAGCACCAGTAGAGTAGGTTGATGTGGAGGTGAGGACACTTTGCTTTCAGCAGAGGGCGACGGTGCACGATCAGAGATTTGCGTGGCCATGGATGAGACCTGATAGGTGCTGTTTAAGGCATCGGGTACACTGCTAGATCTGGTAAGCCCACTTCCACTACCGCTCTGTGCCAGGTCAATTGAATTAGTCCCTAAGAAGGTGGTGTGCAACTAACCGGCTCCGGCTGCCATTAGATTGTTACCATTGGTGGCTGCTGTTGTGCCAATGACGGCAGCACCTGCCGCTGTTGAGATTGTTGATTTTAAGTTTGCAAGGGATGACAAGAAGAGGATTTTAGTGCTTCCCAAGGCAAAGGTGGGCTGTAGAGTCGTTTGCTGCTGACGCTGCCGCTGCTGTAGTGACAGCGGTGCTATGGTACGCAAGGAAGCCTTGGGACCACTAGAATTGCACTAGACCAGTGAAGCTTAGGATAGCTTTCGCGAGAAGATGACCATAGGCCAATTGGAGTCCCTTCTGGTATCTGATGGCAGCATAATGCGTATTTATGCCAGGCTTCGTAAATTCTTGTGCCCACAGGGCAAGAAGACATCGACAGCCACACGAAGCTGGCGTAGCTCCGTCAAAACATTCTTCCACATCGTATAGCAGTCCGCTGCCGCCGCCTTCACAGCTATTGATACTCTAGCAGCAGCCGCCTCTGCACACTCAACTATCTCTGTCACGACACCAGAGCTTCCTGAAAACACCTCACTCAATAGAGCCACTTCCTTTGCCTCAGCGGTTTTAAGAGTGGCGCAGAGCGAGCATGGGAGGAGGATAAGGTGACGACGTCGCAACCGCATTTCCAGAGCGTGACGACGATGCGTCTCAAGGTTATCAAAGAGGCTGAGGGCTACGCACAGTAGTGGCATAATGGGAATGCCATTGTCTCGTAAAAAAGGGTCTGCTCAACAAAACAGAGTCCAAATTCGATACTTTACAATGAAAAAGTTGTGTCTAGGCTGCTAACAAAAAAGGTATCTACAGATGAATTCCTAAAAGATCAAGGATTTCCCAATCCTTTTATAATTATGAATGTAGTCGCGGCATTTTTTCGACGAAGAAGGAAGTGTCAAAAAAACTTGTTTAAAGGTTGTGTGGTGCTAAGTGTGAGAAAATAGTTCCTAAATATCAGTGTATAATTTTATAATCAGATGGCACAAAATGTCAGACCTTTGTTTCCAATTCCTCTATACTCTCTCTGCTGGTTTAAAATAGGTGCCACAATAAAACGTCAGTAGATGAAGAGGAGGTTGTCTTAATCTCTATTTATCTAAAAAGCTGCTATAGTGGGTATTTTGAGCATGAGACTCTTTTGCCATAATTCTGTAGGATGGCTAAAGGTACACAATGAGTGGTTACCCTCAACAAACTCGAGAAGCTACTGCTGCTACTACTAGTTTTATTTCTGTGACCTCTCATAACGGCAGCAGGTCACCGCTTATTTGCCGATTGGGAGATCCGGCAATATTTGGTTCTCTTGCCGATGGAAGCATTCCCTTAAGTCGAAGGAAAGGACAGTCGATGCACCTAATATACTCCGATTTCGCTTATCCAACTAGTCACCCCGAACCCAACTACTTATTTTTGGCTCCGACCATCTTTCTTTCTTCGTACAAGATAATTTGATTTTCTTATTCTACAGTCCTATTGGGAATCACAGTCAAAGTTGTTAGCGTCATCAATGAGGCCTCTAAAAAATCGGGAAGTTTCAGGATGATAGACGATTTGGACAAACACGGTGGTCGAACGCTGAGCATGGGATTCGGTATGCAATCCATCACCTTTGTACCGATGATGAAGTCACCACTCGACATCTCACCCTCACACAGTCTCTATTGCCCATTCGAATGGTTGAAAGTGAAGGCGAAGTTGATAAATAATACGTCCTGCTCCTGGGTTCCCTCTAGGACCCTACCCATAGGCAATATTTGGGTGTCTTTTTGTTTTGCTGAGTCATTTCGTCTGCCTTCTTCCTCATCGGATGGATGAACAATACGTAGACGCAAAAATCAAGATCACTGGTGGATCATACTATGAAGTTAAAACGAAAAATTGCTCTGAATTAGCTCCCACCTAATTCAACTGATTTCATCAAATCATCTGTTCACATGGAGGAAACAAAACAACAACCACTGATCAAAACAATGCTAGATGGATGAGTGTGTAGGCATAACAAGTGAAGATGGCTAGGCCTAGAAGTGGTGGGTCAAAGGTGGACCCAAAATCAAGCGAATTACAAGGTGAGTGATTAGTGAATGACTCTGGGATAAAGAGACAAATTAGTAGGTTTGAAGAATTTGGGCAGATGGATGATTTTGGGTTAGATGGGTGGGTGGATGAGTAAAATCCAGGTCTTACGAATAGACGGACAGGGAAGTGGTTGCACGCATAGATTATTGGTTTACTTCAATTTTGCCGTGTAACTTCAGAGAACAGAGATCTATGCACTAATTGCATAAATATTTGCTAGTTTCAAATCCCCATTTTAAAAAAAAATCATTATATCTCTGTTGTCTAGCAAGTAGGATGAACTTCATTGCATTTCCCAAAGCTATCTCAAAAGTCCGCTCAGCAAAGTTGAGGATCACTGCTACTGATATTCATTCTAGTAGCAGTTCATCCAGTTTGCACTTACTAGCTCAAAGAGGCATAAACGCATTTGTTGTTCAGCTAAGATCCGAAGCATGTCAAAGAGTGACTACCTCTTCAAGTGGATAGCGCTGTATCGGCGACTCGAACCCACTAATATTTTTGAACTAGCTTCATCTGTAAAAGGAGCATTTTTTCTTTCCAGTTGTATAACAATTCCTACATATGTTTTAAGGCTTCCTTTTTACTTAATACATGTGGAAGGAGTCTGTTGAGATGCAGCTATGCAAGTCAACGCTAAAAATAAATAATGTGAAGAGGAACATTCCTTCAAGCCTTCACGCTAATCGCATTAACCTCTGGAAGGTAGACGACAATAGCATCATCGTGATACTACTGAAAGGAGCTCCAGTGGTCTAAAATTTTGTAATTGGTTAACTTGCAGCGGCATTTAGTTATTTTCTACACGCATTGCGCATGAGATCAACGATGAGGATCTAAGCTCCAGCATTAAAGTCACTAAAACTGCTATGAAGGTGGTAGGCGCAGGCCTAGGTCTTGGAAGAAGTTGGGGTGCTCCCGCACGTCCAGATGCAGCATTGTTGTTTTAAATCTTGGCTAGGGGTGTTAGTAGACAAGTGGGTAGGAACAAGTGATTTGTGTGATTAGGACACCCTTACTCCATATGTGGAAGGAGTTGAATGACCATTCAAGCACTGATTGGAAAGGCGTTGGTTTTTTTGCAAACATTAGTGAAGTATTGCAGGGACGAACGCTTCTAGAGGCGATGGATGTGGTGAAGAGAAAGGCGATTCCAATGATTGCCATACCATAAGATGGACAGAAAAAATGAGGAACAAAGGAAGGGAAAGAGGCTATTGTGTGGTTTTTTGGGACGATGGGCATGCAGTGATGGAATATACTCTTTACCTCAGGACAGATGCTGCATTACGCTCTAAAGAAAGACTTCTCTCCTCTCGATCATGCCGAGTTATGCGTTCCTATGGATAGGGCAATATGCAATGAAGTTGAAAGACCCTAATTCACGTAGTCATTCGACGGATTGGAGGAATCGTAATGAGGAATGACTTGTGGATTTTTATTGTAAAGCACGTTAAGCGGGCCAAAATATCACTCTGCAATTGATCTCTTTGTAAAAGTAACTGTATTTATAATTATTTAAGCGAATTAATACTTCACTACTCGCTCCACATTTCAAGATGGCCAGTGTTTTGTGTGAGCGCCTCTGTGGCTGATGCACTGCAGATGCGACAACCACATTCACTTTTCTCTCTCCCTCGCCGTAGATCTACTCGACAGAACCCAATCCGACTTAGTAAGACTGGAAGGTAGCTAAGAACAGCATAGGCTTAAGAAAAGCAGTCAGAACTAGTAGCATCTGATGGTTGGAGAGTTTGTGCGAGACAAATGCCCCTTTCTTACCCTCCTTCCAAGGAGTCAGTGCAATTCAACATGACACAGCACTTCATGCCTCACTTCTCGTGCAGTTTTTTTTACCATCGTCCTCCGTACTCTCCTGCCACTCTAAGTGATTGCCACACTCTCCTGATACTAATATTAGACAGTCACGTGGTTGCAGACGAAATGGGAGAGGAGTCTCTTGATAAAGGTGAGAAAACAATGTAATGTGGCTAGAGGTTATATAATTCTCCTATAGCTGCTTGAAGCAAATCGCTTTGCAAAATTTCAAGTGCATTTGTGCCTCCTCAAGTTTAATTACATTTAAAGTGGTTTTTTAATTAAAAAAATGAATTAAGTGAATTTTTGGGATTTAGAGACTTACAGAAAGTCAAACAACTCGAGGAAAGTTAGATGAAATCGCCTTATTCCACCTTAAATTACGAGCATGGAATACCATTAGAGTAAGTGAAGGAGAAAGGGAAGCGAGGAGTCATGCGTGTCGATTGTAGAAAAGGGAGCCACATTTCTTCGATCATTGGAGGCATTACACAGAGACACACAAACTCACCCACAACAACGAGTGGGGGATAGCAGGAAGACCAAAAGTGGTGAATGGAGAGTACACTAACAGAAGTTGGGATGGCGGCGTGTTGGTGAGGAAGGATGCGGAAGAAGGCAGGAGGCACGTTTTGGGTGAGGTAGCGAGGTATAAGATCAACATTCAGGAGTAGCAAATGCACCATTAGGTGCAGCCAGATGGATGGAGACAGTTGAGCATGTCAATTCATTCCTGGTAGTAGGAATCTGCCAAAGGTCTATGCATTTTGTCGAATTTGTGCCGCCGATGTTGATGTTGTTGTTGATGATGCTGTCAGCCTTGACGTTGATGATGGCGTTGCTACGTTTGTTATAGATGAACCGAGGGTATGGACTTGTTATTAGCACCAAGTGTAGAGTACTGCCATTTCCACCATTTGCTCCTTCCAGCAGAGCATATTCATCTGAAATGGACCACGGATTGGCGATAAAAAGTGGCTCCATAGTGAAAATAAGATGTGTTACACTCCTTCTTCCTCTTCCATGAACTGAACAAGTATTTGTTTCGTTAATAAGGAATAGTATTTTTGAAAGAAGTGCTAATTCGAGTTTGAGTTTACTTATCTGCACGCACAAAAATGTACGCACACGCAAACACAGACCGAAAGGACAGATCTAGGTATAATTGTAGACATCACAGCAGTAATTTTTTGCGTTCACATTACTGTTGCCGTCATTGCGATAGTAGGAGAATGCAAAGGGAGGGGAAGAGGAGAAGCCTAGGGAGGAGAAATAGGGATGAAGAGCTGCATCAATCCAACGAATAGCTGTGGAAGAGAAAAGATCGAAGGAGGTAGGAAAAGCAATTGACTCGACCACGTAAAAGTCCATGAGAGGGTGAGAGGACCAAAGAGAAGAGGAAGTGCATTTGGGGAATAAGACAATCAAGGAGGCAAAAGTAAGGCGAGAAATGCACCACTTCAAAAAGCGGATGTCGGTATCGTCGCTGGGGCGATTGTTATGGCATCGATGTAGCTCGTGTCGTTGGAGGGCAGCACGGCAGTGAAGTCAGGGGAGAGGGGGTGCCACGATCTAGGGAGGTGCACTGGTCCGCTACTGCGTTAAGAGTGGAAGAGGATAACGGTTAGGCAGTCGTTGTAGCAAATGGTCATTTACTAAACCACCTTTTTAGACACCAACGGCTTCTAGCAGACATATGTACCTTGCATCGAAGCGCTTTCTCTAATCACATTGCCACCAGGAGCACGAGTGAGCTATAGTATCTTTTTTTTGTGACACACCTTAACTTCGGCTGTATCCGCAGTCAGAAGTCAATCGAGACCGGTAATTCCGCTCCATTTGCCTTAGTCAAAGTTGTGAAGATGTATGCACGAATGTGGCAGGCCAAGATAAATGTGAACTAGCCAAAATGGCAAGATCAGGACTCACAGCTCCTTGTCGCCATTATTGATGGAGTCTATATTGGAATAGAATATTGCAAGAAATCACTCAGCTTGTCAATGAAAGCGAATATTTGTAGGAGAAATTAGCATAACCTGGGGCGCTAGTCAAATGCTCAGCCTCGTAGAAGTGAGACTTTAAAATAACACACCCAATTCAAGTGCCCTTGTTAATGCGTTTTTTGGTGACGATGGCGATTGTAAAGGCTGGACCCTGTGCATAAAAAACTTGATTGGCACATCAACTGTCGGGAATTCGCATAACATCAGACGTCTTTCAGAGTGGTGGTGGAGCCACCAACTAGCGAACAACTCCACGTCTCTGTTTAACTTGAATGCACCAATTATAAGCTTCGTCAAATTGACTGGCACAATTCTTTGGCGAGTCCAATTATTTAAACTAACCAGAATAGTCTTTTTTTATAGGTTGAGTACTGGAAGCTGGTCCAAGATCTATGCGCCATCCCAATGATCCAAATCCTGACTTTAGGAGCGCTTGTCAAGTCTCCCCTCTTGTCAAATGCTAATGTATTTCATCAGGTCCAAACTCTCTCTCATACATCTTCCAGGAAACAGCGACAAGACGTAGACTAAAACGTTCTATGATCGCGAATAGAGACGCATGAGGGCGTACCGGCGACCATATCGGTGGCGTCCTGGCGAATCGAGAATTTTAGCAGAACCTCACAGAGGCAATCAGTGCCACGTATCGCTCATTCCCACTCACCCGTGATCGAATTGTGCCGCGACCTCGCACCCCTCAAGCCGACCCTTCCCTGGGGAATCCATAAAATTACCTACAGTTACTGCTGGCTGAGTACCTCACTCGTCCACTAAGCCAAAGGTCCGACTAGAAAGCAGTTTTGAGTGACCTCACCAGCTGGCAAAGCTCAACGTGGCTTTAGGAGCCGAATTCCGGTTCATGACGTTGACGCAACGGTTGCGCCCCAACCATCACTAAATAAATTGGCAACTTCAGCCACTACATTAAAGAAAACAAGCAAAAACCCATGTACAAAACGAAGCTTCACAAATTTTAACTAGGTTGTTCTTTTTACATTTTAATGATGGCAAACTAATTGAGTGGTTAGATGTACGCACAAACACACGAAGCAAAACACTTCCGTTAGATATGCCTCTGTGACTGGGGCACACTGCCCATCCGCTGGGGATTCTGACTGGGGTAATGGATTCCCAGCGAGGGCAAATCCTGAGCCACAGCCGGTTGTGGTGACTGTGGCATCGATGGCGGCTGGTCCAACAACACTGGTCTCTCCTCCCCCTTTTCCGTTGTCGCTTCCTTTTCCACCTTCCCCATTTCCCCCTCTTCTCGCTGCATTGCTGGCGGTGGTGGTGGTGGTGGTGGTGGTGCTGACAACAGTGGTGGCAGTGGTCCTCTCTGTCCAGCCATGAAAGCTGGTTAGAAGATAAGGCGGGAAGTGTTAGCTATAAAAGATTATTTGCATTGCTTCTCAAGGATAACAAAACTTACCATTGGGGTCGACAACAGGGGGCGCGAGTTGAACCACAGGCATAGGCAGAGGCGGAGGCGGAGGGGCAGAGAAGAAAGCTCCACTAGGACCGGGAATTGTAGGCATTGGGCAGACGGAAGACGCAGAAACCGAAGAGAGCAACGACGGCGGCGGTGGCACCGGTGGCAATGGAAGACCCGGAACTGGAGGCAAAGGCCCTGCATCAATTACTCCTGTCACACTTATTCCTGCGCTTGCAGCCGCCAAGGCGGCTGGCGATTTTCCCCAATTCACGGTCAAACGATGACCACGTAAAATCAGACGATCGTAGCTTCGCTCAGCTGCACGCTCAGCAGCCTCACGAGTAGTGAATTGTAAGAAGGCGCAGTGTTGTTTGTAGTGCACACTGACCGATCGTAGCTCACCAAACTGGTAGAAATGATCGCGAAGATCCTTCTCCGTTATATCCGCCGGCACACCACCAATGTAGATTGTGGTGATGGTACAATCCTCGGGTGGCGTTAACTTCGGCATCGCGCGGTATTTCGAAAGCAGTTTCGCAGCGACGGGATCATCGTTTCCATAGTAACGGTCACGAAGATTCTGGTCAGAGAGGGGATCATCGGGATCAGTTGGTTTTTCATGTCTATAGGGACACTCCTCACCGCGACGGCATTCACCCTTCACCCAGAATGAGCAGATGTGCGGACGATTGCGCCGATAGTAAGGTGTGGTGCGAGCAAGTTTTAAAAGCAGGTCTGAGCTAGCAGTTCCTGTGGAAGCGTTGGAACTAACGATCGCTTTTCCAATGAATTCATGACCTCCGTAGGGGGCCGTAACGTCACCCGAAGCCTCCAGCTGCTGTTCAATTTGCTGGTGGAAATATTCCCGATTGACATCGCTTCGGGGGAGTTGTTGATTTAGCCGAAGAGCCTTATCTCGAACCTCAACAGGGAGACCATATTCCAGATCAAAAATACAGGTCTGACAGACGTTCTTCACCTTAGCGCACGTTTGGCAGATTTCCGTTTTTTTGAAGCGAGCCTTAGGACCAGGACTCCATCGGAAAACGGTAAAGGGACGAGAACATATTTTGCACTCTTTTCCATATTGTTCGCGCATCATGCGAACAAATGGACTCGGTCCAAGACATGTCTCACAGAGAATCGGGAAGCTCTAAATGGTGAAATTGAAATAACGCATCTGAGCAAAGACTATTCAACAACAAAAACAACAACTGATTCTCACAATCTTGGCTGTCAATATCCTGCGAATGAGTCTTATAGCTTGAACATTGTGCGACAAGAGTCGATGACCGAACAAAAGTACTGACGAAATATAGAGCAAACGAACTTAGCGCTAGTTAAACACGTTGGGACGTGGGGCAACTATAAGGTCGGAAGATTAGAGGACTGAGTAGGAAAGGAGACTAGATTTATAACTGCTGATGAAACAGAACACATCCCATAAGACTAGACATCGCCAGGGGTTAGTGAATTTGTAAGTCAACAAAAGGCCAGAGGCAAAAGCCAGACAAAACAACCTTTTCATTTAAGCAAAGAATGACTCCGAAGATAAGAACATTAGATGCTGTGTAACAATGAAAAGGGGCAATAAACTGCCTTTTACACTTACAGAATCTTCCCAGTTCTGCCGATTGTATGTATTCGACGTCTTCGAAGACGACATCCCGACCCGCCACACGGGACCAAACTGTAGGAAGTTAAAACAAAGAAACGGTAGTAGGAATAACGTTTAAGTACCATGTTATTTGTTTGCGAAGTGCTGCTGTCTAAGATGTTCAAGAATCTAAAATTTTAGTAACATTATGCTCACTAGCGTCTAAACAAACAGAGCTTCATGCCTTTAATTTTGTACCACTCTAAAGATTTATCGGAATTCTTAACAGCAATTTTCTACGCCTTAATCTACAAGTTACATCAAAATCATGGTTGATTGTATTCCATTGCAAGTGGGTAATTTTTTACAAGCAGAGAATTCTTGAGAAATTTACCATCACAAAGCGCGTTGATTTATCGTTCAGATCAGAGAGACATGAGAATGGGTTGCTTGAATCTGGCTTTATTTAGTATAGATGCTAACCTCTCCTGACGCTTCGTGGATAGGCAAGCCCATAATATGCAATCATAAATATGATACCCAGGGCAAACGTGACCACAACCACTGAAACGGCTGACAATGCTCGCAGCGGTTCCGTCTGTCCATCAGTCAGGATCCACACAGTTGCTGCTGCCACATTCTCTGTGAAGAACACGGCATACCAGATAGTGTATACTGTCCCGACCGTCTGGGATCGATGGCGACGACGAATGTTGAGTAGAGCCACGTCGAAACAGTGAACGGCAGCTAGGGCCGCGACAAAAACGACTTCAATGAGGGAACATGAGACGAGGTTTTCGTGGATGAGTACAACAAAAGAAAGGAACCAGTGAAGAAGGAGACATCCGCAGAAAACCCATGGTTGATGGGGATGACGGCGCATGCAAGCTGCCAGAAGTGCCAAAGAGAGGAGACGGCTGGCGAGAACAAAGATCTTCCAAGCAAAAAACATGAATACAGTGGGAAGATCACGCCAGTGGAAGGTGGAGGAGAAGGTTGCGTTGGAATTGCGCAGTGCAATTTGATAGGCGGTTAGACAGTAGGCTAGTGCAACGAGGGAGGTGCCGCAGCTGGCATACTGCAAGAAAACTGGCAAAAGGTGTCTCTCATGGAATTTGAGGTTAATCTTTGGCATCTGTCGGGTTAACGTTGAGATCACTGTATTTTGAGTGCCGAGTGAGGAATGTAGGTAAATGAAATTTTGAGTCGAGTTACTTTGTTTCGCAAATTGCCTTTGACCTAAGGGGAATCTGACCCCTCCAAAATTGCACATGATGCCCAGATGAAATGACAAAATAAAATGCAGTTGGCGCCAACTTAGCGAGCATAACAAGGAAGTAAAAAAAGGCTTCTTCGCCATTTGTCTACCGACAATTTAACTTTTGCAGTTAGTATTGCCAACTGAAGCGTTGCCACTAGAAAAATCTTCAACTTACGCAAGTTCGATGGGTATTTATCAGGACTGTTGGTTAGCAGGACATAGAGTTGGAGGATAAGTTGTGGTGCAGACTCCATGAAACCCTCAATTACCTGTAACATTGCAGAGTCTGCCAACTCATAAAGTCTCAATTGTGTAAATTGGGCGGCTTCGTACAGACTGAATTTGTCGAACATTAGACCACGAAAGCCATAGATTAGAGCGTCGACCTGTCTAAATTTGGGCAAAATTAAGGCCTTTTCAAAATTATGCCAGTTATAATGCAATGGGCATTATTTGCCCCACGTTAATAAGGTGATTAATGCCTTCAAATTTACCGTACAATAGGAGCCATTTGAAGTCCATGTAGTAGGAGACGCCACGTCCATCCACAGACACTTCGTTGAGGTTCCATACCAGCACGTTTATCGAGAACATACCAAGTCAAGCTGAAGCTTGTCATCACAAGTGAGGGTAGCACAACCGCTGACATCGTCATAGCGGCCAAATAAAAACGACCCTATGGCAAAGGCAATGTTTTTTTTATCCACAATAAAAGTGTTTGTACCTTCTTAAAGTAGCAGACCACGAGATAAATGTCGCATACAACATCAGCCAGATAGGTTGTTATGGAAGCCAAAAACAACAGCAATCCCCATTGCCAGTAAAAGCGATGGGAAAGTAGGTAGAGACGCAAGTGCTCGTAGTCCCCTTCCCCTACTTCTCTCTTCTCTTCCTCGTTAACAATGTCTTCTTCATCAGGTGTGAGAGATCTTGGCCAAAGTGCTGACCGCGGTTGCCTGGTCTCAAAACTTTCAGGATGATACACCTTTTCACTGACATCGCGCGAGTCTGGCCTCAGATCAACAAAAATAGTGCAATTTTTATTAACTACTATAACCACGCGCCTTATTAATAACTTTGGCTAGCTGAATTACGACAAGGTACACATTTATGTGCCTCAAATTTTGCGTAGTTTTACCTTCTGCAAGCAGTTTTAGTTATTGACAAATACGCTTGTGTCACTGAGAAAACGAGTTAAGCATCATTACTTCTCCGTGCAATACGGGATTTTTTCATCAATTAACAGCACGTAGTAAAGCTTTGCTCTGTTGCCTTTAAAGTCACTACTGCTTTGCCATTTTGTGATGCAAATACCCGTGTTGCAGGTTGCGTAATTGGTTAATTTATTAAAAAAGGCAGAATAAGTGAAATCAACTTAGCATACGGATTTGCGTCGGTAAAAATGGACGAGCAGCTGCGAGCAGAGAGGAAGGATGGACGAAGGAAGGCGTGAACAGACCTTTGAGAATGCAAGTTACTCACAACAATAACTGGGATCGGTGATGCCGAAGGGTAATTCATTTCTGGAGCAAATAATGCATTTAGTAGGAGATAGCAAAAAGTTCAATGGATAAAGCATGAAAAAAATATTGTGTCCCATACTTTTAGCAGAAAAAATCGTCTGTTTATGAAATGTTGCTAATGACCCATAATTTCATAAATGAACTTTGCGAGCGCCTAAATCTGATGCACAACTGCCAACTAGAAACTTCAGTGAATCGGTCCATGGAAATCAGTAGGTCGCTTAGTGACCGTGTGTGCCCACAAAGGCAATTATGGAAACATTGGCCGTTGAGTAAAAATGCCTATAACTACTTCCTTTATTGCCATCGCACTGTCACGTAATTATTTTCTTTATTTTGCCCCTTTTTTTTTACTACACCACCGTGTAGTATAGTTTAGTGATGACGTTGCTGCAAATTGACGGTGTATTTTGCGAATCCTAGTCAAGTTGTGCCCCTATCCAAAGGGCGAACAAAGGATACAGTTCACGCATACGTTTGAATCAGCTGATATGGTGACCTAGAACCGCCAAATTACCCAACAAATAAGTTCATCGATATGAACAAATGCGTCTTCCTTAGGAAAAAATGCAGGGGTAACTTCGTTGTCAAAAGTTTGGTGCTTTTACCACCAATACTAATAACTAATCCTCATTAGAATAGGCAAAGTAGGGTCATTTTACTAATTTGTTATAGAGTTTGTTTTATTCAAATTAACCCTTATTTTGCCAAGTGTCTGCATGATAACACACCTGTGGCAACGAACATCATGGTGACAAATCGCTTAAAAGGAATTCAGTCCTTTGAGGAATCATCGTGCGCAGAGCATCTGATACCGCAAGCAATCTTCTCTATACTTCGTAAGTCCTTTAGCCTATTTATAGCCTGATCATCACGCTTAATTGATACATTGTTTTGGCTTTAAGTCTGCCTCCTCGACTAGATGTCCAGTAAAGAGAAGAAGAAGAAGAAGAAGAAGAAGAAGAAGAAGAAGAAGAAGAAGAAGAAGAAGAAGAAGAAGAAGAAGAAGAAGAAGAAGAAGAAAGCTTTTGCTCTTCTAACTCCATCAGTTTGCTGCAGTAAGCGGCTCTGTTCGCTAATTGTTTATTTAACCCTCCATTTTGCTAATGGTCACTGTAGCGTCCGGGGACTTCCTTGAAGGCAAAGAAGGCATAGTACTAGAGCTGAATGCACATATTCTGGAAACAGAGGGATCGGGGGCTGTTGGCATGGCCCAGAGGCCAGCCAACCAGCTAGTACATCATGGCCACCCAAGTGAACGGAACCGGCAGTCCTAACAAACAAATTGTTACAGTAACCGCACCTCTGATCCATGCCAACAGTTCCATATCCTACTGTGCTTCTTCAACACACTCTGTCTGAGCACCATGTCTTCTGTCGCCTTCACGAGTGTAATACCTTGTTAGCTTTGACTGCTTGTTTCGATTTCGGTCACTTAGCTGGACATGTTGCCCTAGCCGGGTGGGCTGGTCTCCGGGCCATGCCAGCAGCCTCGACCCTTCTACTTGCTGAATATGTGTATTCTGCCCTAGCATTATGCCTTCTTTTGCCTCCAAGGAAGTCTTGGGACTCTACAACGAATGCATTTGTCCCATTTTCCAATCGCAGTAGAAGTGCCGTTCCAACCTTTCTAAACCCGCCCTTCTAGGGGGCGCCATAATGGTTAATTTAGTGTAGTATTCCTCAAAACGTGTCTTTTGAGCATCTGAAGACCCCATTGCGAGGAGGGTATAGAGGAGTCCACACCCTCGCCACCACTGGCGCAAACCACCGGTTTACGTCTTGATTGTCCTTTTACTGCAAAAATTGATTTGCGGAAGAGGAATTAACGTTCAGATGTTTCTATTGGAATGTGCAAGTCCCAAACGAACCCACTTCTCTCCACCCTAGAGTGTGACTGTCATCGGGACAATGAAACTCACAAAGCTGGGAGAAGTAGTGACAAGAAAAGCTACAGTCGGAAAAAAAACGCAAAGAAGTAGCCCCCAAGCCACATAAAAGGGAAGTCAGAACTCCACGTCATGATTGCACAACCAAGTGTCAGGAGACGGAGAATGTCACCAATCCCTTAGGCTTCGCCCCACAGCTCTATACCGTTCTCAACGTTATCCACGCTATACCGATTTTCACTCGGCTGTAAAAATAATACTATTGAGAGCCAGTGACAGTAAAACCAAAGAATTATTTCCCTTGTATTCGGGATGGGTCTACCAATCTGCAAAGTATCCCGTAAAGCTACAAGAAATGCCTCTTTTGCATTTTGTCTCAGACTCTATTGAACATTCTCGCACTCTTCATATACACCCAAGTAGGTTAAAGAGGAAAGGAGCAAACGTGAGATGTCATCCTCAAAGCGGCATATTAGCATGTTTCCGTGGATACTGATTGGCATTGGGCACGCGTTTACCCTTCAAGAGGTCCAGGTCAGCACAGAGTCGAGCTCGGGTAGTGCACGGTTCGATGATATCATCCAGATAGCCGCGCGCCGCTGCTGGAAATGGACTGGCGAAGGCATGCTCATAGGCGGCCTGTAGGGCAACTGTCGACTCCAACTCGTTAAGCTTGTCGCGAAAGACTATTGGTACGGCGCCCTTTGCTCCCATAACCGCGATCTAAGTAGGGGAGTGAACAGTTATCATGGTTTTTAGGACAAAATCCCTTATATCCCTGCTTCCAGAAGAATGTTACTTCAGGGTTGTTAAGTATAATGAACCCTGGATTAAGACGTGAACTCTCAATTGGCTAAAATTACGCTAAGCGGTCGGCATCTTTTAATGACGCGGCTCTCTTCGTCGTTTCAAAGATTGTGTGGAGTTGAAGTCTATCGTTTTGGCAAACTGATGGGAACGAGCAGGAAATCAATAATGATGAGGAGATGCAAAAAAACAATAGGATCGGACATCACATAGAGACTGATCACAAGGGAGCAATGAAACTTTCGCAACCAAGGATGGCCTTTGAATGGACTCACACATGATGATCGTTCAGCAGTGCTGGAGCAGTCAATTTAGACACTAGAGGGGGGCAAGGGGCCAGAAAGCCGAACGCATGAGCATCTATCTGACAACGTGCAGACATTCGCTATTTAAAAGAGCGATTTACCGTTTTAGTCGAAATCACCACCTCCTTCCACTCAACTCACCTCGGCACTAGGCCAAGCATAGTTCACATCACCACGCAGATGCTTCGAGCTCATCACGCAATACGCCCCACCATACGCCTTCCGCGTGATCACCGTCACTTTGGGCACACTCGCTTCACAGTAGGCGAAGATCAGCTTTGCCCCGTGGCGAATTATACCCCCAGCCTCTTGGCCAACACCCGGCAAAAAGCCAGGAACATCGACCAAATTGACCAAGGAAAAGCCGAAGGCGTCGCAGAAGCGAACGAATCGAGCTCCCTTCACGGCTGCGTTAATGTCCACACAGCCCGCGGCCACGGTGGGCTGATTAGCCACAATGCCCACTGGTCGGCCCGCCATACGTGCAAAGCCAGTGAGGAGGTTGGGTGCGAATGTGGGCATAAGCTCGAAAAAATCCGACTCGTCCACGATAGCCTGTTGCGCTATGTGAAAGGGGCATTAGTCAAGTGAAGGCAAGCCGACCAAAGTCACCGATACTAACACTACGTCCTTTCCTAAAGTCTAAGACCTCTTGTACCTCGTCTGAACAAATTAGTCGAAGGCGGGTGAGTTTCCCAAGAGGCCGAGAAAGCTTCAACTACTACTCGTAAGACCAATTGGCTCAATGGCAACAACTGCCGCACTCTCAAACGCACAACGACAGCAGAGGAAAAATCAGATGGAGAGCTGCATTTATTTGACTCGTGTTGGTAATTTGCACCATTTCGTGTCAGGTAAGTAAACAGGATTTGAGGAGAGCAACGGTAACATCGACATTTGCTACGCAAGCGGTACTCAATAGCACAAAACTCCTGGCGAAAAGCAATCCACTCAGAGCGCCTGCATCCCGTGCTTCCCTTAGCGCTGACGATGCGGTGGTTGCACTTGTGGTGGTGAGCTTACAAGTGTCGATATGCTTGTGACTTGTGCCTGAGCCTTGACCGTACTTCAAAGCCTAGTGGTTTGTGGTCCGAGACGTACCGCTTAAATGCCTGGATCCATGGACACGTTCAACCACATGCCTGGTTGTGTTGAACACGTTTAAAACGCGGACGTGCATCCAAAGAGTAAACGCAATCACCGCAAAAAAACCAATTAATCGGGCAAAAATACCAAGCTCAAGGTTGAAGAAGTGGAGTGACATAAAACGATCAAGTGAATCAGTAACTTGCGAAAAATTATGCTCTTTTTTCTGCAAACACTCCATTCTCAAGTTCCGCTTAGTTAGCCTAGTCGACTAACACATATCACAACGACGGTCCAATGAAAACTTCCCCACCAGAGCACGTAGCATTGGAAATGCCTCACATACGATCCACAACCAGCATGTGGCTGAGAGGCACAGGAGAGGCTATGCTCGTCCCCGTCATGTAATCGACTTCATTGCATTGAAATACTGCTGCGACGGCTGAGGCAGAATTGATTACAGAGAGGCACAAAGTCGACATGCAAAACACGAAATAGCAAAATGTGGAATATCAATCCCGTTTCCCCTTCACATCCAGACTACAAGTCGCCCAACATTTGCAATAGAACCCATCTAGATTCAACACCTAACAGCTGTTTAAAAAACGTACGTGGATGACTTTGTGCATATCATAAGGAGTAGACGGATCCTTTGGGATGACATAGTCAAGAAACGGAACCAAACGATCCACCGGGTCGTGACACTCCCTGCAGGGAGGCGCTTCACGGTTACTCGAAGGCAGGAAAGTGAGGAATTCTCGAAGAGAAAGCAGAGCATCCACATCGTTGTCAAAAGCTCTGTGAGCAACACCAGAGGCCGTAGTGTGGGTTTCAGTACCACCCAGTTCTTCCTGAGTTAATGTCTCATTTGTGGCCTGTTTTACCACCTCAGGACCAGTGATGAAGAGGTGAGAAGTATCCCGAACCATGAAAATAAAATCTGTGAGAGCTGGTGAATACACAGCTCCGCCTGCACATGGACCCATGATGAGAGATATTTGGGGAACGACGCCAGAAGCATCCACATTGCGTTGGAAAATCTCTGAGAATCCGGCCAGAGAGTCAACGCCTTCCTGAATCCGGGCTCCCCCCGAATCATTAAGGCCAATAATAGGGGCACCAATCAACATCGCTTGCTCCATTACTTTGCAGATCTTCTGGGAGTGCACAGCACCTAGGCTACCACCATACACAGTGAAGTCCTGACTATAGAAAGTAAACAAAACTATGACCACGAAACGGAGGGAAAAAACGAACCTATACAAGAATACTCTGCGACCATTAATTGTGCCATGACCAGTGACGACACTATCGCAAGGAACTTTGTTCTTTTCCATTCCAAAGTTTGTGCAATTATGCTCCATGAATGCATCATATTCCGTAAAGCTATCGTCATCGAGAAGAATATTTAAACGTTCACGTGCGGTGAGCTTTCCACGCTTATGCTGCGCATCGATACGTTTCCGACCACCACCGAGAAGTAAATGCTCCCGTTTCTTCTTAACTTCTTTCTTGATTTCCTGCGAACGCTCCCACCCCGAAGCCGTCGCTCGACGTAAAACTCCACCTGCAAGCAGGATTTGACTGCGCCACGACCTTGAAAGCATCATTTGTTTCAAACAGTAGCAGTTTAGTAAATTTAAAAGGTTGCGCAGCTTATGTATAAGCTTCCTTTACGGCTTCTATTTTTATAGTACCATCAAATCATTATATGTAAAATCAGCGTTGAATGATAATATTTAAGGCTGTTTGTTTTAATGGGCCTTAACGGATATCCGCCATTGCTACTGTTATCGGCATTACCCATGTCGGCTGAAGAGAGGAAAGCGGAGAATGCTCAGGCCGTTGAGGTGCTTAGTCGCGAGGTCCAGAACCTGGACGAGAATTCGTTCCCTACTCTAAAGTCGATTGGAGAGAACGGTATGTGTGTATGCTGATTGAGAGTAGTTTTCTAGAACTATTTCGTCTCCGTGGTGGCATTTCTGACACCCTTGATGTCGTCGATAATAAGCGTGTAAAGATTCGAGCTAAAGTCACCATCCCCGTGGAGCAATACCCCAGCATAAACTTCGTTGGGAAGCTTCTTGGCCCGGGTGGGCAGACTCTCCGTTCCATCCAGGAGGAGACCCGTACCAAAATGGCCATCCTTGGGCACGGTTCATTGAGGGACGAGGCAAAGGAGAAAGAACTCTTGTCCGGTGGCGACCCAAAATACCAGCACTTGAAGCAACCTCTCCATCTGCAGATCGATTGCCTAGCTCCTCCTGCGGAGGCCTATTATAATGTCTCCCATGCATTGGCTCAGGTGAAACGTGTTATGATGCCAGATGCAAATGGTCAACAGAATGCTCCCTGGGGCGTCGGAACTCCAAATGCTGCCAGCCGTGGCGCTGCAGCAATGCGTGGTCGCGGACGGGGCCGCGGTGGCTTTGCGAATCAAGCTGCTTATGGAACTCCAGCGAACTTTGCCACTCCTCCAAGTGGAGCGATGCGTGGAGCTCGTGGTGGAGCCACTAGAGGTCGAGGTTGGGGCGTGAGCAGCACGGCTCCTGCTGCTGGCCCGGCGGCTGCTGCTGTTCCAGCGCAAGGTGATGTTTATGGGAACGGAATGGAGCAGTACGCTTATCCCGATCAGCTGACCTACGATCAAAGTCAGTACACTGCTACAGGCTACGAGGACTACTCAGCTCAGTATGGTATGTTTACGCTTCTGCTCCATGCTTTTCGCTCTCCCTCCGACCATCCTGCCTCATCCGTCGTGTGGTCCATTTTTAACCCCTGTATCTGAAGATTATTTCTTGATAACCTGACAACTCGCTCTAACTGCCAAATTTTCGACCTAGGCCAAACCGATGCATGGGGCAAAATGCTTACAACCGATAGTCGAGGACGAGCGCGTGCACATCCTTATGCCAGACCAGGAGGGAAGGAGGAAACTGCTTGAGTGCCTCCTAAACGCTTAAAATCTCCCAATTTTAAACTCCATTCATGCATTTGCGCGATCGTTTTCGCGAGGATACTTCACCTGTAAAATTGCGTATAAACTGCCCCTCCCTAAAATTCATAACTGTGTAGTGAAATACTTGCCCGTATTATATATATATATACATATATGCAACCAATCTTCATCGCGTGTGCATAATGTTTTAAATGTTTCCATCTGTTAATTCATTAACAAAAATCAATTTAAAATTAATTCGCGTTTTGCTTTAACTTTCGGGCCGACCAGTAAATTCGTAAACCTTGGGCGTTTATCTAGGCAGAAGTGGTCCCAATGTGCGCTATTGTGTAGATTTAATGTTCGCCTGAGCGCGATTCCCAGTTGGATTTGCTTGGGGCTCGGTGAGATTTATCATGTGGATTATTTGTTTCCAGCTTGCAATGATGAGAAATTGCCTCGTCTTACGGGCACGCAGGTCTTCATTACGGGCAAGTACTGTGTCTTTTCAGCCCTTTTGGTTGTTTGCTTTGATTCTCACTTGTTTATGTTATTTTTGCATTTATTTGAAATATATTCCATTTGTTTCGGTGCCGTTTTGTTTTGTTCTTTTGTGTAGATAATTTGGGGTTTGAGTATTGTTGATTTCGATATTGCTGAGGGAGAATGTCGCAATACCTTTGCATTGCGTAGGCTGAATCTCTACGAGGCGAACTTTGGATGATGGCTGATTGTCTCAGTTTCCATTTGTTCGATTTCTCGTTATGCTTTATCAGTGCCTTCGTGAGTGCTCCAGAACCGACGAATTCATCTCTGCTCTCGTTACGCGTCTCAGTGGGTGGGTGTTGGCACATGGTTTCGTTGTTGCATCTGGTCTCAGCGTTCGAATCGGATTTTGGCCTTGTCGTTCTGGGGGTCTGCGGTTTCACATTTCGATTGGGAGTTCCGGTCGTAGTTTTGTTCGATGTAGGCCTTTCGGTCTGTTTGATGTTGGCGATTTCCTGATGGTAGTTTGCATCCGTCCTTATGTGATATGGTCAAACTCTCGGGCCGTCTGATGGACTTACAGCAGTGTGCTCCGTGCGTGGAAAGCGCTAGATCCGACTCCATTCGAGTCTGGGAGCCTTCGGCGCATCGCTAGCTTCCGTTTTCGGGGTCTGTGTACTACCGCCTTGGTGTCTTTTCGGTAGGCCATTGTTGAGTGAGTGGGCCTTGTTGCTCTGTTTTTCTTGTGAAGTGGGGGTTTTATTTGGTTATTCAGAGATAGGGTTTATTTGGACGGCAAATCTGGAGTGCAGTCTGCTTTTAATCTGCCGTAGGGTTTCGCTTTGATCTCAATCCGTTGGGAAGCACTGTCCATCACGTTTGATTAGTTTCAACAACCATGATGTTTTCGCCACTTTTGTGCCGAACACCACCCCTCGGGTCTTGGAGAGCTTTGATAGACGCCGTCATTGTATGTGGCTGTAGCTCGCAAACCCATGGTGGGATCTCGCTGTTAGTCATTTGGAAAGGATGTTGTTACTTTTCCTAAACATCATTGAGGTCTGCTTCTACTTTTTCATGCAACAGTGGACGGCCTTTGTCATACTTGAAGTGTGCTATCAATCCTGACCTGTTTTCGAGGCACGATCTAATCAACATTCTTCTAGGCGTAAAAAACGCCTTTAATCTCCAGGACCTTCGAGATCTGAAATTTTTTTCCCTTGTCTTCATTGATGGCATCGTTGCGCTTGGTTGTGCTCAATGGTGCCGTAAAATCAAACAGAACTCACTCTCATTCTGTCGTAATTTATCAGATCATCCCCAGTCGACCATCTTGGGGCATTTATTGAGGATAGGCGTGTTAATATTCCCAGCACTCTTGTGCTTTAGGCACTGTACTCTTAAAAGTACTTCCTGCTTCTGTCATCTCTCGGCAACTTGTAAAATCGTGTGTCTTTAACTTGATTAGTTCTGTGCCAAAGCGTTCTTGGCAGACGACGTAGTTGTGACCCAGTTGGAGAAGGCCTTCATTGCTACAAACGCCCGTTAATTTTCTGTATGATCAGCCCTAGGTAAGGTACGTTTTTTTCTCGTGTTTTCGACAACTTTTCTATTTCTCATCATTATAAAATGACAGTAGTGGAGACATTCCAGCAGTTTACTTTCTCCGTGTATGACTGGGATTACTGCAGTAAATCGGGTCTTCCTCTCCCACAGCCTTAATCAAGATCGTAAATATGGGAGTGATTTGTTAGTGGGAAGCAGAAAATTGCGATGTTGGACCTATTGCACCGTTAACTTTGGGCTTGTTTGTCGAAAGGAAAGTGATTTTACAGAAACTCGTCCCATGAATCGTTTCCAGTCAATTTTCTTACTTCTCCATTTATTTGAGCGCATCCTTGCTCATGGTTCGGTGATCATTACAATGGGAGAAACAAACACCAGAGGGAAGAAATTTCCCCAAAATGGGCACATTCTACATCACCGCACGACCATAGGTAACTGGAGGAGGCCTTGCATAGGGACCCACTCAATCATGACAATCTCACATTTCGGTCGGATTTTGGCCGAAAATTGCCAGAGTTAAAACTAGCACGAAAAATTAAACCATCCTTGGAGATCTCCTTCCCTCCCCTTCCCTGGACGCAATTTGCGTGTCAGGTTTTGTGCTGCTGGTCCTTTTTCGCGGAGTGTGTGTCGCCCTTGTAGTCGGGACAAATTTGGGCTTCTTCTTTTAGGCACCAGATGACAACCGCCCAGTTTCATCCCGCTTATCTGGTTCGATATCAGTGAAGAAAGCGAGGCGTACTGACTCAAGTGGAGCCCTACTTGGCTTACTAAACTAGGCGTTTGGGCGCTCCTCTCGCATAACCATCCAACCTTAAAGCCCTGGTTACTCACACACCACTATTGCAATGGTACAACCGCGCTTCGATTAACTCTGTTGGTTTGTCCGTGTTGCGATTTGAAATAGCACTGTTTTTTGGCAAAAAAAACAGCCCCAAGGTAGGTGTCTGAAGCTTTGGCATATTTTTTTATTGGGCGGACACGACTGCCATCACTTTCATTCACTCACCCATTAACCAATGGTGTGGCGAGTCACCCTACCTTCCTGTAATATGATTGGCTGATATCGCACGGTGGTTGCTGGCATTCAACTGCATGTTTCGTTTTGCTGACGTGGCTTAAGCCGTTGTTGGGTACGCCAGTAGGGCAGTTTCGATGATGTTGGAGCGCGTGCATCGACCTTAAAAATGGACTTTTAAATAAAATTAGCCTCATTACGATTCTTTAGGTTAAAGGTGTGAGTATGCGCACTATCAGTGCCAAGCGAGATGCAATAGAGCGTATCTCGGGGTGGCTTTTCGCTGTAATCCAGTCTAGTGGTGCCAATTCACACTACGACACTTGATCACGCGGTTTTGCAAACCGTGAAATATGGACTGAAATTGAGGAGCATCAGTATTTTCCACTCGTGATAAATGGTCCCTTCGTAGGTCCTATTAAATCCGCGTTATTTTACTGAGTCATTGCTATCGTGGCTAGTGGATTTTCCACGCAGGCTATTGTATGTTAATCATCACTAAAGCGATTGGCATGTCGGCACGAAGCCAAACTAGCTTAGGCATAGCGAACCAACTTTAAGCATGGTAACATTTGGTGAATTTTTACTTTCAGGGGCGACATAATCTTAATCACAATTCTTATTCCTATATTTACTGGAAGAATAGCATGAAAACAATCTCTGGTGCACAAATGCATCGCTTTGGATCGAAACCCGTGCCTCTTGCACGGGTGCGTGTTTAACTCCACCGGGGCCACAGTCTACCGTGTATGCTTCCGTTGGAGTGTGTAACCCTTCAGTAACATTTGAGCCACCTGGATACCTCCATGAGTTGGTGACAAATGCACCAGGGAAGATTCATTCCGTTCCAGCTAAATGGATGGCTATGGAATGTTTTACATAAGGGTTCGAATAAATAAATAAGGAATCAGGAGTTAGATAGATGCTAAAGAGTCCCAATTTTGTTTTGTCAAATAGTAATTACGCAGTATACCTTTCACATAGTTAGTGCAATTTGTAGTTCCATTGCTTAAAAAAGTGATTATGAATCGAGACGGAAATACAAATTCTATAATGCCACTGAAGAAATATGCTATTTTACCAAAGACAAAGTTTTGATCTCCTGACTCGAATGTTATTTTTTAGATAAAATCATGTAAACCTAGCAGGATTACATAACGGGTGAGGCAAAGTGCTCTGTGCAGGATTATCTTACTAGGAATTTACATATTTTGGTTCATTCCATAAAACTGATTGAAACATGTTGTAGATACTTGCTATTTTCAAGGTCGTATTTGTCATGCTGGTCTGGGTTTCGTGTGCAAAATGGCAATGACTGAGGTTGTGCCCGGCTTGTGGTTGGGCTCAAGACCGGATCCCTCAAAAATATCAACTCTTCACCATAATGGAATAAAATCAATCCTAACTGTTGGACTCGAGCCGCTACCTTTGCCATCATTTCGTCCTTTTAAGCGCTTGTATATACACGCTAGCGACGAGCCCTACGAAAATCTTTTGAAGTCCTTTGAAAAAGCTATTACTTTTATTGAAGAAAATATTAACGGTGGCGTCTTGGTGCACTGGTAAACTTTATCTCGCCTCACTTCCCCCTAGTCTTGCTGGCGTCTCTAGGAGCGCTACGATTGTTATTGCCTATCTAATGTGGAGGTTTAGAATGTCCTTTGATAACGCCTATGAAAAGCTTTTGAAGTTACGTAAAATCAATCCTAACGATGGTTTCGTAAATCAGCTGAAATGCTTCGAAAAAATGAATTTTACATACGACCCTTCCTCAGAAGCCTACAAGGAATTTCAATCCCAATATCGTAACTGCTTCTATTTATCAACATCACTTTTGTCGTTTCAGCTTATCTGAAGGCCCAAGCTCATATGCATTCCCTCTTTCTACCAGCTTATTATTCGTGTAGATTGTGCCGGTATGTGGTTTGGATTTCCTATTCGAATGCCTTATTAGTAACCCAGTTTTTCACTCCGACGAAATCGTGCTTCATAGTCGACCCTCTGAAAAGAAAAATTGTGAGGCGTAAGCAGATCCTATGCTATATTTTGAAACAATTAGGCCTTGCGAAGATGGTGAGTTATTCACGGAATATTTAGAGTGGATGAACAATCACACTTCTGAAATTCAGGGGAAGGTGAGTTTTGTTTGTTGCTAATCTTTTTTTATTGACTGCTAACTTTTACTTTTCTGTTTTGCGATTCAGCTCTACTGCACCCGATGCCTTGCAAAACTTGGATCCTACAATTGGTGTGGTGGGTTTTCCATTTTATCCTTCGCTAAATATCATATCGCTGTCAAATGCAGGTGTTAGAGTTGGATTTTCACCGTTGCCTCCTGCTCTAGTAAATTAGAATTGCTACTACCGATTTCGTGGATTGGTGCTTGTGTCACATGTATGTGACATGGGTTCTTTGTAAGTTCACGATAGTGAGTTGCTTCAAACTGCTTCGTAAACTGACCGATCTACAAAATAGATGTATTTCTTGCTATCAGTTTTAAGAAATGAGTTAGCGCTTTTGTGGGTTATGGTGGCCAATTTTCCGCTGAGATCTTGACAGCGAAGGCGTTAGTTTCATAAGCTCTTAGGTTTTGTTATTTTTTTTAGCCAAAGCGTCGTTGAGTTGCTTGGAATGCTTGCCTTTCGTTTCGTAGTGATGGTAGCAGCAACTTAAACCGCGTCGTCTTTATCAGCTTATGGTTGTTTTTCTTGCGACTGTTGGGTATACACATTAACATGTTTACAGTATTGACTGACTTTTCGCTTGTCTACCATGGCGATCAGCTCAACTCGTTACCATCCATCAAATTGATCTCGTCTTATGTCTTCTACGGGTCATCCAAGTGGTCACTCACTCATTCATTGGCTAGGGACTCACTACGCTCGTTGATATCTTCAACCAGCAACTATCCTACGGCACTTATTTGCCTTGAATGATTCGGTTGCCTTCTATGTGGTTAATCATTATCCATAATTTTCCTCCCAGATATGTCTTCCATTCCCCTTGTGATATATCCCGAAATAATGAAGTATCGCTTTTTCTTGGTCTTATAAAATCGTGGTAAAGGCAACTGAGGCCAAGATTGTAGCAATGCTCCTTTTTATGATTAGAAAGTTTTAAGAAATTCTCTCCAGTCGTTCCAAAAGGTGGACCGGACCAACCCATTCAACAACCTTATGCTGAGATGATTGCTAACCAACTATCGATCTGGTTTTTTTCTAAATCTCACAAGAAAAGGTATGGATGATTATCATTATTATTAAAACTGCGCATTTTCTCATGTGGATTTCCTTCTATTGCTCCACCCTCTCTTTCATTGTCTCATTACTTGAGAGTGGGCAAACCCCAATTTGCATCGTCTATAAACGCTCCACTCCCCCGCATTCGCTTTCTGCTTAATTCAGCATTAATAATCACTGACTTCATCTCAGCCCGCCTTTGCTTCATTCAGGTATTTCATCTGTAATCAGAATTCAAATGCTCTGTCCGACGAAAACTTTTTAGATTATTGGTAAATGAATCAGGTTTGCGTGTTTGGTATGTGTGAGTTGCCATCTCGAGTAATCAGGCGACGAAGACTTCTATGGAGACGTCCTCATTTCCCAACGTGAATGAGTAAATGTGCGTACGGCATGCCAGTGGATGACTGCCGGTCGACTACTACGTGCACAGGGTGGTTCCGTGCTCTAGTAACTACATTATTTTGCTTGAACTTCGTCTTGTAGTAAGTATTGGCACATTTGAGGTCTGTCGGATGAATAGGACGAAAGCGCTAGTTTTGGATGTTCTAGATTGCTCAAAAGGCAATCGCAGAAAAGAGAAATTCTATTGAATTGAAATAGAAGCACCTTGTGAAGTTGCAGACATGTTCAATAGTTCCTGTTCACTATTTGACCACCATCGGTTCCCCCTAAAGCCGCAATGGGGAATGCCCCTACTGAGGAAGGCTTATTTCCAGTGTACCGATGAGTCGGTTATCTGTTGACGAGGAGGGATGTGTATCGTGCAAATCAGCTGGAACTGAAGAGGCCGTTTTACACTATGCGACCCTTTTGTTCAACGTTTCACCTGGTTGCTCTCCCGCTTCGGCGCCAAAGGGTCTTGTTACAGCGGTAGCCAGTCGTGAAACACCAAGAAAGCATTCGTTTTCGCTGGGAGACCTCTATTTATTTATTTAGTAGTCTATTTGACTGTGGGTGTGGAGCACTACCTCCATTGCAAGATGAATCCTTTCAGAAAGTGATGGGTTCTCTAAGAAGTCCTGAAGGCTGAACTATACTTTACGGTGGAAATATTTCATTTGTGTTTGTTGAAAAGTGGACCCAAGAAAGCTGGTTTCTTATCCCCTTAATTCGTTGCTTTCAGTGTCATTTAGTAAGCACGTCGTTAGGGTCGGCACCACGTTCATTAGCATATGGTCTTGCTTTATTCATTGTGAAATTTATTAAAAATTGTCCTCTGCTGCGCGTTTTTGAAGACAGCCACCCACAGTAGATACTTTCCTCCAATGTCATCTGAATCTGACGGCAAGTCATCAGAATCGTGTTTTTTTGTTCATCTGGACTGCAGTTGCTCACTGCAGTCCTCTATAAAGATGAAAGTTGGGGAACTAAAATCCGTGGAGTCCAGAAAACCCTAGTAGTTGAATTGGCAGTTTAGCTACACACTGCGTGGATGTTATTTCGTGGCTGACTCGTTTGATAAGTATCATCCTTCAGAATGGTCTTTTTAAAACACCTACCCTGGGCAGTCAAACGATTCCTACCTTGATAACTCGATTGTAGGGGTCTTTTTGAAGCGCATGTACATACTGCTTACTGGTTTTGAGTAGTGCTATTGCTCAAAAAAGTTTACTGTGATTCCGTAAGGCCCCTATGGCTAATGCGCAGGTGCGCGTATCATTCTACTTAATAGGTTGTTAGTAAGACGTTGGTTCTGCCCATTTTTTACGCAGTTTACAGAACTAAGCTCTCCACTTTATACACAAAACAACGTGTAAATAGCATTTCCTTTTGGCTCCTTTTAACGCATATTGCATCGAGGCTTGGAAACAATTCTTCAACCTGCCTCTCCCTCGCCTGTTGGTTAATGGTCGGGTCTATTTAGTCGTTCGACATCTCATTCACCATCATCCCTAAACGTCATTCTCCTTCTAATCGGGAACAATTCTCTTCTTCTCTAGTACCTTAATTGGTAATATGATTTTTGTTTCTAAAACGTCCCTAAACGTTGCCACGGCGACGATGGCGGCAGCGGCATTGTTGCACTAGTTTTGTGCTTGACCCCCTTCAAGGACACGCGAGGTAGCGGTGATTCGCTCATTAGCTTGTGTGCGAATTTTCCAATTTTCTCGTGCTTTTCTTAGCTTCACATTTTTCCGCTTTTTGGCGTAGGACTATTTCTTTGAATCGTAGTTCTGCCCCTCCTGTCGTCGTCAACCTTACTTCCCCAATCCGACTATTTTAATTGAACCGCCTTCCATCTTTCTGACACTATAACGGTAAAAGTGTGTTTTTCATGAGTGAGAATGTTCAAAGCCTATCAACTGTCTCCCCCGTTTGCGTTCTTATCATTTTAGTAGTATGCGGTTCTGCCCTACTTTTGGAAAAAATAATTCGTCATTTTGTGTTTGAATGGTATAATTGTAATGTATGTAGTCCACTTCTACAAACTTTTCTCTCAGGTGAGCGGTGCACTTGCGGCAAGTGGATCACTCCGGCCTTCCACTTCTCCCGGAAACATCTAGACGAAATACGAACGCCTACGTTGGCAATGACAACAGCGACACAACGACCGGGCACAGCGACCGAGGTCGACAGAACTGTCGGAAGCAGCTGGCTCCCTTCCGATTGACCGATTGGTGCGACCACTGTTTATGTGTGTATTTCTTCCCTCAGATCTTATTTTTCCTCTCTGCTCATGTATTTTGAAGCTACATGGAAAAGAAGTCTTGCTTGAATTAATTATCCACGTGTGGATCAATTTCGGGACGGAGAGGCAACCACTTTGGGCGTATCACTCCAAAAGACGCAATACTTTGCGGACGGTTTACATGACTTTCCCGTCGATTGGATGACGTAGATCGCTTTACAAAGCAATCACGCCATTGGTCTAGCCTGCTGTATAAGGTCTTTCGGCATTTTGTAACTATCAAAAGTACGAATTGGCTGGCATTCGTTAAAGTACACACATCTTTAGACCGGACATAGGAACGAAAAGGTGGTAGACATTGTCTATTTTCTCAATGTCTGCTATTTGCAGAAAAGTTGGACCATTGCAGTCGCTCGGATGTCCATTTTGTTCAACTTCTGGACTGGCCAACCAATTCAACAGCTGTTAAAGGACTGAAATAACCCAGTGCTATTCTTCTCAGGCCAGGGGGCTCTGAAGTATGCTTTATGGTTTTGGACTTAACCAATCCGTTTGAGGCACAGGATTCAGTGCAAGCAATTATCATGAACAGATAGGAAACGCATGTCACATATTTGTGTCGTTCTAAGCGAACGTATTGGTGGAGTTGTGCTTAATTTTGTCTGATGTTCCCTTTTTTAATCAACATCCAAATTTGATGCTGTCGTCTGTCAGAACAGAGTGCCCGTGTTGGAGGTGGAAGACACGACATTTAGGGAAGCTGGAAATAGCCCATGGGGCAGGTGGTGTGGTTTGGAGTCGCACAGTTAGTATTATCAAAGGAAATCAGATATCATAATAGATGAGCTGGTCTTAGCCTAGTATGAGCCTAGGCTGCAAGTACACAACAGTCATCCATCCGTTGCGCAGTCCCGTGCCCTTCCATCTGTACGTGACGTAATTGTCCAGCGCTGCTTTGTACATTAGTTTCTTGGATGGATACTGTTCTGATGGGCTCAGATCCGGATATCGTCTTAAATCCGGTCCGTTTCCCACCCTCCATCCATTTGCACAGTCAGCTTAACAAACTGTCTGGTTTCTTTTCCTCATTCTTTTGCCTTGAGGAGGTAAGCAGTGCTGACGCAATGCAATGGTTAGCACTGTAGGCTTCCAATGTAGCAGCACTAGTTCATAGTGCCCCATTCTGATGTCAGCTTCATCTACCTACGCGACACACATGTCTCATTTCCAAGGTCGAATTCGCGTGCCAAAAGTAAATCGCGTGTGTACCTTCATTGGTTACATCAATGCTGGTGTCATATTTATAACGAAGGCTCGGTTTTCTTACCCTATTCCCGCATCACAAACATTTGACACGTATTTCTTAGATGTACATAATGATTCCTTCCATGAAATTCTGTGCCTCAAATGATACCTCAGTAATTATGAGCATTATGGACCAAATAAAAAGAGATCAGGATGGGTGAATTACTTTGAAAATGCGTCAAGCAATCACGCCATTGGTCTAGCCTTTCGAAATTTTGTAATTATCAAAAGCACGAATTGACTGGCTTTCGTTAAGGTACACAAATCTTTAGACCGGACATAGGGACGAAAAGATTGTCGACAATGTCTATCCTCTTGATGTCTGCTACTTGCAGAAAAGTTGATCATGCTGGTGAAGGTGTTACTGGTTTTCAATTGTAACACCGAAGACTGTGACTAATCAGGACGAAGCATCAGAGTCGGTGAACTCTTGAAGTCCTATGCACTCGGTTATCAAATCCTGTAAAAAGTCGAATGCTGTAAGAGACGGAATCTTCAAGACTCCATTGTTACATGCTCGCCAGAATAGCGGCGTCGATTGGTTTATGACATAAGATTTATTGCCTGCCGCCTACGATTCAATCACGTGATTCGAACTTGACCAATCAAAAAAGCCAGTCTATTGGACCGTTGTAGGGATTGTGAGTCTCATAACCGACAATGGATAGCCCTTTGTCCACTCACTCTTGCCCATTGTCAGGTACTGCTGTAAATCTTGCTATCGTGGATGCTAGTGAGATGGGAGTTGATGTGGTTTCATTCTTTCGCTTTGTTCCTTTCCTTTTGCCTTACTCTTGGATCTATCCATTCGTCTATCCATCTACGTGTTTCATGCTTCCCTGTTTAAACATTCATTTAGCCTAGATTTCTTTTGATGTGGATGGGAAAGAGTAAACCTATTCGGAGATTCTTTGAGTAAATTCATCATCATCATTTTACACGATGTAACCACCCAACTAGAGGTGGTCCTTCTATATGAAAAGAAGTCACCTACCTAGGTTTCTTCGTTGAAGGGGGAAGGGAGTAAGCGGGACATTGTTTCACCTTTGTGGACATCAGATCACATTTTGACAAGTGATGCTTCCCACCTCTGCTTAACATCAACATCCGACAGGTGGAAATTAAAAGTGAGATTAACACCGAGGGAGTCAGGTCCACACTTTTCCTGGCTTCCAGTGGCAAGGCGTTTATTCTTCACAAAGGTGAATTTCCCGACCGTGATGCAGTTCTAAGAAAGTGATTATTTTAACCTGAAGGTCTTCGCTATTTCATTCCGTCCTTGCCACAAAATCTCCACGATCTTAATTAATCGATTCCGTTCTATAGGAAATCGATACTTCTTAGTAATTTCAGCAGTGATTGCAGTCATCGCGATCGATTTTTCCACTATCAATCATAGATCAACAAGGTGACCATTAATATTCCTTTCAAGGAAAATTCCATGCAAATAAACCTCTTTTTCTTACAAAAAAATTAAACCACTTATTTATTGCGACTTTTCCAACCTTAAGTTCTTTATGATTTAATAAATATCTCGCTTTACTCTTCAAGTTTATTGCCTTGAGACATTAAAAAATCAAACTTACCTCTTAAAATCAAGTTTTTTGTCAAGCTACTGATTAGAGTTGATAGCTTCTTTATAAACTGTTTGACGGTGTCATTCTCTGATTACAAATGCATCGATTTCCGATACATAGACTGACTAGTAGTCGGCAAATACGCCGTTAAGCAGCTAATTTTCTGTCATATTTTGCAATTCTGGCAAAAGCTTCCCCAACTGGAAGTAAATAAAATTGTAATTACTTCAATGCCTATTAAATTTATCGTTAGGATAGCTAGTCAATCAAATCAAACAGGTTTTATGCCTAAGAAGGGGGCCATCGTGATTGCCTCTTTTATTTCTTTATTTGAAGATGTTGTTTCTAACCAATCTATCAGATTGCCTTTTATAGCTTCTCAAGCGATCTTCTCGACAAGAAGAGAAAAAAGTGTGTGACAAGTAAAGCTTGAATTTCCTCAACATGGCGGATGGATGATTAGAGGCGAATCTCTGAAGGCACTCAGCTCACTTTAGAGAGGTCAAGTACATTGCAAAGTTTTGTTATTTTCTCACATTAACGTTTGACGCTTGTATTTATGACAGTGAAGTTAGTGATGGTAAATTTCTGGGCTTTTGGCTTGCACGCCTTATTTGTGACCCGAGAAGAGTCATTCATCAATGTATCCAGCCTGTAAACACTCACTCCCCCGTCTGTGGCCTCAGCATTTGTTACCTTGTCTGGACACTCACTTTTACTTTTGAAACAGCTATACTCCCCAACATAGAATTGTAAAATGCTGACGCTGTATCTCCTTCTCTCCCTTCTTTCCGACTTAGGAGGTAAGTTTTGTGGTATGCGGTATGAGCCCTAAGGTTTGGTGCCTCCTTATCTCTCTCAACTGATTAATAGGACTGGTGCGTGTCATCTCGGCAGACCTCAGTCTGCTGAAACAACTGAATGAGTCTTGGTGAACGATTGTCACCCGTATGCACATGCATACACACCCAAAGGTCATCCATCTGGGCATGAAGTGATACATGACCCATAAGTGTGCAGCTTTATGCTTGGAAATGGCCAATAATGTGTTAACTCGTCCAACAAACAAGTCTGTTGCTCAGCTTGTCAGCTAAGCATCCAAAACAGCAGGTTTTCTAAGAGAAATGGTAGAAGTGAAAAAAAAACGTGAAAGTCATTAGAGTCTACCTCTGTCCGCTGTTTAGTAGCCGCTAGCACCCGCCTTTCCCGCTTGATGCAAATTTTGAACGATTGTTGCACCTCCACTCAAAATAGGTTTCTTCGACTTCTGATGCACGTTTGAGTGATCCCTCACCGAATGAAGTAGCGGTAGATTCCTCTGTCACGCTACCATCTCAGCAATCATTCCCTTTGAGGTAAAGCCAAATTCGACTTTTCAAACAGACAGGCTCGTATCACATCCATCGGATGCTTTCACCCAAAATTCGACCGGAACACTGCTCGGCAGATGGATGGACACCTATTTATCTATATTTACACAACTTCGCAAGCCCTTTTGATAATCCGATACTGTTTGGTTCACTTTTTTCAAAGTCGCAACCCCATCCAATTAAATCGTAGCGCTTGTTTACTTACTTCACAGTGATTATGCAACTCTTTGAAGTTAATTAGATGTTCAAACGTACATTGGAATTGCCTGTCTTCAAAATCTTTGCTCCTCTTCTTTATTAGTATGGAGAAAGAGTGGGGGACCTAATCATTTCCTATCCAAAGTTGACTTCAAGTTATTTGGATAACATTGGGGTTCTACCAAATAAAATCACCATGAAGTAGCTCATTAGGATCGAGAGTGTAAGAAGAAGACATTTGCCTCATGTTCTGTCTGAGGAAAAGAAAGGATCCAACGTTATCAATGGTCCGATTATAACCATGATTCACTTGTGCCGTGTCACAGCCTCCTCAAAATTGGCGGCTAGGTCCACTAACGTTTTTATCGTCGTCGTCAACAATTGGAGGCTTTGGTGGAGAATTCCCTGAGCTCTTTGCAACCGGTGGGAGGGGAAGGGAACAAAAAACGCTTTTAATTACTTATACCACTCCTCATATCTTCATGTGCCTGTAATGAATTTGTCATTTTTTTCGGTTGCTACTGTCACTCACCATCAACATCCTAACAGCTAATACCTTTATCCCGTCTATTTGGCGGGGCTTTCGCCTAAATGCACCGTCCACTCCGCTTGGTGGAATTCAGCAGTACCAAAAGTCCACTCCACTTAATAATTAATGACTTCATCTGTATCAAAAATTTGTCATTTAAATTGCTTTTCTGGACTGCTTTTTGTAAGAAATACAACCAATGGAGAGAGCCTTTCACGCTGATCTCGCGATTAGAGGATTTCACTTGGATCAATCTGAAACGATTGATGGGTAAAAGGAAAACAGATTTGTAAATTTAATGCTTTTAATAAGTTCTAATAGGTTGATTAGATATTTTAAAAATGTCATCAAGGGGGTTTTGGATTGGCCTGTGCCTAAAATCCTCCGTTTTTATTGGTGTGCGCAAAAAGATGGCATTTTAATGCCTTTTTGATGGCAATTCGTGTAGTGGAAACCAACTTTTAACTCTACTTCGACTAGTTAACCATTCTTCAAGTTAAACTTTTGTCAGAAAGAATCACTACTTTGGCACCTTCCGACCAATCTAAAAGGTGCTTTTCTGACGCACCTCCCCTCTTCCCCCCCCTCCCCAACCTCTTCCCCTTACTGGACCATCGGTGAATGGGCACAATACTGTCCAAGTGGCGTTTGACGTGCCATATTTTAGATTTTCTAGTGGAAGGAGGCCTATTCACCCTTGTGAGTTTTCTCCTCTTATGAGCATCAACTTATTTTTTTAGTGGTAGTAATGCCGACTCGTCTGCACTCGATTTTCCTTCTTCTTCTTCTTCTTCTTCTTCTTCTTCTTCTTCTTCTTCTTCTTCTTCTTCTTCTCCTCCTTCAAAGAAACCTTCTGGTCCACATATTTTAAATCCATTCTCGCTTCTCTCCTATAAAATTTTGCATCAAAAAAGTTGTATCTTAATTGTTTTTCTTGACACTCACTTTACGCTTTCCCATACTTTGGACCAATTTTTTTTTTACTTTTATATGATTCCAACACACTGATCATGTTCTTCACTTGAGCTTCTCAGCGTCGTCCATAATCCAAGATGGAGCACGGCGGCGCAGGCTGCTTGTGTAGGTCAACTTGCTGAACCATGACAGACTGAGGGCTGTAGAATTCTATCAAACAGACGAATTTTTAAATGATTTTTTTGGTTTTTTCTATTCCAATTTCAAATAACAAACGCGCTCTGTTTTAATCGCTTGATTTGATTCATCTGATTAACAAATGTAATTCCGATGTCCTCTCATAGACCGTTCATTTATCAGTAATGATACATTGCAGAAAACAGTCTATTCACGCACTCTCCACCAAATTGGAGGCCGATTTAACAACCCAGTCTATAAAACGCCTGCAAATGCCATGGTACAATCACTTCTGGGCATAAAAATGCCAAAGGTGTGCGGCTATTTGCATGAATCCTCGATATTTTATGAGCCAAATTGGCTCTCTCTCTCTCCCTCTCTCTCTCACCCTTTGAAGTGCACGCCCTTTTCCCGTGTTAGATATGTTAAACTGCTCTGTTGCGTAGATTTTGCTCTGACATACATTGTAATGAAGTTCAGGAGTTCTATCAACTTGTCATTTAGTCAATAAATACAACTAACCGTTGAGAATAACTTTTGTGAGCCAAAACAAACAAAACAAAAAAATGTGCTCTATTTTGTGTCCTTCGCCCTCAATGCAATGTTACAACTTACTGAGTAGGCGGGTACCGTCGGGTTTGGTGGGGTCACGACTTGAGGAGCTAGTAATTAGATCTTGGAGTGAATAATGTGTTATTGAGAAAACTTCAACTCACAAGTCAATGCTCCACTTTTGAAGTGACTACTTCTTCGCTAATGAGCTACGCGGTTTCACAATTACAGCACCAAAAAAAGAGCAGAGGTAACAATGAATTGAAACCTGAAAATACTGCATTCTAATTGGCTACACAGAGAGCCAATGAATTGCGCAGCTTGAAGCAGTATCCTAGATTGGATCATTAAATAACAAGATTATTTTAGAATCTGAAAGAAGATTATTGTCTGTCTGGAGTGGTAAAGAAGAAGTGTTAGATAATAGAGGACGATTTTTAAGTGTAAATTTTAAGATTGGCGATGTTTAGAAAATTGCGCCTCCAGAGGCAAATGTGCACAGATGGGTCGGTGCAATCACTGACTAGGATGGAAATCGGAAGAAGCCAGAGTAGACGAATAAGAAAGTGCCATGGAAAAAAAAAGTGCCCCTAGTTGCGTTTCCGGCAAGAATGAGACAAAATTCGAAGTGCTCCTCAAGCCTATAGAAATATCAAGAAAAAGGAAAAAGTGGAAAATGTGACAACTCGCTTATGCCACAATTTCATAAACAATGTAGATGATCTTACGTACTTTTATTTTTTAACAATAAAAGTATATGTTTACATGTTTGAAAGCTTACTACTTCAACTCAACCCAGTGCCACCACCATAGCCCTGTCCGTTGACCTGTTGTAGCTTTGAAGGAATTTTCGTGCATTTTTCTGAAAAATAAAGAGGCATCAAGATGTGCTGGCCATCTGTAGTCCTCTTTTTTTGCTTGGTTAGTAAAGACTATCTTATCCTGTTGTGGAAGTATGGAGAGGAGGAGGAGGAGGAGGAGGAGGAGGAGGAGGAGGAGGAGGAGGAGGAGGAGGAGGAGGAGGAGGAGGAGGAGGAGGAGGAGGAGGAGGAGGAGGAGGAGGAGGAGGACTGTATGGAGTCGCCTTTATTTTGAGAGGGGGTAGACTGAACAGCAGTTGGGGCACAGTCGACACGGAGGGCACACATTCCATGTTGTGGAAGGTCCCCTTGCAAAAATTTGGCGCTGCACGTTTGGACAGCGTGTCACTCACATCAAAGGAGTGTCAGAGGGCCTCTTATTTATTCGGTCTTATCAACAACTATCTAGTCTCATCAATTCAAACGGAGACAGCAACATGTCTGAAGAGATGAGTATATGGGGATGACGTGATTTGACCAATTTTAATGGTTTCTGCTCAAATTGCAGACATTATACCTCCGAGACTCTTTATTTTTTTATTTCACATTTGTCATTCTTTCTTCCTCTAGTTTGTAAAGCAATATTTTAATGTTTGTTTTTTTTGTGGTGAGTAAGGCCTTCCAAAGTTTGTTGCTCTATCATTCACATACTAGTAAGGTAGAAGTTCATCACAAGAAGATCATGCAAGTAGAAAGTGCAGACAAGGAGTATTTTCCTCCTTTTCCTCCTCCTCCTCCTCCTCCTCCTCCTCCACCTCCTCCTCTTCCCCTTCGCATGGATACATCACCAAGACCAGTAAATCAGTGAATGGAATATGCTTACAAAACATCTTCTCAGACCTCATTGCACAACGTGAAGAGCAAAAGGAAGGATTGAAATACTGCTAATCATAAGTATCACCCACCACAATCACTTGGCGATGCTCTTCCAAGTGATGAGCATGGCCGGTCTCAGTCACACGTATTCGACAGTTGAGGAATAAGCATGGGACAGTTACAAAGATGGCTAGTTAAGGGTTTTATGGCCGTATTGTGTCGTGTTGGTAAAGGCGTATTCCTTACGTTGGAGGTTGTAAAAATGTCAAAACAACATTAAAATGGCAGCAGAGTGAAAAGGAGGGATGGGAGTAAGATGTAGGCTAGACAGAGTAAAATTTTTTTCCCCTTAAAAACTCAAAAGTAGCATGGAAACACCGCAAAGTCTTAATCAAATAGGAGGCGACAGAAAGATCCTACGAAATTCAAGGAACGTATCAAAATTTTTAGTTTGGAAAGTTGTCTTCTATTCTTTTCAATGTCAGGTGACTCAAATCCTCACGGCATGAACAGTGGTGGAAGGCATGAAGGACACGAAAAATGTCTAGAAGGACGACAAACACATTGTGGTGCGATCTCATATGCCTGTACGATAGCACTTGATTTTAAAAGCATCAAGAATAAGGCCTTCACGAGGAGACACGAGGTTGTGATCGAATAATAAATACCACTTTGGATGCATCATCTCAATCCAATCAGGTTGTTTATTTAAGCCACGTGTGGGTTTGGTGTAAGTGGCACACTCGCCAAACATCCAGCATCAAATGTTGCGAGATGACCTTCCACAGCTTGGAAAGTGCGCAAGAGTGGAATCATCTCCACCATTTTCGTTTAAATAGGCATTTCACATTCTGAAGCTTCAATATTAATGGAAAGAAGGGTACAGAGAATAGGAGAGATTGTTCTTTTGGTAGCGTAACGCATTTTCATGAGTATAGAAGCTGCATTTTAGATGGAGTTCAACCTACTCCAACACTCTTGTCTCGCAAAAATTAGCAATCGCCGGGATTGTAGACGGCGGCACTCAAAAGAGGAGTGTTTATTGTACCTGTAGACACGATCACACGGTTCTTATGGCGTCCCTTGTGATTCGTTTGTCTGGCTGTTTGCATGATTTTTTGATCATGTCAGCTAAACGAGTAGCTAATCAGCTTATCTATAGGCGAAATATAGGTTCAAGATCTTCGTAACGCCTCCAGGAATAAATAAGATGCCAATGTCGCCTTTGAAGGCCTTAAACGCTTCAAAGAAGACTTGAATCAAATTTGAGTAGTGCGGTTACAATGCAGAAAAATTCCATTGAAGTCATCCACCGTGGATGACTGGACTTGTGAGAACAAGTAAACCCACGTCTGCGCAACCCATCCAAGCCACATGCACACGCATACTAATCAAGCTTTATCGCAAGCGCATCTATCATCGGCTCCAGATGGTTGGCTTTGTGTGTCTGCTACCTTCCGTCCTTAACCCTCCTCCAGCCCCCACTCCTCCCCTCCCTCCAAACATCCTGAATAGCTGACGGATAAGAGTAACAAAGTCCAAGGAGCTGACTTTTTTCCTCTAGAAATTGCGCATATGGATCGTCAGGACATGGCAACCTTAAATAGGCTTGTGCTAAATACAGTGGTAATTTATGAAAGCTTGAGCAGAAAGCCTTTTAAATGGTAGCTCCCCTAAATCTTTTTACATCTTCAAGTGATGCGTTTTTGTTGATGAATAATTTCCCCAATTTTAGTGTCGTTAGTATTTGAGGTGCTGCTATAAAAAATCACCTGGATAAAATTATTTAATAAAAAAGTAGCGGAACAATGAAAAAGGAGGCAAATTATTTTTGTACACCCTGTTTTAAGAAGAAGTCATCGACCGGTCCCGTAGGCATGGCGATTGGTGTTCAAGTAGAAACCGATAAACAGACAAAAATCGATATCGAACACCTGGAGTGCAGAAGGTGAGATGATTGGACCTGTTGTGGACCATGGCTGCATGTAGAAACTGATTTAGGGCGATCAGTCGCATAGAGAAGGTCTATAACTAGTCGGGCGCCTAAGCCAAGTCAAGCACTTGGAATTGCAAGATGTTCTCACTGCCTCGGGGTTCATAAGGCGTCTTAAGTAGGCTCAATTCACTTTACTCTAGCAAAGCGAAAAGTCGAGACCTCGTTAAATTGATCTATCTGACACTTTTAAAGGCCAAAATCGCTTTCCCTGAGGCTTTTAGCTACCTAGGTTAAATTAATAGCAAAAGTCTAATCAAAATTGGAAGGTTTTTGCCTGCGGATAACTAAATTCCAAAAAAAGTGAATCCCCAAATCGATCTCGGTTGTGAAAGCTACACTGGAATTTCCTTCTAGGGATTAAATATTTCAGGCAATTTAATGAAGGATGATCCTTTACAATGTCCCCTCAGAGGGACAAATTGTGCCTTACTAAAGGTACTTCAGACTTACCGAGACGGCAATTAAACAACTAAATCGGCTCTCCTCAAATCAGTTAAAACAATAGCTTTAAAATAAAAGCCAGCACGCATTTGTCCCTCATTTCATAAACGATACCCACATAATCATTTGGAGTTGTTTTTAAATAAAGAAAAGTGGAATATCCGCAGATCTCAATCAAACTAACTATTTCACTTTACGAAAAGCTATATGAAACTCGTCTAATTTAAAGCAAATCTCTTCACATGAACTTTCATTTTCAAACAGTCTTGATTAGTCGCTTTTCTTTACCAAGTGTGGATCGCTTTGACCCTATGACCGATCAATTGGTGGTGGTATCGATCGGTCCCTCCCCTTTGGCCGAGTCACTGTACTCCCCGCGCGCACGCCAGCGACATTCCCCATCTGGTGGGAGTTTTAAATGAGGAAAAAAGGCACACAAATAAGGCACGGGGGAAAAAAAAAACGCACACACCTTTTTTTGTGGCTGTGTGAAAATTGGCATACTCGCACGAAATGTTTGGCTGGTTCACCTTTCGGTGGAAAATAACGGGCGTGTTTGTGGAAGTGCGTGCGCTTGCGCACAAGTCTTCACAAGACGAGGAGGGCGAGGGAGGCAGGGGGATAGCGTGCAAACGGTCAGTGACAAATGTAGCAGTCGATTTGGCCCTAAATAATTACCCTCCATTCAGACCATTACTTTGCCTTACCGGCAAGAAGGCCACCATCACTGAAAAAGCAAATGAATACAGTGACCAGCCTTCATTTTTTAACAATTGGGTAATTTTCATTTTGTTAAAATCTAAGTAAACTATCCAACCTAACCACGTATAAACTTTTTATCACAGCAATTTAATCACGCCTTTAAGTCTTGGGCGTCATCAAATTATTGGACAGCCGTGACACCTTTAGGCAGTACATTTGACCAACGGAGTGGAGAAAAGTTACTGTAGCTCTACAATATCCATTTGTTAGGGAGTTAGTCAACCTGAAAGTGCGAGAATTATGTCAATCGTACGCCCTTGCCTAATATTGGTGTGGGAGATGTGATGCTTAAGGGTGGCCTTGTAAATTCGCCATCCATCCTCTCTCCTATGGCAAGATTTGGTACTTTTTAACAGTACGTCCCACTACGATGACACTTCAGCATCCACGGGCTTTACTTCCACTCTGTATTATCACTAGCAAGTTGTTCCACTGGTCTCCCACTTCTCCTGTGCGTTAGTAGGTAGCAAGCTCTTTTCATCACTACAACAGCCTCTTAAGGATGCTCAGGACAGTACGTTGGGCTGACAGAGGCAAGCAAACCCTCTCCACAAGGACAATTGTCATGTTCTCAGTGAGTGAAACCCAAATTTTACGTCTCAGAAGAAAAAAATCCACCCTGGCTGGCTAATTCTTTGGTAACTCCTAACTGCAGGGACGAGGGTGCTGTCAACCTTTGGTAGTGGCCCCAATCCTGCATTCTGCAGGAAGGCTATTAACAAATGATGAGACATCAGACTTGAACTATTAGGAAAAACTGACAACAAAGCTGTCTACTGCTGCGCCTGCGTGGAAAATTGATGCCCTCTCCATGGCTTTACTGAGCGAATGGAATCCACTTAGGATAGCACTGAATTCCGTGCATAGTGGTGAAGGGAAATGGATGCGTACTGTCACCCATAGGAAACTCCAAGGTATTATTCCTTACTAAATGGTTTCATTTTGAGGCTAATTTATCTACGCCTGGCATTATTCGGTCGTGAGCATTTGCCCCTTCCCTTTTTAATTCATAAATGGGTTGAAACTTGGGGTAGAGAAAGTTTGCCTAAGTGTACAATTGATAGTGGAATTAAATGCTTTCTCATGGAGAAGAAAATTTGACTATTGTTACACGGAGGATATTGCAGCACCGACAGCGTTAGGCTGAGCAACTGCAGCTTCAGAAGGAACTCTCCAGGGAGGAGAGGGGCTGTATAGTGATTTCGTTTAAATTAGTGCCTAACACCTCGCAGGCAATTCAATTCCTTATTAGTTGTACTTAGAGTCCTGCCAACATCATCCCAACTCTTCTACAGATTATGAAGTAGAATTTCTCGAGGCTTTAAATTAGGTGCAAATATCAGGTTGAAAAATATGGGAAAAACACGGGGAAATTTTAAAATCCTTCAGACCAATTCAAACAACAAAGGTGGTGGAAGTATCAAAAGAGAAGAATTGATTCAGACTCAAAAAGGAAGAATTAGGAATTAAGTAATGGTGTTTCTTTTCCGCGTTTTTGCATAAATACTGACTGTCAAAAGTGGATTGTTAGTCAAAAGGCGTCGAGATGGCTGCTGTTAGATTTTGATTTGAATATCAAACAATTAGTCAACAATTTTTACAATATTTCAATTAATTTAAAAGCTAACTATCCTCATCAAAGCTCAAAGATCTGCAATTCGCCAGTATGAAATGTGCGGAGAAGTAAATACACCCATCAAAAGGCAGGGGTGTAGGACCTCGACAAATCGACGAAAATTGTGATCCTGTTTTGACTTGCCTTTTCCACAAACGCAACAACCTACTCATCTTCTCGATGGTGAATCAAGTGACTAGAGCATTCTCGAGTCGAGGAGTAGCATCTGCACCCATGGCGTCTGCCACCAACAAGTGTACTATCCACGGCCACCTCCTCAGTGCACCGACATCTCACCCACTGCTGCACATCCACGCACAGGAAACATCGGACATCAGAGCAGAGGGGCCACTGTTACACTCCCTCCAATCTGTGTGACAGATCACTGTGCCCCAACCACTCACCTCATCAGTGCTTTTTCTTTTTCGTGCTCTTCTGCTCTTGCATTATCGTCACCGTTTGTCCGAGGTGATTGACTTTGCACCTGCGATTGCCTCTCCTTCTAAGTTGACCTCTTTATGCACCTTTGTGAACGGCCATGACGACCTCGATACACCGTCGTGAGGGCTGTCCACACACCCACCTCCACGTCCTCTGTGAAACCAGTAAGCACTGGTGAGGGTGGCAACTGCTTGTTTAATGAAGTAGCAAGAACGACAAGTTGTTCAAAGGAAAGCGGTTGTGCAGAGCGACAGGGAGGGATGAATGGGTTGGAGGATTGTCGAGTGGATTTTTTAGCTAAATGGATGGATAGGCAGCTCAGAGGTGAAATTGTCTTCCAATAGTTTCCTTCTCTTTCCTCCTCTGACGCCAAACTCAATCGCATCATGAGATATCAAGGCGATGTCAGCGAAACCAATCAGTCTACAGGGAGTTGAACTTATTCTACTTCCAGAGGGAGTATCCTTTACTTCACACAAATTCGATTCCTGAATGAGTTACATGCTTCAACTTTGTGCTACTTTTTTAAACCATTCAACACTGACGTCACCACTCAAGCATCCAGTCCATGAGTTTAACCATCGGCAAATAAAGGTTCAAAGTCCACAACTATGGTGACAAATTAGACGCTTCGCTAAGTACCCTTCAAGGCGCCACATGGTTTTACAAAACACTTCGATTCTCAGCTCCTCTGATTTAATGTAGAGTTGTTTTCTTCTGTTCCTCTCAAAGAAAGAAACATCAAGGGTTAGTAAATTCATCTCTTTACCGTAAACCAAAGCGTAGTTACTCAATTTTGTTTAGGAAGGCAATAATGCCAACTTCTGCTAATTTTTGAACGGATCACTTATGACCTTGATTAGTCATCGAAATTCACCCACTTTAATGTGCCATTTTATTACCAAATCAACAACAACAACAACAACAACAACAACAACAACAGCAGAAGTTGCATCAACAACTGTCCCAAAAAATCTGCTCCATCCTTGAGTAGCCCAAATAGACATTTATTTGGGGCTGTTGAAAAGAGGGATCTGGAGGTGGAGGTGGGGTGCGTGGGGTGTGAATTTTGCCTATAGAAAAGGAACTTCTAATTGAAGGAGCAATGGAGGATATTAAATCGACCATTGTCATTAGGTGAATTTTATTCAAATGACCTTGACCTTCAAGATATTTGTGTTTAATTAATTAACTTATTTAAGAGCCAAAATTTAATTTGCAAATAAATTGGGATTTTATTATTGCAATTCTCTGTCGTTTTTTTAAACTGCCAAGTGGGTCCTACCTCTTAATATTTAAGGCAATTTTTCTCCCCTTTTTGAAGCGAATGACGTTGATTGACGGCAGGGAGAAGAGAGGGCTCAGCATTTAGAAAACTAGGAAAGCAGAAACTGATTTACTACCATCAAATGTCTGTTCTAAAATAAGGGAGAGTAATGAGGGGCGGGAGTAAAAAATGAATGACAAATTATTTGCCCGTTTTACTTATTTATTCTTGTTCGTTTCTGAAAACATCAAAAGATAGGTCTGGGAAGTGGGAAAAACCTGTCTAGACAGAGACAGGGGGACGGAGGCGTGGTGAGGTGAGTTACTTTGGAAGACCTCCAACATTTCGAACCTTGGATGCATAATGTCAGCGCAGTAGCGGAGATGGGGTGCTGCTGCTGCTGCTGCTGCTGCTGCTATCGGTGGTGGTAGCGGTGGTGATGCAAATCAAAGATCAAATTAGAGCCAATGGTTGATGATGGCTCTGTTGCCGAGAGTTGGCACCGTTTTCAGATAATTAACAATCCCCATGATTAACCCGGTCTAAAAAGGGGGACACGCGCTACTCACAGCTACAGCACAATCCTCAAAGCCGGCACTTATTTCTTTTTAAGCCTCTGGCTACTGATTGAAGTGCAGCCCGCAGACGATTTAACTCCGTAACCCCGAAAAGGCGACGTCTATCTTCAAATCGAATGAGGAGCAGGAGGGAGGGGCAAACTTCAGAGGTCTTCCCTGGGCCAATCATCCCAAAACCCGCAGAGGAGGGAAACACCATAAACCACCCTCCCAAACTGACAAGTAAAGAACACCGATCATTTATCGCTCATAGATCTCTTTATATGCACCGTGAAAAATGAATTTGTGGATATGTTTGAGCTTGGTTTAGGAGGTTGTCGGGGTAGGGGTGGAGGACATGAAAGGGAAAATAATGATGTGCGCAATACGAAAGGCAAGGCGATAAAACTGCTGTCTGTTATTTTCCTTTTTTTTTTTGCGGGTTAATTGGGAAGATTTGTGGTGGTCAATGCCCCTTTTTCGGGTAAGGAAACACAAGAGGCAAGCCGTGTGGTTGTGGTGTGATGGCAGTGGTGACGGTGGCGTTGGAGGTGGTGGTGGTGGTGGTGGCGGTGGATGTATCGCAGGCTCCTTCTTCGTTTGTGAGAGGGTACACACACATACACACAAAAACACACCAACGTGTCTGGAATTTAGGTCTTAGGCTGACCCCACAATCGGACGACCAGTCAATGGGTTTGTGTATGCGTTAGAGTCCGATTCGAGCTCGCAGGAGGTACACTCGAGTTCGCTGGGACCAATAGCACACAGGTTTTGGTAAAATCGAGGTGCGACTCGAACACCCGCTCTGGCACTCACCTCCGCACTCGCACCGGTGCCCGCATCCGTGCTCGCGTCTCGCCCGCACCAACATCCACACCCGCATCCGCACCGCACCCGCGCAATTCGTTACAATTAAAACAAATATGTTTACACACATGGATACACGGAATTACATAATGACAGTTTTAGGACAGAAAATCGATTTTTTTTTTGTGTGGAGGGAATGGGGCTTGGGACGTCCATTCACTCCGACTTTGTCTTATTCATTTATGCCTTCTCAAGGATCTGATATATTTCCCCTCAGATTTCATTTCACAAAACAGATTTTAAATAAAAATGAGGAAAATATGTTGGAAATCTGTAAAATCCATGCATTATTTACTACCTATAGTTGACAAATCAGTATAGCAGGCACAAATGGTATAAATGAGTCTGATATTTTTGCTCCTAATTCTTCGATGAGTCTGCGGCCTTTCACGTCATCAACTTGAGGTGCGTACAAAGCTATTAATTTTAACAATCTAAATTTCAATAGAGATTTATCTTCCAAGTAGTCTCGGTCGAAATACTGTAGAAAGAACTGGAAAAAGGAGAATAAACAACTTTTTATAGATAAGTAAGCCTGGAGAGCGAAGTACATTTCTGGGTAAAAGCACTCTTCCAAGGTCATACTTCTGGTTTCCCGAATCAGATAAAGGTGAGTTGATTATTAACGTGCTCCTACAGTCGTTTACAATCGCTTAGACAAAGACTTCAGTGTGGAGTGGCACCTTCTTCCCTGTAGAGGGTGGAATGTGGAGTCATGGAGAGAAGCCACGCATACCTGTCCACCATTTTGTAGAATAAGATGGATCTCTGCTTCTCCTTTTTCCCCTTATTAACATTTATATAAGTTCTGCAATAGATTGTGAAAGTAGCCAACTTTTTAAATGAGGCGTTCAGGTGCGATTGAGGCATAAATATACGGAAGTTAGCGTTCCTTATGGCAGTAGTGATAGCTTGAAGTGACGACTGGGTAACGCCATGATGAGGAAGATTTTCTAATGCACGGATGCTGAGCTTTGTGAATGTAAGGAAACTTAAAGAGTCTTTCTTGGACCCATAAGTCTGCTTGAATTACTAGCAGCTTTTAAATAGCTTTGAAAACCCTTAAAGTGGCATTGTTCCATGTTTTGCCGCAGCAGTATTAGTTTTTAGTGCAATCGTAAATGTTAAAATTGTAGCTTGATTTTAAAATCCGTAGAATAAATAAATACTCAAGATCTGACATGTTTCATGGGTAAATAAATGGATCCTTTTATCGCACCTACCCGAATACCCACTGATCCATTTACCAATATCCATCCATACTATGTGCATCCATCCACCCATCCATTTAGCTAAAAAATCCACTCGACAATCCTCCAACCCATTCATCCCTCCCTGTCGCTCTGCACAACCGCTTTCCTTTGAACAACTTGTCGTTCTTGCTACTTCATTAAACAAGCAGTTGCCACCCTCACCAGTGCTTACTGGTTTCACAGAGGACGTGGAGGTGGGTGTGTGGACAGCCCTCACGACGGTGTATCGAGGTCGTCATGGCCGTTCACAAAGGTGCATAAAGAGGTCAACTTAGAAGGAGAGGCAATCGCAGGTGCAAAGTCAATCACCTCGGACAAACGGTGACGATAATGCAAGAGCAGAAGAGCACGAAAAAGAAAAAGCACTGATGAGGTGAGTGGTTGGGGCACAGTGATCTGTCACACAGATTGGAGGGAGTGTAACAGTGGCCCCTCTGCTCTGATGTCCGATGTTTCCTGTGCGTGGATGTGCAGCAGTGGGTGAGATGTCGGTGCACTGAGGAGGTGGCCGTGGATAGTACACTTGTTGGTGGCAGACGCCATGGGTGCAGATGCTACTCCTCGACTCGAGAATGCTCTAGTCACTTGATTCACCATCGAGAAGATGAGTAGGTTGTTGCGTTTGTGGAAAAGGCAAGTCAAAACAGGATCACAATTTTCGGCGATTTGTCGAGGTCTCCGTCCAAAGATGATCTAACATTGGTCAGTGAGCTCCTATTTTACTCTCAATTAGCTTCCTCGCCGCTCCTTCTTCCTTTCATTTATGAATGTTTAATCCATTATATGAGGGACTTTAAGATCCTCCGACCTGTTTCCGAGTCGATGCGACTTATTTATTTTAATTGTTACATTTAAAATTCTGTTTTAAACGACCAGTCCTATTGATTTTACAACCAATATTTAAACTACCTGTGGTAATTTTATCTAACGTTGTTCTTTCGTTGTAACTACAAGTTCATTTACTTCAAATGCTCTGGATATGGTTGGCTGGAACAGATGGAGGGAGGAACATCTGTCTTTTTTCTAAACTGAGCGAAGCATTCCTCATCCGTTAATGCTCAACTCCGAGCCAAATTGTCTCAACGTTCTTTTGGGCGCAAAATCGTTATCGCCTTTAGAACCCATCTTTGTTATCTTAGTTAAACCCACTGGCTGGTGAAAATCAGCCCGTTTCAAAAATTGACGTATAAATCTCATTAACGTCTCCCACTTCTCCTCAAATATCCGCGGAAGTGCCGCGCTAACGAGTTACATTCGGTCATTTTCGATCTGGACCCGCCCAGATGTGTGTAACTACAAATGGACGGCTGAATGCCTGAATGGCACATGATTCACTCCTGTCAATAGCCCGCCCCTGTTCGCCTGTGCATGCGTGCACATGCACCCACGTCCGCACGCACGCACGTCTGCATGTGCACACACAAAGACGCGGTGAATTCAAAAGTGCGCCACGCGACCAGCCAATAGGATGACTGGATCGGTGGGGCAATTACTTTTTCCACATAAAAGGCGCATAAAGACGTCGAAATTTATGAGTACGCCTCGAAGACATGAAGCAGGGAAAAAAAACAAACTTGAAAAATACAGATCCCTATCTTTAACCATTCAAATCTGTTGTATATCAAAGTAAGTGAAACTGCGGCATCCCATCAAAGGAAAATGGGTACCCATCAGAGCGGCGGTTTAATTAAGTTAGCCTCAAGTCGTGTGAATATTTTCACGCCTAACAATTCACATCATCGCGAAACTGGAACTACAAAAGTGAATGGAGAAAAGGGAGAAAGTGGTGAAAATACTAGACACATTTGGAGTGTGGGTGTGTAAATGCGTGTGACAGGTAAAGAAAGAAGACTGAAAGTCATGCATGTCTTCACTTGGTAGGGCTTTGAGTGATTGTCACTTGACTGCTCTACTCGCCGCCTAGCATTCAACTTATAGTGAAAAATGAACAAAATATCTTCCCTTACGGATATCTGAAGTGTAGAAAACAGGGAGAAATCAAAAAGCCCCAAAAGGTCTCCTATGGTTCGGAGAGGACAAATAGTTTGAGGGAAGGGGAAGACAGAAATTAGACAAAAACCCAATCCGTGTAAGAGATGTGCGTAGTTTCCAGGCATTAAAAGCAAACGGGCTTCAAAAGCAGACATTAAATGGCAGGCCGTAGGTTATAGCACAGAGGCGCGAGACCAAAAAAGGAAGGTTGAACTGCATCATGTACAAATACGGATGCAAAGATTGCTTAGTATTATTGGTGAAGGACATTGGATTAAACATTAGAAAGTGTAGTTTTGATAATCGTCATGACGTAAAGGAATAAAAATTTGCAAAAATACTTAAAGACGAGTTATCTCCATTTCATAAACAACTTCACAAGACCATTAAAAACGTCAACAGAAGTGAAAATTACTAACTGCGGCGCAAAAGACCGTCCATGTCAATAATGACTTGCGAAATGACGTGTTCAGAGTGAATAATCTCTACCTGCTAAGCCAAATATTTAAAGAGATGAGAAATCTGGAGCGTGCGTCGAACCGTCAAACGCAACTGTGGACGAACACATCCACGTTGACGTGTTTGACAGACTGCAATCCACTTCACGAACGTGAAAGGTCCGTCAAAAAGGGAAAAGTGTCTTAAAAGGTCACCAAAATGAATGTTAATTACATTGAGATGAGTCATGCAGAATTACCCCATCGATTTAGCGTCGTGATTTGTTCACCTACTGGAGTGGGGTTGACTTCCCCTCCATCTTACATCGAGTTCACGAGCCATTGGGCAATCAGCAGTTGGCACTCCACACTGCTGACATTTCACTCCATTCCCACTCAATCAAAACTATCATCTCTTATCAAGGAGAAGAAGAGGAGGCGGACGAGGAGGCGGACGAGGAGACGATGGAGCACGATGTAGAGGCGCAGGCGCAATCGTAGGCGGATGGTCGGTGGTTCTGTTCAAACACGTCCACATTGACGTGACTCACTCATTCATTCTCCAGTCGTCTCGCCGTCAGCACTGCCCCCGACGCAACTCGAACGCCTCGAATGCGAGACACTCTACCGTACTCTGCTCTACTTGGACCCACTCTTCCACTCACTTGGCTGTTGTGTTCATACACATCACAGTGACTTCTACCTCTTGCCCTGCGTGGTAGCCTTGCGTAATGCGACATCCAAGTCAGCCTCCAAAAGCATGTGAAAGTAGGTCTGTTTTCCTTTGCTTCCACTTGAGTGCACAAGATTGAGTAGTCTGAATGACCCTTTCATCTGGTCATCACTGCCTCATCTTCCTTTGCATGCTCCAATCGACGTCCACAGTCGTGGAGCATCAGCAATAGTCGGACATCAGAGGTGAGGGGTGAGGCCACAGCTGACATTCAACTGTACATGGGTGCTGCATTTGCAGTACATTTATCCTCTTCTCCACATGGTTGGGGATAACGCAAGTGCTCGTTCACCCTGTGATATCAATGCTCCGCTCTGTCAACCTCTATTTTACCTCTCCATTGGAACGGGTCCATACTGCCGTCAGTTGAATGTAGAGCGCACATGAGTCACTGTGAGGTGCTTTTCCACTGCATCAAGTGGCATTGATGCCCTGCCAACAGCATGCACTGACAAGCTTGGGTGGGAGGAGGAGGGCACTGCGTCGTGGAGGTGAAGTACAATGAGCATGGGCAGAGAGTTGGAATGACCCAGCAGAAAGGGGAGAAGGGTGGGGATGAAATGTGAGTGAGGCGTTCATTCACCGACCACTGCTTGTACTTAATCACCAAAATGTGGAGTGTTGGTGGCGAGTTTGGTGTTTGGTTTCGCATTCCCTCTACCTCAATAACCTAGTCATTGTGGGCAACAGTCAGGGTCAACGCATTGACGCAAGGCTCCCCTCCACCAGCACACTTGATTGGTGTGTTTGACGTCCACCAACCCACCACTACACCATTCCACTACTGCATCACTTCACAGTTGTCTCGCCCTCCTGCCCACCATCCTGCCCTTTCTGCTGGCTTCCCTTTCGCGCCTCTGCCCAGCCTCTCTCTCTCTCCACTCACAACCCTCCCCTACCTCCACTCCTCCCTCCAACTCACCCTCCCACCATCCCTTCACACTGTATTGGTGCGGCTGACAAGTGCATTGCGTCCACACTTACAACCATCATCTACAAAATATCTCTGTGTGAGTGCGCGTGTGTAGCACATTCATTGCACCCTGCTAGATGCCACTAGATCTCATCCATGCATCTATCCACCCACCCACCCACCCACTCACCCATCCACTCACCCATCCATCCATGTACCATGCTGACACATTCCACCTGCACTAAAATTTGTGCATTTGGCAATAACCATGGCATCATTGTCAACGCTAACGCCAATGCTAGTACTAACCGAAAGGAGTGTGCTGGCTTCCATGATTCGTGCGACCTCATCTACCTCCCTACCTGTCTGTCAGTCTGCCTACTTATCTAAAAAGTTACACACCTGTCTACACATCCAATCTATCGTTCCACCATTTTACCAGCATGCCAACGTGCCTACATCCCCACCTAACTACTTGCGTGATGATGTCATTCGAGTGTGCAAAGATCGATCGAGGTGGAGTTGGAGGTGGTAGTGATGATGGTGATGGTGATGGTGGTGGTGGTGGTGGTGATGGTGATGGTAGTGATGATTGTGACGATGATGGTGGCGATGGTGGTGTTGGTGCAGGTGTAGGCAGTGCCGGTGCCAGTGAGTATGGCAAGCACGGTGACACAATCGATTGAGTTGAATTCCACCGGGAGAAGGACACGCCTTGACAGAACATGTCAGAACATGGCAGAATGTGACAGAACATGCGGAGGTCATGCTGCCTCACATTAGCCTATGTCTTCGACGCAGCAACACAGCATGTGATATGGAGGGAGTACGCGTAAACACACCATGCTGCCTCGTCCACGTCAGAGAGGCATCAGACATTCAATACCGGATGTCTGATGCTTGACGGTCGATGCTTGATGCTCGACACAGGACGCAGGACACGAGACGCAAGTGCAAGGTTTCACGATGAGGGATAATGGGAGGCAAGTTCCCTTTGCCCTAATGTGCCCCATGTCTGATAGCACTGACAACACTGTCTCCCCAGTCCACTGATTGGCCGCCGATGCAACATCCATTGAATACCATCCCATGCTGTGCCATAGAATGCCATGAATCAAACTGCTTTGAGTTAGGCTGAATTTAATCAACCCATCAGATGCCACGCCTCCGTCACAACAGTCAAGGTTGACACGATGGGTGGAGACGAAACAAGGTGGTTTCACTGGCACACACACACACACATTGAAGTAGTTTAGTCCAGCCCAGTCAATTCAAAGAGGTGTTGTCTGGGTGAATGCAACACCTCAGTATCAACATCACAAGGGATCAGTGGAGGCCTGCACACATTTATTTATGCGTATGTCATCACACTACTGCATCAGCATGTGAGCACATGAGTGGAGGGACACTGGAAAACACGATCGAGCACGCACGTCTAGACAGTGGGTTGTACTTCCCCATGACTGAGTTCACGCTGCACTGCTTACGCATCACCCATTGTTCCCCATTCCTCGCTTCACCCCTTACAACATGACAAATACATGACCATCCTGACTGCTGCTCCGAAACGTGAGGTGCTCCATTGTCGCTTCAGTTCTGCTTCGTTAGATGCGGTGCGGTGCGGTGCGGCGCGGTGTGGTGTGGTGTGGTGTGGTGTGGTGCTGGGGTTCCATTGAAGCACCGTCCCTGTTAAGCATAGCTGCAGTGGTGCAATACCCTCAATTAAGACATGGAACTGGTCCTCCTTGTCGAAGTTGTCATTTGATAGGTGGACATGAGATCAACGAACAGTACAAGAACTGTTGCAACAGTCAACAATCGATGCTTACAAGAGCTTTCTTCTTCAGCAGCTCTCCTACACCCCTTCTGCGCAAATTCACTCCATTTCTAATGCTATATCATTGCCTTTCCAGTGGTTCTGCCTCTGCCTCCAATGCACCAGTTCATCACACATTGCATTCACTCCATGATGCTGAGCGATCTCAGAGTCGCGTCTCTGTTGTCAAAGGATTAATGTCGATAACCCAGATCTGTTTGTTAATCACCAGTCCCACCCTCCTGCCTTCCCATTCCAAGCAACATCTCCAATTAGGTGATTTATCGACTATATCACTACCACTGGCTATGGAGTCAACAGAAACACCACACACGTGTTGCGTTTGGGTAACACAATACAGCACAACAAAGGAGACAGACGGTCATTCCTCTCGCTATGTGTATCCTTCGTGTATTTCCTCTTGACCGTGCTCACATCTCGCGATGCCACAAAGCGCGTGGTCTTTCCTTCCCCTTGTCAATGCATGTGATTCCTATCCAATTCACTTCAATCCTATCCAATCCGCCTCAGTGCCATCCACCCCAATCCCACTCGATAGAGTGGGCCCCTTGGAGGAAGGGATGCTGTTGGGGTGTGATGTGTCACGCATGATGTCACATTGCGGCGAACATCATCAACCCACTCATTCACCCATTCACCCATTAGTCCATTCGTACACGCTCCCTTCCTCCCCTCTCACTCTGTCAGGTCCTTACCTCGACTTGCTATCATTCCCCGTTGGTCGGACAATGCACCATCCACTAAATGCACGCTCTCATGTCTCGCACCATCATCTGCTTACTGCTCTCACTTTGCAAACACTCTTACATGGCATTTGTACTCCTCCCAGCTAACTCCATCGTGATACCATTTAACTGCCCTCGCTTTCCTCTCCAATTCTGGCCTTCAAACGCCCCACCTTACCACAATTAGTGCAAGAATGTCGTTCCAACTCAAACACAAAAGAAGACGGAGGAGAGAGAGAGAGAGAGAGAGAGAGAGAGAGAGACAGCGGTAGGTAGGCAGGGTTGACGAGGTATTGTACTCCATAAGCTCAAATCGTACTTCCTTCGTGTTCAGCGCGATAAGCATGAGATGCTTCGTTGAATAATCGACTGGCAGTCTTTATCTGATTGGAATGTCATCCATTTGTGATTATCGGTTTGGCAGCCTGTTGGTTGAAAGACGAGGGTACATACATGCATGCACGCATGCATATACATGCATACATACACATATATATTCATACGTGTACTTTAAGACGCCCTTTCCTCTTGTCTCTCTGTATTTTGCAGTTTTAATGAAAAATTTTTCACCCTTATTGAACTATTTGTTACTTCCGCTCATGCTCCTTCTGAAAATGTCGCCGTTCCTTTTGTAAATATATTTTCAAAGCTTTTATGCCGCAATCTAATCCAAAATTTTGACAATCCGTGTTGTAGTCGTCGAGAGAGGAGAGCCGACTATGCATCGGACTACGTAAGGAATAAACACTGCCACGATTTTATGACGTGACTGTCGGTGTGTCTGTTTATTTATACACACACTTCAAAGTTTCGGTCTATCGTCTAAAAATGTCAGTCGTGTTATAATCTTTGAAGGCTACCTACTTTTAATTGCTGGGTTCAAAAGTTTTTGGGAAACCTTCCTTAATGGTGTTCTCTCGGAATCACATCTGTATAACCAATTTGTTTGCTACTCCGGACAATAAAAATGTGGTAATAGCTGCATCTTCATAAAAGCCGTATGAATGCGTTTCATAAAACTTGCAGTAGAATTTACAATCAATCCGTGAGCGGACTTTCAAGGTGTTTCTTCTCTAATTTCATAGGTCAATACAAGCCCGGGAGTTGCAAATTGAGCAGGAATAAACAAAATATTCAATCTCCGGGATGAGCAGGATTCTATGTTCCTTTTCCGTGTCTCTAACACACTGATTATGCATGTCTCCTTGCACAAGAAAAAGGACGTAAATTTCACCCTTCATGATGTATCTTTTTAAGTTGTATGCCTCACAGTAATGCAATTTTTGTGTGAAGCTGCTATTAAATGTAGATGCAGCAGTGTGAGATGACATTTCATGTGCTGTAAAGAGGGGGATTATTTTACCCTCCTTCCTCCTTTCCTTCGCCTTTTTTAACTCCTGCATAAGCATATAGGTGGGTGCTATGCCATCATGGAGGAGTTTGTCAAGGCGATAGCTGCAGGTAAAACACGATGTCAATAACAAAAAGTGTGCATTTGCGTCACTGTTAAAGTGATAAATTTGACGTGCCAAATACACGCGGTCCAACTATCAGACGAATAAGGTGGTGCAAAAAAAACACCATTCATCCGCCACATGAAAAGGGTGCTGAATCGGCTTTAAAAGCATTTGGTAGAAGTGAATTCAAGTGATCCTCTACAGATGATTAAGTAAATTTTTGAAGGGCTTGCTGCTTGTATTAACTATTTTAATCACTATTACGCAATCCAGCAAAGCTACAAGAGATACGAGGCCAAAAAGTCACCAATTAATCATAGGAGAGAGAAATGCTTGTTTAGCGATAAATCAACTGATCACATTTCTGCATCACAACCTTACGACAGTTACGTTTCCCTATTGTTCAACTCGATGGATGCGGGTGGGGATTAGGTGGAGGGGAAGGAAAGGAAGAGGCAAAATTTTTGCGACATTTTCAGAAGGAGCATGAGCGGAAGTAACAAATAGTTCAATAAGGGTGAAAAATTTTTCATTAAAACTGCAAAATACAGAGAGACAAGAGGAAAGGGCGTCTTAAAGTACACGTATGAATATATATGTGTATGTATGCATGTATATGCATGCGTGCATGCATGTATGTACCCTCGTCTTTCAACCAACAGGCTGCCAAACCGATAATCACAAATGGATGACATTCCAATCAGATAAAGACTGCCAGTCGATTATTCAACGAAGCATCTCATGCTTATCGCGCTGAACACGAAGGAAGTACGATTTGAGCTTATGGAGTACAATACCTCGTCAACCCTGCCTACCTACCGCTGTCTCTCTCTCTCTCTCTCTCTCTCTCTCTCTCCTCCGTCTTCTTTTGTGTTTGAGTTGGAACGACATTCTTGCACTAATTGTGGTAAGGTGGGGCGTTTGAAGGCCAGAATTGGAGAGGAAAGCGAGGGCAGTTAAATGGTATCACGATGGAGTTAGCTGGGAGGAGTACAAATGCCATGTAAGAGTGTTTGCAAAGTGAGAGCAGTAAGCAGATGATGGTGCGAGACATGAGAGCGTGCATTTAGTGGATGGTGCATTGTCCGACCAACGGGGAATGATAGCAAGTCGAGGTAAGGACCTGACAGAGTGAGAGGGGAGGAAGGGAGCGTGTACGAATGGACTAATGGGTGAATGGGTGAATGAGTGGGTTGATGATGTTCGCCGCAATGTGACATCATGCGTGACACATCACACCCCAACAGCATCCCTTCCTCCAAGGGGCCCACTCTATCGAGTGGGATTGGGGTGGATGGCACTGAGGCGGATTGGATAGGATTGAAGTGAATTGGATAGGAATCACATGCATTGACAAGGGGAAGGAAAGACCACGCGCTTTGTGGCATCGCGAGATGTGAGCACGGTCAAGAGGAAATACACGAAGGATACACATAGCGAGAGGAATGACCGTCTGTCTCCTTTGTTGTGCTGTATTGTGTTACCCAAACGCAACACGTGTGTGGTGTTTCTGTTGACTCCATAGCCAGTGGTAGTGATATAGTCGATAAATCACCTAATTGGAGATGTTGCTTGGAATGGGAAGGCAGGAGGGTGGGACTGGTGATTAACAAACAGATCTGGGTTATCGACATTAATCCTTTGACAACAGAGACGCGACTCTGAGATCGCTCAGCATCATGGAGTGAATGCAATGTGTGATGAACTGGTGCATTGGAGGCAGAGGCAGAACCACTGGAAAGGCAATGATATAGCATTAGAAATGGAGTGAATTTGCGCAGAAGGGGTGTAGGAGAGCTGCTGAAGAAGAAAGCTCTTGTAAGCATCGATTGTTGACTGTTGCAACAGTTCTTGTACTGTTCGTTGATCTCATGTCCACCTATCAAATGACAACTTCGACAAGGAGGACCAGTTCCATGTCTTAATTGAGGGTATTGCACCACTGCAGCTATGCTTAACAGGGACGGTGCTTCAATGGAACCCCAGCACCACACCACACCACACCACACCACACCGCGCCGCACCGCACCGCACCGCATCTAACGAAGCAGAACTGAAGCGACAATGGAGCACCTCACGTTTCGGAGCAGCAGTCAGGATGGTCATGTATTTGTCATGTTGTAAGGGGTGAAGCGAGGAATGGGGAACAATGGGTGATGCGTAAGCAGTGCAGCGTGAACTCAGTCATGGGGAAGTACAACCCACTGTCTAGACGTGCGTGCTCGATCGTGTTTTCCAGTGTCCCTCCACTCATGTGCTCACATGCTGATGCAGTAGTGTGATGACATACGCATAAATAAATGTGTGCAGGCCTCCACTGATCCCTTGTGATGTTGATACTGAGGTGTTGCATTCACCCAGACAACACCTCTTTGAATTGACTGGGCTGGACTAAACTACTTCAATGTGTGTGTGTGTGCCAGTGAAACCACCTTGTTTCGTCTCCACCCATCGTGTCAACCTTGACTGTTGTGACGGAGGCGTGGCATCTGATGGGTTGATTAAATTCAGCCTAACTCAAAGCAGTTTGATTCATGGCATTCTATGGCACAGCATGGGATGGTATTCAATGGATGTTGCATCGGCGGCCAATCAGTGGACTGGGGAGACAGTGTTGTCAGTGCTATCAGACATGGGGCACATTAGGGCAAAGGGAACTTGCCTCCCATTATCCCTCATCGTGAAACCTTGCACTTGCGTCTCGTGTCCTGCGTCCTGTGTCGAGCATCAAGCATCGACCGTCAAGCATCAGACATCCGGTATTGAATGTCTGATGCCTCTCTGACGTGGACGAGGCAGCATGGTGTGTTTACGCGTACTCCCTCCATATCACATGCTGTGTTGCTGCGTCGAAGACATAGGCTAATGTGAGGCAGCATGACCTCCGCATGTTCTGTCACATTCTGCCATGTTCTGACATGTTCTGTCAAGGCGTGTCCTTCTCCCGGTGGAATTCAACTCAATCGATTGTGTCACCGTGCTTGCCATACTCACTGGCACCGGCACTGCCTACACCTGCACCAACACCACCATCGCCACCATCATCGTCACAATCATCACTACCATCACCATCACCACCACCACCACCACCATCACCATCACCATCATCACTACCACCTCCAACTCCACCTCGATCGATCTTTGCACACTCGAATGACATCATCACGCAAGTAGTTAGGTGGGGATGTAGGCACGTTGGCATGCTGGTAAAATGGTGGAACGATAGATTGGATGTGTAGACAGGTGTGTAACTTTTTAGATAAGTAGGCAGACTGACAGACAGGTAGGGAGGTAGATGAGGTCGCACGAATCATGGAAGCCAGCACACTCCTTTCGGTTAGTACTAGCATTGGCGTTAGCGTTGACAATGATGCCATGGTTATTGCCAAATGCACAAATTTTAGTGCAGGTGGAATGTGTCAGCATGGTACATGGATGGATGGGTGAGTGGATGGGTGAGTGGGTGGGTGGGTGGGTGGATAGATGCATGGATGAGATCTAGTGGCATCTAGCAGGGTGCAATGAATGTGCTACACACGCGCACTCACACAGAGATATTTTGTAGATGATGGTTGTAAGTGTGGACGCAATGCACTTGTCAGCCGCACCAATACAGTGTGAAGGGATGGTGGGAGGGTGAGTTGGAGGGAGGAGTGGAGGTAGGGGAGGGTTGTGAGTGGAGAGAGAGAGAGGCTGGGCAGAGGCGCGAAAGGGAAGCCAGCAGAAAGGGCAGGATGGTGGGCAGGAGGGCGAGACAACTGTGAAGTGATGCAGTAGTGGAATGGTGTAGTGGTGGGTTGGTGGACGTCAAACACACCAATCAAGTGTGCTGGTGGAGGGGAGCCTTGCGTCAATGCGTTGACCCTGACTGTTGCCCACAATGACTAGGTTATTGAGGTAGAGGGAATGCGAAACCAAACACCAAACTCGCCACCAACACTCCACATTTTGGTGATTAAGTACAAGCAGTGGTCGGTGAATGAACGCCTCACTCACATTTCATCCCCACCCTTCTCCCCTTTCTGCTGGGTCATTCCAACTCTCTGCCCATGCTCATTGTACTTCACCTCCACGACGCAGTGCCCTCCTCCTCCCACCCAAGCTTGTCAGTGCATGCTGTTGGCAGGGCATCAATGCCACTTGATGCAGTGGAAAAGCACCTCACAGTGACTCATGTGCGCTCTACATTCAACTGACGGCAGTATGGACCCGTTCCAATGGAGAGGTAAAATAGAGGTTGACAGAGCGGAGCATTGATATCACAGGGTGAACGAGCACTTGCGTTATCCCCAACCATGTGGAGAAGAGGATAAATGTACTGCAAATGCAGCACCCATGTACAGTTGAATGTCAGCTGTGGCCTCACCCCTCACCTCTGATGTCCGACTATTGCTGATGCTCCACGACTGTGGACGTCGATTGGAGCATGCAAAGGAAGATGAGGCAGTGATGACCAGATGAAAGGGTCATTCAGACTACTCAATCTTGTGCACTCAAGTGGAAGCAAAGGAAAACAGACCTACTTTCACATGCTTTTGGAGGCTGACTTGGATGTCGCATTACGCAAGGCTACCACGCAGGGCAAGAGGTAGAAGTCACTGTGATGTGTATGAACACAACAGCCAAGTGAGTGGAAGAGTGGGTCCAAGTAGAGCAGAGTACGGTAGAGTGTCTCGCATTCGAGGCGTTCGAGTTGCGTCGGGGGCAGTGCTGACGGCGAGACGACTGGAGAATGAATGAGTGAGTCACGTCAATGTGGACGTGTTTGAACAGAACCACCGACCATCCGCCTACGATTGCGCCTGCGCCTCTACATCGTGCTCCATCGTCTCCTCGTCCGCCTCCTCGTCCGCCTCCTCTTCTTCTCCTTGATAAGAGATGATAGTTTTGATTGAGTGGGAATGGAGTGAAATGTCAGCAGTGTGGAGTGCCAACTGCTGATTGCCCAATGGCTCGTGAACTCGATGTAAGATGGAGGGGAAGTCAACCCCACTCCAGTAGGTGAACAAATCACGACGCTAAATCGATGGGGTAATTCTGCATGACTCATCTCAATGTAATTAACATTCATTTTGGTGACCTTTTAAGACACTTTTCCCTTTTTGACGGACCTTTCACGTTCGTGAAGTGGATTGCAGTCTGTCAAACACGTCAACGTGGATGTGTTCGTCCACAGTTGCGTTTGACGGTTCGACGCACGCTCCAGATTTCTCATCTCTTTAAATATTTGGCTTAGCAGGTAGAGATTATTCACTCTGAACACGTCATTTCGCAAGTCATTATTGACATGGACGGTCTATTTTACATGTCTTTTCAAACTGCCATTTGTCTGGTAATTTTTGAAGCCCTCAAAGCTCTTATAGGAGAACATTACTACTACTTTTTGAAGGTTAGACATCTTGCGATAAATGTTTGCACGAATGTGTGAAGGTGTACTGTTTTATCTGTAGTTCGATATGCAGGTAGTTGAGTATGTAGAATAAGTAAAAAAATAAATATCGAAATCTGTGCCATTACGTAGCAGTATAGGCCAAAACAATAAAAAATTGAGTAAAAATGTGTACGTTTAGTACCCTTCGAAATCCATTTTATCCGCTTACATTGTTCCTTTGCATAGCTTAATTCCAAAATCCTAAGTGAATCAACATTTTTTTTCTAAGTTATGTAGTAGTAGTAGTGGTTGCACATCTTTCAAAACTTTTATGGAGATACTTTACCCTGCAGCAATAAACCCACGGCTTTATGACAAGCAGTGCGCAAAATCAAAAAGGAATTCCTTTAAGTACTATGTCCGACTTTATCAGAACACACCGGCGATTATTAGACCCCTTCCTCTCTCTCAGGAGCACGTGGAAATTGCCTTGCCAGAACACCCCTGTCACATCGATCCTACTTTTTTCCACCTTTTCCACAAAGCGTCAATCCATTCTGTACTCCATCCGTTTGTGCTAAATCATAACCCTCCTCCTCCTCCTCCTCCTCCTCTTTCCCCAAGTAAATTGGAGTAAGCCTTGACTAATAGGAGTGGGTGTAATCACGCCTTGACTACTTTCTGGTATTTTTGACTGAATTCTACCTTCTGACTTCTTCCAGTGTTCTTTAGACAGAAGTCAATTGCCCTCATGTCTAGGTGCATACCCACCTACTTACCAACCAGCCTACCAACCTACCTATGTAGCTGGTTGAAGGTGCTATCATTAATCACTGCAGGCAGCATCATCAGTATCGCGTCGTGAGGACATCAAAGGCGGCACTTCGGCTGGCTGCTGTAAAAGGACACTGGCGAATACGGAGCCGGCTCACCAACTGCCAATTTACCCAACTCACCGGTCCCGTCCACCTCGTGCATTAAAACATCTCGTCTTTCAAAATGGACAACTTAACAATGGATGGTAAAGAATGATTTCAGATAAATGTGATACTACTGACCCTCTGAGTGACCCAAAATTCTATTTTTTAAAGTTCACTTAACCCCTGGATTAAGGAAAAAGAAGGAAAGTCGGAGTTAATGGGCTTCTTTCTTTACACTGACCAATAGTGACACTACCCATCCAGCCGGTCGATATGTCGCTTATTAATCGATTTTAGCTGAGGCACCGGATTCGGACTACACCTGGGCGTATGTCACCACCACCACCACCACCACCGCCGCCGCCGCCGCCGCCACCAGGCCTAATAAATGGCAACTAAAAAAACCTTAACAAAAAGATTTTTGTACCAAATTTTTGAGGAGGAAACAAACCAACCCAGAGGTGTCAGTTTTAGACTTAAAAAATCTGGTCGGAGAGCCCTTGACGGTTTCCTTTTCGTCTCTTACAAACTGCCAGTGATTTGGGAATTAGCCTATTCGATATTACAGCGTCCCGACAATTCATCATCCCAGATGCCGGAGAGGATAGCCACTGACTTGGTCGGTCAGTCAGGCAGTCAGGCAGACAGCTGACTTGGTTCCTGGAATTCGTCAGCTATCCAGGCTATTTAAAGGGGTGTAAGGAGGAAGGGTGTAAAGGAGGGGAAGTAGTGAGGACGAAAGATGGGACACAAAGCCAGACATTTGGGACCGGTGCTACATGCAAATGAGTTGGGTGGTACACCATCGAATCCGAAATGTGAGAATATGAGAACACAGAAATACCTTCCATGAAACCGTTGTCGAGGCCACGAAAACTATCTTCAAACCGCCTTGACAACATGACGTCCGTTGTGTTCTTAGCGCTTTTAAAAAAAACTCACAAGTCTAGAGAAAAATATACTGACATTAAGATGTTCTTCTCAAAATAAGGTACAAAGGGAGAGCAATTTTTATTGGCTGAGGAAGACAATGTCAAATTGGCACATCCACATGTGATGGGGGGGAGTTGAGAGCATACGATAACGATGAAGTTCCCACACGGATCACCACCTCGGATCATGTTCCACTCTCTCTCTCTCTCTCGCTTAACACTCTCACAAGTCACGTCCTCCCTTTTCTCTACCTCACAACTACCACCATTGTCTTGCTCGTCTCGAACACTGAGCTTGTGTGAGGTGGAGTGAGCCGAACTGAGGTGAGGTGAGGTGGGGTGAGGTGAGGTGAGGTAAGGTAAGGTGAGCCGAGGTGATGAGCACCCAGTAGTGGTTTATGACCCTTCACAATCTGCCAGGTCATTGAATGAGTCAAAGTTCGACTCAATTGACCTCACTACCCTCATCACCAACATTTTCTCTCAACAATCACTTTGGCCTTCCTTTGCCTCCGCTTTTCTTCTCTGTTAAAATAAAGCAGCAACAGTGAAGACTAATTCGTCGCCAACTTCCTTGCACTCACCCCAACCCAGTGACCAATACGCTTTCCCAATGTCACCAGCACCCACTCCACCTCGCCAACCAAAACGCCGGCTGTGGCCATGCCAACAAACACGCAGAGCTGCGACGGTGTTACGGAGGCACCTCGAAACTGTTACACTCCACGTAGGAAGCACTTCATGATGCCTCACTTGAAAAGTTGACCACCGTGTCTACAGGGAGGCAAGACTTGTTCACACACACACACACACACACACACACACACACACACACACCACCTCTCCCCCTCCCCCTCCCCCTCATCCAACGTCTTCCATCTCCCTTCTGCCCTTCGTCATCTCTCCTTTGCAGCTGAATAATGATGGCATTCGTGGAAGTGTTCGTAGAGCGTCTCCACAACGCACTGGCAAGTGAATGGCCAACTGAATTTTGGCGAGACTGTCATGGTTAGAGTAGGCTAGACCAGACTAGTCTGTGCCGGTTTGGGCTAACCTAGACATACCACACTCACACTTTCACTTTCAACTCGCTAAATGACGAGGCATCAACGCCACCGCTCCTCCGCCTCCAGTCCACTCACTGCATCCTCCTACTCGTCGACGTCATGGTGGTCGTGGTTGCAGCCGTGGTCTCTTTGTCTAGACAACGACTTAATCCTCAGACCAGACTGATTTATTAACCCAATCTGGGCTCTATCACCTCTCCCAACGCCACCATCCCACCCATCTGGTGAGAGTCTTTTGGTGGCCCACTGGCCCGCTGGCCCAGTGGCCCGCTGGACCAGTGGCCCAGTGGCTCGGTGGCTCGGTGGCCCAACAAATCCACCAGCGTGCAGTTGCGATTGAATCACCCTATCACCAGTAAGAAGGTGCGCCTTGGTACCGCTGCAATACCGACAACCACTCAGTCGTTGTCTGTCGAGTGCATCTCCGACAATTCTCAAGTCCACTGTTGGAGACATTCCTAGGCACGTGCTCTCGGAAGTGGGCTGCAAGAATGCTCAAGCAAACATCAGCACGACCTCGCACACTCTCGCCCTCACTTTCTGCCAGACGCATCATCCACCCTTCAATTGCATTTGACCTTGGCAACCCAACAGCAACACCCGCCCCAGCAACAGCCAGCTGCAATTTGCACTCACAGTCAAGACAGCCAACAAAACACACACACACACACCACCTAGACGGGTCAGTTGCAGTGTCTTGTCGGTGCCTTTTCCACTGTCGTTGTCGCTGTCGCTGTCGCTGTCGCTGCCAGTGTCGCTGCCACTGTCAACGCCAACGTCACCACACCAATCAGGGCACGGTGATGCTCTGCTCCTCTCGGCTCTGCATTGCACATCACTTCGACCGTTCCGAGACTGATGCAAGACTGTTGCAGATTTATTACCAACTGTCGCCCCCTAAATCAACTGAAGGTGGCACCGATTAAGTAGCTCCTACCATTTACGCCTGCACGCGGCACCGCATAAACAGTCAGTCAAATCGGCTAATCGTATCCATGGTCCGTGTCTCCGCGTCTCCGCGTCTCTGCGTCTCCACCTCTCCTCGACTCCGCCGCGTCTCTGTGTGTTTATGTTGGAGGTGGCGAAGCGGATGAATTGCCACCCCTTGGGTGGGCTCTGGAGGCTACCTTGAGCGGTGCCCTGTCATCCGCTCAAAGCTACTGCTCCCATGTCAGCCAGCCTCAGTCGCAGCCTCAGTCGCAGCCTCAGTCGCAGCCTCAACCCCATGCCGATTCCAATGGCAACATGTAGTCATTGCAAGACGAGGACGTCCAGTCCTACATGAGTCAGGTCTAGCCTAAGACGGTTGTACTACACACCCTCTTACCTCTAAGGTCCCTTGAAGAGCCGATTCACTAGCTGACACAGCCAGGAACTGCGCAGTGCCACTGCTACCTGGGCACGATGACTCATCGCGTCCCCACATGTCACAGGCTCCACATGCCTCTAACATTCTATTCCAAGGGGCTGTCTCTTCATCAACGCTGGTTAGAGAACGTTGATCCTCAACTCCTCTCCATCTTTCGCCATCCACCTGCAATTGCCTCCTCCATCCATCCCTCCATTCATTCTTCCACTCACCCACTCACTCACCCACCCACCCACTTACTCACTTACCCACCTACCCACACAACCACCGATTCTCCTCTTCAATATCGCCGTTGACGTTGCCACACCCCAACCACTTCATCCAATACCTCATCCATGCTCCATAGTGGTGCCTTTGTGGTTCCAGTAAAACCAGACCCCACACCCCAGACCCCAAATCCCGTGACATCAGATTCACTATCACGCCAACCACCGTTGCCTCCACCTCTCCATGTACAACAAACACAGAGTTGCGTCACTAAAAGAGGGACTGCTCACGTCACACAACAGCCACTTTTATCTAAACGCGGTCGGACATTTGAACCAAAGACGACGGCTACAACGACAACGACAACGACGACAACGACGAATACGGTGACGAAGGAGAGTCAAGCTGACCCACTTGCACAAGGTGACCTCAGATGGGGCAGAAACAACCACTTCCACTTTCTGTGGTAGTAGCGAAGACATTCTTACTTGGCATGCGCAGGTGAGCAACATGGACACCGATTCGAAGGCAGGTTGGGTTTCGCTTGCCCATGTCCCGATTGCATCTGTGACCTCAGTTGAGACTGCTACTGGCCGCCCAAGGGGTTGTCAACTGCTCCACTGTGGATCGCCGTAAAATCACCACCTGCCTTTTCAAGCCAGAGGCGACATTTTATTGGCGGGTAAAAGGTGGCCAGAGAGGCTCCGGACCGGTTGATTTGTCATGGCCGGCTTGAAATTACTCAGACGCCCTTGACGACAGGTGATCGATTAATTATTTGACAGTTTTACAATGCACTTTCTTTTGCCATATTTTCATACCGACAATTGCTGTGGTTTCTAGTTCAGAACCTCTTGTTTTATGAAAACAAGAGGTTTTTTTCCGCCTCCACCCCCTGTTCCCTGCTTTCCGAGGTTTTACGATCTTTAAAACAACGCTTGCTCAGTTGCGCACACGCACGCACACGGAGACAAACACGCACACACATGCGTGTATTAGAGTTGCGCAGGCTAAAACACGTCTACGGTGTGCGCAACTCTCTTTCTCTCTCTCTCTCTCTCTCTCTCACTCACTCGGTGTGGGTGGGTTGGTGGGTGTGCACATGCGTTCTCATCTCGAATATCTTGGTGCCACGTAAGAACATGCCGTCAATCATTCCGTGCAAATACCCACACATACACACTTGCATGCGCAAGATATTCTTGTCTTTTGAGACGACATCTGGGGCAATGTGTGTGTGTGTGTGTGTGTGTGTCTGACTCTAATTGACTTTACGTTGTTATTACTATAGCCTTAAAATGAACTACTCAAACCGCAGCACACATTTTACTAGGAGAGACGGGGATCAGTGAGTGAAAAGAGGGAAAGGGAGCTATCCCTTAATGTATTTGTTGACACACAATCGACGTAATGATATAGACATCAGAAGGAGAAGATAAAGTGCAGGATAAACTCTATCTTTTAAGGCTCTTCTGTGCACTTAACCTGTGCACGTTCATGTGTATCCACCCGGTTCATGCACTAATACACCTATGCCTCTATTTAGTTGTGTTTCTTTCTCACATCACACACGCACGCACACACACTCTAGTGGTGATTGGTTAAACAGTCTCTTTAACTACGTCATTGTGCATATTTATTAGAGCAGAGGACATTATATTGACAAACAAATGGGGCGGAGGGAGGAGAGAGTGGAAAATAACTCAAAAGAGGAATCACACAAGATACGCCTCTATCAAGTGACAGCAGAGAGGCAGTAATTTATGCGATCAAGATGTACATTTATGGGAGGAGGTGATGGCACACTATACCTCAGAGTTTGCATTTTGGAAATCAACGATTAAGAGGGCGATGACTCATCCACAACCCACTTACCTTTAGATGTGATTCAGCGAGTGAAGTCCACTTCGACGGGCTCTTATCAGCCTCCCTTCTATCCTCAAGTGAGACATCCACCACCTATCAGCCTGACTTTACCCTATATCTATCGAAAAGTGGCACTAACAAGACATCTCTTCAAAATTGTCTAGTTAAAGAGACGCCTATTTGTGTACCTCCAATGCCCACTTCTCTTTCCTCATAGCCAATTATTAAAAAGCATTAAAAAAAAAAACAAAACATCAGAACAATCTGCCAAATCTTGGAATCCAGTTGCCAATGAACTGAACGGGATGACGAGAAACTTACAAGCAGGCAGCTCATTGATAAGGGGAATAAATAATTCTTTTAAAGCTAAAAAGGAACAATAGGAAAAGATATAGGAAGAGACACTGCTAATCATGTAGCCAATCATTTTCTAGTGGTTATTTTCAAATTAGAGTCAATTAGGAAACACGTAAGCTGACAAGCGAATGAGTATAGTCTGCAAATGATCCTTCCCTTCAGATACCGATCCACTTCGTTAGAAGGGTGGAAAAAAGGTTAACAAAAACTGGGTTTACTTTAAAAACCGGAGTACTTGAGGAGCTCAAAACTGGCAGACGACACCTGAGTGACCTCACTTCCCCTCCCCTGTTTGATTAGTACAACTGTCTAACTGACCTATCATCTAAAGATTTGAATAATTTCCTTAGGTTAGTCATAATCAAGCTGGGAATCGATAGAGGCGATCACGTGAGTTGCCCATCAGCCCAAGGTCGCAGCACGATTTGTCCGTAGAGTGACAAAGTGGCGTCAAACTGTCCTACTACTTTAAAGTGGCACAAATCTCAAAACTACCAACTAGTTGACGAGTGAGATGACAAACAGCATTTGAGGATCAAATTAATTCTCGATTTGACCTCTTTTAACCTTCAAAGTCGTGATTTGATTAGTGTGTAAGGCATTGAAATTCTATCCAAGCAATTCTGCCCCATTCCAAAACCCGTGATGCGATTATTTCACCAAATAAGCAAAAAGAATGGAAAAAAAGGGAGAAAGAGAAGAGAAACACAACTATAGTGCAAAGAGGCTTTGTTTCGTAGTCGATTGTAGCAACAAAATACCGATTATCAGCACAAAATGACTTAAAGAAAAGTAAGGCCGGAAGGTGGTTTGTGTTCGTGTTTGAGTGTTCGTGCGCGCAGAAAATTTTCGGAGGAGGAGCAAAGTAGGACGGGACAGAAGGGACAAAGTGGAAGGGGCGAGGGCGAAGGCAAGGAAGAAGGGCGAGGAGCGTAATTAGGAAAGGAAACACAACCTAGAGGCCACACTTCACTTCCTCATTTTACTTTCCTTGCATCAATTTCATTATCTTCAGCATCTTTCTTCGTTTTATCTTCGTTACTGTGAAATACGAGATATTAAAAACACTCAAACAGTAAAAAAAGGCGGCCGAGAGGGAGGAGTAGGTGGGCAAAGAGGAGGAGGGGGAGAGAAGAAGAAAGGAGAAGCATGTTCCTATCATCATTATCTTCAAAAGGAGACAGATTTTGTGCAAAGGAATGTGCAATAACGCCGGTTGCTTTAGAGATCCCGCTTACTATCCACAGACTGACAGGGTGATAAATTCAATCAAGCTGTCCCTGCTGCTGCTGCTGCTGGTTGTACTGGTGCCAAAGGAAGACAACTGGACGGTGTAGTTGAAAGCAATGCGGTGGTGGCGGGGATGGAAGAAAGGTGGGAGAGGCGTGAGACACGAAACCGTTAGCACCAAAGTTGTCCTTCGCTCTTTCAAAAAAAAAAATCGCAAGAGAGTGCCCACTGCCGATCAGCTTGCCATCTCAGGCGCAGAGGCTAGGATAACGGGTGGATCGTGAACGACAGAAGCTGTTGCTGATGCTGAATTAACTGCTGACGGCGGCGCGTACACCTCCGAAGGAAGGGATGTGAGCATAGTTGGTGTCGCAACTACTTGTGTCGGTGCTACTGGCGGCATCGGCAGTGGTGGTGGTGGTGGAGGTTGCGGAGCTAGCGAAAGCCGCGGATTCTTTGCTAACGGTGTGTTTGCTGCAGCATAAGCAGCACTCCGACGACGATTCAGTGCGGACTGTCTGGAGCCGTTACCGGATGTGGTGGTGGAAGCGGAAGAGGTGATTGTGGAAGAGGAGGAGGCAGCACAGGTGGTGGAGGAAGAACTAGGGTGTGACCGGTCGGAATTCGTTGCAATCGTGCCAGAAGGAAGAACGCGACCGAAACGACGCTCATCTTTACATTTCTGGGCCATCCGAGCTCGAACTGCTGCTGCCGATTTGTTGAATCGACGACGCATTTTGGCTGGAAAAGGAAGGATGGCGGATTAGGATCGAAGTTACCTTCGATGGGTCAGCTGACTCGTGGATGAAAAGGCGACTCTTCTTGAGAAAACGGCCAAGAGAGCAAGCTTATCACTTTTGCTGCTGGTGTCGCGTATGTGTGACGCCCGAGTTTTCTTGTCTGAAGCCTGGCCTCACATACATCTCGCGTATTGCCATGGTAACTTTGTGATAACCGTTGCCTTAGATCGTATATCATATAACAATTGGTGAGGTTTACTAAAAAACAAAGCAGATATGGCCCTGGGAACGAACGTGTTAGAAGGACGACTTTTGCTTAGTGCGCGCGGTTGAATTTATCCTGCTGCCATTAAATTGGAGAAAAAATTGCCTCTCGGATGACTCACCGATAACTGTACCAGATTAGATGATCTACAAGTTTACTTGAGCTGGAAGGAAACGCTTCTACGTCCCAATGATAGGGAGGTTCAAGAAGAGGATTTCTGCATATTTTAGGCGGCTAAGTCAATTCATTAATTGCTGCAGAAGTCAAACAACTCAACAAGAAATATTTTTGGATAGATTCGGCTACTTAGTTGACTATGGGCCACATGGACGTCAAGACGGTCGTGAAAGGTCTTCGGCGCTCCCTTAATCAATCTAGACAATAATCCGGTCTTGTGCCAGATTTAGGACTGGAGAGGCTGACCTTCAACTCTAAGCTACGGAGTGTGACCAAAACGACTATTTAAAGGCAAAGCATATGATGAGATGCCCCTATATGACGCCTTGAAGGGTGTAGTGATCTAGCATCGTGGCGATTTGATACTGAGGTGTTGCTGTCACTTTGACCAACGCTCAAAATTCGGCAAATACATTTAACCTACGACCAATAGGACATCTCACATCCATCCACCAATCAGACCGTGATGTTTTGTTATCATGCCCTCAACGTCACATATTTGTGACGTTAAGATCAGATAAGAAAATCGGAAGCTTACAGTTCCATCTATAATGTAGAGTTCAAACGGTTGACAGGATATAGTGTGACAGAAAGGGAGAAATTGGTCAGGCTGGTCCAATAACACCTTGGGTGAATCAACCGATCCATTAAATGACCTGCTGAATTACAACGACAAGGGGGTCTCCTTTTCACCCCATAAAAATTAGAATCGACAAGACGATACTCTCTTTAGGTTATGCGGGATTGAAATACCACTTTAATAGGCAGGTTCCATTACAGGTACGGTGCTTCTCTTGAAACCGTTCAACTCTCCGAAAACTCCATCTCGCTTTCTAAGGCTATTGATGAGAAAGAAAAAGGATGCAGTAGAAAAGAGATAACCCTGCCTAAGCAGCCAGAATCACCAGTCCTCAGTACAAGAGATCAAGCATTTGAGACCTCTTTTTGGATGAAATTCAAACACCGATCCAATTTCCTTCTCCTTGAGTTTACTAATCAAAAGTTATGACACAAGAGTCGTCATGTTTTTTTCAAATTGAGCTCTAATTACGTAAAAATGAAAGACAGCATTTTCCAACCAATCAAATTGGTCAATTATCAGTGCGAAGCATAACGATCTGAGAAGTCTTTCGGGTTGAAGTTGACAATAACTGTACTATTTTTAGTACTTCAAATCTCTCCTCCTAAGTAGTAAATGAAACAAATTGATTGAAGAAAAATTATTTTCTTTCCATACATATTGAAATGTAGCATATCGAAATAAGTTTGGTTACTTTCAGTCAATGCAAATAGCTGGTTTCTAGTAAAAAAAAAGGAGGCCTTCCAATTCGGAGACTTTCAATGTTACAAATAAGCAAGTCACCTTGCCACTGTCATAAATTCTGTATTTCAGGAAGAGTTCCTCCTTTCAACTAATGTGCTACACCGAAGAATAAACGCTACTGAGATGAACCCCAAAGAACAATATCAAAAGTAGTGGCCACAGAAACAGCAGGAACAGGAGCTACTGTTGTCCCATCTATAAATCAAAATGTGGACCTCTCCCTCATTCGAGGCCATGGGGAGTGGCCCACGTTCTTTGACTTACTGACAACGTAGGCGACAAGGTTTGTGGGCAAACGTTCGCGTTGGGAACCGCCACGACCCAACACGGTGGAATTGGCCATCTGATCACGAGAAAAAAGGCAAGCCATCAGAGCGCACGTGGCTCGAGTCCACTCATTTGTCTCAACGTAGTACTTCCAGTGTCGACTGGACGTCACCTGGGGATTTTGGGTGAGCTGAAATGGACGAAATGGAAGGTGGTTGCTATCAAAAGGGCTTCTGATCAAAAAAGCAGTGGAATTTGCGCCACGCAATCACTTGGTCTGCCTAACAAATCCTTTCCTTCGGTTTACGAGAAAAAAGACTCAAGATGGCAAAAGCATTAGAACATGTGTCACACATACATGTGACGCTCCAATTTTCTCACCAAATATAAACTTCATTGTTATTTAACATGCGTTATTCTCCTACAATAAATTCTTTGCAAGCATCAATCAAATTAGTAGCCGTAGTGATCGTGAGGACGTGTTGGCCGTGAAGCCAAAGCTATTGGAACACACCTTCCACGTTTTGAATTATGCGACAACGTCGAGAGCCCCTAAGGGAGGCGTTTGCAATCCCAGACAAATCAACCGAGACTATTGATAATTTCGAATCAGTACCAATTTGTTATTGGGAGGGGATGGACCAGAAATCCAGACTGTTTAAGTGAAGACATTTAGTGAAAAGGCTAGAGCTGGAAAAGGAAATATCATCGTTCTGCTTTTAGCACTCGATCAGATTGAACAGGGCTGACTTATTCTAAACAGTCCATCCAAACTTGGAAGAATCGAAGATTTAAATAGAAAGGAGGCAAAAAGATGGCCATATATTTACAAAATACCCCAAAAAGTGAAGACTAAGTGACATCAGGCTAGCAAAATAATCCACGAGTCGCAAATTCCTTCAAATGAATGGGGAATAATGAATGCAAAAAAATAAGCCAAATAAGCAAACTAGAAAGGAAGATGTTTTCTCGGTGGAGGACTCCGTTGAAGTGTCAATGAAATTCTGTGCCACCCTCTGAGAACCAATCAAAACCGTGTATTTTTGGTCAAAATGGCTTTAGCAAAGGCATTTCAACGGGGCCCCATGCCAATTTGCCCAACAAGGGCAACTTATCCACGGGGGAACAAGTAGTAATCGATGCAACTGGGCGCCAATCGATCGGTCAACCAATAAAAAGGAGGAGATAACAGTGCCGAGAGGAGAAAGTAACCGACAGAGGTGCCTTCATTACTCGTTCAGTAGGTAGGGTCTCCTCGAGCTCCCATCTAGGGGAAGGTGACAGACAATGGGACAGTTGAACCACCTGCCACATGCCCTAAATTATGGACAAGTAGACGATAACGAATGACAGGTGTGAATATCACCTTTCTAGAGAGGATCCCTGAGGAGAAAATGGAGGAGGAAATATTGACGCACTCAATAAAAGATGAAAATTCCTATCTACATACCTAAGAGGGTGTCGAACAGACTCCTACAAATTATTGGACACACTTTTTATTCTCCTCCACCTCCCCTCTCTCCCGATCCCCCACATTTTGACATTTTGGTGGTTACAAAGACTGCAGCAAACCTCGACATGGCCATATGCCATTGGAACCCATCTGCCGCGAATTGAATTATGGATGACGACAGTAAGGACAAAGTCACAAGAGTCGGACCACATGGGAAAAATGTCCTCCTGGTGTCATTTTATGCTCTAGAAGGAAGCAACCCTATTTGTTATCGATTTTATAAGGTAAGGTAGGAGTATCAGACATAAAAAAGCCATCAAAGCGCTGGATTTCCGGGAGAGAGGATAGAGGAGAGGGTGAAATTTCACAAGAAGTGACTTTTAAGCATTGATGGAAGAAAGCTGCTCTGTAAGGGAAGGGGAGAAAGAACTGAGCCTTTCCACAATATTAAGCAGACATGGAAACAACTGACTGACAAGCCGATGGACCCAATCAGGTGGTGAAGCACGAGTGTGCCAAAATCGGCAACATGATGAAACAGGATACGGAAAGAGAAATCAAACGGCAAAATCTATAGCCACAACAAAATTGATACAACTAAGTGGCATGAGAAGATCACAGCAACGAAGGCTTTGGTTACCAGATGATTAAGCGGGTTGGTGGGTGGATGGAGGGATGACAATACCCTTGGTGCCTGAGGTTAGGCGCATGAGACAAAAGGCCAAGCAATTAACACGGCCACCAATTTCAGCATAGTGAATGCCACAGTCAAACATTCATATAAAAGCAAAATAAAGAAAGACTTTTAATTCGACTGGTCACTAGGTTTCCTCATCGCCGACACAATCGGCTTGCCTTCATTCTTGCCTAGATGACTTCAAATTATGAAATAATGGAAGCTAAGTTGATAAAATATTCCAATCACCCACTATTTTGACATGAAAAGAGACTGAAAATTTTGGTCCATTATCAATCAATTGGCCATGCTCAAGGTGGAAAAGTGTATCCAAGTTAAGACAAACAATATTTTTAACCAAAAGCAGCAATCAACTGGGTCGATTTTTGACTCAACTACCGATCAGTCAATTGCACCCAACAAACAATCAAAGAAGATTTCCCAGAATCTCCCATCAGTTTTTTAGCAGAAAATTTGATCATTGATTTCGCGCCAGAGATATAACGAAAGGATTTCGTGATTTCAAGACACTAAGACAGCATGAAAAAACTCACTGTCCCTTTATTTTCGACCCAAAGCCAACAGATAAGCAGACGGAAGACGCCTGCAATGTGCAGGGACGGGAATAGAATTAAAAAATAGGGACAAAAAAAACAAAAAAAAGAGTAGCGGAAATATATGTGCATCAGAATGCAGGAAAACAAGCGAAATAGAAGACAGGACTTGATCTTTTCTGTCATGATGAGATGGTGCATTGAATCCCGCAGAGAAATGAAAAAGTACAGGAGAGAAATCGAGATAAGCCTTTCAAAGGAAGGAAGGAGCGAAAAAGGAAGAAGACAGAAAAGGAAGTTAAATATACATCTAAAGTCCGAAGACACTATTCAACTTGTGGTCACCCATAATCAATGCGTTTGGTTAGGTGCTAATTAGCATTCGCAACTTCGGCGGTGTTGGCATGACAACGCGCATAAACTGAGTTGCACACATCAACACCAACAGCAACAAACCTTTCGTATTTACCTTTTTCCACTGAGAAAACTGAATCAATCAATTTAAACGGTATACGGAGTGCCACGACTAATTCAGCCTAGGAGAAGGCACAATCACATCATTAACTCCCCAATTGCCTTTCCGTTTTCCTTCTTTTGCAGAACCTCTCAACTTTTAAGTCCCTTGGCTTCCAGATTTACTGATAGAGAAAAAGAAACTGGTAAAAAGTGAAAGATGTGTGTGTGCGTGTGTGCCAATAAACTAAGAACGGTTGAAAGTACGTGAATGTCGAAGGATTCAAAACAAACAGACAGAGTTAGGGAGTTGAATTCCACCAAAGCGCTGATAAATTAAGCAAATTGGACGACTGTAATTTTGCGGTAGTTAGCAGTATTCATCACACAAAAGTGCTTCAGATAAATCAGACAGTAGATAGTACAAGTGAAAAGGAACCTATCGTCAAAAGTAACAAAATTGTTCTCCGTCCTTCAAATCAATCACAAATCAAACCACCGCTACAAGTGTGCAGAAGGGAATGACGTCACTTCACCTGCGTGTGTGTGTGTGTGTGTGTGTGTGTGTGTGCAAACAGTGGATTAAGCAGACTAAACAAGAGACAAGTGAGGAGCTCACTTACAAAGGCCAATCGATCAATATAGTGGTAGATATAGTGAAACCCATTAATTTACTCAAAATTGATAAACTTCCTGAGAGTAGAACATGTGTTTTACCATGTCATCAATCTCCTTGACATCCTCTTCTGATAATTCATACAATCCATCATCCGAACCAGAGGAGGGAACAGCCGCCTGTCTCTGGTCTTCATGTCGTCGACTGTTTGAAGTGGAAGAAGTGGTGCTGTTGTTTAAGTTGTTGGTGCCAGCAACACCGCTGCCACCGTGATGACCAATGTTGGGCATAACAGAGGCCTGAGAGACTGTTTTTATTGTGTATCCCATCTCTGAAGTGGGTGGATAGGTAGAAATAGTGTCCGAGCGCACCGATAGCATTGAATCCGTGGACATTGTGGACTCACTAGCCGGGCCGCCGTCCACATAGCCGGTGGGATCAGCTGTTGAGGGTGCCAGGGTAGTAGTGGAAGCAGAAGGAGGAGGATGGGGAACCGACTGAAGGAAAAAGGATCCATTTTCTGAGCCTCGAGGACAACTAATAGGAGATGAGACGGGGATAGGATTGAGGTAGGCCGTCATCGGCAGAGCAGCTGCAGAAGTCACAGGAATTTGCTGCTGTTGATGCTGCTGCGATAGTTGTGGACAGCCAGAAATGGCCCAGTAGGGGTCACCGGCATGATATCGGACGGGTTGGGACTGGGCAGGGAAAGCAGGATAGTAGGGATTTTTTGAAAGAACTATAACTCCGGATTGGGGAGCCATGGAGGCTAGAGGCACACTGGTGGTTTCGGGATGAACGTAGCTGGGTTGGGAGAAATTAGGATCTTCTGTCAAGTCATAGGCCACTGCGAGAGCAGCTCCAAGACCCAAGCTACTAGCAGAAGTCTCATTTGCACTTTGCGGTTCCGTCATAGATTCCATTTAGCGGTCTAAAAAAAACACAGATCCCTGTGAGCTACATTTACAACTGCTTTGAGTGCATTAAGGTGGGTTGCTTTTTACCAAAAAGCGTTAACAACAATGCTTTCGAGTTCATAACGTCAAGTGGAATTATTAAAGGAGAATAAATATTTGTGCAACTTAGTAGATGTTGGCAAATAAAGCTGAAATATCTCCGGGTAAGCAAGGACGGTTGATTCTTAAGTATGCTTTACTCGAATTAATCTTGATCGAGGAACATGCACACCGCGTATCCGAGTGCGGCAGAGATTTACCACCTGGTAATAAAAGTACTTGTTTCTAATTGGCCGGTAATTATAAACAATTGGTCCTCAAGGTCGAATTTATTTAGTAAATTCTAAAATCATGAAATTATTTAGCTAAGCAGAGGTTGATTTTAAATGTAGTAAGACAAGGTCCTTTTCACTAAAATAATTTTGATTTAATAATCGATGCGGCTTAGTAACAAGGCTCCGAAAACTGCGTAAGTTAACTCTGCAAAATACAATGCGATGATATACTTAAGGAAGTAGAACGTCAAGAAAGTTACCTTGTTCAACCTTTTGTTTCATACACGTAAACCACTTAGTGCGTGA